>CM060913.1:38457309-48457309 GCA_030737875.1 Allium sativum
AGGGGAATCCAGTTAGGGGTTTAACCGGCAGTTTACTAGTGTTTGTAAAACTAGGGGAAATCTGATCTAGGGGATTAGATCAATCTAGGGTTTTGAGCGTAGGGTTAGAATAGGAGCAAAGGGGTTCGCGAGTTTACGTGACCTTATAAGTGGGATTTTTTCTATCCCCTAGTAGAAACCTTAGGAATGCAGCAGTAGGCAGAGTTTTGCCGAAGCTGGGTATCTCTGCGTGTTATTTTCTTTCTGCACTTTTATTTCTGCTACATTCTGTGATCTATTTATTATTTTAATATCCCGTAATTTTTGAACTATGCTATAATTTTCAATAAACCCTATTCACCCCCCCCCCTAGGGTTAATCTAGATCCAACACAAGCATTATCAAAATGAAGTATGCAAAGCTAAAAGGTTCCGATTCAAGCATATCATCAAGCGCCATACGGACATTGAACAAAATCAGGATATTAAAAGCCAAACTACATGGAAAATTTTCTCATTTACAACCGTAATGTTACAATAATTGTACCCAACCTTATTTCAGCACAATTCAATACCAAAACAGTCGTGCCATAAACCTAAACCCATTGAACCGTCGCCCCAACCACAAATTAACCACATTCAAAACCAAGCATCACTGTTCTTGAACAAAAAACGTATGTTCCAAAGGGAATTGATACCTGTAGTCGATTAAATCAAAGTGATTGCGGATGATTTAGATCCGAAGGCATCAGTTAGGGGTCGAGATCACAAGACGCGACCTCAAAGATGATGAATTGGTGGTTGTGATTGGATCAAGGAAAGAGTAGGTTGTCTTCAAGAAAATCTCATGCTGCTAGTAAGGGCTCTGAATTGGTTTGAGAACAGGAAGAAAAATTGGATTTTTGGTCGACCAAGGAAATGAAGCAAATGAAAAAGGAAGAGTCACCAGAGATAAAGGGGGGTATTTAAAGGGAAGACCTTAATAGGCCGCCCGATCCAGGCCAGTACCACCGACCGGCCCAACTCGACATGACGCCCGGTCCTACATCTTCCCAGCAAACTCGACTGTCCAGCTCAATCTATTGGTATGATTCTTTTACTCGTTTCGGTGTCTACAATTCCATAAATGAAGATTGTAAACTGCGAGAGGAAAATTTTATCCATCAAGAATCATTCAGAAGAATCGAGGGATTAAAGTTGTGGTGATGCGTAAGATAGTGAAGAGTAGAGGACTCGGTCGGTCGGTTAAAAAGAGTACTGGCCGGTACTAGATGGTTCCACCAAGCAGGCACAACGTAGCATAATTCAACACGGGAAAGACACCAACCGGTTAGAATCGAGGCACACCGGTCGGTCAGAGTTCAAGCATAACCGACCGGTCGGCTAGAAACAAAGCATATCGGTCAGTCAGTGAAGCAAGACATACCGATCGGTCCTGATACACACTCCAGGGCAAGCCATTCTCTAGTGAAAGGAGGAGAGACGCACCGACCGATCAGCTTGGACCAGAGTATACCGATCGGTTAGGTAAAAGGGGGGACCGATGGTTATGAAATGACAACTGGGGACAGCTGGTCGGTGGCAAATATGTAAATACTTCTATACCGACAGGTGGACCTGGGGGCTATATCACATCATTCTCCACACCTATAAATAGAGCTCCAATCCCACTCTAATGGGTGGTCGAATCCTATGACCCCGAAGGGCTGCTAAACTCCATTCTCAGTTCTTACTTAGTGATTCAATCATCTCAAAGTGAAGATTCTACTCCAAATTCATCATGAATATGCAGGAATTCGTCAAAGCTTATATGGAAGTCTAGATTTGATCTCCAATTGCTATACTTGAAGAATCTCATCGATTTTCCTTAATCAAATTCCGAGAGAGTGTAATGATGAATGTAAAGAGAGAACATACTTATCTTGTAATTCTAAATGCAATAATGGAATCGCTATTCAAAGTGGATGTAGATCGCACTTGATTGAACCACTATAAAACATTGTGTCTTTCTTACTTGCATTTTTTCTGTTGGTTGGCCCCACATTTCTCATTTTTTGAATATTTCACAAAGTACTCTTCATACTCTTGGCGTTGATTCAAATATTGAAATCAACATTATTTTAAATTTTAATATTAATTATTAATCATAAATGATTATCAATGATATTATTTTTAATTATAAATTATTATATGTTTAATATTTACTACTCGATATTACTTGCTAATAACTCAAAAGTAAAATCAAACCTGTGGAATACTGATTGTATATAATAATTAGTAATTAGTGATTATTTATTTATAATCATTAATTATTATAAGTTATAAATGATTAATATAGTATTATTGATGATCAATTATTAAATTTTAATAAACAATATAATATTATTAATGATTAATGTCATATAATATTTTAATTAGTAATTAATGATTGTATATTATAATTAGTAATATTAACATATGATTAATATAATATTATTGAAGTTTAATCATGAAATATTAATAAATAACAATTATTATCATTAATAAGCATTGCAATTATCAATTATTGATTGTCACCTATTACAACGAACGTTTTTAGCATGTTGTAATTATCATTAATTATTACAAGTTATAAATGATTAATGTAATGTTATTAATGATTAAATATTGAATATTAATAAATATATAATATATTAATGATTAGTAATTTTTAATGCAATATTATAGTTATAGGCAATTATATAAATAATATAACATCATTGAATGAAATCTAATATGTATACAATAATATAACAAAAACATTATAATTTAAAACTTTTTACAGCTATTTAGGTAGACATTTGAAACACCCCACCTCCGTTAAGGTCACTCACAAAGGGAATGCCTTAACTTCGATGGAGCATTATAGGTTAAAGACACAGATAATATACAAGATAGATATATATAAGGAGCGAAAAACAAACATTTCTTTATTTCAAACATGGTTCATAATAAAACATTACAACAATCTGTTTCAAACCAATTCCCAAGTTATTACATCATAATTTCTATCTTGATTATTATATAAAGAAGCATAAAACATAAATAAAACTTGCATAAATCACCAAGTCTAGTGTGTCCAAAGCCATAGCCAAAGATAATAGGTTCCAAGCCGTACATCACAGAGTCCTCAAGCTTGGAAAGATGAACGGTCCGAATTAAGCTGAGTTATTCCCTCCCTGGCTACCTGAGGGGGGGTGAAACGAAAGAAAAGAAGACGAAAGAAAAATGGGTCAGACATAAGTCTGAGTAAGTCTAGTGACTTTTCTGTGTGTGAATAAGGAAAAGGGTCATGATAGGAATAAACTGAAAACTGGACAGTACCAGAACAACAAGCTAACATAAAGCTATATAAGGCAGGATAACTGAATATACATCGCACCCATGTTAAATTCTCTGCACCTACTTATATTTGTCCAACTAGCACCACGTGTTCATGGTGAAATGATCCCCTTATATCGATCGGCTCCTACTCGCATGCATTTATCACGTGTGTCATTCGGCCCCCGCTTGACTGTAGATACCTGTGCTAGTCCCACCACGGGGTGTATCAAATCCTATGGTGGAAACACAACACGATTCAAGATGCATAGTGTATGACTACTGATGCTCAGTGTCTGCTTTTCCAATCCAGAGTACGTGCATGCCCGTACTCCGCCGGAACCTACACTGATCCACCACCGCCGATGCTTTTCGACCGCTTATAATCAGCCCAGTAATTGTGCCCCACCCTACCTTGTTTAGGGTCCCATGATACATCTATGTGGGATACTGCTAAAATGGGTCCCCGTTACTTGGGTATTCCAGCCAACATGTTAAATTGGTTAAGTGTCCAAATTTACCTAACCCCGCCCATCAGTTTAGCTAACATGTTGAATTGGTTAAGTGTTTCCTTAATTGACTTAACCCTACCACTCTTGACTTAGCTTTATTAGAGCACCAACCACTCACATTAGACAGGTACTGTTGTGGTCACTGGATGTGCCAGTCGATTCCGGGCAGTTTTACACCATAACTCAGTCTAACCTCGGGTCCTTTTTGGGCTCAATGCACTAACCACCCACATCAGATAGGTATTGTTGTGGTCACTAGATGTGTCGGTCGGTTCCGGGCAGTTTTACATCACAACTTAGTCTAACCTCGGGTTAGGCATATTCGTCTTTTCTAAATTTATATATTTATCCTTTTTATGCTTATATGTAAATTTGTCAACAATTTATTTTCATGGCCACTTTCTTTCTAAATCAAATTCATAATTTTTGGTAAGTAAATTATACCATTTCAATGCCATACCATTTACATGGTTATGAGCTAAGTATGTTAATTATGTATTATTCTCATGTTTTCCCCAACGTTACCCCCATTGTACGTTAACAGAATTACATAGGATGTTGGGCTCGACATTTTAGCCTAACTAATAAACTAAAAGGGGGAAAAGGGGAACTTGCAACATCCCAACATCATACAAAAATTATGGATCTAACTACAGATGTGTCACATGAACTTGGCATAATATACTTTTAATTATGAACTTGCAAACTAGATCTATGCAACATGAGTCGTAAAATAATAGTTTTACAAAGAACTCCCAAAATCTAGTTAGTCATGTGGTGGTGAACTTGCACTGGGATTTAATCATGCTAATATTGATCTAACATAAAGGCATATGGTTCTAACATATAAAGTTGTAGATCTAAACATATAGGTTTACATAATCATGTTTTAACCTATAAACTTGCATGTATTCATAACATGATAACATCACTTAGCTTGCATAAACATGGCATAATTTCTAAATTGACATACAACATATAGATATAATCACCAAATTATACAAGATCGTAGATCTAAACATGTATGCATAATGGATCTAAACAGTTAGGCATAAACTACATGACTTAGCCTAAAACTTGTATGTATCATAATATCACCAAACGTATATATGATAATTTCATAACATCATAGGTTTATTCACCAATTTCCACATAACATAATAGGTTCGATAGACCACAATAATTCATAGGCATATACGATAGAATAGACATGAATAAACATAAATCAGCATCACATACAACTTGATACAATTCTATTTTACAATTCATTACAAACTATGTCTTTAATTCATTCACATCTAAAAGATAACTACACTTACTAACAAAAGGAATTCTTGAGTTCTGGGATCTGTATTCTGAAATTGAATTGCTCGCCTTTGATGTAGATCGTTGAATTTTTTTAGTTGAATTAGATTAGATTTAATTTTGGATGTAGCTTCAGTCTTGCCTTTGAGTTGAAAGAGATGATGGCTATTCTAGGTTCACCATTGACGGCATGGCGGCTCTTGATACAAATATTTGTGATTTAGGGTTGAGTGTTAGGTCGCTTTTATAGAGGTTTAATTAATTTAGAGCTGTCATATTAACCCTAGAAGTAATCAAGACCATCCAGTCAAGATAGGATAACACCTCAGCCCTAATGACTCGGCAGGGAGTCAGAAATCGTCATCCTTTCAGATCTGCTTGGGGGGGACCCCCAAGTCGACCTGTAGGGTAGGTCGACACTAGGGTCGACCTGGCCTGGGCGGGAAATTTTCCTGCCCTGCCCTCTTATGTGTTTAAATTTGAATTTTGAATTTTTTGGAACTTCTGAAGGTCATAACTTCTTCATATGAAGTCCAATTCACGCAAACTCGGACTCTACCTCAACCAGAATTCCGAGACGAATGCAATGTGTAACTCGTTTCCCTTAATTCTCACATTTAAAATTAATTATTCTTTAATTCGTTACTTTAAGGTTTATCGAAAACATGGGGTGTTACATTCTCCCCCTTAAAGGATTCGTCCCTGAAAGCTTCAAATCAAGAAGAATGTATATCCTACCATCCAATCGTCCATCTACTCAACCATCAAACACAGGCGTCCATTGTTCTTAAAAGACTTCTAATGCTTCATGATTATATGCATAGTGTGTGTACATGTCCTTATCTAATGCAAAATCAGGCGGTCCACTGATTCAGTTGACCTCCTTAATGCAAGTCATGTCAGTGTCATGCGTCCATAATGTGTCCAATCTTCCCTAATCATACTTTCTACATGAGTGCACAATCATTCATACAAATGCAACATCCATATGATAACACATCAAGTTCAATCATATATAAGTATATATATGCATATGCAATATGAAAGTGACTGAGCCGATCTAATACCTAAAGTGTGTATCCACGAGCAACCACTTGCAACCATCAACCATAACATGTTTCAAATACATGTTTACATCCATTGGTTTCTACCTAAGGATCGAGAACAGCACTGAGGAAAATACTAAAAATATAGATACGAGCATGAACAAACTTAAGGAAAAAGAGATCAAAGATGTACCCTCAAAAAGAAAAGGGTAGGCTGCGCGTATTTTGGCCTCAGTCTCCCAAGTCGCATCTTCCTCAGCGTTACTCCATTGAAATTTTACAAGTTTGACTTCGCGGTTGCGTAACTTTTTGACTTCTGTACCCAAGATACGAGTTGGAACTCTTCTCACAGTTGCCTCTCGCTCTACTTTTATGTCCTCTAATATGCTTGGTTCCACCACTTCCACAGACTCATGTAAGCACTTTTGTAAGTGAGAAACGTGAAAGACATTATGAACTCCAGCCAATCTTTCGGGTAGCTCTGCTCTATAAGCCACCTTCCCAATCCTTTTAATGATAGGAAATGGCCCTACAAATCTTGGTGCCAACTTTCCTGTGGATCCGAAGCGAACGACGTTCCTCAAAGGAGATACTTTAAGAAAACCCTGTCCATAACCTCAAACTCAAGGTCGGTCCTTCTCTTATCTGCGTAGGACTTTTGTTTATCTTGGGCAGTCTTCATTCTTTTTCGTATCAAGTCCACCTTCTCTGAAGTTTCTCTAATCATATCTGGTCCAAGTATGAGCTTATCTGTAGACTCCCACAAACAAGTTGGTGATTAGCACGGTCTTCCATATAAAGTTTTGAAGGGTGCCATACCTATGGTGTTTTGGTAGCTATTGTTGCAGGCAAACTCCACCAAGGAAAGATGATCCTCCCATGTTCTTCCGAAGTCAAGAATGCATAATCTCAAGAGGACTTCTAATACTCTGTTCACTCTCTCCGTATGACCATCGGTTTGGGGGTGATAAGCCGTGCTTAAGCATAACTGTGTGCCTACAGCTTCTTGCAAGCTCTTCCAAAACTCACTCGTAAAGATAGGATCTCGGTTGCTAACAATGCTGGAGGGTTTCCCATGGAGTCGGACTATCTCTTTAAGATATATGGATGCTAGAGATGAGGCAGTACTTCTACTCTTAACGGTATGAAGTGAGCGCTTTTTGTGAGCCTGTCCACTATTACCCAAATACTGGTATTGCCTCTTCTTGACCTAGGCAGCCTATCAATAAATTCCATCGAGATGCTATCCCATTTCCACTATGGGACCTCTAGAGGATGAAGAAAACTACCAGGCTTCTTTAGTTCCGCCTTGACTTGCTGGCATACTAAGCACTTCGAGATGAATTCAGCTACATCCCTCTTCATGCCATCCCAAAATAAAACCCTTTTGATATCTTTGTACATCTTGTCTCCACCGGGGTGTATGGTCAACTTGGAATGGTGTACTTCTTCAAGAACTTTCTTCATGAAATCCCTTGCTTGTAGGACGCATAGCCTTCCATCCCGTCTCAACCAACCCTTATCATCGATGGAGTATCTATTGAGGTGGCTAGAAGTCTCACCCCTATTTAACTTATCTATCACATCAACTAGCTGAGGGTCTTCACGTTGTGCGGTCCCTATTGAGTCCAAAAGAGTAGGCCGCACCTCTAGCGATGCTAACAAACCGGTCACATGATCGACAGAGGGTCTAAAATCAAAATTGGTTATATACTCCAAGCTCTGCCTTTCTACAAAGAGAGGGCTTAAGGTAAGCCTCCTTCTACTCAAGGCTTCCGCTACTACATTGCCCTTGTCATTGGTATATGAAATCTCGAAATCGTAGGATGCCAAGAATTCCATCCACCTTTTTGCCTCAAGTTAAGATCTTTCTGCGAGAAAAGGTACTTCAACGATTTATGGTCAGTATATAACTCAAACTTCTCACCTAGGAGATAATGGCGCCAAGACTTAAGCGCAAAGACGATGGCCGCCAACTATAGGTCGTGGGTTGGGTAGTTTTTCTCATGTACTTTCAACTTCTTGCCTCCATAAGTTTCTACCTTCCCCTCTTGCATCAAGATAGTACCTAGTCCCATACCACAAGCATCCGTGTATATGGTAAACATCTTGCTCCCATCCGGCAATGTCAGAACTGGGGCTGTTGTTAGAGCTCTTTTTAAGCGTTGGAAAGCAATATCGCAATCCAAGTCCCAAGTGAAAGTTAAGCTCTTCTTTGTCAGCTTTGTAAGTGGAGCTGAGATTTTCACAAAATCTTTGATCAACTTCCGGTAAAAGCCTACTAGCCCGAGGAAGCTTCAGACTTCGGTTGCATTCCGTGGGACCTTCCAATCTTGCACCGCAACTACTTTTGCGGGGTCCATAGCTAATCCCTCTTTGGACACCACGTGTCCAAGAAACCTTACTTCTTCCCTCCAGAAGTGGCATTTGGAGAATTTGGCTTTTAACTGGTGTGTACGAAGAGTGTCCATGACTTCCTTTAGATGTTGAGCATGCTCTTCCTCACTCTTCGAGAAAATCAAAATGTCGTCTACGAAGACCACTACAAACTTATTGAGGAACTCCCTGAACACCATGCTCATCAAATCGACGAAGTAAGCGGGTACGTTTGTTAGGCCAAAAGGCATGACAAGCCACTCGAAGAAACCATCCGGAGTTCTGAACGTGGTCTTGTCAATGCTGTTTTTAGCCACTCTCAGCTGATGAAACCCGGTAGCTAAATCTAGTTGGGAGATAACTGACGCACCTACAAGCTGATCGAACAAGTCGTCTATTCTTGAAAGTGGGTGCCTATTCTTCTTGGTCAGCTTGTCTAGCTCCCTATAATCAACGCATAGGAGAAGTGAAACGTCCGCTTTAGTTGCGAACACTACTGGAGCACCCCAATTAGAAATACTCCGCCTTATAAACCCTACTCAAGCAGCTCTTTAACTTGCTTATTGAGTTCTTTCCTCTCCCTTAGAGCCATGTGTCTAACGGGTAGAGCGGCGGGTTTTGCATTATCAACGAGGTACATGCGAAAGTCTATCCCCCGTTTCGGAGGCAACCCTTTAAACCACTTCAAAGACATCCGAGCATCCACGGACTACTCTAACAGGCAGCAAATTTTCAATAGACGCATCAAGAGATCCTAGATAGCTAAGCATAATAGAGTTCATAGGATTACAAGAAATTTCGAGAGTGTTACCAAGGCGGGTCATGAGTCTAACCACTCTCTTTTCACAGTCGAGGATGGCACCATTACTGGATAGCCAATCCATGCCTAGAATCAACCCATAGCCCGTGAAGCCCAAAACATAGGCATTACATCTAAACCCTACACTTTATATAGAAATTTCCAAATCAAAAAAAATCATTGACAAATAAGTTGAGCCCCCAATTGGATTTGAAACAACCAAGGGATCCTCTACTAAACTTGTGTCTAGGTGCAGAGATTCAACTAATGCAGTAGATATAAAAGAGTGCGATGCGCCAGAATCAAAGAGTGTATGAAAAGGATGATCAAAAAGATAAACTAAACTCTCAACAGAAATATTTCTACCTTGTTCTTACGGAGGTGCCATGAGAGCGTGAACCTGCCCTCCAGAAGTAGATCCAACTCTCTACCTTTGCCCTTGCTTTCTTGGGAAGTCCCTAGCCATGTGTCCTGCCTCTCCGCAATGGAAACAGCCACCCATCTTCCTTTTCTTCTTCCTGCAGTCCTTAACCAGATGTCCAGGAATGCCACAAAAATTACACTTCCTCTTGTCACGGGTTTTTGTTGTTTTTTCCGCCTTTCTTGGAATTTGTCTTCTTGCTCTGTGATCCTTCCCCTTTCTTATCTTGAGATGCTTCCACCTTTGTCTCCTTCTTGCCTACCTTATCTTCTTCTTGTAACAGTGCCATGTCCACCAGTCTTTCATAAGTCGCACCCATAGGTATTTGGGACATAGCTACGCTGTGCAGTGGCTCATTCAATCCTTTAACAAAGCGGAGAGCCTTCTTATGTGGAGTGTTCACTAACTCCAATCCGAACCTAGCCAGTTGATTAAATTGGTTAACGTATTCCTTGACCAAGATACTTCCCTGTTTGAGAGCTAAGAACTTCTCCATCTGTAGGCTTCGTTCAACTTGTGAGAGGAATTTCATTTCAAACCTCATCCTAAAATCCATCCAAGTTTCAATTAGTCTTTCAGCGTTAGTGACTTCCCACCAATAGGAAGCTTCATCTTTGAGCAACCATACCGCCAACTGTATCTTCTACCTATCATCCACTTCGAAGATATCGAACAAATCCTCAGTTTCTTTAAGCCAGTTACTTACTTCCACGAAGGATTCATTTTCATTGAAGTTCTTTCCACCCATGGCTCGAAAGTCCCTACATATTTTTGAGAAAGCATTTGCACGAGGAGGAGGAGGAACCGCTGCAGCTAGGGGAGGAGGAATGTCTGCCGGGCCTGCGTCATTGGCCCTAGCCTCTAGGTACCTCCTGAACAAACAGGTATCGGTACACCCTCTGGAAGGTTAAGATTCCCAGACATGATGAAACGAAAAGGGAAATATTCAAAACAAAGGATAGAAAGATAGTGCATATGGCTTTGGGGGATTATGCCTTTTAAAGTAAAATAACACTTTTTCTTGAAAAATGCTTCTTTTTGAAAATAGTTTTCAAAAACTTTTATCTAATCTAGTAAACCTTTGCTCTAATACCAAATGAAACACCCCACCTCCGTTAAGGTAACTCACAAAAGGAATGCCTTGACTTTGATGGAGCATTATGGGTAAAAGACACAGATAATTTACAAGATAGATATATATAAGCAGCGGAAAACAAACATTTCTTTATTTCAAACATGGTTCATAACAAAACATTACAGCAAACTATTTCAAACCAACTCCCAAATTATTACATCATAATTTCTGTCTTGATTATTATATAAAGAAGCATAAAACAAAAATAAAACTGCATAAATCCCCAAGTCTAGTGTGTCTAAAGCTATAGCCAAAGATAATAGGTTCCAAGCCGTACATCACAGAGTCCTCAAGCTTGGAAAGATGAACGGTACGAATTAAGCTGAGCTATTCCCTCCCTGGCTACCTGAGGGGGAGGGGGAAATGGAAGAAAAGAAGACGAAAGAAAAATGGGTCAGACATAAGTCTGAGTAAGTCTAGTGACTTTTCTGTGTGTGAATAAGGAAAAGGGTCATGATAGGAATAAACTGAAAACTGGACAGTACCAGAACAACAAGCTAACATAAAGCTATATAAGGCAGGATAACCGAATATACATCGCACCCATGTTTAATTCTCTGCACCTACTTATATTTGTCCAACTAGCACCACGTGTTCATGGTGAAATGATCCCCTTATATCGATCGGCTCCTACTCGCATGCATTTATCACGTGTGTCATTCGGCCCCCGCTTAACTGTAGATACCTGTGCTAGTCCCACCACGGGGTGTATCAAATCCTATGATGGCAACACAACACGATTCAAGATGCATAGTGTATGACTACTGATGCCCAGTGCCTGCTTTTTCCATTCCAGAGTATGTGCATGCCCGTACTCCGCCGGAACCTACACTGATGCACCACCACCGATGCTTTTCGACCGCTTATAATCAGCCCAGTAATTGTGCCCCACCCTACCTTGTTTAGGGTCCCATGATACATCTATGTGGGATACTGCTGAAATGGGTCCCCGTTACTAGGTTTTCCAGCCAACATGTTAAATTGGTTAAGTGTCCAAATTTACCTAACCCCACCCATCAGTTTAGCTAACATGTTGAATTGGTTAAGTGTTTCCTTAATTTACTTAACCCTACCACTCTTGACTTAGCTTTATTAGAGCACCAACCACTCATATTAGACAGGTATTGTTGTGGTCACTGGATGTGCCGGTCGGTTCCGGGCATTTTTACACCACAACTCAGTCTAACCTCGGGTTCTTTTTGGGCTCAATGCACTAACCACCCATATTAGACAGGTATTGTTGTGGTCACTGGATGTACCGGTCGATTCTAGGCAGTTTTACATCACAACTCAGTCTAACCTCGGGTTAGGCATATTTGTTTTTCTAAATTTATATATTTATCCTTTTATGCTTATATGTAAATTTGTCAACAATTTATTGTCATGGCCTACTTTCTTTCTAAATCAAATTCATAATTTTTGGCAAGTAAATTATACCATTTCAATGCCATACCATTTACATGGTTATGAGCAAGTATGTTAATTATGTATTATTCTCATGTTTTCCCCAATGTTACCACCGTTGTACATTCGCAAAATTACATAGGATGTTAGGCTCGACATTTTAGCCTAACTAATAAACTAAAAGGGGAAAAGGGGAAAAGGGTAACTTGCAACATTCCAACATCATACAAAAAATATGGATCTAACTACAGATGTGTCACATGAACTTGGCATAATATACTTTTAATTATGAACTTGCAGCCTAGATCTATACAATATGAGTCATAAAATAATAGTTTTACAAAGAATTACCAAAATCTAGTTAGACATGTGGTGGTGAACTTACATAGGGATTTAATCATGCTAACATTGATCTAACATAAAGGCATATGATTTTAACATATAAAGTCGTAGATCTAAACATATAGGTTTACATGATCATGTTTTTAACCTATAAACTTGCATGTATTCATAACATGATAGCATCGCTTAGCTTGCTTAAACATGGCATAATTTCTAAATTGACATACAACATATAGATATAATTACCAAATTATACAAGGTCGTAGATCTAAACATGTATGCATAATGGATCTAAACAGTTAGGCATAAACTACATGACTTAGCCTAAAACTTGTATGTATCATACTATCACCAAACGTATATATGATAATTTCATAACATCATAGGTTTATTCACCAATTTCCACATAACATAATAGGATCTATAGACCACAAAATTCATAGGCACATACGATAGAATAGACATGAATAAACATAAATCAGCATCACATACAACTTGATACAATTTTATTTTACCATTCATTACAAACCATGTCTTTAATTCATTCACATCTGAAAGATAACTACACTTACTAACAAAAAGAATTCTTGAGTTCTGGGATCTGTATTCTAAAATTGAATTGCTCACATTTGATGTAGATTGTTGAATTTTTTTTAGTTGAATTAGATTAGATTTAATTTTTGACGTAGCTTCAATCTTGCCTTTGAGTTGAAAGAGATAACAACTATTCTAGGTTCACCATTAATGGCATGGCGACTCTTGATATGAATATTTGTGATTTAGGGTTGAGAGTTAGGTTGCTTTTAAAGAGGTTTAATTAATTTAGAGCCGTTAGATTAACCCTAGAAGTAATCAAGACCATCCAGTCAAGATAGGATAACACCTCAGCCCTAATGACTCAGCAGGGAGTCAGGTATCGTCATCCTTTCAGATCTGCCTGGGGGGGGACCCCTACGTCGACACTAGGGTCGACCTCCTGGTCGACCTGGCCTGGGCGGGAATTTTTCCTGCCCTGCCCTCTTCTGTGTTTAAATTTGAATTTTGAATTTTTTGAAACTTCCGAAGGCTATAACTTCTTCATACGAAGTCCAATTCATGCAAACTCAGACTCTACCTCAACCAGAATTCCGAGACGAATGCAATGGCGTAACTCATTTCCCTTAATTCTCACATTTAAAATTAATTATTCTTTAATTCATTACTTTAAGGTTTATCGAAAACACGGGGTGTTACAACACTATAGATATTATTACTTTTACAATGATGATATAAATAATATAATATTACTGTTAATAATTATTATTAATTATTAAATATTAATAAATAATATAATATTATTAATGATTAGTAACATAATATTATAGTTAATAGTTAGTAATAATATTACAATTGACATATATTACAATAGACATTTTGTAAACGTTGTAAAATTGACATCTGTTACAACTGGCCTGAAATGACCGTTGTAATAGCACTCTATTACAACGTGTAGTTTTTACCTGTTGTAAAAAGGGAGTTATAAACGATATCTATTACAAATGTCCAAAAACGACCATTGTAATAGCATTCTATTACAACGGGCAGGGGTAAAGCACTGTTTCGGTGCGGGCCGCGAGAGTAGTACCCAATCGAGGCAATTTCCGAATATTAGATATTACCCCAAAATTACAGGGGCCAAGGCTGGCCAGTGAGACAATGGGGGATAAGCTTCATCGTCGAGCGGGAAATAGCCTAAATCACCGGCTAAGGCCCCTAAATGACTGCTCAGTGATAAAGGAGGTAGGGGTGCAGAGGCAGCCAGGAGGTTTGCCTAGAAGCAGCCACCCTTGACATAGTGCGTAATAGCTCACTGACTGTACTGGCCTTCCAGTAAACAAGGGATTTCTAAAGACTGTACAACATCAAATAATGGATATGACAAAAAATACCAAAAAAAATTAGTAATGAAGGAATCAGAATCTTTCTTTTCATATTATTATTACATTACAAAAAAAAATTAGAAAAAATATTTTTTTCAAGAAAAGACTTCTGGAATTGAGATCTCATTCAAAGAGAAAGATATCAAATATCTGGAGTTTCTTTTTTATCCTATACGGATGATCCGATCCGCAAGGACCATGATTGGGAATTCGAGGAAGAAGCGAAACATAATCAACTTGAATTCGGGACAGCTATTCGAAATCTTGAGGAAAGACTTGATTTGTTATCTCATGTCTGCTTTTCGTGAAAAATGGAAGGATCTTATCAACGTCCATGAATGAAAAATCATAGATCGAACTGCCGAATTGAAAAAATTAGGTATTTTCATAGTATCAGCTAAGTGCATGGGCTGGAGATAAGCGGACTCGAACTGCTGACATTCGCCACAGGGTAAACCACCGTCTCTCAGGCCTCCCCGGCTAATTCTACCATAGAGGCCAACGATAGACAATAACTCCCCCTCGAACACAGCTTACAACTTTCACCATACTGTGCTCTCCAAAGAGAAACTCTTCTCTACGTGGAGTGACTCCTAATATAGCAGTAAAAGAAAGATGTGTAGGCGGGTCGACCCATCAAGTTCCTATTGAAATAGGATCTACACAAGAAAAAGCACTCGCCATTCGTTAGTTATTAGGGGCATCCCGAAAACGCCTGGGTCGAAATATGGCTTTCAAATTAAGTTTTGAATTAGTAGATGCTGCCAAAAGTAAGCGTCCTATAGTAAGAGGAGTGGTTGTGAACCCTGTAGGCCATCCCTATGGAGGTGGGGAAGGGAAAGCCCCAATTGTTTGAAAAAAAAACACAACCCCTTGGGGTTATCCTGCGCTTGGAAGAAGATGTCGGAAAAAGAAAAAATATAGTGATAATTTTATTCTTCATCGCCATAAGTAGGAATACTGAAAATAGATTTTTTTTTTTTTTTGAATTTGAAATAATGTGATGGGCGAATGACGGGAATTGAACCCGCGCGTGGTGGATTCACAATCCACTGCCTCGATCCACTTGGGTACATCCGCCCCTTATCTAGCTAAAGGATTTTCTCTTTTTTCCATTCATCATTGTATTTATTCTTACCATCATACTTAGATCGAGATATTCTATTGGACATAGAATGCCCATTGTAAAAGAGTGTTGTCCAAGCATCTATTACAACAGGCAGGCATCGCCCGTTGTAAAATGGATGTTGTAATAGGATATTTTTGTTGTAGTGAACGTACCATTACCACTCAATCGGTAACTATTTTTATTGAAATCGGTATATCAGTTAAAACAATATGTTAATGGTAAATTTACCATTTTTAACGGTAAATTATCGGTAACATTTCTTCAATACTAGCGGTGACAACAATTTTAAGAGTTAATTTAAAACATATATATTCATTTGATATGTTTTATTACATGCATTTAGAACCAAATCAATGATTATATTTAGTTCAATAATCAAGTGAAATAATTGCAAGTACACTTATTTTCTCTCATTTATGTTTTTTTATTAACAAGCATCACATATAGTATAATGTAGATGCACTATGTACAAAAATCATGTCAAGATACAAATTTTGATGGACAAACAGTAATTTACCATTACTAATATAACAGTTACCAGATTATCGGTATATCAGTCGATCGGTAGCGTAACAATAAGCAATTTCGACTTATCAGTAAAAACTGTATTTTCCAAATAGTAATGGTAATCATCACCATAACAGCCCTACATTGAATATTGCTTGGATGGAGTAGATAACAGGTGTCCATTGTGTATCCCAAGTTGAATAGACAATGGATCGATTTTAAGTTAATCAAATCTTGCAATTTGCAACTTGGACTGAGATTTAGTTTCAATCCTTATACCGATCTTAAGCATATTTTTTAACTACTTTTGGTCCTTTTTGAGACTTTCACATATTCCCTGTGTAGTACCCAACATACTTCTATATCTTTTTTCAAATTAATGTAGAAATTTATATGTGCAATCTTAAAACAAAACAACTTTCTTTTTGTAAGAACAAAAAACTATATTGTAACCAGTGGCTTACGTAGAAATTTAGCTCAATGGAGCAGAAATACCAAAAAAAACATATTTTCATAGCAGAGATTAACACATGTGAACTACAAAATCATATTAATATTCAAGTTAAGCATGATAAGATATTACAACATCAAATGTTCACAGACATAACTTTTTAGGATTCGTATTTTGAATAATATGTCCAGTTTAAACGGCTTTTAATATATCTCGTTCAATATGAATTAATAGCCAATTATTCAGCACATCATCTTTTAATCTACTGCATAGTGAAACCTTGATAATTTTTATAGTGAAAAATACTCTTTCAACAGTAGTGGTAACGACAACGACAAATGACAATCATCCCAAAGCAATTACATTAAAGGAAAATATTTTTTTCTTCCTTTGAACTTTTTTAATACAAATTCATTTATTCTACCACATTGGAAATTTGATTGTCAGACTACAAATTTAGGATGTAGTTGTCAAATTGATCAAGTTGCTTTGAAACATTTGAGGAAAAAAATTATAAATCAAATTTGTTGAATTGAACTAGTTTTTCCTGTTGTCATATGTTGAGAATGAATTACTTGTAGTGAGACAAATCATGCACAACAATAATTCTATATTAACTCAGACAATTATTAATCTTTTAAATTTCACATTTATAATCATAGAAAAGTTTAACACGATAATAATGAGTGTGTTTCCTTCCACCATACAACGCGGTCTTTTTTAAATAAACTAGGTATTCATTTCAAGAATGAGATGTGCAAAGAAACCTAACATGTATTTTTGACACCAAAAAGCGGCACAACACATAAAAAGAGATAATATAGAGAATAAAATATAGACATATAAATGAAAATGAGAGAAAATGCAATCACATACAAATTTATAATGGTTCGGCATTAATGAGCCTACGACCACTTTATAATCTCTTGATTATATATAAACTTTGAGTACAAATTATGATTTTAATGGCTAGACCCGAGTACAATGTTGTAATAATAATGAAATGATAAGAGATTGGCCGAAAGTCCATTTTCTATAGCTTTGGAGGGCTATTTACAAATGCTAGATTTATTGGGTCGACTAGGACACATGGCATCCATCAAGGGTCTGTAAGTGCAATGACTGATGTTTTCAGTCACTTTAAAATATGGATTTATATTTAAAAGGAAATTTTGATGGATAAGTCTGGCTAAATTTCAAATTTCATTAAATATTGAATCTAGACATAAATAACTATGGGAAATGGATTCTAACTTTGTTTTATATTTTACTAAAGTTAAAATAAGGTTAGTGAACTTTTAAAAGTAAACTATTAAAATTTGATAACTTAATATTATTTTAAAAGCTTAAAAATAGACTTTTTGTAAACTATGTCGGATTTCGACGAAACCAATTCCATCAGATCCAGAACGTAAACTTATTGTAAGATTTCAAATTTCGTTTCAACCG
Organism: Allium sativum; assembly: GCA_030737875.1. NCBI lineage: Eukaryota > Viridiplantae > Streptophyta > Magnoliopsida > Asparagales > Amaryllidaceae > Allium > Allium sativum. The sequence continues at coordinate 38,475,422 of CM060913.1, forward strand.
AAGTTAGTCTGAGGGCATATGTAATATAAAAACGTGTCGAAAAATCATTTGAAATTTAATAATAACATAGAAAAAGACCATTTTGCAAATGGTCTCCGAATTCGACGAGACTAGTTTCAATTGATCTGTATCTATGAAATATAGTAGGATTTCAAATTTCATATCGATCGCACTTATGGTTTGATCGTACGAGTTGAAAACGTACAAAGGTTGTTTAATTGAACATTGGATCAAACAAATCAACATCACAAATGCACATTTTACTAAACCACATTCCTCCTTGACACCTTCTCCCTCTTCCCCATGTCACCCCTCTTGCATTGCCTTCCCCTGAAGAAAAGGGAGTAATGATTCATTCCCTTTATATAAATCCACTTTTCCATTTCAATTGGTTTTACTTCTTTTATTTTCCTACTTCTTCTCAAAAGCTCAAACTCGCTCTCCCTACCCTCCACCATCGGCCAACACACCTCCTAGCCCCACTTCAGCCACCAACAACCCCACCTCCCCCACGTGGCCCCCTTAGCTGCAAGCTCCTCCTTTCCTCCTTAAACACTTAAAAACATCACCTTTACACTATTTATCACCATCTTAAGCAAACTACACCCTCTCTACCACCACCACCCCTATAGACCCCACCACCCCCCCTCGCATGCACCACGCCCCCCATGCACCATGCCCCACGCAATAGCCTTACCCCCAGGTCGTTGGCCCACCTCCTCTAACCTCTTTAAATCATCAAAAATCACATCTTTCTTCCTTTAAGCACAAGTTAATATATATAATACTAGTATACATTTAATTTTTGGAGTGTTTGAAGTAGAAAAGGCACTAACTTGTTTGTGAAGCAAAGTCGGAAGTTGCGGAGAAATGAGAGAGATCTACGTTAAAGTTTGGCAGAGTGGATAAGTGTTGACAACAAAATATGTCATAAACACCGAAGATTCTTAATTACTTAAGAATTATAGTTTCGCATGGAAATATAAGTGCGGAAAGCAGTAAATAACACAAGAGATTTATAGTAGTTCGGTCCCGTGAGGGGCTTACATTCACTTTGGAAGAGTCACTGATATTTTATAGACAATAAAGTGTTACAAGCTTAGGATTATCTCATTGCATCCTTTTACAAACACTTCTAAGTAATTTGAGGTCATAATTGTCATATATGAATATTACGAAAAAGACACTTTTGCCCTTCTTCTTCCTCAAAGCATGGATGCCATTAAAGAGGTCACTTGGAGCTCTCAAGAGATGTCAAATCAACCAATTTCCTACCCTGTTTGAAGTGTGAGCTTGGGGGTATTTATAGTGGAGGGATTAGGTGGGAGTAGGGGACCACAACAATAAATCTCGAATCCCAAAACGCAAGCCCTTCAGAACTCAGACCCCCTTCCTCTCTTCAAGGAAACTCGTACCACATGGGCTGCAAATTTTGTAAACCATGGGTACGAAATTCATACCTCAAGGGGCACATTGATTTCTAGATCAGAGGCGAGGCTTAGAGAGGCTCGAGACTTCGGATGTGAGGTCGGAGGGACTCGAGGTAATAGGGTTTGAAACACTCAGGTTTGAGACTATGGGTATGGCATGTTTTTGAGGAGCTAGGTGGCTCTTGCTTGCATGACCTTCTCTCAGTTTGCTTCCCTATCTTCTTGGTGACACTTCGGGCTATAACGTCAGGCGATGTGTTGAGTCGAGCGTGTCTTGAGTACTTTTGGGAACCAGACCAAAAAGTCGGTTAACATTACCCCCTCCCCCAATGTACGTCTTGTCTTGACATGATGTGCTTTGAGTTGGTAGAAGTATTTGTTGAATCTTCGATTTTCCTGTAAAATCATGGAAATAAATGTTAGCTGTTGGCCTTGCTTACTTGGTAATCGTAAATGGGTCGTCGTCGATGCGGCGTTGTGTTCATGCTCACGATTTTTGTGTAACTTTGTGTCACGTCACGGGAAGTAAGAAATGGTAAGTAACATAGGCGGAGTGAATGGGAATGTACGCGGGTGCGTGTTCACGAACGTTCGTTCTTTACATATGTTATCTCGTATGCGCACATATGTCCGTACGAAAACGTGTGGCGTCGCAACGGTACACTTACGAAGTATACATGCACATTAACATATACATATATGTATAAGTATATATATATATATATATGCATACGTCATATTTTACATTTTTATCGTCATTATTTATTTCATAACCCTCGTTTGGGATACGAAAATTTCATACCCCAAACAGGGATACGAAATCTCGTACCCCATCGAGGAATGAGAGTTCGTGTCCCACCGGGGTACACGAAAAACAAACGGGGTTAGCCCACTCTTCTCCCCTTATATAAATTCAAACCCAACCCCCATCTATTCTTCTTCTTTTGTTTTAGACGAATTCAAATTTGAAACTTGGAACCCAGAGGAACTCAAACATTACACTGGTAGGTGACGGTTTATCACGAGCTCATCTTTGACCGTTAGTTCAGCATGCCTTGAGGCTCGAGATCGTTCACGCTTCCCAATGACATTGTTGGGAGTCATGAGTGGTCTTCGATTTGAGAGCGGGGTCAAACCTCGAGGTTGGGCCGAGCCACGAGCTTGACTTCATAGTTGGTAAAGGAGAAGGGTTTGTGAGAGATGAGATTTTGAGAGGGGTTAGACGTGCGAGTTTGAGAGAAGGTGGGCGAACTCGAGATGGAGAAGAAAGGGGAAGACAGTGCGATGAGTGGTTTGAAGCGTTAGGCCTAACTTGTGGAAGCTTGTATCCGTCGAAGGGGTTAAGAATTCCACATCCTATGAGGTATGAATTTCATACCCCGCGTGGGGTGCGAGCTTCATACCCCTCATGAGGGTATGAGTTTCGTACCCTTTGTGGGGGTATGAGTTTCGTACCCCTCATGAGGGTACGAGTTTCGTAACGATTGTGGCGGTACGAGTTTCGTACCCCTCATGAGGGTACGAATCTCGTACCCCTTGTGGGGGTGCGAGTTATCATACTTTAGATGGGTGCGGTAGCTTTCGCCTTGCGCTACGAGTTCACTTCATTTATCGTCTTCCTTCCCTGTTCGAACTTTGCATAATCCGCCCCTGGGTTCGCGTTGCTTTTACGACACTTTATGATTGGGTCAAAATTTACTATAACCATAACTCGGTTGATGACTTAGCTCGGCACATAGGACTAGAGCATATAAGTGGACTGTGACTGGACTACTGATCTATTGAAAATACTTTGTCAATTTTGATCGTAACGTGGTCGCGACTTGACGCGAACCCGGTGATGTTGGTTGACAATGACGATGGTCACAATTTTTGGAGATTTGTGATTATTGTCGTGGTCCTAGCTTCTTAATTATATACCATATCAGCATAACACTGCACGACACTGTATGCACCTGTTAGTCTGCACCAACACAAGGGGTACAGGTTATACAGCTACAACGTCTAATGCTAACGTGTTTAAAGTATAGCTAGCAATAAAGACAAGATCTATGACAGATTAGACTTCAGAACCCGAGACTTGTTGGCCTTCGTTGCACGCATCTGATTCAACTAACACTACTAGCTCAGAGGGCACCAAATTGAGACTTCCGAAAGGTCTAGTCCTTCTCAAGCGACAAGTTTGCCGGAAGTGTCTGATCATGGGAAGCATCTAGAAGGACAACACTTCCCGGTTATGCATGAGAAGGTAGAGGATGTGGATATTGTTGAGGGAAACGCGTTGGTGGCACCGGATACATTGACGGACGCGGTTATACTTGAAAATCCGTTGGATTCGATGCCTTTGCATATGGATGCAACAGCGGTAAGGTGCATGACATTGCAGTTGCACAATATTTTCGCCTTGCGCCATTGCAGCTTCATCTGAATGCGTACGCTTCCCTTTTAGGTGCCTACATTTTCTACAAGGAGTATCTGCAACCAGAACCCACCGGAGAGGACAACCAGTATTTGTTTCAGTTGAAGAGGAGAGCTAATGTCTCGCCGTCTCTTTACTTCCTAAAAGCTTCGCCCAACACCAAGTTCTTTGTCGGGAAATGGCCCAAGCAAACCGTATAGAAGTATGACTAGTTCTTTGTGTGCTGTCCCCATGGATTTGCGAGGCAATGGTTTGAAGGAAGCAAGCACTCTACTTCATGTTTATTATGAAACTCACGGGTTTGGCAATTTATTTTTGACTTTGTTTCCATATGGCAGGAAATTCTAAGGCGCCTACCATCATTGAGTATCAACGATGTCTTGAAACTTTATTGGCAATTCCAGTTGGATCACGTTCCACCGAGAACGTTCTAAGTCAAGACTGTCTCTGTCGTTCAGGGCTTCTCCCTGGCAATCGAGCAATAATTAGACCAGCCGTCGTCGGTGGTAGAAAGACAATGGATGCCCAAAAAAGGTGGGTTCTCCGAGTCGGAAGAGGAAGATGCCCCTTTCTGGGCCTAAACCGCACAAGCTACTAAGGCTCAAGAGGAAACTGGCGGGGTGAGAATGGCGATGAGGAGGAAGTTGTGAGGGGCGAGGGCCCGTCGACCGCTCATGTTCTGTCTATGATAGATGAGGCATGGATAGTAATGTCGACTAGGCCGGAGTCCTCGGCGACTCCCTCTAAGACCGCCACCTCGCTCGAGGAAGAGGGCCGGTTTCATGGGCTTAACAAACTTATGCTTGAACCGTTTCCCTGGCCTAGTGCCACAAACATGGAAGAACTAGCCTTAGCTATGGGGGGAGATCGCTCCTTCGGGCAGACCACTATCTGGTTTATTGAGCGGACACTTAAGGTACACATTCATATACACTTCATGACACAACATTTGTTTATATTTGTAGAGTATCTGACTCTAAATTGTCCCTTTGGAAGGTGACATGGCAAGAGGGCGAGGAGGCTAAGGCTATGGGTATGGAGGTCACCGATTTCCAAGAAACACTTTTCTTGATAGCTTCAGAAGGGAGACTAGCTTGTTTGGCGACTCTCCACATTCGCATGATCGCGGTGGCGAATACCATCATAGGGAACGATCCCGATGGTCTCCGACTCCCCCACCTCCAATTCGATCATCTGGGGGCAGACTCCCGGTTTGATGAACGAGCACCCGACGTTCTTCGTTGACAACTCCTCCTCTCAATGGGCCTTCAACTCCTACCTAAGTTACTAAAGCGAAAGAGTCGACCCTTGGCCATTCGAGAAAGAAGGAGATGGCTAAGAAGAAGAAACAGGATCCGGTGGTGCCTGAGACTCGGGAGCTTTCCATTGAGGATAGGAAAGCATTGTTAAAGCAGAAGTTCCCCCAACATTATTTTGATGAACTGGTGTTCCTTCCTGATATCAGTCTGATTCCTCGGGAAGAGCTGCGTATTTCTAGGCTAGGGAACTTACCAAGTACTCCTTGCACCTCTCCGATCTAATTAGAAAGAAGAATGTTGAGATCCAGAGTCGGGGGTTGACTATCGATGTCGAACGGACCACTGTCCATAATTTGGATCAGGAGATAGGTAAATCTGCTTTCTGTGGTGTAAATATTTCTTTGTTCGTAGTTGTACCCTTGAATGCTAACTTTTATCATTGTAATCATAGTGGAGATGAAGGAGACGCATGAGAAGATGAAGGAGGTGGAATATGCAACTTCGACCTTCAAGGATACATTGGCCTCACAAAGAACCTAGAACATGGCCCTAAAAGGGGATAAAGCTGAGCTGGAGAAAGTGAATGCTGAACTGGAGAAAGACAATGAATGGGTATCTCAGCTTCAAACGGATAATGAGGCTCTGAGGAAGGAGATTGAGAGGTTGAAGGATGAGAACGAGGTGACTCAGAAGCTTCATGAGGAGGTTGCTGAGCTGAAGAGGCAACTAATGGTGGCTAAGAAGGAGAAGGAGGAAGTCGAGGCCAGTAGTAAGGATGTATTGAGCTTGGTGGATGGGTTGAAGGCTGAGCATACGAGGGAAGTGGAGAACTAGAGGGAGGAGATCGAGGATGCAGAGATCCGGGTGGAAGCATTCCTGGAGGAGCCTATTTGAAACATGTATGTCAAGGGCCTAAAGTTTCACGGAATCTCACAGGTTGGATACTACCCTCGTGTTTTAGCTCCAACATGGGAAAGACTAGTGTCGTATGAGGCTTGGCTAGGTCAGATGGACGTGGAAACTTTAAATGAGCATCAATTGATGATAGAGCTCCAAACTGGCGTGGAGCATGACAAACTGGAAGAAGGGAGGAGGTTTTTGTAGGAAGACGCTGAGAGGGAAAGACTAGCAAAGCGCGTTGCTGAAATGGAAAATTTTATAACTACTGAGAGTGTAATCATCACTCAAACATTTGTGGAAAGCTCCTACCGATCGCTAGTTCCAGCAACTGCGACAACCAGCGGTCCCACGTTCCATTTCAGACCTTAGCTGAGTACGACCCCAAACATCCAGGACTGGGAGTGACGGAATCTACTTTGACTGCCATAGCGAGCACACTCCTATCACGCCCACACCATTCCATTCCAGAGGTAAATCTTTACTACCGCGAATACCCAAAGATGGTATGATTACCGAATTTATGGACTAAAAGGTTATGTTTTTACTGTGCATCCCTTCCCGGAGCTGATATGACCCCAGGCTTTGCCCCCCATTTCCCCAAGCAACAAAGTTTGGATTGGGTTTACAAGGAATAAAGTTTAGGGAGGAAAGTGGTCATGTTGATACGTTCTCGAATGTCGAGATAGGGTCCCATATTTACAAGGACTTTCAGGAGGAAGGAGAGGTTGTGGATAGCCAGAGTGTCCATGTGAGAGGTCTCGTGGAGGGGAACGTATCGACAATGTAGGCTATGGTGTAGGCCTATAAAGCTCATATGGTGGCTAAGTCGGAAGAGTAGGAGGAGAAGACGAGGCAGGCAAGGCTACCATTCTGGAGGCTCAGGAAGAGGCTAGGCGGGATGCCGAGAAAAAGGCTGTTGCTGTAGTGGAAGAGGAGAAGTTTGATGCCGAGGCGGAGAAGGCAAGGGTTGCCGAAGAGGCTAAGAAAATAGATTTGCCGATGAGGCTGAGAAGGAGAGGGTTGCCGCGGAGGCTAGGAAGAAAGAAGAAGATGATTCCAAACAGAGGGCCACAGCGACTTATGAGAAGCTCAAGGCCGATGACATTGTGAAGTTAAAGTCCAAGAAGCTAGCTGATCAAAAGGCCACTAAAGATGCCAAGAAGAAAGCGGAACTAGAGGCCAAGAAAGCTCTAGGAGAGGGTGACGTTGTGCTATCCCTTGCTTTTAGTGCTTACCCCAAGCCGATGCAATACATTGCCCCCACTGAGATCACGGAGATTACAAGTGGTGAAGATGAAAGTGGAAGATGCACCTATCTCTCACAAGTTGATCAATCCCCTAAAGGGCAGAGGAGGGAGAAGCGACAGCGGTTCCGAAAGAAAGAGGTATGTCCCTGGTGATCCACCGAGTGCTGAATCTATTCAAAAGAGGAAAATAAAGAAGAAGAATGAGTAGCATCAGTAATTATCATAGATGTTATTGACATTTTGGTTATGTAAGACGATAGTATACACGAGAACGACCCTTGCTTTTTGTTCTTAAAGGTACAGTGTGGTTTTCATGTAAACCATGTCATTAGAAAGAAAAGATATTAGATATGTTGTTTGTTTTGGGTGTGTGAAAAAAGGAAATATTAGTTAACTAAATCGCATTTCGTGTTAAATCTTTGAATGTTCATCTTATGTTTTTCAGCATCTTGTACTTGCACAAGTGTACCTATTGTTACACTAACTGAAATGTGATTGGAGGCTCCTCTCTGGGGGTGTTTCCGGTCGTGCGGATACCGAGCGTTGGTGGTGTTCATGGGGTTTCCTCTGTTCAGGAATTCCGAGGGGCATGGAATCCAGGCCAGTTGCCTTTTATCTTGGACCACCCAGAGTTCGTTAGTCCTAAGTAGAGGGAAGACGTGGACGTTGCGATTCATCCGACTTTTGGCTCTCCGTCATTCTTTCGGGTTTAGAGCACGAGGGCATCGTTTATTCGCCAAAGGGTGCCAGGATCCTGACACGGTGGATCGGATTGTGGCCGAGGGGTTACCCCCAAGCCCGGGGACTTAGGAGCGGATATGATTAATGCTCGGTCTCGGTGCCGGGCCGAGATTCAAGAAGTACCCGGATCCTGACCTGATGGGTCAGATGGAGCCGTGCGAGTGGTTGGTATCACACTAGGTTGGCTGGTGGGTTTCCCCCAAGTCCTAGGACTTGGGGGCGGAACAATTTATACTTGGTCTCGGTGCTGGACCGATATTCGAGTAGAGTTGTTTACACTTAGTTGCGTCGCGGGATTGGGACTCGAGTGGCAGTTCCAGCTCCTGTGCTCGAGGTGCCAAATCGAGGCCATTCGTGTTTGTCCTCATCGTCGTTTTGAGGCTTGAGTGGTGCTACCGACTCCCGTGCTCGAGGTGCCGGTTAGGTGTTCGAGTGTCTATGTGCAAGCCAGTTGCGATGGTCAATCAAACATATCATGCAGGAAGTAAACATAGTGAGGACATAGAAAGTTGAACATCATCTTTACGAATCACTTTGGCAGTAACCACCTTTACAATGCCTCGAATTTCAAGAAAACAAAACATCGTTGGAAAGCATGAAAACTATACACTAAGTTATGTGAAGTAGCGGCGGATATGTTCATTGTTCCATGCCCATGAGAGATCGGCTCTGTCTACGGTTGTTAGCTTGAAAGTCCCATCTCTAAGCTTCCGTTGTATGACGTACGGACCTTACCAACGAGGAATAAGACCCGTTGGTGTGGGAAAGATCCATTTCAGGATGAGGTCGCCGACGTTAAGATCCTTGTGGCGGACTTTGGGGTTGAAGTAACAGGCTACTCGTTGATGCTGGGCGGAAGCTCTGAGCTTAGCTTCATTCCTTTATTCCTCAAGCAAATCGAGCGATTCCAAAAGTAAGTCTTGATTGGTTTTCAAATCGTAATAGGTAAATCGGTGAGATTGAAGCTTTAGCTCAATAAGGATGACGGCTTCGGATCCATAGGTAAGGACGAATGGAGTATGACTGGTAGCCGATTTATGGGTGGTCTGGTAGGCCCATAGGGCTAGAGGGAGTTCGTCTGCCCTAAGTCGCCAGCCTTTTCCACACGCTTCTTGATGATGGATTTAATCACTTTGTTGACAGCTTCAACTTGCCCATTAGCCTGAGAGTGAGCCACCATCAAGAATCTCTTTTCGATGTTATGCCGCTGACAGAAAGTCTTGAACTCTACACTCTCAAACTGGGTTCCATTGTTCGAGTTGATGGCCCGAGGGACTCCGTAGTGGGTGATTATATTGTGGACGACGAAGTTAATTACTTTCTTGGTAGTGATTGTAGCGAGGGCTTCAGCTTCCGCTCATTTGGTGAAGTAATCAATGGCGACGATGGCGTAACGTGCCCCTCCTCTGGCCATCGGAAGATTCCCGATGATATCTATCCACCACATGGCGAACGGCCAAGGGCTGACCACTTGCGTTAACTCGGTATGCAAGTCTCTTGGGATCTTTGAGTAGCGCTGGCATTTGTCACACTTACGGGCATAGTTTGCGGTGTCTTGATCGAGTGTGGGACAAAAATAACCGTGTTTGGCGATCTTTCTTGCTAAGGTTTGCTCCTAGTGTGGTCTCCGCACTCGCCTTCATGTACATCTATCAATATATGGTTGGCGTCATCGTGGGCTACGAATCGGAGTAGTGGGACAGAGAAGCCTTTGCGCTAGAGCGCTCCATCCAGAATGATGTAGCGAGATGATTGGCGAGTGAGCACTCATCTTTTTTTGTAACCCCCGAAGGGTTTCGTGTTGCAAGTAGTTCTTGATCGGTGTCATCCAAGACTCAGGCTCGGTTCCGGCCTCTGTTGCAATTATCAGATCGGTCTGCATCTGCTTAATGTTCGAAGAGTCAAGTACTTCGACTGGGCAAGCCCCATGAGTTACGCATCCCGGAGCTAGCCAGTTTGGCTAGTGAGTCAGCTTTTTCATTTTGATCTCGGGGGAAATGCGTGTTGATGTAGTGGTCGAAGTTGGTAAGCAGCAGCTCACGAACCCGAGCAAGGTAGGGTGTGAGTCATGCTCCTATGGCCTGGTATTCTTCCTGTACCTAGCACATGATGAGCTATGAGTCAAAGTATATCTGGATGGCCTTGATGTTAAGCTCAATTGCGATTCCGAGTCCAGCGGTTAAGGCCTTGTATTCGGCGTCATTATTGGTAGCAGGGAAGTTAAGCCTTAAAGCATAGCATATTGGGCGCTCTTCTAGAGTGATGAGCACGACGCCGACACCAGAGCATTTATTGTTAGAAGATCCATCCAGAACAATTTCCACTAAATTTCTGCAGCTTCGGTGCCTTCTGGAGGAGACTCCTCGGGGATGGTGAATTCTACTATAGTGAATTCTACTATAAAATAATATTATTTTCCAAACTTCTATATTTTTATTCCGAACTTTACTGACGTTCGTCATAAAAATAAGCAAGAAACTTTCAAAAAGAAACTTCTTTTAAAACACTTTCTAAATAGCCTAACCGAACTTCACTTTCGAAAGTTACTATTCATTTTAAATTAAAAACTTTGTCAAGCCATAAGTATATGAAAATCATGTCAGAACGACTTGCGATAGTTACGAAAATTCATCTATATTTTATTATTTTCATGTCCATCTAAAATCGGATGTCAAAATCAAACTTTGATTTTTAGCCTATTATTATATTAATAAATATTCATTAAAACATTTTTTCTTGATTACGACTTAGCCAGTGAACCAATAACCATTTTTATTTTTCATTATCAAATAGTGTATTATTAAACACTTAATCATCCATTACACCGCATCCAACTCACACACAAAGTGCACTATGCCATATAAGCCAAAAATAGGTAATGCTTACACAATCCTGTCAATCAACGAATTGAAGACTACACACTTGGGATTAGTGTCTATTATCATCCCAATACCCATGTGAGGTTTTCATCACATTAATGAACAATCATGACTTATCTACACACTTGGAAGATGTGTAAAATTATTTTCCCAGTACCCGTGTGAGGTTCACACCACAATCCATATAGCTTATAACACCCCGTAAAATATACATAAAGACATAAACATTAATAATGAATAGAAATAAACAATTTAATAATAAAATTATAAATAGGCTGAAAAATGAGATTTTTGAAGCATTAAGAATTTGGCTACGAAACCTTTTACTTGGATTCATGGAGAAGTTCTGAATCATTTTCATATATAATATGTTGAAAACGGTGATAGTATGAAGAAGTTACAATCAAATGAAATTAGATAATAAGCGCAAATATATATATACACAAACACACACAGCCAGATAAATAATATACATATCCAAGAACTAAAATAAATTGGATGAGTTTGAATTTCAAAGATAAGGAGGGGACAAAGAATAATATAAACGAGGAAAGAAATAAGCCAAATAAATAAACATTGTATATTATTTAATATCTTATCCCCACATATGTTTATTGTGCACTTCAGCGACCAAGTGGTCGTCCGCCCCTCTAGAAGGGGTGTCAATCACCCGTCGACCACCCTTCAAGAGGGGATGTCAACCGCTTAGCGGCTGAAACGCCCAGTTGGGCTAGGTTTTTAGGGGTAAGATATATAAACGGACAACTACGATTATATCTAAATAATCCTACGACCCTAGCTTACACAAGTAACTATAAATAGGCCCCTAGATTTTACAGCTAAATCCTAGCCATTTTCTTCATTGTGCCTCCACTCTGCCTCTGCCGCCATTGATTCCAAAAAATAGGTTTTTTCATCTTCTCCCATAAATTTATTCCTCTTTCTCTCTAATCTTTTCTTATAGATTTAGATTAGAATATATCCTTGGAATCATATAAAATATATATATAAGAACTTAATTAATTTATTCTTATGTATATAGATATCTAGAGTTAGAATTTATATCAAAAAGGCACAACAACGTCAGATCTTTGCTCTTCCACCCAATGTGAGTGGAATTAGTATTTTCTTAGGCATATTATACATTTGTAGATTATCGTATGGATTAGTATGCCTAAGAGGATTTGGTACAACGATAATACTAAAATGAAAAACCCCCCAAATCCTTTGTTTCATGTATTTTGCTAGAATTGTCAATTTATTGGGTTTGTGGATCTTGGTTTTAGTAGTGAATTGAGAACAATTGGGTAATGTGCTTCTATTTTATGTAATTTATCCTTTTGTCCAAATATTTGTCTGTAACCTAAAAAGGTTTAGATTTGATTTGATTCATTATTTAATTAGGTTTGGGTTCTACTCTAAATTCGAACGCATTCGGATTTGAAGCCAATCAAATATGAACTTTTATGTGCAATATGTAAAAAGGGGTAAATTAGATAAAATAAGGTTTATGTATATATGTGTGTATATATAATATATGTGTGTGTATATATGAAGTTATTCCCTATTCTTGGTTCATTACTAGAATCATTCTAGTAAGCCCAGGGTGCAGGTTGAAATTGCGTATGTTGTGTTTTCCATTATTGTTATCTGTTATTATGCAATTATGCCATCATGCCTAAAATGGAGCGGTTAAAATATGGAAATTAACTTGTATGCCTTAAGCTTAGGACAAGTTGACAAATTTTATCTCGTTAGAACGTTCTCTCGTTCATAAAAAAATTAGTGTTATTTATACGTACTAAAAATTCTACTTACATAGCGTAATTAATGTAATGAGCATAATAATGACGCAACAAATGCAATTAGGATAGGATTCGAATTTGAAATGCCCTCATATATTGATTGCTTGTGTGTGTATAGAATGGCTTGTACATATATTAAATAGTGACACACAGACACAAGGTTATTTTTCATTTGTGGTATAAGCCTGCCCAAACCGACCGGCAAATCCAGCAACCACAAGTAGGCCTAACTAATGTGAGAGGTCTGGGTGTCATGGGTCATTAAAATCTAGTACAATATGACACGAGGTTAAACCTACTTGTAGTAAAGCCTGCCCAGAACCGCCCGACATATCCAGTATCTATAGGTATACGGTTTAATGTGAGAGGTCTAGTATGTGTCTATATATACATACACACATAAATCTATTGTGTTTTGATAGGCAAGTTTACTACACCTTGGGAAGGTCTTAAGTGGCTGACTCTCTTCTTATAAGTTTGGGTCTTAAGTGGTTAGGACTAGGATCCCCTTCGAAGGTTTATTCCTTAGAGAGGAACCAAAGTCATGGGACTCACCCTTATTAGATTCGGAGTAAGTCTATGTGTCCTCCTTCTCTAAAGTGGTTAGGCATAGCGGTAACGGAGTAGTGTAGTTCACAGGGGATGTCCACTTCCTCTAGAAGCTTGTAAGGGCTTAACTAGGGACAGGATCGCTTTATAAAACATATGTGGCTATAACATGCTCAACAACTATCCAACAGATGTCTTAAGCGATATAGGTGTTCTACCGTAATATCAGTTAAGTAGAAATGTTCGCAATACTACTTCTCATATTACAAGTGAGAGTATAAACTTAAGAACGTTGATTTATTAGGACAGGGTCTTAAGTGGCTAGGGTATGCCTCAAGGTTATAAGAGATCATAAGAATCCACCTTTAGTATGGCCATAAGTGACCAAGAATTCCCTCCTCATTGGGTCTTTACCCTAAATACACTAAGAAGGTCTTAGCCGATTGACTTGGATATCCACCACATTGGTTAGATACTTTGTGTTTGTGAGAATTTTTGTGTGTTGCATAGACATACCTTGATATATGTAACCTACTAAATCTAGGGTGTGGACTTTAAGTAAATACTATTTTCAATTTCACAAACTTTATATTATGACTCCTCTCCTTAATATATCCAACAGGTCAGTAGGCGATTCCATGGACGAAGCAATGATGAAGGCGGAAGAAGAAAACGGAGATATTATTCTTTTATTAGTTATCATTGTTGTATTGCTTATGGAGACTTTTAATAATGAGTTTATTGACGTACCTATGGAATAATTGTACCATGACAATCTGTGTTTGAATTATGTGGCTTTCTAATAAAGTGGTACATCATATTTTAGTATTATATTTTCTCATTCCACCGTGTGAGATTTCCAGAATGCAGTACCTATATATTATTCTATGCAAATGTAATTCCTTGCAGGAACTAACGAACCGTTTAGAATGACTTTGAGTTTCGATTGGCTTTTTCTGGATCAAAATTCAGGCCCATTTTGGGCGGGTTGTTACATTTGGTATCAGAGCATAAGTTACCCGATTATAAAGGAATTGTACGTATGAGAGGCGTATTTGTATTTTGAAAAAGGTCGTTCAAACTATATATATAATATTTACCCCTATAAGCATACGCATCTATACTAGGAAACTTTATCGTTTTCTTCTCTTTTGACCTTAAATACTATCTTTAGAGTATCCACTGAAGGATCCTTCCTTTTCTTTTCAGATAGTAGAATGGATGATAATCCTACCGAGCAGGGAAATCAGCCAAGGCCTCGATACTTGCCATAATGGTTCCAACAATATCTTCGTACCATGGAACAAGTCCCTGTTGCTAATCCCGACCTAGTGGTGTCTGCATCTCCTGCAGCTGAGGTAGCCTTTGACTTTTCTCATTTCTGTAAGAGCTTCGCGAATCTTGGTGGGAAATGATTCACTAGAAAGGAGGGTTTTACTAACGCCGAATCTTGGGAAATGGACTACGAAAGAATTTTCAAAGCTACTAGATGGCCCGATGAAGTAAAAAGAAGGATTGCAGCCTGGCACTTGAAAGAGGAGGCCCTTGAATGGTGGAATTTAGTATCTGGAGAGAACGAGGGCCGAATATTTACATAGCCGAATTCAAAACCAGTTTCGAAGCAAAGTTCTTACCAAGAGCTAAAATAACAATCCAGTTAGAGAAATTTATCCACCTCAAGCAAGGAAGCTTAAGCTTGGAAGAGTATGTGGCCAAGTTCATTGAATTAATTAAATTTGGCAGGAGTTTGGAAGACATCCCAATGAACAAAGCCTTGAGATTTGTCAAAGGGTTGAACTCCTCACTGAAGGAAACTTTGTTAGCGCAAGTAACATTTGGGGCAATTTTCGAAACCTAGTAGAGACAGTTATCCTATGCACGGCTGAAGGCTCCAAGGAGAGAAAGGAGAAGGGAGAAGAAAGTACCAATGAGAATAAGAAAATGTAATGGTGGAAGAACAAGAAGAAAGGGGAAAATTCAAAAAGGAAGCTAAGTCTTGTACGAGGTGAAACCGCAAGGGTCATGAGGCCAAGGATTGTAGGACTTCGTTGGTGAAGAAGGAATTCAAAGGAAAGTATTTCAACTATCATGAGGTAGGACACATGTCTAAGACTGCCAAAAGCCTAAAGTTATCTGAAGTGATCAGAATTATGCAATAGAGGCAGCACTGATTCAAAGCTAACCCCAAGAGATGAAGGACAACTCGCATTTGAACGTATAACTTCTGTTTTAGGAATTTCTGTATACAACTTGTTCGATTTCGAAGCGACTCATTCTTTTATCTCCAAGAGACTTGTTAATCTGTTAAACCTTCCCATATATATTTTTGGTAATCTGATAGAGGTGGCCAACCCTATCGGAGGATCTAAATATCTTGAGTTGTTTTGCAAAGACCTAGAATCGGAGGTTAACGATGTCGAATTCCTTTGAGAAGCATATGCATTGGATTTTATGGGGTATGACCTTATCCTAGGTATGGTTTGGTTATTATTTTATGGGGCCATCCTAAATTGCGACATGAGAATCGCTCGTCTTAGGAGCCGAGGAGGATGTTGTCTATGTATTCCTAGTAATGTTAGGAACAAGGATAAAGCCTTATTATATTCCTTATCTTTTAGTGCAGAAGGATAATCTTCAATCCCTATAGTATGTGAGTTCTTGGATGTCATTAAGGAAGTCACGGGACTTCCAGCCCACAGAGAAATATCTTTTCGTATTGACATTGTGAAGGGCGTTAGACCGGTAGCATTACCCTTAAGGCATATGGCGCCTAAAGAAAGAACAGAATTGGATAAGTAGATTTTAGAATTACTATAGGAAGGTTTCATTCGGAAAAGTACCCCAGAATGGGGTGCACCTGTTGTGTTTGCTACCAAAGCAGACGGATCTTTAAGACTTTGTGTGGATTACAGGGAATTTAATAAGCTGACCAAGAAGAATAGTTACCCCTTACCTAGAATCGATGATCTTTTTGACCACTTGGGAGAAGCCCAAGTATTTTCCCAATTAGACCTTGCCACTGAATTTTACCCGTTGAGGATTACAGAGGCAGTAAGGATAAAATTGCGTTTAGCACACTGAATGGATTGTTCCAACAGGAAGTTATTCCCTTCGGACTGACAAATGCACCCGCTTTCTTTATTGACCTTATAAGTAGAGTGTTTAGGGGCATTCTAAATAAGATTGTGGTAATCTTCGTAGATGATATCCTTATATTTTTAAATGATCCTAAAGAGCATGAAAATAACTTAAGACAAGATCTAGGGATATTAAGAAAGAACCAATTGAAAGCAAAATTCTTGAAGTCCATTTTCGAAGGGAAGAAGTTAGATTTTTAGGACATATTATGTCAAGTAAAGGATTGGCCTTAGACCCCGTGAAGATCGAGGCAATTAAGGAATGGAGCATACCTCGAAATACTAAGAAGTAAGGAGCTCCCTTGGATTGGTCGGATATTATCAGAAATTCATTGAAGACTTCGCAAATATTGCTACCCCTTTTTTAACCCAACTAAAAAAGAATAATTTGGTATTTTCTTGGAATAATAAATGTGATGTGACCTTTAGGAAATTGAAGGAAGTATTAACTAGCACGCCAGTCCTTATTATACCCGACGGCTCGAAATTGTTTACAGTTTACACTGATGCATGCGGGACTAGTTTAGGAGCGGTCCTTATGCAAGAAGGAAGAGTAGTTTCTTACACTAGTAGACAACTCAAGGATTCGGAGAAGAGGTACCCAGTTCATGACCTTGAGTTAGCCATAGTAGTGTTCCCCTTTAACATGTGGAGGCATTATCTTTTAGGGGAGAAATTTGAACTTTTAACCAATCATAAATCCCTAAAACGTTTAATTTTCCAACTTGACCTAAAATTGAGACAACAATGGTGGATGGAATATATTGCCTCATTTGATTTCATGATCCAGTATATCCCGGGAAAAGGGAATGTTGTGGCAGACGCATTAAGTAGCAAATATGCAACCTTGAATGCAATCTCAGAATGGAAGCAATTGGAGTTCCTCTTTAATTTTAATTTGCAACCCTCGCCAGTAACTTCTAATGGTTTTCTTGGAGCCATGATTATTAGACCTACTCTAAAAGAGAGGATTCCAAGTACACAAGACCTCGACGAAGAATTTAGGAGCTTAAAAGAGAAAGTGGGAAAGAAGGAGACCTTTCCTCATTCGGTTAGATATTCGATTGGCAATGATGAAAGTTTACTTTGGGATGGATGAATTTATGTCCCTAAAGATGAAGGATTGAGGAAGGAAATTCTAGTGGAGTGCCATAGATAAAAGATGACTATACACCCCAGTGGAGATAAAACGTATAAAGATATAAAGAGGAATCTCCATTGGGAAGGAATGAAGAGAGATGTAGCCTTGTTCGTAACTAAATGTTTGACGTGCTAGGAAGTAAAAGCGGAGCAAGGAAAGCCCAGAGGATTATTACTACCTTTAGAGATTCCCATGTGGAAGTGGAAACATATTTCCATGGATTATGAAGATGGACTTCCTAGAAGCCAAAAGGGAAATGAGGCCATGTGGGTTATGGTAGACCATTTGACCAAAAGTGCCCATTTTATACCAATCAAGAAGACTAGAACTGCAGACTCATTAGCCCATTTATATATCAAAGAAATAGAAAGATTACGTAGTATCCCATCCAGTATAGTGAGTGATTGAGACCCCTTGTTCACAAGCGGATTTTGGAGAAGCCTACAGACAGCATTGGGAAAGACCCTCAACCAAAGCATAGCCTATCATCCGCAGACTGACGGCTAGACGAAAAGAGTAAATCGGATCATGGAAGACTTGCTTAGAGCTTGCATCATCGACTTCAGAGGAGTTTGGGAGCAGTACCTACCACTCATAAAGTTCACTTATAACAATAGTTCAAACAACGATTGGTATGGCCCCTTTTGAAGCGCATTGTGGGAGACCATGCAAATCACCAACTTGTTGGTAAGAAACTACCGACAAGGTTCTACTCGAGCCGGACTTCGTCCGTGATTCCACGAAGAAGATATCCTTGATCAGGCAAAGGATGAAGGCATCCCAAGACCATCAGAAATCATATGCTGATAAACGAAGGAGGGAACTAGAGTTTAATATTGAAGCTTTGGTATTCTTAAAAGTATCCCCTCTCAAAAGACTGGTCGGTTTGGGAAAACTGGGAAGTTGGCTCCCAGATTTATTGGACCTTTTCGCATCATCGAGTGGATCTCCTAGAACGTCTATCGGGAATCCATAATGTTTTTCATGTATCTCATCTAAGGAAACGCCTTCCTGAATTTGCTATCAGAATCGAGCTTGATGAAATTGGAGACATAGGAAAACTTGAGTTAGAGTCCAGGATTCCCCGTGCCACTGCAAGGATTGTAGAGCACGGAATCGAGAGACTCCACAATAAGACGGTTCGTCTTGTTCGAGTATAATGGGGAAATGATCTTGTAGGAAGACCGAGGATAAGATGAGATAAAATCACCCAGAACTTTTTTCGAGTAATTTTTCCTCAAAATAATGTTTATGGATGCATTGTGATTGCTAGATTGGATGTTAGGAAATGGACGCAACACCACTGCAAAGCTCACTAATATAGAAATATATGCATAATTAGGTTGTTTTGCATACATATTGCATCACTTATTACACCTACACATTAGGATTGAGCTCACTTTAGTGGGTCTGCAGTTCATAATCACTGTGATTCATGTATGTTGTTGGGTGAATTAAAATATATAATGGGTGTACAGCATGGATATTTATAGCGAGATGTGTTTTTTGCTCCTTCAAACAGATTTCGGGACGAAACCTATTTTAAGGGGAAGAATGTAACATCCCGTAAAATATACCTAAATACAAAAATATTAATAACTAATAGAAATAAACAATTTAATAATAAAATATAAATGGGCTGGAAAATGTATTTTTGCAGCATTAAGAATTTGGGTATGAAAATCTTTTATTTGGATTTGTGGCGAAGTTCTGAATTGTTTTCATATATAATATGCTAAAAACGATGATAGTATGAAGAAATTACAATCAAATGAAATTAGACAGTAAGCGCAGAAATATATATATATATATATATATATAGTCAGATAAATAATATATATCCAAGAAATAAAATAAATCTAATGAGTTTGAATTTCAAATAAAGATAAGAAGGAGGGGACAAAGAATAAAAAAACAAGATAAATATGCCAAGTATATAAACATTATATATAATTTAATAGCTCAGCCCCACATACATTTATTGTGTATATTTTACATTTGTATATTATAATATGGATTTGTATGTCTAAGACGATTTGGTACAATGATAATATTAAAATGCAAAACCCACAAATCTGTTGTTTTTATGTATTTCACAAGAGTTGTCAATGTATTGGGTTTGTGGATCTTGGTCTTAGTGGTGAACTGAGAACAATTGGGTAATGTGCTTCTATTTTATGTAATTTATCCTTTTGTCTAAATATTTGTTTGTAACCTAAAAAGGTTTGGTTTTGTTTGATTCATTATTTGATTAGGTCTAGGCAATATTCTAAATCCGAATGTATTCAGATTTGAAGCTACTCAAATATAAATGTTTTTATGCGCAATATGTAAAAAGGGGTAAACTAGATAAAATAAAGTTTATGTATATATATATATATGTGTGTGTGTATATATATATATGTATGTATATGTATATGTATATGTGTGCGTATGTGTGTGTGCGTGTGTGCACGTGTATGTGTGTGTAAATTATACCATATTCTTGGTTCATTACTAGAATCGTCCCAATAAGCCTAGGGTGCGAGTTGAAATTGTATGTATGTTGTGTTTTCCATTACTGCTATCTATTATTATGCAATTATACCATCATGCCTTAAATGTAGCGGTCAAAATATGGAAATTAACTTGTATGCCTTAAACTTATGACAAGTTGACAATATTTATCTCGTTAGAACGTTCTCTCATCCGTACGAAAATTAGTGTTATTTATACGTACTAAATATTCTATTATATAGTGTAATTAGCACAATAATGATGTGATAAATGCGATTAGGATAGGTTTTGAATTTGAAATGTCCGCATATATTGATTGCTTGTGTATTTTGTATAGAATGACTTGTACATATATTAAATAGCGACACACAAACACGGGGTTAGTTTCCATTTGCGGTATAAGCCTACCTGGAACTGACTGGCAAATCCAACAACCACAAGTAGGCCTAACTAATAATGTGAGTGGTCTTGGTACCATGGGCCATTCAAATCTAGTACACTATGACATGAGGTTAAACCTATTTGTAGTAGAAGCATGCCCGGAACTGTCTGGCAAATCCAGCATCTACAGGTATACGGTTTAATGTGAGAGGTATAGTGTACATACATATATATATATATGTGTGTGTGTGTGTGTGTGTATACTGTGTGTTAATAGGCAGGTTACTACACCTTGGGAAGGTCTTAAGTGGTTGACTCTCTTCTTATCTAGTTTGGGTCTTAAGTGGTTAGGACTAGGATCCCCTCCGAAGGTTTATTCCCAGGAGAGGAACCAAAGTCATGGGACCCACCCTTATTAGGTTCGAAGTAAGTCTATGGGTCCTCCTTCTAAAAAGTGGCTTGGCATAGCGGTAATGGAGTAGGGTAGTTCACAGGGGATGTCCACTTCCTTTAGAAGCTTTCAACTAGGGAAAGGAGTAGTTTATAAAAGATATGTGGTTGTAACAAGCTCACCAGCTATTTAAGGGAAGTCTTAAGCGACATAGGTGTTCTATCATAATATCAGTTAAGTAGTAACGTTCTCAATACTACTTCTCATATTACAAGCGAGAGTATAGACTTAAGAACGTTGACGTATTAGGACAGGGTCTTAAGAGGCTAGGGTCCACCTTAGGGTTATAAGGGATCATAAGAATCCACTTTTAATATATCCATAAATGACCGAGAATGCACTCCTCATTGAGTCTTTACCCTGAATACACTAATGATGGTCTTAAGCAATTGACTTGGATATCCATCTCATTGGTTAGATACTTTGTGTTTATGTGAATGTTTGTCTGTTGCGTAGACATACCTTGATATATGTAACCTGCTAAATCTAGGGTATGGACTTTAAGTAAATGCTTTTCAATCACGAAGAACTTTATGTTTTGACCCCTCTTCTTAACATATCCAATAGGTCAGTAGGTGATTCTATGGACGAAGCAATGATGGAGGCTGAAGACGAAAACAGAGATATTGTGCTTTTATTAGTTTTCATTATTGTATTTCTTATGAAGACATTTTAATAATGAGTTTATTGATGTACCTATGGAATAATTATATCTTGACAATCTGTGTTTGAATTCTGTGACTTTTTAATAAAGTGCTACATCATATTTTAGTATTATATTTTCTCGTTCTGTTGTGTGAGATTTCCATAATGCAATGCCTATATATTATTCTGTGCAAATGTAATTCCTTACTGGAACCAACGAACCGTTTAGAATGGCTCTAAATTTCGATGGACCTTTTCTGGGTCAAAATTTAGGACCATTCCAGATGGGTTGTTAAACGCTTATCTACACACTTGGGAGACGTGTACGCTATTTTTCATCCAAACCCATGTGGGGTTTTCTACACAATTAACGTTACTTATCTACACACTTGGGAGATGTGTAAAATTATTATCCCAATACCTGTGTGGGGTTTACATCATAATCCAAGTAGCTTGTCTACACACTTGGGAGACGTGTAGGTGAATTGTCATCCCAATACCCGTGTCGGGTTTCTATCGCAATCAATAAACAATAATTAATAAATTGCTTAATGAAACCATTTGAGGCTTAATCAACATTCCAATTGACACTGCTTATAATACAAGTGTCGTATACCCAAGCAATATCACACATAACAAATAAAAATGACATTTTTATCACACTACTCCATGTTTAACATAATATTAAACTTATGTGATCAATATTAAACATTTTTAAACATATTTAATTATCAACTAACTATTAAATATATTCTACCCCTGTTTAAATGAGTTTCGTTTCTCACCTTGGGTTTCCACTTCGCCAATTCTTTACGGATGGACTACGGATCCTCGCACACCACCCTAACACTCTTACGGAGCTTACAAATTTTTCCCGAGTCTCACAGGACTTAATTTAGCAGTTACGGGGATTCCAAACCTTATAAATTCACTGATGCTCATGGATCTGGAGTTTTAAGGAAAACGTAAGAGGAATCGGGGATCGTGGGGGTTCGACAAGAAGGGGACCCATGTTTTTGGGCTGGTATGGGGGGATGTAAGGCGTTGGTACAGGAGTAAGGGGTTGTCGCGTGGGGAGTAGAGGAGGTAGGAGGTGGAAAGGTAGAGTTTTGGAAGGGTTTGTGCAAAAAGTATGTAAATATTGGATTTTTAGAAGATTAAAGGGGAGAGAGGTGTTCGACCAAGGAGGAGAGGGAGGGGAGGGGCTGCGCCTCCTGTAGGGAGGTGGGGGAGGAGGCGGAACCAACTGGAGGAGGCACAGTGGAGGTGGGGGCCATTAAAGAGCAAAGGAAGAAGTAAAATAAAAAATGAGCAGAAAGGAAAAGAAGAAAGAAAAAGGAAGGGGTTTTGGAAAATTTTCCAGTGCCATGGATCACTGATGTGTCACGAGGAGAGAAAGAGGAAGAATAACAATTAAGGCCATGGATTGTGCGACACCTCGTTTTAGTGTTTTAGAGCTACGTTGTTAATTTAAACGTTCAAGTGTTTTTGTTCAGCTCCATGTCTTTTGATCGTAAGATCAAACGGCAACTCTATTTTTATACGAAAATTTGTGTTCTAGCATAAAATGTAATTCTGGAACCAACGAAATATGTTTGGTCAAATTCCGAGTTTGTTTGACCCTCCGTTTTATTTTTCGATCGCGTTTTGGCTTAAATTTGACGTGTTGACTCGGCATGCATTTAATTCTCACACGTCCACATACTAACTTCAAAATTTATGAAATTTCGAACTCCACCATTTTTCGAGGCAACGGATCTGATAAAATTAGTTTCATCAAAATCCGTGATCATCTGAAAAAAATTCCTTTGTAAAATGCTGAAATCAGTATTAGATCGTCGAATTTTTCAAAATCGATCGTAAATTCTCATAAAATTAAATTAAAAATAAATATTTAATTGGTTTTAAAATTCCAGATCATTACAGTCTCCCCCACTTAAAAGAATTTCGTCCCCGAAATTAGACAAAAGTAAAGCTGAAACAGAAATGATAAAATAGAAGTAAGTTTATCTCTCATAGAAGAGTTACTCAGAGATATCCACTCTGCACTTGGGATAAGCCTTTTTAATGTTGTCCTCTATTTCCCAAGTATAGTCCCTCGGATCTCTGCTCCATTTCACTTTGACCAAGTTTACCCTTTTGTTTCTCAGTTCCCATGTACAACCTCTTTATTAATTATTTTTAGAGTTGCTCTTCGTACTGCCAAATTTGTAGTGATTTCCCAATCCTCTTGTACAACTTCCTCAACAATTAGATCTGGATCATGCACATACTTCCAGAAATGAGAAACGTGAAATACATCATGCACTCCAGGTAACTAATCCGGTAACTGGATCATGTTGGCTAAAGTACCAATCTTTTCCCATATTGGGAATGGACCAATATATTAAGGTGATAACTTTCCCGTTTTCCCGAATCGAATCACTACCCTCAATGAAGAAACCTTTAAATATACTTGATCACGAACAACAAATGTTAATTCTCTTCTTCTAGATTCTGAATAACTTTTATGTCATCTTTGTGCTGCCTTTAGCCTCTTTTTGATGTAGTTGACTTTATTTGTTGCTTCACGGATCATATCTAGACCCAACATAAGTCGATTACCAGGATCAATCCAACATGCAAGAGATATGCACGGTCGACCATACAATGCCTCAAATGGTGACATCTTTAGACTGACTTCAAGGTTGTTTCTATACGAGACCTCTACAAGATGCAGATGATCTTCCCATGATTCTCCAAAATCAAAGCTCGCAACAGATCTTCCAAAATTCTATTCACCCTTTCAGTCTGACAATCTGTTTGGGGATAATTTGCAGTATTAAGATTCAACTTTATCCCCAACTTTAACTGAAATGATTCCAAATATCTACTGGTGAAGATTGGATCTCGATCACTAACAATGTTGTTGGGTACTCCATGCAGTCGAACTACTTCCCTTACATATAATTGTGCAAGGCTTTGAGCCATTCTATTTGCTCTTACCGTAAGAAAATGGGCGTGATTCGCTAAATGATCCACAATAACCCAAATGCTTTCATTGCCCTTCTTGGTTCTACGCAGACCGGTAATGAAATGCATCGATATCTGGTCCCACTTAAATTTTGGAAACTCTAGTGGTTGTAGCAACCCAGTGACCTTCTGTTGATCACTCTTAACTTGATGGCAAGTGGGACTCCTGCTAAAATATATGGATATATATCTCTTTATAGATTTCCACCAAAATTTATGTTTCAAATCTCGATACATCTTTTGTACACTAGGATGGATACTGAACTTGGACTTATGACACTCACCAAATAACTCTCTCCTCAGCTTTGGAACATCTGGAATGCAAATTTGTCATTTTAGTCTCAAAACTCTTTTACTATCCATCTGGAAGTTCGATATTTCTCCATCTTGAATTCTTTTGCTAATCTTGTGAATAAAACCATCATTTTGCTATAAGACAAAAATCTTCTCTATAAATAAGGGTGTAATAATTATAATAGAAACGATTGCATTCTTTCTGCTAAGCGTGTCTGCTACCACATTGGCCTTTCTTGGAGTATACAAAATATCTAAATCATATGCCACCAAAAACTCCAACTAACATTATTGCCTCATATTCAAATCCTTCTGGGTGAACAAATACTTCAAATATTTATGATCTGTATACAACTCAAACTTCTCACCCAATAGATAGTGACTCCAAATCTTTAAGGCAAATACCATAAATAATAATTCCAAATCATGGGCGACGTACCTCTTCTCATACGGCTTCAACTGTCGGCTTGCATAAGCAATTACTTTACCTCTTTGCATTAATATTGTGCCAACTCCTTCACCAAAAGCATCAATATAGATGGTTAAATCTTGATTACCACCTATAATTTTCAATACCAGTGCAGTAGTTAATCTTTCTTTCAGCTCTTGGAAAGATGCTTCACATTCTGACGTCCAATTAAATTTGGCATGCCTCTTAGTCAACTTCATCAAAGAAAAAGACAACTTGGAAAAATCTTTCACGAACTTTCTACAATAACTAGCCAACCCGAGAAAACTTCTAACTTCGGTGGGGGTCTTTAGTTCCTTCCAATCCTGGAAGCATGCAATCTTACTCGGATCCACTGAGATTCATTCCTTCGATACCACATGTCAAAGGAACTTTACTTCCTCTTTCCAAAATTGGCATTTGGAAAACTTGGCTTTTAATTGATTCTTTCTCAGAATCTCCAATACTTATTCCAAATGTCTCGTGTGGTCTTCCTTTATTTTAGAAAAGATAAGGTTATCATCAATAAAAACTATCATGAACTTGTTTAATACCTCTCAGAACACCCGGTTCATTAACTCTACGAAATAAGCAGGGGCATCACACAGTCCAAAGGGAATTACCAACCATTCATAAAATAAATCTGGATCCCTGAAATATGTCAAAGTAACATACTCTTCTGCAATCCTTAATTGATGAAATCCTGTAGCTAGGTCCATCTTCGATAGTTCCCAGCTCCATTCAACTGATCCAACAAATCATCTATATGGGGCAGTGGATACTTATTCTTAAGTGTTTTCTTATTTAGGTCTCAGTAATCCACACAAAATCTGAGAGTACCATCTGATTTCGGAACGAACACCACTATAGTTTCCCAACTCGAAAAACTTGGTCTGATTAGACCCTTCCAAAAAAGTTGCTGAGTTTGATTGCACAACTCTTCTTTCTCCTTTATTGACATCCTCTGAATTGCATGCACAACCGGCCTTGCACTCGGAACCAAATCAATCCTTAAGTCAATCTCTCTTCATGGAGGAAGACTCTTTACTTCTTCGAACACATCCGCACAATTCTTAACAACTGGAAGGGATTCTAAAGGAGTGGGGAAAACATCAAGAGTAGACCAAAATTCTTTCCTATCTAAATTTGGACCTTCACATGGTATTGTTATAAAATTTCCAAACTTAGTTCTTGCTCTAATTATTTTTTCAGCGCATCTAACATGGCTTCATACCATGTCAACCAATCTAATCTAAGTATAACATCAAACTCGGTGAAATCCATAAAAATCAATTTGAAGAGAAATAGGTAATGAGAATAAGAGATAGGCAATCTACAATACATACAAAGGTCGATGGATCCTCCTATCGGATTTTCAATGCATATGGGTTCTTCAAGATATTTAAACCTTAGATCCAATTTCTTAGCCACGTTACTTGAAGTGAAATTACGTTAGGTACCTGTATCAAACAACACTTTAAAGGAAATATTTTTAACGGTAAGTGTCCCTTTCAAAATATCTGGACCTCCGCTGCCGACTAAGGATGTTGCAGCATATGCCATGTTGTAGGCTTGAGTCATTTCAGTCTTCTTCAAAAGCGGGCAATTTTGTCTTATATGACCAATCTTGTGGCAATTATGATATTCCCTAAACTCTTGAAACTTCTTGCCAAATCCAAATTCGTTCTATTTCTGCTTTTTGGAGATTTACAATCCATTGACAAGTGTCCTTTCTTGTTGCGGTTGAAGCAGGTGACATTTTTAACCGTTCTCCTTATACTTATCCCCTTCTTTACTTGCTTCGAGTTTCTTGCCTGCCTCATGTTTCTTACTTTCAAACTTTCTTTTCTTCCTAGAATTGCCTTTCTCCTTATCTTCCAAAGCATTCCGTTTATCTATATTCTCATAGCGACAAGCCATTTCTACCATCTCTGAAAAAGGAAGCCTTACCTGAGTAGTTACTTTGCTTTTGTACCTTCTTTGAAGACAATCAACAAATCTCACGTTCTTCTTTAACGAAACCTGAATCAGCTTTAGAACAAATTGGGAAAGTTCATTGAATTTATTTAAATACTCCAGAATAGTCGTATCTCCTTGCTTCAGATTGGAGAACTCATAACATAGATGTTCTACTACTTTTGAGGGAACGAATCTTTCTTCGAAAATTTCTTTAAATCCATCCCAAGTAAAATGACTTTTAGGAGTGGTCATCGTAATCGTCTCCTACCAAATCAAGGCTTCATCTTTGAGTAACCAAGATGCTAATAATCTTCTATGATCTCCATTCAATCTAAAAGCTTCAAAAATTCTTTCATAAGAACGCAACCAAGCTTGTGCTTCAATAACCGATTCTTTGCCCAAGAATGGTATTCCACCCAGATTTTTATACTTCTTAGCTAGAACTTCTAGATCTAGTTTTGGATGCAGGGGTAAAATTAGCTCATTTGGTTGCTCAACTACAACATTACCTCTTCCTCTATCTCTTCTGCCTCTACCACTCATTTCCTACTATATCTACAAATAAGAAAAGAGTTAGGCCAATAGAAAAGATATCTTAATGGAATTAAAAGAGCACAGAGATATATATAAATAAACATGTGTTAACTAGGGCATGTGCCCATTCTAGGGTATTGCTAACCCCATCTCTAATGAGTTACTCATCTTATAATACTACTGATTTTATCTCGGATGAGTCGTTTAATAATTTATTCTCCAAAACTAAGTTAACCCTCAGCTCTGATACCAAATGTGATGACCAAACTCTCGATCCCGGGACGAATGGATAGTCATTAGAATATAACACATAAACATAACAGTAGAACATAAATATTAGACTACACAACAGAATGTACATCAAATTATAGTGGAAATAATGCCAGAGTTTTAATACAACATAGGATCATAATTATACATAAAAGTTTCAACTTGAAAATTGCAAGTATGCAGCGAAATAAAGATAATTAATATCATAAAGTCCGGGATAGCTAAAAGGAAACATCCGAACATTTCTCCAGCTCCAAAACTAGCTACCAGAGCTCCCATACATATCCAAAAATAAAGCAAGCTAATAACCTGCTCACTTGGTTGCCCATGTAAAAGAAGTATGGGCACCCGAGTTTGCAAGGAAAAAAACAAACTACGAGTCGGTCATGGGACTAGTATGAGAAACCTTACTTTTAACTTAACTTATTTTAAAATAAGGCATATCACGGGACCATGCCGTATATCACGGAACGGGTTTCCTCCACAAGAATGCTAGTGCATAAAACCATGCAATGCTTTCTGAAAAATGAAGTCATTATAAGACACAAGTCCGATCACAAAATGCAAGCGCAAACCAGAGGATAGAGTTTTACCTTATAATGGCCAAACTTGCTTGATACGAGAAAATAATCTAATATTATTATTAGTGCCTAAGTGTTGAAAATTAATTTCAAAAATAAATGCATTAATATTAGATGGCATAATAGCCCATCCTATTATGTCGCCATATAGGTTTAAGGTTTACAACTAAAATCGTAAAGTCCCGTATTGGAGATAGGATACCATCATGAACCAAGGCAAAGGACCTTCCTTTCGATTTCGGACACTCTAGCATATGTCCCAGGACTCACATGCACGTGAACCTGGAGCGGTAGAGCCATCCCACCAATTCCCAGTGGGTTCAGGTAACTCCTGATCATAGCGTTCCCCGGTCCTATCGGACCTACAATCTGGTCAATACATCGACCACCATGGCCTTGTGCGGCCATATCCATGGGCTTTCGATTCCAACATCCACATAAGTAAATTGCTTCGGCTCCATACCATGGCGTCACTTCTATCTAGAAGGAAACGTAGTACTTACTTTGTTGTCCTTCATCCCCTTTTTGGTTCATACCGAGGAGTGAAGCTCATGAATTAATGCACCACAAAGTTCTTCTTTTCAACAAAAGCTTTGATTTATATGCCCGCAGCACTTAACATGCCACATAGTCATTTCATACCATAAAACTGATATCTACCAATATATAACCTCTAAGCTCATACGTCTCAGGGAAGGGTGTTAAGCTAAGAGAATAAATTCTCCACCACCAAACAGATATGTATTTAGTAGAGACCAATTAGCATAGGACAAAATACCATGTCAGACGTACAATCCATTTGCAAGTTCATTCTGGGTCTGAACGAAACTGAAGGCACCCTATTCCTCATAACATATGTCCAATATGGGAGAGAGGCCCTTGCACATCCGGATAGTTAACAAGTACGTCCGGACCACTGCCACTATAACTCCTTCAAGAGAACTACCCAAATCCAGGGAATCAGCAATAATCTCGATGTGAAGATTCCTAGTCTCGCAACATGTTCAATATCTTCAACTTTTAATCATCGTCCAATTGTTTGAAATGGGTTAAACCTGGTCTTTTCGAAT
This sequence comes from Allium sativum, assembly GCA_030737875.1. Taxonomy (NCBI): domain Eukaryota; kingdom Viridiplantae; phylum Streptophyta; class Magnoliopsida; order Asparagales; family Amaryllidaceae; genus Allium; species Allium sativum. Next base: position 38,505,070 of record CM060913.1, read on the forward strand.
GATTCATGCCAAAACAAATCAATTTTAATCCTTATTTGGATTATTGATTCACTGATTAAGTCGCCTTTAATTGGTTTCATTTCATAAGATTTGAAATCTTATTCTCAAATCTGGTTAAGTTATTTGGCTTCCAAAAATCATTTCTTAACCTCATAAAAAGGTTTACTTAAGAATTCAAATCAATTTACGAATTAAAATTCTCATTTCCAAACTCTTTCTCAAAAATTTGTTATATAAGCTTTTACACAAAACTGCCAAATCTCAGCCATTTTTATCATTTAAAAACAAGTAAAATTGGTTTAAACTCATTCAAATCATTTATAATAATTTGTATTGATTTGCACTATTTTTATTTATATAAAAATAGTCCATAACCATAATTTCCAATTATAGGTCGTTATGGGTCATGGCAATGTTTTTATTCAAATTTGAATTAAACATTTATCAAAATATAACCGTTAGATTTCAAAACTCTTATCATCATTTGAAAGATCTTTTCAATACGAACCCATGGTTCCAATTTTGGGAAAATCCGACGGTCGGATCTCCCGGTACACTCATTTAAAGTCATCGGTCGAAATTCGTGAACCAACGCTGCGCGACACGTTTTATTCTAGCCAATAATTGACGTATAATACATAATACATTGAATCGCTTTGAAAATGTTTTATTATATATATAATAATTTTCCAAAGCCATATTTCAATTTTCCAACCTCAAAATCATTTATTTTCAATATACTAATATTAATAATATTATAATGATTAAAGTAATATTATTTTTCAAGCTTCTATATTTTTATTCCAAACTTTCCAGACGTTCATCTTAAAAATAAGTAAGAAACTTCCGAAAAGAAAATTCTTTTAAAACAATTTCTAAATGGCCTAAATGAACTTCACATATGTGATGTGTAAAATTATCATTCCTGTACCCATGTGGGGTCTACATCGTAATCCAAGTAGTTTATCTACACACTTGGGAGATGTGTAGGCGAATTGTCATCCCAATACCCTTGTCGAGTTTATATCGCAATCAATAAACAATGATTAATAAATTGCTCAACGAAACCATTTGAGGCTCAATCAACATTCCAATTGACACTTTTTATAATACAAGTGTCGTATACCCAAGAAATATCATACATAACAAATAAAAATGACATTTTTATCGCACTACTTCATATTTAAATAATATTAAACTTATGTGATCAACATTAAACATTTACAAACATACTTAATTAACATTTAACTGTTAATTATGTTCTACCCATTTTTAAGTGAGTTTCAGTTTCTCACCTTGGGTTTCCACTCCGCCATTTCATTACAAATGGACAACGGATCCTCGCACACTAGTATAACACTCTTACGGAGCTTATAAATCTTTCTCGAGACCTACACGACATAACTTAGCAGCTACGGGATCTCTACACCTTACAAAGTCAATCACGCTCATAGATCTGGAGTTTTAAGGCAAACGGAAGGGAAAACGTGGCTATTGGCGGTTCAACAAGAAAGGGGGCTCATGTTTTTGTGATGGTAGGGGTTGTAAGGCATTGGTACAGGTGTAGAGGGTTGTTGCATGGGGTGTAGAGGAGGTGGAAAGGTAGAGTTTTGGAGGGGTTCTTTGTGCAAAAAGTATGTAAAAATTTGATTTTTTGAAGATTAAAGGGGGGAGAGGTTTTCGGCCAAGGAGGAGAGGGAGAGGAGGGGTTGCACCTACTGTAGGGAGGTGGAGGAGAAGGTGGAACCAGGTGGAGAAGGAACAACGGAGGTAGCAGCCGTTAAAGAGAAAAGGAAGACGGAAGGAGTAAAATGAAAAATCAGAAGAAAGAAAAGAAAAGAGGAAAGAAAGAGGAGGGGGTTTTGGAAAATTTTCCAATTCCATGAATAGCCAACGTGTCATAAGGAGAGACAGAGGAAGAAAAGCACTTAAGGCCATGGATTGCGCGACACCTCGTTTTGGTTTTTTAGAGATACATTGTTAATTTAAATATTTAAGTGTTTTTGTTCAATTCCACGGCTTCTGATCATGTGATCAGATGGCAACTCCGTTTTACACAAAAATTTATATTATAGCATAAAACGTAATTACAGATCCAAAAGGAACAGGTTTCATCAAATTCTGAGTTTGTTTGACCCTCCATTTTATTTTTTGATCATGTGTTTGTTGAATTTCAGCATGTTGACTCGATGTGCGTTTAATTCTCGCACGCCCACATACTACCTCCAAAAATTATGAAATTTGGAACCCTACCATTTTCCGATACTACGGATCCAATAAAATTAGTTTCATCGAAATACTAGATCGTTTGAAAATTTTCCCTTTGTAAACTGCTGAAACCAGCATTAAATCATCGAATTTTCAAAATCGATCGTAAATTCTCATAAAATTAAATTAAGAATAAATTTTTAATTAGTTTTAAGATTCCGGGTCATTACAGTTCCGTTGTGAGATTCTGTTCTTCTTTTTTGTTTATGTCCTGTTGTGTTTGCTCTAATGAAACCCTCATATGGATTAAGTTTACGATATTTGGTTTTGCTGTACAAGAACACCGTGGATGTGTCAAGTATCGACTATCAGTGATCGGGAATTCTATTTATCGCATGATTTCAAGGATGCTTACTTTTTGGATTGGACTTGTGTGGTTTATACTAGGTTCAAAGGGTGAGGGTTTTTGGGTCGTCACGGTAGGAATGGCTGAAGAAGCTTTCTATTTGCATGAAAAGTCCTGGCCTGGCTAGATATAGATAGGCGGCAGTAGATCCGAAGATACAAGGATATCAGAGGTGGCCAGATCAGGGAAAAACTAGTCAAAGCTAGGATATTTGGTTACAGGAGCGGGCCCAACTCGACATAGTCGAGCCGGGAGCTATTCGACCTCAATCTTTATCATTTGACTATCTTTATATGAGTGTAGATTCTAGTTCGGGTCGACCTAAGTCTTAGTCGACTTGAAGAAGTTCCGAGCTGAGTCTTTATGGATGCTTGGTACCTGTCTTGCATGATGGTGGCTCGGGTTAACAAAGTGCTTGGTTGACCAAAAGGTCTTCGGACTTGAACTTGTGGTGGATTATCCTAAATTTATGTTATGTGTATGGTCTTGACGGCATTTTCAAAAGGCTAGTCAACACTTTTCCCTCTAAAGTACATCGAGTTGTAGACGGGATATGCTTTGTAATCTGTTGAGCAGCAACTCCACAGAAGTCATTCGGTCTGTGAATGGTGATTACAAACAGTCGTGTCCATCTGAGATATCATTATACTCTGATTATTCTATCTGTAGAAAGAGAATATCATTTGTAGTGTTGAATCGTTGGCTCCCGAACGTGATGTTACATATACAGGTCGTTGGCGAACGAAGTTGTTATTTTTTGCAAGTCAATCGCGCGGTCAAGTCATACCGGAGAATCATGTACGAGTCAATATGGGATGTTGTACATGATTTTTGGAATCATGTGTTAGCAAATAAACATTAGGTTTCATGGGTCGATATCTACTTGAGGAATACTATTTTTTTTAGGGTCGAGCGGTTCTGGGTCGTATGTCGAGTCGGTCCAGTGTTTATACGCACTATCACTTCATTTGAATACGAAGATTCTCTTCGTCCACTATATAAGGTTGGCCCACTCATTTTTTTATTTTTTTACTTTTACAGCTATTTGAGTCGAACTCCTTCCAAGAACCACAAAATCAATCGAATCAAACAAAAACCCATTAATTTCTCTTCGGATTTGGAACTAAGTAGGTTTTGATTGATCATCTCATGTTTTCAATCTTAATGTCATATGACTTAATCCATAAATCCATCCTTTTTCCTTTTCTCCTTGGTTTAACCCAAATATGTGTTACATATGTCAGAGTTTGTCGCTGGTGGAGACCTCCTATTGGCGTACGGTGATGTCGAGTAGATGGATGGAATCAAGGCGGAGCAATGGTAGTTCGGGTCATGGAGTCGAACTCGAGATCTTGAATCTGAGCAGTTAGGGAAGACGATGACAAGGCAAGGGTTAAGAGCTCCATAAGCCTATTGCAAGATCCACGAAATCGAGTGGAAACGAGATGGCGTGGAGGAAATGGAATCAAGGATTCAGTTCGAGGAGATAGGATTATCAAACTGAGAGTTTATGACCAGGAGCGAAGCGGTGAACAAGATATGGCATCGAGCAGAAGAATGGCTCGAGTCAAGGAAGGTAATGGCCGAGTTGAGGGTTGGTGTTCTGATGAAGAGAAAATAGGTTAGAAAAGTTGAGAACGATCAGGCAGTTACTCGACCTAAAGGTCTTTAATTCAACTAGGCGTGCTTGGCTTGAATAGGAGTCATTCGAGCCGAGATAAGTCGATCTGAGCGTCATGTTGGAGAATCATGAAGTTGGAACTCGAGTTGATCAATATCTTGTCGAGCTGAATCTTAGGTGTTGTTTGCACATGCCGGAATAGTTTTACACAATAGCCAGTCGAGCCGAGGAACTCCGACATGGGAGATGTTGACTCGAGGGCACTTCGACCCGAACCTTAAGTCCTAATTCTAATCATCTCTACCAAATCATACCAATGATTAATGAACCAACTTCACTTGCATAACTAGACAGTTAGGATAATTCCTCGGACATGTAAACTTGAGAGTGCATATGAACTGAACTTATATGCACTTAAGCATATTTCTGCCTTTATTGCTTCCGTTTTTACAATTATCTCTATACGCTTCCACTGCACGCACTTACACTAGTACACACACTGGGGGTGACAGTTTTAATCTCCTAGCCAAGAATCTTTCTTAAATAGTATTGCTAATATGAACAGAAGATATGATACCTGAAGAACAGGAGCTGTCAGGGGGAAAGTACTTCCTTCGAACCCGTGTACAAAACCTAACTCCTTTATAGAGTTGGATCTTGATCCTAAGTTTTAATTTGAATCTCATGATCAAGAGGCAAATGTATCATCCTCTAGAGAAAAGGAAGCTGTGGGGGAAGGGGTGGCTATAGAGGGAGCTTCTGATACACTTCCAGGTGATACAACTTTGGTTAATCCCACAGATTCCTGGCCCTATACTATGTATGGAGGAAAGCTAAAGAGGTTAAGTGCACAGAATCCCCTTGGAGAGATTCGAATTTGGATTCCTGGAGAAAAGGAGCGTCCTCACAGCCTGCTTGAGGATTTCGTTGCAATAAGCCGATAGATGTGCATAGTCGGGATTATTCCTCCTTTCCATCCTTTCATCGTCGAATTTCTAGATGCATAAAATTGGCACCGATGTAGCTTTATCTCAATTCTTATGCCAACTTAAAGTTGTTGAATGTCTTGTACATGTAGCATCTTTATCAGACCCCAACTTTCAATGATATTGTCTTCTTTTTTAGTTTCAAGCACAGTGAGGACCCAACTCCTTCATTTCTCTTCTTTGAGGCTACTCGAGGTAGAAAGATCATCGAGAATGTGCTGAGCAAGCTGGGAGACATCAGGCATGACTGGTTCTTTACTCCTCAACATGACTCAAATGTAGTAAACGTTGAATCTCAACTTACTGTTATATTGATTGCATGGAAAGGCTTTTAATGCCTGTCACTTCTCACACGTAGCAATCAAGCAAAACCCGTCGGACAAGTAAACTAGGAGCATTTGGATACTCTATTAAGAATCTCCAAGAAAGGCCGAAGCGCTAAGAGATGCCTTACGGATACACTTCTTCACTATCACCGCCTTCTTGATGTTAACAGGAATCTAGGATCTAGCGAGGGTCAAGTCCTACCACACGCCATACCGCCAATAATCGTGCCCTCGATCATGGAGCCTTCGGCTGAGGCTACCAATGTGCTCTCAATCGGGGGACAAGCAAGTCAACCCTCAGTCGGAGGGTATGCAGTCATCGCGATCCGATCTCTAGCCAAGGGGAAAAGGGACGCGAAAAGAAGGAGAAGAATTATCAAGGAGGCTGATCTTCCTGGATCCATTCGGGATCTCATAGAAGGGGAGAAAGAAACGTCTACCGAAAAGGCGATGGAGACAGAGTCTCAGGGTTCTCAACTGACAGGTTCTGCTATAAAGAAAGAAGAAAATCCTATCTAAAAGGGTCAAGATGAGGAAGCAGAGTCGCCATATTAGGGCTTGGAAGATTAGGATCTCCCAGATAGTATATTTTCATCTTAAAATTTGGATTATGTTTCCTTCTTCCCAAAGTATGGGGATGATACAATTCCTGTAAAGTCCAAGGAGGCGACAATAACAAGCCAAACTCTGGGCTCTGCTCCATCACATAGCACTAAGACACACAAAAGTACTTCACGTCACAACACTCTTTCTGCTTTCATATGACAAGTGTTAACCCAGCTCTTTTCTTGAATTACAGGTGCCATGAAGAGAGGAGGGCATTACTGCGATCGACATGGAGACAATTTGCACAGAGGAGGTCCCGTTATCCCGACCTCCTCGCAGGGAAAGATGGATAGTAAATATGACGAGAAATGTGCTCGTGAGAGAGAGAGAAAAGAGAGATGACCGAGAGATGCGTGAGGAGGACTGGAAGAAAAAAGAGAAGGATAAGAAGAAGAATGAGAGGGAACGAGCCCGAGAGAAAGAAAAAGAGCATAACAGAGAAAAACATCATTTTGCCTCTTGATTTCATGACAAAACCTCCCGGGGCGATGGAAAGACAGTTAGTGAACGTTTCCAGACCAAGACCTCTCACCAAAAACTTCCTATCGATCTCCCTCAAAAGTCACATTCAACTGCCACCCGAGGCCAAGATCTTCCTGTCCTTACCAAGCGTTCGGATAAAAGCCCTCGGCTTCCAATCCCGTCTGCACAATTTAAAACCCCCATGGAAAGGGCTAAAGAACTTGAGAAAGCTTTCCCGCAACATCACATTTCTCATATAAAATTCGTCTCCCCAACCTGCAACCTTTCCCAAAAAACTTTGGCAATCTGGCTAGATTAGATATTGATTTTTCTTTAACTCAATACAACGAAATGTTCATTTACTCTAGAAGGTTGTCTAAAGTTATCAAGAGTATGGAGGTAGTATGGAGGTTGAGATGGAGGGAATGAAGATAAATTGGGGCTTCGAAAAGAGTATTGTCGAACATAATAGCAAAGAGCTAACTGAACGCGAGACTGGACTAGCCACCTTCAAAGAGCAATATAATAAGACCAAGGAAGAGCTTGAAGATTTTCGTATTTGATTTAAAACAAAACTTCACCACTACTCGCTTCTCACCAAGTCTGCTCAGGATGATGTGAAGTTGATGGGTCAGTAGTGCGAATCCCTCAATGTCAAGAATGAGAGTCTGAGGAAGGGTAAAGAGCAACTGGAGTTGGAGGTTGAAAATATTAAGGTCCAGCTCGTTGCTTCTCAAGAGCCCAAGAAGAAGGCAAAAGAAAATTCCCATGTTGCTCTGGAAAATGCTTATAACTCCGAACTTCAGCACGATACAGAGATTCAGACTCTTAAGGAAAATCATGCGGAGAAGATAGAACAGATGCACCGGGAATTTGATGGCAATGTGCTTATGTTCTATGCTCGAGTTCTTCGCAATTAGGACATATATTGGCTCCATGATTATCTGCAAACTCAGGCTGACACCTAGAAGGTGTTTATGGACGAGGAGAGGGGGGGTAGCTGACGGGAGAATAGCGAACGAAGAGGCATTGGTAGCCCAATTTCTGAGAGGCAATGAACCAGAGGTTTTGGCTGAGGGGAGACAGTTGTTGAAAAAGGAGGAGAATTCCGAGGGGTATAGGCTTAAATGAAAATCAACAATAGAAGGGGAACCCAACGCAAGCAAAGATGACGCATCCCTTACATAATATGCTAGTCACCCTACTCTCGCTATGAATTCTAAATTCTCTTGCAAATCAACCAATTATTTCACTTCCTCTAGCCCAATCCTCAAGAACCGTGGAGGAGTACAATCCAGATGAACCAAGTCTGATCCCAAGAAAGCCTCCGACTCCTATTCAAGAAGTTGGGACTTCAGCTACTCCTAAGGAGGCCTCAGTCAATGGTGTATCTCTTCCCGCTCTCCAATTCCAAAAAAATGATCATATCTCATCGTCCAACGACTGGGCCTTTAGTCGAGATGCCTGTTATTCCACTGAGACTGATCATTTCTCTTCCTGCTTTAGGTACTCCTACAGAAAATACCGTAGAGAAGACTACTTCTGAAGCTGAGATGTAAAGCACTGAAGAGTAGCAAATGCCCATTACCGAAGACTCAAGAAAAGACGAAGAAATGATAGATGCCTTTAAGGGGTTAGATGGCAAGGGCTCTTAGTCAAAAGAAGAAGACGTGAAGTATACTGGGGAGATTGGCAAGACTAGACCTCTAACCCTTATGGGGATAAAGGCCAGATATGAGGGTAAACTTCTCCTTCTCAAATTTGAATCATGTTCTGGGCCTCTTATGGTCAAACCTCTTTAAGTTATTACTCCTTCTGTCTTAGATTCACCAATCAAGGAAACTTCTTCTCCTGTCTCAGCTAAACGGAGTAAGAAGAAACACGATGTGTCTTCTTCCTCAATCAAAGAAGCTCCTACTGACAAATCTAATAAAGGAAAGTGCATGATTGTTGAAGAGCTCGTTAAGTTTGCCGAGCAGAAATAGAAGGAGTAGGGGAAGAGGAAGAAGACTGATGATAAGTCGTCTCATGATTAATTAACTTGTTTGTTGTATCATTTTTTTAGGGCCTTTGGATGTTGTTGCGAGTGCATCCCTCGCGTTTTTGCTTGTAAATCTGTATATAAAACCTGCACTTTTGTATATGAAGCACTGTTTCTGTTAATATAAACAATATGATATGTCTGCAAGTTTATATATTGCTTTCCATTCGATGTGCTCGCAATTTAAATATTGCTTAGTCAGGTAATAAGTAGTACGTCGATATTTGGGGGTATAATGTGTATACCCTCAATTAACTGTGAATCACGAATCGCGTCCAACCGCATTCGAAGTTAATTTATGAGACTATACTCGTGTCCCCAGCGTTGGTTGAGATCTAGGTGAGTTAATTTGGACATGCTTTCCTTTAGAGTTTATATTCCTACCCTTAGTCAGAGGGTGACAGAGTTTGTGTGGCGTCTTTTATGCTCTACCATAGCCGGTATGGGTTAGAGTCGTAGGTCAGGCGACCTTGCATTGAAGCACGTGAGTTGTTTTATACTCTTTCCTTAATCATCGAGAGTTAGAGTTAGGGATGAGTGATCGTTAGTCTTGGTTCACCCTTCACATTCGTCCTTAGTTTATACTCTATTCCAAGCTCTGAGAAATTGGAGTTAGTAGGGAAAATGGTCGAATCACGCTTTCTTAGACATTGTCCCTTTGCCCCTACATCAAGGGAAAAGGTTGCCATCAGTATGGTCGGATCACATCCCCATAGTTTAATTATACTCATCCCTTGGAAATGTAAGAGAGAGCTAAAGATGTTGTTCAGGCATCGTTTCAACACTTTGGTTCACAAAGCGTTAACCGCCTTATCGAGCTTCGGAGTCAAGCTCGAGTTTAGTCAACCCAAGTCCAACCAGTCGTGGAGTTAGGCTAGCTCGTCAAAATGGGAACCAATGAACGTTGTTGAGGAGTTCGTTATCCCTTCGCTCAATCATTGGCACAGGTCAGTCGAATCACAACACATAGCCAAAGTAACAGACACAGCAGTGGAGCATGGAAAAGAACGTTTATTTATGAACAATAGTAAGTGGCGAGACATGCCTTATTACAATGCTAAGAATAAATGAAATGAATGAAACAGTAAAAAACTAAGAAAGATAACGCCGAAGATGTTCGGCATTCCGTGCTTTTAGGAGTGGATCTCCATCAACATTCGTTAGCCTAAAGGTTTCATTATCAAGCATCTTTTGGATGACGTAAGGTCCTTCCCACTTTAGGCCCATGTGAACTGGGGCTGGGAAGACTCGTTTAAGGGAAGGTCACCAAAGTCGATGGTTTTAAATTGAATCTTCTTATTATATTATCGAGAGACTCGCTGCCTATGCACCTCAGCATGCAAGTTAGCTTTCTCTCTCTTCTCATCAATTATGTCTAGTTATTCTAAGAGAAGCGGTTTGGTAGTCAGTAGGCCGTAGTTCGTCGTTCTGTGAGAGAGGACTTTGAGTTTTATTAGGATGACGGCTTTAGAGCCATAAGGAAAGGCGAACGGAGTATGTCCAATCGTAGACTTATGGGTTGTACGATAAGCTTAAAGGGCTAATGGCAGTTCATCAACCCATTTTCCTTTGGCTCGCTCCATCATTTCCTTTGGGATGGCGTGACGATCTTGTTCATATCCTCGACTTGTCCATTTGATTGTGGGTGTGCATCTGCGGTGTACTTCTTCTCGATATGGTATCGTTGGCAGAAATCTATGAATTTTGAGCTATGGAACTGGATCCCATTATCATTTATGATAGTCCTAGGAAGCCTAAATCGGCATATGATGTTTCTGACGATAAAGGTAATCATCCTCTTTGTAGTGATTATGGTCAATGGTTCGGCTTTGGTCGATTTCGTAAAGTAGTCCACAACCATGATTGCGTACTTCGCTTCGCCTTTAGAAATCGGAAGGCTTCCAATGATGTCCCCTCCCTATACAGCCAATGGCCAAGGACTAGCCATTTGGGTAAGTTGAGCTAGTAGAGTTCATGGAATCTAGGCAAACCACTGACACTTATTGCAACATTTGTAATTACCAGCTGCATCCCGACTAATGGTAGGCCAAAAGTAGTCGTACCGCAGCACCTTCTTTTCTAGAGTTTTCCCTCCGATGTGAGTGCTGCGTTCGCCTTCATGCACTTCCCACAACACTTGTTTTGCGTCGTCGTCAGCCACACACCGGAGCATTGGAACCGAGAACCCTCTTTTATATAGCATATCTCCTGGATGATTTTGTTGTATATAACGGTGTTGTATACACAATTATATGATTTTTGTTTGATGAAAACAAACAAGTATATATTATTTTAAATGTGTTTGTTATTGTACTATTATATCACATTACAGACAGGAATATAATATTTATATTTAAGTGAAATACTACTTTACAGAAGTTCAAATATTAACACAGTATTTTATTTAAATAAAATTTCAATATTCAAACAGTACAAATTTTTATAACTCCACTATTTATACATCTCTGTATTACATATCAAATACAATTTCATATACAGTGTTCTCCACTACAACACTCTATCTTTCAGTTACAGTTTCACTCATTCATTCATTTACACAGACTCGTATACATATACACTTTTTCACACTGTCCTTGTCTTCACTCTTCTGTCTTCACTGCTTCTCTGTCAAACCTGTCTTCAGTCAGTCCAGTCTTCGTACCTGTCATATACAGAAACACATACACAGTACATGGAACAGAAATAATTTTCAAAATACATATGAATATAAATTTTATTTTTAAAATTTTATTTGCCTCAGATTTCTGGTGTGTTTCTCATCATTTTTCTGACTTGATCTGATTTGTTAATCCGACTGTGTCTAGACAGTATATATATATAGTACAAAGACAGGAAATCTTTTCTAATGGCTGCATATACACACGTGTATAAATATACACGTGTGCACTGCCTCGCCAATCAGTGTGCAACAGAGGAGTAGCCACGTGGATCATCTCGACTCAGTGCACAATATATCAAAATAGTCGAGCTCAATACATGAAAAGAACCAACACAAATGTGAACAGCCCATCAAAATCAAAGCAAAGCCAAGTGTCGAGTCAAGCAAGTCAGAAATGCCTACGCAGCAAATTCACAAAATGGTGCAGTTTCACAAGTGACATAGCAGCTGTTTCAAAGTGCACAAATCAACATGATTGCATGGTGTTGGAGCAAAATACAAGCAAGAAAATGGTCGAGCTAGCATGGTATATGTTCAGTGTACATTGGCAAAGTGGAGTAGTATGAGTAGTGTACAAGGCGAGTTTACATACAAGCTCAAATATACATACATGAGTGAAAAAGCAAAGTGGTCGAGGCAGCTCAACGTGTGTGGTCGAGCACAAATACAAGTGGCACGAGTGTGCATAAGGGTCAAGGCATGTTTTCAGATAATGCAGTTCAGAAGTTTCAACATGAACAATACAAGACAACACAGATGGCACAAATGAGTGTATAGAACATGGCAGCAGTTTGCAAGTTTCAGGTTCATGTTCAAGTTGATACAAGTTATTCATAATGACCAAACTCATCAATGGTCATCACACAACAAAGTTAGCATGGAGCATTCACAACAGGAAATGAAAATCACGACAACATATCTAAGGGGGCTGAGACAACTTTACGGAGCATGAATGGTGAATTACAACTCAGGTGGTGCAAACAAACAAAAAATACTTGCAAATATTTAAGGCAGCAAAACAGTTCAAGTAGTATCATATTCAACACAATATACATGAAGTCGAGCACATGCCATACAAATGTGAACATATACAAGTACAAGTGCACAGTCAAGCTTACATGTGGATGCAACAGCATGTTTGAACACAAGTTAATGCAACATGTTGGTGCAAAACAGTATGGGTTAAGATGTGCATCAGAAAATTGAAGAGTAAAAATCTTGGCAAGATGCTTTCCAAAAATGGAGCACATGCAGGAAAGAAATTTCGAAAAAGAAATAAAATTCCAGAAATGGTTTCAATCAAATAAATTTTTGGCAAAGTGTTAATTAGCAGAAAATCAAGATGTTTATGGAATGCAGACAATTTTACTTTGTTTTCCAGAAATCAACTTTGGGATGAAACAAAATTAAATGTGGCAAGGAAGAAGATTTATTGTTTCCAGAATTGTGAAATCATATCTTGGAAAGCAATCATATTTTATTGATATTCAGAAACATTATTTGGGAAAGTATTCATTTTCAGAAATCACCAACAAATCAGAGAAATAAGCAAAGCCACTTCATTTAATTCATGGCAATAAATTATTTTTCCAGAAATCAATTTCGAAAACCATTTTTGTTTGTGAAGGGCTTAAAATATTTACAGGAAACAAACATTTTTTTTCTAATCAATTCTTTCTCCAAAATTCATGGCATATTATTCAAGGGACCACAAACTTTTCAGGAATGAATCAATTCATAATTCACAAGGATTTATATATCGAAGGCCAAATCCATGTCCAGATTAAATCACGCAAGTGATAATATTTCAAGGGACCACAAATGTTTCAGGAATGAATAAATTCAGCATTTCTATCAAGGGAAACAAGACTGAAATACACGCAAGCAAATCAAAGCCGTGGAATCAAAAGAGGAAAACGCACAAATCAGGGAACAATCAGATCGAGCCATATATTGAAATCAGAGAGTTTAAAAGGATTCAATAATCCTATTCTACACTGGATCATCACTGGCAAATATATCGAACCCACAAAAACAACAAACTCAAGTATAGAATAAGTTCAGAGAAACTCACAGAATTCGATCAACATCCCAAATCAAAGCACCAGAGATTAACAAAGATACGAGCATCATAATTTTTTTTTCAGAGTTGAAAGAGCATCGCGATTTGATTTGGGAATTCACTGAAACCCTAATAGCCGCCATTTTTGATTTCCAGAGAAAGGGAGAACGAGCTCAACCAATTGTACAAAGGGCCGGCCAAGTTATTTTGAGTGTTAAAAGGGGATGACCCTCTTTACTTAAACTCCAAGGGTTTTAGTTTTGTTTATTTTTTTTGTATTATGCTTTGTGTTTGTAAAAACCGTCTGAATAGTTTTTCTAGTGTCTGTAAAAACTAGGGGAATCGGTCAGGGTATTGACTGTCAGTTTTAGAGTCCGTAAAATCTGTGTTACTGGTTACGGGGTCGTGAACAGGGGAATCTGATCGAGTGGATATCGGTCAGTCAGGGTTTTGAGCGTAGGGATAGAATAGGAGCAGGGTTTGCGAGTGTACGTGGTCTTGTATGCAGGATCTGTTCTATCACCTAGTAGAAACCTTAGAAATGCAGCAGTAGGCAGGGTTTTGCCGAAGCTGGGTATATCTGTGTGTGATTTATTTTTTGCATTTCTGTTTCTGCTATATTCTGTGATCTGTTTATTATTTTAATATCCTGTTAGATTTTTGATTCAGTTAAAAACTGTGATTAACCCTATTCACCCCCCCCCCCCCTCTAGGGTTAATCTAGATCCAACAAGTGGTATTAGAGCCTGGTAATTTCATTAACCCTAGAATCATGGATCCTAGTTGTCAGTCGATAGAGAGTCAGTCTAGTTCATCTCCAACTATTTTCACTGGAACAGAATTTTTAAAGTGGAAATCCAAATGGAATTTTATTTAAAATCTGTTAATATTAAATGTTGGGATGTTGTTATCAATGGGTACGATATGGTATATAAAGTTTTTAATTCTCGTGCTACACATATTCTTTATTCTTATCTTGATGATGATAAATACATTCTGATCTCCCATTGTTTAACTGCGTAGGAAATCTGGAGAACTCTTAATGCAAAGTATGGACAAATTGACAACAGCTGTTCAAAACCCCAGAATGTCAACTCAGATTCAGAGTTCTGCTTAACATGATATACAAATGAAAATTCGGATGGATCGGTCGATGGAGATTCAACAGACGATGAGACAGGAAATTTCTCATATGAAGATTTAGTTTATATGTGTGCTGATCTAACTAAGTCTGTTGATAAACTCCAATCTAAAAACAAATTTCTGAATTCTAGAAATCTTGAGTTGACCAGCAAAATTGATGATTTGGAATCACAACTTGAATATTTTAAAAATTCTTCAAATTCAGATTGCAAAAATTGTTTAAAATTGAAAACCAATCTTGTTCATCTCAATAAAAATATTCAAAAGTTTGAAAAAGAAATTCTGATCTTAAAAGAAAACAAGATTGAGTTATCAAGTTTGAATAACTTTTTACAAAAGGAATTTGAAATTTTTAAGACTGATATATATTACAGATTTGAAATTGCTGAAAATGAAAATTTGGTGAAAAGTGGTTTGATTTTGAAAGAACTTGAAAATGAGATTGAAAAATCCAAGAATTTTGTGTCTGAAAAGCAAAAACGATTTGAACTTGAAATTTCCGAATCCCAAGCCAAAATTAAATTTCTTGAAAATGAGAATTTGGTTTTGAAACAGTCCAGTGCTAAACAGAAGATCATTGTAAATAATTGCTCAAATTTACTAAAAGAAAATAGCGATCTAAAATCCAAAATTTAACGATTAGAATCAACTTTGGATAAATTTTCTAATGGGGAAAAATCGTTGAATATACTGTTACAAAACCAAGTTTCTATTGGAAATAAATATGGTCTTGGCTTCGGGAAAAATGATGTTTTTGGAAAATAAAATTCAAATGATTTGAAAAATCCCTCAAACTGTTTTGGAAAGAACTACTTTGAAAATTTGAACTCTAAAAATTTCAAAGGTTTTTTGAATCAAAGTTGTGATGAGAAATTGTTTCATAATAAACCTTTTAAACATTCTTGGATCCCTAAAAATAAAACGGGCTTCATCAAGTTCAAACAGATTTGGGTTCCTAAGGGTACAAAGGTTCATTCTGATGGTTTGTTATACAAACAGGTTTGGGTACCAAAAGTGGTAAACATATTTCAGAGTGGTTTTACAAATTTTGTTAGACCACTTAATTCACTCAACTGTTAGGTACCAGTGAAGGTTGAGGAACTACTATGCTGAACAGAGATTGATTTCAAGCTGTTCTATACTTCTGTATTCTTTACAGTTCCTTGACCAAGATTTGTTGAGTTAGAGATTCTGATTTTCATTGGATTATGGTATGATCTCTAAACTCACCTTTGTAAATATTCTTTGTTTTTATTTTCTTTGTTTATTTCTCCTTCTATCCCTTCTATTTATTTATTTTTTGATTTGTCACTGTCATATCTTTGTAACTTCTTAGGCTTCATTAACTTCATATTTTTTCTGGAAATTTGCTTCATTTCTATAAAACTCTGATGTGTTTAATCATGTCCAGATCTTGAATTTATTTTTGTAAATATCTGCAATTGATTTGAAGTTTGTTTTCGAATTCTCTGAATTCATAACAGTGTTGATGTATTCGTGCCATATCATGAACACTGTTAATTTGAATTCTAAATGTTTGAAGATCTGAATAATTAATGAAATTTCACACTATTATGCTGTTTTGAGTTTTCTTCCAATTAATTTTGGAAATGCTTAAAATGTTATACTCATTACAGCACACTGCTATTTATCAGCTGTGAAAATTTCATTGATTTTCGGATTGGCTTGGAAATTAATCTGTCTTAAATCTCAGTGATACATCTTGAAAACCATCATTACTCATGATCATTATGGCTAGAATTTGTTTGTTTGAAATCATCTGAAATTATTGATATTTTGAATAATCACACACCTCCTAAATTTGAAATTATCAACCTTGGGTGAGTGATTCATTATATTCTAAAACTTGACATCGATTCAAGTGATTTCAAATAAATTATTCTATTTTTCTGGATCATTGTAACAACCCGAAAATCTGAGCCAATTTAAAATTTTTATTTTGGCAATTTCGATGAATTTTGAATATTTATAATGAATTATTTTAAATAATAACAACGAGAAATTTATTTTGAATATAATTCGAACGTATATATTTATATACATCGTCGTTAGAATATAAATATTTATTTTAAATTATAAAAGGAATTGAAAATGGCGCGGTAGTTCGATAATTCGATTTCAAATTTCAATTGAACATACCGAGTGCAAAATAAACCGGATTTTGGCGAAACCAAAAATATTGGAATCTAATTGAAAATATCTTTCTAACGAATCTGAAAAATCGAAATTTCATAGCGGGAATCAAAAGATATGTCCAGTTGAAAATTCTGAATAGTCGCTATGGAATTCAGGCCCTTAAAAATGGGAATTTTGCAAACGACCTCGGATTTTGACGAAACCACTTTTGTTGGATCCGCAGGGTCAGGTTATTGCTAGGTTTCAAATTTCATAATTTTTCGAATCAATATGTGAGCGTGGCAAAGGAAAATGCGTTTGACCAGTTTCAATTGATTTTAATCGACTAGAAAATGACCATTTTTCAAACGGTCTCAGAATTCGACGAAACTAGTTTTGTTAGGACCGTATCGTCAATACGAAGCTAGGAAATATTTTTCTGGAATTTTTAGAGTTCATATGTGACCCTGGTAAATTGAAATGTATGTTTAAAATAGAATATATAGATTTAAATGTAAATTCAACGGAAACTAATTGTAACGATCGAATCAGCCTATGATACATATCCCATTGTGTTCGGAATGGGGGTAATTAGCTATGGACGGCAGGCGGTGGGCCTCGTTTCGAGGTCGAAATAAAAAGTCAACTTTTTGTAAATTAAATAAAAAAATAAAAATAAAAAATAAAACCTTCTCCCTTTTAAATTCTATGCCCCCCCCCCCCCCCCCCGTTCAAAGATCGATTCAACAGAAAGAAAAAAAAGGGCGACGGAGAAGGAAGGGGGAGGAGCCGCCGCTCATCGCGGCTTCCTCCAGGTGGCGGGCGCCACCGCCCCTCTCCACTCTCCCTCCTCCTTCTTCCCCCAATCCCCTTCCGACTGCGACAGCGCTCCAACCTGCACCGCCCCCCTCTTCTTCCTTCCTCCTCCTGCTGCCGCCATCTTACCCCCCTCCACCTCGCGTCAGCGTTCACCCCCCCAACAGCCCTCCAACTGAGTTCGACGTGAATAAAGCAAGAGGGTGAGTTTTCTTTTTTAATTCTGATTTTATTTAAATATAAAACTTTGTTAAAATCAGTTTTGAATAAATGAAATCAGTTTTATACATATAGCAATGAAAGGAAGGGATTGTTAGTTGATAAAAATTGGGGTTTTATATAGTATTTATATTAAAGGTATAATCTTTATTATGGTAGAAGGTTAAAAATGCGATTTTTATATAGTAGAGTAATAAAAATGTGATTTTTTTAATAATGAAATAGAAAAGGCGAAATCTTTATGTAGAGAATAACGTGATAAAAATAGAATTTTTATCTATATAATAGCGATGTAAAAATAGAATTTTTATCTATATAGTAGCAATGTAAAAATAGATTTTTTTTCTATATAATAGTAGTATAAAAATATAATTTTTATATACATGGCAACAATATAAAAATGTGATTTTTATATATGTAGTGACTACGGGCAGCGAAAGTGACAAAAGGCAAGAACGACAAGATTTTCTACATAAGAAGAGTCGTGGAATTGAGATAGCTTTGGTGAGAACTTCTCACTCTAAATTCTCTTTTTCTAGTTATATATATATACTAGGATGCAGACGGTGTTTAGTAGCACCCGACACAATCGTCCACAGACCATGGACTTGTTTGTTTGGTTGTGTAGTTGGTTAGATTATTTGATTGGAATTTGATTGTTTGGTGAAATAGAATGGATTTATTGATATGTGTATGGCGTGGGCCATCACTAGACCGGGGATAAGGCTAGGCCTCGTCCCGTTTCTAGTATCGTGCCGTTATGCCGCCGAAATTTCCAAAAATAAGTTAGAAAAATAAAGATATCATTTTATTGTGTAAATGAACTGAATAGAAATTCAGGTGTTGAAATAAAATGTTTTATCGTTAAAAATATAATTTTTAACGTGAATGCGAACAAATAAATATTCATTTACAAATCGAACGATTTGTTTTGTACACTGATTTGACTGACATTGATTGGGACGATAAATTTTACACATCGCCCAACTGCACAAATAAAATCTGTGTTTGATTGTTTGAAACCCCACACAGGTATTGGGATAATATATGACATACACTAATCCCAATAATTAGTTGTATGTCGATCAATTGATTGACAGGCTGTTATAAGCGTTAGATATCTATATTTGATGCTTATACAGTGTAGTGCACTTTGGATGATGGTTGATTATTTATCGTTGTTATTATATACATGTGTTGTATGGAATCCATATAATTAACTTTATATGGTAATTGATTGGGCCTCATTCCAATCGGGAAAATAAAGAATATTATAAAATAAAGGTTCATGTGTTGACAATACTCATCCGTTAAGATTAGTCATGTGTTGAACGAAATATTTTAACAATAAAACTTACATCTTTATATTATAAAATAAAGGTTCATGTGTTGACAGTACTCACCCGTTGAGATTAGTCATGTGTTGAACGAAATATTTTAACAATAAAACTTACATCTTTATATTATAAAATAAAGGTTCATATGTTGACAGTACTCATCCGTTGAGATTAGTCATGTGTTGAATGAAATATTTTAACAATAAAATTTACATCTTTATCATTATAAAATAAAGGTTCATGTGTTGACAGTACTCATCCATTGAGATTAGTCATGTGTTGAACGAAATATTTTAACAATAAAATTTACATCTTTATCATGTATAAAATTAGAAACTAATTGGAAAATAGATAAGATGAGTGGTCTCCTGGTTATTGATCTGATGTTGGTTTCGGCCTTCGGGGTTAATATTTAGGGAATCGTTCTCTTACTAATTTACGGTTGGAGTCTGATTTTAAATCAAACGATAGATACCATAATTTTTATAAAATATATTAAATAACAAAAATAGTCACATGTGGACAGTACTCATTCGTTGAGATTAGTCATATGTTGACAAAAATATAGATTCACGTACTGAATAGAATAAATATTCATTTGTTGAATAGAATAACGGAATTATTGAAATATATAAAGCCGTGTTGATTAGAGATGCGCTATTTTGACGCGAACGATATTTATATCGATTATATTCGTTTTAGAATGAATATTGAAAAGAGATTTATAAATCGAATATATAGAAAACGAATTCGAATTGAATTGAATAGAAAACGAATTCGAATTGAATTGAATAGAAAACGAATTTGAATTAGATTGAATAGAAAATGAATTCAAATTGAATTGAAATTTGAATTGAATTTAAAAGAATTTTAAAACGAATCTATAAGGAAAATTTCAATTTTGATTTGAATTGGAAATGGAAGTTGAAAAGTTTTTGAAACGAATTTAAAACTATTTATAAAGTTTGTTTTAAATAGAAATCGATGAAATATATATTATATAATGGCCTGAATAGAACGCGCCGCGGTAGTTCGCGAATTTCGACCATTAACTTCGAACGGACATTACGGGAGATCCGACCGTCGGATTCTCCTAAAACAGGAACCGTTGGGTTCGTATCGAAAAGAGCTTTCTAACGAATATTAGAAATTTGAAATCTAATGGTTGGATTTGGAGATACATCCAAATCAAATTGGGAAAAGGTCGTTGTAAGTGCAGTTCGATGGCCGTTGATGGAAATCGACTGTATGGGCCTTGATAAAATTATTAAAAATAGTAATAATTTGTGTAAAATCATAAGAAATGATTTGGGAAAAATTGGGATGAAAAACTCCATATTCGAAAAGGATAGAAATAGATTTTTATCGAAATGAACTAGTTAAGAACTAAAATAAAAACCCATTTATTTTAAATAAATAAATTGGATTTGAAATGGGTTTTAAATAGAATTGGTTTATGGGTTTATCGTGAAGGGTGTTTTAAATAAACACTCGTTCTTTAACCCGATAATAGTTAAAATGTGATTTGGGTTTATCGTGAACTGTGTTTCAAATGACATTAGTTCTTTAACCTAGAAAAAGGAGTTTTAATGAATCTGCAATTAGATTGAAATGTGGATTGATAATCTAAATTATCAAATTGGAAAATGAGCAAGAATGGAGTATCACCAGTTTTGCTCCAAAGCGATAGTTAAATCTTTAATTAGATTTGAACGTGAAATGGTAATTAATTTTACTGATAACACCCCGGTGTTAGATATGGAGTATTACCAGTTTTCTTCATGGGATGAATAGGTTAGGATTGGGAAATAAAATAAATAATTACTTCGGTGTGGTTCGTTAATCTCGACTAGTTTGGAAAACCATAATTTGGTTTGAAATGACATCCAAAGGAAGATTAAAGAATAAATTCAAAGAATTTATCTTGGATAAAATTAATGGGAACTTTTCCCTAAGAATATGAAATTTAGAAACTAGCTGTAGGTTAGCTAAGAAGAATGGTTTCCTAGGTATTGATCTGATGTTGGTTTCGGCCTTCGGGGTTAATATTTGGGAAATTGTTCTCTTGTTGATTTACGGTTAGTAGCTACTGAATTGGAATGAGGCGTATGTTGTGTTTGTGTAACATTTGTTTTTAATATACGCAGGTTGTTCGGAAAGGTCGGGTTTATACCCATTCTGAATAACCGATTCGACGATATGTCGAAGATGAAGACGGTGGTTGAAGACCGGAAGTCTTCACATCGTTTGGGTGATTACTGATGATCTTGATTGGGCTGTACACCCAAGATGAGGGAATCAGTTGGTGGTCGTCCAGACGTACTTGGAGATCGATGGATATGCGAGGAAAGTGCCTCCGGTTTTGTTCAGACCCAGAACGAACTTGTAAATGGATTGTGTGTCTGACATTGGATTTTATTCTGTGTTGATTGATTTCTATTAAATATACATCTGTTTGGTGGCGGAGAATTTATTCTTTTGCTTAACGCCCTTCTCTGAGACGTACGAGCTCAGAGGTTGTATATCGATGGATATCAATCGCATGGCATGAATTGCCTGTGTGGCACGCTGAGTTGCATGGATCAAGGCTTCTGTTGAAAAGCAAAGTCTTGTGGTTGATGATCAAAGCACGGCCTATGTGGTAGCTTTGTGTATAACGTGAATTCGCGAGCCTCACACCTCGGTATGAGTTAAAAACGGGATAAGAACTGCAGGGAGAGCACGACGTTTCTTTCTAGCTTTGGTGATGTCAGTGACTTACCAGCCCTGACATTTATATATTTTTCACCTATGTGGTTATTGGATGAGGCGCCTCGATTTTAGGTTTGTAAAGACCGGGAAACGTGTGTTCAGGAATTGCCAATCCTCAAAAGTAAGAGAGGACCGGCCCTGAAGCATCCAGGGGTTACCCAGAGTGTGTAGTCCCGAGGCATTTGCTAGAGTGTCTCGAAGCGGAGAGGAGCTTGCCTCTTGCCTCGACTCATGACGGAAATCCAATTTCCAATACGAGATATTTCGGTTTTATTTGTAGAGCCTAGTATGGCGACATGATAGATGGTACCCATGCCGCCTATGATTGATATTTATGATTGAAATTGTTTTGACACTACACGCTTATTATAGTATCAAATGATTTGTTTTAAACGTACCAAGCATGTTTGGCTATTATAAGGGAAAACCCTATCCTCCGGCTTGCGTTGCATTGTGTGATGGGACCTGGGTCTTATAATAGCTTCATTTTTCCAAAAAGCATTGCGCTGTTGTGTTATATGCACTAGTATTCTTGGGAGGAAACCCGTTCCGTGTTATACGGCGTGGCCCCTTGAATTACTATTTTTTAAAGCAAAGTTTTAAATAACTGTTTTAGTTCTCACACCGGTCACATGACTGACCTGGAGTTTATTGTTTTAACCTAAACTCTGGGTGCCCCTATTTTCCACACGGGCAGCTAGTAGTTTTGGTTTTGCAGATTTATATTCACAGGGTCCTAATTTACAGCAGGAACGATGCTCGGAAAGCTCTGTATCCGTGTATCACTTCTAGTTGTGCTTTTGTATTATTTTCCGCTGCGATGTATTTAAATGTAATTTAAATCTATGATATTTGTTGAATGTGATTTATTCATTTATACTCTGTATATTCTTGTATCTGATGGAATTGTTGTAATAACAACGAAATGTTCTTCCGTCTGCGTCCTTTTGTGTGTTGTTCTCAAAGTATCCGCTCTTTCCTTACCGGGGGAGTTACGGGTCCTTACAATGAATATCTTTCAAAATTGATATAGATGATCTGAAATTTCTTTTAGGCTTGTCTGAATTTTTGTGAAAATTTGATTTGAAAATCAAATCTTAAAAATCACTTTTATTTCATGATAATTTGATTTGAATATTTGTTTGTTTAAAATCATTTGAAATTATTGATTTATTGAATCTCACACATATCTTGAAGCTGAAATTAATAATCTGGTGTGATCGATTCATTGAATCCTGAAATCTGCATATTCCTCAAATGATTTCAAAGAAACGATATTTTTTAATCATTGGTTCATGAATCATCTTGTGTGACCAACATCTTGTCAAGTCTGATTTGAAACTAATTCTGTTATGCTGCTCTGATACTGTTTTCAAAGAACTGCATGTTTTAACCTGTCTGCTGCTTGGCTAATTTGTTATACTATCTGCTTGGTCTTTAAATTTCTGCTGACTGTGATATCTTGGGTTGTCCCCGGTATCTTTGTGATTAAAATTTATTAATAGAGACACCAAGTGGTATCAGAAGTGCCTTATATTTGTTTCACCCATATGATATTGTTTTGAAAATATCCTGTAATTGCTTGTTTATGATCTGTTTGCTGCTCTGATACTGTTCTTCAAATAATTGCTTGTTCTTGTCTGCAGCTCTGATAAATGTGCCAAATTTGTTAGTTTTGTCTACTTGGGCTTTGTGTTTGAAAATTCTTTAATCTGAGATATCTAGGGTGTGAATAAATTCCTCGATAAGGGAGATTACAATTGGTATCAGCTTTTTCATCCATATGTCTTGAATTTTCACTTTGTATAGACACCATACACATTTTTTTTCCCTTGTATAAATCTGTATAAATTCCTCTTATAATTGATTTTCAATTTTAAAATTATTTATTGATTATTCTTTCAGAAATTGAAATCAATCTCCAAATTGAACTGTATTTATAATTCATCAAAATTATTATCAGATTTTGAAATTGTAATGAATTGTGACTGCAGTATATTCCACAACAAGAGGAGATTTTATTTGTTTTTTCATGATGGTTGAATATTTATTATAATATCTTTGAACTGGCAATTATTTCACGACCATCTCCTTTATCTATCACCCGTCTACCATCTATCATGATTTTATATTAATGTGGAGAGTTACTTTTTTTTTAAAAAAGGAGGAAAAATCATCTTGTGTTTAAAAACAGTGAAAATATTTGTGATAGAATTTGGACTATGTTATTTTTCAGAATCAGTGACGATTGAAAATTATCAATGATCTCGGTACAGTTGATCATATTTCATAATATAATTAATTTAGAAATTTATTTCACAGTCCATTTCTGTACCTACCACATTTCTATCACTCATATTGGTTTTATATACCGAGGAGTTTTTTCCTTTTAAAGTTGAAATAATAAATATATATATAATAAATATATAAGTGTGTCTCTAACCTCATTTAAAAATCCAAGCTCTGGTCATGTATGGTTAAGAGACAACTTACAATTTAAGCTGTGACTGACCTCATTTAAAAATCCAAGATCTGGTTATGCGTGGTCAGTATGCTCTTAAATTAAAAGAAAAAGAAAATAATCTGAATATATAAAAATTATTTTGAAATTCTCCTTGGTGTTCATAAAAACCAGCCTATCAATCCATCCTTCTAATCTGTGAAATGTGTTAATATCTTATGCAGTATTATGATTTGTTGATTGATAGCTACTGGGATTTGAGACTATCTGATTTTGTCATTTAAGTTGAATTTATAATTATAGTCCAAATCCATCACTGTTTTGTGCCTCAATTTCTTAAATATTTTTTTTTCAAAAATAGTTGGAAAATATTCAATTTTTTTTAACTCTCTCCATTTTATATAAAATTCATCGTATATCCATCATTCTCTACAATGTGAAATATGCCACATGTTCTTAGAATATTATGATTTTTGTTTGACTGATTGAAATTTATGATGACCGTTCTTCCTCTTATGCTGAAATTACATTTTTTAGTCATTTTTCATCTGTATTTTAAATTTTGTAACCTTTTGATGATAACAAAAGGGGGAGAATGGGTTGAGATTTTGATTTATGAGTGAACATTTTATAAATATTTTTGATTTTGAAAATTTATTATTATTCATATCATTCTTTTCACTCATGCACAATTATAGGGGGAGTTTCTGTTGTAAGGGAAACATATAAATAGGGGGAGTTCAAATATTCACGAACAAACAAATTTATAATATCCAAAATCTTTTGTTTGTTTGTCATCATCAAAAGGGGGAGATTGTTGTATATAACGGTGTTGTATACACAATTATATGATTTTTGTTTGATGATAACAAACAAGTATATATTATTTTAAATGTGTTTGTTATTGTACTATTATATCACATTACAGACAGGAATATAATATTTATATTTAAGTGAAATACTACTTTACAGAAGTTCAAATATTAACATAGTATTTTATTTAAATAAAATTTCAATATTCAAACAGTACAAATTTTTATAACTCCACTATTTATACATCTCTGTATTACATATCAAATACAATTTCATATACAGTGTTCTCCACTACAACACTCTATCTTTCAGTTACAGTTTCACTCATTCATTCATTTACACATACTCGTATACATATACACTTTTTCACACTGTCCTTGTCTTCAATCTTCTGTCTTCACTGCTTCTCTGTCAAACCTGTCTTCAGTCAGTCCAGTCTTCATACCTGTCATATGCAGAAACACACACACAGTACATGGAACAGAAATAATTTTCAAAATACATGTGAATATAAAATTTATTTTTAAAATTTTATTTGCCTCAGATTTCTGGTGTGTTTCTCATCATTTTTCTGACTTGATCTGATTTGTTAATCCGACTGTGTCTAGACAGTATATATATATATAGTACAAAGACAGGAAATCTTTTCTGATGGTTGCATATACACACGTGTATAAATATACACGTGTGCACTGCCTCGCCAATCAGTGTGCAACAGAGGAGTAGCCACGTGGATCATCTCGACTCAGTGCGCAATATATCAAAATAGTCAAGCTCAATACATGAAAAGAACCAACACAAATGTGAACAGCCCATCAAAATCAAAGCCAAGTGTCGAGTCAAGCAAGTCAGAAATGGCTACGCAGCAAATTCACAAAATGGTGCAGTTTCACAAGTGACATAGCAGCTGTTTCAAAGTGCACAAATCAACATGACTGCATGGTGTTGGAGCAAAATACAAGAAAGAAAATGGTCGAGCTAGCATGGTATATGTTCAGTGTACATTGGCAAAGTGGAGTAGTATGAGTAGTGTACAAGGCAAGTTTACATACAAGCTCAAATATACATACATGAGTGAAAAAGCAAAGTGGTCGAGGCAGCTCAACGTGTGTGGTCGAGCACAAATACAAGTGGCACAAGTGTGCATAAGGGTCAAGGCATGTTTTCAGATAATGCAGTTCAGAAGTTTCAACATGAACAAGACAACACAGATGGCACAAATGAGTGTATAGAACATGGCAGCAGTTTGCAAGTTTCATGTTCATGTTCAAGTGGATACAAGTTATTCATAATGACCAAACTCATCAATGGTCATCACATAACAAAGTTAGCATGGAGCATTCACAACAGGAAATGAAAATCACGACAACATATCTAAGGGGGCTGAGACAACTTTACGGAGCATGAATGGTGAATTACAGCTCAGGTGGTGCAAACAAACAAAAAATACTTGCAAATATTTAAGGCAGCAAAACAGCAAGTAGTATCAAACAAATCAAAGGCAGTATCATATTCAACACAATATACATGAATTCGAGCACATGTCAAACAAATGTGAACATATACAAGTACAAGTGCACAGTCAAGCTTACATGTGGATGCAATAGCATGTTTGAACACAAGTTAATGCAACATGTTGGTGCAAAACAGTATGGGTTAAGATGTGCATCAGAAAATTGAAGAGTAAAAATCTTGGCAAGATGCTTTCCAGAAATGGAGCACATGCAGGCAAGAAATTTCGAACAAGAAATAAAATTCCAGAAATGGTTTCAATCAAATAAATTTTGGCAAAGTGTTAATTAGCAGAAAATCAAGATGTTTATAGCATGCAGACAATTTTACTTTGTTTTCCAGAAATCAGCTTTGGGATGAAACAAAATTAAATGTGGCAAGGAAGAAGATTTATTGTTTCCAGAATTGTGAAATCATATCTTGGAAAGCAATCATATTTTATTGATATTCAGAAACACTATTTGGGAAAGTATTCATTTTCAGAAATCACCAACAAATCAGAGAAATAAGCAAAGCCACTTCATTTAATTCATGGCAACAAATTATTTTTCCAGAAATCAATTTCGAAAACCATTTTTTTTTTGTGAAGGGCTTAAAACATTTACAGGAAACAAACATTTTTTTCTGATCAATTCTTTCTCCAAAATTCATGGCATATTATTCAAGGGACCACAAACTTTTCAGGAATGAATCAATTCATAATTCACAAGGATTTATATATCGAAGGCCAAATCCATGTCCAGATTAAATCACGCAAGTGATAATATTTCAAGGGACCACAAATGTTTCAGGAATGAATAAATTCTGCATTTCTATCAAGGGAAACAAGACTGAAATACACGCAAGCAAATCAAAGTCGTGGAATCAAAAGAGGAAAACACACAAATCAGGGAACAATCAGATCGAGCCATATATTGAAATCAGAGAGTTTAAAAGGATTAGATAATCCTATTCTACACTGGATCATCACTGGCAAATATATCGAACCCACAAAAATAACAAACTCAAGTATAGAATAAGTTTAGAGAAACTCACAGAATTCGATCAACATCCCAAATCAAAGCACCAGAGATTAACAAAGATATGAGCATCAGAAGTTTTTTTTTCAGAGTTGAAAGAGCATCGCGATTTGATTTGGGAATTCACTGAAACCCTAATAGCCGCCATTTTTGATTTCCAGAGAAAGGGAGAACGAGCTCAACCAATTGTACAAACGGTCGGCCAAGTTATTTTGAGTGTTAAAAGGGGATGACCCTCTTTACTTAAACTCCAAGGGTTTTAGTTTTGTTTATTTTTTTGTATTATGCTTTGTATTTGTAAAAACCGTCTGAATAGTTTTTCTAGTGTCTGTAAAAACTAGGGGAATCAGTCAGGGTATTGACTGTCAGTTTCAGAGTTTGTAAAATCTGGGTTACTGGTTACGGGGTCGTAAACGGGGGAATCTGATCGAGTGGATATCGGTCAGTCAGGGTTTTGAGCGTAGGGATAGAATAGGAGCAGGGTTTTCGAGTGTACGTGGTCTTGTATGCAGGATCTGTTCTATCACCTAGTAAAAACCTTAGAAATGCAGCGGTAGGCAGGGTTTTGCCGAAGCTGGGTATATCTGTGTGTGATTTATTTTCTGCATTTCTGTTTCTGCTATATTCTGTGATCTGTTTATTATTTTAATATCCTGTTAGATTTTTAATTCAGTTAAAAACTATGATTAACCCTATTCACCCCCCCCCCCCTTTAGGGTTAATCTAGATCCAACAGATATATTTTGAGGCTTTGCGCACGAGAGCTCGCTTTTCATTCTTTCATTCTGAGAGGGTTCCATTTTGGAGGAAGTTATTGATAGGGGTCATCCATGACTTCTTCTCGGTTTTGGTCTCCAAGGATTGATCAATTTTCATCTGGTTTATGCTTGGAGTGTCTAACATTCGGAACAGAACCATTTCTGCTTTATCTCGTTCATCGGAACTAGCCAGTTTAGCTAATCTGTCAGCCTTTTGATTTTTTCCCTTGGAATATGTGAGATGTTTACATAGTCAGAACCATCCAACAACTCTTATACCCGCTTGGGATAGGCGGCAAGTCACGCCTCCTTAGTTTGGTACTCCTTCCGAACCTAAAATACAATAAGTTGTGAATCATAGAAAATGTTCAATGCCTCTACCCCTAAGTCCTTCGCGAGCTTTAGCCAGACAATCCGGGCTTCACACTCAGAATTGTTGTTGGTAGCGGGAAATCTAACCTCGGGGAGTGATAAATCGATCGTCCCTCAGGAGTTAACAAGATAACTCCGTCATCAGAAAGTCGATCATTACGAGCCTCATCCGTGTACAGCTTGCATGTTCCTAGTCTTGGTTCAACATCAGCAAGATTGAAATCATCTTTGGAATTTCATCCTCGAGAGTCGTAAAAACGACTATGAAATTTGCCAATGCTTGTCCTCTGATAGACTTTCACGAAAGAAAAGTGAGGTTGAGCCGACTCAGCTCGATATTCCACTTGAGCAACCTCCCATATGCCTTAGGTCATTGAAGGACCTGTCGTAGCAGTTGGTCGGTGTATAATTTGATGGGTTGAGCTTGGAAGTAGTGACGGAGTTTTCTCGATGCAATCAACAAACTATGAGCCAGTTTCTTGATCTTCAGATAGTTGTGTTCTGCTCCCGTCAACTTTTTTCTTACGTAATAAACCGGTCGCCCCACCCGATCTTCTTCACGGACTAGAGCTGAACTGATAGCATGTAGGGAAACTGCCAAGTACACGAACAAGTCCTCATGGTCTACTGGTTTAGACAATATAGGTAGCCCCTTCAAATGATTAAGAAGATTCTGGAAAGCTTCGACACAATTAGGCGTCCAAGTGAAGATGTGCTTCCTTCGCTTTGTTAATTCGAAGAAGGGAATGTACTTGTCTGTAGCTTTAGATATAAATCGGCCCAAAGCTACAACTTTTCCTACCAGAAACTGCATGTCTTTGATCTTCTGAGGTTCCTGAATACCCTTGATTGCTTCAACCTGCTCGGGGTTAATTTTAATTCCTCGAGAATTGACGATGAAGCCTAAGAATTTTCCTAATGCAACGCCAAAAGGGCATTTCAAAGGGTTGAGCTCCATTCCAAATTAGCAAAGCACACCGAACATCTTTGTCAAGTCCCGAACATGATCGGTTGATTGCTCTGACTTCACCATCATATCTTCTACATATACCTCCATCGTCTTCTCGATTGGATCATGGAAAATATGATTGAACAAGTGTTGATAAGTTGCTCCTACATTCTTAAGTACAAAAGACATAATCACATTGCAATACAGCCCAAGATCCGTTATGAAACTAGCATGTACCTGGCCTTGGACATGCATCGCAATCTGGTTATATACCAAGTAAGCATCAATGAATGAAAGAAGTTCGTGTCTATCCATTGAGTCGACAAGTTGATCAATCTAGGGAAGTGGAATACTATCTTTAGGGAAGGCCTTATTTAAGTCTGAAAAGTCAATGCACGTTCCCCTTATTCACAAGCACTGGGTTTGATATCTAACTGGGGTATGCCACATCTCGGATGAACCCATTATTCTTTAATCTTGCGACCTCTTCCTTCAAAGCTACCGACCACTTCGGGCCAAGCATGCATATTTTTTGCTTTACTGGGACATGCTTCGGGTCAGTATTTAGCGAATGTATTATGATGGATGAAGATAGCTATGGATGTCAACATGGATTTATGCAAACATGTCGAGGTTTGCGCAGAGAAAGCCCGTCAACTCCATCATTCGAAGGGGGCCTTGGTGGGATCCGATCTTCAAGACCTTAGTCTGGTCATCGTTATCGATCAGAATCTTCATGGTAGTTTCATTAGGAGTCGACTTTCTACTTCCTAGTTCTTCGTCCTCTCTTGGATCAATGTCCTTGAGATGGTGATTGGACGGTCTTGGTTGGGAATTTTTTTGTATTTTCTATGTTGCCGCCTCCTTTGCAGGAAGAGGATTGTCTTTGGACATCTTGTTTTCCTTATCGCGGACTTCCTTCCATTCCTCTGAGTAGCACGCTCGTCTTCCTACTTTATCTCCCACACTATACCAACTCCAGCTTCATTCGGAAACTTTAGGAGCAAATTTCAAGGAGCTGTGCATGCTCTGAATTTTGTTAGGGCCGATCGACTCAAGAAGACGTTGTATGGGGGAGTTTAGTCTATCACAAAAAAGGGATGATGCGCAATCTACTACGGTCCTCCTTACCTAACTCCACCGGTAACTCAATCAATCCCACAGGTTCATTAGTTGAGTCATTGAAGTTGTGTATCCTATCTTTGCACGGTATCAAGTATCTTGCCTCTAACCTCATCTGGTCATAGATTGTTTGAATACAATATTCATGGAACTCCCGCTGCCTACAAGGACTTTATGTACTTTGGTTGGGCCAATGTAACTGTAATCACCAAAGAATCGATACTTGGGGTCTTGAACCCTTCTGATTCTTTGTCATGGAAGACAATATTGTCTTCCATTGTCTTCATTTTCTTCACAGGACCTACTGCTTCGCGAGTGCTGCATTCCACAACCTCAAAATGTTTTGTCGCATTTACATATAGCTCCATAGTCCGAGCACTGTGACCTGCCAGATGTGGACCTCCGACAATGGTATTAATAATGATTCTTTTATTGGGCGGTGGCTCTAGGAGCCATCTGACCTTGTTTGGGGTTCGAGGTCCCTTGCCCTCTGTCCCGTGGGGCAAACTTATACTCATCGATTTTTCCCTCTCTAATCAATTTTTCAATAATGTCTCTGATATGACGACACTCATTCATCGCATGGCATTAGATCTCATGAAATAAACAAAACTTCCTAGTCTTACGTTCCTTCTCCACGGATTCCCATGAAGGTGGTTTCATGCACTACATTATGTTGCATGTATTAAGATAGATGTTTTCCAATGTGCCATTCAATGTTATGTAGCTATCAGATGTCTGAAATCGGGGCCGTGTTCTAGGATCTTCTCTATGGTTATGGCCAACATTGTCGTTCTTTCATTGGTTGTTATTCTGTTTTCCATGATTTCCAACATTCACTTCAACCTTTTCGAAATTGTCTCCGGACTGCTTTACTGCTATGTTGCTTTGAATGTTTTTGTTTGGCACATCATTCAGCTCTCCTTCAAGAATCACACATGCGTCTTCTTTTCGCAGGCGTATATCGGCCTTTTCATAAAACAACTCGATAGTCGTAGGAGGTTTTCCCATCAAATACTTCCCAAATCTATTTTCTTGTCAACTCCATCGACAATCGCCATCAAGACTGTTTCAGGATTGGGACTGCTCACTTCAGTTATGGCTGCATTGAACCGGTTAAGGTAATCACTCGGAGACTTCGTTGCAACTTGATTTATTGTTGAAAGGGCCATGACATGCTTCGACTTAGTGGCGTGAAGATGGAATTGGTTTAGGAATTTCTTACTCAAGTCTTTGAAGTTTGGGATAGAATTTGGAGGAAGTCGCATGGACCACATAAGTGTAACCCTATCAAGATATATCGGAAGGCTTTGCACTTAACCGTGTTAGGGGCGGCCGATGTTCCATATGCCATGAATACCTCATCAGATGTTGTTGGTAGTCCGTTGTCCCGGAATAATGGCTATCTGGGCATACTGAATCTTCCTGAGAACTTCGTTTGTAGAATGTCATTCGTAAACGAAGTGCGGCTACGACAAATCCCCCAATCTTTGTTCTTATATCCCCTACTATCATTCATGATTTGCTGCACCATGGCAGTCAAATCAGGAGTACTGAAGATAAATTGCTTTGGGCTTTCGGCTCGTTAGGTCCCTCCTGCACTCATTCCAAGCAACATTGCTTGGGCCGCCGTCCGGGCGGAGCTTTCTTGGCCTCAGTTGTCTCGGTCAATCATAGGATGCACGGGCACAAATGGCTCTACAAGTGTCACGGTTAGCTAGAAGGGGAGGACTCTGAGTAGGTAGGACATTGGGCTCGACGGGTCCCGACTCGGCATGCGCTGGCTTGGCAATGTCGAGTCGAGCCGGTTTGGTTTGTTCTAGATGAGCTGGTAGCCTGCCAAAGCACAAATCTCGCACATTCGTTGGCCTTTCAAGTGGTTGACACTGTCGTTGCTGGTCCTCGCTCCTCCCGGATGACGATGAGCCTTCTTAATCCTAATTTCGCAATTTCGAAGCAGCTTGATTGTTCATGAATTCTTCCCATTGTCTCGTTATTCGATTCATGTCCTACCTCATTGCAACATTCTCCCACGTCTGAGCATTCAATCTTTTCGTAGTCTCTCGGAGTTGGTTCAACAACACTGCGAAGTCGTCGTGAGCAGCAAACGCCGATGATGGAGCTTGGTCATTGGGGTGGGAAGAAGTGTAAGAGAATTGGAAGCTGGTTGGGCATCGGGTCGATGTCGAACAGGCCTGAGTCAAGCCAAGGCCTAGGGCAGTGGTTACGGCCGATTGCGAGGCCAGATTTGGTTGTTGATGTTGTTTTGGAGAAGCACGTGCGGAAGACATGGAAACCATTGTTGCCGAAGATGAAGATTAGGACATTGTCTCGGACATGGTGATCCAAAGATCAAAACCCATTAATGCTGAGAATTGAGTTTTCTCAGTGAAAGCACCAAAGTGTTGACACCAAAAAGTGACACAACACCCAAAAAGAGATAATGCAAAGAATATAATGAAGAAATATAAATGAAAATGAGAGGAAATGCAATCACACATAAATTTATAGTGGTTCAGTGTTAACGAGCCTACGTCCACTTTATAATCTCTTGATTATATATAAATTTTGAGTACAAATAATGATTTTAATGGTTAAACCCAAGTACAATACTGTAGTAATAATAAAATGACAAGAGATTGGCCAAAAATCCTTTTTTGAAGCTTTGGATGACTATTTATAGATGCAACAGTTCTCGGGTCGACTAAGACACGTGGTGTAATAACCTGGAATTTCAGAACCAATTTAAAATTTTATTTTAGCTATTTTAATGGATTTTGAGAATTTAAAATGATTTATTTTAAATAATAACGACTAAAAATTTATTTTAAACGAAGTTACAACGTATAAATTTATTTTTGTTATAAAACGAGCCTGAAATAGCGCGGTAGTTTGAAAATTCGATTTCTAATTTCAATTGAGTATACATAATTCATTTTAAATCGGATTTCAGCAAAACGAGAAACTTTGGAATCTATTTAACTATATCTTTCTAATGAATGTAAGAAACTGAGATTTCACCTTATAAATTGTAAGTTTTGTCCAGTTTAAAATTTGAAATAGTCGCTATGGAATTTATATATGTTTTAAATAATATATAGCCCTTAAAAATAGCAATTTTCCAAAAGGCCTCCTTCAGAATATCAAATTATTGCTAGATTCCAATTTTCATAATTTATGGAATTAGTATGTGAGCGCGGTGAATTTAAACGCGTTTGGTAATTTCAGTTTTAATTTAATCGACTGGAAAATGACCAATTTTCAAACAGTCTCCAAATTCGATGAAAGTAGTTTTGTTAGGACCGTATCGTCAAAACATAGCTAGATTTATTTTTCTGAAGTTTTTGGAGTCAGTATGTGGCCTCAGTAAAATAAAATGTACGTTGAAATCAATTTTGAACGTTATATTAATTTATATTTTATTTTTGATGGAAACTGATCGAAACAGTCGAATTGGCTGGTGGGACATATCGCATTGTGTTCGGAATGGGGGTAATTAGCTAGGGGCGACAGTCGTTGGGTTCGATTAGGAGTTAAAATAAAAAGTCAACATTTTGGAAAATAAATTAAATAAATAAAATATATATATATATATACACACACCCCCTCTTTTTCTCTAAACCCCAAATCTAAAAACCTATTGTCATACACCCGCCCCCTTTTCACAATTAAAAAACCCACTCACCCTTTCAGCCATGTCGCCCATCGCCTCTGGCCCCACTGCGCCGCCATTACCTCCTCCACCTCTGACATCGCGTTAGCCTCTGCCGTTACCCCCAGTCGCCCTCCTCCCCTCCTCTCTCTTCCCCCAAACCCGCGAGCCGCACCTAAAACCCACGCCTCCGTCCAATGCTCCGCTGCGCCGACCACCAAAGCAAACCCCCGACCCTCCAGCACCCCTGCGCCCATTCCCCACCACGTCTACACCATCGTGCCCTCCCCCCTCCCCCCCCATTCCGCTGAAAATCCATTTTTACAAAATACCGTATTTATGTTAAACCTTCTGACCTTCCCGAGCCTATATCTCCCAAACCGTGCCCCTATAGCCAAAACTCCACGGTGCCAAAATCGAAGAGAACGATTTTCTCTTCGATTTGAGTATATGGAAGCCTTATTTTGGATTGCGGAGTTGTTCAGAAAACGCGTCCAAAGTCTGCTGTCTGATTTATGTCTTTTCACGATTTCTGGCGAATTGGAGCATTTTCGGGAGAAAGGCCACTAGGCAAAAGTTGTCTGGAATAGCGCGTTTAGGCTACAAAAAAGACGGTGTGAAGATTGGAGCTCGTTTGCAAATTCTGAAACCAGAAAGTCAAATCAAAGCATCAGAAAACAATGGCGGAGTGAATCCTAATGTGAGAACTCCGTCTCACACTAATTAGTTTATAGTTAAATATATACTAGGATGCAGACGGGGGTTAGTAGCACCCGACATTTTATGGTACAAACCATGGTTGTTTGTTTGGATTGTGATTGTAAAATTGATTGTGGGATTGTTTGGATTGATTGTGATTGATGTGTATGGAACGAGCCAGTATCAGGAGAAGGGTAATACTAAACATTACTCCGGTTTTAATATCATGCCGTTATAATGCCGAAATTTTCTGAAATAAATATTTATTCATTAAAAATATCATTTTTAATGTGTAAATAAACTATATAAAATGTGCATGTGTTGAATAAAATGTTTGAACAATAAAAATATCATTTTTATTGAATGTATGAACTATATAAAATAGTAAAGTGTTGAAATTAATATTTTATCGTTAAAAATATAATTTTTAACGTATAAATATGAACGGCATGAAATTTTCCAGAAATGAAAATAACTATTGATTTACAAATCAGACGATTTGTTTATGTACACCCATTTTACTGACATTGATTGGAACGATAAATTTTACACATTGCCCAACTGCACAAATAATATTCAGTATTTGTTGGTTGAAACCCCACACGGGTATTGGGATGATATTTGACATACACTAATCCCAATTGTTTAGTTGTATGTCAATCGATTGGTTGACGGACTGTTGTAAGCATTACTTAT
The DNA here is from genome assembly GCA_030737875.1 of Allium sativum. Lineage (NCBI taxonomy): Eukaryota > Viridiplantae > Streptophyta > Magnoliopsida > Asparagales > Amaryllidaceae > Allium > Allium sativum. Next base: position 38,540,923 of record CM060913.1, read on the forward strand.
TTATATTTAATGCTTATGCAGTTGTGTAATGCACTCTGGATGATGGTTGATTGTGTACCATTATTGTTGTATACATGTGTTGTGTGAAATCCATATGAATAACAATATATGGTAATTGACTGTGTCTGATTCCAATTCAGGAATAACAAATATTTTAAAATAACGAATATTTTAAAATAATATTCAGTAAAGGATTAAAAAGTGAATTTGATGTCCGATTTTGGATGGACACGAGAATAGTTGAAATGTGTGAAGTTGATTAGATATGTGTAATAACCCGAAAATCTGGGCCAATTTAAAAAAATTATTTTGGCAATTTTAGCGAATTTTGATTATTTAAAATGGATTATTTTAAATAATATTGACGAGAAATTTATTTTGAATAAAATTCGAACGTATATATTATATAGATCGTCGTTAGAACATAAATATTTATTTATATATAAAAAAGGAATTGAAAATGGCGCGGTAGTTCGATAATTCGATTTCAAAATTCAAATGAGTGTACCGGGTGCAAAATAAACCGGATTTTAGTGAAACCAAAAATAATAGGATCTATTTGAGGATATCTTTCCAACGAATCCGAAAAAATGAAATTTCATAGCAGGGATAAAAAGTTATGTCCAGTTGAAAATTCAGAATAGTCGTTATGGAATTTCGGCCCTTGAAAATAGCCATTTTGCAAACGACCTCGGATTTCGACGAAACCACTTTTTTTGGATCCGGGATGTAAAGTTATTGCTAGGTTTCAAATTTCATAATTTTTCGAATGAATATGTGAGAGTGGCAAAGGAAAACGCGTTTGACCAGTTTCAGTTGATTTTAATCGACTGGAAAATGGCCATTTTTCCAACGATCTCAGAATTTAACGAAATTAGTTTTGTTAGGACCGTATCGTCAATACAAAGCTAGAAAATATTTTTCGGGAATTTTTAGGGTTAGTATGTGACCCCAGTAAATAGAAATGTGTGTTCAAATTGAATATATAAAGATTTACATTTTAAATTCAATGAAAACTGATCGTAACGATCGAATTGGCCTACGATACATATCCCATTGTGTTTGAAATGGGGGTAATTAGCTAGAGGCGACAGTCGTTGGGTCTCGTTTCGAGGTCAAACAAAAAGTCAACCTTTTGGATAATTTAAATAATTAAATAATATAACCTCCCTCTCTCATATACCTTGGTCAGACCCCCCTTTCCCCTTTATTTCTCTCCCCGTCAGTCCTTTATAAAATAATAAAAAGAATCGAAAACCCAAAACCCGACGCGCCTCCCTCCGCCGCACGAGACGCCGCGCCACCACCCATCCCCGTCCCTCTTCCTCGATCTCGCGGAGCCCCCCCCCTCGACCTCCTACCTCGCGAAGCCCACCCCCCAATCCAAACACGATCGCTCCAGCCCCTTCTCGATTTCACCGTGCCCTAACCCCTTGCCGACGACGTGAGCATCCACCCTCTACCGATCAGACGCAGCGTAACAGCCCTCCTCGGCCTCCACCCCGGCGCCAAATCCCCTCATCCCTTTTCATTAGACCATGGTGAGCGTTTTATTTAGTTTTAACTTCAGTTTGTCTTAATTTAAAATGCAGATAAAATCTGATTTCCACGCATGGAGTTATGGTTTTTAAAGATCAGATTTTTATTAACCTAAAGGCTGGATTTTTTTTTTGTTTAAAAATGAGGCTTTTGTATATATGGTTTAAGATCAAAGAAGTGATTTTTGGTGATGAAAAGCTTTGATTTTTTTTAAATATATGAAAGGTAGGATTTTAAAACTATACAGGGTAGGATTTTTAAACTATACAGGTATGATTTTTTAAAAGAATAACAAGAAAATATATATGATTTTTAGAAATAGAAATCATATTTTTATAAATATTGTATATAAAAATATAATTTTTATATGATAGGAAGGTTAAAAATATAATTTTTATACAAGTGGCATATTAAAAATATGATTTTTATTCAAGTAGAGTAATAAAAATATAATCTTTATTAGGAGAAGAGCAATATAAAAATATAATTTTTATAACGAAGTAAAGTTAAAAAAATTGATTTTTTATATATATGAAGTGAAGATAAAAAATTCGATTTTTATATATTGAATAGCAAAGTAAAAATTCGATTTTTATATAATTGAATAGCAAAGTAAAAATTCGATTTTTATATATTGAATAACAAAGTAAAAATTCGATTTTTATATAATTGAATAGCAAAGTAAAAATTCGATTTTTATATATTGAATAGCAAAGTAAAAATTCGATTTTTATATATTGAATAGCAAAGTAAAAATATGATTTTTATATATTGAATAGCGAAGTAAAAATATGATTTTTATATATTGAATAGCGAAGTAAAAATATGATTTTTATATATTGAATAGCGAAGTAAAAATATGATTTTTATATATTTAATAGCGAAGTAAAAATATGATTTTTATATATTGAATAGCTAAGTAAAAATATGATTTTTATATATTGAATAGCGAAGTAAAAATATGATTTTTATATATTGAATAGCAAAGTAAAAAATTCGATTTTTATATATTGAATAGCAAAGTAAAAATTCGATTTTTACATATGTAGAGAATACGAGCAAAGAAAGTAACAAGAGGCAAGAACGGCGAAGATTTCTACACAAGAAGAATAGTGGGATTGGATTGGCTAATCTGTGAGAACTTCTCACCTTTTAATTTTATTTTCTAGTTAAAATATATACTAGGATGCAGACGGTGTTTAGTAGCACCCGTCGTCCACAGACCATGGACGGCTTGTATGCTTGTTTGTTTGATTTTGATGTGTAGTTGATTATGTGATGTGATGTGAAATGAAATAAAATATTTATATAGCTAAAAATATTTTATAGTTAAAAATAGAATTTTTAACGTGTATATGAAAAGAAATAAAAATAAACAAATCGGACGATTTGTTTATATACACACATTTGACTGATATTGATTGGGACGATAAATTTTACACATCGCCCAACTGCACAAATAAAATCTGTGTTTGATTGTTTGAAACCCCACACGGGTATTGGGATGATATTTGACGTACACTAATCCCGATTGTTTAGTTGTATGTCGATCGATTGATTGACAGGCTGTTATAAGTGTTGAATATTTATATTTGATGCTTATACAATGTAGAATGCACTTTGGATGATGGTTGATTATTCATCGTTGTTGATATATACATATAATTAACATTATATGGTAATTGATTGGGCCTCATTCCAGTTTCGAAATAGAAATATTTGAAATAGAAATATTTGAAATAGAAATATTTGAAATAGAATATTTGAAAATAGGAATATATGAAGCCGTGTTGATTAGAGTGACGCCATTTTGACGTGAACGATATTTATATCGATTTTATTCATTTTATAATGAATATCGAAAGTGATTTCAAAATCTGATATTTCGAAAAGAATTGAAATTCGAATTTAACTGAGTAGAAATGAATTCGAATTGAAAATGAATAGAAATGAATTCGAATTGAAAATGAATAGAAATGAATTCGAATTGAAAATGAATAGAAATGAATTTGAATTGAAATTGAATATAAATGAATTCGAATTGAAATTGAATAGAAATGAATTCGAATTGAAATTGAATATAAATGAATTCGAATTGAAATTGAATTGAATTGAAATTGAATTGAAAACGAACTGAAATTGAATTAGAAATCAATTTGAATTGAAATTGATTTGAAATGAATTTAAAACGAATTTATATTGGAATATTCAATTTTGATTTGAAATTGAATATGAAGTTGAAACCGTTTTGAAAATGAATTTAAAAAGATTTATAAAGCATGTTTTGAATTGAATTCGACGAAGTATATATTATATGTATAATATAATGGCCTGAATAAAACGCGCCGCGCCGCGGTAATTCGCTAATTTCGACCATTGACTTCGAATGGATATTACGGGAGATCCGACCGTCAGATTCTCCTAAAACCGGAACCGTTGGGTTCGTATCGAAAAGAGCTTTCTAAAGAATGTTAGAAATTTGAAATCTAACGGTTGGATTTGGAATTATATCCAAATCAAATTTGGAAAAGGTCGCTGTAAGTGCAGTTCGATGGCCGTTGATGGAAATCGACTGTACGGGCCTTGATAAAATTATTAAAAATAGTAATAATTTGTGTAAAATCATAGGAAATGATTTGGGAAGAATTGGATGAAAAACTTCATATTTGAAAATATAAAAATAGATTTTTATCGAAATGAACTAGTTTTGAACTAGAATAATAATTTATTTATTTTTGAAATAAATAAATTGGATTTGAAAATGGTTTTGAAAATAACCAGAATTTCCAATAATTGCATTGGAAGGGATTTGAATCGAAATTGTCTTCGGAATATTTCGATGTTGGATTTCGTGATTATACAGATATTGTTATGGCAATTTGAAAGATATATATATATCGTTATTTCCAATATGATATTTGTTGGTCGCAGAATTTGATATTGAATATAAGCCGATATATTTTCTATTCAGAGCCTAGTATTTAATATCAAATGTGATTTGGGTTTGTCGTAAATGGTGTCTTCATTAACACTGTTCTTAAGCCCAGTTGAGGAAAGATTAAATCTTTTTATTTAGATTTAATGAAGTGTACTAATTAAATGATATCTAATTGGAATTGAATTGGTATTGATTTTTGGGTTTATCGTGAACAGTGTTTTAAATAACACTTGTTCTTTAACCCGACAATTAATGGAATGTGATTTTGGGTTTATCGTGAACCGTGTTTTAAAAGGACATTGATTCTTTAACCCAGTTAAAGATTAAAACTAAGTGGAGTTTTAATGAATCTTTAATTAGATTGAAAAGGTGTTAGAATGGAGTATCACTAGTTTTACTCCAGGCGATAGTTAAATCTTTAATTAGATTTGAACGTGAAATGGTAATTGAATTTACCGATAACACTGTGGTGTTAGATATGAAGTATTACCAGTTTTACTTCATGGGATGAATAGGTTGGGATTGGGAAATAAAATAAATGATTACTTCGGTGTGGTTCGCTAATCCCGACTATTTTGAATTGATATTCAAAGAAGATTAAAGAATAAATTTAAAGAATTTATCTTTGATAAAATTAATGGGAACCTTTCCCTATGAATGTGAAATTTAGAAACTAACTGTCGGTTAGCTAAGCAGAATGGTTTTCTGGATATTGATCTGATGTTGGTTTCGGCCTTCGGGGTTAATATTTGGGGAATTATTCTCTTGATTAATTTACGATTAGTGACTGATGAATTGGAATGAGGCGTATGTTGTGTTTGTGTAGCACTTGTTTATAATATACGCGAGTTATTCGGAAAGACAGGGTTTATTCCATTCTTAATAACTGATACGACGATAAGTCGAAGATGAAGACGGTGGTCGAAGACCAGAGGTCTTCACGTCGTTTGGATGATTTCTAATGATCTTGATTGGGATGTACACCCAAGAAGATGGAAACAGTTGGTGATTGTCCAGACGTACTTGGAGATCGATGGATATGCGGGGTACTAGGTGCCTGCGGTTTCGTTCAGACCCAGAACGGACTTGTAAATGGACTGTGTGTCTGGCATTGGATTTTAGTCTGTGTGATTGATTTCTATTAATTATATATCTGTTTGGCGGCGGAGAATTTATTCTCTTGCTTAACGCCCTTCTCTGAGACGTACGAGCTCAGTGGTTATATACTGATGGAGATCAAACGCATAGAGTGAATTGCCTGTGTGGCATGCCTAAGTGGCAAATAATCAAGGCTTCTGTTGAAAAGCAAAGTCTTGTGGTTGATGATCGAAGCACGGCCTTTGTGGCGTAGCTTTGTGTAACGTTTACTTCGCGAGTTTCACACCCGGTATGAACCAAAAACGGGAGATAGACCTCAGGGAGGGCATGCGTTTCCTTCTAGCTAAAAAGTGGCGCAGTGGTTTTACACGCCCTGACGAGTTTGACTTATGTGGTTGTTGCTGTTGTGAGGCGCCTCGGTTAGATCGGACAATCCGGGTCCGATGGAGCCATTCGTTGGCTCATTTACGCCCCAAAGAGCGGGAAAACGCAGTGTTCAGGCATTTTAATCCACATCGGTGGACCGGCCCTATCGCTCCAAGGGCCCACCTGAGTCTGGGTCCTGAGGCTCGGGCTAGAGAGTCTCGAATCGGTAGAGGACTATCTTTAGCCTCGGTTCATAGATGGAAATCCAATTTCCAAATATGTGACATTTGCGGTTTTATTTGTAGAGCCTAGTATGGCGACATAGTGGGATGGGGCGCTTATGCCGTCTATGATTGATACTTATGATTTGAAGTTGTTTTATACACTATGCACTTGTAATAGTATCAAATAATCTGTTTTAAACGTATCAAGCCTTCTTTGGCTATTATAAGGTAAAAACCCTATCCTCCGGCTTGCGTTGCATTATGTGATGGGAACTGGGTCTTATAATAGCTTCATTGTTCTTTATTTAGCATTGCGATGTTGTTTTATGCACTGGTATTCTTGGGAGGAAACCCGTTCCGTGTTATACGGCGTGGTCCCTTGATTTACCGAACTTTAAAATAAAGATTAATAACTGTTTTAGTTCTCACACCAGTCCCATGACTGACCTGGAGTTTATCGTTTTAACCTATACTCTGGGTGCCCTTATTTTGACACGGGCAGCTAGTAGTTTCGGTTTTGCAGATTTATATTCACAGGATCCTGGTTTACAGCTGGAACGATATCCGGAAAGCTTTGTATCCGTATATCTCCTTCAGTTGTGTATTGTATTATTTTCCGCTGCTATGTATTTAAATGTAATTTAAATCTCTGATATTTTCTGTTGTGTAATATTCATTTATACTCTGTATATTCTTGTAATCTGATGGATTGTTGTAATATACAATGAAATGTTCTCTTGTCTGCGTTCTATTTTGTCGTGTTCTCAAAACAATTCGTTCTTTCTCTTCTCTTCGGAGACCGGGGAAGTTCGGGTCGTTTCATCGTGGTACCAGAGCTTTGGTTTACAAAGCTCAGAGAACAAGGCACATTAGAACCATACGAAAGAATTCATCAGATATTGGATTAGTAATATCCAATGGGAATGACTCGTTAGAGATGGGATCAGTAGTATCCTAGAACGAGTGTGAAGGGTATATTTTTAAAATGAAAACCAATTTTGTTTTGAAATTTAAACCATTTCATACGTATTTGAATATTTATTCTATATTGATTTGGACAATCCGATATATAAAGATTTTGCATATGCGTCTTGCAAACGTGTATTCGAAGTTTTAATATACTGGATAGTTATAGAATCATACTCTAGTTGCCCGGGGATAATTCTGGTAACGGGGCACCATCGCCAGTATTTATTTTCGAGTTTCGAAAGTGAGATTTCTACAAATTTCCAATAGACTGGTGTGAGAACCGAAACTAGATAGGGCTTACTGTTGTGATTTGGCATCAAAAATCTGATTTTTGACTATATATCAAAGTTATGAATTTGAAATGATAATTCACTAATTGATTGATGGTTGTGTTGTTTGATTATTGTTTGACTAATTAAATGTTGAACCATTTAGTCAAATTGTACCAAAAAGTGAATTGTATTGAAATTTGGTCGCCTTTTCTTGCGTATACATGTACTTACATTGTACAGGTCATAGCAAGGAGGCTAGAGCAGAGAATAAAATTTGTTTGCCCGACAAATAGGTACAGGTTTACTATAATTTACTGTTTTGTTTGGGTGATGATGATTTTATGAGCCGATTGGCAAGCCGCTTGGCTTTTTCTTTTTCTTTTTGAGATCAGAAGGCCTGTATAGCAATTTCGGGATTTTTCCGTGCTCCCGGTGCAGGGGAGGTTATGGCGAAATTTTTTGAAAATTTAGGGTGTTAGCCAAATTTTTGAAAATTTTGAAAAGTTCTTAGAAACTGAAAAGTTGAAGAACTTAAGCCGTAATCAAACTAATGGAAGTTGAGTTGATTTGTGAAACAACTTTCGGCTTCGTTCCTTTTCGGGGACGAAAAGTTTTAAGTGGGGGAGATTGTAATAACCCGGAAATCTAGGCCAATTTAAAATTTTTATTTTGGCAATTTTAGCGAATTTTGATTATTTAAAATGAATTATTTTAAATAATATCGACGAGAAATTTATTTTGAATAAAATCCGAACGTATATATTATATAGATCGTCGTTAGAACATAAATATTTATTTATATATATAAAAGGAATTGAAAATGGCGCGGTAGTTCGATAATTCGATTTCAAAATTCAAATGAATGTACCGGGTGCAAAATAAACCGGATTTTAGTGAAACCAAAAATAATAGGATCTATTTGAGGATATCTTTCCAACGAATCCGAAAAATTGAAATTTCATAGCGGGGATAAAAAGTTATGTCCAGTTGAAAATTCAGAATAGTCGCTATGGAATTTCGGCCCTTGAAAATAGCCATTTTGCAAACGATCTCAGATTTCGATGAAACCACTTTTGTTGGATCCGGGATGTAAAGTTATTGCTAGGTTTCAAATTTCATAATTTTTCGAATCAATATGTGAGCGTGGCAAAGGAAAACGCGTTTGACCAGTTTCAGTTGATTTTAATCGACTAGAAAATGGCCATTTTCCAATGATCTCAGAATTTGACGAAATTAGTTTTGTTAGGACCGTATCGTCAATACGAAGCTAGAAAATATTTTTTGGGAATTTTTAGGGTTAGTATGTGACCCCAGTAAATTGAAATGTGCATTCAAATTGAATATATAAAGATTTACATTTTAAATTCAACGAAAACTGATCATAACGATCGAATTGGCCAACGATACATATCCCATTGTGTTTGAAATGGGGGTAATTAGCTAGAGGCGACAGTCGTTGGGTCTCGTTTCGAGGTCAAACAAAAAGTCAACCTTTTGGATAATTTAAATAATTAAATAATATAACCTCCCTCTCTCATATACCTTGGTCAGACCCCCCTTTCCCCTTCATTTCTCTCCCCGTCAGTCCTTTATAAAATAATTAAAAAAAATCAAAAACCCAACGCGCCTCCCTCCGCCGCACGAGACGCCGCGCCACCACCCATCCCCGTCCCTCTTCCTCGATCTCGCGGAACCCCCCCCCCCCTCTCGACCTCCTGCCTCGCGAAGCCCACCCCCCAATCCAAACACGATCGCTCCAGCCCCTTCTCGATTTCACCGTGCCCTAACCCCATTGCCGACGACGTGAGCATCACCCCTCCACCGGTCAGACGCAGCGCAACAGGCCTCCTCGGCCTCCACTCCACCCCGGTGCCAAATCCTCTCCTCCCTTTTCATTAGACCATGGTGAGCGTTTTATTTAGTTTTAACTTCAGTTTGTCTTAATTTAAAACGCAAATAAAATCTGATTTCCGCGCATGGAGTTATGGTTTTTAAAGATCATATTTTTATTAACCTAAAGGCTGGATTTTTATTTGTTTAAAAATGAGGCTTTTGTATATATGGTTTAAGATCAAAGAAGTGATTTTTGGTGATGAAAAGCTTTGATTTTTTTTAAATATATGAAAGGTAGGATTTTTAAACTATACAGGGTAGGATTTTTAAACTATACAGGTAGGATTTTTTAAAAGAATAACAAGAAAATATATATGATTTTTAGAAATAGAAATCATATTTTTATAAATATTGTATATAAAAATATAATTTTTATATGATAGGAAGGTTAAAAATATAATTTTTATACTAGTGGCATATTAAAAATATGATTTTTATTCAAGTAGAGTAATAAAAATATAATCTTTATTAGGAGAAGAGCAATATAAAAATATAATTTTTATAACGAAGTGAAGATAAAAAAATTGATTTTTTATATATATGAAGTGAAGATAAAAAATTCGATTTTTATATATTGAATAGCAAAGTAAAAAATTCGATTTTTATATAATTGAATAGCAAAGTAAAAATTCGATTTTTATATATTGAATAGCAAAGTAAAAATTCGATTTTTATATAATTGAATAGCAAAGTAAAAATTCGATTTTTATATATTGAATAGCAAAGTAAAAATTCGATTTTTATATATTGAACAGCGAAGTAAAAATATGATTTTTATATATTGAATAGCAAAGTAAAAATATGATTTTTATATATTGAATAGCGAAGTAAAAATATGATTTTTATATATTGAATAGCGAAGTAAAAATATGATTTTTATATATTGAATAGCAAAGTAAAAAAATCGATTTTTATATATTGAATAGCAAAGTAAAAAATTCGATTTTTACATATGTAGAGAATACGGGCAAAGAAAGTGACAAGAGGCAAGAACGGCGAAGATTTCTACATAAGAAGAATAGTGGGATTGGATTGGCTAATCTGTGAGAACTTCTCACCTTTTAATTTTATTTTCTAGTTAAAATATATACTAGGATGCGGATGGTGTTTAGTAGCACCCGACACCCGCCGTCCACAGACCATGGACGGCTTGTATGCTTGTTTGTTTGATTTTGATGTGTAGTTGATTATGTGATGTGATGTGAAATGAAATAAAATATTTATGTAGCTAAAAATATTTTATAGTTAAAAATAGAATTTTTAACGGGTATATGAAAAGAAATAAAAATAAACAAATTGGACGATTTGTTTATATACACACATTTGACTGATATTGATTGGGACGATAAATTTTACACATCGCCCAACTGCACAAATAAAATCTGTGTTTGATTGTTTGAAACCCCACACGGGTATTGGGATGATATTTGACGTACACTAATCCCGATTGTTTAGTTATATGTCGATCGATTGATTGATAGGCTGTTATAAGCGTTGAATATTTATATTTGATGCTTATACAGTGTAGAATGCACTTTGGATGATGGTTGATTATTCATCGTTGTTGATATATACATGTGTTGTAGAAAATCCATATAATTAACATTATATGGTAATTGATTGGGCCTCGTTCCAGTTTCGAAATAGAAATATTTGAAATAGAAATATTTGAAATAGAATATTTGAAAATAGGAATATATGAAGCCGTGTTGATTAGATTGACGTCATTTTGAAGTGAACGATATTTATATCGATTTTATTCATTTTATAATGAATATCGAAAGTGATTTCAAAATCTGATATTTTGAAAAGAATTGAAATTCGAATTTAACTGAATAGAAGTGAATTCGAATTGAAAATGAATAGAAGTGAATTCGAATTGAAAATAAATAGAAATGAATTCGAATTGAAATTGAATATAAATGAATTCGAATTGAAATTGAATAGAAATGAATTCGAATTGAAATTGAATATAAATGAATTCGAATTGAAATTGAATTGAATTAAAAACGAACTAAAATTGAATTAGAAATCAATTTGAATTGAAATCGATTTGAAATGAATTTAAAACGAATTTATATTGGAATATTCAATTTTGATTTGAAATTGAATATGAAGTTGAAACCATTTTGAAAATGAATTTAAAACAATTTATAAAGCATGTTTTGAATTGAAATCGACGAAGTATATATTATATATATTATATATATATATAATATAATGGCCTGAATAAAACGCGCCGCGCCGCGGTAGTTCGCGAATTTCGACCATTGACTTCGAACGGATATTACGGGAGATCCGACCGTCGGATTCTCCTAAAACCGGAACCGTTGGGTTTGTATCGAAAAGAGCTTTCTAACGAATGTTAGAAATTTGAAGGTTGGATTTGGAATTATGTCCAAATCAAATTTGGAAAAGGTCGCTGTAAGTGCAGTTCGATGGCCGTTGATGGAAATCGACTGTACGGACCTTGATAAAATTATTAAAAATAGTAATAATTTGTGTAAAATCATAGGAAATGATTTGGGAAGAATTGGGATGAAAAACTTCATATTTGAAAAGATAAAAATAGATTTTTATCGAAATGAACTAGTTTTGAACTAGAATAATAATTTATTTATTTTTGAAATAAATAAATTGGGTAAGAAAATGGTTTTGAAAATAACCAGAATTTCCAATAATTGCATTGGAAGGGATTTGAATCGAAATTGTCTTCGGAATATTTCGATGTTGGATTTCGTGATTATACAGATATTGTTATGGAAATTTGAAAGATATATATATATATCGTTATTTCCAATATGATATTTGTTGGTCGCAGAATTTGATATTGAATATAAGCCGGTATATTTTCTATTCAGAGCCTGGTATTTAATATCAAATGTGATTTGGGTTTGTCGTAAATGGTGTCTTCATTAACACTGTTCTTAAGCCCAGTTGAGGAAAGATTAAATCTTTTTATTTAGATTTAATGAAGTGTACTAATTAAATGATATCTAATTGGAATTGAATTGGTATTGATTTTTGGGTTTATCGTGAACAGTGTTTTAAATAACACTTGTTCTTTAACCCGACAATTAATGGAATGTGATTTTGGGTTTATCGTGAACCGTGTTTTAAAAGGACACTGATTCTTTAACCCAGTTAAAGATTAAAATTTAAAACTAAGTGGAGTTTTAATGAATCTTTAATTAGATTGAAAAGGTGTTAGAATGGAATATCACCAGTTTTACTCCAGGCGATAGTTAAATCTTTAATTAGATTTGAACGTGAAATGGTAATTGAATTTACCGATAACACTGTGGTGTTAGATATGAAGTATTACCAGTTTTACTTCATGGGATGAATAGGTTGGGATTGGGAAATAAAATAAATAATTACTTCGGTGTGGTTCGCTAATCCCGACAAGTTTGAATTGATATTCAAAGAAGATTAAAGAATAAATTTAAAGAATTTATCTTTGATAAAATTAATGGGAACCTTTCCCTATGAATGTGAAATTTAGAAACTAACTGTCGGTTAGCTAAGCAGAATGGTTTCCTGGATATTGATCTGATGTTGGTTTCGGCCTTCGGGGTTAATATTTGGGGAATTATTCTCTTGATTAATTTACGATTAGTGACTGATGAATTGGAATGAGGCGTATGTTGTGTTTGTGTAGCACTTGTTTATAATATACGCGAGTTATTCGGAAAGACCGGGTTTATCCCATTCTGAATAACTGATACGACGATAAGTCGAAGATGAAGACGGTGGTCGAAGACCGGAGGTCTTCACGTCGTTTGGGTGATTACTGATGATCTTGATTGGGATGTACACCCAAGAAGATGGAAACAGTTGGTGATTGTCCAGACGTACTTGGAGATCGATGGATATGCGGGGTACTAGGTGCCTCCGGTTTCGTTCAGACCCAGAACGGACTTGTAAATGGACCGTGTGTTTGACATTGGACTTTAGTCTGTGTGATTGATTTCTATTAATTATATATCTGTTTGCCGGCGGAGAATTTATTCTCTTGCTTAACGCCCTTCTCTGAGACGTACGAGCTCAGGGGTTATATACTGATGGAGATCAAATGCATAGAGTGAATTGCCTGTGTGGCATGCCTAAGTGGCAAATAATCAAGGCTTCTGTTGAAAAGCAAAGTCTTGTGGTTGATGATCGAAGCACGGCCTTTGTGGCGTAGCTTTGTGTAATGTTTACTTCGCGAGTTTCACACCCAGTATGAACCAAAAACGGGAGATGGACCTCAGGGAGGGCATGCGTTTCCTTCTAGCTTAAAACTGGCGTCAGTGGTTTTACACGCCCTGATGAGTTTGACTTATGTGGTTGTTGCTGTTGCGAGGCGCCTCGGTTAGATCGGACGATCCGGGTCCGATGGAGCCATTCGTTGGCTCATTTACGCCCCAAAGGGCGGGGAAACGCAGTGTTCAGGCATTTTAATCTACATCCGTGGACCGGCCCTATCGCTCCAAGGGCCCACCTGAGTCTGGGTCCTGAGGCTCGGGCTAGAGAGTCTCGAATCGGTAGAGAACTATCTTTAGCCTCGGTTCATATATGGAAATCCAATTTCCAAATACGTGACATTTGCGGTTTTATTTGTAGAGCCTAGTATGGCGACACAGTGGGATGGGGCGCTTATGCCGTCTATGATTGTTACTTATGATTTGAAGTTGTTTTATACACTATGCACTTATAATAGTATCAAATAATCTGTTTTAAACGTATCAAGCATTCTTTGGCTATTATAAGGTAAAAACCCTATCCTCCGGCTTGTGTTGCATTGTGTGATGGGAACTGGGTCTTATAATAGCTTAATTGTTCTTTATTTAGCATTGCGATGTTGTTTTATGCACTGGTATTCTTGGGAGGAAACCCGTTCCGTGTTATACGGCGTGGTCCCTTGATTTACCGAACTTTAAAATAAAGATTAATAACTGTTTTAGTTCTCACAGCAGTCCCATGACTGACCTAGAGTTTATTGTTTTAACCTAAACTCTGGGTGCCCTTATTTTGACACGGGCAGCTAGTAGTTTCGGTTTTGCAGATTTATATTCACAGGATCCTGGTTTACAGCTGGAACGATATCCGGAAAGCTTTGTATCCGTATATCTCCTTCAGTTGTGTATTATATTATTTTCCACTGCTATGTATTTAAATGTAATTTAAATCTCTGATATTTTCTGTTGTGTAATATTCATTTATACTCTGTATATTCTTGTAATCTGATGGATTGTTGTAATATACAATGAAATGTTCTTCCGTCTGCGTTCTATTTTGTCGTGTTCTCAAAACAATTCGTTCTTTCTCTTCTCTTCGGAGACCGGGGAAGTTCGAGTCGTTTCAATATGCGTCATTTTGACACGAACGATATTTATATCGATTTTATTCATTTTTATAATGAATATCAAAAAGGAAATGATTTCAGAATCAGATATTTTGAAAATATCATCATTTAAATATTATAATGATATGGAATATTCAATTTTGATTTAAATTTGAAATGAAAGTGGGAATTGTTTTAAAACGAATTTATAAATGATTTATAAAACATGTTTTAAATGGAAATCGATGAAATATATATTATATATATTATATATACATTAATGGCTTGAATAGCATGCGCCGCGAACGTTTGCGAATTTCGACCATTGATTCGAATTAACATTACGGGAGATCCGACCGTCGGATTCTCCTATGACCTGAACCGTTGGGTTCGTATCAAAAAGAGCTTTCCAATAAATATAAGAGATTTGAAGTCTAACGGTTGGATTTGAAGATATGTCCAAATCAAATTTGGAAAAGGTAGTTATGGATGCAGTTTGGTGGCCGTTAGTGGAAACTGACTATACGGGCCTTGATAAAATTATTAAAATATTACTAATTTGTGTAAAATCATAATTAATGATTTGGAAAGAATTTGGATGAAAAATTCCACGTTTGTAAAGATAAAAATATAATTTTATCAAAATGAACTAGTTATTAACTAGATTTGAAATCCAATAATTTTTAAATAAATAAATTGGATTTGTGAATGGTTTTAATCTAACTAGGAAATTCCAATATATAAATTAGAATGGATTTGAATAGAAATCATTTTCGGGAGATTTCGATATTGGATTCCATGACTATACGGATATTGTGGAGGAATTTGGAAGATATATATATATCGTTATTCCCCATACGATATGTGTTGGTTTCAGAATTTGATATTGAATATAAGCCTATATAATTTTTATTTAGATCCTTATATTTAATATCAAAGTGGATTTTGGGTTTTTCGTGAATAGTGTCTTCAGTAACATTGTTCTTAAACCCCGTGTAAAAAGAATAAATCTTTTAATTAAGATTTTTAGAGTTTCCAGTTATATTTGGTAATCGAAATAAAATGGAATGTGAATTGGATTTATCGTGGACTATGTTTTTAAAGACATTCGTTCTTTAACCCGATTAACAGTGAAATGTGATTTGGAATTTATAAATCTTTTAATTAAGATTTAATGGAAATTTTCCAAGGTATAGTTTTCAATTTAATATATTAAATTGGAATTGAATGGAATTCGATTTGGTAATAATCGAAGTGAGCTTTTGTGGAGGAAGACTGTTAATATATATGGAATTTAAAGGGCTTTTCGTTATTCCATTTATATTATTTGTCGGATACGGAAATTGATATCGATTATACATTGATCTGTTTTTCGTGAAGATTCCATGGTTAATGGAATGTGATTTTGGGTTTATCATGAACGGTGTTTTAAATTATTTAACCCAGTTAAAGACGGGATTACATGTCTAACATTGTATTTTGAACCGTATTGTTGATCTCTGCTAAATATATATATGTTTGGTGGAAGAGAATTTATTCTCTTGCTTAACACCCTTCTCTGAGAAGTATGAGCTTAGAAGTTATATATTGGCAGAAATCAATGGTATGGTGTAGATAGTCGATGCGGCATGTTTGATTTTCCAAAGTTAAATAATCATTAATAATGATTGTTAGAAGATTAAAACTAAGTGGAGTTTTAATGAATCTTTAATTAGATTGAAATGTGAATGTGATAATTTAAGTTATCAAATTTGGGAGATGATCGAGCATGGAGTACCACCAGTTTTTACTCTAAGCGATAGTTAAATCTTTAATTAGATTTGAACGTGAAATGATAATTAAATTTACCGATAACATCGTGGTGTTAGATTTAGAGTATTACCATTTTTGCTCCATGGGATGAATAGGTTGGGACTGGGATTGGGATTAATGAATAAATGATTACTTCGGTAAGGCTCGATAATCCCAACTAGTTGATAAACCTTAATTTGGTTTAGAATTGATATCCAAAGGAAGATTAAAGAATAAATTTAAAAGAATTTATCTTTGATAAAATTAATGGGAACATTTCCCTAAAGATGTGAATATTTGAATAAAAGAATATTCTGGATTGGAATGAGGCGTATGTTGAGTATTTATAGCACTTGTTTATGGGATACGCGAGTTATTCGGAAAGGTCAGGTTTATGCCCATTCTGAATAACTGATTTGACGATAAGTCGACGATGAAGATAGTGAAACCGGAGATCTTCACATCGTTTGGATGATTACTGATGTCTTGATTGGGCTGTACACCCAGGATAAGGTAATAAGTGGTGATCGTTCAGACATACTTGGAGATCGACGTGATATACGAGGACCTCTCTCCTGTATTGGACATATGGGATGAGGAATAAGGTGCCTCCGGTTTCGTTCAGACCCAGAACGAACTTGTAAATGGATGTGTATTTGACATTGGATTTCATTCTGTGTTGATTGATTTCTATTAAATATATATCTGTTTGGCGACGGAGAATTTATTCTCTTGCTTAACGTCCTTTTCTGAGACGTATAAGCTTAGAGGTTATATATTGATGGATATCAGTCGCATGGCATGAATTGTCAGTGTGACATGCAGAGATGCAGTGATCAAGACTTCTGTTGAAAAGCATAGTCTTGTGGTTGATGATCAAAGCACAGCTTTAAATAGCATAGCTTTGTGTATAGCGTTAATTCGCGAGCCTTACACCTCGGTATGAGTCAAGAACGGGATGAGGACGGCAGGGAGGACACGACGTTTCCTTCTAGCTATGGGTGGTGTCATGGTATGGAGCCCAGACATTTATTTATTTTTACCTATGTGGATGATGGATTGTGAGGCGCCTCGGATATATTGGTCACTACGGGGCCGATGAATAGGTCCGATAGGACCGGGAAACGTGTGTTCAGGAATATTAATCCACAAACATAAGGGTGGACCGGCCCTGCTGCTAACCAGGGTTCACTACGGGGGATCCTGAGGCATTTGCTAGATTGTCTCGAAGCCGGCGAGGATGATCCCTTGCCTCGAATCATAGATGGAATCCAATTTCCAATACGCGACTTTTCGTTTTTAGTTGTAAAATTAGTATGGCGACATGATATATGGTATCCATGTCGTCTATACATTTATATTTAAAGTTGTTTTTGACACTATACTCTTATAATAGTATCAAATGATTTTGTTTAAACGTACCAAGCATGTTTGGCTATTATAAGGTAAAACTCTATCCTTCAGTTTGCATTGCATTGTGTGATGGGATCTGAGTCTTATAATAGCTTCATTTTTTCAAAAAGCATTGCGCTATTTATAAATTGTTTTATGCACTGGTATTCTTGGGAGAAAACCAGTTCCGTGTTATACGACGTGGTTCCTTGATTTACTCGTAAAGTTTAAACTGTTTTTAGTTCTCACACCAGTCTCATGACTGACCTGAAGTTTATTGTTTCAACCTAAACTCTGGGTGCCCAAATTTTCCACACGGGCAGCTAGTAGATTCAATTTTGCAGATATCTATTTTACAGGATCCTGGTTTACAGCTGGAGCTATATTCGGAAAGCTTTGTATCCGTGTATCTCTTTCAGTTGTGTTATGTATTATTTTTCCGCTGCTATGAATGTATTTTAATCTCTGATATTCTTTTCATGTATATTATTTATTCATACTCTATTATATTTTTGTACTCTGATGTAATTATTGTAATAGCAATGAAATGTTGAAACACCCCACCTCCGTTAGGATCACTCTCAAAGGGAATGCCCTAAGTTTAGTGGAGGTTTATAAGTATAAGTCACAGATACACAAGACAGATATAAGAACACATATTTTTGAACAGCGGAAAACAACATCGACTTTTATTTCATCAAAATACGTGTTACACAAGCCATGCCATAATTGTCTTACAATACTTAAAAAAATATTACATTTTCATAACTGTCTTGATTTCATTATTTAAAGAAGCATAAAAACATAAGTAAACTGCATAAGTCCCATAATTGCTGTCCAAAACAAAAGAGATCCAAGCAATACATTCTTTCTCTTCAAGTTGGATGTAAAAACTGGTCAAGTTGCGGTATTCCCTCCCTGTGGACCTAGGGGGGAAACGGAAGAAAAGAAGACGAAAGAAAAGTAGAGTCAGACATAAAGCCTGTGTAAGTCTAGGACTGTTCAGTCTATGAATAAAGAAATGAGCATGATAAGTATAAACTGGAAATGGGAAAGCACTACAAGCTAAGTTAAGTTGTCTAGAGTCGAATGTACTATCGTACCCCATATTAATCTCTACACCCCTATAAACTAGTTCCCAACAGGCACACCATAATTAGGGTGAAGTGATCCATTTCCGATGATCGGCTCCTACTCGCATAGTTACATGTGTCTTACGGCCCCCGATGTTGTAGTTACCTATGCTGGTCCCACCATGGGGTGTATCAAGTCCCATGGTG
The DNA here is from genome assembly GCA_030737875.1 of Allium sativum. Lineage (NCBI taxonomy): Eukaryota > Viridiplantae > Streptophyta > Magnoliopsida > Asparagales > Amaryllidaceae > Allium > Allium sativum. The sequence goes on from CM060913.1 coordinate 38,560,011, forward strand.
GCAGCCCGACACAATTCTAGAATGCACAGGTATACTACTGGTGCCCAGTGCCTTATTTTTCTACGCCGGAGTGTGTGCACGCCCGCACCCCCTTAGAACCTACACTGCTACACCACCGCCGTCGATTTGACCTCTTACAGTCAGCCCAGTAATCGTGCCCCACCCTGCCTAGTTCAGGGTATCCTGATACACCTTGTAGGGTTACTGCTGAAAAGGGTCCCCCGCTACTAGGTTTTCTATTTCTAGCCAACATGTTAAGTTGGTTAAGTGCTTTGTAAACCTAACCCCCAATCAGTCTGTATAGTTTAGCATGTTCCATTTTGATTAAGTATTAATTCAATTTACTTAATCCTATCAATCCTGACTCAGCCTTAATTGTCTTATTAAAGCCTCGACCTCTCACATTAGACAGGTATTGTTGTGGCTGCCTGTTGCCGGTTGGGTCCGGGCAGTCTTACGCCATAACTCAGTCTAACCTCGGATCTTTATTGGGCTCCGTGTTTAACCACCCACATTGGATAGGTATTGTTGTGACTACTGGACAGCCGGGCGGTTCCGGGCAGGTTTACATCACAACTCAATCCAACCTCGGGTTAAACACATCGTATTTTCTAAATTTACATATTTTGTCTCTTTTCTTTTTATATGTAAATATTTGCGGCCCATTATTCAAATTCATCTTTATTGGGTAAAATTAATTTACACCACTTAATTGTTTTTCAAGGTCGTTGGCATGCGTCAAACATGCCAACACATATGTTTTATATTTTAACCCAAACGTCATTACCTCCGTTTTATACGTTCGCTACAATATAACATATGTTGGGTTTAACATTTAAACCCAACTTAGCCACATGAAAAAGGGGAGGCTTAGAACATGGTGTTTATATATATTCTAAGTAACATAAAAAGGGGAGTGTGAACGCATGAACTTGCAACATAGCGAACTAATTAACATAAATTAGGCACTTGTGAACTTGCATTGTAATAGCATATAATCATGGCATAAACATACCTAAACATGAAATCATGGTTTTTGATCTATTCATATAATCATGGCATAAACATACCTAAACATGAAATCATGGTTTTTAATCTATTCATGTAAACTTGCAAGTGGAATGTAAATCTAACTTAATTATGTGTCACATATATTATCATATGATTTTGATAACAACATAAGCCTAAAACATGTTTTCAATTAGGCATAACACCAAACATAGTTTAGTCATGTTCATAGAGTCAACACAAGTTCACAAAGATGCTTACTTTTGTCTCTAATACAAAAGTATGGTTTTACACTTGAATCATGATGCCAATTCCAACATAAATTCATATGAGTCATAATACCCAAATGGATCCAACTACACTAAAAGTGATTATAAAAAAATATATATCATGTTGGCATAATAGTGAACCATATACTTGCATGAATCTCAAATAAACTACCACAAACATATAGTCGTTACTTTCAACATGAATCATATACTTGCAATTATCCAATAGGTGTTGTAATAAACTACCACAAACATGTAGTTGTTAACTTTCAACATGAATCGCATACTTGCAAATATCCAATCGTTATACCACAACATCCCAAATCGATTAGAATCATAGCAACATACAATTATGAATTATTATCACCACAAATTAAGTACAATTCTATTTCTCGTTTTACACAAATCAAAACACAATTATTTATTCACATCGGAATAGCACTCTACTTACAACGTATGACGAATCTTCAATTCAGGAATCTGAATTCTGAATTTGGAGATGCTATCCTTTGTTGTAGGCGTTGTTTTAATTGTCGTTGCTTTTAGCTTTTGAATTGTCTCATAATCGTCTCTCAATTTTGACGGCTACTCCTTGTCTCTCCTCAGCAGCATGACGGTCTCATTCTCATTTTTATTTGTATGAATTAGGGTGAGTCATAGGTCCTTTTTATAGAGTTTGTGAATTGATTAGGACCGTCGATGGAGCTTGGATGAATATTAGCCGTTCGTTTGAAGGAGAGACCAATCAGGAGCTGACACCTAGCCCTAGTGACAAGGCAAGACTCAGAAATTCGGCCAAGCACAGACCAGGCCAGCCGGGGGGGCTGGGTTCGACCTGGCTCAGGGGCCAGGTCGACTCCCCAGTCGACCCCCGTGTCGACTACCCAGTCGAGCTGGGTGCCTTGGGCGGGAAAATTCCCGCCCTGGCCAATCCGGCCCGATTTGTGAAATTCGAATCTGATTTCTGAGTTGTTTCTGTCTATTTAAATTTTAAACTGAATTCTGAAACTTCCGGAGGTCATATCTTCTTCATACGGAGTCCGTTTTACACAAACTCAGACTCTATTCCAAGCAGAATTCCGAGACGAACGCAATGGCGTATCCCGTTTCCCTTAATTCTTTGATTTGAAATTAGTTATACTTTAATTTGTGAATTTCACTGTTATAGAATACACGGGGTGTTACATTCTCCTCCACTTAAAAGGATTTCGTCCCCGAAATCTTCAAGTTCAGGAAGAATGTATATCCTAACATCCAAACGTCCATCTACTCATCCATCAAACACGAGCATCCATTGTCCTTAAAATACTTCTAATGCTTCATGATCATATGCGAAGTGTGTGTCCATGTACTTATCTAATGCAAGATCAGGCGGTCTACTGATTCAGTTGACCTCCTTAATGCAAATTATGTAAGTGTCATGAATCCATTATGTATGCAAATTTTCCTATTCATGATTCTACATGAGTGCACAATCATTCATATAAATGCAACATCCATATGACAACACATTAAACTTCAACCATATACAAATGCAAACATATATATGCATATGCAATATGAGGTGACTGAGCCGATCTAATACCTAGATTGTGTGTATATGCAACCACGAGCAAGCACTAGCAATCACTTGCAACCACTTGCAACCATCATCCATAACATGTTTCAATTACATGTTTTCATCCAAAGAGTTTCTACCTAAAAGATAAGGTCGAGGAGATATACCTAAATAGATAGATAAAAGCGCAACTTAAGGAAAAAGAAAGATCAAAGATGTACCCTCGAAAAGAAAAGGGTAGGTTGCGCGTATTTTAGCTTCAGTTTCCCAAGTTGCGTCTCCCTCGGCGTCGCTCCACTGAACTTTGACGAGCTTGACTTCGCGGTTGCGTAGCTTTTTCACTTCAGTTCCTAAGATGCGTGTTGGAGCTCTTCTCACGGTTGCTTCGGGTTCCACTTCAGCTTCTTCAAGGATGTTTGGCTCTACCACTTCAGCAGACTCGTGCAAACACTTCCGGAGGTGAGAAACATGAAAGACGTTGTGAACTCCGACCAGCTTTTCGGGTAGCTCTAATCTATAGGCCATCTTCCCAACCTTCTCGATGATAGGAAACGGCCCTACGAACCTTGGTGCTAGCTTTCCTGTGGTTCCAAAAAGAACAACGTTCCTTAGCGGAGATACCTTAAGAAAAACTTTGTCCCCAACCTCAAATTCAAGGTCGGTCCTTCTCTTGTCGGCGTAGGATTTTTGTCTGTCCTGGGCTGTCTTCATTCTTCTCTGTATTAAGTCTACTTTTTTTGAAGTCTCTCGGATCATATCTGGTCCAAGTATGAGCTTGTCAATAGACTCCCACCAACAAGTGGGCAATCGGCACGGTCTTCCATATATAAAGCTTCGAAGGGTGCCATTCCGATGGTGGCTTGGTAGCTGTTGTTGTAGGCAAATTCCACCAGAGGAAGATGGTCTTCCCACGTCCCTCCGAAGTCAAGGACGCACAGTCTTAAAAGGTCCTCCAAAACTCTGTTCACTCTTTCTGTCTGGCCGTCGGTTTGGGGATGATAGGCTGTGCTCAAGCATAACTGTGTGCCTACCGCTTCTTGCAGACTTCGCCAAAACTCACTTGTGAAGATAGGGTCTCGGTCACTAACAATGTTGGAGGGTATTCCATGGAGTCGAACAATTTCCTTGAGGTAAAGAGATGCTAGGGATGAGGCAGTTCTTTTACTCTTGACAGGTAAAAAGTGGGCGCTTTTAGTAAGCCTATCTACTATTACCCAAATGCTAGTGTTGCCTCTTCTAGACCTAGGCAGCCCATCAATGAAGTCCATTGAGATGCCATCTTACTTCCACTGCGGGACCTCTAGAGGATGGAGCAGACCGCCAGGCTTTTTCTGTTCCGCCTTAACCTGTTGGCACACCATACACTTAGAAACGAAATCTGCCACGTCCTTCTTCATGCCGTTCCAAAAGAAGGTTCTCTTTATGTCCTTGTACTTTTTATCTCCGCCTAGATGTATCGTCATCTTGGAGTGATGTGCTTCCTCGAGAACCTTCTTTACTGAATCCCTTGTCTGTGGGACGCATAGTCTTCCGTCTCGCCTTAGCCAACCCTTATCGTCGATGGAGTATCTGCTGAGGTGACTTGAAGTCTCACCCCTAATTAGCCTATCAATCGTTTCCACAAGTTGAGGGTCTTCGCGTTGTGCTGTCCCTATTGAGTCCACTAAAGTCGGGCGTACTTCGAGAGATGCTAGCAAGCCCGGTACAAAATCGGAGGAGGGCCTAAAGTCAAAGCTGGCTATAAACTCTAGGCTTTGACTTTCAACAAACAGCGGGCTTAGGGTCAGTTTCTTTTGGCTCAACGCGTCTGCCACTACGTTGCCTTTGCCCGGAGTGTAGGAGATCTCGAAATCGTATGAGGCAAGAAACTCCATCCACCTCTGTTGCCTCAAGTTAAGGTCCTTCTGCGAGAAAAGATATTTCAATGATTTATGGTCAGTGTAAAGTTCGAACTTCTCACCTAGGAGATAGTGTCGCCAAGACTTGAGTGCAAAGACGATGGCAGCTAACTCAAGATCGTGGGTCGGGTAGTTCTTTTCATGAACTTTCAATTGTCTCCCGCCATAAGCCACTACCCTTCCTTCTTGCATTAAGCAGCGCCTAGCCCTGTCCCACATGCATCTGTATAAACTGTGAACATCTTGCTTCCATCTAGCAACGTCAAAACTGGGGCTGTTGTAAGAGCCCTTTTCAGTCGTTGGAAAGCAAACTCGCAATCCAAGTCCCAATTGAACACTAGATTCTTCTTTGTTAGCCTTATGAGCGGAGCTGATATTTTTGCAAAGTCTCTGATGAATTTCCGATAGAAGCCTGCTAGCCCAAGAAAGGTTCGGACTACTGTTGCATTCTTTGGTGTCTTCCATCCCTGCACCGCTACTACCTTAGCAGGGTCCACAGCTAACCCTTCTTTGGATACTATGTGCCCAAGAAACCTTACTTCCTCTCTCCAAAAGTAGAATTTGGAAATTTTGGCTTTTAGTTGATGGACTCGCAGAGTTTCCATGATTGCCCTTAGGTGCTGAGCATGCTCTTCTTCATTCTTTGAGAAGATCAAGATATCGTCTACGAAGACCACCACGAACTTGTTGAGGAATTCTCTGAACACCCAACTCATCAGGTCCACGAAGTAAGCGGGTGCGTTTGTCAAGCCAAAAGGCATGACAAGCCATTCAAAGAAGCCGTCTGGGGTTCTGAATGTCGTCTTATCGATGCTATCTTCAGCCACCCTTAGCTGATGAAATTCGGTCGCTAAATCGAGTTGGGAGAAAACAGACGCTCCTACAAGCTGATCAAACAGATCGTCAATTCTGGGGAGAGGGTGCCTATTCTTTTTCGTTAGCTTGTTGATCTCCCTATAGTCAACACACAGACGGAGTGAACCATCCGCCTTTGTAGCGAACACCACTGGAGCGCCCCACTCTGAAATGCTCCTTCTAATGAACCCCTTTTCTAGAAGCTCTTTAATCTGTTTACTGAGCTCTTTCCTTTCCCGTGGAGCCATGTGTCTAACGGGCAACGCAACGGGCTTAGCATTATCTACAAGATATATGCGGAAGTCTATCTCCCGCTTCGGAGGCAAGCCCTTCACCTCTTCGAAGACATCCGGATATTCCCGGACCACTCTAACCGATTGCAAATTTTCAACAGAGGCATCTAGCGATTCATGATAACTAAGCATAACCGCATACGAGGGATTACAAGTAATTTCCAGAGTGTTACCGAGTTGGGTCAGAAGCCTAACCACCCTTTTCTCACAATCAAGGATGGCACCATTGCTGGATAGCCAATCCATGCCCAAAATCAAACCATATCCCAAGAAGCCCAAAACAAAGGCACTACATCTAAATTCCACGCTTAGAATAGAAATTTTCAATCCCACACAGATCATAGACAAATGAGCTGGGCCCCCAATTGGATTTGAAACAATTAAGGGGTCCTCTACCATACAAGTTTCTATGTGCAGAGATTCTACTAAAGCAGATGAGATAAAGGAGTGTGATGCGCCAGAATCAAATAAAGTGCGAACTGGGTGATCATAAAGATAAACTACACTTTCTACAGAAGTATTTATACCTCGTTGTTGCAGAGGTGGCGCTTCTAGCACATGAACCTGTGCCCCTGAGGTGGATCCAGCCCTCTGCCCCTGCCCTTGTTTCTTTGGGCAATCCTTAGCCATGTGGCCTGTCTCACCGCAAGAAAAGCACCCACCATTCATCTTGGCCTTCTTTTTCCGGCAATCTTTCACTAAGTGCCCCACTTTTCCATAGAAATTACACTTCCTCTTCTCTTTGTTGTCTTTCCCGCCCTTCTTAAAGTCTGTCTTCTTAGGCTGTAAACCCTCTTTCTTCCCTTGAGAGCTTTCTGCCTTTGTCTCCTTCTTGCCCTTATCCTCTTCGTTCAGCAATGCCATCTGCACCAACCTTTCATACGTAGCTCCCATGAGTATATGGGTCATGGCCAAACTGTGTAATGGCTCATTCAATCCTTTGACAAAGAGGAGAGCCTTCTTGTGCGGAGTGATGACTAGGTCCAGTCCGAACCTAGCCAGCTGATCTAACTGATTAACATACTCTTTGACTGTCATATTCCCTTACTTAAGAAATAAGAATTTTTCCAACTGAAGACTCCTTTCAGCTTCTGAGAGAAATTTAGCCTCAAACCTTGCCCTAAAGTCCTCCCATGTCTCCACTGGTCTTTCAGCATTGGTGACTTCCCACCAGTAGGAAGCCTCGCCTTTAAGTAGCCATACTGCCAGTTGTACCTTCTGCCTATCTTCTACCTCAAAGATGACGAATAAGTCCTCGGTTTCCTTCAGCCAATTCCTGGCTGCCACGAAGGACTCAGTTCCATGAAAGTCCTTTCCTCCCATAGCTTTAAAATCTTTACATATCTTAGCAAAAGTATTACCCCGCGGAGGAGGTGGAGGAAGAGGTGCTGCTGCAGCTGGATGATTTCCTGCAGCTGGGGGAGGAGGAACGGTAGGACTTGGCTGAGTGGCCCTCGCTTCTAAGAATCGTCTGAACCAACCAGGTATTGGTATACCCTCTGGCAAGTTAAGTTCTTCGGACATGCTGAAACAAAAAGGATAGATTCAAAACGAAGGATAAAAGATAGTACCTATGGTTTTGGGGGACTATGCCTTTTTAAAATAAAATAATATTTTATTTTTAAAAATGCCTCTTTAAATTTTCTTTTGAAAATAAATTTTCAAAACTTTTTATCTTATCTGGTGAACCTATGCTCTGATACCAAGTGAAACACCCCACCTCCGTTAGGGTCACTCTCAAAGGGAATGCCCTAATTTTGGTGGAGGTTTATAAGTATAAGTCACAGATACACAAGACAGATATAAGAACACATATTTTTGAACAGCGGAAAACAACATCGACTTTTATTTCATCAAAATACGTGTTACACAAGCCATGCCATAATTGTCTTACAATACTTAAAAAAACATTACATTTTCATAACTGTCTTGATTTCATTATTTAAAGAAGCATAAAAACATAAGTAAACTGCATAAGTCCCATAATTGTTGTCCAAAGCCATAGTCCAAAACAAAAGAGATCCAAGCAATACATTCTTTCTCTTCAAGCTGGATGTAAAAACTGGTCAAGCTAAGGTATTCCTTCCCTGTGGACCTGGGGGGGGGGAACGGAAGAAAAGAAGACGAAAGAAAAGTAGAGTCAGACATAAAGCCTGAGTAAGTCTGGGACTATTCAGTCTATGAATAAAGAAATGAGCATGATAAGTATAAACTGGAAATGGGAAAGCACTACAAGCTAAGTTAAGTTGTCTAGAGTCGAATGTACTATCGTACCCCATATTAATCTCTGCACCCCTATAAACTAGTTCCCAACAGGCACCCCATAATCAGGGTGAAGTGATCCATTTCCGATGATCGGCTCCTACTCGCATAGTTACATGTGTCTTACGGCCCCCGATGTTGTAGTTACCTATGCTGGTCCCACCATGGGGTGTATCAAGTCACATGGTGGCGGCCCGGCACAATTCTAGAATGCACAGGTATACTACTGGTGCCCAGTCCCTTATTTTTCTGCGTCGGAGTGTGTGCACGCCCGCACCCCGTTAGAACCTACACTGCTGCACCACCGTCGTCGATTTGACCTCTTACAGTCAGCCCAATAATTGTGCCCCACCCTGCCTAGTTCAGGGTATCCAGATACACCTTGTAGGGTTACTGCTGAAAAGGGTCCCCCGCTACTAGGTTTTCTATTTCTAGCCAACATGCTAAGTTGGTTAAGTGCTTTGTAAACCTAACCCCCAATCAGTCAGTATAGTTTAGCATGTTCCATTTTGATTAAGTATTAATTCAATTTACTTAATCCTATCAATCCTGACTCAGCCTTAATTGTCTTATTAAAGCCTCGACCTCTCACATTAGACAGGTATTGTTGTGGCTGCCTGTTGCCGGTTGGGTCCGGGCAGTCTTACGTCACAACTCAGTCTAACCTCGGGTCTTTATTGGACTCCGTGTTTAACCACCTACATTGGATAGGTATTGTTGTGACTACTGGACAGCCGGGCGGTTCCGGGCAGGTTTACATCACAACTCAATCCAACCTCGGGTTAAACACATCGTATTTTCTAAATTTACATATTTTGTCTCTTTTCTTTTTATATGTAAATATTTGCGGCCCATTATTCAAATTCATCTTTATTGGGTAAAATTAATTTACACCACTTAATTGTTTTTCAAGGTCGTTGGCATGCGTCAAACATGCCAACACATATGTTTTATATTTTAACCCAAACGTCATTACCCCCGTTTTATACGTTCGCTACAATATAACATATGTTGGGTTTAACATTTAAACTCATCTTAGCCACATGAAAAAGGGGAGGCTTAGAACATGGTGTTTATATATATTCTAAGTAACATAAAAAGGGGAGTGTGAACGCATGAACTTGCAACATAGCGAACTAATTAACATAAATTAGGCACTTGTGAACTTGCATTGTAATAGCATATAATCATGGCATAAACATACCTAAACATGAAATCATGGTTTTTGATCTATTCATATAATCATGGCATAAACATACCTAAACATGAAATCATGGTTTTTAATCTATTCATGTAAATTTGCAAGTGGAATGTAAATCTAACTTAATTATGTGTCACATATATTATCATATGATTTTGATAACAACATAGGCCTAAAACATGTTTTCAATTAGGCATAACACCAAACATAGTTTAGTCATGTTCATAGAGTCAACACAAGTTCACAAAGATGCTTACTTTTGTCTCTAATACAAAAGTATGGTTTTACACTTGAATCATGATGCCAATTCCAACATAAATTCATATGAGTCATAATACCCAAATGGATCCAACTACACTAAAAGTGATTATAAAAAAATATATATCATGTTGGCATAATAGTGAACCATATACTTGCATGAATCTCAAATAAACTACCACAAACATATAGTCGTTACTTTCAACATGAATCATATACTTGCAATTATCCAATAGGTGTTGTAATAAACTACCACAAACATGTAGTTGTTAACTTTCAACATGAATCGCATACTTGCAAATATCCAATCGTTATACCACAACATCCCAAATCGATTAGAATCATAGCAACATACAATTATGAATTATTATCACCACAAATTAAGTACCATTCTATTTCTCGTTTTACACAAATCAAAACACAATTATTTATTCACATCGGAATAGCACTCTACTTACAACGTATGACGAATCTTCAATTCAGGAATCTGAATTCTGAATTTGGAGATGCTATCCTTTGTTGTAGGCGTTGTTTTAATTGTCGTTGCTTTTAGCTTTTGAATTGTCTCATAATCGTCTCTCAATTTTGACGGCTACTCCTTGTCTCTCCTCAGCAGCATGACGGTCTCATTCTCATTTTTATTTGTATGAATTAGGGTGAGTCTTAGGTCCTTTTTATAGAGTTTGTGAATTGATTAGGACCGTCGATGGAGCTTGGATGAATATTATCCGTTCGTTTGAAGGAGAGACCAATCAGGAGCTGACACCTAGCCCTAGTGACAAGGTAAGACTCAGAAATTCGGCCAAGCACAGACCAGGCCAGCCAGGGTGGGCTGGGTTCGACCTGGCTCAGGGGCCAGGTCGACTCCCCAGTCGACCCCCGTGTCGACTTGGCAGTCGACCTGGGCGCCCCAGATCGACTACCCAGTCGACCTGGGTGCCTTGGGCGGGAAAATTCCCGCCCTGGCCAATCCGGCCCGATTTTTGAAATTCGAATCTGATTTCTGAGCTGTTTCTGTCTGTTTGAATTTTAAACTGAATTCTGAAACTTCCGGAGGCCATATCTTCTTCATACGGAGTCCGTTTTACGCAAACTCGGACTCTATTCCAAGCAGAATTCCGAGACGAACGCAATGGCGTATCCCGTTTCCCTTAATTCTTTGATTTGAAATTAGCTATACTTTAATTTGTGAATTTCACTGTTATAGAATACACGGGGTGTTACAAATGTCTTATTGTTTGTGTTCTGATTTGTCGTGCTTTCAACTCAATCTGGGCTTTCCCGTAAGGGAGAGTTTGGGTCATTTCACGTGGCATCCATCCCGGGACTGTAGGAATGGCCGAAGAAGCGTTCTTTTTGTATGAAAAGACCCAGTCCGGCTAGATATGAACAGGTGGCAGCAGATCCAAAGATACAAGGTATTAGAGGCGGTCAAATCGGGGTAAAACCGGTTAAAGCTGACATATTTGGTTACAAGAGCGGGCCTGGCTCAAGTAGTCGAGTTAGGAGTCATTCGACCCGAATCTTCGTCATTTAACTCTCTTCGCATGTGTGTAGCTTCTAGTTCGGATCAACCTAGGTCTTAGTCGACCCGAAGACGTTCCGAGCCGAGTCCTTATGGATGTTTGGTACTTGTCTTGCATGATGGTGACTCGGATCAACAAAGTGCTTGGTCGATCTGAAGGCCTTCGAACCTGAACTTGTAGTGGATTATTCTGAATTTTTGGTATGTGTATGGTCCTGACGGCCTTGCCAAAAGGCTAGTCAACATGTGTTAATTTCAAACAACCATCCTAAGAAGCTCTGTTTCACACTAATCAGGAAAAATTAATTAAAAAATTCCAATAAGGGCGGCGACCCACACTTAACCTAATGTAGGTACGCCACTGAATTTAACCCTACGACATCCTTTTTTTTAAGTGGATTTTGATTAGAATAAACGTTAGTATTATTTGTGAAGAAAGTCATATTTTAACTCTTTGAAAACCTATACAAAAACAGATTTGTGTGAATACTTCAAAAATGCATAAAGACAAATTCATTTATTTTTATGTTTGCATGGTGGCGATATCGTGAAAACAACCATCTTTCCCAAATCTAATACTAAAATTCGTCCTCTTAGTTAATACATATGATTAAACTCAAAGACCGAGCTAGAAAGTCGGATCTGCTCACGATGGTTTGGTACTTGGCCAAAATGCAGAAAATATTAAAAAATAATTGCTACATTAAAAATATTTAATTTCAAAGCATCATACGGTGAACACAAGGTTGGAAGAACTAAGAACATAGCACTGAACATGAATATAATAATAGCAAATGCATGAACGAGAAAACAATTTAAATTTCAAATACAAGGTAAACATGATATGCTAAAATGAGGACAAATTAATGAATAACTATTTTACTATAACATAAGAAAATGCTCTAATTAGTTCGATTAGCTATAATTGTACAACACATTTTGGTTTGTATTTTAGTTAAATATACGGATGGCTTTACTTTTTGTAGGTAGATTTAGTAATATATCAGTGCCCACTTAATACTCTGCGATGTCCTTTTCTTTTCTTTTCCTTTTTCCTTCCTTTTTTTTTTTTTTCGTTTTGTATTTACAGAAGTTTGCCCTCTTGCAGAGCAATACCATCGTGTTTTATAAATGGAGAATGTTAGAAGAAGCGCATTTACTATAAAGAACTTTGATTATTCCAAATAGTTTAATGGAGATGGAGAAAGCTATATATAGCTGAACTACAATTCAGCGCTGTAGCCTTTTTAGAATTTAAAAAAAAAAAAAAAGTCTTTTCATCTAAGACGCCAAGCTTACTTCAAGTGTTAGCGTCCTTAATTGCCAACGAAATAATACATTGTAGTAATCTACAACACATGATAAAATCCATAGTCAGTGAAAATGAAGATGAAAGCTACCAAAATTCCTTTTGACCAATTGGCATTATATTTCATTATCAGCAAAGAAGGAATGAAAGGTGCAACCTGCTAAGTTCCAATAAAACAAATAAGGTCAAGTCTTCACAACATTATTCTATTAAAGATAATTTGAAACATAACAAATTAATTTTGCACACAAGCTCACAACAACATACGTTTTTCTTGATAGTTCCATCCATCAAGAGTAACCCTAGGAGACACCCCCTTAGGCACTTCAAAAGACAAGTTAACAGTCGTCTTTTCTCCAGGAACAAGTGAGAAGTAATTATCCGAATAATGAACTGGCAATATTCTAGTGTCTTCCCCTTCATTTTTCTTTACTTTCTCCGAATTGTGGACCGATAAATGAAGAAAGAACGCAACTCCGTTGTCGTTTCCGCTAATTTCAACCACTTTCTTACCGTTACTCATTGATGAACCTTCAAAGATACTTTCATCGATGAGATTCTTGGAATCTTTTGACTTGTTTTCGATATGCATTTGGATATTGTAAGTGGTTCCAGTGATTAAAACTTGAGAAGTGATTCTTAAAGGCACGTTTCTTTTGCGGTAGTCTTCTAATAGCTTGTAATCGCTCCCTGGTGTATGGAGCCAGTAGAAGTTTCTAGAAATGACTTTCTTGTTTGATATTCTAAACAGTTTGAGGAGAAGAAAGTAGACGTTTTTTGCACCTTTTGTTTTAGGGTATGTCATTTCAATAGTTTGAATTACTTTTTTTGGAGGTACGGTGACTTTGTCCGTGACTTTGTAATATGGGCATGCCCCTTCAAGATCCCATATCGATAATTCGATTGCTACGTCTGTGAGTTCCTCGGATGTGGTATTGACAATCTGAAGAAGGTAAAGAAGAATAAAAACATGGTCATTTTATATTTCACCGTTTCGGTGCACTTTCTATGTATGACTTCTAAACAAAATAGGTTACGGTTAGAGTCAAAATATTTTATACTACATATAGAAAGTAAACACAAAACAAAAGATGTAAAATTATATGCAACACCTACTCTTCCATGCCTTTTGAAATATTTACTGAAAATGGAAAAAACAACTCAAATTTTGAAGCCAAACAGACCTGAAAATTTTCCCTAAATTAGTTGGCACCTATATAGCTTAAATTTTCAGGTTGATGTAGTTGAACTTTGGCTATCATTGTTGTCAAAAATCTTAAAATCCTAAATCTCATTTTGAAAACCTTGTTAGCTACGACCAGTTAATTGATTATCAAATAAAGTTCACCCTCCACAGAAGTTATATATCCAAACCCTTGAAAATTGGAATATTATAATTTTTCTGTTACGAAATGTAAGTCATATTCGCTATAGCAAAGAAATTAACATAAGTTTTCTCATGATCCATTTGACTACGAGTGGGAAGAAAGGGTGTTTATGTCATTCTATATTACAAATAAGCAGAAGAAAGATACATTTTAAATATTTTCTCCCAGTGTACATGATTAAGAAATGATAAATTATCTTTGCATCACAGTTATCCACACAAAAGTTCAGTTTTGACCAAAATGAAGTTTAATGACTCAAGCTAAAAAGGGATTGAAGTAATATAGTGTTAACCATATACCGATAAAATGGAATACAACAGGATAAGGGGATCATACCTCAATTAAACTGTTGTACAGATTAAGCTGTACGTGGATTGGCTCAGCAGCAGATCGGCAACCATAAAACCCTGCAGTCTGATCATGAAGATGATCATAAAACTGACCTCTAAGCCCAGTCCAGGGGTTTTGTGTCTTCCAAATTAAGACACCTGTATGTTTTCTCCACATCTTGCTAGTGTAACCTTCTAGAAGAGCTCTATATTGAATGTAGTTTACAAGTTGTGCCTGAAATTTATATTAACCCATGCGAATTATATTCACTACTGGAATTTTAACCAGCTCGGGAATTTTTTTCAGTAACATTGTTTGCTAATGAAAGGGGAATACTCTACCAAAAGACTCGTATTTACAACTAATAAACGGAACTGATTTCACATGATTCAGTAGAATCTTTCTGAAATGACAAAGTTATCTTTTTAGCTTTCGCTGCAGCAATATCCATTCTAATTGAAACTAACATCCCAAATTCCTACACTATGACAAGTAATTTGAAGCCCACTGGATAATATTTACTTTTTATGATAATGTTTTATTTTATATTTTGTACAATATGATATATAATTATGTTCTATCCACGAAATTATTTATTATTATTCTGTTGAACAAGTCCATAATTTTAAATAGAAAATGAACATGTGAATGTAATAATTATTTTCTGACATTATATAAATAAATACAAATGTTTCCGAATGTAAGCTTTATACTTTGACATCGCACACATACGCATCGGGATTTTCTTTGTTTTTTGAGTCTGTTTCTATTATAATGGCATTTCACTTTGGATTCTAATTTAAAGTCTAGTATTCTTAAAATGCAAATATGCAAGGAATGCATCTAATGGTACATATTCTCTTATTAGCTCACCTTTTCGCAAAAATCATCAAGGTTCTTTGGGTGACCATAGAGTTCGATTTGATCGTGAACCTTCTTTTCTGGGCTTGAATAAGCAATGTACTTGTGGTAATCCCATATCGGGTTTGGAATTTCTTTTATATACCCATCCGCCTGCCTTTGAAACAATGGAATAACCCATCCTTCTGGCGGCATTGTAGCCCTAATCGTTGCAGCTACTGGCACCCCTACAGAACCAACCTCTGGGTTAAAACCATACAAGTAAAAATCTTCCTTGAAAAAGTCTTCCGGGTAGTGGATCTCGTATGGACCATCCGTGAAGTCACCTTTACCATTCGCAAAACCATCCCACATGGACCCTTGAATATAATCACGGGTTCCATCAAGATATAAGCTCGGGTCCGTTGATTCTTGAAGGGGAAGAGCTTTGTAAGAGGATCTGCTAAACGAAGGGTGTAGCTTTAGGTCATTTTTGAGATTATTGTTGAGATCGGGCGGTGGGGTTTGTTCATTTCCACCAACCCAAAGGGCAAGGCTTGCATGATTTCTTAGGAGTCTGATTGTGTCTCTTGCACAAAGCATGAATAAGTCATGGTCCAGAGGTCCGTCAGGGTTTGATACAGGTACACCTCGCCCGTCAACATCGCCTGTTATCCAAAATTCTTGCCAAACCTGTAGAAAATGCATTTACATTTCATGCGTTAACGTTCAATATGATAGTATTGGAGTAAAAGTCAGTTAACATTCAATATGATAGTATTGGAGTAAAAGTCAATGAATCGCATGATAAAAATGTAAAAGGCAATTGCATTTCAAATTAAACGTGCTTTGTAATTTAAATCAATTCTCTCTCTATTTTTACTTGAAATCTCTGCATGTGTACACACATACATAGGAGGAGAGATCCATAGCCTCTATTTGTACTTGAAATCCTTCGTCAGTTCTCAACACTCTCTTTTATGTTGTATCCCTATGTAATCACAACGCACGCTTAGGTTATTGTATTCTATTTTGGAATGCACGTTCTAAGACACAATACACTATCTTCCCAAAAGACAACACACACACGATATGGTACATTAGCTCAGATGTTTTGAAACGACAAGAACATTCTGAAAAGTTTATTTGGATATTTTGAAATGTTGATTTTGATGTTTCAAAGTTTCATTTCAACCATTTCAAGTGCGTTATATCAACATGCATTAAGCAATAACGATTACTTACGCAAAATGTAACAAATAATGAAGAACTATTTCAAATCAGCCATGAGAATACTACTAAATCTTGTCTTCTACTTGATTTACTTAATGTTTATCTATTCATAGTGCTTAACAATAATTCACATGGTTGCATGAGTAAAGAGAGATTTTCTAAAACGTTCTGTATTCCAGCCAGCCATTTTATTTTTCCTTTCCTACCAAGCAAACCAATTAACCCTACTCCTAACACGTTGTTTTATATGATATGCAATGTATTCCACTTCCATTTTCATTCCGCGTACCACATCGATTCGCATACCACAGAACATAACTTTATCATTTTCTCTATCATATGTCACCTTCAAATTCAACCGCTAATTTATTAGATTCAATGATTACTATTAAGTATTAAGAGTTACAAAAAGCTAAATATAGAGGCGCAAAGAATCCCAACTACGCAAAACATACACAATACACTGTCTCTCTCTCTCTGTCTGTGTGTGTGTGTGTTACATTTGAACCAAGCGACACTTAGATGAATATGGATCAGTACAGTCAGTCCCAGCCCATGACATAGGCATCATCACGCGCAAGGGCAACAAATACAAACACGAAAAAAAACATGAATCTTCTTCTCAGGTCGTCAATCATCGCCATCGCCGCTCAACTCAGCAACGCCACAACCCTTAATTTTGCCGCCGCCTCATCCTGGTGTCCGTTGAAGTTCGCACTGACTCCAGTCTCCAGCTCCTCCCTTCTCTGGCTCCAATTTTGAATTCTCTGTTAGCCCTAATTTCAATTCCTAAACGATGTGAGTCAATGTTCATGTTTATTATGTTTGTGTTGCCTTCCTTTGCCTGTTCTTTGTATTCATGTTGACAGCCATGTTAAATCCTTTTGCTGATTTCCAATTTTTTCATACTGGAAAATTTCCTATAATATGAAAATGTGGTCTAAAAAGTTTACAGCTAAGATTTTCTTCCCTTGCCCCTTTTAAGGTGACCCAAATTTCTGAAATCTGATGGAAGGCGAAAAATTTATAAATCATAAACCCAGCTTAATTCCTTGATTAACTTAAAAAAATAGTTTTTTGATTTGTCGTTTCACTAATTTGTGTGTAATTGCATAATAAAAGACTGTTGATTGTTGATGAAATCCTGTTAGCTACTTAATAATTTATTTTATCCTATTTGATGCCAATTACTTATTGGTTAGTTAACAATTGATAAAATATTTGTTTTCAAAATAATTGAGGGTGTTATATCCATAGTTATCAAGGCGCGCCTAAGCGCAAGGCTTGTGCCTTTTTGCAGTTTGAGTGCGGCTTTTGTAGTTTGAGGCGCTTTTTTTTTTTGCTAAATTCAAAATTTTGTTTATAAATAGTTAAATAAAAAATTAACTGTTCGATAAATTATAATATGTGGTTTAAAATTTAAATTTTATTAATAAAAGATGTAGATAATTGAATGAATTATAAAATATGGTTTAAAAATTAATTCGCGGTTAGTAAAATGGCAGATCAAACTCGTATAAAAGGCACACAAAAAAGCCCAAGGCTCAAAAAAGCCCCAGGCTCAATGCTTGCACCTTAGCACCTTGACTACTATGGTTATATCACGATTTGAGATAGGAATCGAAGATAAAATTCTGGATATGAAAATAGAAAGAAAAAAAAAAGCGACGGAGAGATGAAGAAACAAAATCATTAATATTGAATTTATTTCAAGCAAGAAATTAAAAGAAAATCAGACTTCAAGTTAAGTTGAAGAAACTAATTGGGAAGGATGAGAATATTAATATTGATAATGATGAAGGGCCTACAAGTGAAATTATTGATGTAGAAATTGATAATCAACATATCTTAGAAGTTACGGACGATGAACAAAATGAAGATGCTAGCAATTCTTTTGATGAAGACGTCAATGGTGCAATCACAATTGATCTTGAAAAGATGTTGATGTTAATTATGATCCGGGCTTATAGGGACGAACTAGTGATACGAAAAGAATTATGCTAATTCAACATGATCCGATCAAGATTTTAAAAGAAAACGATGCATTTCGAAGAAGCAGGATTGATAGTAGGCATTTTTCTTCTAAACATTAAATTGGCGACTATCCACACAGAGAATATGAAAGAAAATGGCTTGTACACTCAAATATATATGATAAAGTTTATTGTTTTTGTTGTAAGCTTTTTAAAAATACACAAAAGGTATCTCAATTGGTCGGTGAAGGATGCAATGATTGGCATAATTTATCTGAAAAGCTAAGAGAACATGAAAGCAATCCATTGCACAGTGTAAATCTTATAAAATGGATTGATTTGCATAAGGGACTTCAACAAAAGAAAACAATTGATAAAGCAATGGAAGCTCAAATTGACTAAGAGAGGCAACATTGGAAAAAAGTACTTGTGCGTATAATTGGCATTGTCAAAACACTTTCTAGAAATAACTTCTCATTTTATGGGTCAAATGAGAAAAATTATGAGAAAAACAATAGACTTTTTTGTCAACTTATAAAATTTGTGTCCGAATTTGATCCAGTTATGGAAGACCATCTTAGACGTGTGGTAAATAACAATAACAACAACAACAACAACAACAACAACAACAAAAAATCATTACGTTAGCCATGAAATTCAAAATGAATTGATAAGTTTATTGGCCAACAAGATCAAA
Source organism: Allium sativum (assembly GCA_030737875.1). Lineage (NCBI taxonomy): Eukaryota > Viridiplantae > Streptophyta > Magnoliopsida > Asparagales > Amaryllidaceae > Allium > Allium sativum. The sequence goes on from CM060913.1 coordinate 38,578,908, forward strand.
GTGACAATGCTTGCAAATATAAAGAAAGCAAAATATTTCTCCATCATCCTTGATTGCACTCTGGATTTGAGTCATAAGGAGCAAATATTCTTTACTGTAAGATGTGTGAATGTTGACGATGCAAGATGTATCAATATAGAGAAATACTTTCTTGGATTCATAACTGTCGATAATACATCCGGACATGGTCTTTTTAAAAAACTTTAAATTGTTTTGGATAATCTTAAACCTGATATTAATGATGTGAGAGGACAAGGGCATGATAATGGTTTAAATATGAAAGTTAAAATTTTAAATCAAAAATTATAATCTCAAACTTAATTTTGAGCTATCGACTATTGTGTTAACTATTTTTATTGAATCTGTAACCGGGACACATCAAGGAGTGCAAAAAAGACTACCTAATCTAAATCCTAGAGCTTTCTACATTTCATTTGAATGTCAGTCTAAATCTTACTTTATACGATATGGTGAAATCATGTATGAAAGCTAGAAACTTTTGCTGCATATGTGCAAAAGGTTTATACTTTATTTTCTGGTTCAACTCGTCAATGGGAAATACTCTGAAATCATGTGAAAGGCTTGACTCCAAAATCATTACCGCCAACTCGTTGGGAAAGTCACATTGAAAGTGTTAAACCAGTAAAATTTCAACCATCGAAGCTAAAAGATGCTTTGATTGATATTTCAAATAATTCTAAAGAGGTCATTGTAATGATGAAGGCTAAAGGACTATGTCAAAATACCTTGGAAAATTGAGTTTCTAATTAGCTGGTGAGGTATTAGACAATATTAATCGAACAAGTATAATACTTAAAATGGATATTAAAGAAGCAATCTCCAAAATTAAAGAGCTTGTAAGTTTTTTTTGAAAAACTTAGAGAAAATGGATTTGAACCTATGATGGAAGAGGCTAAAGAAATTGCAAAAGATGTTAGCATTGATCCTAAATTTACTGAAAAGAGAATTGTACATAGATAAAACAATTTGATGAAGACATCATAGAGAATTATGACAGACAATCTCCAAAGGAAAATTTTAGAGTTGTTTAATTTCTACATATAATGGATCAAGCTTTAACTTCGCTTAGATCGTTTTGATCAATTTAAAAAATATAAAGGAATTTCTGGTTTTTGCTAAATTTGAAGTTCAAAAATATCGGCGATGATAAATTAAAGGACTATTGCATGAGTTTGGAATTTTTTTTTTGACACAAGAGGAAGAAAAGGATATTTGTGGTAACAAGTTGTTTTATGAGCTTCAACAATTAAAATGAATTCTACCATTGGAAGTTACGACATCAATTGGTATTCTTAATTTCTTGAAGTCTTATCGATATGTAAGTGGATTTCTCAATGTTTGGATTGCTTATCGAATTTTGCTGACTATTCCTATTACGTTGCTTCGACGGAAAGAAGCTTCTCAAAATAGAAATTAATTAAAACATACCTACGAACTACTATGTCGCAAGAGAGATTAAGTGGATTAGCTATGATTTCAATTGAAAATAAGTACTTGAATATGCTTAACTATAAAGAGATAATAGATGAGTTTGCTCTAAAAGAAATGCAAGAAGTTGCTTCCGTTAATGTCTATTTACGTATTTTAATATCAAATTGACATTTAGATTTTTTATTTTTATTTTGGTACGTAATCTAAATGTTTAGACTAGTATTTTATAAGCAATGTTAGCTTTTATAATAGAATTTGCATTTTGTTTCGTACATTTAATTGCATTGTTGTTTATTAAATTTTAGGGCAACGAAAACAATTATTTTTTATACTGGATTAAAGCATTGAATGTGTGGGCCGGCCCTGAGTACAGTCACATGGAGCAGTGGGACCCGTGCTCTGCTTAGAGCAAGAATTGATATTTGGAATTGGATCCATGTTGATGTGACATGGTAAGTACTGACCCATAGTGACCCATCAAAAATATGCAAACAGGCGTGAAGACTAGAATCATGGCAATGAAGGCACCAAAAGTGGGTCAAGGGCATGATTCGGTATTGCCTCATACGTTCGGTACCGAACCATATTGGTTGTTGAATCTTGCATGATTTGACCAGTTCTTTATGTTGAAACTTCAAACCTGAAGATCTGAACTTGTTCAAACTCGGGGGATTTCACCTATATATAGAGAGTTGTCATCAACAAGAAAAGGACGTTTAGATCCTTAAACCAAATTGCTGTCATTTTCCTTTATCAAAACTAGTTTATAAAGTACTTGTAAAATTAGTTGCAATTGCAAGGATTATCAGAAATAAAGCTAATGGTGGACGTTTTCACGTTGGCAATCAAATTTGAGGTTGAATCACTTTAAAATTTCTCGTGTTATCTTAATTTTGGTTCTTAGATCTTTAACTTTTGTTTGTCCTTAAATTGAGTGTTTATCCCATTTATGGAGCTAGCAACATCTGTCAAGAAAGTAGCTTGCTAACCATATACTTTTTTGCTTTTAATAACATTATTATCTACCGAAGGATCATACTTCATAGACACAAATTTGAAGCAATGTATCTCATTTGAAAGTTGAGTGATTTTAATCTCTATATAAAATGCTTTTATTTCTCTCCGGCAAACTATCAAATCGATCAAATACATGCACAAGTGAGGGCACTCATAAGTAAGTCGACCTTTCCGTGTTATAGGGAGCGAGGAACTTCCTTCACTTCCTATAAACTACTGATCTCTTATGAATACAACAAACCTTCCTAGAAATAAACAAGCAATGGTTGTTTCTCATTTGTTGACATAATTATTAAAACTAACAAAAATCTAAGTTCCACATAAATCATATCATTATTAAATGCGTTTCACTTCTATTATTTAGATAATGATGATGTCATTGATAAAGACTGAATGAACATTGTAGATGTTGCTGCCAATGTTTTTTTGAAAATTAATTGTTGAACATACAGTTTAACATTTGTATATAAAAATAGCAATGATAGCTCCACTTTTTAAGGTTATTCAAAAGCGGAAGTTTAGAAATAATTTTAATCATTGTGACAAACATTGACTGAAATCTAGAACAGTCTAAAAATTTATCAAATATTTCAAAGAAACAAAATTACTACTTTTCAGAAAACTGAGTAGATCAGACAGAAAGTTTCCTTATTTTGAAAATCTACAGCAAGGAAACAAATAGAGATGTCATGGATGTTCAACATTTGAAAATCCATCTGTAACTTGTTTGAAAGGTAAAAACAATGACCAAAACTGAAAAGCAAAAGCGTGCCTGAATATGAAAGTATCAGAATTCAAAATATTTGTTAGACTTGTACTAAAATAATAATTTTATTATGTGCATTTTAATAGAAACAGATGACCATTATTCAATGTTTTACTTTTAATATCTATGGTTAAAAGACTGTTGGGGGCCATATTTAGTATTAATTCTTGATTTTACCTTCAAGTTGTTGATCTCATAACAGTTTTACAACGAGAAATTTATTTTTTGAATGGCTTCTTACTTCCTTTTACACTGTATTTTTTTAATTCTGAATCAAAGATAATTACAGAGTCAGCATCGGATGTATCTTTTCCAAAATGCGAAATTTTGAGTAGAGAAACCTAGAAAGAAAGAAAAAACTGTTATCAATATATTCAATATGGTATGTTTTAATTTTGATGATTTTTCACGTTATATCCTGACTATTAATGCTTCTGCTAACATGTACATGTACCACGCATGCTAAAGTTCTATAGAAAAATAAGATACCCCAAAAACCAAAGTGTGGTTAATAGATACAAGGCCTAAGAGTTATAATCTTACCAATATACCATAAAAATCGCAATAGTTATAGAATTCTGGTCTCTCCGAAATCCCTCCTCCCCAGCACCGCATCATATTAAAATTCATATCTGCATGAAATTTTATGTCAGCCTTGTATCGTTTGTCCGAAAGCCGCAACAATCCATCAGACAGAATCCAGTTTCCACCACGTATAAATACAGGTTGGCCATTCACCTTGAATAATCTGAATAAAATATTTATTTAACAAAACAAAACAACAACAATAATAATGATAATGATAACATCAAACTTGTGAAATCCAACTTAGAAAATTAAATGAATTTGTCTTTCTGGGTTAAGATTGCCTGGAAACAAAGAAGCTGCCCATACTAGACAGTAGCCTAAAAATGTATAATTACCTTCCACCAGTTGCAGCATCGACTTCACTCTCAATTTTGCGGAACCCAAAGCGATGGGTCCATGAATCGGACTCGCCAAACCCTTTTACATCAACAGTGATCAGGACATCATATAAAGACTGCTTGCCCATGCCATTTGGCCACCATAAATTAGGTTTGTAAAAGAAAACCTGCCAAGTAGCTAATTAGGTACTAGAATTGAGTACATAATAACATGTGTGAAATACAACCCCAAAATTAATTTACATATAAGCAGCAAAATATCGAGATTATTGAAAACATAGCAGATCCGGATGTGTTTACAAGAAGCTATTGATATTCAGGAGATATTTCGATTACAGGAGATAAAAGTGCTTACGGGAGGAACTGTGTACTTCAAAACTTTCCCTGGCTGAATAGAGACATTGTAAGATTGCTGATGTTCGATCAAGCATATATTTTCCTCTACCTCAGTTGTCACTTGTAGATTCAATGAACATTCTGCAACCCATGAGCTTTTGTTTTCTAGCTCTACAGTAGCATGTAGATATGACCTCTTGAAGTCGTCATAGAATGTTGAAACTAAGTGCGGATCAATTATTTTCACAGGCTACATTTAGAATGTCAAAATTCAGATAGCACACATGAAACATTTCCCCCAAAATCTAGAAAATGGAAACATGTGGAACAGGCAAAGGGCAATAGTTCTTCGAATTTAGTTACCTATTACTTCAGGTATTGAACATATAATATGTGTGTTTGGAGAGAGAGGGGGAGGGGGTGGGTGAGATTGAGTGGGGTGGGGGTGGTTGACTGAAGATAACTCACCCCAGTGATAGATAATGAAACTTCATCCCAGATTCCAGTGTTCCTATCCCTGCATCAGTACAAAAGATGCTTCAGAGTTTATAGATGCCCACAAAGATGTAAAAAAGTGATGCATTAAAACTTTGTAATAATAATGTATCAGAGATAAATCATAACAAAAAACTAAGCTTCACAGGTGCAACAAGGAAGTCTGCTATTTGTGCCAAATCCAATAGAAACCACAGAACAACATTATTTTGGTGCATTGTTTTGCAAATGGCAATTTTAAATTAGCTTTCAGCGCCTACATATAACTGAACAAAAGCATAGTATCATTCACAATGAATAGTAGTTTAAATGTTTAACAGAAAGATCAACGTGTGAGTAAAGCAGGCATAACCTTCACAGGAAATATTACAAGGCTAACCTTATAGGGGCCATCCAGTCCCATCCTTCGACATATTGAGTGGCAACATCTTTTCCAATCTGATAAATATCAGGAAATGTCGATCAGCATTGAGCAATAAAATGGCAAACATATTCCTATCTGGTGCCACCTCATTATTTCTGTACCCAAATATGGATACCAATCCAGTTAAAAAGAATAAACCTTACCGCAGATCAAGGAAAATATATGAAAAATTCATTTTATTTACATTGATGGGTGAATATAAATTTCCATTTTATTTTTGTACCCATACAGGAATCTTTTCCATATTTAGAATTAACATTGCAATTCGATGGTGAGATTGATGAAGATGTAGTTTTAGAATTTGATCGAGATGGATGAAATGGCGACTAGCATCTGGCATTTTCTCTGACAGAAAAATCCAAAAAAGCTTGAGGGAAAGTTTTACGGAACAGTAATCAAACCTTCGAAGTTATATGGTGCAGAATGTAACAAAATGATGGCCTACTAAAAGGCAACACATCCACAAGATAAGTGTAGCAGAAATGTGTATGTTGCGATGGAGTTGTGGGTATACAAGATGGGACCGAATTAGAAATGATGATATACGGGACAACTGGAAGTTGCACTGATTGAAGAGAAGTTAATCAAACATCGCTTAAGATGGTTTGAGCATCTTCAACAAAGACTTCACGGCACATCTGTGCGCGTTGGAACTATAGGCTACTCCGAATGCTCAAAGAAAGATAGAGGTCAACCAAGGATGACACGGGAGGAAGTAGTAAAAAGAGACTTAAGAATTAGAATATATCTAAAGAGCTGGTACTAAACAAGAACGCGTGTAAGTTAGCAATACATGTGTCAAAATCATGAGCTTAGGGTTAGTCAAGGGAGAGCTTATAAGTCTGAAATTATAGTATTAGTGAACAGAGGAGTAAGGCATATTGTTGGTCTTTCATATCTATTACTACTGTACCATTATTGTTATTATTATCATCTTGGTTTTTTATTTATCATCATTACAACAATTATTCGTCTAATTATTTTGCTTTATTTTATCTGTATCTTTATTTCTTTTTTTTTTAACCTTTAAATCTATTGTTATTATTATTATTGTCTTTAGATTGACTTTGTCAGTGTGTCTTTTGGTTTTGGGTTCCATCTCTAGCTAATTCTATCTTGTTTGGAGTTAATGACTTAGTTGTTGTTGTATTTACATTCACCTTGAAAAGAAGAGGCTTGGCTACTCAATTTCATCAAATACTAGATAAATTTGAACTTCAGTTCTTGTAAATTGGAGATCATAATGATGCCAGTGAGATACACTAATAATTGCAATAAGTACACAACTACCAAGAACGTTGAACATGCCTGACATTATACCGATTGTTTTGTGCATAGCATAAATCTAAAGTTGAATGGAATACGCAAGGGGTGTGGTGTATTTCAAAAAATAATAAAAATTTGAGGTAAACACAGAAAACACCACAAGTTAGGATTATATTATTCAATACATACAGGAATATATCATTCCATGTATAAAATACACAAAAAGGAATACATTACTTCTATCATGGACATATCAAGGCAAGAATGGTTATATTTTTCATATAAAATGATTTTTCAAGGGAGAAAAAGGTGTGGTTTTTTTCCGTTTCTTTTTTCATATAAAACGACAAGGTGACTGCCTTCGTTGTACGCTCTACTCTACCAAGATCGTCGGTGACTTAGTTGTTAGATAGCAATTGTAAATCAGAAGAAAGGAAACAGCTTGTGCTGGTATAAACATATATCCTAAGTTTAGAAATCAGTACGGAAGCACACACATGCTTTATTTGATAAAGAGTCTGTCAAAAGAAATGAAAATCCGAACAAAGGAGATTTAAGGAAGAGATGAAGATGATAATTATTCATCTACTATATAAAATGACCAAAGAAACTTGATTCAAGAATCTCTCATCACGCGACACCAAATACAAGTTATTTAATGAAATACAGAAGTACCAAGGGTTAAAAAAACATGGCAGTAATGTAGTGGACATTGGTATTAGTATCATGAAGACCAAGATGTTTGATAAGGTCATTAAACCAAGCAAAGTGTTAGACAAGTGGTAGACATGAATGCGAGTTTGGTTCACTAAGGATGTAACTGATCAAGACTGCAAAATGGCAACAAAAAGATATATTTTCAAAATCTATAGATCTATGCTGTAGTTAGATAGAGTAAATAAACAAAACTACATTTGATCAGGATTATCATAATTTGAAGGAAAAGATCGAAGAAATTTATTATTATTATTATTATTATTATTATTATTATTATTATAGATAGATGACCTAGAGTAAACAAAGTTGATAATGGCTCGTATTTGATTTGCTTCAGGACGTAAAGCGAGTAAGGCAGATCAATAACAAAATGACTACAAAAGATACAAATACAAATGGAGAGAAAAAGTTAGCAATAAGATGAAGTGTTAAGTAGACATCAAGGTAGAAAGTTACTAATGTGTGTTTATGACACCCACGCTAGCGCATGTGCATGCACGTTTATTGTATCTTATGATTCTTTATTATGTTATTAGATGTCACTTTTCTTCAAAAGATGCAATACACACACGTGCTTGTACACATATACACACATATATGTGCGTGTGTTAACATGTTTTTTGTACTCCATGGTTCTAGTTCTCAGATTTCACTTTTCTTCAATCAAGGTATAATAAGCCAAAAGTCATTTGAGTATTCTATGTACAAAGACTATTTTTCAAAGAAGATATGGTATTCTTGAGAGAGAGCTCTTAAAATATACAATTATTTGTGTAACATTACGTACAGTATTTTGAGAGGGAATTTTTAAAATATACAATTATTTGTATAACGTTACGTTTCAAAACTCCTAACAAAGAAAATAGCTGTAAATTTCAATGATTGACAAAGTATCTTTGTAGCAATTCTACCAGTGATATCACTAATTGAGTTACGACGCAGCAGTACACTAAACTGATCATTTCCGATTAAAATTCTTTTGGTAATTTTATTTTGGTTTATTCATTGTTATTTAGATGGTTCTTTTGATTTTATTCTACAAGCTAAACCTTGAGTATATATTCACATAATTTCCATAATATTAGGATGCATGGTGATTTGGTTTTCAAACGTTGTATCTCTAATATTGGGTAAAAAGTGCAGACGATATTCCTACATTTAACTAATATCATTCAGATGCAATCACTAGCTTCAGTCAAGATAATTTATTACCTCATGATCCCCACCTTGACCTCCTTCAGGAGGAATACTTCCTGGATGATCTGGAGGATAGATTATAACTGCAAGCAGATTTTTCCCATCTGGATGGATGATGTCAGTAACATCAAGTGAGTGCCTTCTAAACATTCCTTTAGGAAGTATCTTTTTATTCCCATTCAGGTAAACTTCCCCTGAATAATTAATTGCTCGAAAGTTGAGGCTTGCATGTTGATTTGATGACTACATGATAAAAATAATGTTTTACAACTTTATGGTAAGAAATTTAATGAGTTGTACTGCTGAAATAAAGAGCTGTGTAAAGAACTAAAGATGCACCAAAAGACATATCTGTAAGAACTGATACAAAATTGTGACTTACCAACTTACAGTCAAAGGTTGTGAAAAACCAAAATGTGTAGTAATCTCTCCCAGAATCAGCAATATCCAAAATTGAATTATTGTTCAACCCGTAGAATGGATCCGGTATGGACTTACTTTTCACCAAGGTGCTTAAGACACTGGTCACAAGCAAATTAATACTAAGCAATAAGCAAGCACCAACAAACGAGTAAGCAAATATGCATAGGCTAACATAACTTACAATCACTAAAAAATCTTCAAATAATGAAATTACGAGAAGCAGTAAAATTTGTCTTCGTTTCAAACTAACATTTCCAAACTGGTAAGGAATCATTTTTAAGTCAAGTGCTAATTCGTGAGCATGAATACAGAAGTATGAGCTCCTTACATAACATAATATGATTCTTTACGGTCCATATATAAACACAAAAAAAGTAGCGACGCAGGAGTCTCAGACAATTAAGTTAAACTATATAATATAAGATTTCCCTTCTTCCTTCCAGCTCTGCATGCTCATTAGTATTCTACATCTCAAAAAACCAAGTAAAACTGATAACAGCGGTTAAGAAGAACAATGCAGATTTAAAGTTGACTACAAAGAACGATATAACTCGAGGAACAAAAACACATACGTCCCAGGAACATCGGCCTCAACCCAAGGCGCCGCAACGCCGCCAGGTGGCATAGTCGTGGTCAGCTGAACTCCAGTCGCCGTGACTTCCGTCGACCTTGCTGCCAGCCATCCCGAATCCAGTTTCGTCTTCCCGATTGCAGCGCTCATCAATGCACCGCTTTTCCGATGGAAATTGAATTGGGGGTTTATGTTTTGGGATCCAGCTCATGAGTGAGTGAGGGGTTTTGTACTCGGTGAAAAAGACATATGAAGCCATGAATTAATTATGGTGGTCCTGTGGGGAGCGTGGAACGGCAAAAGGAACGTGAGCGTAGCAAAAAAACAAAAAGGCCAAAGAGCGTTTCTTCGCACACGCTGCCATTTTCTCTAGTCCGTTTATTTGTTTCATAGCTTAACAAGCACAAAGGAGGCACATTGAAAATATTATCTATGTCGTTTTAACTATTATTACTATTATTACGAAGACAAGATAGACCTTTATCAAATTGTAGTCAGATCATACTCAACTTGATACAATCAAATTAATAATAATTAAATTAAGAAAATAGTACACCAAGCGTTATTACTTAAGACAAAAAAAAAGACAAAATTCAAAATACTAAAAGTCATTCTTTAATATGTGGGAAAGTTTATTTTAGACACAATTGATGATATAGTTGATCTCTACCATTGGATCATCACCTGAATTCCACTCCTCCACATAAAGATAAAAATATATGATGGTTTCTCTTTGTTTGTGTTTCATTTTGTGTTCAAATAGTCGCTCCCTTGATATATAACTTTTATTTTTTGTTTAATCATAGTTTATTTTGGTTATTGTTATTTACACTCTAGCCTAAACATAAACGATAATTTTCCTTGAAAAGATTTTTTTTTTTTTAATTATTACATGGGTTTTTATCAAACTAGTCCCTTCATAAATTTATGATTAAATAGATCTTATTGTGATTTTTTTTTATTCTAATTTTCCTTTAATCATCATTAACATTATATATATATATATATATATATATATATATATATATATATATATATATATATATAGGAATATTTTCATTTGAAGCTTTTGAAATGTCCAAAACATCCTTTTCAAGTTTCTATTGGTTTAATGGGGCAATTTTGTCATTTGTGTCTTCTGCTCGGTAATCACAATTCCACTTCTTCCTCGCAAAGTCCACTACCCTAGCTACCAGTAGATACGTTTCCTCCTCTTTCTTCTCCTCATTTATGTTGGTCGTATTACTCTTCTTTCTTCTATCCAAAACGCAAAATCTGTACGATGCTAAAAACATGACTCGATTAGCTCTATTAATCGGCTACCTCCAGGTTTGACCTATGCAAATAAGGTTTGGGTATGTTAGATTTTCTTTCTCTTCTTCCCTAATCTGTTTCTGATTGTATGCTAGGTTTGATCTGCATGCCCTCGTCTTCTCCGCTTCCTCAATTCTCTAGACCTAATTTGGATTGGCTGAAACAAGTTGTAATTCTCTCCATCCCTTTTCGTCGTTCACATACAACGGTTTTCATAGGTTTTTGCTACGGATTATATCTATAACAAACCTTGAGGTTTACCTTTATAGATTGGACCTGTTAACAGATTTGATTTTACCTTTACAATGCACATGGTCGACTATTTTTTTTTTTTTTTTGACATGAGGTTTGATTCTATGTTATATTGTTTATATGATATTTGTTCGAGATATTCAATTGGATGGGTGAGTAAATAGAGAATTAACTATTAATGTTGTTTATATTTGATTTTGTGGGAGTTTATACATTTATGTTATATCCACTATTAATACAGTTCCTATATTTATGTAGGTGATATTCTTCTATATGTAGTGAGGATTGGATATGATTTCACTTTATTTGCTTATAGTTGCAGCCGCTACCTCATTTGGTCATTATTGAAGAGTAGGGTTAGATTATGAATATCTTGAAATGTAATGTCAATCAGATTAGCTAAACCTACACATGTTTTACAAGTTGTTGATGATGAAGTGAGGATTGGATATGTTTCACTTTATTCCCTTATAATTGTAACCTCTACCTCATTTAGTCATTATTGCAGAGTATGGTAAGATAATTTTGTATGAATATCTTGAAATGTAATGGCAATCCAATTAGCTAAACCTACACATGTTTTACAGGGTGCTTATATGATGGCCATGGCAATTCAGATAGTCTTTCCTGATGATGCGGTTATTATGGATCCATGGTATGGTCTATTGTAGGTCTAACACCCGGGAATACTATACACTATAACCAATAATAAATATTCATAATTAAGTGAAACCAACATTACAGTTGCGTTCGTCTCGGAATTCTAGTTTAGATAGACCCCAAGTTTGCGTAATACGGACAACGTATGAAGAAGTTATGGACCTTAGAAGTTTGTACACGCATAAGTTTCATATATATAAATAATAAAACAATTTCCAGAAAATCGAATGAGAGAACGGGCTGAAAAATGTACCGTTGGGGGACAACCCAAACCTCAGCTCGAGTCGACCTATGGGTTGACCCACAAGAGGCTGGGTCGACCCACTGTGGATCTAGGTAGATCCATTATGCGCACCTGGACTGTTTTCTGCACTATATTCATGCTGACTAAGCATGACTTGTACGGTTCAGATTTAAAACCTAGATCTAAGGGTTGATGTTGGCTCTATAAATCTATAAATAGATGACTTCCCTCATTCTGGAATTCACACAAATTCTTCAAATCTTACTCTACCTCTAAATTATTCTGAAAAATATAAACATACAAATGGGGGAATGCTGCTAGAGGTTAGATTAAACAGAAGCAACATCAAGACTTGGACTTGGATTCTTGCGACATAGTGTTATATAATTATCTTCACCAATATTCAGCGTGATTACAGTTATTTACAGATCTGATTTCTTAGGCCTTGAACATGATAGTTAAATAAAATTGGCTAGGATATACAGTGTTAGAAAAATAACTATTACACCTATTTTCACTGTAAATCACCTATGCCTATGATCAGTTATACATATGCATGTGATGTTAAAAGTTATATACATGACTGTGATGTTAATTAACAAGTCATGCATGCCTGTGATGTTAATTAGACAAGTTATATACATGCCTATGATGTTAATTAAACAAGTCATGCATGCCTGTGATGTTAATTAAGACAAATTGTACGCATGCTTGTGATGTTGGATAAATAACAAGTTAAACGTATCTATCTTCCTTTTCTCATTTTTCTATGTTTATTTCCAGTTTTTCCTATATACATATGTGGTTTAATTCCTCTCCCTCTATTTTCCTTTTTATTTTACACCAAGCCCGGGCCTTTGGAAGCCTAGGCTATACTCGACTAAAATGGGCGTACGATTGGGGTAAAAATGAATAACATAAAGAGGGACTTAGGCATGTTATTTACTTGAACTAAACTAATTATAATTTAGGACAAAGGATAGATATACCTATTTAAACTTGCTGTAGACACTTGTTGTATACGAACGTTATACATAAACCTGAAACTTGGGAATGTAGTTGATGAATAATACGCATATGAACTAGACATATTAATTTTGACTTAAACGGACATTAAGTAAATGACATGTTAATAATAGGGTTGTATACATATAATGACATTACAACCATGCTTATTAATAAAAACTGAACGTACTAAGTTGAACATAAATATTAATAAGCAAAGAGGTCCCTCATCTGTTGTTGTATTGGGTTTTGAGGACTCTTGAATCCTAGATATTCGGGGACACAAGCTTAGAGGATTTGGCTTGTGTCAATCTGCTGTTTGGAACCTATATCAGTTAGTATCCCTGTAGGTATTTATCTGATGGGCCTCACACTAGGTAGAGGCTCAAGGCACGGTTTACTGGACTTGATAGTAAGAGGTTCACATGGGGTGGTTACGGGAGCGTTCCGGTGGAGTCAAGAGCGTGCATGGGTCCGACTAGGGAAGATAAGACGCTATAACACCTGTAAATAGGTATATGTCATATGGTTGTTGGGTTAGCGAGTGATACACCCTACTGGCGGGGCTGACATGAGGTATTTACATTGTAGGGATCTGATTGCTTGGGTAGTAATTAAGATACACATAATCTTGTTGTTATGTAATTAGGGTACACCTAATCCTGCTGTTTATTTATGTTATTAATCTTGTTGTAATCCTACTGACATGTAATTAGGCAAAGAACCTAATCTTGTTGAACCTGTTATACTAGTATTGGTGTAGACATATATGTTCAGACATTACCTATTTTTAGGATATAAATGTGAAAGATTACCCGATCATAAAATTATTCCTGGTATTTTGTCCATCATGTTATTCTGTTTAGTTATCTATTGTAACACTGTACCTTTCTTATCCAGTCATATTTATTTGACTTGGCATTCCTAGTTTATGCATATTTCTAAGTCACTGGAACTCGCCAAACTTTATGTGTGACCCTTTCCTTTCGCTTTTTTCTTCTTTCCCCCCAAGGTCCTCAGAGTGGCAGCACTCAACAATAACTAGGATACCTCTTCAACTTGGACTTGACTTGGACTTCTTGTGATGTATCTTTTTGACTTGCTCTCTACTTTAGTTTGGCTTATGACATGGGATATGACTTTATGTACTTTGGTAATTTATTTTCTTAGATGGCTTGAAAGACAGATTTGAGACAGTTTGCTAGTTGTAACTGGTTTTGATATATTTCTGAGACTATGCTTTATTTCTTTTATAATAAAGTTTATAAAATTTCCACTGCTTATTTTATCTCTCTTCTATATTCTCTGTAATGAGTGCCTGTTGCACTTCACGAAACTTAGTGCATTCTATTATGAGTGACATTAACGGACGTGGGGTGTCACATTTGGTATAAGAGCTGAAGGTTACAGGATCAGAGAAAAGTATTCAAAACCATTTTCAAAAAGCAAAGTTGTAACGACCCGTATTTTTACGGATAATAAATAACTTATTTAATTATTTAATAATGGTTTGGTAATATAGAATAGTTTTTTAAGTAAATAATATTGAATATTTAATTAATATAAATAATAGAATAGTATATTTAATTTCTGAAATAGTCGGAAATAGTGGAATTCAAAATATTGTGTGAATTGGATTATTTATGAGATTTAATTAAATTTAGAATTGAATTCTATTAACAAATATATTTAAATAACGGCATTTCGAACGTATAATTATAATATAATTATAATCGAGCTCGTAATGGTGTGATAGTTCGTAATATGGAGTTTTGAACTTCAATTGAAAATACAGAATCCGTTTTAAATCGGATTTCTGTGAAACAAGAAACATTCAGAGCTCATGAATTATATTTTTCTAATAGAAGAGAAAAATCGAAATTTCGTTGTGTAGATTTTGATTTATGTCCAAATCAAATTTTAAAATAGTCGCTATGGAATTCGTTTATAATTTATAATGAATTTATAAAAGGATTTCTATTTTAAATTGAATATCGATTAACTATAATTTGGAATATCGAATTTTAAATCCCGATATATTTATTTGGAACTAGAAAATATTCTATGTTAATATATACGATGATATTAAATTATTTTTATTTAATTTAATTATTTTTAAATATATTTATATTTAAATAGGTTTATTTAGAGCTTTAAAAATAGCCAGTTTTGCAAACGAACTCCATTTTCGATGAAACCAATTTTGTTGGATCCGAAATATTAAATTATTATTAAATTTCAATTTTCGTAATTTTTTGGAGTCAGTATGTTGCCGTATGGATTTTTAATGTGAAAAATAGTCAATAATTTGATTTTAAAAATACGTCGTGTGAGCAAACGGATTCGGAATTCGATGAAATAAGTTTCGTTGAGTCTGTAATGTCGAACTGTAGCTGCATGTCCATTTTCGTGATTTTTGGGTATCATATGTGATCATACGGATTTTTAGAATACAAATACAAGTAATGGTTCAATAGAAATTAATATAAAAATCGATTAAAAAAATATATACCCACCTTATAGATAACCCTTAACATTTCTAAGCCTAACATTTTCATTGAGTGATCAACAGAATTTTTCGCCGCATCATTCCTCCAGGAAAAAACCTAAATCGTGAAGTTTTAAAAATCAAAACAAATTGGATTAATTCCTATAAATCGAGTTATATATGTATATATATGTATATATTCGAGCTGCTAATGAAGTGTTCTTTGTTTTGGTATAGAAATCGTGATGATCGATGTTGTCTTTTGGAGTTCGAAAGTTCCACCGTGAGTTCAGGGCTTCCTCGTTCGTGAGTTATGAGAATTTAATTCATGAATTCGAGTGTGCTTTTGAGTTTAGAATCTGATTTAACATCCATTTTGAGATTTTGAGGTGAACAGATGACAAAAGAGTTCGCTCATGTCACGGTGAGGGCCGAGCAGCTCGACGGCGGAAATTGGGTGAAGTGTGCGTGCTGAGTGAAATGGGCATGGTGAGGAAGAGGAATCGAAGTGAGGAATGTTGGCGATTTTCATTTGATTTTCAGTTGAGTATGGGATGCGATGGAGCAGGTTGAAGTCGGCTATGAAACTGTGGAAGTCGTGATCTGATATGTTTGTGCGAGGTGAACGAAAAGATGTCGAGGTTGAAGAGTTTGAGGCGGGTAGTTCAATGGTGGTATAAGCTTTGGTCTTAGTGGAGAAAACGAGGAAGAACGATGGGATCAAAGAGTGCGGTAATGGCCTGTAAAGGGAGGAGTACAAGTTTCTGTATTCGGTGGAGGAGGAGAATTAGGCATGGCCTAATTTGGATTAAAAGTGGATTAAGGCTTCTAATTAATCCATATTTAATTCGTTAATCCTAAAGAGGCGCAGCTTGGATTAGAACCAATGGGAAATGGAAATTACAAATGCACGGGTTCACTGTGTATAATCGTGGAAGAAAATGGATTTAGCAGATTTAAGATGGGACTACGAAAAGGTTATAATTAAGTATATTAATTATAGTTAATAATGTTTAAATTATATATAACTTGTATAATGTATAACTTCGTCATACATTATCAGAATCCAGCGAAACTGGATCTGTTGGGATCGTACGGAAGACGTCTACACAATGGAACTAACTGGGAATGAATTGGAGCTTGTTACAGTTTATAGCAAAATAAATTGTCCTTCTGAATCAAGCGATAGTTATCGTTATTTAACGATGATCGTCCAATGTGAGTAAATCTCACTAACTCTGCTCAATTATATTTTTATAACATATTTTTTAGAATTGATAAATGATGGTTGATTGTTGTGTGTTGATTGTTTGGTTGAATTGTTGAATTATTGTTTGGAATTACAGATAACGATATATACACATATCGTTAAACAAACATTGATTCTGATTATCAGAATAGTACATATTGAAATGAAATTGATGTGAATTATATTGTGTAACATCTGTGGATGTAGGGAAACAGGTCGAAGGGATCCAACTGGATTCCGCAACATTTATTTTACTGTTTTCGTATATTCTGATATATGATGTGGTATATAATATGTTATTGATTATGTTTGTTTGCATGATGATTGATCCTTGTGATTTGGTATTTTAATACCATAAGTGATACTGGAATGTAGAAAGGGAAATTTCAAAGTGTATTTTGAAAATATAATATTTATATAAAATCAATGGATTTTATATAAAAGGAAATATTTATATGAAATAAATATAATTATAAAAAGGAATATTTGTTTAGAAAATAAATAGAATTATAACAGGAATATTTATTTGGAAAACAAATAGAAGTGAAAACAGAAATGTTTGGAAAACAAATAGAATTGAAATAGAGATATTTGGAAATAAGAATTGAAAAAGAAAATATTTATATGAAAAAAATAGGATATTATAAAATATTTATATGAAATAAATAGGATACTATTAAAGGAAGTATTTTATAAAATGAATAGGATTTTATAAAAGGAAATATGGGGAAAATAAATATTAAATGGGTATCTGTTTTTAACAGATAAATGGAAAAGATTAATTTAAAGAAGAAATAAATAGAAATATGTTTTTAACAGATAAAATGAAGAAGATTAATTTATAAATAATGTTGTATAAATTATGTAAATTATTTATCATTGGACAAATCGAATATATCAGTCTGAATTTATATATAGAAGTAAAAATCGGTTTTAACACCGATATTTGAGATTGAAATTAAATGTAGCAATTATAAAGGGATTTATAAACAAAATTTAAGTGTTAGAAATAAAAAGGAGATTTCATATGAATAATTCTATAAATAGAATTTGGAAATATATAGGATATTATTTTAAAATACGAAATCAAACTTAAGGGATTATATAAAAGAAATATTTTCACATTCAATGTGGATAATGGATTAAAATGAATATTTAATAAATTAAAACATTTATAAAAGAAAATTGGGTTTTGAAATAGGAATTCAAATGGGAATTTGAATAAGATAGGAAATAGAGTTAATTGAATATTAGTTATTCGAATTAGAGTTAATCTAATAGAGTTAATCAATTAGAGTTAATCTAATAGAGTTAATCAATTAGAGTTAATCTAATAGAGTTAATCGGTTATAGTTATTCGAATAGCGTTAATCGAATTAGAATTAATCAAATAAAGTTAATCGGATTAGAGTTAATTGAAGTAGAGTTAAGCAAATAGAGATTATCGAATATAGTTTATTTGGAAAAGAGTTTTCGAATATAGTTTATTCGCGAGAGAGTTATCGAATAGAGTTTATTCGAGAATGAATTATACATTGGGATTCGACTATGTAGAATGTAGGAAAGTATTATTTACTTTCTGGTTTTTAAATCAAGATTTATTTATTTAATAAACCCTTTGTTTACTTATTTAAATTAAGAAATAAAAGTTATATTTAAGTTATTATATTTCGGAAGCATGAGATTATAACACCATTGTTATAATCAAATGATTTCTGTAAAAGAAGTAGATTCATAAATAGAATCTGAGAGTTATGTAAGGAAGTTTGTTAAAGATTTAAAAGGGTGAACCTTGTCTATTTCGAGGTTAGAAATGTTGTTCAGTTAAGGTCTGAGAGGTAGTTATACCCCAACTTGATTGACTTCATTTTTAACTAAGGATTGGTTAAGGTTCGACAGCGAAGGTTGGCTAAGTGAATTTAGTTAATAAGTGTTAATGGTTCGAGTTGGCATAGCAATGTTTTATTTAAACATCTGTTTAAACCCAATGAAGGAGTTTTTGGAAATGTTTTCCAAATAAGACTCAGAAATGTTTTCTAATATAGAAAATAAGAAATGAGAGTAAATATGGGAATGTTTCCCAATGATTAACAACATATATTTTCTAAATTTAGAAAATAAGAATTTACGAATATATGGAAACGGAAATAGGGAAATGAATAATTGAGTGACAAATTAAATTAAAAGGGTCAGTGTTAATTGATGATTGATCAGTAAGATTTCAATTTGGAAATATGATTGTTGTTTGCACACATGTTTTCCTTTGATAGTTAAATCACCGACTACCAAAGTTTTTGACCATTTCCGTTGTAAATACGAGAGACTGGGATCAGATTTATTATCTGAAAACCACTCCGTATGGGCATTAGCGTTGTGAATCAAATATGATGAAGACAATCGAAGACGGAGTTGTGCAAGGGCTAATCTGGCGATCCTAGGTAGAAATTGCCTAAGATGGATTTACAGAATAGTGCCTTCGGTTTGTCCTGACCCAGGATAACGTGTACGGACGAATGTTTGACAAAGTATATCTAATGGATCACGTAAGTTGATCGCTTCAAACGTATCCACATTTGGTGGCGGAGGAATTCGTTCCTCTTAGCTTTATACCCATGGTATTTTTGTGGGAATCAATTTGTGATTTGGCAGGTATAACGATGTGGCATTCAAAGTAAATGAATGTATAATCTGTCAAAAGATATGTTATGACCTCAAGCCTCATCAACCGGGAAATGACAAAAATCGGGCAGGCAGCATGGCTATGTGGGTCGCCCCCATTAGGGTGTATTGTCACCATCTAGAGAATATTCATATTTGTTACTTCTTTTTGCTTCTGTATCTCCCGGGAACCATTATGTTGCTAGCAACTGTAGGTGACAATATATTCGATACACTCAAGAGAAATGAGTGGTCGGTCATGTGTGGCCAGGTTGGAAGACGTTCTTGTTGAACCCAGTGTATTCCTCTCTAGAGATACACTATCAGCAGGTGGTTCCATACCTTGTCATAATCGGAATCCAATCTCCAATAAGCGCCTGCGGTTTTGATTGTATACTATATATATGTGGAGCCTGAGATGCAAGCGTTCCGCTAGATTGTATTTACTTTTGATTAGACATTATTATAATATCATAAAAGCATTGATTTTGAAAATGTTTTGGGTTATCGTAAGGTAAAAGCCATCCGTGTTTATGTGTGGATCGGTCTTACAATTATCATTCCTTTCGAAAACGATTTTTAAAAGTTAAACCAAGTGGTTGGAGTTTACTCACACCAGTCCCATGACTGACCCAAAGTTTATTTTGTTTTGTTTTACCCTAAACTCTTGGGTGCCCAAATTTGTACGGGCAGTCAAGTAGTTCAAGTATTTCCATATATTCTTGGAGGAGCGGGAGCAGGAGGCTTCAGGATTTTATAGCTATTGTTTATTTCCGTTGTGATGTAAGTGTTGTACTCTAATATACAAATACAGATTTGTGTTTCAATGTTACTTTGTATACTATATTTTATTCGTTCCGCTGTGAGATTCGTGTTACTCTGATGATGTTGTGATTTTCTTCTTCTTCTATTCTAACTTTCTTTCTTCCTATTTCTCACCCTCTAACTTCTTTCTTTTAACTATCCGGTATTTCTGATGCTTGGATAGTTGACATTGAGTTTATGTCGATTACCAAGGTCGCAAATACCTCGAGTCGTTACAAAAGTATTTTCAAGTAAAAATCGGTTTTGAAAAACATATCCCCACAAGTCATAGTCAAAATTCTCTCGATCTGTTGTTGAATCCTTTTTTTTCAGCATGTCTAGGGAACCCAATCTTCCTGAGGGCATTCAGATACCGGCATGGTTCCGTAGATATCTCGAGGCTACGATTCCCGCCAAAGGTCAAGGAAATGCCCCTCCCCCAGCTGCAGCCACTGTTCCTCCACCTCCTCGAGTAGATAACTTCCCTAAGATATGCAAAGACTTCTACGCTATGGGAGAAAAACCATTCTGTAGAACCGAAAGCTTAGTTGAAGCACGGAATTGGCTACGAGAGACAGAGAAATTGTTTGAACTTTTTGAGGTCGACGACCGAAGGAAAATACAACTACCTGCATGGCAACTTAAGGATGAGGCTTCCTACTGGTGGGAAGTAACGCAAGTTGGACAACCGGTGGTGACTTGGGAGAAATTCAGGCAAAGGTTCGAGGTGAAATTCTTATCTCAAGCAGAGGAGGGACTGCAAATGGAAAGGTTCTTGGCTTTAAAACAAAAAGACATGTCGGTTAAGGAATATGTGAATAAGTCTAATCAACTAGCGGGGTTTGGACTAGAGTTGGTGAATACGCCCCCACAAGAAGGCGCTTAGATTTGCGAGAGGGTTGAATGAACCTCTCCAAGGAATTGCATTGTCTCACATACCGATGGGGCAACTTTTGAAAGGCGTAACAACCCGCTCGGAATGAGCCTAAATTTCGACCCAAAAAAGGCCATTGAAACTTAGAGCCATTCTAAATGGGTCATTGGTTCCTGTAAGGATTACATTTGCACATAATATACATACACAGATACTTCGAATGGAAAACTCACACAGCAGAAAGAGAAAATATAACACTGAAAATAAGATGTACAACTTATTTAAAAACCACAGAAATACAACAGTCACAGTTACATCTGTTCAATGGGTACATCAAATAGTTCATTCTCACAAGTTTCCAAAAGATGTAAAGCAATAACTACTAATAATATCATAACAACTTCATCTTCTACACCATCTTCAATCATGACTTCGCCTATGTTTTTTACCCCATTTGCTGACTTGTTGGATATGTTAAGGAGAGGGGTCAGAATATAAAGTTCTATGTGACTGAAATATGGTGTTACTTGATGTCCATACCATATATTTTTACTAGGTTACATATGTCAAAGTATGTCTACACAGCACATAACAAACACTGGGTATCTAACCAATGAGGTGGATATCCAAGTCAATCGCCCATTAGTGTTTTTAGGGTAAAGACCGAACGAGGTGGCATTCTCGGTCACTTATGGCCCTATTAAAGGTGGATTCTTATGATCTCTTATAACCCTAAGGCGGACCCCTAGCCCTTTGAGACCCCGTCCTAATATGTTAACGTTATTAAGTCTATACTCTCATTTGTAATATGAGAAGTAGTATTGCGGACGTTACTACTTAACTGATATTACCCGATAGGACACATGTGTCGTTTAAGACTTCCCTTGGACAGTTGATGAGCATGCAATGACCATATATAACTTTCAATTACCAATTTGTCCCTAGTTGAGCCCTTACAAGCTTTTAAAGGAAGTGTACATCCCAGTGAACTACCCGATTCCATTACCGTTTTATGCCTAACCACTTTTAGAGAAGGATGATCCAGAGACCTACTTTAATTCTAACAAGGGTGGATCTCATGATTTTGGTTCCTCTCCAAGGAATAAACCTTCGGAGGGATCCTAATCCTAACCATTTAAGACCCAAACTAGGTAAAAAAATTGAATCAGCCACTTAATACCTTCTCAATGCGTAGTAAACCTGCCTATTTTAACACAATAGACTTATATATATGTATATATAGTTGTATATATACATACCAGACCTCTTACATTAAATTGTACACCTGTAAATGCTGGATATGCCGGTCGGTTCCGAGAAGACTTCTACTACAAGTTGGTTTAACCTCGTGTCTAGTGTACTAAGTTTTTGAATGTCCCATGGCACCTAGACATCTCACATTAGTTGGTCCCATTCGTGGTTGTTGGATTTGTCGGTCGTTTCCGGGCAGACTTCTACCACAAATGGCAACTAACCTCGTGTCTATGTGTCACTATTATATACATTTAGAGTCATTCTATATACGCACACGTAAGCAAACAGATATATTTATTATGGGGACATTTCAAATTCAAATTCTAACCTAACCGTATTTATCATGCTAATTCAACGTTAATTACTTTGGTTATGTTTATATAAGTATAATAATAATAACGCCTAAAATAACGTAAATATTCGTATCAATGAGAAAACGTTCTAATGAGGTGGCAATTGTAAATTTGTCCAATTCAAGGTATACAAGTTAGGTTTTCCACACTTTTACCGCTACAACATAGGCATGATGGCACGACGACAAGATAACAAATAGCAGTGGATGGAAAATATACATACAATTTCAACTTGCATTCTAAGCTTGAAGAAATGATTACAATACTGAATTAAAAATAGAGTATTACATATACTTATACTTGTATATTTCTAATTCCTATTTCACCTAACTCATCCCTTTTTGGCGTTATGCACATAAAAATGTTTACGTTTGACCTTTTTCAATTATGAATGCATTTGGATTCAAAATAGGATCCAAATCCAAATCAAATCATGAAATAATCAAATCTAAACTTTTTGAGGTTATAATCAAATGATAAATAAAGGTGAATTACATAAAATAGAAATAATAGTAGCAACACCCATTTTCATCTTTAACTCAATATTAAAATCAAAAAGTCCACAAAACCCAAATAATCATGACAATTCATACGCAATTACAGGATAAAGGATTTGGGGGTTTCAATGTTTATATTATCGAATTTCCAAATCCTCCTACGCATACCTTTCAACATGATAATCTAATAGAAACATGAATATGCCTTAAGTAAATGATATTCCACTCACAGATCTAGGTAGAATAGAGAGGAATCTGTAGTAGATCTAGATCTGTGCTTTATTCTGTGCGGTCAAATGTGCTCCAGTAATCCTCCTAATTATATACATAAGATACATGTATTAGAATCTAATATATATATATATATATGTGTGTGTGTGTGTGTGTGTGTGTGTGTGTGTGTGTTCATGCCAAATTCTAGAATACTAAACTTATGTAAATTAGAATAGAGAGAGATTAAGGGTAGAGTTAGAGAAATAGAAGAAAACCTTTACTCTATTCTTTTATTTTTCTCTGGAATTTTAGCAATGGTGGAGAGGCAGCATGGAGGCAGAGATAGAGAATGATTAGGGTTTTCATAGTGTGATATGAGAGGCTATATATAGTTGCCTGTGTGAGCATAGACCGTTGGATTACTTAGAATTAGTCCAGGCCTTTTATTTATATATATCCTCTAAGAAAAAACCTAACCAGGTAAATTTATTGGGTTGTCCAGATGCCAAGCGGTCAACCGGTGGTCGACACCCCTTAAGGGGGGCCGTGGACCCCCTCGTGGATGGAATGCCCAATAAGGCTACATTGCTGAGTTGTTTATTTTAAATTAGTATGTTCCTTAATCTCTTAATCTTATTCCATATATACAATATACATTGTCCCCCTGATCTTATCTTCGATTCAAAATTTGAATCTCCTTCTTTATTTTAATTTGTAATTTGGACATATATATATTATCCATTTAATTATATATATATACATATTCTGCGTTTACTGTCCAAATTCATTTGTTCATAACATCTTCATACATTGATCGTTTTTAGCATATTATATATGAAAACGAATCAAAATTTCGCCACGAATCCAAATAAAAGAATTTCGTAGCCAAATTCCTAAAGCTGCAAAATCTCATTTTCCAGCTATATTATTTAATTGCTTATTTTTATTTATTTATTTATATTAATACTTATGAATTTTACAGGACGTTACATTCTCCCTCCCCTCCATGCCCCTAAAAATGGATTTTGTCCCAAAATCTGTTTAAGGGGCAAAAAATATAACTCTCTCGAAACATCCATGTTATACACCCATGTTATTTATAGTTCATCCATAAACATCCATGACTCGCAGTGATTATGAACTGCAGACTCACTAAAGTGAGCTCTACCCTAGCATGTAGGTGTAATAAGTGATGCAATATGCATGCAAACAACATAAATACGCATATATTCCTACATGAGTGCTCGGTGCAATGTTGTTGCATCAATTTCTCATCCAATGTAGCAATCATGATGCATTCATAAACGTTATTTTAAGGAAAAATTACCCGTGAAAAGCTCTGGGTGAGCCTGTCTCATCTTATCCTCGGTCTCCCATGTGTTTTCCACTGGATCATTTCCCTATTGTACTCGGACAAGGTGAACGGTTTTGTCGCGGGGTCTCTTTATTCTATGCTCTATAATTTTTGCAGTGGCACGGGGAACCCTGGGCTCCATATCGAGTTTTTCTATGTCCCAAAGTTCATCAAGCTTGAGTCTGATAGTAGAATCATGAAGGCATTTCCTTAGATGAGATACCTTAAAAACATTATGGATTCCCAATAGACGCCCTGGGAGATCCACTCGATAAGCCAAAGATCCTATCTTCTCGATGACACGAAAGGCCCAATAAATCTAGGAGCCAATTTCCCAGTCTTTCTAAAACGAACAGTTTTCTTAAGAGGGATACTTTCACGAGCACCAAGTCTCCAACATTAAACTCAAGTTCCCTCCCTCGCTTATCGGCATACGATTTCCGACGGTCTTAGGATGCCTTCATCCTCCACCTAATCAAAGATATCTTCTCCATGGAATCATGGATGAAGTTAGGTCCGAATATAACTTTGTCGATAGTTTCCCACCAACAAGTTGAAGATTTTCATGGCCTCCCGTATAGTGCTTCAAAAGGGTCTATACTAATTGTCGTTTGGAAACTATTATTATACGTGAACTCCACAAGCGGTAGGTGCTGCTCCCAAACTCCTCCAAAGTCGATGATGCAAGCTCTGAGCAAGTCTTCTAAGATTTTGTTTACTCTTTTTGTCCGTCTGTCTGCGGATGATAAGCTATGCTTAAGTTAAGGGTCGTTCCCAATGTTGCTTGTAGGCTTCTCCAAAATTTGCTTGTGAATAAGGGGTCTCTATCACTCATGATACTCTATGGGATACCATGTATTCTGAAAATTTCTTTGACATATAATTAGGCCAACGTGGCTGCAGTCCTTGTCTTCTTGACTCGTATAAAATGGGCTCTTTTGGTTAAACTATCTACCACGACCCAAATGGCCTCATTCCCCTTTTGGCTTCTAGGAAGTCCATGGAAATATGTTCCCACTTCCACGTGGGGATCTCTAAAGGTAACAACAATCCTCCAGGCTTCCCTTGCTCCACTTTGACTTTAAGGCATGTTAAACATTTGGCCACGAACTCAGCTGCATCTCTTTTCATTCCTTCCTAATGGAGATTCCTCTTCATATCCTTGTGCGTTTTATCCCCACCGGGGTGTATGGTCAATTTTGACCTATGGAAATCCTCTAAAATTTCTTTCCTCGACCCTTCATTCTTTGGGATGTAAAGTCGTCCATCCCAAAGTAAACTTCCATCATCGCCAATCGAATACCTAACCGAATGAGGAAAGATCTCTTTCTTTCTCACTTTCTCCTTTATGTTTCTTAATTCCTCGTCAAAGTATTGTGTGCTTTGGATCCTTTCTCTTAGGGTAGGTCTAATTACCATAGCCCCAAGAAAACCATTCGAAGAGGTTGGTGAGGGTTGCAAATTAAACTTTACGAGGAACTCTAATTGTTTCCATTCTAGGTTTGCATTCAAAGTCATATGTTTCCTACTTAAAGCATTCGCCACAACATCCCCCTTCCCCGAGGTATACTGAATTGCAAAATCAAATGAGGCAATATATTCCATCCATCATTGTTGTCTCAAGATTAGGTCATGTTGAGAAAATAAATACTTTAGGGACCTATGGTCAATAAAAAGTTCAAACTTCTCCCCTAAAAGATAATGCCTCCACACCTTAAGGGCGAACACTACTGTGGCTAACTCAAGGTCATGAACTGGGTATCTCTTCTATGAGTCCTTGAGTTGTCTACTAGCATAGACAACTACTCTTCCTTCTTGCATAAGGACTGCCCCTAAACCAATCCTACATGCGTAGGTGTAAACGGTGAACAATTTTGAACCATCGGGTATGATTAGGATAGGTGCGCTAATTCCTTTAATTTCTTAAAGGCTATATCACATTTATCACTCCAAGCAAACACCAAATTCTTCTTTGTTAATTGGGTTAAAGGAGTAGCGAATGCACCCGCCTTCTTTCCTTGGGCACCATATGCCTCAAGTATAGTGCTATAGGTCTAACATCCTTCTCTAGGTCAATACGAAAAGAAATTTCTCTGTAGGGTGGAAGTCCCGTGACTTCCTCAAAAACATCCAAGAACTCACAAACTTTAGGGACCGAAGATGGTCCTTCAGAACTAGGAGATAAGGAATATAATAAGGATTTATCCTTGTTTCTAACATTTTAAGGAATACTTAGGTTGCATCCTCCTCGGCTCGTAAGACGAACGATCCTCTTATCGTAATCTAGGACGACCCCATAAAACGATAGCCAGTCCATACCTAGGATAAGGTCATACCCTATAAAATCCAACGCATACGCTTCAGAATGGAACTCGACATTGTCGACTTCCAATACTAGGTCTTTACATGATAGTTCAATATACTTAGATCCTCCGATAGGGTTGACCACCTTTATCGGACTATCAGAGTTAGACATGTAAAGGTTCAACAGATTTACTAATCGCTTGGCGATAAAAGAACTGGTCACTCCAGAATCGAACATGGTGTATACAGAATTTCCTAAAATAGAGGTTATGCCTTCAAGTGCGTGTTGCCCTTGGTCTCTTGGGGGTCGACTTTGAATTGGTGTTGCATCTATTGCATAGTTATAGCCACTCTTAACAACTTTGGTCTTTGGGCAGTCTTTAGACATGTGTCCTTCATGGTAGTTTTAACATTTTGCCTTGAACTCCTTTTTCGCTAACGAGGTCCTACAATCCTTGGCCTCATGGCCCTTGAGGTTGCACCTCGTACAAGTCTTTGCATTCTTTTTGAATTTGTTCTTCTTCTTCTTGTTTTTCCACCATTCCTTCTTCCTATTTTTATTGGAGCTTTCTCCTTTCTCTCCTTCTTTGTCCTCCTTGGCACTTTCAGCCGTGCATAGGGTAGTTGTTTCAACTTGAGTTTCAAAAGTTGCCCCAAATGTTACTTAGGCTAATAGAGTTTCTTTCAACGGGGAGTTCAGCCCTTTAACAAATCTAAGGGCTTTGTCCATGGGGTGTCTACCAATCCCCTTACAAACTTACATAATTCGGTAAATTTGGATACATACTCTTGCAAGCTCTAGCTTCCTTGCTTGAGGTGGATGAATTTCTCTAGCTGAATAGTCATTTTTTCTCTTGGCGAAAACTTTGCTTCGAAACGGGATTTGAATTCGGCCCATGTAAATATCTGACCCTCATTTTCCATAAATATTAAGTTTCACCATTCAAGGGCCTCATCCTTCAAATGCTAGGCTGCAATTCTCCTCTTCACCTCATCTGGCCAGCCAGTAGCTTCGAAAATTCTTTCATAGTCCATAACCCAAGATAAGGCACTGGCAAAGCCTTCCTTTCCAGAAAACGATTTCCCTCCAAGATTCGTAAAGGTCTTATAGTAGCGAGAGAAGTCAAAGGCTACCTCAGTGATAGGAGCCGCTGGGGTAGGAATAGCAATAGGGACATGTTCAATAGTATGGAGATACTATTGAAACCATTTTGGCAAGTAGTGGGGTCTTTCTTTGTTACCCCGTTCATATGGGTTTTCAGCCATTCTACTATCACGAAAATGAAGAATCCTTTAGTGGATACTCCTGAGATAGTATTTAAGCTGAAAAGGAAGAAAACGATAAAGATGCCTAGTATTAGTACGTATGCTTATTGGGGTATATATATATAGTTTAAAAAAAAATTATGCCTCTCATATGTATGATTTCCTTATAATCGGGTAACCTATGCTCTGATACCGAATGTAACAACCCGCCCGGAATGGGCCTAAATTTCGACATAGAAAAGGTCCATCGAAACTTATAGCCATTCTAAATGAGTCATAGGTTCTTGTAAGGATTACATTTGCACATAATATACATACACAAATACTTCGAATGGAAATCACACACAGCGGAAAGAGAAAATATTATACTGAAAATAAGATGTACCGCTTATTTAAAAACCACATAAATACAATAGTCACAATTACATCTATTCACTAGGTACATCAAATAGTTCATTCTCACAAGTTTCCCAAAGAAGTAAAGCAATAACTGCTAATAATAGCATAATAACTTCGTCTTCTTCATCAACTTCAATCATGACTTCGTCCATGGCTTTTACCCCATCTACTGACCAGTTGGATATGTTAAGGAGCAGGGTCAGGACATAAAATTTTGTGTGACTGAAATATAGTGTTACGTAATGTCCGTAACCTATATTTTTAGCAGGTTACAGATTCCAAGGTATGTCTATGCAACACACAACAAATACCAAGTATCTAACTAATGGGGTGGATATCCAAGTCAATTGCCCATTAGTGTTCTTAGGGTAAAGATCCAACGAGGTGGCATTCTCGGTCGCTTATGGCCCTATTAAAGGTGGATTCTTATGATCTCTTATAACCCTGAGGTGGATCCATAGCCCTTTGAGACCCCGTCCTAATACATTACCGTTCTTAAGTCTATACTCCAATTTGTAATATGAGAAGCAATATTGTGATATGTCGCTTAAGACTTCCCTCAGATAGATGGTGAGCATGCAATGAACACATATCTTTCAATTACCAATCTGTCCCTAGTTGAGCCCTTATAAGCTTCTAGAGGAAGTGGACATCCCTTGAACTACCCTACTCCGTTACCGTTTTATGCCTAACCACTTTTAGAGAAGGAGGACCCAAAGACCTACTTTAAAACTAATAAGGGTGGGTCCTATGACTTTGGTTCCTCTCCAAGTAATAAACCTTCAGAGGGATCCTAGTCCTAACCACTTAAGACCCAAACTAGGTAAAAAGTGAGTCATCCACTTAAGACCTTATCAAGGCGTAGTAAACCTGCCTATTTTAGCACAATAACTTATATAAATATAGTTATATATATGCACACCAGACCTCTCACATTAAACCGTACACCAGTAGATGTTGGATATGCCCGTCGGTTCCAGGTAGACTTCTACTACAAGTTGGTTTAACCTCGTGTCTAGTGTACTAAGTTTTTGAATGGCCCATGGCACCTAGACATCTCACATTAGTTAGGCCCGCTTGTGGTTGCTTGATTTGCGGGTCGGTTCTGGGAAGACTTCTACCACAAATGGCAACTAACCTCGTGTCTATGTGTCACTATCATATACATTTAAAGCCATTTTATATATACACACACAGAAGCGAACATATATATTTATTATGGGGACATTTCAAATTCTAATTCTAACCTAACCGTATTTATTACACTAATACGACGTTAATTACTTTGGTTACGTTTATATAAGTAAAATAATAATAACGCCTAAAATAATGTAAATATTCGTATAAATGGAAAAATGTTCTAACGAGGTGGCAATTGTCAATTTGTCCAATTCAAGGTATACAAGTTAGGTTTTCCATACTTTTACCGCTACAATGTAGGCATGATGACATAATGACAAGATAACAAATAGCAATGAATGGAAAATATACATACATACAATTTCAACTTGCATCTTAGGCTTGTAGAAATGATTTCAATATTGTATTAAAAATAGACTATTACATACTCTTATACTTGTATGTTTATAATTTCTATTTCACCTAATTCACCCCTTTTTGGCGTTATGCACATAAAAATATTTACATTTGACCTTTTTCAAATATGAATGCGTTTGGATTCAAAATAGGATCCAAATCCAAATCAAATCATGAAATAATCAAATCTAAACTTTTTGAGGTTACAGTCAAATGATAAATAAAGGTGAATTACATAAAATAGAAATAATAGTAGCAACACCCATTTTCATCTTTAACTCGATATTAAAATAAAAAAGTCCACAAAACCCAAATAATCATGACAATTCATACGCAATTACAGGATAGAGGATTTGGGGGTTTTAATGTTTATATTATCGAAATTCCAAATCCTTCTAGGCATATCTTTCAACATGATAATCTAATAAAAACATGAATATGCCTTAAGTAAATGATATTCCACTCACAGATTTAGGCAGAATAGAGAGGAATCTGTAGTAGATCTAGATCCGTGCTTTAATCTTTGCGGTCAAACGTGCTCCAGTAACCCTCCTAAGTATATACATAAGAGACATGTATTAGAATCTCATATATATATATATATATATATATATATATATATGTTTATGCCAAATTCCACAATACTAAATTTATGTAAATTAGAATAGAGAGAGACTAAAAATAGAGTTAGAGAAATAGAAGAAATCCTTAACCCTATTTTTTTAATTTTTCTCTGGAATTTAGCAATGGCGGAGAGGCAGCATGGAGGCAGGGATAGAGAATGATTAAAGTTTTCATAGTGTGATACAATGGGATAAATATAGTTTCCAATGTGATCGTAGACCACTGGATTACTTAGAATTAATCCGGACCTTTTATTTATGTATATTCTCTAAGAAAAACCCTAACCAACTAAATTTATTGGGTTATCCAGCCGCCGAGCGGTCGACCGGTGGTCGACACCCCTTAAAGGGGGTTCGACTCCTTCGAGGCTGGAATGCCCAATAAGGCTGCGTTACTGAGCTGTTTATTTTAAATTATTGCGTTCCTTAATCTCTTAATCTTATTCCATATATACAAAGTATACAATATACTTTGTCTCCCTAATCTTATCTTCAATTCAAAATTTGAATCTCCCTCTTTATTTTAATTTATAATTTGGACACATATATATTGTCCATTTAATTCTCTCTCTATATATAAATATATCTGCGTTTACTGTCCAAATTCATTTGTTTATAACTTCTTCGTACATTGACCGTTTTCAGCATATTATATATGAAAACGATTCAGAATTTCGCCACGAATCCAAATAAAAGAATTTCATAGCCAATTTCCTAAAGTTGCAAAATCTCATTTTCTAGCCATATTATTTAATTGCTTATTTTTATTTATTTATTTATTATTAATACTTATGGATTTTACGGGGTGTTACAAAAAGCTAGTTGATATGGCGCTTATGCAAGAAGATGGCAAGGGAGAAAAGAAAGAGACTAAGACTGAGGAAACTCAAGCTAAGGGCGAAAAGCAGAAATTGTGGTCCGTAAAAGGAAAACAAAAGCAACAAAAGAAGGTGGAAAGCCCGACAAGGCTCAAATCAAAAAGGAGGTAAAAGTGTCATGGTTGTGGTGCTATGGGGCACTTTGTAAAAGACTGCAGAAAGACCAAGGGGGCTTGCTTTAATTGTGGACAGATGGGACACTTCACTAAGAAATGCCCTAGTTAGCAAGGAAAAAGGGCAGGGACTTTTGGACAAGTACATTCTTTGGAAGCAAGTGACCTGATTGAGGTAGGAAAATCACGGTTGAAGGTTTGATTTCCGTTTAGACCATCCTGTTCGAACCTTGTTTGATTCTGGTGCTTCACACTCATTTATATCCAGTTCTTTAGTGGATAGTCTACACCTAAATACTAGTATAGTCTCTAAACCTGTAATAATATCAAACCTTATAGGAGGATCACCTCATTTATCCATAATGTGTAGGGGTTTGAGAATTTCTATCTTGGGCATCGAATTGGAATGAGACGCGTATGTACTAGGCTTTATGGGCTATTGTTTGATTCTAGGCATGGAATTGCTAGCCATGTATGGTGCCATCCTTGATTGCGAAAAGAGAGCGGTTAGACTTTTTTCCTGTCATGGTAGGACTCTTGAAATTTCCTACGACCCATGGGGGTCGGTGATGTCAGTTTTCTAAAATCACTGGATACTTTTGTTGACGATTTGCGATTTGTGCCCATAGTTAGAGACTACTTGGATGTGTTTGAGTAGGTTAAGGGACTACCTCTGAAGCGTGAAATAGACTTTCGGATTTACTTGGTAGAGAACGCGAAGCTAGTTGCTCTACCAATCCGCCATATGGCTCCTAAGGAAAGGAGAGAGCTAAGCAAGCAAGTAAAGGAGCTATTCGAGAAAGGTTTCATTAGGAGAAGCATTTCAGAGTGGGGAGTTCCAGTCATCTTCGCAACTAGGGCAGACGGCTCACTTTGTCTATGTATGGATTATAGGGAGTTGAATAAGCTCACTAAGAAGAATAAGAACCCGCTACCGAGAAACGATGACCTGTTTGATCAGCTAGTTGGCGCGTCAGTTTTCTTGCAGATGGATCTGACCATGGGGTTTCATCAGTTGAGAGTGGCAGAAGACAACATTCATAGGACCGCATTTAGAACTCCAGATGGTTTTTCGAATGGTTGGTTATGCCTTTTGGGTTAACAAATGCACCCATCTATTTTGTGGATTTGATGAGTAGGGTGTTTAGGGAGTTTCTGAACAAGTTTGTGGTAGTCTTTGTGGATAACACCCTGATCCTCTCAAAGAACGAGGAGGAGAATGCCCAACACTTAGGAGAGGTTTTACGCACCCTCAGGTCACATCAACTCAAGGAGAAGTTTTCTAAGTGTCACTTCTAGAGAAAGAAACTACGGTTCCTAGGGCATGTGGTCTCCAAAGACGGGATAACAGTGGATCCCATGAAAGTCGTTGTAGTTTAAGATTGGAGGGCTTCAAAGAATGCAACGGAGGTGAGAAGTTTCCTAGGATTGGCAGGCTACTGTAGAGAATTTATCAAGGATTTTGCAAGAGTATCGGCCCCGCTTACCCGACTGACGAAAAAGGACTTGGCTTTTTCATGGAGTGTTAATTGTGAGGATGCTTTTCAGAAGTTGAATAGGGCTCTAACAACAGCCCCAGTTCTGACTCTCCCTGGCGAAAGCAAGATGTTTACGGTTTACACTGATGCTTGTGGAACAAAAGTTGGTGTCGTTCTGATGCAAAAGGGAAGGGTAATGTGCTATCGAAGCAGGCAGTTGAGGGTTCACAAAAAAACTACCCAACCCATGATCTTGAGTTAGCTGCTATAGTGTTCGCATTGAAGTCTTGGCAGCACTATTTTCTTGGAGAAAAATTTAAGCTATATACGCATCATAAATCGCTCAAGTATTTGTTCTCACAGAAGGATCTCAACCTAAGGAAGCAGTGATGGATGGAGTTCCTAGCGTCCTACGACTTGAAATAGCTTATACCCCTGGCAAGGGTAATGTAGTGGCGGACGCAGTGAGTAGGCATAGGATGAATTTGAGTCCTTTATTCATAGAAAGGTGGAGCTTGGAGTACATCTCAACCTTTAATTTTTAGCGTTCTACGAATTTCACAGTTGGATTATTAGCATCTTTGGAAGCACGACCTACTCTATTAGAGCAAACTGGATCTATGCAACATGATGACCCATAGAATTTCGGACATCTTGGATAGGCTCAATAAAGGATAGACTTCTAGTCACCTTGCTAGATATACCATGGATAATTAGGGGTGGCTAAGACGAGATGGAAGGCTATGTGTCCCTAAGATTGGGGAATTGCTCAAGGCAGTGCTTGAGGAAGCTCATCTTCTCAGATGACTATCCATCCGGGCAGCGAAAAAATGAATCAAGACATGAAGAGGGTTTTATTTTGGGCCGACATGAAGAAAGATGTGACGGAATTTGTAGCACGACGCATGACTTGCCAAAAACCAAAGGCTGAACAAAAGAAACCAGGCGAATTGTTGTAGCCCTTGGATATCCTGCAATGGAAGTGGGAGAGCGTCTCTATGGACTTCATCGATGGATTGCCACGATCAAGGAAGGGAAATACAAGCATATGGGTAATAGTGGACATACTTACAAAGAGCGCTCGTTTTATTCCTGTGAAGAGCAAGAGGATGGTGTCTTGGCTGGCATCAGTTTATCTTGGAGAGATAGTTTGATTAAATGGGGTACCTTCCAATATAGTGAGCGATCGCGACCCCATCTTTACTAGCGAGTTTTAGAAGAGCTTGCAAGAAGCATTAGGTACATAACTACATTTAAGCACAACATACCACCCTCAGACAGATGGACAAACTGAGAGGGTGAATAGAGTTCTTGAGGATCTTCTAAGACTGTGAATCCTAGATTTTGGAGGAATTTGGGAACAACACCTTCCTTTGGTGGAGTTCACCTATAACAACAGTAAACAATCCAACATGACATGGCACCCTTCGAAGCACTATATGGATGACCTTGTAGATAACCGACTTGTTGGTGGGAGTCTACCGACAGACTTATTCTTGGGCCAGACATGATTCGAGATACTTCAGAGAAGATCGATCTTATCCGTTGAAGGATGAAAGCTGCTCAAGACTGATAGAAATTTTATGTTGATAAGAGGATAACTGATTTGTAATTTGAAGTGGGAGATATGGTCTTCATTAAAGTGCCACCGCCAAGGAACGTAGTTCGCTTTAGTTTAGTATGGAAGTTGGCACCGAGATTTGTGGGGCCATTCCCTATCACGGAGAGGATAGGACAGATGACTTATAGGATTAAGCTACTGGATAGACTAACGGGTGTACATGATGTATTTCACGTTTCCCATTTGAGGAAATGTCTCCACAATTTAGTAGAGATAGTAGAGCCGAGCACTCTTGAGGGCGTAGAAGTTGAGAAGGAAGCATCAGTATGTTGAGTTCCTACTCATATCCATGTATTAGAAATCAAGAAGTTAAGGAACAACGAAATCAGATTGGTAAAAGTGCAATGGGGAGGAGACCTCGAAGATGCAACATGGGAACCTGAAGATATGATTTGCGCTTCTTATCCTTTTCTTTTTGAGAGTACGTTCTTGACTTCTTTTCCAAGCTTTTACTTTGCATTTTCTTCTACCGTTCAAGTTCATTTATCCTATTGTTCGAACCTTTCGATCCTCAGGTAGAATCCATTGGTTGGAAACATGTGTTTGAAACATGTTATGATTGATGATTGCAAATGGATGCAAGTGTTTTCTAGTGGTTGCTCGTGGATGCATACACACAGACTTGGCAATAGATCGGCTCAAATCACTTACATGTTGCATATGGATGTGCATGCATTTTAGATTTTCTATGGATGGAAATGGATGTATCATCATATGGATATTGCATTTGGACGGATGATTGTGCACACATGTAGAGTTTATATAATAAGACTACTCACATACATTTTGGACTTATGGCATAGACATATATTGCATTAAGGAGGTCAACTGAATTAGTCGACCACCTGATTTTCGCATTAGTGTATGGACATATACAGAAAACACTTTACATAAGTTCATACAAGCATTAGAAATCTCTTAAGGACAATGGACGCTTATGGGTGATGGATGAGTATATGGTTGTAGATGGAAGTTAGGATAAGATCATTCTTCTAGACTTGGAGATTTCGGGGATGATATCCTTTAAGTAGGGGAGAATGTAACACCCCAGAATATAATACACTATAATCATAGTAAATATTAAGAATTAAGTGAAATCGCCATTACCGTTTGAGTTCGCCTACAACAACAGTTACCAATCCAGCATAGGCATGGCACCCTTCGAAGCACTATATGGACGACCTTGTAGATAGTCGACTTGTTGGTGGGAGTCTATCGACAGACTTATTCTTGGGACAAACATGATTCGAGATACTTCAGAGAAGATCGATGTTTTCCGTTGAAGGATGAAAGCTGCTCAAGACCAACAGAAATTTTATGTTGATAAGAGGAGGACCGACTTGTAATTTGAAGTAGGAAATATAGTCTTCATTAAAGTGTCACCGATAAGGAACGTAGTTCGCTTTGGTTTAGTAGGGAAGTTGGCACCGAGATTTATGGGGCCATTCCCTATCACGGAGAGATAGGATAGATGACTTATAGGATTAAGCTACCGGATAGACTGAAGGGCGTACACGACGTATTTCACGTTTCCCATTTGAGGAAATGTCTCCACGATTCAGTAGAGATAGTAGAGCCGAGCACTCTTGAGGCCGTAGAAGTTGAGAAGGAAGCATCAGTACGATGAGTTCCTACTCATATCTATGGATCAGAAATCAGGAAGTTAAGGAACAAGGAAATCAGATTTGTAAAAGTGCAATGGGGGAGGAGACTCGAAGATGCAACATGGGAACCTGAAGATAGGATTCATGCTTCTTATCCTTTTCTCTTTGAGAGTACGTTCTTGACTTCCTTTCCAAGCTTTTACTTTGCATTTGCTTCTACCGTTCAAGTTCATTTATCCTATTGTTCGAATCTTTCGATCCTTAGGCAGAATCCAATGGTTGGAAACATGTGTTTGAAACATGTTATGATTGATGGTTGCAAGTGGATGCAAGTGTTTTCTAGTGGTTGTTCGCATATACACACACTTGGCACTAGATCGGCTCAAATCACTTACATGTTGCATATGGATGTGCGTGCATTTTAGATTTTCTATGGATGGAAATGGATGTATCATCATATGGATATTGCATTGGGACGAATGATTTTGCACACATGTAGAGTTTATATAATAAGACTATTCGCATACATTTTGGACTCATGGCACAAACATATATTGCATTAAGGAGGTCAGCTAAATCAGTCGACCGCATGATTCTCGCATTAGTGTACGGACATATACACACAGCACTTTGCATAAGTTCATACAAGCATTAGAAATCACTTAAGGACAATGGAAGCTTGTGGATGATGTATGAGTACATGGTTGTAGATGGAAGTTAGGATAATAACATTCTTCTAGACTTGGAGATTTCGGGGACGAAATCCTTTAAGCAGGGGAGAATGTAACAGCCCATAATATAATACACTATAACCATAGTAAATATTCAGAACTAAGTGAAACCGGCATTACCGTTGCGTTAGTCTTGGAATTCTGGTTCAGATAGACCCCAAGTTTGCGTAAAATGGACAACGTATGAAGAAGTTATGGACCTTAGAAGTTTGTATACACATAAGGTTCATATATATAAATAAATGATAAAACAATTTCCAGGAAATCGAATGAGAGA
Source organism: Allium sativum (assembly GCA_030737875.1). Lineage (NCBI taxonomy): Eukaryota > Viridiplantae > Streptophyta > Magnoliopsida > Asparagales > Amaryllidaceae > Allium > Allium sativum. Next base: position 38,616,547 of record CM060913.1, read on the forward strand.
ATGGGTGGGAAAATGTCCCATTGGGGGACGACCCAAACCTCAGCCCATGTCGACCTGTGGGTCGACCCATAGGAGCCAGGGTCGACCCTGGTGTCGACCTATCATGGACCTAGGCAGATCCATTCTGCGCATCTGGACTGTTTTCTGCACTATATTCATGCTGACTCACCATGACTTGTATGATTCATATTTAAAACCTAAATCTAAGGGTTGATCTTGGCTCTGTAACACTATAAATAGATGTCTTCCCTTATTCTGGAATTCGCACAAATTCTTCACATCTTACTCTGCCTCTAAATTCTTATGAAAAATATAAACATACAAATGAGGGAATGCTGCTAGTGGTCGGATTAAATAGAAGCAACATCAAGACTTGGACTTGAATTGGACTTGGATTCTTGCGACATAGTGTTATATAATTATCTTCACCAAGATTCACTATGAGTTAAAGTTATTTACATATTTGATTTCTTAGGCCTTGAACATGACAGTTAAATAAAATTGGTTAGGATCTACAGTGTTAGAAAAATAACCATTACACCTATTTTCACTATAGATCACCTATGCATATGATTAGTTATACATATGCCTGTGATGTTACAAGTTATATACATGCATGTGATGTCAATTAACCAAGTCATATGTGCCTGTGATGTTAATTAGACAAGTTATATACATGCATGTGATGTTAATTAAACAAGTCATACATGCCTGTGATGTTAATTAAGACAAGTTGTACACATGCCTTGATGTTGGATAAATTACAAGTTAAACGTATTTATCTTCCTTTTCCCATTTTTCTATGTTTATTTCCAATCTTGCCTATAAATATACGTGATTTAATTCCTCTCCCTCTGTTTTCCTTTTTATTTTACACTAAGCCTAGGCCTTTGGAAGCCTAGGCTATACTCGACTAAAATGGACGTACGATTGGGTTAAAAATGAATAATATAAAGAGAGACTTAGGCATGTTATTTACTTGAACTAAACTGATTATAATTTGGGACAAAGGATAGATATACCTATTTAAACTTGTTTGTAGACACTTTTTGTATATGAACGTTATGCATAAACCTGAAACTTGGGAATGTAGTTGATGAATAATATGCATATAGACTAGACATGTCAGCTTTGACTTAAATGGACATTAAGTAAATGATATGTTAGGAATAGGGCCGTATACACATAATGACATTACAACCATGCTTATTAATAAAACCTGAACCTGCTAAGTTGATCATAAGTATTAATAAGCAAAGAGGTCCCCCATCTGCTGTTGTATCAGGTTTTGGGGACTCTTAAATCGTAGATATTTGGGGACACAAGCTTAGGTGGTTTGGTTTGTGCCAATCTGTTGTTTGGAACCCATATCAGTTAGTCCTATAGGTATCTTATCCGATGGACCTCACGCTGGGTAGAGGCTTAGGACACGGATTACTGAACTTGGTAGTAAGAGTTTCACATGGGGGTGGTTACGGGTGCATTTCGACGGAGTCATGCACGTGCATGGGTCCGACTAGGGAAGATAAGACACTATAACACCAGTAAATAAGCCTATGTCATATGGTTGCTGGGTTAGGGAGTGATATACCCTACTGTCGGGGATGACATAGGGTTTTTACATAGTAGGGAGCCGATCGCTTGGGTAGTAATTAAGGTACACCTTATCCTGTTGTTGTGTAATTAGGGTATGCCTAATCCTGCTGTTTAATCCAGATGTTTATTTCTGTTACTAATCCTGTTGTAATCCTGCTGACATGTAATTAGGGAAAGAGCCTAATCTTGTTGAACCTGTTATGCTAGTGTTGGTGCAGACATATATGTTCAGACATTACCTATTTTTAGGATATAAATGTGACGCATTACCTGATCATAAGTTTATTCCTGTTATTCAGTTTAATTTATTTGTTGTAACACTTTACCTTTCTTATCCAGTCTTATTTACCTGACTTGGCATTCCTAGTTTATGCATATTTGTAAGTCACTAGAACTCGCCAGACTTTATGTCTGACCCTTTTCTTTCGCTTCTTTCTTCCTTTACCCCCTCGGGTCCTTGAAGTGCAACACTGAACAATAACTAGGATTATCTTTTCAGCTTGGACTTGACTTGGACTTCTTGTGATGTATCGTTTTGACTTGCTCTCTTCTTTAATTTGGCTTATGACATGGGATATGACTTTATGTACTTTGGTATTTTATTTTCTGAGATGGCTTGAAAGACATATTTGAGACAATATGCTAGGTGTAAATGGTTTTGATATATTTCTGAGACTATGCTTTATTTCTTTTATAATAAAGTTTTAAATTTTTCTGCTGTTTATTTTATCTGTCTTGTTTATTCTCTATAATGATTGCCTGTTTTGCTTAACGAAACTTAATGCATTCTATATTGAATGACAATAACAAACACGGGATGTCATAGTAGGCAATGCTTCTACTATTTAAATTGGAGCCATTGACAAACAAAGACTAGAAGAAAATAATGAAACAAATGGTAAGCTTTAGAGGATTTTTCTTCTTCTTAATATTCAATTGTTATGATTTGTACCAATTGGTATGATTTTCCACTGAATGCATGTCTAATTAATGAAATTGATATTATATTAAAAATACAATATAGAAATGGTGATGATCATGTTTATAACCAAGGTTTTAAATCTTGGACATTGGTCACGTTTCGTCTCGACAATTTTAGAAACTTGATCTTGTCGTGGGAGATATCAGATGAGATGAGTTTAACTCAGGGGGTTTTCTCATATTTCCATCTTGGGTCTGAAATCTTATATTGGACCAATCTCGGGGTACATAATATGTTGAAAACCAATATACTTACACAATAATTTCCACGAATGTCATTATAAAAATAGTAACTTAAAATTGAATTGCAAAATCACCTTATCATTCTTAATTTACGAAAGAACATTCATATTCATAAATTATAATATGCTAAAAATAAAAAATTAATATAATACAAATAGATTAGTGCTTACAATTTATGATCCATGGACATGAATTGTTGTTAGACAAAGAACATAAAAAGGATCCAAAACATAAAACAATTCAATATAAGTGGAACTTAAAATATATAATTTCATATGTAGCATGCTAGTAAAAAATGACGAATATGAAAATCATAAGCATTGTAGAACATATATGAATATATGATATGCTCATTTAACTTGTAAAATATAAAATAATAGGATATTATCATAGCTGGATTTAAGTTTTCCCTGTTTTGGTTTAGGCACAAGTTTATATTTTAACTAGAAAAACCAAGATCTCGGGTGATATCTCAGTATCTCGTCTCGATTGATATATCGTTCGATATTGCAATATCTCGGACGATATATTCAAAACGAGATTTAAAGTGATATTTGTTGTTTCGTTTCAGAAGGAGACTAAAATGAGATATCGTAGGAGATTTTGGGCGATATTTATGAGAATTGAAACAATGTTTGTAACCACTTTACTATATTTTATCTACAAATATAAAATAGTAGTATATGCATAGTATGATGATCTTCTTTGGTTTATATCTAAATGGATTTAATAGGATGCTTTTTATCATTATTTCATAAAATGGTTAGGATTTATTACTCTCTTTCTTATTGATTCAGAGAACTCCTGCTGATGTTAAAAAAGCAATAATTTTCAAGCACCAGGTCATCATTTCTTTCATTAATTTCTTAAAGTTGAGTTTCAATTTATTTTAGTTGAAACTTATGGATTACTGATAAGCTTTCGTATAATTCTCATTTGTTACTAACCTTGAATTATAGTCATTTCTTTAGCATATAAGGTGATAGTAATTTCATTTTTAAAGCATCAAAATATAGATTAGTAAGTTTATGGAACCTTGACATTTTGGGCAATTTCAGATTATCAGTTTACTATGTGTGAGGGTTTTGTTGAATGTATTCTATATTTCTCAACGACATGAATGCATAAGTATTTAGTCCACACAATCAATTTTCACTTAAAATACATGTTGTGTGTCTGCTTGAATGGTGTGTCTACTTTCATTAATTTAGCAAATTTTTGGTATGTATAATAAGGTTTCCTATGAACCTCTAACCGGCTTCTGTTTTTTATATTAGTTGATGCAATTTGAATATTACATGCAAGACAAAATATATTTCTTGCAAGTTTAATTCATTACATGCTTTAGTGATAATATGTATTACCTAATTTGGCAATCAATTACCACTGAAAGAATCTTTAATATGTTGTCTCAAATTTTTTGCAGGAGGCATATATTATTGGATAAAGAGCCAACTTCTAAAAGGACTAAATTAATTACAAGAGTGGATTATGGAAAAAACCGATAGCTCAATGTTATGTTGATTGCTTAAGCATTAAATGGTATATTAAATTACATTTATGCTTTTATCGTCATTCTTACTTTAAAATTAATGTACAGTATCGGCTAGAATTGTTTATGACTTAAACGACGACTGCTGTGAGGTTTCGAAGTTCCTAAAACATATGTAATATGCACTTTTGGTCCAGTATTGAGCTATGTTCTGATAGTGGAGAATTTTCTCATTTTTGTAGTGTTTGTTAATAATTAACAGCTTGGTTCATATGCAATGAGGAGTGATGAAAATGAATAACTATTTAATTGAATTTATTACTTAACTTCTTGTAGCACCCCATATTTTAATACACAATAATTATATAAAAAAGATAATAAAATGAATATTAATTGATAAAATATTTAGAATTGGCTAAAACAGACTTTATCATTGCATTCATTATGAAATTCCGATTTAGATAGACTCTTGATTCTTATAAATTGGACGAAATATGAGCAAGTTACGATTAAAAGAAGTTTGAACTATATTAAATAATTTAAACAAATAAATTCAGAATAAATGCAATGGTAACAGGGCTACCAGACTCTACATGTGTCGACCCCTGTGTCGACCTAGGTAGTAGGTGGGTCGACCAACCTTCGGGCAGGCAGAAACCTCAACCTGGACGTGTCTTCTTGTTTTGTTCCTTGCTGACTCAACGATGATGTGTATTCAACGATTTGATTTAAAACCCTAAGATCATATGGTTTATATTATCCTGGAATTTCTATAAATAGGCTAGCAACCCTCACTATTTTCTTACACAAACATTTCTTTATCTTTTTCTTCTACAACAACAATTTCAAAGGCCTTTTGTGGATCTATTACATATCTCTGTGAGTTCTACATCATTTTTAGATCTGCAAATTAAAAAGGATTTTGATAGTAAAAATATATTGGATCTGAAAAGCATTAGTGTTCATAAGTTTATTCTTATATGTTATTGTTCTTTAATTATTGTCAATTACCTATTCAGTTTTCGGTTGTTTTTTTGGCTAAGCCGACCGGTTTTTAAGGTGACCACAAACATCTTTTATTATAACTAATAATAAAAAATCAGTCTAGTACAGGTGAATCAACTATTCATTTTTAAGGTGGACCGTTCACTACATACGGAGTTTAAAGTGTTCTGTCCACTCTGCCTATATAGGCTTACGTCACTGGAGCTAGCTTAATAACTAGACTACAAAATAACTTACTCCACGCAGGAAGTTTAATACAAACTTTACGTGGCTTACAAATTAAACTTAATGCAACATAAACTAGTATAGAGTACAAGATAGCCGCATCAAGTTGCAAAAGGAAACAGTGAAGCACGTGATTGCATGGCCGAATTACATCACATTCTGACTTGGGCTAGGCTACAACAAAAGTACACCAGATTTGAATTAAGCAAAAGCTTGATTTGACCTTGGAAAATGCCCACGATTTTAGGCTTATGCGACATGGAAAGAGAAGATCAACGGGAGGAAAAAATGCAGCCCATTACCAGAGATGACAAGTTGAGAGCCGTGGCTTCTCCATGTTTGCCATGATCCAGATGGTGGTACAATCAACCAGAGCACCATGAACTCCCACCTCCCATGACAACTACCAGCAAAATACATAACACCAATCACCCAGAGAAAAACAACCACAAAACACACAATCCATGCAGACCATACCCAAATAGTCAACACAATCAACATCTCTAAAATACAGGATGACATTCAACAAAGATACAGATGACCTAATACCCAAATAGCCCAATAGAGATCAACCCACATCAGATAAAATCAGATCATTCAAAATTAGCTCACCATGTTAGAGATATATAGCTTAATTTCATTATGTACGTGGTAAATCAAGAATGAGATGGCATACAAGATGAGGCCGATGAGTCGCGAAACATATCCAGGTGCAAGACAGTACAGTACCCCAAAGAAGCTCTACGTAAGATCTAAAACTAATATCGTAACAAGTCTAACCCTAACCAAAATTTGTCGAATCCCTCCGCCACTTCCTACACTGGAGCACAAGCAAAACCTCAAAAGGTTCTCGACACGAGATCAACATAGTAAACAACAGGGGGTTTCCAGAAGTGGATAAAGCCACCGCGCTATAGCAAGTGTCGAAGACTGTGTTCAGAGGGGGATAGCCGATGAAGGAGTGTCGGGTTGAAGAAAGAATGGGGGAGATGGTGCAGAAAGGGTCAGATATGTAATCAAAACTGGGGTTTAGTCTTCTATCACGCAGACGAAAGAAAGGAAACAACAATAGCTGAAGACGAGAGAGAGAGAGAGAGTGGATCGATAATGGAAGAGAAGGTTTCAGAGGAGGTGGTAATGAAGGAGTCAAATAATTTTGAGGATACTTCCATGTCGCCATTAACGATACAAAGACTAAACCAAACCCTACTTGTATGTATAGTTTTCAGTTATTATATGTTTATATGTACATCTTTCTTCCTTATCCCCTTTTTGTCTTAGTTTTATTTACAGTCTTATTATGCCTATTTATTCAATTTGAGTTTGGGTCTATTTTCTCCTATTCCTTTTTATTTTGCGCTGAGCCAGGCCATCGAGGGCCTAGGCCATTTCCGTTTGAATTGCGTAAAATTAGGATAAATTAGAATAATATGCAACGAAAGTAAAAAAGAAGATTTAGGCATATTGGAAATAGAGAACCATTGACTGTATAATTGGGATAACATGCAAACATGTTAATCAGCGTAGATTGGACTTAATTTTATATTAAGCAGAACATGTAATGAGAAGGTATGTGAATCATAAGTAAATTAAGTAAAACATGTTATTGTAATTTGTATATCTGAGCAGGTGCTTGTCTGATCTAGGATGTGTTGTTACATTTAATAAATTTCATTTACAACTAGGAAATATAATATAAGGTTATATTATGCTTATTAATGAACTTAAACCTGCTAAGTTAAACCTGTTTGATTAATAAGCTAAGAGGTCCACGTCTGCTGTTATCATATTTTTTGGGGGGGGGGGGGGGGGCTCTTAAAATCCTAGTTTACTTGGGGGACCAAGTCTAGGAGTGGCTTGTGTAAATTTGTTGTTTGCTTGGAATCCATATCAGTTAGTACCCTCCTGTTATCAAACGAGTCCCGCACTAGGTAGGGACTAAGGAACGCTATACTGATAGATGATTGTAAGAGGTTCAAATTCTATAGGTGGGTACAGGTGCGTTCCTATGGAGTCATGAGCGTGCATGGGTCCGATGAGGGAAGATAAGACGTTGTAGCACTAACGGATATGGATGTGTCTTTAAAGTTGATTGGTTCAACACTGATATCCCCGGCTGCCATGGTTAGCACAGGTTATTCGCATCTGATAGGGAGCCAACCACTGTGTAGTAATTAGGGTAAAACCTAATTTTGATATTCTGATAGTTGGTGTAGGAATTATGTTCTGGGAAATAAATGAGAAGCGTATCTGATCTTACTTTATCTCGTTCACTTCGTACTTATATATTTTACTATATTTTCATGTCCAGTATTATTGATCTGTCTTGATACTTCTTTACCGTATGCTTATGCTAAAAATCACTGTAACTCTCTAGACTTTATGTTTGACCTATTTTGTTTTTCATTCTCTCTTCCTTTTCCCTCCGCAGGTTCTCAAGGTAGTTGATTGCAGCAATGACCGTGATTCTTTGATCCAGCTTGGACTTGGAATATTTCTCACTCTATGTATTGCTTCAGTTTTTGTTCTACGCTTATTGTAATGACTCAAGAGGGACGTGATTTTTATGGTTTTGTACCTGTACTTTGATGGTTTATGCTTCCATGAGGCATATTGTTTTTATGATTATGACTCTATGGTATTTGAAACTTTAATTCTATGATGGTTTGATAATAAAAATTTGAAAAGGTTTCCGCTACATTTTATATTCTGTCTTGTGAATTTTAGTCTTTATGTTGTGCTTTATATTTATTGTGCTTCATAGAACTTAATACATCCTCATATGGGTGGCATTAAGGGACGTGGGGTGTCACATTTGGTATCAGAGCCTAAGGTTACGAGATTAGAGATTTTTTTCTAAAAAAGTGTTTTCAAAGCAAAATATTTTCAAATAAAGCTTATTTTTGAAAAATGTACCCCCTACAGTCATTTACAATATTCCTTCAATCTCTTATTGAATCTTTATTTCTTCCCTCTTCAGCATGTCCGGGGCTCCTAATTTTCCCCAGGGCATTCCCATTCCGACATGGTTCGATAGATATGTAGAGACTACGACGCCTACCGAAGTGCAATGTAATGTCCCACCCCCAGTTGCAGTTGCAGTTGCGGTAGCTCCACCCAATCCTATAGTTAAATTCTCTAAGCTTTGTGAGGATTTTTTTTGCGATGGGAGGCAAGCTGTTTCGTGGTACGGAGAGTTTCATGGAGGCGCACAATTGGCTTAGGGAGATAGAAAATGTGTTTGATCTATTGGAGCTAAATAATAGGAGAAAGATTCAGTTGGCCGCTTGATAACTGAAACATCTTATTGGTGGGAGGTGACTCAGGCGGGGCAAATGGTGGCTACATGAGATGAGTTTAAGCATAGATTTGAGATGTAGTTCTTGTTGCATTCTGAAGAAGGAATGCAAATGGAGAAGTTCTTGAGTTTGAAGCAAGGAAGTATGACTATTAAGGAATATGTCAATAGTTTTAATCAATTGGCAAGATTTGGCTTGGATTTTGTAAACACTCCCAGAAGAAGGCTTTAAGATTCACTAAAGTGTTGAATCAACCTCTCCAAGGACCAGCGATGACACATATCCCGATGGGAGTGACTTTTGAGAGGTTAGTGGATATGGCTTTGATGCATGAGGACGAGAAAGAGGATAAGAAAGAAGTTAAGACTGAAGAGGACAAGCCCAAGACTGACAAGAAGAAGTGGTGGCCTAAGAAGGGGTAACAAAGAAGGTAGGAAAACCTAATAAGGCACAAATCAAGATAGAGGTTAAGTGTCATGACTGTGGAAATATGGGGCACTTTATTAGAGACTGTAGGAAGACTAAGAATGCTTATTTTAGTTGCCGTCCAGTTGGACATTATACCAAGCAGTGCCCTAACAAGCAAGGTCAGAAGGAAGGATCATCTGGAGGGCAAGTTCATGCGCTTGTGGCAGCTCAGGCTGGCAGACTGGGTCGAGGTAGGAAAGTCACCATAGAAGGTTTGATTCCTCTTTTTGACTCTCCTATTAGGACTATGTTTGATTCCAGTTCTTCTCATTCATTCATCTCCAATTTTGTGGTATAGTCTGCCCATGGACACTTGTATAGTTTCTGATCCTGTTGTGGTCTCAAACCCCATGCGAGGTATGTCTCGTCCGTCTATGATTTGTAGGGGTTTGAGAATTTCTATTATGAGCGTTGAGTTTGAGTGTGACACATATTGTTAAACTATCATTTGGAAAAGATCACCTCAACACGATGTTCTATCATTTAGAGCCATTCAAGACTTAAGCATAATTTTATGTTCAATGACAATCGCTTGGATGAAGTGACAAAGTGTAGGAAAGTTCGGATTCCTGCTCTCGTATTCTTGCTCTCAGAATCCCGCTCATGGATTCCCACTATCGGAATCCCGCTCTCGGAATCCCGCTCTCAGATTCCTGCTCTCAGAATCCCGCTCTTCGATGCTCGCTCTTACTCCATGACCACAACCCGGCTCGTGGTGCACCCCCAGGCTCACGAACCGGTTTCTCTCTCTCGGAATCATGCTCTCGGATTCCCGCTCTCACTCCATGACCATGACCTGACTCGTGGTGCACCCCCAGGCTCACAAACCGCCTGTAGCTGCACACGATTTTGACATATTATCATGGCTATTTTCACTCCTATCAATCTGAATCTGATTACACATGGGACAACTTGGAGAGGATTTATTCATGTTTTCCACCACATTTCGAGATTTTTGGGATGCGTGCCACGTGTCTCACGAACCGGTATTAGGAAATGCCTATAAATACATCATCTGAGGGTATTTTGAAGGATCTTTGGCCATTCTTCTACACTTCCACCACCACTGAAGGCAAGGACTTTGCACCTTCCTACATCCAAATTCCCCTCCTTTCTACACAATTAACATGTGAATTGCGTGTATAAACTCTTGTAATTCCATTAAACACACGAATCGTGTGTCTACGTGTAACTGATTCTTGTAATCTGTCAGTATAACAATAAGATTATAAAGTGGATTTAGGCTACATCTACAACCGAACCACTATAAAACCTCATGTGTTCCCTACTATTCTCTATTTTCTGCATTCTGTGATCTGCGATCTACATTTGGGTGTTAGTGCCAACTTTTGGTCTAACATTTTAGCGCACCAAGAAGAGGGGCACACGACAACTTAAACTTCTAGCTTGAAAGGAAACTTATTTGGATACCGGATGGGAATCAAAAGGAAGAAAGCCGGAACTTCTTCTCATGACGAGGATGCTGGCGCTGAGGGCACTAGAAACGAGGCAAGCCTGGAGGTTTCCTCTCATGGAGATCATTCTGCATACTTGACTAGAGACGAGATTGATGGAGTTATCACTGAACTGAGAGCTCAAATGCCAAGGCAGGATGATCCCATCTGAAAACAACAGGAGATGATCGATGGATTCTTCGCTCAGATGGAAGGTAGGCCGAGCAATGCTCAAGTCAATTGAAGTGATACTAGAATACAAGCTCCCACTCAACAGCAACAAGGAACGGCTCGTGATAGGGTACCAGGACCGGGTCGGGTCGCCCCTTCATGGTTCGCACCCCTCGAACCGTGAGCCGCGAGCTGCGAACCCCTGGACCATGACCCGGCTCAAGGTGCACCCTTGGCTCGCAAATTGGTCCCAGCAACTCACTCTCAGCAGCTCACCGGTAGCTTCCTTCTCTCACGCTCAACGTTGGGGCACCAGCTCTGATCTTGGAAGTTTGCAACAACTTTTTAAAGGAAATCGGCTAGCATATCTGATTGAACGCCTCTCAAGAGGCCGCACTTATTAGAATGACGTGGATGATGTCAACCACACTCCTTTCACTCTGGAGATCAGGAATTCCCACAATCCTCTAGATTTCAAACTTCCACAAGTGGAGCCATACAACGGCAGGACAGATCCTACCATGCATCTGATGTTTTACAAATGGCACATGGAGGTTCAATCAGCAACGGAAAATGTTGTGGAAAAATGTTTTCCTCTCTTCCTGATCGATATAGCTGCTATGTGGATAAGGCAGTTGACACCAAAATCAATCAACACCTGGAATATGTTGGTTGCTCGCTTTATTGAATAGTTTTGGGTCCACATTGCATGACCCAAGAATGTCATGCCCCTCATTACAATCAAGCAGAGGTCTGGAGAAACTTTGCTCTCATTCCTGGAGAGATTCAACGCTTTAGTAACATCTGTGGATAGACCTGAACCATCTATGGTATTGATGGAGGCAATATCCAGTGTTCTGGATACATCGGAGTTCAAAACCTCTTTATATTGGGACCCACCACGAGATCTCAGTGAATTCTACTTTGAAGCGGATAGATTTCTACGTGAGGAAGATGCAAAATCCGAGAAGGTTATTCTCAACGTCAACATGCTCGGAGATGGAGAACCGCCCAATCTTGGAAAAGGCAATGACAAAGGTAAAGGAAAGACCCCTTTCTACAAATTATCATAATGCTCTACCCCGGAGAGGGTCCAGATACGACAAATAAACTGAACTGAATGACACTCTGAGCAGCATCTACATGGATACAGGGGGATCTGCCTCCTATATGAGGCCTCCCAAGAGGGAGCCAACACTAGCACAACGCAATTTCAGTAGACACTGCATATTTCATGACATAGACAGTCACAACACTGATGACTGCAGACATTTGCGAGACCATATTAAGGACCGAGTCAGACGAGGGGAGCTACCCGAGTACGTAACTCAAGCAACAGCGCAGCACCCACACCTGCACTGCCACCAACTATTCCCCAGAGAGGGAACGATCCTGGATCGAGCAATTGCGGGATTATCATCAACTGATCCCACTTAGCGGATCTCTTCAGTTTGTCGGACTCCTGTTTGCAGTTCATGTTTTTAGGCTTCTAGGCGACTTCTCGTCCTCTTTGTTTTATCTTCATGTAATAAAAGCGGTCACATCAGCCCACATGCACGGAACCGTCTTGTGGTCTCCAGTCGTATCCGGCAAACGACTATTGCATTTTCATGAATTAGTAATAAGCATTGAGCTCCGGCTGCGAACTGGACTCGTCCAGTATAAACAAACTTTCAGCGCTTTTCCTTGGTCGTCTTACTCTAGTAAGGCCGTCGTGGATCCTCATAGCATTTGCTCGTTCGTCTTACTCCGGTAAGGCCGTCGTGGATCCTCATAACATTTCCTCGGTCGTCCTACTCCGGTAAGGCCGTCATGGATCCTCATAGCATTCCTCGGTCGTCTTACTCTGGTAAGGCCGTCATGGATCCTCACGGCATTTCCTTGGTTGTCTTACTCCGGTAAGGCCGTCATCGGATTTCCTTAGCATTTCCTCGGTCGTCTTACTCCGGTAAGGCCGTCATGGAACTATCTTGGCTTCGTATGTCACGTCTCTTTGTAGGTACAGATTATGAATTATGGATTTCTCAAATTATCCAGAACACATCTTCCTTCAATCAGTAATATATGTTCTAGGGGGTAACTTGTTAAACTATCATTTGGAAAAGATCGCCTCAACACGATTTTCTATCATTTAGAGCCATTCAGGACTTAAGCAAAATTTTATGTTCAATGACAATCGCTTGGATGAAGTGACAAAGTATAGGAAAGTTTGAATTCTCGCTCTCAGATTCCCGCTCTCGGAATCTCGCTCTTTGATTCCTGCTCTCGAAATCCCGCTATCGGAATCCCGCTCTTGAAATCCCACTCTCGGATTCCCGCTCTCAGATTCCCGCTCTCGGAATCCTGCTCTTGGAATCCCGCTCTCGGATTCTCACTCCATGACCACGAACCGACTCGTAGTGCACCCCCAGGCTGATGAACCAGTTTCCTGCTCTCGTATTCCCGCTCACGGATTCCCGCTCTCACTCCATGACCACGACCATACTCATGGTGCACCCCCACGCTCACGAACCGCCTGTAGCTACACATGATTTTGACCTATTATCATGACTATTTTCACTCCTATCAATCCGGATCTGATTACACATGGCATAGGACGACTTAGAGAGGATTTATTCATGTTTTCCACCACATTTCGAGATTTTTGGGATGCGTGCCATGTGTCTCACGAACCGGTATCGGGAAACGCCTATAAATACATCATCTAAGGGCATTTTGAAGGATCTTTGGCCATTCTTCTACACAGCTTCCACCACTACTGAGGGCATGGACTTTGCACCTTCCTACATCCAAATTCCCCTCCTTTTCTACATAATTAACATGTGAATTGCGTGTATAGACTGGTGTAATTCCATTAAACACACGAATTGTGCGTCTACATGTAACTGATTCTTGTAATCTGTCAGTATAATAATAAGATTATAAAGTGGATGTAGGCTATATTTATAGCCGAACCACTATAAAAACCTCATGTGTTCCCTGTTATTTTCTATTTTCTGCATTTTGTGATCTGCGATCTACATTTGGGTGTTAGTGCCAACTTTTGGTCTAACACATATGTTCTTGGTTTTATGGGTTACGGGCTTATTCTAGGAATGGATTGCCTAGCAATGTATGGTGCCTTTCTAGATTGTGAGAGGAGAGTTGTTAGGCTTCTGAAGTGCCACATAAGAACTCTTGAGATTTCTTGTGACCCACAAGGGTTAGTTATGCTCAGTTTCCTATATTCTATTGATGCTTTTGTTGATGGTCTTAGATCACTAGCCATAGTCGGATATTTTCCGGACGTGTTTGATGAGGTCAGAGGTTGAGAGATTAATTTCCGGATATACCTTGTGGAGAATGCGAAGCCTGTCACTTTACCCGTGCACCACATGGCTCTTAAAGAGAGGAGGGAGCTCAACAAGCAAGTGGGTGGGTTATTTGAGGAGGGATTCACTAGATGAAGCATATCTGAGTGAGGGGGATCCAATCATCTTTACAACTAAGGAATATGGATCTCTCCTTCTATGCGAGGACTATAGGGAGTTGAATAGGCTCACCAAGAAGAATAGGCACCCATTCCCATGGATCGATGACTTTTTTGACCAGCTAGTAGGCACTTCGGCTTTCTCACAGTTGGATCTAGCCACGAGATTTCATCAGTCGAGGATCGTAGGTGATAGTATAGACAAGACTGCTTTCAGGACTCCATACGGATTCTTTGAGTGGTTGGTCATGCCTTTTGGGCTGACTAATGCACCCGCATACTTTATGGATTTGACAAGTCGTGTGTTTTGGGAGTACCTGAACAAGTTTGTGCTGGTTTTCGGGAATGATATTCTAATCTTCTCGAGGAGCGAGGAAGAACTTGTCATACACTTAGGAGAGGTTCTACGCACTCTCAGATCGCATCAGCTTAAGACTAGGTTTTCTAAGTGTAATTTCTGGCGGAAGGAAGTAGGGTTCATAGGACATGTTTTCTCCTAGTATGGAATAGAGGTGTACCTCGCAAAATTGTCACAGTTCAAGGTTGGAAAGCCCCTAAGAATGCGACATAGGTTAGGAGTTTCATGAGGTTAGCGGGTTACTACAAAAAGTTACTTAAGGACTTTGCACGGATATCAGCTCCACTCACCCGTCTGACAAAGAAGAATTTGGTTTTCGCTTGGAGCATAGACTATGAGGATGCATTCCATAGGTTAGAATTTAACATAGGCCCTTGTTCTAACTCTTTCAGATGGTATCAAGATGTTTATAGTCTACATGGATGCTTGTGGCACGAGGTTATGTGCTGTGTTGATTCAAGATGGTAGGGTGTTCTACTACGGGAGTAGGCAGTTAAGGGTTCATGAGAAGAATTACCCTGCTTATGAGTTAGAGTTGGCAGCGATAGTATACGCACTCAAGTCTTAGTGACACTATTTACTTGGTGAGAGTTTCGAGCTCTACATACATCACAAGTCGCTCAAGTATTTGTTTTTGCAGAAAGATCTCAATTCACGACATCAACATTAGACAAAGTTTCTTGTGTCCTATGATTTTGAGATAGCGTATACCCCAGGCAAGGGAAATGTGGTTGCGGACTCATTGGATAGGCAGAGGATGATCTTGAACCCTCTATTTGTAGAGAGGCAGAGATTGGGGTTTATCTCGTCCTTTGATTTTACGTTATCTACGGATTTTACGTCTAGTTTGTTGGCATCATTGGAGGTGCAACCTACTTTTATGGAGCGCATAAGATCCACATAGTGAGAGGATCAGCAGTTGGTGAGCATCTTGGATAGAATTAGTGCAGGAAAGACCTCTAGTCACCTAGATATTATGTGGACAAGAAAAGGTGGCTACATCAAGATGGGAGATTGTGTGTTCCCCGAGTTGGAGACTTGTCGATGTCAGTTCTTTAGGAGGCTCATCACTCTTGGATGGCTATCCATCCGGGCAGTGACAGGATATACCGAGGCATGAAGAGTATTTTTCATTGGACCGGTATGAAGAAGGACGTTGCAGAGTTTGTAACCCGATGTTTGACTTGCCAGCAAGTAAAGGCTGAACAGAGAAAACCTGGCGGATTGCTTCAACGCTTAGAGGTTCCATGGTGGAAGTGAGAGAGAATCTCTATGGATTTTATTAATGGACTTCCCATATCCAGGAAGGAAAACACCAATATATGGGGTCATAGTTGACAGATTGACTAAGAGCGCTCACTTTATCCCAGTTAAGAGCAAGAGAACAACATCTTGGTTAGCATGCGTATACCTTAGAGAGATCGTCCAACTTCATAGGGTACCTTCCAGTATTGTTAGTGACCCTATATTTATGAGTGAGTTTTGGAGGAGCTTGCAAGAGGCACTAGGTACGCAGTTGCGACTTAGCACCGCCTATCACACTTAGACTGATGGATAGACTAAAAGGGTCAATAGGGTTCTCGAGGATTTATTAAGACTGTATATCCTAAACTTCGGAGGAACCTGGGAGGAGCACCTCCCATTGGTTGAGTTTACCTACAATAATAGTTATCAGTCGAGTATCACACTATGTCATAGATGGCCTATTGCAACGAAATTACAAGATGTTGCTAGCTATAATGTAACGATAGGTATGCTAATTTTTGTCTACTACAACATTCACTTCAAGGTGTTAGCATAGATATTGGCAAGATGTTGCAGTTGCTATAAATATACTCAAATAAAAAAATAAAAAAATTACACCTCAGCGATCCACACTACCATTTAAAACAAAATTTTGAACCATCAATCCGCACCATCATTTAAAACAAAATGTCAACCATCAAACTACACCTCATCTATTTCTATTACCCACTTTTATTTTCATTCACCCGCTTTCCTTTTCATTTTGTTCTCACCCCCAATTTTCCAAAATCATTTTGATCCCTAATTTTCATTCGCCCACTATTTTACGTGAATTAGTCTTGTGGTACTTTCGTTACTTTGACCCGGCCTGGTTCCAAGAAATGCATAACTGTCCATTTTCAAGTTTTGAGCTCTGCATAGAAAACCCTAGCTCATTCGTCAAACACCAAAACCCCTAATTCAAGTTAGCAGCTGAATCATTCAGGTTCTCCATGATCGAGATCCTGATTCATTCTTTATAATTTATGTTTAAGTTTTGTCTATTACTCGGTTTTTCTTTGCTAGATAACTACTGAATCTTTTATTTTACTTCATTTATTTATGGTTTATTTTAGTTTGTATGAAAAATGAACTTCTTGATGTCTCGGAAGAAAACCCCTTTTCAAAAGCGTCGCGAAGAAGAGGCTAAGAAGAAGGTATAACTTCCTCTTAATTTGCGTGCAATTTTTATTCTTAATCTTAAATATCATTAGGAATTAAAACAAAGCTAATAACATTGCTTGATTAATTAATTTACTTCATAGAGTGGTTGTTATGAAAGAGAGTTGATGTCAAAAGTAATCATGTTACTCCACTAACGTGGGGAAGTCACGCTGACTCATAACTTGATAACGTAATAACTTTGTGTTGAATAAATGGAGTGCATGTGAAAGTTTAAGTTGTAGCTAGTACATTTCTCCCGTTTATGTTTACAATCATTATAAGTTTCTGTTTCACTTCTGCCTAAAAGTCGTGACAAGATATTGTTGTACAGCGTCTCTCACACACAACTTGTTAAGTACAAGGAGCACCATAACTTGGTCAAGGTTGATGGAGACTACCTAACTTTTTCTGGAGGTGGAACACAATTTAAATATGGAGCACTTCACTATATTGATACTATTCAATCAGCATACCCTGATATAGTTCGGCAAAAACGAAGTCGTGTGATTTTGGATGTTGGTTGTTGAGTTGCTAGATTTGGAGGGTACATGTTTGAAAGCGATGTCCTTACCATGTCATTTTCTCCAAAAGATGAGCATGAAGCTCAAGTACAGTTTGAACTTAAAAGAGGAATTCCAGCTATATCAGTTGTTATAGGCACGAAGAGGCTCCTATTCCCAAGCAGGGTATATAATGTTGTCCGTTACCCCCGTTGTAGGGTTCCCTAGCATATTGAAGGTGGCATATTAGAATTAAACAGGTTACTACATCCTGGCAGTTATTTCATGTGGTCTACTACGCTAGTTTACCAAAAACTTCCTAAAGATGCTGGAATATGGAAAGCCATATCTGATTTGGCAAAGTCATGTGTTGGGAAATGGTAAAGAAAACGAAAGATAAGTTGAACCATGTTGGTTTTGCTTTATTTAGGAAACCTACTGACAAAAATGCTATGAGCAGAGGTCTGAAAACAACCATCACTTTGTCAAGAAGCCAATGATCCGAATGTAGCTTGTAATGTTCCACTCTAAGCATGTATGCACAAAGTGCCAGTAGACTCCAATATGTGTGGGTCACAATGACCTGAGAAATGGCCACAATGGTTGGAAACTACACCATATTGGCTAAACAGCTCCCAAATAGGCATTTATGGAAGATCCGCACCTAAAGATTTTGAAGCATATTGTCAGCACTAGAAACAAGTGGTAGAAAAATCACATCTTAGTGGAATGGGAATTGACTGGTCTACCATGAGAAATGTCGTGGATATGTCTATATATGGAGGTTTTGCCGCATCCTTGAGAGAGAGGAAAGTCTGGGTTATGAATGTTGTTACAGTTGATTCTCCCGACACACTTCGTATTATTTTCGAGCGTGGCTTATTCGGCATTTACCATGATTGGTGTGAATCATTTAGCATATATCCCCAGACTTATGACCTTCTTTATGTCGATTATCTATTTTCCAAAATCAAAAGGATGTATAAGTTACTGCTTGTAATAGCCGAGGCCGATAGAGTGCTTAGACCCAAAGGAAAGCTAATTGTAAGAGACAACAAAGAAATTGTCAAAGAGGTAGAAGCCATAGAAAAATCTCTTCACTGGAATGCTCGAATGACTTACTTTCAAGATATAAAGGTATTTCTATATGCTTAGAAGACGATGTGGCGTCCCTAGGAAACTGAAACAAGCATTTGTTCCTTCTTTCTCTTAAACTAATTATAGATGCGACGAAGCTGGGGAGACCCAAAATAACCATTGCCTACAACTGCGGATTTAGTTGGTAATGCAAAGGCTTAGAGCTATGAATGTAGACTACAAATTTTGAGATACTGAAATTAAATGTATAGGGATACTGTATATCAGGCTGGTGATTCACATTTCAATCCATATTTAATCATTTTGTTTTAATATTCAAAAAAATAATCATTAACCTTCATGGATAATCCATTTATATAGTATTCATTTTAAGTGCACTATAAGGCCCTTTAACGTAATATGATTTTCTATGGTATTCATCTAAATATGTTGTTTTCTAAAGATTGTCACCATCTTCCATTGACAACATGATTAATGGATAAATGAAACCATGATTTCATTATTATATTTGTGATGATCCTTGTTTTAATTTAGTTTGTATTTTGTTTGTCAATGTTATAGAAAGAAGAGGATGAAACTGCATGCTTGTATGCTGAGTATATGGAATCCTTTCAGGGAAATGATACACCTAGGTCGAAATTTTTTGTTAGAGGAGGATTGATTAATCCGAATGAAAAGTTGAAGACTGGTTCAGAAAGTTAGATGAACATATACACTTTTGATACTATAAAGTTAAAATAAAAGATAAAAAAATCATTTGTTTGATAAACAGATACTATCCTTATAAATCAACACCACATGAAATCCTCTGCACACCCTAGTATTTCATATGTTAAATTGTAACCATTTGGCATGGAGCGAACAAAATGGTTTCAAACAAACTGTTTTGGTGAAACACAAAAAATATAAATCAATACAGCATACACAGCTGGAGACCAAAGAAAATGTAAAACCATGTACCGCTAAAAATAGAGTTCATTTGCCTTTCTCAGTATTTTAGTTGACAACCTAACATTTATGAAGATGAATAAAAGATAGCAAAACTACCTTGACAAAACAATAACATTGCAAAATATATGTTTATCAAACAACTAAGTCAACCATTTTCTTGGTGCTTTTATTTTGAAAACGAGCCTTGATGCTTGAGACACAATATTCAATGGTTTCTCATTTAAATAGCAGTTTTTTTTTCAAAACTGAAAGGCTCTCTGAGATACAACTCCATTTTCCTTGCACTTGTTCTAATTGATGTGTCGTATACCTTCTGATTGAATTCAATTACTAATCCTCCCAAAATGTTGGGATCGATCTGCGACAAATAGTGTTCGTATGCACTCAAATCCAAAAGGATATTTTTGTTAGGTTTGATCTGTTAGTAATATGCTAGTTCCATTACCACCTTTGCATTTTATTTTCATTTGCCGTTGAGATATTTAAAAAAATAATGATAAATCTCATCTTGCCTCAGAGAAGCTACATTAGGAGCTTCCTTTTCTCTTGGTAGAACTAACTTTTGTGGATACAGTATTGAACTATAGGCACAATTTTTCATTCTAATCAACTTTGTTTTAGCTTGTTTAAGGTACCTAAGTCAGCAATTGATTTAGCTTCGTTTGGAAAGTGTCCTTACTTCTTAGCTTTTGCATTTTGACAATATATTTCAAGACATCAAATATGCAATAAGCAAGGAGTGGAAGTGAAATCAGAGGGGTAAAATTAGTGTATTATGGGATAACATAAAAAACCATAGGCAATAAAATCATATATGAAATACTAGGCTGTGCAGAGGAATTCATGCGGTGTTGATTTATTTTCGCATATAAGCATGCATATAAAAAAAATCTTTCAGTTGTATCATCATGATTTATTCAGGTAATGTTACCATAGACGATTGCACTTATATTCTATTTTCAGAAATTACCATGCGGAGTATGTTGTAGTTACTAACTAATTATACACAATGTTACTTCAAATTAGGTTATGTTAAATGATTTTGGTCTACCCAAAGAATTTAATGAAAATACAACATCAAACTCAATATGTAGGACAATCGAATCTATGGCACCAAAAATTATTCTTGGAAAGGGATATGATAAGACTACTGAATTGTGGAGCATTAGAGTCCTTCTATTTGAAATGCTAACTGGGAAGGTTAGTTTGGATTGTCTATCCTTGTATATTCTTATAATTAAACCTCAATTCATGAATGTATTCATATAATGTAAAGTAGTTAGCGTTCTCTACGGGTTTATCATGTTTACATTAGTTAGTCCATTATGTTCTCCATATGTTTGCCTTATATTTTTCGTTGACATTTTCAGGCTCAGTTTCAATTGAGCCTGAAAACAGGCTTAATTTTGACTTCTGGCTTTGTTTCAGTTATCGTGTACATGCTGCCATATTGAATCCTGAAATTTATGTGCATTGCTGAGTTGCATTTGTCTTGGTATATACAACTTTGCATACTAGAATTTAACCTGAGACTGAATAACATTCTTGGTGTTTTATGAACCCGAACTTGTTCTTGTTTTGCATGAGCAGGAAGACTCTGGGTTGAGTTGGACCACGTGGCTACTCCTGAGTTGTTTACATTTGTTGTTTGAAACTTTTTCTCTTTACTAATGCACCTTGAACTTGTATTTTTATGACCTGTCTTGCATATTAAACTGGAAAATATAGATATTTCTTTGATCTAGTTTAAATGCATTCGATATTGATATATTCAAGTATCAGGCTTGCTTGCTATACTTGATTGTATATGTTGACACCAAAAAATGGAACAACAACCAAGAAATGAAATTGTAGAGAACAAATGAAGATGAACAAATGAAAAATGAAGAGAAAAGTGATCGCACACAAGTTTATAGTGGTTCGGCATTAACGAGCCTACATCCACTTTATAATCTCTTATATATATATGAAATGATCTATCACAAATGAAATAGTCACAACAATGATGTAATCAGAGATTGGCCAAAAAGATCCCTTCTTCTGAGTCTAAAAAGTCTATTTATTGATGCTACAATGTTTAAATTGGCTGAAGTGTGTGTTGCTTGATCCAAGATTTTAGGAGAGCATGAATAAGCGTTCTTCTTGGCATGATTTAAGCATGTTGTGGAAAGTGGCAGTTGATCCGGTATTTAAGGATGGATGGAAGTGGCCAAGTAGGAGTAAGAGCAAATCTTCAGGAGGATATTTGGCATGGAATCAGGCTTGGCCTAACTCAATCGGCCCACAGATCACAGGATCTAACTGGGTTGCATATAGGGTTCCAGTATTTAGGTTAGGTCTTAGGTCGGGCCATCCGTCGATCGACTAGTTCCCTAGTCGGGGTTACTCGGTCTTTCATGCCACTTTAGCCGAAGTTTATGATGTCAATGAATCTTGATAGCCTTTCCAAATGTTGGTCAACCCTCTTCCCCCAAAGCATGTCGCTTTTAAGAACAGGGAATGCTTTGTACTTTTTTATTCTGGATCATCTCTTAGTGTGGAAATCAGAAGACCACGTTTGTATCGGCTTGGAAACATTTCCATGAATTGCGTGAACCAAGGATCGATCAGTCGAAAATTTTGGGATCTATCATTGATCTAGGAAATAATGAAGCTTTGCATTTATATGTCTATTCGCCATGGTCTGGCTCATTATTGGATTGACACGTTAACCTTATTGTCATATTCAACGGTCATGTCAATAGAATACAAAGAGTCCCTTCGTTCTATTACAAAAGGCTGGCCTACTTCCATCATTAGCTTTTACTTCTTTACCGCATCCAAACCCGTTACTATTAGAAAATCCTTCTCCATTGAAGATCAAGATTGTTTCTTCCGATTTCTTTGCAGGTATGGATTAACCTTCCTTTTTCTCATCTTTAAACACATTGTGATATGATTTAGCCCATAAATCTTACCCTTTTTCTTTTTCCATTTCAATTTACATCAATATAATCCATGGTCTGAATCGCCAACGTCGAGTACGCCGGAATTGTAATCCGATGGTAAGGCGACGGTCACAGGCAGCTCTGGCGGCATAGTGACAATGATCGATAATGGAAGAGGAATTTTCTTTGTTAAAAGGCATGGTGATGAAAAGGTATCTCTTTCTTTGAAGCAATTTAAATTTTGAGGCGCCAATAACTCTGAGGATACATGGCAGTGGGAGAGAAGGTGTGACTGGACAAGTGTGTTCAGGTAATGATGAAGGCTTCTGATGTGATCAGGCAGAAAAGACAAAAGTAATCTCAGGGTCGATACTTATGGAGTTGGTATCGCAAAAAAATAGGTACGACTGGAAATGGCAACTGTCTTTGAAATTTTTGAGAGTTGGAACCAAGTTCCTAGCCAATATCATTATTTACCGAACCTCAAGAGATCCATCGAACCACATACCCATTCATTATGATGACTACAGTTAAGAGACATGCACCTCGATTTCCAGTTCCAATTTGACTGATCTATTTTAGTATTGTAGAGGGTTGGAATAGAGTATCATGAACTTGAGAATGCCCCTCATTGCTTTTTCTCTTATACCATTACCTCATTATACATATGTTTTAATATGTACACTGGAGTGTCACGGTCTTCTATATTCTAACAAATAGTTTCTTACGAATAACACAAAAGATGACTGGGAGATACCAAAATCGCAATGTTGGAGTAGGAAAGGGTAAGGTTTCATCCACTCCCATAGTTTAGATAGTATCTCGGCCTCTGAGTCGGGGACTAATTCCGATCCTGGCCCAAACAATGAAATTCAAGAATATTGGTCAACAAATCTGCCACATGCTGGAGAAGGAAGAAGTAGGGCAATAACTGTAATAGATGCAACCAGCACTCTCCGTAGTGCTCCTATTCTGGAAAACCCTTCGGACACTCGGCCTTGTACATTGAGTCTAAAGCAGTTGAAGAGGCCGAGCGCCATGCATTAAATCCCTTGGGAAGACGTCCACATTCCTCAAGAGGGCCACCGTCCCCATAACCCACCTATCCGGTATATGGCGGTAACTCAGCCAATGTGTTCTACGGGATCCATTCCTCCATTTTCTCCTTTCGTAGTGGAATTTTTGTGGAGCATGAATATAGCACCGATGCAACTCCATCCAACAACATATACTAATATGTTGTCACTATATGTTTTATTCATGGAACACTTGCATCGAGCCCCATCATTCGAGGATGTAGTCTTTTTCTTTAACTTCTGGCATCGGGATAACAACTCCCCTTCTTTCAACTTTCTTCGAAGCCGTCCATTACTGAAAGGTAATAGAAGATATACCGAGCAAACATGGGACATCAAACATGACTGGTTCTACGTTCTTCAACATCCAGGATGCGCTCGTCGTTGGATCCAAAGCAGTAAGTTTCAAATTCTAGCTGATCGACCCATAAGGAGGTCTCTTAAATAGATCATCTTTATGCAGGCCATGACCCCGAAAATCCTATGAAGATAGAGTTCCAAGAACGCTTTGATATGTTGGCTGGCTTAGACAAGGAAAGCCAAAGCATCGGGAAATGTCTGACCGACGCACAATTACATCATCGTTGTCTTCTTGATATGAATAGGTCATTAGGTTCCCAATAAATTGAATTTCTCCCTCAACAGCGGTCCAAGCCAAGGTGCCCCAGCCGAAAACGTATCGACCACTATCGGAGACATACCTCCAGCCGGGAAGCAGTCCGACCATCCTACGGTCGGGGAGAAAGCTGCCACCATCGTTCATCCCTCGAGGAAAGGGAAAATTGTTGCTAAAAGAAAACTCAGAATGGAGGCAGACCTTTTAAAGGCAAAGAAAGGCTCAGCCATGAGTGTTGTAGAAAGATTTCCAAAAGAGACGATCGTGGAAGAATCTCGCAATCATCAACCGAGAGTTTCGGTTGTTGAAAAGAATTCTTCTTTTATTCAGGATCCACTCGAGGAGGAAGAAGTGGATTCTCCCTATCATGACTTACAAAACTTGGTATTCCCTGAAAAACTCATTTCTTCTCAAAATTTAGATTCGACTTCTTTCTTCATCGGATTCATCGAACCAATGGGCATTGTAAAGACGAGCCAAGTTCCAGGCTCGGGTTCGTCTTGGGAATCACTTAGTACATCACAACACAAGCACTACACATCACATAACTATCTTCTCTTGTGTATACTGAACATTGATCAAACTTTTTTTGTCATAATGCAGGTTCTATGGATAGTGAGTATTATCATGATAACTTTTGTATTCTTTTTAAGAGAGGTGGACCTATTGGGTCGGCCCCGTAGCAAGGCAAATAGGATAGTGGACACAGAGATGACGATCGTAAAGAGAAAGAAAGAAAAGAGTGAGAAAGAAAAGAGGAATAGAAAAAAGGTCGGGAGAGAAAAAGGAGAGAGATACATGAGAAGGGAGACCATGAAAAGCGTAAGAAGAATCGTGAGGAGAAGGGGACAAGGGAAAGTCCCGAGGAAAAGATGAGGGGGACGAGACTCCCAAGCGCCAGTCTTCTTCTCGTTCTTGGGACAGAATTCCCAAGGGTGGCGACAAAACAGCCAGTGAACATTCTCAGGTTGCTCTACCTCATACCAAACTTTTGACCGACCCTCTTCCCGAGACGCGGTGAACTATAATTCATGGAAATGACTCTACCCCTCCTCCTAGACGTCTTAGAAAAAATCCTCAGATATCGATCTCTTTAGCTGAAGAGAGGACATCTGCCGAATGAATCAAAGAAATGGAAGAGTTTTCCCTATTCTTTGCTATACTGTAATTGAGTTTTCTCCCATCCTACAACCATTTCCATCAAATATTCGTGATCGAGTCAGATCTGACGTTGACTTTGCTCTATCTTAGTATGATGTGATGTATGCATACACAAGGAAAATATGTGAGGTGGTTAAGAGAAAGGAGACAGAGAATGAATGCTTGTAGACGGAACGAGATTATGGCAGAAAGGCTTTCGAGACCGTTAAGGTAAAAATTTAGGAGTGTGAGACTCAAGTGGCTATTATTAAAGAAAAGTACAGAAAAACTATGAAGGATTTAGAGGCCCAAGTACAGTCAATCAGTCGGGAGTGTGCGTCTCTTAGAACTGAATATAAAATCTTAAAGAGTGATAAAGGTTGATTGGATCAGGAGGTGCAAAACCTCAAAGCCCATCTTGATTCGTCCGAGTTTGCTAGGAAGCAGGCCGAGGATAACACTACAGCTGCAATCGAGAACACTGGAAAATCTCGATTCAAACATGACATTGAGATTCGTTCGATTGAGGCTGAATATGCATTTGAGATAGAAGGGATGCTTAATAGGCTCGGTGCCAATGTTCTGCTGTTCTTTTCCGGCGTCCTCTGCCATAGGAACCGGTCTTGGATGGAAAATTACCAACGGGTACTGACTGACGCTTGGGAAGTATTTGTGAGAGAAGAGGTCGAGGCGACAAAGTGACAACTGGTGGATGAAGAAGCTTTAATAACCCAATATTTGCGTAGCGATGAGAAAGTGGCGTTAGTTGAAGGGAAGAGAATGTTAAGGGAATCAAGAGACGCCGAGAGATACAAGGCGAAAGGGAAATCGATCCCAGAGGGGGAAACCAGTGCATGTAAAATGAAAACATCTCTCCTTATTACAGAAGCTGTTGCGGGTTCGTCCTCTGTTCCTCTCCCAAACTAGTCCTCCGGGGGTAGTGGAGGAATACAATCCGGATGATCCTCCTCTTCCCTTGTCCACAAAGAGTTCAGCTGCTCACGCTTCAAGAACAAAAACTTCAGAATGAATTATAGAATCTGCAGTTGACAGTAACTTACTCCATTCTTCCCAATTCTAAAGAATACTCATTTCTTCAAGCATAACTTTTGCCCTTCTTGTCATAGTACACCATTGGTGAAAGCAGTCAATGGGTCAGAGACTAAAGTGCCGGAGAAGGATTCCACCACCGTACCCTAAAAAGACAAAGAAATGACCGATGCTCCGAAGAAACCAGAAACTATAAATGCCCAGTCAAATGGCGAAGATGTGGTATTTATGGGGGAGGTCAGGAAGACTGATCTTCCATCCACTGATGAGATAAAGGCCAGGGATGAGGAGGAGGTTTCTTCCTTTAAGGCCGAACTATCTGATGATCCCCTCGACATTCCCCATGTCTAAGATATTCCTCCAACTATAATTTCATTTGTTATAGTTCCTCCCTTTCCAGTCCTGATTGGTTGGAGTAAGAGAAAACACGATACATCGATGTTCAGTTGTTCTGTTTCTTTTTGTTATGAGTCTAATAAGCAAAGGGTCATTTGACCACCAACGCGACCATGGAGATGATCAAGAAGAGAGAGATGGAAGAGATCAAGAAGTCTGGCGGTTAGCCACCTCAAGTTTAAGAACCTTTTATTGTAAGTCATTACAGGCCCTTTGGAAGTTGTATGCGAGTGCGACCTTCGCGTTTTTGTCTTTTGTTTAAATTTGTATTTTGTAAGCAAAACTTTTGTTGACATTTACATTGTTTATTTGCCTTCAAATACTTATAATATTAAAAACATGTTGAAGGGTTGTAAAAGACATAGGGGAACAATGTCGGTACCCCCAGTTTATTCCAAGCTCCGAGTATTGTTCAGATGTAACCTATAGTCGGATCACTTGTCCATCCTCATGCCCCTAGTGTTATGGGGGATCAATTCGGATATCGAGTCCTCCAGTCGAACCTAGGATCGAT
This sequence comes from Allium sativum, assembly GCA_030737875.1. Taxonomy (NCBI): domain Eukaryota; kingdom Viridiplantae; phylum Streptophyta; class Magnoliopsida; order Asparagales; family Amaryllidaceae; genus Allium; species Allium sativum. The sequence continues at coordinate 38,644,024 of CM060913.1, forward strand.
ACGGCCCAGATCGGGGGTCGAACGATCTTGGGTAGGAGTACGTTAGTCTTTTTATACTCTCCCTCTAGTCGTTAGGGGTTAGAGTTCCTGGGATCGAGCGATCTTTATTCGAGGTGCACCTTTCACACTCGTCCATTATTTTATACTCCTCAAGTCGTGAGAATTAGAGTTTGTTTAAACAGGCAGTCGTGATGTTTACTTCGGTGTTATATCTACTTTTGGTTTGTAAAGTAGGGCCCGAAGGTTCGAGCATCGATATCAAACTTGAAGTTAGTCGACCCATATTTCCTTTTGGCCCTGAACGGGATTGCCTGTGAGACATGGACCAGGAGGTTGGGGAGTAGGCTTATGACCTATATCTTTCGAATCACAACACATAGTCACTAAACTAATGAGATAAAGCAGGAAAGGAGTTTTTATTCATAGGCTAAAATAGGTGGCAAAACACACCTTATTGCAATACTTAAATAATATAAAAAATTTTAAGAAAGATATTGTCGTAAATGCTCAGCATTCCATGCTCTTTGAAAAGGTTCACCTTCAACAGTTGCTAGCCAGAAGGTTCCATTATCTAGCTTTATTAAATGACGTAAGGCCCTTCCTACTTGGGGCCTATGTGGACGGAGGTCGGAAAGACCCGTTTTAGAACAAGGTCACCATTTTCGAAGATCTTGGGTCAGACCCTCTTATTGTAGTATCGAGCGACCCAATGCTAATAAGCTTTGGCGCGGAGATTAGCTTCTTCTCCCTTTTCATCGACCACGTCTAATGATTCCAAGAGAATTACTTTGTTCGACAATGGGTCATAATATGTAGTTCTATGGGAGGGAAATTCAAGCTCTATAGGAATGACCGCTTTAGAGCCGCAAGACAGAACGAAAGGCATATGACCGGTGACAGTCTTATGGGTGGTTCGATATGCCCAAAGAGCTAGAGGAAGCTCATCGACCCATTTTTCTTTGGCACGTTCCAGGCGTTTCTTTAAGATGGACTTAATAATCTTGTTGACAACTTCAACCTGCCCATTGGATTATGGATGTGCGACCACAGTATATTTCTTCAAGATGCGATACCGTTTACAGAAGTCTCTGAACTCCGAACAATCGAATTGGGTCCCGTTATCAATGATGATAGTCCAAGGTAAACCAAACTGACATATGATATTCTTAACAATAAAATTGATGACTCATTTCGTTGTGATCGTGGTTAACTGTTCAGCTTCTGCCCACTTTGTAAAGTAGTCTACAGCCACGATCGCATATTTTGCACCCCCTTTTGAGATTGGCAGACTTTCGATAGTATCTATTCCCCAAACGACAAATGGCTAAGGGCTAACCATCTGAGTGAGTTCTGTTGGTGGAACCCATGGAATCTGAGCAAAACTCTGGTATCTGCCACATTGTCTAGAATAATTAGTTGCATCCTTGCTGACGGTCGACCAAAAGTATCCATACCGCAGTACTTTCTTAGCCCGGATTTGACCCTGTATGAGCGCCACACTCTCCCTCGTGTACTTCTCTCAATATTTTCTTGACATCGTCATTAGCCACACATCGAAGCATCGAAACCGAGAAATCCCTCTTGTAAACTAGTCTTGCTGGATGGTGTACCTAGAAGCTTATCGTATGAGGGCTCGTCTCTCATTCCTTCTTTCTGAGAGAGTTCCATGTAAGAGAATTCTAGTTGCAATTGCCGTATATTTTCAGGTCCTTCCAGCAGGCGTCGTGGTTGAAGTCGATCTCTAGCTCCTTCGGATGATGATGAGCCTTCCGATTTTTAGCCAGCAGGTGAGGGGAAGATTGTTGCTTCTTGAATTCTTCCCATTGCCTCGACATACGACTCATGTCTTGTCTCATTGCAGTACTCTCCTGGGCTTGAGCGTTTAACGCCGCCTTTGTTTCCCGGAGTTGATTCATCATAGTCATAAACTCGTAACTGGTACCAAAAGCTGAGGGGGAAGCGTGGTCCGCTGCGGAGGGTTGCCCCGGAGGTGGTAATGTAGGCTGGTCCGGTGTAGACCTCGGAATGGTCGACCCCTCGGTCGCTTCTGCTTACACTGAAGTTTGCGGTTGCTTCCTAGTAGTGCGTGCTGAGGATTTAGCAACCACGGTTCAACGATGTTGGAAAAGATGCAGGATCTCGTCTCGGACTTGGTGATCCGAAAGTGGAGCAAAATCCTTCTAATGCTGAGAATATCAACATTCTCAGTGAAAGCACCAAAGTGTTGACACCAAAAAATGGTACAACACCCAAAAATGAAATTGTAGAGAATAAATGAAGATGAACAATTGAAAAATGAAGAGAAAAGCGGTCACAAACAAGTTTCTGTTGGTTCGGCGTTAACGAGCCTACATCCACTTTATAATCTCTTATGTATAAAATGATCTGTCATAGATGAAACAGTCACAACAATGATATAATCAGAGATTGGCTAAAAGAACCCTTCTACTGAGTCGAGAAGTTCTATTTATAGATGCTATAATGTTTAAATAGGCTGAAGTACATGTTGCCCTATCCAAGATTTTAGGAGAGCACGAAGAAGCATTCTTCTTGGCATGATTTGAGAATGTAGTAGCAAGTGGCGGTTAATCCGGTATTTAAGGATGGATGGAAGCGGTCAAGTAGGAGAAACTCTTTAGGAGGATATTTATAACGACCCGCATTTTATGTATCGGAGGATCATAGAAAATTTATTTTATTTTGTTTTCATACGAAGTCATATGGTCGTGTAACTTTGGGAAACGACTATTGGGGTCATTTCCTGCATTCACGATTTTTGCCGAATTTTAAATAACCGTTTTGCCCCTAGCAAATCTTGTTTCGCTTATAACTTTTAATTGATAAGGAGTTTTGACTTGAATCTACTTCCATTGGATTCTGATGATGGTATCCCAATCCGTAGAGTGGTCACATTAATCAGACGGACTTACCATTTGGGAGATATGGCTGCAATAATGTTTGGAAGATCGAAAACAGCTTAATTGGGCTTAATAGGGTGATTAACAGCTAGGACCCATAACCCATTTCGGGATTAGGATTATGGGAGGGCTAAAAGGGTTTAAAGAAACATTATCTTTCATTTTTTCAGCCGCCACAAACATTTTTTGAACCCTAGTATTGGCCTTCGTCCTCTAAATCTCTCTCTAATCACTTTTTAATCACTAATTAAGCAAAACTACATCAAATCATGTTGGATTAGCACCAAATTCAAGGTAGAGCTACTGCATTACATAGGAATCCGAGCCTTATCAGTGGAAGTTTCAGATCTAGCATTCATTTGTGGCTAAGGTGAGTGATTAGCATGTTTATTCACTAATTTTGGCTAATTAGGGGTGATTAGTGATAATTAGCGAAATTATGACTCAGAAAAATATGCATAAATATGCATAAATTCTAAAATATTACTTTATGTCACTAATAAAAATTTGGGTTAATTTGGATTAAGTTTGCTAATCCAGGAATTTAGGGGATTAAGGGGAAAATCATGGATTTGGGTATATTTGATCTAAAATAACCTATATGCTTGATGTTTTGATCTTTTTGATTGAACCTATATGTTGTTACTGTTGTTTGGGACGTTTTATGATTGCATAGAAAAGTTAGCAGGTTTAAGCGCCATCATGTGGCAAAATTAGCTTGCTGGAATCAGCTACATAGTGCGGCTCGTGACAGGAGGCACGATCCGACTCGGTGGAGGTACTCACGAACCGACCTGCTTGCCACTCACGAAGCGATGAGGAGCCATGACCCAATGGAGCACCACGAGCACCGAACCGACCTGGTGTGGGAAGCATGAACCGACCCGCTGGAAGAAGCACGACCCACGAACCAGTGGAAGAGCTCGACCCGACCCCGGTGAGATGGCACGACCCGAACTGGTGGAGGAGCTCGACCCGACCCGGTGATATGGCACGACCCGACACGGTGGGGTAATCACGACTCGACCCCAATGATGACTCCGGACCGAACCTCCTATTTCACAATCTCACGAATCGAACGGAGACATGTAACACCCCTAAGTCCCACATCGTGGAAGTCTTTGTGAAGTGAGTACTTATATAGTAGAGCCCATCTCTTAGTAATGCCAAGGCCTTTTGAGGAACAAAACCCCACACCTATATGGTGGCTAAGTTGGGGACAATATCTTGCGGGAACGGAGGTGCAGGCTGTTACAGTGGTATCAGAGCCTATACCCAGCCGGAATTGTGGCTTCTATATGGACCACAATGCCTGGGTGAGGTGTTTGTGAGCCAATGGGGACGTTGGGCTCTGTAGGAGGGGAGAATGTAACACCCCTAAGTCCCATATTGTGGAAGCCTGTGTGAAGTGGGTACTTATATAGTAGAGCCCATCTATTACTAATGTCAAGGCCTTTTGAGGAACAAAACCCCACACCTATACGGTGGCTAAGTTGGGGGCAATATCTTACGCGAATGGAGGTGCGGGCTGTTACAAGACTGAACTGAACCGGAGAAGACCAAAAGCCGATATGCAAAGGAAGTCCAAATGGGAAGTTATTACTTAGGATCCAGATGGGAACCAACGAGTTAACTTTGAGAGTTGGGATTTGCTGTGGGACACGTGCAAAGGGGTTATCGATATCCATAACTTTGGTTCACCATTGAGAGAGGGGGTATGTAGATGAACCAGGGCCAGCGCTATGTGGGCTGGTTGACCTGTTAGGGTTATTGACTATGGACCAGTGCAGTGGGGTCTTAGGTTGTATGGAGTGGGACTCCATCAGGGCCCCAAAGGGAAAAGTGGTCGTAGCGATAGTTGTACGGAGTTGGACTCCATCATGGCCCCAATGGATCTGGTGATCAAAGCAGTGGATATTGTATGCTTTACGCACTGAGTGGGATATGTGAGGATGATTGCTATGTTTGATGTTTGCTATCACTATGACACACACATTTCCATTTTACACTCAGTGTTTACCTTGGAGTATTGTACATCGTGTTGTGCTAACTCTTTGGTTGCAGGTCTAGGTCAGGTATGATTTCTTATACCTGTTATTGCTCTATTTAGTGGTATAGATTTCCTATCGCTCATGCCAGACTTTCGTCTGACCTAAATTTTTATGTCTCTTCTTATTACTCTGGGTGCTCCTAAATGAGCAGACAAGAGACAGGTTAGGTGGTTGACGAGTAGTAGGTTTCTACGTACTATATACATATATTCCCCTACGTTGTTGCTGGTCACTGCTTTGGGCATTAGTAGTGTACCTCCTTTATTTCCTTTTTAGAGACAGTATTTTGAAGTTGTAATAATGGTTTAGATCATAAGCTATATTTTGGATTCCGCTACTCTGATGGATATGGTTTAGTTTTCAGCTTATTCACTGTCTCGCCTGTTTTATATCAAGTTACGTTATTTATATATTTTAATCCATGCGCTGTAAGATGTACTATAGGTTGTTGATGATTCATCATTTCAACCCTTTTTGACGATCATCCCGTGCTAGTCGGGCATTGGCACAACGCATTTCGAGGGAAATGTCCGATGGTACGGGGAGCCGTCACACTTGGTATCAGAGCCTAGGTTGCATAGTTTAACCTAGGGGAAGACATCGGGGAGAGATATTATACGTACATGAGAGCGCGTGAAACAACCCAAACTTCCCCGTAAAGGAAAGCCCGGATTGCTTTGAGAACAACACACATTAGAACACAAAACAAAAGAACATTTTATTGTTGTTACAACAATCACATCAGAGTACATGAATATTCCAGAGTATGAATGAATAATATACATTGGATATACAATAAATTACAATTAAATAGCAACGGAAAAATAATACAAAACACAACTAAAAGAAATACACGGATACAGAGCCTTCTGAATATCGCTTCAGCTGTAGACCAGGATCCTGTTAATATAATATCTGCAAAACCAAAACTACTAGCTGCCCGTGTGGAAAATATGGGCACCCAGAGTTTAGGTTAAAACAATAAACTCCAGGTCAGTCATGGGGCTAGTGTGAGAACTAAGAACAGTTATTAATTTTTCAAACAAAGTTAGGTAAATCAAGGGACCACGCTGCTAACGCGGAACAGGTTTATCCCCAAGAATACCAGTGCATAAAATAAACAGCGCAATGCTCTTTAGAAAAATGAAACCATTATAAGACTCAAGTCCCATGCACCGCAAGCCGAAGGATAGAGTTTTACCTTATAATGATAAAAAAATACCGATACGTGAATTTTATCTTTATACTATAAGTGCATAGTGTAGAAGTCAATTTCGAATATAAATGTATCAATCCTAGGTGGCACAATATGTTATGTAAGCGGCATAACATATTATGTCACCATATAAGTATACAACTGAAACCGTAAAGCTCGTATTGGAAAATTGAATTTCCAGTATGATGGCTGCTGATTCGAAAGACCAACCGCGTCATGTATCTCCACGGCTTACGTCTCAACAAGAGAAAACACCGTAATACATTCTAACCGCACTTGAATGAGCAGCAGTCTGATCTATCCTATTGGGATTCAGACAATGTGTACCCTATCCCCATGGGATTCGGTCGGCTGAAATGACATATCCCGATCTCTAGGTGTGGAGCGACCACACCCAGCACAACTCGGCCGACCAAAACCATATATATATAAAGTATATTGGTCAAACCTACTAATCAAACTAATCGTTCGCCATCATACCGGGGTGTGAGGCTCGCAAAGTAACGTTGTACACAAAGCTATGCTAATTAAAGATGTGCTTTGATCATCATCCACAAGGCTTTGCTTTTCAACAAAAGCCTTGATCCATGCATCTTAACATGCCACATTGTCAATCCATACCATACCATTGATTTCTGTCAATATATATAACCTATGAGCACATACGTCTCAGAGAAGGGTGCTAAGCAAGAGAATAAATTCTCCGCCACCAACAGATATGTATATAGTAGAGATCAACGAATACATCATAAAGGAATATAACGTCAGACATTCCATCCATTTACAAGTCCGTTCTGGGTCTGAACGAAACCATATCCGGTAGATTTCCAAATACGTCTGGATGATCACCAATTATTCCCTCCTCTTGGGTGTACAGTCCAATCAAGATATCAATAATCATCCATCCGACTTAGACATTTCCCAGTCTTCAATTGCCGTCTTCATCGTCGATCTTCAATCGTCGTATGGATTATTCAGAATGGGTTAAACCCGGTCTTTCTGAATAATTTGCGTATTTTAAAATCATGTGCTATATAGAAACACAACCAACGCCTCATTCCAATCAAGAATATTCTTTGATTTTAATTTAAACCAAATTAAGGTTTATTCAACTAGTTGGGATTAACACCTTACCGAAGTAATCATTTATTAATATCCCATTCCCAACCTATACAACCCATGGAGTAAAACCGGTGGTACTCCATATTTAACACCCAATGTGTTACGGTAAACTTGATTACCGTTTTATCGTTCAAATCTAATTAAAGATTTAACTATCGCATGAAGTAAAACTGGTGGTACTCCATTTCCGATTACTTCTTTAATTCAGTAACTTTAATCACTTTATTCACCTTCAATCTAATTAAAGATTTATTAAAACTCCATTTTGTTTCAATCTTAAAAATCATTAATTAATGATTATTCAACGTTTAAGTAGAAATCTTAATTCATTTAACTCCAATTATAAATATTAAATTGGAAAACCTTTCTTTAACCATTTCATTTAATCTTAGTTGAAAGATTAATAAACTCCATATCATAATTTCACTTAATTTCAATTTAGTACATTAAATTGAAAAACTTATTTAAATCTTAATCAAAAGTATTAATCTTTTCTCAACTTAAACCAATTTAAGTTCCATTAAAACTTCATTTAGTTTTAATCTTCAAAAATCATAATTTAATGATCATTCCATACTTAAGAAATTTATCTTCGGGGTTAAAGAACAAATGTCCCTTAGAAACATAGTTCACGGTAAAACCCAGAATCCTATTCCATTTAATCTCAATTTAATATATATTAAATTGGAAAACTCCTCTTTTGAAAATTTCATTAAATCTTAATTAAAAGATTTATAAATTCCAAAACCAAATTTCACTGATAATTGGGTTTAAGTACTAATGTCATTTAAAACATAGTTCACAATCAACCCAAAGAACATATTCCCTTTTAATTCCAATTATATTTATTAAATTGGAAAATCTCATTTAAATCTTAATCAAAAGATTTGTTCTCAATAGGATTCAAGAATAATGTTATATAAGACACCATTCACGACAAACCCAAAATCTAATTTGATATTAAATATAAACTTTGAATAGGAATTATATCGATTTATATTCAATATCAAATTCTAAACCAACGGATATTATATTGGAAATTATGATATTAAATATCTTCCAAATTTCCAAAATAATATCTGTATAATTATGGAATCCAATATTAAAAAAAAAAAACGTAGATAATTTCCATTTAAATCCATTCCAATATATTTATTGGAAATCTTTGGTTATATTAAAACTATTTTAAATTCCTTTCATTTATTTTTAATAACCCATTTTGATAAAAATATCTTTTTTTAGAAAAAAAATGAAATTCCTTTCTTAAATGCCAATCTAGTTTATTCACTTGAAATACTTGGTTTTAATAAAACCATTTTTCACTCTTTTATTTATTTATAGAAATAAATAAATTACTTAACTTGATAAAAATATCTTTCCTCTTAATAAATTTGGAATTTCACATCCAAAACTCTTTTAAAACATTTATTAAGATTTTACATAATTTTCCCTATTTTAATTATTTAGAAATAGGCCTATTTAATTGAACGATGTTTCAGGTCTTTTAACGACACTGGCGTTGTTTTTATTAAAATTTAAATTTATCATTTCTCAAAATCTAACCGTTGGATTTTAACGAATTAAATATTGATGGAAAGATCTTTCCAAAACGAACCTAAAGGTTTCAGTTTTGGAAAAATCCGACGGTTGGTTCTTTTATTATAATCGTTTAAAGTTACGATTTCAAAACGCGAACTACCGCGCGTAATTCAATTAATTTTAATTTATATTATATATATTAATATAAATCGTTCAATGTATTCACTAACATATTCTTTCTAAATGTACATTAAAATTATTATTTAAATGTTTCAACAAATTTTTCCTTCATTAAATAAAAAGATGAATTTTGATTTTAAATCATTTTCATGTTTGTTCGTTACATTAAAAATATAAAATTGTAATGTAAATCAAATTCACGTTTTTATATGGCATTAAAAATTTGCAATTTTAATGTAAAACAAATTCCGTGTTTTATATGACATTAAAAAGTTGCATTTTTAATTTAAAACAAATTTCATGATTCTATATTAAAATAAAGAATAACTTTTATTTTAAAACATTTTCATATTCTTACGTTACAATAAAAGAATAACTTTTTAGCGCTAACCATTTAATGTAAACTCATATTCTTAAATAAAGGGATTAACTTTTTATATTGAAATATATTTCATGTTATTATTTTTAATAAAAGATTAACTTTTATTTTATACATATTTCATATTCTTCCATTAATAAGAGATTAACTCTTATTTTTATACATATATCATATTCTTTCATTAATAAAAGATTAACTTTTATTTTCAAAACCTATTTCATCTTCTTATCTTATATTTACATTAAATTGTAAATTAAAAATACTACGTTAAGTTTCATTCTTTTATTTACATTCTAAAATGTAAATTAAATTGCAGTGTCAAAATCTCTTCTTTTATTTACATTAAAAATGTAAATTAAATTATTATGTCTAAATCTCTTCTTTTGTTTACGTTAAAAATGTAAATTAAATTATTGTGTCTAAATCTCTTCTTTTATTTACATTAAAAGTGTAAATTAAATTATAAATCTTATTTTGACAATTTCTTTTCCAAATTGGAATGAGACCCAAACGATTTACCATATAATTATAATCATACGGTTTTCATACATCCCATGTTATTTTAGACTAATGATAAACCATTAAAAACATCCAATCATCCAAAGTGTATTTTTGTACTGCATAGCATCAAATAAATAACGCTTATAACTAATCACAAGGGCGATGTGTAAATATCAACCCAAGACCCGTGTGGGGTTTCAACCAACAAACATTCAAATAATATATATAATTATTTGTGCATTTGGGCGATATATGAAAATTATCAACCCAATCAACAAATACAAGTTAGGTAACTTGTACATGGCAGTGTAACATTAATTTTTAACAATTCTATATGAATCAATATTAATGACATATGTTGCATACCGCCAAAATTTACATAACATACCAAATCATATCATGACATAACATAACGTACAACACAACATACATGCATCAGATAATTTCAAACAATTATTTCATCACAGGCAATTAAATCACATTCATTTACAATAATAAATAAATACGGTAAAAGTTTTGAGTGAGAAAAGAGTTCTCACCTTGGTTTGTACTTTGTCGGTGTTTAAATGTTCAAGCCCAATTTTGGCCCAAAAATCAACTTGCTCCAAATTTGGCAAAATTAGTGTCTATGCGAAGGTCTCGACTCACTGATCGCAGCAAACCCTGTTTTACGCGATTTCGAGTTCGTTACAACAAGTTATGAATTTCTGAAGATTGAACGAATTAAATAATTAATTAAAATTACCGAAAATACCCAAAAAATCAACTTCCTCCAAATTGGACGAATTTAGTGTCCACGTGAAGCACTTTTCGCCACAATCGCAGCGGATCTGAAATCATCAAATTTCGACTTCGTATGTAAGAGTTATTGCATTACAAACATTGAATATATTAATTTATATTTTGCCCCTTTTCTTTCCGGTCTAACCGCCACTCGCCACCTTTTGACCGCTGTTTCCCGCTGCCACGCTCACTCGATCGCCACGCCACTTTGCCAGCACCTCCGCCTGACCCCGACTCCGCTTCCCGGGAGCCCCGCCGCCGCTCCGATTGCCGGAACCGACCAGAAAAGCAAAATTCCGTTCGTGGGTCCCGTAGGCCACCTCGATGATCTAAACGACCCCAATTTTTTACAGCACCTAGATCTCACATAGACGAAGAACTTTCCTGTTGGTGACTTCGCCTGATTCTATTCTGATTGACCAGAAAAAAAATCATTTTTGTTTGCTATTCAAATTTGGATGTTTTCATAGATTTCGATTTTCGTGCCAATTCCTTCGCCTTTTAGACAAAATGCTGTGAAGCAAAGTTGTTCGTATGACTCTTGTCTACATTTTCTCCAACTGGGCCATCGTCTAATTCTCGACAGTTTGGTCGGAATTCACCAAAATCTGAAACTGAATTTTTGCAATCAAACTCAGATCCCGGCGAATCCGTGCGTCGATAGGTCTTGAATTTTTCGTGGTAGGAAGAGGATATAGATATCTTCAAAACCCAGAAAGGGTTTGGTCTAATTTTGTTCTGATTTGGAGTTTTAAATTGTTTAGTTTTAGGGTCTTCTGTGCAAAGAATATTTTTAGTGTGGAGGCCATGGAATATAAAGAAAATGAAGATGGAGGAGGCTATGTTATGTTTTGGGTTCAGCTAATGGCTGTTAAAAGATAATATATAGGTAGGTTATAAACTCAATTAGGCCCAATTACCCTTATGTACATATATTAATACATTTTTTTTGTCCGCTTTTCGTAGTTTAAAAATTCGTGTTAACAACCACGAATTCCATTTTAATTAAAAATTGAAACATAAATATTCCTTGACATTATGGATTTAAAGAAACTGGTTTCTTTATTTTCCGAGTCCGTATGAATTAATAATGAATTTTTAAGGTCTGAAAATTGACCGTTTTCACTGAAGAAAATCAATTATAATTACATATTAATTCTAAAAATTCCAAAAAAGTCGTTTCTGGCTTTGTTTTGACGATACGAACCCAAAAAATTAATTTCATTGAATTTGGAGACCGTATGCAAAATTTCACTTTTCAAGACATATATATATTATATTAAAAATATATATTTAAATAAATAAATTCCGAATATCGAAATATATCAGTGTTTATACTTTCTCAATGCAGAAACATCATTTTGAACCCAATAGAGGTGGTTTCGAGTCCAAATTCATTTGTATGTAGAAAGTAGCGTTTTGGGTCCTGTATATAATATATAAATTCCATAGCGTTTTGTCTGGGATTTTGAATTGGACATAACTTTTGATTCCCACTATGAAATTTCAATTTTTCGGATGGAAAGATATTTTTAAATAGATTCTAATATTTTTAGTTTCACTAAAAGCTGATTTATTTTGCATCATGTACAGTCAGCCAAAGTTTAAAATTCAAAATTTAAAACTGTCGCGCTATTTCTATCTCCTTTTATAATTTAAATAAAATTTATTCGTTTTAACTTCGATTAAAATAAATTTATAGTCGTTATTATATAAAATAAATTATTTTAAATATTAAAAACCTATTAAAATAATTAAAATAAAAATTTTAAATTCGGCCCAAAATTCCGGGTCGTTACAATCTCCCCCACTTAAGAACTTTTCGTCCTAAAAAAGGAACGAGCTGAAAGTCGTTTAATTAACCAACTCAACTTTCAATTCTAATTGATTTCCAATTCAGTTCAATATTAAATTTGATTTAGCTAAATTTATCATTCTATTATATATTGGTTTTGTTAATTATCATCCCAATATTTTAATTAGTTAAACTAATTATCAAACATCACAACCAGCAATAAATTAGGTGATTAACTTTTCAAACATATATAATTTCTATATATAATCAAGAATCATGTTTTTAGTGCAAATCACAACAATAGACCCTATCTAGTTTTGGTTCTCACACCAGTCAATGGAAATATATAGATATACCACTTTCGAAACTCGAACATAAATACTGATAATGATCGATCAATCACCAGAATTATCCCCGGGCGACTAGAGTGTGATTCTATATCTACCCAGTATATTAAAACTTCGAATATCCGTTAATTACTCGTATATTCGAAATCTTTATATATTCGATTGTCCAAATTAAAATATAATAATATATCAAATACGTATTTTAAGATAAGATTTTCAAAGCTAAGCTTGTTTTCATTTTTATTTTAAAGAAAATAATAACCTTCACACTCGTTCTAGGATACTACTGATCCCATCTCTAACGAGTCATTCTTATTGGATATTACTAATCTAAGCTCCGATGAATTCTTTCATTCGATTCTAATGTGTCTTATTCTCGAGCTCTGTAGACCAAAGCTCTGATACCAACTGAAACGACCCAAACTTCCCCGTAAAGGAAAGCCCGGATTGCTTTGAGAACAACACACATCAGAACACAAAACAAAAGAACATTTTATTGCTGTTACAACAATTACATTAGAGTACAAGAATATTCCAGAGTATGAATGAATAATATACATTGGAAATACAATATCAGAGTTTAAATTACAATTAAATAGCAGCGGAAAAATAATACAAAACACAATTGAAAGAAATACACAGATATAGAGCCTTCCGAATATCGCTTCAGCTGTAGACCAGGATCCTGTGAATATAATATCTGCAAAACCAAAACTACTAGCTACCCGTGTGGAAGATATGGGCACCCAGAGTTTAAGTTAAAACAATAAACTCCAGGTCAGTCATGAGACTGGTGTGAGAACTAAGAACAATTATTAGTTTTTCAAATAAAGTTAGGTAAATCAAGGGACCACGCCGCTAAGCAGAATGAGTTTATCCCCAAGAATACCAGTGCATAAAATAAACAGCGCAATGCTCTTTAGAAAAATGAAACCATTATAAGACTCAAGTCCCATGCGCCGCAAGCCGAAGGATAGAGTTTTACCTTATAATGATCAAAAAATGCCGATACGTGAATTTTATCTTTATACTATAAGTGCATAGTGTAGAAGTCAATTCCGAATATAAATGTATCAATCCTAGGTGGCATGATATGTTATGTAAGCGACATAACATACTATGTCACCATATAAGCATACAACTGAAATCGTAAAGCTCGTATTGGAAAATTGGATTTCCAGTATGATGGCTGCTGATTCGAAAGACCAATCATGTCATGTATCTCCACGGCTTACGTCTCAGCAAGAGAAAACACCGTAATATATTCTAACCGCTCTTGGATGAGCAGCAGTCTGATCTATCCTATTGGGATTCAGACAATGTGTGCCCTATCCCCATGGGATTCAGTCGGCTGAAATGACCTATCCCGATCTCCAGGTGTGGAGCGACCACACCCAGCACAACTCGACCGACCAAAACCATATATATATATATATATATAAAGTATATTGGTCAAACCTACCAATCAAACAAATCATTCACCATCATACCGGGGTGTGAAGCCCGCAAAGTAACATTGTACACAAAGCTATGCTAATTAAAGCTGTGCTTTGATCATCATCCACAAAGCTCTGCTTTTCAACAAAAGCCTTGATCCATGCATCTTAGCATGCCACATTGTCAATCCATACCATACCATACCATTGATTTCTATCAATATATATAACCTCTGAGCACATACGTCTCAGAGAAGGGTGTTAAGAAAGAGAATAAATTCTCCGCCACCAACATATATATATATATATATATATATATATATATATATATATAGCAGAGATCAACGAATACAACATAAAGGAATACAACGTCAGACATACCATCCATTTACAAGTCCGTTCCGGGTCTGAACGAAACCATATCCGGTAGATCTCCACTGGATGATCACCAATTATTCCCTCCTCTTGGGTGTACAGTCCAATCAAGATATCAATAATCATCCATCCGACTTAGACATTTCCCAGTCTTCAATTATCGTCTTCATCGTCGATCTTCATCGTATGGATTATTCAGAATGGGTTGAACCTGATCTTTCTGAATAATTTACGTATTTTAAAATCATGTGCTATATAGAAACACAACCAATGCCTCATTCCAATCAAGAATATTCTTTGATTTTAATTTAAACCAAATTAAGGTTTACTCAACTAGTCGGGATTAACACCTTACCGAAGTAATCATTTATTAATATCCCATTCCCAACCTATACAACCCATGGAGTAAAACTGGTGGTACTCCTTATTTAACACCCAATGTGTTACGGTAAACTTGATTACCGTTTTATCGTTCAAATTTAATTAAAGATTTAACTATCGCATGGAGTTAAACTGGTGGTACTCCATTTCTGGTTACTTTTTAAATTCAGTAACTTTAATCACTTTATTCACCTTCAATCTAATTAAAGATTTATTAAAACTCCATTTAGTTTCAATCTTAAAGATCATTAATTAATGATTATTCAACTTTTAAGAAGAAATCTTAATTCATTTAACTCCAATTATAAATATAAATTGCAAAAACTTTCTTTAACCATTTCATTTAATCTTAGTTGAAAGATTAATAAACTCCATATCATAATTTCACTTAATTTCAATTTTGTACATTAAATTGAAAAACTCATTTAAATCTTAATCAAAAGAATTAATCTTTTCTCAACTTAAACCAGTTTAAGTAAAATTTCATTTAGTTTTAATCTTCAAAAATCATAATTTAATTTTCATTCCATCTTTAAGAAATTTATCTTTGGGGTTAAAGAACAAATGTCCCTTAAAAACATAGTTCACGGTAAAACCCAGAATCCTATTCCATTTAATCTCAATTTAATATATATTAAATTGGAAAACTCCGCTTTTGAAATTTTCATTAAATCTTAATTAAAAGATTTATAAATTCCAAAACCAAATTTCACTGATAATTGGGTTTAAGTACTAATGTCATTTAAAACATAGTTCACAGTCAACCCAAAGATCATATTCCCTTTTAATTCCAATTATATTTATTAAACTTGAAAATCTCAATTAAATCTTAATTAAAATATTTATTCCCAAGTAGGATTCAAGAATAGTGTTATTTAAGACATCATCACGACAAACCCAAAATCTAATTTGATATTAAATATAAAACTTTGAATAGGAATTATATCGATTTATATTCAATATCAAATTCTAAACCAATGGATATTATATTGGAAATTACGATATTAAATATCTTCCAAATTTTCAAAATAATATCCGTATAATTACAGAATCCAATATTGAAAAAAAAATCCGTAGATAATTTCAATTTAAATCCATTCCAATATATTTACTGGAAATCTTTGTTTATATTAAAACCATTTTAAATTCCTTTCATTTATTTATTTATTAAAATAAATAGATACCCATTTTGATAAAAATATCTTTTTTAAAAAAAAATTGTCATTCCTTTCTTAAATTCCAATCTAATTTATTCACTAGAAATACTTGGTTTTGATAAAACCATTTTTCAACCTTTTATTTATTTATAGAAATAAATAAATTACTTAACTTGATAAAAATATCTTTCCTCTTAAAAAATTTGAAATTTCACATCCAAAACTCTTTTAAAACATTTATTAAGATTTTACATAATTTTTCCTATTTTAATTATTTAGAATTAGGCCAATTTAATTAAATGACGTTTCAGGTCTTTTAATGACACTGGCGCTGTTTTTATTAAACTTTAAATATACCATTTCTCAAAATTTAACCGTTAGATTTTAACGAATTAAATATCGATGGAAAGATCTTTCCAAAACGAACCTAAAGGTTTCAATTTTGGAAAAATCCGACGGTTGGATCTTTTATTATAATCGTTTAAAGTTATGATTTCAAAACACGAACTACCGCGCGTACTTCAATTAATTTTAATTTATATTATATATATTAATATAAATCGTTCAACGTATTCACTAACATATTCTTTCTAAATGTACATTAAAATTATTATTTAAATGTTTCAACAAATTTTTCCTTCATTAAATAAAAAGATGAATTTTCATTTTAAATCATTTTCATGTTCATTTGTTACATTAAAAATATAAAATTGTAACGTAAATCAAATTCACGTTTTTATACGGCATTAAAAATTTGCAATTTTAATGTAAAACAAATTCCATGTTTTATATGACATTAAAAAGTTGCATTTTTAATTTAAAACAAATTTCATGATTCTATATCAAAATAAAGAATAACTTTTATTTTAAAACATTTTCATATTCTTACGTTACAATAGAATAATAACTTTTTAGCGCTAACCATTTAATGTAAACTCATATTCCTAAATAAAAGGATTAAATTTTTATATTGAAATATATTTCATGTTCTTACTTTTAATATAAAAGATTAACTTTTATTTAATACATATTTCATATTCTTCCATTAATAAGAGATTAACTCTTATTTTTATACATATCTCATATTCTTTCATTAATAAAAGATTAACTTTTATTTTCAAAACATATTTCATCTTCTTATCTTATATTTACATTAAAATGTAAATTAAAAATACTACGTTAAGTTTCATTCTTTTATTTACATTTTGAAATGTAAATTAAATTGCAATGTCAAAATCTCTTCTTTTATTTACATTAAAAATGTAAATTAAATTATTATGCCTAAATCTCTTCTTTTATTTACATTAAAATGTAAATTAAATTATTATGTCTAAATATCTTCTTTTATTTACATTAAAAATGTAAATTAAATTATAAATCTTATTTTGATAATTTCTTTTCCAAATTGGAATGAGACCCAAACGATTTACCATATAATTATAATTATACGGTTTTCATACATCCCATGTTATTCTAGATTAATGATAAACCACTAAAAATATCAAATCATCCAAAGTGTATATTTGTACGGCATAGCGGCAAATAAATAATGCTTATAACTAATCACAAGGGCGATGCATAAATATCAACCCAAGACCCGTGTGGGGTTTGAACCAACAAACATTCAAATAATATATATAATTATTTGTGCATTTAGGCGATGTGTGAAAATTATCAACCCAATCAACAAATACAAGTCAGGTAACTTGTACATGGCAGTGTAACATTAATTTTTAACAATTCTATATGAATCAATATTAATGACATATGTTGCATACCGCCAAAATTTACATAACATACCAAATCATATCATGACATAACATAACCTACAACACAGCATACATGCATTAGATAATTTCAAACAATTATTTCATCACAGGCATTTAAATCACATTCATTTACAACAATAAATAAATAGGGTAAAAGTTTTGAGTAAGAAAAGAGTTCTCACCTTGGTTTGTACTTTGTCGATGTTAAAATGTTCAGACCCAATTTTGGCCTAAAAATCAACTTGCTCCAAATTTGGCAAAATTAGTGTCTATGCGAAGGTCTCAACTCACTGATCGTAGCAAACCCTGTTTTGCGTGATTTCGAGTTCGTTACAACAAGTTATGAATTTCTGAAGTTTGAACGAATTAAATAATTAATTAAAATTACCGAAAATACCCAAAAATTCAACTTCCTCCAAATTGGATGAATTCAGTGTCCACGCGAAGCTCTCGTCGCCACGACCGCAGCGGATCTGAAATCATCAAATTCGACTTCGTATGTAAGAGTTATTGAGTTACAAACATTGAATATATTAATTTACATTCTACCCCTTTTCTTTTTGGTTAAACCGCCGCTCGCCACCTTTTGACCGTTGTTTCCCACTGCCACGCTCACCCGATCGCCACGCCACTTTGCCAGCACCTCCGCCTGACCCCGACGCCACTTCGCCGGGAGCCCCGCCGCTGCTCCGATCGCCGGAACCGGCCAGAAAAGCGAAATTCCGTTCGTGGGTCCCATAGGCCACCTCGATGATCCAAACGACCCCAATTTTTTACAGCACCTAGATCTCACGTAGACGAAGAACTTTCCTGTTGGTGACTTTGCCCGATTCTTCTCCGATCGACGGGAAAAAACCATTTTCGTTTGCTGTTCAGATTTGTCTATTTTCATAGATTTCGATTTTCGTGCCAATTCCTTTGACTTTCAGACAAAACGCTGTGAAGCAAAGTTGTTCGTATGACTCTTGTCTACAATTTCTCCAACTGGGCCATCGTCTAATTCTCGACGGTTTGGCCGGAATTCACCAAAATCCGAAACTGACTTTTTGCAATCAAACTCAGATCTCGGCGAATCCGTGCGTCGATAGGTCTTGAATTTTTCGTGGTAGGAAGAGGATATAGATATCTTCAAAACTCAGAAAGGGTTTGGTCTAATTTTGTTCTGATTTGGAGTTATAAATTGTTTTGTTTTAGGGTCTTTTGTGCAAAGAATATTTTTAGAGTGGAGGCCATGGAATATGAAGAAAATGAAGATGGAGGAGGCTATGTTATGTTTAGGGTTCAGCTAATGGCTGTTAAAAGATAATATATAGGTAGGTTATAAACTCAATTAGGCCCAATTACCCTTATGTACATATATTAATACATTTTTTTGTCCGCTTTTCGTAGTTTAAAAATTCGTGTTAACACCTTCGAATTCCATTTTAATTGAAAATTGAAACATAAATATTCCTTGATATTATGGGTTTAAATAAACCGGTTTCTTTATTTTCCGAGTCCGTATGAATTAATAATGAATTTTTAAGTCTGAAAATTGACCGTTTTCACTGAAAAAAATCAATTATAATTACATATTAATTCTAAAAATTTCAGAAAAAATAATTTCTAGCTTTATTTGGACGATACGAACCAAAAAAATTAATTTCGTTGAATTTGGAGACCGTTTGCAAAATTTCACTTTTCAAGGCGTATATATATTATATCAAAAGTATATAACAACAACAACAACAAAGCCATATATATATATTTAAATAAATAAATTTCGAATATCGAAATATATCAGTCTTTATACCCTTTTAATGCAGAAACATCATTTTGAACCCAATGGAGATGGTTTCGAGTCCAAATTCATTTGTATGTAAAAAGTAGCGTTTTGGGTCCTATATATTATATATAAATTCCATAGCGTTTTTCTGAGATTTTGAATTGGACATAACTTTTGATTCCCACTATGAAATTTCAATTTTTTTCGGATTCGTTTGAAAGATATTTTTAAATAGATTCTAATGTTTTTGGTTTCGCTAAAATCCGATTCATTTTGCATCCTGTATAGTCAGCCAAAGTTTAAAATTCAAATTTTAAAACTGTCACGCTATTTCTAACTCCTTTTATAATTTAAATAATATTTATTCGTTTTAACTTCGATTAAAATAAATTTATAGTCGTTATTATATAAAATAAATTATTTTAAATATTAAAAACCCATTAAAATAATTAAAATAAAAAATTTAAATTCGGCCCAAAATTTCGGGTCGTTACAGCGCGTATTTGTGATATTTTGGTTTTCAAACGCTATATGTATATATATATATATACACTATTAGTATATCTATGGATGAAGTCGCACTGCACTGGCACCACTAAAGAGATGGTTAATCATTTTCTCTTTACAAATTGAACGACGAGCCGAAATACAAGGAGTGCGATGGGGAACCCCGCATCAGGAGTTGACGAGGGAGCAGGTTCAGGGGCCAATAATGGGAATGTCCTTGATATGAGGACGATGTTTACTTCCTTCATGCGAGAGATGGTTAGGGATGCTCAGGGAGCAGTTCCAAATGCTGCAAATGGTGGTGGTGCAGTAGTGCAGGTGCCTAGAGCCGATTTCGCCAAACTTAATAAGGATTATACTAGTCTCGGTGGGAAGCCATTCCATGGAACGAAATCGGCTACAGAGGTTCAGGATAGGCTTGATAGTTGTGAGCGCATCTTCGAGGATTTGAGGATCAATGATGCAATGAATAGAAAGTTAACATCATGTCAGCTTCAAGGACATGCAATGAATTGGTGGAATGGCATTAAAGCGGCTACTCTCGAGTAACAAGTTACTTGGAATCAGTTTAAGACTCGCTACAGTGACAAGTTTATTCCAGCTGCTCAGAAATCAGAATTGTTTAGGAACTTTTTGCGGCTTAAACAGATTGGTAGGGCAGTCTTGGAATATATTGCTAAATTTGATACTTTATCGAAATATGGATTATCTCTTATCGACACTGCCGAGAAGAAGAACGAGAAGTTCATAACTGGCCTAGATGGGTACTTGGGGGAAAGACTTATAAACCATATCGATGAGACATTCGAATCTATTGTGGGAAAAGCATTGAGATCGAAGAGCCCTTACCCTAAGCCAAAGACCGAGGTCGTTGTAACATCTGCAGTGGAGCCGAAACCGTGGGCAAGCGGTCAAGGCAATAAGAATTCTCAGAATAAGAGAAAACAGAACCAAACTAAGGATGGTCAGAAAAAAGAATAAGAAAGATATCGAGTGCTTTAGCTGTGGCAAGAAGGGACACTATGCCAGAGATTACCGAGCAAAGCCAGCGGACATGAAGTTCTTCAATTATAGCCAAGTGGGACATCACAAGGATAAATGTCCACAACCTCCTAAGGGGAAGCATATCGTGAAAGCATAAGCTATCAACGTTGTTCCTTCTTCGTCGAATGCCCCAATAGCGGTGGAGAAGGGAAAAACGTCGTTATCCAAGGTATGCTTCCTATTTATGATGTTCTCGTTCGAGTATTGTTTGATACCGAGGCTTCCTATTCCTTCGGACCTGGTAGATAAGTTTGAATTGGAGTCCGAGATTGTTGATAGACCTTTAATTGTGATGAACCCGATCGGTTGTTCGACTAGCCTTAGTATGATTTGTCGTAATTTGGTCTTATCGAGTCATGGATGTATGTTTTCTTATGATTGCTTTGTTTTGGGCTTTACTGGATTTGACATTATTTTGGGAATCGATTAGCTTCAAAGGTATGGGGTGGTGGTAGACTGTGAGGGGTCTTCAGTGACCTTTAGAGCGGATGATGGGTGGAGGGTGGTATTGGGTTGCCTACCTAGTGATGGGGTGATGGATAGTTTTCTAAATTCCCTTGACATCCCGCATGATGAGTTATCAGATGTGCCTATTGCTGGCGAGTATCCGGACGTCTTCGAGGAAGTGACCGGACTTCTACCACACCAGGAGATCGAGTTTCAAATTGATTTAGTGAAAGAGGCCAGACCTATAGTTATGCCACTTCGTCGTATGGCACCAAGGGAGCACGAGAGCTCAAAGTACAAGTTAGCGATCTTTTGAAGAAGGGATTTATCAGAAGAAGTGTTTCCGAGTGGGGAGCACTAGTTGTATTTGCTACTAAGGCCAATGGTTCCCTTCACTTACGTGTAGACTACCGCGAGTTGAGGACTAAGAAGAATAAGTATCCTCTTCCATGGATAGATGATTTGTTTGATCACTTAGGTGGAGCAAGAGTGTTCTCCCAGTTGGATCTCGCGGTAGGATTTCATCAGCTCTGAGTAGCAGCTGAGAGTATACCTAAAACGATATTTCGGACGCCATCTGGATTCTATGAGTGGTTGGTCATGCCATTCGGATTGACCAATGCACCCGCATATTTTGTGGATCTTATGAATAGGGTTTTTAGAGATCAGTTAAACAAGTTTGTTCTTGTGTTCGTGGAGGATATCTTGGTTTACTCGCGGATAGAGGAAGAGAACAAGGGACATTTGAGGACAGTGATGGAGGTGTTGAGGAAACACCAATTGAAAGCGAAATTTTCTAAGTGTCACTTCTGGAGGAGGGAACTGAGGTTCCTGGGCCATGTTGTTTTAGAGAATTGTATTGCCGTGGATTCTGCGAAGGTGGCTACGGTGCAAGATTGGTCTACGCCCAAGAATGCAACAGACGTGAGAAGTTTCTTGGGATTAGCTGGATATTATCATAAGTTTATTCAAGACTTCTCCAAAATAGTAGCACCGTTAACTTAATTGACCAAAAAGAATCAATATTTTGTTTGGACAAAAGGTGTAAGAATGCATTTAAGAGTCTAAAGGAGAAGTTGACGTGTGCACCAGTGTTAGTTGTTCCTAAGGGGAACGAAGAGATGACAGTATACATGGATGCCTGTGGTATTGGACTAGGTGTTGTATTGATGCAAGGAGGTAGGGTTGTAGCTTACGCTAGTCGGCAATTGAAACCACATAAAAGATATCCTACCCATGATTTGGAATTGGCAGCGATCGTGTTTGCATTGAAGATGTGGAGACACTATCTCTTGGGAGAAAGATTCGAGTTGTTTACTGATCATAAGTCAATAAAGTATCTTTTTTCTCAGAAGGATTTAATCTTCGTCAACAGAGATGGTTATAGTTCTTGGCTTCATATGATTTCAATATCGCATACACACCTAGGAAGGGTAATGTGATAGCTGATGCACTGAGTAGGAGATATGAAAATTTGGGGGCTATGTTTCTGGAATGGAAGCAACTGGAGTATATCGCGGGATATGATTTCAGACCTAAGTGTGAATTGGATTCAGAGATGTTAGCAAGTTTGGCGATCAGACCGTCTTTGATTGAGCGGATTGGTTCCAGTCAGAGGGACGATCCTAACCTATTGGAAATCATCTCCAAGGTAGAGATGGGTACCGACAGTGAGGAAACGATCAAGTATGGACTTGATCGATAAGGATGGCTTCGAAAGAAAGGAAGACTGATTATACCCAATGTTAATGGATTGGGAGATGAAGTACTTAGACAGTGTCATCACTCGAAACTGACTATACATCCCGGTGGTAACAAAATGTATCGAGACATGAAGCAGACCTACTACTGGGAAGATATGAAGAGAGACGTTGGGAAGTTTATATCCAAGTGTATGAGTTGCCAGTAAGTTAAAGCCAAGCAAAAGAAGCCTAGTGGTTTGTTACAACGATTGGAAATTCCTGAATGGAAATGGGAACAAGTCTCAGTAGATTTCATTGACGGTTTACCAAGGACTAGACCGGGTCATGATAGTATTTGGGTGATTGTTGATCGACTGAATAAAAGTGCAAGGTTCATTCCGGTCAAGTTGAATAGGATGGCAGCTAAGTTAGTGGAACTTTATATTAAGTGGGTAGTGAGATTTCATGGAGTACCTAAAGGTATTGTGAGTGACCGAGATCCATTATTTACTAGTGGCTTTTGGAAAAGCTTACAAGAGGCTTTAGGGTCAGAATTACATCTCAGTACTGCATACCATCCCCAAACCGATGGTCAAACAGAGAGGGTTAATCGTGTATCAAAGGATCTCTTGAGTGCTTGTATACTGTATTTTGGAGGGTCATTGGATGACCATTTGCATCTAATTGATTTTGCATATAATAATAGTTACCAGTCCAGTATTGGTATGGCTCCATTTGAAGCTTTGTACGAAAGACCGTGCAACTCACTATCATGTTGGTTGTAAATTGGTGAGAAGTTTGTGCTTGGGCCAGATGTAATAAGAGAAACTTCAGATAAGATCAAGGTTGTTCAACAACGAATGAAGGTTGCCCATGATAGGCAGAAGAGTTATGCTGATAAAAGGAGAAGTGATTTGAAATTCTCCGTTA
The DNA here is from genome assembly GCA_030737875.1 of Allium sativum. NCBI lineage: Eukaryota > Viridiplantae > Streptophyta > Magnoliopsida > Asparagales > Amaryllidaceae > Allium > Allium sativum. The sequence goes on from CM060913.1 coordinate 38,668,348, forward strand.
GTGAATTGGTATTCTTCAAGATTTCTCCGTTGAAGAGTGTGATTCGATTTGGTAGGATAGGTAAGTTGGCACCAAGGTTTGTTGGTCCATTTCCAGTTCTCGAACAAGTTGGGAATTTAGCGTACAAAGTTAGAGTACCTGACAAGATGGTGGGAGTGCACAACATATTTCATGTTTCTCAGTTAAGGAAGTTCGTTCACGATTCTGATATAACTATTTCACCAGATCAGTAGGATGATATCGAGATAGAACCCAACGCAGTTGAAAACCGCATACCGGTTCGTATTGTCGGACACGATAAGAAGCAACTTCGAAGGAAGGCGGTGAAATTGGTTAAGGTCCAGTGGGGTGATAATGAGAATGACTGTACTTGGGAAACTGAGAAAAGCATAAGGAAGTCATATTCAGAGCTCTTTACCTGGTAAGATTTTAATCGCGATATAGTTATTCCTTTGTTAATAAACCGCATGTTAAGATAGGTTTGTTGTGTTATTATGTATGTTTGATTGTTTGTAAATGGATGATAGGCATGCTGGGCACCATTGTGTGTTTTCTTGGTTAAAGAATTCCTAGGGCGAAATTTCTTAAGGGGGGAGAGTGTAACGACCCGCATTCTACGTATCGGAGGATCGTAGAATATTTATTTTATTTTATTTTCATATGAATTCATATGGTCATGTAACTTTGGGAAACAACTATTGAGGTCATTTCTCGCATTCACGATTTTTGCTAAATTTTAAATGATCGTTTTGCCCCTAGCGAATTTTGTTTCATCTATAACTTTTGATTGGTAAGGATTTTTGACCTAAAACCAATTCCATTAGATTTGGATGATGGTTTCCCATTCCGTAGATTGGTCACATTAATCAAATGGACTTACCATTTGGGAGATATGGCTAAAATAAGGTTTGAAGGATGGAAAACAGCTTAATCAGGCTTAATAGGGTGATTAGCAGTTAGGTCCATAACCCATTTCGGGGTTAGGGTTATGGGAGGGCTGAAAGGATTTGGGTAAACATTCCCTTTCATTTTTCCATCCACCAAAAACATTTCTTGAACCCTAGTAATGACCTCCATCTTCTAAATCTCTCTCTAATCACTAATTAAGCAAAACTTCATCAAATCGAGATGGGTTAGCACCAAATTCGAGGTAGAGCTGCTCCAGTACATAGGAATCCGAGCCATGTCAGTGGAAGTTTCAGATCTAACATTCATTTGTGGCTAAGGTGAGTGATTAGCATGTTTATTCACTAATTGTGGCTAATTAGGGGTGATTAATGATAATTAGCGAAATTATGACTTGGAAAAATATGGAAAAATATGCATAAATTTTAAAATATTATTTTATGTCACCAGTAAAAATTTGGGTTAATTTGGATTAAGTTTGCTAATCCCCGAATTTAGGGGATTAAGGGGAAAATCATGGATTTGGGTATGTTTGATCTAAAATAACTTATATGCTTTGTTTTGATCCTTTTGATTGAACCTATATGTTGTTACTGTTGTTTGAGATGTTTTATGATTGCATAGAAAAGTTAGAATGCTTGAAAACGCCGTCGTGTGGCGAAATTAGCTTGTTGGAATCAACTACTTAGTGTGGCTCATGACAGGGGGCATGACATGGCTCGGTGGAGGCACTCACGAACCGACCCGCTCGCCACTCACGAACCGATGAGGCGCCATGAACTAATAGAGCACCACAAGCACTGAACCGACCCAATGAAGGAAGCACGAACTGACCCGGTGGAAGAAGCACGAGCCACGAATCGGTGGAGGAGCTCGTCCCGACCCATGTGAGATAGCACGACCCGAACCGGTGGAGGAGCTCGACCCAACCCCGGTGATATGGCATGACCCGACCACAATGATGACTCTGAACCGAATTGCTTGCTTCACAAACTCGTAAATCGAATGGAGACCGAACCGAACCAGAAAGACCAAAATCCGAGATGCAAAGGAAGTCTAAATGGGAAGTTATTACTTAGGATCCAGATGGGAACCAAAGAATTAACTTCCAGAGTTGGTCTTTGTTGCGGGATGTGTGCAAAGGGGTCATCGATATCCATAACTTCGGTTCACCATTGAGAGAGGGGGTATGTAGACGAACCAGGGCCAAGGCTATGTGGACTGGTTGACCCGTTAGGGTTATTGACTATGGACCAGTGTAGTGGGGTCAGAGGTTGTATGGAGTGGGCTCCGTTAGGGTCCTAAATGGAAAAGTGGTCGTAGCGATAGTTGTACAGAGTTGGACTCCGTCATGGCCACGATGGATCTGGTGATCAAAGCGGTGGATATCGTATGCTTTACGCACTAAGTGAGAGATGTGAGGAAGATTGCTATGTTTGATGTTTTCTATCACTATGACACACACTTCTATTTTACGCTTAGTGTTTACCTTATAGTATTGTACATCGCGTTGTGCTAACTCTTTGGTTACAGGTCCAGGTCAGATATGATTTCTTATACCTGTTATTGCTCTATTTAGTCGTATAAATTTGCTATCGCTCATACCAGACTTTCGTCTGACCCAGAGTTTTATGTCTCTTCTTATTACTCTGGGTGCTCCAAAACGAGCAGACTAGAGACAAGTTAGGTGGTTATGCACGAGTAGCTATCCGGAGACGAGCAGGAGGCTTCAACATTTATACATATGTTCTCCTTAAGTTGTTGTTGGTCACTTCTTTGGGCATTAGTAGTGTACCTCGTTTATTTCCTTTTTAGAGACAGTATTTTGAAGTTGTAATAATGGTTTAGATCATAAGCTGTATTTTGGATTCCGCTACTCTGATGGATATGGTTTAGTTTTCAGCTTATGCACTGTCTCGCCTGTTTTGTATCAAGTTACGTTGTTATTATATTTTATTCCATGCGCTGTGAGATATACCACAGGTTGTTGATGACTCATCATTTCAACACTTTTTGATGATCGTCTCGTGCTAGTCGAGCATTGACACAATGCATTTCAAGGGAAATGTCTGATGGTACGGGGCGGGCTGTCACAATATTTGGCATGGAATCAGGCTTAGCCTGACTCGATCGGCCCACAGATCACGGGTTCTAGCTGGCTTGCATATCGGATTCCTGTATTTAGCTTAAGTCTTAGGCTTAGGTCGGGCCATCCATTGATCGACTTGTTCCCTAGTCGGGGTTACTCGGTCTTTCATACCACTTTAGCCGAAGTCTATAATGTCATTGGTCTTGATAGCTTTGCCAAAAGGCCGTTCAATGTATACAATCTCGTATAGTGTTGTACCATACTTGAGTATCATCAAAAATACTTATCAGACCAAGTCTTTAAAGATGATGAGAAATACACTAGAAATACAAGGGAAATAAAATTTAAAATTAATTTGTATTTGCTCGAATTTAAATCTAATTTTGTTCTAGTCTGCTGTGTGTGTTTCTATAATTAACAGGTGTGCAGATGGCTGGACAGATTGATATCAGCAGTTGAAGACTGTGTGTCACAGAGAGTATTAGTGAGTCTGTATATGAGTGAATCGAGTGGCAGTGTAGTGAGGAATGTATGTAATTATGAATGACTTTGTAATATACAAGTGAATGTACAATAGTGGAGTCAGAAAATGTGTATTATTTGAAATGTTGAAATAAAATATTGTGTGTGAATATCCAATTGTGTCAATAGTACATTATTTAATAAATATCGTTATATTCAACAAAATGTTGTAGTATGTGATGGTAGATGTTGCAGTATGTGATAGTAAATGTTGCAGTATGTGATGGTAAATGTTGTGATAAACTAGCAAAGTATTGTCATTGGATGGCAAAAGTGTTACTATGGATAATGTGCGACCCACTTTTAAGTAAAATTAGTTACTGTGGCAACATTAGGAAAATGTTGCCATTGTAATGTAAAGATGTTGCCTTTGACTCTAGGGCAACGCGACAAAATGCATTACCAGGGAAATGTTGCCTTTGATCGTTTTTTGCCTACAGCAACATTTTTTGGAACTTAATGCATCATATCTTAGGGGTTGTAGTAGTCCATCTATGGCATAGTGTCGGTATGGATCCCTTCGAGGCACTTTATGGACGACCCTACAGATCACCTATATGTTGGCGGAAGTCTACGGAAAGACTTCTACTTGGGCTGAGATGGTTAGAGAAACTTCTAAGAAGATAGACTTTATTCGCAGATGGATGAAAGCAGCTCGGGACATGAATAAGTCGTATGCTGATCAAAGGAGGACTGACTTAGAGTTTAAGGTAGGAGGTATGGTCTTTATAAAGGTGCCACCTCTGAGAAACATTGTTCTCTTTGGCTCGGTAGGAAAGTTGGCGTGAAGATTTGTAAGGTCATTCCCCATAGTTGGGAGGATATGCCAGATGGCCTTCAAAGTTAGACTACCAGAGAGGCTGGTAGGAGTTCACGACGTGTTCCATATTTCTCATTTGAGGAAATGTATGATTTAGCAGGGGTAGTGGAGCCAAGCACACTTGAGGATGTTGAAGTTGAAAAGGAGGCATTAGTTAGAAAAGTTCCTACACATATTCTTGGATCATAAGTTAAGAAGCTATGCAACATGGAGATCAAGCTAGTAAAGGTACAACAGGGAGAAGATCGTGACAATGCGACATGGGAACCCGAAGATAAGATTCGCGATTCTTACCTATTTCCTTTAAGAGTATGTTCTTAATTCCTTTCTAAGATTTTGAATTCGAATCAATTTTTCCCTATCGCTTGAATTTCAATCGTTAGGTAGAAGCCTATGGTTGAAAACAAGTGTTTGAGACATGTTGTGTTTGATGGTTGCAAGTGGATACAAGTGTTTGCTAGTGGATGAAGTAGATGCATGTACACACACATTAGGCACTGGATTAGGGATCGGATAAACAAGAGCACTTACGTATTGCGATGGATTTGTGCGCATTTTAATTTTTAATGGATGAAAATGGTTGAATCATCACTTGGACGTTGCATTTTGGTGAATGGTTGTTGCACACATATAAAACTTATATGTACTATTTGGATTCTTTTTCATACATATTGGATACATGGCACATACTTGAATTGCATTAAGGAGGTCAACTAAATCAATAGATCACTTGATTTTCGCATTAGTTTATGGACATATACACAATACCTTTGCATATGTTCTTACAAAACATTAGAAACTTTGAGGATGATGGATGCTAGTGGTTGATGGATGAGTAGATGGGTGTAGGATTTGATTGATAACATTCTTCTTAACTTGAAGATTTCAGGGACGAAATCCTTTAAGGGGGGGATAATGTAATGTTAGGGATTGCGGAATGGATCGTTAAGGCAAAACTAACACTAGAGGGGGGAATAGTGTTTTTGAGAAATTCAACAAAATCTAAAACTTACATGATCTACTATAGGAATCACACTACAGATATTATCACAGACACAATATCAAACACAAACGCAAAGATGAACAAAAATAAAATGTAGAAAAGGAAAGAATACACCGGATTTTATACTCGTTTAGATCAATCCTATGTCCAGTCTCACGCAACGCTGGATTGCACAGAGTTTTATTACTATATCAATATCCAAGTATAACACCCTTGATTTCACGGCCACAAGGTTACCACCGATTCCAACACTCTTGGTTTCACGGCTACAAGATTTCCACCGATTCCAAACACCCTTGATCAAGTATATTCCCGTTGATTTCCCGGCTACAAGGTTAATACCGCTCCATTTCCTTGATTTCAAGACTACAAGGAACACACCTTTTCCCAAATATTTCCCAAACAATTACAACAACGCTATAACTCTTCAATAGCACTTTGATTCAGAGAGTAATGAGTAGAGAGTGAGAAGAGAAGAAGTTTAATATAAATAGAATTGAATTCGGTAGAGTAGAAGTGTAGAAATCTTAAAAATATGAAATATTAATGTTGTAAAGAAAGAGGATGAAGATGTAGAAGAAGAGTAATGAAAAAACTTGAAATCAGCCCCTATTTATAAGATTTGAAAGGTTGCAACGCTTCTAGAACGTTACACATAGTGAAAAGACACTTTCCTTTCAAAATAAAAAATATGACAGTTATATGTCGACATATCAACATATGTATGTCGACATAACCCTTCGCAAAATTGAGTTTTGAGCATTTTTGGAGTGTTTTAATATATATATATATATATATATATATATAATTCTGGAAATTCTTGAGTAAACATAGTGTTATAAATAAGTATTATAAAGTAAAAAATCATAAGAAAACATAAATATAAAAAATATGAACATATTTATAAAATTATAAAGTTTAAAACTATATAAATATAAGTATGTAAAAGTATAAATATATAAAACTTATAAACTATAAAAGTTGAGTTTAAAATCAAAGGTAAAATAGAAAAAGTAAAATAAAGAAACTTAATAAAGATTGAAGATAGAATTTGAAAATAGAATTTGAAATCAGAAATTGAAAATCAGAATTTGAATTTGAATTTGAACCTGAAGTGCTATTCAGACTCTTACGTAAACTAGACTCTCTTACTATATTTATCTTGAACTCTTGAAATCTTGATTACTCATGAGTCTTGAATCATCTCTGAATTATGAATCTCTAGAAGCTCTTAAACTATAAAATCTTCAGTATTAATTCCTGTATATAAATCCTTCATATATATGTGTGTGTGTGTATATATATATATATATATATATATATTCGAGATGAATGTGTTAGTATATATTTTATAATCAATTAATATTGAAATAAGGTTGTTATCATCAAAACTCCATTCTCCAACATGTAACACCCCATATTTTAATACACAATAATTATATAAAGATGATAATAAAATGAGTATTAATTAATCAAATATTTAGAATTGGCTAAAGCAGACTTTACCATTGCATTCGTTACAAAATTCTGATTTAGGTAGACTCTTGGTTTTCGTAAATCAAACTAAGTATGAACAAGTTATGATTAAAAGAAGTTTGAACTATATTAAATAATTTAAATAAATAAATGCAAAAGTAATAGGGCAACCTGACCCTACATGAGTCGACCCCTGTGTCGACCCAGGTATTAGGTGGGTCGACCCACCTTCGGGCAGGCAGAAGCCTGAACCTGGACGTGTTTTCTTGTTTTTTTCCTTGCTGGCTCAACGGTGATGTGTATTCAACAGTTTAATTTAGAACGCTGAAATTCGATGGTTTATATTATCCTAGCATATCTATAAATAGGCTACCAACGCTCGCTATTTTCTTACACAAACATTTCTTTATCTTCTTATTCAACAACAACAATTTCAAAGGCCATTTCTAGATCTAATACATATCTCTATGAGTTCTACGTTATTTTAGATCTGTAAATTAAAAGGGATTTTGATAGTAAAAACATACCGAATTCGAAAAGAATCATTGTTTATAAGTTTAATCTTATATGTTTTTGTTCTTTTAATTATTATCAATTACCTATTCAGTTTTCATTTATTATATGTTTATATGTACATCTTTCTTCCTTATCCTCTTTCCATCTTGGTTTCATTTACAATCTTATTATGCCTATTTATTCAGTTTGAGCTTGGGCATATTGAGAATTGAGAACCATTGACTATATAATTTGGATAATATGCAAACATGTTAATCTGAGTAGGTTGGACTTAATATACATTAAGTAGAACATTTTATGAGTAGATATGTGAATTAGAGGTAAATTAAGTAAAATATGTTACTATATTCTATATACATCTGAGTAGGTGCCTGTCTGATTTGGGAAGGGTTGTTACATTTAATAAATGTCATTTACAACTAGGAAATATAACATAGGGTTATATTATGCTTGCTAATGAACTTAAACCTGCTAAGTTAAACTTGTCTGATTAATAAGCTAAGAGGTCCACATTTTCTATTATCGTATTTTTAATGGACTCTTAAAATCCTAGTTTACTTGGGGGACCAAGCCTAGGGGTGTCTTATGTCAATCGAATGTTTGCTTGGAATCCATATCAATCAATATCCTCCTATTATCAAACGAATCCCGCACTAGGTAGGGATTAGGGCACGCTTTACCGATGAATTACTGTAAAAGGTTCAAATTCTGGAGGTGGGTATGGGAGCGTTCCGACGGAGACTTGAGTGTACATGGGTTCGATGGGGGAAGATAAGATGTTGTAACACCGACAGATGGGGATGTGTTTTTAAAGTCGATGGATTCAGGATTGATATCCCCGACTGTCATGGATGGTACAAGTTATTCGCGTCTGATAGGGAGCCGATAACAGAGTAGTAATTAGGGTAAAACTTAATCTTGATATTCTGATAGTTAGTGCATAAATTCTGTTCTGGGATATGAATGAGAAGCATATCAGATCTTACCTTATCTCGTTTACTTCGTATTTGTATATTTTATTGTATTTTCATGTCTAGTAATATTATTCTGTCTTGATACTTCTTTACCTTGTGCTTATGCTAAAAATCATTAGAACTCGCCAGACTTTATGTTTGACCTATTTTGTTTTTCCTTCTCTCTCTTCCTTTTCCCTCCCCAAGTTCTCAGGGTGGTGGATTGCAACAACGATCGTGACTCTTTGATTCAGCTTGGACTTGGATTATTTCTCACTTTATGTATTGCTTCAGTTTCTATTCTATGCTTGTTGTTATGACTTATGAAGGATATGATTTTTATGGTTTTGTACTTGTACTCTGATGGTTTATGTTTCCACGAGGCAGGAGTTTTTATGATTATGACTCTATGGTATTTGAAACTATAATGCTATAATGGTTTGATAATAAAAGTTTTCCATTGCTTTTTATATTATGTCTTGTGAATTTTAGTCTATGTGTTGTACTTTATACCTATTGCGCTTCACGTAACTTAATGCGTCCTCATATGGTGATATTAAGGGATGCGTGGTATCACACTTTTCATGTTTCACCAGAATTTCTTTATTGCAAAGCAGCAATTTCGTGTTTTTAAAAGTCTAACCATTATATCTTACTATTTGTTGCAACTAGAATCATAACATTGATTCTTAGAACTAAACGATTCTTAGAAACAAAAGATTGTAGAGCATTTAAAGCATGCTGACCATAGACTTAGGATAAAAAGAGATGGTTGAAGTGAAAAGTTCATTAGGAATTATGAATATTACGATGGAGAATGTAACGACCCACTTTTTGTTATAGTTTAAACTGATATTTACCAAACCAAGTCAACTCAAATTATACAGAAAAGCAGATGGCTATTAGAAAAAAATCAAAGGGTGAGATAAGAAAGAAAGAAATACTAGAATAGAAGAAGAAGAAAACACATCAGAAACAGAGTCTCACATCGCAGTGGAATAAAATATAATATAGAAATAAATCTTTTTTGAGAGCTTTAAATGAATCTTACAGTCATCAGATTACATCACACATCTGGACATTTATAATAATCTGTCCTCATATACAATCACACAGCGGAATATATAATATCATATGTCTGAACTCTTCCAGCTCATCTCTTCATCACACCCGATAACCTGAACCTATACAGCCTGGTCTAACCCGAGCATTACAAACACCAAGTCAGTTTGGTGAACCAGAGTGAGAAAAACACATTTAGTTTAAAGGCATCACACATCTTGATTTTAATGTCAAAATCTTTTCGAAAGAAAAGAATAATCGTAAGACCAAATCCACACATAAATACAGACGTTTTTTACCTTATGATAACCCAAAACATTTTTTGAAAACAACATTTTTCTGATATTATAATAGTGTCTAAATACAAATAAATATCAATCTAGCAGAACGCTTGCATCTCACGCTCTACATATATAGTATACAATCAAAACCGCGGGCTTTTATTAGAGAATGGATTTCCTGGCAAGGTATGAGACCACCTTTTCGACAATGTACCTCTGGAGATAAATACTTTGGGGTTCAACAAGAACATCTTGCAACCTAGGCTAAACATGACTGGCCCCTCACTTTCTCTTGAGAGTACTAAATATATCATTACCACGTTTGGGGGGCAGCCAACCGAACCGATAGCATACATACAAAAATAAAAAGGGACAACTGAAGGCATTTGATTTCAGCAGATTAGGTAATGATATACCATTTTGATAGGTGCGACCCACATTGCCATGCGACCTACCCAATTTTGTTCCAATTCCCGGATGATGGGCTAGAGGTTAAGCTTATTCTTCAGAATAGTACATCTCCGCCCATTTTGAATGCCACATCGTCAGATCCGCTGGATATCACTAATTGACCTCCACAAAAATACTCTAATTGTTAAGAGAAGGCCTTTCTTTGCCACAATTGTGGCATTCGTCCATACGAGTCATCCAGGAACAGGATGAACCGAAGGTACCCTCATACCAATACCAAGTATCACCCTAGTAGCGAGAAGTCCTTGCCATCCGTAGATTTAAACCACAATAGAATCACGGTATAGCTATGGTCGCTAAACCAAAGAATATTTGTAGTTCTTCCGTTTATGAAGATCTATGGTCTTCAATGCTCCATCTCGATCATCTTCTGATATTTTCACGTATTTGTTGGTCGCAATGGTTTTCGAATATAAATTCGATCGCGGTCTTTCCATACCAACAATCGCATTGGCTAGACTTGATAGTCGGTTATTTAACTATCATAATAAACAGGTTTTCACTCATGGAAATAAAATGAGTTCACTAGTTCAGTATTCATCATCACATGGCCTCTTTAATTAAAAATAATCAACAAATGGTTAATTAAAATTTCTACATTTTTCTATAATTTAAAATATTGTATTTACGTCTTATTTTAATATACTAATGTTCTCCAAACCATTTCATTATAATACTTAGAAAATATCTTAAAACCATATTTAATTTCCATTTAACTCTCTTTCAAATATTTGCTCCATCATTCTTCGTTATCTATAATTAGTAAATTAATTTACTTATCGCTCGTAAAACAATGTTATGAAATTCCTTTTGTTTCATTACTTGGAAAAAGTAACCAATGCTTATTCTTATAAAATAAACCTATTTTAAAACTCAACTTTATATTTCCCTTTAACTCGAAAATATCGTTATGTCTTTATGCAATTTCCTTTAATTTTCTTTAACTTTAGAAATATTAGTTATATCATCAAATCCTTTTAATTATCTTTACTTCAGAATTCTTATTACATATTCTTTATATTTCCCGAATAATGCTGCATTATTATTTCTCTAATGGAAATAATAAATTATTACTCCTCTTTACCATTACAACTAATATCATCTCAGATTATCTTGAAGTCGTTCTAGTTAGGGTATTTTAGTTACTTCTCAGACCTAGTTCAACATGTTCTTATCTTAAGGTAGAAATGAGCTGTAATCCAAAAATCGATATTTTACTTCAATATCCAAACAAATCCCATTTACTATTTTATTTAAAATGTAGTTTTATAAAACTTCCTTACTTTTGAAAACCTCTTCCTTAAATATAACCATTATTCATTTATTCTTTGATTAGCTAATTTATTATTAAAACATAACCATTTAACTTCTACTCCTTTAACAATTCACTTTATCGCTTGGACTTTGTTCCAAACTTCGATTATTTACTTCTTTACTAAATTCACTTCTAACAATCCCTTTTCTCTAATCCATTCAACCATTTCCCACTTTGAAGATCTTATTTCAATTCCATTCATTCTCTCAATTCCAATATCAAGCAACATTAATTTAAAATTAACGTTTTAACACCTCATTTCTTTTTATAACTTTGTATACACAACTGTGGTATAATATAAACCATTTTCTCTAATTTCCTTTTACTTAATTCAAATATTAAGTAAACAATTAATTTAAGCTATCGTATTCGCCTAAAATCCCTTTTATAAATTATTATAAAAATTAGGATTTTAATATAAAACCCATTCTTAAACTTCTTTCACAGTTCAACTAGATTCGTTCCAACTCGATTTCTTTTTAAATGAATTTCAATTTAAAAGTAATGTCCTAACTTATTATTACAAATAATAATTTACTTCAATCATTAGCTACTATAGAAGTAGTTAATTTCTTTATTAACTAAAAATAAATAATAAATCCCTTTTTTAAAAATCTTATTAAAATTAAAAAATATATTCGTTAAATCATTTCCTGAGATCAATTTAAAACAAACTAATTAATAATCACTCTCACTTAAAACAGTTGACTTAGCCATACCAAAACACAGTTATTTCATTAAGTGATTCCAATTACTCCTTCCTTTAAATTAATTAATAATATAATTAATTTTTTTTAATTGTTTCTTAGAAACTATTATCTAAATCTTAACCGTTAGGTGAATTTTTTTATTTACTTGCTTATAAATCTGATTATATCAGAATTTTCTTTATAAAAATCATTTTTATAATCACTTGTAAATTTAAATAACAATAAATATTTATTTCCCTTTTTATAAATTTTATTCAAATAATCAATTAAAAATCCATTTTCAGTTATAAAACAAATTTTAACTTCATTTCATTGATTTGCCTGATGGTAAATCAATATCCATAAAACATTGAATTTTATAGGCCATACGTTGCCAATTACTCGATCAATTATGCCCTATTGGTTAATATCAGAATAAGTGGTGAATTGTGATTCAATAACCAATAAATAAATCAATCATCTAATCGGGTTGGTCAAAAAAATCATATAATTGTGATATGAAAATAAACAACAAATCTGAGGAATCTAGTTGGATCCCTCCAGCCTGTTCTTCTCTGCATCTAATACATACAATAATATATTATTGCAGTAACACATACTAACAATCAATTCAACTGATCATAGCCAAATAACAATAATACAAATATCTAATTAAATTTAATATGTTGATATTCTTATAAACGTAACCAACAAGGTAAGTTACCTCGTTTGGAAATAGTCGTTAAAAATAACGATTTGGTTTTGATTAAATTAAACGAACATTTAATTTAAATCGTTAATATGAAAATATTCAATGTATATTCAAACAATCAGCAAATCATTCAACCATTAGCATAAATAACATACAAACAACAAACCCGACTTATATAAAATATAAGCGGGATAACTAAGTGAGTTGAACTCACTTTGAATTTTGTTTTATCGCTGTAGCGGTTCGGTTACAATTAAATTAAATGGTCGTTTAAATTTAATTATAAATTTCATTCGTCTTCTGCACCGTCCAGATCAGTTTCATAATATAGAGTTCATTCCCACGGTTCCAACGCAAGTTGTTTGGTTTGATTCTGATAACGCAATAAAAAGTTATCAACAATTAAAGTTAAATGATTTAATTGATTATTAAAAACCTTTAAGCATTTTAATTAAACCTAATTAATAACTCATTAACTTAATTACATTTAAAATTAATTTGTCCGATCCTTTTGTCTTTCGTTCAGCCTATTTTCGTTCACGTGGGTTCAATCTTCCTACAAGTAGATTAACATTTTAGTCAATACTTATTTAATTAATAACTTAAATCCCTAATTATAATAATTAACCTTTAATTATATTAATTAACCTTTAATTACATTTGACTAAGGGGAATAACGACCGATCCAGTTTTGAAATTTTTCCGGTATGTCTTTGTTTTGCTCCAGAACTGGTCGACCTACTTCAGCCCACCGCCGCGCTCCTTTCAGTTCGCCAGAGATCATCAGAGCCTCACCGCCGGAAAGTCATTCGCCGCCTCTTCCTTCGTCCAAACCGCCATCGAACTTGGTCTCGTCGTTTTCCCTAGAACCACCTCGAACTGCTGCGAGTTCTGGTTCCAGATCCGGTCTTTGTGGGATGCCGGAGATAATCACCACTATTGGATGTCGAGAGCTCGAGGAGCTCCATCCTTTTCCTGTTGAACATTTCATGGATAATTTCGTGGATTGGAAGAACAATGAGGAGGAAGGTGGAGTGTTTCTGATCGTCGGTTTAATTTGAGGCGGCTAGTTTTAATGTTGACTGGGTAGAAAAATTTTCCTAGGGTTTGACTTTATGTTGTTATTTATAGAGAGATGGATTGATTTAAATATTATTATATATAACTTAATGACAATTTAACCTTTAAAACCACTACAAATGACTTCTATTTTTGACAAAATAAGGTAATCCTAGCATATAAATATATTCTAGACCCAATGAGACAGGTTTCGTCAAATTTCGAAGTCGTTTGTGAAAAGTCCTTTCTAATTATCAATGAAAAATCACGCGTTTAAAATTCCTATAATTACAAAATAAATTCAATCAACTTGAAACCTTGACCTTCTATTAGATCTTTTCCTAATGAATCCAATGAAATTTGTTTCGTTAAATTTGGAGTTCGTTAGGCCAGTCGTTTATTCCTTTATAGTTACCCCTGTCAGAATATATAAATGGTTAAATAAAAACAGTGGCATCTATCGTTGCCACAGTTTCCCGATACGCTATTTTTATATGCACCACAATGCTATTTTGGACACCAAATTACCTGGTCTCCAAAAATAACAAACTACATGCCTATTCTAGCTCTAATCGTCGACATAAACTCAATAGAACTGGTTTCATGGCTTAGTTTGATCGTCTGCTCACGGTATACACAAATATTCATTTATTAAATTAAATCAATTTAATTACGCGCTATACACAACTTCTAAGAGTTTATGTCTACCGTTGTCACATACGACATCGATTTGCCCCAGAATTTTATATTGTACAATAATTTAACGATACAGTTCCAATGAAACTAATTTCATCGAAAATGGAGACCATTTGCAAAAGTTGCTATTTTAAGGCTTACATAATATAAATAAAATATTATGTAAATTCCAAAATAACCGAATTAAATAATAATAAATTATTATCATAAATACCCACTGGAAATATCATATAGTTTCAAGTATAAATTATACAACTCAGTATCAACATTCTGAGTTAAAACGGCATCCAAATTATATTAAAACCGTATTATATTAATTAATAAACGTTATATTCTAATAACGATTTTCGTAGCGACTATTTTAAAATTTGGTTTAGACATAACTGACAATCTATAGCACGAAATCTAAATTTTCCTCTTCCATATGAAAATTATAATCAACAAAAATCCAACGTTTCTTGTTTCACAGAAATCCGACTAAAAACGAATTCTGTATATTCAATTGAAGTTCAAAACTAAATATTACGAACTACCGCGCCATTTCGAGCTCAATTTAAATTATATAAAAATTTAACGTTAAAACTTTGTTTTAATAAACTAAATAAATATTAGTATCCATTAATATTCCAAATAAAATATTTAAAACAATAATTGAATAAAATATTTGGCTACCAAAAATACGAGACATTACAATCTTTCCCTCTTAAAAAAATTTCGTCCACGAAATTACTAAGGAAAGGAAAATGTTATAAACCTATTCACTTTTAAAAAATCCACTTTATTTCAAAATTGAAAACCAATTCATTATAGCAAAATCAAATTTTCAAAAGTACCGGAAAAAATTCTAACACTTTAAATTCCTAGAAAAATTTGGCAGAGTCTCCCCTGTACGGAGGGACTTTGCGATATCGCAGGAACAAATAATATATATATACATCGACCCACACGGTCGGAAAACAAAAATCAAAAACCAAAATTTATATTTTCGCATAGGTGTACCTTTACGAGCGCTATTGAGCATATTTACTCAATTCATATCGATCTATGCAACAAAAATTAGTCCCCAGGCCTTCAGCTACCTGTACTTAACTCAATTTAACATGTAAGCAACAATTACATGAAATAATTTAAATAACACTTCATTTATTAACATGTATAACTTATACATATTTCCAAAATCAAACAGGTGGTATCACTTCATTTTAAAATGTATATGTGAATACTGGGAATAATCATTCAATTCATTCATCTTCGTATTAAACTATTGACGAATTTAATTAAATATATCTAACAACAATTAAATAACAATGCACAACCAATTTAATCCAATCAATTGAATTTTATATCCAATTTAATATTTACTTTGGCTTCACGTATTTGTACATCAATTGGTTAATATCCAATTAATTTCAATTTAATTATTATCTATTTAATTTCCAAATTCCAAATTAATTATTTAGTTTCAATATTATCCTTAATTTTAATTCCACTTAACCAAGTTAAGTTCCCATTTAAATTTTAATCTAATTTGAATCTAATTCAAATCAATCAAACACACCAATAAATAATTTGATAAAATTATTTCTTTTCTATAAAAAATATAATTTGGGTAAAATTATTTCATTTACCCCCTTACAAAACAATATTGTGTTCATTGCCAGTTTATGCTTCTCAACACTTGAACCGATCAAAAACAACGATACAAAACATTTGTATATAAAATTAAAAATATGCGCCCTCATTATACACTCAACTCAATCTAAGGTATTACTAACCCAATCTCTATCGAGTTATGCCACAGAGCCAAGATTATTACCAAACCAATAGCACTGATACTAAGTGTAACGACCCACTTTCTGGTACAATTTAAGCCGATATTTACCAAACCATGTCAACTCAAATTATACAGAAAAGCAGATAGCTATTAGAAAGAAATCAAAGGGTGAGATAAGAAAGAAAGAAATACTAGAATAGAAGAAGAAGAAAACACATCAGAAACAGAGTCTAACATCGCAGCGAAATAAAATATAATATAGAAATAAATCTTTATTGAGAGCTTTAACTGAATCTAACAGTCATTAGAGTACATCACACATCTGGACAGTTATAATAATCTGTCCTTATATACAATCACACAACAAAATATATAATATCATACGTCTGAACTGTTCCAGCTCGTCTCTTCATCACACCCAATTACCTGAACCTGTACAACCCGATCTAACCCGAGCATTACAAACATCGGGTCAGTCTGGTGAACCAGAGTGAGAAAAACACGCTTAGTTTAAAGGCATCACACAACGTGATTTTAACGTCAAAATCTTTTCTAAAGAAAAGGATAATCGTAAGACCGAATCCACATGTAAATACAGATGGTTTTTTACCTTACGATAACCCAAAACATTTTTTTGAAAACAATATTTTTCTGATATTATAATAGTGTCTAAATACAAATAAATATCAATCTAGCAGAACGCTTGCATCTCACGCTCTACATATATAGTATACAATCAAAATCGCGGGCTCTTATTGGAGAATGGATTTCCTGGCAAGGTATGGGACCACCTTTTCGACAATGTACCTCTGGAGATAAATACATTAGGGTTCAACAAGAACATCTTGCAACCTAGGCTAAACATGACCAGCCCCTCACTTTCTCTTGAGAGTACTGAATATATCATTACCACGGTTGGGGGCCAGCCAACCAAACCGATAGTATACATACAAAAATAAAAGGGACAACCGAAGGCATTTGATTTCACCAGATCAGGTAAAGATATACCCTTTTGATGGGTGCGAACCACATAGCCATGCAACCTACCCGATTTTGTGCCATTTCCTGGTTGATGGGCTAGAGGTTAAGCTTATCCTTCAGATTAGTACATCTCTGCCCATTTTGAATGCCACATCATCAGATCCTCTTATGTCACTAATTGACGTCCACAAAAATACTCTAGTTGTTAAGAGAAGGCCTTTCTCCGCCACAACTGTGGTACATTTGAAGAAATCAACGTACGTAATCTCTTTGGAAATATTCTGTCAGACATTTGTCTATACGAGTCATCCAGGAATAGGATGAACCAAAGGTACCCTCCTACCGCATCCTAGGTGTCACCTTATGGATCAGTAGTGAGAAGTCCATGCCATCCGTTGATTTTAACCACGATAGAATCACAATATTTCTCTGACCGCTAAACCAGTGATTATCAGTAGTTCTTCCATTTATGAAGATCTATGGTCTTCAATGCTCCATCTCGATCATCTTCTAATATTTTCATGTATTTGTTGGTCGCAATGGTTTTCAAATATAAATTCGATCGCGATCTTTCCATACCATAATCGCATTGGCCAGATTTGATAGTCCGTTATTTAACTATCATAATAAACAGTTTTTCACTCATGGAAATAAAATGAGTTCACTAGTTCAGTATTCATCGTCACTTGGCCTCTTTAATTAAAAATAATTAAAAAATGGTTAATTAAAATTTCTGCATTTCTCAATAATTTAAAATATCGTATTTATGTCTTATTTTAACGTATTAATGTTCTCCAAACCATTTCATTATAATACTTAGAAAATATCTTAAAACCATATTCAATTTTCCACATAACTCTCTTTCAAACATTTGCTCCATCATTCTTCGTTATATATAATTGGTAAATTAATTTACTTATCGCTCGTAAAACAACATTATGAAATTTCTTTTGTTTCATTACTTGGAAACAATAATCAATGCTTATTCTTATAGAATAAACCTATTTTAAAACTCAACTTTATATTTCCCTTTAACTCGAAAATATCGTTATGTCGTTAAGCAAATTCCTTTAATTTTCTTTAACTTTGGAAACATCATTTATATCATCAAATGATTTTAATTTCCTTTACTTCGGAATTCTTATTACATATTCTTTATATTTCCCCAATAATGCTGCATTATTATTTCTCTAATGGATATAATAAATTATTACTCTTCTTTACCATTACAACTAATATCATTTCAGATAATCCTGAAGTCGTTCTAGCTGGGGTATTTTAATTACCTCTCAGACCTAGTTCAACATATTCTTATCTTAAGATAGAAATGAGCTGTAATCCAAAAATCGATATTTTACTTTAATATCGAAACAAATCCCATTTACTATTTTATTTAAAATATAGTTTTATAAAACTTCCTTACTTTTGAAAATCTCTTTATTAAATATAACCATTATTCCTTTATTCTTTGATTAGCTAATTTATTATTAAAACATAACCGTTTAACTTCTACTCCTTTAACAATTCATTTTATAGCACGGACATTGTTCCAAACTTTGATTATTTACTTCTTTACTAAATTCACTTCTAACAATCCCTTTTCTCTAATCCATTCAACCATTTCCCACTTTGAAGATCTTATTTCAATTCCATTCATTCTCTTAATTCCATTATCAAGCAACGTTAATTTAAAATTAACGTTTTAACACCTCATTTCTTTTTATAACTTTGTACACACAACCGTGGTTTAATATAAACCATTTTCTCTAAATTTCCTTCTACTTAATTCAAATATTAAGTAAACAATTAATTTAAGCTATCGTATTCACCTAAAATCCCTTTTATAACTTTATTATAAAAATTCGAGTTTTAATATAAAACCCGTTCATAAACTCCTTTCACAGTTCAACTAGATTCGTTCCAACTCGATTTCTTTTTAAATGATTTCAATTTAAAAGTAATATCCTAATTTAATAACAATTTACTTCAATCATTAACACCTGTAGAAGTAGTTAATTTCTTTATTCACAAAAATAAATAATAAATACCTTTTTAAATATCTTATTAAAATTAAAACAAATATTCATTAAATCATTTCCTGAGATCACTTCAAAACAAACTAATTAATAATCACTCTCGCTTAAAATGGTTGACTTAGCCATACCAAAACACAATTATTTCATTAAGTGATTCCAATTACTCCTTCCTTTAAATTAATTAATAATATAATTAATTTAAATAATTCCGTTTAATTGTTTTCTTAGAAACAATTATCTAAATCTTAACCGTTAGGTGAATTTTTTTATTTACTTGCTTATAAATCTGATTAATACCAAAATTTTCTTTATAAAAATCTTTTTTATAATCACTTATAAATTTAAATATCAATAAATATCTATTTCCCTTTTTATAACTTTTATTCAAATAATCAATTAAAAATCCATTTTCAGTTATAAAACAAAATTTATAACTTTGTTTCATTGATTTGCCTGACAGTAAATCAATATCCATAAAACAATTGAATTTTATAGGCCGTACGTTGCCAATACTCAATCAATTATGCCCCATTGGTTAATACCAGAATAAATGGTGAATTGTGATTCAACAACCAATAAAAAATCAATCATCTAACCGGGTTGGTCAAACAGATCATATAATTGTGATACGAAAATAAACAACAAATCTGAGGAATCCAGTTGTATCCCTCCAACCTGTTCTTCTCTGCATCTGATACATACAATAATATATTATTGCAGTAACACATACGAACAATCAATTCAACTGATCATAGCCAAATAACAACAATACAAATATCTAATTAAATTTAATATGTTGATATTCTTATAAACGTAACCAACAAGGTAAGTTACCTCGTTTGGAAATAATCGTTAAAAATAACGATTTGGTTTTGATTAAATTTAATTAAATTAAATGAACGTTTAATTTAAATCACTAATATGAAAATATTCAATGTATATTCAAACAATCAGCAAATCATTAACCCATTAGCAAAAATAACATACAAACAACAAACCCGACTTATATAAAATATAAGCGGGATAACTAAGTGAGTTGAACTCACTTTGAATTTTGTTTTATCGCTGTAGCGGTTCGGTTACAGTTAAATTAAATGGTCATTTAAATTCAACTATAAATTTCATTCGCCTTCTGCACTGTCCAGATCAGTTTCATAATGTAGAGTTCATTTCCATGGTTCCAACGCAAGTTGTTTGGTTTGATTCTGATAACGCAATAAAAAGTTATCAACAATTAAAGTTAAATGATTTAATTGATTATTAAAAACCTTTAAGCATTTTAACTAAACCTAATTAATAACTAATTAACTAATAATTAACTTAATTACATTTAAAATTAATCTGTCCGATCCTTTTGTCTTTCGTTCAGCCTACTTTCGTTCACGCGGGTTCATTCTTCCCGCAAGTAGATTAACATTTTAGTCAATACTTATTTAATTAATAATTTATATCCCTAATTATAATAATTAACCTTTAATTACATTTGATTAAGGGGAATAACGGGCGATCCAGTTTTGAAATTTTTCCGGCATGTCTTCGTTTTGCGCCAGAACTGTCCGACCTACTTGAGCCCACCGCCGCGCTCCTTTCATTTCGCCGGAGATCATCAGAGCCTCACGCCGAAAAGTTAGTCTCCACCTCTTCCTTCGCCCAAAACGCCGTCGAACTTGGTCTCGTCGTTTGCCTAGAATCACCTCGAACTGCTGCGAGTTCGAGTGCCATATCCGGTCTCTGTGGGATGCCAGAGATAATCACCACTGTTGGATGTCGAGAGCTCGAGGAGCTCCATCCTTTTCTAGTTAAACATTTCATGGATAATTTTGTGGATTGGAAGAATGGAGAGGAGGAAGGTGGAGTGTTTTCGATCGTCGGTTTAATTTGAGGCGGCTAGTTTTAGTGTTGACTGGGCGGGAATTTTTTCCTAGAATTTGACTATATGTTGTTATTTATAGTGAGATGGATTGATTTAAATATTATTATATATAACTTAATGACGAATTAACCTTTAAAACCACTACAAACGACTTCTTTTTTAAAATAAGGTAATCCTAGCATAAAATGAACCCAATGGGATAAGTTTCGTCAAATTTCGAAGTCGTTTGTGAAAAGTCCTTTCTAATTACCGATAAAAAATCATGCGTTTAAAATTCCTATAATTACAAAATAAATTCAATCAACTTGAAACCTTGACCTTCGACTAGACCTTTTCCTAATGGATCCAATGAATTTTTTTCGTTAAATTTGGAGTTCGTTAGGCCAGTCATTTATTCCTCTATGGTTACCCCTGCCAAAATATATAGATGGTTAAATAAAAACAGAGGCGTTTATCGTTGCCACGATCAAACGACAAGTCCGATTGACACAAAAATCGAAACCGTACAATAATTAACTAATACGATTCCAATGGCACACATTTCGTCGTATTCCGAGACCGTTTCCCAGTACGCTATTTTTATATGCACCACAATACTATTTTGGACACCAAAATACCCGATCTCCAAAAATAACAAACTATATACCTATTCTAGCACTAATCGTCGACACGAACTCAATGGAATTGGTTTCGTGGCTTAATACGGTTGTCTGCTCATGGTATACACAAATATTCATTTATTAAATTAAATTAATTTAATTACACACTATACGCAACATATAAGCGTTTATGCCTACCATTGTCACATACGACATCCGTTTTGCCCCAGAATTTTATGTAACGATCCAAGATTTTTAATGTCTAATATATGATATAATTTTAATCATCTGAATATCAATTTAATTTAATAAGATTTAAATAGAAATATTGGTTTAAAATTATTTATATATATTAGTTTAAATAAATATTTTGTTCTATTTTATCGATATGATTTTGTAAAAGAAATTTATTTTAAGAGTATGTTTAATGTATATAAGATTTAATAAGGAATTTTTTTATACGTATTAATATGATCTATTTAGACATTGGTTTCCATTATATAAGATTGTTAAATTTTGGAAGGTAGAGAAATTATTATATTAAAGTTGTAAAGTAAAGATATTGATTTATAAGAATGGAAGAAAATTTAATCGAGAAACATATTTGAACTAATGTTCGCCTTGCAAAAATAGTTCGTCGTCAGTCAAAACGTTTCAACAATTTGCAATTTAATTACTAAAATGAACAGTAGTAGAATCAAATTATAATTAAATATCAGTTCAAAATATTCGTTTAGTTTTTGTACGCACAGTCCGAAAATATTTTACAGATTTTTACTGTAATTTTAATTTGGAAAATGGGCACATTATATTTTTTTTTTGTATTTTAGGGTAACTGTGGTCTTTTGGTGCTTTACAGAATTGATCAACCAGTTTATATTTTTTTTCGTGAGATCTGTAGGCACGATTGTGCACGATAAAAAATTCGAATCAGTTGTCATACAAGTACCACACTAAAATCCATTATATAATCAATAAAACAATAGATAACAAATTTCAGCAAGTGCTTAGGTATGTTATATGTGTGTGCTAACTGTTTAGTCCAAACGCTTGTGGGAAGGTGAAAGGCATCAAAAAAAATATTAAAGTATTAAACGTGTAAGTGTTTAAAGGCATGCAAGAGGACATTTGCCCGCATATTGGACACGTGCTGTCCTTTTCTATTTGCATCTGCCATTTGTAAAACCGCTCAACTTGCGTTCCTCTCCACTACCCTTTTCCATCCAACAACTCCTTTTTTCATTTTTGTTCATTTCTTCTCTCGACCGCAAGTCCTCTCTTTCACCATTTACAACTCGCGTTCCCTTATGTCAAACACTTTGCATGGAAAGTTCCCTTCCATTTTTAACCCAGGGATTTCACTTTTCCCTGCTACCAAACCGTAAGCTCCTCTTTGAAAAAAAGGAACAACAAACAAACAAAACAATAATTTTGGCCTCCCCTTCCAACTAAATGGAAACACGCCAAGAATTGTACCCTGCTCCACGCTATCTCAAACCATGCATCTTTTCTCTCTTTACATGAATTGTCTACAAGGCTAGTCCCTTTTTCCTCTTGCAACCCCTCCACCTTACATACACTTGCTTCCGCCACCTCAGCTCCCAGCAACTGGCCCTCTGTCGTGGCCTTTGCCAAAACCAGTCCCAAGTCCCATGCTAAAGTGTAGCGTTGAAATAATAAAGGTATGAAAAATTAGGTATTGGCTGTTTGATGTTGCAAGTTTTGTACATGGGAGGTTGGGCTTTTGTGTAAGCAATTCGGTATTCTGGGCATGCCGGTTTGGTGTTTTGGAGTTGGATGTAGAGTTAGCTAGTGGCAGAAGTTTAATATTGAAAGGTGGTAAGAAGGTAAGGACCACGATATGGAGGTTCTATACATGCTTGCGATGCACAAAAGTCTGGTGATAATTGTTGAAGCTTTGGGTATATGTTATTTAATCTATTTATTCTTAGTTTAGTTTAGTTTAAATTTTAAACAGTAATATCTCATTCATTTTAAACCGGATTTACGCACTGTTAAGTTCGCTAGAATCGCATCAGAAAACAGAATCCGTTTGTATATAAGTTAGGTAATTTTAGTCAAGTATAAATTACAGGAAAGTTAAATGAAATGTCCTTATATATGTGAGACGATATACAACAAACAATGTTATTAATTCAATTCAATATATATATATATAATTAGCAGAGACATCAGTAGCTGCTAATGGCTATGGAGCGAAGCGACACGAGTAGCGATGTCAGTGTTCGTGGGCTTGTCCGTCTTGGTTATGAAGTTATGGAGCTATTTTGGTGAGAACACTAAATTTAATCATTTATTTTAATTAGTAGTGATTAAATAATGAATTGTGATGGATGAATGAATTGTTTGAATATGAATGCTATTGTGTGAATGGATGTGCATGTAATTAGATGAAATACTGAACACTAATGTAACGACCTAAACTTCCGTGGTACGAAATTAAGGATAATCATAAGAGTATAACATTATTAAAAACAATAACAAATCTCAGGTAACAGCAGAACATATAAACCATTGCAGCGGAAATGGAAATGTCATCACAAACATCATCATAGATACATCAGAGTACGCAGTACATGATACACTTAACAAAATAGATGTCTAAAACAGGGAAAGAAATAAAGTCTCAATCTCCCAAAATACATCAATACTGTCTCAATGTTTCAAGAAGTAAATAAAAAGATAAAAAGGAAAGTTCTTCATCTTCTCTCTCAGCAAGCTCTAGTCCAGAAAAATATCAATACCTAACACTTGTCATTTGGCTTCCCGTGTGGAAAAAGGGCACCCGAGTTTGCAAAGTGAAACAAACTACGAGTCAGTCATGGGACTAGTATGAAAAATCTTACTAACTAACAATATGGAAAATCACTGGACCACGCAGCTAACGCGGAATGGGTTTAACTCCATTGGATTGCCAGTGCATAAGGTTTATAAATTTTTATGTCAAAATAATGTAATGCTTTTTAGAAAATGAAATCATTATAAGACTCAAGTCCCATCACACAATGCAACGCAAACGGAGGATAGAGTTTTACCTTATAATGATAAAAAATGCTTGATACTTAGAAAATAATATTTTTAATATTATTACTAGTGTCTAATATGATTTCAAAAATACTTCAAAGTAAATGTATCAATCCTAGATGGCATAGTACCTCATCCTACTATGTCACCATATATAGGTTTACAATCAAAACCATAACGTCGAATTGGGGGTTGGTTTTCCATCATGAGTCAAGGCTAGGGAAGATCTCCTAACCGATTCGAGACACTCTAACAATGTCTTAGGATTCGGGTGTTGGCGAACCCTTGGATACAGCAGGGCCAGTCCACAAATACTTTAATGGATTAGTTATGCTTGAACACACGCTCCCCGATCCTATTGGATCTATAAATTGGCCATTGGCGACCAACAAAAATCCTAGGCGCCTCATTCCATCAACCACATAAGTAAAAATGCCGAGCCTTGTAAAAACCCAAACACCACTTCTAGCTAGAAAGAAACGTGTGCACTCCCTGTGTTCCCTTGTCCCGTTTTTGACTTTACCGGGGTGTAAGGCTCGCGAGGTAACAAAATACACAAAGCTATGCCTAAATAGGCTATGCTTTGATCATCATCCACAAGGCTCTGGTTTTCCACAAAAGCCTCGATCAATTGCATCTTGGCATGTCACATTGATAGTTCACACCATGCGATCGACAACTACCAATATATAACCTTCGAGCTCGTACGTCTCAAAGAAGGGTGTTAAGCAAGAGAATAAATTCTCCGCCACCACAGATATATATATTAATAGAAATCAATTTAATGACACAACATGAAATTCAATGTCGGACACACGTCCATTTACTAATCCGTTCCGGGTCTGAACGAAACCAGAGTCACCTTATTCCTCGTCCCGTATGTCCAATACGAAAGTGAGGTGCTTGTGTATCCGGACGATCAACAAGTACATCCGGACAACTACCACTTTGATCCTTTATTGGTAGATAGCCAATGCCAGGCATCAGTAGTTATCCTTTCGATGTGAAGATCGTCGGTCTTCAATCGCCGTCTTTAAGATCTTCAATTTAGATCGTCGCATGACCATTTGAAATGAGATTTAACTCGGTCTTTTCAAATGATCCTCGCATATATATATATTTTAAAATCATTTCGTATTGTTAGTGGTATTTAATAACGATTAATCACTATTTATATATATATATATATATATATATATATATATATAGCCAAATTTATTTAACGACGCTTCGGGTCGGTGGGCGGCCCTGGCGCTGTTTTTACCAAAATTGGATTTACACATATCTTGAAATCTAACCGTTGGATTTTAACAAAATTCATATCGATGGAAAGATCTTCCCAAAGCGGTTCTAACGGTTCCAGTTTTGGGAAAATCCGACGGTTAGATCTAACGGTATAATCATTTGAATTTACAATTGTAGAAACGAGAACTACCGCGCGATTCATTTTAATTTTTAATATATATATATATATATATATATATAAATCGTTTGGCAGTTTCAACAACTTTCAAACAATCACATGCAAGCCAAATACCGTCTATATTCATGTTAGAAATTTTATGTATGATTTTCATATTTCTTCTAACATGATAAAAATGATGATTTGAAATAAATCGTGTTTTAATGACTAATTATTTCCAATTGTAACGAAATTACATTGAAAGTATATTCATAATGTTCACCCTTTTTGTTGAAAACAAATGGCAATAAAACACGATTTTTAATTTTACTATTTTTATTGTATATAAATTTTTAATAAAAATGTGAGATTTAAATCTTTTCTTTTTTTATTGTTTCTAAAATGACAATAAAAATGTAACATTAAAATCTATTCTTTTTATTGACTCTAAAATATAAATAAAAATATAACTTTTTAATTGTATGCTTTTTATTGCCTCTAGTTTGACAATAAAAATATAACATATATTTCTACTCCTTTATTTACAATTAACATGTCAACAAAAATGTAATTTTTGATTTATTCTTTTATTTATCTCTAATTTGACAATAAAAATATAACCTTTAAAACTATACTTTTTATAACATCTAAAATGTGGATAAAGATGTAACTTTTATTCTATTCTTTTATTTGCATCAAAATGCAAATGAAAACATAAACTTTTAAACTAGCCTTTTCTTTGTATCTAAAATGCAAACAAAAATGTAACCTTTTTAATTCATTTTTTATTTGCATC
Source organism: Allium sativum (assembly GCA_030737875.1). Classification (NCBI taxonomy): domain Eukaryota; kingdom Viridiplantae; phylum Streptophyta; class Magnoliopsida; order Asparagales; family Amaryllidaceae; genus Allium; species Allium sativum. The sequence goes on from CM060913.1 coordinate 38,695,424, forward strand.
AAAGAATGCAAATAAAAAATGTAACTTTTTAAACTAGGCTTTTATTTGCATCTAAAATGCAAACAAAAATGCAACCTTTTTAATTCATGTTTTATTTGCATCAAAGAATGCAAATAAAAAATGTAATTTTTTTAAAACTAGGCTTTTATTTGCATCTAAAATGTAAACAAAAATGTAATCTTTTTAATTCTTGTTATATTTGCATCAAAGAATGCAAATAAAAAGTATAACTTTTTAAATTAGGCTTTTATTTGAATCTAAAATGCAAAAAAAAAATGTAACTTTTTTAATTCATGTTTTATTTGCATCAAAGAATGCAAATAAAAAATATAACTTTTTAAACTAGGCTTTTATTTGCTTCTAAAATGCAAACAAAAATGTAACCTTTTATTCATGTTTTATTTGCATCTAAATTTGCAAATAAAAAATGTAATATTTTTCTACGATGTTTATTTGCATCTAAATTTGCAAATAGAAAATGTAATCTTTTTCTACGATGTTTATTTGCATTTAAATTTGTAAATAAAATTGTAATCTTTTTCTACGATGTTTATTTGCATCTAAATTTGCAAATAAAAAATGTAATCTTTTTTCTACGATGTTTATTTGCATCTAAATTTGCAAATAAAAAAATGTAATCTTTTCTACGATGTTTATTTGCACCTAAATTTGCAAATAAAAAAATGTAATCTTTTTCTATGATGTTTATTTGCAAATAAAAAATGTAATCTTTTTTCTACAATGTTTATTTGCATTTAAATTTGCAAATAAAAAATGTAATCTTTTTTCTATGATATTTATTTGCATCTAAATTTGCAAATAAAAAAAATGTAATCTTTTTTTACGATGTTTATTTGCATCTAAATTTGCAAATAAAAAAATGTAATCTTTTTTCTACGAGGTTTATTTGCATCTTAATTTGCAAATAAAAAATGTAATCTTTTTTCTATGGTGTTTATTTGCATCTAAATTTGCAAATAAAAAAATGTAATCTTTTTCTATGATGTTTATTTGAATCTAAATTTGCAAATAAAAAAATGTAATCTTTTTTCTACGATGTTTATTTGCATCTAAATTTGCAAATAAAAAATGTAATCTTTTTCAATGATATTTATTTGCATCTAAATTTGCAAATAAAAAATGTAATCTTTTTCTACGATGTTTATTTGCACTAAATTTGCAAATAAAAAAAAATTAATTTTTTTCTATGATGTTTATTTGCATCTATATTTGCAAATAAACAAAATGTAATCTTTTTTCTACGATGTTTATTTGCGTCTAAGTTTGCAAACAAAAAATGTAATCTTTTTTCTACGATGTTTATTTGCATCTAAATTCGCAAATAAAAAAATGTAATCTTTTTATACGATGTTTATTTGCATCTAAATTTGCAAATAAAAAAATGTAATATTTTTCTACGAGGTTTATTTGCATCTAAATTTGCAAATAAAAAATGTAATCTTTTTTCTACGATGTTTATTTGCATCTAAATTTACAAATAAAAAAATGTAATCTTTTTTCTATGATGTTTATTTGCATCTAAATTTGCAAATAAAAATTGTAATCTTTTTCAACGATGTTTATTTGCATCTAAATTAGCAAATAAAAAATGTAATCTTTTTTCTACGTTGTTTATTTGCATCTAAATTTGCGAATAAAAAATGTAATCTTTTTCTACGATATTTATTTGCATCTAAATTTGCATATAAAAAAATGTAATCTTTTTTCTTTGAGGTTTATTTGGATCTAAATTTGCAAATAAAAAATGTAATCTTTTTTCTATGTGTTTATTTGCATCTAAGTTTGCAAATATAAAAATGTAATATTTTTCTATGATGTTTATTTGCTTCTAAATTTGCAAATAAAAAAATTTAATCTTTTTTCTACGATATTTTTTTGCATCTAAATTTGCAAATAAAAAATGTAATAATGATGTTTATTTTCATCTAAATTTGCAAATAAAAAATGTAATCTTTTTTCTATGATATTTATTTGCATCTAAATTTGCAAATAAAAAAAATGTAATCTTTTTCTACGATGTTTATTTGCATCTAAATTTGCAAATAAAAAAATGTAATCTTTATCTACGATGTTTATTTGCATCTAAATTTGCAAATAAAAAAATGTAATCTTTATCTACGATGGTTACTGGCATCTAAATTTGCAAATAAAAAATGTAATCTTTTTTCTACGATGTTTATTTGCATCTAAATTTGCAAATAAAAATGTAATCTTTTTTCTACGATGTTTATTTGCATCTAAATTTGCAAATAAAAAATGTAATCTTTTTTCTACGATGTTTATTTGCATCTAAATTTGCAAATAAAAAAATGTAGTCTTTTTCACGATGTTTATTTGCATCTAAATTTGCAAATAAAAAAATGTAATCTTTTTTCTACAAGGTTTATTTGCGTCTAAATTTGCAAATAAAAAATGTAATCTTTTTTCTGCGATGTTTATTAGCATCTAAATTTGCAAATAAAAAAAATGTAATCTTTTTTCTACGATGTTTTTTGCTTCTAAATTTGCAAATAAAAAATGTAATCTTTTTCAGTGATGTTTATTTGCATCTGAATTTGCAAATAAAAAATGTAATCTTTTTTCTACAATGTTTATTTGCATCTAAATTTGCAAATAAAAAATGTAATCTTTTTCCTACGATGTTTATTTGCAACTAAATTTGCAAATAGAAAATGTATTCTTTTTCATTGAATCGACAATGCTATTTCAATTCAATCATATATGCAAAATGATATTTTTTAATGAATTGACAATCAAATTCAATTCAATAAATATGACCAAATTGATATTTTTAATTGAATTGACAAACAAATTCAATTCCATAAATATGACCAAATTAATATTTTATATTCGTTCAGTATACATGATTCACCAAATATTGACAAAGAGAAAATAATTTATTTTAATTTAACCAACACATAGAGATCTGTATATATTCATCACCAATCAATAGTCAATCATCATCCAAAATTTCAGAACATAGCAGATCTAAATCATATACATACAATCATTACATAGCGAGTATAATAATTAAATTGGTTAATTATTTAAAAATCAGAAATCTCACTGTCGGGTTATTCTGCTTTGTTCAGAACTGCAAATTTGTCCAAAATTCAAACAGCTTGGAATTGCTCCTTTTTAGTCTAGAGTCGTAGATCTCGTCTCTACGATCGCACATGATCTGAAATCGTTAATTTTCATTGTCGTATGAACTAGTTAGGATTTAAACAAGATTGATAATAGTTTTAAATTAAATTAATAAAATATTAATAAAGATTTTAACCTCTCTTCCTCTTTCAAAACCACGGCCGTGGGTTTTCAGAACTGGTTCGAATCTAGGTTTTACTTTTGTGATCGATTAGAGCAATGGTTTGTAGATCGGGTGGTGCAGTGTCGGAGAGGGGGACGAGGCGCACGTTCGCCAACGAAGGGGGCCCACTCGATGGTGCAGGGGTGGCTCGGCGGCCGTGGTTTTGGCGTGGGTTTAGGGTGCTGTTCTTCGAAGTACGGGCCACTAGAGAACGATCAAGCCGTATAGAAATGAAGAGCAAGAAAATCTCTTCGATATTTCCTAAAGGATTGGGGTCTAATTTGTTGTGGATTGGAAGAATTTGAGGAGGGAAGACGGGAGTTTTATGGCCATGGATTTTGAGGGGCGGCGGCTATAGTGAATAGTGTTCTAGGGTTTTGTGAATTTTCCATTCTTTTATAATATTTTAATGTGAATTTTACAATTAAATCTATATACTCTTAACAACTCCGATTTCAGTCCAACTAGAGTTGATCCAACCCAATAGCCCCCGTTTCAGATCCAATGGGCTAGGTCCCGTAAGCCCAAACGACTGTCTGTGGCCTGAAATCTTTAATTTAATATTTAAATCCTTTATTAAATTAATTCGATCGTATAATTAAATTCACCGGGGCCACATACAGATTCAGAAAATTCCAGAAATATTTCTGCCTTTTTTTCGATGATACGGTCCTAATAAAATTAATTTCGTCAAATTCTAAGACTATTTCAAAAATGGCCATTTTCAAATCGATCAGATTTGACTGAAATTGACAAAACACATTTTCGTTTGCCACACTCACATATTAATTCCAAAAATTTCGGAAAATTAAATTTAGCAATAATTTGACATTCCGGATCCAATAAAAGTGGTTTCGTTGAGAACAGAGGTCGTTTGATAAATGGCCTTTTATACGGGCTATAAATTATACTATAGCGACCATTTTGAAAATTCAACTGGCCATAACTTTTGATTCCCGCTATGAAATTTCAATTTTTCGAATTCATTGGAAAGATATTCTCAAACAAAATTAGATATTTTTGGTTTCACTAAACTCCGTTAAATTTTGAATCCGATACATTCGGTCAAAGTACAGATTTGACTTTTCAAACTACCGTACTATTTCTGATTCCTTTAGAAATCAAAATAAATATATTTACTCCAACCTTGATTAAAATGAATTTTTAATTGTTATTATTTAAAACAAATTATTTTAACTATTCAAAATCTTCTGAAATAGGCAAAATAAATTTTTTAAATTGGTTTGGATTTTCCGGGTTGTTACAATCTCCCCCACCTAAAAGCTTTTCATCCTCGAAAAGGAAATAATAGTAAAGTAGGAAACAAAACGGAAAATTTAAGGTATTGTAAATGTACCTCAACACAAGAGCTACTCGGAGATATCCACTCTGCACTTGGGATAGGCCTGTTTGATGCTATCCTCTCTCCCACGTATATTTTCTAGGATCCCTGCTCCACTGCACCTTGACTAAGTGGATCCTCTTGTTCCTCAGTACTCGGGTTTCTTTGCCCACAATTTTCACTGGTTCCCTTCTTACTGCTAGGGTGGGGGTAATCTCCAAATCTCGCTGTGCTGCTTCCTCCACAACTAAATCTGGATCATGAACATGCTTCCGGAGTTGGGACACATGAAATACATCGTGGACCCCTGACAACTAGTCAGGCAACTGCACTCTGTAAGCGAGAGTCCCAATCCTTTCGAGAATAGGAAATGAACCAATAAATCTCGGCACCAACTTTCCAGTCTTCCCGAAATGAATCACACCACTCAGTGGAGAAACCTTCAAGTATACAAGATCACCAATAGAAAATTCTAAATCCCTTCTTCGAGTGTCTGCATAGCTCTTCTGTCGGCTTTGGGCAGCAAGTAATCATTTCTTAATGAAATCCACTTTATTTGATGCTTCGCGAATCATGTCGGGACCCAGTACTAATCAATTGTCGGGTTCCACCCAACATGCGGGAGATCTGCACGGCCTGCCATATAATGCTTCAAATGGCGACATCTGCAGGCTTTCTTGGTAGCTGTTATTATAAGAAAATTCAACCAAATGCAAATGATCTTCCCATGACACACCAAAATCTAGAATGCATGATCGCAACCAGTCTTCCAATATGCATTTTATCCTCTCAGTCGTGGCCATCTGTCTGAGGATGATAAGCAGTGCCCATATTCAGCTTAGTCCCTAGCTCTTTTCGAAAAGCTTCCAAGAACTTGATAGCAAATATCAGATCGCGGTCACTGACAATGCTACTGGTAACTCCATGCAGTCTGACAATCTCTCTGAAATAAATTTGTGTCAAATTTCGAGCTGTTCTATTGGATTTGACAGGGATGAAATGTGCAGTCTTTGTGAAGCGATCTGCAATCACCTATGTACTGTCATTGCCTTTCCTAGTCTGGGGCAAGCCATCAATAAAATCCATAGAAATTTCGTCCCATTTCCAACTTGCAACCTCTAGCGGTTGCAATAAACCTACTAGCTTTTGCTGATCGCTTTTGACTTGCCGGCATGTGGGGCATCTAGCAACATATATAGAGATGTCTCTCTTCATAGATTTCCACCAAAAAGTTCTCTTAAGATCGTGGTACATCTTGCTTACTCTAGGATGGATGCTGAACTTAGACTTGTGACATTCATCCATAACTTCTCTTTTTATCTCGGGGATATCTGGCACACATATTCGCCATTGTAGCCTGAGGGTTCCCTTGCTGTCTATTTGGAAGCTTGACGATTCTCCCTTTTGAACTCACTCACTGATCATCTGAATAAATCTGTCACCTTTCTGGAGAGCAGAGATCTTGTCGATCAAGGTAGGGGTAATAATGAGATTAGCAAGGATAAGGTTGGTGCTGGCCGTATTCTTCCTGGTGAGAGCATCTGCTACTACATTGGCTTTCCCTGGAGTATATAAGATGTCTAGGTCATAGAGTGCGAAGAATTCAACCCAACGCTGTTGCCTCAAGTTCAAATCTCTTTGCGTGAATAGATACTTTAAAGATTTGTGGTCAGTATAAAGCTCAAATTTCTCGCCCAAGAGGTACTGCCTCAATATCTTTAAAGCAAATACCATGGCCATTAGCTCAAAATCATGAGTGGCGTAATTCTTCTCATGCGGTTTTAACTGGTGGTTAACATATGCGACAACTTTGTCTCTTTGGATTAGCACCGCGCCAATAGCTTAAATAGAGAAAAGAATAACATGTTAAAATAAGATTTGACATTATAAAAATGTCATTTCTGACATGTTTATTTAGATGGAAAGAATAACCTTCTCTAGAAGCGTTTGTCCAGACTTTCAGATCCTGATTGCCATCAATAATGGTCAACACAGGGGTAGTGATCACTTTCTGTTTCAGCTCTTGGAAAGCTGCCACACATTCAGATGTCCAAATGAACTTTGTATGCTTCTTAGTCAGCTTCGTCAATGGATAAGATAATTTCGAGAAATCGTTGACGAAATTCCGATAATAGCCAGCCAGACCTAAGAAACTTCTGGTTTCAGTGGACGTAGTAGGCTGCTTCCAATCTTTGATGGCCGAGATCTTTCCTGGATCTACTGAGATGCCTTCCTTAGATACAACATGGCCAAGGAATTTCACCTCTTCTTGCCAGAATATGCACTTAGAGAATTTGGCTTTCAGCACATTTCTACGCAAAATCTCCAAGACTTCTTTCAGATCCTTTTCGTGTTCAGCAGTGGATTTAGAAATGATTAAAATATCACCGATGAACACTAGCATGAATTTATTTAGAACATCACGGAAGACTCTATTCATCAGATCAACGAAGTATGATGGAGCATTGCATAAGCCAAAGGGAATCACTAGCCATTCATAAAGTAAATCTATTCCTCTAAAAGCTGTCAAAGGCACACATTCCTCGGCAATGCGTAGTTGGTGGAAACCTGTAGCTAGGTCCATCCTAGAGAATACTCTCGCTCCATTCAAGTGATCTAGCAGATCATCAATGCGGGGCAGTGGGTATTTATTTTTCAGAGTCTGCTTATTTAGATTATGGTATTCTATACATAGCCTGAGGGTACCGTCTGACTTTGGGACGAAAACCACTGCTGCACCCCAGCTCAAGAAATTAGGCCTGATCAGACCCTTCCACAAAAGCTGCTTGGTTTGATTGCTCAGCTCCTCCTTTTCTTTTTGTGACATTCTCCAAATGCGGTGTACAACTAGCCTTGCATTCGGAACTAAGTCAATTCTGAAATCTATTTCTCTATGCGGAGGTAAGTTGTCAACTTCTTCGAACACATCCGCGTAGTCTTTGACGATAGGTATATCCTCAATAGAAGCAGGAGTGACTTCTAGAGAAGACCGGAATTCCTTCCTATCTGTGGCTGAGCCGTGGCATGGTATAGTCATCATATTTCCGAATTTGGTTTTATTTCAGACTACTTTTTCTGTGCATAGCAACTCGGCCTCATACTTCGTTAGGCAGTCCATTCCAGGCTTGTGGCAGTCCATTCCAGTCCATTCCCAAAGAAATTCATGATGATCAGATTAAAAGGGAATTGGAAGCGAGAGTAAGAAACAGGTACTCTACAATATTGATCGAGAATAAGCGAACCTCCTATCGGACTATGGGCTCTAATTGGTTCTTTAGTTTTCTAGGTTTCAACTTAAGCTTTTTACTCGTGTCATTAGATATGAAACTTCTAGATGCACCCGTATAAAACAAAACTGTAATAGGAATATTCTTAATGTTAAGAGTACCCGCTAAAACATCAGGTTTACCTGCTTCGGAGGAAGCCGGTGTAGCTGCTCCGTCATAGACATGTGCCACCTGAGATTTCTTGAGCAGAGGGCAATCCTTGATAAGGTGTCCAGGCTTGTGGCAGTTAAAACATTCTCTTGGGCCACGGGGATTCTGCCCACTACTCTGACTTGGTCCAGACTCGTTGCTTTTTGGCCTCTTCGCGGCTCGGCACTCATAGTCAAAATGCCATATCCTCTGATAATTGAAGCACTTGACGTTAGATCTGTCCCTCTTCTTCTTCTCTTAGGGCTTGGCAGTAGAAGAGATGCTCGCCTCAGGTTTCTTCTCCAACTCCTTTTTCTTGTTGTTGGCTTGATTCTTTTCTCGCTCTTGCTGGGAACCCTTTTGGTCTATCTCCTCATATCTGCAAGCCATCTCGATCACCTTAGCAAATGGACACTCGATGTATGTCGTCACCCTATTATGATACCTCCTTGCCAGACCATTGATGAACCTCTTATTTTTCTGAAGCGGGTCTTGGACTAACTCAGTGGCATATCGGGAAAGCTCGTCGAATTTTTTTACATACTTAGTAATAGTCATGCTCCATTGTTGGAGGTAGGCAAACTCATCGTGAAGGCGCTCAACTTCATGAGGTGGAATGAACTTCTCATTGAATATCTCTTTGAATTTCTCCCAAGTTACATCAGCTTCATTATCCCCAACCATAGCTGTTTTCCACCAAATCAGGGACTACTCCTTCAGGAACCATGTCGCCATAAATCGTTTCCTATGATCCTCGAGCTCTAATCCTCCCAAGATTTTCTCCATTGTCTTCAGCCATGCTTATGCTTCTATCATCGTTTCTTGGCTTGTGTAATGCACGCCTCCTAGATTCTTTATTTTCTTTGCCACTTTGTCAAGATCAAAAGCACGCGGGGGTGGTGGTGGTGGTGTCTCAACTTCTGGAGTGGCCTGTTCCTGTTCTTGGGCTGTAGGAGTCTCGTCTTTGGCGGGTCCTCTTGCCCCACCTCGGCCTCGTGCTCTGGTACTAATTTCTCAATCAGTCTGTATCATCAAGGAAAGAGTCAGACTAAGAGAAACGATAATTTTAAAGGAAAGATTAAAAAAAATAGAGGCACATGATAAGCTAATAATGATGTAATGACTGATTAATATGTGCTATTTTGCTGTGCTCATTCTAGGACATTACTAATCCTATCTCTAATGAGCTACTCGCCTTAGAATTTTACTGATTCTGTCTAAACAAATTGTTCTAAAAATGCTATACTACGTAGCTAAGGTTTACCTTTAGCTCTGATACAAAATGCGACGACCCAAACTTCCATGGTACGAAAGTAAGGATAATCATAAGAGTATAACATAATTAAAACAATAACAAATCTCAGATAATAGCAGAACATATAAACCATTGCAGCGGAAATGGAAATGTCATCACAAACATCATCACAGAAACATCAGAGTACGCAGTACATGATAAACTTAGCAAAATAGATGTCTAAAACTGGAACGACCCAAAACTCCCCCTACGGAAAATCTCGGATTATTTTGAGAACAACACGCATCAGAACACAAATAAAAGAACATTTCCATTACTGTTGCAACAGTTTACATCAGAGTACAAGAATAAGAGCATAAATATTTACAATTTACAATGCAGCGGAAAATATAATATAAATGCGTAGTGGAAGATTAATATGCTCTGGACACAACTTTAGGCTTCGATCCAGGATCCTGCTAAAGAGATGAATATCTGCAAAACAAGCTACTCGACTGCCCGTGTGGAAAAATATGTGCACCCGAGTTTGCAAAGGTGGAAACAAACAACGGGTCAGTCATGGGATTGGTATGAGAAATCTTAATTAATTTAACTGATAGCAATAAGGCAAATCCAAAGACCACGCCGCTAACGCGGAATGGGTTTATTCCAATGGATTGCCGTGCATAATTTAAAGTGACAGAACAAACAAATATGTAAATCGTAAAACAACGCAATGCTTTTGGAAAAATGGAATCAGCATAAGACTCAAGTCCCATCACACAATGCAACGCAAACCAGAGGATAGAGTTTTACTTATGGTGATTAAACATGCTTGGTACCAAACGAATTCAATATTATCATTAGTGTATATATGTTTCAAAAACATTTCAAAATAAATGTATCAATCCTAGGAATCATAGCTACCATATACAATGCCTCCATACTAGTAATACAATCAAGTCCGTAGGGTCGTATTGGGAATTGGGTTTCCATCATGATTCAAGGCTAGGGAGGAGCTCCTTACCGATTCGAGACACTCTATCTAATGTCTCAAGATCCCCCGTAGTGAACCCTTGGATCCTGCAGGGCCAGTCCACACATACAGCTTTGAGGGTTAGTTATTCCTGAACACACGTTTCCCATTCCTATAGGACCTATTATCCGAGGCGCCTCATTCCTTCATCCACATAAGTAAAATATCAGCCAGTTTAAGCATTGACACTACTTCTAGCCAGAAAAAAATGTGCTGCTCTCCCTGCGTTCCCTTCTCCCGTTTTAGACTCCACCGGGTTGTGAGGCTCATGAAGTTACGCTATACACAAAGCTATGCTTTGATCATCCACAAGACTCTGCTTTTCAACAAAAGCCTTGATCATTGCATCTTAGCATGCCACATCGTCAATCCATACAAAGTATTTAATCGTCTACTAAAATATGTAAAATGGGTGTTAAGCAAAAAGAATAAATTCTCCGCCACCAACATTTGCACATTCAGCAGGGATCAATAACTATAATATATAACGGAGTACGATGTCAGACACACAATCCATTTAAAATTCCGTTTTGGGTCTGAACGAAACCATATCCGGTAGATCTCCACGTACATCTGGATGATCAATAATTCCATTGTCTTGGCTGTACATCCAATCAAGATATAAATAATCATCCATTCGATGTGGAAATTTCTCGGTCTTCAATAACCGTCTTCATCATCCACCTTCAATCGTCATATGAATTATTCAGAATGGGTTAAACCCGGTCTTTCTGATTTATTTGCGCAATTTAAAATTATGTGCTCTAAACACAACCAACGCCTCATTCCAATCCAATTAAAGATTTATAAAAAAAGCTATATTTAGTTTTAGTCCTCTAAAATCCTTATTTATTGATTATTTAACTTTCAAGAAACAATCTTGTCTTTTACTGGGTTAAAGAACAAATGTCGCTCAAACATCGTTCACGATAAACCCAAAATCATATTTCAATTAATTCCAATTTAAAATATTAAATTGAAAACTTCTCTTTAGAATATTTCATTAAATATTAATTAAAAGATTAATAAATTACAAATCATCACTTCATCAGTAATTGGGGTTTTAAGAACTAATGTCATTTAAAACAATTTTCATGGTCAACCCAAATCAACTTCCAATTAATGTTAATATTGGAAAATTCATATATTTTTTCTTTTCTTTCCCTTAATTAAAATATCATTCCTTTCTTAAATTCCAGTCTAATTTATTAACTTGAAATACTTGGTTTTAATAAATCCATTTTTCACTCTTTTATTTATTTATAGAAATAAATAAACTACTTAACTTGATAAAAATATCTTTCCTCTCAATAAATTTGGAATTTCACATCCAAAACTCTTTTAAAACATTTATTAAGATTTCACATAATTTTTCCCTATTTTAATTATTTAAATGTTTCAACAAATTTTTCCCTCATTAAATAAAAAGATGAATTTTCTTTTTAAATCACTTTCATGTTCCCTCGATACATTAAAAATATAAAACTATAATGTAAATCAAATCCACGTTTTTATACGGCATTAAAAATTTGCAATTTTAATGTAAAACAAATTCCATGTTTTATATGACATTAAAAAGTTGCATTTTTAATTTAAAACAAATTTCATGATTCTATATTGAAATAAAGAATAACTTTTATTTTAAAACATTTTTATATTCTTACGTTACAATAAAAGAATAATTTTTTAGCGCTAACCATTTAATGTAAACTCATATTCCTAAATAAAAGGATTAACTTTTTATATTGAAATATGTTTCATGTTCTTACTTTTAATAAAAGATTAACTTTTATTTTCTAGGCATATTTCATAAATTTCACTTTAATAAAAGATTAACCTTTATTTTATACATATTTCATATTCTTATCTTATATTTACATTAAAATGTAAATTAAAAATACTACGTTAAGTTTCATTCTCTTATTTACATTCTAAAATGTAAATTGAATTGCAATGTCAAAATCTCTTCTTTTATTTACATTAAAAATTTAAATTAAATTGCAATGTTAAAGTCTCTTCTTTTATTTTCATTAAAAATGTAAATTAAATTGCAATGTCAAAATCTCTTCTTTTATTTACATTAAAAATGTAAATTAAATTACAAAGTCAAAATCTCTTCTTTTATTTACATTAAAAATGTAAATTAAATTGCAATGTCAAAATCTCTTCTTTTATATACATTAAAAATGTGAATTAAATTGCAAAGTCAAAATCTCTTCTTTTATTTACATTAAAAATGTAAATTAAATTGCAAAGTCAAAATCTCTTCTTTTATTTACATTAAAAATGTAAATTAAATTGCAAAGTCAAAATCTCTTCTTTTATCCTGAGACATTAGCTAGAGTGTCTCGAATCAGTAAGGAGCTCCTCCCTAGCCCTGACTCATGATGGAAACCCAATTCCCAATACGACCCTACGGACTTGATTGTATTACTAGTATGGAGGCATAATATATGGTAGCTATGCTTCCTAGGATTGATACATTTATTTTGAAATGTTTTTGAAACATATATACACTAATGATAATATTGAATTCGTTTTATCGTACCAAGCATGTTTAATCACCATAAGGTAAAACTCTATCCTCTGGTTTGCGTTGCATTGTGTGATGGGACTTGAGTCTTATGGTAATTCCATTTTTCCAATAGCATTGCGTTGTTTTACGATTTACTTATTTGTTTGTTCTGTCACTTTAAATTATGCACGACAATCCATTGGAATAAACCCATTTCGCGTTAGCGGCGTGGTCTTTGGATTTGCCTTATTGCTATCAGTTAAATTAATTAAGATTTCTCATACCAGTCCCATGACTGACCCGTTGTTTGTTTCCACTTTGCAAACTTGGGTGCCCATATTTTTCCATACGGGCAGTCGAGTAGCTTGTTTTGCAGATATTTATCTCTTTAGCAGGATCCTGGATCGAAGCCTAAAGCTGTGTCCAGAGCATATTAGTCTTCCGCTACGCATTTATATTATATTTTCCGCTGCATTGTAAATTGTAAATCTCTGATATTGTATTTTCGTTTATTTATGCTCTTATTCTTGTACTCTGATGTAAACTGTTGCAACAGTAATGGAAATGTTCTTTTATTTGTGTTCTGATGCGTGTTGTTCTCAAAATAATCCGAGATTTTCCGCAAGGGGAATTTTGGGTCGTTCCAAAAACAGGGAAAGAAATTAAGTCTCGATCTCCCAAAATACATCAATACTCAATACTATTTCAATGTTTCAAGAAGTAAATAAAAAGATAAAAAGGAAAGTTCTTCATCTTCTCTCTCAGCAAGCTCCAGTCTAGAAAAATATCCATACCTAACACCTGTCATTTGGCTGCCCGTGTGGAAAGAGGGCACCTGAGTTTGCAAAGTGAAACAAAATACGAGTCAGTCATGGGACTAGTATGCGAAATCTTACTAACTAACAATATGGAAAATCACTGGACCACGCCGCTAACGCGGAACGGGTTTAACGCCATTAGGTTGCCAGTGCATAAGGTTTATAATTTTTTAATTCAAAACAACGCAATGCTTTTTAGAAAATGAAATCATTATAAGACTCAAGTCCCATCGCATAATGCAACACAAATGGAGGATAAAGTTTTACCTTATAATGATCAAAAATGCTTGATACATAGAAATTAATATTTTTAATATTATTACTAGTGTCTAATATGATTTCAAAAATACTTCAAAGTAAATGTATCAATCCTAGATGACATAGTACCCCATCCTACTATGTTGCCATATATAGGTTTGCAATCAAAACTGTAATGTCGTATTGGGGGTTGGTTTTCCATCATGTGTCAAGGCTAGGGACGATCTCCTAACCGATTCGAGACACTCTAGCAAAGTCTCAGGATTCGGACGTTGGCGAACCCTTGGATACAGCAGGGCCGGTCCAAAAATACTTTAGTGGATTAGTTATGCCTGAACACATGCTCCCCGATCCTATTGGATCTATAAATTGGCCATTGGCGACCAATAAAAATCCGAGGTGCCTCATTCCATCAACCACATAAGTAAAAATGCTGGGCCTTGTAAAAATCCAAACACCACTTCTAGCTAGAAAGAAACATGTGCACTCCCTGTGTTCCCTTGTCCCGTTTTTGACTCTACCGGGGTATGAGGCTCGCGAGGTAACGAAATACACAAAGCTATGTCTAAATAGGCTATGCTTTGATCATAATCCACAAGGCTCTGCTTTTCAACAAAAGCCTCGATCAATTGCATCTTGGCATGTCACATTGACAGTTCACACCATGCGATCGACAACTACCAATATATAACTTTCGAGCCCGTACGTCCCAAAGAAGGGTGTTAAGCAAGAGAATAAATTCTCCGCCACCACAGATATATATTAATAGAAATCAATTTAATTACACAGCATGAAATTCAATGTCGGACACACGTCCATTACAAGTCCGTTCTGGGTCTGAACGAAACCAGAGTCACCTTATTCCTCGTCCCGTATGTCCAATACGGAAGTGAGGTGCTCGCGTATCCGGACGATCAACAAGTACGTCCGTACAACTACCACTTTAACCCTGTATTGGTAGCTAGCCAATGCCAGACATCAGTAGTTATCCTTTCGATGTGAAGATCGCCGTCTTTAAGTTCTTCAATTTAGATCGTCGTATGACCATTTGAAATGAGATTTAACTCGGTCTTTTCAAATGATCCTCGCATATATATATATATATTAAAATTATTTCATATTGTTAAAATTATTTAATAACGATTAATCACTATTTTTGTATATATAAAAATAGCCAAAATTATTTAACGACGCTTCGGGTCGATGGGCAGCCCTAGTGCTATTTTTACCATAATTAGATTTACACATATCTTGAAATCTAACCGTTGGATTTTAACAAAATTCATATCGATGGAAAGATCTTTGCAAAGCGGTCCTAATGGTTCCAGTTTTGGGAAAATTCGACGGATGAATCTTACGATATAATCATTTGAAGTTACGATTGTCGAAACGCAAACTACCGCACACGATTCGTTTTAATTTATATGTATATACATATAAATATAAATCGTTTGGTGGTTTCAATTACTTTCAAACAATCACATGCAAGCCAAATACCGTCTATATTCATGTTAGAAATTTTATATATGATTTTCATATTTCTTCTAACGTGATAAAAATGTTGATTTGAAATAAATCGTGTTTTAATTGACTAATTATTTCCAATGGAAACTAAATTACATTGAAAATATATTCATAATGTTCGCCCTTTTTGTTGAAATCAAATGGCAATAAAAAACGATTTTTAATTCTACTATTTTTATTGTATCTAAATTTATAATAAAAATGTGACATTTAAATCTATTCTTTTTTTATTGTCTCGAAATGAAAATAAAAATGGAACGTTAAAATCTGTTCTTTTTATTGACTCTAAAATATAAATAAAAATATAACTTTTTAATTGTATGCTTTTTATTGCCTCTAGTTTGACAATAAAAATATAACATATATTTCTGCTCCTTTATTTACAACTAACATGTCAACAAAAATGCCATTTTTGATTTATTCTTTTATTCGTCTCTAATTTGACAATAAAAATATAACCTTTAAGACTATACTTTTTACTACATCTAAAATGTGGATAAAGATGTAACTTTTGTTCTATTCTTTTATTTGCATCAAAATGCAAATGAAAAATGTAACTTTTTAAACTAGGCTTTTATTTGTATATAAAATGCAAACAAAAATGTAACCTTTTTAATTCATGTTTTATTTGCATCAAAGAATGCAAATAAAAAATGTAACTTTTTAAACTAGGCTTTTATTTGCATCTAAAATGCAAACAAAAATGTAACCTTTTTAATTTATGTTTTATTTGCATCAAAGAATGCAAATAAAAAAAATGTAACTTTTTAAAACTAGGCTTTTATTTGCATCTAAAATGCAAACAAAAATGTAACCTTTTTAATTCATGTTTTATTTGCATCAAAGAATGCGAATAAAAAATGTAACTTTTTAAACTAGGCTTTTATTTGCATCTAAAATGCAAACAAAAATTTAACTTTTTTTAATTCATGTTTTATTTACATCAAAGAATGCAAATAAAAAATGTAACTTTTTAAACTAGGCTTTTATTGGCATCTAAAATGCAAACAAAAATGTAACCTTTTATTCATGTTTTATTTGCATCTAAATTTGCAAATAGAAAATGTAATCTTTTCCTACGATGTTTATTTGCATCTAAATTTGCAAATAAAAAATGTAATCTTTTTCGACGGTGTTTATTTGCATCTAATTTTGCAAATAAAAAATGTAATCTTTTTTCTATGATGTTTATTTGCATCAAAATTTGCAAATAAAAAATGTAATCATTTTCTACGATGTTTATTTGCATCTAAATTTGCAAATAAAAAAATGTAATCTTTTTCTATGATGTTTATTTGCATCTATATTTGCAACGAAAAAAATGTAATCTTTTTCTACGATGTTTATTTGCATCTAAATTTGCAAATAAAAAATGTAACCTTTTTTCTACGATGTTTATTTGCATCTAAATTTGCAAATAAAAAATGTAATCTTTTTCAACGATGTTTATTTGCATCTAAATTTGCAATCAAAAAATTTAATCTTTTTCAATGATGTTTATTTGCATCTAAATTTGTAAATAAAAAATGTAATCTTTTTTCTACAATGTTTATTTACATCTAAATTTGCAAATAAAAAAATGTAATCTTTTCTATGATGTTTATTTGCATCTAAATTTGCAAATAAAAAAATGTAATCTTTTCTATGATGTTTATTTGCATCTTAATTTGCAAATAAAAAAATGTAATCTTTTTTCTACGAGGTTTATTTGCATCTAAATTTGCAAATAAAAAATGTAATCTTTTTCCTACGATATTTATTTGCATCTAAATTTGCAAATCAAAAAAATGTAATTTTTTTCTACGATGTTTATTTGCATCTAAATTTGCAACTAAAAAATGTAATCTTTTTTCTACGATGTTTATTTGCATCTAAATTTGCAAATAAAAAGTGTAATCTTTTTCAATTATGTTTATTTGCATCTAAATTTGCAAATAAAAAATGTAGTCTTTTTTCTACGATGTTTATTTGCATCTAAATTTGCAAATAAAAAAATGTAATCTTTTTCTATGATGTTTATTTGCATCTAAATTTGCAAATAAAAAATGTAATCTTTTTTCTACGATGTTTATTTGCATCTAAATTTGCAAATAGAAAATGTAATCTTTTTCATTGAATTGACAATGCTATTTCAATTCAATCATATAAGCAAAATGATATTTTTCTATGAATTGACAATCATATTCAATTTAATAAATATGACCAAAATGATATTTTAATTGAATTGACAAACAAATTCAATTCAATAAATATGACCAAATTGATATTTTTAATTGAATTGACAAACAAATTCAATTCAGTAAATATTAACAAATTGATATTTTATATTTGTTTAATATACACGATTCACTAAATATTGACAAAGAGAAAATAATTTATTTTAGTTTAACCAACACATACCGATCTATAATTATTCTTCACCAATCAGTAGATCAATCATCATCCAAAATTTCAGAACATAGCAGACCTAAATCATATACATACAATCATTACATAGTGAGTAAAATAATTAAATTGATTAATTATTTAAAAGTCAGAAATCTCACAGTCAGGTTACTCTACTTTGTTCAGAACTGCAAATTTGTCAAAAATTCAAACAGCTCGGAATCGCTCCTTTTTAGCCTAAAGTCGTAGATCTCATCTCTACGATTGCACAGGATCTGAAATCGTTAATTTTCGATGTCGTATGAATTAGTTAGGATTTAAACAAGATTGATAATAGTATTAAATTATATTAATAAATTTTTCAACCTCTCTTCCTCTTTCAAAACCACAGCCGTGGGTTTTCAGAACTGGTTCGAATCTGGGTTTTACTTTTGTGATCAATTGGAGCAATGGTCGGAGATGGGGACAGGGCGCAAGTTCGCCGGCGAAGGGGACCCACTCGGTGATGCAAGGGTGGCTCAGCGGCGGTGGTTTTGGCACGAGTTTAGGGTGCTGTTCTTCGAAGTATGGGCCACTAGAGAACGATCAAGCTATGTATAGAAATGAAGAGCAAGAAAATCTCTTCGATATTTCCTAAAGGATTAGGGTCTAATTTGCTGTGGATTGCAAGAATTTGAGGAGGGAAGAAGGGAGTTTTCTGGCCATGGATTTTGAGGGGCGGCGGCTACAGTGAATAGTGTTCTAGGGTTCTGTGAATTTTCCATTCATTTATAATATTTTAATGTGAATTTTACAATTAAATCAATATACTCTTAACAACTCCGATTTCAGTCCAACCAGAGTTGATCCTACCCAATAACCCCCGTTCCGGATCCAATGGGCTAGGTCCCGTCAGCCCAGACTGTCTGTGGCCTGAAATCTTTAATTTAATATTTAAATCCTTTATTAAATTAATTCGATCGTATAATTAAATACACCGGGGCCACATACGGACTCAGAAAATTCCAGTAAAATTATTTCTGGCTTTGTTTTGACGATACAGTCCTAGCAAAATTAATTTCGTTGAATTCTGAGACTGTTGAAAAATGGCCATTTTCAAGTCGATCAGATTTGACTGAAATTGACAAAACACATTTTCGTTTGCCACGCTCACATATTAATTCCAAAAATTCCGGAAAATTAAACTTAGCAATAATTTGACATTCCGGATCCAACAAAAGTGGTTTCGTTGAAAACGAAGGTCGTTTGAAATATGACCTTTTATACGGGCTATAAATTATACTATAGCGACCATTCTGAATATTCAACTGGCCATAACTTTTGATTCCCACTATGAAATTTCGATTTTTCAAATTCATTGGAAAGATATTCTCATACAGATTTAGTTGTTTTTGGTTTCACTAAAATCCGTTAAATTTTGAATTCGATACATTCGGTGAAAATACAGGTTTGACTTTTCAAACTACCGTACTATTTCTGATTCCTTTAGAAAACAAAATAAATATATTTACTCCAACCTCAATTAAAATGAATTTTTAATCATTATTATTTAAAATAAATTATTTTAACTATTCAAAATCTTTTGAAATAGCCAAAATAAAAATTTTAAGTCGGTTTGGATTTTCCGGGTTGTTACAACTGATAAGCGTTATTGACTATAATGCTAGTGCACAGCTGATTTGTGAATTTGTATCAAGTATAAGTCAATTTAACTCTATCAAACTTATGTTTGAGTATAAATTGTTTGGTCTATCATTAATGGAATTTGAATCCAAATAAAGATTTGATAAACTTAAAGACTTAAGGAACCGAAGGATTATGTTTTGAATATATGGATCGAAGGGTTATGTTGAAAATAAGGGTTGGTAAATCGAATATTTAAATAAAGAATTAGCAGAATTTATGACAAATCTAACCTTGACATTGAAAATGAATTTGAAATGATTGGAAGGAGATTGAATTGAAAAGCCCATATGGTCCATGACTATCAATTTAAGAATATGCTTATTACTTGGAAAGACCAAGATTAGATTTAAGTCCAAAAACCATTCCAAGTAATAATACGACGCATGAAGCATATTCAAGACATGAAGACCGGGAATTCTCGAATTTATTCAGATGGATTGCTGATGTCTTGAATTGGGCCGTACACCTAATTCGAGGTTATAAGTGGCATGAAGTCTGAGTATATTCGTAGGTTTTTGGATTTTGTTCCGTTCAGACCCATAATGGACTTGTATGGATTGTGTGTCTGCCATTGTAATTGACGGCATAATATTGATTTCCGTTGATATGTTTTCGGTTGGTGACGTACGAGCTCAAAGTGGTTATGTAATGATGGAAATCAGTGGTCATGTTGTGAATGGACAATGTGACATATTTAAGATATGAAATGAGCTTGTATGATCAGGGCATTGCTTATCTAGGCATGCCTTGTTTATGACGTGACGTCGACAAACCTCACACCCCGGATTGATGAGAAACTGGCGGTTAGGTTGTATACTTATATATGAATTGATGATGAAGCTGCGGCAGTGAGAAACCACTTATGAACTTGGGGGAAATTGGGTATGTTCGGGGGGCCGTGTCTGGTCGAAAACCGTTGATCTACCCTGCGATTTGTTGTTGGTGTCCGAGATGGACGAAAAAGCCATGTTACACTTTGCTTCGTATCCCCGATTGATCTTTCGTGCCAGGAATCATCAAGTTGGAAACCCAAATCTCCAATATGAGCCATATGAATTTTGATTGTATACCTATATGTCAATATAACCAATTGAGATTATGGGGGCTACGATTCTATATTTATTTGCGAAATGATTTCCACACTGTATGTAATAATTAAAAGAGGATTTTCTCGTATGAAAGCATGTTTGGTTATCATAAGATAAAACTTGCCATCTGGTGTGCGCTTGCATTGTGTGATGTGGGACGAGCTTATGATAGCTTCATTTTCAAAAGTCATTATGTATTTATATGCACGGGCATTCACTTGGAGTAAACCCTTCCCGCGTTAGCGGCGTGGTCCGGTGAATTTCCCAACTTTAAAATGAATCCTAAAAACAACTATTTTATGTTCTCACACCAGTACCATGACTGACCTGGAGTTTATTTATAACAACCCGGAAAATCAGAACCAATTTAAAAATTTTAATTTGGCTATTTTATTGAATTTTGAATATTTAAAATAAATTATTTTAAATGATAACGACTAAAAAAATTCTTTTAGATCGAATTTATAGCGAATATATTTATTTTAATTATATAACAAGGCCTGAAATTGCGCAATAGTTTGAAAATTTGAATTTGAACTTTGACTGACTGTACAGGATGTAAAATAAAATGGATTTTAGTGAAATCAAAAATATTTAAATCCGTTTATGAATATCTTTCTAAAGAATCTGAAAAATCGAAATTTCATAGCGGGAACCAACATTTATATCCAAATGAATTTTTAGAAAGGTCGCTACGAGTTTATATAGCCTTGAAAATAGATATTTTACAAACGACCTCAATTTTCGACGAAACCACTTTTGTTGGATTCGGAATGCCAAATTATTGCTGGATTCCAAATTCCATAATTTTTTGGAGTTAATATGTGAGCATGGCAAAGGAAAATGTGTTTGGTAAATTTTACCAATTTTGATCAACCAGAAAATGGCCATTTTTCAGACGGTCTCCAAATTCGACGAAACAAGTTTTGCTGGGACCGTATCGTCCAAACATAGCTAGATTTATTTTTCTGGAACTTTTGGGATCAGTATATGGTCCTGGCAAATTGAAATGTACGTTCAAATCCATATTTGAATGTTTTATATTTTAATTTGAAGAATAACAAGCTGAAACAGTCGAATGGGCCTATGAAACATATTCCATTGTATCCGGAATAGGGGTATTTAGCTAAGGGCGACAGTCATTGGGTTTGAATTGGAGTTCGTATGAGAAAAGGGTATCTTTGGAAATAATTAAATTAAAAATTAAAATAAAAACCATGGGCCAATCATTTTCCTCCATCATATTTTCTCTCTCCCCGATGCTCTCCAATTCGACGGCGGAAACAACACTGCCCTTCTCTCTTCGATTTCTCCTCATCCACGCATTAAAATCACTCCACCCAGTTGGGGTTTTTGTAGAGCATCAAGAGAGCTTTAAATCCATACTGGTTGGGAAATTTATCATCGAGTATTCCTCTCGAATCAACTTCCTGAAGTTGCGTCGTTCGCTGGCCGATTCCTCCTCCCCTTGACCTTCGAATTTGACGCTGTCAGCACCCAGGCGCGCCTCTCAGAGCACCACGTCGTGGTGGAATCCGATCCTCTACTGGCTGAACGGATCGAGCACAAAATCCATCCCTAGTTTCGAACCCGACGCTGAAGGTAACGGCCATTATAAAATAAATTGTTTTCAACATTCATAAACCGTCGCGAAATATGATTAACTTATAAAAATCCTACATTTTTGATATGTTGTCGAAATTCAGTGAAACAAGAGACATTGGACTCGTGTGGATGTCTTCTACATTCTAGAAGAGACTGGAGAATTTTTGGAGCTTCCTACAATTTTTGGAGGAGTGGAACCCAATGTGAGATTTCTAAATTATAAACGATATGGAATGGCTATGTATAAATTATACGGTCGATGTATAAGTTATATAAGCGTTGTACACCTCATGTATAAGCGTTGTATAAATTATATGTGCGATGAATAAGTTATGCTGCCGAAATTTGCTGAAATATTTATATGTTTGATTAATATTCATGTGTTGAAATAGATTCATGTGTTGAAAAAATAATCCTTTTTGAAATAAATTGTTTGAATGATAAAAATAACATTTTTATTGAATGTCTGAAATGAAATGGTTTGAACGATAAAAATAACATTTTTATAGTATGTACGAAGTATATAAAATATTTGTGTTTGAAATAAATTGTTTTAACAATAAAAATCACATTTTTATAATATATCTGAATCGCTAAAAATCTTTATTTTTGAAATAAATTGTTTTGACAATAAAAATCACATTTTTATTATATATACGAAGTGTTAAAAATGGTCATGCGTTGAAATAAATATGTGTTGGGTAAAAATATTATTTTTATCAAATATTTGAAATGAAAATGGTTTGGAAATCGAAGAATGATTTATATTTATATATATATATATATATAATTAAATTAAAACGAATAACGAAGTTGTAGTTTGTATTTTGAAGTTGTTATTTTAACCGATTATTGTGGGAGATCCGACCGTCGGATTTTCCCGAAACCGAAACCGTTGGGTCCGGTTTGGAAATATCTTTCCAACGACGCCAAATTTGTAAAGATCCAGTGGTTAGATTTTGTGAAATGTTAAATTCAAATCTAAATGAAAACAAC
Organism: Allium sativum; assembly: GCA_030737875.1. Classification (NCBI taxonomy): domain Eukaryota; kingdom Viridiplantae; phylum Streptophyta; class Magnoliopsida; order Asparagales; family Amaryllidaceae; genus Allium; species Allium sativum. The sequence continues at coordinate 38,718,658 of CM060913.1, forward strand.
GCCAGAATGGACTATATTAATATATATGATTATAATTAAATTAAATCGAATAACGACGCTGCAATTCGTATTTTGAAATCGTAACTTCAAACGATTGTGCTGGGAGATCCGACCGTCAGATTTTACCAAAACTGGAACCGTTGGGTCCGCTTTGAAAAGTTCTTTCCAATGATATAAAATATGTAAAGATCCAAAGGCTAAATTTTTAGATATGTGTAAATCAAATCTGGAGAAAAATAGCGCCGTGGCCGCGTTATGGCCTGAAGCGTCGTTTGAATAAATTGGCTATATTTATATGAATAAAAATAGCGATAAATCGTTATAAAATATTATAAACGATATGTAATGGAAATAAATTGAATAACTCGGTTTATAGGATATTTGATGGTTGAATGTGTTTGACGTGAAAATTACATTAATGAACTGAATTATGGATGTCAGATAATTTAACCAGTGAAACGAATTGATTTGAAATTCTAAATATACGCGAATTACTTGAAAAGGTCGAGTTAATTCTCATTTCAAATAATTGGTCGACGATTAGAAGTCGGAGATATGAAGATAGTGCAAGACCGAGGATCTTCACATCGAATGGATGGCTACTGATGCCTTTGATGGGAGTTGCTGCCCTGAAGGGGTTACAGTGGTGGTCGTCCGGACGTACTTGTTGATCATTCGGATGTGCGAGGGCCTCTTTCCTGTATTGGACATACGGGAGAGGAATAAGGTGCCTCCGGTTTCGTTCAGACCCAGAATGGACTTGTAAATGGACTGTGTGTCCGACATTGGATTTCATTCTGTGCGATTGATATACGTCAGTTGCATGGCGTGAATTGCCTGTGTGGCATGCTGAGATGCAGTGATCAAGGTTTTGTTGAAAAGCAGAGTCTTGTGGTTGATGATCAAAGCAGGGCTTTAAATAGCTAGCTTTGTGTTTAGTGTTGATTCGCGAGCCTCACACCTCGGTATGGACGAGAAATGGGAGAGGACTTCAGGGAGGACATGCGTTTCTTTCTAGCTAGGAGTGGTGTTTTGGGTTTTACATGCCCGGACATTTTACTTATGAGGATGATGGATTGCGAGGCGCCTCGGTTATATCGATCGCTCCGGGGCCGATGGTTTGGTCCGGATATGACTAGTTTACGCCCCATAGGGCAGGGAAACGCAGTGTTCAGACATTTTAATCCACTCTGTGTGGACCGGTCCTGACGATCTAAGGGTCGATGCACTCTGACCCTGAGGCTCGGGCTAAAGAGTCTCGAAGTGGTAAGGACGATCCCTTGCCTTAGCTCATGATGGAAATCCAATTTCCAAATACGACATCGTGCGGTTTTGATTGTATACCTATATGTGGCGACATAGTGGTATGGGGCATTTATGCCATCTGTGATTGATACTTATGATTGAAATTGTTTTTGAAGTATATAAACACTAGTAATAATATCAAATGCTTTTGTTTTATTCGTATCAAGCATATTTTGGCCATTATAAGGTAAAACTCTATCCTCCGGTTTGCGTTGCATTGTATGATGGGAACTAAGTCTTATAGTGGCTTCATTTTTGGTAAAAGAATTATGATGTTTAAATGATTTACTTGTTTTAAAGCATTGGCAATCTAATGGAGTAATCCCATTCCGCGTTAGCGACGTGGTCTTGTGATTGGCCTTATTATAAAATAAGTTAAGTAGATTTCTCATACCAGTCCCATTGTAACGACCCGTGTTTTTCGACCATTTGAATATGAATATTTAAATTAGTTTTAAATATTATATTGGGAATATTAATGGAATTTAATATTGAATTCGCTATTTAAAACGAAGTTGAACGTTATATATTTATATATAATATAAATCGAGCTTGAAAATGGCGTGCAGTTCGTGAAATGAAGTTTTGAACTTCAACTGAGAATACAGGATTCGATATAAATCGGATTTCTGTGAAACAAGACACGTTGGGACCGTATTGACGATAATTTTCATATGAAAGAGAGAAATTCAGATTTTGTATTATAAATAGTAAGTTATGGCCAAAACAAATTTTGAAATAGTCGCTACGGAAAATCGTTATTTAAAATATACACGTTAAAATAGCCGTTTTGCAAACGGACTCAGATTTCGACAAAATCAGTTTCATTAGAACCGTATCGCTAAATTATTGTATGGTGGTAAATTGCGTGGAAAACCGATGTCGTATGTGACCACGGTAGCCATAAACGCCCGTTCAATTTCTATAGCGCGTATTAAAATAAATAAAAGGGTATTTGGCATAACTAGAGAAGACGATCGAATTAGGCCACGAAACCAGTTCCGTTGAGTTCGTATCGTCGATTAGAGTCAGAATAAGTATATAGTTTGTTATTTTTAGAGACTGGAAAATTTGGTGTTAAAAGGGGTATAGCGGTTCGGGGTAAAAACAGCTTACCGGGGCAACAGTCTCAGAATGCGACGAAACTAGTGCCATTGGGTTCGTATCGAAAAGTTATTGTCGATGTTCGCAGTTTTAGGTTGATTCAATTTATCTGGTGACAGTAGAAAAATTAAATGCGTGTTCATTTCTGGTTTCATAAAGGAAATTTTTTCATGCGACCTCGGATTGCGACGGAACTTGTTCCATTGGATCCGGAATATCGTTTTACATCAAGAACAGCCTTTTTATCAGTAGACAGAAATCGTATGTAGTGGTTTCTAATAAGATTTCTCCGCATCAAAGTTTTATACATTATAATATGAATATTTCTATCCCACCACTTCACTTTTCTTCATTCTTTTGCTTACGTACTTCCAGTAGCTTGCGCCCCACATTTCTCAATTACTTGCGTCCCAAACAACCACATCCCTTGCCGACCACGTTTGGAGACACTCACCATCATACAACTAGTCTATTTCTCTTTCTGCAAACCTATGTTTTATATAATATATTAAGTTAAAACCGTGGCCATCAAGTCATCTTCTCCCTATATATATACCTTGCTCCATTCGTTTTCTCCATCTCGTCTCAGCAATGGTGAGACAGCGTCCTCTGATAATGACATATATATATACTTCGAGTCATCTTCATTTCAGTTTACAGTAAGCGGAAAAAAAAAAAAAAAAGAATAGACATGCGGTAGAAATTGAAGCTGAGGGGTTCAATGAGTATGTCTGAACTAACGTGAGGGCGGTAGGGAATTCAAAGGCAACAAAGTGGCGGGGTGTTAGTTTTATGCAAGGGGAGGAGCGCATGTAGTGGGTGCTAGTGGTGGAGGATATAGGGGTCAGGTGGTCTCTTGGGAAGGCAGAAGAAGAAGGGACGGCATACGAAAAAAAAAAAAAAAAAGCGGACGTGAGGAAACTGGAAGCACAAGGGAGGGGGGAGGTTGTCCCGTACATTGAAGAAGGGCACTACGTTTCAGCATGCAGGTTGAATGTGGAAGCATGAAAACGTGGGGAGTGATGTGTAGTAGGATAGTGGAGTTATTTTGGGTTTTGGATGGACAGAAGGCGTGATCAGCAAAGGAGAACAGGGGCAAGGACGGGTTCATGTTCAAGGAGGGGCTTGTTTGGCAAGAGAATGGTGAGGTGGCGCTGGGTAGTAGTCGCGGGTGATCTTTGACGAGTTCGGCGGTTGGAGGGGATGGGTGGCACATGAACGGGATCCATTCGGAGGGACAAAATACGCAGCAGGTACTAGAATCCAACAAGATGAACAGTAATCTTTAATGTGTCCAAACAGTATATAATTTGGCCAATTTAGTCGCATATGCCTTATCACGTTTAACTCAGTCCGCCTAATTATGTTTTTATGTAAAACAAGCCTGATCGATTATAATTGTGCCTAACAACCTATTATATAATGTGCCCCATTTGTTATCACACAAGTAACGTCCACTTTATTTAGTTAAAATACATCCGGCCAGTTCGTTGGTTTAATTTTAGTTTTGCCAAAATCAATTAGCTGCCAAATTAGTGTTTAACGAATAGTAATCACTATATGCATATAACAAAAGTTTTATTTTGTTTTAAGAACCATAACCGTATATTTTAGTAACATACTCATATGTGGCCAGAATTGAACAAATCCAAAGATATTAGAATCATCTCGACGAACACGGCATTCTGAAGCAGAATCAGACGTGATTGAAATCAACTGAAAACAAGGTGAGTTAAACTCACTCAGTTACCCTTTTTATATAAATTGGGTGTTTTTATTTTGTGTACTCTGCTTGCCAATGGTTGACTGCTTTGCTAGTTATATATTTAACTGTTGATTTAACCGATGAAATTAAACTGTGTTTAATTTCAGTGGAATACCAAATCGTTATTTTTAACGATTGGTTCCAATAAAGGTAACTCACCTTGGTTGGTCATGTTTATCTATAAACATGTTTAAAATGGTTGCATGGTTTGAATTGCTTGTGGTTAATGTTGAATGGTTGCTATTTAGTTAAACAAAACTGAACCGTCTGATTTGAGATAACCATTTGAATACAGGGAAGAACAGGTTGGAGGGATCCAACCGGATTCCTCAAATGTATTATTTATTTTCATATTATCATATATGAACTAATCTGTTTGTGTGATTGATTTGATGGTTGATTATTGACTGAATATTCAACATCTGTTTGGTTTGAACCAATAGGTGATATTGGTTAAGTGTTTGGCAGAGTATGGCCTTTAAAAAAAATCAATCGGTTTATAGATATGGATTCACCGTTAGGTGAGTCGATAAAAGTGAAGTTATAAAGTTTATTTTATAACTGGACTCAGATCTTGAAATATATTATTTGAATAAAGTATAAAAGGGAATTAAATAAATATTTTATTTATTTAAGACCTTGATTTATGGTTGGTTTATTTTATAAAGTATATGCTGATGTTAATCGGATTTTCAAGTATGAAGAATAAGAAATGAATTAAATGGTAAAACCTTGGAAAATTGTTTTGTAAAGAAAACAAATAATTAGAATCTATCTAAATTAATTATATTTTTAATTAATTTAAAGCGAGGATTGTTGAAATCGATTAATGAGGTAATCAAGTTTTTGAGTTAATTAAATCGACCGTTTGGAATTAGAATTGTTTATCAAGTTAATGTGTTTTGACTAAAATAGTTAAATGAATGTTGTTTGAATTTAAATAAGGATTTAAAGGGGATTTAATATGAAATTTAGTTAATAAAGGGATTAACTACTAAAGTAGTTAATGTTTGAAATAAGTTATTATTTCAATTAATGATAAATTTAGGAATATATTTTAAATGGGAATTCATTTAAAAAGTGACCGAATGTGAGATGCAAGCCAATTGAATAGTGAAAGGAAATAAACGAACTCAATTATATGAATTAAGTGAAAGGAGATTACGATAAAAAGGTTTATTATAAACCAGAGAGTTTAAGTGAGATTTAAAGTGTAGAGCGTTAACTTTACATTAACGTTACGTGAGAGTGAAATCAAGTAAAAATGGGACAAGGGAAATAAGATCTCCAAAGTGGATAAGGGTTGAAATAATTGAAAGGAGATCAGTAGAAAGTGAAATTTGGGGATAAAGAAATGGGTCATAAGATGGTATAACTAAACCCAATTTATAAATGGGATTTGTTTTGAGACTGGAGTGGAATTTTGGTGTTGGATTACAACTGACATTTATCTGAGGATAAGAACGTTGTTGATCAAGGTCTGAGAGGTAATTAAAATACCCCAACTTGAACAACATCGGGATTATCTGAAGATAGTATTAGTTGGTAATCGTAAGAGACGTTAGTGGATATGTTTTGAAAATCTAAACAGCGATTTTAGCGCTGTTGTTATAGTATATGTTTTGTAAATCTAATATAGCGATTGTAGCGCTTCTGCTATAGTAAATGGGTTGTAAACCTAAACAGCGATTATAGTGCTGTTGTTTTGTAAATCTAAATAGTAATTATAACGCTATTGTTATAACATATGTGCTATAAATTTCTTTGTTAAAAACTAATGGATTTCCGAATTTAAAAGGATGATTTGAAGGAAGATTTTAAATGGGAAATTGAATATAGTTATTCGAGATAGAATTAGCCAAACATAATTATTCGGCTAAGTTGCCATTTCGTACGACTGCTAGCGTAATTCGCAGGGCTGCAGATAGCCTACGGCGGTCGGATGTTCCTGAGGGAATCAGGCGTAACCATTGTGATCGCTGTGATCTAGGGTCAAGCGAATGGATTTAAGTCGAGTATTTGTTAATCAATAGGATTAAATAAGTCGAGTTAATCAATTGGAGTGAACCAGTTAGAGTAAACAGTTTGAGTTAATCCATTAGAGTTAAATCGATTTGAGTTATTCAAATATCGTATTTTTGAATATTAAAAGAATTGGGAGTTTCAATTTAACAAAAGGGAAATTAGTTTGTCAAAGGCCAAATGATGCTAAATACTGAACCAGTAAACTCATTGGAATGTCATGTTTGAAACACTGAATATTTTGATAGTTAAAACACCGACTATCAAACCCGCCCAATACGATTGTTGGTATGGGAAGACCGGGATCGAATGTATATTCGAAAACCATTCCGACCAACAAATACGTGAAGATATCAGAAGATGGTCGAGATGGTGCTGAGAAGACCGTTGATTTTCATAAATGGAAGGACCACTAATATTCTCTGCCTGGCAAGCAGAGATAAGCTGTGATTCTGTCATGGTTGGAATCTACGGGTTGCAAGGACTTCTCGCTACTGATCCATGGGGTGATTCCTAGATGGATGCGGTAGGAGAGTGCCTTCGGTTCATCCTGTTCCTGGATGACGTATATGGACGAATGTCTGACAGAGTATTTCCGAAGGATCACGTACGTTGATTTCTTCAAACGTGCTATAGTTGTTGGCGGAGATTTGCCGTTCTCTAGCCTTCGGCTAGAGTATTTTTGTGGACGTCAATTAGTGATATCTGATGGATCTGACGATGTGGCATTCAAAGTGAATGACGACCAGATTTCAAGAGTTAATTCTGACCTCAAGCCTCATCAACCGGGAAATGACAAAAATCGGGCAGGCAGCATGGCTATGTGGGTCGCTCCCATTAGGGTGTATGATCACCTATCTAGAGGAAATCCTATTTGTTTCTTAATCTATGTTTCGATGCTATCCCTTGTCGGGAGACGGTTGCTGATCCCAACCGTCGGTGATATACATTCGATACACTCAAGCGAAATGAGTGGTCGGTCATGTGAGGGCCGGGTTGCAAGAAGTTCTTGTTGAACCCAGTGTATTCGTCTCTAGAGGTACACGTGCGGAAGGTGGACCCATACCTTGTCAAGTCGGAATCCAATCCCAATAAGCGCCTGCGGGTTTTGATTGTATACTATATATATGTGGAGCGTGAGATGCAAGCGTCCCACTAGATTCTATTTACTTGTATTTAGACATTATCATAATATCAGACAAGATATTGGTTTCAAAAATGTTTTGGGTTATCGTAAGGTAAAAACCGTCCGTGTTTATGTGTGGATTTGGTCTTACGACTATCCTTTTCTTTTGAAAAGGTTTTGAACTTTAAAATCATGATTGGATGATTCACCCTTATTACTGTGCGAGTTTATCTCACTCTGGTTCACCAGACTGACCCGGTGTTTTGTAAATGCTCGGGTTAGGCCGGGTTGTACAGGTTCAGGTTATCGACTGCTATGAAGAGATGAGCTGGAAGAGTCCAGACGTATGATATTACTATTCCGCTGTGTGTTATATGAGGACAGATTAGTATCACTGTCCAGATGTGTACTCTGATGATGTAAGTATTTTAAAAGCTTTCAATAAAGATTATTTCTGTATTATATTTTATTCCGCTGCGTTGTGAGACTCTGTGTGGTGTTTCTTCTTCTTCTTCTATTCAATATTTCTACCTTATCTATTCTCACCCTCTAACTTCTTTCTATTAATGATCTGGAATATTCGATGTTTGAATGGCCAACATGATAGTTTGATGTTGATTTTCGGAGTCGAAAATTCCCGGTCCATTACAGTGGTATCAGAGCTATTGGTTAAGTAATTACCTTGGCTCTGTGGCGTGACTCAGTAGAGATGGGGTTAGCAATACCCTAGATTGAGTTTGAGTGCATATATATGAGAGCGTATTTGTAAATTGATATAAAAACTGTTTATATTGTGTTGATTGGTTTGTCGAGTAGTTTATGAATTCTGGTCGATACAGTAATGCAAACTGCGTCGATAAGTGTTTCTAAACTCTTGAACAGAATAATTCGACACAGTATGTTTTGAAAGAGGGTAAATGGAAATTTTACCCGAAATATATTTTGATATAAACAAGGTATATATATTAAAATGTATATATTGGTTGTGTTAATTTGTTAATATAATTGAATCAGATTATAATCAAGATGGTTATAAATAACTAGTCAGGACTAGTGGAAATGTGATAAATCAGTCAGATGAATTAAATCTCAATTTAAATCATAATTTAGATTGAAATTGTGAAAACATAGAAAAGTGTGAAAAAGAATTTTGGATTAAATATATGGGAATTTTAAGATCCTGGGAGATTTTAAATTGTTTTGTAAGCATTATCAATTTTATTTTGAAATAGATTTCCAAATGAAAAATATTTAAATACGATTTTGATAAGTGATATAGTATTGAACTCACTTCAATAGCTGGGGAATAACTCTAAGGATGCTGGCCACATCATCAGTGTTCATTTCCGAGTTCTAAGTGACGGATTACTACCAAAAATTTTGTTTTGAACTGCTCTGAGAAAAACAAGTGGTTTTGAATCCTGAAAAGGAATATTTGATTTTTGAAAGGTTTGAACTATTTTAAAAAACTCCCAGGAAGATTGTGTGAACAAAAACAAAATTAAATAAAAAGTTTGTGAAAGCAAATATGGATTGAATTGAAACCGATTAACTGGAAATTGAATCGGGATATAATATATCGAATAGAATCAGATTTGAATTGTGGGACATGGATCTGAAATGGTGTTGGACTGGTAAGTTAAGAGTTGGAATTGGTAATGGATGGAGATTGAGTTAAGAATGGTATTTGGCTTGGATGCGTGAAGGATTTGGTTCTGAGGATAAAGTTGGAATTGTGGGGATGCATTTGTATATGCTGGCAGGGTAGCAGACGGAAAGGATATAATGGTATGCCCGACAAAAAGGTACATGTTTATTTTTATATGGGTTTGGTGATTTGTGAGCCTATTTGGCAAGCCGCTTGGCTGTTTCATTTTCTTTTAGATTGGAGAAGGTCTAGAAAGGCGGGTTGGAGTTGTACCAATTGAGCCGTACATAGGAGGTGCTGGCGAAATTTTTCAAAAATTTAAAGTGTCAGAAAATTTTCGATATTTTTGGAAATATTTATTTACAGTATTGAATTGGTTTCTAATTTAATATAAAATTTGATTTGAAATTAATGAGTTTATAACATTCTTTCTTACCGTAGCAATTTCGAGGACGAAATTATTTTAAGGGGGGAAGAATGTAACGACCCGTGTTTTTCGACCATTTGAATATGAATATTTAAATTAGTTTTAAATATTATATTGGGAATATTAATGGAATTTAATATTGAATTCGCTATTTAAAACGAAGTTGAACGTTATATATTTATATATAATATAAATCGAGCTTGAAAATGGCGTGCAGTTCGTGAAATGAAGTTTTGAACTTCAACTGAGAATACAGGATTCGATATAAATCGGATTTCTGTGAAACAAGACACGTTGGGATCGTATTGATGATAATTTTCATATGAAAGAGAGAAATTCAGATTTTGTATTATAAATAGTAAGTTATGGCCAAAACAAATTTTGAAATAGTCGCTATGGAAAATCGTTATTTAAAATATACACGTTAAAATAGCCGTTTTGCAAACGGACTCAGATTTCGACAAAATCAGTTTCATTAGAACCGTATCGCTAAATTATTGTATGGTGGTAAATTGCGTGGAAAACCGATGTCGTATGTGACCACGGTAGCCATAAACGCCCGTTCAATTTCTATAGCGCGTATTAAAATAAATAAAAGGGTATTTGGCATAACTAGAGAAGACGATCGAATTAGGCCACGAAACCAGTTCCGTTGAGTTCGTATCGTCGATTAGAGTCAGAATAAGTATATAGTTTGTTATTTTTAGAGACTGGAAAATTTGGTGTTAAAAGGGGTATAGCGGTTCGGGGTAAAAACAGCTTACCGGGGCAACAGTCTCAGAATGCGACGAAACTAGTGCCATTGGGTTCATATCGAAAAGTTATTGTCGATGTTCGCAGTTTCAGGTTGATTCAATTTATCTGGTGACCGTAGAAAAATTAAATGCGTGTTCATTTCTGGTTTCATAAAGGAAATTTTTTCATGCGACCTCGGATTGCGACGGAACTTGTTCCATTGGATCCGGAATATCGTTTTACATCAAGAACAGCCTTTTTATCAGTAGACAGAAATCGTATGTAGTGGTTTCTAATAAGATTTCTCCGCATCAAAGTTTTATACATTATAATATGAATATTTCTATCCCACCACTTCACTTTTCTTCATTCTTTTGCTTACGTACTTCCAGTAGCTTGCGCCCCACATTTCTCAATTACTTGCGTCCCAAACAACCACATCCCTTGCCGACCACGTTTGGAGACACTCACCATCATACAGCTAGTCTATTTCTCTTTCTGCAAACCTATGTTTTATATAATATATTAAGTTAAAACCGTGGCCATCAAGTCATCTTCTCCCCTATATATATACCTTGCTCCATTCGTTTTCTCCATCTCGTCTCAGCAATGGTGAGACAGCGTCCTCTGATAATGACATATATATATACTTCGAGTCATCTTCATTTCAGTTTACAGTAAGCGGAAAAAAAAAAAAAAAATAGACATGAGGTAGAAATTGAAGCTGAGGGGCTCAATGAGTATGTCTGAACTAACGTGAGGGCGGTAGGGAATTCAAAGGCAACAAAGTGGCGGGGTGTTAGTTTTATGCAAGGGGAGGAGCGCATGTAGTGGGTGCTAGTGGTGGAGGATATAGGGGTCAGGTGGTCTCTTGGGAAGGCAGAAGAAGAAGGGACGGCGTACGAAAAAAAAAAAAAATAGCGGACGTGAGGAAACTGGAAGCACAAGGGAGGGGGGAGGTTGTCCCGTACATTGAAGAAGGGCACTACGTTTCAGCATGCAGGTTGAATGTGGAAGCATGAAAACGTGGGGAGTGATGTGTAGTAGGATAGTGGAGTTATTTTGGGTTTTGGATGGACAGAAGGCGTGATCAGCAAAGGAGAACAGGGGCAAGGACGGGTTCATGTTCAAGGAGGGGCTTGTTTGGCAAGAGAATGGTGAGGTGGCGCTGGGTAGTAGTCGCGGGTGATCTTTGACGGGTTCGGCGGTTGGAGGGGATGGGTGGCACATGAACGGGATCCATTCGGAGGGACAAAATACGCAGCAGGTACTAGAATCCAACAAGATGAACAGTAATCTTTAATGTGTCCAAACAGTATATAATTTGGCCAATTTAGTCGCATATGCCTTATCACGTTTAACTCAGTCCGCCTAATTATGTTTTTATGTAAAACAAGCCTGATCGATTATAATTGTGCCTAACAACCTATTATATAATGTGCCCCATTTGTTATCACACAAGTAACGTCCACTTTATTTAGTTAAAATACATCCGGCCAGTTCGTTGGTTTAATTTTAGTTTTGCCAAAATCAATTAGCTGCCAAATTAGTGTTTAACGAATAGTAATCACTATATGCATATAACAAAAGTTTTATTTTGTTTTAAGAACCATAACCGTATATTTTAGTAACATACTCATATGTGGCCAGAATTGAACAAATCCAAAGATATTAGAATCATCTCGACGAACACGGCATTCTGAAGCAGAATCAGACGTGATTGAAATCAACTGAAAACAAGGTGAGTTAAACTCACTCAGTTACCCTTTTTATATAAATTGGGTGTTTTTATTTTGTGTACTCTGCTTGCCAATGGTTGACTGCTTTGCTAGTTATATATTTAACTGTTGATTTAACCGATGAAATTAAACTGTGTTTAATTTCAGTGGAATACCAAATCGTTATTTTTAACGATTGGTTCCAATAAAGGTAACTCACCTTGGTTGGTCATGTTTATCTATAAACATGTTTAAAATGGTTGCATGGTTTGAATTGCTTGTGGTTAATGTTGAATGGTTGCTATTTAGTTAAACAAAACTGAACCGTCTGATTTGAGATAACCATTTGAATACAGGGAAGAACAGGTTGGAGGGATCCAACCGGATTCCTCAAATGTATTATTTATTTTCATATTATCATATATGAACTAATCTGTTTGTGTGATTGATTTGATGGTTGATTATTGACTGAATATTCAACATCTGTTTGGTTTGAACCAATACGTGATATTGGTTAAGTGTTTGGCAGAGTATGGCCTTTAAAAAAAATCAATCGGTTTATAGATATGGATTCACCGTTAGGTGAGTCGATAAAAGTGAAGTTATAAAGTTTATTTTATAACTGGACTCAGATCTTGAAATATATTATTTGAATAAAGTATAAAAGGGAATTAAATAAATATTTTATTTATTTAAGACCTTGATTTATGGTTGGTTTATTTTATAAAGTATATGCTGATGTTAATCGGATTTTCAAGTATGAAGAATAAGAAATGAATTAAATGGTAAAACCTTGGAAAATTGTTTTGTAAAGAAAACAAATAATTAGAATCTATCTAAATTAATTATATTTTTAATTAATTTAAAGCGAGGATTGTTGAAATCGATTAATGAGGTAATCAAGTTTTTGAGTTAATTAAATCGACCGTTTGGAATTAGAATTGTTTATCAAGTTAATGTGTTTTGACTAAAATAGTTAAATGAATGTTGTTTGAATTTAAATAAGGATTTAAAGGGGATTTAATATGAAATTTAGTTAATAAAGGGATTAACTACTAAAGTAGTTAATGTTTGAAATAAGTTATTATTTCAATTAATGATAAATTTAGGAATATATTTTAAATGGGAATTCATTTAAAAAGTGACCGAATGTGAGATGCAAGCCAATTGAATAGTGAAAGGAAATAAACGAACTCAATTATATGAATTAAGTGAAAGGAGATTACGATAAAAAGGTTTATTATAAACCAGAGAGTTTAAGTGAGATTTAAAGTGTAGAGCGTTAACTTTACATTAACGTTACGTGAGAGTGAAATCAAGTAAAAATGGGACAAGGGAAATAAGATCTCCAAAGTGGATAAGGGTTGAAATAATTGAAAGGAGATCAGTAGAAAGTGAAATTTGGGGATAAAGAAATGGGTCATAAGATGGTATAACTAAACCCAATTTATAAATGGGATTTGTTTTGAGACTGGAGTGGAATTTTGGTGTTGGATTACAACTGACATTTATCTGAGGATAAGAACGTTGTTGATCAAGGTCTGAGAGGTAATTAAAATACCCCAACTTGAACAACATCGGGATTATCTGAAGATAGTATTAGTTGGTAATCGTAAGAGACGTTAGTGGATATGTTTTGAAAATCTAAACAGCGATTTTAGCGCTGTTGTTATAGTATATGTTTTGTAAATCTAATATAGCGATTGTAGCGCTTCTGCTATAGTAAATGGGTTGTAAACCTAAACAGCGATTATAGCGCTGTTGTTTTGTAAATCTAAATAGTAATTATAACGCTATTGTTATAACATATGTGCTATAAATTTCTTTGTTAAAAACTAATGGATTTCCGAATTTAAAAGGATGATTTGAAGGAAGATTTTAAATGGGAAATTGAATATAGTTATTCGAGATAGAATTGGCCAAACATAATTATTCGGCTAAGTTGCCATTTCGTACGACTGCTAGCGTAATTCGCAGGGCTGCAGATAGCCTACGGCGGTCGGATGTTCCTGAGGGAATCAGGCGTAACCATTGTGATCGCTGTGATCTAGGGTCAAGCGAATGGATTTAAGTCGAGTATTTGTTAATCAATAGGATTAAATAAGTCGAGTTAATCAATTGGAGTGAACCAGTTAGAGTAAACAGTTTGAGTTAATCCATTAGAGTTAAATCGATTTGAGTTATTCAAATATTGTATTTTTGAATATTAAAAGAATTGGGAGTTTCAATTTAACAAAAGGGAAATTAGTTTGTCAAAGGCCAAATGATGCTAAATACTGAACCAGTAAACTCATTGGAATGTCATGTTTGAAACACTGAATATTTTGATAGTTAAAACACCGACTATCAAACCCGCCCAATACGATTGTTGGTATGGGAAGACCGGGATCGAATGTATATTCGAAAACCATTCCGACCAACAAATACGTGAAGATATCAGAAGATGGTCGAGATGGTGCTGAGAAGACCGTTGATTTTCATAAATGGAAGGACCACTAATATTCTCTGCCTGGCAAGCAGAGATAAGCTGTGATTCTGTCATGGTTGGAATCTACGGGTTGCAAGGACTTCTCGCTACTGATCCATGGGGTGATTCCTAGATGGATGCGGTAGGAGAGTGCCTTCGGTTCATCCTGTTCCTGGATGACGTATATGGACGAATGTCTGACAGAGTATTTCCGAAGGATCACGTACGTTGATTTCTTCAAACGTGCTATAGTTGTTGGCGGAGATTTGCCGTTCTCTAGCCTTCGGCTAGAGTATTTTTGTGGACGTCAATTAGTGATATCTGATGGATCTGACGATGTGGCATTCAAAGCGAATGACGACCAGATTTCAAGAGTTAATTCTGACCTCAAGCCTCATCAACCGGGAAATGACAAAAATCGGGCAGGCAGCATGGCTATGTGGGTCGCTCCCATTAGGGTGTATGATCACCTATCTAGAGGAAATCCTATTTGTTTCTTAATCTATGTTTCGATGCTATCCCTTGTCGGGAGACGGTTGCTGATCCCAACCGTCGGTGATATACATTCGATACACTCAAGCGAAATGAGTGGTCGGTCATGTGAGGGCCGGGTTGCAAGAAGTTCTTGTTGAACCCAGTGTATTTGTCTCTAGAGATACACGTGCGGAAGGTGGACCCATACCTTGTCAAGTCGGAATCCAATCCCAATAAGCGCCTGCGGGTTTTGATTGTATACTATATATATGTGGAGCGTGAGATGCAAGCGTCCCACTAGATTCTATTTACTTGTATTTAGACATTATCATAATATCAGACAAGATATTGGTTTCAAAAATGTTTTGGGTTATCGTAAGGTAAAAACCGTCCGTGTTTATGTGTGGATTTGGTCTTACGATTATCCTTTTCTTTTGAAAAGGTTTTGAACTTTAAAATCATGATTGGATGATTCACCCTTATTACTGTGCGAGTTTATCTCACTCTGGTTCACCAGACTGACCCGGTGTTTTGTAAATGCTCGGGTTAGGCCGGGTTGTACAGGTTCAGGTTATCGACTGCTATGAAGAGATGAGCTGGAAGAGTCCAGACGTATGATATTACTATTCCGCTGTGTGTTATATGAGGACAGATTAGTATCACTGTCCAGATGTGTACTCTGATGATGTAAGTATTTTAAAAGCTTTCAATAAAGATTATTTCTGTATTATATTTTATTCCGCTGCGTTGTGAGACTTTGTGTGGTGTTTCTTCTTCTTCTTCTATTCAATATTTCTACCTTATCTATTCTCACCCTCTAACTTCTTTCTATTAATGATCTGGAATATTCGATGTCTGAATGGCCAACATGATAGTTTGATGTTGATTTTCGGAGTCGAAAATTCCCGGTCCATTACACCCATGACTGACTCATAGTTTGTTCCATTTATAAACTCGAGTGCCCTATTTTCTACACGGGCAGCCTTGTATTCAGGTTTTAGCAGGCTCTTTCTGGATAGCTATGAAGCTGAAGATAGATTCTATCACTTCTTTCTTTTTATCCTGTTCATCTCTCCTATTGTACATATTATGTTTTGATTCCGCTGAAGGCATTTTATGTAAAGATGAAACTATATTTTGTACTAAGTATGATCCTGTATACTGTGTAACTCTGATGATTATGTTTATCCAGTGTATGCTGTTGTACATTATCTGGTGTATTTATATATTTTTGCTCTGCTGTTGTTTGTTTATGTGTTAGATTGCCCTTGCCACCGTGGAACGGGAGTTTGGGGTCGTCACATCGTGGTATCAGAGCTTTGGTTAAGCTAATTCTGGAATATAACATATTAACTAACTCGTCAGAAATAGATTCAGAAGTATTCTATGACGGACAACTCAATTCAGATAGGATCAGTAATATCCTACAATGAGTATAGCAGAAAGAAATACACCCCAGTAGACACATTTACATTCAAGTATATGTCTCTATGCTTTAAAAATACCTTTTCTGTTGGCCTAACACTTTGTCTGCTATTTGTAGACATTGATAAATGAGTGGCAAAAGTAGAAGAGGTAGGTCAGAATCAGATATTGAGGCTTTATTAAACAAGTACCGAAATCTGGGTGGAGTACCGTTCTCGGGCAATGAATCCATTATTCAAACACAAGCATGGATGCGCTCTGCTGAGAAAATCTGGAGACATTATCTATTGGGTGAGAAGTTCGAATTATATACGGATCGTCAATCATTAAAGTACCTGTTCACCCAAAAATATCTGAATATGAGGTAGCAGTGTTGGTTAGAATTTCTCGTGGCATAAGATCTTGATATTTTGTATACTCCGGGGAAGGCCAATGTTGTGGCTGATGCGCTCAGCAGAATGAATGTGATCATCACCATCTTATCATTACGCCATCGTTGATCGATAAAATATCTATTCTTCAAAAAGACGATAGTTTTACTAAAGAGATGATCAAAAGAATTCAAAGGGGCGAAGTCACCAGTTTCCAAGTGGATAGCGCAGGAGTTTTGAGGTTGAAAGGAAGAATTTGTGTTCCCGACATCCTTGAGCTCAAAAGAGAAGTGTTGGATGAGTGTCACAGGTCTAAACTGAGCATCCACCTAGGGGTTAGTAAAATGTATAATGACCTCAAGCGAACCTTCTAGTGGAAGGCGATGAAAAGAGACATCTCTATATATATGTCAGCCGGTGTTCTACTTGTTAACAAGTCAAAAGCGATCAACAAAAACTCGCCGGACTGTTGTAACCATTGGAAATTCCAGGTTGCAACTGGGAACAGATTTCTATGGATTTCATAGATGGTTTGCCTAGAACCAGGAAAGGAAATGACAGTATTTGGGTGATCATAGATCGTTTCATGAAGACCACCCATTTCATACCTGTCAGATCAAATAGGACCGCTCAAACTCTGACGCAGATTTATTTCAAGGAAATTGTTAAACTGCATGGAATTCCCATGAGTATCGTTAGTGATCGTGACCTGATTTTTGCTAGTAAATTCTAGGAAGCATTCCAAGCAGAATTGGGAACAAAGCTGAACTTGAGCACCGCTTATCATCCTCAAACAGATGGTCAAACTAAGAGGGTGAATCATATTCTAGAAGATTTATTGCAGGCTTTTGTTATTGATTTTGGCGGATCATGGGAAGACCATTTGCATTTGGCCGAGTTCTCATACAACAGCAGCTACCAAGCGAGCCTAAAAATGTCACCATTCGAAGCATTATATGGTAGACCGATCAGATCTCCCACATGTTGGGTAGAACCAGGCAGTAGTCTTGTATTGGGAGCAGATATGTTTCGCGAAGCTGCGGATAAAGTCGATTTCATTAAGAAACGATTACTAGCCGCTCAAAGCCGATAGAAGAGCTATGCAGATTCGAGAAGAAGAGATTTGACTTTTTCTGTTGGTGACTATGTGTATCTGAGGGTTTCTCCGATGAGAGGAGTAGTCCGATTCGGTAAAATAGAGAAGTTGGCACCCAGATTTATTGGTCCAATTCCTGTGATTGAATGGATTGGAACTCTCGCTTATAGAGTTCTATTTCCTGATTGGTTGCCTGGAGTACATGATGTGTTTCACGTATCTCAACTTCGAAAGCATGTGCATGATCTAGATTTAGTCATGGAAGAAGCCGCGCAAAAAGATTTGGAAATTACTCCAGAGTTGGTAGTGAGGAGAGAGAGCCAATAAAGATTATTGGCAAAGAAACTAAAGAGCGGAGGAAGAAGAAGGTTCACTTAGTCAAAGTGCAATGGAGTGGAGATCCGCGAGACTATACTTAGGAAACTGAGGAGAGCATTAAGAAAGCCTATACCAATTGCAAAGTGGATATCTCTAATTAACTCTGGTGCAAGGTACATTTACCATATTTTGCATTTCCATATTGTTCTCTACTTGGTTATTGTTTCCTTTTCATGGATGTAGAATTTTTAATCATAGTCTGAATGATTTTAAAAGAACATATGAATTAATTATTAAATTTTTGAAAGGTTAATCAATAAATTGATTGATGTTTGTGTTGAGTGATTAAGAATTTGATTAATCAAATTATTGGAATGATAGTTAATCAAATCAATAAGAGAATGAAAGTAAATTTATGCAAATTGAATCCAAATATTAAACTGATTTGAAAATAGATAGAAATATATGCATGTACATTATATATGTTTGAAAAAGTAAATGGATTTGCTGTTGAGTAAAGAATTTATTTGCTTTCCCGACAAATAGGTAAACCTTAATGAGTTGGATGCGTAATTTTATTTATTATATCAACTCCTATGAATGCCACTGGATGCAGAGTGTTGGTTGTTCTGTGTGTTATAATAAACGTCGCCATAGGATAGTAACAATTAATTTTGAACTACACTACATGGCATACTTCTTGAAGATAACATACTTTATCATATACCACATAGGCATTTGGAGCTTGTGTGATGAGGTTGAAGATTTACCACACGAGCGAGAGGCTTGTATTATGATGACTATATTACAAGTTGAACCGAAGACTAACATGGACTATATAAAAATGTAACGGTAATTTGCCAGAATAAAAAAAAAACCCACACAGGTCTGGAGATGACAATAAACACGTCTCTCTGGTCATTAAGGCACAAAAACCATTTACAGGGTGACGAGAATTTATTCTCTGGAGTTATGATCTATACACAATCCCCTATGGACAGCGGAATGTATCACTATAAATATGTGTATGCTTATTAGGATTTATTGGGTACCTAATATGGCCCAATAAATTTCCAAACCTTTTCCCGTACAAAGGAGGTTATGGCAAAAAAATTCGAAAATTTAGGGTGTTAGCCAAATTTTTGAAGAATTGGAAATTTCTTAGAAACTAAAAAGTTGAAGGATGAAAGCCAGAATGAAAGTTGAGTTGGTTAATCAAAGGACTTTCAGCTTCATTCCATTTCGGGGACGAAAAGATTTTAAGTGGGGAGATTGTAACAACCCCGAAAATCAGAACCAATTTAAAAATTTTAATTTGGCTATTTTAGTGAATTTTGAATATTTAAAAAAAAAATTTTAAATAATAACGACTAAAAAAATTCTTTTGGATCAAAGTTATAGAAAATATATTTATTTTAATTATAAAACAAGGCTTGAAATGGCGCGGTAGTTTAAAAATATGAATTCGAACTTTGACTGACTGTACAAGATGCAAAATAAAACGGATTTTAGTAAAACCAAAAATATTTAAATCTCTTTATGAATATCGTTCTAACGAATCTGAAAAATCGAAATTTCATAGCATGAATCAAAAGTTATGTCCAAATGAATTTTCAGAAAGGTCGCTATGGAGTTTATATAGCCCTTGAAAATAGACATTTTGCAACCGACCTCCGTTTCCGACAAAACCACTTTTGTTGATCCAGAATGACAAATTATTGCTAGATTCCAAATTCCATAAATTTTGGAGTTAATACGTGAGCGTGGCAAAGGAAAATGTGTGGTAAATTTCATTCAATTTGGATCGACCAGAAAATGACCATTTTTCAAATGGCCTCCAAATTCGACGAAACTAGTTTTGTTGGGACTGTATCATCGAGACATAGCTAGATTTATTTTTCTGGAATTTTTGGGATTAGTATGTGGCCCTGGTAAATTGAAATGTATGTTCAAATCCATATTTGAATGTTTTATATTTTAATTTGAAGAATAACTGGCTGAAACAATCAAATGGGCCTATGAAACATATTCCATTGTGTCCGGAATGGGGGTATTTAGCTAAAGGCGACAATCGTTGGGTTTGAATTGGAGTTTGTATGAGAAAGGGTATTTTTGGAAATAATTAAATTAAAAATTAAAATAAAAACCATGGGCCAATCATTTTCCTCCGTCATATTTTCTCTCTCCCCGATGCTATTCAACCCGACGGCGAAAACAACACAGCCCTTCTCTCTTGGATTTCTCCTCATCCGCGCATTAAAATCACTCCACCCAGTTGGGGTTTTTGTGGAGCATCAAGAGAGCTTTAAATCCATACTGGTTGGGTAATTTATCATCAAGTATTCCTCTCGAATCAACCTCCTGAAGTTGCACCGTTCACTGGATGATTTCTCCTCCCCCTGACCTTCGAGTTCGACGCTGTCAGCACCCTAGGCGTGCCTCTCCAAGCACCACGTCGTAGTGGAATCTGATCCTCTCCTGGCTGAACGGATCGAGCGCAAAATCCATCCCTTGTTTCGAACCCGGCGCTGAAGGTAACGACCATTATAAAATAAACTGTTTTCAACATTCAAAAACCATCGTGAAATATGATTAACTTATAAAAATCCTATCCTTTTGCTATGTTGTCGAAATTCAGTGAAACAAGAGGCATCGGACTCGTGTGGACGTCTTCTACATTCTAGAAGAGTCCGGAGAATTTTTGGAGCTTCTTACAACTTTTGTAGGAGTGAAACCCAATGTGAGAGTTCTAAATTATAAATGATATGGAATGGCGATGTATAAATTATACGGTCGATGTATAAGTTATATAAGCGTTGTATAAATTATATGTGCGACGTATAAGTTATATATGCATTGTAAAAATCATATGTGCGTTGAATGGAATTGAAATGATATTGAAATGAAATTGAAATATATCTATATACGTATATATATACACACACACACACACTCTCCCCTCGTCCACAGACCATGGACGATATATATTGGTTGTGATTGTTTGGATTTTGGTTGACGTGAAATTTGGTGAATATTACGAATGGTTGATTTGATTATGGTTGTTTGTGGTTGAAAACAAATAGGATTAGTTTATGGAAAAATTCGTCTGCGTACGAACTAGATTTTTTAAATCCCCATTGTCAAAAGCTGTGAGGCTTTAAGGTAAAGCGAGGAGCCGTACTCGGGACGGTGCCGGTTTTAACTACCCTGCCGTTATGCTGCCGAAATTTGCTGAAATATTCATATGTTTGATTAATATTCATGTGTTGAAATAGATTCATGTGTTGAAAAAATATTCCTTTTTGAAATAAATTGTTTGAATGACAAAAATAACATTTTTATTGAATGTAAGAAATGAAATGATTTGAATGATAATAATAACATTTTTATAGTATGTACGAAGTATATAAAATATTTGTGTTTGAAATAAATTGTTTTAACAATAAAAATTACATTTTTATAATATATATGAATCGCTAAAATTCTTTATTTTTGAAATAAATTGTTTTGACAATAAAAATCACACTTTTATTATATATACGAAGTGTAAAAAATAGTCATGCGTTGAAATAAATATATGTTGGGTAAAAATATTATTTTTATCAAATATTTGAAATGAAAATGGTTTGGAAATCCAAGAATGAATTATATATATATATATAAATAGAATTAAATTAAAACGAATAACGAAGCTGTAGTTCGTATTTTGAAGTTGTGATTTTAAACGATTATTGCGGGAGATCCGACCGTCGGATTTTCCCGAAACCAAAACCGTTGGGTTCGGTTTGGAAATATCTTTCCAACGACACCAAATTTGTAAAGATCCAATGGTTAGATTTTGTGAAGTATTAAATTCAAATCTAAATGAAAACAATGCCAGAATGGATTATATTAATATATATAAATATAATTAAATTAAATCGAATAACGACGTTGTAGTTCGTATTTTGAAATCGTAACTTCAAACAATTGTGCCAGGAGATCCGACCGTCGGATTTTCCCAAAACTGGAACCGTTGGATCTGCTTTGAAAAGATCTTTCCAATGATATAAAATATGTAAAGATCCAACAGTTAAATTTTCATATATGTATAAATCAAATCTGGAGAAAAACAACGCCGTGGCCGTGTTATGGCCTGAAGCATCGTTTGAATAAATTGGCTATATTTAAATAAATAAAAATAGCGATAATCATTATAAAATATTATAAACGACATGGAATGGAAATAAACTAAATTTACTCGGTTTATAGGATATTTGATGGTTGAATGTGTTTGACGTGAAAATTACATAAACAAACTGAATTATGGATGTCACATAATTTAATCAGTGAAATGAATTGAATTGAAATTCTAAATATATGAGAATTATTTGAAAAGGCCGAGTTAATACTCATTTCAAATAATTGGTCGACGATTAGAAGTCGGAGATATGAAGACGGTGCAAGACCGAGGATCTTCACATCGAATGAACGGCTACTGATGCCTTTGATGGGAGTTGCTGCCTTGAAGGGGTTATAGCGGTGGTCATCCGGACGTACTTGTTGATCGTTCGGATGTGCGAGGGCCTTCCTCCTGTATCGGACATATGGGAGAGGAATAAGGTGCCTTCGGTTTCGTTCAAACCCAGAACGGACTTGTAAATGGACTGTGTGCCCGACATTGGATTTCATTCTGTGTGATTGATATACGTCAGTTGCATGGCGTGAATTCCCTGTGTGGACCGGCCCTGACGATCCAAGGGTCGATGCGCTCTGACCTTGAGGCTCGGGCTAAAGAGTCTCGAAGCGGTAAGGACAATCCCTTGCCTTGGTTCATGACGGAAATCCAATTTCCAAATACGACATCGTGCGGTTTTGATTGTATACGTATATATGGCGACATAGTGGTATGGAGCATTTATGCCGTCTATGATTGATACCTATGATTGAAATTGTTTTTGAAACATATAAACACTAGTTATAATATCAAATGCTTTTGTTTTATTCGTATCAAGCATATTTTTGGCATCATAAGGTAAAACTCTATCCTCCGGTTTGCGTTGCATTGTGTAATGGGAACCGAGTCTTATAGTGGCTTCATTTTTGTAAAAAGCATTGCGATGTTTAAATGATTTAATTGTTTTAAAGCATTAGCAGTCCAATGGAGTAAACCCGTTCCGCGTTAGCGGCGTGGTCCTGTGATTGGCCTTGTTATAAAATAAGTTAAGTAGATTTCTCATACTAGTCCCATGAACGACTCATAGTTTATTTCACATGCAAACTCGGGTGCCCTATTTTCTACATGGGCAACCTTCTATTCAGGTTTTAGTAGGCTCTTTCTAGATCGCTATGGAGCTGAAGATGGATTCTATCACTTCTTTCTTTTTGTGCTGTTCAGCTCCTGTTGTACATATTATGTTTTGATTCCACTGTAGACATTTTATATAAAGCTGAAACTATATTTTGTACTAAGTATGATCCTGTATACTGCGTAACTCTGGTGATTATGTTTATCCAATGTATTCTGTTGTACATTATCTTGTGTATTTATATATTTCTGTTTTACTGTTATTTGTTTATGTGTTATAATCCAAAGATTACCCTTGCCACCATGGAACGGGGGTTTGGGGTCATCACATTATTGTACCTTCCTAAACTCTGGGTGCCCAATAATTTTTACACGGGCAACCAGTAGTTTAGTTTTGCAGTTTTAGTTCATTGGAGCAAGGTTCGTAGCGCTTTCTGAGTTGGAGTCCATGCTAGAGTTGAAGCTTCCTCTGTGTTTTGTTCTTCCGCTGAGAGTATATTTATATGTTTTCTTCTGCTGTATATATATGTGTAACTCTGATATTCCATGCAACTCTGATGTAATATTGAATTATGAAATAAAGGTTCTGTTATTTTGTTCAATGTATGTATGTACCCATAACAATTCATTTTTATGAACGATTTAAGTTGGTTTAATTACGAGCGAGAATCGGGCAAAAAGATGGGTCGTTACAGTTAGTATCAGAGCTTTGGTTATACAAAGCTATGGGGTATGACATATTTTGAGCAAAAGATAGGACTCATCAGAGTTATAACGTCTTATTAGAGATAGGGGTAGAAATGCCCTAGAATGAGATTTTGTGATATTTCGTTGAGAGAGCGCATTTTAGAAATATAAAGTTATTTTGAAACTAGATAATCATTTTGGAAATGATAATTATTTTGAAATATATTTTGGAATATAATTGAAGACAAGGGTTTCGAGTATTTTATTCGACGTCATGATTGGACTATCGGGTATGTAAGGATTTTGAATATATGTCTGATCAACGTATACACGAAGTCCAGTATATACTAGATAAATGTAGAATCACTCAGTCGCTCGAGGACGATTCCATTGATGACTGCAGCATCATCGGTAATCATTTTCGAGTTTCGAAGGTGGGATGACCATATAATTCCGATTTAAACGTCGAGGAATATTTAAAATCATCTAACTAAGTGTTTTAATGAATAAATCTTAATAAAGTGTTTGGTAAATTAATATAGAAATTTAATTTAGGATAACAAAAACTAGAAGATTTGAAAGGAAAGAAATTTAGATTAGCTTAAAATACCTCAGGACTTTGAACCCTTAAAACTTTAAATGTGGTAAACAATAAGTACTTGAATAATTAAAGATATATTTCGAGGGTAAATATCACTTAAGAATTGGAAAATGAATTGTTGAAAATGCATGTAAGAAGATAATTTACCCATATTCCAAAGTGACAAGAATAATCGACCAAATTATAACGAACTTCTGAATATGAATTTTGGACCTACTAAGTTGTAATCAAAGAAGATATCATGCTTCTCGATGAATGTTAAATAGGTTAATGTAAGCAACAGATATGAATCGATACCTAACAGGAGTTGTAAATGATAATATGCAAGTTAAGCTACTTTGTTGAAAGTATAATCTTAGCAAAGCTAACCCCTTAAGAAAATTTAAAAGGTAATTTTTGACTTAAGAAAGAATTTTTTAGAAAAGATGATTTAAAATATAACCAACATCTAAGCGGAGGAGAAACTCCTCGTCCCTATTGAGACAATATGAGTAAATCAACAGAAAATTTATTTAACAAGCAACTGCTTATAACGCAAAGGAAATATTGAAGTAAAGTTTACCTTGATTGAATTGTCCATAATTGTATCGTTAGGTACACTCGATTTTTCTATCTTGACCTGCGCTTGTTCCATTTTTTAAATCATTTGTTTTAAAAGCACCATTCATACTGTGACAACCCCAAACTTCCGTGGTACGAAAGTAAGGACAATCATAGGAGCACAACATAATTACAACAATAACAGATCTTAGATAATAGCATAACACATAAATCATTGTAGCGGAATTGGGAATGTCATCACAACATAACATCATAGACATTAGAGTAAGCAGTTACAAGATACACTTAGCAAAATAAAAGTCTCAACAAAGAAGGAAATAAGTCTCAATCTCCATCAAGTACATCAAAGATCAATAGAGTCTAAATGTCTCAAGAAGCAATAAAAAGATAAAAAGAAAAGGGTTCTTCATCTTCTTCATAAGCAAGCTCCATTCTAGAATGTGTCCAAACCTAAAACCTTTCATTTGGCTGCCCGTGTGGAAAGAGGGAATCCGAGTTTGTAAAGTGAAACAAACTACGAGTCAGTCATGGGACTGGTATGAGAAATCTTTCCTAAATAACAATATGGCAAATCACAGGAGCACGTGCTAACGCGGAACGGGTTTACTCCATTGGATTGCCAGTGCATATATTTAATTAATTTTGTTTCAAAAACAATACAATGCTTTTTAGAAAATGAAATCAATATAGGACTCAAGTCCCATCACACAATGCAACGCAAACCGGAGGATAGAGTTTTACCTTATAATGATCAAAAATGCTTGATACGCAGAAAATAATATTTTTAATATTATTATTAGTGCCTAATATGTTTCAAAAATACTTCAAAGTAAATGTATCAATCCTAGATGGCATAGTACCCCATCCTACTATGTCGCCATATATAGGTTTACAATCAAAACCGTAATGTCGTATTGAAGAGTGGATTTCCACCATGAGTCAAGGCTAGGGACGATCTCCTAACCGATTTGAGACACTCTAGCAATGTCTCAGGATCACACCTACAGGCAATCCTAGGATACTGCAGGGCCGGTCCACAAATACTTTAGTGGATTAGCAATTCCTGAACACACGCTTCCTGGTCCTATTGAACCTATAAAATGGTCACAATCGACCAATAAATCCGAGGCGCCTCATTCCATCAACCACATAAGTAAAATGTCAGGGCTTGCAAAACCCTGATACCACTTCTAGCTAGAAAGAAACGCGTGCACTCCCTGCATTCCCTTGTTCCGTTTTTGACTCTTGCCAGGGTGTGAGGCTCGCGAGGTAATGTTACACACAAAGCTATGCCGAATATAGGCTATGCTTGGATCATCATCCACAAGGCTCTGCTTTTCAACAAAAGTCTCGATCAATTGTATCTTGGCATGGCACATTGACAATTCACGCCATGCTATCTATAACTATCAATATATAACCTTTGAGCTCATGCGTCTCAAAGAAGGCCGTTAAGCAAGAGAATAAATATATTAAATAGAAATCAATTTAATTTACATGAAATGAAATCCAATGTTAGACACACATCCATTTACAAGTCCATTCTGGGTCTGAACGAAACCGAAGTCACCTTATTCGTCGTCCCGTATGTCCAATACGGAAGAGAGGTGCTCGCATATCCGGACAATCAACAAGTACGTCCGGACAACTACCACTTTAACCCTTTACGGGTAGCTAACCAATGTCGGGCATCAGTAGTTATCCTTTCGATGTGAAGATTGCCGGTATTCAATCGCCGTCTTCAATATCTTTGAATTAAATCGTCGTATAATCATTTGAAATGAGATTGAACTCGGTCTTTTCAAATGATCCTCGCATATACATATATATAGTTTAAAACCATTTCATACCGTTAATAGTATTTAATGACGATTTATCGCTATTTTTATTTATATAAAATGGCTAAATTAATTTAACGATGCTTCGGGTCAATAGGCGGCCTTGGCGCTGTTTTTATCAAAATCTGATTTACACTTATCTCGAAATCTAATCGTTGTATTTTAACAAAGTTTATATCGTTGGAAAGATCTTCCCAAAGCAATCCTAATGGTTCCAGTTTTGGGAAAATTCGATGGTTGGATTTTTCAGTATAATCGTTTAAAGTTACGATTCCGAATCACGAACTACCGCGCACGATTCGTTTAATTTAAATTAATATATATATATATATAATTATATATAAATATAAACCATTCGATGATTTCTCTAACGCATTTAACAAGCCAAATAAAAGAATGTTTTTATTGGCATATTGTATCTATGTAATGTCAAACAGAATATATATCATTTACATGAAAATTGATTCAATGACGAATCCACTTTGCATATAAATTATAATATATGCAAATGTAAATATAAACGTAATTTTGACAGTGCATATAAATTCTAATATATGCGATGTAAATATAAATGTGATTTTAACAACGCATATAAATTCTAATATATGCGATGTAAATATAAATGTGATTTTAACAACGCATATAAATTCTATTATATGCGATGTAAATGTAAATGTGATTTTAACAACGAATATAAATTCTAATATGTGCAATGTAATTATAAATGTGATTTTAACAACGCATATAAATTCTAATATATGCGATGTAATTATAAATGTGATTTTAACAATGCATATAAATTCTAATATATGTGATGTAATATAGATGTAAATTTATCCATTTCATTAAAAACGAAGTTTTTAATGTAAAAATGTTTTATTTTGAAAACATGCATGTTTGTCCAACTTCTATTATTACATTAAAAAGGTGAATTTTTAATGTAAAACATATTTTCTTTTTTAAAACATGAATCTTTACCTAAATCTCTACTATTACATTAAAAGTGAATTTTAATGTAAAACATATTTTCATTTTTAAAACAAGTCCCTTTTCTATATTTCTATTATTACATTAAAAGTGAATTTTTTTATGTAAAACATGATTTCTTTTTAAAATATGAATCTTTTCACTAATTTCTAACTTTACATTAAAATGAATTTTTTAAAGAAAAACATGTTTTGATTTTAAAACCTGAATCTTTTCTTACTTTTGACATTACATTAAAAATGTATATTTTTAATGAAATCATGTTTTGATTATAAAACATGTACATTTTTCTTATTTTCAACATTGCGTTAAAAATGTATATTTTTAATGAAATCATGTTTTGATTCAAAAACATGAACATTTTTCTTATTTTCAACATTACATTAAAATGTATAATTTTAATGAAATCATGTTTTGATTCAAAAACATGAATTTTTTTCTTATTTTCAACATTACATTAACATGAACATTTTCGATTGTCTAACATTACATTAAAATGTCAACTTTTTAATGAAATCATATTTTGATTATAAAACATGTACATTTTTCTTATTTTCAACATCACATTAAAAATGTATATTTTTAATGAAATCATGTTTTGAACATTTCTATTTTATAATAATTCCATAACATGAAAAAAATTTGTATTTCTTTTTTGTTGAATATTCTAATTCAACAAAAGTGATATTTTATTTTGATTGAAAATTCTAATTCAATCAAACAACAACAAAAGTGATATTTTAATTTGATTGAAAATTCTAATTCAATCAATAACAACAAAAGTGATATTTCAATTTGATTGAAAATTATAATTCAATCAATAACAACAAAAGTGATATTTTAATTCGATTGAAAATTCTAATTCAATCAATAATAACAAAAGTGATATTTCAATTTGATTGAAAATTCTAGTTCAATCAAAAACAACAAAAGTGATACTTTTATTTGATTGAAAATTCTAATTTAATCAATAACAACAAAAGTGATATTTTAATTTGATTGACAATTCTAGTTCAATCAATAACAACAAAAGTTATATTTCAGTTTGATTGAAAATTCTAATTCAATCGATAACAACGAAAGTGATGTTTTAATTAGATTGAAAATTCTAATTCAATCAATAACAACAAAGATGATATTTTTATTTGATTGAAAATTCAAATTCAATCAATAACAGCAAAAGTGATATTTTAATTTGATTGAAAATTCTAATTCAATCAATAACAGCAAAAGTGATATTTTTATTTAATTGAAAATACTAATTCAATCAATAACAACAAAAGTGATATTTTTAATTTGATTGAAAATTCTAATTCAATCAATAACAACAAAAGTGATATTTTAATTTGATTGAAATGTCTAATTCAATCAATAACAACAAAAGTGATATTTTAATTTGATTGAAATTCTAATTCAATCAATAACAACAAAAGTGATATTTTAATTTGATTGAAAATTCTAATTCAATTAATAACAACAAAAGTGATATTTTTATTTGGTTGAAAATTCTTATTCAATCAAAATGACAACAATGTATGATTCATTCTTGTTGAAAATTTTGATTCAGCAAAATGTATAAAAGGTGGTATTTCCTTTTGATAATAAAAATGAACATTTTATTGTAGATATTTATTTGACAAAATGGTGTCTCATGTCCCTAAATAAAATATGAAATTTGTATCATAACATCAAATAATTATACATAGATATGAAATAAAAATAATTTTTTTATTTCAAATCAAGATCAGATATTAAACTTAGATTCAAACAAGATCTAACAAACATGAGAATCATGATCAACAAACGTCATTCAACAGATTCAAATCATATATCTGATTTAATTATCATAACTATATAAATACAACTGACGATAATTAATTAAATTTATAATTAAATAAATATAAGAAATCTCATTGTCGGGTTTGATTCTGAATTATTCAGATCTGCAATTTTAGCCAAAATTTGATCAAATCAGAATGGGTCCTAATCAGTCCTGAAACGTAGATCTCGTGTCTATGATCGCAACGCTTCGAAAATCGTTCAGTTCTGAGTCAGTATGGATGAGTTATGATTTGTTTTATATTAATAACATATAAAATAAATTAATTTAAATAATATAGTTGTAAAATCAACCTTCTTCCTCTTTATCAAACACAAGCCGACACTATTCAAGGTTGTTCGATTCTAGGGTTCGGAATTGCCACAAATCCACTCAGCTTTGTCTCGATCTGGTTATGCCATGCCGGAGATTGAAGAGCGGCGCACGTGGGGCCCATCACGTTCAACTCGGTCTAGCCAAGGAGGAGGGGCGGCGACCTTAATGCGTGGACTTTGGGGTGTTGTAACACGTTGGTTACTCGACGATGGTGAGGGTTGTCCGTATGGATGGAGAGAGGAGAGAAATCTCTTCGATAAAGTCTAAAGGAGTGGAGGATTTTAATGTATGGATTGATAGATTTTAATGGTGAAAGGATGGAGTGTTCATGGCCATGGATTGAGGTAGGCGGTGGCTACAGGGAACTAGGGTTTTGGAAGAAGACCAAGTTGATTTTTATAATATTTTATTTCTAAATTTTACAAATAAGTCCATAAATTCTTAACAACTCCAATTTTAATCCAACATGAGTTGTTCCTACCTAATTGCCCCTGTTCCGGAACTAATGGGCTATGCCCGTCATCCCAAACGACTGTTTTTGGCCTGATTTCTTCAATTTAAAATTTAAATCCTTTATTAAATTAATTCTATCGTATATTTAAATTCACCGGGGCTACGTGCGGACTCCGAAAATTCCCGAAAAATAAATCTAGCTATGTTTTGACGATACGGTCCCAACAAACTTAATTTCGTCGAATTTGTAGACCGTTTGAAAAATGGCATTTTTAACGGTCGATCAAATTCAACAGAAATTATCAAATTAGAGTTTAATTTACTACGCTCACAAATTAATTCCAAAAATTCTGGAAAATTAAACTTAGCAATAATTTGACATTCCAGATCCAACAAGAGTGGTTTCATCGAAAATGGAGTTCATTTGTAAAATGTCCTTTTATACGGGTTATAAACTATACTATATTCCATAGCGACTATTCTGAATATTCAGCTGGCCAAAACTTTTGATTCCCACTATGAAATTTCGATTTTTCGGATTTGTTTGAAAGATAATTTTAAACAGATTTAAATATTTTTGGTTTCACTAAAATCCGTTTAATTTTGAATCCTGTACATTCAGTCAAATTTCATATTTGACTTTTCAAACTACCATGCTATTTCTAATTCCTTTTGAAATTAAAATAAATATATTCGTTCTAACTTCGATTAAAATGAATTTTTAATCGTTATTGTTTAAAATAAATTATTTTAACTATTCAAAATTCATTGAAATAGCCAAAATAAAAAATTTTTAAATTGGTTCTGATTTTCTGGGTTGTTACAATATCCCCCACTTAAAAGCTTTTCGTCTCCGAAAAGGAAACAATAGTAAAGTAGGAAACAAAACGGAAAATGCAAGATATTGTATATGTACCTTAACACAAGAGTTACTCGGAGATGTCCACTCTGCACTTGGGATAAGCTTGTATGGTGCTATCCTCAGTCTCCCATGTACAGTCTCTAGGATCCCCACTCCAATGCACCTTGACTAAGTAAATCCTCTTATTCCTCAGAACTCGGGTCTCTTTGCCAACAATTTTCACTGGCTCCCTTCTCACTGCTAAGCTCGGGGCAATCTCCAAATCTTGTTGTGCTGCTCCCTCCACAACTAAGTCTGGATCATGAACATGCTTCCGGAGTTAGGGCACATGGAATACATCGTGAACCCCTAGCAATCAGTCAGACAACTACACTCTATAAGTGAAAGTTCCAATCCTTTTGAGAATAGGGAATGGACCAATGAATCTCGACCCCAACTTCCCAATCTTCCCAAATCGAATTACACCTCTCAGTGGGGAAACCCTCAAGCATACAAGATCACCAAAAGAGAAATCTAAATCCCTTCTTCGTGAGTCTGCATAGCTCTTCTGTCGGCTTTGAGCAGCCAGTAGTCGCTTCTTAATAAAATCAACTTTATCTGATGCTTCACGAATCATGTCGGGACCCAATACTAATCGATTTCCGGGTTCCACCCAACATCCGGGAGATCTACATGGCCTGCAATATAATGCTTTAAATAGCGACATTTGCAAGCTCACTTGGTAACTGTTATTTTAAGAGAATTTAACCAAGTGCAAATGATCTTCCCATGACCTGCCAAAATCAAGAATGCATGCTCGCAACAAATCTTCCAATATGGGTTCACCCTCTCAGTCTGGCCATCTGTCACAGAAAGATAAGCGGTGCTCATATTCAACTTGGTCCCAAGCTCTTCTTGGAAAGCTTCCCAGAATAGCAAATATCGGATCGCGATCACTAATGGTGCTACTAGGAACTCCATGTAGTCTGACAATCTCTCTGAAATAAAGTTGTGTCAAACTTCGAGCTGTTCTATAAGATTTTACAGGGATGAAATGGGTAGTCTTTGTGAAGCGGTCTACAATCACCCATATGCTGTCATTGCCTTTTCTAGTCCGGGGCAAGCCATCAATAAAGTCCATAGAAATTTGGTCCCACTTCCAACCTGGAACCTCTAGCGGTTGCAAAAATCCTGCTAGCTTCTGCTGATCGCTTTTGACTTGCTGGCAGGTGGGACATCTAGCAACATATATAGAAATGTCTCTCTTCATCGCCTTCCACCAAAAAGTGCGCTTAAGATCATGATACATCTTGCTTACTCCTGGATGGATGCTGAGCTTAGATTTATGACATTCATCCATAACTTCTCTTTTTAACTTAGGAATATCTAGCACACATATTCACCCTTTCAGTCTAAGAGTTCCCTTGCTATCTATTTGGAAGCTTGACGCTTCACCCTTTCGAACTCACTCACTAATCATCTGAATAAATTTATCATTCTTCTGAAGTGCAATGATCTTATCCATCAATGTAGGCGTAATGATAAGACTGACGATGATAAGATTGGTGCTGGCCGTATTCTTCCTACTGAGCTACAACATTGGCTTTTCCTAGTGTATATAAGATGTCCAGGTCATAGGCCGCAAGAAATTCCACCCAACGTTGTTGCCTCAAGTTCAAATCCCTTTGGGTGAACAGATACTTCAAGGATTTGTGATCAGTATACAGTTCGAATTTCTCACCCAAGAGATAGTGCCTCAATATCTTTAGAGCAAATACGATAGCCATCAACTCAAGATCATGAGTGGGGTATTTCTTCTCATATGGTTTCAATTGGCGGCTAGAATATGCGACTACTTTGTCTCTTTGCATTAGCACCGCACCAATACCTTAAACAGTTAAAAGGATAACATGTTAAGATGAGATTTGTCATTAAAAAATGTTATCTCTTGCATGTTTGTTAAGATAAAAGGAATAACCTTCAATGGAAGAATATGTCCAGACTTTCAAATCCTGATTGCCATCTATAATGGTCAACACAGAAGCAGTGGTCAACCTCCGTTTCAGCTCTTGGAAAGCTGTCTCACATTCGGGTGTCCAAATGAACTTTGTATGCTTCTTTGTCAGCTTTGTCAATGGACAAGATAATTTCGAAAAATCCTTAACGAATTTCCAATAATAGCCAGCCAGTCCTAAGAAACTTCTGACTTCTGTAGGAGTGCTAGTCTGCTTCCAATCTTGGATGGCTGAGATCTTTCTTGGATCTACTGAAATGCCTTCCTTTGATACAACATGGCCGGCGAATTTCACCTCTTCTTGCCAGAATATGCATTTGGAGAATTTGGCTTTCAACATATTTCTTCGTAAAATCTCCAAGACTTATTTCAAATGCTTTTCATATTCGGCAGTGGACTTAGAAAAGATTATAATGTCATCGATGAACACCAGCACAAATTGTAACGACCCAGCGATTTTCGACTCCGAAAATCGACACAAAACCCAGCGTCGACTGTTCAGACATCGAAAATACCGGACCATTAATAGAAAGAAGTTAGAGGATGAGATAGAAAAGATAGAACTAATAGAATAGGAGAAGAAGAAGAACACAGCTGAACATAATCAGAGTAAACACGAATCTCACAGCGGAACGAATAAAATATATTATATAACATAACTTTGAAATACAAATCTGTTTTGTGTATACATACCATATCAGAGTACAACATAACATTTGATGCAGCGGAAATATCTCTAAATAATCAATAGTGGAAACTTTGTCTTCAAGCTCCTCCAAGTGTATCTGTAAAGCCTGAAACACTTGACTGCCCGTACAAATTTGGGCACCCAAGAGTTTAGGGAAAAACAAACAAAATAAACTCTGGGTCAGTCATGGGACTGATGTGAGTAAATTCCAACCATATGGTTTAACTTTGAAAATCCTTTTTGAAACAAAAGGATAATAGTAAGACCAACCCACACATAAACATGGACGGTTTTTACCTTACTATAACCCAAAACACTTTTAAAATCAATATCTTTTCTGATATTATAATAATGTCTAAATACAAGTAAATAACAGTCTAGTGGAACGCTTGCATCTCACGCTCCACATATATAGTATACAATCAAAAACCGCAGGGCGCTTATTGGAGATTGAATTCCAACTATGACAAGGTATGGGACCACCTTCCGCTCGTGTACCTCTAGAGGCAAATACACGGGGTTCAACAAGAACATCTTGCAACCCGGCCCACACATGACCGACCACTCATTTCGCTTGAGTGTATCGAATGTATATCACCAACGGTTGGACTCAAACCACCGTTCCCGAATGGGCAGAATCGATAGATTTAGAAACAAAAGGAATTTCTCTAGATAGGTGATTATACACCCTAATGGGAGCGACCCACATAGCCATGCTGCCTGCCCGATTTTTGTCATTTCCTGGTTGTGAAGCTTGAGGCTACATTTACCTTTTAGGATATCTGGACACCATACACTTTGAATGCCACATCGTCAAACCCGTCAAATCACTAGTTGATCTTCCCAAAATATTACGGGTATAAAAGCTAAGAGAAACGAATTTCTCCGCCACCAGACGTAATATCTTGAAAAGAACGTCTTAGGTGATCTTCTAAGAATACGCTGTCAGGCATTCATCCATACAAGTTGTCCTGGGTCTGGACAAACAGAAAACACCATTCTGAATAGGACGACCTTTGCATTTCACTCCGTCTTCAATTTCTTCAGCATAATCTGCAGCGCTTATGCTTATACGGAGTGGTTTTCAGATAGTATATCCAACCGGTCTCCCCGTATAGACAACGATGGTCAAAACACTTCGATAGTCGGTTGTTTAACTATCGAAGTAAAAACAACATCCATTCAATGTACAACCAATATCACACAAATCACAGGCACTTTTTATTCAACATTCGTTCTTATATTTCTTTGGGCAAACGTCATTACTTATTCCTTTTAAATAAGTGAATTTCAAAACCAGCTGTTTTCCTTCCCTAGGAAGTGCTACTGTATATAAACATCACGCTTAAGTTTGGTTAACAGCGTTTCATTTATCGTTAAAGTTCAAACTAGCTATACGCTGCTATATCCCTTTATAACTAATCTCGACATAACAGTCACGCTTAAGCCTAGACAACGGCGTTACTTTACTGCTATAGTTCTGAGACTTGCAATATGCTACCATATTCCACTTTATAATTAATCTCAACACCTTTTTCCGTTACAAATTCTTGACATCTCTTTTCATTACAAAAATCTTGACATCTCTTTCCGTTACAAACAAATACCATTCCTCGCTAATAGTGAAGCCATTCAAGTTGGGGTATTTTTAATTACCTCTCAGACCTTGAACAACGACATTCTTATCTTAGAATAAATATAAGTTTGTAACTCTAACCCCTTATACTTTAAAATCTGCCAACCGTACTTCTTGTTATAGTTTAAATATGGTTTTATGACGCCATATCCTTATTTTGCAAACTCGGTTATTTACATTAGCTTCAACTTCCTTGTTCAAACCCATTTTAAACATTTTTCTCCGCTTCGTCTTTCTTAGACAAATCTCTTTTTAAACATTCCTCTTCGCTTTGTCTTCCTTAGACAAATCCCTTTTTAAACATTCCTCTTCGCTTTGTCTTCCTTAGACAAATCCCTTATACTTTAAAATCTTATTAAATCAACTATTCGTCAATTTTATTACATTAGATAAATCAACCCAATCTAACTTAATTAAATAACCAATTATTGATCAAAACAGTTTGTTTGGTAAATATTTAGCCATGATTTACCGACTAATCAACTCTAACAAAGCTTTTCATTTTGAATAAATAACATTTATTTTTTCAAATAATTTCACTTGTATCGATTACTATAAAAATAATAATTTATTTCTAAGTAACCTCATTTACTATTAAATAAACAATAATCGATTCTAACTAATCTTACTTAATATGAAATCAGCCATAATCCATTTGTAAATATCTCATTTACTTGTTCTTAAAGTCATAAATACTTGTTATTAATCATCAAGTTCATCTCCGCCTACATACTTATTAATCTTATTAATATAAGAATCCACTTTACCAAATCATTTCGTGAGTATGGTGAAACACGTGCTTCGCACACGGTGGGATTTTGATAAAACAACAGCGGTTAAAACAAATGATACATTTATGGTTGGTTGTTGCCATTTTTTTTTCTAATTCATATCATCTATTGATTAAATCAAAATAACGTTTGAATTTCCATTCAACGCTAATATCAACACAAGGTTTCAAAAGTCATTTGGGTTCAAACAGTGCATCTATATAAAACAAACAGTACATATAAATACTGAGGAATCCGGTTGGATTCCACCAACCGGTTTCCTGCATCCACCGATGTTAGTCAACAATTAACACTGGTTCCATCCTAGGGAATATTAAAATCGACGAAATCAGTATCCAACCGGTGATGTGTACATATGCAACGATATGTAATATTTCAACCAATTTAACCATAATTTGTCTAAACAACCATTTCACAGCATTCAACCATTATTTCAAAAATATAATTAAAATATTTTAAATAAAAAGAGAGTTAGTGAATTTACTCACCTTGGCGCTAACCGTTAATAACGATTTCCGTCAGTCGATTGAACCCGACGTTCACTTCTGCCATAAATTTAAACGTGTTTCATGTTATCTTCTTCGACAATCCATTTGAACCAGTTCGCACGTCTCAAGCGGCTCCGGTTGCTTATTCGAATAAATGAAACTCCTATTTTAAATGCATTGCTCCGCCACCTTCAGGTCATCAAACAACATAGCGTCCTCCTGTACCCCAGAAGCTCGAAGCCGTATTCTTCAAATGCCATGCTCGTTGAAACACATCCCACTTCCCATGCGTATCTCATCCACGTGACTAAGCACCATCCTCCCATTCTACACGTGTACTTTTAAGTGTGCCAAATTACACCATAATACACAGTACACGTTAATGCTCCCCTCTCCAATACTAATGAAACTCCTCTGGTTCATTCCCTTCCTGCTAAATTCTCGCATGTACTCCCCACCATAAACCAAGCCCATACCACCTCATACCAACTTCCTTCCTCCCACACAATACAACTAATACACGCTCACCCTACTGGCCTTCTCGCCCGACTCCACAGTCCCCATCCACCCAAGCTATCCTACTTCACCACATCCTGCACCCTTTAGCCAGCTTTCGGTTTTTTTTTTTTCTTTATATATTTGTTTTATAGCCACTGAAAGCACAAATTTTGAATTTCCTGAAAATGAAACTAACGAGTGAATTGCTTCCGTATTTATAGAATTGAAAAGCTTGGGTGCCAAGGCATTAGTACATATATAGGTCGGCTTCAAGGACAGAACATAGGTGGGCTGTGTAAACTACTTTGTCTCCACGGTTTCCTTAAGCACAGAACACTAAAATATGGGTTGCAGCATGGTTTAGGCACGTGCGTCAAAGTCATAGGCATGTGAGCGATGTTACTAAATAAGTAAACATACAGTACAGTGTTATTTCTCAAAAATATAAGCATGCTGTGTGAAAGGATGTCTGCGTTTTGCGACAGTAGGTTGTTGATTTGAATCTTCATCTCAAAGTCTATTAGGCTAGCCGAACTCTCACTTCAACTTCATGACATACGGTTCTATAATCAGATTAGGCTAGGTGGCTTCAGTGCATAAGGTCAATTCCAGAGAGGATATCCCCTATTACTTTACAGCAAAGGAAAAGGTGGAGAGAACGTACAGACATATCTAAATATTTATGTATATGTTGCATTTAATATTTCGAAACATGATTTGCTATAGCACCTAAAGTTTAGGATAGCCATGTATAAAGGATAGGCTTAAAATGAATGACAGTTGACGTGTATACGCTTTATAATATGGTATTTGGATACCAAGTGTGAGGAGCTTTCCCATTCTCAAACTATAAGGTAGAACGTTTAAATATATGGAAAATGGATATGTCAGATTAGTATTTGAGCAAGCGAAGTTACTATATATTCAAGAAAATATGTATTGCTCCCAAAGTGAAGTTTTCCGGTCTTCATTACACACATTTACATTGTTTTATGGACCACTACAGACAGAAATAAAAATACTGTTGTGTCTATCGAGGTGCCCTGATCCCAAAAATATAATAATACCGGTAGATTAACCCATATTTTGAAACCCAAAAACATCGCTATAGGGTGCAAAATACTCCAAATAAAAAGTTGCTTATTTAATTAATTAAAAATTTCAGAAAAATTCTAAAAATTAAATTATCACTACGCCTCAAAAGAACCTTGTCTAAATTCGAAACCGATAAGAAGTTATTTCAAATAAACCGTTATGGTCGATATACGATTTCATAGCGACTTTCTGAATATTTGATTTTGACATATCTTGAAATCTATACGACGAAATCTCAATATTTCACTTCTGTCAGAAAGATACAGTTCAACAGATTCCAATATGCCTTGTTTTGCAGAAATCCGATTTAAACTGGTTTCTGTACACTCAGTTGAAGTTCAGAACATTAAATTACGAACTGCAACGTCGTTATGAGCTTGATTATATTGAATATATATTTTTATACGTTCAACTTCGTTTTAATTAATATTTAAATCCACTTATACTATTAATTCAATATTTAAACTGATTTAAATATCCACATACAAACCGATAAAAATGCGGGACGTTACATTCCTTCCCCCTTAAAATAATTTCGTCCTCGAAATTGCTAAGATGGGAAAATGCTACAATCTCTGTTGTAAACAGGTTAAAAATCTTTTTGGTTTACTTCATAATTTCAGTTTTCAACTGAACTGATCAAAATATTAATTCCCTTCTTTGTAACGAAAATTTTCAAAATTCTAAAAATTTCTAACACTTAAATTTTCGGAGAATTTCGTCAGTCTTTCGCTGCACGGTTCATTCGGTACTACTGCAACTCGCCACTCTGGACCTTCTCCCTTCATTGGGCATCCAACTTTCTCGCTTCCATTTGCAATCTATTCAGCATACCCAAATGCGTCTCCAACTGATCTCCAGTCAGTTTATTCTCAATCAATAATCCCAACTCAAATTTCTTCTTCAAACTCCAGTTCAATTCCAATTCCAAATAACCAAATTTCCCAACCAAGTTTAGTTCCATTTCCAATCTCAATTCACAACTCAACTACTTGGTCAAGTCAAATCCTTATTCCCACACGATTTCCACTTACTTGGCTTCAATTCAACTCAAATTTTATTTGACTTATTTAAATCCCTGTTTATTTACTTCATAAGTAAATTTTAAATTTCAGAATTCAAATTCCTGGGGTTTTCATTTCAAATCAGTTTGAAATAATATACATATATATATATTCATAACATAGCAATTCAAAACATTTGAATTTCTGAACAACTTATTTCAAAACAAAATCTTTGGTAGTAATCCGTCACTTAGAAACTCGAAAACGAACACCGATGATGCCGCGGTTCATCATCGGAATTATTTTCCAGCGATCAAAGTGAGTTCAATACTATATCACTTTCAAAACTCATATTCAAATACTTTTATTTGAAATTACTTCAAAAATATCTTTTCGAAACTTGGATAATATTTCAAAATTTCCCCAGGATCTTAAAATTCCATATATTTAATTTAAAATTCATTTACAAACAATTTCATGTTTCAGAATTTTAATTCCAATTCTGGTTTAAATTTCAGATTTAATTCATCCGATTTTATACCTTATACTCATATAAATTTCGATTGGTTATTTACATAACGAACCCACATATAACCTTATTTGATTATAATAACAATCAACATACCCAATATACTATAATGATCTCAAGATATATAGCTCTTTTTATATCAAAATATATTTTGGGTAAAATTATTTTAATTACCCAGCTTTTCAAAACATACCGTGTCGAGTTACTCTGTTCAAGAGTTTAGAAACACCTATCGACACAGTTTGCATTACTGTTTCGACCAGAATTCATAAACCACTTGCCAAACTAATCAACACAATATAAAACAGTTTTTATATCAATTTACAAATACACGCTCATCTATATATACTCAAACTCAATCTAGAGTTTTACTAACTCCATCTATATTGAGTCACGCCACAGAGCCAAGGTAATCACTTAACCTTCAGCTCTGATACCACTGTAACGACCCAGCGATTTTCGACTCCGAAAATCGACACAAAACCCAGCGTCGACTGTTCAGACATCGAAAATACCGGACCATTAATAGAAAGAAGTTAGAGGATGAGATAGAAAAGATAGAACTAATAGAATAGGAGAAGAAGAAGAACACAGCTGAACATAATCAGAGTAAACACGAATCTCACAGCGGAACGAATAAAATATATTATATAACATAACTTTGAAATACAAATCTGTTTTGTGTATACATACCATATCAGAGTACAACATAACATTTGATGCAGCGGAAATATCTCTAAATAATCAATAGTGGAAACTTTGTCTTCAAGCTCCTCCAAGTGTATCTGTAAAGCCTGAAACACTTGACTGCCCGTACAAATTTGGGCACCCAAGAGTTTAGGGAAAAACAAACAAAATAAACTCTGGGTCAGTCATGGGACTGATGTGAGTAAATTCCAACCATATGGTTTAACTTTGAAAATCCTTTTTGAAACAAAAGGATAATAGTAAGACCAACCCACACATAAACATGGACGGTTTTTACCTTACTATAACCCAAAACACTTTTAAAATCAATATCTTTTCTGATATTATAATAATGTCTAAATACAAGTAAATAACAGTCTAGTGGAACGCTTGCATCTCACGCTCCACATATATAGTATACAATCAAAAACCGCAGGGCGCTTATTGGAGATTGAATTCCAACTATGACAAGGTATGGGACCACCTTCCGCTCGTGTACCTCTAGAGGCAAATACACGGGGTTCAACAAGAACATCTTGCAACCCGGCCCACACATGACCGACCACTCATTTCGCTTGAGTGTATCGAATGTATATCACCAACGGTTGGACTCAAACCACCGTTCCCGAATGGGCAGAATCGATAGATTTAGAAACAAAAGGAATTTCTCTAGATAGGTGATTATACACCCTAATGGGAGCGACCCACATAGCCATGCTGCCTGCCCGATTTTTGTCATTTCCTGGTTGTGAAGCTTGAGGCTACATTTACCTTTTAGGATATCTGGACACCATACACTTTGAATGCCACATCGTCAAACCCGTCAAATCACTAGTTGATCTTCCCAAAATATTACGGGTATAAAAGCTAAGAGAAACGAATTTCTCCGCCACCAGACGTAATATCTTGAAAAGAACGTCTTAGGTGATCTTCTAAGAATACGCTGTCAGGCATTCATCCATACAAGTTGTCCTGGGTCTGGACAAACAGAAAACACCATTCTGAATAGGACGACCTTTGCATTTCACTCCGTCTTCAATTTCTTCAGCATAATCTGCAGCGCTTATGCTTATACGGAGTGGTTTTCAGATAGTATATCCAACCGGTCTCCCCGTATAGACAACGATGGTCAAAACACTTCGATAGTCGGTTGTTTAACTATCGAAGTAAAAACAACATCCATTCAATGTACAACCAATATCACACAAATCACAGGCACTTTTTATTCAACATTCGTTCTTATATTTCTTTGGGCAAACGTCATTACTTATTCCTTTTAAATAAGTGAATTTCAAAACCAGCTGTTTTCCTTCCCTAGGAAGTGCTACTGTATATAAACATCACGCTTAAGTTTGGTTAACAGCGTTTCATTTATCGTTAAAGTTCAAACTAGCTATACGCTGCTATATCCCTTTATAACTAATCTCGACATAACAGTCACGCTTAAGCCTAGACAACGGCGTTACTTTACTGCTATAGTTCTGAGACTTGCAATATGCTACCATATTCCACTTTATAATTAATCTCAACACCTTTTTCCGTTACAAATTCTTGACATCTCTTTTCATTACAAAAATCTTGACATCTCTTTCCGTTACAAACAAATACCATTCCTCGCTAATAGTGAAGCCATTCAAGTTGGGGTATTTTTAATTACCTCTCAGACCTTGAACAACGACATTCTTATCTTAGAATAAATATAAGTTTGTAACTCTAACCCCTTATACTTTAAAATCTGCCAACCGTACTTCTTGTTATAGTTTAAATATGGTTTTATGACGCCATATCCTTATTTTGCAAACTCGGTTATTTACATTAGCTTCAACTTCCTTGTTCAAACCCATTTTAAACATTTTTCTCCGCTTCGTCTTTCTTAGACAAATCTCTTTTTAAACATTCCTCTTCGCTTTGTCTTCCTTAGACAAATCCCTTTTTAAACATTCCTCTTCGCTTTGTCTTCCTTAGACAAATCCCTTATACTTTAAAATCTTATTAAATCAACTATTCGTCAATTTTATTACATTAGATAAATCAACCCAATCTAACTTAATTAAATAACCAATTATTGATCAAAACAGTTTGTTTGGTAAATATTTAGCCATGATTTACCGACTAATCAACTCTAACAAAGCTTTTCATTTTGAATAAATAACATTTATTTTTTCAAATAATTTCACTTGTAT
Source organism: Allium sativum (assembly GCA_030737875.1). NCBI lineage: Eukaryota > Viridiplantae > Streptophyta > Magnoliopsida > Asparagales > Amaryllidaceae > Allium > Allium sativum. The sequence continues at coordinate 38,761,682 of CM060913.1, forward strand.
CGATTACTATAAAAATAATAATTTATTTCTAAGTAACCTCATTTACTATTAAATAAACAATAATCGATTCTAACTAATCTTACTTAATATGAAATCAGCCATAATCCATTTGTAAATATCTCATTTACTTGTTCTTAAAGTCATAAATACTTGTTATTAATCATCAAGTTCATCTCCGCCTACATACTTATTAATCTTATTAATATAAGAATCCACTTTACCAAATCATTTCGTGAGTATGGTGAAACACGTGCTTCGCACACGGTGGGATTTTGATAAAACAACAGCGGTTAAAACAAATGATACATTTATGGTTGGTTGTTGCCATTTTTTTTCTAATTCATATCATCTATTGATTAAATCAAAATAACGTTTGAATTTCCATTCAACGCTAATATCAACACAAGGTTTCAAAAGTCATTTGGGTTCAAACAGTGCATCTATATAAAACAAACAGTACATATAAATACTGAGGAATCCGGTTGGATTCCACCAACCGGTTTCCTGCATCCACCGATGTTAGTCAACAATTAACACTGGTTCCATCCTAGGGAATATTAAAATCGACGAAATCAGTATCCAACCGGTGATGTGTACATATGCAACGATATGTAATATTTCAACCAATTTAACCATAATTTGTCTAAACAACCATTTCACAGCATTCAACCATTATTTCAAAAATATAATTAAAATATTTTAAATAAAAAGAGAGTTAGTGAATTTACTCACCTTGGCGCTAACCGTTAATAACGATTTCCGTCAGTCGATTGAACCCGACGTTCACTTCTGCCATAAATTTAAACGTGTTTCATGTTATCTTCTTCGACAATCCATTTGAACCAGTTCGCACGTCTCAAGCGGCTCCGGTTGCTTATTTGAATAAATGAAACTCCTATTTTAAATGCATTGCTCCGCCACCTTCAGGTCATCAAACAACATAGCGTCCTCCTGTACCCCAGAAGCTCGAAGCCGTATTCTTCAAATGCCATGCTCGTTGAAACACATCCCACTTCCCATGCTTATCTCATCCACGTGACTAAGCACCATCCTCCCATTCTACACGTGTACTTTTAAGTGTGCCAAATTACACCATAATACACAGTACACGTTAATGCTCCCCTCTCCAATACTAATGAAACTCCTCTGGTTCATTCCCTTCCTGCTAAATTCTCGCATGTACTCCCCACCATAAACCAAGCCCATACCACCTCATACCAACTTCCTTCCTCCCACACAATACAACTAATACACGCTCACCCTACTGGCCTTCTCGCCCGACTCCACAGTCCCCATCCACCCAAGCTATCCTACTTCACCACATCCTGCACCCTTTAGCCAGCTTTCGGTTTTTTTTTTTCTTTATATATTTGTTTTATAGCCACTGAAAGCACAAATTTTGAATTTCCTGAAAATGAAACTAACGAGTGAATTGCTTCCGTATTTATAGAATTGAAAAGCTTGGGTGCCAAGGCATTAGTACATATATAGGTCGGCTTCAAGGACAGAACATGGGTGGGCTGTGTAAACTACTTTGTCTCCACGGTTTCCTTAAGCACAGAACACTAAAATATGGGTTGCAGCATGGTTTAGGCACGTGCGTCAAAGTCATAGGCATGTGAGCGATGTTACTAAATAAGTAAACATACAGTACAGTGTTATTTCTCAAAAATATAAGCATGCTGTGTGAAAGGATGTCTGCGTTTTGCGACAGTAGGTTGTTGATTTGAATCTTCATCTCAAAGTCTATTAGGCTAGCCGAACTCTCACTTCAACTTCATGACATACGGTTCTATAATCAGATTAGGCTAGGTGGCTTCAGTGCATAAGGTCAATTCCAGAGAGGATATCCCCTATTACTTTACAGCAAAGGAAAAGGTGGAGAGAACGTACAGACATATCTAAATATTTATGTATATGTTGCATTTAATATTTCGAAACATGATTTGCTATAGCACCTAAAGTTTAGGATAGCCATGTATAAAGGATAGGCTTAAAATGAATGACAGTTGACGTGTATACGCTTTATAATATGGTATTTGGATACCAAGTGTGAGGAGCTTTCCCATTCTCAAACTATAAGGTAGAACGTTTAAATATATGGAAAATGGATATGTCAGATTAGTATTTGAGCAAGCGAAGTTACTATATATTCAAGAAAATATGTATTGCTCCCAAAGTGAAGTTTTCCGGTCTTCATTACACACATTTACATTGTTTTATGGACCACTACAGACAGAAATAAAAATACTGTTGTGTCTATCGAGGTGCCCTGATCCCAAAAATATAATAATACCGGTAGATTAACCCATATTTTGAAACCCAAAAACATCGCTATAGGGTGCAAAATACTCCAAATAAAAAGTTGCTTATTTAATTAATTAAAAATTTCAGAAAAATTCTAAAAATTAAATTATCACTACGCCTCAAAAGAACCTTGTCTAAATTCGAAACCGATAAGAAGTTATTTCAAATAAACCGTTATGGTCGATATACGATTTCATAGCGACTTTCTGAATATTTGATTTTGACATATCTTGAAATCTATACGACGAAATCTCAATATTTCACTTCTGTCAGAAAGATACAGTTCAACAGATTCCAATATGCCTTGTTTTGCAGAAATCCGATTTAAACTGGTTTCTGTACACTCAGTTGAAGTTCAGAACATTAAATTACGAACTGCAACGTCGTTATGAGCTTGATTATATTGAATATATATTTTTATACGTTCAACTTCGTTTTAATTAATATTTAAATCCACTTATACTATTAATTCAATATTTAAACTGATTTAAATATCCACATACAAACCGATAAAAATGCGGGACGTTACACAAATTTATTTAAAACATCTCGGAATACTTTGTTCATCAGATAAACAAAGTATGCTGGAGCGTTGCATAAGCCGAAGGGTATCACTAGCCATTCATAAAATAAGTCTGCTCCTCTGAAAGCTATCAAAGGAACACATTCTTCAGCAATGCGTAATTGGTGGAAACATGTAGCTAGGTCCATCCTAGAGAATACTCGTGCTCCATTCAAGCGGTCCAACAGATCATCAATGCGTGGCAGTGGGTATTTATTTTTTAGCGTATGCTTATTTAGGTCACGATAGTCCATACATAGTCTGAAGGTACCGTCAGACTTTGGGATAAACACCACTGCTGCACCCCAGTTTGAGAAGCTAGGCATGATCAGACCCTTCCACAAAAGTTGCTTAGTTTGATTGCTCAGCTCCACTTTTTCCTTCAGTGTCATTCTTCGAATAGGGTGCACCACGGGCCTTGCATTCGGAATTAGGTCAATCCTGAAGTCGATTTCTTTGCATGGAGGTAAGCTGTCAACTTCTTCAAACACATCCGCATGATCTCTGACGACAGGAATATCCTCAATAGAAGCAGGAGTGACTTCTAGAGAAGTCCAGAATTCTTTCCTATCTGTGGCTGAGCCGTGGCATGGTATAGTCATATATTTCTGAATTTGGTTTAAATTCTGACTACTCTTTTAGCGCATAGTACCTCAGCCTCATACTTAGTTAGCCAATCCAGCCCAAGTATGACATCATATCCAGAAAAACTCATAACGATCAAGTCAAAAGGGAACTGGAAGTAAGAATAAGAAGCAGGCATTCTACATACCGATCAAGCATAAGTGAACCTCCTATCAGATTATGGGCCCTTATCGATTCTTTAAGTTTTCTTGGTTTCAATTTTAGCTTTTTAATCGTGTCACTAGAAATGAAACTTCTTGATGCACCAGTGTCAAATAAAACTGTAATAGTAATATTCTTAATATTAAGAGTACCTCCTAAAACATCAGGTTTACATGCTCCTTCGGAAGAAGCCGGTGCAGCTGCTCCATCATAGTCATGTGCTACCTCAGTTTTCTTCATCAGAGGACAATTTCTGATAAAGTGCCCGGTCTTATGGCAATTAAAGCACTCCTAAGTGTTCCGAGAATTCTGACCACGGTTCTGACTCGGTCCAGACTCATTCCTTCTAGATTTCTTCGGGGTTGAGCATTCATAGTCAAAGTGCCCCATCTTCTGACAATTGAAGCATTTCACTTTGGATTTGTCCCTCTTCTTTTTCCCTTGGGGCTTGGCAGCTGAAGATCTGCTCGCCTCTATTTTTCTGTCAGTTTGCTTTCTTTTGTTGTTATTCTGATTCTTTTCACGCTCCTGCGTGCATTTCTGTCATTATCCTTATAACTATTAGCCATCTCGATCACTTCATTGAAGTGGAGCTTGATGTGAGCAGTGACCCTGTTCAGGTATTTCTTAGAGCGGCCATTGATAAATCTCTTGTTCTTCTGCACTAGTTCTTGAACTAGCTCTGGGGCGTAGCATGAAAGTTCCTCGAGCTTCCGCACATATTCTGAAATGGTCATATCACCCTGTTGCAGATTGGCGAATTGATCATGGAGCCTCTCAACTTCCTGCGGAGGGATGTACTTATCATTGAAGAGCTCTTTGAACATGGCCCAAGAAAATTTGGCCACATCACTGCCACTTTTGACTGTGTCCCACCAAATTTCAGCTTGGTCTTTCAATAGCCATGTTGCAAAATAGAGCATGCGTTGATCTTCCAATTCCAAGTCTTTAAAGATTTTCTCCCGGTTCTTAAGCCATGCCCGCGTCTCAATCATAGTCTCTTGCCCGGTAAAGGATACGCCCCCTAAGTTTCTGTACTTCTTGGACATTTTATCCTAGTCAAACAGCTGCGGGGGTGGAGGTTGTGTTACAACCTCTGGAGTGGGCTGTCGCTGGGTCGTAGGAGTCTCATCTCTAGCTGTGCCTCTAGCCCCACCTCTGCCTCGGGCTCTAGCTCGTGCTCTTGTACTCATTTTCTAGTTAGTTCTGTACCATCAAGGAAAGAGTCAGACTAAGAGAAATGATAATTTTAAAGAAAAGTTAAAAGTAGAGACATATGATAGGATAATAACGTTGTAACGACTGATTTATATGTGCTATTCTGCTGTGCTCATTCTAGAACAATACTAATCCTATCTCTAATGAGCTACTCGTCTTAGAATACTACTGATTCTATCTAGATGAATTGTTCTAAAAATGTTATACTCCAAAGCTAAGGTTAACCTTTAGCTCTGATACCAACTGTGACAACTCCAAACTTCTGTGGTACGAAAGTAAGGATAATCATAGGAGCACAACATAATTACAACAATAACAGATCTCAGATAATAACATAACACATAAATCATTGCAGCGGAAATGGAAATATCATCACAACATAACATCACATACATCAGAGTACACAGTTACAGGATACACTTAGCAAAATAAAAGTCTCAACAAAGAAGGAAATAAGTCTCAATCTCCATCAAGAACATCAAAGATCAGTAGAGTCTAAATGTCTCAAGAAGCAATAAAAAGATAAAAAGAAAAGTGTTCTTCAACTTCTTCATAAGCAAGCTCCAGTAAAAAATGTGTCCATACCTAAAACCTGTCATTTGGCTGCCCATATGGAAAGAGGGCACCCGAGTTTGCATAGTGAAACAAACTACGAGTCAGTCATGGGACTGGTATGAGAAATCTTTCCTAACTAACAATACGACAAATCACAGGACCACGCCACTAACGCGGAACGGGGTTACTTCATTGGATTGCCAGTGCATATGTTTAATAAATTTTGTTTCAAAAACAATGCAATGCTTTTTAGAAAATGAAATCATTATAAGACTCAAGTCCCATCACACAATGCAACGCAAACCGGAGGATAAAGTTTTACCTTATAATGATAAAAAATGCTTGATACACATAAAATAATATTTTTAATATTATTATTAGTATCTAATATGTTTCAAAAATACTTCAAAGTAAATGTATCAATCCTAGATGGCATAGTACCCCATCCTACTATGTCGCCATATATAGGTTTACAATCAAAATCGTAATGTCGTATTGGAGAGTGGATTTCCATCATGAGTCAAGGCTAGGGACGATCTCCTAATCGATTCGAGACACTCTAGCAATGTCTCAGGATCACACCTATGGGCAACCCTTGGTTACTGCAGGGCCGGTCCACAAATACTTTAGTGGATTGGCAATTCCTGAACACACGCTTCCCGGTCCTACTGAACCTATAAAATGGTCACAATCGACCAATAAATCTGAGACACCTCATTCCATCAACCACATAAGTAAAATGTCAGGGCTTGCAATACCCTGATACTACTTCTAGCTAGAAAGAAACGTGTGCACTCCCTGCGTTCCCTTGTCCCGTTTCTGACGGAGTGTGAGGCTCGCGAGGTAACATTATACACAAAGCTATGCCGAATATAGGTTATGCTTTGATCATCATCCACAAGGCTCTGCTTTTCAACAAAAGCCTCAATCAATTGCATTTTGGCATGTCACATTGACAATTCACGTCATGCGATCGATAACTACCAATATATAACCTTTGAGCTCATGCGTCTCAAAGAAGGGTGTTAAGCAAAAGAATAAATCCTCCGCCACCACAGATATATATTAATTAGAAATCAATTTAATTTACATGAAATGAAATCCAATGTCAGACACACATCCATTTACAAGTTCGTTCTGGGTCTGAACGAAACCGAAGTCACCTTATTCCTCGTCCCGTATGTCCAGTATGGAAGAGAGGTGCTCGCATATCCAGACAATCAACAAGTACGTCCAGACAACTACCACTTTAACCCTTTACTGGTAGTTAACCAATGTCGGGTATCAGTAGTTATCCTTTCGATGTGAAGATCGCCAGTCTTCAATCGCCGTCTTCAATATCTTTGAATTAATATAATCATTTGAAATGAGACTGAACTCGGTCTTCTCAATGATCCTCGCATATATATAGTTTAAAACCATTTCATATCGTTAATAGTATTTAATGACGATTTATCGCTATTTTTATTTATATAAAAATAGCTAAATTAATTTAACGATGCTTCTGGTCAATAGGTGGCCCTGGAATTGTTTTTGTCAAAATTTGATTTACACTTATCTCGAAATCTAACAGTTGGATTTTAACAAAGTTTATATCGTTGGAAAGATCTTCCCAAAGCGGTCCTAAGGGTTCCAATTTTGGGAAAATCCGACGGTTGGATTTTTTGGTATAATCGTTTAAAGTTGCGATCCCTAAACGCGAACTACCGCGCGCGATTCGTTCAATTTTAATTTATATTTATATTTATATAATTATAAACCATTCGACCATTTCTCTAACGAATTTAGCATGCCAAATAAAAGAATGTTTTTATTGGCATATTATATTTATGTACTGTCGAACAGAATATATATCATTTACATGAAAATTGATCCAATGACGAATCAACTTTGCATATAAATTCTAATATATGCGATGTAAATATAAATGTGATTTTAACAACGCATATAAATTCTAATATATGCAATGTAAATATAAATGTGATTTTAACAACGCATATAAATTCTAATATATATACGATGTAAATATAAATGTGATTTTAACAACGAATATAATTCTAATATATGCGATGTAATTATAAATGTGATTTTAACAACGCATATAAATTCTAATATATGCGATGTAATTATAAATGTGATTTTAACAACGCATATAAATTCTAATATATGTGATGTAATATAAATGTAATTATAATAACGCATATAAATTCTAATATATGCGGTATAATTATAAATGTAATTTTAACAACGCATATAAATTCTAATATACGCGATGTGAATATAAATGTAATTTTATCCATTTCATTAAAAACAATGTTTTTAATGTAAACATGTTTTATTTTGAAAACATGCATGTTTGTCCAACTTCTATTATTACATTAAAAAGGTAAATTTTTAATGTAAAACATATTTTCTTTTTTAAAACATGAATCTTTACCTAAATCTCTACTATTATATTAAAAGTGAATTTTAATGCAAAACATATTTTCATTTTTAAAACATATTTCTTTTCTATATTTCTATTATTACATTAAAAGTGAATTTTTTATGTAAAACATGTTTTATTTTAAAACATGAATCTTTTCACTAATTTCTAACTTTACATTAGAATGAATATTTTAATGAAAAACATGTTTTGATTTTAAAACCTGAATCTTTTCTTATTTTTAACATTACATTAAAAATGTATATTTTTTTATGAAATCATATTTTGATTATAAAACATGTACATTTTTCTTATTTTCAACATTACATTAAAAATGTATATTTTTAATGAAATCATATTTTGATTCAAAAATATGAACATTTTTCTTATTTTCAACATTACATTAAAAATGTATATTTTTAATGAAATCATGTTTTGATTCAAAAACATGAACATTTTTCTTATTTCCAACATTGCATTAATCATGTTTTGATTCAAAAACATGAGCATTATCTATTGTCTGACATTACATTAAAATGTGAACTTTTTAATGAAATCATGTTTTGATTATAAAACATGTACATTTTTCTTATTTTCAATATTACAGTAAAAATGTATATTTTTAATGAAATCATGTTTTGATTATAAAACATGTACATTTCTATTTTATTATAATTCCATAACATGTTAAAAATATTTATTTCATTTTCGTTGAATATTCTAATTTAACAAAAGTGATATTTTATTTTAATTGAAAATTCTAATTCAATCAAACAACAACCAAAGTGATATTTTAATTTGATTGAAAATTCTAATTCAACCAATAACCACAAAAGTGATATTTTAATTTGATTGAAAATTCTAATTCAATCAATAACAACAAAAGTGATATTTTAATTTGATTGAAAATTTTAATTCAATCAATAACAACAAAAATGATATTTTAATTTGATTGAAAATTCTAATTCAACCAATAACAAAAAAGTGATATTTTTATTTGTTTGAAAATTCGAATTCAATCAATAACAACAAATGTGATATTTTAATTTGATTGAAAATTCTAGTTCAATCAAAAACAACAAAAGTGATTTTTTTTTATTTGACTGAAAATTCTAATTCAATCAAAAACAACAAAAGTGATATTTTAATTTGATTGTAAATTCTAGTTCAGTCAATAACAACAAAAGCGATATTTTAATTTGATTGAAAATTCTAATTCAATCAACAACAACAAAAGTGATATTTCTAGTGAAACCAGGGTTCTCAATCCCGCTGAGAAAGATAGGTACTGTAATTTTAAACAAGAGCTTAAACAGATTTTAGATAAAGAAGAGACCATATGGAGGCAACGGTCTCGCATACAATGGATAAAGGAAGGAGATAATAACACTAAGTTTTTTCATAGTGTAGCTAATAAGAGGTATCGTGACAATATGATTCACTCGCTTATTGTAAATGATGTAGAACTGACAATTCAGAAGGATCTAAACGAAGCTTTCACCAGATATTATAAACAGATTTTCGGTTCTAAGATTAAGAGAAGAACTAATGTTAGATGGAATGAATTATATCCTACAGATACTAGAGTTAGTCTTGTTGATTTGGATAAACCGTTTTCAGAACAGGAGATTTGGAAGGCAATTAGCGACATGCCTAGTGACAAAGCTCCTGGACCTAACGGCTTCTCTGTTAATTTTTACAAACATTTTTGGGAAGTTTTGAAGTTTGACATTATTGAACTATTTAATGAATTTTATAGTGGTAATTTGAGATTAGGTAGTTTTAATTTTGCTAACGTCATACTTATTCATAAGAGAGAGGGGGCTAATACCCTTAAGGACTTTAGACCTATCTCTCTTATAAATGTTGCTGTTAAGATCATATCTAAAGTGTTAGCGAATAGGTTGAGTACCAAGATGAATGACCTTATTGATGACTCCCAAACAGCTTTTATTAAAGGAAGGAATATAGTAGATGGAGTGGCAGCGGTACAGGAATATATTAATGTCTGTTGTAAGAATAATATAACATGTGCCATCTTGAAGCTAGACTTTGAGAAGGCATTCGATTCAATAGATTGGGACTTTTTATGCGAATTATGTCTTGCTAGGGGTTTTAGTGTTAGATGGACTAACTGGATTATGTTGTTACTTAGGTCTGGTTGTTCCAACATAGTTGTTAATGGGGTAATAGGTAAGAAGATACAATCCAAGAGAGGACTCAGGCAAGGCGATCCTTTATCGCCTTTTCTGTTTAATTTAGCAGTTGATGTCTTCTCAAAAATTATAAAGAGAGCGGGGAGTTTAGGTATTCTAGGTAGTGTTGGAAACGAGGAATTTAACAATGAATTATCAATCCTTCAATTTGCGGATGATACCTTGTTGTTTTCTTCTCATCTGCCTGAGCATATTATTGCTCTTAAATTTATCCTTTACTGTTTTGAGATGTTATCAGGTCTAAGAATTAATTTTGATAAGAGCGCGGTGATGGTCATTAATGATTTTAACAACATTGAGACTTCAGTGGCTAGCACTTTGAACTGTTCGATTATGAAATTTCCTTTTGATTATTTAGGTTTTAAAATAAGACCGTCAAAGCTTAAGAAGGAAGATTGGATAATCATTATTGATAAGATTAATAGTAGACTATCTAACTGGAATAATAGATTCCTGTCCAGAGCAGGTAGATTAGTTCTAGTTAATTCGGTCCTATCAGCCATTCCCTCTTATTGGATGGCTGTTCATAGATTTCCGAAATGGGTCATTGAGAAAATTGATAGGATTAGACGTAATTATCTTTGGAATGGTGATTCTAGTTGTAGTAGTTTAAAATGTCTAGTTAACTGGGAAATGTGCTGTAAATCTAAGATAGAGGGGGGTTTGGGAATCATAAATCTATATAATTTTAACTCTGCTTTACTTGCTAAATGGTTATGGAAATATAGATGTCCAGAAGTGAAGTCTTCTTGGAAGTCTATCGTTTCCAAATCATATTATTCAAGAGGAGAGCTTTTTACTGGTAATGGTGGCAGTTGGAATAACAGATTATCTTATTTTTGGAAATCCGTTTTGAATTGTTTTGACTTTTTTAATATAGGATGTAAAGTGTTAGTTCATTCAGGAAATCTTACTTATTTTTTGCATGACGCTTGGATTTCAAGCGTACCACTGAAAATTGAATTTAGTAAGCTCTTTAATATTAGTAGATTTAAGAATGCTTTAATTAAGGATGTTTATATAGCCGAATTAGATCCTCCATGGGAATTCTTCTTCGATAATATTTTGGAGGAAGATTCATTAAGACAATTGGCATTACTTAAAGCCAAGCTAGCATTGTACCATATGGACGTTAATAGTGATTCTATTAGCTGGGGATTGGATAAGTGTTTAGTTTACACTGTTAATTCCATGTATAGTTTCCTTAATTTCTCTGGTATATCATTATTCCCCTTTAAATTTCTATGGAAATCTAATTCTACACCTAAAGCAAAGTTTCTAATGTGGTTGATCGTTCACAAGAAGCTTAATACGATTGAGTTGTTAAAAAGGAAAAATGTTATTTTCGATATAAAATGTTGCTTTTGTAATACAAAGGAGGAGGAGGTAGATCATTTATTTTTTTCTTGCGACGTCACCTTCTATATTTTCAATATGATTATTAGGATCTTTACTTTTGATTGTTTTAATTCCCTTAGTAGTTGTATCGATTATTGGAATTGTTATAGATTAAGATACAATTCTAGACAGAAATGCATCTTGGATTCTTTAGTAATATTCATTAGTTGGTTCATTTGGGTTGAGAGGAATCAGAGACTCTTCCAATCTATCACTATATCAAAGGATGATTTAATCATCAACATAGTAAACTTCTGTTTATTATGGATGCCCAATTCGCATTATAAACTATTTGGTAAATTACAATTTGGGCATTTTTTGTTAAAGGTAAGATTTAATCTGAGTTTATTCATTCGTATTAATAGATATTTTAGATGCAATAGTCCTCGTCTGGGGTGCTGATTTCTGTTTTGGGCTGTTACTTTCCTCACGATTATTAGTTTCTTATGGCTTTCTTATGTCTTTCTCCTTATACATGTATATATGGATAGATGCCTATTAATTCAGCACATACATATATATATAGGCATTTACTCATATACATGTGTAGTTACTGATTATTTTGCTTTAGTCTTTTCAGATTACAGGTTGTAGATGTAATTGTGGAGCTAGTGGAGCTATTGGAGTTGCTGTTTGGAGTTGTTGTTTGATGTGATCGTTTAGTTTTGCTTGTCTTGATTTTATTAGTAGTTGTGGTGTAGAGGTGTTTGTATTTATTAGTGTTTTGATTCACCTCTTGCTATACACATAGATTGTTTAATGTATGGAAATAGATATACTTCTTATCGGGTGGTGGCCTTGCCGGAATTCGATAATGAAGTATGATGGGTGGTGGCCTTGCCGGAACTCATCTATCTATTATTCCCTGCATTACTATGTGTGTTTATCGTTCTGAGTCTGTATTGGATATTTTTGTACCATTTCTTTTTATTATATATATATATATATATATATATATATGTGCTCTCTTCCTATTGGAAGATCACACATTTTTGCTCAAAAAACAACAAAAGTGATATTTCAATTTGATTGAAAATTCTAATTCAATCAATAACAACAACAGTGATGAGTTAATTTGGCTGAAAATTCTAATGCAATCAATAACAACAAAAGTGATGTTTTTATTTTATTGAAAATTCTAATTCAATCAATAACAACAAAAGTGATATTTTTATTTGATTAAAAATTATAATTCGGTCAATAACAACAAAAGTGATATTTTAATTTGATTGAAAATTCTAATTCAATCAATAACAACAAAAGTGATGTTCTAATTTCATTGAAAATTCTAATTCAATCAATAACAACCAAAGTGATATTTTTATTTGATTGAAAATTCTAATTCAATCAATAACAACAAAAGTGATATTTTAATTTGATTGAAAATTCTAATTAAATCAATAACAACAAAAGTGATATTTTTAATTTGATTGAAAATTCTAATTCAATCAATAACAACAAAAGTGATATTTTAATTTGATTGAAAATTCTATTCAATCAATAACAACAAAAGTGATATTTTAATTTGATTGAAAATTCTAATTCAATCAATAATAACAAAAGTGATATTTTTATTTGATTGAAAATTTTAATTTAATCAAAATGACAACAATGCATGATTCATTCTTGTTGAAAATTTTTATTCAGCAAAATGTATAAAAGGTGATATTCCATTTTGACAATAAAAATGAACATTTTATTGTAGATCTATATCGGACAAAATGGTGTCTCATGTCCCTAAATAAAATATGAACTTTATATCATAACATCAAATCACTATACATAGATATGAAATAAAAATATTTTTTTATTTCAAATCAAGATCAGATAATAAACATATATATAAATAAGATCTAACAAACATGAGAATCATGATCAACAATCGTCATTCAACAGATTCAAATCACAGATCTGATTTAATTATCATAACTATATGGATTCAACTGACTATAATTAATTGAATTTTCAATTAAAAGAATATAAGAAATCTCACTATCGGGTTTGATTATGAATTATCTGCAATTTTGGCCAAAATTTGATCAGCTCAGAATGGGTCCTAGTCAGTCCTGAAACGTAGATCTCATGTCTATGATCGCAACACTTCGAAAATCGCTTAGTTCTGAGTCAGTATGGATGAGTTATGATATGTTTTATATTAATAACATTTAAAATAAATTAATTTAAATAATATAATTGTAAAATCAACCTTCTTCCTCTTTATCAAACACAGGCCGACGCTATTCAAGATTGTTCGATTCTAGGGTTCAGAATTGCCATAAATCCACTCAGCTTCATCTCGATCAGTTTATGCCACGCCGGAGAGTGAAGAGTGGCGCACGACGTGGGGCCCACCACGTTCAACTCGGTCTGGCCAAGAAGGAGGGGCGGCGGCCTTAACGCGTGGACTTTGGGGTGCTGTAACACGTTGGTTACTCGACGATGGTGAGGGTTGTCCGTAAGGATGGAGAGAGGAGAGAAATCTCTTCGATAAAGTCTAAAGGAGTGGAGGATTTTAATGTGTGGATTGATTGATTTTAATGGGGAAAGGATGGAGTGTTCATGGTCATGGATTGAGGTAGGCGGCGGCTACAGGGAACTAGGGTTTTGGAAGAAGACCAAGTTGATTTTTATAATATTTTATTTCTAATTTTTACATCTAAGTCCTTAAATTCTTAACAACTCCAATTTCAGTCCAACAGGAGTTGTTCCAACCTAATTCCCCCTGTTTTGGAACTAATAGTCTACATCCCGTCAGCCCAAACGATTGTTTTTGGCATGATTTCTTCAATTTAAAATTTAAATCCTTTATTAAATTAATTTGATCGTATATTTAAATTCACCAGGGCCACATACGAACTCCGAAAATTCCCGAAAAATAAATCTAGCTATGTTTTGATGATACGGTCCCAAAAAAATTAATTACGTTGAATTTGGAGACCGTTTGGTAAATGGCCTTTTTAACGGTCGATCAAATTCAACAAAAATTATCAAATCAGAGTTTAATTTACTACGCTCACAAATTAATTCCAAAAATTCTAGAAAATTAAAATTAGCAATAATTTGACATTCCGGATCAAACAAAAGTGGTTTTGTCGAAAACGGAGGTCGTTTGTAAAATGGCCTTTTATGCGGGCTATAAATTATACTATATTCCATAGCGACTATTTTGAATATTCAACTGGCCATAACTTTTGATTCCCGTTATGAAATTTCAATTTTTCAGATTCGCTGGAAAGATATTTTTAAACAGATTTAGATATTTTTGGTTTCACTAAAATTTGTTTAATTTTGAATCTTGCACATTCAGTCAAAGTTCAGATTTGACTTTTTAAACTACTGTGCTATTTCTAATTCCTTTTGAAATTAAAATAAATATATTCATCCTAACTTCGATTAAAATAAATTTTTAATCGTTATTATTTAAAATAAATTATTTTAACTGTTCAAAATTCACTGAAATAGCCAAAATAAAAAATTTAATTGGTTCTGATTTTCCGGGTTGTTACACATACCCTTTTCTCTTATGAACTTGGCCAAATAATTTGATTCGAACCCTCATTTGTATACTGAACTCTTATCTATAACTCGACTCGAGCACATGCATTTTTATTTGTCAAACAATGCCAGGTTTAAATTCAAACTAGATAATGATGATCTATTCAAAGTATTATGTTGATGAAATCCTAATAAATAGACGTTATGTAGTAATTGAACGCATTGAAATAAAGGGCCTAACTTATGCAAGAAATTTGGTTTCATAAATATTAGTTGATTTTGAAAATTTGACTCAAATGGTTGAAACAATACTGGTTTGAAATATGCTGAATCAGAGTAGCATAACGGAAGCGTGTTGTTATATTAAATGGAAATGATTTTCCCCGACAACTTGAGTAAAGAGATCTTCCCAAATGAGCTTCAATACTTGAAGGAAGAAAAATCATATACTTTGGATTTCAAACGAATTTAGAAAGAAAAGTTTTATTTGATTATGTGAATATAAGAGATGAAATCCAACCATGAAAGATATGAAGATTTACCGGAGATCTTAAAATATCTAAACCAATTTAGAATTTGGACTAAAAGAAAGCTTAAAGGACTTACGTAGTAAATGGCTACTAAAGAATTCATATTAATCAAATTTGATTAAAGGGAAATTGTATGGTTATATGAACCTTAACTTATGAAAATAGTTAGATGTTTCGGAATAAATTGAAACTTATGAATATGATCCTTAAAATTTTCGAATAAGAATTGGAAACGTTTGAATAAGATCCTTAAATTCGAAATGTGGAACAAAATCTTATGTGGTTGAAGTTGAAATTTCATCCTCAATTGAATGAATTTTTCCAACTATTTTGGACATGATGGATGACTTATAAATAATGAAATTTCAATGACTAGAATCCCGATATTTTGAAATGTTTAGAAAACAATAAGTATTTGTAAATGATGATTTTGAAATGATTTACAGCTTCGGGATATGAAATGATTGGTTTGTTCGAGTAACCATGACTAAAACTAGGTTGTGATGAAAGGTTGGATTTCATGCGATGGGTGATACTCAGTTGCCCTGTCATGAGGATGAACTTCTTGAATAATTATATATGGATTTCATTATAATATATTTGAAATTTTGGAAGCAATTTTGGTTTTGGAAATCCCGAGGTTAAGTATGATATTCTATATGAAAGGAATATGTAGTATTTCAATGGTTTGAAATGGAAAATGGGATTCTAAGTCCGAGAGATCATCTTGAGATTTCGAAAATTGAAATTTATAGGTAAGATTTATTTTATTTATGTAAGTTTTACGAACTCTCCTTTTCGAGGACGAAAAGTCTTAAGTGGGGGAGATTGTAACGATCCAAAATTTTCAATGTCTAATATATGATATAATTTCAATCTTCTGAATATCAATTTAATTTAATAAGATTTAACTACTAATATTGGTTTAAAAATATTTTTATATATCAGTTTAAATAAATATTTTGTTTTGTTTTATGGATATGATTTTGTAAAAGAAATTTGTTTTAAGAGTATGTTTAATGTGTATAAGATATAATAAGATTTTTTTTATACATATTGATATTATTTTAAATATGATTTATTTAGACATTGGTTTCCATTATATAAGATTGTTAAATTTTGGAAGGTTGAAAAATACTTATATTAAAGTTGTAAAGCAAAGATATTGATTTATAAGAATGGAAGAAAATTTAATCAAGAAACATATTTGAACTAATGTTCGCCTTGCAAAAACAGTTCATTGCCGGTCGAACCATTTCAATGATTTGCAATTTAATAACTGAAATGAATAGTAGTAGAATCATATTATAATTAAATATCGGTTCAAAATATTCATTCAATTTTAGTATGCGCAGTCCGGAAATATTTTACTGAATTTTACTGTAATTCGTATTTTAGTTTAACTGTGGGCTTTTGATGCTTTACAGAATTGATCAGCCAATTTATTTTATTTTTTTCGTGAGATCTGTAGGCACGGCTGTACACGATAAAAATTTCGAATCGGTTGTCATACAAGTACCTCACTAATATCCATTATATAATCAGTAAAACAATAGATAACAAATTTCGGCAAGTGCTTAGGTATGTTATATGTGTGTGCTAACTATTTAGTCCAAACGCTTGTGGCAAGGTGAAAGGCATCAAATTCTTTTTTTTTTAAGTATTAAACATGTAAGTGTTTAAAGGCATGCAAGAGGACATTTGTCCACATATTGGACACGTGCTATCCTTTTCTATTTGCATCTGCCATTTGTAAAACCGCTCTACTTGTGTTCCTCTCCACTCCCCTTTTCCATCCAATAGCTCCTTTTTCATTTTTGTTCATTTCTTCCCTCGACCCAAGTCCTTTCTTTCACCATTTACAACTCGCGTTCACTTATGTCAAACACTTTTCATGGAAACTTCCCTTCCATTTTTAACCCAAGGCTTTCACTTTTCCCTGCTACCAAACCGTAAGCTCCTCTTTGAAAAAAAAACAACGACAAACAAACGAAACAATAATTTTGGCCTCCCCTTCCAACTAAAAGGCAGCACGCCAGGAATTGTACCCTGCTCCATGCTATCTCAAACCATGCATCTTTTCTCTCTTTACATGAATTGTCTACAAAGCTAGCCCCTTTTCCCTCTTGCAACCCCTCCGCCTTACATACACTTGCTTCTGCCACCTCAGCTCCCAGCAACTGGTCCTCTGCCGTGGCCTTTGCCGCAACTAGTCCCAAGTCCCATGCTAAAGTGTAGCGTTGAAATAATAAAGGTATGAAAAATTGGGTATTGGTTGTTTGATGTTACAACTTGTGTACATGGGAGGTTGGGCTTTTGTGTAAGTAATTCAGTATTCTGGGCATGTCGGTTTGGTGTTTTGGAGTTGGATGTAGAGTTAGTTTGTGGAAGAAGTTTAATATTTAAAGGTGGTAAAAAGGGAAGGACCGTGATATGAAGGTTATATGCATGCTTGCGATGCACAAAAGTCTGGTGATAATTGTTGATGCTTTGGGTATATGTTATTTAATTTATTTATTCTTAGTTCAATTTAGTTTAAACTTTAAACAGTAATATCTCATTCATTTTAAACCGGACTTATGCACTGTTAAGTTCGCTAGAATCGCATCAGAAAATAGAATCTGTTTATATATAAGTTGAGTAATTTTAGTCAGGTATAAGTTACGGGAAAGTTAAATGAAATGTCCTTATATATATGAGACGATATACGACAAACAACGTTATTAATTCAATTCTATATATATATATAATTAGTAGAGACATCCGTAGCTGCTAATGGATATGGAGTGAAGCGACACAAGTAGCGATGTCTGTGTGTTCGTGGGCTTGTCCGTCTTGATTATGAAGTTATGGAGCTATTTCGACGAGAACACTAAATTTAATCATTTATTTTAATTAGTATTGATTAAATAATGAATTGTGATGGGTGAATGAATTTTTTGGATATAAATGTTACTATGTGAATGGATGTGCATGTAATTAGATAAAATACTAAACACTGATAAACATTACTGACCGTAATGCTAGTGCACAGCTGAATTGTTTGTTATTGGCGATGATTATAATTTATGATCATCTGACTTATATGGTTGATTTATTTTGTTTGCATGATGCATACACAACAAAATGATTGTGGAATCATACCGATGATCGATTCAATCCTTCTTCCATATAAATGAAGATTTATTTTCAAATATTAAAATATTATTTTTAAGCCCAGTTGATTCGAAAAGATATTTGGAAATTGAAATATAAATTTTATAATAATAATATACCAGACCGTTCTAAGATGACAGAGATGATAGTGTCTAGGCTTGGGTTTGGAAATATAGTTTCCTGCCCTCCCTAGCTATACCTAACTGATTCGACAGACGAGACGGTAATTTAAAATAAAATTTGAAATTTAAATTTTGAATTTGTTTGAAACTTTAAACTAATAACATCGTGTAGTGACCATTCATGAATATTAAAATTTAAATTTCAAATAAAATGGTTTTGAAATTCCTATTGTTCACAGCTTATTTAAATTTAAATTAAGTTTTGGAAATTTAATCGAGAAGAGATTCAAATATGTGTTGATGCAAATAATATTAACAATTATTAGTAGATGATGAAACAAGGTTTGAAAAATTATGATAAATCTACTTTATTAATTTAAAGTACTTAGAATTGAATTATTTGAATTTTTGAATGATTTGGAATATACTTGATTTAAATGGTTATGCAGCGCTTTTCGTAACGTTCCAAACATTATTATCACATTTTCAAAGATAAATGGGTTTTGGAATTTATAAACTGCGAACCACTATTTCAAAAGGTTAAAAGGATTGTAAATAGTTTGGAAGGATTTTAAGTGATTAAATAATTGTATATGGAATTATTTATGAATTCTAAAAGTTAGAATTTAAAAGGAAACGAGCTGGATAGAGTTTGTTTCAGATATTCGATTTGTAATTCCAAAGTTGAACAAATACTATCAGAAGTATTTACAGCAAGGTTCTGATAGTGCTTGTAGAGTTGTGAATTGGTATCAAGTATAAGTCAATTTAACTCTATAAATTGTTTGGTTTATCGTTAATGGAATTTGAATCCAAATAAAGATTTGGTAAACTTAAAGACTTAAGGAACCGAAGGATTATGTTTTGAATATATGGATCGAAGGGTTATGTTGAAAATAAAGGTTTCTCATCAATCCGGGAAATTGGTTCCTTAAGTCTTTAAGTTTGTTGAACATACCCAATTTCCTTCAGTTAGGTTGTAGCTACAGCAGTGGGAAACCACTTATGAACTTGAGGGAAATTGGGTATGTTCGGGGGCCCGTGTCTGGTCGAAAATCATTGATCTGCCCATCGATTTGTTGTTGGTGTCCAAGATGGATGAAAAAGCCGTGTTACACTTCACTTCGTATCCCCGGTTGATCTTTCATGCCAGGAGTCATCAAGTTGGAAACCCAAATCTCCAGTAAGAGCCATACGGATTTTGATTATATACCTATATGTCAATATAACCAATTGAGGTTATGGGGGCTATGATTCTATATTTATTTGCGAAATGATTTCCAGATTGTATGTAATAATTAAAAGAGGATTTTCACATATGAAAGCATGTTTAGTTATCATAAGATAAAACTCGCACATCTGGTGTGCGCTTGCATTGTGTGATGTGGGACGAGCTTATGATAGCTTCATTTTCAAAAGTCATTGCGTATTTATATGCACGAGCATTCACTTGGAGTAAACCTGTTCCGCGTTAGTGGCGTGGTCCGGTGAATTTCCCAACTTTAAAATGAATCCTAAAAACAATTATTTTATGTTCTCACACTAGTCCCATGACTGACCTGGAGTTTATTGTCCCTTCCTAAACTCTGGGTGTCCATAAATTTTCACGCAGGCAGCCAGTACTTTAGTTTTGCAGTTTTAGTTCATTGGAGCAAGGTTCAGAGCGCTTTCTGAGTTGGAGTCCGCGCTAGATTTGAAGCTTCCGCTGTGTTTTGTTCTTCCGCTGAGAGTATATTTATATGCTTTCTTCTGTTGTATATATATATATGTGTAACTCTGATATTCTATATAACTCTGATGTAATATTGAATTATGAAATAAAGGTTCTGTTATTTTGTTCAATGTATGTATGTACCCATAACAATTCGTCTTTGTGAATGATTTAAGTTGGTTTAATTACTGTAACACCCCACCTCCGTTAAGGTCACTCACAAAGGGAATGCCTTAACTTTGGTGGAGCATTTTAGTAAACAGAACAGAAACTTACAAGAGAGATAAAACAATACTTGAAAATTTTTAACTTTATTACAGCGGAAACAGAAAATTAATATGGTTACATCCTTTCAATTTCATAATTCAAGTACAAAATATCAGTCTTGTACAAAAGCCTTCAAAATGCATAGTTTAAAATCATAATCCCCATGGAACGGAAGCCATACAGAGCCAAGCCATACTTTAAGCACTTCAAGCAAAGAGAAATCCGGATCAAGCTAAAGTATTTCCCTCCTTGGATAACCTGGGGGGGGGGGAACGGAAGAAAGGAGGCGAAACAACAAGGGTCAGACAAAAAGTCTGGCAAGTCCAGTGACTTTCAGCATATGAACAGATAATAATAATATGATATGAACATAAAACTGGATGTGAGATAACTATAACAGGTGTAGCAGATATAACAGAAAAACAGAATGATATAAACTATTGTTTTACACTTCTCTGCACTAATACTAGTATAGCAGAATTAGGTGTCACCCTAATGTCTAAATTGAAGTAGGAACGGGTACAGAATACTTTTAACAGAAACAGAATGCTAATAATGGGCCTTTACTACCCGATCAGAAACAGACAGAAGAAGAAACAGATTTATCCCTATGGAGACAGAATGTGGAATTAGGTGTACACTAGTAATGGGCCTTTACCACCCGGACAGACGGTACCACACAGAAACAGACAGGTGTTACCACCCAACAGAAATAGACGGTACCAACAGAAACAGACAGAACTAAGCGTACCCTAAAACCCTACCCCAAGCGATCGGCTCCCTAATACATAAATATCCTGTGTCGGCCCCACAGTAGGGTGTATCACTCCCTAAAGTGACAACCAATTGGCACAGACCTATTTACAGATGTCACGGCGTCTTACATCCTCAGAGGCAGACCGGGATCCATGCACGCACATGACCCGGTTGGAACGCACCATCAACACCTCTCGCCATTATCAGAATGAACCACTTATAATTAGTTCAGTAAGCGTGCCCGGACCCTACTTACTGTTGGGTCAAAGTTTTGATACTAGAAAGGGTTACTGACTAATATGGGTCCCAAACAACAGATGACACAAGTAATTCCCCTCCTAACCTTGTGTCCCCAGACTAACAGATTTCAGATTAACTTGTTTATAAGTTCAGACATATAGAATTCAGGTTTACTAATTCACAAATTAAGTTAACAAGTTTTCAGACTAACAGGTCAGATGTACAGATTTTTCAGATTTGTCTAACTTTGTATTGGGCCTACAGATTCATGGACGGGTTTTACTACATCTATTAATCCCTTTGGTTTAACCCTATTTTCCCCAATACGTTTTAGACGTCATTCTTATCTTAGATTTTGCATTAATTAATTATTAATGCACAGACCTCTCACATTAGGTCGGTAGCTTGTGGCCGCTGGATATGCCGGGCGGTTCCGGGCAGACTTCTGCCACAAGCCAGACCTAACCTCGTGTCTTACGCATGTTATGACTAACTTCTCACATTAGAACCTATTGTTTGCGGCCACTGGATGTGCCGGGCGGTTCCGGGCAGATTTACGCCGCAAACTCATTCTAACCTCGAGTTAGCCATGTTTATCTTTGCGGCCAATTAATTAATAATTTACCGTTTATGCGCACGCCCAATAAATATGCCAATTCAGATTATATCAATAACAGGATGATTATATCAACATAGCAGATAACAGATTTTATATGACTTAACGGATTTAACAGATTTAGCAACTTAGCAGATTTTGGCATATAACAGGTTAGGCATTTCAACCGACAAATTTAACAGATTAGGCATTTCAATCTAATTAGCAGTCTAGGCAATATAACAAAACTAGCAGTTTAGGCAACTTGGCAAATTAGCAGATTTAGCAAATTTAATATTTCTAAAGGTTCTATTTACATGCCTTGCCTAAACATAAATTAGGCCTAAGTTCATATGCCTAAATAATGTCATGATTCACAATATGATCATATACTTCCATGTTTGCATACATTTACATAGCGCAGAATATGGACATTATTTACCCTATAACATATGTTCCAATTTTTGTTAAACTAGCATTTTACAGCAGATTCACATATAAATTATACCAAATATAACCATTAATTCCAATGCATGCCATATATCCAAAAATCCCTATTTAGGTGTAATTACAATACTAGATATCCTAATTAATGTAAATCTTAAGTTTCCATATCTTCCTTCTTTTCATGTCATGAATTATTATGCAAACTATCCCCAATAATATAAATCTTTAAACCATATCTTCTAAAAATCAGATCTTGCCTTTTTATATGCATTTTGTCCAAAGTCTCAAATCATATGCAATCTTTACAGTGGTTCCTCTTCTTCTTTTATCACAAAATATGCATAGGTCTAAAACTAGTTTATAACATATGCTATTTTTTTCTAATTAATTACAGGTCTAAATTACAACATAACTATGCATACAACATGCATAAATTATATGTTCATAGTCAAATTTATGCATCCAATCCCAAGTCATATGTCCAATATATTTTATGCCTCAGACCTAAAGTCATACATTCAATTTGGTTTTGTCAAATTTCTCATCATTCATCCCAAAACTTGTGTTCATACGTTCATCTCTTATGAGATTCGGCACAGGCTCGTGGTAGCCTGGCTATAGAAACAGAAAAGAAGAAAGGAATATAGAACAGTCACAGAAAACAGATCTAACAGAAGAGAATACAACCTCAAACTCAGATTTAAATGCATATCAAAATTATAATTAACGTTTATAGCGGAG
The DNA here is from genome assembly GCA_030737875.1 of Allium sativum. Lineage (NCBI taxonomy): Eukaryota > Viridiplantae > Streptophyta > Magnoliopsida > Asparagales > Amaryllidaceae > Allium > Allium sativum. Next base: position 38,785,209 of record CM060913.1, read on the forward strand.
AATAACTGTTCTTGCCTTGATTGGATTAAAGAAAGAACTTGTTGTCGAATCTTTGCAGAAATTTTAATCTCTAGTTTGAATTGAGTTGCTTAGGCTGATGTTGATTATCTTCTAGTTTTAATTCCAGCAGAGCAGAGACGCCATTTTTATTTTTTTTATTAGAAGAAGAGAGCAATGGAGGCTAGAGAATTGTACAAGAAACCTAGGTAGAGTCTAGGGTCCTTTTTATAGAGTTTATGAACTGATTAGGACCATCGATGTTGCTTGGATTGATCGTAGCCATTCATTCGCAAGAGAGACCAATGAGAGCCTGCCACCTAGCCCTAATGACAAAGCAGACCACAGAAAATCGACTAACAGAGAATAGGCCAGCCGGGTCGGACTGGGTTCGACCTGTCTCTGGACCAGGTCGACAGCCCTGTCGACAGCCTGTCGACAGCCCTATCGACCTGGTTAGACCAGGTCGACAGCCCAATCGACCTGGGTGCATCTGGCGGGATTTTTCCCGCCCTGGCCAATTGGGCCCGGTTTTAATTTTAAACTGTTTTATTCTGAGCTGTTCGAATTTTAAACTTAATTCAGAAACTTCCAGAGGCTATATCTTCTTCATACGGACTCCGTTTTTCGAAAACTCGGACTCTATTTCGCGTATTTTTCCGAGACGAACGCAATGGCATATCCCGTTTCCCTTAGTTCCTTGATTTCAAATTAATTATACTTTAATTTATGACTTTCACGGTTATAGAATATACGGGGTGTTACAATTACCGACGAGAATCGGGCAAAAAGATGGGTCGTTACATTTTATATCGTGCAATAATTTAACGATGCGGTTCCAATGAAACTAATTTCATTGAAAACGGAGACCATTTTCAAAAGTTGCTATTTTAAGGCTTACATAATATAAATAAAATAATCTATAAATTCCAAAATAATTGAATTAAATAAAAATAAATTGTTATAATCATAAATACCCACTGGAAATATCATATAACTTCAAATGTAAACTATACAACTCAATCAACATTGTGAGTCAAAATGGTATCCAAATTATATTAAAACCCTATTATATTAATTAATAAACGTTTAATGATTTCCGTAGCGACTATTTTAAAATTTGATTTGCACATAACTGACAATCTATAACATGAAATCTAAATTTTTCTCTTCCATATGAAAATTATAATCAACAAGAATCCAACGTTTCTTGTTTCACAGAAATCCGATTTAAAACGGATTCCGTATATTCAATTGAAGTTCAAAACTAAATATTACAAACTACCACGCCATTTCGAGCTCAATTTAAATTATATAAAAATCTAATATTAAAAGTTCATTTTAATAAACTAAATAAATATTAATATCCATTAATATCCCAAATAAAATAATTAAAACATTAATTAACTAAAATATTTGGCTATAAAAAATATGGGACATTACAGAGAAGTTGCGAAACCATAGTGAGTTGTTGCATGCAGATCATAAAGAGATATGTGATAAATTCAGCATGTGAGCGAATTGGAGAATCATGATATAGAATTAAGGAATAAGGTTGGTTATGAGATCAATCCTCCTCAACTTATGGTTTTAGGTAACTCAAGTTTAATATAGAAAAAGGCCAGTAGTGAAATTAAAGATGGCCAAAGTATGGATAATAAAGAGAAAAAACTTTCAATTAAAAGTTCACCTAGTATGTCAGCTACTTCATAAGAATATTCTTAAACTAGATTTCGAAATTGGTCCGATATGAGTGATGAAAAGGAAGAAAAAAATAAAAAAATATTGGGTTAAAGTGCTAAAAATGAGATCAAGTACAAAATTTGTGCAGATAAGAAAAGAGTTAAGAAAAGGTTCATTGAATCAAATTGGTGGAACTAGCACAGCGTTTGAAGAGTGAAACAAAAGAAAGAAAAACATAGTCAAATCGATGCAGTAAAAGAAATATCTATAGTGAGTTTTCTTATTCAATATAATTTTGTATTTAACATGTAATACTAAGTTATTCAAGATTTATGAAATATAACTGTATTCAAGGAACGTTATAGATTCTTACACTGTTTAAAGAGTAAACTTGAATTTAGGGATATTAGGTTTTACCAATTTATTTATTTATTTTTACTTTGTATAATTACTTTGAATCTTTGATATTGAATCGAAAAGAATAGGAAGAACGAAAATTTAATAAATGTGATAGCGGGTCATGTAAGTTTTGCAATTGCAATATCTACTATTATCATAAAAAAAATGTTGGAGGGAATCCAACTCTTTAAAGTTTTTTTTCTTCTGCTAGTGTAAAAGTTGTCCAATTCTTTATTATGTGTCATACTTTGGTAAGAGCACATGCATATCTGCATTTTTTTCTTTTCTTTTTTTTACTATTTCAGAAACTATGTGTCGACACCATTAAAATACACGGTAAGAACATGACAACTGCTTGCATGTGATAAGCCGCTAAAACTAAATTTTCTTTGCTGGAAATGGTATGCATTTTCTTATGCTTTTATGTTGTTGTATTGGATGAGAGCTCAGTTCTAGCAAGTAAGTCATATGTTGTTGCTTTTGTATCTGCCCTTAATGGGATAAGCATGTGCTAAAAAGGGTATATTAAGGAAATACGAGAAGACCATAAAATAATAACAAGAATGAAGAATACTATTATAACAATAACAATAATAGGTTTAGGTCTTTTGATGTCATACTTTACGTCTTAACTCAACAATGATGGTTATTTGGTGGATTGGAGCAATTAGGAAACAATTTATTGTTGAGTCATTAATTAAATATTTATGCAGTATTTGAGTTCTTCATCTTACATTATTGCTTTTGCAGCAATTGCGGACTATGTATTTTATCTTTAAGTATCATTATGATGTCAACAAAGAGCTTGGAACAATAGACAAATTCAAGAAGATAAGTAATGTGTAGTTGTATTTTCTATATTTTCCAGCCTTTTATCCTGCTTTGTTAGCCTTTAAGTATCCTTATGTTTAGTAAAGAGCTGCATACAATATGTAAACATAACTGAATAAACATTTATAATATAGGGAAATACAAGTAGGGAGTTTTCTCTTCCATGAGGGAGAGAACTTACCCAAGCAATCTGCCAATCATATCATTTACAAAATCTCTGATCCTGCTGAAGTTTCCATCGCAAGATTCAGGTATATGGGTTTCAGTCCCTCATCTCAAGCTACAACAACTTTTCGTTCCCTTTCCCATTTCTTTGATTAATTGGATCAAGATACGTGAGGCTTATGTATAATCAAATAAAGGATCAAGCCGTCAGGATTAGGGGTTTGTTGTAAATCATACTATATATCTTCATTTAAAGTTGTAAACTGCCATTTTCCTATAACCAATCCATCCAACAAATCAGGTTAGCAAAGCACGGTGGTTTCTGATCGTTCTTCAGAGAGTAAGAATCTTGCGAATGGTTCTGTACCATTAGATTTGGTAGATAAATTTGTTGATTGGCCACAGTGTTTCGATGTATGATTTTTAGGGCTTATTTTGATTTAAAACAGCGCCATCAATTTCATTGCTACAAAATATGCTATAAGACGGGGTATATTGCTTTCAATTACCCATAAACCACATGCTAAATGGGCGATTCTAGAAGAAATCCTGATAATCAATTGAGTTTCAGAGGGTTGATTGGGTTTTATGTGGTCTGATTGTTTAATTTCCACTATAGTGTTTGGCAATTGCTAGATACATACGAAACTAAATGGTTCAAAGATTCCAAAAGCCAGCTATTGATTTCAACTACAATCTGCTTTAATTATTGAGCTCCTACGCTATTCAATTGCAACTCAAATTCACGTGCCCCTTGTGTGTTTGAGAAGCAATATGGGATAATGACTTGAGTTTGCTGTATGTAAATTTGATGTGTTTCAAGGACCAGAACTACATCTACAATGCTGAAAGAAAATAGTTAAGAGAGTTATATGGAAAAATTAGTAATAGCAAACCAGTTCGGTTAATGTTACTGATAACCGTACAGTCACTCTAGATCAACAAAATGGAAGAAAGGTTCAATTCAGTTATTGCAAGTGACCATATGAAAAACTGAACAAATGATGGAGCAAGTGAGATGCAAAAGATGTGGACATTTTTTTGATGTGAAATTGTTTGTAGCAATTTGATAGGGATTCTACGTGTTGTTGGCTTGGTTCCCACGGTCTATAATTTGGGCACTTTTAGTTTATTTCAAATTTTCTTTACATCTGTAATTTCCTTTCGTGCGTTTCAATTTACGCATGTTTGTATCAGGTTTTACTTATGTACCATTATTTCTAAGGTTAATAAAAGCTTACCAATTTAAAAGAAAATGAATGAATAAAATGAATTTCATGGAATATTTTCTATCAATATTGTTACTTTGAGTACTATGTCTGTTGTGTTACCTACCAATTTGATGATTGTGTAATTTGGTTCAAATTGATTTGTAAATTATGAATACAAACACTGCCATTGTTCTTTTGCTACTCCCCTTTACTCATTTACTAAATAGTCACTGAATTTCAAGGTTGGTAAGGCGTTAACATAACATTGGAATGATTGCTAATAAACGTTTTTTTTACTTCTATCAACAAACTTAACATGTTGTATAATTTATGTTTGGATTTACTCATTAAATGTACATGTGTTGTTTAATGCATTAATTATATAGTACTTACAACGAAGTTTTCTAGTGACATATTGACCACAGATAACCTTATTTGGACATTCATAAGCACATAGGAAATGCATCTGTAGCATTATAACATCTATATCATTTGGTCTGGAAAATTGAAATGAAATACATTTTAAAACTGCAGTTTTTGTGTTATATACAGTGGATTTTATAACCACCATTTCAATAAAGAAATTCGTTTCAACAATTCTTTGCACAGGTCCAACGGACATGCCAAACATACTTATGTATATGTATATATATATATATATATATATATATATACATACATACATATATATATTTCTCCTTTACCAGGAAGATCGATATTGATCCCTCTTCTTGAAGGATTGATGCATGTGATCCATTTAGAAGTCTTTTTTGATTGCGAGCTTTATGATTTTGAAGTGGGTTTTGATGGTTGCCTTCTTATTAGAGAGATACAGAGTGATGTTAAAAGAATTTAAAGTCCATTTGGTATGTCATATGGTTATACTGATCTGAAACATAAATTAAGGTCTATCCTTGTGACGTCCTACCTTATGACCCATACTGAAAAAAGTATTACTGAGTAATATCGTATGCTTGTATAGAGAATATGACTGGTTAGAGCAACCCTCCGTGAGTTTTGTATTAAACGAGTATCAAATACATTGATTTGTTGCCTTGTTTTTTCCTTATCTCATGTGGATCAACTTACCCAATTCAGATTTACTACAAACCGATGATGGATAATAGTTCTATTCAGAACAAAATATAACATCTTATAATACAGTCACAGAACAACAAATGCATGTATATACACAAATACAACAGAAATATAACATACAACTGTCACATAAATAACCGGTTCTTATAAACCATATACACAACGAGTTCCCATGAAAGAATTTATACATGAGGTGTACACAATACGAAAACATGACACATGCACTAGCATCAAATGGTAACATGATAGTCCATAGTGGAAGCAAGCAAAACGGGAATCAACTGGAAGAGACTAAGTTGTAACAACCCGATCTAACCCAAGTACATAAAATACAGGGGCCAGTCTTGTTGAAACAAGATTATCAGTGCATGGTAAGTGAAGGATAGTGTCACGTAGGATTCTTCTTAATAGAGGAGAAATACTATAGGCTCATAACGGCATAAGATATATGAGATAGGTTCACCAAATCACAATTAAGATTCTCATTTAAAGTAATATCTGCATAGTACAACCATTTCCTATCGACTCAAAGAACCAAAGCTTAAGTGAAACACCCCACACCCCTTAGTATTCTCAAGTAAGATCATACTAAGGAATGTGGAGCACTATAGTTACAAAGGAACAAATCACGGAGATTAAGATTCACCAAACATAAAATCTAAACATCAGAAATTTTTATTCCTTTAATAAACTTGTCATTAGTTACAAAACATATATCTTTCCAATCTCAGCTTAAATCAGAGTATACAATAAAATTCCCTCTCAAGTACAACTTAAATCAATAACAAAATAAAGTTACGTAAAGAGGAATTTGACAGATAACAGGCTGAATTTCAGATCTTGGACGCCGCTCTTTCTAAGTTATCAATACCATTCAACTTCTACCCTGTGCGCTTATTGGGGGGAAGAAAACGAAAGGAAGAGGAGTGGGTTAGATGTAAAATCGGTGAACTGTTATGATTGCTAGCACGATTGATAAGCAAGGAAAACAAATAAAACAGTAGTTGTAGTGTCAGATAGGGAAATGTCCGTGTACACCTAAAGTGAACATATTGGATGACATAAAACGTTACATATAGGGTAAACTTTCCTTATTCCATTGATTGTGACTATTTACAGTATCACGATTATAGAACATAATATAATTAGGATGATTTTTTTAACAACCCAAATTTCAGCGGGTCCGATTTTTTTGTAAAATACTAAAATCCAAGTCCACTGAAACTCGAGTTGGTTCGTCTGGTATCCTATAGAAGGACAAAGATAAAATATATCAAATGTGACGGCCCGCCCCGCACTGGCTGACATTTCCAATGAAAGTGCGTTGTGCCAATGCCCGACTAGCACGGGACGGTCACCAAAGAAAGGAATTTGAACTAGCAAGGAACCTGTAGCATATCTCACAGCGCATGGAACAAAATATAATAATAACATAACTTTGACATAAAACAGGTGAGACAGTGCATAAGCTGAAAACTAAACCATAATAGCAGCGGAAAATCCAAAATACAGCTTATATTCCATATCATCATTATTACAACTTTTAAAACTGTCTCCAAAGCCAAATAAGAAAGGTACGCTACTAATGCCCAAAGTATGACCAGCAGCGACACAGGGAGATTATATATATATATATATATATATGTATGTATGCATGCATGCATGTATCATACGCAGAAGCCTCCTGCTCGTCTCCAGTACAGCTACTCGTGCATAATCACCTGACTTGTCTTTAGTCTACCCATTTAAGAGCACCTAGAGTAACCAGAAGAGACATAAAACTCTGGGTCAGACAAAAGTCTGGTATGAGCGATAAGCAGCAAAACAGAACAATAACAGGTATACATAACCATACCTGAACCTGGACCTGCAACCAAAGAGTTACTACAACATGATATACAATACTCTAAGGTGACACTAACATATAGTGTAAAGATACGGGGGAGGGGTGTACATGTCATAGTGATATCTAACAATCAAGCATAGCAACCATCCTCACATCTCTCACTTAGTGCGTAAAGTATACGATATCCACCGCTTTGATCGCCCAAATCCTTGCTATGATCACTCTGCCCCATGGAGTTATGGCGACTCCACTGCACTGATCCATAGCCACTAGTCTTTGCTATGTCCACTCTGCCCCCATGAAGTCATGACGACTTCACTGCACTGGCTCATAGCCATGCTATGATCACTCTGCCCTATGGAGTAATAACTACCCCACTGCATTGATCCGTAGCCTAACATTCGTCTTGGTGGTGAATCAAAGTTATGGACGTCGATAACCCCTTTGCATACGTCCCGCAGCAAAGTCCAATCATGGAGTAAATTCTTTGGTTCCCATTTGGATCCTGAGTTCTACTTCCCATTTGGACTACCTTTGCATCTCGGGTTTTGGTCTCCTCCGGATCAGTTCGGTCCTTTTTCTTCACTTTGCTTCAGATCAGACTCCTTGAAGTGGCTCGGTTCGGATACTCCTCCCTAAGCATCGGGTCGGTCGTGACAGTACACTCATCGTGCATTGGTTCAGTTGCGTGCTCCGGTTCGGATCGTTATCCCCATACAGTTCGTTGGTGTACTCTGGTTTGTGACTCCAACTCGACTCGGTTCAGAGGAGGCGGCTCGTGATGCATCTTCAACGGTCCGGGTCCCCACCGGTTCGAGGCAAGTGGTTCGGAGGCAGACGGTTCGGATCGGGGAACTTCTGACGCGAGAAGGTCGGAGAACTTTAGATGTAAGTGGATTGGCTTGTGAGCTCCTGGAGGTCAGTTCGTATCATCTTCGTGAATCACGAACGGTTCGGTTCGGAGGGGAGGATCCGATCCGGTTCCTGCACAATTTTCCGGCAACTCTTCCAGCGACTGTTTTACACCATACGACGACATTTTCGACCATTCTAACTTTTCTAATCAATCACAAAACATACCATACAGTCATAGCAGCATGTATAATCAACCACAAACACCGAAACAACAATATGATATGTTAAAATGGATCAAAAATACTCAAAACCCATATTTCCCCCTTAATCCCCCTTAATCATGTTTAAGCATACAATTAGCAAAACTTATCCAAATTAGCCCAAATTTCTATCAGAGCCCTAAAATAATATTTTAGAATTTTACAAATTTTTCCAGATTTTCCTGAGTTATAATTTCGCTAATTATCACTAATCACCCTTAATTAGCCGTAATTAGTGAAAAACAATGCAAATCACTCACCTTTGCCACAAATTAAGATATAGGATCTGAAACTCTACTATTTGGGTCGAATTCCTAAGCAACACAGTAGCTCCAACTCTGAATTGGTGTTGATTTGCCTTGATTTGATGTAGTTTAGCCTAATCCTTGATTAAACGGTGATTAAAGATGATTCTACAAGGTGGAGGCCATTGCTAGAGTTGAGAGGATGTTAGTGGCGGCTGAAAAATGACAAACAAAAGGTTTCTCTAACCCTAGTCAGACCTTATATAGCTCTAATCCCGAAATCCCCAATGGGGCTAGCTGCTAATTATCCTTTTAAGCCCAATTAAGCTGTTTTTCACCTTCTAAAACTTAATTCAGCCATATTTCCCAAACGGTAAGTCCGTTTGACAAGTGTGACCACTCTACGGAAAGATAAACCATCATCCAAATCTAATGGAACTGGTTTCAGGTCAAAACTCCTTACCAATCAAAAGTTATAGGCAAAACAAGATTCGCTAGGTGTAAAATGGTCATTTAAAAATCGGTAAAAATCATGAACATGAAAAATGACCCCAATAGTCGTTCCTCAAAGTTACACAACCATATGACCTCCTATGAAAAAGAAATAAATATTCTACGATCCTTCAATACATAGAATGCGGGTCGTTACACTCTCCCCCCTTAAGAAATTTTTCCCCCGAAATTCCTTAACCAAAAACATACAAAGGTGTTTCGCATGCCTATCAGTCATTCACAAACAATCAAACACACAAAACAAACAAAACAAACCTATCCTAGCATGCGGAAAGACTAAATCGAAATAAAAACCTTACCAGGCAAAGAGTTCTGGATGTGATTCCCGTATGTTCTCCTCTGTTTCCCAAGTACAGTCATTCTCATTTTCGCCCCCACTGGACCTTGACTAGATTCACCACTTTCCTTCGAAGTTTCTTCATATCGTGCTCGACAATATGAATTGGCTTGCGGTTCCTAACTGCCTCGGATTCTACTTCGATATCATCCAGCTAATTAGGTGAAATAGCCACATTGTGGTCGTGCATAAATTTCCTTAACTGGGAAACATGAAATACATTGTGTACTCCCACCATCTTGTCCGACAATCCAACTTTATATGCCAAATTCCCAACTTGTTCGAGAACTGGGAATGGACCAACAAATCTTGGTGCCAACTTACCTCTTTTACCAAAACGAACACACTCTTCAACGGAGATATCTTGACGAATACCAAGTCACCAATGGAGAATTTCAAGTCTCTTCATCTTTTATCAGCATAACTCTTTTGCCTATCTTGAGCGGCCTTCATTCGTTGTTGAACAATCTTGATATTGTCTGATGTTTCTCTTATTACTTCTGGTCCAAGCACATATTTCTCACTGGTCTCTAACCAACATGATGGTGAGTTGCATGGTCTTCCGTACAAAGCTTCAAATGGAGCCATACCAATACTGGACTGATAACTATTATTATATGTGAATTCAACCATATGCAAATGGTCATCCCATGATTCACCGAAATCTAATATGCAAGATCTTAAGAGGTCTTCTAATACTCGATTCACCCTCTCTGTCTGACCGTCAGTTTGAGGATGGTATGTGGTACTGAGATGTAATTCTGATCCTAACGCCTCTTGTAAGCTCTTCCAAAATCCACTAGTAAACAACGGATCTCGGTCACTCACAATGCCTTTGGGTACTCCATGAAATCTTACTACCCACTTCATATACAGTTCTACTAACTTAGTTGATGTTCCATTCGACTTGATGGGTATAAAACTTGCACTCTTGGTCAATCGGTCCACAATCACCCAAATGCTATCATGGCCCAACCTAGTCCTTGGTAACCCATCAATGAAATCCATTGAGACTTGTTCCCATTTCCATTTTGGAATTTCTAATGGTTGCAACAAACTACTAGGTTTCTTTTTCTCAGCTTTAACTAACTGGCAATTCATGCACTTGGATATAAACTTCCCAACATATCTTTTCATCCCTTCCCAGTAGTAGGTCTGCTTCATGTCTCGATACATTTTATTACCATCGGGGTGTATAGTCAGTTTTGAGTGATGACATTCTAAGCACTTCATCTCTTAATCCACTGACAATGGGTACAACTAATCTCCCATTCTTTCTAAGCCATCCATCTCGATCAAGCCCATACTTGTCCATCTCCTCATCGATATCCATCTCTAATTTGGAGATGATTTCCAATAAGTTAGGATCGTCCCTCTGACTGGAACCAATCCGCTTAGTCAAAGTGGGTCTGATCGTCAAACTTGCTAGCGTCACTGGATCCAATTCGCACTTTGGTCTGAAATCGTACCGTGCGTTATATCTGATTGCTTCCATTCTAGAAACATCGCCCCTAAATTGGCATGTCTCCTACTTAATGCATCAGCTACTGCATTGCCCTTTCCTGGTGTATACGCAATATCAAAATCATAGGAAGCCAAAAATTCTAACCATCTTTGCTGTCGGAGATTTAGATCCTTCTGAGAGAAAAGATACTTTAATGACTTATGATCGGTAAACAACTTGAATCTTTCTCCCAAGAGATAATGTCTCCACAACTTCAATGTGAACACGATCACTGCCAATTCCACATCGTGGGTGGGGTATCTTTTCTCATGCGGTTTCAGTTGCCGACAAGCGTAAGCTACAACCCTACCTCCTTGCATCAATACAACACCTAGCCTGGTACTACATGCATATGTGTATACCATTATCTCTCCATTCCCTTTAGGAATGACTAACAGTGGTGCACATGTCAACTTTTCCTTTAGACTCTTGAATGCATTCTCGCACTTTTCGTCCCAGACGAAAGCTTGATTCTTCTTGGTCAACTGAGTCAACGATGCTGCTATCTTGGAGAAGTCTTGGATAAACTTCCGATAGTATCCAGCTAATCCCAAGAAATTTCTTACGTCTGTTGCATTCTTGGGCGTAGACTAATCTTGTACCGTAGCCACCTTCGCAGGATCTACGGCAATACCATTCTCTGAAACAACATAGCCCAAGAATCTCACTTCCCTCCTCCAGAAGTGACACTTAGAAAACTTTGCTTTCAATTGGTGTTTTCTCAGCACCTCCATCACCACTCTCAAATGTTCCTTGTGTTCTTCCTATATCCTCGAATAAACAAGTATATCGTCCATGAAGACAAGAACAAACTTAATCAATTGATCCCTGAATACCCTATTCATAAGATCCACAAAATATGTTGGTCTATTAGTCAACCTGAATGGCATGACCAACCACTCATAAAATCCAGACGGCGTCCGAAATGCTGTTTTAGCCATACTCTTATCTTCCACCCTAAGCTGATGAAAGCCTGTCGCAAGATCCAATTGGGAGAACACTCTCGCGCCACTCAACTGATCAAACAAATCATCTATCCGCGGTAGAGGAAACTTATTCTTCCTCATCACCTTAATAACCTCACGGTAGTCCACACACAATCGAAGGGAACCATCTGACTTGGTAGCAAATACAATTGGTGCTCCCCACTTAGAAACACTTCTTCTGATAAATCCCTTCTTCAAAAGATCACTCATTGGAACCCCGAGCTCTCACTACTCCCTTGGTGTCATACACGAAGTGGCATCACTATAGGTCTAGCATCTTTCACTAAATCAATACGAAACTCAATCTCTCGGTGTGGTGGAAGTTCAGTCACTTCCCCGAAGATATCCGGATATTGGCCAGCCACGGGCACATCTGACAACTCATCATGTGGGATGTCGAGAGAATTTAGAAAGCTAGCCATTACTCCATCACTACGTAGACCACCAAATACTACCCTCCGCCCATCATCCGCTCTAACTGTCACCAAAAAGCCCTCACAGTCTACCACCACCCCGTAACATTTGGAGCTAATCGACTCCCAAAATAATGCCAAACCCAGTAAAGCCCATAACAAAGCAATCACAAGCAAACATACATCCATGACTCGATAAGACCACATTACAACAGATCATACTAAGGCTAGTCGAACCACCAATCAGGTACATCACCGCTAAAGGTCTATCGACTATCTCGGGTTCCAATCCCAACCTATCTACCAGATCACTAGATATAAAGGAACGGGAAGCTCCGGTATCAAACAATACTCGAACAGAAACATCATAAATAGAAAATATACCTTGAATGACGACATTCTTTCCTTTCTCCGCCGTAGTTGGGGCATTCGACGAAGAAGGAACAACATTAAGAGCATATGCTTTCACAATCTGCTTCTCTTTAGGGGGTTGCGGACATTTATCCTTGTGATGTCCCACTTGGTCACAGTTGAAGCACTTCCTGTCAGCGGGCTTTTCTCGACATTCTTTAGCATAATGGCCCTTCTTGCCACAACTAAAGCACTCAACATCTTTCTTTCTCTTTTTCTGACCATCCTTATCTTGGTTCTGCTTCCTCTTATTCTGAGAATTATTCTTGCCTCCACCGCTTGCCTGCGGCTTTGGCCCCTCTGCAGATGCAACAACGACTTCAGTCTTGGGCTTAGGATAAAGGCTCTCTGACCTCAATGCTTTCCCAACAATTGATTCAAAAGTCTCATCAATATGGTTTATGAGACTTTCTCCCAAATACTGATCTAAACCAGTTATGAACTTCTCATTCTTCTTCTTAGGAGTGTCAGTAAGGGATAATCCATACTTTGATAAAGTATCGAACTCAGCAACATATTCCAAGACTGCCCTACCATTCTGCTTAAGCTCCAAGAACTTCCTAAACAATTCTAATTTTTGAGCAGTTGGGATAAACTTATCACTGAATCGGGCCTTAAACTGATCCCAAGTAACTTGATCCTTAGGGGTAGCTACTTTAATAACATTCCACCAATTCATAGCCCGTCCTTGCAGTTGACGGGATGCTAGCTTCCTCTTCAGCGCGTCTTCAATTCCCAAATCCTCGAAGATACGGTCACAACTATCTAGCCAATCCTGAACTTCTGTAGCCGATTCCGTTCCATGGAATGGCTTCCCACCAAGACTAGTGTAGTCCTTACAAAGCTTGGCGAAATCGGCCCTAGGCGCCTGCATGGCTGCACCACTACCATTTGCAGCATTAGGAGCTGCCCTATGAACATCCCTAAGCATCTCTCTCACGAAGTCAGTGAATATTGTCCTCATATTAGGAGCATTCTCATTATTAGCTCCCCTATCAGTACTGCTCGTATGTCGGCTCATCGTTCAATCTGTAAGGAGAAAACGATTAACCATCTCTTCAGTGGTGCCAGTGCAGTGCGACTCCATCCTTAGATAAAACTAATAGTGTATATATATATCTTTTGAAAACCAAAATATCACTAATGCGCGCCCTCATATATGTATACTATCTCTCCCTGGTGTCTTTCCCTAGGTTAACAGCGCAACCTAGAGCTTTGATACCAAGTTGACGGCTCGCCCCGCACCGGACGACATTTCCAATGAAAGTGCGTTGTGCCAATGCCCGACTAGCATAGGTCGGTCGCCAAAGAAAGGAAAAGAAAGGAATTTGAACTAGCAAGGAACCTGTAGTATATCTCACAACGCATGGAAAAAAATATAATAATAACATAACTTTGACATGAAACAGGTGAGATAGTGCATAAGCTGAAACTATACCATCATAGCAGCGGAAAATCCAAAATACAACTTATGTTCCACATCATCATTATTACAACTTTTAAAACTATCTCCAAAGAAAAATAAGAAAGGTACACTACTAATGCCCAAAGTACTGACCAGCAGTGACACAGGGAGATTATATATATGTATGTATGTATGTATCATACGCAGAAGCCTCCTGCTCGTCTCCAGTATAACTACTCGTGCATAATCACCTGACCTGTCTCCAGTCTGCCCGTTTAAGAGCACCCAGAGTAATAAGAAGAGACATAAAACTCTGGGTCAGACAAAATTCTGGTATGAGCGATAAGCAGCAAAACAGAACAATAACAGGTATACATAACCATACCTAAACCTGGACCTGCAACCAAAAAGCTAGCACAACAAGATGTACAAAACTCTAAGGTGACACTAACATAAAATGTAAAGATACAGGGGAGGGGTGAGCATGTCATAGAGATATCTAACAATCAAGCATAGCAACCATCCTCACATCTCTCACTTAGTGCGTAAAGTATACGATATCCACCGCTTTGATCACCCAAATCCTTGTTACGATCACTCTGTCCCATGGAGTCATGGTGACTCCACTGCACTAATCCATAGCCACTAGTCCTTGTTATGTCCACTCTACCCCATGAAGTCATGACGACTTCACTGCACTAGCTCAAAACCATGCTACGATCGCTCTGCCCTATGGAGTAATAACTACCCCACTGCACTGATCTGTAGCCTAACATTCGTCTTGGTGGTGAATCAAAGTTATGGACGTCGATAAACCCTTTGCACACGTCCCGCAGCAAAGTCCAATCATGAAGTCAACTCTTTGGTTCCCATCTGGATCCTAAGTTCTACTTCCCATTTGGACTATCTTTGCATCTCGGGTTTTGGTCTCCTCCGGATCGGTTCGGTCCTTTTTCTTCACTTTGTTTCGGATCGGACTCCCTGAAGTGGCTCAGATTGGATACTCCTCCATAAGCATCGGGTCGGTCGTGATAGTCCACTCGTCGTGCATTGGTTCGGTCGCGCGCTCCAGTTCGAGTCGTGATCCCCATACAGTTCGTGGGTGTACTCTAGTTTGTGACTCCAACTCGACTCGATTTGGAGGAGGCGGCTCGTTATGCAACTCCCACGGTTCAGGTCCCCACCGGTTCGAGGCAAGTGGTTCGGAGGCAGACGGTTTGGGTCGGGGAACTTCTGACGCGAGTGGGTCGGAGAACTTTAGATGTAAGTGGATCAACTTGTGAGCTCCTAGAGGTTGGTTCGTATCATCTTTTTGAATCATGAACGTTTTGGTTCGGAGAGGGGGGGGGGCGATCTGATCCGGTTCCTGCACAATTTCCTATAACTCTTCCAGCGACTGTTTTACGCCATATGACGGCGTTTTCGACCATTCTAACTTTTCTAATCAGTGACAATCATCCTATACAGTCATAGCAACATGTATAATCAGCCACAAACACCAAAACAACAATGTGATATGTTAAAATGGATCAAACATACTCAAAACCCATATTTTCCCCTTAATCCTCCTTAATCATGTTTAAACATACAATTAGCAAAACCTATCCAAATTAGCCCAAATTTCTGTCAGAGCACTAAAATAATATTTTTTAGAATTTTACAAATTTTTCCAGATTTTTCTGAGTTATAATTTCACTAATTATCACTAATTACCCCTAATTAGCATTAATTAGTGAAAAACAATGCAAATCGCTCACCTTTGCCACAAATTAAGATATAAGATCTGAAACTCTACTGTTTGGGTTGAATTCCTAAGAAACACAGTAGCTCCAACTCTAATTTGGTGTTGGTTTGCCTTGATTTGATGTAGTTTAGCCTAATCCTTGATTAAATGGTGATTAAAGATGATTTTAGAAGGTGGAGGCCATTGCTAGAGTTGAGAGGATGTTAGTGGCGGCTGAAAAATGACAAAGAAAAGGTTTCTCTAACCCTAGTCAGCCCTTATATAGCTCTAATCCTGAAATCCCCAATGGGCCTAGCTACTAATTACCCGGTTAAGCCCAATTAAGCTGTTTTCACCTTCTAAAACTTAATTCAGCCATATCTTCCAAGCGGTAAGTCCGTTTGACAAGTGTGACCACTCTATGGAAAGGTAAATCATCATCCGGATCTAATGAAAGTGCTTTCTTGTCAAAAATCCTTACCAATCAAAAGTTATAGGCGAAATAAGATTTTCCAGGGGCAAAATGGTCATTTAAAAATCGACAAAAATTGTGAACATGGAAAATTACCCCAATAGTCGTTCCCCAAAGTTACACGACCATACGACCTCATATGAAGAAGAAATAAATATTCTACGGTCCTTCGATACATAGAATGCGGGTCGTTACATTAGAGCTCACAATAAAAATATCTCATAATGGAATGAATAAAATATAATAGTAAGTAAATACTTACCCTAATAATGACATTGTCTAACAAGTGCTTTTAAGCGGTAATCTTTGCTACCTATTTAACCCGCGGGTTTGTTACGAGTAGGGGTCAGAACAAAAGTTCCAATGAATGGACAAATTATACTTTCTGCAAATAACACTACATATACCGTTTTATCACTGATTCTTATTTATTAAGTTATTCGGGTTTTACGTCACAATATTCTTTCGATATCACGAATGATTCATACCCATCTATTCTTCAGTAGATTCCTAATAAATCATATATGTGGCTATATGCCCAATATATTGAGGTACTCCTCACAGTACACTTCTCGAGTGGTCTTTATCGTCGTAACGCGAAGAACATATAAGACTTCCATCGTCACACTGCGAAAGCGTATCAGAACATGTTGTCAAAACGCACAATGTCTTCATCACTACACCATGAAAGTGTACTAAGCCGCGCTACGAAAGAGAATAAGCTCCTACCACTGTGCCATAAAGGTGGCTTAAACCTGATTTCTTCTATGGAACTCAGTCAGGTATATCAATCAAGGATGGCCTTGGGATGGCCTACAAAATTAATGTCTTCGTTACGGCCAAAATACATATATAAAAATTTGGTCTGTTCTTATGTGGTTCTTCAAGGCCCCACCAGCATACCCCGACTAATGAAAGACCATTCAAAAAGTGTTAGGTGACTGAACCTAACAAACAATTTAAACAAACATGTGGTCCCTCATCCAATGAGCCTTTACATGCAATCATTTCAACCATACATCCGCGGAAACCAAAACAACCATCCATCAGGGCAATTAGAAGTGACCAAGCAATAAAAATCATAGCATCCAAATTATATATCTCACGTAAACCATCATAATCGAGCTTAACATCCCTCAAGTACAATCCCCAGAGGCCAAAACCAATATCAGACAAGCACCCAAGAAACATCTCCTTCGATGTCAGACGATCTACGTGAGATGGTACAAACAAACAACCAAACATCCAACATTCATGACTGGCTCTGTCTATTACTGCCAATCCTGCTTTGAAACCATCGTTAATCGTATTACGGCCTCTTGCCATATGTCAAGGCTAATGGTAACCCCAGTTCTAGCGAAAACTCCATATGCCTTCACGACTCGTATGTTTGTGTTCTCAAATCTCGACAATTAGCCCCTTCACGACTACACAAGGTACGAGGCCCTTCATGACTGCCCATAGTACCCCTACTTTGAGCCCGCCAGAACTTACGATAATGATAATCTCTCAGCCTTCGCATCTCTAATTGTTATCACCGACGACTATTCACAACTTAAGTCCCCCTCGAGTAACCATTATCCACATTTCAACACCCTAGAATTGTCTTCACATTCGTTGCTTTACACCGATCAACGAACACATAACATCACTTCATACATTCCACCTTGAACTCGTGTCGAAGCTAGAACCGTCATCGAGCCAATAAAAATAAACATCATTTAGTCATATACTTGATGGATCAATATCGGTCCATCAAATGAACCACTGTTGATGGACCACTACCGATGGACCACTGTTGATGGACTACTACCGCTGGACTACTGTTGACGGAGCACTACCACTGGACCACTGTTGATGGACCACTGCTACTGGACTACTATTTATGGACCACTACTACTTTACCACTATTGATGGATCACTGCTACTGGACCACTGTTGATGGACCACTGCTACTGGACCACTGTTAATGGCCCACTTCCGCTGGACCACTGTTGATGGCCCACTTCCACTGGACCACTTCCACTAGACCACTATTGATGAACCACTGTTACTGGACCACTGTTGATGGACCACTACTACTGGACCATGTTGATGGGCCACTGCTACTGGACCACTGTCCATGCCTTGCCACGATCCATGCCTTGCCATGTCCATGCCTTGTCACGTCCATGCCTTACCACGATCCATGCCTTATGTAACACCCCATAATTTTCAAGGACACTATAATGATAAACTAAAGAATACTTAAATAAATATTGGGAATTAAGTAAAACGGAGACTACATTGTTGCGTTCGTCTTGGTATTCTGCTTAAGATAGACTTCGAGTTTGCGTAAAACGGACATCGTATGAAGAAGATATTAAGATTTGAAGTTTGTACACATATAGACATAATATATATATATGTGTGTGTGTGTGTAAAAAATCTAGAATTCGAAATCACAGGGCAGGAAAAGTGGAGGGAAATCGACATGTTAGGGGTTGACCCCATCCCCTATGGTTGTCGACCCATGGGTCGACCCCAGCCAGATCTGGGCAGATCCTTTTCTGTGTACGTGGACTCATTTCTTGACCAGGTTTGTTGACTTTAGGCTATAAATAGGACCTCATTTCTATTGTTTAATTCACCCAAAAACAATGGAGACAACGAGGTGCTTCAACTCAGATTAAAATAGCCTATTCTCCTGCAACAACAATTTATACGTATTCAACAATCTCTGCTAAAACACCAATAGTCAATTCTCTGTCCTTTAGATCCTGTCACAGTGAGTTCATGTTATTTTCAAATATAAATAATTAATAGTAATCTTGACATGTTTATAAGTTGGATCTAAATATGTGCCTGTTAGTAACCTGAATCATAGCTAAACAGATCTGTCATTACTTGTACACCTGATCCTTTGTTTAGTTCTTGCATGCCTATCTTTATTATGATCATTCTGTTAATATGCCTAATCATGTCACCATATGCCTATCCTGTAAGTATGCTTACTTCTATCATCATATGCCTATTCTTGTTCTTCTCTCTCCCTCTTTCCCTTTTTATATAGTCAGGCTACCTTCGAGCCTTGGCCTATCGCTGAAATATGCGAGCGCACAAAATTGGGAATGGTGGGGAATGCTAATTTGGGGCATAATTTATATTAAAACATGATTGGGATTTGGGCATAATTTATACCTTAATCTAAAACTTTAATTTGGGGGCATAACTTATATTATGAATTAAACTGGGATTTGGGGCACAATCTTGGATAAACATAAAAATTGGTTAATAATCAACATTCCTAGAAGACCGCTGATGCCGAATCCAAGACCTCTAGCTGATTTCAATACCTGGTTCACGCTTGACAGCTAGAGCTTGTCTTCTTCCCACTGACCACTACTAATAATATAAGAGGAACCACTACCAGTAGTCCTTTTTCCTACGGATGTGGCGTTCGGATTTCTATAATAGCTTGTTCTATCACAGCTTCTTCAATTCAACCACCCCAGGTACGTAGCATAAGGTAGCAGGAATAGATCTACTAGGCCTTGAGTCGGGTTTGAGAACTCCTCTCCCCCCTCACTACTCAAGTAATTAGAAATTGTAACCGCACTTAGACACGAGGTTAGATTACACTTGTGGAAGAAGTCTGCCCGGAACTGCTCAGTAAATCCAGTGTCCACAAGTGGTTAATCTAATGTGAGGGGTCAAGTACATAAATGTACAAGTTATAGTACTAAGACACGAGGTTAAGTCTGACTTATGGTAGACGTCTGTCCGGAACCGCCCAACATATCCAGCATCCATACGTAGTAGACTTAATGTGAGAGGTCTAGTCCATTAATAAAACATAAGTGAATAACTCGTTAACCTATAATACTTAACTTGTATAAACCTATGAAGGGTTACATGAATCTGTTAAATTTATTAGGGGTTAAGTAAACTTGCCTGAATCAGTGGGGGTTAAGTTAATCTTGTTAAATCTATGGGGGCGGGTTTATATATATATATATATATCCAACAAAATTAAGTTGTTTTGCATGTGGGGGTTATGCAACCTTGTTAAACTGTTAGACATAACATGTTAAAATCCTAGTAGTGAGGATGCAAGCCTAGGAGGGAAGCTTGTATCATCTGTTGTGTAGGACCTGTTTTAGTCAGTAACCCATCTTGGTATCAAATGAGTACTCCGAACTAGGTCGGTGTCGGGGCACGCTTACTGAGCTTATTATAAGAGGTCACTTGTGTGAGGGTGTTGATGGCGCATTCCGACGGGTCATGTGCGTGCATGGGTCCGGTTTTCCTGGGGAAATTAAGACGTTGTGACATCATTAGATATGGTTGTGCATCTTGAAAATAACAGGGTTTCCACTTTAGGGAGTGATACATCCTACTGTGCGGCCAGCTCAGGGTATCCAAGGGTAGGGAGCCGATCGATTGGGGTTAGTAATTAGGTACATCTAGTCTTTCTTGTTGGGGGTCTGTTATTATTGTTAGGGGTAACACATTACATTCCTGTTGGGCTACCTGTTATTCTTCTTGGGGTAAAACCTTTCACTAGAAGTACACCTAAGTCTACCATCTTGTTCTGTTAAGATCAACTTGTTATTGTTATGCTAGTATTAGTGCAGAGAAAAGTACTTGAGAAGCGCAATATATTCCGTCATGTTTATTCTGTTTATCCTGCTCAATCTGTCATACCGGTCTTATGATACGGTTATCTCTCTCATCCAGTTTATATGCCTGTTGTGATGCTTTTACTTATTTATATGCTAAAAGTAACTGGAATCGCCAGACTTTATGTCTTACCAATTTTGTTTCCACTTCTCTCTCTTCCGTTCCCCCTAGGTTCTCAAGGTGGTAATACTCAGGCTTGATTTGGATTCTCTCTTTCATTCTGGTTGGAGTTGCTTAGATGTACCGCTTTGATTTCCCGTCTTCTCTGATATGTCTATATTTATGGGGAACTATGCTTCTTTTATTACTATACTTTGATAATTTTAGTACAAGACGGAAGTTTTAAGTTGATGTAATGGGTTTTCTGTATTTCAGACATATGATGTAACTATGTATTGGACCACGATGTTTTCTGTCTAATAAAGTTTTAATAATTTTCGGTGTTATTTTATATTTGTCTTGTAATATTTCTGTTTCTGTTTACCAATATTGCTTTACGAAATTTAATGCATTCTGATAAAGAGTGACATTAACGTATATGGGTTGTCACAATTGGTACCAGAGCGACGTTACCAGATCAGATAAAAGATTTTGAAAATTATTTTCAAAAAGGTTTTAAAAGAAAGCATTTTCAAAAGAAACTCTTTTTTGAAAAACATATTCCCTAAAGGCATACGAAATGTCTTTTGCTTCTTTGTTTGAATCACTTTTTCCTTTCATTTTCAGCATGCTTGGGGAATCGATATTTCTCAAGGGTGCTACGATACCGGCTTGGTTCCGTTGGTATCTTGAGGCTACGACGTCTGCCGGTGGCCAAGCGGACGCCCCGCTCCTAGCTGCAGTCGTTGTTCCTCCTCCTCCCCCTCCGTGAGAAGATAATTTTTCCATGATAGTTATGGACTTCTGTGCAATGGGAGGGAAGACATTCCGAGGAACTGAGACTTTTGTAGAAGCAAGGGATTGGCTCAAAGAAATGGAGGATTTATTTGGTATTTTTGAGGTTAACGATCGTAGGAAGATTCAGTCAATCATTTGGCATCTAAAAGATGAGGCTTCATTCACGTGGGAAGTGACGCACACAGATCGTCCAATTGAGACTTTAAGTGATTTCTGACACAGATTCAAAATGAATTTTCTTTCTCAAGACGAGCAAATTATGCAAATGGAAATGTTTTTGGCACTTAAACAAGGGGCCATGTCTGTCAAAGAGTACATTAATAAATTAAATCAATTGGCGATGTTTGGTTTGGAGCTAGTGAATACCCCGCACAAGAAAGCTCTGAGGTTTGGTAGAGGATTGAATGAACCCCTTCATGGGTTGGCTATGTCTCATATTCCGATGGGAGCAACTTTTGAGAAATCGTTGATATGGCATTGATGCACGAAGAAGATAAAGGTGGAAAGAAAGAGGCTAAGATTGATGAAACATAAAACAAGAAAATGTGGCCCAAGAAAGAACAACAACAAAAGAAGGGCGGAAAGAACGACAAAGATAGAGATAAGAGGAAATATCATGAATGCGGACGTGAGGGTCATTTGATCAAAGACCGCAAAAGAAAGAAGAATGCATGTTTCCACTGTGGAGAGGTCGGACACTATTCTAAGGAGTGCCCGAAGAAGCAAGGACAAGGCCAAAGGGCATGATCTTCTGGGGGACAGGTTCATGCTCTCATGGCCAGTGTACCGAATAGAGGTAGAAAAGTTTCTGTTGAACGTTTGATTTCTCTTTCCAATCATCCTGTTAGAACTCTTTTTGATTATGGCGCTTTGCATTCTTTTATATCTGATTCTGTGGTTGAGTCTCTGCACCTAGTTTTAATATGTTTTTGGATCCCGTTGTTGTCTCAAACCCCATTGGGGGTACGACTCATTTGTCTATGATTTGTCGGAGTTCGAGAATATCTGTGTTGAGCATCGAGTTTGAATGTGACGCATAGCTATGGTTTGATTCTAGGGATGGATTCGCTAGCCATGTATAGTGCCATTCTGGATTGTGAAAGGAGGGACGTTAGACTTTTGACTTGCCATGGGAGGACCCTCGAGATTTCTTGTGACCCTAAAGGGTCTGCCATGCTTATTTTCCTAGAGTCGCTTAATGCATCTATCGATGATTTATGATCTGTACCAGTAGTCTGTGAGTATCCTGATGTTTTTGAGGAGGTTCGGGGATTACCTCCAAGGCGCAAGATTGATTTCCATATATACTTAGTGGACAATGCAAAGCCAGTTGCATTGCCTATGCACTATATGGCTCCGAGAGAAAGGAGGGAGCTCAACAAGCAAGTAGGGGAGCTACTTGAGAAAGGGTTTATTAGTCGAAGCATATCTGAATGGGGTGCTCCAGTAGTATTTTCCACTAAGGCGGATTGTTCGCTTTACTTATGTGTGGATTACAAAGAGTTGAATAAACTCACTAAGAAATATAGGAACCCACTTACGAGGATAGATGATCTGTTTGACCAGCTTGTTGGTGCATTTTTTTTCCTCCCGGTTAGACTAAGCCGCAGGAATTCATCAGTTGAAGGTGGCAGAGTACAGTATAGACAAGACCACTTTTAGAACTCCAGAAGGTTTCTTCGAGTGGCTTGTCATTCCTTTTGGGTTGACGAATGCACCCACATATTTTGTGGATCTAATGAGTTGGGTGTTTTGGGAGTACCTAAATAAGTTTGTTGTGGTCTTTTTTGATGACATCTTTATTTTCTCGAAGAGCGAGGAAGAGCATGCCCTGCATTTAAGGGAGGTTTAGAAAACTCTCCGTGTGCACCAACTTAAGGCGAAATTCTCTAAATGTCACTTTTGGAGAAAAGAAGTGATATTTCTAGGGCATGTTGTCTCCAAGGATGGGATAACAGTAGATCCCGCGAAAGTAGTTGCAGTTCAATATTGGCAGATTCGAAACAATGCAACGGAGGTGAGAATTTTTCTTGGTTTAGCGGGCTATTATAGGAAGTTCATTAAGGACTTCGCAAAGATATCAACCACACTCACCAAACTGACGAAGAAGAATCTGGCATTTTCTTAGGGTATAGACTGTGAGGATGCTTTCCAGCAATTGAAGAGGGCTCTGACAACAGCCCCAATATTGACTTTACCTGATGGGAACAAGGTGTTCACAGTATACACTGATGCATGTAGTACAGGTCTTGGTGCGGTTTGAATGCAAGAGGGAAGGGTAGTATGTTATGGAGGTAGATAGTTAAGAGTTCATGAGAAGAACTACCCTATCCATGACTTAGAGTTAGCTTCCATAGTATTTGTGCTTAAGACTAGGCACCATTATCTTCTTGGAGAGAAGTTTGAGTTGTACACCAATCATAAATCTTTCAAGTACTTGTTCTCGTAGAAGGATCTTAATTTAAGGCAACAAAGATGGATGGAGCTCCTAGCGTCCTATGACTTTGAGATAGCTTATACCCCTGGCAAGGGTAATGTGGTAACGGACGCATTGAGTAGGCAGAGGATGACCTTGAGTCCTCTGTTCGTAGAGAGGCAGAGCTTGGAGTATATTGACTTTTGATTTTAGACCTTCCACCGAGTTCACACCTAGTTTATTGGCATCATTAGAGGTGCGACCTACTCTGTTGGATCTGATAGGAACTTCACAACGAGAGGACCCACAGATAGCAAATATCTTGATAGGCTCAGTAGAGGGGAGACTTCAAGTCACCTCAGTAGATATTCCATGGATGATAGGGGATGGTTGAGATGAAATGAAAGGCTTGATGTTCCATGGATTGGGAGTTTGTTGAAGACAGTCCGTGAGGAAGCCCATAGGATGACTATCCATCCAGGCGGTGATAAGATGTACAGAGATATGAAGAGGGTTTTCGTTTGGGTTGGGATGAAGAAAGATGTAGCGGAGTTTGTTTCTTGATGTTTGATCTGCCAGCTAGTCAAGGCTGAGCAAAGGAATCCCGGAAGTTTACTTCATCCTTTGGAGGTCCCACAGTGGAAGTAGGAGAGTGTCTCTATGGATTTCATTGATGGCTTGCCTAGATCGAGGAAAGGCAACACCATTATTTGGGTTATAGTTGACAAGCTTACTAAGAGTGCCATTTCATTCCTGTTAAGCGTAAGAGGACGACAACATGGTCGGCATCTGTTTATCTTTGTGAGATAGTCCGTCTACATGGAGTACCTTTCAGTATTATGAGTGATCGTGACCTCATTTTCACTAATGAGTTTTGGAGGATCTTACAAGAGGCATTAGGTACACAGTTGTGTTTGAGCACCGCTTATCACCCTCAAACCGATGGACAAACAGAGAGGGTGAATAGAGTTCTTGAGGATCTTTTAAGACTGTGTATCCTAGACTTCAAAGGGACATTGGAAGAACATCTTACTTTGGTAGAGTTCGCCTACAACAACAGTTACCAGGCTAGTATTGACATGGCACCCTTCGAGGCATTATATGGACGACCCTGTAGATCACCGACTTGTTGGTAGGAGTCTACAGAAAGGCTTCTACTTGGACCAGAGATGATTAGAGAAACTTCAAAAAAAAATTGATCTTATTCGAAGGTGCATGAAGATAGCTCAGGACAGGCAGAAGTCCTATGCATATAAGGGAACGACCGATATTGAGTTTGGAGTAGGAGACATGGTTTTCATCAAGGTACCACCTTTGAGGAACGTGGTTCGTTTTGGATCTGTAGGGAAATTGGCACCAAGATTTGTATGGCCATTTCCCATAACATAAAGGATTGGCCAAATGGCCAATAGAGTAAAGCTACTAGAGAGATTGTCTAGTGTTTATGATGTTTTCCACGTTTCTTATTTACGGAAGTGCTTGCATGATACCGTAGAAGTAGTTGAGCCGAGTATGCTTGAGGAAGTAGAGGTGGAATGAGAGGCGACAGTTAGATGAGTTCCTACCCGTATTCTTGGATCAGAGGTTAAGAAGCTATGCAATCGAGAGGTCAAGTTGATGAGAGTTCAATAGGGAGAAGACCCCGAGAATGCAACTTAGGAGACTGAAGACAAGATTCGCTCTTCATACCCTTTTCTTTTCAAGGGTATGTTCTTAACTTTTTTTTCCAAAGCTTTTATTCAACTTGTTTCTATCATTTATGTATATCCTATCGATCTAATCTTTGACCTTTAGGTAGGGAACCCACAGATGTAAACATGTGTTTGAAGCATGTTATGTTTGATGGATGCAAATGTTTGCTAGTGGTTGCTTATGGATGCAAAAAACACACTCATTAGGCACTAGATCAGCTCAATCACTCTCATACTGCATATGGATGCAAGTGCATATTTATCTTCTTTGAATGGATGAAAGTGGGTGTATCATCATGTGGATGTTGCATTAGATGAATGATTGTGCACACATATAGAACTTACATATTATAGTAGGATTATTTGCATACATGTTGGATTCATGGCACTAACATACAATGCATGAAGGAGGTCGACTGAATCAGTAAACCACCTGATCATTCCCATTAGCATAGGGACATATACACACACTTTTGCATATGTTCATATAAGAATTACAAAACTTTAGGGACAATGGATGCCTGTGATTGGTGGATGAGTAGATGGATAATGGATGTTAGGATATACATTCTTCTTAACTTGGTGATTTCGTGGATGAAATAGTTTAAGTAGGGGAGAATGTAACACCCCGTAATTTTCAAGAGCACTATAATGATAAACTAAGAATATTTAATTAAATACTGGGAATTAAGTAAAATTTACTATACCAATGCGTTCATATCGGAATTCTGCTTAAGATAGACTTCGAGTTTGCATAAAATGGACATCGTATGAAGAAGATATTAATGTTTGAAGTTTGTACACATATGGGCATAATATATATATATATATATATATATATATATATATATGTATGTATGTATGTATGTATAACAAATCCATAATTCGAAATCACAGAGTGGGAAAAGTAAGGGGAAATCGGTCCATTAGGGGTCAACCCCGTCCCCTATGGGTGTCGATCCATGGATCGACCCCTACACATAGGTGTCGACCCCTATATCGACCTCAGCTAGATCCGGGAAGATCCTTTTCTGTGTACGTGGACTCGTTTCTTGACCAGGTTCGTTGACTTTAGGCTATAAATATGACCTCATTTCTATTGTTTTATTCACCCAAAAACAATGAGACAACAAGATATTGCCCCAACTCAAATTAAAATAGCCTATTCTTCTGCAACAACAATTTATACATATTCAAGAATCTTTGCTACAACACCAACAGTCAATTCTTTGTTCTTTAGATCCAGTCATGGTGAGTTCATGTTATTTTTAAATATAAACAATTAATAGTAATCTTGTCATCATATGCCTGTCTTGCTATTATGCCTATTTTTGTTCTCTTCTCTCCCTCTTTCCCTTTTTTTTATATAGCCAGGCTACCTTCAAGCCTAGGCCTATCGCTGAAATATGCGAGCGCACAAATTGGGAATGGTGGGGAATGTTAATTTGGGGGCATAACTTATATTAAAACATGATTGGTATT
This sequence comes from Allium sativum, assembly GCA_030737875.1. Lineage (NCBI taxonomy): Eukaryota > Viridiplantae > Streptophyta > Magnoliopsida > Asparagales > Amaryllidaceae > Allium > Allium sativum. Next base: position 38,812,711 of record CM060913.1, read on the forward strand.
TGGGCATAATTTATTCCTTAATCTAAAACTTTAATTTAGGGGCATAACTTTATTGTGAATCAAACTGGGATTTGAGGCATAATCTTGGATAAACATGAAAATTGGTTAATAATGAACATGCCTAGATTTACAGTAATTAGAAACTGTAACCGCACTTAGACACGAGGTTAGAGATTCTTTTCCAATACTTGTATCATTTGATGATACCATGTGAATCGCTAGAAACATGCGACTAATAAGAAAACGGTTATGTTTACCAAAGTTTTTGTGTTGTTGATTCCTAGTGTAGCGCTTCTTCCCCTATGCATTACACTTGTGGTAGAAGTCTTCCCGGAATCGCCCGGTAAATCCAACGTCCACATGTGGTTAATCTAATGTGAGGGTTCGAGTGCATAAATATACAAGTAACGGTACTAAGACATGAGGTTAAGTCCAACTGTGGTAGAAGTCTGCCTGGAACTGCCCGACATATCTGCATCGACAAGTAGTAGAATTAATGTGAGAGGTCTAGTCCATTAATAAGCCGTAAGTGGATATCTCGCTAACCTGTAATAATTAACCTGTTTAGACCTGTAAGGGATTACATGAACCTATTAATTTGATTGGGGTTAAGTAAACTTGTTAAATCAGTGGAGGTTAAGTTAATCTTGTTAAATCTGTGGGGGCGGGTTACACACACACACACACACACATATATATATATATATATATATACACATACGTACATATATATATATATATACCCAACAAACTTAACCTATTTTACATGTAGGGGTTATGCAACCTTGTTAAACTATTAGGCATAACCTATTAAAATCCTAGTAGTGGGGATGAAACCCTAGGAGGGAAGCTTGTATCATCTCTTGTGTGGGACCCGTTTCAGTCAGTTATCCATCCTGATATCAAACGAGGACTTCAAACTAGGTCGGGGTTAGGGCACGCTTACTGAGCTGATTATGAGAGGTCACTTGTGTGAGGATGTTGATGGTGCATTCCGACGGGGTCATGTGCGTGCATGAGTCCGGTTTTATTGGGAAATTAAGATGTTGTGACATTAGTAGATATGGTTGTGAATTTTGAAAATAATGGGGTTGCCACTTTAGGGAGTGATACATCCTACTGTGGGGCCAACACAGGGTATTTACGGGGTAGGGAGCCAATCGATTGGGGGTAGTAATTAGGTACATCTAGTCTTGCTTGTTGGGGGTCTATTATTATTGTTGTGGGTAACACATGTCATTCCCATTGGGCTACTTGTTATTCTTGTTGGGGTAAAACATGTCACTAGAAGTACACATAAGTCTACCATCTTGTTCTAGTTGGGATCATCTTGCTCTCGTTATGCTAGTATTGGTGCCGAGAAAAGTACCTGAGAAGCGCAATATATTTCGTCATGTTTATTCTGTTTACCCAACTCAGTCTGTTATACCTGTCTTACGATACTGTTATCTCTCTCATTCAGTTTATATGCCTGTCATGATGCTTTTACTTGTTTATATGCTAAAAGTAACTGGACTCACCAGACTTTATATCTGACCCATTTTGTTTCCACTTCTCTCTCTTCCATTTCCCCCTAGGTTCTCAAGGTGGGAATACTCAGGCTTGATTTAGATTCTCTCTTTCATTCTGGTTGGAGGTGCTTAGATGTGCCGCTTTGATTTCTTGTTTTCTTTGATATGGCCATAATTATGGGGAACTATCTTCTTTTATTATTGTACTCTGATAATTTTAATACAAGACAAAAGTTTTAAGTTGATGTAATGGGTTTTCTGTATTTCAAACTTATGATGTAGCTATGTTTTGGACCACGATGTTTTCTATTTAATAAAGTTTTAAATTCCGCTATTATTTTATATCTATCTTGTAATGTTTTTGTTTCTGTTTACCTATAACGCTTCACGAAACTTAATGCACTCTGATAAAGAGTGACATTAACGGACGTGGGATGTCACACCTTGCCACATCCATGCCTTTCCACATACATGGGGATCCATCATTTTTCCCACCTAAATGCAACTAGATCTAACCAATTTTCCCGCTAAAACAACTAGATCTACTTTTCGAATTTCGAACAAATCTCATGCTTAAATCCAATTGATTTCAACATGTTTGCAATCATCAATTGAGCCAAAATCCAACAACAATTCACACAACAATAATCATTCATTCCAAACAACAATTATCATAAAAAATACATGAAAACTACCTATTTAAGTGGCAAATTAGATCCTAAGGTGATTCATATGAAAATAAACTTACCATGATGTAGATCTAGGTGAAATCGACTTAAAATGATGAAATTATGATCATACAACCCATATACTTGATCGAATCTGTAACAACCTAAATTCCGACAAATTGATTTCTTTTTAGAATTCTAATCTATCGAAACCCGCGTTGGTTTATCTGGTATCTGCAGAAAAGACAGAGATAATAAACATATCAGAGCTCAGAAAACATCTCACAGTGGAATGGAATAAAATATAATATACTAAAATATAGCCTTACCAAGATAATAATACTGCCTAACTAGTATCCAAGCTATCATATCTCTGCCACAAATCAACCGTGAGTATGTTATGAGAAGGGGGTCTAAACACATGTTCTAGTGACTGGATTTAAACTACACATTCTGGATAACCCTATATATACTGTTCAATTACATTTTCTTATTTATTAGGTTACTTGTGTTAATAGCACTCAAGGCTTGCACACATGTCTTACCCATCTACTCCCTAGCAGATTAACCTAATACAATATACATGTAGCTAACCCCAATATTAAGGTACACCCCATAGTACCTCACTCTCACGGTCTTCGCCGTAATGCCAAAGAAACATACACAGTCCCTTATCCTACACTGGAATGACATACGGATCTTTGTATAAAACGCTACGTTTCGTATAGAACCGCCATCGCCATGCTACGTAAGCGTACGGACTGCCACCTTCAAGCGATTCGATCGAATTAGATTCCATCACAGAGTAATTCCCTGGAGTCTATAATACACACCTGGAGCAGATATGCATGTATCTAGACTTTCTCACATACGTATCGTTAATCGTACTCGATGCCTCAACCTTGATGATACACCATCCGGAAATAGTATGCATGTATCCGCACATATTATATACTGTGCACTGAGTTCCGTAATAGGGCTATATCAGATACACAGAACTTGGTCGGGAGCCTTTTCAGATATCCATATACATATACGCTATGGTCTACATTTTCACAGTGGTTATGGTCCCACCCGACCCCTCGCTCAACTAGTGAAAGGCAAACAGATATGAGAGCTAGTGATGTGCCCCTAACAAATAATCTACATCCAAATTGGCATGTACCGCAACTAAAGCCTCGATAGTAAATGGTCAATGGTCTTTTTGTTTAGCTCTCCGCCTTTTCGCATCACGGTGACTGTTGGTAACAGGTACCCGACGATTACTATCAATCAGATGGTTAGACTTGCTTAAGGCAAAAAGATGAGATAGTCATAACCTGCCTAGTCACAAGGCACCAAATTCGTCGAATCACCTAAGCCACCCTACAGCCTTCTAACTGCCTAATATCGTGGCAATCAAGGTATACTCACCGGATAGTAACGTGCAGACCCAACCTCTGCAAGAACAACCTAAACGCTGCCACCGCATAGAGGACTACCAGGAGTACCCTCCACGTCCCAGGAAGCCACGTGCTTCCCTTTCCAATCATTCAGAGCCGACAGAATATCAACAGAACATCAGGAAGAAAAAACATAATAATCAGATGAACGTGCGTTCCACTCGTGTTTCATGACACCAGGTGATCTACCTCGTTGGGTTCTTCATTTCCAGATGTACGGACTGGTCCAAACGCCCCAGGTTAACGTGTTATTGGACCTTATGTCGAAACGTTTAATTACGCACTTGGTCTATCTCATTAAATTTCCTATTGACTTGGTTATTCCAAATCATATTAACTTCTTATTTAGGTTACCAAGTTCTTCTTGCTTATTAATTTCAATTATATAACTTATCTTATTTAAGTACAACTATCTCATTTTCTCTATCGTTTATTATAACCTAAGTGATAATTTGCACTTGTCCCTAGGACAAGCCTACCTATTATCTTTCATTTTCCCCTTTAAGTTTATTCATAATAGGTTATTATTATTCTCCATTCATTTTAATATTTATACTATTGTAACATTCATTCATTTGCATTATTTATAATTAATGCCATTTATTTCTATCTTGTTATAAACATATATTCATATATATATATATATATATATATATATATATATGTTTATGCACCAGACCTCTTACATTAAGCTGACCACTTGTGCATGCTAGATTTGCCAGGCAGTTCCAGGAAGATTTCTACCACAAGTTGAACTTGACCTCGTGTCTTAGCACCGTTATAAGTATGTTCACGCACAAAACCTGTAACGACCCGCATTCTATGTATCGGAGGATCGTAGAATATTTATTTTATCTTCATATGACGTTGTATGGTCGTGTAACTTTGGGAAACAACTATTGGGGTCATTTCCCACATTCACAATTTTTATCGAACTTTAAATGACCATTTTGCCCCTGGCGAATATTCTTTCGCCTATAACTTTTGATTGGTAAATAGTTTTGACCTAAAACCACTTCCATTGGATTTAAATGATGGTTTAACTTTCCATAAAGTGGTCACATAATCAAACGGACTTACCATTTGGAAGATATGGCTGAAATAAGGTTTGGAAGATGAAAAACAATATAATTGGGCTTAACGGGGTGATTAACAACTAAGCCTATAAATTTCGGGATTAGGGTTATGCGAGTGCTGAAAGGGTTTGGGAAAACATTTCATTTCAATTTTATAGCCGCCACTTACATCTCTTGAACCCCAACAATGACCCCCAACTCCCAAATCTCATTCTAATCACTTCTTAATCGCTAATTAAGCAAAACTACACCAAATCAAGACAAATTAGCATCAAATCAGAGATTGGGCTGTTGGAACACATAGGAATTCGAACCAAATCAGTGGAGTTTTCAGACATGAAGTTTATTTGTGGCTAAAGTGAGTGATTAACATGTTTATCCACTAATTACGGCTAATTAGGGGTGATTAGTGACAATTAGCAAAATTATGCATCATAAAAATCTAGAAAAATATGTAGAAATTCTTAAATATTATTTTATGTCACTGGTGAAAATTTGAGTTAATTTGGAATAAGTTTACTAATCCTATAGTTAAAACATGGTTAAGGGGATTAGGGGGAAATCATGCTTTTTGGGTATGTTTGATCTAAAATATTTCATGTGAATGATGTTTTAATGTTTTTGATTAATTCTTTATGTTGTTACCGCTGTTTGGATTGTTTTGTGATGTCATAGGAAGGTTAGAATGGTTGAAAATGCTGTCGTTTGGCGAAAATAGCTTGCTGGAAAAAGTCATAGATTTTCAGGTCCGGTTAAGAGGACGACCCAATCTAACCGGTTAGGAGGGAGACCCAAACCGATCCGGATAGGAGAAAGAGACCAGAACCAATCCCGATAGGAGAAAAAGATCCGAACCGATCTGGATTAGAGAAAGAGACCCGAACCAGATAGGAGAAGGAGACCCGAACCGATCCGAATAGGAGAAAGAGACCCGAACCAAATCGGATAAAAGAAGGAGATAAGGAGACCCGAACCGAACTGGATAGGAAAAGGAGACCAAAACCAAACCGAAAAGGAGGAGGAGACCAAAACCGAACTGGATAGAAGGAGGAGACCCGAACCGAACACCAATTCAACCCAAACCCGAGATGCAAAGGAAGTCCAAGCGGGAAGTTATCACTCAGGATCCAAATGGGAACCAACGAGTTAACTTCTTGAGTTGGACATTGCTGTGGAACGTGTGAAAAGGGGTTATCGATATCTATAACTTTGGTCCATCGTTGAAGAGAGGGGGCCTGTAGACGAACCAGAGCCAGGGAAGTGTGGATTGGTTAACCCTTAACCTAGAGCCAAGGATGTGTGGACTGGGTAGGGTTATTGACTATAGACCAGGGAAGCATGGTCATAGCAATAGTTGTATAGAGTTGTCGTCATGGCCCCAATGGATTTGTTGATCAAAGTGGTGGATATTGTATACTTTACGCACTAAGTGAGTGATGTGAGGATGATTGCTATGTTTGATGTTTGCTATCACCATGCCATGCACACTCCCATTTTACACTTTATGTTAGCGTTATCTTAGAGTACTGTACATCTTGTTATGCTAACTCTTTGTTTGCAGGTCCAGGTTCAGGTATGATTATTTATATCTGTTATTATTTTAATTTGCTGCTATCACTCATACCAGACTTTTGTCTGACCTAGAGTTTTATCTCTCTTCTTATTACTCTGGGTACTCCTAAAGGAGCAGACTAGAGATAGGTCAGGTGGTTATGCACGAGTAGCTGTTCGGAGGCAAGCAGGTGGCTTCCACGTACTATTTACATATATTCTCCTTGTGTTGTTGTTGGTCACTACTTTGGGCATTAGTGGTGTACCTTTTTTATTTTGCTTTAGTGCATCATAAGCTGTATTTTGGATTCCGCTGCTATGATGGTTTAATTTTCAGCTTATGCACTGTCTCGCCTGTTTTATGTCAAGTTATGTTATTATTATACTTTATTCCATGTGCTGTGAGATATACTATAGGTTCTTGGTGATTCATCGTTCAGTGCCATTCGGGCATTGGCACAGCTCATTTTGAGAAATTGCCGGCTAGTTTGGGGCGGGCCGTCACACTTGGTATCAGAGCCTTGGTTCCATAGTTAACCTAGGGGAAGACATCAGGGAGAGATAGTATATGTATTTGAGAGCGCGCATTTGTGATATTTTGGTTTTCAAAAACTATATATATACACACACACTATTAGTATATCTAAGGATGAAGTTGCATTGAACGGGAAACACTAAGGAGATGGTTAATCGTTCTCTTTTTACATATTGAACGATGAGCCGGAATATGAGAAGTATAGGTTCAGGGACAAATAATGTGAATGTCTCCAATATAAGGATGATGTTTATTGCCTTCATGCGAGAGATGCTTAGGGATGCTCAGGAAACATTTCCTATTGTTGTTAATGGTGGTGGTGCAGTAGTGTTGGAGCCTAGAGCCGATTTCGCCAAGCTCTGCAAGGATTATACTAGTCTTAGTGGGAAGCCGTTCCACGGAACAGAGTCGGCTATGGAGGTTCAGGATTGGCTTGATATTTGTGAAGGCATCTTCGAGGATTTGAAGATTGATGATGCGATGAAGTGAAAGTTAGCATCGCGTCAACTTCAAGGACGAGCAATGAATTGGTGGAATGCTATTAAAGCGGCTACTCCCGAGGATTAAGTTACTTAGAATCAGTTTAAGACCCGATTCAGTGATAAGTTTATTCTAGCTGCTAAGAAATCAAAATTGTTCAGGAAGTTTTTGGAGCTTAGGTAGAATGGTAGGGCAGCCTCAGAGTATATTGCTGAATTCGATACCTTATCGAAATATGGATTGTCCCTTGTCGATACCGTTGAGAAGAAGAATGAGAATTCATAGCTGGCCTAGATGAGTACTTGGGGGAGAGACTCATAAACCATATCAATGAGACATTCGAATCTATTATGGGAAAGGAATTGAGATCTGAGAGCCTTTACCCTAAGTCGAAGACGAAGGTTGTTATTACATATGCAGAGGATCCAAAGATGCAGGCAAGCGGTGGAGGCAAGAATAATTCCCAAAATAAGAGGAAACAGAATCAGACTACGGATGGTCACAAAAAGAAGAATACGAAAGATATCGAGTGCTATAGCTGTGGCAATAAGGGTCACTATGCCAAAGAGTGTCAAGCAAAGTCAGGGGAAAAGAAGTGCTTCAACTGTAGCCAAGTGGGGCATTTTAAGAATGAATGTCCACAACCCCTAAGGAGAAGAAAATGGTGAAAGCATATGCTATCAATGTTATTCCTTCTTTGTCGAATGCCCCACCTGCAGTGCAGAAGGGAAAAAATGTTGTTATTCAAGGTATACTTTCTATTTATGATATTCCTGTTCGAGTGTTGTTTGATACCGGGGCTTCCCATTCCTTCGTATTTAGTGACCTGGTAGATAGGTTGGAATTAGAATCTGAGATTGTTGATAGACCTTTAGTTGTGACGAACCCGGTCGGTGGTTTGACTAGCCTTAGTATGATTTGTCGAAATTTGGTCTTATCGAGTCATGGATGTATGTCTGCTTGTGATTGCTTTGTTTTGGGCTTTACTGGGTTTGGCATTATTTTCGGAGTCGATAGACTCCAAAGATATGGGGTGGTGGTAGACTATGAGGGGTCATCGGTGACCATTAGAGCAGACGATGGGCGGAGGGTGGTATTGGGATGCCTAGCTAGTGATGAGGTGATGGCTAGTTTTCTACATTCCCTCGACATCCCACATGATGAGTTATCAGATGTGCCTATTGCTGGCGAGTATCCGGACATCTTTGGGGAAGTGATCAGACTTCCACCGCACCGAGAAATCGAGTTTCGGATTGATTTAGTGAAAGATGTCCGACCTATAGTGATGCCACTTCGTCGTATAGAACCAAGGGAGCACAAGAGCTCAAAGTGAAAGTAAGCGATCTTTTGAAGAAGGGATTTATTAGAAGAAGTATTTCCGAGTGGGGAGTACCAGTTATATTTTCTACTAAGGCCGATGGTTCCCTTCACTTATGTGTAGACTACCGCGAGTTGAACAAGGTGACTAGAAAGAATAAGTACCCTCTTCCATGAATAGATGATTTATTTGATCAAATGAATGGAGCAAGAGTGTTTACCTAATTGGATCTCGCGATAGGTTTTCATCAGCTCAAAGTAGCAGCCGAGAGTCTATCTAAGACGGCATTTCGAATGCCGTCTGGATTTTATGAGTGGTTAGTCATGCTATTCGGGTTGACCAATGCACCAACATATTTTGTGGATCTCATGAATAGGGTATTCAGGGATCAATTAAATAAGTTTGTTCTTGTGCTCGTGGACGTTATCTTGGTTTACTCGAGGACAGAGGAAGAACACAAGGAACATTTGAGGACAGTGATGGAGGTGTTGAGGAAACACCGATTGAAAGAAATTTTTTCTAAGTGTCACTTCTGGAGGAGGGAAGTGAGATTCTTGGGCCATGTTGTTTCAAAGGATGGTATTGCCGTGGATCCTGCGAAGGTGGTTACATTGTAAGATTGGTCTATGCCCAAGAACGCAACAGATGTAAGAATCAAGCTTTTGTTTGGGACAAAAGATGTGAGAATGCATTCAAGAGTCTAAAGGAGAAGTTAACATTTGAACCGGTATTGGTTATTCCTAAAGATAACGAAGAGATGATGGTATACACGAATGCCTGTGGTACCAGACTAGGTGCTGTATTGATGCAAGGAGGTAGGGTTATGGCCTATGCTAGTCGGCAACTGAAACCCACATGAGAAAAGATATCCTACCCATGATTTGGAATTGGCAGCGATCGTGTTCGCGTTGAAAATGTGGAGACATTATCTCTTAGGAGAAAGATTCAAGTTGTTTACCATTCATAAATCATTAAAGTACCTTTTTCTCAAATGGATTTAAATCTTCGTCAGCAAAGATGGCTAGAGTTATTGTCTTTGTATGATTTCAATATCACATACACACCCGGGAAGGGCAATGCAGCAGCTGATGCATTGAGTAGGAGACATGCTAGTTTGGTGGCTATGTTTCTTGAATGGAAGCAACTGGAGTATATTGCGGGATATGATTTCAGATCTAAGCGCGAATTAGATCCAGAGATGTAAGCAAGTTTGACGATCAGACCGACTTTGATTGAGCGGATTGGTTCCAGTCAGAGGGGCGATCATAATCTATTGGCAATCATCTCCAAGGTAGAGATTGGTATCGACGACGAGATAATGAACAAGTATGGTCTTGATCGAGAAGATGGCTTCGAAAGAATGGGAGACTAGTTATATCCAACGTTAATGGATTAAGAGATGAAGTGCTTAGGGAAAGTCATCACTCGAAACTAACAATACATCCCGGTGGTAACAAGATGTATCGAGACATGAAGCAGACCTACTACTGGGAAGGGATGAAGAGAGACATTGGGAAGTTTATATCCAAGTGCATGGACTGTTCGTTAGTTAAAGCCGAGCAAAAGAAGCCTAGTGGTTTGTTACAACCATTGGAAATTCCCGAACGGAAATGGGAACAAGTCTCAATGGATTTCATTGATGGTTTACTAAGAACCAGATCAGGTCACGATAGTATTTAGGAGATTGGGATCGATTGACCAAAAGTGCAAGGTTTATACCGGTCAAGTCGAATAGTGTAACAGCCCGTATATTCTATAACAGTGAAATTCACAAATTAAAGTATAATTAATTTCAAATCAAAGAATTAAGGGAAACGGGATATGCCATTGCGTTCGTCTCGGAAAACTACGCGAAATAGAGTCCGAATTTTCGAAAATCGGAGTCCGTATGACCAAGATATGGCCTCCGGAAGTTTCAGAATTAGGTTTAAAATTCGAACAGACGAAAACAGCTCAGAAAAACTAATTCAAAACTCAAAATCGGGCCCAATTGGCCAAGGCGGGAAAATTCCCGCCCAAAGCATCCAGGTCGACTTGGCAGTCGACCTGGGGCTAGCCAGGTCGACTGGGCAGTCGACCTGGGTAACCCGTGTCGACTGCCAAGTCGACACGGTGTCGACTGGGGTGTCTACCTGGTCCCTGAGCCAGGTCGAACCCAGCCCACCCTGGCTGGCCTAGTCTGTGTTTGGTCGATTTTCTGAGCCTTGCCTTGTCACTAGGGCAAGGTGTCAGCTCCTGGTTGGTCCCTCCTTTGAACGAACGGCTATTATTAAACCAAGCTTCATCGACGGTCTAAATCAACTCACAAACTCTATAAAAAGGACCTAAGACTAACCCTAATTCACACAAACTAAAATGGAGATGAGACCGTCATGATGCTGAGGAGAGACTAAGGATAGCCGTCAGAAATTGGGAGACAATTAGGAGATAAATCAAAAGCTTAAAGCAACGTTAATTGAATCAAAGCAACACCTACAACAAAGGATAGCATCTCCAAATTCAGAATTCAGATTCCTGAATTGAAGATTCGTCATACGTTGTAAGTAGATTGCTATTCCGATATGAATAATTAATTGCGTTTGATTTGTGTAAAATGCGAAATGGAATTGTGGCGATAATAATCTATACTTGTATGTTATTTTGATTCTAAACGATTTGGAAATGTTATACGATTGGATAATTTGCAAGTATGTGATTTGGGATTCATACAAGTATGCGATTTATGTTGACAACTATATGTTGTGGATTCATGCAAGTATATGATGCATTAATATGCCAATATGATGTACATACTTTTATGATCATTTTTAGTGTGTAATTGGGCTCGACTAAGTACTATGATTTATATGAATCCATGTTGAAATTGGCAAATCATACTTTTTTGTTAGAAACAAAAGTAAGCACCTTTATGAATATGACTAAACTATGTTTGGTATTATGCCTAGTTGAAAACATGTTTTAGGCCTAAGTTGTTATCAAAACCATATGGTGATATATGTGACACAATTAACTTAGATTTACATCCCAATTGCAAGTTTACAATGATTCATGTTTAAGTATTATTTATGCCATGATTACATGAATAGAATGATTCATGTTTAAGTATTATTTATGCCATGATTATATGAATAGAACAATTCATGTTTAAGTATTGTTTATGCCATAATCATATGAATAGAATGAATCATGTTTAATTATTGTTTATGCCATGATTATATGAATAGAATGATTCATGTTTAAGTATTGTTTATGCCATAATTATATGCTGTTACAATTGCAAGTTCACATGTGCCTACTTTATGTTAATTGAATCGTTCGTTGCAAGTTCATGCGTTCACACTCCCCACTTTCATGTTACCTTATAAACACCATGTTATAAGCCTCCCCTTTTCATATGGCTAAATTGGGTTTAAATATTAAACCCAACACACCTTACATTGTAGCGAACGTGTAAAACGGGGGTAATGACGTTTGGGTTAAAATATAGAACATATGTGTTGGCATGTTTGACGCATGCCAACAACCTTGAAAAACAATTACGTGGCATAAATAAATTTTAATCAATAAAGATGAATTTGAATAATGGGCCGCAAATATTTACATATAAAAAAGAAAAGAGACAAAATATGTAAATGTAGAAAATACGATGTGTTTAACCCGAGGTTGGATTGAGTTGTGATGTAAACCTGCCCGGAACCGCCCGGCTGTCCAGTAGTCACAACAATACCTATCCAATGTGGGTGGTTAAACACGGAGCCCAATAAGGACCCGAGGTTAGACTAAGTTGTGGCGTAAGACTGCCCGGACCCAACCGGCAACAGGCAGCCACAACAATACCTGTCTAATGTGAGAGGTCGAGGCTTTAATAAGACAATTAAGGCTGAGTCATGATTGATAGGATTAAGTAAATTATATTAATACTTAATAAAAATGGAACATGCTAAACTATACAGACTGATTGGGGGTTAGGTTTATAAAACACTTAACCAACTTAGCATGTTGGCTAGAAATAGAAAACCTAGTAGCGGGGGACCCTTTTCAGCAGTAACCCTACAAGGTGTATCAGGATACCCTGAACTAGGCAGGGTGGGGCACGATTACTGGGCTGACTGTAGGAGGTCAAATCGACGGCGGTGGTGCAGCAGTGTAGGTTCTAACGGGGTGCGGGCGTGCACACACTCCGGCGCAGAAAAATAAAGCACTGGGCACCAGTAGCATACCTGTGCATTCTAGAGTTGTGTCGGGCCGCCACCATGGGACTTGATACACCCCATGGTGGGACCAGCATAGGTAACTACAACATCGGGGGCCGTAAGACACATGTAACTATGCGAGTAGGAGCCGATCATCAGAAATGGATCACTTCACCCTGTTTATGGGGTGCCTGTTGGGAACTAGTTTATATGGGTACAGAGATTAATATGGGGTACGATAGTATATTCGACCCTAGATAACTTAACTTAGTTTATGGTGCTTTCCCATTTCCAGTTTATACTTATCATACCCAGTTCTTTATTCATAGACTGAATAGTCCTAGACTTACTCAGACTTTATGTCTGACTCTACTTTTCTTTCGCCTTCTTTTCTTTTGTTTCCTCCCCAGGTCCACAGGGAGGGAATACCGCAGCTTGACCAGATTTCACATCCAGCTTGAAGAGAAAGAATGTATTGCTTGAATCTTTTCCGTTTTGGACTATGGCTTTGGGCAGCAATTATGGGACTTTTTGCAGTTTATTCATGTTTTCTTTATGCTTCTTTAATAATGTAATCAAGACAGTTATGGAGATGTTATGTTTTTGGAAGAATTGTAAGACAAGTATGGCATGTTGTTGTGAACACGTATTTTGATGAAATAAAAGATGTTGTTGTTTTTCCGCTGTTCAAAAATATGTGTTCTTATATCTGTCTTGTTTATCTGTGGCTTATACTTATAAACCTCCACCAAAATTTGGGCATTCCCTTTGAGAGTGACCCTAACGGAGGTGGGTGTTTCAAATAGAACGACAGCTAAATTAGCGGAACTGTATATGAAGTGTATAGTGAGGTTTCATGGAGTACCCAAAGGTATTATGAGTGGCCAAGATCCATTATTTACTAGTGGGTTTTGGAAGAGCTTACAAGAGGCTTTAGGGTCAGAATTACATCTCAATACCACATACCAACCTCAAACCGATGGTCAAACAGAGAGGGTGAATCGTGTATTAGAGGATCTCTTGAGAGCTTGTATATTGGATTTTAGAGGATCATGGGATGACCATTTGCATCTGGTTGAGTTTGCATATAATAATAGTTATCAGTCCAGTATTGATATGGCTCCATTTGAAGCTTTGTATGGAAGACCGTGCAACTCACCATCATGTTGGTTGGAAATAGGTGAAAAGTTTGTGCTTGGGCCAGATGTAATAAGAGAAACTTCAGATAGGATCAAGGTTATTCAACAGCGAATGAAGGCTGTCCAAGATCGGCATAATAGTTATGCTGATAAAAGGCGAAGAGATTTGAAATTCTCCATTAGTGACTTGGTATTCGTCAAGATTGTTCCGTTAAAGTGTGTGATTCAGTTTGGTAGGAGAGGTAAGTTGGCACTAAGGTTTGTTGGTCCATTTCCAGTCCTCGAGCAAGTGGGGAATTTAGTGTATAATGTTGGATTACCTGACAAGATGGCGGGAGTGTGCAACGTATTTCATGTTTCTCAATTAAGGAAGTTCGTGCATGATTCTGATATGACTATTTCACCAGATCAGTTGGATGATATCGAGGTAGAATCCAAGGCAGATGGAAGCCGCATAACGATTTGTATTATCGGACACGATAAGAAGCAACTCCGAAGGAAGATAATGAAATTGGTTAAGGTCCAGTGGGGTGATAATAAGAATGACTGTATTTGGAAAACCGAGGAGAGCAAGGAAGTCATATCCAGAGCTCTTTGCCTGGTAAGATTTTGATCATGATATATTTATTCCCTTGTTAGTAAACCGCAAGCCAGGATAGGCTTGTTGTGTTATTATGTATGTTTGATTGTTTGTAAATGGCTGATAGGCATGTGGGACACCATTGTATGTTTTGATTAAGGAATTTTTGGGGCGAAATTTCTTAAGGGGAGAGAGTGCAACGACCCGCATTCTACGTATCAGAGGATCGTAGAATATTTATTTTATCTTCATACGAAGTCGTATGGTCGTGTAACTTTGGGAAACGACTTTTGGGGTCGTTTCCCACAGTTACGATTTTAGCCGAATTTTAAATGACCATTTTACCCTTGGCGAATCTTGTTTCACCTATAACTTTTGATTGGTAAGTAGTTTTGACTTGAAACCACTTCCGTTGGATTTAGTTGATGGTTTACCTTTCCGTAGAGTGGTCACATTAATCAAACAGACTTACCGTTTGGGAGATATGGCTGAAATAAGGTTTGGAAGATGAAAAACAACATAGTTAGGCTTAACGTGGTGATCAACAACTAAGCCCATAACCCATTTCGGGATTAGGGTTATGGGAGGGCTGAAAGGGTTTTGGGAAACATTTCATTTCAGTTTTATAGCTGCCACTTACATCTCTTGAACCCCAACAATGGCCTCCATCTCCCAAATCTCATTCTAATCACTTCTTAATCGCTAATTAAGCAAAACTACACTAAATCAAGTCAAATTAGCATCAAATCAGAGATAGAGCTGCAGGAATACATAGGAATTTGACCCAAATCAGTGGAGTTTTCAGACCTGAAATTTATTTGTGCCTAAGGTGAGTGATTAGCATGTTTATTCACTAGTTATGGCTAATTAGGGGTGATTAGTGATAATTAGCGAAATTATGCATCATAAAAATCTGGAAAAATATGTAGAAATTCTTAAATATTATTTTATGTCATTGGTGAAAATTTGGGTTAATTTGGAATAAGTTTGCTAATCCTATAGTTAGAACATAGTTAAGGGGATTAAGGGGAAAATCATGCTTTTTGGGTATGTTTGATCTAATATATTTTATGTGAATGATGTTTTAATGTTTTTGATTGATTCTATATGTTGTTACTGTTGTTTGGAATGTTTGTGATGTCATAGGTAGGTTCGAATGGTGGAAAATGCCGTCGTTTGGCGAAAATAGCTTGTTGGAAAAAGTCGTAGATTTTCAGGTCCGGTTAGGAGGAAGACCCGATCTGAACTGGTTAGGAGGGAGACCCGAACCGATCTAGATAGGAAAAAAAGACCCGAACCAATCTGATTAGGAGAGAGAGACCCGAACCGATCCGGATAGGAGAAAGAGACCTGAACTGATCCGGATAGGAGAAAGAGACCCGAACCGAACCGGATAGGAGAAGGAGACCCGAACCGATCCGAATAGGAGAAAGAGACCTGAACCGAACCGAGTAGGAGAAGGAGAAAAGGAGACCCGAATCGAACCAGATAGGAATAGGAGACCTGAACCGGACCGAAAAGGAGGAAGAGACCCGAACCGAATTGGATAAAAGGAGGAGACCCGAACCGAACAGAATTCAACCATAACCCGAGAGGCAAAGGTAGTCCAAGTGGGAAGTTATAACTCATGATCCAGATGGGGACCAATGAGTTAACTTCTAGAGTTGGACTTTGCTGTGGAACATGTGCAAAGGGGTTATTGATATCTATAACTTTGGTCCACCATTGAAGAGAGGGGGCCTGTAGACGAACCATAGCTAGGGAAGTGTGGACTGGTTGACCCTTAACCTAGAGCCAAGGATGTGTGGACTGGGTAGGGTTATTGACTATAGACCAAGGAAGTATGGTCGTAGAAATAGTTGTACGGAGTTGCCGTCATGGCCCCAATGGATTTGTTGATCAAAGTGGCGGATATTGTATACTTTACGCACTGAGTGAGTGATGTGAGGATGATTGCTATGTTTGATGTTTGCTATCACCATGACATGCACACTCCGATTTTACACTTTATGTTAGCATTATCTTAGAGTACTGTACATCTTGTTATGCTAACTCTTTGGTTGTAGGTCCAAGTTCAGGTATGATTATTTATATCTGTTATTGTTTTAATTTGTTGCTATCGCTCATACCAGACTTTTGTCTGACCTAGAGTTTTATCTTTCTTCTTATTACTCTGGGTACTCCTAAACGAGCAGACTAGAGATAGGTCAGGTGGTTATGCACGAGTAGCTGTTCGGAGGCGAGCAGGTGGCTTCCACGTACTATTTACATATATTCTCCCTGTGTTTTTGCTGGTCACTTCTTTGGGCATTAGTGGTGTACCTTTTCTATTTTGCTTTAGAGACTGTATTTTGAAGTTGTAATAATGATGCTTTGGATCATAAGCTGTATTTTGGATTCCGCTGCTATGATGGTTTAGTTTTCAACTTATGCATTATCTCACCTGTTTTATGTCAAGTTATGTTATTATTATATTTTATTCCATGCGCTGTGAGATATACTACAGGTTCTTGGTGATTCATTGTTCCTTGCCAATCGGGCATTGGCATAACACATTTCGGGAAAATGTCGGCTGGTTCGGGGCGGGCTTTCACAAGACCCCTCACATTAAATTAACCAGTTGTGGGTGCTGGATTTGCTGAGTGGTTCCGGGCAGGCTTCTACCACAAGTGGAATTTAAACCTCGTGTCTAAGTGTGGTTACAATTTTCTATTTACTGTAAATTTAGGCATATTCATTCTTCCAAAATTTACTGTAATTCTTATTTACAATCTTTTGGCATAATAATTCTTAAACAAATATTCATGTTCATCGTAAATTTCACAATTACAGCATTCACGAAAATTCCCAAATCAGATAGGTGATTTATGGAAATAGGCTTTATACAGCAGAAATGTTCTTAGTTCAGGTTTCAGGATTATAGTACTACAAAAGTTAATCATTTATACAAAGGATACAATTCATTTTTAATTACAACAACACTAGTTTCTACTGATTTCAGTGGGTTAAACATTTCAGCAGATTAATCATTTCAGCAAATTAAACATTTCAGCAGGTTAAGCATTTTAGCAAATTAATCATTTCAGCAGATTTATTATACATATTAATGGGGAATGCCAAACGATGGATGTACCATTATCAAAATGGCATAACTTAAATCCACTCAACTAATAGCTTTCCAATTCATGAATCTTGTCCAGACCTAGCATTCCATGGCTCTTCTAACTGAATCTAGAATCTAAACAACCATGGATTCACAATTCTCAAACTAAAAGAAAAGGGGAAAAAGAAGAGAAATCTAATTTAACCAGATTCAAGAATTTACCTCACATAGATCAGAATCCTGAACACCCACTTGAAAATATACATTCTTTTCCTGCATATCTTGAATAAGAACTTCTAGACTAATTATTCTATTTTCTAAGGAGATTTGAGGAGAAAGAAGAATGGCAGAGTCCAGACAGCCTCTTAGAAAATATGAGATTTAAGCTAGGCTCTTCTAGCCTATTTATAGGTATTCAAGAAAGTGGATATGGTCTTGTACATGCAGCGTCAAGTCAGCAACGAATGTGGTTTGAAAAACAGTCCAAATTCGCCGAATGAACCTGCCTGGATCAGGGGTGGGTCGACCCACCTACCCCTTGGGTCGATCTGAGGGTCGACCCATATGGGCCCAGATGCGCATTGTCTTCAGTTTGAATTTCTGGTATATTGTGAACATTATATTTACATATAAACCCCTTAAAGTATACAAAACTTCCAATGCACTTTTTACACGTATATATATATATATATATGTACATGAAACTTCTATTTCGTTTTCAAAATTCAAACGGCGTTATGCCGTCAATTAATTCTTACCTATTTTCATTGATTGCAGGTTTATTTTGAATTTCTCTTTTGTATATATATATATATATATATATATATATATATTTGCACATATATATATATATGCATATATTTGCGTATGTATGTATACATATATTTTTGTACTTTCTTATACGTATAATTTTCCTTATATGTGCGTTTATACATATTTTCCCCTAGGAACATTTATAATTTTAGTTATTTCTCTAAATTAAAAATATGGTGCCCGCAGGAATCGATCTCATGCCACTCTCTTGGAAGTCACATGCCTTTACCAACTGAGCTACAAGGGCTTTTGTTAACAAGGTGCAACAACCCATATTTTTGGAACCAACTTAAAATTTATATTTAATTGATTTTCATAGAAAATAATTATTTTAGAAGAATAATTTTGAGAATAAACGACTTAAAATTTATTTTAATTGAAATTAGAACGTATAAATTTAAAATTTAATTAAAACAAGCTTGAAATGGCATGATAGTTTGAAAATTTGATTTTAAAACTTTGAACGAATGTATAGAATTCAATATAAATCAGAATTTGATAAAATAAGAAATTTTGGAATATTTTGAATTGTAATTTTCTAACAAATGCAAGAAATTGAGATTTCACTTTATAAATTGTAAGTTATGTCTAAATTAAAATTTAAAATAGTCACTATGGAATTTATATATATTTTAATATTATATATAGCCCTTAAAAATTGTCATTTTGCAAACGACCTCAGTTTTCAATGAAACCACTTCTATTGGATTCAAAATGTTGTTTGTGATTTTTAAAACTATAAACATCGATATCATTGGAGTCAGAGAAATTTTTGTCTTTTTCATTGGATATAAGACCAAAATATCACTTTTTGCATATGGACGAACTTGGACTCAAAACCACTTCCATTGAGTTTGAAATGTTGTTTGCGTGCTTGAATATTATAAGCATCGATAAATTTTGAGTTCGTGAAAATTGGCATCTTGGTTGGGTCTTGGTTAGCTAAACCTAGCTCACTCTTATAACCCCCAAATCAACCCCTCCTCTTCACTCATTTCCTCACTTCATAAAAATTAGAAAAATGGGGATAGGAAATTAAAATTTCCAAAACAGCTTCAATTCTTGTTCAAATCAAGTGCAAATCAAAGGAAAAGCTTTGATAAGCACCTATCCATCGTCTCCATCTTGTTTCGTCTTCAATTTATTATGATTTCCTAAACCTAACTTCTATGAAATTTGTGCATCCATGTTCGTATTGAAGATTCGTGAGTAATATTGGAAGAGAGGTTGTTCTAGCTTGTCATTGGATCGATTTCTTGCTTCTAACCATCAAAGGTGAGAGATTTGTTGGCTATTCATGAACCCACATTTATGCCACAAGCTTATAACTTGTAAGAGTGTAGTTTAGTGTTCATTTGGGTTTATATATGCATATGAATTGGTTAGATAAGTATACACTTTCTGGTTCATTAGTTTATGTTCCATTGAATTGAAAATTTATGATTAGAATTGTCCACATAATCTAGTTCATATGTTATGAGTTGATTTGGTGATCTTATGAAGCTCCTTATCGCCTCGGCAAAGTCTTAAGTCTTCACAAGTCACTTAAATCGCTTGTGCATGCTTTGGTTTGGAATTTAGTTCATATTTGAATTTATAAGCCAAATCATTGCAAATCTCTTGTATGAATGTTTGTGTATGTGCATTTGGTGTTATAAATTGTTTCGACAAGTCTTTGAAGCCTCATTTGCATGTATATAACATTATAGACCTTCGGGCACTTGTAGATATCACTTTGAACATGTTTTCTAGGCAAAATGTGCTCTGGTTCAGGATCAGACATCTAAATACTTTAGGTCAGACGTCTGACCTGCTATAAATAATTATAAAACATGAGTACCAGAATTAAGATGTCTGAAATTTTTAGCTCAGATGTCTAAATTTTATTTCAGACGTCTGGTCAAAAAAATCCAGACGTCTGAAGTAGCTCAAAAATGAACTAAATCCTGCTAGTTTAGGAAATTGCAAATTCAGACATCTGAATTTTTAATTTAGACGTCTGAATCTTGTTTTTGGACTGTTGACCAATGGAGACCATGGTCAACAGTTTAGATCCATCCAGGCTCTTTCCCAGTCGAGTTTCGGCCCATTTCAACTTCGTTTGTGACTTGTCAGTTTCACTAATTTGCATATTTCAGCAGCCCAATTCTTACGAAATTGTTTTTGTAAATCATCAATTATAGAATGACGTAGTGCAAACCAAAGTGTAAATCATCAATTATGGATTGTAAACCCCACATGGATATTGGGACGATAATTTTACACATCGCCCAAGTGTGCAAATAATAATCATTGGATATTGACTGAAAACCCCACACGGGTCTGGGGAGGATAATAATTTCACACATCTCCCTTGCTTTCAGTTGTATGTCAATCGATTGATCGACAGACCATAGTAAGCGTTATTTAATTATTTAATGCTTATACAGTTGTAGATTACACTTTGGATGTGAATTGGATGTTTAATAGTTGTTATCACTATTTTTGAATTTAGGCGGTGTATGGAATCCATATAAATAAAATTATATGGTAATTGATTGAGTCGCACTTCGATTCAGAATATAAACGAATATTTTGATATTATATTCAGTGAAGAAGCAAAATATGACTTTGATGTCCGGTTTTGGATGGACATGATAATATTGAAATACTCCAAGTTTGAAAAGATAAAAGATATTTTTATCTGAATGAAATGGTTAACAACTAGAATAAAGAATTGATAGGGTTTTAATATAACCAGAATTTTTCCAACATATGAATTGGAAAGGATTTGAACGGAAATGATCTCCGGAATATTACAATATTGAATTCCATGATTATACGGAGATCGTTGAGGAATTTGTAAGATATAGATATCGTTATTCCCAATACGATATCTGCTTGTTTCAGAAATTAATATTGAATATAAGTTGACATGATTTCTATTCAAAGCCATGTATTTAATATCAAATGGGATTTTGGGTTTATCGTGAATGGTGTTTCAATAACACTCTTCTTAAACCCATTTGAGAAAAGAATAAATCTTTCAAATAAGATTTAATGAAGTTTTCCGATTGACAAATATAATTGGAATAAAATGGTAGTTGATTTTGGGTTCGTTATGAGCTGTGTTTTAAATGACACTAGTTCTTAAACCAAATTAACCATGAAGATATTATTTGGAGTTTATAAATCTTTTAACAAAGATTTAAGGGAATTCTCCCAAGTAATTTTTTTCAATTTAATATATTAAATTGGAATTGAGCGGAACTCAATTTAGTGATAATCGAAATGAGCTTCTGTGAAGTAAGACCGTTACTAAATATGGAATTTAAAAGACCTTGCCATTATTCCATCTATAGTATTAGTCCGATATGGAAATTTATATTGATTATGTACTGTTATGATTTCAGTGAAGGTTCCATTTTAATGGAAGATGAATTTGGGTTTTATCGTGAACTATGTTATAAATGACATTAGTTCTTTGACCCAGTAAAAGACATGATTAATTTTTCCTAAAGTTAAATATTCATTAAGTAATGATTTTTGAGATTAAAACTAAGTTGAGTTTTAATGAACCTTTAATTAGACTGGAATATGAATAAGGTAATTAAATTTACCAAATTCAAGAAATGATCGAGAATGGAGTACCACCAGTTTACTGCATGCAATAGTTAAATCTTTAATTAGATTTAAACGTGAAATGGTAATTAAATTTACCGATAACACAGTAGGTGATAGGTATAGAGTACTACCAGTTTTTCTCCATGGGATGAATAGGTTGGGATGGGGATTAATAAAATGAATGGTTACTTTGGTAAGGCTAGATAATACCGACTAGTTCTTAAACCTTAATTAGGTTTAAGTTGAGAAAGGATAAAATAAAATCTTTTGAGAATGATATCCAGAGGAAGATTAAAGGGTAAGTTTGAAAGAACTTATCTTTGATAAAAATTAATGGGAACTTTTCTCTAAAAATGTGAATGTTTGAATAAATTTTTTTCTGGATTTGAATGAGATGTGTGCTGTCTTCGTGTATTTATCACATGACTATAAAGACTCGCAAGTTATTCAGAAAGTTCGGGTTTAACTCATTCTGAATAACAAAATACCTTCTAGGACATCTTATTTGCTATAAACATCAAATTAATTTTATTTCTTAATTAGTTGTACATTAATGTATTAAACGTGCCTAGATGTTTGAACATTTTCTATCGAGTATAAACCCATTTATCGATAAACATTTGTTAGGCATGAAAATCACAAATCTTAAGGCAAAACTAACACTAAAGGGGGTGAATAGTGTTTTAAAGAGATTATGCAATACTTAAACAATTAACAATTATTCAAACAACTATATGAATCACAGAATGAATATCAGAACAGAAACAATCACATATGCAAATATAAATAGAAATAAAATTCAGAAAAAGAAAGAATACACTAGATTTTATATTGGTTCAGATTACTCCTACATCCAGTTCCACACATTGTTGGATTGCACAGAGTTTCATTAATACTAGTAACAACTTTACAACACCCTTGATTTCACGGCTGCAAGGTTAACACCGATTCCACACCCTTGATTTCGCGACTACAAGGTTAACACCGATTCCACACCCTTGATTTCACGGCTACAAGGTTCACACTGCTCCCTTTCCATGATATACAAGCTAAAAGGAACACAGCCTTTCCTTAAAAATTACAAACAACCCTAGAACCCTTGAATATAATTTCGAAACGGAGAGTATTTGATAGGGATTGAAAAGAGAGAGAGAATGATATAATTTGTATTGAAAAAGGCTGAGTATAAGCGTAGAAATCAAGAAATTAAATTAGAATAATGGTGGTAAGAGGAAGGATGAAGAAGGAGAAGATAAGTTGGTTAAAAATTTGAAATGAGCCTTTTATATAGAGTTCTAAAGATTGCAATAGTTCTAAAATGTTTAAAATAATGAGAAGACACTTCCTTTGAAATTAGAAAATATGACAGTTATATATCGATATGTCAAAAGTGGTATGTCGACATATACTAGTTATTTTGGATTTTTAAATCATTTTTTAAGTGTTTAAACTGTTATATATATTCTGGAAATTTTTGATCAAAACTAGTTCTTAAAATATATTTTTCAAAGTATAAAAATTTATTAATATATATATATATTAAACATATAAACATATATAAAGTTATATGATATAAAATTGTATATTATAATTATAAACATATATATAATTATAAAACTTTATAATATATAAACATATATGTTTGAAAACATAAGTAAAACCTTTAATAATTTGAAATCAATTAGAAAGCAGTTTCAAAATAATTTGAAAAGGTGTTTTAAAAACAGAGTTTGAAATAATTTGAAAACAGAACTTGAAAGTGCTAATAGAAGTTTTACATACTAACTAGACTATATTACTGAGATGATCTTGAACCCTTTATATCTTGATACTCACGAGTCTTGAATCTCTTTTAAATCTTTTATCTCCTTTGAAATCTTGAGTCTCTTAAACTGTACAGTCTTCTATATCACCTGTATATAGTTCCTGTATATATATATATATATATATATATATATATATATATATATTCTTAGTAAAGATGTTAGTATATTTTATAATAATGAATATTTGAAACAAGGTTGTTGTCATTAAAAATCCATTCTTCAACAATCTCTCTCTTTTTGATGATGACAACTTTGGTTTATAAAATATTCATACCAGATGGGATATGTCAATCTAATTCTTCGATTACTCCCACTTTCACTATGAATTCTTCCTGACTCCCCCTTAAACATGTATATCTTAACTATATGGTATTTTATTATATCTCCCCCTTTGTCATAACAAAAACTAAACCTAACTATTCTCCCCCTAAATCTATGTTAGTTATGAACCTAGAGACTAATTTTATATATAACTCCCCCTGAGTATAACAATTCCTAAATCTATAATGAATATTGTACTAATAAAGTCTCCTAAATTTATCGCTAAACTATTAAAATCAAACAACAGTATAATGCAAACATTATAGAAGCTAGTCATGCAATCCAAACAATATTACAAACAATCATTGTATCAAACCAATCAATACAAGTCAAATCAAATCAAACAATACATACAAGTTTTCATACAACACAAGGCATATCAATCAATTCAAACAATTTCATATATCTCTTGGAACTTCCAACCATCTACCTCCACAAAGATTGGATCCTTTTTGATGACTTCGCAGTCTTCGTTGTCTTTGGTGAGAGATGCTCCAATGTTGTTGTTGTCTTCATCTCTGGAAAGAGAAGAGATCAACCAACGAATATCATCAAAATGTTTCTCTTGTTGTTAAATAATCTTTATTTGACTTAACTTTAGATGCCGCTGATTACGAAGGATAATAGATAGGATATTCTTGAAGGAATTGAGAGTTTCTTCAAAATTTTCACTTAGATTGTGAATAGGTTTGGCCATTATTTGATAATTTAGAGAAAGAGAGTTTAGAGAATAAAGAGAGAAATAAAACTAAGTTTTTCTAGAAGAAAAAGGTATTTATAGAGTTTGGAATTCGTTTGAAATAAAGAGACATAAAGTAATTACATAATAATTCAAATTTGAAACAATTTGAATTTCCTTACAGTTACCTATCGACATATCAATATATACGTATCGACGTGCCCTTGTTTGTTTTGGGTATTTTGAATTTTGACACAAATTTTGAGTTATTTCTAACTATTTTATATTACTATACTTAATTTTAATGTTTTTACAGATGATTGAAGATTGTTTTGATAGGAAACAACATCATTCATTACTACTAAACTATAGCTGCAACAACTTGCTATTTTAACATATCAAATAAGTAGTTAAATCAACTCCAGATGCTCAAAATGGTAAATCATTATCACTTATGGGATTAGCAAGAACAAATCAAAGAATCAAAGATAGATTTTTAATAATAATTAACAGCGAAGAAAAAAACACTTCTACAACAAATATCATAGTACAATATATTTTTATATATGCAGTGGAAGCTTCATTGCAATATTTCAAACTACACAAAATTTAAAATCCTACGGCGAAACAAGTTAACTGGCAATGACACGTCTTCACGAGCTTCTTATTTCAATAGCTGGAACTCTAAAATCTGCAACACTCGTATCTGAACCGAGTGTTCCATGTAGAACATAAAATACTCGAGTCAGGATTAATCATTGTTAAAGTAAATAAATTTCATAAAAACACTGAATATAATAGTTAACAAATATTACAAAATTCTAAATCAATGTCTAATGTAATTATTCATGGTCAGTATGCCATTTATGCAAAATCATTACATGCAACAATGTTAAATAGCAAGGCCAAGATGTATATGTATATATATCAGGTAAAACAATGTAAATTGGAAAAAACGAGTCAAAGAATTTTTAAGAAAAGGTGGGACTATATATATATATATAATCATTAACAATGCAATAGTAATTTTTTTTAAAACATAGAAACCTATCTTTAGTAGTCATGCTTTTACAAAGTTATTAATTCTCTACATTGATCTACAAATTTGAACATCCAAGCAAAACCGGTAATAGTTTATGTATAACTATACTATCATAATTAAAGGAACATAATATACTTTCCAGTTTGAATTTTCACCATAAACAAAGAGAACATACCATTTCCTACCATTGCCTTACGAACTTTCCTTTGTAAGTCACTTTCATTTCAGTCTTTTCTGTTCAGGTTGTAACAAGCTAAACCAGTAAGCAAAACAGGGGATAAAATATTCCCAGGTGATGTACACACACAAACTGTAACACCCCACGTCCATTAATGTACTCACTAAGGGAATGCATTAAGTTCTGTGAAGCATTGTAGGTAAACAGACAAAGAATAATTACAAGACAGATATAAATAAAGATAGCAGTGGAAATTTCAAAAAATTTATTTCAGACATAAATCATAATCCCATGGTTTATAATACCATAATTCATAAAATCATTATAACAAAATACTCCTGTCTTGCATAATCAGAGTACATAGGAATTAAAGAAAACATTATTCCCCAATACATAGTAGAGACAAAGACCCGAGCCATACGGCAGAAGTATCTTCCAACAAGATAATATCCAAGTCCTGACTAAGCTTGGGTGTTTCCTCCCTGGGAACCTGGGGGGGAGGGGGGAAATGGAAGAGAGAGGAAAAAACAAAGGGGTCAGACATAAAGTCGAGCGAGTCTAGTTACTTTTAGCCAGTAAATAAATAAAGGTGAACATGATAGGCATAAAGTGGATAAGAGAGATCAATACATAAATGGAAGGCATAACAAGGTAAACAGGACAACAGGATAAAATAGATAGTGCTCCTTAATATTTTACTTGCTCTGCATCAATACTACTATAACATATATGTAATAGGATTACATATTCCCCAATTGCTTAACAAAAACAGGATGATCCCAACAGAAACATAATGGTAGTTTTAGGTGTACTCTAGTAACGGGTTTTAACCCAAACAGGTGTGGTACCTAAACAGAAATAACGGGTGTTAGCCCAGACAGAAGCACAGGAACCCCACAGAAATAGACAGGACTAGATGTACCCTATTTACTACCCCCAATCGATCGGCTCCCTATTCTGTAGATACCCTGTGCTGGCCCCACTGTAGGGTGTATCACTCCCTAAAATGGCAACCCTTCATTTTCCGGATGTGCACAACCATATCTACTGATGTCACAGCGTCTTATCTTCCCCAGCAGGCGGAATCATGCATGCATATGACCCCGTTGGAACGCGCTGTCAACACTGCTTCCACGTTCGGATCTCTTACAATCAGCTCAATAAGCGTGCCCCACTCCGACCTAGTTCGGAGTACCCGTTTGATACCTATTTAAGGGTTACTGACTGAAACGGGTCCCACACAAGACGATGGCAGCTCTCCCCTTTGTCTTGCATCCCCACTACTAGGTTTTCCACTGGTTATGTTTACCTAACGATGTCTTTAATTACATAACCCCGACAGGTTAAGTTTGTGGGCCCATATATACAAATATTACCCACTAACCCAAGATGTACTTAACCCGCCTACTGATTCAATCATGTTTATTTAACGGTTAAGTTTGTGGGCCAATATATTAATATTACCCACCTACCCAAGATGTACTTAACCCTCGCACTGGTCCAAGCATGTTCCACTTAACCTTATCTTAACCTTATCTTTACTTCATATTCATACAATCCCTTATGGATTAGATTAGGTTAAGTAGTCTGATTCATTACCATGTCCATTTATGGTTTATAATGGGCTAGATCTCCCACATTATGCTACAACATGTGGATGCTGGATATGCCGGTCGGGTCCGGGAAGTCTTATTCCACAGTTGGACCTACCTCGTGTCTTAGCCCGATTCGTATTTGCGTACTTAGACCTCCCACATTAGGTTCAACATTAATGGCTGTTGGATATGCCGGTCGGGTCCGGGAAGACTTCCACCACTAATGTAACCTAACCTTGTGTCATAAGTACAATTACAATTCCTAATTGTAATTACTAAACATTCCATTTTTAATTAATTAATCAATTAATTAAACCTTCCCCTTTTTGGGTGTCCATACATATTTTGCCCAATAATTTGAATTACATGTCCATAAATGTTCATATTCAAATTATGCCATTTTTAATTAATTTACCAATTAATTAATCCTTTCCTATGTTATTATAGGTGATTATTACTATGTTTCCCTATTTAAATTATGTGCCCAACTTATATAAATCATTATACAAATTATTCCAATTATAAATCCCCTTTTCTCCCCATTTCCTAACTAACGTGATCGCATGTATTTTGGCGTCATCGAGGCTATAAACTAGCCTCGTCATAACAACAAAAGGGAACATGATAAGGGTGACAGTTCAACATGTTTTGGCATAAATATTAACATAAGTAGCATAGTAACTAAGTGAATGGGCATGTGATAATTATCATAATAAAGTGGGCATCAAATTAATAATTTGTGTTTAAGCAAGCATAATGAGATCTAGATTCAAAATTAGGTGTCCAATTACCTAAATCTAGCACAGACAGGGTGGCATAATAACAAGTTTAGATTAACATGTCAAGTTTACCATATATACCAAGGTATCATAATATAACAAGTGAAAGGTGATCAACACCAAAGTCTAGATCGAAGTAATGTCAAAATAATGGATGTACTATCATCCTAACATGGTTACAAGTCAATGTTCATATAAACGTCATATCGAATCACCACAATCAGATCTAGAAAGTTAGATCTGTATTAACAAGTTTGCATGTACCACAATATAATTGTAATTTAAGATTCACATAGGAACATAATAGAATGTCCATATATTAGATCTAGGGAAAATGACATAGTATCCTTGCATAAGTTCATGATTTACAGCATATACCCAATTCATAGTCTACCACAATTCACATTTATCTATTTAAACCTAAAAGTGACTAAAACTCACAGTGGTAGAAAAAAGAATAGATTAAGCGTTTGTTGCTATTCTAGAACCGTTCTCCTCTTTCACAATTCCTAAGCTTTAATTCGTTGGAGAAGAGACTAGCTTAGTTTAGGATGCAGCAGCTTGGCGGCTTATGAATGAATTTAGTTTAGATTAGGGTTTAGGTTTAAGGGTGTTTATATAGATGTGTAGGATTAATTAGAGCCCTTAGATTAGTTTAGGATCAATCTAAACCACATAATTCACAATGAAACATTACTTAGCCAACCAAATGAAGCCACATAAGTCCTAAAATCAGAAAAATCGTCACCCGAACACGTCAGCCCAACCTGGTCGGTAGGGGTCAACTCCCCTATAGGGTGGTCGACACCTCTATAGAGGGGTCGACACCTGTGTCGACTCCCCTTGGGGGGTCGACACCCCTGAGCGGGAAATTTCCCGATCGGCCCAATTCCGCTGTTTTGAAATTCGAACAGGTTTTAGCTTATTAATTATTATTTTAATTTAATTTCTGTTTAAACTTGAAATCTTCTAAGCTCCATAACCTCTTCATACGGAGCCCGATTTACACAAACTCGGAATCTATCTCAAGCAGAATTCCTAAACGAACGCAATGGCGTAACCCATTTCGCTTAATTCTTCTTCTAAAATTAAGTGTCCTTAAATTTGTTAACTTTTATATTTTAAAATTAGGGGGTGTTACATTCTTCCTCCTTAAAGGATTTCGTCCCCGAAATTTTCAAGTCAAGAAGAATGTATATCCTACCATCCAATCATCCATCTACTCAACCATCAATCACAGGCATCCATTGTCCTTAAAAGATTTCTAATGTCATATGAATGTATGCAAAAAGTGTGTGTATATGTTCCTTATCCAATGCAAAATCAGGTGGTCTACTGATTAGGTTGACCTCCTTAATGCAAATTATGTTAGTGCCATGAGTCCAACATGTATGCAAAAGAATCCTAATGATACATATAAGTTCTATATGTGTGCACACTCATTTGTCCAAATGCAACACCCATATGCTAGTTCATCCATTTCCATCGATAAAAGAAAAGAAAATGCACACACATCCATATGCAGTATGAGAGTGATTGAGCCGATCTAGTGCCTAATGTGTGTATATGCATCCACAGGCAACCACTAGAAAACACTTGCATCCATCAAACATAACATGTCTCAAACACATGTTTACAATCATGGGATTTTCTACCTAAAGGTCGAAGATTCGATTGATAGGATATACTCAGATGATAGAAGCAAATGCGAATAAAAGCTTTTGGAAGAGAAGTTAAGAACATTCCCTTAAAAAGGAAAGAGTACGAAGTGTAAAAATCTTGTCTTCGGTCTCCCAAGTTGCATCTTCTTGATTGTCTCCCCACTGGACCTTCACCAACTTGACTTCTCGTTTGTGTAGCTTCTGAACCTCTGATCTAAGTATGTAAGTGGAACTCATCCAATCATTGCTTCCTTCTTTATTTTCACTTCCTTTCGCAAGTTTGTCCCCACTATCTCGAACTCTATACATTTTATCGCCACTTGGATTTATAGTCACCTTGGAATGATGGGCTTCCTCAAGGACTGTCTTCAATAGGTTTCCCATCCTGATATGATTCACCTATCAAACCTTTTCTCAAGTAGCCCCGCTACTTGCTTATCAAGTTCCCTCTTTTCTTTTAGGAGACATATGGCGCACAGGTAATGCAACCGGCATTGCATTGTCTACCAGGTATATACGGAAATCAATCTCGCGCCTCGGGGGTAATCCCCGAACCTCGTCTAAGACATCAGGATACTCACAGACTACTGGTGCCGATTGCAGGTCAATGATATATGCCTCAAGACACTCTAGGAAACTAAGCATGACAGACCCTTGTTGGTCACAAGAAATTTTGAGGGTGCTTAACGACCCTCCTCTTACCACCCAAAATGGCAACATATGTGGTAAACCAACCTATCCCTAGAATCAACCCATTGCCCATAAACCCGAGTACATATGCATCGCATTCAATTTTGACGCCTAACACAGATATTCTCAAACCCCTACAAATCATAGATAAATGAGCCGAATCACCAATGGGGTTTGAGACAACTACGGGATCCACTACTATACTAGTAATTAAGTGTAGAGATTCAACAACAGAACTAGATATAAATGAGCGTGAAGCGCCAGAATTAAAATGTGTCCTAACTGGATGATTTGAAAGAGAAATTAATCTTTCTACGGAAATTTTTCTACCTCTTTTAGGAGCACTGATCGCGAGAGCATGCACATGCCCTCCGAAAGTTCCTGCCCTTTTACCTTGTCCCTGTTTATTTGGGCAATCCTTAATAAGATGCCCGACCTCTCCACAAGCGAAGCAAGCATTCTTCCTTTTCTTGCAGTCCTTGGCTAAGTGACCCCCTCGCCCACAACTATGGCAATTCCTCTTATCTTTAACCTTGTCATTCTTTTCGCCTTTCTTCTGCTGTTGTCCCTTCTTGGGTCACACCTTCTCATTTTGCGTTGATTCCTCAGCCTTTACTTCCTTCTTTTCTCCCTTGTCTTCCCCATGCATTAGGGCCATATCAACAAGTTTTTCAAAAGTGGCTCCCATTGGGACATGGGACATTTCCAGCCTATGCAGAGGCTAATTCAGCCCTTTGGCAAACCGCAAAGCCTTTTTGTGCGGCGTATCCACCAACTCTAGACCGAACCTTGCCAGCTGGTTGAACTTGCTCACATATTCCTTCACCGTCAAATTTCCTTGTTTGAGAGCTAAGAACCTCTCCATCTGAATGCTTCTCTCATATTGGGAAAGGAATTTCATTTCGAACCTATGTCTAAAATCTCCCCAAGTTTCCATCGGACGTCCAGCTTGGGTGACTTCCCACCAAAATGAGGCTTCGTCCTTTAACAGCCAAGCAGCTAACTGAATCTTTCTCCTATCCTCGATCCAATTTCGAGCTTCAACGAATGTCTCATTCCCATGGAATGGTTTCCCTCCCATAGCACGGAAGTCTTTGCTGACCTTGGAAAAGTTATCTTCTCGTGGAGGGAGAGGAGGAGGAATGATTGGCGCAGCTGGGAAGGAACGTCTCTTTGGCCTTCGGCAGGTGCCGTGGCCTCCAAATACCTATGAAACCATCCGGGTATAGTAACGCCCTCTAGGATATAAGGGATGTTTTGTTCCCCAGATATGCTGGAAAAAAGGAAAAGGAAGAAATTTAGATAAAAGACCGAAGGATACTACATATGGCTTCTTAGGGGAATATTTTCAAAACAGTCTTTTCTTTTCGAAAATACTTTCTTTTAAAACCTTGTTGAAAAATAATTTTCAAAAACTTTTATCTAATCTGGTAATCTTCAGCTCTGATACCAAGTGTAACACCCCATGTCCGTTAATGTCACTCACAAAGGGAATACATTAAGTTCTATGAGGCATTATAGGTAAACAAACATAGAATAATTACAAGACATATATAAATAAAGACAACAACGGAAATTTCAAAAAAAAATCTTTTAGACATAAATCATAGTCCCGTGGTTTATAATACCATAATT
The DNA here is from genome assembly GCA_030737875.1 of Allium sativum. Lineage (NCBI taxonomy): Eukaryota > Viridiplantae > Streptophyta > Magnoliopsida > Asparagales > Amaryllidaceae > Allium > Allium sativum. Next base: position 38,845,129 of record CM060913.1, read on the forward strand.
CATAAAACCATTACAACAAAATACTTCTGTCTTGCATAATCAGAGTACATAGGAATTAAAAGAAAACATTATTCCCCAATAAAAAGAGTAAGCCATAGTAGAGACAAAGACTTGAGCCATACTCCAGAAGTAGCTTCCAACAAGATAATATCCAAGTCCTGACTAAGCCTAGGTGTTTCCTCCCTGAGAACCTAGGGAGGGGAAGGGAATGGAAGAGAGAGGGAAAAACAATGGAGTCAGACATAAAGTCTAAAGAGTCCAGTTACTTTTAGCCAGTAAATAAGTAAAGGTGAACATGACAGGCATAAAGTGGATAAGAGAGAACACTACATAAATGGAAGGCATAACAAGGTAAACAGGACAACAAGATTGAATAGATAGCGCTTCTTAATACTTTCCTTGTTCTGCACTAATACTTGTATAACAGATATGTAATAGGATTACATAATCCCCAATTGCTTAACAAAAACAGAATGATCCAAACAGAAACAAAATGGTAGTTTTAGGTGTACTCTAGTAACGGGTTTTAATCCAAACAGAACTGGTACCTAAACAGAAATAACGGGTGTTAGCGCAGACAGAAACACAGGTACCCTATAGAAACAGATAGGACTAGAAGTACTCTATTTACTACCCCCAACCGATCGGCTCCCTATTCTATAGATACCCTGTGCTGGCCCCACTGTAGGGTGTATCACTCCCTAAAGTGGCAACCCTTCATTTTCTGGATGTGCACAACCATATCTACTGATGTCACATCGTCTTATCTTCCCCAGCAGGCGGAGTCATGCACGCACATGACCCCGTTGGAATGCGCCGTCAACACCGCCTCCATGTTTGGATCTCTTACAATCAGCTCAGTAAGCGTCCTCCACTCCGACCTAGTTCGGAGTACCTGTTTGATACCTATTTAAGGGTTACTGACTGAAATGGGTCCCACACAAGATGATGCAAGCTCTCCCCTTTGTCTTGCATCCCCACTACTAGGTTTTCCACTGGTTATGTTTACCTAACGATGTCTTTAATTACATAACCCTGACAGGTTAAGTTTGTGGGCCCATATATACAAATATTACCCACCAACCCAAGATGTACTTAAACCTCCTACTGATTTAAGCATGTTTATTTAACGGTTAAGTTTGTGGGCCAATATATTAATATTACCCACCAACCCAAGATGTACTTAACCCTCCCACTGATCGAAGCATGTTCTACTTAACCCTATCTTTAGTTCATATTCATACAATACCTTATGGATTATATTAGGTTAAGTAGTCTGATTCATTACCATGTCCATTTATGGTTTATAATGGGCTAGACCTCCCACATTAGGCCTACAATATATGGATGCTGGATATGCCGGTCGGGTCCGGGCAGTCTTATTTCATAGTTGGGCCTAACCTCGTGTCTTAGCCCGATTCGTATTCACGTACTTAGACTCCCACATTAGGTTCAATATTAGCGGTTGTTGGATATGCCGGTAGGGTCCGGGCAGACTTCCACCACTAATATAACCTAACCTCGTGTCATAAGTACAACTACAATTCCTAATTGTAATTACTAAAAATTCCATTTTTAATTAATTAATCAGTTAATTAAACCTTCCCCTTTTTGGGTGTTAATGCATATTTTTCCCAATAATTTGAATTACATGTCCATAAATGTTCATATTTAAATTATGCCATTTTTAATTAATTTACCGATTAATTTATCCTTTCCTATGTTATTATAGGCGATTATTTCTATGTTTTCCTGTTTGAATTATATGTCCAACTTATATAAAACATTATACAAATTATGCCAGTTATAAATCCCCTTTTTTCCCCATTTCTTAACAAACGTGATTGCATGTATTTCGGTGTCATCGAGGTATAAAGTAGCCTCGGCATAACAACAAAAGGGAACATGATAAGGGTGACAGTTCAACATGTTTTGGCATAAATATTAACATAACTGGCATAGTAACTAAGTGAATGGACATGTGATTATTATCATAATTAAGTGTACATCAAATTAATAACTTGTGTTTAGGCAAGCATAATGAGATCTAGATTCAATAATAGGTGTCCAATTACCTAAATCTAGCACAGACAGGGTGGTATAATAACAAGTTTAGATTCACGTGTCAAGTTTACCACATATACCAAGGTATCATAATATAACAAGTGAAAGGTGATTAACACCAAAGTCTAGATCCAAGTAATGTCAAATTAATGGATGTACTATCATCCTAACATGGTTACAAATCAATGTTCATATAAACATCATATCGAATCACCACAATCAGATCTAGAAAGTTAGATCTGTATTAACAAGTTCACATGTACCACAATATAATTGTAACTCAAGATTCACATAGGAACATATTAGAATGTCCATATATTAGATCTAGGGAAAATGACATAGTATGCTTGCATAAGTTCGTGATTTGCATCATATACCCAATTCATAGTCTACCACAATTCACATTTATCTATTTGAACCTAAAAGTGACTAGAGCTCACAGTGGTAGAAGAAAGAATAGATTAAGCGTTTGTTGCTATTCTAGAACCGTTCTCCTCTTTCACATTTCCTAAGCTGTAATACATTGGAGAAGAGACTAGCTTAGTTTAGGATGCAGCAGCAAGGCGGCTTATGAATGAATTTAGTTTAGATTAGGGTTTAGGTTTATGGGTATTTATATAGATGTGTAGGATCAATTTGAGCCCTTAGATTAGTTTAGGATCAATCTAAACCATCCATTTCGCAATGACACATCACTCAGCCAACCAAATGAAGCCACATAAGCCCTAAAATCAGAAAAATCGTCACCCTAACACGTCAGCCTAACCTGGCCGACAGGGGTCGACTCCCCTATAGGGGGGTCGACACTTATGTCGACACCCTTATAGGGTGGTCGACACCTGTGCTGACTCCTCCTGGAGGGGGGGTCGACACCCCTGAGTGGGAAATTTCTCGCTCAACCCAATTCTGATGTTTTGAAATTCGAACGGGTTTTAGCTTATTAATTATTATTTTAATTTAATTTCTGTTTAAACTTGGAATCTTCTAAGCTCCATAACTTCTTTATACGGAGCCCGATTTACGCAAACTCGGACTCTATCTCAAGAAGAATTCCTAGACAAACGCAATGGCTTAACCCATTTTGCTTAATTCTTCTTCTAAAAATTAAGTGTCCTTAAATTTGTTAATTTAATTTTTTTAAAATTACGGGGTGTTACACAAGCATACACACACACACACACACACACACACACATATATATATATATATATAATTAAATATCGGTGCAGCACATTTCCAATGGTGTAAGGCATCATATAATTGGTTACAGACCCATGTATATGACATATAAACTAAGTGTAGCGGGCAAGTGCTAAGGAACCAGCAGTTTTAAAAACTCATAGTTTATGTCAGTTGCCCGAGTTCATAGTTTAATCACAAATAGGAGCAGTTTATAGTTCACAAAAGCAGGTTTTCCTTCCCTTTTTTTTGGGTTTACCAATATATGCTCCAATATGGCACAAAACAACAAGGCAAAGTGATATTCAAACTAGGAAACTGGCTATAGGAATTTTGAGTATAGGTAAATTTAAAGTTTACCCCTACATATATACATATATAGAAGAATGCATGTCTCAGCAAACCAATAATGCAGCAAATGCATTTATCAAGTTCAAGTGAATGAGTACAATAGACTATCCAAATTCAAGATACCATGTTTACAGTCATAAGAATGCAAAAAGTACAAAATTTTAAAGACATTGCTACAAACAAAAGAAAAGATACAAGTTAGTTTCAAGGCATTGTATGCAATCAAGTTTCAAATATTTCTGGTTGCACACAGTCATAGCTAAGCACTAAATTAGGTGACAAAATCTCAGTGTATATGAAGCAAATCATAGCAGGCCAAACAATGTAACTTAAACAGCTAGGATTACACTATGCTATTTAGTTTTCTATTGAATTTAATATACTTCAAAAAAGTAATCGTGAGAACAACTCACTTGCAGTGGCGGAGGAAGGCTTGGAACATGCGGTGCAAACTCATATAGGAGATGCAGGGTGGTTTGGGAACTTCGCTGGCGATGGTGACAACTGGTGGCGGCGCTGCATGCAGTCGAGTTGGAGGACTCCGCGGCTAAGGAAGGCGAGGGTGTTGCGAAGTGGTATGAACAACAACCGACGTGAAGGAGGGAGGTATAGCTCTCTCGGTAGTGCGCGGTGGCTCCGATTCGAAGAGGCGGACCATGGTCAGTCTAGAGGGTGGCTAGCGGTGGAAGCGGGCCAGGCGACATGGGGAAAGTGGAGCGAAGTAGGGTCGGTCGACATTGGAGGCGGAGACGCAACTGATTTTCGGCAGAGGCCATTTTTTTGATTTTAGGGAAAAATAATTCAGCTGGAAAAATAAATTGAAAGAAGAGGAAAAGAGTTGATTTTTGTGAGGGAAGAAAACAACGGCTGGTAAATAAAACAAAGGGGAAACGAAGAATGTAAAAGAAAGGGACAGTGGAAAGGTAATATGAGTCGTGGAGTTTCAGAAACCGAAAACATGCATATAAAAATCACGTAAGGTAGAGGACAAGTGTTTTAATCTAACCAAAATAAGAATACGTGGCAAACTTATCCATAATTACATATTTTTAAAAGTGCATACTATATATGCAAACAAATACAATGTATTTATATATATATTTCCAAATACAAATCCTAAATTATTATTATTATTAAACCAAATTTAAATCTACATACATTAAAATAAATCTCAAGTTAAATTTAAATCAAATTTATATTTCTCAAATAATATATTTTAATTTGTTTAAACTATTACCATCGTTAAAATTTAACAAAACAAATTTAGATTTAAAAATTAAAAATTTAATTCACACTTATAGAAATTGGATTAAAACCAAGTTAAATAAACAAGATTTCAAATTTATAAACAAATTTCAATTTTTTAAATACCAAATTCAAATCAATTTCATAGCTTCAAACGTCGAAAATCTTGGTTCATTACAATTACAAGCAAACGATGCATGAATTTTAAGACTAGAAGTACGAAATATGAAAATACGAAAGGAAATACAAGCTACTAAAAAGATAACACACATTAATAATTTAATTTTCAGCGGATGAAGACGAGAAAGATGATAGTCCAAGTTTTCTTCCTATTTTACCAAAGAACTTGTTTATTTTAGAAGATATTTGGTTGATTGTCTTCTTGATCTTCTTTTGGTTCTTGGCTAACTTGACTTGGTTTTGGACAAGTAATTCTTTGGATATGGCTCTACTTATTGTTAGACAATTTACGCTTTCCAAAGAGGATTCTTCTTCTTCATCGATTTCCATTGGATTTTCCTCTTGTTCCCTTCGAGCTTATTTGTCAATAAATGTTTCATAAGGCTTAAAAATGATTGGAATTTGCATAAAGCTTATATTTTCAAAGTTAAAAACCTTTCTTGACACAAATTCCTCTCCTTTGAAATCCACTCCAAAATATTTAAAGACGCGGGTAAGATAAAACTCCATTATAGAGAGTATTTTCTTTGGTGGACATTTCTTTGGGTTTATATTCTTTTAAAATTACATCGGCCCAATTAATATCATAGTTGCTAAAGATGGCAAAAAGGGCATTTTGGACCTTGAGGGTAGGGTTATTGAAATTTTCGGAACGAGGAGTGAGAGTATGTTGAAGTAGGAGGTTGACAATTCATGCTTTTAGACGGAAAAAGCGATTTTCAAAATCCATATGTTCATCGCTTTCAAAAATGAAACATTTCCAAATCTTGTTCATCAAATTCAAAATCCGAACCCATACTCTTACAGTTTAAAATTGTTCCCAAAATAATTTGAGTTGCCTTTTACGCTACTCCAAGTTTGATTTTCGTTTCCTTCGTAAAAACCACGATTCAAATTAGCATAAACCATTTTGACTAGATTTGGGTAACGTTAACGTACTTCATTATTATCCCGAGAATTTATAAGCTTAAAACCTCATTTTGTTTAAAAGGAGAACGAAGATTATAAGAAGGAAAGTCTTTAAAGATAACAAGAATTCCCATATTGACTTTTCCATTTGTAATAGAGTCAATATAGGCTTGAATAGCTTTCGGATCATAGTAGAGATGACCTTTGAGAGTTTTGATCAATCTCATGGTTTTCGGAGTACCTGAGGAAGCCATTATAATGTAAATATAAAGAGAATAGAATGTAGATATGAAGAGAATAGAATGAAGAAGGTTGTTTTAAATTTTGAATGAAAGGTAGAGAGAATAGAATTGAATAGATAAATAAACAGAGAGTAAACGGACACATTTTTCTAAGTAGAAGGACATTTTTATACCTTGGAAGTTGGTGAAAAGATGGAGGGAAGTTTGAAAGTTTAAACTTTTGAAATTCAAAATTTGAATTTCATTTTTTGGTGCATATGTCGACATGTCAATTTGTGTATGTCGAAGTATGTATGCCACTTCAAATTTCAAATTGCTTTTTTTGAATTTGTTTTACTATTTTAATATTTCATTTTTCTATTTAATTATTTCCTGAGATAATATTAATCATAAAAAATATTTTAAGATTAATTATTATTATGGGACAATTAACGACAAGGACAAAGGCCCATTAAAATTTATCCATAAGGACAACCACTTAATATTTTATCCATAAGGACAATACAATGAAATTAAATTTCGGCCGATGCTTCCATCTTCTCCCTCTGTCGCGTATCTCGATTTAACTATTTATCACGAAATCACAAAATCATAAATCGTTGAAATCACAAATATCATAAGACATTAGAATCGAAATTCACAATTGAAGACAAACATCACGAAATCAAAATCATGACCAAAAATCAGCAGAAACAGAAACCCTAGAAAACAAAAAAATAGGTCGAACAACATAAATCCATTGGAAATCACAATCGAATGGAAAAAAATATTTTTCAAACTATGGAAAGTACAATTGAAGAAGTCGAAATTGTTGAAACAATTTTTTTTAGGTTGGAAATGTTTTTTTTTTCGTTACTAGTATAGCAGTTCGTGGGTATCATTTTGCTATTTTTTTAGGTATCATTTTTCCTGTTTTAACTGTAAAACATAGCAGCAGTTTTTAGGTATCATTTTTCTATTTTTCTAGGTATCATTTTTCATGTTTTAACTTTAAAACATAGCAGCAGTTTTTAGGTATCAGTTTGCTATTTTTTTTAGGTATCATTTTTACAGTTTTAACTGCATTATATGTTTTTTTCATGAGATTTTGTTGCGGTGTTAATTTTGAAGTTATATTGTTGTATTAGCTTTGAAACTAAGCCGAACTTATTTCATTTTAATTAATCAAACTGTGATATAATTTTTTTTTCATTATTTTATCTTCAAAACATAAGCTAGATTTGTGTTTATCACATCAATCCAGTCATTATACAAATGCAAAACAATATCAACTACTTTCATTTAAAACTGAAATTGTATTGTAACAGGAACTGGGCATCAGTTTTAAATCATTCTAAGTATCATTTTTTAATTATTTTTTGTGCAGTATATAGGTATCAGTTTTATGTCGCAGAAGGTATCAGTTTTAATCATTTTATTTGTTAACAGTGTTTAGGCATCAGTTTTAGGCCATGGTAAGTATTAGTATTCTGTTTTTTTTCCTATAGTGTATGAGTATCAATTTCAGGCATGAATTAATGCATTTATTTTTACTTGTACTCAATCCAGTCTTGAATTCAAGTAAATTCCAGCAGCATGCAGTATCCGCAAGTATTTCATACACAATCAAAACCGATACCAACATAATTTTGTAACAGTACACCATCACAAAAATTACCACATAAAATAAAGACGTATATAAACATAACACAGAAATCACACTAAAAATGATACCTTAAAAAATATAAAAATGATACCTTAAAAACTGCTGTGATGCTTAACATAACACATAAACTACAGTAAAAATGATACCTTAAAAAATATAAAAATGGTACCTTAAAACTGCTGTGATGTTTAACAAAACACATAAATTACAGTAAAAATGATACCTTAAAAAAATATAAAAACGATACCTTCAAACTGCAGTAATGTTTAATATAACAGAGAAATTACACTAAAAATGATATATTAAAAAATATAAAAATGATACCTTAAAACTGCTGTGATGTTTAACATAACACATAAGCTACAGTAAAAATAATACCTACAAAAATAGTGAAATGATACCTAAAAACTGCTACTATATTTTAAAGTTAAAATAGGAAAAATGATACCTAAAAAAATAGCAAAATGATACCTACGAACTGCTATACTAGTAACGAAAAAAAAAAACATTTCCAATCATGAAAAAATTGTTTCAACAATTTCGACTTCTTCAATTACGTTTTCCATCATTTGAAAAATATTTTTATTCCATTCAATTGTGATTTCCGATGAATTTTTGTTGTTGGACAATTTTTTTTATTTTCGAGGGTTTCTGTTTCGAGCGATTTATGGATTCGAATTTTTGGGTTCGATTGCAATTTCGATTCTGATGTCCTTTTGATTTTCGTGATTTATGAATTGTTATGGATTCGAATTTTTGTGATTTTTTGGTTCGATTGTTTTAAAGATGGAGCGGACGTGAATCGGGAGCGGAGGAAGAAGAAATAAGCGCACATGAAGAAGAAGAGAAACAGTGTATTGTCCTTCTAAATAAAATTTTAGTGGGTTGTCCTTATGGATAAAAAGGCCTTCACTTTTGTCCTTGTAAATATTTTCTTGTTATTATTATTATATTTATTGTATTATTATTATTTTGAATTTCAAAATTCAAATTTAAATTTTAGAATTTAAATTTCAAATTAAAATTATTAGAATTTAAATTTCAAACAAGGCAAGCAAACAAGCATCCATTCAACCAATTCAACCAAAAATTATTAATTAAGGTGTACCTCGTTTTTATATCCATTTCTTCGATATTTTCTTAATTCTGAATCGCTGTGAAGCACATATTTGAATTTTCAGTTTCTGGCTCTTCGTCACTTGATGATGAATCTGAGTCATTTAAAGATACTGCGTATGCCTTTTTCCTCTACTTTGACGAATTGTTTTCTGTTTGTTGATTTGATTTATCAGGATATGGACACGACCTTTTTATATGACCTGGTTTGTTGTAGTTGTAGCATCTATCGTCATTTTTTACCAAACTTCCTTGATTATTTCTCTAAAAAATATTTCTTCTTTTATATCTCGAAAATTTTCTAAAATTTCTGTTGAAGAATGGAATGTTGATGATGTTTTGATGACAATAACCTTGTTTCAATCATTATCATTATTGATTATAAAATATATACTAACACTTTTATCCGCAATATTTATATATATGTATATATAGGATTTATATGCAGGAAATAGATATTGAAGACTGTATAGTTTAAGAGATTCAAGAATTCAAAGATGATACAAGATTCAAGACTCATGAGAATCAAGATTTCAAGAGTTCAACAATATCAAAATAATAGAGTCTATTTAATATGTTAAACTTCGGTTAGCACTTTCAAATTTTGTTTTCAAATTATTTTCCAACTCCTTTCTAAATGATTTCAAATTATTAAGGCTTTTACTTATGTTTTCAAACATATATGTTTATTATATACTTTATATATTATTTAGTTTTATAATTATATATATGTTTATAATATATAGTTTTATATCATATAAACATATATATATATATATATATAATTAAATCATATATTACTATGTTTTTATACTTTAAAATATTCATTTTAAACAACTAGTTTTAATTCAAGAATTTTCAAAATATATATTGGTTTAAATACTTGAAAAATGATTTTAAAAATTCAAATATCATATATATGTCGACATGTATATATTCGTATTTCGACATATAACCGTCACAATTTTAAATTCGAAGGAAGTGTCTTTTCATTATTTGAAACGTTTTAGAAGTATTGCAACCTTTGGAACTCTATATAAAGGGTTCATTTTCGAACTTTAACTAATTTATCTTCTTCTTCTTTATCCTTTCTCTTAGCACCATGATTCTATTTTAATTCCTTGATTTCTACACTTAATACTATGTCATTTTCAATACAAATTATATTATTCTTTTTCTCTTTTCAATCTTTATCAAATATTCTATGTTTGAAAGTGTTATTCAAGGGTTCTAGAGTTGTTTGTAATTGTGAAGAAAATGGTGTGTTCCTTGTAGCCTGTAAATCAATGAAAGGGAGCGGTGTGAACCTTATTGAAACACCCCACCTCCGTTAAGGTCACTCACAAAGGGAATGCCTTAACTTCGGTGGAGCGCTTTAGGTAAAAGATGTAGACAAATTACAAGACAGACAAATAAAGCAGCGGAAAATAAAGTCATTTTATAAACAACTTAATTCGGTCAAGCTTTTACAACAATTGACTCAATCATACTTAAAAGTAATACATAGAACTTCTGTCTAGATATAAAAACTTCCAAATATAAAAGAAGCCTAAAAATAACAATGATATTCCCCAATAAAGCATGAACCGGCCATAGCAGTGGAAGAGAGAGCCCAATGCAATACATCGACTATCTTCGAGCTTGGAAAGAAAACTGAGCTAAGTGGTAATATTCCCTCTCTGCGAACCTTGGGGGGGAACGGAAGAAAAGAGGCGAAAACAAACTAGGTCAAACGTAAGTCTGGTAAGCTCAGTGACTTTCGGCATGTAAACAGGAAAAAGAAACATGACATGAATAAACCGAATATAATACAATACCATGATAACAGGGATAACATGATAACATAAGATAAGCATAAGGTATGATAAGGCAAGATAAACTGAATGCACTTCTACTCTCTCTCTGCTTCGCTACTACCTTGTTATTCTGATTTCTATATCTCTGCACCACCTAACGAGTGTCCCAACTATTAATCTGTATAAAATGATCATATTGTAATGTGATCCTAATCCGCGCAATTGTGGTAGCCTTTAGTTGTACATCTATCATGAGGATTCCACCTAAATTTGCCTAATTGCCATGAACATGTTAGATGTACCCTTACTACCCTATCGATCGGCTCCCTACTTGTATTAATTTCTCTTGTATTTGTGTCAATCGGCCCTCTCTAGCATGTAGATACCCTGTGTTGGTCCCACCATAAGGTGCATCAATCCTTATGATAGCAACCCGACACGATTCGAGATGCACAGTGTATAACTACTGGTACCGAGTGCCTGCTTTTTCCCACTCCGGAGTACGTGCACGCCCGTAAACCATCGGAACCTACACTGACGTACCCCCTGCCGCTGTTTTGACCACTTATAATCAGCCCAGTAATCGTGCCCCATCCTGCCTAGTCAGGGTACCATGACACATCTATGTGGGTTACTGCTGAAATGGGTCCCCGTTACTAGGGTTTCCTACTGGTTAAGTTTGTGGGCCTATATATACAAATATTACCCACCTACACGAGATGTACTTAACCCTCCCACCGATTCAAGCATGTTTATTTAATGATTAAGTTTTGTGGGCCTATATTTACTAATATTACCCACCAACCTGATATGTACTTAACCTCCTACTGATTCAAGCATGTTTATTTAATGGTTAAGTTTTGTGGGCCTATATTTACTAATATTACCCACCAACCCGATATGTACTTAACCCTCCTACTGATTCAAGCATGTTTATTTAATGGTTAAGTTTTATAGGCCTATATACATACTAATATTACCCACCTACACGAGATGTACTTAACCCTCCCACCGATTCAAGCATGTTTATTTAACGATTAAGTTTTGTGGGCCTATATTTACTAATATTACCCACCAACCCGATATGTACTTAACCCTCCTACGGATTCAAGCATGTTTATTTAATGGTTAAGTTTTGTGGGCCTATATTTACTAATATTACCCACCAACCAGATATGTACTTAACCTTCCTACACATTATGTCATATTGGTTAAGTGTTGTCCTTTCATGTTAACTTAACCTACCCATTCATCATGTCATGTTGGTTAAGTGTTTCTTATTAACATAACCCTCCTCACTTATCGTGTTGGATTGGTTAAGTGTTTCTTGTCAACTTAACCCCACGTATTCATCATGTTGTATTGGTTAAGTGTCATCAATCAATTCAAGTTAACTTAACCCACCTACTTTTCATGTTACTTTGGTTAAGTGTTGCCTTCTTGTGTTAACTTAACCCTACCACAAATCAAGTTATATTGGTTAAGTGTTGCCCCCTCATGTTAACTTAACCCTTCCCATTCATCTTGTCATGTTGGTTAAGTGTTTCTTATTAACTTAACCCTCCTCACATATCATGTTGGATTGGTTAAGTGTTGCCCTCTTATTTTAACTTAACCTTACCACAAATCAAGTTATATTGGTTAAGTGTTTCTTATTAACCTAACCCTACAAATTTATCATGCTATACTGGTTAAGTGTTTCCTATTAACTCAACCCTAGTCATTCATCTTGTTATATTGGTTAAGTGTTTCTTGTTAACTTAACCCTTCCCATTTATCATGCTATACTGGTTAAGTGTTTCCTATTAACTTAACCCTAGTCATTTCTTAGCATGTCTTGTTCATTAGCATTAATTTATTTATTAATGCACCAACCTCTCATGTAATAACCCAGAAAACCTGAGCCAATTTAAATTTTTTTATTTTGGCAATTTTAATGAATTTTGAATATCTAAAATGAATTATTTTAAATAATAACGATGAGAAATTTATTTTGAATAGAATTAGAACGTATATATTTATATACGTTGTTGTTAGAATATAAATATTTTATTTCAATTATAAAAGGAATTGAAAATGGCGCGGTAGTTTGAAAATTCGATTTCAAAGTTCAAATGATTGTACGGGATTCAAAATAAACCGGATTTTAGTAAAACCAAAAATATTTGAATCTATTAGAGAATATCTTTCCAACGATCCGAAAAATTGAAATTTCATAGCGGGAATAAAAAGTTATGCCCAGTTGAAAATTCAGAATAGTCGTTATGAAATTCTGGCCCTTAAAAACGGAAATTTTGCAAACGACCTCGGTTTTTGACGAAACCACTTTTGTTGGATCTGTAATGTTAGGCTATTGCTAGATTCCAAAATTCATAATTTTTCGAATCAATATGTGAGCGTGGCGAAGGAAAACGCATTTGACCAGTTTCAGTTGATTTTAATTGACTGGAAAATGACCATTTTTCAAATGGTCTCTGAATTCGATGAAATTAATTTTGTTAGGACCGTATTGTCAATACGAAGCTACAAAATATTTTTCGAAAATTTTTAAAGTCCATATGTGGCCCCGGCAAATTGAAACGCGCGTTCAAATCCAATATATAGAGTTATATTTTGATTTCGACGAAAACTGATCGAAACAGTCAAATCAGCCTACGATACACATCCCATTGTGTCCGGAATGGGGGTAATTAGCTATGGACGACAGTCGGTGGGTTCGATTCCGAGTTCAAAATAAAAAGTTGCTTTTTGAAATTAAAAATTAAATAATATATATAAGGGGCTATAACCCTAGCTTTTCCCTCAGACCAAAATTCGCGCCTCTCTCTCTTGAAAACCCATCGCCCTCTCAGCCACCCTTCCCCATCGCAGCACCGCTACTTCCCACGACCGCCGCCCAGCCGGAAACCCCCTCCCCTAGTTGCACCTCCTCCTCTCTCTCTCTCTCCTCACCTAATTAAAGACCACCGCCCCTCAAATCAGCCGACACCCGCCCAGTCCGGCCACCACTGGCTACGCCCCGACCAACGCCACCCCGCTTCGAACTCCCCTCGGCCCAGCGACCTCCACCGACCACCCACGACCATCGTGGGTCCCCCTCTAGATTAAAAAAACCCGATTTTTGAGTGGTTGGAGCGCCAAGACCCTCCCTCGGGGGAAAAAAATAGTAAGCCCTCCTACTTATTTATTATTTATTTTCTTTTCTTTTAGATCCGATTTTATTTATTTATTTTAGACCATTGAAAATTTATTTATATATAAAGCAATACTTTGTTTATATATAAAATTAGGAAAAGATTTGATTTTTGAAATTGAAAAGATTAGGTTTTTAATAAGAAGAAAGGTCGGATTTTTATATATGATGTTAGCGAAGAAAGGTTAGATTTTTAATGAAGTAAAGATTTGATTTTTAGCGAAGTAAAAATATAATCTTTAGCGATATAAAAATATAATTTTTATATAGAGAATAGCGTGATAAAAATTTGATCTTTATTATATGAACACCGTTATTAAAAATAGAATTTTTATCTATATAGTAGCGGTATAAAGATAGAATTTTTATCTATATAGTAGTGGTATAAACATAGAATTTTTATCTATATAGTAGCGGTATAAAGATAGAATTTTTATCTATATAGTAGCGGTATAAAGATAGAATTTTTATCTATATAGTAGTGGTATAAAGATAGAATTTTTATCTATATAGTAGCGGTATAAAAATAGAATTTTTATCTATATAGTAGCAGTATAAAGATAGAATTTTTATCTATATAGTAGCAGTATAAAAATGTGATTTTTATATACATAGCAACAATATTAAAATGTGATTTTCTATATATGTAGTGGCTACGGACGATGAAATCGACAAAAGGCGAGCATGACGAAGATTTCTACATCAGAAGAGTCGCGGTATTTGGTTTAGCGTGTCAGTGAGAACTCCTCACTTTTATTTTAATTTCTAGTTGAAATATATACTAGGATGCAGACGGTGCTTAGCAGCACCCGACACCCGTCGTTCACAGACCATGGATGACTTGTTTGTTTGATTGCTGTGTTGTGAAATTTGATTGTGTGATGTGAAATGAAATAAAATATTTTATAGTGGAAAATATTTTATAGTTAAAAATATAAGTTTTAACGTGTATATAAAATAAATAGTAATAAACAAATCGGACGATTTGTTTATATACACTGATTTGACTGATATTGATTGGGACGATAAATTTTACACATCGCCCAACTTCGCAAATAAAAATCTGTGTTTGTTGATGTGAAACCCCACACGGGTGTTGGGATGAAATCGGCCATACACTAGTCCCAAATATATAGTTATATGTCGATCGATAGATTGACAGGCTTTTATAAGCATTAAATATTTATATTTGATGCTTAGGCAGTGTAGAATGCACTTTGGGTGATGGTTGCCTGTGTTTGATTGTTGTAGTGTACGTGTGTGTATGAAATCCATATAATTAACACTATATGGTAGTTGATTGGGCCTCATTCCAATTTGGAAAATAAATTCATGTATTGAATAGAAAATAAATTCATGTGTTGAATAGAAAATAAATTCATGTTTTGAATTGAAAATAAATTCATGTGTTGAATATAATAAACATTCATGTGTTGAATAAAAGCCGTGTTGATTAGATTGATGCCATTTTGATGTGAACGATATTTATATCGATTTTATTCATTTTTATAATGAATATAGAAAAGAAAGTGAATTCAAAATTTAACTTTTTGAAAACATTATCATTTGTATATCGATGAGGTGGAATATTCAATTTTGATTAGAAATTGAATATGAAGTTGAAATCGTTTTGAAAACGAATTTAAAACGATTTATAAAATAAGTTTTAAAAGGAATCGACGAAATATATATTATATATATAATATAATGGCCTGAATAGAACGCGCCACGCTGCGGCAGTTCACGAATTTCGACCATTGACTTCGAATGGATATTGCGGGAGATCTGACCGTCCGATTCTCCTAAAACCGGAACCTTGGGTTCGTATCGAAAAGAGCTTTCTAATGAATATTAGAAATTTGAAATCTAACGGTTGGATTTGGAATTATGTCCAAATCAAATTTGGAAAAGGTCGCTGTAAGTGCAGTTCGATGGCCGTTGAGGGAAATCGACTGTACGGGCCTTAATAAAATTATTAAAAATAGTAATAATTTGTGTAAAATCATAAGAAATGATTTGTGAAAATTGGGATGAAAAATTCCATATTTAAAAAGATAAAAATGGATTTTTATCGAAATGAACTAGTTTTGAACTAGAATTATAATTCTATTTATTTTTAAAATAAATAAAGTGGATTTGAAATGGTTTTAAAAATAACCAGAATTTCCAATAATTGAATTGGAATGGATCTGAATCGAAATTGTCTTTGGAATATTTCGATGTTAGATTTCGTGATGAAACAGATATTGTTATGGGAATTTGAGAGATATATTAATATCGTTATTTCCAATACGATATTTGTTGGTTGTAGAATTTGATATTGAATATAAGCCAATATATTTTCTATTCAAAGCCTTGTATTTAATTTTGAATGTGATTTGGGTTTGTCGTGAATGGTGTCTTCATTAACACTGTCCTTAAACCCAATTGAGAAAAGATTAAATCTTTTTATTTAGATTTAATGAAGTGTACCAATTAAATGGTATTTAATTGGAATTGAATTGGAATTGATTTTGGGTTTGTCGTGAACCGTGTTTTAGATGACATTGGTTCTTTAGCCCAGTTAAAGACAGGATATTGATTTTTGGGAAGATTAAAACTAAGTGGAGTTTTAATGAATCTTTAATTAGATTGAAGTGATCGAGAATGTAGTATCACCAGTTTTGCTCCAGGCGATAGTTAAATCTTTAATTAGATTTAAACGTGAAATGGTAATTAAATTTACCGATAACACCATGGTGTTAGATATGAAGTATGACCAGTTTTACTTCATGGGATGAATAGGTTTGGATTGGGAAATAAAATAAATGATTACTGTGGTGTGGTTCGCTAATCCCGACTAGTTTGAATTGATATTCAAAGAAGATTAAAGAATAAATTTAAAGAATTTATCTTTGATAAAATTAATGGGAACCATACCCAAAGTATAAGAGTATTTGAATAAAAGAATATTCTAAATTGGAATGAGGCGTATGTTGTGTTTGTGTAACACTTGTTTATTATATACGCGAGTTATTCAGAAAGACCGGGTTTATCCCAGTCTGAATAGCTGATTCAACGTGGTGTCGAGGATGAAGACGGTGGTCGAAGACCGGAGGTCTTCACATCATTTGGGTGATTACTGATGATCTTGATTGGGCTGTACACCCAAGAGGAGGGAATCAGTTGGTGGTCGTCCAGACGTAATAGGAGATTGATGGATATGCGAGGTACAAGGTGTCTCCGGTTTCGTTCAGACCCAGAACGAATTTGTAAATGGACTGTGTGTCTGACATTGGATTTTATTCTGTGTGATTGATTTCTATTAAATATATATCTGTTTGGCGGCGGAGAATTTATTCTCTTGCTTAACGCCGTTCTCTGAGACGTACGAGCTCAGGGATTATATGTTGATGGATATCAATCGCATGGAGTGAATTGTCTGTGTGGCATGCCTAAGTGGCAATTGATCAAGGCTTTTGTTGAAAAGAAAAGTCTTGTGGTTGATGATCAAAGCATGGTCTGTGTGGCATAGATTTGTGTAGCGTTGATTCGCGAGCCTCACACCCCGGTTGTGAACCAGAATCGGGAGAGGACCTCAGGGAGGACATGCGTTTCTTTCTAGCTAGGGTGGTGTCAGTGACCTACCAGCCCTGACATTCATATTATTTTCACCTGTGTGGTTGTTGCTGTTGCGAGGCGCCTCAGATATATCGGTGACTGTGTGGAGCCGATGGAGTCATTTGGCTCATTTACGCCCCAAAGGGCGGGGAAACGTAGTGTTCAGGCATTTTAATCCACATCTGTGGACCGGCCCTGACGGTCCAAGGGCTCACCTGTGTCTGGGTCTTGAGACATGGGCTAGATTGTCTCGAATCGGTAGAGGACTATCTTTTTCCTCGGTTCACAGATGGAAATCCAGCTTCCAATACATGACATTTGCTATTTTGATTGAAGAGCCTAGTATGGCGACATAGTGGGATGGGGCACTTATGCCGTCTATGATTGATACTTATGATTTGAAGTTGTTTTATGCACTATACACTTATAGTAATAATAAAAGATGAAATTTAGTGTATCAAGCATTCTTTGGTTATTATAAGGTAAAACCCTATCCTCCGGCTTGTGCTGCATTGTGTGATGGGACCTGGGTCTTATAATAGATTCATTCTTCTTTATTTAGCATTGCGCTGTTTGTTTTATGCACTGGTACTCTTGGGAGGAAAACCGTTCTGTGTTATACGGCGTGGTCCCTTGATTTACCTAACTTTAAAAATAAAGATTAATAAATGTTTTAGTTCTCACACCGGTCACATGACTGACCTGGAGTTTATTGTTTTAACCTAAACTCTGGGTGCCCTTATTTCGACACGGGCAGCTAGTAGTTTTGGTTTTGCAGATTTATATTCACAGGATCCTGACTTACAGCTGGAACAATACTCAGAAAGCTCTGTATCCGCTTATTACTTTTAGTTGTGTTTTGTATTATTTTCCGCTGCGATGTATTTAAATGTAATTTAAATCTCTGATATTTTCTGTGTAATATTTATTCATAACCTATAGTATTCTTGTATTCTGATGGAATTGTTGTGATATACAATGAAATGTTCTTCTGTTTGCGTTCGAATTTGTCCTGTTCTCAAAATAATCAGGGGTTTCGAATGGTCTTGGTCGGTTTAGCAACTGATTTGGATCGAGCGAAATTCGCGATCGTTACATCTCACATTAGATATGTGTTGTTGCGGTTACTGGATGTGCCGGGCAGCTCCAGGTAGTTTTACACCACAACTCAATCTAACACCGGGTTTTTCTTGGGCATGATGCACTAACCTCTCACATTAGATGGGCATTGTTGTGGTTACTGGATGTGCCGAGCGGTTCCGGGCAGTTTTACACCATAACTCAATCTAACCTCGGGTTAGGCATGTTGATCTTTATTTTACACATTTACCATATATACCCAAATCTATATTTTACATGCTAATTACTAAATTCACCAAAACTAGTCATTTTCCAATTCCCAAGTTATGCCCAACAAATTTCTAATTTCAATTTATTAATTAGAATTGGCTATACCCAATCTTCCCTAAATTTACAATAATAGTCATGCTCCAAAATCACAATATACACTATGCTTGGCGTTCCAACTGACAGTTATGCCCAATCTAGATTTAATATTCTATTTTACAACTTATACCCAAAACTAGTTTTTTCATGCCAAATTACATACCTTATCGTTCATGCCAATTCTAGGTTCAATATGTCAAATTACATATTCCATAACTCATGTCAAATTACCCCAAATTGCATCTTAACAGTAATGCCATAATACAAGTTCCAAATTATGCCAAATAATGTAAATTTTATGTTATACCCAATTACCCCCGCATTCATAACGTACGTATTTCAAGATTCAACCCAAGATTCATAAAATAAGCGGAGAAACAATATGGAACATAAGAGGCATAAGAATAGGCATATGACGATAAGAACCATTGGTCCAATAAATTTGGTATGCCAAATTGACAAGTTTTGCATTGAATACATTGCAGGCATATAGATATGATATGAATGTCATCGTGAACCGTCACAGACATATAGTTTGACAAGAGTTTTATCATGAACTTAAACAGGATTACGATTCCGATAAACAACAAGGATAGATATGATTGGAGTAGTTCCATAGTCAACAATGGTTCCCAAAGGCATATACAAGCACGGATTCAATTGAAAGGATTACTTACATCAGACATAAATCTAATGGACTAGATTTGAATAACATCGCAGACATAAATCTAATAGATTAGATTTGATAAATCTAAAAGGATTATCTCATAATCAAATATAGCTTAGATCCAAATTATTACATGCCAAGAATTTCAATTAAGAATTCACATCTAAAAGTAACTTAAACTTACAAAAAGAGAATGATTCTTGTATTTCTGGAATCTGTTTTCTGAAACTGAATAGCTCTCCCTTGAAGTAGACTATCAGTTCTCTAATTAGATTTGATTCGATTCGTAGCTTCTAACTTGCTTTCTAGTTGAAGAAGAAATGGTGTCTAGGCTAGGACGATCATGGACAGCATGGTGGCTTCTTGAAATGAATTTGTGTGATTTAGGGTTGAGGACTACGATTGCTTTTATAGAGGTTTAAACTTATGAGAACCGTTAGATCATCATAGGAGCAATCACAACCGTCCAGACTAGATAGAGTTATCCAGAATTACCATATATGCCCTAGTGACTCAACATCAAGTCAGAAAAGACTCAGCAACAGGTTAGAAAATCATCACTATTTGGATAAGGGCGGGGGGTAGGTCGACCCTCTAGTCGACCTGGCCTGGGGCGGGAAAAATCCCTCCCAACCCGCTTCTTTGTTTTCATTTGAATTTTGAATTTAAATCTGAGCTGTTTTAATTTATTTAAATTCCTGAAACTTGTGAGGGCCATAACTTCCTCATACGAAGTCCGATTACCAAAAACTTGGACTCTATTCCAAGCAGAATTTCGAGAAGAACGCATTGGCGTAACCCGTTTCCCTTAATTCTCACTTTAAAAATTAAGTATTCTTTAATTCGTTCTTTTAATATTCTAAGAAAATATAGGGTGTTACACTTATAGCCGTGAAATCAAGAGTGTTGAATCGGTGTGAACCTTATAGCCGTGAAATCAAGGGTGTTGAATCGGTGTGAACCTTGTAGCTTGAAATCAAGGGTGTGAAATCAGTGTTAACCTTGTAGCCGTGAAATCAAGGGTGTTGTAAGATTGATACTAGTGTTAATAAAACTCTGTGCAATCACACGTTACGTGACTCGACGTAGGAGTAATCTAAACCAAAATAAATCTGGTGTGTTCTTTGCTTTTCTGCATTTTATTTCTTTTTATATTTGTATCTGTGATTGTTTCTGTTCTGATATTCATTCTGTGATTAATATAGTTGTTTGAATAATCGTTAATTATTTAAGTTCTCCATATTCTCTTTAAAATATTATTCACCCCCTTTTCTCTAGTGCCAATTTTTCCTTAAGATCCATGATTCTCTTCCCTAACAATTGGTAATGGAGCATAGATTTTCAAAATTTCATCATCTGAATTTCGGAAATATTAAATGGCAATCTTTAACACTATTTTTTCATATAGATATGTCACAGAATTATCACGATGTCATTATTAAAAATTATAATTAGTTATTTTGAAAAGTCACTTGATTCTTTAAAAAGATGTGTTATTTTGCAGGGAAAGAGTTATGTCTGATGACTACTGGCTAAAAGACACCAAAACGATTGTTCATCAATCAAGAAGAAAAAGATGGATATGTAATTGACATTCTACATGAAATGGAAATGACCAAGTTATGATTGAATGAAGTTTTAGTGCATAAAGGAAAAAAGAAACCAAAACTGTCACTGGTATTCTTCATATTTCCCTCATATATTTGAAATAATTTATCCCAGCTTCTTTTCCAGATTTAACTTCTTGTTCTGGTGGTCGTTTATGGATAGACCATCAAATTCCGGTCAAAATTGAGTAAGAATGGTAGTTTGACATTGACTATCCAAAACAAAAAATTGTATACGGGATTTTCTTCTTTCCTCTCACTAATTCAGCCTACTGCACCATAACATCATTTAAATTCTTCACCAAATTATTACTGAATCGTAGCCCTTGCCTTCCTCTTTTATTTGCTGCTGGTTTCATCCAATTTCGTTAAGAAATGAAGAAATTACGCCCCCCAAAATATTGATTGAAAGTGGAAAACCGTGAAGAAGAAGAGAAATAGTTATAAAGGGATATGACTATTAAGCCTATTTATACTAGTTGAAGTGTCCATTCATTCAAATTCAAATTTTTGACCCCAAGATGGTTAAAAACTAAATCATAAATATCTTTCTCATACGATCTTCAAATTTAGCAAATGAATATACTATGTCCATCAGAAAAACAAGCCCGTTGCAATAGACTCGTCGTCAAATTTTGGAAGATGTGAATGTGTGGTGCATGACAATAGAAGAATAACAAAAACAAGGATTAGAAAAAATGTACTCTTTACAATTATTTCATAATTATCATTGAATTTAGGAATATACATTTATGCACATAATTAGGTATATAAATTTATCTCTTTTATAATTCTAGATATTTTGGTTCATATATCCAATCTAATTTTTTCGAAAGGGTCTTTTCTAATAAATTCAAATTTCACTACTCTTTGCTTTGATTTCAAAATTAAAAAGGACATCTTTTCATTTCGAAAATGTCAGTTCAAATTCTATTTATCAACTTTATGTATCTATTTATTTTCTTATTTCTTGTTTCAAAAAATATATATATATATATGATATTTAAGTCTTAGATATGTATCTTAGATATAAGAAATTATAGTTCTGTAGTTTACTTTATATTACCAAATTTCATCAAAATAATTTTCCTATATCTATAAAAAAAAAAGTTTTTAACATAAAAATTGTTCTTTAGCAAATTAATATGTTTTGATTTATAAAGTAAAATTTAAATTTACTTGTATCGATAATAAATTAAAATTTAAATCCTTCTTAAATTTACTTTTATATATACAATTATGATTTTATGTTCATAATTTACCTCATATGATAAAATTTTGTACTCTCTTTAAAAAGATCTTCAATATTTACTATATTTAAAAGAAGCACCATACTAATATTATTTAACTCCATATTTCTCATAGAATTATTCTAAATATTTTACTACCTATCATGAATATATTTTTAATTACCATTAAATTCGTTAACCTAATATTTAAAAAATTTAATGTATATCACCTTTGTTTGGTTGATATAATATATAATAAATTAGATATTACTTAGGATTATACATTGAATATCTTTTACCGAGATACATATCTCATCAAATCATTTTGCATAATTATTGTCATATTATCATTAGTATCTTAGTTTATATCACACCTCATTACTACAAATTACAATGCATGTTAAAATCATTCATATCACATGATGCATTACATTTAATAATCATGTCATATTCCTTTGTATATGACACACCGCACTACATGTTAACTTTTTAAAAGTATATTGTATTGGAAGTTTTGTGTTGTTATCTTAGAAATGTATAGGGTTATTAATTAAACACATAACATATTTACTTTAACATGATTTGCTTGATTGACTTATTTGAATTGTTTGACTGAATGGGCTTGACTGGTTTATTTGACTTGTTTGAATTGTTAGACTTAATTGATTTGTCCGACTTTTTTGACATGGTGGAATTTCATTTATGGTTGATAGGTTTGTTAGCAATATACTTATGCAAATGTAGGTGTTAAATAATATAACTATACTCGTCTTTTTCAGATTTCATTACTACACTTTTATATAGTTCTTATAGTATTAGATTAAAGCAGGAACTTTATAAGTTTTTGGATAAACAGAAGTTACAAGAATTTTTAGCTTTATGTTTGAATTTATTTGAATTCATGTTTGGTGGCAACAAAATTTACAGTGGTTGATTGTTTGGATTAAATTGTTTAAATGTTAACTTATCATTAATCTAGTTCAAATATTAGTTGACTTATATTAATTTAAGTTGATATTTCTTATACTAGATTAAAGTCTTATTATAGTTTTAAGGGTATTAGAGATTAGCTCTTAGGTTAGGTTTAGTCTTGTGCTAGTTTAGGGGGAGTACTGTAGGTAAATTGCAGTATATCGATAAATTTAGGGAGGGGTATAGATAGATATATTTTTTGTTGACGGTAAAGGGGGAGAAATTATAAAATAGGTACAGTTTAAGGATAAGCATAGTTTAACGGGGAGTTAGAAAGATTTCATGGTGAAAGAGGTAGAAATCGAAGAATCAGATTAATAGATAATATCAGGTATGAATATTTTATAAACCAAAGTTGTCATCATAAAAAAGGAGGAGATTGTTGAAGAATGGAATTTTGATGATGTTTTTATGACAATAACCTTGTTTCAATCCTTATCATTATTGATTATAAAATATATATACCAGCACTTTTATCCATATATGTATATACATGATTTATATGCAAGAAATAGATATTGAAGACTGTACAGTTTAAGAGATTCAATAATTTAAATAAGATATAAGATTCAAGACTCATAAGAATCAAGATTTCAAGAATATCAAAGTAATATAGTCTAGTTAATATGTAAAGCTTCGATTAGCACATTCAAATTCTATTTTCAAATTTTGTTTTCAAATTATTTCAAATTCTGTTTCGATTAAATTTTCAACTTCTTTCTAAATGATTTCAAATTATTAAGGCTTTTACTATTGTTTTCAAACATATATGTTTATTATATAGTTTATATATTATAAAATTTTATAATTATATATGTGTTTATTATATATAGTTTTATGTCATATAATTGTGTGTGTGTGTATATATATATGTTTATATGAATAAATTATATGTTACTATGTTCTTATACTTTAGAAAATTCATTTTAAACAACTAGTTTTAATTCAAGAATTTCCAGAATATATATATACTAGTTTAAACACTTGAAAACTGATTTTGAAAATTCAAATATCATATATATGTTGACTTATATATTGGTATGTCGACATATAACCGACACAATTTTAAATTTCAAAGGAAGTGCCTTTTCGTTATTTGAAACATTTCAGAACTATTGCAACCTTTGGAAATCTATATAAAGGGCTCATTTTCGAATTTTAACCAACTTATCTTCTCCTTCTTCATCCTTACTCTTACCACCATTATCCTAATTTAATTTCTTGATTTCTACATTTATACTCTGCCGTTTTCAATACAAATTATATCATTCTCTCTCTCTTCTCAATCTCTATCTAGTACTCTCTGTTTGGAAGTGCTATTCAAGGGTTTTAGTGTTGTTTGTAATTGTTAAGGAAAAGGTGTTTTCCTTGTAGCCTGTAAATCAAGGAAAGAGAGTGGTGTGAAACTTGTAGCCATGAAATCAAGGGTGTTGAATTGATGTGAACCTTGTAGCCGTGAAATCAAGGGTGTGGAATTAGTGTTAATCTTGTAGCCATGAAATTAAGGGTATTGTAAGTTGATACTAATATTAATAAAGCTCTGCACAATCCCGCGTTGCGTAGGACTGGACGTAGGAGTAATCCGAACCAATATAAAATCCAGTGTGTTCTTTCCTTTTATGCATTTTATTTCTGTTTATATTTGCATCTGTGATTGTTTCTGTTGTGATATTCATTCTGTGATTCATATAGTTGTTTGAATAACCATTAATTGTTTAAGTGTTGCATAATCTCATTAAAACACTATTCACCCCCTCTAGTGTTAGTTTTGCCTTAAGAACCATGATTCTCTTCCCGAACAATTTCTTGTCATGAAGGCAATTTCTTTATCATCCTTACTGCTTGAATCAGAACCATCAGTCGTTGCTTTGAATGCTATAGATTTCTTTTTTGTCGGCTTATTTTCGTTTCTTTTCTGTAATTGTACTTCGAACAACATCAGATTTCCTATTAACTCCTCAATTTTCATTTCACTAATATTATTGGTCTCTTCAATCGCCAATGTTTTCTGATCCCAATCTGGAGTTAGAAAATTAAGGATTTTTCTGACTTGATCTTCTTTAGAATAAGTTTTTCCCAAAGCCATTAATGAATGCACGATTTCCTGAATCCTGCAGTACATATCGGAGATAGATTCATTTTGATTCATTTTAAATAACTCAAATTGATTAGTTAGCATTAATATTTTTGTCTGTTAAACTATATTTGTTCCTTCATGAGTAACTTGCAAGGTTTTCATATATCATGAGCAGATTCACAAACTGATATACTATTAAATTCATTTCTATCTGGTGAACAGAATAGCATTTCATAGCCTTAGAATTATTTTGTGCAGCATCCCTTTGTTCATTAGTCCATTGTGCAAAATTAGTAATGGGTTAAAAATATTCAGTCTATTTGATATTCCAAGTGTCTAATCTTATATATTACAAATATATTTTCATCCTTTATGCCCAATATAAATAATTACTGCCATTAAATATGGAGGTCTAATGGTGGACTGATCCTCTACAAATGAAGTATCACTACTAGCAATTCCGGTGTTAGTTGCCATTTAATATTTCCAAAATTCAGATGATGAAATTTTGAAAACCTATGCTCTGATATCATTTGTTAGGGATGAGAATCACAGATCTTAAGAAAAAACTAACGATAGAGGGGGGTGAATAGTGTTTTAAAGAGATTATGGAAAACTTAAACTGTAATAACCCGGAAATCTGAGCCAATTTAAAAAATTTATTTTGGCTATTTTAACGAATTTTGATTATTTAAAATGAATTATTTTAAATAATAACAATGGAAAATTTATTTTTGACTAAGTTAAAACGAATAAATTTATTTTAATTATATAACGAGCCTGAAATGGCGCGGTAGTTTGAAATTTCGATTTCGAATTTCAAATGAATATACATAATTCGTTTTAAGTCGGAATTGGACGAAACCGGAAATATCTAAATCTATTTGGCGATATCTTTCTAACGGATGTAAGAAACTAAGATTTCACTTTAGAAATTGAAAGATATGTCCAGTTTAAAATTCAGAAAAGTCGTTGTGGAATTTATATATATTTTAATATATATAAAGGCCTTAGTAAATGGAAATTTTGCAAACGACCTCTGTTTTCGACGAAACCACTTTTGTTGTATCCGGGATGTCTAGTTATTACTAGATTTCAAAATTCATAATTTTTTTTGAACCAATATGTGAGCGTGGCAAAGGAAAACGTGTTTTGACAGTTTCAGTTAATTTCGTCGACTGGTAAATGGCCATTTTTCAAACAGTCTCAGAATTCGACGAAATTAGTTTTGTTAGGACCGTATCGCCAATACGAAGCTAGAAAATATTTTGCGGGAATTTTTCTAGTTAGTATGTGGCCCCGATAATATAAAATGTGCATTCAAAATCAATATATGGAGTTATATTTTGATTTTGACGAAAACTGATCGAAACGATCGAATCAACTTACGATACATATCCCATTGTGTTTGGAATGAGGGTAATTAGCTAGGAACGACAGTCGGTGGATCTCGTTTGGAGTTCGAATTTGAAAGTACCTTTTTGAAAAAAAAACAAAATAAAAATAATAAAATAAATAAAAAGTCAAACCCCCCCTCTCTATTCAATACCCCCTCTTCCCTTACCCGATTCTCATTTCAGAAACGAAATAAAAAAATAAAAAAACTGATGTAGAGGGGGGAGTCATCGCCGCTGCCACCAGGGGGCGCGGCCCCTCCGACGGACTTCCCTAACCACCCTCCGACCTCCTCGCGCCCCCTCCCTACCCTCCGACGAACTTCCCTAACCATCGACTTCGACGCCGACCCCCCCTCTACCTTGCCACCACCGCACCCTCCAGCTCCAGCGCAGCCATCCCGAATGCCAACAGCCGAAGTGGGCCCCCTCCTTCAGCAAAGGATCGATTTTTTTAACAAAAGTGAGTTTAGTTCTTTTTATTTTTATGTTATTCACTTAATAGAAGAGTCTGAGTTATATATATATATATATATATATATGTAGATTTAATAAAGATAGCATCTTTATATATTTGGATAGCATATAAAAATAGGATTTTTACATATATTGATTTGAAATAAAAATTCGATTTTTATAGATTTAGATTAGAAATAAAAATACGACTTTTATTAATAGGAAAGATGGGATTTTTATTATAGAAAAGAGGTGATTTTTATAATGCAAACGAAGTGATAAAAATATAATTTTTTTTTATGAAATAGAGAATATAAAAATATGATTTTTATATATGTAGTGAATCGAAAATATAGTTTTTATATGATGTAGAGTATAAAAATATAATTTTTATAGATGTAGTGAAATAAAAATCTGATTTTTATTCTATATATGTTGAAATAAAAATGGAATTTTTATAGCGATGATATAAAAATTCGATCTTTATATTAGAAGTAGATATAAAAATATAATTTTTATATAGGAAGAAGCGTTATAAAAATATATTCTTTATTGGAAGAAGAGCGATATAAAAATATAATTTTTATATAGAGAATAGCGTGATAAAAATATAATCTTTATTATATGAACGCTGTTATAAAAATAGAATTTTTATCTATATAGTAAGAATATAAAAATGTGATTTTTATATATGTAGTGGCTACGGGCAACGAAATTGACAAAAGGCGAGCACGGAGAAGATTTCTACATGAAGAATCATGGCGTTTGGTTTAGCTAGTCGGTGAGAACTCCTCATTTTTAAATTTATTTCTAGTTGAATTATATACTAGGATGCAGACGGTGTTTAGTAGCACCCGACACCCGTCGTCCACAGACCATGGATGGCTTGTTTGCTTGATTGTCGTCTTGTGAAATTTGATTGTGTGATGTGGAATGAAATAAAATACTTTATAGTGGAAAATATTTTATAGTTAAAAAAAATTAACGTGTATATAAAATAAATATTTATAAACAAATCGGATGATTTGTTTATATACACTGATTTGACTGATATTGATTGGGACGATAAATTTTACACATCGTCCAACTGCACAAATAAAATCTGTGTGTGTTGATTTGAAACCCCACACGGGTATTGGGATGATATTTGACGTACACTAATCTCGATTGTTTAGTTGTATGTCAATTGATGGGTTGACAGACTGTGTAAGCGTTAATTATTTATATTTAATGCTTATGCAGTTGTGTGGTGCACTCTGGATGATGGTTGATTATTTATCGTTGTTATTTTATACATATGTTGTAGAAAATCCATATAATTAACATTATATGGTAATTGATTGGGCCTTATTCCAGTTTTGAAAAAGAAATATTTAAATAGAAATATTTGGAAAAGAAATATTTGGAAAAGAAATGTTTGAATAGAAATATTTGGAAAAGAAATATTTGAATAGAAATATTTGAAAAAGAAATATTTGAAATAGAATATTTGAAAATAGAAATGCGAAGCCATGTTAAGTAGTTACACGCCATTTTAACACGAACGGGTATTTTGTCGATTTTACAATGAATATTGAAAGTGATTTCAAAATTGAATATTTAGAAATGAATTCGAATTGAAATTGAATAGAATTGAATTCGAATTGAAATTGAATAGAAATGAATTCAAATTGAAATTAAATAGAATTGAATTCTAATTGAGATTGAATAGAATTGAATTCGAATTGAAATTAAATAGAATTGAATTCGAATTGAAATTGAATAGAAATGAATTCGAATTGAAATGGAATAGAAATGAATTCGAATTGAAATTGAATAGAAATGAATTCGAATTGAACTTGAATAGAAATTGAATTCGAATTGAAATTGAATTAATTTGAAATTCAAATTGAATTGAAAATGAACTGAAATTGAATTAAAAATCGATTTGAATTGAAATCAATTTGAAATGAATTTAAAATGAATTTGTAAGGGAAAAATTCAATTTTGATTTGAATTTGAAAAGGAAGTTGAAATCGTTTTGAAAACGAATTTAAAAGGATTTATAAAATATGTTTTAAAAGGAAATGGACGAAATATATATATTATATATATAGTGGCCTGAACAGAACGCACCGCGCCGCGGTAGTTTGCGAATTTCGACCATTGACTTCAAATGGATATTACGGGAGATCCGACTGTCGGATTCTCCTAAAACCAGAACCTTGGGTTCGTATCGAAAAGTGCTTTCTGACGAATATTAGAGATTTGAAATCTAACGGTTGGATTTGGAACTATGTCCAAATCAAATTTGGAATAGGTCGTTGTAGGTGTAGTTCGATGGCCGTTGATGGAAATCGACTGTACGGGCCTTGATAAAATTATTAAAAATAGTAATAATTTGTGTAAAATCTTAAGAAATGATTTGTGAAGAATTGGGGTGAAAACTCCATATTTGAAAGGATAAAAATAGATTTTTATCGAAATGAACTAATTTTGAATTAGAATAATAATTTATTTATTTTTAAATAAATAAATTGGATTTGAAATGGTTTTAAAAGATACCAGAATTTCCAATAATTGAATTGGAATGGATTTGAATCGAAATTTTCTTTGAAATATTTCGATGTTGGATTTCGTGATTATACAGATAGCGTTATGGAAATTTGAAATATATATAGATATCGTTATTTCCAATACGATATTTGTTGGTCGTAGAATTTTATATTCAGTATAAGCCAATATTTTTTCTATTCAGAGCCTTGTATTTAATATCAAATGTGATTTGGGTTTGTCGTGAATGGTGTCTTCATTAACACTGTTCTTAAACCCAGTTGAGAAAAAGATTAAATCTTTTTATTTAGATTTAATGAAGTGTACCAATTAAATGGTATTTAATTGGAATTGAATTTGAATTGATTTTTGGGTTTATCATGAACGGTGTTTTAAAAAACACTTGTTCTTTAACCAGCTAATTAATGAAATGTGATTTTGGGTTGTCGTGAACGGTATCTTCAATAATACTGTTCTTAGACCCAATGGAGTTAAGAAAATAAGAAACTAACTGGAGATTAGTTAAGTTGAATGGTTTCTGGGTATTGATCTGATGTTGATTTCGGCCTTTGGGGTTAATACTTAGGGAATTGCTCACTTGCTAATTTACGGCTAGGGACTGATTGAAATGTGATGTGATTTTGGGGTTTATCGTGAACCATGTTTTAAATGACAATGATTCTTTAACCCAGTCAAAGATTAAAACTAAGTGGAGTTTTAATGAATCTTTAATTAGATTGAAAAGATCGAGAATGGAGTATCACCAGTTTGACTCCAGACGGTAGTTAAATCTTTAATTAGATTTGAACGTGAAATGGTAATTGAATTTACCGATAACACCGTAGTGTTAGATATGAAGTATGACCAGTTTTACTTCATGGGATAAATAGGTTGGGACTGGGAAATAAAATAAATAATTACTTCGGTTTGGTTCGCTAATCCTGACTAGTTTGAAGTGATATTCAAAGGAAGATTAAAGAATAAATTTAAAAGAATTTATCTTTGATAAAATTAATGGGAATCTTTCCCTAAGAATGTGAAATTTAGAAACTAACTGTAGGTTGTCTAAGATGGATGGTTTCCTGGGTATTGATTTGATGTTGGTTTCGGCCTTCGAGGTTAATATTTGGGGAATTATTCTCTTGCTAATTTACGGTTAGTGACTGATGAATTGGAATGAGGCGTATGTTTTTTTTGTGTAACACTTGTTTATTATATACGCGAGTTATTCAGAAAGACCGGGTTTATCCCATTCTGAATAACTGATTCGACGATTAGTCGAAGATGAAGATGATGGTTGAAGATCGGAGGTCTTTACGTCGTTTGGATAATTACTGATGATCTTGATTGGGCCGTACACCTAAGAGGAGGGAATTAGTTGGTGGTCGTCCAGACGTACTTGGAAATCGATGGAAATGCGAGGTACAAGGTGCCTCCGGTTTCGTTCAGACCTAGAACGGACTTGTAAATAGACTGTGTGTCTGACATTGGATATCATTCTGTGTGATTGATGGATATCGGTTGCATGGAGTGGTTTGCATGTGTGGCATGCTAAGATGCAAATGATCAAGGCTTCTGTTGAAAAGCAAAGTCTTGTGGTTGATGATCAAAGCACCGCCTGTGTGGCATAGCTTTGTGTAACGTTGATTCACGAGCCTCACACCTCGGTGGTGAACCAAAAACGGGAGAGGACCTCAGGGAGGACATGCGTTTCCTTCTAGTTAGAAGTGGCGTCAGTGGTTTTACACGACCTGACGAGTTTGACTTATGTGGTTGTTGCTGTTGCGAGGTGCCTCGGATATATCGGTGACTATGTGAAGCCGATGGAGTCATTCGTTGACTCATTGACGCCCCAAAGGGCGGGGAAATGCAGTGTTCAGGCATTTTAATCCACATCGGTGGACCAGCCCTGTCGCTCCAAGGGCTCACCTGTGTTTGGATCCTGAGACACGGGCTAGAGCATCTCGAAACGGTAGAGGATGATCCCTGGCCTCGGTTCATAGATGGAAATCAAATTTCTAAATACGTGATTCTGCGGTTTTATTTGTAGAGCCTAGTATGGCGACATGATATATGGTACCCATGCCGTCTATGATTGATATTTATGATTGTATATAAAATCAGAAACTAACTGGAAACGAGCTAAGATGGGTGGTTTCCTAGGTATTGGTTTGTTGTTGGTTTTGGCCTTCGGGGTTAATACTTAGGGAATCGTTCTCTTACTAATTTACGTTTGGAGTCTAATTAATAAAATAAAATAAAATTTAGCGTACCAAGCATTCTTTTGCTATTATAAGGTAAAAACTCTATCCTCCGGCTTGTGTTGCATTGTACGATGGGACCTGAGTCTTATAATAGCTTTATTTTTCTTTATTTAGCATTGCGCTGGTTGTTTTATGCACTAGTATTCTTGGGAGGAAACCCGTTCCGTGTTATACGGCGTGGTCCATTGATTTACCGAACTTTAAAATAAAGATTAATAACTGTTTTAGTTCTCACACCAGTCACATGACTGACTTGGAGTTTATTGTTTTAACCTAAACTCTGGGTGCCCTTATTTTGACACGGGCAGCTAGTAGTTTTGGTTTTGCAGATTTATATTCACAGGATCCTAATTTACAGCTGGAACGATACTCGGAAAGCTCTGCATCCGTGTATTACTTCTAGTTGCGTTTTTGTATTATTTTCCGCTGCGATGTATTTAAATGTAATTTAAATCTCTGGTATTTTCTGTGTAATATTTATTCATACTATGTATATTCTTGTATTCTGATGAATTGTTGTAATAAGCAATGAAATGTTCTTCTGTTTGCGTTCCAATTTGTCGTGTTCTCAAAACAATCAGGCGTTTCGAACGGTCTTGGTCGGTTTAGCGACTGATTCGAATCGAGCAAAATTCCCGATCGTCACATTTGGTATCAGAGCTTTGGTTTACAAAGCCCAGAGAACAAGACACATTAGAACCATATGAAAGAATTCATCAGAGATTGGATTAATAATATCCAATTAGAATGACTCGTTTGAGATGGGATCAGTAGTATCCTAGAACGAGTGTGAAGAGTATATTTTTAAAATGAAAACAAATTTTGTTTTGAAATTTAAATCGTTTTATACGTATTTGAATATTTATTTGTATTGAATTTGGACAATCCGATATATAAAGATTTTGCGTATAAACCTTGAAAACGTATATTCGAAGTTTTAATATACTGGATAGATATAGAATCACATTCTAGACACCCGAAGATGATACTGATGATTGAGATCTCATCATCAGTATTTATGTCCGAGCTTCGAAAATGTGAGATCTATATATTTCCATTAGACTAGTGTGAGAACCAAAATTAGATAGGGCTTATTGTTGTGATTTGGCATCAAAAATGTGATTTTTTACTGTATATAAAAATTATGAATTTGAAAAGCTAATCAACTAATTGATTGATGGTTGTGTTGTTGATTATTGTTTGATTAATTAAAATGTTGAACCTATAACCAAATTGAATCAAATAGTGAATTGTATTGAAAATTAGTCACATTTGCTTGCATATACATGTACTTACATTGAACAGGTCATAGCAAGGAGGCTAGAGCAGATGAATAAAATTGTTTGCCCGACAAATAGGTACATGTTTACCATAATTTACTGTTTCGTTTGGGTGATGATGATTTTATGAGCCGATTGGCTTTTTATTTTTCTTTTGGATTGAAGAAGGCCATGGGAGGCTATATGAAATATCCTAAAGTACCCGGTGCAGCGGAGGTTATGGCGAAATTTTTCGAAAATTTAGGGTGTTAGCTAAATTTTTGAAAAATTCGAAAAGTTTTTAGAAACTGAAAAGTTGAAAAACTTAAGCCGTAATGGAAATAGCGAAAGCTGAGTTGATTAATTAAACAACTTTCGGCTTCGTTCCTTTTCGGGGACGAAAACTTTTAAGTGGGGGAGATTGTAATAACCCGGAAATCCAAGCCAATTTAAAATTTATATTTTGGCTATTTTAACGAATTTTGATTATTTAAAATGAATTATTTTAAATAATAACGACGGAAAATTTATTTTTGATGAAGTTAAAACGAATAAATTTATTTTAATTATATAACGAGCCTGAAATGGCGCGGTAGTTTGAAATTTCGATTTTCAATTTCAAATGAATATACAGAATTCGTTTTAAATAGGAATTGGATGAAACCAGAAATATCTAAATTTGTTTGATGATATCTTTCTAACGGATGTAAGAAACTGAGATTTCACTTTATAAGTTGAAAGATATGTCCAATTTAAAATTCAGAAAAGTCGTTGTGGAATTTATATATATTTTAATATATATATATATATATATAAAGGCCTTTGAAAATGGAAATTTTGCAAACGACCTCTGTTTTCGACGAAACCACTTTTGTTGGATCCAGGATGTCTAGTTATTGCTAGGTTTCAAAATTCATAATTTTTTTAATCAATATTGAGCGTGGCAAACGTGTTTTGACAGTTTCAGTTAATTTCGATCGACTGGAAAATGGCCATTTTTCAAATGGTCTCAGTATTCGACGAAATTAGTTTTGTTAGGACCGTATCATCAGTACGATGCTAGAAAATATTTTTCGGGAATTTTTCTACTTAGTATGTGGTCCCGGCAATATAAAATGTACATTCAAATTCAATATATAGAGTTATATTTTGATTTTGACGAAAACTAATCGAATCAACTTATGATACATATCCCAATGTGTTCGAAATGGGGGTAATTAGCTAGGAACAACAGGCGGTGGGCCTCGTTTGGAGTTCAAATTTAAAAGTACCTTTTTGAAAACAAAATAAAATAAAAATAATAAAATAAATAAAAAGTCAAACCCCCCTCTCTATTCAATACCCCTCTTCCCATACCCGATTCTCATTTCAGAAACAAAACAAAAAAAAGAAAAAAACCGACGGAGGGGGGGGGGGGAGTCATCGCCGCTGCCACTAGGTGGCGCCGCCCCTTCGACGAACTTCCCCAACCACCCTCCGACCTCCTCGCGCCCCCTCCCTCCTCCCGAAAAACCGCACCTCTCGAAACCACACCCCCACCCCATCGACTTAGACGCCGACCCCCTCTACCTTGCCACCAACGCACCCTCCAGCTCCAGCGCAGCCATCCCGAACGCCAACAGCCGAAGTGGGCCCCCTCCTTCAGCAAAGGATCGATTTTTTTTAACAAAAGTGAGTTTAGTTCTTTTTATTTTTATGTTATTCACTTAATATAAAAGTCTGAGTTTTATATATATGTAGATTTAATAAAGATAGCATCTTTATATATTTGAATAGCGTATAAAAATAGGATTTTTACATATATTGATTTGAAATAAAAATTCGATTTTTATGTTTTAGATTAGAAATAAAAATACGACTTTAATGAATACGAAAGAAGAGATTTTTTATTATAGAAAAGAGGTGATTTTTATAATGCAAACGAAGTGATAAAAATATAATTTTTTATGAAATAGAGAATATAATAATACGATTTTTATATATGTAGTGAATCGAAAATATAGTTTTTATATGATGTAGAGTATAAAAATATAATTTTTATAGATGTAGCGAAATAAAAATCTGATTTTTATTATATATATGTTGAAATAAAAATGGAATTTTTATAGCGATGATCTAAAAATTCGATCTTTATATTAGAAGTAGATATAAAAATATAATTTTTATATAGGAAGAAGCGTTATAAAAATATATTCTTTATTGGAAGAACAACGATATAAAAATATAATTTTTATATAGAGAATAGTGTGATAAAAATATAATCTTTATTATATGAACGCCGTTATAAAAATATAATTTTTATCTATATAGTAAGAATATAAAATTGTGATTTTTATATATGTAGTGGCTACGAGCAACGAAATTGACAAAAGGCGAGCACGGCGAAGATTTCTACATGAATAATCGTGGCATTTGGTTTTGCTAGTCGGTGAGAACTCGTCACTTTTAAATTTATTTCTAGTTGAATTATATACTAGGATGCAGAGGTGTTTAGTAGCACCCGACACCCGTCGTCCACAGACTATGGATGGCTTGTTTGTTTGATTGTCGCGTTGTGAAATTTGATTGTGTGATGTGGAATGAAATAAAATGTTTTATAGTAGAAAATATTTTATTGTTAAAAATATAATTTTTAACGTGTATATAAAATAAATATTTATAAACAAATCGGACGATTTGTTTATATACACTGATTTGACTGATATTGACTGGGACGATAAATTTTACACATCGCCCAACTGCACAAATAAAATCTGTGTGTGTTGATTTGAAACCCCGCACGGGTATTGGGATGATATTTGAGTTACACTAATCCCGATTGTTTAGTTGTATGTCAATCGATGGGTTGACAGACTGTGTAAGCGTTAATTATTTATATTTAATGCTTATGCAGTTGTGTGGTGCACTCTGCATGATGGTTGATTATTTATCGTTGTTCTTTTATACATGTGTTGTAGAAAGTCCATATAATTAACATTATATAGTAATTGATTGGGCCTTATTCCAGTTTTGAAAAAGAAATATTTGAATAGAAATATTTGGAAAAGAAATATTTGAATAGAAATATCTGGAAAAGAAATATTTGAATAGAAATATTTGAAAAATAAATATTTGAAATAGAATATTTGAAAATAGAAATGCGAAGCCATGTTAAGTAGTTATACGCCATTTTAACACGAACGGGAATTTTGTCGATTTTATAATGAATATTGAAAGTGATTTCAAAATCGACTATTTAGAAATGAATTCAAATTGAAATTGAATAGAATTGAATTCGAATTGAAATTGAATAGAAATGAATCCGAATTGAAATTGAATAGAATTGAATTCAAACTGAAATTGAATAGAATTAAATTCGAATTGAAATTGAATAGAAATGAATTCGAATTGAAATTGAAATTGAATAGAAATCAATTCGAACTGAAATTGAATAGAATTGAATTCGAATTGAAATTGAATTAATTTGAAATTCAAATTGAATTGAAAACGAATTGAAATTGAATTAAAAATCGATTTGAATTGAATTCAATTTGAAATGAATTTAAAACGAATTTGTAAGGGAAAAATTCAATTTTGATTTGAATTTTAAAAGTAAGTTGAAATCGTTTTGAAAACGAATTTAAAACGATTTATAAAAGACGTTTTAAAAGGAAATCGACGAAATATATATAATATATATATTATATAAATAATGGCCCGAATAGAACGCGCCGTGCCGCGGCATTTCGCGAATTTCGACCATTGACTTCGAATGAATATTACGGGAGATCCGACCGTCTAATTCTCCTAAAACCGGAACCGTTGGGTTCGTATTGAAAAGAGCTTTCTAACGAATATTAGAGATTTAAAATCTAACGGTTGGATTTGGAACTATGTCTAAATCAAATTTGGAAAAGGTCGCTGTAAGTGCAGTTCGATGGCCGTTGATGGGAATCGACTGTACGGGCCTTGATAAAATTATTAAAAATAGTAATAATTTGTGTAAAATCATAAGAAATGATTTTTGAAGAATTGGGGTGAAAAACTCCATATTTGAAAGGATAAAATAGATTTTTATCGAAATGAACTAATTTTGAATTAGAATAATAATTTATTTATTTTTAAATAAATAAATTGGATTTGAAATGGTTTTAAAAGAAACCAGAATTTCCAATAATTGAATTGGAATGGATTTGAATCAAAATTGTCTTTGGAATATTTCGATGTTGGATTTCGTTATTATATAGATAGCGTTATGGAAATTTGAAAGATATATAGATATCGTTATTTCCAATACGATATTTGTTGGTTGTAGAATTTGATATTGAATATAAGCCGATATATTTTCCATTCAGAGCCTTGTATTTAATATCAAATGTGATTTGGGTTTATCGTGAATGGTGTCTTCACTAACACTGTTCTTAAACCCAGTTGAGGAAAAGATTAAATCTTTTTATTTAGATTTAATGAAGTGTACCAATTAAATGGTATTTAATTGGAATTGAATTTGAATTGGTTTTTGGGTTTATCGTGAACAGTGTTTTAAATAACACTTGTTCTTTAACCCGATAATTAATGAAATGTGATTTTGGGTTGTCGTCAATGATATCTTCAATAATACTGTTCTTAGACCCCAATGGAGTTAAGAAAATCAGAAACTAACTGGAGATTAGTTAAGTTGAATGGTTTCTAGGGTATTGATCTGATGTTGGTTTCGGCCTTCGGGGTTAATACTTAGGGAATTGCTCACTTGCTAATTTACGGTTAAGGACTGATTGAAATGTGATGTGATTTTGGGGTTTATCGTGAATCGTGTTTTAAATGACACTGATTCTTTAACCCAGTCAAAGAATAAAACTAAGTGGAGTTTTAATGAATCTTTAATTAGATTGAAAAGATCGAGAATGGAGTATCACCAGTTTTACTCCACACGGTAGTTAAATCTTTAATTAGATTTGAACGTGAAATGGTAATTGAATTTACCGATAACACCGTGGTGTTAGATATGAAGTATGACTAGTTTTACTTCATGGGATAAATAGGTTAGGATTGGGAAATAAAATAAATAATTACTTCGGTGTGTTTCGCTAATCCCGACTAGTTTGAAGTGATATTCAAAGGAAGATTAAAGAATAAATTTAAAAGAATTTATCTTTGACAAAATTAATGGGAATCTTTCCCTAAGAATGTGAAATTTAGAAACTAACTGTAGGTTGGCTAAGATGGATGGTTTCCTGGGTATTGATCTGATGTTGGTTTCGGCCTTCGGGGTTAATATTTGGGGAATTATTCTCTTGCTAATTTACGGTTAGTGACTGATGAATTGGAATGAGGCGTATGTTGTGTTTGTGTAACACTTGTTTATTATATACGCGAGTTATTCAGAAAGACCGGGTTTATCCCATTCTAAATAACTGATTCGACGATTAGTTGAAGATGAAGACCGTGGTTGAAGACCGGAGGTCTTCACGTCATTTGGATAATTACTGATGATCTTGATTGGGCCATACACTCAAGAGGAGGGAATCAGTTGGTGATCGTCCAGACGTACTTGGAGATCGATGGATATGCGAGGTACAAGGTGCCTCCGGTTTCGTTCAGACCCAGAACGGACTTGTAAATAGACTGTGTGTCTGACATTGGGTATCATTCTGTGTGATTGATGGATATCGGTTGCATGGAGTGGTTTGCCTGTGTAGCATGCTAAGATGCAAATGATCAAGGCTTCTGTTGAAAAGCAAAGTCTTGTGGTTGATGATCAAAGCACCGCCTTTGTGGCATAGCTTTGTGTAACGTTAATTCGCGAGCCTCACACCCCGGTGGTAAACCAAAAACGGGAGAGGACCTCAGGGAGGACATGCGTTTCCTTCTAGTTAGAAGTGGCGTCGGTGGTTTTACACGACCTGACGAGTTTGACTTATGTGGTTGTTGTTGTTGCGAGGCGCCTCGGATATATCGGTGACTATGTGAAGCCGATGGAGTCATTCGTTGACTCGTTGACGCACCAAAGGGCGGGGAAACGCAGTGTTCAGGCATTTTAATCCACATCGGTGGACCGGCCCTGTTGCTCCAAGGGCTCACCTGTGTCTGGGTCCTGAGACACGGGCTAGAGCGTCTCGAATCGGTAGAGGACGATCCCTGGCCTCGGTTCATAGATGGAAATCCAATTTCCAAATACGTGATTCTGCGGTTTTATTTATAGAGCCTAGTATGGAGACATGATATATGGTACCCATGCCA
The DNA here is from genome assembly GCA_030737875.1 of Allium sativum. NCBI lineage: Eukaryota > Viridiplantae > Streptophyta > Magnoliopsida > Asparagales > Amaryllidaceae > Allium > Allium sativum. The sequence continues at coordinate 38,884,771 of CM060913.1, forward strand.
TCTATGATTGATATTTATGGTTGTATATAAAATCAAAAACTAACTCGAAACGAGCTAAGATGAGTGGTTTCCTGGGTATTGGTCTGATGATGGTTTCGGCCTTCGAGGTTAATACATAAGGAATCGTTCTCTTACTAATTTACGGTTGGAGTCTGATTAATAAAATAAAATAAAATTTAGCATACCAAGCATTCTTTGGCTATTATAAGGTAAAAACCCTATCCTCCGGCTTGCGTTGCATTGTGTGATGGGACCTAGATCTTATATTAGCTTCATTTTTCTTTATTTGGCATTGCGCTGGTTGTTTTATGCACTGGTATTCTTGGAAGGAAACCCGTTCCGTGTTATATGGCGTGGTCCCTTGATTTACCGAACTTTAAAATAAAGATTAATAACTGTTTTAGTTCTCACGCCAGTCACATGACTGACCTGGAGTTTATTGTTTTAACCTAAACTCTGGGTGCCTTTATTTTGACACGGGCAGCTAGTAGTTTTGGTTTTGCAGATTTATATTCACAGGATCCTGATTTACAGCTGGAACGATAGTCAGAAAGCTCTGTATCCGTGTATTACTTCTAGTTGTGTTTTTGTATTATTTTCCGCTACGATGTATTTAAATGTAATTTAAATCTATGGTATTTTCTGTGTAATATTTATTCATACTCTGTATATTCTTGTATTCTGATGAATTGTTGTAATAAGCAATGAAATGTTCTTCTATTTGCGTTCCAATTTGTCGTGTTCTCAAAACAATCAGGCGTTTCGAACGGTCTTGGTCGGTTTACCGACTAATTCGGATTGAGCGAAATTCCCGATCGTCACACAAACAATTAACGATTATTCAAATAAAAACGATTACTCAAACAACTATATGAATCACAGAATGAATATCACAACAGAAACAATCATAAATGCAAATATAAACAGAAATAAAATGCAAAAAAAGAAAGAACACATCGGATTTTATACTGGTTCGGATTATCCTATGTCCAATCCCACGCAATGCTGCATTGCACATATTTTTATTAATACTAGTATCAACGTTACAACACTCTTGATTTCACGACTACAAGGTTAACACTGATTTCACACCCTTGATTTCACGGCTACAAGGTTCACACCAATTCAACACCCTTGATTTCACGACTAAAAGGTTCACATCGCTCCCTTTCCTTGAATTATAGGCTACAAGGGACACGCCCTTTCCTTAACAATTACAAACAAACCTAGAACCCTTGAATAGCGCTTCCAAATAGATAGTATTTGATAGAGATTAAGAAGAGAGAGAGAATGATATAATTTGTATTGTAAACGATAGAGTATAAGTGTAGAAATCAATAAATTAAACTAGAATAATGGTGGTAAGAGTATGGACGAAGAAAGAGAAGATAACTTGGTTAAAAAAACGAAAATGAACCCTTTATATAGAGTTCCAAGGTTGCAACAATTCTGAAACGTTTCAAATAATGAAAAGACACTTCCTTTGAAATTTAAAAATATGACAGTTATATGTTGACATGTCAAAAGTGGTAAGTTATTTTGAATTTCTATATCATTTTTAAGTGTTTAAACTAGTACATATATTTTGCAAATTTTTGAATCAAAACTAGTTGTTTAAATATATTTTTCAAAGTATAAATGTAGTGACCCGAAATTCCGGTCCAATTTGAGCTGACCAAATAACGCAAGTCCAACCCCAATTACACTGGAAAATCAGAAAAACTAATAGAAAGAAAACAGAGGGTGAGGAAAGATAAGATAGAAACTTAGAATAAAAGAAGAAGAACACAACATCAGAGTAACACGAACCTCACAGCGGAACGAATAACATACAATATATGTAACATAACTTGAAATATACATCTGTACTTGAATATACATCATTATCAAAGTACAACACTTACAACATAGCGGAAATAACTATAGCTATATAATCCTGAAGCCTCTTGCTCCAAGGTCTTCCAGTAAATTTGTAAATCCCGACTACTTGTTAGCCCGTACAAATTTAGGCACCCAAGAGTTTAGGGAAACAAACAAATAAACTCTGGGTCAGTCATGGGACTGGTATGAGTAAAACAGTTTAAAAACAGTTTGAGCCATTAAACGACATCTCATAAGACCACGCCGTATAACGGAACGGGTTTTTCCCTTATGAGAATCCAAATTATCTTTAAATCAAAAACCTTTTGATATTATAATAATTTCTATCAACCACAATATAATAATCATCTAGCAGAAACGCTTTCATCTCACGTTCTACATATATAGTATACAATCAAAACCGCAAGCATGTATTGGGTAATGGATTTCCAACTATGACAAGTTATGGAACCACCTTTCGCTAGTGTACCTCTAGAAAGGAATACACTGGGTTCAACAAGAACATCTTGCAACCCGGCCACACATGACCGACCACTCGTTTCGCTTGAGTGTATCGAATGTATATCACCAACGGTTGGGATCAACAACCGTTTCCCGAATGGGACAGCATCAACAATAGATTTTTTTGAAGTAAATGAAACTCTAGATCAGGTGATTATACACCCTAATAGGAGCGACCTACATAGCCATGGTACCCTCCCGATTTTTGTCATTTATCGTATGTGAGGCTAGAAGCTACGCTTTATCATCACATCAGATTCACTTCGAATGCCACATTGTCAGATCCATAGAAAATCACTAATTGACGTCTACAACAGTACATTACGTGTTAGCTAAAGAAGTTTCCTTCTCCGCTTCCACTCTTGGTACGGTTGAAGAAATAAATGTACGTGACCTTTCTGGAAATACTCTGTCAGACATTCATCCATACAAGTCATCCAGGAATAGGATGAACCGAAGGCACTATTCAATACATCCATCTTAGACACTGTTACCTAAGACTTATACAATAGCCCTTGCACTTTACTCCGTCTTCAATTATCTTTGGCATATATGATTCGCAACGCTTATGCCAATACAGAGTGGTTCTTTGGAAAATAATCCAACTGTCTCTCCATATTAACAATGTTAAAATGGTCAAAAACTTCGATAGTCGGTGAGTTAACTATCAAAGAAAAATAGGTGTGCAAACAACGATATTATCTCCAAATGGAAATTCTATCAATCAACCATCAATCACATATATATATATATATATATCCAATTTCAATATTTGATTACGTTTCTGATTCTATTTGGAACACATTTCCATATCTTCTTTACTTGGATTTAAACAGATGTTTAAATCAACATTGCGACGACAACTCAAACCACTATACTTATTTACTAAATTCACTTAACCACTTTCACTCTCGAACCTTAACCATTTCTAAATTAAAAACAAAGTCAATCAAGTTAGGGTATAACTACCTCTCAGACCTTAACTGAACAACATTTCAAAACTCAAAATAGGGTAAGTTCATCTTTAACCCTTTAACACTTCCTTACGTAACTTCCGGGTGTAATTTACGAGTCTAACTCCTTTACAGAATCATTTGATTATAACAGTAGTGTTATAATTTCCTGCATCCGAAGTATATTATCTTTAATATGACTTTTATTTCCTAACTTGAATAATATAACGACAACTAATTTATTTACTCCTATTCGGTTAACTCTAATCTATACCCTTATTTGAATAACTCCAACCTAATAACTCTTACTGGATTAACTCTTATTCGAATATCTTATATTTGATTTGCTTACTTTTCGAATACTTATATTCGATAATCTTATTCGATTTAACTCCTGTCGAATAACTAAATTCGATCAACTCACTTCGAATATTTCTGATTCGATTATCTCACTTCGAATATCTACTATTCGATTATCTCACTTCGAATATTTGTGATTCGATTTATTTCTTCAAATAATTAAATTCGATTAACTCATTTCAACTCTATTCGAATAAACTAAGTTCGATTAACTCCATTTGAATAACTCTAGTTCGATTTAACTCTATCGATTAACTCTAACTGGTTTAACTCTACGGCTTAACCTAACTAGTTTAACTCTAACTGGTTCAACTCTAACTGGTTAACCCTAACTGGTTTAACTCTAGCTGGTTAAACCTAATTGATTAACTCTTTGTCCTTATTCAGTTTCAAACATCGATGTTGAAATCGATTCTTACTTCTTTATATAAGTCCTGACTTATATATTCTATTTATCCAAATGACAAATAATTTAACTTAATTTATAAATATCATTTATAAATCAATCTGCTCCCTTTATCTGTTTACTTCTTCATATATAAGTTCAGACTTATATATATATATATCTATTTATCCAAAGATAAATATTTCCTTTTTTAAATCTTTATTTGTAAATGGTTTACAAATATTACCCCTTTTTAAATTCTATTTACAAATGGTTTGCAAATATTCCCTTTAATATCTTATTTATTTGTCCTAGATGAAAAATCCTTTTATTATCTTATTCTATTTAATAAATGAATATCCTCTTTATCTTATTCTATTTACAAATGGTTTCCAAATATTTCTTTAGGGTTTTATTCCTAAGTATTTCCTTTATTAATTACTATTTATTTAACAAATAAATACCACATTAATATCTCCTTTATCTTCTAAGTAAATAATCCCTATTTAATATTTTATTTATTTAACAGATAAAAAATCCATTTTATAGTATCTTATCTATTTATTCTAAATAAATAATTCACTTTATAAATATTCCATTTTTAAAGATTTCCCTTCATTTATAATTCCACTTAAACGTATTTCCTATTTATAAATATTCCTTTCATAAATATTTCTATTTATAAATATTCTATTTATAAATATTCTCTTTTATAAAATCCTCTTGATTTTTATAATTATTCCCTTTTTTATTCACTTTGACAAACTCCCCTTTTCTCCAAATCCCGGTATGTTATGGTGTTTAACATATCAAATTTCGATGTCCAATATCGTCCACACGCGCACACAATCAACAATAGGTTATAATTCACATCATATATCAAAATATATGAAAAACAATAAAATAACTGTTGAGGAATCCAGTCGGATTCCTCCAACCTGTTTCCTTGCATCCACTGATGTTACACAATAAAATCAACATTACTTTCAGTTCCATATGATATATCCTGATAAACAGAATCAATATACAAATTCAACTAACTGACTAGAAGGTCAATTAAACAGTCAACACACAGTCAATCAGCCAATATTTAATAGTTCTAAAATTACAACATGAAATTATAAACTATTCAGAGTTAGTGAGATTCACTCACATTGGAAGTTCATCGTTAAAGAACGATAAACTGTTGTTTGATTTGAATCAAACAATTTATTTCACCATAAATTCATCGAGCTCGAATCCACTCCCAGTCAGCTTCATTGAGAAGGTCTCGTCCATACGGTCCCAACGCGACAGACGGTTCGTAAAACTGATCACATATGGTTAATATATCAAGTTAACAAGTTTAATCACTATTTAAATTAAAATAAACTTTAACCATTATTTTCTTATCGGGACAAACCTTGTCATCCCGGGCCATTACCCATATTAACAAACCCACTCCTCCTTTATTATCTTCCCCAAATCGCCTGTATAGGAAACCCACGATTCACACCATAGCCGATGCTTCCTCCACCAACTACCCCTCCTCCTTTCACCTTAAAATCAGACTAAAATCACCACAATTTTCCCTATCTCCTCCTCTTCCAATTCATGGTCCACATGTTCAGTTCGAACCCCAAATGATAGGCGCGTCCTCCCTGTCGAAACCGCTAGTACAGAAAACCGAGCGACATCTTCTTGCTCCGATTTCCATCAACAATTCACCCTAGATGCCGCTCCACTTCCGGAATCCAAAATCGAACACAAAAACCATCTCGAAGCCTTTGAATTCGCCAAAACCCAACCCTAGGCTGCGCTAGAACAAAATCCTTCGAACGTTCTTGCTTTGAAAACTAACAAAATACACTCAGAAGGAAGGGCAGCTTTGTACGAACTCGAATACACAAGATTTATGATTTTTGGCATTTGATTCCTTTTTCTTTTGATTTTTCTTTTAAGGATTTTTTTGTGTTTTGATTTAGTTGCTGGCGGCTTAGAGAAAATGATTATATAATCGGAACGGATTTATTGTGTGGTTAAAGAAGGTACTAGGTGGCCTTTGTTTTGACCTCACTATGAGTTTTAGATATTTCTTTTACTATTTTATATTCGTTCTTCCTTTGTAAAAATTTGTGTGACCACACACGATACCCAAAAATTACGAAAATGGACATGCCACTAGAGTTTGACATTACGGTCCCAACGAAATTGGTTTCGTCGAATTCTGACTCCGTTTGCTCACACAACGTATTTTTAACCGTCAAAATACTGACTGTTTTTTCACATTAAAAATCCGTACGGCCACACAGTGACTCTAAAAATCACGGAACTTGGAATCTAACAATAATTTAATATTATGGATCCAACAAAATTGGTTTCGTCAAATTCTGAGGTCGTTTGCAAAACTGGCTATTTTTAAAGCTCTGAATTACCCATTTAAATATATAAATATATTTAGATGTAATTAAATTAAATATTTATAAATAAATATTATCGTATATATTCACAGTGGAATACCATACAGTTCTAGAATATTCCTATATGATTTACTAGATTGATATTTCAAACCCCGATTCAATTGATCTTCGATTTATATTGAAATTCCTTTTTAAAATATAAATAATTCCTTCATAAATTATAAAGGAATTCCACAGCGACTTTTCTAAAATTTGATTTGGACATAAATCAAAATCTACACGACGAAATCCCGATTTTTCTCTTCCACTAGAAAGATATACTCCACCAGCTCCACACGTTTCTTGTTTCACAGAAATTCGACTTAAAACGAATCACGTACATTCAGTTGTAGTTCGAATCGCCAATTTACGAACTGCAGCGCCATTTCGAGCTCGATTTTAATTATTTTAACTCTACGTTCAAACTGTCGTTCAAATAATATATTCGTTATTCTAATTAAATTCTGAACTGAATTAAATATCACAAATGATCCAGTTCACACCATATCGCCATTTCAGCCAATTCTGATCATTTCAAAATTAAATATATTATTTACTTATTATTTTAATTAAATATTCACCATTATTTAATTCAACGACCATGAAATCCTTTCAATCACCTTTTAAATAATTAAATAAATTAATTATTATACCGCTGAAAATGCGGGTCATTACATTCTTCCCCACTTAAAATAATTTCGTCCTCGAAATTGCTACGGTGGGAAACAATCCTTATCGACTGGTTAGAACTTATTTGTTCACTTCTTAACTCCAGTTTTCAACTGGACCAATTTAAATTCAATTAAATTATTAATTACTTCTTATCAACGAAAATTTTCAAAAATCCTGAAAATTTTCTAACACCTTAACTTTTCGAAAATTTTCACCAGCACCTCCTTTGTACTAGTCAATACGTCAAACCACCACTCGCCTCTCTAGGCCATCTCCATCCCAAAAAAAAAATCAAACAGCCAAGGGGCTTGCCAAATCGGCTCATAAATCTTATATCCAATAGAAATATAAACTTGTACCTTTTTGTTGGCATATCATTATATCCTTTCCACGTGTTATCAATTCAGCGGATACAAGGGTCATCCCAATCAAATTCCAATCTGCTTTTATCCACAACACAACCATTCGCTTATATTCGAGCGAAATATCATTTCAACTCGAGTTTCTTCTCGATTCCCAACTCTTAACTTGATTATCACATTACAACTTCAAATTTGAATCTCACAATCCAATTTGTCTTGACATCATTCTAATTCAATCTCAGTTACCACTTTACTGGCTTTACTTTAATTCAAATTTGCTTTCACACATTTCTATTAAGTTTATTTTTAATTCAAACAGTCTTTCCTTGGGAGTTTTTAAACAGTTTACTCTTTTCAGAAATCACATTTCCTTTTTGAATTTTAACACAACTTGTCTTTCCCAAAACAAATTCAAAACAGTATCTTTGGTAGTAATTCGTCACTTATATCTCGAAAATGAATACTGATGATGCAGCTGTCATCATCAGAATCTATTTTCCAGTGATCGAAGTGAGTTCAATACTATAAAACCATTTCTAAACATTTCCACTTTGAAATTCATTTCAAAAATATAATTCACACTGCTTGTAAAACAATTTACAGTATCCCAGGATCTTAAATTTTCCTTATTTTTAATCCAAATCTATTTACAAACACTTATCCCATTTTCCCGAATTTTAATTCAATTTCTGGTTTAAATTTCAGATTTAACTCATCTGGTTTCACGTATTTCACTTATATGAATTCTGATTGGTTATTTACATAACAATTTAATTTATAATCTTACTTGATTATAATAACAACCAATATATCCACTATATTATAATTTCGATATATATATATATCTTCTCTATATCAAGATATACCTCGGGTAAACTTACTTTAATTTACCCTCTTTTCAAAACATATCGTGTCGACCCATCGTATTCGAGTGTTTATAAACACCTACCGATACAGTGGATCAAACTGATCGACCAGAACCCATAAACAACTCAACCAATAAATCTCCACAATATAAAACAATTTTTATATCAAATACAAATACGTTCACTCCTATATATAAACTCAAACTCAATCTAGGGCATTACTAACCCTATCTCTACCGAGTCACGCCACAGAGCCAAGGTAATTCGCTTAACTTAAGCTCTGATACCAACTATAGTGACCCGAAATTCCGTTCCAATTTGAGCTGACCAAATAACGCAAGTCCAACCCTAGTTACACTGGAAAATCAGGAAAACTAATAGAAAGAAAACAGAGGGTGAGGAAAGATAAGATAGAAACTTAGAATAGAAGAAGAAGAACACAACATCAGAGTAACACGAACCTCACAGCGGAACGAATAAAATACAATATATATAACATAACTTGAAATATACATCTGTACTTGAATATACATCATTATCAAAGTACAACACTTACAACACAGCGGAAATAACTATAGCTATATAATACTGAAGCCTCCTTCTCCAAGCTCTTCCAGTATATCTGTAAATCCCGACTACTTGACTGCCCGTACAAATTTAGGCACCCAAGAGTTTAGGGAAACAAACAAATAAACTCCGGGTCAGTCATGGGACTGGTATGAGTAAAACAGTTTAAAAGTAGTTTGAGCCATTAAACGATATCTCATAAGACCACGCCGTATAACGGAACGGGTTTTTCCCTTATGAGAATCCAAATTATCTTTATTCAAAAACCTGTTGATATTATAATAATGTCTATCAACCACAATATAATAATCATCTAGCAGAAACGCTTTCATCTCACGTTCTACATATATAGTATACAATCAAAACCGCAAGCACGTATTGGGTAATGGATTTCCAACTATAACAAGGTATGGAACCACCTATCGCTAGTGTACCTCTAGAAAGGAATACACTGGGTTCAACAAGAACATCTTGCAACCCGGCCACACATGACCGACCACTCATTTCGCTTGAGTGTATCGAATGTATATCACTAACGGTTGAGATCAGCAACCGTTTCCCGAATGGGACAGCATCAACAATAGATTTTTTTGAAGTAAATGAAACTCTAGATCAGGTGACTATACACCCTAATAGGTGCGACCTACATAGATATGCTACCTGCCCGATTTCTGTCATTTACCGGATGTGAGGCTAAAAGCTACGCTTTATCATTACATCAGATTCACTTCGAATGCCACATTGTCAGATCCATAGAAAATCACTAATTGACATCTACAACACTACATTACGTGTTAGCTAAAGAAGTTTCCTTCTCTGCTTCGACTCTTGGTTTGGTTGAAGAAATCAATGTACGTGACCTTTTTGGAAATACTCTGTCAGACATTCATCCATACAAATCATCCAGGAACAGGATGAACCGAAGGCACTATTCAATACATCCATCTTAGACACAGTTATCTAAGACTTATACAATAGCCCTTGCACTTTACTTCGTCTTCAATTATCTTTGGCATATATGATTCGCAACACTTATGGCAATACAGAGTGGTTCTTTGAATAATAATCCAACCAGTCTCTTCATATTAACAACGTTAAAATGGTCAAAAACTTCGATAGTTGGTGAGTTAACTATCAAAGAAAAATAGGTGTGCAAACAACGATATTATCTCCAGATGGAAATTCTATCAATCAATCATCAATCACATATATATATATACATATATATATATATATATATTTCCTATTTCAATATTTGATTACGTTTCTGATTCTATTTGGAACACATTTCCAAATCTTCTTTACTTGGATTTAAATAGATGTTTAAATCAACATTGCGACGACAACTCAAACCACTATACTTATTTACTAAATTCACTTAACCACTTTCACTCTCGAACCTTAACCATTTCTAAATTAAAAACAAAGTCTATCAAGTTGGGGTATAACTACCTCTCAGACCTTAACTGAACAACATTTCAAATCTCAAAATAGGGTAAGTTCATCTTTAACCCTTTAACACTTCCTTACGTAACTTCCGGGTATAATGTACGAGTCCGACTCCTTTACAGAATCATTTGATTATAACAGTTGTGTTATAATTTCCTGCATCCGAAGTATATTATCTTTAATATGACTTTTATTTCCTAACTCGAATAATATAACGACAACTAATTTATTTACTCCTATTCGGTTAACTCTAATCTATACCCTTATTTGAATAGCTCCAACCTAATAACTCTTACTGGATTAAATCTTATTCGAATAACGTATATTTGATTTGCTTACTTTTCGAATACTTATATTCGATAATCTCTTTCTTCGAATAAAATCTTATTCGATTTAACTCCTGTCGAATAACTAGATTTGATCAACTCACTTCAAATATTTCTGATTCGATTATATCACTTCGAATATCTACTATTCGATTATCTCACTTAAAATATTTCTGATTCGATTTATTTCTTCGAATAACTAAATTCGATTAACTCATTTCAACTCTATTCGAATAAACTAAGTTCGATTAACTCCATTTGAATAACTCTAGTTCGATTTAACCCTATCGATTAACTCTAACTGGTTTAACTCTACGCTTAACCTAACTGGTTTAACTCTAACTGGTTAACCCTAACTGGTTTAACTTTAACTGGTTAACCCTAACTGATTAGCTCTTTGTCCTTATTCAGTTTCAAAAATCGATGTTGAAATCGATTCTTACTTCTTTATATAAGTCCTGACTTATATATTCTATTTATCCAAATGATAAATATTTAACTTAATTTATAAATATCATTTATAAATCAATCTGCTCCTTTTATTTGTTTACTTCTTCATATATAAGTTCAGACTTATATATATCTATTTATCCAAAGATAAATATTTCCTTTTTTAAATCTTTATTTGTAAATGGTTTACAAATACTACCCCTTCTTAAATTCTATTTACAAATGGTTTGCAAATATTCCCTTTAATATCTTATTTACTTATCCTAGATGAAAAATCCTTTTATTATCTTATTCTATTTAATAAATGAATATCCTCTTTATCTTATTCTATTTACAAATGGTTTGTAAATATTTCTTTAGGGTTTTATTCCTAAGTATTTCCTTTATTAATTTCTATTTATTTAACAAATAAATACCTCATTTAATATCTCCTTTATCTTCTAAGTAAATAATCCCTATTTAATATTTTATTTATTTAAAAAATAAAAAATCCATTCTATAGTATCTTATCTATTTATTCTAAATAAATAATTCACTTTATAAATATTCCATTTATAAAGATTTCCCTTCATTTATAATTCCACTTAAACGTATTTCCTATTTACAAATATTCCACTTATAAATATTTCTATTTATAAATATTCTATTTATAAATATTCTCTTTTATAAAATCCTCTTGATTTTTATAATTATTCCCTTTTTTATTCACTTGGACAAATTCCCCTTTTCTCCAAATCCCGGTATGTTATGGTGTTTAACATATTAAATTTGGATGTCCAATATCGTCCATACACACACAATCAACAACAGGTTATAATTCACATCATATGTCAAAATATATGAAAAACAATAAAATAACTGTTGAGGAATCCAGTCAGATTCCTCCAACCTGTTTCCCTGCATCCACAGATGTTATACAATAAAATCAACATTACTTTCAGTTCCATATGATATATTATGATAAACAGAATTAATATACAAATTCAACTAACTGACTAGCAGTTCAATCAAACAGTCAACACACAGTCAATTAGCCAATATTTAACAGTTCTAAAAATATAGCATGAAATCATATACTGTTCAGAGTTAGTGAGAATTACTCACATTGGCAGTTCATTGTTAAAGAACGATAAACTATTATTTTATTTGAATCAAAAAATTTATTTTTCCATAAATTCAAACGAGCTCGAATCCACTCCCAGTCAGCTTCATTATGAAGGTCTCGTCCATACGGTCCCAATGCGACAGACGGTTCGTAAAACTGATCACATATGGTTAAGATATCGCATTAACAAGTTTAATCACTATTTAAATTAAAATAAACTTTAACCATTATTTTCTTATCGGGCCAAACCTTGTTATCCCAGCCCATTACCCATATTAACAAACCCGCTCCTCCTTTATTATCTTCCCCAAATCGCCTGTACAGGAAACCCACAATTCACACCATAGCCGATGCTTCCTCCACCAACTACCCCTCCTCCTTTCACCTTAAAATCAGACTAAAATCAGCACAATTTCCCTCATCTCCTCCTCTTCCAATTCATACTCCACATGTTCAGTTCAAACCCCAAACGATGGGCGCGTCCTCCCTGTCGAAACCGCCAGTACAGAAAATCGAGCGACATCTTCTTGCTCCGATTTCCATCAACAATTCACCCTAGATGCCACTCCACTTCCTGAATCCAAAATCGAACACAAAAACCAACATCGAAGCCTTTGAATTCGCCAAAACCCAACCCTAGGCTGTGCTGGAACAAAATCCTTCAAACGTTCTTGCTTTGAAAACTAACAAAATACACTCAGAAGGAAGGGCAGCTTTGTACGAACTCGAATACACAAGATTTATGATTTTTGCCAATTGATTCCTTTTTCTTTTGAGGATTTTTCTGCATTTTGAATTTGTTGCTGGCAGCTTGGAGAAAACGATTATATAATAGGAGCGGATTTATTGTGTGGTTAAAGAAGGTACTAGGTGGCCTTTGTTTTGACCTCACAATGAGTTTTGGATATTTCTTTTACTATTTTATATTCGTTCATCCTTTCTAAAAATTTGTGTGACTACACACGATACCCAAAAATTACGAAAATGGACATGCCACTAGAGTTTGACATTACGGTCCCAACGAAACTGGTTTCGTCGAATTCCGACTTCGTTTGCTCACACAGCATATTTTTTACCATCAAAATACTGATTGTTTTTCACATTAAAAATCCGTACGGCCACACAGTGACTCTAAAAATCACGGAACTTGGAATCTAACAATAATTTAATATTGCGGATCCAATAAAATTGGTTTCGTCAAATTCTAAGGTCGTTTGCTAAACTGGCTATTTTTAAAGCTCTGAATGACCCATTTAAATATATAAATATATTTAAATGTAATTAAATTAAATATTTATAAATAAATATTATCGTATATATTCACAGTGGAATACCATACAGTTCTAGAATATTCCTATATGAATTACAAGCTTAATATTTCAAATCCCGATTTAATTGATCTTCGATTTATATTGAAATTCCTTTTTAAAATATAAATAATTCCTTTATAAATTATAAAGGAATTCCACAACGACTTTTCTAAAATTTGATTTGGACATAAATCAAAATCTACACGATGAAATCCCGATTTTTCTCTTCCACTAGAAAGATGTACTCCACCAGCTCCACATGTTTCTTGTTTCACAGAAATCCGGCTTAAAACAAATCCTGTACATTCAGTTGAAGTTCGAATCGCCAATTTACGAACTGCAGCGCCATTTCGAGCTCGATTTTAATTATATTATAACTCTACGTTCAAATTGTCATTCAAATAATATATTCGTTATTCTAATTAAATTCTAAACTGAATTAAATATCACAGATGATCCAGTTCACACCATATCGCCATTTCAGCCAATTCTGATCATTTCATAATTAAATATATTATTTACTTATTATTTTAATTAAATATTCACCATTATTTAATTCAATGACCATGAAATCCTTTTAATCACCTTTTAAATAATTAAATAAATTAATTATTATACCGTTGAAAATGCGGGTCATTACAATAAAAATATAGTAATATTTATATTTTTTAAACATATAAACATATATAAAATTATATGATATAAAACTATATATTATATTTATAAACTTATATAGAATTATAAAACTTTAAAAATATATAAACATATATGTTTGAAAACATAAGTAAAACTTTTAATAATTTGAAATCATTTAGAAAGGAATTTGAAAATAATTTGAAAAGGTGATTTGAAAACAGAATTTGAAAGTGTTAACCGTAGTTTTACATACTAACTAGACTCTATTACTTAGATGATTTTGAACTCTTGAAATGTTGATATCTTGATACTCATGAGTCTTGAATCTCTTTTAAACCTAGTATCTCCTTTGAAATCTTGAATCTCTTAAACTGTACAGTCTTCTGTGTCACCTTTATATAATTCATATATATATATATGTATTCTGAGTAAAGATGTCAGTATATTTTATAATAACGAATATTTGAAACAAGGTTATTGTCATCAAAATTCCATTTTACAACAACATTTTCTGTCTTTTTGCCAATATTTTCCAAACAATTTAATCATGTAAATACTTTTCATAAACAAGTTAAACATCATTATTGGTTAATGAAAATTGGTTAACGAGGTTATAAAATAATTTTTATCATCGTAAATCAAAGATTTATAAATAATGTTCGAAATTTTGTTGTGTTCCTAGCTAATATCACTTACCTAAATTTACTATTCATCTTTGAGGAATGAAATATATTGCGCCATATAGGGAAATTTCTTATAGGGAGGAATAAGGACGGAGATTAGCTTATGTTCAAATGATGTGTTAACTATCAATAGGAAAAGGTTGAGAATCAAAAATTAAGTGGGTTATTCCAATACTTCGAGATACTATTTGAAAATGGATATTTGTAGTAACGGACTTTCTTGATGCATTGTCACATCGAATATTAAAAATGAAAGCATATTAACCATTGCACAATGAACAGAAGTGCACACTTCCTGCCATGTCAACTAGTAGATTGCTAATTTATCTAGTAAGCTTTAAATAAAGAATAATGTGATGCAATATGAAGTCCCGAGCAGTATTATAAGGGATCACGATCCTTTGTTTATCAACGAGATCAAAGTTTGCGGAGCACCTTGGAAATTGAGTTAAAGATGAACCGTTACAGTTACTACACCAATGAGAAGATCGAATGGGTCAAAAGATTGCTCAAAGATCTTCCAAAGGCGTATGTCTTAAACTTTGGATGGCCATGTGAAGAGAGGTTGAATTCTCTTGTAATAGCGGCTACCCAGATAATATATGTACAACACCATAAAAATTCTTAAGTACCCAGTGTGATTTGCAAAGAATCTTTTTAAACAACTAACCGTGTTTATACCTCAATGTTGATTTCTTCCCTTTATTGGTTGGTTAATATTTCAAAACATTGTTCTTATGTTGCAAACTAACAATATGCGGGTTTAAAGGAATAACTTATAATTTTACAAAAGGGAAACTTTTGAAAAACACCCTCTTTTAAATTTTGAAATACACAGTTCTCCCTTGTCAAAAACTAGTTTTTTAATATAAAAAAGCTCATGTTTTTGGTTTCAACATATACGTAGAAAAATAATAAATATTTGAATAATAAATCTCAAACATTTATTGACAAAATTGCAAATACTTTCACTTTTTCCTAAAAAATTAAAAGAAGGACATAGAAAACACGATCAAGTTCAAAATTGCAATTTGAAAAGAAAGAAAAATGAAGTATTTACTGAAAGTAAAAAGATGTAATTTAAAATATGTATTTAAATATGGTTTCTAATTTATGAAACTTGAAAATAAAGGATCGATTCTAATTTCCGAAATACAAAATGGATGTGGTGAAATAAAACAAATAAGGTATTAATAAAATGGGCTTATCTTAATTTAGTGCTTTTTCTAGAAAATATATATATTTAGTTGAATCCTACAATATTCTCTCTAGTTAATCTTGATCGTTTGAACCCTTTTGGTTGGTTTTTGTATTTAAGCAAGTCATTTAGTTTGAATTAAATTTTCACCTTTGGGTAGTTCAATTTCTATTTTCAATTGATGTTTCAAATCAAGTCTAGACTTTAATTTACCTAGCACATAATTGTACCTTTATTTAGTTTGAACACACCTAATGCTTAATAAAAAAAATTGCAAGTTTCTAATTTAGGTATATGTAACGAGCATTATGGCATGCTCTTAATTCGTGAATTAAAACTTTTACAAATTGTTTATGTAACATGAGGGTTACGACATGCGCTTGGTGATAGCACATGCTTCGTGGGATTTTTTTAAAAGGAAATATATATAAGTATTTTACATATTCAAAAGAAATGATTTTTAGATATTTTTATCTATGTATTGACATTGATTTTGGTCAGTCAAGCGCAAAACCCAAATCCAGACAAATCAATCACATAGCAGATAGGAAAATCCAAGCATAGAAATACTAAAAGTAAAGTGAACACAATATTTATAGTGTTTCGGCCATTAATGACCTACGTCCACTCCAAAGTTTTATCACTTTTGTTAATGACCTTTATAAGTTATGTGCTGGATTGGTATCACTCATGGGCTACCAAAGACATGAAAATTACAAGTGCCAAAAATCCCCCTTCTTCATTCTGGAAGGGGCTATTTAAAGATGGGACTTGGAGGGAAGGTAGGCAGGTGCGCAGGAAGGAGACCAAGAGAGTCCAAAGCCCAAGAAAACTATCAGGTGGGTCGGTACCGACCCCAGGATTGGTACTGATCCCCAATGCCTTATTGAAACTTTAAAGCTTTGTCTCCATGGACTTATTCCCTTTGCTCATCTTTATCTTCTGGTGGAATCTTATTGGAAGTTGCTTGAAGCGAGAGAAGTTTGATGTGAGTTGTTGGAATCTTGGAAGTTATACCAATCCCCGAAGAATTCATGTTTCATAACGATCCCGGAGCACTCTATAATTCATACTGATCCTCCAACATTTAGTGTTTCACATTGATTTTGGGAGATATGGTGATTCCTACTGAGCTAAGTAGTGTTGGTGATTCCTACCGATCCGTAATGTGACCAAGCCAAATATTGATCCTGGGAGTTTGCGAAGAAGTACCGATTCAGGATCCTTTGAAATGCAATGACCCTACTTCGATGAGTTGTACCGATCTCGCTCCGAGTCAAACCAATCCCGCTTGAGGAGTTATAACGATCCCGCTCTGGCTAAGAGAAAATCCAAATTTCGGCAAACACCAACAACTTCAACCAAGTTTTTGTGAGTTTGTTAAAGTCTGTACTCACATCCTAAGCACTCCAATTCTAGAAATCCCAAGCGTGACGGCCTTGTAAAAAGGCAGGTCAACACTTGCCACCCAAAACATGTCTTTATGTGGAAGAAGTGTTTTGTATGGTCCAGAAATCCATGAATTCAGAAGCTATAATCGGAGAGAAGTCCAAATAGAAATTCAAATTCAAAGACCAATGGGATCCCATGATCACTCTGGATCTAGAGTATCCTGATCCAAATGTTCGAGAAATCAAAGAGATCCAATGAAAAATCCATGGCCTCATCAAGCCTAACGTGGTTGGGTATAATCATCCATACCTTCCAAAACAAAGTGAATTTTTTTGCCAAGTACTGACAGCATAATCCACATAAAATTGAGCAAAGTCCATACTCGAGATTTGACTAAGTGGTCTTGCCAAGTCTTGACAAGCTGGCCCGGTTCTTCCCAAGCATAATCCATACTTGAGGACCCATTTATTAAAGTTTGAAATTCCAATTTCTGATTCCATACTTCACAAGTGCAATCCGTACAAGTGAAGTAATCTAATTAAGTCCCTAAAAGTTTTAATTTATTACAAGTCCAAAAGAAAGTTAACAGTTAATAGTCGGGTACACACCACGCTTGGAGGTTTCATCTTAATCTCGTGCGTAAGTAGGCCGATGTAGCTGCTTTTAATTATAACTTTATTAACTAAGATGTGAATGGTTTATTATTAGGTACAAAGAATGCTTAGGAATTAAATCTTAATCCCTTGGGTAGACTAAAATAGCCATCTAAAACCACAAACTAGAAAACTAAAGAGCCAAAAACCAAAAAACAAAAATCCAGGCAACTAAAATCTGAAATCCAAAAACCCAAAGAGTCTAGAAAGATCCAAATTATTTTTTGATGATTCCATGCGAGCCAGGTCCAGGTTCGATCCCATTCCATTGCAATAAGTGGTTCGGTACTGCAGTTTGATTCCTGACATATTGTGCTAGCTCCCTATGTATGACATGTTCCTCAATCGTATCCCAGAGATGTCTAGACTCATTTGTATTATGGTCATCAAACTTATGAAACAAACAATGTTTACTGGAATCCTTTTCCCTCTAAATTGGCTCCTTCATGGGAGGCTTTCTGAATGGAGTATTCCTATGAACATCCAAGTAAATCTCCTTTAGAGAAGAAGTGAGTTCTGTATACAAAGAGAATTTGGGCTCCTTCCATTGCTTCACATTTCGATCATTCCAATTGAAACTTTTCGTTTGCCTTTATCCTTCTCTTTTCTAGATTCAAACGATTCTCCGCCCTTAGCTATATTAACCCCGAAAACTTCCTTATCAGCTCTCGCATTCTCTTCCCATAGAAATTTGTCTGTTTCAAAATAGAATTTGTCAAGGTCCCTCGGTGGATCCCGCTATAGCGAGATCTTGAAATCCGACTTATTCGTAATTCCAAAAATAGCATCCATTGGTACCGTAGACGGGTCCGGATGATTTATTGATCTCAGCGTCGCAATAAACCTTTCTAAGAACTTTCGCAAAGTTTCTCCAGACCTTTGCTTGATCGTTGTGAGAGTCATACAATCTTGGGTCGAGAGATGTGAACTATGAACTACTCAATGAACTTTTCAACCAAAATATTATACCTTCTTATGCTTTCCGATTCCAACTGACAGAACCACATGGCAGTGAAAACCGTAAGGTAAAGTGGGAATCACTTTGCCATGACGTTGCCTGACGCTGCTAGCACTTCTATATGACGCACATAGCGCATCATAAAGTGAACGACAGGATCCCTCCAACAAAATAAGGAAGTAATTTTGAAATCGTTTTGAAATAATTTTAAGAACCATGAAATATAGATTTAAAAAAAGGAAGTAATTTTGAAATCATTTTGAAAATAGTGAGAGAAGTTTAAAATAAGGACTCAGTGCTAACCAGAGCTTTAACAAAAATCGTAGACACAATTACTTTTTATTTCTTGAACTCTTTAAGTCTTGTTACTCATGAATCTTGTATCTTGAACTCTTTTTCTTTGAAATCTTGATTATCTAAACTCTACAGTCTTCAACAATCAATTCCTTTATATATTTTCTATATATATATATACACACATATTCTAGAGAATAGTATTAGTACACATTTTATAACAATAATAGTTAAAACAAGGTTGTTGTCATTAAAACCATCATTACAACTATCGTAATCTCTGATAATCTCCCTCTTTTTGATGATGACAACCTTGGTTTATAAAATATTCATACCTGATGTCTTGATTCTCTAGTTACTCCCACTTACTCCATTAAATCCTTCTGAAATTACTAACTTCCCTGTAATGTAAGCCTTATTTTACAATTCTTCCAATTTATCATCAACAAAAAATGTATGTTCCTAAATATAATACTCCTCTTAAAACTAAGTCATAGTTCTAATATTCCAGCTACTATGGTAATTAAACACTAGAACAAGATCTAACATTCTAAGTAATGACTTAAATGAGTATAAACTATATTAAGGTAAAACATATTAATATGATTTATAAAATGATTAAAACTACATATAAAATGATATTAAAGTATATACATAAAACTATGAATATAAGAATTTTTTTAGAACTTAATATAAATATAAGTAAGGAAATTGAAAACATATGTAACTAAAATAAAATTAGTATTAAATAAAAAAGTATTTGAATCAGAAGATAAAATATATTAAAAACAGAAGTTAAAATAATTTTAAGAACAAAGAAATATAAATTTAAAACAAGGAAGTAGTTTTGAAATCATTTTGAAAATAGTGAGAGAAGTTTGAAATAAGGATTCAGTGCTAACCAGAGTTTTAACAACAATTCTAGACATAATTTCTTTCTATTTCTTGAACTCATAAACTCTTGCTACTCTTGACTCTTGTATCTTGAACTGTTCTTCTTTGAAATCTTGATTCTCTAAACTGTGCAATCTTCAATGATCAATTCCTGCGTATATTTCCTGTATATACATATATATATATATATATTCTAGAGAATAGTGTTAGTATATAATTTATAACAATAATAGTTAAAACAAGGTTGTTGTCATCAAAACCATCATTATAACTGTCTTACTCCCTAACAACGCCCCACCTTAAGTAAGCCGCTGAATCACACCCGCGATTCAATTTCTACTTCCAAGCAACTGCCTCTAAAAGTGCTCTTTCTGGTTATTGGCGACTAGAAAATGATACTCGAGATTTATGTATGCGCTTTCTCTTCTCTATTGCCCAACTCCCCGATCAAGATCTAACCTTTACCCTTCTTACTATTCGTTATCTTCCACTCCAGGCCATGGCGAGGAAACGTGGAGGTATATCTGTGTATTTGGGTGTTGAAGCTCTCCAGGCTTCGACAACGAGATCTGGCCTAGTTTTCAACTCGGCGTTTGTTGTTGAGCCATCTGGAAATGTCGAAGAGCGTACTGATTCTGAAAATCCCTTGATCGAAGATCGTACTGATTCTGATTTCCCTTCGAATCCTATCTGTCTTGAAACCTTGGCTGCCGAGGCTTCTATTGTGCTTGCCGCCAGTTGGCTGCTTTGAATGAAGAACTACGGTGGTCTATGACCTCTGATGAATTGGGTGCAAATTTGTTGAATGAAATGGTGGCACTTGTGAGGATGCTTTGACAGATAATGTTGCATCTGTAATGATGCGTCTTACCAACAGTGGGGGTATGGTGTCGGGTTTGGCTTCTATTTCAAGTGAAGCAACAACTAGCTTGGGTAATAATGGTGCAACTTTGAACGGTTTGGGTAGTGGAGTGGTATTGATACTGCTACTGTGGGCTTAAGACATTATGCACCTGGTTGTAATATTAAGGTTCATTCTTTGCGAGGATATAATCATGTTGTGTTGCTGGTGACATTTGCTCCAGAGATGCTAGTGTGAGGGATAATAGTTTGCCATCAAATGTTTTGCCGAGTGGTTTACATACTTCTGCTGGCGCAAATGGTACTCCCGCTGCTCCATCTTATGCTTCACTTTTCAGTAAAATCCTAGAAAACATTTGTAACTATGTGCTGTAGGATTTGTAGGTGGTTGGTGTGGATGGAACCATGACTCTACCAACTGAGCCCTTTGCTGCTGGAGCTGAATTTTGGAAGGACTATTTAGCTGGTTTCTTTCGATATACTAATCCTCCATATTCCATAGTAAACGATAAGTGTAGTAACGCTTGGCAACTTAGAGGTGGCCTTTCCGTTTACTTGGACAGATCCCTTTCTTCTCCAAAATTTCTAGACCTGATGAGCGTCTTAGGATTCTTAGTTTGGATCCAATTTTCATTCATTGAAAGCCCTTTTTTGTCACCCTTGGAGTTCGACCGTTAATCGTGCTAGAGATCATGTTCTATGTATTCCAGTTTGGACGTTCTTCTCTTAGATCCCCTCAGTATTGCAGTCTTTGGTAGGTTTGAATTGGTTAGCCAATAATATTGGGAAATTGAAATGCTTTGATAATGCCACGGTAGCTCGGGAGAAGCTCTTCTATGCTAAGGCACTTATCGAAATCTCTCTTGGTAAGCCACTGCCAAATAAGATCAAAGTAAAAATTGCATATGGATAAGTTGTTGAGGTGGTACTCAAATATGATGGAAACCGGAAATTTGTTCGACCTGTCAGACGTTTGGTCATTCCGTTGCTACGTGTCTTGTTATTGTCGGTGGTTCTTCGCTAGCCCCATTACCTCTTGTTGATCGAACTCCCCTTCCTAGGCCACCTTCTATCCAGTGGGTGCGCAAACTTATCCCTTTTGCGGCTATACCACCTTCTCCATCTATCATTATTGATCCTGCTAAGGTTTTTGAAGCTTTAGATGTAGAGATTGTAGACCTAGATTCTGTCAACAACGCTATTTTTGAGGATACTCTTTGGAGTGACGGGGAATGTTAGGGATTGCAGAATGGATCGTTAAGGCAAAACTAACACTAGAAAGGGGGTGAATAGTGTTTTTGAGAATTTAAACAAAAACTAAAACTTATGATCTACTATATGAATCAAACACTACAGAAACAATCACAGACACAATATCAAATACAAACACAAAGATAAACAGAGAAAATGCAGAAAAGGAAAGAACACCCCAGATTTTATACTGGTTTGGAATTGCTCCTACGTCCAGTCCCACGCAACGCTGGATTGCGCAGAGTTTATTACTATATCAATATCCAATTACAACCCTCCTTGATTTAATGGCTACAAGGGATACCACCAATTCCATACACACTTGATCAAGTATATCGTTCTTGATTTCACGGCTAGAAGGGATACCACCGGTTACCCTTCCTTGATTTCATGGCTACAAGGGGTACCACTGATTACAAACACTACCCAAACAAATACAACAGCCCTATACTTCTTCAATAACACTTTGATTCAGAGAGTAATGAGAAGAGAGTGAGAAGAGAAGAAGTTGAGTGAAAATATAATTGAATTCGGCAGAGTACAAGTGTAGAAATCATAAAAATGAGAAGATATAATGGTGTAAAGAAAGTAGATGGAGATGGAGAAGAAGAATAATAATAAAATTCGAAATCAACCCCTATTTATAATATTTGAAAGGTTGCAATATTTCTGAACCGTCACAAATACTAAAAAAACACTTCCTTTAAATTTTTTAAAAAAATGACAGTTATATGTCAACGTGTATATAAATGTATGTCGACATATCATGTTTTAAAATTGAATTTTGAACATTTTCAAGTGTTTTGATATATATATATATACATATATATATATACATATATATATATATATATAATTCTGGAAATTCTTGAATTAAAACATAGTATTATAAATGAATATTATAAAGTAGAAAATCATATGAAAACACAAATATAAACTATATAAGCATAATTATAAAATTATAGAGTTAAAACTATATAAATATAAAGTATATAAAAGTACAAATGTAAAATTTAAAAAACTTGAGTTTAAAATCAAAATAAAATAAAATAGAGAAGATAGAGATTGAAGACAGAAACAGAATTTGAAATCAGAAATTGAAAAACAGAATTTGATTTTGATTTTGAATTTGAACCTGGAGTGTTATTCAGAGTCTTACATAATCTAGACTCTATTACTATACTTGTCTTGAACTCTTGAAATCTTGAATACTCATGAGTCTTGAATCACCTCTGAATTTTGAATCTCTACTGTCTTTAAACTAAACAGTCTTCAGTAATAATTCTTGTATACAAATCCTTCATGTGTGTGTGTGTGTATTCTAGACAAAACTATTAGTACATACTTTAAAATCAATTAATATTGAAATAAGGTTGTTGTCATTAAAACTACATTCTCCAACAATCTCCCCCTTTTTTATGATGACAACCTTAGTTTATAAAATGTCATACCTGCATATACCTGTTGATGATGATCCTCCAAATACTCCCCCTATCTATATGAACCTATATTTTATAATTTCTCCCCCCTTTAGCATTATCAAAAAGAAATTCTAAAACTACTCCCCCTAAATTCTATAATTATCTAAATAATTCCTCCAAGTAACTAAATAATTCCCAAATCAAAGTAAAATATTCCCTTTAATCTATACAATCCTATAATAGAAATTCCTAGCATCATGATTATCAATCATCAATATAAATCAATCCAAATATTATAATCACATTTGTTTGATATCATATATGAAAACCAAATCAAGGCACACCACACCTTATGTTTAATATATACAAGTCTGAATTCATAGAATTCAAATTCAAACAAATCAATCAAATCAAACAACCATACCAATTAATTAAATATTTCTTGGAACTTCAGCTCAATCGTCTTCTCCAAAGATTGGATCCTTCTTGATGACCTCCCAATCTTCATCTTCTTTAGTTGGTGGAGCCTTAGCGAGATTGTTATCTTCATCTCTGAAAAGAGAAGAGATAAGCCATCAAATTGCATCGAAGTGCTTCTGTTGTTGTTCAAACATCTTTATTTGATTCGAGATGATGCTGGTTTCGTAGAACTATAGAGAGGATATTCTCGAAAGAATTCAAGGTTTGTTCCAGATTTTCGTTAAGATTATGAATTGGATTTGCCATGAATTTGGGAGGAAATGAATAAGGAAGAAGGAGAAATGGAGTAATGATTTTTTTTGGAAGAAATAGGCTTAAATAAGGTCTGGAATTCGTTGGATTTTGAATGGATATGAGTTAGTTATTTAATTTTAAATCTTGAAACAATTTGAAAATCTGGCAGTTATATGTCGACGTACACATATGTATGTCAACATACCCTATTGAAAATTTTGAATTTTTTTTAATTTTGAATCTTTCGATCTTATATTATAATTATTCTAAGGTTTTTACAGTAACTTGAAGACGATTGCAACATAAATAAAACTCCATTCATTACTTCATATAAAGTAAATACATCAAACTAATCAAGACACAATAAATACGAGATTCGAAAACAAATACAAGCGAATATAAGCGAATACAAAAAGATAGATTAAACTAGATATGCTAGTTTTCAGATGATGATGAGGGAGGTGAGATTTCAAGCTTTCTTCAAATCTTTACCATGAACTTGGTCATTTTTGAAAAGTTCTTCTTAAGCTTCAATTGGTTTTTGACAATCTTCACTTAGTTTTGAACAATCGTTTCTTTGGAAATGTGTCTAGTGTTAGTTAGACACTCAACACTTTCTAAAGAAGTTTCTTCTTATTCGACTTCCATTGGTGCTTGTTCCTGTTGCATTCGAGCTTGTTTGGCTTCGAATGTCTCATATGGTTTGAAAGTGAGTGGAATTTGCATGAGATGTATGTTTGAAGAGTCAAATACTTTCCTTGGCACAAATTCTTCTCCATGAAGATCAACTCCAAAATATTTGAAAATGTGGGTGAGATAAACACCATAGTATAGAGTGTTTTCTCTTGAAGACAATTCTACGGTCTTGATTTCATTTAAGATCATGTTAGCCAATTGATGTTATAGCCACCCATAATAGAAATGAGGGCTTTTTGGACTCTGAGAGTAGGGTTATTAAAGTTTTCGGAATGGGGAGTGATGGTATGTTGAAGGAGAAGGTTAACAATTCTTGTTTTTGGGCGGAAAAAGCGAATTTTGAAATTCATTTTAGCATCGCTTTCAAATATATCATGATAGGTCTCTAAATCGGTTTCATCAATTTTGAAATCCAAAAAATCCGACCCTATGCTTCTACAATTTAAGATAATGCCCATGAAGTTGGCATCGAGAACAATTTGCGTGCCTTTGACGCTACTCCAAATTTGATCTTCGTTGCCTTCGTAAAATCCGCGATTAAGATTCGTATAGAACATCTTGACAAGCATAGGATAACATACTTCATGGTTATCCCGTGAGTCAATTAGACTCAAGACTTCGTTTTGTTGAAAGAGAGACGTAAGATCATAAGAGGGAAAATCGCTAAAGACGGCGAAAGAACCCGTACTAACCTTAGCACTTGCTAAATAATTAACATAGGTTTTGATAGCTTCTTTGTCATTATAAAGATAACCTTTTATGGTTTTGGTTAACTTCAATTTCTGAGATGAACTTGAGGATGCCATTGAATTGATAGTTTTGAAAAGAAAAAATATGAAGGGTATTGTTTTGAATTGTGAATGAAAGGTAGAGAGAATATGTGTATATACAAAAGTTGAATAGATATGAATTGAATAGGCACAGCTTTTCAGACTTAAATGATACTTTTTCAAACCTTGGGAGTTGATGAAAAGTTGGAGGGAAGTTCGAAAGTTTAAACCTTTGAAATTCCAAATTTAGATTTCAAATTTTTAGTGACATATGTCGACATATAGGCGTATGTATGTCAACATATGTGCCTATTTTCAAAGGAAATTAAATTTTTGTGAAATGTAATTTAAATTATCGATTTATATTCCAGGTTTAAAGATTTCCTGAAATAATTCTAAGCCTAACAAACATTCAAAAATTTATTTTATTATTTTCTTTGTATTTAATATTATACTATTGTTTTGAATTTCAAAATTTAAATTTCAAATTTCAAGTTTAAATTTTAAAGTTTTAAATTCAAAACAAAGCAAACAAACAAAGCAACCATTCAACCAAATAATATTAAAAATTAATTAAGGCATACCCGGTTTTTAGATCCTTTCCTTCGAAATTTTCTGAATTTTGAATTTCTGTAATGCACATATTCGAATTTACGATTTCCGGCTCTTCATCACTTGATGATGAATCTGAATCATCTAATGTTGCTATGTATGTTTTCTTTCTCTTTCTTGACGAATTGTTGTTGTCTATTTGTTGAGTTGATTTATCTGGATATGGACACTTTCTTTATATAGCCTGGTTTGTTGCAGTTACAACATCGACCATCATTACTTCTTGAACTTCTTGGTTATAATTTTTCCTTCTATACCACAGAAATTTTCTATAATGACTTGTCATAAGAGCTATTTCTTCATCTTCATCACTACTCGAGTCAGAATCATTTGTTGTTGCCTTTAATGTAATATATTTCTTCTTAGTTGACCTGTTTTCCTTTCTCTTATGTAATTGGACTTCATAAGAGATTAGATTTCCAATTAACTCCTCAAGCTTCATTTCATTGACATCATTGGATTCTTCAATTGCCAAAGTTTTTTGATCCTATTCTGAAGTCTATGAACTCAATATTTTTCTAACTTGATCTTCTTTAGAATAAGTTTTTCAAGTGCTGTTAATGAATGCACTATCTCTTGAAATCTTCAATACATATCGGAAATAGACTCATTCTCGTTCATTTTGAATAACTCAAACTAATTAACTAACGTTGCTATTTTAGTTTGTTTAACTTTACTAGTTCCTTCATGAGTAACTTGACAAGTTCTCCAAATTTCATAAGCAGATTTACAGACTGACACGCTATTAAACTCATTCCTATCTAATGAACAGAATAACATATTCATGGCTTTAAAATTGCTTTGTGCAGCAGTCTTTTGTTCATTTTTCCATTGTGCAAAAGCAGTTGTGGGTTCAACAAATTCATTTTGTGTACTATTCCATATGTATAATCCTACTGATTGTAAACATATTTTCATTCTACATGCCCAATATGAATAATTGCTACCATTAAACAATGGCGATCTAACAGTGGACTAATCCTTTACAAAGGAACTATTATTTCTACCAGTGTTTGTTGCCATTATCACTATTTTCAAAAATCAGATTATGAACTTTTTGAAAGACCATGCTCCGATACTAATTGTTAGGTATTGCGGAATGGATCATTAAGGTAAAACTAACACTAGAGGGGTGAATAGCGTTTTGAGAATTTAAACAAAATCTAAAACTTATATGATCTACTATATGAATCAAACACTATAGAAACAATCACAGACATAGAATCAAACACAAACACAAAGATAAACAGAAATAAATTGCAGAAAAGGAAAGAACACAGCAGATTTTATACTGGTTCGGAATTGCTCCTACGTCCAGTCCCACGCAATGCTGAATTGCGTAGAGTTTTATTACTATATCAATATCTAATTACAATCCTCCTTGATTTCATGGCTACAAGGGATACCACTGATTCCACACACACGATTGATCAAGTATATCCTCCTTGATTTCATGGCTATAAGAGATACCATCGACTCCCTTCCTTGATTTCACGGCTACAAGGGATACCCCCGATTAAAAACACTACCCAAATAATTACAACAGCCCTATAACTCCTCAATAGCTCTTTGATTCAGAGAGTAATAAGTATAGAGTGAGAAGAGAAGAAGTTTAATGGAAATAGAATTGAATTCGAAAGAGTATAAGTGTAGAAATCATAAAAATGAGAAGATATAATGGTGTAAAGAAAGGAATGAAGATGGAGAAGAATAATTATAATAAAATTCAAAATCAACCCCTATTTATAACATTTGAAAGGTTGCAACATTTCTGAACCGTCACAAATAGTGAAAAGACACTTACTTTCAATTTTGAAAAAAAGACAGTTATATGTAGACATGTATATAAATGTAAGTTGACATATAATATTTTAAAACTGAATTTTGAGCATTTTTAAGTGTTTTGATATATATATATATATAATTCTGGATATTCTTGAATTAAAACAGTGTTATAAATGAATATTATAAAGTAGAAAATCATATGAAAACATAAACATAAACTATATAAACATATTTATAAAACTATAGAGTCAAAACTATATAAATATAAAGTATATAAAAGTATAAATATAAAATTTATAAAACTTAAGTTTAAAATCAAAATAAAATAAAATAGATAAGATAGAGATTGAAGATAGAAGCATAATTTGAAATTTGAAATTGAAAAACAGAATTTGAATTTGAATTTGAATTTGAATCTGGAGTGCTATTCAGAGTCTTACATAATCTAGACTCTATTACTATATGTGTCTTGAACTCTTGAAATCTTGAATACTCATGAGTCTTGAATCATCTCTGAATTCTGAATCTCTACTATCTTTAAACTATACAGTCTTCAGTAATAATTCATGTATGTAAATCCTGCATATGTGTGTGTATATATATATTCTAGACAAAAATTTTAGTATATTCTTTATAATCAATTAGTATTGAAATAAGGTTGTTGTCATCAAAACTCCATTCTCCAATAGGGATAAGGTATGGACTCATGTTTTGTCTGGTATGTGATATTTTCCCATTAGTGATTCCTTCCATAAATTTATAGGTGATGATGTTAGTGACAAGAGGAAATTAATGTATCAGATTATGTGTGATAATATTGAGCTAATACAAACTGGTGTAGTTGGCGAGACTAATAAACTTGAGTTCTATGATCACTCTTGGCATAGGAACTTCATCTTCCGTGCTCCTTATCCATGCTATATGCCAAATCTTGCCTTGGCTTTTTCCAGTTTCATCCGTGTTTTTGGCCCGCACAGCACTCCATGTAGATCCTCCTCATCCGAGGGGGGCTAGGATTGTCATATCTTGTAGCTTGGATGTTGTAGTCTAGCTCATGTTCTTAACTGTATAGTGTACTGGCACTTCAACCATAATTGGGGTTTTGTGCCTTTGCAAAATTCCTCTTGTTTTCTTTCCTCATTCTAACAAAAGTGGTACGCCCACTATAAAAACGGCTTGTCTTGCCAAAAAAAACTACCTCCAATCATCCAAGTCTATACTGATACCCCTGGTGTCTAATCCAGAAAGAATCATTCCTTGATTCCCATTGTGGACAACTAGTTCGGTCGTAACCGAGGGAGTCACAAACCTAACTTCCGGAACTGTAGGAGCTATTCATGCATCCAAACCCTCGGGCACCTATGCTTGAGCCGCATTTCCAACTCCTGAATCTAAAGTATGACTGACCAGAATGTCATGAGCCACCCTTCCATTGGGATTGGGGGAGTTTCCCCCAAGTCGAGATGGATCGGCACTGATCCGGGGATCAGCATCTGTGTGAGGCTGAGGTGGGGAACTACCTCCGAGTCCCGATGCAGTCCTAGGGCGCCATTTGTACTTCTTCCTACAATTATTTCTTGGCCTGAAGGCCCTCCAAACTCTTCCATCTTAGCTAAGTATACATTCATAATCTCCTCTTACCTTCAAAGGAGTTCTTCTTGTCATTTCATGCGCGTGTGCAATTCCCGCTCCATCCATCTCTTCCCGAATTAGATAGATGGAGGGGTTTCCAGTGGAGGAGACCTTCTGGCTTCCTTCCAATCCTTCTCCTTTAGCCTGAGTTGTAGCATTAGCCTTCTTCCTTTTCACCATCTTTGAACCGTTAGAAAACCGAATTACTTGGAAATCCAAAAGTTATGAAGCCCCTTCAAGACATATCAAAATGCTGACATTGATTTTGGTTAATCAAGCGCAACACCAAATCCAAAAAAATCGATCGCAGATTAGCCAAGTGTTGACCATCCTTTTGACAGGGTCGTCAAAACTAAGTAACCTTGATGTTCAGGATTCAATCAAAGCACATCCATTCTTCTAGCTTGACTCGCTTCGATTCGATATCTTTTCAGTTCGATGAAGATAGGCATGACGGAATGCCTGGTTTGATGAATTCCCGACTCGAAGATGTCCAATTTGAGGTACTTCGGTTCAAAGGTGTTACAGCTGGCAAGCTTAGGCTCATAAACCAATATATTGATATTTGGCTTAAAAGTTCGGCTCGAAGAAAGTCTGGCTCAAGGGGATTCCGGCTCAATATGTCAAGCCGAGACATATCAAACCGGAGACAAATGTCTCCTGAATACTCGCTCCTACCCCGAAAATACCTCTTCTACATGCCTAGATATTAGCCCACGACATATTCTAACACTCTTACATGCTTAGCCTACTATGCTACAAGAAAGGACCTACTGCCCTGTGTCTTCCGTTGACATAGTAAACTTTGACATGGCCCATTATGCTCTTGAAGACATGCTCTAATGGTCTAAAGACCACATCCACGCAGATCCTATATCACTGAGTCGAGTGCCACGTGTCAACCATTGACCCAATGGATCTCCGACCGACCGAATCTTCCTTCTAAAAGTGTGTTGTAATCGCTTTTATATTTTTGGTTTGAACAACATGTGTATAAGCCAATCCAGCCCATACTCAAGCTTATAAATGCACTTCCTATGACAAGATATGGAGGACTTTTGGCATTCAAATTCTTCTATATCCTTTGCTACATCACATCATCAAGTTTTTCTTTAATTCAATTATTGTAATTCATAGTATTTGCATTGTAATTCAAGAATCATTAAGTGCTAGCACTATGCTTTGAATTTCATATATATCATAGAGATTATTAAGTGGATGTAGGCTCGTTGACACTGAACCACTATAAATTCTGTTGTGATCTTGCTTTTCTTCATTTTAATTTGTTTGTTATTCATTTATTTCTCTACTTTATATCATTCTTGGTGTTGTATCAATTTTTGGTGTCAACACTTTTGATGCTTTCACTGAGAAATTTCAATTCTTGATGTTTAAGGGTTTTGATCAATTTATGGATCACCAAGTGCAAGATAAAATCCTATCTTCCACTATCTTCAGTAACAATGGTTTCTAAGACTTCAACCCACGCTGCTAGAAAACAGCCTCAAAAGCTTAATTCTACCTCACCACCAAACGTTGCTCCTTTTCTAGCTCTCGGCTCGACTCAAGCCGGTTCGATGGTCCCCAGCTTGACACAAGCCGATTCGATTGTCCCTGACTCAAAGTAGAGCCGAGCCACTTCTTAACCAACAACTCGTTCTTCTGCACGCCCCTCCCCATCTGATCAAGCTCCATTCTCGACATTTTCTACTCATGATGATTTCATGGTAACGATGAAGTAGCTCCGAGAAATGATGGTAGCCTGGATGCTCAGGCATGGGAGAATGCAATAATGAGGCAGGACCTGAACCGAATGGCGAGACGGTGGGAAGAGTTCAGGAACCAACAAACTACTTCTCCATCACGAAACTAGGAATGCAGAAGGCTAATCATCATGTGGGATGAGCGAGGACCAGCCATAGTGGCGACGTCCTCTTGAAAGGCCAATGTGCGCCTACGACAAGAGAACGCGCAAGTAAATCAAGAAGGGAGGCCGAGTAATGTATCGAACGAAGGCATTCAAAACAACATGGCGGTGAAGCAGTCCAGAGATAATTTTGAAAAGGTTGAGGCGAATGTTGGAAATCATGGAAAACGAAATAATAATCAACGAAAGAATGACATTGGAAGTCGTAGCCAGAAGGGAGATGTTAGAAAGCGACCCCGTTTACAGAAATTTGATAGTTATACGACGTTGAATGATACGTTGGAAAACATCTATCTTGATACGTGCAATGCGGTGTAGTACAAGAAAACATCTTCTCGGAAATCCATGGAGAAAGAGCATGAGACGGGGTAGTTTTATCATTTTCATGAGATTTATAGCCACGTGATTAATGAATGTCGTCATCTTAGGGAAATCATCGATAAGCTGATTAGAGAAGGAAAGCTTGATGAATACAAGATTGCCTTACGGAATAAGGGCAAGGGATCCTAACACCCAAACAAGGTAAGGTGGCTTCCCAAGCCACTACCCAGTAGAAAGTTAAAGGAATCATCATTAATACCATCATGTAGGACAACATCTAGCAGGTCATAGTGCCAGAACCATTGAGTAATATGTAAATACTAAAAAGCACTCAGATGTTGGGGAATGCAGAACCCCCGAAGCAGTGGGTCCCGTAAAGCAGAGAAGACAATGAAGGATGATATTTCCTTTAGTAACAGAGAGTTAGTGAGGGTAAAGACCCCAACCATCGATCCTTTGGTGATTACGACCATGATTGGTCCACCTACCATATGGAAAGTCCTTGTAGACTATGAGATTTTCTTAAATATTCTATTCAAACGAGCCTAAGACCAGATGAGTTTAGAGGTGAGAGATTTAAAGCTGCGTAAAGGTAGGATACGCGGCTTCTATGTTTCAACCAATGAACCAGCGGGAATGGTCAAGTTGCTAGTAGAATTAGGAGAGCAGGACCGTAGGAGAGCGCAAATCCTCCTGTTTCTTGTAATGGACCTAGCATAAATTCTAGCATGCACAGCTCTTAGTGCTTGCTCCTGAAGTTTCTTACTAAAGTTGGAGTTGGAGTAGTACGGGAGAATCAAGTAGCAGGATGAGCGTGATACTTAGCGGAATGGAAGTAAGTCTGTCGTGATAAGGAAAATAAGGAGTTTGAAGACAATCCTCCTCCTGCCAAGGAGGTAGCAAAACAACAGATAAAGAAAACATCCCAGCCAGGACCATCCGGTCGCCATCTCTAGACATTGATCCAAGAGAGGATGAAGAGATGAGATGTATAAAGGCGACTCTTAATGAAACAACAGTGGAGATTCTGATAGATAACGATGACCCGACCAAGGTCTTGAAGATCGGGTCCCACTTAGACCCATTCGCTGAATATTGACCCGAAATATGTCCTAGTAAAGCGAAAAAGGCGTGTGCTTAGCCTAGAGAGATCTCCAACTTTAAAGGAAGTGGTTGAAAGACTAAAAATAATGGGTTCATTCGAGATGTGACGTACCCCAGGTGTATATCAAACCCAGTGCTTGTGAAGAAGGACAATAGGAAGTGGTGAACATGCATCAAATTTTCGGATTTGAATAAGGCATGCCCCAGAGACAGCTTTTCGCATCCTATGATTGATCAACTTGTTGACTCAACAGCTGGACATGAACTCCTCTCTTTCATGGATGCTTATTCAGGATATAACCAGATCATGATGTATGTCCCAAACTAGTAACATACTAGTTACATAACCGAACTCGGGTCGTGTTGTTATGTAGTAATACCGTTTGGACTAAAGAATGCGGGAACAACATATCAGTGGTTGGTCAACCGCATGTTCCACGATCAAATCTATAAGATGATCGAGGTATATGTAGATGACATGTTGTTTAAGTCAAAGAAACCAACCGATCATTTCCAGGTCTTGGCAGAGATGTTTGGTGTTCTTCGCGCATATGGAATGAAGTTCAACCCTTTGAAATGCTCTTTTAGCATTGCATCTGGGAAATTCTTGAGCTTTATCATCAACTCTCGAGGAATTGAAATTAACCCCGAGAAGATCGAAGAAATCAAGGGTATTCAAGAGCCTTGAAAGACCAAAGATGTGCAAAGCTTGGGAGGAATGGTTGTAGCCATAGGTAGATTTATTTCAAGAGCTACAGATAAATGCATTCCCTTCTTTTACTTAATATAGCGAGGGAAGCGCAACTTCACTTGGACGCCCACTTGTGTCAAAGCTTTTCCGAACCTGCTTGATCATTTGGAGAGGTCGCCAGTATTATCTGGGCCAGTTGATCATGAGGACTTGTTCATGTACTTGGCGTTGTCCCTACATGTTATTTGCTCAGCGCTAGTCTGTGAGGAAAATCGAGTTCAACG
This sequence comes from Allium sativum, assembly GCA_030737875.1. Classification (NCBI taxonomy): domain Eukaryota; kingdom Viridiplantae; phylum Streptophyta; class Magnoliopsida; order Asparagales; family Amaryllidaceae; genus Allium; species Allium sativum. Next base: position 38,919,173 of record CM060913.1, read on the forward strand.
ACCTATATATTATGTGAGCAAAAGTTGATAGGGAACGTAATTACTCAAAGATCAAGAAATTCGCTTACGGTTTGTTGATCGCCTCAACAAAGATCCACCATTACTTTCAAACTCACCCATCAAAGTGTATACCGACCAACCGCTATGACAGGTCCTTCAACAACCTAAGGCATCTAGGAGGTTACTTAAATGGAACATTGAGGTGAGTCAATTTGACCTCACTTTTCTTCCGCAAAATTCTATCCGAGGACAAGCATTGGCAGACTTTATAGTTCAATTTACAACTCTCGAGGATGAAATTCCAAAAGATGATGCCAATCTTCTAAATGTCAAACCGAGACTAGTCACGTGGAAGTTATACACAGACATGGCTCGTAATGATCGACGTTCTGGCGCTGGAGTTGTATTGCTAAATATTGAGGGACGATCGATTTATTACACCTTGATGTTAGACTTTACCACTACCAACAATGGTTCTAAGTATAAAGCCCTAATTGTTGGGATAAAGCTCGCGAAGAAGTTAATGGTAGCGGTGTTGGACATTTTCTTTGATTCACAATGTATTGTATTTCAGGTTCGGAAGAAGTACCAAACTAAAGAGGAACGACTTGTCGCCTATCTCGAATGGGTTCAAGAGTTGTTGGACAATTTTGACCATTATAGTATCTCCCATATTCTAAGGGAAGAGAACTAAAAGGTTGACTGATCGACTAAACTGGCCAGCTCCGATGCTCTGGATGGAACAAAGATAATCCTAATTGTGGAATTAGATATTCCAAGCATAAACTAGATGGAAATGGATCAAGCCTTGGAATCTGAACCTAAGGAGGAGTCATGGATGACCCCCATCAATAACTTCCTCCAGCATGGAACCCTCTTAGAAATAAAGAATAAAATGCGATCTCCTATGAAAAAAACGTCGAGCTACATCATTCAGGGAGATACACTCTACAGAAGAGGGTTCTCAGTTCCTATGCTCCGGTGTGTGACCGACGACGCCAACAAGTGTTGCGGGGAATGCACGAAAGGCGAATGCGGCGCTCAAACTAGAGAGCAGACTCTGGCAAAGTGTTGCGGTATGGCTACTTTTGGCTTACCGCCTGCTGGGATGCAGCTAATTATTCCAAATGATGCAATAGGTGTCAGAGATTTTCCCAGATTTCAAGAGTTCCGCCAACCCAACTCATCCAGATGGCTAGTCCTTGGCTATTCGATGTATGAGGAGTGGGCATCATTGGAAGCCTTCGAATCTCTAAAGGCGGAGTGAAGTATGCCATCGTGGTTGTAGATTACCTTATGAAATGGGATAAAGCCAAACCATTGACCACGATCACGACGAAGCAGGTGATCAACTTCAATGTCAGAAATATCATATGCCAATTTGGGCTTCCCAGGACCATCATAACTGATAATGGAATCCGGTTCGACAGCTCAAAATTTAGAGGTTTCTGCCAACAATATCACATCAGAAGTACACGGCGATTGTACATACACAATCACATGGACAAGTCGAGGCTATAAACAAGATCGTCAAGACCATTGTAAAGAAAAAGTTGAACCGAACCAAAGGAAAATGGATTGATGAACTTCCATTAGCCCTTTGGCTTATCGTACAACACATAAGTTAACGACTGGCCACACTCCATTCGCCTTGTCCTACGGCTCTAAAGCAGTCATCCCTATAGAACGCGAAGTCCCCTCTCATAAGACGACATATTATGACCCATTGACTAACAAGGCGCTTCTCTTAGAATCACTGGACATGATTGACGAGAAAAGAGAGGAGGCCAATTCGCGAAATGTAGTGCACATACAATGAGTCGCTCGATACTACAATAACAAGGTTCGACTCGAACCTTTGAGTTTGGCGACCTTGTTCTGAAACGAGTATTCCTGGCCCTAGTTTACATGAGCCAGAAGTCAGAAGGACCTTATGTCATCCAACAGAGGCTTGATAATGGAAACTTCAGGCTAACGACTGATGATGGCGATCCACTTCCAAGAGCGTGGAATGTCAAGCACCTGCGACGTTATCATTCTTAGACTTTTATTCATGTTCGTTTCTTGTTTTCCTTAGTATTGTAATAAGGCATGACTTGCTATTTATTATTGTTCATAAATAAAATCTCTATTACATGTTCCATTACCATGTCTATTACTTTGACTATGTGTTGTGATTCGACGACTTGTGCCAAGGATCGAACGAAGGAAATAACTAACTCGCTGATGACATTCATCGGCTCACGTTTTGATGAGCTGACTCAACTCTGTGACTAGTTGGTCTTGGGTTAACTAAATTCGAGCATTACTTCGATGCTTGACAAGGTGATCCCCACTTTGTGGACCAAAATGGTGGAATGACGCTTAAACAACTTCTTTAACTCTTTCCCACGTTTCGACGGGACGAGTACAAACTATAAGGATGTGATTCAACCACCCTGATGGAGACTTTTGCCCTTGACATTGAGGAAAAGGGACGATGCCTGGGAAAGTGTGACCCAGTCGCTTGTTCGACTAACTTCATTCCTCAGATCTTGGAACGGAGTATAAACTAAGTACGAGTGTGATTGGTGCACCAAGACTAACGATCACTTGCACCCTAACTCTGACTCTTGATGACTAAGGAGAGAATATAAAATGACTCGCGTGCCCTGATGCAAGGCCGCTCGACTTACAACTCTAACCCATAGCAAAAACAGGGGAGTGTAAAGGACGAATCACGATGTCCATACTAAATCCAATATCTTCACCTACACCAGGAGTATAAACGCTTAAGGACTGGACGTCCAAATTGACTTAACCATATCCCCATCAATGTTAGGGAGGCACGAGTATAAACTCATAAATTAACTTCGAACACGACTCAGACGCGACTTGTGATTCAAATTTAATTTGGGCCATACATACTATACCTCCAAATGTCGACGTTCTATACTAAGACTACTTATTACTTAACTCTCCAAATTTCTCATGGTTTGTTTTACAGATTACTACTTATTACTTGACTTTGTAATATTTAAGTTGCGAGTGCACTAAATGGAAAGCAATATATAAACTTGCAGACAGATAATATTGTTTTTGTTAAAGGAAACAACGCTTCATTTAAAAAATGAAGGTTTTATACAAATTTACAAGCAAAAACGTAAGGGCCGCACTCGCAATAACATCTAAAGGGCCTAGAAATGATATAAATGCTTAATTAACTAAGCTTCCGACGACTCATCGTCAGTCTTCTTCTTCTTCGCTCTCTCCTCGGCCAGCTTGAACAACTCCTTCATATTGAGGTTCCGTTTCTTCTTGGACTTATCGATGGGAGCATCTTCGACTGAGGAAGCAGACATGTCATGTTTCTTCTAGCTCCGCTTGGATGAGGTAGGAGGACGATTTTCCTTGATTGGCAGGTATGTGATATAGGGAGAAATGACTTGAAGTGTTTTGACCATAAGAGGCCCAGAACTTGATTCAAATTTAAGGAGGAGAAGCTTACCCTCATCTCTGGCCTTCATCTCCGCAAGGGTTAGGGGTCCAATCTTGTCAGACTTCCAAGTGTACACCACATCCTCTTATCCGGTTGAGAGCCTATGCCATCTATACCCTTTAAGGAATCTATCATTTCTTTATCTTTTCACTGGTCTCCGGCGGAGGGCATTTGTTTCTCTTCAGTTGCTTTCATCACAGCTTCAGAGACAATCTTCTCTGTAGGTGTACCTAAAGTAGAAAGAGCAATGATCAATCTCGACTTCTTAGATAGGAGTGAGAGGATTTCTTAGAACCAAACCTGGCTTGTTTAGGTTGTATCCTTCCACTGTTCCTGATGATTGGGCTGGTAGAGGCAGAATGATTATTTCTTTTGTAGGATGTTCCACGATGGGGGTAGGTCGACTAGTGGAATGTGTAGAGGTTTCATCATCTTTACTCGTGTTGGGTTCCCCCTCTGATGTTGTTATCACTTTCGACCTATACCACTCAGCTTCCTCTTCCTCTTTCAATAACCTCCTTCCCTCGGCCAGGACCTTCAGCTCGTCACCCCTTTAGAAATTTGTCTATCAACGCCTCTTCGTTCACCATGTCCCTGGCAGGGACCCTTCTCTCTTCATCCATAAACACTTCCTATGTGTCAGCCAGTGTTTGCAGATAGTTGAGGACCCACGGTATGTCTCGACTGCGAGAACTCGATGATAAAACATGATTACGTTGCCGCCAAAGTTTTGCTACATCTTTTCTATCTTGGCCCACCGCAAGCCCTTGAATCTCTATCACATGTTAAAGTTGAGAGTTAGAGGCATTTTCCACAGCAGCATGAGCATTCTCCTCTTCCCTCTTTCGGGCTTCTTTGGAGGTATCTAACTTCACCTTAAGATCAATGATCTCTTGTTCCATCAGCTCTTTATCCTTCCTCAAGCTCTCATTTTCGACATTGAGGGACTCACATTGCTGACCCATCAGCTTCACATCATCCTGAGCAGAGTGTTAGTAACAACTATTGGCTAAGCTCGATTTCAAATCGAATGCACAAACCATAAAGCTCTTCTTTGATTTTATTATACCGCTCCTTGAGGGTGGCTAGTTCACTCTCACGCTCAGTTAACTCTTTCCTCGTATGCTCAAGAACTTTATTCTCGAAGCCTCGTTCTAGGTTCATGCCCACTATCTCGACCTCAAAACTCTTGATGACTTCAGACAATCGTCTTGAATGTATGGACATCTCATTATACTGAGTCAAAGCAAAATCAATATCTGACCTAACTCGACTGCCAAAAGATTCTGGAGTCAGTTGCAAGTTGGGGACAAACTTTATATGGAAGAAGTGATATTGGGGGAACGCCTGCTCCAGCTCTTTGATCCATTCCACGGGAGTTCTCTCATGAGAAGATGAGATTGATAGCAGAGGACATTTGTTTGTATGCTTGGCAGTGATAAGAGGCTCTCTGCCTTAAGAAGAAACCGACTGTGACCGTTAAGGGGGATCGACAGGGAGTTTTTGGTGCGAGATCTTTGTCTGAGATTGTTCGCTGGTTGTCTTTCCATCACCCAGGGAGAACTTGTCATAAGAGCAGGAGGCGAAGTGGCGTCTTTCTCTTTCACATTCTTTTTCTTTCTCTCAGGATCATTCCCTCTCTTTTTCTTTTTTTCGCCTTTTCTTTTTTTTCTTGATCCTCCTTCTCATGCTCTCTTTTCTCCCTTTCACAAGCGCACCTCTTGTTACGCTCCTGATCTCATTTTTCTTGGGAGGAAGTCGGACCAACAGGACCACCTCTGTGCAAATTGGCACCGAACTGATCGTGGGTATTTCGCTCTCTCTTCATGGGAGTTGTAATTCAAAAAAGTGCTTGAGTTAGCACCTGGCATACACAAATGGAAAAAGCACTATGACATGCAATTCTTATGTGTGTCCTAGTGCTCCTCCCCAAAGATGGACTAGAACCTGGAGTTTGGCTTGTCGCCGTTGTCTCCTTAGCCTTTATAGGAGTTGATCTTCCCCAGACTTCGGAAAGAAGGAGGCGAAATCCAGATTCTGAGAAGAAAGTATAGTATCTAGGAGATCCAAGTCTTCCAATCACCGACATGCCGACTCCACTTCCTCTTCTTGATTGTCCTAGGTGGGAGGTTTTTCCTTCTCTGCGGCAGTACCCCTCGGTTGAGGAATTTGTGACTTTTTCTCAATCACATTTTTTGGGAGATGCCTCTTTCTCCCCTTCCATGGGATCCCGATTGGACCCAAGAGCATCCGCGTCCTTGACATTTTTTCTTCTTTTAGAGACCTTCTTGATCTTAGCTGGAGACTAGGTCGCGGTGACCGTGGACCCTTTGACTAAGGGTAGAGTTGCTTGCCTCGCGACTAGGGACACAACGATAGGTGGAATGGCTGCTAAGGAGGTTACCGTTGGAGCCTGGACTCTGACAGACTGGCATCTAGAAGGTGATATCTGTGAAGTAACCCATTTGTGATGCATCTTCTAACACTTTGATTGCCCATGGGGGCATTTACTAAGGTAGCCAAACGGTCACGATATTCTTAATCGATGGGTGTAGTCGCGTTCTTGCCTGTAAAGATGATAAGCATCAGAAACTTTCCTATGAACAATAAAGAGTAAGTAGAGATTCCACACTTACTTCATTTAAGCCATCTTCTGGCACATCCACCTACAAGGGAACATAAAACCAGTCCGTTCTTATGTCCCCGATGTTTCTAAATCCTTCTAAAAGGATCTTCCTCTCTTTTGCCGATTTGAAGAATAGGGAGGATGGGGTTGCAGCATCCCTATTTTTAAAGTTAAAGTAGAACACAATGTCGTCAAATGTCAGCTCCTACCCTAAGTGCTCCAAATATGTGATGTACAAGGAAAATAAATACGAGCAGGCTATAGGGTGTAGTTGCATCGGCGCTAACTTCATACGATGGAAGAATCCCATCACGATTGGGTTGAAAGGAGGAATGCATCTAATTGTGCACATTTCTCTACTGATATACATAAAACCCTCTGACGGGTTGTGAGCTGTTTCCTTTTGAGTTATAAGTCGGATGGATTCCTAGTTGATCTTATGCTTGGCATATAATATTTTTAAATTCGTCTCATCCAGACAGGTAGGCCACGACTCAATGGGTATTTCTAAAATTACAGCATATGGGAGTGTATCAGGAGCTTCCTCTGCAACCACCACTTCCTTCACTGCTTTCTCTTCTCCAGAGGATGAAGTATTTTCCTCATAGTCATGAGGTTGGATTTTATATTTAGGACCTGATTCCGTAGAAGACCTTGGTTCCGTATCGGGATTCAGTGGGTGTAACACCCCATATTTTTTTAAGATAATAAAATATGAGTAACTTAATTGAATAATGAGAATTAGGTAAAACGGATTGCGCCATTGCGTCCATCTCAGAATTCTGGTCAAGATAGACACCTGGTTTGCGTAAAACGGACATCGTATGAAGAAGTTATTAAGCCTAGAAGTTTGTATACGCGCAAGAGAATTATATATATACAAACAAATATAAATATAATTCAAAACAGTGATCGGAAGACCCACGAGCCGAACCGCCCCATTCTGGGGGTCAACCAGAGACCCGCTGGGTCGACCCAGGGTGTTGGGGGTCGACCCACGGGTCGAGCCCGGGGTCGACACCATAAGAAGGGGGTCGACCCTTATTCAGATCTGAGCAGAATTCCGGTGTTTGATCGTGGACTCATTTCTTGACCAAATACATTGCTGAACACCTATAAATAAGCCTGTAGAGCCTACCTTAAGCCTCATATTTCTGAGACAGCGCAAAAGCTTTGCCATTCCTCTTCCTCCTCAATTCTCTTTAGAAAATTTAGATTATTTGTTTAGGAAAATTCTGAATCTAGATCTGGAGGAAAAGGATGAAAATCAATTAGAAGGTGTTCAGATCTCTTATCGAAGTGAGGTAATTTTTTGGATCTGGTCTATTTCAATTCTCTTTTCTTTTTTTCCTTTTTCTTTTAGTAAAAATTATAGATCCATGGTTGTTAGGTTCTGAATCCAATTAAGGGAAAAACCGTGGAATGCTAGGTCTGGATCAGATCCAGGATTTGGAAAGCATATGAGGTGAGTGGATTTAAGTTATATCATTTTAGATAATGATATATTATCATTTAGCATTCCCCGTTATCATGAAATATGATTTTTCCAGAATAATTAAAAGTGTTAAGATGCTGTTATAACAAATTGAGATATTAATATGAATATGTTGGAAAATTCATATGTTGAATCGGTTAAAGTGTTGACTGTTTACACGTTGAAAAACAAACTTGTTAGAATATGAGTAGCGACTATTGTTCAATTGTGGCATATTATGTTTTTGAATTATTAGATGTAGAATTGAGAAAATAACAAGATAACTTGTTAGATTTGAACAATTACCAGATTAAATGATACATGTCAAGATAGAATTAAACATGTGTTAAAAAGGACATACGACATAATATAGGCATAATTTGATGACATGTAAATTATATTACAGTAATATGTGGAAAGGATAATATGCCTAAAATTTGTAGTAAATAGGAAACTGTAACCGCGCTTAGACATGAGGTTAGATTACACTTGTGGTAGAAGTCTTCCCGGAACCGCCCAGCACATCCAACATCCACAAATGGTAAATATAATGTAAGGGGTCTAAGTGCATAAATAAAACATGTAATGGTGCTAAGATATGAGGTTAAGTCAACTTGTGGAAGAAGTCTACTCGGAATTGCCTAACAATTCCAGCATCCACAAGTGTAGGCTTAATGTGAGAGGACTAGTGCATAAATATATACATACATATATATATACATACATATATGTGTAAATAGCAGGACTGATAAACAACATTAATTGTAATTAAAGGAAATAAATGGAATTGAAAGAAAGTTACAACACTAAAAAGTAACGGAATGAATGGGGAATGATAATAACCTATTATAAATAAATTACATTAATAAGAATGTTGTATAATAGGTAGACTTGTCCTAGGGACAAGTGAAGATTATAACTTAGGTTATAATAAACTAGTAAGGACATGAGATAACTGGTGAAATGAGATAAGTGGATTATAAATTAAGTAATTAGTAAATGAGGAAAACTGAAACCAGTTGTTTGTAATAAGTAGAGAAAAGGGGGGAAGCTTATGAAATGTAAGAAGTTGAACTTAATTATAAATTAAGTAATCTATAAACATGGAAGTATGAAATCTGCTGATAAGAATCACATGTTTAGGCTTGTCCTAAGGACAAGTGGAAATTATAACTTAGGTTATAATAAATAATAAGGGGAATAGAATAACTTATGTGAGAGGATAAGTTGTACTTAATTGTAAATTAAGTTATTTACAAGAACAAGAATATGAAATCTATGGATGAGGACAACGTAAGTTATATTTATAGGAAGAGAAACTTATTAGTGGACCTTGGTTAAGAGAAATAAGTTAATAAGTAAACAACAATAAGTTGTAGTGACTGTGTAAAATGGAATTATGATTAAATGAGAAAGAATGAGAAAAACTTATGAAATGAAATAAGTTATATTTAATCATTAATAATGACTGACATGTTAAAAAGAAAACATGTGAATTCAGATATACTTAATTACAAATTAAGTAGAACATGTCATTGTAACGATGAAATCAAACAAGAATATAAAGGGATTGTGGATTACAGACCTTGGATCACAATCTAGAGAATAACATGTTGTGGGCTTACTAATAAACTCAAATGGGTTAAGTTATATGACTGAAATTAATAAGCAAGAGAAACGTGGTAACTTTAATAAGAAGTCAATGTGAACGGGGATAACCAAGTTAAATGGAAACCTGGTGAGGTAAAACAAGCGCGTAAAAGAATGTTTAGACATAGGGTCTAATGACACATTAAAATGAGGCGCTTGGACCAGTCTGTACGTTTGAGGGTGAATAACCCAATGGGTTAGATCATTATGATGTAATGAGGCATGAGGGGAACACACATTCATCTGATTATTCTATCGGCTCCGAAGGCAATGGCAGATGTTTAGGCTGTGCTCGCAGAGGTTGGGTCTGCGCGTAACTACCAGGTGGGTAGGCCTTGACTGCAAAAGTAGATTTGCAGTTAGAATGATGTGATGAGGTGACACTAGGGTGTTCGGCGATCGCTTCAATTGGGAGGCAAAGGTCAGGACCAACAAGGATAGTAGATCGTCGGGGACCCGTCATCGGCAGTCAGTGGGATGCGAAAAGACTAGAGCTAAATCCAACAAACCATTCACCTTTCACTATCGAGGTACGGTGGTTGAGGGGAGATGCCAACTGGATGTTTAAATTGTTTGTTAGGGGCAAGTCGCTTAGCTCTTTACTCGTTGAGGGAGGGGCCGAGGCGGGGCCATAGCCACCTTGAAAATAGACCCTAGGAATATTTGTATTTTGAGGCTCTTAAAGGCGGGCCTGTACAGATATAGAAAAGCTCCCGACCGAGTTTCGTGTTTCTTGTATAGCCCTACCACGGATTTCGGTGCACACTATGTGCGGTTAAGGCATCGAATACGATTGATGGTATGTACGTGGGACAGTCTAGATACATGCATGTCGGCTCTGGGTAGTATATCGTAGACTTGAGGGCATTACTCTGGTATGAAATCTGAATCGATCGACGGGGGCAGTCGGTACGCTTACGTAGCATAGTAATGATAGATATATGTGTATAACATTTTTATGTAGATGTCTGTACGTCACTCCGGCGTAGGATGAGGGACTGCGTTCATTTCTGTGGCATTACGATGGAGACCGTGCGAGTGGGGTACCAAGGCTGTACCTCAATATTGACAGATAGCTACATATATATTGTATTAGGTTAATCCACTGGGAAGTAAATGGGTACGATGTGTGTGTAGGCCTTGAGTGTTGTTAACCCAAGTAACCTAATAAATAAGAAAATGTGATTGAACGATATATGTAGGATTATCCAAAGTGTATAATTTGAATCCAGTCACTAGAACCTGTGTTCTGACCCCCTCCTCATAACATACTCACAGTTAGATTTGTGGAAGAGACATGATAGCTTTGGATACTGGTTAGGCAGTATTATTAGTACGGTAAGGCTATACATTGATTATATTATATTTTATCCATTTCGCTGTGAGATATTTTCTGAGATCTGACATATTTTGTGTCTCTGTCTTTTCTGCAGGATACTAGAGCAAACCAACATGAGTTTCGATAGATTAGAATTTTGAGAAAAAAATATGTTTGTTGGAATTCGGGTTGTTACATCTGGTATTAGAGCTTAGGTTTAGGAATTCTATATGGATAGTGAGTGAACATATTTGTATTTTTAAAATATGAATATTATATATATATATATATACCTAGATACATAGAGGAACCCACTAAATAGAAAGAGTATAATATAGTAAGAAATGGGATGTTTGTTTTGTACACTAAAGGAATGAACTTGGAAATCTGAGGCCCTAAAGTAATTTGGGTGGAAAGTGTACAATGTACCTTGTATGGAAGGAAGGTGAATCCCATATGATTAGTATTTTGGGTTAGTGGGTTTGGCAGTAAAATCTTATAAATTGGAAAAGGTTAAAAAGAGAAAAATGGATTAGGAATATATATAGTTGAGAGAATTGACCTTGGGAAGTGTTTAGGGAAGCCTAGAAAATTGGAAACCCGCTTTGAGTCTAACCCCATTGTTAACTTTTAAGAACTTGAAATTGTAAAAGTTTTAGGAAAAGGGTTTATGGTGTTTTCATGTTTTAACCTTAAAAGTCATAGTTTAAAATATGTAAAGAAGTACATATTGGGTTTTAAAGTAAAATGGGGTATATTTTGGAACCAATGATTTCTCATGAAAAATTTGTCTAAATAAAATTCTCTCAGTAAAAGGTTCATATTATAGAGCATGTATAGGTCGCTAGTTTTCTTGTTATATTACATGAAAGGATTTAAAAGCAAAACTTGGAAAAAAGTTGCATTTTGTTGAAAACTGGAATTCCCAGTAAAGAAAGTTTTGAAGTCTCTATTCTTTTAACAATCATTTTTGATAAATTGTTTTAACAAGAGAAAATTTTGTTGGGTGAACAAAATAAGTTGTAGAAATTAAGAATAGAGTAGATGTTTGCACCTTGTAGTAAGAAACTGAACTGACCTTATAGGCAAGAACGAGCCGTAAATCCGATTGAGAAATAGTTGTCCGTATCTACTCCGGTTTTGCGATTTGAAAAAAAAAATGATGATTTGCATTTTTTTAAGATGACGTGTTATGGTTTGGAAAAAGTAAGTTTTCATAAGGAAAATAAAATTTTGACAGTTTTGATTTTTTTTTTAGGAGAAATTTTTTTTAATGAAAGGCCAAACCATGTTATAAAAGTATGGAGTAGGAAAGGATTAGTGCCTAGGGAAGACGGGAAAAGTTTTGAGGCTATGAAGTAAATAGCGAGAATTATCTTGGAAAAAAGGTAAGTTCCTATAGAATGCATAAGCATTAAAAAGCCTAGGGTGTTGCCTGAAATGACTGTTGGTGCACAACAATAATTAGTAGTGACTACTAGATAGTAAAGGGCAAGTAAGCGTTTAGATCCTGTTGCTAATTTTCATGTTAGGGGTAAAACTCATTACTACATTTCTGTTGGAATCGTTCCATTATTTTGTTCTTGTTGGGTAGTTAGGGTAACACCTAAACCTGTCGTGGATCCCATGGTTTGGACTTTTCTGTTTGAGGGGGGCATGGTCCCGAGATTCTTGGCCCTTATTAGTAGTTATGTAGAGTATTTGTTTTCTTGTTTTAGTTGAAAGACTAGTATTTGAAAACTAAACCTAGATCTGATAATTAAATAAGCTAAGAAAAGACAAATGGTACAACTAAAAGGAAACAACAAATTCAGTAAAGCAACAAACATGATAAATTATGAGAAAAGATGGATAAAGATAAAAAATTCCAGGATAAGATGAAAAAGAAAATCAGTAACAAAAGAAAATTTTTCTTATGTGGGCTATGCTTGGATAGGAAAATAAGAAATCTTTATAAGTACATACATAAAAATCCAAGTATGGTTGTGTTATTCCTCAAAAAATTCGTACACACATTAGATGATTAAGTACGAGTTAGAGGCACAAGACAAACACTCGACTCAGATGAGCATCACGAGGATTTTGTTCGCACATAAGTTAAGGGTCGAGCACGATGTAAGAGAAGTCGCTCAATCCTATATCGAAAAGGTCGGTCTTACAAGACAAGGAGAAGAATTGGTTCCGGCACATGTTCCACTCCGCGGTCATTCATAGTACCCTGGTCGGTCGTACGTGTCTTTTGAGCAAGAAACACAAAGATGTCATAGGTCGCACATAATCCGATGTCCGCTCATAGATTGCAACCACATACGCTCTCTCCTTAATTAGTCACTAATGCTACAATCATACGCTACCTACCGATCCAATAGATGTCAACTCCAGAGTGATCGCATGTATGTCTGCTCTACAAGCTTTGGTCGATTACCCATCGACAATCAGATACAGATGCTCCAACCAAATAGTATTTGCCAGTCAATTATAAAAGGTGTTACTACCAAAATCAACATTGAAGAAAGCTGACAGTAAAGGGGTATCGAATGACCGAAAGTTCGCAGAAGGGTCAATAGAAAGCGGGGCATAACGATGTGAAGAAAAAGGGGAGGAAGATGTCATTCGAAAGACCATATCAATCGCAACTTTTTATTCACCCTAAAGGAGAAAGTCGGGAAGGACTAGAGAGCAAAACTGATAGGACTCCCTCGACAGAATCAACCCGACGAAAGGCTCCGCGTACAGAACCACTCTGATTAAGGACCGAAGAAATAAGAGACGACTAACCCGACAGACAAAGCCCAAGAGGAAAACTTCAATAATAACACATCCATACACCGATACCTTCGAAGGCGAAAGCATTGAAAGCATAAAACCAAAGAAGCATGTGGGCCATCCAGAACCAACCCCTAGGGTACCTACCGCGTGGAAACCAAAAGGATGAAGTCGCAGACAACAGGAGTAACGTCAGAAGCCACCCTTCGAGAACCCAGGCTACCACAGAAGCCTTACCGAAAGGTCAATTGAAACCCAAGTGGATACGCATGCTACTCATACTAATTCACTTAGTACTGAAACCTGAAATGGTTTTGAACCAGCAGATATCAACATACACTACGAGGCCCTATCCCTCCATGTATTCACGATAAAGCTGAAAGCCTATATCCGGAAGCTCATATCCGTAAGCCTACATTCACAAGTCACTTTCAGATATTCAAGTATCGTTCACGGACCGTTATCAATGCACCGAAAGTGGCCAAAGATCTCGCACCAAAAGCCAAGAATGAAGTGATCGGCAAGGATCCTTGCGGGCCCACCAGCCCATCGGGAAAAGAAGTCCTGAACCACTATAATAAGGCCCCAGGTGACACATTGAGGGGGACTTTTCTCTTTCTTTTGTATCCTCAGAAATAACTTTAAAAAAAGGTCATCAATGGAGAAATCTTTCTCTACGTCATCTATGTATTCTCATTAAAAGATTAATAAAGGAAAAACATCGAATATAATTGCTCTGTAAGTGTGTACATTTAGTTTTCTAATTGTTATCATCGCAATCTCTTATGTATCCTACAAAGGAGTTCGAATTTATACTCGTCACACCCTGGAGTGGCGGCCAAATTCCCTTCTCTGAGTCTGGATCCAATTTAGTAGATTACTGCGAGCCTGCGCCTAATAACTTTAGCCTCCCAACCCATCAATAAAATCGAACGGAAAGGGAAATAACCCACCTGATTTCCCCTTAAGATCTACCTCATTGGTCTATTTTTGGTGTTGACAAAAAATAGCATTAACATTTAGGCGCTAGCATGAGGGCTTGAACCTCCAATCCTTATTCTTACCTTCAACCCTTTGGGTAACCGGGCCACGCTTCTAACTGCGTTATTCCGCCTTGGGTTGGGAAAAGCTTTGAAGAAGCAAGATTATAGTTAAAGATTCTTGAATTCCCCATACCCATTGAAGATGGAAAGACTAAGGAAGAATTATGAACGAGATTTCAGTGCGTCCCCTATCCTAGGAGGCGGTAAACCCTCGAACTTCAACTTGACAAATTTGCAAACCGGGAAACCCTCGGGTTTTAAAAGGGAAACGGATAATGAGCTAGGAAACCCACGTATAGCTTCGCAAATTGACACTGCAAGAAGGTATATCGGGGATGAAGCAATCAAAATGCCCATCAAAGCAAAGCCCTATGAAGTTGGGTCAAAGGTAATGGCACCACAAGGGAGTGATTGCCAGGCTAAGTCGACTCTAGATTCACGAGATAACCCACTATGGCAAAGAAGAAACCAGGAATCAGTAGATACAATCAGCTCAGAAAAGGGTGTAGATCCCGCTTTAGCAGAAGAAAAAAGCTTGTTAGGAATCACCCTCTCCAACGAGAAAATGGTAGTTAAAACCCCATCCGAAATGAGAATACCAAAATTCCTATATGACGGAATGCGGACCGTGGAGAGCACCTTTCCCTCCTAGAAAATGGATTTATGTAACACTCCTAAAGAACTTCGATGCAAGACATTCTTGACAACTCTTCGAAAGAAGGCCTATGAGTGGTGCAGACATCATCACGGCCTAGTCATTACTACCTGGCGACAGTTATCTACCGCCTTCATCGTAGAATTCTGTGTATGGGAAGGTCCAATTGTTTGCGTTTATGATCTTGCTACCATTAAATAGGAACCTGGAGATACACTTGATGATTATCTGGAAAGATTTCATATTGAATCGCTCAAAGTAAAAGGAGCAACAGACAGAGAAAAGCTTATGGTTGTGCATTCGGGATTGCTCGTACTTGAAAAATCTTGCCTTAGACAGATGCGAAATCCTAGATGACTTTTACACTAGAGTCGTAAGTTTGTTCGTATAGAAAGGACCCTTGGCATAAAGGAAAGCTTGAAACAGGGCCCAAGGTTAGAAGAGCTTAGTTCCGTTTTTTCTCATCAAATGATCTCGCAAAACCAAACGAAGAGAAAGGCTATTATTCATGCCGCAAGGCAGGAAATCACCAAACTAGACAATGTCAAAGCTTGGCAAAAAGAATCTATAACGAAAGGCAAATCCCTAGGAAAAGGTTTAATATCCATGTGGCAGTGTATGGAAAGCCTAAAAGGGGACCAATTATTAACGGATTAAATCCGTCGTCATCGCCAAATTGGCTGGGGAGAGGCATCCTTCGCGAAGGGGGGATGATAGTGTTAGTCTTTCTCCTTGCCCAAACCAGAGGGGGTAGGGTTAAAGCATCGAAAGCGTAAGTCGCTGTTTCGCACTGGAAATGGTCGTGGTGGTGCATCTAAAAATTAGCATGCCCTTCCTCTACTCGTAGAAGAGTACGCCCTTCCTCTGCTCGAACTAAGCACGTCCTACCTCTACTCGCAGAAGATCACGTCCTACTCTGCTTATGTTCTTCGTTACCCGCAGAAAAGAGCGCAAACCCCTATCATCGCCTACGATGGTTAGGATAGGACACCTTGGAGGGGGTGGCGTATAAGCCTCTATAGTGCCTACGATGGCCCGTGCAGAGCGTCAAAAGAGTAAACCTTGGTTCTGTGCCTACGATGACCCCATCTAAGTTTCTGAGCCCTCATCATCTCCTATGAAGGCCAGGATGAGGCGCCACCTGGAGGGAGGCCGGGTAAGTCCTTGGGCCCTGCTTATGGATAAGCTAGCCAAGCACACCGGACGCACAAGCCTAAAGAATGGCCAACAAAGCATGTACATCCTCTTCTTTGACAACGAAAGCCCAAGGGGAGGCTCAAGAAGCATGTACAACCTCTGCTTCCTAAATCAAATCCGAAGGGGATACTCGCTCCATTAATACCAGAAGTGGCTCTAGACTTCTATGTTAAAACCCGAATCAGGGTCGATTCGGCACCTCAGTAATACCGGAAGTGGTTCTGGTCCCTTACGCTAGATACCCGAATCTGGGTCGATTCGGCACTTCAGTAATACCGGAAGTGGTTCCGGACATCTACGTTAATACCCGAATCTGGGTCAATTCGGCACCTCAGTAATACCGGAAGTGGTTCCGGTCCCCTATGCTAGATACCGAATCTGGGTCGATTCGGCACTTCAGTAATACCGGAAGTGGTTCCAGACTTCTATGTTAATACCCGAATTTGGGTCGATTTAGCACCTCAGTAATACCGGAAGTGGTTCCGATCCCCTACACTAGATACCCGAATTTGGGTCGATTCGGCACTTCACTAATACTATAAGTGGTTCCGAACTTCTATTTTTATACCCGAATCTGGGTCGATTTGGCACCTCAGTAATACCAGAAGTGGTTCCGGTCCCCTACGCTAGATACCCGAACCTGGGTCGATTTGACACTTCAGTAATACCGGAAGTGGTTCCGGACTACCATGTAAATACCTGAATCTGGGTCGATTCAGCACCTCAGTAATACCGGAAGTGGTTCCGGTCCCCTAAACTAGATACCCGAATCTGGGTCGATTCGGCACTTCAGTAATACCGGAGATGGTTCCGGTCTCATATGTTAAATACCCAAATCTGGATTGATCAAGCGCTCTATTAATACCAAAAGAGATTTCGATTCTCTGTGCTAATAGTTGAATCTGGGTCTATTTGGCATTCTGTTAATATCGAAAGGGGTTCCGGTCTTTTGTGCTAATACTTAAATCTGGGTCCATTCAGCTCTTAACCGACACCAGAGGGGGGTCTGGCCACTCGATACCCAAATCTCAGTTGAATCGATTTCTTAATGAAATCCCAAAGTAGACCGATGATCTCGCGCATCTTAACCCGGAGCAATCCCGCAAAATAAAACCTCCACTAGATGTGGAGTCATCAAGGTTGCACCAAGCATATGAATACAATTTCTGACTCAAACAGAAAAGGAGTTGCTTTCCCCTCTCAGGAGTTTCAGCGAGGGTTCAGGGTTTGACACCAATAGTGGGCTTACAAATCCCTCAGGGAAGTACCTTCAACTTGAATATTCATTAGTTATATTCTTTTTCTAGTATATCATATCCTTACGCAACTCTGAAAAACAACATCGCATCATAGCGTCAACATAGAGAGCAAGCGAAAATAAGATCATAAATGATTTCAACAACATCCTATGAGTAACTAATCCCTTTTTATTTTTGTTGTGTCCTAAGTGATCTTTTTTAGGGTATATTCCAGGAACAGTTGTTTCAAGGAGTCTCTTTATAGACACCTAGTAAAGGTCCATCAGAAATCATATTCACTTCCAGTCCAATAAATTTTGTTAGCAAAAAATGTCGTAAACACCAAAGATTCCAATTACTAGGAATAGTTTATTAGGTCATATAGACAAGAGCATAAAAAGGGTAAATGACACAAAAGATTTATAGTGGTTCGGCCTCGTGAGGGGCCTATGTCTAGTTTGAAGCGTTATTGGAATTTTATTGATCACAAAAGATTACAAGGTTGAGCCCATCACATGACACCCCATTACATTTGCTTGTAGGCTAGGTGATGTCATCGTTTTCATATATGATGTCATAATTGGCATTTATTAAGGAATATTGGAAAAAGACACTTTTGCCTTTCTTCTTCCTTAAAGAGGATATGCCATTAATGGAGCTCTCATGAAGTCTCAAGGTCTCAAAAATCATTCCCCATGAAGTGTGAGGCCATGGGGTATTTATAGGACAAGGATCAGGTTGGAGCAAGTAGAAGTAAGTGGGAGTAGGTGAAAATGGATCCCCACGCCCAGAAATTCACACCCGGTCCGCATGCATGCCAGAAATTCGCACCCCCCTCCCTGGAATGCGAATTTCGCACCTCGTGGGGTGCGAAATTCACGCCCCGGGGTGCGAATTTTTAGCCTGTAGGGGTGCGAAACTCGCACCCAGCTGGGTGTGAATTTCTCACCTAGCGGGGCGCGAATTATGCACCCTGCTAGGTGCGAATTTTGCACCCGGCTAGATGCAGATTTCGCATCCGGCTGGGTGCGAATTTCGCACCGCTTAGGGGTGTGAAATTCGCACCCTGGTGGTGTGAAGGTCACGTTATGGGGGTGCGAAGGCCTCAGGCATAAGTTGCTTTGGTGGTTCAAGGTTCGAGTTGCGAGGTCTTCCGATGGCGTGATCCCTCTTCAACCTGTTTCCCTTACTTCTTACTATCTTCCTGATCCTGCCCCCATGCGATGGGTTGAGCTTAGCATGTCCTGTGTACTTTTGGGAATCAGACCAAAAGGTCTGTTAACATTTTCCTCTCAAAGTATGTCTTGTCTTAGCATGATGTGTTTTACATTGGCTAAGATAGTAGTCGGGTTGTCGATTTATCCTGTTAAAGAAGAACAAATGTTAGTTGTAGGGTTTGCTCGTCACAGACTTGTGAGTGAGCTGGCGTTGGCGCGGTAACGTGCTCACGACGCTGAGTATTCGCAATACGTGGCCCTCACGTGCTTGCAATGATCGACACGTGCTTAGAATACGTATATGTGAGCGCGTGGGGTGACGCTTTGAGTGTAGAGGTGCGAGAATTTCTATCTCTCTTTTTTTTTGTTCGAACCTCTGAATCATAGAGGTTCGGAATTTTGAACCTAGGGTTTAAAATATCGAACCCTATAGGCTCGAAATTTCGAGCCCCGGGGACTCGAGATTTCGAACCCCTAGGGGTTTGAAATTTTGAACCCCCTGGTTCGAAATTTGGGGAAGATCAAGGGACTTTTCCCTTTTATCTATAAAACGGCCCTCTCTCTCTTCATTTCCTTCCTTGGTCATCATTATTGTGAAAGCTTCAGAACTCAACACTCTTAACCGAACCTAGGTAATGAACGGGTCAAAGGAGAGAAGGAGAAGTGAAATTGGAGGGTCAAGATCCAAAGGAGCCTCGAAGAACCGACCCCCTCAGAGGCTCAAGCTCTCGAACCCCCAGGGGGTTCGAAATTTCAAACCTGGATGTGACAGCAGTGAAGTAGATGGCGCAGCGGTTCAATATACCAGTGGGTGATGCCCGCGCATCGGGTGAGTGTGAAAGAGCTCACGCACCGCACGAGGGTTTGACTGCTTAGAATAGACAAGCCTATTTCGCGGGATGCGTGCCCCCCGCCAATGACTTTATTTGGGATATGCTTTCCTACTTCCACCTTGCACCTTCGCAACTACATCTGAATGCTTACTCCTTGTTCCTAGGCATGTACATTCTATACCGAGAGTATTTGAAAATGGAGCCCACCAGAGAGGACATTTGGTATTTTTTTAGCCTGAGGAGAACTTCTAGTGGATCACCCTCTCAATGTTTCTTGGAGGCGGCGGCCGCTACCAAATTCTTTGTTGGGAAGTGGCCTAGGACTCAGTGATTAAGTATGATTGGTTCTTCGCACGTTGCCATCCCAGACTCGTAAGGAGATGGATAGAAGGGAGTAAGTATTTTCGAACTCCGTTTCCTGCTACAAAATTATTGGATCTCGTGTCTCATTATTTTTTGATTGTGGTAGGGAATCTAGAGGCACCCACCGGTTGGGAGTTCCAGCAACATCTTAATGCTCTGCGAGCAATCCCTGAAGATTTTCGCAAAACTGATACTGTGACAAGCAAGCAGTGTGCCAAAGAAGGCTGGAGCAAAAGGCCCTGCGACCCTTGGTCAGAAAAGAAAGTCGCCCGCTGCGGGGCCTAAGCCAAAAAAGGTTGTAAAGTTACAAGGAGATGTTGGTGGAGACGGGGCTCGTGGTGAGGAGGCCGCATCTGGGGACAAGGGCTCGATGAGTGTTCCCTTCCCGCCTCTGGCAGGGGGAGCAGGAGCGTCGATCAGGCCATTGTCCTCGGTGACCTCTTCTGGAGCCGTGACCCTACTTGAAGAAGAACGCCAGTTTGACGGCTTAAATAAACTTGACTTGGATGTATCCCTGTGGCTAACTCCGGCTGGCATGGATGACTTAGCTCTTGCCGTGGGGGAATTATCTCCTTCGAGTGGAACACCATTTGATTTGTTGAGAGAACACTTAGGACGTACACTCATAACCACTGCATAGCATAGCGATTCTTCTGAATGCGGAACTTGACTGGTCTTATTTCTTTCTCTTATCATATGGCTAGACGACAGGGAGGACGAAGTCACAGATCTAGAGACCGGCAAAGACCTCGGAGTGCTTTTCTTGGTGCCTTTAGGAGCGGGGATAGTTTATATGGTGGGGCCCCCACCTTCACAGGACCGTAGCAGCGGGAGCCGTCAACCTGACGTACCCCCATTGCCTTTGTCTCCGCTTCCCCCTCCTCCAATCCAAGTGTCTGTGGGAGATTCCCGTCTTGACCTAGGGGGATTGAGGCACGTGTCATCAACTCCTCCTTCTTGCACCGCCCCGGGGTCCCCGTTCAACCCACTAGGGGAAAGGAGCCATCGCTTGGTCAGCCAAGGTCGGATGAAGCGGCTGTGAAAGAGATGGGAGATCTGACAGAGGCTCAGGTTTCAGAACTTTCGCTTGAGGAACAGAAAGCATTCTTGAAATATTACTTCCCGCGTCATTACTTTGATGAGCTGAAATTTTTTCTTGATCTCCGCCCCGCCCCATATAGGGAGTCTGGGGAAATATGGATGCACGTGAAGGCTGCGTATCATCAGGCTAATGAACTCACCAAGTATTCTTTTCATCTCTCGGAGTTGATCAAGAAGAAGAACCTGGAGCTGCTTAACCAATGGCTAACTATTGATTGCGAGAAGACCACCGTTGCCACTCTAGAAAAGGAGATAGGTAAGTCTACCTGATAGTATTTGGGAAATTTCCATTACTTGTTCCTGTATCTTTGAATGCTAATTCTCGGATCTCATTGTTTTCAGCTAAGATGAGACAAGGGTATGAGACACTCAAGAGGGAGGCTGATCACTCCCGTACTGTTTACACGGAAACTAAAGCCGACCTAACTACCCAGAACACGGCCCTAAAGAAGGACAAGGCTGAGAAAGATAAGATCTGCATCGAGTTGGAAAAGGAGAACGCAAGGGTCTCCCAATTCCAAGATGACGACAACGCCTTGAGGGCGGAGAATGATAGCCTGAAGAGGCGGCTTGAGGAGGTGAAGAAGGCCCAGGAGGCCGCGGAGACCAGTAACCGGGATGTGTTGGAAACGATGGATGAACTGAGAGTGGCTCATCAGAGAGAGGTGGAGGAAATAAATGAGGAGCTTGCGGATACTGAGGTTCGAGTGCAATTATCTGTGGAGGATGATATCCAAAACATGTTCATCAAAGTTCTGAGGTTCCGCAGACTCTCTTGGGTTGATGATTATCTCCGAGAACTAGCTTGGACTTGGAAGAGGTTGGTTCCGTATGAGGCCCACTTGCGTCGAGTGGATGTTGGGTCCTTGGAAGAATGACGACTTAGAATTGATCTTTTAACTGTTGAGGAGAGCGAGAAGCTAGAGGAGGGTGAGAGGTTGTTGCTTGAGGATGCCAAGCGAGAGAGACCGGAGAGGCTCAATGCCAAGAAAGGGAAAGCAACCATGACTGAGAGTGTCAGGGTTACAGAGACATTTGCAGAGGCAAGCTCATATCGGTTAACAGTCTCTGAATCGGTGGTGGTGAGCGGTCTCGCAACCTTGACTCGGACTTCGACTGATTATGACGCAAATCACCCCGGGCTGGGAGAGACCAGATTCACATTGCCTACGGCACCGAGTGCCCCTTCTATTCTTTCCATTCCATCCTTGACTGGAGGTAAATTCCCTTTACAATGCATCCCATAGGATGATGTAATTACCGAATTCACAGACTAAAAGGTTGTGTTTTTACCATGCAGTCCTTCCTAAAGCGACCATGACATCGGGCCCTACCACCGTGGTCCCACAAGTGATTGAGTCTGGGCGAGAGCATATGGAAACGCAGTCCGGAGGAGGAGGGGATCAGCTTGACACCTTCTCGGATATATAGATAACTGCCAGTCTTTATGAGGGTCTGATGGATAAAGGGGAGACGGTTGATGGACAGAGCTTTCATGCTAGAGGTCCAGTGGAGGCTGACGTAACTTCGATGGCAGCTATGGTCAAACCTCAAAAAGCCAAGATGGTGGCTAAGAGCGAAGAAGTGGAGTAGAAGCGAGAGCATGATGAGGCTGCTAGGAGGGAGGTCTTGGCGCAGACCAGGCAGGATGCTGAGGCGAAAATTGCCGACACAGTTGCCAAGAGGAAGGCCGATGAGGAGGCCGAGAAGAAGACGGCTGATGATGAGGAAGCATAGCTGAGGACTATTGAGTCCCTTGAGAAAGCCAAGGCTGGTGAGGTCACCCCGCATAAGTCCCAGAAGCTCGCTGCACGGCGGGCTGCCAAAGAGGCCAAGGAGAAAGCTAAGCAGGAAGGCAAGGTGGTCCCGAAAACGAGTGACGCTGTGGTCGGCCTCACTACTGGGAGAACCCCCAAGCCCACGCCGCATGTCCCTCTCATCGATATTACCGAAGTCTCAAGTGGCGATGGAACGGGCGAGAGGCGTGTCTCGGCTTCTCATGAATCGACCACTTCTCGGAGGGGCAGAGATGGAAAGAGCGGGTCTGGTAAGAAGAGACCTGGTGCAAAGGATGAACCGTCGAGCGCTGAATCTGCAAAAAAGAAAAAGCACAAGAGGAAGAATCATGATTAGTGTCAGCAGCCTACGTAGGGGTTACTGTTTTATTTTGGTAGTGTAGGCCGATAGTTTACGCGAGTACGGCCCTTGCTTTTGGTTTTTCAAGACACGATGTGGTTCTCATGTACACCCTGTCATTAGAAAGAAAAAATGTTAGACATGTAGTATGTTCTAGTGTGTGTGTTGAAATTGAAATACGAATTAGTAAAGATCGCAATTTGTGTTAAGTGTTCGGATGTTCCTCTTATGTTTCCAGGCGTCCCGTACTTGCATAAGCATACTTATCGTTACATTTAACAAAAAAGCGATTGTGTACCGTGCTCTAGGTCGTTATTCCAGAGGGGTGTGAGTGGGTACCGTGCTCTGGGTCATTATTCCAGAGGGGTGTGATAGAGCGTAAGCTTCTAGTAAGTTTCCCTTAGCTCAGGAAACCCGTAGTTTGTGAAGCCAGGCTGAGCGCCTGCTGTGTTTGGGTTGCCCTGGGTTAATCCCAAGTGTAGCGAAGGCGTATGATGTCGCGTTATGCGGTTCGTCCAGTGTATGGTTCTCCCGTCATTCATCGGGTTGAGGTGAGCCACAGGCACCATTTATTCGCCTGAGATTTGAAGCCTGGATCATCATCCCGTAGGGACCGATCGTAGCCATGGGCTACCCCTCATCCTTGAGAGCTTCGGGGAAGAAACGGTTTAAGGGTCGATCTCGGTGTTGCGCCAATATTCGACCGGTTCTTGTAGTCGAGAGAGGGATGTGCATCGCTCCTGTCTGGCTGTTGGGTGGCCCCAAGTCGCTTAGGACTTGGGCGCGGAACGATTTATCCTCGGTCCCAGCACGGAGCCAAGATTCAAGTTTGTGGTTATTTATACTCGGTCGCGTGGCGGGTCGGCGACTCGAGTGTCGTTCCTGGCTTCCGTGCTCGGGGTGTCGGTTATAGCCATTGTACTTTGGGTTCCGAGGCTGGCTCGAAATTCGGACGGCGGTATCGACTCCATGCTCGGAGGTCGATACGCCAACCGACTGTTTGAACATAGGCTAGTTGTCAAGATTAATCAAATGTGTCATGCGCGGAGTAAACATAGTTAGGAAGAGATGGGAAGTTGAACATCAGTTCCACTAACAACTTTGGCATTAATAGCCTTTACAATGCCTTGAATTGTTAGAAAACAAAACATTGTTGGAAAGTGTAAATAGCTGCGCATTAAGTCATGTAAAGTAATGGCGGAGATGTTCACTGTTCCATGCCCTTGGGAGTTCAGCTCCGTCTACGGTTGCGAGTTTGAAAGATCCATTGCTGAGCTTCCGTTGTATGGAGTACGGACCTTCCCAACGAAGGGCGAGGCTCATCGATGGAGGGAAGACCCGTTTCAAGATGAGGTTGCCGACGTTGAGGTCTTTATGACGAACCCTGGAATTAAAGTATCGGGCGACTCATTGCCTTTGGGCAGCAGCTCAGAGATCAGCTCCATTCCTTTTCTCTTCCAGCATGTAATCCCAAAAGTAAATCTTGGTTTGTCTTTGGATCGAAAAAGGTGACTCGATAGGATGGAAGCCTGAGTTCAATAGGAATGACGGCTTCTGATCCATAGGCCAGGGCGAAGGGAGTATGTCTGGCCGCAGTCTTGTGGGTGGTTCGGTATGCCCATAGGGCTAGGGGAAGTTCATCTTCCCACATGCCTCCAGCCTTTTCCAGGCGCTTCTTGATGACGGACTTAATGACTTTGTTAACCGCTTCGACCTGCCCACTGGCTTGAGGATGAGCCACTACCGAGAACCTCTTTTCGATGTTGTGCCGTTGCCAGAAGGCTTTGAATTCGGCGCTCCCGAATTGAATGCCGTTGTTAGAGATGATGGCTTGAGGGACCCCATATTGAGTAATGATGTTGCATACAACAAAGTTGATCATCTTCTTGGTGGTAAACGTGGCGAGATCTTCGGCCTCTGCCCATTTGGTAAAATAATCAAATGTGACGACGGCGTATCGCGCCCCGCCTCTAGCCATTGGGAGAGTTCCAATGATGTCAGTCCCTACATGGTGAAAGGCCACGAGCAAACCATTTGTGTCAATTCTGCAGGAGGGGCTCTTGGGATCTTCGAGAAGCGCTGACACTTGTCGCATTTGAGAGCATAGTCTGTGGCATCTTGATCGAGTGTGGGCCAATAATAACCAGGTCTAAGTATTTTCCTGGACAGGGTTTGCCCTCTAGTATGGTCGCCGCACTCCCCTTCATGTACATCGGTTAGGACTTTGATGACGTCATGATGGGCTACACATCTGAGCAATGGGACAGAGAAACCTCTACGGTAGAGCACCACATCCATAAGAAGGTAGCAGTTCGATTGGCGGGTGAGCGCACGCCTTTCCTTGTAGCTTCCCGGAAGGGTCCCGCGCAGTAGGTAATTCTTGATTGGTGTCATCCAAGACTCAGACTCGAGTTCAGTGTTCATGATCGCCTCATCTTGAATCAGCTTGATGCTGGGAGAGTTGAGCACTTCGATGGGGGCGAATCCCAAGAGTTGCGGATCCTCGGAGCTTGCTAGCTTGGCTAGTGAATCTGCTCTTTCATTCTGCTCTCGGGGTATGTGAGTAATGATGAAGTGGTCGAGGTACATGAATAATTCCTGAACCCTGGTTAAGTATAAGGCAAGTCATTCCCCTTAGCCTGATATTCCCCTTTTACTCGATGCACGATGAGTTGTGAATCGGAGAAGATTTTGATCGTTTTGAGCTTAAGCTCGATCGCGATTCTAAGTCCGCCAATCAAGGCCTCATATTCCGCGTCGCTGTTGGTAGTGGGGAAGTTTAGTTTCAGCGTGTAGCATATTGGACGTTCTTCCGGTGTGATGAATACGACTCCGACCCCAGAGCATTTGCTATTGGAGGACTCATCCATGAATAGTTTTCATTGGGTGTTGAGAGACTCTGTGTTTTCTGCAAGAGTCTCCTCGGGAGCAGTGAATTCTTATATGAAGTCAGCGAGAGCTTGGCTGAGGATGGCTCGGCGAGGGATGAATGTTATTTAGAACCAGCTTAGCTCCATACCCCATTTCAATAGCCGTCCAGATGCTTCGGGTCGTTGTAGGACCGATCGTAGTGGCTGATTGGTGAAAACCTTTATAGGGTGAGAACGGAAGTATGGTCGAAGCTTCCTAGAGGAGATTAGCAAAGAGAACGCCAGCTTTTACAACTTTGGGTAGTTCTTCTCTACGTCTATCAATCTTTTGCTTATGTAGTAGATGGGCCATTAGATGCGGTCCTCGAGGCGTATTAATGTCGTGCTAATTGCCTGCATAGAAACAGCCAAATAAATGTATAAGTCTTCATGGTCTATGGGCTTAGATAGGACAGGTGGTCATTCTAAGTGATCCAGAAGTTCTTTGAGTGCGGAAAAGCAGCTGGGGTGTTGAGTATGACAGTATGATTTTTGTCTGATGACAACAGACATATATATTTATATATATATATTATTTTATAAATATGTTTGTAAGCAGTACTATTCTATATCTTACACATAGAAATAAATATTTATTGAATAGGACACTACTATACAGAATTGAATATCCAAATAGTGTTTTTATTCGAATAAATATTTTATTTTTATAGGTAAAATAGTACATATACAGCACTCCACTATTTACAAATCAAATATTTTTGAATATTTCTGACATGACATATTTAACACATCACAGAAATTGTACTATTAAAAGATTCAAACAAAATGAAATAGATTGAATTGAACAGCAAAAATATATTTTTATTCAATCAATATTGATCATTAGAAATAATAGTACAATTCTATTCAGTCGTGTCTACAACCACTCTCATATACACAGATTTCTCATAACATACATCACTCACACTCAGTATATTTATATATACACACACACTGACACTTTGTCTTCAGTCTTCCAAATCTTCACATGCTCTAATCCAGTTCACCATGTGCAAACCTGTCACATACAGAAGAACACACACAGTAGACTGCAACAAAAATAAAATTCAATAAAAACAAATAAAAAATTATTTTAAATTTTATTTGCCTCGGAATTACGGTGTGTTTCTCATCATTTTTCTATACTTGGTCTGATATGCAGGGACAGGAAAAACTGTCTGATGGCTTCATGTACACACGTGTATAAATATACACATGTGCACTGCCTCGCCAATCA
This sequence comes from Allium sativum, assembly GCA_030737875.1. Classification (NCBI taxonomy): domain Eukaryota; kingdom Viridiplantae; phylum Streptophyta; class Magnoliopsida; order Asparagales; family Amaryllidaceae; genus Allium; species Allium sativum. The sequence continues at coordinate 38,946,414 of CM060913.1, forward strand.
GCGAGCAACTGAGGAGTAGCCACGTGGACCATCTCGACTCAGTGCAAATCAGTTTGCAAATGGTCAAGCCAAAAGTGCAAATGAAAATAAAAAGCCAGAATGATCGAAAGAAATTCAAAGGTGATGCAAGTATACATGGAGAGGTCAAGCACAAGTAAACATAGGGTGGTCGAGCCATATTCAAACACAAAAATGGTGATGCAGCCAACATGTAAAGCAAGTGTGAACAACATGGATCATATTCAAATCAAGTGTAATTGGCAGGTTCAAGTCAGACAAAACAAAAGTTTCAGCAAACTCAAGTTCCAACATACTTAAGTGATGCAGCAAGCATAAATGCATGGACAAGTGAAGCATGGCAATAGATATTAGCAAGCAAATGTGTCGAGCCAAATTGGCATGTTTTAAACTGATTTCAGAAACAAGAGTTCAATTTATGGTTCAAGAGTTGGCAAATCAAGATTATTTGTTTCTAGATTTACATACATGAGTAAACAATATAGTGCAGCAAACACAAGAATTATGTTCATATGACAAATTCTAGATTATGATGAATACATGAATATCATCAAGGATGCTCAGGTTCAAAATACATGGATACAGCATGGTCACACAATAACATTCAAGAGTGTAAGTAAAACAGAAAATGGTCGAGCACAAGACTAGTAAACAATACAAGTACAAGCCAGAGTGGGTCAAATTCAAAGCAATAGATTTTATGGGTGCACAATTTCTTTTCAGCATGGTGTACATGTTTAGTGGTGACATAAGCATGAATAAGGCACAGGTTCACATTTTAATAAGTTTAGTGATGGCATAAGCATAATGGAACTTTCAGCAATGTTCAAGTTTAACATAAAAATGAGATACACAAGTGCATGAACAAAACTGCATTCAATGTTACAACTCAGGTGGAACCAGGTGTACACATGTGCACATGCAAGTGGACGAGCAAATAACATGAAATGATCAAGTTGTAAATTTCATTCAAGTCTTGGTTCAGCAAATACAAGTGCGCGCATATGATAAAACTCATGTTCAAACAAGAATGATCAAAATAGTTTAACTCTCATGGAAAAATCAGTTCAATTAAGGCATATATGTACAAAGAAAATGTGGAGACAAAGTTTATAGTAGCAGCATTTAAATGTGCAAATAATACAGGGGTGCACCATTCAAATACAAGTGAACACGTATGCATCGAACAAGATTCAAAACTGCTTGATATAGGAAGTCAGTACACAAATGTCCAATAGAAAGAATAAGTGAGTGTGCAAGGCAAATCAAAGTGTAGTATCAATTCAAATTTATATAGCAACTATCCAAATTTTAAGGCAGCAGAATATTGAAACAAATATGAGGTTAAAATCACTTTGAAAATATCAAAGGGAAAGCAAATTCGAAGTTCCAGAAATCAAGGGGGCCATTTCAAAGTCAATAATTTCATCTAGTTTATTCCAGAAATATTGGATATTTCAAACTTAATAAATCAATTCAAATCTGATTTTCAAAAGCCCAAAATTCATGAAAATATCATGACTAATTAAGATCAAGTCATTCACGGAATCTGAGCACAAAATATCGGACTTTTACTCCTATATAACATTCAATCATCATCGGCTTTCAATCTATCCAAATTTCAATGCAATTAAAGAGAAATTCCAAGTGAAAAATCATACCAAGAAATCACTTAGATCGAGTTAAATCATAAAGCAACGAAGATAGCGATCGACGATTCAAGCCGCCAGAGACTGAAGCCAAAAAGTCTCAACCTTCAGAGATTAACCAGTTCATCAGGTATTGGATCGATTTGGGGAAAGAACTTCAGAAACCCTTGGAGCAAAGCTGCCACCGCCATTTTTTTAGGGAGTAACAAAAGTGATCGGGCTCAAGTGAAAAGGAAGTGGCCAGCCAAGTTTAATTAAAAGGGACAAGATACAAAGGAGTTAAAGGGATTTATTGCTTTGTTTTTTTTAAATAAACTAGGGTTTGGTTTTAGTTAAGGGTTTTATTTTAAATTTTTTTTAGTTTTTAAATTTGTAATCGACTTTAGAGTTTTCCAGTTTGTCTCTAAAACTAGGGAGACGAATTACGGTATTTATAATTTGGGGAAATCTGGTTTCGGGGATAGAAACCAGTGTAGGGTTTTGAGCGTAGGGTTAAGAACAGTTGGGAGAGAGTCTCGCGAGTTTACAGGGGATTGTAAGCATAGAGATTGTTTTTAACTCCTAGTAGAAACCTTGGGGAATGCACCAGTAGGCAGGGTTTTGCCGAAGCTGGGTATATCTGTGTGTTATTTATTTTCTGCATTTATTTTGATTATTATCTGTGCTGTTATTATTTAATTACTCTATGAAAATCTGTGATAAACCCTATTCACCCCCCTCTAGGGTTAATTTAGATCCTACAAGTGGTATCAGAGCAGGTATTTTTTTCATTTTATTTTAACTCTAGAGTCATGAATCTATCTAATAATGCTTTTTCTGAGGGTCAGTCCATAGCTAGGCCACTAATGTTTAATGGAACTGATTATGCCTACTGGATAGCTAGGATAAAAATTTATGTAAGTTCAGTCGATTATGATGTGTGGGATATTATTGAAATGGATTATAGATCTCCCACTGTTATTGTTAATGGTGTTGAAATTCCTAAATCAAAAGACAGGTGGGATGCTAATGATAAAATATTATTTTCAAATAATGGCAAAGCAATGAATGCTTTAATTTATGGTCTTGATAAAACTGAATTTAATCGAATTTCTCATTGTGAAACTGCACAGGAAATATGGCATATGCCGGAGATCACGCACGAAGGAACATCTCAAGTGAAGGAATCCCGTCTCGCTCTACTCAGCAACGAATATGAAAATTTCTCTATGCAAAGAGATGAAGATATAAAAGAAATGTATGGACGTTTCTCATCACTAGTCTACAGTGCAAAAGCTCTTAGCAAAACTTATACCGAAGTGGAATTGATCAGAAAAATATTGAGAGTGCTACCGATGAATTTTGAAGCTAAGGTGACGGCGATACAAGAATCAAAAGATCTGAATAAAGTTAGCATGGAAGAGTTGATCAGAAATTTGATTACTTACGAGATGGAGTTAAAAGCAAGAGAAGAACGAAAGGATTCCGAATCAAAGAAAAAGATGATCGCTCTAAATAATTATGTTGAAAGTAATGATTATGATTCCGCTAAAGAGCTAGCCATGGTTCTGAGAAAGTGGGCCAAGGAAATTACAAGCCGCAAAAGAAGAAAACTTTCAAATCCAAAAGTTCAGAAAGTTCAGACGATGAAGTGTTTTACTATAATTGCAAGAAACCCGAACACGTCAAAAATAAATTGCCCACAGCTTAAAAATGAAAAGAAAAGGAAGTTCAGAAGAAAGAAGAAGGCTTTTATGCTACATGGGATGACGAGGAAGGAGAAGAAGTTTCTGAAAGTGATGAAGAGAAAGCTAATTTGTGTCTTATGGCATGATTTGATTCAGAAAGTAGTGAAGAGGATTAAAGTGAGGTATCAAATTTTACCTATAAAGAATTAATTTTAATGTGTCACGACCTCACAAAAACCATTTATTCTCTTGAACTAAAAGTGAAGAAATTGAAATCTAATAGGTTAAAACTAGTTCAAGAAAATAACAATTTAGAAACAAAACTTGAAAAAGTTAAGAATTCACCGTTTTCAGAATGCGAAAAATGTCAATTTTTGAGTAATGATCCTTTGAAATTCAAAACTGATTTTGAATTACTTAAAAGTGAAAACGAGAATTTGAAAAATGAAAATTGTGATTTTGAAAAGGAGATTGAAAAGTTTAGAGAATCTGAAAAACTTGATTTTGAAAAGCAAAAACAATTTGAAATTGAAATTTTTAAGTCCAATGCAAAAATCAAAGCACTTGAAAACGAAAATTTGATTTTAAAACAAACTGATGTTGAAAAGAGGAAAATCGCTATTAATCGTTGCTCAAATTTAATGAAAGAAAATAGCGATCTTAAATTTAAAATTCAACGACTTGAGACAGCTTTGACTAAATTTTCTAAAGAAGAGAAATCATTGAATACATTGTTAAAAAATCAATTTTTTGTTCAGAATAAAAAGGGACTTCATTTTGGATTTGATCCAGTTGAAAAATGAAATTCTAATGATTTTAAAAATCCCTTAAATGACTTTGAAAAAGGTCGATTTGAAGTTTCGAACTCTAATAATTTTAAGGGGTTTTTAAATCATAAACAGTATGAAAACTCGTTTAGAAACAATTCAATTAAACGAATTTGGATTCCAAAAAATCACAAAATGAATTTGAACAAGTTTAAACGAATTTGGGTTCCAAAGGGTACGTTAGTGGATAATAATGGATTGTTATATAAATGGGTTTGGGTACCTAAATGTGTAGACAAAGATAAGAGTGGTAAAACAATTTTTGTTAGACCACTTGATCCTATAAACATTTAGGTACTAAGGATAGGCTAAGGAACAATTGTGTTTAAAAAGATAAAACTTCAAATTGTTCCATTTTATTGAATTGTTTGAAGTTCCTTTACCATAGGTTCAGAGTTGGAGAGTCATTGGATCACATCGATTATGGTAAGTCGGGTATGATCTCTAAACTCATATTTTTTTAATTCCTTTTTTAGTTTATTTTCCTTTTTTTTAGTTTTTATTTCTTTTATTCTCTTTATTTTTTACTTGGATGATTTTGAAATCATTTGTTATTGATTGTTGAAATTCTTAAATAAAAAAATGATTTTTTCAAGTGATTTCAAATAATTATCTTCAGATTTTATCATTGAATGTTTCTTGTGCTTATCTAAAAATTCTCTGAAAAATTCACTTGTGATTCTTGCTTTGAAAATGATCTTGTGCTGCTCTGATAAGGAAATTGATTTGATTCGTTTGAATATCTTGGTGATTGGACGATGAGTTGAAAAATCAGCGATTGAATATCTTTAATTTCCATAGGCAATTTGAATTAAATATAAAAGTGTTTTTAAAATTGTCTAGAAGAAATCAGTGTTAAAAATATTAGATAATTTCATATTCTACTGATTGATTTTTGAAACTAATTTTCAACTTGCATTGATATTTTCAAAAACTCCTCTTAAAATTGATATTTTCAATTTTAAAATTATTTTTGATTATTTATTCAAAAATTGAAATTATTGATTGATTTGAACTATTTTGAGACTCATCAAAATTAATAATAGAGTAATGAATTTGTGACGGGCTGTGACTATGGTATAATTCATAACTAGAGGAGATGTTATTTTAAATCTCATGATGATTGGACAGATTTTATAATATCTTTGAATTAGAGCTTATTTCACGACCATCTTCTATATCTACCATATTTCTGTCATTCATCATGGTTTTATTTAATTTAGGGAGTTCTAATTATTCTTGGAATTAAAAATAAAATAAAAATAAATAAATAAATAGTTTATCCTTGGTATTCACTCCCATTTAAAAGTCCTCGCGGTTATGCGTGGGTGAATTACCTTAATTTCTATGTGCTTCCATTCTCACTTAAAACACCTTTGAGCTGTGCATGGATGGAACTCATTAGAGAGGATAAAGTTAAGTCACTAATAACCCCATTTGAAAGACCTTTGGGCTATGCGTGGTTAGGAAGTGCTTAACACATTTTTTTGAGCGTATTTAAAATCTTTAAAATTCATATTCAAATATTCAATTTTTATTGAACTCTCCTCATTCTATAAAATCCATTATAAACCCAGTCATTCTGAAAGTGAAATTTGATTCTGATTTAAAGATTATTATGATTTTTGTTTGATTAAATGGGTTTTACAATATATATTCTCTCTCTTGATTTGAATTTATATTTTTAGTCTATATTCATCACTATTTCTGTTTCTATTATCCTTTTGATGATAACAAAAGGGGGAGAATTGTCAAGATTTTGATTGATGGGTATATAATTCAAAAATATTTTAAGATTGGAAATTAAATATCTAGAGGCGGAATTGTCGATTAAATTATATTTTCCACATGTATAGGGGGAGTTCAGTTGTAGGGGGAGCAAATAAATAGGGGGAGTAATATATTTCACGTACAAACACATTTTACACATTCAAAATCTTGTATATGTTTGTCATCATCAAAAGGGGGAGATTGTTGAGAATGACAGTATGATTTTTGTTTAAGGATAACAAACATATATATATTATTTTATAAATGTGTTTGTAAGCAGTACTATTCTATATCTTACACACAGAAATAAATATTTATTGAATAGAACACTACTATATAGGATTGAATATCCAAACAGTGTTTTTATTCGAATAAATATTTTATTTTTACAGTTGAAATAGTACATATACATCAATCCACTATTTACAAATCAAATATTTTTGAATATTTTTGACATGACACATTTAACACATCACATAAATTGTACTATTAAAAGATTCAAACAAAATGAAACAGATTGAATTGAACAGCAAAAATATATTTTTATTTCAATCAATATTGATCATTACAAATAATAGTACAATTCTATTCAGTCATCTACAACCACTCTCATATACACAGATTTCTCATTACATACATCACTCACACTTAGTATATTTACATATACACACACGCTGTCACTTTGTCTTCAGTCTTCTGAATCTTCACGTGCTCCAGTCCAGTTCACCATGTGCAAACCTGTCACATACAGAAGAACACACACACAGTAGACTGCAACAAAAATAAAATTCAATAAAAACAAATAAAAATTTATTTTAAAATTTTATTTGCCTTAGAATTACGGTGTGTTTCTCATCATTTTTCTAGACTTGGTCTGATATGCAGGGACAGGAAAAACTGTCTGATGGCTTCATGTACACACGTGTATAAATATACACGTGTGCACTGCCTCGCCAATCAGCGAGCAACTGAGGAGTAGCCACGTGGACCATCTCGACTCAGTGCAAATCAGTGTGCAAATGGTCGAGCCAAAAGTGCAAATAAAAATAAAAAGCCAAAATGATCAAAAGAAATTCAAAGGTGATGCCAGTATACATGGAGAGGTCAAGCACAAGTAAACATAGGGTGGTCGAGCCATATTCAAACAAAAAAATGGTGATGCAGCCAACATGTAAAGCAAGTGTGAACAGCATGGATCATATTCAAATCAAGTGTAATTGGTAGGTTCAAGTCAGACAAAACAAAAGTTTCAGCAAAGTCAAGTTCCAACATACTTAAGTGATGCAGCAAGACATAAATGCATGGACAAGTGAAGCATGGAAATAGACATTAGCAAGCAAATGTGTCGAGCCAAATTGGCATGTTTTAAACTGATTTCAGAAACAAGAGTTCAATTTATGGTTCAAGAGTTGGCAAATCAAGATTATTTATTTCCAGATTTACATACATGAGTAAACAATATAGTGCAGCAAACACAAGAATTATGTTCATATGACAAATTCTGGATTATGATGAATACATGAATATCATCAAGGATGCTCAGGTTCAAAATACATGGACACAACATGGTCACACAACAACATACAAGAGTGTAAGTAAAACAGAAAATGGTCGAGCATAAGACCAGTAAACAATACAAGTACAAGCCAGAGTGGGTCAAATTCAAAGCAACAGATTTCATGGGTGCACAATTTATTTTCAGCATGGTGTACATGTTTAGTGGTGTCATAAGCATGAATAAGGCACAGCTTCACATTTTAATAAGTTTAGTGATGGCATAAGCATGATGGAACTTTCAGCAATGTTCAAGTTTAACATAAAAATGAGATACACAAGTGCATGAACAAAACTGCATTCAATGTTACAACTCAGGTGGAACCAGATGTACACATGTGCACATGCAAGTGGACGAGCAAATAACATGAAGTGATCAAATTGCAAATTTCATTCAAGTTTTGGTTCAGTAAATACAAGTGTGCGCAAATGAGTAGACTCATGTTCAAACAGGAATGATCAAAATAGTTCAACTCTCATGGGAAAATCAGTTCGAGTAAAGCATACATGTAAATAGAAAATGTGGAGACAAAGTTTATGGCAGCAGCATTTAAATGTGCAAATAATACAGGGGTGCACCATTCAAGTACAAGTGAACACGTATGCATCGAACAAGATTCAAAACTACTTGACATAGGAAGTCAGTACACAAATGTCCAATAGAAAGAATAAGTGAGTGTGCAGGGCAAATCAAAGTGTAATATCAATTCAAATTTATATTGCAACTATCCAAATTTTAAGGCAGAAGAACAATGAATCAAATATGAGATTAAAATTACTATGAAAATATCAGTGGGAAAGCAAATTCGAAGTACTAGAAATCAAGGGGGCCATTTCAAAGTCAATAATTTCATCTAGCAGTATATTCCAGAAATATTGGATATTTCAAACTTAATAAATCAATTCAAATCTGATTTTCAAAAGCCCAAAATTCACGAAAATATCATGATTGAATCAGATCAAGACATTCACGAAATTAGAGCACAAAATATCGAACTTTTACTCCTATATAACACCCAATCATCATCGGCTTTCAATCTATCCAAGTTTCAATGCAATTAAAGAGAAATTCCACATGAAAAATCATACCAGGAAATCACTTGGACCGAGTTAAATCATAAAGCAACGGTGATAGCGATCAATGATTCAAGCCGCCAGAGATTGAAGCCAAAAAGTCTCGATCTTCAGAGATTAACCAGTTCATCGAGTACTGAATCAATTTGGGGCAAGAATTTCAGAAATCCTAGGAGCAAAGCCGCCACCGCCATTTTTTCAGAGAGTAACAAAAGTGATCGGGCTCAAGTGAAAAGGAAGTGGTCAGCCAAGTTTAATTAAAAGGGACAAGATACAAAGGAGTTAAAGGGATTTATTAGTTTGTTTTTTTAAAAGAAACTAGGGTTTGGTTTTAGTTAATGGTTTTATTTTAAATTGTTTTTAGTTTTTAAAATTTGTAATCGACTTTAGAGTTTTCTAATTTGTCTCTAAAACTAGGGAGACGAATTACGGGATTTGTAATTCGGGGAAATCTGCTTTCGGGGATAAAAACTAGTGCAGGGTTTTGAGCGTAGGGTTAAGAACACTTGGGAGCGAGTGTCGTGATTTTGCAGGGGATTGTAAGCATAGAGATTGTTTTAACTCCTATTAGAAACCTTGGGGAATGCACCAGTAGGCAGGGTTTTGCCGAAGCTGGGTATATCTGTGTGTTATTTAATTTCCGCATATATTTTGATTATTATCTATGCTGTTATTATCTAATTACTCTGTGAAAATCTGCGATAAACCCTATTCACACCCCCTCTAGGGTTAATTTAGATCATGCATGTGGTCCACTCGAAATTGTGTTTCCTTTTCCTAAGTAAATCGAAGAAAGGAATGCATTTATTGGTGGCCTTGGATATGAATCGACTTAGAGCAGCGATGTTTCCATTTAAACTTTGGACATCCTTGATGTTCTTGGGATTTGGATGTCCCGAATAGCTTGGATTTTTTCTAGATTGGCTTCGATCCTCTGGGAATTGACGATGAAACCCAAGAATTTTCCTGAAGCGACTCCGAAGGAGCACTTCAAGGGGTTGAGTTTCATGTCGTACAGGAGGAGGATATCGAACATTTCAAAGAGGTTTTGGACGTGACTGCTTGATACTTTGGATTTTACCAACATGTCATCCACGTACACCTCCACGGACTTTCTGATTTCGTTTTTAAAGAGTCGGTTAACCATTCGCTGATAAGTAGCGCCAGCATTCTTGAGGCCAAAGAGCATGACATGGTAGCAGTAAAGTCTGAGGTCTGTTATAAAGGAGGTGTGGTCCTGGTCATGAAGATTCATCGAAATTTGGTTGTAGCCTTAGTAAGCATCCATAAAAGATAGTAGGTGGTACCGGCATTTGAATCGACAAGTCGTTCGATCTTTGGGAGTGGGAAACTATCTTTGGGACACGCCTTGTTCAAGTCGGAGAAGTCGACACATGTCCGCCATTTACCGTTGGCTTTCTTGACCAAAACCGGGTTGGAGACCCACTTGGGGTAATCGGCTTCGCGAATGAAATTGTTGTTGAGTAGACGGTCTATCTCTTCCTCAAGTGCCATGGACCTCTCTGGTCCCAAGAAGCGGCACTTCTGCTTGACTGGAATTGTTGTAGGATCGATACTTAGACAATGGCAAGTGATCGCGGGGTCGATGCCTTTCATATCGGAGTGAGTCCATGTGAACACGTCTAGGTTTGCCTTCAAGAAATCCACAAGATTCTCTTTGATTGCTGGGTGAATTTGCGATCCTATCTTTAGCACTCTAGATGGATCATCGGGGCTAACGGGAATATCTGTATAGACTCGACCGAGGTAGCCCTTTCGTACTCGGGCTCTTCGCCCTTCCGAGGGTCAAGGTCCTCGAAAATACGGTAGTGCCGCCTGAGCCAAGGCCCAGACGCCGCTGATTGCTATGCTGAAATTTTCTTGGTGCAACAAGGCATGGGTACTTCTTTTCCCTTGTCCTTATTGCGCGCGTTCTTCCATTCTATTGCATAACACTCTCTAGCGCTCACTTGGTCACCTCTAACTGTTCCGATCCCGTTCTCCATTGAGAATTTCATTAGGAGGGACCATAGCAACATGCAGACCCGTAACTCTGTGAGAAAAGGGCGTCCAAGAAAGACGTTGTAGGGGGATTCGATGTCTATAACCATGAAAGTGAGGATTCAGACCCGGCTTCAGTCCCCCTCGCCTAGCTCCACATGTAGATCGATCATTCCCACTAGGGAACCAGAGTCCCCATTGAAGCCATAGATGGAGGTGCGACAGGGCTTCAAGTCATTTGTTTCCAATTTCATCTGGTTGTAAGCAGCTTTGAAAATGATGTTGACTGAGCTTTCGGCATCAATTAACACCTTTCGGACGGAAGTGGCATCGATCTGAGCTGTGATAAGTAGCGGATCGGTGGTTGGGATTATCACCCCAGCAGAATCTCTTTCTCGAAAAACAATGTCATCTCGCATGGTCTTTTGGAGCTTAGCAGGGACAAATTCATTGAGCGTGGAGCAAGTTCCATAAGTAGCATGCTTTATTGAACTAACGTACTCTTGCATTTTTCAAAAGTTGTCATGTGTGGGATAAGTTCTGCCACATATGGTGTTGATTACGATCCCATGCCTTGGGTTAGAAGGACCTAGAGCTTCCTTGGCGGCTGCTTGAGGCGCCGGTGCCTGAGGCTTTGAATTTGCTTCGGGAGGGAAAGAAACGTTCATGGATGTATTACTCAAGTCACTTCTCGCGAATGAGCTTCTCAATTGCATCCCTGAGCTGGCAACACTCATTAGTACTGTGGCCGTACATGTCATCGTAGCGGCGGTACCTCCCAGTATTCTTTTCAAGGTCGGTTGATTCCCTGGTGCGCGGCTTCTTATATGGCAAAGTGATGCATGTCTCCAAGTAAATTGTTTCTCGGTCCTCGTTTAGCGGGATGTATGTCTCGAAGGCTTGGTAAGAGTCGGGCTTTCTTGGCTCGATCGGGGCCTGATCGTTGGTCTGACCACCTTTCCTACCATTGTCTGGTCTTTGCCTGTTGGGACCTTCCCTCTTGTTTTGATCAAAGTTCTCTCCTACTTGTTTTCTTCTGAGGCTGTTATTTGCAGCATCTGCCTGAGAGCCGTTGGGGCGACTGGTGGATGAGAGCCGGTTGCGTCTCACCTCTTTTTGGCACAAGTACTGATTCGCCTTCTCATAGAAGGTGTCAAGTCTTTTTGGTTGCTTCTGATTAATCCACGCTCTGAATTCGGAAGTAAGGAGGACTCCTTTAGCCAATTGGAAGAGTATGATGCGAGTGTCCGGATCCTCGACCTCGGCAAGGGAAATGTTGAACCTGGAGAGGTAGCTTTTGAGTGACTCAGCGGGCCCTTGGTATAAGTTGGAAAGGGTGAGGGCATTCTTCGGAGTTGGTATGTGCATCCTGAATTGTTTGACCAATTGCATCGCTAAATGGCCGAAGTTGTTAATGGAATCAAGTGGAGGCGAGAGAACCATAACAGCGCAGTTCCTGATAAGAAGACCGGGAAACACTTTCATTTGACCAGATCATTGCCCCGACTCGAGTCCATTTTCCATTCATACCGATTGAGGAAGACAAGTGGTGCAGTCGTAGAGCGGCATTTGTGACATGCTAAAGCGTCGCGTCCATTCAGCTTTGTTTACCCTTCTTATTAAGGGATTACGTCTAATGTGCGCTTCCCATGAATCGTTCACATTTCCTCGCATTTCCCTCATGATTCTTCGGACCATGTCGGGAAGGTAAGTTGGATGGGGGTCCGCCATTGGGATCTATGGATTTTGGCAAGGTTCCGGAGTTCTATTGCAAGGGTGTCTTCTATGATGGATGTCTAGATCGTCTTCCTCCATGTCCTTGACATCTATGATCAGGTCTTGGTGCGGACGGTGAGGTGGAGCTAGGTGATGCGGATCCTGTTCTAAAGGAGCACGGGTCGTTGGAATAGCGGGCCCATCACCATGATTAGCGACCATCGGGTTATGTCGAGGAAGAGGTTGGTTTGTAGGATCTGGTCCGTCGTTGATGATCAAGCGAGAGTGGTCTCGGTACTGTGTCCCCTCGCTATACGTGAATGTAGTTCGGTCGTCGTTGACGTTCGCATTTCCGTTAACATTGCCATGGCTGTTGTCGAGATCATGGGTGTGAGCGGCGACGTTGTTGATGAGGCTAAACCTTCTCCTTTGATGCGGACCCCTTGACTCGGAAGAGGAAGTTTCCGATATATTTGGTTGGGGTCGAGCGTTGTTCCGAGTTAGTTGAAGCCGAGCGACGACGCATTGACTTTCTTGTAGTTGTCGCACAAGATCGATGTTATTCCTTAACGCTTGGTTGAGCTCGACTGCGGTGTTCTCATACCTTTCATTAAGCATGCGAATTTGAGCTTGCGTGACGGGCGCTTCGGGTCCACAATATAAGGGACGGTTTCATTAGTGGCTGGGATATCTACGGGTTGAGGTTGTTGAGATGTACCGGCCTCGGCTATGGCTGAAGAGCCGACCATTGCATTTTTGACTTCTTTACCATCGTAAGCGGACTTGACAGCAAGTTGAGCAAGGAACCTTAACCTCGTCGAAGTCGAGATGATAATGTGGGAGAAAGACGCAAATCTCGAGTTCAGTTCTTAGTGAAAGCACCAAATGTTGATGGTAAAAAATGTCGTAAACACCAAAGATTCCAATTACTAGGAATTGTTGATTAGGTCGTATAGACAAAAGCATGAAAAGGGTAAATGACACAAGAGATTTATAGTGGTTCGGCCACATCAGGGGCCTACGTCCACTTTGAAGCGTTGTTGGAATTTTATTGATCACAAAAGATTACAAGGTTGAGCCCATCACATTACACCTCATTAAATGTAAGCTAGGTGATGTCATCATTGCCATACATGATGTCATAATTGGCATATATTAAGGAATATTGGAAAAAGACACTTTTGCCCTTCTTTTTCCTTAAAAGGAGATGTCATTAATGGAAGTCTCATGAAGTCTCAAGGTCTCAAAAATCATCCCCCTTGAAGTGTGAGGCCATGGGGTATTTTATAGGACAAGGATTAGGTAGGAGTTGGTGGGAGTAGGTTGGAGTAGGTAGAAGTAAGTGGGAGTAGGTGAAAACGGACCCCCATGCCCAGAAATTTGCACCCCCTCCCTGGGGTGCGAATTTCGCACCTCGTAGAGTGCGAAATTCATGCCCCTTGGGGGTGCGACTTTTTAGCGTGCAAGGGTGCGAAATTCTCACCCCTTGGTGCGAATTTCGCACCGAGCTGGGTGTGAAATTCGCACCTGGTGGGGTGCGAATTACACACCCTGCCGAGTGCGAATTTCGCACCCGGCTAGGTGCGCATTTCGCACCCGGATGGGTGCGAATTTCGCACCCCTTAGGGGTGCAAAGGTCGTGTTATGGGGATGCGAAGGCCTCGGGCACAAGTGCTTTGGTGGTTCGTGGTTCGAGTTGCTAGGTCTTCCGATGGCGCGATCCCTCTTCAACCTGTTTCCCTTACTTCTAACTATCTTCCTGATCTTACCTCCATTCGATGGGATGATCTGAGCATGTCCTGTGTACTTTTGGGAACCGTACCAAAAGGCTGGTTAACAATAAAGCTATAGCAGACTACTACAGCATCGAAAGAAAATTGGCTATACTATACGCGCGCTACAACTACATGATCAGCAAAGTGAATGGTGATGCAAGTACAACATGCAAAGTCCAGATAACAGTGCGATAAAACGAAGTAAAAGGTTGTGATATGATGAACAGAGATACCGTTCCATACTAACAAAGCCACAATACAGACCAGCACAAAGTTAAACGCGAGGACCGACACTCGCTTATACAACCGATCTAAAACATAGTTCACAAAAAAAAGAAACCATCGGCGGGATAAGAATACTACAGACCTTTGTTCTTCCTGGGCCTACCAACCTTCCTTTTGACATGAGTAGAGCAAGACAGATGTTTACCAGCCAAGGGCTTTCCGCGTTCCAGACCTGCCAACTCAATGCCTCCTTGAGAAAAGGAAGCAACAACACTATCCCGGGATCGGAGAGCTTGGATTATCTTCACCTTATATTTCTCTAAGATGGAGATGCGTTCAAGATTATCCCTGTGTAAACTCTGGAGGTCATGGGACAGTGTGTGCAAATCGCTCATTTGCTTCGCAGTATAATCCTTGAGCATGTCCATGTGCTCCACAAACTGATGCATGGCGGTCTCAAGTCTAGCAAGCATCTGGGACTTCGCGACGACCATCTTACTAGAAATTGTTTGTTGGTCAGATGGAGAAATATCAATGTCAGAAGATATTCCCTGTAGGTCCCAACCACTGAATCGCTTGGCAAGCTCAGGATTGCATGGCCGAGGGGCATAGTGGGGCCTACCAATAATTGTTGGAAGCTCCACGTAGGTAGGACTGACAAGGGGGAATTTACGGATGGTTGGCCGGTTGATTGAACTTCGGTTGTCTGGGCGTCTAAATCAAAAAGCTTCTCTCGCTCACAGCACTTTCGAGATGTGTCCATCCTACACAAAAAGACCAATGAATAATCATGCAAATCGAGGATTTAAAGGTCGGTCAAGATGAAAACAAGCTTGAGCAACCACAAAAGTTGAACCAAAAGCGCAAATGTCAGCAACAATGTCAAGTCCAAACAAGGTTTCGTGACTTAACAGTTTGCACTCCTTTGGATACAACGGCTGGGGTTGAACCGTGTGCACCTAATCATAAGATAGGAAGTCGTATGGATTGAAAGGTTGTTTAAAGTGTTTCAGCGGGCATACCATATGTGCAAAACTCAAGATCAGAGAAGAGAGGGATCGACAACCACGCAAACTTCATCCGATGACCATAGGAAAATAGATTCAAGGGAGCACAAAGAGTTAAAAGTGACAGTATTAAAAAAACGAATTGAAAGTGAGGAGCAAGAAAATAAAGGTGAAAATCACCACGCCAGCTACGAATGGATGGGCGTGCAGAAAATCCTTTTGAGACACCTAAAGAAAGTTGGAAAAGCAACCATCCTAGCAACCGCACCCACTACGCCAAAACCATCTGATATGGCATCCGCAGGCTATTGGGAAAAAGCAAGAACGACTCGGACGCAAACGCCTCCTTAGGGCAGGAGATCGTGGAACCCATGGCCTCCCCTGTAGTTGAACTTCTATATGACATGATTCTGCCAGGTAACATCGTTTCATAGTAACACGATCGATACATGTATCCTTTACACAAATACACATACTGCGGGTACTTTTGATGTTATCAAATGTAATCACACATTGATTAATAGAGGTCAAGAAGGCGGAACCTAAATCAAAACCAAATGAAGAGACGCAGGGAAAGTCACGTTCTTTTATACCTAAACTAATGTACGATGGTACCTAGTGCGAATGCCTTAAAGACCGAAGCATAACCTTAGCTAACCGTTGTTTATAAAAGATGTAAAAAATACTCACTGATAATCAAGCTTGAGTCTTCCAGAAAAAAGGAGAATTCAAGTATTTTCTTTTGTAAGAACAATAATCTTGTTTAAAAGTTTGATTTGCAGATAAAAGATGGAAATGATGAAGAAGTAAAAGGCTAGGTTCAAATTCCAAGATCAATCTGCGCCGCACAAATAAAAGCCAATCGATGCTTCCAATTGGAGAAGATCAGGACTCTGGCATGACATTTCGAAGAAAAGACAGAAGGTTTGACTTGTAAAGTGGAAAACACCCCTTCACTAGGGGGAGGCAAATGTTATGACCAAAATCAACATTGAAGAAAGCTGACAGTGAAGGGGTATCAGATGACTGAAAGTTCGCAGAAGGGTCAATAGAAAGCAGGGCATAATGATGTGAAGAAAAAGAGGAGGAAGATGTAATCCGAAAAACCATATCAACCGCAACTTTTTATTCCCCCTAAAGGAGAAAGTTGGGAAGGACTAGAGAGCAAAACTGATAGGACTCCCTCGATAGAATCAACCCAACGAAAGGCTCCGCGTACAGAACCACTAGAGATCTAGGACCGAAGAAATCAGAGGCGACTAACCAACAGACAAAGCCTGAGAGGAAATCTTCAGTAATAACACATCCGTACACCGATACATCCGAAGGCGAAAGCATTGAAAGCACAAAACCAAAGAAGCACGTGGGACATCCAGAACCAACCCCCAGGGTACCTACCGCGTGGACACCAAAAGGATGAAGTCGTAGACAACAAGAGTAACGTCAGAAGCCACCCTTCGAGAACTCATGCTGACACGAAAGCCATACCGAAAGGTCAACTGAAACCCAAGCGAATACGCAGGCTACCCATACTAACTCACTTAGTACCGAAACCTGAGACGGTTTCGAACCGACAGATATCAACATACACTACGAGGCCCTGTCTGTCCACATATTCACGATAAAGCCGAAAGCGTACATCCGGAAGCTAATATCCATAAGCCTACATTCACAAGTCACTTTTAGAGATTCAAGTATCGTTCAGGAACCGTGATTAATGCACCAAAATCGACCAAAGATCTCGCACCCGAAGCCAAGAATGAAGTGATCGACAACGATCCTTGTGGGCCCACCAGCCCGTTGGCAAAAGAAGTCCTGAACCACTATAAAAAAGCCCCAAATGCCACATTGAGGGGGACTTTTATCTTACTTTTTTATCCTAAGAAATAACATAAAAAAAGGTCATCAATGGAGAACTCTTTCTCTACATCATCTGTGTATTCTCATTAAAAGATTAATAAAGGAAAAACGTCTGATATAATTGCTCTATAAGTGTGTACAATTATTTTTCTAATTGTTATCATTGCAATCGCTTATCTATCCTACAGAGGAGTTCGAATTTACAATCGTCACACCCTGGAGTGGCGGCTGAATTCCCTTCTCTAAGTCTAGATCCAACTTAGTAGATTACAACGAGCTTGTGCCTAATAACTTTAGCCTCCCAACCCATCATTAAAATCGAACGAAAAGGGAAATAACCGACCTGATTTTCCTTTAAGATCTACCCCATTGGTCCATTTCTGGGGTTGACGAAAATACCGTTAACAAAAGGCTTAACATGATGATCTGGTCGGTCGTTCTTACACTAACCAAGAAGCTTTGACAAGCCACATGTACACTCATTGCCTGTCCGCCCATTCAATGTGCTCAGACCTATGCAGTCGCTCACTCCTATGCAACCCTCGCTCCCGCGAAGTCGCTCGTACAGGACAACTGAATACAACTATCGACAGTTGGCTATAGCTAGGCAATGACATTTTCGTAATTAATGAGACGAATGACCCATAGCCTGCATATATGGATTTCAGATCATTTCTTCAGGGAAGCTCACCTATAAATAGGCCATGGCTTCCACCATAAGGGGGATCGACTCCTAGCCACCATGAAGTGCTTCTGAATCCTTTCCTCCACCGTTCCTTAAGCATTTCAACCATCATCATGATCTCCGCTCAAAGGTTATTCATCCATTTGGCCATGGCATCCATTAGGATCTAATAAGTGGAAAAAGGTCAATGACTTCTTCCTTCTTTATCGCTCATCCATCCTTCTCCTCCACGGATTCCAATATTCCTCCATTGAATTCTATGAATTTAAGCGAGATTTGTATGTAAGAGTGAGAATATGTTGAGAGAAAAAGAAGATGTATGAACAAAGAGAGTTTATATGATTTGTAATCATTGCCATGATAATGCAAGCTACCTTCATAGTGGACGTAGGCCTACCTTAGGGCCGAACCACTCTTAAAACTTTGTCTCCATTTAACTTTCCAAGCATTTTTACTTTCATCTTTTGTTGCATGTGGCTCCATTTACTTTCTAACCACATTGGTGAAGTACGGTTCATGTACCATTAGTGTTTGAGCCATTTTTTGGTGAAAACAGGTTGGAAAAAGGTATATAAAAGAAAAACGGAAGATGTGAAATGTAACGACCCGCATTCTACGCATCATAGTATCGTAGAATATTTATTTCTTTTACATATGAAGTCGTATGGTCATGTAACTTTGGGAGACGACTATTGAGGTCATTTCCCATGTTCATGATTTTTCCCGATCTTTAAATGACCGTTTTGCCCCTAGCTGATCTTGTTTTGACCATAACTTTTGACTGGAAAGGAATTTTGACCTGAAACCACTTCTATTGGCTCCAGATGATGGTTTACAATTCCGTAGAGTGGTCACAATAGCCAAACGGACTTACTGTTTGGGAGATATGGCTAAAAAAGTTTCAGATAGCGAAAAACAGCTTAATTAGGCTTAACCGGGTGATTAACAGCTAGGCCCAATGGGGGATTTCGGGATTAGGGTTATGAGGAGGCTGAAATCAGTTAGAGAATGATCTTGTTTTCATTTTTCAGCCGCCACTTTCATTCTTGGAACCCTAACAATGGCCTCCAACACCCAAATCAACTTCTAATCACTTTCTAATCAAGTTTTGGCTTAATCAACATCAAATCAAAGAAGATCTTCACCAAATCAGTATTAAAGCTGCTGTTAGACATCGGTACTCGCCCAGATCAGTGAGGTTTCAGTCCTGAAAATTTTATTTGTGGCCAAGGTGAGTGATTTGCATAGTTTTGCACTAATTACGGTTGATTAAGGGTAATTAGGGAGGATTAGCGAAATTAGACATGGTAAAATTTGGAAAAAATATATTTATAAATTCAGAAATAATGTTTTAGACCTTTGTTAGAAATTTGGTTTGATTTGGTTAAGTTTTACTAATCATACCATTAGTTCTGCCTAAACATGCTTATGGGAAAATATGAGATTTTGGGTTTGTTTGATCCATTTTACATGCTATGAATGTTGTTTTGGTGTTTGTGGTTGACGTTATATGTTCCTATGAATATTTGGTATGAATTGTGATTGTTTAGAATAGTTAGAATGGTCGAAAACGCCGTCGAATGACGTAAAACAGTCGTTGGAAGAGTTGCAGGAATTGTGCAGAGAACCGGATCGGATCGCCCTACCTAACCCCGACCCGATCGCGATGCCACTTCTCTCCACGATCCGAACCCCTCGCGTGAAGATGCCAGTTACGATCCGAAGTAGAGGTCACAAACTGATGAAGTGCCACGACCTGAATAATGGAGCACGTCCGAACCGCTCCGCCTCTTGTGGCAAGTACCACTCCGACTCGAACCGCATGGCCACCTCCGAACTGAACCGATGCATGGCGATTGGACTTGAAGAACCCAACCCGATCTGCCAGGAGGTGATGACGACCGATCTGAACCACTGCAAGATGAAAGTCACGAACAGAACTGGGGGAGTCACGATCCGACCCGTATGGGTATTCTGATCCGAACCGGGGGGACTGATGATCACGACCTGAAACAAAGTGAAGTGAAGAAATGAAGACCGATCCGGAGAAGAAGGTGACGACCAAAACCTGAGATGCAAATGTAGTCCAAGTGGGAAGTTGGTACTCAGGATCCAGTTGGGAACCAACGAGTCAACTTCATGAGTTGGGCTTTGCTGCGGGACGTGTGCAAAGGGGTTGTCGATGTCTGTAACTTTGGATCACTATGTGTAGGGAGTACGTGAACGGATTCAGGGCCACAGTGGCCTAGGTACGACTAAAGAGCTATAGACCAATGAAGTAGGATCATTTGTAAGGATTTGGTCATGACTCCATGTGGTAAGCTTGGTAGTAGCAGTAGTTGTACAAGTTGAACTCCGTCACTACTTCGATGGGTCTAGTGATCGAAGCGGTAGATATCGTAGGCTTTACGCACTAAGTGAGAGATGTAAGGATGGTTGCTATGTTCGATTTGTTCGCTATCATTATGACATGCACACCCCCACCCCCATTATCTTTACACCATCTGTTCAGTGGCACCTTAGAGTATTGTACGGTATGTAGTGCTAACTCTTTGGTTGCAGGTTCAGGTATGGTTTAGTATACCTGTTATTGTTCTGTTTAGTTGCTTATCGCTCATACCAGACTTTTTGACTGACCCAGAGTTTTATGTCTCTTCTTATTACTCTGGGTGCTCACACGAGCAGACTCGAGACAGGTTAGGTGGTATGCACGAGTAGCTGATCCGGAGACGAGCAGGAGGCTTCCACGTATGATACATATAGATATTCTCCCTTTGTTGCTGAAGATCACTGCTTGGGCATTAGTAGTGCATCTTCTATTTTAGCTTTCTTTTGCTTTAGAGACAGTTTTAAGTTGTAATAATGATGTTGGATCATAAGCTGTATTTTGATTTCCGCTGCTATGTTGGTTTAGTTTTCAGCTTATGCATTGTCTCGCCGGTTTTATGTCAAGTACATTATTATTATATTTTGTTCCATGCGTTGTGAGATATTCTACAGGTTTCCGATTAGTTCATTCTCTTCTTTCCTTTCCTTGGTGACCGTTCTGTGCTAGTTGGGCATGTGTACAGCGCACTTTCAGAGGAAATGCCGGCTGGTGCGGGGCGGGCTGTCACACAATTTCGTCCCCGAAATTCCTTAACCCAAAACATATAAAGGATCCCGCATGCCTACTAACCATATAAAACAATCAATCATGCAAAACAAACAAAACAAGCCTATCCTAGCATGCGGAAAGACTAAATCGAAGTTAAAATCTTACCAGGCAAAGAGTTCTGGATACGTCTTCCTAATGCTCTCCTCTGTCTCCCAAGTACAGTCATTCTCATTCTCGCCCCACTGAACTTTGACTAACTTCACCGCTTTCCTTCGAAGTTGCTTTGTATCGTTCCCAACAATATGCACAGGTTTGCAGCTCCCAACCGCCTCGGGTTCAACTTCGATATCATCCAACTGATCAGGTGAAATAGACACATTTGGGTCGTGTATGAAATTCCTTAACTGGGAAACATGAAATACGTTGTGAACTCCTGCCATCTTCTCTGGTAATTCAACTTTGTATGCCAAATTCCCAATTTGCTCAAGAACTGGGAATGAACCAACAAATCTTGGTGCTAACTTGCCTCTCCTGCCAAATCGTATCACGCTCTTCAACGGAGATATCTTGACAAACACTAAGTCGCCAATGGAGAACTTTAGTTCTTTTCTCCTCTTATCTGCATAACTCTTCTGCCTATCTTGGGCAGCCCTCATTCGTTGTTGGATAATCTTAATCTTAGCTGAAGTTTCTCTTATCACATCGGGTCCAAGCACAAACTTCTCACCGGTTTCTACCCAACATGACGGTGAGTTGCACGGTCCTCCGTACAAAGCTTCAAATGGAGCCATACCGATACTGGGTTGATAGCTATTATTATATGCAAACTCTACTAGATGCAAATGGTCATCCCATAATCCACCAAAATCTAGTACACAAGCTCTCAAGAGGTCTTCTAACACTTGATTCACCCTCTCTGTCTGTCCGTCAGTTTGAGGATGATACGCGGTACTGAGATGTAATTCTGATCCTAACGCCTCTTGTTAGCTCTTCCAAAATCCACTAGTGAACAACGGATCTCGGTCACTCACAATGCCTTTGGGTATTCCATGAAATCTCATTACCCACTTTATATACGGTTCCGCTAACTTAGTTGCCATTCTATTCGACTTGATGGGTATAAATCTTGCACTTTTGGTCAATCGGTCCACAATCAGCCAAATGCTATCATGGCCTGATCTAGTCCTTGGTAACCCATCAATGAAATCCATTGACACTTGTTCTCATTTCCATTCTGGAATTTCTAATGGTTTTAGCAAACCACTAGGCTTCTTTTGCTTAGCTTTTACTAGCTGGCAGTTCATGCATTTGGATATAAACTTCCCAATGTCTCTTTTCATCCCTTCCCAGTAGTAGGTCTGCTTCATGTCTCGGTACATCTTGTTACCACCAGGGTGAATAGTTAGTTTTGAGTGATGACATTCTCAAAGCACTTCATCTCTCAATCCATTGACATTGGGTACAACTAGTCTTCCATTCTTTCTAAGCCATCCATCTCGATCAAACCCATACTTGTTCCTATCTCCGTCGATTCCCATCTTTAACTTTGAGATGATTTCCAATAGGTTAGGATCATTCCTCTGAATGGAACCAATCCGCTCAATCAAAGTGGGTCTGATCGTCAAACTTGCTAACATTTATGGATCCAACTCGCACTTTGGTCTGAAATCATACCCAGCGACGTACTCCAGTTGCTTCCATTCCAGAAACATAGCCACTAAACTGGCATGTCTTCTACTCAATGCATCAGCCACCGCATTGCCTTTTCCTGGTGTATATACGATGTCGAAATCATAGGAAGCTAAGAATTCTAACCATCTTTGCTGTCGAAGATTTAGATCCTTTTGGGAGAAAATATACTTTAACGATTTATGATCGGTAAACAACTCGAATCTTTCTCCAAAGAGGTAATGTCTCCACATCTTCAATGCAAATACGATAGCTGCCAATTCCAAATCATGGGTAGGGTATTTTCTCTCATGCGTTTTCAATTGCCGACTTGCATAAGCTACAACCCTACCTCCTTGCATCAATACAGCACCTAGCCCTGTGCCACATGCATCCGTATATACTGTCATCTCTTCATTCCCGTTAGGAATGACTAACACTGGTGCACATGTCAACTTTTCCTTTAGGCTCTTGAATGCATTGTCGTACCCTTCGTCCTAGACGAAGGCTTGATTCTTCTTAGTCGTCTGAGTCAACGGTGCTGCTATCTTGGAAAAGTCTTGGATAAACTTACGATAATATCCAGCTAATCCCAAGAAACTTCTTATGTCCGTTGCATTCTTGGGCGTAGGCCAATCTTGTACCGTAGCCACCTTCGCAGGATCCACGGCAATACCATTCTCTGAAACAACATGGCCTAAGAATCTCACTTCCCTCCTCTCGAAGTGACACTTAGAAAACTTCGCTTTCAATTGGTGTTTTCTCAACACCTCCATCACTATTCTCAAATGTTCCTTGTGTTCTTCCTTTGTCCTTGAATAGACCAAAATATCATCCACGAACACAAGGACAAACTTATTCAACTGATCTCTGAATACCCTATTCATAAGATCCACAAAGTATGTTGGGGCATTGGACAGCCCGAATGGCATGACCAACCATTCATAAAACCCAGATGGCGTCCGAAATGTCGTTTTAGCTATACTCTCAGCTTCCACTTTAAGCTGATGAAAACCTGTCGCGAGATCCAACTGAGAGAATACTCTTGCGCCACTCAACTGATCAAACAAATCATCTATCCACGGTAGAGGATACTTATTCTTCCTCGTCACTTTATTCAACTCGCGGTAGTCTACATACAAACGAAGGGAACCATCCGCCTTGGCAGCAAACACAGCTAGTACTCCCCATTCAGAAACACTCCTTCTGATAAATCCCTTCTTCAAAAGATCGCTGACTTGCACCTCGAGCTCTCGCTGCTCCCTTGGTGGCCATACGACGAAGTGGCATCACTATAGGTTTGGCATCTTTCACTAAATCAATACGGAACTCAATCTCTCGGTGTGGTGGAAGCCTGGTCACTTCCTCGAAGACGTTCGGATACTGGCTAACCACGGGCAAATCTGACAACTCACTATGCGGAATGTCGAGGGAATTTAGAAAACTAGCCATTACTGTATCACCAGGTAGACCACCAAACACTACCCTCTGCCCATCATCCACTCTAGCTGTCACCAAAAAGCCCTCACGGTCTACCACCACCCCATATTTTTGGAGCCAATCGACTCCCAAAATAATGCCAAACCCAGTAAAGCCCAAAACAAAGCAATCACAAACAAACATACATCCATGAATCAATAAGACCACATTACGAAGAATCATGTTAAGGTTAGTCGAACTACCAATCGGGTTCATCACTACTAAAGGTCTATCGATAATCTCGGTTCCAATCCCAACCTATCTACCAGGTCACTAGATATGAAAGAACTGGAAGCCCTGGTATCAAACAAAACTCTAACATGAACATCATAAACAGAAAGCATACCTTGAATAACGACATTCTTTCCCTTCTCCGCCGCAGTTGGGGCATTCGACGAAGAAGGAATAGCATTAAGGGCATATGCTTTCACCATCTGCTTTTCTTTAAGGGGTTGCGGACAGTTGTCCTTGGGATGTCCTACTTGGCCACAGTTGAAGCACTTCCTATCCGCTGGCTTGGCCCGACACTCCTTGGCTAGTGGTCCTTCTTACCACAGCTGAAGCACTCAACATTTTGCTTATTCTTTTTCTTCTGGCCATCCTTGGTCTGATTCTGCTTTCTCTTATTTTGAGAACCGCTCTTGCCTCCACCACTTGCCTGTGGTTTTGGTTCCTCAGCAGATGCAACCTCAGTCTTTGACTTAGGGTAAAGACTCTCGGACATCAATGCTTTCCCCACAATCGATTCAAACGTCTCATCGATGTGGTTGATAAGTCTTTGCCCCAAGTACTGATCCAAGCCAGTTATGAACTTCTCGTTCTTCTTCTCGGCAGTATCAATAAGGGATAACCCATACTTCGACAAAGTGTTGAATTTGGCAATATACTCCGAGACAGCTCTGCCATTTTGCTTGAGTTCCAAGAATTTCTTAAACAACACTGACTTCTGAGCGGCTGGAATGAACTTATCACTAAAGCAAACCTTAAACTGCTCCCAAGTAATCTGATCCTCGGGAGTAGCTGCCTTTATAGCATTCCATCAATTCATTGCCCATCCTTGCAGCTGACGGGATGCTAGCCTTCTCTTCATCGCATCCTCGATACCCAAGTCTTCGAAGATACGCTCACGGCTATCCAACCAATCCTGAACATCCATAGCTGACTCCGTTCCGTGGAACGGCTTCCCACTAAGACTAGTATAATCCTTGTTCAGCTTAGCGAAATCGGCCCTAGGCGCCTGCACTACTGGACCACCACCATTACCATTATTGGGAGTTGCCCTCTCCACATCCCTCAGTATCTCTCTCATGAGGTCAGTAAACATCGTCCTCATGTCAGCAACATTCCCATTATTGGCTCCTCTACCGGCACCTCTTGCATATCGGCTCATCGTTCAATCCGTAAAGAGAAAACGATTAACCATCTCCATAGTGGTGCTAGTGCAGTGCGACTTCATCCTTAGCTATACTAACAGTATATATATAGCTTTTGAAAACCAAAATAATCACAAATACGTGCTCTCATATACGTACTATCTCTCCCTGGTGTCTTTCCCTAGGTTAACTACGCAACCTAGTGCTCTAATACCAAGTGTGACGGCCCGCCCCGCACCAGCCGGCATTTCCTCTGAAAGTGCGTTGTACACATGCCCAACTAGCACAGAACGGTCGCCAAGGAAAGGAAAGAAGAGAATGAACTAATCGGAAACCTGTAGAATATCTCATAGCGCATGGAGCAAAATATAATAATAATGTACTTGACATAAAACCGGTGAGACAGTGCATAAGCTGAAAACTAAACCAACATAGCAACGGAAATCCAAATACATCTTATGATCCAACATCATTATTACAACTTTAAATTGTCTCTAAAGAAAAAGAAAGCTAAAGTAGAAGATGCACTACTAATGCCCAAGCAGTGATCTTCAGCAACACAGGGAGAATATCTATATGTATCATACGTGGAAGCCTCCTACTCGTCTCCGGATCAGCTACTGGTGCATACCACCTAACCTGTCTCTAGTCTTCTCGTGTGAACACCCAGAGTAATAAGAAGAGACATAAAACTCTGGGTCAGACAAAAAGTCTGGTATGAGCGATAAGCAGCTAAATAGAACAATAACAGGTATACTAAACCATACCTGAACCTACAACCAAAGAGTTAGCACTACATACCGTACAATACTCTAAGGTGCCACTGAACAAATGGTGTAAAGATAACGGGGGTGGGGGTGTGCATGTCATAATGATGGCAAACAAATCAAACATAGCAACCATCCTCACTTCTCTCACTTAGTGCGTAAAGCCTACGATATCTACCGCTTCGATCACTAGACCCATCGAAGTAGTGACGGAGTTCAGCTTGTACAACTACTGCTACTACCAAGCTTACCACATGGAGTCATGACCAAATCCTTACAAATGACCCCACTTCATTGGTCTATAGCTCTTTAGTCGTACCTAGGCCACTGTGGCCCTGAATCCGTTCATGTACTCCCTACACATAGTGATCCAAAGTTACAGACATCGACAACCCGTTTGCACATGTCCCGTAGCAAAGCCCAACTCATGAAGTTGACTCGTTGGTTCCCAACTGGATCCTGAGTACTGACTTTCCACTTGGACTACCTTTGCATCTCGGGTTTTGGTCGTCACCTTCTTCTCCGGATTGGTCTTCATTTCTTCACTTCACTTTGTTTCAGGTCGTGGTCATCAGCCCCCCCCCCCCCCCGGTTCGTATCGGAATACCCATACGGGTCGGATCATAACTCCCCTAGTTCAGTTCGTGACCTTCAGCTTGCGGCGGTTCGGATTGGTCGTCATCACCTCCTGGCGGATCGGGTCGGGTTCTTCAAGTCCAATCGCCACGCATCGGTTCGGTTCGGAGGTGGCCATGCGGTTCGGGTCGGAGTGGTACTTGCCACGAGAGGCGGAGCGGTTCGGACGTGCTCCATTATTCAGGTCGCGGCACTTCATCAGTTCGTGACCGCTACTTCGGATTGTAACTGGCATCTTCAGGCAAGGGGTTCGGATCGTGGAGAGCAGTGGCATCGAGATCGGGTCGGGGTTGGGTAGGGCGATCTGATCCGATTACCTACACAATTCCTTCAACTCTTCCAGCGACTGTTTTACGCGATTCGACGGCGTTTTCGACCATTCTAACTATTCTAAACAATCACAATTCATACCAAACAATCATAGGAACATATAACGTCAACCACAAACAACAAAACAACAATCATAGCATGTAAAATGGATCTGTAACACCCCGTATATTCTATAACCGTGAAAGTCATAAATTAAAGTATAATTAATTTGAAATCAAGGAACTAAGGGAAACGGGATATGCCATTGCGTTCGTCTCGGAAAAATACGCGAAATAGAGTCCGAGTTTTCGAAAAACGGAGTCCGTATGAAGAAGATATAGCCTCTGGAAGTTTCTGAATTAAGTTTAAAATTCGAACAGCTCAGAATAAAACAGTTTAAAATTAAAACCGGGCCCAATTGGCCAGGGCGGGAAAAATCCCGCCAGATGCACCCAGGTCGACTGGGCTGTCGACCTGGTCTAACCAGGTCGACAGGGCTGTCGACAGGGCTGTCGACCTGGTCCAGAGACAGGTCGAACCCAGTCCAACCCGGCTGGCCTATTCTCTGTTAGTCGATTTTCTGTGGTCTGCTTTGTCATTAGGGCTAGGTGGCAAGCTCTCATTGGTCTCTCTTGCGAATGAATGGCTACGATCAATCCAAGCAACATCGATGGTCCTAATCAGTTCATAAACTCTATAAAAAGGACCCTAGACTCTACCTAGGTTTCTTGTACAATTCTCTAGCCTCCATTGCTCTCTTCTTCTAATAAAAAAAATAAAAATGGCGTCTCTGCTCTGCTGGAATTAAAACTAGAAGATAATCAACATCAGCCTAAGCAACTCAATTCAAACTAGAGATTAAAATTTCTGCAAAGATTCGACAACAAGTTCTTTCTTTAATCCAATCAAGGCAAGAACAGTTATTCTCCGCTATAAACGTTAATTATAATTTTGATATGCATTTAAATCTGAGTTTGAGGTTGTATTCTCTTCTGTTAGATCTGTTTTCTGTGACTGTTCTATATTCCTTTCTTCTTTTCTGTTTCTATAGCCAGGCTACCACGAGCCTGTGCCGAATCTCATAAGAGATGAACGTATGAACACAAGTTTTGGGATGAATGATGAGAAATTTGACAAAACCAAATTGAATGTATGACTTTAGGTCTGAGGCATAAAATATATTGGACATATGACTTGGGATTGGATGCATAAATTTGACTATGAACATATAATTTATGCATGTTGTATGCATAGTTATGTTGTAATTTAGACCTGTAATTAATTAGAAAAAAATAGCATATGTTATAAACTAGTTTTAGACCTATGCATATTTTGTGATAAAAGAAGAAGAGGAACCACTGTAAAGATTGCATATGATTTGAGACTTTGGACAAAATGCATATAAAAAGGCAAGATCTGATTTTTAGAAGATATGGTTTAAAGATTTATATTATTGGGGATAGTTTGCATAATAATTCATGACATGAAAAGAAGGAAGATATGGAAACTTAAGATTTACATTAATTAGGATATCTAGTATTGTAATTAAACCTAAATAGGGATTTTTGGATATATGGCATGCATTGGAATTAATGGTTATATTTGGTATAATTTATATGTGAATCTGCTGTAAAATGCTAGTTTAACAAAAATTGGAACATATGTTATAGGGTAAATTATGTCCATATTCTGCGCTATGTAAATGTATGCAAACATGGAAGTATATGATCATATTGTGAATCATGACATTATTTAGGCATATGAACTTAGGCCTAATTTATGTTTAGGCAAGGCATGTAAATAGAACCTTTAGAAATATTAAATTTGCTAAATCTGCTAATTTGCCAAGTTGCCTAAACTGCTAGTTTTGTTATATTGCCTAGACTGCTAATTAGATTGAAATGCCTAATCTGTTAAATTTGTCGGTTGAAATGCCTAACCTTTTATATGCCAAAATCTGCTAAGTTGCTAAATCTGTTAAATCCGTTAAGTCATATAAAATCTGTTATCTGCTATGTTGATATAATCATCCTGTTATTGATATAATCTGAATTGGCATATTTATTGGGTGTGCGCATAAACGGTAAATTATTAATTAATTGGCCGCAAAGATAAACATGGCTAACTCGAGGTTAGAATGAGTTTGCGGCGTAAATCTGCTCGGAACCGCCCGGCACATCCAGTGGCCGCAAACAATAGGTTCTAATGTGAGAAGTTAGTCATAACATGCGTAAGACACGAGGTTAGGTCTGGCTTGTGGCAGAAGTCTGCCCGGAACCGCCCGGCATATCCAGCGGCCACAAGCTACCGACCTAATGTGAGAGGTCTGTGCATTAATAATTAATTAATGCAAAATCTAAGATAAGAATGACGTCTAAAACGTATTGGGGAAAATAGGGTTAAACCAAAGGGATTAATAGATGTAGTAAAACCCGTCCATGAATCTGTAGGCCCAATACAAAGTTAGACAAATCTGAAAAATCTGTACATCTGACCTGTTAGTCTGAAAACTTGTTAACTTAATTTGTGAATTAGTAAACCTGAATTCTATATGTCTGAACTTGTAAACAAGTTAATCTGAAATCTGTTAGTCTGGGGACACAAGGTTAGGAGGGGAATTTCTTGTGTCATCTGTTGTTTGGGACCCATATTAGTCAGTAACCCTTTCTGGTATCAAAACTTTGACCCAACAGTAAGTAGGGTCCGGGCACGCTTACTGAACTAATTATAAGTGGTTCATTCTGATAATGGCGAGGGGTGTTGATGGTGCGTTCCAACCGGGTCATGTGCGTGCATGGATCCCGGTCTGCCTCTGAGGATGTAAGACGCCGTGACATCTGTAAATAGGTCTGTGCCAATTGGTTGTCACTTTAGGGAGTGATACACCCTACTGTGGGGCCGACACAGGATATTTATGTATTAGGGAGCCGATCGCTTGGGGTAGGGTTTTAGGGTACGCTTAGTTCTGTCTGTTTCTGTTGGGTGGTAACACCTGTCTGTTTCTGTGTGGTACCGTCTGTCCGGGTGGTAAAGGCTCATTACTAGTGTACACCTAATTCCACATTCTGTCTCCATAGGGATAAATCTGTTTCTTCTTCTGTCTGTTTCTGATCGGGTAGTAAAGGCCCATTATTAGCATTCTGTTTCTGTTAAAAGTATTCTGTACCCGTTCCTGCTTCAATTTAGACATTAGGGTGACACCTAATTCTGCTATACTAGTATTAGTGCAGAGAAGTGTAAAACAATAGTTTATATCATTCTGTTTTTCTGTTATATCTGCTACACCTGTTATAGTTATCTCACATCCAGTTTTATGTTCATATCATATTATTATTATCTGTTCATATGCTGAAAGTCACTGGACTTGCCAGACTTTTTGTCTGACCCTTGTTGTTTCGCCTCCTTTCTTCCGTTCCCCCCCCCCAAGGTTATCCAAGGAGGGAAATACTTTAGCTTGATCCGGATTTCTCTTTGCTTGAAGTGCTTAAAGTATGGCTTGGCTCTGTATGGATTCCGTTCCATGGGGATTATGATTTTAAACTATGCATTTTGAAGGCTTTTGTACAAGACTGATATTTTGTACTTGAATTCTGAAATTGAAAGGATGTAACCATATTAATTTTCTGTTTCCGCTGTAATAAAGTTAAAAATTTTCAAGTTCTGTTTTATCTTTCTTGTAAGTTTCTGTTCTGTTTACTAAAATGCTCCACCAAAGTTAAGGCATTCCCTTTGTGAGTGACCTTAACGGAGGTGGGGTGTTACACTTGGTATCAGAGCGAGGTTACCAGATTTTATAAAAAGTTTTGAAAATTATTTTCAAAAAAAAAAGGTTTTGAAAGGAAGTATTTTCAAAAATAAAGCTTATTTTGAAAAACATGATCCCCAAGAGCCATATATCTTTCTTTCAGTCCTTTTTGTATTGAACCTTTCCTTTTTCGTTCCAGCATGTCTGAAGCATCTGAGATACCAGAGGGTGTTCATGTACCCGGTTGGTTTCGTCAATATCTTGAGGCTAGGACCGCCGCTGCAGGTCCAGCAAATGATCCCCCTCCTCCACCCCCTCCTCGTGCTATTGCTTTCTCAAAAATCTGTAGAGATTTTAGGGCCATGGGTGGGAAGGATTTCAAAGGAACTGAATCATTCGTAGAAGCAAGGAATTGGCTCAAAGAAACTGAGGATCTGTTCGTTATCTTCGAGGTGGACGATAGGCAGAAGGTACAGTTGGCAGTATGGCTGCTCAAGGACGAAGCTTCCTACTGGTGGGAAGTCACTAACGCCGAGAGACCAATTGAGACTTGGATGGATTTCAGAACAAGGTTTGAGACAAAATTCCTCTCGCAAGCTGAACGAAGTTTACAATTGGAAAAGTTCTTGTCTCTTAAGCAAGGAAGTATGACGGTCAAGGAATACGTCAACCAGTTCAACCAACTAGCAAGATTCAGATTGGATTTAGTCAACACTCAGCATAAAAAGGCTCTCCGCTTTGTTAAAGGATTGAATGATCCACTGCACAGCCTAGCCATGACCCATGTACCCATGGGAGCAACTTACGAGAAATTGGTGGATATGGCACTACTGCACGAGGAAGACAAGGGCCCGAAAGAGACAAAGAAGGAAGAAACACAGAATAAGAAGGCGGGGCCCAAAAAGGAAACACAAAAGAAGGATGAGAAGTCTGAAGATAAGAAGGGAAAAAAGTGCTTTACTTGTGGGAGCTCAACTCATCTGAACAAGGATTGCAGAAAAAGGAAGGGCGCTTGCTTCAACTGTGGGGAGATGGGACACTTCACTAGGGACTGCCCGAAGAGACGAGGACAAGGAGGGCAGGCGAACACTCTTGAGGCTAGTGGCTAGGATAGAAATAGGAAAGTTTCTATAGTAGGTTTAATTTCTTTATCTGATTATGGAGTTAAGACTTTTTCTGATTCTGGTATTTTGATTTTGTAATCGATACTCTGCACTTTAATACTAGTATTATTTCTGAATTCCGCTATAGACTCAGACCCATAAGGGTTATGGATCATCTGTTTGAGATTGGGGTTTTGAGGGATATCTGTGTTAGGCGTCAAGTATGACGCATACATTCTGAGTTTTCGTGGGGTATGATTTTATCATGCTTGGCTTCCTAAGAATCATTAGGGAACCTGATCTGTACCAGTAGTCTGTAAATATCTAAATACTTTTTATAGGATTTCCAGTCTTGACATTTCCTCTGGGTATCAATTTGATGTTGGTTTCGGTCTTTGGGGCCGATACTTAGGACCCATGTCTAATGGGAACCAAATTTTCGTTCTATCTGTACTCGCTTCCATCATTCGACTGTATCCTATCGATCGAATATTTGAACTTTAGGTAGAAACTAATGGGTGTAAACATGTGTTTGAGACATGTTATGTTTGATGGTTGCAAGTGGATGCAAGTGGTTGCTAGTGG
Organism: Allium sativum; assembly: GCA_030737875.1. NCBI lineage: Eukaryota > Viridiplantae > Streptophyta > Magnoliopsida > Asparagales > Amaryllidaceae > Allium > Allium sativum. Next base: position 38,979,004 of record CM060913.1, read on the forward strand.
TTGCTCGTGGATGCATATACACACACTAGGCACTAGATCGGCTCGAAAGCACTCTCATACTGCATATGGATGTGTGAGCATTTTTAAATTTTTATGGATGCAAAATGGTTGAATCAGCATATGGATGTTGCATATGAATGAGCAGTTGTGCACTCATATAGAAATGATATGTCTCAAGTAGGAAAATTTGCATACATATTGGACTCATGGCACTAACATGATTCGCATTAAGGAGGTCGACTGAATCAGTGGGCCGCCTGATTTTGCATTAGATACGGACATGAACACACACTGTGCATTTAAACATGAAAGCATTAGAAGTCTATAAGGACAATGGATGCCTGTGGTTGATGATTGAGTAGATGGATGATTGGATGGTAGGACACATTCTTCTTAACTTGAAGATTTCGGGGACGAAATCCTTTTAAGTGGGGGAGAATGTAACACCCCGTATATTCTATAACCGTGAAAGTCATAAATTAAAGTATAATTAATTTGAAATCAAGGAACTAAGGGAAACGGGATACGCCATTGCGTTCGTCTCGGAAAAATACGCGAAATAGAGTCCGAGTTTTCGAAAAACGGAGTCCGTATGAAGAAGATATAGCCTCTGGAAGTTTCTGAATTAAGTTTAAAATTCGAACAGCTCAGAATAAAACAGTTTAAAATTAAAACCGGGCCCAATTGGCCAGGGCGGGAAAAATCCCGCCAGATGCACCCAGGTCGACTGGGCTGTCGACCTGGTCTAACCAGGTCGACAGGGCTGTCGACCTGGTCCAGAGACAGGTCGAACCCAGTCCAACCCGGCTGGCCTATTCTCTGTTAGTCGATTTTCTGTGGTCTGCTTTGTCATTAGGGCTAGGTGGCAGGCTCTCATTGGTCTCTCTTGCGAATGAATGGCTACGATCAATCCAAGCAACATCGATGGTCCTAATCAGTTCATAAACTCTATAAAAAGGACCCTAGACTCTACCTAGGTTTCTTGTACAATTCTCTAGCCTCCATTGCTCTCTTCTTCTAATAAAAAAAATAAAAATGGCGTCTCTGCTCTGCTGGAATTAAAACTAGAAGATAATCAACATCAGCCTAAGCAACTCAATTCAAACTAGAGATTAAAATTTCTGCAAAGATTCGACAACAAGTTCTTTCTTTAATCCAATCAAGGCAAGAACAGTTATTCTCCGCTATAAACGTTAATTATAATTTTGATATGCATTTAAATCTGAGTTTGAGGTTGTATTCTCTTCTGTTAGATCTGTTTTCTGTGACTGTTCTATATTCCTTTCTTCTTTTCTGTTTCTATAGCCAGGCTACCACGAGCCTGTGCCGAATCTCATAAGAGATGAACGTATGAACACAAGTTTTGGGATGAATGATGAGAAATTTGACAAAACCAAATTGAATGTATGACTTTAGGTCTGAGGCATAAAATATATTGGACATATGACTTGGGATTGGATGCATAAATTTGACTATGAACATATAATTTATGCATGTTGTATGCATAGTTATGTTGTAATTTAGACCTGTAATTAATTAGAAAAAAATAGCATATGTTATAAACTAGTTTTAGACCTATGCATATTTTGTGATAAAAGAAGAAGAGGAACCACTGTAAAGATTGCATATGATTTGAGACTTTGGACAAAATGCATATAAAAAGGCAAGATCTGATTTTTAGAAGATATGGTTTAAAGATTTATATTATTGGGGATAGTTTGCATAATAATTCATGACATGAAAAGAAGGAAGATATGGAAACTTAAGATTTACATTAATTAGGATATCTAGTATTGTAATTACACCTAAATAGGGATTTTTGGATATATGGCATGCATTGGAATTAATGGTTATATTTGGTATAATTTATATGTGAATCTGCTGTAAAATGCTAGTTTAACAAAAATTGGAACATATGTTATAGGGTAAATTATGTCCATATTCTGCGCTATGTAAATGTATGCAAACATGGAAGTATATGATCATATTGTGAATCATGACATTATTTAGGCATATGAACTTAGGCCTAATTTATGTTTAGGCAAGGCATGTAAATAGAACCTTTAGAAATATTAAATTTGCTAAATCTGCTAATTTGCCAAGTTGCCTAAACTGCTAGTTTTGTTATATTGCCTAGACTGCTAATTAGATTGAAATGCCTAATCTGTTAAATTTGTCGGTTGAAATGCCTAACCTTTTATATGCCAAAATCTGCTAAGTTGCTAAATCTGTTAAATCCGTTAAGTCATATAAAATCTGTTATCTGCTATGTTGATATAATCATCCTGTTATTGATATAATCTAAATTGGCATATTTATTGGGCGTGCGCATAAACGGTAAATTATTAATTAATTGGCCGCAAAGATAAACATGGCTAACTCGAGGTTAGAATGAGTTTGCGGCGTAAATCTGCCCGGAACCGCCCGGCACATCCAGTGGCCGCAAACAATAGGTTCTAATGTGAGAAGTTAGTCATAACATGCGTAAGACACGAGGTTAGGTCTGGCTTGTGGCAGAAGTCTGCCCGGAACCGCCCGGCATATCCAGCGGCCACAAGCTACCGACCTAATGTGAGAGGTCTGTGCATTAATAATTAATTAATGCAAAATCTAAGATAAGAATGACGTCTAAAACGTATTGGGGAAAATAGGGTTAAACCAAAGGGATTAATAGATGTAGTAAAACCCGTCCATGAATCTGTAGGCCCAATACAAAGTTAGACAAATCTGAAAAATCTGTACATCTGACCTGTTAGTCTGAAAACTTGTTAACTTAATTTGTGAATTAGTAAACCTGAATTCTATATGTCTGAACTTGTAAACAAGTTAATCTGAAATCTGTTAGTCTGGGGACACAAGGTTAGGAGGGGAATTACTTGTGTCATCTGTTGTTTGGGACCCATATTAGTCAGTAACCCTTTCTGGTATCAAAACTTTGACCCAACAGTAAGTAGGGTCCGGGCACGCTTACTGAACTAATTATAAGTGGTTCATTCTGATAATGGCGAGGGGTGTTGATGGTGCGTTCCAACCGGGTCATGTGCGTGCATGGATCCCGGTCTGCCTCTGAGGATGTAAGACGCCGTGACATCTGTAAATAGGTCTGTGCCAATTGGTTGTCACTTTAGGGAGTGATACACCCTACTGTGGGGCCGACACAGGATATTTATGTATTAGGGAGCCGATCGCTTGGGGTAGGGTTTTAGGGTACGCTTAGTTCTGTCTGTTTCTGTTGGGTGGTAACACCTGTCTGTTTCTGTGTGGTACCGTCTGTCCGGGTGGTAAAGGCCCATTACTAGTGTACACCTAATTCCACATTCTGTCTCCATAGGGATAAATCTGTTTCTTCTTCTGTCTGTTTCTGATCGGGTAGTAAAGGCCCATTATTAGCATTCTGTTTCTATTAAAAGTATTCTGTACCCGTTCCTGCTTCAATTTAGACATTAGGGTGACACCTAATTCTGCTATACTAGTATTAGTGCAGAGAAGTGTAAAACAATAGTTTATATCATTCTGTTTTTCTGTTATATCTGCTACACCTGTTATAGTTATCTCACATCCAGTTTTATGTTCATATCATATTATTATTATCTGTTCATATGTTGAAAGTCACTGGACTTGCCAGACTTTTTGTCTGACCCTTGTTGTTTCGCCTCCTTTCTTCCGTTCCCCCCCCCCCCCCAGGTTATCCAAGGAGGGAAATACTTTAGCTTGATCCGGATTTCTCTTTGCTTGAAGTGCTTAAAGTATGGCTTGGCTCTGTATGGCTTCCGTTCCATGGGGATTATGATTTTAAACTATGCATTTTGAAGGCTTTTGTACAAGACTGATATTTTGTACTTGAATTCTGAAATTGAAAGGATGTAACCATATTAATTTTCTGTTTCCGCTGTAATAAAGTTAAAATTTTTCAAGTACTGTTTTATCTGTCTTGTAAGTTTCTGTTCTGTTTACTAAAATGCTCCACCAAAGTTAAGGCATTCCCTTTGTGAGTGACCTTAACGGAGGTGGGGTGTTACAGGATCAAACATACCCAAAGTCCCATATTTTCCCATAAGCATGTTTAGGCAAAACTAATGGTATGATTAGTAAAACTTAACCAAATCAAACCAAATTTCTAACAGAGGTCTAAAACAATATTTCAGAATTTATAAATATTTTTTTTTTCCAAATTTTACCATGTCTAATTTTGTTAATCTTCCCTAATTACCCTTAATCAACCGTAATTAGTGCAAAACTATACAAATCACTCACCATGGTCACAAATGAAATTTTCAGGACTGAAACCTCGCTGTTTGGGCGAATATCGATGTCTAACAGTAGCTCTAATACTGATTTGGCGAAGATCTTCTTTGATTTGATGTTGATTAAGCGAAAACTTCATTAGAAAGTGATTAGAAGTTGACTTGGGTGTTGGAGGGCATTGTTAGGGTTCCAAGAATGAAAGTGGCGGCTGAAAAATGAAAATAAGATTGTTCTCTAACTGATTTCAGCCTCCTTATAACCCTAATTCCGAAATCCCCCATTGGGCCTAGCTGTTAATCACCCGGTTAAGCCCAATTAAGCTGTTTTTGGCTATCTAAAACTTGTTTCAGCCATATCTCCCAAACAGTAAGTCCGTTTGGCTAATGTGACCACTCTACAGAATTGTAAACCATCACCCGGAGCCAATGGAAGTGGTTTCAGGTCAAAATTCCTTTCCAGTCAAAAGTTATGGTCAAAACAAGATCAGCTAGAGGCAAAACGGTCATTTAAAGATCGGGAAAAATCATGAACATGGGAAATGAACTCAATAGTCGTCTCCCAAAGTTACATGACCATACGATTTCGTATGCGAAAGAAATAAATATTCTACGATCCTGTGATGCGTAGAATGCGGGTCGTTACATGAAATTTTCTGTTTTTCACCTTTTTGTAACATAAGAAATCGAATTTAGAAAATTAGATTTTTTCTGAAATTCGAGAAATAAAGTTGGTTGGTAGGATTTTGGATGCAACAATTGGATGAACTACGCTCTTACTCAATAAGAGTGTGGGAAAATTTGGATGAAAAAGCATTTTGATTTTCAAATTATTGCATCCATGTAGAACTGCCAGTATATTTAGGATGTGAGCATCATGTTTTAAAAGAATTTTTGAAAAACTTGCATACACATAGGAGGTACCACTTAAGGATACATGCATTATTATGTTGTATTTCACTTTGCACAAGTGCACAGTGTTTGCAAAGATTGGATGCACACATGATGGATGGATATTATGCGAGTGGTTATTTGATTTTACCCTTATCAAATTTCGGGGACGAAATTTCCTATGGGTGGAAGAATGTAACACCCCGTATTTTTTTAAGATAATAAAATATGAGTAACTTAATTAAATAATGAGAACTAAGTAAAACAGACTGTGCCATTGCGTCCGTTTCGGAATTCTGGTCAAGATAGACAGCTGGTTTGCGTAAAACGTGAATCGTAGAAGAAGTTATTAAGCCTAGAAGTTTGTATACGTGCAAGAGAATTATATATATACAAATAAATAAAAATATAAAAAAAACAGCGATCGGAAGACCCAGGAGTCGAACCACCCCATTCTGGAGGTCGACCCCAGACCCACTGGGTCGGCCCAGGGTGTTTGGGGGTTGATACCGTAAGAGGGGGGTCGACCCCTATTCAGATCTGGGAAGAATTCCGGTTTTTGAACGTGGACTCATTTCTTGACCAAATATGTTGTTGAACACCTATAAATAAGCCTGTAGAACCTACTCTAAGTTTCATATTTCTAAGACAACGCAGAATCTCTGCCATTCCTCTTCCCCCTCAAATCTCTTTAGAAAATTTAGATTATTAGTTTAGGGAAATTCTGAATCTAGATCTGGAGGAAAAGGATGAAAATCAATTAGAAGGTGTTCAGATCTCTTATCGAAGTGAGGTATTTTTCTAGATCTGGTCTATTTCAATTCTCTTTTCTTTCTTTCCTTTTTCTTTTAGTAAAAATTGTAGATCCATGGTTGTTAGGTTCTGAATCCAATTAAGGGAAAAACCATGGAATGCTAGATCTGGACCAGATCCAGGATTTGGAAAGCATACGAGGTGAGTGGATTTAAGTTATATCATTTTAGATATTGATATATTATCGTTTAGAATTCCCCATTATCATGAAATGTGAATTTGCCAGAATAATTAAAAGTGTTAAGATGATGTTATAACAAGTTGAGATATTAATATGTTGGAAAATTCATATGTTCAATCGGTTAAAGTGTCGAATGTTTACATGTTGAAAAACAAACTTGTTAGAATATGAGTAGCGACTACTGTTGTTATAATTACATGATTCACTTGTGGCATATTATGCATTTGAATTATTAGATGTAGAATTGAGAAAATGACATGATAACTTGTTAGATTTGAACAATTACCCGATTAAATGATTACATATCAGGATAGAATTAAATATGTGTTAAAAAGGATATGCGACATAATATAGGCATAATTTGATGACATGTAAATTAGATTACGGTACCATATGAAAAGGATAATATGCCTAAAATTTACAGTAAATAGGAAACTGTAACCGCGCTTAGACACGAGGTTAGATTACACTTGTGTAGAAGTCTGCCCGGAACCACCCGGCATATCCAGCATCCACAAGTGGTAAATCTAATGTGAGGGTCTAAGTGCATAAATAAAACATGTAATGGTGCAAAGACACAAGGTTAAGTCAAATTGTGGAAGAAGTCTGCCCGGAACCGCCCGACAAATCCACCATCCATAAGTGTAGGCTTAATGTGAGAGGTCTAGTGCATAAATACACACGCATAATATGTGTGTGTGTGTGTGTAAATAGCAGGACTGATAAACAGCATTAATTGTAATTATTGGAAATAAATGGAATTGAAAGAAAGTTACAACAGTAAAAATGAATGGAATGAATGGGGAATGATAATAACCTATTATAAATAAATTACATTAATAAGATGTTGTATAATAGGTAGACTTGTCCTAGGGACAAGTGAAGATTATAACCTAGGTTATAATAAACTAGTAAGGACATGAGATAACTGGTGAAATGAGATAAGTGGCACTTAATTATAAATTAAGTAATCGGTAAATGGGGAAAATTGAACCAGTTGTTTGTAATAAGTAGAGAAAAGTGGGAAAGTTTATGAAATGTAAGAAGTTGTACTTAATTATAAATTAAGTAATTTGCAAACTTAGAAGTATGAAATCTGCTGATAAGAATACATGTTTAGGCTTGTCCTGGGGACAAGTGGAAATTATAACTTAGGTTATAATAAACGGTAAAGCGAATAAAATAACTTATGTAATGGGATAAGTTGTACTTAATTGTAAATTAATTTATTTACAAGAACAAGAATCTGATATCTACGGATGAGGACAAAATAAGTTATATTTATGGGAAGAGCAACTTATTAGTGGACCTTAGTTAAGAAAACTAAGTTAACAAGTAAACAACGATAAGTTGTAGTGACGGTGTAAAATGGAATTATGATTAAATGAGAAAGAACAATAAAAACTTATGAAACGAAATAAGTTATATTTAATCATAAATAATGACTGACATGTTAAAAAGAAAACATGTGAATTGATATATATTTAATTACATATTAAGTAGAACATGGTATTGTAACGATGAAATCAAACAAGAATATAAAGGGATTGTGGATTACAGACCTTGGATCACAATCTAGAGAATAATATGTTGTGGGCTTATTAATAAACTTAAATGGGTTAAGTTATTTGACTGAAATTAATAAGCAAGAGAAACTTGGTAACTTGAATAAGAAGTCAATGTGAACGGGGATAACCAAGTTAAATGGAAACATGGTGAGGTAAAGCAAGCGTGTAAAAGAATGTTTAGACATAGGGTCTAATGACACATTAAAATGAGACGCTTGGACCAGTCCGTACTTTTGAGGGTGAATAACCTACCGGGGTAGATCATCGTGGTGTTATGAGGCACGAGAGGAGCGCACGTTCATTTGATTATTCTGTCGGCTCCGAACAATTAGAAGGGGAAGCACGCGGCTTCCTGAGATACGTAAGTTTCTCCTGGTAGTCCTCTATGCGGTGGCAGATGTTTAGGTTGTACTCGTAGAGGTTGGGTCTGCGCGTAACTACTAGGTGGGTGGGCCTTGACTGCAAATGTAGATTTGCAATCAAAATGATGTGACGAGATGACACTAGGGTGATTCGGGGACCGCCTCAACGGGGAGGTAGAATTCAGGACCAACAAGGATAGTAGATCGTCGGGTACCCGTCATCGGCAGCCAGTGGGATGCGAAAAGACTAGAGCTAAATCCAATAGACCATTCACCTTTCACTATCGAGATACGGTGGTTGAGGGGAAATTCCAACTGGATGTTTAGATTGTTTGTTAGGAGAAAGTCTCTTAGCTCTTGTAGTCTTTACTAGTTAAGAGAGGGGCCGAGGTGGGGCCATAGCCACCATGAAAATAGACCCTAGGAATATCTATATTTTGAGGCTCTTAAAGGCGGGCCTATACAGATATAGAAAAGCTCCCGACCGAGTTTTGTGTTTCTTGTATAGCCTTGCCACGGAATTTGGTGCACAAAATGTGCGGTTAAGGCATCAAATATGATTGACGATATGTATGTGGGACGATCTAGATACATGCATGTCGGCTCTGGGTTGTGTATCGTAGACTTGAGGGCATTACTCTGGTATGAAATCTGACTCGATCGACGGTGGCAGTCTGTACGCTTATGTAGCGTAGTAATGATATATATATGGAATGTAACATTGTTATGTAGATATCTGTATGTCACTCCAGCGTAAGATGAGGGACTGCGTTCATTTCTGTGGCATTACGGTGGAGACCGTGCGAGTGGAGTACCATGGGGTGTACTACATATATACTGTATTAGGTTAATCCACTATGAAGTAAATGGGTATGATGTGCGTGTAGGCCTTGAGTGTTGTTAACCTAAGTAACCTAATAAATAAGAAAATGTGATTGAACGGTATATGTAGGATTATCCAAAGTGTATAATTTAAATCCAGTCACCAGAACTTGTGTTCTGACCCCTTTTCATAACATACTCGCAGTTTAGATTTGTGGCAGAGACATGATAGCTTTGGATACTAATTAGGCAGTATTATTAATATGGTAAGGCTATACTTTGATTATATTATATTTTATCCATTCTGCTGTGAGATATTTTCTGAGCTCTGGCATAAAATATGTCTTTGCCTTTTCTGCAGGATACCAGAGCAAACCAACACGAGTTTCAATAGATTAGAATTTTGAAAAAAATCGATCTGTCGAATTTGGTTTGTTACAGTGGGAGTACGCTCCCTTACCAGCCCCAGATCCTCTGGTATCGTACCTTCCAGTCATGTTGGTTACGCTGTTCAAGAATCATATGTTAGAGTGAAGAATTCGTACCCCTTGTGTGTGTACTAGTGCAATGCATGTATTAGAAGTGTATTGGAATGACAATACATTAAAAAGAGGTCACATGTTAATTTATGCAACAGTGGAAGTCATTTGTCAAGTCTGAATATGCTCTAGCCTAACTGTTCAGATGTTCGAAGTTAGTTCATTATCACTCAAGAAAGAAGTTTTATTAAGAACATTCAAGGTTTGACACGAGATGGTTGGGCTCGATGTGTCTCAGATGAATATCCCCGCTTCGGCATCTCCCAACTTGAGGTCCTCGATTCGAAGATACTCAGTTCGATGCTCTCGGATCGAAAAACTCATTGCAACTAAATGACTAATCCCTACATCGATCTTTTGTCTTGGGTAACTCCTACTCGACCCAAGTTGCCATCATCCACCCAGCAACCCTGAGCCCACGACCATCGAACCAACCTCTTTGACCAGACCCTTCGTCATATCTCCCTCACTTTTCCACCAAGCCTCGCTAATCTACTACCACATCCGGTTCGCAACTACTCTTCATCGATAGGGGTGAGCATTTGGTTAGTTTGGTTTATCCGATGATAAATTTGTCAAACCAAACCAAAACCAGTAAAAATGAAAACCAACCAAATTAAGTTTGGTTGGTTCGGTTGGTTATCCGATTAAACCGAACTAAAAATGTTTTACACTTTGTGTTTGAAATATTCACTATAATTTGAAACAAATTATAAATATATGATTACAGTATCATTATTTTTGTTTTTTATGCTTTTTAATATTAATTTTGACACATAGGTGATGATTAATATATAGTTAAATAACTAAACTAACTTAAAATACTTGTTACAGTACTTATAATTTTGAAAATATAGTAAAATTTGGTTAATTCGGTTAAACCGATAACCGAACTTAATATTTTTTCGAGCCGATTACAAACCGATTTAATTTCAAAACCGAACCAAACCGACCAAAATAAATTGGTTCGGTTGGTTTATTTAGTTTAACCGAATAATGCTCACCCCTATTCATCGAGCCCAAGACACAACCTCCTTCTCTAAATTTTCCTCCTCTTCCTCGAGCCGAAGCTTCACATTACTCCTTTTCTCATTCTTCCCTACTAACTCCATGAAACCGACACTTCATACAGACTCGAGTTCATCTTATCATCTCCTCCAACCCACTAGACCCATCAAAGTTCCTTCACTCTCCAATTTCATATGCGATACCGACATCACCAACGATGAATTCGAGGATTCAAGACGTCGATTCAAACCCGAAGACAAAAGTGTATGATTCAAGAATCGATTTACAAGGAATCATAGATAAAAAAGGTGAAAAGAATCATCGATGCCCACCTAGACTAGCGTATGTTTGGGGATCGAAATCGAGTAGAGAATTAAAATCAAGATTTTAAGTTCTTGAAATTTCAAATCGAATGACAATAAAAATATGAAAAGATGGTCCAGATATTTATAGAGGAAGCAAAAGACTCTTCGTGTTCCCCCATATGACAACTTGACTTGGCCCAACGTTACCTGGTCTGTATCGATGTATCGACCCAAGTAGAGCAGTGGAGCTACATCGATCCAAGGATAGGCTCAATAGTCGCATTGAGGTGACAGCAAATCGAAGACTGGTACGACCTTCGAGCGGGATTTTGGTTTGATCTTCCTCTCGAAACAAGAAGAAACAACATCTTTCACTCTATCTCTTGACTTGGATGACTCAATTATGCACTGAGTTGAGGAAAACAGACAACATCGCTTAGCAACGACTTATGTGTGTATGATCACATATAAGAGCCAGCGATTCGATGCGATCTTTTCATCATCCCTTTCTTAAGACTAAATGACATCATTGGGGAGTGTAGATCAATAGATTCAAAGCACATTTTGTCTACAACGCAACATACTTTGGAGGGCAAAGTGTTGACCCGCCTTTTGGCAAGACCGTTAAGACTGAGCGATCGTAACCTTGATGTTCAGGACTCGAATAGAGCACATCCATTCTTCTAGCTCGGCTCCCTCCCTTTCGATGAAGATAAGCATGATGGAACGCCTATTTTGCTGAATTCCAGGTTCAAAGAGGTCTGATTCGAGGTACTTCGGATCCAAGGAGCTAGCTAGTGTCTTAGGCTCGTAAACCAGCCAGATTGATATTCGGCTCAAGGGAAGTTTGGCTCGAGGGAAGTTCGGCTCGAGGGAAGTTTGGCTCGATATGTCGAGCTGAGACATATCGAATCAGAGACAAATATCTCCTGAATATTCGCTCCTACCCCGAAAATACCTCTTATATGTGTCTGGATATTAGCCGACGACCTATTCTAACGCTTTGACACGCTCACCCCACTATGCTACAAGAAAGGACCTACTGCCACGTGTCTGCCATCGACCCAGTACACTTCGACCCGGCCAATTATGCTCCTGAAGACATGCTCTAACGGTCCAGAGACCAGCTCTTATATCACCGATCGAGTGCCACGTGTCAACCATTGACCAATGGATCTCGAACCGGTTGAGTCTTCCTTCTGAAGACATGCTCTAACAACTCCTATATATTTGGTTCGAACACCACGTGTATGGGCCAACCCAACCCATACTAGAGCCTATAAATACACCTCTTATGACAACGTATGGAGGACTTTTGGCATTCAAATTCTCTCACAACTTCTGCAACATTACATAGTCAAGTTTTGATTCAATTTAATTATTGTAATTAAGAGTATTTGCATTGTAATTCTAGAATCATACAAGTTCTAGCGTTGTACTTTGACTTTCATACATATTATAGAATTTATAAAGTGGGCATAGGCTCGTTAATGCCAAATCACTATAAATTCTGGTGTGGTCTTGCTTTTCTTCATTTTAGTTTGTTTGTTCTTCAATTATTTCTCTACTGTATATCATTCTTGGATGTTGTACCAATTTTTTGGTATTAACACTAGCCTAATCCAGGCATAGAAATATAGAAAGTAAAGTGAATACAATGTTTATAGTGGTTCGGTCATTGATGACCCACGTCCACTTCGAAGTTTTATCACTTTTATTGATCAACTTTTACTAGTTATAATGCGGGATCTGTATTACTCACAGGCTACCAAAACCATGGAGTTACAAGTGCCAAAAAACCTCCTTCCTTCTAGCAAAGGCTATTTATAGGTGGAACTTGGAGGAAAGGCAGGCAGGTGCGCGGGAAGGAGCCCAATAGGGCCCAAAGCCCAAGAAAACTATTGGGTGGGGTCGTTATTGATCCTGGGATCGATATCGAGCCCCAATGCCTTAGTGAAATTTGGAGCTTTGTCTCTATGAACTTCTTCCCTTTGCTCCTTTTTATCTTCTGGTGGAATCTTGTTGGAAGTTGCTTGATGGATTAGAAAGTGCTAAGTCTTGAAGTTTAATGTGAGTTGTTGGAATCCTCGAAGTTACACCAATCCCTGAAGGTTTCATACCGATCCCGGAGCACTCCGTGATTCATATTGATCCTCCAATACTTAGTGTTTCACATTCATTATGGGAGATATGGTGAGTCCTACCGACCTCGGTAGTATTGGTGATTCCTACCAATCTGGAATGCGACTAAGCCAAATTCCTATCCCGGGAGTTTGTGAGAAATCCCGCTCCGGGAGTTGTGCCAATCCCGCTCTAGCTACGAGAAAATCCAAGTTTCTGCAAACTTTGCGACTTCAATCAAGTTCGTGTGAGTTTGTCAAAGTTTGTACTCAAGTCCCGGACACTCTGATGCCAAAAATCCAAAGAGTGACGATTTTGTAAAAAGGCAGGTCAACACTATTTTTTTGCATTTGAATCATGCACTAGTTTTAATTTTAATTCCGAAGTTGCAACGTTTTTTTATAGTGTGAATTTTTATTTTTGTTGTTAAATGCATATAAAGTTTATTTGTTATTAAAGTTATTTGTAAATCCTGTTTTTAAGTGATATTTGGTAATATATGTGAAAAAACATTTTGAACTTGTATGAAATATCTGTTAGATCCTAATTTTAAAACAATGTTAGCATTTATAAAAATTATCGTTTTTTAGATGCTACTTTTTTTTTAAGTCAATAAAATAAATAACTATGCATGAAGGAAAATTTTGGAAATTGACAGACAAACCAAAAATTTGCACTTTCAAGATAATTGTTAATAAAAATTAAACTAACGGTTTTAGTCAAAATTACAGTTTTCGAACCAATAGGGAATTCGCACTCGGAATCATTTTAGGATTGCCACAATGAAACTCACGCTGAGTTCTTGACTCAAGCAGGATAACATAACCATCTGAAAAGAGAAGAGACTGGCAACACATCTCAACATAAGGCCATCAAAATGCACAGAAATAAAAATCTGAAAGTAGAAGATGGCATTGAACATGCATTGAATATGTACAGAGTTAAAATCACACGGACAATGATAACAGTTGGCAAAACAAAAATGCTTGCAATTTACAATTTCAGAGGTTGCACATTTGCAGCTTCAAGAACAATATAGAACGGCATTCTCAAAGTATTTACAATTGAAAATTAAAGCCCGGCCATTCAATCTCACACTTCTACAACAGCAAAAATAATAGTAATCACAAGTGGTGGCTGAATAGCAATTCTTAAGAAAAATAATGAATGGTTAGCAGTAGGAATCATTGTACATTCTGTTTTACCATTCACCCTTTCCATTTTTGTCAATGCGAAGGCCTTCTATACCCTTAATGGCAGATTCGTAGCCTTTTATGTTAAGGTTCTTGTGAGCGCTTGAAATTTTCTTCTGAGTTGCAGAATTTGAATCAATAGGCGTCATGTCTTGGCTACTAGAAACAGCAACTCGCTTTGAATATCTGCTTGACCGGCCCAAAAAAGTTGAACTGGACAACTAGATTCATGAACCACCGTTATTACCAAGAAGTATACATGCATAAAACAGCATAATTTGCTTAAAACCCCAAAAAATTATTCTACAAATTTAACATGGTTGATGACATTGATTTTAATTCTTTGCTAAACTTGACCTGCCTCAGGTTTAAGAACAAAAATAAATTTTGAATGTAAATAAAGTAGCAAAATGGGTAGGACTTTTTCTTATTTAACATATTACTAGTACTAGTACAGCAAGTTGTCTGTCTACAAAAAACTGCTCTTCTTTTTTTTCCCATAGCAAACAAGAATTATTGTTTGTACATATATCTCCCTTGGGTATTTTGAATAAAGAAAAAGACCCGTAAAAAGTTCATCACACAATACAGGATCAAAAGGTAACTGTTGTCAGTTCATCACCTTCTATTTACATTGAGATCATGGTTTTTTTGGCCTCGGTTTCAAACAATTGAAAATTTTGAAGTTTCAGTTGTTTTCAGTGAAAATGCAAATCAATAAATTAAGCTTAACACTAAAATAATTAAGCAAAATTAAAGACCCAAAATTCTTGGTAAATCAAATTGCCATATTAAAACATGACAAAGCAATTTTGAATATCCAAAGAATTAAATAAATGCAAAATAAATGCAAAACCAGTTAAGTAACAAAAACTCTAATTAAACACCCAATAATTTAATCAGTCCAAATGAAACCAAATCCAACACTGAAAAGTGAAAACATGTAACACAACCCATGCCCTTCAGTTTGACCCACGCAAGTGATTATATAAATACATATATGAAATATAAGATGTTGGTTCGTTATGTTGTCAGAAAAGAGTCCTAAGGCTTAGGCGAAGTGTGGGTGAAAAATAAATACATACACCACATATATCTGACGATAATAAATCAAATCAGTATGAAAGTAATTATTATCATCTGCACAAGTTCATTGCTTTTGGTTTTAGACGGTCATAAGTTAATTGCTTTGGTTTGACCGATATTCGTATTACTATCAAATATTATTATTTGATTTCTCAAAACCATTTAATTATATATTATTATAGTTTAGCATTTGCAAATAAAATCAAATGTGGGTTGTGGTTAGTGAAAGATCAAGTCATCTATATGTGAAAAAGTAGACTGAGGTTACACATAATGAGTTGTTGCCTCATCAGATTCATTTTCTGCATTTTCTCAACTTTTATAAGGAAAAAATTAACCTTTAATGAACATGCCAAAAACCAGAAGAAATGGATGAAGAATACTGGCCCTCTTCTTCTTTTTTTAAATGAGAAACTAAGGGAGTGCTTTCTACTTTATCTTTAGTTCCTATATTAAAATTTTACGAATCTTGAATAATTGCATATGATCTGAAATGATACGTGGAAACATTAAGTTTTCAAGTAACAAATAATTGGATGCGAAGAGTTCCGGAAAACAAAGAGAGAGGTTAAGTGTTTTTATGCAAATGAAAATTGTATTAATCTACTAGTCAGATAAACAAAACACCCGAATACGCTACCGCACCAGGAGAAGTTCTCTGCTACAAGCCTACAACAAGGCCTCGTCATGGAATGAAATTAAATATCAAAACAGACCATTTGTAAAAAAAAAAAATCTTAAAGATGAAATCAGTTACTAGTTCATAAGCATCTATACAACTGGTGTAAAGCAACAGCTAGCCATAACGCAAGCTTCCGAAAAATCCACAAGGGAAATAAAAAAAGAACCCGAGGACAAAAGGATGTAGGACAATATTATTGCTCTGCTAAAAGTCATAACCAAATTTTGTCCAAGTTATATTTACTTTTAAAAATATGCAGAACAGTCATTTTATTCAGTTATTAACTAACTTAAACTTCTAAGCCAGGTTAAAATCAAAACAAAAAAGGAAGCAAAATAATAGGTTTGTAATCTATCGATATATTTCTCAGAAAAATCATTGTTTGTTAATTATAGATGTCAACTCCAAGCGAATGAAGTACAGATAAGCAAGAGAGGAAAAAAGTTGACTTACCGCAGCTTCTTTATTGGAGTAATCATTTACTGCTGCATTTTTTTGTTTAGACAAGCTGCCTGAACTTTGAGCAAAATTCGACTTCCGAAGACGAGAAGGGTCTGCTGACCAACCACTTGTTTTCCCTTCCTCGCCACCTAGGAAAAATATGCATCAATATGTAAGTTTTAAAGGTAACATTACTAGAAATGCGTCATAGTTCACAAACATTCCCTACACCAAAATACATTCACTACACAAATTAGCAATCATGGGTGTCTGATCGCTTATTGGTCCAACTCACCGAAGAATTGGCTACTCCATGATTTAGAAGGACAAGCACGGAAAATATTATATATTTCTGTAGAGGATATTTGTGCTACAAACCACGATAACTATCAGGCAAACTCACATAGTAGGCCTAAAAGGACTGCACAGTGGAGATCTAAAATTCAACTGTATTTGTTCATTTAGCCATCTCAAACCCCCCCCCCCCCCCCCCCCACACACACACACACACAACAACAACAAAAAACCCACAAAAAAAGAACCCACAAAATAATAACAATAATAATAAAGCTATTTTCCTAGCAGCTTTTACTCGTCCATCTTATCTCTTTTCTATAGAGTATACCTGACTCTCCTTGTTTATCACATATCAACTTCTCCAAGTAAACAAAATGGATGCATTCTTCTATTATTAAGATGATGACACCAAGATCAAGTCCACAAGAGAATTTCTTTATCACATATATGAATTCTTATAATGCTTCAGGTTTCTATTTAATTTAATTGACCACTGAGTATAGCACAAACCTGTGTAGTGCTACGAGCACGTATGGGAATCATTTAGTAAAATATGCACCACAATCATCCTAGTTCTTCTAGTTTTAACATCTCCAGTTTAATCTTAATGCTAGTTGCTGGATTGCTGCGGCATTTTACCAGGTTATAATTCACACTTGAGTTGTATTTAATCACGCTTTGCAAGTAGAATTTAAGAGGACGTCTAATACTTTCCACAAAATTTAAAAAATGGACATGGTAACGGTTAATAAGCCATTACATATAGCTACCATTAAAAGAAATAATTCAAGCAAATCTCACTTGACATTCTTGTGTAAATAGCAAATACAACAAAAAAAAAAAGAGGGGGGGGGGGGGTCTCCGTAGGTGTTCAATGGACAGTTTTTAGGAAACGGTTATAACAATGATTAACCATACTTGACTTTTTGCCTCTGAACCTACTGAAAATTCCATGGTTATTAAAAATTAAGTTCAAAGAAAAATAAGAAAATAAAATATTACCAGCAGCAGTGATAGTTGGGTTTAAACCAGAGCTAGGTCCAGTGCCATATGCCTAGAGAGTGATACACCAAATGAGAAACGGGTTTTAAGAAGAAGAAGAGAATTGAACTGAAACTTAATACTTATGAGGCTTACCATGGGGCGAGGAGGAGTGTTAGCCACTTGAGATTGTTGATACTTCAATATAGTCCAGTCAAACACATAATCAACTTGAAATCCTGTAGTAAGGTTAAGCATCGCTTATTTCTTGCATTAAGCTTCTACATTGAATGTAGATAACTACACACTTAATAGAAAGGGCTAGTGATGCAAGAATACACCTACCCTCTCGTATAAAAAGATCTCGGAACAGTTTTTTAAGGTATGAATAATCAGGTTTATCATCAAAGCGTAGAGAACGACAGTAATGGAAATAAGATGCGAATTCTGATGGATATCCTCTACATAGCACCTGAAGAAAATAACAATATAATGTGTAATTAATGAAGCTACTCCGAAATCTGGTTCAACAACCAGCACAAATCCAGATAAAATGTAAAATAAAAAGCAGAAAACAAAAGCGAAGACGCATATTTTTTGAAGTGGTTCGGCATACTCTGACATAGAACCGCTTCAATTAGTTTTTATCATGAGCTGCTAGTCCGAATTACAACTATAGTTTAACCTTAGATCTAAGTTATAATCAGTTTGAATCAAGGTTTTAAATCTCGGATATCGATCGCGTTTCATCTCGGAGATTTTAGAGACTTGATCTCGTATCAGGGGAGATTTCGAACGAGATGAGTCTAACTCGGGGGTTCGACTTGGATTTCCATCTCGGGTCATATAAGTTCATATCGGAATAATCTCGGGGTACATAATATGTTAGAAAATGATATTCTTACAAAATGATTTTTATGAATGCTGTTAAAAACATAGTAACTTAAACTTGAATTGCAAAATAACTTTATTATTCTTAATTTACGAAAGATCATTCAAACTCCAAATCGTAATATGCTAAAAAAAATAGAACACAATGCAAATAGATTAGTGCTTAAAACATATAATCCATGAAAATGAATTATTGTTCGACATAAAACATTAAAAAATACAGCATAAGTAGACCATAAAATACAAAATTTCGTAGGTAACATGTATGTAAAAAAGATGAATTTGAAAATCATA
Source organism: Allium sativum (assembly GCA_030737875.1). Taxonomy (NCBI): domain Eukaryota; kingdom Viridiplantae; phylum Streptophyta; class Magnoliopsida; order Asparagales; family Amaryllidaceae; genus Allium; species Allium sativum. The sequence continues at coordinate 38,997,720 of CM060913.1, forward strand.
AGCATAGTGGAACATATATGAACACACTATATGGTTATTTAACATGCAAAATGTAAAACAGCAGGAGATTATCGTGGCTAGATTTGAGTTTTTTTTAATTGTTCCAGTTCAGGCACAGATTAAATCTTAACAAAAAAAACCAAGATCTCAGACGATATTCCAGTATTTCGTATCGGTCGATATATCGTTCGATATTGCAATATCTCGGGCGATATATTCCAAAGGAGATTTACAGTGATATTTGCTATTTCGTTTCGGAAGGAGCCCAAAACGAGATCTCGAAGGAGATTTCAGGCAATATTTTCGAGATTTGAAACAGTGGTTTGAATGTATTTGAAAGAAATAAGAATTGAATAAGTGAAGATGATATGGTAGGGTAATGGCCGAATGTCCGGAAAGATCAGAAAATTCCCTTCTTCAGTTGCAGACAGAAGGTATTTATAAGAGAATTGGTGGATATCAGGTCAGAAGTCCAGTAGCAGCCAAGTTCAGAAGAAGAGTTGAGCCTTTACCATAAGTCGTGAGTCATGATGAGTCATCATCAATGACTAGGTGCCGCCTCATGGCTATGAGTTGAGGCTGAATCATATGAGTCAACCAATTTTGTTCACTTCCTTTCGCAAGTCCATCCATCCATTTGAGTCATTTGAACCACTTTCCATTCGTATATGATTTACACTGCAATCTCCTAGATGTGCACTTAACCAATCCTTGGAGCAGAGAATTCAATTTTTATCCAATCACTTAAGCATGAGGTCATGGAGTAAAGTGAACAACGCATGAAGTCCAGGAGGTGAGATGTTGAGTGATTATAGGTCGAACCCGACCCATACGCATGACCAGGGATCAAGTCTAAATGGCTCATCTAAAATACTTGAAAATTTTCTACGTCGTTCCGTTCTCTTTTCTTTGTGTGCATGTCAAGTTTCAAGTCATTATGGTTCCATTTGAATATTTAAGTGTAATTAAAGCTACTCTGGTCAAAAAAGGGTTAACACTTGATCCCAAAGTACACATTTCGAATGTAATGTGTGCTTTGTTCAAGAACAAGTTTAGATAATCCATAGTGCATTTTCGACATTTACGAACTTCGATTATTTTCAAACAAAGTCTTTATACAATTTAACTGAAATCCCCGACTGTTCGAGATAAGAGCAAACTCTCATGTTAATCTAAATCAAAACTAAGCTCTCTGGCGAATTCAAATCAAAACCAAGCTCTATGGCTGATCCAATCAAGGTTAAGCTCTTCGCCTACACTAATTAAGCTCTCTAGTAATATAAGTATAAGCAAGTCTTCGGAAAATTCCATCTTTTAAGCAAGTCTTCCGAAAATTTCATCTTTTAAATCTGAGTCACCCCATGCTCGTCTTGGGTTACCTTTCCTTATCTGATTTCAAAGCGTTCATCCTTTTATACACTATGTTTCAGCTCTAAGGTATGGTCTTGTCGAACTGTCCATTCTCCAATCCGAGTCTCGATGTTCCCGGATCATTCTTCGTCGACTATGGGGTACCATCTTTAGTGGTCACATGTCTAGTCCAACCCGCTTACCCTCCGAAAAGAGCACATACTCTTCAATTCAGTAAGAGAGACTTAACGACCGAAAGGCTCATCCACGCTCTTCAACAAGGGGCCAACCCTATCTCTGAAATTTTGCTAAATCAAATACGCTACTTCCGGTAAGGGTACTCATTCTCTAACGAGAAGACCCAACGACAATAAGCTCGTTCAATCACTCTCCGACAAAGTGACTTCTTATGCTCCAGCTCTTTTTCAGCGGTAGCTCTAAGGCCATGTAGTCCGCTCATTGCGCTCCTGCCCCATCCCGACGGACGAAAACACTTAAACGATCCAAAAACAGTCATCACTCTCCGTTAAAAGTTGGAAGTTTAAAATTTCAAATATCCAAATTCAAGAAAATAAGCATAAATCCAAGCAGACATCTTGAACATTGAACTAGGAGTGTGCCAAGAGTCTAATCCAGATCTCGTACATGTATAAGAGGTTTAAAGCCATAGGTAGTTATCATGGGCATCCAACTTAGAACTCGACAAGGTACCAATCTATGTTTAGAAAACGTTTAAGCAATCTAGAGTAGTTATTTTATTTATCGAAAGCAAGGAAAAATAAAGAGCAAGAGATGAACCTGCCCGCACCTCTTCCAGTCCTTTATAATCTTATGATCATGGGTCTCAATCTAAATCGTTGGTTGTTCCTAATTGCAAATGACGCTCCGTTCGCACCATCGCAGTCGCTTTCTTGTGTATTGGAATTGGTGCAGATGGTTGTTTCTATGCAATCGTTTGTATTATGTCCATACAGCTCGTGGAATAATCAGTACCTTCCAGATCTTTTCTATCAATCAATGGGCTCTCGCTTGATTAGTTGTTGATAGAGTATGTTCCCCTAGTTTCGCAGTAGATCTTCTCCGGAGTCTCCATCAATTTGGAATAAGAAGAAAGTTTTGGTCCTCTCCTTAGTCGTTTCAATTCCCTGTCATCACCATCAATTTTCTTCTCTTTATCCTTTTCAGATCCCACTCCAAGCGGTCCTCACCAATCTCATCGAGAAGATCAGCCTCCCCAGGCTTTGTGTCTCCCTAACGTAGGTACTTTTTTGCTTTATGATAAAATTCAATGAGACCCATCAGTGGATCTCTCCTCACAACTTTAAAGCCTGATTTGCTTGCAAATCCTGAGACCGTCACCACGGATCTGGTTTATCTACCGCAACAGCCTCCGCTTTGAATATGGTCAACTAACTCCTTAGGCACTCTCTGTGCTTTTGCTTCACGGTTGAAAGTGCTATCACGTTCTTCGGCCTTGGAATATGAACCATGAATTGTCTCAAAAACTAATCCACAAGGCTCAGTTCATGTATGGACAGGCGTGTTTTCCAATCATTGAAACTACATAGCTGCCAAATCAAACAAATATAATGGGAAATAACTTCCCATCACCTTCTCCAAAGCACATAACACTTTCATATGTCCAATGTATCTCATCAAATTAACCGTCAAATCATGATTTTCATCATATGTATCTAGCATCGAAAGCATCAAATCAAGATAATTTCTCGCATTTCAAATATTAGCAGTAAATGAGTTCTTGTTCACGTCCTCTATGCTCTGATCTGGTAGTCCACCACTAACAATTTGGCTACTCATCTCAGCTATCTAATTTTGGTTGATTGATAAAAATCTATGACCCAAAGCAAAAACCAACTAGGGATGAAACGTTTTCTTTTGCCTATTGCACTATGGCATTCAAATCTACGTTTCTACCTCCAGTACTGTCGGCTTCTAGTGTTTCTACAGTCACTCCAATGTTGGTCATTCCAGCATTGCCCAAAGTAAAGTTCTCTCGGTAGTAGATTGTTCAGATCTTGGGGTTATTGTTCCAGCTTACTCCATACCAACTCTAGAAGTTCACGCGTCGTCTCCTGGAGTTTGATTCTAAATCCCTACAGTTTCAACTATTTGTTGTCGCTCCATACTTTGGAAAAAATAAATGTCTCATGTTGTCTAGCTATGATCCCATTATGCATACCATTCATTATACTTTTCATCTTATCCCTAGTGACATAGCTAGATATATTGGAACTAGATGACACTTCCCGACTGACACCATGTTGTGATGGATTTCTTCTAGCTCTAGGTCTAGTTTTGAGCCATCTCATCTTCTCCAAATCTCAAATTCAATCTATTCTTCGTTGAAACATCAAAATGTTGATCCGAAAATGGACCAACACCCAAAATCCAAGTAGAAAACACCAATCAAGATGAAAGGTAAATAAAAAGCAAAAAACAGGAAAAAGAACAAATATTAAAGAAGATAAGAAAAAATTATTGGAATTTGACTACTTCGGCCTTCATACACTTCAATCAGTTTTTATTCTGAGTTGGTAGTTCTACCTTCCCGGATTACAACTGATTTAACCTTAGATTTAAGTCAATGAGTTTGAATGTCTTTAAAAGAGAGCGGAATTGAAGATGACTTGACAGAGCCTCCAAGAAGATTAAAAAGTCCATTCTTCGGTTGCAGATAGACAAATATTTATGGAATTGGCAGGTATCACCAGAAGCCCAACAACAGCCCAAAAGAAAAGTTGAGTTTTCACCATGAGTCGCGAGTCATGACGAGTCATTATGATGACTCAGAGCCGACCCGTGGCTATGAGTCGAAGCCAAACCATATGACTCGGCCAATTTTGTCCATTTCCTCTTGCGAGTCACTCCATTCATCTATTGGGTTTATTTGACCCACTTCTCACACGTATCCAAGTTAAATCCATGCGATCTCTTAGCTATCCATATTTTTAGTTTTGCAATTAAACCAATCCTTGCGATCTCTTAGCTATCCATATTTTTAGTTTTGCAATTAAACCAACCCTTATAGTAGAGCATGCAATCCTTACCCAATCACTTAAGCATGAAGCCATGGAGAAGAGTGAACAATGCATGAAGTCTCAGAGGTGAGATGTTGAGTGGCTATAGATCGCACAACTCATATGCATGACTTGGGGCCGAGTCTAAGCGGCTCATCCAAGACACTTGAAACTTCTCCTAAATCATTCTATACTCTTTTCTAAGTGCTTCTATCAAGTTTCAACTTATTTTGATTCCATCTGAATTCTCTAAGTCCAGTTAAGACTACTTTGGTCAAAAAAACAGTTTAACAACAACAAAGATGCAGGTTAAAGCTCTTGAAATTATCATGTGAATTTTTTTTACCTCTATAGTTGTGGAAACCTTTTTTTCACTAATCCTCTCATACTTTTGTTTCTTTGTTCCTGCTTTTAGGCCCTGCCATGGGAGACTGAAAAAGATGACAAGAAAAATATTTACACCAAGAGATAATGAGAGAGCAAAAAACGAATATCAGCACTGCACAAGACGACATACCTTCCTCTTAAGAAATACATTAGAACAAATCCCAGTGACTCCAAATCATCCCTCCTACTTTGTTCTTAGCAGTTAAATATACATAAGTTAGATAGCATGTAATATAATACTAGAAAACAATTTGAATGAAAGATTTAAGAAGTTACAACTAGAATGCATACCAATTCCAAGGTGCGTATTCATGCTTACATATCTTGCTGTGCCTGTCAAGTTCTTATTTTCTCTGTAAAACAAACGCATGCAATTGATCACAAGAACGTCTTATCTTAGCTATTTTACAGTATGCATATTACAAAAAATGTATCATCAATAATTAACAATAATACAAGGTGCATTAAAATATCCCCATATCCTGAGTATAAAATCAATGATGGTGCACAGAATAAATTAATTTCGCGTGCAGGCATATACTATCGAAAATAACATTATAAATGAATTGGTTATCACAATGTTTGAGCAGGTAGAGCAAAATCAACAGAACAATGGAAGTGGTATATATCAGTAATTAATCAAGTATTTAGGGAGAACTTTTTAGAAATAACCAGCTAGCGTCTATAAAGTTACTGAAGTTATAAGTCTGTTCCAGTATAATATGATGATATGATATGCTGATGAAACGATAAGGCTCTTTGAGTTCCCTCGCTGTGAACCACTCCTTAGCAGATCGAAGGCAAAGCCCCAGGTGAATCATAAGGCAAACAGAAGGCAAAGATGAGAAGCCAATTCTTCTTTATCAACTGTTTCTCCTCAGATCAAGTCCTAGAGCCCAGCTCTTACCTAGCTTTACGTGCCAAGATGCTATTTTTAAATTATTTGATATATGATATACAAGCATATCAGTTTATTCTTAGCCTAAAATTTTAACTTGTGATTGTGAAATAAATCGCTAAATCATAATCGAAAAGGAAAAAAAAAATCATTGATGGGCATGAGCAGTATAAAAAAGAAAAAAGAAAACAGCACATCTTTAAGCATGAAAACATAGTTAGCCAAAACTTTCCATAACCAAGAATGGAGGTTATAATAGATTCTAATCATCATCAATCATACAACGTTTTTATATTAATATACGAAAACACTATTGCCAGCTTGACCAAACTAGAAAACATCATTTCTATAATGTTTAAATAAGTCATAGTACCAAACCCTACAAAATTGTTTTTAGAAACAATGATTAACACCATTCTTATACAATACTATCACAACAAACAAACAGCAAACTAACACCTAAAACATTACCTATAAGGTATGTGCTGTTTTGTAGCAGTATCTCTATATTTCTTGGCAAGACCAAAATCTATGGCATACACCTGCAGGTAGGTAAAAGTTAGTTTACATCTACAATCTTATGCAAGCACTAGATTTCATACGTACCTGGTTTGCTCTTCTCCCTAGACCCATTAGAAAATTGTCAGGTTTGATATCTCGATGCAAAAAAGATTTCCCATGAACAAATTCAATTCGACTTATCTGTCAGACAACCAAGATCGCATCTATGAAAGAAACTATGAATATAAATATCAAAATTGCAAGCTAACAGCAAGGAGGTACCATCTGATCGGCAAGCATCAAGACAGTCTTTAATGAAAATTTTCTGCTGCAGAAAGTGAAAAGGTCCTCAAGACTAGGTCCTAATAAATCCATCACCAGAACATTATATTCACCTTCAACACCAAACCATTTCACATTTGGAATCCCAGCTGTTGAATAAAAATAATGAAAGGAGAGAAAATGAGAACCAATATAATTATGTTGCAAGAAATAAGCTTCAAGAAAAATCCCTTACTTCCTCCTTGCAGAATTCTGTATAATTTTGACTCATAAAGCAACTGTGGATGCTTAGTTTTAACATTTTCCTGGTGAGAAACACAGTATAAACAGGTTAGTTAAAACGTTGATAACAAGAACTGCATTTAAACATGCACGCTGGCACGCATAACAAAACCTCATAAAGGAAAAGTAAACTTGGTACTTAATATGTTGACAACGATTAAACATTGCAATTTTTACAAAATTGTAAAAAATACAGCTATACTGTTATCCATCAAAATATGGGCATCAGGTCTGAGCTTTTACTTTCGTTAATAACTTAAAGCAAGTGTTGATACGTCTATTTAATAGGTCATGCATAGTAGACAGTCGAATTTTGTGTAAAAATGTGAACCTTCAGATACTTTTATTGTCAATGTTCATTATTTGTGAACATATGAGGTCAACTTTTATTAACACCTTGAAGTTTTGTTCTGATGTGGTGTAATCACTTGATGGTTTATATAAGACGCCCCCAAGATCCCAAAGGTAAAACATGCTTATGGCTGTGTTATTAGATCAAGCAGTGGGCTCCTGGTTTGGCCAGAACTGTTCACACATAGACATAGGTACTTTCACTTTTGTACGAAGACATGCATTTCAATAGAACTTTTTGAATTTTGAATGGTTCCCAGCTACTGAGAACATCCCATACGTAGCATTTTGAGTGGGTGGTTAGTTCAGTGGTAACTGGTATCAAAACTCTTTAACCAAATGTAGCTGCTTGGAAAGAATAGTTATCCAGGGTTCATAATCTTGGACAGGTAATAAAAAAATATTTTTCGCACAATAGGTAATAAAAAAATATTTTTTGCGCAACAAAGCATGTGATACACCTTTTTGTGATATATTCCATTAACAATTGGAGACATTCAATTACTTCCAGAAGTAACAAACGTAACATGTGTAACAAAACCATTTGACATTTTACTTTTTGTAACACTAACCACCTATATGACAAACATGTTAAAAAGAATAAATGAATTTGTTAACTAAAAAAACACATTAAAGGATGAAGTGAACAAACTCAAAATTTCAACGACACAAAATTCATACTGGAATTTTTTAAGTAACTTTTTGTTGTTATTAAAGATCAGACGGTGTTCATGCACTGTTTGAATATCACCCGAACTCATGAACGTTGTTTAAACTCATCCTCCGGACATAGTCTAAACTCATCCTAACATTGTCAAAACTCGTTCAAACTCGCTCGCCCACCGTTCAAACTGATACATGCAACATTTGAAGTTTCAAGCTCGTCTGCACATCGATCGAACTAATGCGTATATCATTTGAACTTATGTAAACAAATACGAGCACTATACAAATACATTTGAACGTCATTTGAACTCATATATGAATATAATCTGAACAGCTCTCGGTATTAACAGATAAGTTCTATATGTGTGGTTGGTCTAACCTGAATATATAGTCGATAAAACCAAAATTGTATAAAGCGTTAAAGTATATAAACAAACTAAAGTGTATGCAGATATTCTGAAATGAACTTATCCAGATAGAAATGAACAAATGTTAGAAATTAGCGATGTATTATAAACGACCAAAGTATTAATAGAAATAATCATAGTCCATGATTCCATGGAACAAAATATAGTTAGTATTACAAATCAAACTGGTAACTAACTGTATTGTCAAAACAGATGCATCAAGTTAGGCAATCTTATAAGTCTGAGCAGCTTGCTAACTCAAAAGGTTACATGATTTCCAAAAGGAAACAGCAGAGATAAGCTTCCCATTATCCTGTTAGGACCATACAACATATTCTAACAGCATATTGATCCACTGACACATGTAACGAATAAGCATGCAACGCAAACAGATTCACATAATTATATTCCAATATAAATAGCAAACATCCTACATCTTACAAAAACTGAGTGAAAATCATAAAATAGTTCAACAAACTTACAAGTTTAATGGCAACCTCCTCATTCGTCTGTGTATTAACACCTACAATCAAAAGCAGTAGAAAATCAGAATTCAAAACCGTCAAAAAACCAACTTCGAAACAAATAAACAACAAAAATCAACCTAAATGAATAACTCCAAATGAACCGCTCCCGATCTTCTTCCCCAACCTATACTTACTACCAACGCGAGGCTCCATCACGACTTCCCAAATTCAAATCCGAAACGCAGAAACAAAATCGAGGATCGAGTATATAATTTAGAACAAGCCAGGGAGATTTTTAATACCCGAATTCCTTAATTTAATTGAGACGTAGATGAGATGTTCAGGGCGGCCAATTTGAGGTGATTTTTCCCCCAAGTATTTTATACGCGAATACAACGAGGGGAAGTATTCACCTTTGTTTTTTTCCTGCGATCGACAACAAAATATTTGAGGAAGATGTATTATATTCTTTTTAGTCCTTGTCTAGTTGTCTGTTTCGGACTTAATTTGCATTATCCTTCCCAATTGGTCAATCCTGCAAAAGCCTCTGTCATGTTATGTTGGTGGAGACTTCGATATGGACGTAAATTCCTTTGCATACAAAATTAAAATGATTAAATTTAACTGCTATTACCGCACAACGGTGGAAAAACCGACCGTTAAAATGTTTAAGATATAAAATTAAGGGATTGTTAAAGGGTCTCCACATTTGATTAAGTAGCGACAATTTTAAGGGGACTCCAGCTTAATTTTTTTATTTGTTAAAGAAGAGTTGGGGGGTCTAAATTATTTTACAAATGTTTGCTTACATAAATTAAAAAAAACGCTTGCCAACAAGAAAAAAACTTTGACAAAATAAACAACAATATAATATACGCAGCATGTTAAATCAAAATTTTCGTTTCTGCATTTAATTTAAATTGAACATATCAATTCTAATATGAAATTATAATTAATTACCTTATACGATGTCTTCTGATCTCCCACGAAACTTTCTTGTGTTTCCATTACAGTAATTATATTCATTTTTTATTTTTACGTGCATCGTTATTGTAAGTATTAATTAAGGTTTAGGTTTTGTGATTTTTATTAATGAGGACAATAAGAGGCTAATATCGGAATTTTAATTTATATGTTTAAGGTGAGTCTAATTTATTTTGTACCCCACATAACAATTATACACTAAATTGAAATTTATCCCCCCCCCCCCCCAAACAAAATGGGGAGTCCCTTTAACAATCCCCTAAAATTATTTGTTAAAACTTAATTCAAGTCAGATTTTATTAAAAAAATATAGGATAGTTTAAAAGAAAACGAAAGTAATTAAAAAAAGTGGAAATTCAATTGAACAATGCTACAAGGAGCAAAACTATTTTTGCCAAAAATTGCGAAATGAAGAGAAAAAGATGGGTTTCACCTCCTACTTTTGATGAAGCGACCCAAACTCGCTGTTACGGAAATGCCCGGATTGAGTTGAGAACTCGACAAATCAGAACACAAACAGAAGAACATTTCATTGCTATTACAACAATTTACATCAGAGTACAAGAATATACAGAGTATAAACAAATAATATATATTTGATAGATATCAGACATTTACAAATTACAATGCAGTGGAAAATAATACAAAACACAATTGAAAGAAATACACGGATACAGAGCGTTCCGAATATAGCTCCAGCTGTAAACCAGGATCTTGTGAATATAATATTTGCAAAACCAAAACTACTAGCTGCCTATGTGGAAAATAAGGGCACCCAGAGTTTAGGCTAAAACAATAAACTTCAGGTCAGTCATGTGACTGGTGTGAGAACTAAAACAGTTAGTAATTTGTTTTTAAAGTTAGGTAAATCAAGGGACCACGTCGTATAACACGGAACGAGTTTACCCCCAAGAATATCAGTGCATGAAACAAACAGCGCAATGCTAATTAAAGAAAATGAAGCTATTATAAGACTCAGGTCCCATCACACAGTGCAACGCAAGCCGGAGGATAGAGTTTTACCTTATAATAGACAAATAATGTTTGGTACGTGAAATTTTATCTTTTATTATTATTATAAGTGAAGAAATCAACTTCAAATATAAATGTATCAATCATAGGCGGCATGGGTACTATCTATCATGTAGTCGTACTAGGTTATACGGTCAAAACCGAAATGTCACGTATTGGAAATTGGATTTCCGTCATGAGTCGAGGCAAGGGATGTACTCCTCACCGGCTTCGAGACACTCTAGCAAATGCCTCAGGATCTCCAGCAGTAGACCCTTGGATCGTCCAAGGCCTGTCCTCCCTTACGTTTGAGGATTAGTTATTCTTGAACACACGTTTCCCGGTCCTATAGGACCTATCCATCGGCTCCGTAGTAACCGATATATCCGAGGCGCCTCGCAATCCATCATCCACATAGGTAAAAATAAATAAATGTCTGGGCTCCATACTATGACACCACCCATAGCTAGAAGGAAACGTCATGCACTCCTTAGGTCCCTTATCCCGTTTTTGACTCATACCGAGGTGTGAGACTCGCGAATTAACGCTATACACAAAGATATGCTATATTAAAGTCGTGCTTTGATCATCAACCATAACACTCTGCTTTTCAACAGAAGCCTTGATCATTTGCATCTCAGCATGCCACACAGGCAATTCACGCCATGCGACTGATGTCTATCGATATATAACCTCTGAGCTCGTACGTCTCAGAGAAGGGCGTTAAGTAAGAGAATAAATTCTCCGCCGCCAAGCAGATATATATTTAATAGAGATCAATCAACACAGAATAAAATCCAATGTCAGACACACATCCATTTACAAGTTCATTCTGGGTCTGAACGAAACCGAAGGCACCTTATTCCTCGTCCCATATGTCCAATACAGGAGAGAGGTCCTCGCATATCCGTTCGATCTCCGAGTACGTCTGGACGATCACCACTTATTACCTTGTCTTGGGTGTACCGCCCAATCAAGACATCAGTAATCATCCAAACGATGTTAAGATCTCCGGTCTTCAACCATCGTCTTCATCATCGACTTGTCGTCGAATCAGTTATTCGGAATGAGTATAAACCCGGCCTTTCCGAATAACTCGCATATATAGAAAAAAAAATGCTATAAAAACACCCCATACGCCTCATTCCAATCCAGAATATTCTTTTATTCAAATATTCTTATACTTTGGGAAAGGTTCCCATTAATTTTATCAAAGATAAATTCTTTTAAATTTATTCTTTAATCTTCTTTTGAATATCAATTCTAAACCAAATTAAGATTTATCCAAACTAGTCGAGATTAGCGCACCTTACGGAAGTAATCATTTGTTATATTTCTCAATCCCGACCTATTTATCCCATGGAGCAAAACTGGTAATACTCCATATCTAACACCACGGTGTTATCGGTAAAAATTAATTACCATTTCCCTTTCAAATCTAATTAAAGATTTAACTATCGCTTGGAGCAAAACTGGTGATACACCATTCTCGATCATTTCCCAAATTTTATAATTTAAATTATCGCATTCATATTTCAATTTAATTAAAGATTCATTAAAACTCCACTTGGTTTTAATCTTCCCAAAAATCAATATTAATGATTATTTAACATTGGAAGCACAAACATGCCGCATCGACAATCTACACCGTACTATTGATTTTTATCGATATATAACCTCTAAGCTAATACGTCTTAGAAAAGGGTGTTAAGCAAAAGAATAAATTCTCCGCCACCAAACAAATATATATTCAGCAAAGATCAACCATACAGTTCGAAATACAATGATCGACATGTAATCCTGTCTTTAACTGGGTTAAAGAACCAATGTCATTAAAAACACAGTTCACGATAAACCCAAAATCTCATTCCATTAATTACGGAATCTTCACGGAAAACAGATCAATGTATATAATCGATATCAATTTCCGTATCCGACTAATAATATAAATGGAATAACGACAAAGCCTTTTAAATTCCATATATATTAACTGTCTTCCTCTACAGAAGTTCACTTCGATTATTATCAAATCGAATTCCATTCCATTCCAATTTGTTGTATTAAATTGGAAAACTTTACTTTGGTAATTTTCCTTTAAATCTAAATAAAAGATTTATAAATTCCAAATCACATTTCATTGTAACTCGGGTTAAAGAACGAATGTCGTTAAAAACACAATTCACAATAAACCCAATTCACATTCCATTTTATTCCAATTATTAAATATAATTGGAAACTCTAATAATCTTAATTAAAAGTTTTATTTTTTTCACACAGGGCTCAAGAACAGTGTTACTGAAAACACCATTCACGAAAAACCAAAAATCCAATTCTTTTATTCAATTCCAATTAAATATTAATTAATTGGAAAACTTCACCAAATCTTAATTAAAAGATTTATTCCTTTTCTCAACTGGGTTTAAGAAAAGTGTTATTTAAGACACCGTTCACGATAAACCCAAAATCCAATTCAATATTAAATACAAGGCTCTGAACAGAAATTATATCGGCTTATATTCAATATCAAATTCTGAAATCAACAAATATCGTATTGGGAATAACGATATATATATCTTCCAAATTCCCATAACAATATCTGTATAATCACGGAATCCAATATCGAAATATTTCGAAGATGATTTCCATTCCAATTCATATATTGGAAATTCTGGTTATATTAAAACCGTTTCAAATCCAATTTATCTATTTAAAAATATTGGATTATAATTCTAGTTCATAACTAGTTCATTTTGATAAAAATATACTTTTTTATCTTTACAAACGTGGAATTTTTCATCCAAATTCTTTCCAAATCATTTATTATAATTTTACACAAATTATTAATATTTTAAATAATTTTATCAAGGCCATTTCAGTCGATTTCCATAAACGGTCATCGAACTGCACTTACAACGACCTTTTCCAAATTTGATTTGGACATAACTCCAAATCCAACCGTTATATTTGAAGTCTCTTATATTCGTTGGAAAGCTCTTTTCGATATGAACCCAACGGTTCTGGTTTTAGGAGAATCTGACGGTCAGATCTCCCGTAATCAATTCGAAGTCAATGGATGAAATTCGCGAACTACCGTTGCGCGGCGCGTTCTATTCAGGCTGTTAAATATATATATAATATATATTATATATATTTCGGCGATTTCCATTTAAAACGTATTTTATAAATTCGTTTTAAAACGATTCTAACTTTATTTTCAATTTTAAATCAAAATTGAATCTTCCTTATCATTAAAATATATAAATGATAATATTTTCAAAATATCATATTTTGAAATCATTTCCTTTTCGATATTCATTATAAAAATGAATAAAATTGATATAAATATCGTTCGCGTCGAAATTGCGCATATCTAATCAACATGGCTTCGTATATTTCAATATTTTCGTGTCCATCCCAAATCAAACATCAAAGTCATATTTTGATCCTTTACTGAATATTATTTTTAAATATTCCTTATTTTAAAATATTCGTTATTTTAAAACATTCGTTCTTTCTGAATTTGAATCAAACACAGTCAATTACCATATAATTTTATTTATATGGATTTCATACAATACATGTATATAGCAGTAATGATACACAATCAACCATCATCCAGAGTGCAATTTACAATTGTATAAGCGTTAAAAGTAAATAAATAACGCTTACAACAGTCTGTCAACCAATCGATTGACATACAACTAAACAGTTGGGGTTAGTGTACACCAAGTATCATCCCAATACCCGTGTGGGGTTTCAATCAACAAACAAAGATTTTTATTTGTGCAGTCGGGCGATGTGTAAAATTTATCGTCCCAATCAATATCAATTAAATGGGTGTACATAAACAAATCGTCCGATTTGTAAATGACTATTTATTTTCAACACATGACCATTTTATATAGTTCATATATTCAATAAAAAATGATATTTTTATCGTTCAAAAATTTTATTCCATACATGAATATTTTATATATTTTATTCATTCAATAAAAATGATATTTTTATTGTTCAAATATTTTGTTCCATACATGAATATTTTATATTATTTATTCATTCAATAAAAATTATATTTTTATTGTTCAAATATTTTATTCCATACATGAATATTTTATATAGTTCATTCATTCAATAAGCACAACACAGTTGTTTCAATCTAAACAAACAATCATGGTTTGTACAATCAATGGTGTCAGGTGCTGCTAAGCACCGTCTGCATCCTAATATATTTTTAACTGTAAAATAATGAGAGTGAGAAGGAGTTCTCACATTCGGTTTCCATTCCGCCAGTTTTATTTCTAAATTTCTAAACCGTTTGGATTTGAATTTTCCTGAAATTCTGATCTACTACAAATTGGACCCGGTCAATTTGTTGCGAAGCTCTCGACTCCAAGATCGCAACGGATCAAGTTTTGTGCGATTTGGACCTCGTATGGAAAAGATATTGTATTTCAAACATTTGGTAATTAATAATGTCATTAAGCAAATTAAAATAATTAATTAATCTAATTAACTTCTCTTGTACATCGTCTTCCACCCAGAAACCCGTTCGCTCCTAGGGTTCAAGCTTGTCGCCTCCACATCGCGCCTGCATCTGATCGGAGGATTCCACCGTGTGCGTCGTCGAGCGCGCCACAACCGCCCCTCGCGCTGATGAACTCGCGCCACCCTAGCGGCCTGGAAAGCCGTTCGAACTTCATGCATTCAAGCTCGAGTTTCCCCCAATTCACCAAGCCAGAAATCATCATACCAGTACCAATTTGTAGATCACGAAAATCTCTTTAAAGTTTGCTTTATGAAGATAATCTAATTCGCGATGGATCGATCGAATTTTATGGATAAATTTTGGAGCATTTCTGGCCTTACATTTCTCCCTGGCGACGCAGAACGTTCAAAGAGCGGGAGAAAGGTTTCGAGATAGCTGAGAGACATTTATATAAATTATTTATTATTATTTATTTCCAAAAATACATGTTTATTAATACAAACTCCAAATTGAACCCAACGACTATCGCCCTTAACTAAATACCCCATTCCGGACATATATGTTTCGTGAGCCAATTCGGCTATTTCGATCAGTTTTCGTTAAATTAAAATATAAATCATTATATTGAATTTTAAACGAACATTTTAATTTACCTGGGCCACATACTGACTCCAAAAATTTCAAAAAAATAAATTTGGCTATGTTTTAACGATACGGTCCTAACAAAACTAATTTTGTCGAATTTGGAGACTATCGGTCATTTTCTAGTCGATTAAATTCAAACTAAATTGACCAAACACATTTAATTTTACCACACTCACATATTAATTCCAAAAATTATGTAAATTGGAATCTAGTAATAACTTGACATTCGGGATGCAACAAAAGTGGTTTCATCAAAAACGGAGGTCGTTTGCAAAATTGCTATTTTTAAGGGGTTAAATTCCATAGCGACTATTCTGAATTTTCAACTGAACATAACTTTTTATTCCCGTTATGAAATCTGGATTTTTCACATTCGTTGGAAAGATATTTTCAAGCAGATTCAAATATTTCTAGTTTTACTAAAATCCGATTTATTTTGAATTCAGTACATTCATTTGAAATTTGAAATCGAAATTTCAAACTA
Organism: Allium sativum; assembly: GCA_030737875.1. Lineage (NCBI taxonomy): Eukaryota > Viridiplantae > Streptophyta > Magnoliopsida > Asparagales > Amaryllidaceae > Allium > Allium sativum. The sequence goes on from CM060913.1 coordinate 39,013,959, forward strand.
CCGCGCCATTTAAGGCTCGTTTTATAATTAAAATAAATTTATTCGTTTTAACTTCGATTAAAATAAATTTTTAGTCATTGTTATTTAAAATAAATCATTTTAAATATTCAAAATTCATTAAAATAGCTAAAATAAAATTTTTAAATTGGTTCTGATTTTCCGAGTTGTTACATCTCCCCCACTTAGAATCTTTTCGTCCTCGAAAAGGAACGGAGTGGAAAGTTGTTTAACTAATAAATTCAACTTTCATTCTTCAACTTTTCAGTTTCTAAGAATTCTCTAATTTTTCAAAAATTTGGCTAACACCCTAAATTTTCGAAAAAATCGCCATAAACTCATTTGTACGGGAAGACATTTAAAACCGCAACTTGCCTCACAGGGCCCTCATCAATCCAAAAGAAAAAAGATAAAGCCAATCGGCTCATAAAATCATCCAAACCCAATAAATTAGTAAACGTGTACCTATTTGTCGGGCATACAATTTTATTCCTCTGTTTAGCTTCAATGCTATAACATGTTCAATGTATATATATGTATATGCATGCAATTTCAATCAATTTTCCATTCAGTTCAATATTTGATTCAATTTGGCTAAATTTTCCTTTCACTTACATATTGATTTCAATAATTTTATTAGTTAAACTAATAATCAAACACCACAACCAGCAATCAATTAGTTGATTAACTTTTCAATCATATATCTTTAATATATATTAAAAATCATGTTTTTGATGCCAATTCACAACAAATAAACCTTATCTAGTTTTGGTTCTCATACCAGTCAATTGGAAATATATTGATATCCCATTTTCGAAACTCGAACATAGATACTGATGCTAATCGATTAATCACCAGGATCATCTCCGGGCGACTAGAGTGTGATTTTATATCCATTCAATATATTCGAGGCTTTATATACACGTGGATCAGACGTATATTAAAATCTCTATATACCCGATAGTCCAAATTAGTTTTAAATAAAATATTCAAATACGTATGATATGGTTTAAATTTTCAAAACAATTTTTTTTTCATTTTTATTTTAAAAATAACACTCTTCCAACTCATTCTAGGATACTACTGATCCCATCTCTAACGAGTCATTCTTATTGGATATTACTAATCCATTCTCTGATGAATTCTTTCGTTCGGTTCTAATGGGTCTTATTCTCGAACTCTGTAAACCAAAGCTCCGATACCAACAGAAGTGACCCAAACTTGCCCTTATGGGAAAGCCCGGATTGAGTTGAGAACTCGACAAATCAGAACACAATCAGAAGAACATTTCATTGCTATTACAACAATTTACATCAGAGTACAAGAATATGCAAGTATGAACAAATAATATACATTTGATAGATATCAGAGATTTACAAATTACAGTGCAGCGGAAAATAATACAAAACACAACTGAAAGAAATACACGGATACAGAGCATTCTGAATATAGCTCCAGCTGTAAATCAGGATCTTGTGAATATAATATCTGCAAAACCAAAACTACTAGCTGCCCGTGTGGAAAATAGGGGCACCCAGAGTTTAGGTTAAAACAAAGGTCAGTCATGTGACTGGTGTGAGAACTAAAACAGTTATTAATTTGTTTTTAAAGTTAGGTAAATCAAGGGACCACGCCGTATAACATGGAACGGGTTTACCCCCAAGAATACCAGTGCATGAAACAAACAACGCAAGGCTAATTAAATAAAATGAAGCTATTATAAGACTCAGGTCACATTACACAATGCAACGCAAGCCGTAGGATAGAGTTTTACCTTATAATAGGCAAATAATGCTTAGTACGTGAAATTTTATCTTTTATTATTACTATAAGTGAAGAAATTAACTTCAAATATAAATGTATCAATCATAGGCGACATGAGTACTATCTATCATGTCACTATACTAGGTTCTACAATCAAAACCGAAATGTCACGTATTGGAAATTGGATTTCCATCATGAGTCGAGGCAAGTGATGTACTCCTCACCAGCTTCCAGACACCCTAGCAAATGCCTCGGGATCTCCCGCAGTAGACCCTTGGATCCTCCAAGGCCGGTCCTCCCTTACGTTTAAGGATTAGTTATTCCTGAACACACGTTTCTTGGTCCTATAGGACCTATCCATCGGCTTTGTAGTAACCGATATATCTGAGGCGCCTCGCAATCCCTCATCCACATAGGTAAAAATAAATAAATGTCTGGGCTCTATATTATGACACCACCCATAGCTAGAAGGAAACGTCATGCACTCTTTGGGTCCCTTATCCCGTTTTTGACTCATACCGAGGTGTGAGGCTCGCGAATTAACGCCATACACAAAGATATGCTATATTAAAGCCGTGCTTGGATCATCAACCACAAGACTCTGCTTTTCAACAGAAGCCTTGATCATTTGCATCTCAGCATGCCACACAGGCAATTCACGCCATGAGACTGATGTCTATCGATATATAACCTCTGAGCTCGTACGTCTCTGAGAAGGGCGTTAAGCAAGAGAATAAATTTCTCTGCCGCCAAGCAAATATATATTTAATAGAGATCAATCAACACAGAATAAAATCCAATGTCAGACACACATCCATTTACAAGTTCGTTCTGGGTCTGAACGAAGGCGAAGACACCTTATTCCTCGTCCCATATGTCTAATACAGGAGAGAGGTCCTCGCATATCCGGTCGACCTCCAAGTACGTCTAGATGATCACACTTATTCCGATCGATCTCCAAGTATGTCTGGACGATCACCACTTATTACCTTGTCTTGGGTATAACGCCCAATCAAGACATCAGTAATCATCCAAATGATGTGAAGATCTCCGGTTTTCAACCACCATCTTCATCGTCGACTTATCGTCGAATCAGTTATTTAGAATGAGTATAAACAGGCCTTTCCAAATAAGTCGCGTATATAATAATCAAGTGCTATAAAAACACCCAATACGCCTCATTCAAATTCAGAATAGTCTTTTATTCAAATATTCTTATACTTTGGGAAAGGTTCCCATTAATTTTATCAAAGATAAATTCTTTTAAATTTATTCTTTAATCTTCTTTAGGATATTAATTCTAAACCAAATTAAGGTTTATCCAAACTAGACGGGATTAGCGCACCTTACCGAAGTAATCATTTGTTATATTTATCAATCCCAACCTATTTATCCCATAGAGCAAAACTGGTAATACTCCATATCTAACAACACGGTGTTATCGGTAAAAATTAATTACCATTTCCCGTTCAAATCTAATTAAATATTTAACTATCACTTGGAGCAAAACTGGTGATACTCCATTCTCGATCATTTCCCAAATTTTATAATTTAAATTATCGCATTCATATTTCAATTTAATTAAAGACTCATTAAAACTCCATTTGGTTTTAATCTTCCCAAAAATCAATATTAATGATTATTTAACATTGGAAACACAAACATGTCGCATCGACAATCTACACCGTACTATTGATTTCTGTCGATATATAACCTCTAAGCTCATACGTCTTAGAAAAGGGTGTTAAGCAAGAGAATAAATTCTCCGCCACCAAACAAATATATATTCAGCAAAGATCAACCATACAGTTTGAAATACAATGATCGACATGTAATTCTGTCTTTAACTGGGTTAAAGAACCAATGCCATTTAAAACACAGTTCACGATAAACCCAAAATCCCATTCCATTAATTATGGAATCTTCACGAAAAACAGATCAATATGTATAATCGATATCAATTTCCGTATCCGACTAATAATATAAATGGAATAACGACAAAGCCTTTTAAATTACATATATATTATCAGTCTTCCTCTACAGAAGTTCACTTTGATTATTATCAAATCGAATTCCATTCCGTTCCAATTTGTTGTATTAAATTGGAAAACTTTACTTTGGTGATTTTCCTTTAAATCTAAATAAAAGATTTATAAATTCCAAATCACATTCCATTGTAAATCGGGTTAAAGAACGAATGTCGTTAAAAACACAGTTCACAATAAACCCAATTCACATTCCATTTTAGTCCAATTATTAAATATAATTGGAAACTCTAATAATCTTAGTTAAAATATTTATTTTTTTCACACAGGGTTCAAGAACAGTGTTACTGAAAACACCATTCACGACAAACCAAAAATCCAATTCTTTTATTCAATTCCAATTAAATATTAATTAATTGGAAAACTTCACCAAATCATAATTAAAAGCTTTATTCTTTATCTCAACTGGGTTTACGAATAGTGTTATTTAAGACACCGTTCATGACAAACCCAAAATCCAATTCAATATTAAATACAAGGCTCTGAATAGAAATTATATCGGCTTATATTCAATATCAAATTCTGAAATCAACAAATATCCTATTGGGAATGACGATATATATCTTCCAAATTCCCATAACAATATCTGTATAATCACAGAATCTAATATCGAAATATTTCGAAGATGATTTCCATTCAAATCCATTCCAATTAATATATTGGAAATTCTGGTTATATTAAAATAGTTTCAAATCAAATTTATTTATTTAAAAATATTGGATTATAATTCTAGTTCATAACTAGTTCATTTTGATAAAAATATATTTTTTATCTTTACAAACGTGGAATTTTTCATCCAAATTCTTTCCAAATCATTTATTATGATTTTACACAAATTTTTAATAATTTTATCAAGGTCGTTTCAGTCGATTTCCATAAACGGTCATCGAACTACACTTACATCGACCTTTTCCAAATTTGATTTGGACATAATTCCAAATCCAACTGTTAGATTTCAAGTCTCTTATATTCGTTGGAAAGCTCTTTTCGATATTAACCCAATGGTTCCGATTTTAGGAGAATCCGACAGTCGGATCTCCCGTAATGTCAATTCGAAGTCAATGGTCGAAATTCGTGAACGCGCGGCGCGGCCTATTCAGGCCATTAAATATATATAATATATATATTTCGTCGATTTCCATTTAAAACGTATTTTTTAAATTCGTTTCAAAACGATTATAACTTCATTTTCAATTTTAAATCAAAATTGAATTTTCCTTATCATTATAATATATAAATGATAATATTTTCAAAATATCAGATTTTGAAATCATTTCCTTTTCAATATTCATTATAAAAACGAATAAAATCGATATAAATATCGTTCGCATCGAAATGGCGCATATCTAATCGACACAGCTTCATATATTTCAATATTTCCATGTCCATCCCAAATCGGACATCAAAATCATATTTTAATCCTTTACTGAATATTATTTTAAAATATTCCTTATTTTAAAATATTCCTTACTTTAAAACATTCGTTCTTTTTGAATTGGAATCAGACACAGGCAATTACCATATAATTTTATTTATATGGAGTTCATACAACACATGTATATAACAGTAATGATACACAATCAACCATCATCCAAAGTGCAATTTACAACTGTATAAGCATTAAAAATAAATAATTAATGCTTACAACAGTCTGTCAACCAATCGACTGACATACAACTAAACAGTTGGGGTTAGTGCACGCCAAATATCATCCCAATACCCGTGTGGGGTTTCAATCAACAAACAAAGATTTTTATTTGTGCAGTTGGGCGATGTGTAAAGTTTATCGTCCCAATCAATATCAGTTAAATGGGTGTACATAAACAAATCGTCCGATTTGTAAATGAATATTTATTTTCAACACATGACCATTTTATATAGTTCATATATTCAATAAAAAATGATATTTTTATTGTTCAAATATTTTATTCCATACATGAATATTTTAAATATTTTATTCATTCAATAAAAATGATATTTTTATTGTTCAAATATTTTATTCCATATATGAATATTTTATATATTTTATTCATTCAATAAAAATGATATTTTTATTATTCAAATATTTTATTCCATACCTGAATATTTTATATATTTTGTTCATTCAATAAAAATGATATTTTTATTGTTCAAATATTTTATTCCATACATGAATATTTTATATAGTTCATTCATTCAATAAACACAACACAGTCATTTCAATCTAGACAAACAATCATTGTTTATACAATCAATGGTGTCGGGTGCTGCTAAGCACCATCTGCATCCTAATATATTTTTAACTATAAAATAATGAGAGTGAGAAGGAGTTCTCACATTCGGTTTCCACTCCGCCAGTTTTATTTCTGGATTTCTGAACCGTTTGGATTTGAATTTTCCTGAATTTTGATCTGCTCTAAATTAGACCCCGTCAGTTTTGTTGCGAAGCTCTCGGCTCCACGATCGCAAGAGATCCAGTTTCGCGCGACTTGGAACTCGTATGGAAAAGATATTGTATTTTAAACATTGGGTAATTAATAACGTCATTAAGCAAATTAAAATAATTAATCTAATTAACTTCTCTTGTACATCGTCTTCCACCCAGAAACCCTTTCGCTTCTAGGATTCAAGCTTGTCGCCTCCACATCACGCCTGCATCTGATCGGAGGACGCCACCGTGTGCATCGTCGAGCGCGCCACAACCGCCCCCCACGCTGACGAACACGCGCCACCCTAGCGGCCTGGAAAGCCGTTCGAACTTCACGCATTCGAGCTTGAGTTTCCCCCAATTCACCAAGTCAGAAATCATCATACCAGTACCAATTTGTAGATCACGAAGATCTCTTTAAAGTTTGCTTTATGAAGATAATCTAATTCGCGATGGATCGATCGAATTTTATGGATAAATTTTGGAGCGTTTCCAGCCTTAAATTTCACCCTGGCGGCGTAGAACGTTTAAAGAGTGCGTTTAGGGTTTCGTAATAGTTGAGAGACATTTATATAAATTATTTATTTCCAAAAATACATGTTTATTAATACAAACTCCAAATCGAACCCAACGACTGTCACCCCTAGCTAAATACCCCCCTTCCGAACACAATGGGATATGTTTCGTGAGCCAATTTAGCTGTTTCGATCAGTTTTCGTTAAATTAAAATATAAATCATTATATTGAATTTTAAACGTACATTTTAATTTATCGGGGCCACATACTGACTCCAAAAAATTTAGAAAAAAAATTTGGCTATGTTTTAACGATACAGTCCTAACGAAACTAATATCATTGAATTTGGAGACCGTTTGAAAAACATTCATTTTCCAGTCGATTAAATTCAAACTGAATTGACCAAACACGTTTAATTTTGCCACGCTCGCATATTAAATCCAAAATTTATGACAATTGAAATCTAGCGATTATTTGACATTCCGGATCCAATAAAAGTGGTTTCATCGAAAACGGAGGTCGTTTTTAAAATCGCTATTTTTAAGGGCTATATTTATATTAAATTCCATAGCGACTATTCTGAATTTTCAACTGGGCATAACTTTTTATTCCCTTTATGAAATCTGGATTTTTCACATTCGTTGGAAAGATATTTTCAAGCAGATTCAAATATTTCTAGTTTTACTAAAATCCGATTTATTTTGAATCCAGTACATTCATTTGAAATTTGAAATCGAAATTTCAAACTACCACGCCATTTAAGGCTCGTTTTATAATTAAAATAAATTTATTCGTTTTAACTTCGATTAAAATAAATTTTTAGTCATTGTTATTTAAAATAAATCATTTTAAATATTCAAAATTCATTAAAATAGCTAAAATAAAATTTTTAAATTGGTTCTGATTTTCCGAGTTGTTACATCTCCCCCACTTAGAATATTTTCGTCCTCGAAAAGGAACGGAGTGGAAAGTTGTTTAACTAATCAACTCAACTTTTATTCTGGCTTTCATTCTTCAACTTTTCAGTTTTTAAGAATTTTCTAATTTTTCAAAAATTTGGCTAACACCCTAAATTTTCGAAAAAATTCGCCATAACCTCATTTGTACGGGGAGACGTTTAAAACCGCAACTTGCCTCACATGGCCCTCATCAATCCAAAAGAAAAAGAAAAAGTCAAGCGGCTAGCCAATCGACTCATAAAATCATCCAAACTCAATAAATTAGTAAACATGTACCTATTTGTCGGGCATACAATTTTATTCCTCTGCTTAGCTTCCCTGCTATGACTTGTTCAATGTACATACATGTTTATGCATGCAATTTCAATCAATTTTCCATTTAGTTCAATATTTGATTCAATTTGGCTAAATTTTCCTTTCACTTACATATTGATTTCAATAATTTTATTAGTTAAACTAATAATCAAACACCACAACTAGCAATCAATTAGTTAATTAACTTTTCTATCATATATCTTTAATATATATTAAAAATCATGTTTTTGATGCTAATTCACAACAAATAAACATTATCTAGTTTTGGTACTCACACCAGTCAATTGGAAATATATTGATATCCCACTTTCGAAACTCGAACATAGGTACTGATGCTAATCGATTAATCACCAGGATCATCTCCGGGCGACTAGAGTGTGATTCTATATCCATCAAGTATATTCGAGGCTTCATATACACGTGGATCAGACGTATAATAAAATCTCTATATACCTGATAGTTCAAATCAATTTTAAATAAAATATTCAAATACGTATAATATGGTTTAAATTTTCAAACCAAAATTTGTTTTCATTTTTATTTTAAAAATAACACTCTTCTAACTCATTCTAGGATACTACTGATCCCATCTCAAACGAGTCATTCTTATTAGATATTACTAATCCAATCTCTGATGAATTCTTTCGTTCGGTTATAATGTATCTTGTTCTCGAGCTCTGTAAACCAAAGCTCCGATACCAGCTGAAGCGACCAAAACTCGCCCTTAAGGGAAAGCCCAGATTGAGTTGAGAACTCGACAAATCAGAACACAAACAGAAGAACATTTCATTGCTATTACAACAATTTACATCAGAGTACAAGAATATACAGAGTATGAACAAATAAGATACATTTGATAGATATCACATATTTACAAATTACAATGCAGTGGAAAATAATACAAAACACAACTGAAAGTAATACACGGATACAGAGTGTTCCGAATATAGCTTCAGCCGTAAACTAGGATCCTGTGAATATAATATCTGCAAAACCAAAACTATTAGCTACCCGTATGGAAAATAGGGGCACCCAGAGTTTAGGTTAAAACAAGAAACTCCAGGTTAGTCATGTGACTGGTGTGAGAACTAAAACAGTTATTAATTTGTTTTTAAAGTTAGGTAAATCAAGGGACCACACCGTATAACACGGAACGGGTTTACCCCTAAGAATACCAGTGCATGAAACAAATAGCGCAATGCTAATTAAAGAAAATGAAGCTATTATAAGACTCAAGTCCCATCACACAATGCAACGCAAGCCAAAGGATAAAGTTTTACCTTATAATAGCCAAATAATGCTTGGTACGTGAAATTTTATCTTTTATTATTACTATAAGTGAAGAAATCAACTTCAAATATAAATGTATCAATCATAGGCGGCATTGGTACCATCTATCATGTCGCCATACTAGGTTCTACAATCAAAACCGAAATGTCACGTACTGGAAATTGGATTTCCATCATGAGTCGAGGCAAGGGATGCACTCCTCACCGGCTTCGAGACACTCTATCAAATGCCTGAGGATCTCCCGCAGTAGACCCTTGGATCCTCCAAGGTCGGCCCTCCCTTACGTTTGAGGAGTAGTTATTCCTGAACGCACGTTTTCTAGTCCTATAGGACCTATCCATCGACTTCGTAGTAACCGATACATCTGAGGTGCCTCGCAATCCATCATCCACATAGGTAAAAATAAATAAATGTCTGGGCTCCATACTATGACACCACCCATAGCTAGAAGGAAACGTCATGCACTCCTTGGGTCCCTTATCCCGTTTTTGACTCATACCGAGGTGTGAGGCTCGCGAATTAACGCTATGCACAAAGCTATGCTATTTTAAAGCCGTGCTTTGATCATCAACCACAAGAATCTGCTTTTCAACAGAAGCCTTGATCATTTGCATCTTAGCATGTCACACAGGCAATTCACGCCATGTGACTGATGTCTATCGATATATAACCTTTAAGCTCGTACGTTTTAGAGAAGGGCATTAAGCAAGAGAATAAATTCTCCGTCGCCAAGATGATATATATTTAATAGAGATCAATCAACAAAGAATAAAATCCAATGTTAGACACACATCCATTTACAAGTTCTTCCTGGGTTTGAACGAAACCGGAGGCACCTTATTCCTCGTCCCATATGTCCAATGCAGGAGAGAGGTCCTCGCATATCCGATCTATCTCCAAGTATGTCTAGACGATCACCACTTATTACCTTGTCTTGGGTGTACCGCCCAATCAAGACATCAGTAATCATCCAAATGATGTGAAGATATCCGGTCTTCAACCACCGTCTTCATTGTCGGCTTGTCATCGATTCAGTTATTCAGAATGAGTATAAACCCGACCTTTCCGAATAACTCACATATATAGTAAACAAGTGCTATAAAAACACCCCATACACCTCATTCCCATCCAGAATATTCTTTTATTCAAATATTCTTGTACTTTGTGAAAGGTTCCCATTAATTTTATCAAAGATAAATTCTTTTAAATTTATTCTTTAATCTTCTTTTGGATATCAATTCTAAACCAAATTAAGGTTTATCCAAACTAGTCGGGATTCGCGCACCTTACCGAAGTAATCATTTGTTATATTTCCTAATCCCAACCTATTTATCCCATGTAGCAAAACTGGTAATACTCCATATCTAACACGACGATGTTATCGGTAAAAATTAATTACCATTTCCCGTTCAAATCTAATTAAAGATTTAACTATCGCTTGGAGCAAAACTGATGATACTCCATTCTCGATCACTTCCCAAATTTTATAATTTATATTATCGCATTAATATTTCAATCTAATTAAAGATGCATTTACACTCCACTTGGTTTTAATTTTCCCAAAAATCAATATTAATGATTATTTAACCTTGGAAACACAAACATGCCGCATCGACAATCTACACCGAACTATTGATTTCTGCCGATATAAAACCTCTAAGCTCATAGGTCTTAGAGAAGGGTGTTAAGCAAGAGAATAAATTCTCCGTCACCAAACAGATATATATTCAGCAAAGATCAACCATACAGTTCGAAATACAATGAACGACATGTAATCCTGTCTTTATTTGGGTTAAAGAACCAATGTCATTTAAAACATAGTTCACGATAAACCCAAAATACCATTCCATTAATTATGGAATCTTCACGGAAAACAAATCAATATATATAATCGATATCAATTTCTGTATCCGACTAATAATATAAATGGAATAATGACAAAGCCTTTTAAATTCCATTTATATTAACAGTCTTCCTCTACAGAAGTTTTCGATTATTATCAAATCGAATTCCATTCCATTCAATTTGTTGTATTAAATTGGAAAACTTTACTTTGGAAATTTTCCTTTAAATCTAAATAAAAGATTTATAAATTCCAAATCACATTCCATTGTAAATCGGGTTAAAGAACGAATGTCGTTAAAAACACAGTTCACAATAAACCCAATTCAAATTCCATTTTATTCCAATTATTAAATATAATTGGAAACTCTAATAATCTTAATTAAAAGATTTATACTTTTCACAAGGGGTTCAAGAACAGTGTTACTGAAAACACCATTCACGACAAACCCAAAATCCAATTCTTCTATTCAATTCCATTTAAATATTAATTAATTGGAAAACTTCACCAAATCCTAATTAAAAGATTTATTCTTTTTCTAAATTGGGTTTAAGAACAGTGATATTTAAGACATCGTTCACGACAAACCCAAAATCCAATTCAATATTAAATACAAGGCTCTGAATAGAAATTATATCGACTTATATTCAATATCAAATTCTGAAATCAACAATTATCGTATTGGGAATAACGATATATGTATCTTCCAAATTCCTATAAAAATATCCGTATAATCACGGAATCCAATATCGAAATATTTCGAAGATGATTTCCATTTAAATCCATTCCAATTCATTTATTGGAAATTCTAGTTATATTAAAACCATTTCAAATCCAATTTATTTTGTTTAAAAATATTGGATTATAATTCTAGTTCATAACTAGTTCATTTTGATATAATATATTTTTTTATCTTTACAAACGTGGAATTTTTCATCCAAATTCTTTCCAAATCATTTATTATGATTTTACACAAATTATTAATATTTTTAATAATTTTATCAAGGCCCTTTCAGTCGATTTCCATAAACGGTCATTGAACTACACTTACAACGACCTTTTCCAAAATTTATTTGGACGTAATTCCAAATCCAACCGTTAGATTTTAAATCTCTTATATTTGTTGGAAAGCTCTTTTCGATATGAACCCAACGGTACCGGTTTTAGGGGAATCCGACAGTCGGATCTCCCGTAACGCGCTAACTGCCGCAGCGCGGCGTGTTTTATTCAGGCCATTAAATATATATAATATACATATTATATATATTTCATCGATTTCCATTTAAAATGTATTTTATAAATTCGTTTTAAAACGATTCTAACTTCATTTTCAATTTTAAATCAAAATTGAATTTTCCTTATCATTACAATATATAAATGATAATATTTTCAAAATATCAGATTTTGAAATTATTTCCTTTTCGGTATTCAGTATAAAAATGAATAAAATCGACATAAATATCGTTTGCGTCGAAATGACGCATATCTAATCAACACGGCTTCATATAATTTAATATTTTCGTGTCCATCCCAAATCGGACATCAAAATCATATTTTGATCCTTTACTAAATATTATTTTAAAATATTCGTTTTTTCTGAATTGGAATCAGACATAGTCAATTACCATATGATTTTATTTATATGGATTTCATACAACACATGTATATAACAGTAATGATACACAATCAACCATCATCCAGAGTGCAATTTACAATTGTTTAAGCATTAAAACTAAATAATTAACGCTTACAATAGTCTGTCAACCAATCGATTGACATACAACTAAACAATTGGGGTTAGTGTACGCCAAATATCCTCTCAATACCCGTGCGGGGTTTCAATCAACAAATAAAGATTTTTATTTGTGCAATTGGGCGATGTGTAAAATTTATCATCCCAATCAATATCAGTTAAATGGGTGTACATAAACAAATCGTCCGATTTGTAAATGAATATTTATTTTAAACACATGACCATTTTATATAGTTAATATATTTAATAAAAAATGATATTTTTATTGTTCAAATATTTTATTCCATGCATGAATATTTTGTATATTTTATTCATTCAATAAGAATGATATTTTTATTATTCTAATATTTTATTCCATACATGAATATTTTATATATTTTATTCATTCAATAAAAATGATATTTTTATTATTCAAATATTTTATTCCATACATGAATATTTTATATAGTTCATTCATTCAATACACAGTCATTTCAATATAAACAAACAATCATGGTTTGTACAATCAATGGTGTCGTGTGCTGCTAAGCACCGTCTGCATCCTAGTATATTTTTAATTGTAAAATAATGAGAGTGAGAAGGAGTTCTCACATTTTGTTTCCACTCCGCCAGTTTTATTTCTGAATTTCTGAACCGTTTGGATTTGAATTTTCTTGAAATTCTGATCTGCTCCAAATTGGACCCGGTCAGTTTTGTTGCGAAGCTCTCGGCTCCACGATCGCAACAGATCCAATTTCGCTCGATTTGGACCTCGTATGGAAAAGATATTTTATTTTAAACATTTGGCAATTAATAACGTCATTAAGCAAATTAAAAAAAGTTCTCTTGTACATCGTCTTCCACCCAGAAACCCGTTCTCTCCTAGGGTTCAAGCTTGTCGCCTCCACATCGCGCCTGCATCTGATCGGAAGACGCCACCATGTGCATCATCGAGCGCGCCACAACCGCCCCCCGCGCTGACGAACTCGCGCCACCCTAGTAGCCTGGAAAGCCGTTCAAACTTCATGCATTCGAGCTCGAGTTTCCCCCAATTCACCAAGCCAGAAATCATCATACTAGTACCAATTTGTAGATCACAAAAATCTCTTTAAAATTTGCTTTATGAGGATAATCTAATTCGCGATGGATCGATCGAATTTTGTGGATAAATTTTGGAGCGTTTCTGGCCTTACATTTCTCCTTGGTGGCGTAGAACGTTCAAAGAGCGGGATTAGGGTTTCGTGGTAGTTGAGAGACATTTATATAAATTATTTTTTATTTTTTATTTCCAAAAATAAATGTTTATTAATACAAACTCCAAATCGAACCCAACGACTGTCGCCCCTAGCAAAATACCCTCATTCCGGACACAATGGGACATGTTTCGTGAGCCAATTCGGCTGTTTCGATCAGTTTCCGTTAAATTAAAATATAAATCATTATATTGAATTTTAAACGTACATTTTAATTTACCGGGGCCACGTACTGACTCCAAAAATTTCAGAAAAATAAATCTGGCTATGTTTTAACGATACGGTCCTTTTTGCTATTTTAGTAAAAACGCACTCTTCCCGTTTGTTATTTTTATAGGATCTCAAATTGTCTTTTTTATCATTTGAACTTTGATGATCCAATTACGCTGGTATGGTTTAAATAATGCAACAGGAATAACATTTGATAACTATACATTTGATCATCTTTGCTAAATCCGTCTGAACAACAGAATTTTCTTGTCAAGTTTTAAAGGCAGTCTAAATAAGCATAAATAAAAATATATGTAGATCACATTTTAATAACTATACATTTGATCATCTTTGTGTTGTATTTAACACGCAAGCCTTAACCCTATCACCACACCTTCTAGATTGTCGCGTAGACCAACTAACAGTGTTTTAATTGTTATCAAAAGATCGAGTATCAAATACGAAAAGAAATAAAGAGGGAAGATTTGTCGCTTTCATCAAATTTAGGCTTCTGAATAGCAAAAAGAAAACATTCTTTATTATTAAATGAATACAAAATCATCAAAAAAAGGAAATTTATGATTTGCGAATCATTTAAAAGAAAACTGGGGAAAAGCCTCTACGAGATTCTCGAGTAATGTACAAGTTCAGTCAATACATCCCTGCGTTGCAAAGCATTTGGATTACAGCCCATTTTTCATAGCATTAGATTCAAAAAAGAACTTGCAATCTTTCTTTCAGTGCCGCAAGTATAAATCCAAACATCGTTGTTTCCAACATTCAAAACTATTCATTTCAATAACACATATTATTTCCAATCAATTTTTTGTTAACACCTTAAGCAACATCAAGGATTAGATCTTCATCAACTCATACGCTATGCAATCGTCTTCATGTACATCAATTTGATCGTCAACCTGCACAACATAGAAGTTCCATATTCTCAACTTCATCTTTGGCAAGCTTTCATCTAAACAGCTTCAAATTCATAACGAGGTCAGTCACATCTATAGCTACATGAAATGCATAAAGATTTGTGATTAGCAATAATATATAGTTACAAGATAATGAAAATGTGAAATCTTGTATATATATCTAATGATAGGTACATGGTAAATTAGCTGATGACAGATGTATTATTTCCATCTTTTCACAAGCAACCGGTTGTGTCTATTGTGGCAAAAGCATTTGCCATGATAATATAACTAGCATAATTCTATTTATAGCAGGATTGTGGACTCTGTGTAATATTTACTCAATTGCATTTGTAAATCAAATGACCTTAAAATTGATAGGACGGTATCCAGTTATTGGCATATTTCATACAAACAGGGAAACTACATGAATCTCGTCTGTGGTTTAATCGCAACTTAAGTATTAAAGATGGCCAATGATCAGCCAGCGACAATGTGATAGAGGACAAAAGTATGTGTAGTATACGCAACTATTTCCCTAGCGAACAAACAGGCATGCAACATGAAATTGTGCAGCTTATAGAATGATATTTTGAAGCAAGGAGAATCTTTTTTTTATAGAAAAATGAATGTTGATATTAAGTTATAATTAATGGTGAAGAAGCATCTTAAATCTTTGGTTTAGAAGGCAAACTGGATTAGTGTAACCATGATCAAATAAACTTCTTTTAATTAGAGTCAAACTACAGTGAATAATAACTGGAAAAAAACATCTTAAAGTAGTGATTAAAACAAAAAAAGAACGAGAAGGCAATGGTGAATAATGAAATTTGCCCTCAAAAACTATTTACTTGATTCTGTGTTTTCAAACATCTTAGCAAAAAATTAAACTCACTAATCACAAAATTTTAAATTTAGATAGCAAGTTCATCTTACTCGTGTTCTTTTCATTCTTCATATCAGAGCAAAAATATTGATTCAGAATTAGACTCAATGGATCGTAGATGCAAGATTATACATGCTAAAATAGTAAAATAATTTAGTAAAATGAAAAATTATTTACCTTTGCTTGATTCAAAGCAATGGTTAATAGAGTAGAACTGGAAAGGCAATCTTCGGTGGCATAGAAGCATACTTCGACACTGACAGCAGTTGTCAGACGATAGCGATCACACATCACAGCTAAGCGAGGAGATTCTTGGTTTCATAACCTGTATCAAAATATACTTACCTAGCATAAACAATAATTCGAACCATTGATCCAAAGAAGAGAAATGTACACTTTAAAATTTTACTTCTGTATACTATGGTGGATATCGATATCCATTACCAAGATCTTCAAATTATTACTAAGGCATGGTGATAGCATCCATATGACACAAGACCAAGTCTTAACGTAAAGCAATATGTGGAATCATTTACAGTGAAACATTTATACAATTAATGGCACATGGAACAACATCATGCATGCTGCAGTTTTTTGAAACTTCTTCCCAGAATTACCCAAATTTTCCAGTCATTTCACATAATTTTAAACTCAGTATCAGTTTAAACTCCTGATATTTACAAAAATGATTTCAAATCACCACAAACATGGAGATAATGAGAGAGGATAATTAGTATTTTGAACTGCTCTTGCAGTTGCCGACTATAGAAGAAAAACAAGATACAGTAATTTAGATACAATGGCAAGATGAATATAAAACAAATGAACACGAAAAACAAATGGTGTACAAAGGCATTTTTTTCATCTTCATCAAATTTTTGGACATTGTGTTAGAGCAAATCACAAGTTTATTTCTTTATCACATCATACAGCTAAAAAGAAAATTCAACAGAAAAGAAAACGCATATACTAACTTGAAGGAAGAAGAGGCATATGATTTGGAAACAATTTCTTCTTCTTTTTCAAAAGCATTTTATTCCAATCAAAAATTCGAAAGCAAACACTCCCTTATCCTCTTCTTTTTGCAGGCTTCTTCTCTGTGATCGCGAAACTGGAACCCAACTCAAAATTCATCACAAACTTAACACCTTTGTGCAAAATCGACCACTCACTCAACTACACTTGCAATTAGCTTCAAACATTATGAAAAAAAAACTATTACCCATCAATAACTTAGTTTAGTTCATGGTGTAACAACCCGTATTTTTATATCATGTTAAAACAAGAAATCAAGGCAGAATTAAATTCTAAAATAATAATCAGGGGAAACAGGTTGCGCCATTGCGTTCGACTCGGAATTCTGCATGAAATTGAGTCCGAGTTTTCGAAAATCGGAGTTCGTATGACCAAGTTATGACCCTTAGAAGTTTAAGAAGTTTAAGGAATTTAAATAAAATAAAACAGCTCGAAAATAAAGCTAGAAATTCGAAATTCAAACCCAGAGAAGGCTGGCGGGAAAATTCCCGCCCATATACCCAGGTCGACTGGGGAGTCGACCCCCCCCCCAACCAGGTCGACTTGGGTGCCGACCTCCCCATGACCAGGTCGACTGGGGAGTCGACCCGGGGGTCGACCTGGCCCCTTTTTCCAGATCCGAGTCTTTTTGTATTTTTCTGAATCTAGACCTATTTTCTGACCATATTCATGACTCTAATCCTATATAAACTCACCCCTAGCCTCATTCTCTCCACACCATGTGATTTTGTCCTTATGCTGCTTCTGAGATAATCAAAATAATAAAATAAAAAGGAAGAAAAAGGATTGCTTCTTCTCCATCAAGACTACGCTTAGAGATTTGCAAATTGGAGGATTTCAATTAGAACACGATCAATCAAATAGAGATTCAACAATCAAATTCTGCTTTCTAATTCTCGATCCACGCACTGTAAGTTCCAGTTACTTTTAGATGAAAACTATAAACTTGATATGGGCATGCTATAAATTGGAATTTGATTTACGTATGATTCATATCTATTCTTATTCATCTTGGATCTTGACATTTGGGAAAATTGCTTTGGAATCAGTTTGGGCCTATTCGCATTATAAATCAAATGTTACCATGCCTATGACATTGAAACCATTGTTAATGGCCAAGGACTATGACTGAGAACATAAGACTATGCCTATGCCCATGACTATGACAAGGACAATTGTGGCTAATCACCTATGACTCGTGACTATGAATTACTACCTATGATTATGAACGTAAGACTATGACCATGACTTTGAAACTATTACAGTTAATTGCCTATGACTATTAGGGTAGTTGCCTAGAACTCTTTTGGATAATTATCCATGACTATTGTATAACTATTGTGGTGTAAATCTGCCCGGAACCGCCCGGCAAATCCAGTAGCCACAAAGTGTCAATCTAATGTGAGAGGTTGAAGGCCAAATTGTAGGCGTAACGGTTTATGACACGAGGTTAGACCCAGTTTGTGGTGTAAATCTGCCCAGAACCGCCCGGCAAATCCAGTGGCCACAAAATGCACGGTCTAATGTGAGAGGTCATGATTTGTTTGTCATAATGAATGAATTAAGGAATACTAACCATAATAAGACGTGGGTATGGTTAGAGGGTTAGGTGGGATGACATGGAAATTTGACATGTAAATGTAGACCTAACCGGTATGAGTTAAGAACATGTAAAACTTATAAATGTAGGCTCAACCAACATAACTGTTAATCAGACTAATGGGTGGGTTAAGTAATACGACTAGACTAATGACACTTAACCAATATGACATGAATGGGTGGGTTAAGTAACGTGGCTAGGCTAATGACACTTAACCGTTATAACATGACTAGCGGATGGGTTGGGCTAACTTGAATAGGTTGATAACACCCAATCGATATAACCTGATGCGTGGTAGGGTTAAGTAAACACACGAGGGTAACACTTAACCATTATAATATGACTGGTGGATGGGGTTAAGTTAAAGCCTAATCAATAAGGGGAAGAAAAACACTTAGTAGACTTTAAACCTGGAGAAGCCATGCACTTAACCAATATAACGTGATGCGTGGTAAGGTTAAGTAACAACACAGGGTAACACTTAACCGTCACAACATGATAAGTAGGTGGGCTAAGTCAATGTACACTTAACCAATATGACATGACATGCGGTGGGGTTAAGTTAACACAAGGGAGAACACTTAGCCAGTATAACAAGGCTTGCGGTAGGGTTAAGTAACTCAAGGAACAACACTTAACCGATATAACATGATGTGTGGTAGGGTTAAGTAAAACAAGAGAAAACACTTAACCAACTTAACGTGATGGACGGAGAGGGTTAAGTACATATCGGGTTGGTGGGTAATATTAGTAAATATAGGCCCACAAACTTAACCATTAATAAGCATGCTTGAATCAGTGGGTTAAGTACATCACGGGAAGGTGGGTAATATCTGTATATATAGGCCTGCAAACTTAACCAGTAGGAAACCCTAGTAATGGGGACCCATTTCAGTAGTAACCCAATTAGGTATCATGGTACCCTGAAACTAGGCAGGGTGGGGCACGATTACTGGGCTGATTGTAAGCGGTCAAAAGCGACGGCGGTGGGTGCACAGTGTGGGTTCTAACGGGGTGCGGGCGTGCACACACTCTGGAGCAGACAAACAGGGCACTGGGGAACCAGTAGTATAACCTATGTATTCTAGAATTGTGTCGGGCCACCACCATGGGTCTTGATACACCCCATGGTGGGACCAGCATAGGTATCTACAATCATTGGGAGCCGTATGACACACATAGGTAGCATAATCCCTAGGTTGGACCTAGGTGGCATAAACCCTAAATCCGAGAAGCGTTCAATAGGTATCATAATCCCTAGGTTGGACCTAGGTGGCATAAATCTTGGTTGAATCTAGGAAGCGCTCGATAGAAAACCCTATATTAGATCTAGGTAATAAATAACAGATGTACACGTGAAATCAACCTTAATTTCGGGGATTGGGATCACGTTATGATTTTATCATTTTATATAGATTACTAGTTGGGACACTAGTTAGGTGGTGCAGAGCAAATAGATATCATTTTAATGGTGAAGCAGAGAAATCTTGCGATGCTTGATAGAAATCTTACGAAACTATACTTAGTTCATCTTGAATGGGAACCTTGCAATGTTATACTTGATTCATCATGCCTGTAGCTTACCTTGTCATCATGCTTATGTTTACTTTCAGTTTATTCATGCCATATTAACTTCACCTATTTTTATGCTGAAAGCCATTAGGACTTACTCAGTCTTTATGACTGACCCGGTTTGTTTCGCCTCTTTATCTTCCGTTTCCCCTCCCCCAGGTTCGCAGGGTGGAAATACAGCTTAGTTCGGATCTTACCAAGCTCCAAGGCTCTTTCATGTGCTGCTTGGATCTCTCTTGGCTATGGCTTGCTTTTCTTTATTGGGGAATACTACAATTTATTTTCATGCTTCTTTGTTTTTGAGCAAGATAGATATTTTAGCCATGTAATTGGGTATTGGAAGTTGATGGGCTTTTATTGTAAACAATTGTATTTAATAAATGATTTGAAGTACTTCTACTTTACCTTCCGTTGTTTTATATATGTCTATCTTGTAATATTTATGTTCCAGTACCCATAATGCTCCATTGAAGTTAAGGCATTCCCTTTGTGAGTGACCTTTATGTATGTGGGGTGTTACATTTGGTATCAGAGCAGAAGGTTACCATACTGGACAGAAGCTTTTAAAAAAAACCTTCTGAAATTATTTTCAAAACATTTACAAAGAAGCATTTTTCTAAGAAAAGTATTGTTTTATTTAAAGGCTATTCCCCAAAATCCATTAGCACTATCCTTTGTTTCCTTGTTTGAATCTCTTTTCCTTTCTTTTCTCCATCTGTAGTCGCATTAGTTTTACCTGTGGCTAATCTTCTTTCTAGCTTCGCAGAGGGTTTTCCGTACGATGGAGATAGTTTCCGTGAGGCTTGTTAACATGTTACATAGGAAAGGTATGAGTGATAAGTTAAGGTGGATGAGTCTCAGAACGAGAAGAAAGACTTCCAGAAGGGAGGCAAGAACAACGACAACGACAATAACAAGTCACGTGATAAGAGGAAATGCGACTTCTGTGGTATTGAGGGGCATATAGTCCAGGATTGTAGAAAGAAAAAGATGAAGATGGGAGCATGCTTTCAGTGTGGTGAAACTGGACATATCAGCAAGAACTGCCCTAAGAAGCAAGGGCAAGCCCCACAACCAGGACCTTCTGGGGGTACATCTTTAACTTCTCCTCCTTGATGCTTTGTTTTATCTTGCTTATCTTCTCGATCCTATCTTGAGAACCTTAGGTAGAACCATATGGATGGAAACATGTATTTGAAACATGTTATGGTTGATGTTTGCAAATGGTTGCAAGTGGTCGCAAGTGATTGCTCGTGGTTGCATAACACACATTAGGCACTAGATCGGCTCAGACACGTTTTCATATTGCACATGCATGAGTGTTTATACTTGTTTATGCATGAAATTGAATGTGTTATCATGTGGATGTTGCATATGGATGAATGTTTGTGCACACATATAGTGTTTATGTGACTAGGATTACTTGCATACATGTTGGATTCATGACACTAAACATATTTTGCATTAAGAAGATCAAACAGGCCTGATCATTTGCATTAGATAAGGAACATATACACACACTTTCTGCATATGTTCATATTGCATTAGAAATCTTTTAAGGACAATGATTGCTCGTGAATGATGTTTGAGTAGATGGATGATTGGATGGTAGGATATATTCTTCCTAACTTAGAGATTTCGGGGACAAAATCCTTTAAGGAGGGGAGAATGTAACAACCCGTATTTTTATAACATGTTAAAACAAGAAATCAAGGCAGAATTAAATTTTAAAATAAGAATCAAGGGAAACGGGTTGCGCCATTGCATTCGTCTCGGAATTCAGCATGAAATCGAGTCCGAGTTTTCGAAAATCGGAGTTCGTATGACCAAGTTATGACCCTCAGAAGTTTTAGGAATTTAATTAAACAAAACAGCTCGAAAATAAAGCCAGAAATTCGAAATTCAAACCCAGAGAAGGCTGGTAGGAAAATTCCCGCCCATATACCCAGGTCGACTAGGGAGTCGACCCCCCCAACCAGGTCGACTGGGGAGTCGACTGGGGTGTCGACCTCCCCATGACCAGGTCGACTGGGGAGTCGACCTGGCCCCTTTTTCCTCATCCGAGTCTTTTTGTATTTTTCTGAATCTAGACCTATTTTCTGACCATATTCATGACTCTAATCCTATATAAACTCACCCCTAGCCTCATTCTCTCCAGACCATTTCATTCTGTCCTTATGCTGCTTCTGAGATAATCAAAATAATAAGATAAAAAGGAAGAAAAAGGACTGCTTCTTCTCCATCAATACTACGCTTAGAGATTTGCAAATTGGAGGATTTCAATTAGAACACGATCAATCAAATAGAGATTTAACAATCAAATTCTGCTTTCTAATTCTCGATCCACGCACTGTAAGTTCCAGTTACTTTTAGATGAAAACTATAAACTTGTTATGGGCATGTTATAAATTGGAATTTGATATACGTATGATTCATATCTATTCTTATTCATCTTGGATCTTGACATTTGGGAATATTGCTTTGCAATCAGTTTGGGCCTATTCACATTATAAATCAAACGTTATCATGCCTATGACATTGAAACCATTGTTAATGGCCAAGGACTATAACTGAGAACATAAGACTATGCCTATGACTGAGGACATAAGACCATTGCCTATGACTATGACAAGGACAATTGTGGCTAATCACTTATGACTCATGACTATGAATTACTGCCTATGATTATGAACATAATACTATGACCATGACTTTGAAACTATTATAGTTAATTGCCTATGACTATTAGGGTTGTTGCCTAGAACTCTTTTGGATAATTATCCATGACTATTGTATAACTATTGTGGTGTAAATCTGCCCGGAACCGCCCGACAAATCCAGTAGCCCCAAAGTGTCCGTCTAATGTGAGAGGTCGAAGGCCAAATTGTAGGCGTAACGGTTTATGACACGAGGTTAGACCCAGTTTGTGGTGTAAATCTGTCCGGAACCGCCCAGCAAATCCAGTGGCCACAAAATGCACGGTCTAATGTGAGAGGTCATGATTCGTTCATCATAATGAATGAATTAAGGAATACTAACCAAAATAAGACGTGGGTATGGTTAGAGGGTTAGGTGGGATGACATGGAAATTTGACATGTAAATGTGGACCTAACCGGTATGAGTTAAGAACATGTAAAACTTATAAATGTAGGCTCAACCAACATAACTGTTAATCAGACTAATGGGTGGGTTAAGTAATATGACTAGACTAATGACACTTAACCAATATGACATGAATGGGTGGGTTAAGTAACGTGGCTAGGCTAATGACACTTAACCATTATAACATGACTAGCAGATGGGTTGGGCTAACTTGAATAGGTTGATAACACCCAATCGATATAACCTGATGTGTGGTAGGGTTAAGTAAACACACGAGGGTAACACTTAACCATTATAATATGACTGGTGGATGGGGTTAAGTGTAACACCCCGCCTCCGCTAGGGTCACTCGCAAAGGAATGCACTAGCTTTAGAGGGGCATTATTGGTAAACATGCACAGAAATATCACAAGACAGAACATATAAAATAGCGGAAGTAAAATCAAACTTTCATAACATGAATAAATAAGGTCTAAAGCCTTTTACATCAGAGTACATCAAAACCTGTCTTGCAATAGTAAAGAAGCATAAAGACATTTTCATAAATTATTCCCCAAGTAAAAACAGTAAAGTAGCCATTAGCCAAGAAAAGTCCAAGCCATCCATGATGACCTTCAAGCAGAAGAAGTCCGAACTAAACAACAGTATTTCCTCCCTGTAACCTGGGGGGGAACGGAAGAAAAGAGGCGAAACAAAACGGGTCAGTCAAAAAGACTGAGTAAGCCCTATCTACTATTAGCATAAAAACTAGTAAAGTTAACTGACATGAGAAACTGAGATGAACATAAGCATGATAACAAGATAGATAAGCTAAATCAAAATAACAGGATGAACTACTGAACTCAGATAAACTAAGGTGTCATGATAAATTACGATGTCAAGATAAAACAAGGTATCACATCGTCAGGTTTCTATCAAGTATAATATCCCCAAGATATCTGTCACGTATAACGCCCCATGATATCTATCCTCTATTTTAGCTCTGCACCTACCGTACTAGTATCCCCACCGTGTCATGTGCTAACCAAGAATGACCCTCACTCAAAAGTCGTGTAATGGTCCATGTCAACCTAATATATCGCATATATAGGTTACTCAACTTGTATGTTTTATTCCATGTAAATGTTCAGTCCCTTGCCGTAGACCATACGGGCTTTCCCATGAGATTCTATATTACTTTAACATAGTTCCATGATCCTTAAGATCGGTTTGGACTGTTACCCTAAACCTAGCTAGGGTCTTCCAACATGAATTATTGTTTGTACAACTAGGACTTATGCTACCTAGGGCTGCTAGGGATTATGCTTACCTATTGCACGTTTTCGTATCTCGGTTTGGGTTTAACCACCTAGGGCCACTAGGGATTACGCTAACCGCCAACCGCGCCCTTTTTCCCACGCATTCATCGTGAATCGCTTTTCCATGACTGTATGCACATGTATCACATCGTGCCATCTGAGTCCTGTCACAGGGCAAATCAAGAAATACAGGACTCGGTCGGGAGCTTTCGATTTATCTGCCGATGCAGATGCTAAGGTCTGTTTTTCTTATACGTGGCTATGGTCCCACGAGACCACTCCCTCAACTAGTGAAAGACAAGACAGGATAAATCCTGTATGAGAACACAACACTGGCCAACCCACATCCAAGCCTTACCGCAACCATAATTAGATAGCAATTATGGTCTTTTGGGTGTTCTCTGCCTTTCCGTACGTACACGCTTGACCAAAGATGGTAGGTAGCCTGACGAAATGCTATCTAGGGTACGACCGTGTATCGTCGACTATCCCCTATCCATCCCCGTCTTTAGGTCGCTCGTATAGCAACCAAGGCATACTCTTGGTTCTTCTAACGCAGTCCTTAACCTCTCATGAGCCTAGTATAATCACCTGGCAGCTCATAGAGGGATACCAAGAATATCCTCACGTTCCCCGAAGCCACTGCTTCGTTACCCAGTTCGCTGGAGCCTTTATCTAAATCAGATACTTGCTCCTACTCGTATACTTAAACGATGACCTACAGTATCAGGTTACTCATCTATCTATGAACTGGTCTAAATTTCCTTGACTAAGAATCATTACTTAGTTATTCCTCAACTAAGGTTTACCACTTAACCTTATTCACGTTATCCTTCTTAACTACGGTTATCCCCTATCCTCAGAACTAGGGTTTACATAATGGATTAAGTGTCACTTAAGTTCATGACTTAACCCGTCTACCAATCATGTCAAAATTGGCTAAGTATCCAAGTCCAAGACTTAACCCGTCTTCAAATCATGTCAAAATTGGCTAAGTATCCAAGTCCAAGACTTAACCCTACAAACCATGCTCACGTTGGTTAAGTATGTATTAAGCAATTCACGACTTAACCTCGTCCAATTATCATTCTAGATTGGTTAAGTATATATTAACTTGACCCTATCAATTTACTCAGTCAAATCGGTCAAGTGTATTCAAGCGATTCGTGACTTAGCCTTATCTTGTTTTCACGTTAGATCGGTTAAGTATAGGTTAACTTAACCTCAATAAATTCACGAGTTAGATTGGTTAAGTATAGGTCACTTAACCACATCAATTCATCATGTTTAGATTAGTTAAGTGTTTAACTTAACCCCATTAAACTACCAAGTGGGATTAATTAAGTCTAGGCTAACTTAACCCCATCTAATTTCCATGTTTAGACTAGCTGGGTCTAATCTTAACCCCATTCGTTAACCGTATTTTTCGGTTAAGCATCATTAAGAAAACTTACTTAACCTTACCAAGTTATCGCGTTGGATTGATTAAGTGTTGGTTAACTTAACCCCATCCACTAGTCATATAAAAATGGTTAAGTGTCATTAGGCAAATCAAGTTACTTAACCTACCCAACCTTGTCATGTTTTGTTAAGTATCATTAGCCTAATCAAATTACTTAACCCATTTGTCCATGTCATATTTGGTTAAGAGTCATTAATCAAATTAACTTAACCCTATCATGTGGCATTAATTACTTAATGCACCTTCACCTCTCACATTAGACTTTGTTGTGGTTACTAGTTAAGCCGGTCGGTTCCGGGTAGCTTTACACCACAACTTGGTCTAACCTCGGGTTCCAGCACAACATGACCAACTTCTCACATTGGGTCCTATTGTTTGCAACTACTAGTTAGGCCGGTCGGTTCCGGGTAGTTTTACGTTGCAAACTCAACCCAACCTCGAGTTGGCCACACTTATATTATCTAAGTGTCATGTCCATCATGTTTCCCAAAACATGTTACAAGTTTTCAAGCATTTGGGTAGACCTAACTTAATAGGTAAATTCCCAAAGGGTAGAAATAACTTAATAGGTAAATTCCCAAGCTTATGTTTTTATGCATACTTACATGTCAACTTCCATGTTATATTTCAAGTCATGTTTTCAAGTTGTATTTTCATGTCATTAGAAATTATCCATAACATAACCCAACGCTTTTAAACTCGCATATACGTTCGCGACAACGTAATGGATTAAAAGAAGAGACTTGGCAAAGGCATGACAAAAATGGATATTAAGCCACAAGTTAATCATGGTGGCAAATGAGGCACAAATGTGTTCATTAACTTGCATGTTACATTCTTAAGCCTCAAAACATGCATAAACCCAAACTTGGCACATAAGCGAATCATGGTGACAAAAGATATGGAATGATGACTAGTAACTCGCATATATCATCATATAAGGGTTATGACTTCATATGCAAGTTGACATAAAGGTTATGAGGGTTCTCATGTTGCCTAATGCAACATTTCAACATAAAGGTTGTAGCTTTTAGCTCACAAGATCAAGATAATGACTTCATAAACTTGCATGACATGATAGCATGTATCATACTCAATGATCAAACCCAAACTTGCAACATGAACATTTAACTTCATAGTTAATATCTAAGAGTAGGGAAAGGGCTTACATTGCTATGAAGGCACAAAAGATATGACAAAGCCCTTATGCAATCAAATAGACCCAAAATGCAAGCTCTAACATAAAAACCCTTGAGCCAAAATGATCAAAACCCTTGCTTTATGATGCAAAGATAGAAACTTGACTTGAATGCAAGCTAATGACACTCATACAAGCTTGAAAACACTTGTATGCATGGAAAATCTCTCATAGAAACCATTTAGAAATTTTATGAAGAGAGTGGAGGCCATGAGAGGTAAAATTTTGCCATAGTTTAGTTGCATGAATGAATAATGAGGATTTAGGATAGGTTAGGGTCTTATTTATAGATTAGGCAAGTGTTTTAGGCCATAGGATTAAACCTAGATTCAATCCAAGCCATCAAAGCATGTCTTGGGGAAGAAGTCAAGTGTAGGAACCATCTAGGGCCTTTAGATTAAAGATGAACCATGAGAACCATCCAAATGCAAAACCTGCATTTGAGCGAATCGGCCCACGGGTTGACAGCCAAACACCCTGGATTAACCCCTAGTCGACCCAGCGAGCTCGGGTCGACCTCAAAAATCGGCCGGTTCGGTTATTCCCCTCTCCCAATTCGCTGTTTTGAACATTTTTGCATATTTATTAATTTAATTTTCAATTATATATATATATATATATATATATATATATATCAATATATATATATATATTTCTCTGCGCAACCCATTTCACTTAATTAAGTATACTTTAATTTGGGAATTTTTCGTGAAACTTCGCGAGGCCATATCTTGGTCATACGGACTCCGATTCTCGAAAACTCAGACTCTATTTCGCGTATTTTTCCGAGACGAATGCAATGGCGTAGCCCGTTTTACTTGATTCAGAATTTAAAATTAAATTCTGCCTTGATTCTCGTCTTAACACGTTATCGAAAAATACGGGTTGTTACATTCTCCCCACCTTTTAGGATTTCGTCCCCGAAATCTCCAAGTTAGGAAGAACATATCCTACCATCCATCATCCATCTACTCAAATCATCATCCACAAGCAACCATTGTCCTTAGATGACTTCTAATGCTGTATGAATATATGCAAAACGTGTGTGTACATGTTCCTTAGCTAATGCTAATGATCAGGCCTGAATAATCTTTCTAATGCAAAATATGTATAGTGCCATGAATCCAACATGTATGCAAATAGTCCTAGTCATATAGATACTATATGCGTGCACAATCATTCATTCATATGCAACAACCGCATGATAATACATTCGATTTCATCCATAAACAAGTATAAATACTCGTGCATATGCAATATGAAATGTGACCGAGTCGAGCTAGTATCTAATGTGTATTCGCGCATCCACGAGCAACCACTTGCAACCATATCAATCATAACATGTTTCAAATACATGTTTACATCCATAGGGTTCTACCTAGAATTCCCTGAAACAGGGTCGAGAAGATAAACATGACAAACTCCTTACAGGGTTTGTAACGGAGAATAGGACCGAGAGGATGTCCACAAAAGATAGCCTACAAGTAAGCTCTACAGAAAACAGGGATCAAGGATATACTCCCAAAAAGAGATATCATGCGCGTATCTAATCTTTGACCATCAAAGTCGTCTTTTAACTTCGCGATTTTGTAGCTTCTTATTCCTGTTTCCATAACATGAGCTGGAACTCATTTCTTCGTCGCCTCTCATTCCACTTGCACTTATCCTTTTCCTAGAATACTTGACGCAAACATGACTGCGTACTCATGATCTCATGCAAGCTTTCCAAAATTCACTAGTGAATCTTGGATCTCGTTTATATACTATAAGGCATTCCATGTAGAACTTTCTCTTGAAAGTAAACAAATGTCAATCAGGTTATCATGCGCACTTACTAGCGTGATCTCTATAACCCATGCATAAATGAAGTAAACCATCCGTCTTATTGGCGAACACCACTCGATCGGGCTTCAAATTTCCAATAAAGGCATCAAGGGATTCTAAGTAACTAGTCATGACAGAACCTCAAAAAGGTTACCCGATACTTCGAGGGCATTACCAAGGCTAGTCAAAAGGTCTAACTACCCTCCTATCAAAACCGAGAGTGGCACCCCCTACTGGATAACCACTTCATCCCTAGAATCCATCCATAGCTTATAAACATAAGCATTATTTCCAAACTCAACACTTGGCATAGACATTCCCAAATCCAAACAAGTCATGTATAAATGGACTGATTCTCTAATAGGACATTGAGACAAAAATGGGATTCTCTATTACGCTAGTACTTAAGGTGCAGAGACTCAACTATCGAAGCAGACTTAAATGATATGAACAACGAAGTCCTAACGGGATGATAGAGAAGAAAAGCTAAACCTTTAACAAGATCGTTACCCTCCTTCCGAGGTACTCTAGAAATGAGAGCATACTACTGCCCTCCCGATGATCTTGTCCTTGTCCCATAATACTTAACTATCCGCCCCGTTTTACCATGCCAAAGGTACTCTCTCGTCATGGGTTTCATTGTTCATCTTTCTCCCTCCTTTGAGGACTAAGCCATACCAACAAGTTGCTCATCCTTAAGCTCGTATCCTTTATCCTTCTTTCTCACGATCCTTTCTTATAACGCGGCCACTGGTCTCTCGAGAACCACCTCCATCGTATGGAAAGCACTTTCGTAGGTAGAAAAGACTAGTCGCAGTTAAAACTACTGTGACTACAGATGGAGGAAAGAAAGGAAAAGAGACTCAATTAAGGAAACAAGGATAGTGCTAATGGCCTTTGGGGAATAGCCTTTTTCTTTGAAAAGAAAATTTTCTTGAAAAATGCTTCTTTGTAAACGGTTTTTTTTTTCAAATAGTTTTCAGAAGGCCTTTAAAAACTTTTGCCCAGTCTGGTAACCTTCTGCTCTGATACCACGTGTAACACCCCGCCTCCGCTAGGGTCACTCGCAAAGGAATGCACTAGCTTTAGAGGGGCATTATTGGTAAACATGCACAGAAATATCACAAGACAGAACATATAAAATAGCAGAAGTAAAATCAAACTTTCATAACATGAATAAATAAGGTCTAAAGCCTTTTACATCAGAGTACATCAAAACCTGTCTTGCAATAGTAAAGAAGCATAAAGACATTTTCATAAATTATTCCCCAAGTAAAAACAGTAAAGTAGCCATTAGCCAAGAAAAGTCCAAGCCATCCATGATGACCTTCAAGCAGAAGAAGTCCGAACTAAACAACAGTATTTCCTCCCTGTAACCTGGGGGGGGGGGGAACGGAAGAAAAGAGGCGAAACAAAACGGGTCAGTCAAAAAGACTGAGTAAGCCCTATCTACTATTAGCATAAAAACTAGTAAAGTTAACTGACATGAGAAACTGAGATGAACATAAGCATGATAACAAGATAGATAAGCTAAATCAAAATAACAGGATGAACTACTGAACTCAGATAAACTAAGGTGTCATGATAAATTACGATGTCAAGATAAAACAAGGTATCACATCGTCAGGTTTCTATCAAGTATAATATCCCCAAGATATCTGTCACGTATAACGCCCCGTGATATCTATCCTCTATTTTAGCTCTGCACCTACCGTACTAGTATCCCCACCGTGTCATGTGCTAACCAAGAATGACCCTCACTCAAAAGTCGTGTAATGGTCCATGTCAACCTAATATATCGCATATATAGGTTACTCAACTTGTATGTTTTATTCCATGTAAATGTTCAGTCCCTTGCCGTAGACCATACGGGCTTTCCCATGAGATTCTATATTACTTTAACATAGTTCCATGATCCTTAAGATCGGTTTGGACTGTTACCCTAAACCTAGCTAGGGTCTTCCAACATGAATTATTGTTTGTACAACTAGGACTTATGCTACCTAGGGCTGCTAGGGATTATGCTTACCTATTGCACGTTTTCGTATCTCGGTTTGGGTTCAACCACCTAGGGCTACTAGGGATTACGCTAACCGCCAACCGCGCCCTTTTTCCCACGCATTCATCGTGAATCGCTTTTCCATGACTGCATGCACATGTATCACATCGTGCCATCCGAGTCCTGTCACAGGGCAAATCAAGAAATACAGGACTCGGTCGGGAGCTTTCGATTTATCTGCCGATGCAGATGCTAAGGTCTGTTTTTCTTATACGTGGCTATGGTCCCACGAGACCACTCCCTCAACTAGTGAAAGACAAGACAGGATAAATCCTATATGAGAACACAACACTG
Source organism: Allium sativum (assembly GCA_030737875.1). Classification (NCBI taxonomy): domain Eukaryota; kingdom Viridiplantae; phylum Streptophyta; class Magnoliopsida; order Asparagales; family Amaryllidaceae; genus Allium; species Allium sativum. Next base: position 39,045,535 of record CM060913.1, read on the forward strand.
GCCAACCCACATCCAAGCCTTACCGCAACCATAATTAGATAGCAATTATGGTCTTTTGGGTGTTCTCTGCCTTTCCGTACGTACACGCTTGACCAAAGATGGTAGGTAGCCTGACGAAATGCTATCTAGGGTACGACCGTGTATCGTCGACTATCCCCTATCCATCCCCATCTTTAGGTCGCTCGTATAGCAACCAAGGCATACTCTTGGTTCTTCTAACGCAGTCCTTAACCTCTCATGAGCCTAGTATAATCACCTGGCAGCTCATAGAGGGATACCAAGAATATCCTCACGTTCCCCGAAGCCGCTGCTTCGTTACCCAGTTCGCTGGAGCCTTTATCTAAATCAGATACTTGCTCCTACTCGTATACTTAAACGATGACCTACAGTATCAGGTTACTCATCTATCTATGAACTGGTCTAAATTTCCTTGACTAAGAATCATTACTTAGTTATTCCTCAACTAAGGTTTACCACTTAGCCTTATTCCCGTTATCCTTGTTAACTACGGTTATCCCCTATCCTCAGAACTAGGGTTTACATAATGGATTAAGTGTCACTTAAGTTCATGACTTAACTCGTCTACCAATCATGTCAAAATTGGCTAAGTATCCAAGTCCAAGACTTAACCCGTCTTCAAATCATGTCAAAATTGGCTAAGTATCCAAGTCCAAGACTTAACCCTACAAACCATGCTCACGTTGGTTAAGTATGTATTAAGCAATTCACGACTTAACCTCGTCCAATTACCATTCTAGATTGGTTAAGTATATATTAACTTGACCCTATCAATTTACTCAGTCAAATCGGTCAAGTGTATTCAAGCGATTCGTGACTTAGCCTTATCTTGTTTTCACGTTAGATCGGTTAAGTATAGGTTAACTTAACCTCAATAAATTCACGAGTTAGATTGGTTAAGTATAGGTCACTTAACCACATCAATTCATCATGTTTAGATTAGTTAAGTGTTTAACTTAACCCCATTAAACTACCAAGTGGGATTAATTAAGTCTAGGCTAACTTAACCCCATCTGATTTCCATGTTTAGACTAGCTGAGTCTAATCTTAACCCCATTCGTTAACCGTATTTTTCGGTTAAGCATCATTAAGAAAACTTACTTAACCTTACCAAGTTATCGCGTTGGATTGATTAAGTGTTGGTTAACTTAACCCCATCCACTAGTCATATAAAAATGGTTAAGTGTCATTAGGCAAATCAAGTTACTTAACCTACCCAACCTTGTCATGTTTTGTTAAGTATCATTAGCCTAATCAAATTACTTAACCCATTTGTCCATGTCATATTTGGTTAAGAGTCATTAATCAAATTAACTTAACCCTATCATGTGGCATTAATTACTTAATGCACCTTCACCTCTCACATTAGACTTTGTTGTGGTTACTTGTTAAGCCGGTCGGTTCCGGGTAGCTTTACACCACAACTTGGTCTAACCTCGGGTTCCAGCACAACATGACCAACTTCTCACATTGGGTCCTATTGTTTGCAACTACTAGTTAGGCCGGTCGGTTCCGGGTAGTTTTACGTTGCAAACTCAACCCAACCTCGAGTTGGCCACACTTATATTATCTAAGTGTCATGTCCATCATGTTTCCCAAAACATGTTACAAGTTTTCAAGCATTTGGGTAGACCTAACTTAATAGGTAAATTCCCAAAGGGTAGACCTAACTTAATAGGTAAATTCCCAAGCTTATGTTTTTATGCATACTTACATGTCAACTTCCATGTTATATTTCATGTCATGTTTTCAAGTTGTATTTTCATGTCATTAGAAATTACCCATAACATAACCCAACGCTTTTAAACTCGCATATACGTTCGCGACAACGTAATGGATTAAAAGAAGAGACTTGGCAAAGGCATGACAAAAATGGATATTAAGCCACAAGTTAATCATGGTGGCAAATGAGGCACAAATGTGTTCATTAACTTGCATGTTACATTCTTAAGCCTCAAAACATGCATAAACCCAAACTTGGCACATAAGCGAATCATGGTGACAAAAGATATGGAATGATGACTAGTAACTCGCATATATCATCATATAAGGGTTATGAATTCATATGCAAGTTGACATAAAGGTTATGAGGGTTCTCATGTTGCCTAATGCAACATTTCAACATAAAGGTTGTAGCTTTTAGCTCACAAGATCAAGATAATGACTTCATAAACTTGCATGACATGATAGCATGTATCATACTCAATGATCAAACCCAAACTTGCAACATGAACATTTAACTTCATAGTTAATATCTAAGAGTATGGAAAGGGCTTACATTGCTATGAAGGCACAAAAGATATGACAAAGCCCTTATGCAATCAAATAGACCCAAAATGCAAGCTCTAACATAAAAACCCTTGAGCCAAAATGATCAAAACCCTTGCTTTATGATGCACATATAGAAACTTGACTTGAATGCAAGCTAATGACACTCATACAAGCTTGAAAACACTTGTATGCATGGAAAATCTCTCATAGAAACCATTTAGAAATTTTATGAAGAGAGTGGAGGCCATGAGAGGTAAAATTTTGCCATAGTTTAGTTGCGTGTATGAATAATGAGGATTTAGGATAGGTTAGGGTCTTATTTATAGATTAGGCAAGTGTTTTAGGCCATAGGATTAAACCTAGATTCAATCCAAGCCATCAAAGCATGTCTTGGGGAAGAAGTCAAGTGTAGGAACCATCTAGGGCCTTTAGATTAAAGATGAACCATGAGAACCATCCAAATGCAAAACCTGCATTTGAGCGAATCGGCCCACGGGTTGACAGCCAAACACCCTGGATTAACCCCTAGTCGACCCAGCAGGCTCGGGTCGACCTCAAAAATCGGCCGGTTCGGTTATTCCCCTCTCCCAATTCGCTGTTTTGAACATTTTTGCATATTTATTAATTTAATTTTCAATTATATATATATATATATATATCAATATATATATATTTCTCTGCGCAACCCATTTCACTTAATTAAGTATACTTTAATTTGGGAATTTTTCGTGAAACTTCGCGAGGCCATATCTTGGTCATACGGACTCCGATTCTCGAAAACTCAGACTCTATTTCGCGTATTTTTCCGAGACGAATGCAATGGCGTAGCCCGTTTTACTTGATTCAGAATTTAAAATTAAATTCTGCCTTGATTCTCGTCTTAACACGTTATCGAAAAATACGGGTTGTTACATTAAGTTAACATGCACTTAACCAATATAACGTGATGCGTGGTAAGGTTAAGTAACAACAGAGGGTAACACTTAACCGTCACAACATGATAAGTAGGTGGGCTAAGTCAGTGTACACTTAACCAATATGACATGACATGCGGTGGGGTTAAGTTAACACAAGGGAGAACACTTAGCCAGTATAACAAGGATTGCGGTAGGGTTAAGTAACACAAGGAACAACACTTAACCGATATAACATGATGTGTGGTAGGGTTAAGTAAAACAAGAGAAAACACTTAACCAACTTAACGTGATGGACGGAAGGGTTAAGTACATATCGGGTTGGTGGGTAATATTAGTAAATATAGGCCCACAAACTTAACCATTAATAAGCATGCTTAAATCGGTGGGTTAAGTACATCACGGGAAGGTGGGTAATATCTGTATATATAGGCCCACAAACTTAACCAGTAGGAAACCCTAGTAACGGGGACCCATTTTAGTAGTAACCCAATTAGGTATCATGGTACCCTGAAACTAGTAGGGTGGGGCACGATTACTGGGCTGATTGTAAGCGGTCAAAAGCGACGGCGGTGGGTGCACAGTGTGTGTTCTAACGGGGTGCGGGCATGCACACACTCCGAAGTAGACAAACAGGGCACTGGGGCACCAGTAGTATAACCTATGTATTCTAGAATTGTGTCGGGTTGCCACCATGGGTCTTGATACACCCCATGGTGTGACAAACATAGGTATCTACAATCATTGGGGGCCGTATGACACACATAGGTAGCATAATCCCTAGGTTGGACCTAGGTGGGATAAACCCTAAATACAAGAAGTGTTCAATAAGTAGCATAATCCCTAGGTTGGACCTAGGTGGCATAAATCCTGGTTGAATCTAGGAAGCGCTCGATAGAAAACCCTATATTAGATCTAGGTAATAAATAACAGATGTACACGTGAAATCAACCTTAATTTCGGGGATTGGGATCACGTTATGATTTTATCATTTTATATAGATTACTAGTTGGGACACTAGTTAGGTGGTGCAGAGCAAATAGATATCATTTTAATGGTGAATCAGAGAAATCTTGCGATGCTTGATAGAAATCTTGCGAAACTATACTTAGTTCATCTTGAATGGGAACCTTGCAATGTTATACTTGATTCATCGTGCATGTAGCTTACCTTGTCATCATGCTTATGTTTACTTTCAGTTTATTCATGCCATATTATCTTCACCTGTTTTTATGCTAAAAGCCACTAGGACTTACTCAGTCTTTATGACTGACCCGGTTTGTTTCACCTCTTTTTCTTCCGTTTCCCCTCCCCCAGGTTCGTAGGGTGGAAATACAGCTTAGTTCGGATCTTACCAAGCTCCAAGGCTCTTTCATGTGCTGCTTGGATCTCTCTTGGCTATGGGTTGCTTTGCTTTATTGGGGAATACTACAATTTATTTTCATGCTTCTTTGTTTTTGAGCAAGACAGATATTTTAGCTATGTAATTGGTTATTGGAAGTTGATGGGCTTTTATTGTAAACAATTATATTTAATAAATGATTTGATGTACTTCTACTTTACCTTCCGTTGTTTTATATATGTCTGTTTTGTAATATTTATGTTCCAGTACCCATAATGCTCCATTGAAGTTAAGGCATTCCCTTTGTGAGTGACCTTACCGGATGTGGGGTGTTACACATGGTATCTTTAGCAATTTTCTCTTTCCTCCGCATACCTCCGTCCAATGCTTTTATTATTGATGGAACGACATGCTCATCTTTGATTTGGAGGTCGAAATCAATTCAGTGCTTGAAATTAGAGGACGTTGGTGCCTCAGGTTTTGATATGGTTGAAGAAAATTTTGGGGGAAGATGGGAATCATGAAGGTAATAAAATCAAAGAGAATGGATCAGAAGAAATACAGGATTTTTAAGGGATCCGGTTTGACAGCGCAGAGTAAGTCTACGAAGAGAAGCACCGGTGGATATTTGGTGAAGAAATTAAGAGCAATGGCCTAGTTAAAAGCAAGGAAATGTGGAACTGAATAAGCAAAGCGAAAAAAATGGCGTATTATTTTGGCTTCAGAGAAATTGCTTTTGGCAACTAACAGTAAGCAAACCTCCCTACCGGTCGGTTTGATTATATATATAGTTTCAATAAGCATAAAATGAATATTATGAGAAGAAACGAATAATGAAAATTTTGAAGGGTTTTAGTTTTGAACTTGTTTTTTTTTTTTTTTGCTTTTGTATCATATTTTCCAATTAAAAATAGTATTAATATTCGTTTAGAGTAAGATTTAAATCCATGTCCACTATTAGCATATATATGGACAATTTTAAAAATTTATGATTGGATCAAAAGCCACATTTACATTCTAATAATTGGTGAAGATATATAAACATAAGAGCATCCATGATGTTATTAAGAACGAGGAGAAATAGAGAGGTGGAGCTTTATAAAGGTTTTAAACTCTAAATTAAAGGAGTCATGGGATGTATAACAACTCATATTTTTTGTGCTTGATTTAATGGATTTAAATATTAAATGATATTTTTGAAATTTAATGATTTGAATTAAATATACATTAGAATTTGAATATTAGAATAACTCAAAATTGTGAATCTTGAACTTAAAATGAAATTAAATTGATTTGAAGTTAATGTTAAATCCTATTTGAATGTGAATATTAATAATAAATTATTATTGAAGAATTTAAGCGTTCGAAAATCAATTAATAAAAACTCAGTTTTTTAACATGTAAAATAGTCATTTTGCATATTGTTACCCGGTCATTTGGCCCGGCTACCAGAAGCAGTACAGACTTACATGACTCGGCCCATCGCGTGGCAAAACAACTCAAAAGTATAGTTCAAACACCCAAGAATCAAGCTTGGATGGAGTCGCACAAGAATGGTCATCTCGGCACATCGAAATTTTTCTCAAATGGCTAAGTGTTTGGGGAGCAGTATTCACTAACCATTGGGATCGATATGTATTCCCAAGCTCAGAACAACTCCGCAAATTTGGCCAACACTCCCGAGATCAGTATTCATGTTTTCGTATCGCAATGTTGGTCTCTAGAATTCGTTCCCCAAGTTCATCCAGAACCCGTTCAAACCCCGGGATCAGTGTTCTTGCAAATTCGCTAGATCGTTATTCGCCTCAACTCCCATCTTCCATCCAAATTTCCTTCAAGTCTTACAGATCGATGTTTTTTCCTGATATCACCAAAATGACAAAAGTATGCCAAGATCAGAGCAAAACATTTGTATCATGGGATACGAAGTTAACGGAGAAGATCAGAAGCTTTAAGAAGAACAAATAATGGCTAAGTCCTCTGGGATCGGTACTGATCCCGGAAGACGAAAAATGTGGGTTATATGCCCATATGATCTTGTCCATGCCTGCTCCCTTCTGATATAAATACCTCACTTCAGAACCGAGAGAAGAGTTAGATTTTTTCTCTCTTGGTACTTTGGGGGGAAGTTATTACATATTGGACTCTCAAGCTGGCTCCATTACTTTGGAAAGAAGGAAAGAGGCGTTTACTTGGACCCTTCTAAACTTGCTTTCCACCATCGCCATTGTAGTTACTTGGAACTACTAATCCCACTATTGTACTTTTGATTGAGAAGTGAATAAAAGAGCAAAACCTTCAAAATGGACGTAGGTTCTCACGGACCGAACCACTATAAACACTGCATTGATTTACTTTCCTACATTACTATTTATACTGGTAGTTTCATTGTCTTGGAACTTGTTGGGTATTGTTGCCAACTTTTGGACATCAAAATTCTAGTGCTTTCATTGGGGTGCTAAGACTTCATCTTTCCTACTGTTCTTCTATTAAGGCTTGAAGTTCAACTGTTGTCTCCTTAGACTTACCTACCAAGTTTACTGATAATGGTGAAGAAAGGAAAAGCTGCTTTGGTTCGGGCCTCTATTGCTAACCTGGAAAACTCTCCTCAGCGTCAACCTTCAGCAGGTCCAACCGACATGGATATCGCTACCTTCTCCGACCTAGAGGCTCCAATCAGCCAAGCTCAATCTTCCAAGTGATTAAGAAATTGGAAGAAACTCAAAGGCTGTTAAATGACCAAATTAAGCAGAATATTGTCTTGCTGCAAAGGTTGCAACAGAATACCCATAGGGATTATCACACACCTTCAAGCCAATAGAACAACTCAGTCTCCTCAGTACATCTTGGAAAGCTCTTCTTCCGACACTTATCATCGTAACTGTAGCAAGAGAAGAAGGATCAATGACAATGGTGTTATACTTACTACCAAAAAGGGAGCTCGTCGTTCCGACCGCTCTCGGTTGGGGCCTAGTATTGTTCCTGCAAGTAGTGCCCAACCCTCTGCAAGACAGCCTGTAACACCTCACATTTCAGGTAATAAAATTATCAAAATAATTACGTGAGTAATGTGCATTTGAAATTCAAAAACAAAGGCATTTTATAAAATGAGCGATAAATAAAAATTTGCTATTATGCAAGTAAAACATTGCAATGGTATATATAAAATTAAACAAAAAGAAATAGAAGAATGAATGGAAGATAATAAATGGTACATTATAAAATAATCAGATGCACATAAATTTTATAAACAATGTGCATTTGAATTGGATAGTAACCAAAGAATATTTACGTTAACATATTAACAAACTTAACCATTTAATAAAATAGAAAACAAATGTGTGGGAATGGATTAAATCAAGGAAGGAAAAGTAGTTAACATTAAAATGGCATCATTTCCTTTAAATTAATAATGCATGCCATAAAGGACATTAAAAGAGTAATAATGGAAATAACATCAAAAATTGGAAGTAGATAACTAAATGTAGAATGTGAACACACATATAGATATATCTAATACAAATACATTTAGACATAAGTTACAAAAGTAATGCACAAAATAAATGTGTGTCATAAATGGTATAAAACCATGTAATAAAAGGAAGTTTAAATGACGTTAATCAAGTAATGTTTTAATTTAAAAATGGATATGCATGTATTAATAATACACGTTTGAAACTAAAAATAAAATGTGTGTTAAGATTGTAGAAATAAATGTTAAAAATAATGTTCATGGAATTAAAAGAATTAAACATGCAAGAATTTTAAAAAGAAGAATTATTAATGCTTACATCGATTACACGTTTAAATTTGAAATAAGAACGCGCGTCAAAATAGGAAATAATATTTGAAAATTAATAAAACATTTAAAAATTAATAGACGTTAATAATAACGTTTAAACACAGTAGAATCCACGAAAGGTAGACCCGATATACGATTTTAAAAATCGTATATGGGTCAACCCATACTACTAGTGGGTCGACCCAGGGGTCGACGCTCTTCTAGGCTTAGTCGACCTAAGGGTCGACCCACCTGAAGCATGGTCGACACATTTTAGGTCAAGACGTCGTATTTTGTTTTGTTTTAGTGGCTCAGATTTAATTCTTTTGAATCGGACGGACGTGGTTCTTCTAGGCAGTTATAAATAAACCCGCAAGGCCTAGCTTCCAACTCATATTTTCTGAGAGGGCGCTAGAGCTCTACCATTTCTTTTCTCCTCCAAACTCTTAATAAATCAACTATATTTTAGATTTAAGATTTCTGATTCAAGAATTGGAGTAAAATATAATAGAGTTGAGGTGTAGATGCCCAGATCCTCTGTCCAGATAGATCTGTAAATACGAATTGAAAAGAAAAATAGAAAGCAAACGTAGATCTAAATCAAATCCAGAACTTAGAGCACAAATATCAGGTGAGTGGATTTAAATTATAATTTCTTATAATTGAATATGCTATCGTTTGATTCCTATAAGAATTTATAATATGTTCTCTTCTTCCTCTTTCCTACCTTACTAAGTCGGAATATATATATAGACAAATATATACATAGTTTATGTTGAATTTTGGTTATATGCAAAATATACATAAACCTAAAATGTTGACGTATATATAACTGAATTGTGCGCCTAATTTGTACGACTGGTTATTATCCTTCTTATTTGTGCGCGTTGGGAAAACGTAATTTAAATGGAAGTGTGAATAAAAGAGGATTTAATAATTATGGGTGTGGCATAATCAATATTATAGACAGTAAATTTGCAGTTAATTGGTAAATCTGAGAATTTCTATATTAGTTGAAAAGATTATATCTCAAATCTAGAATGGAATGAATATAGAAGTTGTTGGGATTGAACAAGGGACATAACTCAATTGTATCCAAATTTACTGTAATTATGTAAAAAGGGGGAAATAAGTTAAAAACAGGTATTAATATATACCAATTAAAATATGAGTCAGAAATAGCCTAGATTGATTGGTTAGAAAAAAGGGTCCATTTGCGTCACGTCCCTGTAAACATTCAAAATGTAATGTGCATCCCTCCCAACTTTTCCATGCAAACCCGGTCCCTATTTTTCCAACTTCTGTGTTTTTCGTTTTTTGACTCAAAAAAATGCACCACTCAGAAAAAAATATTCTAAATTCTGGAAATATTCTCGGAAGTCAACGAAAAAAAATTTGTATACATGTATGCAACTATTACCAATAGCTGCATACATGAATGCAACTATTGCAGAAGCTTTTTCCATTGAAAATCTAGACAAAAACTTGCATACATGTGTACAACTATTTTGAAATACTTGCACACATGTATGCAAGTATTGCATGAAGGAAAACTGTACTGAATTTTGCCTACGGATTGATGCACACATGCGTGCAACTTTTATGTTTTTATTGCACACATGAATGCAAATACTTATGAACTGATTTGCATGCATGTGAATTTTTGCACACTTGTATGCAGGAATAATGCTTTACTTGCATGCATGTATGCATGAAAACAAATACAGACACATGACTGGAATACCTGCACAGATGTAAGCAAGAAAATTCAAATTTGTGCATGCTATTATGCATTTAACTGCAGTTTCATTGTTTTTTTGTTTTTAACGTGTTTTTCGGTGGTTTCTTCAACTTAATTTTTGTATGTTTTCGTGATTAATTTAAATATGAATTTACGTATTTTTTCTATTTTTATTTTTTTATGAATTTTCGAAAAATGGGGTTCTAATTTACAATAAGTTTATGATCGGATGTGAGCCTCATTTTGAAACTTAATAGGGACCTTTGCTTGATATTCACTAGAAAAAAGGGTATATTTTTTCATAGTTTGGTTTGAAAAAGAAGTGGAAAACATAATTGCATGTTAAAAATAAATAAAGGCATGGATGAGTACGAAATAGGGATTAAGCCATATTGTGCACTGTTCAATAGCCTAAAAATAATTGAAAGGGATGTCTTGCAATTATGGATTTCCATGGTAGTAATTACCTTAAGATATAGAAATAGATTTTTGTACAATTTTAATGACCAATCAATTAAGAATAAGTCTAATTTCCTAAAAAGTAAATTGTAAAGACATAAAGGAAAAATGGTAACATAATTGAAAGACGTTATGAAAGGTAAAAAGGAATATGTGAGGTTTATTATAAACCTACAAGCACAACTTATATTTTCGTATATATATGAAAATTGGGGAAATCATAATAAATAAACATGGCTCATTGGCAACTATGAATATGACAGGAATTGATAAAAGAACAGTTAGTCTTTAATCTGGACATACTGACTTAAGTTGATTAAGTTACGAGCCTAAAAGGCATCAGGCTTTAATATGAATATGTTGATTTACAAAGTGTAAGTTACAAGCTTAAGATTATATGGTAACTAGTTAAGTTGATTTATAAATGAAAAATATTCGATTAATAGATTAATGATTGTTGTAAGTCGACAAAAAGGAAAGTAAGTGGAACGCATAATAGTAAATTAGACATCGGTCTAATTAATATAATGATATACATTTGAACCAGTCTGTGGGGACTAAGAGCCAATGGGGCAAATCATCGTAGGTGTCGGGAGGTACGGTGGAAGCACGTCCAACTTATTCGACGGGATTGGAAGGAAGTGTGAGACTTCGACAGGACGTGAGGATACTCCGTGATGGGCTGCTGTGGTAGGCCTAACGAAGTTATACCCATAGATGCATGGTCTGTACGGTTCCATCCGGTGAGTATGCATTTGTTGCATTTATGGTTGTGGGCAGCCTAAAGGCTAATTGGGATGATTTAAGGATGATTTAGTGGCTGCCTCAGCGTGGTAGGCTTTGTGGTCAGGTCACAACAAAGACAATAGGTCGTCGGATGTCTGCCATCGTCGGTCGGAGCGAGTACGAGAAAGAGTGGATCTAAATCAAGAGACCAATGACCTTTTACTATCGGGACATTATATGAGGGACAATGCCAGTTTGGATACTTAGATTGTTTGTCAGGGGCACAAGCACTTAGCTCTTTGGATGGTCTTTCATTAGTTAGGGGGTCGGGCGGGCCATAGCCACCGAAAGAGACAGATCAATTTTTAATATCTGTATTGTGGGCCTAACAAAGCCATTCATGACAGATATAGAAAGCTCCCACCTGAGTTTCATAAAAGAACTCAGGTTTAAGGCGCCTTTATGATGTAACGGTAGAAGCTTGTTCACTTTCGTAGCGCAGCTTAGTACGCTTTCGTAGCATAGTGATAGAAACGTAGTGCGCATTCGCGACATAGTCTAGTATGCTTTCATAGCATGGCGATGGACGTCTTATGCGTTTTTCACAGTACTACGATGGAGACCACTCAAGGAGGGTACTATGGGGAGTACCTCGATATATTGGGCACATAACTATATATATGATTTATTAGGTTAATCTACTTGGAGTAGATGTATGCGATTTATGCGTGAAATTGAAGTGTAGTGTGTAATAAACCCAAAATAACTTAATAAAGGTAAATCAATGATAGAACGGTATATATAGTGTTATTTATAGAAAGTATATTTTTTCCATTCATCAGAACTTTTGTTCTGGCCCCGTTCTCATAACAAACCTATAGGTTAGAGAGGTTGCAGAGATTATGCAGATTAGACACTTGCCAGACAGTGTCATTATTAGGATAAGTATTTATGTACTATTATATTATATTCATTCTGCTGTGAGATATTTTATGATGAGCTCTGGTATATTTTATCTTTGCCTTTCTGCAGGATAGCAGACAAACAACCTCGGGTTTCAGTAGGCCTGGATTTTTTAACTTTTTGTGGAAAATTCGGGTTGCTGAAATTTGGGTTGTTACACAACTTCCATCTGCCTCCATCAAGAACTTGTTGCCAACACAGCCAGCAGCAAATCGGGCTCAAGTTCTTCCTAACCGACCTCCGTTAAATCAGAGAGTCGAGGTTGACAACTTGCAGGAGGATGATGCTGATATTCATCCAAGGAGGCACCCTATGCCATGCACTCCTAAGGTGGATCACGACCTCTAGAATCATACATAGATCTGACCTCTAACTCTCACCAACATAGTCCATGGGATCATGGGGAAATCACGGAGGTACGTCATCGACGTTTGGGAATCTAGTACGAGATGTAACCCCTTCACTCCAGTTGTTCATAACGCTGAATGGCCGAGACGCTTCAGCAAGGAACAGTTAATGACGGGGAAGACTAGTCCTTGGAACTTTCTGAACCATTACGAGTGGCACATAGACTCTAGCCACGCCACTAACGCGGTGAAATGTAAATGTTTTCCCGTATTCCTTGAAGCAGTGGCTCTGCTTTGGTTCTCTCGACTTCCGCCGAGATCCATAGCGACTTTTGACTGGCTTATCACCGAGTTGGTGAAGCAGTTCAGGATGCACATCACCAGACCGAAAGACATCCTTTCCATTCGAACATATACCAGGGCACCGAGGAAACTCTCAAGAGCTACCTTGAACGATTCAACGACGCCTCGGCCAAAGTTAAAGATCCTAATCCCTGCACCATCCTCGTTCAGCTTGCCAAGGGCGCATTACCAGATTCTGAATTTGGGGCCCTGATGAGCAAAAAAATAACATAAATCTTTGGAAGTTTTCTATAAGAAAGAAAATTAGTTCTTGTGCCAAGAAGAAGCGCGCAGGAATATGGTTACTTGTAGCAGCCATCCCAACAAACCACATTACGGCTCTGCTCAAACGTCAAGGCCAAACAAGTTGGAGAAAACTTCGACATGGGTAAAGGGATCACCCAGTTCAAGATTAAGCCGAACAATGGCAAATCCGGGAGCCGCAACAATCAGAAGGACTCCAAGAAGCATTATCGCTTCCCATCCTACAAGATTGCTCCGTTGAATACTCAATTAGAGACAATCTACCACAAGACCTGTAATGCGATGCAGCACAAAAAGACGCCTTCAAGGGAATCTACCGACAGAGGGAGAAAACTCTGGAAAATATTGCAGATTCCATGATATGTTCGGTCATAACACCAATGATTACAGACATCTTCGGGACTGTAATAACTCGTATTTTTATAACATGTTAAAACCATAAATCAAGGCAGAATTAATTTTTAAAACCAGAATCAAGGGAAACGGGTTGCGCCATTGCGTTTGTCTCGAAATTCTGCTTGGAAACGAGTCCAAGCTTTCGAGAAACGGAGTCCGTATGAGGGAGATATGACCCTCCGAAGTTTCAGGAATTTTCAGAATCGAAAACAGCTCGAAATTCGAATTCGAATTCAAACCCCAGTGCAGGCTGGGCGGGAATTTCCCGCCCAGGACCAGATCGACCTGGGGGTCGACACTATGGTCGACCTCCCAGGGACCAGGTCGACCCTATGGTCGACCTGGGGGTCGACCTGGTGCCAGAACCCAGTTTTGAGTCTGGGTTCATCCTGATGTTTCTAGTCTCGTTTTCAGTCTAGATTCGTCCGCCTAATCCTATATAAACAGCCTCCTAGCCTCATTCTCTTTACACCATTCTTCTCTAACCTTATGCTGCACAAATTCTTGATGGACATGGCTTCTTTTAAATTAAATTAAAATAAAATAAAACGCGAAGACTATTTCTTGAAGACTACGGCTAGGAATTGCATGTTGGGGATTTGCTTCTACAATCAAATCAAGATTCAACGATTCAACAATTTGACAACTAACTTCTGCATCTCAATTTCTTAGACCACGATCTGTAAGTTCTAGTTTCTTTGAGATTTAAACTTGTTAATTGTAATTTGGACATGAGATAAAGTGAAATTGGACTTAAGTATGATAATCGATTCACATCTATTCTAGTTTCCATCTTGGATCTTGACATTTGGGAATATTGCTATGAAATCAGTTTGGACCTATTCATGTTGTAAATAAAACTCTTTCATGTCCATAACATTATCATGCCTGTGATGTTGAATCAGTCTATTATTTGCAAGTTTGGGACTATCACCTTATGCCATGTCTATCACCTTATTATGCTAGACTTGAAATCCTATTATTTTCTATATGCCAGTGATGTTGTAACCAATTATCTCAAGTTATGTCATGCTAGTCTTGTAATCCCTTTTATCACTTTATTCTCGTCCTTTGTACCTATCATAGTTTTGATGTTATTCCCTTTATTTCTGGATTTGGATTTACATGTAATTTAGATCGATTCACATTTACATGCGATGGGAATACGATTTGGGTAGATTAGGCAAAACATGAATTGGTTATGAACATGAATCATGAACTTGATAATAGGCATAAGTTGAAACTTGCCATGAAACTTGACACGAACTTGACCTGAAATTTGAACATGGACATGCCACTATAATGAACTTGAAAATGGCCAACTCGAGGTTGGGTTGAGTTTGCAATGTAATTCTGCCCAGAACCGCCCAACAAATCCAGTGGCTGCAAACAATAGAATCCAATGTGGGTAGTTGGTCATATCGCGCTTGAAACCCGAGGTCAGACTGAGTTGTGGTGTAAATCTGCCCGGAACCGCCCGACATATCCAGTGACCACAACAACAGGTCTGATGTGAGAGGTTGGGGTGCATTAATGAATTAATGCCACATGATAGGGTTAAGTCACGAACATGAAAGACAACACTTAACCAACTTGACATGCTAGACTGATGGGGTTAAGTCACGAATTTAAATGACAACACTTAACCTGTTGAACGAAACCTTAGTTACGCAGTCCATTTCAGCAGTAACCCACTTAGATGTATCATGGTACCCTGGAACTAGGCAGGGTGGGGCACGATTACTAGGCTGAATTGTAAGCGACCAAAACGACGGCTAAATTGGTGCGCCAGTGTAGGTTCCAGCGGACTATGGTCGTGCACGTAGTCCGGAGTTGAAAAAGTAGGCATTGGGCATCAGTAGGTTTACACTGTGCATGCTTGATTCGTGTCGGTGGTTGACACCCTAGGGCTTGATACACCCTATGGTGGACCTAGCACAGGTGACTACATTCGTGATAGGGCCGTATGACACAGACACACGACGAGCTAGAACTTGTAGGGAGCAGATCGATTAGTGGATCTATCCGTTGGACCTAGTAATGGGTCATTTCATGATACTGGGCCAAGGGATCATTTCATGGTTAATATATGATATGGGTTTGGGATACTAGTACAATTGGTGCAGCGAACCTTGAACATGCGATGCTATACTTGATTTATACTTGAATTATCATGCTATCTTAGTCTATCTTGCCCATCTTGACAACATTCTTATGTTTACTTTCAGTTTATACATGTCATGTTACGTTTACCTGTTTTTATGCTGAAAGTCACTAGGACTTACCAGTCTTTATGACTGATCCGTTTTCTTTCGCCTCTTTTTCTTTCGTTTCCCCCCCAGGTTCTCAGGGAGGAAACTCTAGCACTTAGCTTGGATTTCGCTTGCTTTCGGTTCAGCTCATGTACGGTTTGATCTTGAGCTATGCAATGGCTGCACTTCTGCTACCTTTGGGGAATTAAGCTACTTTTGTTGTTTTAAGTTTATGCTTCTTTATTTATGCAAGACAGAATTTGTTGTAATGGAAAATGATGACTTTGGCTATTTGGTACTTTGGATGTAAAAGTTTTTGACTCTTTTTGAAAGTAATGAAATTTATCTTTTGATTCTTCCGCTGTTTTATCTATATACTGTCTTGTAATAATTTTGTGTTTGTTTACCTCGATAACGCTCCTCCAAAACTAGTGCATTCCCTTTGTGAGTGACCCTAGCGAAGGTGGGGTGTTACACTTGGTATCAGAGCAGAAGGTTACCAGACTGGGCAAAAGTTTTTAAAAACCTTCTAAAACTATTTTCAAAACCGTTTACAAAGAAGCATTTTTCAAGAAAAGTCTTGTTTTACTTAAAGGCTATTCCCCAAAATCCATTAGCACTATCCTTTTTTCCTCATTTTGAATCTCTTCTTTTTCATTTCAGCATGTCTGGGAATCTTAACCTTCCAGAGGGCATGCCAATACCTGGCTGGTTCAGGAGGTGCTTAGAGGCTAGGGCCAACGATGCAGGCCCAGCAGATATTCCTCCTCCAGCTGCAGCGGTTCCTTCTCCTCCGCCCCCTCCTCGTGTAAATGCTTTCTCAAAGATTTGTAGAGATTTTAGGGCCATGGGTGGAAAGGATTTCAAAGGAACTGAATCATTCGTAGAAGCGAGGAACTGGCTCAAAGAAATGAGGATCTGTTCGTTATCTTCGAGGTGGACGATAGGCAGAAGGTACAGTTGGCAGTATGGTTACTCAAAGATGAAGCTTCCTATTGGTGGGAAGTCACTAACGCTGAGAGGCCGGTTGAAACATGGATGGAATTCAGAATAAGGTTTGAGATGAAATTCCTCTCACAAGCTGAACGAAATCTACAGCTGGAAAAGTTCTTATCTCTTAAGCAAGGGAGTATGACGGTCAAGGAGTACGTCAATCAATTCAATCAGCTAGCTCGGTTTGGACTGGACTTAGTGAATACTCCTCATAAGAAGGCTCTCCGTTTTGTCAAGGGATTGAATGAGCCACTTCACAGCTTGGCTATGACCCACATACCTATGGGGGCTACTTACGAAAGGTTGGTAGATATGGCGCTCTTAAGTGAGGAAGACAAGGGCAAGAATGAGGAAAAAGTAGAAGTGCCTCAAGATAAGAAGGGGGAAGGGTCGCAGAACAAGAAAGTTGATCCAAAGAAAGGCGGGAAGAACAACAAACCCCGTGAGAAGAGAAAGTGTAATTTCTGTGGCATTCCTGGACATCTGGTCAAAGATTGCAGGAAGAAGAAAAGGAAGATGGGTGGCTGTTTCCACTGTGGTGAGACAGAACACATGGCTAAGGCCTGCCCAAGGAAGCAAGGGCAGGGAGCTGGACCTTCTTCTGGAGGACAAGTCCACGCTCTCACGGTACCTCCGCAAGAACGAGGTAGAAATATTTCTATCGAAAGTTTAGTCTATCTTTTTGATCATCATGTTCGAACCTTGTTTGATTCTAGCGCATCACATACTTTTATTTCTTTTGACATTGTTGAAACTCTGCACCTAAGTACTAGTCTAGTTGAGGATCCCGTTATTGTTTCAAATCCAATTGGTGGCTCCGCTCATTTATCTATGATTTGTGTGGATTTGAGGATTTCTATCTTAAGCGTAGAATTCACGTGTAATGCTTATGTTCTCGGATTTATGGGATAGGGTTTGATTCTAGGCATGGATTGGCTGTCCAATAATGGAGCCATCCTCGATTGTGAACGAAGGGTAGTTAGACTCGTGACTCGCCTTGGTAATACCCTTGAAATTTCTTGTAACCCTATGGGTCCTGTCATGTTATGTTATGTTATCTAGAATCTCTTGACTCGTCTATCGATGATTTGCAATCAGTAAAGGTAGTCCGAGAATATCCCGATGTCTTTGATGAGGTTAAGGGGTTACCCCCTAAACGAAAGATAGATTTCCGTATATATCTTGTTGATAATGCTAAGCCAGTTGCATTGCCCGTTAGACACATGGTCCCGCGAGAGAGAAAAGAGCTTAGTAAGCAAGTTAAGGAGTTGCTTGAGAAAAATTTCATTAGGCGAAGCATTTCTGAATGGGGTGCTCCGGTGGTATTCGCTACTAAGGCAGATGGTTCGCTTCGTCTATGCGTAGATTATCGCGAGTTAAACAAGCTGACTAAGAAGAACAGGCACCCATTACCGAGAATCGACGACTTGTTCGACCAGCTTGTAGGAGCGTATGTTTTCTCTCAACTCGATCTAGCTACAGGATTCCATCAGCTTAGAGTGGCTGAGGATAGCATTGACAATACTGCGTTTAGGACTCCAGGTGGTTTCTTCGAATGGCTCGTCATGCCGTTTGGTTTGACGAATGCACCCGCGTACTTCATAGACTTGATGAGTAGGCTATTTAGGGAGTTCCTTAACAAGTTTGTGGTGGTCTTCGTGGATGATATTTTGATCTTCTCAAAGGATGAGGAAGAACATGCTAGACATCTCAAGGAAGTCATGGATACTCTTAGAGCACACGAGTTAAAGGCTAAGTTCTCCAAGTGTCATTTTTGGAGAAAAGAAGTTCGGTTTCTTGGACATGTAATTTCTAAGCAAGGTATAGCTGTGGACCCCGCAAAGGTAGCTGCGGTGCAAGACTGGAAAGTCCCTAAGAACGCAACGGAAGTGAGAAGCTTTCTCGGTTTGGCGGGCTACTATAAGAAGTTCATTAAGGACTTCGCTAAGTTTTCAGCCCCTCTGACTAGGTTAATGAAGAAGAACCTAGCCTTTGCATGGGACATAGAGTGTGATGTTGCTTTTCAAAGGCTTAAGAGTGCCCTTACCACAGCTCCAGTTTTGGCATTACCCGACGGAGGTAAGACGTTTACAGTGTACACAGATGTGTGCGGCACGTGATTAGGCGCTGTCCAAATGCAAGAAGGGAAAGTGATATGCTACGGGGGTAGACAACTTAAAGTTCACGAGAAAAACTATCCCACACATGACTTGGAATTGGCCGCGATTGTTTTTGCGCTTAAGTCTTGGCGCCACTATCTTCTAGGTGAGAAGTTCGAGTTGTATACCGATCACAAATCGCTTAAGTACCTCTTTTCGCAAAAAGATTTGAATCTAAGGCAACAGAGGTGGATGGAATTATTGGCATCGTATGACTTCGAGATAGCTTATACCCCTGGCAAGGGTAACATGGTGGCGGATGCGCTAAGTAGGAAAAGGTTGACTTTGAGTCCTTTGTTTGTTGAAAGGAAAAGTCTAGAGTTTATAGCAACCTTTGATTTCACACCTGTTGTTGAGTCGTTGGCTAGCATGTTAGCATCTCTTGAGTTAAGGCCTACGCTTATAGACCAAGTAGGGACTTCACAAAAGGAAGACCCACAAATAGTCGAGATCATGAACAAGTTGATTAGAGGTGAGATGTCAAGTCACCTCAGTAGGTATGCTATAGATGACAAGGGATGGCTAAGGCGCGATGGGAGACTATGTGTCCCATAGGTGAGAGACTTAATAAAGAGAGTTCTCGAAGAGGCGCATCACTCGAAGATGACTATACATCCCGGAGGAGATAAAATGTACAAGGATATAAAGCGCAATTTCTTTTGGAATGGGATGAAAAAGGACGTGGCGGAATTCGTTTCTAAGTGCGTGGTGTGCCAACAAGTAAAGGCCGAGTCGAAAAAGCCCGGTGGGCTATTGCGTCCTTTGGAGGTCCCGCTGTGGAAATGGGAGAGTGTCTCGATGGATTTGTGGATGGATTGCCTAAGTCAAGTAAGGGCAATACTAGCATATGGGTTATAGTGGATAGACTCACGAAGAGCACTCACTTCATTCCTGTGAAGAGAAAGAGGACTGCATCATGGCTAGCGTCTATATACCTTCGAGAAATAGTACGATTGCACGGAGTTCCTTCTAGTATAGTCAGCGATCGTGACCCGATTTTCACTAGCGAATTTTGGAATAGTTTACAAGAAGCGATGGGTACACGACTAAGTTTAAGCATGGCCTATCACCCACAAACGGATGGACAAACCGAAAGGGTAAATAGGGTACTAGAGGATCTTTTGAGACTATGCATTCTTGACTTTGGTGGTACTTGGGAAGATCACCTACCTCTCGTTGAGTTCGCGTATAATAATAGTTACCAAGCTAGCATAGGAATGGCACCATTCGAAGCTTTATACGGAAGACAGTGCAAGTCACCAACTTGTTGGTGGGAGTCGACAGATAAGCTCATACTTGGACCCGACATGATAAGGGGCACTTCCAAGAAGGTTGAGTTGATACGAAGACGAATGAAAACGGCCCAAGATAGACAGAAATCCTACGCGGACAAGAGAAGGACAGACCTAAAGTTCAAAGTTGAAGATATGGTCTTTATAAAAGTTTCTCCTTTATGCAATGTGGTTCGCTTTGGATCGGTTGGAAAGTTAGCACCGAGGTTCGTAGGATCGTTCCTGTTTGCGAACAAATTATGCAGTTGTAAACAACTGTAAAATCCGTTCGGCTTTCCTAAACAACAAGGACTATTATAGAGGGTGTCGAACTCTGGGACCAAATTATTTTATTAATAAATCCAATCAAGTTACCCCTAACTTTTGATTGGTGGAAAACAAAGAAAATAGCAGAAATTAAATAAAAGAGAGTTTTAACAATAAGTGAAAGCAATTAGGGGATAATGACGTAGATCAGATTCATAATCATCAATAGCCAAAAGATTAACCAGATCTAATACATGTTTCTGTCACAAACATGAATCAACGATTATAGGTTTTTAGAAACAAATATGTAAATAATGACAAGCATAGCCTATGCAGGAGCTCAGCTCTACAACCATAGACTATCAGGACAGATTCACTAATTAATTTCTAAAACCCTAAAATTAGATCTAAATCTGATAATTGTTAGACCGAACACGAATATACCCTGTGAAGGAGCATAGCTCTTAAACGACATAGGATATTAAGGTTCAGATCTAACCCTTGGTTCAGATCTAGATCTGTATACATGAATTCCTCATCCTTTGGCTATGTGATTCATATCGAATCATAACTATTAGCGTCATCACCCCCTAATTAAAGAGGATTAGCTAGACATAGCTAAAAGAAAAGAAAATAAAAAGAAAATAAACGACATAAATAAAATGCAATAAAAATTAAATAGAAGAGAGAAAGAAGAGTTTTATTCCAAGAAAAGGATTACAGAATAAAACTGAATGTGTTTTTACATGAATGAGATACAAGGTATTTATAGCTGATATGACAAAGACTACTTGGCAAATTCCACAATGTGGGACTAAAGAATTAGCCCAAATAACACATAAGCTAGTGTGAATGGGGTTGTAGAGTAAGAGGCCTTGTAAGTGAGCCAGTGTGAACGCGTGCAGTGCATGAATGAGAAGCCTTGCAAAGGAGCTAATGTGAACGCTACATGAGTGAAATGGTCTGCAATTGAGCCAATGTGAACACAATATGAGTCTTTAGTGAGCCAAATCTACCCAACTGAACTCTATTTGCAACCGTTCTTCAAGCTTTAAACTCTTCAAGCTTTCATCAAATGCTCTAAACCATGATTCTTGTCAACAATCTGAAAACACAGTTATAAATACACAATATCAATTATTTAAAAGATAAAATAAGATAAATATGCGGATAAAATATACACATTTACGTGTATATCAAATACCCCCACACTTATCTTTTTATTCGTCCTCAAATAAACTAAACTAAGATATGTCACACTTTCGTAGGAAACACGATTGCATTTAGCGTATGCAACAAGCCGTTAAACCTCTGGGTGTCGCCAGTAGGACGAGTGTTGTCTCGTGAGGGGTTTCAGCGGATACTACCCACAAAATCCAAAGCGTCTTATGTACGCAGATTAATCAAACAATATATTTAAAGTCTTTCACATTCCAAGGATTTCACCTAACTTCAATAATAACGGTTTAGCCCCAAATTGTCCATCCCATTATTAGTGCAAAAATGAACAAAATTTTTCAAGCTGAATCGTAATTCCTTGATAACACTGTAATTGTCTTGAAGGTTAAGAGCGTGGTGTCAACCAAAGTTCTACACATCGACAATGTGCACCCAATCATTTATTCAACCTTTTTTTTTGAATAATTTTGCACCAGTGTAACTGTAATGTATTGGATATGAGTTATGCATAGATGAAGGAAAATTTTGTAAGTTCTAAGAATATTCTAGATAAGAGGGCAAGTGTATTAGTTGTACTTCAGATTACAAAAAATAAAGTAATACTAAGGCACATATGAACATTTTTATTTCCTTTCATCTCGTCTACTACAATCCTCACTTCCAAGTACAGTAGAATGGATGTGGATGAAATGGAATTGTATGCTTTTATAGTCAAGAATGACGAATGACTATTTTATTCAGAGAGACTCTCTCTTTATTTCATTTTTTTTCTTTTTTTTTCTTTTTCTTTTGCATGATGAATGGAGATGGAATGATGACGTACATGATTTCATTTGATTCCTCCTCTACTGCCAACACTTCATGAAAGGAAAGTTTTGTGCCCTAGTTACTCTACTTCTATAACCTTAATTCAACACACAAGTCTGGATTGATGTTATACAAAAAGCTGAAAGGAATGATAAGCAAAGTTTCGTAAGATAGATAACCCATATAAAATAAGATGTGGTATATGGTTATCCTACCTTAAAACAAGTACGGAGTGGGTGGTGTAATATTGGTATAAAAAGTGACGTTTTTGACCTTTAAACAAAGGTTCTTGAGTATACCAATATAAGATAAACTTGTCGAAACATGGATGTAAATCGACTAAAACTTGGGTTTGAATAATGTGGGGGTATCGAAGAAGAATGCTACAATGAGTCATTTCTCCTTAACTGGGCCAAGTGGATTTTAGAACTTACGATTTTGAAAATTTTGAGTGGAAAAGAAAATATTATGCATGAAAACTAACTCAGAAAATCCAACAAATGTAGGTGCAAAATCCTTTTATTTCATGTTTTTTTTTTTTGATTATTTTTACTTGCACATTCTAACATGTATAACAAAGGTTGACACGCTTACTCCAGAACACGACTAACGTCTGCACAATCTCAAGCTAGCATCTTAAAAAGACACATTACGACTCAATGAATAAATAATGTTCATTCTCATCACCCAACAATTCAACTTATCAAACAAGAACCAAGGTGTTATTTATGAATTTTAAGTTAATCCTTGTTCAATGAAGGACCTAGATCATAAAATTTGATTACTGATGAAATGTGAATTCCCCCCACACTTGAGTGTGACTGTGTCCTCACAGTCGTTAATCAGACATATCTTAGTGAAAGGGAAAAACAATTAAGAGAATACTTACATATGTACAAAAGAGGGTTAGTGCGTCTTACCGAATGTAATGTGGCTCATGGAGGACCATGAGCTCTTCCTCTTGGTTGGGTATTGTTTCCAAGTAAGGTTTAAGGCGTTGACCATTGACCTTAAAGGATGATCCATCAGTTGGATTCTCAATTTCTACCGCACCATACGGAAAAACAGTCTGTACAGTGTAAGGTCCTGTCCATCTAGATTTTAGCTTACCCGGAAATAGATGCAGTTTTGAGTCATACAACAGAACTTTTTGACCTGGCATTAAAGTTTTACGTAAAATCGATTTATCATGAAAAACTTTTGTTCTGTCCTTGTAAATTCGTTCATTTTCATAGGCATCATTTCTAATTTCATCAAGTTCATTAAGTTGAAGCTTCCTATGTTCACCTGCTTGCTCTAAATCAAGATTCAAAGTTTTTATTGCCCATAACGCCCTATGTTCTAGTTCAACTGGCAAGTGACATGGTTTACCAAAAATCAACCGATAAGGGGACATACCCAAGTTTGTTTTGAAAGCGGTGCGGTAAGCCCAAAGAGTATCGGTTAACTTTTGAGACCAATCTTTACGATTTCGATTCACGGTTTTCTCAAGGATTTGTTTAATCTGCCTATTCGATACTTCAACTTGCCCACAAGTTTGAGGGTGATAAGGAGTGGATAACTTGTGGGTTATCGAATACTTTCTCATGAGAGCTTCAAAAGAACGATTACAGAAGTGTGTACCATTATCACTGATTATTGTGCGAGGTGTGCCAAACCTAGAAAAGATGTTTTCTTTCAAGAAGCGCACAACAACCTTGTTATCGTTTGTTTTGTATGGTACAGCTTCGACCCATTTGGAAACATAATCAACAGCTAAGAGAATGTAATGGTTCCCAAAAGAATTAGGGAAGGGTCCCATGAATTCTATACCCCACACATCAAAAATTTCGACCTCTAGAATGGGGTTTAGGGGCATCATATTCCGTTTAGAAATTTTCCCCAAGAATTGACATCGATCACAAGTTTTGCAAAATTCGTACGCGTCTTTGAAAAGGTTGGGCCAGTAGAAACCCGATTGGAGAACCTTTTCGGCTGTCTTTTTGGGACCGAAGTGACCACCGCATGCTTGGTCATGACAGAAAGAGAGGACACTGTGAATTTCAGTGTCAGTAACACATCTTCGAATGATTTGGTCGGGATAATACTTGAAAAGATAGGGGTCGTCCCAATAAAAATGTTTTACTTGAGAAAAGAATTTGTGTTTATCCTGCTTAGACCAAAAAGAAGGGGTCTGCTTGGTGACTAAGTAGTTGACAATGTCAGCAAACCAAGGATCAGTGGATAGAGAAAACAACTGTTCATCGGGAAAATTCTCGTTGATCGGAAGAGAAGAAGACGGGGCATTTGGAAGACGAGACAAGTGGTCCGCAATAACGTTGTCGGATCCTTTTTTATCCTTAATGGTATGGTCAAATTCTTGAAGTAGAAGGATCCAACGAATGAGACGAGCCTTAGCATCCTTTTTAGAGAAAAGGTACCTAAGTGCGGAATGATCGGTATAAACCGTGATGTGTGAGCCAACTAGATAAGGCATGAATTTTTCTAGAGCAAAATTAACTGCCAATAGTTCTTTTTTAGTGGTCATATAATTGATTTGGGCATCGTTCAAAGTCTTACTCGCATAGTAAATGACGTGAAGAATCTTATCGATGCGCTGTCCTAGGACAGCGCCAACAGCGAAATTCGAGGCGTCACACATGATTTCAAAAGGCAGCTTCCAGTTGGGAGAGCAGATGATCGGAGCAGAGAAAATTTCATTTTTAAGATGCTCAAAAGATGAAATGCAATCAGAATTGAAGTCGAAAGGAACATCCTTACCAAGAAGATTGGTCAAAGGTCGAGTGATTTTGCCAAAATCTTTTATAAAGCGACGGTAAAAACCAGCATGACCTAAAAAGGAGCGGATGTCCTTTATGGATTTGGGAATGGGAAGATTTGAAATAACCTCAATTTTGGCTTTGTCTACTTCAATTCCTTTATTAGAAATGACATGTCCTAGGACAATGCCATGTTTGACCATAAAGTGACACTTTTCCCAATTAAGCGTTAAGTGTTTATCTTTACAGCGATTAAGAACAAGATCGAGATGATGTAGACACTCAGTGTAAGAATCCCCGAAGATAGAAAAATCATCCATGAAAACTTCCAAAAATCGCTCGATCATATCAGAAAAAATGCTAATCATGCACCTCTGAAAGGTTGCCGGTGCATTACAGAGACCAAAAGGCATACGTCGGTACACAAATGTACCAAATGGACATGTGAAAGTGGTTTTCTCTTGGTCCTCAGGAGCGATAGGGATTTGATTATATCCCGAGTACCCGTCAAGGAAACAATAGTACTCGTGACCGGCTAGTCGTTCTAACATTTGATCGATAAATGGCAGAGGGAAACGATCCTTTCGTGTTACAGCGTTAAGCTTCCTATAGTCAATGCAAACACGCCAACCAGTCTGGGTGCGGGTTGGGATAAGCTCGTTAGCTTCATTTTGAACCACGGTAATCCCTGATTTCTTAGGAACAACATGAATCGGACTAACCCATTGACTATCGGAAATCGGGTAGATGATTCCATTGTCAAGGCATTTAAGGATTTCAGCACGAACTGCTTCTTTCATGATAGGGTTTAGTCGACGCTGGGGATCCCGAGTGGGTTTGGCCTCATCTATAAGGTGGATTCGATGTTGGACAATCGAAGGACTAATCCCCTTAATATCAGCCATGGACCAGCCAATTGCTTCCTTATTTTTCTTAAGGATGGGAAGGAGCAATTGTTCCTGCTTTAAAGTAAGGTCAGAAGCGATAATGACAGGAAAAGTTTCATTGTCTCCTAAGTAAGCGTACTTAAGATGACTGGGCAGCACTTTGAGGTCAGATTTTGGGGGCGACTCAACTGAAGACATTGGTTGAGGGATATACTCATTTGTGAGAGGCTCGATAGGAATCGAATCAGAAACATTTTCGGGAGTATCTTGAAACAAAGTTTCGTAATCTGATTCAATTTAGTTATTCAGATGGTCAAGCTCAGATTCATTATCGTGGATAGCATGGATTTCAGAAAACTGGTCCACATAATAGTTAGGAGAGTTTTCAGTTCTGAAGATGTTTAGCTCGACAGTCATGTTACCGAAAGAAAGTTTCATAGACCCATTTCTACAATTGATGAGAGCATTAGAGGTTGCTAAGAAAGGTCGTCCTAGAATCAAAGGGATCTGGTTTGCAGGATTGCTAACCTGTTGAGTTTCTAAGACAATGAAATAAACTGGAAAGATGAATTCGCCAATTTTGATCAACACATCCTCAATTTCGCCCACAGGTTTCTTAATTGAACGGTCAGCAAGCTGAAGGGTAACCTTGGTGGGCTTCAGTTCTCCTAGCCCTAATTGGCGATAGACGGAATATGGAAGCAAGTTAACACTAGCACCTAAGTCTAGCAGGCATCTATCGATTTTCTTGTCCCCAATAGTACATGATATTGTGGGGCAGCCAGGATCTTTGTATTTCATTGGCATCGATTGGGACAAGACTTCGCTTAGAGTTGCCGCTAGAAACACTTTCTTAGGTACATGTGTATGACGTTTTTGAGTGCACATATCTTTTAGAAATTTTGCATATTGTGGAACTTGTTGTGTAATATCTAAAAGAGGAATGTTCACTTTAACTTGCTTTAATATTTCAAGGATTTTTTCTAGCTGATCCGTCTTTTTCCTAGGTCGGAGTCTATGACGAAATGGAGCAGACAACTCAGTAGGTTGGGCTACTTGAGTTTGAGGATGGTCCTTGTCAGAAATTGGCTCAATGTTTTGATCTGAGTTGGTCGAATTTTCGATAGGGTTTGGAAGATCGTCCGGTAAAGCACTTGGGTTGACCACATGGTTGTCAATCTTTTTGCCGGATCTAAGAGTCGTGACCGCATTCAAGTGACTCACGTTTGAGTCTTGAATGATGTGAATTTGGTTAGAGTTAGGATTTTGACGGTTGGGGTTTGGAATGGGTTGACTCGGGAAAGTGCCTCTTTCCCGTTCGCTTACCGAAGTGGCTAACTGACTCATTTGCATTTCAAGTTTAGCAATAGATTGACTCGTGTTTTGCATGTGCGAAGTCGATAAATTTTGAAATCGGTATTTGATTGGAGATTTTGAGTCGTCACTTTAGTTAATTCTTCGAGAGTTTTCTCCAGTGAAGTCAATCGTTTATCGTCTTGGGGAACAAAAGATTGTTGCGCTTGGTTTTGAGAAGGTGGCACAGGATGTTGGAATTGAGTTTGTTGAAAGGGAGGTTTCGAAGGATTATTCGAAAATGATTGAAAAGGAGGTCGACCCGCACTCAAATTTGCATTGTTTTGGGTCCAAGAGAAGTTAGGATGGTTTCTCCAACCTGGATTGTACGTTGGGGAGAATGGGTCATTCCTAGCTTTGTTAAATGCGTTGAGTTGTTCCAATGAATGTGGGCATTGATCAGCTATGTGGTTAGGATCGTTACATTTGTAACATGATGTCTGAGACGCTTGAACTTGATTTATTTGCGTTGATGAAAGGACATTATCGAATTTGGATATCATCACGTCTATTTTTGCTTCTAAGGCAACTGATGATCCTACCGAATGGGCATTAGATCGGGAATAAATCAGTTTCTCGTTAGATCTTTCCCATTGAGCTGATTTTTCGGCCAAATTTTCGAGAAATTGCCAAGCGGCATTGTGATCTTGGGCTAGAAAATTTCCTTGGCACATCGATTCGAGCATAGTTCGAGAGTTATTTTCAAGTCCATCGTATAAAATTTGACAAAGAGTCCATTTTTCGAAATTGTGATGTGGACATTTGACTAGAAGCTCTTTAAATCTTTCAAAATATTTTGCAAAGGATTAACCCCCAAATTGACGAAAATTGACGATTTCATTTCGAATTTTGGATGTTTTTTCTAGAGGGTAAAATTTCTTTAGAAAAATGTTTACAAATTCACCCCAAGTTCCAATCGTATTTGAAGGCAAGCTATACAACCATTTCTCAGCATAATCGGTAAGTGCAAATGGAATTAACCTAAGTTTGATTCCATCGTCACTTAATTGTTGAAATTTCATGGTTACACAAACTTGTTCAAATTTGGTCAAGAAAATATACGGATCATCACATTCTAAATTGCCGAACTTTGGAAGAGTATTTATGTGATTCGAATGAATTTCAAAGTGGTTACCCGTTGGAGCGGGCAATATGATGCAAGAAGGAATAGAAACCCGATTAGGGAAGTATCTATCCATAAGAGATCGAGGGGGATTTTCTTCGGCCATGGTTAAAGAAATGTTTGTTCGAACTAAACGATTGTCTGAAGGATCACGAGTCCAATGACGCATGCACTAGCGAGAAGAATAAGGGAAGACGAGAAAAAACAAATTTGAGCGAATTTTTTTTTTTTACAAAACGAGAATTATTTTGAATTTTTTTTTAGAGAAAAAGAATTAAACACAAAAGGATTTTTTTTTTTAAAATGAACCTAATGCAATTTACAATTTCTAGAATTATATAATGACGGTTTGATTTATTTCAACAAAAAACTTCTCAGCCAGTTAACGGACAGGAGTTATCGGTGCACCAGGAATCACCCTAGCAATGCAGCCGAAGGTTTAAGTACCTTCAGAGGAACAACCGATATAATATTTACGAATCACCGTAATATTTATAAACAGTTATTACCCTGCCGTAGTCTAGACACCGAGAAATAATTCGTTTGAACTAAACCAAATTGTCAAAATATAATGAAGTCCTTAGAAAGTAAAAACAAAACTATGATGAATGCGGATTTTTTTTTTAATCAATCACAGAATGAACAGTCTCAGAACAGTCAATTGCAGAGATAAATAAATAAAAAAAAAAAATTCTTTTACAAGCAAGCCGATGCTCTGTAGAAGAGTTTTACAAGCAATGTCTATATATTTTTTTATTTGCAGCAGCGGTCCCTGTAGAGATAGAAAATACTCACCTTGATCGGCAGTCCGTCCAGTGCAGTTGAGTCGCGCTAGCGCGTTCACACCCCACTTGGTGTGCAACCGCTCGAACCCTGAATTGTCCTCTGCTTTCTATATTTGTTGCCTCCTATTATTTTCTTGAAAAAAAATTTAAGACCTTTTTCTAATTTCCACTGTACCTGCTTTTGAAAATTTTCGCCCTTTTTTTTTTTTTAGAAAGTAATTAGACAAATGAAAATTGACTAAAGGAAAATAAAAACTCTAATTCTACACAAGGAACAAGATTGAGCAAAAAAGAAAAATAAACGCTCAAATGCTAGAAGGAAAAGGACCTAGACTCACGGTAATGACTCAGAAGTATAAAAAGTAGACTGAACTCAAGCAACTAGGCTCGACAACTGACTGAACGCAAGTCAAGCAACTGACCCAAACTCAGCACTCATATCATACTATATATATCCACCTCTCTTTGTTATGTCCTCCCAAAAGTAAAACAACCCAGCCGCAATTTGTCGTCCCTTTTTTTTTAATTCTTTGATTCAAAATTGATTTGGGTTTTGATTCGGGTTTCACGTCTTCGAGCTTTTGTTCTCGAGGCATTGCGGTTTTGGAATTTGGGTAATTGCGAGAGGTGATGGGGGCTTCCGATTGGAGCTGAATCTGAGGAGAGGCGGCTTTGGTTTGAGATGAACTGGTTACGGTGAAGAATTGGTAAGTGGTTGCAGTGATTCGATTCGGGATTTGAACGTTGTTCTGCTCAGACTTTGGGGTTCCAACAGGGAATTACGGTGATGGATTGGATTGGTTGCTTTGGGCGTGTGGTTTTAGTGAAGATTGGGGGTTTTGTCTGAGTAGGTGATGAGGTGATGTCTGAAGAGTAGGGTGTTGTGATTGGAGAGTTTGTCAGTGAGGAAGTTTTCACAGTGTGGTTTTGCGGATAAAGCTGTAGAAGAAGTTGAGTAGAAATTTGTCGCTAGTCTGACGGGTGCGTGGATTTGTTGATGGCGTAATGCAGGTGGGTGGTTTGGGGAGCAGGGAAATGGGAATTTGAATTGGTGAGAGGGGTTGCTACAGTTGCAGTATGCGGCAGAATTTTTTTTTCCTAAGTAATCTGTGAAGTGATTTTTTTTTTTGGTAGATGGTTTTGAGTCTTGGTTGATGGTCGTGGTTCAGGGGACTGAACTGAAGGAGGGAAGTATGTAGAGTTGTTTGTGGAGGTTTGTTGACTGAGGATGTTTCTGGTAGATGGGAGGGTGGTGTTTCCGGATTTCGTGACTGTGGAGGATGAAGTGAGAGGTAGGAGATCTCAAGTTACCGGATTTCGTGACTGTAGGTAGACGACAGTATGGAAGAGGAGGTTGTAGATGGTGTAAACAAAGGGTCTGATATGGGATTTGGTATGCAAATAAGAAAGAAAACAGAGAAAGACACAAAAGTTTTTTTTTTTATTTGTAAGTATTGTGAAAAGGGAAGAAAATTTGTAAAAGTATGGAAAGAAATAAATAAAAGAAATTGGAAAGAAAATCAATGAAATCGAGAAAGTTATTTTTTCTCTTGATTTAGCAGATTAGCGTATCAATGTTTAATACCCAATCTAACAATCAAGAATTTTTTCTATATATCAATGACAATACAAAAAAAAAACTACTAACACAATTCAGTAAATAAAATATTTTTGTGTGTTTTTTTTAATAAAGGAAAAATAAAGAGAGAAAAATAAAAATAAAATAAAATAAAAAATAAAAATATAACCCGAAGGATTTAAAAATAAAAATTATTTTGGTCCCCGGCAACGGCGCCAAAATTTGTTTGTGAACAAATTATACAATTGTAAACAACTGTAAAATCCGTTCGGTTTTCCTAAACAACAAGGATTGTTGTAGAGGGTGTCGAACTCTGGGACCAAAAATATTTTAATTAATAAATCCAATCAAGTTATTCCAGAATTTTGATTGATTGAAAACACAGAAAATAACAGCAATTAAATCTAAAAGAGAGATTTATCTAATAAGTGAAAGCAATTAGGGGATAATGACGTAGATCAGATTCATAATCATCAATAGCCAAAAGATTAACCAGATCTAATACATGTTTCTGTCACAAACATGAATCAACGATTATAGGTTTTTAGAAACAAATATGTAAACAACGACAAGCATAGCCTATGCAGGAGCTCAACTCTACAACCATAGACTATCAGGACAGATTCACTAATTAATTTCTAAAACCCTAAAATTAGATCTAAATCTGATAATTGTTAGACCGAACACGAATATACCCTGTGAAGGAGCATAACTCTTAAACGACACAAGATATTAAGGTTCAGATCTAACCCTTGGTTCAGATCTAGATCTATATACATGAATTCCTCATCCTTTTGCTATGTGATTCATATCGAATCATAACTATTAGCGTCATCACCCCCTAATTAAAGAGGATTAGCTAGACATAGCTAAAAGAAAATAAAAAGAAAATAAATGACATAAATAAAATGCAATTAAAACTAAATAGAAGAGAGAAAGAAGAGTTTTATTCCAAGAAAAGGATTACAGAATAAAACTGAATGTGTTTTTACATGAATGAGATACAAGGTATTTATAGCTGATATGACAAAGACTACTTGGCAAATTCCACAATGTGGGACTAAAGAATTAGCCCAAATAACACATAAGCTAGTGTGAACGGGGTTGTAGAGTAAGAGGCCTTGTAAGTGAGCCAGTGTGAACGCGTGTAGTGCATGAATGAGAAGCCTTGCAAAGGAGCTAATGTGAACGCTACATGAGTGAAATGGTCTGCAATTGAGCCAATGTGAACACAATATGAGTCTTTAGTGAGCCAAATCTACCCAACTGAACTCTATTTGCAACCGTTCTTCAAGCTTTAAACTCTTCAAGCTTTAGTAATTTTAACTTTACACTTTTTCAGCAAATTCTTCATGCTTTATTCATCAAATGCTCTAAACCATGATTCTTGTCAACAAACTGAAAACACAGTTATAAATACACAATATCAATTATTTAAAAGATAAAATAAGATAAATATGCGGATAAAATATACACATTTACGTGTATATCAGTTCCCTATCATCAAGAGGATTGGACAGATGGCCTATAAGGTAGAATTACCCGAAAGGCTGGCCGGAGTACACAATGTCTTTCACGTTTCCCATCTCCGAAAGTGCTTACATGAGTCTGTCGAAGTGGTTGAGCCAAGCATCCTTGAAGGTGTAGAAGTGGAGAAGGAAGCAACATTGAGGTGAGTTCCGATTCATATCTTAGGAACGGAGATCAAGAAGCTAAGGAATCGAGAAGTCAAGCTAGTTAAAGTACAGTGGATTGAAGCCCAAGAAGACGCAACTTGGGAAACCGAAGAGAAGATACGCTCGCTATACCCATTTCTTTTTTAGGGTACTTTCTCGATCTCTTTTTCCTTTAAGTGTACATACCTTCGTATCATGTACATGCTTTTTCTATCCAAGTTTGTCTTGTTATCTTCTCGATCCTATCTTGAGAACCTTAGGTAGAACCCTTTTAGATGTAAACATGTAATTGAAACATGTTATGGTTGATGATTGCAAGTGGTTGCTCGTGGTTGCATAACACACATTAGGCACTAAATCGGCTCAGTCACATATTTCATATTGCATATGCATGGGTGCTTATACTTATATATGGATGGAAACTTGATATGCTATCATTTGGATGTTGCATATGAATGAATGTTTGTGCACTCATGTAGAGATTATAAAGTATGTTAGGAATTTGCATACATGTTGGACTCATTACACTATCATATTTTGCATTAAGGAGGTCTGCTGAATCAGTAACCGCCTGATCTTTTGCATTAGATAAGTACATATACACACTCTTGCATAAGTTCATACAGCATTAGAAATCTTTTAAGGGCAATGGTTGCTTATGGATGATGGTTGAGTAGATGGATGATTGGATGATAGGATGCATTCTTCTTAACTTGAAGATTTCGTGGACGAAATTCTTTAAGGAGGGGAGAATGTAACAACCCGTATTTTTATAACATGTTAAAACCATAAATCAAGGCAGAATTAATTTTTAAAACCAGAATCAAGGGAAACGGGTTGCACCATTGCGTTCATCTTGAAATTCTTCTTGGAAACGAGTCCGAGTTTTCAAGAAACGGAGTCCGTATGAGGGAGATATGACCCTCCGAAGTTTCAGGAATTTTCAAAATCGAAAACAGCTCGAAATTCGAATTCAAACCCCAGTGCAGGCTGGGTGGGAATTTTCCCGCCCAGGACCAGGTCGACCTGGGGGTCGACACTATGGTCGACCTCTCAGGGACCAGGTCGACCCTATGGTCGACCTGGGGGTCGACTGGTGCCACAACCTAGTTTTGAGCCTGGGTTCATCCTGATGTTTCTAGTCTCGTTTTCAGTCTAGATTCGTCTGCCTAATCCTATATATATAGCCTCCTAGCCTCATTCTCTTTACACCATTCTTCTCTAACCTTATGCTGCACAAATTCTTGATGGACATGACTTCTTTTAAATTAAATTAAATTAAAATAAAACACGAAGACTATTTCTTGAAGACTACGGCTAGGAATTGCATATTGGGGATTTACTTCTACAATCAAATCAAGATTCAACAATTCGACGACTTACTTCTGCATCTTAATTTCTTAGACCACGATCTGTAAGTTCTAGTTACTTTGAGATTTAAACTTGTTAATTGTAATTTGGACATGAGATAAAGTGAAATTGGACTTAAGTATGATAATCGATTCACATCTATTCTAGTTTCCATCTTGGATCTTGACATTTGGGAATATTGCTATGAAATCAGTTTGGACCTATTAATGTTGTAAATAAAACTCTTTCATGTCCATAACATTATCATGCCTGTGATGTTGAATCAGTCTATTATTTGCAAGTTTGCGACTATCACTTTATGCCATGACTATCACCTTATTATGCTAGACTTGAAATCCTATTATTTTCTATATGCCAGTGATGTTGTAACCAATTATCTCAAGTTATGTCATGCTAGTCTTGTAATCCCTTTATCACTTTATGCTCGTCCTTTGTGCCTATCATAGTTTAGATGTTATTCCCTTTATATCTGGATTTGGATTT
Source organism: Allium sativum (assembly GCA_030737875.1). Classification (NCBI taxonomy): domain Eukaryota; kingdom Viridiplantae; phylum Streptophyta; class Magnoliopsida; order Asparagales; family Amaryllidaceae; genus Allium; species Allium sativum. The sequence continues at coordinate 39,080,043 of CM060913.1, forward strand.
ACTTGTAATTTAGATCGATTCACGTTTACATGCGATGGGAATACGATTTGGGTAGATTAGGCAAAACATGAATTGGTTATGAACATGAATCATGAACTTGATAATAGGCATAAGTTGAAACTTGCCATGAAACTTGACACGAACTTGACCTGAAATTTGAACATGGACATGCCACTAGAATGAACTTGAAAATGGCCAACTCGAGGTTGGGTTGAGTTTGCAGTGTAATTCTGCCCGGAACCGCCCGGCAAATCCAGTGGCTGCAAACAGTAGAATCCAATGTGGGTAGTTGGTCATATCGCGCTTGAAACCCGAGGTCAGACTGAGTTGTGGTGTAAATCTGCCCGGAACCGCCCGGCATATTCAGTGACCACAACAACAGGTCTGATGTGAGAGGTTGGGGTGCATTAATGAATTAATGCCACATGATAGGGTTAAGTCATGAACATGAAAGACAACACTTAACCAACTTGACATGCTAGACTGATGGGGTTAAGTCATGAATTTAAATGACAACACTTAACCTGCTGAACGAAACCCTAGTTACGCGGTCCATTTCAGCAGTAACCCACTTAGATGTATCATGGTACCCTGGAACTAGGCAGGGTGGGGCACGATTACTGGGCTGAATTGTAAGCGACCAGAACGACGACTGAGTTGGTGCGCCTTTGTAGGTTCAGGCGGACTATGGTTGTGCACGTAGTCCGGAGTTGAAAAAGTAGGCATTGGGCATTAGTAGGTTTACACTGTGCATGCTTGATTAGTGTCGGTGGTTGGCACCCTAGGGCTTGATACACCCTATGGTGGACCTAACACAGGTGACTACATTCGTGATAGGGTCGTATGACACAGACACACGACGAGCTAGAACTTGTAGGGAGCCGATCGATTAGTGGATCGTTCCGTTGGACCTAGTAATGGGTCATTTCATGATATTGAGCCAAGGGATCATTTCATGGTTAATATATGACATGGGTTTGGGATACTAGTACAGTTGGTGCAGCGAACCTTGAACATGCGATGCTATACTTGATTTATACTTGAATTATCATGCCATCTTAGTCTATCTTGCCCATCTTGACAACATTCTTATGTTTACTTTCAGTTTATACATGTCATGTTACCTTTACCTGTTTTTATGCTGAAAGTCACTAGGACTTACCAGTCTTTATGACTGACCCGTTTTCTTTCGCCTCTTTTTCTTTCGTTTCCCCCCCAGGTTCTCAAGGAGGAAACTCTAGCACTTAGCTTGGATTTCGCTTGCTTTCGGTTCAGCTCATGTACGGTTTGATCTTGAGCTATGCAATGGCTGCATTTCTGCTACCTTTGGGGAATTAAGCTACTTTTGTTGTTTTAAGTTTATGCTTCTTTATTTATGCAAGACAGAATTTGTTGTAATGGAAAATAATGACTTTGGCTATTTGGTACTTTGAATGTAAAAGGTTTTGACTCTTTTTGAAAGTAATGAAATTTATCTTTTGATTTTTCCACTGTTTTATCTATGTTCTGTCTTGTAATATTTCTGTGTTTATTTACCTCGATAACGCTCCTCCAAAACTAGTGCATTCCCTTTGTGAGTGACCCTAGCGGAGGTGGGGTGTTACAGGGAAACTATCAAGATGCTCATCCGTGAGAAACATCTTGAACATAACATCCAAAATCTTGCTCCGAAGGAAGCAGTCGCAGGCCCTTCAACGCCCACACCTCCTCAAATTGAAGCGGCGCCCGGGTCGTCCAATCCAAGACCCCCTCAAAATGGGCATTGTGATCAACACCATTTGCAGCGGACCTCACCCTGGAAATGAGTGCTTTCGGCATATGGAAGGATACGCCAATTCCATCAAGCACGCCGACTAAGAATGCTCTACTTCTACATATGTGTCAGTCCAAGAAAAAACTGCAAAAGACTATAAGGGATGACATAGTCTTCCAAGAAAAGGATGATACGAGAATCGAGGTTCTCATCATCGATCCTCTTATCATCTCCACTACATAGATCCGGCCTATGTCAAGAAAATCCTCGTCGACTCGGGGAGTTCCGTGAACATCTTCTTCAAATAGGCCTACGATTAAATGAAGCTTGAGGCCAGAGATTTAAAGTTGTGCCAGGCAACTGTTTACGAGTAAATGGTGCTTTCAACCGATCAGTCAATCTTGTAGAGCTGCTAGTGCAACTCGGAGATAGGGATCAAAGTCAAGTCGGGATCCTCGCCTTCGTCATCATCTACGTCCCTTCTTGCTACAACATATTCTTGGATGACCAGGCCTCGCCAAGTTTTGAATCATTATGGCACTTTGATGCCTCCTCGTGAAGTTCCTGAATGACAATGGGATCGCAACTATCTGGGACGACCAAGTCGCAGCAAGAACCTGATATCTTGCTGAATGGAAGGACGTCATCAACAAGGAGAAGGGTAAAGGTGTAAAGATGGCACTCCTAGGATCTCAATCGATGGAAGGATGAAGAGTGTGAGTACAAAAGGGCTACTCCAATGGAGCCAACCCCACCAATCCATCCCGGGTCTTGAAAGTTGAATTGCAACTCCACCCAACTATCAGGGAAGAACTTGAGGGTTTTCTATGGTCCAACTTGGATGTATTTGCTTGGACCCAGTCCGATTGTGTGGCATCGACCTAGGAATCGCTTTTAACATGCATGGTATCAACCTAGAGTACCTTCCCATGAAACAATAACGCCAAATCTTAGGATCTGGAAGACTGGCATCACTCAAATAAGAGGTGGATAGGTTATTTGACAATGGCTTTACGTGTGATGCCCTCTATCCAGAATGAGTCTCCAACCCGGTACTAATCAAAAAATCGAATGGGAAATGGTGGACATGCATTGATTATTGTGATTTGAATGAAGCATGCCCAAAAGATAGCTTCCCGCTTCCGAAGACCGACCGACTCGTTGATTCTACTACAGGTCACCATCTTCTCTCCTTTATGGATGCATACTCGGGATGTAATCAGATTCTGATATATATTCCTGTTCGGGAGCACACTTCATTCATCACCGATCTTGGGTTGTATTGCTATGTTTTTATGCCTTTCGGTCTCAAGAATGCTGGGGCCACGTATCAATGACCGGTCAACCAAATGTTAAAAGACCAAATTGGAAGATCCATGGAAGTTTATGTAGACGACTTGCTCGTGAAAATGCATTTGTCAAATGACTAGTGAAGATGTTCAGTGTTCTCTACAAATATAGCATGAAACACAATCCCTTGAAATGCTCTTTTGGCATTGCATCGGGGAAATTCTTGGGTTTCATTATCAATTCACAAGGAATCAAAGCAAATCCAAAAAAGATTGAAGCAATTGGGGCATCGAAGTTCCAAAGAACATCAAAGAAGTTCAAAGCTTAAATAGAAAAGTGACCGCTCTAAGTCGATTCATCTCAAAAGTAAGTGACAAGTGCATTCCTTTCTTTGATTTAATCAGGAAAGGGAAGCATAATTTTGCATGGACAGTGGAATGCGTCGCTGCATTTCAAGACCTCCTAAATCACTTGGAATGACCACCTATTCTATCAAATCCTATGGACCATGAGGACTTATTTATCTATTTGGTTGTTCTTGTGCAGGAAATTAACTCGATGCTTGTGTATAAAGAAGATCATGTCCAAAGGTCGGTTTACTACAATAGCAAGAGATTGACAGGAGAACTCTCTTAATACCCCTTGATCTCTTCTCGAAAGCTTCACCTCTGTTTTTAGTCACTTCCAATCAAAGTCTGCATTGATCAGCCGCTATGGCAGGTCCTTCAACGACCTGAGGCATGCCGGAGATTTTTGAATTGGAATATCAAGTTGAATCAATTCGAGCTTACCTTCATTCCTCGAAGAGTCATCCTTAAACAAGCCTTAGCAGACTTCATCATAGAAATCACTTCTCCCAAAGATCCACAGGAAGTTAGTAAGCCTCCTAAATCCAATAAAAGTTGTATGTGGATGGTTCATCAAGCAATCAATGATTTAGTGTCGGAATTGTACTCGTTACCCTAGAGGAATGCTCGATTTGTTATGCCTTGAAGCTCAACTTTCCCGCCCCTAACAATGATGCAGAATACAAAGCCTTGATTGCTGGACTCAGAATTGCTATCGAACTCGACATCAAGGCTGTGTAAGTCTTCTCAGATTCATAAGTTGTCGTCCGCCAAGTACGCAGGGAATATCAATCCAAAGGAACACGTATCACTCCTTACCTAGCTCGGGTTCGTGAATTACTTACCCACTTCGAGCACTACATCATTGCTCACATCCCTCAAGAGCAAAACGAGAAGGCCGATTTGTTAGCCAAATTAGCAAGCTATGAATATGCATGACTCTTGGGACTCATCCCGTAGAAGTGCTCAATCAAATGGAGACTGATCCGATATTAACAACGGAGACCAAGTCGGAACCTGAGTCATGGATGACTCCGATCAAAGGCTACATGCAACATGGAATCCTCCCACACTCTCGAAATGAAAAATGATCGCTCCTTCATAAAGTAACATATTATATCATTCAAGAAGGAGTGCTTTACCGAAGAGGATTCTCTGTTCCACTACTCCAATGTATAGCCCACAACGGTGCCAAACGTATACTACTGGACATGCACAAAGGCGAGTGTGGTGACCACGCCGGGAGGAAAATTTGGCAAAAAAGATTCTTTGATACGGCTACTTTTAGACAACTCTCAAACGGGATGCATCAAAATACACCTGAAATGCGATAAATGCCAGAGATTCTCGAAGATTTCTAGATCCACACCTTCTGAGATTACATAGATGGTTAGTCCATGGCCATTTATAATGTGGGGAATATACATCTTCGATAGCAAAAGGCGGTGCTTGATATGTTATTGTCGTGGTTGATTACTTCACCAAGTGGGGTAAAAGCCGAGCCTCTTACTACATTACTACCTAGAAAGTAATCAACTTCATCGTATGCAACATCATCTATCGTTTTGGGGTTCCCAAGACTATCATTTCTGATAAAAGGACCCAATTTGAGAGTTATGAGTTTTGAGACTTCTATCATCGTCACCGTATTCATAAACGATTCTCAACAATAGCCCATCCTCAAGCCAATAGACAAGCTGAAGCGATCAACAAAGTCATCAAATCCACTATTAAGAAGCGTTTGGAAAAGGCTGTAAGCAAGTGGGTAGATGAACTCCCTCTAGCCCTTTGAGCTTACCGGACTACCTATAAGTTAATGACAGTCCACACTCCATTTACTCTCTCCTATGGATCTGAAGCTGTAATTCCCATCGAGCTTGAACTACAATCTTATTGAGTAAGTTATTACGATCCGGTAACCAATGGAGATTTCTGCTTGGAGCCTCTCTATTACTCAAAGAGAAAAGGGATGAGTTTGAACACAAAGCAGCTGCACACTGCCAAAAGGTTACCCAATACTTCAACACCAAAGTTCGTCCTAAACACTTTGACATCGGAGACCTCGTCCTTAAGTGGATCTTTTGGACACTGACTGGACTTGTTTCTCACTTGGAAGGTCATTCAATGGAGTCTTGGAGGTGTTATTTTCAAGCTAACTACCGTTGATAGTGCTGAACTACCAAGAGCATGGAACAACGAAACATATTCGCTGCTATTTTACCTAGCTTAATGTATAGATTTAATGCTTTCCATAAAGGTTTTATTCAGGGCATTGTAAAAGAAAAGGTCATTACCGCCAACAATTTATCAGTAAAGGCTTTCAGTTCTCCATGCTCTTGGTGTATTTACTTTCTTCATAGTATGCTAAAGCTATGACAACAAACCACTTGCATACATGAGAGCACAATATTGGATCAGCGCCACTGAGCCTGGAATCAATTCACCACCTCGAGTCTTTAGTAAGACTTAAACCTTGTGGAAGGGTCCGCCCTCTACAAGTTAACTCGGGTATCGAACCAACAACATGACTGAGTATAAACAACTCGTAACGCTTATTAACTTAAGTGTCCGACTTCATCCTTTAGTCTCCAGATTTTGGCGCAACCCACCAGCCGAGTAAGTGTGATACCGACCGCTTGCTTGGCTACCTTTATCCTCAGCATAAAAATGGCAAACTAATGACGTCATCAACTCTAACCTGAACGAAACAATGGGATAGTATAAAGGACGAACCAACAATATCCATCCATGACTCCTTATGACTTGAATCAATGACCGTAAAGGAAGTTCTGAGAGTGGGTTACCAAAATTTGAACTTCGCACGACTCAAGGCCAATGACCGAAAGGAGGTTTCAGAGCGAAGTTCGCACACTTAGACTCCATACGACACGAGATTAACGACCGAAAGAAAGTCTCGAGAATGGAGTCAAAAACTCGAAATTTACATGACTTGAGTTTTTCTAGAGTGAAGTTTCGAACGATTTGCATTTAAGTGAGAGGACAAGTTAATTACATAAGTACAGTACTGGAAAATGTAAAGAATACTTGAACATTTAAAATGATATTTGATATAAGAAAAGTAAACTAAATTTCATTCACAAGTCAAAAAATTTCTTTCTAACGGCCCATGTTTATCAAAACCACATCGTGCCTCCAAAAGCAAGGACCGTATTCGCGTTTCCTATCAGCCTACTAAACAAAAAGCTATCTATAAAAATCACTTGGATGGACCACCTTTCTTCTTTTTCTTTTCAAACTCAGTATGGGGTAGCTCGTCCTTATCTTTCTTCCTCTTCTTCCTCTCCATGCTCCCTCTAGATCCTTTCGACTCGTTCGATGGAGTCGATGAGAGAAGAGGCCTCGGATCGAAGCCATAGAGAGAGTCGCTGGTAATTCCTGCACCTCCTCTTCCTCGAAGTCTCCTGAAATCTTTGTAATTTCTGTGTCGGGACCGAGTATGACCTTCAAGGGCTTAGGATGAGACTCGACGCATAACGCCAAAACCACGGCTTTGTCCGCCTCCTTCTTGGGTTCCTTTCTGTCTTTCTTGGTCTCTCGGTCCGCCTTCTTTTCAACCTCTTTCTCGTCTTACTTCACGGCCTCCTAATCATCCTTTAGCTTCGCCTCCTCCTCAGCCTTTAGCCTTGTGAATTCCTCCTTTGCTCATCTGGGTGGCCTCTTCCTCAGCTCGCTTCTGGGACTCTTCCTGAGGTTTGGCTTGGGCTTCTACTTCATCCTTCTCCCTTGCCTCATCCTGAGTTTCGAGAAATGCTTCCTCGTCTTCCTTCCCTTCACCTTCTTTTCCTTATACTCCATTAGCATTTGGGCATGTTGTTGCTTTACCAGAACATACATAGATGGCCCGCCTACTTCCGTCTGCCCTGCCATCGAAGGGTCCACTTCCTCATTTCCTTTCTCTTCCTTGAAAAGTTTGCCGAAGTCGTCCATCCATATCTCACCCATCTCTAGGTCCGAGAATACATTAGGGTGGCTGAACTTCTCTTCAATTTGCCTTTTATAGGCATCGACATCAAACCCAAGCCCGACAGCCATCATTTTTTCGGAGCCGGTTGTCGTCCTCATTCCAAGAGAACATGTGCAATGAAAAGACGAGTTAGTCTACTTCTACTTCGTGTTATTATCTTTTCGAATACAGGTGAGAAAATGGATATACCTCCTATCATCTACTGTGTGGCTTCTATCAGCATAGTGCTTTCGGACGTTGGTGGAAGGAAGCCTCTGTGTTACGGCCCCAGATGGTTGGGGTCATACTCCGTAACCACGGAAGCAGGCACAGATGGGCCGCCAGCAGGACCAGGAGGAATGACTTGTTACTATTGGAAAGTATCACCTTAAAATTCATGAGAAACCACCATGCTGATAACATTCTCTTTCCCTTGCTTAGCAGCATGTTGTTCCACCTCCTCCGCCTCAGCATCTTCTTTGAGCATATCCCTCCCTTCTGCCAACGCTTGGCACTCCTCCACTGTCAAATACTGGGCCGTCAGTGCTTCCTTATCCACTATCTCCACTCCCCAGGCAGCAACCTCGTCTTCCAGCAATATTTCCCAAGTTAGAGCAAGCATATGGCATAGTCTTCGACCCAGGAGATTCTGCAGAATCGAAGAGTTTTCAATTAAAAGCCCCAAATCGCTGGCTCTAGCTCCCTCTCTACCTCCACTCGAGCCTATCTAACCTAGACTATGAGCTTTTCTAGTTGGGCCTCGAATTCGACCTTAGCGCCATCTGGCTAGCCCAACACATCCCTATTCAATGCTTATGCTGCCTCCTTCTCCTTCCTAGCCCGCTTAAGCTCAGTGTGATTTGATTCGAGTAATTGCCTAAGTTCCTCATTTTTTACTAAGCATTATGCCCCCTCATTTTCTTTTCGCAGCTATTCGTTCTCTTGGATTAGCGCTTTATTACTCTATCGAAGCTACCGCACCTCTTCGTTTTCCATCTACAGCTGGGCATTCTCCTAAGAAACTCCTTTATTTTCCTTCTCAAGTTCGGCTTCCCGAGATAAGGTTGAGGCTAACACGTCCTTGTGCTCTTCTCGAGCCTTGACCATAGCTGCCTTTACTCCTTCCAGCTCCCTCTTCAGCTTACTTATTTCGGCACCATAGAGTCAACACATAAATATGCTATTCAAATATGTAGAATAATTGCTAGCCAGAATTTCGACTCACCTATTCAGTATCCCGAGCCTTGATTCTTCCCTGATCGATCTGAGCCTCAAGTTCACACCCAGAGTCTAGGCATTCTTTTGGAAAATTAGTTCAAGGAGCCTTCGAGAATACTGATACATGTTACGGTACTGGACAAAGACGTCGTACACACGGGTCCATGTATGTTCATAAATCTCGGCCGTGATAGGTTAGATCTTAGGTGTCTAAATCATCTCATAGAAATAAAATACTTGGAAAGCCTTTAGCAAATACGCCTTTTTCTCTTATGTGCTTAAGACTGAGATATCTGACATCTTAGGTAACGTCAGGCACTCTTTCTTTCTTCCCTCTCACTAAGCGTTTCCTTTCATGTCATCTTGACTGATGGTGCTAGAGATAGAACATAAGGAAGAACCAGGGACGTTGAGCGATTTGTGCTCACCGTTTCCATCCTTCTCTCAACATCAGCCGACCTTGTGCTGGGTGATAGAGACACGAAGCGCAGGGGATAATCTCGATGTCGATGATTGTTTCCATGATCATAGGGTCGTAAGGGTTTTGTGTGCAGTTGATAACTTATGATAAAAGCACTCACGACTCCTCTCTTTGGTCGTCGGGAACCTCCAGGCCCTCGGTCTCAGTCTCTATCACCTTACCAGGCCATTGCACCTGCAAAAAATGAACCTTAAATCATAATCGAACATCCCACGTACACAAATAAGTGTTGTGTCATAAGTGCTCCTTCTACAAATCAGATGTCAGCTCACTTGAAGGGGTAATTTCCCCAACACTCAGCAGTAAGCTCTTGACATTAGTGTCGCTGAACCCAAAGGTAGATTTCTCTATGGGGATTGTGTCCAAGCCCTGAAACTAATGCTCAACCTCCATTAATGCGGTGGTCTCAGAGGTCAAAGCTGGAAAAGTCGATTCGAAATACTCTCCTGACCTCGTCCCCTCTGTTGGAGAGATAATAGGAGAGGACTGTGAACCATCTCATTTGATGTGTAGATACCACGCAGACCAAGTTCCTCTTGAGCTTCTACAACCTCTTCTTCGATGGGGGGCACACCAGAATGCATGATAGGGGGAAATTCCACTTGAAAACTCGGAGAAGCATCTCCTCACTCATCTTTTGCCACCACTTCTTCTTCATTTTCATGTTTATAACCCATTGAGCAACCTTTGAGAAATAATCCTGACACATGAAGGAGATGGTTTGATAACAGACTCTGGGAATCACGAAATGCATTCAGAATGTTCCTCAATGCCAAGACTCGCTTGAGATAAACACCACCACTTGGAATCTAGGGAATATCTACAACATAAAGTTTCAAGATAGTTTAGAGCTTATGACTCAATTAACTTGAAATACATCGTAAGTTTTAAAGCAATTACGGCCTGCGATCCATCTCCTCGCAAACCCTAGAGTAAATCGAACAAATAACCAATTGTACTTGAAGTAACCGAGCTTGTTCCGTTCCTCCAGAATGATGTGATCATTGGAATGAACCTCTAATTAAACAAGGGAAGGCAAAATTCTTCTCTTCTTCATGGAGTAGAGGTATCAGATATCCTCTCCAATCGGCTCCACGCCCAATCATTTTATGAATAGGATGTAAGTGCCGAGCAGAAAGGCGTACGCGCTCCGCTGAAGCTCGTCGGCGCTAAGCGAAGGAAGTATAGGATATCTCAGATGTATGGGCATGACGGGGGAATGCACCCAACATAGCACATATGCGTGTTCCCTATCATACCTTCCGGGGACCATGACATCATCTGAGGATATTTCATACTTCATGCAAACTTGCCTCAGCGCGACTTCATCGATTTGGGAAACAATCGAATCAAGTGAATTCTCAATAATAACAGCGTATGCCATTATATCCAATGCCAAAAGAGCGTCTTCTTGTTCATCGCCCACATCCTCTTCTTCTTGAGGGCCCAATCCTGTGGGTTCTTCCTCTTCCAGGATGACTGGATCATCTACATGTTCCTGATCATGCATGTCATGTAGGCTCATCTGTAGGGAAGGGGTGGAAGCTTTAGAAGTCTCAAGCTAGTTACCTGCTGGGCTGGAATCATGCGAGGATTTGGATGAACTCAACGATGGCTCTACGGTTTCGGTTGCCAAGCTTTGAAGTCGTATAGAGCCTTTTTATTTCATTGCAACCTATATTTTCAAGAAAGTTGCATTAGTAGCCACACAAAAACCTGTACCCCCTGTGTTGGTGTAAACTAACATGAAACGTGTAATGTCGTTTGTGATGATACAATTACAGTAAAACATTTGAGGGCGTAGTGATAGTTTCCGGTTTCATTAGCTTAAACTATCGTCGTCGCTAACCGAGGTCGCATAATTTACATCGAGTCGCGATTGTGTCATGATCGAGTTGAAAATCGAGCTGAAAAGATGGTGATTTAGTCATATGTCCATAGCCTGAGTTTGCGCTCTAATTCTTTGTGCACGTCCAAATTATCAGTCCTAAAAAGGTTCATCATTTGAATGTTAATGCAATGTTGGTCGACACGTTCGATTCCAAACCCAACCTGATCGCGCAACTTCACAAAACGATTCAAATTTGTCGACCAAAATTTTCTAGGAAAATCAAAAATTTCTGTAAGTGTTTGGTGATACGAATTGGAATTTCGTATCCCCAAGGTGCAAAGAAGTCTTCGACTCTTGGAAAATTCCGGCAAAGACTCCAATTGGCCAAGGATATGAAATCCCATTTTGTATCCCGAAGGACTTGAGTTTTTCCTCTGTTTCTCCAACTTCCACTTCAACACCGATCCGACTTCTTTCACCCATTTCGTCTTCCACACTTCTTCTACCGAAGCCAAAAAATCACGCATTTCGGGATATGAAATATAGGTTTATATTCCCACCGCCTTGTTATTATTTTCGACTCCCCATGGTTTCATACTCCGTCCTCCTTCCAAATTTCGTACTCCACCCTCACGCCTCTGTAACTTTGGTCAATGGAGTCCACCACATCGACCACCAACATTAGATTCATGACCAAAGCCGCCCTCTCCTCCTTCGCTCCTCTCAATAACAAAATGAACGCACCCATAAATCTCAACCAACACAAAATCACGAAATCAAACCTACCAGATGTTCGAGATGGTAAGATAAGGGCTTTCGAGGGTTCAATTTAGTCAGAGGGGACGCTATCGATGGTTAGTGGTGGGTTATAATAGGGGTTCGAAGTCCAAGGAATTGCGAAAATTTTCAAGTTAAAGGGAATACGAAATATGCTATGAGAGGAAGAAAAGGATCATGTCCTGCAATTTATACGTGGGAGTCAGGATGAATTCCCAAAATTCTGGAACTTTTCTAAGTGGCACAGGATCGGTACCGATCCCCAAAAGGAGGGAGAAGAGGAGATCGGAACTATTCTGGGATCGATGAAGAATCTCTAAACTCAAACTATGACTACGATTGTGCAAACAAGTTTTTGAAATCTCGATCATCGAAACCAACTCGAATCGTTAATCGATCATGTATTCACAAACTTAAGCGATCCTATAATACATGCCAATTGATCGAGTTCTAATTTGATAATGTTTTGAAAACTAACTTACACGATCGCATGCCAGAAACATATTATTCCGATTATGCTTATCATTAATCTTGACCGTGTCATGCAAAATCGCGTGTAGACGTATGAGTGCATATGCGACTATGTGCTAGTGACGACTTGTTTACGTTCTGATGTAAACAAGAGTCAATGACTAATGTTTAATTTCTTGAATCGAAAGGAGTTAGATACTCACCTGAGCAATCAAGCAGGTTCCAATCCGTATGACGAAGTTCAAAGAAACTAGAATTCTTAGCAATATTGGAACCACATACTTATAACAACAAGCTCCGAGAAAAAGTCAGAGCTGCAACAAAATGACATATTCCTTATAACGCATCACACAACGGAATGGTCGCAACCAACCGGTAGAGTACAAACTGGAGATCTTTTCGGTTACCGGGTAGACTTATCTCAATCAAAGTACCTCGTGTTAACACGGGACATGCTTTGGGGGGCAAGTGTTACCCGACCTTTTTCCCTGGCTACCAAAAGTAGTCCAGGGCCACATGACTTGTCCAATTGCGTAGAAAAATGACTCAGAAGTAAGTCCAAACACACAGGTTTCAATCCCAAATGGAGTTGTACAAGAATGGTCGCCTCAGTTCGTCGAAACCGCTCTTAAATGTTTTAGTGTTTGGGGATTTGTAATTACCAACCATTGGGATCAGTACGTATTTCCAATATCAGAACAACTCCATAAATCTGACAACACTCCTAGGATAGGTATTCATGTTTTTGTATCCCTGGGACGGTCTCCAAAATTCGTATCTCCAAGTCCATCCAGAATTCGTCCAAACTCCGAGATAAGTATTTCTGCAAAGTCGCTGGATCCACCTCAACTTCCATCTTCCATCTTCCATCCAAGTTTCCTTCAAGTATTCCAGATCAATGCTTCTTCCTCATATCTCTAGAAACTATGCAAGTATATCAAGATTGGAGAAAACCTTTTCATATCATGGGATATGAAGTTGACGGAGAAGAAGATCAAAAGCTTCAAGGAGAGCAAATAATGGCTAAGTCCTCCGCGATCGGCACAGAAGCCGGAGTACAAAAATGTGGACCATGTATCCACGTTCCCCTTCTGCTATGAATACCTCACTTCAAAATCGAGAGAAGGTTGATTTTTTTCTCTGTTGACACTTTGGGAAGAAGATATTGCATATTTGACTCTCAAACCTTCTCCATCACTCCGGGAAGAAGAAATCTACCTTTTTCTTGGAGACATGGACTTTTTGTGCTGCCTTGTCATTTTAGGAAGAAGGAAAGAGGCTTTTACTTTTACCCTTCTAAACTTACTTTCCACCATCGTCGCTGTATTTAATTGGAACTATTATTCCCACCAATATTGAAACGACCCATATTATGGTCGTGTAACTTTGGGAAACGACTATTGGGGTCATTTCCCACATTCACGATTTTTGCCGAATTTTAAAATTACCATTTTGCCCCTCACGAATCTTGTTTCGCCTATAACTTTTGATTGGTAAGGAGTTCTAACCTAAAACCACTTTCATTGGATTTGGATGATGGTTTCCCATTCCGTAGAGTGGTCACATTAGTCAAACGGACTTATCGTTTCGGGGATATGGCTGAAATAATATTTGAAAGATGGAAAATAGCCTAATTGGGCTTAATTAAGTGATTAGCAGCTAGGCCCATAACCCAATTCGGGATTAGGGATATGGGAGGCTGAAAGGAGTTGAAGTATCATCTCCTTTCATTTTTCTAGCCACCACAAACCTTTCTCAAAACCTATTCATGGCTTCCATCTTCTAAATCTATCTCTTATCACTCCGTAGTCACAAATTAATCAAATCTACATCAAATCAAGCCATATTAACACCAAATTCGAGGTAGAGCTGCCACACCACCTTGGAATCCGATCCAAATCAGTAAAAGTTTCATATCTGTGACACCCCACGTCCGTTAATGTCACTCTTTATCAGAATGCATTAAGTTTCGTGAGGCGTTATAGGTAAGAAGAAACATAAACATTACAAGACAGATATAAAATAGCAGCGGAATTTAAAACTTTATTCAAGCAGAAAACATCGTGGTTCAAAACATAGTTATATCACAAGTCTGAGATGCATAAAACCCAGTACATCAATTTAAAACTTCTGGCTTGTACTAAAATCATCAGAGTATAATAAACATGAAAAGAGCATAATCCCCAAAACATTAGCCATAGTAGAGAAGATACGAAATCAAGCAGTACATCTAGCAGCTCCAACCAGAATGAAAGAAGAATCCTGATCAAGTTTGAGTATTCCCACCCTAAGAACCTGGGGGCGGAAGAGAAAGAAGAGGAAACAAAATAGGTTAGACATAACTCTAGCGAGTCCAATTACTTTTAGCATATAAATAAGTAAAAGCATCATGACAAGCATATAAACTGGATAAGAGAGATACCGCATATAAGGCAGGTATGACAAGGTAAACAAGACAAACATGATATAATAAATAGCGCTTCCCTAACACCTTTCTTTCTCTATACCAATACTAGTATCACAAGAACAGGATGATCCCCAACAAGTAGAAGATGGTGGACTTAGGTGTACTTCTAGTGAGAGGTTTTACCCCATACAATAACAGGCAGCCCAACTGAATATACCGGTGTTACCCCTAAGGATAATAACGGGCTTCTAAATAAGAGAGACTAGATATACCCTAATTACTACCCCCAATCGATCGACTCCCAACTTTGTAGATATCCTGTGTTGGCCCCATGGTAGGATGTATCACTTCCTAAAGTGGCAACCCTTTATTTTCAGGATGTGCACAACCATATCTACCGATGTCATGGCGTCTTAGCCTCCCTAGTCAGGACCCATGCATGCATATGACCCCGTCGGAATGTGCTGCCCACATCGTCCCCTCTTTTGGATCTCTTACAATCAGCTAAGTAAGCGTTCCCCAACTTCGACCTAGTTCGGAGTACTCGTTTGATACCTATATGGGTTACTGACTGAAACGGATCCTACACACAAGACGATACAAGCTTCCCCCTAGGCTTACATCCCCATTACTAGGATTTCACAGGTTATGCCTACCAGTGTAACAAGATTGCATAACCCCAAAAGGTTAAGTATGTGGGCTTATATATATATTACCCACCACCGCAAGATATACTTAACCCTCCCACTGTTTCAAGCAAGTTTACTTAACCCATACTCAAGTTAACATGTTCATGCAATCCCTATGGATTCAAATAGGTTTAGTATTCAAGTTCATTACCATTTATTCATTTAGGGTTATAATGTGTTAGACCTCCCACATTAAGCCTACGACTTGTGGATGTTGGATATGCCGGGCGGTTCCAGGCAGACTTCTTCCACAAGTCGGACTTAACCTCGTGTCTTAGCGCGTTACTTGTTTATGCACTTTAGACCACTCACATTAGATTCACCACTTTTGGTCGCTAGATATGTTGGTCGGTTCTGAGCAGACTTCTACCACAAGTGTAATCTAACCTCGTGTCTAAGCGTGGTTACATTTTCTAATTACTGTAAATCTAAGCATGTTCGTTCTTCAACAATTATTCCTATTTCATTATAGGTTCTATGCCCTTTTCCCAAGTCATGTTCATTGTGTACCATATGCCCCAAATTAAGATCTTTAATCACACTTTGACTTATTCCCCCAAATCCATATTCATGTATTCAATTCAAGTTATGCCCAAATTTCCCAATACAAGTTATGCCCCAATTTTAACGTTTTCCCCTCGTTCCCAATTTCACGCGTTCGCATATTTCAGGGGTATGCCTAGGATCGAAGATAGTCTGGCTATAAAATAAAAAGGGAAAAGAAGAAGGAAAGAGAACAAAAATAAGCATAATAACAAGATAGTCATACGATGGCAAAAATAGGCATAGCAACTAATAAGCATATAGTGACAGAATTGGGCATAATGACAAGATAGGCATATAAGAATAGATCTGATGAACATGGGATAATAGAACTGATTAGGCAACCTAGCATAATAGGCATATCATGAATAGACATATGAGATCAAAATAGTAAACTAGATACACAAGTTATGGAAGATATAATATGACTTGAACAGTCACAGGCTTAGATCTAATTCATAGACATGTCAAAATAACTTTTAAGTGTTTATATCTAAAAATAACATAGACTCGCAGATAATGGATCTAAGAAAACTAAGAAAAGCATGTTGATGTTGAATCAGCAATTTTTGAATACATATGAATCATCATTGCTGAAGAAAAGGTTAATTTAATTTGAGTTGGAGCAGCATCCCGTGTAACGACCCGAACTTCCCCGTAAAGGAAAGCCCGGATTGAGTTGAGAACACGACAAAACAGAACACAAACAAAAGAACATTTCATTGCTTATAACAACAGTTTACATCAAAGTACATGAACATATAGAGTATGAACAAATAATATACATTTGATAAACATCAGAGGTTTACAAGTTACAATGCAGCGGAAAATAATACAAAACACAACTAAAAGCAATATACGGATACAGAGCTTTCTGAATATAGCTCCAATTGTAAACCAGGTTCCTGTGAATACAAAATCTGCAAAACCAAAACTCATAGCTGCCCGTGTGGAAAATAGGGGCACCCAGAGTTTAGGTTAAAACAATAAACTCCAGGTCAGTCATGTGACTGGTGTGAGAACTAAAACAGTTATTAAATCTTTAGTTAAAATGGAGTAAATCAAGGGACCACGCTGTATAACACGAAACGGGTTCCTCCTGAGAATACCAGTGCATAAAACAAACAACGCAATGCTTTTTGGAAAAACGATGCTATTATAAGACCCAGGTCCCATCACACAATGCAACGCAAGACGAATGATAGGGTTTTCCCTTATAATAGCCAAACAAGCTTGGTATGTTTAAAACAAATCATTTGATACTATTATAAGTGCATAGTGTATAAATAAACTTCAAATATAAATGTATCAATCATAGACGGCATGGGTACCATATATCATGTCGCCAATACTAGGCTCTACAATCAAAATTGAAATGTCACATATCGGATTTGGATTTCCATCTATGAACCAAGGCAAGGGATCGTCCTTACCGCTTCGAGACGCTCTAGCCCGTGTCTCAGGACCCAGACTCAGGTGGGCCCTTGGATCGTCAGGGCCGGTCCGCACGGAGTGGATTGAAATGCCTGAACAATGCGTTTCCCCGCCCTATGGGGCGTAAATGAGCCAGATGACTCAATATCCATCGGCTCCGTAGTAGCCGATATATCTGAGGCACCTCGCTTTCCATCATCCACATAAGTAAAAATGTCTGGGCTCCATACCATGACACCACTCCTAGCTAGAAAGAAACGCATGTCCTCCCTGACGTCCTCTCCCATTTTTGGTTCACACCGGGGTGTGAGGCTCGCGAATTAACGCTATACACAAAGCTATGCTATATTAAAGCCGTGGTTTGATCATCAACCACAAGACTATGCTTTTCAATAGAAGTCTTGATCATTTGCATCTCAGCATGCCACACAGGAAATTCACGCCATGCCATTGATGTCTAACCTCTGAGCTCGTATGTCTCAGAGAAGGGTGTTAAGCAAGAGAATAAATTCTCCACCACCAAACAGATATATATTTAATAGAGATCAATCAATATAGAATAAAATCCAATGTCAAACACACATCCATTTACAAGTTCGTTTTGGGTTTGAACGAAACCGGAGGCACCTTATTCCTCGTCCCATATGTCCAATGCAGGAGAGAGGTCCTCGCATATCCGGTCGATCTCCAAGTACATCTGGACGATCACCACTTATTACCTCGTCTTGGGTGTACAGCCCAATCAATATATCAGTAATCATCCAAACGATGTGATGACCTCCGGTCTTCAACCACTGTCTTCATCGTCGACCTATCGTCGAATAAGTTATTCAAAATGGGTATAAACTCGACCTTCCCGAATAACTAGCGTATATAATAAACAAGTGCTATGAAAACACAACATACGCCTCATTCCAATTCTGAATATTCTTTTATTTCATTATTCATCTCTTTTGGGAAAGGATCCCATTAATTTTATCAAAGATAAATACTTTAAATTTATTCTTTAATCTTCCATTGGATATCAATTCAAACCAAATTAAGGTTTATCCAAACTAGTCGGGATTAGCGAACCTTACCAAAGTAATCATTTATTATATTTCCCAATCCTAACCTGTTCATCCCATGAAGCAAAACTGGTAATACTTCATATTTAAGACCACGGTGTCATCGGTAAAATTAATTACCATTTCACGTTCAGATCTAATTAAAGATTTAACTATCGCTTGAAGCAAAACTGGTGATACTACATTCTCAATCATTTCTTGAATTTGATAATTTTAGTTATCAAATTCACATTTTAATCTAATTAAATATTCATTAAAACTCTAATTGTAATGACCCGGTTTTTAGCGACTTTAGTTATCGACATAACTCAATGACGACAAACCAAACATCGAAAAAATATCGGTAGTTAATGAAAGAAGTTAGAGGGTGAGATTGGATAAGATAGAAACTAAGAATAGAAGAAGAAGAAGTAGATACAACATCAAAATAACACGAATCTCACAGCAGAACGAACAACATATAATAGATAACATATCCTTGAAATAAAATCAGTATATGTATACAGTAACATTTATCAGAGTACAACACTTACAACACAGCGGAAATAACTATAGCTATATAATCCTGAAGCCTCCTGCTCCAAGCTCTCCAAGTATATCTGTAAAATCTTGACTACTTGACTGCCCGTATAAAATTGGGCACCCAAGAGTTTAGGGAAAACAAAACAAAATAAACTCCGGGTCAGTCATGGGACTAGTATGAGTAAAACAGTTTAAAACAGTTTGAGCCATTAAACGATATCTCATAAGACCACGCCGTATAACGGATCGGGTTTTTCCCTTATGAGAATCCAAAATAATCTTTATATCAAAACTCATTGATATTATAATAGTGTCTATCAACCACAATATAATAACCATCTAGCAGAAATGCTTTCATCTCACGTTCTACATATATAATATACAATCAAAACCGCAAGCACGTATTGGGTAGTGGATTTCCAACTATGACAAGGTATGGAACCACCTTTCGCTATTGTACCTCTAGAGAGGAATACACTGGGTTCAACAAGAACATCTTGCAACCCGGCCATACATGACCGACCACTCATTTCTCTTGAGTGTATCAAATGTATATCACCAACGGTTGGGATCAGCAACCATTTTCCGAATGGGACGGCATCGACAATAGATTTTTAGAAGTAAATGAAACTCTAGATCAGGTGATTATACACCCTAATAGGTGCGACCTACATAGCCATGCTGCCTGCCCGATTTTTGTCATTTCCCGGTTGTGAGGCTAGAGGCCACGCTTATCTCTGACAGATCACACATTTATTCACTTTGATTGTCACATCGTCATACCCACCAAATCACAAATTGATTTCCCCAAAAATACCACAGGTATACAGCTAAGAGAAACGAATTCCTCCGCCACCAAACGTAAATACGTTTGAAGAGATTAACTTACGCGATCTATTAAATATACTCTGTCAGATATTCTTCCATACAGGTCGTCCTGGGACTGGACAAACCGAAGGCACTATTCAGTACAACCATCTTAGGCAATCTTTACCTAAGATTTATACAACAACCCTTGTACATTACTCCGTCTTCAATATATTCAGCATACTTGATTCGCAACGCTTATGCCAATACGGAGTGGTTCTTCGGATAATAATCCAACCGGTCTCTCCATATTAACAACGCCAAAATGGTCAAAACTTTGATAATCGGTGATTTAACTATCAAATGAAAACATGTCTGTGTACACACAATGATCTTATTTCCAAATGGAATTATCGACCCAATCATCAAACATATATATATATCCTCATTTCTATGTTTAGAAAATATACGTTATTAACACTGTAAAACATTTCCATGGCTTAATTACGTATCACTATTCTTCCACATCTATCAGACTCTAACTATAAACTAACAAGAGAACAACTTCGTAAGTATAAACCCCGAAGGCCGAAACCAACATCAGATCGATACTTAGGAAACCATTCAACTTATTAATCTCTAGTCAGTTTCTAATTTTTGTTTAACTCCATTCGATTAACTCTTATTCGAATAACTAATATTCGATTAACTTTAATTGAATAACTAATATTCAATTAACTTTACTTGATTAATTCTGGTTCGAATAACTATATTCGATTTAACTTCATTCTAAATAACCATGTCTGTTTTGACTTTGTTTCGAATAACTTTATTCGATTCACTCTTTTTTTGAAATTTATTTCTCAAATATCCTTTTTATAAAATCCTATTTATTTTCCCAAATATGTCTTCCTATAATACCTTATTTGTTTTACAAATATTTACTCCTTTTCTAATTCTATTTATTTTCTAAATAAATATCCCTTTATAATTCTATTTATTTTCTAAATAAATAATTCATGTTATACTTCTATTTATTATCTTAATAAATATTCTTCTTTATAAAATCCTTTGATTTTATAAATAATTCCCTTTCGAAACCCTTTTGATTTTATAACTATTTCTTCTATAAAATCCTTTTTATAAAATCCTTTGATTTTATAAATATTCTATTTCAATACACAGTTTTGAAATTTCCCTTTTTCATTCCAATATTTCTTTTGGTATTCAACAGTACCAAATAACAGGACCAGTGTCATTATAATCAATCATAGATTATACATCACATCATATAACACAATATATGAAAACAATAAAATAATTGTTGAGGAATCCAGTTGGATTCCTCCGACCTGTTTCCCTGCATCCACAGATGTTAAACAATGTCATTAATATCGATTTCACTTCAATATGAAATATTTTGATCGACAGAATTAATATTTAATAACGATATATATATATATAACCATAAATGTGTTTACAATCAATTGTTTAACAGCCCGTCTAAATAGTTCATACACAGCAATCAATCAATATTTATCAGAAATAAAGTATAGTTTATAAAAATATAAACTGAACATAATTAGTGAGATTTACTCACATTTCGCGTTAACCGTTTAACAATGATTTGCGTCTGTTGATTCAGACAGACAATTTATTTTGCAATAAATTGTAACGAGCTTCGATTCGCTCCCCATCAGTTTCATTGTGACGCTCCCGTCCATACGATCCCAACGGATCTGACCGTTCGAAATTCTGATACAGTATGGGAAAGTTATACGATTCATAAGCTTGTACAAATTTAAGTTAAAAATAATTAAATTTCCTTTAATAAACAATTTGGGCTTAACCTTTTTCTTTGGCCCTATATCCAAACTCAAAAGCCCACCCGCTTCAACCTTCCTTCCTCAAACTATCGAACCAGACTCAGCTCCCTTATCACCTCATACAAATGAACCTCATCAACCGTTCACCATCTCAAAGTAAATTCCTAAATCACACTTAACTAATAATGCTTCTTCTTTTTATTTCTTTCTTGGCCCATTTTGACAACCTGGCCGCACCAAACTCACCCACTTACCTCCCTTAACCCACGTTTTACACTTAATCTGTTCGCTCATCCCTACCCTTCCTCCAGCATTTCTTCCTGATCGATAAAACATACTCCGTTGCTTTTCATTTCGAATTAACAGAAACCCGCACCTTTATCACGCCGCTTCACCATCCTCCGACAGTCGGACCACCACCAGGTCACAACCGCACTGCCCTACTTGATTTAGCTCCTCACGGACACCCACTTCCCAAACAAGCAAAACCCCTCCAGTGTGATACATACTTCAACCTTCCAATGCACGCAACTGTGCTGTTGACCCATTTTCGCAACTCGTTCAAATGATACTCCAGCTTGCACCTCGTACATCCCCATATTCGCGTATAGAAAACCATCCCAGTATTTATTTTACAATTTAAATCCCCACGGTTTGCTTTACAGGAGATGGCGGCTTGTTTAATTGGGGTTTCCAGAAGAAAAGAAGTGCTGAGCGAGAGGGCGAGTATTTATAGCCTACAGAACTTCTTTGCTAAGGAAGCATGCGTGTACAGATAGTGACCATTCGTGTTGTGTGGGTAGGCTGATGTACAACCATTCATGTTGTGTGGGTAGGTTGACGTACAACCATTCATGTTGTGTGGGTAGCTTTCTAGACGACATGTGTTAATAGCAAAAGCATGGCGATTGATTAGATAAATTTAGGTTACAAATATATTTGTTTTTAAGTCAAACTTTTAGAGTACCATATCGCGTAGAATTTCTCTCACGTGTGGACTGCTACGGACAAAAATAAAAATACCATCGTGATGAACAGTGTGCCACGGTTCCAAAAATACAATAATATCGGTAGATTAACTCATATTGTGAAACCTCAAAATGTTGATTACAGGGTGCAAAAGACTCCAAATAAAAAGTTGCTTATTTAATTAATTAAAAATTACAATAAGCTTCTAAAAATTAAATTATCACTACGTCTCAAAAGAATCTTGTCTAAATTCAAAACCGATATCTAGTTATATCGAATAAACCGTTACGGTCGATAAACGATTCCATTGCGACTATTTTAAAATTTGATTTGGACACAACTCACAATCTATACGGCGAAATCCTGTTTTTTCTCTTCCATTAGAAAAATATACTCCACCAGCTCTGAACGTTTCTTGTTTCACAGAAATCCGATTTAAAACGGCTTCTGTATCTTCGTTTAAAGTTCGAATCGCCAAATTACGAACTGTCGCGCCATTTCGAGCTTGGTTTTAATTATAATATATATATATATTATACATTCAGACTTCGTTTAAATAATATAGTCGTCAATATAATTCAATATAAACTAAATTATATATTTTATATCGTCCAATTCACACTATATCATGAATTATATTATTTCCGATTATTCCAGAAATATATTTTCTCTATTATTTATATTAATTAAATATAAATATTATTTAATTTCAGTTATTGATATCGTCAAATCGATAATTAATAAATAAATAAATAAATTATTTGATTGCTAAAATTGCGGGTCATTACACTAATTCAGTTTTAATCTCCAAAAATCATTACTAAATGATTTTCTTCAAAGAAATTAATCTTATCTTTAACTGGGTTAAAGAACTAATGTCATTTAAAACACAGTTCACGATAAACCCAAAATCCCATTCCATTAACAATCGAATCTTCACGGAAAACAGATCAATATATATAATCGATATAAACTTCCATATCCAACCGATAATATAAATGGAATAACGACAAAGCCTTTAAAATTCCATATATAGTAACAGTCTTCCTCCACAGAAGTTCACTTCGATTATTACCAAATCGAATTCCATTCCATTCCAATTTATTTTATTAAATTGGAAAACTTTACTTTGGAAAATTTCCCCTAAATCTTAATTAAAAGATTTATAAATTCCAAATCATATTTCACTGTTAACCGGGTTAAAGAATGAATGATGTTAAAAACACAGTTCACGATAAACCCTATTCACATTCCATTTTATTCCAATTACCAAATGTAATTGGAAACTCTAATAATCTTAATTAAAGGATTTATTCTTTTCAACGGGATTTAAGAACAGTGTTACTGAAAACACCATTCACGACAAACCCAAAATTCAATTTGATATCGAATACAAGGCTCTGAATAGAAATTATATCGGCTTATATTCAATATCAAATTCTGAAACCAGCAAATATTGTTTTGGGAATAATGATATATATATCTTCCAAATTCCCATAACAATATCCGTATAATCACAGAATCCAGTATCAAAATATTTCAAAGATGATTTCCACTCAATTCCATTCCATTTTGTTCGTTGGAAATTTCTGGTTATTTTAAAACCATTCACCAATCCAATTTATTTTATTTAAAAATTATTGGATTTCAAATCTAGTTTATAACTAGTTCATTTCGATAAAAATATATTTTTATCTTTTCAAATATGGAATTTTTCATCCTAATTCTTTCCAAATCATTTCTTATGATTTTACACGAATTATCAATATTTTTAATAATTTTATCAAGGCCCGTACAGTCGATTTCCATAAACGGTCATCGAACTGCACTTACAACGACCTTTTCCTAATTTGATTTGGACATAATTCCCAATCCAATCGTTAGATTTCAAATAGCTTATATTCTTGGAAAGCTCTTTTCGATGCAAACCCAACGGTTTTGGTTTTAGGAGAATCTGACGGTTGGATCTCCCGTAATATCAATTCGAAGTCAATGGTCAAAATTCGCGAACTACCACGGCGCGACGCGTTCTATTCAGGCCATTAAATATATATAATACACATATTATATATATTTCATCGATTTCCATTTAAGACGTATTTTATAAATCATTTTAAATTCGTTTCCAAAATGATTTCAACTTCATATTCAATTTTAAATCAAAATTGAATATTCCATATCATTAATATATAAATGATAATATTTTCAAAACATTAGATTTTGAAATCATTTCCATTTAGATATTCATTATAAAAATAAATAAAATCGATATAAATATCATTCACGTCTAAATGGCGTTAATCTAATCAACACGGCTTCATATATTTCAATATTTTCCTGTCCATCCCAAATCGGACATCAAAATCATATTTTGATCCACTACTGAATATTATTTTAAAATATCAGTTATTTTAAAATATTCATTTTTTGTCATTTTAAAATATTCATTAATTTAAAACATTCATTTTTTTCCAAATTGGAATCAGACACAGCCAATTACCACATAATTTTATTTATATGAATTTCATACATGCATGTACACAACGATAATCAAACACAGTCAACCACCAACCAGAGTGCGTTACACAACTGCATAAGTGTTAAATATAAATAATTAATGCTTACAACAGTTTGTCAACCAATCGATTGACATGCAACTAAATATTGGGATTGGTGTATGTCTAATATCATCTAAATACCCATGTGGGGTTTTCAAACAACAAACACTGATTATTATTTGTGCAGTTGGGCGATGTGTAAAATATATCGTCCCAATCCATATCAGTTAAATGTGTGTACATAAACAAATCGTCAGATTTGTAAATGAATATTTATTTTATTCATATACACGTTAAAAATTATATTTTTAACAATAAAATATTTATTTCAACTTATGAATATTTTATACAGTTCATTTATACAATAAAAATGGTAATTTTATTGTTCTAACATTTTTAAAATTTCGGCAGCATAACGACGCGATACTAGAACCGGGATAAGGTCTAGCCTTATCCCTCACCTAACAATGGCTCGCGCCATGTACATACCAATTCTAATCAATTGAATTCATTTCCCAAACCAAATTCAAACAAATAAACCAATCAACCAAACAACCAAACAAACATGGTTTCAAACAAAGGTGCCGGGTGCTACTAAACACCGTCTGCATCCTAGTATATATATATATATATATATAACTAGTAAATAAATTAGAGTGAGAAGTTCTCACCTTTGGGATCCATTCCACCAGTTTTATTTCTGAATTTTTGAACAGTTTGGATTTTCCTGAAAATCCAACGCAATCCTTTTTCACGCTGTTCATAGTAAAAATCACATTTTTAATATGATGTTTATATATTTAAAAATCGTATCTTTATATCGCTATATATATATAAGATCGCATATTTTCTATATCGTTATATATATAATAAAATTCATATTTTTATATAACTAAAAATCGAATTTTTATCTAACTAAAAATATTATGTTTCATACGATAAAAAATATCATCTTTTCTACAATAAAAATCTAATCTTTTCATATTATAAAAAATATAATCTTTTCATTATTAAAAATATAATTTTTTTCATTATTAAAAATATAATCTTTTCATTATTAAAAATATAATCTTTTCATTGATAAAAAAATCAGAATTTTACTTAATTACCAAATTAAATAAACTAATTTTATATAAAAAACGAACTTTAGCTAAACGATGAGGGAGGAGGAAAGTGGGGCAGCGGGCGGCGACGGCTGATCGGAGGTGGCACTGGCGGTCACCGGCGGCGGAAAGGGCAGTGGGGGTCCTCAGGCGATGGTTTTCGTTGGTTTTGACGCGAGGAAGAGGTGGAGAACCAGAGGGGAGGACAGTGAGGTGGCGGGGCTCCAGAGGCGCGACGGCGCGTTGAACGACGGGGGAGGGAGAAAATTGCGACCGCGTATAAGGAGGGAGGAGGGTTTTCTATTTTGACCGGGGCTGATTAGATTGAATGAGGGTTTGATGGAAGATAGGGTTATATAATTTATTATTTTATTTATTTCTCCAAAATGTTGACTTTCCTTTTTGAACTCCAAATGAGACCCAACAATTGTCGCCCTTAACCAAATACCCCCATTCCAGATACAATAAGATATGTCTGGTAAGCCAATTCGACTGTTACGATTAGTTTTTATTAAATTTAAAATATAAATCAATATATATTTTAAATTCAAATGTACATTTTAATTTACTGGGGCCACATACGGACTCCAAAAATTCCAGCAAAATAAATCTAGCTATGTTTTGATGATACGGTCCTAATAAAACTAATTTCATTGAATTTGGAAACTGTTTGAAAAACAGTCATTTTCCGGTCGATTAAATTCAAACTGAATTGACCAAACACGTTTAAATTTACCACGCTCACATATTAATTCCAAAAATTATGAAAATGAGAATATAGTAATAACTTGACATTCCGGATCCAACAAAAGCGGTCTCGTCGAAAATGGAGGTTGTTTGCTAAATCGCTATTTTTAAGGGCTATATATTATATAAAATTCCATAGCGACTATTCTTAATTTTCAACTAGACATAACTTTTTATTCCCGTTATGAAATTTGGATTTTCACCTTCGTTGGAAAGATATTTCAAACGGATTCAAATATTTCTGGTTTCACTAAAATCCGGTTTATTTTGAATCCTGTACATTCAATTGAAATTTGAAATCGAATATTCAAAATACCAAGCCATTTCCAATTCCTTTTATAATTAAAATAAATATTTATATTCTAACTTCGATTTAAATAAATTTATACATTCTAATTCTATTCAAAATAAATTTCTAGTCGTTATTATTTAAAATAAATCATTTTAAATATTCAAAATTCATTAAAATAGCGAAAATAAAATTTTAAATTGGTTCTGATTTTCCGAGTTGTTACAATCCCGTTGTCCCCATTGCTTTTGGACGAATAAAACAATGAGAATGAGGTCTTAATTATAGCCATCAGCCAAAGAATCTTGGCTAGAAATCAGTCCAAGTTCGGAGGCAGGAATCTGCCTAGATCCGTATGGAGGTCGACCCCCCTTAGTTTGTCGACCCTGGGGTCAACACCCCCTTGATGGGGTTAACCCATAGGTCGACACCCAAAGCGGGAAATTTCCCGCTCCCCTTCCGCTATTTGA
Source organism: Allium sativum (assembly GCA_030737875.1). Taxonomy (NCBI): domain Eukaryota; kingdom Viridiplantae; phylum Streptophyta; class Magnoliopsida; order Asparagales; family Amaryllidaceae; genus Allium; species Allium sativum. The sequence continues at coordinate 39,107,606 of CM060913.1, forward strand.
TTTTGAATTATTTTGAACTATTTTGATTTGTTTTATATTTATATAATTCTCTTGTGCGTATATTAATTTCAAACCTTAATATCTTCTTCATACGATGTCCGTTTTACGCAAACTCAGAGTCTATCTTAAGCAAAATTCCGAGATGAACGCAATGGCGTAGCCCGTTTTACTTATTTCCCAATATTTAATTAAGTATTATTTAACTTATCATTTTAGTGTGTTATAAAATTATGGGGTGTTACAATATCTATCATTTATTATTGGCTAAGGTGAGTGATTAGCAAGTTTATTCACTAATTATGGCTAATTAGGGGTGATTAGTAATAATTAGCGAAATTATACACCTAAAAATTCTGGAAAAAGTATGTAAAAATTATAAAACCATATTTTATGTCGTTGGTATGAATTTGGGTTAATTTGGATTAAGTTTGCTAATCCTATAGTTAGACAGGGTTAATGGGGAGATCATGGATTTTGGTATGTTTGATCTAAATTAACATGTGAAATCGTTGCTTTGACGCTTTTGGTTGATTCTACATGTTACTACTACTGTTGGTATGTTTTATGATTGTTTAGTAAAGTTATAATGGTTGGAAACGCCGTCGTAGGGCTAGAATGGACGATACAAGCTTGCTGGAAAATGTTGGGATTCCGGTTCGAATCGGAGGGGGACCAATTGTGCAGATTGACTAGCCGGACCAAACCGAAGTGGTGGCAGGAGGAAGCATGGAAAAAGAGGAAGGCCATTCGAATTGAGTTGGAGTTGCAGTGGGGATCGGATCGGACTAGAGCCCAGCATGGGATCGAGTCGGATCGGGTCGGATCGAGGTGGACGCACCGAATCAAACTGGAGAGCACGAGCCGAACCGGAGAACCGAATCAAACTGGAGAGCAAGAGATGAACCAGAGCACTTAACTGAATCGAAATGGAGGAGCCGAACTAGAGCACCGAACCGAGGAAAGGAACCCGAACCGAACCGAACTTGAGCTTTTACCACTACCACACGACGAAGATCGTGAACTCTTCTAAAGACTAACTCCAATTCAATAAAACCCGAGATGCACAGGAAGTCTAAGTGGGAAGTTATCACTCAGGATCTAGATGGAACCAAGGAGTTAAATTCTAGAGTTGAGCTTTGCTGCGGGACGTGTGCAAAGGAGTTATCAATATCTATAACTTTGGTTCAGCACTGAGAGGGGGGCATGTAGACGAATCGGAGCCAGAGCGGTATGGACTGGTTGGCATGTACCCCAGAGCCAGGGCGGTGTGGACTAGGTAGGGTTATTGAATATAAACCAGGGCGGTGTGGTCATAGCAATAGTTGTACAGATTCCAGGGCGGTGTGGACCCGTCGTGGCCCCATTGGATTTGGTGATCAAAGCGGTGGATATCGTATGTTTTACGCACTGAGTGAGAGATGTGAGGAATGATTGCTATGTTTGATGTTTGCTATCACCATGATGCACACACTTTCATTTACTCTCTATGTTAGTGTTACCTTAGAGTATTGTACATATTATTGTGCTAACTCTGTGGTTGTAGGTCTAGGTCAGGTATGATTATTTGTACCTGTTATTGCTTTATTCAGTTTCGTAGATTTGTTATCGCTCACACCAGTCTTTCGTTTGGCCCAGAGTTTTATGTCTCTTCTTGTTACTCTGGGTGCTCCTAAAAGAGCAGACTAGAGGCAGGTTAGGTGGTTATGCACGAGTAGCTGTTCGGAGACGAGCAGGAGGCTTCCACGTACTCTATATATACTCTCCATGTGTCGTTGCTGGTCACTGCTTTAGGCATTAGTAGTGTACCTCTTTTATTTCCTTTTAGAGACAGTATTTTAAAGTTGTAATAATTGGATATGAAGCTGTATTTTGGACTCCGCTACTCTGATGGATATGGTTTAGTTTTCAACTTATGTATTGTCTCGCCTGTTTTATATCAAGTTATATTATTATTATATTTTACTCCATGCGCTGTGAGATATACTACAGGTTCTTCTATAATTCATCATTTCAACCTTTTTGACGATCGTCCCATGCGAGTCGGGAATTGGCACAACGCATTTCGGGGAAATGTCTGATGGCACGGGGCGGCTGTCACAAATGTACTTTTGATTGGGAAGTGAATATAAGAGCAAAACCTTCAAAGTGGACGTAGGTACTCATGGACTGACCCACTATAAAGGCTGTGTTGATTTACTTTCCTACATTACTATTAATACTAGACATTTAGCTTCATTGTATTGGAACTCGCTGAGTGTCATTGCCAATTTTTGGATGTCAATACATACTGACTTAGATTTCGATGCAATTAGTTTCATCAAATTCGAAATGGTAAATTATTGTAGGATTTCAAATTTCGTAGTGATAAGATTTATTATGTGATCGCGCATTAAAAACGTGTAGTGTTAAACAACTCAAAATTATGATACTATCGTTCCATGTTCACCTCGATTTGCGTTGCTCTTCATCACTCCCATGATGCGGAAGGCAAATCGCTACTAGCCTTTGGAGATTAATCTAGTGCGCCTTGGTCGTGACAAGTTAGTGAGCGTTATTGGTAATGGCGAGTGCCCTCCTACGCCCCCTTAGTTTGGATCTGCTAGCGATTTCCCAATACTCCCCTCGACCTCGTTTGGGTTTGGATGTTCTCGGCCTGGCAATTCCTTGCTAGGGATTATAAGATTTGTTGAGCATATCGGTTTTGAAACGTGTAAACCAAATTATGTGAATTAGAGGTTGGCAACGAGAATTGTAGTGTATTGTATGCCGGTTTGGTTGTTGGTTGTGACACGATGTGCTCAAAAGATTGCACTTGTAATGCTTATTGTAATGTCATAGTGAATATTGCTCATATTATGCATGTTTACTCTGCTAAGTGGACTTCCCTTTTTGCCTACTTTCTTAGGAACATTGTTGACTACTCCCATTGATTTTGACTTAAACATCATTGATGGAATCTCTCAACTCACCCCGGAACTTGTTACTGTTGGTTCAGATTTTTGGTTTGGTTATGTTATATGTTTCTTTCTAGATCCTATGCAAAGAATTCCTGAGCCTATTTCCTTTTGTCATCGTCTTTAGAAGCTAAGAGGGAATCTCCATATTTGTCTCCTTAATACGATCTACTACTTTAAATTCTCCTTGGACGAGGAACGTCTTCAAGTACTTTACTCTGAACCTCCCTCCATTGAAGGCAAGCCTTTTATTATGTCCCGTTGGACCCTCTCTACTTCGTGTGCTAGAGAGAAGATATTATCCATTCCTATCTGGGCATACTTCTCACATGTCCCTTCGGCTCTTTAGCCCCTGTTGGGTTTGAACTAGCTTGCCTGCCATATTGGTAAGCTGCGTTATTTTGACGAGAGCACGACTACGCGTGAAAAATTAGTCCATGCAAAAGCCCTTATTGAAATTTTACCTACAAAAGCATTGCCTTCTTATATTAAAGTTCAGACTGCCCCAGGTTCTATTGCTAAGGTTCGAGTTCACTATGGATGGACTCCTGAGATATGTATCACATGCCAATCCTTTGGGCACCTTGCCTCCTCTTAAGGCCCCCGCCTTCTGCCCCGCCACCAGCGAAAATTCTTTTTTCGAAACCACCTTCCCGCCATTGGGTCCCAAAGGCTATTTCTGTTGTTGCTCCTAATGATCCTCCTTCCTCTGAAGCTATCCTCATCCAGCCTTTAGTTACTTCCACTGCCACTATTGCGGTTCCCGCGCCTAATGAGAGTTTAGTTGACTTTGTGCCTCCCTACCCGATTGAGTGGTGTCCTTCTGAGCGGTCCTAGGTTCATGGTCCTTCTGATTTTTGTTTCTTCCCTGAGAAGTATCCTTATATGAGGTTTGTCTCTAGTGATATTGGAGAACACCGTATGCTACACTACAAAATTTTAGATGGAGAGTTTTATCTGGGTATTGAAGGGTTGTTGGGGGACCTGAATAAAACTGTTCTTGAGGATTCATCCTGGGATAGATCCTACTTATATACTTCTGATTCCAGTTACTATGTTTCTAATCTTGCTCCTGATTTTACTGCCTTTATTGCCTAAGATGTTCTTCCTGCCGATACGCTGGCCTCTCTTCCTTAAGGAATGTTGTTATTGTGTCCTGCTGATGGAAGTCCTTTCCTTTTGGTTGTTTATTTTCTCTTTGTAACTGAAGTTATATGCTTCTCCTTTTTCTTTGTACTTTTTATTTTCTTAATAAAAGTGTTAAGGATCACTTTAAAATCCGATCGGTCATACCAAAAAAATAATTATGATACGGTAGCATTATTTGAAAAGCTATATTTTGCATATAACCGAATTAGCTCTAAAACATAGTTTCATTAAGTTTGAAATATGAGTTATAAACTGTTAACGGTAGTGAGCATGTCTCGTTTGAAGTTCGGAAAATTTTGAGTTTGATGAATTGTGTTTTTTGAAAATGCCATACAAGCATCTCAACTGTTCATTTCATAAAACCTAAACCTAGCTTCCACGAGCTTCAATCAATAGCCAGGATTGTTCCAAACTACCTGTTCACTTTTAGCTAAAACTCAAAACATGAAAGTTCATAACGATGATACAGATATATATACTGTGAATGTTTGTCGATTGGACGTAAGAAATGACCGAAAATCACTAAAAATCTGAACTGTCCCTCTTTCGTTTTTTGGCCAATAAATCGTCAATGGTGGACTTCCAGGCCATGAGGTTTGAAGGAAAAGGTGCGCAGAAGGGAGAGGATTCGGTTGGTAGTGATCCAGTGTGTAGGTGATCGGATCTTGATATGAATAGTATTAGTTCATTCTCGTTTGGCGAGCTACTAAGGTTTTGAAGGTAGTGCTTCAAAGTGATGGTGTGTTGCAATAAGGGGGTGGCTTCGACGGTATCGAGGTAGAGGTCGGTTAGCCAGAGCGACAGTGGGAGCTTGATGAAGATTCGAATTTGGGTTTAAATGTTTTGAACCTAGAGACGAAGGGGAGAGTCTTTAAACAAGGTAATTATAAGATTAGCAAGCGATGAACGTAAGTTAACTACATACATATGTCATTAATAATTTAAATCATTTTAATTTGATAATAACTTGTAACACTTATATATATTTCATACGAGGTCGGATTTGGATGTGACAAGTTTTGGATTCTTATCGACGAAATCTACGAGTATAAGTTGGATTGGATAAGTTGGATTGGATGCGAAATCGTTATTTGGATTGAAAGGTGAGTTATAACTCAAATATTGTCATACCATATAATAATATCCACTGTTAATTGTCTATTTATTCATATGATTGGTCATTTGGATGATTTACTGTTTATGCAGTTGGTTTGGATTTTATATTCTCATCCATGGAGCGGATGACCTTTGACATCACCTGCTAATAGCGGAAAATTCATCTTATATGAATTTTATTATATAAATATGTGTTAACATATGAGTTGTGATACAAGGATACATGTTGGAGAGATCCTGTAGAGAACTGTAGTTTGATATTTAAGAATTAATAAATTTTGAAAATTTTTGAAATAAAAATTTATGACCCTTTGTGTAATTGATAAGCTAGTATTAAAATTAAATTGAATATATGGTCTCAATTGGAATAAAGCAACGGTTAATCATAGCTAACATTTTTGTGTTAAATCAAATTAGCATTTTAATAGAATTAAGGTAATATTTTGAGAAAAATAAATTATACTTTTTTATTTCAAAGTTAAATATAATTTTACGAAAAGAATAAATTTGAATTTTGAAACGATATTTTACGGTCGTTAAATAACAGTGTAACCGATGTAAAAAAGGCTTTGACCTTAGATTTAAAATCTAAATTTGAGTTTGAAATAAGGTTGCGTTTGCTTTAAATAAACAAATTCAATTGTTAATAAAGAAAATTTAGTTTAGTTTTTATTTATTGATATAACATCAGTTAGTAAAGTAACAGGTAAGCATTGGTTTTCAAAATATAAATATTTTTACGTTAAATGATTTTAGAAATTTTATAACTAAAACGTTGACATTTTCTTGGTTAAATTCTGATTTCGTTAGCTTCATTTAAATCGATTTGTGGTGGCAACAACCAAAATATCATAAATAACAACTTTTCACACGAACGCTAATATACCAGCTTTCAGTGTACTATTCAGTGTGTATCTACGCTTTGAACATAACAATATTTTATTCCATGTGTTTTGACACTCAGTTTGGATTTTGTTTTGCGATTAGATTTTTGTTTCTGACATATATTTATTTGTTGTAAACAAAAGTAAGAACAACATAAATAAGGGAGATGAGACATTTTTATTCATTTAAATATATTTACAACACACATGAGCTCTCTATTTATAGGCTTCATATGTCTTAGTAATTACAATAATGTCCCTCGCATTAAGCGTATTCACCCATAATATTCAATATATTACAACACTCCCCCTTGAGTATGCGTATACAAAAGATGATAAGATCAATTGCCTCATTAAAAACCTTTTTATGAAAAAACGTATGGGAGAAATCATAAATAAGGAAAAGAATACAATTTTATTTCATCTTTAGGTAACATGCGTACAATGTTAATGAGGATTGATACTTTGGACCAGGATAATGCCTCATTAAAAACCTAACTAACAATAACCCAATAGGAAAAATATTAGTGAAGGAAAGAATATATTGTAGCACAATTTTATATGCTTCCCCTAATTCATAACACATATTCAAATAGTTTGGTGATGCAAGCGACACATACCAATTTTATAAATCATATTCTAAAATGTTGATTTTGGATGGCCTTCATGAATAGATCTGCTAAATTTTCTTGAGACTGGGTTTGCTTCACTTCCATCTTATTGTCCTTTTGTAGTTCATGCGTGAAAAGGAATTTAGGAGAAATGAGTTTCGTCCTATATCCCTTGATGTAACCTGCTTGAATCTAAGCTATGCATATTGCGTTGTCTTATAAATAATAGTTGATCCTTTTGTAGTTGAGGGGAATTGACATGTACTTTGAACATGTTCAATCAATTATCTTAACCAAACACATTCTCGACTACTTCATGTAGTGTTAGTATTTTAGAATGATTAGATGATGATGTTGCTACTAATGTTTGCTTTGTATATCTCCATGAAATAGCTGCATTGCTGTTAGTAAACAAATACCAAGTTTGTGATCTTGCTTTATGTGGATCAGAAAGGTAACCTGCATCAGCATAACCAACTAGAATCGAATTATTGTGTATGTTAGAATAAAACAAGCCTAAATCATTGGTTCTACGAAGATATCTCATGATATGTTTTATTTCATTCCAATGTCTTTTAGTTGCCGTAGAACTGTATCTTGCTAGAAGATTGATTGAGAATGCAATATCCAGTCTCATGCTTTAGGATAAATATAACAATGCACCAATGGCACTTCTTGTCCAAGTACATTTTCATCATCTTCTTTTGGACGGTATAGGTCATTCTTTATATTAGTGATCTGACAACCATAGGCGTACTAAGTGGATATGCTTTATCCATTTGAAAATGCTTCAAGATTTTCTCAGTGTAATTTGATTGATGAATTAGTATTCCATTTGTACTATAGTAAATTTGTAAACCAAGACAATATTTGGTTTTGCCAATATCTTTCATTTCAAATTCCCATTTCAAGTAATCTAATGTTTCATCAATCTCTTCTGGAGTCCCGATCAAATTTATGTAACTAACATATACCGCTAAATAGTAAATTCCTTTACCGACTTCTTTATAAAAACACATGGATAAATGAAATTGTTTTTATATCCAGCTTTTACCAAATATTCACTAAGGTGAATATACCACATTCTTCCAGATTGTTTTAAACCATATAGTGTTCGTCTCAGTTTTGATGAATACATCAACTTTCATTTTGCTTCACACAACTTACATCCATCTGGGATTTTCATGTAAATGTCGATATCTAATTCACTGTATAGATAAGTTATCACAACATTAGTCAATCTTATATCAGGCTTCTCATAAACTTCAAGGCTTATTAAGTATCGAAATGTTATGACATCGATAACATAAGACTATGTTTCTTTAAAATCAAAACTTGGTCTCTGCAGGAAACCTTGCGCAGTAAGTTGTGCCTTCTATCTTACAACTTTATTTTTATCATTTCATTTTCTAACAAATTATAACCCACCGGTTTGACATTTTCTTATGGCTTCTCTATTGGTCAAAATACACCATGTTTTTGAAGTGAATCTAGCTCAACATAAATAGCTTCTTTCCATTTTGGCCAGTTATGTCTTGTTCGACATTCATTTATGCTGGTTGGTTCATTATCACCATTCTCATCATAGTCATGATTTTCGGTTATGTCGGTAGCTATTGCGAATGAGAATACATCAACAATTATTATTTTACTTCGATCCCATATTTCTTCATAATTCGGGTAAAACATTGAGATCTCATTATAATTAGATAATATTTTATTTTTGGAAGCTTCTATTATTTCTTCTAGGAAATAGCTCCTTCATCAGTTTTAGGAGAATTGAAATTTACGTTTGAGTTATCCTTTGGATCATTTATAGCCTCTTCGGGGGGTTTTCTAATTGATGATTTTTCGTTAGATTTTTTTCTAGGCACCAAGTCTTTTGAACCTATTGGTCTTTCACTTTTTTTTAGCTTTAGATTCATTAACTACTATTGGTCCTTTAGGGATTTCAATTCTAGCTGGTGTGTTTGCTGCTAAAATGTAAGATTTAATTATTTTTGCAGCATCATTAAATGCATCTGCATTTTATTTGCAATATTTTGAATACGCAAAATTCTTTGCACTTCATATTGACTTTGTTTGGTATGTGGATCCAAATAAAATATAAATGGATTATTCCATGAAATTTCATGCCGTTCTGCTGGAACTGTCTTTTCTCCCCCTAACGGCAAGAAAATTGACTCATTAAATTTGCAATCTGCAAATCTTGCAGCAAAGACATCACCTGTAAGTGGTTCAGGATAACAAATTATGGAAAGTGAGTCAAATCTCACATAAATTCCCAACCTTCGTCGAGGACTCGTTTTAGTATGAAATAGGGGGCTAATAGGTACATGTATAACACAACCAAAATTTCGCATATGTGAAATTTTTAGTTAGAATTCAGTTAAAAGCCGTGATGATGAAAATTAATCCATTGGTCTAATTTAAATCAATTTCGATGCATGAAAAATTGCATGGCCCCAAGCTGAAACAGGTAGCTTTAATTGCATAAGCAATGGTTTTGCAATAAGTTGTAAATGCTTAATTAATGATTCTACCAGACCATTTTGAGTGTGAATATGAGCTACTAGATGTTCAATTTCAATTCCCATTGATAGGCAATAATCATCAAATACTTGAGAAGAAATTATCCTGCATTGTCTAATTGGATTGAATTAATTTGATGATCAGGGAAGTGTACTAGCAATTTAATTATTTGAGCAAGTAATTTAGAAAATGTCACGTTTCTAGTAGAGAGCAAACATACATATAACTAACGAGTTTGAAACACCCCCACACCGCTTAACGTCACCTGTATGAGGATTTCGCTAAGGAATATGAAGCGTATAGGTATAAAACTATCGAAAATATATAAATGTATAAAACTATCGAAAATATATAAATGTATGTCATTTGGTTTCATCCAAAATATATGTCTAACAAAGTAGTGATTTTAGCTTGACCTTTAATGGTACACGCGATGATTTAACTACCATACTCAAGGTAACATATTTTCTAAGATTAAGTTACTGAATATATAAGATAGTACATTTTATAAATATGAAGCCTCTAAACTATCCCACATGCTAAATCTAATAAATAAGAGGCAAACCCTTTAACTGCCCATCACCTCACCCACTTATTAAAATAGGCGAGTTCTTTGGCCATTCACGACCTCACTCAAATATAACATATAAGCTAGGCCACTTAAGGCCTTGACAGGTGATTTCCTTATGCATTATTATTGATTAGACGATACTAGCTACTAAATCCTCTAACTACTAGTAAGACTTTCATTATTCGCATATGCCAATCCCAAAAAGAAAAATAATAATACAAGAGATAGTAAACAATGACTTAGTACCTACAGGATAGGTAGACGACATCTCACCGTTATAGACATTCCTCTGATGGTCCCCAATATTACTATATAGCTGACATTATTGGATAATCACTTAATACTTCCCTTAGGATAGGCAGACTTTTGATACCTTCATAAGGTCTATTTAAAACCTTATTCTTAGGCAGATCCTAACCCATCCACTTAGTACCTTTACGAAGCGGACTCTTTCAAAACATCCCTAATTCGCACCCATTAAGCTATTTAATACTCCAGTTGGAAAAAGATGAGTGCTATGGTCATTTGATACTGAATGAGTTGTTCGAACCCAATGACTATTGCCCATACTTCTTAGGATAAATCCATAAGGAAATGGGTAAGTCTTAATAATTTAATACCCCCAATGGTGGATCAACTATTTAAGACCTTTGTCCAACTAAGCAGGTTGCAACACTCAATTTCCTTTAGGTTTCTTCTTTTGGGAGGAAGGCAGACTTTACAACCATTTAGAACCTCAATGTTTGAAGTAAACCATCGGGAACATTCCTCATTATAATTATTACAGGTTCCTATGATCAATGATATCTCACATTAGCTGTATATACATCCGACTGTTGGAAAGTATAGATTTATGTCGAAGGACTTAACTGACCTCGCATCATCAATTTACTAAGTCAAATCTTTTATATTTTAATTATAGTATTTTTTCCAATATTTTAAACTAATTATAGGACAAGATTGATAATCTAAAGATAAGAATTATAGTTCTAAGAAAATTTATTGGACTTAGTATAGTTACGGTAATTTTACCTAAAAGCCCTTATTAAATTTAATAAAATAACCATCACATGTCATTATTAACCACGGCGGTGGTTTCCTAAGGCACTAGACATTGCAATAAATGTCATTAATACATGTCCCAATATTTTTCATCATTTCCAATTAATTGTAACTCATTGGTTACCTCCAAATTCATTATAGTATTAATAGCCCGTAAAGTTGTATTACAACATTTAATTCCTACTCATCCTAATTATAACCTTTCTAAATTCTATAATTTATTTTCACGTTTATTAACCATAAACTCTAAAGTTACAATTGTTAATTCTCCGTTTATTACAGGTAATACTAATTTATATCCATGACTATAGAGAACATTCAAATTCAAATCTATAATATTTAAAATTAAAAGGAATAGGTAATATTTTATTTAGATTATAAAGTACAAACTACGTACAAAACATGAATTTACTTGTCTCTTCCTTTATATTTTGTGCATATTCCTTGTAATTTCAAACATAATCTTTTGCAAAAAAGGACAAATGGGATAATTTATAACAATTAAACAAATATCTTTACACAAATCAAAACACAGATAGATTAAACTAAAAGTACAATTGCAACAATTCATATTTTACGTATCGACCGATCATAAAATAATTGTATTTTATTCCCTAGTGGTCAGAACATTCTCAGATTTTAATATGTTGTTCATGGGGATGTGGGAGATGTCCATGATTTTTACCGAACTTAATTATGACCATTTTTTCCTTTCGTTTACTGTTTGGGCTACAACTTTTAATAGGGACCGAATCAAGTGTTGAAATCGACCTCATTTAGATTGGAATGGTGGTTTACGATTCCATAGAGTGGTCGCATGAAGGATTTAGTTCAGTGGTTTGGGAGGAATCATTGTTTTAAGTTTCAGCTTATGTTAGGTAGACTGGTCAGCAGCTAATGGGTCGATTAGCCAAGCCCATTAGACCGATGACCTACAGATATAAATAGGGGTGTTTGAGGAGAGGACTAGGGTTCTCCCTTCATTCTAAACTTAGGTTGTGTGTATGTGTTCTGCGGTTCAACCTAAAACACTAGTTCTCCGTTCTTTTCATTCATATTCATCGTAGATTACATCTAGAAGATTGACCATGATCAAGAGAAGTTAAATCACATTGATTAACATTAAATCAGAAGGTTTTATGGCTATCCAGATCTAATCTCATAGGGTATACATCGAATTGGGAATTAGGTGGGTGATAGATATCTCTCACACTGAAACAAAGGATTGTGTCGGTTAGATTAATGTTAATTTCATCCATATATGTTTAAATCACCCTAAATCTATTCATACAAGTTCATCTCATATCTAGGTATGTTAACAAGTTTTAAATAAACCCATTAAACCGAAAATTCATATGTTAATCATGATTTTAGGTATATTTAGATCTACAATTTCATTGATTTATTGTTATATGATGTTTTAATGGGTTGGATTTGCTTATATGATCATATGTTGTTGTATAAATGACTGTTTTGGTCAAATTTGATGAACTGCTTGAGTTGTATGTTAAATTGTTTGCCGTAGAAACATAGGATTGAAAAACAGAGCAAATCGGAGGTTTGGATGATCGGATTCAGACAAAACTTGGCAAAAGCGCTCTGAAAGACAAGGGATTGAAGCATGAAAATTTTCGTGCGGAGAAAAGCTATGTGCATGGACCGGTACCGGTCCATCACCGATCCATAAAGGGAGGTCGGATGGCGGCAACTTTTGTGGAGTGGCTTCGTGACGGTAAATCGAGGTTTTAATAAAATTTTCAAGCCATTCAAAAGAAATTTGGGAAGGGTCAAAGATTGGTTAGTCGAGACATGGATAGACCGGCAGAGGTCTCTATAGAAATGTAACACCCCAACTTTGCTAGGGTCACTCACAAAGGGAACGCACTAGTTTTGGAGGAGCGTTATCAAGGTAAATAAACACAGAAATATCACAAGACAGAACATAGATAAAACAGCGGAAGAATCAAAAGATAAATTTCATTACTTTCCAAAAAGAGTCAAAACCTTTTACATCAAATAGCCAAGATCATTATTTTCCATTACAACAATTCTGTCTTGCATAAATAAAGAAGCATAAACTTAAAACATCAAAAGTAGCTTAATTCCCCAAAGGTAGCAGAAATGTAACCATAGCATAGCTCAAAATCAAACCGTACATGAGCTGAACCGAAAGCAAGCAAAATCCAAGCTAAGTGCTAGAGTTTCCTCCCTGAGAACCTGGGGGAGAACGAAAGAAAAAGAGGCGAAAGAAAACGGGTCAGTCTTAAAGACTGCTAAGTCCAAGTGACTTTCAGCATAAAAACAGATAAAGATAACATGACATGTATAAACTGAAAGTAAACATAAGGATGCTGTCAAGATTAGCAAGATAGACTAAGATAGCATGATAACTCAAATGTAAATCAAGTATAGCATCACATATTCGAGGTTCGCTGCATCAACTATACTAGAATCCCAACCCATGTCTTATATTAATCATGAAATGATCCCTTGGCCTAATATCATGAAATGGCCTATTTCTAGGTCCAACGAAACGATCCACTAGTCGATCGGCTCCCTACAAGTTCTAGCACGTCATGTGTCTGTGTCATACAGCCCTATCACGAATGTAGTCACCTGTGCTAGGTCCACCATAGGGTGTATAAAGCCCTAGGGTGCCAACCACCGACACGAATCAAGAATGCACAGATAAACCTACTGATGCCCAATGCCTGCTTTTTCAACTCCGGACCACATGCACGACCATAGCCCGCCTGAACCTACACTGGCGCACCCACACAGCCATCGTTCTGGTCGCTTACAATCAGCCCAGTAATCGTGCCCCACCCTGCCTAGTTCCAGGGTACCGTGATACATCTAGTGGGTTACTGCTGAAATGGACCGCGTAACTAGGGTTTCCGTCCAATAGGTTAAGTGTTGTCATTTAAATTCGTGAGTTAACCCCTATCAGTCTAGCATGTCAAGTTGGTTAAGTGTTGTCATTCGAGTTCGTGACTTAACCTGTATACGTGTCATGTCAAATTGGCTAAGTGTTGTCGTTCAAGCTCATGACTTAGCCCTACGAATCATGTGTCAAGTTGGTTAAGTGTTGTCTTGCATGTTCCTGACTTAACCCTATCATGTGGCATTAATTCATTAATGCACCCCAACCTCTCACATCAGACCTGTTGTTGTGGTCACTGGATACGCCGGGCGGTTCCGGGCAGAATTACACCACAACTCAGTCTGACCTCGGGTTTCAAGCGCGATATGACCAACTACCCATATTGGATCCTATTGTTTGCAGTAACTGGATTTGTCGGGCGGTCCCGGGCAGAATTACACTTCAAACTCAACCCAACCTCGAATTGGCCATTTTCATGTTCATTCTAGTGTCATGTCCATGTTCAAGATTCATGTCAAGTTCGTGTCAAGTTTCAAGGATAAGTTTCATGCCAAGTCTCCTATAATCACCCATTTTTCCCAACGTTACCCCGTCTAGATATTAGGCTAACAATCTTAGCCTAATCTTCGTCCGCATGATTTTTGACATATAATATTAGGCTAAAAACTTAGCCTAATTTAACGTACACCAAATTTGCATAAAGAAATTCATTAACATAAACATAGCATAGGTGTAAACTTGGCATTCTCGGCATAGTCAATATGAACACCATAGGTGTTTACTTGCAAAATAATCAACATAAATATCATAGGCGTGAACTTGCAACGTAGACTAAATCAACATACATATATGTGAATTTGCAGCATCGACTAAATCAACTTACATATATGTGAACTTGCAAATCAATCACGAACATAGGAATAAGTGTGAACTTGAAATATGACATAGGTTTAACATATACACATAAACATGTAGATCTAACATTTGGTCACATATGTGATATGATTTTACAACCTAAAGCTTGCATAACATGATAAACTACACAACTTGTCATAACAGGTTATATTCCAAGTTCATATACATATGAATAGACTTATTCATTAATTCTCAATTCAACATGATAATAAAATAGAACCACAGACATAGATCAATATCATTCAATTCCACATATAACATAATAGACATCGTTCTATTATTAATTTAATTCCAAGGTATGACATAACTAAATTGACTAAAACATCGCAGGCATATAGATCTGATAATATTATGAACATGAAAAGGTTTAAATAATAATCCAGTTTCAAGAATATGGATAGATCTAACTTAAATAGAAAAATCCCCAAAATCAAGATCCAAGGATAAATAAAGAAAGTCAAGCTTAGATCCAGTTTCATAGTCGTAATCCTAGGCAATAACCTCATGGTCATGAATCATAGGTGATTAGCCATAATTGTCCTTGTCATAGTCATAGGCAACAGTCTTATGTTCACAGTCATAGACGTAGGTATAGTCTTATGTTCATAGTCATAGGCATAGGCATAGTCTTATGTTCATAGTCATAGGCATAGGCTTAGTCTTATGTCACAATAATAGGCATAGGCATAGTCTTATGTCATTAATAATAATTTCAACGTCATAGGAAATATTCCCAAAAGTCAAGATCCAAGAAGAAAACAAGAATAGATACGAATCATACATACATCAATTCCAATTTATAACCTGTCCATATTAAGTTTATAGTTTTTATCAAAAAGTAACTGGAACTTACAGATCATGGTCTAAGAAAGATGTAGAAGTCAAGTCTAGAAATTTGTCGTTGAATTGCTGAATCTTGCTTTGATTGTAGAAGCAAATCCCCAATTCCTAGCCGTAGTCTTCAAGAAATAATCTTCACGTTTTAATTTAATTTATCTTAATTTAATTTAGAGGAAGAAGAAGAAGCCATGATCACCAAGAATTTATGCAGCATAAGGTTAGAGAAGAATGGTGTAAAGAGAATGTGGCTAGGAGGCTGTTTATATAGGATTAGGCAGACGAATCTGGACAGAAAACGAGGTCAGATACATCAGGATGCATCTGGTTCAAAAAAGTGGGTTCAGGAGGCAGGTCGACCCCCAGGTCGACCCTATGGTCGACCTGGTCTGGTCAGGTCGACCCCCTGGTCGACCTAGGCTCTGGGCGGGAATTTTCCCGCCCAGCCCGCTTCTGGGTCTTGAATTCGAATTTAAATTCGAATCTCTGAGTTGTTTTTTGATTCCGAAAATTCGTGAAACTTCTAGAGGTCATAACTCAGTCATACGGACTCCGATTTTCGAAAACTCGGACTCATTTCCAAGCAGAATTTCGAAATGAACGCAATGGCACAACCCGTTTCCCTTGATTCTTATTTTAAAATTTAATTCTGCCTTGATTTATGGTTTTAACATGTTATTAAAATTCGGGTTGTTACATTCTTCCCTCCTTAAAGGATTTCGTCCCCGAAATCTTCAAGTTAAGAAGAATGTGTCCTACCATCCAATCAACCATCTACTCAACCATCATCCACAAGCAGCCATTGTCCTTAAAAGATTTCTAATGCTATATGAACATATGCAGAAAGTGTGTGTATATGTTCCTTATCTAATGCAAATGATCAGGCCTGATTGATATTCCTAATGCAAAACATGTTTAGTGCCATGAATCCAACATGTATGCAAATAGTCCTAGTCACATAAACACTATATGTGTGCATAAACATCCATCCATATGCATCATTCACATGATAACACATTCAATTTCATCCATAAACAAGTATAAAAACTCATGCATATGCAATATGAAAATGTGTCTGAGCCGATCTAGTGACTAATGTGTGTTATGCAACCACGAGCAATCACTTGCAACCATTTGCAAACATCAACCATAACATGTTTCAATCACATGTTTACATCCAAAAGGGTTCTACCTAAGGTTCTCAAGATAAGATTGAGAAGATAAACAAGATAAAACAAAGCATCTTGGAGAAGAAGTTAAAGATGTACCCCCAGAAGGTCCCGCCTGCGGGGCTTGCCTTTACTTCTTAGGGCATTTCTTGCTAATATGTCTAGTTTCACCACACTGGAAACATGCTCCCATCTTCATCTTCTTCTTTCTACAATCCTGGGCTATATGCCCCTCAATACCACAGAAGTGGCATTTTCTTTTCTCACATGTCTTGTTATCATTATTGTCGTTGTTCTCGCCTCCCTTCTGGAAGTCTTTCTTCTAGTTCTGAGACTCATCCACCTTAACTTATCACTCATACCTTTCCTATGTAACATGTTAACAAGCCTCACGGGAACTATCTCCATCGTACGGACAACCCTCTACGAAGCTAGAAAGAAGATTAGCCGTAGGTAAAAACTACTGCGACTACAGATGGAGAAAAGAAAGGGAAAGAGATTCAAACAAGGTAACAAAGGATAGTGCTAATGGCTTTTGGGGAATAGCCTTTTCAAAATAAACTTTTCTCTTGAAAAAAAAAATGCTTCTTTGTAAACGGTTTTGAAAATAGTTTCAGAAGGTTTTAAAAAAAAATTGCCTAGTTTGGTAACCTTCTGCTCTGATACCAAATGTAACACCCACCTCCGCTAGGGTCACTCACAAAGGGAATGCACTAGTTTTGGAGGAGCGTTATCAAGGTAAACAAACACAGAAATATCACAAGACAGAACATAGATAAAACAACGGAAGAATCAAAAGATAAATTTCATTACTTTCCAAAAAGAGTCAAAACCTTTTACATCAAATAGCCAAGATCATTATTTTCCATTACAACAAATTTTGTCTTGCATAAATAAAGAAGCATAAACTTAAAACATCAAAAGTAGCTTAATTCCCCAAAGGTAGCAAAAATGTAACCATAGCATAGCTCAAGATCAAACCGTACATGAGCTGAACAGAAAGCAAGCAAAATCCAAGCTAAGTGCTCGAGTTTCCTCCCTGAGAACCTTGGGGGGGGGGAACGAAAGAAAAAAAGGCAAAAGAAAACGGGTCAGTCATAAAGACTGGTAAGTCCAAGTGACTTTCAACATAAAAACAGATAAAGGTAACATGACATGTATAAACTGAAAGTAAACATAAGGATGTTGTCAAGACTGGCAAGATAGACTAAGATAGCATGATAACTCAAATATAAATCAAGTATAGCATCACATATTCGAGGTTCGCTGCATCAACTGTACTAGAATCCCAACCCATGTCTTATATTAGTCATGAAATGATCCCTTGGCCCAATATCATGAAATGACCTATTTCTAGGTCCAACGAAACGATCCACTAGTCGATCGGCTCCCTACAAGTTCTATCTCGTCATGTGTCTGTGTCATACGGCCCTATCACGAATGTAGTCACCTGTGTTAGGTCCACCATAGGGTGTATCAAGCCCTAGGTTGCCAACCACCGACACGAATCAAGAATACACAGATAAACCTACTGATGCCCAATGCCTGCTTTGTCAACTCCGAACCACGTGCACGACCATAGCCCACCTGAACCTACACTGGCGCACCCACACAGCCGTCGTTCTAGTCGCTTACAATCAACCCAGTAATCGTGCCCCACCCTGCCTAGTTCCAGGGTACCATGATACATCTAGTGGGTTACTGCTGAAATGGACTGCATGACTAGGGTTTCCGTCCAATAGGTTAAGTGTTGTCATTTAAATTCGTGACTTAACCCCTATCAGTCTAGCATGTCAAGTTGGTTAAGTGTTGTCATTCGAGTTCGTGACTTAACCCGTCTACGTGCCATGTCAAATTGGCTAAGTGTTGTCGTTCGAGCTCATGACTTAGCCCTACGAATAATGTGTCAACTTGGATAAGTGTTGTCTTTCATGTTCCTGACTTAACCCTATCATGTGGCATTAATTCATTAATGCATCCCAACCTCTCACATCAGACCTGTTGTTGTGGTCATTGGATATGCCGGGCGGTTCCGGGCGGTTCCGGGCAGAATTACACCACAACTCAGTCTGACCTCGGGTTTCAAGCGCGATATGACCAACTACCCACATTGGATCCTATTGTTTGCAGTAACTGGATTTGCCGGGCGGTTCCGGGCAGAATTACACTTCGAACTCAACCCAACCTCGAATTGGCCATTTTCATGTTCATTCTAGTGTCATGTCCATGTTCAAGATTCATGTCAAGTTCGTGTCAAGTTTCAAGGATAAGTTTCATGCCAAGTCTCCTATAATCACCCATTTTTCCCAACATTACCTCGTCTAGATATTAGGCTAACAATCTTAGCCTAATCTTCGTCCGCATGATTTTTGACATATAATATTAGTCTAAAAACTTAGCTTAATTTAACGTACACCAAATTTGCATAAAGAAATTCATTAACATAAACATAGCATAGGTGTAAACTTGGCATTCTCGGCATAGTCAATATGAACACCATAGGTGTGTACTTGCAAAATAATCAACATAAATATCATAGGCGTGAACTTGCAACGTAGACTAAATCAACATACATATATGTGAATTTGCAGCATCGACTAAATCAACTTACATATATGTGAACTTGCAAATCAATCACGAACATAGGAATAAGTGTGAACTTGAAATATGACATAGGTTTAACATATACACATAAACATGTAGATCTAACATTTGGTCACATATGTGATATGATTTTACAACCTAAAGCTTGCATAACATGATAAACTACACAACTTGTCATAACAGGTTATATTCCAAGTTTATATACATATGAATAGACTTATTCATTAATTCTTAATTCAACATGATAATAAAATAGAACCACAGACATAGATCAATATCATTCAATTCCACATATAACATAATAGACATCGTTCTATTATTAATTTAATTCCAAGTTATGACATAACTAAATTGACTAAAACATTGCAGGCATATAGATCAGATAATATTATGAACATGAAAAGGTTTGGATAATAATCTAGTTTCAAGAATATGGATAAATCTAGTTTAAATATAAAAATCCCCAAAATCAAGATCCAAGGATAAGTAAAGAAAGTCAAGCTTAGATCCAATTTCATAGTCGTAATCCTAGGCAATAACATCATGGTCATGAATCATAGGTGATTAGCCATAATTGTCCTTGTCATAGTCATAGGCAATAGTCTTATGTTCACAGTCATAGGCGTAGGCATAGTCTTATGTTCATAGTCACAGGCATAGTCTTATGTTCATAGTCATAGGCATAGGCTTAGTCTTATGTCACAGTCATAGGCATAGGCATAGTCTTATGTCATTAATAATAATTTCAACGTCATAGGCGATATTCCCAAAAGTCAAGATCCAAGAAGAAAACAAGAATAGATACGAATCATACATACATCAATTCCAATTTATAACATGCCCATATTAAGTTTATAGTTTTTATCTAAAAGTAACTGGAACTTATAGATCGTGGTCTAAGAAAGATGTAGAAGTCAAGTCTAGAAATTTGTCGTTGAATTGCTGAATCTTGCTTTGATTGTAGAAGCAAATCCCCAATTCCTAGCCATAGTCTTCAAGAAATAATCTTCACGTTTTAATTTAATTTATCTTAATTTAATTTAGAGGAAGAAGAAGAAGCCATGATCACCAAGAATTTATGCAGCATAAGGTTAGAGAAGAATGGTGTAAAGAGAATGAGGTTAGGAGACTGTTTATATAGGATTAGGCAGACGAATCTGGACAGAAAACGAGGCCAGATACATCAGGATGCATCTGGTTCAAAAAAGTGGGTTCGGGAGGCAGGTCAACCCTATGGTCGACCTGGTCTGGCCAGGTCGACCCCCAGGTCGACCCTATGGTCGACCCCCAGGTCGACCCTATGGTCGACCTGGTCTGGTCAGGTCGACCCCCAGGCCGACCCCTTGGTTGACCTAGGCTCTAGGCGGGAATTTTCCCGCCCAGCCCGCTTCTGGGTCTTGAATTCGAATTTAAATTCGAATTTCTGAGTTGTTTTTTTTATTCCGAAAATTCATGAAACTTCTAGAGGTCATAACTCAGTCATACGGACTCTGATTTTCGAAAACTTGGACTCGTTTCCAAGCAGAATTTTGAGACGAACACAATGGCGCAACTCGTTTCCCTTGATTCTTATTTTAAATTTAATTCTGCCTTGATTTATGGTTTTAACATATTATTAAAATACGGGTTGTTACAAGAAATGTCGAAATGATTGGAAAATGGACCGGTAGGTTGCTCTCGGAGCAAGGATGGACCGAAGCCAAAAACTTAGCAAAATTTTGCTTAAGTGTAACAACCGGTACCGATCCATCAGGATGGGTCGAGGGGATCCATAGGCTTGGGGACTTTAGAATAATGGCTTCCAGGGGTTGCTGGTGAAGTTTGAAGTAAATTGTAACGATCCGCATTCTACGCATCGAAGGATCATAGAATATTTATTTCATTTTCGTACGAAGTCGTATGGTCGTGTAACTTTGCAAAAAGAATATTGGGGTCATTTCCCATGTTCACGATTTTTGCCGAATTTTAAATGACCATTTTTCCCCTCGTGAATCTTGTTTCGCCTATAACTTTTGATTGGTGAGGAATTTTAACGTGAAACCACTTCTATTGGATTCGGAGGATGGTTTACCTTTCCGTAGAGTGGTTACATTAATCAAACGGACATACCATTTGGGAGATATGGCTGAAATAAGGTTTGGAAGATGAAGAACAGCATAACTGGGCTCAACTGCGTGATTAACAGCTAAGCCCATAATCCATTTTGGGACTAGGGTTATGGGAGGGCTGATCGGGTTTGGGAAATCAGTTTTGTTCATTTTTCTAGCCGCCATTTACCTCCCTCTAGCCCTAGCAATGGCCTCCACCTTCTAAATTCATCTCTAATCACTTCCTAATCACTAATTAACCAAAACCACACCAAATCAAGAGAAATCAGCATCAAATCAGAGATAGAGCTGCTGCTATACTTTGGAATTCGTGCCATATTAGTCATAGTTTTAGATCTAATGTTCATTTGTGGCTAAAGTGGGTGATTTGCACTTTTATTCACTAATTACGGCTAATTAGGGGTGATTAGTGATAATTAGCGAAATTATGCATCATAAAAATTTGGAAAAATATGTAGAAATTATTAAATATTATTTTATGTCATTGGTGAAAATTGGGGTTAATTTGGATTATGTTTTCTAATCCTATAGTTAAAACATGGTTAAGGGGATTAAGGGAAAATTATGCTTTTTGGGTATGTTTGATCTAAAATATTTCATGTGAATGATGTTTTAATGTTTTTGATTGATTCTATATGCTGTTACCGCTATTTGGAATGTTTTGTGATGTCATAGAAAGGTTGGAATGGTTGAAAACGTCAATGTTTGGCGAAAATGGCTTGCTGGAAAAAGTTGCAGATTTTCAGGTCTGATTAGGAGGAAGACCCAATCCGAACCAGTTAGGAGGGAGACCCAAACCGATCCGGATAGGAGAAAGAGACCCGAACTGATCCGGATAGGAGAAAGAGACCCGAACAGATCCGGATAGGAGAAAGACACCTGAAGCGATTCGGATAGGAGAAAGACACCCGAACCAATCCGGATAGGAGAAAGAGACCCGAACCGATCGGGATAGGAGAAAGACACCTGAACCGATCCGGGTAGGAGAAAGAGACCCGAACGGATCCGGATTGGAGAAAGACACCCAAACGGATCTGGATAGGAGAAAGAGACCCGAACTTATCCGGATAGGAGAAAGAGACCCGAACTGATCTGGATAGGAGAAAGACACCCGAACCAATCCGGATAGGAGAAAGACACCCGAATCGAACCGGATAGGAGAAAGAGACCCAAACCGAACCGGATAGGAGAAGGAGAGAAGGAGGCATGAACCAAACTGGATAGGAGGAGGAGACTCGAACCGAACCGGATAGGAGGAAGAGACCCGAACCGAACCGGATAGGAGGAAGACTCGAACTGAACCGGATAGGAGGAGGAGACCCGAACCGAACCGGATAGGAGGAGGAGACGCGAACTGAACCGGAGGAGACCAAAAACCGAGATGCAAAGGAAGTCCAAATGGGAAGTTATTACTTAGGATCCAGATGGGGACTAATGCGTTAACTTCTAGAGTTGGGCTTTGCTGCGGACGTGTGCAAAGGGGTTATCGATATCTATAACTTTGGTTCACCGTTGAAGAGAGGGGGCATGTAGACGAACAAGAGCCAGGGAAGTGTGGACTGATTGACCCTTAACCTAGAGCCAGGGATGTGTGGACTGGGTAGGGTTACCTTAGAGTATTGTAAATCTTGTTGTGACGATGACTGCTATCTATAACTGGGTAGGATTACCTAGAGCCAAGGAATCGTATGTTTTACGCACTGAGTAAGTGATGTGACGATGACTACTATGTTTGATGTTTTCTATCACCATGACATGCACACTCTCATTTTACACTTTATGTAAGTGTTACATTAGAGTACTGTACATCTTGTTATGCTAACTCTTTGGTTGCAGGTCTAGGCTCAGGTATGATTATTTATACATGTTATTGTTTTATTTTGCTACTATCGCTTATACCAAACTTTTGTATGAACCAGAGTTTTATGTCTCTTCTTATAACTCTGGGTGCTCCTAAACGAGCAGACTAGAGACAGGTCAGGTGGTTATGCACGAGTAGCTGTCCGGAGACGAGCAGGAGGCTTCCACGTACTATTTACATATATTCTCCCTGTGTTGTTGATGGTCACTACTTTGGGCATTAGTAGTGCACCTTCTTTATTTCCTTGTTAGAGACAGTATTTTGAAGTTGTAATAATGGTTTGGATCATAAGCTTTTTTTTTTTGGGATTCCGCTACTCTGATGGTCATGGTTTAGTTTTTAGCTTATGCACTGTCTCACCTGTTTATGTCAAGTTATGTTACTATTATATTTTATTCCATGCGCTGTGAGATATACTACAGGTTCTTGGTGATTCGTAGTTTCAAAACCCTTTTCCTTTGACGACCGTCCCTTGCTAGTAGGCATTAGCCCAACGCATTTCAGGGAAATGTCGATTGGTTCGGGGTGGGCCGTCACACTTAGGATCAGAGCCTATGTTGCGTAGTTAACATAGGGGAAGACATCAGGGAGAGATAGTATACGTATATGAGAGCACGTATTTGTGATATTTTGGTTTTCAAAAACTATATATATATGCACACTATTAGTATATTTAAGGAGGAAGTCGCACTGCACGGACACCACTAAGGAGATGGTTAATCGTTTTTCTCTTTATAGATTGAACGATGAGCCGATATACAAGGAGTAAGGGTTCAGGGGCCAACAATGGGAATGTCCCTGATATGAGGACGATGTTTATTGCCTTCATGCGAGAGATGCTTAGGGATGCTCAGGGAGCAGTTCCTAATGCTGCTAACGGTGTTGGTGTTGGCGCTTAGGGACGATTTCGCCAAGCTCAGCAAGGATTATACTAATCTTGGTGGAAAGTCGTTCCATGGAACGGAATCGGCTACGGAGGTTCAAGATTGGCTTAATAGTTGTGAGCGCATCTTCGAGGATTTGGGGATCGAGGATGCAATGAAGAGAAAGTTAGCATCGCGTCAGCTTCAAGGACGAGCTATGAATTGGTGGAATGCTATTAAAGCGGCCACTCCCAAGGATCAAGTCACTTGGAATCAGTATAAGGCCCGTTTCAGTGACAAGTTTATCCCAACTGCTCAGAAATCAGAATTGTTCAGGAAGTTTTTGGAGCTTAGGCAGAACAGTAGGGCAGTCTCAGAGTATATTGTTGAATTCGATACCTTATCGAAATATGGATTGTCCCTTATCGATACTGCCGAGAAGAAGAACAAGAAGTTCATAACTGGCCTAGATGGGTACTTGGGGGAAAGACTCATAAACCATATTGATGAGACATTCGAATCTATTGTGGGAAAGGCATTGAGGTCTGAAAGCCTTTACCCTAAGTCAAAAACTGAGGTTTCTATTACATCTGCAGAGGAGCCAAAGCCGCAGGCAAGCGGTGGAGACAAGAATAATTCCCATAATAAGAGGAAAGGATGGTCAGAAAAAGAAGAATAAGAAAGATATTAAGTGCTTTAGCTGTGGCAAGAAGGTCCACTATGCCAGCAATTGTCGAGCAAAACCAGGGGAAAAGAAGTGCTTCAACTGTAGCCAAGTGGGACATTTTAAGAATGAATGTCCACAACCCCTTAAGGAGAAGCAAATGGTGAAAGCATATGCTATCAACGTTGTTCCTTCTTCATCGAATGCCCCAACTACGACGCAGAAGGGAAAAGGTGTTATTATTCAAGGTATACTTTCTATTTATGATGTTCTTGTTCGAGTGTTGTTTGATACTGGGGCTTCTCATTCCTTCGTATCTAGTGACCTGGTAGATAGGTTGGAATTGGAACCCGAGATTGTCGATAGACCTTTAGTTGTGACAAACCCGATCGGTGGTTCGACTAACCTTAGTATGGTTTTTCGAAATTTGATCTTATCGAGTCATGGATGTATGTTTGCTTGTGATTGCTTTGTTTTGGGCTTTACTGGGTTTGGCATTATTTTGGGAGTCGATTGGCTCCAAAGGCATGGGGTGGTGGTAGATTGTGAGGGATCTTCAGTGACCATTAGAGCGGATGATGGGCGGAGGGTGGTATTGGGTTACCTACCTAGTGATGAGGTGATGGCTAGTTTTCTACATTCCCTCGACATCCCGCAGGATGCGTTATTAGATGTACCTATTGCTGGCAAGTATCCGGACATCTTCGAGGAAGTGATCGGACTTCCACCATACCGAGAGATTGAGTTTCAGATTGATTTAGTGAAAGATGCCAGACCTATAGTGATGCCTCTTCGTCGAATGGCGCCAAGGAGAAGTGAGAGATCGAGGTGCAAGTGAGCGACTTTTTGAAGAAGGGATTTATCCGAAGGAGTGTTTCCGAGTGGGGAGAACCAGTTGTATTTGCTACCAAGGCTGATGGTTCCTTTCGTTTATGTGTAGACTACCGTGAGCTGAACCAGGTGACTAGGAAGAATAAGTATCCTCTTCCACGGATAGATGATTTGTTTGATCAACTGAATGGAGCAAAAGTGTTTTCCCAGTTGGATCTCGCGACAGGTTTTCATCAGCTCCGAGTAGCAGTTGAGAGTATACCTAAAACGGAATTTCGGACGTCGTCTGGATTCTATGAGTGGTTGTTCATGCCATTTTGATTGACCAATGCACATGCATATTTTGTGGATCTTATGAATAGAGTTTTCGGAGATCAATTGAATAAGTTTGTTCTTGTGTTCGTGGAAGATATCTTGGTTTATTCGAGGACAGATGAAGAACACAAGGAACATTTGAGGACAGTGATGGAGGTGTGGAGAAAACACCAATTGAAAGCAAAATTTTCTAAGTGTCACTTCTGGAGGAGGGAAGTGAGATTCTTGGGCCATGTTGTTTCAGAGAACGGTATTACTGTGGATCCTACGAAGGTGGCTACGGTACAAGATTGGTCTACGCCCAAGAATGCAATGGATGTGAGAAGTTTCTTGGGGTTAGCTGGATACTATCACAAGTTTATCCAAGACTTCTCGATGATAGCAGCACCGTTAACTCAGTTGACCAAGAAGAATCAAGCTTTCGTTTGGAACGAAAGGTATGAGAATGCACTTAAGAGCATTAAGGAAAAGTTAATGTGTGCACCAGTGTTAGTTATTCCTAAAGGGAACGAAGAGATGACGGTATACACGGATGCCTGTGGTACCGGACTCGGTGTTGTACTGATGCAAGGAGGCAGGGTTGTAGCTTATGCTAGTCGGCTACTGAAATCGCATGAGAAAAGATATCCTACCCATGATTTGGAATTGGCAGCGATCGTGTTCGCGTTAAAAATGTGGAGACACTATCTCTTGGGAGAAAGGTTCGAGTTGTTTACCGATCATAAGTCATTAAAGTATCTTTTCTCTCAGAGGGATTTAAATCTTCGTCAACAGAGATGGTTAGAGTTCTTGGCTTCATATGATTTCAATATCCCATGCACACCCGGGAAGGGCAATGCGGTGGCTGGTGCATTGAGTAGGAGACATGCCAGTTGGGGGGCTATGTTTTTGGAATGAAAGCAACTAGAATATATCGCGGGATATGATTTCAGACCTAAGTGTGAACTAGATCCAAAGATGTTAGCAAGTTTGACGATTAGGCCACCTTGATTGAACGGATTGGTTCTAGTCAGATGGACAATCCTAATATATTGAAAATAATCTCCAAGGCAGAGATGGGTATCGACGGCGAGAGAATGAACAAGTATGGTCTTGATCAAGAAGGATGGCTTCGAAAGAATGGGAGGCTAGTTGTACCCGTCGTTAATAAGTTGAGAGATGAAGTGCTTAGAGAGTTTCATTACTCGAAACTGACTATACATCCCGGTGGTAACAAAATGTATCAAGACATAAAGCAGACCTACTATTGGGAAGGGATGAAGAGAGACGTTGGGAAGTTTATATCCAAGTGCATGAACTGCCAGTTAGTTAAAGCCGAGCAAAAGAAGCCTAGTGGTTTGTTACAACCATTGGAAATTCCTGAATGGAAATGGGAACAAGTCTCAATGGACTTCATTGATGGTTTGCCAAGGACTAGATCGGGTCATGATAGTATTTGGGTGATTGTCGATTGATTGACCAAAAGTGCAAGGTTTATACCAGTCAAGTCGAATAGAACGACAGCTAAGTTAGCAGAACTGTATATGAAGTGGGCAGTGAGATTTCATGGAGTACCTAAAGGTATTGTGAGCGACTGAGATCCATTATTTACTAGTGGGTTTTGGAAGAGCTTAGAAGAGGCTTTAGGGTCAGAATTACATCTCAGTACCGCATACCATCCTCAAATCGACGGTCAAACAGAGAGGGTGAACCGTGTATTAGAGGATCTTTTGAGAGCTTGCATATTGGATTTTGGAGGGTCATGGGATGACCAATTGCATCTAGTTGAGTTCGCGTATAATAATAATAATCATCAGTCCAGTATTGGTATGGCTCCATTTGAAGCTTTGTATGGAAGACCGTGCAACTCACCATTATGTTGGTTGGAAACCGGTGAGAAATTTGTGCTTAGGCCGGATGTAATAAGAGAAACTTCAGATAAAATCAAGCTTATCCAACAACGAACGAAGGCTGCCCAAGATAGGCAGAAGAGCTATCCCGATAAAAGACGAAGAGAATTGAAATTCTCCATTGGCGACTTGGTATTCGTCAAGATCTCTTCGTTAAAGAGTGTGATTCGTTTTGGTAGGAGAGGCAAGCTAGCACCAAGGTTTGTTGGTTCATTTCCAATTCTCGAACAGGTTGGGAATTTAGTGTATAAAGTTAGATTAACAGACATGATGGCGGGAGTGCACAACGTGTTTCATGTTTCCCAGTTAAGGAAGTTCGTGCACAATTCGGATCTGACTATTTCACCAGATCAGTTGGATGATGTCGAAGTGGAATATGAGGCAGTTGGGAGCCACATAACGATTCATATTGTCGGACATAGTACGAAGCAACTTCGAAGGAAGACGGTGAAACTGGTTAAGGTCCAATGGGGTTATAATGAGAACGACTGTACTTGGGAAATTGAGGAAAGCATAAGAAAGTCATATCTAGAACTCTTTGCCTGGTAAGGTTTTATAAGCAATATAGTTGTTCAACATGCTAGGATAGGCCTATTGTGTTTATTATGTATGTTTGATTGTTGCAAATGGTTGATAGGCATGCAGGACCCTTTGTTGTTTTCTTAGTTAAGGAATTTCGTGGGCGAAATTTCTTAAGGGGGGAGAATGTAACGACCCGCATTCTACGCATCGAAGGATCGTAGAATATTTATTTCATTTTCGTACGAAGTCGTATGGTCGTGTAACTTTGGGAAACGGCTATTGGGGTCATTTCTCATGTTCACGATTGTTGCCGAATTTTAAATGACTGTTTTGCCCCTGGCAAATCTTGTTTTGCCTATAACTTTTGATCAGTAAGGAGTTTAACCTAAAACCACTTCCATTGGATTCAGATGATGGTTTAACTTTCCGTAGAGTGGTTACATTAATCAAACGGACATACCGT
This sequence comes from Allium sativum, assembly GCA_030737875.1. Lineage (NCBI taxonomy): Eukaryota > Viridiplantae > Streptophyta > Magnoliopsida > Asparagales > Amaryllidaceae > Allium > Allium sativum. Next base: position 39,136,410 of record CM060913.1, read on the forward strand.
TTGGGAGATATGGCTGAAATAAGGTTTGGAAGGTGAAAAACATCACAATTGGGCTTAACCGGGTGATTAACCGCTAAGCCCACAACCCATTTTGAGATTAGGGTTATGGGAGGGTTGATAGGGTTTGGGAAATCAGTTTTGTTCATTTTTCTTGCCGCCATTTACCTCCCTCTAGCCCTAGCAATGGCCTCCACCTTCTAAATTCATCTCTAATCACTTCCTAATCACAAATTAACCAAAACTACACCAAACCAAAAGAAATTAGCATCAAATCAGAGATAAATATACATTGGAATTCGTGCCATATCAGTCATAGTTTCAGATCTAATATTCATTTGTGGCTAAAGTGAGTAATTTGCACTTTTATTTACTAATTATTGCTAATTAGGGGTGATTGGTGATAATTAGCAAAATTATGCATCATAAAAATTTGAAAAAATATGTAGAAATTCTTAAATATTATTTTATGTCACTGGTGAAAATTTGGGTTAATTTGGATTAAGTTTGCTAATCCTATAGTTGAAACATGGTTAAAGGGATTAAGGGGAAAATCATGCTTTTTGGATATGTTTGATCTAAAATATTTCATGTGAATGATGTTTTAATGTTTTTGATTGATTCTATATGTTGTTACCGTTGTTTGGAATGTTTTGTGATGTCATAGAAAGGTTAGAATGGTTGAAAACGTCGTCATTTGGCGAAAATAGCTTGCTGGAAAAAGTTGCAGATTTCCAGGTCCAGTTAGGAGGAAGACCCGATCTGAATCGGTTAGGAGGGAGACCCGAACCGATCCGGATAGGAGAAAGAGACCCGAACCGATTCGGATAGGAGAAAGACACCCGAACCGATCCGGATAGGAGAAAGAGGCCCGTACCGATCTAGATAGAAGAAAGACACCCGAACCGATCCGGATAAGAGAAAGAGACCCGAACCGATCCGGATAGGAGAAAGACACCCCATATTTTCTGTAAACGTTAAAGTAATGAACTAAAGAATAAATAAGTACAAATGTGAGAATTAAGGGAATCGGGTTACGCCATTGTGTTCGTCTCGGAATTCTGCTTGAGATAGAGTCCGAGTTTGCGTAAATCGGACTTCGTATGAAGGAGTTATGACCTTCAGAAGATTCAAGAATTTAAATAAACAGCTCAGATTAAAGTTTAGAAAATTCAAATTTCGAAATCAGAAGCGGGCTATGCGGGAATTTTCCCGTCCAAGGCCAGGCCGACCAGGGGGTCGACCTCCCCCCATACAGGTCGACCTCCCCATCGGGTCAGATCTGAAACTTGACATGTTTCTTTCTATGACGAGTTGCTGTGTCATTAGGACTTGTGTGGCAAGTTCTGGTTGGTTCTCTTAGGTTTGAATGGCTTTGATTTGCCCTAGGTTGATCTGACGGTTCCTATTAAATCAAAACTCTATATAAGCAACCTAAATCTAAACCCTAAGCCACACAAAAATATTCCTAAGACCGTCATGCTGTCAGTACTCAACCTTGAGTAGCCGCCACTCTCCTTCAACTAGAAAGCAAGTTAGGAATTACAAATCAAATCTAATTCAGCTAAGAGAATTCAATGTCTACAACAAAGGAGAGCTATTCAATTTCAGAATACAGATCCCATAACACAAGACTAGTCTCCTTTTTGTAAGTCCAGTTATCATTTAGACCTAAACGATATTAGAATTGTGACTAAATAACTAGATGTAGAATAAGGCCCTATGTAAATTTATGCCTATCCTTTTTGTTAAACTGAATTGATTAAGACTATAACTCTTATCATGATTAAGTTTGTGATTATGTTGTATGTGATTTGATGATAAATGTTAAATGTTTGGCTATGACATATATGTTGTGTAATTTAGCGATGACATATCATGTTGAATAAATTGGCGATGATATATTATGTTGTATAATTTGGCAATGGCATATCATGTTGTGTAATTTGGCGATGACATACCATGTTGTATAATTTGGCGATGACATTTCATGTTATATGATTTGGTAATGACACCTATATGTTGTATGTCAATTTGGGAATTTTGCTATGTTTATGCAAGTTCAGCCATGATCACATATATGACCAAAACTACATGCTAATATGATTAGGTTCATGTTAAATTTGATCTAACTAATTTGCAAGTTCACAACTACATGCCTAATTTTAAGTTTATATAGTTCTATGTAAAACCCCTATTTCATGATTCATGTTGAGTAGATCTAAATTTGCAAGTTCATAATTAAATGTATATTGTTCTATGCCAAATTCATACGATACATGTGTAGTTAGATCCATAATTTTATGATGTTGGAATTATTGCATGTTCCTCTTTTTCCCCTTTTGTGTATAAGTTAGGATATGTATCGAGCCTAATATTTTATGTGATTTATGCGAACGTTTAACGGGGGCAACGTTGGGTAAAAATATGAAATTACATATAATTGGCATATTTGGCTCATAAACATGTAAATGTTTTATGGCATAAAGTGGTATAAATTTTTATACCTAAAAATTACGAACTTGATTTAAAGGGAAAGTGGGGCTTGACTTGAATGACAATAATTTACATATAAATTTAAAGAGGTAAATATGTAAATTTAGAAAAGACGAATATGGCTAACTCGAGGTTAGATTAAGTTACGGTGTAAGATTTCCCGGAACCGCCTGGCACATCCAGCAACCGTAACAATATATATCTAATGTGGGAGGTTAATGCATCGAGCCCAAAAAAACCCGAGGTTAGACTGAGTTGCGGTGTAAAACTGCCCGGACCCGACCGGCACATCTAGTAACCTCAATAGTACCTGTCTAATGTGAGTGGTTGGTGCTTTAATGAATCAATTAAAGCTAAGTCAGGAATGGTAGGGTTAAGTTAATTAAGGCAACACTTAACCAAAACAACATGTTAACTAAACTGATGGGTGGGGTTAGGTTAACTTGGACACTTAACCAATTTAACATGTTGACTAGGAAACCCTAGTAACGGGGACCCATTTCAGCAGTAACCCACATAGATGTGTCATGGTACCCTGAACTAGGCAGGGTGGGGCACGATTACTGGGCTGATTATAAGCGGTCAAAACAACGGCGGTTGGTGCGTCAGTGTAGGTTTCGACAAAGCACGGACATGCACGTACTCCGGAGTGGAAAAAGCAGGCACTGGGCATCAGTAGTTATACATTGTGCATCTTGAATTGTGTCGGGTTGCCACCATAAGATTTGATACACTCCATGGTGGGACCAGCACAGGTATCTACAATCGAGCGGGGGCCGTATGACACAGGTAGTGATTGTGGGTGAGTAGGAGCCGATCGATAAAAAGGGATCACTGGGTTTGAACTCATGATGATGGTTGAAATGTCTAGTAGGTGCAGAGAATATGGATATGAGTGTGATAGTATGATTAGTTTATCTTGCCTTGTTTACCTTGCCTTATCCTATGTTACCTTATTTCTTTGTTATTGTCCTGCATATTCATGTCATGGTTCTCTTACCAGTTTACATGTTGAATAATCACTGGACGTACCAGACTTATGTCTGACCCAATTTTCTTTCGCTCTCTTTTCTTCCGTCCCCCTCCCTCCCCCCTCCCCCTCAGGTAGCCAGGGAGGGAATAACTCAGATTAATTTGGACCATTCATCTTTCCAAGCTTGAAGACTCTGTGCTGTATAGCTTGGCTCTTATCTTTGGCTATGGCTTTGGATACACTACTACTTGGGGGATTTATGCAGTTTAATTTTGTTTTATGCTTCTTTATGTTATAATCAAGACAGAGATTTTGATGTAATGATTTGGAAGTTGTTTTGAGACATTTTGCTGTAATGTTTATGTTATGAACCACGTATGAAATAAATTTATTTTTTTCGCTGCTTACATATGTTTGTCTTTTAAATTATCTGTGCCTTTTACCTATAATGCTCCACCAAAGTTAAGGCATTCCCTTTGTGAGTGACCTTAACGGAGGTGGGGTGTTTCAGTCACTCCATATAACCCCCATCAGCCCTCTCCCGTTCATTCTCTTCCTCTCTTCAAAATAAAAATAGAAATGGGGAAAAGAAAGGGAAATAGAAATTCCTAAGCTAGGGTTCTTGATTCCAAGCATAAATCAAGTGCTAATTTGGAGAGACAACTTGTGTAAGCTTCTCTGTCTCTTTCTCCATCTTCTCGTTCTTGCTTTGTCTTCGATTTCTGAAATTTCGTTTGACCTGATTCCTAGGAAACTCATTTATATGAGCTTAGGTTGAAGATTAGCAGGCTATATTAAAAGAAAGATCATTCTAGCTTGCTATTAGATCGATTCCTTGTTTCTAAACATGCTAAGGTGAGAAACTATTCACTAAAAAGGGCAAGATTAAAATTAACTATTTGCTAGTTAATTATTTGAGTTATGAGATGATTATTGGTTGTTGATGTTCATTTGAGTTTGCATATGCTAGTGAATTGGGTAGGCTAGTGTATCTTGGTCGATTTCATGTGTTTATGTTTCATTGAATTGAAAATTATGATTAGAATTGTCCACACAATCTAATTCATATGCTACTAGTTGATTTCGTGATATTATAAAGCTCCTTTTTCACACTGGCAAGTTCTAAGACTTAACAATTCGCCTGAATCATGTTTGATTGCTTTGATTAGAAAATTTGTCCGTTTATGAGTTTGTAACCAAAAATTTATTGCAATATCATGTATGCATGTTCGTGCATGTGTCCTTGAGTGGTTTCGGTGAGCTAAAGAGGCTTCATTTTCATTTAGAAAACGTTATAAGCCATCACCATTGATCCGAGCTCGTCCGAGAACCGATTGCAAATTATTGCCTAGGCAAAATATTGAAAGTGCTTCAGTTTAGACATCTGAACCGAAGAAACAGACGTCTGTCAAAGCTCTCAGCAAGAAAATAATTATTTGCTTCAGCTTAGACGTCTGAACCGATGCAACAGACGTCTGTCAAAGCTCTCTGGAGATAATATTTACTTCAGCTTAGACGTCTGAACCGAAGCAATAGATGTCTGTCAAATCTCTCGACAAATAATCAATTGCTTCAGTCAAACATCTGAACCGAAGCAACAGACGTCTGTCAAAGGGTAAAATAATTAAATTTTTAAACGATTATAACTTTTTCATACATTGTCAGAAATTCGCAAACTCGGGTCCATTGGAATCGTGATGACGAACACTACAACGAACATATAAAATGAATTATGGATATGTTATGACTTGACTATTTAATATACGGTTTGGAATTTAATAATCTTTTAACTACGATTTAATGAAATTTTTTCCGAAGTGAGATTTTCCAATTCAATAAACTAAATTGGGATTGAATGGAATTCGATTTAGTGACAATCGAGATGAGCTTCTGTGAAGGAAGGCGTTTACTATTTATGAAATTTATTATACCTTGATGTTATTCCACTTATAGTATTAGTTTGATACAGAAATTTATATCGATTACGATTGATCTGATTTCCATAAAGGTTCCAGTTAAACGGAAGATGATTTTGGGTTTACCATGAACGGTGTTTTAAATAACATTTGTTCTTCAACCCAAGTAAAGACAGAATTAATTTCCATAAAGTTGAATAATCATTAAGTAATAAATTTTAGAGATTAAAACTAAGAAGAGTTTTAATAAATCTTTAATTAGATTTGAATGAATAGAAGGTAATTTAATTTACCAAAACACGAGAAGTGATATAAACCAAATATACTTGGTTGTTGATATTGATTATGGTTGATTGATTGTTTGGATTGTGCTCGACCAGTTTATGAGCAGGTATGTTTTTATATTTAGCATTGGGTTGGGTAGAAATATTTGTATGCTAACACCTTGTGAAACACTTCACGCTTTGACTATGAGGTGTTTAGCGACGTTGTCCGGTTCATTTCAAATTTATTGAATGGTTTTGAAATGAGATTTTCCTAAGTGAAAAGAAGTGTTATTCTCGATTTTGGACAGGGAATGTTTTATAAATGTTTTATAAAACAGAAAGGATTTCGAGGATTAAACCCGATGTTTCCGAAATGATTTAGAAAAGTATTATATGTTTGACATTGTAGTTCATTACGTAACCGATTAGTTGCTATTGACGATATCTCTGTTTGGTGGCGGAGGATTTATTCTCTTGGTTAACACCTTTCTTTGAGATGTACGAGCTCAAAGGTTATATGATTAATAGTGACCGATTGTGAATTGCTAATGTGAAGTATTATATTTTGAAAGTACTTGTGATTATTATGTTGTGAAATGATTTTCCCTACTTTGGAACATAAAAATGGTTTAGTATGTGGCTAAAGATCCGGGTAACCCTAACGATTAAAAGTATGGGGGAGAGAGGACCCAGGACCTTAAGACTTGGTCAGTGGTCAGGTGTAGCCTACTCCATGTGTGGGAGGTGCATATATATATATATATATATATATATATATATATATATATATATATATATAGTGACTAAGGAACCGACCCTTGGCCTTTTTGACGGAAGAGACCTCCCGATATTTGGTTGCATACTGTTTGTATGCATTGTGATATTTCGGAATTCATATTTCCAAAGATTTTGGTTTGAGATCCCAAAGTGAAATCTACTTTGATATAAAACCTAGATATGTATTTCAAATGATTTGAAATAAGAAATCAAGAAATAAAGTCCAAATAAATAATTTCGGTAAAGTGAATTGGATTTTGAAAATCTAAGTTTGAGGATTAAGCCTAAATGGGTAGATTGAGGAATTGCATGTTGTATGATTCATTGTAGATTCATAAGTTTATTTATGGTAGTTGTATGTGCACTGGCAATCTACTGGAGAAATCCCATTCCGTGTTATACGGCATGGTCCTGTGATATGCCTCATTTTATATAAGTTAATAATAATTATAGAGTTTCTCATACTAGTCCCATGACTGACTCGTAGTTTGTTTTTCCCTTGCAAACTCGGGTACCCATATTTTCTACACGGGTTGTCGAGTAGTTTGTTTTGCGAATATTTTCCTTAAGTAGGATTCTGGATTGAAGCTTAAAGTTGTGTCCAGAGCATTGATAGTCTTCCACTGTGCATTGTATTCTATTTACTATAATTTATCTTCCGCTGTATTGTTTCCAATGTACTCTAATGTAACATTTGTATAATGTTAATAAAGGTATTTTGTTGTTTGTTCTGATGTGTTGTACGCCCAAAGTTAATAATCCGAGGATTTCCGACTTTTGGATAGGGCCTTACGGTCGATTCAAAGGGCGGAGAAATTCAGGTTGTTACAGCATGTAAACTTTGATACATTGCGAAAATTGATTAATCTTGAATTTATACCAAAATACAATATATATTCCAACTATAAATTTCAAGTTTGTGCAGAAGAAAAATTGACAAGAACCTCGTTTCATCGTATTGAACGAGAGACCGAACCTCCAGACTTAATACATATTGATGTATGCAATTTGAAAATGTGTCAAACTAGAGGTGGAAAAAGGTACTTTATTACATTCATCGATGATTGTACAAGATATTATCGTGTATATCTCCTAAGAAACAAGGATGAAGCAATCGAAATGTTTAAACAATATAAGGCAGAAGTTGAGAATCAACTCAAAAGAAAATAAAATCTTTAAGAAGTGATAGAGGAGGAGAATACGGGTCTCCATTTGAGGAATTCTGTGCTGAGCATGGAATTATACATCAAACTACAGCCCCGTACTCACCTCATTCCAACGATATAACCGAATGAAAAAATAGAACTCTTAAAGAAATGATGACTGTCTTACTAATTAGCTCTGGCTTTCCAGATAACTTTTGGGGAGAAGCTATTATTTCGGCAAATCATATTTCAAATAAAATGCCCTGAAAGAAAACATCTAATCTCCTCATGAGTTTTGAAAAAACAGACCACCATCCTACAAATACCTAAAAGTGTTGAGATGTCTTGCCAAAGTAAAGGCACCAAAACCAAAGAAGGTCAAAATTGGACAAAAAACAATTGATTGTGTATTCACCGAATATGCACAAAACAGTGCCGCATATCGATTTTTGGTACACAAATATGAAATTGATAATATTCATGAAAATACCATCATTGTGTCGAGAAATGCTAGATTTTTCGAATACATATTTCCCTTGAAACAGGCTGCTGAACATTATACACCTAAGAGACCAAGGGAAGATGAAGTTCCTTATTCTCTTGAGGATGGTGAACAAAATAACACTCAGCAAAGTAATACTGAGCAGCAAGTGGAGGAACCAAGAAAAAGTAAAAGGTCAAGGACTTTAAAAATCTTTGGACCATACTTCTATACCTTTATGCCAGAAGAGGATCCACTAACATACAAACAAGCTATGTCTACCAGCGATGCCCCCTGTTGGAAAGAGGCAATTAACAACGAGATTGAATCCATTATGTCTAATCATACATGGGAATTAGTTGATTTACCTCAAGGATGTAAGACCTTAGGTAATAAATGGATATTTAAAAAGAAATTGAAACCTGACGGTTCAATAGACAAGTACATAGCTCGTCTGCTAGTCCAAGGATTTAGAAAACAGGAAGGCCTAGACTATTTTGATACATATTCACCTGTAACGAGGATAACGTCAATTAGAATGCTTCTTGCAATTGCATCCATACATGACTTAGAAATACATCAAATGGATGTTAAAGCAGCATTTTTAAATGGTGAACTAGAGGAAGAGATCTATATGAAACAACTTGAAGGATTTCTAAACTCAAAAATGAGAATAAAGTTTGCAAACCAGTAAAATCACTTTATGGCCTTAAACAAGCTCCAAAACAGTGGCATGAGAAGTTTAATAAAACTATGTTATCAAATGGATTCACGATATATGAATCATATAAATGTATGTACATAAAACACACAATTATTGGATATGTCATTGTTTGTCTCTATGTTGATGACCTATTGATCCTAGGCAATAACAAGGCCATAATAACATCTACAAAGGATATATTATCCTCTAGATTCGATAGGAAAGACCTAGGACTGGCTGATGTGATATTGGGTGTAAAAATTTTGAGAACACCATAGGGATATGCATTATCCCAATTGCATTACATCACCAAAATACTTGAAAAAAAATCAAGAAATATAATGTAACTATTGCAAAATCACAAGTAGATTTGAACCAAAATTGGGTAAAGAACACTGGTGATGGTATCTACCAGTTAGAATACTCTCGTATACTAGGAAGTATCATGTATGTTATGAATTGTACTAGGCCTTATATCACATATGATGTAAGCAAACTAAGTAGATTTACTAGCAATCCTAGTAAACATCATTGGAAAGCGATAATCAGAGTTCTAGGATATCTAAAGTATATGCAGAGCTATGGTCTATACTATACAAACTAGTCTTTAATAGTGGAAGGATACGATGATGCAAATTAGATCACTAGATCACATGATACAAAGTCTATAAGTGGATATGTGTTCACATTAGGAAATGGAGAAAATTCATGGAAATCATCCAAACAGACTTGTATCGCTAGATCTACGATGGAATCAAAGTTTATTGCACTAGATAAAACTACAGAAGAAGCGGAATGGATTCAAAGCTTCTTGAAAGACATTCCTAACTGGAGCAAACTTATGCCTCCAATATGTATACATTGCGATAGTCAATCAGTTATTGGAAGAGCTAATAGCACATTATATAATGGTAAATCTAGGCATATTCGTCGTAGACATAAAACGATAAGACAATCTCTAACGGGGTTATCACAATAGATTACATTTGATCTAAAGATAACTTAGCGGATCCACTTACAAAAGGCTTGCCAAGAGAGAAGGTTCAAACCTTATCGATGGGAATGGGGATAAGGCCTATAGACTAAAGGTTTTTCTAAAATGGAAACCCCATCTAGTTGAATTGCGATCCCAAGATCTAGGTTCAAAGGGACAATGAAGTTTAAGAGAAACTTGATGGCACTGTTATACACAAACCATTCATGTGATAAGTCAGTGCATTATATGTTGAATAAGGATTAGTATTAATACTTTAATGATGCTTGTAATTGAGGAATTAGAGAACACCCTTTACAGAATCACCTACGTAAGTGCGAAGGCGCTGCTTTAAAGAGAACTACGAGGTCAAATTCTCTAAGCACTTATGAGACCGGGCAAGTGTTAAAGGAAAAAACGAACACATACAGAGAACAAAGGGTTATAAGAAACATTTATCATGTGTTATCTATTTTGGAATTACACAAAAGGCTTATAGTTCAAGGACAATCTATGTCTACTGATTCGCCTGTGATTCAAATAAGTAATCACTAGGAAAGTTCAAGACCCATGTGCTACTTTAACTGATGCGATAAATGGTTCGTGAAACTAAGAACGACTGCTCATTCATGTGGGGGATTGTCAGAAATGAATGAGCAAGAGAAAGAGGAATTTGGGAAGAAAAAGATATAGCAAACCATAGTCCCGCATTGTCAAAATATAAATAGAACCCTCTTTTATATATTAAGCCTATAGGCTTATATGAAATAAAAAGAAGAGGCATTGTTGAGGAATGTGGGCGCTAGGCCTTGACACAATAATATATTAAAGTGTTAAAGATTGGGCCTTAGGCCTTGGGGGTCTTGGTGTTTCTTGATTGAATAAGGCCGGCGATTGCTGCTTGGGCCAATGCGCTAAAATGAGATTTTTTTTCTCTCAAAATTTGAAAGGCATGTCCGTTCAGCTGAATGGGTACAACCATTTGAATTCTGAGCTCACACACACTAATGCACCGTGTGGTTAAAGGGTTGCAACCTTTCCAATTCCAACGGTTATTAATGCCCATATAGGCACCTCCTCCATCCTATAAATACATTGCCCAAAACTAGACATAGCTCACTTTTTATTCTGCTCATAGTACTTCTTCTTCCTCAAAGTAATCCTCCAATCTAGTTTTTGTAATCTACTTCAGTTCGCCAGAGCTCCGTTTGTTGGCACTACGCTACGGGGGTGGTCCGTTTTATCCTGGGAAACAAATTACTATTACATCAATCAGTGCATACGAAGACAATATTGTTTCAAGGAAACAGAATCCTTTCTGGACTCGGACATTACTAAAATAATCTTCTTCATGTCTGTTGGAGACGGTTCTGTACCGCACCAATCTAGTGCACAATTGGTCATGCTTTCTTTGTTTTCTTTGAACACAGTTTGACGTGACAATTGTTGCATAATTGACTAACATTGATTGTTGTTACCATCTATTTGTAATACAATAGTGTATTGACTGAAGATCTAATAGGTAAAACCACCACAATTGCCTTAGACATAAAAATACATTTTTCTAGGCTTTTATAACCTGGGTTCATCTAAACCAATATGAGACAAATAGCCACTAGGCTACAACTTGTACTATAAACACTTACTTAGAAATATACTTCAGTAATCATAATAACTAATCAAACTATTACCACTTCTGGATCAATTTGCTTAGGTAGTCATCTTACTTGCCCTGCCTTAGTGCCAGACTAACAACGAAAAATATATATTCAATATTCATAAGTGTGCTTATTAAATTAAAAATGTGCTTGTTAAATGCAAAGCGTTCTCATTGGGCATGGTTGGATGATCACCACATGGTGTCATTAAACGAACGTGGGCCAGAGTATGAACAATTAAAATGTGGGATTCAGATCAAGCTTGGTAGATACACTCATGTTTTACCCCCTCAAGACTTATTCAATGAGTCAAAAGAATGGTAAACGTTTAGCTCAATTCCAAATGGATTTGGATCTATGGAAGGGTTGGAGCATATTGAACCTACCCTGACCTGATGTTTTTTGAGTTTACTTCCAATCTAATGGCGTATTGTTTGACTAAAAGGTAAGTCTCAAAGATTTAATACAAAAGTTAATTAATTTGTACAACTACCGTTCTATCGAAACCTTAATGTTATCAAGTTATTCATCCAATTTTCTCAAATCTAAACAAAATAGTGTGATGTTAGAGAGTCAAAATATTTTTAATAATTTAATGTGTAAATTTACATACTTGCCAAATCATTGGAGTCAACATGGGATGCAAGACAAGATTTACCATTTCAGATTTGGACCAGCAATACACAAAATATGATTTATTGACATGTAAAAATGAAAGCATATGGATCATGCTTGTTAAGAATAAACGTGTTGGTCGAATAACGCGGGATGATCATCTTTTATCGAAACAATTAAAAAGGACAAATTAAAGGAAAAATTGTGTTTTTTAGTTATATGCTTGGAAGAAGACAATTATTTTAAAGGTGCATTCCAATCGATAATTTATACACTAATAATTAAAGAGTATTGCTTAACGCATCAAGTTTTCCTTTTTCTAATAGATTAAATAATATACACAATAAATTATGTGTACCTACTTATGCCAATGTCATTTTATACGTTAATAAACCACTGTGTAAAGTCTTTTTGCACAACATCAATCGTCCACCAACGATATTTTCCATGAGCATCGATACCGAGTTACTGTTGTTTAATGGTTGATCGAGGCAGTAGATGATGCAAAAAAAATCGAAAATAATGCATTTGATAGTCCTTTAAAAAGTTTGTTGTTATGAAGAAAATTGTGCAATATTATATGATATTTTTTAGTAGTGATACTAGGAAGAAGAAAACAAGGCGTTCTTAGTAGCATACTAATTAAAACATGTATATTCTATAATCGTTACAAGATCACACGTACCTATCAGAGAATTTTTCCAACTCTGAGATGAATATGACAGTAATTTTCATGATTGTAGTATTGTTTTAATTCTCATAACCAGATATGTTCTTATATTTTTCAATAATAAGGTACCGTTCTCTTGGCCGAAATGGCTAGGTTTCCAATGGGTAGTTTACTATCTGGTTGGCGTCGAATGCCAACAAATAGTTTTTTTATATAAATTCCTCCTTTTCTCCCATCCCCTCATTCCTTCTCTTTTCTACCATCATCTTCATACATTTTTGCCTATAAAAATAATGGTTGCAAAAGCATATTCCAAACACCAAAATTTACAAGATGTAGCTATTATTGGAGCGTATTTACGTTGAAGGAGTGAAATTTGTCGGATGCACACATCAGAATTTACTAGTCTAACGTGAATGGAAGAAATATGAATTACCAACAAGGACGTTGTCAACAGAATTTTTGAATTCAAAGGCTTTGTTTTCTCTCGTTTTGCCATAGAATGCAAAATTAAGTTTGATTACAACGAAAGGCATTGATGTATGCGAGATGATAGCTATATTTTATACAATATAATTGCATCACTTTCCAACAAACAAATGACCGAAGATTTTTGCACTCAGGTAGCATAATTTCAGGTTGTTTTCATACTACTTTAAATAATGTACATTTACCCACTTTAGATATTATAAAATCAGCTGACTCTCAATTCAATATTGTTTCTAATGAAATTAGAAGTTCAAACTGACACTATCTGTATTTTCAAAATTGTGTTGGTATAATAGATGATACACAAATAATGACACACCCGCCTTAAGATGAAAATGATATCATACATCAAATATTTTAGTTGTATGTTTACTTGATTTACTGTTTACAAGTACTGTAGTTGTTTGGGAAGATATTGCGCATAATAGTAGAATTTTTAATTCAACAGCACATGATAGAAGCTTAAATTTTCTTCATCCTCTAGCTAGACATTATTATGTAGTTGATTCAGGTTTTTCACTTCAAAATGGGTACTTACCATATTATCATAATTGTTAGATACCTCATTATCGGGAAAATGCAGATCAATCAAAATTAGTAAATGAAAATTTAATTTCTAACATTTAAGTTTACGTATTACAGTTGAGATAACATTTGAAATATGGAAAAAAGTTTGTCATGGTGAAGAATATGCCAACACATTTATTTGAAACACAAATAACAGTTGTCGTGGCTACAATGGCTATGCACAGTTGCATATGAAAATACAACATAGGCGATCCATATTTTATGACATCTTATTCTCAATGAGTACCTTAAGGTATATTATAATACGAGAAATAGAACAAACAGAGCACGTAAAATGGTACAACCATATGGGAATATCGAAATGACAACAAGTAGAGATAATATAAGAAATAAAGTTGTTGTAGCAAGGCCACACTAATTGGTTATATTGTTTAATATGTATTTGCTAGTATCGTATGATTATATGCATGTATCTTAGTTTCAATAGTGTTGTTTCATTTCAATTAAGCGAATGTTACCGTAACAACCTCAGTTTTTGACACTCGGGCTAAACAAATTGCAGTGTGTCCTATTTATCTTAAACTGAGAAAGAGTGAAATCTAGGTTATATATCGAACTCATATAATATTTTTAAATTATGGAAATGAAGAAATGGTGGTTTTCAGAGTTTGTGTGTATTTTGGGATAAATTAACACCATGGGATAATAAGAAATTTAGCTCAATCCATGGTTGTAAATTATAACTTGATGCTTAATGTAAGTATTGAAAATACTCAATATTGATTCGTAATTAATAATTTAAGGAGAAAACATGTATTTCGATATAAGTGTTAAGTTGTTTAAATAGGTAATCAATAATTTGTGTATATTGTGTTGGACAATGAAAGTTGTGGGAATTATGAAATACATAAAAGCGTGTTTTGTTGCCTTATTAATAATCCTGAAGTGTAAAACTGATGGAAAGTAATATAAATGTGTTACAATAATTTCAATAGAATTATGCTAATTAATTATTGTCATGTTTTGGGGTTTTTACAATTATAGAATTAAAAATATAAGATTGTACATAATAAATGTAAATTGTGAAATTTAGTAGTAAAATATAAATCTTGTGTTGATGCTTTAAGTGGTGTTCATTAGAATGTTTTAAACATATTACATATAATTTTTGGTAGAATTAAACTGTATGCATGATAATTAGAAAGAAGATATGTTTATTCTTATCAACATGTGAATATTAATCTGGTTATATATATATATATATATATTAATATTAAAATATGTTGAAAAATGTTTATTTTATGTTTATGTAACATTGTAAAGTTTCTATAATGTTATGTATATCAAAGAAATGGGTAAAATATGTTGAATTGGATTATTTGTGTTGTATCTTAACTTAGACCAAATTTGCAACACTTTGACTTTTGGTTTTGGATCTTTAATCCCAAGCCTATGGATGTTTCTGGAAGGAGCCAATAGAAATATACGTACTTCTATTTTTCTTCCTTTTAGTTAGATCTTTCTCCTTCCTGATGCTTTAACCTGAGAAATCAATGGCCTCTCCCTTCCTCTTAAATTTGCAATCCTTAATCCTAACTTATTAACCATTAGAGGCTTGCCAATCTCCATCAAATCAAGAGAATCAACAACCTATCTCTCTGGGATTCTCAAGAGACAAAATTACAATAGGGATTGCTTCGCATGGTGGCATTTTTCCCCTACAGGTTGTTAATTGTGAAAGCTTCAATTTTGCAAGCATTTCGGGCAAGAAATCGTCCCAACCAGTCCACGCGAGTTTGCAAAACTCACACAATAAAGTTTATTGTGTTTTTGTGTCTATTGTTGTCTTTGAGTTCATTGTAGAAGTGGAAATTGTTTACTGTAACAGGAAAAGGTGCAGTAAAATTTGTTGTAACCAATCATCGCCTATGTCAGTCTTTGAGACCCTTTATCATCTTTGATCCTAAATGGTTTTGTGTAATTCTTGTCTTATTTTGTTGCTGAAATCATGCTCTTACTCATTCGTTAATTACATGTTATAAATCTTAATCCTATTGTTTTAGAAATTAAGCGAAAGTAGGAAGCGAAGCAGGATTTCATCCTGTGAAAAATCCGTGTTCTAGGTCGATCCAGGCTTATGTTGTGTCGACCCATGGGTCGATACACACATGTTATGAGTCGACCCATATAGTGTTGTTTGTGCAGGAAATTTCCTATACTTCTTTGTGTATTTTCCTAAATTCTACCGGTTCATTCTTGCCGCTTCTTAGTGATATTCCTGAACTTACATGAGTCGTTTAAATATGGCTTCAATCATGATATTAGAAGCCTAAAATGTAAAGGATTCGTTATTTGAACTATGAATTTATTGAGGTTTTTGTTGCATTTTGTGGTTCATACCGATTCAGGGTATTGTTCCATGTAGAGTTTTTTTGTGTTTCTTGTGACACCGTCCACGTTTGAGAAATGGTTTTCCTAAATAGTTTTCCTTATAAACATATAAACCTGGAGACAATAATTTTATATGTTTTGGCTTTACAAACAGTAACGTCTCAAAGTAATTGTATAAGCGATATTCTCTCTCTCTCTCTCTCTCTATATATATATATATATATATATATTAAAGTGTAGACCAAGTGTTCTCGAAGTTGTTTTATAAATCTCGTTCGTAAAATCTAGCACTTTCTAGTATAGAAACTTACACATTTCTGCACCCTTCGTGAAGGTGTGATGGAGAATAAACAGTTAAACCCCACGATATGGGATGCAAATTAATCCTAGATCCTTCCAATCGAATTAGTGATTCTCTGCGTTTTCTTGTGATTTCTTGTGTTTTCTAACGTGAAGCTGACTTGTGGTGCATGAACCGTTAAGTTAGAACGTGTGGTATGAGATGCACGATTAGTACTTTTATGGTTACTATCTGGGGGTCTATGGCACATTCATGTTGTTTAAGCCAGTACTAGACGTTCGAGTCATTCATGATGTATAGTAAACCTTCGGGGTCCATCATATTGTATGCGACCTTCGGGTCGATCATGTTGTTGTGCGACCTTCAGGTCGATCATGTTGTTATGCGACCGTTGGGTCAATCATGTTGGACACGGTGCCCCTCATATTGTTATAAGTACTGGTTATGGCCTTGAGCCATTATGTTGTTAGCACGTGCTTGCGTGGCTTCATCTTGTTAGTTATGTTGTTGGATCCAAATCATGTAGTTTCAGTGTTTTGTGATTTGTTGTTGATTCCACTATTGTGGCCAATATTATTATTGGCGATTTCATTAATGATTTTAACTCTTAGTAGAGTTTTAGTGATTCAAGGTTTCAGTGATTTACATGGTTTTGTGATTTCATCTTGTGATTTCAAAATCTTCCACTTCGTGTTATGAAATTCCTAGTGTTGATTACCCTAACCGTGGTGTTCGGAGAATTCGTGCTAAGGCAGTGTTTAAGTCTATTTTCGTTTTTTTGCCCTCACAACCATATACTAATATTGTGGACTTATGAGTGAAGTGCCTTCTTGTCCTGAGTGCATGATGTTCCTTTCTGTTGGAAAGGAAATTGTTGTATTTGAGTTTCCATGCAAATCCGTGTTTTTTTATTCCTTTTCATAGAGAAAGGAACTAGTGTTAGGTTGATATTTTATTTCATCTATTGTTATTACTAATATGTAAACTAAACTGATCCGTGTAAGTAATACTTGGGTCATAACGAGTTGTTTCATGTTGTAGTCTGCCATTGATTCAAGGTTAACCGATTTTGCTTGGACTTCATCTTTGGAGCCAATTCCTAGTTGTATTTGGGAAATCGAGTTGTTTTTATTATTTCATTTGGAGATGTTGAATTTATCTTGTATGGTTCATGTACAACCATTTGGATTTGTAGCACATGTATATGTTGTATTCTGTGATTGTATCTATATGTAATGTGTCCTATTAACTATGATGAGTTGTATATTGTTCTAAATACTACCCGACGCAACAAGATCCAGTTGGTAAGAATAAAAATATCTTTTTTGGTTTGTACGGATCTCTATGATCATAGATCATAGAGGGCCCTCTTTACCATCCTTACCCATCATAGTTTCATATAAGATGTACCGAGTATGTCGATCCACTTGAGATAAGAAAAGAGAAATTTATACACCCAATCGATGTATTCAATACTCGTCTAATGCAAAATTACGGATGATCTCCCATAACCAGCCTTATTCTCCGCACAAATAGACAACACTACTTAGAAATGCTCTTTATTAGGATGAGTCTTGGGGTGGGGTGCTACAGTTGGTATCAGTGTAGAGGTTCAAAACAAAATACAATAAATGTGACACCTCACGTCAGTTAATGTCACCTATAAGAGAATGCATTAAGTTCCGTGAAGCGCAATAGATAACAGTTTGGAAATTTACAGAGCAAATATAAAATAAGCAGCGGAAAAACTTTCTACTTTATTATCAAAATAAAATGTAGTTCTCAAAACCAGTTACATCAACCACTTACAAAGTACTTCAAATCTGTCTTCCTAAAACAAAATATCATAACGCTATAAAACAAAATCATATCTTCGCCACAAGCCATGATGGAATAAAGTCAGAAAGATACATCTTAAGAAATCTAAGCTAAGTCCAAGCTACTACAGAAAATCCTAGTCACTGTTGAGTACTTCCACTTTAAGGACCTAAGGCGGGGAAGGAAGAAAGAATCGAAAGAAAAGGCTCAGTCATAAAGTCTGGCGAGTTCCAGCAATTTACAAATATGCATAAAATAGGAATTCCAATACTAGTAAATAAGACTGCATAAGAAAGGTACAGTGTCATAACAGATAAACTAAATGGAATAACATGATGAACATAGTATGAGGAATAAACTTATGATCGGGAAGTGTCACTCACAAAGGGAATGCACTAAGTTTTGTGGAGCATTTAGGGTAAAAGATGCAGATAAATTACAAGACAGACAGAAATTAAACAGCGGAAAATAAAACTTTCCTTTATTGATAAAATAGTTTGTACAATGATTCCTTTACAATATCAGAGTATCATCTGTCTTACAAAATAAAGAAGCATAAAACAACATTTATATTCCCCAATTTTAACAAGAGCCAGCCATAGCATCTGAAAAGAGAATCCAAGGAAAACTTCGACAAATCTTCAAGCTGGGAAAGAGTGACAGTCCAACTTAACCTGAGCTATACTATTCCCTCCAATACTACCTGGCGGGGGGGGGGACGGAAGAAAAGAAGACGAAAGAAAAACAGAGTCAGACATAAAGCCTGAGTAAGTTCAGTAATTTCTAGCATGTGAACATGGAAAACAAAACGACATGAATTAACTGAATACAAGATAACACCATGATGATAGGGTCAGCAAGATTAGACAAGATAATCACAAGATATGCTATGATAAGATAAACTGGACATGCTCTAATACTTTCGCCGCTCCGCTATTTCCTTGTTACACTAGTTTCTATATCTCTACACCACCTAACTAGTGTCCCAACTAGTAACGATTACGTGATCCCAATCCCTGTAGTTTCCATTGCCTTCAAACATACATTAATTATTTATTACCTAGATCTAATCTAGGGTTTCCACTCAAGTGCTTTCTAGATTCAACTAGAATTTACGCTATCTGCTGAACGCTTCTCGGATTCAGGGTTTATGCCACCTAGTCCAGCTAGGGATTATACTACCTGTCGAACGATGCCCCCAAGTCTAGGACACACTACCTAGAGTGGTATATGTTCCTATACTTCCCCACGCATGTATCGCGAATCGTTATCGCTTTTCTAGATGCACATGTCCTGTAATGTGCAGCCCGAGTCCTGTGGCAGGGCAAATCAAGAAACACAGAACTCGGTCGGGAGCTTTCAGATATCTACCGATGCAGATGCTAAGGTCTGTTTTTATTCCAGTGGCTATGGTCCCACTCAACCCCTCCCTCAACTAACGAAAGGCACACCTTGAAAAATGAGAACTATACGCAGGCCCCCTATGCCCCACTGTCCTATGGCCATCCGCAACCATAACTAGATAGTAAGTATATGGTCTTTTGGAGTTCTCCGCCTTTCCGCTTCACATATCTCGATTGACTGAAGATGGATGGTAGACGACGAGTTGCTATCACAGGGCTACCGGTTTCTCGCCGAATCACGCTGGTCCATCCTAGTCTTTAGGTTGCCATATTTTGTAACCAAGGCAAACCCTTGGTTCTTCTACCGCAGACCTTATCACAATCTGATGGTTAAGTGTTCAAGTTTACTTAACCCTGTGGTCTAGCCCAGCTAACATATCAATTTGGCTAAGTGTATTGAATTTTACTTAACCCCAACCTCTAGTCTAGTTAACATGTTAATTTGGCTAAGTGTATTAACTTTACTTAACCTCACCTTCTAGTCTAGTTAACATGTTAATTTGGCTAAGTGTTTTCTTAGTTACTTAACCCCTACAAATCTTGTCTTGTTACCATGTTAAGTTGGTTAAGTGTCCCTATGGACTTAGCCCCCCCCCCCCATTCTAGCTTAACTGTGTTAAGTTGGATAAGTGTTCCTATGGACTTAATCTTCCCATTCTAGCTTAACTGTGTTAAGTGTCTGTATGAACCTAACCCCACCCACTGGTCTGGTTATCATGTTGAATTGGTTAAGTGTCTTAGTTAACTTAACCCTACCATTCTTGTTCTAGCTTTAACTAAATAAATTAAAGCCGCAACCACTCACATTAGACAGATATTGTTGCGAATACTGGATGTGCCAGTTGGATCCGGGCAGGTTTACATCGCAACTCAGTCTAACCTCGGGTTAGGCATATTCGGGTTTTCTAAGTTCAAAGGGTTTGATGAATTTTCAAATCAGGTTTTGAAAGTAACCATCCCGTCCGTCGGATCAGTTAGGAATAGCCAGGGAGAGCAGGAAACTTATATTTTCCAAACTCAAGCCTAGACACTATCCTCTCTGTCACCCTAAAACTTTCCGGTGTATTGTTAAAAGAGATGTCGTTTAATAAACCTTTAATTTGCCTAAATTTACATTTTCTCATTTAGGACAAATTTTATAAGTAAATTATTCCTAATTTACTTATTTCATGAGTACTCTTTTAATGTAAATTGTCAACATTCATTCTTACGGCCCATTTTCCCCTCTATATCATATTTATGCTTTTTGGTATGCAAACTATACCGAATTAAGTGTCACTAGCCCTGGTTTTTGCCAAACATGACAATTACTCGCAACTATGGCCAATTTCAAATTTATGCCAATATACTTATTATGCCAAATTAGCTAATCCAATTCTGATTTAACATTCTAATTACAGTTCATATCAAACTAGACATATTATTCTAGTTCACAGTTCATGTAAATGCTAGATTTACAAGTCAATACTAGATTCAAATTACACATCCTATAATTCATGTCAAATTTATCCAATTTACATTTCTATGAACATGCCATAATACATGTTCCCAATTTATGCCATTTTCCAAGTTAAAAACTACGTTTTTAGTAAATTTCATATTTTGCCCAAATCGTATTCCCACCGTTCGTATAATCGTGATTCAATCTAGATTATAGATAAATCTTGCTTCGTAGAAAATAGGGAATGAACCAAAGATGCTATGAAAAAGATAGACATAATAACTGGCATAAAATGATAATTTACTAATTTCAGACCTAACGAATTACACTGAAATTGATCTAAAACATCGAAGGCCTATAGGTCTGAAAATCTTATAACATAAAAAGGGTTGAACAACGACGTAGGTTCAAGAACATGGGTAGACCTAACTTAAGAGGTAAATTCCCAAGGCCTAAAACCAAAGAAAACCAAGAATAGACAGAATAGATAATCAGGTTTAGACCCAATTTCACAATCACAAAACTTAAGCAACACTTTCCTAGTCATGAATCATAGGTGTTTAATCACAGTTGTCCTTGTTATGTCATAGGCAATAGTTTGTGTTTCCTAATCAAAGGCATAGGCTTGTGTTCATAGTCAAGGAAATAATTCTCATAGTCATGAGTCACAGTCATAGGCAATGTTCATAGTCATAGGAAATGTTCATAGTCAAACAGGCATAAGGTTTTAAGGTCCATAGTTTCATAGTCACAGTCTTATTGGTCATCGAATCATAACAGTTCTTAATTAGGTCCAAAGATATAGGCACAGATTCGAATAGGAAAATTTGGCATATTCTTTTATTCCTTTAATTTCATGTCACGAATAGAGAAAGCGTTCAAATCTAAAAAGTAACCGACTTACAGAGATTATATTAGATTCGTAGAAAAACAGTCGTTGCAGTCGTTTGAATCCTCACTTGCAATCCTAGCTTGACGTGAACCCATTCTTGAAAGTCTTGAGCAACATCTCCTCGTCTTGATTTATTTTATATATTATTTATTTATACATTTTCTTAGAGGCAGCATAAGGATAGAAAAGAATTGTGAATAGAGAAGGAGACTAAGGCTGTTTATATAGGATTAGGCGGACGAACCTAGGCAGAAAACGTGGCCAAATACATCAGAATGAACCAGGTTCAGAAAACTGGAAAAAGCGGGGGGGGGGGGGGGGTCGACCCCCAAGTCGACTACCTAGTCGACCTGGGTACCCCCAGGTAGACTACCCAGTCGACCTGGGTCCTGGGCGGGAATTTTCCCGCCCAGCCCAATCTGGGTCCGTTTTTCGAATTTGAACTCGTTTTTGACCTGTTCGAATTTTAAATCGAATTCTGAAACTTCGGAAGACCATAACTCCTTCATAGGGAGTCCGATTAAAGCAAACTCGGACTCTATCTCAAGCAGAATTCCGAGATGAACGCAATGGCACAGCCTGTTTCCCTTGATTTTGATTTTAAATTCGAATTCTGCCTTGATTTGTGAATCTTAATATTATAGAATTACAGGGTGTTACATTCTCTCCCACTTAAAAGGATTTCGTCCCCAAAATCTTCAAGTTAGGAAGAATCTGTCCTACCATCCAATCACCTATCTACTCAACCATTCAATCACAGGCATTTATTGTCCTTAAAAGATTTCTAGTGCTTTCATGTTCATATGCATAGTGTGTGTATATGTCTTTATCTAATGAAAAATCAGGCGGTCTACTGATTCAGTTGACCTCCTTAATGCCTATTATGTCAGTGTCATGCGTCCAATCATGTATGCAAGCATCCCTAGTTACGTAAATACTTCATGCGTGCACAACCATTTATCCATATGCAACGTCCATATGATAACATATCAGGTTCAACTTACAAACAAATACATATCTGTGAATGCAATATGAAAGCGTCCGAACTGATCTAGTGTCTAATACGTATGCATATGCATTCACGAGCAACCATTAGCAACCACTTGCAACCATCAACCATAACATGTTTCAAATACATGTTTACATCCAAAAGAGTTTCTACCTAAGGATCGAAAATACGACTTAGAGGATATACTTTGGAAAGAGAGAAATAATTATGCGTAAAGCTCCTACAAATGAAGAAATCAAGGATGCACCCTTTAGGAAAAGGGTATGTTGCTAGTATCTAGCCTTCTTGAGCTTTACTTCACTGTTTCTTAACTAATTTAACTTCACGATTGTGAAGTTTCTGACCCCCATTTCCAAAATAAACAGATGTCAATCACGGTACCAAGTAAACATACCAAGATGGTTTGAGGTCCCTCCTCTTAGCTTATCCATCACGCCATAACTATGAGGGTCAAAAGGTCACTACGTGCTTTTTAGAGTGCCTTCCACAACTATTCATCTCTCACGCAAACCATCCTTGTCGAACTCGACATTCCTCAAGTACAAGCCCCAAAGGCCTAAACCAATATCAGACAAGCACCCAAGGAATATCTCCTCCGAATTTAGACGATCTACGTGAGGTGATATAAGCAAACTCGATAGCTATTCTCAAATCCCTACTAACCAAAAAAAAAAAAAATGGTCGGACCACCAATTGGATTTGAGACTCTAGTGGGATCTTTCTACTATACAAGTACTATGGTGCAGAGACTCAACCATGGAAGTGGATATGAACAAATGCGAAGCGCTAAAACCAAAGGAAAGAGTACGGATAGCAAAACTAGACTCTTCCAACAGAACTTCACTACCCTTCTCCTAGGTATGCTTAGTGGCGAAAGTAGGTACTTGCCCTTCTGAAAATCTTGTCCCTCGTTCTTGCCCTTGTCCTTAATTATATGCCCTATTACACCATAGTAAAGATACTTCCTCTTGTCTTAGGTTTTATAATTCTTTCCTCCTTTGTGGGCTAAATCTACATCCATGAATTCCTCATCCTCTTCCGTGTGTAGTCATGTTGACAAATCTCTCGAAAGCTGCTTCCATCGTACGGAAAACCCTATAAGCTTGAAAGAAAACTGGTCGTAGGTGAAACAACTACGGCTATGGATGGAAACCAGGCACGACTTCGCCCATCGATGAGGTTACCTCCCAGAAAGCCAGGAGCCCCAGAGACTCAAGAAAGAAGGAGATAAGAATTCAAACAGAGGAAGAGAAGATAGTGCGTATGGCTTTGGGGAATATGCCTTTTAAAACAAATCTTTTCTCTTAAAAATGCTTCTTTTAAAACCGTTTTGAAAATAATTTTTCAAATCCTTTATCTGATCTGGTAACCTTCAACTCTGATACCACGTGTAACACCCCACATCCGTTAGTGTCACTCACAAAGGGAATGCACTAAATCTGTGGAGCGTTTAGGGTAAAAGATGCAGATAAATTACAAGACAGACAGAAATTAAACAGCGGAAAATAAAACTTTTCGTTATTGATAAAATAGTTTGTACAATGATTCCTTTATAATATCAGAGTATCATCTGTCTTACAAAATAAAGAAGCATAAAACAACATTTATATTCCCCAGTTTTAACAAGAGCCATCCATACCATCTGAAAAGAGAATCCAACCAAAATTTCGACAAATCTTCAAGCTGGGAAAGAGTGACAGTCCAACTTTACCTGATCTATACTATTCCCTCCTTTACCACCTTGGGAGGGGGGGGGGAACGGAAGAAAAGAAGACGAAAGAAAAACAGAGTCAGACATAAAGCCTGAGTTCAGTAACTTCTAGCATGTGAACATGGAAAACAAAACGACATGAATTAACTGAATACAAGATAACACCATGATGATAGGGTCAGCAAGATTAGACAAGATAATCACAAGATAGGCTAAGATAAGATAAACTGGATATGCTTTAATACTTTCGCCGCTTCTCTATTTCCTTGTTACACTGGTTTCTATATCTCTGCACCACCTAACTAGTGTCCCAACTAGTAACGATTACGTGATCCCAATCCCTGTAGTTTCCATTGCCTTCAGGCATACATTTATTATTTATTACCTAGATCTAATCTAGGGTTTCCACTCAAGTGATTTCTAGATTCAACTAGAATTTACGCTATCTGCTGAATGCTTCTCGGATTCAGGGTTTATGCCACCTAGTCCAACTAGGGATTATGCTACCTCTCGAACGATGCCCCCAAGTCTAGGACACACTACCTAGAGTGGTATATGTTCCTACACTTCCCCACGCATGTATCGCGAATCGTTATCGCTTGTCTAGATGCACATGTCCTGTAATGTGCGGCCCGAGTCCTATGGCAGGGCAAATCAAGAAACACAGAACTCGGTCGGGAGCTTTCAGATATCTGCCGATGCAGATGCTAAGGTCTGTTTTTATTCCAGTCGCTATGGTCCCACTCGACCCCTCCCTAAACTAACGAAAGGCACACCTTGAAAAATGAGAACTATACGCAGGCCCCATATGCCCCACTGTCCTATGGCCATCTGCAACCATAACTAGATAGCAAGTATATGGTCTTTTGGAGTTCTCCGCCTTTCCGCTTCACGTATCTCGATTGACTGAAGATGGATGGTAGACGACGAGTTGCTATCACAGGGCTACCGGTTTCTCGCCGAATCACGCTGGTCCATCCTAGTCTTTAGGTTGCCATATTTTGCAACCAAGGCATACCCTTGGTTCTTCTAGCGCAGACCTTAACCTCTGTGAGCCCAGGAGGATCATCTGCAGCCTCACAGACGGATACCAAGAGTACCCTCACGTCCCCTCGAAGCCTCGGGCTTCGTAACCCAATTCGTTGGAGCCTTCGTTTTAATCAGCCGGACGTTCGCTCCTTCCCGTGTTATACTAAGAATTACTACTTAGTTCTACTAACTAAGGTTTACCACATAGTTTCCAGAATCGTTGTTTTCTTAACTAAGGTTTACAACTTGGCTCCTTTTAACTAAGGTTTACTACTTAGTTCTCTTTCCCGTCAATTTGGATTGGTTAAGTGTCATTAGTCAATTCAAGCTAACTTAACCCTCTTCATTTATCCTGTTAATCTGGTTAAGTGTTATCAGTAATTCATGTTGACTTAACCCGACCACAAACTAAGTTATATTGGTTAAGTATTTCTTATTACGTAACCCTACCCATTCATCCTGTATTGGTTAAGTATTCCTTTTTAACTTAACCTTGCCCGTCTGTTTTAACTAACATGTTATTAATGGTTAAGTATTATCCCTTCACGTTTTAGACTTAACCCTATTCCTTTATCACAGTCTGATGGTTAAGTGTTCAAGTTTACTTAACCTTATGGTCTAGCCCAGCTAACATATCAATTTGGCTAAGTGTATTGAATTTTACTTAACCCCAACCTCTAGTCTAGTTAACATGTTAATTTGGCTAAGTGTATTAACTTTACTTAACCCCACCTTCTAGTCAAGTTAACATGTTACTTTGGCTAAGTGTTTTCTTAGTTACTTAACCCCTACAAATATTGTCTTGTTACCATGTTAAGTTGGTTAAGTGTCCCTATGGACTTAGCCCTCCCATTCTAGCTTAACTGTGTTAAGTTGGTTAAGTGTTCCTATGGACTTAACCCTCCCATTCTAGCTTAACGGTGTTAAGTGTCTGTATGAACCTAACCCCACCCACCGGTCTGGTTATCATGTTGAATTGGTTAAGTGTCTTAGTAAACTTAACCCTACCATTCTTGTTCTAGCTTTAACTAAATAAATTGAAGTCGCAACCACTCACATTAGACAGATATTGTTGCGAATACTGGATGTGCCGGTTGGTTCTGGGGAGGATTACATCGCAACTCAGTCTAACCTCGGGTTAGGCATATTCGGGTTTTCTAAGTTCAAAGGGTTTGAAAGTAACCATCCCGTCCGTCGGATCGGTTATGGATAGCCAGGGAGAGCAGGAAACTTGTATTTTCCAAACTCATGCCTAGACACTATCCTCTCTGTCACCCTAGAACTTTCCGGTGTATTGTTAAAAGAGATGTCGTTTAATAAACCTTTAATTTGCCTAAATTTACATTTTCTCATTTAGGACAAATTCTATAAGTAAATTATTCCTAATTTACTTATTTCATAAGTACTCTTTTAATGTAAATTGTCAACATTCATTCTTACGGCCCATTTTCCCCTCTATATCATATTTATGCTTTTTGGTATGTAAACTATACCGAATTAAGTGTCACTAACCCTGATTTTTGCCAAACATGACAATTACTCGCAACTATGGCCAATTTCAAATTTATTCCAATATACTTATTATGCCAAATTAGCTAATCCAATTCTGATTTAACATTCTAATTACAGTTCATGTCAAACTAGACATATTATTCTAGTTCACAGTTCATGTAAATGCTAGATTTACAAGTCAATACTAGATTCAAATTACACATCCTATAATTCATGTCAAATTTATCCAATTTACATTTCTATGAACATGCCATAATACATGTTCCCAATTTATGCCATTTTCCAAGTTAAAAACTACGTTTTTAGTAAATTTCATATTTTGCCCAAATCGTATTCCCATCGTTCGTATAATCGTGATTCAATCTAGATTATAGATAAATCTAGCTTCATAGAAAATAGGGAATGAACCAAAGATGCTATGAAAAGATAGACATAATAACTGGCATAAAATGATAATTTACTAATTTCAGACCTAACGAATTACACTGAAATTGATCTAAAACATCGAAGGCCTATAGGTCTGAAAATCTTATAACATAAAAAGGGTTGAACAACGACGTAGGTTCAAGAACATGGGTAGACCTAACTTAATAGGTAAATTCCCAAGGTCTAAAACCAAAGAAAACCAAGAATAGACAGAATAGATAATCAGGTTTAGACCCAATTTCACAGTCACAAAATTTAAGCAACACTTTCCTAGTCATGAATCATAGGTGTTTAATCACAATTGTCCTTGTTATGTCATAGGCAATAGTTTGTGTTTCCTAATCAAAGGCATAGGCTTGTGTTCATAGTCAAGTAAATAATTCTCATAGTCATGAGTCACAGTCATAGGCAATGTTCATAGTCATAGGCAATGTTCATAGTCAAAGAGGCATAAGGTTTTAAGGTCCATAGTTTCATAGTCACAGTCTTATTGGTCATCGAATCATAACAGTTCTTAATTAGGTCCAAAGATATAGGCACAGATTCGAATATGAAGATTTGGCATATTCTTTTATTCCTTTAATTTCATGTCATGAATAGAGAAAGCGTTCAAATCTAAACAGTAACCGACTTACAGAGATTATATTAGATTCGTAGAAAAACAGTCGTTGCAGTCGTTTGAATCCTCACTTGCAATCCTAGCTTGACTTGAACCCCTTCTTGAAAGTCTTGAGCAGCATCTCCTCGTCTTGATTTATTTTATATATTATTTATTTATACATTTTCTCAGAGGCAGCATAAGGGTAGAAAAGAATTATGAATAGAGAAGGAGACTAAGGCTGTTTATATAGGATTAGGCGGACGAACCTAGGCAGAAAACGTGGCCAAATACATCAGAACGAACCAGGTTCGGAAAACTGGAAAAAGCGGGGGGGGGGGGGGTCGACCCCTAGGTCGACTACCCAGTTGACCTGGGTACCCCCAGGTCGACTACCCAGTCGACCTGGGTCCTGGGCGGGAATTTTCTCGCCCATCCCAATCTGGGTTTGTTTTTCGAATTTGAACTCGTTTCTGACCTGTTCGAATTTTAAATCGAATTCTGAAACTTCTGAAGACCATAACTCCTTCATAGGTAGTCTGATTAACGCAAACTCGGACTCTATCTCATGCAGAATTCCGAGACGAACGCAATGGCGCAGCCCGTTTCCCTTGATTTTGATTTTAAATTATAATTCTGCCTTGATTTGTGAATCTTAGTGTTATAGAATTACGGGGTGTTACATTCTCCCCCACTTAAAAGGATTTCGTCCCCGAAATCTTCAAGTTAGGAAGAATGTGTCCTACCATCCGATCACCCATCTACTCAACCATTCAATCACAGGCATTTATTGTCCTTAAATGAT
The DNA here is from genome assembly GCA_030737875.1 of Allium sativum. NCBI lineage: Eukaryota > Viridiplantae > Streptophyta > Magnoliopsida > Asparagales > Amaryllidaceae > Allium > Allium sativum. The sequence continues at coordinate 39,165,433 of CM060913.1, forward strand.
TTCTAATGCTTTCATGTTCATATGCATAGTGTGTGTATATGTCTTTATCTAATGCAAAATCAGGCGGTCTACTGATTCAGTTGACCTCCTTAATGAGAATTATTTCAGTGCCATGCGTCCAATCATGTATGCAAGCATCCCTAGTTACGTAAATACTACATGCGTGCATAGCCATTCATCCATATGCAACGTCCATATGATAACATATCAAGTTCAACTTACAAACAAATACATATCTGTGAATGCAATATGAAAGCGTCCGAACTGATCTAGTGTCTAATACGTATGCATATGCATTCACGAGCAACCATTAGCAACCACTTGCAACCATCAACCATAACATGTTTCAAATACATGTTTACATCCAAAAGAGTTTCTACCTAAGGATCAAAGATACGACCTAGAGGATATACTTTGGAAAGAGAGAAACAATTACGCGTAAAGCTCCTACAAATGAAGAAATCAAGGATGCACCCTTAAGGAAAAGGGTATGTTGCTAGTATCTAGCCTTCTTGAGCTTTACTCCACTGTATCTTAACTAATTTAACTTCACGATTGTGAAGTTTCTAACCCCCATTTCCAAAATAAACAGATGTCAATCACGGTACCAAGTATACATACCAAGATGGTTTGAGGTCCGTCCTCTTAGCTTATCCATCACGCATAACTATGAGGGTCAAAAGGTCACTACGTGCTTTTTAGAGCGCCTGCCACAACTATTCATCTCTCACGCAAACCATCCTTGTCGAACTCGAAATTCCTCAAGTACAAGCCCCAAAGGCCTAAACCAATATCAGACAAGCACCCAAGGAATATCTCCTCCGAATTTAGACGATCTACGTGAGATGATATAAGCAAAATCGATAGCTATTCTCAAATCCCTACTAACCAAAATAAAATAAAATAAACTGGTCGGACCACCAATTGGATTTGAGACTCTAGTGGGATCTTTCTACTATACAAGTACTATGGTGCAGAGACTCAACTATGGAAGTGGATATGAACAAATGCGAAGCGCTAAAACCAAAGGAAAGAGTACGGATAGCAAAACTGGACTCTTCCAACAGAACTTCACTACCCTTCTCCTAGGTACGCTTAGTGGCGAAAGTAGGTACTTGCCCTTCTGAAAATCTTGTCCCTCGTTCTTGCCCTTGTCCTTAATTATATGCCCTATTACACCATAGTAAAGATACTTCCTCTTGTCTTAGGTTTTATAATTCCTTCCTCCTTTGTGGGCTAAATCTACATCCATGAATTCCTCATCCTCTTCCGTGTGTAGTCATGTTGACAAATCTCTCGAAAGCTACTTCCATCATACAGAAAACCCTATAAGCTTGAAAGAAAACTGGCCGTAGGTGAAACAACTACGGCTATGGATGGAAACCAGGCACGACTTCGCCCATCGATGAGGTTACCTCCCAGAAAGCCAGGAGCCCCAGAGACTCAAGAAAGAAGGAGATAAGAATTCAAACAGAGGAAGAGAAGATAGTGCGTATGGCTTTGGGGAATATGCCTTTTAAAACAAATCTTTTCTCTTAAAAATGCTTCTTTTAAAACCGTTTTGAAAATAATTTTTCAAATCCTTTACCTGATCTGGTAACCTTCAGCTCTGATACCACGTGTAACACCCCACATCCGTTAGTGTCACTCACAAAGGGAATGCACTAAGTTCTGTGGAGCATTTAGGGTAAAAGATGCAGATAAATTACAAGACAGACAGAAATTAAACAGCGGAAAATAAAACTTTTCTTTATTGATAAAATAGTTTGTACAATGATTCCTTTATAATATCAGAGTATCATCTGTCTTACAAAATAAAGAAGCATAAAACAACATTTATATTCCCCAATTTTAACAAGAGCCGGCCATAGCATCTGAAAAGAGAATCCAAGCAAAACTTCGACAAATCTTCAAGCTGGGAAAGAGTGACAGTCCAACTTAACTTGAGATATACTATTCCCTCCTTTACTACCTGGGGGAACGGAAGAAAAGAAGACGAAAGAAAAACAGAGTCAGACATAAAGCCGGAGTAAGTTCAGTAACTTCTAGCATGTGAACATGGAAAACAAAATGACATGAATTAACTGAATACAAGATAACACCATGATGATAGGGTCAGCAGGATTAGACAAGATAATCACAAGATATGCTAAGATAAGATAAACTGGATATGCTCTAATACTTTCGCCGCTTCGCTATTTCCTTGTTACACTAGTTTCTATATCTCTGCACCACCTAACTAGTGTCCCAACTAGTAACGATTATGTGATCCCAATCCCTGTAGTTTCCATTGCCTTCACGCATACATTTATTATTTATTACCTAGATCTAATCTAGGGTTTCCACTCAAGTGCTTTCTTGATTCAACTAGAATTTACGCTGTCTGCTGAACGCTTCTCGGATTCAGGGTTTATGCCACCTAGTCCAACTAGGGATTATGCTACCTGTCGAACGATGCCCCCAAGTTTGGGACACACTATCTAGAGTGGTATATGTTCCTATACTTCCCCACGCATGTATCGCGAATTGTTATCGCTTGTCTAGATGCACATGTCCTGTAATGTGCGGCCCGAGTCCTGTGGCAGGGCAAATCAAGAAACACAGAACTCGGTCGGGAACTTTCAGATATCTGCCGATGCAGATGCTAAGGTCTGTTTTTATTCCAGTGGCTATGGTCCCACTCGACCCCTCCCTCAACTAACGAAAGGCACACCTTGAAAAATGAGAACTATACGCAGGCCCCCTATGCCTCACTGTCCTATGGCCATCCACAACCATAACTAGATAGCAAGTATATGGTCTTTTGGAGTTCTCCGGCTTTCCGCTTCACGTATCTCGATTGACTGAAGATGGATGGTAGACGACGAGTTGCTATCACAGGGCTACCGGTTTCTCGCCGAATCACGCTGGTCCATCCTAGTCTTTAGGTTGCCATATTTTGCTACCAAGGCATACCCTTGGTTCTTCTAGCGCAGACCTTAACCTCTGTGAGCCCAGGAGGATCATCTGCAGCCTCACAGAGGGATACCAAGAGTACCCTCACGTCCCCTCGAATCCTCGGGCTTCGTAACCCAATTCGTTGGAGCCTTCATTTTAATCAGACGGACGTTCGCTCCTTCCCGTGTTATACTAAGAATTACTACTTAGTTCTACTAACTAAGGTTTACCACTTAGTTTCCAGAATCGTTGTTTTCTTAACTAAGGTTTACTACTTAGCTCCTTTTAACTAAGGTTTACTACTTAGTTCTCTTTCCTGTCAATTTGGATTGGTTAAGTGTCATTAGTCAATTCAAGCTAACTTAACCCTCTTCATTTATCCTGTTGAACTAGTTAAGTGTTATCAGTAATTCATGTTGACTTAACCCGACCACAAACCAAGTTATATTGGTTAAGTATTTCTTATTACTTAACCCTACCCATTCATCCTGTATTGGTTAAGTGTTCCTTTTTAACTAAACCTTGCCCGTCTGTTTTAATTAACATGTTATTAATGGTTAAGTATTATCCCTTCATGTTTTAGACTTAACCCTATTCCTTTATCACAGTCTGATGGTTAAGTGTTCAAGTTTATTTAACCTTATGGTCTAGCCCAGCTAACTTATCAATTTGGCTAAGTGTATTGAATTTTACTTAACCCCAACCTCTAGTCTAGTTAACATGTTAATTTGGCTAAGTGTATTAACTTTACTTAACCCCACCTTCTAGTCTAGTTAACATGTTAATTTGGCTAAGTGTTTTCTTGGTTACTTAACCCCTACAAATCTTGTCTTGTTACCATGTTAAGTTGGTTAAGTGTCCCTATGGACTTAGCCCTCCCATTCTAGCTTAACTGTGTTAAGTTGGTTAAGTGTTCCTATGGACTTAACCCTCCCATTCTAGCTTAACTGTGTTAAGTGTCTGTATGAACCTAACCCCACCCACCGGTCTGGTTATCATGTTGAATTGGTTAAGTGTCTTAGTTAACTTAACCCTACCATTCTTATTCTAATTTTAACTAAATAAATTAAAGACGCAACCACTCACATTAGACAGATATTGTTGCGAATACTGGATGTGCCGGTTGGTTCCGGGCAGGTTTACATCGCAACTCAGTCTAACCTTGGGTTAGGCATATTCGGGTTTTCTAAGTTCAAAGGGTTTGATTAATTTTCAAATCAGGTTTTGAAAGTAACCATCCCGTCTGTCAGATCAGTTAGCGATAGCCAGGGAGAGCAGGAAACTTGTATTTTCCAAACTCAAGCCTAGACACTATCCTCTCTGTCACCCTAGAACTTTCCGGTGTATTGTTAAAAGAGATGTCGTTTAATAAACCTTTAATTTGCCTAAATTTACATTTTCTCATTTAGGACAAATTCTATAATTAAATTATTCCTAATTTACTTATTTCATAAGTACTCTTTTAATGTAAGTTGTCAACATTCATTCTTACGGCCCATTTTCCCCTCTATATCATATTTATGCTTTTTGGTATGTAAACTATACCGAATTAAGTGTCACTAACCCTGATTTTTGCCAAACATGACAATTACTCGCAACTATGGCCAATTTCCAATTTATGCCAATATACTTATTATGCCAAATTAGCTAATCCAATTCTGATTTAACATTCTAATTACAGTTCATGTCAAACTAGACATATTATTCTAGTTCACAGTTCATGTAAATGCTAGATTTACAAGTCAATACTAGATTCAAATAACACATCCTATAATTCATGTCAAATTTATCCAATTTACATTTCTATGAACATGCCATAATACATGTTCCCAATTTATGCCATTTTCCAAGTTAAAAACTACGTTTTTAGTAAATTTCATATTTTGCCCAAATCGTATTCCCACCGTTCGTATAATCGTGATTCAATCTAGATTATAGATAAATCTAGCTTCGTAGAAAATAGGGAATGAACCAAAGATGCTATGAAAAAGATAGACATAATAACTAGCATAAAATGATAATTTACTAATTTCAGACCTAACGAATTACACTAAAATAGATCTAAAACATTGTTAGCCCACTTTGTGAACTAGGCAACACAAAGTCAAGACATGAAATAATTGAAGAACTTGGAAAACTCTGAAGCGGGTCGGATCGGAGCAGGATAGCGGTTCGGATAGGGTAAAGTCTGCTGTTCGGATCGGTGAACTATTACTCTTGGAATTAAAGAAGCACAACTGTTCGGGTCGGAGGGGAATCTACTTCCAGTCGGATCGGAAAGCCACCCAATTGCTACAGAGATAGGTCGGAGCGGAGCGGAGCAGAGTAAAAAGAAGAGAGAATTGGTCCTCACTTAATCCTGTTCGGATCGGAGGTACCGATCCGAACCCCTGTAGACTACTCTTCCGATCCGAACCCATTTTCCACATCACTCCCCTGCATGAGCGCCTGGATATCCGGATCGGCTATGACCAGTTCCTGCCCACAACGTCCATTACTCTGATGCGTTGTCAACATAGAAATCCATCCGAACCCGGGGCTGATGGGATGGATGACACGTGGCTCCGATCCGGATCGGGTTCTGAGCAAATTCACACCTATAAATACCCCGTCTGGAGATAAAGAAAAGGATCTTTTTTCTGACATTTTGGAGAGTTCAACCACCTTCATTACCCGAATTCCAGCACTCCCGGAAAATCCAAATCTTCTTTCATTATTTGTTTTTAGACAGTTGAGTGATTGTAAGTGAGTTGTGAGAGAAATCAAGTGAATATTTCATTGTACTTGCAACTGAATCATTGAGAATAGTGAAAAACAAGTGGACGTAGGCATTTCTTCGCCGAACCACTATAAATCTTGTGTGTTCATTCTTATTTTTGATTTCATTTCATTTTGCTTTAAATCAATTTGGGTGTTAGAACCACTTTTTGGTCTAACATTTTGGTGCTTTCACTGAGAACTCATCTGAATTCTTTGTTTTTCGGGATTATCATTCTACTTTTTGGACCGTTGAGTTCAAAGAAGTTAATCCTTAAGTTTCAACGCCCTTGGATATTTGTCGAAGTGATTGTCGAAGAACCATGGCCAAAGGAAAAGGCAAAGAAGTTCAGTCTGTTCGAGGAAATGGAGCTGGCGAAGATCAGCAAAATACGGTTGTGACAAGGTCTCGTGGGCAGAGTTCAGCAGCAGGACGAACCGATGCAGGAAACCCGAACCGCCTTCAGGGGGAGAGTTCCGATCCGATCCGGGTAGGAGATTCTGAAGCAGTGCATTCCCCCAACCTAAACCGACCCGAGCAGCTTGCCATGTACCGACCCGATCAGACTCCCCAGCTCCGAACCGACCCGATCTCCCACCTCCGATCCGATCCGACTCTTGGTGATGTTGGAACCTCTACTCGAGTCCCTACAAATGCTCCGATTCCAGCCACCAGGGTCAGTGATCAGGTCAATCCATCTGCGCCCATTACTCAAGGAGATTTCTCGCGCCTACTTGATATGCTTGAAAGTACTAGAGAGGCTATGAAAGTCCACGAGCGCACCAACCTCATGATGCAAGAAAATATGAGGCTCATGAGTAGGGAGATCAGCGAGCTCCGTCGACAGAGAACCCCATCACCAGTTCGTCACACTCCAGTGGATCAGTCTTCATCTTCAGAGGAAGAACGGTCCCGTGAACGAAGGCCGCTCGAACGACCTCAGAATGTGGAGCAACTGACATTTGGATCTTTGGGGTCTCACGAGGATATTGCACGAGCACTAGGAAACAATGATCCTCCTCGGGGGCAAAGGCTCCAGTCCCCTCCTCCCGAGATCGACCGGGAGCGCAGGGAATGGAATAGAGCAGAAGCAGCTCGAAGAAGAAGGGCATCTCCTGAACAAGAGCCCAGAAGGAACCCGAATACTAGGGCCAGGGAACCTGAGCAGCCCCTAACTAATGCTGATGTACAGGCAATGGTGCGCCAGATCATGTCCGAGAGCCGGAACAATACAAATGAAGATTATGACATTGAGCGAAGCCATACTCCTTTCACCGATGATATCCTCGACTTCCAGTTTCCCCGGCGTTTTAACCTGCCACAAATGGACAAGTACAACGGGAGAACTGATCCGGGACAGCATTTGATGCGATACTCGTGGCTCATGAATGCTGCTGCTGCCCCTGATGAGGTGAAGTGTAAAGCATTCCCAATCTATTTAGAAGATGTGGCGCTGTTCTGGTTTACCCGACTTCCCCCTCGTTTGATTTCGAATTACAAGGAGCTGAGCGAACGTTTTATGAATCAGTTCCGACTCCATGTCCGAAAGTCCAAAAGTGTTATTGAATTATCAAGAATCAAGCAGGCACCAGGAGAGTCTTTGAGGGCATATCTTGACCGTTTTAACTTAGCTGTGACTGAAGTTAGTGACCCGCATGAGCCCACCATTCTGATGGCATTAAAGGTAGGAGTCGATCCTGAATCTGAGTTCGGGGATTACCTTTCTGGGAAGACACCCTCCACAAGGGAGATATTCTATGAAAAAGCCGATATTTATTTAAGGCGAGAGGAGGCCAGGGCAAACCGAAAGAGAAAGTCTGAGGCGGCTTCAAAAGAAAATGTGCAGAGTAACGTCGCCGTGAAGCAGTCTGGGGAAAATTCCGGCAAGGTTGAAGTAAATGTGGGAAACAAGGGTGGAAACAACAATGCTGGAAACGGGGGCAACAACAATAACCGTAATGCGAACGGAAACAGAAGAAATAGAAATAGGGGAAGTGATCCTAACAAAAGACCCCGATTCCAGACCTACGAGAATTATACACCATTGAACGATACCCTGGAAAATATTTACCTGGATACGTACAACGTTTTGCAGTATAAAAGACCGCCACCTCGTGATTCGACCGAGAAAGAGATGGCGACAGGGAAGTTTTGTTTGTTTCATGGAACTCATGGGCATTCAACCAATGAATGTCGGCATTTGAGAGATGTGATTGAGAAGCTGCTGCGTGAAGGGAAGTTGGATGAATACAAGGTTGCCCCGAGGGACAGAGGGCAAGGAGAGCAGGCTCCAAAACAGATTCTACCTGCTCCCAAGCCTACAGTGCAGCAGAAAGGTAAAGGAATTCTTATCAACTCCATAGTGGGCGGACCTCACCCGGCAATCCGAAGTTTCAGATCAATGGATCAATATGTAAATGCTGCCAAGCACATATATGTGAATGAAGGTGATGATTTGGAAGATATCACCCCCATAAAACAACAGAAGACCATGTTTGACGACGTCGTGTTCCGCAACAGAGATAATACTGGGATCCAATCACCCACTGATGATCCGTTGGTTATTACTACCACCATTGGGTCGGCCTTGGTTCATAAGGTATTAGTAGACAACGGAAGTTCCGTCAATATTTTGTTTAAAAAGTCATTTGATCAGATGAAGCTGGAATCTTTGAAGCCATGTGAAGGATGGATCAGAGGCTTCAACGGGGCGTCAACAGCTCCCATGGGATACATAGAATTGCCCGTGACCTTGGGGCAAGGAGAACGCAGAAGAGTGCGGATGCTTCAGTTCGTAGTATTGGACGTAGATTCGCCTTATAATGCATTTTTGGGGAGGCCCGCCCTTGCTGAATTCAGAGTTTGTATCGCCCCCTGGTGTTTATTGCTTAAGTTCCCAACCGAAGCCGGAACTGGAGTAATGAGAGGGGATCAAGTTTCCGGACGGGCCTGCTATGTGGCCGAACTAAAGATGTTGATGAAAGGACTTAACATCGAGAGTAAAGATGCCCCGCCTCCCCCAAAGGGGGGCTCGGCGTAGCAATTAGAGAAATCGGCCCCGAAGGAGTTGCTTAAAGGAACGCCTGAAGACCTGGATCCCAGAAAAGACGAGGAACCAGATACTAAAAATGCAACTCCTAATGAAGCGACAGCGGAAGTTCCCATTGATGACGCTGATCCGACAAGAGTCTTGAAGATTGGGTCTCAATTGGATCCACGTCGGGCCAAAGAACTAACGGACTTTTTAAAGGCGAACTTGGACGTGTTTGCCTGGACCCACGCTGACATGTGTGGGATATCGCCATCCATTATAAGTCACAAATTAAATGTAAACCCGAAACATTCGCCTGTGAAGCAAAAGAGACGTATGCTGGGCCCAGAGAGGTCGGCTGCTCTCAAAGAGGAAGTGGAGAAGCCGAAGCAGAACGGATTTATTCGAGATTCGACATATCACGACTGGATATCGAATCCCGTCTTGGTAAAGAAGCCGAATGGAAAGTGGCGGACTTGCATTGATTTTTCAGATTTGAACAAAGCTTGCCCAAAAGATAGTTTCCCACTTCCCAGGATTGACCAGCTTGTAGATTCGACAGCAGGTCATGAACTTCTCTCTTTCATGGATGCATATTCCGGATATAATCAAATTCCTATGCACGTGCCAGACCAAGAACATACGAGCTTCATTACGAATTTGGGATTATATTGTTATGTCGTAATGCCATTCGGATTGAAAAACGCCGGAGCCATTTATCAGCGCTTGGTGAACAGAATGTTTTATAATCAAATAGGAAAGACTATGGAAGTTTATGTGGATGATATGCTTGTCAAATCAAAACAGTCCTTCAGCCATACGCAAGACTTGGCGGAAATGTTTGGTATCCTGTGAAAGTATCGGATGAAATTGAATCCTCTGAAATGCTCATTTGGAGTGGCATCGGGAAAGTTCCTTGGCTTCATTGTGAGCTCCCGAGGAATTGAAATCAATCCTAGCCAGATAGAAGCGATTAGAAACATTGAAGAGCCGAGGAGAATTAAAGACGTCCAAAGTCTTGCAGGGAAAGTAGCGGCGCTAAGTAGATTCATCTCCAAAGCCACAGACAAATGCGTTCCGTTTTTTGATTTGATTAAAAGAGGAAAGAAGAATTTCGAGTGGACTCCGGACTGTGTTGAGGCCTTTCGAAATTTATTGGAACTGCTAGAGAAACCGCCGATTTTGTCAAAACCAGTGGATCACGAAGAATTGTTTGTTTACTTGGCAGTCTCGGCTCTCGCCGTTAGCACAGCCCTGGTTCGAGAAGAAGACAAAGTACAAAGGCCAGTGTATTATGTAAGCAAGAAATTAGCAGCTGCAGAGCGCAACTACCCAAAAATTGAGAAGCTCGCTTACAACCTCCTAATCGCATCCTGAAAACTTCGTCACTATTTCCAAGCTCATCCAATAACCATATACACCGACCAGCCCTTGAGGCAGGTATTGCAGAGACCCGAAGCATCGGGAAGGTTGATCAAATGGAATATAGAATTAAGCCAATTTGATTTAAATTTTCAACCACGAAAGTCGGTCAGGGGGCAAGCTTTGGCGGACTTTATAGCGGAGTTCACCATCCCAGAGGAGGAAGTAATCCATGACAAAGTGGTTAGGTCCGAGGATGAGTTAAAGATAGATCCGTGGAAACTATACACAAATGGAGCCAAGAACGACCGAAGGTCCGGAGCTGCAATCGTCTTAGTCACCCCCGAAGGACGGTCGTTATATTACGCTCTACGATTAGAATTTTCGGCGACTAACAATGACTCTGAATATGAAGCCCTGATTGCCGGGCTGAAGCTTGCTAAAGACCTCGGAATAAAAACATTGGACATATTCTGTGACTCTAAAATCGTTGTTTGCCAAGTGCGAGAGGAATTTGTTGCTCGGGGACCTCGACTTATCGCTTACCTCAGGAAAGTGAGAGAGCTATTGAGTAGCTTGGAGCGGTACGATATAACACACATCCCAAGAGCCGAAAACCAGAAGGCGGATAGGCTGGCAAAGCTGGCTAGTTCCGACAATCCAGAAGAGACTGAAATAATTCCAATTGAAACGTTGGAATCGCCAAGCTTTGAGTCGATGGAAGTTGAGTTCGCTTTCGAAGCGGAACCGGAGGAGTCGTGGATGACTCCAATTAAGAATTAAATTAAGAATGGGACACTCCCATCAAAGAAGAGTGAGAAAAGGGCTGTAGTTCGCAAGGCTACCAGATATGTCATACAAGATGATACTCTTTATAGGCAAGGATTTTCTATGCCCCTGTTACGATGTATAGCACACGACGACATCAAGCGTGTACTAAGAGAAGTGCACTAAGGTGAGTGTGGAGATCATACAGGAGGTCAGACTTTAGCAAAAAAAAATATTGCGATATGGATACTTCTGGCCTACAATTAATAAAGATGCAGCTGATTATTCACGACGCTGCGATAAGTGCCAGAGATTCGCCAAAATCCCCAGAGCACCGTCGACCCAACTTAAATCAATGGTGAGTCCTTGGCCATTTGCCACATGGGGAATTGATATCATTGGAGTTCTACCGATTGCTAAAGGAGGAGCGAAATATGCAATAGTGGCCGTGGACTATTTTACAAAGTGGGTGGAAGCTGAGCCCTTGACCAAGATCACGACAAGAAAGGTGATAAGTTTCGTGGTCAGAAATATTATATGCCGATTCGGGATCCCAAAGACGATTATAACTGACAACGGAACCCAATTTGATAGTACTGAATTCAGAAATTTCTGCCAGAAGTATAAGATTGACAAGCGATATACTGCAGTTGCCTATCCGCAGTCGAACGGGCAAGTAGAGGCAATAAACAAAGTAATAAAATCCATCCTCAAGAAACGGTTAGAGCGTGCAAAGGCAAAATGGGTTGACGAATTGCCCCTAGCTTTGTGGGCATATCGAACAACATTTAAGACGGCTACCGGTCACACCCCTTTCTCTCTCTCCTTTGGCTCAGAAGCAGTAATTCCAGTTGAACTGGAAGTTCCTTCCCATAGGGTGACATATTATGACCCGATGACGAATCGGGCGCTCTTACTTGAGTCTCTTGATGAAGTCGAAGAAAAAAGGGACGAAGCAGATTTGCGTGCGGCAAGACATCGACGTCAGATGGCACGCTATTACGACAAAAAAGTTCGCCTCAGGACTTTTGAACCAGGAGATTTGGTGCTAAAGAGAGTCTTTCCATCCCTTCCTCACCTTGGTCCAAAATGGGAAGGACCCTTTGTCATCCAACGGAAACTTGAAAAAGGAACCTTCAAGTTAACGACCGTAGATGGCGAAGAAGTCCCTAGAGCATGGAATGCCCAACACTTAATGCGATATTTGGATTAGAAATGCTGTAGTCTTTGTTATTTTTCTTATGAACTCTGTAATAAGGCACGACTTGCCTTGGGAAATCTGACGATATGAATAAAGGACTATAAAGTGGATGTAGGCTACGACTTAGCCGAACCACTATAAAAATATTGTGTGTTACCTACTTTCATGCATTACATATATACATTCATTAATTATTCTGTTGTGATTATGGAATACAGGATGATTCAAAACCTGAAAAGGTTAAAGACAGTTTAAACATAAGAAAAAGCACAGCGACTACTTGTGCGACAATACATAAAAGAATGAGAAAACGACATTCTTAACTCTAACTCTCCAGAGAGAGAGAGAGAGAGTATAAAAGCGTCTCCGATTGAGCGCTGAAAAAGAAATTCTTCCCCTAACTCTAACTCTCCAGAGAGAGAGAGTATAAAAGCGTCTCCGACTGAGCGCTGAGAAAGAAATCTTTCCTCGCTGAAAGACCGGGGAATGAATAGATTGCTGAGCTCGAACTCTAACTCTCCAGAGAGAGAGAGAGAGAGAGAGAGTATAAAAGAAATGCCAGAAAAAACGATAGGCACTGACGACACAGGAAATGCTATCCCGTCAGAAAATCGGGAGCATTCAGATTGCTTGATTAAGCATTAATAATTTATTAGAGTTAACCGGGGGCATATATGTATACACATATTTCCTCGCTCCGTGACTTCATTTCGTAACTATAGCAAGACATGCATTTTTACATAAGTGCAGAACTACTGACAAACAGACATTGCAGAAAATGAATTATTTTTTATTTATTTACGAATGAATGAATTTGTATAGGAAAGTAGCTAAAAAAGAAGGTGCAAGAGCCGCTCTTGTAGCAGCAATTGTTGGTTCACTAAATGCTAAAACAATACAAGGCAATCCACTATTTAGGTTTCGAGTGAGCCTTGGACTTCTTGGCAGTTTTCTCCGTATCCTTTGCTTCTTTCTCAGCCTCTGTCAAGATTCGTTTAGATTTCTTCTTTCCTGAAGATGCGGTGCTGGAACCGGTTGACTTCTTCCCAAAGGGCGGAGCGCTGGAATCAAGAGAAGATTTTTTAGCGAGCTCCTCTGTAATAGATCTAGTTGAGAGCTTAACAACTAACCTTGATCCCGCATCCACAACTGCGAGGGGCTTGAGGGCCTTAGGGTCTAGTTCTTCGGCTTTTAATTGTAAGCGTTTGTCTTGATCAGCTTTCATTGCAGCCAAAGTAACATCATCAGCATTTTTTGACTCCCCGACTATTGCAACTTCTGGCTCCTCTTCATGACCTCCGTCACCGCCATCATCCTTTAAAGCTGCTATCATTTCTTCATCATGGGGAGTGTCGGCCTTGGTCGGCTCACTTCTTTCTCCCAAGTCTATAGGAGCAGCCTTGTCCTCCCCTCCTTTTGCCTTTTCTGTAGGCTCTACCCCAGCGATGGCTCCCTGAGTCACATCTGTCTTTCCGGATGGCTCAATACCTACAGAATGAGAAGCAACAGTTATCAACTCAGGCGAAAACAATGGGTTTTTCATCGATTGCTCAATCACGTGGCGAAAGGTAGAAATAGCCTTGACAAACCGAGGAGAAAAGGTAGGGATACCTTCCGAAGACTTCTCGGCAGGAGTGACTACTACCTCTGATGCTGTTTCAGGAATAGGGGATAGCATAGTTGTTCGGGGAATTCCCGGATTTTCAGGATCATACCCCTCTACTTCAGAAGTCGCAGGGGCAGAAGAAGAGGAACCAGCTTCGAGAACATTCTTCTGTTTAGACTTCTGTCTCTCTTCTTCCATGGCCTCAGCAATGAGGCGGCGCCCTTCAGCTAGGCGCTCCGGCTCATCATCCCTCAAGTATTTCTCCATTCGCTTATCTTCATCGATGGAATCGACCTTAAGTTCCTCTTTTTCCCACTCGACGATCTGATTCCATACTTGAACTAGAGTGGATGGATAATCCTCGATCCAAGAAATGTTTCGGCGACGGATGATATGTGCGAAGAATTCAATCATTAATTCGCCGAAACCCTGAATATCAGCCTCCGCCTCTGACAGTTGTTTGCGGGCTTCCCCCGCAGATTTGATAGCACACTCCACATTGCCCTCAGCCAGGGCAGCTCTGTTCTCTGCCTCCAATAGCTTTGAAGCCAAGTCGGCATTCTTCTTTTCTAGTTCAGCACTCCTCTTTGCTAACTCGGCATTTTTCCGTTCGAGGTCAGCATAAGCAAGGCGTGTCTTAGCAGCTTCTGACTTAGCCTCATCAGCTTGCTTTTTTAACTCAGAACGCTCTTGAGTGTGAGATTCGAGCAAGTCATGATAACGTTTTTGCATGTCCTCAAATTGTTGTTTGAAGTTAGAAGCGTCCCTTTGAGCGACAGCTAGCTGAGCTTGAGTGTCTTCCAAATCTTTTCCTAGAGCTTTTAAAGCCTTGGCATCCTCCTCCGCGGTCTTTTGCATTGAGTCGGTATTTGTGATTAGAGTGCGGATGATTCTGGAAAGGTTGCGTGAATATTTAAACATCTCAGAATACTGTTTTTCCACCGCATCTATCTTTGCTTTGGCCTCATCTGCCCACTTAGAAGAAATAGGTTCAAGGGCAGGTAAAAAAGTCAAAGTCTCGAAGTAGTGTTCGGGAAATTGGTCCTCCAAATATGCCTGCTTTACTGCAGTTTCCGCATCTAGTGGGGGAGGAGCGGGGATTGTCAATTCGGTGTCCCTGTGTGAGGAGGATTCAGCAGTTTCTTTGTCTGTCCTAGGTCGTTTAGTAGCAGGGACCTTGTGCTTACTTCGAGACCCAGTTTCTTTTGGAGGACTTCTCTCTCTACTGCGCTTTTCATGGGAAGAAGTGGAGTCTTTAGATTGTGGTCTGTCCTCTTCCCTACGGCTTTGATTACCTTTGTATTTCTCTTGTTCCGACCGAACGGGTGAGCGAGAACGATAGGGATCATAGGGCCTTCTCTCATCCCTACCACGATCATCACGGCGATCATACTCGATATCCTGAGGTGGATTAGACATGCTGCGGCGAAGCTTCCTGATATCATAGTAGGATCGAGACATCGTACCTGCACAATAAGACAAACGAAATTTAGAATCAGTGGATTCACGAAGAAAGAGGTGCAATGAATGCTAATGTTGTTGTATAAAGTGTGTCCTAAATGGTATGTTTCCCCCCAACCAACCCGAGTCTGAAGCTAGACTAGTACGGGCAGGCTCTTTGGCCTTAGCAGGAGTGGTCTCTTCAGAAGAGGTGAAGACTAAAGGATCCTTCCTAAAATCCTCTGAAGTGTATATAGTTTCAGGTAAGGGGAGATCCCCCAAACCCTGAAATATTTGGTCATCAGTACTAGGGACATCCCCCTCGGAAGCATTAAGTGGCGACTCCTTGGAGGATGTTGACTTTTCCGGAGAAGTAGCCTCCTCGGGGGCAATATATCCTTCATGATGCTTTTCGGCCAGGTTAGCCAATTCGTCATCCTGAGTAGAAGATGGAGAAGGTGAAGTTTGAAGAGGCACTGTAGGAACTCCTGGGCCTTCTCCTATCTCTGGGACTACCTCCACTGGAGGAATATATGCGTATGGAGCCGTCCCATGACCAATTCTACGAAAAACAGATAACAGCCCATGAAAGTGAAGATATTCGTCTTTAAGGGCTTCGTCGATAGTCAAGAATTTTTGATCGCCATTAAGAAGTTGGTGCATCCGGTCAAAGAACACCTGATCTGATAATTGTTTTGGATTGTCGACTGCAAAAAAAAAGGAAAACAAGTTAAGGTGATAACTCAAGTGTATAGAGCCCGGATTTAGAAAATCAGTGCTTTACTTGATTTCGTCCACCTCCTGGCACATCCAGGCTGTCGCTTCACATAGAACCATTCCAGTCTGGAGTCTCCAGCTTTACTGCTGAATGGCGCCGAGATGATCTTCCTCTTAGGAACAGACTCAAAATAGCAGAAAGATGGAGTCTCTCGAGTCCGATGCTTGAAGTTATAGAAGAAATGAACGTCATCGAACGTGAGCTCTATGCCTAAGATCTCACGGTATGCTATGTACAAAGTGTGCAAGTAGGCATAAGAATTGGGATGCAGCTGCATGGGGGCAATCCGCATTTGTCTTAGAAAGTCGATGATGAAGGGAGAAAACGGAGGGATAGCGCCGACCATACACATCAACCGAGTGACTGCCATATATCCTTCTGGAGAATTGTGGGGACGGTCAGAGCTTGAAGGCACTAGAGTGTCCCTTTTCATTATCCCGTACTTTAAGCAAATTCGGATAAGTCGATCGTTGTCGATTGTTGATTCAACGGAATCTGGAGGTGATTCCAATATAACGGCCGATTCAAATTCATCGGGGGCTCGATCGTCACCAATCCCTCCTTCCTCCTCAAAACCCAGAGAAACTTCATTCTCTGAAGACACCTCGTTGCTTTCCCGATTTCCAACCCCGTAGTCTGGACCCTCATTGTCCCATTCTGGATCCGACAGAGAAGATATGTCCTCGAGAGTGATTTTGTTAGAGGTTTCCGGGGCTTCTTTCCTCTCAGCTAGTCTGGAAGAACGTCTGGGTCTCATGGTCATAGAACTATTGAAGAAGCAATAGCACAAATTAGAGCAAATTAGCCCGTATCCCCCCGTGCGTGTGTGTAAACTAAAGTGTGAACAGTGTATACGGAAAGTGCAAAATAAATGTTTAAAAGTGCGACGCAAAAGTTTGGCAAGATATAAAGAGTTGAAGTAATTCTGGATGTCCAGTCACGTTCACAAGGCACTATCCTAACTGTCCATCAAATTGAAGGTCATGCCAAAAGTTGATTGGGCCAGTTAGACGAGTTTTTATGCGTTAAAGTAGACTATGCTTCGGTTCGGTTCGGGTGCATTCATTGGATCGGATCGGGGGCGTGGCCTTAGGCTTGGATATCTCATTCAAACTCAGAAATCAAAATCGGATCAGTTCGGAGGCAGAGTCCCCTAACGGTTCGGATCGGATCACGTAGTTATACTTCTCCTCCGTCATCTTACGGTCCGACCCGATCCGGTTAGGAAAGCTCTTTTCCCCCCTTTTCTTAAATACTTGCCCCGACCCGATCCGATCTATTGAATTTCTTTTCTTTTTTCCCTTTCTTTACTTGCCTTGCCCCGACCCGATCCGACTTCCTGAACCATTTTTCTTTTCCCTCTCATCCACCCTCGATACTCTAACCCGAACCGATCCCATTAATCCTCTTCTTCTTCTTCCCCTTCCTTAATTACAGTCAAATCCACGTCCATGTCCAAAGCTCCAGTTAAAGACGAGCGCATCCCCCATTTAACCTCTCAGCGCCTCGAGATGGTGGTAGAACCACCCACGACGACGGCAAGGGAGGAGGGAGACGCAATATCGAAGCAAGAGAGGAGTCATGTTCAAACCATTCAAAATTAACCGTAAATATCAATTGAAACCCGTTGTTATAAAATTGATTGAAGTTTCAGAACCTACCGAGGTGTTTAAATCGAAGATTGGCGAGATAATTTCAGGTTTTTAAAGATTCTGAAAGTTCGGGTTTCAGAGTGAAATCGGTCAGGCGAAGAGCAATAAAGAAAGAAAGGTGGAGGAGGGTGAAGGCTAGGCTTATATAGGAAAACAGGGTGACTATTCGTCTTCCCGTTCGGACCGGATCGGTGGTCCAGAAATAAAGCTTGGCCCAATACTCCAGTGAAAGATAGAGAGAAGAGGGGGTCTGTTCGGATCGGATTCCGAACCGAACCGAATTCTTTAGCTCAGCAACAAACTGAATTGAAATTTGAAGAAAAAGATAAAAACGCAAGGAAAATCAAAAGGGAAATTACCTCGAAGAGCGCTATGCATTGATGGTCAAAGCATGCTCCGTCTCCAACAGAAGCATCCTTTGAGGGGGCAAAATGTTAGCCCACTTTGTGAACTGGGCAACACAAAGTCAAGACATGAAATAATTGAAGAACTTGAAAAACTCTGAAGCGGGTCGGATCGGAGCAGGATAGCGGTTCGGATAGGGTAAAGTCTGCTGTTCGGATCGGTGAACTATTACTCTTGGAATTAAAGAAGCACAGCTATTCGGGTCTGAGGGGAATCTACTTCCAGTCGGATCGGAAAGCCACCCAATTGCTACAGAGATAGGTCGGAGCGGAGCAAAGTAAAAAGAAGAGAGAATTGGTCCTCACTTAATCCTGTTCGGATCGGAGGTACCGATCCGAACCCCTGGAGACTACTCTTCCGATCCGAACCCATTTTCCACATCACTCCCCTGCATGAGCGCCTGGATATCCGGATCGGCTATGACCAGTTCCTGCCCACAACGTCCATTACTCTGATGCGTTGTCAACATAGAAATCCATCCGAACCCGGGGCTGATGGGATGGATGACACGTGGCTCCGATCCGGATCGGGTTCTGAGCAAATTCACACCTATAAATATCCCGTCTGGAGACAAAGAAAAGGATCCTTTTTCTGACATTTTGGAGAGTTCAACCACCTTCATTACCCGAATTCCAGCACTCTCGGAAAATCCAAATCTTCTTTCATTATTTGTTTTTAGACAGTTGAGTGATTGTAAGTGAGTTGTGAGAGAAATCAAGTGAATATTTCATTGTACTTGCAACTGAATCATTGAGAATAGTGAAAAACAAGTGGACGTAGGCATTTCTTCGCCGAACCACTATAAATCATGTGTGTTCATTCTTATTTTTGATTTCATTTCATTTTGCTTTAAATCAATTTGGGTGTTAGAACCACTTTTTGGTCTAACAAACATCGAAGGCCTATAGGTCTGAAAATCTTATAACATAAAAAGGGTTGAACAACGACGTAGGTTCAAGAACATGGGTAGACCTGACTTAATAGGTAAATTCCCAAGGTCTAAAACCAAAGAAAACCAAGAATAGACAGAATAGATAATCAGGTTTAGACCCAATTTCACAGTCACAAAACTTAAGCAACACTTTCTTAGTCATGAATCATAGGTGTTTAATCACAGTTGTCCTTGTTATGTCATAAGCAATAGTTTGTGTTTCCTAATCAAAGGCATAGGCTTGTGTTCATAGTCAAGGAAATAATTCTCATAGTCATGAGTCACAGTCATAGGCAATGTTCATAGTCATAGGCAATGTTCATAATCAAAGAGGCATAAGGTTTTAAGGTCCATAGTTTCATAGTCACAGTCTTATTGGTCATCGAATCATAACAGTTCTTAATTAGGTCCAAAGATATAGGCACAGATTCGAATAGGAAGATTTGACATATTCTTTTATTCCTTTAATTTCATGTCACGAACAGAGAAAGCGTTCAAATCTAAAAAGTAACCGACTTACAGAGATTATATTAGATTCATAGAAAAACAGTCGTTGCAGTCGTTTGAATCCTCACCTGCAATCCTAGCTTGACTTGAACCCCTTCTTGAAAGTCTTGAGCAGCATCTCCTCGTCTTGATTTATTTTATATATTATTTATTTATACATTTTTTCAGAGGCAGCATAAGGATAGAAAAGAATTGTGAATAGAGAAGGAGACTAAGGCTGTTTATATAGGATTAGGCGGACTAACCTAGGCAGAAAACGTGGCCAAATACATCAGAACGAACCAGGTTCAGAAAACTGGAAAAGCGGGGGGGGGGGGGGGGGTGGAGGGGGGGTCGACCCCCAGGTCGGCTACCCATTCGACCTGGGTCCTGGGCGGGAATTTTCCCGCCCAGCCCAATCTGGGTCTGTTTTTCGAATTTGAACTCATTTCTGACCTGTTCGAAATTTAAATCGAATTCTGAAACTTCTGAAGAACATAACTCCTTCATACGGAGTCCGATTAACGCAAACTCGGACTCTATCTCATGCAGAATTCCGAGACGAACGCAATGGCGCAGCCCGTTTCCCTTGATTTTGATTTTAAATTCTAATTCTGCCTAGATTTGTGAATCTTAGTGTTACAGAATTACGGGATGTTACAATATACTAAAAACAGGTAATGTCTGAACATATATGTCTGCACCAATACTAATATAATAGGTTCAACAGGATTAGGTTTTTTGGCTAATAACATATCAACAGGATTACAACAGGATTAATGACAGAAATAAACAGAAAAATTATACAGTAGGATTAAACAACAGGATTGGGTGTACCCTAATTACATAATAGGATTAGGTATTAACCTAATTACATAACAACAGAAATAGGTGTACCCTAATTACTACCCAAAAAATTGGCTCCCTACTATGTAAATACCCTATGTCAGCCCCGGTAGTAGGGTGTATCACTCCCTAACCCAGCAACCATATGACATAGACCTATTTACTAGTGTTATAGCATCTGATATTCACTAGTCGGACCCATACACACTCATGACTCCGCCAGAACGCGCCCGTAACTACCCCCCATGTGAACCTCTCACTATCAAGTTCAATAAAGCATGCCCTGAGCCTCTACCTAGTGCGAGGCCCCATCAGATAAGATACTTACAGGGATACTGATTGATATGGGTTCCAAACAACATATTGACACAAGCCAAAACTCCTAAACTTGTGTCCCCGAATATCTAGGATTTAAGAGTCCCCAAAACCCAATACAACAGTAGACGGGGGACCTCTTTGCTTATTAATACTTATGTTCAACTTTGCATGTTCAGGTTTTATTAATAAGCATGGCTGTGATGTCATTATGTCTATACAACCCTATTCTTAACATGTCATTTATTTAATGTCCATTTAAGTCAAAGTTAACATGTCTAGTCCATATGCATATTATTCATCAAATACATTCCCAAGTTTCAGGTTTATGCATAATGTTCGTATACAACAAGTGTCTACAGTAAGTCTAAACATGTATGTCTATCCTTTTTCCCCAAATTATAATCGTTTAGTCCAAGTAAATAACATACCTAATCCCTCTTCATATTATTCATTTTTACCCACAATCGTACGTCCATTTTATTCGTGTATAACCTAGGCTTCGAAAGGCCTAGGCTTGGTGTAAAATAAATGGGACAATAGAGGGAGAGGAATAGAATCAAATCACGTATGTATATAGTAAAGACTGGAAATAAACATAGAAAAATGGGAAAAGGAAGATAGATACATTTAATTTGTTATTTATCCAACATCACAGGCATGTGTATAACTTGTCTGATTAACATCAAAGGAATGTATGACTTGTTTAGTTAACATCACAGGCATATATATAACTTGTCTAATTAACATCACAAGCATGCATGACTTGTTTAATTAACATCACATGCATGTATATAACTTGTAACATCACATGCGTATGTGTAACTGATTATAAGCATATGTGATTTACATTGAAAACAGGTGTACTATTTATTTTTATGACACTGTAGATCATAACCAATTTTATTTAACTGTCATGTTCAAGGCCTAAGAAATCAGATATGTAAATAACTGTAACTCACAGTGAATCTTGGTGAAGATAATTATATAGCACTATGCCGCAAGAATCCAAGTCCAAGTCTTGATGTTGCTTCTGTTTAATCCAACCTCTAGCAACATTCTAACATTTATATGTTTATAATTTTCTGGGTAGTTTCAGAGAGGAAGAAGATATGAAGGAGCTGTGAATTGAGAATGAGGGAAGCTATCTATTTATAGAGTTATAGAATCAACATAAACCCTTAGATTTTAGGTTTTAAATCTAAACCGTGCAAGTCATGCTGAGTCAGCAACAAATATAGTGCAAAAAACAGTGTAGGCGCGCAGAATGGATCTGCCCAGATCCATGGTGGGTTGACCCAGCCTCCTATGGGTCGACCCATAGGTCGACCCGAGCTGAGGTTTCGGTCGTCCCCTACGGGACATTTCCCGCCCGTTCTCTCATTCGATTTTCTGGAAATTATTTTATTACTTATTTATTTATATGAACCTTATGTGTATACAAACTTCTAAGATCCATAACTTCTTTGTACGTTGTCTATTTTAGGCAAACTTGGGGTCTATCTGAACCAGAATTCCGAGACGAATGCAATGGTAATCCAGGTTTCTCTTAGTTCTGGATATTTAATTAAGTTATTCTCAATTTATCATATTTAAGCATGGTTATAGTGTGTTTTAATTATGGGGTGTTACATTCTCCCTTACTTAAAGGATTTCATCCTCGAAATCTCCAAGTTAAAAAGAATGCTACTCTCCTAACAACCATAACCATCTACTCATTCATTATCCACAAGCGTCCATTGTCCTTAAGATTTTTTAATGCTTATATGAACATATGCAGAAGTGTGTGCATATGTCCTTGCGAAAATGCGAAAATCAGGCGGTCGTCTGATTTAGTTGACCTCCTTAATGCAATGTATGTTTGTGCCATGTATCCAAAATGTATGCAAATAATCCTAGTATAACATATAAGCTCTATATGCGTGCACAGTCCTTCACTAAAATGCAATGTCCATATGTTGATGCATCCATTTTCATCCATATAAAATTCTAATGAACACACATCCATATGTAATATGTAAGTGATTGAGCTGATCTAATGACTAGTGTGCGTTTATGCATCCACGAGCAAACACTTGCATCCACTTGCAACCATCAAACAAAACTTATTTCAAACACATGTTTCCAACCATTGGTTTCTACCTAGGGATCGAAAGGTTCGAACAATAGGATAAATAAACTAGAATGATAGAAGTAAATGTAAAGTAAAAGCTTGGAAAAAGAGGTCAAGAACGTACTCTCAAAAAGAAAAGGATAAGAAGCGCGAACCTTATCCTCAGGTTCCCATGTACCGTCTTCACGGTCTTCTCCCAATTGTACTTTAACTAATTTGATTTCCTTATTGCGAAGCTTCTTGATTTTTAATCTAAGGATATGAGTAGGAACTCGTCTAACTGATGCTTCCTTCTCAACTTCTATGTCCTCAAGAGTGCTCGACTCTACTGTCTCCACTGAATCATGGAGACATTTCCTCAAATGGGAAATGTGAAATACATCGTATATGCCCGCCAGTCTATCCTGTAGCTTAATCCTATAAGCTATCTGACCTATCCTATCTACTATAGGGAAGGGTCCTACAAATCTTAGCACTTACTTCCCTACTGACCCAAAGCGAACTACATTCCTTAGCGATGACACTTTAATGAAGACCATATCTCCCACCTCAAATTCCAAGTCGGTCTTCCTTTTGTCAGCATAAGATTTCTGTCTATCTTGAGCAATCTTCATCCTTCGACCGATAAGATCAATCTTCTCAGAGGTATCTCGAATCATTTCCAGTCCAAGTAGAAGTCTGTCCGTAGATTCCCACCAACAAGTTGGCGATCTACAAGGTCGTCCATATAATGCTTCGAAGGGTGCCATGCCTATACTGGATTGATAATTGTTGTTGTGGGTGAGCTATACCAAAGGAAGATGCTCTTTCCAAGTCGCTCCAAAGTCTAGGATACACAGGCTTAGAACGTCCTCAAAAACTCTATTTACCCTCTCAGTCTGTCCATCTATCTAAGGGTGGTATGTTGTGTACCTAATGCTTCTTGTACGCTCTTACAGAACTCTCTAGTAAAGATGGGGTAGCGATCGCTCATTATACTGGAAGGTACCCTATGCAATCGAACTATCTCTCAAAGATGAACTGATGCCAGCCAAGACACCGCCCTCTTGCTCTTCACAGGACAATCGATCGATGAAATCCATAGAGATGCTCTCCCACTTCCATTGCGGGATATCCAAGGGCTGAAGCAATCCACCTGGTTTCTTTTGTTCAGCCTTTACTTTTTGGCAAGTCATGCATCGAGCTACAAATTCTGCCACATACTTCTTCGTGCCATTCAAAAAGTAAACCCTCTTCATATCTCAATACTTTTTGTCGCCGCCCGGATGGATAGTCATCCGAGAATGATGAGCTTCATCAAGCACTACCTTAAGCAACTCCCCAATCTTAGGGACACATAGCCTTCCATCTCTCCTTAGCCACCCCTTATCATCCACGGTATATCTAGCAAGATGACTATAAATCTCTCCTCTACTAAGCTTGTCCACGATGTCTGAAATCTACTAGTCCTCTTGTTGCATACATCCAATTTGATCCCATAGAGCAGGCCGCACCTCTAAAGAGGCTAACAATCCAACTGTGAAATCTGTAGAAGGCTTAAAATCAACAGTCGAAATGTACTCTAAGATCCGCCTTTATACGAATAGAGGAATCAAAGTCATCCTCTGTCTACTCAGCACGTCCGCCACAACATTACCCTTGCCAGGGGTATAAGCTATTTCGAAGTTGTAGGACGCTAGGAACTCCATTCATTGTTGCTGCCTTAGGTTGAGATCCTTCTGTGGGAAAAAATACTTGAGCGATTTATGATCGGTATATAACTCAATTTTTTTACAAGCAAATAGTGCCACTAAGACTTTAATGCGAACACTATAGCAGCTAACGCAAGATCATTAGTTGGGTAGTTCTTCTCATGAACCCTCAATTGTCTGCTTCCATAGCACACTACCCTTCCTTCTTGCATCAAAACGGCACCAAGACCCGTGCTACAAGCATCGGTGTAAACCGTAAACATCTTGCTTCCATTTGGGAGAGTCAGAACCAGGGTTACTGCCAGAGCCATCTTCAATCTCTGAAAGGCATCCTCACAATCAACGCTCCACGAAAAAGTCAAATTCTTTTTCGTCGGTCGGGTAAGCGAGGCCGATACTCTTGCAAAATCCTTGAGATAAATTTTCTATAGTAGCCCACCAACCCTAGGAAACTTCTCACCTCTGTTGCATTCTTTGGAGACTTCCAATGTTGAATTGCAATGACTTTCGCAGGGTCCACTGCTATCCCGTCCTTGGAGACCACATGCCCTAGGAACCTTACATCCTTTCTCCAGAAGTGACACTTAGATAACTTCGCCTTGAGTTGGTGTGACCTGAGGGTGCGTAGAACCTCTCCTAAGTGTTGGGCATGCTCCTCCTCGTTCCTTGAGAAGATCAAGATGCCATCAACAAACACCACCACAAACTTGTTTAGAAACTCCCTAAACACCCTACTCATTAAGTCTATAAAATAAGCGGGTGCATTAGTTAACCCAAAAGGCATAACCAACCATTCGAAAAAGCCATCTAGAGTTCTGAATGCAGTCTTATCAATGCTATCCTCTGCCACTCACAGCTGATGAAACCCCGTGGCTAGATCCATTTGCGAGAAAGATGATGCGCTAACTAGTTGATCAAACAAGTCATCAATTCTCGGTAGCAGGTGCCTATTCTTCTTAGTGAGCTTATTCAGCTCCCTATAATCCACACATAGACGAAGTAAGCCGTCTGCCTTAGTTTCAAAGACGACTGGATCTCTCCACTCTGAAATGCTTCGCCTAATGAAAACCTTCTCGAATAGGTCCCCTACTTGCTTACTGAGCTCCCTCCTTTCTCTAGGAGCCATGTGGCACACTGGTAGAGCAACTGACTTTGCGTTCTCTACCAAGTAAATTCGAAAGTCTCTCTCACGCTTTGGAGGTAGTCCCTTAACCTCCTCAAACACATCGGGTAGTCTCTAACAATGAGCACAGATCGCAAGTCGTCAATAGAAGTATATCAAATGATTCTAGAAAACTGAGCATCACCGACCCCTGTGGGTTGCAGGAAATTTCGGGAGTCCTACCATGACAAATAAGAAGTCTAACCACTCACTTTTTGCAATCAAGGATGACACCATACATGGCTAGCCAATCCATGCCTAGAATCAAAACCTAGTCCATAAAGCCCAGTACATATGTGTCACATTCAAATTCGATGCCCAAGATAGAAATTCTCAAACCCCTATGCATCGTGGATAAACGAGCCGATCCTCCTATGGGGTTTAAGACTATTACGGGTTTAAAGACTGTACTAGCATTTATGTGCAAACTATCTACTAAAGAACTGGATATAAATTAGTGTAAAGCACCAGAATCAAACAAGGTTCGAACAAGATAGTCAAAAAAAGAAATCAAACCTTCAACCGTGGCTTTCCTACCTCGATCAGGTCCACTTGCTTCCAAAGCATACACTTGTCCAGAAGTTCTTGCCCCTTTCCCTTGCTTTCTAGGGCATTTCTCGGTGAAGTGTCCCATCTATCCACAATCAAAGCAAGCTCCCTTAGTCTTCCTGCAGTCTTTTACAAAGTGCCCCATAGCACCACAACCATGACACTTTACCTCCCTTTTGATTTGAGTCTTATTAGGATTTCCACCTTTCTTTTTGTTGCTATTGTTTTCCTTTTCTGGGCCACCATTTCTGCTTTTCTCCCTTAGCTTGAGTCTCATCGGTCTTGGTCTCTTTCTTTTCTCCCTTGCCATTTTCTTGCATAAGAGCCATATCAACCAGCCTTTCAAAAGTTGCCCCCATCGATATGTGAGACAAAGCAAGTCTTTGGAGAGGTTCATTCAACCCTCTCGCAAATCTAAGCGCCTTCTTTTGGGAGTATTCACCAACTCTAGTCCAAACCTCGCTAGTTGATTAAACTTGTTCACATATTCCTTAATTGGCATGTCTCCTTGTTTTAAAGCCAAGAACTTTCCATTTGCAGTCCCTCCTCCATCTGAGATAAGAATTTCACCTCGAACCTTCACCTAAAGTCCTCCCATGTGACCACTGGTTGTCAGCTTGTGTTACTTCCCACCAGTAGGAAGCCTCATCTTTAAGTTGCCATGCAACCAGTTGTATTTTCCTTTGGTAGTCGACCTCAAAAAGTCCAAACAAGTTCTCCATTTCTCGTAGCCAATTCTGTGCTTTAACAAAGCTTTCGGCTACACGGAATGGTTTTCCTTCCTTGGCGCAGAAGTCTTTGCATATCTTAGAGAAGTTATCACCTCAAGGAAGTGGCGGAACAACGACTGCAGCTGGGGGAGGGCTATTTCCTTGACCTTCGGCGGGCGTCGTAGCCTCGAGATATCTACGGAACTATGCCGGTATCTGAACGCCCTAGGGAAGATTGGGTTCCCCAGACATGCTGAAAAGATAAGAGAAAGGATTCAACAAGAGATCGAGAGAATTTTGACTATGACTTGTGGGGATATGTTTTTCAAAAATAGTTTTTTACTTGAAAATTCTTTACTTTTTAAAAATGGTTTTAAAAACTTTTTCTCTGATCTTGTAACCTTCAGCTTACCAATTATGACACCCCACATCCGCTAATGTCATTCATAAGAGAATGCACTAAGTTTTGTGAAGCGCAATAGGTAACAATACAGAAATTTATAGAGCAAATATAAAATAAGCAACGAAAAAACTTTCAACTTTATTATCAAAATAAAACGTAGTTCCAAAAACCAGTTACATCAACCACTTAAAAAGTACTTCAAATCTATCTTTCTAAAACAAAATAACATAATGCCATAAAACAAAACCATATCCTGGCCACAAGCCATGATGGAATAAAGTTAGTAATATACATCTCAAGAAATCCAAGCTAAGTCCAAGCTGCTATAGAAAATCCTAGTCACTGTTGAGTGCTTCCACTCTAAGGACCTAGGGGGGAAAAGAAGAAAGAAGCGAAAAAAGGGGTCAGACATAAAGTCTGTCGAGTTCCAGTAATTTACAAATATGCATAAAATAGGGATTCCAAGACAGGTAAATAAGACTGGATAAGAAAGGTACAGTGTCATAATAGATAAACTAAACAGAATAATAGGATGAACAAAATATCAGGAATAAACTTATGATCGGGAATGCTTCACATTTATATCCTAAAAACAGGTAATGTCTAAACATATATGTCTGCACCAATACTATTATAATAGGTTCAACAGGATTAGGTTCTTTGCCTAGTTACATATCGGATTACAGCAGGATTAATAACAGAAATAAACAGTAGGATTAAACAACAGGATTGGGTGTACCCTAATTACATAACATGTTTAGATATTAACTTAATTACACAACAAAATCATTGGGTGTACCCACTACACCATATATGCTAATTTGACACACGATCATGCAGAGATTTGATAAAGCTTTTAGCCGTGTCGAATGTGGTACAACTCATAGCCATATCAACTGTCCTCTTGGCGATCCGCACCTCCTCAAACACGTAGGATCTAATCGTTCATCAACAAAGTTCTGGATCAGTTCATTTGATACGGCTTTAGACCGTATGAAATACGTATCAATTTTTCCCTCCCCACTTCCATTCTGGCACAATCGAGTTTTGACACTTCAAAACATTCAACTGAATTATCCCTCTTTTTATTTTGCAATGGCGACTGAATACCCAAATTAGGGTTTTGGTACTCGACCGACTTCCTTTGTCAATAAGCCATCCATCGCATTCCATGGGTTATCGTCAGCTCGCGCTGCCTTCAGCTGATCGGCGAAGCTTCAGTCCACCGCTGTCCATCCTCCTCATTGCCACTGGAGGTGAGTATTAGATCACGGTTAAATTTGAATATAAATTGGGTTTAAATTGAATTCGGATTAGGTTTAAATTGGGTTTAATTTGAATTTCCATGCCTTGGCTCAAAAATATGAATGATAGATATTTGCATGTGCTTGTCTACCTAGAATTCATGCTGCTATTGTATTTAAATTGGGTACTTTCAAATAGTTTTATAATATGGCAGTGTATTTGCTATCATTTATTTGTGCTGTATTTGTCTATCTTGAATTCAGACACTTTTACTTGTGCTGTCCTGCTCATTTGTGTGTATTATTGCACCATGTACACTGATCCTTACTATTCTGAAGTGCATGTGTCATTTCTGGCTTGTGCCAAAAAAATCATAGTTAACGAATCTGAGTTGCATGTATTTGATGTTTTCTTCTGTGTGTTTTGGACACTTTAAAAATTGATAAGAACAGATACTTCAATCTTGCTTGCTAGTTCCTCTGTTGGTTGTATTGATTATCCATACACACACTCATTTATATATATATATATATATATATATATATATATATATATTCAATATATACTTCTTTTATATATCTTGTGCTTTCAAGTTGGTACTTAGTCTTATGGAAATATGTTCTTTTATGTGTAAATATGTGTATATGTGTTATTGTTGTTGCTGCTTCCACATAAACTGCTTTTGCATTTATGACTTGCTGCCTTGAACCAAGTTGCTTTGTGCTCATGTATATGACATTATGTGCATCAAGTATATGCATGTGCTTGTGCACTGATTTGTTGTATTCATCCATGACCTGACTGTGTACTTCTTACTTGTATGTTCATGATGCTGTTGTGCAGAGTAGGTGTGTGTGTGTGTTGTATATGTATATTCTTCTCTTATCTTGTGCATTCAAGTCAGTACTTAGTCTTGTGGGAATATGTTCATTTATGTGTAAATATGTGTGTGTTGTATATGTATATTCTGACTCATTATTGTTTTAAAGCAAATTAGGTTGCAAGTATAGACAAAGATAATGCATTCTGGTTAAGAATTTACTGGGTGATCCACCAATGAAGCCTCGCCAAGCTGAAGGCTTTAACTCTTTGGTTAAGAGTTACTGGGTGATTCACCAGGTGGATGCACTTTAGCTCACGCTGCCGGTTCAGGTATTTGTCCCAGATTATGCATTTAACTAAGCGCCAGGACTAGAAAAGGGGATAATATCAAGTGTCAAATGCTTTTTCCTAAGGTTTAGTGAAGCAGAATATGACACTTGATATATTATCCCCTTTGCTAGTCTTGGTGCTTAGTTAAATGCATAAGTTAGGGTAAATTAATTCTTGAACTAGGTGCGTGAGCTAAAGTGCATCCACCTGGTGAATCACCTAGTAAATTCTTAACTATAAAGTTACAACTTCAGCTTGGTGAATGGATTAACTGCAGATCAAAGTGGTTGATCACCGAAGTTGAAAAGCGAAAAGTGGTTGATCGCTGAAGTTTACATTCTTTATTGTCATGTAATTATGAAACGATACGTATCTTGCAATATAATTAAACATTATGTATCTTCTTTACTGTACTGTAATGAAACAGCATGTATCTTATTTATTTTAATGTAATCAAATAGCATGTGTCATTATATATTGGAATGTAATGAAATATTTCATACAATTATTTCGTTTACCGCTACAATTGTGAATTAGTGTATCCTATGTATAAATTGTGTTATATATGCTTTGTGTTACAAATAATATGTGTTGCAGTTTCTGTTTTTACACGCACAAAAAAAAAAGATACGGTTTATAGCTGTATCTACTAATCGTTTAGATACGACCAATAGCCGTATGTCATTACTAGTGGGATACGGTTTACGGCCGTATCTAAAAATTTAACGCGCCATTTTTTGATACGGCTTATTACCGTGCCTAACTTCTTTAGATACGACTAAAAACATAGCCTAATTAGCATATATGTTGTAGTGACCCTAATTACTACCCAAGCAATCGGCTCCCTACTACGTAAATACCCTGTGTTAGCCCGAACAGTAGGGTGTATCACTCACTAACCCAACAACCATATGACACAGACCTATTTACTCGTGTTATAGCATCTTATCTTCCCTAGTCGGACCTATGCACGCTCATGACTCTGCCGGAACGCGCCCGTAACCACCCTCATGTGAACCTCTTACTATCAAGTTCAGTAAAGCATTCCCTGAGCCTCTACCTAGTGCGAGGCCCGATCAGATAAGATACATACAGGGATACTAACTGATATGGGTTCCAAATAGCATATTGGCATAAGCCAAAACCCCTTAATCTTGTGTCCCCAAATATCTAGGATTTAAGTCTCCAAAACCCGATATAACAGCAGACGGGGAACATCTTTGCTTATTAATACTCATGTTCAACTTTGCATGTTCAGGTTTTATTAATAAGCATGGTTGTAATGTCATTATGTGTATACAGTCCTATTCTTAACATGTCATTTATTTAATGTCCGTTTAAGTCAAAGTTAACATGTCTAGTCCATATGCATATTATTCATGGACTACATTCCCAAATTTCAGGTTTATGCATAATGTTCGTATACATCAAGTGTCTATAATAAGTCTAAATAGGCATATCTATCCTTTTCCCCAAATTATAATCAATTTAGTCCAAATAAATAACATGCCTAAGTCCTTCTTCATGTTATTCATTTTTACCCTAATCGTACGTCCATTTTAGTCAAGTATAGCCTAGGCTTCCAAAGGCCTGGGCTTGGTGTAAAATAAAAGGGAAAACAGAGGGAGAGGAATAGAATCAAATCACATATGTATATAGGCAAGACTGGAGATAAACATAGAAAATGGGAAAAGGAAGGTAGATACATTTAGCTTGTTATTTATCCAACATCACAGGCATGTGTATAACTTGTCTGATTAGCATCACAGACATGTATGACTAGTCTAATTAACATCACAGGCATGTATATAACTTGTGTAATTAGCATCACATGCATGTATGACTTGTTTAATTAACATCACATGGATGTATATAACTTGGAACATCACAGGCATATGTATAACTAATCATAGGCATTGGTGATTTTCAGTGAAAACAAGTGTAATATTTATTTTTCTAACATTGTAGATCCTAACCAATTTTATTTAACTGTCATGTTCAAGGCCTAAGAAATCAGATATGTAAATAATTGTAACTCACAGTGAATCTTGCTGAAGATAATTATATAACACTATGCCGCAAGAATCCAAGTCAAGTCCTGATGTTGCTTCTGTTTAATCCAACCTCTAGCGGCATTCTCCCATTTATATGTTTATAATTTTTAGAGTAGTTTCAAAGAGGAAGAAGATATGAAGAAGTTGTGAATTAAGAATGAGGATGCCATCTATTTATAGATTTACAAAATCAACATTAGCCTTTAGATTTTAGGTTTTAAATCTAAACCGTACAATTCATGCTGAGTCAGCAACGAATATAGTGTGTAAAATAGTCCAGGTACGCATAATGGATCTGCCCAGATCCACGGTGGGTCGACCCAGCCTCCTATGGACCGACCCATAGGTCGGCTCGGGTTGAGGTTTGGGTCGTCCCCCAACGGGACATTTTCCCGCCCGTTCTCTCGTTCGATTTTCTGAAAATTGTTTTATTATTTATTTATATATACAAACCTTATGTGTATACAAATTTCTAAGGTCCATAACTTCTTCATACGTTGTCCGTTTTATGCAAACTTGGGGTCTATCTAAACTAGAATTCCGAGACGAACGCAACGGTCATGCCGGTTTCTCTTAATTCTGAATATTTAATCAAGTTATTATCAATTTATCATCTTTAAGCATGGTTATAGTGTGTTTAAATTCTGGGGTGTTACAGTAAACACCAAATATAACCGGAATAATACATGTGATACAACACAGAAGGATAACACTTGTGTCTATTTTATCACTCTCAGCGTTATCCTTTTCTCATGATTCTTATCGATCTAGTTGTGTATAAGCCCAGAATTTTGGAATACGTATATAAATGAGTATTTCATTTCGTAACATTCCATGCTTGAATTCCTATCATTTGTATTCGATCGTAATGGAAGATATCCATCCTCTAATCCTTACGGTGTTTAATCCTTCGATTTAGAATTTTTGAGAAAAATTCAAACACCATCCTTTTTTATGATTATGTTGATTGTTGAGTTGAATATATTGTTTGGGATGGGTTAAATA
The DNA here is from genome assembly GCA_030737875.1 of Allium sativum. Lineage (NCBI taxonomy): Eukaryota > Viridiplantae > Streptophyta > Magnoliopsida > Asparagales > Amaryllidaceae > Allium > Allium sativum. Next base: position 39,198,033 of record CM060913.1, read on the forward strand.
AATTAAATCCAAAATATATGTATAAGTAAAATTCACGTGGGATGAATGAGTGCTATTCTAATAATAAATCAGAGATGTGTAGCAGAAACAAGTGAATTGTTTTGGTTATGCAAAAATTTAATAAATCTTTAAATATAATTAAGGGATAGTAACTAGTGTTAATAATTAAATGAATGTTAGAGATTAATTATCTTGTAATATAATTTATGTAAATAATTAATGAAGTGTAGTGTTGGGTTGTTTCTCTTTAAAAATATTTGTAATCACAAACAATAGAAGCAACTATGTGTTAATTGAAATTTGGTAATTTTCTTTCATGTTGGGTTATCCGTTGGGTATTTTAAGGGATTCTGATTGATGCGTCCCATCAATGAGATCGATAAGAATTTCTTAAATGCCTAGATTGGACGATTGAATATATATTAATTTATGGAATATACAAAGAACTTTTGAAAATAATAAAGAAGAATGTTTGTAAGAAGTGGTATTAAACTACTGCATTAGTCGGGAATAAATTTGGATGGCGAGGTGATAATGATCTCGTGTCGACATCACAGCCAAAAGGCATGATAAGTTGTAATGAGTGGATGGTTTAATATTTTATTCGAGGCGAATTAAAGAATTATTGGTGAAAGTTTGTGCTTTGGAAAGTTTAAGGTGAATAAATATTGGAGTCTCATAAACTAAAAATGTTTTGAAATTCAAATCAACCTGGATCATAAGCGGTATTTTATACTCTTATAATCAAGTTGAGAAATTGTTGCAGTCGTCAAGTTGGAAGCATAAAACAATAACTGGTGAGGCTATTTGATGTTACCATCAAGCTAGCAGCCATTGTCGGGAGGAATTAATATAAAAGTGATGAAGTGACAACATTTCTTTTAACTTGAAAGTGAATGAGGATAAGTGCGTATTCTAAATAATCTGCTTTATGAAGGATATGTTGTAATTTTAAATTTTTTGAGACATGCTATTTGGGATAATAATTTAAATTTGTGTAAGCCATATGTATAAAGTTTTCAAACTTTGTTGAGATAAGCAGTTGTGAGAATGAATTTGGAAACTGTGTGGCTTATAGTATAAGATAACCTTTTTCGAAGTAGATAAAATTTAGAATGAGTTATTAGAAGTGGAAATTTATATTGATGTTGTTTTATGTAAATTGCAAGGATTCAATTTATTAAGGGGGAAGTTTGTAACAACCCGAGTTTTTGACACCTGACAAGATAGATTGCAACGTGTCCTGTTTATCTTAAAATTGAAAAGAGTGAAATCTAGGTTGTATGTCAAACTCGTATAATATTTTTAAATTTTGAAATAAAGAAATGATGGTTTTCATAATTTGTGTGTATTTTGGGATAATTTAATACCATGGGAATAATAAGAAATTTAGCCCAATTCGTGATTGTAAATTATAACTTGATGCTTAATGTGAATATAAAAAATATACAATACTGACGTGTAATCAATAATTTAAGGGGAAAACAAATATTTCAATATAAATGTTAAGTTGTTTAAATAGATAATAAATAATTTATGTATATTGTGTTGGAAAATGAAAGTTGTTGGAATTATGAAATAAATAAAAGTGTGTTTTGTTGGCTTATGAATAATTGTGAAGTGTAAATATTGATGGAAAGTAGTATTAATGTGTTAGAATAATTTTAATAGAATTATGCTAATTATTTGTTGTCATGTTTTGGTGCTTGTACAATTTTAAAATTGAAAATAGAAGATTGTACATAATAAATGTAAATTGTGAAATTTAGTGATAAAATATAAATCTTGTGCTAATGCTTTAATGTGTGTTCATTAAAGTGTTTTAGAAATATTACATATAATTTTTGGTAGAACTAAATTGTGTGCATGATGATTAGAAAGAAGATATATTTATTCTTACCAATATGTGAATATTAACTTCGTTATATATATACATATACATATATATATATATATATATAATATGTTGGAAAATGTTTATTTTATGTTTGTGTAATATTGTAGAGTTTTTACAATGTTATGTATGTTAGAGAAATTGGTAAAGTATGTTGAATTGAATGATTTGTGTTATATCTTTACTTATGCCAAATTTGCAACACCTTGTAATTTGCAATACTTTGGCTTTTGGGTTTGGATCTTTAGTCCCAAGCCCATGGATATTTCTGGAAAGCGCCAATAGAAATATACATACTTTTATTTTTATTCCTCTTAGTTAGTTCTTCCCCTCAGCTAGTTCTTTCTCCTTCCTGATGCTTTAACCTGAGAAATCAATGTCCTCTCCATTCCTCTCCAATTAGCAATCCTCAATACCAACTTATTAACCATTAGAGGATTGCCAATCTCCATCAAATCAAGGGAATCAACAACATATCTCTCTGGAATTTTGAAGAAATAAATTTGTAGTGGAGATTGGCTTTGCATGGTGGCATTTCTTCTTCCTATAGGTTGTTAATGGTGAAAGCTTCAATTTTGCAAGAATTTTGAGCTAGAAATCCTCCCAATCAGTCAAAGTGAGTTTGCAAAACTCACACAATCTAGTTACTTTGCTTTGTGTTTTATTCTTGTCTTTGAGTTCATTGTAGAAGAGGAAATCGTTTACCGTAACTGGAAAAGTTGCAGTAAAATTTACAATAACCTATCTTTGCCTAGGTCAATCTTTGAGACCTTCATCTCTTTAATCCTAGATGGTTTTGTGTAATTCTTGTCTCAATTTGTTGCCGAAATCATGCTCTTGCTTATTCGTTCATTGCATGCTATAAATCTTTCTCTTGTTGTTTCAGAAATTGAGCGAAACTAGGAAGCGAAGTAGGATTTCATCATGTGAAAAATCCGTGCTCTGAGTCGACCTAGGCTTGTGTTGTGTCGACCCATAGGTTGACACACACATGGTATGGGTCGACCTATGTAGTGTTGTTTATGGTGCACTTCTCTGTGTGTCTTTTCCCGACTTCTGCCTATTCATTCTTACTGCTTCTTAGTGATATTTTTGAACTTATTTGAGTTGTTTAAGCATCTCTTCAATAATGAATTAAAAGCCTACAATGTATAAGATTCGTTATTCGAATTGTATGAATTTCTTGATGTTTTTGTTCTGTTTTGTGGCTTATTCTCATAACGATTTGGATTATTGTTCCATGTAGAGTTCTTTTTGTTTCTTGTGACACCATGCACATTTGAGAAATGTTTTCCTAAAGAATTTTCCTTATAAACATATTAGCTGGGAGACAATAATTTTATATGTTTTGGCTTTACAAATAGCGGCGTCTCGACATGAGATCTATCGCCCTCGCCCTCTTATCCACTTACTTAAGCAATTGGTTTTCCAATTTCATTTCTTATTCCTTCTCTTCCTTCCCCCTCTCCCTCTCGCCTCCAGATCTATCTCCGTCGCCCTCTTCTCTTCTAGATTTCAAACCAGTTTTCGTTTTCGTGATTTGGGCACCCTTCTTCCCTATTTCCAGATCTGCAATCTTTGCTTTGTCACTTACCACCGTTTTCTCTTCCACCCCTTCCCCTTTAGCCAGATCTATTGTTGTGGCTTCTTTTTCCATACATATTCTTCTTCACACGGTGTGCCCCTCATTCTTTTTCTAATCCTCTATCTAACTGCCACCTTCAATATCTCACAACCCGCAACATGCATCCCCCTTTCTCTAATAGTCAGGCTCATCAACGAGCGTGTCTCATCCCATTATCAGACCAATCCCGAAGTGGACCTTGGTTGTGGATCAGAGATTCTCCGACGTGCTGGTGGTGGTGTCATAAGTTCCTTGTCTTTGGCTTATCTCCATTTGTGTATGATGTCTTTGTTGTCTTGGTTGGTTATTAGTTTAGGTTTCTGTCTAGTTTTGGGTTGGTTCTTGAGTTGGGTGGGGTTTGACTTGTGACCTTTGTGGATGTGTGGTCAGGTTTTGTTTTGGTTTGTCTGTCAGTGGTCGGAGGCTGGGTGTGTGTTACTTGTTGGTTATTCTTTGTCTAGTTGCAGTTTGGGAAAGAGATTTTCACTGCGCTCTTCGAGAGTATGAAATCTGTTGTGCCTGTGGTTTAGGTAGGTTTCTGGTCTGCTACTCAATGTCGACGATTGCCACAACGATGGCCTGTGGCTACGGTGGCAGTTTATTTCTGGTTTGGGTGCTTGCTTTTATTGCCTGCTGTACCATTAGTGTAGCCTTACTAAATTTCATGAAGAAATTTGCTATCTTCTACAGAATTTGAGTTGATATGCTTTGAGCATATGATTTTTTGGTGTCTGTTGTGCAGTTTGAAAATCATTGTGTTTAGGTTCACAGTGTGTCAAATGGTTTTTGCCTAGTGTTATCTTTCAACCTTTGTTGCATGTCACAATGTACTGGTTTTTTTTTCATATGTAATGTCCTATGCCAGATTGACTCTGCCTGCATGCTGTTATTGTTTATGTTGTAATTAGTAGTTTAGATAGAGGGTCTAGCTCCTTTTTTGTAAACTAGGATAGCTGTAGTGGTCAGTCCACTCTAAAACCCATCTATGGGGCCCGGTCTACCTTAAAAATCGATGTAGTAGGTTGATAATATGCCAATCTTCTGTAATATTTGTAATTATTATTTGTTTAATAATAAGTGTTTGAGGTCACTATAAAAACCAATCGGTTTTGCAAAAATAAAAAATAAAAAATAAAATAAAATTTAGTGACGTCACGAAGCGATAGTATAAGCGATATTTTGTGAATATAAAAATGTATATTTTAAAGTGTAAACCAAAGTGTTTTTGAAGTTGTTTTATAAATCTCGTTTCCGTAAAATCTAATATTTTCTAGTATACAAACTCACACATTTCTGCCCTCTTCGTGAAGGTGTGATGGAGATTAAACTGTATTGTAAACCCCGCGGCATGGGACACAACGGTATACTGCATCGATTAATCCTAGATCTGTATTATCGAAGTAGTACTTCTCTATGTTTTCTAATGTGAAGATGACTTGTGGTGTGTGAACTGTTAAGTGAGAACGTGTGGTATGAGACGTACGATTATCATTTTTCGGGTTACTATCTGAGGGTCTGTGACACATTCATGTTGTTTAAGCTAGTACTAGACCTTCGGGTCAATCATGTTGTATAGTGGACCTACGGGTCAATCATGTTGTATGTGACTTTCGGGTCGATCATTTTGTTATGCGACATTCAGGTCGATCATGTTGGATAGAGTGCCCCTCAAGTTGTTATAAGTACTGGCTATGGCCTTGAGCCATTATGTTGTTAACACATGTAGGCATGACTTTGGCTTGCCAATCATGTTGTTTCAGTGTTTTGTGATTTATTATTGATTCCGCCATTGTGACCATTTTTATTATTGGTGATTTGATTTTAAACTCTTAACAAAGTTTCAACAATTCAGTGATTCAGGGATTTAGTGATTTACGTGGTTTTGTGATTTCATTGATTTCAAAATCTTTCACTTCGTGTTATGAGATTCCAAGTGTTGATTACCCTAATCGTGGAGTTTTAATAATTCGTGCTAAGGCAATGTTTAAGTTTATGTTCATGTTCTTGCCCTTACAACCATATACTAATCTTGTGGATTAATGAGTGAAGTGCCTTGTTGTCCTGAGTGTATGAGTGTACGACGTCCCTTTTTGTTGGAAAGTAAACTGTTGTATTTGAGTTTACGTGCAAATCCATGTTTTGTGATTCCTTTTTTTAGGGAAAAGAACTAATGTCGGGTTGATATTTTATTTCATCTGCTATTATTACTGATATGTAAACTAGACTGATCCGTGCATGTAATACTCGGATCAGACCGAGTTGTTTTAGGTTGCAGTCTGTCGTTGATTCGAGGTTAACCGATTTAGCTTGGACTTTATATTTGGAGCCAGTTCCTAGTTGTATTTGGGTAATCAAGTCGTTGTATATTCTTTCATTTGGAGATGTTGAATTTGTCTTGTATGGTTCATGTATAATCATTCGCATTTGTAGAAAATGTATATATTTTATTCTGTGATTGTATCTATATGTAACTGTTCTGTATCTGTTAACAGCGATGAGTTGTATATTATTTTAAATACGATTCTGAACTATCGTAGTTTCATATTAGATGTACCAATCATGTCGATCTACTTGAGATAAAAAAAATAAAAATTATACACACAATCCACGTACCGTCTAATAAGCAGTTATTCTAGCATGCTAACTTACATGCGAAGGTATCCTTTGTACGCTGGTCCATTAAGCAGTTATTCTAGCACGCGGTTTAATTCCCTTTTTCATTTTATTCTGCTGCTTTCTGCTCTCGGCTTCGGAACACAAGAAAAGAAGGCCCATTTTCTTTTTATTCCTCGTTCTTCGGAATCTTTGTCGAGCATTCGATTATAGAACAAAAAAGAGTCCGTAAATTGCGCCTTTTGAATCAGACCATCATTTTCTGGTGTTTGATGTGAGGTAAGAAAACAAAAACTTCTTTGCTCGGGATCTGCTGGGTTGTTGAACTTTTATATAGGTTTTTTGAGTCTGATCTGAAACTGATTTCATAAATTAACAGATCATGAGATATATGTGCGGTATGTAATGTATGTAGAGATAATGCCTTTTTGATAAGGGAATGAAAAGATGCTTAATGTGTTATTGGGACGCATCAATTGTTTTATTTTGGTGATAGGTTTTCCGTTTCTTGTTCGTTTTCAGATTGGATTTATTGGTTGATTCCTACGGAATACTTGTTTTTAGCTCTAAGAAACTAAGGCATCTTTTCAGTTTTTCCATGGGAGCTAATACTATCAAATGCTAGCTATGATTTCTGAAATTTCGAGATGGACTTTAGTTCAATTTTATTGGGAGGCTTTTTTTTTTATATATAAATTTATTTATTTGAGTCAAATCAAGCCATGGTACCTGTTTTATAACCAAGTAACTATTAAGAAATAAGCCTTTTGTTTATTTGTAGATGCTTTTGGTAACCAGCACAGCATTAAAAAAAATAAAATAAGTTCATTATGTTTAAAGCTTAAACCACTGGAAGAAAGGTTTAGATTTGTAATTGCTTTTTGTTGTACCTGGTTGCATAGTTCATGTAACGGAAACATATGCATGCAATGCATGTGGGAAATGCACCAGTAACTCGTTTTGTTGCACATATATCTTTCCTGTTTGTGTTAGAAGCTTGAATTATGATTGTGGTGACATTCTTCATTATCAGAAATATGCATTTTAGAACTATGATTTATCTTTGAGATGTTTTTTTGAAAATCTTTTCTGTCTATGTTATCACTTATCAGTCACTGATTTTGCGAATTATCATATTTTAACCTTTTTATTGGTGATATTTTTTGCAAGCTCAGCTTTTACACTTAACACCAGTATTAGTAAATATCCCTTAAACTTTAATCCAGATTTGGAATCAAGCATTAATTGGTATTGGTGGTCACTCTGTCATATATGATAATTTCAGGAGTGTAATAGCAAAACTAAGACTTAAATATGTCGGGCTATGTTGGGGTTATTGTCTCCGATCCTAGTCTTCAAAGTCAATTTACCCAAGTGGAGCTAAGATCGCTTAATTCTAAGGTAACAATAAATTGAAATATTTTTATCCAGAATACATATGATTCCACACAACTCAAATTCTTAGTATGGAGTATGGACTAACTCTTCCTTTCGGTAGTTTCTCTCTACAAAGAGAGATACAGGTCATGTCACTATTGACAAGTTACCACCTCTTATGGCGAAATTAAAGGGTCTGACAAATGTACTTACTGAAGAGGAAATATCTGCTATCTTATCCGAATCATACCCTGATAAAAGCACAGAGTTAGATTTTGAATCATTTCTTCGGGTATTACCTTTCACTGTATTGTCATATTTCTTCTCAGTTGTACTACAGTTTAGATTTGCACAAGCAATTAAATACATCTTGTCAGGCCTACCTGAATCTTCAAGCAAGGGCTGCATCAAAATTAGGCAGCTCAAAGAATTCTTCATCGTTTTTGAAGTCTTCCACAACTACAACTCTTCATAATATTAGTGAATCTGAGAAGGCATCTTATGTGGCACATATTAATAGTTATCTTGGGGAAGACCCATTTTTAAAAAAGTACCTTCCATTAGATCCAGCTACGAACGACTTGTTTAACCTTGCAAAGGATGGTGTACTGTTATGGTAAGTTTCATAAGTTTTAGTAGTCTTTGTGATTTGAGGTTAGTAAATATATAGTTTAACTATACTTTGTTTGTTCTTTAATCTTTGAAACCTGTGGTAATTGATGTCAAAATCTAGTCATTTTATATTATAATACCTTGCTTGATTTGCTATAGTAAGTTGATAAATGTTGCTGTTCCGGGAACGATAGACGAGAGAGCTATCAATACCAAACGCGTTTTGAACCCATGGGAAAGAAACGAGAATCACACTCTGTGTCTCAACTCAGCGAAGGCTATTGGGTGTACTGTAGTCAACATTGGAGAACAGGATTTGGTTGAGGCTAGGGTAAGTGTTTTTTCTCAAAAATATAAATAAATAAATAAATAAATAAATCTTAATAAGATAAATGTTGATAAGTTAATTTTCAAACAAATTGTTAACATATGAGCGGTTTATTTTTAAATGCTGCATTTCCTTGCCATAGTTAATTACTTTTACTTACATACACACATGGCGGCGGCTATTTGAACACAAAATAAAACACAGATGGTGGCACAAAAGATGTGGACTATTGGATCTTTTTGTCCTTATAGGAATGTGGAATTGAAGGGGCAATCCAATGGTGAAGATCCATTGTGTATAAATAAACTTTTCCTGTACACGCACACAAACGCGCATACACACTCAAATACACATACAGACAGACACAGAGATACTCTGACCATTTGAGCATGCATGATTACCATCCTTATTCTGGTATCTTTAACTGATATTTCCCTGTTTGTTTTTACCAGCCTCATTTGGTACTCGGTTTGATATCTCAAATGATCAAGGTATGTTCAGGAATACATTATTCTAAATTGTTTCACTCTCTCAATCTTGTTTTTTTAGTTATCGAATGATTGGTTGATATTTTTCGTTCTATATACAGATTCAACTATTGGCTGATCTCAATCTCAAAAAGACACCTCAACTGATGGAGATTGTGGAGGATAACAAGGTTGATTGTTGTGCCTATTCTTTGTCATATATTTAAAATATTATTGTTTGTACCTTTTATGCACTGTGTTATTGATATTGATTGTTTAAATATATATAGGATATGGATGAGCTGATGAGCTTACCTCCTGAAAAGATGCTACTGAAGTGGATGAATTTTCATCTTCAAAAAGCAGGCTACAAGAAAACTGTAACAAATTTCTCGTCTGATGTTAAGGTAAGCTAAGCAGTGTCCGTCATTGCATGCTTCATTATATATGATGTGGTGCTGACTTGTAAGCAAACTATACATGAGTTTTATTTGTCTGTTATCCCATATGTTCATATGCTCTTAGGATGGAGAAGCGTATGCATACCTTCTTAATGCTCTAGCACCTGAACATAGCACCGTTGCAACATTAGATACCAAGGATCCTACTGAAAGGGCTAAGATGGTAATTGAGCAAGCTGAGAAACTGGATTGTAAAAGATACTTGACACCAAAAGACATTGTTGAAGGTTCAACAAATCTCAATCTTGCATTTGTTGCACAAGTTTTCCAACATAGGTATACTACCCTTTATGTTTGTTTCCGTGTTACCTGCGTATGTTGTGATTTTTAATTATGATTTATTTCACAGGAGTGGTTTATCAACTGACACAAAGAAAATAGCAGTGACAGCCCCAACCACGCCTGAAGACGTTTTAGTAACAAGAGAGGAAAGAGCCTTCCGTATGTGGATTAATAGTCTTGGCATTGCTACATATGTTAACAATTTGTTTGAGGATGTTAGGAATGGGTAATTAACCTTTTAACTTTGTCTTGGCAGGGTGAATTTCATTTTTTCCTGTCAAATTCCAGGGCATTACTATGATTCAAAAATTGAAAGGGGTTGGTGTCATTTTAAATAATCAATAAGGTTCACCTAAATTAGGAAAGAATAACTTGTGTTTAAATGCAAGCTACAAATTTATTCTCAGAAGAGACTAGAGTAACTAGCTATACTTACTAAGGGTTGACAATAGCAGTTAGCAATCGTAGGTTTGGTAGCGAGTTAAATAAATAATAAATACACTCTTTTCAGGTGGGTACTGCTAGAAGTACTTGACAAAGTGTTTCCAGGATCAGTTAATTGGAAGCAGGCATCCAAACCTCCTATCAAAATGCCATTTAGGAAAGTAGAGAACTGCAACCAAGTTATAGGGATTGGGAAAACACAAAAATTTTCTCTTGTAAATGTTGCGGGGAATGACATTGTCCAAGGAAATAAAAAACTCATTCTCGGTAAGTTGTTTTTTAATCTTGATTCAAAAATATCCCGACAACTGATTTAAAGTTTACTTATGGTCTAACTGTAAAAAATGAAATTTGTCAATATTCACAAACAACTTTGCCAAGCAACCGTTCAACTTGTACTCAATAACTCTAGTATCTTTGTGGTACTATTTGGTATCTTCCAAATTTTTTTGTGGTTGACTTTTAAAACGTTACTGATACAACTTGTGATATGTTACGTTGCATATAATAAGGAAAAGTTGTAAGATAACATTTAATAAAATGAGTCAACTTACTTGTCTTCATAGTAGACCGATCCTATTTATTTATATATTAAAAAACAAAACCTTTTAAGGATTATACCTTTTTCCTCTAGCTTTCTTATGGCAATTGATGCGGTCCAACATTCTTCAACTTCTCAAAAATTTGCGAGGTCATTCTCTTGGAAAGGAAATGACAGACACTGATATCCTAAATTGGGCGAATAACAAAGTGAAAAAGTCAGGAAGAAGTTCCCAAATGGAGAGTTTTAAGGTGTAATATCTTGACTTCTTCGTTATCCGCTTTAATGCACTTTGAATGATTACCTTAATATTATATATACATGTATTATTTCCATTTTTTTTCCTTTTAGGATAAATCACTGTCAAGCGGCAAGTTCTTCTTGGACCTTCTCAGTGCAGTAAAGCCTAGGGTTGTTAACTGGAAAATGGTCACAGATGGTGAAGATGGTAAAATTTATTGCTTCTCGTTAACATATGATACCATTCTTTCTGGTTTGCGGTGTTCATTACTTGATTATAAATCCTTGTTATGATTTTGCCACTTCAAATTGCAGAACATGACAAGAAGTTAAATGCTACTTATATCATAAGTATTGCTAGAAAGCTTGGATGTTCAGTATTCTTGTTGCCTGAGGACATTATGGAGGTAAACATATAGTACATTTGCACACACTTGGTAGTGTATTTTCCAGTATGATTGTGAAAATATAATGAATTTGTGTAGACATATTGTCATGTGCATAAGGCAAGCCTCTTAACCAAAGTTCTTGAAGAAATTTGAATTTCGTCTTTGGAGTTAGGAAACTTTATTGTTACTTGTAAGGAGCTTAATGAACAAGATTCCTGTTTAAAAAATGTTTGAAGAATAGTTGCTTGAGCATATATTTTGATCATGTTTCGGTTACTACCCCCTTGTTACATTATTTATTTTACAATTAGATAATACTTTTTGAGTTATACAATTCAAAAGAAATCAAACTTTGGAGATATGTTCTTCTATCATTTAAGATCATACTGCAAAAGGTCTCTTAGACAATTTGTAACATATTCAAAAATAGTATTTCAAATAAAATTTATATTCAAATGTTAACATAAAATTTGAACAAGTTAGGGATCTTGAATTTGTTATGTATATTAAACATTCTCAAAGTGTAATTTAATTATGAATTGTGTAACTAAGAAAAAAAAAAAAACATCAAGGTGCACTGTAGGGTTCAGCATAAGATATGCAGCTGACCCTTCTACGTTTATCCATATTCAGGCCTACACACAAAGATATCCACACTTCTACACATACAGATAGTTTTAGGACGTATACATTACATTTCTAAACTCTACGAAAGTGTGCACTGAACTCACATCCCATACTCCATGTAAGTCATAGCGTTATGCTTGTCATCATCGCGACTCAAATGTGTACCTCTTGTTGTTTAACTGCACATCTTACCAAAATGTGTACCTCTTGTTGTTTAACTGCACATCTTACCACTAGGCCATCTTGATGATTTTCATTCATTTTTTTTTTTGTTTGGGGGAAGAGAAGGGGGGCGGGGTTGGGTTGGGTTGTTTGCAAGCACATACACACACACAGTGGAAATTTAGTCCATGTTCCTATTTTTTACTGCAAATATTGATAATATTTCACTTTACAAATATTTACATTGCTAGCATTCTTTGTAGAGATTGTATATTCCCACCCTAAATATTCGGGTTCTAAATGAGGAACAACTTTGAATATGTCTGCTGTATTTATTATTGTTGCACAGCGAGTATTTCAAACTGGAAATATTTGTAATTCGCTGACAAAAGTTCTTTTCGAAATTTAAGCAATAACTTTGAGTACATCAGATGAATATTCGACATTCAAAAAATATATACAAAATATTAGGTACGATTACAGTTTATTGTTTTTCTAATCGGTTTTAATTACCATTTTCATCAAAATTTTTACAAAATAAAAAAGCGAGTCTGAATTTTTTTGAAGCAAAAGGCTTGAGCCAAAATGACACTCGTGCGCCCGAGTGATGTGTGTGAGTCTTTAAATCTTCCATCACTTCATTCCCATATTTCATTTGTGTCTGTAATGGCACATCACATGTGTGTGTATGGAGCCAATCAATATTTCATATTGCATTTTTTTGGATTGAAATAAATATTTTGTGGATGTCTCCTTGTAATACAGAATATTTTTACAGAATTTTGGTGCAACTTTTCAAGCTTTTAGCCCCTTTAAAACCATACATCAATATGAGCGGTTGAAAATGTTTATTTTAACCGCTGGTTTAACTCGTATTTTGCAAAGTGGTAGATTTTCAAAAGATTCAAAATTTTGTGTGGATGATCCATATGATAAGAACGACATGTATACGAATTGGAGAATTTCAGCAGAATGGAAAACGACCATCTGGAGGCTGTATGTTGTGTGGAAGCATCCACATCCCCACTTATCCCTTCAAAATCTTCCCCTGCCCGTCTTTTTGTGCCAATATTTTCTTAATGAAATAAAAGTTTATATATATGATTCATCCACTATTGAGATCATCTTTATAAATTTTTGTATTACCTCAACGCTTACAAGCATGTTTGAAATTACATGTGAAGTCAACGATAAAAAATTTCAATGACTCATATCAACTTGTATTAATTATTATTATTATCATTATTACTGCTACTGCTGCTGCTACGATTATTACTATTACTATTACTATTATTATTATCATTATTATTATTGGGAGAAATAAAGCATAGAAATGATGTAAAAATTTGAATAAATGATCTTGATAGTAAAAAGATGACGTCTATAAAATATTTTTGCACTTTTAAACTTCCAGATACATCAAATTTATGGGGAATTTAAAGAGAAGGGGATGCATATTGGTCCTCTATATGCTTGGTTGTGCATGTGTGCATCTTTGTTAATAGTTGTAATAATTTCGCATCTTCAAAAAGCCTCTGTCTGTAAGGTCACAATTCACAAGTTTGATATGGGAATAATGCCATGAGTTCTGTTTTTCTCTATGTTTTCAGTTTACGTATTACTTCGAAATCTCAATATCATTAGATACTCCTTTTGAAATATGTACAATTCGAGGTTATGTTTTTACTTTATTAATCCAATATTCTACTTATTATCAATAATTTTAAAAAGAAATCCACACATGACATGGTTCAAGTGTCAAGCTCTTACAAGAACCATATATTTTATATCTATATATTCAATTCACTGTTTTTTTTTTTAAAAAAAATCTCAATATCCCGAAATACTTTTTAAAAATATCTCTCATTCAGGATCATATTTTAATTTCTTGTCCAATAGTCTACTTATCTTCATTAACAATAGTACTCTCATTGAAAATTATTTATAGTGTAACATTGTTTTATATTGTTATCAACTATTTGTTGAAAATTTGAATTTGAAATTAAATATGAGAAAGTTTGTACTTCTATCTGTTATTGACATTCTGTAAGTATGAATTCATTGTACAACTTTTAAAGGTTCAAACTTATAACAATTTTAAATTACTTTGAACTATATCTTTTTATATCATATATAAAAATAATAGTAATCAATACAATGCAAAAAAGAGAAAAATGATCTAAATATTTCAGGGTATCTTGTTTCAGTGATAAACTTAAAATCTTTTTTGGTTTATGGGCCAGCAACTTTCAAAATTAGTTAGAAGGACGATTACCTTCTCTAGATCACATCCAAACCATGCTGCTCCATCTCATGCCACCAACCCACACCGCCACATCCAATGCCACCGCCCGCCTACGTCGTTGCGCCCCATGTTGCAGTTATTCTACGCATCCATTACATAGTAGCATTGTTATATAGATTGCTATATACAATTTTGAGATACTAAATGATATTATAAAATGAACTGCAGTAAAAAAGGGTACTAACAACACCTTTATAAATAAAAATTTCATAAATAATCTTCTTAAAATCATACTATTACCAGCAGGTAGAATTATAAAAAGAATTATATCTTACAAAAATTCTACTGCAAAATAGCTTTATGAACTAACGTATACATTTACATCATTTAAAATGCTATTACAATTCATAAAATGTTTTTACAAGATAGCAATATACACACCTTTCGTCTAAAAGATGCTACTATAATTCATGACTACTATTACAATTCAAAAATTAATATTACAATCATAGACTACAACAATTCATAAGAGCGTTACGACACGCGCTTCGCGCACGATGATGACATATGCTTTGCATGTGAATTGTTTTTCTACAAATTATATATGATCAACAAATTCAAGAGAAATTAATTTGTATAAACATTTAGCTATGTTTTATGCTGAAACCTTGTGTAGTTAATCTAAAATTTTAATTTTAAGTTGCAACATCTAATCGTTCATCACTTTGAATTTTATTAACTAGAAAAACGAATTTGTAAAATATGTTATTTGTGTCATAATTTTAAGCATAGAGAGATATTTGAAATTTGTGAATTAATTTAACCGTTATATTTTATTTTAGGCATGAAAGAAAATTTGAAGTTGTAAATAAGCTTAACTGTTAAATCTTATTTACAGAGGATATTTAGATTTGTTATTATCTGTATAAGGACATTTTCGGTAGTTCATGTTGACTCCAAAAAAATATGATACCAAAAATATTATAACTACTAAGAAAGATAATTCTACTGCAAAATTACTGACAACATATAAAATATGCTATTATAGACTATTATATAGTTCATAAAATATTATTGCAAGTCATAGAGCGCTACCAGACGATAGCATTGTGAGCTAAGATATACATATTAAATCTGCAAATGGCACTACAATCATAAAATGCTGTTACTAGTCATATAATGCTGCTATGAAATAATATTATGAGCAAAATCATGCATATGTTATTTTTTCCAACAAAATAAATCAGTCAGTGTTATGGTATATTAACAATTTTAGAAATGCATATTATTCTTTGATGAATATACTCTAGGAGAACCCAACGTATTCCTTGGTGAATATACTCTAGGAGAACCCAACGAATCGGTAAACTCTTGAAGAAAATTAAGTTGTGTCTTTCCGCTTCGACTCATTAGCATTACGAGCAAAGATATACATATTAAATCTGCAAATGCCACTACAATCATAAAATTGAGAATATAGCCCATCTACATATTCTTCGACAAGGGGGACTGGCTATTTGTACAAGTCCAATCCACCCGCTCTTAGGCAGATGGACTTGCATCTTATGGTCATCGCCCCGTTTCTTCGGAGAAGACTACCATGTTTAATCAATATCAGTCATCATGTTTAAGTGGTTTTCAAAATCAAATATCATTTGTATAAACCAAATCAGTACGAAAACAAACATCTTAAGGATCTAACTCAGAGCGTATCTAGAGCCTAGTCGATGTCGCGTACACGTTTATATGACCCAAGGTAATTAAATGTCATATATATATTCAAAACAGAAAGCACAATTAAGAGATCGAATCTAACTCCCATCCATCCCAATTAAGGGATTATTATTCTCGCCCTGGCTTCGTGATCCTAACATGATGTATTTGACGCAGATGACGGTTGCTTCTGCTACACCATTGCAGTTTGGTTCCTCACATATTGTTGTATTTGGTTATTTCGAATCTGCTCTTTTATTAAATCATGAAGGTGTATGCATCGTTCGTTTCATGCCCGTCCATCTCATAAGAATACAAAACTTATGGACCTTCTCTTCTGATATGTGGGGTCTTTCTTAACTAGCTTCTAGTAGAAGATACACCTCCAGTATCTAGGTAAATCATTTCAACGCTTTTTGTTAATTTAGTAAAGAAAATTTTGGTTCCTTCATTTGACGCTTTGGTTCTTTGATGCTTTCGTTAGGTTTTCACTTTTCTTTATCTTTCTCCTATTCAGCCTTAGTCCTCTATCCTTTGCTTCTTTGACCTCGACATAGCCGATTTAGATTTGCTAATTATTATAAAAAATTCATTGGTAGAATGGAAGGAATTAGGAGACGAAGAATCCGCTGGAAACGAATGGGAAGATAGAAAAATTCGAAGAAGAAAGGATTTTTTGGTTAGACGCATGGAATTAGCTAAACATTTTATCCGAACAAATGTAGAACCAGAATGGATGGTTTTACTCTGTTTTCGCATCCTCCTGTTGTGGATATCTTTCGGCTTGATATAGAATTTCGCTAGTTCCATTGTGGATTTCTCTCAAAGGCAATCTTAGAATCATTTTTATTTGCAACTCTGAAGTGACGAGCGAGGATTTCGGCCTCGAAAATTGACATGAATACATTCTCAGTATTCACGTGTCGCAAATTCAAGGGTCGAAAAATTAGAAAGTCATGAAAAAAGAGGATAGAAGAACAGAAAGAAAATAAGATAAAATAGATGAAAGATATAACATAATTTCACAATGGAATGAATAATCTATGATATAACAATGCTCTTTACATAAAATAAAAAATAGTAATATACATACATCAATCAGAGTATAAAACTATAAATCAGCCTAGATCGTTATAACAACCCATCCTTACAATTATTGATACGTACAACAAACACGGTAGAATATAATAAAAGAATAAGGTCTCGAGCTCTAGCTCATCTTCTGAAGCTTCAAACAATCCAAATTTAATCTGGAAAATATACTCGATTTGTCCAGAGCATCAATGAAAATAACATTCGGATAAGTCTGGAATATCAGCGTGAGAACTTACATCATGGAGAATTTTATTTAATTTAGAAAATCTTTTAAAAGAAAAATATCTTGTAAGATTACACCGTACATAAACACGAACGAGTTTTACCTTATGATAGCTGAATATTTTATATCAAATCAATTGATATTATTTCCAATGACATGTGGGTTAAAACTCTTTCAAATAATAAATTAAAATAGCCGAAATATTACCATTCTTAAATTTCGAGTATGTTAGGTTCTACAAACGAAAAATCGAAAGCTCATATTGGAATTGAGTTTCATACATGATAGGGAACTAATTGTCATTTCCTTTGAAATCCACACATAAACAACTAGAACCTCAGTGGCTAGTCGTTTTTCTCAAACAAGCCTCCGAACTACATTGTCATGCTATTATTGAACAATGTTTTACTCGTACCCGTTCTCCATCAAGCCTCAAGTATCTGTCCATATGACAAAGATACCTTGAGGTCTCAATTTTCATTGGTCTCCTCATACTAATAACCGATAATCCAAAAAATAGGTCAGACCACATCATGACCCGTATCATCACAGAGGTGTGAGGCTAGAGATGCCACGTTTTACTTAACATAAAGTAAAATTAGACTTAGAATGTCACATTTGTCATTCCGTCAATCATTAATTGATTCTCACAAAAATACAATCTTCGAGCTCGTACGTCTTGTAGAAGGGTGTTAAGTGTATGAGAGGCTATCTTCTACACCAACAAACAAATATACGTTTGTAAAATCCACTGTATCTAATCTAAAAAATGCAATGTCAGACACTCATTCATACATCTTGTTTAGGAACATGAGAAAACGATACATTCGGTCGAGAGTCACCATAGGATTAGTAACAAGTAGTTCTCATAATACGCATCTCCAGAACGTAGGAAACATTGTTATAATGTGAATCCTGGTAGCTAGCCAGACTTCAATAAGTGGTCCTTTCCGTTTTGAAGGTCTCTGCCTTAAAATTATAATCATCAAGATGTTTTCACTTTCGAACGTATATGCCAGCTCGAAGTTGTTTATGGATCCAATTCCGACTCCGGTTTTTTCGAACCAACAACGATAGTTTAAAAACTGTCAAATATTTTGATAACCAGTTATTTAACTATCAACCTTATGAATCATCTAATCATGATTTTAATTTCTTGAGCAATTTATTCGGTTAAGCACATAAGCAGTCACAGAGCTTCTTCTTAATTAATAATCATTAATTAAAATCACTTGATCGATTCTTAAAAATCAATTTCATTTACTTATCTCAACAAAATAAGTATATTCACAGAACATCTTGTTTTCGATACTTGGAAAACATATCCATACACTAATTATTTTCAACACTTTGAAAATATATCCATACACTTATCTATACGGTACAAGTGTATTCACAAATCATTATATTATCAATACTTTGAAAACATATTCGCACACTTATCTATACGATATAGGTTTATTCACAAAACATTGTATTTTGAGTACTCAGAAAATATATTCAGATTTATCTCGACGGCATAAGTGTATTCACAAATCTTATATTTTCAATGCTTAGAAAATATCTCTATATACTTGTATCAATGATATAAGTATGTTCACAATTCTTATATGTGTTAAAACAATATTATGTTGACTAGTAGTAAATTGTTTACAGTAAACCCAGACCAAGTAGTATATAGTAAAAAAGGATTCGTAGTGATAAGACTATTTATACACAATACCAATTTCTTTATCCAATCTATACTATTCGTCGAATAACCATGAAATCACCTTTTAAATTCTTACCAATAGTACAAGTTACGTCATCAGAATTCAATACAGAGTTTAACTAAAAAGGTATGTATTCTATTTTAAATATGTTTAGTTTTTGAAATGGGAAAGTATATCTGGGCACAACTGGTGACACAATTAATCTCTATCATTGGATTGTCTTCTGATTTTCATCCTTTATATGAGAACAAATTGATTAAATAGTTGAGATTTTTTGTGTTTCAGTTTGTATCAGATTTTTGTGTTCAAATCAAGGTATGAGGTTCCGATCGGAACCCCGGGATTTCGGCCATCCCGGTTCGGTTTCGACCAAGTAGTATCTAGTAAAAAAGGAGTCGTAGTGATAAGGTTGATTATACACAATATCAATTTCTTTATTCAACCTATACTATTCGTCGAATAACCATGAAATCACCTTTTAAATTAACACGAATAGTACAAGTTCCGTCATAAGAATTCAATACAGAGTTTAACTAAAAAGGTATGTATTCTATTTTTTAAATATGTTTAGTTTTTGAAATGGGAAAGTATATTTAGGCACAACCGGTGACATAATTAATCTCTATCATTGGATTGTCTTCTGATTTTCATCCTTTATATAAGAACAAATTGATTAAATAGTTGAGATTTTTTGTGTTTCAATTTGTGTCAGATTTTTGTGTTCAAATCAAGGTATGAGGTTCGATCCAGAACCCCGGGATTTTGGCCATCCCGGTTCGGTTTCGACTGGAGGCGGAACTAAACTAGGGCAAAAACTCGCCCATTTAAAATCAATAAAAAAGAAGAAGAAAATTTTCGAGAAGGCATCGACCGAGCAAGAGAAACATGATCAAAAGTAGCATAATTAAATCGATCAAAAAAAACAGTTATCTGGAACCAAAATCAAGAATGTACCGTAAGCAGTTAGCAATTTATTGCAACAAATCGGAATTCTATAATTCAGTTGAGGTTGAATCTTTGTTGTCTCGTTTAATTTTCCTTTCTTTTCTTTCATGACATCTTCAGCGAGCGAAGTCGAAAACGTGAGGATTCTTTTTTTAAAGACGAGAGTTGTTTTGATGGAAAGTCAATGTTTTCAGGTTTAGGGTTACATTCTGGGTATTGGGCCAACAAATATAAATAGAATATAGGTGGGCCGACAACGTCAAATTGAATATATGGTTCAATTCCAATAATTTCGGTTGTGTTCTGTCATTTTAATTTGAAACAATGTAATAAA
Organism: Allium sativum; assembly: GCA_030737875.1. Classification (NCBI taxonomy): domain Eukaryota; kingdom Viridiplantae; phylum Streptophyta; class Magnoliopsida; order Asparagales; family Amaryllidaceae; genus Allium; species Allium sativum. The sequence continues at coordinate 39,218,361 of CM060913.1, forward strand.
TTACAAAAATCTAGTTTATTTCAATGTTTGATATTTACTTTTATTCAATTTTAGGTATGTTACAACAAATCCAACTAACATTATGGTAACTGAGACCAAAACCGAAATTTCCGAAACCGACCAAAACTATGAAAATTCCAAATGGTCGAAACCGAGTTCTCGAACCTTGGTTCAAATAGTCGCCTGTTTCTGAAATACTTCAAATCTCTTTTCATATCTTTCGGATTATCTTTTTATATAAATCAAATCATTTATAACCTTTTTGTAAATCGACAAACATTTTATAAGATTCTATCGTAAGTTTTTAAAATCATTTATAATTTGGTTTATAAACTGATAAGGTTGTTTGTATAACTTCTTTTATAAGGATATGAAATCATTTATACAATTTAATTCGTAATAAAATCTTCTTTTTGTAACTTCATAAAAAGTTATTTATAAAATTTGGTTAGTTATAAAACTCTTATGTATCTTTTATATTTTTTTTTAATAAAATTGGATTTCATTATGAAACTCTTTTATAAAATCCTTCTATAAAATCTGTTTATAAAACTTAATTCTTTTGCCAAACGACAACCCATAAAATTTCAATATACTAAATTTGAAGTCAACAGCCACCAAACACTTAACCAGTACTATTTTTTGTTTTTTAGTACAAGAGGGATCAAGTTCAACATATATCAATATGGTTCACACTCAGGTTTAAATGTTCAACATTTCATATATCAGTAACATAAATGCAAATAACATGACAATCATAATGGGGAATCCTGTTGGATTTATCCAACCTCTCCCCTACATCACAACTGATACATATCAACACATATATGTAAATAAAATCAATAATGGAGAGGAATCCAGTTGAATCCCTCCAGTCTGTCCCATGCATCACATACAACATATAAGCATATGGTATGTGTCATCCACTACTAAGTGGGTACATATAAAAGTTCATTCGCTCTGAGGATGAGAATAAAGCCAAATGATTTAATAGAACCGTAAACCATCCAAACAAGCAATTAAGCAGTTTATATTATTATATAATTATAAAAGTATTCTAAAAGGCGTGAGTTTTAACCCACCGTAATTATCCTTCAACGCTTTCGCATTTTGCTTCTTTTTTTGTAATTTCAAACAACGTTTGAAATTAGTTGGAATTCCAGCAAGCACCAAACACATTTGAATCCAATTCCCACACTTAGATATCGTTGTTACGAATCCAGGCGACCGACCATATTTGATTTGGACCTAAAATGAGTAGGATGTCACATTTTCAAATTTTGAATTATTAAAACAATATAATTATACAGGGACAACAAGGTTAACTAAAATAATCAACCCGAATTATAACTAACCCAAATCTCGTGTACATTGTCTACACAGTGGAAAACCCCCCTCCGTTCATCTCATTCCAGCTTCGGCTTCGTCCATTATTTCATCACCGCGACCCTATCGCCAGGTTCTCCGATCTCCAACGAACTTCCAGACGCTAGTCTCGCCTTCGCTCGTTGACTACGACCACCACAATCCTCACAAACCCGACCCTTACCATTTTACGTTCAACACGCTACGACAACCACCGCACAACCATTAGACAACAACGCTCCTCGCCGACCTTTCTCCTTCAGACCACAACCACGAACACTTCACCGATGTCGAGAAATCATCCAAAAACAGGTTCCGTGTTTAACTCATTTTTCGGCCACAGCGAAGCTTCGATCGTCGCTCGAAGTCCACCTATAGGTTCATCTTGGCCAGGCTCACCTTTTTTGTTGGAGTCGATGGGTAATTCGACTTGGATTGATCAGGGAAATTCTGACCATTGCTTTGGAGGTAGAGATAACGGTGGCCATGATATTTTCTTTTTGGGTTTGCTAACTGTGAAGTGTGATGATCCTTTTATACCAATTTCCAAACACTTCATCTTAACTTGACAAACTCCAATAAAAACGTGCTTACCGCCGTTTTATACTAAATAACCCTATTCCGTACTCGTTGTAACTAGTTTTTGGACCCAATTCGATCATATACAAAAGTTAACTTTTAGAATCATGTTATAATATTATAATTTCAAATCATTGAATGTTACACGTTTCTAGCTCGCACAATCACATAGTAAATCTGATCGTCACGAAATTTGTCATTATATGATAATTCACTACTCTAAATCCGATGAAACTGTTTCGTTGAAATTCGAGACAGTTTGCAAAATGATATTTTCATACGTTAACTAAATCGATTTCAAATCATTTCAGTTTTACGATAATAGTTTATTACCATCATTCTTATTTAAACAAAATTTCAAATAAGCTTTGAAATCAGTTTAATTTCATATTAAATTCAAAATTTACTTTTTCGAGTAATTTTAATATTCATATTTCTATTTCACTATTCAGTTATACGGCTCATATAATTTTGATTTGGGTCATTAAATCTCTAAAGCAGTCATCTTTATATTTAAATATATCAAATATTTAGGCATCAAAAATTTGGGTCGTTACATTCGAACACCACCACCATCAGAATTATCGATAGATCTAGTTCATGAACTACAACTGTTGCCATGTTGGATTTGGTTAGTTAACCCATCAGCTCTCTTCGGCCCTTTGTTTAACACTTAACTGTCATCATGTTTTTTGGTCTAACATATGCCCTAAACCGATTCATAAACTTCACCAGTAGTTTTATACTTGTGCTAATGGATCTGTTTTTCAGCTGACAAAACCATATGCAGCTAAATCTGATATGTACAATGGAAAGCACCCTGTCATTACTTCTTTCGAAGCTCTTAACGCTTTCATATGTTGGATATATTTCATCAAATATACAGTCGGATCGGTCATCCCATCATACATCTCTAGTGTTGACAGTTTATAGTATGGTGGATTCGTTGCATGATTCAGCATAAACAAGTCCTTGTTCACGTCTGCCACACGCTGATCAGGTGCTCATCTAAGCATCTTAAGCATCAAAAATCATAACATTGTTCATCGTTTGAGTTCCTTGGGGCCATGTGCAGTAGCGGAGCCAGCAGCTGGATCCAGGTAGGGCAAAATTATTATTTTTAACAAATTTTAATTAAAAAATTTGGTTTTGATAAGGAAAATTAAAAAAAAATGAGGTGGGGCATGTGCCCCACCTGGCCTAATAGTGGCTCCGCCACTGGCCATGTGCGCTCTTTGTCTCAAGCCTTCAGCTTGCCCTCATTCCTTTGCAGAACATCGCGCTCAATTCTCTGCTGTGGAACATTTGTATCCTGATTTGCATTTCTTATTTTATTGTCACCTGTTCTAGGTATCCCTGTTTCGACCGTACCCCATGTTCAATCATGTCGGTACTGATTTGATTTTTGTTGGTAACGACCTGATTTCTTAATGGGGGGACGACTTTTGCTTGCTTCACTCCATCTCCTTATGCATATGTTTGGCTTTCTGGTCTTTGGTTATGAATTCTAGTTGCTTTGGTTGTTCTTCGGTGATCTATACTTCTGAAAAGTCCATCTAGCATCCCCTATCGTCGAGCTATTATTCCGTTTTGCATTTCTTTCATTATTTTCTCTCTCTCTTCTTTGATCACCTAGGTAGATGTATTTGAACTTGTGGATACCTCCTAGCTACTTCCATGTTCTGGTTGGCTTGGTCTTGAAAGCACCAGGTCTAATTTAGATCAATGAATAAGCTGTATAAAATTTTCATAGTGGTTCAGCAATACTCCGTCCTACGTCCATTTTAATCTCTATCATTGATTCAACGCCCCCCCCCCCCCCCCCAAACCACCGCACACACACACACACAAAAATTACAATGAATCCATTCAGATTAGTGGATTTCAGGTTTATAATGCAATTTCTAAAGTTAAAGGAGAGGAGAAGGGGATAATACTTACATCTAAAATGCCTCTCCCAAAGTCTAAAAGAGAAAAGTCTCCCTCTAGTTGAAGTTGGCTTTCTATTTATAGGTGGAATGAGCCTCAAATCTCACAATCAGGCCAGGAAACATCCAAATCTCCAACATCTATTAACCCAGCGGGTAGAATAAGCCACAACACCCAATTCCTGACGGAGAAAAAAAAACTGATTAGATCGGTATCGATCTGAATCTGTTCATAAAAATTCACCTTTTCTTGTATCAGGTTCTTGTCTGCATTGCCTTGCTTAATCAAGTCTTCGTTTCAGGTCGGTGGTCTTCTTCAGTATCAAGTTGGTACCAACTTGAGTTTATACATCTAAAGCTCATCTTATCTTCATTCTAATCTTCTTTCATCCTCTCCTAGCCATTGCAAGTGCTAAAATCAGACTACGCTCCGAAATGATTCCAAACCCCTTGCGGTCTTTTGTCTTTCCATTCCAAACAACTTTTGAATTCATTCCTTCATTGATCTTTAGTTAGGTCTGTATTTTTGAGTCTGTTCTGAGACCGTGAAAATTTTGGTTATAAAATGTATACATAAAAAATGAAATTAATATAAGAAACATACCTTCTCTGCATTGCCTTGCTTAATCAAGTCTTCGTTTCAGGCCGGTGGTCTTCTTCAGTATCAAGTTGGTACCAACTTGAGTTTATACATCTAAAGCTCATCTTATCTTCATTCTAATCTTCTTTCATCCTCTCCTGGCCATTGCAAGTGCTAAAATCAGACTACGCTCCGAAATGATTCCAAACCCCTTGCGGTCTTTTGTCTTTCCATTCCAAACAACTTTTGAATTCATTCCTTCATTGATCTTTAGTTAGGTCTGTATTTTTGAGTCTGTTCTGAGACCGTGAAAAATTTGGTTATTAAATGTATACATAAAAAATGAAATTAATATAAGAAACATACCTTCTCTGCATTGCCTTGCTTAATCAAGTCTTCGTTTCAGGTCGGTGGTCTTCTTCAGCATCAAGTTGGTACCAACTTGTGTTTATACATCTAAAGCTCATCTTATCTTCGTTCTGATCTTCTTTCATCCTCTCCTAGCCATTACAAGTGCTAAAATCAGACTAGGCTCCGAAATGACTCCAAACCCCTTGCGGTCTTTTGTCTTTCCATTCCAAACAACTTTTGAATTCGTTCCTTCATTGATCTTTAGGTAGATCTGTATGTTTGAGTCTGTTCCGAGACAATGAAAATTTTGGTTATAAAATGTATACATAAAAAATGAAATTAATATAAGAAACATACCTTTTCGTTGATTTGCCCCTTGCTGTTGGTCGGTTCATCTACCCTCCTGGAGGTCCCCTGTATTGTGGAGTTTCTAAAAAAAATAAAATTAGTTTACATTAATGATTTTTTTGGTCAAATAATAATAGTCATGCTTCGTGTGGAATGAGGAGTTAATTGTTTGATTTTATATTATCTTACTTTCCAAAATTTCTAAATACCTGCATGATACCTACCAAATTACCTAGGATTGTTAACCGTTATCATTTTTCGAATACCGTTGGCGTACCTTTTTATTGGTGAACTAAAATTGCTTACTATTACCGTTTTCGATCGACCTGTATACCGATAATTTAGTAACAAGTACACCGGTAATGGTAACTTACCATGTATGTAAGTTGATATATTTGTACACCATAACACATCTTCATTATAGTGTTTGTAGTATTACTTAACAAAAAGACATAAATGAAAAAGAAAAGAAGTGTATTTGAAAAAAATTCACTGATTAATGAGTTAAATTTAATCATTTGTTTGGTTCTAAATGGCCGTTATAAAACATATCACATGAATATGAATGTGTTTTAAAGAAACTGGTAAAATAACCATTACCGTTGGGTTTGAAGAAATCTTACCAATAATTTACGTAGAAAATAATAAATTTGTTGTTATCATACCGTTTAAACTTGTATACCGATTTCATTTAAAAATAGTTATCAATTGATTTATAATGGTATGATAATGGAATATTTACCATTACTCCAACAACTAAGATTACCTATTGAACTGATATCATTACGTCCAAATATTGACATTTGAGTGTTTGACTCTTCAATTATAATCTTTTGCCTTTAATGTAGGAATGTTGTCATTGTACCAATTATGTTGCCTTCACGTGTGAAGTGTGTATTGAACATCGAGTATGTTGTTTTATCTCATTAATTTGCTATGCAAATGTGGGGGGTCATGAATGTTATTTTTTTGCCTTGCACGTTGTTCGTGCATGCCATGCCTTTGTGTGTGTACGTTATTGTGTGTGTACGTTAGTTTGCACAGTTTGCGCAAATGGCTCTTTGTATTTTGGCTATCATGGGAGAAGAAACTACTTTTGAATTAGTTTCTTTGGAATACAAGGGAGCCTAGGAGGTTAAAGTTGTCACCTACGGACCTACATATTTATCATGGTAAATCCATGTAGAAAGCCTCCGTGTGTATTGTGTGTGTACACACGCTTTTAAGGATCCAACAGCTCTTTCAAAGAAAATAACATAGCACAAGTCTCCTGTGTACTCAAAATACACCGCAAGCCTCTTTTTTGATATCTGCGGCTTGCACATTATTTTTGCAGTTTTGAATGGAATATCATGTCTTACATTCTCGAAAATTAAAAATTATGCACACTAAACTGGAGAATCAAAAAAGAAAAAATGATTCTACTATTTTAAGAAACTATGAGGTATAAAAAGCAATAACATATGTTTTTAAAATAAAGGGCATAGGCACATTTTAGGACTCATGAAGACTGAAAAACAAAAGTGTGGATTAGACACGCAGCCTTGAAGAGATGAGTGTCACACCACTTTGCAACAAATTTTTATAGAACAAGTAAGCTTTAGACGCCTTTGAAAGAGTTTTAATCTTTACCTATTTTCAGAAAAAAAAGGAAGAAAACATGCAAAAATGCAAATTACCAACAACAATTTGTAATAGGACTATAAATTTATCTTACACTTTCAGAAAACATGAAATAAAAAACATATTTCTGAATGCATTTCGCTCAGACACACACACACACACACACACACACACACACACACACACATATATATATATATATATATATATATATATATATATATATATATATGAGCAGTGTTCAATGACACACCCAAAAATAAAGCACCCCAATAGCCTTCCCGTTTTCCATCTTTCATTTATACTAAAGTAAAAATATATACACAAATTATGAATTGGATTTGTTTGTCTTTATGTGGAAGGTGGAATTCAAGGGGATCTAATGGTTGAGATCTTTCGTGGCTAAATAGTATATAGGAAAGTCTATTTAGACACGAAAGATCTCAACCATTAGATCCCCTTGAATTCCACCTTCCACATAAAGACAAACAAATCCAATTCCTAATTTGCATGTCTTATTTTGTGTTCCAATAGCCGCTTCATATATATATATATATATATATATATATATATATATATATATATATATATATATATATATATAGGGAAAGTCTATTTAAACACAAAATAGTGACTCGAGCAATCTCAACCTGATTTCCACCTTCCACATAAAGAAAAATCCTACGGTCCAGAGTTTGTCAGTAATTCTATGTTTAATTTTGTGTTCTAACAGCCGCTCCTACCCACACACACACAAAAATTATCTGAAAAGCTTGGAGTCTAACTAAAAGTTGCATAATCTATGTACAAAAAAAGTAATCATCATCCCCAGTTGCAGCCTAGGGTACCTAAGGCATTCATTCAATTCCTGGGTAAACCATCAAATCCTTTCTTCTTCTTTTATGGACATGCCTGTCTTGTTGACTTCGAACCTTCCAGTTTCTTAATACATATTTTATGCATTTTTGGAAGGTGCATAAAGTAAATAAAATCAAAGTGCAAAATATACGTAATTGCATAAACTATATGCTAAATATATAAGAATCGTATTTGTTTCGGAAAGTGCGCCCCCCCCCCCCCCCCCCCAAAACAAAAAAAACAAAAACAAAACAAAATCAAAGTGCAAAATTTATATAGTTTCAAATTTCAATATGTTATTCTAGCTCTTTTCATGCAAAATTAATCTTATTTGCACATTTTTGAAAGGCAGAGCATTTTTCATCTATTGAAAAAATATAAATAATTGATTATGAAAACTTGAAATTGTTTCTATTTTTTTCTAGTGTAATAATTACCAGTCGCATAGTGTTACAAACATGTGTAAAATCAATACATCTTTAGATAAAATTTAAAAATTAAAATACATAGTTTATGCATTTTTCTTTGCAGTCTTAGTAAAAAAAAGCGATATTTCTGTAATTTATTGAAGTAGATGCGATGGTGAAAGGTAGAATACCATAAATAACTCCGGAATGGGAGGGTTTCCACTTAACTGTGACTACGCAGAGACCTGCTTCATATACATTGATTTTTTGGGCTCTTATATGTGCGCGCTTGCTTGCTTTTATATGACAACATAAGAAAATCCATATATCTCAGTTGGAGAATAAAGTTTGTTTTGTTTTTAACTTGGATATCGTCCAATTATTTAAGTTTCACTTGAATGCCTTAATTTTCTTTTACCAAGCATCATGACTTAATTTTTTTGTGGTGGCAGGTAAATTCGAAAATGATATTAACCCTCACTGCAAGCATCATGTATTGGAGTTTGCAAAATCAACCTGCAGGAAGCTCAGAGCCTTCATCGCCATCGGAGATTTCCACCGAAGACACTTCTTCACAGAAAGATGTAGAAGATACCGCTGAAAGCGTATCCAGTTTAACAGTTGATGATGCAGATATTGCCGCTAGCTAGTACATGAAAATATATAAATTTAGCATAACAAAATTTGTTTGTTTTTCCGTAACTTTACCGTCCAGTTGATAAAAAAAAAAAAAAAGAATATGTAAACAAAGCATAGGTATAAAAAAATTCGCAAATCGGAGTTCAAAGTATACAAATGTAAAGAAACTTCAACTGTGATTCTGTTTTCATATGATAATTCATTTTTCTCCTGGTTTTTGACATGGCTGAGATTTTTACGAAGTGCTTGTGGATATTAAGAAAAATAATTTAGGATCTTAGCTACTAAAGGAGCTCTTTATCATGTTATTTGGATGCAAATTTCTGTTCATAATTATAATTAAGCAGTAGTTCTTTTCATGTTTTGTGAATGTTTATGTTCAAGTGCTATATTCTTTGGTGCTGTTACAATGATTTATTTCAGTAAAGCTGCATTATGGTGTACAATGTGTGCGTTTTCTATTTAAAATCTATCATTACTGCTTTTGTCATAAAATCAGTATTATGTTCTGTGTTCTCTGGATAACAACAAAACAGCGTAAAATGTGTTTATTTTGCATGATAATGTATGAATTTTTACCTTCAGTGCCAATAATTTCATATCCACACCCCTCTCCCCCCTTCCCCTCTTCCCCATTTTGGCAGTTTTATGTTTTTACACCTGTATGGCTATATCGTGCAACTTTTGCTTCAAGTTTTTTATGGATAATCTGTGATCTAATTTTTTGAAAAGTGCAGAATATCTGCAACTTTTAGATGTAATTTTTTTTCTTTACATTTTGTGCTTTGTAAATGCCTATCGAAAATATGATTATACCTTGATTTACTACAGATAATTTGCACTTCTCTATATTACTTTTATTTTCGAAAGTGTATAAACGTACAAAAGATGTTTGTTTGTAAATACTTTTTTTTTTTTTTTTTTTTAATTTAGACACAAAATTGAACATAAGAAATCTAAACTAGTTCCGTCTTCCCTATAAAAACGAAACTAATGATTCATAATTTTTATGTCTAATTTTGTATTTCAACAGCCGTGGCCTTTGCAAAACGTTTGATAATTGTTATTTGGAGCTGTTTTCTAACTTCCCCAATCTATGCTATTATTTCGTAGTTCACAATGAATTTTAAAAGTTGCAGATTTTCTGCAAGTTCTTGAAATACATTACAATCTGCATTTCAATTTTGTTAACAAAGTAATCAATGTTATTTATTTTCCATGTAACGGGGGAATCACGACCTTCATGCTTTTAACAGATCCGTTGGGAAGATGAAATTGTGTGTCAGATGGAAAACTGTTATCATAGAGACTAACAGTCCTAAACAGATCCAATGTGAATTGGAATTAGTCAATCAACGTATCTCGAAGAGAAGATGCAATCTTTGTCAAATTCGACTGTTGGTGAAATGTATATTTGGGGACACGCTAACAGTTGAATTCATCCAAGTACGTCCTCGATTTTTCAAACAAAAGAAGAAATCAATATAGTCTTTGGAAGGCTCTATTTTGTACCGATCCATCTTCTCACTTGTTTAAGCTGACTCAACCAACCGTCCATCATCTTGACATGATGATCATCTTAGTATTATCATGTCAATTGGTGCTAACCTAGAGTAATGTCAGATTTTGATGATACGATATTTCATATTTAAGTAGATTTTAAAGACATTTAAGTCCTATATGAAATTGTGAGTAAAATTCTCTGTCTATTTATGTATATTTCGGAGCCACCAACTCTCCATCATCTTGACGTGATGATCATCTCAATTATCTTGTCAATTAGGATCAATCTGTGCTAACCAAGAGTAATGTTTGATATTGGTGAATACAATATGGGTCCGTCTATTAGCACCCCGCAATTTCCTCTTCACACCCCGTTGATTAGAAAATAAAATGCACACCCCATCGTTTTCTTTTCCCATCCCGTTTTCTTCCAAAAACGCCCTTACTTTATTTTCATTCATATTTGTTTTTTTTTCTTTTTTCTTTTTTTCTTTTTTTCTCCAGCTTGCAAATTGTTAATGCTGCTCTCTTTAAAATCATGATCAAATTAATTAACGTTTGTAGGCGACGTCATTGATTGCCTGATGTTGATTATGAAAATTAACGTTGCATACCGCTAACTTTACAGTTTTCAAATTTTTAATCATTATTTGTAATTTTAATGGTTGTTTTATTCATTCTTAATCACTGCTTGTAATTCTTGTCTTAACTTAAAAAAAAAAAATCACGAATACTATTTTTTATTTTAATTATTGTGTGCGATTTAATCTCAAACATCCATAAATAAATATAGTTGATTTTATTATTATTTTTAATCGTCATTTAATATTAGACAAGTTATTAAATTAATTATTAAAGGGTATAAATGGAAATAAGATTTTAAAACTTTAGCTGGGGTGTGAAGAGTAATTAATGGGGTGTCAATAGCCGGACCCATACAATATTTTGTAGTTAAGTAAATTTTAAAGATATTTAAGTTTATGTGGGATTATGGGTGAAATTCTTTGTCTGTTTTTATATACTTTGTAGAGTGATTGGTTGCAACTTTTATTGCTTTAACGAATGCAATGAATTATCTTCATGAGTAAGATCTTGGAAGTATTCAATAACTTTTAGGATATTTTTTTCAAGATCATTATAAATATGCATGTACGAGGAAAATTTCATTTTCCTTGGGTTTCAAGGATTGAATTTTCTTTTAATTTCAACGCTTACTTTTTTAATTTTTTCGATGAATTTAATAAAGTTTTTGTTGGAGGAATTTTTTATCATTGTTTTTATTCACATCTTATCTTTTTTTTTTTTTTAGATTTAATTATGTAGAGATCTTAGGAAAAATCATTACAATTAGTGTAAGAGTCTACTACATAAATTTCTTGAAGAGAGGCCTGTTTATGGAATATATAATCGTTAAAAACTTAATGGGAGAAATTATAGGTTATGGAAGACGAAGATGAATGATTTTCTATATCTTAATGACCTTCACTAGCTGTTGGAGAATAAAAGGGAGAAACATTGTAATATATCTGATGTAAAATAGGGGATTTTGGAGCTTTATATTGTTGCTAATGAAAAATCTGATTTTGGACTTTGGCAGAAATTAGATGGAATCTTTGCAAAAAACACTCTACAATAAACAAGACACTTCTTATGAGAAGATCGGTGAATCTAAAGCATAAGAAAGATGGACCAACTGGAAAGGATCTCATTGATTTTCTAGCAATTGTAAACCAATAGGAAGCTGTAAATTACAATCGGGATGATGAGACACAAGTCTTGATGTTAATGAGTTCATTATCAAAGAGTTGAGAAACACTTATAACTGCATTGAAAAACTCAAATTCGAATGAAGTTGTTACAATGGAATCAGTAGGTAGTAGCATTCCCAATGAGGAGATGCAAATGATGAATCTAATGGAAGGAAAGGACATATAGAAAAAGGAAAGTAAAAATCCAACTCAAGAAGTCCATCGTGCAAGAATGGTTAATTATCCGAACATAGAATCAAATAAATCAAACATGAAAATAATTTTCATTTGCTATTGCCATGAAAAACCTGGTCATCGACTGGGGTATTACAATAAGGTTAAAAAGGACAAGGAGATGACAAATGCATTAGAAGAAGACCAAATTGAAAAAAGGACAACAACGATGATGATATGCATTTTGGCGAGGAATTTAGGATAATGTCTTATATGTGGATAAAGGCCCAAATAAAAATAAAAATTGTGTGCTTGATTCAGATGCTTGTTTCCACATATGCAGCCGTAAGGAATTACTTATTAATTACCAAGAACAAGATGATAAGGTGTAATATGCTAATGGTGTAGATTTGGATGTTAAGGACATAAGTTATTTAGATTGAAGATGTAAGATGAAAAGGTAGTAAAGCTTATCAGAGTTAGGCATCTCCCGTAAACCACTAAGACTCTTATTTCTAAATGACAATTAAAGCCAAAAGGCTGTAACTTTTCAATTCGAGAAGGAGTCACAAGGGTTTGAAAGAGTAATAGGGAGGAGCTGCATGCAAAAAAGAGAAAGAACCAATATCTACAAACTGACTGGAAAGACGACGGAGAATGATGTAAGTTCTTAATTTGGGGTTGGAGAGACAAATTTGTTTAAACCAAAGTGGATCATACATTGGAAAACCACAAAAAAATGCGTGGAGACCTTTATGATATTGCAAGCTATTATCTACTTTATTTGTAATATGCATGTTCAATTGGAAAGTGTGCATGTGTAGATGGGTTGGAGATTTTTTTTTGAATGGTGACATTTGTTTTCATGTTAATGTTGGAGATTATTTATAGTTCGAGATTCTAGCTGGAGACTGTTAGATTCTGATGATACAGTATTCCATTTAAGTAGATCATGGAGATATTTGAGTCAACATTGAATTATAAACCAAATTTATTGTCATTTTAGTAGATTGGTAGATTTTAGAGATGATTAATTGCCTTTTTTTATTGCTTTGAGAATGTAATAAATTATCTTCAAGCGGTTGATTCATGGAAGAATCTAGTTGTTTCTTAAAGAAAATATTTTGCCAAAACCATTATAAATAGGCATGTATAGAGCTCACTAGATATGTGTGAGAAAAGTTTATTTTTTTTTTAATTTTAAGGCTTACTTTTATAATCTTTTTGGTAGAATTAATAAAGTTTTTATTGGAGGAGTTGTTTGTCATTATTTTTCTTCACTTTTTATCTCTTCTAAAATCCAATCGTGTTTGGATCCTAGAAAAAAAAACCAAATGGTACTTTATAATGTACACGTACTAAGATTATATTGTTGTAGATCTAATTGACTTGAATTTGGTATCAGGGCGAGGTTATCACCGAACCCTAACAAAGTTTGTGATTTCTTTTAATATAAATAGTACTAACGCAACATTTGGTGAAGGATAATCCTTCGCATGACCACCATTGTCCACCTGATTAGACTATGCAAATTGATAAACTATCATTAGAGCTTACATTCAAGCCAATGGATATGAAATATGGAATGCAACATATAAATATTTAATACCGACTACTGAATATAAACACCAGATTGAATACACGAAAAATTGTATTGTAAACGCTATGAATACCTTATTTTATTTATAATTCTATCCGTGCACCATAAATTACTTTACATACACCATTGATTTTAAATAAAATTTAGGACAAAAATACCCTTATATTTTAATAGTTTATAATTTGAAGTGTGTATTTTAACATTATCTAATTCCAAATTACTCCATTAAAATTATTTTTAATATGAAATTATATAACTTTAAATCTTTACAATTTAAACTCAAGGTGAAACTCCCTAATTTAAATCTAGAATTCCTCTTCATTAGAAATTATAATTTATCTCTACCTAGCATTAAATTTTTATTCCAATGTTCAAAATTATTGTTCAAATTAGCAGTTTAAATGCCAAACTTATGCATGTAGTTTTGATTTTATAATCAAATTCATCCCTACTTTAGAAAATATTAAGATAACATAATCCTAAATTTGAAACCATATTTGTACATTAATTCAAAAATAACAATCAATATCAAACAAGCTCCATTAGTTTGTGGAAAAATTGAGATTGTGCTTTCATATGCTCGCTGTTCAAAAACTAAAATTTTGAATCTATAAAATTGAATTTAGGAAATTGTAATTTATAATTTATCACTTTAATTAATTGAAGAGAAGGTTAAGAGATGAATTATTGAATTTGTTCAGGAGAGAAACCGACCGGAGTCGTAAAACCCTCCCTAGTGCACCTAGCCCGGTCCACGAGCATCACATAAGTGGATGATCTTAGCGTATGCACATGGTAAGCTCTTAGCATGCCATTCTGGGTTTCGAACCCCATGCCATTGTTACCATGGCGCAATGTCCTTAACCGCTGGGATACTGCTGCGGACAAGAGATGAATTATTTTCCCACTTCAAACTACAACGAGGCCATGGTTGAGTATAGATGGTGTATAATAAGTAAAATACAACGTATATAATTTTAACCAATTAATTTGGTGTATGCAAAGTATTTTATGGTGTATGAATAGAATGCGACCAGATAAAAATAAGCCCAGTAGAGTAAGTGTATGTTACACGACATATAAAATGTAGCGCATCTTACAGTTATTCATGAAGGCACAAATAAGTAAAAACAAAGCAAGATGTCCATGATTAAAAATTAGTATCAAAATTTCCAAATGTTACTAAACGAAATAATTGTCAATGTGAATTCAAGATTTTAGGAAGTCGCTTATGCATTAATCGCTTTGGGAGAGAATTTCTTAGTTTTTGATATAGTATTGAAAATCCTCATGTCTTTAATGGATGAGTGAGAAATAAAAGTAGTGGAAATCGAAGAAGCTAACTGTCCTTTAACTCATAAAACGTTAGAGATGATTGAAAATCTAATGTCATATAAAGTAAACTTGTAGGTAAAAAGGACATAGGTAAGAAAGGAAAACTAAAGCCTTTCAAGTTGAAGATGATTCTAATATCGAGGAGAATGTTTTTTTTTTGTCATTAAAATTTTGATAACTTTCTTGAATATAGCAAGAACACTTTGGAAAAAACAACAAATACTCATTTTCCTTAAAGTGACTATGAGTGTGATAAAAGTGATCGCATCAGAAGAGATTGTTCAAATCTTCCAAAAAATAGAAGTTCGGAAATAAATTTGACAAGCAAATTAAAAGAAAAAAACACGCTTTTCAAGTATCATGGGATGATTTGGAGTCCTCGTAATCTCCGCCCGAAAGAGTAAATGATACCAAGCAAGCTAACATATTATTTATGGCAACAACTAATGATGTAAGTCCCAATATCTTTTATAATGATTAATTTGAAATTAATCTCAAACTTCTTAAAAAATTTAAATCACTCAAGTAAATAAACAAGGAAATTATAGAAAAACTAATAGAGAAGAATTAGAAATATATGTGCTAAAAATGAGGAAACTATTTTTGACAAAAGTCACAAGATTTTTGTTATACCTTAACATCTCAAATTAGAATATTGAACGACCAATATCTGTTATATAAAAATGAGAATATCAAGTTGGTTAAAGAAATTTGTGAATTGCATTCCTCTAATAAAACTCTTAATAATGAAATTAAATGTATTACAAATAACTTCGTCAAATTCTTTTCAAACGATTCAAATTTAAATAAAGAAAAGGAGAATTCATCAAATTTCTTATAACTTCTAATCATCCTCTAGTACTGTAACGACCCGTATTTTTCTGATAATAATTTATTTTATTTTATTATTTAAATTGTTGAATTTGATTTAAATATTTGAATTTATCGATTTTCTTTGAATATATTATTTAAACAAATAATAAAATAATATTGTAAATTTTCAAACCGTCAGAAAATAGTGTGTTGGCAAAATAGTGTGGACGGGCAGTTTGAAATGGTCTAATATTGGTCTATATTGAGTTATATCGGCGATTTCGGCTAGTTGACGACGATGAATATATATAGTTTTTAATTTAATTAAATAACGAGCTGCAGCGGCGCGGCAGTTCATAATTTGGCGGTTTGAACTTCAACTGGCTGTACAGGGCCCAAATTAAGTCGGATTTTCTCGAAATAAGAAACATTGAAATCTGTTGAACTATATCTACCTAACAGAAGTGAAAAATCAAGATTCCGCGTTATATATTGCGAGTTATGTCCAAATTAAATATTCAAGAAAGCAGTGGCGTAATCGTTTATCGACCGTAACGGTTTATTTGAAATAACTCCATACCAGATTCGAATTTGGACAAGGTTCTTTTGAGGCGTAGTTATAATTTTATTTTTAGAATTTTACTGTAATTTTTAATAAATTAAATATGCAACTTTTTATTTGGAGTATTTTACACCCCGTATCAGCAATTTTGGGATTTCACAATATAAGTCAATCTACCGGTATTATTACATTTTCGGGATCGCGACACCTCGCTGATCACGACTGTATTATTATTTCAGTCTGCAACGCCCATATAAGCGTACATAGTGGTGTGAGTAACTTTATTTGAGTGGTTAACTGGTCAAACGAACTCAAAATTCAACGAAACAAGTATCATACGAAACCTTACGAAGAGATCTAGTGAAACGTCAAGACCTCATATTTTTAGGATTTTTTCTGTAATTTTTAGGAATTAAAGCTCGGTGTTTTTCATCGATATTTTCTAAGGTATTTTCGCAAACGGTGTCGGAATTCAACGAAACCTGTCCCATCGGGTCCGGAATATATTTTTATGCCAAGATTAGCTTATTTTGTCAAAAACGGAGGTCGTATAAGATGTTTTGTTGGCAAAATTCTCATGGCACAAGTTAGTATAATATAATATTCATATTTCCATCCACTCTTTTTACTGTAGCATTTCCTTTTTCTATGCGTGCGTCCAAGATTACATTTACTTGCTCCCCAGATTTTATCCAACCGTGCTACCGTGCTATAAAAAAAAAAAAAATAATTTATACTACATATAAAAGGACTCGGTAATGAATGTATTTAAATCATTTGTTCTAAAAGTATCGCACATGCAATCACCCTTAGCTGTACAAAGCGAAGCAACACAGTAGTGTACAAATCAAATCAAGCCTCTCCAAGCAATAGAAAATGTAACCGTGCCGACCAAGGTTTGCATAGAGAATCCCACACATACAGCTAAGCTACCCTATCACTGCAAACCTATTAGGTAACTTGCTGCCCACACTTGATAACTTGCCACCCACACTTCCCTTCTGGAATAAATAAGAACCCAAACCGTCTTCCTCTGCTTGAAAAACCAGTGTTTCTTCTAAAACATTTCTTTCGTACAAATAAAACAAAGCTTTATTCTCCTTCAGACCAAAGCGCAGTGGAACTATTCGAAGGGATCCGTTCCTTTTTGCTCGTTTTTTTTTTTATTGATGGATGAGTGGTGGATGCGGTGTATTTTCATGATGAAGGAACATGAACGGTGCATGGGGTTTGGGAAGTGGTGCCTGTTGAAGGCGCATCTTTGGGTGGTTGCATGCAAGGTAAGGCGGAAGTGGGGGGTACATTTTGGCATGCATGGGAGTAGGTTTTGGGCGTGCATATTGGGGACGGTTGCATGGATGGCTTGGGAGACAAAACGTGAGGGAAGGAAGAATTGGTGAGAGTGTGCGGTGGAGAGCAGTTATGTAGGGGATGCTGTCGAGGTTGCAATGGCAGAATATGATGCCGTGAGAAGTTGGACAACGTAGTATGCCTGAAGGGGAGGAAGCAGATGGTTAGCCGAGAGATTAACAAGTAATGAAGGCTGCGTT
Organism: Allium sativum; assembly: GCA_030737875.1. Classification (NCBI taxonomy): domain Eukaryota; kingdom Viridiplantae; phylum Streptophyta; class Magnoliopsida; order Asparagales; family Amaryllidaceae; genus Allium; species Allium sativum. The sequence continues at coordinate 39,236,324 of CM060913.1, forward strand.
AATGACGTTTACTAAGGGAATGAATGGATTCAGTAAAACCAGTCACATTGGAGTTGCAATGACATAGGCTAGGCAGGAAAGCTAGTTCGGATGGGATCTGAGGCAACCGGGATTTCAAACGCTCGTTTAAATTATACGGTATAACGCGCCAACCGTCAATCGACAAAACTGGTGAGTTAATTCTCACACTTTTTTGGACTACTATGATGTGATAAATCCATTTAAAAATAAATACTGTTTGATTGGCTGCATTGGTTGCTTATGGTCGATTAATTGGTTGCTATTTGTTAGATTATTGCCGTTAATTAATTAATTTATTTAAATTATAATGTTATAACCATCTGTGATGCAGAGAAGAACAGGTTGGAGGGATCCGACCGGATTCCTCAAAATAACTTGTGTGTGTTGTTTATTTTTATACTGGTTGCCCATAACTGTTTGAACCCCAATTGACATCAAAACCTGTTGATTGTTGAATTGATGTGACCGTTGATGTGATTTTTAGTTGGTCGACAGTGGTTGGCAGTGAGGGTTTAAATCTATAGTTTTCAAAACATCGTTTTGTCGTCAGGCGAACAAACGCAGTCTCAAGTTATAAAATTTATTTTATAACTGAATTAAATCTTTGGGGTTTATTTTATTTTATTTTTAATGAATAAAAAGTTTTATAGAAATATTTATAATCAGAATCATGTTTTACAAACATGATTATTTGTAAGTTATACAATGAATTTTTACGTTGTTTACGAACAGAAAAGTAAGGAGCTAGTATATGAATCAGTAAACTAAATAAATGTTTATACAATAAGCAAAGTGATGTTTTTAAATAAATTAAAGTATTTATTTATGTTATATGGAAAAATGTTTATAATTTTCCTTATATGTTTATAATCAGTGTCAATAGAGATTTTTAATACTGCAATCGAAGCTAACATACAGTTAGTGAAAAGAAATAATTGTTTTTACAAAACAATTAACCGATGTTTTAAATTAATTAAGTTATTTAATTAATTTAAGAAGAGAAATTGAATAGAAGTCAGATAGCCACTTAACTGAGGGTTATGGTTGGCAGGAACCAACTGTTTATCCTATTATTTATGAACTGCAGTCATTCATGAACTGCAGTCAGGAACTAACCAACGGGTTAGTGAAATGAAATAATTGTTTTTTTTAAATCAATTAACTGATGTTTTAAATTTATTAAGTTATTTAATAAATTTAAGGAAGAAATGATAACGTAAATCAGTTAATGGTTAACTGATATGTACGGTTGGCGAAAATCAACCGTTTAAAGTTGGAGTTTGACGATTATGTCAATTTGTTTTAAATTGATCAAATCAAAGGGATTGACATTTAAAAGACTTGAAATTTCCTTTAAAATAAATATAAGTTATGGATAGATTAGTATGAAAGGGATTTGAATTTGTTTCAAATCGTATAAACAAGATTTGTAAATATGGGTGCAACCTAAGGCGTACATTCCAATCAGAGTTTTGCTCAATTAAGAAAAAGAAATTAATATGAAAAGTGGTTTTCAAATGAAAGAAAATGGTTTATAAAACCAAGATAAATGGAAATGGGAATAACATATTGGATTATTGAGATGGTTTGACATTGGTTTTAAATTATAAGCTTTATCTATCTTGAGATAAGAACGTTGTCGATCAAGGTCTGAGAGGTAATTGGAATACCCCAACTTGAACGGCTCCGCTATTATCGAGAGATGATATTTGTTTGTAATGTATAGAGAAGTGATTATCGAGATGTTTTGCGATAAATGGAATTTATCATTTATTTAAAACAAACCTTTAAAAATGGATTAGCATCGAAAGGAATTGAATCTAATTCAAATCGTATAAACGAGTATGAAAAAGGGGTTTTACCCAAAACAAGGATTTTAAAACAAGCATTCACCTGGGAACGAAATTAAGCGAAGTGGTTTAATCGTAATAAGAAAGAGATTTTGGTAATTAAATATTTGTCGTTGATTAAATAAGGATATAACGATATGGAAATAATAAAGGAAAAGGGAAAGTGGATTTATTGAACTATAACCATGATTTCAAATCAAAGAGAAAGTAAAAATGGTTTTGAGGTAATTATACGATGTTAACGACCAAAGAGGAAATAAAAACTGATTTATAAAATATGGCAATATTTCCAAACAAAGGAAATGAAAAAAAGAGCTTGGTAAATATGTTGTTCTAAAGCGAGTAGCGAGTAATGTTTACAAGTAATGAAACCCATAAGAGTTTTGTTGAGATAAAGTTATGAAGTCGATTATAAGAAATCGATAAATTGGTTTTATGAGATATTTCATATAAAGGACCTGAGCTGCCAGTCCACTGAGATACACTGTTATGATTTGATAGTTAAATCACCGACTATCAAAGTTTGGCCTTTTATCGATTGTTGGTACGGAAAGACCGGGATCGAATTTATATTCAAAAACCATTCCGACCAGCAAATACGTAACGTCGAAGATATCAGAAGATGGTCGAGATGGAGCATTGAAGACCGTTGATCTTCATGAGCGGAAGAACTACTCGTTGGACTTCTATAGGTCGCTCCCGAAGATATTTTGACTTGTGATTCTGTCGTGATTGAAATCTTCGGATTGCAAGGACTTCTCGCTACTGATCTATAGGGTGATACCTAGGATGCGGTAGGAGAGTGCCTTCGGTTCATCCTGATCCTGGATGACTTGTATGGATGGATGTCTGACAGAGTATTTCCAGAAAGGTCATGTACATTGATTTCTCCAACCGTACCAAGAGTGGAAGTAGAGAAGGAAACTTCTTTAGCTGACACGTAATGTATTGTTGTAGACGTCAATTAAGTGATTTCGATGGATCTGACAATGTGGCATTCGAAGTGAATCTGATGTGATGGTAAAGCGTAGCCTCAAGCCTCTTCAACCGGGAAATGACAAAAATCGGGCAGGCAGCATGGCTATGTGGGTCGCCCCCATTAGGATGTATAATCACCTATCTAGAGAAATTCCTTTTGCTTCTTGTATCTATCAATGCTGTCCCTTTTCGGGAGACGGTGGTTTGAGCCCAACCGTCGGTGATATACATTCGATACACTCAAGCGAAATGAGTGGTCGGTCATGTGTGGGCCGGGTTGCAAGACGTTCTTGTTGAACCCAGTGTATTCGCCTCTAGAGATACACGTTCGGAAGGTGGACCCATACCTTGTCAAGTTGGAATCCAATATCCAATAAGCGCCCGCGGTTTTGGTTTGTATACTATATATGGGGAGCGTGAGATGCAAGCGTTCCTCTAAATTGATATTTACTTGTATTTAGACACTATGATAATATCAGAAAATATATTGATTTCAACAACGTTTTGGGTTATAGTAAGGTAAAAACCGTCCGTGTTTATGTGTGGACTGGTCTTACTATTATTCTTTTATTTCAGAAAGGATTTTCAAAAGTTAAACAAGTTTTGTGTGCTGTGAATTTATTACTGAAAGTATTCCAGACTGACCCGGTGTGTTTTTGTTTTAAATCAAATGTGCTCGGGTCAGACCAAGCATATTTACAGGTTAGGTTCCGCTACAAGTTTCAGAGTTGGAAGCAGGAGGGTTCACCATTAGTTATATAAGTATTTCCGCTGTGATTGATGTATGTTTACTCTGATAAATGGTATGTATATATACAGTCTTCTTTTCAAAGAGATTTGTTATATTATACTTACTCGTTCCGCTGTGAGATTCTGATGTGTTCTTCTTCTTTCTTCTATTCTAAAATTTCTTTCTTCCTATTTCTCATCCTCTAACCTCTTTCTATTAACAGTTTGGGGTTCGATACTTGGATTTTTGACAAGTAATACGGGATTAAGTATTGTTGTTGAAAATTCGAGCGTCGAATTTTCCCGGGCCGTTACAGTTGGTATCAGAGCTATTGGTTTAGTGATAACCTTGGCTCTGTGGTGTAACTCAATAGAGATGGGGTTAGCAGTGCCCTAGATTGAGTTTGATTGTATATCCGAGAGCGCGTATTTGTAATTTGTTATTAAATTATTTTTATCTAGTTTTGCCCAGATTATATTTTATATAAATATATTTTTCTCAATTGATTATAACGTGGATTTTGTTGGAATAACTTGAGTAAGAATTCAAATTAGAATATCCAATTGAAAAGATTTATATAATAAAGAAGATTTCACTTGTGAAATCGAGTACAGGGTAATTGGATAGAATTAATCCAATATAAATCAATAGATGTGAACCAAAGTAAAAGAAAATGAGAAATATTAACCAAAATGGTTTGGTATGCCTTGGTTGTTTGTTTGATATTGGATGGAGTGTATATAATTCACCAAATGTGATTGAAAATCAATCTGAAAAGATCAAACAAATGAATTAAACCAAGAGGAATTAATTGGAATGGCTATTTAAACAAATAAATTGATTGTTAAGTCTTGGTTACCGTTAAATCCATCAGAGCTGAATGGAGTGGTTTGATTATTTCCAATTGTTTGGAATGGATAATATGGACATTTGGATTTGTTTGACATTTTGGGAACTAATGGATTTCGTTGAAGTGAGTACAGGTACATAGTTAATTCAAGGAAACTCTGGAATATTTTGAATCCAGTTGGCGTGTTAATCAAACAAGCATGAATATATTTATCGCTTATCGCGTAATAGCGCTCGCAAAGAGGTACGCTTACGCCAATTATAAAATTTTGATTTTTGTTTAGGTTTTGAGTAGGATTTTTGGATTTTTCCAACCCTGTTGGTCGATGTATGGATATTTCTTGAACCTGCGATATTGCAGATGTTCCTGCGTACAGGGGAGACTCTACCGAAATTTTTCCAGAATTTAAGGTGTTAGAATTTTTTTAAAATTTGTGGGAAATTTTGTTATTGGAAATAAATTGTTTTTAAAACCGTTTGGATTAGTTTGAAATAAAACCGAGTTTTAATTAAATATATATTTGTCAAAGAAATGGGTTTACAACATTTTTCCTACCTTAGCAATTTCGAGGACGAAATTATTTTAAGGGGGAAGGAATGTAACGACCCGTATTTTTCTGATAATAATTTATTTTATTTTATTATTTAAATTGTTGAATTTGATTTAAATATTTGAATTTATCGATTTTCTTTGAATATATTATTTAAACAAATAATAAAATAATATTGTAAATTTTCAAACCGTCAGAAAATAGTGTGTTGGCAAAATAGTGTGGACGGGCAGTTTGAAATGGTCTAATATTGGTCTATATTGAGTTATATCGGCGATTTCGGCTAGTTGACGACGATGAATATATATAGTTTTTAATTTAATTAAATAACGAGCTGCAGCGGCGCGGCAGTTCATAATTTGGCGGTTTGAACTTCAACTGGCTGTACAGGGCCCAAATTAAGTCGGATTTTCTCGAAATAAGAAACATTGAAATCTGTTGAACTATATCTACCTAACAGAAGTGAAAAATCAAGATTCCGCGTTATATATTGCGAGTTATGTCCAAATTAAATATTCAAGAAAGCAGTGGCGTAATCGTTTATCGACCGTAACGGTTTATTTGAAATAACTCCATACCAGATTCGAATTTGGACAAGGTTCTTTTGAGGCGTAGTTATAATTTTATTTTTAGAATTTTACTGTAATTTTTAATAAATTAAATATGCAACTTTTTATTTGGAGTATTTTGCACCCCGTATCAGCAATTTTGGGATTTCACAATATAAGTCAATCTACCGGTATTATTACATTTTCGGGATCGCGACACCTCGCTGATCACGACTGTATTATTATTTCAGTCTGCAACGCCCATATAAGCGTACATAGTGGTGTGAGTAACTTTATTTGAGTGGTTAACTGGTCAAACGAACTCAAAATTCAACGAAACAAGTATCATACGAAACCTTACGAAGAGATCTAGTGAAACGTCAAGACCTCATATTTTTAGGATTTTTTCTGTAATTTTTAGGAATTAAAGCTCGGTGTTTTTCATCGATATTTTCTAAGGTATTTTCGCAAACGGTGTCGGAATTCAACGAAACCTGTCCCATCGGGTCCGGAATATATTTTTATGCCAAGATTAGCTTATTTTGTCAAAAACGGAGGTCGTATAAGATGTTTTGTTGGCAAAATTCTCATGGCACAAGTTAGTATAATATAATATTCATATTTCCATCCACTCTTTTTACTGTAGCATTTCCTTTTTCTATGCGTGCGTCCAAGATTACATTTACTTGCTCCCCAGATTTTATCCAACCGTGCTACCGTGCTATAAAAAAAAAAATTAATTTATACTACATATAAAAGGACTCGGTAATGAATGTATTTAAATCATTTGTTCTAAAAGTATCGCACATGCAATCACCCTTAGCTGTACAAAGCGAAGCAACACAGTAGTGTACAAATCAAATCAAGCCTCTCCAAGCAATAGAAAATGTAACCGTGCCGACCAAGGTTTGCATAGAGAATCCCACACATACAGCTAAGCTACCCTATCACTGCAAACCTATTAGGTAACTTGCTGCCCACACTTGATAACTTTCCACCCACACTTCCCTTCTGGTATAAATAAGAACCCAAACCGTCTTCCTCTGCTTGAAAAACCAGTGTTTCTTCTAAAACATTTCTTTCGTACAAATAAAACAAAGCTTTATTCTCCTTCAGACCAAAGCGCAGTGGAACTATTCGAAGGGATCCGTTCCTTTTTGCTCGTTTTTTTTTTATTGATGGATGAGTGGTGGATGCGGTGTATTTTCATGATGAAGGAACATGAACGGTGCATGGGGTTTGGGAAGTGGTGCCTGTTGAAGGCGCATCTTTGGGTGGTTGCATGCAAGGTAAGGCGGAAGTGGGGGGTACATTTTGGCATGCATGGGAGTAGGTTTTGGGCGTGCATATTGGGGATGGTTGCATGGATGGCTTGGGAGACAAAACGTGAGGGAAGGAAGAATTGGTGAGAGTGTGCGGTGGAGAGCAGTTATGTAGGGGATGCTGTCGAGGTTGCAATGGCAGAATATGATGCCGTGAGAAGTTGGACAACGTAGTATGCCTGAAGGGGAGGAAGCAGATGGTTAGCCGAGAGATTAACAAGTAATGAAGGCTGCGTTAATGACGTTTACTAAGGGAATGAATGGATTCAGTAAAACCAGTCACATTGGAGTTGCAATGACATAGGCTAGGCAGGAAAGCTAGTTCAGATGGGATCTGAGGCAACCGGGATTTCAAACGCTCGTTTAAATTATACGGTATAACGCGCCAACCGTCAATCGACAAAACTGGTGAGTTAATTCTCACACTTTTTTGGACTACTATGATGTGATAAATCCATTTAAAAATAAATACTGTTTGATTGGCTGCATTGGTTGCTTATGGTCGATTAATTGGTTGCTATTTGTTAGATTATTGCCGTTAATTAATTAATTTATTTAAATTATAATGTTATAACCATCTGTGATGCAGAGAAGAACAGGTTGGAGGGATCCGACCGGATTCCTCAAAATAACTTGTGTGTGTTGTTTATTTTTATACTGGTTGCCCATAACTGTTTGAACCCCAATTGACATCAAAACCTGTTGATTGTTGAATTGATGTGACCGTTGATGTGATTTTTAGTTGGTCGACAGTGGTTGGCAGTGAGGGTTTAAATCTATAGTTTTCAAAACATCGTTTTGTCGTCAGGCGAACAAACGCAGTCTCAAGTTATAAAATTTATTTTATAACTGAATTAAATCTTTGGGGTTTATTTTATTTTATTTTTAATGAATAAAAAGTTTTATAGAAATATTTATAATCAGAATCATGTTTTACAAACATGATTATTTGTAAGTTATACAATGAATTTTTACGTTGTTTACGAACAGAAAAGTAAGGAGCTAGTATATGAATCAGTAAACTAAATAAATGTTTATACAATAAGCAAAGTGATGTTTTTAAATAAATTAAAGTATTTATTTATGTTATATGGAAAAATGTTTATAATTTTCCTTATATGTTTATAATCAGTGTCAATAGAGATTTTTAATACTGCAATCGAAGCTAACATACAGTTAGTGAAAAGAAATAATTGTTTTTACAAAACAATTAACCGATGTTTTAAATTAATTAAGTTATTTAATTAATTTAAGAAGAGAAATTGAATAGAAGTCAGATAGCCACTTAACTGAGGGTTATGGTTGGCAGGAACCAACTGTTTATCCTATTATTTATGAACTGCAGTCATTCATGAACTGCAGTCAGGAACTAACCAACGGGTTAGTGAAATGAAATAATTGTTTTTTTTAAATCAATTAACTGATGTTTTAAATTTATTAAGTTATTTAATAAATTTAAGGAAGAAATGATAACGTAAATCAGTTAATGGTTAACTGATATATACGGTTGGCGAAAATCAACCGTTTAAAGTTGGAGTTTGACGATTATGTCAATTTGTTTTAAATTGATCAAATCAAAGGGATTGACATTTAAAAGACTTGAAATTTCCTTTAAAATAAATATAAGTTATGGATAGATTAGTATGAAAGGGATTTGAATTTGTTTCAAATCGTATAAACAAGATTTGTAAATATGGGTGCAACCTAAGGCGTACATTCCAATCAGAGTTTTGCTCAATTAAGAAAAAGAAATTAATATGAAAAGTGGTTTTCAAATGAAAGAAAATGGTTTATAAAACCAAGATAAATGGAAATGGGAATAACATATTGGATTATTGAGATGGTTTGACATTGGTTTTAAATTATAAGCTTTATCTATCTTGAGATAAGAACGTTGTCGATCAAGGTCTGAGAGGTAATTGGAATACCCCAACTTGAACGGCTCCGCTATTATCGAGAGATGATATTTGTTTGTAATGTATAGAGAAGTGATTATCGAGATGTTTTGCGATAAATGGAATTTATCATTTATTTAAAACAAACCTTTAAAAATGGATTAGCATCGAAAGGAATTGAATCTAATTCAAATCGTATAAACGAGTATGAAAAAGGGGTTTTACCCAAAACAAGGATTTTAAAACAAGCATTCACCTGGGAACGAAATTAAGCGAAGTGGTTTAATCGTAATAAGAAAGAGATTTTGGTAATTAAATATTTGTCGTTGATTAAATAAGGATATAACGATATGGAAATAATAAAGGAAAAGGGAAAGTGGATTTATTGAACTATAACCATGATTTCAAATCAAAGAGAAAGTAAAAATGGTTTTGAGGTAATTATACGATGTTAACGACCAAAGAGGAAATAAAAACTGATTTATAAAATATGGCAATATTTCCAAACAAAGGAAATGAAAAAAAGAGCTTGGTAAATATGTTGTTCTAAAGCGAGTAGCGAGTAATGTTTACAAGTAATGAAACCCATAAGAGTTTTGTTGAGATAAAGTTATGAAGTCGATTATAAGAAATCGATAAATTGGTTTTATGAGATATTTCATATAAAGGACCTGAGCTGCCAGTCCACTGAGATACACTGTTATGATTTGATAGTTAAATCACCGACTATCAAAGTTTGGCCTTTTATCGATTGTTGGTACGGAAAGACCGGGATCGAATTTATATTCAAAAACCATTCCGACCAGCAAATACGTAACGTCGAAGATATCAGAAGATGGTCGAGATGGAGCATTGAAGACCGTTGATCTTCATGAGCGGAAGAACTACTCGTTGGACTTCTATAGGTCGCTCCCGAAGATATTTTGACTTGTGATTCTGTCGTGATTGAAATCTTCGGATTGCAAGGACTTCTCGCTACTGATCTATAGGGTGATACCTAGGATGCGGTAGGAGAGTGCCTTCGGTTCATCCTGATCCTGGATGACTTGTATGGATGGATGTCTGACAGAGTATTTCCAGAAAGGTCATGTACATTGATTTCTCCAACCGTACCAAGAGTGGAAGTAGAGAAGGAAACTTCTTTAGCTGACACGTAATGTATTGTTGTAGACGTCAATTAAGTGATTTCGATGGATCTGACAATGTGGCATTCGAAGTGAATCTGATGTGATGGTAAAGCGTAGCCTCAAGCCTCTTCAACCGGGAAATGACAAAAATCGGGCAGGCAGCATGGCTATGTGGGTCGCCCCCATTAGGATGTATAATCACCTATCTAGAGAAATTCCTTTTGCTTCTTGTATCTATCAATGCTGTCCCTTTTCGGGAGACGGTGGTTTGAGCCCAACCGTCGGTGATATACATTCGATACACTCAAGCGAAATGAGTGGTCGGTCATGTGTGGGCCGGGTTGCAAGACGTTCTTGTTGAACCCAGTGTATTCGCCTCTAGAGATACACGTTCGGAAGGTGGACCCATACCTTGTCAAGTTGGAATCCAATATCCAATAAGCGCCCGCGGTTTTGGTTTGTATACTATATATGGGGAGCGTGAGATGCAAGCGTTCCTCTAAATTGATATTTACTTGTATTTAGACACTATGATAATATCAGAAAATATATTGATTTCAACAACGTTTTGGGTTATAGTAAGGTAAAAACCGTCCGTGTTTATGTGTGGACTGGTCTTACTATTATTCTTTTATTTCAGAAAGGATTTTCAAAAGTTAAACAAGTTTTGTGTGCTGTGAATTTATTACTGAAAGTATTCCAGACTGACCCGGTGTGTTTTTGTTTTAAATCAAATGTGCTCGGGTCAGACCAAGCATATTTACAGGTTAGGTTCCGCTACAAGTTTCAGAGTTGGAAGCAGGAGGGTTCACCATTAGTTATATAAGTATTTCCGCTGTGATTGATGTATGTTTACTCTGATAAATGGTATGTATATATACAGTCTTCTTTTCAAAGAGATTTGTTATATTATACTTACTCGTTCCGCTGTGAGATTCTGATGTGTTCTTCTTCTTTCTTCTATTCTAAAATTTCTTTCTTCCTATTTCTCATCCTCTAACCTCTTTCTATTAACAGTTTGGGGTTCGATACTTGGATTTTTGACAAGTAATACGGGATTAAGTATTGTTGTTGAAAATTCGAGCGTCGAATTTTCCCGGGCCGTTACAAGTACATTTGGTTTAGGGTTTAAAAAAAATCAAAAAAGAGTCCGCGGGTGCGGCGCAGTGGAAAGGAGGCCTAACTTCCTGGTAAAAGGTCGATGGTTCGATTCCTATCATGCGCTTCCCCATCCTACATAAATTTACCCGGGGGTATGGGGGCTTGGATTAGCGGACGGCTTTACTGTACCCTCCTCAGGAGTTTACCGGCCCGCCGGGTTCTCCTGGGTTTTCAAAAAAAAAAAAAAAAAATCAAAAAAGAAAAATTTCAAAACCTAGTCCTTTTAATATAGAAAAACATAAGATAAATACGACTAAAATACGGGTAACAATATTTTGTGATAAAGAATACAAAAATAAATATGTAAAGGAGCTTTTTATATGATTTTCATAGTAACCATAGTTTCATATTTGATGGAAAACAAAATAGTATTAGTTATGGTTTCCAAGGTCTAACTCCTAGGACCCTAGCGTAGAAGTGAGAACTAATCCAAACTAATATTTTTGCGCATACCTAACAAGAAAAAGGGGAGATGAATTCTTGATTGTGATTATTCAATATACTTGATAGAATATATATGTACGTTGTGGAAGTATGGATTTTAATGTTGAATCTTAAGGCTATTTGAACACCAGAAGGGTGAAGTATACATTTCAAATCCATAAAAGTAACTTATGAATTTAATACTATATCTACTCAAATTGCAAACATAAAGAAATAAGTAATAAAATGAAATGCAATAAAGAAAATAATACCCAGATTTTTATATTTGATTTGGATTAACCAATCATGATTTCACGAGCCACAAGATACACCTTCTTGACTTCACGGGTTACAAGAACACCTTCTCCCTTTCAAAAACAACAACAAACTATGATAAGTAGTTTTATCTTCAATGCAGATTCTTATAGATTCGGTACAATGATCCTATAAACCTCCAATAATAATATATATTTGAAATATTTGAGGAATAGGGCGAAATCAGAGAGAGAATGATACGAATTCAACAGAAACTATCTGATATTTGTGTTTTTCAAATCGATGAAGAATTAAAGTAAAATGGTATTGATTTGTAAAGATAATGGAAGAGGATTTAATGGCTTTCTTATGCAAAAGTATAAAAGAGTAAGAGTAAGAGAATAAAGTGAAAATTGACTAGAAAATTCATTTTCCAGAGCCTTTACACAATAGTCGAAGAGACATATCTTTTGGTGAAGAGATGGTGGGAAAATCTTTTGATTTGAATTTAAAAAAATGTCCAACCATTACATATCAACATGGTTTTGATCACATGTCGACATACTAGTGTTGCAAATTTCATATTCTTCAAGGAATCAGCAACACCAATAAGTATCGCAAATTTCAGATTCTTCAAATCTCGTTTTGTTAGTGAATTCTTGTGATTCGATTGAATTCGATGGTTGACGTTCTTCAAGTATAATCACCATAGGATATTTAACAAGATATTCTAAGGTTCAACCAACTACTCACATACTCAGTGTTGTTCTTCATTGCTCGATTATCTTTCATTTAAAATTCATTTGCTTCCACTGAATCCTTGTTTATATCTGTGAATGTCTCCTTGATATATCTAAAACGACTGCACAACTTCAAGGTATGTTAGTAATAATATTTATATGGTTGTTGTCATCAAAGTTAATACATTAGGAACTAACAATCTGCCCATTTTTGATGATGACAACCATATAAATATTTGAGAGGTAAAATATAATACTTTTATATTTGACTCCTCCTGACTCTATGCACCCTTGTCATTTTTCGTAGTATATTTATACAATTTCTTCCCCTTTTTCATCAACAAAAAGGTGAAAAATTGTCATTTAATCACAACTAGACAATATGTGTTGGAGAATGGAGTTTTGATGACAACAACCTTATTTCAATATTAATTGATTATAAAATATGTACTAACACCTTTATCTAATATATATATATATATATATATACACACACACACATATGCAGGATTTGTATACAGGAATTAATACTGAAGACTGTACAGTTTAAGAGTTCAAGAGATTTAGAATTCATAGATGATTCAAGACTCATGAGTAATCAAGATTTCAAGAGTTCAAGATAAATAGAGTAATAGAGTATAGTTTATGTAAGACTCTGAATAACACTAGGTTCAAATTCAAATTTTGTTTTTCAATTTCTGATTTTCAAATTTCAAATTCTATCTTCAACTTTTATTCTAATTAAGTTTCTCTATTTTACTTTTGATTTTAAACTCAAGTTTTAAAGTTTATAAATTCTTATATATTTATATAGTTATATACTTTTATATACTTATATTTATATAATTTAAAACTTTATAATTTTATAAATATGTTCATATATTTTATATTTATGATTTCATATGATTTTCTACTTTATAATATTTATTTATAACATTATGTTTTTTATTCAAGAATTTCCAGAATTATATATATCAAAACACTTAAAAAATGCTCAAAATTCGAATTTGTGAAGAGGATATTTCGACATACAAAGATAGGGATGTTGACATATAACTGTCATATTTTTTATTTTGAAAGGAAGTGACTTTTCATTATTTGTAATGTTCCAAAAGCGTTGCAATATTTCAAATCTTATAATAGGGGATGATTTTGAATTTTTTCATCATTCTTCTTCTCCATCTTCATTCCCTTTCTTTACACCAATAATACTTCATATTTTTGTGATTTCTACACTTATATTCTGTCGAATTCAATTCTATTTATATAAAACTTCTTCTCTTCTCACTCTCTACTCATTACTCTCTGAATCGAAGTGCAATTGAAGAGTTATAGGGCTGTTTGTAATTGTTTGGGAAGTGTTTGGGAAAAGGTGTGTTCCTTATAGCCTTGAAATCAAGGAAACGAAGCGGTGTTAACCATGTAGCCGGGAAATCAAGGGGAATATACTTGATCAAGGATGTTTGGAATCGGTGGTATCCTTGTGGCCATGAAATCAAGGGTGTTGTACTTGGATATTGGTATAGTAATAAAATTCTACGCAATCCAGCGTTGCATGAGACTGGACGTAAGAGTAATCCGAACCATTTAAAAATCCGATGTGTTCTTTCCTTTTTAGCATTTTATTTTTATTTATCTTTGTGTTTGTGTCTGATTTTTTGTTTGTGATTATCTCTGTAGTGCGTGATTCATATAGTAGATCATATAAGTTTTAGATTTTGTTAAATTTCTCAAAAACACTATTCATCCACCCCTCTAGTGTTATTTTTCCTTAACGATCCATTCCGCAATAATTAACAATTGGTATTAGAGCAAGGTCTTTCAAAAGTTCATAATCTGATTTTTGAAAAAAATTTAAAATGGCAAATTTTAAAATAGTTGTTAACACTAGCGTCAATTCATGCATTGTATCAATGTTGAAAGAGTCTGCATATAATCGTTTTGAAAAGTCAAGTGATCTACTGAAATATTGTTCAATACAGGAAAAGATGTGTTATATGACTTTTGAAAATTCAAAAGTTGAAAAGATGGATAAAGTGGCTATTGGTAATTCAAATTCCGAAATGGTGGCTATTGAAAATTCAAATTCCAAAATGGTGGCTATTGAAAATTCAAATTATGAAATGGTGGCTATTGAAAATTCAAATTCCGAATTGGTGTGTTACATGGCTGTTGAGAATTCAAATTCTGGAAAGCAATTGGTGGAAATAAAAAAGGACAAATGGATACCGGATAGTGGTTATTCGAGACATATGACGGGAAATCCTGAATTACTCAATAATCTGGTATATGAGGATGGTGGAATGGTAATCTTCGGAGATAACTCTAAAGGATACATCTTGGGATCGACAATGTCGGTAATTCTGAAACTCCTATTATTTCTGATATTTTATTAGTTAGGAATCTAAAACACAACTTGCTAAGTATAAGTCAACTTTGCGATAAGGGTAATAAAATAAATTTTGAAAAAGATAAATGTTTTATAAAAGATAGGAATTCAAAAGTAATATTCGAAGAGATAGAAAGAAAACTATCTATATATTGAGTATGAAAATCTCCAACGATAATCTATGTCTTATGGCCAATACGAGTGACCCCTGGATCTAGCATAAGAGATTTGGTCATATCAATTCCAAACACATCTTTGGGACCTCTAAATTAGATTAAATTAGAGGATTACCCAAAATGAAATTTAAAGTTAATAATTTATGCGATGCTTGTCAATTCGGAAAATTAAAAAGAAGTTCGTTTAAATCAAAAGAGGAAATAACAACCTCGAAACCATTAGAATTAAGTCACATGAATTTATTTAGTCCATCTCAAACCCAATCGATAAATCATAATAGATATGTTAACAAGCTAAAATAGCCATTTTGCAGACGATCTCGGAATTCAACGAAATTAATTTTATCAGATCCGAAATGGTTAATTATTGTAAGATTCCATATTTCGTGTCGATTAGAGTTATTATGTGATCGTACGCGATATATATAAACCCGTATCAATAAACGATATAAATTATAATATGATTCCGAAAGCTACAATCGAATTACCTCTTGAAACTAGTTCCATTGTATTCGGAATGTAGGTTATTAACTGTGAACGATAGTGAGCACATCTTCCGACTTTTCAAACTCGATGAATAGTGTTTTAAAGGAGGCTGTATAAGCATCTCTAATCCTTACTCTTAAACCCTAGCTTCCACTTGAGATTGCTGGCCGAAAATTGACGATTCAATCCATTAAAAATTAGCTAAAACTACCAATATTAAAGTTGTTCGTATCGACTAAACAAACGTATTCGAGTTGGATGTTCATCGATTGGATGTCGAAGTTGGTCGGAATCTGACCAAAACCAGAGATGTGTTCATTTTGTTTTTTTGGCCATAAATGATCAACGATGAACTGCTAGGCGATGGCGTCTGAGGGAAAAAGGAGGGAAGGGTGATCTTTCAATTGGTGGTGATTGGAGGGGCTGAAATGGTCGGTGGTGCGTGAAATCTAATGATGAATGTTTTCCTTCTCGTCATTTTCTAGTCAAAGGAGGGGGGTTTCGAGAGGCGGCACTGGGGGCGTGGGTACGACATGAAGAGGCAGAGGTCATGGTGGGGTCGGGTCAGAGTTCAGTGGTCCAAGCGATGATTGACGGTGATGTTTTAGGGGAAGAGAAATTCTGTTTTTCAAAATCTAGAAGGAAGGAGTAATATGTTTATTATTCGTGCAGTTAGGGGCTTAATGACGTGGATTAAGGTTCGTTAATGACGTTATCAATTAAATAAATTATTCTAATTTGTGTTCAAACTTACAACATGCATAACTCTTTCATACAAGGTCGGATTCGGACTGCATAAGCTACGTTGGGTTATTTGCGAATCCTACACATTCGAGTCTGATTAGAGTGATTTGGAGCTATTTCAAATTTTATATAATTTCAAACGCTTGTTTGAAACTAGATAAAACAACGTGAAAACGTTGATTAGTGAATTGTGAGTTAACCCTCACACACTCTGAAATACTATTGTGACATATGATAGTATTAACTCTCGATTACCTATGTAATTGTGAGATTGGATGTTTCAATAATTTGTTGCTTATTTGGTTGCTTGTGGTTATATATTCTCATTTGTGGAGTTGTTAGAAAATCTATTCTTTGATTTCGATAACGACAACTACACAATAGAAACCATATAGATATGTCATTAGCTTATGCAGGAAAATGCCCAAGATTGACTCAAGGTATTGCATAAAACTTAGCTTGACAACAAGGAGAAGATACAAAAAGAAAGAAGAGTATGCACTAAGAAAAGAGGAAAATAAATCAAGACATGCACAACTAACACAAGTGTATCAGATGTTTGTATAAAATATCAGACGTCTGACTCCAGGACCATAAAATCACCGATTTAAAAATCAGACGTCTGATATATTTTTCCAGACGTCTGAATTTTCCCTTGGCCTAAAAAATATATGTCTGAACAAGGATTCAGACGTATGGATTTATAACCAGATGTATGACTTGGAGTTCGACCGAAAAAAATAAAAGGCAACTGTCACATTTTGAAAAGCCATCTTCACATCTCTTTATCACAACTCCTCAATGTCAATCCATACAAATCTTGGATGAAGACAAATGGATACTACTCTTTAACTACCACTCCTTAACATTATTTAAGGCATCACAACTCAAGGATAAGATCACCTTTTGATTCTCACTGCATTCTATAATATTATATCAACACTTAAGCAATGCAATTCACTCAGAACCATCTACTACTCTTCCATACATATCTGCACTTCAAAGCAATGATCACTTAAGGAATTCTTGGAAGATCGTGTACTAATTAGTCAATATTCGTGTTATACATGAACACATATTTTATAAGAAAACTCTGTTGTAATTAAGCCTATTCCTCTGGGCGAAGCGAGGAGTTTATGATAATAGAATAATGAAGGGGAGCTTCAGGACTTGACGTAGGATGGGAGGTCCGAACCAGTATAAAACTTTGGTGTGCATTTTCCTTACTAACATTTACTTTACTATATTACTCTATCATACACATTCATACTTTCCTACACATGATCCACAAGGTTTGATCAAATTACAGTAACTTGTATTTGCATCAGTTAATATGGCAAGTATAAGTATATTTCAAGAGGGTCAGTCTATACAGCGTCCTCCACTTTTCAATGAGTCAAGTTATGCATATTGGTCAACATGTATGAGAATTTTTATGGAAGCTAACGGTTTGGAAATTTGGTCTACCACTCAAAATTAATTTCAAGCACCAACTACTAAATTGAGTGCATGGGCCGATGCTCAAAAAACCGCAGCCTCTAATAATTCAAAAGCAATGAATGTTCTATTTTGTGCATTAGATAAAAATGAGTTTTCACGTGCCATGATGAGCACTACTACCTATGACATATGGCATACCTTACAAATCACACACGAAGGTACCACAAAAATTAAGAAAATAAGAATATCAATTTTACAAAATCAATTCTCATCCTTTAAAATAAAAGCAAGTGAGTCCACTAGTGATATGTACATTAGATTCCAAACCGACATGATCTCATGGAACTCGGAGTTAAGTTCACTGATTTGATTTAATTACACAACTATTAAATTCTTTAACTAATGTTTGGGAAAGGAAAGTGTTAGCCATAGAAGAAGCGAATGACATTTCATAACTCAAAGTTGAAGAGTTAATTGGAAATATATTATCCTACAATGCTAACCTTTACACCAGAAATGAACAAAATACAAAAAAGGAAAATATAGCATTTTAGGAAAACAAAGAAGGTTCCGACTTATATGAAGAAGAAATTTTCTTCATAGCAAAAAATTACAATAAATTCAAGAAACTGAGGAAAATGACAAAGTTTCAAAAAGATATAAAATCAAGTTCAGAAAATCCGACATCTATCAAATGCTTTGAATGTATGAATTTGGTAATCAAATGAAGAAAGATTGTCCAAAAATTCTCAACGAAAAGAAGAAGAATAAAAATGAAAAATTCAAAAAGAAAAGATGAGCTTTTCATGTCACTTGGGATGATTTTGATTCTTCTTCATCAGAGAGTAAGAGCGATAGTGATACGAAACAAGCAATGTATGCTTTATGGTAGATACTTGCGAGGTATGTCCCGAACTCACTTATAATGAAACTCTGTAAATTAGTTGTAATTAGATGATAAGTATGGAGAGAAAAAAAATTTATACAAGGATCATATTGCTAAGATAAGTAAATTAGAAATTGAGATAGGATTATTAAAAGATGAATAAAGCCATTTTAGAAGAATTATTAGAAAATGCTCAAAATGATAATAAAAAATTCTGAAAATGATTTATTATCAAAAGAATTAGGATGCATATAGAATTATCTGTCTTTTCAATCCATGTGTCCTTTAATGTCCTCTGCCCTTCTTTTCCCATCCAGCCTAACCTTCTCCTCGAGCTCAATGCCCTCTCTCTTCGACCAACCACTTCAACCATCCCTACCACCGCAGCCTACTCCTCCTCCTCATGTCCCTCCTAACCCATTACCCTTCCTAAATCCGACAATAGTTCCAGACCTCCTTTCGTCGCCCCTCAATTCCTACCTGCCCCTTCCCAATCAAAGCAACGACAACAACCAGGAGAAATGGTCCTTGCTCTTCTACTCGAAGCGGAGAAACATCTTGCTCTACCTCCTATCACTTTCAAATTCGCTGGCAAAGCAATGGTAAAAAATTTCAGGCAGCAAAAGATCAATTGAGCGAGTACTTGATCGGTTTTTTCTTGGACAAGTCCCTGAGCTACACAGCTGTTACCAACCACCTACAGAAGCTTTGGAAAGCAAAGGATGAAATTAAAGTCAAATACAATGGTAATGTTTTCTTTTTCCTACTCTCTGGTATTGAAGATAGGAAGCGCATAACCTATGCAGACCTAGTTATTATTCACAGTAAGCTCTTCATTGTAAAATCATGGGATATTAGATTGGGTAGTGATGCAAAATTTATAAAAAGTGTCCCAGTTTGGATCAAATTAAGGAATGTTCCACTATATACTTGATTTAAGATTGGTATAAGCTGGCTTGCTAAAGGGGTAGGAAAGTTCCTATGCTTGGATTCCTCGATGGAAAGTCTAGAGCGCTTGGAGTATGCTAAGTGCATGGTAGAAGTAACCCCTGAAAATCCTTTAATTAATGAATTTGAGGTTAAGTTACCTTATAAGAGTATTCAAATGGTCACAGTACACTACTTGTGGCAGCCTGAGATTTGTACTGTATGTAAGGTCTTTGGCCATTTGAAAGTAAACTATAGTTTGAATACCACTAAACACTCTCTGGATGATAGTACACATACAACAACTTTTGAACGTGTTTCAGATGCTAGTCAAGCACATAAAAATAGTAACAACGTGAAGAAGACAAGTTTTGAAGAGAAGAAAAATAAGGAAGTGAATTTAAAGTAACAAGAAAGAGCCAATGAGGACGTTTCTTGTAAGAATGATGGCTAGCGTAATGTACCTTACAAGAGAAAAGGAATACTTAGAAATAAATATGGGGTGAAGAGAATGACCAGCAAGTATGTTAAAAAGAAGGACCAGTATCAGGCCAGCGCTGGGAACACTCTTAGACAGGAAGGGGTCAAAGTTAATAACAGTTTTGATATGCTTAATTTTGAAACTATAAATGTTGAAGAAAAAGAAAATGAATCAAAAATTGAAGAGGGTGAGATTGCAGATGTTGATGCACCGATTCTCAAGGATTTCACTAAAAAACCCTTTGTTAGCAGCCAAAGTAAGAGTCTTAAAGAAGTTAAAGCAAGTGAAACTGATGTGAATGAAAACAATATGATGACAAGAGAACAAACTAATGTAATTGAACTTGCGAGCAAGGCAGAAAATGAAATTATTACCCATGCAAGTGTCCAGAGGATGAACCCAACAATCAAAGTTAAAATCAAGGAGATATTGACTCTCTAGCTGCGAGCCAGTAGGTCAAATTTGTTGCAAATATTACAGACATCAACAAAACCTCAGTTGAGCCTCTCATTAATCAGCAGAATAATGTTGCGGTGGGCTCTGGTTATGTTCGTGCATAGAGTGCACATGATGAATCTGAGGTGAACGAACTACGTGAGATTGTCGGTATTATCACTAGCATTAACAATGATGAGGATTTGCATCCTGGTCGGCGTGTACTGTTAGAGAAAGAGGTAAACAACTTTAATCTTATGATGTGAAACAGTGCCTTGGATCTTCGAAAATATGAGATAACAAAGAAATCTTTAATTTTGTGGAAAGCTTGTAACACACATCTTTTTCCTTCTACGAGCAAGGAAAGCAGCACAACAAGAAATAATATACATGTGCGTGCAACTTCTCCATATGATAACATTGCTCCTCCACCGGGGTACAAACCACATCCACCTGACATCTCCATTTAAGCTGCACATGTGACTTCCTCTTTAGGTGAGAAGAAAACTACTATTACGAGAAGCATGAAGAAGGGTATGTTCAGGAATCAACTCGACAACAGATAAGCTTCTGGGTCTGCTGGATTAGCTATACTGGGTAGCTATGTCACACAACTTTGTTAAGTACTAAGTAATGTTTTGTATTAGATATTGGTAACATGAAATGTAACATCATGTAATGTCTTTGGTTTTCCTGCATGAAAACACTCACATCTTTGATGTGTTGTGGTTGACAGTCCACTTGATAACTGTCACAGCTGATTATAGACCACAATCACCTGAACTTTATTGTATTTTATTACTAATCATAATAAAGGTGTTTGAGGTCACCTTAAAAACTGGTCGGCATTGCAAAAAAAAGGTAAATTAGAAAATAATGATATTTTGAACAAAAAACAGAATCTTGAGTAGTAATCTAGAAGTTTCAATTTTTGAAATTTCAAAACTCAAAAATGGGTTAGAAATGATTACCACAAATGTTTCTAAATTTAACAAAGGAAAACAAAGTTTGGAAAATATCATCAAAAGTTCAAAACAATCTGGAAATAGAAACGGTTTAGGGTATAAAAAGGATTCGAAGTCTAGAAATCATTGTTTTCTTTATAGCAAGGTTAAAAAGATAACTATCAATAAAAAGATGCCAAAATCTAAAGAGGTAAAAATATGGATTCCAAAATCCAATAACAAACTTATTAGACAAAAGTATGTCAAAAATTTCCTATAAAATGTAGTTTATAATGAAAATTATGTTTTTAAAGGCCCATATCCACCTGGGTATGGCCGTCTTCCCCGCCTAACATAGCCCTAATGGAGGAGATGGGTACCAATTAAATTTTCTTATCTTGCAAGTACCCAAAACAAAACAAAAGGAGAAATGAATATTAGATAGTGGATGCTCCAAGCATATGATGGGAAACAAAAGTATGTTATCAAATATCACATACATGGACTGTGGCACGGTAACATTTGGTGATAACTCAAAAGGATACGTCATTGGCATTGGTGAAGTCATCAGTATCGGTATACCTAATTCTCTCATCATTTCTAATGTTTTATTAATTAAGAACTTAAAGCATAATCTTTTAAGTATTAGTCAATTATGCAATAAAGTGTTTCAAATTAATTTTGAAAAAGATAAATGTAATATATTCGATAACAATAAAAATTTAGTTCGAAAGATTTAGGAATAAAAACATATATATATCCTTAACATGAACGCTAAAAAAAATTATGATTTGTGCTTAACTATAAATCATGATGATCCTTAGTTATGGCACAAACGATTTGTCATGTTAATTTCAAATATGTTAATAAATTAGCAAAATATGAACTATTTAAAGGATTACCTAAAATGAATTATAAAGTTCATAATTTATGCAATGCTTGACAATTTGGCAAAATGAAGAAAAGTTCGTTCAAATCTAAGAAAAATATTTCTTCAAAACAATCATTAGAACTTTTACATTTAAATTTATTTGGTCTGACTCAAGTAAGATGAATAAATCATAATTAGTATGTTTTTGTAATAGTTAACGACTTTTCTAGATATACATGGACATTATTTTTAAAAGATAAAAGTGATACGTTTAGTATGTTTAAAATCTTTGCCAAACGAACTAAAATTCAAATGGATCTAAAAATAAAAAATATTAGAAGTGATCATGGTGGCCAATTCGAAAATGATTTATTTACTAATTTTTGTGAAAAGAAAGGAATAAGTCATAGTTTTTCTTTTTCTCGCACACCATAACAAAATGGTGTAGTAGAAAGGAAAAATTGTACACTACAAGAATGAGCTCATACACTTTAAGTAGTAGTAACCTACCAAAACATTTTTGGGTTGAAGCAATTGCAACAACTTGTTATGTTTTAAATCAAATATCGATAAGAACTATATATGACTAAAAATACTTCTTATGAACTATTCTTTGTAAGAAAACCTAAAGTTTTATACTTTAGAACTTTCATATTAAAATGTTTTATATTAAACACTAAAGATAATTTAGGAAAATTTGATCCTAAGGACGATGAAGAAATATTTATTGGATATTCGGAACGTAGTAAGGCGTATAGAACTTTTAATAAAAGAACTAACACTATAGAAGAAAGTTTACACATTTCTTTTGATGATTTTTTTCGAATAATACAAATAATGATGAAGAAGAAATTATGATACAATCCACTGAAAATAGTCCACCTTCTAATAATGACTCGAATAATTTATTAAAATCACCTTCTCGTATTTTAAAAGACCACCCTTCAAATAATATTATTGGAGATTTAAATACGAAAGTATCAATATGTCATCAGTTAAATCAAATGAGTCACATTGCATTTATCTCAACCTTTGAAACAAAAAGTAATAAAGAAGATGCTAATGATGATTTTTGGATATTAGCAAGGCAAGAAAAATTGAATCAATTTGAACATAATCACGTATGGGAATTAGTTCCACGACCTGATAATCGATCAGTTAATGGAACAAAATGGGTATATAAAAATAAATTAGATGAAAATGGAAATATAGTAAGAAATAAAGAACGCTTAATAGCACTGGGATATAACCAAGAAGAAGGGATCGATTATGATGAAAATTTTGCACTTGTAGCTAGATTAGAAGTTATACGAACTTTATTAGCCTTTGCGTGTTATCTTGAATTTAAATTATGTCAAACAGATGTTAAGAGCGCATTTTTAAATGGTTTTATTAAACAAAATCTATATGTAGAACAACCACCACTTTTTGTTCATGAAAAATATCCTGATCATGTTTTCAAACATAAGAAGCTCTTCATGATTTAAAACAAGCTCCTCGAGCTTGGTATAAAAGACTTAAAAACCACTAATATCACCCGGTTTTCAAATAGGAAAAATAGACACTACTCTCTTTATAAAACAAGAAAACAACGAAATTTTGGTGGTACAAATATATGTTGACGATATTATTTCTAGATCTAATAATGAAAATTTATGTATCAAAATTTCAAATATAATGAAAAACGAATTTAAAATATCACATATGGGCGAATTAAACTTTTTCTTGGGTTATAAATAAAAAAAACTTGAAAATGGAATTTTTATTCATCAAGGAAAATATTGTAACAATTTATTACAATGTTTTGGTATCGAAAAAACGTCAAGTACACCAAACCAATGAGTACTAGTGTTCATTTAGAAAAAAATGAAAGTAGAAAAGATTTTGACAAAAAAACTATATCAAAGTATGATATGTTCTTTATTATATTTAACAGCTAGTAGACCTGATATTATGATGGGCGTATGTTTATGTGCTAGATTTCAAGCAAAACCAAAGGAATCTCATCAACGAGCGGTTAGAAGAATCTTACGTTATTTATCTAATACACGAAACTATGGTTTGTTTTATCCTAAAGGTTCATCTTTCGAATTAGTATCCTATAACGATATTGATTTTAGTGGATGTAAAACGGATCGTAAAAGCACCAGCGGTACATGTCATTTTATAGAACAATCATTTAAATCATTGTTTAGTAAAAAGAAAAATTGTGCATCATTATCAACATGCGAAGTCGAATATATTTCAGCTGCTCTAACATGTGTACATATATACATATATATGTATGTATGTATGTATGTATGTATATATATATATATATATATATGCAACAAACACTTAGGGATTATGGTAAGATAATTGATAAATCACCGATATATTATGACAATACAAGTGCCATTAACTTGTCCAAAAATCCATTTAACCATTCTAGATTTAACATATAGATATATGTCACCATTTTTTATGAGACAATGTAGAAAAAAGTACTATAACTCTAGAATATTTAAATACCGAAAATCAAATCACAGATATATTTACCAAACCCTTAAATGAACAAACATGGATGAAGTTATGTCGTGACTTAGGACTTTGTTCATATTCTGAGTTAATATAATAAGCAAAGTCGGCTTTGCCCCAGGGCTAACTGGGCCATCGCACAGGGCATGAAATTCTAGCAGGGCATCATCAATGTAGCGACTGAACGGAAACGGAATAAAACATAAGGGATATCCGAAAAGAAACAAAAAAAGAAAACAACACAAGGGGAATCTCGTGCAGTAGTCGCGCTGGATAGAGAAGCACTGTAGAGGACTGAAGGAAAGCAAATAAAGGAAGGAAAATTTGTTGAAGAAAAGCAGGTTGATTTATTTCAATGCATCAGGTAAGGAGCCCTAATTCTAAATGCTATTTTTTATTTTTTATGCACTGATTTATTTTAGAATCAACTGATTTGATTGTGCAATTTAATTTGAGGCTTCAAGTAAGAAATCCTAATTTCTGAATGCTATGTTCTATATTTTATGCATTGACATTTTTTCAGTTAGAAATTTTGGCGATGATTGAAAAAACTGATTTTATTGTGTTTTATTGTTTGTTCAATAAATTGATTTGAAATTTTCAATACATATTTATGCTCAAATTTTATAGAAGATGGGAACATGTGCTATTTTCTATAGAAAATTAATATTAGGAAAGCAGGAACAAATTTAGATTTTTCTCTACTTAACTAAAAAAATCAATTTTTTTCAACTAGAAATTTTGGAGAAGACAGAATAAACTGAGTTGTTTGTGGTTTTTCTTCTTCAATAAATTGATTTGAAATATGATATATGTATTTGTACTTAAATTTTATAGAAGATAGGAACTTGTGCTACTTGTCATAGAAAATTAATAGTAGGAAAGTAGGAACAAATTTAGATTTTTCTTTACTTCATTTTTTTTTTCAATTAGAAAATTTCGAGAAGATTATGAAGTGCTAGTATATATAAGTAGTTGAAACGATTCAAGTCTTGTATGTACAATTTCTTTATATTTGAACCAATTTTTTGTAACTTTTCCATTATAACAATGTTATATTCATTTGTCTTGTTTTGCATGTTCCAATGTTAGTTCATAGTAGTATTGAGTTTTTGAAAAATACTTACTTTTTCCTAATATTCATATATGATGATTATGACATCGAAATACTTAAAAATGCTTGTAAAAGAATGTCATGAGATAGTCCTAAGCTTATAACTCTTTATTGTCAATAAAATATCAGTGACTCTTCCAAAGTGGACGTAGGCCCCATACGAGACCGAACCACTATAAATCTATTTGTCATTTACTGCTTTCTGCATTTATATTTTCACGTGAAATGATAATTCTTAAATAACTAAGAATCTTGGGTGTTTAGGACATATTTTGCCTTTAACATTCGTGCTTTCACTGAGAACTTAGACTCGCATCTTTGTCTCACCTCTCTGCCTCGACTTCGACGTGCATTAGGTTACTTCTACAACCTGCCGCCAGGTCCGCTTACAATGGTAAAGGGAACAAAGAATCTAATGATCGGATCTTTTGCTACAATCGAAGATGGAACATCTCAGCAACCTCAACTGGTGGATATCCTGGCCAAAACAGATACCTTTCTTCCTGTGGACCCCGAAGCCCCTGCAACTCAAGCACAGATCAGCGCACTTAATAAGAAGTATGAAAATACAACCCTTGAACTCAACCAGGCTTTGAAAAATAACATCGACCTTATGTGCCAACTTCAAGAAAGTCAATGCATCGTCACTCGACTTCAGCTCGTTCGGAACAACAATCGACCAAGGAGTACTATATCAGAAACCTCTTCTTTTGAGTCAAGGGGCCCACATCAGAGAAGGAGGTTCAGCCTCGTTAATAACATCGTTGTCCGCTCCAATGCTCACATTAATGGGAATGGCAATGACAACGTAAATGGAAACGGTGATCGAACCACCGTAACTTAAAGTGGGGGAACGCAGTATCGTGACCACTCCCGGTTGATTGTCAATGACGAACCGGGTCTGAGTAACCGACTCTCTCCTCGATAGAACCCGCTCAGAACCTGGGGACTGCGCGTCTGGCAACCCAGCATTCCCAGGTACTTACGAATCAGGATGCACACTAACCCGCTCAACCTCACTAGCCATACCAAAACCAGCCCAACGATGTCGATGACACGGAAGAGGATGACCCCAATGTGCATCACAGGAGACGCCCACGGCACAGACCCCCGAAGTTTGCCAAAACCAATGGATTCCACAGGAAGACCCTCATCCATCATATCTACCTGACATGATCTAAAGGATTATGAGAATATGCAAGGGAACGCCAATGAATCGTGGGAGACCCACTTGAGGCGTAATCCATTCACTAAGATCGTACACGAAGCGGAATGGCCCCGACGCTTCAACATGCCATAGATGGAATTCTATGACAGCACGACCGATCCCTATGCCTTCCTAAACCGCTATGAGTGGCAGATGGACTCTAGTCGGGCCACCAACGCAGTCAAGTATAAGTGCTTTCCGGGCTTCTTGTCAGGCACAACTCTGCATTGGTTCTTTCGCCTTCCTCTCCATTCTGTCAACAACTTCGGCCATCTAGCCATAGAACTAATCAGGAAATTTAGAATGCACATTCTGACTCCGAAGAATGCCCTTAACTTATCCAATCTTTACCAAAGGCCTGCAGAATCTCTCAAAAGCTATCTCGCGCGATTCAATACCGCCCTCGCTGAGGTCGACGACCCGGAACCTTGCACCGTACTATTCCAGCTTGTAAATGGTGTCCTTACTACCTCCAATTGGAGCCTGGATCGATAGAAAACAACCTAAGAGCCTTGAGGATTTTTACGAAAAGGCTGGACAGTTCCTGTGCCAGGAAGAAGCGAGACATGATCGAGCTTCTCGCTGCAACCACTCCAACAATTCACATGCCGACACCATTAACGACAATGTCAAGGGAATACAAGTTGGTGGGTCTACCGACAAGGGTAGAGGAGCAACACCCTACAAGCCAAAGCCGAACAACCTCAAACAAGGCAGTTGCAAAAAAACTCAGGTTCTGGCAGATCCGAAGAGGCCCGGTCATTATTAGAATTACGGGACCTACACTCCACTTAATCAAGATATGGAGATGATCTACTTGGAAACCTGTAATACACTCCAGTACAAGAAGCCCAATACTAGGGAATCCACCGACCGCAAGAAAAACTCTGGCAAGTACTGTAGATTCCATGATATGTATGGGCACAATAC
Organism: Allium sativum; assembly: GCA_030737875.1. Taxonomy (NCBI): domain Eukaryota; kingdom Viridiplantae; phylum Streptophyta; class Magnoliopsida; order Asparagales; family Amaryllidaceae; genus Allium; species Allium sativum. Next base: position 39,264,321 of record CM060913.1, read on the forward strand.
TAACAACTGTCGTCACCTCCGGGATGTAATTGAAAAGCTCATCCATGATAAACTCCTAGAACAATACGTTTATGATCCCGCTCCTCCAGAAGCAGCCACGGGTCCTCCAATGCCCGCACTTCCAACGCCTGCAAACGCAGCCCCAGGGCCTTCAAACCAAATGTCATGGAGCATCGTGATCAATACTATTTGTGGGGGACCTCACCCTACACATGACAGCTTCCGCAAGATGGAGGAAATGCCAACTCTATAAAGCATGCTACCGACGAAGCTTGCTCCACTTTGAATGAATCCGTCCCCACCAAGCTCCAGAAGACAATGAGGGAAGATGTCATCCTTCGCAAGAGAGATTCCATTGGAATCGACATTCCGACTATTGACCCTCTCGTTATCTCTGCTCAGATCGGATCGGCTTTCGTCCGAAGAGTCCTTATCGACTTGGGAAGCTCGGTCAACATCATCTTCAAGGCGACCTACGACCAAATAAAACTGGAGGCCAAGGACTTAAAGCCTTGATATGCCACAATCTACGACTTTAACAGATCTTACAACCGCTCAATAGGCGTGGTCGACCTTCCTGTAGAACCCGGAGAAGGAGATCGGATTCGGGTCCGAATTCTCACCTTTGTGGTCATTGATGTCATCTCTCCATACAATGTCTTCTTTGGATGCCCCTTCCTTTTAGAATTCTGAGTCTGCGTGTCACCATGGTCCCTCTTGATGAAGTTCCCAACAGAAAATGGGATTAGTACCTAAAAGGTGATGAAGCAACAACCCGAGATTGCTACGCAATAGAATGGAAGAATGCACGCAACAAAAACAAAGGCAAGACCATGCCTCTGCTTTCTAGTGCTAAGACCATCTCCGCATAGCAATCAAAGGCGTCTGCGCCTTAGCTCAGGTGCCACTACCGTCTTTTTGACGATCTCGATCCAAGGGAGGACGAAGAGCTTGACTCCGAAAGAGCTACCCCAGTCGAACCTACGATGGATGTTTCGATCAGCTCCGATGACCCAACCAAGGTCTTGAAAGTTGGATCGCAACTCCACCCCATAGTAAAAGAAGATCATATGGAATTATTAAGGCCCAATCTCGACATATTCGCCTGGACCCACTCCGATATGCGTGGATCGACCTTGCAGTCGCTTGTCATAGGCTAACTCTTAACTATTTACAACCTTCGGTCAAGCAGAAACGTCGATTCTTGGGGACCAAAAGATTGAATGTGCTTAAGGAAGAGATAGACAGGCTACTCAACAAGGACTTCATTCGAGAAGCCTACTACCTCGAATGGATCTCCAATCCAGTTTTGGTTAAGAAAGAAAACAACAAGTGGTGAACGTGTGTCAACTTCTCTGACTTGAATAAGGCATGCCTTAAAGACAACTTCCCAGTTGCTAAGATCGACCAGCTTGTTGACTCAACCGTCGGATACCAGCTTCTATCCTTCATGGATGCCTACTCAGGCTACAATCATATCCGGATGTACCTCCCTGACTAGGATCACACTTCTTTCATAACCGACCTTGGGCTCTACTACTATTGCGTCATGCCCTTTGGTCTTAAGAAAGCGAGAGCCACCTATCAACGACTGGTCAACCTCATCTTCAAGGACCAAATCGAGAGATCCATGGAGGCATACGTGGACGATATGCTTGTAAAATCAAAAATATCGAATGACCATGTCCGTGACCTCTTTGAAATGTTCAATGTCCTCCGCCAGTATGGCATAAGGCTCATTCCCTTGAAATGCTCCTTTGGCATTGCATCGGGAAAGTTCTTGGTTTTCATCGTTAACTCGCGAGGGATCGAAGCCAATACAGACAAGATCAAACTATCCGGGACATTCAAGCCCCTCAAAGCATCAAGAATGTTCAAAGTTTAAACGGGAAGGTCGCCGCTTTAAGTCGATTCATTTCTAAAGCCACTGATAAGTGCATTCCCTTTTTCGACTTGCTCAGAAAAGGGAAGGGCAACTTCGCATGGACCCCGGAGTGCGTCGCCTCATGCAAGGACCTCCTGAATCATTTAGAGCGACCACCTATCTTATCCAAACCCGTGGACCATGAGGACTTATACGTTTATTTGGTTCTTTCAATGTAGGAAATCATCTCGACACTCATATGCATAGAAGATCGAGTCCAACGACCCGTTTATTACATCAGCGAAAGATTGACCGGGGGGAGGGGGAAGAACTATCTGAAGCTCGAAAAACTAGCCTAGTGTTTGTTGATTTCCTCCAGGAAGCTACGACCATATTTTGTGTCTCACCCCATCAAAGTCTATACAGACCAACCGCTACGATAGGTCCCACAGTGACCTGAGGTATCTGGACGATTACTGAAGTGGAATATAGAGCTGAGTCAGTTCGAGATCACATTCGTCTCTCGTTGAGCCATCCCCAGACAAGCCCTCGCAGACTTAATAGTAGAATTCACCGTCCAGGAGGAGCCTCCTCTGGAAGATATCGAGACTCTAATCATTCAATGGAAATTGTTCGTGGATGGATCTTCCAACAATAAGTCTTCTGGCGCTGTAGTCGTGATCATCACACCGGAGGAGCACCCAATTTGCTATGCTTTAAATTTAACTTCCCTACTACCAACAACGATGCAGAATACGAGGCCTTGATAGTTAGACTTAGAATAACTATCGAACTTGACATCAAGGCCATCCAAATCTACTTCGACAAACAGCTCATCGTGCGTCGGGTACAGGGGAATACCAAGCTAAAGAGGCATGGTTGCTCCCTACCTCGCTCAAGTTCATGAAATGCTCACCAACTTCGACCACTACATCACCACGCATATCCCTCAGGGGAAAACAAAAAAGCAAACTCATTAACCAAGCTGGCAAGCTCCAAGGACACACTACTTATTGGACTCACTCCAGTTGAAGTACTCGATTCCCTAAGCATTGACCATATGCAGATTGATTCGATTATGGGAATGGAGATCGAAATCGAGCCTGAGTCCTAAATGACCCCAATCAAGAATTACTTGCAACATGGAACCCTCTCGGGATGCTACAAAGAAAGATGGGCACTCACTCGCCAGTCATCTCGCTATATCATCATGAACGGAGTGCTCTACATAAGAGGTTTCTCTATCCTGTTACTTCGATGTGTAGTCCACAACTACGCCAACCGTGTGCTACTGGACGTGCACGAGGGCGAGTGCGGCGACCACACTAAAGGGACACTCCTAGCAAGAAAGATCATCAAATTTGGCTACTTTTAGCCCACACTCGATCAAGATGCCATCAATTATTCCTGTAAGTGTGATAAATGCCAGCGGTTATCAAAGATCCCAAGGGCCCTGCTACAAATTAACGAAAATGGTCAGTCCTTGGCAATTTACCATATGGGTGATAGGTATCATCGGGATTCTTCTAATGGCCAGAGGTGGGGGATGCTACGCCATCGTTGCGATTGATTACTTCACCAAATGGGCGGAAACCGAAGCTCTCGCCACAATCATCACCAAGAAAGTAATCAACTTTGTCGTCCGCAATATCATCACCAGCTATGGGATCACCCAGGCCATTATCTAGGGCTATATACCAGACAGGATGGTCCGTTGTCCTGCTCAGTCCGAAGCCATAAGGTGTTCGGTCCATGTCCGTTCACTTCTATTATAGGATAGAGCTTGGGCACACCAGGGTCCAGTCCGATCCAAAATATTCAATGTTTTTCTATTGTCTGAACGTTGTCCGACTCGTATGAACAGTGTTCGAACTTAATGCTTGTCTGGTCCGTGTCCCTCCGAATCTCTTATAGTACAGAGCTTGGACACACCTTCGTCCGGTCCGGTCCGACCCGTTTACACCCCTACCATCATCTCAGACAATGGAAACCGGTTTGAGAGTGCTAAGTTCAAAACTTTCTGCCAATGGCACAACATAGAAAAGAGATTCTTAGCAGTAGCTCACCCTCAGTCCAATGAGAAAATCGAGGCTGTCAACAAAGTGATTAAGTCCATTATCAAGAGGCGTCTGGAAAAAGCCGGAGGCTTATGGGCAGACGAGCTCCCTTTGGCACTATAAGCCTACTTAACCACCCATAAGTCAGATACCGGCCACACTCCAATCGCCCTTGCCTATAGATCCAAAGCCATCATCCCCATTAAGCTAAAACTTCAATCTCATCGAGTTACTTATTATAATCCGAAAACCAATCAGGACTTGCTTTTGGAGTCACTTGATTTGCTTGAAGAAAAAAGAAACGAGGAGCCGCTCAGAGCTGCCGCTCAACACCAACGATTAACCTGATACTTCAATTCCAAAGCCCGCCACAAAGATCTCAATATCGTCGACCTCCTCTTGAAATGGATCTTTCCCACACCGACTGGCTTTGGTCCCCGCTGGGAAGGTCCGTACTTCATTCAACGAGAGCTCAGAGATGGAAACATCAAGATGGCGACCGTAGACGGAGCTGAACTCCCTAAAGCATGGAACAGTGAACATATTCGTCACTACTTCACATAACTTAGTGTACATTTTCATGCTTTCCAATAATGTTTTGCTTTCGTTAAAGTTAAGGCATTGTAATGGCTGTTACTGCCAAAGTTACTAGTAAAGATGATGTCCAATTTCGCTGTGTTTTCAATATATGTACTTTCTGCATGATATGTTTGATTAACCATCACAACTAGCTGGCACACACAAACACACGAACACCAGACTGGCACCACGAGCATGGGAGCCGATATCGCCACTCAAGCCTCGAAACAACGACGAGGCCGAATACAAATAAGGTCGGATCGACACCCCAATCATAGGAGCCGGTACCGCCACTCGAGTCTCGAACCAACGATGAGACCATGTATAAATAACATCACTCGATTCTCGAACCAATGACGAGACCGAGTATAAATAATGCCACTCGAGTCCCATGCTCGTGATGTAACTGAGTATAAATAACACTGTTCGAATCTTGAACTAACGACGAAACTGAGCATAAATCATTCTGCCCCCAAGTCCCTAGACTTGGGGCAGTCTACCAGCTAAGCTAGTGTGATACCAACCACTCTCATGGCTCCATCTGACCTATGGGGTCAGGATTCGGGTACCTCTCGAACCTCAAACCAATGACGAGACCGAGCATAAATCATTTCGTTCCCAAGTCTATGGACTTGGGGGCAGCCCATCGGCCACCATCCGACCCAGTGGGTCCGGACCTGGGTACCCTTTGGCGAATAAATGACGTCCTCACGCTCTAAACCTGAAGGAATGACGAGAGAGCCAAAAGAGGACATATCCGCAATGTCCATGCCTTCTCACGACTTAGGACTAACGAACTTCGAGTGGTCCAAGAGAGAGAGGGCACCTGGCCTCGATTTCGCACACCTGGGGATTCTTGAACAAAGGAAACCCCACGAGTGAAACCAGCACGCGATTTCCGCACGACTGGAGACACCCCCAGAGCAGGGCCACCAATAGCGTTCACTTAGGTGTAACAATAAATACGCTTATGTAAGTACAAGATATTGGAAAGCATAAGACAAAAATTCAAACACTTAACATGAAACGCAATTTAAGAAAAGTTAATCAATATTTCCTTTTCGCATATTGAAAGAAAACTACATATCTAATATCTTTCTTTCTAACAGCATGGTGTACATGAGAACTACACCGTGCCTCTAAAGACCAAAAGCGAGGGCCGTATATCGGCCTACATAACCAAAATGTCGGTAATGTCTATAACATTTACTAATACTACTCATCTTTCTTCTTTCTTTTCCTCTTTTGTATAGATTCAGCACTAGACGGGTCTCCAGTGATAGGCCTCTTCTTTCTAGAGCCGCTCCTGCTTTTCCCTCCTCTGGCCTTTGTGGGGGTGGTGGACTCGTGAGAAACCAAGGTACGCTTTCCGCCATCATCCCCTCCACTTGTAATCTCCTTGGTCTCCCTAAGGGCAATAGTTTGCAGTGGTTTGGGGGCAACGCTAGAGGCGAGGGCCAACACGCTTTCACCATCTCCCAGAGCTTTCTTAGCCTCTAGCTCCACCTCCCTCTTAGCCTCTCTGGCTGTCTTCTGATCAGCTAGCTTCTTGGATTTGAGTCTCTCCATGTCATACGCCTTAAGCTGCTTATAAGTCTTCGCGGCTCTATGTTTGGCCTCAACATCGGCCTTCTTCTTCCTAGCCTCTTTTGTGGCTCTCTCCTTATCAGCCTCATCGGCAGCTCTTTTCTTCCTGGCCTCTTCGGCAACCCTCACCCTCTCTGCATCGGCATCAGCCTTCCTCTTCACCACTATAGCAACAGCCTTCTCCTCGGCATCCTACCTAACCTTTACCTGTGTCTCCTACAGGGCAGCTTTGTCCTGTCTCCTCTTCTCCTCCTGCTATTTAGACTTCGCTACCATCCAAGCTTTTAGTGCTTCCACCATTTCCTACATCATCGGAACGTTTGCCTCCACGGGGCCTGTCACATGGACACTTTGGCCATCCACAACCTCTCGTTCCTCTAGAAGGCCCTTATAAATGTGGATCCTAGTTCAACATATGAAATTGTCACATGACCACTTCCTCTCCAAATTGTATTCCATGTAGCCCATGTCCAGACTCAGTCAGTTGGGGAAGCTTGGGTGCAAAGCCCGATGTCACATCAACTCCAGGAGGGGCTGCACAGTAAAAATACAACTATTTAGTCCATAAATTCGATAATCACATCATCTTCGGGCATTCCTAGCAATGAAATTTTACCTCCAACAAGGAATGTCATAGGTATGGTAGGAAGAGTGCCTGGTGTAGCGGTCAAAGCGGATCTGTTACTCCTAACCCTGGATGTTTGGGATCGTACTCAGCTGAGACCTGAACTGGGACAGTGGGATCACCGGTTGTGGCGGGTGCTAGAACTGGTGGTTAATAGGAGCTTCCCTCCGCGAATGTCTAAGTGACAACCACGCTCTCCGTAGTTATAAACTTTCCCATTTCGGCAGCGTGCTTCGACAGTCTCTCCTTCTCATCATCCTTCTGCAACAATCTCCTCCCTTCCACCAGTTTCCTGCGCTCATCCTCAGTCAGGAGATTGATCATCAGCTGGTTCTCATTTAGAGATCCCATATCCACTTGACGTAGCCAAGCCTCATACGTCACCAGCCTTTCCGTTATCTGGGCGAGCACCCAAGGGTAGTCTCCGACCCACGAGATTCCATGAAATCTTAAGGCCTTGACATACATGTTTCGGACATGCTTCTCTAGGGATGCCTCCACCATGACTTCCGCATCCTCGATCTCCTCTCTCAAGCTGTCAACTTCCCTCCGATGCTTGGCCTTCAGCCCATCTACCGAGCCCAACACATCCTTGCTACTAGCATCAACTTCCTCCTTCTTAGCCACCTCCATTTGCCTCCTCAACTCGGCAACCTCCTCCTAAAGCTTACGAGTCCCCTCGTTCTCGGCTTTCAGCCTCTCGTTCTCCTTCCTCAGGGCCTCATTATATGTTTAGAACTGGGATGCCCTCTCATTTTCATTCTCTAGGTTTCCATTCACCTGTACTAGCTCTTCTTTATCCTTTTTTGAGGGTTGTGTTCTCAGTTGTTAGCGAGGCCACTGTATCCTTGAAGGGCGAAGCTACATGCTTTCCCTCCCTCTTCACCTTCTTGTACGTCCCCTTCATCTCCGTTGTGACAACAAGAATAAATAGTTAACATTCAAGCAGGTCACCACAAGCGAAGAAGCAATAACAATGGGAGGCTAGGCCTTACCAATCTCTTTCTCTAAGTTTTGGATAGTGGTCCGCTCAGCATCAATCGTCAACCCACGACTCTGAATCTAAATGTTCTTCTTTTTAATCAAATATGAAAGATTAGCAGAGTACCTCCTCCACCTATCTACCTGGAAATATGCAGATTTCACTTTCATCCAGGCCTCTTCAATATCTTTGTGAGGAATCGAGTTAATGTCAGGAAGGAACATTATCTCGTCAAAGTAATGGTGGGGGAACTTCTCCTTCAAAAGAGCTTTCATCTCCTTGATAGTAAGCTCCCGGGTCTCAAGCGCCGCCCTCCTTCTTTCTCAAATAGCTAATTGTCGACTATTTCCCCTTAGTAACTTGGGTAGGATCCAAAGGTACGATGTGAGGAGGAGCTGTTGACGAAGAATGCCTAATGCCCGCTACATCAAACCGGGAGTCTGTCCCAGATGTTTAATAGGGAGTGGAGGAGTCGGAGGCCGTTGAGATCGTTGTCTGTAGCGGTATTCGCTACTACGATCATGTGAATGCATAGGTTCACCAAACAATCTAGTCTCTCTTCTAAAGCTATCAAGAAAATCACTTCTCGAGGGTCGGTGACTCTCAGGTCCGTAATCACGAACTCCACCTTTCTACCTCTAGCCATGTCAACTGCCAAGGAAACAGTTTAATGTTTAGACTCAGACACCATACACATACAAACAAAGGCTGTGCTATGCAATGTTTATAAGTGTGTGTATCCTAAGTGTTATCTCAATAGACCAAATAACGGTCCGCCTGATGGTGAAAACTCCCTAATGGCCAAACTTATTTCCTCCAAGCTCATGGCGCTAGACCAAGAAAACCCAACAAGCGGGAGCTTGTTTAACTCATCGAATTTATCCTTTCTCTCTCCAGCGAGACGGTGGTCACATAGGGATTTACCGGGGACTGCGGCCTGGCCGGCTCCTCTGTGGTCGCCTTACCAACCGTAGGCGAGACAGGGGGAATCAATGGGTCCTCACCCTGGGAAATTGTCTCCTTATCACCAACCTCGTCTCCACCAGTCACCTCCTGAATCTTTGCTGCTTCGCGCGGTTTAGGCCCGACAGGGGCACCTTCCTTTTCCGGCTTGGAGAACCCGCTTCTTCCCTAGTTTCCACTTTACTTCCACCTCCGACGATGGCCGTTCTAAATATTGCCCGATCCTCGGGGAGCAATCCCGCACGGTGAAGTCGATATTAATCCAGGATGCTACTAGTTGATCTATCCCTAACTTGAGTAGCCAACAAAGACTTAAGGAGCTATTGATATACGGTATCCGTAGGCACCTCAGGATTTCCTATCGTACAAAAAACAAAGTTAAACTTAATGACCAAACCCGCGAGTTTCACGATGAAAGTTAAACAGAATGCTTACTTCCTTCAAACCATCTCCTCGGGAATCTAGGAGGACAGCGAATAAAGAACCAGTCATGCTTATACACCATTAGCTTAGGCCATTTTCCACTAAAGAAATTGGTGTCGGGCGAAGCCTCTAAGAAATATTGAGAAGGTGAGGCAGTGGCTCTCCACTTCAGCTGAAACAGATACCGGATGTCCTCTCTAGTAGGTTTTAACTGCAGGTGCTCCTTATAGAGAATGTTGGTACCCAAAAGGAAAGCGTACGCATCCAGATGAAGCTGCGATGGCGCAAGGCGAAAGTGTTGCAGCATATCCCAAATAAAATTGTTAGTCGGAGGCATGCATCCAGTAACACATACTTGCATGTTCCAGGAAATGTACCCCTCCGATGGTGCGTGAGACTTACCGTCCTTTCCGGGCACAAGAACATCCCTTTCGGGAATTATGGAACCATAATACCATGCGCGTTATGGCCATTGCATCCATATGCGATGGCACCGAATCCATCTAGTTTTCAAGTATAACCACGCCCTCCAACTTACCTGGTTCCACCAATGCTTTTCCCTCAATAATATCAATGTTCTATACCTCCTCATGCTCGACCGAAGAGTGTTGTCTTTCTGGCTGCACCCTGTGATCAGACGCTTTCGGCGAGCTTGTCGCCCGAGTGTGAAGTCTCAAGCTCGTTGCCCTTCGAGCTAACATAATAGTCGAGTCAGATGGGGAGAGGAATGTTGTGAAGCTTCGGCTTCTGATATCCGTCGTATTTTTAATCTTGTATCCATTTGCTAGCTATACTTTCAACATACTATCATTAGACATCATAGTCGTATAACCTGTACCCCTCGTGTTGGTGCAAACTAACATGTGCGTGTAGTGTCATGCAGTGCCATACTAACATAATATATAATTTAGAAACTCGGGACACGACTACGATCATGGGACTCTAAGGCTGTAACCATCGTTGTCGTCGACCAATTTCGCTGGACTCACATTGACCTACGACAAAACCACGATTGGAGTTAATAAAGCTAGTTTGAAAGTTCAACAGTTCAGTCATAGTTCGAATATATGTGCTAATCCTATGTGCCCAGCAAAGTTATCAATCCAATTTTGTTTAAAGTAAACAAGGATCCAATCGCGAAGTGTCATGAAAGCGACGCGAGCCCAGGGACAAAAAACCAAAATTCGAACCTCGAACGGTAAAGGCAAAAGTGCAACCAAGGGGGGACTCGAAATAACAAGGCCATTAAGGAATCTCGCACCCCTTCAGAGGCATGCAATATCATACCCCAAGGGGTACAAAATATCATATCCCCTCATAGGGGTATGAAATCTCGTATCCCCTTAAGGGGGTACAAGAATTCGTATCCCCTTCAAGGCGTTCGAAATTTAGTATCCCCTTTAAGGGGTACGAAAATTCGCCCACCCCCGGGGATATGAGAGCTCGAATATCCCTATAGGACATGAGAATTCGCGATGTTGGCTATGGAATTCGAATCCCCCAGAACTATGTCCTCCTGTTTCTTCTCCACTTCGATTTCATGTCCTTTCTTCCAGTTTTCATGTCCACCCTTCTCCCTTAAATTTCCTCTCCTCCGAACCTTTCTCTCTCATCACAACGCTAAGCACCACCACCAGGACTAGCACGAGGCATTCCCGTGGTATGCACTAATCCCATAGCATAAGGCATCCCTTAACATTCGAACTCGAGCCCACCTATGTTATCAATGTTTCAACTCTCGTGGGATTCTAGGGCTTGGTTTCAGATCACAAAAAGAAGAAGAGAGAACGTGGGATGGGGTGTGAGAATTTATAGAGAGAAGGAAAGAAATGGGCTTAGCCCACTAACCCCTCGTATCTCACGAGGGAATGCGAATTCTCATACCTCAGTGGGGTACGAGATTTCGTATCCCTGTTTGGGATACGAAATTTTCATATCCCAAACAAGGGACACGAGTATTAAAAAGGGAAATAAATAAAAATCTAAAATACATATATTTCTATATGTGTATGCACACATATGCATAAATTTAACATACATGTGCGTGCACAATAGCGTATAGGCATCGGCGACAACTCATTTACAATACGACGTAAATAAGAGCCAATAACTAACATTTATTCTCATGAGTTTACAGGAATTTGATGATTTAACAAGATTTTTTTACCAACTCAAAGAACATCATGTCAAGACAAGACGTACTTTAGGGGAAATGTTAACCGGCCTTTTAGTCCGGTTCCCAAAAGTACACAAGACATGCTCGACTCAACACATCGCATGATGTTACAGCCCGAAGTGTCTCCATAAAGCTAAGGAAACAAGCCAGGAAAAAGGTTGTGCGAGCAGTAGCCTCACAACTCCTCAAAACTATGCCATACCTATAACTCTCAAACCCCTATGTTTCAGACCCCATTATCTCGAGTCCCTTCAGCCTCATGCCCGAAGTCTCGAGTCCCTCTAACCTCGCCTCCTCCAAGTTTTGAACCCATCGCTCCTGAATTTAACATACCCCACGGGGTATGAATTTATTTCCCCAGTACGGGGTACGAACTTCCTAAGGGAGATGAGGGGGCCCAAGTTTCCGAAGGTCTGCATTCTGGGATCCAAGATGTACTAATGTGGTCCCCTACTCCTACTTAACCACTCAACTATAAATACCCCCAAGCTCACACTTCAAAGGGGTTGGAAATTGATTGATTTGACACCACTTGAGAGCTCCAAGTGACCTCTTTAATGGTATCCTTGATTTGAGGAAGAAGGGCAAAATTGAATTTTTTCTAATATTCATATATGATGATTATGACATCGAATACTTAGAAATGGCAAAAAATGTCATGAGATAGTCCTAAGCTTGTAACTCTTTGTTGTCAATAAAATATCAGCGACTCTTCCAAAGTGGACGTAGGCCCCATGCGGGACCAAACCACTATAAATTTATTATGTCATTTACTGCTTTCTGACTTATATTTCCACGTGAAACGATAATTCTTAAGTAACTAAGAATCTTGGGTGTTTACGACATATTTTTTCGTCAACAGAAATCATTGAGAGTTCGTAAAGAAAAGATTATCATGAGAAATACGACCTTTATTGTGGTTAAGAAAAATCATCTATATATTAATATAGCGATTTATTATTTTTAAAAGAAAGATGATGCGATTTTTCTATGTTTGAAATTATTTTAAATGTTAACTTTATTTTATTTTCCTTTATAATAATGTAATAGTTGATCACTCTTTTGCCTGCTTAATTAATTCTGAAAATAACTTGGTCTCATTTACGTTTCACCAAATGATTGATTTGTGCATGTATACATAAAAGAAATGCGACATTATGTACCTGCTAAAGCTAGGTTATAAGATCCAAAAAACCTTGCAAACGGTGTTTTTCATATCAACTCCTCCTGCGTTGCGTACATGCATCGCACGTGGCAAAATACTCGTATACATATAGTGTGTGTGTGTGTGTGTGTATGTGTATGTGTGAGAGAGAGGCACGCTCCATGTTCAAACAACCCCATTGGGACACACAATTAAACATGAGATTAGGGACACAAATTGTGAACCATTGGATTCATTTGTCTTTTTGTGGTGAGTGAAATTCAAGAAAATCTAATGATTCAGATTGTTTGTGTCTAATTTTGTAGCATCATTTTGCATCTAAATTGATTTTCCCTATATCTATGTAATATGTATGTATGTATGTATATAAATATATATATGTATGCATATGTATATACATATAGAGAAAGTCTAATTGAACACAACATAGTGACACAAATTTAAATATGTGAGTTGTGGACCATTAAATCTCCCCCTAAGTTTCACCTCTCATGGAAAAACAAATAAATCCAATTGTCTAGAATTTGTATATCTAATTTTGTATCACCATCTTGTGTTCAAATAGTCGCTCATATGTGTGTGTGTGTGTGTGTGTGTGTCCACAACAGTAGCCCAGCAGTTAAGGGCTTTGCGCTGTGTTAATAGTGGCGCATGTTCGAAATCCGGAATTGCATGCTAAGAGTTTACCATGTGCATACGCTAAGATCAACTGCTTATGTGATGCTCGCAGACTAGGCAAGGTACACTAGGGAGGGTTTTACGGCTCTGGTAGGTTACCATCCTGAACAAATTCAACACACACACACACACACACACACATATATATATATATAACATCGTAAGTTCGAATGAAAACTGTTTGTAAATACAAGCTAAACTAAAATAAATCATTTTAAATATGTAAGTATGTAGATGAATGCTAACTTCGATTAAATTGATTGAAGTTAGAGCATTCCAAGCAGTGGGAATACTCATGAAAGCAGGGGCGGTCCCCACTTAAAAATTCGAGCTCGCACCGTAGCAATGTTGCTATTAGCGTATGTTCAGAATTAAAGTGGGGATTGCCCCCACTTTTTCAAAAAAGTTGGATACTTGAATGGCAAACTGATTGCCGCTTAAGGTATAAATGATAATCAAAATGTCGTTTAAGTCAAAAGGGATTTTAGAATCCCAATTTAACAAAAAATTTTGTTTCTTTTGCAAATCATTTTTGAATCTTTTTGTAACAACCCGCATTTTACGTATCGAAAGATCGTAAAATATTTGTATTTTATTCCTTAAGGGTTGGATCATTCTCATCTTTTGATAGGTTGCTTATGGGGATGTGAGACATATCCATAATTTTTACCGATTTTGTTTGTAACCATTTTTCCCATGTCAGTCTTGTACATGGAATAACTTTTGACTCAGGTCGAATCATAGGGTGAGACCTGTGCCATTGGAAAGGAACTGATGGTTGCCTTTCCATAGAGTGGTTACATTAAAGATTTGGCTTAGCGGTTTATGAGAAATCGTTGTTTTAAGGTTTTTCAGTTGGCTGTCCAGATTTGGTAAGCCATAATGGGCTGAATTGGAGAGGCCCATTTGTGGGTTGATGGGAGGGTATAAATAGGGGGTGAGGGATATAGGGAATGGTTTAGTTTTTCATTTCCTCATTGGGTAGTCTTGTGCTTCTCCTTCCTCTAACACCTTTCCACCATTAAAAATTCAAATCCAAGGAGAGAAATCATAGATCCACACCATTGGAGGCTAGATCTACTCGATTAAAGCAAGAGTTCATCGGATCAAAGTGATTGGTGCGAGGTGCTTGCTGTCCGGATTCATATTCCTTTGATTTTTTGCTTCTTTGGGATAATCGGTGAGTGATTTACATCTCTCACATGAATGCAATGAAGTATATGAGTGTTTGTGCATGTTTCTCATCAAATTCAAGTGTCTTACCATAGATTTACACCCTTATATGTCTATTTTCATATGCATCAACCTATGATCTAATTTAGCAAGTTGTACCCGTTAATCTCACGTCATTTCACATGTTTATGTTAGTTAGATCTCTCGTTTTGATCATATGTTCAATTTAATGGTTTTAGGTGATATTTCCATCATTTTTGTGGTAATCATCATATTCTTGTCAATAGCAATGTTATGACATGTTTGTGACTGTGTTTAATGATTTTGGTTGAGTCGGTTTCGTCGTTTGGCGAAGTTTTGGTCGAAACCAGAGTAGAATTGGAGATGTACAAGAAGTGGATCGGGTTGGCCATAAGTGGGTCAGGTCGGTCTCAAATCTTGTTATGGAGAACAAGTTAGAACGGGTCGGTCAGTGGAGCTGGTGGGGTTGGGCAATGTCTGGTCGGTCCATTCAATATGAGTCGAGTCAGTTCAGAAGTTGAGGTGATGAAGGGGTGATCGGATTGGGTCGGTCATGTTGAGGTAGCCAGATCGGGTCGGTTATGTTCCAGAGGGGGGTGATCGGATCGGGTCAGTCGAGTTTTGTAACAACCCAGAAAATCAGAATCAATTTAAAATTTTTATTTCGGCAATTTTCATGAATTTTGAATATTTAAAATGATTTATTTTAAATACTAACGACTAAAAATTTATTTTCGACGAAATTAGAACGTATATATTTATTTAAATCAAAGTTAGAATATAAATATTTATTTTAATTATAAAAGGAATTGAAAATGGCGCAGTAGTTTGAAAATTCGATTTCAAACTTCAAATGAATGTACAGGATCCAAAATAAACCGGATTTTAGTGAAACCAAAAATATTAGAATCTATGTGAAAATATCTTTCGAATGAATCTGAAAAATCCAAATTTCATAGCGGAAATAAAAATTATGTCCATTTGAAAATTCAGAATAGTCGCTATAGAAATATAGCCCTTAAAAAAAGCTATTTTGCAAACCACCGCCGTTTTCGACGAAACCACTTTTGTTGGATCCGGGATGTCAAGTTATTGCTAGATTCCAATTTTCAAATTTTTTGGAATCAATATGTGAGCGTGGCGAATTTAAACGCATTTGACCAATTTCAGTTGAATTTAATCGACTGGAAAATGGCCATTTTTCAAACGGTCTTCAAATTTGACGAAATTAGTTTTGTTAGGATCGTATCGTCAATACGAAGTTAGAAATAATTTTTCTGGAATTTTTAGAGTTAGTATATGGCCCCGATAAATTAAAATGTGCGCTGAAATCGATTTTGAAAATTATAGTGATTTATATTTTAAATTTAACAAATACTGATCGTAACAGCCGAATTGGATTACAAAACATATCCCATTGTCTTCGGAATGGGGGTATTTAGCTAGAAGCGATAGTCGCTGGGCCTCGTTTGGGGTTCAAATGAAAAGTCAACCTTTTTAGAATTAAATATGAAATAAAATAAATAATATAAATATTATATATACTCCTCCGTTATACTCTCCAATCCCCATATCATTATTTTAGAAAAAAAGGAAAATAAATAAATAAAAAAAGACGCGACGGATCTCATCGCCCACCACCTGTCGCCGCTCACCGGAGGTCCACTGCGCCGCTCCCTTTCGAGGCTCCTCCGCCCTCACCCTCCCTCGCTAGTCGAACGAAACCCTAGCTCTTTTTAACCCTAAACCGCCCCTCCGTTTAACCCTGCCTCCACATCCCTCTCAGGCCGCCGGAGCAGGCGCCACCGACCAACTCCGACACCCGCGGCCTCCCCCTCTGACCCTCCTCCGCTTCGTGACGCGCAGCATCCCCCTCTTGGTCCAGATTTTTTTTTACTATAAGTTCTTCTTTTTTTTCCTCTCTTTTCTCCTTTTCCTTTCTGTGATTTAATTCTGAAATAAAATATATGATTTCAGTTTATAGAAAATATAATTTATAGAGAAAGAAAATATGATTTTTCTTTGAATGAAAATCTGATTTCTTTGATTTAAAAATATGATTTTTATGGTTGAAAAGAATTGATTTTCATTGTTTAAAAATATGATTTTCATTGTTTGAAAATATGATTTTTATTATCATAAAAATATAGATTTTTCATTGATAGAAAGATTTGATTTTTAAGCGAAGAAATATTTGATTTTTAAGCGAAGACATATTTGATTTTTATATAAACAAAGATTTGATTTTTATATAAACAAAGATTTGATTTGTATATTTGTAAAGATATAATCTTTATATACAAAGTCGCAGTATAAAAATATGATTATTATATTATAAACATCGTTATAAAAATATGATTTTTTATATATGTAGCGTTGAAATAAAAATGTGATTTTAAAAATAAAAATCGTGTGAAACAGACTGCGATGGAACCGACGGGAATCAAATCCAAATCCGAACCGTTCAAATATAAGGAATGGAGGAGTGGATCCCAAAGGTGAGAACTCCTCACTGAAATTATTTCTTTACAGTTATTTATTTTATAACTGCATATATGAACTACTCCCCGTCGTCCACAGACCATGGACGACTTGTTTGGTTGTGTGTTTGGATTGATTTGTTTGTGTGGAATTGATTGTGATGTGGAATGGAATGTAAAATATTCATCAGTTGAAATAAAATATTTTATCGTTAAATTTTTTTTTGTATGTGAATAAAATAAATATTCATTTGCAAATCAAACGATTTGTTTATGTACACCCATTTGACTGATATCTATTAGGACGATAAATTTTACACATCGCCCAACTACACAAATAAAATATGTGTTTGTTGTTTGAAAACCCTACGCGGGTGTTGGGATGATATTTGACGTACACTAATCCCAATTGTTTAGTGGTATGTCGATCGATTGGTTGACAGGCTATTGTAAGCGTTAATTATTTATATTTAATGCTTATACAGTGTAGAATGCACTCTGGATGATTGTTGATTATGGTTGTGATATATGTGTGTTGTATGAAATCCATATAAACAACATTATATGGTAATTGACTGTGTCTGATTCCAATTAAGAACGAACAAATATTTTAGAATAACGAATATTTTCAAATAATATTCAGAAAAGAATCAAAATATGATTTTGATGTCCGATTTGGGATGGACACGAATATATTTAAATATATAAAGTCGTGTTGATTAGATTAACGCCATTTTGACGTGAAAAATATTTATATCGATTTTATTCATTTTTATAATGAATATTGAAAAGGAAGTAATTTCAAAATCTAATGTTTTGAAAATATTATCATTTATATATTAATGATATGAAATATTCGATTTTGATTTAAAATTGAATATGAAGTTGAAATCGTTTTTAAAACGATTTATAAAATACGTTTTAAATGGAAATCGACGATATATACATAATATGTATATATATATTATATATATAATGGTCTGAATAGATCGCGCCGCGCTGCGGTAGTTCGCCAATTTCGACCATTGACTTCGAATGGACATTACGGGAGATCCGATCGTTGGATTCTCCTAAAACAGGAACCATTGGGTTCGTATCGAAAAGAGCTTTCTAACGAATACAAGAAATTATAAATCTAACGGTTGGATTTGGAAGTATGTCCAAATCAAATTTTGAAAAGGTCGCTGTAAATGCAGTTCGATGGCCGTTTATGGAAATCAACTGTAGGGGCCTTGATAAAATTATTGAAAATATTAATAATTTGTGTAAAATCATTATAAATGGTTTGGAAAGAATTAGGGTGAAAAATTCCATTTTTAAAAAGATAAAAATATATTTTTATCGAAATGAACTAGCTATTAACTAGAATTATAATCCAATTATTTTTAGAAATAAATAAATTGGATTAATTAGAAAGGTTTTTAAAATAATCAGAATTTTCCAATGAATAGACTGGAATGGATTTGAATCGAAATTATCTTCGAAATATTTCGATATGGGATTTCGTGATTATACGGATATTGTTATGGGAATTTGGAAGATATATATATATATATATATTGTTATTTCCAATACAATATTTGTTGTTTTCAGAATTTGATGTTGAATATGAGCCGATATATTTTCTGTTCAGAGCCTTGTATTTAATATCGAATTGGATTTTTGGGTTTGTCGTGAATGGTATCTTTAATAATACTGTTCTTAAACCCAGAGGAGTTAAGAAAATTAGAAACTAACTGGAGATTAGTTAAGTTGAATGGTTTCCTGGGTATTGATCTGATGTTGGTTTCGGCCTTCGGGATTAATACTTAGGGAATTGTTCTCTTACTAATTTACGGTTAGATATTGATGGAATGTGGTTTTGGGTTAATCGTGAACCGTGTTTTAAATGAAATTGGTTCTTTAACCCAGTTAAAGATAAGGTTAATTTATTAGCTTCGAATAGTCATTAATATTGATTTTTGAAAGATTAAAACTGAATTAGAGTTTTAATGAATCTTTAATTAGATTGAAAAGTGAATGTGATAATTAAAATTATCAATTCAGGAAAATGATCGAGAATGGAGTATCACCAGTTTTGCTCCAGGGCGATAGTTAAATCTTTAATTAGATTTGAACGTGAAATGGTAATTAATATTTACCGATAACACCATCGCGTTAGATATGGAGTATTACCAGTTTTGCTCCATGGTATGAATAGGTTGGGAATGGGAAA
Organism: Allium sativum; assembly: GCA_030737875.1. Lineage (NCBI taxonomy): Eukaryota > Viridiplantae > Streptophyta > Magnoliopsida > Asparagales > Amaryllidaceae > Allium > Allium sativum. The sequence goes on from CM060913.1 coordinate 39,283,309, forward strand.
TAAAATAAATGATTACATCGGTATGGTTCGCTAATCACGACTAGTTTGGAAAACCTTAGTATGGTTTGATATCCAAAGGAAGATTAAAGAATAAATTTAAAAGAATTTATCTTTGATAAAATTAATGGGAACCTATTCCCTAATGATGTGAATATTTGAATAAAAGAATATTCTGGATTGGAATGAGGCGTATGTTGTGTTTGTGTAACACTTGTTTATAGTATACGCGATTTATTCAGAAAGGCCGGGTTTATACCCATTCTGAATAACTGATAACACGATATGTCGAAGATGAAGACGGTGGTTGAAGACCGGAGGTCTTCACATCATTTGGATGATTACCGATGTCTTGATTGGTTTGTACACCCAAGACAAGGTAATAAGTTGTGATCGTCGAGACGTATTTGGATATCGACCAAATATGCGAGGGTCTCTCTCCTGTATTGGACATATTGGATGAGGAATAAGGTGCCTTCGGTTTCGTTCAGATCCAGAACGAACTTGTAAATGAACTGTGTGTCTGACATTGGATTTCATTCTGTGTGATTGATAGACATTGGTTGCATAACGTGAATTGCCTGTGTGGCATGCTGAGATGCAAATGATCAAGGCTTCTATTGAAAAGCAGAGTCTTGTGGTTGATGATCAAAGCACGGCTTTAATATAGCATAGCTTTAATTCGCGAGCCTCACACCCCGGTGTGAACCAGAAACAGGAGAGGACATCAGTGAGGACATGCTTTTCCTTCTAACTAGGAGTGGTGTCTGGGTTTTGCATGCCCAGGCGTTTTACTTGTGTGGATGATGGATAGCGAGGCACCTCGGATATATCGGCACTGCGGGGCCGATGGTGTGGTCTTTATACAGACCAATTTTACACCCCATAGGGCGGCAAAATGTAGTGTTCAGGCATTTTGTTCCACATCGAGTGGACCGACCCTGACGATCCAAAGGCTTCACAGAGTACTTGCCTGAGACACGGGCTAGAGCGTCTCGAAGCGGTAAGGACGATCCCTTGCCTTGGTTTACAGATGGAAATCCAACTTCCAGTACGTGACAATTGCAGTTTTGATTGTAGAACCTTGTATTGGCGACATGACATATGGTACTCATGCCATCTAGGATTGATACATTTATATTTGAAGTTGTTTTATACACTATGCACTTATAATAGTATCAAATGGTTTTTTTTAAGTGTACCAAGCATGTTTGGCTATTATAAGGGAAAACACTATCCTCCGGCTTGCGTTGCATTGTGTGATGGGATCTGGGTCTTATAATAGCCTCATTTTTCCAAAAAGCATTGCGTTGTTTTGTTATATGCACTGGTATTCTTAGGAGGAATATACAGTGTGGTCCCTTGATATATCTGATTTAAAGTAAGTTTTAAGTAACTGTTTCAGTTCTCACACCAGTCACATGACTGACCTGGAGTTTATTATTTTAACCTAAACTCTAGGTGCCCCTATTTTCCAAACGGGCAGCTAGTAGTTTTGGTTTTGCAAATTTATATTCATAGGATCCTGGTTTACAGCTGGAATGATATTCGGAAAGCTCTGTATCCGTATATTCCTTTCAGTTGTGTTTTTGTATTATTTTCTGCTGCATTGTAATTTGTAAATCTATGATATTTTTCTAGTGTATAATATTTATTCATACTCTGTATATTCTTGTACTCTGATGTAAATTGTTGTAATAAGCAATGAAATGTTCTTCTGTTTGTGTTCTAATTCGTCTTGTTCTCAAAGCAATCCGGGCTTTCCTTTACGGGGAAGTTCGGGTCGTTATAGTATGGTATCAGAGCTTTGGTTTACAGAGCTCAGAGAACATGACACGTTAGAACCGAACGAAAGAATTCATCAGAGATTGGATTAGTAATATCCAATGAGAATGGATCGTTAGAGATAGGGTTAGTAATGCCCTAGAACAAGTTGGAAGAGTGCTATTTTAAAAATAAAATAAAAATGAAAACGATTTTAATTTTGAAAATTAAATCCGATTATACATATTTGGATATTTATTTGATATTTATTTGGACAATCTAGTATATGAGATTTTTCATGTGCGCTTCATGAATGTATATTCGAAGTTTTAATATACTGGATATATATAGAGTCACACTCTAGTCGCTCGGGCATGATTCTGATGATTGATGCGTCATCACCAACATTTATTTTCAAGCTTCGAAGGTGGGATATCTATATATCTCCAATTGACTGGTGTGAGAACCAAAACTTATTAGGATTACTTATTGTGAATTGGCATCAAAAACATGATTTTCGGTATGTATATCAAAGTTATGAATTTGAAAAGGTAATCTACTAATTGATTGATGATTGCATTGTGTGATTATTCATTTGAACCAACATGTAGATGTATGGTAAACTTGGGCCAAATCGAATCAAATATTGAACTAAATTGAAAATTGTTTGAAAATGTATACATATACATGTATATACATTGAACATGTCATAGCAAGGAGGCTAGAGAAGAGGAATAAAATTGTGTGCCTGACAAATAGGTACATGTTTACTAATTTATTTGGTTTGGATGATTTTATGAGCCAATTGGCTTTTTCGTTTTCTTTTTGAGATGAGAGGGCCTGTGTGGCAGTTTGGGGATTTTCCTGGTGCTCCCCGTACAAAGGAGGTTATGGCGAAATTTTTCAAAAATTTAGGGTGTTAGCCAAATTTTTGAAAAATTAGAAATTCTTAGAAATTGAAAAGTTGAAGAATGAAAGCCAAACTGAAAGTTGAGTTAGTTAGTTAAACAACTTTCAGCTCCATTCCTTTTCGAGGACGAAAAGATTTTGAGTGGAGGAGATTGTAACAACCCGGACAATCAGAACCAATTAATTTTTTTTATTTTGGCAATTGTAATGAATTTTGAATATTTAAAATGATTTATTTTAAATAATAACGACTAAAAATTTATTTTCGATGAAACTAGAACGTATATATTTATTTAAATCGAAGTTAGAATATAAATATTTATTTTAATTATAAAAAGAATTGAAAATGGCGCGGTAGTTTGAAAATTCGATTTCAAACTTCAAATGAATGTACAAGATTCAAAATAAACCGGATTTTAGTGAAACCAAAAATATTAGAATCTATGTGAAAATATCTTTCCAACAAATCTGAAAAATCCAAATTTCATAGTGGGAATAAAAAGTTATGCATAGTTGAAAATTCAGAATAGTCGCTATGGAAATATAGCCCTTAAAAATAGCCATTTGCAAGACCTCCGTTTTCGACAAAACCACTTTTGTTGGATCCGGGATGTCAAGTTATTGCTAGAATCCAATTTTCAAAAATTTTGGGATCAATATGCGAGCGTGGCGAATTTAAACGCGTTTGACCAATTTCAGTTGAATTTAATCGACTGGAAAATGACCATTTTTCAAACGGTCTTCAAATTTGACGAAATTAGTTTTGTTAGGACTGTATCATCAATACGAAGTTAGAAATAATTTTTCTGGAATTTTTAGAGTTAGTATGTGGCCCCGATAAATTAAAATGTGCGCTGAAATCGATTTTGAAAATTATATTGATTTATATTTTAAATTTAACGAAAATTGATCATAACAGCCGAATTGGGTTACGAAACATATCCCGTTGTGTTCAGAATGGGGGTATTTAGCTAGTGCGACAATCGTTGGGCCTCATTTGAGGTTCAAATGAAAAGTCAACCTTTTTGGAATTAAATAGAAAATAAATTAAATAATATAAATATTATATATACTCCTCCCTTATACTCTCCAAACCCCAAATCGTTATTTCAGAAAAAAAAGGAAAAAAAAAAGACGCAATGGATCTCGTCGCCCACCACCTACTGCCGCACCGGAGGTCCACCGCGCCGCTCCCCTTTGAGGCTCCTCCGCCCTCACCCTCCCTCGTTAGCCCATACGGAATCCTAGCCCTTTTTAACCCTAAACCGCCCCTCTGTTTAACCTTGCCGCCACTTCCCTCTCACGCCGCCGGAGCAGGCACCACCGACCAACTCCGACACCCGCGACCTCCCCCTCTGACCCTCCTCCGCTTCGTGACGCGCAACACCCCCCTCTCGGTCCAGAATTTTTTTATTGTAAGTTCTTTTTTTTCTATCTTTTCTCCTTTGCCTTTCTGAGATTTAATTCTGAAAAAAATATGATATCAGTTTATAGAAAAATATAATTTATAGAGAAAGAAAATATGATTTTTCTTTGAATGAAAATCTAATTTCTTTGATTTAAAAATATGATTTTTATGGTTGAAAAGAATTGATTTTCATTGTTTAAAAATATGTTTTTCATTGTTTGAAAATATGATTTTTATTGTCATAAAAATATAGATTTTTCATTGATAGAAAGATTTGATTTTTAAGCAAAGAAAGATTTGATTTTAAAGCGAAGAAAGATTTGATTTTTATATAAACAAAGATTTGATTTATATATTTGTAAAGATATAATCTTTATATACAAAGTAGCAGTATAAAAATATGATTTTTATATTATAAGCATCGTTATAAAAATATGATTTTTATATATGTTGCGTTGAAATAAAAATGTGATTTTTAAAATAAAAATCGTGTGAAACAGATTGCGTTGGAACTGACGGGAATCAAATCCAAATCCAAACCGTTCAGATATAAGGAATGGAGGAGTGGATCCCAAAGATGAGAACTCCTCACTGAAATTATTTCCATATAGTTATTTATTTTATAACTGCATATATGAACTACTCCCCGTCGTCCACAGACCATGGACGACTTGTTTGGTTGTGTGTTTGGATTGATTTGTTTGTATGGAATTAATTGTGATGTGGAATGGAATGTAAAATATTCATCAATTGAAATAAAATATTTTATCATTAAAAATATAATTTTTAACGTGTATGTGAATAAAATAAATATTCATTTGCAAATCGAACGATTTGTTTATGTACACCCATTTGACTGATATTTATTAGGACGATGAATTTTACACATCGCCCAACTGCACAAATAAAATCTGTGTTTGTTGTTTGAAAACCCCAAACGGGTGTTTGGATGATATTTGACGTACACTAATCCCAATTGTTTAGTGATATGTCGATCGATTGGTTGACAGGCTGTTGTAAGCGTTAATTATTTATATTTAATGTTTATACAGTGTAGAATGCACTCTGGATGATTGTTGATTATGGTTGTTACATACGTGTGTTGTATGAAATCCATATAAACAACATTATATGGTAATTGACTGTGTCTGATTCCAATTCAAAATGAACGAATATTTTAGAATAACGAATATTTTCAAATAATGAAATTTAAAATTAATATTCAGAAAAGAACCAAAACATGATTTTGATGTCCGATTTGGGATGGACACGAATATATTTAAATATATAAAGTCGTGTTGATTAGATTAACGCCATTTTGACGTGAACGATATTTATATCGATTTTATTCATTTTTATAATGAATATTGAAAAGGAAGCAATTTCAAAATCTAATGTTTTGAAAATATTATCATTTATATATTAATGATATGAATATTCAATTCTGATTTAAAATTGAATATGAAGTTGAAATCGTTTTTAAAACGAATTTAAAACGATTTATAAAATATGTTTTAAATGGAAATCGATGATATATATAATATATATTAAATATATATAATGGTCTGAATAGAACGCGCCGCGCCAGTTCGCGAATTTCGACCATTGACTTCGAATGGACATTACGGGAGATCCGACCGTCGGATTCTCCTAAAACTGGAACCGTTGGATTCCTATCGAAAAGAGATTTCTAAGAATACAAGAAATTAGAAATCTAACAGTTGGATTTGGAAGTATGTCCAAATAAAATTTGAAAAAGGTCGCTGTAAGTGCAGTTCGATGGCCGTTTATAGAAATCGAATGACGGGGCTTGATAAAATTATTAAAAATATTAATAATTTGTGTAAAATCATAATAAATGGTTTGGAAAGAATTAAGGTGAAAAATTCCATTTTTGAAAAGATAAAAATATACTTTTATCGAAATGAACTAGCTATTAACTAGAATTATAATCCAATTATTTTTAGAAATAAATAAATTGGATTAGAAAGAGTTTTAAAATAACCAGAATTTTCCAATGAACAGATTAGAAATGGATTTAAATCAAAATTATCTTCGGAATATTTCGATATGGGATTTCGTGATTATATGGATATTATTATGGGAATTTGGAAGATATATATATATATATATATATATATATATATATATATATCATTATTTCAAATACGATATTTGTTGATTTCAGAATTTGATGTTGAATATAAGCCGATATTTTTTCTATTCAGAGCCTTGTATTTAATATCGAATTGGATTTTTGGGTTGTCGTGAATGGTATCTTTAATAATACCGTTCTTAAACCCAGTGGCGTTAAGAAAATTAGAAACTAGTTGGAGATTAGTTAAGTTGAATGGTTTCCTGGATATTGATCTGATGTTGGTTTCGGCCTTCGGGATTAATACTTAGGGAATTGTTCTCTTACTAATTTATGGTTAGAGATCGATGGAATGTGGTTTTGGGTTTATCGTGAACCATGTTTTAAATGACATTGGTTCTTTAACCCAGTTAAAGATAAGGTTAATCTCTTAGCTTTGAATAGTCATTAATATTGATTTTTGAAAGATTAAAATTGAATTAGAGTTTTAATGAATCTTTAGTTAGATTGAAAAGTGAATGTGATAATTAAAATTATCAATTCAGGAAAATGATCGAGAATGGAGTATCACCTATTTTTCTCCAGGGCGATAGTTAAATCTTTAATTAGATTTGAACGTGAAATGGTAATTAATATTTACCGATAATACCGTGGTGTTAGGTATGGAGTATTACCAGATTTCTCCATGGGATGAATATGCTGGGATTGGGAAATAAAATAAATGATTACATCGGTATGGTTCACTAATCCCAATTAGTTTGGAAAACCTTAATATGGTTTGATATCCAAAGGAAGATTAAAGAATAAATTTAAAAGAATTTATCTTTGATAAAATTAGTGGGAACCTATTCCCTAATGATGTGAATATTTGAATAAAAGAATATTCTGGATTGGAATGAGGCGTATATTGTGTTTGTGTAATACTTGTTTATAGTATACGCGAGTTATTTAGAAAGGCTGGGTTTATACCCATTCTGAATAATTGATACGACGATATGTCAAAGATGAAGATGGTGGTTGAAGATCGGAGGTTTTCACATCGTTTGGATGATTACTGATGTCTTGATTGGGCTGTACACCCAAGACAAGGTAATAAGTGATGATCGTCCAGACATACTTGGAGATCGACCAGATATGCGAGGGCCTCTCTCCTGTATTGGACATATGGGATGAGGAATAAGGTGCCTCTGGTTTCGTTCAGACCCAGAATGAACTTGTAAATGGACTGTGTGTCTGACATTGGATTTCGTTCTGTGTGATTGATAGACATCGGTTGCATAGTATGAATTGCCTGTGTGGCATGCTGAGATGCAAATGATCAAGGCTTCTGTTGAAAAGCAGAGTCTTGTGGTTGATGATCAAAGCACGGCTTTAATATAGCATAGCTTTGTGTAGCGTTAATTCGCAAGCCTCACACCCCGGTATGAACCAGAAACGGGATTGGACATCAGGGAGGACATGCGTTTCCTTCTAGCTAGGAGTGGTGTCTGGGTTTTGCACGCCCAGGTGTTTTACTTGTGTGGATGATGGATAGCAAGGCTCCTCGGATATATCGGCACTGCGGGGCCGATGGTATGGTCTTTATACAAACTAATTTTACGCCCCATAGGGTGGCGAAACGTAGTGTTCAGGCATTTTAATCCACATCGAGTGGACCAACCCTGACGATCCAAAGGCTTGACAGAGTACTTGCTTGAGACACGGGCTAGAGCGTCTTGAAGCGGTAAGGACGATCCCTTGCCTTGGTTCACAGATGGAAATCCAACTTCCAATACGTGACAATTGCGGTTTTGATTGTAGAGCCTAATATTTGCGACATGATATATGGTACCCATACCGTCTAGGATTAATACATTTACATTTGAAATTATTTTATACACTATGCACTTATAATCGTATCAAATGGTTTGTTTTAAACGTACCAAGCACGTTTGGCGATTATAAGGGAAAACCCTATCCTTCGTCTTGCGTTGCATTGTGTGATGGGACCTAGGTCTTATAATAGCCTCATTTTTCCAAAAAACATTGCGTTTTTTTGTTATATGCACTGGTATTCTTGGGAGGAAACCCATTCTGTGTTATACGGCGTGGTCCCTTGATATATCTTATTTAAAGTAAAGTTTTAAAAAATTGTTTTAGTTCTCACACCAGTCACATGACTGACCTGGAGTTTATTGTTTTAACCTAAACTTTGGGTGCCCCTATTTTCCACACGGGCAGCCAGTAGTTTTGGTTTTGCAGATTTATATTCACAGGATCCTGGCTTACAGCTGGAATGATATTCAGAATGTTCTGTATCCGTATATTCCTTTCAGTTGTGTTTTCGTATTATTTTCCGCTGCATTGTAATTTGTAAATCTCTGATATTTTTCTGATGTATAATATTTATTCATACTCCGTATATTCTTGTACACTGATGTAAATTGTTGTAATAAGCAATGAAATGTTCTTCTGTTTGTGTTCTGATTCGTCTTGTTCTCAAAGCAATCCGAGGTTTCCTTCACCGGAAAGTACGGGTTGTTATAGGAGTTTGAAGTCGGGAAGGGACTGGGTCGGGTCGGTCTGAAGGAGCTGATCGGTCATGTTTTTAGCAGCACTTTTAAATGTTGTGGTTGATAGTGATGATGCTGTGGGTTGTTTCCAATAGGGTTATTTTTTGAAAAAGTACATTTTTCCGTGTACGACTTAGATTTGAAGAAAAGAGCTTGCAAAAAATATTTTTCGGGGGCAACCCCGCAAACCCTAGCCGCAGCGCAGGGATGTATTTGGCTCGGTGATGGTGTAACTTGGTGAAGAATTCAAGTGGGAATATTCGGAGTGTTAGAAAGTGTTCTTGATCGGTATTGAAAAGCGAATGAGGTAACAACTCAAAGGTCGTGAGTTGGTGGATAATGGTTGCTTGCGAAGTTTGCTTGAGCTATGAAAAGTCGTCGAGTTGGATGGCTAGAGATTAGAAGGCCGAGAGATTATCGTTGTCGTAAGTTCTAGCAGGCTCAAAGCAAAGGTACGATGGGGGCACCCAAAAGACCAATTATAGGTTGAGTACCTTGGGTATCGTTGAAAGGCCTAGTTGTCAAGGTTGGACATACATACGTATCATTGAAAGGCGTATGGAGTTTATGCTAGAGCCGGGGTTACCATTAGCCCTTGACATATGGCAAGGTTGGTCGTCATACAATTAACGATGGTTTCGAAGCAGGATTGGCGGTGATAGCCAGAGTCTGTCATGATTGATTAGTTCCTTTGTTTGAACCGTCTCGTGTAGATTGTCCAACGTCGAAGAAGATGTTCGTTGGGTGCTTGTCTAATATTGGTTTAGGCCTCTGGGGCTTGTGCTTGAGGGGTGTTGAGTTCGATTAGGATGGTTTACATGAGATCTATAATTTGGATGTCATGAGTGCTTTGCCATGATTGAATGGGTGTTCTGGTTTCCATGGATATATGATTGAATTGTTAAAGTAAAGGCTATCACTGTCAGATGTAGGGAAGCTAAGGTTGAGTTCTTCTCCGGTGTTGTGGGTAGATTAGTATGTTTATCTATCCTCTCTCATATACTTTACTGTTGAAGTTTGTTAGCTGTTTTATCAGTCACTAAGACTGTTGTCTGACTCAAGGTTTTATGTCTCCTCTTATTACCTTGGGTTGTTCATCTGATTGTGGATGGCCAGACCAAGTAGCAGGTTACAGGTAATTAGTGAGGACGATGCTGCTGTGCAGAGGCGAGAAGAAGGTTGTCGTACTAATTTTATTACTATCTAGTATTTCTGTTTCCGTTGTTTGAGTGCTCTATGAGGTTTGTAGTGAGGACTTATGTACAAACTTTGGTATCAGTTGGATAACCTTTCATGATGTTGAGAAAGTTTTCTAAAGTTTGCTATATGATGCCTCATTACTATTACATGTTATATAGGTTCTATTATATTTTATCCTTGCGCTGTGAGTTCTACGAGAGGTTTCGATATTGGTTACCTACTCTGATGATCATCCATAGCTGCTTGGCACACCCTTCAGCGCATTATTCCTCTTGTTTAGTGCGAGGGTTATGGGCGATCGTCATACTTTTAGTTTAAATATGTTTATACTAACTTTTCTTCGAGTGTTGGTGTGACGGCCGTGAATTTCGCTCGATCCGAATCAGTCGTTAAACCGATCTAGACCGTTCGAAACCCCTGATCGTTTTGAGAACAGGACAAATCAGAACACAAACGGAAGAACATTTCATTGTATATTACAACAATTCCATCAGATACAAGAATATACAAAGTATAAGTGAATAAATTACATTCGATAAATATAAGAGATTACAATAAATTACATAGCAGCGGAAAAATATACAAAGCACAACTGAAGGTGATATACGGATACAGAGCTTTCCGGATATCATTCCAGCTGTAAACCAGGATCCTGTGAATATAAATCTGCAAAACCAAAAGTACTAGCTGCCCGTGCAGAAAATAGGGGCACCCAGAGTTTAGGTTAAAACAATAAACTCCAGGTCAGTCATGTGACTGGTGTGAGAACTAGAACAGTTATTAATTCAATTTTAAAAGAGAGTAATTCAAGGGACCACGCCGTATAACACGGAACGGGTTTCCTCCCAAGAATACCAGTGCATAGAATAAACAGCGCAATGCTTTTCGAAAAATGAAGCTATTATAAGACCCAGGTCCCATCACACAATGCAACGCAAGCCGGAGGATAGGGTTTTCCCTTATAATAGCCAAACATGCTTGGTACGTTTAAAACAAATCATTTGATACTATAATAAGGGTATAGTGTCAAAACATTTCAATCATAAATATAAATCATAGACGGCATAAGTGCCCCATACCACTATGTCGCCATACTAGTTCTACAATTAAAACTGCAACACACGTATTGGAAATTGGATTTCTGTCATGAGTCGAGGCAAGGGGCAAGCTCCTCTCCGCTTCGAGACACTCTAGCAAGTGCCTCGGGACTACACACTCTGGGCAACCCCGGATTCGGCTGGGCTGGTCCTCTCTTACGTTTGAGGATTGGCAATTCCTGAACACACGTTTCCCAGTCCTTACAGACCTAATATCGAGGCGCCTCATTCCAACAACCACAAAGGTGAAAAGTATATAAATGTCAGGGCTGGTAAGTCACTGACACCACCATAGCTAGAAAGAAACGCCGTGCTCTCCCAGCGGTCCGTATCCCGTTTTTAACTCATACCGAGGTGTGAGGCTCGCGAATCCACGCTATACACAAAGCTATGCCACGTAGGCCGTGCTTTGATCATCAACCACAAGACTTTGCTTTTCAACAGAAGCCTTGATCCAATGCAACTCAGCGTGCCACACAGGCAATTCATGCTATGCGATTGATATCTATCGATATATAACCTCTAAGCTCGTACGTCTCAGAGAAGGGCGTTAAGCAAGAGAATAAATTCTCCGCCGCCAACAGATATATATTTAACAGAAATCAATCAACACAGAATAAAATCCAATGTTAGACACACAATCCATTTACAAGTTCGTTCTGGGTCTGAACGAAACCGGAGGCACTTTCCTCGCATATCCATCGATCTCCAAGTACGTCTGGACGACAACCAACTGATTCCCTCATCTTGGGTGTATAGCCCAATCAAGATCATCAGTAATCGCCCAAACGATGTGAAGACTTCCGGTCTTCAACCCCCATCTTCATCCTCGACATATCGTCGGATCGGTTATTCAGAATGGGCATAAACCCAGCCTTTCCGAACAACCCGCGTATATAAAAAAAACAAATGTTACACAAACACAACATACGCCTCATTCCAATTCAGCAGCCACTAACCGTAAATTAGCAAGAGAACAATTTCTCAAATATTAACCCCGAAGGCCGAAACTAACATCAGATCAATACCCAGGAAACCATTCTTCTTAACTAACCTACAACTAGTTTCTAAATCCCAATTCTTAGGGAAAGGTTCCCATTAATTTTATCCAAGATAAATTCTTTAAAATTTATCCTATAATCTTCCTTTGGATATCATTTCAAACCAAATTATGGTTTTCCAAACTAGTCGAGATTAGCGAACCACACCGAAGTAATTATTTATTTTATTTCCCAATCCCAACCTATTCATCCCATGAAGAAAAACTGGTAATACTCCATATCTAATACCACGGTGTTATCGGTAAAATTAATTACCATTTCACGTTCAAATCTAATTAAAGATTTAACTATCGCTTTGGAGCAAAACTGGTAATACTCCATTCTCGCTTATTTTTCAAATTTGATAATTTAGATTATCAATTCACATTTCAATCTAATTGCAGATTCATTAAAACTCCTTTTACTGGGTTAAAGAACTAATGTCCTTTAAAACACAGTTCACGATAAACCCAAATCACATTCTATTTATTATCGGGTTAATGAACAAGTGTTATTTAAAACACTGTTCACGATAAACCCACAAATCAATTCTATTTAAACCCATTTCAAATCCAATTTATTTAAAAATAAATGGGTTTTAACTTCAGTTCAAAACTAGTTCATTTCGATAAAAATCTATTTTTATCTTTTCAAATACGGAGTTTTTCATCCCAATTTTTCTCAAATCATTTCTTATGATTTTACACTAATTATTACTATTTTTAATAATTTTATCAAGGCCCGTACAGTCGATTTCCATCAACGGCCATCGAACTGCACTTATAGCGACCTTTTTCAAATTTGATTTGGACGTATCTCCAAATCCAACCGTTAGATTTCAAATTTCTAATATTCGCTGGAAAGCACTTTTCGATACGAACCCAACGGTTCCGGTTTTAGGAGAATCCGACGGTCGGATCTCCCGTAATGTCCGTTCGAAGTTAATGGTCGAAATTCGCGAACTGCCGCAGCGCGGCGCATTCTATTCAGGCCATTATATTATATATATAATATATATAATATATATTTCGTCGATTACTACTTAAAAACGAATTTTATAAATAGTTTTGAATTCGTTTCAAAAACAATTTCAACCTTTATTTCAAATTCAAATCAAAATTGAATTTCCTATTATAAATCCTTTTTACTTTCATTTCTATTTGATTTCAATTCAAATCGACTTTAATTCGATTCGAATTCATTTCATTTTCTATTCAATTTAAATTCAATTCGTTTTCTATTCAATTTGAATTCAATTCGTTTTCCATTCAATTCGAATTCAAATTGGTTTTCTATTCAATTCAATTCGAAGTCGTTTTATATTCAATTCATTTCGAAATCGTTTTATATTCAATTCATTTCGAAATTGTTTTATATTCAATTCATTTCGAAATCGTTTTATATTCAATTCAAATTGGTCTTCTATTCAAATCAAATCAAATTCGAATATACTCGATATAAATATCGCTCGCGTCGAAATAGCGCATCTCTAATCAACACGGCTTTATATTCAACAAATGGATCTATATTTCTTTCAATACACGACTCTATATCTTTGTCAACACACGACTAATCTCAACGAATGAGTACTGTCCATGTGTGACTATTTCTGTTATTTAATATATTTTATAAAAATTATGGTATCTATCGTTTGATTTAGAATCAGATTCCAACCGTAAATTAGTAAGAGAACGATTCCCTGAATATTAACCCCGAAGGCCGAAACCAACATCAGATCAATATTCAGGAGACCACTCATCTTATCTATTTTTCAGTTAGTTTCTAATTTTATATATGATAAAGATGTAGATTTTATTGTTAAAATATTTCGTTCAACACATGACTAATCTCAACGGATGAGTACTGTCAACACATGAACCTTTATTTTATAATATTCTTTATCTTCTAAATTGGAATGAGGCCCAATCAATTACCATATAGTGTTAACTATATGGATTCCATACAACACATGTATATAATTTCAACGATAAATAATCAACCATCATCCAAAGTGCACTACACTGTATAAGCATTAAATATAGATATCTAACGCTTATAACAGTCTGTCAATCAATCGATCGACATACAACTAATTATTGGGATTAGTGTATGCCGTATTTTATCCCAATACCCGTGTGGGGTTTCAAACAATCAAACACAGATTTTATTTGTGCAGTTGGGCGATGTGTAAAATTTATCGACCCAATCAATGTCCTTCAAATAGGTGTACATAAACAAACCGTCCGGTTTGTAAATGAATATTTGTTTATTCACATTCATGTTAAAAATTATATTTTTAACGATAAAACATTTTATTTCAACATATGAATTTCTATTCAGTTCATTCTTTAAATAAAATGATATTTTTATTTTTCTAACTTATTTTAGAAAATTTCGGTGGCATAACGGCACGATACTAGAAACGGGACGAGGCCTAGCCTTATCCCCGGTCTAGTGAAGGCCCACGCCATTCACACATCAATCAAATCCATTCCATTTCACCAAACAATTCAATTCAAACCAAATAATCTAACCAACTACACAACCAAACAAACAAGTCCATGGTCTGTGGACGATTGTGTCGGGTGCTACTAAACACCGTCTGCATCCTAGTATATATATATATATAACTAGAAAAAGAAATTTAGAGTGAGAGATTCTCACCGAAAGCTATCCCAATTCCACGACACTTCTTTAATAGAAATCTTCATCGTTCTCTCCTTTTTGTCACTTTCGCCCGTAGCCACTACATATATAAAAATCAAATTTTTATTTTGCTATCCAATATGTAAAAATCGAATTTTTACTTCGCTATTCGATATATAAAAATCGAATTTTTACCATGCTATTCAATATATAAAAATCGAATTTTTACTATGCTATTCAATATATAAAAATCGAATTTTTACTATGCTATTCAATATATAAAAATCGAATTTTTACTATGCTATTCAATATATAAAAATCGAATTTTTCCTTCGCTATTTTCTATATAAAGATCTCGCCCTTTCAACTATAAAGATTTCTCCTTTTCAAATTTATCATTATAAAAATCACATTTTTATTTTGCTGTACATATAAAGATGATATTTCTAATATTCCTATCATGTAAAAATTATATTTTTAATTCTCTACCTAAACAAAAATCATATTTTTACATCTTCTACTTAATAAAGATTATATTTTTAATACTTTAAAAATATAAAAATCATATTTTTATTCCTTTTTATAATATAAAAATCCTATCTTTAACTGAATAAAATCTTTTCTACCCTTAACTCATATAAAAATCATATTTTTATAAATAAAAATATAATTTTTTTTCAATTCAAATATCACTAAACATAAAACTGAAAATTAAAACCAATGTAAATAAGTAAAATACTTACAATCTTCAGACGGAGGAGGGTAGAGGGGGCTGCGGATTTCAAAGGAGGAAGAGGAGGAAAAAGGAGAAGAGGGGCGCGGGGCTGAGGTGCGCAGGGGGGGGGGGGTCGGGGACGGCTTACACGAGGAGGAAGGGGGGTGGGAGGTGGGTGGTGGCGCGGCGCGAGGGGGTGTTTCGTCGAAGTGGCGGCGGCGGTTTGGGGGGGGGCGACGCTCCTCTCCGCTTCGATCTCTTTTTTTTTTTGATTTAGATTTCTGAACGAATTGAAAAACGAGAAGGGGGGGGGGAGAGGTAAAGGAAAGGAGAGAGAAGGGTTAGGTTATTATATTTTATTTATTTAATTATTTAATTTTCCACCAAAAAGCAACTTTTATTTTCGACCTCAAAACGAGGCCCACCCCCTGTCGTCCATAGCGTATTACCCCCATTCCGAACACAATGGGATATGTATCGCAAGCTAATTCGATCGTTTCGATCAGTTTTCGTTGAAATTAACATATAACTCTATATATTGAATTTGAACGCGTATTTCAATTTACCGGGGTCACATACGAACTCTATAAATCCCAGAAAAATATTTTCTAGCTTCGTATTGACGATACGGTCCTAACAAAACTAGTTTCGTTGAATTCCGAGACCGTTGGAAAAATGGCCATTTTCCAATCGATTAAAATCAACTGAAACTGGTCAAACGCGTTTTCCTTTGCCACGCTCACATATTGATTCGAAAAATTATGAAATTTGAAATCTAGCAATAATTTGACACTGCGGATCCAACAAAAGTGGTTTCGTCGAAATCCGAGGTCGTTTGCAAAATTCCCATTTTTAAGGGCCTGAATTCCATAGCGACTATTCAGAATTTTCAACTGGACATATCTTTTGATTCCCGCTATGAAATTTTGATTTTTCGGATTCGTTGGAAAGATATTCTCAATTAGATCCTAATGTTTTTAGTTTCACTAAAATCCGGTTTGTTTTGCACCGGTACATTCAATTGAAGTTTGAAATCGAATTATCGAACTACCGCGCCATTTTCAATTCCTTTTATAATTATATATAAATATTTATATTCTAACGACGGCTTATATAATATATACGTTCTAAATATATTCAAAATAAATTTCTTGTCGATATTATTTAAAATAATCTATTTTAAATATTCAAAATTCGCTAAAATTGCCAAAATAAAAATTTTAAACTGGCTCAGAATTTCCGGTTTATTACAGTTGGTTTTTAAGTTTTTTTTTCATGTTTTATAATATCTTTTTTTAGTTTATTTTATTTTGGGTTATATGTTAAATTTAACATTTCTTTGAAATTTCTTTGTTTAGTATACTTTTGTTTTTTCATGGTATTTCTTAAGTTGTTGTGGCCTTTTTAATATATTTTTGATATTTAAGCATCTATTTTTTTTGTTTAGTTGACATATCTATTTAAGCATTTTTATATTTTAGGCATCTATTAACTAGCCTTTTAGTCCGGGTACCAAAAGCTATCATGACCAAAATGACTCGGCGTATCACGTGGTTCAACAGCCCATGAGTATTGAAAAAACACTCAGGAATCGAGCCTAGACAGAGCCGTACAAGAATATTCGTCCTGGCATGACCATGCTTCTCAGATATTGCCAAACACTTAGGATTAGTATTCAACACCATAAAGATTTAATATCGAAGTCCCTCAACAACTCCTCAAAATCCATAATCCCAATTTCATATCACAAAATATAACTCCCAAAGTTGTTAGAGATCTACCTCCACATTTCTAAAGAATCTAATTTTAATTTAATACAAATATTTAATTTAATAACTTTACTAAAGGATTTAATTCTAAGACTTGATTTGTTAAAATTATGTAAATGAAAATATTTGATTTGAATATTTTGTCAACATAATATTTTATTTGCTAAATTTATAAAAGATGTTGACGAAATTTTATTTAAGAAATTAACTTGACAATTAAACATTGAATGTTTTTTGAATAATGTAATAAGATGAAACTGATTTTGAATGTAAGCTTTAAACTAAATGAAGTAATGGTTTAGAATTTGTAATTTTAATTATAAACTAATAAATTAGAAATTTGTGCTAGTTATATTTAAGTTAATTTAAATAGAAATTTGATATCTAAAATGAATGATAAGTTGAATTTTGAAGTAAGAACATTTGGTTGGAGTAATATATTTAATTTATTCTAAACTAGAAATATTTTATATTAAACTATTTTATGCTAAACTATTTTATAACAATTTAATTTCAAACTATTTTATCTATTATAATTTATAACAATTTCTAATAAAACTATTTTGTATGTTTGAACTATTAAAATTTTATAACTATTTTATTTAAAAATAATTTAGTAAACTATTTTATATTAAATTTAAAATTATATATATTTTTACTATTTTAAGTTAAAATATTTTTAAATATAATTTAACCTTTTAAATAAAGTCCATTTCCAATCTGCATTATTAAGTCCGAGTTGATTTAAGATAGTGATTTTGATTAATAATGACATTTATGAAAAAGAAATATAAAAGTCAAAATTTGAACTAAATAATTAATCGTATGATAATATGAAATTTAAAACTAAATCAAATACTTAATGGTTTGAATAAGTGATAATAAATAAATCGAAACTTTAAGTTAAATTGATTAGTGATATTGAAATATGATTCTAAATGTAAATGACCACAGTGTGAAAAATATAAGCATTTGGTTGTTAAAGAAACCGAGGCTAGGTATTGGCATACTCTCTATCAATACTGATAATCGCTTTAACAGCAGTGCGCATCTTGCAGAATCCAGAATGAAGTCGGATGGTTTGGCGAACACTGCTGAGTGAAGTAAGAGAATGATTGTGGATGGCCTTGAACTTCGGATCATAATTGAAATGACTAAAATAGGAACCCGAACCAAGTAAGGTAGCTTCTTCAATCGGATCCACGCCATTGATATCATATCCCTTACTTTGTGATTGATTTGGGTGCACCCCTTGATTATGGGATTGTTATTTTGAGGTTGACAATAGTTGAGGCTATGTGTTACCACCATCCCAGATCCACAATCCAATATAATCTTACCATGGGTGTCGCCTCGTGTGCCTTGTCATATTATCCTATTCGAACCCCTTACGATTTTGATTTGTATTGTACCTATAGACTACTCCCTGATAGTCAACCAGTTTATGGTGGAGTTTACGGTACTGTATAGACTACATACTTATAAATAATGTAAGTGTAATAGGGCAATCCAGTTTACACTATTTTTAATAGGTATATTTACCGTATACTATTCTAATAGCGTATTGAGTTATATATATATATATATATATATATATATATATATATATAGCTTCACGGGTTCTTAAAGGATGAAAATATTAAACATACTTTATGTTACCGATGTATTTCATTTGAACATTTCAATTTGATTCGCTTACACGAGAATGTTAGTCCGGACTCGAGGGTTTTGTTTTACTTTATGCTTAGATCAGATCGAGTATCACAGTATTGAGATTGCATCTTTCGGAGTTGGAGACTTGTTGAAGAACTCGTCTCTATCTATTTATTTTAGTTATTTCCTTCTGCATTAGAAATCTATTGTATACTTCATGAACTACTATTGTACTTTTTATTCCACTGCGAGATATTATGTGATTCTGTTTCCGTAATTTATCTGTGATTTTATGATGATTTTATACTTACCCATAGAAATAATTATCTATTGTATCGAATGAGTTGGATTGATTTTTTTTTTTTTTTGAATGATATAAAATAGCACGACGATACATATAGCTTGATATCGAATTATAAACTTATGACCGTGTACAAATCTATGGTGCTTTTTGGATAAGAAACCATAAGCTTGGTGACATATTTTGATAACACTTTATAGTTCTTCGTCTTCCTTTTGAAGGGCATACTCTTCCTTAAAATCACTGCCAAAAGCTTTCATGCACTTGAGAAATCATGATAAACTCATTTTTTTTGTTCGTTGTGATTTTAATATGAGTTATTCTTCGAAAGCTTATAGTCTTATATAAGAAATAGTTTGAAAACGTTAGCACATGGAATATGGCAAGCTATCACGTGACTTCTGAATGATTGAGACAACTCAGCACATTATCACATAGCACACAATACTTGTTGGAAAAATTAGCACATGAGACATAATAAGATATCACTGCATAAATCAAATAATCAAAAAGAAATTTTATGTGGGAACGATTTCATCTGTTAATGGCGATAGGATCGCCTCCCCGTTCATCTCTTTTCCCTGTGCTTCCTTTCTTCGCTCTCCTCCCACTAAATCCAACTCTACTCTTCCCCTTTTCTTCATATCTGCTTTCGCCTGCATCGATGAAATCATTCCAGCTTTCTCCAACTACCGCTCAATCAATTTCAGATGTAGCCCTCGTCCCTTTAAATTTTCACCTAATCTTGCTTCATCCAACCTTCTTTTTCCCTTGTGTGGTGGCCCCTTCGAGTATCAAGGTGTTATTCCCGTGCCACTATTATCATATTTAGGGACACCTAGCCGATCGATTTTCGGTAATGTGCAGAGCTAGGTTTCCAAGCAAGTGCATTCCCTCATTGCTTAGCGTTACATTATCCAGCTACTGTCTGACCTATGTCAAGTGGATTAGGGTCGGTCTAGGTGTTGCGAGGTTTGATGTGTTTTGGTAAGAAAACCGATACTTCTTTATCTCTGTTGTGGTTTCGTCTTATTTGGGTTTAAGATTATATGGTTCCAGCATAGAGATTTTGTGACTTGTAGTAACTTCCGACTATGTGTGGTGTTTCGCGATTCACCTTTTTGGTTGTGTTGGTACACTGTATGTGGTTGGATATTCAATGTGTTGTATAAAATATCATCTTATTGGATCGTCTATGTTGGTTGTTGGTGGGTTTGGGTGGTTCTTGAGTTGGATGAGGTGTTATGTGGTCTGCCTCCTTAGTAGATGGTGAAAATTTTGAAACCTGGAAGTTAGAAATCGAGAGGGTTGTGAGTGCTTGTGTGTTGGTTCACTGCAGCCTCAACGTGGTTCTGGATTAATGGTGAAGTCTTGGCTCTCACAATCTAGCTAGTCCCTTGATTGGTCGTATTTCTTTCCCCTCCTTGCTCATTTTCCCTTATCCTTGCAATATCGGTATGTCAGATGATCTAGCCAAGTCATAATTATGTTACTAGTGAAATCGAGGTTATGACACTGGATGTTGTCGTGGTGATCCATAATGTTGCGTGCTGCCTTGGTAGGTCTATGTCTCTGGCCCTCATTAAATCAACCTGTCCTTGTTCCATGTAGGGTGATGGTGTTGTTAGTTGGGATTTGTGCAATACTTTAGCCCTGGATGAAACTGTTGTACTTGGGTGTTGTGTTCAGTTAATTTTTAGTGTCTACAAAACTCAATGACTCTGCAGTAGCATTGTGTGGCTCAAGACAATGTACTTTTATTTCTTTCTTTAGGAATAATTGTCCTAGTACTAATATATATTCCTAATATGTGGCTCATGAGAAATCATTGCTTCCAAAATATACCCTATTTTACTTTAATACCCAATATGTACTTCTTTACATATTTTAAAACTATGACTTTTAAGATTAAAACTTGAAAACACCATAAACCCTTTTCCCAAAACTTTAACAATTTCAAGTTCATAAAGTTAACGATGGGGTTAGACTCAAAGCAGGTTTTCAATTTTCTAGGCTTTCCTAGACATTTCCCAAGGTCAATTCTCTCAACTATATATATTCCTAATCCATTTTTCTCTTTTTAACCTTTTCTAGTTTATAAGATTTTACTGCCAAACCCACTAACCCAAAACACTAATCATATGGGATTCATCTTCCTTCCATACAAAGTACATTGTACACTTTCCACCCAAATTACTTAAGGGTCTCAGATTTCCATATTCATTCCTTTAGTGTACAAAACTAACATCCTATTTCTTGCAATATTATACTCTTTCTATTTAGTGGGTTCCTCTATGGATCTAGGTATATATATTATATTTATATTTTAAAAATACAAATACATTCAATCACTATCTATACAGGTATCCTAAACCTAAGCTTTGATACCAGATGTAACAACCCGAATTCCAACTGACCGAATTCTTTTATTCAAAATTCTAATCTATCGAAACCCGTGTTGGGTTGCTCTAGTATCCTGCAGAAAAGACAGTGACATAAAATATGTCAGAGCTGAGAAAATATCTCATAGCGGAATGGACAAAATATAATATACTCAAAGTATAGCCTTACCGTATTAATAATACTACCTACCAGTATCCAAAGCTATCATGTCTCTGCCACAAATCTAACCTGCAAGTATGTTATGAGGAGGGGGTCAGAACACAAGTTCTGGTGACTGGATTTAAATTATACGCTTTGGATAATCCTACATATACCGTTCAATCACATTTTCTTATTTATTAGGTTACTTGGGTTAACAACACTCAAGGCTTACACGCACGTCGTACCTATTTACTTCCCAATGGATTAACCTAATACCGTATATATGTTGCTACCCCCCCCCCAATATTGAGGTACACCTCATGGCACCCCACTCGCACAGTCTCCACCGTAATGCCATAGAAATGAGCGCAGTCCCTCATCCTACACCGGAGTGACGTACAAATATCTACATAACAATTTGACGTTCCGCACATATCTATCATTACTACGCTACGTAAGCATACGGATTGCCACCGTCGGTTGAATCAGATTTCTTACCAGAGTAATGCCCTCAAGTCTACGATACACCACCTAGAGCCGACATGCATGTATCTAGACTGTCCCACGTACGTATCGTCAATCATCTTCGATGCCTTAATCGCACATAATGTGCACCGGGTTCCATGGTAGGGCTATACAAGAAACACAGAACTCGGTCGGGAGCTTTCCATATCTATACAGGTCCATCTTTAAGAACCTCAGAATACAGATAATCCTAGGGTCTATTTTTCATGGTGGCTATGGCCCCACCTCAGGCCCTCCCTCGACTAGTAAAGACTACAAGAGCTAAATGATTTACCCCTAACAAACAATCTAAACATCCAATTGACATCTTCCCTCAACCATCGTACCTCGATAGTGAAAGGTGAATGGTCTATTGGTTTTAGCTCTAGTCTTTTCGCATCTCACTGGCTGTCGATGATGGGTACCCAACGATCTACTATCTCTGTTGGTCCTGACCTCTACCTCCCCATTGAGGCGACCTCCGAATCACCCTAGTGTCACCACGTCACAGCATTCTGATTGCAAAGCTACTTTTGCAGTCAAGGCCTACCCACCTTGTAATGACCCGGAGATTTTGCGATCCTGGAAATCGGCATACAACACTATGTCGACTATTCAAGCATCAAAAACACAGATAGTTCATGAAAGAAATTAGAGGGTGAGAATAGATAAGATAGAAACTTAGAATAGAAGAAGAAGAAGAGTAAACATGAATCTCACAGCGGAACGAACAATATATAATACATACATAACTTTGAAATAAAACTAGTATATGTATAACATTATCAGAGTATAACACTTACAACACAGGGGAAATAACTGTAGCTATAAAAATCCTGAAGCCTCCTGCTCCAAGCTCTCCCAGTATATCTATAAAATCCTGACTACTTGACTGCCCGTACAAAATTGGGCAGCCAAGATTTTAGGGAAAACAAAATAAACTCTTAGTCAGTCATGGGACTGGTATGAGTAAACAATTTAAAACAGTTTGGGAAAATAACGATATCTCATAAGACCACGACATATAACGGAACGGGTTTTTCCCTTATGAGAATCCAAAACATTTGATTTAACTTTCAAAAATCCTTTTGAAAGAAACGATAAACTTTATATCAAAACTCTTTTGATATTATAATAATGTATATCAACCACAACTAAATAATCATCTAACAGAAACGCTTTCATCTCATGCTCTACATATATAGTATACAATCAAAACCGCGAGTGCTTATTGGATAATAGGTTACCAACTATGACAAGCTATGGAACCACCTTCCGATAGTGTACCTCTAGAGAGGAATACACTGGGTTCAACAAGAACATCTTGGAACCCAGCCACACATGACCGACCACTCATTTCGCTTGAGTGTATCGAATGTATATCACCAACGGTTGGGATTAGCAACCGTTTCCCGAATGGGACAACATCGAATAGATTTAAGAATGAAATGAATATCTTTAGATAGGTGACCCTAATTGGCAGCCAACCACTTAGCCATGTTGCCCGCCCAATTTTTGTCATTTTCCGGTTATGAGGCTAGAGGCCACGCTTATCTCTGACAGATCACACAATTATTCACTTTGAATGTCACATCGTCATAACTGCCAAATCACAAATTGATTTCCCCAAAAATACTACGGGTATACAGCTAAGAGAAACAAATTCCTCTGCCACCAAACGTAAATACGTTTGAAGAGATCAACTTACGCGATCCATTAAATATACTATGTCAGACATTATTCCAAACAGGTCGTCCTGGGACTGGACAAACCGAAGGCACTATTCTGTAAACAGGGCATCCCTTGCATAACTCCGTCTTCAATTATCTTCATCATATTTGATCGCAACGCTAAGCCCATACAGAGTGGTTTTCAGATAATGAATCTGATCCCTGTCTCTCCGTATTGACGACGGAAAAATGGTCAAAAACTTCGATAGTCGGTGAGTTAACTATCAAAGAAAAACACGTGTACAAACAACGATATTATTTCCAGATGGAAATTCTATCGATCAATCATCAATCATCAATCATCATTTATCTCTTAAATTAATCTATCATTAATTTATTCATTTACCCATTTCCTATTTCCATATATATACAGAAATTCTTATTTTCTAAATTTAGAAAATATACCTTATTAATATTGGAAAACGTTTCCATTTTTATTCTCATCTCTTATTTTCTATATTAGAAAAACATTTCTGATTCTTATTTGGAAAACATTTCTAAAACTCCTACATTGGATTTAAACAGATGTTTAAATCAAACATCGCTATGCCAACTCAAACCATTATACTCGTTAACTAAATTCACTTAACCAATCTCACTGTCGAGCCTTAACCATTCCTTAGTAAAAACGAAGCCAATCAAGTTGGGGTATAACTACCTCTCAGACCTTAACTGAACAACATTTCTAACTTCGAAATAGGCAAGGTTCACCTTTTAAATATTTAACAACTTCCTTACGTAACTCTCAGATTCAATTTACAAATCCACTTCTTTATTGAAAACACTGATTATAACTATAGCGTTATAATCCCTACTTCTAAAATATCTAACTTCAAAATATAACTTTTACTTATTAATTTGGATAAATAAACAAACAACAATTTATTAGTAAATAAATAGATCTTGATTAAAAACGGAAAGTGAATAGTACTTTCCCGAATTCGATATAATCGAATTCAACGTATAATTCTCTTTCGAATAATCTCTATTCGATAACTCCTTTTCAAATAAACTATATTCAATTAACTCCCTTCGAATAACTAATATTTGATTAACTCCTTCGAATAACTCTATTCGATAACTCCTTTCAAATAACTAATATTCGATAACTCCTTTCGAATAACTAATATTCGATAACTCCTTTCGAATAACTAATATTCGATAACTCCTTTCGAATAACTAATATTTGATAACTCCTTTCGAATAACTAATATTCGATAAATCCTTTCGAATAACTAATATCCGTTAACTTTTCTTCGAATAAACTATATTCGATTAACTCCTTTAACTCTATTCGAATAAACTATATTCGATTAACTCCTTTAACTCTATTCAAATAAACTATATTCGACTAACTCCTTTAACTCTATTCGAATAAACTGTATTTGATTAACTCCTTTAACTCTATTCGGATAAACTATATTCGATTAACTCCTTTTCTCTATTCGAATAAACGATATTTGATTAACTACTTTTCTCTATTAACTCTAATTCGATTAACTCAAATTGATTTACTCTTATCGATTAACTCTAATCCCATTTATAATCCTACTTACTCCCCAAATATTTCCTTTTATGATATCTTATTTATTTTCTAAATAAATATCCCTTTTATCTTTCTATTTATTTTTCCAATACATATATCTCTTTTCTCTTCTATTTGTAACAAATATTTCCCTTTCAATTCTATTTATTTAACAAATAAATATTTCCTTTTATCTTTCTATTTATTTAACAAATAAATATTTCCTTTTATCTCTATTTGTAAATGTTTTACAAATATCTCCTTTTCAAATCTATTATATTTCCTTTTCAAATCTATTTGTAAATGTTTTACAAATATTTCCTTTTCAAATCTATTTGTAAATGTTTTACAAATATTTCCTTTTCTATTTGTTTTCACAAATATTTCTTTTCTATTTATCCTTTTGATTTTATAATTATTCTCTTTTATAAAATCCTTTTCCTTTTATATATAAAATCCATTGATTTTATATAAATAATTTATTTTCAAAATACACTTTGGAAATCTCCTTTTCTACATCCCAGTATTTCTTACGGTATTCAAAATACCAAATAACAATGATCGATATCATTCAAACACTTATAATCAACAACAGATTATATATCACATCATATATCACCATATATGAAACAAAACAGTATTTTATATATTGAGGAACCCAGTTGGGTCCCTCCAACCTGTTTCCCTGCACCCACAGATGTTAAACAATATAATAAACATCAACTTCATTTCACTATGAAATATTCTGATAAACAGAATCGATATTTGATTAACGATTTATATATATATATATCGTTATCTATAATTTCAACCAATACATAAGCAATTCAACCAAACAGTCAACACACAGTAGTTAATCATCATTTAGCAGTTCTAAAAATACGTTATAAAAATATGAACTGGTAGGGTTGGTGAGTTTTACTCACATTGGCAGTTATCGTTAAATAACGATTACATATCTTTGATTCAGATGGACAATTTATTTTACAATAAATTGTAGTGAGCTCTGATTCACTCTTAGTCAGTTCCATTGTATTGCTCTCGCATATACGATTCCAACGGATCTTGTTTTGTTAGATTTGGACAACGTATGTAAAAGTTATTACGGTTACAAGCTAATTCATTTCCTTAATTTAATTAAACATAGATATTAACTAATTGGGCTTAACCTTAACTTTCCGGCACATTTAGATCAATATATCAGCCCATCTTTACTTTGACAAACCCAGACCGCAAATACATCTCCTCCAAATATTTCGAACTCCAGAGAAACCCGTTCCTCCCTATTACACCCGTTGGTCGCTGCTTTGACCGACAACCCACAAATCTCCGGCGCCACCCTCACCATTGACTTCGTCACCCAAATCCGCACCTTCCAATCCCCATCAACATAATTTCGGTGCCCTCAAATCGAACACGACCTGTAGCTCTTTGAGCTCGAGAAAACCGCCCCTTTGACCGCCATCTGCCATCGCTCCGACCACCAATCTCCACCGCCGACGCCACCATTCATCCCTGCACCCGATTCCGCACCTTTCCATCACCTTAAACCCAAGATCGACGACAAAGATCGAACCAAACAGGAGCTGCCACGATCGAGTTTCACAACAATCGCACCTTGCTTTATGGGTATCAAAACGGAGAGATTTGCCTCATCAACTTAAATCAACTATATCCATGATTTTAGGATTTTTAAAAGATTTGATTTTGATTTTTCTTTGCTGTGTTTTGGTTTGTGAGGAGATAGGATTTGTTCTCACGTTTTAAACTTGCGGGTGTGGCTGAGAAAGAGGATGCGTGGCCTTATTTAGGTTCACAAATAACTTAGGATATTTTATAGAAAAAGGGGTTGAGATATTTTGTTACTTTTTACCCGATCGCCATATGCATTCGTTGTTTAAAAATCCGTATGCTTACATACGATGCTCAATTTTGAAGAAAATAGACATGCAGCTGCAGCTCGATATTCCAGACCAACGAAACTGGTTTCATCGAATTCCGACTCCGTTTGCTCACACAGCATATTTTTAAAGTCAAATTATCGATCGGTTTACATTTAAATTCACCACGGTCACAAAACAACTCCAAAAATCACGCCATTTGAAATCTACAAATAATTTAATATTCCGGATTCATAAAAATTTGTTTCATCGAATTTGGAGGTCGTTTGTGAAAATGCTATTTTCTAAGGCTCTAAAATAGAAAGTTTAAATATAAATATATTTAAAAATAATCAAATTAAATATTAATAAATTAATATTATCATATATATTTACATATAATATCATACAGCTCCAAAATATACATATCTGGATTTATAAATCGATATTTAAAAATTTCAGTTTACATCGCTATTCGATTTATGTTAAAAATCCTTTTATAATATAAATAAATTGTTATGAATTATAAACGAATTCCATAACGACTTTTCTAAAATTTGATTTGGACATAAATCAAAATCTACATGACGAAATCCCGATTTTTCTCTTCCATTTAATTCTCTAAATCACTATTTATATAATTAAATTAATTAATTATTATATCGCTAAAATACGGGACATTACATTCTTCCCCCCTTAAAATAATTTCGTCCTCGAAATTGCTAAGGTAGGAAACAAACCCTATTACTGCGTTAAAAATTATTTGGCTTACTTATTAACTTCAGATTCAATTGAACCAATTGATTTCAATTGAAATATTAATTAATTCCTACTAACGAAAATTTTCAAAAATCCTGAAAATTTTCGAACACTTAACATTTCGAAAAATTTCGCCAGCCCCTCCTTTGTACTGGTCAATCCATACAACCACAACTCGCCTCTCTGGGCCTTCTTCAACCCAAAATAAAATCAAACAGTCAAACGACTTGCCAAATCGGCTCATAAATCTCATGCTTATACCAAATATAAACTTGTAACTTTTGTCGGCCGTATCAACTTTATCACATTCACCTGTTATCAATCCAACATATACCAATGTCATCTGAACCCATTTTTGAATCAATATCTGTTCAACACAGCTATTCGCTTTTATCCAACCCAAATTCTATTTCAAACTCGAGTTCCATTCTCGATTCCAAATTCTTAACCAACCCAATATACTTAACCTTGTTAAGTTCCATCCACATATTTCATTAACTGGTAATTTCTCTAATCAATCACATAATTCAATTTTGATTTTTATTTCAAAAATCAACTCAATTCACATGGGTCACATTTTATCCAAGAATACAATTTTTCTTGATATCATTCTAATCCAATTCAATTTCCACTTAATTGGTTTTCAATTCAATTCCAATCTATTTCCACAAATTTTATTTAAATTTGTTTTTAATTCAAACAACCTTTTCTTGGGAGTTTTAATAGTTTACCATATCGAAAATTAAACTTTCCTTTTCAGGATTCAAAACAACTTGCTTTTCTCAAAATAATTCAAAAACCAAAATCTTTGGTAGTAATCCGTCACTTAGAACTCGAAAATGAACACTAATGATGTCGCGATTCATCATCAGGGTTATTTCCCAGCCATCGAAGTGAGTTCAATACTATATCACTTTCAAAACCATTCTAAACACTTCCATTTTGAAATTCATTTTCAAAATACTATTCCCAATGCTCGTAAAACAATTTAAAATCTCCCAGGATTTTAAAATTCTCATATATTTAATTCAAATCCATTTGCAAACACTTTTCCAACTTTTCCAGGGTTGAATTTCAATTCTGATTTAAATTCAGATTTAATTCATTTCGATTCCATATATTTCACTTATATGAATTCTGATTGGTTATTTACATAACCACTTAATTTATAATCTTACTCGATTATAATAACAACCAATATATTATAATTCCAATATATATATATCTCCTCTATATCAAAATATACTTTGGGTAAAATTATTTTCATTTACCCTCTTTTCAAAACATATCGTGTCGACCCATCGTATTCGAGTTTTAGAAACTCCTACCGATACAGTGGATCAAATTGATCGACCAGAACCCATATACAACTCAACTAATAAATCTCCACAATATAAATCATTTTTATATCCAATAACATATACGTTCACTCGTATATATACACTCAAACTCAATCTAGGGTATTGCTAACCCTATCTTTACTGAGTCACGCCACAGAGCCAAGGTAATTACTTAACCTTAAGCTCTGATACCACTGTAACGACCCGGAGATTTTGCGATTTTGGATATCGGCATACAACACTATGTCAACTATTCAAGCATCGGAAACACTGGATAGTCCATGAAAGAAATTAGAGGGTGAGAATAGATAAGATAGAAACTTAGAATAGAAGAAGAAGAACATACATCATCAGAGTAAACACGAATCTCACAGCGGAACGAACAATATATAATAGATACATAACTTTGAAATAAAACTAGTATATGTATACAGTAACATTATCAGAGTATAACACTTACAACACAACGGAAATAACTATAGCTATAAAAATCCTGAAGCCTCCTGCTCCAAGCTCTCCCAGTATATCTGTAAAATCCTGACTACTTGACTGCCCGTACAAAATTGGGCACCTAAGAGTTTAGGGAAAACAAAACAAAATAAACTCTGGGCCAGTCATGGGACTGGTATGAGTAAACAATTTAAAACAGTTTAGGAAAATAACGATATCTCATAAGACCACGCCGTATAACAGAACGGGTTTTTCCCTTATGAGAATCCAAAACATTTGATTTAACTTTCAAAAATCCTTTTGAAAGAAACGATAAACTTTATATCAAAACTCTTTTGACATTATAATAATGTCTATCAACCACAACTAAATAATCATCTAGCAGAAACGCTTTCATCTCACGTTCTACATATATAATATATGATCAAAACCGCGAGCGCTTATTGGATAATGGGTTACCAACTATGACAAGGCATGGAACCACCTTCCGATAGTGTACCTCTAGAGAGGAATACACTGGGTTCAACAAGAACATCTTGCAACTCGACCACACATGACCGACCACTCATTTCGCTTGAGTGTATCGAATGTATATCACCAACGGTTGGGATCAGCAACCGTTTCCCGAATGGGACGACATCGAATAGATTTAAGAATGAAATGAATATCTCAAAATAGGTGATAATACACCCTAATTGGCAGCCAACCACTTAGCCATGCTGCCTGCCCGATTATTGTCATTTCTCGGTTGTGAGGCTAGAGGCCACGCTTATCTCTGATAGATCACGCAATTATTAGCTTTGAATGTCACATCGTCATACCCGCCAAATCACAAATTGATTTTCCCAAAAATACTACGGGTATACAGCTAAGAGAAACGAATTTCCCTGCCACCAAACGTAAATACGTTTAAAGGGATCAACTTACGAGATCCATTAAATATACTTTGTCAGACATTCTTCCATACAGGTCGTCCTAGGACTGGACAAACCGAAGGCACTATTCCGTAAACAGGACAGCCCTTGCATAACACCGTCTTCAATTATCTTCATCATACTTGATTGGAACGCTAACGCCCATACAGAGTGGTTTTCAGATAATGAATCTGATCCCGGTCTCTCCGTATTAACGACGGAAAAATGGTCAAAACATCGATAGTCGGTGAGTTAACTATCAAAGAAAAACACATGTACAAACAATGATATTATTTCCAAATGGAAATTCTATCGATCAATAATCAATAATCATTTATCTTTAAATTAATCTATCATTAATTTATTCATTTACCCATTTCCTATTTCCATATATATACAGAAATTCTTATTTTCTAAATTTAGAAAATATACCTTATTAATATTGGAAAACGTTTCCATTTTTATTCTCATCTCTTATTTTCTATATTAGAAAAACATTTCTGATTCTTATTTGGAAAACATTTCCAAAACTCCTACATTGGATTTAAACAGATGTTTAAATCAAACATCGTTATGCCAACTCAAACCATTATACTCGTTAACTAAATTCACTTAACCAATCTTCACTGTCGAACCTTAACCATTCCTTAGTTCAAAACGAAGCCAATCAAGTTGGGGTATAACTACCTCTCAGACCTTAACTGAACAACATTTCTTACTTCGAAATAGACAAGGTTCACCTTTTAAATCTTTAACAACTTCCTTACATAACTCTCGGATTCAATTTACAAATCCACTTCTTTATTGAAAACACTGATTATAACTATAGCGTTATAATCCCTACTTCTAAAATATCTAACTTCAAAATATAACTTTTATTTATTACTTTGGATAAATAAACAAACAACAATTTATTAGTAAATAAATAGATCTTGATTAAAAACGGAAAGTGAATAGTACTTTCCCGAATTCGATATAATCGAATTCAACGTATTATTCTCTTTCGAATAATCTCTATTCGATAACTCCTTTTCGAATAAACTATATTCGATTAACTCCCTTCGAATAACTAATATTCGATTAACTCCTTTCGAATAACTCTATTCGATAACTCCTTTCGTATAACTAATATTCGATAGCTCCTTTCGAATAACTAATATTCGATAACTCCTTTCGAATAGCTAATATTCGATAACTCCTTTCGAATAACTTATATTCGATAACTCCTTTCGAATAACTAATATTCGATAAATCCTTTCGATTAACTAATATTCGTTAATTTTTCTTCGAATAAACTATATTCGATTAACTCCTTTAACTCTATTCGAATAAACTATATTTGATTAACTCCTTTAACTCTATTCGAATAAACTATATTCGATTAACTCCTTTAACTCTATTCGAATAAACTATATTCGATTAACTCCTTTTCTCTATTCGAATAAACTATATTCGATTAACTCCTTTTCTCTATTAACTCTAATTCGATTAACTCAAATTGATTTACTCTAATCGATTAGCTCTAATCCCTTTTATAATCCTACTT
Organism: Allium sativum; assembly: GCA_030737875.1. NCBI lineage: Eukaryota > Viridiplantae > Streptophyta > Magnoliopsida > Asparagales > Amaryllidaceae > Allium > Allium sativum. The sequence goes on from CM060913.1 coordinate 39,315,647, forward strand.
ACTCTCCAAATATTTCCTTTTATGATATCTTATTTATTTTCTAAATAAATATTCCTTTTATCTTTCTATTTATTTTTCCAATATATATATATATATCTTTTCTCTTCTATTTGTTTAACAAATATTTCCTTTTCAATACTATTTATTTAACAAATAAATATTCCTTTTATCTTTCTATTTATTTAAGAAATAAATATTTCCTTTTATCTCTATTTGTAAATGTTTTACAAATATCTCCTTTTCAAATCTATTATATTTCCTTTTCAAATCTATTTGTAAATGTTTTACAAATATTTCCTTTTCAAATCTATTTGTAAATGTTTTACAAATATTTCCTTTTCTATTTGTTTTCACAAATATTTCTTTTCTATTTATACTTTTGATTGTATAATTATTCACTTTTATAAAATCCTTTTCCTTTTATATATTAAATCCATTGATTTTATATAAATAATTTATTTTCAAAATACACTTTGGAAATCCCTTTTTCTACATCCCAGTATTTCTTAGGTATTTAAAATACCAAATAACAATGATCGATATCATTCAAACACACATAATCAATAACATATTATATATCACATCATATATCACCATATATGAAACAAAACAGTATTTTATATATTGAGGAACCCAGTTGGGTCCCTCCAACCTGTTTCCCTGCATCCACAGATGTTAAACAATATAATTAACATCAACTTCATTTCACTATGAAATATTCTGATAAACAGAATCGATATTTGATTAACGATTTATATATATATCGTTATCTATAATTTCAACCAATACATAAGCAATTCAACCAAACAGTCAACACACAACAATTAATCATCTTTTAGCAGTTCTAAAAATACATTATAAAAATATGAATTGGTAGGGTTGGAGAGTTTTACTTACATTGGCGGTTATCGTTAAATAACGATTAACTATCATTGATTCAGACGGACAATTTATTTTACAATAAATTGTAATGAGCTTCGATTCACTCTCAATCAGTTCCTTGTATTGCTGTCGCCCATACGATTCCAACGGATCGTGTTTTGTTAGATTTGGACAACGTATGTAAAAGTTATTAAGGTTATAAGCTAATTCATTTCCTTAATTTAATTAAACATAGATATTAACTAATTGGGCTTAACCTTAACTTCCTGGCCCATTTAGATCAATATATCAGCCCATCTTTACTTTGACAAACCCAGACCACAAATCCATCTCCTCCAAACATTTCGAACTCCAGAGAAACCCGTTCCTCCCTATTACACCCATTGACCACTGCTTTGACCGACAACCCACACCTCTCCGGCCACAAATCCCCGGCGCCACCCTCACCATTGACTTCGTCACCCAAATCTGCACCTTCCAATCCCCATCAACATAATTTCGGTGCCCCCAAATTGAACACGACCTATAGCTCTTCGAGCTCGAGAAAACCGCCCCTTTGACCGCCATCTGCCATTGCTCCGACCACCAATCTCCACCGCCGATGCCACCATTCATCCCTGCACCCGATTCTGCACCTTTCCATCACCTTAAACCCAAGATCGACGACAAAGATCGAACCAAACAGGAGCTGCCACGACCGAGTTTCACAACAATCACACCTTGCTTTATGGGTATCAAAAGGGAGAGATTTACCTCAGCAACTTAAATCAACTATATCCATGATTTTAGGATTTTTAAAGGATTTGATTTTGATTTTTCTTTGTTGCGTTTTGGTTTGTGAGGAGATAGGATTTGTTCTCACGTTTTAAACTTGCGGGCGTGGCTGAGAAAGAGGATGCGTGGGCTTGTTTAGGTTCACAAATAACTTAGGATATTTTATAGAAAAAGGGGTTGAGATATTTTGTTACTTTTTACCCGATCGCCATATGCATTCGTTGTTTAAAAATCCGTATGCTTACATACGATGCTCAATTTTGACGAAAATGTACATGCAGCTGCAGCTCGATATTTCGGACCCAACGAAATTGGTTTCGTCGAATTCCGACTCTGTTTGCTCACACAACATATTCTTAAAGTCAAATTATCGCTCGGTTTACATTTAAATTCACCACGGTCACAAAACAACTCCAAAAATCACGCTATTTGAAATCTACCAATAATTTAATATTCTGGATTCATAAAAATTTGTTTCATCGAATTTGGAGGTCGTTTGTGAAAATGCTATTTTCTAAGGCTCTAAATAGACCATTTAAATATAAATATATTTAAAAATAATAAAATTAAATATTAATAAATTAATATTATCATATATATTTACATATAATATCATACAGCTCCAAAATATACGTATCTGGATTTATAAATCGATATTTAAAAATCTCAGTTTATATCGCTATTCGATTTATATTAAAAATCCTTTTATAATATAAATAAATCGTTATAAATTATAAACAAATTCCATAGCGACTTTTCTAAAATTTGATTTGGACATAAATCAAAATCTACACGATGAAATCACGATTTTTCTCTTCCATTGGAAAAATATACTTCACCAGCTCCGAACGTTTCTTGTTTCACAGAAATCCGATTTAAAACAGACCCTGTATATTCAATTGAAGTTCGAATCGCCAAATTATGAACTATCGCGCCATTTGGAGCTCGATTTTAATTATAATACAATTATACGTTCAAACTTCGTTTAAATAATATATTCGTGAATAAAATTCAACTCTAAACTAAATTATACCTTATATATAATCCAATTCACACTGTATTGTGAATTCCACTAGTTTTGATTATTTCTGAATTAAATATATTATTCTATTATTTATACTAATTAAATAATCCATATAATTTAATTAAACGACCATTTAATTCTATAAATCACTATTTATATAATTAAATTAATTAATTATTATATCGCTAAAATACAGGATATTACACATCTAGTAGTTACGCGCAGACCCAACCTCTACGAGCACAGCCTAAACATCTGCCACCGCACAAAGGACTACCACGAGCACCTTAAGTATCTCAGGAAGCCGCGTGCTTCCCCTTCCAGTCCTTTGGTGCCGACAGGATAATTAGATGAACGTGCGCTCCCCTCGTGCCTTATGACACCATGATGATCTACCCCATTGGGTTATTCACCCTTAAACGTACGGACTGGTCCAAGCACCTCATTTTAATGTGTCATTAGACCCTATGTCTAAACATTCTTTTACGCGCTTGCTTTACCTCACCAGGTTTCCATTTAACTTGGTTATTCCCGTTCACATTGATTTCTTATTCAAGTTACCAAGTTTCTCTTGCTTATTAATTTCATTCATATAACTTAACCCTTTTAAGTTTATTAATAAGCCCACAATATGTTATTCTCTAGATTGTGATCCAAGGTCTGTAATCCAAAATCCCTTTATATTCTTGTTTGATTTCATCATTACAATAACATGTTCTACTTAGTATGTAATTAAGTATATCTCAGTTCACATGTTTTTTTAACATGTCATTCATTATTTATGATTAAATATAACTTATTTCATTTCATAAGTGTAACACCCCACCTCCCCCAGTACCACTCTTGCAAGGGCACTAGCTTTGGAGGGGCGTTAAACGAGGTAAACATGCATGTAGATATCACAAGAGAGAAAATATAAGTAAAACAGAGTAGTAAAGCAGCGGATAAAACTAACATTTCAAAACCATAGTCAAGTTACATCAAAGTACTTGGTCATTATTTTCCCACAAAACAAAGTCTAGAACATAAACTGAAAACTGAAAAAAAAACATAAAGTAACTATACCCAAAGTAGAATAAAGCCATAGTATGCTCAAGTCCAAACCGTACATGAGCTATCCAGAAAAGCAGCTAAAGATCCAAGCTAGGTACCAGTGTTCCCACCCTGTAAACCTGGGGGGGGGGGGGGGAACGGAAGAAAAGAGGCGAAAGAAAACGGGTCAGTCAAAAGACTGGTAAGTCCTATCTACTATTAGTATAGAAACTAATAAAGTTATCTAGACATGTAAAACAGAGATGAGACACAGGGTGATAACTGGCATGATGAAAAGTTAACAAGATAGATCAAGTGTGGCATCGCATATACAAGGTTAAGTTGCACCAAGTGTGTACTAGTAATCCATGTCAAGTATAAACAAGAAGTGATCCCTTGGCCCAATCTTGGCCCAATATCCCGAGATGACCTAGATCAAGGTCCAACAACACGGTCTAATCGATCGGCTCCCTAAAAGCCTAACTCGTCAAGTGTTGGTGTCATACGGCTCAATCACGAAGTGTAGTCAAACTGTGCTAGGTCCACCCTAGGGTGTATCAAGCCCTAGGGTGCCAACCCCGGACACAAATCAAGCATGCACAGCCTAAACCTACGGGTGCCCGTGTCTGCTTTTTCAACTCCGGACCATGTGCACGACCATAGTCCGCCTGAACCTACACCGGCGCACCTACTCAGCCGTCGTTTTGGTCGCTTACATGTTAGCCCGGTAATCGTGCCCCACCCTAGCCTACTCCCTAGGGTATCATGATACAATCAAGAGGGTTACTGGTGAAAAGGACCTCGTAACTAGGGTTAACGGGTTAAATGTGGTTAACCCGATCCAATCAAGTATCAAGTTGGTTAAGTGTACCCAAGGTTCATGACTTAATCCTATCAACCCATCGTGTTCATGTTGGTTAAGTGTTACGTGGTCCATGACTTAACCCTATCATGTGGCATTAATTAATTTAATGCACCTTAACCTCTCGCATTAGACCTTGTTGTGGTTACTAGTTAAGTCGGGCGGGTTCGGGTAGCTTTACACCACAACCTAGTCTAACCTCGGGTTTAAGCACAACATGACCAACTACTCACATTGGGTCCTATTGTTTGTAGCCACTAGTTAAGCCGGTCGGTTCCGGGTAGATTTATGCTACAAACTCAACCCAACCTCGAGTTGGCCACTCTCATGTTTTCTAAGTGTCATGTCCATCCTTATGTTTACAAACATAATCACAAGTCAATGTTCATGTCATATTTTAAAACCATGTTTTCATGTCATTAATATTACCCAAACCCAACGCATTCCCATCGCATGTACGCTTCGCATAACATAACATAGATCAAAAGAGGGAACTTGGCAAAACATGACAAAAAGGGCATAAGGTAATAAGGTTGGCCACAAGTTAAACATGGTGGCATACGAGGCATAAATATGTTCATAAGCTTGCATATTACATCATAGGCCTCAAAACATGCATAACATTCAAACTTAGCGAATGGGTGATACATGGTCCTAGATGACATAGGATGATGACTAGAAGTTCGCATATAACATTATATGCAAGTTATCATAAAGGTTATGAGAGTTCTCATGTTGCATAATGCAACATTTCAACATAAAGCTTATAGCTTTAACCCACAAGGTCAAGGTGATAGCTTTACAAACATGCATAGAATAAATTTATGCATAACATGATAGAATCAAAGCTCATAGCTTTCTATGCACAAAGTCAAGGTGATAGCTTTACAAACATGAATAAAATAAATCTATGCATAACATGACAGAATCAAAGCACAAATCATACTTAGGCCCAAACTCAAACTTGCAACATGTCATATTTAACTTCATAGCTAGAATCTAAGAGTAGTATAGGGCTTACAATGCTATGAAGACTTATATAATATAAATAAGATTGAGACGAAGCCACTAGTAACTCTAAAGACCCCCAAATAGCAAGCTTCAATGAAAACCCTTGAGAAATTAGAAGAAGATCCTTGCTTTGATGAAGAAAGATTGAACTTTGGCCTAAGAAACTCTCAAACAAGCTTAGGAACTCTCATAAGAATGAAGATGGAGATTATGACAAGAGGGTGGAGTCCATGATTGGTAAACATTTTGGCATAACTTAGTTGTAGGAATGATTAATGAGGGTTTAGGCTAGGTCTAGGGGTCTTTTTATAGGTATTAGGGGTAGTTTAGACCATAGGATTAACCCTAAAACACATCAGGTCCGTCAAATCCCGTCAGAAACTTCTAGAACTGGACCAGGGACAAGTGCAGGTGCACCAAGCCAGGATGGCTCGGCCACCCATGTCGACAGGGGTGTCGACTGGGCAGTCGACACCACCCAGGGTGTGTCGACACCCCAGTCGACTCCCATGTCGACTTGGGGTTTTGGCGGGAGGTTTTCCCGCCCATGCTTTCTGGCTCCAGATTTGATTTTTGAACCTGATTTTTAACTTGGAATTTTCTGAAATCTTCATTGGGCCATAACTGGGTCATACGGACTCCGATTTTCGAAAACTTGGACTCTATTTCGCATATTTTTCCGAGACGAACGCAATGGCACAGCCCGTTTCCCTTGATTCATATTTTATAATTTAATTCTGCCTTGATTTATATTATAACTTGTTATTCAAAATATGGGTTGTTACATCCTCCCCACCTTAAAGGATTTCGTCCCCGAAATCTCTAAGTTAGGAAGAACGTATCCTACCATCCATCATCTATCTACTTAAAACATCATCCACATGCAGTCAATGTCCTTAACAAATTCTAAATGCTGTATGATTATACGCAAAGGTGTGTGTATATGTACTTATCTAATGCGAGAATCAGGCGGTTACTGATTCAGTAAATCCCCCTTAATGCAAAGTATGTTAGTGAAATGAGTCCATACGTATGCAAAATACCAACATAATTTATAATCTCTACATGAGTGCACATAACATTCATCCATATGCAACATCCACGTGATAGCATAACAAGTTTCATCCATGAATAAGTATGAGCACTCATGCATATGCAATATGAAAGTGTGTGAGCCGATCTTAGTGCCTAATGTGTATCATGCATCCACGAGTATCCACTTGCAAACACTTGCAACCACTTGCAAACATCAAGCATAACATGTTTCAAATACATGTTTCATCCAAAGGGTTTCTACCTAAGGTTCTCATGACAAGGCTAACGAGATAACAAGATAAACAGGATAAACATGGATAGCAAAAAGGAAGATATGTTAAAAGGAAAAGAGGTCGAGAATGTACCCTCAAAATGAAATGGGTAAAGCCCATGCATCTTCTCCTCGGTTTCCCAAGTTGCATCCTCTTCGGCTTCACTCCACTGAACTTTCACCAATTTGACTTCCCAATTTCTTAGCTTCCTGATCTCTGTTCCCATGATACGAATCAGAGCTCTCCTCAAGGTTGCCTCTTTCTCTACCTCCACGTCTTCAAGAATGCTTGGTTCAACCACCTCAGCGGACTCATATAGGCACTTTCGAAGATGTGAGACATGAAAGACATTATGCACTCCGGCTAGCTTCTCGGGCAATTCCACCTTATAAGCCATCTTTCCAATCCTCTCTATGATAGGGAAGGGTCCTACGAACCTTGGTGCCAGCTTCCCAACTGCTCCAAAAAGTACCACATTACGTAAAGGAGAAACCTTCACGAAAACCATGTCTCCCACTTCGAATTCCAAATCTGTCCTTCGCTTGTCCGCATAGGATTTCTGTCTGTCTTGGGCCGCTTTCATCCGTCTTCTCACCAATTCAACTTTCTCGGATGTGTCCCGTATCATATCGGGCCCAAGTATAAGCCTATCCGTTGTCTCCCACCAACAAGATGGTGACCTACACGGCCTCCCATACAAAGCTTCAAATGGTGCCATCCTTATGCTAGCTTGATAGCTATTATTATAAGCAAACTCTACAAGAGGGAGGTGGTCTTCCCAAGTACCACCAAAGTCAAGAACACAAAGCCTCAAGAGATCTTCTAGCACTCTATTCACCCTTTTGGTTTGGCCATCCGTCTGAGGGTGATAGGCTGTACTTAGATTCAATCGCGTACCCATCACTTCTTGCAAACTACTCCAGAACTGGCTAGTGAAAATTGGGTGACGATCGCTAACTATGCTAGAGGGAACTCCATGCAACCGCACTATCTCTCGAAGATAAATAGATGCTAGCCATGATGCAGTCCTCTTGCTCTTTACTGGAATGAAGTGAGCACTCTTCGTAAGTCTGTCAACTATGACCCATATGCTCGTATTCCCTTTTCTTGACCTAGGCAATCCATCACAAAATCCATAGAAATACTCTCCCACTTCCATTGCGGGACCTCCAATGGATTTAATAGCCCTCCGGGTTTCTTCGACTCGGCTTTCACTTGTTGGCACACCATGCACTTTGAAACATACTCTGCCACATCTTTCTTCATTCTAGCCCAAAAGAAAATGCGCTTCATGTCCCTATACATCTTATCTCCTCCAGGATGTATAGTCATCTTCGAGTGATGCGCTTCTTCGAGAACTTTATGCACCAAGTCTCCTACATGTGGAACGCATAGCCTTCCATCACACCTTAGCCAACCCTTGTCATCAATAGTATATCTAGCAAGGTGACTAGACGTCTCACCACGAATCAACTTGTCCATGACCTCGACAATCTGCGGGTCTTTCTTCTGCGAAGTCCCTATTTGATCAAGAAGTATAGGTCTAAGCTCAAGGGATGCTAACGAACCCGTCATCGACTCAACAACTGTTGTGAAATCAAAGGTTGCCAAGAACTCTAGGCTCCTCATCTCAACAAACAAGGGACTCAAAGTCAACCTACTTCTGCTTAACGCATCTGCCACAACATTACCCTTGCCAGGGGTATAAGCTATCTCGAAGTCATAAGATGCAAAGAATTCCATCCATCTTTGCTGCCTTAGATTCAGATCTTTCTGCGAGAAGAGGTATTTGAGCGACTTGTGATCAGTATACAACTCAAACCTTTCGCCTAGGAGATAGTGGCGCCAGGATTTGAGTGCAAAGATAATCGCTGCCAACTCCAAATCATGAGTGGGATAGTTCTTCTCATGAACTTTAAGTTGCCTACCCCCATAACATATCACTCTTCCCTCTTGCATTAGAACAACACCTAACCCCGTGCCACATGCATTGGTGTACACGGTAAACATCTTACCGCCATCAGGTAATGCCAAAACTGGAGCTGTAGTAAGGGCCCTCTTGAGCCTTTGAAAAGCAAGCTCACACTCTAAGTCCCATGCAAAGACTAAGTTCTTCTTCGTCAACTTAGTAAGAGGGGCTGAAATCTTAGCGAAGTCCCTGATGAACTTCCTATAGTAGCCCGCCAGACCGAGGAAGCTTCTTACTTCGGTTGCATTCCTAGGAGTCTTCCAGTCTTGAACCGCAACCACTTTCGTGGGATCCACCGCTATGCCTTGCTTAGAGACTATATGTCCAAGAAATCGAACTTCCCTTCTCCAAAAATGGCATTTGGAGAACTTGGCTTTCAACTGATGAACTCTAAGCGTATCCATCACTTCCTTGAGATGTCTAGCATGTTCTTCCTCATCCTTTGAGAAAATCAGAATATCATCCACGAAGACAACCACGAACTTGTTAAGGAACTCCCTGAACACCCTACTCATCAAATCTACGAAGTAGGCGGGTGCATTAGTCAAACCGAATGGCATGACAAGCCATTCAAAGAATCCATCTGGAGTCCTAAACGCAGTCTTATCAATACTATCCTCAGCCACTCTAAGCTGATGAAATCCGGTGGCTAGATCGAGCTGAGAGAAAACAGAAGCACCAACAAGCTGGTCAAAAAGGTCATCAATCCTCGGTAACGGGTGCCTATTCTTCTTTGTCAGCTTGTTCAACTCTCGATAATCAACACATAGACGAAGCGAACCATCCGCCTTAGTAGCGAATACCACAGGAGCACCCCATTCAGAAATGCTTCGCCTAATAAAATTCTTCTCAAGCAACTCCTTGATTTGCTTACTGAGCTCCCTTCTTTCACGTGGGGCCATGTGCCTAACGGGCAATGATACTGGCTTGGCATTATCGACTAGATAAATGCGGAAATCTATCTCTCGTTTAGGTGGTAACCCCTTAACCTCTTCAAAGGCATCAGGATAGTATCAGACCACCCTTACAGATTGTAGATCATTGATGGACGAGTCAAGAGATTCAAGATAACATAACATGACGGGATCTCTAGGGTTACAAGAAATTTCTAGGGTATTACCGAGGCGAGTCATGAGCTTCACCACCCTATGTTCACAATCGAGAATGGCTCCATAACTGGACAACCAATCCATGCCCAAGATCAACCCGTATCCCGTGAACCCAAGAACATAAGCATTACACGTGAATTCTACGGTCAAGATGGAAATCTTCAAATCCACACAAATCATAGATAGATGGGCGGAACCCCCAATTGGATTTGAAACACTAACGGGATCCTCAACTAGACTAGTACTTAGGTGCAAACTTTCAACAAGATCAGAAGAAATAAAACTATGCGATGCGCCAGAATCAAATAAGGTGCGAACAGGAAAATCAGAAATGTAAACAAGGCTTTCTACAGAAATACTACCACGGTCCTGAACTGGAGCAGTGTTGAGAGCATGCACTTGCCCTCCAGAAGGTCCTGCACGCTGAGTCTATCCTTGCCCTTGTCCTTGCTTCTTGGGGCAATCCTTGCTAAGGTGCCCAGGCTCTCCACAGTGAAAGCATTCGCCCAACTTCCTCTTCTTCTTCCTGCAATCTTTGGCTATGTGCCCAACAATCCCACAGAAGTTGCATTTTCTTGGGTCCTTTGCCTTGTTGTTGTTGGCCTTATTGCCCTTGTTGTTCTTGTTGTTCTGATTGCTCTGATTTCCTCCCCACTTGGAGTCTGTCTTCTTGGTTTGAGTCTCATTTGGCTTGACTTCTTTCTTGCCATTCTTATCGTCTCCTTGAAGCAATGCCATGTCCACTAGGCCTTCAAAAGTGGCCCCCATGGGTATATGAGATAGGGCTAAACCTTGTAATGGCTCATTCAACCCTCGTGCAAAGCGTAAAGCCTTCTTCTGGGGAGTATTAACCATGTCCAAACCGAATCGAGCGAGCTGGTTAAACTTATTCACATACTCCCTCACTGTCATGTCCCCTTGCTTCAAAGATATAAACTTCTCCAATTGCAGATTCGCCTCAGCTGATGATAGAAACTTAAGCCCAAACCTCGTCCTAAAGTCGACCCAAGTCTCTATAGGCCTAATAGCATTGGTGACCTCCCACCAATAAGCAGCTTCTTCTTTTAATAGCCATGCTGCCAATAAAACCTTTCTATGGTCTTCCACATCAAAGATAGCGAAGAGATCTTCAGTTTCTTTCAACCAATTTCTTGCCTCTACAAAAGTCTCCGTCCCAATAAAATTCTTGCCATCCATCGCCTTAATGTCTTTGCAAACCTTTGCGAAATCTGCTTGTGGATGCTGAGGAGGAGGAGGAGGAGGTGGAACCTCAGTTACGGTGGGGGTATTTGCTGGGCCCGCATCGTTGGCCCTAGCTTCCAAGTACCTCCGGAACCATCCGGGAATGGTCACTCCCTCGGGAAGGTTAAGATCGGCCATACTGAAAAAGGAAAAGATAGATTTAGAACGAGGAAACGAAGGATAGTGCTAATGGCTTTTGGGGAATAGCCTTTTAAAATAACTAGACTTTTCTTGGAAAATACTTAATTGGTTTTGAAAATAGTTTTCCAAAAAGGTAAGTTTTAAAAACACTTTTGCCCAAATCTTGTAAACCTTATGCTCTGATACCAAATGTAACACCCCACCTCCCCCAGTACCACTCTTGCAAGGGCACTAGCTTTGGAGGGGCGTTAAACGAGGTAAACATGCATGTAGATATCACAAGAGAGAACATATAAGTAAAACAGAGTAGTAAAGCAGCGGATAAAACTAACATTTCAAAACCATAGTCAAGTTACATCAAAGTACTTGGTCATTATTTTCCCACAAAACAAAGCCTAGAACATAAACTGAAAACTGGAAAAAAACATAAAGTAACTATCCCCAAAGTAGAATAAAGCCATAGCATGCTCAAGTCCAAACCGTACATGAGCTATCCAGAAAAGCAGCTAAAGATCCAAGCTAGGTACCAGTGTTCCCACCCTGTAAACCTGGGGGGGGGGGGAACGGAAGAAAAGAGGCGAAAGAAAACGGGTCAGTCAAAAGACTGGTAAGTCCTATCTACTATTAGTATAGAAACTAATAAAGTTAACTAGACATGTAAAACAGAGATGAGACACAGGGTGATAACTGGCATGGTGAAAAGTTAACAAGAAAGATCAAGTGTGGCATCGCATATACAAGGTTAAGTTGCACCAAGTGTGTACTAGTAATCCATGTCAAGTATAAACAAGAAGTGATCCCTTGGCCCAATCTTGGCCCAATATCCCGAGATGACCTAGATCAAGGTCCAACAACACGGTCAAATCGATCGGCTCCCTAAAAGCCTAACTCGTCAAGTGTCGGTGTCATACGGCCCAATCACGAAGTGTAGTCAAACTGTGCTAGGTCCACCCTAGGGTGTATCAAGCCCTAGGGTACCAACCCCGGACACAAATCAAGCATGCACAGCCTAAACCTACGGGTGCCCGTGTCTGCTTTTTCAACTCCGGACCATATGCACGACCATAGTCCGCCTGAACCTACACCGGCGCACCTACTCAGCCGTCGTTTTGGTCGCTTACATGTCTGCCCAGTAATCGTGCCCCACCCTAGCCTAGTCCCTAGGGTATCATGGTACAATCAAGAGGGTTACTGGTGAAAAGGACCTCGTAACTAGGGTTTCCTAACGGGTTAAATGTGGTTAACCCGATCCAATCAAGTATCAAGTTGGTTAAGTGTACCCAAGGTTCATGACTTAACCCTATCAACCCATCGTGTTCATGTTGGTTAAGTGTTACGTGGTCCATGACTTAACCCTATCATGTGGCATTAATTAATTTAATGCACCTTAACCTCTCACATTAGACCTTGTTGTGGTTACTAGTTAAGCCGAGCGGGTCCGGGTAGCTTTACACCACAACCTAGTCTAACCTCGGGTTTAAGCACAACATGACCAACTACTCACATTGGGTCCTATTGTTTGTAGCCACTAGTTAAGCCGGTCGGTTCCGGGTAGATTTATGCTACAAACTCAACCCAACCTCGAGTTGGCCACTCTCATGTTTTCTAAGTGTCATGTCCATCCTTATGTTTACAAACATAATCACAATTCAATGTTCATGTCATATTTTAAAACCATGTTTTCATGTCATCAATATTACCCAAACCCAACGCATTCCCATCGCATGTACGCTTCGCATAACATAACATAGATCAAAAGAGGGAACTTGGCAAAACATGACAAAAAGGGCATAAGGTAATAAGGTTGGCCACAAGTTAAACATGGTGGCATATGAGGCATAAATATGTTCATAAGCTTGCATATTACATCATAGGCCTCAAAACATGCATAACATTCAAACTTAGCGAATGGGTGATACATGGTCCTAGATGACATAGGATGATGACTAGAAGTTCGCATATAACATTATATGCAAGTTATCATAAAGGTTATGAGAGTTCTCATGTTGCATAATGCAACATTTCAACATAAAGCTTATAGCTTTAACCCACAAGGTCAAGGTGATAGCTTTACAAACATGCATAGAATAAATTTATGCATAACATGATAGAATCAAAGCTCATAGCTTTCTATGCACAAAGTCAAGGTGATAGCTTTAAAAACATGCATAAAATAAATCTATGCATAACATGATAGAATCAAAGCAAAAATCATACTTAGGCCCAAACTCAAACTTGCAACATGTCATATTTAACTTCATAGTTAGAATCTAAGAGTAGTATAGGGCTTACAATGCTATGAAGACTTATATAATATAAATAAGATTGAGACGAAGCCACTAGCAACTCTAAAGACCCCCAAATAGCAAGCTTCAATGAAAACCCTTGAGAAATTAGAAGAAGATCCTTGCTTTGATGAAGAAAGATTGAACTTTGGCCTAAGAAACTCTCAAACAAGCTTAGGAACTCTCATATGAATGAAGATGGAGATTATGACAAGAGGGTGGAGGCCATGATTGGTAAACATTTTGGCATAACTTAGTTGTAGGAATGATTAATGAGGGTTTAGGCTAGGTCTAGGGGTCTTTTTATAGGTATTAGGGGTAGTTTAGACCATAGGATTAACCCTAAAACACATCAGGTCCATCAAATCCCGTCAGAAACTTCTAGAACTGGACCAGGGACAAGTGCAGGTGCACCAAGCCAGGATGGCTCGGCCACCCATGTCGACAGGGGTGTCGACTGGGCAGTCGACACCGCCCAGGGTGTGTCGACACCCCAGTCGACTCCCATGTCGACTTGGGGTTTTGGCGGGAGGTTTTCCCGCCCATGCTTTCTGGCTCCAGATTTGATTTTTGAACTTGATTTTTAACTTGGAATTTTTTGAAATCTTTATTGGGCCATAACTGGTCACATGGACTCCGATTTTCGAAAACTTGGACTCTATTTCGCGTATTTTTCCGAGACGAACGCAATGGCACAGCCTGTTTCCCTTGATTCATATTTTATAATTTAATTCTGCCTTGATTTATGTTATAACTTGTTATTCAAAATATGGGTTGTTACAATAAGTTTTCCTCATTCTTTCCCATTTAATCATAATTCCATTTTACATCATCACTATAACTTATCGTTGTTTACTTATTAACTTAGTTCTCTTAACTAAGGTTCACTAATAAGTTTCTCTTCCCATAAATATAACTTATGTTGTCCTCATCCGTAGATTTCAGATTCTTGTTCTTGTAAATAACTTAATTTACAATTAAGTACAACTTATTCCCTTACATAAGTTATTCTATTCCCTTTATCGTTTATTATAACCTAAGTTATAATTTCCACTTGTCCTAGGGACAAGCCTAAACATGTTATTCTTATTAGCAGATTTCATACTTCCAAGTTTACAGATTACTTGATTTATAATTAAGTACATCTTCTTACATTTCATAAACTTTCCCCCTTTTCTCTACTTATTACAAACAACTGGTTTCAGTTTTCCCCATTTATTGATTACTTAATTTAAAATTAAGTGTCACTTATCTCATTTCACCAGTTATCTCATGTCCTTGCTAGTTTATTATAACCTAAGTTATAATCTTCACTTGTCCCTAAGACAAGTCCACCTATTATACAACATTCTTATTAATGTAATTTATTTATAATAGGTTATTATCATTCCCCGTTCATTCCATCCTTTTTTACTATTGTAACTTTCTTTCAATTCCATTTATTTCCTTTAATTACAACTAATGTTGTTTATCAGTCCTGCTATTTATATATATATATATATGTATGTATGTATGTATGTATGTATGTATGTATGTATGTAGTTATGTATTTATGCACTATACCTCTCACATTAAGCCTACACTTGTGGATGCTGGATTTGTCAGGCGGTTCCGGGCAGATTTCTTCCACAAGTTGACTTAACCTCATGTCTTAGCACCATTACATGTTATATTTGTGCAGTAAGACCCCTCACATTAGATTTACCACCAGTGGATGTTGGATATGTTGGGCGGTTCTGGGCAGACTTCTACCACAAGTGTAATCTAACCTCGTGTCTAAGTGCGGTTACAGTTTCCTATTTACTGTAAATTTTAGGCATATTATCCTTTTCACATGTTACTGTAATCTAATTTACATGTCGCCAACTTATACCGCATGTCCTTTTTAACACGTATTTAACTCTATCCTGACATATAATCATTTAATCGGATAATTGTTCAAACCCAACAAGTTAACATGTCATTTTCTCATTTCTACATCTAATAATTCAAATACAAATTATTCCATAAGTGAATCATGTAATTATAGCAGCAATAGTCGCTACTCATATTTTAGCAAGTTTGATTTTCAATATCTAACCATTTCAACACTTTAAATGTTTCAACATATGAATTTTCCAACACATTCATATTAATATCTCAACTTGTTATAACAGCAATTTTTAATTATTCTGGCAAATTCACATATAATAATGGGGAATGTAAAATGATAATATATCATTATCTAAAATGATATAACTTAAATCCACTCACCTCATATGCTTTCCAAATCCTGGATTTGGTCCAGATCTATCATTCCATGGTTTTCCTCTAATTGGATTTAGAACCTAACAACCATGGATTCATAATTTTTACTAAAAGAAAAGGAAGAAAGAGAAGAGAATTGAAAATAGACCAGATCTAGGAATTACCTCACTTCAATAAGAGATCTGAACATCCATTTGCAAACGTATGTTCCTTTCCTTCAGATATGGATTTAGAATTTTTCCTAAAATAATAATCTAATTTTTTTGAAGAGATTTGAGGAGGAAGAGGAGTGGCATAGCTTCTGCGTTGTCTCAAAAATATGAGACTTAGGATAGGCTCTACATGCTTATTTATAGGTGTTCAACAACGTATTTGGTAAAAGAATTAGTCCACGTTCACCCAGAAATAATCTGCCCAGATCTACCGTAGGGGGGTCGACCTCAACATGCCTAAGAGGCCCCTTAGCGCCTTCTTTGTTTTCATGTAGGACTTCAGGAAGATATTCAAAGAAAAGAATCCCGACAACAAGCAAGTTTCTGCTGTAGGGAAAACCGCTGGCGATAAGTGGAAGTCTATGACAACATCTGAAAAAGCACCATATGAGGCGAAAGCAGCAAAGCGAAAGGCAGATTATACCAAAACCATGGCTTCTTGCAATAAAAAGCTGTCCGATGGAGCTAGCAAAAAGTCAGCACCAGAGGAGGAAGAAGAGGAAGCGGAGTCCGGAAAATCTAAATCGGACGTCGAAGACGATGACAATGAAAGTGGAGAGGAAGAGGAGGACAATGACCAAAATAGGAAGGGGAGTTGAACGCAATTTCCATCGTTTGTTTTTTTGTGCTATGGTTATCTGACCTGTTAAATCATTGTCATTGTATTTAGCTTCTGTATCGTTACGTATTTGTCCGTTTTCCGTAATCAAAATTTTATTTCAATGAAAAAAAAGGATCAACCCATGGGTCGACACCCCCCTTAGGAGTCGACCCTGGGGACGACACCCCTAGGCGGGAATTTTCCCGCTCCCCTTTTCCACGAGAATTTGAACTGTTTTGAATTTACGGACTTATTTTATTCATATATACTCTTCTTATGCTTATACAAACTTCAAACCTTAATAACTTCTTCATACAGAGTCCATTTTACGCAAACCAGTTGTCTATTTTGACCAGAATTCCAAGACGAATGCAATGGCGTATTCTGTTTCACTTAATTCTGAATATTTAATTAAGCTATTCTTATTTTTTATCTTGAGTTAAAAATGTGGGGGTGTTACAGTGATGGTGTTATTATTTGGGATTTGTGCAATACTTTAGCCCTAGATGAAACTACTGTACTTGGCTACTGTGTTTGGTTAATTGTTAGTGTTTATGACACTCATTGACTCTGCAGTAGCATTGTATGGCTCAAGACAATATACTTTTGTTTCTTTCTTTAGGAATAATTGTCCAAGTACTAATTGAAATTTTATGCCTTGCCTCCCTGCGTGGAGTGCCTTGAACTAGGAACTTTTTCTAGATAATTCTGTATATCACTTTTACTGTAAGTTCGTTTAGCTGTAGTGGACAGTTCACTTTAAAAACCGTCTATGGTGGACTGTCCATCTTAAAAACCGATGGTAGCATGATGTAACAACCTGAAACTTCGGGCAGCAAATATTTAAATATAAAGGTTATTTAAATATTTAAATCTTGGATTTAATGTTATAAAAATGGTTTTATAACCTTGATTAAATATCTTTATAAATAATATTAAATGAAGAGAAAACATGTTGTTGAATTTTTGTTTACAAAGATAAGTAGTTCGAAGAAATATCGATAATGTGTCCGAAAACAGTTTTGTCAATAAACGACGTTTTACTTATTAAAAGCTATTAGAATATTATGTGCATGTAGTAACAATAGAAGAACACATATATGTGTATGTACATAGCGTATAAATAAAATACAAATGGTATATGTGTATATATTTTACAATGAGAAAAATGACTTAAAATGATAGGGACACGTGTCATAAAATGAACGGTGCACATGTCATGAGAATTAAGGAGGTAAAGACACATAAACCCATTAGGTGTCCATGCATAGAATCATCTAAAGACACCTAAGAAGGCATGTGTCTACATCCTAAAGCTTGCATGAAGATAAATTGGACAAGTGTCCAAAACTAAATTGCCAAACTAGCCTTGAAAAATACTATATAAAGGGTGGAAATGTTCATTTCTTTTATGCATTCAGAAAACAAAATCAAGACAAGAAAAATAGGAGATGTTTAGGAGAAAC
The DNA here is from genome assembly GCA_030737875.1 of Allium sativum. NCBI lineage: Eukaryota > Viridiplantae > Streptophyta > Magnoliopsida > Asparagales > Amaryllidaceae > Allium > Allium sativum. The sequence goes on from CM060913.1 coordinate 39,333,811, forward strand.
CAAGAGAATAAATACATGTTCAGTCTTCAATTCAGAGGTGAGAAAAACTATTTAAGTTCTTGTATTCATTTCATATTTTGAAGAAAAGTTGTGAAAATTAAGAAGAAACGATAGAACCCGAATAACTGAAAATGATGTTCGGTATTTTGGGTATAACTTTTGCAATTCTTAATGAAATTTCGATTTCTTTATCAATCTGGAAAGATAATTCAAAGGCCTACAACTTTCACTTCACCTTTTCTAATTCAATCGTTTATGTACCTGAAACTGGATGCAAAGTCAGGTAAAAATCTTCCTGAAATGGACATGTTAAAAATGCCTTCTGATGTTGAATTTTATTTATTAAATTAATAAATAATCTTAAGGGTTTCTTTTAATGGTAATTAAGTAGACTAAGAGAGCTTCTTACTATAGAAAATTTGGAGTCTAAAATTATTTTTATCATAGAGAAATAACATCCAACATTTTACCAAAAAACTGGCTGAGAATCTGAATCTCATAACTTTTCATAGCATTTTAAAACGCTATTTTTCTCTGAATTATTTATGAAGCATAATAGACTAAAACCACACAGAACTTGTCTTAGCATTTCTGAAGCATTATCTTTTCTCTGAATTGATTATTAAATACTTTTCATAGCATGACAAAAAAGCTATAATAGCTGTTTTGAGTCTAAAACTATTATAAACTATCTGGAACTTTTCATAGCATAACCGATACGCTATTATAGATGTTTTGAGTATAAAACCATGGTAAACTACTCCAAATCCATTCGAAGTTTGGACTTGGGCTTCCTCATAGTATTATAAACTAACTTCAAAATTGGGGACATTAAATCAAAGTAAAAGAGAGTCAAAACGTGGCAAAACCAAGAAAGAGTAGGTTGACACGAGTTTTTCAAATTTTGATGTTTCGAGGAAGACATTTGATTACTTTGGGGCGATGATAAGTACTGTATTAGGTTCTACGACAAAGCTTTTGCATGAAGATAGCAAGGAGTATTGTGAGTATACTTATCATCTAAACAATTACTTATTTCTTAAGCTTGTGTTTTAATTTAATGTTGCATATGACTTCAACATACTATATTGACTGCCATCTTTGCTTCGGTAAGCAAACAACATATACGACTGATGACTGAGGAAATTGATGACTTAGCATGACTTGCATAAAGTCCTGAAATCAATAACATAAGGATTAGTAGGTGACTAGGACAGACATAGAATACCTACGGTTTGATAGCCATAATTGCATTATTGAAATGCATTACTTTGACAAGCGTTTTATGTAAAACAATATTTTCAAGTATACCTTTTCTTGATGATTAGTTTGGAGTTATATTCTATTTTATCACAAGGAAGTTTCTTGGTATTTAATATAGATGATGTTTATCTTTTGAAAAGAAGTTCTACAAGAAATATTTAGATATCTTTCAAAACGAGTATTTGCAGAGTGTTTTACCCTTACTAAATATAAAGAGTATTTTTGGAAGTAAATATTGATTTTAAATGCTTTGTATAAAGAAGAACTATGTTGGCTTAATCCTGTATCTAATTGCTTAACCAATTAGATAAAGCTACGTAGGCAGTCACAAGTGATAGTGATGCAACTGCTATATTAAACATAATTTTTGTTTATTATTTGATATTTCATCTTGTAAATGTGTATTTTTATCCTTTAAGCCATCCTAACTTGTTTATTGAGTGTGTAGGAATGAATATCGATGTCTATCTCATCGAAGTTGCACAATGATAAATTATGGTAATTGTGTTTATGTTGTATTCAAGCACACCCTATGAATTAAATGAATATTCTAATAAGTGTTATTTATTAAAATTCTATCCAATGCATTTGGTTATGTTACATATTTATTCAAATAAAGTGGTAGTTGTCATTGTTTGTTTTTAAACGGACTGGGTTTTCGAAAATTTTGACTGGTCCAAATTTCTGGGGCTTCACACTTGATAATCTGTCAATCTTCTATATTTCTGTAATTATTATTTGTTATAATAATAAGTGTTTGCGGTCACTTTAAAAACCAGTCTGTTTTGCCCAAAAAAAAAAGATATCACATGGCTTTTGAATGATTGAGACAACTCAGCATGTTACGACATGACACATGATATAGGTTGGAAACGTTATCACTAGAGACATGACAAGATTATACATGGCCACTGAATGATTGTGACAACTCAACATATTATCACATAACACACGATATTGGTTGGAAATAGCACGTGAGACAAAGCAAGATATTACTTGGCTTTTGAATGATTGAGAGAATTCAACACGTTACGATATGGCACATGATATAGGTTGGAAACATTATCACAGAGATATGATAAGATTACACATGGCTTTTGAATGACTGAGACAACTTAGCACCTTATCATATGGAACGTGGTATAAGTTGAAAAAATTAGCACAAGAGACATGAGAAAATATGGTTTCGTTTCTGAATAATTAAGACAATGCAACGTGTTATCACATGACACATGGTAAAGTGTGTAGATAGAGTCAAACGTACTATAATGTCCTATCAATGCTACTTACTGTAGCTACATGAGATTGCCTCCTAATGATGTAAGACTTTATGTTGAGAACACAAGGTATTCAAAGAAGAATCTATTTTAGATAATTCAACATAGCTTCTACATGAGTAAGATAGGTCGGGAGATCCTCTACTTATAAAGTTTAAACGGTTTAATTAAATTTAATTAAATCGAACTCGTCGCATAGTGGTAGTTTGTAATTTTCTAATACGAAGTCTAAACTGATATGTAAGATCCAAAATAAGTAGGAGCTCTTTGAAACAAGATTCTTCAAAGCATTCAAATGGAATTGACAAATCTTGATTTGCTATAGTAAATTTTGAGAAACCTCAAATCTAAATTTAAAAATAAATCGCGGTTGGATATTCTGTTAATTGAAACTAAATAAATTATTAAATTGAATATTTTAAAATATGGAGCTTGAAGTCTTATAAATATTCAATGCTAAACAACAAACATGCTACAGTGTTCAGTCAAGGCACTTGCTGTAGCCATGCGAGATTATCTCCCAATGATGTAAGACTAGTTGATGTTGACAACACAAGGTATCCGAAGAAAAATCTCTGTTAGACAATTTAGTATAGCTTCTTAAAGAGTTAGATAGGTCGGAACATCCTCTGTATATATAGTTTAAATGATTTAATTAAATTTAATTAAATCAAGCTCATTGCGTAGTTCATAATTTCCTGATATGAAGTCCAAAATTGATGTGTAAGATCCAAAATAAGTCAAGATCCTTCGAAATAAGAATCTTTGGGGAACTACTACATTCAAATGGAAATGACAAATCTTAATTTGGTCTTGTATATTTCGACATATGTCAAAATCAAACTTCAAAAAATCGCAGTTGCGTAGTTTGTTAACCAGAACTTAATAAATTATTAAATTGAATATTCAATACCTGCATAACAAATATTATACAACACGAAAAAATTACTGCATTAAATATTGAGAAAATTCAATTGCTAAACAAAAAACAAACGTACGAAAAAAACAGCTTAGAGAAGTAATAAATTTCGTTCACAGCTTAGACGCATGAGCCAAGTAAAACGAAGTTCAAATGCTTGGTGACCGTCGAATTCTGTTCCATAGTCTGATTGGTATTGCAAATCAAAAACGTTTTATACTTCAACATGCTCGATAATATCGTCGTACTAATCACAAGCTCACATAAAAGTACCATATGTTTTATGAATTTCTAAGTGAGACCGCTTCACGGAGCAGTCAAAATGTTAGTTGTATAAGCTTCTTTTAACATCTCACAAACCATTTCATAGCTTATAATAACATATGTAGGCTGCATAATTTCATGCAGACGATTAACTTCAATATTTGCTTTGACGAGTATGAGTAACTCCAAAGTAGACGAATTAATAGTGGACAATTTAGTTCTTCAATTTATGTATAAAGTTAGAAATAGATAAAGGAACATTTATAAGAAGTAGCAATAACAAGTTTGAATAGTATCAACGATATGTTCACAGACAATCGATGACAAACACAGGACATACATTATAGCCACATTGTTTACAGATAAACAACGACTGAGAAAAATTAGACAGGGTAGTCACTCCAGCATTTGTAAACTTCTATATAAACGAAAAAAGCTTTTCCTTATACTTACTAATTTCTTCATTCTTCTACTCCTCATAAAAGTGTCTTTCGGACCATCGTTTATTGACTCTTATGCGTGCTACATTCCCATCGATAGCCCACACAAAGATAACAATTGAAATATCAATCATCAAGAACAACACTACAAAGGCCTTAATCATAAGTTCCTAGATCTTGACTAACATAGACTTCATGAGGATGTTCTATCACTATATGAATATGAGCTTGTCCAACCTCCACAAAAACAAGTGAATGTTAATCTCATCAACAACAAAAGCAACATTTGATAATAAATTCAACCTCTTACTGACCAAGCGGTCAATTCGTACCCAATTTGTTTCCACTGTGGTTATGCGATTGAAGTTATGGTTAAGAGAAATGAAGAAAATATTGACCATAGAATCCTATTATGTCCATTTAATTAGAGGAGTGCAAATATGTGGAATGAATAGATAACCACTTATATCTAAAGGGCATAGCATGCACAAATGAGTTGGAACAAAAAATAAGACGTGTAACACCCCACACCCACTAAGGTCACTCACTAAGGGAATGCCTTAACTTCGGTGGAGCATTTTGAGTGAGTATAGAACAGAAAAATTACAACAAGACAGATATAAATACTTGAAAATCTAAAACATCATTTCATAGCAGCAGAAGGTAAACATGTTTAGTTGCAACACCATAAAGAGTCAAGTACTAAATATCCATCCTGATAAAAACATAAGTACATAATCCCACTACATAAACAATAGCCATAAAAGAAAAGATAAACTGGGCTTTACATCACAGTCCAAGCTCCAGAAGATAGATAAGAAATCTGATCAAAGCCCACTAGTGCTAGGCCGAACCTGAGGACCTGAGGGGGAAAAAGATAAAAACAACGGGGTCAGACATAAGTCTAAGTGAGCCCTATAACTTTAACAACACAATCATTAAAGTAATTAGGGTATGATATAAACTTGGCACGGGATGACTGGGGATAAATGACTACACTAAGTAGCCAACTAGACATAACGTGAACTAGGATAACGGTAAAGACGCATCTACCCACCCAAGGATAATTACTAACAGCACCACACCAGTCATTCCTACTTAAAGGTTGATCCCTCCCAAGGACTTAGAAACTTTACCCAGTAGTTTCGTGTACCCCTAGCTGACTACATAGGTGCCGTCTGCCCCTATCTCCACTAGGTGTACCCACTACTCCCAAGCGATCGGCTCCCTACTGTAGATACCCGTGCTGGCCCCACAATGGGGTGTATCACTCCCCAAAGTGGCAACCCGATACAACAAATGGTGCACGGCTTATACCTACATGATGCAACAACGTCTTACCTACCAGCCCGGGTCCACACACACATATGAAACCCGTTGGACTTGCGTTGCCACCGCTAACCCGTTTTGGCCTCTTATAATCAAGCCCAGTACGCGTGTCCCGTCCTCGACATGGGTCAAGCCCAATAAGATACATATAGGTTACTGGGTGAAATGGGCCCCCACAAGCTACCACCTAAGCTTGTCATTATATCTAGTGCATCCCACTTAACCCTTTAATCATGTTTAATTACATGTTTCCACTTGGTTAAGTATTCTAATCGTATTTTCTATTGCCACCCAAGGCAACCCACTAGATTTCCTCATGCCACCCAAGGCACTTACTTGATTTCCACATGCCACCCAAGGCACCCACTTAACCCCTCATGCCCACTACATGCTTATCTGGTTAAGTGTTTCTTAATTGATTAAAAACGTAACCGTTGTAAAGACCTCTCACATTAGACTATCTTTTACGACAACTGGATTTGCCGGTTGGGTCCGGGCAGCCTTACACCATAACCGAGTCTAACCTCGTGTCTATACACTTGTCACGTATTTAGTTTGTGCCTAAGACCTCTCACATTGGGCCAATCATTTGTAGCCGCTGGATTTGCCGGTCGGTTCCGGGCAGTCTTACGCTACAAAAGGGTCCAACGTCGTGTCTTAGTCGATTAATTACACCTAATTAATCACCCCCGAATTAATTTTCCCTAATTAATTCCAATTTTTATGATGTACATAATTGACTCAATTATGTTCATCCACTTTATGGTATGCATAATCATACCAACTTCACACCATTTCATTAACATGTATATTAACCCCATCGTTCCCCACGTAATTCGCTAACATGACATAAAAGGGAAGATTCATCACAAAAACAATGGGTTCAACTTGCATAACATTAACATGGGTTTTAAAGGTGTCAACATGCATATAGCATCAACCCAACTAGCATAAGTAATCAAACCAAACTTGCATGAATCACATATGTCATAAGGAGGTTAACTTGCATAAGTTATTTATGTCATACAAAGGGGTAAACTTGCATATGTATGTATGACATACAAAGGGGTTAACTTGCATATGTATGCATATCATAATAAGGTGTAAACTTGCACGTGTTACTTGCATATCATCAAACACCAAACTTGCATAACATGTCATATATGAACATGCATATAATCGAACACCAAACTTGCATAACATGTCATATATGGACTTGCATATAATCATACACCAAACTTGCATAATCATATCATATATGAACTTGCATATAATCATACACCAAACTTGCATAATCATGGTGTCATAATGGATCAATGTTTATCATAGCAACTAGCATCATGAACACTTGCATAACTTGCATAACATCATGATCATATAGCATATAGCTTGCATAACTTGCATAACATCGTGAACATGTAACATATGACTTGCATAACTTGCATAACATCATGAACATGTAGCATATGACTTGCATAACTTGCATAACATCACAAACACATAGCATATAGCTTGCATAACATGCATAACATCATTAACACATAGCATATAACTTGCATAACATGCATAACATCATTAACACATAGCATATAACTTGCATAACTTGCATTGATCCACATTCATAGCCATAACCTCATTATATCCTATCATAATCATTTCAATAATTGGTCATTAAGGCTATAGAAAACTCACAACTTGTTGATTAGCACTCCTAAGAAGAAGATTAAGTTGCTAGAGTTGATTAGAGATTGATTTGAGATGCTATCTTCTTCTACAAATTGATGGAGGCTCCTTCAAGTTGCATTTTGACGGCATGACGACATTGTTTCTATTTTTAGTATGAATTAGGGTAGTCTTAGGGTGTATTTATAGAGTAGTTAGGTGTTTTAGGCCATTAGATTAACCCTAAATCAGATTAGAGCCATCAGATCACGTCCTAACCACCAAAACACAGCCCAAAAGCCAAACAGGTGCACCCAGGTCACCTGGGCTCGACCAGGGAGGTCGACCCCCAGGTCGACCCTAGGGTCGACTCCCCAGTCGACCTGGTGGGCAGGTCGACTCCCCAGTCGACCCGCAGGTCGACTCCCTGGGTCTGGCGGGATTTTTCCTGCCACTTCTGAAAATTGAAAATTTTGTTTTAAAATCTGTTTTTAAATTTCTGAAAACTTCTTTGGGCCTTATCTGGGTCATACGGACTCCGATTTTCGAAAACTCGGACTCTATTTCGCGTATTTTTCCGAGACGAACGCAATGGCATAGCCCGTTTCCCCTGATTCAGATTTTTAAATTTAATTCTGCCCTGTTTTATATTATAGTAAGTTATTCAACATACGGGGTGTTACATTCTCCCCTACTTAAAGGATTTCGTCCCCGAAATCTCTAAGTCAAGAAGAACGTATCCTACCAACCAAACAACCATCTACTAAACCATCAAACACTGGCATCCATTGTCCTTAGAGTTTCTAATGCTGTATGAACATATGCAAGGAGTGTGTGTATATGTTCCCTGTCTAATGCAAAATCAGGCGGTCCACTGATTCAGTTGACCTCCTTAATGCAAACCATGATAGTGCCATGCATCCAATATGTATGCGAAAGAACACTATCGACACATACTATTTCTACATGAGTGCACAATCATTCACCAAAATGCATCATCCATATGATAACACAACCATTATACATCCATTAATATAGCTACCTACACACAATTATATGCAATATGCAATATGAAGTGATTGAGCCGATCTAGTGCCTAGAGTGTGTGTATATGCATCCACGAGCAACCACTAGTAAACACTTGCATCCACACGCATCCATCAAACATAACATGTCTCAAACACATGTTTCAACCATAGGTTTTACCTTATCTAAAGGTCAAAGGTACTAATGAGAGGACATACTAAAGATAAGATAAGTACTAGACAAACGATAAAGGAGAAGTTAAAAGACATACCCTCAAAAAGGAATGGGTATAATGAACGCATCTTCGCTTCTGTCTCCCAAGTAGCATTGCTCTCATCTTCTCCCCATTGCACTTTGACTAGCCGCACCTCTCTGTTCCTCAACTTCCTAATCTCTGACCCAAGGATGCGGGTAGGAGCTCGTCGAATAGTTGCATCACGCTCTACCTCCACTTCTTTTAGCAAGCTCGGCTCTACCACCTCTGCGGTCTCATGTAGGCACTTCCTCAAATGTGACACATGGAATACGTCATGTACCCCACTAAGTCTCTCGGGTAAATCCACTCTATATGCCATCCGTCCAATCCTTTCCTTAATAGGAAACGGCCCAACAAATCTTGGAGCTAACTTCCCAACGGACCCAAAGCGAACTACATTCCGTAATGGAGATACTTTGACAAAGACCATGTCCCCAACCTCAAACTCCAGATCCGTCCTCCTCTTGTCCGCATAAGATTTTTGCCTATCCTGCGCTGCTTTCATCCTTCTTCGAATCAAATCAATCTTTTCCGAAGTCTTTCTAACCATATCGGGCCCAAGCAAGATCTTATCTGTAGATTCCCACCAACATGTAGGTGATCGACAAGGCCTTCCATAAAGAGCTTCGAAAGGAGCCATACCAATACTGGACTGAAAGCTGTTATTATAGGCGAACTCCACCAATGGAAGATGCTCTTCCCATGTACCTCCAAAATCTAAGATACAAAGCCTCAAAAGGTCTTCCAGAACACGATTCACCCTCTTGGTCTGGCCGTCCGTCTGAGGATGATATGCGGTGCTCAGACACAACTGAGTCCCCACTGCTTCTTGCAAACTCTTCCAAAACTCGCTAGTGAAGATAGGATCTCGATCACTCACTATGCTAGAGGGTACCCCATGCAATCGAACTATCTCTCGAAGATAAACTGAAGCTAGCCATGGAGCAGTCCTCTTGCTCTTCACAGGTATGAAATGGGCGCTCTTAGTAAGTCTGTCTACCACAACCCAAATTCCCGTATTACCCTTTCTCGATCTGGGTAACCCGTCAATAAAATCCATCGAGACGCTATCCCACTTCCATTGCGGAACTTCCAATGGGTGAAGCAACCCACCTGGTTTCTTTTGTTCCGCTTTCACCTGTTGGCACACCAAGCATCTAGCGACATACTCGGCCACATCCTTCTTCATACCGGCCCAAAAGAAAACTCGCTTCATGTCCTGGTACATCTTGTCCCCACCGGGATGAATGGTCATCCTAGAACGGTGTGCATCATCAAGAATAGCCTTCCTCAAACCCTCGTCTTGCGGTACACAAAGTCTACCGCCTCTACGCAAGCACCCCATATCGTCTAGGGTGTACCTACTCAAATGGCTGGACGACTCCCCCCTTATGAGCCTCTCTACCAACTCAACCAACTGTGGGTCGTCCCGCTGTGCCTCGCTAATCCGCCCCAAAAGAGTAGGTCTAACCTCCAAGGATGCTAGCAAACCGGGTATATAGTCAACGGAAGGTCTGAAATCAAACATCGAGATAAATTCCAAGCTTCGTCGTTCCACGAACAATGGACTCAAGGACAACCTTTTTCTACTCAAGGCGTCCGCCACCACGTTACCCTTGCCAGGGGTATACGCTATCTCTAAATCATAGGATGCTAAGAACTCCATCCACCTTTGCTGTCTCAAGTTCAAATCCTTCTGAAAAAACAAGTACTTCAATGATTTGTGGTCAGTGAATAATTCGAACCTCTCTCCAAGAAGATAATGGCGCCAAATCTTAAGCGCAAAAACAATAGCGGCCAACTCTAGATCATGGGTAGGGTAATTTTTCTCATGCGCCCTCAACTGCCTTCCACCGTAGGCTATTACCCTTCCCTCTTGCATTAAGACTGCGCCCAGTCCTGTTCCACAAGCATCGGTATAAACAACAAATGGCTTACTCCCATCTGGCAACACTAAGACTGGAGCTGTGGTTAAAGCTCTCTTTAACCGTCGGAACGCATCATCACAATCTACGTCCCATGCGAAGACTAGATTCTTCTTCGTCAAGCGAGTTAATGGGGCTGATATCTTCGCGAAGTCCTTGATAAACTTCCTATAGTAGCCAGCCAACCCCAAGAAACTCCTCACCTCGGTAGCATTCTTCGGAACCTTCCAATCTTGAATAGATACTACCTTCGCGGGATCCACAGCTATCCCTTCCTTGGAGACCACGTGCCCCAAGAACCGTACTTCCCTCCTCCAGAAGTGACATTTAGAAAATTTAGCCTTAAGGCTATGCGCTCGAAGAGTCTCCAACACTTCCCTAAGATGTAGGGCATGCTCTTCTTCACTCTTAGAAAAGACTAAGATGTCATCCACAAAGACCACCACGAACTTATTAAGGAACTCCCTGAACACCCTACTCATCAAATCAACAAAGTATGCGGGGGCGTTCGTCAAACCAAATGGCATCACCAGCCACTCATAGAAACCATCCGGAGTCCTAAAGGAAGTCTTGTCTATGCTATCCTCAGCCACCCTCAACTGATGAAACCCCGTGGCTAAGTCCAACTGAGAAAATACTGAAGCGCCAACCAACTGATCAAAAAGATCATCAATCCTCGGCAATGGGTGTCTATTCTTCTTTGTGAGCTTGTTGAGTTCTCTATAGTCTACACAAAGTCTGAGGGACCCATCCGCCTTCGTAGCAAAAACTACTGGAGCACCCCACTCCGATATACTTCGTCTTATGAACCCCTTCTCAAGCAACTCCCCTACTTGCTTATGGAGTTCCCTCCTCTCACGAGGAGCCATGTGGCGCACTAGTAAAGATACAGGTTTAGCATTATCCACCAGATATATTCGGAAGTCTATCTCCCGCTTCGGAGGTAAGCCCTTCACCTCCTCAAACACATCCGAGTATTCCCAGACCACTCTAACAGATCGCAAACTCTCGACCGAAGCGTCAAGCGATTCAAGATAACTTAGCATAACAGAATCCATGGGATTACAAGAAATCTCGAGAGTGTTCCCCAAGCGGGTCATGAGCCTAACAACTCTCCTTTCGCAATCAAGAACGGCACCATTACTGGATAACCAGTCCATGCCCAAAATCAACCCATAGCCCGTGAAGCCCAAAACAAAAGCATCACATCTAAACTCAATGCTAAGTATAGAAATCTTCAAACCCAAACACATCATGGACAAATAAGTGGAGCCCCCAATTGGGTTTGAAACAACCAAGGGATCATCTACTAGACTGGTGTCTAAGTGCAGTGACTCAACTAATGATGATGAGATAAACGAATGCGATGCGCCAGAATCAAACAATGTACGGACAGGATGATCAAATAGAAAAACCAGACTTTCAACGGAAATAGTTCTACCTCTTTCCTGAATCGGTGGAACCGCGAGAGCCTGAACTTGCCCCCTTGCCTGACCCGGTGCCATAAGAGCTTGCACCTGTCCTCCTGAGGTAGATCCCGTCCTTTGCCCCTTCTTAGGGCAGTCCTTCACTAGATGCCCTGCTTCGCCACAGTGATAGCAGCCAGTTTTCTTCTTCTTTCGACAATCTTTGCTTAGGTGGCCTGGTATCCCGCAATTGAAGCACTTCTTCTTCCCCTTTCCATCGTTGCCTTTCCCACCTTTGTTTTGTTGCTGTTGAGGTCTCTTTTGATCTCCCTTCTTCTCGGGTGCCTTATTAGCATTGGGACCCTTCTCTTCCTCATGCATGAGTGCCATGTCAACTAGCTTCTCAAAGGTGGCCCCCATAGGGATATGAGTCATAGCCAATCCATGCATCGGTTCATTCAAGCCTTTAACGAACCTCAAAGCCTTCTTCTCTGGTGTATTCACCATGTCTATGCCAAACCTTGCCAATTGATTAAACTTGTTGACATATTCCTTCACCGAGAGGTTTCCTTGCTTTAGAGTCAAGAACCTTTCCATATACAAGTTTTCCTCCGCCCTTGAGAGAAATTTTGCCACAAATCTTTGCCTGAAATCCGCCCAAGAGTCAACGGGGCGTTCTCCATTAGTGACCTCCCACCAGAATGAGGCCTCTCCCTTCATTAACCAAGCAGCTAACTTGACTTTCTTTCCTTCTTCCATCTCAAAGATGTCTATCAACTCTTCCACCTCCTTAAGCCAATCTCTAGCCTCCACAAAAGTTTCTGATCCTTGAAAAGGTTTCCCTCCCATAGCTTAAATTCCTTGCAAGTCTTAGCAAAAGTATCCGTGCGAGGAGGAGGAGGGGGAGGAGGAAGATCGGGTGCTACGGTTGGTGGAGGAACATTTGCTGGACCCGCAGTGGCGGCCCTAGCCTCCATCAATCTCCTATACCATACTGGTATCGTCACACCCTCCGGAAAGTTAAGATCTTCAGCCATGCTGAAACGAAAAAGGAAAGATTTAAAACGGAGAATTCGAAAGATAAAGATATGGCTATTGGGGATTATGCTTTTCTTTCAAAAACTTTTCTCTTTAAAGACATGTTTTTGAAAATGCTTCTTCCAAAAATGTTTTTTAGAAAAATAGTTTTCTAAAAAATTTATCTGTTCCGGTAACCTTCGCTCTGATACCACGTGTAACCCCCCCACACCCGCTAAGGTCACTCACTAAGGGAATGCCTTAACTTCGGTGGAGCATTTTAAGTGAGTATAGAACAGAAAAATTACAACAAGACAGATATAAATACTTGAAAATCTAAAACTATATTCATAGCAGCAGAAGGTAAACATGTTTAGTTACAACACCATAAAGAGTCAAGTACTAAATATCCATCCTGATAAAAACATAAGTACATAATCCCACTACATAAACAATAGCCATAAAAGAAAAGATAAACTGGGCTTTACATCACGGTCCAAGCTCCAGAAGATAGATAAGAAATCTGATCAAAGCCCACTAGTGCTAGGCCCAACCTGAGGACCTAAGGGGGAAAAGATAAAAACAACGGGGTCAGACATAAGTCTAAGTGAGCCCTATAACTTTAACAACACAATCATTAAAGTAATTAGGGTATGATATAAACTTGACACGGGATGACTGGGGATAAATGACTACACTAAGTAGCCAACTAGACATAAGGTGAACTAGGATAACGGTAAAGATGCATCTACCCACCCAAGGATAATTACTAACTGCACCACACCAGTCATTCCTACTTAAAGGTTGATCCCTCCCAAGGACTTAGAAAATTTACCCAGTAGTTTCGTGTACCCCTAGCTGACTACATAGGTGCCGTCTGCCCCTATCTCCACTAGGTGTACCCACTACTCCCAAGCGATCGGCTCCCTACCGTAGATACCTGTGCTGGCCTCACAATGGGGTGTATCACTCCCCAAAGTGGCAATCCGATACAGCAAATGGTGCACGACTTATACCTACACGATGCAACAACGTCTTACCTACCAGCCCGGGTCCACACACGCATATGAAACCCATTGGACTTGCGTTGCCACCGCTAACCCGTTTTGGCCTCTTATAATCAAGCCCAGTACGCGTGTCCCGTCCTCGACATGGGTCGAGCCCAATAAGATACATATGGGTTACTGGGTGAAATGGGCCCCCACAAGCTACCACCTAAGCTTGTCATTATATCTAGTGCATCCCACTTAACCCTTTAATCATATTTAATTACATGTTTCCACTTGGTTAAGTATTCTAATCGTATTTTCTATTGCCACCCAAGGCAACCCACTAGATTTCCTCATGCCACCCAAGGCACTTACTTGATTTCCACATGCCACCCAAGGCACCCACTTAACCCCTCATGCCCACTACATGCTTATCTGGTTAAGTGTTTCTTAATTGATTAAAAACGTAATCGTTGTAAAGACCTCTCACATTATACTATCTTTTACGGCAGCTGGATTTGCCGGTTGGGTCCGGGCAGCCTTACGCCATAACCGAGTCTAACCTCGTGTCTATACACTTGTCACGTATTTAGTTTATGCCTAAGACCTCTCACATTGGGCCAATCATTTGTAGCCGCTGGATTTGCCGGTCGGTTCCGGGCAGTCTTACGCTACAAAAGGGTCCAACGTCGTGTCTTAGTCGATTAATTACACCTAATTAATCACCCCCGAATTAATTTTCCCTAATTAATTCCAATTTTTACGATGTACATAATTGACTCAATTATGTTCATCCACTTTATGGTATGCATAATCATACCAACTTCACACCATTTCATTAACATGTATATTAACCCCATCGTTCCCCACGTAATTCGCTAACATGACATAAAAGGGAAGATTCATCACAAAAACAATGGGTTCAACTTGCATAACATTAACATGGGTTTTAAAGGTGTCAACATGCATATAGCATCAACCCAACTAGCATAAGTAATCAACCCAAACTTGCATGAATCACATATGTCATAAGGAGGTTAACTTGCATAAGTTATTTATGTCATACAAAGGGGTAAACTTGCATATGTATGTATGACATACAAAGGGGTTAACTTGCATATGTATGCATATCATAATAAGGTGTAAACTTGCACGTGTTACTTGCATATCATCAAACACCAAACTTGCATAACATGTCATATATGAACATGCATATAATCGAACACCAAACTTGCATAACATGTCATATATGGACTTGCATATAATCATACACCAAACTTGCATAATCATATCATATATGAACTTGCATATAATCATACACCAAACTTGCATAATCATGGTGTCATAATGGATCAATGTTTATCATAGCAACTAGCATCATGAACACTTGCATAACTTGCATAACATCATGATCATATAGCATATAGCTTGCATAACTTGCATAACATCATGAACATGTAACATATGACTTGCATAACTTGCATAACATCATGAACATGTAGCATATGACTTGCATAACTTGCATAACATCACAAACACATAGCATATAGCTTGCATAACATGCATAACATCATTAACACATAGCATATAACTTGCATAACATGCATAACATCATTAACACATAGCATATAACTTGCATAACTTGCATTGATCCACATTCATAGCCATAACCTCATTATATCCTATCATAATCATTTCAATAATTGGTCATTAAGGCTATAGAAAACTCACAACTTGTTGATTAGCACTCCTAAGAAGAAGATTAAGTTGCTAGAGTTGATTAGAGATTGATTTGAGATGCTATCTTCTTCTACAAATTGATGGAGGCTCCTTCAAGTTGCATTTTGACGGCATGGCGGCATTGTTTCTATTTTTAGTATGAATTAGGGTAGTCTTAGGGTGTATTTATAGAGTAGTTAGGTGTTTTAGGCCATTAGATTAACCCTAAATCAGATTAGAGCCGTCAGATCACGTCCTAGCCACCAAAACACAGCCCAAAAGCCAAACAGGTGCACCCAGGTCACCTGGGCTCGACCAGGGAGGTCGACCCCCAGGTCGACCCTAGGGTCGACTCCCCAGTCGACCTGGTGGGCAGGTCGGCTCCCCAGTCGACCCCCAGGTCGACTCCCTGGGTCTGGCGGGATTTTTCCCGCTACTTCTGAAAATTGAAATTTTTGTTTTAAAATCTGTTTTTAAATTTCTGAAAACTTCTTTGGGCCTTATCTGGGTCATACGGACTCCGATTTTCGAAAACTCGGACTCTATTTCGTGTATTTTTCCGAGACGAACGCAATGGCATAGCCCGTTTCCCCTGATTCAGATTTTTAAATTTAATTCTGCCCTATTTTATATTATAGTAAGTTATTCAAAATACGGGGTGTTACAAGACGTCTCAGAAATATCATAGAAAATATGAAGTTTGACTTTGACGTATAGTATTTGTCTTTGGTCATTAACTTCCATTGTATCACTATGCTTATTATCAGTTTATTATGTATGAATGTCAAAAATGTAAGTCGATTTATGATGATTTAAGCAATTTGATTGGATATAAACGACACAATAACATAATATAAACATATAACGTACAATGATCAACAACATAAACCGTATAATACACTAAACCTAATCAACGTGTATCATATAACGATACAACATAATATATACGTATGTATTATGAATTCGAGTATAAAATATAACATTATCATAAATCTACTGCAATTGTAACACCATTGCCATCATCGTCCATGTCGTTGCATTGACATTCGTCGTCCTAATCATCATCGGCATCGACATCACCTCACCGCCTGATCACCTACACCTCCAATACCCCTAAATCTTAATGCATCATAACAAGGATGTAGCTCATTGATCTAAACCTGCATCTGAACCTGCCTTACGTGCGTCTTAACCGTCAGCTGTTTCTGCATCTTCATCTAATGTTGATGACACAACATCTGAGAATCAAGTAACATAATATGCTTAAGCTGATGACACAACATCTAAGAATCAAATAGCATAATATGTTTAATAGTGATGATCCAATCTATGTAAATACTGTAATATAGTATTATTTCACTATATGTCTCTTAAATAATAATTAGCAATAATGTTAAGAATTAGTTTAATTATCATCTAAGAAGGGTAAAATCAAGATGGAGATACCAACAATAGCATCATCCGACAAGTATATCGTAGGCTTGCGATCAAAGAACCGCTCAGAATGTACACTCTGAAAGAGCCATCAAAACCATAATCTATCAGCTGCTAGTAATACTGTGATAGGACGAAAATAGAAGTAAACAGTGAAGTATGAACTCTACAAATAATCAAACGTAACCCACATAATCAAAGTTCGCACCAGTCATAATCCAATAACGAATAGTGTTAAAAGTGCAACCCTATTCCAATACGCATCATAATTAACTTCCAATACGAAAATATCTACAAATCCACTCAATCTGCCTACGTAAAAACTTGTATATACTGCCTTCCAATGATAAAACATTTGCCGCACATATCGCACAGAAATAAATCTTCAAATACACGCAAATCACCTGTGCACAAAAAGTAACACCTAGCTTCTGAATACCAAATAGGAAGATAGACCGCTGAAAGCAAAAAACACGAAGACAAACCAATATCCAACGAAGAGAGGTTGAGCATCATGAAGCCAACTAACCTTCGTCAAAGGAATCCAGAAAAGTAAAAACCAATGGTGCTCATAATAGATTTGTCCTTGCATGTTGCATCTCAAATTAAGCTAAGAACAAGTCTTCATAAAATTGTATATAGCATCGACAAACGAATTCAACACCAGCAAAATACACTAATCATTGCATGCATGAAAAAAATTATATCCGTTGCATGACTAACCTCCTGCACAATACGTAAAATCATGTTATCCATGTACTAAGAGTATTAACATGTACAAAAAACCAAACCATCGATCATGTGCATATGCTCTAAAAATCTATTAACATTGCTAGACAGTCCAAACAACATTCCATAACTATATTATATTACATACTAAACTATTTTCTACATTACTAATTTTATTATAATCATACCACAACAATCTCAAAACTGTAAACTAATGGTGTTAAAATTATGGTAACCGTCATTATTATCACCAACCTTAACTGTTGATGTAAATTCTAGTAATTGTAACCGCAACAATCTATTATGATCAACTGTCGTATTTTAAATTTTAAAGCATCTTTTACATATATTTCTAATTATACATGGTATATACGGTAAATTCTTATTACCATATTTGTTATATATATATATATATATATATATATATATATATATATAATGACCATGTACGCATATATTATTAATTCACGAAAACTCGTATTATAGATAAACGTAATTATCGAACTTTCAGCCGCTACAATAACTGTTACCATTATAATTGATAACCGCACAAGTGATTCAACCGTAACATCTCTACTGTGAACGTAATACAAATAACCTTCAAATAACTCATACAAATGAGATTGTAGTTGTATGCGGTTGATTTAGTGATTTAGTGCAAATGCTAGTTCTCATCATTTATTTTATTTTTTGCATTTATATTCCAAGATTGATGCCTCCTCTTCTCACTCGCTTCCTAAATTCCAATACGTTCAAAATTCCAGACAATCCTTCAAAACTTATAAATCTCTTAATAAAAAGTCGGCTAGAGATAATCCTTCAAAACTTATCCTTCTCCTCAATTTTGTCTGGTCGTTGAAGTTCTATGGCTTCTACATCGCAGCCTTCAACATCGTAGCTTTTGGGTAAGTTTTGATTGTTTTAATCTGAGTTTTCCATTTTAATTTATTGTTGTGTTCTAATGTGTGAAACGCAGAATTCCACTCCTAGATATTAAAACTTGCGGTTCATTTCAGGATTTCACATAGATTTTTTTTTCTTTTTTTTTTTGTACCACTTTTTCCCCTATTATGATCAATCGGCTGGTGCTTGTAGCCACAATCAAAGAAAATGAATATGGCAGCAGATTTGTAGAATCATAGTGAAACAATAAAAAATTATGGATATCAGATGCCTTTCTTATTTCCTATACAAAAAACTGCACTTATATAATATGAGATTTATTAATTTTACTGTTGTATTAACGTGATAGCGTTTCAAATTTTGATCAGTAATAGTTGGGACTGAATGATGATGCTCATTAATACTATGCAACACATATTGATACAAAGATCTAGCAGTATTTTTCACACAAGATTTCTGACTTTCCAGATTATGAATGCTAAAATTTTATATTTAGATCAAGAGTTAAAGCTGTACCACTAGTTTGTTTAACTGAGTTATTATCCTTTGCTTATGTGTATTTGTAAATGATCGAGTTCAGCTTACTGTAGGCATGTTAAATTTGTTTTTAATTTAGCAGTAGATTTTTTACATTTTGGTTTATGATTGATTCAGTCATTCGCATGTAGCAAGTACATATGCCGGATGTGTATTTTGACAATTTCTAATTGATACGTGTAGGTAACATCAGAAGAAAAACAAAAAAAACCTTTGCCTTCTATGATTATCTGATCTTACTGCTTAAATTTCCTATTATTTGTAGTGCCTTTGTTAGTATATAAAAAAGTCTGATTTTTTTTTGTTTTGTTTTGTTTTTTTTTTTTTTTTTTTTTTTTTTTTTTTGAAACTTGATTGCATCTACTTCTCTTCATTTGATGATTAAAATCATGCTTTCATTTGATGATTCAAATCATTTGATTTATGAAAAAAGGTTTGCTCCTAATCTATCATATGGATGAATAGTAGAAATCTAAGAATAAGCATTAGAATTTGGATGGTGTAGTTTAGGGATGGCAAAAAAATGCGTACCCGCGGTTATCCGTGGGTAAAATCCGTTATGGATATGAAACGGATAGTTAAATGGGTATCCATGGGTAAAATAAACGGGTATTTTTAATATCCGTTAATTAATGGGGCGGGTACGGATAGTAAGATATCCATGTCCGCGGGTACCCGTGCCCGTATTGAATGTGATTTATTATCAATAGTCAATACAAAAAATATTGTTGTTGGCTGTTCGGTATTTGTATGCATGTTTTTACTCAACAATTTATAACTGGCTGTTGATATTTTGATGGATACTTCTGTTGTTGTCTCTTCTTTTTTTGATGCTGGTTTAAATATATATTGGTATTTTGAGGTTAACATTTAAGAATTAGTCTACTTTGTTTTTTCTTAACTAAATGTACTTTTGAATAATTTCAATAAACGGCTAAAAAATAAATTGAATAAATATAATGGATACCCATGAATACCCGCCAATACCCGCAACCTGTTTGAAACCCGTTTAATGGATACCCGTGTGGGTATGGGGCGGACACGGGGCAAAAAATCACCCAGTGGGGCGGGTGATGGGGTGGTACTACCCGCGCCCGCCCCGCCCCATTGCCATCCCTAGTGTAGTTTTAAAAATTCTTTTGCAAATTATTTTAATCCGAGTTGAATAAAATTGCTTTCATTTTCACATATAAGTATCAACATCTTTTAATATCTAAATTTTTCATTACTTTAGGTAATGATGATCAGAGCATTGACATAAGAGCACAAAAAGAAATGAACAGTGTCCCCCTGTTGCTAGAGCTTGTGTCAGAAACTGAAGATGGTTTGTTAATTGTGTCCAGTATTATAAAGTGGTATAGTTTGTTAGTTATGGTCTTTAATAGGGGTGTAAACGCATGGTATATATCAGATTTGGAGGCTGGAGCTTCATGTTTTGAGGGTATATGAATGAAGTTTACTGGATGTGCTAAGTTTGTGAATTCCAAATTTGATGTAATAGTGGTTGTTTTAGTAATATATGTGCTTACTGTTTGTGAATTCTATAATTAATTAATCGAGTGCATTCCATTATTCTGTCATGTTAAAATCAGTTTAGCATATTCAAATTTATGTTACGGTAAATTTAGTATATTCAAAATTTTATAGATATTCTGTTGCAGTGTATTCAAAAATTCAAATACTTTTACAGGCAATGCATGCAATCATTTGGGTTAAGGACGTCAACATTCGCTGCCATGGAGCATATGAAATTTAAAAAATAGAAGGATGTCGCAGATTACAGTAAATAGTTAAATAGACATTTTGTCCGTGTCAGATTGTGTCCGTTCGAGTCCGATGAACACGGTCTCCATAAATTTTTAGTAGACCGGGATTGAACAATTTTTATGTTGTCCGTCTAATTTTTAATTCGGTCCAAGTTCGGACAATTTAATGTCCGATCTGATCCGTCCGTTTTTGCAGTCCTACTCATAGAAGTAACGTATGAAGAGCCAACAATTTCATCTTTCTACGATTAAACCAAGCATTTTGCAATTTTAATCATATGTAACAACATTTCAATGCAATATTATATATAAAACTTTAAAAACATCAAATTGTAAAAGTAAAGAGAACATAAAGAATCGCAATTAACATGTGATTTTCCACAAATGCTAAATTAATCATCATCGAAAGAAAGTTACTATGCTAATTAAAATAATACCATATTATACGACAAACAAATCAAACACATTAAATTTTACGTAAATTTATCAAATCGACCAGTAGAGAGGTTTGCTTACTGTCACTGGCTGAAATCATTTTTTGTGAAGCTAAAATAAAAATGCCATATGTCTAGCGATGTTTTCTTCTCCGACATCCGATGCCTCCGTTCTTCTTCCATGTATCATTTCTTCTCCGATTTACTAATCGAACAAAGCCCCAAAATCTAAATAAAACGCGTGTTTTGATTGCAGAATTAAAATTACATGTCATCTGAGTTTTCCTTCTCCTTTTTGAGCTCCTAAATCCAGCCTTTAGATCATCAAATCCTAAATTCAAAAGCACAACACTAACGATATGTTGTTGCCTTCAGATCAACAACCCCTGTGCGAATCTCATATCCAGATATTGAAAAAAAAAATGGTCTTCATAATTTATCTTCACATTTTTTTTTTTGAACCGGTATAAACTACAAAACGTAAATTAATTTTATTTTCGAAGTCAAAATTAATGGTTAAACAAGAAATCTTTATTAACTTAACATTCGTACAGGATTTTGTAAAAGGTGAGTAGTTCAATTTTATACTTCCAATGCATCTTGCTTTTTTTATACGTCATCTACAATACTAAAATCAGCTGATTTCCATTTCTTGTGTTCTATATCGTATAGCTGAGATTGTTTGTTTTACCGTTAACCTTGAAAACGACTATGTTCTCCAATTATATTATCTCATTTTGTTCTCTAATTGTTGTTTGGTGTAAATACAACATTGTGCATAATACGGAAGTTCATGACTTGTCCTTATATGCAAGCTAGATTATTTTGGTTTTCTATGTATCAAATATTGATTCTTGATTAGCAGAGCTATTTACTTCATGGGTGGTGGGTGGTGATACTGGGACTGCCATTTTGAAAAAAGTTTGGAATGGTCCCAATTCAGATGGAGTTGGGAGGTAAAGACGCATGTACCCTTCTTGATAACGCTAACCTTGACTTGGTTGCTGCAAATATTATTGAAGCAGGATTCTTATATCGGTAAAGAACCATTTCAACTCCTTTTTTTAAGAATTTTACTACCTAGTAAAAAAGTTGAAATAATAGTTCTGACTAATGATTTATAGATCATGTTAGACCCGATATGAGAATTGCTTGGAGGGACCTTTTGGGCCCGTTAACCTGTGAATATGATCAGTTCGACTGAAGAACAGATTCATCATTGCAATGCTAGCAATTTGGGTCTTCATGTAATTAGGTAGTCTAATTATGTTCTTGTTTATATCTTGTTAACAGTGAATGCTAAGGGTCCGTTTGATTTTGAATAGAAAGGGTTATTTGAATGAGAATTGTTGCGAACGAGGAATGTGTTTTTTTTTTACGAAAGGGGCATTTTGGAAGGGGCGGAGGTATTATTTTATTGTTTGTGTATATGTTATTTTTAATTGTTTGTGTTTGTGTGTGTTTTTTGTTGAACAGAATAGTAGAATGCAGAATACAAATCGCACAATTCAAATTGCAGAATTAAAATTACACGTTTTCTTGACCCACGTGAGCCATCCCATGTGTACCATCAATAGCCCAAATGTAGTTTTTAAAGAAAGGATAATATCGGGGTGAAGAACGAATTTGTTCTGCGATTCGGTTAAATTGGGTATCGACCGATCTAATAATATCGACTGCCAATAAGAGAACTGAATCCAAAACTTTATGAAAAATGACATTAATCGTACCATTTGACCGTTGAAACCGCTCAGCAACCTGCCTTGTAGGGAGGGCAATGCAATAGTATATAGGAATACAACCACCATTCCTTTGACTTTTATGTGCATTGAGCCTTTCAATCCGTAATTTGCTAACCGTTCATACAAGGATCTGAAACATAATCGCTTCATTCGAAAATTGCTATGACAACGATCTGCGTGTCCTGATAGTATTTCATGAACCCGAGCAAGGCCGGAACTAAATGAATTGTGTATTCTGCTCCTTTCTCGTGTTTGAGTAGCCATAATTTCTTGAATATCTAGCAAATCTTCCAAATCTTCATAATCAGATTTATCACTAGCTGCCATAATTTCTTGAAGAATATGAGGAAAATGAAAAGTGGATATGGTGATGTAGTGTTGAAATTGGTGGAATATATATAAGGAGAGGGAAAAGAGAAGGGCAAAAAAATACCTGTCGCGTCGGATGTGCGTCGGACGCGTCCGAAGCGTCAGACGCGAAAGCTAACTTTTGAGCTGTTCAACTCGAAGGGGCAAATACGTGGGTCCCACTTTTGACGCGTTCAACGCGTCCGACGCAGACGCGAATGTAAACTGCCCAGTTGGAAAATCAAACGGTACCTAAATCACATACTACGAAAATGTGATATTCTAAAAATGGGAATTTTTGTTTTAATCAAGAAGCAATGAAAGATGCTGTTGTTTTTTGAGAATATATAAACAAACTTTGTTTTGGTAGGAATGATACTATGGTAGCTATGTGACAAATATGACATGATTATTCAATCTTATATACTTCATTATTTGTATATTTTGTTTTTGCTTTTGAATGTCAAATGTATGTTCTTTATGGCCACCTTAATGTTTTTTTTTTAATGAAATGAATTCAGTTTGCTATTATAAGTTGTATAGATTACGGAAGTTATTAAATGATTCTAATATATATTCTAAAAGGAAAATTCTATATGAATCCGTGGAATTGCTAAGTAGCCCCCCGTTTTATTAAAAAAGTCATTGACAAAACTGCTTGTTTTAAATTTCCAACCTACCTCGTAGTGATTCTACATGATTTGTAAGGTGAAGAAGAAATGATGGAGCCCCCTTATTATCACAAAACCAATTGGCAATGTGAAGAGGGAACTCCTCATATATTAAGGAAGATTAGGTAGACAAATTCTCGATGTGGGATAATTCCAACACGCCCCCGCACGTGTGGCGTATCTTTAGCCTAACACGTGGATCTTTTTGGGTGACGTGGGGCAGATCATGAAGAAAAGTTTTTGGATCATTGCTCTGATACCATGAAGAAGAAATGATGGAGCCCGCATATTATCACAAAACCGATTGGTAATATGAAGAGGGAACTCCTCACATATTAAGGAAGATTAGGTAGACAAATTCCCGATGTGGGATAATTCCAACATAAGGAAACCACGTACAAGCAATGCATGGTACGCTGAAGAACCACGTAAAGGCTATGCAAGGTTCATTAGCGTACCACGCAGTGGTTCTATATGGTTTCTTTACAAACCGCGTAAAGTCATTTCTAGAAAGGGTATTTTTGATTTTTTTTTTAAATTAAATGAATACTAAGCAGAATGAGAGGTTTCCTCATTTCTGTTGAATTGTAGGGGTTGCTCAGCAATTCCCTTGGTTAGAACAGAATTTGCCACTCTACTAATCTTTTATATATATATATATATATATATATATATATATATATATATATATATATATATATATATATATATATATATATGAGGTGGATTCAATGACACCTCAAACTAGGGCTGTACCGGTTCAATTTTTAACCGCATAGCCACACCAAATAACCGCTTGCTAACCGCTTAAATATCTCTATACGGTTTCCGTTTCATTACATGTGGTACGGTTCTCTTCACCGTATGAAGCAAGGAACGGTAATGGTGGCAAATCTCAGAACCGATGGCTAACCATACCGCTTCTTTTCCACCGTTTGTAGAAAATTAGGGTTTTTCGCTGCTCAATTTAGGTCATCGATCTAAAGTAAAACAATCTCATCCACTCAATATACCTCATAAATTCTAATTTGAGAAGCAGCCGCATTCTCCCCTAATAATTCATCAACTCGTTCTCCCCAAATAATCCATCGACCTGAAGATTCCATCATCCAAGTATCACAATTTGAAAATAATGGTACGTTATTATGTTCATTTGTTAATTTCTTGTCAAATCACAGCAACTATTTCTAATTCGAGATACCAATTTTGTTTTTTCTTACTAATTTGTTAAGTGCCGATCCTTGTTATGATGATTGCACGGTATAGAAAGTAAAAAATGAAAGGTCGTCCAATTAGCTTTTGATGATGGGCGAGATTCAGAATCCTTTCTTATATATTTGGGATTGGATGTTTTATTTTATTTACTACATGGTTGTCTTATTTTTGGTTATAGACTTATAGTTTTTGGCTGATCTTATTTTTTTTGTCATAGTTTCAAGAAAAATCACATCTTTCTGGTCATAGGCTGGTCTTATTTTTTGACAATAGTACGAAGACATGTACAATGATAACGGGAACATTATTTTTCTTGTATTTTGTAAGAACTGTATGAAGGTGGCTTGATAGAATCTTGTCAATAAGAGAAGTAATTGAATAATGAGCCTCAAATAATTAAGCATACCAAGTTTATATTTATGCTCCCTTATCTATGTTCACAGCTTATATTTTCATTTTATTGTTTAGTTTAGCTAAGTTTGGGTTGCTTTGAGCTTACAGTCCACAGCCTGTTTAGTTTATCCATGCATAGAGCTTTGAGTTCATAAATGCATCTATATCATTCAAGTTAATGTGCAAGTTGCTAAGTGTTATTTCAAGTGTTCCAGTACAGTTATGTTTCATTATTTCTGGCATTTCATTTTTATTAACAGTCTTGTTTTGGGAGTTTTTTGGGTTTTTGTTGCAGCAGCCAGCTCATGTAAACTGCAAATTTCGGCTCTATAATGTCGTATGGAGTCGGTATTCATTACAATATGATCTGCTCATGCTGTGCGGAGAGTGAAGTCTACGGACTTGGCTTGGTCAGTTGATTCGAGGGAAGAATTTCAAAGTGTAGTACTTGCTGAATAAATAATATGTTTGGTGTTCCTGTTGTTTGCAGTTTTATAATATATGTGATAATGTGTG
Organism: Allium sativum; assembly: GCA_030737875.1. Taxonomy (NCBI): domain Eukaryota; kingdom Viridiplantae; phylum Streptophyta; class Magnoliopsida; order Asparagales; family Amaryllidaceae; genus Allium; species Allium sativum. The sequence continues at coordinate 39,359,991 of CM060913.1, forward strand.
CGCCATTACAGTGGTTATTGGTTACATTACTTATAATATGTGTGATAATGTGTGTGTTTCATTACAGCGGTTACATTGTTAACCATACCGCAATGATCAAATGGTAACCGTATTATTTAACGGTTAACCATCACTAACGGTTGACGGTTGCGGTTGGCAAAATAAACCAACCGTCAAAGAACGGTATGGTGCCGGTTAGCGTTAGTAGCAACGGTTGCCGCACTGTATACACCCCTACCTCAAACAGTGGAGCGCCCCTTTGACCTCCTTTTTTTTCACCACACAATTACTTTCTCTCTCCCTCCACCAACTCTCTATCCCCTCCACTACATTCTTTAGTACAAACTAGATGTGGACACCAAAGGGAAAATGGAGTGCTTCATTTTTGAGGTGCAACCGAACGCTTGCCTATATATATACATTCACTTATTTGTGTGCATGTATATATATATATATATATATATATATATATATATAGTATAGTCAAGTACACCTTAAACATTTCACTACTCCTATAGCTTTCTAATTTCACCACATATTCCTCTTTCTTTCCCTTCCCAGTGACTCATTAAACTAAAAATGAATGGTCCAAGATGGAGTGCAAAAGGAATACTATCAAAAATGGATGTTCTTCAGTATGCCTCATATACATACACACATACATGCACGGTCGATTTTTCCACCATTAAGCTTTTATACTAGTACAACATCATACAAAAGCATTCTGATTTAATCAACATCCATGTATTGAACAGCGACGAAACTAGGATTTTATTTTGGGGTGGGCAAAACTAGAATAAGATTCAAATCGCATACGATGTACATCTTCATTTTTCTTAAATTTATCTTTTAAATCGGGTTGACATGGTCCCATTACGATATAACGACGATGAATCGCACCTTGTTCTTTAAAATGATACATCCATATTAGTTGTCAAAATCCTAGATCACGTTTGACACTATCTTCACTTTTCTGAATTTTTGCGGGGCGATCTACAAGATTAAAGCTATTTGTCTTCAAATTCAAAGAAAGAAGAAATCTCGATAGCATTAGTTTTTTTTTTTTTTTTTTTTTTTTTTTTTTTTCATAAAATGAAAATAAGGTCTTTTCCAGTTTCTTCGACATAGCTTCAAAAAAATTATTTGTTTTATATAAACATTGAAACTAACCATTTCAGTTTTAAGCGATTTCAACATCACAAACTTGTATAAATTCACAACCAAAAAAAAATTCATATGGTATAAATTTCAACATCAACAAATATTTGTTTTGATTCACACAGAATAAATTTCAACACAAATAAATTCAGCAAAATTCACACACAGCAAAGCAATTCACAGTCAAAATTTATACACCGCAAATAGTGGCACAACTCACCAAATCAGACGGTCTAAAAAATTCACACATTCCAGTCGCAAACAAAATAAAAATGAAACAAGTAAACAATTCACACAATCAAAAAAATTCACACATTTCAGACTCAATGCAACAATTCACACAGCTACAAACTTTAATGATTTCGGTCTTCAGATTCCATTTTGAATAAGTAGACGAAATAAAAATGAAATGAAGTACCTTGAAACTTCTGCAAAATAACAAGAGTTGTGAAAGAAGAAGCAAGATGGTGGCTAGGGATTCTTGTTGATTTTCATGCTGAGAGGAAATGATGAATCCATTGGAGACGAGAGATCGTGGAAATAACAAAATCGAGCTGAGAAGAGAGATCGATGAAGGCGCAGTTTTGTCAATTTTTGTTTCTCGATTCACTAGAGCCTAGAGCGCGTTAGGTTTTTGATATTATCTTCTTGAGCGATGTTGTTTTTCCCTTAGTTGAGCACCGGTATTAGGTTTTTAGCCAAATCTTGGGGTGGACAATTGCCCACCTGGCCCATGCATGTCGCTGGTATTGAAGGTTTCCTCCAACGTTTATGTTTAACATTTAAGATGCTCTAAACACTGTATTCCAAAAATAAATCAATCATCCCCATTACAAGTACAAATTCTATTTACAAAATAGGACAGCTTACCAACTTCAAAATACCGTGTAAAAGTTTGTTCACACTGCCGTAAGTATACGGCAGTGTGTGAACCCTTGATTTCAGCGGGGTCCACATGGACCCCCCTGAAATCAAGGGATCAGATCCCGCAGTAAGTATACTGCGGGGTGAACAAACTAGGACTCCAAAATACCATTACCCAACACGCAAACAAGTACGTTGAAAAAGACGACCAACGCGTTTGTAGGAATCATCAAGTGAAAATATAAAGCTTAAGAATAGGCACAGCAAATAACAACCAATCAGTCTACTTCAAGCAGCTAATATAGGTAATGTCGTTTCCAAAGCGTTCTATTTGCATTCCAAAATCCCAACCTCTAACAGAAAAGACCAATTACTCTAAGCTAATTTTTCATATCTTTATTGATAATTGTGTTGGGATCACAAAGGTTTGGTGTGACCGTGAACTTCCCAAAATACTCATACGTATGAGTCTTTAAATGTATTAAATTGTTAATTAAACTTATCTCTCCAATAAATTAAGAATTTAATGATAAAATTACCCCGCTAATATCGCTCAAAAATAGGATCTGTAAATAGGTTTTCATTACAAATTTTAACCGCATCTGTATATGTATTATCTAAACTAACAGTAGTTAATAGTGGGATCTACAAAATAAAAATCTTTCATAATTTCGTAATTTATTAAATAATAATACAACTCAAAATTTAAACGAATAATAGATAAAATATTTAAAAAATTAAAATCTTAAAAGTTTGTTCGTTTGATCTCTTCAACCATAAATTGCAATTGCAAAACATAATTATTTGATATATTCAACGCTCTTTTCAAGCAAACCATCAAATTTTAAAAAATCAAGATCCTAAAAATTTGTTCATTTGATTTTTTCAACCATAAATTGTAGTCGAAAAAACATAATTGTTTGACATATTCAATATTTTTTTTAAGCAAACCATTAATTAAAAAAAAAGTAACCGTCCAAAGATTCAAACTTTACTGCACTATATTCGCATTACCTATTTATTCAAATTTTAACTTTAGAATTTGTTTATACTCTTTAATATTTCTATTTTTTTTAGTGATAGTTTATAAATTTGTATAATTCACGTGCACATAAATGTAAATTCACTATATTTCAGATATAAGAATCCACACGCGAAGCGTGTAACATGATCACATGCGAAGCGCGTGGCATAATCACGCGCGAAGCGCATATCGTTACGCTGGTGTTCATAATGCAATTTAGAAACCACTTACGAAATGTGACTGTAATTGAAAAGGTTTGGTAATCATTTTGATCTTTAATCCAAAAATTAATAATCTGATAAGAACAACTTCATTCAAACTGCACGGTTTACCTATTAACAATTCTCCATCTTCATCTATCCAAAAACTCTTTTTTTAGCATCCTTACGAATAACAACATTGTAAGATATCAAATATAATAAACTACCATCAAATTAAACTGTACAATTAGCACAAAATAACCTAAGCATAACTACAAAAGAATCAAGTAATACAGATAACTTTAACGACCATGTCACCTACGAGTAGCCAGTATTATACAGATTAACGTTCAAAAGGTCAATATTCCAAACAGACATCATAAGCACCAGAATCAATATATCTTAGAAACTGAATAGGATTTCTGCTTACTAAACAAACAGCTACAGGGACTAGAACAACAAGGAATGGATCTCAGATCAGGTCTCCATTTGTTTTTCCACATCGGTTGATTTCAACGTCAGAAGAACGAAAGTTTTATTTTGATCATCACTGATATAGGAAAAAACATTGCAAAACTAAAAACAAAAAATAATGGGTCCGTCTGCTATTTTTGCTCTTCAACCCCATTAAATAGAAAATAAAATGCACATCCCAACTATTTCTCTTTCCACCCCGCTTATTCCAAAAATGTCCTTACTATATTTTTATATTCAAAATTTTATTTTTCTTTACTTCTTATTTCAAACTTGCTGTTTGTTTGTATATCTCTTTTTTAATGTCTTGATCGAATTAATTAATGTTTAACATCGTTGATTGCCTATCGTTAGTTGTGGTTTTATTAACACTCCACCCAGGCTGATTTATTTAAATTAACATTTGCTACAGCGATAATTTAGTTATTTGTTATTCAGGCATTTGCAATTCCTGTACATTGTCAATCTATTCGGTCTGAAAATACATAACTATATACACCGTTGACTATAAAATTTCAATCATCATTTGTAATTCCCATCTTTAATTTTTTTGAAATCAAGTGCACCGTTGATTTTTAATTTTAAGTATTGTTCGTAATTTAACCTCAAACATCTTATTATTTTTAATCATCACATGACGTTAGACAAGTTATTTATTTTATTATCAAGGCTATAACTGAAAATAAATACTTAAAATTTTAATTGGGAGATGAAGAGCAAATATCGTGGTGGCAATAGCCGGACCCAAAAATAATTAGCTTTTACCTTAGCAAGAGCATTAAATATAGTGTGAAAACAAAAAATATTATATATGCTATGATCATCACTAACAGTGACTAGATATGCCTAAATAGGACGTTGTTCCATTAGAAATCGTCAAACAGAATAGGCTATGAACGGCTTCACTGCTAAATAGTTAAAAACATAAAAACATGATCTAAAATAAAGTACAACGAAAACAAAAAATATAAAGGAAAAAAACAAAAAAACAAAAAAAACAAAAAATGCGAAACAGAGAAATGATGAAGGAAAAGAAGAAATTTCAGCCGCCACTGGAAAAGAAGCGTAGACTGAAGTGGAAAACCTAGATATTTATAGCGAAACGTAGATTAACATTTCTAATATTCTTTCATGCTTGTTACCAGAAACCCATACAGTTTACTTGGCAAGGAGACGTGGACCAAGAACGAGGCCCAATAAAACAAATTTGACATTGGGGTTACAGTAACGAGTATTTGTGCGTGATATTTGAACGTGGCTGTGTCGTGAATGAGGAATGCGTACTTCGCTACGAACGGGGTATTTGAGCGGAGTATTTAATTGTTAATTTATTTGTTTTGAATTAATTTATGTGTTTAATTTTATGAATGACAACATTTTGGAAAGAATATACTATATTAGTCTCACACTGCCAAAATAATATAAGCATCTCGGTATATATATGAAACATTATAACATCAATTGAAATAATGGTTTTATTATTGACACTTCAACTATTGTTAAGGGACGCCGGGGGGGGGGGGGGGGGGGGGGGAGGAGGTTGGGTTGTCATTTTGTAAAAACACTCTACTCTTTGAAAAATTGTTAAGGGGCTACAGAAACATATTATTTCACACTACTCAATATTCCCGGATCGCCCCTTCAATTTTGATTAAAAAAAAGTTTATTTGATAACGTAAACCAAATTAAAATAAGCAGTTCGTCACCACTGCACTGAATGCAACACGTAATTAATTATGTATGTATTCGACAATGATATGTCGAAAATTAATAATCATATCGGTGCATTGTGTTCACAATTTTAAAAATCGGCATATTTATATCGACGAAAAAAAAAAAGTTCGATTCTATTCCTCCGAAAACGTTTATCCTCTAGGGTTTAAAAAATCGATATATGCGAATTGAAAAAAAAAATACTATGGCTGTTGCAATATTTGTTAAGCTAAAATTACCTTTATTTGTTAAGGGGTTAAATGGGTAATACGGTAAAATTATCTTTATTTGTTAAGGGGCAACTTTCCTCATTGGTACTCCCCTTTATAATTTTTGAAAAAATAAAAAATTGGTCATCCCTTAACAATATTAGGAGTGTCAATAACATATAGCCTCCCCTAAATTTTCGAAAAATTTCGCCATAACCTCCCCTGCACCGGGGACTTCGGGATATTTCATATAGCCTCCCATGGCCTTCTTCAACTCAAAAGAAAAAGAAAAAGCCAAGCGGCTAGCCAATCGGCTCATAAAATCATCATCACCCAAACAAAACATTAAATTATGGTAAACATGTACCTATTTGTCGGGCAAACAAATTTTATTCTTCTGCTCTAGCCCCCTTGCTATGACCTGTTCAATGTATATATATGCATATGCATGCATTTGCAACCAATTTCAATACACTTCAATATTTGATTCTATTAGACGTAATGGTTCAGAATTTCAAACAAATAAACAAACAACACAACCATAAATCAATTAGTGGGTTAACATTTCAAATTCATAAAGTTGATATATATACAGAAAATCATGTTTTTGATGCCAAATCACAACAACATATCCTAAGTAAATTTTGGTTCTCACACCAGTCTAATGGAAATATATAGATATCACACCTTCAAAACACGAACATAAATACTGATGATGTGGCCACATCACCAGAATTATCCCTGGGTGTCTAGAATGTGATTCTATATCTATCCAGTATATTAAAACTTCGAATATACGTTCATGACGCGTATATGCAAAATAATCATATACTAGATTGTCCAAATTCAAAATAAATAAATATTCAAATACGTATAAAATGGTTCAAATTTCAAAACAAAATTGTTTTCATTTGAAAAATATACTCTTCACACTCGTTCTAGGATACTACTGATCCTATCTCTAACGAGTCATTCTAATTGGATATTACTAATCCAATATCTGATGGATTCTTTCGTTCGGTTATAATGTGTCTTGTTCTCGAGCTCTATAAACCAAAGCTCTGATACCAAAATGAGACGACCCGAACTTCCCCGTGAAGGAAATCACAGATAGAGTTGAGGACAAGACATAATAGAACACAAACAGAAGAACATTTCATTGTTTATTACAACAATTCCATCAGAATACAAGAATATACAGAGTATGAACAAATATACGTTCGACAAATATCAGAGATTTAAATTACATTTAAATACATCACAGCGGAAAATAATACAAAAACACAACTAGAAGTAATACACGGATACAGAGCTTTCCGAGCATCGTTCCAGCTGTAAATCAGGATCCTGTGAATATAAATCTGCAAAACCAAAACTACTAGCTGCACGTGTCAAAATAAGGGCACCCAGAGTTTAGGTTAAAACAATAAACTTCAGGTCAGTCATGTGACTGGTATGAGAACTAAAACAGTTATTAATCTTTATTTTTAAAAGAGAGTAATTCAAGGGTCCACGCCGTATAACACGGAACGGGTTTCCTCCCAAGAACACTAGTGCATATAACAAAATATGCTTTTTGGAAAAATGAAGCTATTATAAGACCCAGGTCCCATCACACAATGCAACACAAGCCGGAGGATAGGGTTTTCCCTTATAATAGCCAAACATGCTTGGTACGTTCAAAACAAATCATTTGATACTATTATAAGTGTATAGTGTCAAAACAGTTTCAATCATAAATATCAATCATAGACGGCATGGGCACCATATATCATGTCGCCATACTAGTTCTACAATTAAAACCGCAATATCACGTATTGGAAATTGGATTTCCGTCATGAGTCGAGGCAAGGGGCAAGCTCCTCTCCGATTCGAGACACTCTAGCAAATGCCTCGGGACCACACATAGCGATCCCTTGGATCCTCCAAGGCCGGTCCTCTCTTGCTTTTGAGGATTGGCAATTCCTGAACACACGTTTCCCGGTCCTATAGGACCTATATCTGAGGCGCCTCGTATCCAATAACCACACAGGTGAAAAGTATATAAATGTCAGCCATTTTAAGCACTGACACCATCCATAGCTAGAAAGAAACGTCGTGCACTCCTTGGGTCCTTATCCTGTTTTTGGCACATATCGAGGTGTGAGGCTCGCGAATTCACGCTATACACAAAGCTGCGCCACACAGGCCGTGCTTTGATTATCAACCACAAGGCTTTGCTTTTCAACAGAAGCCTTGATCAATTGCCACTTACGCGTGCCACACTGGTAATTCACTCCATGCGACTGATGTCCATCGATATACAACCTCTGAGCTCGTACGTCTCAGAGAAGGGCGTTAAGCAAGAGAATAAATTCTCAGCCGCCAAACAGATGTATATTTAATAGAGATCAATCAACATAGAATAAAATCCAATGTCAGACACACAGTCCATTTACAAGTTCGTTCTGGGTCTGAACGAAACCGGAGGCACTTTCCTCGCATATCCATCGATCTCCCAGTACGTCTGGACGATCACCAACTGTTTCTCTCCTCTTGGGTGTACAGCCCAATCGAGATCATCAGTAATCACCCAAACGATGTGAAGACTTCCGGTCTTCAACCACCGTCTTCATATTCGACATCTCGTCGAATCGGTTATTCAGAATGGGTATAAACCCGGCCTTTCTGAATAACCCACGTATATAATAAACAAATGTTACACAACCACAACAAACGCCTCATTCCAATTCAGAATATTCTTTTATTCACAAAATCACATTCTTAGGGAAAAGTTCCCATTAATTTTATCCAAGATAAATTCTTCTAAATTTATTCTTTAATCTTCCTTTGGATATCATTTCAAACCATATTATGGTTTTCCAAACTAGTCGGGATTAGCGAACCACACCGAAGTAATTATTTTTTTTATTTCCCAATCCCAACCTATTCATCCCATGAAGAAAATTGGTAATACTCCACATCTAACACCACGGTGTTATCGGTAAAATTAATTACCATTTCACGTTCAAATCTAATTAAAGATTTAACTATCGCTCTGAAGCAAAACTGGTGATACTCCATTCTCGATCACTTTTCAGATTTGATAATTTAAATTATCAATTCACATTTCAATCTAATTAAAGATTCATTAACACTCCACTTAATTTTAATCTTTTCAAAAATCAATATCTTGTCTTTAACTGGGTTAAAGAACCAATGTCATCTAAACGGTTCACGATAAACCCAAAATCACATTCCAATTAAACATTATTTAATTGGTACATTTCATTAAATCTAAATAGAAAGATTTAATCTTTTTCTCTATTGGGCTTAAGAATCGGTGTTAATGAAGACACCATTCACGACAAACCCAAATCACATTTGATATTAAATACAAGGCTCTGAATAGAAAATATACTGGCTTATATTCAATATCAAATTCTGAAACCAACAAATATCGTATTGGAAATAACGATATAAAATATATCTTTCAAATTCCCATAACAATATCTGTATAGTCACGAAATCCAACATCGAAATATTCCGAAGATAATTTCGATTCAACTCCAGTCCTATTCACGTATTGGAAATTCTGATTATTTTTAAAACCACTTTCAAATTCAATTTATTTATTTCAAAAATAAATTGATTTTAATTCTAGTTCAAAACTAGTTCATTTTGATAAAAATCAATTTTTATCTTTTCAAATATGGAAATTTCATCACAATTCTTCACAAACTATTTCTTATGATTTTACACAAATATTGATATTTTTAAAATTTTTATCAAGGCCTGTACAGTCGATTTCCCCCAATGGCCATCGAACTGCACTTACAGCGACCTTTTCCAAATTTGATTTGGACATAATTCCAAATCCAACCTTTTGATTTCAAATTTCTAATATTCATTGGAAATCTTTTTTCGATACGAACCCAACGGTTCCGGTTTTAGGAGAATCCGACGGTCGGATCTCCCGTAACGTCAATTCGAAGTCAATGGTCGAAATTCACGAACTGCCGCAGCGCGGCGCGTTCTATTCGGGCCATTTAATATATATATATATATATTATATTTCATCGATTTCTATTTAAAACGAATTTTATAAATAGTTTTAAATTCATTTCAAAAACAATTTTAACTTCATATTCAATTTCAAATCAAAATGAATTTTCCATTATAAATTCGTTTTAAATTCATTTCAAATTGATTTCAATTCAAATAGATTTTAATTCAATTCTAATTCGTTTTCAATTCACTTTCAATTCGAATTCAATTCAACTTCTAATTCGTTTCAATTCAATTTCAATTCGAATTCAATTCAACTTCTAATTCGTTTCAATTCAATTTAATTCGAATTTCATTTGAAAATATTCGATTTTGAAATCACTTTTCGATATTCGTTATAAAAACGAATCTACTCGATATAAATGTCATTCTCATCAAAATAGCGCATCTCTAATCAACACGGCTTTATATTTTTCAAAACTTCGTTATTCTATTCAACAAATGAATATTTATTCTATTTAACACATGAATCTATATTTCTTTCAACACATGACTAATCTCAATACATGAGTACCGTCAACACATGACTATTATTCTTGTTATGTAATATATTTTATAAAATTATGGTATATATCGTTTGGTTTTTAATCAGACTCCAACCGTAAAGTAGATTCTAATCTTAAATATGATGAATATGTAAATTTTATGGTTAAAATATTTTACTCAACACATGAATAGTTTCAACACATGAATCTATATTTCTTTATTTTCCCATTGGAATGAGGCCCAATCAATTACCATATAATGTTAATTATATGGATTCCATGCAACACATGTATATAATAGCAACGATAAATTATCAACCATCATCCAAAGTGCACCACACAACTGCATAAGCATCAAATAAAAATAATTAACGCTTACACAGCCTATCGACCAATCGATCGACATACAATTAAATAATTGGGATTAGTGTACGCCAAATATCCTCCCAACACCCATGTGGGGTTTCAAATCAACAAACATTGAATATTATTTTTGCAGTTGGGCGATGTGTAAAATTTATCGTCCCAATCAATATCCTTCAAATAGGTGTACATAAACAAACCGTCCGGTTTGTAAATGAATATTTATTTGTTCACATTCACTATATTCATATTCACGTTAAAAATTATATTTTTAACGATAATTTATTTATTTCAACACACGAATATTTTATTATCGATTTCACATCAACATCACAAACAAATTTCACAACACATAAAACAAGCATACAAGTCGTCCATGGTCTGTGGACGACGGGTGTCGGGTGCTGCTAAACACCGTCTGCATCCTAGTATATATATTTTTAACTAGAAAAGAAGATTTAAAGTGAGAAGTTCTCACAGAGGGTTCCACTCCGCCGTGCTTTGCTGTTGAACTGCTGAACCGTCTGGATCGGTTGAAATGCCAATGCAGCTCTTTTCACGCTGTTCATAATAAAAATTATATTTTTATTGCTACATTCAATAAATAAAAATCATATTTTTATTTCTACTTCATATATTTTTACAACGCTTATTTCTATATAAAGATTATATTTTTATATTTCTACTTCTTATATAAAGATCGAATTTTTATTTCATCGCTATAAAAAACACATTTTTATTTCAACATATATATAAGAAAGATCAGATTTTTATTTCGCTACTAAATAGATAAAAATTCTATTTTTACAAAGGTATTCATATAATAAAGATTATATTTTTATCACGCTATTCTCTATATAAAGATTTCGTCTTTTCAAATATAAAGATTTCGCCTTTTCAAATATAAAGATTTCGCCTTTATTATCTATATAATATAAAAATCGTATTTTGAATATTTCTACTTTATAAAAATTATATTTTCATTGTCTCTACTTTATAAAAATCATATCTTTACATTGCTACTACTATAAAGATCACATCTTTATTACGCTACATTATATAAAATCATATTTTTATTCTTCTAAAAATATAAAAATCGTATTTTTAACCTCTCTATATTATAAAAATTATATTTTAGAAACCATGCTATTTTTATTCATAAATCCTATTTTTTTATTTTATATATATATATATAACTGAATAGAAAATTAAACAATAAATTAAAACTCATTTTGTGTTTCAAGAAGAAGAAAAAAGGGGGAAAAGGGCTCGCGGTCTGGTCATTGAGGCGCTGGAGTGGTGTTGCGCGGGTTGGGGTCGGAGTGGTGCTGCTGCCAGGAGGTGGAGGCGCGGTTGGGTGGAGGAGGCTAGGGTTTGTCCAGGGGGCTCGTCTATTTGGGGTTTGAGCATTTGAGGGGCGCGGTTTCTGAAGCGGGAAAAGGAGAGGGGAGGGAGACGAGGAAGGAGGAGATGAGGGAGGGGCGCGATGGCCACCATAGGCGGCGGCGACGCTAGATCGAGGGGGGCGACGGTGGAAGTCGGGATCAGCCACTTTCTCTTTTTTTTATAAGTTCGATTGAATGAACTGACCGGGGGGGGGGGGGGGGGCTGAGAGGAATTAAGGAAGAAAGGAGAGAGGTTTTATTTTTTAATTATTTTAATTTCAAAAAGTTGACTTTTTTATTCGACCTCTAAACGAGGCCCACCGCCTGTCGTCCATAACTAATTACCCACATTTCGAACACAATGGGATATATATCGTAAACTGATTCGATTGTTTCGATCAGTTTTCGTCAAAATCAAAATATAACTCTATATATTGAATTTGAACGTGCATTTCAATTTACCGGGGTCACATACTAACTCGAAAAATTCCGGAAAAATATATTCTAGCTTCGTATTGACGATACGGTCCTAACAAAACTGATTTTGTCAAATTCTGAGACCGTTTGGAAAAATAGCCAATTTCCAGTCGATTAAAATCAACTGAAATTGATCAAATGCGTTTTCCTTTGCCACACTCACATATTGATTCGAAAAATTACGAAATTTGAAACCTAGCAATAATTTGACATCACGGATCCGACAAAAGTGGTTTCATCGAAATCCGAAGTCGTTTGCAAAATTTCCATTTTTAAGGGCCAGAATTCCATAGCGACTATTCTGAAATTTCAACTGGACATATCTTTTGATTCCCTCTATGAAATTTTGATTTTTCGGACTCGTTGGAAAGATATTCTCAATTAGATCCTAATATTTTTGGTTTCACTAAAATCCGGTTTATTTTGCACCCGGTACATTCATTTGAAGTTTGAAATCGAATTATCGAACTACCGTGCCATTTTCAATTCCTTTTATAATTTAAAATAAAATTTTTATATTCTAACGATGATCTATATAATATATACGTTCGAATTCTATTCAAAATAATTTTTTCATCGATATTATTTAAAATATTTCATTTTAAATATTCAAAATTCACCAAAATTGCCAAAATAAATTTTTTAAATTGGCCCAGATTTCCGGGTCGTTACAATGTGCGAAATACTATCAAATCATGCTAGCTGCTGGAATTTGGTTCAATTCATCACTGGATTAAGCAAAAAAACTACAAGAAAATGAATGAATTAATGTTTAGAATAGTGTTGTATGTAACTAGATTGTGTTTAAAAACGATGTTTTTTATTTCAGTTTTATATGTAAACAGTTTAAAATGTTTTGCAAATCGGTAATGACCATTATGTACATGCTGATGTATTGAACACTAATCTTGCTTATGCACATGTTTATTGATGGAATGATTGTTATGTTGGTGAGTTGGATGGCAAATTAATGATATCAAATTTTGTCAGTATTGATACTCTGAAAGTCATGCAGTTTTTAGGTATCACTTTTATAATCTTTTTAGGTATCAGTTTTCTATTTTCTAGTTGAATTTACATCATAGCAGTTTTTAGGTATCATTTTTATATTTTTTAAGGTATCAGTTTTATATTTTCTAGTTGAATTTACATCATAGCAGTTTTTAGGTATCATTTTTATATATTTTTTAGGTATCACTTTTATATTTTCTACTTGAATTTACATCATAACAGTTTTTAGGTATCATTTTTATATTTTTTAAGGTATCAGTTTTATATTTTCTAGTTGAATTTACAGTATTATGTTGATATAAGTTTTGATTGTGTATGAAATTCTTGTAGATACTGCATGCTGCTGGAATTTTCTTGAATTCAAGACTGAATTGAGTGCAAGTAAAAATAAATGCATGAATGCATTCTTGGAATGGGTAGCAGTGTTGTATGTACTTATATTGTGTAGGAAAACAATGTATCCTAGTATATCAGTTATGTATAGTTGTAGGTATCATATGATACAAGAAGGTATTATTGTGCATTATTGAGTATAATCTCATTTTTGTGATAATTGAATTGAATCGATTGCTATTATTTTTTAAATCAGTAGGTATTATTGAGAATAAATATTATTTTTGTGAGATTTGAATTGACTAGATGGGTGTTATTTTTTATCAGTGGGTATCAGTTAGAATTAATATTGTGTATCAAAAAAAGTCAATTACCAAAGCAAACATCACGAATCTACCTACTTGCCACAGTTCTCATACACAAAGTCATAAAAATGATACCTAGAAAAATATAAAAATGATACCTAAAAATTGCTTTAATATTTTAACGACAAAAGCAATACAGAAAATGTTTGAATCAAAATTTGATTGATTAAAATGAAATAAATTCAATTGAATTACAAAGCTAGTGCAACAGTACAACAATAAAATTAACACAGCAAAAAAAAGTAACTAAAAAAAAATATAGCACAGTGAATACAGTAAAAATGATACCCAAAAAATATAAAAATGATACCTAAAAAAATGCTATAATGTTTTAAATAAAAAGTAACATAAAAATTACTTACATCACAGTTTGGTTGATTATAACGAAATAAGTTCGACTGTAATACATAGATAATGCAACAATACAACTACAAAATAAATACAACATTAAAACATAACAAACGAATATAAAACAGTGTTAAATAAACAAAAATGATACCTAAAAAAAAACTGATACCTTAAAACTGCTCGATTCAAACATAATCATCGTTAATCTTGTGAACATAATCGAAATATTTTTTAATAAATTTTAGTCGATTCAAACAGAATCATCGTTAATCTCGTGAACGAAATCCCAAATCAATACGCTCGAGAGTGATTTTGCAATTTGAAACTCAGATCGAGAGATCAGATGTCGAGATCAGATCAGATCGAGATATCAATACGCTCGAGAGTGATTTTGCAATATGAATCAGAAGAAAAAAATGCGCTGGAGAAGAAAAAAAACGCGTTGGAGAAGAGAATGCGAGATCGAGGGAAGCGCGATGTCCGAATGAGGAAGAAAAAGAAATCAGCGCATGTGAAATAATAAAGAATCAGTATATTGTCCTTGTGAATAAAATTTTAGTGGGCTGTCCTTATGAATAATAAAGCCCTAAAATTTGTCCTTGTGATCATTTTCCTATTTTCAAAATTATATACCATATTAAATTTTTTATAAGTCACATTTTAAAAAATTTACCAATTCCTGTCGATACTGCTGAAAGGACTTCAATCCTTCTCGATGCGTGACTGGATTTTTATTCCGATTTGCACTGTTTCTTTCTGACTCCGTCAGTTCATTCAAAATTTGATACATTACTTATTGAGTAAATATTTTTTTTTATTTTAAAAAAATTAGTACACTAACCTTTGCCTCATCACTGTCCCAATACTTTAGAAATCTTTCCCAAACGACTGCTCCCATCCATAGAGGTTTTTTCATGCTTTTCTTCATTGTTAATATGCCATCTTTATAACATTTTCTCATTTTCTGCATCCAGTACTTCCGAGCCAGCTGTAAATCATCCATATCTATATCCACCTCAGCCTGTATTTCACGTTAAACAAACATTACTATTAAATATGTAAAAATTGGAATGGAATAACACACACACAAGTAAGGGCATAGTCATTTTTCAGATAAGTAAGTCAACACTTAAAAATGGCAATCAGATTGACATTCTAAGTTTTCTGTATGAAGTATGAACACTATTTGAAATGGTAAAAGAGATAGCTATTTTAAGCTGCACCTATTAAAGGAGATTTTTCATTTTATTGCATATAATAACTAGTTCTGTAGACTGGTTCAACAGTCATGAATTGTTCTTTCTACTAACAATCATATTTGAGTGCACCGTTAGTCATTATTAGGTTTGCTCTAAAACATGGGATTTTATGGTAAGTGCGGCACGTATGCACCAAAAAACTCTTTCAATGGATCAAATCTAAAATTTCTTTGAATAGTATATGTTATATACAAAGAGCATTTTTGTGAAGTTCGCAATCAAAACAAAATTTGATGCTTAATAAAGATGATACATGTACAGTATATCAGTGAGTAAAAGAAGTTAAAATGCAAAAAGTATATAAGAAAATACTTACTAGCACATCGCGCCAAATGACCTCCTATATGCGAGGTGGGATTAGATCCCACTTAGGCCAACATCTCGACATCCGAGCCCTATATGCTGCTCCTGAAATATCCAAAATAACCCTCGAAGGTTGCAGATCAAAAATCCTGCGTTAAATATGATATACATGAGTTATAGTAAAAAATAATTAACATTCTAAATAAAGATTAATTTTTTCTCTATACTCGTAGGAACTAAGGAGATGACTGGATGCTTAGAGGGTTGCGATCCAGAACCCTCTCCCGAAGAATTCCCTCTAGATGACATACCTGTCACATACAAACCATTTTAAAAGATAACAATAACATCATATTCAAATTTATTTTATGGCTAACTTACACAAACAATATAAGCTGCTAAATAAATGACATAAAACGTAATGAAATCATTTATACCTGTATTTCATTGGGTCTCATGTTCCAAGAAGTAACATATTACATTGCAGATTTAAGATAAATAGGAAAAGCAGAGTTACATGAATTGCATATGACATAAAAGATGTAAAAAAATGATCATAATATTAGAAAATTAAACAGAGTTATATGAATTGCAGAATGTACGTCGTATACTCCATAATTATATTACAACGAGACATATAATACTCATCATGATCCACAGTAGTCATCATCTTCTTCTGATTCAGATTCGGCCTTAGATTCTACATTATCTTCCTCCGCACTCTCAAACGCTTCTACTAAAACATTTTTCTCATCGACCAGAGGTCCAAAATCAACATGGTCGTCTTCAATTAGTATTTCATTGTTCTGTTCAAGTACTGCCTGATAAGCTCCTTCGTCTGGAATATTCTTCCCGTCGAACGTAAATCTAGCCGTTGTTTTAAAAACTGCCGACCAATCTGCTTTATCTTTTTAGAGACGGGTAAGGAGTGTAATAAATTTGAAATGCTTGTTTGGCTAGTACAAAAGGATCATACTTGTAATAGTGCGATATACGCTTAATTTCAATCAGATTATAATCCTTATGCACATTAATCCCAGATCCTAGAACAGTGCTAAACCAATCACATTTAAATAGAAACACCACCTCCGCGGGTCGTGAGAAATATGTCGGTTGCAATATTTGTGTTAAAATGCCATAAAAATCATTAATGTGATTTTCAGGATCCTCACTGCCTTTAACGAATACGTCTGTATTGTTCATTAATTTTTCAGCACCATATTCTTCGGTGTTAAATTTATATCCATTAACAAAATATATTGGATATGTCTTGACCAATCTTTTTGGTCCCATTTCAAGATGTTTTAACCCTTCATTAATAACACAATTTTTGGGTTCATAAACAAAATTTGTAACCCAAGCAGAAAATTCTTTACCGATATCTCCGTTTGGATGTTCATGTTCATAAACGATGTAAGTAGAAATAAAATTTTACATTAATTATCATACATAAGCAAAAATGTAGAAATGAATAAAGCACTAATTGGTATTTCAGATTACCTAACAAAACGGTGCAACTTCAACACAATTTAGAAGAATATAAATGTGTGTTACATGGAGATCTTTATAGTCTAGCCATACATTTATACATTTCCCAGAAGGTCGACCATATTGTCTAAAAATAGAAAAAACTGTTTGGGGCGATTCTTGTACGTCTCCTTCATCATTTCGAGGAACACTTTCAAATGATATATTCACATGATCACTGAAATAATGAGAGAAAAAGAAAGAAGCTTCTTCTTCGATGTAAGATTTGTATATCGAGCCTACAACTCGTGCTTTTTGTCTCGCTTTTTTATTTAAATGATTCAGATATCTATACAAAATTAATTTACATTATTTCATAATTTTAAGTGCAATTAAATAATGAGTCACATGTTTATATTTACCTCTCAAACGGATACATCCATCCATATTGGACGGGATCTCTAAGTCGTGCTCCAGTTGGAAGGTGAACAGGTAAATGCTCCATTACATTAAAAAAAACCGGCGGGAATATTTTCTCCAATTTGCAAAGCAATATTGGAATATCTACTTCGAATTTACGTAAGCGTTCCACTTTTAAAGTAGTCGAACAAAGCTCTTTGTAAAACAAACTAAGCTTCATTAATACCTTCCACACTTTTAACGGCAGTAGTTCTTTGAACATAACGAGAAATAAATTCTCCATCATTATGTGACAATTGTGACTTTTCATTCCGCTCAATTACCATTTTTGATGTCAACATATCTATGAAGGTTTGATGAAATCCCATCAAGAAATATGAACCCTTCAACCCATTTTAACACAACGTTAACCTGATTATTATCTAATTCATAACATGCTTTGGGTTTTTTACTCTCATTTGGTTTCATATGAAGCTCGAGACGTTCGCATAATTCTTCTATATCGCGCCTTGATTTCAAATCATATTTAGTTTTCCCTTTAACATTCAAAACTGTGTTAAAGACATTATCAAATACATTTTTCTCATTGTATATCACTGTTGTATATGACATAGTTGTATACACAATTATATGATTTTTGTTTGATGATAACAAACAAATATAGTTTATTATAAATGTGTATGTTACTGTACTGGTTATATCACATCACAGACAGGAATATAATATTTATATTTGAATGAAATACTACTGCACAAGAATTAAACATTCAAACAATATTTTATTTGAATATAATATTTTATTTCAACATTTAAAACAGTACAAATTTATAACTCCAACTATTTGTACACTTCACTGATAATTTTCATATCAATACATTTCAGTACATATCAAGTCCTCACTACAACACTCACACTCAGTTGTACATTTTTCATCTATACATACATTTACTGTTACATTTACATTCACTGACACTACACTGTCTTCCGTCTTCACTGCACAGTCAGTCCAGTCTTCATGCGTACCTATCACATGAAACACACACACAGTACACTGCAATAGAAATGAAACAGAATACATGCAAATACAAATTTTATTTTTAAAATTTTATTTGCCTCAGAATTTCAGTGTGTTTCTCATCATTTTTTATGACTTGATCTGATATGTGAATGTAGCACGCGCAAGATATATGTATACACACACATGTGTATGTATATACACATATTATTGTGCAGGGACAGGAAAATCCATTCAGATGGCTGCATGTATACACGCGCATGAATATACACGTGTGTACTGCCTCACCAATCAAAATGTAGCGAGCAACTGAGAGCAGCCGTGAGGATCAACTCGATTTAGTGCTACATCAAACATTCAAGTGAAAGGTCAACACAGCTCAAACATGGTTCAAACCAAAGCAGCAATGAAAAGTAGCCGAGTATGTCATCTAACAAGTATGCAACAAATGAAAATGAAGCCAATTATATGCCATGGTCAAGTCAAAGTCAAGTCAGCAAACAAGCATGTACAAAATAGGCAAAGCAGGAATATATTAACGGTGCAGACAACATAAGGCAACATGAATGGAGCACAAAATCATCATGTATAGATGGACATAGTAACTCATGTGAATCAACAAACTTCAGCCTAGCATAATGCCATGGTTCAGAAAAGTGGTGAATACAAAGTGTGTGGTCAAGCAACATGAGTGTCCAAAATGATACTCAACATGTCAAAACAATGGTGCAACCAACTCAACTCAGGCTCATAATACAAGGTCGAGCACAAAGTAACAATGACAAATCATCATATTCAAGTCAGTGTTCAAGTGAACTAATGGCACAAGTATGTAAAGGTTACACTGGCAACATTCTCTAATGATCGGGCAACAACATGGAAATGGTTCAATAAAATTCGAAGCAGCATGGACATGTAGGTGTACAAGGGTGCAACAAGGTACACATGCTAGAACAGATGCACGCATGAGCAAGCAAGAGGTCAAGCCAGGATGGTCAAATTGTAAACATGGCATACAATGTACAAGCATAAATCCAAACATATGGCTAAAATAAGTGACAACAAATTTTTCAAGTGCATCAGAAATTAAAGTAACACTGAATGCATGAATGGTGCACATACAACATGACCGCAAGTGAATTCAGAGAGTAATTTGCAGAAATCATATATGGCATGGAAAGAGTCTACACATGCAACAATCAGTATAGTGGATCATGCACATCAGAATTTATAAGTGACTAGCATTAACAATATTTAAACCACTGCAGATTACAGGATATATGAATGAAATTCTAGGCAATAAATCAAGAACAAAAATTGGCAAGTGTTCAAGTGTTTCCAGTATTTCAATAATCAATTGTGGCAAGAAATCATATCAAGAAATCAAAGAATTTTTAGCATTGGAATAATTGAAATGGAGGCAGCACTTATCTTTCCCATAAATCAGTTTCCTATTTTGATTATCATACAATTCTGTTCGAATCCATATAAAGAATTCTTCTTTTAAATTGTTTTGAGAATTCAAACTTTCCTTTTTTCCAGAAAATCAAAGTTATAAATCTGTTTCCTGAAAAGGTTTCATGCCAATATTACCGAGAGGGACAGTGGGCCTATATCATATCAATCAGAAATGGAAATCGTGGACAATTCAAATTGAGCCATTCAAAAGTGGAAATCCACAAATTCAGACCGGATTAATCAAAAGGATTTTTCATGCATTGTATCAGGCAATTAAAAGCCGATTTTATCAAGAATCGCAAAAGGGAAAGCACGCCATAAATCAGACAAATCATATAGCGAAATCAGAGGTGTTTTAGGATTTTCTAATCCAATATAACAACACCATATCATCATTGGCATAGAGGTATCGAAACCAAAAACAATAATTTTTTAGCAAATCAGAAAGCTCACCTTTTATCGGTTTTGATCGAAGGAATTTTTCCAAATTGATTGACAAACATCAGAAGCCATCAACATATTGAAGATCATCAAAGAACAAGATTTTCAACAATCAAGCATCGATTTGATTTGGAGCAATCGGAGGAAAACCTAGTTTCCATTTCCACTTGCCAGCAGCCATTATCTCAGAGAACAAAGTGATCGGGTGAAACAATTATGGGTGCAAGACAAATAAAATTGGGCCGACCAAACGTCTAAGTGAAAAAGGGGATAACCCTTTATATTTAACTACGAGGGCTTTCATTTGTTTTTATTTTTGTATTGTCTTCTTTTGTAATCAAACCGTCAAACAGTTTCTAGGTCTGTAAAATCTTGGGGATTCAGTTAGGGGTTAATTGACAGTTTACTAGAGTCTGTAAAAACTAGGGTTACGGATTACAGGTTTGTAATTCGGGAAAATCTGGTCGAGGGGATATCGGTCAGTCTAGGGTTTTGAGCGTAGGGTTAGGACAGGATCAAGGAGTTCGCGAGTTTACAGGGTTTGTAAACGGGATCTGTGTTTAACACATAGTAGAAGCCTTAGGAATGCAGTAGTAGGCCGGATTTTGCTGAAGCTGGGTATATCTTGTGTCGTTTACTTTCTGCATTTCTATTTCTGCTATATTCTGTGATATGTGAATATTATAATATCTTGCGAAAATTTAATAAACCCTATTCACCCCCTCTAGGGTTAATCTAGATCCAACAAGTGGTATCAGAGCTGGTACTCTATTAACTCTAGAGTAAATCATGGATCCTACTTATCAGCCCTTCGAGAGTCATCCCAGCCACATTCCAAACATTTTTGATGGTACAATTTTTTTTAATTGGAAATCAGAAATGAAATCCTATTTGAAATTTGTTGATATTAAATATTGGGATGTTGTTAACAATGGAGGTGATATAATTGATTGGAATATAAATGCTCGTGTTGTGCATATTCTCTATTCTCATCTTAGTAATAATCAGCTTGATCTTATCTCTCATTGTTTGACTACGCCGGAAATCTGGAGAACTCTCAATGCAAAGTTTGGACAGAATGGAAACAAGTGCTCAAAACCTGCAATGATCAACTCAGATTCAAAAGTATGTCTAACAGGATTTACTAAAGAAGAATCAGATGATGATAGTGTTGGAGATTCAAAAGATGATGAAATAAGAAATTTTTCATATGAAGATCTGGTTTATTTTTGTGTTGATTTAACCAAATATGTTGACAAACTCCAACTGAAAAATAAATCTATGAAATCTAAGAAATCTGAGTTGACCAGCAAAATTGTTGATTTGGAATCACAACTTGAATATTTTAAAAATTCTTCAAATTCAGATTGCAAAAATTGTTTGAAATTGGAAACCAATCTTGTTCATCTCAATAAAAATATTCAAATGTTTGAAAAGGAAATTCTGATCTTAAAAGAAAACCAGATTGAGTTATCAAGTTTGAACGATTTTCTACAAAAGAAATTTGAAAATTTTAAGACTGATATATATTCCAAATTTGAAATTGCTGAAAAGGAGAATTTGTTGAAATTTAATTTGATTTTGAAAGAACTTGAAAACGAGATTGAAAAATACAAGAAACTTGAGTCTGAAAAACAAAAATGATTTGAATCTGAGATCTCTGAGTCCCAAGCCAAAATCAAATTGCTTGAATCTGAAAATTTGGTTTTGAAACAACATGATATTGAAAGGAAGATCACTAATAATCGATGTTCTGATTTAATAAAAGAAAACAGTGTTCTTAAATCCAAAATTCAACGATTAGAATCAACTTTGGATAAATTTTCTAATGGAGAAAAATCGTTGAATATGTTGTTGCAAAATCAAGTTTCTACTAAAAATAAATACGGTCTTGGCTTTGGGAAAAATAATGTTTTTGAAAATCTCAATTCAAATGTTTTTCAAAATCCCTCAAATTGCTTCAAGAAGGGTAGTTTTGAAAAGCTGAACTCTGGATATTTCAAAAGTTTTTTGAATCACAAACGTGATAAGAAATTATTTGATAACAGTCTATCTAATCCATTTTGGACCCCAAAAAAAAACAAAGTGAATTCATATAAATTCAACAGATTTGGGTCCCTAAAGGAACTTTAGTAAATTCAGATGGAATGTTATACAAACAAATTTGGGTACCAAAACGTAAGAAAACAATTGAGAGTGGTTTTACAAATTTTGTTAGACTACTCAATCCTCTTAATAGTTAGGTACCGAAGGAGGCTAAGGAACTGCATTGCTAAAGAAAAACTGGATTCAAACTGCTACATATTACAGAATCATTCACAGTTCCTTAGCCACATATGTTGAGCAAGAGATTCTGATTTACATTGGATTCTAGTATCACTACAACAATACAGGCTTTTCATAGCGTTAGAAAAACGCTATTGTATGAAAACGCCATGTAACGCCATGCTATCTTAGACCTTTTGCTTTAAAATAGCAAAAATAAAACGCAATGAAAAGTCATTTTTCTATAGCGTTTTTTGTTTGCTATTGGACGAAAACACTATAGAATATATCATCTAGCACTTACTTTATATAGCGTTTGTCTGTATGTTTCTATAACGTTTCTTCTGTATTTCTCAGCATTTGTTTAATTATACTGTAGCATTCTCAATGTGTGTTTCTATAGCGTTTTTTATTCAATAGCGTTTATGAAACGCTAATGCATTAATTTATAGATTTTATATATTACCCCTTTAGCTTATTACATATATATATACACATACACATATGCGTGTGTGTGTGTGTATATATATGCACACAACATCTTTTTACAAACAATAAATATATAAACTACAACATAATATTTCATGCATATTATTCGAATTACTTTTCGTATACCAAAACATAGTATTTCGTACACATCATTCAAACAACTCTTAACATATTCAAACTTAATATTTTATACATATTGTTCTATCAATTTTTCCATGTTAATATATCATAATTTTTTTCCAGCATCAAGTTTACAAAACGGAAAAACGATAGATCTAATCATGCTTTGCTTATGAAAATTTCTTCTTAACCTCAACAATAGCGGTCCTGTTAATGTCAAATAAACAAAGAATATTAGTAATTGTTATATCATATATTCTCAAAGTAAAAGAAACCTAAAAGAGAAGAAAAAAATATAACTATGACATAAAATATGATACACTTATACAATAAGTGAGGAGCATGAAAATAATATCAATTTGGTTAGTTAGAATGGAAAAAGTTGAAAGATAGGACAAATAATTTTCAAGTTTTTACTACGTCGATAAAAAGAGGTTATTAAAAAAGATATAAGAGGAACTCAGTTGGAAACATTAAACAAAGCATCAACATCTGTAAGCCACAATTTTGATTTTTTGAAATGCAATTTCGGCATTCCCAGCCAAACACTAAATAAAGATGCAAATTTGATCTTAAATGCAAATTTAACGCTAAAATGAGAGATCTAAAGAGATGCAAATATGTTAAAGGGCTCTATTTTTATTCCAACAGCTAAAGTATCTTCATCATATTTGCATATCTTATGTCTTCCTATCATCATTCTATCTCTAACCTTTCTGCAGTGAATTTATGAGGAAGCGTGTACCTTACCAGCTTCAGTATTAAATATGCGTTCAACATTTTCATTCTATATTTGTCAATTTTAGCTTCAACTGGAAAGACATTGATTCCTTTAATTAAGTAAAAAACTACAAAATGGTAATTAAGTTAGCAATTATCCAATGACGTTAAAACTCAATAAACGTTATAAATTGAAAAAAAAAGCAAAAACAAACTATAAGACAAGAAACTACTATATACTTATCAATGTAACTACTAGATGACTTGCTATAACATATCAAGTACCCATAAAAATATGGTTAAACTAGATGAAAATAAATAACCTTTTTCCCAACTGCAGATTCAACGCTCTCATCTCCGTAGTCAACTAAAACATAGAAATACCATAGTGATTAATTAATACAGTTTGTGTATAAGAAAGAATTATAAGACAGCTTCCACTTTTGCAATGCTTTTAACTTGGTGCCAAGGGTTGCAAATATTATAACCAGCTATGTAATATAAATTATCACCAATCATAGATCAACTTTTACTGAATTAAACAAGGATTTTGAATGAGATGCAAGATTTTCAAGATTTAGATGAAGCATTTAAAGTGAAGCAAGTTGACATAATAGGAGCAGATGTCACATTTTGATTAACAGATGTCACATTTGCCCCAGTACCTTGTATCCATTCTGCAACCTTTTCAAAATATTAGGAAACAAGGAAACAACAATAAAGTTACATAAACATTAGCCTCGGTACCTTGCATTTCACAGCATGTTGATCCAGAATTACCATTTATATCCCTTAGCAAAGTCTGTAGCTAAATACCTTAAGAATGATGTCTCAAGTTATTCCACAAGCACTGAAAAATCCTCGGCATCCACTTATTGTTCTTTCAGGGCTTTCGTTTGCATTGGAGTTAAAGAATAAATTGCCAACAGGTACATATAGATTAGTCACTAGTAACTACATGAGATAAATGGGATACATGAGTATAGTGGCTTTTGCCTTTTATTATTTATTTCTGCTTCTTTTAAAGAAGCTGGTAGGAATTGGAAGGTTAACATAACTAGCAAACTGCAGCACTAATAACACCTTCATATCTGATTCTACCTTGATTATGGGTTTTACACAATTCTGAAACATCAGCCAGTCCTTACCTTGAAGCTGTATCTCTTTTGTTCTTTTATGTTTCTCACTCATAAAGCGTACATTTTTTATTTTGCATTTCAAAAAATAAAATAAAAATTATGCTGTTACGACAATAAAATTACAAAAAAATAGTACCTGTATATGTGAGGTCAATCTTGAATCGTATCATCAACTGCTGTTGCAAGATATGCTGCTGCTGACTTTTGACTAGGCCAAAGCAGAACAGGCAAAGTAAACTAATTATTTAGTTGTCATATCATAAAACAGAAATTGTTGAACAACATAATCCTATTTGGGAAAGAAACACTTTCACCGTATTACCTGCTTTGCACATTACATCCCACAAGATTGGGCCTGCCTAACAAATCTTTTTACCATCCATATAACTGATATTTGACGAAAGCATTCAAAGAAACACACTTACTTTAGAACCATCTGTCCAGTGAATGAAGTGCAATCAACCAATTGTAGATAGAAAAGAATAAGACAAGTCTGAGTCTTTACTTAATATCACAGTGCAACTTAAATAAACAATATATGGGAGGAAGAGAGAAAAAGTAGCTAATGCATTTTGCATCCACTCTAACCTTTCTGTGGTGAATTTGAAATGACCACTCTTTCAAACAATCATTTTCAGATCGATCTCAAAGTGCGCAATGAATTATACCCATATTTCAGTTCCCATCCTAACATTCAAAACTAAATCATATTGAAGTTCATACATATATCTCATAAGTAAATCAGAAACATTCAAAAGATAGTATATATGCAAGTTGTACCTATTTTCATGTCATATCCTTTGTTTTCGAGCTTCAAATACTCCTGGCAAAGCACACAATTTCTCACAACAAAAATAAAGGCTGCAGTCATTGTATGAACTTGATTCCAAGTTGTACTGAGCTCTGTGTCTTCATCAGGCAACCCATTGTCTTTGGCATCGCAATTAAACATACCTTTGTAAAGTGCTTGATAATCAAAATCTCATGTATCTCATTCACTCGGTTTTATTGTGTTAAATATACTAATTATGTATGCCATTTGCTTACAAGTTAAGCGTTGCCAATCTAGTTAGGTCAACAAAAAGAAAATAACAACTAAATTACAAATCAACCATCACTGAAGATCAATCGATCAAGGCATTAAACACTACATAATAGATCTTGGATCAGTTCCCACCAAATGTGAATGCATGTAGCAATGAACCTTTTTATCTTCTAAGAAATCATACTCAAGAAAGCAATAATAAAAGGGGAATAATTTTACAGTGTAAAGGAATATCTACACGATTTTTTATGAAACTACCGCTGAAGCAATATACATGTATATATAGATTTATACGCAAAAGAGGAATCAAAAACTTGCACAATTTGATACATGTTCCAGAGAATAGAGTAAGCATGGTAGGCTTTAGTTGAATCAAACCATAGATAAATTCTTTGCTCTATGTTGCCTTTACCACCAGTAAAAACATTGTTTTGCAATATGTATGGTTGACCAGTTCATTTACCCAAGAAATCTATTTCATCATGTTCTGAGTTTGGAGAAGATAGCCGCAATTTAAGTGGAATAGAAATAATATTAAATTATTCCATATGCATGGACCCATAGAAAGTGCATATCATACATGGTAATTTTAGACGTCGAAAGACCCATAAAAAATCTCACTCAACTTACTTCTTAATTCACATATATCCGAAATTCAAACTGTTCGGACTACGGACTATAAGCCACTAGATTTGGTATTGACTTGAATGGCTTAGTTTTATTTTCTGCTAGGTATGCTTTAAGTAGATCTTCTGAAACATCAACATGAAAAACAAAGATGCATATGCCCATGTTTTGAAATAGTTATTATATATTATGTAAATGAAAGTGTGAACACATGTATTTTTCGCCTGGCAATGACAATATTTGTTAAGAAAATTTGGTAGAAATGTTGGTTTTAGTCCTTTTGAAATACAAAACAATATCAAAATGAACTTGAAAATATTTATGCAAGCATTGGACTTTTAAAACAATCCATTTTCCTAGACTAAAATGCCACCATCCACTACAATATAATCACGTGCGCAAATTTCTGCACATGCACCATAGTTATCTTTTATTATTCCTATATCAGATGCATTCAAGACTTCACATGCACATGCACCAATTTATCTAATCCATCATCATCATAACCATTTATAACTGGCTTTAGTAATAGTATTTCTTCTCTCTGATCATCAACAAGTCCATTTTCTGGTATATATAAATAGGCTCTATTCATTTATGCAATATTTCACCTTAACATCAGCTAATTTTATAAGGCCTGCACTCATTTTATTCATATTCTACTGCTTTTAATTACTAGTTTCTTGCCCCAATTATATTCATGAATTGTCCATATCATACTTTTCAGCCTCAAACCAAATTCAAATTTAGAGAGTAAAAAATGTCACAAAAGTTTAGTAATGAGATATTACTTCCTCTTACTTTTTAAAAACTTCTTCAAAAACGCATTCCTGGTTTTAGATATTACAAATAGAATTAATATTCACTTCCACATTTTAGTAAAATAAATATATTTACCTGACAATGTTTTCCTTTAGCTGCTGCTCTAGAACATGTGCATTCCAGCCTGAAATAACAAAGTACATCATCAATACAACTGAAGTATCAAATTTAGTTTAAGGGTGATACACAGTTAATAGTTGAAGGACATAAAAAATGATATATGCAATGCCAAACTCCATGCTTATATGGGCATCATGAATGATGCTTAAGAACCTGGCAGGCAGACCATCCTCCATTGCTAGTTCAGCAAGTAACATGAAAATATCTGGAAAAATATAAGCATGGTCGTCTTTAAACACAAGAAGTTAAAATAAAATTTCAACATGAATGATTTATAATCAATAACTTTCATTGATCCTTTTAATGATATTTATAATCAATAAATTTCAGAATTTATTATATTTCTAGGAACTACTAAATATAGCACTAATATTAGTACACACTAGCCAACGTAATAGTAAGCAGTAAAATAACAGAAGATAATATAAAATTTTAGCGCTTACATAATTGGATTATATAATCAAATAATTTCTTCTGTGAGGTCATAAACGTTTGCGTCTCATACTGCTGGCCGCATCAAGTTTTCTTTACAAACTATATATTTAAGTTGCTCCCAAGGTAATAATATATATTGCTTTCATTATATTTATTTGTATATAATTAGAGAATTCACATTTGTGTTAACCAGATATGATCAACGATCAAGTACCTAATAGCTAAACATAGTATTCAGGCATATCTGGTAATGAATAAATATTATGGATGATCAGTTAATTTTCCATGATTTGAATAAAATAATGTTAAAGCACCATTTTGTTGAATAACTCAACACCTACTCAAGTAATCACAAACAAAAATATTAACCAGTAATTTCTTATATAGCTCAATTTCAAATATCTTGTTCTTTTTTTTAAGTAGAAGATCACACACATACATTAAACCGCTACTAATGCCTACACGTAGATTAGCCAAAAACATTAGTACTAATTCGAGATATAGCGTAAAATCATTAAATGACTAACAACGGTTAACTCTTTCTCATATAGCTTCTCACCCGACATTTTTTGACTTTTCCGCTGAAATTAACCTGAAATCCACAGCACATTAAAATGCATACACCACCATTGAAATTAAGACCAGTTAGAAACTTCTTAGTGAAGCTCCTCTTCTTTCCATATACTCTTCAAGGTGCAGTATGCCTTGCTCATGGATACACCATCAACTGCAAAGTCAATAGGTCCAACCAAATGCTAAAATGTGAGTATGTATGATAATTAGTCTGAAGATGGAAAATCGATATTATAATGTAATTTTCATCTCTCCTTGATCAAAGATACAATTGCTAATTTTTTTAAAGGTCATAAACCCAAAACATTGTAGCATTAAAATTATCAGAGAAAAAGATATATGATTTGGCTATTTACTTTAAAAAGAGCAAAGAAACAAGATGAAATCATGTTACAACACATGTACTCTATATGCTATACAACAAAAATAATTGCAATACTTATATCTTAATTCAAAGCATGAGTTTGTAATATAAAAACGTCATTTGCAATAGCCATTAAAAGGAATGTAAGTGAATCATGATTAATTTAGTAAGATAAAATGTATACTGGAAAGAAACCGACATGAACCAAGAACGAAAAAACATCAATACCCCTAATCGGATTAATACTAATAAAATTTAATGCACTATTTATAAAGCAACTCAAAATATCATCTTGAAGAATGCTTACTCAAACTTTCCAACTTTTTCAAAGTATTTTTTAGCTAATGAACTTCAGTTCACTAATTGTTGAAGTTCAATCAACAAATATTAAATGATTGATCCACACTACTCTTAACTTTTGATTTCTAAGGCTAAAATACACATTAAAAAATGAATTATTCCATCTTAATCATGCGTAGGTCATAGATAATAAAAACCTCATACACCACGGAAATAAATTAAAAACAACCTTCCATTTAAGACATGCTGATAAAGCACTTTAAAAAAAACTCATAAATGTGATCTATATCATAATTTTGGTATGTTTGTATATTGATATGAAAATCTAAATATTTGATTAATAATCAAAGTAAGCAATAATTGAACCACAAAGCATAAAAATAAGTTTGATTGCTAAAACCATAGGCGTAAGCAATACTACCTTTATTGTTCTGCAAATAGTTGGTAACTCAAGTTAAAGAGCGATGTATAAGAATCGATAATTTATAATGGGTAAAACAAACGGTTTTGGTGACGGAGATAAAAAAAGAATCAAAACATCACAACTTAATACAAACATTTCCTGACAATCAAGAAATGCTAAATCTAGAACTGGTATGATTTTCAAACAGTTGCCTAGAACGTAGATAATTTGTTGGTGAATCGTTCTCAAATACTTATTTTCTCATTCTTTTTTCAGTTACTCAAATCTAATTAGACAAATTAAAATGTGACTGCATTTTTCATACAATGCGACTACTTCAAATTACTACCATATGAGCCTGCTTCTAATTACGGTGTGACTCAATAATGCATTTTGTAGCATTTTTCAAAGCATGTACAAAGTTTTGTTTACGTATATAGTAGCACTTCTTAATGAATATTTACCCAAATTCATAATTAAATATATTTAACTTCCATGATTGCCTTCAGGATCTATGGTTCCACATATCTTAACTTTTTTGCAAATGTAGGGCCTTATTTAAAGTTACCAAATATTTGGGTTAATAAACGCTTCAAGGAATCAAACAGTTTGGAAGCTACAGTTTCCCACTGTGAAATAAATGATTTTAGTCATCAAAATATAACCCCCTAATGTATGATAACAACAAAAACTTTATGGAAGCATCGAAAATATTGTTCTTGCTAACAAACATGCAAGCAAGATTTATTTAGAAGAAAGAAATACAAATGCAGAGAAAACGAGTCCTTATTCAGATAAAATTAACTTAAAATTTTGCAAGTAAGAGGAGTATAGTTACACCTTTATTAACCTTTATACTTCAGGAACTATGTAAATTATCTTTAACCTTTATACTTCAGGAATTTTGCAAGAGTATAGTTACACCTTTAACCTTTATACTTCAGAATTACTAAATCAATTCAAAATGGCTATTGATTTTTGGAATTGAATCCGATTCGGTTTGGGAATGCAAGTAAGTGTGGAAAAGTTTATTGTTTGGCTACATGATTGAGATCGAATACGACTCCTTACTTGCGTTTGAGACCTAGGAATATTCCATCTTGGAAGCTTTGAACTTATCCCTTCATACATATGCCTATGGACTTTGGAACCCAACATTAAGTTAGGATTAAAGCACAGGATCAAATCTTCCTCAACTAGAATTTGAACCGAAATCTATGCATATGCATAATCATTCTGACCATGAACAAAACTTGAATATGACAGCAACATTCCTGAGTGTTGATGATCGATTCTAAACGTTAGTCGGAATCCACACCCATCGTTCAAAGGGTTATGACACGATCAGTGATGACAATCGCTCGGCTCAAAACCTGAATCCTGTTATTACTGGTGTATAACTCTGAACTACATATTTTTACATTATGCCACACACACTGCAATATTTTACACTTAACGTAGAGGGTACATGTTAATGGCTCTAATTACAGTTATTTGTTGTGTTTCGTAGCTTATAGGACCCATAAGTTTCAATTGCATTACAACAATGACTATTTAAAAAGTTGTAGAAGCTGGCACTGCTTGTCACGACTTTGAAGGTGAATTAAGTTCAAGCATGGTTTTTTTTTTAGCTTAAGTTCAAGCATGGTTAATTTGAATCGTATAAACGTTTGATATTCACGATAAACTAAGACATGGTTAGCAAAAATCATGAGTTCAAGCTATGGTTACAGCATCAGCCAAATCAGTTGTCTTTCCAGAATTTATGCTGTTAATCAATCTATGATTTTCAGAATTTTTAAAAATGAAAGTGACGTGCAATGAAAACTGAAAGTTATTATATTTTAAAACATGTTGCATCGAAATTTCAGGTTTACTGAAAGTTAAAATAAAATGGTTGTATTTTTTTTTAAGAATTTATTTGATTATTAAACCATCGCAAGAAGTTATTATATTTCAGAAATCCATTTGTCTTAGTTGTAGAAGTTAAAATAAAATTTCAACATCTACAATGATCCTTTCAATCATAAAATGATTTATAATCATTCACACCACATCATATTTAGCTTCAAGTAATGAAGCTGACCAATTTAGAAAAATGTCTGACAAAATAGTTCACTGTGCAAATTTTGAATTTCCCAGGTAAGATTCCTCTATCTAATAAGTACTATTTCGACTCATCTACATATAGACATGTTATCTGAAGCATGAATATACTATAATAGAACAGCATAACCTACTGTGAAGGTAGACCATAGGAGAAAAACTAATGCGAAAAGCATATAGATAGATGATAATAAAGCAATTGCAATAAAATGAGTTATTCACACAGTATGCTACTTAAAATTATATGAAATATATGTAATAATACCTCCCAGCGAAGTTCAAATCAGAGAAGCTTCCTAGGGTTAGGGCCTAGGATGACTGCATCAAAGAGAGATTGTGGCATCGATCAACTATTGATAGTAGGGTTATTGCGGCATTGGTCGACTAATGATGATAGGGTTAATTAATTTGAGATTTCTAGAGGTGACTATGATAGAATAAAATGAAATAAATTTTCCGATCGAGGGAGTGACAAAGTGAAACAGACTTTTCTATTCCCGCACAAATTTGGTTTACCGCCTAACTTTTTTACGT
Organism: Allium sativum; assembly: GCA_030737875.1. NCBI lineage: Eukaryota > Viridiplantae > Streptophyta > Magnoliopsida > Asparagales > Amaryllidaceae > Allium > Allium sativum. The sequence continues at coordinate 39,392,871 of CM060913.1, forward strand.
ATAGCGTTGTTTTCTAAATTAAGCAAGTCAAATAGCGTTGAAATCAAAAGCTTGCATAGCGCACCAAAGCTGGTTTGCGGAAGGTACTATGAAAACCTTAATTTGTTGTAGTGTATGATCTCTAAACTCACCTTTGTAAATATTCTCTATTTTTATTTTCTTTGTTTATTTCTCCTTCTGTCCCTTCTGTTTATTTTTCTTGTTTTGATTTGTCACTGTCATATCTTTGTAACTTCTTGGACTTTCTTAAACTTCCAATTGTATAATTCATATTTTCTGGAAATTCACTTCATTTGTATAAAACTCTAATGTTTTAATCCTTTCCAGATCGTGAATTTAAATTTGTAAATATCTGCAATTGTTTTGAAGTTTATTTTCTGATTTCTGAATTCATAACAGTGTTGATGTATTCTTGTCATATCTTGAACACTATTGATTTGAATTCTAAATTTTGAAGATCTGAAATTTTAATGGAATTTCACAATCCTATGTTGTTTTGAGCTTCTTCTAATTCATTTTGGAACGGCTTGAAAATTTATACTCAATACAACACTCTGCTATTTATCAATTGTGATAATTTCACTGATTTTCAGAGCGACTTGGATATTCTAATTTTTCTTGAATTACAGTGATACATATAGAAATTCATCTTATATTCATGATCATTACGGTTGAAACTGGTTTGTTTGAAGTCACATAAAATTCTTGATATTTTGAATATCATACACCTCTTAAATTTGAAATTATCAATCTTGTGTGACTGATTCATTATATCTCAAACTTGACATTAATTCAAGTGATTTCAAATAAATTATTTATATTTTTTTGTATCATGAATACCTCTCAAACTTGATGTAAATGATCTGAATTCTCTTTGGGCTTGTCAGAAATAATGGTGAAAATTTCTTTTAAAATCCGGTCTTAAAACTCACTACTATTTCATGATTATTTGATTTGAATATTTGTTTGTTTAAAATCATTTGAAATTATTGATTTATTGAATCACACACATATCTTGAATATGAAATTTACATTCTGGTGTGATCGATTCACTGAATCTTGAGAGTTTCATATTCCTCAAATGATTTCAAATAAATGGTATTTTTAATCATTGGATCATGAATCACCTTATGTGACCGTCATCTTGACAAGTCTGATTTGAAACTATTTCTTGTGCTGCTCTGATATTGTTTTGAAATATTTTGGAAATTGCTTGTTTATGATTTGTTTGCTGCTTTTGATACTGTTTTTCAAATAACTTCTTGCTCTTGTCTACAGCTCTGATAAATGTGCCAAATTTCTCGTGTTTGTCTGGTTGGGCTTTATGATTAAAATTTGTTAATAAGGACACCAATTGGTATCAGATGTGCTGAATATTTTTTTGTGTATATTTTAATCCCTCTTGTCCTGTATAGCTCTTCATATTCCTCTTGTAATTGATTTTCAATTTTAAGATTATTTATTGATCATTCATTCAGATATTGAAATCAATATCCAAATTGAATTGTATTTATAATTCAGCAAAATTATTACCAGATTTTGAAATTGTGATGAATTGTGACTGCAGTATATTTCACAACAAGAGGAGATTTTATTTAGATTTTCATGATGGTTGAACATTTATTATAACATCTTTGAATTGGCAATTTTTTCACGACCATCTCCTTTATCTATCATCATTCTGCCATCCATCATGTCTTTTATATTAATGTGGAGAGTTATTATTTAAAAAAAAAAATCTTTTTTGATAAACAGTGAAAATATTTGTGATAGAAATGGGACTATATTATTTTTCAGAATTAGTAATAATTGAAAATTTTCAATGATCCTGGTATAGTCGAGCATATTTCATAATATAATTAATTTAGAAATTTATTTCACAGTCCATCTCTGTACCTACAGCATTTCTATCATCCATATTGATTTTATATACCGAGGAGTTTTTTCCTTTTAAAGCTGAAAATAATAAATATATATAATTAATACATAAGTGTGTCTCTAACCTCATTTAAAAATCCAAGCTTTGGTCATGAATGATTATGAGACAAGCTGCGACTGACCTCATTTAAAAATCCAAGCTCTGGTTATGCGTGGTCAATGTGCTCTTAAATAAAAAATAAAAGAAAAGGAAATAATGTGCTAAATAGAAATTAATATGAATTTCTCCTTGGTATGTGAAAACCAGGCTATCAATCCATCTTCTATTTGTGAAATGTGTTGAAATCTTATAATGTATTATGATTTGTTGATTGATAGGTATTGGGATTTGAGATTATACGATGTTGTCACTTAAATTGAATTATTAATTATAGTCCAAATTCATCACTGGTTTTGTGCTCAATTTTATAAAATTCTTTTGAAAATAATTGGAAATCATGTTTCTCTATTTTTATCGTAAATCGGTCACTCTCTACAATATGAAATATGCCACTAGTTCTTAGTATATTATGATTTTTGTTTGACTGATTGAGATTCATGATGACCGTTCTTCCTCTTAAGCTGATTTTTTTTAATCATTCTTCATCTATATTTTAAGTTCTAAATCCTTTTGATGATAACAAAGAGGGAGAATGGGTTGAGATTTTGATTTTGATTTATGAGTGAATATTTTATAAATATTTTAACATTGAAAATTTCATTCTTTTTCACTCATGCACAGTTATAGGGGGAGTTTTTTATTATAGTGGGTGCTAATAAACAAGGGGAGTTCAATATTCACAGTCAAACACATTTATTGTGCTCAAAATCTTTTATTTGTTTGTCATCCTCAAAAGGGGGAGATTGTTGTATATGACGTAGTTGTATACACAATTATATGACTTTTGTTTGATGATAACAACCAAATATAGTTTATTATAAATGTGTTTGTTATTGTACTGGTTATATCGCATTACAGACATGAATATAATATTTATATTTGAATGAAATACTACTGCACAAGAATTAAACATTCAAACAGTATTTTATTTGAAAATAATATTTTATTTCAACATTTAAAACAGTACAAATTTATAACTCCAACTATCTGTACACTTCACTGATAATTTTCATTTCAATACATTTCAGTACATATCAAGTCCTCACTACAACACTCACACTCAGTTGTACATTTTTCATCTATACATACATTTACTGTTACATTTACATTCACTGACACTACACTGTCTTCTGTCTTCAGTCTTCACTGCACAGTCAGTCCAGTCTTCATGCATGCATGTCACATGAAACACACACACAGAGTACAATACAATAGAAATGAAACAGAATACATGTAAATATAAATTTTATTTTTAAAATTTTATTTACCTCAGAATTTTGGTGTGCTTCTCATCGTTTTTCATGACTTGATCTGCTATGTGAATGTAGCACGCGCAACATATATGTATACATATAAAGATATTATTGTGCAGGGACAGGAAAATTCATTCAGATGGCTGCATGTATACACGTGCATGAATATACACGTGTGCACTGCCTCACAAATCAGAATGTAGCGAACAACTGAGGAGCAGCCGCGAGGACCAACTCGACTCAGTGTTACAACAAACATTCAAGTGAAAGTTCGACACAGCTCAAATATGGTTCAAACCAAAGCAGCAATGAAAAGTAGTCGAGTATGTCATCTAACAAGCATGCAGCAAATACAAATGAAGCCAATCTCATGCCATGGTCACACTACAACAAATATGGAATTTTATGGCATTTAAAAAAAACACTGTTATACCATACTATAGCATTGTAGAGAACTCTGTGGAACGACATGCTATGCTAGGTCATAAATATAAAATAGCAGAACATAAAACACTATAGTAGCTAATGTTTCCATAGCGTTTGATTAATGCCATCAGCATAAAACGCTGAGAATTATATATGATGATTACCTTTTGTAGCGTTCACTATGCTTTTTTTATAGCGTTCGTCTAAACATTTGTATAGCGTTTTGTATATCTTGATAGCATTTTCTTTCTATAGTGTATAGAAAACAACAGCGGTTTTCAAACGCTATTAAATGCGATTAATCTGCCAGCTCTATTCTTCGCTTTTTCTGTTTTTTCCACATCTAATATTCAATTACCAATTCTTCTTTTACATATAAACATGAAATATTTTAACCAGCAAAAATTATATAGATTAAAACACAATATCCCATACGCATAATTCGAAGAACTCTTGTAATTTTCATACATAGTATTATATACATATTATTCAAAAACTTTCTCCAATTCATACATAGTATCATACATATCGTTTAAGGAATTCTTCTAATCTTCATAAATATTTGCATCGACAACTTACTTATAGGTCAGTCAAACAGTTAATTTCATCATACTTTGCTTTTGATATTCTCTTTAACATCTGCAATAATCAAACAATCAATATTTATGTTAGTATTTGTAATCTAAAAACTTCACAGAGTAAAAGAGTCTCGAAGGAAGAAAAAAATGTAGCTAGGACTTGGAATACGATGCAGCTTCAATGGGTGTTGTGCTAAAAAACAATGATATAAAAGTGTTGACAGTACGAATGGACAAACCATAGTTGGTGATCTATACAATCTATTTGGTGTACATTTAAGTAAGTATTTTAAAATTAAACAAAGTTGTTAAAATTTCGTTAGGTTTTATAAAATTAATCAAATTAAAGTTTAATATAAAACAAGCCCAAGAAAAATTACCAAGTTACTACACATGTGTCAGGTTTAAGAACATTAGGCTCCAGCCATATTAGTTGAATGAATGAATAAATAAATAAATAAATAAGCTCAATAAAAATTAATCAGGTTGGACTTTTTCTCTAAACCAGACTAGTGGCAGTCAAATTTTAGATGCATTACCTATTTTCTTAACAGTCAATATTTGTACATACTATCAAAAAATTGTACTAACTACAATATTTCATCTAGTGCTTCTTTATGATCATCGTTTCATTGAAATTTGAGTTGTAAATTTATTATTTTCGATCTTTATCCTTGTAACTTATCTAGAGGTCCTTATTGATATGCTTACCCAACTGCTATAGTCATTCCAACCAGGAATCAAGAACTGGGTTTCCATTTGGCTTTGTTCATTTGAAATTTTAGTAGTTTCGGCGATTTTGGAAATTTCCGAAGTTTCGGTTTTGATTTCGGTTTCGGTTTCGGTCCTCATTCAATTTTTTTTTAACAATTAAATAAATTATAACTACTGAATCAAACTAAACTTAAAAATTAGATTAAATTGCACTAAACTCTAAATAATTTAAACTTAAAAATGTAACTAAATTAAAAAATGTCTGCGTCCATGTCTATTCCACAATGTGAAATTTAAATTTGCTCTCCAATGCAAATGTCTAAAAGTATTCAATTTTATACATGTCGTTTTAAGAATTTTCTAAATTAAATAAATAAAAACTAGTCGTTATATATTCATCCACATTTTAGACTACAATGTCTATTAATAGACATTATGTTTCACAATATCAAGTAATGTATTTCACACATCATCTTCAAATCTCATTCAACGGTGGCATTGGATAAAATAAATTTAACAAAAATGTTAACATATGATGTGTCTTTTATTTTACATTCAAATTTATCAAGCATTGGAGATGCTCTTAGCGATCGATTTCAACAGTCGACAGCCATTCATGGTGGTTCAGCATTCAGTATTAATGGACGATTCCCATCGGTGGAAATTAAGCGTTAACACCATAATTTTTTCAAATAGAATTCACTCTGAACCTAAATCTGAAGAACTTCTCTTGATTATATACCATATATGCATATATCCTATATACTATTCAAACATATGCATATATCCAGTATACACTCACTTGCCTTTGTAAACCATATGTTTTTGCGAGCGCATTATATATAATTAAAGTGACTAATAGGCATGCAAGTTTTCGTACTCTCGTATGTTTCATATCATTTATTATATGCACCAGCATTCATTTGTTTTGTAATTCCACCTATTCTATTAACCTGAGGTTGAGATCAACATGCATTTTAAACATTGTAACGTGCTTCAAAGACATTCCCCTTAATTATGCTCCCAGAAACTTGAAGCCTTACCCAAATGAATACTACAGAACTCACAATGATGTATACAATAAAAATATTCGAGTAAAATGATATGTGATTAGCAAAAAAAAAAAAAAAAAAAAAAAAAAAAATCAGTAGGTACAAGTGAAACATTCAATGGGAAAAATGATGCTGCGACCTAAAAAGTTAATAATGCAACCCAATGAAGGAAAGGAACTAAACCTTAGCCATGCTCCTAGTTTCTTTATCTCCCTCGTGCTAAAAGGGCAAACTTTTAGGCCTAGTGGAAAGAGAAGTCTTACTCCCTGCCAAAAAATGTGCCTAAAAAATTAGCACTTTTTTAATTTCTATTTTTATAGTGCTGCTTAAATTTTCTTCATGCATGCCTGTAGATATATATATATATACTGGTCACTGCTCGATATTATTTTTATTGTGCTGCCCACGGATTATCTTCATGCATGTCTGTAGATATGGATGAGTGTAGATTTGTTTCCTGTGTGTGTGTGTGTGTGTGTGTGTGTGTGTAGATATTTATGCCTGTAACCCTTTTTCCATTGTTTACTAATTGATATTTATGCCTATGGATATACTGTAAATATGTATACAATGAACATTTACATAAAAATGTTGTTTAAAGTATTTACGAATTTATGCTTGTATATATTTCTATAAATATGCATGCAATGAACATTAAGCGATTTACCTTTCCTTCCATAAGCACGTAGATTTGAGTCATATGCTTTGTTCATAAGAGCATCTATAGGCTTGTATATATGATTTATGTAAGTTGCAGGTTTTGAAATATCTAATGTACATGAGCTGATAATTGGAAGTCTAAAGGGAATGTTATTTCATGTATATTTTTTGTTTTGGAATCGTGTCTATACTTATTTACATGGCTATGTAAGAATTTCTAACTATGTAAGATCATATTTTGTCTTTTGCAGTCAGATATGCTTTTGGTATTAGATTATGCATTTTAAGAATTTCAATTTTAAGCATTGTAACAAAATTATAGATGCATGCTGAACTCTCATCTTTAGGACTTAACAAATATTGTTAATTCATCGAGTAAATAACATAACCTTTCTAAACTCTAACTTAACGAGTTTTAATTCATCGAGTATTCTTATTCTTTTTCGCGCTAAGCAAGCAGTTGTTGAAACTCGTTTCCTTTTTCTTTTTTTACTTCTACACAAACATTTGATATGCGATTGAAAAACCTTGAAAAAGAAAAAGGGCTATGAAATGCTAGTCACATGGATATGTTGATTCTGAGGATGGTTTATATTTTACTTCTAATTTTTTTGACAATTTGAACTTCTATATGTAAATGTTATAGTAAACAATACTTATGCACTGACTGTAGTTAAAACATTAGCACAGAATATAGAATAAATAGCAAATTTTCCCCCTCTGACATTAGCTTGGGTACTGAAGAGCGAAATGAATAGGAATAGCACCAGCCGCAACAATAATTGTGGATAATTTATTTAGCAACTGTCATTAGCAATAACAAGTTAAGTGATATGTTTACCGAAAAATAAAATAAAATATATAATACCTTGAAACCTCACCCTATGCAAGAATGACATTTCCCCCTCAAATTAACCATCTTGGCAGCAACTTTTTTTACTAATTTAGAACCAAAGTACTCTACAGGTTCTGTAGCTCCACCTAGAGAATAAAAATGTCATTCAACATGTTCATGGAGTATCTTTCTTTCTGACACAGGGTAAGAGGAATTTTCCCCAAAATTTACCATGTAACTTAAGCAACATAGAAAAAATAATAATAGAAATATCACAGGTAAATAACGATGATGATAACACATGAATGATAACATACATTCATACAAGGAGCTGATTAATTTTAACTTCATAGCAATTGTTTGAAATAATGATAAGTAATGTGCATGTTAACATCTTTGCATTTTGGGTTATAGAATAACAAATGTATACATATCATCAAAGTAATTACCCAGCTTATTTCACTTGTACATCTTGAAAATAATTCTATTATGGCTGTAAATTTTGTACGAATGTCCGATGTTCATTCGTGTCCGTGACCGAAATACGCCGTTCAAGTTCGTTCAATTTCCATTTAGGACAACGAAATTTGTACAAAAAAAAAAAAAAAATCACATCTGATCCGTATTTGTTCAAATTAATCTGAATTTCTCGTACTTCGACATATGATTGAGGGAAAATCAAAAAATATAAAATTTAATATAAATAGCTACATCTAACCGGATCCGTTCGTGTCCGTGTCCGAAAAACACATGTCCATGTCCGATCAATTTCATTTAGGACACGAGTTAGGACAAGAAATTTGTGCGAGAATTTTTTTGTTCAGTCCAATTTATTTAGGACAGAAACTGAACACACCTCTGTCTGGTCCGGTCCGACCGATTTACACCTCTAAATTTATTACAATTTCATTTATTTTTTCCAAACAATATAAAATTTTCCCTCCAACCTCTAATAATTAAATATGTGGTTTCTTATAGTCTGCTTTACTAACCAACTTACTTATCATATGTGAACTGTTAGACATAAATAACTAGGCACATGTCACCTTATCTTCTTGGTTTAGCTGGTTATCGTTCTGATAATTCTCGTAGGATGCTCGTTTATGATTTCATGGCAAATAGTGGTTTACAGGAGCATTTATGTAATTATCCTTGATAATATCGCTGTTCAACTAAGACTAAGCCTGCTGTTCTACTGCATTTATGCAGATGCATCAACCCATAGACTTGGAAATCTCCATGCACAACCCCAGAGGCTGATTACCGTCCTTCAGTAAAAAATGTAGTTCAGTCGCTTGTGCCGCTCGTAAAGCACCATAGATTAACTTCGAAAGTAGGAAGCTGTTCCACTTTCAACACACCTCCTAAATTTCCTATGTTTCAGGAAAGCCTTTAAAGCACCTTTTGAAAGTTGAGACATGGCAAAATCATGGAACAACTAACTTTGTTAGACTAGATGTAGAATAATAGTTTATTTGTAATATAATGGTGGTAGTATTGTTATAACTTACGAATCATAATATTTTATAGATCTGATGTAGGTTTTGGCTGCATTTTTTTTATGAAACATTCTGTAATGTAGGCAGGAAATTGGATAGGTTAAAATGCTTTTGTTGATGATTCTGCCTTGCTCAAATTGGGCCGGTCAAAGTCAGGATTTGAGACGGTTCAAAATTCAAAGACAAAAAAAAGGACATAAACAACCTATTACAGTACATGAGTTTATATCACAGATTTTATTGTCAGCATTTGTATAGTTTATCATCCACTTATGTATTAGAGCCTTCCATAAAAATTAAATATAAACTTAAACTTACACGATTCTATATTTACAACATTAAGACTGACCTTTTTTGTATGTTTTGCTATACATTTTGGTTTATGATGAAAGATTAGTCAAAAAATGAAAGAATTATACAAATTAATTCAGTAGTGGGAACATGTTATAAATGGCATAGGTACAAGATATAATATTTGATACTGCACCCAACCAACTATTTATGCATTTACATCTTTTACTTTGAATAGACAAAAATGGTGAAATAAATGGACTAAACATGTAAATCCAAACTTTGTTTCTCAAGTATAAAATTAAAAAAAATATGACAGCCTGGTCTGCTTTAGGACCATATGTCAGAAGTATTCATTTTTGAAGGAATACTTAAGGTTGCCATAATCTATTGTATGCCCTATGACATATATGTGAATTATCACAACCATTACGATAATAAAGGCATATCCACATAATAAGAATCCAAATGTTTTCTTTTTTATTATGCACCAATCTATTAATGATTTAAAAAAAATGTTAAATATATTACTTCATTGATATCAAATAAAACAACCATCGAAAAAAAAAAAATCTTAAAGTTGAAACTTTTCCGACACTTATTTATGATGTATAGTCCAACATATTATACTAACTTTGCTTTACATCTATGATACTTGCAGTATGATTCATATAAAACATATGTTTTGTAAACCAAATAATGTTCTTTAAGATGGTTCAACTAAAATTATCCAGGATACTACCCTTTGTTAATCTAAGCAAATTTTCAAATATTTTTATTATTACTCATGTTCCCAAAAAAAACATTTTTTCATTTTGAACAAAAGACTCGTTAAAGGCTGCTCGATCTCTCATTCACCGATAGATGAAAAACTGAGCTTTATCAGCAAAAGTGTAGGAGAAGCGGCTTGTTATAATTTATTGGATCGAGCATTTTTGGTGATTCTAAAATGAATATACATCTTTTATGGGTACCAGTTTCGGAGTAGCGGTACACTTCCAGTTCTCTTCTTCAAGCAGTACAAGATTGCTTCCACATGATCTACTCAAGCAGTCCAACTCCTCGTGCAAGCTGCAGTTTCAGACATCCTACTTCATAAAGCATGATTTCATATGCAACAGACCATCCATCCTTAGTTGTTCTTCTCTCCTTAACAGCAGGGCACGCTTAAGCCCAAGGCAGGCAAGGTATTTGCCAGGGGCATTAGGAACAAATCTCTCCTGCTATTGCTATTTCTTGTCCAGAAAAAAGGAATTACTTTAATTCTTACTCCGTCAGCCCACACCACCGTTCACCACTTCCTGCCACTCTCCTCCTAATCGCAAAAATCACTTCCGCCTACCGCTGCTTCAGGCTTCATCAATTGATGACCGTAGCTGTCTACTTGATTGTTGTGTAATCCTCAGTTCCTGAATTTTGTTCTACCACCAAAGTTGTTACTTGCTTGTTGACTGACGACTGAGTACTGACTGGAATAAGAATCTCAATATGCTCGAGTACACATGAGTTTGATGTCCGAATTCCCTTCAACTCAACGTAACAACTCAAATTCACAGAAGCACTTAAATTCAATGCAACGGTTCACCCAGTCAATGGCAGTTCTCCTTCACTCTCATGTACAGGTGACATCTTTTATTTGCTGAACTAATTTTCTCAGTCATATGCATTAACTACCTCAACATTTCCCATTTTATAGCAATGCATCAACGTTTACTTCCGTCCAAATTCCTTGCAAGCCTGATTCATTTTCCAGTTGTTCATAAAAGCCCTCCCGCTCTTTCGCCCTTGCAACTCACTGAACATCCAAGTGTAGCAGATATTTATTTTCATGTGTGGCTCCAATGCAGTACAGTGGCTCCAATTCCATGCAGCAGCTACATTTCCCTTCTCCAACTCTTCATGTCAACATCCTATAGCCTCATTGTTATGGTTAGTCGACTAAGAAACATGATGTAGATCGTCAGTTTGATCATCATTTGGATCAGCTAGCTATTTCTAAACAATTCACAGTTTTTCTCGCAACGTTATTACTATAGTCGCACTCTGAAATTTATTCTTAGTAGAATGAGATGAATGGAGATTTTTATAGTTAAGTACTGAATAACCACCATGGATTTACGTACTTTTACCCGTGTTATTTTGTAAGAACCTTTAGATTATCATAGGCTCCTCCTGCATTTTTTTAGCTTTACCATTAAAATTTGACAATGTATTCTTTTACTTCTAAACTAGTTAATTTGGAGTCGTTCAAAAAAAGAACAAGAGATTCGTTAACTAACCAACACCACGTATCGAAAGGGAAAAACAAATAAAAATACATAGCAATTTTTGTCAACTTATCTAGTTTTGAAAACAAGGAAAATACACTAGGGTGTCTTGGCTGGTGCTCAAATTTTCAAACTAAGCCATAATAGTCAAACTTTCAAACTAAATAGGTACCTCTGATGGTTCCTCTAAGGAGGCTCTCTAGATTGAAACGGTATTGGATTGACCGTAAGTGATTGGAATGACGTTGGATTAGAGCGGCGTTGGGAGACGAAGCAAGAGGTATTCAATTAAATCAATGGTGAATTAACTTGATTTGGGAATTTTTGAACATAGGTGACATGAAGTAAGCGGTACTGGATTGTAGCGATGGTGATTTGAATTGATTTGGGTGTTTCTGAAAAGAGGCCGGATGAAGTAATTGGCGTTGGCCTGGAGCGATGGTGATTTGAATTGATTTAAGGGTTTTTGACCCACAGGAACGTGATTTGACATGGGTTTTTCTGGAGACGAAGAGGATATGATTAAATTAATTTTTTAGGAGATAAAGTGAAAAGTGAGGCAGTGTGACCGCCTAAATTATTTGTTCCCGCCTTTCCTAGTATAGTGTTGAAATCTTCATGATATCCGTTCAAGCCTTCGCTGACATAGCGGTGAGGAGCAAAATTAGTTTCATTATATTCGCTTTCAATCGGATGAGAAGCGGAGACGCTATTTGCTGATGCTATAGATAATACATTTTGTTGTACTGTCAAGTCAAAGTCAAGCCAGCAAACAAGCATGTACAAAATAGGCAAAGACAACATAAGGCAACATGAATGGAGCACAAAATCATCATGTATAGATGGACACAGCAACTCATGTGAATCAACAAACTTCAGCCCAACATAATGTCATGGTTCAGAAAAGTGGTGAATACAAAGTGTGTGGTCAAGCAACATGAATGTCCATAATGATACTCAGCATGTCAAAACAATGGTGCAACCAACTCAACTCAGGTTCATGATACAAGGGTCGAGCACAAAGTAACAATGACAAATCATCAAATTCAAGTCAATGTTCAAGTGAACTAATGGCACAAGTATGTAAAGGTTACTCTGACAACATTCTCTAATGATCGGGCAACAACATGAAAATGGTTCAATAAAATTCGAAGCAACATGGACATGTAGGTGTACAAGGGTGCAACAGGTTTAAGGTACAACAAGGTACACATGCTAGAACAAATGCATGCATGAGCAAGCAAGAGGTCAAGCCAGGATGGTCAAATTGTAAACATGACATACAATGTACAAGCATAAATCCAAACATACGGCTAAAACAAGTGACAACAATTTTTTCTCAAGTGCATCAGAAATTAAAGTAACACTGCATGCATGAATGGTGCATATATAACATGATCTCAAGTGAATTCAGAGAGTAATTTGCAGAAATCATATATGGCATGGAAAGAGTCTACACATGCAACAATCAGTATAGTGGATCATGCACATCAGAATTTACAAGTGACTAGCATTAACAAGATTTAAACCACTGCAGATTACAAGATATTCGAATAAAATTCCAGGCAAGAAATCAAGAACAAAAATTGGCAAGTGTTTCCAGTATTTCAATGATCAATTGTGGCAAGAAATCATATCAAGAAATCAAAACATTTTTAGCATGGGAATAATTGAAATGGAGGCAGCAATTATCTTTCCCATAAATAAGTTTCCTATTTTGATTATTATACAATTCTGTTCGAATCCATATAAAGAATTCTTCTTTTAAAATGTTTTGAGAATTCAAACTTTCCTTTTTTCAGAAAATCAAAGTTATAAATCTGTTTCCTGAAATGGTTTCATGCCAATATTATCGAGAGGGACAGTGGGCCTATATCATATCAATCAGAAAGGGAAATCATAGACAATTCAAATCGAGCCATTCAAAAGTGGAAATCCACAAATTCAGACCGAATTAATCAAAAGAATTTTTCATGCAATGTATCAGGCAATTAAAAGCCGATTTTATCAAGAATCGCAAAAGGGAAAGCACGCCATAAATCAAACAAATAATATAGCGAAATCAGAGGTGTTTTAGGATTTTCTAATCCTATATAACAACACCATATCATCATCGGCATAGAGGTATCGAAACCAAAAACAGCAAATTTTTAAGCAAAGATCTGCAAATCAGAAAGCTTACCTTTTATCGGTTTCGATTGAAGGAATTTTTCCAAATTGATCGACAAATATCAGAAGCCATCGACATATTGAAGATCATCAGAGAACAAGATTTTCAACAATCAAGCATCGATTTGATTTGGAGCAATCGGAGGAAATCCTAGTTTCCATTTCCACTTGCCAGCCGCCATTATCTCAGAGAACAAAGTGATCGGGTGAAACAATGATGGATGCAACACAAATAAAATTGGGCCGGCCAAACGTCTAAGTGAAAAAGGGGATAACACTTTATATTTTAACTACTAGGGTTTTCATTTGTTTTTATTTTTGTATTGTCTTCTTTTGTAATCAAACCGTCAAACAGTTTCTAGGTCCGTAAAATCTAGGGGATTTATTTAGGGGTTAACTGACAGGTTACTAGATTCTGTAAAAACTAGGGTTACGGATTACAGGTTTGTAATTCGGGAAAATCTGGTCGAGGGGATATCGGTCAGTCTATGGTTTTGAGCATAGGGTTAGGACAGGAGCGAGGAGTTCACGAGTTTACAGGGTTTGTAAGCGGGATCTGTGTTTAACACCTAGTAGAAACCTTAGGAATGCAGCAGTAGGCAGGATTTTGCCGATGTTGGGTATATCTTGTGTCATTTACTTTATGCATTTCTATTTCTGCTATATTTTGTGATCTGTAAATATTTTAATATCTTGCGAAAATTTAATAAACCCTATTCATCCCCCCTCTAGGGTTAATCTAGATCCAACAATCACATCAATATTATGATGAGGCAGAAGATGTTTCCAATACGGCAACCCCCCAAAAAATAGACTGTTTACACCAATTGTGATAAATCAATTTGCCTTCAATTTCTGTTTGAACTTCAATTTCATATATCTTTGGATGATTTTCAACCATTTCATATATTTCTTCACTAGACCATAGTGTTGGAGGTTGTCTGGTTTTTACTCTATTAGCCAAAAAGTTTTTCTTGTCTACTCTGAAAGGATGGTTTACATGGAGAAAACATCGATGGCAGTCAAACCATGAAATTTTCTTACCATGAGGTTAGGAAAAAGCTCGTGTCTCCTTCATGCAATATGGACATGATAGATGACCAGCAGTACTCCATCCTGAAAGCATTGCATAGGCAGGAAAACCACTTATAGTCCATAATAAAGAAACAAACATATGAAAAATTTTCTTCTTCGAAACATCGTATGTTTCTATTCCTTCGTTCCACAATGTTTTTAATTCTTCAATTTACGGTTGTAAATAAACATCAATTCCTTGTGCCGGATCATCGGGGCCAGGAACAACAACAGTAAAAAACATATATTGCGTTTTCATATACATCCATGGAGGTAAATTATAAGGTGCGATGGTAATGGGCCATGATGAGTATTTAGAACCAAATTGAGAAAATGGTGAAAAACCATATGTACATAATCCTAGTCTGACATTACAACTCTCTGCTGCAAAATTCGGATAAGTTTTATCGAGATGCTTCCATGCTTCCCCGTCGACCGGACGGGTCAACGTACCTTCTTCTTCCGATCTCACCTTATGCCATCTCATATGAGATGCAGTTACAGAAGATGCATACAATCTTTGAAGCATTGGAGTAATGGGTAAGTAATGCATACGTTTGAATGGAACTTCCATTCCCTTTTTCTTTCTTGGTTTACATCTTTCTTTATTACATATTTTACAATTTCTAAGGTTTACGTCATCTTTCCAAAACAACATGCATCCTTTTGCACATGTATCTATTTTCTGATAAGGTAAACCAAATGCTGACATAAGTTTTTTAACTTCGTAGTGATTTTCACACATTAAATTATCCAGCGGCATATGCCTTTTTGCAGCTTGTACAATAGCTGTAAACCCAGCTTCAGTGATGTTGTATTTTGACTTCATCGCAATGTATTCTGCGATTACTGATAGCTGAGTGCCGCTTTTACAACCATCCCAAATAGGTTTCTTAGCATTATCCAACAAATCATAAATTTTCTTAGCTTCAACATTCGGTTCTTCATCATTTCCATCATCATTATCAACTGCATTCATAGGAAACATTGATTGTGTCGCGTCTTCGACCATATTTTCAATACGGGGCGTACTAATATTTCATCAACAACACTTTCTACCTCAGTCTCTATAGGAGTATTTGATACAACTTCTCCACGACAATCCCAAAAATAATACTCGGGTACGAATCCGTTTTTGCACAAATGGACTTTCACAACATCGGGTAACAAATACTTCAAATGTCTACACTTGCTACACGGACAACGAATTTCAAGATCGCTTCCATTATTACTTAAAGCGAATTCAACAAAGACATTTATACCATTATAAAAATCTTCTTTTATTGAACCTCCATGTCCTCTCATTTGGTACATCCAACTCCTCCGATCAACAAAATAATCAATCATTTTTCCTATTTGACAAATTTAGTCACAATTAATAACGGTTGAAAGCAAATAACATTTTCACTAAGTTAAAAAAAAAAATCTACTTCGGCACTTTTTTTTATTGCAACTCTTTTACATGGTCAGGTATCCTACTTCCCATTATAAACAGATTAAACATTTACAATTGTATACTACTTCGTCTCAAACGATTCAACAAAATTTCGGCAGCATTTCCCTTTTGTTTCCTGCATTGTACACATGTACGCAAGAAACAAAAAGAGAAATTAAATCGAAATTTTGTGAATCTTTTAAAACGAAGTAGTATACAAAATGTACATGCTTACTGCGTTTATAACTTGTCCAATACAAGGACAAATCCAACAAATATTGTACCAGATGAATATAAATGGTTGTTTTTTAATTTGACAAAAACGACTATTTATATAACGATCATGTACAACATCCGTTGGACGGGACCGATAACACTCTAAGGGATATTAGTCAATTAGATGTGCACATTTTACTATAAATATACTATTTACTACAACACAAAAATATTTTATCTTCTCACATCTACTTGACATTTCAAATCAACTAAAAGCCAACTTACTATTATCGTAGTTTCAATAGCGCAACTAGAATTTAGACTGATGATCTTTTTTTTGTATTTAGTCAAAATTTGCACGATATAATATTTCGTCCATTTATTTTTTCGTATGTCAACTAACACATACAAGAATGACAAGCACAAAACGGTGCATATGTACACAAATATCCTAAATTATGCAATGGCAAAAACCAAGCTAAATGGGAACATATTCACAAATACCCAAACATTGCACATAACATTTTCAATTTCACAATATAGCATGAAATATGCACATAATAGGATACTATTGTCCAATACTATGCTATTGGAATCAATTATCATCAATAATTAATCCTAATTTTCAATTTAGGACATTAATGGCTTAGGAAAAAATTGGATTTTTAAGTAAATAAAAAGATTGTACCTGAAATTGCTTGCCGAAGAGGTTAGAGATGAAGCCGGGGAGGATTATACGCGAAGAAATCAAAGATTGGGGGTGAAAAATTCGATTTAGGGTGTGGGATAGGGTAAAATTCGGTTGCTGGATATATTTGGGGCAAAGTGGAGAATATGGGAGAAGGGGGGTTGTCGGCTGGATAAACCCGTTTATATGCAACGGCTTCCGACGGCCGCCGACGGGCCGTCGGAAAATGTCGGAAGGCCCCGTCGGAAGTCGTCGCATATAGCTGTCATGATTTGGCCCATTTCTAGTAGTGTATGTTGTTCAGCATTCTTTTCGAGCTAAAAGAGTACCATTAGTTTAAATCATTTTGTAGCGGTAGCGATCTAAATTAGCTTCGTATTATAGACTGAGGGTCCTTTATACTTGGATACCAGATATTTGTAGATCTCTATCCATTCTTAACTCTTGGGGAAGTTAGGCAGATATTTAGGTTTTGGTATATTTTGTTGCGCCGGTGCTATAAGTACACGACAAACATACATCCCCCCTTACTTGGCATGTTGGTCGTGCAATAGAGACATATTTTCCATGTATGAGATAATGTAAGCATTTGTAGTTTATTTCTCGTGCACCTATAGGGGTTAGGCATGAATTAGTGAAGGCTCAGGCAAATTTTAAGTGTTGGGCTGATATTTTATGGGCACCATGGTATTCATATTGGATCACTATGACATAGGTGGGCCAGTTGTATAATGTTCATTCTCTTTCTACTGCGTGCCACTTGTGTTTATAGGAGGGTTGTTTTGCATTCATCGGTGTTTCTTCGTATTAAGTATTTAGGAGGGAGATATTAGTTTCGAATGACTTAGGATCTACGTACCCCTTGAGATCCATTATCTTATGATGGCATATTCTATAGACATAGGATCATTGGATCGTGGTATATACATGGATCGAGGCAGACTGGATGGGTTGATGCTTTGGTATATTTTTCTAATCGATGGGGATTTTGATTTACAAATGGGTTAGATTTTCTCCTTGATGGTATATGTTATCTAACTACGCTCGAGAAGTGAACTCTGATCATGTAGGTGCACATATAGCAACCGGTGGAGGTCAAGCACCTTCTTTTTTTTTTATCTCACTCCATCCCAGTATGCTCGATAGCCTGTGAACTTCAATATCTTAAACCATATTATATAGCATATAATATCACTAGTACTCTTGTCAAGCAACTAATTGTTTATCCACGTGATTATGATATTACTATTATCCCTATTATCGAACTTTACTTGCCTTTTAGATAATTAAATAATTCAATAAACATATGTAAACTGACATATATTATATTTAATTACAGTATTTAGGTAGCTTAGATGAGCAAAGATGATATGTTGTCGTTATTTAGCATATGACCCTCGTTTATACTCTAATTCTCGGTCAATAGACTCAACGGACGATGCAGATGCATATTGATGATTTAGAGACTTAGTTAGCTACATTTATATTACTGTTATTTGATTGTACTCTTACATTATTTATGCTATCCTAGTTTAGCTATATTGTTATACTTATTTAATGTACTGTTATGCTTATATTACTATTGTCTTGTCATGCTGTATTGCTTCCTCAATCTTACACCGCTTTATTCACATTTCAATAAAAAGGTTATTAAAGACAAAGTGGTACGTTGTTTTGTCATGTTTGAACATTGTAGCGGTGTTCCACATCTTTATTCGCATTTCAGCATACCAGTTACCAAAAGACAAAGCAATACAATGTTACATCGCATTGGAACATTGTAGCCATGTCGCATTGCTTTATTCACATTTTGGCATACCCATTTCTATTTGGCATGGACTAGAGAAATGCACATTTCGTACCCTATATCTCCGAATGAGGGTGATGTGGATTAGAAAATTGCATGAAAGCAAAAGTTGGTCTGACATCCCAGGATGTCTCAACCGTACGGAATGGGGATGAAAGGACTGCCCCAAAGCATATCATGAAACTTAAGTGGCAAAGGAAAAGAACTAACTACCATATTAGAAGTTATTGCTTCATACAATTTATGAATATGGCATTCTTTTTGGAACACCTGATCCAACAACGCTTAAACGTTATCAAGTGGTAAGGCTTGTTTAATGATCTAGCACTTGGTCAAGTAACTTTATTAACAAGTACTCTTAGGTATGACCTATGCAGTTACCCAGCTAAAGCCTCACAATATCCCCATTATAGTACAAAGTGTTCTTTAACCGCCGCGCTATTTCAACTTAGCGCCGATGAATAGTAAATTGACATGTAGTCCCACTATTTTCCGTTGTATCTGCTAAATCAAGGCTTCATAGCATCCGCTTTAGCTGTATTAATATATAAAGTTTGATTTGACTAGTTCTCTTTTTAAAAAATCCAGTAAATTTAGCGTAAAAGGCTAAATTTAAGGCATAAGTGCCTAATATATGGTAACAGCCAATTACATTCATCAAAATTAACTTGCATAACTATGATATTCCTTGATTTTGTTATATAAGATTAATTACTATTATTTTCTTGTATATATATATATATATATATATATATATATATATATATATATATATATATATATATATATATAATGTGGTTAACTAATTTTCAAATATTTGTTTTTACATTTAATGGAACTTTTGTACCTCCGCTATATCCTCGCTATTTCCATGCTTTATTCCCACGTACATTTTTGCACCTCCACCGCTGTAGAACCGCTAAGCCTTTAACTGCACAGGGTGGAACATTTACAACCATGGCTATCGTCTTGACAATGAGATTTATCCAAAATGGAGCATCTTGTGAAAACATGTCCCAATCAGATAATTGCAAATCAATAAAAGTTTGTTCCAATGCAAGAGTAACAGAGAAAAGAAGTAGAAACAACTTTCGTCGTTCTTCAATATAGGCTTGCAATGAGCAACAACCATTGTCAATTGTGGTCTTGAGAAAAATGTCCACAATTATATCTGCATGTATTATTATTCATAATATGATTGAGGATGAAACAAATATAAATAAAGAACTTTGTTACTAAAAATATGATAGTGCGACGCAATTGCCGTAAATATTCCGTTATGACATTCTTATTTACGTGGAACATCAACATTCTTATTTACGTGGAACATCAACATTCTTATTTCAAGATGCACAAATTCACAACCAGATACAAAACCATCCCACGAATCATACTTAAAATTACTTTCAGGACCGTTAGTTAATTTCACATTTAATTAGCTATGTGTGCATGCATTTGTCTGGTATTCTTTTATTTAGTTTATCAATTATATTTAGTTTATCAATTAAAACCTAGAAGTTTGGTTGTTGAACAACAAAGACAAGTAATTGTACAGTAAAGACATAAGCAAAAATAGTTGACAAAACTTAATTGAAATGGATGACTTAAAAAAATTGGATGGCGATCAAGAACCAAATTCTTATACCAAAGTTTCACTACATATGTTTGTTTGACTTATTCAGATTGTTACACTGTAAGCTGTTAATTTTAAGAGGGTGCAACTACGCAAAATGGGTTGATGATCGTTTATATCTAAAGAGCATAGAATGTACAAATGAGTTGGAAAAAGAAATAAAACATCCCGGAAATGCCCTAGAAAACATGAAGCATGACTATGGCGTGTAGTTTGTTTATATTCTTTTTCGTTAAAGTCCGTTGTATCTCATTATCAATTTATTGTGTATACATGTCAAAAATGTAATTTGATTTATCGCTTAACATGATGAATAGATGATTTAAGCAAATTGATCACATAAACGATTAACAACACAGTACATAAAACATATATTACACTCAGTTTACATCAACGTATAACATTAAATGAATCAAAATGACAAATACTGATGTACATGAAATCAATTATAAAATATATGGTTATCACAAACCTATTGCAGCACCATCGTCCTCATCGTCCATGTCGTCATCAACGTCATCCTCGTCCATGTCACCATCATTTCCATCGTCGCCATCGACAACACCACACCTCCTACCGTTGTTTACTGATAACCGTAAAATTTGTACCTTCACACGAAATCCAAACAAAATGGAAATGGTCACACTGCTATGTCTCAACGTTCTGATCCCAATGAAATTCGTTTCGTTGAAAACCGACTCTATTTGCAAAACGACGCTATTTTGATTCTAATTTATTTATAGGTTCACTTTTAAATTGCACGTACAGATAAAACAACTTCAATTGGCTCCAAATTCAAAATCTAGCAATATTTTGTTATACCTATTCCAATAAAATTCATTTCGTAGAAAACGAAGGTCGTTTGAAAAGCGACTATCTTTAAGGCCTATGTAATAAAGATAAAATATATTTAAATCCAAAATAATAATAAGCAAATTATTATTATCGTACATCTCCAAATGAAATATTATACAGCTTCAAAAGAACACAATATATATTTTAAACTCAACATTAAAGATCCTAAGTTAAATAATATTCAATATATATATAATTCCTTAATATTTATTTAATAAATGTTATCGTTTATTAATGAATTTCACAGCAACTATTCAAAAATTTGAATTGTACATAACTTGCAATTTATAAGTTAAAAACTCGAATTTTCTCTTACATTAGAAAAATATAATCAAATAGATTCAAATGTTTCTTATTTCAATGAATTCCGACTTATATCGGATCTGCATATTCAATTAAAGTTCAAACTCAATATTATGTACTACCGTGTCATTTCGAGCTCATTTTAATTAATAATATATATGTTTAAACTCCACTTTTTGGTAAATAAATTTGATATAAAATCCATTTATATTACCAAATCAATATTTAAAACAGATTTAAATATTCCTAATTAACGTTCAAAAATTTGGGACGTTACATGATATGTGCAAGGTTCCTCATCATCCAAGTTTATGATTTAGGCTTTTGGCTTGAATATTCTACACTTAGCCCTAATCATCATTTGGTGACCTTGTCTTTGAGGTGCAGACTGGTTTGTGTCTATATTCGTTGTACTTTCCTCAATATTTTCTTGAGGTACAACATTAGCATCCTCATCAGTCAAGTGTTGTGAGGAATATTGACTTTCTGAAAAATTGAGAGATTCACTGTGCCCCTGCTCAGTCTCATGACTTATGGGCTACTAGTGCCCTGAATCACTCAGACAATCTTGATTATTCATATTAAACGTAATGTCATAGTATAAAGGTATAGGTGGTGTAGAGAACTTTGCATATTATAAACTTTGTTGCTTGTTTTATCCTCTCTTCTTTAAAAGAAAACACATATTCTTTGAAAATAACATGTCTAGATATATAGACTCTACCATTACCATCTAAACGCTTATATCTCTTAATATTATTGGCATATCATATAAATGTACAAGGTGAAGATCTAAAATCTAGTTTATGAGACTTATACATTCGTAGGTAAGGAAAACACAAGCAATCAAACATCTTTAGGCTATCATAAATAGGTTTTTTTTTGTTAAATAAAACTTCTGATGGACTCTTATCATGCACTTGCAGGACGTTTGTGGGAAGCTTATTTATAAGGAAGGCAGCTGTAGCAAAGGCATCTGGCCAAAACTTGAGTGGCATAAATGCTCGTGCAAGCAATGTAAGCCCCATCTCTACGATATGCCTATACTTTCTTTCATTAAAGCCATTTTATTCAGAAGTATAAGTACATGTCATTCTATGTAAAATGCCTTTCTCATGAAAATAATTCTTAAGTGGTTTAACTCACCACCACCGTCTGTTTGAATAATTTTCAGACTACAACCAATTTGCTTTTCAGCTAGACTAATAAACTGTAAAACAACATTACTAATTTCAGATTTATTTTTCAGAAAATATATCATGAGTATCTAGATTAAGCACTAACGAAAGATATATAATATCTAAAACTGTAGTCAGTATTGATTGGGGTACGACCCTATAAATCAACTACCACTAGATCTAAAGCTGATTTATAAACAGTTTCATATTTCTTGAATGGTAATTTGTGACATTTACCTAATTGATAGTATGTACAAACATGAGAGTTAGAAGAACTATGAAAAGAAATTTCATTACTAAATAGAATTCTTTTTACAGTATCCAAACCAGGATGCCCAAGTTTGGCATGCCAAAAGTCAATAGAGTCAACACTATTTTTGCTCACTGTCATTTCAGATAAATTGCAGTGCATATTATCATCAGCAACTGCTCTTGATTCATTCAGAGAAAATTTATATAGCCTTTTGTTTGCCTTACCCTGCAATAAAATTTGTTTTGTTAGAATGTTTTTGATAAGGCATCAATTAGGGTAAAACTGAAAATAGATATTATTATCACATGCAAGCTGAGAAACACTTATCAAATTCTTTTTGATTTGAGGAACTCTAAGTATGTTATTTAAATATAGTATTCTATCACCTTGTATGTAAGCTTTCCCATTGTGAGTGGTATTTGTTGAGTACCCATTACCCATTTGAATGCACTGCTTACCTTTATACTCTTTGTTGACTAGATTTAAATTGTTGAGGTTATTAGTGACATGATTAGTAGAACCTGAATCAGGGAGCCATCATCATCATTCAAATCACCAGCTTTTGCTATTCTTGCATTGTCTGTTTGATTTCTTGAATCTTGTTGTAGAATTGTCATATTAGCACTAATATTATTCCCTTTCAGGTTACTTTGATTTGAGTTGTAACTGGATCAAATCTGAAATAGCATTGTTGGTTGTATGTTCGGTTTTTTCGCATATTTGACATTTGAGTCTATTTTTATTGTTTCTATCTCCCCCCTCTTCCTCTTTGTGGTCTATTAAGTTGGTTTCTTGTTTGGTAGCTATTGTTTCTTTCTTGACCTTTTTCTTTGTTTTAGGAAATGGAAGTTTATAGATAGATCTGAGATAATGCTTGTACCTTTCTTGTGTTCGATTCTACTTTCATGTGCAAAAGGAGTAGAATGAACATAAGCAATGGATGGTAGAGGGTCCATTGATGAGATGATGGCTACTACAGCCTCGTATTCATCGTCGAGACCATTTAAAATGGCATTGATATGTTTAGAATCTGAGATTTTATGACCTGCAAACTCAAGTAAGTCCAAGATATTCTTGATTTTAATAAGATATTATCTTATGCTTGTACTGTCTTTCTTGGTATTTTGAAGTTGCTTTCTATACAACATAATTTCTACAGAGGATTGAAAACTGAACACCTTTTGTATTGTGGTCCAAATTTCGCATGTAATATTGCACCCTATAAGTTATGTCATAATATCTGCACGGATAGCAGATAATATCCATGTGCAAAGAAGTCTATCTTGCCTTTTATAAATAACATGCTCTCTGTTTTGAATAGAGTTACCTTTATCATTAGTAATAGTCGCATCAAGTATAGTCTTTCATCCATCTATATAACCTTCCAAGCCATACCCATCAATTGCTGTCTGAATATGGAATTTCCATAATATTTAATTGTTTTCATCCAGTTGAATGAGGGTTAACTGATTTTGTGGGTTGATCATTGTTAGACCAAAAAATGGTCCTAACACCCAATTGATTACATTTTCCAAAGAATAATGAGAAATCATGAACTAAAAGCAAGAAAAATCAGTCAACACATGAAATTTATAGTGGTTCGGCGTTAATGAGCCTACGTCCACTTTATAGTTTCTCATTTCATTCCAGAATTACAATGAATATTGACACTTAATCACTCAAATATAATGAATAATTCTCTCCGAATTCATTGATTTTCATTGGAGAAGAAGATGGTTATTGATGGGGAATTCGTCCATGGCTATCATGAATGAATGAAATGCCAAAAGTCCCCTGAAATCTCCACGAAATGTTGTATTTATAGGCAAATGGAGGTTGCTCCTGGGATCGATTCGGGTGTGACATGGCAACCATCCAGCGGGTCATGGAGAAGTAGTGGGACACGTGGAGAAACGGTTTCCAGATCATGGGCTGCCACGTGTAAGTAGATCCGAATGATAAGCCTAGAAAATAGGAGCACGTTGAGGAGTGGTTGCAACTTCAGGCAGTTCGGGTAGAGGGTACTCCGATCTGATCCGGAGAGGGGGATCTGATCCGATCCGAAAGGAGGGATCTGACCCGATCTGATGGGGGGATCCTATCCGGTGACATTTGCATGAATAATTCAAGTTTTACAGCTTTCTATCACTCTACTCAAGTGATCGCCAATCAATGTAAGTTCGTACCCAAGTCCCTGGCTTTGGGTAGCCTGGTTACAAAGCAGGCTAACATTTTGCCCCCCAAAGTACATTTTATTGCAGATGAGATGTTATTTGAATAAGTCGAGCTAAATCTTTTTGGAACGTCATCCACCCTTGAGGAGGTTTTATCAGATTGTTGCATTACTTCCATGGGCGCTAGTCAGGCCAAATTCTATGGAAGAAATAGTTGAAATGATCAGGTAACTGTTTTAAACCTCGTCGAATTAAGAGATTTCAACTCTTTCATCAAAAAGTCATGTAGGATTGCTGGCTCCCGTGCATGCGATCATGCCCGCATAGGTCATTGTCAAATGGGGTCGTCTTCCCACACAAACCAAAAGTATTGTAAAGTTAGACCTTCTTTTGCATACAAGCAAATGTATGAAGTAGTCTTCCAAGTCATGTGGTAGTATAAGAATCTTCGGGCTCTGAGCTGGGATCTGCAGAGAAGACCTCGGAATTGGCGTAGGAATTTGTCATTTGTGCTTGGATTTGGATTATCTTGATATCAAATATTAATCTAGGGCTCCACGATCGCATTGAATCGTAACATTAAGGAATCTGAAAGCGACGATCACTCCAGATCATGTTAATAGAAAATCAAAAACTAATGGTCCTTCAGACCGTATTGGGAAAAATCCATGATCGCTCCAGATGGTTTTATAATCCTGTGATCACATATGAGTCAGCAAGGGACATCGTTGAAATCAAATAAACCAGTGCTCGTAAGATCATTACAAATGTAAGTTAGTTGAAGAATTCTCCACATTCTCCATTCGATGTAGCTGTAAATCAAGTCTTGGAAGTCATGTTAGATCCGTTAGTGGGCTTTCTTGAGCGGTCAAGACGAATCATGTCATATTCCAGAGATATAGTTTATATGTTCTGAATTATGCACAAAGTCAAGATCATATTCAAATTCAGTATGCAAGTTGAAGCTCATGCTCCTAACGTCAGTGGAGGACAAACGAAGTCAGTGTTTATGCCCCTAGCATCGGTGGGGGTTGGACTAGGTCAATCAGACATCTAGTCTTCTATCCATTTCACTTTTCATTATCGCATCGGGTTAGAGCTGTAGGCTCGACAATCTTAGCTGACCCAGTTGTTCTATACTCTTTCTCAAGTCAACAAGAGTTGAAGTTGTATGCATGAATGGTCGAATCATGTTCGCTTTGGTGTCATCTCGTCTCTTTAGTCAGAAAGTGAGGATTGCCTTATCGAATGCCAGTGAACTCATATACTCTCCTCGCATCAGCCACGGGGTTGAGTAAGCTCATCAATCATGCAAGCAAGGAACTTTGTTAGGGAGTTACTAGAGCTCCTTTGTTTCATGATTTGGCATAATCCGAAATAGCCACATAGTCTTGTTGAGTCTATCTCTTACGGTTGGTTCCATTAAGCTTGACAATCAAGATCGCGGGCCCGATTAATGACATTGGTCTTTTTCGAAATTGTAAATTTCTGTCAGTCTTTCCTAGGGCTTTTCTTTTGCCTTTATCATTTCAAGAGTCAGATGGTGATCCATTTTATCGTGAAGACATTGAGATCATCCATTTCAACATTAGCACTTTCTTGAAGCATTAATATGTCTGTCTCAAGATAGGATTTTCCAACGTTTCTAGGAAAATCTCATGGTAGAGAGATACCGAGGTTTGTTTTAGAGGTGAATCCGCCATGTCCTCTTGGTGGGTCTCGTGCAGAGAGGTTTTGAAGTTTGAGATATCCAGAATACCGAATAATGCTGCAATCAACACCATATATGGTCCAGGTCAATTTACCGATGCCATTGCGGCGTTGAATCTTTCAAGGAATGCATGCAAGGTCTCGTTGGAGTTCTATTGAAGCATCAATTAATGTTGGCAATCTGGCCCTCATCTTTGAGAAGTTGTCGCCAATTGTCCAATTTAGCGTGAGTGCCCCGGTATGAAGTCTTGAAGTGGGTGGAAGTCAGTCTCTGGCTTCTTGGTTGCGCATATGTAATAGCCGTCAATCAGGCTTCTGTCTTTTAATTCTGGATGATGATCCGCTACTCAGATGTATGCAGGTTGTTCTTGAGGATCCATTTTTCTAGTTATAGTCTGGGATCTTGCGAAACTCCGATAATGATAAATGTGTCTAAAGTTGGCGGATAGTCAAATTATGTTGCTCGAAGCTCGTATCCTGTACTCCCCATCCACGGGGATTTTACTAAACGGTAATCATCAAATCCACATATTCTCTAAATTCATACTCCCTCATAAAGCTGTGAGTTAAAGTTTGATATACAAAATAATTTTTTCGTGTTCAACTCATGTTAGTCTTTGATCTCCCATCCAAGCTCTGAGGTTCGAAGTTGCGTGGCGATAAAGTCAGATTATAGCTGTCTCAAATGCTCTCATTTTCCCCCTACATGGGGAGCCTCATGTTGAGGTTGAGCTGGATTTTAAACATTCATCTGAATTAGAGCAAAGGTTGGTCAGGCTCCGTTTAAGTTTTCAGTGGCTCTTGCATATCCATAGTTTTCATCCAAAATGTTACGGTCGGAAGTTGCATGCTACAAATGCCTGGGAGGAGGTTGGTTGCATCTTGTTTCATTAAAGACGACTATGCCAACTTGTCCTAGGGTCTCATATGATCCGGACCACGGAGCAGGGAGTGTTTGAGCCAAGTTTGTTGTTGCTTGAATTCCCATACTGCTCGCTCCAACTAGTAAGTCGTAGTTACTCGGCCTTCCAACTATCCAAGTAAAGAAGTTATCCATCACTTTATGTCATTTCCGGAGAAGTTCATCTCGCTGAGCCATCCGAGTTCCCAAATCAGCAAGGGTACCATCCATTTCATATCTAGCTTGACATGCTGAGGGATCATCGCAAGAAGAAATCTGCTGACTTCCTTTGTTCCTAGCGCCATCTACGCAAATATCCTCAGCACGGAAGAAATTTCTATCTTCCTTCTTCTTAGCCTTTGAGTCTGAGTGTCAGGAAATTCGCTTCCTCGTAAGTTAGAAGTCAAAGTAATGGCGTCCCCCTTTATATGGGGTCTTTCAACTGGGAAGTCGGTCGGGACTAGCAAATGGGCGTTCACTCTGCATCCATTCCGTGGTCCTCAAGCAGCTCTTAGGGCCTCCTTTTGGTCGTTGACTTAAGTCGTGTGACACGTCATTAAACAATTCACTCTCAGGGCCTCCTTTCGATTGTCGCCTTGAGTTGCATGAGAAATTTAGCATTGGGCATCAGCATCCGCCTTCTAGATGTGGCCCTTTGTTTGTTTTCCACTGGCCTGCTGCGGTTGTCGCGAGTGCGGCCCTCGCATTCTTGTCTTGTTATCTTGTACAAGCCTGCACTCTATAAACAAAGTGAATCTCTAAGTAATAGGTAATAAAGCACATCACAATCAAGTAAGGGTTCCAATTCAGAACCCCTACAATCAAATAATATATAGTAGATCATATAGTATTTATATAGGGGGGCGATGTGTGTGCCCCCAATCAAACATGAATAAAGTGCCTAATCAGGGCTTGTTCAACATTATGTTGCCCCAAATCCTTCCGTGGGGGTGTTGGCTCAGCTTTCAATCTTATCCCCAATCCTTCAGTGGGGTAGGAGCCTGTTGTCTTCGGTGCTTAATCTTAGCACCTTTATACTCTCCTGACGTATGCCCAGGTTAGAGTGTAATCAAAGCGGTCTTTAATCGTGGTGCACCATCACGCCTTGGGGACGTCATCTTCCCATCCTTTATACTCTCTCTCGAATCATGAGAGTTAGAGTTAATCAGGCGAATGGTCATGTCATTCGTCTTGGCTTTCCTCCTACGCTCTAATCCCAAGAGCGGGATTCTGCCGGCTCGAGTGTCATTCTCGAACTCGATCTTTAGTCCATACTCCATGCTTCACTCTGGTAGATGGAGATTTTCGGGCAAGTGGTCGGGTCTCACTCGCCGAGGCGCTACCTCCTAATCTCCGATTCACAGGTAGAGGTGGCCATTCGCAATAATCAAGTTTCTCTCGTCCCATCGATTCGCGGGATGGAGTTTGGTCGGGCACTGCAATATCGTCCTTCAAATGTTCTCTCAAATCATGAGAGCCAGACCCATGGAGCGAGTGGTCTTTAATCACGGCGCACCCATCACATTCATCCTAGATTTGTACTTCTATCCAATCTCTGAGGGTTAGAGTTAGCCTGGCAAACAGTCGGAAAATGTTTGCAGAAGCTTTACGTTCCTCCGATCAATCTATGGGAGGAGTGATTGGCACCGAACTTTGGGTACCTGCATCGTTCATATCGCATGAATTAGTCATGTCAATAATTCAGGAAGCATGTAAGAGTAAATTGCATGATTGAAAAGTAAGCATATCAAGGGGCAGTGTTGCCTCCTTTATTTGGATTCATGTAATCTGATTGCGTCAAACATAGGACTGAGCCATGTAGATGGTCGAACTGCATCTGTCTAAAATCGGATTCCAACTTTGAAATGCAAAAGTCAATTCATAATTATCTTTATGTCTGCCATGTATGAGCCAAGGAGTGGATGGTCATCTCGGATCCGCCTTGAGCTATACAACTTATTTCAGGTGGAGGGCGTGGCTTTGTAAACGAGTTGTTCAGTCAAGCTCATTATGGTATTGTTCCATAACTCTATATGCGAGTGTTAGAAGTCTGATCAGTATCAAATCCTAAGTATCTACATCACCCACATATTAATTCATCAGAGTTAATTACATCAATAGCTCATAAAGCATGCAAATATAAGAGTCATGGTTAAAGAGTAATCCTGTTAAAGGAATGAATATGATTCTGTGCGAAAATGGCATTGCATGCTATCTACAGGTCCATTGTGCCTCGCCTAATCTCTACTAGGGGATGGTTTGATTGTGGTCTTGGAGTGACAAAGGCAGTTAGGTAAATACTATAAACGAATGATGAGGTCATGTCTCCTTTGAATCGCCTTCCTGCCCCCATGCTAAGGGCAAGGGTTGAATGTCAGGGAGTCATGTATTTATGTTAATGGTATC
This sequence comes from Allium sativum, assembly GCA_030737875.1. Classification (NCBI taxonomy): domain Eukaryota; kingdom Viridiplantae; phylum Streptophyta; class Magnoliopsida; order Asparagales; family Amaryllidaceae; genus Allium; species Allium sativum. The sequence goes on from CM060913.1 coordinate 39,423,286, forward strand.
ATATCATCATGTTGGTGCTAGGACAGTAATTGGCAGGAGAATAATGGATCCATGTTTATAGAAGTTTTTGTGCTTTCCATGCTAGGAAGTAGGATATGGCTGCTAGGGGGATAGTTATATCTCATCCATCCGCATATATGCCTTCAATCCTATCTCGGGAATAAGATCTAATGGACAGATAATCAATCAACATCCAGGCTTAAGTACTCTAAACTTTTAACTCGTCAATTTTCGGGCAAGGCTAAGGCAGTCTATCATGCAAGCCTATTATGTATCAGCTTTGAATTAAATGATGTAATCATGAGCAATCGACGTTCGAATCTCCGGTTGCACCCAATGTCTGGGACATGAGTTACTTGACTAATCCTCAATGAAGGGAGTGAAATTGTAAATCTTCACTTTCTAACTCCAAAACATCGTTTTTCAAAAGTTTCATTCGCGTTCATCTCCCATCTAGCGGGAGGCTGATTAGTGATTTTGTCCAATCATTTAGGGCGACGAATTCAGCAATGAGGCTCGTTGGTGTCTGTCTTGGGACAACCTTCCAAGGGAAATAAGCATTGTCGCCTTGCATATCATATCTCAAGGCATAAAGAGCGAAGGCATGCCTTTCTCTTCTCCTTGCTAAATGCATTTCGTGCTGCAGGAAGTTCATCATGGGGTTGTCTATGACTCTCTTCTGAGTTTTCGGAACTGTCAAACTTGGCCGGATTATTGACCTTTTGATTTTCCATTCGTAGGACGTAAGATATGCTGTAACGTTCCAATCCATCCAATAGCTCTTCTACTTGTTCTAGGTAAGCTACGAGTTATAGTCCCTTCATCTGGAATTTCCTTCGAATCAATACATCTCCAACGCCGGGTCATCGATCATTCATTGCACCGTCGGTATACAGTAACAGGTGCTTGTATTCATTTTTCGTTTTGAAGGGCCATCTTCTTCATCTAACACATCCTCTTTGGGAGTGGTGAATTCAGCGATGGATCCGGCTAATGTTTTGGGAATTGAGCAGTAGACACTAGGGTGCAATGTAAGCTTTGAATTCTGCTGGAGCTGGTCGGTCTAGACCTTGATCAGATAAACTTGAGTATGATAGCATAGCTTGCGAGACTTTAAGTAATATTCATGTGTTATGTCACAATGGAAATAAGAAGTAGAGAGCTAATAGTTGATTCATATTTGCTTTAATCTCGAGCTCTCATCATTTGAACAAGGTCGTATGGTGGCTGGTGAGCAATCAAGTTGCTATAATCCGGGGAAGGATCCATAGGCCCAATCATGGCATGTGGTGGTTCAACTAGTACCTAACTCTGGGCTCCAAAGTATGTTGACCTAACCCTTATTCGATGGAAATCAGTCTTCCTCGGTGTGGTTGACATCAAATAGCCATTGCAAAGATTAGCCAGGTTCTTCGGGAGGTGAACCTCAGTACATATTTCATTCATCACATCATACGATTGAAGTGTAGCTTTGGGATGTTGGGATCCTTAGCCACTTTCTGGTATCCCATTATTGACAATCAAGATCACTAAAATCATATGAATCATCTTCGGAGTAGTGCTCGGACTGTTCCATATAACTGTCATTCGATGCCCCGCCGATTATACAAGTTTAAGTCGCATAAATAAGATGGTCACTACTCGTTAGCGAGCAACATCGGTTGCACCAGTGAAATCTATACACCATCAGAACTAAGGAAGAGGAAGCTGCTATGAGACAATCATTGTCTTGTATACTGTCCTTGATAACAAGCTGAATCTGATCGATAGATCCTCAAATTGGCTTACTGATGTAAATAAGCGTCATGGCTATGGGAAGAATCCCAATCGTTGCCAACTTGCTTTGATATTCTCAAACTATCTGTCTAATCTTTATTGACAAGCTTTGATAATTGCTGTTATCTAAAACGTACGCCGAGCCGAAGGAGAGCCGAGCTTCGAGCCGAAGGCGAGGCCGTCAGCGGGTCCGGGCGCAGCGCCGGTGGGGGTCCGGGGCCCCACAGTCCCGGTGGATGTGGCCTTTTTTGAAATGATCCGAAAAATGTATTTTTTCCAAAAAATAGCTGTACCGGGTCGGATCGGAATTTGCCTCAAAGTTGCGGTTCGGAGATGTCATCGCATTGGGTCGGACCAGACCAGTTCCTCCGATCCGGGTTGGAGCATCATCAGCTGATCGGTTCGGGTGCCCCTCCTACGGTTCGGTTTGGGTTCACTCTTCCAGGTCGGATCGTGGTGTCACCCTCGGGTCGGTGGTATACTCATCTTCCTTATCCGAACCGGTTACTTCGATCCCAATTACTTCGATCCGAGCCGGTTACATCGATCCGAGCCGGTGGTCTGTTTATCTACTGTGTCCACACCAATTTCCATCCGATCTGACCTTTTGCTCGATCCGATCCGCAAGGCCTGTGCAGCTTTTTTCAAATCTACTTCGGTATATCAAACTTTGACTTCCAATCAAAACGTTGTTGTTCATCACATTTCCAACTCCTTCAGCCCATCTAAGCAGCAAGCGACTCTTTCAGAATTGAATACGGATCTCCCCTCAATGAACTATGACATCCATTAGTAGATGAGGAGATCTATGGTTGAGAATCAGTCCATTCTCAGTGAAAGCACCAAAATGTTAGACCAAAAAATGGTCCTAACACCCAATTGATTACATTTTGCAGAGAATAATGAGAAATCATGAACTAAAAGCAAGAAAAATCAGTCAACACACGAAATTTATAGTGGTTCGGCGTTAATGAGCCTACGTCCACTTTATAGTTTCTCATTTCATTCCAGAATTACAATTACAATGAATATTGACACTTAGTCACTCAAATACAATGAATAATTCTCTCCGAATTCATTGATTTTCATTGGAGAAGAAGATGGTTATTGATGGGGAATTCGGCCACGGCTATCATGAATGAATGAAATGCCAAAAGTCCCCTGAAATCTCCACGAAATGCTGTATTTATAGGCAAATGGAGGTTGCCCCTGAGATCGGTTCGGGTGTGACGTGGCAACCATCCAGCGGGTCATGGAGAAGTAGTGGGACACGTGGAGAAACGGTTTCCAGATCATGGGCTGCCACGTGTAAGTAGATCTGAATGATAAGCCTAGAAAATAGGAGCACGTTGAGGAGTGGTTGCAACTTCAGGTGGTTCGGGTAGAGGGTACTCCGATCCGATCTGGAGAGGGGGATCCGATCCGAAAGGAGGGATCCGATCCGATCCAAGGGGGGATCCGATCCGGTGACATTTGCATGAATAATTCAAGTTTTGCGGCTTTCTTTCACTCTACTCAAGTGATCACCAATCAATGTAAGTTCGTACCCAAGTCCCTGACTTTGGGTAGCCTGGTTACAAAGCAGGCTAACAATCATCGTTTTTGACAGGTTTTCTATGGTGATGGGTTGACCAGGACCTGATGTGCTTGAGTTTGCAGAAGTAACTGTTTGGCTATTATTATCTCTAGTCATGGGGAAAGATCAAACGATAGTGGGAAACAAAACAATGTGGGTTTCTTAAATTTATTCAAGAAATCGAAGAATACAACACTTGAATGGTGACAGCAGCCTGAAGCAAATGATGCTAGGCCCAATGTTTTATGGCAATGCTCTGTGAACCGTTCAAGAATGATGCAGAACAGGATTCAGAGGGAAGGATAAACAGTTGAATGGTGAGTGCAGCCTGAGGAAGATGACGCTTTATGGCAAGATACTGTGATTCGTTCAAGAATGATACAAACCGAATGAAAGAACTTAGAGGAAGGAATAAAACCTAACAGTTTCAAATGAAGAAACAAATTTGATGAACTGCCACCAGTCGCAACCATTTCAGTAAATATTGAAGTTACTCTGATGCTGGAAGAGGACGACAACTATGTCGATAAGACCAAGGAGCTCTTATACCATGAATGAAATACAGAATTGATGAACAGAGAGAATGTTGTAAATGATTTTATTGTAATGAATTAAGTATCTGTAAGCAGAACGTTACATGTATTTATATATACAAAATTGTGCTGCATGGGCCTTTATGTACAGAAAAATATTATTGGACTGTAAGCCCAATATGATATATGAGAGTGAAAATATCTTCTGTGAATGCTTCTATTATCATGCACCTGCCAAACCCATGCTCACCCTTATACTCACACCCGCATGGTGCTGCTATTTAAATTTCCACGCAGAGAAAGGAAATGGAGAACAGGGCTGAGCCTGAAACACAAAAAATTATCGAAGGCCCTAGGCAAATCAAGATATTAGAGGCCCGAAGCCATCAGAACATGTCCAAACATACGCAGTATGAGATCGGAAGCCCTAGGCGACTGCCTTGGTTGCCTTACCCCAGGGCCGCGCCTGATAGAGAATGTGAAGTGTTTACATCCTCTACTAAATATTTGTATTTTAGGAGTAACTTGAAATGAATGAGATGAAATGCAAATGTTTACTGTTGTCTTCATTATTAGTGTGTTCCACCCTTCCAGTTCATGCTTTTTTAATCCTTACTATTACTATGTTACGTGTGTGCCTTTTTGCCCTTATTTCCAGAGAACAAAATGTCTCTAAAAAACATGTGAAAGTGTGGAAGATCAGGTTCCTGTCTCACGTGTTTGCGTGCGTATATATAGGCCAGTTTTCTTAACACCTAAATTTTCAAAAGTAAATGAGAGTAAGTGAAAAACGAAGTTGACTGATATACATTAAATGAAAAGTATGGTATAAACCAGGGGTGTATATAAACCACACCATAATGCGAAAACCGTCAAATTATTGGACTGTAAAATCGTTGCGGAAAACCAAACCGAACTACCTTTTTAAATACTCTAAACCGAACCGACCTGCAACGATACGGTTCGATTTGAACTATTGATCCAAGCATATTAAACCAAACTGAACCGAACCGAATATGTGCACTATTAATCTTATGATAAAAATATAACTAATTCCTATTTAATTTTTTATTTTAACAATGTTTATTCTATTTTCAGCGTAGGTTGTTGTTATATTAGTAATAATCGTCATCACAAAGGAAAATTTTATAATTTCAATGTAGTAGTTTCCATGTTTTTTTTGGATAATGCTAATTATTATCTTATTTGAGTTATCTTACTAAAATTTATGTATTAAATAATGTTGATGTCTGGTTAATATACTAAAACAAATTCAATTTTGCGTGAAACGTAAAATTGAAGTATTCATACAGTTAGATACTAATCTTTCCGTTCAGGGCAAGATTGTTTGTTTTAACCTTTAAGTGACACAACATCACACAATCATGAATTGATTGTCAACAGAAGTAATTCTCTTATTTCATATTTAATGCGTGTTCAAAATGGACCCAACAAAAAAGGACCGTATTAAAATAAAAACAAACTGAAACCAAATTGTTTGAACGGTAAATATAATGATTTGTATTTTTAATTATTAGTCGTTTGATGCAGTATGTAAGCGGTATTGATCTCCAAACCGAACTTCCTCTCCCTTAGGGTAAATAGAGCGCATTAAATGAAACTAATAGGCATGTGAAAAACCGAAAGTTGAGAAAAGGGAGAGGTATGGTTAATTGCACGTGTGTAATAACCCGGAAATTTTAAGCCAATTTAAAATTTTTATTTTGGCAATTTTAGTGAATTTTGAATATTAAAAATGGATTATTTTAAATAATAACGACGAGAAAAATTATTTTGAATAGAAATAGAACGTATATATTTATATAGAACGTCGTTAGAATATAAATATTTATTTATAATTATAAAGGGAATTGAAAATGGTGCGGTAGTTTGAAAATTCGATTTCAAATTTCAAATGAATGTACTGGGTGCAAAGTAAACCGGATTTTAACGAAACCAAAAATATTAGAATCTAATTGAGAATATCTTTCCAACGAATCCAAAAAATTGAAATTTCATAGCGGGGATCAAAAGATATGCCCAGCTGAAAATTCAGAATAGTCACCATGGAATTCTGGCCCTTAAAAATGGAAATTTTGCAAACGACCTCGGTTTTCGACGAAACAACTTTTGTTCGATCCGGGATGTCAAGTTATTGCTAGGTTTCGAAATTCGCAATTGTCTGAATCAATATGTGAGCGTGGCAAAGGAAAACGCGTTTGACCAGTTTTAGTTGATTTTAATCGACTGAAAAATGACCATTTTTCAAACAGTCTCCGAATTTGACGAAATTAATTTTGTTAGGACCGTATCGACAATACGAAGCTAGAAAATATTTTTCGGGAATTCTTAGAGTCCATATGTGACCCCGGTAAAACTGATCGAAACGATCGAATCAGCTTACGATACATATCCCATTGTGTTCGAAATGGGGGTATAATGCAAGAGACGACAATCGTTGAGTCTCGTTTAGAGATCGAAATAAAAAGTTGCTTTTTGGGGAATTTAAAATAATTAAATATATATTGGTCAACCCTCCTTCCTTCTCTCCCATCATTCAAATCATTCACCGTAAAAAAAAGGGAGGAGAGGGAGAAACGCATGCAGCAGCCCATCGCCCCTCCACCGTCGCGCCCAGCACCGCCGCACACCCCCAGCACCGCCGCCTCCTCCCTCTCCTCCTCCTCTCCTTCCTCTTCTCTCTCCCTTCAGTTTCTAAATCCCTAACCCCCAAAAAGATCGGATCTTCCACCTGAGGGAACCGCCGCCCTCTGAGAGACCCGCCGCCACCCCTGCCGTCCTCCCAGACCCCAACGATCCCCATGCCCTTCCGACGACGTAAAACCCTCTCCTTGATCCAAAAACTGAGTTTTCACATGAAAGGTGAGTTTTTTTTATGTATTTAGCTTAAATAAATTAGTGTAATCAAGTAAAATCAGTTTTTGTTTAAATCAGTTTTTTTATACAGAAATATTTGTTTTTTTATATAAATTAGAGAAAAGGTTCGATTTTTAATTTCAGTGAAAAGGCGGGATTTTTACAATAGAAAAAGATTTTATTTTTACTATATGAACAATAGAAAAAGATTTGATTTTTCCTATATGAACAATAGAAAAAGATTTGATTTTTTAGCAAAAAGATTTTGTCTTAAAATTGAATAAAAAAAGATATGAATTTTCTTAAATAAAAAGATTTGATTTTTATAAGGGAATGATTATATTTTTCTATATGAAAAGACTACAATTGTATAAACGAGAAGATCGGATTTTTATGTCATAAAAATATGATTTTTATACTATAGAAAGTATTAAAATATGATTTTTATATAAGTAGTGAATCAAAAATATAATTTTTATATAGTGATAAGGATATAAAAATAGAATTTTTATCTATATAGTAGCGGTATAAAAATAGAATTTTTATCTATATAGTAGCAGTGTAAAAATGTGATTTTTATATACATAGCAACAATATAAAAATGTGATTTTTATATTTGTAGTGGCTACGGGCAACGAAAGTGACGAAAGACGAGCACGACGAAGATTTCCTATATATGAAGAGTCGTGGTATTGGATTAGTGAATAAATAAATATTCATTTACAAACCGGACGGTTTGTTTATGTACACCTATTTGAAGGATATTGGTTGGGACGATAAATTTTACACATCGCCCAACTGCACAAATAATATTCAGTGTTTGTGGATTGAAACCCCACACGGGTGTTGGGATGATATTTGGCGTACACTAATCCCAATTATTTAGTTGTATGTCGATTGATTGGTCGACAGACTGTGTAAGCGTTAATTATTTATATTTAATGCTTATGCGGTTGTGTGGTGCACTTTGGATGATGGTTGATTATTTATCATTGCTATTATATACATGTGTTGTATGGAACCCATATGATTAACATTATATGGTAACTGATTGGGCCTCATTCCAATTGGGAAAATAAAGAATATTATAAAATATTCATGTATTGAGTAAAATATTTTAACAATAAAATTTACATCTTTATCATATATGAAATTAGAAACTAACTGGAAACTAGATAAGAAGAGTGGTTTCCTGGGTATTGATCTGATGTTGGTTTTGGCCTTCGGGGTTAATATTTAGGGAATCGTTCTCTTACTAATTTACGGTTGGAGTCTGATTAAAAATTAAACGATAGAAATCATAATTTTATAAATATATTAAATAATAAAAATAGTCATGTGTTGACGATGCTCATGTGTTGAGAATATTCATGTGTTGAAAGAAATATAGATTCATGTGTTGAATAGAATAAATATTCATTTGTTGAATAGAATAACGAAGTTATTGAAATATATAAAGCCGTGTTGATTAGAGGTGCGCCATTTTGACGTGAACGATATTTATATCGATTATATTCGTTTTATAATGAATATAGAAAAGGAAGTGATTTCAAAATATAACGTTTTGAAAATATTATCATTTATATAGTAATGATATGAAATATTCAATTTTGATTTGAAATTGAATATGAAGTTGAAATTGTTTTGAAAATGAGTTTAAAATGATTTATAAAATACGATTTGAATTGTAATCGATGAAATATATATAATATATATTATATATATTAAATGGCCTGAATAGAACGCGTCGCGTAGCGGTAGTTCGCGAATTTCGACCATTGACTTCGAATTGACGTTACGGGAGATCCGACCGTCGGATTCTCCTGAAACCAGAACCATTGGGTTCGTATCGAAAAGAGCTTTCCAATGAATATTAGAAATCTGAGATCTAACAGTTGGATTTGGAATTATGTCCAAATCGAATTTGGAAAAGGTCGCTGTAAGTGCAGTTTGATGGCCGTTGATGGAAATCGATTGTACGGGCCTTGACAAAATTATTAAAAATAGTAATAATTTGTGTGAAATCATAAGAAATGATTTGTGAAGAATTGGGAAGAAAAATTCCACATTTGTAAAGATAAAAATAGATTTTTATCGAAATGAACTAGTTTTGAACTAGAATTAAAATCCAATTATTTTTAAATAAATAAAGTGGATTTGAAATGGTTTTGAAAATAACCAGAATTTCCAATATATAAAGTGGAAATGGATTTGAATCGAAATTGTCTTTTGAATATTTCGATGTTGGATCTCGTAATTATACAGATATTGTTATGGAAATTTAAAAGATATATTCATATCGTTATTTCCAATACGATATTTGTTGGTCGTAGAATTTGATATTGAATATAAGCCGATATATTTTCTATTCAGATCCTTGTATTTAATATCAAATGTGATTTGGGTTTGTCGTGAATGGTGTCTTCATTAACACTGTTCTTAAGCCCAGTTGAGAAAAAGATTAAATCTTTCTCTTTAGATTTAATGAAGTGTACCAATTAAATAATATTTAATTGGAATTGAATTTGAATGTGATTTTGGGTTTATCGTGAACTGTATTTTAGATGACATTGGTTCTTTGACCCAGTTAAAGAAAGGATATTGATTTTTTGAGAAGATTAAAACTAACTGGAGTTTTAATGAATCGTTAATTAGTTAAGGTGATCGAGAATGGAGTATCACCAGTTTTGCTCCAAGCGATAGTTAAATATTTAATTAGATTTGAACGTGGAATGGTAATTAATTTTACCGATAACACCGTGGTGTTAGATATGGAGTATTACCCGTTTTTCTCCATGGGACGACTAGGTTAGGATTCAGAAATAAAATAAATAATTACTTCGGCGTGGTTTGCTAATCCCGACTAGTTTGGAAAACCATAATATGGTTTGAAATGATATCCAAATGAAGATTAAAGAATAAATTTAGAAGAATTTATCTTTGATAAAATTAATGGGAACCTTTTCCTAAGAATGTGAAAATTTGAATAAAAGAATATTATGAATTGGAATGAGGCGTATGTTGGGTTTGTGTAACATTTGTTTATTATATACGCTGGTTATTCGGAAAGTCCAGGTTTATACCCATTCTGAATAACCGATTCGACGATAAGTCGAAGATGAAGACGGTGGTTGAAGACCGGAAGTCTTCACATCGTTTGGATGATTATTGATGATCTTGATTGGGTTGTACACCCAAGAGGAGGGAATCAGTTGGTGATCGTCCAGACGTACTTGGAGATCGATGGATATGCGAGGAAAGTGCCTCCGGTTTCGTTCAGACCCAGAACGAACTTGTAAATGGACTATGTGTCTGACATTGGATTTTATTCTATGTTGATTGATCTCTATTAAATATACATCTGTTTGGCGGTGGAGAATTTATTCTCTTGCTTAACGCCCTTCTCTGAGACATACGAGCTCAAAGGTTGTATATCGACGGACATCAGTCGCATGGAGGGAATTGCCTATGTGGCATGCCTAAGTGGCAAATGATCAAGGCTTCTATTGAAAATCAAAGTCTTGTGGTTGATGATCAAAGCACAGCCTGTGTGGCATAGCTTTGTGTATAGCGTGAATTCGCGAGCCTCACACCTCGGTATGAGTCAAAAACGGGATATGGACCGTTGGGAGAACATGACGTTTCTTTCTAGCTATGGGTGATGTCAGTGACCTACCAGCCCTGACATTTATATACTTTTTACCTGTGGTTGTTGGAATGCGAGGCGCCTCAAATATATGGTCGATAACTGGCACTATGTGAGCCGACGTACAGACCATTATACAGGTCCTATAAGACCGGGAAACGTGTGTTCAGGAATTTCCAATCCTCCAAAGTTAGGTGAGGACCGGCCCAAGCGATTCCAAGGATCGCTGTGTGTGGTCCTGAGACATTTGCTATAGTGTCTCGAACTGAGAGGAGCTTGCCCCTTGCCTCGACTCATGATGGAATCCAATTTCCAATACGTGATATTTCAGTTTTATTTGTAGAGCCTAGTATTGGCGACATACTGGTATGGGACACTTATGCCGTCTATGATTGCTACTTATGATTGAAATTGTTTTCTTCACTTATAGTAATAATAAAAGATGAAATTTAGCGTATCAAACATTCTTTGGCTATTATAAGGTAAAAACTCTATCCTCCGGCTTGCGTTGCATTGTGTGATGGGACCTGGGTCTTATAATAGCTTCATTTTTCTTTATTTAGCATTGCGCAGTTTGTTTTATGCACTGGTATTCTTGGGAGGAAACCCGTTCCGTGTTATACGGCGTGGTCCCTTGATTTACCTAACTTTAAAAATAAAGATTAATAACTGTTTTAGTTCTCACACCAGTCACATGACTGACCTGGAGTTTATTGTTTTAACCTAAACTCTAGGTGCCCCTATTTTCCACGGGCAGCTTGTAGTTTTGGTTTTGCGGATTTATATTCACAGGATCCTGGTTTACAACTGGAACGATACTCGGAAAGCTCTGTATCCGTGTATTACTTTCAGTTGTGTTTTGTATTATTTTTCCGCTGCTATGTAATTTATTGTAATCTCTGATATTTATCGAATGTATTTTGTTTATTCATACTCTGTATATTCTTGTATCTGATGGAATTATTGTAATAAGCAATGAAATGTTCTTCTGTTTGTGTTCTGATTGGTCTTGTCCTCAAAGCAATCCGGGCTTTCCTTACCGGGGAAGTTCGGGTTGTTATAGAGTGGTATCAGAGCTTTGATTTACAGAGCTCGAGAACAAGACACATTAGAACCAAACGAAAGAATTCATCAGATATTGGATTTGTAATATCCAATTAGAATAACTCGTTAGAGATAGGATCATTAGTATCCTATAACGAGTGTAAAGAGTGAAATTTTTGAAAAATAAAAATGAAAACAATATTGTTTTGGAAATTTAAATCATTTTATACGTATTTGAATATTTTATTTGTATTGAATTTGGACAATCCGATATATAAAGATTTTGCATATACGCGTCATGAACGTATATTCGAAGTTTTAATATACTTGATAAATATAGAATCACACTCTAGTTGCCCGGGGACAATTCTGATGATGATCGCAACATCATTAGTATTTGTGTTCGAGTTTCGAAAGTGAGATTTCTATATATTTCCATTGACTGGTGTGAGAACCAAAACTAGATAGGTTTATTGTTGTGATTTGACATCAAAAACATGATTTTCTGTATATATATATATCAAAATTATGAATTTGAAACGTTAATTCACTAATTGATTGATGGTTGTGTTGTTTGATAATTGGTTTGAAATTTTGAACCATTTAGCCTAATTGAACAGAATACTGAACTGTATTGAAAAATGATTACAATTGCATGCATATACATGTACTTACATTGAACAGGTCATAGCAAGGAGGCTAGAGCAGAAGAATAAAATTGTTTGCCCGATAAATAGGTACATGTTTACAAATTTATTGGGATTTGATGATTTTATGAGTCGATTGGCTAGCCGCTTGGCTGTTTCTTTTTCTTTTTGGATTGATAAGGGCCATGGGAGGCTATTTGAAATACCTCGAAGTCCCCAGTGCAAGGGAGGTTATGGCGAAATTTTTCGAAAATTTAGGGCGTTAGCCAAATTTTTGAAAAATTTGAAAAGTTCTTAGAAACTGAAAAGTTGAAGAACTTAAGCCGTAATGGAAATAATGGAAGTTGAGTTGGTTTGTTAAACAACTTTCAGCTTCGTTCCTTTTTGGGGACGAAAAGTTTTAAGTGGGGGAGAATATAATAACCCAGAAATTCTGAGCCAATTTAAAAAAATTATTTTGGCAATTTTAGTGAATTTTGAATATTTAAAATGGATTATTTTAAATAATAACGACGAGAAAATTTATTTTGAATAGAAATAGAACGTATATATTTATTAGAATGTCGTTAGAATATAATTATTTATTTATAATTATAAAGGGAATTGAAAATGGCGCGGTAGTTTGAAAATTCGATTTCAAATTTCAAATGAATATACCGGGTGCAAAATAAACCGGATTTTAACGAAACCAAAAATATTAGAATCTAATTGAGAATATCTTTCCAACGAATCCAAAAAATTGAAATTTCATAGCGGGGATCAAAAGATATGCCCAGTTGAAAATTCAGAATAGTCGCTATGGAATTCTGGCCCTTAAAAATGGAAATTTTGCAAACGACCTCGGTTTTCGACGAAACCACTTTTGTTGGATCCGGGATGTCAATTTATAGCTAGGTTTCGAAATTCGTAATTTTCTGAATTAATATGTGAGCGTGGCAAAGGAAAACGCGTTTGACTAGTTTCAGTTGATTTTAATCGACTTGAAAATGACCATTTTTCAAACGGTCTCAGAATTTGACGAAATTAGTTTTGTTAGGACCATATCGACAATACGAAGCTAGAAAATATATTTCGGGAATTTTTAGAGTCCGTATGTGACCCCGGTAAATTGAAATGCGCGTTCAAATTCAATATATAGATTTATATTTTGATTTTGACGAAAACTGATCGAAACGATCGAATCAGCTTACGACACATATCCCATTGTGTTCGGAATGGGGGTATAACACCAGGGACGACAGTCGTTGGGTCTCGTTTAGAGATCGATATAAAAAGTTGCTTTTTGTGGACTTTAAAATGGGGATTGTTATTGACACTCCAAATATTGTTAAGGAGAGGTCAATTTTCTTTTAAGAAAGAATTTGTTAAGGGGAGTACCAATGCAAAGAACACTCCCTTAACAAATAAAGTTTGTTTTACCAAATTAGCCTTCTTTACAATAATCTCTTCTTTAGTTGTTAATCAAAAAAAATTATATAGTATGTTAATTGAACTGCACTAGATTTTTATATCAAATTAACAATAATCTCATTTGTTGGAATGCATCGGATCATATGAAAATATATTATTCATGGGAAATCAATATATATTAATTGAACAAATTTTTTTTATATGGTGTTCCACCATTATTTCTCCTCAAAAGATCACTTTTTTTTGTTTGCAAATAATTTAGGGATTTGATTTTTTTTTTTGCATTTAAAATTCATTGAAATTTGTGATGGTAACTGATATTATTACCAGGGTAAAATGGGAACGTAAAAAATTAAGTATGTGACCCCCCTAACATTCTTTTTATGATTGGAGTGTTTTTAAAATTTGACCTCCCCTTAACAATATTTGGAGTATCAATAACAACACCCTTTAAAATAATAAAATAATTAAATATATATTGGTCAACCCTCCTTCCTTCTCTCCCATCATTCAAATCATTCACCGTAAAAAAAAAGGGAGGAGAGGGAGAAACGCACGCAGCAGCCCATCGCCCCTCCACAGTCGCGCCCACCACCGTCGCACACCCCCAGCGCCGCCGCCTCCTCCCTCTCCTCCTCCTCTCCTTCCTCTTCTCTCTCCCTTCAGTTTCTAAATCCCTAACCCCCAAAAAGATCAGATCTTCCACTTGAGGGACCCGCCGCCCTCTGAGAGACCCGCCGCCACCCCTGCCGTCCTCCCAGACCCCAGCGATCCCCATGCCCTTCTGATGACGTGAAACCCTCTCCTTGATCCAAAAACTGAGTTTTCACATGAAAGGTGAGTTTTTTTTATGTATTTATCTTAAATAAATTTGTGTAATCAAGTAAAATCAGTTTTTTTTTTAAATCAATTTTTTTATATAGAAATATTTGTTTTTTTATATAAATTAGAGAAAAGGTTCGATTTTTAATTATAGTGAAAAGGCGGGATTTTTACAATAGAAAAAGATTTGATTTTTCCTATATGAACAATAGAAAATATTTGGTTTTTCCTATATGAACAATAGAAAAAGATTTGATTTTTTAGCAAAAAGATTTTGTCTTAAAATTGAATAAAAAAAGATATGATTTTTCTTAAATAAAAAGATTTGATTTTTATAAGGGAAAGATTATATTTTTCTATATGAAAAGACTACAATTGTATAAACGAGAAGATTGGATTTTTATGTCATAAAAATATGATTTTTATATTATAGAAAGTATAAAAATATGATTTTTATATAAGTAGTGAATCAAAAATATAATTTTTATATAGTGATAAGGATATAAAAATAGAATTTTTATCTATATAGTAGCGTTATAAAAATAGATTTTTTATCTATATAGTAGCCGTGTAAAAATGTGATTTTTATATACATAGCAACAATATAAAAATGTGATTTTTATATATGTAGTGGCTACGGGCAACGAAAGTGACGAAAGGCGAGCACGACAAAGATTCCCTACATATGAAGAGTCATGGTATTGGATTAGCTAGTCGGTGAGAACTTCTCACTTTAAATCTTGTTTTCTAGTTAAAATATATACTAGGATGCATACGGTGCGTAGTAACACCCGACACCCGTCGTCCATAGACCATGGACGGCTTGTTTGTTTAGTTGATTGTTTGGTGATTGATTTATTTGTTCGGTCGATTAATTTGATTGAATTTGTTTGGGATGTGAAATGGGATTGATGAAATTGGTATGTGTATGGCGTGGGCCATTATTAGACCGAGGATAAGGCTAGGCCTTGTCCCGTTTCTAGTATCGTGCCATTATACCGCCGAAATTTTCTAAAATAAGTTAGAAAAATAAAAATATCATTTTATTGAATAAATGCACTAAGTAGAAATTCATGTGTTGAAATAAAAGAATTTATCGTTAAAAATATAATTTTTAACGTGAATGTGAATAAATAAATATTTATTTACAAACCGGACGGTTTGTTTGTGTACACCTATTTGAAGGATATTGGTTGGGACGATAAATTTTACACATCGCCCAACTGCACAAATAATATTCAGTGTTTGTGGATTGAAACCCCACACGGGTGTTGGGATGATATTTGGCATGCACCTATCCCAATTATTTAGTTGTATGTCGATCGATTGGTCGACAGACTGTGTAAGCGTTAATTATTTATATTTAATGCTTACGCAGTTGTGTGGTGCACTTTGGATGATGGTTGATTATTTATCATTGCTATTATATACATGTGTTGTATGGAACCCATATGATTAACATTATATGGTAACTGATTGGGGCTCATTCCAATTGGGAAAATAAAGAATATTATAAAATATTCATGTGTTGAGTAAAATATATTAACAATAAAATTTACATCTTTATCATATATGAAATTAGAAACTAACTGGAAACTAGATAAGAAGAGTGGTTTCCTGGGTATTGATCTGATGTTGGTTTCGGCCTTCGGGGTTAATATTTAAGGAATCGTTCTCTTACTAATTTACGGTTGGAGTCTGATTAAAAATTAAACGATAGAAATCATAATTTTATAAAATATATTAAATAATAAAAATAGTCATGTGTTGACGATGCTCGTGTGTTGAGAATATTCATGTGTTGAAAGAAATATAGATTCATGTGTTGAATAGAATAAATATTCATTTGTTGAATAGAATAAAGAAGTTATTGAAATATATAAAGCCGTGTTGATTAGAGATGCGCCATTTTACGCGAACGATATTTATATCGATAATATTCGTTTTATAATGAATATAGAAAAGGAAGTGATTTCAAAACATAACGTTTTGAAAATATTATCATTTATATAGTAATGATATGAAATATTCAATTTTGATTTGAAATTGTTTTGAAAACGAATTTAAAACGATTTATAAAATACGTTTTGAATTCAAATCGACGAAATATATATAATATATATATTAAATGGCCTGAATAGAACGCGTTGCGCCACGGCAGTTCGCGAATTTCGACCATTGACTTCGAATTGACGTTACGGGAGATCCGACCGTCGGATTCTCCTGAAACCGAAACCGTTGGGTTCGTATCGAAAAGAGATTTCCAATGAATATTAGAAGTCTGAGATCTAATGGTTGGATTTGGAATTATGTCCAAATCAAATTTGGAAAAGGTCGCTGTAAGTGCAGTTTGATGGCCGTTGATGGAAATCGACTGTACGGGCCTTGATAAAATTATTAAAAATAGTAATAATTTGTGTAAAATCATAAGAAATGATTTGTGAAGAATTGGGATGAAAAATTCCACATTTGTAAAGATAAAAATAGATTTTTATCGAAATGAACTAGTTTTGAACTAGAATTAAAATCCAATTATTTTTAAATAAATAAAGTGGATTTGAAATGGTTTTGAAAATAACCAGAATTTCCAATATATAAAGTGGAAATGGATTTGAATCGAAATTGACTTTGGAATATTTCGATGTTGGATTTCGTGATTATACAGATATTGTTATGGAAATTTGAAAGATACATTTATATCGTTATTTCCAATACGATATTTGTTGGTCGTAGAATTTGATATTGAATATAAGCCGATATATTTTCTATTCAGAGCCTTGTATTTAATATCAAATGTGATTTGGGTTTGTCGTGAATGGTGTCTTCATTAACACTGTCCTTAAGCCCAGTTGAAAAAAAGATTAAATCTTTCTATTTAGATTTAATTAAGTGTACCAATTAAATAATATTTAATTGGAATTGAATTTGAATGTGATTTTGGGTTTATCGTGAACCGTGTTTTAGATGACATTGGTTCTTTAACCCAGTTAAAGACAGGATATTGACTTTTTGAGAAGATTAAAACTAAGTGGAGTTTTAATGAATCGTTAATTAGGTTAAGGTGATCGAGAATGGAGTATCACCAGTTTTGCTCCAAGCGATAGTTAAATATTTAATTAGATTTGAACATGAAATGGTAATTAATTTTACCGATAACACCGTGGTGTTAGATATGGAGTATTACCGGTTTTGCTCCATGGGATGACTAGGTTGGGATTGGGAAATAAAATAAATAATTACTTCGGTGTGGTTCGCTAATCCCGACTAGTTTGGAAAACCATAATATGGTTTGAAATGATATCCAAAGGAAGATTAAAGAATAAATTTAGAAGAATTTATCTTTGATAAAATTAATGGGAACCTTTCCCTAAGAATGTGAAAATTTGAATAAAAGAATATTCTGAATTGGAATGAGGCATATGTTGGGTTTGTGTAACATTTGTTTATTAAATACGCGGGTTATTCAGAAAGGTCGGGTTTATACCCATTCTGAATAACCGATTCGACGATAAGTCGAAGATGAAGACGGTGGTTGAAGACCAGAAGTCTTCACATTGTTTGGATGATTATTGATGATCTTGATTGGGCTGTACACCCAAGAGGAGGGAATCAGTTGGTGATCGCCAGACGTACTTGGCGATCGATGGATATGCGAGGAAAGTGCCTCCGGTTTCGTTCAGACCCAGAACGAACTTGTAAATGGGCTGTGTATCTGACATTGGATATTATTCTATGTTAATTGACCTCTATTAAATATACATATGTTTGGTGGCGGAGAATTTATTCTCTTGCTTAACGCCCTTCTCTGAGACGTACGAGCTCAGAGGTTGTATATCGATGGACATCAGTCACATGTAGTGAATTACCTGTGTGGCATGCCTAAGTGGCAAATGATCAAGGCTTCTGTTGAAAAGCAAAATCTTGTGGTTGATGATCAAAGCACAGCCTGTGTGGCATAACTTTGTGTATAGCGTGAATTCACGAGCCTCACACCTCGGTATGAGTCAAAAACGGGATACAGACCGTTGGGAGAACACGACGTTTCTTTCTAGCTATGGGTGATGTCAGTGAGCTACCAGCCCTGATATTTTTATACTTTTTACCTGTGTGGTTGTTGGAATGCGAGGCGCCTCAAATATATGGTCGATAACTGGCACTATGTGAGCCGACGTACAGACCATTATATAGGTCCTATAGGACCGGGAAACGTGTGTTCAGGAATTGCGAATCCTCCAAAGTTAGGTGAGGACCGGCCCAACCGATTCCAAGGATCGTTGTGTGTGGTCGTGAGACATTTGCTAGAGTGTCTCGAACGGAGAGGAGCTTGCCCCTTGCCTTGACTCATGATGGAATCCAATTTCCAATACGTGATATTTCGGTTTTATTTGTAGAGCCTAGTATTGGCGACATAGTGGTATGGGACACTTATGTCGTCTATGATTGCTACTTGTGATTGAAATTGTTTTCTTCACTTATTGTAATAATAAAAGATGAAATTTAGCGTATCAAACATTCTTTGGCTATTATAAGGTAAAAACCCTATCCTCCGGCTTGCGTTGCATTGTGTGATGGGACCTGGGTCTTATAATAGCTTCATTTTTCTTTATTTAACATTGCGCTGTTTGTTTTATGCACTGGTATTCTTGGGAGGAAACTCGTTCCGTGTTTACGGCGTGGTCCCTTGATTTACCTAACTTTAAAAATAAAGATTAATAACTGTTTTAGTTCTCACACCAGTCACATGACTGACCTGGAGTTTATTGTTTTGACTTAAACTCTGGGTGCCCCTATTTTCCATGGGCAGCTAGTAGTTTTGGTTTTGCAGATTTATATTCACAGGATCCTGGTTTACAGCTGGAACAATACTCGGAAAGCTCTGTATCCGTGTATTACTTTCAGTTGTGTTTTGTATTATTTTTCCGTTGCTATGTAATTTATTGTAATATCTGATATTTATCGAATGTATTTTGTTTATTCATACTCTGTATATTCTTGTATCTGGTGGAATTGTTGTAATAAGCAATGAAATGTTCTTCTGTTTGTGTTCTGATTGGTCCTTTCCTCAAAGCAATCCGGGCTTTCCTTACCGGGGAAGTTCGGGTCGTTATAACGTGAGTAATCTAGTAATATTTGTTATGTTAGAAAACTTTATCTACCCCGATATACAAATTTCTATTCCCTTACAAGTTGCTAATGAAATTTTTTAAAATATGATCGCATATAATAATGTGGGATGATAAAACAACAACTATAAAATAGATAAATTACTTCCTTTGTGAAATTTCGATAACACTAACGTTTGGCGTAAAGTATGTCAAATGAACAATTAATTATTCTCTAAATTAAAAGTTACGGAAAAATACTATAAATAAAAATAAAAATATATCATTAAATTTTTTGTCCAATTTGAAATTTACATTTTATTATATCTAAATTCAAATTTAATGATTTAGAATGCGGTTGTTACAACGTTGGTAGGTGTAGAACATAGTCTTGTGGTGGCAGGTCGAACTAAGATTGGCGACGACGATGAGAGGTTGATTTGTGATTGGTTATATTTGGGTTTGGAGTGGGAGTTCTTGAACATGATGGTCGAGAAGGGACTGTGGCGATAGGGTGGTTGAGATGAGCAGGCATCTGCTAATGCATAGGAATACTCACGGGGGAGGGGGGGAAGGGGGAGGGGCAACGATCTTGGGTGTTGGTATACATACGCGATGCACGTATGTATGATGGAGGGAAGGTAAGTTTAAATACTGGAAACTGGATTTATTTGATTTGTTTGTTGCTTGGAAGTGATGATGCATGTAATTGAGTTTGTAAAGGAAGAAAAGTAAGTGTTGGGTCTGAGTTTAAGTGTATGGCCTTCGATGTAGGCCTGGCCCAAGGCATAGGCAAGAGAAACCTTTGCCTAGGGAAACCACCGCCGGAGGTGGTGGAGGGGCAACTAGAAATGTTACATGCTTTTGAAATTATTAAACAAATAAAATAAAGGGGCAAGAAGTAACAAAAGGAGTTAATGGTTGGGTGGTTAAGCATGCAAATAATGTATGAACGACTTGGGATTAATTCCTTGCTGCAAGACTTCTACAACTAACATATTTTTTGCCTTGCTATTTATAAAATATTACCTAGGGCAACAAGCATCCTACGGTCGACACTGCTTCGACGCATTTGTTTATTTTTAAAAGGAAATGTTTTAGATAAATAGAATACATGTATACATGGGGTGGGTTTTTTGGATACAAGATAAAACATAATTAGTGATACAAAATATTTGGATCGTTATATCTTCTTTTTACATGGAAGGTGAATTTGTGAGAGCAATCCAATGATGAAGATCTATTGTATCATCGATTGTGTCAGATATTTGTATCCAAATTGGCTTTTTTGTACACACACATAGGTTAGTTATAAAGAATGGAAGGAGAAGGTTGATTACAATCTATAAGGGGTTCATAATCAACAAGAACGGTAGTGGACTGAACTGAGTAAGAAGTGGTAGTGTGCTTCTGCCCATTCAAATTAATAGTAGAGATTAAGTAATAAAAGAAAAATGATTTCCAATTTAAAATTCATAATTTCTCCGTATGAAATCCATTTGACTTCGGATATCTAGCGTTGGACTCGTTTTAATTATCAAACACATTTATGAGATCATTTAACCATATTTTTATGTTATAATTTGGTGATAAATTGGTACGGCCAATGTCTAGTTACGTCGTTTCGTAATTATAATTATTATTGGCATCTGGATATTAAAATAAAACATTATTCTTCTATGTTTAAGTTGAATTGATTATTTGGACATTAATTTGAGATAATAAATCACTGTTCTACTATTATGCTAAACTAAACATGTTTATCCGCCAGTTGATTTATATTGATTGTCACCTATCGATTGGTAGTATGAATTATTTACATGTCTGTGTTTATGTAAATGCATGTGGTGCAACATAATTGTCATCATGGAATTAAATGGTAGTTTATTCAAATACCATTAGAATTGTTAAATTCTGTTTCCAAAAATTAGACAAGATATTGTTTTGGAATAAATATAAGTGTTGACATCCAACTAAACAAATTGTTTAATTTGTCAAATGTTTTAATTGTTAATTTTATCAACAATGCTTTAAAATTAATTATTATTTAATTTAATAATATTTTAATTATTAATTTTACCAAAAATGCTTTAAAATTAATTATTATTCAATTAACAAATGTTATTATTAAATTAATAATTGTTTAAAGAATAATTATTATTTTAAATAATAATAGTTTGGCTAATTATTCTTTTGTTTAATAGTTAATTTAATTAATTTTGTAAATAACGATTGTTCAAAATCTAATTAATTATTTTGAACAAAAATATTTAAGATAGTAATTTGTTTATATAACATGGTTTAAGTTAATTAATTACTTTGTTAAAATATGTTTAAGCTGATTAATTATTTACAAAAATGTTCAAAATTAACTAATCATTTTATAATTTGGTGTTTTAGTAAATTTATTTATTTACCCATAGTATTTAGGTTAATTAAATCTACCATAAGAAAATGCTTAAATAATGATTTTTTTTGCATAGCCGACCGGTTTTTAAAGTGATATGTTACATTTTTTATTATAACAAATAATAAATCAATACAATTAGGAGTTAGATAGGTTACCTAACTACTATATGTAGTTTATAGTGGATCGACCACTGCAAACTCACAAGCTAAAAGCACGGGTGCTAGAACATTTTCCTAGACTACAAACAAAAATACTCCACGTAGGACAATTACATCAGACTCACTCATACAACACACTAACATACACTCAGAGTTAAAAATATACCACATTTGCACATTCCAGGCTGAATGACTTGAGAAGATCGCTTGCATCTCGCACACTCATAGTTAAAAATATAGCACATTTGCAACTAGATGGAGAGCTACACCAAACAAAGAAAATGAAGGAATCAGATCATTGCATTCATTCCAGTGTCATCCCCAGTGACAAAAACTACCAAATCACAGCAACAAACGCAGTCAACCAACAATTAACCCAAAACAAGTCGAAACCCAAGTGCATTCAAGCAATCGATCTCCAGAGTCACACCAACAACACCATACTACAACTGTAACATTGAAACTACTAAACAAATGAAAATGTAGAGTTAGTAACTCATCAAGCAGGAGAATTTAGATCATTGCTTCTCTAGAGCAAACTCGGTACATATATGCATTACAGATGAACAACAAAAACATTGTAATAAGAGAACGGCAAGTCGCGAAGTAAATCTAGAATCGAAGACTAAGAACTAAATACAAAAGAGCACATCACGCTATAGGCAATACTTACTCACCTCCCTCAAGTCGACACACCGACTATGAACATCAACAACACTCAATCTAAAGAAGCACAACAGAAAAAAAAACTCAAAATCAAATTTCATACAATGGAGCACATGAAAAATTCTCACCAAGAAGAGGAGTGAAAACTCAGAACAACACCAGCCTTGGAAACCTTGTGTTGCTGCAGTAAGCTAGAGAAATAGCTAGATTGGTCAAGTCACGAAGCAAGCCTGGGTGTCAAACGATAAGGAAGCTATAAAATATAGTAGTGGACACCATGAGAAAGGAAAGAGAATGGTTAATTGTAGGAGTAGAAGGTTGCAAAACGACGTGAAAGGAAGAAATAGATTTGAATTGCACATGGAAAAATGGAGGAGAATGGACTCCTTCGTGAAAAACTAGGGAACAACTAGTAAGAATGGTGAAGGGCTAAGGACGTCGAAAGTGGACGAAGATGAAGGTGAAAGAGGGCGACAGAAAAGAAGTGATAAACCTTAGTCCCCATTAGGCACTACGAAAGAGCTTTTACTATATATTGTTAAATTTACTTTCTTAAATAATGATATTGTTAAAGCTAATGATTTTGGTTTATAAATGAGGTTTACTTAGCAAGAAAATTAAGTAAAGGAGTTTACAGTTAGAAAGAAATTTGAAATCCACGACGATTTATATAACCTTATTTAAAGTAAATTGTATATGGAACTAGTGAAATCATATATTTAATATCAAAATTTCGGTAGTAGACTTCTATTTATATTTCCTAAAAGATTAGGTTGCCATTGATTTAAGACCTCAAAGGTAATAGTACCTTAACTTTGTATGATTTTATTATTTTTTGATATATATAGTATAAGTTTGAGATTAAATGTCGATGTTTCAGAACTTAAAATATTATTTCATATACAACTTTGTGTACTCAAGAAAGCCATACTTATTAAAATGTAAATTACCCTTCTTAAAATCATTATGGCATGGAAATGCGCTTTCCTTGTTTAAACCGAAGGATGGGTAGTTTAGGTTTATAGTAACTAATGTTTTGAGTGACAACTATTTTAACCCATTTATGATTATGAAAAGAGAAATCTTTCTTAACTGGTTTGTGAATATACTTAAACTAGTGATATAAGTATATGGATTATTTAGTGGAAAATAGTTAAAAAAATTTAATTAACAATAATTAAATGAGGTTTAGTAGTTTCCTTAGGAAACTGAATCTATGATTGACTGTTGATTGTTAATAATGCACTATCAAATCTGGACCAGTTCTAATCCTGAAATATCTAGGGGAAATGATAAGGAGATCGCGAATTAACAATGGTTCAACATATTCAATTTGTGTGATATTCCAGGTGTCTAATCCTACAGATTGTAAGTAAATTTTCATTCTACAAGCCCAATATGCATAATTACTATAAACAAATTGTGGTGATTTAATAGTGGACTGACCCTCTACAAAAGAACTATTATTATTGACAATTCCAGTGTTAGTTTCCATTTAAGCTTTTCAAAAATTCAAATTATGAAAAATTTAAAAACCTATGCTCCGATACTAATTATCGGGGATGTAGATTAAGAATCTTATGGAAAATTAAACACTAGAGGGGTTGGGAGTAATAGTTTTTTCTAGGGATTTTATTGATTTCTTCGAAATCTTTTTGAGTTAAACAGAATGTTGTACAAATCATGGATATCAACAATAATAGAATCAATCACAAGTGCAGAAAATAAATATAAAAGGCAGTAAAAGGAAAGTACACACTGAGATTTTATACTGGTTCGGGACTCCCCTACATCTAGTCCCATACAACGCTGGTTAATGTGAATTTTTATTCAACTAATATCTAAATTACAATCCTTGATTTCAAAGCTACAATGGCACACCCTAACTGGCTCTGAATACAGTGTGATTCAGTTGATTTTCTCGACAACAACTTTACACCCAATTGATTTCTAGGACATAATCGCACCCAGTCGATTTATATGGGATAAAACCACACCTTTCCTTATCAACTTTGGAGGATAGACTCGGTATAACTTGATCTTGCGATCTTTGATCAACAAATTTCTATAACTCTTGGGTAGCACTTAAATTTTAGAGAGAGTCTAATAGAGAATTAAAAGAGAAAGAGTTTGATATAATTTTCTTTGGGAATCGGCAGAGTATAAGTGTAGAAGTAGAGAATTTAAGAAGAATGATGGTAAGAGGATTAATAAAGAAGAAGGAAATAAAAGATTATTAAAATAATCGAATTCTAAAGCCTTTATATATATATTTCCAACAGTCACATCCTTTCATAAATGATTTGAATTCAAAAGAAACAACTTTTCAAAATATAAATTTCAAACAAGCGGTACACCTATCGACATATCAAAACATGTATGTCAACATATCCTAGTTTTTTTTTTCAAAAATAAATTTTCTGAATCAAAGTAAATAATGTTTAAATAAATTATGGTGATTCCTGTGTTAAAAATAACTATATTCGAGTATTCCAAGTAGAAATATATATATTTAAAAACATATATTAAAAATGAATAAGAAATTTAAATATAAAGTGATATAAAAGTGTATATATATAAAATTATGAATATATTTAAAAAGCTTAATATAAATAATGAAATTGAAAACATAAGTAAATAAAATTATTTATAAGTATAAACCAAGTGAATTAGGAGTTAAAATATATCAAATATAAATTTAAAAGTAAGAGTTAAAATATATCTAAGAGTAGAAAGATATAATATTAAAATTAGGAAGTGATTTTGAAATCCATTTGAAAATAGATTTAAAACAGGAAGGTAATCTTTGAAAACATTTGAAAATAG
Source organism: Allium sativum (assembly GCA_030737875.1). Classification (NCBI taxonomy): domain Eukaryota; kingdom Viridiplantae; phylum Streptophyta; class Magnoliopsida; order Asparagales; family Amaryllidaceae; genus Allium; species Allium sativum. The sequence goes on from CM060913.1 coordinate 39,448,779, forward strand.
CGAAAGAAGTTTGAACAGAATTTAGTGCTAACTAGAGTTTTAACACGATATCTAGATGCAATTACTTTGTATTTCTTGAACTCTTAAACTTTTGAATTCTTGATACTCATGAGTCTTGTATCTTGAACTCTACTTTAAAATCTTGATTCTATGAACTGTACAGTCTTCAATAATCAATTCCTGCATAGATTTCCTATATATATATATATATATATATATATATAATAGAACATATCTTACAACACCACACCACAAAGCTAGTTTTGTCACTCCCATATGCAAAGAATTTGATACGGCTTATAGCCGTATAAAATTTAGATATGGCTCGAAGACATATCGAAATATTTAGATATTGCTTTGAGCCTTATTTAAATTTAATACGGCTATAACACTCATCAAATTAGGTGCCTATTTTCATGAAAAAATTTCCACCTAAAACAGCACACCTCCTGCTCCTTTTTTTTTTATTTCCTTCACTCCTCTCCCTTTTTTTTTATTTCCCTCTCCCATGCCCTCTTCATTTACAAATTGTTTCAAATCGAAAAATTTCTTCTTTGATCAATTCTTATCGGCTTCTTCGTCATCGTTTATAAATCGATCATCTCGATTTCTGGTAAATTTTCAATTTGATTCGATTTCTGGTAAAATTATGATTCGATTTGATTTGATCTTTGGTAAATTTTTGCTGAATAATGAGTGACAATATGAAATAATTTCTTCTTTGATTGCCTCGCATGTTGCCTGCAGTTTATTGTAATTAGACCCGATGTTTATACTATTATATCGCTCATGACATCATTATCCGATGATATTATCAAAAACACACTATTTTTGTGGAATAAGATAATACTCTTGTGCTTTTGTTGCAAGGAAACTCCTACTTTATAAAAGATGAATTCATATTGTAGAGTTTGTATCAAAGTAGTAAAATGTTGGCCAAGTACTTCTTATTTCTATATTTGGATATCAGCATCAATTTGAGTGTCAAATCTAGTTGTCTAGAGAGTAGATTACACTAAAAGAGGCGGGTATAGAACTGAAGCCCTAGTTACCTTAATATATACAAAGGCTCAACACCATGACCGACTATATAAGAACCTTAACTCAATAATGAGTACATATCAATAGTAAAATATATCCAAGATCATGTAATACATTCTGCATCATATGACTACCTACGGATATACAAATGGAGGGTTACTAGGATGTACCAAAGGTAACTTGCCAATCCTAAGTTTATAGCACCTTACTCATAGTGATATGTCGAGTTCTATGTAATTTGTTAACTTATATATACTCCATTAGCATTATGTTGTATATACATAGTATTATGCTTTAATTGTACAAAATTTTCATTTATTATGTTTATATGCATAACGATGGTGCTATGTGTCAAGTATGCAATTTTTATCCAATAAAAAACCCTAGATGAGAAAATAAGTCTTTAATTCAACATTATAATTTAAACAACATTAGCAAGTTAACTTTATTGCTTGCAAATTTGATATTACCCATTTTGTATGTTGCGATGTTCTAAATGTTTATCGTAATAGCTTTCTATGAGCACAAATATAAAATGTAGTATTAATGATAGTATAATATTTGTATCATCAGGTTATCGTCTATAACAACCTGTACTTTCCGATTCAAACCGTTCACATGCTTTGTTGTATTTGTATTTTCCGATTTAAACTGCCATTCCATTCTGCACTTAAATTTTCCTTTGGTTCATTTATTACCTAGCCCATAAGTAACTGTATGAAACGTAGTTGGCATTTCAGTTCAGTCAAAAGTAGGATGATACTATAATTCAAAGTTGCTATAGGCCAAACTACTACTTTAACAAAAGCAGGATGAAACATATGAACCTCTCCTCTAACCTCAGCATAGTAAACACATCTCGAAGGCGATCTTGTAACTTTATAACTAATATTGAAGTCACTTCTAGCTTTGGACGGTTGGTCAAGCAATGCACACTACGCCAGAAATCGAATCAGCTCACACAACATAAGCTTAATTTACTGTTGTCCCAACGTTTTCCACTGTTTCACACAACATATGAAAACAATACCATATTGTCTGAATAAGTATGTGAATTCTCTATGTACAACCTTGGAATTCAAACAATATTTTATATGTCGTCTGATTTAAGTTATGAGTTTTTTTAGTTTTGGCTCCAACTTTTCCCTCCCAGTAATTTCAGGGTCGCTCTTTTTATTGGCAAATTCTATTTAGACCTAAGGAATTACTGAGTTCACTCAGAAAAATTGATTACCAAACTGCCTTTGTTTTGTTGTATATACTCTTTTTAATTTTCAGCATATCTCATAGATACCCTACTAGGTTTCATACGTATTCTCGTAGATACCCTACGAGGTACCTTAAGATACCTCGCAGGGACTCTATGAGGTTACATATGAAACCTCGTAGCATCCCTACGAGGTTACATACGAAACCTTGTAGGGTCTCTACGAAGGAGGGTAAAATTGGGTTTTTGTAAATACTACATGGGTAAACTCAACAAAACGCTGGGTTTTATCATTTTTTCAAAATTTCATGGGTTTACTCAGTAAATCAGCGGGTTTAAATAGAATTAGCCTTTAAGGATATGTACTTCTCTCTATCGTAGTATGTTAATCTTACTACGATTGTGAGGCTGATGATTTTGGTTTTGTCGGTGGATATACTTATGCTCAATCGACGAATATAGGTTATTTTGATTTGGTATTATTCCTAGAGGTGCATTGTTAGCTCTTACTGTTGCAAGCATAAGAAAATAGAGAAACAAGAAATCTTTTGTTTGCAAAATTACAATACGATGGTATTGGTCATGTTATTGATTTCATCATTTAATTAGCTATACATCTTTTATCCTTGTATAATTTCAAAAAAATTAAGATTGATCGGTATTGCATGCTTCAATTTCAGAATTCATGGACATTCATACAGAGTCACTGTGAAGGGCTATTGATAGGAACATCTATTTTTAGCTTTCTGGGTGGAGATGGAGAATACTGACAAAATGGTTATGACTTTTCAAGCTTTTACTTAGTTTCATCATGTTAGTCTATCATATTTTTAGACAAAGAACTTTAGGTTTAATTTATTCGGCTTTGAAAACATCTGCATCCGTTGATTTTCTGTTACTACTTAGTTTAATAACGTGTTGGTATTATCAAAGTCTTACTTGGATGATTATCTACAGTTTTGTTTGGCTGATTTGATACAAAACTATTAAGGTTGACTCTATTATATTTTGTTTTTTTTTAAACATTAAGGTTGGCTGATTGTAGTTCTGTTGTCGCTACTGTTCAACAGTATGCATACAATGAGTTTGCCTTGTGTTCTGTAGTAATGTATGTATATATTGTTATGAAGCAAAAATATGTGCTTGATGGATTGTAAGATTATTGGTGGTATAATACAATAATGTATTGCAGTATGGTTAATCCATAAGTAGAATTTCTAGTACATGTATAATTTGTTAAACTACCTTAAAATTGAAAAGAAAAATACGGTGTCGAAATTCAAGTGCGAACATTAATAAAAACAATATTATCCTTAGCCACTGTTATGGCTGTAACTATACCATAACTTTATTTTCAAGTAAAAAAGATAACTGTAACATTTTGTTCTCTTCACGGTTATGAAATCCACTCTTTAGAAAGTCCTTCTAATCTTATCGTTCTGGTTCTATGCTCTACACATGGAATCCAATAGTCTGAATACTTGGAATATGGACTTCTTTGGCTAGAGACTCCACCGTATATTAGTCAAATGGTGTCTATTCTATGGATAGTTTGTCTTGGCCAAAACACAGGTTAACACTTTGCCGTCCAAAATATATCTGTATGTGTAAGATGTGTTTTGAAAAATTCAAGAGCTATAAAATCTATGATCGCACTGGATAATGCTAAATGGAAAAATAAAAATTCAAGGTCTCATCGAACCGTACTAAGAAGACAGTATAACTTCAATAAATCTATGATTCATAGTCAGACTATCATCATGAATCATTTCCCCTTCTTTCTAGCCTCAGAAGTTGTATTCCACCGTTGATTTCTAACATAACCGCTTTTAGGCGAACATCCAACTCTTATTTTGGCATTTGCAATATTTGCTTTTCTTTACTCATTACTAAGTTGACGATAAGTGATAAATCAGTTATGTTGCATTTAGTATTAGTTAAATTATTCGTCTATTTGATTCAATCTATAATCCTTTATCAGATTATGGGAAAAATCTAAGCCTGACCAGATCTATTTACTCGCTCGATACTCCGGAATTGCTAGCTAAGGAGCAACTTTCAAAGGTTATTTTATAACGAATCTTCTTCATGTGAGTGACCAGTCCTCATCGGACCTAATGATCCACGGGTTGTAAAGTGGATAATTTTTTTTGACAATCTGGCTTCCCATCCACTGTGAGTTTCAAATTAGCCGATGGTGTCTTCTTTTCTGCAAAATCGCTTTTGGACCAAAAATCGAGTTTTCAACGTGTATCGTATTGCTTATCTTTTCTAAAGTGTTATCATTTCTAAATATAGAATACAACATATAAAATACATAATACAACATTAAATAAAAGGACATAATTCTTAATGCAAAAATACAAGTACTACATAAAAAAACTGAAATAAAATATAAAACTATATGCTCTTCCTCAACTTTCTAATAAAATAAATAACAATCTTCTTAAACTGCTCGCAATCATCCAACAATGTACGCAAAAAATTGCAACCATTGTTATTATAATCAACCAAATAAATGCAACGAACTAGCACCACCTTTAGATGATCCACCAAACTCACGATGTCTAAACGCTCTGGTACTATTGATCCCTTTCAAGATAACCACAAAGATAGTCGTCATGAAGCTAAACATCGAACCGTAGCTGAATAAGAGCATGTTGTGCATTAACAAATTAAAATTTATAAATTTCCATACAGCCACCAAAAGCGCAACCACAAACCACTTTATGACACACCAATAACAAACTAACATTTAACATTCGTCATTTCACAACATCTTCTCATTCATATGCAATTTAATGCACAAGCTTAAGACGACCATCCTTGAAGTAATATTGAAAGGAATCACAATACTAGAGCACCAAGACAGCATTAATATGAATAGACATATAATAGTTCGTCGTACAATTACAAATGATATGTTATCACAATTTATATGACTGATTATAATAGAAAATGTTGTAATATTTAAATGCATTTCCCAATAACCCCAAACAACTTCAAAAAATTTGTGTTTTAATAAAAGTTAAAAGAGTGCATGTAGTTTTTTTTTTTGGTTTACATTCAATTTTTAGTATTTAATATTTTTATTTCTATATTTAAAACTATACCTTTTTATTTTGCATGTCCTATTACGCAAGACTTAGCATCCCATATTTCATACTATAACATTTTATTTTATATGTCATACTGTGTATTTTGAATTTTTTATTTAAAAGTAATAAATATAAATAAAATAATAACACAAACAAACAATAAAATAACAACTTTTCAATTTTTATGTTGTATCTTTTGCAAATAGAACGCAATCTACTGCAAACAAACCCATTTCATTTGCCGCTTTTAAATAAAAATAAATGCACCGTACAACGTTATATATAACTGATAGTTAGATGGATACCATGTCGAATAGGTCAAAGGTGACCTGCGAACTCGCCAAAACAGAAATGAGAAGATAATCAACATATTCAAATCAATCAACGTATGCAATATTCAAGTCTGTTATTCACCCCAAAACACAATTTACACACAAAGCATACTCTAAGAACCAATTAATACTTAGATCAAAGTTAGAAGACAAAAATCATAAGAAAAAGAATGCATTGCTCTCAGGATAAACGACACATAAAAACAATACAAACATATTCTAAGTTTCCTTCCACAATTCATATTTTCATTACTAGATCGTTGTACATAAAATTAAAGCAGACAGCAATGAAAAAGATGCAGAAATTATGAAAATTGGCATTACTAGATCGTCGAAAACAGAAAAACATTGTTCTTCAAAATTAAAATAAACTCCCTCATAACAAATTTGATGTCTCATCATCAACACGTAAGACAAGGCCAAAACTAGAATTTTATCGTTCAATCACTAGGAGTACTTGATTTAGAAAAGAACCAGACTGTGATAGATCCTGTTTAAAGTAAACTATAGAAACAAAATAATTTAATTATGAAATACAAATAATAATTTAATGATCATACCGCCATCAGATCTCCATTAATGATCCACATGATGAATTAAGATCTGAACTTTGATTGATATCATAAGCAACATGAACAATATATCTTTAATTTAAACCATTTATCTAGAAAAAAAAGTCAGACCACAAATTCGTGATTGTATGGAATTTTAGCTCACAAAATAATTTCTATCATTGAATGGAAATTTCGATAACAAGTCCCTCAATATCGTAAACATACCTTAATTTTTATGATTGAACGAAATTAACAAAAAAACCATTGAAATCAACAAAAAAATGGAAATGGGAACTAAAAAATAATGATGATAGCATTAGTAACATGTGATTCTATTGACATCAATGATCCTCGCCAAGAAACGAACCTTAAAAGCATTCCTTTAATTTAAATTCTCATTTAAAATTACTACATACAAGCGAGCACAATTAGTTGGGCCTACTAATGTTTTTGTTCAATAACATAAAAACAACTTTAAATATTCAAATTAAATCATAAAGTGGATCCTTTCTTATTTAAAAGAAATTAATGAATTTCCATACAGCTAAAAACCCATACTCTAAAACAACACATAAAATATTAAATTAACTTTTCGAATGGTATAGCAATTCTATAGTATGAGTAAAATTATATATCTAACTTAAAAAAGCAAAACGAATATAAAAAAAGTTATAGTGTGAAAATAAAAAAAAGGCCTAAGGCAAAATAGCTAAATTTGAAAAGGAAAAAAAAATAGCTTTTACCTTGGCACGAGCATAAATATTAGAGTTATGCTAGAAAGCCAGGAAAACAACGCTTGGAAAGTCAGGCTTCAACCGTAATTCATGGGGTACCCTTCATTTTGAACAATCTATTAAATCCGGATACATCTCAATTGTTTATTTTGAAACCCTGACAATTAGCCCTAAATAATTTCGGGCTTTCTAGCATTAGCGTAAATATTATTACATTCTAGTGCAATTAATGGCATTATTTCCATTTTATTGTCTAGTATCCCTAGATGAAACAAGTAAAAAAAAAAATAGATATAATTGTTTTGTTTCCATGTATAAACACAAAACGAAACTACTCAGAGCATCTCCAACAAAAGGGTATTCATACCCTGAATCAGTAATTAATGGTAGAAAGTGTCCCCAACAAATATCCTTTTTACGGAATATTCAGGCAAATATTATAGGGTGTATTCTGAATCTTGAATTGGTCCGAAAAGCCGATTTTTCGATGCGGGTTGATTGAATTTGGTGCGAGCCTATAAATTTGGCACGGCATATATCATGGGGCCCAATATTTTGCTTTCCTTGCGGGAATAATGCTCTGAAGACCACTATTTGTATTGTTGGCTCTCAACCACCATATTACGCATAATATTACAACTTGGAATGCTTCCGGAGATGCTCTCACCATGCATAACTTTCACACAACTCCAACTTCATCTATCCAAAAAAAAAAAAAAGGGAAAAAAATTCCTGTTTTTTGTTCAAAACTTAAAAACTATTCCAAGATATGAGCAAACAAGCACTAAAACTACAAGATCTGCTATGATCATCCCTACCAGTGACTAAAGATGCCTAAATAGGACGATATCCCATTACAAATCGTGCAGCAGAACAGATTATGAACGGATTCACTGATAAATAGTTAAAAACATAAAATCATGTCCCACAAAAAGATTGGAAATTTCACAGAATAAATTCAATGTTTCATCGTCAAATGTAAAGCAAGCTGAAACTATATCTACCGATTCAATCGCAGTGAGAATTCAATTTGGAAAAGAAGAAAAAAAATGTTGTCGTCCGTTTGACGTACATCACAAAAAGTATAAAATAATATTAACAATTCTAATGACCCTACTACCTTCAAGCATCCAATATTATCCATATGGTGAATCAACATACGGAAGATCGAAATTCCAGATCGACGTCGTAAGCAGCGTCACCAGTATATCTCAGTGTAAACTGTTTAACCCAAAGAAGAAGTTAGAACAATTACCAATTTGCACAGAATTTAAGCTCACCAAATAAATGAATACAGGGCTAAGAACGAAAAAGGAATAGATCTCAGATCAGGTCTCCATTAAGTTTTTCCACATGGGTTGATTTCAACCTCGGAAGAACGAAAGTTTAATTCTGATCATCACTGATATAGGAAAAAAAACATAGCAAAACTGAAATTAAGCAGGAGATAAAACAAAAATTTTAAAGGTAAATCCGAAGATTAGAAAGGGAGAACCGGCTGAGGGAAAGGCAGATATTTCAGCCGCCACGAAAAAGAGATGAACAAGAAGGAAAAACCTACACATATATAGCGAACCTAAAATTAAGAACCATTTTAATTTGAGACCGGGTTCCAAAGCAAACGTAATCTAGCAACAGCATTTTCATTTATTGGGTTGATCCGAGTTTTCACATGGCTACGAACATATTATGACGAACAACTTAAACGGTGAGAGCGTATCCGTATAGCAACTCCAACAAATCGGAAGTGTGAAATTCCGATTGTCGATTTTCAACATCCCAAAAAACAAGAATCTCTAACAGTTTTAAGACTAGGCGTTTATTGAACAAACGTGCAGAAATTACTGACAACGTGAATTAAAAAAGTAAAAACAAAAATGCCTCCAAAACAAAAGTTTGCAACTTGTATTAAAGAAAGGTAATTGTGCCAAGAAAAAACAAAAGTGTGTCAGTAGAAATCAACTGTTTGACACGTAAAGAAATGTGACCCCAAAACAAAACTTTTTTTGCTTGTGTTAAAAGAAAGGTGAATATGCCAAGAATGAGCAGAAAGCAACTGTTTAACACATTGGATTTAATGTAAATAAATGCGTTGCATGCCTTCATTGTTGGAAAGAAAAGAATTAGGTGAGGCCTGAAATTTTCCAGGCGATTGTTAAACAAACGCCTGAAGTTTGGTGGAGTCTGAAATTTTCCAGGCGATTGTTAAACAAACGCCTGAAGTTTGGCCGGGTCTGAAATTTTCCATGCGGTTGTTAAATGAAACGCCTAGAGTTAGGTGGGACCTAAAATTTTCCAGCGGTTGTTGAACAAGTGCCTAGAAAATTTGCACATTCTGAAACTATTCCCTCTGAAATCCAAACTGTCTGTTCTTTTTACACGCAGTTGGAGGAGGTTTTGGGTGTGGATTTCATATATTTGGATTTCGGGGGTAATTGTTGGATTTGCCCTTAGAAAATACATTTTCAAACTTTGGGTTGTGCGTTACATGAATAGGCAGAGATGGACCACATCTCAGTTTTGCTCAGATCCGATCCTTTTGATTCTTACCATATCTTCCGATTTAAGGAATGCTAGTACAACCACACAATGATGAAAAAACAGACCATTAATTTATTTAATATAAAATTATATTAAAAATTATTTTAATTTGGATTTTAATGAAAAATAGTAGCATAGTTTAAAAGAAAATGTAAATAATTGAAAATGTTTTAATTCAATTACACTATGAATTATACATGTAAACCAACTTAAAACTAAAAATATGCTACTAAGGTATTGATGTGAATCTTTAAATCGCAAGAGTAGATGTAATAAATAAATCATAAATTATTAAACCAAATATCTAATTAAATCACTTACTAGTATCATTGTTATTTGAAAAACTGAAATTCAAAAAAAAAGAAAAAGAAAAAGAAAGTGTAACGACCCGGAAAATCTGAACCAATTTAAATTTTTTAAATTGCTTAAAATAGTGGGTTTTAAATATTTAAAATAAATATTTTAAATAATAAAGATGAAAACTGAGTTTGAATCGACAATTGAAAAGGAATATAATTAATTCTAATTATAAACAAGGCCTGAAATGGCGCGGTAGTTTCAAAATTTGAATTCAAACTTTGACTGGCCGTACTAGGTGCAAAACAAAGCGGATTTGAGAAAAACCAAAAATATTTAAATCTGTTAGTGAATACCTTTCTAACGAATCTGAAAAATCGAAGTTTCATAGCGGAAAGCAAAAGTTATGGCCAAATGAATTTTCAGAAAGGTCGCTATAGAAATTATATAGCCTGTGAAAGTGGCCATTTTGCATACGACCTCGGAATTCGACGAAACCACTTTTGTTGGATCCGGGATGTGAAGTTATTGCTAGGTTTCAAATTTCATAATTTTTGAAGCTAGTATGTGAGCGTGGAAAAGGAAAACGTGTTTTGGTCAATTACAGTTAAATTGGATCGACCAAAAATGGGCCTTTTTGCAAACGGTCTCAGAATTCGACGAAACTAGTTTTGTTGGGACCGTATCGTCAAAACATAGCTAGATTTATTATTCGGGAATTTTTAGAATCAGTTTGTGGCCCTCGCAAATTGAAATGTACGTTCAAATCGAATATTGAATGTTATATATTTTAAATTGAATGAAAACTAACTGAAACATTCGAATGGGCCTTCGAAACATATCCCATTGTGTTGGGAATGGGGGTAAAACACTAGGGACGACAGTCGTTGGGTCTGGATGGGAGTTCGTGGCGAGAAACCCTATTTTTTTGAAATAAATACTCTCCCGGCCAATCAGAAAATTAGAAAAAAAAAGCGCATCGTATTTTCTCTCTCCCCAATGCGGATTTGAAGGCGGAAACGACTTCGAAGCTTCCCTCCCCGTTTCCGATCGCCACAGCCACCATCAGCCCCACCTCCAGTTGAACTTTTTGAAGCCCTCCTCCTCCTCTTCAAATCCATACCTGCTGCTCCTCCTATCATCGCTCCATCACCGAGAACCACCGCCCTGAAGTTGCGCCGCCTCGAAGCCCGCCACGCCTTGACCGCCGCACCGAGTGGGACCCCATTACCCTTGTTTTGTGCGCCTCTCCAAGCACTACAAGGTGGCATAGGCCGATCGACTTCAAGTGCAACGGATCGGAAGAAAATTCAAAACCTAGTTTTGAATCAAAAGGAAGGTATACGGCTGTTAATTATTTAACTGGTTTTAACACTTTTAAACCGGTGCAAACTTGTAAAATTCATATCTTTTTCTTTTCTTTTCTTTTCTTTACGAAATTCAGTGAAACAAGAGATAGTGGACTCGTGTGGACGTCTTCTACATTCTGGAAGAGACCGCATATTTTTCTGAGCCTTCTGCTATTTTTGGTGGAGTGGAACCCAATGTGAGATTTCTAATTTATCAACGATATGAAAAACGACGATGTATAAATTATATAATCGATGTATGAGTTATATAAGCGTTGTACACCTCTTGTATAAACGTTGTATAAGTTGTACGTTCGATATATAAGTTATATATGCGTTGTAAAAATTATATATGTGTTGAATAGAAGTGAAATGCTATATATATATATATATATATATATATATATATATACGCCCCTCGTCCACAAACCATGGACGATATTTATTGGTTGTGATTGGTGTGAAAATTGATTGATAGCGAATGGTTGATTGAAATTGTTTGTGGTTGAAATTGATTGATTGTGGTTGAAAAATACCCGTTTGTGGTTGAGAAATATTTGGTTGAAACCACATAGGATTAGTTTGTGGAAATGAAAAAAATATACATGTCGCCTGTGTGCGAACTAGATGCATGATTTCCCATTGTCAAAAGCTGCGAGGCTTTAAGGTAGAGTAAGGAGCCGTACTAGGGACGGTCCCGGTTTTAACTACCCTGCCGTTATGCTGCCGAAATTTTGAATAATATTCATGTGTTAGAATTATTTTCCTGTATTGAAACTATATTCGTCTGTTGAATAGAAAACCTTCATGTGTTGAATCGAAATTCATTCGTTGAATAGAAATTCATGTGTTGAATGGTATTCGTGTTTTGAATAAATTGTTTTAACAATAAAATCACCTTTTTATCTATATATATATAAACTATAGAAAACCTTCATGTGTTGAATCGATATTCATTCGTTGAATTGAAATTCATTTGTTGAATGGTATTCGTGTTTTGAATAAATTGTTTTAACAATAAAATCACCTTTTTATCTATATATATAAACTATAGAAAACCTTCATGTGTTGAATCGAAATTTATGTGTTGAATGGTATTCATATTTTGAAAGAAATTGTTTTATAATAAAAATCCTATTTTTATCATCAATATGAACTATATAAAATAATCTTGTTTTGAAATAAATTGTTTTATAATAAAAATCCTATTTTGATCACCTATATTAATTATATAAAATAATCTTGTTTTGAAATAAATTGTTTTACATTAAAAATCACATTTTTATTATATACATGAATTGTTAAAAATAGTGAACTGTTGAAATAGAAGACAGTTAGATAAAAATATCATTTTTATCAAATGTATGAAAATCAAATAGCTTTGAAATCGAAGAATCGATATATATATATATATATATATATATATATATATATATATATAAATAAATAAATAGAATTGAAATATATCGAATAACGAAGCTGCAGTTCATATTTTGAAAACGTGATTTCAAACGATTAGTGCGGGAGATCCGACCATCGGATTTTCCCGAAATCGCAACCGTTGGGTTCGCTTTGGAAATATCTTTCCAACGACACCAACTTTGTAAAAATCCAACGGTTGGATCGTCTGGAATGTTTAATTCAAATCTGAAGAAAAACAGCGCCAGAATTGATTTTATATATATATATATATATAATTATATTAAATCGAATAACGACGCTGCAGTTCGTATTTTGAAATCGAAACTTCAAACGATTATACCGGGAGATCCGACCGTCGGATTTTCCCGAAACTGGAACCGTTGGATTCGTTTTGAAAAGATCTTTCTAATGATGCAAATTTTGTGAAGATCCAACGGTTAGATTTTCAGATATGTGTAAATCAAATCTGAAGAAAAACAGCGCCACGACCGCGTTATGGCCCGAAGCGTCGTTTTGAATAAATTGGCTATTTTAAATAAATAAAAATAGCGATAAATCATTATAAAATATTATAAACGATATGGATGTGAAATTTAGAAACTAACTGAAGGTTGGCTAAGTCAAATGGGTTCCTGGGTGTTGATCTGATGTTGGTTTCGGCCTTCGGGGTTAATATTTGGGAAATCGTTCTCTTACTGATTTACGGTTAGCGACTAATGAATTGAAATGATGTGTATGTGTGTTTGTGTTGCACTTGTTTATTATATACGCGAGTTGCTCAGAAAGACCGGGTTTATCCCATTCTGAATAACTGAATCGACGATAAGAAATCGAAGATGAAGACGGTGGTCGAAGACCAGAGATCTTCACCTCGTTTGGATGGTAACTGATGTCCTGATTGGGAGGCATCCCGAAATATGGATAATGAGTGGTGATCGTCCAGACGTACGTGGAAATCGATGGGTTTGTGAGGTATATAGTGCCTCCGGTTTCGTTCCGACCCAGAACGGACTTGTAAATGGATTGTTTGTCTAACATTGGAATTTATTCTATGTGATTGATAGCCATCAGTTGCATGGTGTGAATTGCCTGTGTGACATGCTAAGATGCAGTGATCAGGGCTTCTGTTGAAAAGCAAAGTCTTGTGGTGATGATCAAAGCATCGCCTGTGTGGCATAGCTTTGTGTACAACGTAAATACGCGAACCTCACACCCCGGTATGAACCAGAAATGGGAAAAGGACCTCAGGGAGGGCATGCGTTTCTTTCTAGTTAGAAGTGGCGTCAGTGGTTTTACACGCCCTGACGAGTTTGACTTATGTGGTTGTTGCTGTTGCGAGGCGTCTCGGTTATATCGGTCGATCCGGGACCGATGGAGTCATTCGTTGGCTCATTTACGCCCCAAAGGGCGGGGAAACGTAGTGTTCAGGAATTTTAATCCACATCGGTGGACCGGCCCTGTCGCTCCTAGGGTCACTCGAGCTCTGATCCTATGGCTCGGGCTAGAGAGTCGCGAAGTCGGTAAGGACTATATTTTGCCTTGGTTCATGACGGAAATCCAATTTCCAAATACGTGACTGTGCGGTTTTGATTGTATACCTATATATGGCAACATAGTGGTATGGGGCATTAATGTCGTCTATGATTGATACTTATGATTTGAAATTGTTTTTGAAACATATAAACACTAGTGGTAATATCAAATGCTTTTGTTTTATTCGTATCAAACATATCTTGGCCATTATAAGGTAAAAACTCTATCCTCCGGTCTGCATTGCATTGTGTGATGGGAACTGAGTCTTATAATGGCTTCATTTTTATAAAAAGCATTGCGATTTTTAAAAGAATTATTTGTTTTAAAGCACTAGCGATCCGATGGAGTAAACTCGTTCCACGAAAGTGGCATGGTCCTGTGATTAGCCGTATATTAAATGTGTTGAGTAGATTTCTCATACCAGTCCCATGACTGACTCGTAGTTTGTTTCACTTTCAAACTCGGGTGCCCCTTTTTCTACACGGGCAGCCTTGTATTCAGGTTTTAGCTGGCTTTCTCTGGATAGCTGGCACTGAAGATGGATTCTATCATTTATCTCTTTTTATGCTGTTCAGCTTCTATTGTACATTATGTTTGTTTTTCCGCTGTAGACATATACGTATAGCTAAACTGTATTTGTACTAAGTAAGATCCTGTATACTGTGTAACTCTGATGATTACGTTTATCCAGTATATTCTATTGTGCATTATCTGATGTAATTATTTAATTCTTGTTCTGCTATTATCTGTTTATTTGTTATATTCCAAAGATTACCCTTGCCGCCGTCAGTACGGGGTTTGGGATCGTCACAGAAAGAAAGAAAAAACACTGAAGATAAAACTAAATGTTGGACCCTGTCATTACAGATAAAGCTAAAGTATAATCCCTAGGCAGAGCAAATATAGATAGAACTTTTACTCTCCAATTTCGCAATCCAAGCAAGAAGACTAAAATAAAAATCTTTCCCCACAATCATGGTCTCAATCGTCAATTTTTTATTTGTTTACTAAGCATGTGTTAAATATTTTATATACACCATAATAAATTGAGTTGAACTTATATAATTAGTATTTTCTTTTTTAGATATTCGGTACTTATATATAAGTTTAGGTTGTCCGCAACATACTATAGGGACAAGTAAGTTCAAATCACACAAAATGAAAATCGGACATATGACGTCTCGCGCCAAGTCCAAGTGTCCTTGTCACTTGGACAACGATGCTTGTCATAATTAGTATACTTTTACTACAAATATCCAAAAGAAGTTTTTTTTAACCATTTCATACAAATATCATTAAACATAATGTCACGAGCATATAATATCATCTACTTACATTATATCATTCGATGTTTAAATAATCGTTCAAAACTTAAATTTCGAATTTAATGTTTGTAGCTACTTTTTAGAAATTAAATCTCTCGTAAGAGCTTATATAGCTGACTTTGTATGTTTTAAGTGGCAAAAATGAAGAGATGATAATTTGTTAGTTTTGGAGTTGATGTTTTGGTAAAATTATTTTGTTTCGTGTTATACTTGTTAGTTTTATGTTGTTTTATTCTAAAACTTTTAATGCTTATTTAATGTGCTTTGATCACATAAAACAACAAGGTCCAAAGGTGTTTTAAGGTTCTTGACCTTTTACTTTTTCTTGGATCTTCCACTTGCCGCTCAGCACTACGTTGCTGAGCGTTGTTTTGTTCAACATCCTCAAGAGAATTAGGAACTTCATCTTCCTTTCATCTCTTAGGTGTATGATATTTAGTACCCTGTTTTAAGGGGAATATATGTTCAAAAAATATAGTTTTTCTCGACTCAATGATGGTATTTTCATGAATGTCATCAATTTCATATTTGTATACCAAAATCGATATGCGGCACTGTTTTGTGCATATCTAGTGAATACACAATCAACTTTTTTTGGTTTAATTTTGACCTTCTTGGGTTTTGGTACCTCTACCTTGGCAAGAAACTCCCATACTTATTTGTAGGATGGTGGTCTGTTTTTTTCAAAGTTCATGAGGAGATTTAGAAGTTATCTTTCAGGGTATTTTATTTAAAAATATGATTTCTCAAAAGAATAACTTCTCCCCAAAAGTTATCTGGCAAGCCAGAATAAAGCATTCATCGTCTCTTTAAGAGTTATATTTTTCCGTTCTGCTATACCGTTGGATTGAGGTGAATACGGTGTTGTAGTTTGGTGTAAAATACCATGTTCAGCGCAAAATTCTTCAAAAGGGGAATACATATTCTCCTCCTCTATCACTTCTTAAAGCTTTTATTTTCTTGATGAGTTGATTCTCAACTTCTGCTTTGTATTGTTTAAACACATACATCTATACGTATTATATCTAGTGGTTTTGTTTCTCATTCAACATAATGAAACAATGTTCTGGTCAATTTTGCTTCTGCACAAATTTGGCATTTATAATTGGTGTCTAAGTTACACTTAGGTATAAATTCTAGATTAATCAATTTCTGCAATGTATCAAATTTTACATGCCCTAATCTAGAATGCCACATGTTCGAAGAGTCAACAATATAAACAAAAGATTCACTTTTACTCATGTCAGTGTGTGGTACAATGGTGGTTACACACATATCCTCTTCCTACATTCACTCCATTCTCAGCTTCAAGGATTAATTTGAATCCATGTTTGCTAAGCAATGATCCTAAAATCAGGTTCTTACGAATTTCTAGAACATAGAGAACGTCATTTAAACTTAATTTCATTCCAGAAGTTAGTTTCAACACAACTTTTCCTTTGTCTTCAATATCTGATGTAGATGAATTGCCCATGAAAAGTTGCTTATCATCGGTTGTAGTTTCATAGGTTGTAAATTCCCCTTATTGGCACATATGTGTTGAGAGGCTCCTATGTCTACGAATCATTCATTATACAAGGTTGCATTCTGATATTACTGCACATAAATCCATATCAACAATGCTTTTTTGAAATTTCATCCAAATTTACTTTTGATCTTTTAAGAACATTTTTAGTTCGAAATTTGGCGAGTCTGAATGTTGTTAGATAAAACAATATTTTCTATTGTCAACGCTTAAAATTAATGCCGTTGAACTTCTTTGGCCTTTCTCCATGAGACAGAGTCATTGTTGGAAGCACTGGAGAAAACAGAGCGTTGGTCACCGTCTGTGTCGATGCAAAAAGTATTGTTGCTATTATGCGACATCAATGTTGTCGTTTGCAACAATCCATATTGTTTCAAGATTGTTAGATTTATTGTCAATACACGATTGTATTACAATGTTAGATCTTTTGTCAATACATGATTGTGTTACAATGTTAGATATTTTGTCAATATGTGATGTATTGCAAATAGACAGTAGCAACAATCAATGTTACTCAATAATGCCACAATTGTCAAGTCAAACTGTGATTACAACAACGACGGTAAGCGAGACCGATTGTGCACTAGATTGGAGCGGTACAGAACCGTCACTCATAGAATAGAAGATGAATATTTCAGTAATGACCAGTCCAGAAATGATTCTGTTTCCTTGAAACAATATTGTTGTCATATGCATCAATTGACGTAATAACAATTTGTTTCCTAGGATAAACCGGACCAACCCCGTAGCGTGGTGCCAGCAAACGGAGCTCTGACAAACTGAAGTAAAGTATAGAAACTAGAACAGAGATGTACTCTAAAGAAGAGGTAGCAAATTGAGAAGAATAACTAATGTGTATTCTGTCTCGTTTTGGACCATGTATTTATAGGCTGGAGGAGATGTATATCCGAACATTAATAACCTTTGGAAATGTTGCGACCCTTTAACCAAGTTGTGCATGAATGTGCATATGCATTTAAAATGAAACAGTTGTATCCATTCAATTGAATGGACATGCCAGATCAAAAATGATCAAAATAACTCGTTTCAGCGCAACATGCCAAAGCTGCAATCAGCAGCCTATTTAACCATGAGACCCCAAGAGTTCCAAGGCACAAAGACCAAATTTTGACACTAATATAATATTGTGTCATAGACCCCAAAAGTCCCAAGGCACTAAGCCCTATTTTTGACATCAATATAATATTGTGTTAAGGACCGCTAGAGTCCCACAGCACTAAATCCAGATTTGACATCAACATAATATCGTGTCTTGCCTTAGCCACACTATGTTTACAAGCCCTCTTCTCCTTTATTTATATGAGCCTATAGAGAAGTGGGTATTCATATTTCATAATGTGGGACGTAGGTTTCCTTTCCTCTCTTCTTCCAAAACTCCTCTTTCTCTTGCTCATTTATTTCCAATATGGATCGAACTGAGATTGAATTTTGATCGATAGGGTTTAAGGGATGATGAGGCTAGGGTACTTTAGTCTATATTTTATTTTATTTTTAAAATTCCAAGCCACCTCTTAACAAATAAAAAATAAGATGGAGTCTCCTTAAATTTATCCTCCTCTTAACAAATAATGGAGTCCCTTTAACAATCCCCTAAAAAATCTAACATAAAAAGGGTTAACTTTTTATATCAATAGCTGTAAAGAAACAAAAAAGACTTCCTTTAAAACCTATATAACAAATTTAGTATGTAAACGCAATCGTATAACAAATACTATTTATATGCCTTTTTAGATCAAAAAGAAATAATAAAAAAATAGCAAAAAAATAAAAAATGCATGCTTTGTTTGCCCCATATGCCATGTACACCTTTGTATCATCCATATGCCTTCTCATGTGCAACACATTATAGGACTAAAAGGTGTAACAGTTGCACATCGCCTTGTACCATCGTGCACACCCTTTGTAACTATCAATTTTCGTAACAATGAATTTAATATAATTTTAATACAAGTAGTGTACTAAACTCATTCTTCTTTCATGGATGGTTTGTTCTTTCCTTATGGTTGATACCAAAGCCACTACCATAGATCGGTATTATTTTAAGGACAAACATTGTAAACGTATCATCGATCGAAGGTTGCAAACTGACAAGTGATTAAATTATCAACACATTTAATGATCTCTAGTACATATATATATATATATATAATCTTATTAGTGAATTAGTAATAATCATACAACGTGATTGATGTTCTGCAATTGCACTTTATGATTGTTAACCCGATGAGCAAGCATCAGGTACTCAACAAACATTATTAGCAAACCTGAGTTAATTGCTCTGATAAATTCTTGTCCATTTTCACATTGGTGCATGTAATAAAGTTTTTCTTTGTCATCGGTCATACAGTTGGAACAACCAAAATCCACAATCTAACCATTGTTGTACTTAGTAGTCAACGGTTTGAAAGGACAACGAGTGATGAGTTTGACTACACCATAGTAAATGTCATTAAACTATTCGTTGCTAGAGTATGCTTCCTTTATACTATATGCTAGAATATCCCAAATATTTTCACAAGAGTTGGAATCGTATGCTGCAACATTACCTTCTATAAGTCTATAATTTGGTTACAATTTCTTACGAAGTCTCCATCTAACACTCATTAAACTGTTGCCAAGTAGTCCATGGCCGATGCACATCTCTCCATTTAACATCTTCCATCTGTTGAGTTCTCTTATATGAAAGCTTCCTTCTTGTTAATGAATATAATTGACATACTAGGTAAAAAAAACAAGGTTGAAAATTAAATTAAATGCTCAGATTTTTTTTTTTTGAAATCTACCTCGGTATGTACAACATAAGAGGCTAATATGGTCATGTCATTGCAAACTGCTAGAAAACCCTATCCACGCAACTACCTGTTAAATACGGTGATATAAAACAAAAAAGAAAAATGATGTTTTATTTCCAAAAAATTCTCGCTGTAAGTTTATCATGGATTGCGTTGTGCTTACCTTGATTTATGATTCTAATTTAGTTATGTTGATTTCAAATGTATACTAACATGCTATGCCTATTTCAGATATATACTATCGTAATGTGCTCATTTTAAATACTTATCCTAACAAATTATAGCATCAACGACGAAAAATGAAGGTTTCGTGTATAAAATCCAAATAATACATTGGTGTGAGATGTAGAACTTAAGACAACATAAACAAAATAAACAAAAAATAGATGATAAACCTGGGCATATTAAAGTTTTATGGTATCGAAATACAAAGCAAGAACTTTGAACAAAAAAAAAATGATGCAGCAAAAATCATACCTTGCTACATAAATGAAGGCAAAAGATAATTATTTATTTGTAAATCTAAATTGTAGCTTGTTTGGAACTTATGAATTCACAAATTCACAAATGGATAAGGCCCAGGTTATTTTTTTTTTAAAATCTTATAGAAACAGTCAGTAACGCTTATATAGTTGAAAATTAAGTCCTACTTCAGTTTAAAATTTGATTAAAAATTTGAAATATCTTATAGAAACAATCAACAAAATCACCCTTTTTGTAGATCCTAAAAGCACTCTATG
This sequence comes from Allium sativum, assembly GCA_030737875.1. Taxonomy (NCBI): domain Eukaryota; kingdom Viridiplantae; phylum Streptophyta; class Magnoliopsida; order Asparagales; family Amaryllidaceae; genus Allium; species Allium sativum. Next base: position 39,469,290 of record CM060913.1, read on the forward strand.
TTTTGATAAAAAAAATGATTGAAAGCACGAACTGATCAGTTGAATTTTTTGTTTTAAACAAAAAGTGACTTACATGAGAATATATTGTAGTTTCATAGGTCCGAAACAGTTATTGTATATATATATATATATATATATATATTCTATGCATTAGGCCTAACCACCCTATCGCGTGCAATATCCTAAAAATGATGCTTCTAAATGCATCAGTTCAGCCTTATAATAAAACATGTATTGTAATAAAACACTGCATTGATAGGAACTCATATAATTTAAAAAAAAAATCATATGCAGTTAAGGAGGATTAATGCATTTCTTTTGTGATACTAGGTGCCAAATGGTCAAAAGTATGAAAATTCTCCCTAGATATTTGTTGAGTTTCAATCCACCATGGTAAAGAATGAAAAACGTTGAGTTACCCCTGTATAGTTAAAGTGCTCAGCTGATCTAACACGGCGGAGATGCAAAAAATTATAGCTGGGATAAAGCAAGGAAATAGCAAGATATGCCTAAAAGAGCATATAAAACTTGTATTTAATATTTTACATATATATAAACAATAATAAATGGAAAACTATTTTGTTTCTTGATATTCAACGTCGAAACGGCAGGCGTCTTGTTGGCTAACTTTGATGTTTGCAGTGTGTTATGGAAAATGATTTCTGCGTGTATTTTGGGTATTATTTGTAGACGTCTGGTGTTTGCTCATTCATTTTTGAGTCTGTAGTCGTTTTAACTTTCTGGTTAGTGGTGATCAATCTCAGGCAAAATGGTGAAGCAATTGCTCTCGACTGCCTGATGGTCATCACTACCGTAGCTCCTTCCTTCAGATTCTCAAGTGAACGGGCTACAGGTACTATCGTCGAACAAGGTTCGTTCTGTGGCTTTAACTGGTTGTAGTGGGTTTGGCGCTCTGGTACTCCGCTTTGCTTTTGGTTCTATAGTGATACAGGTGAAGCTAGCTGCTTTCGACATCGTTGTCTAATCGGTGAGCTTCAACACGTTTTCCTTCCACTCGTATGGCAAGTCAGTATGGCCACAATGTCAGATTCGTACTATGTATCTGTTCACGAAATTGCTTCATATCTTTTGGTGTGGAGCTCAAGCAATCTTGGACGGGTATAGTTGTGTACTTTCTAAAACATGGCACTTTTCAGTTTTGGTACCTACAACGGTCTTGTCGTGAAACCTTTCGGATACCTAGGCCCTTATTTTAATAGTTAGTGTTGTTTCTATTGTATTCAAATGTAAGTAACTTCAATTTGAAGTATGTAATGTATTCTAATCTCCCTGCACGGAGAAAGATCATATGAAAATGTAATTATTGTAGTCTAGTCAAATTAGGGTGCGTTCACAATCAATTGGAGGCACGCTGGAAATTTTTGTCGCGTCGGACGCGAGCACTTATTTCCACTGCCACATGGAACGCTGAGTGGAAGTTGAAAATCAAGCCGTTGGCGTCGGACACCAACGACTTGATTTTCAACTCCCCTTCCTCTTTATAAATCAGCTCCTCTACCCTTAACACCTTCACAATACTCCTTCAACAACTTCTTCAACTCTTTCTACTTTTTCGAGTAATGTCTAACTCTGATTCATCCTCCGATTACGACGATATGATTGATCTCTACGGGGTATATCTGATTCGGGATGAAACGAGAAATTATATGACGCGGATTAATACTTCGGAGTTCAATGGCTTATCTTGGATCAATGAAATTTTGAATGGTCATCAAAACCGAAGTCAAAATAATTTCCGGATGAAAAGACTTTGCTTTCATGCATTATGTGAAAAACTGCAACATCATGGTCTCGCTTCCAGACCAGAAATTTGTGCCGTCGAAATGGTTGGAATTTTCATTTATACAATGGCTACTGGGCTTTCAAATAGACAACTTCAAGAAAGATTTCAACGATCAGGTAGCACAATTTCCATTTGTTTTCATGATGTCCTAAACGCTTTTCAAATACTCGCTGCGGATGTAATAAAACCAGGAGAACAACAATTTACTACTGTTCCACCTCACATTAGAAATTCAACCCGGTATTATCCGTATTTCAGAAACTGTATTGGCGCTATAGATGGTACACACGTATCTGCACATTTACCCGCTGATCAAATTATCCCTTATATCGGACGAAAGGGTTTTGCAACTCAAAATATATTAGCGGTTTGTGATTTCGATTTACAGTTTACGTACGTTATGGCGGGTTGGGAAGGGACTGCACATGATAGTAGAATTTTTAATGCTGTTACAAACGATAGAAGCTCTAACTTTCCTAGCCCTCCAACTAGACAGTATTATTTGGTTGATTCGGGCTATCCCCTTCAGACTGGATATTTACCGCCATACCGAAATATGCGGTACCATATTCCGCATTTCCGTTATACCATGAATCAACCAAAGTCAGCTAATGAAGTGTTTAATTACTACCATTCGAGTCTACGGATGGCCGTCGAAAGAACATTTGGCATTTGGAAAAAGAAATTTACCATTCTCAACAAGATGCCTACGTTTCGGTTCAACACTCAAGTGAAAGTTGTCGTATCTACAATGGCCTTACACAATTTCATACGCAAATATAATAGCGGTGACCCTGATTTTATGGCGTTTGATGATAATCCTGAACTAAACCCCGATCACTACATGGCAGAATATTACAGTATGAGAAATACGACGAATAGAGGCACTGAACGTGTACACCTAGATGGAAACCAAGAAATGGCATTAGTTCGAGATAACATTAGAGATCGGTTGGTTTCTGCTGGTCTGCGCTAATTTGTCTTTGTATCTGTAACTGTACTTGTATTTGTATTAGAAACTGTATCTGTATTTGCAGTCGTATTTGTCTAATCAAATCTATTTATATCTTATTTTTAAAATACCCCGCTCAAATACCCTGTTCGCCGCTAAAAACACATTTCCCGTTCGCTACAGTACCACGCTCAAATACCCCGCTCAAATGCCCCGCTCGCATTGGTTAAGAACGCACCCTTAGGCTAGCTCCGGTACTGTAAACCTGATAGGTATAGTGGATGGAACACTATAAATTTTGTAGGCGGTGGACGGATCACCTTAAAAACTGAATTATTAGTTGTATGCTAACTACAGTCACATGTACAATATTGTAATTTTATTATTAGTCATAATAAAAGAGTGTTGCAGAACACTATAAAAACCGGTCGGCTATGCCAAAAAATATATGGAAAATTAACATTCAATTTAATTATAATTAGTACATTCTTAATTTTTAATACAAACATATGTAAATACATGTAAACTTTTATTTAGCTTGATTAAATTTAATTGAATATTATAATATTTTCCTATTCTAAAAATATATGTTAAAAACTCTATAAAAAACCAATTTTATAATTTGTAAAAGTCAATTTTCTATTCACTTCTTTAAAGAAGATATAATGGGAATAACATAATATAGCTGAAATAATGTGATATATTGGGAATATCATAATATAGAAAGGCTTTAAGTGAAAAGGATATTTCAGAGGCTTTTTAGAAATAGCGTGGCGGTAGAAATCCGCTACACGATATAGCGAGAATATAGTGGGGGTAATGGTGGTTTATTAACTGCACATGTTTTAGTTACTTCGATTCAATATTTTTAGTGATCAAATAAGGTTGATTGTATCATTAACCATTTTTTTGGTGCTACCCCTATCCTTTATTCCATTTGAAGCTCAAAGCAGTTTGCATCTTGAAAACACGGGAAACAACCTCAAAAAATCTTGAAAAGAAGATATTTTATTTGAAAAAAATTAGAAGTAACATAAGTGCATTAATTACACAATTGCTACGCTATTACACTAATATAATACACATAAACACAATTATAAAGAAATTTTATTAATTCACAAAAGCCAAAAAAGTGCATGGTTTCCACACATAAGATTGTTTTCTATATTTCCGAGTATTGGCTTGTATCTAAATGATTATTATTATTTTTTTACCAAAAAAGTCATTACTTTTTGTATTAGATAGCAGTAAAGGAAAATGTAAATATTTCGTAACTTGACTAACGTACCTATGAGATCGTTGCATGCTCGATTCATATGTTTGAGTTCAACGTACAGAAAGCTTCATGATTTCTGCCTTCAAAGTTGCAGCTTGGGTTTGTTCTTTTGCTAGCCGGTCCTGCAAAATATTAGCTAAATGATTATTTTAGTGAATAGAAAAAATCAAAAAGTCCAACTAAATGCTTGAAATAAAGAAAATGAACCATAAAGTCTCCTTAGTCCTTATTATAGTTCAAGGTATTTGTTTATTCTAAGATAATTTAGTGAACAAATAAATTCCAAAACATAATCAGGTTGATCATTTGTTAAATCATCAAATATTGACATAATATCCATCTTTTGATGGTTTGGCTCCACCATAGCAGCAAATTCCCAGAGACTGAATGCAGTAGATCTACTAACCATTGACATGTCATCTTGACAAAATTGACTGTATATAGTTCTTAGCTAAATCCTTAAAAAGATCTATTGCACTTTGATAAGCAATGTGGAAAAGTCCACGTGATAAAACTCTAGCGGTAAATCATTTACCATCAGCTACACTTTCAAGGCATAAAATGGTAACAAAATAATATAAAATTAATTAAAAGTTAAAATTAGCATAAAACATCGTAGTAAGATACATACAAGATTGCATGCTATGAAGCAAGATTTAAACATGTTCACTAATAAATATACAACAAAAATAAGAAAACCTTGCTAACTTATGTCATAGAAACCTTATCAAGTGTATATATTGATTTTTCAAGTGCGTAATGTCGATCTTTAAGTAGGAAATAGAAATAAGCACACAATAGGTTATAAATAACCTTTTTTGGTTATCTTGTCCAATCATTTTACCATTCCATAGAAAGATTGTAACCTGCAAATTCTAAGCTTTGTTGCATTGCTACTTAATTATCATTCTCCGCTACTACTTTAGGAGAACATTCCTTCACTTGGTAAATCAGCTAGCTTCTTGATCACAAAGAACATACTTGTAAATTTCAAATTATATGTAATAAGTTAAACTATAAAATATATGAACAAAAAAAGAATATGGCAGTATTTTAGTCTATCATGTTATGTTTTGTCACATTGGAAGAAAACATTGCTATCATAAATCATCTTATGATTTGAAACCCCATTTCATACAAAATAGATTTGATTCTCAAAATACTATTAAAACTCAATTACAAATGCAACTGAGAAAAATCATTTAAGTTACACCAAAATAAAAATATTAAGATACCTGAATTTACAATCCAGACCTATAATTTACTAGATAAAATATAGTTAAAACTTGAAACAAAGAAAACTAATTTATATGCTTAAGATCTTTAGACACATCAATACTTAAATATTATCAGCAAAGAAAGAAGATACAATGGTTTAACATAGCTGAATATAATTTGATACCGAGCAAAATTATTAGTAGAAAAGCACATATTATATAAGTCATTAAAATTTATGATTCATAATTTTATTACATCTTTTGATTTAAAAGGTTAAATGTGATGACCTAAACTTCCCCAATCCCCGAAGGGACGAAGGAGCCCGGATCGTTTTGAGAACACGACCATCAGAACACAAACATGAGAACATTTCATTGCTATTACAACAATTTACATAAGAGTACATGAATATATCAGAGTTCAGACAAAAAATATACAGTGGTAAAATAAGTATCATAGGTTTACAAATTACAAAACAACGGAAATATATATACAAAAATATAATGCACAGTGGAAAACATCATCTACCACAACTGAAAGAAATACACGAATACAAAGCATTCTGAATATAACTCCAGCCGTAATCCAGGATCCTGTGAAAAGAAATATCTGCGAAAACCAAAACTAGTAGCTGCCCATGCGGAAAATATGGGCACCTAGAGTTTAGGTAAAAACAATAAACTCCGAGTTAGTCATGGGACTAGTGTGAGAACTCAAAACAGTCATTAAACTTTACTATAAAATAAATTAAATCACGGGACCACGCCGCATGTCACGGAACAGGTTTACTCCCAAGAATACTCTAAAATAAAACAATTTGTAAACAAAGCAATGTTTTTTTTTGAAAAATGAAGCTATTATATGACTCATGTCCCATCACCCAATGCAACACAAACCAGAGGATAGATTTTTACCTTATAATAACCAAACATGCTTGGTACGCTTTAAAACAAATCATTTTTGTTATTACTATAAGTGCATAGTGTCAAAACAACTTCAAATATAAATGTATCAATCATAGATGACATAGGTTCTATATATTATGTCGCTATACATAGGTTTACAACTAAAACTGAAAACTGACATATTGAAAGTTGGATTTCCATCATGAGTCAAGGCAAGGGATGGTCTCCTTATCGGTTCGGATAACCTCTAGCAATATGACCCAGGACTACACACTCTGGGCAACCCTTGGATCCTGCAGTGCCGATCCGCACTTACTTTAGTGGAATACTGATTCCTGAACAGTATGTTTTGGGGTACTATCAGACCTCTAAAATGTTCAGTATGCCGACCAGACCAATCATATCGGAGGCGCCTCGCATCCATCATCCACATAAGTAAAAGTGTCTGGGCTCCATACCATGACACCACTTCTAGCTAGAAAGAAATTATGCACTCACTGAGTCCTTTATCCCATTTTTGACTCACCGAGATGTGAGGCTCACGAATTAACACTATACACAAAGCTATGCTAATTAAAGTCGTGCTTTGATCATCATCCACAAGACTTTGTCTTTCAATAAAAGCCTTGATCATTTGCATCTTAGCATGCCACAATGACAATTCATGCCATACAACTGATGTCTATCAATATATAACCTCTAAGCTCGTATGTCTCAGAGAAGGGAGTTAAGCAAGAGAATGAATTCTCCGCCACCAAACAGATATATATTTAATAGAAATCAATCAACACAGAATGAAATCCAATGTCAGACACACATCCATTTACAAGTCCGTTTTAGGTCTGAACGAAACCGAAGGCACCTTATTCCTCATCCCATATGTCCAATAAATGAGAGAGGTCCACGCATATCCGGTCAATCTCCAAGTACGTCTGGACGATCACCACTAATTACCTCGTCTTGGTTGTACGGCCCAATCAAGACATCAGTAATCATCCAAATGATGTGAAGATCTCCGGTCTTCAACCACCGTCTTTAAACGTTCAAATTTTAGTCGTCGTATCAGTTATTCAGAACGACATAAACCTGGTCTTTCTGAATAACTCGTGTATTTTATAATAAATAATCAAGTGCTAGAAAAACACATCATATGCCTTATTCTAATTCAGGATATTCTATTATTCAAATATTCACATCTTAGGGGAAAGGTTCCCATTAATTTTATCAAAGATAAGTTCTTTTAAACTTATTCTTTAATCTTCCTTTGGATATCAATTCCAAAAGATTTTATGATATCTTTTCACAATCTAAACCAAAATAAGGTATATTAACTAGTTAGGATTACTGAGCCTTACCGAAGTAATCATTTATTATTTTATTATCCCAATCCTAACTTATTCATCCATGGAGCAAAACTGGTAGTACTCCATATCTAACACCCACTGTGTTATCGGTAAATTTATTTACCATTTCACGTTTTCAAATCTAACTAAAGATTTGGCTATCACATGGAGTAAAACTACTGGTACTCCATTCTCGAACATTTCTTGAATTCGGTAAATTTAATTATCCCATTCTCATTTTAATCTACTTAAAGAATCATTAAAACTCTAGTTCAGTTTTAATCTCAAAAATCATTACTTAATGATTATTCAAATTTTAGGAAATAAATCCTGTCTTTACTTGGGTTAAAGAACAAATGTCATTTAAAACATTATTCACGGTAAACCCAAATTCCTCTTCCATTAAAATGGAACTTTCACGGAATTCATAACAGTATAAAATCGATATAAATTTCCATATCGTACTAGTACTATAAATATAATAACGATAAGGCCTTTTAAAGTCCATTAATAGTAATGGTCTTCCTTCAAAGAATCGCATCTCGATTAACATTAAATCGAGTTCCATTCAGTTCCAATTTAATATATTAAATTGGAGAACTTTACTTTGAACAATTTCCATTAAATCTTAATTAAATGATTATAAATTCCAAATCATGACTTCACTATTAATTGGGTTTAAGAACTAATGTCATTTAAAACATCGTTCACAATGAACCCGTAATTAACTACCATTTAATTCCAACTATATTAATTAATTGGAAATTTTCATTAAATCTTGGTAAAAAAATTATTCTCTCCTCAACTGGGTTTAAGAACAGTGTTAATAAAGACACCATTCACGACAAACCCAAAATCTAATTTGATATTAAATACAAGGCTCTGAATAGTAATTATATCGACATATATTCAATATCAACTTCTGAAACTAACGGATATAGTATTGGGAATAATGATATTTATATCTTCCAAATTCCTAACAATATCCATATTGTGACGATCCCAAAATCCGTGTGACGGTATTAAGGATAATCATTGGAATATAACACATCAATCATCATAGCAGAGAACAGATAATAGCAGAAACAATAAATAGAATAATTTTACATGGATATGACAGCGGATTCATAACATGTAACAACATCAGAATAGCACAACGTAGGATATAACTTAGTAAATAAAGGGGAATGATCAGTCACCATCGCCAGAGGCGGAATATATACATGTAGTGAGACATAATAAGGGTATCAATCTACATCGCCGAAGGCGGTACATATACATACGATAATAAGTACTGAAAGTAAAGCAGTCTGCCTCGCCTGTGGCGGAATCATAATATAAGTACAATAATGGCGGAAAATGTCAAAGTCATCTTGGTGAAGTCAGCCTCGCCATGAGCCAAAACGCACTCCATACTACAGTGCTGAGCCAAAAACAACCTGTCACCTGTGAACTAGGCTGCCCGTGTGAAAATAAGGGCACCCGCGTTTGCAAAGTGAAACAAACAACGAGTCAGTCATGGGGACTGGTATGAGAAATCTACTTAACAGTTTAAACAACAGTAATAAGCAAATCATAGGACCACGCCACTTTCACGGAACGGGTTTACTCCAGTGATTGCTGGTGCATTTAAAACAAAGTAAATTCTTTAAAACAACGCAATGCTTTTAAAAAGAATGAAGCCATTATAAGACTCAAGTCCCATCATACAATGCAACGCAAGCCAGAGGATAGAGTTTTACCTTATAATGGCCAAATATTCTTAATACGTGCAAAGCAAAATCATTTGATATTATTACTAGTGCATATATGTTTCAAAACAAATAGCATCATAAATATCAATCATAGACGGAATAGCTACCATATACTATGTCGCCATACTAGTTCTACAATCGTATCCGTTATTTCGTACTGGAAATTCGATTTCCGTCATGAGTCGAGGCAAGGGGCAAGCTCCTCTCCGCTTCGAGACATTCTAGCAAATGCCTCAGGACTACACACTCTGGGTAACCCCTGGATCTTCAGGGCCGGTCCTCTCTTACGTTTGAGGATTAGTTATTCCTGAACACACGTTTCCCGGTCCTTACAGACCTATAATCAAGGTGCCTCGCATTCCAACAACCACATAGGTGAAAAATAGATATAAATGTCAGGGCTGGTAAGTCACTGACACCACCATAGCTAGAAAGAAACGTCGTGCTCTCCCTACAGTCCTTATCCCGTTTTTAACTCATACCGAGGTGTGAGGCTTGCGAATCCACGCTATACACAAAGCCAGACCACGTAGACCGTGCTTTGATCATCAACCACAAGACTTTGCTTTGCAACAGAAGCCTTGATCATAGCATCTTGGCATGCCACATAGGCAATCCACTCCATATGACTGATTTCTATCGATATATAACCTCTGAGCTCGTACGTCTCAGAGAAGGGCGTTAAGCAAAAGAATAAATTCTCCGCCGCCAAACAGATATATATTTAATAGAGATCAATCAGTATAGAACAAAATCCAATGTCAGACACACAGTCCATTTACAAGTCCGTTCTGGGTCTGAATGAAACCGGAGGCGTCAAATTCCTCGTATATCCGTCCAATCAACACATACGCTAAGACGGCTATTACTTCCGTTCCCTCACGGTAGCTACTCCAGTCAGGAAACTCAGCAGCACCCATCCAACCGATACGAAGATCGTCGGTCTTGAATCGTCTTTGTATTTTCCAATTCGAATCGTTTGATCAATTATTCGAAATGAGGGTTAGCTCGGCCTTTTCAAATAATTCACGTAATTAGAATTCAAATCAATTCTTTCTATGGTTATATTATTCGACATCCATATTTCAGTTCTTTAGTATTATTTTCGTGTCAAACACATACAACCATCAAATATCAAACAGATCAAGCCAAATTGATTTATTTCCAATCTATGTTGCTTATAATACTCTATAACGATTTTTTGCCATTTTTATTTATTTAAAAATGGCCCTATTTAATTAAACGACGTTTCAGGTCGTGCCGTGGCACTGGCGCTGTTTTTTCCCTAATTTGTTTTACATATATCGGAAAATCTAACCGTTGGATTTCTACAAAGTCAATATCAGTGGGAAGATATTCCCAAAGCGAACCCAACGGTTCCAGTTTCGTGAAAATCCGACGGTCGGATCTTCCACACTAGTCGTCTGAAGTTACGGTTTCAAAATTCGAACTACAGCGTCGTTGTTCAATTTAATTTAATTATATTTATATTTGTATATAAATATAAACGATTCTGGCGCTGTTTTTCTTCAGATTTGAATTAAACATTCCAGACAATCCAACCGTTGGATTTTTACAAGGTTGGTGCCGTTGGAAAGATATTTCCAAGGCGAACCCAGCGGTTGCGGTTTCGGGAAAATCCGATGGTCGAATTTCTCGTACTAATCATTTCAAATTACGATTCCAAAACACGAACTGCACGTCTTCGATTCCTTTCTATTCTATTTATATTTATATATATAAATATAGTCCATTCATTAATTTCAAATATAGTTCATTCATTATTTTCAACTTTGTTTTCACTTCAAATATTTCACTAACGCCTTAATATTTCGAAAAATTTCGCCATAACCTCCTTTGTACGGGAAGGGGTTTGGAAATTTATTGGGCCGTGTTAGGTACCCAATAAATCCTATAAAGCATCCACATATTTATAGTGATATATTCTGGTGTTTACGGGGGAGCGTGTATAGATAATAACTCCAAAGAATAAATTCTCGTCACCCCGTTCCGTGTGGAAATAAATAGTCCATGTGCCATATCTAATAACTAGAGAGACATGATTATTGTCAACTCCATACCCGTGTGGGGTTTTTATTAATCTGGCAATTTATCATTATATTTTATATAGTCCATATCAGTCATCAGTTCAACCTGTAGTATACAATCATCACCATACAAGCCTCTCGCTCGTATGGTAAATCTTCCACCTCGTCACACAAGCTCCAAATGCTTATGCGGAATATGATGAAGTATGCCTATCGTCAAGGAGTATGCCATGTAGTGTAGTTCAAAATTAATTGTTACTATCCTATGGCGATGTTTATTGTTTCACACAGAATAACCAGCACTCCGCATCCAATGACATTCATAGGAGTTGATATAAAAATAAAATTGCGCAGCCAACTCATCAAGGCTTACCTATTTGTCGGGCATGCAAATAATTTCTTTACTCTACAGCTAATCCATTTCCCTATTCAACACATGTATATATATGCAGAACAAAGCTAATAATAATATTTCTAGCAAACTATTATTTATTTCAACACGTGTGTATTTATATCAAAGCGTATACATGATAAAAGAAATATTTTTATCATCAAAAATATTTATTCAACACGTGAATGTTTTTAACACTTCATATTCACAATAAAAATGTAGTTTTTATTGTCTATTCATTTTATTTTAAAATACGATAACATTCAACACATGAATTTCAATTCAACGAATGAATTTCAATTCAACACATGAATATTCTCTATAGTTTGTATATATATAAAAATGTGATTTTTATCGTTGAATCTATTGGTTTAAATTCGAATAATATTCAACACATGAATTTCGATTCAACGAATGAATTTCAATTCAACACATGAATATTCTCTACAGTTTGTATATATATAAAAATGTGATTTTTATCGTTGAATCTATTGGTTTAAATTCGAATAATATTCAACACATGAATTTCAACTCAACGAATGAGTTTCAATTCAACACGTGAATATTCTCTATAGTTTGTATATATATAAAAATGTGATTTTTATCGTTGAATCTATTGGTTTAAATTCGAATAATATTCAACACATGAATTTCAACTCGACGAACGAATTTCAATTCAACACATGAATATTCTCTATAGTTTGTATATATATAAAAATGTGATTTTTATCGTTGAATCTATTGGTTTAAATTCGAATAATATTTAACACATGAATTTCAACTCAACGAATGAATTTCAATTTAACACATGAATATTCTCTATAGTTTGTATATATATAAAAATGTGATTTTTATCGTTGAATCTATTGGTTTAAATTCGAATAATATTCAACACATGAATTTCAACTCGACGAACGAATTTCAATTCAACACATGAATATTCTCTATAGTTTGTATATATATAAAAGTGTGATTTTTATCGTTAAATCTATTTGTTTAAATTCGAATAATATTCAACACATGAATTTCAACTCAACGAATGAATTTCAATTCAACACATGAATATTGGTTTCAACATATGTAATTAATTTCAACAAATGAAAATTATTCTAACACATGAATATTTCAGAAAATTTTGGCAGCATAACGGCAGGGTAGTTAAAACCGGGACTGTCCCTAGTACGGCTCCTCGCTCTACCTTAAAACCTCGCGGTTTTTGACAATTAGGATCGTGCATCTAGTTCGCACGCAGGCGGCATGTTTTATTTTCATTTCCACAATCCTATTCTAATTTGTTTCAACCACAAGAGGGTATTTTTCAACCACAAAGGTATTTTTCAACCACAATATCAACCACAAACAATTATTTCCAATCATTCGTCATACCATATAATATCACGTCAATCACAAGCAATAAATATCGTCCATGGTCTGTGGACGAGGGGAGTATATATATATATGTATTATTTCTATAATTCACTTGCATTTCATCACAATTCAAAGCATATATGTTTCATACAACGCTTGTATAATTTATACATCGCTAATATAACTTATACCACACATGTACATGAGGTATACAATGCGTATATAATTTACACTTCGCTTATATAATTTATACAACACGATTCCATTCACACAATTTAGTTTAGATTCCTCACATTGGTTTTAGTAGTGCTAAAAATCGTAGGAAGATCAAAAAAATCCGGGCTTCTGCTAGATGGTAGAGAGCCTCCCTGCGGTCCCGATGTTTCCTGTTTCATCGAATTTCGTTAACACACTAAAAAGATATGATTTTTCAAAGTTTTGCAACACTTAAAAGTGTTATTTTCAATTCAGAAATTCAAAGCAGAAGGGTTTGCAAAGCTTCAAAACTAGGTTTTTATTTTAAATCAAAACCGTACCTCGTTGTCCCGATCAGACTACACGGCGTCGAAGGGCTACGAACCAGCTTCCTATCGACGGTGACGGCGGCGAACTCGGCGGCTCCAGCGAGGCACGGCGGCGGCAGAAAGTGGCGAACTTCCTCGATGAAATTCGACGTCGATCGTTGATGGTTTCTGACGAGGCTTGTTTTGATTTGAAGAGGGGAGGAAGGCTGTCGGAATTGTCAACTGGAGGCGGCGGCGATATCGACTGTGGCGGCGGCGATCGAGGTGGGAAGGTCTCGAACGATTTACGTCGTTCGTTCTGGGGTTGATCGGGTTTTTCAAAAGTGAGAGAAAATGGAATATATTTTCTAATATATAATATTTTTAAATTCCTTTAATACCCCTTCTAGCCAACGTACACCAATTTCAACCCAACGACTGTCTCCCCTAGCTAAATACCCCCATTCCGGACACAATGGGATATGTTTCATTGGCCAATTCGACTGTTACAGTCAGTTATTTTTCAAATTAAAGTATAAAACATTTTATATTCAATTTGAACGTACATTTCAATTTGCTAGGGCCACAAACTGAATCGAAAAATTCCAGAAAAATAAAACTAGCTTTGTTTTGATGATACGGTCCCAACAAAACCAGTTTCGTCGAATTCTGAGCTCATATGCAAAATGTCCATTTTCAAGTCGATCCATTTTAACAGAAATTGACCAATCATATTTTCTTTTGCCCCGCTCACATACTAGCTTCAAAAATTATGAAATTTGAAACCTAGCAATAATTTGACATCTCGGACCCAACAAAAGTGGTTTCGTCGAATTCCGAGGTCGTATGCAAAATATCTATTTTCAAGGGCTATATATGTTATATAGCGACCTTTCTGAAAATTCATTTGGCCATAACTTTTGATTCCTGTTATGAAACTTCGATTTTTCAGATTCGTTAGAAAGGTATTCATAAACAGATTTAAATATTTTCAGTTTCGCTAAAATCTGTTATATTTTCCACCTGGTACAGTCAGACAAAGTTTGTAATCAAATTTTCAAACTGCCTTACTATTCCCAATTCATTATTTTATTGAAATATGCTATTTCAATTATTCAAATTCTTTGGTAATAACCAATTTTAAAAATTTTAAATTGGTTCACATTTTCCGGGTTATTACAATCTCCCCCACTTAAAACTTTGCGTCCTCGAAAAGGAAATAACAGCAAAGTAGGAAACAAAATGTAAATGCAAAGTATTGTAAAGGTACCTTGCACCGGAGTTAGTCAGAGATGTCCACTCTGCATTTAGGGTAGGCTTGTTTAATGCTTTCCTCAGTCTCCCAAGTACAGTCTCTAGGATCACTACTCCACTGCACTTTGACTAAATGAATCTGTTTGCTCCTTAGCTCTCTAGTTTCTTTGCCAACAATCTTTAATGGCTCTCTTCTGAGCGCTAATTCTGGAGTTATGTTTATATCCTGTTGCGCTGCTTCTTCTACAACAAGATCCGGATCATGAACATGTTTTCTGAGTTGAGACACGTGGAACACATCATGTACACCAGGCAACCAATCAGGTAATGAAACCCTATATGCAAGAGTTCCAATCCTCTCAAGTATAGGAAAGGGACCAATAAATCTCGGTGCCAACTTCCCAGTCTTGCCAAATCTGATTACTCCCCGCATCGGAGAAACTCTTAAATAAACATAATCGCCAACGGTAAATGAAAAATCTCTTCTTCTCGCATCAGCATAACTTTTCTGCCGGCTTTGTGCGGTTTTCAATCGCTTCTTAATGAAATCGACTTTATCTGATGCTTCTCGAATCATATCGGGTCCTAACACAAGTCTGTTGCCAGGTTCTACCCAACATGCGGGAGATCTGCACGGTCTACCGTATAATGCTTCAAATGGAGACATTCCCAAACTTTCTTGATAGCTATTGTTATAAGAGAATTCGGCTAAATGTAAGTGGTCTTCCCATGAGCCTCCAAAATCAATAACGCAAGCCCGTAGTAAATCTTCTAAAATTCTATTCACCCGCTCAGTTTGGCCGTCTGTCTGAGGGTGATAAGCGGTGCTTAGTTTCAATCGGTTCCCAATTCTGTCTGGAATGCTTCCTAGAATTTGCTAGTAAATAGGGGATCTCTATCACTGACTATATTGAGCGCCACTCCATGTAGTTTAACTATTTCTTTGAAGTAAATCTGTGCTAAACTTTGAGCCGTTCTGTTGGATCGGACAGGTATGAAATGGGCAGTCTTCGTGAAGCGATCTACGATCACCCATATACTGTCGTTTCCTTTCTTAGTTCGAGGCAAGCCATCAATGAAGTCCATCGAAATTTGCTCCCACTTCCATCCTGGAATTTCTAATGGTTGTAATAGTCCAGCCAATTTCTGCTGATCGCTCTTAACTAGCTGACAAGTGGAGCATCTGCTAACATATAATGAAATATCTCTTTTCAAAGCCCTCCACCAGAATGTGCGCTTGATATCATTATACATTTTGCTCACACCGGGATGGATACTGAGTTTAGACTTGTGACATTCATCAAGTACTTCCCTTCTGAGCTCAGGAATTTCTGGCACACAAATTCGTCCTCGTAATCTTAGGACCCCTTGGCTATCTAGGCTAAAATCTGAGGGTTTTCCCCTCAGGTTCCTATATCTCTTCGCTACTCTGTCCAGCTCAAAGTCCTGGGGTGCTGGTGGCTGAATAATAGGGCCCTCCTCAACTACGGTGATATTACCCCGTCCTCCTGCTATGCCTGCTCGGCCTCCACGGCCACCTCTGGCTGCTGCTGCTCATGTAGCCATCAGATAGAGTACTGTATAAGCAATAAAAGAGTCAAGCTCACAGAATTGATAACTTTCATATATGATAAAGCAGGGGAACATAAGGAAAGGTAACGATGTACTGATCAAATTGTTTTGCTAATCTGCTTAGCTCATTCTAGGACATTTCTAATCCTATCTCTAATGAGCTACTCGCCTTAGAACACTACTAATTCTATTCTGACGAGGTGTTTAATGTGTTAGATCTCGGAACTAAGGTTAACCAAAGCTCAGATACCAACTGTGATGATCCCAAAATCCGTGTGACGGTATTAAGGATAATCATTGGAATATAACACATCATCATCATAGCAGAGAACAGATAATAGAAGAAACAATAAATAGAATAATTTTACATGGATATGACAGCGGATTCATAACATGTAACAACATCAGAATAGCACAACGTAGGATATAACTTAGTAAATAAAGGGGAATGATCAGTCACCATCGCCAGAGGCGGAATATATACATGCAGTGAGACATAATAAGGGTATCAGTCTACATCGCCAAAGGCGGTACATATACATATGATAATAAGTACTAAAAGTAAAGCAGTCTGCATCGCTTGTGGCGGAATCATAATATAAGTACAATAATGGCGGAAAAAGTCAAAGTCATCTCGGTGAAGTCAGCCTCGCCATGAGCCAAAACGCACTCCATACTACAGTGCTGAGCCAAAACCAACCTGTCACCTGTGAACTAGGCTGCCCATGTGAAAATAAGGGCACCCGCGTTTGCAAAGTGAAACAAACAACGAGTCAGTCATGGGGACTGGTATGAGAAATCTACTTAACAGTTTAAACAACAGTAATAAGCAAATCATAGGACCACGCCACTTTCGCGGAACGGGTTTACTCCAGTGATTGCCGGTGCATTTAAAACAAAGTAAATTCTTTAAAACAACGCAATGCTTTTAAAAAGAATGAAGCCATTATAAGACTCAAGTCCCATCATACAATGCAACGCAAGCCGGAGGATAGAGTTTTACCTTATAATGGCCAAATATGCTTAATATGTGCAAAGCAAAATCATTTGATATTATTACTACTGCATATATGTTTCAAAACGAATAGCATCATAAATATCAATCATAGACGGCATAACTACCATATACTATGTCGCCATACTAGTTCTACAATCGTATCCGTTATTTCGTATTGGAAATTGGATTTCCGTCATGAGTCGAGGCAAGGGGCAAGCTCCTCTCCGCTTCGAGACATTCTAGCAAATGCCTCAGGACTACACACTCTGGGTAACCCCTGGATCTTCAGGGCCGGTCCTCTCTTACGTTTGAGGATTAGTTATTCCTGAACACACTTTTCCCAGTCCTTACAGACCTATAATCGAGGCGCCTCGCATTCCAACAACCACATAGGTGAAAAATAGATATAAATGTCAGGGCTGGTAAGTCACTGACACCACCATAGCTAGAAAGAAACGTCGTGCTCTCCCTACAGTCCTTATCCCGTTTTTAACTCATACCGAGGTGTGAGGCTCGCGAATCCACGCTATATACAAAACCAGGCCACGTAGACCGTGCTTTGATCATCAACCACAAGACTTTGCTTTGCAACAGAAGCCTTGATCATAGCATCTTGGCATGCCACATAGGCAACCCACTCTATACGACTGATTTCTATCGATATATAACCTCTGAGCTCGTACGTCTCAGAGAAGGGCGTTAAGCAAAAGAATAAATTCTCCGCCGCTAAACAGATATATATTTAATAGAGATCAATCAGTATAGAACAAAATCCAATGTCAGACACACAGTCCATTTACAAGTCCGTTCTGCGTCTGAACAAAACCGGAGGCGTCAAATTCCTCGTATATTCGTCCAATCAACACATACGCTCAGACGGCTACTACTTCCGTTACTTCACGGTAGCTACTCCAGTCAGGAACCTCAGCAGCGCCCATCCAACCGATACGAAGATCGTCGGTCTTGAATCGTCTTTGTATTTTCCAATTCGAATCGTTCGATCAATTATTTGAAATGAGGGTTAGCTCGGCCTTTTCAAATAATTCACGTAATTAGAATTCAAATCAATTCTTTCTATGGTTATATTATTCGAAATCCATATTTCAGTTCTTTAGTATTATTTTCGTGTCAAACACATACAACCATCAAATATCAAACAGATCAAGCCAAATTGGTTTATTTCCAATCTATGTTGCTTATAATATTTTATAACGATTTTTCGCCATTTTTATTTATTTAAAAATGGCCCTATTTAATGAAATGACGTTTCAGGTCATGCCGTGGCACTGGCGCTGTTTTTCCCCTAATTTGCTTTACATATATCGGAAAATCTAACTGTTGGATTTCTACAAAGTCTATATTAGTGGGAAGATATTCCCAAAGCGAACCCAACGGTTCCAGTTTCGTGAAAATCCGACGGTCGGATCTTCCACACTAGTCGTCTGAAGTTACGGTTTCAAAATTCGAACTACAGCGTCGTTATTCGATTTAATTTAATTATATTTATATTTGTATATAAATATAAACGATTCTGGCGCTGTTTTTCTTCAGATTTGAATTAAACATTCCAGACAATCCAACCGTTGGATTTTTACAAGGTTGGTGCCGTTGGAAAGATATTTCCAAGGCGAACCCAGCGGTTGCGGTTTCGGGAAAATCCGATGGTCGGATTTCTCGTACTAATCATTTCAAATTACGATTCCAAAACACGAACTGCACGTCTTCGATTCCTTTCTATTCTATTTATATTTATATATATAAATATAGTCCATTCATTAATTTCAAATATAGTTCATTCATCATTTTCAACTTTGTTTTCGCTTCAAATATTTCACTAACGCCTTAATATTTCGAAAAATTTCGCCATAACCTCCTTTGTACGGGAAGGGGTTTGGAGATTTATTGGGCCGTGTTAGGTACCCAATAAATCCTATAAAGCATCCACATATTTATAGTGATATATTCTGGTGTTTACGGGGGAGCGTGTATAGATAATAACTCCAAAGAATAAATTCTCGTCACCCCGTTCCGTATGGAAATAAATAGTCCATGTGCCATATCTAATGACTAGAGAGACGTGATTATTGTCAACTCCAGACCCGTATGGTTTTTTTTATTAATCTGGCAACTTATCGTTATATTTTATATAGTCCATATCAGTCATCAGTTCAACCTGTAGTATACAATCATCGCCATACAAGCCTCTCGCTCGTATGGTAAATCTTCCACCTCGTCACACAAGCTCCAAATGCTTATGTGGAATATGATGAAGTATGCCTATCATCAAGGAGTATGCCATGTAGTGTAGATCAAAATTAATTGTTACTATCCTATGGCGATGTTTATTGTTTCACACAGAATAACCAGCACTCCGCATCCAATGACATTCATAGGAGTTGATATAAAAATAAAATTGCGCAGCCAACTCATCAAGGCTTACCTATTTGTCGGGCACGCAAATAATTTCTTTACTCTACAGCTAATCCATTTCCCTATTCAACACATGTATATATATGCAGAACAAAGCTAATAATAATATTTCTAGCAAACTATTATTTATTTCAACACGTGTGTATTTATATCAAAGCGTATACATGATAAAAGAAATATTTTTATCATCAAAAATATTTATTCAACACGTGAATGTTTTTAACACTTCATATTCACAATAAAAATGTAGTTTTTATTGTCTATTCATTTTATTTTAAAATACGATAACATTCAACACATGAATTTCAATTCAACGAATGAATTTCAATTCAACACATGAATATTCTCTATATTTTGTATATATACAAAAATGTGATTTTTATCGTTGAATCTATTGGTTTAAATTCGAATAATATTCAACACATGAATTTCAACTCGACGAACGAATTTCAATTCAACACATGAATATTCTCTATAGTTTGTATATATATATATATATAAATGTGATTTTTATCGTTGAATCTATTGGTTTGAATTCGAATAATATTCAACACATGAATTTCAACTCAACGAATGAATTTCAATTCAACACATGAATATTCTCTATCGTTTGTATATATATAAAAATGTGATTTTTATCGTTTAATCTATTGGTTTAAATTCGAATAATATTCAACACATGAATTTCAACTCGACGAACGAATTTCAATTCAACACATGAATATTCTCTATAGTTTGTATATATATAAAAATGTGATTTTTATCGTTAAATCTATTTGTTTAAATTCGAATAATATTCGACACATGAATTTCAACTCAACGAATGAATTTCAATTCAACACATGAATATTGGTTTCAACATATGTAATTAATTTCAACAAATGAAAATTATTCTAACACATGAATATTTCAGAAAATTTCGGCAGCATAACGGCAGGGTAGTTAAAACCGGGACCGTCCCTAGTACGGCTCCTCGCTCTACCTTAAAACCTCGCGGTTTTTGACAATGGGGATCATGTATCTAGTTCGCACGCAGGCGACATGTTTTATTTTCATTTCCACAATCCTATTCTAATTTGTTTCAACCACAAGAGGGTATTTTTCAACCACAAAGGTATTTTTCAACCACAATATCAACCACAAACAATTATTTCCAACCATTCGTCATACCATATAATATCACGTCAATCACAAGCAATAAATATCGTCCATGGTCTGTGGACGAGGGGACTATATATATATATATATGTATTATTTCTATAATTCACTTGCATTTCATCACAATTCAAAGCATATATGTTTCATACAACGCTTGTATAATTTATACATCGCTAATATAACTTATACCACACATGTACATGAGGTATACAATGCGTATATAATTTACACTTCGCTTATATAATTTATACAACACGATTCCATTCACACAATTTAGTTTAGATTCCTCACATTGGTTTTAGTAGTGCTAAAAATCGTAGGAAGATCAGAAAAATCTGCGGCTTCTGCTAGATGGTAGAGAGCCTCCCTGCGGTCCCGATGTTTCATGTTTCATCGAATTTCGTTAACACATTAAAAAGATATGATTTTTCAAAGTTTTGCAACACTTAAAAGTGTTATTTTCAATTCAGAAATTCAAAGCAGAAGGGTTTGCAAAGCTTCAAAACTAGGTTTTGATTTTAAATCAAAACTGTACCTCGTTGTCCCGATCAGACTACACGGCGTCGAAGGGCTACGAACCAGCTTCCTATCGACGGTGGTGGCGGCGAACTCGGCGGCTCCAGCGAGGCATGGCGGCGGCAGAAAGGGGCGAACTTCCTTGACGAAATTCGACGTCGATCGGTGATGGTTTCTGACGAGGCT
The DNA here is from genome assembly GCA_030737875.1 of Allium sativum. Taxonomy (NCBI): domain Eukaryota; kingdom Viridiplantae; phylum Streptophyta; class Magnoliopsida; order Asparagales; family Amaryllidaceae; genus Allium; species Allium sativum. Next base: position 39,490,965 of record CM060913.1, read on the forward strand.
TGTTTTGATTTGAAAAGGGGAGGAAGGCGGTCGGAATTGTCAACTGGAGGTGGCGGCGATATCGACTGTGGCGGCGGCGATCGAGGTGGGAAGGTCTCGAACGATTTACGTCGTTCGTTCTGGGGTTGATCGGGTTTTTCAGAAGTGAGAGAAAATGGAATATATTTTCTAATATATAATATTTTTAAATTCCTTTAATACCCCTTCTAGCCAACGTACACCAATTTCAACCCAACGACTGTCGCCGCTAGCTAAATACCCCCATTCCGGACACAATGGGATATGTTTCATTGGCCAATTTGACTGTTACAGTCAGTTATTTTTCAAATTAAAGTATAAAACATTTTATATTCAATTTGAACGTACATTTCAATTTGCCAGGGCCCCAAACTGAATCGAAAAATTCCAGAAAAATAAAACTAGCTTTGTTTTGACGATACGGTCCCAACAAAACCAGTTTCGTCGAATTCTGAGCTCATATGCAAAATGTCCATTTTCAGGTCGATCCATTTTAACAGAAATTGACCAATCATATTTTCTTTTGCCCCACTCACATACTAGCTTCAAAAATTATGAAATTTGAAACCTAGCAATAATTTGACATCCCGGACCCAACAAAAGTGGTTTCGTCGAATTCCGAGGTCGTATGCAAAATATCTATTTTCAAGGGCTATATATGCTATATAACGACCTTTCTGAAAATTCATTTGGCCTTAACTTTTGATTCCTGTTATGAAACTTCGATTTTTCAGATTCGTTAGAAAGGTATTCATAAACAGATTTAAATATTTCCAGTTTCGCTAAAATCTGTTATATTTTCCGCCCGGTACAGTCAGACAAAGTTTGTATTCAAATTTTCAAACTGCCTTACTATTCCCAATTCATTATTTTATTGAAATATGCTATTTCAATTATTCAAATTCTTTGGTAATAACCAATTTTAAAAAATTTAAATTGGTTCACATTTTCCGGGTTATTACACATATAATCATGGAATCCAATATCGAATAATTCTGATGATTATTTCCATTTAAATCCTTTCCAATTCATACGTTGGAAAATTTTGGTAATATTAAAACCATTTCAATTCCTTTCTGATCTTTACTCAAATCAGTAAATAACTTATTCAGATAAAAATATATTTTATCTTTACAAACTTGGAATATTTCATCCAAAATCATTTCAAATCATTTATTATGATTTTACATAATTTATTCATATTTTTAATTATTTTAATAAGGCCCTTACAGTCTGTTTTCAATATCGGCCACTGAACAGCATTCATAGGGACCATTTCCAAAACTGATTTAGACATATCTTAAAATCTAACTAGTAGATTTACAATCTCTTATTATCACTCGAAAGCTCTTTTCGATATGAACACAATGGTTCTGGTTTTAGGAGAATCCGACGGTCGAATCTCCCGTTATGCCAATTCGAAGTTAATCGTTGAAATTCGCGAACGGTCGCTGCGCTATACGTTCTATTCAAATCATTTATATATATATATGTATATATAATATTTCGTTGATTTCCTGTTTAAAACGTATTTTATAAATTGTTTATAAATTCATTTTAAAACGACTTCAACTTCCTTTTCAATTCTAAATCAAAATCGAACAATCTATATTATTATAAAAGGAAAATAATAATATGTTCAACATATCAGATTTTGAATTCAAATCTTTTCGATATTCATTAAAGAATGAATAAAATCGACAGAAAATTCCGTTCGAGTAAAATGGCGAATATCTACTTAACTCGGCTTCATATTTATTCCAATATTTTCGTGTCCTTCCAAAATCGGACATCAAAATCATATTTTGATTTTTCACTGAATATTATTTTAAAATATTCATTATTTTTGAATTGGAATCAGCCTCAATCAATTACCATATAATTTTATTTATATAGATTCCATACATCACATATATTCAAAAATAGTGATAAACAACAATTAAACATTCAATTCACATCCAGAGTGCAATTTACAACTGTATAAGCATTAAATAATTAAATAACGCTTATAACAGTCTGTCAATCAATAGGTTGACATACAATTAAATCTAAGGGGGATGTGAATTAATTATCGTTCCCAGATTCGTGTGGGGCTTTCAATCATAAACAATAATCTGGCGATGTTTAAAATTATCGTTCCAATACTCGTGTGGGGTTTACATCACAATCCATGTGAATTTATTTACAGTTTAATAATAATGGCATTAAAACTGTACACATCCATCATCCACCAAACAAATATTACAATCACAGGCGACCAATATATACTCAGTTATAAAAATAAACAACTATACAAAATTTTGAGTGAGAGAGTTCTCACATTTGGTTTCCACTCCATCAGTCTTTATTTGAAGATTTTATTTTTAAACTAAATTAAACGAGCATTTAATTTCGCTAAAATCCAACTTTCTCCTTTTCTATTCTGGTCAGTTCCAAGTTGTAGAGTTTGTTGTCACAATCGCAACGCAACTGAAATCGTCAGATTTCGATCTTGTTTTCTTCCTCATCGTTCATATTTCCTAGAGCGCAAAAAACCAAACCACGACAACTAGGGTTCGCCATCGCGCCCTCCTCGCTTGACTGGACCGCCATCAAACCCTATCACCGCGAGCGCCGCAGCGCCACCTTCCCCCACCCACCGTCGTTTCCAACTCGGTGGCTTCCAATGCCTGGAAATGGCATACGAACGACAGGGCTTCAAGCCCAAAATTCGTGCGATACACTCAACTACACTTCGTCAACCCCATACCAAATTAAAGCTGGTGAAATCCTCTACAATTTTTGCTTAAGAAGTTTTGAAATTTATTGAACGGATTGGAAATGATTTGAGGAAGAACTTTGGAGCGATTTTGGCCTTTGAATTTGAACGGCAGCGGATTTCTGATTGTGGGCGAGAGAGGGTTTTAATTTAGCTATATATATATATTATATTATTTAATTCTAATAATACATGTTTATCAATCCGAACTCCAAATCAAACCCAACGATTGTCGTTCCTAACTAAATAACCCCATTCCAGACATATTGGGATATGCTTCGTAAGCTAATCCCACTGTTTTGATCAGTTTTTGTCAAAATTAAAATATAAATTAATATAACGTTCGATATTGAATTTGAACATACATCTTAATTTACCGGGGCCACATACCAACTACAAAAATTATGAAAATTGAAATCTGGCTATGTTTTGACAATACAGTCCTAACAAAACTAATTGTTGAGGAATTTGGAGACCATTTGAAAAATGGCCTATTAATAGCTTATTAAATTCAAATTGAAATTGAAAACGCGTTTAAATTTACTACACTCACATACTAATTCCAAATGACTTGAAATTTTAAATATGACAATAATTTGATGTTCCGGATCCGACAAAAGTGGTTTCATCGAAAATGGAGGTCGTTTGCAAAATGACTATTTTTAAGGGCTTATACATTATATTAATATATATATATATATAAATTCCATAGCGACTATTCTAAATTTTAATTTAGACATAACTTTCAATTTATAAAGTGAAATCTCAGTTTCTTACATTCATTAGAAAATTACAGTTCAAAATATTCCAACGTTTCTTGTTTTATCCAATTCTGATTTATATTGAGTTCTGTATATTCATTTAAAATTTAAAACCAAATTTTAAAACTACCGCACCATTTCAAGTTCGTTTTAATCAAATTTTAAATTTATACGTTCTTATTTCGATTTAAATAAATTTTAAATCGTTAATTCTCAAAATAAATCATTTTAAGTTCTTAAAATCCATTAAATCAATTAAAAATAAAATTTTAAATTGGTTCCAAAATCTGGGTTGTTACAATCTCCTCCACTTAAAATCTTTTCGTCATCGAAAAGGAAGATAGAATCGAAGGTTGTTTACTTAATCAACTCAACCTTCGCTTGACTCAAGTTCTTCAACTTTTCAGTTTCTAAGAACATTCTATTTCCTCAAAATTTGGCTAACGCCTTAAATTTTTGAAAAATTTCCCCATAACTTCCTTTGTATGAGCTGATCAATAAAACCACAACTTGTCTCACAGGGCCCTCATCAATCAAAAAGAAAAAGCCAATCGGCTCAAAAATCATCAAACCCAATGAATATAGTAAACATGTACCTATTTCTCGGGCATACAATTTTATTCCTCTTCTTAGCTTGCATGATATGACCTGTTCAATATATTTACATGTCTATGTATGTAATTCCAATCAATTTACTGTTTAGTTCGATATTTGACTTCATTTGGCTTAATCTACCTTTCATTTCCATATTGGTTTCATTATTTTGATGTTTTAATTAGTTGAACTAATAATCACACATCACAACCAGCAATCAATTAGTTGGTTAACATTTCAAATATATAACTTTAATATGCTTAAAAATCATATTTTCAAGGCCAAATCACAAACAATAAATTCTAACTAAGTTTTTGGTTCTCACACCAATCAGTTGGAAATATAAAGATATCCATGTAACACCCCGCATTTTTAATATAATTAAAAATATATAAAAATATGTGTATATGCATAGATAGGTAAATAATGGTGATGTATAATGAAAAATTTATTAATATATGGAAGAGAAGGAAAAAATTAGTTCAATAACAGTGTACGTAACGGAAAAGATAATAAAATAAGGATACTTAATTTAAATTCCAGGAATTAAGTAAAATGGACATTACCATTGCGATCGTCACGAAATTCTACATGAAATAGAGTCCAAGTTTTCGAAAATCGGACTTCGTATGAAAGAGTTATGGCCTTCGGAAGATTCAAAAACAGTTCGAAATTCAAGCCAGACAGCTGGGCGGGAAATTTCTCGCCCAGAACAGGGCAGGTCGACCTGGGGGTCTGTAACAACCCGGGTTTCGGCAGACCGAATTTTTTCAAAATCCAATCCATCGGACCCTGAGTTGGGTGCTCTGGTATCCTGAAGAAAAGACAGAGAAAAAGAAACAAGTCAGAGTTCGGAAAGCAGCTCACAGCGAAAGGAATAAAATATAATTTATTCAAAATAGCATTACCTTAATAATAATACCGCCAAGCCAGTAGTCAAGCAATACTATCTCTGCCACGAACCTAACCTGTGCATGTTGTGAGGAGGGGGTCAAGACATAAGTTCTGTGTGACTGGACTATAATAAACTCTTGTGTAACCCTACATATACCGTTCAGTTATAATTTCTTGTTTATTAGGTTATTCACAATATTAGCACCCAAGGCCAAACCCACGTCATTCTCGTCCACCTACTAGTAGACTTAATCTAATACATCGTGTATGTAATTTTTCCCAAATCGTATAATCCTTTCCATGTATACGTATAGTCCCTTGTCGTATAACGTACGGGCTTTATCACGTAATTCTATACTACTTCAACGTAGTGCCACCATTCTTGAAATCGTTTGGACTGCCACCCTTGATCTGGCTAGGTTTCCTTATCATGAACTATCGAGTGTTCAACTAGAATTTATGCCACTAGGACCACTAGGGATTATGCTACCTATTGAACGTTTTCTAGATTCGATTAGGGTTTATGCCACCTAGGACTACTAGGGATTATGCTACCTGTCGAAAAACGCCCTTTCCCCACGTATGTATCGCGCATCGTTTTCGATGTCAAGGTGCACATGTACACTATATATGCAGCCCGAGTCCCGTGATAGGGCTAAATCAAGAAACACGGAACTCGGTCGGGAGCTTTAAGTTATCTGCCGATGCAGATGCTAAGGTCTGTTTTCTACCAGTGGTTATGGTCCCACGTGACCCCTCCCTCAACTAATGAAAGGAAATCCAAGAAAATCAAGCACGAGAACTGTACTCCAGCCACCTATGCCCCACTTTCCTATTGGCCAGCCTCACCCATAACTAGATAGCAAGTATATGGTCTGTTGGGAGTTCTCTACCTTTCCGTATACGTACCATGATTGACTGAAGATGGTAGGTAGATGAAGAGTGCTATCACAGGGCTAAACAAGATATCGCCGCCTCATGCTGGTCCATCCTAGTCTTTAGGTTGCCTTATATTGCAACCAAGTCAGACTCTCGGTTCTCCTACCGCAGACCTTAACCTCTGTGAGCCCAGGAGGATCATCTGCAACCTCACAGAGGGATACCAAGAGCACCCTCACGTTCCCCGAAGCTACGTGCTTCATAACCCAGTCCGCTGAAGCCTTTTTCGAAATTAGATAAACGTTCGCTCCTCCTCGTGTGTTTGTTAAGCGATGATCTACTGTATCGGGTTATTCATCTATTTATGGACTGGCTCAGTTTCCTTGACTAAGAATTATTACTTAGTTGTTCTTAACTAAGGTTTACCACTTAGTTTCCTTTCCCGTTAATCTTGTTAACTAAGGTTTACCACTTAGTTACCCTTAACTAAGGATTACAACTTAGTTCCCGTTCTTGACCGTTTTCTTAACTAAGGTTTACTACTTAGTTCCTATTAACTAAGGCTTGTTACTTAGTTATCATTCTCGTTGTTTTACTTAGTCAATTCTCGTTACCTTAGACATCAGACCACGTATTCTCGCTTTATAATTCAACTTGTTGACTAAGGTTTTCCCATGAATTCAAGCATAACTTAAGTTCTCTTTTATTCGGCGACAGCGCATGGGTGTTTTCCCACAGTTCTTGCTTAGCTTACCCCATATTATAGGTTATCCCACCCTTCAGGTCTTACATTACATCTTAAGTCGTAGTCTTCCTCTGTCCCTAGGACAGGTTTACCCCCTAATTAACCCTTCGACTATTTCAACTTCGATTTATAATAGGTAGTTAACATTACCTATTTCCGTTTTTGGTTAAGTTTTGTTCATATGTTCGTGTCGACTTAACCCCATCTCCTTATAACGTTCATTCACAAATTTGGTTAAGTGTTGTCTTTGAATTCATGACTTAACCCTACGAATCATGTGCCATTAATTAATTATTAATGCACCATAACCTCTCACATTAGACTTTGTTGCGGTTACTGGACAACCCGGGCGGGTCCGGGCAGATTTACACCACAACCTAGTCTAACCTCGGGTTTCAAGTGCGATATGACCAACTACTCACATTGGGTCCTATTGTTTGCAGTAACTGGATTCGTCGGGCGGTTCCGGGCATGTTTATACTGCAAACTCAACCCAACCTCGAGTTGGCCATTTTAAGTTTATCTACGCGTCATGTCCATGTTCAAGTTTTGGATGCCAAGTTTCATGTCAAGTTCTAGATGTAAATCCCATGCTCTTATTCATGTCCAAGTTACAATTCATGTCTTATTCAAGTGTCACGTACCCATGAACAATTTCTTTAAGAAAATTCATGTTTAAGCCGTTTCAGTGGTGTCCAATATATGACATATCCTAAATCAGGTTCACGCTTAAAGCTTTTCAACTTGGTCCACCCATTCAAATCTTACCAAAATTATATTATACCCAAAACCCATTGTAATTTAATACTAAGCCTTCTATTTCATGTCATGACCAAAAATTAAGCGTTCCCCTTTTTAGTTTGCAATAATCACTCCGTCGTATTTATTTCATAATAAAGCTAGGCTCGTGATAGCCCAGTTATAAAAAGGTAAAAGAGGGAGAATAAAAGAGGACATAATCGTAGGCATAATAATTAAAGGTGAACACATGACAATGTTAAACATTACAGATCCAATTTCCACAACAATTTCATTTCGCGTTTACATAGGGAAAGTTTGAACGATAAATCATAATTTTACACAAAAAGTGTATTATAACTCCACTCACATTGCTTGGTGTCTTCAAAATAAAGACTAGATTAATCTTGAATTGATTTCGTGTCCAACTTGATCTATCCTTGATTCCATATATGGTGCGGGTTGCAGATCTGAATTCCTTCACTTTTCTTTGTGTAGCCCTTTTAGATCCAAATCTCTTTTCTTTTTCGTTCACGATTGTAGTAATTCTAGGTCTTATTCTTTTTAGTTTTAAGAATAGAGGTTGTAGAGAAAAGTGTGAAGAGTAGATCCAAGATCCATTTGGAGAAAAATAAGAAAAATGAGGGAGAAGAGAGCCATGGCTTCGCCACGAATTGTTGTGGAGTTTTCAAGGAGCCTAGGGTCGTTTATATAGGAACCAAGTTACGAATCTCACCCAAGAGCTAGTCCAGATACATTAAGATGGACCCAGAACCAATTTTGGGAAAAGTGACCAGGTCGACACCCAGGTCGACTACAGTGTCGACCTGGGGGGGGGGGTTCGACTACATAGTCGACCCTAGTGTCGACCTTGCCTGGGCGGGCATTCTCCTGCCCAGCCTGCCTGTGTGTTTGAAATTCGAATTTGGCCCTGTTTTGAGCTGTTTAGTTATTAAATTAAATTCTGAAACTTTGAAATGTCATAACTTACTCGTACGGACTCCGATTTTCGAAAACTCGGACTCTATTTCATGTAAAATTTTGACAGGAACGCAATGGTGATGTCCATTTTACTTAATTCCTGATATTTAAATTAAATATCCTTATTTTACTATCTTCTCCGTTACACACACTATTATTGAATTAATTTTTCTTCTCTTCCATGTATTAATTAATTCTTATTATACATCACCATTATTTACCTTTATAAGCATATTTTCATGAATTTTATTATATTTTTAATTATATTAAAAATGCGGGGTGTTACAGGGTCAGGTCGACCTGGGGTCGACCTATCCCCTAGGAGGTCGACCTGGGGGTTGACCTACCCTAGATCTGGGCAGTTTTTGTCCCTGTGACGTGGTTTGACGTGTTGTACAGACCGGATGGCTTCTAGGTCAATCCTAGGGCTCTAAAACACTCTCTACACCTATAAAATAGTGCCTAGACCTAACCTAATTCATAAACAATTCCTTCTGATGCCTCCATGCCGCCAAACTTCAACCAAACATGGCCGCCGCCCCAAAACCCTAAACTAAATTGCAAGTTCCTCACAAACTTTGGAGTTTAATAAAATCAAGAAGCAAAGTTTTTCATCAACAATTCATGCTCTTTACCAATAATCAAATAAGAAGATTAAATCAGTGTTCTACATCAACGACAAATCACTTATTTCTCTAATCCAGTGAAAGTGAATGGAGTTGAACTATATTTGTTGTATAATATTGCTTCTATCGTTTACCATTCCCCATAATGAATATGATGATAATTTAATAAGATCATTTTATTTATGCCTACGTTTGAGTTCTCTCCTTTTTATTCTTTCCCCTTTTCATTTTTGGATCTAGGTTATCTCGAACCTAGATGAAATCTTATTATATATATATATATACGTACGATTGAAATATGGGAATATTGGGGCATAGTTTATCTTATGCAATCGATGAATATAACCTGTAATTTGGGGATTGTGGCATAACAATTGTTATTGCAAATATTGGGACAATTGGCGAATTATACATTGGGATTATTCATTGAAATAAAGTCGAATTGGGGATTTTGGAGCGTATTTCAATAATGAATCTTTGGGTATGCTTTGGAAACATGAATCTATGTTGAATAGTGCGCAACTATGAATTTTGATTTATGATGTTAACATATAATTGTGTAAACTTAATTGGAACTATTGGATATGGAATTGGTATAATTCAATATTAACAACATGTAATTGGATAACATGGATTGGTGAAATTTATTTGTGACTTGAAAAGTAAGCCTAGAGGGAGAATTAGAGTGAACGTGGGAATGTTGGGATATATATATTGGGAAAATATTGATTATATGAAATTGGGTATAACTAGATATTGGAAATTGGTATGTTTGGGTATGAATAACATGGAATTGGTGAATTTTGCTATAATTGGATAATTTGGGTAATATGAAATTTGGCTAACTATTATGTAATTGGTGTAGTGAATAACAAATTGGAAATAAGCATAGAAATGAAATGTAATTAAGTTGAATTTGGAATATATGACATGAATTTGGGGTTTGGGTGAAAGACGATTGTTAATGAATGCCTATGACACGAGGTTAAGCGCGTTTGTGGTGTAAGACTGCCCGGAACCGCCCGGCAAATCCAGTAACCACAAGCGGACGTCTAATGTGAAAGTTCAACGGCAAGAACTAGAGGCATAAAGGTTTATGACACGAGGTTAGGAACGTTGTGGTATAAGTCTGCCCGGAACCTCCCGGCAAATCCAGCTGCCACGAACGAACTTCTAATGTGAGAGGTCATACATCGTTACGGCATTATAAATAAATTAAGAAACACTAACCATAATAAGACATGTGGGTGACATGGGTATGGTTAGAGGGTTAAATGGGTGATATAAATGACAAATAAAGCATGACTAAAGTAGACTTAACCGTAGTAAGACATGTGTAAGATATGGAAACTATAATTAAGGGAGGTTAAGTGGGACACGGGTGACATATGAAACAAAATTTAGATATGCTTAACCAAATGGGACCCGTGATGGTATCATAAATTAATCGAATTGGGTAAAGTTTAAGTAACGAGTTAAGTAAATGGAAGGGTTAAGTCAAATCTAAAATTAATGACAAGAAATGGGGAATGATAAATAACCTATTATGAATAAACTTGAATAAGGCTACAAAGGATAATAGGTGGAAATTATAACTTATGGGATAAGATAAGTTATAGGAAACGATAAGGAAGATGAGATAACTCATATGTAAAGATATACTTAAATTAAGTGGTTTGGAAAGGAGAAATGTTAAATTAAAAATGATATAAGTTATATGAGTGGAAAAGAAGTAAATTAGAATCATATATGTTGGTTGGGTTGAGTAATTCTCTGGGTGCCCGTCTGATGTTGATTTCGGTCTTCGGGGTTGGTGTTTAGAGGGTTATTCTCCTAATCAGTATATATGTGGGATAAGGCATACTTAACCATGAATTAAGTATAACATGTTTTTGTAACCCAAAAAGGGAATAATTTATTAAATTGGAAAATAACATGTTGTGGGCTTATAAATGGACTTAAGTGGGTTAAGTATAAATTGAATTTAATAAGCAAGGGTAATTTGGTGAATACGAAAAAAAGGAAGCTAATGTGAATAACCAAGTTAAATGAGAAAGTTGACGAGGTGGCACAAGCGTGAAATAAATGGTTAGACTTAGGGTCTAATGACATATAAAACTAAGGCGCTTGAAGCAGTCCGTACATTGTAGGATGAATAACCCAACGAGGTAGATCATGATGGTGTCAAAAGGCACGAGAAGAGCACACGTTTGCTATTTTGGGGGCTCCAACGGACTGGAAGGGGAAGCACGCGGCTTCCTGAGACGTTAAAGGTGCTTTTGGTAGTCCTCTGTAGTGGTTTAGCTTCGGGCTAGGATTACATAGGTTGGGCCTGCGCGGAACTACCAGGTGGGTGGGCCTTGACTGCACAAGCAGGGGCAGTCAGAATGCTGTATGCAGTGGCATTAAGGATGGCTCCGCGTTTGCCTCAGGCGGAGGTGGAGGATCAAGACCAAACGATAACAAGATCGTTGAACGCCTGTCACCAACTGCCTAAGGAATGCGAAAAGACAAGAGCTAACCCCTAGAGATCGTTAACCTTTGTTATCAAGGGACGGGTGCGGGGAGAACCCACATGGATGTTTAGATTGTTTGCTTGTTAGGGGTGGTCGCTTAGCTCGTGTGGTCTTTACTAGTTGAGGGAGTGGCTGAGGTGGGGCCATAGCCACCATAGAAAAAACAGACCCGAAGGATATCTGTACATTGGACACTCTTAGAGGCGTGCTCGTACAGATATATATTTATATATAAAAAATCTCCCGACTGAGTTCCGTGTTTTCTGGTGTAGCCCTGCCATGGAACTTGGGTGCACAAGTAGAGATTATGTGCAGTAGAAACATCGAGTATGATTGATGATACGTACATGGGAAAGTCTAGGTACGACCATGTCTGCTCTGGGTGGTGTATCGTAGACTAAAGGGCATTATTCGGTGATGGAACCAAACTCGATCGAATAGTTCGAGGATAGTAGTCCGTACGCTTACGTAGCAAAACGATTGTGGTTCTATGCGGATGTAGCATTGTACGTTACTATGGCATAGGATGAGGGACTGCGCATATTACTGTGGCGATACGGAGGAGACCGTGCGAGTGGGGTATCACGGGGTGTACCTCAGTTTGGGGGTAGCTACATATACACTATATTAGGTTAATCTATCAGGGGGTAGATGGGTGCGACGTGTGTGTAAGCTTTGAGTGCTAATAACACGTATAACCTAATAAATAAGAAAGTGTAATTGAACGGTATATGTAGGAATATTCAAGATGTGTAGTTTAAATTCATTCACATAGAACTTATGTTATGACCCCTTCCTCATAACATTCGCAGGTTAGACAGAGACTTATAGCTTTGGGAATACTGATTTAGCAGTATTGTGATTAAGGTAAAGCTATGTTTTAAATATATTATATTTTACTCCTTCCGCTGTGAGGTGTTTTCTGAACTCTGACATATCTCGTTTCTCTGTCTTTTTCTACAGGATACCAGAGCAACCAACTCAGGTTTCGGTGGATTGGATTTTTGAAATAAAAAAATCGGTCCGTCGGAATCCGGATTGTCACATCTAGTATCAGAGCTTCAGTTTAGTGATCGTAGGATGACATTGAGTGAACGTATTTGTATTTTCAAAAGTAAATATATATATACACCTAGATCCGTATAGTAGCCCACTAGACATGAAAAAAGTTGGGATATCTAGTTTGTACACTAAAGGAATGAATATAGGAGTTTTGAGACCCCTAAGAGGATTGGTTGGAAAGTGTACAATATGACTTGATGTTGGAGAAAGAAGATATCCCATAGGATGGAAACTGGAATGCTGGTATTTCAGAGTAGTGGGTTTAGAAGTGTAACCTTAGAAACTAGAAAAAAGGTTGAAAAATGGATTAGGAATACATATATAGTCGAGAGAATTGAATTCACTAAAGTGCCTAGGAAAGCCTAGTGAGTTGAGGACCCGCTGTGGATCTAACCGAATAATAAACTTTTAAGAACTTGAATCTGTAAAAGAATTTGTGGAGTTTTTCAAGTTTTAATCCTAAAAGCATTTTTGAAGTATGAGAAATTATTTAGTGCATGATGGGTTTTAAAAGTAAAGTGGGTATATTTTGTAAAACTATGATTTCTTGTTTTAAAAGAATTCTCTCCTTAAAAGGTGCATAGTATAGAGCATATATAGCTCGCTAGATTTCATACTATAATATATGAAAGGATTGAAAAGAAAGTGTTGCGTTTTGTAAAAGAAATTCTTTTCTGTTTATTGATTTACAAAGAAATTTTGTTGGGTGGACAAAATTAGTTAGAGGAATAGAATAAATGTCTGCACCTTATAGCAAATAGTTAATGTTGTAAATAGGAACAATGTAACCTTGATAGTTGTCCTTGTCTACTCCAGTTTCGTGATTTGAAGAAAATGTTTTTGCATTTTATTTTGTGACATGTTTTTTTATAATTTGGCAAAAGCAAGTTTTTGAGAAAAAAAATAAAAGTTTTACCACATTAATCTTCGGAAGAAGAATGTAATGAAAAGAAAGAAGGTCAAATCATGTTTAAAAATGGAGTAGGTAAGGATTAAGGCCTAGAAAGAACGAGATAAAGTTAAAGCTATTAGAACCAACTGGGAATTGGTTGAGATGAGAAATTCTCTGAGTATCAATCTGATGTTAATTTCGGTCTTCGGGTTGATACTTAGAGAGTTATTTTCTTGCCAATTTACAGTCAGGGATTAGCCAGTATTAAACTATTGGAAAAATTTCCCATAGAATGCATAAGCCATATGAGTCTAGGATTGTTGCTTTAAAGAGAAGTATAGGCTAGTAATACACAGCATGGACTAGTAGTGACTACTAGGTAGTGAAGGGCAAGAAAATGTATAGATCCTGTTGAGTGGACTCGTGACAAAGTCCTAAGATTCTTGGCCCATAGTTGTAGCTGTGTAGGATACTATTTGAGTTGAAAACAGAAGAGATTGTTTGAAATAATAAACTTAAGAAGAAGACTAGCCTAACTAATAAGAAAACAATTGAATCAATCAAGCAACAAAATGTGACGGGAAAAGAAAATGAAAATCTTAAGAAAAAGACGAATAAATATGAAATTGCTCCAAGATCAGATGGAATAGAAAAGAAAGTTTTCTTATGTGGTTGTGCTTGGACAAGAAAATAGGGAATCTTTACAGAATAGTCATATAAAGATCCAAGTACGATTAGAAAAGAAAAACGGAGGACGTGAATTTTTCCGTTTTACACCTTTTCGTAACATAAGAAATCGAGTTTGGAAAATTAGATTTTTCTAAAATTTCGAATTTAATAATGGATGGTAGGGTTTTGGATGCGACAATTGGGTGAACTATGCTCTTATTTTGTAAGAGTATGGGAAAATTTGGGTGAAAAATGTTTTAATTTTTCAAAAATATTGCATTCATATAGAACTGCAAGTATATTTAGGATGTGAGCATCATGTTTTGAAAGAGTTTTTAAAGTTTGCATACATATAGGTGGATCCAAATTAGGCATACTTTACTCTGATGTATCTCACTTTGCACATGTGCACAATGTTTGCAATAATTGGATGCACACTTGATGGATGGATATTGCGAGGGGTTATCTATTTTACTCTTATCAAATTTCAAGGATGAAATTCTTTAAGGATGGGAGAATTTAACACCCTGCATTTTTAATATAATTAAAAATATGTAGAAATATGTGTATATGCATTGATAGGTAAATAATGGTGATGTATAATGAAAAATTTATTAATATACGGAAGAGAAGGAAAAAATTAGTTCAATAACAGTGTACGTAACGGAGAAGATAATAAAATAAAGATACTTAATTTAAATATCAGGAACTAAGTAAAATGGACATCACCATTGCGTTCGTCTTGAAATTCTACAAGAAATAGAGTCCAAGTTTTCGAAAATCGTACTTCGTATGAAAGAGTTATGGCCTTCGGAAGATTCAAAACAGTTCGAAATTCGACCCAGGCAGCTGGGCGGGAAATTTCCCATGCAGAACAGGGCAGGTCGACCTGGGGGTCAGGTCGACCAGAGGGTCGACCTGGGGGTTGACCTACCCCCTAGGAGGTCGACCTGGGGGTCGACCTACCCCGGATCTGGGCAGTTTTTGTCCCTGTGACGTGGTTTGACGTGCTGTACGGACCGGATGGCTTCTAGGTCAATCCTAGGGCTCTAAAACACTCTCTACACCTATAAAATAGTTCCTAGACCTAACCTAATTCAAAAACAATTCTTTCTGACGCCTCCATGCCACCAAACTTCAACCAAACATGGCCACCGCCCCCAAAACCCTAAAATAAATTACGAGTTCTTCACAAACTTTGGAGTTTATTCAAATCAAGAAGTAAAGTTCTTCATCGACAATTCATGTTCTTTACCAATAATCAAATAAGAAGATTAAATCAGCGTTCTACATCAACGACAAATCACTTATTTCTCTAATCCAGTCAAAGTGAGTGGATTTGAACTATATTTGTTGTATAATATTGCTTCTATCATTTACCATTCCCCATAATGAATATGATGATAATTTAATAAGATCAGTTATTTTATTTATGCCTACGTTTGAGTTCTCTCCTTTTCATACTTTCCCCTTCTCATTTTTGGATCTAGGTTATCTCGAACCTAAACGAAATCTTATTATATATATACGTACGACTAAAATATGGGAATATTGGGGCATAATTTATCTTATGCAATCGACGAATATAACCTGTAATTTGGGGATTGTGGCATAACAATTATTATTGCAAATATTGGTACAATTGGCGAATTGTACATTGGGATTATTCATTGAAATAAAGTCGAATTAGGGATTTTGGAGCGTATTTCAATAATGAATCTTTGGGTATGCTTTGGAAACATGAATCTATGTTGAATAGTGTGCAACTATGAATTTTGATTTATGATGTTAACATATAATTGTGTAAATTTAATTGGAACTATTGGATATGGAATTGGTATAATTCAATATTAACAACATGTAATTGGATAACAAGGATTGGTGAAATTTATTTGTGACTTGAAAAGTAAGCCTAGAGGGTGAATTAGATTATATATATGAACGTGGGAATGTTAGGATATATATATTGGGAAAATATTGATTATATGAAATTGGGTATAACTGGAAATTGGTATGTTTGGGCATGAATAACATGGAATTGCTGAATTTGACTATAATTGGATAATTTGGGTAATATGAAATTTGGCTAACTATTATGTAATTGATGTAGTGAATAACAAATTGGAAAAAAGCATAGAAATGAAATGTAACTAACTTGAATTTGGAACATATGACATGAATTTGGGGTTTTGGTGAAAGACGATTGTTAATGAACGCCTATGACACGAGGTTAGGCGCGTTTATGGTGTAAAACTTCCCGGAACTGCCCGACAAATCCAGTAACCACAAGCGAACGTCTAATGTGAGAGGTCAACGGCAAGAACTAGAGGCGTAACGGTTTATGACATGAGGTTAGGCACGCTGTGGTATAAGTCTGCCCGGAACCACCCGGCAAATCCAACATCCACGAACGGACGTCTAATGCGAGAGGTCATACATCGTTATGGCATTATAAAAAAATTAAGAAATGCTTACCATAATAAGACATGTGGGTGACATGGGTATGGTTAGAGGGTTAAGTGGGTGATATAAATGACATGTAAAGAATGACTAAGGTAGACTTAACCGTAGTAAGACATGTGTAAGATATGGAAACTATAATTAAGGGGGGTTAAGTGGGACACGGGTGACATATGAAACAAAATTTAGATATGCTTAACCAAATGGGACCCGTGACAGTATCATAAATTAACCGAATTGGGTAAAATTTAAGTAATGGGTTAAGTAAATGGAAGGGTTAAGTCAAATCTAAAATTAACGACGAGAAATGGGGAATGATAAGTAATCTAATATGAATAAACTTGAATAAGGCAAGAAAGGATAATAGGTGGAAATTATAACTTATGGGACAAGATAAGTTATAGGAAACGATAAGGAAGATAAGATAACTTATATGTAAAGATATACTTAAATTAAGTGGTTTGGAAAGGAGAAATGTGAAATTAAGAATGGTATAAGTTATATGAGTGGAAAAGAAGTAAATTAGAATCATATATGTTAGTTGGGTTGAGTAATTCTCTGGGTGCCAGTCTGATGTTGATTTCGGTCTTCGGGGCTGGTGTTTAGAGGGTTATTCTCCTAATCAGTATGTATGTGGGATAAGGCATACTTAACCATGAATTAAGCATAACATGTTGTTGTAACCCAAAAAGGGAATAATTTATGAAATTGGAAAATAACATGTTGTGGGCTTATTAATGGACTTAAGTGGGTTAAGTATAAATTGAATTAATAAGCAAGGGTAATTTGGTGAATACGAAAAAAAGGAAGCAAATGTGAATAACCAAGTTAAATGAGAAAGTTGACGAGGTGGCACAATCATGAAATAAATGGTTAGACTTAGGGTCTAATGACATATAAAACTAAGGCGCTTGAAGCAGTCCGTACGTTGTAGGATGAATGACCCAACGAGGTAAATCATGATGGTGTCATAAGGCACGAGGAGATCGCACGTTTGCTATTTTGGCGGCTCCAACGGACTGGAAGGGGAAGCACACGGCTTCCTGAGACATTAAAGGTGCTCTTGGTAGTCCTCTATAGTGGTTTAGCTTTGGGCTAGGATTACAGAGGTTGGGTCTGCGCGGAACTACCAGGTGGGTGGGCCTTGACTGCACAAGTAGGGGACAGTCAGAATGCTGTACGCGGTGGCATTAAGGGTGGTTGTGGTTCGGCGATTGCCTCAGGCGGAGGTGGAGAGTCAAGACCAAACAATAGCAAGATCGTTGAACGCTTGTCACCACCAGCCTAAGGAATGTGAAAAGACAAGAGCTTACCCCTAGAGATCGTTAACCTTTGTTATCAAGGGACGGGTGCGGGGAGACCCCACATGGATGTTTAGATTGTTTGCTTGTTAGGGGTGGTCGCTTAGCTCGTGTGGTCTTTACTAGTTGAGGGAGTGGTTGAGGTGGGGCCATAGCTACCATAGAAAAACCGGACCCGAATGATATATGTACATTGGACACTCTTAGAGGCGGGCCCGTACAGATATATATATATAAAGAAAAGCTCTCGGCTAAGTTCCGTGTTTTCTGGTGTAGCCCTGCCACGGAACTTGGGTGCAAAAGTAGAGATTATGTGCAGTAGAAACATCGAGTACGATTGATGATACGTACGTGGGAAAGTCTAGGTACAACCATATCTGCTCTGGGTGGTGTATCGTAGACTAAAGGGCATTATTCCGTGATGGAACCAAACTCGATCGAATAGTTCGAGGATAGCAGTCAGTACGCTTACGTAGCACAACGATAGTGGTTCTATACGGATGTAGCATTGTACGTAACTATGGCATAGGATGAGGGACTGCGCATATCACTGTGGCGATACGGAGGAGACCGTGCGAGTGGGGTATCACGTGGTGTACCTCAGTTTGGGGGTAGCTACATATACACTATATAAGGTTAATCTACTAGGGGGTAGATGGGTGCGACGTGTGTGTAAGGTTTGAGTGCTAATAACACGTATAACCTAATAAATAAGAAAGTGTAATTGAACGGTATATGTAGGATTATTCAAGAAGTGTAGTTTAAATTCATTCACACAGACTTATGTTCTGACCCCCTCCTCATAACATTTGCAGGTTAGACAGAGACTTATCGCTTTGGGAATACTGATTTAGTAGTATTGTGATTAAGGTAAAGCTATGTTTTAAATATATTATATTTTACTCCTTCCGCTGTGAGGTGTTTTCTGAACTCTGACATATCTCTTTTCACTGTCTTTTTCTGCTGGATACCAGAGCAACCAACTCGGGTTTCGGTGGATTGGATTTTTGAAATAAAAAATCGGTCCGTCGGAATCCGAGTTGTCACAATCCCACTTTCGAAACTCAAAAATAAACACCGTTGATTTCGACATCACCAGAATTATGCCATGGCGACTAGAGTGTGATTCTATATCTATCCAGTATATTTGAGAGTTCGAATATACGTTCATGACGCGTATATGAAAAATCTGCCTACACTCGATAGTCCAAAATCAGCATCAAATAAAATATTTAAATATGTATAATAAGAAGAAAAAAAATCAAAATTAAATTCGTTTTTAATAAATAACACTCTTGAAACTCATTCTAGTGTACTACTAGCCCTATCTCTAATGAGTCCTTCTTATAGGATGTTACTAATCCTATCTCTGATGAATTCTTTCATTATGTTCTAACGTATCTTGTTCTCTTAGCTTTGTAAACCAAAGCTCTGATACCATCTGTAATGACTTAAACTTTCCTAATCCCCAAAGAGACGGAGGAGCCCAGATTTTTTTTGAGAACACGACGCATCAGAGCACAAACATGAGAACATTTCGTTGCTATTACAACAATTTACATCAGAGTACAAGAATATATCAGAGTTCAGATAAATAATATACAGCGGAAAAATAAGTATCATAGATTTACAAATTATGAAACAACGGAAATACATATAAATATAATGCACAGTGGAAAACATCATCTACCACAACTGAAAGAAGGTTACAAAGCATTCCGAATATAGCTCCAGCCGTAATCCAGGATCATGTAATAAAAATATCTGTGAAAACCAAAACTACTAGTTGCCCATGTGGAAAATATGGGCATCCAGATTTTAGGTAGAAACAACAAACTCCGAGTCAGTCATGGGACTGGTGTGAGAACTCAAAACGGTTATTAAACTTTACTTTAAAATAAGATAAATCACGGGACCATGCCGCATGTCACAGAATGGGTTTACTCCCATGAATACTCTGAAATAGAACAATTTGTAAACAACGTAATGATTTTTTTTTTTGAAAAATGAAGCTATTATAAGGCTCAAGTCCCATCACACAATGCAACACAAACCAGAGGATAGAATTTTACCTTATAATAGCCAAACATGCTGGTACGCTTGAAAACAAATCATTTTTGTTATTACTATAAGTGCTAGTGTCAAAACAACTTCAAACATAAATGTATCAATCATAGAGGGCATAGGTACTATATATTATGTCACCATACATAGGTTTAAAACTAAAACCGAAAACTGTGGTATTGGAAGTTGGATTTCCATCATGAGTCAAGGCAAAGGATGGTCTCCTTACCGATTCGGATCACGTCTAGTAAGATGACCCAGGATTACACACTCTGGGCAACTCTTTGATCCTGCAGTGCCGGTCCACACTTACTTTAGTGGATTAGTTATTCCTGAACAATACGTTTCCAGGTCGTATCGGACCTCCAAATGGTCAGTTAGTCGACCAATCATATTGGAGGTGCCTCGCACCCATCATCCACATAAGTAAAAATGTCTGGGCTCCATACCATGATATCACTTCTAGCTAGAAAGAAACTATGCACTCACTGCGTCCCTTCTCCCGTTTTTGACTTATATCGAGGTGTGAGGCTCGGAATTAACGTTATACATAGAGCTGTGCTAATTAAAGTCGTGCTTTGATCATCATCCACAAGACTTTGCCTTTCAACAAAAACCTTGATCATTTGCATCTTAGCATGCCACATAGACAATTCATGCCATACAACTGCTGTCTATCAATATATTAGCTCTAAGCTCGTACGTCTCAGAGAAGGGTGTTAAGCAAGAGAATAAATTCTCCACCACCAAACAGATATATATTTGATATAAATCAATCAACACGGAATGAAATCCAATGTCATACACACATCCATTACAAGTCCGTTTTGGGTCTGAACGAAACTAGAGGCACCTTATTCATCGTCCCATATGTCCAATCCAGGAGAGAGGTCTTCGCATATCTGGTCGATCTCCAAGTACGTCTGGACGATCACCACTTACTACCTCGTCTTGGGTGTACCGCCCAATCAAGACATTAGTAATCATCCAAACGATGTGAAGATCTCCGGTCTTCAACCACCGTCTTCAAACCTTCGACTTTTAGTCACCGTATCGGTTATTCAGGATGGGATAAACCCGGTCTTTCTGAATAACTCGCGTATTTTGTAATCAATAATCAAGTGCTAGAAAAACACATCATACGCCTCATTCCAATTCAGAATATATTTTTATTCAAATATTCACATCTTAGGGGAAAGGTTCCCATTAATTGTATCAAAGATAAGTTCTTTTAAACTTATTCTTTAATCTTCATTTGGATATCAATTTCAAAAGATTTTATTTATCTTTTCACCATCTAAACCAAAACAAGGTTTATTAACTAGACGAGATTATCGAGCCTTACCAAAGTAATCATTTATTATTTTATTATCCCAATCCTAACCTATTCATCCCATGGAACAAAACTGTTAGTACTCCTTGTCTAACACCCACTGTGTTATCGGTAAATTTAATTACCATTTCACGTTTTCAAATCTAACTAAATATTTGGCTATCGCATGGAGTAAAACTGGTGGTATTCCATTCTCGAACATTTCTTGAATTCGGTAAATTTAATTATCCCATTCTTATTTTAATCTACTTAAAGATTCATTAAAACTTTAGTTCTATTTTAATCTCAAAAATTATTACTTAATGATTATTCAAATTTTAGGAAATAAATCCTGTCTTTACTTGGGTTAAAGAATAAATGTCGTTTAAAACATTATTCACGGTAAACCCAAAATCCTCTTTCATTAAAATGGAACTTTCACGGCATTCATAACAGTATATAATCGATATAAATTTCCGTATCGTACTAGTACTATAAACGGAATAACAACAAGGACTTTTAAACTCCATACATAGTAATGGTCTTCCTTCACAGAATCTCATCTCGGTTATCACTAAATCGAATTCCATTCAGTTCCTATTTAATATATTAAATTGGAAAACTTTACTTTGAACAATTTCCATTAAATCTAAATTAAAAGATTAAAAATTCCAAATCATAACTTCACTGTTAATCGGGTTTAAGAAATAATGTCATTTAAAACATCATTCATAATGAACCTGTAATCAACTACCATTTAATTCCAATTATATTAACTAATTGGAAAACTTCATTAAATCTTGGATAAAAGATTTATTCTTTCCTCAACTGGGTTCAAGAACAGTGTTAACAAAGACACCATTCACGACAAACCCAAAATCTAATTTGATATTAAATACAAGGCTATGAATAGTAATTATATCGACATATATTCAATATCAAATTCTGAAACTAACGGATATCGCATTGAGAATAACAATATTTATATCTTCCAAATTCCTAACAATATCCGTATAATCATGGATTCCAATATCGAATAATTCCAATGATTATTTCCATTTAAATCCTTCCCAATTCATACATTGGAAAATTTTGGTAATATCAAAACCATTTCAATTCCTTTATGATCTTTACTCAAATCGATAAATAACTTATTCAAATAAAAATATATTTTATCTTTACAAACTTGGAATGTTTCATCCAAAATCATTTCAAATCATTTATTATGATTTTACATAATTTATTCATATTTTTAATAATTTTAATAAAGCCATTATAGTCGGTTTTCAATATCGGCCACCGAACAACATTCATAGCGACCGTTTTCAAAACTACTTTAGAAATATCTTAAAATCTAACTGTTAGATTTAAAACTTCTTATTATCATTCGAAAGCTCTTTTCGATATGAATCCAACGGTTCTGATTTTAGGAGAATCGGATGGTTGGATCTCGTGTTATTCCAATTCGAAGTTAATGGTTGAAATTCGCGAACGGTCGCTGCGCGATACATTCTATTTAAACCATTTAATAAATAAATATAATATTTCGTCGATTTCCTTTTAAAAACATATTTTACAAAAATTTTATAAATTCATTTTAAAATGACTTCAACTTCCTTTTCAATTCTAAATCAAAATTGAATAATCTATATTATTATAAAAGAAAAATAATAATATTCTCAACATATCAGATTTGGAAAACAAATCTTTTCGATATTCGTTAAAGAATGAATAAAATCGATAGAAAATTCCGCTGGAATAAAATGGCCAATGTCTACTTAACTCGGTTGCATATTCATTCCAATATTTTCGTGTCCATCCAAAATCGGACATCAAAATCATATTTTGATTTTTCACTAAATATTATTTTAAAATATTCGTTATTCTGAATTGGAATCAGACTCAATCAATTATCATATAATTTTATATATATGGATTCCATACATCGCATGTATTCAAAAATAGAGATAAACAACTATTAAATATTCAATTCACATCCAGAGTGCAATTTACAACTATATAAGCACTAAATAATTAAATAACGCTTATAATAGTCTGTCCATCACTCGATTGACATACAGTTAAATCTAAGGTAGATGTGAATTATTTATCGTTCCCAGACCTGTGTGGGGTTTTCAATCATCAACAAATAATTGGGCGACGTGTAAAATTATTGTTCCAATACCCTTGTGGAGTTTCCATCAAAATCCATGTGAATTTATTTACATTTTAATAATAAGGGCATTAAAACTGTACACATCCATCTACAATCATAGGCAATCAATATATACTCAGTTATAAAAATAAATAACTACACAAAATTTTGAGTGAGAGAGTTCTCACATTTGGTTTCCACTCCGTCGGCCTTTATTTGAAGATTTTGTTTTTAAACTAAATTAAATGAGCGTTTAATTTCACTAAAAATACAACTTTCTCCTTTTCCGTTCTGGTCAGTTCCAAGTTGTAGAGTTTGTTGTCACGATCGCAACGCAACTGAAATCGTCGAATTTCGATCTCGTATGAAAAAGATATGGATTTTAATACATTGATTACATAAATTAAAATAATTAAATTTATCTTAACAAATTAATTACATCATTAGGGTGACTAACCCTTTCTTCCTCATTGTTCGTATTTCCTAGACCGCAAAAAACCCAACCACGACAACTAGGGTTCGCCATCGCGCCCTCCCCGCTTGACTGGACCGCCATCAAACCCTATCACCACGAGCGCCGCAGCGCCACCTTCCCTCACCCACCATCGCCGCCAACTTAGTGGCCTCCAAGCCTGGAAATGGCGTGCGAACGACAGGGCTTCAAGCCCAAAATTCGTGCAATACACTCAACTACACTTCGTCAACCCCATATCAAATTAAAGCTGGTGAAATCCTCTACAATTTTTGCTTTAGAAGTTTTGAAATTTATTGAACGGATTGGAAATGATTTAAGGAAGAAATTTGGAGTGATTTTAGCCTTCGAATTTGAACGGTGGCGGATTTTTGATTGCGCGAGAGAGAGGGTTTTAATTTATCTCTCTTTCTCTATATATATATTTTATATTATTTACTTCCAATAATACATGTTTATCAATTTGAACTCCAAATCAAACCCAATGACTATCGTTCCTAACTGAATACCCCCATTTCGGACACAATGGGATATGTTTCGTAAACTAATTCTACTATTTTGATCAGTTTTTGTCAAAATTAAAATATAAATTAATATAACGTTCAATATTGAATTTGAACGTACATTTTAATTTACCAAGGCTACATACTGACTCCAAAAATTATGAAAATTGAAATCTGGCTACGTTTTGACGATACGGTCCTAACAAAACTAATTGTTGAGGAATTTGGAGACCGTTTGAAAAATGGCCTATTAACTGGCTGATTAAATTCAAACTGAAATTGAAAATGCGTTTAAATTTACTACGCTCACATACTAATTCCAAATGACTAGAAATTTTAAACCTGACAATAATTTGACGTTCCGGATCCAACAAAAGTGATTTCATCGAAAACGGAGGTCGTTTGCAAAATGGATATTTTTAAGGGCTTAAATATTATATTAATATATATATATATATATATATATATAAACTCCACAATGACAATTCTAAATTTTAATTTAGACATAACTTTCAATTTGTAAAGTGAAATCTCAGTTTCTTACATTCATTAGAAAATTACAGTTCAAAATATTCCAATGTTTCTTGTTTTATCCAATTCTGATTTAATTTGAATTTTGTAGATTCATTTAAAGTTTAAACCAAGTTTTAAAACTACCGCGTCATTTCGAGTTCGTTTTAATTTAATTTTAAATTTATACGTTCTTACTTCAATTTAAATAAATTTTAAATTGTTAATTCTCAAAACAAATCATTTTAAATTCTTAAAATCCATTAAATCAATTAAAAATAAAATTTTAAATTGGTTCCACAATCTGGGTTGTTACAATCTCCCCCACTTAAAATCATTTCGTCGTCAAAAAGGAAGATAGAATCGAAGGTTGTTTACTTAATCAACTCAACCTTTGCTTGACTCAAGTTCTTTAACTTTTCAGTTTCTAAGAACTTTCTATTTCCTCAAAATTTGGCTAACGCCTTAAATTTTTGAAAAATTTCGCAATAACCTCCTTTGTACGAGCTGATCGGTAAAACCACAACACGTCTCACAGGGCCCTCATCAATCAAAAAGAAAAGGCCAATCGGCTCATAAATCATCAAAACCAATGAATATAGTAAACATGTACCTATTTATCCGGCGTACAATTTTATTCCTCTTTTTAGCTTGCATGCTATGACCTGTTCAATATATTTACATGTCTATGTATGCAGTTCTAATCAATTTTCAGTTTAGTTCGATATTTGACTTGATTTGGCTTAATCTACCTTTCATTTCCATATTGGTTTCATTGTTTCGATATTTTAATTAGTTGAACTAATAATCACACATCACAACAAGCAATCACTTAGTTGGTTAACTTTACAAATATATAACTTTAATAAACTTAAAAATCATATTTTCAAGGCCAAATCACAAACAATAAATTCTAACTAAGTTTTTGGTTCTCACACCAGTCAGTTGGAAATATATCGATATCCCACTTTCGAAACTCGAAAATAAACACTGTTGATGTCGACATCACCAGAATTATGCCCTGGTGACTAGAGTGTGATTCTATATCTATCCAGTATATTTGAGACTTCGAATATACATTCATGATGCGTATATGCAAATCTGCCCATACTCGATAGTCCAAAATCAGCATCAAATAAAATACTTAAATACGTATGATAAAAAAAACAAAAACAAAACTAAATTCGTTTTTAATAAATAACACTCTTCATACTCATTCTAGGGTATTACTAGCCCTATCTCTAATGAGTCCTTCTTATAGGATGTTACTAATCCTATCTCTTATGAATTCTTTCGTTAGGTTCAAATGTGTCTTATTCTCCGAGCTTTGCAAATCAAAGCTCTGATACCATCTGTAATGACCTAGACTTCCCCAATCCCCGAAGAGATGAAGGAGCCTAGATTGTTTTGAGAACACAAGCATCAGAACACAAGCATGAGAACATTTCGTTGCTATTACAACAATTTACATCAAAGTACAAGAATATATCAGAGTTCAGATAATTAATATACAGCGGAAAAATAAGTATCAGAGGTTTACAAATTACAAAACAACAGAAATATATATACATAAATATAATGCACATTGGAAAACATCATCTACCACAACTGAAAGAAATACACGGATACAAAGCATTCCGAATATAGCTCGAGCCGTAACCCAGGATCCTGTGAAAAGAAATATCTACGAAAATAAAAAATACTAGTTTCCCGTGCGAAAAATATGGGCACCCAGAGTTTAGGTAGAAACAATAAACTCCGAGTCAGTTATGAGACTGGTGTGAGAAATCAAAACAATTATTAAAATTTACTTTAAAAGAAGGTAAATCACGGGACCACGCCGCATGTCACGGAACCGGTTTACTCCCATGAATACTCTGAAATAGAACAATTTGCAAACAGCGTAATGCTTTTTTTTTGTTGAAAAATGAAGCTATTATAAGAATCAGGTCCCATCACACAATGCAACACAAACCAGAGGATAGAGTTTTACCTTATAATAGCCAAACATGCTGGTACGCTTGAAAACAAATCATTTTTGTTATTACCATAAGTGCATAATGTCAAAACAACTTCAAACATAAACGTATCAATCATATAGGGCATAGGTAACATATATTATGTCGCCATACATAGGTTTACAACTAAAACTGAAAACTGTCGTATTGAAAGTTGGATTTCCATCATGAGTCAAGGCAAAGGATGGTCTCCTTACCGATTTGGATCACCTCTAGCAAAATGACCCAGGATTACACACTCTGGGCAACCCTTTGATCCTGTAGTGCCGGTCTACACTTACTTTAGTGGATTAATTATTCCTGAACTATACGTTTCCCGGTCCTATCGAACCTCCAAAATGGCCAGTTTGTCCAATCATATCCGAGGTGCCTCGCATCCATCATCCACATAAGTAAAAATTTCTAGGCTCCATACCATGACACCACTTCTAGCTAGAAAGAAACTATGCACTCACCGCGTTCCTTATCCCGTTTTTGATTCATACCGAGGTGTGAGGCTCGCGAATTAACGCTATACACAAAGCTATGCTAATTAGAGTCGTGCTTTGATCATCATCCACAGGACTTCGCCTTTCAACAAAAGCCTTGATCATTTGCATCTTAGCATGCCACACTGGCAATTCAAGCCATAAAACTGATGTCTATCAATGTATAACCTTTAAGCTCGTACGCCTCAGAGAAGGGTGTTAAGCAAGAGAATAAATTCTCCACTACCAAACAGATATATTTTTAATAGAAATCAATCAACACAGAATGAAATCCAATGTCAAACACACATCCATTTACAAGTCCGTTCTGGGTCTGAACGAAACCAGAGGCACCTTATTCCTCGTCCCATATGTCCAATATAGGAAAGAGGTCCTCGCATATCCGGTCGATCTCCAAGTATGTCTGGACGATCACCACTTATTACCTTGTCTTGGTGTACGACCCAATCAAGACATCAGTAATCATCCAAATGACGTGAAGATCTCCGGTCTTCAACCATTGTCTTCAAACCTTCGACTTTTAGTCACCGTATCAGTTATTCAGAACGGGATAAACCCGGTCTTTCTGAATAACTCGCGTATTTTATAATCAATAATCAAGTGCTAGAAATACACATGATACGCCTCATTCCAATTCAGAATATTTTTTTATTCAAATATTCACATCTTAGGGGAGAAGTTCCCATTAATTTTATCAAAAATAAGTTCTTTTAAACTTATTCTTTAATCTTCCTTTGGATATCAATTTCAAAAGATTTTATTATATCTTTTCACAATCTAAACCAAAACATGGTTTATTAACTAGTCGGGATTATCGAGCCTTACCGAAGTAATCATTTATTATTTTATTATCCCAATCTAAAGCTATTCATCCCATGGAGCAAAATTGTTAGTTCTCCTTATCTAACACCCACTGTGTTATCAGCAAATTTAATTACCATTTCACGTTTTCAAATCTAACTAAAGATTTGGCTCTCGCATGGAGTAAAACTGGGGGTACTCCATTCTGGAACATTTCTTGAATTCGGTAAATTTAATTATCCCTCTCTCATTTTAATCTACTTAAAGATTCATTTAAAATTTAGTTCAGTTTTATTCTAAAAAATCATTACTTAATGATTATTCGAATTTTAGGAAATAAATCCTGTCTTTACTTGGGTTAAAGAACAAATGTCGTTTAAAACATTATTCACGGTAAACCCAAAATCCTCTTCCATTAAAATGGAACTTTCACGGAATTCATAACAGTATATAGTCGATAAAAATTTCCGTATCGTGCTAATACTATAAAGGGAATAATGGCAAGGCCTTTTAAACTCCATAAATAGTTATGGTCTTCCTTCACAGAATCTCATCTCGATTATCACTAAATCGAATACCATTCAGTTCCAATTTAACATATTAAATTGGAAAACTTTACTTTGGACAATTTACATTAAATCCTAATTAAAAGATTATAAATTCCAGATCATAAGTTCATTAATATCGGGTTTAAGAACTAATGTCATTTAAAACATCGTTCACAATAAACCTGTAATTAACTACCATTTAATTCTAATTATATTAATTAATTGGAAAACTTCTTTAAATCTTGGTTAAAAGATTTATTCTTTCCTCAATTGGGTTTAACAACAGTGTTAATAAAGACACCATTCACGACAAACCCAAAATCCAATTTGATATTAAATATGAGGCTCTGAATAGTAATTATATCAACATATATTCAATATCAAACTCTGAAACTAACGGATATCGTATTGGGAATAACGATATTTATATCTTCCAAATTCCTAAAAATATCCGCATAATCACGAAATTCAGTATCGAATAATTCTGATGATTATTTCCATTTAAATCCTTTCCAATTCATACGTTGGAAAATTTTGGTTATATCAAAACCATTTCAATTCCTTTCTGATATTTACTCAAATCGGTAATTAACTTATTCAGATAAAAATATATTTTATCTTTACAAACTTGGAATATTTCATCCAAAATCATTTCAAATCATTTATTATGATTTTACATAATTTATTCATATGTTTAATAATTTTGATAACGCCCTTACAGTCGGTTTCCAATATCGGCTACGAAACTACATTCATAGCGACCGTTTCCAAAAGTGATTTAGACATATCTTAAAATCTAACTGTTAGATTTAAAGTCTCTTATTATCATTCGAAATTTCTTTTCGATACAAACCCAACGGTTTCAGTTTTACGAGAATTCGACGGTCAGATCTCCCGTTATGCCAATTAGAAGTTAATGTTTGAAATTCGCGAATGGTCGCTGCGCAATATGTTCTATCCAAACCATTTAAATATATATATATATATATATATAATATTTGATCGATTTCCTTTTTAAAACTTATTTTATAAATCATTTATAAATTCATTTTAAAACAATTTCGAATTCCTTTCCAATTTTAAATCAAAATTGAACAATCTATATTATTATAATATAAAAATAATATTATTTTCAACATATCAGATTTTGAAATCAAATCTTTTCAATATTCATTACAGAGTGAGTAAAATTGACAAAAATTTCCATTCGAGTTAAAATGGCGAATATCTACTTAACTCGGCTTCATAGTCATTCCAATATTTTCGTGTCCATCCAATATCGGATATCAAAAATGATATTTTGATTTTTCACTGAATATTATTTTAAAATATTCGTTATTTCTGAATTGTAATAAGACTCAATCAATTACCATATAATTTTATTTATATGGATTCCATACATTGCATGTATTCAAGAATAGTGATAAACAACTATTAAACATTCAGTTCACATCTAGAGTGCCATTTACACATGTATAAGCATTAAATAATAAAATAATGCTTATAACAGTCTGTCAATCAATCGGTTGATATACAATTAAATCCAAGGAAGATGTGAATTAATTATCGTCCCCAGACCCGTGTGGGGTTTTCAGTCATCAACAAATAATTGGGCGATGCGTAAAATTATCATCCCAATACCCATGTGAGGTTTACGTCACAATCCATATGAATTTATTTATTGTTTAATAATAATGGCATTAAAACTGTACACATCCATCATCCACCAAACAAATATTACAATCACATGCAATTAATATGTACTCAGTTATAAAAATAAGCAACTGTACAAAATTTTAAGTGAGAGAGTTCTCATATTTGGTTTCCACTCCATCAGTGTTTATTTGACGATTTATTTTTGTTTTTTTATTTATGTATGGAACCAAAGACTACACTCAAGCCGTTGCTTGTCGGTCTTAGTAAACCCCATGGGTAGTGATATACCTAGCTTTTTCAACGCCTTCACACTACGTAGGTAGTCAACCCTAATAATTGGTAGAGGCGGCCCTCGAACCAGAGACCTATGTCTCATCCCAATTCGCCCACCTCTAACCAACTGAGCTAAGAGTGTCGGGTGAAGATTTTATTTTTAAACTAAATTAAATGAGTGTTTAATTTAGCTAAAAATCCAACTTGCTCCTTTTCCGTTCTAGTCAGTTCCATATTGTAGAGTTTGTTGTCACGATCGCAACGCAACTGAAATTGTCGGATTTTGATCTCGTATGAAAAAGATATGGACTTTAATACATTGATTACATAAACTAAAATAATTAAATTTATCTTAACAAATTAATTACATCGTTAGGGTGACTAACCCTTTCTTCCTCATCGTTCATATTTCCTGGACCGCAATAAACCCAACCACGACAACTAGGGCTCGCCATCGCGCCCTCCCTGCTTAGCCAGACCGTCATCAAGCCCTATCACCGCGAGCGCTGCAGCGCCACACCTTTCCCCACCCACCTTCATTGCCCACTCGGTGGCCTCTAATGCCTGGAAACGACATGCAAACGACAGGGCTTTAAGCCCAAAATTCGCGCAATACACTCAACTACACTTCGTCAACCCCATACCAAATTAAAGTTGGTGAAATCCTCTATAATTTTTTGCTTTAGAATTTTTGAAATTTATTGAATGGATTGGAAATGATTTGAGGAAGAAATTTGGAGGGATTTTGGCCTTCGAATTTGAACGGCGGCGGATTTTTGATTGTGCGAGAGAGAGGGTTTTAATTTATGTATATATATATTATATTATTTACTTCCAATAATACATGTTTATCAATCTGAACTCCAAATCAAACCCAATGACTGTTGTCCCTAACTAAATACCCCTATTCTGGACACAATGGGTTATGTTTCGTAAGCTAATTCTACTATTTCGATTAGTTTTTGTCAAAATTAAAACATAATTTAATATAATGTTCGATATTGAATTTGAACGTACATTTTAATTTACCAGGGCCACATACTAACTCCAAAAATTATGAAAATTGAAATCTAGCTATATTTTGACGATACAGTCCTAACAAAACTAATTGTTGAGGAATTGGAGACCGTTTAAAAATGGCCTTTTAACTGGCTTATTAAATTCAAATTGAAACTCAAAACCCATTTAAATTTACTACGCTCACATACTAATTCCAAATGACTTGAAATTTTAAACCTGACAATAATTTGACGTTCCAGATCCAACAAAATTGGTTTCATCGAAAACGGAGGTCGTTTGCAAAATGACTATTTTTAATGGCTTATATGTTATATTAAAATATATTTAAATTCCATCACGACTATTCTAAATTTTAATTCAGACATAACTTTCAATTTATAAAGTGAAATCTCAGTTTGTTACATTCATTAGAAAATTACAGTTCAAAATATTCCAACATTTCTTGTTTTATCCAATTCTGATTTATATTGAATTTTGTATATTCATTTCAAGTTTAAAACCAAATTTTCAAACTACCGCGCCATTCAAGTTCGTTTTAATTAAATTTTAAATTTATACATTCTCACTTCAATTTAAATAAATTTTAAATCGTTAATTCTCAAAATAAATCATTTTAAATTCTTAAAATCCATTAAATTAATTAAAAATAAAATTTTAAATTGTTTCCAAAATCTGGGTTGTTACATTAAAATTATGTTATATGATTTGGGAACCATTTTGAAAACTTTACTAGACTTTAACTTTTTGTCTTTTGTAAAAAAAACAAATTCATTCAAATGTAACAATGGTTTGAAAGTTTTCTAAATGAGTAGAAAGTTCATAGCAACAGTAAGAAGAATACTAGAGTTGCGAGTTGAGAATCGAGCCTTTGAACAAAACAAAGTGCTTCATCGATACTAGCAAACGCCATGGACTGTATCGTATGTATCAATCAATTGATGAAGATGCCATTCTTCTCTATGTCCTCGTTCATCTAGCATTACAATAATAATTATTTTGTGAGAAGAATTAAATAAGAGATAATATATAAGAAGTATTGAAATTTAATTCTGGTTTTTTTACTCGCTGTAACACTTGATAAATATATAATTTAAAGTTAAAAATGATGTCTTCTCAATACCAGATTTTAAATATTCAAGACCTTACGGCTTACAACATATCCTTTTATATTCGAATATATCATTAGAATTACATATTGTTAGGGCTGAGGTCAATGATCTTATGACAAAACAAACACTAGAGGGGGGTGAATAGTGTTTTAAAGAATTTATAGAAATCTTGACTAATTATCGATTACTCAAATGACTATATGAATCACAAAACTAATAATATAACAAAAATGATCATAAATGCAAATATAAACAAAAGTAAAGTGCAGAAAAAGGAAAGAACACAGTGGATTTTATACTGGTTCAGACTGCTCCTAGTACATTTCGACATTACGATGAATTATGCAGAGTTTTATTGATATCAAAATCCAATTACAACACACTTGATTTCACGGGATACAAGGTTAACACCCTTCCTTTCCCTAATTTCACGGGCTACAAGAAACACGCCCCCGCCTTTCCTTGATTTCAAGGCTACAAGGAACATACCCACACCTTTCCACACTCTTTCTAATTATAATTGCCCTAGAACTCTCGAGTAGCATGTAATAACCCGGAAATCTGAGCCAATTTATAATTTTTATTTTGGCAGTTTTAGTGAATTTTGAGTATTTAAAATGATTATTTTAAATAATAACGACGGAAAATATATTTTTCGATGAAGTTAAAACAAATAAATTTATTTTAATTATATAACGAGCCTGAAATGGCGCGATAGTTCGAAAATTCGATTTCAAATTTCAAATGATTGTACAGGATTCAAAATAAACTAGATTTTAGCGAAACCAAAAATATTAGAATCTATTTGAGAATATCTTTCCAACGAATCCGAAAAATCAAAATTTCATAGCGGGAATCAAAAGTTATGCCCAGATGAAAATTCAGAATAGTCGCTATGGAATTCTGGCCCTTAAAAATGGAAATTTTGCAAACGACCTCTGTTTTCAACGAATCCACTTTTGTAGGATCCGGGATGTCTAGTTATTGCTAGTTTCTAAAATTCATAATTTTCTGAATCAATATGTGAGCGTGGCACAGGAAAACGCGTTTTGACAGTTTTAGTCAATTTCGATCGACCAGAAAATGACCATTTTTCAAACAGTTTCAGAATTTGACGAAATTAATTTTGCTTAGGACCGTATCGTCAATACAAAGCTGGAAATAATTTTTCGTGAATATTTAGAGTCTATATGTGGTCCCGGTAAATTGAAATGTGCGTTTAAAATTGAATATATAGATTTATATTTTAATTTCAATCAAAACTGATCAAAAAAGCCTAATTGGCTTACGATACATATACCATTGTGTCCGGAATAGGGGTAATTAGCTAGGGGCGATAGTCGTTGGGTTTGAATTGAAGTTCGAACGAAAAAGCAACATAAAGGAAATTAAATTAAATAATTAATATATATATATATATTATACCACTACCCTTCCCTCTCTCTCTTTCACTTTTCAGAAAAGAAGAAAAACCCCTCCCCGTTGACCACGACGCCTCCCTCCCCTAATACTAGCGATGCCGCCACCTCTATTCATCCCCCAGGCCCGCCGCCCTCGCGCCACGTCCACCTCAAGCTCCCCCTCCATCGATCGAGAACCCCTTCTCTCAAGAACCGCACCCCCTTCCTTTTTAAAAAACCCGCTGTGCCACCCATGGGGCCCACCGCCGCCGCTATAGAGGTGCCCAATCGTACCACCCCCTTCTTTCCTTCCTCCCTCTCGCGCAGCCTCCCACCTCGAACCCGAGACCTCCAGACCCCGCCGACGAAGACCCCTCAAGCCTCAAACCCCCAAAATAGCCGCGCTCTGGCCAATGCAGACCCGCTTCAGCCATCACCGTGAGCTCTGGCACCTCCTCCCCTCGGCAGTGAGCTCTAGTTCGAATAAACGTGAGTTTTAATTTAATTTAATTTAGTTCTTTCATTTAAAGCTTTGTTTTTTTATTGTTGAAAGCTTAGATGTTTAATATGAAAGGTTTAATATTTTATATATACGTGAAAAGTTTAATTTATATATATATATATATATATATATGAAAGGTTTAATTTTTATTTTATAAAAGATATGATTTTTCCATATTAAAGGGAAAGTATAACTTTTATATGAAGGAATTTAAAAGAAAAATATAAAGTTGTGATTTCTATAATGCAAACGAAGTGGTAAAGTTATGATATTTATATGAAGTAGCGATATAAAAAAAAATATGATTTTAATATTATAGAGATAATAAAAAAAAATATGATTTTTATATTATAGAGATAATAAAAATATGATTTTTATATTATAGAGGTAATAAAAATATGATTTTTATATAGTAAAGATAATAAAAATATGATTTTTATATATGTAGTGAATCAAAAAAATTTGATCAGTATTATATGAACACCGTTATAAAAATAGAATTTTTAACTATATAATAGCAGTATAAAAATTTGATTTTTATATATGTAGTGGACACGGGCGACAAAGGTGACAAAAGGCGAGCACGACGATGATTTCCTACATATGTAGAGTCGTGGCGTTTGGTTTAGCTAATCGGTGAGAACTCCTCACTTTTATTTTATTTTCTACTTGAAATATATACTAGGATGTAGACGGTGCTTAGCAGCACCCGACACCCATCGTCCATAGACCATGGATGACTTGGTTGTTTGATTAACGTGTTGTGAAAAATTGACTGTAGGTTGTGAAATAAAAAATATATTCATGTGTTGAAATAAAAAAAAAATATTCATGTGTTGAAATAAAATATATATTCATGTGTTGAAATAAAATATATATTCATGTGTTGAAAAAATATATATATTCATGTGTTGAAATAAAATATATATTCATGTGTTGAAATAAAATATATATTCATGTGTTGAAATAAAATATATATTCATTTACAAATCAAACGATTTGTTTATGTACACCCATTTGACTGATATTGATTAGGCCGATAAATTTTACACATCGCCCAACTGCACAAATAAAAATCTGTGTTTGTTGATTTGAAACCCCACACGGGTATTGGGATGATATTTGACGTACACTAATCCCGATTGTTTAGTTGTATGTCAATCGATGGGTTGACAGACTGTGTAAGCGTTAATTATTTATATTTAATGCTTATGCAGTTGTGTGGTGCACTCTGGATGATGGTTGATGATTTATCATTGCTATTATATACACGTGTTGTAGGGAATCCATATAATTAATATTATATGGTAATTGATTGGGCCTAATTCCAATTTGGAAAATAAGGAATATTATAAAAGTAAATTCATGTGTTAAATAGAAAATAAATTCTTGTGTTGAATAGAAAGAAAATATTCATGTGTTGAATAAAATAAATATTCATGTGTTGAATAGAAGAAAACACTCATATGTTGAAAAGAATAAATATTCATGTGTTGAATAAAATAAATATTCATGTGTTGAATAAAAGAAAACATTCATGTGTTGAATAAAAGCCGTGTTGATTAGATTGACGCCATTTTGTCATGAACGATATTTATATCGATTTTATTCATTTTTTTAATGAATATAGAAAAGGAAGTGATTTCAAAATATAACGTTTTGAAAATATTATCATTTATAAATTAATGATGTGGAATGTTCAATTTTGATTAGAAATTGAATATGAAGTTGAAATCGTTTTGAAAACGAATTTAAAACGACTTATAAAATACGTTTTGAAAGGAAATCGACGAAACATATATATATATATATATATATATATATATATATATATATATTATATAATGGTCTGAATAGACCGCGTCGTGTCGCGGCAGTTCGCGAATTTCAACCATTGACTTCGAATGGATATTACGGGAGATCCGACCGTCGGATTCTCCTAAAACCGGAACCGTTGGGTTCGTATCGAAAAGAGCTTTCTAATGAATGTTAGTGATGTGAAATCTAACAGTTGGATTTGGAATTATGTCCAAATAAAAATTGGAAAAGGTCGTTGTAAGTGCAGTTCGATGGCCATTGATGGAAATCGACTGTACGGGCCTTGATAAAATTATTAAAAATAGCAATAATTTGTGTAAAATCATTAGAAATGATTTGTGAAGAATTGGGATGAAAAACTCCATATTTGAAAAGATAAAAATAGATTTTTATCGAAATGAACCAGTTTTGAACTAGAATTATTATCCCATTTATTTTTAAAATAAATTAATTGGATTTGAAATGGTTTTAAAAGTAACCAGAATTTCCAATAATTGAATTGGAATGGATTTGAATCGAAATTGTCTTTGGAATATTTCGATGTTGGATTTCGTGATGATACAGATATTGTTATGGGAATTTGAAAGATATATTAATATCGTTATTTCCAATATGATATTTGTTGGTCGTAGAATTTGATATTGAATATAAGCCGATATATTTTCTATTCAGGGCCTTGTATTTAATATCAAATGTGATTTGGGTTTGTCGTGAATGGTGTCTTCATTAACACTGTTCTTAAACCCATTTGAGAAAAAGATTAAATCTTTTTATTTAGATTTAATGAAGTATACCAATTAAATGATATTTAATTGGAATTGAATTGGAATTGATTTTTGGGTTTATCGTGAACGGTGTTTTAAATAACACTTGTTCTTTAACCCGATAATTGATGGAATGTGATTTTGGGTTTATCGTGAACCGTGTTTTAGATGACATTGGTTCTTTAACCCAATTAAAGACAGGATATTGATTTTTGGGAAGATTAAAACTAAGTGGAGTTTTAATGAATCTTTAATTAGATTGAAATGATCGAGAATGGAGTATCACTGTAACGACCCGTATTCTATGTATCATAGGATCGTAGGATATTTATTTCTTTCACATACGAAGTTGTATGGTCATGTAACTTTGGGAGACGACTATTGGGGTCATTTCCCATGTTCATGATTTTTCCCGATTTTTAAATGACCATTTTACCCCTAGTTGGCACTGTTTTGGCCATAACTTTTGACTGGAAAGGAATTTTGACCTGAAACCACCTCCATTGGCTCCAGATGATAGTTTCTCTTTCCGTAGAGTGGTCACATTAGCCAAACGGACTCACCGTTTGGGAGATATGGCTGAAACAAGTTTCAGATGGTGAAAAACAACTTAATTGACATTAACCGGGTGATTAGCAGCTAGGCCCAAAGGGGAATTTCGGGTTTAGAGGTATAGGAGGACTGATTAGGGTTAGGAAATCACTTTCATTTCAGTTTTGAGCCGCCACAAACCTTCTTGAGACCCTAGTAATGGCTTCCATCCTCTAAAACCACTCCAAAACACATTTTTAGTGAAGATTAAGCCTAAACTACATCAAAGCAAGGCCAAATAACAACAAAGCAAGGTTGGAGCTGCTGCTATACATAGGAATTCGACCCAAAAACAGAGAGTATTTCAGATTTGGTGTTTCATTTGTGGCCAAGGTGAGTGATTTGCATAGTTTTTGCACTAATTACGGTAATTAAGGGTAATTAGTGAAGATTAGAGAATTTATACACTAATAAATTCTGGAAAAATGTTTAGAAATTCTTAAATAATATTTTATGCCTCTGTTAGAAAATTTAGACGATTTGATTAAGTTTTATTAAGTATGTGCCTAAACATGATTAAGAGAGGTTAGGGGAAAATGTGGGGTTCTGGCCACTTTTGATCCATTTTGATTCATTTGAATTGTTGTTTGATGTTTGTGGTTGCTCTTACATGTTGTTATGGCTACTTGACATGATTTGTGATTGGTTAGAATAGTTAGATTTGTCAAAAACATCGTCGAACGGCGTAAACAAGTTGCTGGAAAAGTTGCAGAAAGTTGTGCAGGGCTTCGGATCGGATGAGGGCTCGGATCGGATATGTGAATTGGGCAAGAAAACCCGACCCGAACTGGAGTTTGGCACGTAAGAGACCTGGCAAAAAGGAAGGCCGTTTACTTAGAGTTGGAGTGGACAAGGGGATCGGATCGGAAGAATAATGGAGGCCAGATCGGATCAACTCAAGAATGGAAGGCTACGACTGGAGTAAGGCGAAGGGAGCGGATCGGATCGGAGTGGATGGAAAACGGGAGCGGATCGGATCGGAGTAGATGGGAAACGAGGGAGCTGATCGAAGAAAAGTGGAAGGAAGATAGTAACCCGACCCGACCCGGAGGAGGACACCGACCCGAAGTGGAGTATCCGACCCGAACCAAGCTTGACGAGGACCACCGATCCGAACCGATCAGGAAGGTTACACCGAACCGAACCAAGCTAGACGAGGAGCACCGAACCGAACCGTACGTGGGCTATTACTACTACGCGATGACTCTTCTGAAGACCCACTCCAATTTGATCAAAACCCGAGATGCAAAGGAAGTCCAAATGGGAAGTTAGAGCTCAAGATTTAGATGGGAATCAACGAGTTCGCTTCATGATTGGGCTTTGCTGCGGGACGCGTGTTAAGGGGTTATCGATGTCTACAGCTTTGGACCACTATGGTAGGAGGTACGAAGGCGGATTCAGGGCCATTATGGCATTGGTAGGACCAAGGGCTACGACCAATGTGGTGGGTCATTGAAATGTTTGGTCATGACTCCATGTGTTTAGCTTGGTCATAGCAGGGTTTCTACAAGTCGGGATTCGTCGTTACCTCAATTTGTCTAGTGTTCCAAAGTGGTAGATATCGTATGCTTTACGCACTGAGTGAGATATGTGAGGATGGTTGCTATGGTTGATTGGTTTGCTATCATTATGACATACACACCCCACCCCCCGTATTCTTACACTATTTATTATGGCACCTTGGAGTATTGTACGGTACGTGGTACTAACTCTTTGGTTGCAGGTCCAGGTTCAGGTATGGTTTAGTATACCTGTTATTATTCTGTTTAGATGCTTATCGCTCATACCAGGCTTTATGTCTGACCCATAGTTTTATGTCTCCTCTTATTACTCTGGGTGCTCACACGAGCAGACTAGAGACAGGTTAGCTGGTGATGCACGGGTAGATGATCCGGAGACGAGCAGGAGGCTTCCACGTAATATACATAGTATTCTCCCTGTGTTGTTGAAGATCACTGCTTGGGCATTGGTGGTGCATCTTCTACTTTAGCTTTCTTTTGTTTAGAGACAGTAAATTTGGAAAATTGTAATAAGCTGTATTTGGATTTCCGCTGCTCTGATGATTGATGTTGATTTTAGTTATCAGCTTATGCACTGTCTCACCTGTTTTATGTCAAGTATGTTATTATTATATTTTATTCCATGCGCTGTGAGACATTCTACAAGTTCCTTGATTAGTTCATTCCCTTCTTTCCTTTCTTTGGCGACCGTTCCGTGCTAGTCGGGCACGTGTACAGCGCACTTTTGGAGTAAATGTCGGTTGGTGCGGGGCGGGCCGTCACACTTGGTATCAGAGCGAGGTTGCATAGTTAACCTAGGGAAGTTATCAGGGAGAGATAATATACGTATACGAGAGAGTGTATTTGTGATTACTTTGGTTTTTAAAAGCTATATATATATATATATACTATTACTAGTATAAGGATGAAGTCGTACTGCACTAGCACCACTATGGAGTCGTTAATCGTTTCCTTTTTCAGATTGACGATGAGCCGATATACTAGAGGTGCTGGTAGGGGAGCCAATAATGGGAATGCTGCTGACATGAGGATGATGTTTACTGACCTCATGAGAGAGATGCTTAGAGATGTACAGAGGGCAGCTCCCAATGGTGGAAATGGTGGTGGTCTAATAGTGCAGGCGCCCAGAGTCGACTTCGCCAAGCTGAATAAGGATTATACCAGCCTTGGTGGGAAGCCGTTCCACGGAACGGAGTCAGCCACGGATGTTCAGGATTGGTTTGATAGTTGCAAACGTATCTTCGAGGATTTGGGTATCGAGGATGCGATGAAGAGAAAGCTAGCGTCCCGTCAGTTGCAAGGGTGGGCAATGAATTGGTGGAATGCTATAAAGGCAGCTACTCCCGAAGATCAGATTACTTGGGAGCAGTTTAAGGCTCGCTTTAACGAGAAGTTCATTCCAGCTGCTCAGAAGTCAGTGCTATTTAAGAAATTCTTGGAGCTCAAGCAGAATGGAAGAGCTGTCTCGGAGTATATTTCTGAATTTGACACTTTGTCAAAATATGGGTTATCTCTTATTGATACTGCCGAGAAAAAGAATGAGAAATTCATAACTGGTTTGGATCAGTACTTGGGGGAAAAACTTATTAACCACATCGATGAGACATTTGAATCGATTGTGGGGAAAGCATTAAGATCAAAAAGTCTCTACCCTAAGCCGAAGACTGAGGTTGCATCCACAGATGAGCCAAAGCCACAAGCAAGTGGTGGAGGCAAGGGTGGTTCCCAGAATAAGAGAAAGCAGAGTCAGACTAAGGATGGCCAGAAGAAAAAGAATAAGCAAGATGTGGAGTGCTTCAGCTGTGGTAAGAAGGGCCATTATGCTAGTAATTGTCGGGCCAAGCCAGCGGATAGGAAGTGCTTCAACTGTGGCCAAATGGGACATCACAAGGACAAGTGTCCGCAACCCCCTAAAGAAAAGCAAATGGTGAAAGCCTACGCTCTTAATGCTATTCCTTCTTCGTCGAATGCCCCAACTGCGGCGGAGAAGGGAAAGAATGTCGTCATTCAAGGTATGCTTTCTGTTTATGATGTTCCTGTTAGAGTTTTGTTTGATACCGGAGCTTCCAGTTCTTTCATATCTAGTGACCTGGTAGATAGGTTGGGATTGGAGCCCGAGATTGTCGGTAGACCTTTAGTAGTGACGAACCCGATTGGTGGTTCGACTAGCCTTAGCATGATTTGTCGTAATGTGGTCCTATCGAGTCATGGATGCATGTTTGTTTGTGATTGCTTTGTTTTGGGCTTTACTGGGTTTGGCATTATTTTGTGAGTAGATTGGCTCCAAAGATACGGGGTGGTGGTAGACTGTGAGGGCTTTTTGGTGACAGCTAGAGCGGATGATGGACGGAGGATAGTGTTTGGTGGTCTACCCAGTAAGGGGGTATTGGCTAGTTTTCTAAACTCCCTCGACATTCCGCATAGTGAATTGTCAGGTTTGCCCGTGGTTGGCCAATATCCGGATGTTTTCGAAGAAGTGACCGGACTCCCACCACACCGAGAGATTGAGTTTCGTATTGATTTGGTAAAGGATGCCAGGCCTATAGTGATGCCACTTCGTCGTATGGCACCAAGAGAGCAGCGAGAGCTCGAGGTGCAAGTCAGCGATCTTTTGAGGAAGGGATTTATCAGAAGGATTGTTTCTGAATGGGGAGCACCAGTTGTGTTTGCTACGAAGGCGGATGGTTCCCTTCGTTTTTGTGTAGACTAAAACGAGTTGAATAAAGTGACGAGGAAGAACAAGTATCCTCTACCGCGGATAGATGATTTGTTCGACCAGTTGAGTGGCGCGAGAGTATTTTCTCAGTTGGATCTCGCGATAGGTTTTCATCAGCTTAGAGTGGAAGCTGAGAGTATAGATAAAACGGCATTTCGAACGCCGTCTGGATTTTATGAATGGTTGGTCATGCCATTCAGGCTGACCAATGCCCCAGCATATTTTGTGGATCTTATGAATAGGGTATTCAGAGATCAGTTGAATAAGTTTGTCCTTGTGTTCGTTGATGATATTTTGGTTTATTCGAGGACAGAGGAAGAACACAAGGAACATTTAAGAGTAGTGATGGGGATGTTGAGAAAACACCAATTGAAAGCAAAGTTTTCTAAGTGTCACTTCTGGAAGAGGGAAGTGAGGTTCTTGGGCCATGTTGTATCAGAGAATGGTATTGCCGTGGACCCAGCAAAGGTGGCTACGGTACAGGATTGGCCTACGCCCAAGAATGCAACAGATGTAAGAAGTTTCTTGGGACTAGCTGGATATTATCGTAAGTTTATCCAAGGTTTCTCCAAGATAGCAGCACCATTGACCCAGTTGACCAAGAAGAATCAAGCTTTTGTCTAGGATGAAAGGTGCGAGAATGCATTCAAGAGTCTAAAGGACAAGTTGACAAGCGCACCAGTGTTAGTCATTCCTAAGGGGGATGAAGAGATGACGGTATACACGGATGCATGTGGTACCGGACTGGGTGCTGTATTGATGCAAGGCGGTAGGGTTGTAGCTTACGCAAGTCGGCAATTGAAACCGCACGAGAGAAGATACCCTACCCATGATTTAGAATTGGCAGCGATCGTGTTCGCGTTAAAGATGTGGAGACACTATCTCTTGGGAGAAAGATTTGAGTTGTTTACAGATCATAAGTCGTTAAAGTATCTCTTCTCTCAGAAAGATCTGAATCTCTGTCAGCAGAGATGGTTAGAGTTCTTAGCTTCCTATGATTTTGACATCGCATATACACTGGGAAAGGGCAATGCGGTAGCTGATGCATTGAGTAGAAGACATGCCAGCTTAGGGGCTATGTTCCTTGAATGGAAGCAACTGGAGTATATTGCGGGGTTTGATTTCAGACCAAAGTGCGAATTGAATCCAGAAATGTTAGCAAGTTTGACGATCAGACCCACTTTGATTGAGCGGATCGGCTCTAGTCAGAGGGACGATCCTAACCTATTGAAAATCATCTCCAAGTTAAAGATGGATATCGATGAGGAGATGAACAAGTATGGGCATGATCGAGATGGACGGCTTAGAAAGAATGGAAAGCTTGTTGTACCCAATGTCAATGGATTAAGAGATGAAGTGCTTAGAGAGTGTCATCACTCAAAACTGACTATACACCCTGGTGGTAATAAGATGTATCGAGATATGAAGCAGACCTACTACTGGGAAGGGATGAAAAGAGACGTTGGGAAGTTTATATCCAAGTGCATGAATTGCCAGCTAGTTAAAGCCGAGCAAAAGAAGCCTAGTGGGTTGTTACAGCCCTTAGAAATTCCCGAATGGAAATGGGAGCAAGTCTCGATGGATTTCATTGAGGGTTTACCAAGGACTAGATCGGGATATGATAGCATTTGGGTAATTGTGGATCGATTGACTAAGAGCACAAGATTTATACCAGTCAAATCGACCAGAACGGCAACCAAGTTGGCATAATTATATATGAAGTGGGTAGTGAGATTTCATGGAGTACCTAAAAGCATCGTGAGTGACCGAGACCCATTGTTCACTAGTGGGTTTTGGAAGAGCTTACAAGAGGCTCTAGGGTCAGAGTTACATCTCAGTACCGCCTATCATCCTCAGACCGACGGTCAGACGGAGAGGGTGAACCGTATTTTGGAAGATCTCTTGAGAGCATGTATATTGGAGTTTGGTGGATCATGGGATGACCATTTGCATCTAGTAGAGTTTGCATACAATAATAGCTACCAATCCAGTATCGGTATGGCTCCGTTTGAAGCTTTGTACGGAAGACCGTGTAACTCACCATCATGTTGGATAGAGACTGGCGAGAAGTTTATGCTTGGACCACA
Organism: Allium sativum; assembly: GCA_030737875.1. Lineage (NCBI taxonomy): Eukaryota > Viridiplantae > Streptophyta > Magnoliopsida > Asparagales > Amaryllidaceae > Allium > Allium sativum. The sequence goes on from CM060913.1 coordinate 39,535,186, forward strand.
TGTGGTGAGGGAAACTTCAGATAAGATCAAGATCATTCAACAACGAATGAAGGCAGCCCAAGATAGGCAGAAGAGTTATGCTGATAAGAGGAGAAGAGACCTAAAATTCTCCGTTGGTGACTTGGTGTTTGTCAAGATTTCTCCGTTGAAGAGCGTAATACGATTTGGCAGGAAAGGCAAGTTGGCACCAAGATTTGTTGGCCCATTCCCTGTTCTTGAACTAGTCGGGAATTTAGCATACAGAATTGACTTACCAGAGAAGAAAGGCGGTGAAGCTAGTCAAGGTTCAGTGGGGCGAGGACGAGAATGATTGTACTTGGGAGACAGAGGAGAACATTAGGAAGACACACCCAGAACTCTTTGCCTGGTAAGATTTTGACTTCGATTTAGTTTTCCGCATGCTAGGATAGGTTTGTTTTGCTTGTTTTGCATGTTTGATTGATGTATGTGGTTGTTAGGCATGCGGGATCCTTTGTATGTTTTGGGTTAAGGAATTTCGGAGACGAAATTTCTTAAGGGGGGAAGAGTGTAACGACCCGTATTCTACGTATCATAGGATCGTAGGATATTTATTTCTTTCACATACGAAGTTGTATGGTCATGTAACTTTGGGAGACGACTATTGGGGTCATTTCCCATGTTCATGTTTTTTCCCGATTTTTAAATGACCATTTTACCCCTAGTTGGCACTGTTTTGGCCATAACTTTTGACTGGAAAGGAATTTTGACCTGAAACCACCTCCATTGGCTCCGGATGATGGTTTCTCTTTCCGTAGAGTGGTCACATTAGCCAAACGGACTCACCGTTTGGGAGATATGGCTGAAACAAGTTTCAGATGGTGAAAAACAGCTTAATTGGGCTTAACCAGGTGATTAGCAGCTAGGCCCAAAGGGGAATTTCGGGTTTAGAGGTATAGGAGGACTGATTAGGGTTAGGAAATCACTTTCATTTCAGTTTTGAGCCGCCACAAACCTTCTTGAGACCCTAGTAATGGCTTTCATCCTCTAAAACCACTCCAAAACACATTTTTAGTGAAGATTAAGCCTAAACTACATCAAAGCAAGGCCAAATAACAACAAAGCAAGGTTGGAGCTGCTGCTATACATAGGAATTCGACCCAAAACAGATAGTATTTCAGATTTGGTGTTTCATTTGTGGCCAAGGTGAGTGATTTGCATAGTTTTTGCACTAATTACGGTAATTAAGGGTAATTAGTGAAGATTAGCGAATTTATACACTAATAAATTCTGGAAAAATGTTTAGAAATTCTTAAATAATATTTTATGCCTCTGTTAGAAAATTTAGACGATTTGATTAAGTTTTATTAAGTATGTGCCTAAACATGATTAAGAGAGGTTAGGGGAAAATGTGGGGTTTTGGCCACTTTTGATCCATTTTGATTCATTTGAATTGTTGTTTGATGTTTGTGGTTGCTCTTACATGTTGTTATGGCTACTTGACATGATTTGTGATTGGTTAGAATAGTTAGATTTGTCAAAAACGTCGTCGAACGGCGTAAACAAGTTGCTGGAAAAGTTGCAGAAAGTTGTGCAGGGCTTCGGATCGGATCGGATGAGGGCTCGGATCGGATATGTGAATTGGGCAAGAAAACCCGACCCGAACTGGAGTTTGGCACGTAAGAGACCTGTCAAGAAGGAAGGCCGTTTACTTAGAGTTGGAGTGGACAAGGGGATCGGATCGGAAGAATAATGGAGGCCAGATCGGATCGACTCAAGAATGGAAGGCTACGACTGGAGTAAGGCGAAGGGAGCAGATCGGATCGGAGTGGATGGAAAACGGGAGCGGATCGGATCGGAGTAGATGGGAAATGAGGGAGCTGATCGAAGAAAACTGGAAGGAAGACAGTAACCCGACCCGACCCGGAGGAGGACACCGACCCGACCCGAAGTGGAGTATCCGACCCGAACCAAGCTAGACAAGGACCACCGATCCGAACCGATCAGGAAGGTTACACCGAACCGAACCAAGCTAGACAAGGAGCACCGAACCGAACCGTACGTGGGCTACTACTACTACGCGATGACTCTTCTGAAGACCCACTCCAATTCGATCAAAACCCGAGATGCAAAGGAAGTCCAAATGGGAAGTTAGAGCTCAAGATTTAGATGGGAATCAACGAGTTCGCTTCATGATTGGGCTTTGCTGCGGGACGCGTGTTAAGGGGTTATCGATGTGTACAGCTTTGGACCACTATGGTAGGAGGTACGAAGGCGGATTCAGGGCCATTATGGCATTGGTAGGACCAAGGGCTACAACCAATGTGGTGGGTCATTGAAATGTTTGGTCATGACTCCATGTGTTTAGCTTGGTCATAGCAGGGTTTCTACAAGTCGGGATTCGTCGTTACCTCAATTTGTCTAGTGTTCCAAAGTGGTAGATATCGTATGCTTTACGCACTGAGTGAGAGATGTGAGGATGGTTGCTATGGTTGATTGGTTTGCTATCATTATGACATACACACCCCACCCCCCGTATTCTTACACTATTTATTATGGCACCTTGGAGTATTGTACGGTACGTGGTACTAACTCTTTGGTTGCAGTTCCAGGTATGGTTTAGTATACCTGTTATTATTCTGTTTAGATGCTTATCGCTCATACCAGGCTTTATGTCTGACCCATAGTTTTATGTCTCCTCTTATTACTCTGGGTGCTCACACGAGCAGACTAGAGACAGGTTAGCTGGTGATGCACGGGTAGATGATCCGGAGACGAGCAGGAGGCTTCCACGTAATATACATAGTATTCTCCCTGTGTTGTTGAAGATCACTGCTTGGGCATTGGTGGTGCATCTTCTACTTTAGCTTTCTTTTGTTTAGAGACAGTAAATTTGGAAAATTGTAATAAGCTGTATTTGGATTTCCGCTGCTCTGATGATTGATGTTGATTTTAGTTATCAGCTTATGCACTATCTCACCTGTTTTATGTCAAGTATGTTATTATTATATTTTATTCCATGCGCTGTGAGACATTCTACAGGTTCCTTGATTAGTTCATTCCCTTCTTTCCTTTCTTTGGCGACTGTTCCGTGCTAGTCGGGCATGTGTACAACGCACTTTTGGAGTAAATGTCGGTTGGTGCGGGGCGGGCCGTCACAATCACCAGTTTTGCTCCAGGCGATTGTTAAATCTTTAATTAGTTTTGAACGTGAAATGGTAATTGAATTTACCGATAACACCGTGGTGTTAGATATGAAGTATGACCAGCTTTACTTCATGGGATGAATAGGTTGGGATTGGGAAATAAAATAAATGATTACTTCGGTGTGGTTCTCTAATCCCGACTAGTTTGAATTGATATTCAAAAGAAGATTAAAGAATAAATTTAAAGAATTTATCTTTGATAAAATTAATGGGAACCTTTCCCAAAGTATAAGAATATTTGAATAAAAGAATATTCTGAATTGGAATGAGGCGTATGTTGTGTTTGTGTAACACTTGTTTATTATATACGCGAGTTATTCAGAAAGACCGGGTTTATCACATTCTGAATAACTGATTCGACGTGGTGTCGAGGATGAAGACGGTGGTCGAAGACCAGAGGCCTTCACATCGTTTGGGTGATTACTGATGATCTTGATTGGCCTGTACACCCAAGAGGGGGGAATCAGTTGGTGATCGTCCAGACGTACTTGGAGATCGATGGATATGCGAGGTACATGGTGCCTCCAGTTTCGTTCAGACCCAGAACGAACTTGTAAATGGACTGTGTGTCTGACATTGGATTTTATTCTATGTGATCGATTTCTATTAAATATATATCTGTTTGGAAGCAGAGAATCTATTCTCTTGCTTAATGCCCTTCTCTGAGACGTACGAGCTCAGGGTTTATATATTGATGGATATCAATCGCATGGAGTGAATTGCCCATGTGGCATGCCTAAGTGGCAATTGATCAAGGCTTCTGTTGAAAATCAGAGTCTTGTGGTTGATGATCAAAGCACCGCCTGTGTGGCATAGCTTTTTGTAACATTGATTCACGAGCCTCACACCCCGGTTTTGAACCAGAAACGGGAGAGGACATCAGGGAGGGCATGTGTTTCCTTCTAGCTAGAAGTGGCATCAGTGGTTTTACACGCCCTGACGAGTTTGACTTATGTGGTTGTTGGGTTGCGAGGCGCCTCGTATATATCGGTGACTGTGTGGAGCCGATGGAGTCATTGGACTCATTGACACCCCATAGGGTAGGGAAATGCAGTGTTCAGGCATTTTAATCCACATCGGTGGACCGGCCCTGACGATCCAAGGCTTGCCTGCGCGCTTGCCTGAGGGGCGGGCTAGAGCGTCTCGAATTCGGTAGAAGACGATCCCTTGCCTCGGTTCACAGATGGAAATCCAACTTCAAATACGTGACTTTGCGGTTTTGATTGTAGAGCCTAGTATAGCGACATGATATATGGTACCCATGCCGTGTATGATTGATATTTATGATTGAAATTGTTTTGACACCATACACTTATAGTAATAATAAAACATGAAATTTAGCGTATCAAACATTCTTTGGCTATTATAAGGTAAAATCCTATCCTCTGGCTTGTGTTGCATTGTGTGATGGGACCTGGCTCTTATAATAGCTTCGTTATTTCTTTATTTAGCATTGCGCTGTTGTTTTATGCACTGGTATTCTTGGGAGGAAACCCGTTCCATGTTATACGACGTGGTCCCTTGATTTACTTAACTTTAAAATAAAGATTAATAACTGTTTTAGTTCTCACACCAGTCCCATGACTGACCTGGAGTTTATTATTTCAACCTAAACTCTGGGTGCCCTTATTTCAACATGGGCAGCTAGTAGTTTTGGTTTTGCAGATTTATATTCATAGGAACCTGGTTTACAGTTGGAATGATATCCGGAAAGATCTGTATCCGTATATCTCTTTCAGTTGTGTATTGTATTATTTTTCCGCTGTGATGTATTTAAATGTAATTCAAATCTCTGATATTTTCTATGTAATATTTATTCATACTCTGTATATTCTTGTATTCTGATGGAGTTGTTGTAGTTAACAATGAAATGTTCTTCTATTTGCATTCCGATGTGGCTTGTCCTCAAAGTGTCCGCTCTTTCCTTCACGGGGAAGTTACGGGTTACTATAGTTGGTATCAGAGCTTTGGTTTACAAAGCTCGGAGAACAGGACACATTAGAACCATACGAAAGAATTCATCAGAGATTGGATTAGTAATATCCAATGAGAATGACTCGTTAGAGATTGGATCAGTAGTATCCTAGAATGAGCGCGAAGAGTAGTGCTTTTGAAATAAAAATGAAAACTAATTTTGTTTAAAAAAAAATTAAATCTATTATTCGCAACTGATTATTCATTTGTATTGATTTGGACAATCAAGTATATATAGATTTTGCATATACATCTGATCCACATGTATTTGAAGTTTTAATATACTGGATAGATATAGAGTCACACTGTAGTCGCCCGGAGATGATCCTGATGATTACTATAGTATCATTAGTATATGTGTTCGAGTTTTGAAAGTGGGATGTTTACATATATTCATAGACTGGTGTGAGAACCAAAACTAGATAGGATTATTTATTGTGACTTGGCATCAAAAACATGATTTTTGACTATATATCAAAGTAATGAGTTTGAAATGATAATCAACAAATTGATTGCTGATTGTATTGTTTGATTATTGGTTGATTAATTAAAATTTGAACCATTTAGCCAAATTGAACCAAATAGTGAATTGTATTGAAAATAAATCGCATTTGCATTCATATACATGTACTTACATTGAACAGGTCATAGCAAGGAGGCTAGAGCAGAAGAATAAAATTGTTTGCCCGACAAATAGGTACATGTTTATTGTATTTCTTGGGTTTTTGATGATTTTATGAGTCGATTCGCTAGCCGCTTGGCTTCTTCTTTTTTCTTTTGGATTGGTGAGGGCCACGGGAGGCTATTTGAAATATCCCGAAGCTCCCGGTGCAGGTGAGGTTATGGCGAAATTTTTCGAAAATTTAGGGTGTTAGCCAAATTTTTGAAAAATTTGATAAGTTCTTAGAAACTGAAAAGTTGAAGAACTTAAGCCGTAATGAAAATAGTGAAAGTTGAGTTGATTAGTTAAACAACTTTCGGCTTCGTTCCTTTTCGGGGACGAAAAGATTTAAGTGGGGGAGAATGTAATAACCAGGAAATCTGAGCCAATTTAAAATTTTTATTTTGTCAATTTTAGTGAATTTTGAGTATTTAAAATGATTATTTTAAATAATAACGATGGAAAATATATTTTTTAACGAAGTTAAAACGAATAAATTTATTTTAATTATATAACGAGCCTGAAATGGCGCGGTAGTTCGAAAATTCGATTTCAAATTTCAAATGATTGTACAGGATTCAAAATAAACCAGATTTTAGAGAAACCAAAAATATTAGAATCTATTTGAGAATATGTTTCCAAGAATCCGAAAAATCAAAATTTCATAGCGGGAATCAAAAGTTATGCCCAGATGAAAATTCAGAATAGTCACTATGGAATTCTGGCCCTTAAAAATGGAAATTATACAAACGACCTTTGTTTTCGACGAAACCACTTTTGTTGGATCCGAGATGTCTAGTTATTGCTAATTTCCAAAATTTATAATTTTATGAATCAATATGTGAGCATGGCACAGGAAAACGCGTTTTGACAGTTTCAGTCAATTTCGATCGACCAGAAAATGGCCATTTTTCAAACAGTCTCAGAATTAGACGAAATTAGTTTTGTTAGGACCATATCGTCAATACGAAGCTAAAAATAATTTTTCGGGAATTTTTAGAGTCCGTATGTGGTCCCGGTAAATTGAAATGTGCGTTTAAAATTGAATATATAGATTTATATTTTAATTTCAATCAAAACTGATCAAAACAGCCGAATTGGCTTACGATACATATCCCATTGTGTCCGGAATGGGGGTAATTAGCTAGGGGCGAACGTCATTGGGTTTGAATTGAAGTTCAAACGAAAAAGCAACATAAAGGAAATTAAATTAAATAATTAATATAATATATATATAAATATATATTATACCACTACCCTTCCCTCTCTCTCTCTTTCACTTTTCAGAAAAAAAAAGAAAAACCCCTCCTCGTTGACCACGACGCCTCCCTCCCCTAACCCTAGCGACGCCGCCACCTCTATTCATCCCCCAGGCCCGCCGCCCTCGCGCCACGTCCACCTCAAGCTCCCCCTCCATCGATCGAGACCCCACTTCTCTCAAGAACCGCACCCCCTTCCTTTTTTAAAAACCCACTGTGCCACCCATGGGGCCCACCGCCGCCACGATAGAGGTGCCCAACCGCACCACCCCCTTCTTTCCTTCCTCCCTCTCGCGCAACCTCCCACCTCGAGCCCGAGACCTCCAGACCCTGTCGACGAAGACCCCTCAAGCCCCGAACCCCCAAAACAGCCGCACTCTGGCCAATGCAGCCCCGCTTCAGCCATCACCGTGAAATTTGGCACCTCCTCCCCTCGGCAGTGAGCTCTAGTTCGAATAAACATGAGTTTTAATTTTATTTTATTTAGTTCTTTCATTTAAAGCTTTGTTTTTTTTATTGTTGAAAGCTCAGATTTTTAACATTGAAAGCTTAGATGTTTAATATGAAAGGTTTAATATTTTATATATACATGAAAGGTTTAATTTATATATATATATATATATATATATGAAAGGTTTAATTTTTATTTTATAAAAGATATGATTTTTCCATATTAAAGGGAAAGTATAACTTTTATAGAAAGAATTTAAAAGAAAAATATAAAGTTGTGATTTTTATAATGCAAACGAAGTGGTAAAGTAATGATTTTTATATGAAGTAGCGATATAAAAATATGATTTTTATATTATAGAGATAATAAAAATATGATTTTTATATTATAGAAATCATTAAAATATGATTTTTATATTATAGAGGTAATAAAAATATGATTTTTATATATGTAGTTAATAAAAAAAAATATGATCTTTATTATATGAACACCGTTATAAAAATAGAATTTTTATCTATATAATAGCAGTATAAAAATGTGATTCTTATATATGTAGTGGACACGGGCGATGAAAGGGACAAAAGCCGAGCACGACGAAGATTTCCTACATATGTAGAGTTGTGGCATTTGGTTTAGCTAATCGGTGAGAACTCCTCACTTTTATTTTATTTTCTAGTTGAAATGTATACTAGGATGTAGACGGTGCTTAGCAGCGCCCGACACCCGTCGTCCACAGACCATGGATGACTTGGTTGTTTGATTGATGTGTTGTGAAAAATCGATTGTTGGTTGTGAAATAAAATATATATTCATGTGTTAAAATAAAAAATATATATTCATGTGTTGAAATAAAATATATATTCATGTGTTGAAATAAAATATATATTCATGTGTTGAAAAAAAAAATATTCATGTGTTGAAATAAAAAATATATATTCATGTGTTGAAATAAAATATATATATTCATGTGTTGAAATAAAATATATATTCATTTACAAATCGAACGATTTGTTTATGTACACCCATTTTACTGATATTGATTGGGCCGATAAATTTTACACATCGCCCAACTGCACAAATAAATATCTATGTTTGTTGATTTGAAACCCCACATGGGTATTGGGATGATATTTGACGTACACTAATCCCGATTGTTTAGTTGTATGTCAATCGATGGGTTGACAGACTGTGTAAGCGTTAATTATTTATATTTAATGCTTATGCAGTTGTGTGGTGCACTCTGGATGATGGTTGATGATTTATCGTTGCTATTATATACATGTGTTGTAGGGAATCCATATAATTAACATTATATGGTAATTGATTGGGCCTAATTCCAATTTGGAAAATAAGGAATATTATAAAAGTAAATTCATGTGTTGAATAGAAAGAAAATATTCATGTGTTGAATAAAATAAATATTCATGTGTTGAATAGAAGAAAACATTCATGTGTTGAAAAGAATAAATATTCATGTGTTGAATAAAATAAATATTCATGTGTTGAATAGAAGAAAACATTCATGTGTTGAATAAAAGCCGTGTTGATTAGATTGACGCCATTTTGACGTGAACGATATTTATATCGATTTTATTCATTTTTATAATGAATATAGAAAAGGAAGTGATTTCAAAATATAACGTTTTGAAAATATTATCATTTATAGATTAATGATGTGGAATATTCAATTTTGATTAGAAATTGAATATGAAGTTGAAATCATTTTTAAAACGAATTTAAAACGACTTATAAAATACGTTTTGAAAGGAAATCGACGAAATATAATTTATATATATATATATATATATATATATATATTATATAATGGCCTGAATAGAACGCGCCGCGTCGCGGCAGTTCGCGAATTTCGACCACTGACTTCGAATGGATGTTATGGGAGATCCGACCATCGGATTCTCCTAAAACCGAAATCGTTGGGTTCTTATCGAAAAGAGATTTCTAACGAATGTTAGTGATGTAAAATCTAACGGTTGGATTTGGAATTATGTCCAAATCAAATTTGGAAAAGGTCGGTGTAAGTGCAGTTCGATGGCTGTTGATGGAAATCGACTGTACGGGCCTTGATAAAATTATTAAAAATAGCAAAAATTTGCGTAAAATCATAAGAAATGATTTGTGAAAAATTAGGATGTAAAACTCCATATTTGAAAAGATAAAAATAGATTTTTATCCAAATGAACCAGTTTTGAACAAGAATTATAATCCCATTTATTTTTAAAATAAATAAATTGGATTTGAAATGGTTTTAAAAGTAACCAGAATTTCCAATAATTGAATTGGAATGGATTTGAATCGAAATTGTCTTTGGAATATTTCGATGTTGGATTTCGTGATGATATAGATATTGTTATGGGAATTTGAAAGATATATTAATATCGTTATTTCCAATACAATATTTGTTCGTCGTAGAATTTGATATTGAATATAAGCCGATATATTTTCTATTCAGAGCCTTGTATTTAATATCAAATGTGATTTGGGTTTGTCGTGAATGGTGTCTTCATTAACACTGTTCTTAAACCCAGTTGAGAAAAATATTAAATCTTTTTATTTAGATTTAATGAAGTATACCAATTAAATGATATTTAATTGGAATTGAACTGGAATTGATTTTTGTGTTTATCGTGAACGGTGTTTTAAATAACACTTGTTCTTTAACCCGATAATTGATGGAATGTGATTTTGGGTTTATCGTGAACTGTGTTTTAGATGACATTGGTTCTTTAACCCAGTTAAAGACAGGATATTGATTTTTGGGAAGATTAAAACTAAGTGGAGTTTTAATGAATCTTTAATTAGATTGAAATGATCGAGAATGGAGTATCACCAGTTTTGCTCCAGGCGATTGTTAAATCTTTAATTAGTTTTGAACGTGAAATGGTAATTGAATTTACCGATAACACCGTGGTGTTAGATATGAAGTATGAACAGTTTTACTTCATGGGATGAATAGGTTGGGATTGGGAAATAAAATAAATGATTACTGCGGTGTGGTCCGCTAATCCCGACTAGTTTGAATTGATATTCAAAAGAAGATTAAAGAATAAATTTAAAGAATTTATCTTTGATAAAATTAATGGGAACCTTTCCCAAAGTATAAGAATACTTGAATAAAAGAATATTCTGAATTGGAATGAGGCGTATGTTGTGTTTGTGTAACACTTGTTTATTATATTCCCGAGTTATTCAGAAAGACCGGGTTTATCACATTCTGAATAACTGATTCGACGTGGTGTCGAGGATGAAGACGGTGGTCGAAGACCAGAGGTCTTCACATCGTTTGGGTGATTACTGATGATATTGATTGGGTTGTACACCGAAGAGGGGGGAATCAGTTGGTGATCGTCCAGACGTACTTGGAGATCGATGGATATGCGAGGTACAAGGTGCCTCCGGTTTCGTTCAGACCCAGAACGAACTTGTAAATGGACTGTGTGTCTGACATTGGATTTTATTCTGTGTGATTGATTTCTATTAAATATATATCAGTTTGGCGGTGGAAAATCTATTCTCTTGCTTAACGCTTTTCTCTGAGACGTACGAGCTCAGGGGTTACATATTGATGGATATCAATCGCATGGAGTGAATTGCCTGTGTGGCATGACTAAGTGGCAATTGATCAAGGCTTCTGTTGAAAAGCAAAGTCTTGTGGTTGATGATCAAAGCACCGCATGTGTGGCGTAGCTTTTTGTAACGTTGATTCACGAGCCTCACACCCCGGTTGTGAACCAGAAACGGGAGAGGACATCAGGGAGGGCATGTGTTTCCTTCTAGCTAGAAGTGGCGTCAGTGGTTTGCCTGCGCGCTTGCCTGAGGGGCGGGCTAGAGCGTCTCGAATTCGGTAGAAGACGATCCCTTGCCTCGGTTCACAGATGGAAATCTAACTTCCACTACATGACTTTGCGGTTTTGATTATAGAGCCTAGTATGGCGACATGATATATGGTACCCATGCCGTCTATGATTGATATTTATGATTGAAATTGTTTTGACACTATACACTTATAGTAATAATAAAACATGAAATTTAGCATATCAAGCATTCTTTGGCTATTATAAGGTAAAACCCTATCCTCCGGCTTGTGTTGCATTGTGTGATGGGACCTGGCTCTTATAATAGCTTCATTATTTCTTTATTTAGCATTGCACTGTTGTTTTACGCACTGGTATTCTTGGGAGAAAATCCATTCCGTGTTATATGGTGTGGTCCCTTGATTTACCTAACTTTAAAATAAAGATTAATAACTGTTTTAGTTCTCACACCAGTCCCATGATTGACTTGGAGTTTATTGTTTCAACCTAAACTCTGGGTGCCCTTATTTCGACACGGGCAGCTAGTAGTTTTGGTTTTGCAGATTTATATTCATAGGAACCTAGTTTACAGCTGGAATGATATCCGGAAAGCTCTGTATCCGTATATCTCTTTCAGTTGTGTATTGGATTATTTTTCTGCTACGATGTATTTAAATGTAATTCAAATCTCTGATATTTTCTGTGTAATATTTATTCATACTCTGTATATTCTTGTATTCTGATGGAATTGTTGTAATTAACAATGAAATGTTCTTCTGTTTGCGTTCCGATGTGGCTTGTCCTCAAAGTATCTGCTCTTTCCTTCACGGGGAAGTTACGGGTTACTATATAGCACTTCCAAACAGAGAGTGTTTGATAGAGAATGAAAATAGATGAAGAATGATATAATTTTTCTTGAAATCAGCGGAGTATAAGTGTATAAACTTTGAATTTTAAGAATAATAATGGTGGTATGTTAAGGAATGAAGAAGATGATGATAAGTTATATAATAGTTCAAATTTAAGGCCTTTTTATAGTGTTCCAAAGGGTGTAACCATTTCTGAAACGTTTCAAAAATGAAAAGACATTACATTTAAAATAAATAAAAAATATAGTTATATGTCGACATACCCGCTTTATATTTTATTTTTAAATGATTTTTAAAGTATTTAAACTAATATGTTTATCCTGGAAATTTCTGAAATAAAACTAGTTGATAAAATATTATTTTTCACATATAAAAACATAATAAAATATAATTTAAACATATGATAAAAAACTGTATATAAGTGATATAAAAACTATATAATATAACTATAAACACATATATGTATATATATAGGAATTTATAAAGAGATATATATAAACAATATAAACATAAAAGGTTTTATGAAAACTTAAAGTTAAATAAGAATATCTGAAATTATAATCAAACATAAACTCAGTATATAAAATATTTATATAAATGATTTAATATAAAAAAAATAAGAAACTTATAAATTAGGAAATATATATTTAAATTCATAAGTTTGAAATCCTTAGATGATTAAAAATCATTTTGAGAAGAGTTTGAAATCAATTTGAAAATATTTTAAAATCAATTTCAAAAGAGAAAATTTGAAAACAGAGTTTGAGTGCTATTCAGAGTTTTACATAATATCTAGGCTCTATTACCCTGATAGTCTTGGAGTCTTGAACTCTTGATACTCATAAGTCTTAGTACTCTTTTGAAATCTTGAATGTCTTAACTATACAGTTTTAACATCTATTACCTGTATATACATATACATATGTATATAAATTCTTGATGAAAATGTTAGTATATATTTCATAATCAATAATGATAATGATTGAAACAAGGTTGTTGTCATCAAAGCATTATCAACATTCCATTCTCCAATAATCTTCCCTTTTTTGATGATGACAACCTTGGTTTATAAAACATTCATACATGATATTACCTGTTAATTTGATTCTTTGATTACTCCCCCTTCACCATGAATTCCTTATAACTCCCCCTTAAACTATACCTATTTTATATTCACCCGCTTTGTCATCAACAAAAAGTATATCTAACTAAACTTGGAATAATCTAGCTCTATATAAAACTCCCCCTAAATCTAGAACTCTCCCTAAATCTATAATTTTCTATAACTCTCCTTAGATCTATGGCTACACTATTGTAACAAGAATATAATGTAATCTGAACGTTGTATAATTTAAACCAACAATCAACTCAGACAATATTTACAAAACATTCTTAACATGTATTTATGTACAACGAATACACGAATATACGAAATCCTAATCGATTAGAGTTTCTTAACAACTGGGGATTTGTGAATTTCGCAATAGGGATAATAAAGACAGAATTCCCATTTTATTCGATCACATTCCCATCTTTATCGAAACACACCTCTCCTATGTAAATAAATTGATCGTATTCTTTCATTTCTTCGTCTAGTGCTTCTTCTTCCACTTCCACTTCTTCCTCCTCCTCTTCTTGTTCTTCCATTTGACTTGCTTGATTATCATCCTCAATGATAATAGGATTAGTTTGATTATCCATCACATACCGTTGTAAATTCCTTATAAACTTCCTTATTTTTCTTATTATGTATTCATCCTTAATTGTATAACTTAAATCTCAGTCATCATTTGCAGCAAATCCTTCATTGATCCTTCTAATTTCATCGCTCTCGCTAATGTAGTACGTTGGAATGGACCATCAGAAGGTTCAGGGAATGAAATGGAATCGTTTTGGTTTGTATTATGAGAGGAGGCCATTATTTAATATATTTTAGAGTATAGTCAGAGAGAAAATGAAGAGGAGAAGATGAAATTACGAAATTAAGAGTTTAATATAAGTTATAACTAACTTTTTGGTGGGAATTAATCATTTTTAGGAAACTAGTAGTTATATGTCGACATGCAACTTTGTGTACGTCGACATACATATGAAATTTTTGATTTTTTTTAGAATTTTATTATATTTCGTACTGTATTTAGTATATTTAGTTACTCTATTTCGGTCAAAGAGAAAATGCCTAATTCTCTTCTAAATTTAGTAAATGTTGCTTCATTTAAAGCCTTGGTTAATATATCTGCTATTTGTTTTTTTTGTTTCTATGAATCCTAGTGAAATTTTTCTTTACTTACGTTTTCTTTTAGGAAATGAAGTCTTATATCAATATGCTTAGTTCTCGAATGATGTGTTGGATTTTTAGATATATTTATGGCGCTTGTATTATCTCAGTAGATTGGTGATTTATTTATATTTAATCTGAAATCCCTTAGAGTTTTTTGCATATATATTACTTGAGAATAGGATAAAGCAGCAGATATATATTCTGTTTCAGTTGTTGATAAATATACTGTATTTTTCTTTTTACTAAACCAGGAGACTAAGGAATGACCTAAGAAGTGACACGTTCCATTAGTGCTTTTACGATCTGATTTACATCCCGCATAGTCAGCGTCACAATAGAAGATTAAATCAAGCGAATCATTTTTAGGATAAAATAATCCAAAATCTAATGTATGTTTTACATATCTTAGAATACATTTTACGGCGTTTAAGTGAGTTTCTTTAGGTTCTGATTGATATCTTGCACAATGACATACACTATGTATTATATTTGGTTTACTAGCGATTATATACAATAACGATCCTATCATTCCTCTATATAATTTTTGATTGACATCTTTTGACATACCGTCTTTACTTAGGGCTATATTAATTGCCATAGGTATATGTTTTCCATTAATTGTAGCTAAATTGTATTTATTAATTAAATCTCTAGCTTACTTTTCTTGATTAATAAATATTCCAATCTTAAGTTGTCTTATTTGTAAGATCAAGAAGAATGTAAGTTCACCCATATGGCTCATCTCAAATTCTCATGTCATATTATCTGAGAATTCTTTATTAATTTTATAATTTGTTGATCCAAAATTATATTGTCAACGTAAATTTGTACTAATTGAATATCATCTTTATTTCGTTTAATGAAAAATTTATTATCTACTTTACCAATTTCGAAGTAGATTGTAAAAAATAACTTCTTAACCTATCATACCAGTCTCTAGGAGCTTATTTTAGTCTGTAAAATGCTTTCTTTAATTTATATACGTAGTGTGGAAATTTTTCGTCTTTAAAAAGAGGACGTTTTTCTACATATATGTCTCCTTTAACATATCCATTTAAAAAAGCACTTTTAACATCCATTTGAAACAGTTTGGAAGTATTATAATTAGCAGAGGCAGTAAAATTCTAATTGCTTCTAATCTTTCTACGGGAGCAAAGGTTTCATCATAATATATTTCTTCTTCTTAACTATATCCTTGTGCAACTAATTGAGCTTTATTTCTTACGACCTCACCGAGTTCATTCACTTTGTTTTTATAAACCCATTTAGTTCCAATTATAGTCTTATTCTTCAGTCTAGGAACAAGTTCCCATACATCATTCCTGGTAAATAAATTCAATTCCTCTTGCATAACAAGGATCCATGAATCATCGGATGATGCTTCCTTTGGATTCTTAGGTTCAATAGTTGAAATAAAAGCTAAATTACTCATATTATTTAATTGGTTCTAAGTCCTAATGACATATTCAATATCCCCTAAGATATTTTCTACAAGATGGTCTCTTAGAAGTCTAATTCTTTTATTTTATTGATTGATTTCATTATTTATTTCATCGATCTCATTTTCACATTCATATTCGTTATATTGTGTTATATTCTTACAATTTTCGTCAAAGGATACATTTAATGTCTCTTCTATAATATAAGTTTTTAAATTAAAAACTCTATATGCTTTACTTCTTTCTGAATATCCAATGAATATTCCTTTATCAGATTTAGAGTCAAATTTGTCCAAATTTTCTTTAGTGTCAAGAATAAAACATTTACTTCCAAAAATTTAAAATACAATACTTTTGGTTTATTATATAAAAGTTCATATGGTGTTTTGTGAGTTAAAGGCCTTATTAAAATTCTATTTAATATAAAACAAGCCGTTACAACTGCCTCAGCCCAAAAGTTTCTTTGTAAGTTACTATCTGATAACATGGTTCTCATACATTCTTGAATTGACCTATTTTTATGTTCAACTATTTTGTTTTGTTGAGGGGTTCCGAGGAAAGAAAAATTATGAGTTATCCTCTTTTTATTACAAAATTTTCATGTAACGTCCCGTATTTTTAGTAGTCAAATATTTCATTTATTATTTTAAAATATTTTATTTGGAATATTAATGGATTTTAATATTGAATTCGTAACTAAAACGAAGTTTGAATATATAATATATATATATAATTTTAAATCAAGCTCGAAATAGCGCTGCAGTTCATAAAATGGAGTTTTGAACTTCAACTGAGTACACAGAGTCCGATATAAGTCGGATTTCTGTGAAACAAGAAACGTTGGAACCGTATTAATGGTAATTTTCATATGGAAGAGAAAAATCCAGATTCCGTGCTATAGATTGTTAGTTATGGACAAATCAAATATTGAAATAGTCGCTATGGAAAATCATTATTTAATTTTAGGCCTTTAGAATGGCCATTTTTCAAACGGACTCCATTTTCGATGAAACCAGTTTCATTGGGACCGTAACGTTAAATTATTGTACGGTATTGAATTGCGTGGCAAACCGATGTCGTATGTGACCACGGTAGCCGTAAATGCCCATTCAATTTCTATAGCGCGTAACTAAATTCATTCAATTGAATAGAGAGATTTTTGGGTGCAACTAAAGCAGACGATCGAATTAAGCCACAAAACTAATTCCGTTGAGTTCGTATCGTCGATTATAGTCAGGATAGATATATAGTTTGTTATTTTTGAAGACCGGGTAATTTGGTGTCCAAAATGGCATTGAGGTGCGTATAAAAATAGCCTACCAGGAAAACAGTCTCAGAATGCGACGAAACTAGTGTCGTTGGGTTCGTATTAATTAATGTTTGTAGGATTTAAAAGTTTCAAGTTGATTGGATTTATTTAGTGATCGTGGAAAATTTAAACGCGTGTTTTTCGTTGGTTTTATAAAGAATTTTTTTTCAACCGATGTCGGAAATCGATGAAACCTGTCCCATTGGATCCGGAATATTTTTCTATGCTAGGTTTAGCCTTTTTATCAGAAAACAGAAGTCGATTGTGGTTAGTTTTACGCGTTGCTTCAGCGCGAAGTTTCAATATAAATATTTTATTAATAAGCATTCCATATAAATACCCCTCCATATTTTTGTAACCCTAGACTTTTATCATCTTGGTCAAAACAATTTCTGGCCGCCGCTCATCAATAATCCACGAACATCATCTTCCGATCCTTCCCTGTCCAAATCTCCTAATTTATTCATGAATTCAAGGAACGTTCGAGATCAAATATGATCAGCTCTTCATGAGCCTTGTAACGACCGGCCATGATCTGGTCTTGTGATTCGATGTGGCCAGTAATTCTCTCGAAGACCCTGGCATTCATGTGGACTGTGGAGACAAATGAAGATGTTGTGCTAATCGAGACTCAGGGCATGGGTCAACAAGGTGAAGGTGGGGCTCTTGAAAGTGTTGGATGATCTGCCAATTAACTATGGGTGATGCAGGGGTCAGGATTGAAGAAGTTGTCGAGTTCGAAGTCCGTACTGGAATTGGAATTGGAGAAAGAACGGTGGGTAGTTTCTGTCTTGATGTCGTGAGTATTGTTTCGAACTGGGGCTTTTGGGAAGAATGGGATTGAAGGATTAAAACAAACCATCAAAGGAGCAGGTCCTGTAAAACGAGAAAAGGGGGAATCGGCCGAAGGTTTTTAAACAGATATACTGTTGGGTTCAGAACAAAGAATGGGAGCAGTTCTGTTATCAGCGGATCCTTCTGTAAACAAAAACCTTAAACAAAATTCGGTTTAACTAATCTTCTAATTAGTGATTAATTATTTAAAGTAATAATGTATAAGATGAACATGTTAATGACCTTCCGTATATGAATAGGGATTTGAAGAAAGCACTTGAACGCAAGGGCAGGTAGAAGAAGGCCAGACCCTCTTTGTTTAAGAATTAGTTTGATAGTAATTTATTTAACTAAAATTAGTTAATTTCTTAATTAGAGAGATTAAGTACATCGTATTAACAATTTTACTGATATCCTTTTTGAAATAGGAATTGGTGCGTAGGTCCAGTGAAATCTGATGCAGAGTTTTGGGCAACGTAGTAGATCAGCCTAGGTTACTGATAATACAAATTAACTAGTTCAAAAATTTGTTTAATCATGTAGGCATAAAATTTATAATTTAAGGGATATTAATTTAAGACCATGAATTATATGCAGGGAATGATACTGGGACTGTCTAACAAACCGTGAACAAAAGAGGGAGTCTACCTAATCTCATGCTTAACAAAAGTAATCTTTAATAAAACCAGTTAAAGGAAATAATTCATTTAATTTAAACTGGAACTTATAACATTTATAATTCATGTATATATTATCAGAATTGAGTGAGAAAAGAGTTGTTGAAATCACGGAAATGGACCCTACATTCTATATCTGTCTTGAACAAAGCTAGAAATAGGCGAGATTTTTCATTAAATTAAACATCTGTTTAATTTAACTGAAACCGCACCGTTTCACAAACAGAATCAAATCAAGGTGAGTTAAACTCACTCAGTTTTCCTGTTTATATTTTATATAAATTGGGTTTCTATTTTGTGTGCTCTGTTTGCCAATGGTTAACTGTTTGCCAGTTATATATTTATTTGTTGCTTTAACTGATGGAATTAAACCGTTGTTTAATTTCTGTATTTAAAACCAAATCGTCATTTTAACGATTTGATCCAATAGAGGTACTTTACCTTGTTGGTCACATTTATAAAATAAACATGTTTAATTATTTGAATTGTTGTATTGATTGGTTGATGTCAAATGGTTGTTGTTTACTGTTATGGAAATTATCAATTGAATGATTTGAATCGAGATAACCGTTTTGGATATAGGGAAGAACAGGTTGGAGGGATCCAACGGGATTCGTCAAGTAGATTATTTATTTTCATATTATCATATATGAACTGATCTGATGGGATAACTGATTTGATTGTTGATTGTTGACTGAAAATTCAACATCTGTTTAGTTTAAACCAATGAGCCATATTAGTTGAGTAATAAGCAGGTAATGGCCTAAGTAAATTGTTTAGTTTATTTTGATTTACCGTCAGGTAAATCGATAGAACTGAAGTTATAAAATTTATTTTATAACTGGAGATAATTTTGAAATGTATTATTTTGAATTTAAAGTTTATTAAAAGGAAATAAATATTAATTATTTATTTCAGTTTATAATTAATTATTAACTGATTTTATAAAGCCAATTATGTTGTTAATCAGATTTATAAATACGAGAATAGAAATTAACCGGACGATTAAAATTGGATAATTGTTTTGTTAAGAAACAATTAATGGAATTATTTAAATTAATTATATTTTTAATTAATTTAAAGGGAAAACGATTGGGAATGGGTTAACGAGATAACCGGGGTTTGAGTGGACTAAACCGTCTGTTTTAACTGGAATCGGCTATTAAATTAGTTTGTTTTGAATTTATGCCTTAAATAGTTTAATGATTATTTGTTTATTTTTGATATTCATTTTAGCAAATAATGAAATTAACTACCTTTACGGTAGTTAATGATTAAGATAAAGTATTATTTTGATTAATAGTAATTTGGGCAATTACTTTTTAACTGAATTCATTTAAAAAGTAATCGAAGTTGAAATGAAATCTAATGAAATGGCGAAAGGAGTTTATGAACGGGTTTTATATTTAAGACCCGAAATTGTTATAATGAAGTTATAAAAGAGAAATTTAAGCGATAGCTTAAATAAATGTGACTCAAATATTCAAATTAATTAGAAAGGGAATTGAGAATAGAAAGGGTTAGATTAAACCAGAATTCATTTAAAGCGATGAGGTGTTATATCGTTAATTTTACATTAACATTACTTAATAATGGGATTAAGTATAATTGGGGATTGAAATAAGAATTTCAAGCAGGAAATGATGGAATTGATTTGTAAAGGGATTAGTGAAAGTGAATTTAGTAAAAAGAAGTGGGTCGTAGGATTTTGTAATCAATTCCGAATTATAAAAGTGAATTTGTTTTGAGAGGTAAAGGTTAAAAGAAGGTGTTTTATAAAAGATTACTTAATTATGGAATTAAGGAAAAATGGTCAAGAAAGAGATTTTCAAAGTAAAAGGGTTTTTTTGAAACCGTATTTGAATAAAATAGTTAAATAGAATTGGTGTGGATATTGGAATGAAAGATTAGTTTTTGGATTACAACTGGTATCTATCTTAAGATATGAATGTTGTTGATCAAGGTCTGAGAGGTAATTAAAATACCCCAACTTGAACGACTTCAAGATTATCTAAGGATGATATTAGTTGGTAATGGTGAAAGGAGTTAGTAATATTTTTATTATTTCCATTAAAGAAATAATAATGCAACGTTTAATGAAAACTGAGAAAATATATATATGAGGATTCCAAAGTGAAAAGGGAAATAAAAAGGGTTGTGTGAAATTATAATGATATTAGTTAATTAGAAAGTAAACGTATAGTTCAATTCTATTCCATAAGAATAAGCATGGATTATTGTTTTAAGTAATGAAACAAAATTAATTTAAAGACAATTCTTATATTAAATAAGAAGCGAAACTATGTTCATAGGATCAAAATATATAAGAGCTTTAAATTACATTGTTTTAATTAAAAAAAGGCCAATTGATGCTGAATACTGAACCAGTGAACTCAATGGATTATCATGATTGAATCACTGATTATTTTGATAGTTAAATCACCGACTATCAAATCTGTCCAACACAATTGTTGGCACGGAAAGACCGGGATCGAATTTATTCGAAAACCATTCCGACAAATACGTGAAGATATCAGAAGATGATCGAGTAGGAGCATTGAAGACCGTGGATTTTCATAAACGGAAGAAACGCTACTAATATCTGGAGTGCAACCAGAGATAAACTGTGGTTCTGTCGTAATTGGAATCTACGGGTTACAAGAACTTCTCGCTACTGATCCATGGGGTGATTCCGATATTGGATGCAGTAGGAGAGTACCTTCGGTTCATCCTGTTCCTGGATGACTTGTATGGACGAATGTCTGACAGAGTATTTCCAAAGGAATTACGTACGTTGATTTCTTCAAACGTGTTATAGTTATTGGCGGAGAATGGTCGTTCTCTTAGCTTAACTGCTAGAGTATTTTTGTGGATGCCAATTAGTGATATGTGACGGATTTGACAATGTGGCATTCAAAGTGAATGGAGGTCAAATATTTCAAAAAGGGAATCTAAATCTCAAGCCTCGTTAACCAGGAAATGACAAAAATCGGGCAGGCAGCATGGCTATGTGGATCGCTCCCATTAGGGTGTATAATCACCTATCTAGAGAAATTCCTTTTGCTTCTTTAATCTATTTCGATGCTGTCCCTTTAGGGAAACGGTGGTTTGAGCCCAACCATTGGTGATATACATTTGATACACTCAAGCGAAATGAGTGGTCGATCATGTTTGGGCCGGGTTGCAAGTCGTTCTTGTTGAACCCAGTGTATTCGCCTCTAGATATACACTATCGCAGGTGGACCCATGCCTTGTTATAGTTGGAATCAAACCTCCAATAAGCACCCGCGGTTTTGATTTTATACTATGTATGTGGAGCTTGAGATGCAAGTGTTCCGCTAGATTGATTTTACTTGTATTTGGACACAATTAATGTGACGGCCCACCCCGCACCAACCGACATTTCCTCCAAAGGTGCGCTGTACACATGTCCAGTTAGCACGGGACGGTCGTCAGAAGAAAAAGGGAAGAAGGAAATGAACTAACAAGGAACCTGTAGAATGTCTCACAGCGCATAGAATAAAATATAATAACAACATACTTGACATAAAACAGGTGAGACAGTGCATAAGCTGAAAACTAGAACTAAGCATCATAGCAGCGGAAATCCAAAATATAGCTTATTACAACTTTTAAAATACTGTCTCTAAAGAAAAAGCAAGATAAATGAGGTACACTACTAATGCCCAAGTAGCGACCACCGACGACATAGGGAGAATGTGTGTATATATATATATATATCATACGTTGAAGCCTCCTGCCCGCCACCGAATCAGCTACTCGCGCATCACCAGCTAACCATAACCTGTATCTAGTCTGCTCGTGTGAGCACCCAGAGTAATAAGAAGAGACATAAAACTCTGGGTCAGACATAAAGCCTGGTATGAGCGATAAGCATCTAAACAGAATAATAACAGGTATAATCCAATCATACCTGAACCTGGACCTGCAACCAAAGAGTTAGCACTACATACTGTACAACACTCCAAGGTTCCCTTTCAAATGGTGTAAAGATAACGGGGGTGGGGGTGTGCATGTCATAGTGATGTCAAACAATCAAGCATAGCAATCATCCTCACACCCCTCACTCAGTGCGTAAAGTATACGATATCCACTACTTTTGTCACCTAATACTTTGGGCCATGACGGAATCCAATCCCGTGTAACTATCACTACAAGCCCACTATCCATCTCTCAGTGGTGAACCAAAGTCATGAATACCGACAACCCCTTTGCACACGTCCCGCAGCAAAGCCCAACCATGAAGTGAACTCATTGGTTCCCAACTAGATCCTGAGCTCTAACTTCCATTTGGACTACCTTTGCATCTCGGGTTTCAGTCTCCTCCTCCGGATCGGTCTTCATTCAGTTCATAACCTCCTGGTTCGGTTCGTAGTCACCAGCTCGTGGTCAAGCTCCAGGTCGTGATGATACTCCAGCTCGGATCGTGCTACCTTCGCCAGGTCGGATCGTGATATGCTCTCCAGGTCGGGTCGCCATCATCGGATCGTGCTTCATCAGTTCGTGGCACCCCTGTCGGGTCGGGTCGTGGCACCCTGGTACTCATCGCATCGCGAGCTCCTTCATCCTCCTCTGGTTCGGATCGCGAGCTTGAAGTGACTCGTAGCAGCAGTATCTCGTTCGTGGCCTTCGAAGTGGAGCAGATCGTCATGGTGATGCGGCTCGTGATGACTCTTCACGAATGGAGGGGATTGGATCGTGGAGGGTGGTTCGTCCCGGATCGTGGCTCACCTCCTGCCTTGGTCGTGGCACATACCCCACGAACGGGGAGGGGGCTCACGAACCGATTCCTGCACAACTTCCCTACGACTTGTTTCACGCCATTCGATGGCGTTTTCGACCAATCTAACACTTCTAAACAATCACAAAGCATACCATACAGTCATAGCAACAAGTAGAAGTGACCTCAAACATTAAAACAACAATATGATGGGTTAAAGTGGATCAAACATAGCCAAAATCCCATATTTCCCCTTAAGCATGTTTAAGAACAACTAAGCATAGGATTAACAAAACTTAACCAAATTAACCCAAACTCACATCAGAGGTCTAAAACAATATTTCAGAATTTATGAATATTTTTCCAGATTTTTATCATGCATAAATTCGCTAATTTCCACTAATCACCCCTTAATCCCCCAAATTCCGGGATTTGCAAAATTAGTCGAAATTAACCCAAATTCATATCAGAGGCATAAAATGATGTTTTAGAATTTTAGGAATTTTTCTAGATTTTTCTGAGCCATAATTTCGCTAATCTTCGCTAATTACCATAATTAGCCATAATTAGTGAGGAACTATGCAAATCACTCAACTTAGCCACAAACAAACTCTAGATCTGAAATAATCTCTGATTTGGATCCAATCCCTTTGTGTTCCAGCAGCACTCTCTCTGATCTAGTGCTACCCTCCCTTGATTTGATGTAGTTTTGCTTAATCTTCGATTAGAAAGTGATTAGAGATGATTTGGGATGAAATTAGAAGGTGGAGGCCATTGCTAGAGCTTGAAGGAGGTAAGTGGCGGCTGGAAAAATGAGTCTAAAACCGAAATCCTAACCCTAGCAGCCCTTAAATACCCCAAATCCCGAAATCCCCCATTGGGCCTAGTTGTTAATCACCCGGTTAAGCCCAATTAGCTGTTTTCACCTTCTAAACCTTGTTTCAGCCATATCTCCCAAACGATAAGTCCGTTTGGCTAATGTAACCACTCTACGGAAAGAGAAACCATCATTCGAATCCAATGGAAGTGGTTTTAGGTCAAAATACCTTTCCAGTCAAAAGTTATGGCCAAAACAGTACCAACTAGGGGCAAAACGGTCATTTAAAAATCGACAAAAATCATGAACATGGGAAATGACCCCAATAATCGTCTCCCAAAGTTACATGACCATACGCCTTCGTATGTGAAAGAAATAAATATTCCACGATCCTATGATGCGTAGAATGCGGGTCGTTACACTCTCCCTCCCTTAAGAAATTTCGCCCCCGAAATTCCCTAACCAAAACACACAAAGGGTTCCGCATGCCTATCAACCATAAAACAACAATCAATCATGCAAAACAAGTCTATCCTAGCATGCGGTTTACTAACAAGGGAAGAAACTATCACTACCAAAACCTTACTAGGCAAAGAGTTCTGGATACTTCTTCCTTATATCCTCCTATGTTTCCCAAGTACAGTCTTTTTCATTCTCACTCCACTGGACTTTGACTAGTTTCACCGCCTTCCTTCGAAGCTGCTTCGTATCATTCCCAACAATACGCATAGACTTGCGGTTCCCAACCGCCTCGAGTTCAACTTCGATGTTATCCAACTGATCAGGTGAAATAGCCACACTAGGGTCGTGCACGAATTTCCTTAACTGGGAAACATGAAATACGTTGTGAACTCCCGCCATCTTGTCAGGTAGCTCTACTTCATACGCCAAATTCCCAACTTGCTCGAGGACTGGGAATGGGCCAACAAATCTTGGTGCTAACTTACCTCTCCAACCAATCCGAATCACATTCTCTATGGAGAGATCTCGACGAACACCAAGTCGTTAACGAAGAATTCCAAATCTCTACGTCTCTTATTGAGATAAGCCTTCTGCCTATCTTTATCCCTTCCCAGTAGTAGATCTGCTCTATGTCTCAATACGTCTTGTTACCACTGGGATGTATAATCAATTTCGAGTGATGATATGCTCTAAGCACTTCACCTCTCAGTCCATCTACGTTGGGTACAACTAGTCCCTTATTCTTTCGAAGCCACCCTTCTCGATCAAATCCTTACCTGATCATTCTCTTTTCATCGATACCCATCTCTACCCTAGAGATGGTTTCCAATAGGTTAGGATCGTCCTTCTAACTGGAACCAATCCACTCAATCAAAATCGATCTAATCGTCAAGCTTACTAGCGTTTCTGAATCCAATTCACTCTTGGGTCTGAAATCATATCCTGTGACATACTCTAGTTGCTTCCATCCTAGAAACAAAACCCCTAAACTGGCATGTTTCCTACTCAATGCAACTAGTACTGCACCCAAATCCTTTACTATGATCACTCTGCCCCATGGAGTCATGGCGACTCCACTGCACTGATCCATAGCCACTAGTCCTTTGCTATGTCCACTCTGCCCCATGAAGTCATAACAACTCCACTGCACTGGCTCATAGCTTTACTAATTCTTTACTATGTCCACTTTGCCCCTCGAGTCATGATGACTCTACTGCACTGGCTCATAGTCCTACTACAATCACTTTGTTCCCCATCGCTGGAACCCTACAGGTGATAGTCTACTCAAGGGAAGAAAGATAGGAACAAACATAGCAACCATAACATCCATCAAACAAGTCCTACCTATCACCTGCTAAATTCATAAACACATCGACACCTACATGATTGGTCTAACCAATCCCAATATGTCGATTCTAGTATGTCTGGTCTAACCAACATCAATAACTAATGGAAGCCCAGCCTCCACACATACACCGATGCCTACTTGACTGGTCCAACCAATCCCAGGCCAATGGAAGCCCCGCCTCCCTTCGGACTACCGTACGTCCAACGTACGTTTATCCTCCAAGGATAATTAAACTAATGGAAGCCCAGCCTCGAATCGGACTACCGTACGTCCAACGTACGTTTATCCTCCAAGGATAACTAGATCACGTCCAACGGATCCAAGGTAACGGGCGTCCCCAGATACCCCTGCTTTTAGTCCTCCTAAAATACTTGAGTCCAACCCAAGTCTATCCATTATCTTGCTGCCCTCTCGAGTCCAACTCGAGCTGAATCCAATTCCTTGCAGCCTTCTCGAGTCCAACTCGAGTCACTCTATAACTTAGACCCAGTCTTGAGTGCCGACAAACTCTAGTCCTACGTGAGTCGTCTCCCTATTCATTGCATCTCCAAGATCAACGAACACCTATTTTCTTTTACGAGTTCAAGTCCAACTTGAATCGCTCTAATCTTCGTTGTATCTTCCATGATCAACGAACATATCCTATTCCTTCAAAGTTATACTATCCAATAGAGAACATCAACATAGGGTCCTAAACAATCCGTTACTTTGCATCTTTCCCGAGTCCCACTCGAGCAATCTTATAACCCTATCGAGTCTAACTCTGGGTAGGCTATACCATTGAACAGTCTTATCATGTTCCGTCTGCCCATCACTCCTCGAGTAAACCAAGATATCATCCAATGAAAAATCACAACAACTATTTACCCCTCACGCAACCCATCCTAGTCGAAATCGACATTCCCCAAGCACAAGCCCCAAAGGCCTAAACCAATATCAGACAAGCACCCAAGGAACATCTCCTCCGAGTTCAGACAATCCACATGAGGTGATACTACCAAAACAATCTAGCACTGGAGTACTCATTTGCCTCCCAGAGACAACTAGAACTTATTACAACGATAACCTCTTAGCTTCCTTAACTCCAGTTACTATCGCCATCACTAGGTAGGTACCTAATACCACCTTATTCCTTTGGAGTAGATCGACTCTCCAAAATAATGCTAAACCCAGTAAAGCCCAAAACAAAGCAATCACAAGGAAACATACATCCATGACTCGATAAGACCACATTAACTAATCATGCCAAAACTAGTCGAACCACCAATCGGGTTCATCACTACTAAAGGTCTATCGACTAACTCAGATTTGTCAAACAAAACCCGATCAAAACATCTCAAATAGAAAGCATACCTCGAATAACGACACATTTTTCCTTCTGTGCTGCAGTTGGGGCATTTGACGAAGAAGGAACAGCGGTGATAGCATACGCTTTCACAATTTGCTTCTCCCTAGGAGGTTGTGGGCAATCATCCTTGTGATGTCCCGCCTGGCCGCAGTTAAAGCACTTCCTTTCCCCAGGCTTTTCTCGACAATCTCTGGCATAGTGGCTCTTCTTGCCACAACTAAAGCATTCGCCATCTTTCTTATTTTTCTTATCCTGACCATCCTTGGTCGGGTTCTGCTTCCTCTTGTTCTGAGAATTCTTCTTGCCTTCACCGCCTGCTTGCGGCTTTGGCTCCTCTGTAGATGCAATAGCAACTTCGGTCTTCGACTTAGGGAAAAGGCTCTCTGACCTTAATGCCTTTCCTACAATAGACTCGAACGTCTCATCGATATGGTTTATAAGTCTTTCCCCCAAGTACCCATCCAAGCCAGTTATGAACTTCTCGTTCTTCTTTTCGACTGTATCGATAAGGGACCATCCATATTTCGATAAAGTGTCGAACTCAGCAATATAATCAGAAACTGCCCTTCTGTTCTGCTTGAGTTCCAAGAACCTCTTGAGCAATACTGACTTCTGGGCAGCTAGAATGAACTTCTCGCTAAAGCAAGCCTTGAACTGATCCCAAGTAACCTGGTCCTCTGGAGTAGCTGTTCTAATGGCATTCCACCAATTCATCGCTCGCCCTTGCAGCTGACGAGACGCTAGCCTTCTCTTCATCGCATCCTCAAGACCCAAGTCATCAAAGATACGATCACAGCTATCCATCCAATCTTGAACATTTGTGGCCGACTCCGTCCCGTGGAACGGCTTCCCACCAAGGTTAATGTAATCCTTGCACAACTTGGCGAAATCGACCCTAGGCGCCTGCACTACTGGGCCAACACCAACTCCGGGATTGGGAACTGCCCCTTGCACTTCTCTAAGCATATCTCTCAGGAGGTTAGTAAACATCGCCCTCATGTCAGCGGCATTCCCCTGGTTGGTCCCTCTACCAGCACCCCTCGTGTATCGGCACATCGTCAATCTGAAAAAGGGAAACGATTAACGACCCTATAGTGGTGCTAGTGCAGTGCGACTTCACTCTTTATACTACTAATAGTATATATATATATACATAGCTTTTGAAAACCAAAATAATCACAAATACGCGCTCTCATATACGTACTATCTCTCCCTGGTGTCTTTCCCCTAGGTTAACTACGCAACCTAGAGCTCAGATACCAAGTGTGACGGCCCGCCCTGCACCAACCGACATTTCCTCCAAAGGTGCGCTGTACACATGTCCAGTTAGCACGGGACGGTCATCAGAAGAAAAAGGGAAGAAGGAAATGAACTAACAAGGAACCTGTAGAATGTCTCACAGCGCATAGAATAAAATATAATAACAACATACTTGACATAAAACAGGTGAGACAGTGCATAAGCTGAAAACTAGAACTAAGCATCATAGCAGCGGAAATCCAAAATACAGCTTATTACAACTTTTAAAATACTGTCTCTAAAGCAAAAGCAAGATAAATGAGGTACACTACTAATGCCCAAGTAGCGACCACCGACGACACAGGAAGAATGTGTGTATATATATATCATACGTGGAAGCCTCCTGCCCGCCTCCGAATCAGCTACTCGCGCATCACCAGCTAACCATAACCTGTCTCTAGTTTTCTCGTGTGAGCACCCAGAGTAATAAGAAGAGACATAAAACTTTGGGTCAGACATAAAGCCTGGTATGAGCGATAAGCATCTAAACAGAATAATAACAGGTATAATCCAATCATACCTGAACCTGGACCTGCAACCAAAGAGTTAGCACTACATACTGTACAACACTCCAAGGTGCCCTTTCAAATGGTGTAAAGATAACGGGGGTGGGGGTGTGCATGTCATAGTGATGTCAAACAATCAAGCATAGCAATCATCCTCACATCCCTCACTCAGTGCGTAAAGTATACAATATCCACTACTTTGGTCACCTAATACTTTGGGCCATGACGGAATCCAATCCCGTGTAACTATCACTACAAGCCCACTATCCATCTCTCAGTGGTGAACCAAAGTTATGAATACCGACAACCCCTTTGCACACGTCCCGCAGCAAACCCCAACCATGAAGTGAACTCATTGGTTCCCAACTGGATCCTGAGCTCTAACTTCCATTTGGACTACCTTTGCATCTCGGGTTTTAGTCTCCTCCTCCGGATCGGTCTTCATTCAGTTCATAACCTTCTGGTTTGGTTCGCAGTCACCAGCTCGTGGTCAAGCTCCAGGTCGTGATGATACTCCAGCTCAGATCGTGCTACCTTCGCCAGGTCGGATCGTGATATGCTCTCCAGGTTGGGTCGCCATCATCGGATCGTGCTTCATCAGTTCGTGGCACCCCTGTCGGGTCGGGTCGTGGCACCCTGGTACTCATCGCATCGCGAGCTCCTTCATCCTCCTCTGGTTCGGATTGCGAGCTTGAAGTGACTCGTAGCAGCAGTATCTCGTTCGTGGCCTTCGAAGTGGAGCAGATCGTCATGGTGGTGCGGCTCGTGATGACTTTTCACGAATGAAGGGGATCGGATCGTGGAGGGTGGTTCGTCCCGGATCGTGGCTCACCTCCTGCCTTGGTCGTGGCACATAACCCACGAACGGGGAGGGGGCTCACGAACCGATTCCTGCACAACTTCCCTGCGACTTGTTTCACGCCATTCGACGGCGTTTTCGACCAATCTAACACTTCTAAACAATCACAAAGCATACCATACAGTCATAGCAACAAGTAGAAGTGACCTCAAACACCAAAACAACAATATGATGGGTTAAAGTGGATCAAACATAGCCAAAATCCCATATTTCCCCTCAAGCATGTTTAAGAACAACTAAGCATAAGATTAACAAAACTTAACCAAACTAACCCAAACTCACATCAGAGGTCTAAAACAATATTTCAGAATTTATGAATATTTTTCCAGATTTTTAACATGCATAAATTCGCTAATTTCCACTAATCACCCCTTAATCCCCCAAATTCCGGGATTTGCAAAATTAGTCGAAATTAACCCAAATTCATATCAGAGGCATAAAATGATGTTTTAGAATTTTAGGAATTTTTCTAGATTTTTCTGAGCCATAATTTCGCTAATCTTCGCTAATTACCATAATTAGCCATAATTAGTGAGGAACTATGCAAATCACTCACCTTAGCCACAAACAAACTCTAGATCTGAAATAATCTCTGATTTGGATCCAATCCCTTTGTGTTCCAGCAGCTCTCTCTCTGATCTGGTTCTACCCTCCCTTGATTTGATGTAGTTTTGCTTAATCTTCAATTAGAAAGTGATTAGAGATGATTTGGGATGAAATTAGAAGGTGGAGGCCATTGCTAGAGCTTGAAGGAGGTAAGTGGCGGCTGGAAAAATGAGTCTAAAACCGAAATCCTAACCCTAGCAGCCCTTAAATACCCCAAATCCCGAAATCCCCCATTGGGCCTAGTTGCTAATCACCCGTTTAAGCCCAATTAGCTGTTTTCACCTTCTAAACCTTGTTTCAGCCATATCTCCCAAACGGTAAGTCCGTTTGGCTAATGTAACCACTCTACGGAAAGAGAAACCATCATTTGAATCCAATGGAAGTGGTTTCAGGTCAAAATTCCTTTCCAGTCAAAAGTTATGGCCAAAACAGTACCAACTAGGGGCAAAACGATCATTTAAAAATCGACAAAAATCATGAACATGGGAAATGACCCCAATAATCGTCTCCCAAAGTTACATGACCATACGCCTTCGTATGTGAAAGAAATAAATATTCCACAATCCTATGATGCGTAGAATGCGGGTCGTTACAATTAAAATATCAGAAAAGATATTGATTTCAAAAATGTTTTGGGTTATCGTATGGTAAAACCGTCCGTATTTATGTGTGGATTTGGTCTTACGATTATCCTTTTCCTTCGAAAAGATTTTGAACTATAAAATCAAGTTGGATGTTATTGTAAAACTTAATGTATTTTTCTCACTCTGGTTCACCAGACTGACCCGGTGTTTTGTAAACGCTCGGGTTAGACCAGGGTGTACAGGTCCAGGATATCGGATGTTGCGAAGTCCAGAGACGAGATGGAGGTGTTCAGACTTATGATATCATATAGCTACTCTTTCGCTGTGTATTGTATATGTGGACAGGTTATTGTAACTATCCAGGTGTGTGATGTACTCTGATATTGTAAGTATTTTTAAAGCTCTCAATAAAGATTTATTTCTGTATTATATTTTGTTCTGCTGCGATGTGAGACTCTGATTCTATGTTGTGTTTGTTCTTCTTCTTCTTATTCTTCTATTCTAATATTTCTTTCTTTCATATCTCACCCTCTAATTTCTTTCTAATAACGCTCCAGTGTTTTCGGTGTTTGGAAAGTCGACATGAGGTACAGTAAATGTATTTATGCCGATTTTCAGGGCCGAATAATCCTTGGGTCGTTACAGTGGTATCAGAGCTATTAGTTTAGTAATAACCTTGACTCTGTGGTGTAGCTCGGTAGAGATTGGGTTAGTAATACCCTAGATCGAGATTGAGTGTATATATTTGAGAGCGTATTTGTAAATTTTATATACAAATGGTTTGTATTGTGTTTGTTTGATCGGTTCAAGTGTTGAGAAGCATAGAACTGGCAATGGATACAGTATTGTTTTGAAAAGAGGGTAAATGAGATAATTTTACCCAAATTATATTTTTGTATAGAAAAGAAACAATTTTATCAAATTATTGAGACATTAGTATGTTTGTTCGATTTGAATGGAATTCAAATCGGATTGAAAATTTGAATTAGGAATTTACCTGGTTAAGTGAAATTTAATAAAGCTAATTTGAAATTTGGAATATGAATGAATAATAATCAAACAGAAATCAAACGAGTATTAATCGATTGATATTCAATAGGTGAAACCAAAATAAAATATTAATGTTGAATGAAAAATCAGTTGATTTGATTGATTTGGTTGTGTATTGGTTGTTGATTGTGAATTGGTTGTTTTTGGGTGATAGTTTGTTGAATGGAAATAATCGATGATTTAATGAAGCTAAATGAATTATAAACTGAAGAATAAATTCCTGTATAATTAAAAACTGGACTGGAACTGCATATGAATTGGAATTTATGATTTAATCCTGTATTTGAAAATGAATTGGGGCTATATGTTTGATTTTGGAATTAGTGTAGCTACACTCGCTGATTAGTGAAATATTATCTCAGGATTTCATATATTTATTACTCATATATGAATTGAGTTGAGTACAGGTGCCAGATGAGTTTGAGAATTGATTATAGTTGCGTATACTGCACATAAATTGGGCAAGTATGCTAAATAGCGCTCGAAAAGGTACGCCAATGCGAAAATATAAAATTTTGGGGTTTGATTTTTGTTTTCCAACTGTGTGGGTCGAGGTATATATATTATTTGTTCCTGCGATATCGCGGATGTCACTCCGTGCACGGGAGACTCTATCGATTTTTTTCGGGAATATAATGTGTTAGAAATTTTTCGATATTTCTGAAAATATTTATTTATGGTATTAAATTGGTTTTGATTGGAATTAAATTGGATTTGGAAATAAATGGGTTTGTAACGTTCTTTTCTACCTTAGCAATTTCGAGGATGAAATTATTTTAAGGGGTGAAGAATGTAACAACCCGTATTTTCAGCAGTCAAATATTTCATTTATTATTTTAAAATATTTTATTTGGAATATTAATGGATTTTAATATTGAATTTGTAACTAAAACGAAGTTTGAATATATAATATATATATATAATTTTAAATCGAGCTCGAAATAGCGATGTAGTTCGTAAAATGGAGTTTTGAACTTCAACTGAATATACAGAGTCCGATATAAGTCGGATTTCTGTGAAACAAGAAACGTTGGAACCGTATTGATGATAATTTTCATATGGAAGAGAAAAATCCAGATTTCGTGCTATAGATTGTTAGTTATGGCCAAATCAAATTTTGAAATAGTTGCTATGGAAATTCGTTATTATAGGCCTTTAGAATGGCTATTTTTCAAACGGACTCCGTTTTCGATGAAACCAGTTTCATCTGGACCGTAACGTTAAATTATTGTACGGTATTGAATTGCGTGGCAAACCGATGTCGTATGTGACCACGGTAGCCATAAATTCCCATTCAATTTCTATAGCACGTAAATAAATTCATTCAATTGAATAGAGAGATTTTTGGGTGCAACTGGAGCAGACGATCGAATTAAGCCATGAAACAAATTCCGTTGAGTTTGTATCGTCGATTATAGTCAGGATAGGTATATAGTTTATTATTTTTGAAGACCGGGTAATTTGGTGTCCAAAATGGCATTGCGGTGCGTATAAAAATAGCCTACCAGGAAAACAGTCTCAGAATGCGACGAAACGTGCCGTTGGGTTCGTATTAATTAGTTATTGTAGGATTTCAAAGTTTTAAGTTGATTGGATTTATTTAGTGATCGTGGAAAATTTAAATGCGTGTTTTTCGCTGGTTTTATAAAGGAATTTTTTTCAAACGATGTCGGAATTCGACGAAACCTATCACATTGGATCCAGAATATTTTTCTATGCTAGGATTAGCCTTTTTATCAGAAAACAAAAGTCGATTGTGGTTAAATTTACGCGTTACTTCAGCGCGAAGTTTCAATTTAAATATTTTATTAATAAACATTGCATATAAATACCCCTCCATACTTTTGTAACCCTAGACATTTATCGTCCTGGTCAAAACAATTTCTGGCGCCGCTCCTCAATAATCAACGAACATCATCATCCGATCTTTCCCTGTCCAAATCTCCTAATTTATTCATGAATTCAAGAAACGTTCGAGATCAAATATGATCAGCTCTTCATGAGCCTTGTAACGACTGGCCATGATCTTGTCGTGTGATTCGATTTGGCCAGTAATTCTCTTGAAGACGCTGGTGTTCGTGTGGACTGTGGAGACAAATGAAGACGCTGAGCTAATCGAGACTCACATCATGGGTCAACAAGGTGAAGGCGGGGCTCTCGAAAGTGTTGGATGATCTGCAGATCAACTATGGGTGATGCGGGGGTCGGGATTGAAGAAGTTGTCGAGTTCGAAGTCCGTACCAGAATTGGAATTGGAGAAAGAACAGTGGGTAGTTTCTGTCTTGATGGGGTGAGTATTGTTTCGAACTGGGGCTTTCGGGAAGAATGGGATTGAAGGATTAAAACAAACCATCAAAGGAGCAGGTCCTGTAAAACGAGAAAGGGGGAATCGGCCGAAGGTTTTTAAATAGCTGTACTGTTGGGTTCAGAACAAAGAATGGGAGCAGTTCTGTTATCAGCGGATCCTTTTGTAAACAAAAACCTTAAACGTTATTCGGTTTAACTAATATTCTAATTAGTGATTAATTATTTAAAGTAATAATGTATAAGATGAATATGTTAATAACCATCCGTATATGAACAGGGATTGGAAGAAAGCACTTAAACGCAAGGGTAGGAGGAAGAAGGACAGACCCTATTTGTTTCAGAATTAGTTTGATAGTAATTTATTTAACTAAAATTAGTTAATTATTTTAATTAGAGAGATTAAGTACATCGTATTAACAATTTTACAAATATCCTTTCTGAAACAGGAGTCGGTGTGCAGGTTCGGTGAAATCTAATGCAGAATTTTGGGCAACGTAGTAGATCAGCCCAGGTTACTAATAATACAAAGTAATTATTTCAAAATTTTGTTTAATCATGTAGGCATAAATTTTATAATTTAAGGGATATTAATTTAAGACCATGAATTATATGCAGGGATTGATACTGGGACCGTCTAACAAACCGTGAACAAAAGAGGGAGTCTACCTAATCTCATGCTTAACAAAAGTAATATTTAATAAAATCAATTAAAGGAAATAATTCATTTAATTTAAACTGGAACTTATAACATTTATAATTCACGTATATATTATCAGAATTGAGTGAGAAAAGAGTTGTTGAAATCACGGAAACGGACCCTACATTCTATATCTGTCTTGAACAAAGCTAGAAATAGCCGAGATTTTTCATTAGATTAAACTTCTGTTTAATTTAACTGAATTCGCACCGTTTCACAAACATAATCAAATCAAGGTGGGTTAAACTCACTCAGTTTTCCTGTTTATATTTTATATAAATTGGGTTTCTATTTTGTGTGTATAGTTTGCCAATGGTTGACTGTTTTCCAGTTATATATTTATTTGTTGCTTTAACCGATGGAATTAAACCGTTGTTTAATTTCAGTATTTAAAACCAAATCGTTATTTTAACGATTTGATCCAATAGAGGTACTTTACCTTGTTGGTCACGTTTATAAAATAAACATGTTTAATTGTTTGAATTGTTGTATTGATTGGTTGATGTCAAATGGTTGTTGTTTACTGTTATGGAAATTATCAATTGAATGATCTGAATCGAGATAACTGTTTTGGATACAGGGAAGAACAGGTTAGAGGGATCCAATGGGATTCGTCAAGTATATTATTTATTTTCATATTATCATATATGAAATGATCTAATGGGATAACTGATTTGATTGTTGATTGTTGACTGAAAATTCAACATCTGTTTAGTTTAAACCAATGAGCCATATTAGTTGAGTAATAAGCAGGTAATGGCCTAAGTAAATTGTTTTGTTTATATTGATTTACCGTCAGGTAAATCGTTAGAACTGAAGTTATAAAATTTATTTTATAACTGGAGATAAATTTGAAATGTATTATTTTGAATTTAAAGTTTGTTAAAAGGAAATAAATATTTTGTTAATTATTTCAGTTTATAATTAATTATTAATTGATTTTATAAAGCCAATTATGGTGTTAATCAGATTTATAAATATAAGAATAGAAATTAACCTGACGATTAAAATTGGATAATTGTTTTGTTAAGAAACAATTAATGGAATTATTTATATTAATTATATTTTTAATTAATTTAAAAGGAAAACAAATGGGAATGGGTTAACGAGATAACCGGGGTTTGAGTGGACTAAACCAACTGTTTTAACTGGAATCGACTATTAAATTAGTTTGTTTCGAATTTACGCCTTAAATAGTTTAATGAATATTTGTTTATTTTTGATATTTATTTTAGCAAATAATGGAATTAACTACCTTTACAGTAGTTAATGATTAAGATAAAGTATTATTTTGATTAATAGTAATTTGGGCAATTACTTTTTAATTGAATTCATTTAAAAAGTAATCGAAGTTGAAATGAAAAATAATGAAATGGTGAAAGGAGTTTATGAACGGGTTTTATACTTAAGACCCGAAATTGTTATAACGAAGTTATATAAGAGAAATTTAAGCGATAGCTTAAATAAATGTGACTCAAATATTCGAATTAAGTAGAAAGGGAATTGAGAACAGAAAGGGTTAGATTAAACCAAAATTCATTTAAAGTGATGAGGTGTTATATCGTTAATTTTACATTAACGTTACTTAATAATGAGATTAAGTACAATTGGGGATTGAAATAAGAATTTCAAGCAGGAAATGATGGAATGGATTTGTAAAGGGATTAGTGAAAGTGAATTTGGTAAAAAGAAGTGGGTCGTAGGATTTTGTAATCAAATCCGAATTATAAAAGTGAATCTGTTTTGAGAGGTAAAGGTTAAAAGAAGGTGTTTTATAAGAGATTACTTAATTATGGAATTAAGGAAAAATGGTTATGTCCTAGAAAGAGATTTTCAAAGTAAAAGGGTTTTCGTGAAACCGTATTTGAATAAAATAGTTAAATAGAATTGGTGTGGATATTGGAATGAAAGATTAGTTTTTGGATAACAACTGGTATCTATCTTAAGATATAAACGTTGTTGATCAAGGTCTAAGAGGTAATTAAAATACCCCAACTTGAAAGACTTCAGGATTATCTGAGGATGATATTAGTTGGTAATGGTGAAAGGAATTAGTAATGTTTTTTATTATTTCCATTAAAGAAATAATAATGCAACGTTTAATGAAAATTGAGAATATATATATATATATATATATATATATATATATATATGAGGATTCCAAAGTGAAAAGGGAAATAAAAAGGGTTGTATGAAATTATAACGATATATGTAAATTAGAAAGGAAACGTAAAGTTGAATTCTATTCCATAAGAATAAGTATGGATTATTGTTTTAAGTAATGAAATAAAATTAATTTAAAGACAATTCTTATGTTAAATAAGAAGCGAAATTATGTTCATAAGATCAAAATATATAAGAGTTTTAAATTAAATTTGTTTTAATTAAAAAAAGGCAAATTGATGCTAAATACTGAACCAGTGAACTCAATGGATTATCATGATTGAAACACTGATTATTTTGATAGTTAAATCACCGACTATCAAATCTGTCCAATACGATTGTTGGTACGGAAAGACCGGGATCGAATTTATTCGAAAACCATTCCAACCAACAAATACATGAAGATATCAGAAGATGGTCGAGATGGAGCATTGAAGACCGTGGATTTTCATAAACAGAAGAACCAATACTAATCTCTGGAGTACAACCAGAGATAAACTGTGGTTCTATCATAGTTGGAATCAATGGGTACAAGGACTTCTCGCTACTGATCCATGGTGTGATTCCTATATTGGATGCAGTAGGAGAGTACCTTCGGTTCATCCTGTTCCTGGATGACTTGTACAGACGGATGTCTGACAAAGTATTTCCAAAGGAATTACGTACGTTGATTTCTTCAAACGTGCTATAGTTGTTTGTGGAGAATGGTCGTTCTCTTAGCTTAACTGCTAGA
Source organism: Allium sativum (assembly GCA_030737875.1). Lineage (NCBI taxonomy): Eukaryota > Viridiplantae > Streptophyta > Magnoliopsida > Asparagales > Amaryllidaceae > Allium > Allium sativum. Next base: position 39,573,436 of record CM060913.1, read on the forward strand.
GTATTTTTGTGGACGTCAATTAGTGATATCTGGCGGATTTGACAATGTGGCATTCAAAGTGAATGGAGGCCAAATATTTCAAAAAGGGAATCTAAACCTCAAGCCTCATCAACCGGGAAATGTCAAAAATCGGGCAGGCAGCATGGCTATGTGGGTCGCTCCCATTAGGGTGTATAATCTCCTATCTAGAGAAATTCCTTTTGCTTCTTTAATCTATTTCGATGCTGTCCCTTTCGGGAAACGGTGGTTTGAGCCCAACCGTTGCTGATATACATTCGATACACTCAAGCAAAATGAGTGGTCGGTCATGTGTGGGCCGGGTTGCAAGACGTTCTTGTTGAACCCAGTGTATTCGCCTCTAGAGATACACTATCGCAGGTGGACCCATACCTTGTTATAGTTGGAATCAAATCTCTAATAAGCGCCCATGGTTTTGATTGTATACTATGTATGTGGAGCGTGAGATGCAAGCATTCCGCTAGATTGATAATTACTTGTATTTAGACACTATTAAAATATCAGAAAAGATATTGATTTCAAAAATGTTTTAGGTTATCGTAAGGTAAAAACCGTCCATATTTATATGTGGATTTGGTCTTACGATTATCCTTTTCCTTCGAAAAGATTTTGAACTATAAAATCAAGTTGGATGTTACTGTAAAACTTAGTGTGTTTTTCTCACTCTGGTTCACTAGACTGAACCGGTGTTTTGTAAATGCTCGGGTTAGACCGGGGTGTACAGGTCCAGGTTATCGGATGTTGCGAAGTCTAGAGACGAGATGGAGGTGTTCAAACGTATGATATCATATAGCTACTATTCCGATGTGTATTTGTATATGTGGACAGGTTATTGTAACTGTCCAGGTGTGTGATGTACTCTGATATTGTAAGTATTTTTAAAGCTCTCAATAAAGATTTATTTCTGTATTATATTTTGTTCTGCTGCGTTGTGAGACTCTGATTCAGTGTTGTGTTTGTTCTTCTTCTTCTTCTATTCAAACATTTCTTTCTTTCTTATCTCACCCTCTAATTTCTTTCTAATAACGCTCCAGTGTTTTCTGTGTTTGGAAGGTCGACATGAGGTACGGTAAATGTATTTATGTCAATTTTCGGGGCCGAAAAATCCTTGGGTCATTACATTTCATTTTTGAACTCTCCACCGTAATCACTACGTATTTTTTCAATTTTTAAAGATAATAAAATTTAAATTCTTTTAGCAAAGGTTCTTAATTGATCGAAAGCATCACTTTTATTTTTAAGAAACAATGTCCAAGTGAGTCTAGAGAAATTGTCAATTATTACATAAACATATCTTTTATGATTTATCGATTGTGTTTGGGATGGACCGAATAGATCCATGTGAATTAATTCTAACAGTTTTGACATTGTAATTTCTTCTTTTGATTTAAATGATCTTCTTTTCAATTTTCCAAATTGACAAGCATCACATAAATTATTTTAAAATTCATTTTTGGTAAACCTCTAATTGATTCTAATTTTGAAATTCTAGAAATATGTTTAAAATTTATAACCGTATCTCTTATGATAAATCCACGGGTCACTTGTATTGTCCATAAGACATAAATTATCGTTAGAAATTTTCATATTTAGTATATAGATAATTTTCTTTTTATCCCCTTCGTATATTATTTTTGAGTTTTTATCTTTTATAAAACATTTATCTGTTTCAAATTTGATCTTATAGCCTTTATCACATAGTTGACTTATACTTAGTAAGTTATGTTTTAAACTCCTAACTAATAAAACATATAAAATAGTAGGAGTTTCAGAATTAACGACATTGCCGATGTCATCTACATATCCTTTAGAATTATAACCGAAATTGATCATTCCACCTTCTTCATATACTAGATTGTTTAGTAGTTCTGGATTTCCCGTCATATGTCTTGAACAATCACTATCCAACATCCATTTATCCTTTTTGATTTCCAACATTTAACCATCAAGATTTAAATTTTCAATAGCCATGTAACAAACCATTTTTCTGTATAGAGTAACAATTCAGTAGATAACTTGATTTTTCAATAGAATAAAATGCAGACACATCTAAAACTGATGCAATGCATGAATTTAAACTAGTGTTATAAATCATTTCAAAATTTGCCATTTAATATTTCCAAAATTCAAATGATGAAATTTTTGAAAACCCATGCTCCGATACTAATTATTAGGGTTGAGGATCAAGGATCTTATGACAAAACAAACACCAGAGGGGGGTGAATCACGTAATGAATATTATAGCAGTAATGACCACAAATGCAATTATAAACAAAAGTTAAATGCAGAAAAGGAAAGAACACACCGGGTTTTATACTAGTTCGGACTACTCCTACGTCCAGTCCCGCACAACACTAGATTGTGCAGAGTCTTATTAATATCAATATCCAATTGCAACCCTTTTATTTCACAGGCTACAAGGTTAACACCCCTGTTTTCCTTGATTTCATGGGTTACAAGGAACACCCCCCTCATTTCTTGTATTTCAAGGCTACAAGGAACACACCCGCATATTTCCACTCTCTTTCCGATTACTATTTCCCTAGAACTCTTGAGTAGCACTTCCAAATATATAGTATTTGATAGAGAATGAAAATAGAAGAAGAATTATATTTTTTTTCTTGAAATCGAAGGAGTATAAGTGTATAAACTTGGAATTTTGAGAATAATAACGGTGGTATGTTAAGGGATGAAGAAGATGACGATATATTATATAAAAATTCGAATTTAAGGTCTTTTTATAGTGTTCCAAAGGGTGTAACCATTTCTGAAACGTTCCAAAAATGAGAAGACCAAACTTTTAAAAATAAAAAATATTATAGTTATATGTCGACATACATAAAGGTGTATGTCGACGTACCTCTTTTATATTTTATTTTTAATTGATTTTTAAAGTATTTAAAGTAATATATTTATCCTCCAAATTTCTGAAATAGAACTAGTTGTTAAAATATTATTTTTTCAAGTATAAAAACATAATAAAATATGATTTAAACATATGATTAAAAACTATATATATATAAGTGATATAAAAGCTATATAATATAATTTTAAACACACATATATATAGGAATTTATAAAGATATGTATATAAATTATATAACATAAAAGGTTTCGCGAAAACTTAAATTTAAATAAGAATATTTGAAATTATAGTCAAATATAAACTCACTATATAAAATATTTATATAAATGATCTAATATATATATACATATATATATATATATATTAAGAAACTTGTAAACTAAGAAATATACATTTGAAATCATAAGTTTGAAAACCTTGGATGATTAAAAATCGTTTTGAGAGGAGTTTGAAATCAGTTTAAAATCAATTTGAAGAGAGATAAATTAAAAATAAAGTTTGATTGTTATTCGGAGTTTTACATAACATCTAGACTATATTACCCTGATAGTCTTGGACTCTTGAACTATTGATATCTTGATACCCATGAGTATTGATACTCCTTTGAAATCTTGAATATCTTAACTGTACAGTCTTCAATATCTATTACCCATATATAAATTCTGCATATTTATATATATATATATATATATATATATATATTCAGGTTAAAAGTGTTAGTATATATTTTATAATTAATAATGATAATGATTGAAACAAGATTGTTGCCATCAAAACATCATTACATTCCATTCTCCAACACCTATGAATATAACAGTGATGATTTTTCTTTGCTTATGCTATTTCTTATTTCCACCTAACCTCAAACTCCACAAATCCATAAAGGGAAGTGTGATAATTTGCGTGAATCATTTTAAGTTGTAAACTTCCATTATTAAATTACTTTAATAGAAATATGAGAACATTTTTGAACTTTCTATTCAGCCCAAAATGGTTGGTACAAATTTCACTTAAGATTCTGCACAATATAATCGCTTGGTGAATCTAAATCAACAAAAATCAACATGTAAGAACACACATAAATCTGCAGATATGATAATTATAATGCGGTAGAATTGCACTTAATTCTGTAACAAACCGACTTTTGTACACTTCAGAAGTCGAGTCACTATTAAGAAAAGAAAGAGATAGAAAGATAGAGTTAAACAAAAATCAGAATCCCACGGTGGAATTGGATAAATACACTACGCCATAGAAGGCCTATCACAACGAAAATGCATGGTGTTGCTAGCTACAATGTTGCCATTGCTATGCTGTTTTCTGTCTACTGCAACGCACACTTAAACGTGTTAGCATATATATCAACATGTGTTGCAGTAGCCTCGTGAATAAAATTATCAATCCGCGTCAACACGATCCAACGGTCCAGGGTAGCGATCCGCGTGAAGAAATGTTTAGTCTAGATTAGCAATCCGTGCGTGAAATAATGTCTAGGGCGGGAAGCAAAAACAAAGGGGGGAAAACTAAAAAAATATTGAAAATTTCAATCGAACTTTACCAAAGTACTCCGCTGCTCAAGCTCTCACACACTCACTCTCAGGTTCAATTAGGGCTAAAAGTTCAAGTTTACAAGCTTAATTAGGGTTCGAGTACGGCAGGTTTGCGTTCAAGTTCAATTAGGTCTTCAATTGGGGTTCGTCTTGGGTTTCAGATTTCAGTTAGGGTTTCGATTTAATCTGCTGCTTCAGGTATCACTCAATGTATCAATTTTCTATGATTTGATTGTTGTGTTGCGTAATGTACTGCTTTACTTGTGCCTAATTTACTGCTTTAAGGTATCACTCAATGAGCGACGAGGAAAAACTATGGGCAGAACTTCCTAAATTCAGTGAAGGGTACATCAGTGGAGTGAAACTTTTTATTCGAAATACTTTTTCTAGATTTGCGGTAGGTGATGAAATTACATGCCCTTGCAAAAAGTGTCATAATCGCAAGTGGCATTGTCAAGAAGTAGTCTACAACCATCTGATTTGGAATGGTCCATCTGAATTGTACATGAAATGGATTTGTGAAGTTTCCTGTTTAGATCCCGAAAGTAGCGATAATAATATGGATTGTGGAGCAGGAATAAATTTTGGAGATAACCTCGATGAGATGTTGCAACGTACTTGTGGAAATATGCAGAACAATGAAGATTAACATCGAGCTTTAATTGATGGTCATGCATCATCAAAAAAATATAAAAGAGAGAGAGAAAACAGTGAAGAATTTTGGAAGTGGTTAAAGGAAGAGGTTGGAAAAAAGGAGGACATTTCAAAAGAAGTACAGCTGCTTGCAATGGGGCCTCTTCCAATAGCTAAGCGGTTTACTGGATATGTTATCAATGGATACAGATTTTATACAAGGTTCAGAGATGACAAATGTACAACACAAAACAGTGGTGTATTTTTGACAGCCTTGACTACTAGCTTTGCAAGTTCGAAAGATCAAAATCCGTTGGTTGGTGAAGTTAATTACTATGGATCAATTGAAGAAATATTAGAACTAGATTATTGGGGAGAATTTAGTGTGGTTTTATTTAAGTGTCGCTGGTACCAAGAAGAGAAAGATTTGTATGGGCTAACTCGTGTCAATTTTAATCGATTGTGCCAGAAATCTGATCCTTATGTTATGGCTTCACAGGTAAAACAGGTGTTTTATATAGCAGATCCAATTGATAAGATGTGCCACAATGTTATCAAGAAATTGCCGAAAGACTGGTGTGAACTCGAAAGAGAATATGAAAATGAAGATTTGAATGATATCCAGCCTGCTTATGGAATGAGAAATCAAGATTTTGATGTTCGTTGGTGTAGAGATGATGTCCCAATAAGACGAATCCGCCTTCCACGTAGCAAAGTGAAAAACATGGCTTCTTAATTTCACGTATACAGACACACACTGCTGGTATGTATTTTTGCTTATTTTTATGCTTGAGTGGTGGTATGCTTCAGAATTCTTACAATTTCCGCTTGCTGAAAGCATCAGTCTAATTCTAAGATTTCCGCTTACAATTTCCACTTGCTTATTTTTATGGTTGGCTGGTAGTTCAATGCTCGTATGTAACTGACCATGTACAAGGCTGATGCTTCAGCAATGAACTACAGAATTTTATTTTCTCTTCAATCAGTAATGATCGTGTCAGTTCGTAATTGATACAATGGTTGAGTTTGTACCTGAACGAGTCATGGCATGTCTACATTTTTAATGCCTCAGGCATTCTGTTGCATTCCTTGATATCGTAAATGCTTTGAACAAGCTGAGTCATTGCATCAATTTGCAACTCAGCCATAGATTGTGAAATGCAATTCTGTGCTGAAAAGCAACTCTGGCCATAGTTTGTGCTGAAATATCTTTGTGCTGAAGACTGAAGTGCAAGTCAGTTATACTATGGCCATAGTTTGTGCTGAAATGCAACTGAGGCATGCATGTCTTCCATTTTGTGTTGCAATGTAAACAAGGCATTGCATCAGTTTGTAGCCGAGGCATGCATGACTTTGGTTGTGCTGAAATGCATTAGTTGTACTAAAGGCTTTTGCTGAAATGCATGACTTTTGAAACTGCTTTATTTTGCTGGTGAAGGAGGCAGTAGAGAGGTACTGAATGCACTGGAGGCTCGGGCTTTATCAATTTGAAACTGTTTTAGTTTGATGTAAACATGAATTTAGTACTGGCTGTGTTTGTAAGTACTATGTAAAACTGAATTTATTGGCTATTTTTTGTTATTCTGTAGTTGACTAACTAGTGTTTGTGTTATTGGTTATTAATTTGAAATGAAAAGTTGTTTATTAATTTCAGTGTGTGATGGTAATTGCTGTTATGTTGCAGTATTTATATAATGATGCAGTGGTTATGATATAATGTTGCAGTATGCAGTGTTAAATGTTGTTGTAGCTATGATATGGTGTTGCCATAGATTTACATAAATGTGGGCCCCACAACAGGATTCCGTGAACCCGGCTACAGAATTTAGGGGCGCAACAGGATTCCGTGATCCCGGGATTAAGAATTTAGTGGGCCCCACATTTATGTAAATTTAGTGCCTGTAGCAACACCTGTAGCGATGTTACCTTAGGATAGCAAAGTCGTTGCCTTTGACTCTAAGGCAACGCGGCAAAAGGCAACCCCAAAAAAGTGTTGCCACAGATAATTTTTTGCCTATACCAACACTTTTTGGCACCTACTGCGTCATTTCTCTGGGGTTGGCATAGGTCATCTATGGCGTAGTGATATAACACATAACATATTTTATACATAAGTATTCATAATTATACATTAGTGGTTACCAGCATATAAATACTACATACAATGGTCTTTTGACTTGTCCATCATACAAACTAAAAGGTAGCGTAGACATTTTATAGTTATACTAGCTCTTCCAAAAGATCGAGTCATAGAAACTAGATCCCTTGAATACTCATAATATGAGTACCCAAGAGTTTATGAAAAACAACAAAAAATAAAATCTAGATCAGACATAAGCCTATGTGAGTAAACAGTTTTATTTAAAAATATAGTTGAGTAACCAAGAGTATCTTATAACTTGTTCAACGTCATATAAATGACTTGTTTAAATTTAATAAATACTTTTAAAAGAATGGAGTTCTCGTAAGACATGACCACGTATAAACATGACACATGTTTTTCCCTTACGATAGCTAAAACACTTTAGATATCAAATCCCGTGATATTATAATAATGTCTATCAATCAATAAATAAAATAAGAATATAGCGAAAAACTTGCATATCACTTTTTGTCATAGTTGGTTTACGTCTAAAGTCGTATAGCACGTAATGGAGTTTGGATTTCGAACATGACTAGGCATGGAACCACCTTCCGATCAGTGTTTTCTAGAGATGAAACACTGGGGTTCATCAAGAACATCTTGCAACCCGGTCACATAGAACCAACCACTCATTCAACTTGAGTGTACTGAATATATCACCACTACGGTTGGTCATGAATCAACCATATTTATTCCGAAGCATAAATAAGAGACAACTATTTTTTCTGGATAGGGCGATTATATACCCTAATGGGTATGACCCACATAACCATACTGCCTACCCGATTTCAGTCTTTTCCTGGTTGATGTGGCTTTAGGTCATGATTACCTTTTAGAAATCCACATTCAATTTTGAATGCCATATTGTCAGATCCGCCAAATCACTAATTGACATCCACAAAAATACCATGGGTGTTTAACTAAGAGAACGCGTTTATCCTCCACCAAACAGAAGTACATTTGAGGAAATCATTGTACGTGATTATTTGTAGATACTCTGTCAGACATTCGTCCATACAAGTTCATTTTGGGATTGAACGAAACCGAAGGCACTAACTATACTACATGCATTTCGGGATCAGCCTCAGGATTTGTAGCAACAACCCTTGCTTTTCAATGTCTTCACCTTTACTTCAATTTAATCGAACACCTAGGTCAAACCAAAGTGGTATTTGGATTTCATATTGAAAACCGGTCCTGGTCTCTTTGAATCGATGAACATTAGTATCATTTGGGGTCAAGTTGTATTTAAAGGAATCAAAATATAATTATTTTATATGAAAATTCATTTCATATTTAATGAGCTTTCCACATAATTTAATTTACTTGTATAAATCTCATTTATTTACTTAGATTAGTGAACAATACAGATGATTTAATTTCGATAGAACGTGTCAATATTTTAATCTAACTATTTAAATTCGATTGATCATTACACAACAGAATAGAAAATTGATCAACATCCATTCAACACAACATGGTCTATCAGTGACGATTTAACATTCTAAAATCAAACTATAGTTTGAAATATTTTATTTTGGTAAACTAACTATTCTTATATTATACTTGTTCAAAATCTTTCGAACATAATTTATTTAAATTTTATATATAACTTTGTTTTGTATATATATATATATATGTATATATATGTGTGTGTGTATATATATATATGAAGATTCAAAATTTACGATTGCTACTTACAATTCCAGTTCGTCATTGCAAAGTCAATACAATGGTTCTTGGATCCGTTATATATATATATATATATATATATATATATATATATATATAAATGGTTTAAATTTAAAAAAATTGGAACCTTAAATTTTAACAAACCCAATGGTTCCATGGTTGAAACATGCAAACTTTGCCGATCACTTTCTTCCTTCCTCTTATACATACACATGTATATATTTTATTTTATCATATATATATATATATATCTTCTATTTAAAATAAGACTTATTAAAATTTATTGAGTAGAGTAAACTTAATGCCCAATATGGCTTATATGCATGCAACATACACCATAACCCAATTTTCTACTCCCTGCCACATCCCTGGCTAAGCACTTCTTTTGTTAATCTTTACTACTAACAATGAAAACTCTTTCCTCTAAATTACAAAACGTCATTTGGAACTTCCCAAAATGCCCTTAACCCTTCAAGTAATTCACCAGTCACCCAAAAATTCCGATCTACCTTCTGCTGCCTCCATTTTCCATAAAAGATCGACCTGCTTTCGCCTTCTCCATATCCCCATATTTGAAATCTGCCTACATACGAAGTTGTTATTTTTTTTTTTGTAAAAATTTCAGTAATTTCTTCATACTTCTTCGGAACAGGATGAGATTCCAACTGGTAGATTCCCACCAAAATTACGATCAGTGTTGAATACTCGAATGTTTGCCCTGTGATCGAACACTATAGTTCTTTAGAGCAATTACCAGTTGTACTTAGAAAATAACAGGCTATATTCCCATATTTGAACTCTGTCTACATACGAAGTCGCTCTTTTTTGTAAAAACTACAGTAATTTCTTCATACTCCTCGGAACCAGATGAGACTTCAACCGGTAGACTCTCACCTAAATTATGGACAGTATGGAATACTCGAATGTTTCGTCAACGTGACTAACAGTTATACTTAGAAAATAACAAGCTATATTCACATATTTGAACTCTACCTACATACAAAGTCACTATATTTTTTGTGAAAACTGTAGTAACTTCTTTATATTACCTCTGAACTGAATAAGACTTTGACCGATAGGCTCTCAACTAAATTACAAACAGTATGGTACACTCAGGTATTTCTTCATATGAACAAATGCTATAGATCTCCAAGGTGATTAGCATTTATACTTACAAAATAACAAACTATTTCACCAACCACTCAAAAAATTTGATATACCTTCTACTGTCATCATTTTTCACAAAAGACCATCCTGCTTCCGCCATCTCCATATTCCCATATTTGAAATCTTCCTACATATGAAGTCGTTATTTTATTGTAAAAATTGTAGTAATTTCTTTATACTTCCTCGGAACCAGATGAGACTTCGACCGATAGATTCCCACCTAAATTAAAGATAGTGTGAAATACTCAGATGTTTTTCCATATGATCGAACAATGTTGTTCTCCAAGGTGACTACTAGTTATACATAGAAAATAATAGGCTATATTCCTATATTTGAACTCTACCTACATACGAAATTGCTATTTTTTTGGAAAAAAATGTAGTAATTTCTTTATACTTCCTCGGAACCGGGCGAGACTTTAAACGATAGACTCTCACCTAAATCACGGACAATACGAAATACTCGAATATTTCGTCCTGGGAACGAACACCGTAGGTCTCCAAGGTGACTAATAGTTGTACTTAGAAAATAACATGCTATATTCGTATATTTGAACTCTGGCTACATATAAGTCGCTATTTTTGGGTGAAAACTGCAGTAATTTCTTTATATTACCTTGAAACCGAATGAGACTTCGACTGATAGTGAAACGACCCAAACTCGCCCTTACGGGAAAGCTCGGATTGAGTTGAGAACACGACAAATCAAAACGCAAATAGAATAATATTTCATTGCTTATTACAATAATTTACATCAGAGTACAAGAATAAAACATAGCATGAATAAATATTACACACTGGAAAATATCAGAGATTTAAAATTACAATACAGGGGAAAATCAATACATAACACAACTGTAAGAAATACACGGATACAGAGCGTTCTGAATATAGCTCCAGCTGTAGACCCCGGATCCTGTGAAAATAATATCTACAAAATCTCAACTACTAGTTGCCCGTGTGGAAAATAGGAGCACCCATAGTTTAGGTTAAAACAATAAACTCCAGGTCATTCATGGGACTGGCGTAAGAACTAAAACAGTTATTAAATCTTTACTTCAAAAATAAAGTAAATCAAGGGACCATGCCGTACAACACATAACAGGTTTTCTCCCAAGAATACCAATGCATAAAACAGTTTATAAACAACGCAATACTTTTCAAAAAATGGAGCTATTATAAGACTCAGGTCCCATCACACAATGCAACGCAAGCCGGAGGATAGAGTTATACCTTATAATAGAGAAACATGCTTGGTACGTTTAAAACAAATCATTTTTATATTACTATAAGTATATAGTGTCAAAATCACTTCAAATATAAATGTATCAATCATAGACGGCATAGTACCCCATCCTATTATGTTACTATACTAGGCTCTGCAATTAAAACCGAAATGTCACGTATTGGAAATTGGATTTCCGTCATGAGCCGAGGCAAGGGATGTATTCCTCGCCAGCTTCGAGACACTCTAGCAAATGCCTCAGGATCTCCCGCAGTAGACCCTCAGATTCTCCAATGCCGATCCTCTCTTACATTTGAGGATTGACAATTCCTGAATACACGTTTCCCTGTCCTATAAAATCTATCCATATGCTTCGTAGTAACCGATATATCCAAGGCGCCTCGCTATCCATCATCCACATAGGTAAAAATGTAATAAATGTTTGGGCTCCATACCATGACACCACCCATAGCTAGATGGAAACACCATGCACTCCTTGGGCCCCTTATCCCATTTTTGACTCATACCGAGGTGTGAGACTCCCGAATTAACACTATACACAAAGCTATGCTATTTAAAGCCATGCTTTGATCATCAAACACAAGACTTTTCTTTTCAACAGAAGCCTTGATCATTTGCATCTCAGCATGCCATACTGACAATTCACGCCATACGACTGATGTCTATCGATATATAACCTCTGAGCTCGTATGTCTCAGGGAAGGGTGTTAAGCAAGAGAATAAATTCTCTGCCATCAAACTGATATATATTTAATAGAGATCAATCAAAACAGAATAAAATCCAATGTCAAACACACATCCATTTACTAGTTCGTTCTGGGTCTGAACGAAACCGAAGGCACCTTATTCCTCGTCCCATATGTCAAATACAGGAGAGAGGTCCTCGCATATCCGGTCGATCTCCAAGTATGTCTGGACGATCACCACTTATTACCTCATCTTGGGTGTATAGCCCAATCAAGACATCAGTAATCATCCAAACGATGTGAATAACTCTGGTCTTCAATCACCGTCTTCATCGTCGACTTATCGTCAAATCAATTATTCAAAATGGGTATAAACCCGACCCTTCCAAATAATTCACATATTTTATAATCAAGTGCTATAAAAACACAACATACGCATTATTCCAATCTAGAATATTCTTTATTCAAATATTCTTTTCACAAATTTAAAACAAATTAATGTTTTCCAAACTAGTCGGGATTAGCGAACCTTACGGAAGAAATCATTTATTTTATTTCCCGATCCCAACCTATTCATCCCATGAAGCAAAACTGATAGTACTCCATATCTAACACCACGGTGTTATCGGTAAAAATAATTACCATTTCACGTTCAAATCTAATTAAAGATTTAACTATCCCTTGGAGTAAAACTGGTGGTACTCCATTATCGATCTTTTCCCTAATTTGATAATTTAAATTATCACATTCCTATTCTAATCTAATTAAAGATTCATTAAAGCTCCACTTAGTTTTAATCTTCCCAAAAATCAATATTAATGATTATTTAACTTTGGGAAATCAAACATGTTGCATCTACAATCTACACTGCACCATTGATTTTTGCCTATGTATAACCTCTAAGCTCGTACATCTTAAAGAAGAGTGTTAAGCAAGAGAATAAATTTTCCGCCACCAAATAGATATATATATATATTTAGCAAAGATCAACAATACTGCTCAAAATACAATGTTGCACATGAAATTCTGTCTTTAGCCGGGTGAATGAACCAATGTCATTCAAAACACAGTTCATGATAAACCCAAAATCACATTCCATTCATTATGGAATCTTCACGGAAAACAGATCAATATATAATCGATATCGATTTCCGTATTCGATTAATAATAGAAATGGAATAACGACAAAGCCTTTTAAATTCCATATATATTAATAGTCTTCCTCCACATAAGCTTACTTCGATTATTACCAAATCGAATTCCATTCCATTCCAATTTATTTTAGTAAATTGGAAAACTTTACTTTGGAAAATTTCTATTAATTTTAATTAAAAGATTTACAAATTCCAAATCATATCCTTACTGTTAATTGGGTTAAAGAACAAGTATTATTTAAAACACCGTTCACGATAAACACAAAATCCAATTCTTTTATTCGATTCCAATTAAATATTAATTAATTGGTAAATTTCACTAAATCTTAATTAAAAGATTTATTCTTTTCTCAACTGGGTTTAAGAACAGTGTTAATGAAGACACCATTCACGACAAATCCAAAATATATTAAATACAAGACTCTGAATAGAAATTATATCAGCTTATATTCAATATCAAATTCTGAAACCAACAAATATCGTATTGGAAATAACGATATAAATATATCTTCCAAATTTCCATAACAATATTTGCGTAATAACAGAAACCAATATCAAAAATATTCCAAAGATTATTTCCATTCCAATTTTTTCGTTGGAAATTTCTAGTTATATTAAAACCATTCACAAATCCAATTTATTTTATTTAAAAATTATTGGATTTCAAATCTAGTTAATAACTAGTTCATTTTGATAAAAATATATTTTTATCTTTACAAACGTGGAATTTTTCATCCCAATTCTTTCCAAATCATTTTTTATGATTTTACATAAATTATTAATATTTTTAATAATTTTATTAAGGCCCTTTCAGTCGATTTCCATAAATGGTCATCGAAACTACACTTACAGTGACCTTTTCCAAATTTTGTTTGGACATAATTCCAAATCCATCCATTAGATTTCAAATCTTTTATATTCGTTGGAAATCTCTTTTCGATACGAACCAAATGGTTCCAGTTTTAGGAGAATCCGACGGTCGGATCTCCCGTAATGTCAATTCGAAGTCAATGGTCAAAATTCGCAAATGGTCGCAGTGCGACGCGTTCTATTCAGGCCATTAAATTTATATAATATATATTATATATTTTTTGTTGATTTCCATTTAAAAAGTATTTTATAAATCGTTTATAAGTTCATTTTAAAACAATTTTAACTTTATTTTCAATTTTAAATCAAAATTGAATATTCCATATCATTATAATATTTAAATGATAATATTTTCAAAATATCAGATTTGAAATCATTTCCTTTCCGATACTCATTATAAAAATGAATAAAATCGATATAAATATCGTTTGCGTCAAAATGGCGCATATCTAATCAACACGACTTCATATATTTCAATATTTTCGTGTCCATCCAAAATCGGACATCAGACTCATATTTTAATCCTTTACTGAATATTATTTTAAAATATTCGTTATTTTTAAATATTTTTTATTTTAAAATATTTGTTCTTTCTGAATTGGAATCAGACACAGTCAATTACCATATAATGTTATTTATACGGATTTCATACACACATGTACACAACAATAATTATACACAGTCAACCATTATCCAGAGTGCATTACACAACTGCATAAGCATTAAATATAAATAATTAACATTTACAACAGTCTATCAACCAATCGATTGACATACAGCTAATTATTGGGATTAGTGTATGCCAAATATCATCCCAATACCGTGTGGGGTTTCAATCAACAAATACTGAATATTATTTGTGCAATTGGGCAATGTGTAAAATTATCGTCCCAATCGATATCACAAAAATAGGCGAGCATGAACAAGTTGTCTGACTTGTAAATGGATGTGTAAACTTATTTTTAACTACCTAATAATTATTTTATTTATCGCAGTTATAAGCTAAAAATAATATTTTTGACTAACTAAATTTTTCTGACACTTTTTAGAAATTTCGACAGCATAACAACACGATACTAGAACCGGAATAAAGTCTAGACTTATCCCTCGCCTAATACTGGCTCGTGCCATACCCAAACCAATTTCTATCCAATTCACATCCAAATCAAATCCAAACAAATAAATCAATTTTCACAACCATAATCAAATCACGTAAAACATTCAAATAAATAAATACTCAACTACCCCAATGCCATTTACGGCACCATAAGTAGCTATTCGCGGAGTATGAAATCCGTATCTAGGTAATATCCATACATCGCTTTCAGTTTATGTAATTATGCGAACTCGAGTGTTGAACTCCATATAATTCCAATCAAACAACATGGTTTGTACAATAAATAGTGTCGGGGGCTTCTAAGCCCCGTCTACATCCTAGAATATTTTCAATTGTAAAATAAATAGAGTGAGAAGGAGTTCTCACCTTTGGTTTCCACTCCGTCATTCTTTATTGGACAGTTTTAATTCTGTTTTGCTTCCTGACAGTTTCATCGCAATCTGCTTTACGCAGTATATATATTAAAAATCATGTTTTTATAACCCTATATATATACATATATATATATATATATTAAAAATCATATTTTTATGTCGCTACTACATATATAAAAATCATATTTTTATATTGCTACTACATATATAAAAATCATATTTTTATATCGCTACTACATATATAAAAATCATATTTTTATAATGCTAATTATATAATAAAAATCATATTTTTATAATGCTCCTTATATAATAAAAATCATATTTTTATAATGCTCCTTATATAATAAAAATCATATTTTTATAATGTTATTCATATAAAAATCATATTTTTATATCGCTACTTATATAATAAAAATCATATTTTTATATCGCTATAAATATAATAAAAATCATATTTTTATATCTCTATTCATATAATAAAAATCATATTTTTATATCGCTATTCATATAATAAAAGTCATATTTTTATATCGCTATTCATATATTAAAAATCGTATTTTTATTTCGCTATTCATATAATAAAAATCATATTTTTATACCGCAACTCATTTAATCAAAATCAGATTTTTATTCTAAAATGATATATATATATATATATATATAAAAATCATATTTTTATGCAATGCTAATATATATAAAAATCTGATTATTTAATCTTTTTAAAACTAATTACATTAAATAATTAAAAATAAATAATAATAAAAACTTACAGGCGGTTTTGGGGGTGGGGATGATGGCGCAAGGAGCTGGTGGTCGGGGGTGTGGTCAGGCGACTGGCGGCTGAGCATGGTGGCCAGAGCAGCGGATCTTGGCGGGTTTGATTGATTTAGGGTTTGGGGTTTTTGGATTGGAGAGAGGAGAGGGGGCATCACTACTCAAGAGGAAGAGGGGTGCGCAGGGGGGGGGGGGACGTCGATGGTGGCGTGGTGGTGATGGCCTGAAAGTGCAGCGGTGGCTGATGAAAGGAGGGGCGACAGGATTTAAAGGAACGCGGTTTTTTTCTTTTTATTTCGTTTTGAATGAGGAGCGAGATAAGGGGAGAGAAGGGTTGACTTTATAAAGTTAATTTATATTATTTTAATTTCCAAAAAAAGTTAATTTTTTCTTTGTCCGATCTCCAAATCAAATCCAACGACCGTTTCTTCTAGCTAGTTACCCTCATTTCGAACACAATGGGATATGTCCCATAAGCCAATTCGACTGTTTCTTTCAGTTTTCATAAAAATTAAAATATAAATTAATATAAGGATGCGTTTTCTACATGTCCCTATTAAGTTTCAAAATTAGGCTCACATCCGGTTATAAACTTATTATAAATTTAGTCCCTATTTTTCAAAAATACATTAAAAAAAATAAAATAAAAAAATCACGTAAATTTGTAATTAATTAAAACAATTAATCATGAAAAGATTCAGGTGAAAAAACATCAAAAACAACGTCAAAATCAAAAATTACACAAAAACAATGAAACGTAGTAAAATGCATCAAAAGATGCATATAATTCAATTAGCTGCATATATGTATGCATTTATTTCAATTTTGCGTCAAACAGCAGCATAGTTGCATACATGTATGCAGATTTGTGAAGTAAATGCATCTTTTGATGCAACTATTCAAATCTGCATCAAAAACATGCATACTTATATATGTGCATACAAGTATGCAGTTATGTAGAAAAAATACATACAAGTATGCACATATTGCGTTGCCTATGGCCTTCAACATATTCTTGCATACAAGTAAGCAGTTATTCTAAATAACTGCATACTTGTATGCAATTATTCAGCATGCATGCACATATTTTTTGCATGTGTATGCAGATAGTTGCATACATGTATGCAACTATTGGCAAAAGTTGCATGCATGTATGCAACTTTTTTTTTTGTTTTGGTGGACTTCTGGAGAAGTTTCCAGAATTTAGATTTTTTTTTACTAACCAGCGCATTTTTTATTGAAGAAAACACGTAAATTTCAAATGAAGATGGCAGAAGTATGGTGGAAGGAAAAAGCTAAATGCGACAGCTGAAAACAGGGGGCAGAAACTTATAAAAAAAGGGAGGGACGTGGGCTACATTAAGTTTGAAAATAGGGATGTGTCCGTAATTTTCACTTAATATAACATTCAAAATTGATTTCAACGAGCATTTCGATTTACCGGGGCCACATACTGACTCCAAATATCACCGAAAAATAAATTTAGCTATGTGTTGACGATACGGTCCTAACAAAACTAATTTCATCAAATTTTGAGACTATTTGAAAAATGGTCAATTTCCAGTCGATTAAATTCAAACTGAAACTACCAAACACATTTAAATCCACCATGCTCACATATTAATTCAAAAAATTATGAAAATTGAAATCTAGAAATAACTTGACATTCCGGATCTAACAAAAGTGGTTTCGTCGAAAACGAAGGTCGTTTGCAAAATGGCTATTTTTAAGGGCCACATATTATATTAATATATATATAAATTCCATAGCGACTATTTTAAATTTTAAACTGGACATAACTTTTTTTTACCGTTATGAAATCTGAATTTTTCACATTTTTTAGAAGGATATAATTAAACAGATTCAAATATTCTTGTTTTACTGAAATCCGATTTATTTTGAATCCTATACGTTCAATTGAAATTTGAAATCGAATTTTCAAACTACCAAGCCATTTCAGGCTCATTTTAAAGCTAAAATAAAGTTTTACGTTCTAACTTCGATTAAAGTAAATTTTTAGTCATTATTATTTAAAATAAATCATTTTAAATATTCAAAATCTTTTAAAATAGCGAAAATAAAAATTTTAAATTGGTTCTGAAAATCCGGGTTGTTACACTCTCCCCTACTTAAAATCTTTTCGCCCTCAAAAAGGAACGGAGCTGAAAGTGGTTTAACTAATCAACTCAACTTTCATTCTGGCTTTCATTCTTTATCTTTTCAATTTCTTATAATTTTCAAATTCTTTAAAAATTTGGCTAACACCCTAAATTTTCGAAAAATTTCGCCATAACCTCCTTTGTACGGGGAGACCTTTAAAACCGCAACTTGCCTCACAGGGCCCTCATCAATCCAAAAGAAAAAGAAAAAGCCAAGTGGCTCAGAAAATCATCAAAACTCAAGAAATACAATAAACATGTACCTATTTGTCGGGCATACAATTTTATTCCTCTTCTTAGCTTCGATGCTATGACCTGTTCACAAATATATATGTACATGTATGCAATTTCAAACAATTCTCAATTCAGTTTAATATTTGATTCCATTTGGCTATATTTTCCTTACATTTTCTTATTGGTTTTAGTAGCCTAATATTTTTATTTAGTCACACTAATTATCACATAACTCAATTAACAATCAATAAGTGGGTTATCCTTCCAAACATATACTTTTATACATATTCAAAAATCCATTTTTGATGCCAATTTACAACCAATGCACTCTAACTAAGTTTTGGTTCTCACACCAGTCAATTGGAAATATATAGATATCCCACTTTCAAAACTCGAATATAGACTCTGATGATGATATATCAATCATCAGAATTATCTCTGGGTTACTAGAGTGTGATTTTATATCTATCCAGTATATTTGAGACTTTGAATATACGTTCATGACGCATATATGAAAAATATCATATACTCGATTGTCCAAAATAAAATAAAATAATATACTCAAATACATATAATTAGATTAAATTTTCAAAACAAAATTTGTTTTTACTAAATAATACTTTTCTAACTCATTCTAGGATACTACTGATCCTATCTCTAACGATTTATTCTCATTGGATATTAGTAATCCAATCTCTGATGAATAATTTTGTTTGTTTCTAATGTAACTTGTTCTCGAGCTCTGTAAACCAAAGCTCTGATGCCACAATGAAATGACCCAAACTCGCCCTTACGGGAAAGCCTGAATTGAGTTGAGAACACGACAAATCAGAACGCAAACAGAGGAACATTCCATTGCTTATTACAAAAATTTACATCAGAGTACAAGAATATAACAGAGTATGAATAAATATTACACATTGGAAAATATCAGAGATTTAAAATTACAATGCAGCAGAAAGTCAATACATAACACAACTGTAAGAAATACACGGATACAGAGCGTTTCAACTATAACTCCAGCTGTAGATCCCGGATCCTGTGAAAATAATATCTGCAAAAACCCAACTTCTAGCCGCCCATGTGGAAAATAGGGGCACCCAGAGTTTAGGTTAAAACAATAAACTCCAGGTCAGTCATAGGACTGGTGTGAGAACTAAAACAGTTATTAAATCTTTACTTTAAAAATAAAGTAAATCAAGGGACCACGTCATATAACACGGAACGGGTTTTCTCCCAAGAATACCAGTGCATAAAATAGTTTATAAACAACGCAATGCTTTTCGAAAAATGGAGCTATTATAAGACTCAGGTCCCATCACACAATGCAACGCAAGCCGGAGGATAGAGTTATACCTTATAGTAGCCAAACATGCTTGGTATATTTAACACAAATCATTTTGATATTACTATATGTATATAGTGTCAAAATCACTTCAAATTTAAATGTATTAATCATAGACGGCATAGTACCCCATCCTACTATGTCGCCATACTAGGCTCTACAATCAAAACTGAAATGTCACGTGTTGGAAATTGGGTTTCCGTCATGAGTCGAGGCAAGGGATGTACTCCTCGCCGGCTTCGAGACACTCTAGCAAAGTACATTGTACACTCTCTACCCAAATTACTTAAGGGTCTCAGATTTCCATATTCATTCCTTTAGTGTACAAAACAAACATCCCATTTCTTACCATATTATACTCTTTCTATTTAGTTGGTTCCTCTATGGAAATAGGTATATATATAATATATTTATATTTTTAAAAACAAATACGTTCACTCAATCTTTATACAGGAATCCTAAACCTAAGCTCTGATACCATTTTGTAACGCCCACCTATATACCCATATTATCCAAGAGTATTACTAAGTAATATTGTCAGATAATACGGAGAATGAGGCTGTAGGGGCACACACGTGCAAATTTTCTTGGACTAACACTGGTACACATTAAAATTTCTGAAATATCACTTACCCATGCATACTCAATGTAGGTATAAAACAATTACACATGTGCTTCTAGGACAGAACGATGCAAAATATACATGAGTACAGAGATCACAAAGCCAATCATATCGGTAAATATAATGTATAATATTTTATACACATTTATCTATTACACATCAATATATACACACACACACATATCAATCCTTACGATACACGACAATAAATGATATACTAAGCTCATATACTCTTCTAAGCTCAATAAATACAAGCTGGTCTCAATCATCTGTAATTGAGAACATAATCTAATTCAAGCAAATCTCATTCAGGAGTTATAACGCATTATAAAATCAACAAAATATCCCAACCACATGATAGCTCACAGGCCATCAAAATACAATAAAATGATGCAATCATAAACAAGAATCACACATGTAAATCACATCAAAATATCATAAAAGATTATCTGGATCCATGTCAACATTGGTGAGACTCAGAAACGCCGCACGTGCAATAGAAATATCATGTATCAGTACTAAACAATTTTGATACCTATAATGGAAGGTACTCATATCTCCATAAGTTAGACTCTCTGGTCTAATATAGATAGTCACTCAGGACTACCTCGATAGCCGCTCAGGACTATCAAGTACTGGTAAGGAGATAGTCGATCAGGACTTCTCAGTATAGACAATGGTTTATATACGTCATCAACTCACAATTAATAACCTGAACAGTGGTAACAGTGCGTCCCATACCACACATTCTCACTGCTTGGTTTACTAATCACTCGTCAACTCCGTACTGTAAAACTCAAAAATCTGAAAACTCAAAAATCTTCAATCACAAAAATCTCACAAATCACTGCAGCAACTCAATAGCTTCAATCAGATGAAATTGGAAATCAACCAATCTCGTATACCACTATGTTTACAAATCTGTTTATTTAGTGCTTGTATAATACACTAACGCTTCTATATTCTATATAACAAGTCCAATGAATAACCAGGATAGTGACGCCGAAAGTACCATACCAGATGGTTTCACTAAACCGTTTATTCAAATTTTCTCATTACATAGAATATATAAATGTTCTAAATCACATAAAGCAATCATCGCTCCATCATATTCAAATTAACCATCAAATTAAATCAATTGTGAATTAATCAAAATATAAGAGTTCACATAAGAATTGGAAAAACAAAAGTTATATAAAGAATGATTGAATTCGGGAATTACTCAAGGAAATAACTGCAAATTAGAGATAATTCATAAATAAAACAAAAATAAATAAATAATATAACTCAAAAGATACTACAAATATTTGAAAAATGTAAACATTCATTACAAGTTGGTATAAATCTTTAAACAAAACATGTAACGAAATAAACAAAATAACATGTCAATTGCTATATAAACACCATTTCATCAATGAAGGCCTCACAAATAATTTATTCATAGTAATGGTAAAATACTTCAACTGGCCAAACAAACCAAATAGAACTATTTTAAAAGAAAGAATTCAAATAAAATGTACAATCTTGATAAAATATATCTAGTATAAATTTAATTATCAAATTATCCATAGTATATATTCAATCTATTTATAATTTGAGCCATTAATCAATTTTTGAAATTGTATTGTATATTTTAATTTATAACTTATAGTTTAGAATGATATAATATTATATATAATGCCTCAGGAACTCCTGCAGTAGACCCTTGAATCCTCCAAGGCTGATCCTCTCTTACGTTTGAGGATTGGCAACTCCTGAACACACGTTTTCGGTCCTATAGGACCTATCCATCGGCCCCGTAGTAACCGATATATCTGAGGCTCCTCGCTATCCATCATCCACATAGTTAAAAATATAATGAATGTCTGGGCTCCATACCATGACACCACCCATAGCAAGAAGGAAATGCCATGCACTCCTTCTTAACATGCCATACACAAAGCCATGCTTATTTAAAGTCGTGCTTTGATCATCAACCACAAGACTTTGCTTTTCAACAGAAGCCTTGATCATTTACATCTCAACATGCCATATTGATAATTCATGCCATACGAATGATGTCTATTGGTATATAACCTCTGAGCTCGTACATCTTAGAGAAGGGTGTTAAGCAAGAGAATAATTTTTCCGCCACCAAACATATATATATTTAATAGAGATCAATCAACATAGAATAAAATCCAACGTCAGACACACATCCATTTACTAGTTCATTCTGGGTCTGAACGAAACCGAAGGCACCTTATTCCTCCTCCCATATGTCCAATACAGGAGAAAGGTCCTCGTATATCCGGTCGATCTCCAAGTACGTCTGGACGATCACCACTTATTACCTCATCTTGGGTGTACAACCCAATTAAGACATCAGTAATCATCCAAACGATGTGAAAAACTCTGGTCTTCAATCACCATCTTGATCGTCGACTTATCGTCGAATCAATTATTCAGAATGGATATAAACTCGGCCTTTCCAAATAATTCACGTATTTTATAATCAAGTGCTATAAAAACACAACATACGCATCATTCCAATCTAGAATATTCTTTTATTCAAATATTCTTTTCACAAATTTAAACCAAATTAATGTTTTCCAAACTAGTCGGGATTAGCGAACCTTACCGAAGAAATCATTTATTTTATTTCCCGATCCCAACCTATTCATCCCATGAAGCAAAACTTGTAGTACTTCATATCTAACACCACAATGTTATCAGTAAAATTAATTACCATTTCACGTTCAAATCTAATTGAAGATTTAACTATCACCTGGAGTAAAACTGGTGGTACTCCATTATCGATCTTTTCCCTAATTTGATAATTTAAATTATCACATTCCCATTTTAATCTAATTAAAGATTCATTAAAACTCCACTTAGTTTTAATCTTCCCAAAAATCAATATTAATGATTATTTAACTTTGGGAAATCAAACATGTCGCATCGACAATCAACACTGTATCATTGATTTCTACCTATATATAACCTCTAAGCTCGTATGTCTTAGAGAAGAGTGTTAAGCAAGAGAATAAATTCTCCGCCACTTAATATATATATATATATATATATATATATATATATATATATATAGCAGAGATCAACAATACTGTTCGAAATAGAATGCTGCACATGAAATCATGTCTTTAACTGGGTTAATGAACTAATGTCATTTAAAACACAGTTCGCGATAAACCCAAAATCACGTTCCATTATTTATGGAATCTTCACGGAAAAAAGATCAATATATAATCGATATCAATTTCCGTATCTGACTAATAATAGAAATGGACATTACACCATAATGGCCATTTGGCAACTCTTATTTTTTTTTCAACTGCCAACACTTGTATGTGTTATAGACTAGCGACACTAATATGTGCTGCCATAGCAAATATGTGTCACCAAAAATGTGCTAACACTTGTATGTGTTGGTAGGCCTAGTCAACTCTTCTTTTCTAAGGGAAAAATGGTAACTTATCACACATAACCCTAATCATACCTCAACACTTATTCCTCAACGCATATTGATTTCACGGCCGCATCATAGGTAAATAAAAAATGGGCTTATAAGAAATTATATCAGTGATTAGCTAATCCCATCTCCACTACATCGATCCTCTCAAATCCTCTCTCCATTACTTCGATTTGGGGCTTCTATGAATTGGGGCTTCAGGTAAAAAAATCGATTTTTTGTTTGTTAACATGTGTCCCTTCGTTTATTGCATAAAAGATTAGAAAAATCATATAATTCGCATTACAAAGAGAGAGTGGTCTATATTCTTGAATGAACATGGAATTTTGGTGATGTTTGTGTTGTCTGTTTGCTAAGAACAACGAATTGTCTGTTTAAAGGCAAAGGTGATGTTTGTGTTGTCGTGCTTGTGTATGTAATGTGCTTTTGTCGCTATAATAAAAAGGTTAATCTTTTGGTGGAACATTAAATTAACAAGTAAAAAGGTTAATCTTTTGGTTATCAAACAAAACTGAATTTCAATGGTATCAAAGCCTCGTTGCTTTCAAATTCAATTGTTGGATTTAAATGCATGTATTTGGTTATGTATATATGTGAAAATTTTGCTGCGTTAAAAACACAGATGAAAGTTTCAATTCGTGATGTATGATTCGTATATATATATATACTGAATCTGGAAATAATTCCTATACATATAAATTCTGTATTGATTCAGAAAATGTGAAACATTATGCTAATGTGTATAAGTTTTAAGCAGTATTAATATTTAATATTAATGTTTTCTGCAACTTTGTAAATATATATATATATTCAAATTTACAAAGGCAAGTATCAGTTACATTATTATATATGTATATGTGTATTGGGATTTTGTTGAGAACTTATTAATTTTTTTTTCACGCAACAGAATCTGAAATGTTTTAGAATTCAATTATATATATGTTACAAATATCAGGTTTTCATTTTATATTGGATATGTACGTTGATCTGCTTACAAGAAATACTCATATTTGGTTACATCAAAACTTGTAGTCAGTGTAGTCAAGCCGGTCGCCTAGGCGCCAAAAAGCCCTAGACGCCGACGCATGGCTTTTTACTCCTTCCAGGCGCTGTCGATGCTTGAGGCGCTGGAAATGCGCTGAAGGCGACGAGGCGCTGAAAAAGCTTGACTTATGAAACATCGACAGTTTTTAGGGTTTAGGCCCCTAAAGCACTCAAAACAGAGCTCGACTTTGTAAATTAAGTCGATACCCAATGCAAAAAATAATCAATATTATTTTTTAGGTGTATTTTAAATTGAATTTATAAGTGCGAAATTGTAGTTGATTTTTTTATATGCAGTTTTTTCAATTATATGTTTTAAATTATAAAGTTCTTTGAATCTTCAGTTTTTTTAAGTTTTAAATTATAGTAGTTTTTTAAATATGCAGCTTTTTAAAAGTGTGAAATTGATTTTAAATTTATGTTATATGCAGTTTTTAATATGTGGTTTTTTAATACGTAGTTTTTAAAATTTGCAGTTGTTAAAATATTTTTAAAACGCAAAATTTCAATATGCAGTTTTTGAAATATGCAGTTCGCAAATTTTAGCTTACTTTAATTGTGTAAGTTAAAAATTGGATAAGAATTATAGAATTTGAATGTAAAATTTAATATGCAGTTTTTTCCCTAAAATGCAGTGTATGAAAATGAAATGCAGTTTTTGTGGGTATGAATTATGAAACGCAGTTTATAAAATTGAATGTAAAATTTAATATGTAGTGTACGAAATGCAAATTTTTTAATCAGTTTTGAAAAATGCAATTTAAAAAAAAAACAGTTTTGAAGGTGCAGTTTTTAAAAAAAAAAAACAGTGCATAATATGCAGTTTTTTAAAAACATATTTTATATAGTTCATAGAATGCAATTTTTGTGAAATGCACTTTTTAAAACTGCAGTTTGGTTGGACAAATTTGTCATGTACTATGTTGTCGAGATTTCTAAGTCATTAGATTGTTTAGTTTAAGGAAAATTAGTTTTTAGACTATCTAGAATTAGGTTTTGTGAAAATAAGTTTTAATGATAATTAAAACAAATCTGGTGTTCATACAGTTAGTCCTTCCTAGAACTTATTCAATAATATGTTACCCTTGAAATTTAAACTTATATGGTTTTCAGTTTATTTACAAAAGTATACCTAGAGTATTTATTCAAAATAACGCACACTAATTTTTAGATGTTTATTTTCAGAACGCCTTTTTGATTAATTTTTGAACTGTTTGGAATCTTTTGTCATTAATGCCCACCTATTTGTTTAAATTGGTTGCCAAATTAGTAACTCCCGATGATCTATATTCTTTTTCCTATACGTTGCTACCTTTCCTCACAAATTTAATCTAATGAATCAGTCTGGTATTAGGTCATACAAAGTAAAGAAGTGAAGAAAGGGAAGATGTGAAGTTACTCCCGCACAGGTATGTCTACTATATTGGTACTATAGTTCCTTTTCCAATGTAATAAGAAAAGCTCAAACTGCACCTACTTATACTAACATACACTCATAGACTTCTCCTTACTATGTTAATTTTACATTCTCCTATGCTTAGGTGAATGGAAAAAATAATCCAGATAATTGAATGAATTAATCTCATTTTTTAATTGAGTTTTGTAACTGAAATCTCTTAGAAATTTTGCAATTGGCATACATCTTGAAGTTATATAAGTGCATCTATAACACACACACACACATACATGTTTGGCATATATATAGTTCTAGAAGTGCATTTAAAATAGGTAGATATGTATTTGCGTGTTAGCAGTTACTCTGTTTGTAACACTTATAAGTGTTAGCAGTTACTCTGCTTGTAACACTTATAAGTGTTACAGGAAATTCCTCACAGGCCGTTGGTGACACATAAAAGTGTTACAGAAATTATTTGTAACACCTATACTTGTTGGGAATCCACTGTTTTGGTGTAGTGGGAATACCGACAAAGCCTTTTAAATTCCATATATATTAACAATCTTTCTCCACATAAGCTTACTTCGATTATTACCAAATCGAATTCCATTCCATTCCAATTTATTTTAGTAAATTGGAAAACTTTACATTGGAAAATTTCTATTAATCTTAATTAAAAGATTTATAAACTACAAATCATATCCTTACTGTTAATTGGGTTAAATAACAAGTGTTATTTAAAACACCGTTCACGATAAACCCAAAATCTAATTCTTTTATTCAATCCAATTAAATATTAATTAATTGGTAAACTTCACCAAACCTTAATTAAAAGATTTATTCTTTTCTCAACTGGGTTTAATAACAGTGTTAATGAAGACACCATTCATGACAAACACAAAATCCAATTTAATAGTAAATACAAGAGTCTGAATAGAAATATATCGGCCTATACTCAATCTCAAATTCTAAAACCAACAAATATCATACTGGAAATACCGATATAAATATATCTTCCAAATTTCCATAATAATATCCGTATAATCACGGAAACCAATATCGAAATATTCTGAAGATTATTTCCATTCCAAATCCATTCCAATTTGTTCGTTGGAAATTTCTAGTTATATTAAAACGATTCACAAATCCAATTTATTTTATTTAAAAATTATTGGATTTCAAATCTAGTTAATAACAAGTTCATTTTGATACAAATATATTTTTATCTTTAAAAACATGGAATTTTTCACCCTAATTCTTTCCAAATCATTTATTCTAATTTTACACAAATTATTAATATTTTTAATAATTTTATAAGGCCCTTTCAGTTGATTTCCATAAATGGTCATCGAACTGCACTTACAGCGACCTTTTCCAAATTTGATTTGGACATAATTCCAAATCCAACTGTTAGATATCAAATATCTTATATTCGTTGGAAAGCTCTTTTCGATACGAACCCTAATGTTCCATTTCAAGGAGAATCCGATGGTCAGATCTCCCGTAATTTCGATTCGAAGTCAATTGTTGAAATTCACGAACGGTCGCGGCGCGTTCTATTCAGGCCATTAAATATATATAATATATGTATTTCGTCAATTTCCATTTAAAACGTATTTTATATATCATTTATAAATTCTTTTTAAAACGATTTTAACTTCATTTTCAATTTTAAATCAAAATTGAATATTCCATATCATTATAATATTTAAATGATAATATTATCAAAATATCAGATTTGAAATCTTTTCCTTTTTAATATTCATTATAAAAATGAATAAAATCGATATAAATATCATTTGCATCAAAATGGCGCATATATAATCAACGCGACTTAATGAATTACATGTATTGATGATTTATTAATTTTTATGTCATGTGCAACTTGAATAATTCAAAAAATCGTAGTATATATACCATAACATGCCTTAATATAGAAAGAATCTTATTTTTAATTGGTTATTCTACTTAATAATTTAAGAATACATTCTATAGATATATAAACGATTATGGAGCATGATTATTGACTGTATTATGAGACATATTAATGACTTAAGTTTATATTTATGGGGTTATCATAAGACATCTGTACCACTAATCAGGAAAATATATGAACATTATGGATGTTTGATTAATGGTTATATTATGGGATATATTGATGGCTTAAGTTAGTTTACATTTACGTTAATTAGATTTCTTTGCACACTTAGGATCTTCCGATATGGTCATTTCTTGCAATTAATCCATGAGTATAATTAAATTTGGGATTAGCTGCTCTTATTCACTTTTCAAGTGCATGTTAAATTATAAAATATAGCTTTTGTTAACTGGATTTCATTATGGATCTTGATAAAAAATGTTTGCTTTGTGATTTTTAACTTATCTACTTGGAATGGTTGATTTAAAAGGTAGCTAAAAGAAGGAGATGGGTTGCTGTATTATTCTATGTGGACAAGCCAGAACCTCTCATTGGTTCATACGAGGATGCATTTTTATTCATATACATACGACGTCTACATTATTGCTTCTTTCTTATTGAATCATCTTCAAGTTCAAGTACATGTTCTGTTTTTTCATGATCTTTTCCAAAACTATAATTTTGTTAATATCATTGCAATGTAAGAAGAAATGATACATCTTTATGGAAATTGACTTTATTTTGTTGAGCTTAAATTTAACACTTCATCATTTGTGTTAATAACTTTCTGTTTACCTTAAAAAGCTTAGCAATTGTCTCCCGTCACTCATATTAGAAATGCAAAAGAGATGATATCAGATTTTAATGACCATGGGTGTAAAGACCCGAAAATCCCCACCCTTGGAATCGACCATAAACCACACAGGTCTGACCCAAAAGTTGGAAATCTTCGAATACTTTAACTTTGGGAATACAATACATTAGAACAACTACATAAGATTTTTATAAAACATTATAATAATGTTACATCAGAGTATAGAATATTAGAGTACATCGATAAATAATAATACAGCGGAAGATAAATTACAATAAATTTAATACATTGCAGTGGAAGACTATAAATGCTCTGGACACAGCTTTAAGCTTCAATCCAGAATCCTGCTCAAGAGATAAATATCTACAGAAAAAGCTACTTGACTGTCCGTGTGGAAAATATGGGCACGCGAGTTTGCCAATGAAACAAGATACAGGTCAGTCATGGGACTGGTATGAGAAATCTACCTAACCTATTCAATAATAAGGCTAATCACAGGACCACGCCGCTAACGCGGAACGGGTTTACTCCATAGGATTGCCAGTGCATAAATTAAATAAATTGTTAAATAACTCAATGCTTTTTAGAAAAATGAAACCATTATAAAACTCAAGTCCCATCACACAATGCAACGCAAACCAAAGGATAGAGTTTTACCTTATAACGGTCAAAAATGCTTGATATGATAAAAAAGGATTTAATATTATTATTGGGGTATATATGTTTCAAAAACAATTTCAATCATAATGTATCAATCATAGACGACATAGTACCTCATCCTACTATGTCGCCATACTAGTTCTACAATCAAAACCGCATGGTGTCGTAATGGAAATTGGGTTTCCATCATGAGTCGAGGCTAGGGATCGTCCTCTCCGATTCAGGACACTCTAGCAAATGCCTCAGGATTCCCCGCAGTGAACTCTTGGATCTTCAGGGTCGGTCCACACATAAATGCTAGTGGATTGGCAATTCCTGAAGATCCAAGGGTTCACTGCGGGGAATCCTGAGGCATTTGCTAGAGTGTCCAGAATTGGAGAGGACGATCCCTAGCCTCGACTCATGATGGAAACCCAATTTCTAATACGACACCATGCGGTTTTGATTGTAGAACTACTATGACGACATAATAGGATGGGGTACTATGTCGCCTATGATTGATACATTATGATTGAAATTGTTCATGAAACATATATACACTAATAATAATATCAAATCCGCTTTTATCGTATCAAGCGTTTTTGATCATTATAAGGTAAAACTCTATCCTCCGGTTTGCGTTGCATTGTGTGATGGGACTTGAGTCTTATAATGGTTTCATTTTTCTAAAAAGCATTGTGTTGTTTAACGATTTATTTAGTTTATGCACTGGCAATCCAATGGAGTAAACTCGTTCCGCATTAGCGGCGTGGTCCTGTGAGTAGCCTTATTATTTAATAGGTTAGGTAGATTTCTCATACCAGTCCCATGACTGACCTGTAGTTTGTTTCACTGGCAAACTCGGTTGCCCATATTTTCCACATGGGCAGTCGAGTAGCATTTTCTGCAGATATTTATCTCTTGAACAGGATTCTGGATTGAAGCTTAAAGTTGTGTCTCTTAACATTTATAGTCTTCCGCGGCAATGTATTAAATTTATTGTAATTTATCTTCTGCTGTATTATTATTTATCGATGTACTATGATATTCTGTACTCTGATGTAACATTATTATATTGTTTTATAAAAGTCTTATGTTGGTGTTCTGATGTATTGTATTCCCAAAGTTAAAGTATTCCAAGATTTCCAACTTTTGGGTCAGACTTGTGTGGTTTATGGTCAATTCAAAGGGTGGGGATTTTCGGGTCTTTACAGTTGGTATCAGAACTCTGGTTAGCTCAAATATTTGGGGTACAACTCGTTAGAACTGAACAAAAGGCTCATCAGAGAATTGGATTAGTGATATCCAATAAGAATACTCATTAGAGATAGGATCAATAGTATCCTAGAATGAGAAAACTCATTAGAGATGGGGTTAGTAATGCCCTAGAATGAGTTCAGAGTGACAAATTTATAATTCACGTATTTATGATTATACATATAATCCAATATTAGAAAATATGATTTTTAAATACATAAAAGTTATATATATTTGAAAAGTTAATCAACTAATAAAATTATTGAAACCAATAAAAGAATTAAAGTTGAGTTGGTTAATTAAACAACTTTTAGCTTCGTTCCTTTTCGAGGACGAAAAAATTTTAAGTGAGGGAGATTGTAACAACCCGCAAATTCTGGGCCAATTTAAAATTTTTATTTTAGAAATTTTAATGAAATTTTAATAGTTAAAATGATTTATTTTAAATGATAACGATGAAAATTTTATTTTAATCGAAGTTAGAACGAATAAATTTAATTTCATTTGGAAAGGAGCTAGAAATAGCGCGGCAGTTTGAAATTTTGAATTTGAACTTTGATTGAATGTACGGGATTTAAAATAAATCATAACTGAACAAAATAAGAAATATTTAAATCTGTTTAATCATATCTTTCTAACGAATGTAAGAAACAGAGATTTCGCTTTATAAATAAAAAGTTATGTCAAGTTTAAAATTTAGAAAAATCGCTGTAGAATTTATATATATTTTAATATAATATATTGGCCTTAAAAATAGCCATTTTTCAAATGACCTCCGTTTTCGACGAAACCACTTTTGTTGGAACAGGAATGTCAAATTATTGCTAAGTTCCAATTTTCTTAATTTTTCGAATTAATATGTGAGCGTGGTGGGGATTTTCGGGTCCTTACAATGGGACAACATCTGTAACAACCCGGATTTTCAGAACCAATTTAAAATTTTTATTTTAGCAATTTTAAAGGATTTTGAATATTTAAAATGATTTATTTTAAATAATAACGACTATAAATTTATTTAAATCGAAGTTAGAACAAATAAATTTATTTTAATTATATAACGAGCCTAAAATGGCGCGGTAGTTTGAAAATTCGATTTCAAATTTCAATTGAATGTATATGATTCAAAATAAATCGGATTTCAGTAAAACCAGAAACATTTGAATCTATTTAATTATATCTTTCTAAGGAATGTGAAAAATCCAGATTTCATAATGGAAATAAAAGGTTATGTCCAGTTGAAAATTCAGAATAGTCGCTATGGAATTTTTATATATATAGCCTAAAAATTAACGATTTTGCGAACGACCTCCGATTTCGACAAAACCACTTTGGTTTGATCCGGAATGTCAAATTATTGCTAGATTCCAATTTTCATAATTTTTTAAATTAATATGTGAGTGTGGCAAATTAAAACGTGTTTCGTTAGTTTAAATTCGATTTGGATTGTCCAGAAAATGGCCATTTTTCAAACGGTCTCCAAATTCGATGAAATTAGTTTTATTAGGACCGTATCGTCAAAAACATAGCTAGATTTATTTTTCTGGAATTTTTGGAGTTAGTGTGCGGCCCCAGTAAATTCAAATGTACGTTCAAATTTAATATATATTGATTTATATTTTAATTTAAAGAATAACTGATCGAAACAGTCGAATTGGCTCACGAAACATATTTCATTGTGTCCAGAATGGGGTATTTGGCTAGGGGCGATAGTCGTTGGGTTTGATTTGGATTTCGTATGCAAAAACACAATTTTTGAATTAAATAATATATATATATATATAACCCGAAAAATTCTCAAACACTAAATTCCTTATAAAATCGATCGTCGTTCACAAAAACGAAGGGCGATAATCACTCCGTTCATCTTCCCCCATTTTCTCACAATCGGTACAATAAAATCCAAAAATTTCAAAGGCAAAACGATAACACTCACGGAGATCTATCTAATGTACGTAGTGATGGGTTTCCTCGACCTAAGTTGGTCGGATTTCTCGCTTGAAGTCTAGGCGTTCGCTGCAGTTTCTACGGCGCAGGGTGGGTTCGAGTTTGACCATGGCTGTAGGGAAAGGGCGGCGCCGCCACTGGCATTGAGGTGGAGTGTTTGTATCGTTGCCTAGGGCGTCGAAAGGGGGTTCAGTGGTTCATCTTTCTACGCGATGGTGGGTTCAGTGTATTACTGGAGTGGAACGATGAAGAAGGGATTATGTGAAGATTAGGAAATAATTAATTAGATTAATTATAATTTAATTATCCTCCATTATTATTAAATGTTAAAACCATCATAACTTGTTCTAACGGAAATAGAATCACGTGAAATCAGTTGCGTTGGAATCCTGAAGTCGAGTACTACAACATGGAACTGACAAGAATCAAAAAGGAGCAAACCAGAATTTGAAGCGAATTTAAATTCAAACAGTACTGAAATTCAAAAATAAAACCGATGGAGTGGAAACCAAATGTGAGAACTCCTTCTCACTCTATTTATTTTCCAGTAAAATATATACTAGGATGCAGATGGTGCTTAGCAGCACCTGACACCATTTATTGTACAAACCATGGATGTTTGTTTGTTTGGACTGTATTGTGTTGTGATTATGATGTGAAATGGAATAATAAAATATTCTTGTATTGAATAAAATATTTGAAAAATAAAAATATCATTTTTATTGTATATATGAACTGAATAAAACATTCATGTATTGAATAAAATATTTGAAAAATAAAAATATCGTTTTTATTGTATATATGAACTGAATAAAACATTCATGTATTGAATAAAATATTTGAAAAATAAAAATATCATTTTTAATGTATATATGAACTGAATAAAATATTCATGTATTGAATAAAATATTTGAATAATAAAAATATCATTTTTATTGTATATATGAACCGAATAAAATATTCACGTGTTGAGTAAAATATTTAAACAATAAAAATATCATTTTTATTGAATGATTAAAATATATAAATATTCATGTATAGAATAAAATATTTGAAAAATAAAAATATCATTTTTATTGAATGAATGGATTATTAAAAATATTCATATGTTGAAATAAATATTCATTTACAAATCGGATGATTTGTTTATGTACACCCATTTAACTGACATTGATTGGGATGATAATATTTTACACATCGCCCAACTACAAAAATAATAATCTGTGTTTGTTGTTTGAAAACCCTACACGGGTATTGGGATAATTTTTGACACACACTGGTCCCAATAATTAGTGGTACGTCAATTGATGGGTTGACAGATTGTATAAGCGTTATTTATTTATTTATTTTACTGCTTATACAGTTATAAAATGCACTTTGGATGTTGTATGAATTTTTAATGATTGTTTATCATTATTGTTGTATACATGTAATGTTGAAATCCATATAACTGAAATTATATGGTAATTGATTGAGTCTGATTCCAATTCAGAATTAACAAATATTTTTAAATAATATTCAGTGTATAATTAAAATCTGATATTTTGAAAATATTATCATTTTCATATTATAATGATAAGGAATATTCAAATTTGATTTGAAATTTGAAATGAAGTTGATATCATTTTAAAATGAATTTAAAACGAATTATAAAGGAATATTCAAATTTGATTTGAAATTTGAAATGAAATTGAAATCGTTTTAAAATGAATTTAAAACGAATTTATTAAGGAATATTCAAATTTGATTTGAAAATTGAAATGAAGTTGAAATCGTTTTGAAATGAATTTATGCACGAATTTGTAGAATACGTTTTAAATGGAAATCGACGAAATATATATTATATATATTACATATATATATATATTAAATGGCCTGAATAGAATGCACCGCGCCGCGACCGTTCGCAAATTTCGACCATTGGCTTTGAATTGACATTACGGGAGATCCGACCGTCGGATTCTCCTAAAACCGGAACCATTGGTTCATATCGAAAAGAGCTTTCCAAAGAATATAAGAGATTTGAAGTCTAATGGTTGGATTTGGAATTATGTCCAAATCAAATTTGGAAAAGGTCGCTGTAAGTGCAGTTCGGTGGCCGTTATTGGAAACCGACTATACGGGCCTTGATAAAATTATTAAAAATATCAATAATTTGTGTAAAATCATAATAAATGATTTGGAAAGAATTAGGATGAGAAAATTCCATCTTTGAAAAGATAAAAATATATTTTTATTGAAATGAGCTAGTTATTAACTAGAATTATAATCCCATTTATTTTTAAATAAATAAATTGGATTGAGAATGGGTTTTAACGAACCAGAATTTCTAATATATGAATTGGGATGGATTTGAGTGGAAATCATCTTCAGAATATTTCGATGTTGGATTCCATGATTATACGGATATTGTTGAGGAATTTGGAAGATATATAAATATCATTATTCCCAAAACAATATTTGTTGGTTTCAGAATTTGATATTGAATATAAGCCGATATAATTTCTATTTAGAGCCTTGTGTTTGATATTAATTTGGATTTTGGGTTTGTCGTGAATGGTGTCTTAATTAACTGTTTTTAAACCCAGTTGAGGAAAGAATAAATCTTTTAATTAAGATTAAGAGAAGTTTTTCAATTAATTAATATTTAATTGGAATCGAATAAAAGAACTGAATTTTGGGTTTGTCGTGAATGGTGTCTTCAGTAATAGTGTTCTTAAAACCCCATGTGAAAATAATAAATCTTTTAATTAAGATTATTAGAGTTTCCGGTTATATTTAGTAATTGGAATAGAATGGAATGTGAATTGGGTTTATTGTGAACTGTATCTTTAACGACATTTGTTCTTTACCCCGATTAACAGTGAAATGTAATTTGGAATTTATAAATCTTTTTATTAAGATTTAATGGAAATTTTCCAAAGTAAAGTTTTCCAATTTAACAAATAATAATGGAATGGAATTCGATTTTGTAATAATCGAAGTGAACTTCTATGGAGGAAGACTGTTACTATATATGGAATTTAAAAGGCTTTTCCGTTATTCCATTTATATTATTGGTTGGATATGGAAGTTTATATCAATTATATATATTGATCTGTTTTCCGTGAAGATTCCATAACTAATGGAATGTGATTATGGGTTTATCGTGAACTGTGTTTTAAATGACATTAGTTCTTTAACCCAGTTAAAGATAGGATTTATTTCCTAAATTTGAATATTCATTATATAATGATTTTAGAAGATTAAAACTAAGTGGAGTTTTAATGAATCTTTAATTAGATTGAAATGTAAATGTGATAATTTAAATTATCAAATTCGAGAAATGATCGAAAATGGAGTATCACCAGTTTTACTCCGGGCGATAGTTAAATCTTTAATTAGATTTGAACGTGAAATGGTAATTAAATTTACTGCTAACACCATGGTATTAGATATGTTGTATTACCAGTTTTTCTCCATGGGATGAATATGTTGGGATTGGGAAATAAACCAAATGATTACTTCGATAAGGTGCGCTAATCCCGACTAGTTTGGATAAACCTTAATTTGGATTGAACTGATATCCAAAAGAAGGTTAAAGAATAAATTTAAAGAATTTATCTTTGATAAAATTAATGGGAACATTTCCCTAATGATGTGAATATTTAAATAAAAGAATATTCTGGATTTGAATGAGGCATATATTGTGTTTTTATTGCACTTGTTTATAAAATACGCAAGTTATTCGGAAAGACCGGGTTTATCCCATTTTGAATAACTGATTCGACGATAAGTCGACGATGAAGACAGTGGTTGAAGACCGGAGATCTTCACATCGTTTGGATGATTACTGATGCCTTGATTGGGAGGCATCCTAAGACAAGGTAATAAGTGGTGATCTTCCAGACGTACTTGGAGATCGACCGGATATGCGAGGGCCTCTCTCCTGTATTGGACATATGGAATGAGGAACAAGGTGCCTCTGGTTTCGTTTAGACCCAGAACGAACTTGTAAATGGATGTGTGTCTGACATTGGATTTTATTCTGTGTTGATTGATTTCTATCAAATATATATCTGTTTGGTGGCGGAGAATTTATTCTCTTGCTTAACACCCTTCTCCGAGACGTACGAGCTAAGAGGTTATATATCGATAGACATCAGTCGCATGGCGTGAATTGTTAGTGTGGCATGCTGAGATGCAAATGATCAAGGCTTCTGTTGAAAAGCAGAGTCTTGTGGTTGATTATTAAAGCACGGCTTTAATATAGCATATCTTTGTGTAGCATTAATTCGTGAGCCTCACATCTCGATGTGAACCAGAAACAGGAGAGGACTTCGGGGAGGACATGTGTTTCCTTCTAGCTAGGAGTGGTGTCATGGTATGGAGCCCAGACATTTTTACTTATGTGGATGATGGAAAGCGAGGCGCCTCGGTTATATCGGTCATTACGGGGCCGATGGATGGTTTGGTCGATATACTGACCTGCTATACGCCCCATAGGGCAGGGAAACATATTGTTCAGGCATTTTAATCCACTTCGTGCGGCCGGGCCCTGATGATCCAAGGGCCCACCATAGTCTGGGTCCTGAGGCTCGGGGTAGAGAGTCTCAAAGCGGTAAGGATGATCCCTTGTCTTGGTTCACAGATGGAATTCCAACTTTCAATACGTGACTTTGCGGTTTTAATTGTAGAACTAGTATGGGGACATGATAAATGGTACCCATGCCGTCTACGATTGATACATTTATATTTGAAGCTGTTTTTGACACTATCCACTTATAATAGTATCAAATGATTTGTTTTGAACGTACCAAGCATGTTTTGCTATTATAAGGGAAAACCATATCCTCCGGCTTGCGTTGCAATGTGTGATGGGACCTGGGTCTTATAATAGCTTCATTTTTTTCAAAAAGCATTGCACTGTTTTTTTTATGCACTGGTATTCTAGAGGTTAAACCCGTTCCGTGTTATACGGCGTGGTCCCTTGATTTATCTAACTTTAAAATCAAGCCAATAACTATTTTAGTTCTCACATAAGTCACATGACTGACTTGGAGTTTATTGTTTTAACCTATACTCTGGGAGCCCCTATTTTCCACATGGGCAGCTAGTAGTTTTGGTTTTGCAGATATTATATTCACATGATCTCGGTTTACAACTGGAGCTATATTCGAAATGCTCCGTACCCGTGTATTTCTTTCAGTGGTGTTTTGTATTATTTTCCGCTGCAATGTAATTTGAAATCTCTGATATTTATCAAATGTAGATTTTTTGTTCATACTCTGTATATTCTTGTACTCTGATGTAAATTCTTGTAATAGCAATGAAATGTTCTTCTGTTTATGTTTCGATTTGGCGTGTTCTCAACTCAATCCGGGCTTTCCCACAAGGGCGAGTTTGGGCTGCTTCAACATCATTGCTATTACTTTTTTCCTTATATATTTACGGCTTATAGTGATTTTGTGATTCTGTCTACACATCAATCCCTATCATTATTTGAGAGTCACATCTTCTATTTCTTAGTGCAATTAATTCATAATTTTGACTATTTAAATTCACAAAAAGTATTAGAACACTATTTATCTTCAACTAAGAGCAATGTACACTTTTTTGAACTTGCACTTAAGTTGAAGTGGGAAATGAAGATCAACTATGACTGATATAGTAATGGACACTAAATTAAATTAAAACAATCTATATTGAGATAAAATGAATACAAAAACAAATGAGCGTAAGAAAAATACATGAATGTTCAGCTTGAATATGAATGATTAGATAAAGAAGAAATTCAATGGTCAAATAAATGATGAATAGTAGTTAATAAACTATAATGGGCAATAATGAAACAATTTAACGTCAGACACTCATTAAATATTCAATGGTAAAATATTCAAAATTAACTTAAAGAAACTCGGTCTGTAAAGTCTGAACAACGAGTTGAAAATACATATTTTCATGAACTTTGAAATTTCTATTTTAGTTACCTAGAAATGTAAATCTATAGAGGAATCATAAATATTGATTTAAACAAGGCAATGCATGAATATAAATACCTTATTCATCACATTCATCCATATAATAAGGTTTATATGATCACATATTTCATTTCAATTCTTAACACTAATTGTTCTTCTCTATTGGCAGTTGTAACATAAAAAAATAGTGATTCATTGCATATTGTTTTCTAACTATCTTCCTAACTCCATTTAAATCCACAATTAGACCAGATCAAATCCGAAATCTAATTAGATTTGAAATCAAAAACTGTCTCACTTTCTGGTATCGAATCCCAAAGAAAATGCTTGACTATTGAATATCTTAGGTGTCTTTGTAATTTAACTAAGTATGATTCATTGTATTTCATTTTCTGTATATGAATTGACTATATTTTATTACAGACTCATTAGGTATTGCATCCATTCTCAATTTTGTTTTCATTAGCCTATTTTATATATAGTACTATTAGTGATGTGTGGCTATTAAATTTCTTGCTTTTTTGATTAAAAAATGGTTTTTATAATTTATACAATGTATAAAATAACATATCCTCCAAGTTTTTGAAACCTACATAACCAGTAAGTTTACGCTTGGAAATTATCAGCATTTGTTACACTTTAAAACCACGTATAAATGTTTGGGAACCTACATGTAGTTACAAAAAAGTTGTTTGTTTGGAAATAAATTGGAGTTTAATTTGAATTTTTTTATATCACGTCATGTAGGCTTACTATAGATAGTCCACACATGGTTGAATTAATGCATACATATTATAATTAGATGCAAGCCCACCTGAGTGTGCCTACATACTCACGTATATAAAGTGTTTAGTTTTCAAAGCATTTAACGATAAAACAATTTTTTTTCATTTTTCTTCATTTCCACGCCTAATCCCAACTTTTCCCAATGTCACACAACCGATTCCCAAACCGCTATATCCTCTACTTCTTGCAATTATTCCAAGTAACTTCTTTGTATGTTATGTAAATAGTGTTTAGTTTTAAAAGAATTTAAAGTTCAAGCATTGATTTCTCTTTTTTTTTCTTTTTACTTCTTTTTATTATTTTACCTTTTGCTTACCAGGCCCATTACAGCCCAAAATGTGCACAACCCCAACATCCGGGACTTCCTTCTTCTTTGCTTCTAGCTTATACGTTATCTCCTGAACATGACTGTTTAACACTACAAAAATGCATCACTTCTTTGGATCGAACACACAATGTTATATGACAACATTATTCCAGCCCATACGTTCATCTTCTTCTTTTCCTTACTTTTGGTTCTTTTTCTTTTTTTCTCATGTATCTATTTCCAGTCTTTGGTGCACTTGTTTACGTGCACCACCACTGCAATGATCGTCTCGCTGCTCCGACCATCCCCACAAACGCCACTCCATTGCCTAAGGCT
This sequence comes from Allium sativum, assembly GCA_030737875.1. Lineage (NCBI taxonomy): Eukaryota > Viridiplantae > Streptophyta > Magnoliopsida > Asparagales > Amaryllidaceae > Allium > Allium sativum. The sequence continues at coordinate 39,613,956 of CM060913.1, forward strand.
GAAACCACCATCGGAATTTGCTCTAGCCTATAGAATCAAAGTATGACGCTCTAGCTCGAATTCCAGGCAGAACCCCTCCTACCAAAATGCCTCATGATTTCACTACACCCGACTAGTCACCACCCAACTTCAGTCAAAGATTGAAGACATCCCCCTCCATCAGAACCCTCTGGCTTGATTTCTTGAATAACCGTGACGGCGATGTAGTTCACCTCTAAACCCAAGCCATTCAAATTGAAAGAGAAACCTATTTCTGTTCTAGCTCAAAAACCACTCAATGGAAAAATCATGTTATATTTTTCCTAGATTACCTGAACCTCTGCACCCCTCCAGTGCCAATGTCGTGGCCTACGACCGGCCGCTGCTAGAATTTGACCAATATTCTATTTCCAATCAAATAAAAAATTCTCATTGCATAGGCAACCAAAAATCATGATACATCGAATACAAATAATGATTTTTCGTAACAACCACAACCTTATAATCAAATATCAAAATAGTGATGTTTGAATTTTTAATATTTTATAAATTTATACTGTCAATTAAACATTTCTGAGTGTATATTTCATTATTTGAGTTGAAATTTTTTTTATAGCATACATAAGACATAAAGAACAACTTTTATGTTGAGCTCAACTAATAAATCAAGCTAAAATTTGAGTTATTGATTTTTTAAATTTGGTATAAAGGAGCATTTTTGCACTAGATTAAAACACAGACATATGTCTCATAGTGACAGTGATTCAAATCAATATAATACCTTGATATTTGGTTCATATGTGATAACACACGCCCATAAACATGTATTTGTACATATACAAGTTTGCATCATAATATATAACAATCAGGAAATAGATTTAAATGGGAATATAAGTGGAGTTTACTTACGGTCAATTGTTGTTCTTCTTGAAACAAACCGAACTTCCTGGCCGGCCTAAACCGAAGACAGATTGTTTTGAGAACACGACACATCATAACACAGAATAAAAGAACATTTCATTGCTATTACAACAGTATACACCAGAGTATAAGATATCAAAGTACAAATAATACACAGTGGAAAATATCAAAGATTAAATTACAGAACAACTGAAATATAATACATAAATATAACGTTTGGCGGAAAACAACAACTAATGCAACTAAAAGAAATACACGGATACAAAGCATTCCAGAGCATTGCTCCAGCCGTAATCCAAAATCTTGTGAAAAGAAATATCTGCAAAACCAAAACTACTAGCTGCCCATATGGGAAACAATAAACTCTGAGTCAGTCATAGGACTGGTGCGAGAACTGAAACAGTTATTAACTTTATTTTAAAGATGGGTAAATCACGGGACCATGCCGTATGACACAGTACGGGTTTTCTCCAAGAATACCATAAAACAAACTCGCAATGCCAAAAAGAAAAATGAAGCCATTATAAGACTCAAGTTCCATCACACAATGCAACACAAACCAATGGATAGAGTTTTACTTGTAATGGCCAAACACGCTTGATACATGAAATTAATGTTTTATTATTTTTAGTGCATAGCGCAGAAAACAATTTCGAAGATAAATGTATCAATCTTAGACGACATAGTACCCCATCTGTAAAGATCCAAAATTTTTGATGTTTTAATATAAAATCATTTTGGATTTAATAAAGTTTAAATATAAATTTTGAGTGTTGAATATACATAAATATGATTTTGTATTGGTATAAATTTCAATTTTGAAAATGTATTTAGTTTAAAAAGATTTTTGAACATTTATTTTTAATAAGTAATGATGTTATCTAATATATTTGCATTGATACAAGAATAATAGATTTATGAAGAATGGTTTAGTTTAAAAGATGTTATTTATATTTTTGCAAATTAAGATTTGAATTGGAATATAAATTATAATTAAATATCGTCTTAGAATAATCGTTCAGTTTCTGTACGCATAGTCTTAAAATATTTTATAGGATTTTTCTGTAATATTTAATATGGAAAATAAGCATATATTATTCTAGCATATTTTAGGGTAACCGTGACCCTTTTGACACTTTACAGAATCAATCAACCGATCTGTTTTAATACTGTTTTTTTATTTTGGTACATAAGTACACGACTTTATATTTAGTTGTGGTCATTCGCTATCGAAAAATTTATAATAATAAACTAATATGTTAAACCATATAAAAAGAAAACATCATTTCTTTATTATTTATTTTCATATTCCAAACATTAAACAGTTTAGGGTATTAAAACAATAACTAATGGTATGAAGAAAGGAGAACTGGATATAACAGGTGGGTTTTGAACTATGCTTCGCTATCCATACAATTCTACATTGATGACAAAATGAGACAAACTAAACACACATAAAGAAAACATACGACATTTCATAATACAAACATTTCTTGAGGCAATAATACACTACCATATAGGATTTTGAAAACAATGTTACACGGATTAAACAAACAGCAATTCGAAAAAAAAGAATATAAACTATTATTTTTTCGGTTGTACACTTGTACGCTTTAGGATTAATAAACCACCACTTGGCATATTGCTTCTGTGGAGAGAACCACATGCCTTTACCATTCATACCCGCATGCTCTTTGAAAAGGTTTCCTCCTACTCTGTTCCCTTCTCCCCTCCATCATTTTTCCCCACACTTAAACCCGTCGGTCTCCATTTATAAAAAAAATGTGACCGTACATGTTGCCTGACCATCGCCCACTGCAAGCGCCACCCCGCCACTCTACCGCAACCTCCATCAGTCTTCCTTCCCCGCTTCGGCCAGTGGACCCACCTTCTCTACTCCATTTAAAGGAACCCACTACGCCTTAGACATCATGACATCTCCCCCTTACAGTTTTACCACCGCCGACCTTCCCCATGTAAGCATCCGCCACCCAACTTCCCCATTTCAGACCCCACTTTCTTCCTACATGAACCCTCTTTCCCTTTTAAAAATCAGTGCGTCTTCTCCTTTACAGTTCTCCGCCTCCACTGGTTCAAGCTTACACCGAACACCTCATGTCATTGCACCAACTCCCTGACCATCGGCACTCACCCAGACCCCCACTCCCTTCCTCACGTGACCTGGTTTCTCTCCTCTCTCCTTTGTTTAAACTGTCGGCTTTCTTTGATGAGAAAAAACATTGTATCCGAATACATCGTTTTGTCATTTTTGCTGGGTGACGCCATTCTGGTGATGGACGATTTAAATCACTGATGAGAAAACAAACAGTTGGCTTCCCCTATTTAAAACAACTCATGTAAGTCCCCATCACCAAATCGAGTTTCAGTGAGTGTATCTATTTTAGCTTTAAAAATCCCTGGGATTGTCTACCAGTATAAGATATAGTCGCTGCGCTTGTTATGTTGAAGGTTGTAAGAGTTGAAGGGAAAGAAGTGTGAAGCGGTGAACGAAGACGAGTTCGTGGACGAAGGGATGATACAGATATTTAATGGATTCAAAGCAGCTTAGGGAAGGTCGTTTATATTGGAGAGCAATATTGGTGAGAGATCTAATTTAAATTTATTTCTAAATTAGTTATAATGATTAATTAAATTTACTTGTTAATAATAATTGATAATTCGTTGATGAGCATGGGTCATTATGAATGATTGCTATTGATTGTTAATGGTTGTTTACGTGGTCATAGCACACTATACACCAAGCGTTATTCACCGTAACGATTAGCGCACCGTTAGCTGGTTATTTTAATGGATATGATGATAATGGATGAATGCATGATCATTTATTGGTTATTTGGTTGATTCTTCTGGAATGAAATCCCACACACCGTAGTGGTGGAGTTATAACGACCTGAACTTCCCCGCGAAGAAAAGTCCGGATTGCTTTGAGAACACGACAAATCAGAAACATAAACAGAAGAACATTTCATTGCTTATTACAACAATTTACATCAGAGTACAAGAATATACAGAGAATGAACAAGTAATATACATTTGATAAATATCAGAGATTTACAAATTACAATGTAGCGGAAAATAATACAAAACACAACTGAAAGAGATACACGGATACAGAGCTTTCCGAAAATCATTCTAGCTGTAAACCAGGATCCTGGTAATATAAATCTGCAAAACCAAAACTACTAGCTGCCCATGTGGAAAATAGAGGCACCCAGAGTTTAGGTTAAAACAATAAACTCCAGGTCAGTCATGTGACTGGTGTGAGAACTAAAAAAGTCATTTAAACCTTTTCTTTAAAATGGAGTATATTAAGGGACCACGCCGTATAACACGGAATAGGTTTCCTCCCAAGAATACCAATGCATAGAATAAACATAGCAATGCTTTTTGGAAAAATGAAGCTATTATAAGACCCAGGTCCCATCACACAATGCAACACAAGCCGGAGGATACGGTTTTTCCCTTATAATAGCCAAACATGCTTGGTACGTTTAAAACAAATCATTTGATACTATTATAAGTGCATAGTGTATAAAACGACTTCAAATATAAATGTATCAATCCTAGGCGGCATGGGTTCCATATATCATGTCACCAATACTAGGCTCTATAATCAAAACCGATATGTCATGTATTGAAAGTTGGATTTCCATCTATGAACCAAGGTAAGGGATCATCCTTACCACTTCGAGACGCTCTAGCCCGTGTCTCGGGATCAGAACGCATCGACCCTTGATCGTCAGGGCCGGTCCACTCGATGTGGATTAAAATGGCTGAACACTACGTTTCCCCAACCTATTGGACGTCAATCTAGTCTGTATAAAGACCATACCATCCATCAGCCCTGCAGTGCCAATATATCCGAGGCGCCTCGCTATCCATCATCCACATAAGTAAAACATCTGGGCGTGCAAAACCCAGACACCACTCCTAGCTAGAAGGAAATGCATGTCCTCCCTGAGGACCTCTCTTGTTTCTGGTTCACACCGAGATGTGAGGCTCGCGAATTAATGCTACACAAAGCTATGCTATATTAAATCCGTGCTTTGATCATCAAACATAAGACTCTGCTTTTCAACAGAAGCCTTGATCATTTGCATCTCAGCATGCCACACAGGCAATTCACGCTATGCAACCGATGTATATCAATCACACAGAATGAAATCCAATGTCAGACACACATCCATTTACAAGTTCGTTCTAGGTCTGAACGAAACCGGAGGCACCTTAATCCTCGTCCCATATGTCTAATAAAGGAGAGAGGTCCTCATATATCCGGTCGATCTCCAAGTACGTATGGACAATCACCACTTATTACCTTGTCTTGGGTGTACATCCCAATCAAGACATTAGTAATCATCCAAACGATGTGAAGACCTCCAGTCTTCAACCACCGTCTTCATCATCGACTCATTGCCGATTCAGTTATTCAGAATGAGATAAACTCGGTCTTTCTGAATAACTAGCGTATATAATAAACCAGTGCTATAAAAGCACAACATACGCCTCATTCCAATTCCGAATATTCTTTTATTTAAATATCCATATCCTTTGGGAAAGGTTCCCATTAATTTTATCAAAGATAAATTCTTTAAAATTTATTCTTTAATCTTCCTTTGGATATCAGTTAAACCAAATTATGGTTTATCCAAACTAGTCGGGATTAGCGATCCTTACCGAAGTAATCATTTGTTTAATTTCCCAATCCCAACCTATTCATCCCATGAAGTAAAGCTGGTAATACTTCATATCTAACACCACGGCGTTATCAGTAAAATTAACTACCATTTCACGTTCAAATCTAATTAAAGATTTAACTAACGCTTGGAGAAAAACTGGTGATACTCCATTCTCGATCATTTCTTGGATTTGATAATTTTAGTTATAAAATTCACCTTTCAATCTATTTAAAGATTCATTAAAACTCTAATTCAGTTTTAATTTCCAACTATCATTACTTAATGATTTTTCCAATTCAGGAAATAAATCCTGTCTTTAATTGGGTTAAAGAACTAATGTCATTTAAAACACAGTTCACGATAAACCCAAAATCACATTCCATTAATTATGGAATCTTCACGGAAAAACAAACACATATATAATTGATATCAATTTCCGTATCCAACTAAAATTATAAAAGGAATAACAGCAAAGACTTTTAAATTCCATATATATATTATCAGTCTTCCTCCACAGAAGTTCATTTCGATTATTATCAAATCGAATCCATTCAATTCCAATTTATTTTATTAAACTGGAAAACTTTACTTTGGAAATTCCATTAAATCTTAGAAAAAAGATTTATAAATTCCAAATCACATTTCACTGCAAATTGGGTTAAAGAGAGAATGTCGTTAAAACACGGTTCACAATAAACCCGATTTACATTCCATTTCAATTCCAATTAAATGTTCATTAATTGATAATTCTTCTTTAAATCTTAATTAAAAGACTTATTATTTTCACACAGGGTTTCAGAATAGTGTTAATGAAGACACCATTCCATCAATCTCTAACCGTAAATTAGTAAGAGAACAACTCTCTAAGTATTAATCCCGAAGGCCGAAACCAACATCATACCAATACCTAGGAAAACATTCAACTTAGCTAACCTCCAGTTAGTTTCTAATTTCCTTAACTCCATTGGGTTTAAGAACAGTATGACTAATGATACCATTCACGACAAACCCAAAATCCCATTTGATATTAAATACAAGGCTCTGAATAGAAAATATATTGGCTTATATTCAATATCAAATTCTAAACTCAACAAACATCATATTGGAATAACGACATATATATCTTCCAAATTCCTCCACAATGCCTGTGTAATCACAAAACCCAATATCGATATATTCCAAAGATAATTTCGATTCACATTCATTCCAATTCATATATTGGAAATTTTGGTTATTTTTAAAACCATTTCAAATCCAATTTATTTATTTAAAAATATTGGATTATAATTCTAGTTCGTAACTAGTTCATTTCGATAAAAATCTATTTTTATCTTTTCAAATATGGAATTTTTTGTCCCAATTCTTTCCAAATCATTTATTACGATTTTACACAAATTATTGCTATTTTTATTAATTTTATCAAGGCCTATACAGTCGATTTCCATAAATGGTCATCGAACTGCATTTACAGCGACCTTTTCCAAATTTGATTTGGATATAATTCCAAATCCAGCTGTTAGATTTCAAATCTCATGTATTTTTTGGAAATATCTTTTCGATACAAACCCGGTTCCGGTTTTAGGAGAATCTGATGGTCGGATCTCCCGTAATGTCCGTTCGAAGTAAATGGTCAAAATTTGCGAACTATCGCGGCGCAGCACGTTCTATTCAGGCCATTATATATATAACATATATATTACATATGTTTCTTCGATTTCCATTTAAAACGTATTTTATAAATCGTTTTAAATTCGTTTTCAAAACGATTTCAACTTCATATTCAATTTCAAATCAAAATAGAATATTCCATATCATTAATATATAAATGATAATATTTTCAAGACATTAGATTTTGAAATCAATTCCTTTATTCATTATTTTAAAATATTCGTTATTTTAAAATATTCTCTTTCTGAAATGGAATCAGACACAGCCAATTACCATATAATGTTATTTATACAGATTTCATAAAACACACATATATAACAACCATAATCAACAATCATCTCATCCAGAGTACATTCTATACTGTATAAGCATTAAATATAAATAATTAATGCTTACAACAGCCTTTTAACCAATCGATCGACATACCACTAAACAATTGGGATTAGTGTATGTCAAATATCATCCCAACTCCCATGTGGGATTTTCAAACAACAAACGTAGATTTTATCTGTGCAGTTGGGCGATGTATAAAATTTATCGTCCCAATCAACATCAGTAAAATGGGTGTACATAAACAAATCGTTCGATTTGCAAATGAATATTTATTTTATTCACATACACGTTAAAAATTATATTTTTAACGATAAAATATTTTATTTCAACTGACGAATATTTTGCATTCCATTCCACATCACAATCAATTCCACACAAACAAATCAATCCAAACACACAACCAAACAAGTCGTCCATGGTCTGTGGATGATGGCGAGCAGTTCACATATGCAGTTATAAAACAAATAACTATATAGAAATAATTTCTGTGAGGAATTCTCACCTTTGGGATCCACTCCTCCAATCCTTATATCTGAACGGTTCGGATTTGGATATGATTCTCGTCGGCTCCATCGCAATCTGTTTCACAGATTTTTATTTTTAAAATCACATTTTTATTTCAACGCTACATATATAAAAATCATATTTTTATAACGATGTTTATAATATAAAAATCATATTTTTATATTGCTACTTCGTATATAAAGACTATATCTTTACAAATATATAAATCAAATCTTTGTTTATATAAAAATCAAATCTTTCTTCACTTAAAAATCAAATCTTTCTTCGCCTAAAAATCAAATCTTTCTTCGCTTAAAAATCAAATTTTTATACACTTAAAAATCATATTTCGACTAAAAATCCTATCATTATAAAATAAAAAATCGTATCTTTTCTTATTTAAAAATCTAATCTTTATATTTCTCTTCAAATAATAAAAATCATATTTTTATTTCAACTCTATATAAATTAAAACTGAAAATGAAACTCAATGCTAATTTAAGTTAGAAACTAAAAATAAACAATGTTAATTTATTTACCTTTCCACGTTTAAACACTCAGAACCCATTCAAAAACCTCGTCGATGTGGAAATTTCCTTACGCCCGCTCTTGTTGATGATCGAAAACACCTCAGACCCTGGCGCTGGAGGCGGCAGGCCGTGGGGAGACAGCGGTCAGGCGGTGGTGGCGGATGTAGAGGTGGGCGGTCTCAATTTAGGGTTAGGGCTTGTGGGGGTTTGTGGTTTCAGAAGGGGGAAAGGGAACGGAGGGCGAGGCGGTCGTCTAGGGTGCGGCGGCGCGGTCGTTGGAGCGGGCTCCGACTGGTGGCGGCGCGCCTGAAGGAACGAAGTCGATCGCGTTTTCTTTCTTTCTTTTAATTCGTTTTCTGTTAAAAACGATGAATATAGTTGACCAAGGGTAAAAGAAAATGGGGGGGGGGGATATTATAAAATTTAATTATTATTTTAATCTTTTAATTTCCAAAGAGCTAAAATTCTCGTTCGAACTCTGATTCAAACTCAACGACTGTCGTCCCTGGCCAATTTCCCCCATTCCGAACGCAATGGGATATGTCCCTTAAGCCAATTCGATTGTTTCGAACGTTTTTCTTCGAATTAAAATATAAATCAATATATTGAATTTAAACATACATTTTAATTTACCGGAACCACATACGGACCCCAAAAATTCTAGAAAAATAAATCTGGCTATTTTTTGACGATACGGTACTAACAAAACTAATTTCGTCAAATTTGGAGACCGTTTGAAAAATGGTCATTTTCCGGTCGATCCAAATTGACTGAAACTGTCAAAACACGTTTTCTTTTGTCACGCTCACATATTGATTTCAAAAATTATGAAAATTGGAATCTAGCAATAATTTGACATTCCGGATCCAAAAATTGCGACTATTCTGAATTTTCAACTGGGCATAACTTTTTATTCCCGCTATGAAATTTCAATTTTTCAGATTCGTTGGAAAGATATTTTCAAATAGATTCAAATATTTTTGGTTTCACTAAAATCCGGTTTATTTTGGATCCTGTACATTCATTTGAAATTTGAAATCGAATTTTCAAACTATCACACCATTTATAATTCCTTTTATAATTAGAATAAATATTTATATTCTAACTTCGATTCAAATAAATATATACGTTCTAATTCTATTCAAAATAAATTTCTTGTCGTTATTATTTAAAATAACTCATTTAAAATATTCAAAATTCATTAAAATTGCCAAAATAAAAAAATTTAAATTGGTTCTGATTTTCCGGGTTGTTACAATCTCCCCCACTTAAAATCTTTTCGTCCTCGAAAAGGAACGGAGCTGAAAGTTGTTTAACTAACCAACTGAACTTTCAGTTTTGCATTTATTCTTTAACTTTTAAGTTTCTAAGAATTTTCCGATTCTTCAAAAATTTGGCTAACCCCCTAAATTTTGAAAAAAATTTGCCATAACCTCCTTTATACGGGGAGCACCGGGAAAATCCCCAAACCGCCACACAGGCCCTCTCATCTAAAAAAGAAAAAGCCAATCGGCTCATAAAATCATCCAAACCCAATAAATTAGTAAACATGTACCTATTTGTCGGGCATATAATTTTATTCCTCTTCTCCAGCCTCCTTGCTATGACCTGTTCAATGTATATGCATGCAATATCGAATAATTTTCAAGTCAGTTCAATATTTTGATTCGATTTGGCTAATGGTTCAAAATTTTAATTAATCAAACCAATAATCGTACAACACAACCAGCAATCAATTAGTTGGTTAAATTTTCAAATTCATAACTTTGGTATCCATATACAGAAAATAATGTTTTTGGTGCCAAATCACAACAAATAATCCTATGTAAGTTTTGGTTCTCACACCAGTCAATTGGAAATATATAGATATCCCACTTTCGAAACTCGAACATAGACTCTGATGATGATATATCAATCATCAGAATCATCTTCGGGCGACTAGAGTGTGATTCTATATCTATCTAGTATATTAAAACTTCGAATATACGTTCATGACGCGTATATGCAAAATCTCATATACTCGATTATCCAAATTCAATATGAAATAAATAATCAAATACGTATAATTGAATTTAATTTTCAAAACAAAATTTGTTTTTTTCTTATATTTTAAAAACAACACTCTTCCAACTCGTTCTAGGATGCTACTGACCCTATCTCTAACGAGTCATTCTCATTGGATATTACTAATCCAATCTCTGATGAATTCTTTCGTTCGGTTCTAATGTGTCTTGTTCTCGAGCTCTGTAGACCAAAGCTCTAATACCAAATATGACGACCCAAACTTCCCCGGGAAGGAAAGTCTGGATTGCTTTGAGAACACGACAAATCAGAAACACAAACAGAAGAACATTTCATTGCTTATTACAACAATTTACATCAGAGTACAAGAATAACAGAGTATGAACAAATAATATACATTTGATAAATATCAGAGATTTACATATTACAATGTAGTGGAAAATAATACAAAACACAACTGAAAGAGATACATAGATACAGAGCTTTCCGAATATCATTCCAGCTGTAAACCAAGATCCTGTGGATATAAATCTGCAAAACCAAAACTACTAGCTGCCCGTGTGGAAAATAGGGGCACCCAGAGTTTAGGTTAAAACAATAAACTCCAGGTTAGTCATGTGACTGGTATGAGAACTAAAACAGTTATTTAAAACTTTGCTTTAAAATGGAGTATAACATGGGACCACGTCGTACAACACGAAATGAGTTTTCCCCCAAGAATAACAGTGCATAGAATAAACATCGCAATGCTTTTTGGACAAATGAAGCTATTATTAGACCCAGGTCCCATCACACAATGCAACGCAAGACGGAGGATAGAGTTTTTCCCTTATAATAGCCAAACATGCTTGGTACGTTCAAAACAAATCATTTGACACTCTTATAAGTGCATAGTGTATAAAACGACTTCAAATATAAATGTATCAATCCTAGGCGGCATGGGTACCATATATCATGTCGCCAATACTAGGCTCTATAATCAAAACTGATATGTCTCGTATTGAAAGTTGGATTTCCATATGTGAACCAAGGCAAGAGATCGTCCTTATCGCTTCGAGACGCTTTAGCCCATGTCTTAGGATCTGAATGCATCGATCCTGGGATCGTCAGGGTCGGTCCACTCGATGTGGATTAAAATGCCTGAACACTATGTTTTCCCGCCCTATGGGGCGTCAATCTGGTATGTAAAAAGACCATACCATCCATTGGCCCCGCAGTGCCGATATGTCCGAGGTGCCTCTCTATCCGTCATCCACATAAGTAAAACATCTGGGCGTGCAAAACTCAGACACCACTCCTAGCTAGAAGGAAACGCATGTCCTCCCCGAGGTCCTCTCCCATATCTGGTTCACACCGGGATGTGAGGCTCGCGAACTAACGCTACACAAAGCTATGCTATATTAAAGTCGTGCTTTGATCATCAACCACAAGACTCTTATTTTCAATAGAAGCCTTGATCATTTGCATCTCAGCATGCCACATAGGCAATTCACGCTATGCAACCGATGTATATCAATCGCACAGAATGAAATCCAATATCAGACACACATCCATTTTCAAGTTCGTTCTGGGTCTGAACGAAACCGGAGGCACCTTATTCCTTGTCCCATATATCCAATACGGGAGAGAGGTCCTCGCATATCCGGTCGATCTCCAAGTACGTCTGGACGATCACCACTTATTACCTTGTCTTGGGTGTACAGCCCAATCAAGACATCAGTAATCATCCAAACAATGTGAAGGCCTCCGGTCTTCAACCAACGTCTTCGTCGTCGACTCATCGCCAATTCAGTTATTCAGAATGGGATAAACCCGGTCTTTCTGAATAACTAGCGTATATAATAAACAAGTGCCATAAAAACACAACATACGCCTCATTCCAATTCCGAATATTCTTTTATTTAAATATTCATAACATTTGGGAAAAGTTCCCATTAATTTAATCAAAGATAAATTCTTCAAAATTTATTCTTTAATCTTCCTGTGGATATCAGTTCAAACCAAATTATGGTTTATCCAAACTAATCGAGATTAGCGATCCTTACCGAAGTAATCATTTATTTAATTTCCCAACCTATTCATCCTATGAAGTAAAACTGGTAATACTTCATATCTAACACTACGGTGTTATCGGTAAAATTAATCACCATTTCACGTTCAAATCTAATTAAGGATTTAACTAACGCTTGGAGGAAAATTGGTGATAATCCATTCTCGATCATTTTTTGGATTTGATAATTTTAGTTATCAAATTCACCTTTCGGTCTATTTAAAGATTCTTTAAAACTCTAATTTAGTTTTAATTTCCAACTATCGTTACTTAATGATTTTTCCAATTAAGGAAATAAATCCTGTCTTTAATTGGGTTAAAGCACTAATGTCATTTAAAACACAGTACACGATAAACCCAAAATCACATTCCATTAATTATGGAATTTTCACGGAAAAACAAACCAATATATAATTGATATCAATTTCTGTATTCGACTAAAATTATAAATGGAATAATGGCAAAGACTTTTAAATTCCATATATATTATCAGTCTTCCTCCATAGAAGTTCATTTCGATTATTATCAAATCGAATCCCATTCAATTCCAATTTATTTTATTAAACTGGAAAAATTTACTTTGGAAATTCCATTAAATCTTAGAATAAATATTTATAAATTCCAAATCACATTTCACTGCAAATTGGGTTAAAGAGAGAATGTCGTTAAAACACGGTTCACAATAAACCCGATTTACAATCCATTTCAATTCCAATTAAATGTTCATTAATTGATAATTCTTCTTTAAATCTAAATTAAAAGACTTATTATTTTCACACAGGGTTTCAGAACAGTGTTAATGAAGACACCATTCCATCAATCTCTAACCGTAAATTAGTAAGAGAACAACTCTCTAAGTATTAATCCCGAAGGCCGAAACCAACATCAGACCAATAACTAGGAAACCATTCAACTTAGCTAACCTCCAGTTAGTTTCTAATTTCCTTAACTCCATTGGGTTTAAGAACAGCATGACTAATGGTACCATTCACGACAAACCCAAAATCCCATTTGATATTAAATACAAGGCTCTGAATAGAAAATATATCTGCTTATATTCGATATCAAATTCTGAACTCAACAAACATCATATTGGAATAATGATATATATATTTTCCAAATTCTTCCACAATGCCCATGTAATCACAGAACCCAATATCGATATATTCCAAAGATAATTTCGATTCACATCCATTCCAATTCATACATTGGAAATTTTGGTTATTTTTAAAACCATTTCAAATCCAAATTATTTATTTAAAAATATTGGATTATAATTCTAGTTCACAACTAGTTCATTTCGATAAAAATCTATTTTTATCTTTTCAAATATGGAATTTTTCATCCCAATTCTTTCCAAATCATTTATTACGATTTCACACAAATTATTGCTATTTTTAATAATTTTATCAAGGCCCGTAAAGTCGATTTCCATAAACGGTCATCGAACTGCACTTACAGCGACCTTTTCCAAATTTGATTTGGACATAATTCCAAATCCAACCGTTAGATTTAAAATCTCTTGTATTCTTTGGAAAACTCTTTTCGATACGAACCCAACAGTTCCGGTTTTAGAAGAATCCGACAATTGGATCTCCCATAATGTCCATTCGAAGTAAATGGTCAAAATTCGCGAACTGCCGCGGCGCGGCACGTTCTATTCAGGCCATTATATATATATTATATGTATTTCGTCGATTTCCATTTAAAATGTATTTTATAAATCGTTTGAAATTCATTTTCAAAACGATTTCAACTTCATATTCAATTTCAAATCAAAATTGAGTATTCCATATCATTAATATATAAATGATAATATTTTCAAAACATTAGATTTTGAAATCGATTCCTCTTCAATATTCATTATAGAAATGAATAAAATCGATATAAATATCGTTCACGTGAAAATTGCGTTAATCTAATCAACACGGCTATATATATTTGAATATATTCGTGTCCATCCCAAATCGGACATCAAAATAATATTTTGATCTTTCACTGAATATTATTTTAAAATATTCATTATTTTAAAATATTCGTTATTTTAAAATATTCATTCTTTCTAACTGGAATCAAACACAACCAATTACCATATAATGTTATTTATATGGATTTCATACAACACACGTATATAACAACCATAATCAACAATCATCCATCATCCAAAGTACATTCTATTTTGTAAAAGCTTTAAATAAAAATAATTAACGCTTGCAACAGCCTATCAACCAATCGATTGACATGCCACTAAACAATTGGGATTAGTGTACGTCAAATATCATCCCAACTCCCGTGTGTTATTTTCAAACAACAAACACAGATTTTATTTGTGCAGTTAGGCGATGTGTAAAATTTATCATCCCAATCAATATCAGTCAAATGGGTGTACATAAACAAATCGTTCGATTTGCAAATGGATATTTATTTTATTCACATACATGTTAAAAATTATATTTTTAATGATAAAATATTTTATTTCAACTTATGAATATTTTACATTCCATTCCACATCACAATCAATTCCACACAAACAAATCAATCTAAACACACAACCAAACAAGTCGTCCATGGTCTGCGGACGACGAGGAGCATTTCATATATGCAGTTATAAAATAAATAACTGTATAGAAATAATTTCAGTGAGGAGTTCTCACCTTTGGGTCCACTCCTCCATTCCTTATATTTGAACGGTTCGGATTTGGATTTGATTCCCATCGGTTCCATCGTAATTTGTTTCACACAAATTTTATTTTAAAAATCACATTTTTATTTCAACGCTACATATATAAAAATCATATTTTCATAACGATGTTTATGATATAAAAATCATATTTTTATACTGCTACTTCGTATATAAAGATTATCTTTACAAATATATAAATCAAATCTTTGTTTATATAAAAATCAAATCTTTCTTCGCTTGAAAATCAAATCTTTCGTCGCTTAAAAATCAAATCTTTCTTCGCTTAAAAATCAAATTTTTCTTCGCTTAAAAATCAAATTTTTATACACTTAAAAATCATATTTTATACGATTAAAAATCCTATCATTATACAATTAAAAATCGTATCTTTTCATATTAAAAATTATAATCTTTATATTTCTCTTCAAATAATAAAAATCATATTTTTATTTCAACTTTATATAAATTAAAACTAAAAATGAAACTCAATGCTAATTTAAATTAGAAACTGAAAATAAACAACGTTATTTTATTTACCTTTCCACGTTTAAACACTCAGAACCCATTCAAAAACCTCGTCGATGTGGAAATTTCCTTGTGCCCGCTCTCGTTGATGATCAGAAACACCTCAAACCTCGGCGCTGGAGCCGACAGGCGGTGGGGAGACAGCGGTCAGGAGGTGGTGGCGTATGTGGAGGTGGGTGGTCTCGATTTAGGGTTAGGGCTCGTGGGGGTTCGTGGTTTCATAAGGGGGAAAGGGAACGGAGGGCGAGGCGGTCATTTAAGGTGCGACGACGTGGTTGTTGGAGCGGGCTCCGACTGGTGGCGGCGCGCCTGGAGGAACGAAGTCGATCGCATTTTTTTCGTTTTTCTTTCTTTTAATTTATTTTCTGTTAAAAACGATAAATGGAGTTGACCAAGGGAAAAAGAAAATGGGGGGAGGTTATTATATAGTTTAATGACTATTTTATTCTTTTAATTTCCAAAGAGCTAAAATTCTCGTTCGAACTCCGATTCAAACTCAGCGACTATCGTCCCTAGCCAATTACCCCCATTCCGAACGCAATGGGATATGTCCCTTAAGCCAATTCGATTGTTTCGAATAGTTTTTCTTTAAATTAAAATATAAATCAATATATTGAATTTAAACGTACATTTTAATTTACCAGGACCACATACGGACCCCAAAAATTTCAAAAAAATAAATCTGGCTATCTTCTGACGATACGGTCCTAACAAAACTAATTTCGTCAAATTTGGAGACCGTTTGAAAAATGGCCATTTTCAAGTCGATCCAAATTGACTGAAACTATCAAAACACATTTTCTTTTGCCACGCTCACATATTGATTTCAAAAACTATGAAAATTGGAATCAAGCAATAATTTGACATTTCAGTTCCAAAAAAAGTGGTCTCGTCGAAAACGGAGGTCATTTGCAAAATATCCATTTTAAGGGCTTTATTTCCATAGCGACTATTCTGAATTTTCAACTAGGCATAACTTTTTATTCCCGATATGAAATTTGAATTTTTCGGATTCGTTGGAAAGATATTTTCAAATAGATTCAAATATTTTTGGTTTCACTAAAATCCAATTTATTTTGAATCCTGTACATTCATTTGAATTTTCAAATCGAATTTTCAAATCGAATTTTCAAACTACCGCGCCATTTCCAATTCCTTTTATAATTAAAATAAATATTTATATTCTATCTTCGATTGAAATAAATATGTACATTCAAATTCTATTCAAAATAAATTTCTTATCGTTATTATTTAAAATAAACCATTTTAAATATTCAAAAATGTATTAAAATTGCCACAATAAAAATCTTAAATTGGTTTTGATTTTCCGGGTTGTTACAGGATTCATATGGGTAATTGACTAGATCTCCTTTCCATGAAATATCGATTTTTATTAAAATTAGGGTTGGGAAATTTAGTTTTAAATTTAATTTTAAAATTATTTAGAAATCGAACTGAGTAAACATTATTCGTATGGGAAGAAATGGTTTTGTAAAAAAATTCGATCGCTCATTGATTATTTAGATACTGAATTGGGATCGAGAAATGATATTCAACATTGATTTTGTGCGTACAACTTTAATGGTTAGTTGTAAATAATTAACCGAGTTTTGATACAAATATTTGTTTCAATTTAATTTGAAATAAAGATATGGAATTTAAAATGGCGATTTTTGGAATTTGGTTATCTTGGAAAGGATTGAACAAGTTGGAGATGTTATTATTAATTGTCCAATTTAATGTAGTATGAGGAATTTGGAAATTGAATGATGGATTCATGTGAATACTTGATTTCATGAGGGTTCATGGGAAGAATAAACCAATGAGTTTCAAATATTATTTTGAAATGAATATTTGGGAATTTAAAAATCATGGCTTTAAACTAATGTTATTTTGAATATAAAAATATTATTTTGAGGAAAGAGATTCGTAATATAATTTTTATCAAAGTTATGGAAATATAAAATTATTTCGGGAAATATTTAAACAATTTAAATTAAAAATGTTATATAGCGTGAATCGAACACGTCGCGTAACGACAGTTCGTTAATATCTATTTTAAATTTCAAATGATTATAACTTGAATGTTTTGAATCAAATTTACATGAAACGAAAAACGATGGATTTCTATTGATAATCGGTTTCGTATAAACGAGGAATTTTCAAATGGACGTATGGTTTTCAAGTTATGTTCAAATTAAAATTTGAAAAGGTCGTTATATGTACAATTTGTTAACAGTAGTAGAAAATCAAATGAAATAGACTTATAAAAATTATTTTAAAATCCAGAAAAATATGATAAGTTATATTTTATTATTTAAAAGTGATTTGAGTTAAAATTTGTGAAATTTGGAATGATTTTGGATCTATTTAGTTAAATAACCATTTCACAATGCTTTCCGTAACGCTTTTAACGGTATTATACCATTTCTTTGAAATGATTTGAATTTAAGGATTATAAAACATGAATCATTATGGAAAAACGATTTGTTCAAAAGAATTAAAATATATGGTATGGAATCTATCTAAATTATAAATAAGATGTGGGAAGTTGAATTAAAAGGAAATGAGTTTGGATAGAGTTAGACTTGAGATATTTGATATGGAATTCCAAGAGCAGACTAATGCTATCAGAAATAATAAAACATATCCATATCCAGATTCTAATATTGTCTGCCTGATTTTGTGAATAAATATCAAATATAAATTGTTTAAATTTTATTCAAACTTATATTTGAAAATATTAACTATTTGAATTATCATAAATGGAAATTCAAATCCAAATAAAGATTTGGTAGCTCGGGATAACGACGAATAAATAAATTTTTCTTTGAAATATAAACTTAGAAATGAATATTGAACTTCAAGAAAAGGGTTAAAATGATAATGGGGGTAAGGAAATTGAATGAATCCAACCTTGTATTGAAAAGAATTGATAGCGATTTGGAAAGGGTATTTGAATTGAGAAACTCGTAAAGTCCATAGCTATTGTTTTAAAATACGCTTATTATTTGGAAAGTCCGGGATCGGATCTAGGTCTGAAAACCATTCCAGGTAATGTTAAACTGGAGGCTTGGAAATCGAAGTGAAGACCATATAGATTCAAATTGTTTGGGTTGATTGTCGATGTCTCGGATCGGGCCATACACCTGTTATGAGGATATAAGTGACATAAGATATGAATATATTTGAATATTTCGGATTATCGTTCCGTTCAAATTCAGGACGGACTTGTATGGATTGTGTGTCTGACATTGAAATTGACTACATAACACTGATTTCCGTTAATATATATCGGATTTAGTGGCAATATATTATCCTCATCTCTAAGTAATGTGAACTTAGAGGGTAGGCATTGATCTAAATCACTGACATGTCGTGAATTGTCAATGTGGCATACTCGAGTTATGAAACGAGCTAGTGATGATCAAAGCACGGCTTATTGAAGTGTAGCTTTGTGTATATAATGACAACAATGAACCTCACACCCCGGATTTGATGGTAAACTAGCAGTTAGGTTGTATACATAATCTCTTGTTGAAATCAAAAGCCATGGCGGTAGATCTACCTTGAAACCTGAGGGAATAAAGTATATACGGTGTCCGATGTTTGGGTGCTATCCAGGATATATAGTTCTGCGCTATGTATTCGGTGTCCGTTGTCTGGATGTTAACCGGTAGATACTTAGCTTCGTGTCTGGATGTTGGAAATCCACTCTCCAATACGAGCCCATGCGATTTTGATTGTATACTATATGTCAATATAACCAGTTAGGGTTATAGGGGCTATGATTCTATATTTATTTGCGAAATGATTTTTTGACACTATGTACTAATGATAATATTAACAGAGAATTTTTCGTATGAAAGAATTTTTGGTTATCATAAGACAAAACTCGCCCATCTGGTGTGCGTTTGCATTGTGTGATATGGGATGAGCTTATGATAGCTTCATTTTCCATAGTCATTGCGATTTTTCTATGCACGGGAATTCACCTAGAATAAACCCTAGCGGCATGGCCTAGGGAATTATACCGACTTAAAAATGAACCAGAAATAATAACTGTTTTGAATTCTCACACCAGTCCCACGATTGACCTGGAGTTTATTGTTCACTTATCTAAACTATGGGTGCCCATACTTTGCACAGGCAGTTAGTAGTTTAGTTTGCAGGTCTAGTCATTAGAGTTGGATTCACATCTGGAGCTAGCATTTATTTTGGTTTTACTTCTTCCGCTGAGAGCAAATTCTGTTTTCGCTGAGCTTATGGTATACTCTGATTCATTGTAAATCTGATATAAAAGTTTGTAATAAAATAAAAAGTTTTGTTATTTGTGTTCAAATATGTTAGTACCCATAACCATCCGTCTTTATGAATGAATTAAGTTGGTTTAATTACCGACGAGAATCGAACTAAAAGGTGGGTCATTACATTCTAGTATCAGAGCTTTGGTTTAAACAAAGCTATATGGTACAACATATTTGATCAAAAGATAGGACTCATCAGAGTTATAATATCTCATTAGAGATAGGGTTAGAAATACCCAAGAATGGGATTCTGGAGTATTATGTTTGAGAGAGCATATTTTGAAACATATATAAATTGTTTCGAAACTAAGTAAATCGTTTTGAAAGTGTAATTATTTTAAAATATAATTTATGATAAGGATTTTCAGTATATTATTGACGTCAAGATTGGACTATCTAGTATGTAAGGATTTTTGAATATACGCCTGGCTAACGTATATACGAAGTCCAATATAAACTAGATAGATATAGAATCACACTCTGGTCGCCTGAAGATGATTCTGTTGATGACTGACGCATCATCAGTATTTATTTTTGAGTTTCGAAAGTGGGATGACTATATAATTCTGATTTAAACGCCAAGAAATACTTAAACCATTAGATAAGGGTTAGAAATTGCTTGAATAAATTCTATGAAACGTTTCGATAAATAAATATGAAATGAAATAGATAAGGAAAATTGAATAACTGATGTATTCCTTGTCTGTAAAATTTAAATTGTATTCGTAAATGAATAAAATCTAAATAGTAATGAACGTTTGAAAATAATTCTACTTCTTCGTTCGTTGATGTTTTGTTTTCCTTGCCCCATTTTCATCTTTTGCTTATCGTTACATATTCGACATATTTGTGGTGGTCCAATCCTGCCCCTAACCCTCCCTTTGGCTTTGCGTCGACCGATCTAAGGGCAATTTGTTAATAGCATAGTTTTGGATTCGAAAATAAGTATTTTAATTATCTCTTTGAATTTGTATAAATTACAAATGAATTTCAAAATATTGAATTTGTCCAATATACTATTTTGCAAGGATTTGAAATTTATTTTCCTGAAAACTTGATATGGTATATATATTGGAATGGTTATAAAAGCCTTTAATTTTAGATATTTGAAAATGTGAATAAGTATAATACCTAATTTAAGTTGAAATAAGATAATTGAATTTGATTTTCATTATCAAATAGAATCGATTCTCCAATTATTTGGAATGTGAAAATAGTTTATAAAGTGTTTTATGAACTAAGAAATTTCAACGACTTGAATCCCGATATTTTGAAGGATTTGAAGACAAATATATGATCTGAAAGTATTTGTAAACTATTATTGTTGCGAAATAATTTTTGACCTCGGGATATGAAATGAAATTATTTGTTACCAAGATTCGAGTGTCCCATGACTAAAGAAAGGTATGACATCCCAGGAGACATTATTTATTTATATCGATATGCGCGTAGGCCGTGCCTGGTGGCCTTGTCATAGGGAGAAACCTCTCGACTTGGGACATAAATGTTTACTGTAGAATATTTGAAATTTTCAAAATGATTTTGGTTTTGAAATCACGAAGCAAGTACGATTTGAAATAAAAAGAAATTATCGTATTTCGCATGTTTTGAAAATAAAACTGGGATTTCGAGTCAAAGAAATCACCTTGATTTCAAGTTTAATTGCAATTAGATTTTGATAAAAACAGTTTCGATAAGGTTAAATGCTATTCTTTGTTTTATTTATTTAAATATAGTACTAGATTGAGGGTTGTTAAATATATATGTACAGGTATAATTTTATCGATCTCTCCTTTTTGAGGACGAAAAGTTTTGGGGGGGGGGGATTGTAAAGATCCAAAATTTTCGATGTTTTAATATACAATAAATTTGGATTTAATAAAGTTTAAATATAAATTTTGAGTCTTGAATATGTATAAATATGATTTTGTGCTGGTAAAAAATTCAATTTTGAAAATGTATTTAGTTTGTAAAGATTTTTGAATATTTATTTTTAATAAGTAATGATGTTATCTAATATATTTGCATTGATATAAGAATATTAAATTTATGAAGAATGGTTTAGTTTAAAAGATGTTATTTAAATTTTTGCAAATTAAGATTTGAATTGGAATATAAATTATAATTAAGTATCGGCTTAGAATAATCGTTCAGTTTCTGTACGCGTAGTCTTAAAATATTTTATAGGATTTTTCTTTAATTCTTAATTCGGAAAATAAGCATATATTATTCTAGCATATTTTAGGGTAACCGTGACCCTTTTGACACTTTACAGAATCAATCAACTAGTCTGTTTTATTATTTTTTGTGATTTTGGTTCGTAGATGTACACGACTTTATATTTAGTTGTGGTTATTCGCTATCGAAAAATATATAATATTAAACTAATATGTTAAACCATATAAAAAAACATCATTTCTTTATTATTTATTTTCATTTTCCAAACATTAAACAGTTTAGGGTATTAAAACAACAGCTAATGATATGAATAAAGGAGAACTGGGTATAACAGGTGGGTCTT
Organism: Allium sativum; assembly: GCA_030737875.1. NCBI lineage: Eukaryota > Viridiplantae > Streptophyta > Magnoliopsida > Asparagales > Amaryllidaceae > Allium > Allium sativum. The sequence continues at coordinate 39,636,699 of CM060913.1, forward strand.
GAACTATGCTTCGCTATGCGTACAATTATTGATGACAAAATGAGACAAACTAAACACACATAAAGAAAACATATGACGTTTCATAATGCAAATATTGCTTGAGGCAATAATACACTACCATATAGGATTTTGAAAACAATGTTACATGGATTAAACAAATAGCAGATCGAAAAAAAGAATATAAACTATTATTTTTCGGTTGTACACTTGTATGCTTTAGGATAAATAAACCACCACTTGGCATATTCCTTCTATGGAGATAACCACGTGCTACTTACCATTCGTACCCGCATGCTCTTTGAAAAGGTTTCCTCCTACCCTGTTCCCTTCTCTCCTCCATCATTTTTCCCTACCACTTAAACCCGTCGGCTTCCATTTATTAAAAATATGTCACTGTACATGTTGCCTGACTACCGCCCACTGCAGGCGCCACCCTGCCACTCTACCGCAACCTCCATCAGTCTTCCTTCCCCACTTTGGCCAGTGGACCCACCTTATCTACTCCATTTAAAAGAACCCAATGCTCCTTAGACATCACGACCTCTCCCCCTTACAGTTTTCACCACCGTCGGCCTTCCCCATGTAAGCATCCGCCACCCAAGTACCCCATTTCAGATCCCGCTTTCTTCCTACGTGGACCCTCTTTCCTCTTCCCCTTTTAAAAATCAGTGCGTCCTCTCCTTTACAGTTCTCTGCCTCCATTGGTTCAAGCTTCACCCGAACACCTCCTGTTATTGCATCAACTCCCTGACCATCGGCACTCACCCAGACCCTCACTCCCTTCCTCACGTGACCTGGTTTCTCTCCTCTCTCCTTTGTTTAAACTATCAGCTTTCTTTGATAAGAAAAAATCATTGTATCTGAATACATAGTTCTGCCATTTTTGCTGGGTGACGCCATTCTGGTGATGGGCGGTTTAAATTATTGATGAGAAAACAAACAGTTGGCTTCCCCTATTTAATACAACTCATGTAAGTCCCCATCACCAAATCGAGTTTAAGTGAGTGTATCTATTTTAGCTTTAAAAATCCCCGGACTTGTCTGCCAATATAAGATCTAGTCACTGCGCTTGTTATGTTGAAGGTCGTAAGAATTGAAGCAAAAGAAGAGTGAAGCGGTGAATGAAGACGAGTTCGTGGATGAAGGGATGATACAGATATTTAATGGATTCAAAGCAGCTTAGGGAAGGTCGTTTATATTAGAGAGCAATATTGGTGAGAGTTCTAATTTAAATTTATTTCTAAATTAGTTATAACGGTTAATTATAATTGATAATTCGTTGATGAGCATGGATCATTATGAATGATTGTTATTGATTGTTGATGGCTGTTTATGCGGTTATAGTACACAATACACCAAGCGTTATTCGCCGTAACGCTTAGCGCACCGTTAGTTGGTTATTTTAATGACTATGACGATAATGGATGAATGAATGATCGTTTATTTGTTATTTGGTTGATTCTGCTTGTATGAAATTACGCACACCGTAGTGGTGGAGTCATATGGGTAATTGATTTAGTAGATCTCCTTTCCATGAAATAATGATTTTTATTAAAATAAGGGTTAGGAAATTTAGTTTTAAATTTAATTTTAAAACAATTTAGAAAATGAACTGAGTAAACATTATTCGTATGGGATGAAATAGTTCTGAAAACAATTCCGATCTCTCATTAATTATTTAGATATCGAATTGGGATCAAGAAATGATATTCAACATTGATTTTGTGTGCACAACTTTAACAGTTAGTTGTAAATATTTAACCGAGTTTTGATAAAAAATATTTGTTCCAATTTATTTTGAAATAAAGATGTGGAATTTAAAATGACGATTTTTGGAATGGTTATTTTGGAAAAGATTGAACAAGTTGGAGATATTATTATTAATTGTCCAATTTAATGTAGTATGAGGAATTTGGAAATTGAATGATAGATTTATGTGAATACTTGATTTCATGAGGGTTCATTGGAACAGTTATCAAATGAGTTGCAAATATTATTTTAAAATGTAAATTTGGGAATTTAAAAATCATGACTTTAAAATAAAGTTATTTTGAAGTATAAAAATATTATTTTGAGGAAAGAGATTTGTAATATAATTTTTATCTAAGTTATGGAAATATAAAATTATTTCGGGAAATATTTAAACGATTTAAATTAAAAACGTTTTATAGCATGAATCGAACGCGTCGCGTAATGACAGTTCTTAATATCGATTTTGAATTTCAAATGATTATAACTTGAATGTTTTGTATCAGATTTACGTGAAACGAAAAATGATAAATTTCTATTGATAATAGGTTTTGTATAGACGAGGAATTTTCAAATTCCATCGTATTGTTTTCAAGTTATGTTCAAATTAAAATTTGAAAAGGTCTCTATACGTGCAATTTGTCGACAGTAATGGAAAATCGAATGAAATGGACTTATAAAAATTATTTTAAAATCCAGAAAAATATGATAAGTTATATTTTATTATTTAAAAGTGGTTTGAGTTAAAAATTATGAATTTTGGAATGATTTTGGATCTATTTAGTTAAATAACCATTTCACAACACTTTCCGTAATGCTTTTAACGTTATTATACCATTTCTTTGAAATGATTTGAATTTACAGATTACAAAACATGAATCATTATGGAAAAAGGATCTGTTTAAAAGAATTAAAATATGTGGTATGGAATTTATCTAAATTATAGATAAGATGTGGGAAGTTGAATTAAAAGGAAATGAGTTTGGATAGAGTTAGTCTTGGGATATTCGATATGGAATTCCAAGAGCGGACGAATGCTATCAGAAATATTTAAACATATCCATATCCAGATTCAGATAGTGTTTGCCCGATTTTGTGAATCAATATCAAATATTAGTCGACTAAATTATATTCAGACTTATATTTGAAAATATTAATTATTTGAATTGTCATAAATGGAAATTCAAATCCAAATAAAGATTTGGTAGCTCGGGATAACGACGAATAAATAAATTTTGCTTTGAAATATAAACTTGGAAATGAATATTGAACTTCAAGAAAAGGGTTAAAATGATAATGGGGGTAAGGAAATTGAATGAATCCAAACTTATATTGAAAAGAATTGATAATGATTTGGAAAGGGGATTTGAATTGAGAAAATCATAAAGTCCATAGCTATTGTTTTAAAATACGCTTATTATTTGGAAAGTTCGAGATCAGATCTAGGTCCGAAAACCATTCCAAGTAATAATACGACGTTATAAACTGGAGACTTGGAAATCGAAGTGAAGACCGAATATATTCAAAATGTTTGGGTTGATTCACGATGTCTCAGATCGGGCCATACACCTATTATGAGGTTATAAGTGGCATAAAATCTGAATATATTTGAATATTTCGGATTATCGTTCCATTCAAATCCAGAAAGGACTTGTATGGATTGTGTGTCTGATATTGAAATTGACTACATAGCACTGATTTTAGTTAGTATATATCGGATTTTATGGCAATATTTTATCCTCGTCTCTAAGTAATGTGAACTTAGAGGGTATGCATTGATCAAAATCAGTGACATGTCGTGAATTATCAATGTGGCATACTCGAGTTATGAAACGAGCTAGTGATTATCAAAGCACGGCTTATTGAAGCGTAGCTTTGTGTATATCGTGACATCGGCGAACCTCACACCTCGGATTTGATGGTAACTGGCAGTTAGGTTGTATACATAATCTCTAGTGAAAATCGAAAGTTGTGGCAGTAGATCTACCTTGAAACATGAGGGAACAAAGTATATATGGTGTCCGATGTCTGGATGTTATCGGGGATATATAGTTTGGCGCAATGTATTCGGTGTCCTTTGTCTGGATGTTAATCGGGAGATACTTAGCTTCGTGTCCTCCAATGTTCTTTCGTGTCAGGAACCATCATGTCAGAAATCCAATCTCCAATACGAGCCCATGCGATTTTGATTGTATACCTATAGTTAATATAATCAATTGGGGTTATGGGGGCTATGATTCTATATTTTTTTGCGAAATGATTTTTCGACACTATGCGCTAATGATAATATTTAAAGAGAATTTTTTGTATGAAAGCATTTTTGGTTATCATACGACAAAACTCGCCTATCTGGTGTGCGTTTGTATTATGTGATATGGGACAATCTTATGATAGCTTCATTTCCTAGAGTCATTGCGATTTTTCTATGGAGGGAATTCACCTGGAATAAACCTGTTCCACTTAGTGGCATGGCCCAGTGAATTATACTAACTTTAAAATGAACCCAAAATAATAACTGTTTTGAATTCTCACACCAGTCCCATGACTGACCTGGAGTTTATTGTTCCCTTATCTAAACTCTGGGTGCTCATACTTTGCACAGGCAGCTAGTAGTTTACTTTGCAGGTTTAGTCATCAGAGTTAGTTCACATCTGGAGCTAGCATTTGTTTTGGTTTTACTTCTTTCGCTGAGAGCAAATTCTGTTTCCGTTGAGCTTATGGTATATTCCGATTCATTGTAACTCTGATATAAAAGTTTGTAATAAAATAAAAAGTTATGTTATTTGTGTTCAAATATGTTAGTACCCATAACCATCCATCTTTATGAACGATTTAAGTTGGTTTAATTAGCGATGAGAATTGAGCAAAAAGGTGGGTGATCAAACCATCCTACTAAGTCACCATATAGATTTGCAATTAAAATCACAAGGTTCGTATTGGAAATTGGGTTTCCATCTATGATCTGAAGCAAGGGATCTTCTCCATCCGATTTGGGGCAATCTAGCACACGCCCCAGTGCTCACGTGCACCCGGATCTGGCAGGGCCAGTCCACTCTTACCTTTGTGAATTGGCAATTCCTAAACAATACGTTTTCCAGTCATATTGGACCGAAGATCTAGTCAGCATGTTGACATTAAGGGCCTTTGTACGACCATATCCGAGGTACCTAGCTATCCATCATCCACATAAGTAAAATGTCTAGGCTCCATACCAAGACATCACTCCTAGCTTGAAAGAAACGTATGTCCTCCCTGTGGTCCTTCATCCTGTTTTGACTCATACTGGGGAGTGAAGCTCGTGAATTAACGCTATACACAAGCTAGGCTATATTAAAGCCATGTCGCGATCATCAACCACAAAGCTCTGCTTTTTCAACAAAAGCATTGATCCATGCATCTCAGCATGCCACATTGTCAATCCATACCACACCATTGATGTTTACCAATATATAACCTCTAAGCTCATATGTATCAGAGAAGGGTGTTAAACTAAGAGAATAAATTTTCTGCCACCAAACAGATATACATTTAGCAGAGATCAACGAATACCGTGCAAAGTACAATGTTAGACATACGATCCATTTGCAAGTTCGTTCTAGGTCTGAACGAAACCGGGGGAACCTTATTCCTCTTCACATATGTCCAATACAGGAGAGAGGCCCTCGCATATCCGGTCGATCTCCAAGTATATTTGGATGACCACCACTTATTACCTCGTCTCAGGTGTACAGCCCAATCAAGATATCAGCAATTATCCTAACGATGTGAAGATTTCTGATCTTCAACATCCGTCTTCAAATCTTCAAGTATTAATCATCGTATCAGTTTTTCAGAATGGGTTAAACCTGGTCTTTCCAAATAACTCGCGTATCTTATAATCAAGTGATATTAAAACACATCATACGCCTCATTCCAATCTAGAATATTTTTTATTAAAATATTCTTTAAATTGGGAAATGTTCTCATTAATCTTATCAAAGATTATCTCATATAAACTTATTGTTTAATCCATTCCTTGGAAATCATTTCAAAAGATTTCATAACATCTTTTCACCTCTTAAACCAAATTAAGTTTTATAAAACTAGTCGGGATTAACGAGCCTTACCAAAGCAATCCTTCATTTTATTATCCCACTCCCAACCTGATCATCCCATGGAGAAAAACTAGTACTCCATATTAAAACCCATTGTGTTATCAGTAAATTTAATTACCATTTAACATTCAAATCTAATTAAAGATTTAACTATCGCACGGAGTAAAACTGGTGGTACTCCATCTCGAACACTTCTCGAATTTAATAAATTTAATTATCACATTCATATTTCAATCTAATTAAAGATTTATTAAAAATCCAACTTAGTTTTAATCTCAAAAATCATTACTTAATGATTATCCAACCTAGGAAATTAATCATGTCTTTAACTGGGTTAAAGAATGAATGTCATTTAAAACACAGTTCACGATACTCCCAAAATTAACTTCCATTTAATATAGAATCTTCACGAAAATCTGATCAGCATATAATCGATGTAAATTTTCATATGATACTAATACTATAAATGGGATAACGACAAAGCCTTTTAAATTCAATAAATAGTAAATGCCTTCCTTCACAGAAGCTCATCTCAATTATTATTAAATCGGATTCCACTCAACTCCAATTTAGTTTATTAAATTGGAAAACTTCTCTTTAGAATATTCCATTAAATCTTGATTAAAAGATTCATAAATTCCAAATCATAACATTACTGTTAATTGGGTTTAAGAACTAATGTTATTTAAAACATCGTTCAAAATGAACCCAAAATAAACTTCCATTTAATTCCAATTATACTTATTAGTTGGAAAACTTCATTAATCTTAATTAAAAGATTTATTCTTTTCTCAACTAGGTTTAAGAATAGTGTTATTAAAGACATCATTCACAACAGTACCAGAATCAAATTTGATGTTAAATACAAGGCTCTAAATAGAAATAATATCGGCTTATATTCAACATCAAATTCTGAAACCAATAGATATCGTATTGGGAATAACGATATCTATATCTTCCAAATTCCTTAACGATATCCGTATAATTACAGAATCCAATACTGGAATATTCGAAGATAATTTCCATTCAAATCCTTTTCAATTTATAAATTGGAAAATTTTAGTAATATTAAAATCATTCACAATCCAATTTATTAATTAGAACTATTGGATTCTTACACTAATTATTAACTGGACTATTTAGGTAAAAAAATCATTTATCTTTTCAAAACCGGACTATTTCATCCAAAAATCTTTTCAAATCATTCATTATGATTTAGTATAACATTTAAAAATAGGCCCTTTCCGTAAAATGACATTTCAAGTCATTTAGTTGCACTGGCGTTGTTTTTTATTCCAATTTGAAATGAACATTTTACAAAAATCTAATCATCAGAATTTAAATATCTTATAATCATTTGAATGCTATTTTTGATACGAACCTAATGGTTCCAGTTTTAAGAGAATTTGACGGTTGATCTCCTATTATGTCAATTCGAAGTTAATAATCGAAATTCGCGAACGGTTGCTGTGCGACTAGTTCTATTCGAATCAATTTATTATATGTAATAAACTTTATCGACTTCCATTCAAAACGTATTTTATAAACCATTTATAATCTCGTCTAAATATGATGCCAACTTCCATTTCAATTTTGAATCAAAATCGAACATTCCATATAATTATAATCTTAGAATGATAATATTTTCAAAATATCAGATTTTGAAATCCAATTTTCTCCATATTCATTATAAAAACAAATAAAATCGATAGAAAAGTCCGTTTAAGTTAAAATATCGGTTATTTACTTAATTCGGCTTCATATTTTGAAATTACTATGCGTTTCAAAATAAACTTGTACAAATCATAATTGTATGAAAATTTATTTAAATCAATTTGTTCGGTTACAAATATTCATAGATATTCTAATATCTTAATGTCCATCCAAAATCGGACATCAAAATCTAACTTTGATTCTTCACTGAATATTATATTAAAAATATTCATTTTTATTCCGGATTGAAATGGGATTAGTTAAATAACGATTACAACAGTTTGTCAATCAATTGACTGACATACGACTACGCACATGGGAGATGTGTGAATTAATTATCATACGGAGGCCCGTGTCGGGTTTTCATCCATCAACCAATGATTATTATTTGCACACTTGGGCAATGTGTAATTGGAACAACTCGGATTTCAGAACCAATTTAAAATTTTTATTTTGGCAATTTTAATGGATTTTGAAGATTTAAAATGATTTATTTTAAATAATAACAACTATAAACGAAGTTAGAATGTATAAATTTATTTTATTTATAAAACGAGCTTGAAATGGCGTGGCTGTTTGAAAATTCTATTTTAAATTTCAAATGAATGTATAGGATTCAAAATAAATTGGATTTCGGTAAAACCAGAAACGTTGGAATCTGTTTAATTATATCTTTCTAATGAATATGAAAAATCCAGATTTCATAACGAGAATTAAAAGTTATGTCCAGTTTAAAACTTGAAATAGTCGCTATGGAATTTACATATATTTTAAATAGCCCTTAAAAATAGTCATTTTGCAAACGATCTCCGTTTTCGATGAAACCGCTTTTGTGGGATCTGGGATGTCAAATTATTGTTGTATTCCAATTTTTAGAATTTTTGAAATTAATATGTGAGCGTCGGGGATTCAAACACGTTTGGTACTTTCAGTTTGAATTTAATCAACAGGAAATTGACCATTTTTCAAATGGTCTCCAAATTCGATGAATTAGTTTTGTTAGGACCGTATTATCAAAACATAGCTAGATTTATTTTTTGGGAACTTTTGGAGTCAGTATGTGGGCCCGGTAAATCAAATTGCCTGTTAAAATCCAATATATGTTGATTTATATTTTAATTTAAAGAAAAACCGATTGAAACAATCGAATTGGCTTGCGGGACATATCTCATTGTGTCCGGAATGGGAGTAATTAGCTAGGGATGACAGTTTATGGGTTCGATTTGAAGTTCGAACGGAAATTACTATAAATAGAAAACCTAACCCTAATTCTTTATAAAAAAAAGAAAAAAGAAAGAAAGAGAAAACCTAATCGCTCAACCGCCCCCCTTTCATCCCGTCGCTCCAAATCACCAACCCCCACCGCCTCCTACCGCCAACGCAACCACCTCCCCACAGCCACCGCTGCCCCTCCAGCGCGCTCCCCCTCGCCACCGACCTCCCCTCTCTCTCCTCCCTCTTCAAATTCGAGCCAAGCCTTCCACCTTTGGAAAAACCGCCTTTGGCCACCCTACCCCACGCCGCCGCCACCTGAACTGACCCCCACTGCCTACAGCACCCCACAGCCACCTCGTCCGACCACCACGCCGCCCGTGGGACCCCCCATTCGTAAAAATCTAATTTTTATAAATTTCCTATTTTGCATTTTACACCTGAGCTTCCTCAGCCAATATCTCCCAAACCGTGCGCTTCTAGCCAAAACTCCACAATGCTAAAGTCCAAGAGCATGATTTTCTCTTCGATTTGGCTATATGGAAGTCGTACTTTGGATTGCGTAGTTGTTTGGAAAACACGTCCAAAGTCTGTTATCCAAATACTGTCTTTTCGCAATTTCTGGCAAAATGGACCAATTTTGGAAGAAAGGCCACTAGACGAAAGTTGTCCAGAATGGCGCGCTTAGGCTAAAAAAAGATAGCATGAAGATTGAAGCTCATTTGAAAATTATGAGATCAGAACAGTGAATCAAAACTTCAGAAAAGCACGGCGGAGTGGATCCCAAAGAGAGAACTCTTTCTCACTCTAATTATTTTACAGTTAAAAATATACTAGAATGCAGATGGGGCTTATAAGCCCACGACACAATTTATTGTACAAACCATGATTGTTTGTTTGGGTTGTATTATGGAAATTTGAGGGTATTATGGTTATTGATTGTATTATATTTTGGTTGATTGGATTGAATAATTTGTATGGCACGAGCCAGTATCAAGAGAGGGGTAATGCTAGGCATTACTCCTGTTTTAATAGCGCGCCGTTACAATGCCAAGATTTTCTGAAATAAATATTTATTCGTTAAAAATATAATTTTTAATGTGTATATGATATGTATAAAATATTCATATGTTGACCAAAATGTTTGAACGATAAAAATATCATTTTTATGGAATGAATGAAATGTTAAAAATAGTGAAGTGTTGAAATTAATATTTATTGTTAAAAATATAATTTCTAACGTATATATGAATGGCACAAAATTCTCCTGAAATGAAAATAAACATTCATTTACAAATCGGATGATTTGTTTATGTACACCCATTTAACTGATATTGATTGGGACGATAAATTTTACACATCGCCTAACAATACAAATAATATTCTGTATTTGTTGGTTGAAACCCCACACGGGTATTGGGATGATATTTAACGTACACTAATCTCAATTGTTTAGTTGTATGTCAATCGATGGTTGACAGACTGTTGCAAGCATTTATTATTTATATTTAATGCTTACGCAGTTGTGTAATGCACTCTGGATGATGGTTGACTGTGTATGATTATTGTTGTGTACATGTGTGTATGAAATCCATATTAATAACATTATGTGGTAATTGATTGGGTCTGATTCCAATTCAGAAAGAATGAATATTTTAAAATAACGAATATTTTAAAATAATATTCTATAAAGGATTAAAATATGATTTTGATGTCCGATTCGGGATGGACACGAAAATATTGAAATATACGATAATTAGATTTGCGCCATTTTAATGCAAACGATATTTATATCAATTTTATTCATTTTTATGATGAATATCGAAAAGGAAATTATTTCAAAATCTGATGTTTTGAAAGAATTATCATTTAAATATTATAATGATAAAGAGTACTCAATTTTGATTTAAAATTAAAGTGAAAGAGGGAATCGTTTTTAAAGCAAATTTATAAAATACATATTGAACGAGATATATTATATATATATATATATATATTAATGGCTTGAATAAAACGCGCTGCACCGTGACCATTCGCGAATTTTGACCATTGATTTCGAATTGACATTACGTGAGATCCGACTGTTAGATTCTTCTAAAACCGGAATCATTGTGTTCGAATCGGAAAGATTCCAACGTATATAAGAGATTTGAAATCTAACGCATGGATTTGGAATTATGTCCAAATCAAATTTGGAAAAGGTCACTGTAAATGCAGTTCGATGACCATTTATGGCAATCGACTGAAAGGGCCTTAACAAAATTATTAAAAATATTAATAATTTGTGTAAAATCAGAATAAATGATTTGGAAAGAATTAGGATGAAAAATTCCATATTTGAAAAGATAAAAATATATTTTTATCAAAATGAACTAGTTATTAACTAGTATAATAATCCAATATTTTTAAAAATAAATAAATTGGATTTGAAATGGTTTTAAAATAACCAAAATTTTCCAATGAATAAATTGGAATGGAAATAATCTTCAGAATATTTCGATATTGGATTCCGTGGTTATACGAATATTGTTATGGGAATTTGGAAGGTACAAATATCATTATTCCCAATACGATATCGATTAGTTTCAGAATTTGATATTGAATATAAGCCGATATAAGTTCTATTCAGAGCCTCGTATTCAATATTAAATTGGATTTTGGTTTTGTTATGAAAGGTGTCTTAAATAACACTGCTCTTAAACATAGGTGAGAAAAGAATAAATCTTTTTATTAAGATTTAGTGATGTTTTCCAATTAATTAATATTTAATTAGAACTGAATAAAAGAATTGGATTTTAGGTTTGTCGTGAATAGTATCTTCAATAACACTGTTCTTAATCCCCGTGTGAAAAGAATAAATCTTTTAATTAAGATTATTAGATTTTACAATTATATTTAGTAATTGGAATAAAGTGGAATATGAATTGGGTTTATTGTGAATAGTGTTTTTAACGACATTCGTTCTTTAACCCGATTAACAGTGAAATGTGATTTGGAATTTATAAATCTTTTAATTAAGATTTAATGAAAATTTCCAAAGTAAAGTTTTCCGGTTTAATAAAATAAATTGGGATTGAATGGAATTCGATTTGGTAATAATTGAAGTGAGCTTCTGTGGAGGAAGATGGTTAATATATGGAATTTAAAAGGCCTTGTTGTTATTCCATTTATATTATTAGTCAGATGCGGAAATTAATATCGATTATAAATTGATCTGTTTTCCCGTGAAGATTCCATAATTAATGGAATGAGATTTTGGGTTTATCGTGAACTGTGTTTTAAATGACATTGATTCTTTAACCCAATTAGAGACAGGATTTCATGTCTAACATTGCATTTCGAACTGTATTGTCGATCTCTGCTAAATATATATTTGTTTGGTGGTGGAGAATTTATTCTCTTGCTCAACACCCTTCTATGAGACGTACGAGCTTAGAGGTTATATATTGGTAGAAATCAATGGTACGGTGTAGATTTTCGGTGTGGCATGTTTGGGTTTCCAAAGTTAAATAATCATTAAATAATGATTTTTGGGAAGATCAAAACTAAGTGGAGTTTTAATGAATCTTTAATTAGATTGAAATGTGAATGTGATAATTTAAATTATCGAACTTGGGAAATGATCGAGAATGGGGTACCTTACTCCAGGAGATTGTTAAATCTTTAATTAGATTTGAACGTGAAATGGTAATTAATTTTACCGATAACACCATGGTGTTTGTAACAACCCGCATTCTACGCATCATAGGATCGTAGAATATTTATTTCTTTCACATACGAAGTCGTATGGTCATGTAACTTTAGGAGATGACTATTGGGGTCATTTCCCATGTTCATGATTTTTCTCGATTTTAAAATGACCGTTTTGCCCCTAGCTGATCTTGTTTTGGCCATAACTTTTGATTGGAAATGAGTTTTGACCTGAATCTACTTCCATTGGCTTCGGATGATGGTTTACCTTTCCGTAGAGTGGTCAAATGTGAAAAACGGACTTACTGTTTGGAAGATATGGCTGAAATAAAGTTTAGAGGGTGAAAAACTGCTTAACCGGGCCAAATAGGGTGATTAGTGAATGAGCCCATAACTCATTTCGGGATTAGGGTTATGGGGAGGCTGAAATGAGTTAGGTTTTCATTCTACTTCAGTTTTCTAGCCGTCACTTACCTCTTAGAAATCCTAACAATGGCCTCCAACCTCTAAAACACCTCCAAATCACTTTCTAATCAAGGATTAAGCTTAGCAACATGAAATCAAGGCGGATTTGCACAAGAATCGAGGTAGGGCTGCTGTGTTGCATCGGTATTCGCGCCCAAATAGTAGAGTTTCAGTTCTAAAGGTTTTATTTGTGGCTAAGGTGAGTGATTTGCATAGTTCCTCACTAATTATGGTTAATTAAGGGTAATTAGTGTTGATTAGCGAATTTATACACTAATAAATTCTGGAAAAATATTTATAAATCCTTAAATGATGTTTTAGACCTCTGTTAGAAATTTAGGTTAATTTGATTAAGTTTTGCTAATCATATCATTAGTTTTGCCTAAACATGCTTAAGGGAAAATATGGGGTTTTGGCTATGTTTGATTCGGTTAACCTTGTCATGTTGATTGTTTTGGTGTTTGTGGTCACTTCTATATGTTACTATGACTGTATGATATGCTTTGTGATTGTTTGGAATAGTTAGAATGGTTGAAAACGCCGTCGAATGGCGTAAAACAGCTCCCTGGACAAAGTGCAGGAATTCGGATCGGATGGGGGATTGAGGGCCGGATCGTATCGCCCTATGGGGTCGTAGAGTCACATCACGAACCAAGCCATCTCCTCCGAACCGAACCATCTGTGTGAGGTCCACGAGCATCAACTGTAAACTGCCTTTCGTACCCGATCCGAACCACTCAAGAGAAGGAGTCCGACCCGAACCGCTCCACCTCTCGTGGTATGTATTATCCCGACCCGACCCGTATGGCCACCTCCGAACCGAACCGATGTATGGCGATTGGACTTGAAGAACCCGACCCGATCCGCCAGGAGGTGATGATGATCGATCTAAACCACCACGAGATGAAGATCACGAACTGAACTGGGGAAGCACGATCCGAACCCAAAGAGAGGACGATCTGAAGCAAAGCAAAGGGGGAAAACCGAACCGATCTGGGAAAGAAGACCAATAACCCGAGATGCAAAGGTAGTCCAATGGGAAGTTTGTACTCATGATCCAGTTCGGAACCAACGAGTTGACTTCATGAGTTGGGCTCTGCTGCGGGACGCGTGCTAAGGGGTTGTCGATGTCTATAACTTTGGATCACTATGTATAGGGGGTACGTGAACGGATTTAGGGCCACAGTGGCCTAGGTACGACTAAAGAGCTATAGACCAATGAAGTAGGTTCATTTGTAAAGGTTTGGTCATGACTCCATGTGGTGAGCTTGGTAGTAGCAGTAGTTGAACAAGTCGAACTCCGTCACTACTTCGATGGGCCTAGTGATCGAAGCAGTAGATATCGTATGATTTACGCATTGAGTGAGAGATGTGGGGATGGTTGCTATGCTTGATTTGTTTGCCATCATTATGACATGCACACCCCCACCTCCGTTATCTTTACACCATCTGTTTAGTGGCACCTTAGAGTATTGTACGGAATGTAGTGCTAACTCTTTGGTTGCAGGTCCAGGTTCAGGTATGGTTTAGTATACCTGTTATTGTTCTGTTTAGTTGCTTATCACTCATACCATACATTTTGTCTGACCCAGAGTTTTATGTTTCTTCTTATTACTCAGGGTGCTCTCACGAGCAGACTAGAGACAGGTTAGCTGGGTATGCACGAGTAGCTGATCCGGAGAAGAGCATGAGGCTTCCACATATGATGCATATAGATATTCTCCCTGTGTTGTTGAACATTACTGCTTGGGCATTAGTAGTGCATCTTCTACTTTAGCTTTCTTTTGCTTTAGAGACAGTTTAAAGTTGTAATAATGATGTTGGATCATAAGCTGTATTTGGATTTCCGCTGCTATGTTGGTTTAGTTTTCAGCTTATGCACTGTCTCGCCTATTTTATGTCAAGATTATGTTATTATTATATTTTGTGCCATGCGCTGTGATACGTCTATAGGTTCCTTGTTAGTTAATTCTCTTCTTTCTTTTCTTTGGCGACCGTTCTGTGCTAGTTGGGCATGTGTACAGCGCACCTTCGGAGGAAATGCAGGCTAGTGCGGGGCGGGCCATCACACTTGGTATCAGAGCTCTAGGTTGCGTAGTTAACCTAGGGAAAGACACCAGGGAGAAATAATATGTATATGAGAGCGTGTATTTGTGATTATTTAGGTTTTCAAAAGCTATATATATACTATTAATATATCTAAGGATGAAGTCGCACTGCACTGACACCACAAAGAGGATGGTTAATCGTTTTCTCTTTACAGATTGAACGATGAGCCGATACGCAAGAGGTGCCGGTAGAGGAGCCAATAATGGGAATGCTGCTGACATGAGGACGATGTTTACTGACCTCATGAGAGAGATGCTTAGAGATGTTCAAAAGGAAGCTCCTAATGCTGGTAATGGTGGTGGTCCAATAGTGCAGGCGCCTAGGGACAATTTCGCCAAGCTGAATAAGGATTATACTATTCTTGGTGGGAATCCGTTCCACGGAACGGAGTCGGCTACGGATGGTCAGGATTGGTTGGATAGCTGCGAGCGCATCTTTGAAGATTTGGGTATCGAGGATGCGATGAAGAGAAGGCTAGCATCCCGTCAGCTGCAAGGATGGGCAATGAATTGGTGGAATGCCATAAAGGCAGCTACTCCCGAGGATTAGATTACTTGGGAGCAGATTAAGGTTCGCTTTAGCGATAAGTTCATTCTAGCTGCTCAGAAGTCAGTGTTGTTTAAGAAATTCTTGGAGCTCAAGCAGAATGGCAGAGCTGTCTCGGAGTATATTGCAGAATTCGATACTTTATCGAAGTATGGACAATTTCTTATTGATACTGTCGAGAAGAAGAATGAGAAGCTCATAACTGGCTTGGATGGATACTTGGGGGAAAGGCTTATTAACCACATCGATGAGAAGTTTGAATCGATTGTGGGGAAGGCTTTAAGATCGGAAAGTCTTTACCCTAAGTCGAAGACTGAGGTTGCATCTGCAGAGGAGCCAAAGCCGCAAGAAAGTGGTGGAGGCAAGAGTGGTTCTCAGAATAAGAGGAAGCAGAACCAGAATAAGGATGGCCAGAAAAAGAATAAGAAAGATGTTGAGTGCTTCAGCTGTGCTAAGAAGGGCCATTATGCTAGTAATTGTCGGGCCAAGCCCGCAGATAGAAAGTGCTTCAACTGTGTCCAAGTGGGACATCACAAAGACAAGTGTCTGCATCCCCCTAAAGAAAAGCAGGTGGTGAAAGCGTATGCCCTTAATGTTATTCCTTCTTCGTCGAATGCCCCAACTGCGGTGGAGAAAGGAAAGAATGTTGTTGTTTAAGGTATGCTTTCTGTTTATGATGTTCCTGTTAGAGTTTTGTTTGATACTGGGGCTTTCAGTTCTTTGATATCTAGTGACCTGGTAGATAGGTTGGGATTGGAGCCCGAGATTGTTGACAGACCTTTAGTAGTGATGAACCCGATTGGTGGTTCGACTAACCTTAGCATGATTTGTCGTAATGTGGTCTTATCGAGTCATGGATGCATGTTTGTTTGTGATTGCTTTGTTTTGGGCTTTACTGGGTTTGGCATTATTTTGGGAGTTGATTGGCTCCAAAGATACGGGGTGGTGGTAGACTGTAAGGGCTTTTTGGTGACAGCTAGAGCGGATGATGGGCAGAGGGTAGTATTTGGTGGTCTACCCGGTGATGGGGTAATGGCTAGTTTTCTGAATTCCCTCGACATTCTGCATAGTGAGTTGTCAGGTTTGCCCGTGGTTGGCCAGTATCTGGACGTTTTCGAGGAAGTGACTGGGCTTCCACCACAACGAGAGATTGAGTTCCGTATTGATTTAGTGAAAGATGCCAGACCGATAGTGGTGCCACTTCGTCGTATGGCACCAAGGGAACAGCGAGAGCTCGGGGTGCAAGTCAACGATCTTTTGAGGAAGGGATTTATCAGAAAGAGTGTTTCTGAATGGGAAGCACCAGTTGTGTTTGCTACCAAGGTGGATGGTTCCCTTCGTTTGTGTGTAGACTACCGCGAGTTGAATAAAGTGATGAGGAAGAACAAGTATCCTCTACCGCGGATAGATGATTTGTTTGATCAGTTGAGTGGCACGAGAGTATTCTCTCGGTTGGATCTCGCGACAGGTTTTCATCAGCTTAGAGTGGAAGCTGAGAGTATAGCTAAAATGGCATTTCGGACACCGTCTGGATTTTATGAGTGGTTGGTCATGCCATTCAGGCTGACCAATGCCCCAACATATTTTGTGGATCTTATGACTAGGGTATTCAGAGATCAGTTGAATAAGTTTGTCCTTGTGTTCGTGGATGATATTTCGGTCTATTCGGGGACAGAGGAAGAACACAAGGAACATTTAAGAATAGTGATGGAGGTGTTGAGAAAACACCAATTGAAAGCAAAGTTTTCTAAATGTCACTTCTGGAGGAGGGAAATGAGATTCTTGGGCCATGTTGTTTCAGAGAATGGTATTGCCGTGGATTCTGCGAAGGTGGCAACGGTACAAGATTGGTCTACGCCCAAGAATGCAACGGTCATAAGAAGTTTCTTGGGGTTAGCTGGATATTATCATAAGTTTATCCAAGACTTCTCCAAGATAGCAGCACCGTTGACTCAGTTGACCAAGAAGAATCAAGCTTTCGTCTGGGACGAAAAGTGTGACAATGCATTCAAGAGCCTAAAAGAAAAGTTAACATGTGCACCAGTGTTAGTCATTCCTAAGGGGAATAAAGAAATGATGGTATATACGGATGCATGTGGTACCGGACTAGGTGCTGTATTGATGCAAGGAGGTAGGGTTGTAGCTTATGCAAGTCGGCAACTAAATCCGCATGAGAAAAGATACCCTACCCATGATTTGGAATTAGCAGCGATCGTGTTTGCATTGAAGATGTGGAGACATTATCTCTTGGGAGAAAGATTCGAGTTGTTTACCGATCATAAATCGTTAAAGTATCTCTTCTCTCAGAAGGATCTAAATCTCCGACAGCAAAGATGGTTAGAATTCTTAGCTTCCTATGATTTCGACATCGCATATACACCAGGAAAGGGCAATGCGGTGGCTGATGCATTGAGTAGAAGACATGCCAGTTTAGGGGCTATGTTCCTTGAATGGAAGAAACTGGAGTATATCGCTGGGTATGATTTCAGACCAAAATGCGAATTGGATCCAGAAATGTTAGCAAGTTTGACGATTAGACCCATTTTGATTAAGCAGATTGGTTCCAGTCAGAGGGACGATCCTAACCTATTGGAAATCATCTCAAAGTTAGAGATGGGAATCAACGAAGAGATGAATAAGTATGGGCTTGATCGAGATGGATGGCTTAGGAAGAATGGAAGACTGGTTGTACCCAATGTCAATGGATTGAGAGATGAAGTGCTTAGAGAATGTCATCACTCAAAACTGACTATACACCCCGGTGGTAACAAGATGTACCGAGACATGAAGCGGACCTACTATTGGGAAGGGATGAAAAGAGACGTTGGGAAGTTTATATCCAAATGCATGAACTACCAGCTAGTTAAAGCTGAGAAAAAGAAGCGTAGTGGTTTGCTACAACCATTAGAAATTCCAGAATGGAAATGGGAACAAGTGTCAATAGATTTCATTGATGGGTTACCAAGGACTAGATCGGGCCATGATAGAATTTGGGTGATTGTGGACCTATTGACTAAGAGTGCAAGATTTATACCCGTCAAGTCGAATAGGACGGCAGCTAAGTAAGCCGAACTATATGTAAAGTGGGTAGTGAGATTTCATGGAATACCCAAAGGCATTATGAGTGACCGAGATCCGTTGTTCACTAGTGGATTTTGGAAGAGCTTACAAGAGGCGTTTGGATCAGAATTACATCTCAGTACCGCGTATCATCCTCAAACCGATGGTCAAGCAGAGAGGGCAAATCGTATTTTAGAAGATCTCTTGAGAGCCTGTGTATTAGATTTCGGTGGATCATGGGATGACCATTTGCATCTAGTAGAGTTTGCATATAATAATAGTTACCAATCCAGTATTGGTATGGCTCCATTTGAAGCTTTGTACGGAAGACCGTGCAACTCACCGTCATGTTGGGTAGAAGCTGGTGAGAAGTTTGTACTTGGACCCGACGTGATAAGAGAAACTTCAGACAAGATCAAGATCATTCAACAGCGGATGAAGGCTGCCCAAGATAGGCAGAAAAGTTACGCTGATAAGAGCAGAAGAGAATTAAAGTTCTCCATTGGCGACTTGGTGTTTGTCAAGATTTCTCCGTTAAAGAGCGTGATACGATTTGGCAGGAGAGGCAAGTTAGCACCTTGGTCCATTCCCAGTTCTCGAACAAATTGGGAATTTGGCATATAAAGTTGAATTACCAGACAAGATGGCAGGAGTTCACAACATATTTCATGTTTCCCAATTAAGGAAGTTCGTACACAACCCAGATGTGACTATTTCACCTGATCAGTTGGATGATACCGAAGTTGAACCCGAGGCGATTGGGAACCGCAGACCTATGCGTATTGTTGGGAACGATACGAAGCAACTTTGAAGTAAAGCGGTGAATCTAGTAAAAGTTCAGTGGGGCGAGAATGAAAATGACTGTACTTGGGAGACAGAGGAGAAAATTAGGAAGACGTATCCAGAACTCTTTGCCTGGTAAGATTTCAGTTTCGATTTAGTCTTTCCACATGCTAGGATAGGTCTGTTTTGTTTGTTTTGCATGATTGATTGTTGTATATGGTTGGTAGGCATGTGGAATCCTTTGTATGTTTTGGGTTAAGGAATTTCGGGGATGAAATTTCTTAAGGGGGGAGAGTGTAACGACCCGCATTCTACGCATCATAAGATCGTAGAATATTTATTTCTTTCACATACGAAGTCATATGGTCATGTAACTTCGGGAGACGACTATTGGGGTCATTTCCTATGTTCATGATTTTTCCCGATTTTTAAATGACTGTTTTGCCCTTATCTGATATTGTTTTGGCCATAAATTTTGATTGGAAAGGAGTTTTGACTTGAAACCACTTCCATTGGCTTCGGATGATGGTTTACCTTTCCGTAGAGTGGTCACATGTGAAAAACGGACTTACCGTTTGGGAGATATGGCTGAAATAAGGTTTGGACGGTGAAAAACTGCTTAACCGGGCCAAATAGGGTGATTAGTGAATGCACCCATAACCCATTTCAGGATTAGGGTTATGGGGAGGCTGAAATGAGTTAGGTTTTCATTCTATTTTAGTTTTCTAGCCGCCACTTACCTCTTAGAAACCCTAACAATGGCCTCCAACATCTAAAACACCTCCAAATCACTTTCTAATCAAGGATTAAGCTTAGCAACATCAAATCAAGGCGGATTAGCACAAGAATCGAGGTAGAACTGCTGTGTTGCATCGGTATTCACGCCCAAATAGTAGAATTTCAGTTCTAAAGGTTTTATTTGTGGCTAAGGTGAGTGATTTGCATAGTTCCTCACTAACTATGGTTAATTAAGGGTAATTAGTGTTGATTAGCGAATTTATAAACTAATAAATTCTGGAAAAATATTTATAAATTCTTAAATGATGTTTTAGACCTCTGTTAGAAATTTGGGTTAATTTGATTAAGTTTTGCTAATCATATCATTATTTTTGCCTAAACATGCTTAAGGGAAAATATGGGGTTTTTGCTATATTTGATCCGGTTAACCTTGTCATGTTGATTGTTTTGGTGTTTGTGGTCACTTCTATATGTTACTATGACTGTATGATATGCTTTTTGATTGTTTGGAATAGTTAGAATGGTCGAAAACGCCGTCGAATGGCGTAAAATAGCTCGCTGGACAAAGTGGAAGAATTCGGATCGGATGGGGGATGAGGGCCAGATCGGATCGCCCTATGGGGTCGTAGAGTCACATCACGAACCAAGCCATCTCCTCTGAACCGAACCGTCTGTGTGAGGTCCACGAGCATCTATGTAAACTGCCTTTCGTACCCGATTCGAACCACTCAAGAAGAGTCCGACCCAAACCGCTCCACCTCTCGTGGCATGTAGCATCCCGACCCGACCCGTATGGCCACCTCCGAACCGAACCGATGTATGGCGATTGGACTTGAAAAACCCGACCCGATCTGCCAGGAGGTGATGACGATCGATTCGAACCACCACGAGATGAAGATCACGTACTGAACTAGGGAAGCACGATCCGAACCCAAAGAGAGGACGATCCGAAGCATAGCAAAAGGGGAAAACCGAACCGATCTGGGAAAGAAGACCAATAACCCGAGATGCAAAGGTAGTCCAATGGGAAGTTTGTACTCTGGATCTAGTTGGGAACCAACGAGTCAACTTCATGAGTTGGGCTCTGCTGCAGGACGCGTACTAAGGGGTTGTCGATGTCTATAACTTTGGATCACTATGTGTAGGGGGTACGTGAACGGATTCAGAGCCACAGTGGCCTAGGTACGACTAAAGAGCTATAGACCAATGAAGTGGGGTCATTTGTAAAGGTTTGGTCATGACTCTATGTGGTGAGCTTGGTAGTAGCAGTAGTTGTACAAGTCGAACTCCGTCACTACTTTGATGGGTCTAGTGATCGAAGCAGTAGATATCGTATGCTTTACGCACTGAGTGAGAGATGTGAGGATGGTTGCTATGCTTGATTTGTTTGCCATCACTATGACATGCACACCCCCACCCCCATTATCTTTACACCATCTGTTTAGTGGCACCTTAGAGTATTGTACGGAATGTAGTGCTAACTCTTTGGTTGCAGGTCCAGGTTCACGTATGGTTTAGTATACCTGTTATTATTCTGTTTAGCTGCTTATCGCTCATACCAGACTTTTTGTCTGACCTAGAGTTTTATGTCTCTTCTTATTACTCTGGGTGCTCTCACGAGCAGACTAGAGACAGGTTAGCTGGGTATGCACGAGTAGCTGATCCGGAGACGAGTAGGAGGCTTCCACGTATGATACATATAGATATTCTTCCTGTGTTGTTGAAGATCACTGCTTGGGCATTAGTAATGCATCTTCTACTTTAGCTTTCTTTTACTTTAGAGACAGTTTAAAGTTGTAAAAATGATGTTGGATCATAAGCTGTATTTGGATTTTCGCTGCTATGTTGGTTTAGTTTTCAGCTTATGCCCTGTCTCGCCTGTTTTATGTCAAGATTATGTTATTATTATATTTTGTGCCATGCGATGTGAGACGTTCTACAGGTTCCTTGTTAGTTAATTCTCTTCTTTCCTTTCTTTGGCGACCGTTCCGTGATAGTCGGGCATGTGTACAGCGCACCTTCGGAGGAAATGCAGTCTGGTGCAGGGCGGGCCATCACAGTGTTAGATATGAAGTATTACCAGTTTTGCTCCATGGGATGAATAGGTTGGGATTGGGAAATATAACAAATGATTACTTTGGTAAGGTGCGCTAATCCCGACTAGTTTGGATAAACCTTAATTTGGTTTAATTTGAGATCCAAATGAAGATTAATGAATAAATTTAAAGAATTTATCTTTGATAAAGTTAACGGGGACCTTTCCCTAATGATGTGAATATTTGAATAAAAGAATATTCTAGATTGGAATGAGGCGTATGTTGCGTTTTTATAGCACTTGATTATAAGATTCGTGAATTATTCGGAAAGGCTATGTTTATACCCATTCTGAATAATTGATTCGACGATAAGTCGATGATAAAGACGGTGGTTGAAGACCGAAGTTCTTCACATCGTTTGGATGATTACTGATGTCTTGATTGGGCTGTACACCCAGGACAAGGTATAAATGGTGATCGCCCAGACCTACTTGGAGATCGACTGGATATGCGAGGACCTCTCTCCTGTATTGGACATATAGGACGAGGAATAAGGTGCCTATGGTTTCGTTCAGACCTAGATCGAACTAGTAAATGGATGTGTGCTTGACATTGAATTTTATTCTGTGTTGATTGATCTCTATTAAATATATGCCGGTTTGCTGGCAAAGAATTTATTCTCTTGCTTAACACCCGTCTCTAAGACGTACGAGCTTAGAGGATATATATCAATAGACATCAGTCGCATGGCGTGAATTTTGTGGCATGCTGAGATGCAAATGATCAAGCTTCCATTGAAAAGCAGAATCTTGTGGTTTGATCGAAGCACGGCTTTAAATAGCATAGCTTTGTGTATAGCGTTAATTCGCGAGCCTTACACCCCAGTATGAGTCTAAAACGAGATTAGGGACGTAGGGAGAACATGACGTGAGATGACCCGAAATCCCCCTTACCGGAAAGCCCGGATTGTACTTAGGACAAGACGAATCAGAACACAAACAGAAGAACATTTCATTGTTATTACAACAATTCCATCATAATACAAGAATATACCGGAGTATGAATCAATATTATACATTTTTCAATTATCAGAGATTTAAATACATTGCTACAGCGGAAAAAATAATACAAAACAAAACTGAAAAGAATATACGGATACAGAGCTTTCCGAATATCATTCCAGCTGTAAACCAGGATCATGTGAATATAAATCTGCAAAACCAAAACTACTAGTTGCCCGTGCAAAATAAGGGCACCCACAGTTTAGATTAAAACAATAAACTCCAGGTCAGTCATGTGACTGGTGTGAGAACTATAACAATTATTTAAAACTTTACTTTAAATCAGATATATCAAGGGACCACGCCGTATAACACGGAACGGGTTTCCTCCCAAGAATACCAGTACATATAACAAAACAGCACAATGCTTTTTGGAAAAGTGAAGCTATTATGAGACCCAGGTCCTATCACACAATGCAACGCAAGCCGGGGGATAGGGTTTTCCCTTATAATAGCCAAACATGCTTTGTACGTTAAAACAAATCATTTGATACTATTATAAGTGCATAGTATATAAAATAACTTCAAATATAAATGTATCAATTCTAGACGGCATGGGTACCATATATCATGTCGCCAATACTCGACTCTACAATCAAAACCGTAAAGTCACGTATTGGAAGTTGGATTTCCATCTGTGAACCAAGGCAAGGGATCGTCCTTACCGCTTCCAGACTCTCTAGCCCAAGCCTCAGGATCAGAACGCATCGACCCTTGGATCTTCAGGGCCAGTCCACACATAGTGGATTAAAATACCCGAACACTGCGTTTCCCCGCCCTATGGGGGCGTAAATGAGCCAAATGACTCCATCGGCCCTGGATCGACCGATAAAACCGAGGCACCTTGCTATCCATCATCTACATAAGTAAAATGTCAGGGCTTGTAAAATGAAGCGACCTGAACTTCCCCGGTCTCCGAAGAGAAGAGAAAGAACGAATTACTTTGAGAACACGACAAATCGGAACACAAACAGAAGAACATTTCATTGCTATTACAACAATTTCCATCAAAGTACAAGAATATACAGAGTATGAATAAATATTACACATTTGATAAATATTAGAGATTAAAATTACATTTGAATACATAGCAGCGGAAAAATAATACAAAACACAACTGAAGGAAATACACGAATACAGAGCTTTCCGAGTATCGTTCCAGCTGTAAACCAGGATCTTGTGAATATAAATCTGCAAAACCCAACTACTAGTTGCCCGTGTGGAAAATAAGGGCACCCAGAGTTTAGGTTAAAACAATATACTCCAGGTCAGTCATGTGACTGGTGTGAGAACTAAAATAGTTATTAATCTTTATTTTAAAGTTAGGTAAATCAAGGGACCACGCCGTATAACATGGAACGGGTTTCCTTCCAAGAATACCAGTGCATAAAACAAACAGCGAAATGCTAAATAAAGAAAAATGAAGCTATTATAAGACCCAGGTCCCATCACACAACGCAACGCAAGCCTGAGGATAGGGTTTTACCTTATAATAGCCAAAGAATGCTTGATACGCTAAATTTCATCTTTTATTATTACTATAAGTGAAGAAAACAACTTCAAATATAAATGTATCAATCATAGGCGGCATGGGTACCATATATCATGTCGCCATACTAGTTTTACAATTAAAACCGCAAAGGTCGTATTGGAAATTGGATTTCCGTCATGAGTCGAGGCAAGGGGCAAGCTCCTCTCCGTTCGAGACACTTTAGCATATGTCTCAGGACCACACACAGCGATCCTTGGAACCTCCAAGGCCGGTCCTCTCTTACTTTTGAGGATTAGTATTCCTGAACACACGTTTCCCGGTCCTATAGGACTTATATCCGAGGCGCCTCGCATCCAACAACCACACAGGTAAAAATAATATAAATGTCAGGGCTGGTAGGTCACTGACATCACCCATAGCTAGAAAGAAACGTCGTGCACTCCTTGGGTCCTTATCCCGTTTTTGACTCATACCGAGGTGTGAGGCTCGCGAATTAACGACATACACAAAGCTATGCCACATAGGCCGTGCTTTGATCATCAACCACAAGACTTTGCTTTTCAATAGAAGCCTTAATCATTTTCCACTTAGGCATGCCACACAGGCAATTCATGCCATGCGATTGATATCCATCAATATATAACCTCTGAGCTCGTACGTCTCAGAGAAGGGCGTTAAGCAAGAGAATAAATTCTCCGCCGCCAAACAGATATATATTAAATAGAAATCAATCACACAGAATAAAATCCAATGTCAGACACACAATCCATTTAGAAGTTCGTTCTGGGTCTGAATGAAACCGGAGGCACTTTCCTCGCATATCCGTCGATCTCCAAGTACGCCTGGACGATCTCCAACTTATTCCATCATCTTGGGTGTACAGCCCAATCAAGATTGTCAGGAATCAACCAAACGATGTGAAGACCCCCGGTCTTCAACCACTGTCTTCACCTTCGACATATCGTCGAATCGGTTATTCAGAATGGGTATAAACCCGGCCTTTCTGAATAACCCGCTATAAAATAAACAAGTGTTACACAAACACAACATACGCCTCATTCCAATTCAGAATATTTTTTTATTCAAATTTTCACATTCTTAGGGAAAAGTTCCCATTAATTTTATCAAAGATAAATTTTTCTAAATTTATTCTTTAATCTTCCATTGGATATCATTTCAAACCATGTTAAGGTTTTCCAAACTAGTCGGGATTAGCGAACCACATCGAAGTAATTATTTATTTTATTTCTCAATCCCAACCTATTCATCCCATGAAGCAAAACTGGTAATACTCCATATCTAACACCACGGTGTTATCGGTAAATATTAATTACCATTTCACGTTCAAATCTAATTAAAATTTAACTATTGCTTGGAGCAAAACTGGTGATACTCCATTCTCGATGACTTTAATCTAATTAAAGATTCATTAAAACTCCACTTAGTTTTAATCTTCCCAAAAATCAATATTCTGTCTTTAACTGGTTAAAGAACCCATGTCATCTAAAATACGGTTCACGATAAACCCAAAATCACATTCTATTGTTAGTCGGGTTAAAGAACATGTGTTATTCAAAACATCGCTTACGATAAACCCCAAAAACCAATTTAAATTCAATTCCAATTAAATACTAATTAACTGGACAATTTCACTAAATCTTAATTAAAAGATTTATTCTTTTCTAAACTAGGTTCAAGAACAATGTTATTTAAGAAACCATTCACAACGAACCCAAAATCCCATTTGATATTAAATACAAGGCTCTGAATAGAAAATATATCAGCTTATATTCAATATCAAATTCTGAAACCAACAAATATCGTATTGGAAATAACGATACAAATATATCTTCCAAATTTCCACAACCATATCCGTATAATCACAAAATCCAACATCGAAATAATCCGAAGATAATTTCGATTCAAATCCACTCCAATTCGTATGTTGGAAATTCTGATTATTTTTAAAACCACTTCAAATTCAATTTATTTATTCAAAAATATTGGATTATAATTTTAGTTCAAAACTGTTCATTTCGATAAAAATATATTTTTATCTTTTCAAATATGGAATATTTCATCCCAGTTCTTTCCAATTCATATATAATGATTTTACACAAATTATTAATATTTTTAATAATTTTATCAAGGCCCGGTCAGTCGATTCCCAATAACGGTCGTCGAACTGCACTTACAACGACCTTTTCCAAATTTGATTTGGACATAATTTCAAATCCAACCGTTAGATTTCAAATTTCTAATATTCGTTGGAAAGCTCTTTTCGATACGAACTCAACGGTTTCGGTTTCAGGAGAATTCGATGGTCGGATCTCCCGTAACGTCAATTCGAAGTTAATGGTCGAAATTCGCGAACTGCCGCGGCGTGGCGCATTCTATTCAGGCCTATATATGATAAAAATGTAAATTTTATTTAGGGAATTAGTAAATTATGATCTTTATCGTTTAATTCGAAGTTAAGACTCCAACCGTATTCTAGTTTTCAGCTAGTTTCTAATTTTGTATATGATAAAGATGTAAATTTTATTGTTAAAATATTTCGTTTAACACATGATAAGTTTCAACACATGAATATTCTCAACACATGAGTACTGTCAACACATGACTATTTTGTTTATTCAACACATGAATATAATTTATTTTCTAAATTGGAATGAGACCCACACAATTACCGTATAATGTTCATTATATGGATTCCATACAACATATATATATAATAGCAACGATAAATAATCAACCATCATGCAGAGTGCACCACACAACTGCATAAGCATTAAATATAACTAATTGACGCTTACACAGTTTGACAATCAAACGATCGACATACCACTGAACAATTGGGATTTATGTATGCCAAATATCATCCCAACACCCGTGTGGGGTTTCAATCCACAAACACTGAATATTATTTGTGTAGTTGGGCGATGTGTAAAATTTATCGTTCAAATCAATATCCTTCAAATGGGTGTACATAAACAAATCGTTCGATTTATAAATGAATATTTATTTATTCACATTCACGTTAAAAATTATATTTTAACTATATAATATTTTATTTCAACACATGAATATATTTCCATTCATTCACATCATAATCAATTTTCACCACATAACAAATTCAAACAAGTCGTCCATGGTCTGTGGACAAGGGGTGTCGGGTGCTGCCAAGCACCGTCTGCATCCTAGTATATAATTAACTAGAAAACGAGAATTAAAGTGAGAAGTTCTCACCGAGAGCTAAACCAAATGCCACAACTCTTCATATGTAGGAAATCTTCGTTGTGCTCACCTTTTGTCACTTTCGTTGTCTGTATTCACTACATATACAAAGTTCGCATCTTTATATTGTTGCCATGTGTATAAAAATCACATTTTTATAACTACGCTATGTGGATAAAAATCACATTTTTATACTGCTACTATATAGATAAAATTTCTATTTTTATCCCGGTGTTCATATAATAAAGATCATATTTTTATCACGCTAACATCATAATAAAAATTATATTTTTATATCGCTCTTCTTCTAATAAAGATTATATTTTTATATTGCTACTCATATAAAAATCATATTTTTATATTCTCTAGTATATAAAAATCATATTTTTAGAACGCTACTATATATATATATATATATATATATATATGAAGATTATATTTTTAGTTCAACTCCACCTAGATAAAAATCATATTTTTATCGTTTCTTCACATAGATAAAAGTCGTAATTTTATCCCTTTGTTTGCCTTATAAAAATCACAACTTTCAAGCGATAAAAATCCAATTTTTCCTCTTGTAGAACCGAAAAGAAACATTGCAATTTTAGTTCTCAAAATAATGTATATATTTCTTTTCCAAAACATTTTTTTAAAACAAAGTTATAAATCATATTTTTATATTCAAATATTAATATTTAAAAACCATAACTTTTATAGCTAAAATTTATTACTTTACCGAATTAAAAATCGTACCTTTATGCCATGAAAAATCCGATCTTTATATAAATAAAAATCTCATCTTTATATGGTTAGAAAAAATTGTATCTTTCTATTTTTAAAAATCATAACTTTCTCTTTTTAAAAATCTAATTTTTTCTACTTCAAAGATCTAATCTTTTCATATCAAAAAAAAATATAAACTTTCTTTGGTTATTATGCTACTAAAAACTGATTTTTATAATTTTAAACACTAATTACATTAAAATAAATAAACAAATAAGTAAAAAGGGAAGACTTACAGTAGAGATCGAGAGAGAGGGGGATGGTTCGCCGGCGTCAGGGCGGTGGGTGGTCGCAGGGGCGGCTTAGGGTTTCAAATCGGTTTGGGGGGGGGGGGGAGGGAGGGGGTGGTTTTGTGGCTATGTCGGGTTAAAGGGGAGAGAGAAGGGAACGAGAGAGAGAAGGGGGGGTGCTGGAGACAGCCGCGCCTGCGGCGGCGCGCCGGAGGGCGCGGTGGCACTCCGATCGAAGGAGCGACGGGCTCCTCCTTCCTCTTCTCTTCTTTCTTTCTTTTTTTCCGCTTAGAAAAAGTAAACCGGGGGGGGGGGGGGGGGCTGAAGTGAAAAGAGAGGGGAGGGTATTTTATAAAATTTAATTATTTAAAATTTCAAAAAAAAGTAACCTTAAATTTTTATCTCCAAACGAGACCCACCGCCTGTCGTCCCTAGCTAATTATCCCCATTCCGAACACAATGGGATATGTTTCGTAAGATGATTTAATCGTTTCAATCAGTTTCTGTCCAAATCAAAATATAAATCTATATATTGAATTTGAATGCGCATTTCAATTTATCGGGGTCACATACGGACTCTAAAAATTACAGAAAAATTATTTCTAGCTTCGTATTGACGATACAGTCCTAACAGAACTAAGTTCGTCAAATTCTGAGACCGTTTGAAAAATGGCCATTTTCTGGTTGATCAAAATTGATTGAAACCGACAAAACACGTTTTACTTCGCCACGCTCACATATTGATTCAGAAAATTACAAATTTTCGAATCTAGCAATAACTAGACATCCCGGATCCAACAAAAGTGGTTTCGTTGAAAACCGAGGTCGTTTGCAAAATTTCCATTTTTAAGGGCCAGAATTCCATAGTGACTATTCTGAATTTTCAACTGGACATAACTTTTGATTCCCACTGTGAAATTTTGATTTTTCGGATTCGTTGGAAAGATATTTCGAATTAGATACTAATAATTTTGGTTTTGCTGAAATTCGGTTTATTTTGAATCCTGTACATTCATTTGAAATTTGAAATCGAATTTTCGAACTACCGCGCCATTTTCAATTCCTTTTATATTTAAAAATAAATATTTATATTCTAATGACGATCTATATAAATATATACATCCTATTTCTATTCAAAAATAAATTTCTCTTCGTTATTATTTAAAATAATCCTTCCTAAATATTCAAAATTCATTAGATTCGCCAAAATAAAATTTTTGAATTGGCTCGGATTTTCCGGGTTGTTACAAAAACGCTGACACCACTCCTAGCTAGAAAGAAACGCATGCCCTCCCCGCAGTCCTCTTCTGTTTTTGGTTCACACCGGGCTGTGAGGCTCGCGAATTAACGCAAGCTACGCCATATTAAAGCCGTGCTTTGATCATCAACCACAAGACCCTGCTTTTCAACAGAAGTCCTGATCATTTGCATCTCAGCATGCCACACAGGCAATTCTCGCTATGCAATCGATGTCTATCAATCACACAGAATGTAATCCGATGTCAGACACACATCCATTTATAAGTTCGTTCTGGGCCTGAATGAAACCGGAGGCACCTTATTCCTCTCCCATATGTCCAATACAGGGGAGAGGCCCTCGCATATCCGGTCGATCTCCAAGTAGTCTGGACGATCACCACTTATTACCTTGCCTTAGGTGTACAGCCCAATCAAGACATCAGTAATCATCCAAACGATGTGAAGACATCTGGTATTCAACCACCGTCTTCATCCTCGACACATCGTCGAATTACTTATTCAGAATGGGATAAACCTGGTCTTTCTGAATAACTCACGTATATAACAAACAAGTGCTATAGAAACACAACATACGCCTCATTCCAATCCAGAATATTTCTTTATCCAAATATTCATATACTTTGGGAAAAGTTCCCATTAATTTTATCAAAGATAAATTCTTTAAATTTAATCTTTAATCTTCCTTTGGATATCATTTCAATCTAATTAAAGATGCATTAAAACTCCACTTGGTTTTATTCTTCCCAAAAATCAATATTAACGATTGTTCAACTTGGGAAATCATATCCTGCCTTTAACTGGGTTAAAGAAACAATGTCATTTAAAATACAGTTCATGATAAACCCAAAATCACATTCCATTTCATCAGCCTTTAACTGTAAATTAGCAAGTGAAAAATTCCCTAAGTATTAACCCCGAAGGCCGAAACCAACATCAGATCAATACCCAGGAAACCATTCAACTTAACTAATCTCCAATTAGTTTCTGATTTTCTTAACTCCATTGGATCTAAGAATAGTATTATTAAAGATACCATTCACGACAACACAAATCACATTGCATTAATTATGGAATCTTCACGGGAAAACAAATCAATATATAATCGATATCAATTTCGATATCCGACCAATAATATAAATGGAATAACGGCAATGCCTCTTAAATTCCATATGTATTAATAGTCTTCCTTCACCGAAGTTCACTTCGATTATTATCAAATCGAATTCCATTCAATTCCAATTTAATATATTAAATTGGAAAACGTTACCTTGGGAAAATTCCCGTTAAATCTAAATAAAAAGATTTATAAATCCCAAATCATATTTCACTGTAAATCGGGTTAAAGAATGAATGTCGTTAAAAACACAGTTCACAATAAACCCAATTCACTTTAGCCTCTAACAGTAAATTAGTAAGAGAACAATCCCCTAAGTATTAACCCCGAAGGCCGAAACCAACATCAGATCAATACCCAGGAAACCATTCAACTTACCTAATCTCCAGTTAGTTTCTAATTTTCTTAACTCCATTCGGTTCAAGAATAGTATTATTAAAGATACCATTCACGATGAACCCATAATCCAATTTGATATTAAATACAAGGCTCTGAATAGAAAATATATCGGCTTATATTCAGTATCAAATTCTGAAACCAACAAATATCAAATTGGAATAACGATATATATATATATATATCTTCCAAATTCCTCCACAATCTCCGTATGATCACGAAATCCAATATCGAAATATTCCGAGCATAATTTCGATTCAAATACATTCCAATTCATATATTGGAAATCCTGGTTATTTTTAAAACCATTTCAAATCCAATTTATTTATTTTAAAAATGTTGGATTTATTATTCTAATTCAAAACTCGTTCATTTCGATAAAAATCTATTTTGATCTTTTCAAATATGGAAATTTTTTTCATCCCAATTCTTTCCAAACCATTTCTTATGATTCTACACTAATTTTTGATATTTTTAATAATTTTATCAAGGCCAGCACAGTTGATTTCCATAAACGGCCATCGAACTATACTTACAAGACCTTTTCCAAATTTGATTTGGACATAATTCCAAATCCAACCGTCAGATTTCAAATCTCTAATATTCATTAGAAATCTCTTTTCGATATGAACCCAAAAGGTTTCGGTTTTAGAGAATACAACGGTCGGATCTCCCGTAATGTCCATTTGAAGTCAATGGTCGAAATTCGCGAACTGCTGCAGCTCGGCGTGTTCTATTCAGGCCATTATATAAATAATATATATATTTCATCGATCTCCATTTAAAACATATTTTATAAATCATTTTAAATTTGTTTTCAAAACGATTTCAACTTCATATTCAATTTCAAATCAAAATTGAATATTTCATATCATCGATATATAAATGATAGTATTTTCAAAACATTAGATTTCGAAATCAATTCCTTTTCAATATTCATTATAAAAATAAATAAAATTGATATAAATATCGCTCGCGTCAAAATGGCGCATATCTAGTCAACACGGCTATATATATTTTCGTGTCAAATCAAAATCAGATTTTGATTCTTTTCTGAATATTATTTGAAAATATTCGTTATTTCAGAATAATTGTTATTTTAAAATATTCATTGTTTCTGAACTAGAATCAGACACAGTCAATTACTATATGATTTGATTTATATGGATTTCATGCACACATGTACACAACAACATTGATAAACAATCAACCATCATCCAAAGTGCATTCGACACTGTATAAGCATTAAAGATAAATATTCAACGCTCATACATCCTGTCACTCAATCGATCGACATACAGCTAATTATTGGGACTGGTGTATGTCATATATCCTCCCAATACCCCTGCGGGGTTTCAATCAACAAATAATGAATTTTATTTGTGCAGTTGGGCGATGTGTAAAATTTATCGTCCCAATCAATGTCAGTCTAATCAGTGTACATAAACAAATCGTCTGATTTGTAAATGAATATTTATTTTATTCATATGCACGTTAAAAATTATTTTTAACGATAAAATATTTATTCCATTCCACATCACATAATCAATTTTCACAACACAATCAAACAAACAAGCCGTCCATTGTTTGTGGACGACGGGTGTCGGGTGCTGCTAAGCACCGTCTTCATCCTAATTTATATTTCTAACTAGAAAATAAATTAAAGTGAGAAGTTCTCACCTTTGGTTTCCACTCCTCCATTCCTTATTTCGGAACAGCTGGGATTTGTTCCAGCGTTTTGCATTCTTCACAGATTCTAGCGTATTCTGTTTCACGTAGTTTATATTATAAATATCATATTTTGATTTCAAATCTCTATGCAGAAAAATCGTATTTTAATTTCAATATTTCATATATAAAAATTATATTTTTAAACAAACCAAATATTATATTTCTATACAAACAAAGATTATATTTTCATTGAAACAAAGATTATATTTTCAAGTCAATGTATTCTATATTTTCAAATCCATGTATTTTATATTTCAACATAATGCAAATTTTATGCTTAAACATAATGAAAATTTTATGTTTCAAAACAATGGTTTTCCTGTTTTAAAAGCAATGGTATTCTTATTTTAAACACAAGGTATATTATCTATTTCTAAAACAATTATGTATATTTCTAAAACAAATCCTATTTTAACCTTTAAAAACCAATGTTATTTATATATAAACTGAAATTTAAACAATGTAAATTATATTTAAAATTCACATTTTGAGCAATTAACAATTTAATGACTTCATTAATGTAATTAAATTAAGGATTAACCTTAATCATCAAATTAGACCGTTATCTTCTTCCTGAAGCCGTTGAACTGACCTCGCACCAAAAACCTCCTAGCGCCGCCAACCTCTACAGGGGTTCAGACCCCTCCTCAGTCCCTCCATACGAAGTGCATCGCCACCCACCTCCTTTGACAGCGACGGCTTCGGTCTCAGGGTGTTTCCCGTCGGTTTTGTGAGGGGAGAGAGAAAAGAGGGCTAAAGGAGGAAGGATGAGAGGTGATGGCGATTGGGGAGAGGGGCGCGACGTTGTTGGATCGCCTCCGATGGCGGCGACGCAGTTTAGAAGTGCGACTAGAGTTTTTTTTTAATTTGGGGGTGCGGCTGTAATGAATTAGAGAATTAGGGCTCCCTCCTATTTTTATATTTATATTTAATAATTAATTAATTATTTATTTCGTTAATAGCTCGTTTCAATCTCCAAACCCCAAATCAAACCCAACAAATGTCGCCTCCAGAATATTACCCCTATTCCAGACACAATGGAATATGTCCGGTAAACCAATCCTATCGTTCCGATCAGTTTTTCGTTAAATTAAAATATAAATCAATTTATATTCAATTTGAAAGTAAGTTTCAATTTACCGGGGTCACATATTGACTCTAAAAATTTCAGAAAAATTATTTCTGGCTTTGTATTGACGATACAGTCTTAACAAAACTAATTTCATCAAATTTGAAGACCGTTTGAAAAATGGCCATTTTCTGGTCGATCCAAATTAATTGAAACTGTCAAAACACGTTTTCCTGCGTCACGCTAACATATTGATTCAGAAAATTATGAATTTTGGAATCTAGCAATAACTTGACATCCCGGATCCAACAAAAGTGGTTTCCTCACAAACGGGGGTCGTTTGCAAAATTTCCATTTTTAAGGGCCAAAATTCCATAGCATATATATATATATATATATATATATATATATCTTCCAATTCCTCCACAATCTCCGTATAATCACGAAATCCAATATCGAAATATTCTGAGCATAATTTGGATTCAAATCCATTCCAATTCATATATTGGAAATCCTGGTCATTTTTAAAACCATTTCAAATCCAATATATTTATTTTAAAAATATTCGATTTATTATTATAATTCAAAACAAGTTCATTTCGATAAAAAACTATTTTTATTTTTTCAAATATGGAATTTTTTCATCTCAATTCTTTACAAAACATTTCTTATGATTTTACACTAATTATTGATATTTTAAATAATTTTATCAAGGCCACTACAGTCGATTTCCATAAACGACCATCGAACTGCACTTACAGCGACCATTTCCAAATTTGATTTAGACATAATTCCAAATCCAACTGTTAGATTTCGTATCTCTAATATTCATTAGAAAGTTCTTTTCGATACGAACCTAACGGTTCCGGTTTTAGGAGAATCCGACGATCTGATCTCCCGTAATGTCCATTTGAAGTCAGTGGCCGAAATTCGCGAACTACCGCAGTGCGACGTGTTCTATTCAGGCCATTGTATAAATATTATATATATTTCATCGATTTCCATTTAAAACGTATTTTATAAATCATTTTAAATTCATTTTCAAAATGATTTCAACTTCATATTCAATTTCAAATCAAAATTGAATATTCCATATCATCGATATATAAATGATAGTATTTTCAAAACATTAGATTTCGAAATCAATTCCTTTTCAATATTCATTATAAAAATAAATAAAATCAATATAAATATTGTTCGTGTCAAAATGGCACATATATAATCAACATGGCTATATATATTTATATATATTTTCGTGTCCATCCCAAATCGGACATCAAATCAGATTTTGATTATTCTCTGAATATTATTTGAAAATATTCGTTATTTCAGAATAATCGTTATTTTAAAATATTCATTATTTCTGAACTAGAGTCAGACACAGTCAATTGCCATATGATTTGATTCATATGGATTTCATGCACACATGTACACAATAACAACGATAAACAATCAACCATCATCCAAAGTGCATTCTACACTGTATAAGCATTAAAGATAAATATTCAACGCTCATACATCCTATCAATCAATCGATCGACATACAGCTAATTATTGGGACTAATGTATGTCATATGTCCTCCCAATATTCATGTGGGGTTTCAATCAACAAATAATGAATTTTATTTGAGCAATTGGGCGATGTGTAAAATTTATCGTACCAATCAATGTTAGTCAAATCAGTGTACATAAACAAATCGTCAGATTTGTAAATGAATATTTATTTTATTCATATACACGTTAAAAATTATATTTTTAACGATAAATTATTTATTCCATTCCACATAACACAATCAATTTTCACAACACAATCAAACAAACAAGCCGTCCGTGGTTTGTGGACGATGGGTGTCGGGTGTTGCTAAGCACCGTCTGCATCCTAGTTTATATTTCTAACTAGAAAATAAATTAAAGTGAGAAGTTCTCACCTTTGGTTTCCACTCCTCCATTCCTTATTTTGGAACAGCAAGGATTTGCTCCAGCGTTTTTTATTCTTCACAGATTCTAGCGTAATTTGTTTCACGCAGTTTATATTATAAATATCATATTTTGATTTCAAATCTCTATGCAGAAAATCGTATTTTTATTTCGCTACTTCATATATAAAAATTATATTTTTAAACAAACCAAAGATTATATTTTTATACAAACAAAGATTATATTTTCATTCAAACAAAGATTATATTTTCAACTCAAAGTATTCAATATTTTCAAATCCATGTATTTTATTTCAACATAATGCAAATTTTATGCTTCAACATAATGCAAATTTTATGTTTCAAAACAATGGTTTTCCTATTTTAAAAGCAATGGTATTCTTATTTTAAACACAAGGTATATTTTTTATTTCTAAAACAATTATATATATTTCTAAAATAAATCCTATTTTAACCTTTAAAAACCAATGTTATTTATATATAAACTGAAATTTAAACAATATAAATTATATTTAAAATTCACATTTTGAACAATTAACAATTTAATGACTTCATTAATGTAATTAAATTAAGGATTAACCTTAATCATCAAATTTGGTTGTTGTCTTCTTCCTGAAGCCATCGAACAGACCTCGCGCCAAAAACCCTCGCAGCGCCGCTGACCTCTACAGGGGTTCGGACCCCTCCTCAGTCCCTCCACACGAAGTGCATCGCCACCCACCTCCTTTGACTGCGACGGCTTCGGCCTCGGGTTGTTTCCCGTCGGTTTTGTGAGGGGAGAGAGAAAAGAGGGCTAAAGGAGGAAGAAGGAGAGGCGATGGCGACTAGGTAGAGGGGCGCGACGGTGTTGGATCGCCTCCGATGGCAGCGATGTAGTTTAGAAGGGCGTCGGGAGTTTTTTTCTTCAATTTAGGGGTGCGGCTGTAATGAATTAAAGAATTAGGGCTCCCTCTTAATTTTATATTTATATTTAATAATTAATTAATTAATTCGTTAATAGCTCGTTTTAATCTCCAAACCCCAAATCAAACCCAACAAATGTCACCCTCAGACAATTACCCCTATTCCGGACACAATGGGATATGTCCAATAAGCCAATCCTATCGTTTCAATCAGTTTTGCTTTAAATTAAAATATAAATCAATTTATATTCAATTTGAAAGTACATTTCGATCTACCGGGGCCACATACTGACTCTAAAAATTCCATAAAAATTATTTCTAGCTTCGTATTGACGATACGGTCCTAACAAAACTAATTTCGTCAAATTTGAAGACCGTTTGAAAAATGGCCATTTTCTGGTCGATCCAAATTGATTGAAACTGTCAAAACACGTTTTCCTGCGCAACGCTCACATATTGATTCAGAAAATTATGAATTTTGGAATCTAGCAATAACTTGACATCCCGGATCCAACAAAAGTGGTTTTGTCGAAAATGTAGGTCATTTGCAAAATTTCCATTTTTAAGGGCAAAAATTCCATAGCGACTATTCTGAAATTTCAACTGGGCATAACTTTTTATCTTCGCTATGAAATTTCAATTTTTCGGATTCATTGGAAAAATATTCTCAAATAGATTCAAACGTTTTTGGTTTTTCTAAAATCCGGTTCATTTTGAATCATGTACATTCATTTGACAATTGAAATCGAATTTTCAAACTACCGTGCCATTTTCAATTCCTTTTATAATTAAAAATAAATATTTATATTCTAACGACGATCTATATAAATATATACATTATAATTCTAATAAAAATAAATTTCTCATCGTTATTACTTAAAATAATTCATTTTAAATAATCAAAATTCATTAAAATTGCCAAAATAAAAATTTTAAATTGGTTCGGATTTTCCGGGTTATTACAATCTTCCCCACTTAAAATCTTTTCGTCCTCGAAAAGGAACGGAGCTGAAAGTTGTTTTACTAACCAACTCAACTTTCATTATTTTCATAATGGCTTAAGTTCTTTAACTTTTCAGTTTCTAAGAACTTTTCAAATTTTTCAAAAATTTGGCTAACACCCTAAATTTTCGAAAAAATTCCATAACCTCCCCTGTACGGGAGCACCGGGAAAATCCCGAAATTGCCATATAGGCCTCTCCAATCGAAAAAGAAAAAGAAACAGCCAAGCGGCTAGCCAATTGGCTCATAAAATCATCAAAAACACCAAGAAGTACAATAAACATGTACCTATTTGTCGGGCAACAATTTTATTCCTCTGCTTAGCTTCCCTGTTATGACTTGTTCAATGTATACACATGTATATGCATGCAAATTCAAGCAATTTTCAAGTCAGTTTTGGTTCAATTTGGCCGAAATTTACCTTTCTTTCATATGTTGGTTTAAATAAATAATCACACAACACAATCATCAATCAATTAGTTAATTAGCTTTTCAAATTCATAACTTTGATATATAGTCCAAAAATTAGATTTTTGATGCCAAAACACAATAATAGACCCTATCTAGTTTTGGTCCTCACACCAGTCAATTGGAAATATATAGAAATCCCATTTTCGAAGCTCGAACACAAGTGCTGATGATGACATGCCATCATCAGAACCATCTCCGGGCGACTAGAGTGTGATTCTATATCTATCCAGTATATTAAAACTTCGAATACACGTTTGCAAGGCGTATATGCAAAATATTTATTGATATACACATAAATGTGTATATTTTATCCGCTTATTTATCTTATTTTCCCTTTAAAATAATTGATACTTTGTATTTATAGCTGTATTTTCATATTGTTGACAAGAAGCATGGTTTAGAGCATTTGATGGATAAAAGCATGAAGAATTTGCTTAAAAAAGAGTGAAGTTTAAAATTGCTAAAGCTTGAAGAACGGTTGCAATTATATTTCAGTTAAGAAGAATTAGCTCAATAAAGACTCAAACCGCATTCACATTAGCTCAATTAGAAGGCCTCTTACTCATGTTGCGTTCACACTAGCCTATTTGCTAAACCACTCACTCCAAAGCTGCGTTCACACTAGCTTATGTGTTATTTGGGTTATTTCTTTAGTCCCACATTATGTAATTAGCTAGCTAGCCTTTGTCATATCAGCTATAAATACCTTGTATCTCATTCATTGAAAGACACATTGAGTTTTATTCTGTAATTCTCTTCTTGGAATAAAATCATTCTTCTTCCTCTTTTCTATTTAGTTTTAGTTTTATTTATGTTCTTGTTATTTAATTTCTGTTTTTCTTCTTCTTTAGCTATGTCTAGCTAATCCCCTTTGATTAGGGGGTGATGACGCTGATAGTATGAT
Source organism: Allium sativum (assembly GCA_030737875.1). Lineage (NCBI taxonomy): Eukaryota > Viridiplantae > Streptophyta > Magnoliopsida > Asparagales > Amaryllidaceae > Allium > Allium sativum. Next base: position 39,676,480 of record CM060913.1, read on the forward strand.
TCAATATGAATCACATAGCCAAAGGATGAGGAATTCATGTACATAGATCTAGATCTGAACCAAGGGTTAGATCTGAACCTTAATATCCTGTGTCGTTTAAGAGCTATGCTCCTTCGCAGGGTATATCCGTGTTCGGTCTAACAATTATCAGATTTAGATCTAATTTTAGGGTTTTAGAAATTAATTAGTAAATCTGTCCTGATAGTCTATGGTTGTAGAGCTGAGCTCCTGCATAGGCTATGCTTGTCGTTATTTACATATTTGTTTCTAAAAACTTATTATCGTTGATTCATGTTTGTGACAGAAACATGTATTAGATCTGGTTAACCTTTTGGCTATTGATGATTATGAATCTGATCTATGTCATTATCCCCTAATTGCTTTCACTTAGTGTTAAAACTCTCTTTTATTTAAATTCTGCTATTTTCTTTGTTTTCCACCAATCAAAAGTTAGGGATAACTTGATTGGATTTATTAATAAAATAATTTGGTCCCAGAGTTCGACACCCTCTACAACAATCCTTGTTGTTTAGGAAAGACGAACGAATTTTACAGTTGTTTACAATTGTTTAATTCATTCGCAAACAAATTTTGGCGCCGTTGCCGGGGACCAAAATAATTTTTATTTTTAAATCCTTCGGGTTATAGTTTTATTTTTATTTTTATTTATTTATTTTTTTTTGAAAAAAAAAGACACACAAAAATATATTTTTCATTTTATTCTTTTTGCTCTCTTTCATATATATATATATCTTGTTTGGTTAATTTGATATTGATAATTCATATTGTGATCTTCTACACAAGAAAAAAAAAATGCCAATTTTTTCCGTTTTCTTTCCAATTGTTTTGCTTTGATTTATTTCCTTTCTTCTCAAAATTCTTTCCAATTTTCTCATATTTCTTCTTTGATATAAAAAGAAAAAAAACTTATCCCCATCCATATTTTCTTTACAATTTCTTTCCCGTTCTTCTTCTTCAATCTACAAAAACAAAACAAAAAAAAATCAAATTCTCTCCTTGCTATATATTTCTTCACGACAACCGTTCCACTCACATCGAGATACGCTCACCGATTATCTACTCTACAGCCTCACCATCAGTTCAACAACAGTACTACCCTGCCTACATCCTTCAAACACAAACAATAGCACCGCAACTCCATAGCCAGTCACCACCCTGCGCCTCTTCGCAACCGAGAACAAAATCTGCAAATCCACCTCTTCATCAAATTAGCACAGACCGTGATCCAACTCTTTCAAGTCGCACCCCAATCACCTCTGACGACATCTTCTTAATCTGCCTTTCATTTTCATTATCACAACTCCTCTGCCTCCTCAGTTCACAACATACCCATACACCATTCTCCTTCACTCACCACAAAAACCACAACATACACCACAGATTCACCATCAACCATACCATACACAGCAGTCACTGCCTTCCCCTGTTACCCACACCAATCTCACTCCAACAAAATCCGAACAACCAAGAACCAGTCCCCCATCGTCCAATCTCCTCTTGCAGCAAACTATCATCATCACAGCGCCCCCGTATCCGCCATACTCCATAAACCAAACTACCTGGTAGCCGATCTGAAACTACCTGGTATCCCCAAATCGATCCCCTGTCTCGAACCCTAAATCCGATCAGCAATTCGAAAACCCCAGAAAGCCAGCGTCGAGACCCAAACCTTCCGCCCCTTCACACGCAAGGATCCGAACCAGAATCCAGAAAAAAAAAAAAAAAAGAGGGACGGTTTCGATTTTAACAAATAAAAGAATAAGGGATTGTCTGGAAGCACCGTGTTATTTGTTGAACTGGGGTTTATATCGGTCTGGGAGTGTTGAAGCGGGCTTGGGCTCGGGTTTTTTTTTTTGTTTTATCCACAGCGGGCCTAAATAGTGGGCCAGTCGTATTTTAGAATTTGTTTTAATTTTGTTTTCTTTGTTTTATTTGGTTTAGATTTTAAACTACTTTAGTTTTTCAAACCTTGAAAAAAAAAACATCATCCTTGTGTTTGATTAGCGTTAGTTTAGTTTAATTTTTATTTGTTTTCATTTTTTTTTACTCATTTTCTTTTTAATTTAATTTTAGCTTCATTTTGATTTTCTCTTCAAAGAAAAAAAAAACTCAAAAATCACCAAAAAAAAAAGGGAAGGAGTTTCAAAATCAAAGGCCAAGCGATACAAGAAATCAAAGTTCAAGCAAATTGTTGAATTTAAACGGTTGGAGCGGTTGCACACCAAGTGGGGTGTGAACGCGTTAGCGCGACTCAACTGCACTGGACGGACTGCCGATCAAGGTGAGTATTTTCTAACTCTACAGGGACCGCTGCTGCAAATAAAAAAATTATATAGACATTGCTTGTAAAAATCTTCTGCAGGGCATCGGCTTGCTTGTAAAATTTCTTTTATTTATTTTTGCAATTGCCTGTTCTGTGATTGTTCTGAGACTGTTCATTCTGTGATTAAAAAAAAAAAAAAATTTGCATTCATCTTAGCTTTGTTTTTATTTTCTAAGGACTTCATTATATTTTGACAATTTGGTTTAGTTCTAACTGATTATTTCTCGGTGTCTAGACTACGGCAGAGTAATAACTGTTTATAAATATTACGGTGATTCGTAAATATTATATCGGTTGTTCCTCTGAAGGTACTTAAACCTTCGGCTGCATTGCTAGGGTGATTCCTGGTGCACCGATAACTCCTGTCCGTTAACTGGCTGAGAAGTCTTTTGTTGAAATAAATCAAACCGTCATTATATAATTTTAGAAATTGTAAATTGCATTAGGTTCACTTTAAAAAAAAAAAGAAAAAAAAAGAAAAAAAAAATCGCTCAAATTTGTTTTTCTCGTCTTCCTTTATTCTTTTCTCTAGTGCATGCGTAGTTGGATCCGTGATCCTTCTACTAATCGTTTAGTCCGAACAAACACCCCTTTCACCATGGCCGAAGAAACTCCCCCTCGAACTCTTATGGATAGATACTTTCCCGAGCGAGTTTCTATTCCTTCCTGCATCATATTGCCCGCCCCAACGGGTAACCATTTTGAAATTCATTCGAATCACATAAATACTCTTCCAAAATTTGGCAATCTTGAACGTGATGATCCTTATATTTTCTTGACCAAATTTGAACAAGTTTGTGCAACCATGAAATTTCAACAATTAAGTGACGATGGAATCAAACTTAGGTTAATTCCATTTGCACTTACTGATTATGCTGAGAAATGGTTGTATAGCTTGCCTTCAAATACGATTGGAACTTGGGGTGAATTTGTAAACATTTTTCTAAAGAAATTTTACCCTCTGGAAAAAACATCTAAAATTCGAAATGAAATCGTCAATTTTCGTCAATTTGGGGGTGAATCCTTTGCAAAATATTTTGAAAGATTCAAAGAGCTTCTAGTCAAATGTCCACATCATAATTTCGAAAAATGGACTCTTTGTCAAATTTTATACGATGGACTAGAAAATAACTCTCGAACTATGCTCGAATCAATGTGCCAAGGAAATTTTCTAGCCCAACATCACGAGGCCGCTTGGAAATTTCTCGAAGATTTGGCCGAAAAATCAGCTCAATGGGAAAGATCTAATGAGAAATCAATTTATTCCCGATCAAACGCTCATTCGGTAGGATCCTCAACGGCTTTAGAAGCGAAAATAGACGCAATGTTAACCAAATTTGATAATGTCCTTTCATCAACTCAAGCAAACCAAGCTCAAGCGTCTCAACCCTCATGTTACAAATGTAACGATCCTAACCACATTGCTGACCAATGCCCACATTCGTTAGAACAACTCAACGCATTTAATAAAGTTAGGAACGATCCATTCTCCCCAACTTACAATCCAGGTTGGAGAAACCATCCTAACTTCTCTTGGGCCCAAAACAATGCAACTACTAATTTGGTTCGACCTCCTTTTCAACCATTTTCGAATAATACCTCGAATCCTCCCTTTCAACAAAGTCAATTCCAAAATCCTGCGCTAACCCCTCAAAATCAAGCGCAACAATCTTTTGTTCCCCAAGATGATAAACGATTGACATCACTGGAGAAAACTCTCGAAGAATTGGGTAAAGCAACAACTCAAAATATCAAATCAAATACCAATCTCCAAAACTTACTGACTTCACACATGCAAACCACGACTCAACAAATGAGTGAACTTCAAAAACAAATGTCTCAACTTAACACTAGATTAAGTGAAAGGGAAAAGGGTACATTTCCAAGTCAACCCATCCAAAACCCTAGAGGACAGATTCAAGACTCGAACGTTAGTCAATTGAATGCTGTCACGACTCTTAGATCTGGCAAGAAGATTGACAACCATGTGGTCGACCCAAATGATTTACCAGACGATATTCAAAACCCAACAGAAAATTCGACCATCTCGGATCAAAACATCGAGCCCAATTCTAATCAGGCCCATCCTCAAACTCAAGTAGCTCAACCTACTGAGTTGTCTGCTCCATTTCCTCATAGACTCCGACCTAGAAAAAAGACGGACCAGGTAGAAAAGATCCTTGAAATATTTAAGCAAGTTAAAGTGAACATTCCTCTTTTAGATATTATACAACAAGTTCCACAGTACGCTAAGTTTCTAAAAGATATGTGCACCCAGAAACGTCATACACATGTACCTAAGAAAGTGTTTCTAGCGGCGACTCTAAGCGAAGTCTTGTCCCAATCTATGCCAGTGAAATACAAAGATCCTGGCTGCCCCACAATATCATGTACTATTGGGGACAAGAAAATCGATAGATGCTTGCTAGACTTAGGTGCTAGTGTTAACTTGCTTCCATATTCCGTCTATCGCCAATTAGGGCTAGGAGAACTGAAACCCACCAAGGTTACTCTTCAGCTTGCCGACCGTTCAATTAAGAAACCTGTGGGCGAAATCGAGGATGTTTTGATCAAAATAGGAGAATTCATCTTTCCAGTTGACTTCATTGTCCTAGAAACTCAACAGGTAAGCAATCCTGCAAACCAAATCCCTTTGATTCTAGGACGACCCTTCTTAGCCACCTCTAATGCTCTCATCAACTGTAGAAATGGGTCTATGAAACTTTCTTTCGGTAACATGACCGTCGAGCTAAACATCTTTAGAACCGAAAACTCTCCTGCCTCTTATGTGGACCAGTTTTCTGAAATCCATGCTGTCCACAATAATGAATCTGAGCTCGACCATCTGAATAACGAAATTGAATCAGCTTACGAAACTTTGTTTCAAGATACTCCCGAAAATGTCTCTGATTCGATTCCTGTCGAGCCTCTCACAAATGAGTCTATCCCTCAACCAATTTCTTCGGTTGAGTCGCCCCCAAAATCTGAACTCAAAGTGTTGCCCAGTCATCTTAAGTACGCTTACTTAGGAGACAATGAAACTTTTCCTGTCATTATCGCTTCTGACCTTACTTTAGAGCAGGAACAATTGCTCCTTCCCATCCTTAAGAAAAATAAGGAGGCAATTGGCTGGTCCATGGCTGATATTAAGGGGATTAGTCCTTCGATAGTCCAACATCGAATCCACCTTATAGATGATGCCAAACCCACTCGTGACCCCCAACGTCGACTAAACCCTATCATGAAAGAAGCAGTTCGTGCTGAAATCCTTAAATGCCTTGACAATGGAATAATCTACCCGATTTCTGACAGTCAATGGGTTAGTCCGATTCATGTCGTACCTAAGAAATCAGGGATTACCGTGATCCAAAATGAAGCTAACGAGCTTATCCCAACCCGCACCCAGACTGGTTGGCGTGTTTGCATTGACTATAGGAAACTTAACGCTGCAACACATAAGGATCATTTCCCTCTGCCATTTATCGATCAAATGTTAGAACGACTAGCGGGTCATGAGTACTACTGTTTCCTTGATGGGTACTCGGGCTATAATCAAATCCCTATCGCTCCTGAGGATCAAGAGAAAACCACTTTCACTTGTCCGTTTGGTACATTTGCGTACCGACGTATGCCTTTTGGTCTCTGTAATGCACCCGCAACCTTTCAGAGGTGCATGATTAGCATTTTTTCTGATATGATCGAGCGATTTTTGGAAGTGTTCATGGATGATTTTTCCATATTTGGTGATTCTTACTCTGAGTGTTTACGTCATCTCGATCTTGTTCTTAATCGCTGTAAAGAGAAACACTTAACGCTTAATTGGGAAAAGTGTCACTTCATGGTAAAACATGGCATTGTTTTGGGACATGTCATCTCTAACAAAGGAATTGAAGTAGACAAAGCCAAAATTGAAGTTATTTCAAATCTTCCCATTCCCAAATCAGTTAAGGACATCCGATCCTTTTTAGGTCATGCTGGTTTTTACCATCGCTTTATAAAGGATTTCAGCAAAATCACTCGACCTCTAACTAACCTTCTTGGTAAGGATGTTCCTTTCGACTTCAATTCCGAGTGCATTTCATCTTTTGAGCATCTTAAAAATGAACTTGTCTCTGCTCCTATCATTTGCTCTCCCAACTGGACGATGCCTTTTGAAATCATGTGTGACGCCTCGAACTTCGCTGTAGGCGCTGTCTTAGGACAACGAATTGATAAAATTCTTCATGTCATTTACTACGCGAGTAAAACTCTGAACGACGCTCAAATTAATTATACTACCACTGAAAAGGAACTCTTGGCAGTTGTCTTTGCTCTAGAAAAATTCAGGCCTTATCTAGTTGGCTCACACATCACGGTTTATACCGATCATTCCGCACTTAGGTACCTTTTCTCTAAAAAGGATGCTAAGGCTCGTCTCATTCGTTGGATCCTTCTACTTCAATAATTTGACCTTACCATTAAGGATAAAAAAGGATCCGACAACGTTATTGCGGACCACTTGTCTCGTCTGCCAAATGCCCCATCTTCTTCAATTCCGATCAACGAGAATTTCCCTGATGAACAGCTGTTTTCTCTATCCACTGATCCTTGGTTTGCTGACATTGTTAACTACTTAGTCACCAAGCAGACCCCTTCTTTTTGGTCTAAGCAGGATAAACACAAATTCTTTTCTCAAGTAAAACATTTTTATTGGGACGACCCCTATCTTTTCAAGTATTGTCCCGACCAAATCATTCGAAGATGTGTTCCTGACACTGAAATTCACAGTGTCCTCTCTTTCTGTCATGACCAAGCATGCGGTGGTCACTTCGGTCCCAAAAAGACAGCCGAAAAGGTTCTCCAATCAGGTTTCTACTGGCCCACCCTTTTTAAAGACGCGTACGAATTTTGCAAAACTTGTGATCGATGTCAATTTTTAGGGAAAATTTCTAAACGGAATATGATGCCCCTAAACCCCATTCTAGAGGTCGAAATTTTTGATGTGTGGGGTATAGACTTCATGGGACCCTTCCCTAATTCTTTTGGGAACATTTACATTCTCTTGGCTGTTGACTATGTTTCTAAATGGGTAGAAGCTGTACCATGCAAAACAAACGATAACAAGGTTGTTGTGCGCTTCTTGAAAGAAAACATCTTTTCTAGGTTTGGCACACCTCGCACAATAATCAGTGATAATGGTACACACTTCTGTAATCGTTCTTTTGAAGCTCTCATGAGAAAGTATTCGATAACCCACAAGTTATCTACTCCTTACCATCCTCAAACTTGTGGGCAGGTTGAAGTATCGAATAGGCAGATTAAACAAATTCTTGAGAAAACTGTGAATCGAAATCGTAAAGATTGGTCTCAAAAGTTAACCGACGCTCTTTGGGCTTACCGCACCGCTTTCAAAACCAACTTGGGTATGTCCCCTTATCGGTTGATTTTTGGTAAGCCATGTCACTTGCCAGTTGAACTAGAACATAGGGCGTTATGGGCAATAAAAACTTTAAATCTTGATTTAGAGAACGCAGGTGAACATAGGAAGCTTCAACTTAATGAACTTGATGAAATTCGAAATGATGCCTATGAAAATGAACGAATTTACAAGGACAGAACAAAAGTTTTTCATGATAAATCAATTTTACGTAAAACTTTCATGCCAGGTCAAAAAGTTCTGTTGTATGACTCAAAACTGCATTTATTTCCGGGTAAGCTAAAATCTAGATGGACAGGACCTTACACTGTACGGACCGTTTTTCCGTATGGTGCGGTAGAAATTGAGAATCCAACTGATGGATCATCCTTTAAGGTCAATGGTCAACGCCTTAAACCTTACTTGGAACCAATACCCAACCAAGAGGAAGAGCTCATGGTCCTCCATGAGCCACATTACATTCGGTAAGACGCACTAACCCTCTTTTGTACATATGTAAATATTCTCTTATTTGTTTTTCCCTTTCACTAAGATATGTCTGATTAAGACTGTGAGGACACAGTCACATTCAAGTGTGGGGGGAATTTACATTACATCAGCAATCAAATTTTATGAAGTAGGTCATTCATTGAACAAGGATTAACTTAAATTCATAAATAACACCCTGGTTCTTGTTTGATAAGTTGAATTGTTGGGTGATGGGAATGAACATTATTTATTCATTGAATCGTAATGTGTCTTTTTAAGATGCTAGCTTGAGACTGTGCAGACGTTAGTCGTGTTCTGGAGTAAGCGTGTCAACCTTTGTTATACATGTTAGAATGTGCAAGTAAAAAAAAATCAAAAAAAAAATAAAAAAAAAAATCATGAAATAAAAGGATTTTGCACCTACATTTGTTGGATTTTCTGAGTTTGTTTTCATGCATAATATTTTCTTTTCCACTCAAATTTTCAAAATCGTAAGTTCTAAAATCCACTTGGCCCAATTAAGGAGAAATGACTCATTGTAGCGTTCTTCTTCGATACCCCACATTATTCAAACCCAAGTTTTAGTCGATTTACATCCATGTTTCGACAAATTTATCTTATATTGGTATACTCAAGAACCATTGTTTAAAGGTCAAAATGTCACTTTATATACCAATATTACACTACCCATTCCGTACTTGTTTTAAGGTAGGATAACCATATACCACATCTTATTTTATATGGGTTATCTATCTTACGAAACTTTGTTTATCATTCCTTTCAGCTTTTTGTATAACATCAATCCAGACTTGTGTGTTGAATTAAGGTTATAGAAGTAGAGTAACTAGGGCACAAAACTTTCCTTTCATGAAGTGTTGGTTTAGTAGAGGAGGAATCAAATGAAATAATGTGCGGTATCATTCCATTCCATCTCCATTCATCATTCATCATGCAAAAGAAAAAAAAAATGAATGAAAAAAAAAGAAGGAAAAGAAAAGAAAAAAAATGAAATAAAGAGAGAGTCTCTCAGAATAAAATAGTCATTCATCATTCTTGACTATAAAGAATTCAGTTCCATTCCATCCACATCCATTATACCGTACTTGGAAGTGAGGATTGTAGTAGAGGAGATGAAAGGAAATAAACATGTTCATATGTGCCTTAGTATTACTTTATCTTTCGTAGCTTGAAGTTCAACTAATACACTTGCCCTCTTATCTATAACATTTTTAGAACTTACAAAATTTTCCTTCATCTATGCATAACTCACATCCAATACATTACAGTTACGGTGGTGCAAAATTAGTCAAAAAAAAAAAAAAAAAAAAAGAGGTCAAATAAATGATTGGGTGTACATTGTCGATGTGTAGAACTCTGGTTGACACCACGCTCTTAACCTTCAAGACAATTACAGTGTTATCAAGGAATTACGATTCAGCTTGAAAATTTTTATTCATTTTTGCACCAATTATGGGATGGACAATTTGGGACTAAACCGTTATTATTGAAGTTGGGTGAAATCCTTGGAATGTGAAAGACCTTAAATATATTGTTTGATTAATCCGCGTACATAAGACGCTTTGGATTTTGTGGGTAGTATCCGCTGAAAACCCTCACGAGACAACACTCGTCCTACTGGGGACACCCAGAGGTTTAACGGCTTGTTGCATACGCTAAATGCAATCGTGTTTCCTACGAAAGTGTGACATATCTTAGTTTAGTTTATTCGAGGACGAATAAAAAGATAAGTGTGGGGGTATTTGATATACACATAAATGTGTATATTTTATCCGCTTATTTATCTTATTTTCCCTTTAAAATAATTGATACTTTGTATTTATAGCTGTATTTTCAGATTATTGACAAGAAGCATGGTTTAGAGCATTTGATGGATAAAAGCATGAAGAATTTGCTTAAAAAAGAGTGAAGTTTAAAATTGCTAAAGCTTGAAGAGTCTAAAGCTTGAAGAACGGTTGCAATTATATTTCAGTTAAGAAGAATTAGCTCAATAAAGACTCAAACCGCATTCACATTAGCTCATTTAGAAGGCCTCTTACTCATGTTGCGTTCACACTAGCCTATTTGCTAAACCACTCACTCCAAAGCTGCGTTCACACTAGCTTATGTGTTATTTGGGTTATTTCTTTAGTCCCACATTATGTAATTAGCTAGCTAGCCTTTGTCATATCAGCTATAAATACCTTGTATCTCATTCATTGAAAGACACATTGGGTTTTATTTTGTAATTCTCTTCTTGGAATAAAATCATTCTTCTTCCTCTTTTCTATTTAGTTTTAGTTTTATTTATGTTCTTGTTATTTAATTTCTGTTTTTCTTCTTCTTTAGCTATGTCTAGCTAATCCCCTTTGATTAGGGGGTGATGACGCTGATAGTATGATTCAATATGAATCACATAGCCAAAGGATGAGGAATTCATGTACATAGATCTAGATCTGAACCAAGGGTTAGATCTGAACCTTAATATCCTGTGTCGTTTAAGAGCTATGCTCCTTCACAGGGTATATCCGTGTTCGGTCTAACAATTATCAGATTTAGATCTAATTTTAGGGTTTTAGAAATTAATTAGTAAATCTGTCCTGATAGTCTATGGTTGTAGAGCTGAGCTCCTGCATAGGCTATGCTTGTCGTTATTTACATATTTGTTTCTAAAAACTTATTATCGTTGATTCATGTTTGTGACAGAAACATGTATTAGATCTGGTTAACCTTTTGGCTATTGATGATTATGAATCTGATCTATGTCATTATCCCCTAATTGCTTTCACTTAGTGTTAAAACTCTCTTTTATTTAAATTCTGCTATTTTCTTTGTTTTCCACCAATCAAAAGTTAGGGATAACTTGATTGGATTTATTAATAAAATAATTTGGTCCCAGAGTTCGACACCCTCTACAACAATCCTTGTTGTTTAGGAAAGACGAACGAATTTTACAGTTGTTTACAATTGTTTAATTCATTCGCAAACATTTATATATTGGATTGTCCAAATTCAATACAAATAAAATATTCAAATACGTATAATAAGGTTAAAATTTTCAAAACAATATTGGTTTTCATTTTTATTTTAAAAACACTACTCTTCACACTCGTTCTAGGATACTAGTGATCCTATCTCTAACGAGTCATTCTCATTGGATATTACTAATCCAATTTCTGATTAATTCTTTCATTTGGTTCTAATGTGTCTTGTTCTCGAGCTATGTAAATCAAAGCTCTGATACCAAACTGAGACTACCCGAAATCCCCCTTACGGGAAAGCACGGATTATACTAAGGACAAGACGAATCAGAACACAAACAGAAGAATATTTCAATGTTATTACAACAATTCCATCAGAATACAAGAATATACCAGAGTATGAATCAATATTATACATTTTACAAATATCAGAGATTTAAATACATTATTACAGCAGAAAAATAATACAAAACACAACTGAAAAGAATATACGGATACAGAGCTTTCTGAATATCATTCCAGCTGTAAACTAGGATCTTGTGAATATAAATATGCAAAACCAAAACTACTAGCTGCCCGTGCAAAATAAGGGCACCCAGAGTTTAGGTTAAAACAATGAACTCCAGGTCAGTCATGTAACTGGTGTGAGAACTAAAATAGTTATTTAAAACTTTACTTTAAATTAGATATATCAAGGGACCACGCCGTATAACACGGAATGGGTTTCCTCTCAAGAATACCAGTGCATATAACAAAACAGCGCAATGCTTTTTGGAAAAATGAAGCTATTATAAGACCCAGGTCCTATCACACAATGCAACGCAAGTCGGAGGATAGGGTTTTCTCTTATAATAGCCAAACATGCTTGGTACGTTAAAACAAATCATTTGATACTATTATAAGTGCATAGTGTATAAAACAACTTCAAATACAAATGTATCAATCCTAGACGACATGGGTACCATATATCATATTGCCAATACTAGGCTCTAAAATCAAAACCGCAAAGTCACGTATTGGAAGTTGGATTTCCATCTATGAACCAAGGCAAGGGATCGTCCTTACCGCTTCGAGATTCTCTAGCCCGAGCCTCTCTAGCCCGAGCCTCTGGATCAGAAGGCATCGACCCTTGGATCTTCAGGGCTGGTCCATACGGAGTGGATTAAAATGCCTGAACATTGCGTTTCCCCGCCCTATGGGGGTGTAAATGAGCCAAATGACTCCATCGGCCCCGGATCGACCGATATAACCGAGGCGCCTCGCTATCCATCATCCACATAAGTAAAATGTCAGGGCTTGTTAAACGCTGACACCACTCCTAGCTAGAAAGAAACGCATGCCCTCCCTGCAGTCCTCTCCCGTTTCTGGTTCACACCGGGCTGTGAGGCTCGCGAATTAACGCTACACAAAGATACGCTATATTAAAGTCTTGCTTTGATCATCAACCACAAGACCCTACTTTTCAACAGAAACCTTGATCATTTGCCTCTCAACATGCCACATAGGCAATTCACGCTATGCAACCGATGTTTATCAATCACACAGAATGAAATCTGAAGTCAGTCACACATCCATTTACAAGTTCATTTTGGGTCTGAACGAAACCGGAGGCACCTTATTCCTCCCCCTATGTCCAATACAGGGGAGAGGCCCTCGCATATCCGGTCGATCTCCAAGTACGTGTGGACGATCACTACTTATTAACTGACCTTGGGTGTACAACCTAATCAAGACATCAATAATCATCCAAACGATGAAAAGACCTCCGGTCTTTAACCACCGTCTTCATCCTCGACACATTGTCGAATCAGTTATTCAGAATGGGGTAAACTCGGCCTTTCTGAATAACTCGCGTTTATAATAAACAAGTGCTATAAAAATACAACATACGCCTCATTCCAATCCAGAATATTTCTTTATCCAAATATTCATATACTTTGGGAAAGGTACCCATTAATTTGATCAAAGATAAATTTTTTAAATTTATTCTTTAATCTTCCTTTGGATATCATTTCAATCTAATTAAAGATGCATTAAAACTCCAATTAGTTTTAATCTTCCCAAAAATCAATATTAACGATTGTTTAACTTGAGAAATCATTTCCTGCCTTTAACTGGGTTAAAGAACCAATGTCATTTAAAACACGGTTCAAGATAAACCCAAAATCACATTCCATTTCATCAGCCTTTAACCATAAATTAGCAAGTGAACAATTCCCTAAGTATTAACCCCAAAGGCCGAAACCAACATCAAATCAATACCCAGGAAACCATTCAACTTAACTAATCTCCAGTTAGTTTCTGAAACTAATCTCCAGTTAGTTTCTGATTTTCTTAACTCCATTAGGTCTAAAAATAGTATTATTAAAGATACCATTCACGACAACCCAAATCGCATTCCATTAATTATGGAATCTTCATGGAAAAAGAAATCAATATATAATCGATATCAATTTCCATATCCGACCAATAATATAAATGGAATAATGGCAACGCCTCTTAAATTCCATATGTGTTAATAGTCTTCCTCCACCGAAGTTCACTTCGATTATTATCAAATCGAATTCCATTTAATTCCAATTTAATATATTAAATTGGAAAACGTTATCTTGGGAAAATTCCCATTAAATCTAAATAAAAAGATTTATAAATCCCAAATCACATTTCACTGTAAATCGGGTTAAAGAATGAATGTCGTTAAAAACACAGTTCACAATAAACCCAATTCACATTAGCCTCTAACAGTAAATTAGTAAGAGAACAATCCCCTAAGTATTAACCCCGAAGGCCGAAACCAACATCAGATCAATACCCAGGAAACCATTCAACTTACCTGATCTCTAGTTAGTTTCTAATTTTCTTAACACCATTCGGTTCAAGAACAGTATTATTAAAGATACCATTCACGATGAACCCATAATCCAATTTGATATTAAATACGAGGCTCTGAATAGAAAATATATTTGCTTATATTCAGTATCAAATTCTGAAACCAACAAATATCGTATTGGAATAACGATATATATATATCTTCCAAATTCCTCCACAATCTCCGTATGATCACGAAATCCAATATCGAAATATTCCGAGCATAATTTCGATTCAAATCCATTCCAATTCATATATTGGAAATCCTGGTTATTTTTAAAACCATTTCAAATCCAATTTATTTATTTTAAAAATGTTGGATTTATTATTCTAATTCAAAACTAGTTCATTTCGATAAAAATCTATTTTTATCTTTTCAAATATGGAATTTTTTTTCTAACCCAATTCTTTCCAAACCATTTCTTATGATTTTACACTAATTATTGATATTTTTAATAATTTTATCAAGGCCAGTACAGTTGATTTTCATAAACGGCCATCGAACTGTACTAACAAGACCTTTTCCAAATTTGATTTGGACATAATTCCAAATCTAACCATTAGATTTCAAATCTCTAATATTCATTAGAAAGCTCTTTTCGATAAGAACCCAACGGTTCCGGTTTTAGAGAATACAACGGTCGGATCTCCCGTAATGTCCATTTGAAGTCAATGGTCGAAATTCGCGAACTGCTGCAGCTCGGCGTGTTTTATTCAGGCCATTATATAAATAATATATATATATATATTTCATCGATTTCCATTTAAAACGTATTTTATAAATCATTTTAATTTTTTTTTTCAAAACGATTTCAACTTCATATTCAATTTCAAATCAAAATTGAATATTTCATATCATCGATATATAAATGATAGTATTTTCAAAACATTAGATTTCGAAATCAATTCCTTTTCAATATTCATTATAAAAAATAAATAAAATTGATATAAATATCGTTCGCGTCAAAACTTCGCATATTAATCAACATGGCTATATATATTTTCGTGTCCATCCCAAATCGGACATCAAAATCAGATTTTGATTCTTTTCTGAATATTATTTGAAAATATTCGTTATTTCAGAATAATCGTTATTTAAAAATATTCATTATTTCTGAACTAGAATCAGACACAGTCAATTACCATATGATTTGATTTATATGGATTTCACGCACACATGTACACAACAACAATGATAAACAATCAACCATCATCCAAAGTGCATTCTACACTGTATAAGCATTAAAGATAAATATTCAACGCTCATACATCCTGTCACTCAATCGATCGACATACAGCTAATTATTGGGACTGGTGTATGTCGTATATCCTCCCAATACCCCTGCGGGGTTTCAATCAACAAATATTGAATTTTATTTGTGCAGTTGGGCGATGTGTAAAATTTATCGTCCCAATCAATGTCAGTCAAATCAGTGTACATAAACAAATCGTCTGATTTGTAAATGAATATTTATTTTATTCATATACACGTTAAAAATTATATTTTTAACGATAAAATATTTATTCCATTCCACATCACACAATCAATTTTCACAACACAATCAAACAAACAAACAAGTCATCCATGGTTTGTGGACGACGGGTATCGGGTGCTGCTAACCACCGTCTGCATCCTAATTTATATTTCTAACTAGAAAATAAATTAAAGTGAGAAGTTCTCACCTTTGGTTTCCACTCCTCCATTCCTTATTTCGGAACAGCTGGGATTTGCTCCAGCGTTTTGTATTCTTCACAGATTCTAGCGTAATCTGTTTCATGCAGTTTATATTATAAATATCATATTTTGATTTCAAATCTCTATGCAGAAAAATCGTATTTTAATTTCGATACTTCATATATAAAAATTATATTTTTAATAAAACCAAATATTATATTTTTATACAAACAAAGATTATATTTTCATTCAAACAAAGATTATATTTTCAACTCAATGTATTCTAAATTTTCAAATCCATGTATTTTATATTTCAACATAATGCAAATTTTATGCTTCAACATAATGAAAATTTTATGTTTCAAAACAATGGTTTTCCTATTTTAAAAGCAATGGTATTCTTATTTTAAACACAAGGTATATTATCTATTTCTAAAACAATTATGTATATTTCTAAGACAAATCTTATTTTAACCTTTAAAAACCAATGTTATTTTTATATAAACTGAAATTTAAACAATGTAAATTATATTTAAAATTCACATTTTGAAAAATTAACAATTTAATGACTTCATTAATGTAATTAAATTAAGGATTAACCTTAATCATCAAATTAGACCGTTATCTTCTTCCTGAAGCCGTCGAACTGACCTCGCACCAAAAACCTCCCAGCGTCGCCGACCTCTACAGGGGTTCGGACCCCTCCTCAGTCCCTCCATACGAAGTGCATCGCCACCCTCCTCCTTTGACTGCGACGGCTTCGGTCTCGGGGTGTTTCCCGTCGGTTTTGTGAGGGGAGAGAGAAAAGAGGGCTAAAGGAGGAAGGATGAGAGGTGATGGCGATTGGGGAGAGGGGCGCGATGGTGTTGGATCGCCTCCGATGGCGGCGACGCAGTTTAGAACTGCGATTAGAGGTTTTTTTTTCAATTTGGGGGTGCGGCTGTAATGAATTAGAGAATTATGGCCCCCTCCTATTTTTATATTTATATTTAATAATTAATTAATTAATTCGTTAATAGCTCGTTTCAATCTCCAAACCCCAAATCAAACCCAACAAATGTCGCCTCTAGAATATTACCCCTATTCCAAACACAATGGGATATGTCCGGTAAATGTACCAAGCATGTTTGGCTAGTATAAGGGAAAACTCTACCCTTCGGCTTGCGTAGCATTGTGTGATGGGACCTGAGTCTTATAAAAGCTCCATTTTTCCAAAAAGCATTACGCTGTTTGTTTTATGCACTGGTATTCTTGGGAGAAAACCCGTTCCGTATTATAAGGCGTAGTCCTTTGATTTACTTTATTTTTAAAGTATTGATTTAATAACTGTATAAGTTCTCACACCAGTCCCATGACTGACCTAGAGTTTATTGTTTTAAACTAACCCGTGGGTGCCCATATTTTCCACACGAGCAGCTAGTAGTTTTGGTTTTGCAGATATTATATTCACAGGATCCTGGTTTACAGTTGGAGCTATATTCAGAAAGCTTTGTATTCGTGTATCTCCTTCAGTTGTGTTATGTATTATTTTTCCACTGCAATGTAAATTATTTTAATCTCTGATATTGTATTTCCAATGTGTAACATTTATTCATGCTCTGTTATATCTTGTACTCTAATGTGAATTGTTGTAACAGCAATGAAATGTTCTATTATTTGCGTTCTGATTTGTCATGTTCAAGTTTGAGTCGTTTCATCTTTGGTATCAGAGCTTTGGTTTACAGAACTCGAGTACAAGACGCAATAGAACCAAACGAAAGAATTCATCAGAGACTGGATTAGTAATATCCAATGAGAATGACTCATTAGAGATGGGATCAATAGTATCCTCGAATGAGTTTTAAAGAGTGTTATTTTTAAAATAAAAATGAAAACAAATTTTGTTTTGAAAAATTAAATCTTATTACATGTATTTGAATATTTATTTTATTTTGAGTTTGGACGATTGAGTATATAGAGATTTTGCGTATACGCCTAGCTAGCTTATATACGAAGCCTCAAATATACTGGATAGATATAGAATCACACTCTAGTCGCCCGGACATAATTCTGGTGATGTCGCAACATTATCAACATTTATGTTCGAGTTTCGAAAGTGAGATATCTATATATTTCCAATAGACTGGTGTGATAACCAAAACATAGATAGGGTTTATTGTTGTGATTTGGCACTAAAAATATGATTTTAAGTACATATTTAAGTTATATATTTAAAAAGTTAACCAACTAATTGATTGCTGGTTGCGATGTTTGATTATTAATTTAACTAATAAAAATATAGTGGAATGATAATTAATTTGACCAATATGTGAATGAATGTTAATCAAGCCAAATCAAATCAAATATTGAACTGAATTAAAAATTGGTTAGAATTGCATACATGTACATATATATGTGTGAACGTGTCATAGCATGGAAGCCAAGGGAGGAATAAAATTGTATGCCCGACAAATAGGTATATGTTTACTATTTTCTTGGGTTTTGATAATTTTATGAGCTGATTGGCCAGCCGCTTGGCTTTTTTGTTTCTTTTGGATTGATATGGGCCCTGTGAGGCAAGTTGTGGTTTTAAAGGTCTCCCCGTACAGAGGAGGTTATGGAAAAAATTTCGAAAATTTAGGGTGTTAGCCAAATTTTTGAGGAATTTGAAAATTCTTAGAACTAAAAGTTAAAGAATGAAAGTTGAGTTGGTTGGTTAAACAACTTTCAGGTTCTTTCCTTTTCGAGGATGAAAAAATTTTAAGTGGGAGAGATTGTAACAACCGGATTTTCATAACCAATTTAAAATTTTTATTTTGGCAATTTTAATGGATTTTGAAGATTTAAAATGATTTATTTTAAATAATAACAACTAAAAATTTATTTTTATCGAAGTTAGAATGTATAAATTTATTTTATTTATAAAACGAGCTTGAAATGGCGTGGTAGTTTGAAAATTCGATTTTAAATTTCAAATGAATGTATAGGATTCAAAATAAATCAGATTTCAGTAAAAACTAGAAATGTTGGAATCTGTTTAACTATATCTTTCTAATGGATGTGAAAATCCAGATTCCATAACGAGAATTAAAAGTTATGTCCAGTTTAAAACTTAAAATAGTCGCTACGGAATTTATATATATTTTAATAATGTATAAGCCCATAAAAATAACCATTTTGCAATCAACCTCCATTTTCGATGAAACCACTTTTGTTGGATTCAAGATGTCAAATTATTGTTATATTCCAATTTTTAGAGTTTTCGGAATTAATATGTGAGCGTGGTGGATTTAAACGCGTTTGGTACTTTTAAATTTTAATTTAATCGACTGGAAATTGGCCATTTTTCAAACGGTCTCCAAATTCAATGAAATTAGTTTTGTTAGGAGCCTATCGTCACAACATAGATTTTTTTTTCGGGAATTTTTGGAGTCAGTATGTGTCCCCAGTAAGTAAAAATGTACGTTTAAATTCAATATATATTGATTTATATTTTAATTTAAAGAAAAACAAATCGAAACGGTCGAATTGGCTTACAGGACACACCTCATTATGTCCAGAGTAGGGGTAATTAGCTGGGGACGACAGTCGGTGGGTTCGATTTGGAGTTTGAAGGGAAATTATTATAAATAGAAAACCTTACCCTAATTTTTCATAAAAAACCTAATCGCCCAGCCGCCCCCCTTTCTTCTCGTCGCTCAACCCCCACCGCCTCTTGCCGCAACCACCGCCCCACCTCCCCAAAGCCACCGCCGCCCCTCCGGCACCCTTCCCCTCGCCACCGACCTCCCATCTCTCCTCCCTCTTTAAATTCGAGCCAAACCTTCCACCATCGGAAAAACCACCTCCGGCCACCTTGGCCCACACCGCCGCCACCTGAACTGACCCCCACCGCCTGTAGCACCCCAATGCCACCTCCTCTGACTACCACGTCTCTTGTGGGACCCTCCCCATTTGTAAAAATTTAATTTTTAAAATTTCCTGTTATGCATTTTACACCCTAAGCTTCCTCAACCAATATCTCCCAAACCGTGCACTTCTGGCCAAAATTTCACAATGCCAAACTCAAAGAGCATGATTTTCTCTTCGATTTGGCTATATAGAAATCATACTTTGAATTCGGAGTTGTTCGGAAAACGTGTCCAAAGTCTGCTATCCAAATACCGTCTTTTTGCGATTTCTAGCGAAATAGACCAATTTTGGAAGAAAGGCCACTAGGCGAAAGTAGTCCGGAATGGCGCGCTTAGGCTAGAAAAAAAGATGGCATGAAGATTAAGTCCGTTTGCAAATTCTGGGATCATAACAGTGAATCAGAACTTCTGAAAAGTATGGTGGAGTGGATCCTAAACTGAGAACTCCTTCTCACTCTAATTATTTTACAGTTAAAAATATAATAGGATGCAGACAGGGCTTAGAACCCCCGACACTATTTATTGTACAAACCATGATTGTTTGTTTAGGTTGTATTGTGGAAATTTGAGTGTATTATGGTTATTGATTGTATTGTAGTTTGGTTGATTGGATTGAATATTTTGTATGGCGCGAGCCAGAATCAGGAGAGGGGTAATGCTAGACATTACTCCGGTTTTAATATCTCGTTGTTATAATGCCGAAATTTTATAAAATAAATGTTTATTCATTAAAAATATAATTTTTAATGTGTATATGAACTGTATAAAATATTCATGTGTTGAATAAAATGTTTGAACGATAAAAATATCATTTTTATGGAATGTATGAACTGTTAAAAATAGCGAAGTGTTGAAATAAATATTTTATCATTAAAAATATAATTTCTAACGTATATATGAACGGCATAAAATTCTCTTGAAATGAAAATAAACATTCATTTACAAATCGGACGATTTGTTTATGTACACCCATTTAACTGATATTGATTAGGACGATAAAGTTTACACATCGCCTAACTGCACAAATAATATTCTATATATGTTGGTTGAAACCCCACACGGGTGTTGGGATGATATTTAACATACACTAATCCCAATTGTTTAGTTGTATGTCAATTGATGGGTTGACAGACCGTTGTAAGCGTTAATTATTTATATTTAATACTTATGCAGTTGTGTAATGCTGAAACGACCCAAACTTCTCGGTAAAGGAAAGGCTGGATGGCTTTGAGAACAATACACATTAGAGCACAAACTGAAGAGCATTGTATTGCTGATAACAATGATTACATCAGAGTACAAGAATATAACAGAGTATGAAAACTTATTACACAAAAGTAATACATTAATATCATAGGTTTAAATTACACTTAAATGGCAGCGGAAAAATATTACAAATATACAACTAAAAAGAATACACGGATACAGAGCTTTCCGAATACCGCTTCAGCTGTAAGCCAGGATCCTGTAAATTTATCTGCAAAAAGCTACTCGACTGCCCGTGTGGAAAATAAGGGCACCCGAGTTTGCCAGTGAAACAAACTACAGGTCAGTCATGGGACTGGTATGAGAAATCTTAACTATCTAATAATAAGGCTAATCACAGGACCACGCCGCTAACGCGGAACGGGTTTACTCCATTGGATTGCCAGTGCATAAAATAAAATAAATCGTTTAAACAACGCAATGCCTTTTTTGAAAAATGAAACCATTATAAGACCCAAGTCTCATCACAAAATGCAACGCAAACCGGAGGATAGGGTTTTACCTTATAATGGTCAAAGGATGCTTGATACGATAAAACGAATTTAATATTAGTGTGTATATATATGGGTATAAATATTTCAAAAACATTTCAATCATAATGTATCAATCATAGACGACAGAGTACCCCATCCTACTATGCCGCCATACTAGTTCTACAATCAAAACCGCAAGGTCGTATCGAAAATTGGATTTCCATCATAAGTCGAGGCTAGGGGCAAGCTCCTCGCCGATTCGAGACACTCTAGCAAATGCCTCAGGATCCCCCGCAGTGAACCCTTAGATCTTCAGGGCCGGTCCCCGCCTTTCGGCAGTGGATTGGTTATGCCTGAACACACGTTTCCTGGTTCCTTTGAACCTATAAAATGACCACTATCGGCCTATAAAAATCCGAGGCACCTCAAAATCCATCATCCACATAAGTAAAATGCCAGGCCGTGTTAAAGTAGTGACACTACCACTAGCTAGAAAGAAACGTGTGCACTCCCTGCAGTCCATATCCCGTTTTTGACTCATACCGGGGTGTGAGGCTAGCGAAGTCACGATAAACACAAAGCTATGCCGTAATAGGCTATGCTTTGATCATCACACAAGGCCCTGCTTTTCAACAAAAGCCTTGATCAATTGCATCTTGGCGTGCCATATTGACAATTCACGCCATGCGATCAATCACTATTAATATATACCAGGGTGTTAAGTAGAGAATAAATCCTCTACCACCAAACATACATACATCAACTGAAATCGATTAAATTCACATGGAACGAAATCCAATGTCAGACACGCATCCATTTACTAGCTTATGCTCTGGGTCTGAGCGAAAACCAAATCCGAACAATCAACAATAGTCCGGACGGCCACCACTGAAGCGCCTTCAAGGTAGCTACTCCCATAAGGGTCTCTGTAGCAACACATCCATTCGATGTGAAGATCGTCGGTCTTCAACACCGTCTTCATCTTCGACTCTTCATCGTCGTAGTAATTATTCGGAATGGGTTAAACCCGGTCTTCCCGAATAACTCGCGTATTTTATAATAAAAATCAAGTACTATAAAACACATCCAATGTATCCTTCCAATTCAGAATATTCTTTTAAATAAAATATTCAAATTATTCTATCAAAGGTAAATTCTTTAACTTTGCACTTAAATATTTCTTTTAAAAAGGTTTATAAAAATCTCAAATTTGATTTTAGATATTAAAAATCATTATTCAATGATTGTTTAAATCCAAGAAATTAATCTTATCTTTAACTGGGTTAAAGAATTAATGTCATTTAAAAGCAAAGTTCACGTTAAACCCAAAATAATCTTCCATGAAATATGGAATCTTCACAGAAATCAAATCAATATATAATCGTTATAAATTTCTGTATCCGACCCATAATATAAATGGAATAACGGCAAAGCCTTTTAAATTCCATATGTAGTATCGGTCTTCCTTTATAGAAGCTTATCTCGGTTATAACTAATTCGAATCCTATTCAATTCCCATTTAATGTATTAAATTGGAAAACTTTACCTTTGGAAAATTTCCATTTAAATCTTAATAAAAGATTTATAAATTCCAAATCATACTTTCGCTGTCAGTTGGGTTAAAGAACAAATGTCACTTAGAAACACAGTTAACGATAAACCCGACTCACACTTCATCTTATTTCAATTACTAAATGAAAACTCTAATAATCTAAATTAAAGGATTATTCTTTTCATATGAGGTTTAAGAACAGTGTTATTTAAGACGCTATTCACGACAACCCAAAATCTAATTTATTTAATTTAACTTCAATTAAATCTTAACAAATTGGAAAACTCATTAAATCTAAATTTTATGATTTATTCTAATTAATAACTAGTTCATTTCAATAAAAATATATTTTCCCAAAATATATTCTCTTTTTCTAAAATATTCTTTTTCAAAAATATAACTTCTAAAATATTCTTTTTTCAAAAATATAACTTCTAAAATATTCTTTTATTGGAATGTGACTCAACCAACAACCATATATTGTATGTGATCAACAATCATGATAAATAATTATCAAACATCCAAATGACGACCAAAGTGGAATCTATAACTGTGGGAGCATTAAAGTAAATAACTGACGCTCTCCACAGACTGTCAATCCATCGATTGACAGATAACTAAATATTGGGATTAGTGTGTACCCAATATCATCCCAATACCCATGTGGGGTTTCATCCATCGAGCAAATAATAGATTATTCGTGCACTTGGGCGATGTGTGAAAATTATCGTCCCAATCACATAAACAAGTCGGGTAACTTGTAAATGGATGTGTAATATTCAATTTTGAACACACAACATTTATCTTTAGTATATCGAATACTTCTATACAACAACCATATATTTCAAACCATCTCTAATATCATATTTAAATGATTAATTCCTCTCAATGAAACTATTTTACATTGAAAATGTATTTTCTAGTGTTCACTCTTGTTATTGAAATCAAATGGCCATAAAGCCATGATTTCAATTCTACTTATTTTATTTCATTCTTTTATTACATTGAAAAATGAGGTGTTTTATTCAATCTTTTATTACATTGAAAAGTGCAGTGTTCTATTCAATCTTTTATTATATTGAAAAATGTAATTCTCTTTTTTTTTTACTGTCATTCTTTAATTACATAGAAAATGAAATTTTAAAATCTATTCTATTTATTTGTCTCTATTTTAACACTAAAAATGTGACATTTATATTTATTCTTTTTATTGCATAAATAATGGCCATAAAAATGTAGCTTTAAAATCTAAGCTTTTATCTACATCTAAAATGTAAAAATATAACTTTAATTCTGATCTTTTATGGAATAATAAAATAAGAAGGAAAATGTCACCTTTTATTTTAATTTACATAACAATGTAATTCTTTAACTTTATTCTTTGATTACATAGAAAATGTAATTTCTATTTAATTTTTTTATTTACATTGAAAAATGTAAATTCTTTACTTCCTTTTATCTACATGGGAAAAATGTAAATTCTTTAATTCCTTTTATATAAACAAAAATGTTCATTTCTAACTTATTCTTCCAAATGTATAAAAATATACATTCTTAACTTATTCCTTTAAAATGTATACAAACATACATTTTAATTCATTTCAAAAGTAACGGATTTTAATCCAATAAACATTCTATAGAAAAAATGTTATTTTATATCTAGTGTAACATTTCATGACAAAAATGTTATTTTGTCCTTAATAATCTAATTCACCGGAATGTAAATTTTGTTTATAAAATTTTTGATGCAAACCAAAATGTGAATTCTGTTTATAAGCTTTTAATACAAACAAAAATGTAAATTTTGCTTATAAACTTTTAATGTAAACAAAAGTGTCAATCCTTTTTATAAGCTTTTAATGTTAAATAAAATGTATATTCTAACTAATCCTTTTACTGTTAACAAAATATGCATTCTTTATTTCAATAATAATTCTTTCACAAAAATGTGATCTTTATTTCTAATTTTACACTTCTATATTGTAAGCAATATAAAAATAAAAACATAATTCCTCTTTATTGAAAAAGGATGTTTAAGAAAATCTATTCTTTTTAATGCATAAAAATGTTCATTTAATGTTAAAAAGAAGAAGCGACAAAAATGACCCTTATCATGTTAAAAAGAAAAGGTGACAAAATATGCTTTTTAACGATAAAAATTATCTTTTATTCAAATGCAATATTTTTAACCAAAGTGTTATTTTAATATCAATGCGACATTTTACAACAAAAATGATATCATTAATCTAAATAAACATTTTTAACAAAAATGCTGCTTAAATTCTAAATGAACATTTTAACAAGAATGATAATTTAATTCTAATAAACAATTTATAACAAAATGTTAGAATTTGTTTTAACAAGATGATTTTTAACAAAATGTTAAATTTTCTCCAACACGACAATTCATAACAAAATGCTAAATTTGTTAAACATAACAATAATAAAAAAGACGAACATTTTCACAAAAATAGCAATCTTAAATCTAAATGAACATTATTAACAAAACGATGTTTTTAAATCTAGACACAATAATTTAAAATCCGAAGGTCCATTTTTAACTATCATTACCGTTCATAACAAAATGTAAATTTTGTTTTGACTATTAAATGTTCTACACAATTATACCTTACAGCTATTTTTACACAAACGAGAGACACACAAACAGACAACCAATTCATTATCCAAATTATTACAACACAGAACTATTTTATTACAAACAAACAATTATTAAACAAAAATTAATTAATTAATTTAAAATCAGAAATCTCACCAAAATCGTACGGTTTAGATCTGAATTTCACTGAAATTCAAATAGTCTTCGTTTTGGACGGGGTTAGTTTCATCGCGACGTATTCTCTGATACGAATCCAACGCAATTTGAATTTTTGGATTCCGGTTTAATATGAAGAAGTTATGACTAATTTTCAGATGAACAAATTAAATTAAAATTAAATAGGTTAATAACAAAACTTAAACGTTGTTAAACCTTTCCCCCTTCATCTTTGTATTACAGAAACCGTCGAACCCATTTGCCACCGCCGTTGACCATCTGCGCGCCGCTCCTCAGGCCATGATCGGCCAATCGGAATCCACCACTCGAACCGCCACGCCACGAGCCACCCTCGGCCAGAAGCCCGTGCAACTCGGTGGTCCCTACGGCCAGCAGCACCACCACGAACGACGCCACTTCCCGCCCCAATTCCGGCCACCACGCTACGTTAAACTCCATTATCTCCGTACCAAAATCTAGATCTCGAAACCCTCTTCGTATCGGTATATAGTATGTATTCTAATTCATAGTAGGGAGGAAGAAATTAAGGGATTAGTTTTCGGTTGATTTTGGCCATTCACGAAATACATACGGCGGCTGGTATGTTTGAAATTAGGGTTATACGTATACCAAGTGTATTTATACTAGTATTTACTTTATTAATTTAATTATTAAATTCCAATAATTCTAATAATTCTAACGAACTCCGAATCGAACCCAACGAGTGTCGCCCCTAGCTAAATACCCCCATTCCGGACGAAATGGAACATGTTTCGTAACCCAATAGGGCTGTTACGACATGTTTTTCTTTAAATTAAAATATAAATCAGTTTATATTAAATTCAAACATACATTTTAAATTACCGGGGACACATACGAACTCAGAAAAATCCAGAAAAAATATTTCTAGTTATGTTTTGACGACACTGTCCTAACAAAACTAATTTCGTCAAATTCTAAGACTGTTTGAAAAATGGCTATTTTTAAGTCGATCAAATTTTACTGAAATGAACAAAACACATTTTCTTTCGGCACGCTCACATATTAATTCGAAAAATTATGAAAATTGAAATCTAGCAATAATTTGACATTCCGGTTCCAACAAAAGTGGTTTCGTCGAAAACCGAGGTCGTTCGAAAAATGGCTATTTTCAAGGCCAATATATTTAATATTAAAAATACATTTTTAAACAAATAAATTCCGAAACTCAAAATATATAAGTGTTTACTGTTTTTCAATGCAGAAACGTCATTCCGAACACAATGGAAGTGGTTTCGAGTCGAAATTCCTTCATATGTGAAAAGTAGCCTTTCGAGCCCTATATAATATATATATAAATTCTACAGCGACCTTTCTAAAAATTGAATTGGCCATAACTTTTGATTTTTAAAACAAAATTTATGTTTTTCAGATTTGTTGGAAAGATATGATTAAACAGATTTAAATATTTCTGGTTTCGTTCAATTCTGATTTAAAATGAATCATGTACAGTCAGTTAAAGTTCAAATTCAAATTTTCAAACTACAGCGCTGTTTTAAACTCCTTTTATAATTAAATTGAATTTATTCGTTTAAAATAAATTTTTAGTCATTCCTATTTAAAATAAATC
Source organism: Allium sativum (assembly GCA_030737875.1). Lineage (NCBI taxonomy): Eukaryota > Viridiplantae > Streptophyta > Magnoliopsida > Asparagales > Amaryllidaceae > Allium > Allium sativum. Next base: position 39,703,792 of record CM060913.1, read on the forward strand.
GTTTTAAGCATTTAAAATTCATTAAAATCTCTAAAATAAAAATTTTAAATTGGCCACAAAATTCCGGGTCATTACAATGCACTCTGGATGATGGTTGACTGTGTATGATTATTGTTGTGTACATGTGTGTTTGAAATCCATAAAAATAACATATGTGGTAATTGATTGGGTCTGATTCTAATTCAGAAAGAGTATTTTAAAATAATGAATATTTTAAAATAATATTCTATAAAGGATTGAAATATGATTTTGGTGTCCGGTTTGGGATAGACACAAAAATATTGAAATATATGAAACCATGTTGACTAGATTTGCGCCATTTTAACGCGAACGATATTTATATCGATTTTATTCATTTTTATAATGAATATCGAAAAGGAAATTGTTTTCAAAATCTGATATTTTGAAAATATCATCATTTAAATATTATAATGATAAAGAGTATTCAATTTTGATTTAAAATTGAAGTGAAAGTGGGAATCATTTTAAAAATGAATTTATAAAATACGTTTTGAGAAAAATATTATATATATATATATATATATATTAATGGCTTGAATAGAACGCGCCGCGTCGCGACCGTTTGCGAATTTCGACCATTGACTTCGAATTGACATTACGGGAGATCTGACCGTCGAATTCTCCTAAAACCAGAACTGTTGGGTTCGTATCGGAAAGAGCTTTCCAATGTATATAAGAGATTTGAAATCTAACGGTTGGATTTGGAATTATGTTCAAATCAAATTTGGAAAAGGTCATTGTAAATGCAGTTAATGACCGTTTATGGAAATCGACTAAAAGTGCCTTAATAAAATTATTAGAAATATTAATAATTTGTGTAAAATCATAATAAATGATTTGAAAAGAATTGGGATGAAAAATTCCATATTGGAAAAGATAAAAATATATTTTTATCAAAATGAACTAGTTATTAACTAGTATAATAATCCAATATTTTTAAAAAGAAATAAATTGTATTTGAAATGGTTTTAAAATAACCAGGATTTTACAATGAATAAATTGGAATGGAAATAATCTTCGGAATATTTCGATATTGGATTACGTGGTTATACGGATACTGTTATGGTAATTTTGAAGATACAGATATCGTTATTCCCAATACGACATCCGTTAGTCTCTAAATTTGATACTGAATATAAGCCGATATAATTTCTATTCACAGCCTTGTATTTAATATTAAATTGGATTTTGGGTTTTTCGTGAATGGTGTCTTAAATTACATTATTCTTAAACCTAGTTGAGAAAAGAATAAATCTTTTAATTAAGATTTAGTGAAGTTTTCCAATTAATTAATATTTTATTGGAAATGAATAAAGAATTGGATTTTGGGTTTGTCGTGAATGGTGTCTTCAGTAAAACTGCTCTTAAACGCCGTGTGAAAAGATTAAGTCTTTTAATTAAATTATTAGAGTTTCCAATTATATTTAGTAATTGGAATAAAATGGAATGTGAATTTGGTTTATTGTGAACTGTGTTTTTAATGGCATTCGTTCTTTAACCCGATTAACAGTGAAATGTGATTTGGAATTCATAAATCTTTTTATTAAGATTTAATGGAAATTTTCCAAAGTAAAGTTTTTCAATTTAATAAAATAAATTGGGATTGAATGGAATTCAATTTGGTAATAATCGAAGTGAGCTTCTGTGGAGGAAGACCGTTAATATATATGGAATTTAAAAGGCCTTATCATTATTCCATTTATATTATTAGTCGGATACGGAAATTGATATCAATTATATATTGATCTGTTTTCCCGTGAAGATTCCATAATTAATGGAATGAGATTTTTGGTTTATCGTGAACTGTGTTTTAAATAACATGGGTTGTATAACCCAGTTGAATACAGGATTTCATGTCTAACATTGTATTTCGAACAGTATTGTTGATCTCTGCTAAATATATATCTATTTAGTGGTGGAGAATTTATTCATCTGCTTAACACCCTTCTCTGAGATGTACGAGCTTAGAGGATATATATTAGTATAAATCAATGGTACGGTGTAGATTTTCGTTGTGGCATGTTTAGGTTTCCAAAGTTAAATAATCATTTTTGGGAAGATTAAAACTAAATGGAGTTTTAATGAATCTTTAATTAGATTGAAATGTGAATGTGATAATTTAAATTATCAAATTTGGGAAATGATCGAGAATGGATTACCACCAGTTTTACTCCAGGCGATAGTTAAATCTTTAATTAGATTTGAACGTGAAATGGTAATTAATTTTACCTATAACACCGTGGTGTTAGATATGGAGTATTACCAGTTTTGCTCCATGGGATGAATTGGTTGGGATTGGGAAATATAACGAATAATTTCTTTGGTAAGGTGCGCTAAACCTGACTAGTTTGGATAAACCTTAATTTGGTTTGAATTGAGATCCAAAGGAAGATTAATGAATAAATTTAAAGAATTTATCTTTGATAAAGTTAATGGGAACCTTTCCCCGTTGATGTGAATAGTTGAATAAAAGAATATTCTAGATTGGATTGAGGCGTATGTTGTGTTTTTATAGCACTTGATTATAAGATACATGAATTACTCGAAAAGGCCGGGTTTATACCCATTCTGAATAATTGATTCGACGATAAGTCGACGATGAAGATGGTGGTCGAAGACCGGAGTTCTTCACATCGTTTGATGATTAATGATGTCTTGATTGGCTATACACCCAAGACAAGGTAATAAGTGGTGATCGTCCAGACGTACTTGGAGATCGACCGGATATGCGAAGACCTCTCTCCTGTATTGGACATATGGGACGAGGAATAAGGTGTCTCTGGATTCATTCAAACCCAAAACGAACTAGTAAATGGATGTGTGTCTGACATTGGATTTTATTCTATGTTGATTGATCTCTAGTAAATATATACCTGCTTGGTGGCGGAGAATTTATTATCTTGCTTAACACCTTCTCTAAGACGTACGAGCTTAGAGGTTATATATCGATAGTCATCAGTCGCATGGCGTGAATTGTCTGTGTGGCATGCTGAGATGCAAATGGTCAAGGCTTCTGTTGAAAAGTAGAGTCTTGTGGTTGATGATCAAAACACGACTTTAAATAGCATAGCTTTGTGTATAGCGTTAATTTGCGAGCCTTACACCCCTGTATGAGTCTAAAATGGGATTAGGGACGCAAGGAGAACACGACGTTTCTTTCTAGCTATGAGTGGTGTCATGGTATGGAGCCCGGACATTTATTTTTTTACCTATGTGGATGATGGATTGCGAGGTGCCTCGGATATATCGGTTACTACGGAGCCGATGGATAGGTCTTATAGGACCGGGAAACATATGTTCAGGAACAACTAATCCACTAACGTAAGTGTGGACCGACCCTGCAGGAAACAAGGGTCCACTGCGGGGGATCCCGAGGCATTTGCTAGAGTGTCTCGAATCGAAAGGAGCCATCACCAGCCTCGACTCATGACGAAAATTCAGTTTCCAATACACGACATTTCGGTTTTAATTGCAGAACTAATATGGCGATATAGTAGCATAGGATACTATGTCGTCTATGATTGATACATTTATATTTGAAGTTGTTTTATACACTTTACACTTATAATAGTATCAAAATGATTCGTTTAAACGTACCAAGCATGTTTGCCTATTATAAGGGAAAACTCTATCCTCCGGCTTGCGTAGCATTGTGTGATGGGACCTGAATCTTATAATAGCTTCATTTTTCCAAAAAGTATTATGTTGTTTGTTTTATGCACTGGTATTATTAGGAGAAAACCCGTTCCATATTATATGGCGTGGTCCCTTGATTTACTTTATTTTTAAAGTAAAGATTTAATAACTGTTTTAGTTCTCACACCAGTCCCATGAATGACCTGGAGTTTATTGTTTTAACCTAAACTCTTAGTGCCACTATTTTCCACACGGGCAGCTAGTAGTTTTTGTTTTGCAGATATTATATTCACAGGATCCTGGTTTATAGTTGGAGCTATATCCGGAAAGTTTTGTATCCGTGTATCTCTTTCAGTTGTGTCATGTATTATTTTTCCGCTGCTATGTAAATTATTTTAATCTCTGATATTGTATTTCCAATGTGTAGTATTTATTCATACTCTGTTATATTCTTGTACTCTGGTGTAAATTGTTGTAACAGCAATGAAATGTTATATTGTTTGCGTTCTGATTTGTCATGTTCTCAACTCAATTCGGGCTTTCCCGTAAGGCCGAGTTTGGGTCGTTTCCCATCCCAATACCCACGTGGGGTTTACATCACAATTCATGTGAACTTATCTATATATTTGGGAGACGTGTGGGTATATTATTATCCCAAAATAATTTATAATATAAACTATCTATTTGACAACGCATATATGCACAGTTTAATAATAATAACATTAAAACTGTAAACATCCATCAATCACCAAACAAACATTGCAATCATAGGCAATCAATATATATTCAGTTATAACTTTAACAACTGTACAAGATAGTTGAGTGAGAGAGTTCTCATCTTGTTCGGTTCTAAAATCGTTAAATAACGATTGTTCTGATTAAATTAAACTATGCGTTAAATTTTGTCAACATCTGCAACTAGCTCTGTTTTAGTCCAAATTAGTTTCACTGCATAACTCTCGTCTTCACGATTCCAACACACCTAGTTTGCGATTTTTTGACATCGTATGAAGAAGTTACGAATTTTATAAGTTTTCGCTATCATTAAATTAATATAATTTTAGCTTATATTAATTAACCTAATTTAAATCCACCGTTAATTCTCTGATCCAAGGGCCTCACGCTTCTTCTTCTTCTTGCATAACACTTCCAGGCTTCACAAACCCGTCGTTCTCCACATAGGGTCCAAAATCGTACATCTCCCAAGGCACCAGAGCATGATCGAAGTGTGCCCGACGTTGCCGCTGACGTTGCCTGTCTACGCTGGCGTTCAGGCCAGCTCGATGGCCCCATGGGCTCGCGATCTACATTCAAATGCATGCACTTTGAGGGAGAAATTCTCCCCACTCACACAATTAAATACGATCATGACCGTTGACATTAAAGAGCATGAAGTGCTCTACCATTTTCATGTTTAAAGCTTTTCAAATCGGTTTATGGATTGAAGGATAAAAGAGGAAGATGTTTGGAGCATATCGGCCATCGAATGGCTTGGTGGCATCTGATAATGAATTAGGGTTATGTTTTATAACGTTTTATACATATAATTTTTTAACAATATTTAATTTGAACGTTACTTGTTTAACGCTCCGAACTCCAAACGAACCTCAACGACTTTCGCCTCTAGCCAAATACCCCCATTTTGGACATAATGGGATATGTTTTGAAAGCCAATTCAACTATTTCGATCAGTTTTTATCAAAATTAAAATATAATGTTAAATATTGAATTTGAACGTACATTTTAATTTTCCACGACTGCATACTAATTCCAAAAATTACGAAATTTGTAATCTTGCTATGATTTACAAATACGGTTCTAGTGAACTTATTTTCATCGAATTTGGAGACTGTTTGAAATATGACCTTGTTTCTAGCTTTTTGAATTTACAACTAAAATTGAACACGCGTTTATATTTACCGTGCTCACATACGAATTTCAATCGACTTGAAATTTTAAACCTAACAATAATTTGACGTTCCAGGTCCAATAAAGTTTCATTGAAAGCGGAGGTCATTTGCAAAATAACTATTTTTAAGTGCTTAAATAATATTAAAATATTAATTAATTCCATAGTGACAATTTTAAATTTTACATTGGACATAACTTACAATTTATAACATGAAATCTTAATTTTTTATATTCGTTAGAAAGATATTATTAAATAGATCCTAACATTTCTTGTATTACTGAAATAAGACTTATTTTGAATTTTGTACATTCGTTTAAAGTTCAAAACTAAATTTTCAAACTACCTCGATGTTACGAGCTCATTTTATTTAAATTTTAAATTTATACGTTCAATATTCGTTTTGAATAAATTTTAAGTCGTTTGTTCTCAAAATAAATTATTTTAAACATTTAAAATCCATTAAAAATCAATATTTCGATTGGAAAAAAATGCGGGTTGTTACAATCTCCTCCACTTAAATCTTTTCGTCCCCGAAGAGGAACGGAACTGAAGGTTGTTTACTTAATCAACTTAACCTTCGCTCTAACTCAAATTCATCAACTTTTCAGTTTCTAAGAACTTTTCAATTTCTCGAATTTTGGCTAACGCCTTAAATTTCTGAAAAATTTCGCTATAACCTCCTTCGTACTAGTCTATCGGTACAACTACAACTTGCCTATATAGGCTCTCATCAATCAAAAGAAAATCCAAAAGCCAATCGCCTCATAAAATCATCATACCCAATTAATACAATAAATATGTACCTTTTTGTCGGGTATGCAATTTTATTCCACTTCTTAACCTTCACACAACAATCTGTACGACATATATATATGTCCAATTCGGATTAATTTTTTTATTTCATTTCAAAATTAGCTTCAGTTTAGCTTAATTTACCTTTCATTCTTATATTGGTTTTATTGTTCCAATATTTGATTAGTTAGACTAATAATCGCACATCACAAGAAGCAATCAATTAGCTGATTAGCTTTTCAAATATATATAACTTTTATATACTCAAAAATATTATTTCAAAGCCAAATCACAAACATTAAACTCTAACTAAGTTTTTGGTTCTCACACCAGTCAGTTGGAACCATACTGATAATCCACTTTCGAAACTCAAAAATAAACAGTGGTGATGCGATCGCTATCATCAGAATCATCCCTGGGCGATTAAAGTGTGACTCTATATCTACCCAGTATTTTTGAAACTTCATATACACATTTGCAAGGCGTATATGCAAAATCTTCTAATACTCGATAGTCCAAACCCAAATAAGATACTTAAATTCTTATAATAAGATATAAATTTCAAAATTAAATTTGTTTTTATATATAAAACTCTTCAAACTCATTCTAGGGTATTGCTAACCCTATCTCTAACGAGTCATTCTTATAGGATGTTATTAATCCTATCTCTGATGAATTCTCTCATCTAGTTTTAACGTGTCTTGATCTCAAGCTTTGTAAACCAAAGCTCTCATATCAAATTGAAATGACATGAACTTCCTGGCCTGTCTAGCTAAACCGAACAAGAAGACGGATTGTTGTGACAACAGGACGCATCATAACACAGAACAAAAGAACATTTCATTGCTATTACAATAATTTACATCAGAGTACAAGATATCAGAGTATAAACAATACGTAGCAATAAAATATCAGAGACTAAATTACAGAACAACGGAAATACAATACATAAATATAATGTGTAGCGGAAAACATCAATTAACACAACTGAAAGAAATACACGGATACAAAGCATCCAGAGTATTGCTCCAGCCGTAATCCAGGATCCTGTGGAAAAAAAATCTGAGAAACCAAAACTACTAGCTGCCCATATGGAAAATACGGACACCTAGAGTTTAGGTGAGAAACAATAAACTTCGAGTCAGTCATGGGATTGGTGTGAGAACTAAAACGGCTATTAACTTTATTTTAAAGTTGGGTAAATCACAGGACCATACCGTATGACACAGAGTGAGTTCTCTCTCAAGAATACAATAAAACAAACATGCAATGCTAAAAAGAAAATAAAGCCATTATAAGACTCAGGTTCCATCTCACAATGCAACACAAATCAGAGGATAGAATTTTACCATATAATGGCCAAACATGCTTGATACATGAAATTTAAGTTTTATTATTTTTAGGGCGAAGTGCAAAAAACAATTTCAAAGATCTCCAAGTACGTCTGGATGACCACCACTTATTACCTCGTCTCGGGTGTACAGCCTAATCGAGACATCAATATTCATCCTAATGATGTGAAGTTCTCCGTCTTTAACCACCGTCATAAAATCTTTGACTATTAATCGTTGTATCAGTTATTTATACTGGGTTAATCCCGGTTTTTCCAAATAACTCGCATATATTATAATAAAGTGATATAAAAACACATCATACACCACATTCCAATCCATAATATTCTTTTATTTAAATATTTTTTATACTGGAAAAGTTTCCCATTAATCTTATCAAAGATTATCTCATTTAAACTTATTATTTAATCCATTCCTTGGAAATCATTTCAAAAGATTTTATAATATCTTTTCACCTCTTAAACCAAATTAAGGTTTATCAAATAAATCGTGATTAACGAGCCTTGCCGATGTAATCATTCATTTTATTATCCCAATCACAATATATTAATCCTATGGAGCAAAACTGGTAATACTCCATATTTAACACCTATTGTGTTATCGGTAAATTTAATTACCAATTAACGTTCAAATCTAATTAAAGATTTAACTATCGCATGGAGTAAAACTGGTGGTACTCCGTCTTGAACACTTATTGAATTTGATAAATTTAATTATCGTATTCACATTTCAATCTAATTAAAGATTTATTAAAGCTCCAACTTAGTTTTAATCTCGAAAATCATTACTTAATAATTATCCAACCTAGGAAATTAATCATGTCTTAAATTGGGTTAAAGAACAAATGTCGTTTAAAACACAGTTCACGTTAAACCCAAAATCAACTTCCATTTAATATGGAATCTTCACGAAAATATGATTAGCATATAATTGATATAAATTTTCATATCAGATTAATACTATATATGGGATAACGACAAATACTTTTAAATTCCATAAATAGTAAAGGCCTTCCTTCATAGAAGCTCATATCGATTATTATTAAATCGATTTCCACTCAATTCCAATTTAGTTTATTAAATTGGAAAAATTCTCTTTGGAATATTCCATTAAATATTGATTACAAGATTCATAAATTCCAAAACATAACTTTACTGTTAATTGGGTTTAAGAACTAATGTTATTTAAAATATTGTTCACAATGAACCCAAAATCAACTTCCATTTAATTCCAGATATATTTTTCAAATGGAAAACTTCATTAATCTTAATTAAAAGATTTATTCTTTTCTCAACTGGGATTGAGAATAGTGTTATTAAAGACACCATTCACAATGGACCCAAAATCCAATTTGATGTTAAATACAAGGCTCTGAATAAATTATATCGGCTTATATTCAACATCAAATTCTGAAACGAACAAATATATTAGGAATAAAAATATCTATATCTTCCAAATTCTTCAACGATATCCGTATAATCACGGAATCCAATACTGAAATATCCCAAGATAATTTCCATTCAAATCCTTTCCAATTTATACGCTGGAAAATTTTAGTTATATTAAAATCATTCACAATCCAATCTGTTAATTAAAATTGTTGGATTCTTACACTAGTTGTTAATTAGCCTGCTAAGATAAAAATATCATTTGTCTTTTCAGAACTGGAATACCTCATCCAAAAGTCTTTTCAAATCATTCATTATGATTAACACATTTTTTCCCCCTTTTTTTAGTCATTTAAAAATAGGCCCTTTCAATTGAATGATGTTTCAGGTCATTTAGCTGCACTGGCGCAGTTTTTTATTCAAAATTGAATTGAACATTTTAGAAAATCCAACTGTTAGATTTTAAATCTCTGATTATCATTTGAAATATCTTTTCGATACAAATCCAATGGTTTCCGTTTCAGGAGAATCCAATGGTCGGATCTCCTGTTACGTCAATTTGAAGTTAATAATCAGAATTCGCAAATGGTCGTTGTACGACTCGTTCGATTCAAACCATTTTATTGTATGTAATAAACTGCATCGATTTCCATTCAAACCATATTTTATAAAACGTTAGTAATCTCGTCTAAATACGGTGTCAACTTCCATTTCAATTTTAAATCAAATTTGAACATTCCATATAATTATAATCTTGGAATGATAATATTTTCGAAATATCATATTTTGAAATCCAATTTTCTCGATATTCATTATAAAAACAAATAAAATCGATAAAAAAGTTCGTTCGAGTTAAAATGTAGTTTATTTACTTAACTCAGGCTTCATATTTTGAAATTACTATTCATTTCAAAATAAACTTGTACAAATCATAATTGTATGAAAAATTAGTCAAACTAATCTGTTCAGTTACAAATATTCATTGATATTCTAATATTTTCATGTCCATCCAAAATCGGACATCAAAATCTAAATTTTCTTCTTCACTAAGTATTATATTAAAAATATTATTTTTTTGGCAAAGCCGACCGGTTTTTAAGGTGGCCGCAAATACCTTTTGTTATGACTAATAATAAAAATATAATATTTACAGGTGACTATAGTTAGCAGTCAGCTAAATTCGGTTTTTAAGGTGATCCGTCCACCTCCTACGGAGTTTATAGTGTTTTGTCCACTATACTTGTAACGATTTGGATTTCGCCCAGACCTAATCGATCGCAAAATTGACTAAGACCGTTCAAAAACCCGAATACACTAACTCTGGGCATACAACACATCAGAACAAATAATAGAAGACTTTTATAAGCATCATAATAATGTTACATCAGAGTACGAAATATATCAGAGTACATCGAAATATAATTACAGCGGAAGATAATTTATAATAAATTTCATACAATGTAGCGGAACAAATAAACTAATCACAGCGGAAGACTATCAATGCTCTAAACACAGCTTTAAGCATCGATCCAGAATCCTGCTCAATATATCTGCAAAATAAGCTACTCGACTACCTGTGTGGAAAAGAGGGCACCCGGGTTTGCAAACTGAAACAAACTACAGGTTAGTCATGGGACTGGTATGAGAAATCTTACTAAACTAATCTAATAATAAGGCTAATCACAGGACCACGCCGATAACGCGGAACGAGTTTACTCCATCGGATTTTCAGTGCATAAATAAAGTAAATCGTTAAACAATGCATTGTTTACAAGAAAAATGAAACCATTATAAGACTTAAGTCCCATCACACAATGAAACGCAAACCGGAGGATAGAGTTTTACCTTATAATGGTCAAAAATGCTTGATACGATAAAACAGATTTGATATTATTATTAGTGTGTGTATGTTTCAAAAAAACAATTCTATCACAATGTATCAATCATAGACGGCATATCAATCATAGACAGCATAGCTACCATATACTATGTCGCCATACTAGTTCTATAATCAAAACCGCATGATGTCGTATTGGAAGTTGGATTTCCATTATGATTCAAGGCTAGGGACGATCTCCTTACCGATTCGAGACACTCTAGAAATGCCTCAGGATTCAGACGCTGGCGAACCCTCGGATCCTGCAGAGCCGGTCCACAAATACTTTAGTGGATTAGTTATGCCTGAACACACGCTTCCCGGTCCTATTGAACCAATAAATTGGTCACTATCGACCAATATCGCCGAGGCGCCTCATTCCATCAACCACATAAGTAAAATGTCAGGGCTTGCAAAACCCTAAAACCACTTCTAGCTAGAAAGAAACGTGTGCACTCCCTGCGTTCCCTTGTCCCGTTTCTGACTCTTACCGGGGTGTGAGGTTTGCGAAGTAACGCTATACACAAAGCTATGCCTAAATGGGTTGTGCTTTGAACATCAACCATAAGGCCCTGCTTTTCAAGAAAATACTTGATCATTTGCATCTTAGCATGACACATTGTCAATCCATACCATACCATTGATTTCTTCAAATATATAACCTCTAAGCTCGTACATCTCAGAGAAGGGTGTTATGCAAGAGAATAAATTCTCCGCCACCAAACAGATATATATTTAGCAGAGATTAACGAGTACAACATAAAGGAATACAACGTCATACATACCATCAATTTACAAGTTCGTCCTGGGTCTGAACGAAACCGGAGATACCTTATTCCTCGTCCTATATGTCCAATACAGGAGAGAGGTTCTCGCATATCCATCGATCTCCAAGTACGTCTGGACGATCACCACTTATTACCTTGTCTTGAGATGCCTCCCAGTCAAGACATCAGTAATCATCCAAACGATGTGAAGATCTCCGGTCTTCAACCACCATCTTCATCTTCGACTTTTAATCGTTGTAGTAATTATTCAGAATGGGTTAAAACTCGGTCTTTCCGAATGACTCGTGTATTTTATAATCAATAATAAAGTGCAACAAAAATACATCATACGCCTCATTTCAATTCAGAATATTCTTTTAAATAAATATTCACATTATTAGGGAAAGGTTCTCATTAATTTAATCAAAGATAAATTCTTTAAATTTATACTTTAATCTTCTTTTTAAAGATTCTTTAAAACTCTAATATGGTTTTATATATCAAAAATCATAACTTTATGATTATTCAAATTGAAGAAATTAATCTTATCTTTAACTGGGTTAAAGAACCAATGTTATTTAAAAACATTGTTCACGGTTAATCCAAAATCATCTTCCCTTAAATATGGAATTTTCACAGAAACCAAACCAATATATAATCGATATAAATCTCTCTATCAGACTAATAATATAAATGGAATAACAGCAAAGCCTTTTAAATTCCATGTATAGTAAAGGTCTTCTTTTACAGAATCTAATCTTGATTATTATCAAATCGAATCCCATTCAGTTACAATTTAATATATTAAATTGGAAAACTTTACTTTGGAGAATGTCCATTAAATCTTAATAAAAGATTTATAACTTCAAAATTATATTTTCACTGTTAATTGGGTTAAAGAACAAATGTCATTTAAAGACACAGTTCACAATAAACCCAATTCACATTTCATTTTATTCTAATTTCTAAATATAATTGGAAACTTTAATAATGTCAATTAAAAGATTTATTCTTCTCTCAACTGGGTTTAAGAACGGTGTTATTGAAGACACCATTCATGACAAACCCAAAAATCCAATTTATTTGTTTAATTTCAAGTAAATATTAATTTATTGGAAAACTTCGTTAAATCTTAATTTAAAGATTTGTTCTAATTAATAACTAGTTCATATCGATAAAAATATATTTTTATCTTTTCAAATACGGATTTTTTCATCCAAAATCTTTCCGAACCATTTATTATGATTTTACATAATTTTTCCATATTTTTAATAATTTTATTAAGGCATGTACAGTCGGTTTCCAATAACGGCCACCGAACTGCACTTACAACGACCTTTTTTAAATTTTATTTGGAAATAATTCCAAATCCAACCATTAGATTTCAAAACTCTTATATTAATTGGAAAGCTCTTTTCGATGCGAACCCAACAGTTCCGGTTTTAGGAGAATCCAATGGTCAGATCTCCCGTTACATCAATTTGAAATTATTGATCGAAATTCGCGAACGGTCGCTGCGCTGTGCGTTCTATTCAGGCCATTATATAAATATATAATATATTATATATATTTCGTCGGTTTCTTTTTTTAAACTTGTTTTATAAAATATTTATAAATTAATTTTTAAATGATTTTGACTTCATTTTTCAATTTTAAATAAAAATTGAATATTCTATATCTTTATCATATTATAATATTAATAATTTAAAAATAATAGATTTTGAAATCACTTCTTTTTATATTCATTCTAAAATGAAATAAATCGATCGATAAACCCGTTTGGGTTAAAAATGGCGTTTCTACTTAATTCGGCTTCACATGTCAAAAAATTTGTTCTTCATTTAATATTATTCTAAATTATTCATTATTTTAAAATATTCTTTATTTACAAGATTCTTTACTTCAAAATACTCTTTATATAAAGATGTTCTTTATTTTTAAAAATATCATATATATTAAAAATGTTCTTTATTTTAAAATATTATTTTATTAACAAAAAATATTCTGAATCGGAATGCGAGTCAATCAATTACCATATAAATTCAATTATATAGATTTCGTACATCATATATATATATATATATATGACAATAATGTTAAACAATCAATAAACAATCCATTTACATCCAGAGAGAAATTTATACTTGTGTGAGCATTAAAACAAATAAATAATGCTCATCACAGATTATCAATCCATCGATTGACATACGACTAAATATTGGGACTAGTGTCTGACAAATATCATCCCAACACCCATGTGGGGTTTTCAAACAACAACAGTTTACATACATAAATCATTGGTTATTAAATTTAACCAATTATAATTCAATTTGAATTATTTCTAATATCGCTAACATGATCATGATAGTGTTTTACCAATGTACATTTTTCTACTTTTCTAACATGTAATTGTTAGACATCAATCAAATGAACATTTCTACTTCTATAACGTGTAAATGTTAATATTAAACAATGCATATTTTAATTATTCCTACTTACTTTAAAAATGTAATTTTTTATGTAAAAACATTTTTAATGTAAAAACATTTTTATCAAACAATGATCTTCTTATTAAATCCTTCTATACATTAAAAATGAGCTTTTTAATGTTAACATATTATAATCAAATTTTAATCTTTTTATACAATCATTTTTACATTAAAATGTACTTTCCTATGTTAACATATTTTTTACCAAAGTTTAATCTTTTTAATCAATTCTTTATTACATTAAAGATGTAATTTTAATGTTAACATAATTTATTAAAACAATGAAACTTTTTCTAATGATTTATTTACATTAAAAATGTCAATTTCAATGTCAAAACATTTTTTTCACAACGTATCTTTTATTTTCATTTGATTCATTTACATTAAAATGTAAATTTTAATGTAAAAACATTATGAAGCAATGAACCTTTTTGTAATAATTCATTTTTACATTAACTATGTAAATTTTAATGTGAAAACAAATTTACAAACAATGAATCTTTTAATATGATTCATACATATATTAAAATGTAAATTTTAATGTAAATAATTTTTTTGTTAACTTGAATCCTTTTATATGATTCATACTTACAAAAAATGTAATTTTTAATGTAAACAAAATTTTGTTAACTTGAATCTTTTTATCTGATTCATACTTACGTTAAAGATGTAATTTTTAATGTAAACAAAATTTTTATTGACTTGAATCTTTTTAAAACAAATGTTCATTTTTCATATTTTCTCATAAACAATAATAATATAAACTTTTTATTGTTAACATTTTTATATTTCAACCAATGATCATTTTACGTAAATCATGCTTTACATTAAAAATGTAAATTCTAATGCTTTAACATTATTATCCATTTAGTGAATGTTTTATATATTTTATCTTTACATTAAAGATGTGAATTTTGAAGTTTCAACATCTTTACCCCTAACAAAATGACATTTTTAATCTAATGTAACATTTTTAACATAAATGATATTTTAATCTGATGTAACATTTCTAACATAAATGATATTTTAATCTAATGTAACATTCTTAACAAAAATGATATTTTAATCTAATGTAACATTCTTAACAAAAATGATATTTTAATCTAATGTAACATTTCTAATAAAAGTGATATTTTTAATCTATCATGACATTTTCATAATTCAATCTTTAAGAAACTAAACTACATTAAAAATGTACAATCTTTTTATTGAAAAATAAACTACATTAAAAATGTAATTTTTAATGTGAAATCTTTTTATTGAAAACAATGAACAATGAAAATGATATTTTCCTATTCTAATCTTTTTAATGGAACAAAGTGACAATAAAAATATAATCTTTAATAACTAATCTTTTATTGCGACAAAATGGCAATAAAAGTATGTTCTTTTATTTTAACTCTTTTTATTGTAAAAATTTGACAATATAAATATAATCTTTTATTTCAACTCTTTTTATTCAAATGTAATGACAAATTTTGATTAACATAACATTCACTATATAAAATGACAAATTTTGATTAACGTAACATTCACTATATAAAATGACGAATTTACTCTAATAAAACACTTTTAACAAAATGACGATTTTTATCTAACATATCATTTTATAACAAAATGATATTTTTATTCTAATGCAACATTTTATAAAAAAATATTACTTTTATTCTCATACAACATTTTATTTGTTCTCATATATATACAATAAAAATAATGGTTTTATTGTATGCACCAATTTTGACGAACATGAATATTATATGTATATATGTGTATATATATATATATATATACAATAAAAATATGGTTTTTACTATATACATAAATTTTGACAAACAAGAATATACACAGTTCAATTCAGATATTCATCGGAATCACAAACAAACAATTTTGAATATTATACAACACCAACATGAATTTTATTTAGTATAAATATAATTTTCACATCACGATTAATAATTAAATTTATTTAAAAAATAGAAATCTCACAATGGGTTTTATTCCGACAAAAATTGAAGATAGCTCTGTTTCTGATCTGGTCTGTTTCATCGCAAAGCTCTCATTTTCCTGATTCCAACGCAACTGAGTTTGTTGAATTTGGATATCGTATGGAATAGTTATATTGTTACAAACATTTTACATTAATTAAAATGACTATACGCTAATTAAATTCAATAATTACATCATTACTTCACGCTAATTCATCGTCCACATCGTTCGTTGCTTCTGAAACGAGTAAACCCATTGGCTCAAATCGAATTTCCGTCACCGCCGCCACCCCATCGGGGACCACCACGTGAACCGCCTACCTTTCTCCTTCCAACACCTGGATTGGCGACACACTCGGTTGGCCGACTTGGCCTGAAAACCACTCCAAGCGGCGCTACTTTGTGCCACGATTCCTCTCAATCCGTGTAGCTTCTGACGATCTTAGCCGTTGACATTGTAGAACGTGAGGAGCTCTTCGATTTTTGCTTTGGTTTCATATGATTTTGTTGCGTAAATGGAGAGAAAGGAGGGAATGAAATTCAGAGTTGTATGGCCATTGAAATTATAGAGGCGGCGGCTCTGTACATTTTGAATGGGATTAGGGTTTGCTTAATGGTGTGTTTATATAATATAATAATATTTAATTCATTTACTTACAAAAAGGCCCGCTAACTTTTAGTAGCTCCAAATCCAGCCCAGCGAGTGATGCCCTTAGATACCCTTATTCCGGACTCAATGGACTAGGTCCCATCAACCCATTTGATCGTTTCAGCCCACTTTTCTTTATTTTAAAATATAAATCATTTACTTATTTAATTTGATCATACATTTTAATTTACCGAGGCCATATACTGACTCTAAAAATTACAAAAAAATTATATCTAGCTATGTTTTGATGATACGGTCCTAACAAAATTAATTTCATCGAATTTGGGGACCGTTTGAAAAATGGTCATTTTATGGTCAATCGAAATTGACCGAAATTGTCAAAACACATTTTCTTTTGCCACGCTCACATATTGATTTCAAAAATTATGAAAATTGAAATCTAGAAATAATTTGGCATTCCGAATCCAACAAAATTGGTTTCATTGAAAATGGAGGTCGTTTGCAAAATGACTATTTTTAATATATATATATATATATTTTATAGCGACTATTCTGAATATTAAACTGGACATATCTTTTGATTCCCGTTATGAAATTTCAATTTTTCAGATTCGTTGGAAAGATATTTTTAAATAGATTCTAATAGTTTTGGTTTTACTGAAATCCGTTTTATTTTGCGTCTTGTACAGTCAATTCAAGTTCAAATTCAATTTTTCAAACTGCTGCGCTATTTCTAACTCCTTTTATAATTAAATTAAATATATTCATTCCAACTTCACTTTAAATAAATTTTTCGTCGTTATTATTCAAAATAAATTATTTTAAATATTAAAAATCCATTAAAATTTCTAAAAAAAAAATTTAAATTGGTTCCACAATTCCGGGTTGTTACAATCTCCCCCACTTCAAATCTTTTCATCCTCGGAAAGGAACAAAGCTGAAAGTTGTTTAATTAACCAACTCAAGTTTCATTTTTTTATTTATTTCAATAATTATATTAGTTGATTAACTTTTCAAATATATATAACTTTTATATATTCAAAAATCATATTTTCTAAAATCGGATTATATATATAATCACAAATACGTTAATTATAACTTGTCACTCTCAACTCATTCTAGGGCATTTCTAACCCCATCTCTAACGAGTTTTCTCATTCTAGGATACTGCTGATCCTATTTCTAATGAGTATTCTTTTAAAGGATATTTCTAATCCTACCTCTGATGAGTCTTTTATTTAGTTCTAACGAGTTGTACCCCCAAAGATTTGAGCTAAACAAAGTTCTGATACCAACTGTAACGATTTGGATTTCGCCCGGACCTAATCGATCGCAAGATCGACTAAGACTATTCAAAAACCTGAATACGCTAACTTTGGGCATACAATACACCAAAACAAATAACAGAAGACTGTTATAAACATCATAATAATGTTACATCAGAGTACAGAATATATCAGAGTACATCGAAATATAATTACAGCGGAAGATGATTTACAATAGACTTCATACAATGCAGCGGAACAAATAAACTAATCACAGTGGAAGATTATCAATGCTCTGGACACAACTTTAAGCTTTGATCCAGAATCCTACTCAATATATCTGCAAAATAAGCTACTCGACTGCCCGTGTGGAAAAGAGGGCACCCGAGTTTGCAAAGTGAAAAAAACTACAGGTCAGTCATGGGACTGGTATGGGAAATCTTACTTAACTAATCTAATAATAAGGCTAATCATAGGATCATGATGCTAACGCGGAGCGGGTTTACTCCATTGGATTGCCGGTGCATAAATAAAGTAAATCATTAAACAACGCAATGCTTTTTAGAAAAATGAAACCATTATATGACTCAAGTCCCATCACATAATGCAACACAAACTGGAGGATAGAGTTTTACCTTATAATGGTAAAAAATGCTTGATACGATAAAATGAATTTGATATTATTATTAGTGTGTATATGTTTCAAAATAACAATTCAATCATAACGTATCAATCATAGATGGCATAACTACCATATATTATGTCGCCATACTAGTTCTACAATCAAAATCGCATGATATCGTATTGGAAGTTGGATTTCCATCATGAGTCAAGGCTAGGGACAATCTCCTTACCGATTCGAGACACTCTAGCAAATGTCTCAGGATTCGAACGCGGGCAAACCCTTGGATCCTGCAGGGCCGGTCCACAAATACTTTAGTGGATTAATTATGCCTGAACACACGCTTCCCGGTCCTATTGAACCTATAAATTGGTCACTATCGACCAATATAACCAAGGCGCCTCATTCCATCAACCACATAAGTAAAATGTCAGGGCTTGCAAAACCCTGATACAACTTCTAGCTAGAAAGAAACGTGTGCACTCCCTGCGTTCCCTTGTCTCGTTTCTGACTCTTACCGGGGTGTGAGGTTTGCGAAGTAACGCTATACAAAAAGCTATGCCTAAATGGGATGTGCTTTGAACATCAACCGCAAGGCCCTGCTTTTCAACAAAAGCCTTGATCATTTGCATCTTAGCATGCCATATTGTCAATCCATACCATACCATTGATTTCTGCCAATATATAACCTCTAAACTCGTTCGTCTCAAAGGGTGTTATGCAAGAGAATAAATTCTCCGCCACCAAACAGATATAAATTTAGCAGAGACCAACGAATACAGCATAAAGGAATACAACGTCAGATATACCATCCATTTGCAAGTTCATCCTGGGTCTAAACGAAACCAGAGACACCTTATTCCTCCTCCCATATGTCCAATACAGGAGAGAGGTTCTCGCATATCCATCGATCACCAAGTACGTCTGGACGATCACCACTTATTACCTTGTCTTGGGATGCCTCCCAATAAAGACATTAGTAATCATCCAAACGATGTGAAGATCTCCGGTCTTCAACCACCGTCTTCATCTTCAACTTTTTATCGTCGTAGTAATTATTCAGAATGGATTAAAACCCGGTCTTTCCGAATAATTCTCGTATTTTATAATCAATAATAAAGTGCAATAAAAACACATCATACACCTCATTCCAATTCAGAATATTCTTTTAAATAAATATTCACATTATTAGGGAATGGTTCTCATTAATTTAACCAAAGATAAATTCTTTAAATTTATGCTTTAATCTTCTTTTTAAAGATTCTTTAAAACTCCAACGTGGATTTAAATATCAAAAATCGTAACTTTATGATTATTCAAATTGAAGAAATTAATCTTATCTTTAACTAGGTTAAAGAACCAGTGTTATTTAAAAACACTGTTCACGGTAAACCCAAAATTGTCTTCCCTTAAATATGAAATTTTCACAGAAATCAAACCAATATATAATCAATATAAATCTCTCTATCAGACTAATAATATAAATGGAATAACGGCAAAGCCTTTTAAATTCCATATATAGCAAATGTCTTCTTTTACAGAATCTCATCTCGATTATTATCAAGTCGAATCCCATTCAATTCCAATTTAATATATTAAATTGGAAAACTTTACTTTGGAGAATGTCCATTAAATCTTAATAAAAGATTTATAACTTCCAAATTATATTTTCATTGTTAATTAGGTCAAAGAACAAATGTCGTTTAAAGACACAGTTTACAATAAACCCAATTCACATTTCATTTTATTCTAATTTCTAAATATAGTTGGAAACTCAAATAATCTTAATTAAAAGATTCATTCTTCTCTCAACTGGGTTTAAGAACGATATTATTGAAGACACCATTCAAGACAAACCCAAAAATCCAATTTATTTATTTAATTCATAGTAAATATAAAATAATTGGAAAACTTCGTTAAATCTTAATTTAAAGATTTATTCTAGTTAATAACTAGTTCATATCGATAAAAATATATTTTTATCTTTTTAAATAAGGAATTTTTCATCCAAAATCTTTCCAAGCCATTTATTATGTTTTACATAATTTTTCCATATTTTTAATAATTTAAAGAAGGCCTGTACAGTCGGTTTCCAATAACGGCCACCGAACTGCACTTACAACGAACTTTTTCAAATTTGATTTGGACATAATTCCAAATCCAATCGTTAGATTTCAGAACTCTTATATTCATTGGAAAGATCTTTTCGATACGAACCCAAGGGTTCCGGTTTTAGGAGAATCCGACTGCGTATCTCCCGTTACATCAATTTGAAATTAATGGTCGAAATTCGTGAACGGTCGCTGCGCGGCGCGTTCTATTCAGGCCATTATATAAATATATAATATATTATATATATTTCGTCGGTTTCTTTTTTTAAACTTATTTTATAAAATATTTATAAATTAATTTTAAAATGATTTTAACTTCATTTTTCAATTTTAAATAAAAATTGAATATTCTATATCTTTATCATATTATAATATTAAAAATTTCAAAATATTAGATTTTGAAATCACTTCTTTTTATATTCATTCTAAAATGAAATAAATTGATTGATAAACCCGTCGTGTTAAGGATGACGTTTCTACTTAATTCGGCTTCACATGTCAATATTTTTATTCTTCATTGAATATTATTCTAAATTATTCATTATTTTAAAATATTCTTTATTTACAAGATTCTTTACTTCAAAATACTCTTTATATAAAGATGTTCTTTATTTTTAAAATATTCTTTATATTAAAAATGTTCTTTATTTTAAAATATTATATTATTAACAAAAAGTATTCTGAATCGGAATGCGACTCAATCAATTACCATATAAATTCGGTTATATGGATTTCATACATCGCATATATATATATATATATATGAAAATAATGTTAAACAATCAATAAACAATCCATTCACATCCAGAGTGAAATTTATAATTGTGTGAGCATTAAAATAAATAAATAAATAAATAACGCTCATCACAGACTATCAATCCATCGATTGACATACGACTAAATATTGGGACTAGTGTGTGACAAATATCATCCCAACACCCATGTAGGGTTTTTCAAACAACAACAATTTACATACATAAATCATTGGTTATTAAATTTAACTAATTATAATTTAATTTGAAATATTTCTAATATCGCTAACGTGATCATGATAGTTTTTTACCAATGTACATTTTTCTACTTTTCTAACATGTAAATGTTGATATCAGTCAAATGAACATTTCTACTTCTATAACTTGTAAATGTTAATATTAAACAATGCATATTTTAATTATTCCTACTTACTTTAAAAATGTAATTTTTTATGTATTTTTTTTTATCAAACAAAGATCTTCTTATTAAATCCTTTTATACATTAAAAATGATCTTTTTAATGTAAACATATTATAATCAAATTTTAATCTTTTTACGTAATCATTTGTACATTAAAATGTACTTTCCTATATTAACATATTTTTACCGAAGTTTAATCAATCCTTTATTACATTAAAGATGTAATTTTAATGTTAGCATAATTTATTAAAACAATGAAACTTTTTTTAATGATTTATTTACATTAAAAATGTTAATTTCAATGTCAAAACATTTTTTTTCACAATGAATCTTTTATTTTCATATGATTCATTCACATTAAAATGTAAATTTTAATGTTAAAACATTTTCAAGCAATGAACCTTTTTCTAATAATTCATTTTCACATTAACTATGTAAATTTTAATGTGATTTTTTTTTACAAACAATGAATCTTTTAATATGACTCATACATACATTAAAGTGTAAATTTTAATGTAAACAATTTTTTTATCAACTTGAATCCTTTTATATGATTCATACTTACAAAAAATGTAATTTTTAGTGTAAACAAAATTTTGTTAACTTGAATCTTTTTATCTGATTCATACTTACATTAAAGATGTAATTTTTAATGTAAACAAAATTTTTATTGGTGTAACAACCGAGAAAATCAAAACCAATTTAAAATTTTTAATTTGGCTATTTTAGGGAATTTTGAATATTTAAAATAATTTATTTTAAATAATAACAACTAAAAATTCTTTTGGATCGGAGTTATAGCGAATATATTTATTTTAATTATAAAACATGCCTGAAATGGCGCGGTAGTTTGAAAATTTGAATTCAAACTTTGACTGACTGTACAGGATGCAAAATAAAACGGATTTTAGTGAAACCAAAAATATTTTAATCTGTTTAAGAATATCTTTCTCACGAATCTGAAAAATCGAAATTACATAGCAGGAATCAAAAGTTATGGCCAAATGAATTTTCAGAGAGGTCGCTATGGAACTAATATAGCCCTTGAAAATAGACATTTTGCAAACGACCTCCGTTTTCGACGAAACCACTTTTGTTGGACCAGAATGGAAAATTATTGCTAGGTTTCAAATTCCATAATTTTTGGAGTTAATATGTGAGTGTGGCAAAGGAAAATGTGTTCGGTTAATTTCAGTCAATTTGGATCGACCAGAAAATGGCAATTTTTCAAACGGTCTCCAAATTCGACGAAACTAGTTTTGTTGGGACCGTATCGCCCAAACATAGCTAGATTTATTTTTCTAGAATTTTTGGGACCAGTATGTGGGCCTGACAAATTGAAATGTACTTCAAACCCATATTTGAATGTTTTATATTTTAATTTGAAGAAAAACTGACTAAAACAGTTGAATGGGATTACGAAACATATTTCATTATGTCCGGAATAGGGGTATTTAACTAGGGACGATAGTCGTTGGGTTTGATTTGGGGTTCGGATAAGAAAATACTATTTTAAAATTAAATAGAAATATGGGCCAATGAGATTTTTTCTTTAATTATTTTAATTTCCCAAAAAATAGAAAAACCCGCTTCTCTCTCAGATCGAACAGCGTTTTCGATCGAATCATTCTCGCCTCCATTACTCACAATCCACACACCAAAATCAAAGGCCCCTACTGAAGATTTTGTTGAGGACCTCGAGCTCTTCAAATCCATGCTAGCCTCGCACTCCCTCGTCACGTATTCGCGGAGAACGGATGCCTCGAAGTCGTTGACTTTAGCAAGCCGCCGCCGCTCAGATCTGAGCTCGAGTTGGGCCCCACCTGCCTCGTCGGGTGCACTCCTCTAAGCTCTTCGACATCGTGTATCCCAATCTACGTCACATGCTTCGGATTGGAGGATTTTGGCAAACCTAGATTTGAACACAACGTTGAAGGTAACGGCTGATTTAATTTCAACAGTTTTAACACTTTAAAACCGTTGAAAAATTCGATTAACTTCTAAAAATCGTATCTTTTTGCTATGTTGTCAAAATCCAGTGAAACAAGAGACATTGGACTCGTGTGGACATCTTCTACATTCTAGAAGAGACCGGACAATTTTTGGAGCTTCCTACAATTTTGGAGGAGTGGAACCCAATGTTAGATTTCTAAATTCAAAACGATATGGAATGGCGATGTATAAATTATATAATCGATGTATAATTTATATAAGCGTTGTACACCTCATGTATAAGCGTTGTATAAATTATATGTGCGATGTATAAGTTATATATACGTTGTAAACGTCATATGTGCGTTGAATGGAGTTTAAATGAAATTAAAATGGAAGTGAAATATATTTATATACATATACATACATATATACATACATACATACATACATATATATACATATATGTATACACTCCCCTCGTCCACAGACCATGGACGATATTTGTGATTGTTTGGAGTTTGGTTGACGTGAAATTTGGTTGATAAATGCAAATGGTTGATAATGATTGTTTGTGGTTGAAACAAAATTGGAATTGTTTATGGAAAAATCCATTAGGATATGAAAATGAATCGAAATATTTAGATTATAAGGATAAGCCCCTTAGGGAACGCCGCGAGGCTTAAGGTAGTGCGAGTGGTTGATAATGATTGTTTGTGGTTGATAAATGCGAATGGTTGATAGCCGTGAAATTTGGTCGATAAATGCAAATGGTTGATAATGATTGTTTGTGGTTGAAACAAAATCGGAATTGTTTGTGGAAAAATCCATTGGGATATGAAAATGAATCGAAATATTTAGATTATAAGGATAAGCCGCTTAGGGAATGCCGCGAGGCGCAAGGTAGTGCGAGGAACCGTACCCGGGACGGTGCCAGTTTTAAAGCCCCTGCCGTTATGCTGCCAAAATTTTCTGAAATATTCATGTGTTGAAATATATTCATGTATTGGAAAAATATTCATATGACGAATAATTTGTTTGAAAGATAAAAATCACATTTTTATAATGTATATGAATCATATAAAATATTCATGTTTGAAATAAATTGTTTTAACAATAAAAATCACATTTTTATTATATATATGAATCGCTAAAAATATTCATGTTTTGAAATGAATTGTTTTGACATTAAAAATCACATTTTTTTTATATATATGAAGTGTTAAAAATAGTAATGTGTTGAAATAAATATTTGTTGGGTAAAAATAATATTTTTATCAACTATATGAAAGGAAAATGGTTTGGAAATCGAAGAACGGATTATATATATATATATAATTAAATTAGAACGAATAATGACGCTGCAGTTCGTGTTTTGAAATCGTGATTTTAAACGATTGTACTGGGAGTTCCGACCGTCGGATTTTCCCGAAACCGAACCGTTGGATCCGCTTTGAGAATATCTTTCCAACGATACCAAATTTGTAAAGATCCAACGGTTAGATTATGTGAAATGTTTAATTCAAATCTGAATGAAAACAGCGGTAGAATGGATTATATTTATATTTATATATATATATATATAATTAAAATAAAATGAATAACGACGCTGCAGTTCGTATTTTGAAATCGTAACTTTAAACGATCATACCGGAAGATCCGACCGTCGGATTTTCCCAAAACTAAAACCGTTGGATCCGTTTTGAAAAGATCTTTCTAATGATGTAAAATTTGTAAAGATCCCACGGTTAGATTTTCAGATATGTGTAAATCAAATCTAAAGAAAAACAGCGCCATGGCCGCGTTATGGCCTGAAGCGTCGTTTGAATAAATTGGTTATTTTTAAATAAATAAAAATAGCGATAAATCGTTATAAAATATTATGAATGATATGGAATGGAAATAAACCGAATTTACTTGATTTATTGGATATTTGATGGTTGAATGTGTTTGACATGAAAATTACATTAATGAACTGAAATATGGATGTCAAATAATTTAACCATGGAAATGAATTGATTTGAATTCTAATTATATGTGGATTATTTGAAAAGGCCGAGTTAAATCTCATTTCAAATAATTGGTCGATGGTTAGAAGTCGAAGATATGAAGACGGTGCAAGACCGATGATCTTCACATCGAATGGATGGCTACTGATGCCTTCGACGGGAGTTGCTGCCCTGATGGGGTTACAGTGGTGGTTTTTCGAATGTACTTGTTGATCGTTCGGATGTGCAAGGACCTCTGTCCTGTATTGGACATATGGGACGACGAATAAGGTGACTTCGGTTTCGTTCATACCTAGAACGGACTTGTAAATGGACTATGTGTCCGACATTGGATTTCATTTTGTGTGATTGATATACGTTAGTTGCATAGCGTGGATTGCCTGTGTGGCATGCTGAGATGCAGTGATCAAGGCTTTTGTTGAAAAGCAGAGCCTTGTGGTTGATGATCAAAGCATGGCTTTAAATAGCATAGCTTTGTGTATAGCATTGATTCGCGGGCCTCACACCCCGGTATGAGCTAGAAACAGGAGAGGACATCAGGGAGGACATGCGTTTCCTTCTAGCTAGGAGTGGTGTCAGCGTTATGCAAGCCCTAACGTTTTACTTATGTGGATGATGGATAGCGAGGCGCCTTGGTTATTTTGGTCTCTTCGGAGCCGATGGTTTGGTCGGGATATGACCTGTTTGACGCCCCACAGGGCGGGGAAACGCAGTGTTCAGGCATTTTAATCCACTCCGTGTGGACCGGCCCTTACGATCCAAGGCTTGACTGAGTACTTGCCTGAGACACGGGCTAGAGCGTCTCAAAGCAGTAAGGATGATCCCTTGCCTTGGTTCATGACGGAAATCCAATTTTCAAATACGACATCGTGCGGTTTTGATTGTAAACCTATATATGGTGACATAGTGGTATGGGGCATGTATACCATCTATGATTGATGCTTATGATTGAAATTGTTTTTGTAACATATAAATACTAAATAATATCAAATGCTTTTGTTTTATTCGTATCAAGCATATTTTGGCCATTATAAGGTAAAACTCTATCCTCCGGTTTGCGTTGCATTGTGTGATGGGAACTGAGTCTTATAATGGCTTCATTTTTTGTAAAAAGCATTGCGATGTTTAAATGGTTTACTTGTTTTTAGCACTGGCAATCCAATGGAGTAAACTCATATCGCGTTAGTGGCGCGGTCATGTGATTGGCCTAATTATAAAATAAGTTAAGTAGATTTCTCATACCAGTCCCACGACTGACTCGTAGTTTGTTTCACTTGCAAACTCGGGTGCCCTATTCTTCAAAAAGTTAAGGATTAGTAATCCTTTTTAGAAATCGAATGGATTCGGTCTTATACACCCCACCGATTTCCCATCGTTAATACATAGAGTCTAAAAATCAATTGATTAATTCATGGTAAAATCCCTCCGCGGTGCATTTTATTCCAATTTTAACGAAGCGTGCTTTTCCTTGTGTAGATCCTATTTCAATAGGAATTTGATGAGTCGACCACATTACACTATTTCGGAAACCCAAGGACTCAATGTATGGATATGTAAAATACAGGATTTCCAATCCTAGCAGGAAAAGGAGGGAAACGGATAAATATCTCTCATTTCCAACTTGAATACATTTTTCTTTTTTATTTCAAAATGAATGTTTTTGTCTTGCCTTGAATGGTGCACTAATTTTTTAACGCTCTCCCGTGCTTCTAGACATGCTGAACTCCAAAAATTTCGTCTTATTTACGACCAAGCGGTACTGGATTCTCTTTCGGATAGGCCCTGAAAAGAGAAGGAAAGCTTGTTCCAAAGCAACTAGAAAGAGATTCTTTAACCAAAAAGAATTCAGTTCAGAGTCTTTCCATAAGATTTCGAATGGCTGTCCTGAATTCAAGTCGATTATGTTTCACTTCTTCCCTACCTATTACAGTAAGGCCCACAGAAACACGTATGGGGTCGGGAAAGGGTCTCCCGAATATTGGGTATCTGTTGTTAAACCCGGTCGAATCAAATAAAGCTGTTGGAATAATATAATGCGTTTCTATTTGATTTGATATATTGTAGTTGGTAACAATGGTGAATTAACAGAAACGGAAAGAGAGGGATGAATATACAAACAAAAACTGTGAAAACCTAGAAATATACATGCCCAGTTTAGGTGTGATATGATTGCATCGCAGTGCGATAGATGTAGAGGTAGGAATTTGTTGAGCGAACCGGACTCCTTCGTATACGTCAGGAGTCCATTGATTCAGACGCGAGCCCCTCCTCGGGCGGCTTCCTCCTTTGAACAGTCTTTTTATATTCTAATTCTATAGGATCTGAATTTGAATTGAATGTTTTTTTTCTTCAATTTTAACTCATTGCTTCGCTTCTTGTTCTCGATTTAGTTAGCACCACCCAACCGAAAAAAATTCAATCGTTTACTCATTAAATTTAGATGAGTAAATTTGTATTCGTCTTCTTAGATTTAGATTCGGGTCGAAAATAGAAGAATTAAGTCAATCCAAAATTGAAAGGAGGTTTTTATTTGTCTACTACTTCTTATTTATTATGTTTTTATTTATTTAAAATAATGAATGTATGAATCTAAACGTATGAATCAATAAAGTAAAATATGTCAAAATTCTTTTGATTGAGAGACTATGGTATATAGTACCAAATTGAAAATAAATTTCTGGTACTGGCGAATGAATTTTTAAGTAGAATACAAAATTTAGAAAAAGAGAGGATCCTTTTCTTTAAATATACTAGAAAAAAGAAATGGGAGCAGGTTTGAAAAAGGATCTTAGAGTGTCGTAAACCGGGCTATCTTTGTCTTCTTTAGTGGATCCCTCAAGAATAGAGTGGTTTGAAAGATCAGAGAAACAGATCTATTTTAGCATTTATACTATGAATCTGAGGTTTTAATTGATTTATATATAGGGTCTTAACAAGGGAATTCCTATTAACAGTAAAACAAAAGTCGACCCGCATTACGCGGTCCTTTCTCAATGTATTTCTTTAGAAAAAGACTCCGTTTTTTCCTCTTTCTGGATGGTAAATATTTCTCAGAACATGCACCAACTTCCTTGACCTTCCGGCACTGGGCAGGGCTATTTTGTCGGGTTCCTTAGAGAGAGTTGTCTCGCGCCCCTAGGTATTCTCTACCTACCCACCTGTGTCGGTTTCGGGTACAGGTACCGCGACTGATAATAACGAACCACATAAAAGAGCCGCATAGCTTAATAACATCATACATACATGCATCATTAACCACTGAGATTGTAGAGCTAGCAGCCGCGGTAAGACAGAGGATGCAAGCGTTATCCGGAATGATTGGGCGTAAAGCGTCGGATCATTTAGCTCCGTATCGCCGTGGAGGAAAAATTGGACTATTTGGGGGAGCCGGCGTGGGTAAAACAGTACTTATCATGAAATTGATCAACAAATTCAGAAAGTTAAAAAGTGAAAGAAAAAAAAAATGAATTAATAAAGTCCTGCACGGTGAGAAATTTCGATAAACTTATTTCCTCGTTCCGACCTTCCAGCAAACAAGGGCTTTCTAAAGACCAATAGTCAAAAATTCTTGACGGTATCGAGCCGGAACAACTTGTTCCTCTTGAACACCCCAATTCAGGGCCAAAAAAATTTTCATTTCAATATGAACAAAAATTCAACCAAGTTGTTTGACCAGAATCGAGCGATTGCTTCGCCTAAAGCACGCCCTGCTTGTTCTGCTTGCGACATTCCCTCATTTCCATTCCGAAGCATCTTAATCTTAAGTTTCCTATTTATTTTTATTGAAAAAATTCAATTATTGATTCACTATTTTGCTATTCGTTCATTTTCCTCTTTTTTCTCTTTATTCATTTCTCATTTTCTTTTGTCAATGATGATTTTTCTTTAGAGTTCGGACACTTGATTGATTCGATTACTTCTATTATGCCAATATTAATTACTTAGATATGTACATATCGCTAGAAAAGCCAAAGGGTCAACAGGCCAGGTTTTACTACAACTACTTAAGATGCGGCTGGATGTTCCCACCCAAAGAAAACTTTCTTACTTTATCTCGGTTTCTCTTTTTAAAAAGTAATTCAATTAAATATAAAAAAAATCCTTCCTTGCTTGGTAAGTCGGGTTTATCCAATTTCATCGGTATTATAAGAATTTCTTAATTTCTATGTAAATCAAGATTGAGGAAAGGTGCCCTAAAGTTCCTCCACCAAACTGTAGGACGGAATATTTTTTGTTTCCTACTTACACGTGCCCATATCCTTGTTCTTCTATCAATTTCTAATTCTGATCTTCCTCCCCAATCTGATATTATAGTGCTGGTAGATACGTTTTCAGACCCATTGCCAATACTAAGTAGCAGTCAAAAATTTGTATCCATTTCGTACAGAAGATGTAAAATGGATATTGGAAACTCTACAGAAACATTTCGCATTCAATTTACCTAAGAATAAGTTTTCATTTCAAAGAATTTTTTTTCTTTTTTTATAAAATTGTATTACTATGTTAATAGGATTTGGACTTCTACTTATTCCTGCAGCAACAAAAAATATTCGACGTATGTGGGCTTTTCCGAGTGTTTTGATGCTAACTATAGCTATGGTATTTTCTGTTAATCTTTCTATTCAGCGTCCAATAGAAGCAAGCCCTACGGCCAATCCAGCAGCAATAACGGAAGCGGCAGAAATCAGTGGATTCATGATTCGTTGTTCCTGACCCTGCTTCACCTTAATTGTTATTTGAACAAAAAGATCATAAAAAACTTTTGGTAAAAGTTATGTCTTGATCCGAGATGGATTCTATCATTTCTTTTTATGTTGTTCAGCTCCTGTTATGTATGTTATGTTTGATTCCGCTGTAGATATTTTATATAAAGCTGAAACTGTATTTTGTACTTAGTATGATCCTGTATACTGTGTAACTCTGATGATTATTGTTTATCTAGTGTATTTTGTTGTACATTATCGGATGTAATTATATATTTCTGTTCTGCTGTTATTTGTTTATGTGTTATATTCCAAAGATTACCCTTTCCACTGTAGAATGGGGGTTTGGGGTCGTCACACGTGGTATCAGAGCTTTGGTTAAGCTTAGTTCTGGAATACAACATATTAACGAACTCTTCAGAAATAGAATCATTAGTATTCTATGACGAATAACTCATTTCAGACAGGATCAGTAATATCCTAGGATGGGTATAGCAGAATGAAACACACCCTAGTAGACACATCTACATTCAAGTATATGTCTCTATTCTTTAAAAATACCTTTTCTGTTGGCCTAACGCTTTGTCTGCTATTTGCAGACATTGAAAAATAAGTGGTAGAAGTAGAAGAGGTAGGTCAGAACCAGATATTGAAGCTCTATTAAACAAGTATCGAAATCTGGGTGGAGTACCATTCTCGGGCAATGAATCCATTATTCAAACACAAGCATGGATGCGCTCTACTGAGAAAATTTTTGAAGGTTCAAAGCTGAGAGATGATCATAAGAGATTACTAGCATCTAGGGCACTCAAAGACGAAGCTTTAATCTGGTGGGAAACTGTCACTAAGGATAATCCAGAAGGTAATATTACATGGGATAGATTTAAAGAAATTTTCAATGAATGATTTATTCCTCCAAAAGCAACTGAGCGGTTAAGTGATGAATTCTACTATCTGATACAAGGAGATATGACCATACCGGAATATCATAAGAAATTCAATGAACTTTCTCGTTTTGCCCCGCATCTAATTCAAAATCCTAAGGGGAGGACTCTGAGGTTTATTAACGGGCTCCAAAGAAAGTACCAAAGTAGTGTAACTGCACATGTGCAACTTCCTTTTTCTGAAGTGATATACATGGCTTACCAGTATGAAGATCTAGATAAGCAAGGTCTTTTGAGAGACGAAGAGGAATGTAGTTCTAGCAACAAAAGGAAATTTGAAACTAATAGCCCAGAGGCAAGTACGCAGCCTGAGGCAAGTACGACGTCTGGGGTTAGAAAGAAGCCTAGAGTCAAGAGGAAAAAGGTTAAATCTGAGAAAGAACCAGTAACAACTGCCACCTGCTCTAACTGTAATCGGAAAGGGCATTTGGCGATAAAATCCAGACCCTTAAAGAAAAGAATAAAGAGTGGGTTTAAACCCACTAAGAAGCAAAAGAAATCTCATGGTACAAGGGAATGCTATAAATGTCACCGGACAGGTCATCTTGCCAGGGATTGCCTGCTATTAGAGAAATATGAAGTAGTATAGGTGAATGAAGTGGCAAGAGTTCCGGCACCCTCAGTTAGTCCAGCGAGGCTAGATGTTTTAGAAGGCACGCTTACTATCAAAGATATTCCAGTTAAAGTATTGTTTGATACAGGCACGTCGCGAAGCTTTATTGCAAGTAACGCGGTTAAGAAACTGGATTTCAAATTGAAAAAGCTCAAAGAACCCATGACTGTCCATAATCCGGTTGGGGGTTCCCTTAATCTTAATTGGATTTGTCGGGTGCCTGTTTCTTTTTCCTGTTATCATTTCCCTACCATCGCAATCGTCATGAATTTTACCGAATTTGATCTTATTTTATGATTGGATTGGTTAACCAAATACGAAGCTGAGGTTAAATGCGCTGACAGAGTTGTCAAGGCGAAGATTAAATCAGGGAACTATATAACCATACCCTGCAAAGGTCCGAATTCTGATAGAAAAGACTTTTAGGCAGCTCTAGATATTTATCCTTCTCAATTAGAACCTGTTCCTATCATTGCAGAGAATACTCCGGTCGACGTAGAAAATATTCATGTCGTCAAGAATTATGTGGATGTGTTCGAAGAAGTTGTTAGCTTACCTCCGCATAGAGAAATCGATTTCAAAGTTTCTTTAATTTCGAATGCAAGGTCAGTGGTTCACGCTATTCGAAGAATGAGCTTGAAGGAAAAAGAAGAATTAGACAATCAGACTCGACAACTTGTATAGAAGGGTCTGACCAGACCTAGTTTCTCTGATTGGGGAACAGCAGTGGTGTTTGTCCCAATGTCAGACGGTACTCTCCGACTATGTGTAGATTATCGTGACTTGAATAAGCAGACATTGAAGAATAAGTATCCATTGCCGTGGATTGATGATTTGTTGGATCGATTGAATGGCGCACAAGTATTTTCACGAATGGACCTAGCTACAGGTTTCCATCAGCTTCGTATTGCCAAAGAGTGTGTTCCTTTGACAGCATTCAGAGGTCTAGATTTATTCTACAAGTGGTTAGTAATGTCGTTCGGCTTATGTTACGCTCCAGCTTATTTTGTCGATCTAATGAACAGAGTATTCAGAGAAGTATTGAATAAATTCGTACTGGTTTTCATTGATGACATATTGATCTTCTCTAAGTCAGAGAGCGAGCATGCAAAATATTTGGAACAAGTGTTAGAGATTCTGAGAAAGAATGTTTTAAAAGCCAAAATTTCCAAATGTATATTCTAGCAAGAAGAGGTAAAGTTTCTTGGCCACGTTGTATCAAAAGTAGGAATTTCTATGGATCCCGGTAAGATCACAGCTATTCAAGATTGGAAGCAGCCAATTACTCCTACAGAAGTCTGGAGTTTTCTTGGATTAGCTAGTTATTATCAGAAGTTCGTTAAAGATTTTTCGAAGAAATCTAGCTCCTTAACAAAGCTTACTAAGAAACATTCAAGGTTCAATTGGACTCCAGAATGTGAGACAGCTTTCCAAGAGATGAAGTTAAGATTGACAACTGCTCCAGTGTTAACAATTATCGATGGCAATCAATACTTGAAAGTCTGGACATATGCTTCTAAAGAAGGTCTTGGTGCAGTATTAATGCAAAGAGGCCAAGTAGTTGCTTATGCTAGCCGTCAGTTGAGGCCACATGAGAAGAATTATGCAACTCACGATCTTGAATTGTTAGCCATCGTATTTGCTATGAAAATGTGGAAACATTATCTATTGGGTGAGAAGTTCGAATTATATATCGATCATCAATCATTGAAGTATCTATTCACCCAGAAAGATCTGAATATGAGGCAACAACGTTGGCTAGAACTTCTCGCGGCATATGATCTTGATATTTTGTATACTCCGGGGAAAGCCAATGTTGTGGCTGATGCGCTCAGCAGAAAGAATGTGATCATTGCCAATCTTATCATTACACCATCATTGATTGATAAAATATATATTCTTCAGAAAGACGATAGTTTTGTGAAAGAGATGATCAAAAGAATTCAAATGGGCGAAGTCTCTAGTTTCCAAGTGGATAGCGCAGGAGTTTTGAGACTGAAAGGAAGAATTTGTGTTCCCGACATCCTTGAGCTCAAAAGAGAAGTATTGGATGAGGGTCACATGTCCAAGCTGAGTATCCATCCGGGGGTTAGTAAAATGTATAATGACCTCAAGCGAACCTTCTGGTGGAAGGCGATGAAAAGAGACAACTCTATATATGCTAGCCGGTGTTCTACTTGTCAACAAGTTAAAAGCGATCAACAGAAACTCGCCGGATTGTTGCAACCGTTGGAAATTCCAGGTTGGAAGTGGGAACAAATTTCTATGGATTTTATAGTTGGTTTGCCCATAACCTGAAGAGAAAATGACAATATTTGGGTAATCGTAGATTGTTTCACGAAGACCGCCCATTTTATACCTGTCAGATCAAATAGAACCGCTCAGAGTCTGGCGCAGATTTATTTTAAAGAAATTGTTAAACTCTATGGAGTTTCCATGAGTATCGTTAGTGATCAGGACCCGATTTTTGTTAGTAAACTCTAGCAAGCATTCCAAGCAGAATTGGGAGCAAAGCTGAACTTGAGCACCGCTTATCATCCTCAAACAGATGGCCAAACTAAGAGGGTGAATCGTATTCTTGACGATTTATTGCGGGCTTGTGTTATTGATTTTGGAGGATCATGGGAAGACCACTTGCATTTGGCTGAGTTCTCATACAACAACAGCTACCAAGCGAGCCTGAAAATGTCACCATTCGAAGCATTGTAGGGTCGACCGTGCAGATCTCCCGCTTATCGGGCAAAACCTAGCAATAGACTTGTATTGTGACCCGATATGATTCACGAAGCTGCAGATAAAGTCCATTTCATTAAGAAACGATTGCAAACAGCTCAAAGCCGACAGAAGAACTATGCAGATTCGAGAAGAAGAGATTTGTCTTTTTCTGTTGGTGACTATGTGTATTTAAGGGTTTCTCCGATGAGAGGAGTAGTCCGATTTGGAAAAACAGGGAAGTTGGCGCCTAGATTTATTAGTCCATTTCCTATACTTGAACGGATTGGAACTCTTGCTTATAGGGTTCAATTGCCTGACTGGTTTCCTGGAGTACATGATGTGTTTCATGTCTCTCAACTTCGAAAGCATGTGCATGATCCAGACTTGGTCGTGGAAGAAGTCGTGCAACAAGATTTGGAAATTACTCCAGAATTGGCAGTGGGGAGAGAGCCGATAAAGATTATCGGCAAAGAAACTAAAAAGCTGAGGAACAAGAAGGTTCACTTAGTCAAAGTGCAATGGAGAGGAGATCCGCAAGACTGTACTTGGGAAACTGAGGAGAGCATTAAGAAAGCCTATCCCGATTGCAGGGTGGATTTCTCTGATTAACTCTGGTGCAATGTACATTTACCATACTTTGCATTTCCATAGTGTTTCGTACTTTACTATTGTTTTCATTTTTGGATGAGTAGTTTTAAGTATAATATGACATTAACAAGTATGATTTCTAAGTATATAAACAAGCTATATATTTGAAAAGTTAATCAAAAAATTGATTGCTAGCTGTGTGATTAAGAATTTGATTAAACGAATTATTGTAATGATGGTTAATCTAATCAATAAGAGAATGAATGGTAAATTTATGCAAATGATTCAAATATTGAACTAATTTGAAATTAGATAGAAATACATGCATGTACATCATATATGTTTGAACAGGTAAATGGATTCGCTGTTGAGTAAAGAATTTATTTGCGTGCCGGACAAATAGGTAAACATTAATGAGTTGGATGTGCAATTTTATCATTATATCAACTCCTGTGAATGTCATTGGATGCGGAGTGCTGGTTGTTCTGTGCGAAATAATAAACGTCGCCATAGGATAGTAACAATTAATTTTGAACTACACTACATGGCATACTACGTGAAGATAACATACTTTATCATATACCACATAAGCATTTGGAGATTATGTGACGAGGTTGAAGATTTACCGTCCAAGCAAGAGGCTTGTATGGCGATGACTATATTACAGGTTGAACCGAAGACTAACATGGACTATATAAAATGTAACGGTAAATTGCCAGATTAATAAAAACCCCACACGGGTCTGGAGATGACAATAAACACGTCACTCTAGTCATTAAGGCACAAAAACCATTTATAGGGTGATGAGAATTTATTCTCTGGAGTTATGATCTATACACACTCCCCTGTGGACACCGGAATATATCACTATAAATATATGTATGCTTTTTAGGTTTTATTGGGTGCTTAATACGGCCCAATAAATTTCCAAACCCCTCCCCGTACAAAGGAGGTTATGGCGAATTTTTTTGAAAATTTAGGTTGTTAGCCAAATTTTTAAAAAATTAGAAAATTCTTAGAAACTGAAAAGTTGAAGAATGAAAGCCAAAATGAAAGTTGAGTTGGTTAGTTAAACAACTTTCAGCTTCGTTCCTTTTCGGGGACGAAAAGATTTTAAGTGGGGGAGACTGTAACAACCCGGAAAACCAGAACTAATTTAATATTTTTAATTTGGCTATTTTAGTGAATTTTGAATATTTAAAATAATTTATTTTAAATAATAACAGCTAAAAATTCTTTTGGATCGGAGTTATAGCGAATATATTTATTTTAATTATAAAACAAGGCCTGAAATGGCGCGGTAGTTTGAAAAATTGAATTCGAACTTTGACTGACTGTACAGGATGCAAAATAAAATGGATTTTAGTGAAACCAGAAATATTTAAATCTTTTTAGGAATGTCTTTCTAACGAATCTGAAAAATCGAAATTACATAGCGGGAATCAAAAGTTATGGCCAAATGAATTTTCAGAAAGGTCGCTATGGAATTAATATAGCCCTTGGAAATAGACAGTTCGCAAACGACCTCTGTTTTCGATGAAACCACTTTTGTTGGATCCGAAATGTCAAATTATTGCAAGGTTTCACATTCCATAATTTTTGGAGTTAATATGTGAGCATGCCAAAAGAAAATGTGTTTGGTTAATTTCAGTCAATTTGGATCGACCAGAAAATGGCCATTTTTCAAACGGTCTCCAAATTCGATGAAACTAATTTTGTTGGGACCGCATCATCCAAACATAGCTAGATTTATTTTTCTGGAATTTTTGGAATCAGTATGTGGCCTCGATAAATTGAAATGTACGTTCAAATTCATATTTGAATGTTTTACATTTTAATTTGAAGAGAAACCAACTAAAACAGTCGAATGGGCTTACGAAACATATTTCATTGTGTTCGAAATAGGGGTATTTAGCTAGGAACGATAGTCGTTGAGTTTGATATGGGGTTTGGATAAGAAAACACTATTTTAAAATTAAATAGAAATATGGGCCAATGAGATGTTTTCTTTCATTATTTTAATTTCCCAGAAAAATAGAAAACCCCACTTCTCTCTCAGATCGAACGGCGGTTTCGATTGAATCCTTCTCGCCTCCATTCCTCACAATGCACACACCAAAATCAAAGGCCCCTGTTGAAGATTTTGTTGAGGACCTCGAGCTCTTCAAATCCATCCTAGCCTCGCACTCCCTCGTCACGTATTCGCGGAGAACAGACACCTCGAAGTCGCCGACTTCAGCAAGCCGCCGCCGCTCAGATCTGAGCTCGAGTTGGGCCCCACCTGCCTCGTCGGGTGCGTGCCTCCAAGCTCTTCGACACCGTGTACCCCGTTCTACGTTACATGCTTCAGATTGGAGGATTTTGGCAAACCTAGATTTGAACCCAACGTTGAAGGTAACGACTGATTTAATTTTAACACTTTAAAACCATTGCAAAATTCGATTAACTTCCAAAAATCGTATCTTTTTGCTATGTTGTCGAAATCCAGTGAAACAAGAGACATTGGACTCGTGTGGACATCTTCTACATTCTAGAAGAGACTGGACAATTTTTGGAGCTTCCTACAAGTTTTGGAGGAGTTGAACCTAATGTGAGACTTCTAAATTCAAAACGATATGGAATGGCGATGTATAACTTATATAATTGATGTGTAAGTTATATAAGCGTTGTACACCTCATGTATAAGCGTTGTATAAATTATATGTGCGATGTATAAGTTATATATACGTTGTAAAAATCATATGTGCGTTGAATGGAGTTGAAATGAAATTGAAATGAAAGTGAAATATATTTATATACATATATATATACACTCCCCTCATCCACAGACCATGGACGATATATATTGGTTGTGATTGTTTGGATTTTGGTTGACGTGAAATTTGGTTGATAAATGCGAATGGTTGATAATGATTGTTTGTGGTTGAAACAAAATTGGAATTGTTTGTGGAAAAATCCACTGGGATATGAAAATGAATCGAAATATTTATATTATAAGGATAAGCCCCTTAGAAACGCAGCGAGGCGTAAGGTAATGCGAGGAGCCGTACTCGGGACGGTGCCGGTTTTAAACCCCCTACCATTATGCTGCCGAAATTTTCTGAAATATTCATGTGTTGGAAAAATATTCATATGACGAATAATTTGTTTAAAAGATAAAAATCACATTTTATCATGTATATGAAGTATATAAAATATTCATGTTTGAAATAAATTCTTTATACAATAAAAATCACATTTTTATTATATATATATGAATCGCTAAAAATATTCATGTTTTGAAATAAAATGTTTTGACAATAAAAATTACATTTTTATTATATATATGAAGTGTTAAAAATAGTCATGTGTTGAAATAAATATTTGTTGGGTAAAAATATTATTTTTATCAACTATATGAAAGGAAAACGGTTTGGAAATCGAAGAACAGATTATATATATATATAATTAATTAAGTTAGAACGAATAACGACGCTGCATTTCGTGTTTTGAAATCGTGATTTTAAACGATTGTACCGAGAGATCCGACTGTTGGATTTTCCCGAAACCGAAATCGTTGGATCCGCTTTGAAAATATCTTTCCAACGATACCAAATTTGTAAAGATCCAACGGTTAGATTGTGTGAAATGTTTAATTCAAATCTGAATAAAAACAGCGCCGGAATGGATTACATTTATATATAATTAAAATAAAACGAATAATGACGTTGCAGTTCGTATTTTGAAATCGTAACTTTAAACGGTCGTACAAGGAGATCCGACCATCGGATTCTCCCAAAACTAAAACCGTTGGATCCGTTTTGAAAAGATCTTTCCAATGATGTAAAATTTGTAAAGATTCAATGATTAGATTTTTAGACATGTGTAAACCAAATCCGAAGAAAAACAGCGCCATGACTGCGTTATGGCCTGAAGCGTCGTTTGAATAAATTGGCTATTTTAAAAAAAATAAAAATAGCGATAAATCATTATAAAATATTACGAACGATATGAAATG
Organism: Allium sativum; assembly: GCA_030737875.1. Lineage (NCBI taxonomy): Eukaryota > Viridiplantae > Streptophyta > Magnoliopsida > Asparagales > Amaryllidaceae > Allium > Allium sativum. The sequence goes on from CM060913.1 coordinate 39,743,292, forward strand.
AAAATAAACTGAATTTACTCGATTTATTGGATATTTGATGGTTGAATGTGTTTGACATGAAAATTACATTAATGAACTGAATTATGGATGTCAAATAATTTAACCATGGAAATGAATTGATTTGAATTCTAATTATACAGGGATTATTTGAAAAGGCCGAGTTAAATCTCATTTCAAATAATTGGTCGACGATTAGAAGTTGAAGATATAAAGACGGTGCAAGACCGATGATCTTCACATCGAATGGATGGCTACAGATGCCTTTGATGGGAGTTGCTGCCCAGAAGGGGTTACAGTGGTGGTTGTCCGGACGCACTTGTTGATCGTTCGGATGTGTGAGGACCTCTCTCCTGTATTGGACACATGGGACAAGGAATAAGGTGCCTCCGGTTTCGTTCAGACCCAGAACGGACATGTAAATGGATTATGTGTCCGACATTGGATTTCAGTCTGTGTGATTGATATACCTCAGTTGCATGGCGTGGATTGCCAGTGTGGCATGCTGAGATGCAGTGATCAAGGCTTTTGTTGAAAAGCAGAGCCTTGTAGTTGATGATTAAAGCACAGCTTTAAATAGCATAGCTTTGTGTATAGCGTTGATTCGCGGGCCTCACACCCCGTTATGAGCCAGAAACGAGAGAGGACATCAAGGAGGACATGCGTTTCCTTCTAATTAGGAGTGGTGTCAGCGTTTTGCAAGCCTGACGTTTTACTTATGTGGATGATGGATAACGATGCGCCTCTGTTATTTCGGTCTCTTCGGAGCCGATGGTTTGGTCGGGATATAACCAATTTGACGCCCCATAGGGCGGGGAAACACAGTGTTCAGGCATTTTAATCCACTCCGTGTGGACCGTCCCTGACGATCCAAGGCTTGACTGAGTACTTGCCTGAGACACGGGCTAGAGCGCCTCGAAGAGGTAAGGACGATCCGTTGCCTTGGTTCATGATGGAAATCCAATTTCCAAATACGACATTGTGCGGTTTTGATTGTAAGGTTATATATAGCGACATAGTGCTATGGGGAATTTATGCCGTCTATGATTGATACTTACGATTGAAATTGTTTTTGAAATATATAAACACTAGTAATAATATCAAATGGTTTTGTTTTATTCGTATCAAGCATATTTTGGCCATTATAAGGTAAAACTATGTCCTCCGGTTTGCGTTGCATTATGTGATGGGAAGTGAGTCTTATAATGGCTTCATTTTTTGTAAAAAGCATTGCGATGTTTAAATGATTTGCTTGTTTTTAGCACTAGCAATCCAATGGATTAAACCCGTTCCGCGTTAGCAGCGTAGTCCTGTGATTGGACTTCTTATAAAATAAGTTAAGTAGATTTCTCATACCAGTCCCATGACTGACTCGTTGTTTGTTTCACTTGCAAACTCGGGTGCCCTATTTCATACATGGGCAGCCTTGTATTCAGTTTTTAGCAGGCTTTTTCTGGATAGCTATGGAGCTGAAGATGGATTCTATTATTTCTTTTTATCCTGTTCAGCGCCTGTTATGTATATTATGTTTGATTCCGCTATAGACATTTTATATAAAGCTGAAACTGTATTTTGTACTAAGTATGATCCTGTATGCTGTGTAACTCTGATGATTATTGTTTATCCAGTGTATTATGTTGTACATTATCAGGTGTAATTATATATATTTATGTTCTGCTGTTATTTGTTTATGTGTTTATTCCAAAGATTACCCTTGCCACCGTGGAACGGGGGTTTAGGGTCGTCACAATTGACTTGAATCTTTTTAAAACAAATGTACATTTTTCATATTTTCTCATATACAATAAAAATGTAAACTTTTTATTGTTAAACATTTTTATATTTCAACAAATGATCATTTTACATAAATCATGCGTTATATTAAAAATGTAAATTTTAATGCTTCAACATTATTATCTATTCATTGAATATTTTATATATTTTATCTTTACATTAAAAATGTGAATTTTGAAGTTTCAATATCTTTACAACTAACAAAATGACATTTTTAATCTAATGTAACATTTCTAACATAAATGATATTTTAATCTAATGTGACATTCTTAACAAAAATGATATGTTAATCTAATGTAACATTCTTAACAAAAATGATATTATAATCTAATGTAACATTCTTAACAAAAATGATATTTTAATCTAATGTAACATTCTTAACAAAAATGATATTTTAATCTAATGTAACATTTCTAATAAAAGTGATATTTTTAATCTATCATGACATTTTCATAATTCAATCCTTAAGAAAGTAAACTACATTAAAAATGTAATTTTTAATGTTCAATCTTTTTATTGAAAATTGAACTACATTAAAAATTTAATTTTTATTGTGAAATCTTTTTATTGAGAACAATGAACAGTGAAAATGATATTTTCCTGTACTAATCATTTTAATGGAACAAAGTGACAATAAAAATATGATCTTTAATAACTAATCTTTTATTACGACAAAATGGCAATAAAAATATGTTCTTTTATTTTAACTCTTTTTATTGTAACAATTTGACAATAAAAATATAATCTTTTATTTCAACTCTTTTTATTCTAATGTAATGACAAATTTTGTTAACATAACATTCACTATATAAAATGACAAATTTTGATTAACGTAACATTCACTATATAAAATGACAAATTTACTCTAATAAAACATTTCTAACAAAATGACAATTTTTATCTAACATACCATTTTATAACAAAATGGTATATTTATTCTAATGCAACATTTTATCAAAAAAATGTTATTTTTATTCTCATCCAACATTTTATTTATTCTCATATATATACAACAAAAATAATGGTTTTTATTGTATGCACCAATTTTGACGAACATGAATATTCTATTTATATATTTGTACATATATATATATATACAATAAAAATATGGTTTTAATTGTATACACAAATTTTGACAAACATGAATATACACAGTTCAATTCAGATGTTCATCGTAATCACAAACAAACAATTTCAATTTTATACAACACCAACATGAATTTTATATAGTATAAATATAAATTTCACATCACGATTAATAATTAAATTTATTCAAAAAATAGAAATCTCATAGTGGGTTTTATTCTAACAAAAATTGAAGGTAGCTCCGTTTCTGATCTAGTCTGTTTCGTCGTGAAGTCTCATTTTTTTTATTCCAACGCAAATGAGTTTGCTGAATTTGGATCTCATTTGGAATAGTTATGATGTTACAAACATTTTACATTAATGAAAATAATTAAACGATAATTAAATTCAATAATTACATAATTACTTCACGTTAATTCATCGTCCACATCGTTCGTTACTTCTGGAACGAGTAAACCCATTGGCTCAAATCGAACTTCCGTCACCGTCGCTGCCAAGGACCGCGGCCACCCCATCGGGGACCACCACATGAACTGCCTACCTTACTCCTTCCGCCGCCTGGATTGGCGACGCACTCGGTTGGCCGACGTGACCTGGAAACTGCTCCAAGCGGCGCTACTTTGTGCCACAATTCCTCTCAATCCATGTAGCTTCTGACGATCTTAGCCGTTGACATTGTAGAACGTGAGGAGCTCTTCGATTTTTGCTTTGGTTTCATATGATTTTATTGCTTAAATAGAGAGAAAGGAGGGATTGAAATTCGGAGTTGTATGTCCACTGAAATTATAGAGGCGTCGGCTCTGTACATTTTGAATGGGATTAGGGTTTGCTTAATGGTGTATTTATATAATATAATAATATTTAATTCATTTATTTACAAAAAGGCCCGCTAACTTTTAGTAGCTCCAAATCTAGCCCAGCGAATGATGCCCCTAGCCAAATACCCCTATTTCGGACTCAATGGACTAGGTTCCATCATCCCGTTTGATCGTTTCAGCCCACTTTTCTTTATTTTAAAATATAAATCATTTACTTATTTAATTTGATCGTACATTTTAATTTACCGAGGCCATATACTGACTCTAAAAATTACAAAAAAATTATATCTAGCTATGTTTTGACGATATGGTCCTAATAAAATTAATTTCATCGAATTTGGAGACCGTTTGAAAAATGGCCATTTTCCGATCGATCGAAATTGACCGAAATTGTCAAAACACATTTTCTTTTGCCACGCTCGCATATTGATTCCAAAAATTATGAAAATTGGAATCTAGCAATAATTTAACATTCCAAATCCAACAAAAGTGGTTTCATCGAAAACGAAGGTCGTTTGGAAAATGGCTATTTTTAATATTAAAATATATATATAAATTTTATTGTGACTATTTTGAATATTAAACTGGACATAACTTTTGATTCTCCCTATGAAATTTCAATTTTTCAGATTCTTTGGAAAGATATTTTTAAATAGATTCTAATATTTTTGGTTTTACTGAAATCCGTTTTATTTTGCATCCTATACAGTCAATCCACGTTCAAATTCAAATTTTCAAACTGTCGTGCTATTTCTAACTCCTTTTATAATTAAATTAAATATACTCATTCCAACTTCACTTTAAATAAATTTTTCGTCGTTATTATTTAAAATAAATTATTTTAAATATTAAAAATCCATTAAAATTTCTAAAATATAAATTTTAAATTAGTTCCAAAATTCCGGGTTGTTACCATACTAATGCAGGCTTAGAGTATTGGAGCTAGCTAATTTACAAGACTACAGCATTTAAACTCTACATAGGGAGCTGTTACATACTGAATTAACAGTGAAATACATGAATTACATAACATAATAAAGTGCTGAAAACAACATCACATGCTTGTCTCCAAGAGTCAGAAGAAAACAGATAGCATGGGCCTCAAGCCACACAATAAGTACCGCTGCACACATCTTCCAAAAAAGCACCAGGAAAATAGTTGCAGATATAGTGTTGACGTGATCAAACAATAGCAACAGGACATTGCGTGGTCTACATCCAAACTAATAGAACAATGTAGTATGGAGCAGGAAAATAACATTGAACTCACGATGACCAAAACAAATGATTGAAACTCCAGTGTCATGGTAGCGATGAATGTGCACTAAATAAAGATGCCAAACTAAAGGCACTCGGACAGTCGTTCACCCTTCCAAGTTAAGCCAAGATCAGGCCATAAGCCTCTCGTGTATAGCCAAAAAGGAAGGGAACAATCTAAGCATGACCATTATAGACAAAGTTTAATGCAGATTGACATAAGCAAATCCGAGATCCAAAAACCAAAGTAACAGACCAAACACCACAACAATTACAAACAACCAAAATACTCCAGACTGTAAAACTAGGTCAACCGACAAGACGAACCACAAATCTCACATTGAATACCAATAAACCAAAATGAACCATCACTGAAGAAGGTCGAAACGCGATACAAATCGACAAATTGGAGTTACTTCTTACCTTGTTTACTCCATATTAGTGCCAAACTCCTTCCTTTTGCCACATCCTTCAGTTGAATAGATAACGAACACTAGAATTTGCCTGAAAGGCTACAACGCAAAGAAAGAAGAGCCTTACAATGGAGAGTACATGAAGTTAACGGTTACAGAGATGAGGCTAAGTTAATGGGGGTTTCTGGATCTCAGATCGATTTCATGGCGACACTTAGATCTGAAATCGATGTTGCTGTACTCGGGAGAGGAATCACGTACAACGAAATCAAGGAGGAAAGGAGAAGAAAATATGTGGATCGGAGTAGGTTTAAGAAAAGTTAATTGGAAGAAGAAGTGTGTGAAGAAAATAAGAGAGTGGGTGTTTTCCCCTTGTCGCCATTAACAATTCTCCATCTGAGGATGACCGTGATTTTTTATATGATATGTATCTATCAAAAATGAATTCTGATGATTATATTAAAAATGTTCATTTTTATTCCGGATTGAAATGAGATTCAATCAATTACCATATAATTTTATTTATATGGATTTCATACATCACATGTATTTAACAACAGTGATAAACAATTTTTAAACATCCAATTCACATCCAGTGTGCATCTACAATTGTATAAGCATTAAATAGTTAAATAACGCTTGTAACGGTCTGTCAATCAATTGATTGACATACAACTACATACAAGGGAGATGTGTGAATTAATTATCATCCCGAGACCCATGTGGGGTTTTGATCCATCAACCAATTATTATTATTTGCACACACGGGAGATGTGTAATATTATCGTCCCAATACCCATGTGGGGTTTACATCATAATCTATGTGAACTTATCTGCATATTCGGCAGACGTGTGGGTATATTGTTATCCCAAAATAATTTATAATATAAATGTTCTATTTGACAATGCATATATGCACAATTTAATAATAATAACATTAAAACTATAAACATCCATCAATCACCAAACAAACATTGCAATCATACGCAATCAATATATATTCAGTTATAATTATAATTACTGTACAAGATAGTTGAGTGAGAGGGTTCTCACCTTGATGTGTTCTAAAATCATTAAATAAAGACCGCTCTGATTAAATTAAACTGTGCATTTAATTTTATCAAAATTTGTAGCTAGCTCCATTTCTATCCAAATTGGTTTTATTGTGTAGATCTCGTCTTTACGATTCCAATGGACTTGGGTTTGCGCGTTTCTAACATCGTATGAAGAAGTTACGAATTTTATAAGTTTTTACTATCATTATATAAATATGACTTCAGATTTAATTATATTAATTAACCTAATTTAAATCCACCGTTGATTCTCTGATCCAAGGGACTCACGCTTCTTCTTCTTCTCATGTAACACTTCCAGGCTTCATGAACCTATCATTCTCCACTTAGGGTTTCGAATGTACACATCCCCCAAGGCGCCGGAGCATGATTTACATAGCCACCGACATCGCCTGTCTACACCTAGCGTTCAGGCCAACTCGATGGCCCCATGGCCTCGAGATCTACACTCAAACGCATGCACTTCGAGGGTGAAATTCTCCTCGTCCACACAATTAAATATAATCATGACCGTTGACATTAAAGAGCACGAAGTGCTCTACCATTTTCATGTTGAAAGCTACTCGAATCGCTTGATGGATTGAACGATAAAAGAGGAAGATGTTTGGAGCATTTCAGCCATCGAATGGCTTGATGGCGGCGACATCTGATAATGAATTAGGGTGAGGTTTTATGACGTTATATATATATATAATATTTTTAATAATATTTAATTCGAAAGTTACTTGTTAAACGCTCCGAACTCCAAATAAAGCCTAACGACTTTCACCTTAGCCAAATACCCTCATTCCGAACACAATGGGATATGTTTTGCAAGCCAATTCGACTATTTTGATCAGTTTTTATCAAAATTAAAATATAACGGTAAATATTGAATTTGAACATACGTTTTAATTTGCCACGACTACATACTAGTTCCAAAAATTACGAAATTTGAAATCTTGCTGTGTTTTACAAATACATTTCTAGTGGACCTGGTTTCATTGAATTTGTAGACCGTTTGAAAAATGACCTCATTTCCAGCTTATTGAATTTACAACTAAAATTGAACACACGTTTATATTTACTGTGTTCACATAGGAATTCCAATTGAGTTGTAATTTTAATCCTGACAATAATTCGGTGTTATGGATCCAATAAAATTAGTTTTGTCGAAAATGGAGGTCATTTGCAAAATTGATATTTTTAAGGGCTTAAATAATATTAATAAATTCCATAGCGACTATTTTGAAATTTTATATTGGACATAACTAATAATTTATAACAGAAATCTCAATTTCTTATTTTCCTTAGAAAGATATTATTAAATAGATCCTAACGTTTCTCGCTTTACCGAAATCCGACTTATTTTGAATTCTGTACATTCAATTAAAGTTCAATACAAAAATTTTAAATTATCACGACATTACGAGCTCGTTTTAATTAAATTTTAAATTTATACGTCCAAACTTCATTTTAAATAAATTTTAAGTCATTTATTCTCAAAATAAATTATTTTAAACATTTAAAAATCCATTAAAATCAAAGAAAAAAAACAAATTTGCCAGAAATGTAGGTTGTTACACTTCTTCTCTCTGGTTTTTTGGTTGTTCTTAGTTTTACATAATGATTTTTTCTCCTTGAATTGAGAGACATATATATAGACAACTTGTTGTTGATGATATTCAACAAAGTATTTGGTTTTGTACTAATAAGATCAGTGTATTTATTTTGATTAGAATGTAATATTTCTTTTGTTTATAGAGTTATTAATTGGCGAAGATTTATATATAGTATATGTATATTGTGCTGGACCTATCACCTAACACTAAGGGCTGCGAAAAGGTTTTTCACTTATAGGATTTCATGTGCTTCTTATAGGAATTGCACATGTTTAAGCATAGGATTAGTTGGCCCTATTATAATTTACACTAGACTATGTATGTTTTCACTCATTTACAGTATTCTCGCATGCATTGCTTTGATAAATCTGCTGCTGAGCTGGACATTTATAGGGGTTAGCACATGTATGCACATGGCTTATATTAGCTTTGGTCAAAACTTTGTATCCGCTTGCAGGCCTATCTTCATTAACGGATGATTTTATTTCACTTCAACTTAATGCTAAGTCTAGACTTTGTACATGTTTGCCTAGTCTCTTTTTGTCAACTAGTTTTTCTTTTCAGTCTTGTTTCTTTCTTTTCTTGCTAACTTCTTTTCAAATTTAATGCCTAGGCTTGCATATGATTTTACTGCGTAATCTTCTTATATAAACTTTGTATGTTTTGCAAGCCTTGCTTCTTTCTTTCATTTTAAGCTTGTATCTTTTCCAATTTAAAGTTGGCCTTGTACAAAATTTAAGTCTTCTCTCTTTTCATTTCAATTTTTCCTTTATTTGCTGGATTTTATTTGAATTTCCCTTTTCATTTCATTTTTATATTTTATTTTATTTATGTACTATACTATATCTATTTACAGTTATGTACATAAACAATTTAAACTCATACTTGTCATATATATATACATATATTTTCGTTTTTACATTTTTATATACATATACTACATTTATATTTATATGTAACGTACAAAACAAACTTAAATCCTATGCTTGTCTTATATGAACTTGTGTGTGTGTGTGTATATATATATATGTGTGTGTGTGTGTGTGTGTTTCAGTTTAAATCCAAATATTAGAATTAACTTGCCTCTTATTTTCATTTTTTTAACTTCGAAAATGTTACCTTAAAAATTAACAAAATTCTACAATATACACTATTACAAGGAAAGTTATTTAAGAAATATTTAATTTCTTCTTATATATTCATTTCTATGGATTTTTAATAACATAAGTTGGATTAATCTTTAAAGTTTAAATATTTTTCAATCTTATAATTTAATCCTGGTTATTGAAATAAATATTGCTTCATAATGAATTATATTATAAAGAACTATATACACGTAATTGACTGACTAAAAACTGGGATGTTACATTCTACCCCCCTTAAAAAGGATTTCATCCTCGAAATTAGAGAATGACGGATAAAGAAGATAGAGTGGTTGTACCAAAAGGTCATCATATCTGATGTATTATATCATCCAATATTATATATAGCAGTATATACATACACTCGAGTAGCTCAAGTTATATATATACATTCATATCTATATCACATGTAGTAAATCCACTAATTCAAGTCATGAAATCAAACTACACTGAATCCTAAATGTCATCCTCATCATCTGAAATATAAATAATCTTAGGCGAAGGATTAGGTGATGAATCATCGAAGAGAGATAATGGAAATCAAAATCTTTAGGCATCTCCATACAACTTACAACCTCTTCAAACCCCTGAATATTATGCCCAATGTATTCTGAATCTAGTGCTAATGTCTCTATCTCTGGCCCTGGGTCAACCTGTAGTGTCTTCATCGATAGGTCAACTTTTGGTGCATCCACTATTGGGTCAGCCTGCGGTGACTCCGCTACCGGGTCAAATGAACATGGCACAAATATAAAGTCAAAGGTAGGTGCTTCTAATATCGAGTCAAAGGGATGTATCTCAAACGTTAAGTCAAAAGAAAGTGTTTCAAATGCTGAGTCAAAAAGAAAGTGTCTCAAATGCTGAGTCCATCTTAGAATAGATACAGAATGTCCTAAATAAAAACTAAGACAAATTTACTAAGGATTTTCTTAAAAACTTGCTTCATCAAATTTTGAGTTTGATTCTCCAGTTCCATTACTTCTCTTGGAGCCATTCGTCTTTTTAGAGCCAAATTGTTGAGCCATTCAACTTTTTGGTTGAGAAGCCTCTGATTACTTCTAACATTTCCAAATTTCCTTGTGGTGCTTCCAAGATATACAAGAAACTACAGCTTTGAATATCGGGTTCTCTATACAGTATTTTGAACTTTTCTTTATATACTAGTTATCAAAGTTACCATTTCCTTACCGCACTTATTTTAGCTTGTAACTAACTCAACCAATCCAAACAACAAATAAGGTTAAAGCCTTTAAAATCCAAAATAGGAAAATCGAAGAAGAAATGAAGGAGACGGAAGATGACTAAGTTTTCGTAGATCATTTTTAATTAAGTCATCCCGCTTGTAGGGTTGGATATGCAAATAGAATCTTGTGAAATTTTTGGTATAAGATAAAATTCTCTATTGATTCTAAAGAAATGAAACTATGAGAAGAACTAGTATCAAATAAAACATGAACATAATCTCCATTTACGAATAAGGTACCTTCCTCGATTCCTTTTCTCTTTAGGTCAGTTCAGGTCGATGAATCATTCGTTATAGCATAAACCTTGGGTTACAGTGCCTTCTTATTAGTGGACAATCCTTCACCATATGTCTAGGTTGATGAAAGTGGTAACAAGAGTCTTCTACACTATTTCATTCCCTGGTCCAGATTGTTATTGCTGAGGCTGTGGTTGAGTTTGAGTCCGATATTCTTACAGAATCTAGCTATATTACCTTCTACTTGCAGTTGTAGCAGATAATGTCTTTGGAGTGACCTTCCGATCTATTTCCTTCCTCTTTTACTTTCGTCTTGTTATTCCATCTTGGGTTAAAATTTCTTTTGTTAGGGTTGATGTCACTAGTTTCTTCACTGTGTGTTGTTGCGGTAGGCTCCTTCTTTTCTAAGGCCGCATAATGGAGTGCCATATCAACCAAATCGACGAAAGATAATTTCAAGTGTCCAGTCACCTTTTTGTGAAAACTCTCTCTCATTCTGGTTATGAACATCTTGTTCTTTTTGACTAGTGTGTTAATTAGCTCAGGTCCAAAATAAGAAAGTTCATTGAATTTGTTTTCATACTCAGCTACAGACTATTCCCTTGCTTAAGGTCCATGAGATCTTTATACATCTTGATCTTCCCAGTAGTAGGCAAAAATTGTGCTTCAAACTCTTCTTTGAACTTTTCCCAAGAAAATAAAGTACCCCTAAAACATTAGTTGTTTGAGAGTCCCGCCATGTAGTAGTTGCATCCTGAAATTGCCATGATGCAAGGAGACGTTTCTGCCCATCTGTTAATTTCAGTCCATTGAAAATTTATTCTCAAGTTCATAACCAATTTTGGGTTTCAATAATAGAATATGTTTCCTTAAAAGGTTTTCCTCCTAAAGTAGGAAAATCTTTGCAGGTAGTAGCAAAGTTGGATCCAGGCGGCACAGGAATTACTTCCTCCGTAGCCTCAACTCGATCTTGATTTGGGGTACGTCCATTCATTGTGGTAGTACCGCTAACACTTCTTCCACGTCTCGCTCTGGTACTCATTCTTATTTCTTAGATATAAAAGGGTGATTCTTAACACGTGGTTGGGATATATTTCTTTAAGAATAACTCTAGTAATTCACTCAAGTTAATCCATCCTTAAGATATATAATACAAATATAATATAAAATCACAAATACGCTCTCTCGACACTTACCCAAATCCTAGGAATCCAATAACCTAAGCTCTAATAACAACTGTAATGAACCGACTTTCGTACACTTCGGAAGTCGAGTCATTAATAAGAAAAAGAAAGAGATAGAAAGATAGAATTAAACAAAAATCAGAATCTCACAACAGAACTGGATAAGTATAATACATCACATATTTTGTACATAAGTACTCATAATAATACATTAAAATACACCAGCATATAGATACTACATACAATGGTATCCTGACCTGTCCATTATACAAACCAAAAGGTAGCCTAGACATTTTATAGATATACTAATACAATCACCAATATAGAATTTTCTGCTTCAGCTCTTCCAAAAGATAGAGTCGTAGAACCTGGATCACTTGACTACTCATAATAATAATTATGAGTACCCAAGAGTTTATAAAAAACAACAGAAAAATAAAATTTGGGTCAGACATAATCTTGGTGTAACTAAACAATTTTACTCAAATATATATATTTGAGAAATCAAGAATATCTTGTAACTTATTCAACACATAAATGACTTGTTTAAATTTAAGAAATATTTTAAAAGAATGGATTACTCGTAAGACACGACCACACATAAACAAGGCACGTGTCTTTCCCTTATGGTAGCCAAAACACTTTTGATACCAAATCCAGTGATATTATAATAATGCCTATCAATCAACAAATAAAATAGCAATAAAACCAAAATGCTTGCATCTCACTTTTTGACATGGTTGGTTTACATCTGAAAACAGTTCAACCCATACTGAAGTTTGAATTTCCAACATGATTAGGTATGGAACCGCCTTCCGATCAGTGTTCTCTAGAGAGTAAACACTAGGGTTCAACAAGAACATCTTGCAATCCAGCCATACAGAACCATCCACTCATTCAACTTGAGTGTACCAAATATACCACCACCATTGTTGGTCGTGAATGAACCGTATTTATTCCGAAGCATACAAAAGGGACCACCGATTTCTCTAGATCAGGTAATGATATATCCTAATGGGTATGACCCACATAACCCTGCTACCTGTCCGATTTCTGTCATTTCTCGGTTGATGCAGCTTAAGCTCACGATTACCTTTCTGAAATCCACGTTCAATTTTGAATGCCATATTGTCAGATCCACCAAATCACTAATTTACGTCCATAAAAATACCTTGGGTGTTAACGTATATGATCATTTGAAATACTCTGTCACACAATAGTCCATACAAGTTTATTTTGGGATTCAACGAAACCAAAGGCCCTAACTAATCCATTCTGGAATCACCCTCAATATTAGTAGCAATAGGCCTTGCTTTTTAATGTCTTAATCTTGATTTCAATTTAATTGAATGCCTAGGTCGAACCATAGTGGTATTCGCTTTTCATATTGAAAACTGAGCCTGGTCTCTTTGAATCGATGAACATTAATATCTTTTGTGGTCAAGTTGCATTTAATGGAATCAGAATATAATTATTTATACAAAAATTCATTTCTTGTTTAATGACCTGTCCACTTAATTTAATTTAATTTACTTGTATAAATCTCATTTTTTTTTCAATTTTAGAATAGTGATCAATATAGATGATTTTATTTCAATAGAACATGTCAATGTTTATTTTTACTATTCAAATTTGATTGATTATTACACAGCACAATAGAAAATTGATCAATATACATTCAGCATAGCATGGTCTATCAGTGACGATTCGACATCCTAAATTCAAAATAAATATAGTTTGAAATATTTGATTTTGGTAAGCCAGCTATTCTTATGTTATATTTGTTAAAAATATTTCAAAAGTAATTTATTTAAATTTTATACATAACTTTGTTTGTATATATATATATATATGTGTGTGTGTGTGAAGATTCAAAATTTATGACTGCTACTACAATTTCAGTTCATCATTGTGAAGTCAATACAATGGTTCTTGGATCCATTATATTTTACATGGATGCATATATAATAAATAAAAAAGGTTTGAATTAAAAAAATCGGAACCTTAAGTTTTAACCAACCCATTGGTTCCATGGTCGAAACTTGCAAACTTTGCCAATCACTTTTCTTCCTTCTTCTTATACATGCAAATGCATATATTTTATTTATATTTATTCTATTTAAAATCAATTTTATTAAAATTTATTATGTAAAGTAAACTTAATAGGCCCAGTACAGTCTACATGCATGCAACATACTCCACAACCCAATTTTCTACTCTTTACAACTTCCCTGACTACTCCTTTTGTTTATGTATATGAAGTGCTTAGTTTTCAAAGCATTTTAAAGTTCTCCTTCTTCTTCATTTCCAAGCCTAACTTAAACCAATGTCACAAAACTGATTCCCATACCTTCCTTTCCGCTACTTCTTGCAATTCTTCCAGGTAACTTCTTCTTAGGTAAATAGTGTTTAGTTTTAAAGGAAGTTAAAGTTTAAACATTGATTTCTCTTTTCTACTTCTTTTATTATTTTACCTTTTCTTACCAGGCCCATTACAACTTAAAATGTGCATAACAAGCCCCAACATCTTGGGCTCCCTTCTTCTTTGCTTCGAGCTTATATGTGCGTTCGTGATATCCTGAATGTAACTGTTTAACACTTCAAAAATGCATCAGTTCTTCTGATCGAACACACCATGTTATATGGCACCATCGTTCCAACCCACTCCTTCATCATCTTCTTTTGATTACTTTTGCTTCTATTTCTTCCTTTCTCTTGTTTCTATTTTCAGTATTTTATGCACTTATGTGCGCTTGTGTATGTACACCATCACTGCACTGATCGTCTCGCCTCTTCGACAATCACCACATACGCCACTCCGTCGCCCGAGGCTGAATCCACCATCAGAATTTGCTCCAGCATATTGAATCCAAGTAAGATTCTCCAGCCCAAACTCCAGGCAGAATCCCTCCTAACAAAATGCCTGACTACGTCACCACACCCTACCAGTCACCATCCAACTTCCGTAAAAGATCAAAGGCATCCCCCTCCATCACCACCCCCTCCCCGGCGCGATCGCCGGATTACCATAACGTCGGTGCAGTTCACCTCTAAACCCAAGGCATTCAAACTAAAAGAAAAACCTATTTCCATTTCTAACTCAAAAACCACTCAATGGAAAAATCATATTATATTTTTCCTAGGCTATCTGAACCCCTGTTCCCCTCCAGGGCCAAAGCTGTGGCCTAAGACCATCGACGCTGCCGGAATTTGACCGATATTCAATTCCCAATCAAATAAAAAATTCTCATTGCATAGGCCACTAAAAATCATTATACAACCATTAAAAATCATGATTTTCCATAACAATCACAACCATATAATCAAATCTCAAAATAGTAATGTTTGAATTTTCAAGATTTTATAACTCCCTACTGTTAATTAAACATTTCTAAGTGTATAGGTCATTATTTGAGTTGAAACAATTTTTATAGCATACATGAGACATAAACGAACAACTTTCATGATGAACACAACTTCTAAATCAAGTTAAATTTGAGTTATTGATTTTTTTTTTAAGTCTAGTAGAAAGGAGATTTTTTGCACCGGATTATAACACAGACATATGTTCAATAGTGATGGTGATTTGTATCAGTATCATACCATGATATTTGGTTCATATGTGATAAAACACACCCATAAACATGTATTTATACATATATAATTTGCATCATAATATATAACAATCAGGAAATAGATTTCAATGCGAGTATAAGTGGAGTTTACTCATGTTAACTGCTATTCTTCTTCTCTCTGGTTTTCTGATTGTTCTTGGTTCTACACAATGATTTTATGTCCTTGAGTTGAGAGACATATATATAGCTGAGTTGTCGTAGATGATGTTCAGCAAAGTCTTTGGTTTTGTAGTAATAATATCAGTGCATTTATTTTGATAAGAATGGAATTTTTTTGTTTATAGGATTATTAATTGGCAAAGATTTATATACAGTACGCTGCGAAAAGGTGTTTCACTTATAGGATTTCATGTGCTTCTTACAGGAATTGCACACGTTTAAGCTTAGGATTAGCTGGCCCTATTATAATTTATACTAGGTTGTGTATGATTTCACTCACCTACGGTATTATCACATGCATTTCTTTGATAATTCTATGGCTGAACCTAACATTTATAGGGGTTAGAACATGTACGCGCATAGCTTATATTTGCTTTGGTCAAAACTTTGCATTAGCTTGCAGGCCTATATTAATGGAGGGATGATTTTCTTTCACTTCAACTTAATGCTAAGAGCAACTCCAACAGAATTATGACTCGTAATGTTATGAGTCGTAACATTCAGGGGATGCTGGGCAGATTTGCCCAACAGTGGCAAGTCGAATTTATCGAGGCGCATTGAATTTCTCAACGCGTGCAGATAAATTCGGCTCGTAAGCTCACCAGCCGATTAAATTAGCTCATGGAGGATAATACTTTAAAAAGAATTTTTATTTTAAGGTTGATTTACAACATTTGAATGCACGGTTGAACTAATATTTCGCATAACGATAAAACTAATATTTCACATAACGATAGAACTACCAATAAGCATACAGATATAACCGGTCATTAAAGACACAACAACTACTGATAGTTGATGCCAACTAAAACATCAAAGCAAACGTAGAAATAAATTATTTAAGCCAACTACATGTTATACGTTCAATCTTAAGGGAGTCTCATTATGTTCAGTCGCAACTATTCAATGTCATTTTGGAGATGCTTAATCTCTCTTTCGAGTTTGTTTGCATATGCTATTCCCCTTGGACACAAAGGTTTGTCTATCCACTCTATGTAATTGCATCGATTTGATAGAATAGACATAACCACAGTAGAAACAAACCGGATAAGAATGAACTTCCTATTCAAGCCATGGAACTCGATACACCTCTACTCCTTATTGTGGCTGAGCGACCGCCTGTTCATATGATAGTTGAACATTTGGTACCTGAGCTTCATGTGGAAGATGCATGCTCTCCTGTTCAAGCAGTGGTTCATCCTGAGGTCGTATTTGGTTTAGAAACTGGAATTCGTCCTCGAGCTCTTGTAGTCTCATTTGTTCGTATGCCTATTCATCCGAGTTTGTAGTTGATGGACAAGAAGGCATTTTGAGTAAGTGATAAAAGGAGGGAGTAATACAAGAATGGGAACAAAGTTGTTTGAGTGAGGTAAATGTGAGTAATTTGACAGAAGTATATAGTTGTGTGGTGTACAAATCAATACAATAAATATTGATATTATCGGTCACTATTACGAATATCAGCTTTTCTTGTTGTCCGACACTATTTCGCTTGATATTATACTGTAGGGAATCTGCTTTTCATACCGCCATGATGTGAATGGTCACTGGGCCCACTATGGTTTACATGATGCGATTTCCAAAAGCATTTGCCAGCAATAATGCTCAAGTGGATGAGTATGACCCTATTTTTTAACTCCTTCGTGTACTGAAATGTTTAATTTAAATGGGGATGACCCTAGTTTTTAACTCATATACGTTTGCAAATAAAAATAATACCTTCAGACTTGTGTACACACTTCGTTCAATATAGAAAAATACAAGATACATGATACAATGAATGTTCAACCCAACATACTAATAAGATAAAGTAAGAGATAACGTGGAACACAATAAAATAAGACATAGTACGATATAACTAAGACCTTATTTTTCGGACGCACGGTTGAACCCAAACAACGTTTTAGCCTTTGCTGCCACATTCACCCTTTCCAGACACTTACCTTTGCTTGCATCTCTAGAGCGTACGTGGCACCCCTCTCCGTCAGTGGTGGATCGATCCATGAGAGAAAAGTTACAATTCCGCTTCTTGTTAGTTAAGTACAGTAATGTACGCTTTACAACCATAAAAGTGACGACCTGCGTTGCTTTTGCTTTTAGAAACAACCACATTACATTCCACTCCGCAGTAGCAAAGTACTGAACGACTCGTCATGCTGGAGCTTGACCTATCTGGTTCTTCCGAGCAATTACTTCCATTAACCGAGCATGGTGGGTTTTTTGAAGAGGTCCAATACATGGGACGGCAATGTTCAGTTGCGTGGCGTTGAAGAGCTCAGACTCCACTTCTGCAGCTTACACTTGATCTTCCAATTGCATTTTCGGCACCATTTCGACTACTTGCTTATTTCTTTCATATTGCTTGTACATTTCAACCATGGATTCATCATCGTATTCCCAAGAAGACATGTTAAACTACTTGAAAAGCAGTAGGTAGATAAAATGAATAATTTGACAAGCTGAAAAATTCGAAAGTGCTAAGTATAAAGATAGAGGGATGAGTGGTTTAATTTGACATGTCCCATGACTTCGTGCTTTGCTTTATTAAAGCAGTGGATATGTCATCTTTATTTAGTTCGCCTTGTCAAGTCATGTTGTTTATATTCATTGGACCCAACTTTTCTATGGTTGTGCCAGAGCAATTCAACTGTTGAGGACAGAGCGCAGTCATGTCATATGTCTCTATTCTACAGTTCAAGTAATGATGACAGAATTTTTTCAATAAGCATCCCCACTTGTTTAAATAGTTCATACTTCGTCCCCCAACCATTACTATTATCTAAGCGTTCTACATCAACCAAGACATTAAGGTAAGAAACCATTAATCTTTTCGCTTCTACGTGTTCAAGTACTTCTTTGTATAGACCATATGTTTTTTGTTTCTGTGTAGCTTAATTGGATGATGGGGGTAATCAGTGATGAACTAATGAATAAAATGTTTGATGATTACGAACGTAACAAGAAGGAGGAGAAAGAGGGTGGATTCGTTCAAGATACACAGGTAGAAGAGGCCGACGAACCAGTTCAACATGAAATTATTCATGGTAATCAACGAGTAGTTGAAGTTGATGGACCGAAAGCACGTCCATGGAAAAACACTACGAGGCAAATGGTTAACCATAATCGTCACAATCGAAGTAATGATAGCTCCAATGCTACTACAACAGAATTCTCTCCTAAGGACTTACTTATACTCATGAAATCCTATATCGAAGTTGATAAAAGAGATTTGCTACTGATGCAAAATGGAGGAGTTCTAACCCATGAAGAATTTTGGCCCATGATAACAAGGTTGCATAACAACCATCGTACTTGCACTACTACACGAACGTCTGTTGAAATTCATATGGCCCATCGCCAGTTCGTTGAAGCTTGTGAACGATATCATAAGATTATATAGACAGTTGAAGACGAAGACATATTTAAAACGACTAAGGCAACTTTTGATTCTCGTTATCTTGCAGAGCATGGCACTGACTTTATTGGCCATGAAGCATATAAACTACGTTATAGTTGGCTAACCCGATATGGTGCTGAATAGGCTAATGGTTTTGTTTACTAAATGTTGTATCTTTCGTTTATTTGATGAACCTACGTAAAATATGGAGTTTATCTACTTTGATGCTTTAGTAGACAGTATAAAATTATCAACTTAGGGAAATAATAGCTATATAAAAAAAGCATGCATTCCATTTTGAAGAAAAACCATATTACAATAGGAATTATAAAGGTTACTACAACAACATAATACAAGCAACTAGTAATACAGATAGTGGTGAATAATCAACTTATAACTGAGGAAATCGTGACGTTTGGATACGATGTTTCATTCCCATCCAAAATTCCTGCTCCAAGGGAGGCATTCTAGTCAGATCTTTGTTCATAATAGCATTCTCTTCTTGTTCTTTCTTAAACGCCGCTCGCTCTTTCTTTAACACTAACTCCTCTTCTTGAAGTTTTAGCTTCTCCTCTTCCAGGTCCGTAAACCTTTTCATAACTTATGTTCTTTCCTTGGCTTCAACACGTCTGCCTTCAGCTCTATGACTATGTTGTTCGTGGCGTGCGTTCACTTTTCCTTCAAGCTCAACAGATGTTTTGCCCCTTCTTTTCGCAGCTTTTTCTCCCTCGGGTCTAAAATCTTCGTCAACCATGGCATTTGAACTCATCAAGCGGGTTTTCACCTTCACATTGAGAATTTTTGGCGGTTGACTCGCTTGGACTGGAAGAATACCCAGATCTAGAAGCTTTTTTCTTGCCCTTGCTAGCAGATTGAACATCACACAGGCTCTTAGTAAGTCCTGAGTTCCGTTTTGGTTGCCCGGTAAATAGGTCATAACAATGCATAAACTGATAAAATTGTGGCCCTTTTGTGCCATTTTTTCTAGGAAAAAGCTTCTTGAACTGTTCATTTGCCATTCGTGTCTAAAAAAGGGAATATGAATCATAAAAACATTCTACCAACCACTAACATAAGTAGTAAGAAAGTATACCAGATTTTCCTCTCCTCCGATGCCGCTTGGATTTGCCATCTTTAATTTGTACACTTGTGATTCAAAAAACGTTGTTTGACGGTTTATTTTGCTAAAACGGCCTTGAATCGCAAAACGTTGTTTGACGTTTTACTTTGCCAAAACGGCCTTGAATCGCCGAGAACGTCCATACGCATTTTGGATGCTTCTCAACGTAGGCATTCTTAATTTTTATCCAAAATGACAATAGATGTTGCATAGATCGACGTCCTCTTCGTTTGTCCACGGAATGGTTCCTTGCCTGCTTGAAGGAGTTCCCAAAAAATTGCTCGTGTTGCTTTGCGAAAACTGACTTCCGTCCATCGTCGGATATGACAAATCTCCGAATGATGATGACATTATAGAGTAAGAGTTTGTTTAGATTGAAGAGAATGAAATGATTTGTGAATATGTTCTGATATAGAATAATAGAAAGGAACCAATTTATAGCTAAATATATAGTCGTTTGAAAGTTTTGACTGTTTTATAGTCGTTGGAGAAATACGACCATTTTTTGTTCTTTACTCAAAAAATCAACAGGGGGTAGCCGTTGGGAATTAGGAAATATAGCAAGCCGAATTTATCAGCTCGTCAATTGGCAAGCCGATTTATTTGGCGCGCGCCGAATAAATCAGCTCGCTAATTGATGAGCCGATAAACTCGGCGCCCGAGCTCAATTCAGAATCCTGAATTGAGCTCGTAACATTACCCATAATATTACAAGGTGTAATGTTTGTTAGGAAGAATTTTTGCCAATAATTCAGAATTAAGGACATGAATGCTTGGCTGTTGGAGATGCTCTAAGTCCATACTTTGTATATGTTTGCCAAATCTCTTTTTGTCAAACTTAATGTGCTTTTCAGTCTTGTTTCTTCGTTTCTTGCTAATTTCTTTTCAAATTTAAGGCCTAGGCTTGCACAAGATTTTACTATGTAATCTTCTTATATCAAACTTAGTATGTTTTGCAGGCCTTGCTTCTTTCTTTCATTTTTAGTGACAGCTTATATCTTACCCAATTTAAAGCTTGCCTTGTACAAACTTTAAGTCTTCTCTCTTTACATGTCATTTTTTTCTTTATTTGCAAAATTTTTATTTGAATTTTCCATTTTCATTTCATTTTTATATTTTATTTCACTTATTTACTATGCTATATCTATTTAAATATGTACATAATTAAACAATCTAAATTCATACTTGTCTTATATACACATATATTTTTATATACATATACTACATTTATATCTATATGCAATGTACAAAATAAATTTTAATTTTGTGCTTGTCTTATACGAACTAGTGTGTATGTGTATGTGTGTGCATATATATATATATATATGTGTGTGTGTGTGTGTGTGTGTGTGTGTGTGTGTGTGGAAAATAGTGAGAAGTCCAAACTTAAGAAAAGTTTTGATGAAAAGAATAAAAAGTTTAGAAATTGGCCAAAAGGACAAATGCTAGTGCAAGTAGAAAATGGATTGTGGGCCCCATGAATTCCATGTTTAGTGGAGATGTGGATTTATGGCTAATTTTGAAACTTTCCATCTTTTTGGCCAATTTATTTGCAAGGTTTGTCCTTTAAAAGAAAATGCTCTATATATATATATATATATATATATATATATATATATATATATATATATATATATATATATATATATATATCAATTTAAATCCAAACATTAGAATTTACTTGCCTCTTATTTTGATTTTTAACTTTGAAAATGTTACCTTAAAAATTAACAAAATTCTAAAATATACACTATTACAAGGAAAATTATTTGAGAAATATTTAATTTCTTCTTATATATTCATTTCTATGGATTTTAAATAACATAAGTTGGATTAATCTTTGGAGTTTAAATATTTCCCTATTTTATAATTTAATCATGGTTATCGAAATAAATATCGTTTTATAATGAATTGTATTATAAAGAATTATATACACGTAATTGGCTGACTAAAAACTGGGTTGTTACAAATTCAAATTTTGACTAACGAAACTGAATCAAAGGTAAAAAAATAGATTACACCTGGACTGAAGGAAGCTGAAATTAAAAATAACAAATAGAATTAAAACTAACTTTTTATCGAGATTTGTAAATCATAGGTGGATAATAAATTGGTACATTAATTCAAAATTTTATTATCAGAAAGTGATTTGAACTTTAAAAAACAAAAAAGTATGATGATACTTATATTGAAGGATGTTGAACAAAATCGTAGATCTGATGCAAATTTAAGATCGTTTGCAGATTAGGTTTTGGAAGGCGTGTTGTTGTTTGAATTCGATGGTGGGCTCAGAGAGTTAGCTATGGGTAAGGATTTGGAAGGTGAGTTGAAAGTGATATTAGAAGAAGTAGAAATGAAAAGAAGAGGTTTTAGGGATTGAAAGATTCTACTTTAAGACATGGAAGGAAAATCGGTCGAGAAAGAAAAGGAGCGTAGAAAAAAGCAAAAGAACACGAAAAGTCTTTTTTGGCTTCAAAGAAATTAATTGTGGTCAATCATAGTAAGCAAACCTCCCTAATGGTCGGTTTGATTATTTTCTCAACATATATATGAAAACATGTATAATAGATATTTGTATCATAACTGAGTCAGCTTGCAACAGAAAATATAGGCATGTATCAAACATATTTCCCATATTGCATCTTCTAGGCCTATAAGGTTTAATTTAGTAATATCAATTCTAAATTTTATGTAAATAAAATATTTTATTTTATTTGAATTTATAATATGATATTAAAGCTTTCAATTTTATAATATATTAAATATAAATCTGTATCGCATATACATGTATGAGTATGTGCATGTGTAACATATCAATTTTTGTGTGTGTGTGTGTGTATATATATATGTATATTGTGTGTTTGTGTGTTAATATTTACATCACAATGGGTATGTTAACAAATACAATATGTGGATGTACCATCTAAATGTGTGTATTCTATTTTGTATAAATTATTTTAAATATATATTAAAATTTATGTATATGTCTTCTTTTTTAACAAACATGTAGATATTTATATTACTAATAAAACATACATTTAATAGATGTTTAAATGTACTTACATTGATTAAATATAATAAGTAATCCCTTAGAACCACAAAATAGTACTTATATAAATACAAAAAAAAAAAAAATACTTACCATTATATATGTGTCGGTATGTACATATGTACATATATGCAACTAATATTATAGATAATTTTTTAATTAAAAATAAGTAAAGATCCGGTTTTACGCATAATTTTTTTTTTTTTTCAAATTATATATGTATACGTGTACTTAAAATAATTATTTAAAGTTTGGAAAAAATTCCCTTTTAAATCAAATTTAAATATTGATCATCATGTAAATTAAATATGAAAGATTCAGTAATTTAAAATAATGTACACTTCATTAAAAAAAATGATTTCAATACAAATATTTAAAAATAAAAGGCAGTTTTTTTCTTTTCAATCTTAAGCTTTGTGTGCATCAATAAAAAAATGAAAATAAAATATAATTTGTAATGAGCACGCAAATTTATATAATTATTCTATGAGAGATTCAATTAAATATTAGTTATGAATAATATATAAATAGAAAACTCCATTTGCCCCAAATGTTATATTTATTAAACTCTATACATAAAATTTAATTTATATTTTTCAAAAGTATAGTTGTAGTGATCCGTAATCTCAAACATTTCGTATTTAAATATCTGAATTTTGTATCTAATATTTATTGCAAATGAATATGATTTTATAACCTTACCGAATACCTTTTAATTAGTAACTAATGGTGGAAAACTTATTTATAAATTATGTTTACAAGTATATACACTCTTTGAATGAATACTGAAAAGTGACTAGGAAATATTTTGTTAAAAAACAATTTTTTGCTGCCTATAAGTTTTTCGAATATTTGTGCATTAGTTTATCATAATATGAACACATTAATAAAAATTTATTCATCTCTTTTCATGAAAAAAATATTAACTAAACAAAAGATTAAGTTAATAAGAGTAAGTAAGGAAATAAGGGAATAAGGATTTTTAAAAAGTAAAGTGAAGACATGAGTTAAGGAGAGTATGGTGTGTGTCATGTGGAGTTCTTTTACTTTATAGCTAAGAAGGGGTTTTAGTGTTCTTTTCCACTTTATTATCAAAATCTTTAGCCATTTTTCTCGTAGGTTATAAATAAGAGGGGAAGGCACTTCACTTATTTATTTCGTCTCTTCTACTTTCTCCTCTTCTTAATGTTTTCATCTTCTTTCCTTCTTCTACATACAGACATGAGAAAATAAGGGAGAATAAGGCACTAGACTGTGAGCAAGAAGGAAAGAAGGAGGTGATAGCTTTAGACCATGAGCAAGGAGGATGCGGTGGAGCATGGATGTGTGAGATGGTGGTAGTTTACACTACACCATAGATTGCATACTGCAACATCAGAGAAGTGATGTAGAAAGTGCCAAAAAATGATATATGACAACACTTTCTCGGGGTTGCCTTTTGCGGCGTTGTCTTAGAGTCAAAGGCAACACCTTTGCGACCCTATGGCAACGTCGGTACAGGTGTTGTCACGGGTACCACTACAACAATAAAAACATCCTTTCACAACTACCAAAAACGGTTGTAATATGTCTATTGGAACTAGAAATCCTAATAAAGTCAACCTTTTTTACAACTGTTTCTAGCAGTTGTTAAATTTTGTTTTATAACTACTAAAAGTAATTATATCTCAATTGCTATTAATCAAAGATTTCATAATATTATAATTAATAACCACTATTTCACTAACAACAAATATAATTACTCACATTAAGAAAAAACAATTCAAGTTTACACCATTTGTGAATTAGTAATTTCATTACAGAAAATAGCTGAATTCACTGCATTATCATTCGATTCACTAATATACAGGCTCACTGGCACTATTATACATTCACTCATATACAGACTCGCTACATTATCACTCGAACAGTTTCCAAGTAAGATATATTAATATCCTAGTCCATAAGGAGTACCTCTTATGCAGCATGCCCATGCTACGATTATCATTTTCACTCCTTTTCATCAACCCAGTCCTGTTTCCCAAAGAGCATGCCCGTGCATTTGTGTTTGAACAGTTTAACAAAGAGCATGTGTTTGTGTTTAAAGCAATAATTGAACTGCACTTTCTATTATCAAATGAAAAACCAATGAATAAACGAAGATTGTCTTTGCCTGCCAAGCGACGGATACTGTGAGTTTAGAAACTCACCTGAATTGTCGAGAGATGCATACTATCTTTGCCTTGACAAAACCATACATTCGCTTTGTTATTTGCACTTAATCTTACAAACCTAAGAAATAGTGTAGATATAAGAAATCAAGAGTTGTCATTGACTCCTTTCAGCAAAAATAGTGCAGATATAAGAAATAATATACCCACAAATATACGAAACAAGCAGAAACACAGATCTGGACACAAAATATAAAGATGCAGCTATAATGAGGACGGTAAAAGTATGAAGATAAAGTAAACCAACCAGTTGAACAAGTATAACATATTGCCTGGTGTGCTTACCATATATCATGAATTGGAAGGAACATATACATGGATATGATACTCCTTCGGAGGGGGTAATTTCTTCAATTATTCAGCAGAAAGGTTGCACATAAGTTTAGTACTCAAATATATAAATATTACAAAAGATGCAAAAGGAATATCACGTCTTGCTATTTACCTCACAAGCTCAATATCCTCATTATTCAGTAAATTTGGAATCAACGATGATGCACGAGCCAAAACTGAACGCTGAAAACAAAACATTTAATTGCACATTATGAGTTATAATTTCGAATAAGATCCTAGTTTCAAATTATATTCAGCTGTGCCTGAATAATTAAATTTAGACTCGCTTAAAAATAAATAATAAATAAAAAGATTAGTCAAATGAACAAGGAATTCTATGGGAGTACATTGTATGCTGCTTCATACGTTGAGATAAATTACCTTGTATAAACAATGCTAAGATGAATCACCTTGTACATCCAAATGCTGAGTTGAACTGAACTAGAACCAGAACCGATGATTATGAACCCATCCTCTACGACAACATTTGTTGCTTCATAATCATGTAAAAGCTTGATGCCCTTTGCAAGCCCAATAGACATGCACTTTGGACCAGTAGTCGCATAATACATGCATATCATCCAATGAGCATCACGCTCAGCCTATTAGTTTGCAAAAAATCTTTAAGGAGAAGCAGTAGTAGAAATTAGCAAAGTTTTAAGCATATACTCATGGCTATACCCCCAATCAAAAAGGACATACTAGTCTGAACATTATCTTATTTGATGCAGTAAATGGTACAATGTATATGTGAGCTGAAATGTAACTATGGATACAGGAAAACCGTTGATGCATTTTCATGAGCAAAAAAAATTTGCAGTTGTGTTCTCATGACCAAGATTATCAGTATGATATAATATACCTGCAACCCAATTCCTCACACTCACTAGCCTCGGAACCATCATCCGCACCAACGTAGTCGAGTTTAATTGTTAGTTTGGAACCTTTAACATATGCCTCTGAGAAAACCTAAACTGTAAAAGAGGAAAAAAGAAATTAAAACTGCTAGAAAGCATCTTGCCCAGGAAATTTGTACTTAACAGCTACAACATGTGCTTAGCAGCTAGAACATATTATTTCAGTTTCGCTCACTAAACTCTATCTACTTGTGGATCATATTAAGATATATGATAATGCATAGAAAATTCATTTGAAAAAGATTTTAAAAAAAAAGGAAAAAGGAGGTATCTATACCTCATTTATGCCTCCTATTTTTAACAGGAATGAAAAAAAAAAAAAAAAAACTACAAATATGTACCTAGTATTTGTAGCTTCTTTCTTTGGGGGTTATATTAGTATAGTGTACTATATGAATAATAGATAATTGCACCAACACATACCTTCAAACTTTACTGGAGGAAAAGTTGGTAACCCAGAAAATGTTTTTTCAATAAACTAGTCAAACACAAATCAATGAACTTGAATCTTATAAGTCACCAAATAAAAGTGTGAACCCATGCACATGGCTTTCATTTGAGCGAGGGTCTTACATAAATCACCAAATAAAACAAGCCTGCAATCTTTAACATGTTTTATGGAAGCAGAACAAGCGTGTAATCTTTAACATGTTTTATGGAAGCTTATTACACAGGTAAAGACAAATTGGTTCATCATATTGTGATGTCGAGTTAGTTCATTAGATGCAAATATTGTTAGCCATTAATCCCAAACCAATAGATAAAAACAAAAATAACAACACTCCCTTACTTCTCAAATGCCAGATAATTTTTCCATGCTAGCCATTATTGCTCTTCCTATGTTAAGTAGTGTAAATAATTGTGAATAATGGCTGAAATATGAGATTACATGCATTACCAAAAGTCAAACATCAACTGTTTTAATCTTAGCACAGTTCTAATCTTGTTTTTATCCGAAATACCACGAGCACCAAAAAAAAAAAAAAAAAAAAAAAAAATAGATGTAATGCATTTTCATGAGCAATACCAACACTCTTCAAAACAGTATCATCTAAAACATTTGCAGTTGTGTTTTCATGACCAAGATTACCAATATTATATAATATACCTGCAACCCAATTCCTCACACTCACCAGCCTCGGAACCATCATTCGCACCAACGTAGTCGAGTGTAATTGTTAGTTTGGAACCTTTAACATATGCATCTGAGAAAACCTAAACTGTAGAAGAAGAAAAAAGAAGTTAAAACTGCTAAAAAAAAGCAGCTTGCCCTAGCAACATGTGCTTAACAGCTACAACAAAGTAGTAGTATTTGACGAAATCAGATAAAAAACTCCACAATCAATGGAATCATGACTAGAAATATCAGGCAAGCGATGCCTATATACCAATTATACATTAAATCAAAAAATTCGAACAAGATGCTTAATGCCAGAAAACAGTATATCCAATCTGCCTTGCTATCAAAATTGGCATTAGAGCGTCGATGGTAGAGGCCAATGACAATCGAACAATAGATTCACCTAATTATTATCGTATGAAGCGAATTGCAAAAATCTTACCTCAGAAACCCCACATTACACCAGAAATTGCCTATCTGAATCAATGAAGAATCAGTTTTGCGAAAAGAATTGAACGAGATCTGAAAATTGGTCGTATTGCAGCTATCTTCCAAACCTGATGTATAAAATAAGATCTGCGAAAACAAGAACCAGTTGGGAATTGAAAGAGATGTGAAAATGAAAAAAAAAAAAAATGGTATTGGGGGCTGAATGAAAATTGGTTGTGTGCTGCTATTCACAGCTCCATTTAGACTACTGACCACCTTTAAAAAATTAATAGATTGTATTATTTTTGACCTACTTCCTACCACCACTTTATTTCTTTTCACTTAGTCAACAACAGCCGTACTATCTCTTCTTTCTCAAACAACGTAAATTCTCAGATATCAAACCCAAAAACATAAGAAAAAAACAATTTTTTTGGCTGAGTAGATGATGGAAGATAAAGACAAAAAAGATGTTAGTTTTGTATTTCATGCTGCATAATCTATTCTGTTGTTATAGAATTTTTTTAAGGGTTTCGTATTAATTTTTGTAGGAGCTTTCTTTCACCCTTCTCTCTATTTCATGTTTGGATGACATTAATTTCGAAGACGTTGTAAAAGAGAATGACAGTGTAAGTTATTAAATTTTAGGGTTTTCTTCATATACAACAACAATTTATATGTCAAAATTTACAAAAAATTTCATTTTAATCATTTTTATTTGATTTTTATAGGAAGATAATGTGATTTACAATAAACTTAATAACTATGTGGATGATAGCAATAGGCCACAAGGTGATCGGTCAAATGCCGTTGAAGACACAAAAGTTGGTTTGATAGATCATTTTACAACAGATGAAGTATGTAGTTTGTATTTAATTTACAATTACTTTTATTCATGTAAAACTGGAAGTATGTTAATTTTTTTGTTAAACGATGTGATTTCAGGTATTTGATTCGCAGAACGCGCTGATTCGATGGTGTAAAACAATGTAGAAAAAGTTGAATGTTGTTGTAGAGCGAATCGATGGTGTTAATTAACTGATCGGACACTTGAAATTGCATTGATAATTTAGGGAAATCTTCAAGCTTGTAGAGCAATGGAGATAATTTCAAAAAGAAGATTTTTTTGTTGGAACGATGAAGAATTAAAGACAGAGTTGGTAGCCGATTAGAAGTTGAATAATTTAGGTGGTGTAAAGAAGAAGAAAGGTACAAAAAAGAGGTGACCTTTAGTATAGGTGGCCAGTAGTCTAAATGGGTGTGTGAATAGCAACACACTAGATTTAACGTAGTTGTGGATTGATCATTGATGGTGCAGATGAATGGTTGAGATTTTATTTCAACAAATGGTGAGGATCGCTGAGGTGAAACTTCTTTTTTAATATTTTTATTTAGAATATATTTATAGCTACTGCAACACCTGTTGATATCTATGCAAACACATTGAAGCATGTGTTGCAATCGACAAAAAACAGTATAGCAATAGCAACATTATAGATAGCAACACCATGGATTTTCATTGCGATAGGTCATCTATGGTGTAGTGTTAGGTCGTGAGCAATTGTGATGATAGAAAGGGAAGATGTGAAGAATAGAAGTAACAAGGAGGGTAAGCCATGTGCAAATGAAAGAGGAAATAATGGAAGGAGGTTATGTTGATTAACTTAATGTTGGTAGAAAGTTATTATTGGAAAATTGTGAGTTAATCTCAATCTGAATATATTATAATCTAGTTAATATCACTTGCTTATTTACTTGCTATTATAATACTAGTAAGTGTACTTGCTTAAAGTTGAAATCATAATTATGTGTTTGAAATAGCATTAGATATGTTTAAGTTAGTTAAACGATTTGAATTATGTTGTCTAATCGTGTTTGGACATTTAGTATGGACATATAAACTAAGTACATATGTTAATACCTGTTTCATTGTGATGTGGTTCGAACTTTGAAAATCATAAAAAATAGTATGATATTGGATATTTAGTTGAATATAGAATTATCTGGATAGCAATAGTAGTGATACACGCACTTTGAAATCCCTTAAGTTAATGAAAAATAGAAATTATGTTTATAAATAAATATAGCTTATTTTGATAGTTACAGGCACTTTTAAAGGGTTTTTAGTAGTACTAAATATGTTTAGAAAGCTATAAGAAGTACTAACCAGAGCTAGGAGAGACCGAAGTAAAAAGTTTGCTATATTGGCCCCTTATAACTTGATTTTGAGAAATAACGTCTATTTTTCTCTAAACTTTCTTCAGCTTTTTTTCATATTCAAGAATTAGATAACATATTATTTCTTATTGTAGAAAAACTAAAGCTTAGATCAATTTTTTGCCCATACAATGATAATGTTAAAGTTATAGAGGAATAGTAATTATAAGCGCCCTTTGGTAAAATACCCTAATTTTGGAAATTTCTAAAAAATAATTAAAATACACCTTTTAGGATACTTATTTTTGGTATTTAAGTAGTTATAATATGTTATATAATGTAAAAAGAATGGACCAAAGATTTCTTGTTTACGTGTTGAAATCCAACATTAAGTTTGTAGCAAAGCATGCTGACAATAGTAATAAAACTGTAGGTATCACCTTCTGAGATGACAATAATTAAATTAGTTATTTAGTTATATTCCAAAAATAGATTTTTTGCAAATAATGGAATTTGATCACGAAACTTGCACTGTTGCTTTTGTAACAGAATTTTGATCAACTTTCATGTTCGGAACTTCGCGAATGGAGTCTGTATGAAAAACTTACGAACGAAATACAAAAACAGACAAAAAGTAATTAAATAGAATATATATACATATATTTGGTAATGTATAATTACCATTGATCACCCCACCTCAAACATGAGGCAGCTCGAACTAGGGGTCGACTGGGCGGTCGATCACCCCTACAACCTGCATGTCGCTGCTATTATGTGACTACTAGGGTTTTATATTATAATACTTTATATTGATGGATGGATTTTTCTGAAATTAAAACTGTTGATTCAGGGTCAATTCTATGCCTATAAGTAAAGGGCGAGACCCCTTCTGTTTTGCTCTTATTTTCTAGAGGAAGCAGCGAAGCTCTTCCATTTCCAATTCTCTAGTCTTTTCTAAAATTCTAAATTATAAACATATTCAAGCAAAATAAATAAGGATTGGAGAGACTGAATAAAAATGGTGAAAAAGAGTTGGTTCTATTAATAGGTGATCTATATTATTAAATTTTCTTCTTTTCCAATTTTTCTTTCGGATCAACAAATCTTAATATGATATGTATCCCCTTGTATACAAATTGTAGATCTATAAGGCTTAGAAATTATAAGCCTAAAAATTGTGTTTACATTTGGATTTTGATAGCTTCCAAGTGAGTAAGAAATATATTCATTGTTCAGAATATCTTGTATACCTCGTTTGTGTTGAATCTGGGTTGTATGCCTAAAAAATATCACATTTTTTTAATGTCAAATCTGAAATAACATATATGAAATTCGATATGGATATAGCTAGATATTCAATAAATAATAATTTAAAGATAATTATATGGATAGAAAAGGTATTCAGTTTTTGTAATAATGTTTCTAGTGACATTTATTTTGTTTTTAAATCTTATTACCTATTATACTTGGAATATAATTGTATATTTAATAACTAATACCTTAAAATTAAGTAAATGAATGTTTTTGGTTTATTGTGAAATTTGTTTTAATGACACTTGTATTTGACCCTTTAGTTTAATTAGATATTTAATGGTGTAGTTTTAAGGAAAATGTGTAAACATATACTATTTTCGATTAGTAGTAGATAAAATTGAGTAGCATTTTTTTAAACCTTTAAATTATATTTTGATATTGAAAATATTATTAAATCCTTAATAAAGAGATTTCAAATGTACTAATAAGTATAATATCTTTTTACATGAAGTTAGAAAAGTGAAAGTTTAAAGGAGAAGAGATTCATTGTAACAATGTCTAAGTGATATTTGTTTCTAGTCTCTTTGATTATATATTTAAAGTAGTAATATCTTATTAATAGTCATTAAATATACTTATACCATTGTGACAAGTATTTGAATAACTTTGAAGTATTGAAAAGAGCGTAAATAATAAGGAATTAGCAGATTACAAATAGGTATCTTTTATAAATAAATGTTAAATATACACACACATATATAAGGAGTTTTCAATTAATAAAAGATAAATTAATTAGAAAGCGATTGTGAGCTATTTAGGTGACTTGAAATATTCTGTACGTATTGGTAATGCTTTGCGATAATAGTATATAGAAAATAGGCGGAGCTTTGTTTCCCTTATTCAATCGATATATGACTGATTTTTGTCTTTAATAGATTGTTAAATAACCAACTATCAAATCTTAATCTAAAAGAGAATTCTTTTAAACTGATAGCAAGCAATATTTACATACTTAACATTGAAGGATCTATCTCATAAAATATCTAGGATAAACACAGAATCATATGGAATAGTTATCCTTAATGATGCTATATAAACTCGTTTTGCTCTTCTAGGGCAAACGATAAGGAGATCCTTCCCCCTAAATAGATAAATGGTGATCCCCACACTTTGGTATTGCCTAATTATTTCCAAAAGAATTGGAGTTAAGCTTGCAAGAAATATCAATCGACTGGTATTTTGAATGACCTCTAGATAAGGAAGTGCAGTAATATGAGATGACTCGAAACCATAACCACGCAAAAATCATATGCATGTTACATGTCAGGGAAGAGTCCAAGATTTGTTTCAGATG
Organism: Allium sativum; assembly: GCA_030737875.1. Lineage (NCBI taxonomy): Eukaryota > Viridiplantae > Streptophyta > Magnoliopsida > Asparagales > Amaryllidaceae > Allium > Allium sativum. Next base: position 39,776,271 of record CM060913.1, read on the forward strand.
TTGGATCTACATGTAGATTCAAGATCTGTTTTAGATGCATGAGCCCATGCAGTGGATCATGATCAATTCAAGATATGGGAATCTATGTGTGATCCCAAGACCCACAATATGGGAATCCACGTGTGGTTCCAAGATCTATTTGAGCAGTGACTCTATATTGGAATGTCGGACGTTGCCTCATCATCGATATTGATGAAAATTCAACGGCCAATTAAGTGTTCAAAATTGGCTCTGGGTGCTTATTAAATAAGCACCTACATGATGAGCATTTATTTAATGAGTGCCTTATAAAGGGCGCTTATTAAATAAGCACTCATCATATGGGCGCTTATTTAATATGTGCCCATAATAAATTGCATATAGGAATCCATGTGTGGTTCTAAGATTTATTCGAGTAGTGACTTTATGTTGGAATGTTGGATGTAGCTTCATCATCAGAATTAACAAAAACAAGAGTAAGGAGGCACAATCCAGGGTGTTATTTACCTTAAATAGGGGTATCATCAACTAATTTATTTATAGCATGCTTTAGACTATTTGGACTAGACTTACTGATATGCCACGTATTCACAAGAGTGATCTGTTATTTGGATTTTATGATAAAAGTGATTTGGGAATGAGAAATAACAAGATAGATGCAGAATCAGATTTGGGTCTAGCCTTCGCAATCATGCTCCAATCCTTCTATAAATACATATAAGAATCAAGTGAATCAGAATCATATTTGTATACAAACAAAATTCCAGAATTCTTAAATCTATATAAATCTTAGAATAGAGAAGATAAAATTTAGGTTAGAGAAAGAGAAGAAAAATCTAACCTTGTCTCTGGAATTAGCAATGGCAGAAGGACAGTATGGAGGCATAGAGAGGAATGAGAATAGGGTTTTGTGTGTGGCTAGGGAGATATATTTATAGTTGCAAGTATAAATATAGACCATTGGATTATTTAGATTTTATCTAGACGTTCTAACTGATGCAATTTTTATAAATCTCCCAAGTAAAATACACACTCGCCGCCACTCATCCCAACAGGGCGGTCGACCACCAAATCGAGCTATAGGGGCGGTTGACCCCACTTCTAGGGTCGGTTGGGTGAATTTATTTCTCCAATGACGTTATTTTCTTATTAATTCTGAACTGATTGCTTTGATTTATTTCCATATGTTGGTTATATTTATCTCCTCTATATATGAATATATACATGCAATTTCAAAATCATTGGAATATTCTTTTCATGTCATTCAGTAACTAATATATTCTAGATTTATATATAATCTATTTGAATTTCAAACCTTGTTTACACACAACGTATTTTATTGATATCCTTTACACTTGGACTTCGTTTTCAGTAAATAAAATACGAAAACAAATCAGAATCTTACCACAAATAGAATCGAAATATTTTAGCACTCCAAATATTCAGAATTCCATTTTCAGCCCACTAACTTATTATTGACTTTTATTATTTATTATAAACTGAATTACCTTATGTCAATCTATTGTAGCTTTATTTTATGGGGTGTTATATTCTTTCCCCTTATATGATATTTCATCACAAATTCTTTGGAAGGTGCAAAGAACACAACTCGCTCAAAACAAAAAAAACCATGTTGTACACCCATATTATTTTATAAGCATCCATAAACATCCAGAAGTCATAGTGATTATGAACTGCAGACTTTCTAATGATGAGCTCAGTCCAAGCCTGTATGTGTAATAAGTGATGCAGTATATATGCAAGACATCCTAATATGCATATAATTCTATATGAGTGCACGGTGCATTTGTGTTGGAACCATATCCTACCATCTAATCTAGCAACCACTAACCAAAAATGGAAATTTGCAAGGAAATAATTACCCGAGAAAAGCTTTGGATGAGTTTGTCTAATCTTCTCCTTAATTTCCTAGGTGCTTTACATCGGGTTATCTCTCCACTGTACTCGGACAACGCGAATAGATTTGTTACAGAGTTTTTTGATTACATGCTTCACGATCTTCACGGTGGAACAGGGCAACCTAGACTCCAATTCAAAGCTCCCTAAGTCCCCAATATCATCTAGCTTGAGTGTAACGGCAGAAGCATGAAGGCATCTCTGAAGTTGAGAAACATGGAAAACGTTATAGACTCGTAATAATTCTCGAGAAGCTCTGCACGATAATCCATGTTCCCGATCCTATCCATGATCCTAAATGGTCTAATAAATCTGGGTGCCAACTTCCCAGACTTTCCAAAATGGATTGTCTTCTTAAGAGGGGATACTTTAACAATTACCAAATCTCCAACACTAAATTCTAGTTCCCTCATTCTCCTATCTGCGTATGACTTCTTCCGGTCCTGGGCCACCTTCATTCTATGTCGGATCAAAGCGACAATCTCTGTAGACTCATGGATGAGGTCTAGATCGAGCAAAACCTTGTAGACAGTTTCCCACTAACAAGTAGGCGATCTACACAGCCACCCATACAATGCTTCGTAAAGGGCCATACAAATCGTCGCTTGGTAACTAGTATTATATGAAAACTCTACTAAAGGCAAGTGATTCTACCAAGCTCCTCCGAAGTCGATGATGCAGGATTTATATCTTTGTCTGACCGTTAGTTTGAGGATGATAAGTTGTACTCAAACTGAGTGTTGTCCCTAAAGCTTCTCGAGTGCTCTTCCGAAATTTACTAGTAAACAAGAGATATCTCTCACTAACTATAGCAGTCGAAATCCCATGCAATCTAACAACCTCCTTGACATATAGTTAAGCTAATAAAGTGGCAATCCTACTTTTCTTGATCGGTATGAAATGGGCGCTCTTCGGTAATCGATCCACAATAACCCAAATGGATTCATTTCTCTTATGACTCCTGGGAAGCCTATCAATAAAGTCCATAGAAATTTGTTTCCATTTCCAAGTAGGAATCTCTAAGGGCAACAACAGCCCTATAGGCTTACCTTGCTCTGATTTCACTCTTTGACAAGTCAAACACCTACCAACAAACTCTATGACATCCCTTTTCATTCCTTCCAACAAAATATTATTCTTTTATCCTTAAATATTTTGTCTCTTCTGGGGTGTATTATCATCCTTGACCGACGACACTCCTCAAGAATCTCCTTCCTAAGGTCCACACTCTTGGGGACAAAAAGTCGACTATAGCTGCTCAAACTACCGCTACTATCAATAGAATATCTATCCAAATAGAAAAAGATTTTCCCTTAGAAATATTTTTCTTTAGTGGCCTAAACTCATCATCATGGTTTTGCTCACTCTCGATTCTTTCCATCAAAACTAGTCTTACCTCCATAACTCCAAGAAACCTTTGGGTTGCCTCAAATGGCAACTGCAAATTGAATTTAAAGAGAAACTCTAACTTCCTCCACACGATGATCGAACTAAGGGTAGCATGCCTCTGACTCAAAGCGTCAGCCATGACATTACCCTTTCCTAGGGTATACTGAAAGACAAAATCAAATAATGCTAGATATTCCGTCCATCGTTTCTGTCGAAGGTATCACTGAGAAAACAAACATCTAAGAGACTTGTGGTCAGTGAATAATTCAAAAATTTCTCCTAGAAGTTGATATATCCACATCTTTAGCACAAAATCCACTTCTGCTAACTCTAAGTCATGGATGAGGAATCTTTTCTCATAGTCCTTAAGTTGTCTAATTGTGTAGGAAACTACTCTACCCTCCTGCATAAGTACCGTCCTAAACTAATCCCATAAGCATCAGTGAAAATTGTGAACATTTTCGTTCCATCAGGAATAACAAGAACAGGAGCACTCATGAGGGATTCCTTCATCCTCTCAAAGGAAATACCACATTTCTTACTATACATAAATTTATGATCCTTTTCGTCTATTGGGTCGGGGGTTGCAATCCTCATGAAGTCTTTAATAAATTTTTGATAGAAGCCTGCTAACTCACGGAAACTCCTAACCTCCATCACATATCAGGGTGTCCTCCACTCTTGAAAAGCCTCTACCTTGGCAGGGTCCATCCTTGTAATGACGCAAAAATCCCCGCCCTTTGAATCGACCATAAATCACACAGGTATGATCCAAAAGTTGGAAATTCTCGAATGCATTAACTCTGGGCATATAACAACATCAGAACAAATAACAAAAGACTTTTATAAACATCATAATAATGTTACATCAGAGTACGGAATATCAGAGTACATCGATAAATAAAATATAGCGGAAGACTTATTACAATAAATTAATACAATACACAGCGGAAGACTTTCTAGGCTCTGGACACTGCTTTAGGCTTCGATCCAGAATCCTGCTCAAGAGATAAATATCTGCAAAAGCCTACTCTACTGTCCGTGTGGAAAAGAGGGCACCTGAGTTTGCAAGTGAAATAAACTACAGGTCAGTCATGGGACTGGTATGAGAAATCTAACTTAACTAATCTAATAATAAGGTTAATCACATGACCACGCCGCTAACGCGGAACGGGTTTACTCCATTGGATTGTCAGTGCATAAAATAAAGTAAATCGTTAAACAACGCAATGCTTTTTAGAAAAATGAAACCATTATAAGACTCAAGTCCCATCACACAATGCAACGCAAACCGGAGGATAGAGTTTTACCTTATAATGGTCAAAGATGCTTAATACGATAAAAATGAGTTTAATATTATTACTAGTCTATATATGTTTCAAAACATTTTCAATCATAATGTATCAATCATAGACGACATAGTACCCCATCCTACTATGTCGCCATACAAGTTCTACAATTAAAACTGCACGGTGTCGTATTAGAGATTTGGTTTCCATCATGAATCGAGGCTAGGGATTGTCCTCTCCGATTCTAGGCACTCTAGCAAATGCCTCAGGATTCCCCGCAGTGAACCGTTGGATGCGGTAGGGCCGGTCCACATATAACGCTAGTGGATTGGCAATTCCTGAACACACAGTTCTTGGTTCTTTTGAACCTCAAATATGGCCACTAACAACCTATAAAACCGAGGTACCTCATAATCCATCATCCACATAAGTAAAAATGTTAGGGCTGGTAAGTCGTTGACACCACTTCTAGCTAGAAAGAAACGTGTGCACTCCCTACGGTCCTGATCCCGTTTTTGACTCATACTGGGGGGTGAGGTTCGCGAAGTCACACTATACACAAAGCTACACCTAAACAGGCCGTGCTTTGATCATCAACCACAAGGCCCTGCTTTTCAACAAAAGCCATGATCCTTGCATCTTAGCATGCCACGTTGTCAATCCGTATCATACCATTGATTTCTACCAATATATAACCTCTAAGCACGTACGTCTCAGAGAAGGGTGTTAAACACCAAACAGATATATATTTAGCAAAGATCAACGAATACAGCATAAAGGAATACAACATCAGACATACCATCCATTTACAAGTCCACTGAAGCCCCTTCAAGATAGCTACTCCAATCATAGCCCTTAGTAGCAACACATTCATTCGATGTGAAGATCGTCAGTCTTCAATTACCGTCTTCAAATCTTCGACTTAGATCGTCATATAATCATTTGAAATGAAATTGAACTCAGACTTTTCAAATGATCCTCGCATATATATATTTTAAAATCATTTCATATCGTAATTAGTATTTAATAACGATTTATCGTTATATATATATATATATATATATATATATATATATATAAATAGCTAAATTATTTAACGACGCTTCGGGTCAATGGGCGGCGCTGGCGCTGTTTCTATAAAAATTTGGTTTACACTTATCTCAAAATCTAACATTTGGATTTTAACAAAATTTATATCGTTGGAAAGATCTTCCCAAAGCGGTCCTAACGGTTCCAGTTTTGGGAAAATCCGACGGTCGGATCTTTCGTTATAATCGTTTGAAGTTATGATTTCAAATCGCTAAATGCAGCAGCACGATTCATTTTATTTTAATTTATATTTATATATATAAAAATATAATTCATTCGTTCGAAGATTTCAAATTATTTATTCTCTAAATAATTTTCTGCACTTCGTATTCAAGTTATTTTTAATGAACAGAAGTCTATTTCAAAACATATACATTTTCTTCATTCCTCATATGACAATAAAAATGTGAATTTTTATTGCTTATCATTTCTATTTCAAACGATGAATATTTTTCATCATTTATTGCATTATAATAAAAATGTAAATTTTAATTGTTTATCCTTTCCATTCCAAACTATGAATATTTTTATATTCTCTTTCTTTACATTAAAAATGTGATTTTTGATGTAAATATGTTTTAATAATTTAAAACATGACATTTTTATATTTCATTCATTACATTAATAATGAGGTTTATATTACATAAAAATGTGAACTTTTTATATTACATAAAAATGTAAACTTTTTATATTACATCAAAATGTAAACCTTTTTCTATTCTTTTATTACACTATTGCAAAATGTAATCTTTTAATTTCATCTTTTATTACATTGAAAAATGTAGTGTTTTTATTTAATCTTTCATTACATTGAAAAATGTAATGTTTTATTTAATCTTTTATTACATTGAAAAATGCAATCCTTTATTCAATCTTTACTTATATTGAAAAAAATGTAATTTTTCCTTTCATTCTTTAATTACATAGAAATTGTAATTTCAAAATCTATTCTTTTTATCGCATCTAAAATGACGATAAAAAAATGTCACTTTTATTTCTACTCTTTTTATCGCATCTAAAATGATGATAAAAATGTCACTTTTATTTCTGCTCTTTTATCGTATCTAAAATGACGATAAAAATGTCACTTTTATTTCTACTCTTTTTATCGCATCTAAAATGATGATAAAAATGTCACTTTTAATCTATTCATTTATTTACATCTAAAATGTAAACAAAAATGAAACTTTTTAATCCATGGTTTTTATTTACATCTAAAATGTAAATACAATTGTCACTTTTTAATCTATGTTTTTATTTACGTCTAAAATGTAAATAAAAATATAACTTTTGATTCTAATCTTTTTATTGTCTCTAATATGACAAATAAAAAAAATAACATTCTAATCTATTCTTTTTGTTACTTCTAAAATGTAAATCAAAATGTAACTTTTAATCTGATCTTTTTATTTACATCTGAAATGTAAATAAAAGTGTCACTTCAAATTTATTCTTTTTATCTACATCTAAGATGTACATAAAGATGTCACTTTAAATCTATTCTTTTTATTTACCTCTAAAATGAAATAAAAATGTTCCTTTTTATATAAAAAGCAAATGACATAAAAAGATGTTCTTTTCATACAACAAAAGAATATGACATTAAAATATTCTTTTTATTTAACAAGAAAATACATAAAAAGATGTTCTTTTTACTCAACATGAAAATAACATAAAAATTGTTCTTTTTATTTAACATGAAAATAACATAAAAAGATGTTCTTTTTATTCAACATGAAAATAAAATCAAAATTTGTTCCTTTTGTTTTGAAAAAGACAAATTCACTAAAAATCAAATTTTACATAAAATCAATAAAATATTATTTTATTGGAAACCCAATCTCAATAAAAATCCATTTTCATGTGGTTCATAAAAATGAGATTTTTATTCTAGTTCTTGATTTGATAAAATCCAAGTTTTATGTAAATAATGAAAAATTTGATTTTATTTCAAATCTCAAATCTGATTAAAAAAATTCATGTCCATGAACAACAATAAAAATGTAAATTTTTATTGTTAATCCTGATTCCCATGTTCTTGTATTATTAAGGATGGAATCTTTAATTTAAAACCCAATAAATATTTATAATTCTGAATAAAAATGAAATTTTTTACACAAGAACAAATCAAACAATAAAGATCTGAAATAAAGAAGGAATTTTTATCACGCGAACAAAACAAATAACATGAATCTCAGTAAAGATGAGATTTTTATCGCATAGACAAATCAAATAACATGAATCTAATAAAGATGAGATTTTTATCGCGTAGACAAATCAAATAACATGAATCTCAGTAAAGTTGAGATTTTTATCGCGTAGACGAATCAAATAACATGAATCTCAGTACAGTTGAGATTTTTATCGCATAGACGAATCAAATAACATGAATCTCAGTAAAGTTGAGATTTTTATCGCGTAGACGAATCAAATAACATGAATCTCAGTAAAGTTGAGATTTTTATTGCGTAGACGAATCAAATAACATGAATCTCAGTAAAGTTGAGATTTTTATCGCGTAGACGAATCTAAAATAATAGATCTGAAACAAAGAAGAAAATTACATCGCATAATCATATCTAAAATATTGGATATGAAATAAAGAAGAAAATGGCGTCCCAAAATCAGATCTAAAACATTAGATCTGAAATAAAGAATAAAATTGCATCGCAGATCTGAATTTTCATCGTACAAACAGGAATTAAATAACAAGAAAAATAATTAAATTTTTAAATAATTCAGAAATCTCACCTAAATATGCTTATCCAAATGGCCCTGGTAAGAATCTCTGGCTCTATATATAAACATCCTCCAATTTTTGTTTGTAAAAATATAAATCTTAGAACTCCATTTTTTTAAGAAGTTTTACATAGTGGAGGCAGAGAATAGGGAATGGAGTTGTGAGAATTAGTGCTGGATAGGAAGTGTATCATAAGGGAGGCAAAGTAACTTATGCCTTTAGATTTTAGGTTTTTTACTCTACACCGATCAAGCCACGTCGGCTAAGTTTTGAAAATAGATTAATGATATGCCAAGTTTAGCAAAAAAACCAACGTCAATGATTATTCTAGGAAATAGTTCTTTTTTTCATACCATATTGATTGGCTTATGTGTCAATCAATGCCTAATTAATTTTTTAATGTGCGTAATTAATGGTGTATGAACCTAAAGACTTCTCTTTGTATGCACGTATTTAGGGAAATTCAAAATCATGTTCATTAATTACAAGAATGCGCTTACTATATATATACAAAAAAAAGAAACCTTCCTTAAATGTCTAATAAATCAAAACTTTAAATATAGAATTTGATTATTATTTGTATTTTGTCAAAAGACATATAGTCAATGCATAATTAATACACACACGCGCGCGCGCACACACACATATACATATACATACACATACATACATACATATATATATATATATATATGCATATATATCTAGAATTTGAAAAACATGTTAATTAGTGTGCAATTAACCCGTGCAATTAATTCACGACGTGCGACTTATACGTTTCCATATTTTTATTACATTCTTTTCCGGTTTTGACATGTGCCTAAATTCCAAATTCAATCGTGCAATTAATATGCTTGTATACATTGAAATTTTATTTATGTATATTTACGCGAGATTTTTAATTATTCCATTTATGTATGAATTTTCCAATTACATAATTTATTAATTACTCATGATGGTTTATATGTCTAAACTCATATTACTCAAATTATGCCAATTCACATTTTACATATGATCCCATTTGTGTCCAAATCATTTTTTTTCTTTCTATACTTATGATCCAATTTAAGATCTTTAACATAATTTGGTCAACGCCACAAACCCATATTTATTCATTCAGTTCTATTTTTAACATAACCGGTATTTTTAATGTTTTAACACTTCTAAACTAAAAAGATGAAACTTTTCATCAAGATGAATTTTATGGTATGACAACTTCCAAACAAAACTATGTTTACATTTTACAATAAAAGGATGATTTTTATTGTATAGAAAATTTCCAAAAATATGTTTACATTTACAATAATGATATGATATTTATATTTTTACTAACTTCCAAACAAAACTATGTTTATATTAACATGTTTACAGGTTCACAAATCAATGTTAATCAATGCCAATTATTAACATGTTTAAATCAATGTAAAATAGCATGTTTACTTAATAAATGTCATGTTTACAAATCAAAGCTAATTAACATATTTTTAAAGCTAAGTGTTAATTATAAACCAATTTCATGTCTTGAATTCTCTAAACCAATACATTCTAAGTTATGTTTATCATTTATAGCATGTTTTTAACAAATTTTCTTAAAATAAAATTTTAAATTAGTTCCGATTTTCCGGGTTGTTACAATCCTTTTGCCGAAATATTATGCCCCAAGAACTTGACTTCTCTCTTCTAAAAGTGACATTTCGAGAATTTGGCCTTAATTTGGCTTTCCCTGGGAATTCCTATGACTTTTCTTAAGTGGTCCTTATGCTTCTTAAAGTCCCTGGAAAATATAACAATGTCATCTATAAACTCAATCACTATCTTATTGAGTATGCCTTTGAATACCTTACTCATAAGGTCAACAAAGACAGCGGGGGAATATGTCAAACCAAAAGGCATAACCTCCCACTCGAACAATTCATCTTGCATCCTGAATGCTATCTTAGGCTTACTCTCGTCCGAAATCCTCAACCGGTGAAATCCTGTAGCCAGATCTAACTAGAAAAATATCGGGGCTCCTTCCAAATAGTCAAACAAATCATTAATCCTCGAAAAATGTATCTATTCTTCTTAGTCAGTTTGTTAAGTTTCCTATAATCCATATATATATTAAAGGCCATCAGATTTCATAGAAGTCGCTACTGATGCACCCAATTCAGACGTACTCCTATGAATAAACCCTTTCTGCAATAATTTCGAGATTTTACTGTCAAGCTCTCTCCTTGTCTTTGGTGCTATGTGCTTTAAAGACAAAGCTATAGGCCTTGCATCCTTCTCGAGGTCTATCCTAAAGGACATTTCTCGGTAGGGAAGGATTTCAACGACCTCCTCAAACATATCAGGATACTCACATATAATTGGTACCGAAGATGGCCCTTTTAAATCAGATGATAAGTAAAACCAGGCTGAATCCCTATTCCCTGTCCTGCAAGGGTTCTCTTAGTTGCGGCCTCTATGGCTTCTCAAGCAAACTAGTCTTATCACAATTAAGGACAACCCCGTAAAATGATAGCCAATCCATTACTGAAATGGGACCATACCCCTCAAATTCAAGGATATACGTATCGCAAAAGAAGTCGACATCACCAATGTCCAATACTAGGTTTGTACACATAAGGGAAAGTTGCATTGTCCCTCCAATAGTGTTAGACATCTTTATTGGATGGCTGGCAGAGGATAAGGGAAGTTTCAAAGAATCAACAATCTTCCTATCAATGAAGGAGTTCCCGAATCAAACAGGGTACACAAAAAATTCCTAAGATAGAAATTATACCTTCCAACGCTAGTTTTCCTTGATCTCTAGATGGGTTGACTTCGAATCTGTGTTGCCTCCAAGGCATAGTTTTATCCACTATACTCTATTCTTGGCTTAGGGCAGTTCCTTGCCAAGTTCCCATCCTCATGACAATTAAAGCATTTTCCTTTGAGTTCTTGCTTTGCTAAGTTCACTCTATAGTCCTTGGCCTCATGGGCTTTTCCGTGTCACCTTGAACACAACTTGGCATCCTTCCTCAATTTTCCTCTTTTCTTCTTCTTAAGCCAAAAACTTTTCTTTTTGTTCTTCGCAAAACTAAAGGTACTTTCTCCCTTGTCAAACTTAGTTTCCTTAACTTTGTCAGTCGAATATATGATAGCTGCCTCAACAAGGGCTTCAAGTGTAGCTCCAAACGTCTCTTAGGCTAAAAGCATTTCCTTAAACGGAGAATCCAATCCTTTAACAAACCTAAGGGCTTTATCCATGGGGGTGTCCGGCAACCCTCTCCAAAACTTGGATAGTTCCGTAAATCTTGCTATATACTCTCTCATATTCAACTCCCCTTGCTTCAACTGAATAAACTTTTCCAGTTGTAGGTACATCTCTGTATTAGGTAAGAATTTAGTCTCAAGGTAGGTCCTAAATTCCCCCTAAGTAAACACTCTACCCACATTCTATTGCGAAATCATGTTCCACCATTGTAGGGCCCTCCCTTCAAATGCCAAGCCGCCACTCTACGCTTAAGCTGGTCGTTGCCATTTGGTAGCCTCGAAGATTCGTTCGCACTTGGTTATCCATGCTTTAGCTTCAAGGAAGGTCTCAGTTCCTAAAAATGGCTTGCTACCTGAACTCATGGAATCTTTGGAAAGACGAGGGAAGCGTAGGGCCCTTCAACGGGCTAAGCTGTTGGTTCCCCTGGGGCAGGATTGGCAGTAGGGACATGTTTTACAGTCCTAAGGTACTATTAGAACCACTCAGGTAAGTACCGGGGCCTTACCAGGTTCCCTTGCTTGGGCTGGCTATCGACTATTTCTTCTATCTAAAAAAGGAAAAATCCTCCAGTGGAATTCCTACGATAGTACCAGGGCCCAAAAATAAAGAAAGATAAGGTTGCCTAGTATAATCGCATTTATTTTCTGGGGTATAGCGCGCGCGCGCGCACACACACACACACACACACACATATATATATATATATATATATAGAGAGAGAGAGTCTGATATCCTTTTCAAATAACAAATATGTCTCCCTTACGTATATTACCCCGTAATTGGTAACCTATGCTCCGATACCAAATGTAATAGGTCGCACGACCCACCCCTTAAAGGGCATGGCTATAAATGGTAACCTAAGAATCACAGGTTTCATGTCTAGCCTCTCGATTGCTAACTAACCAACCAATTCACTCGGGATGTGTAGGGGTAAGAGACAAAGCTTCGCTACAGTTCATAATGCGAGAACCCTCTATCATGCTAGGCACATATGGCCTACAAGTTCTGGTGAATGAAAAACATATAAATTTAGGAATGACTATTTTCTATATTTGATAGCGTAAATTCTTTATGTTATGTCTACGCGAACAAATATATATAGCTAAAAATATAATACGAACATCCTAATAGTCACTTAAGACCTATATGTAAATTTAAGGGCAAACATCCTTATAGTCACTTAATATCCCACGAGGCAGGCTATACCTAGTCACTTAAGCCATTTCCTAATTTATTAAGGGATGACAACCATACAGTTACTTAATGCCCTATTGCGGACCCTTAGTCACTTAAGACTTCATTTCTAACGTCAATGTCGTATATATAAACCCCCCTTGTAGGTTGAGAAATAGTAACGACCGCTTAATACCAGGTTTACGTAGGAACACAACTTCATTTCAGACCCTCCTAGCAGACCATCCTGTTATTATCTAGATGTTCCCACGGGTAAACTCCTAGCCACTTAATACTTCCTTTAGAAGGTGGTTCCTTCCGGTCTTTTAAAATATATACTGTCTCTAGGTCAGCCCTCATTAAGCCCCTAGATAAGAAGCAAACATTACTTGGAGAACTACCTCACTCATACGCTATCATCTATTAAGATCATTTAATACCTTACAAGAGAAAAGCGGACCCAATAACCACTTAAAACCTCGAAGGGTGGATTCCATTACTTGGGTCCTAAACCAAGGAGTGAACCTTAGGAACAAACCTAGTCCTAACCACATGATATCCAACAAGAGCAGGTCATCCACTTAATATCTTTCCCAAAGGCAGGCCTACTTCACACACAAATATACATATATATATACATGAAAAGTCGTATGACTTTGTGTAGGATCTTTGTATATGGAATAAAGCGGAAATGACTATGATATACTAACTTGTATAATACAATAGTTATGCAAGTAAAAAACTAAACAATATAGATATATCACAAACAAGTAAAAGCAGTAAGTAAAGTGACACCAGAAATTTTATACTGGTTCAGACTTCCCGTCCTATGTCCAGTCCCAGAATCCTTCTGGAATTCACTATCAACACCCTCTCTTCACCCGGAGGAATAGGTTCACAACAATCTGAGTTCCAACAAGGATTTCCTCGCCTGAGCACCAACACGGGACTTTTACAAATTACAAGAGTTTGACTTCTGCTTGTGTTCTTGAAACACTGAATAACCAATGATTTCGTACACCCTTCCTATATTCTTATCCTCGATAGTATATTGTGTATGTGAAGATTGGAGGAATTATGTGCAACGACCAGCATTCTACGCATCGAAGGATCGTAGAATATTTATTTCTTTTATATACGAAGTCGTATGGTCACGTAACTTTGGGAGACGACTATTGGGGTCATTTCCCATGTTCATGATTTTTGCCGATTTTTAAATGACCGTTTTACCCCTAGCTGATCTTGTTTTGGCCATAACTTTTGATTGCAAATGAGTTTTGACCTGAAACCACTTCCATTAGGTCCGGATGATGGTTTACCTTTCCGCAGATTAGTCATATGTGAAAAACAAACTTACCGTTTGGGAGATATGGCTGAAATAAGGTTTGGAAGGCGAAAATTGCTTAACCGGGCCAAGTGAGGTGATTAGTGAATGGGCCCATAACCCATTTCGGGATTAGGGTTATGGGGAGGCTGAGTGAGCTAGGTTTTCATTTCATTTCAGTTTTCTAGCCGCCATTTACCTCCTAGGAACCCTAACAATGGCCTCCAACCTCTAGAATCATCTCTAATCTCTCCCTAATCAAGTTCTAGCATAATCTACATCAAATCAAGGAAGATCTTCCCCAAATCAGTATTAGAACTGCTGTATTGCCTTGGTATTCGCGCCCAAATAGAGATAATTTCAGATTTGATATTTTATTTGTGGCAAAGGTGAGTGATTTGCATAGTTCCTCACTAATTATGGTTAATTAAGGGTAATTAGTGTTAATTAGCGAATCTAAACATGATTAAATTCTAGAAAAATGTTCATAAATTTCAAAATATTATTTTAGGCCTCTGTTAGAAATTTGGGTTAATTTAGTTAAGTTTTGCTAATCCTATAATTAGTTTTGCTTAAACATGCTTATGGGAAAATATGGGATTTTGGCTATGTTAGATCCATTTTAACATATCAAATTGTTGTTTTAGTGTTTGAGGTCAACTCTATATGTTGCTATGACTGCATGGTATTTTTTGTAATTGATTAGAAAAGTTAGATTGGTCGAAAACGTCGTCGTATGACGTAAAACAGTCATTGGAAAGTTGTAGGATACTGTGCAGGAACCGGATCGGATCGCCCTACCCGACCCCGATCCGCTCATGAATGATGGCACTTCGATCCAAACCTCTCGCGCTTACCAATCACGAACCGATGCTTGGGCCACGACCTGAAGCCCTCCGATCCGAACCGCCTTGAGGGGGAGTCCGCGAGTCGATCCGAACAAATGAAGGAACTCGACCCGATCCGAAGGGGTCCCACGAACCGAAGCTCAGCTCGAACCAAAGGGATGCCGATCCGATCAGGGAGGCACGGCACGACCCGACCCGGAGCAGGGATCACCTATGAACTGAACTGGAGCATGATGTCACGACCAGGAGCATGGGCACCGCGATCCGATCCGATGCAGGTGGCTCGAACCGATCCGAAGCAGCACGAACCGAACTCAGAAGTTTGAACGTGAGGCATGGGTTGCGAACCAAATGAAGACCGATCCGAAGAAGACCAAAAACCGAGATGCAAAGGTAGTCCAAGTGGGAAGTTTGTACTCAGGATCCAGTTGGGAACCAATGAGTCAACTTCATGAGTTGGGCTTTGCTGCGGGACGTGTGCTAAGGGGTTATCGACATCCATAGCTTTGATTCACCACCAAGACGAATGTTAGGCTACGTATCAGTGCAGTGGGGTAGTTATTACCCATGGGGCAGAGTGATCGTAGCATGGCTATGAGCCAGTGCAGTGGAGTTGTTATGACTTCATAGGGCAGAGTGGACATAACAAAGACTATTGGCTATGGATCAGTGCAGTGGTGTCATCATGACTCCATGGGGACAGAGTGATCATAGCAAGGAATATGATGATCAAAGTAGTGGATGTCGTATGCTTTACACACTGAGTGAGAGATGTGAGGATGGTTGCTATGCTTGATTGTTTGTTATCACTATGACATGCACACCCCTCCCCCGTATTCTTTACACCATATGTTAGTGGCACCTTAGAGTATTGAGCGGTATGTTGTGCTAACTCTTTGGTTGCAGGTCCAGGTTCAGGTATGGTTTAGTATACATGTTATTGTTCTGTTTTGACGCTTATCGCTCATACCATATTTTTGTCTGACCTGGAGTTTTATGTCTCTTCTTATTACTCTGGGTGCTCTTAAAAGGGCAGACTAGAGACAGGTTAGGCGGTAAGCACGAGTAGCTGTACCGGAGACGAGCAGGAGGCTTCCACGTATTATCTACATATATTCTCCCTGAGTCGCTGCTGGTCACTACTTTGGGCACTAGTAGTGTACCTTTCATTTAGTTTGCTTTAGAGACAGTTATAAAGTTGTAATAATGATGATGTAGGACATAAGCTGTATTTGGATTTTTCGCTGCTATGATGTTTAGTTTTCAGCTTATGCACCGTCTCGCCTGTTTTATGTCAAAGTTATGTTATTTTTATATTTTATTCCATGCACTGTGAGACATTCTACAGGTTTCTTGTTAGTTCAAACTCCCTTTTCTTTCTTTGGCAACCGTCCCGTGCTAGTTGGACATTGGCACAACGTACTTTCATGGGGAAATGTCGACTAGTGCGGGGCGGGCCGTCACACTTGGTATTAGAGCTCTAGATTGCGTAGTTAACCTAGGGAAAGACACC
Source organism: Allium sativum (assembly GCA_030737875.1). Taxonomy (NCBI): domain Eukaryota; kingdom Viridiplantae; phylum Streptophyta; class Magnoliopsida; order Asparagales; family Amaryllidaceae; genus Allium; species Allium sativum. The sequence continues at coordinate 39,792,773 of CM060913.1, forward strand.
AGGGAGAGATAATATGTATATGAAAGCGCGTATTCGTGATTACTTTGGTTTTCAAAAGATATATATACTATTAGTATAGCTAAGGATGAAGTCGCACTGCACTGACACCACAAAGAGGATGATTAATCGTTTCTCTTTACAGATTGAACGATGAGCCGATATACGAGGGGTGCTGGTAGAGGAGCCAACTATGGGAATGCTCCTGACACGAGGGCTATGTTTACTGACTTCATGAGAGAGATGCTTAGAAATGTACAAGGAGCAGTTCCTAATGCTACAAATGGTGGTGGTGCAGCGGTGCAGGCACCTAGGGCTTCGCCAAGCTTTACAAGGATTACACTAGTCTTGGTGGAAAGCCATTTCACGGAACGGAATCGGCTATAGAGGTTCATGATTGGTTCGATAGCTGTGAGCGTATCTTCGGAGACTTGGGTATCGAGGATGCGATGAAAAGAAAACTAGCGTCATGTCAGTTGCAAGGACGGGCAATGAATTGGTGGAACACTATTAAGGCTGCTACTCCAGAGGATCAAGTTACGTGGGATCAGTTTAAGGCCCGATTCGTTAAAAAAATTATCCCGGCTGCCCAGAAGTCAGAGTTGTTTAGGAAATTTCTGGAGCTTAAGCAGAATGGTAGGGCAGTCTCGGAGTACATTGCAGAATTCGATACTTTATCGAAGTATGGATTATCCCTCATTGACACTCCCGAGAAGAAGAACGAGAAGTTTATAACAGGCTTGGATCAGTACTTGGGCGAAAGGCTTATTAACCACATCGATGAGACATTTGAATCGATTGTGGGGAAAGCATTGAGGTCAAAAGAGTCTTTACCCTAAATCGAAGACTGAGGTTGCATCTGCAGAGGAGCCAAAGTCGCAAGCAAGCTGTGGAGGCAAGAATGGTTCTCAGAATAAGAGAAAGCAGAATCAGACCAAGGATGGCCGAAAAAAAAAAGAATAAGAAAGATGTTGAGTGCTTCAGCTGTAGTAAGAAGGGCCACTATGCCAAAAAATGTCGGGCCAAGCCAGCGGATAGGAAGTGCTTCAACTGTGGCTAAGTGGGACATCACAAGGACAAGTGTCCGCAACCCCCTTAAGAAAAGCAGATTGTGAAAGCATATGCTATCAATGTTGTTCCTTCTTCGTTGAATGCCCCAACCGCTGCGGAGAAAGGAAAGAATATTGTTATTCAAGGTATGCTTTCTGTTTATGATTTTCCAGTTACAGTATTGTTTGATACCGGAGCTTCCAGTTCCTTCATATCTAGTGACCTGGTAGATAGGTTGGGATTGGAACCCGAGATAGTCGATAAGCCACTTACAGTAACGAACCCGATTGGTGGTTCGACTAGCCTTAGTATTATTTGTTGTAATGTGGTCTTATCGAGTCATGGATGTATGTTTGTTTGTTTGTAATTGCTTTGTTTTGGGCTTTACTGGGTTTAGCAATTATTTTGGGAGTCGATTGGCTCCAACGATACGGGGTGGTGGTAGACTGTGAGGGCTTTTTGGTGACAGTTAGAGCGGATGATGGGCGGAGGGTGGTGTTTGGTGGTCTACCTAATGATGGGGTAATGGCTAGTTTTCTAAATTCCCTTGACATCCCGCATGATGAGTTGTCAGATGTGCCCGTGGCTGGCCAGTATACGGACGTCTTCGAGGAAGTAACCGGACTTCCACCACACCGAGAGATTGAGTTCCATATTGATTTAGTGAAAGATGCCAGACCTATAGTGATGCCACTTCGTCATATGGCGCCAAGGGAGCAGGGAGAGCTCGGGGTGCAAGTAAGCGATCTTTTGAAGAAGGGATTTATCAGAAGAAGTGTTTCTGAGTAGGGAGCACCAGTTGTGTTTGCTACCAAGGCAGATGGTTCCCTTCGATTTTGTGTGGACTACCGCGAATTGAATAAAGTGACGAGGAAGAATAAGTATCCTCTACCGTGGATAGATGATTTGTTTGATCAGTTAAGTAGCGCGAGAGTGTTCTCCCAGTTAGATCTCGCGACAGGTTTTCATCAGCTTAGAGTGGAAGCTGAGAGTATAGCTAAAACGGCATTTCAGACACCGTTTGGATTTTATGAGTGGCTGGTCATGCCATTTGGGTTGACCAATGCACCAGCATATTCTGTGGATCTTATGAATAGGGTATTCAGAGATCAGTTGAATAAGTTTGTTCTTGTGTTCGTGGACGATATCCTTGTTTATTCGAGTACAGAGGAAGAACACAAGGAACACTTGAGGATAGTGATGGAGGTGTTAAGAAAACACCAACTGAAAGCAAAGTTTTGTCACTTCTGGAGGAGGGAAGTGAGATTCTTGGGCCATGTCGTTTCAGAGAATGGTATTGCCGTGGATCCTGCGAAGGTGGCTATACAAGATTGGTCTACGCCCAAGAACGCAGCGGACATAAGAAGTTTCTTGGGATTAGTTGGATATTATCGCAAGTTTATCCAAGACTTCTCCAAGATACCAGCACAGTTGACTCAGTTGACTAAGAAAAATCAAGCTTTCGTCTAGGACGAAAAGTGCGAGAATGCATTCAAGAGTCTAAAGGAAAATTTGACATGTGCACCGGTGTTAGTCATTCCTAAGGGGAATGAAGAGATGACAGTATATACAGATGCATGTGGTACCGGACTAGGTGCTGTGCTGATGCAAGGAGGTAGGGTGGTAGCTTATGCATGTTGGCAATTGAAACCGCATGAGAAAAGATACCCTACCCATGACTTGGAATTAGCAGCGATCGTATTCGTGTTGAAGATGTGGAGACATTATCTCTTGGGAGAAAGATTCGAGTTGTTTACCGATCATAAATCGTTAAAGTATCTTTTCTCTCAAAAGGATCTAAATCTCCGACAACAAAGATGGTTAGAATTCTTGGCTTCCTACGATTTCGATATCGCATACACACCAGGAAAGGGCAATGCGGTGGCTGATGCATTGAGTAGAAGACATGCCAGTTTAGGGGCTATGTTTCTAGAATGGAAGCAACTGGAGTACATCGTTGGGTATGATTTCAGACCAAAGTGCGAATTGGATCCAGAAATGTTAGCAAGTTTGACAATCAAACCCACTTTGATTGAGCGGATCGGCTCCAGTCAGAGGGACGATCCTAACCTATTGGAAATCGTCTCAAAGTTAGAGATGGGAATCGACGAAGAGATGAACAAGTATGGGCTTGATCAAGATAGATGGCTTAGAAAGAAGGAAGACTTATTGTGCCCAATGTCAATGGATTGAGAGATGAAGTGCTTAGAGAATGTCATCACTCAAACTGACTATACATCCCGGTGGTAACAAGATGTATCGAGACATGAAGCAGACCTACTACTGGGAAGGGATGAAAAGAGATGTTGGGAAGTTTAAATCCAAATGCATGAATTGCCAGCTAGTTAAGCTGAGCAAAAGAAGCCTAGTGGCTTGTTACAACCATTAGAAATTCCAGAATGGAAATGGGAACAAGTCTCAATGGATTTCAATGATGGGTTACCAAGGACTAGATCGGGCCATGATAGCATTTGGGTGATTGTGGACCGATTGACTAAGAGTGCAAGGTTTATACCCGTCAAGTCAAACAGGACGACAGCTAAGTTAGCGGAAATGTATATAAAGTGGGTTGTGAGATTTCATGGAATACCCAAAGGCATTGTGAGCGACAGAGATCCGTTGTTTACTAGTGGATTTTGGAAGAGCTTACAAGAGGCGTTAGGATCAGAATTACATCTCAGTACCGCGTATCATCCTCAAACCGACGGTCAGACAGAGATGGTGAATTGAGTGTTAGAAGATCTCTTGAGAGCTTGCATATTGGACTTTGGTGGATCATTGGATGACCATTTACATCTAGTAGAGTTTGCATATAATAACAATTATCAATCCAGTATTAGTACGACTCCATTTGAATCTTTGTACGGAAGACCGTGCAACTCACCATCATGTTGGTTAGAAACTGGTGAGAAATTTGTGCATGGACCGGATGTGATAAGAGAAACTTCAGCCAAGATTAAGGTTATCCAACAGCGAATGAAGGCTGCCCAAGATTGGCAGAAGAGTTATGCTGATAAGAGGAGAAGAAAATTAAAGTTCTCCATTGGCGACTTGGTGTTTGTCAAGATTTCTCCGTTGAAGAGCGTGATACGATTTGGCAGGAGAGGCAAGTTAGCACCAAGATTTGTTTGTCAATTCCCAGTTCTTGAGCAAATTGGGAATTTGGCATATAAAGTTGAATTATCAGACAAGATGGCAGGAGTTCACAATGTATTTCATGTTTCCCAGTAAAGGAAGTTCGTGCACGACCCCGACGTGACTATTTCACCTGATCAGTTAGATAATATCGAGGTTAACCCGAGGCGGTTGGGAACCGCAAGCTTATGCGTATTGTTAGGAATGATACGAAGCAAATTTGAAGGAAGGCGGTGAAATTAGTCAAAGTTCAATGGGGCGAGAATGAGAATGACTGTACTTGGGAGATAGAGGAGAGCATTAGGAAGACGTATCCGGAACTTTTCGCCTGGTAAGATTTCCGTTTCGATTTAGTCTTTCTGCATGCTAGGATAGGGTTGTTTTGTTTGTTTTCCATGTTTGATTTTTGTATATGGCTGGTAGGCATGCGGGATCCTTTGTATGTTTTGGGTTAAGGAATTTCGGGGACGAAATTTCTTAAGAGGGGGGGAGGGGGGGGGGGAGAATGTAACGACCCGCATTCTACGCATCGAATGATCGTAAAATATTTATTTCTTTTACATACGAAATCGTATGGTCATATAACTTTGGGAGACGACTATTGGGGTCATTTCCCATGTTCATGATTTTTGCCGATTTTTAAATGACCGTTTTGCCCCTAGCTGATCTTGTTTTTGCCATAACTTTTGATTGGAAAGGAGTTTTGACCTGAAACCACTTCCATTAGGCCCGGATGATAGTTTACCTTTTCGTAGAGTGGTCATATGTGAAAAACGGGCTTGCCGTTTGGGAGATATGGCTGAAATAAGGTTTGGAAGGCGAAAACTGCTTAACCGTGCCAAAATGAGGTGATTAGTGAATGGGCCCATAACCCATTTCGGGATTAGGGTTATGGGGAGGCTGAAATGAGCTAGGTTTTCATTTCAGTTTTCTAGCCGCCATTTACCTCCTAGGAACCCTAACAATGGCCTCCAACCTCTAGAATCATCTCTAATCTCTCCCTAAACAAGTTCTAGCATAATATACACCAAATCAAGGAAGATCTTCACCAAATCAGTATTAGAACTGCTGTATTGCCTTGGTATTCGCGCCCAAACAGAGATAATTTCATATTTGATATTTTATTTGTGGCAAAGGCGAGTGATTTGCATAGTTCCTTACTAATTATGGTTAATTAAAGGTAATTAGTGTTAATTAGCGAATCTAAACATGATTAAATTCTGGAAAAATGTTCATAAATTTCGAAATATTATTTTAAGCCTCTGTTAGAAATTTGGGTTAATTTAGTTAAGTTTTGCTAATCCTATAATTAGTTTTGCTTAAACATGCTTAAGGGAAAATATGGGATTTTGGCTATGTTTGTTCCATTTTAACATATCAAATTGTTGTTTTAGTGTTTGAGGTCAACTCTATATGTTGCTATGACTGTATGGTATGCTTTGTGATTGATTAGAAAAGTTAGATAAGTCGAAAACGACGTCGTATGGCGTAAAACAGTCGCTGGAAAGTTGTAGTATAATGTGCAAGAACCGGATCGGATTGCCCTACCCGACCCCTATCCGCTCATGAATGATGGCACCTCCGATCCGAACCGCTCGTGCTTACCAATCACGAACCAATGCTTGGGCCACAACCTAAAGTCCTCCAATCCGAACCTCCTTGAGGGGGAATCCACGAGTCGATCCGAACAAATGAAGGAACTTGACCAGATCCGAAGGGGTCCCACGAACCGAAGCTCAGCTCAAACCAAAGGGAGGCCGATCCAATCAGGGAGGCACGACATGACCCGACCCAGAGCAGGGATCACCTACGAACTAAACTGAAGCATGATGTCACGACCAGGAGCTTGGGCACCACGATCTGATCTGATGCAAGTGGCTCGAATCGATCCGAAGGAGGATGATGACCATGAACCGAACTCAGAAGTTTGAATGCGAGGCATGGGTTGCGAACCAAATGAAGACCGATCCGGAGAAGACCAAAACCCGAGATGCAAAGGTAGTCCAAGTGGGAAGTTTGTACTCAGGATCCAGTTGGGAACCAATGAGTCAACTTCATGAGTTGGGCTTTGCTGCAGAACGTGTGCTAAGGGGTTATCGACGTCCATAGCTTTGATTCACCACCAAGATAAATATTAGGCTACGTATCAGTGCAGTGGGGTAGTTATTACCCCATGGGGGAAGAGTGATTGTAGCATGGCTATGAGATAGTTCAGTGGAGTTGTTATGACTTCATGGGGGCAGAGTGGACATAGCAAAGTCTAGTGGCTATGGATCAGTGCAGTGGTGTCATCATGACTCCATGGGGCAGAGTGATCATAGTAAGGAATAGGATGATCAAAGTGGTGGATGTCATATGCTTTACGCACTGAGTGAGAGATGTGAGGATGGTTTCTATACTTGATTGTTTGTTGTCACTATGACATGCAAACCCCTCCCCCGTATTCTTTACACCATATGTTAGTGGCACCTTAGAGTATTGAGCGGTATGTTGTGCTAACTCTTTGGTTGCAGGTCCAGGTTCAGGTATGGTTTAGTATACCTGTTATTGTTCTGTTTTGATGCTTATCGCTCACACCAGACTTTTGTTTGACCCGTAGTTTTATGTCTCTTCTTATTACTCTGGGTGCTCTTAAACGGGCAGACTAGAGACACGTTAGGCGGTACGCACGAGTAGGAGGCTTCCACGTATTATCCACATATATTCTCCCTATGTCGCTGCTGGTCACTACTTTGGGCATTAGTAGTGTACCTTTCATTTCTTTTGCTATAGAGACAGTTATAAAGTAGTAATAATGATGATGTGGGATATAATATGTATTTGGATTTTCCGCTGCTATGATGTTTAGTTTTCAGCTTATGCACTGTCTCGCCTGTTTTATGTCAAAATTATGTTATTATTATATTTTATTCCATGCGCTGTGAGACATTCTACAGGTTCCTTGTTAGTTCAAACTCCCTTTTCTTTCTTTGGCAACCGTCCCGTGCTAGTTGGACATTGGCACAACGCACTTTCATGGGGAAATATCAGCTGGTGCGGGGCGGGCCGTCACAGTATGTCACTTATTGAATCAAGAGATATGAAATAATTCCAATGATTCAACAAGTAACTTGAATATATGAAAGCTTTTTAGAATGCAAGTGTATAGAAATGTAGATCAGAAAATAGAATATATTTGGAAAGAATTGGTGATTTGGAAGTGAAGATTATGATGTTTATATAATAGTAGAAGAGCAACAGCCTTTCATGAATAATTACTATGAAGAGATATGGCCATTTCTATTCAGAAATGAATAGAAATCTATTCATGAAAGGAGATGACTCTTCATATAAATGGATGTTGTTTCGAATCAGTCAATTGGTTAGCATATCACCGGTCAACTATTTGAAAATACTGAAAATCGTTTGTATTTAAAAATATGCAAAAACTAGCTGTTACTGGGGAAAATAAGCTCGGCCACTCGATTGGTTCGCCTGTCATCAGTCGACTGGTTGAGCATATTTTGTCTAGTCACGACTGTTTATATCCATTTACATACATACATACATATATATATATATATATATGTATATATATATTATGATTTGTGCATTTGTGTTATACTATGAGGATATATTTTACGACTAACCACACACACACATATATATACATGAACTTAGCTCTTCAATATGATCTTCATTTCATCGTTGTCCTAAATCAAAAATCTAGTGAATTAACAGTACACACATATAGACACACACATACTAGACGTCTCACAATAGGCTGACCACTTGTAGATGTTGGATTTGCTGGGTGATTCCAGGCAGGCTTCTACTATAAGTTAGGCCTAACCTCGTATCATAGTTTAATTATAATGGCCCATGACACCTAGACCTCTCACATTAATCAGTCCTACTTGTAGATACTGGATATGTCGGTCGACTCCGAGCAGGCTTCTACCATAAGTAATGATTAACCTCTTGTCTATGTGTCATGATTATAGTTAAAGCCATTAACTCACATACACACATACAAATTTCTGTTGGAACATTCAAATTTTATTTCCTAGTTTAAACGTATTTAGTATGCATTAATACTACATTTAATTACGCTATAAATATATAAAATTATTAGAACAAGAATAATGACCTAATCACATTTGAAATGTCAGTCCTAATCATAACTAAGGTACACAAGTCAATTTCCCTATCCATTAACATGGTCCAACATGTATATTTATAATTTACGATAAAAATAAAAATAGCAGTACACATGAATAAAACTTGCAACCTAGGCTTGAATAATTATTTAAATAATATAAATATGCACAAGATGTAATATATCCAATTACGTATGAAAAACCTTTGATTTTGGTGCTGCTTCACTTTTATATTTAAATTGTGTACAAAAACTTAGGATAACGTATTGCAAATAACACATTCAAATGAATATATTTAGAATAGATGCTTAGAATCTCATTTTTTAGCACACAAACATATATAAACACAAAAATAAGAATTAAGTGAATCAGAACAAAACTTAAGGATTTCACAACATCCTAAGCCTACATTTTCCATTATCTAAACAACATAGACCCAATTACAACACTTTTGGTTGACCATTTCAATGAAAAATAAAATGTAGGATTTGGAGGGTTTTTAGCTATATAATATTGTTAATCCAAATCCCATATAAGCATAATATTCCAAATCTAAACTACAAAAGATAAGAAATAAAAACTTATAGAGTGTCTACTCATAATGATTTGAGAATGAGAAATAACAAGACAGATATAAAATCAGATTTGTTAGCCTTTGCAATCGTTCTCTAATCCTTTTATTAATATGTATATAAGAATTAAGCGAATCAGAATCTTGTACATATACAAACTAGATTCCAGAATCCTTCGATCTATATAAATTTTAGAACATAGAAGATAAAATTGAGGTCAGAAAAAGAGAAGAAAAATCTAGCCTTATCTCAGGAATTAAAAATGAAAGAAGTACAATATGAAAGAGTAGAAAAGAATGATAATAGGGTTTTGAGTGTGGCTAGAGATCTCTATTTATAGTTGCAAGTGTAAGTATAGGATGTTGGATTATTTAGATTTAATCTGGCTGGTCAAACTGATGCAATTTATATAAACCCCCTTAGTAAAATACACACTGATCACCACTTTTCCTAGGAGGACGATCGACCCCCTTCTGGGTTCGGCTTGGAGAATTTATTTCTCTAATGATGTTGATTTCTTACTAATTCTGAATTGATTGCTTTGATTTATTTCCATATGTTGATTATCCTTGTCCCCTTTGTAACGACCCTGATTTTTAACCATTAAGTTTTGAACATTTAATTTGGTCTTAAATGTTGATTTGGAAATATATAAGGATTTCTATTTATTTATTGAAAAAGAAATTTGAACTTATAATTAATATTTGATTAAAAACGAGCTCGTAACATCATGGTAGTTCGTGCTATTACGTTTTGAACTTCAATTGAATATACAAAATCCAATGTAAGTCGGAACTCTTTGGAACAAGAATCATCCAAATCAATTTGATTATAATTTTCTAATGAAAGAGGAAAATCAAGATTTCATATTATAGATTTTGAGTTATGTCAAAATCAAATTTTCAGAAAGTCGCTATAGAATCATTAATAAACCATAACGATTTATTTAATAAAATAAATAGATTTTTAATAAAATGAATATCATTATAACCTGAATTTAATAGAAATGGGTTCTGAATAGTTATATATGACGTTGGAATATAATGGAAGTTGATAGAGTATTAAAATAATTTAGTTTAATATGAATTTGGCAGAAACGTGAATTTTTTATTATTTCAATCAAATTGAAAATAGCTAACTCTTTAACAGTCATGGATTTCAATGAAATCAGATTCATTAGATCCGTAATATTGAATTATTGTATGAAAATAAATTTTGTGGCAATCCAATATCGTATGTGACTTCGGTAGCCATAAACGCATAGCTATTTCGCGTAACGTTCAATTAAATAAATTTAATTTGGTCAAAAAGAATTTTTGTGAAAGTTTAGATAACGATCGAATTAAGACGCGAGACCATTTCCCTTGAACTCATATTGATGATTAGATTCAGGATTTACATGATTCGTTATTTTTGGAGATCAGATGATTTGGTTGTCCAAAATTGCGTTGTTTTACGTGTAAAATATCAATTTGGGAGAACAGTCTACGAATGCGATGAAACTTGTGCCATTGAATTTATATTAGTGAGTTATTATAGGAGTTCGATTTTGGTATCGATCAGAATTATCGTTTGATCGTGCGAAGGTTAAACGCCTAGATTTTTATTTAATCATTTTATCGATTTAATATGAAACTTAAGAATAACCAATTTTCAAATGACCTCAGAATTCAACGAAACTAATTTTATTGAATTCGTAATAATTACTTATAAGATTTCAAGTTTCATGTCAATTGGATGTATTTTGTGATCGTGCGCAATTTAAACGGGTATCGATTTACGTTGTGAATTTAAAAAGGAACTTTCACAAACAATCCCAGAATTTGATGAAACATGTTCCATCATGTCCGAAATATTCAAATATTCTAGGATTTCAATTTTCATTTCAGTTGGAGGTTATATGAGGTACTTTTTACAAGAAACTTAGGGCGTAAGTTTCGTAATATTTAAATAATAATATAGTTTCATTATATATATCCCACAGTTAACCTATCCCTATGTCAAACCCTATCTACATGGTCAACGCAAGTAATCGCCGCCTCTTATGTATTGAATTGCAGCAAACTCCTATTTTTCTTCCTCGACTTCTTCTTAATCCATTGATCTATACCAAAATCTCCCAACTACAAACCTATTAAGCACATCGAGATCTTCAATACCAACGGTGGCAATCAGATTTTGACTGTTGTGGCGGCCAGAAATGTAACACCCGATATTTTAATACACCATAATTATATAATGAAGATAACAAAATGATTATTAAATAATAAAATATTCAAAACTGAGTGAACGGACTTTACTTTTGCATTCGTTACGAAATTCTAGTTCAGATAGACTCTTGGTTGTCGTAAATCAGATTAAGTATGAAGAAGTTACGAACTAAAGAAGATTGAACTAAAATAGTGTATAATATATATTAAATATAAAACTGAATGTAGAAGCGATGGTAAGTGAGGGACCTAGTCCCTTACTTGGGTCGACACAGGTCTAAGGCGGGTCGACCCACGTGTCGACCCAGGTAGTAGCTAGGTCGACCCACCTGCATGCAAGGTAGATTCTTGCATCTGTACTGGACTGTTTTATGTGTTATATACATAAGCTAACTCAGCCTGGGGTGTACCGTTTGATTTGATAACCTAATATCCTATGATTTAGATTTATCCTAACTAATCTATAAACATGTTAACTACCTCACTCATTTTCTTACACACAAACACTCTTTATCTTCTTCCTCCAAGTAATGTTCTATAAATAAAAATTAGTAGATGTTGAGATGCTACCAAAACATAAATTAAAAAGGAATAATTTTAGTTTTCTACAACAACCATTATAAAGACTTATTCTAGACCTAAATCAAATCATTGTGAGTTTTAGTTATTTTTAGACCTGTTATTTAAACAATATTTTGACTGTAAATGATATGGATCTGAAAAGTGACAATGTTTATATGTACATATGTTTTACTGTCACTTATCTATCATGTTTACCGTTATTATATGATCACATATACATCTTTCTTCTTTTTTCCCTTTTCTGTCTATTATTTATTTACAGTCTTTTCTATGCCTATTTATTTAGTTTAAGTTTGGATCTGTTTTCTCTTTTTTCCTTTTGCATGTACGTTGAGCCTAGGCTATCGAAAGCCTAGGCCATTTCCATTAGAATTGCGTATAATTTAGGATAAATTGGAATAACTTGTAATGAGAATAGGTGGAATTGGGCATATCATAACTTGGGAACCTTTGACTATAAATTTGGGGTAATTACAAAAGGAACATGCAAACATGTTAATCTGAATAGGTTGGACTTAATTTAATATTAAGTACAACATGTTATGGAAAATTATGAGGATCAGATGTAATTAAGTAAAACTGGTTACTGTAATATATATGTGTGTATAAATATATATAAATCTGAGCATGTATTTGTCTGTGTTGGGGAAGGTGGTTATACTCAGAATAATATTTATAGGAAATATCATTTACAACCATGCTTATTAATGAACTTAAACCAGCTAAGTTAAACTTGTTAATTAATAAGCTAAGAGGTCCCATGTCTTGCTGTTTATATCGGTTTTGTGACTCTTGAAATCCTAGTTACTCAGGGGCACAAGCCTAGGCGGTGAATTGTGTTAATCTTTCTATGTAGAACCTGTATCAGTTAGTTTCCCTATTAGTATCATAGAGAGGCGTTGCATTAGGTAGGGGTCAGGGCATGCTTTACTGATCTAGATTGTAAGAGGTTCGAAGGTTGAAGGTGGGTACAGGCGTGTTCTAGTGGAGTCATAAGCGTGCATGGCTTGTTCCGGTGGAGTCATAAGCGTGCATGGGTCCGATGGGGGAAAGTAAGATTCTTTAACACCAGCGAATAGGTCTGTGTCTTATAAGTTGACGGGTTAGGGACTGATATCTCTTACTGCCAAGGCTGGCATAGGATATTTTCATAGTAGAGAGCTGATCGCATAGGTAGTAATTAGTGTAAAACCTAATCCTGATAGCAGGTGTAGAGACGTGTTCTTGGATATAAATGAGAAGGTTACTTTATCTTTACCGTGCTATGTTATCTTCTTTACTTCGTACTTGTATATTTTACTGTATTTCCTTATCTAGCTCAATTTATCTGTCGTGATACTTCTTATCTTTTGCTTGTGCTAAAAATCACTAGAACTCACCAGACTCTATGTCTGACCTATTTTGTTTTTCCTTCTTTCTCTTCCTTTTTCTCCCTTGGGTTCTCAAGGTGGTGGTGTACAGTAGTGATCGTGATTCCTTTCAGCTTGGATTTGGATTTCTTCTGACTATATGTACTACTTTGACTTCTGTTCTACTTTATTATGGATTTTGAGGAGGAATATGACTTTATGGTTTTGTACTCTATTGATTTGTGTCATGATATAGATGGTTATGACTATGGTTTTTGACATTTGAAATTGTAATGGTATAATGGTGATTTAATAATAATAATAATAAATTCGCTGCATTTTTTATATTCTGTCGTGTGAATTTTAGTTACTGTATATCTATTGCGATTTACAAAACTTAATGCATCTTCACTGGGTGACATTAAGGGATGTGGGGTGTCACACTTGGTGTTAGCACTAAAGGTTACAAGATCAGAGAAATTATTTGAAAATGAGTTTTCAAAGAATCAAGAGAAACCTATTTTTGAAAATATATCCCCTCAAGTCATCAACAATATTTCTTCGATCTCTTTTTGAATCCTTATTTCTTCTCTTTTTCAACATGTCCAGGGCTAATAGTCTTCTCGAGGGCATTCCACTTCTGACATGGTTCCCCAGACACTTAAAGGCTACGACACCTACCGAAGTACAAGGAGATGCCCCACCCCCGGCTGCAGCCGCAGTAGCTCCGCTTCATCATGTAGCCAACTTTTCTATGCTTTGTAAGGACTTATGTGCGATGGGAGGTAAGCTATTTTGTGGTGTAGAGAGCTTTGTACAGGTGCGCAATTGACTTAGAGAAACAGAGAGTGTGTTTGATCTTTTGGAGCTCGACGATAGAAGAGAGATTCAACTGATTGCTTGGCAAACAAAGGAAGAAGCTTCATACTATGGGAGGTGACCCAGGCGGGGTAGGCGGTAGCCACTTGGGATTAGGGCTGCACACAACCCACGTCCAACCCAACCCAACCCACCAATCAGACCCAACCCACATAAATCCGACCCAACCCAACGTAGTTCGGGTTGGATATGGGTTTCAATTTTCAACCCATACTATATATGGGTCGGATGTAATTTTTCAGTCAACAACTTTATATTAACCCAACCCAACATCACTTAAAAAAATATAAGATTTTTTCTTTGATATTTGCACCAAATTAGTGAAATTGTATTCATCCCAGGCATTCCCTTCGCATCCGCTCTCCGCACCATTCTCAACACAAAATTTTTGCTTTGATTTTTTTCTATGTTGTTAAATACGGTGAATTATGCTGCTTTATTAAAATATGCTGAATTATGCATGCTAGTTATTTATATGTTATCGACTGCTGATAAACATAAACCATGTGGATATAATTCCATTGATTTGTGTATTATCATATAGTTGTAAACTATTGAGTTAAAATTTATGTTATGAATTGATCATGTATGCAACCCAACCTAACCCTATTTAACCCGATCCAACCTATACTTCAACTCAACCCAACCCAACCTCATATGAGGTCGGATACAGGTTCAGTTTTCATCAACCCAAACCAATATGGGTCGGATAAAGTATTTGGTTTGATCCGACCGAATCCAAACTTTGTGCATCCCTACTTGGGATGATTTTAGACACAGATTTGAGAGGAAGGAATGCAGATGGAGAAGTTTTTGAGTTTAAAACAAGGAGACATGTCAATGAAGAAATACGTTAACAAGTTTAATCAGTTAGCAAGATTTTGGTTGGATTTGGTGAACACTCCTCATAAGAAGACTTTACAATTTGCGAGAGGGTTTAATCAACCTCTCCAAGGACATGCTTTGATGCACATCCCGATGTGGGCGACTTTCGAGAGACTTGTAGACATGGCTTTGATGCTTGAGGACGATAAAGAAGAGATGAAGGAATTCAAGACCGAGGGGGTATATCCCAAGACTGAGAAAAAGAAATGGTGGTTTCAAAGAGGGAGCGCCAAAGAAAGAGGCAAGCCAGATATGGCTCAGATCGAGACAGAGATAAAATGCCATTATTGTAGGGCTTTAGGGCACTTTGTGGGAGATTGCAAGACAACGAAGAATGCTTGTTTTAGTTATGGTAAAGTTGGACCAGTGCCTTAATAAACAAGGTCAAAAGGCGGGAACGTCTGGAGGACAAGTCCATGCACTAGAGGTTGTTTTGGTTGGAGGACCGGATAGAGGTAGTAAAGTCACGGTCGAATGTTTGATTTCTCTTTTTGACTACCTGTTAGGACTCTCTTTGATTCTGGTGCTTCTCACTCATTTATATCCAATTCTATGGTAGATAATCTGCACTTAGGAACTAGTAATATTTCTGATCCTGTTATAGCCTCAAACCCCATGGGGGTATGACATATTTATATATGATATGTTGGAGTTTGATAATCTCTGTTATGGGCGTCGAGTTTGAATGTGTCACATATGTTCTTGGCTTTATGGGTTATGGGTTGATTCTAGGAATGTATTGTTTAGACGTGTCAAGGGAGAACTCTCGAGATTTGTTAGGCTTCTGACGTGTCAAGGGAGAACTCTCGAGATTTCATGTGACCTATGGGGGTCGGTTGTGCTTAATTTCCTAGATTCGCTTGATTCTTCAGTAGACGAACTTTCGATTAGTACCCATAGTCAGAGATTATCCAGACACGTTCGATGACATTAGGGGATCACCTCAGAGGCGAGAGATGGACTTCCAGATTTACTTGGTGGATAATGCGAAGCCAGTCGCTTTACCAGTGCTCCACATGGCTCCGAGGAAGAGGAGGAAGTCAGCAAGCAAGTTGGTGAGTTATTTGAGACAGGATTCATTAGACGGAGCATATCTGAATAGGGAGATCCAGTCATCTTTGTGTCCAAGGCATATGGATTTCTCCATCTATGCATGGACTATATGGAATTGAATAGGCTCACCAAGATGAATATGCACCCACTTCCGAGGATTGATGACTTGTTTGATCAGCTAATAGGCGCTCATAGTTGGATCTGGAAACGTGATTTCATCAGCTGAGGGTAGAGGACGATAGTAACGACAAGACTGCTTTTAGGACTCCATACAGTTTCTTTGAGTGCCTGGTCATGCCTTTCGGGCTGACCAATGCACCCGCGTACTTTGTGGACTTTATGAATTGGGTGTTTTGCGAGTATATGGACAAGTTTTTGGGGGTCATAGTGGATGACATTCTGTTTTTCTCAAGGAATAAGGAAGAACATATTGTACACTTAGGAGAGGTTCTAGGCACTCTCAGATCGCATCAACTTAAGGCAAAATTCTCTAAATGTCATTTCTGGAGAAAGGAAGTGAGGTTCCTAAGGCATGTTGTCTCTAAGGATGGAATAGCGACGGATCCCACTAAAGTTGTCGTGCTTCAAGATTGGAAGGCTCCTAAGAACGTGACAGAGGTTAGAAGCTTCTTGGGGTTAGCAGGTTATTACAGAAAGTTCATTAAGTACTTTGCAAGTATATCAGCCCCTCTCACCCGCTTGACAAAGAAGAATTTGGTTTTCGCTTGAAGCATTAATTGCGAGGATGCATTCCAGAGACTAAAAAGGGCTCTGACATCAGGCCATGTTCTGACTCTCACTGATGGTAGCAACGTATTTATAGTCTGCACAAATGCTTATGGCACAGGGTTAGGTGTCATGTTGATGCAATAAGGTAGGATAGTTCTATGAAAGTAAATAGTTGAGAGTTCATGAGAAGAACTACCTTACCCATGACTTGAAGTTGGCTGCAATAGTGTTTGCATTTAAGTCTTAACAACACTATCTACTTGGAGAGAGATTTGAGGTATACACAGATTAGAAGTTGCTTAAATATTTGTTCTCGTAGAAGGATCTCAATTTAAGGCAGTAATGATGGACGAAATTCCTAGCATCCTACGATTTTGAGATAGCTTGTACCCTATGCAAGGGGAATGTGGTTGCGGACGCGTTGAATAGGCAGAGGATGACCTTAAGTCCTCTATTCGTAGAGAGGCATAGCTTGAGTATACATCGACCTTTGATTTTAGGCCGTTTACGGAGCTTATGCCTAGCTTACTGGCACCATTGGAGGTGCCACCTACTTCTATAGAGTTCATTGGATCAACACAACAGGAGGACCAATAGTTGGTGGACATCTTGGATAGACTTAGTGGAGGAAAGACTTTTAGTCACCTAGCTAGATATGTTGTGGACAAGATGGAAGGCTTTGTGCTCCCAGAGTTGGAGACTTGTTGAGGACAATCCTTGAGGAGGCTCATCACTCTTGGATAACTATTCATCCGGATGGTGACAAGATGTATCGAGATATGAAGTGGTATGAAGAAGGATGTTGCGCAGTTTGTGGCCTGACGTTTGACTTGCCAGTGAGTAAAGGCTGAACGAAGGAAACCTGGTGGATTGCTTCAGCACTTAGATATCCTATAGTGGAAGTGGGAGAGCATGTCGATGGATTTTATCGATGGTTTGCCCAGATCAAGGAAGGCAAACACTGGTATATGGGTGAAAATTGATAGATTAACTAAGAGCGCTCATTTTATCCCCATCAAGAGCAAGAGGACAGTAGCTTGGCTAGCATCCGTATACCTTCGAAAGATAGTCCGAGTCCACGGGGTACTTCTAGTATAGTTAGCGAACGTGGCCCCATCTTCACAAGCAAGTTTTGGAAGAGCATGCAAGAGGCACTAGGAACACAGTTGCAACTTAGCATAGCTTACCACCCTCATACTGATGGACAGACTAAGAGGGTCAATATGGCTCTTGATGATTTATTGATATTGTGTATCCTAGACTTCAGAGAGACTTGCGAGGAGCATCTCCCATTGGTTGAGTTTGCCTACAATAATAGTTACTAGTCTAGCATTAGGATGGAATCCTTCGAAGAACTTTACGGATGACCTTGTAGATCACCGACATGTTGGTGGGAGTTTACAGACACACTTCTACTTGGGCCTGAGATGGTGAGAGAGACTTCTGAGAAGATAGACCTTATTCATAGACGGATGAAGGCGACACAGGACATGCAGAAGTCATACGCCGATAGAAGGAGGACTGATTTGGAATTTGAGGTAGGAGATATGGTCTTTATCAAGGTATCACCTCCAAGAAATGTTGTTTGCTTTGGCTCGGTAGGGAAGTTGGCGGTGAGGTTCATAGGGCCATTACCCATAGTTGAGAGGACGGGCCAGATGGCCTATAGGATTAGAGTAATAGAGAGGCTGGCGAGAGTTTACAACATGTCTTATATTTCCCATTGGAGGAATTGTCTACACAATTCAGTAGAGGTAGTGGAGCCAAGCATGCTTAAGGATGTCGAAGTGGTAAAGGAGGCGTCAATCAGGAAAATTCCTACCCATATTTTTGGATCAGAGATTAAGAAGCTACGCAACAATTAGGATCAAGTTAGTGAAGGTGCAATGGGGAGAAGATCGTGACGATGCGACATAGGAACCGAAAATAAGATTCGCGCTTCTTACCTTTTCTCGTTGAGAGTACGTTCTTAATCCTTTCTAAGCTTTTGAAATCGATTCTATTGTTTCTATCATTCAAGTACGTTTATCATATCATTAGAATCTCGATCCTTAGGAAGTAGCTTATGTTTGGAATCATGTGTTTAAGATGTTATGTTTGATGGTTGCAAGTGGATACAAGTTTTTGCTAGTGGTTACCAGTGGACGCATATACATACACATTAGGCACTAGATCAGCTCAAACACTTACATATTGCATACGAATGTGTGTGCATTTTAATTTTCAATGGATGAAAACGGTTGAATCATCACATGGATGCTGCATTTTGGTGGATGGTTGTGCACACATATAGAACTTATATGTAATAATAGGATTCTTTTTCATACATATTTGATACACAGCACATACATATATCACATTAAGGAGGTCAACTGAATCAATCGACCACTAACTTTCGCATTATTGTAGGGACATATGCACAACACTCTATGCATGTGTTCATACAAAGCACCAAATTTTGTAAGGACAATGGATCCCAGTGGTTGATGGATGAGTAGATGGGTGTGTGTGGTTGATAAATAATGAAACTCTTCTTAACGTGGAGACTTCGGGGACAAAATCCTTTAAGGAAGGGAGAATGTAACACCCTACATTTTAGTATGCCATAAAATAAAATGAATATTAATTAGTAAAATATTTGATACTGAGTGAAATAGACAAAATTGTTGCATTCGTTATGAAATTCTAGTTCAGATAGACTCTTGGTTTTCGTAAATCGGATTAAGTATGAAGAAGTTATAAACTACAGAAGGTTGAACTAAAACAATGTATAATATATACATTAAAAATAAAATTGAATGTAGGATAAATGGTAAGTGGGCGACCCAGTCCCTTGGGTCAACACAAGGGTCGACCCAGGTCTAAGGCGGGTCCACCCATGTGTCGACCCAAGTAGTAGGTGGGTTGACCCACCAGCATGTAGGGAAGATTCCTGCATTTATATCTAGACTATTTTGTGTGTTATATACATATGCTGACTCAGCTTTGGGTGTATGGTTTGATTTGATAATCTAATATATATTGGTTTACATTTATCCTAACTAATCTATAAATAGGCTAGCTACCTCACCCATTTTTTTGCACACAAATATTCTTCATCTTCTTCCTCCAAGTTATATTCTATGAATAAAAATAAGAAGATGTTGAGGTGTTGCCAAAGCATAGATTAAAAAGGGATAATTTTAGTTTTCTACAACAACTATTTTAAAGAATTATTCTGGACCTAAATTAAATCACTGTGGGTCCTAGTTATTTTTAGATCTGCTATTTAAACAGTAAACGATATGGATCTGAAAAGCAACAATGTTTATATGTATATATGCTTTACCGTCAATTATCTATCCTGTTTACAGTTATTATAAGATCATATATATATATATATATATATATATATATATATATATATATATATATATATATATATCTTCCTTTCTATATTTTATTTATTTACATCCTTTTCTATGCCTATTTATTCAGTTTGAGTTTGGATATGTTTTCTCCTTTTTCCTTTTTTATGGACACTGAGCTTAGGCCATCGAGAGCCTGGGTCATTGTAACGACCCGCATTTTTCAGCGATATAATTAACTTATTTAATTATATAATTCGTGACTTAGAATTCAAATGGTCGTTTAATTAAACAATGATTGTAGATTTAATTAATATAATAATTAAATAATATATATTTAAACTCTGAAGTAATCAGAATTAGTGGAATTCACAATATAATGTGAACTGGACAATTTATAACATATAATTCAGTTTAGAGTTGAAATATATTAACGAATATATTATATAAACGAAGTTTGAACGTATAATTATATTATAATTATAATCGGGCTCGAAATGGCGCGGTAGTTCGCAATTTGGCGATTCGAACTTTAAACGAATATACAAAAGCCGTTTTAAATCGGATTTCTGTGAAACAAGAAACGTTCAGAGCTGGTGTAGTATATTTTTCTAGTGGAAGAGAAAAATCGGGATTTTGTCGTGTAGATTTTTAGTTATGTCCAAATTAAATATTCAGAAAAACAACGGTATATTCGTTCGTGGCCATAATGGTTATTTAAAGATATTTGAATGTCGGGTTTGAATTTAGACAAGGTTCTTTTGGGACATAATGATAATTTAATTTTTAGAATTTTATTGTAATTTTTAATTAATTTAATAAGCAACTTTTTATTTGGAGTATTTTGCACCCTGTAATCAACATTTTGAGGTTTCACAATATGAGTTAACCTATCGATATTATTATATTTTTGAGATTGTGACACCTCATTGGACACAACCGTAATTTTATTTCTGTCCGTAGCAGTCGATAAATAAACGAAGTTCTTTGATATTGGCACCACATTAACATCAACAAAATATAAATAAGCAGTAGTGCCTTGCTCCACCCATAAAAGAAGACATAGTGTTTGGCAACCTGCGATATGGGTTTATATCTTTTTTGTGGATTGTATGATACATATGTTGCACGACTTTATGGTATGCTAGAAAACAAACAAAACAATATAGGTGTGACTCAACGCAAAGAGTTGTGGTTAATACTCACGTTAGGTGGCCTCTTGTATTACCATTAGTTTAAGTATTCACAGACTATAAAATACCCTTCTTAGATGTTAAAACCTAAACTACATTCTTCAACAAACAATAAAACAAGATGCCACTTTCTAAAATAATTTCATCAGCATTTTCTATCTTCTAAAATCCATAGGAAATCATTCAAAAGCCTAGAAATCATAATATATACATAGATAGATTCATGAAGGGGTGCTTTTCAAGTTGCTATGGTTTTTTTGTGTTCGAACATAATTGTAATCGCTGTTTTGTTCACCAGCGGGAACCTGGCTTCGCGAATTGAGATTTTGGGGCATCGATCTTTAGACTGGTGATTAGATTTGGGTTCGGTAGGGGTGTTCGCACCCTGAGTGCTAGTTTGGTGAATTGCGGTTCAAGTTTGGTTCGGTGGTTTTACTGTGTCGTCTGTGCGACGGAAATGGCGGGTTGGTGTCGAGGTTTACATGAAGGGGATGGGAAGAGAGAGGAATCGATGAGGAGTTGATTGGTGTAATCATTGTTCGATTAAATAGAGGGAGGAGGGATCGAAGGTCACGACCACGTTTTCTTTCTGAAATGGCTGGAGCGGTTTTAGAAGATGAAGAAGGAGGAGTAAGAACAGAGGCAGGTTTAGTAATTTGAAGTGGACCGGGTTCTAATTGATAAAGCCCAAGGAAATATATATGAAGTTTTAATTAATTTTAAATAATGCTTTAGCTTGTTAATCTTATATCTTGGCCATACGGTGTCAGATTTACGAACGGTCAGATCCGTCGGGATCGTACGGACGGACACTACCCAAAGAACTGACTGAGACTGGATTGGAGCTCGTTTGAATTTATAGCGAAATAAATTGTTTGATTCAAATCAAACAATAGTTTATCGTTCTTTAACGATGAACTGCCAATGTGAGTAAAACTCACCAACTTTGAACAGTTATATTTTTATAACGTATTCTTAGAACTGATAAGTATCAGTTGATTGCTGTGTGTTAATTGTTTGGTTGAATTGCTTATGTATTGGTTGAAATCATAGATAACGATATATATAAATCGTTAATCAAATATTGATTCTGTTTAACAGAATATTTCATATTGAAATGAAATCGATGTTAATGATATTGTTTAACATCTATGATGCAGGGAAACAGGTTGGTGGAATCCAACTGGATTCCTCAACATTTATTTTATTGTTTTTCATATATTGTGATATATGATGTGATATAATATAATCTGTTGTTGATTATTTGTGTTTGAATGATATCGATCAATGTTATTTGGTATTTTAGATACCATAAGAAATACTGGGATGTAAAAAGGGGATTTTCAAAGTATATTTTGAAAATAAATTAT
This sequence comes from Allium sativum, assembly GCA_030737875.1. Classification (NCBI taxonomy): domain Eukaryota; kingdom Viridiplantae; phylum Streptophyta; class Magnoliopsida; order Asparagales; family Amaryllidaceae; genus Allium; species Allium sativum. Next base: position 39,815,263 of record CM060913.1, read on the forward strand.
TTATATAAAATCAATGGATTTTATATATAAAAGGAAAAAGGATTTTATATAAGGAAATAATTATAAAATCAAAAGAATATAAAGGAAATTATTTGTAAAACAAATATAAAGGAAATTATTTGTAAAACAAATATAAAGGAAGGTATTTGCAAAACAAATAGAAGGAGAAATATTTGTAAAACATTTACAAATAGATTAAATGGAAATATTTATTTATTTGTTAAATAAATAGGAAAGATAAAGGAAATATTTATTCGTTAAATAAATAGAATTTGAAAAGGGAATAGTTATTTGTTAAGTAAACAAATAGAAAAGGAATAATTCAAAGGAATAATTCAAGGGAATAATTCAAAGAAATAATTCAAAGGAATAAATCAAAGGAGTTAATTCAAAAGAGTTAATCGAAATGAGTTAATTGAATATAAGTTATTCGGTTAAAGTTAATCGAATAGAGTAAATTAGATAGAGTTAAACATTTAGAGTTAATCAGTTAGAATTAATCAGTTAGAACTAATCTATTAAAATTAATCAGTAAGAGTTAACTAGTCAGAATTAATCAGTTAGAATTAATCAGTTAGAACTAATCTGTTAGAATTAATCAGTTAGAGTTAACCAGTCAGAATTAACCAGTTAGAGTTAACCAGTCAGAATTAATCAGTTAGAGTTAACCAGTTAGAGTTAGAGTTAACCAGTTAGAGTTATCAAATGCAATTTATTCGAAGAGGAGTTATCGAATACTGATTATTCGAAAGGAGTATCAAATCTAGTTATTCGAAAGGAGTAATCGAATATAGTTTATTCGAATAGAATTAAAGGAGTAATCAAATATAGTTTATTCGAATAGAATTAAAGGAGTAATCGAATATAGTTTATTCGAATAGAATTAAAGGAGTAAATCGAATATAGTTTATTCGAATAGAATTAAAGGAGTAAATCGAATATAGTTTATTCGAATCGAATTAAAGGAGTAAATCGAATATAGTTTATTCGAATAGAATTAAAGGAGTATCGAATACAGTTTATTCGAAAGGAGTTATCAGTGTTAGTTTAATCAAATAGAGTTAATCAATTAGAATTAAATCAAAAAGAGTTAATCCAATAGAGTTGATTGATAAGAGTTAATTGAATAGAGTTGATCGAATATAGTTTATTCGAAGAAAGGTTTTCGAATCTAGTTATTCGTAAGAGAGATTATCAAATATAGTTATTCGAAGGGAGGAGTTATCGAATAGAGATTATTCGAAAGATAGTTACGTAAGGAAGTTTGTTAAAGATTTAAAAGATAAACTTTGACTATTCCGAAGTTAAAACGTTGTTCAGTTAAGGTCTGAGAGGTAATTATACCCCAACTTGATTGACTTCCTTCTTAACTAAGGAATGGTAAGGTTTGATAGTAGAATGATGGTTAAGTGAATTTAGTAAGTGGATGGAGTTGCCATAGCGATGTTTTATTTAAACATCTGTTTAAATCCAATGAAGGAACTTCGGAAATGTTTTCCAAATAATAAATCAGAAATGTTTTTTAATATAGGAAACAAGAAATGGAAATGTTTTCCATTGCTAATAACATATATTTTCTAAAATTAGAAAATAAGAAATGTTGAATATATGGAAATAGGAGATAAATAAATTAATGAACTAAAGAGATAAATGTTGAATGATGATTGATCGATAGAATTTCCATCTGGAAATAATAGCGTTGTTTGCACACGTGTTTTTCTTTGATAGTTAACTCACCGACTATCGAAGTTTTCGACCATTTTAACGTTGTTAATATGGAGAGACCGGTTGGATTATTATCCAAAGAACCACTCCGTATTGGCATAAGCATTGCAAATAATATATGCCAAAGATAATTGAAGACGGAGTAAAGTGCAAGGGTTGTTGTATAAATCTTAGGTAAAGATTGCCTAAGATGGTTGTACTGAATAGTGCCTTCGGTTTGTCCAGTCCTAGGATGACCTGTATGGAAGAATGTCGACAGAGTATATTTAATAGATCACGTAAGTTGATCTCTTCAAAAGTTCGTACGTTTGGTGGTGGATGAATTCGTTTCTCTTAGTTGTATACCCGTTGTATTTTTGGGAAAATCAAATTGTGATTTGGCGGGTATGACGATGTGACATTCAAAGTGAATAATTGTGTAATCTGTCAGAGATAAGTGTGGCCTCTAGCCTCACAACCGGGAAATGACAAAAATCGGGCAGGCAGCATGGCTATGTAGGTTGCACCTATTAGGGTGTATAATCACCTGATCTAGAGTTTCATTTACTTCTAAAAATCTATTGTCGATGTTGTCCCATTCGGGAAATGGTTGTTGATCCGAACCATTGGTGATATACATTCGATACACTCAAGCGAAATGAGTGGTCGGTCATGTGTGGCTGGGTTGCAAGATGTTCTTGTTGAACCCAGTGTATTCCTCTCTAGAGGTGCACTAGCGAAAGGTGGTTCCATACCTTGTCATAGTTGGAAATCAATTACCCAATACGTGCTTGCGGTTTCGATTGTATACTATATATGTAGAATGTGAGATGAAAGCATTTCTGCTAGATGATTATTATATTGTGGTTGATAGACATTATTATAATATCAAAAGGTTTTTGATATAAAGATGTTTTGGATTCCCATAAGGAAAAACCCGTTCCGTTATACGGCGTGGTCTTATGAGATATCGTTTACTTGCTCAAACTGTTTTTAATTGTTTTACTCATACCAGTCCCATGACTGACCCGGAGTTTATTTTGTTTTGTTTCCCTAAACTCTTGGGTGCCCAATTTTGTACGGGCAGTCAAGTAGTCGGGATTTACAGATACTTGAAGAGCTGGAGCAGGAGGCTTCAGAATTATATAGCTGTGGTTATTTTCCATTGTGTTATAAGTGTTGTACTTTGGAAATGATATGTATATTCAGGTACAGATTTATATTTCAAAGTTATATTATATATTATATGTTATTCGTTCCGCTGTGAGGTTCGTGTTACTCTGATGTTGTGTTGTTCTTCTTCTTCTATTCTAAGTGTCTATCTTATCTATTCTCACCCTCTAATTTCTTTCATTAACTACCGGTATTTTTCGATGTTTGGTTAGTCGTCATTGAGTTTATGTCGATAACCAAAGTCATCAAAAACCGGGTCGTTACAGTCATTTCCGTTAGAATTGCGTATAATTTGAGATAAAGTGTAATAACTTGTAATGATAATAAGGATAATTTGGCATATTATAACTTAGGAACCTTTGACTATAAATTTGGGGTGATTATAAAAGGGAAGGATATACAAACATGTTAATCTGGATAGGTTGGACTTAATTTAATATTCAATATAAAATGTTATAGAGAATATGAGGATTAGAAGTAATTAAATAAAACTCGTAACTATTATATATATATATATATATAGACACACACACACACACATATATATATATATATAAATACATACACACACATCTGAGCAGGTGTTTGTATGTTTTGGGGAAAAGGGTTGTACACAGAATAACATTTATAGGAAATGTAATTTACAACTATGCTTATTAATGAACATAAACATGCTAAGTTAAACCTGTTAATTAATAAGCCAAGAGGTTCCACGTCTTGTTGTTTATATCTGGGTTTGGGACTCCTTAAATCCTAGTTACTTGGGGGCACAAGCCTAGGGGGTGGCTTGTGTCAATCTTGCTGTGTGGAACTCATATCAATCAGTATCCTTGTTGGTATCATAGAAGGGCCTACTGATCTGGACAGTAAGAGGTTCAAAGGTGGAAGGTAGGTACGGGTGTGTTCCGGTGGAGTCATGAGAGTGCATGGGTCTGATAAGTGAAACTAAGATGTTGTAACACTAGCGAATATGTCTATGTCTTATAAGTTGACAGGTTAAGGACTGATATCCCCTACTGTCGTGGTTGGCATATGATATTTGCATAACAGGAAGCCAATCACATGGGTAGTATTTAGTGTGATAACCCCAAACCCCCGTATGACGAAAGCAAGGATAATCATTGGAATATAACATAGAAACAATAACAGCAGAACAAAATTATAGAATTACACCAGATAAAGTACATCAAAGCAACACTGGAAATGATATCAACATCAGACTTACACAGCATAACAGGATCATACTTAGTACAGAATACAATTTTCAGCTTAATATAAAATGTCTGTAGCGGAACTAAACACAATATACTAAATGAAGTCTGAACAGCATAATAGAAATGATAGAATCCATCTTCAGCTCCAAAGCTATCCAGAATGAGTCTGCTAAAACTTGAATACAAGGCTGCCCGTGTGAAAAAATAGGGGCACCCAAGTTTGCAAAGTGAAACGAACTACGAATCAGTCATGGGACTGGTACGAGGAACCTTACTTAACCTATTTAATAATAAGGCTAATCACAGGACCATGCTGCTAACGCGGAACGGGTTTTCTCCATTGGATTGCCAGTGCATGAAATAAAGTAAATCATTAACCAACACAATGCTTTTTAGAAAAATGAAGCCATTATAAGACTCAAGTCCCATCACACAATGCAACGCAAACCAGAGGATAGAGTTTTACCTTATAATGGCCAAAATATGCTTGATACGTATAAAGCAGAATCATTTGATATTATTATTAGTGCATATATGTTTCAAAAATAATTTCAATCATAATGTATCAATCATAGACGACATAACTACCATATACTATGTCACCATACTAGTTTTACAATCAAAACCGCACAGTGTCGTATTGGAAGTTGGATTTCCATCATGAACCAAGGCAGGGGATCGTCCTTACCGAGTTCGAGACTCTCTAGCCCGAGCCTCGGGATACAGCCGCAACTGCACCTAGGAGCAGCAAGGTCAGTCCACACTTACATTAGTGGATTAGCTATTCCTGAGAAATGCGTTTCTTTGCCCCACGGGGCGTAAATCAAGAGCCGTTAGGGACTCAAATTCGAGGTGCCTCATTCCATCATCCACATAAGTAAAAATATCTGGGCTCCATACCATGACACCACTCCTAGCTAGAAAGAAACGCATGTCCTCCCTGCCATCCTCTCCCGTTTCCGGTTCATACCGGGGTGTGAGGCTCGCGAATTAGCGCTATACACAAAGCTATGCTAATTAAAGTCGTGCTTTGATCATCAACCACAAGGCTCTGTTTTTCAACAAAAGCCTTGATCATTTGCATCTTATCATGCCACACTGACAATCCACGCCATGTGACTAATGGCTATCGATATATAACCTCGGAGCTCGTACATCTCAGAGAAGGGTGTTAAGCAAGAGAATAAATTCTCCGCCACTAAGCAGATATATATTTAATAGAAATCAATCGGCACAGAGTAAAATCCAATGTCAGACACACATCCATTTACAAGTCCGTTCTGTGTCTGGACGAAACCGGAGGCACCTTATTCCTCGTTCCATATGTCCAATACGGAAGAGAGGCCCTCGCATATCCGGAAAATCAACAAGTACGTCTGGACAACTACGATTGTAACCCTTTCAAGGCAGCAACTCCAATCAAAGGCATCAGTAGTCGTCCATTCGATGTGAAGATCGCTGGTTTTCAACCACCGTCTTCAATACCTTCGACTTCTGACCGTCGTATAATTATTTGAAATGAGAATTAACTCGGCCTTTTCAAATAATTTGCGAATATATATAATTCAAATCAATTCTTTTCATTCCATATCATTTAAAATATTTTATAACGATTTATCGCTATTTTTATTTATATAAAAATAACCCCTTTTAATTAAACGACGCTTCAGGTCATTACGCGACCCTGACGCTGTTTTTATTAAAATTTGAATTACACATTTCTCCAAATCTAACCATTGGATCTTAGCAAATTTTATATCGTTTGAAACATCTTTCCAAAGTGAACCCAATCGTTCCAGTTTCGGGAAAATCTGACGGTCGGATCTCTCGGTATAATCGTTTAAAGTTATGATTCTAAATTGCAAACTATCGCGCGCGATTCGTTTATTTTAATATATATATATATATATACACGAATATAATTCGTTTGACGATTTCAAATTATTTATTCTTTAAATAATTTTGTACACCACATACACATGTTAAAAAGAATATTTTTATCTAACAAAAATATATTTTAACACATGGTTCTTTTTCTAACTTTGATAACATGTTAATGGTTAATGTTTTGATCTAACAAAACGCATTTAACAAAACATATTTTTATAACTTTGATCTTTCTAATGACTCTTTCTTACATTAAAAATGAAAAAATTTAGTGTTACAACATTCTATCAACCTAGAGTCTTTTTAATAATTCCTTCGTACGTTAAAAATGTATATTTTAGTTTTGAAATATTTTTATCAAAACTTGTATCTTTCATACGTTAAAAATGTAAATTTTAATGTTAATATATTTTATCAAACAATGAATCCCTTTTAAACAAATGAAACTTTTTTAATGATTCATTTTTTTTACATTAAAAATGTAATTTTTTTATGTTAACACATTTCATTAAACCATGAATCCCTTTTTAAACAATGAATCTTTTTAGTGATTCATTTTTACATTAAAAATGTAATTTTTAATGTTAACTTAAAAATGTAATTTTTAATGTTAACGCATCTTATCAAACAATGAATCCCTTTTTAAACAATAATCTTTTTAGTGATTCATTTTTACATTAAAAATGTAATTTTTGATGTTAACACATTTTATCAAACCTAACTCTTTTTAATGAATCATTCTTGCATTAAAAATGTAATTTTTAATGTTGAAATATCTTTATTCAAATAATGAATATTTTAATGAATCTTACTTACATTAAAAATGTAATTTTCAATGTTGAAATATTTTTATTCAAACTTGAATCTTTTTCATCATTTATTATGCACAATAAAAATGTAAATTTTTATTGTTAAACTTTTTTATTTCAGTCAATGAATATTTTTCATCATTTCTTATCTATAATAAAAAAAATGTAAATTTTTATTGTTTAACCTTTTTATTTGAATCAATGAATATTTTTCATCATTTCTTATCTATAATAAAAAATGTAATTTTTTATTGTTAAACCTTTTTATTTCAATCAATGAATATTTTTCATTATTTCTTATCTACAATAAAAAATGTAAATTTTTATTTTTAAACCTTTTTATTTCAATCAATGAATATTTTTCATACTTTATATATACAATAAAAATGAAATTTTTATTATTCAAACAATTTTTATTTCATACATGAATATTTTACATACGTTCTATTTATACAATAAAAATATGATTTTTATTGTTAACATGTTTTTATTTCAAATAATGATCATTTTCATATACTTTATTTATACAATAAAAATGTGATTTTTATTGTTAACATATTTTTATTTCAAATAATGACCATTTTCATGTATTCTATTTATACAATAAAAATGTGATTTTTATTGTTACCATATTTTTATTTCAAATAATGATCATTATACAACATATGAATATTTCAGAAAATTTCGGCATTATAACCGCAGGGTAATTAAAACCGACATCGTCCCTAGTACGACTCCTCTGCTATCCTAGGCCTCGCGGCGATACAAGGGTTTTATTTTTATAATTTTCACAATACAATTCATTTTCACAACACTGTGAATTTATCACAACCAATTTCGTTTCAACCACAATCAATCATCCACAATCACAATCAATTTCACACCACAATACAATCAAGTCGTATGTGGACGACGGTGTCGGGAGCTACTAAGCTCCATCTGCAACCTAATATAATTTTATTCAATTATTTCTGAATCAAAAATATCACATTGTTTTTTATTCCTTCTAAAATTGTAGAATGCTCCAAAAATTCTCTGGTCTCTTCTACAATGTCGTGTACGATGCCACGAGTCCAATGGATCATGTTTCATCGAATTTCGTTATCGCATGATAAAGATACGACTTTTATAAATAAACCTGGATTCGCAACGCTCAAAAGTGTTACAAACCATTTGAATTAATCAGGCCGATACCTTTCAGATTTGGTTCCAAATTAGGTTTCAAATTTTTTTCCAATTCGTTCACTGTGAAACCGATCGGGTTGCATCACGTCGACGGGCCAGGGGAGCCGCTCTGATCGACGGTGGTGGGGTCCACTTCGACAGCGAATCGGCGGCGTGATGGCAGGTTGAATGTGGCGACTTCGTGGCATTAGATCTCTCTCCACATGCGACGAAAAAAATACAAATCAGGTATGGATTGAAAGCTAGGAGAAAACACTACAAAAACCTCAACTGGAGCGTTTGATTTCGTTGAGTGGATTAGGAGTTATTGAGAAGAGAAGGGAAGAAGAGGTAGCCACCATCGATTTTGAAAGGTTACGGGTTTTCAGAAAAGGGAAGACAAGATTTGATTGGTCCAATTTATAATTAAATTATTTTTAATTTCTTTAATTCCAAAATTATCGTTTTATCCTTCTTACTCAAAATCAAACCCAATGAGTGCCTCATCTAGCTAAATACCCCCATTCTGAACACAATGGAACATGTTTCATAAGCCCATTCAACTGTTTTAGTCAGTTATTCTTTAAATTAAAATATAAAACATTCAATATTAAATTTGAACGTACATTTTAACTTACCGGGGCCACATATTGATTCTAAAAATCCTCGAAAAATAAATCTATCTATATTTTGATGATGCGGTCCTAACAAAATTAATTTCGTCGAATTTGGAGGCTATCTGAAAAATGACCATTTTTTGGTCAATCTAATTTGACAGAAATTGAAGAAACACGTTTTCTTTTACTAATGCTCACATATTAATTCCAAAAATTATGGAGTTTTAAACCTAGCAATAAACTGACATTCTGGATCCAACAAAAGTGGTTTCGTCAAAAACGGAGGTCGTTTGCAAAATGACTATTTATAAGGGTTATATATTATATTATATTCCATGGCGACTATTTCTAATTTTAAACTGGACATAACTTTTAATTCACGCTATGAAATCTGGATTTTTCACTTTCATTAGAAAGATATTGTTAAACAGATTCTAATATTTCTAATTTTGCTAAAATCTGATTTATTTTGAATCTTGTACATTCATTTGAAATTTGAAATTGAATTTTCAAAATGCCGCGCCATTTCAGGCTCGTTATATAATTAGAATAAATATATACGTTCTAACTTCGATTTAAATAAATTTTAAATCGTTATTATTTACAATAAATCATTTTAAATATTCAAAATTCATAAAAATAGCCAAAAATAAATTTTTTAAATTGGTTTTGATTTTCCGGGTTGTTACAATCTCCCCCACTTAAAAACGTTTCATTCCCGAAAAGGAAACAAAAGTAAAGTATGAAACAAAACGGAAATAGAATATATTGTAAATGTACCTCGCACTAGAGCTAATCAGAGATATCCACTCTGTTAAGCCTGTTTAATGCTATCCTCGGTCTCCCATGTACAGTCTCTAGGATCTCTGCTCCATTGCATTTTGACTAGATGTATCTTTTTGTTTCTCAGAACTCTAGTTTCTTTGCAAATAATCTTTACTGGCTCTCTTCTCACTGCTAAGCTTGGAGTAATTTCCAAATCTTGTTGTGTTGCTTCTTCCACAATCAAGTCTGGATCATGCACATGCTTTCGAAGTTGAGACACGTGAAATACATCATGTACTCCTAGCAACCAGTCAGGCAACTGAACCCTGTAAGCAAAAGTTCCAATTCTCTCAAGTATAGGAAATGGACCAATAAATCTAGGTGCCAACTTCCCTATATTCCGGAAGCAGACTACCCCTCTCAATGGGGAAACTCTTAGATATACATAATCACCAACAGAAAATTCTAAATCCCTTCTTCTCGATTCTACATAACTCTTATGTTGGCTATGAGCTATTTGCATCCGCTTCTTAATGAAATCGACTCTATCCGAAGCTTCTCGAATCATGTCGGGACCCAATACTTGTCGATTGCCTGGTTCTACCCAACATGCGGGGGATCTACATGGCCTGCCATACAATGCTTCGAATGGCGACGTTTGTAAACTTTCTTGGTAACTATTATTATATGAAAACTCAACCAAATGCAAGTGATCTTCCCACGATCCGCCAAAATTAAGAATACATGCTCGCAACAAGTCTTCTAGTATACGATTCACCCTCTCAATTTGGCCATCTGTTTGAGGATGATAAGCCATGCTCAGATTTAACTTTGTCCCCAGCTCCTCTTAGAATGCTTCCTAGAATTGACTAGCGAATATTGGACCATGATCACTAATAATACTACTAGGAACTCGATGTAGTCTAACGATTTCTCTAAAATAAATTTTCGCCAGACTTTGTGCTGTTCTAGTTGATCTAACAGAAATAAAATGTTCAGTCTTCATGAAACGGTCTACGATCACCCAAATATTGTCATTTCCTTTCCAGGTTCAGGGCAAACCATCAATGAAATCCATGGAAATTTGATCCCACTTCCAATTTGGAACCTACAGTGGTTGTAACAATCCGGCAAGTTTCTGCTGATCACTTTTGACTTGTTGGCAAGTAGAACACCTGCTAGCATATACGGAAATGTCTCTTTTCATAGATTTCCACCAGAACGTACGCTTGAGATCATGATACATCTTACTCACCCTTGGATGAATACTAAGCTTGGATTTGTGACATTCATCCATCACTTCCCTTCCGAGCTCAAGAATATTCGGAACACAAATTCGGCCTAATAACCTCAGAACTCCTTTGTTATCAATCTGGAAACTCAAGGGTTTGCCTTCCAGAACTCTTTTACTAATCCTCTGAATAAATTCATCATCTTTCTGAAAAGCAGAGATTTTTTCAATCAATGAAGGCGTAATAATGAGATTAGCAATAATTGCATTCTTTCTTCTAAGCGCATCTGCTACAACATTGGCTTTCCCTGGAGTATACAAAATATCAAAATCGTATGCCGCAAGAAATTATAACCAACGCTGCTACCTCAAATTCAAGTCCTTCTCGGTGAACAGATACTTTAATTACTTATGATCTGTATATAATTCGAACTTCTCACCCAAAAGATAGTGCCTCCATATTTCCAAAGAAAACACGGCGGCTAACAACTTAAGATCATGAGTAGGATATCTCTTCTCATGCGGCTTTAATTGACGGCTAGCATAAGCAACGACTTTGCCTCTTTGCATTAATACCGCACCAATGCCTTCAAGATAAGCATCTGTATTGACTATCAAATCTTGATTGCCATTGATAATAGTCAACACCGGAGCAGTAGTCAACCTTAATTTCAGCTCTTGAAAGGCTGCCTCACATGCAAGCGTCTAATTAAACTTTGTATGCTTCTTGGTAAGTTTCGTTAATAGACAAGATAGCTTCGAAAAATCTTTCATGAATTTCTGATAATCGATAGCCAATCCTAGAAAACTTCTGACTTCTGTAGGCATGCTAGGCTACTTCCAATCTCGAATTGTTGTGATCTTACTTAGATCCACTGAAATTCCTTCCTTCGATACTACATGACTGAGGAACTTCACTTCTTCTTGCCTGAATATGCATTTAGAAAATTTGGCCTTTAAAACATTCTTTCTCAGAACTTCCAAAACTTCTTCCAAATGCTTTTCATGCTCGGCAATTGATTTAGAGAAGATTAAAATGTCGTCAACGAAAACCAGCACAAATTTATTCAAGACATCGCGGAACACTCGATTCATTAAATCGACAAAGTAAGCAGGAGCGATACATAAGCAGTATGGCATTACTAACCACTCATAAAATATGTTTGGACCTCTGAAAGCTGTAAAAGGAACACATTCTTCAGCAATCCGCAGTTATTGGAAACCTGTAGTTAGGTCCATTCTAGAAAATACTTGTGCTCCATTCAAGCGATCTAACAAATCATCAATACGCGGTAATGGATCTTTATTCTTTAGTGTCTGCTTATTTGAATCTCGGTAATCCACACACATTCTGATAATACCGTCTGAATTTGGAGCAAACACCACTGTTGCACCCCAATTTGAAAAGCTAGGCCTGATCAGACCTTTCCATAAGAGCTGTTTAGTTTGATTACTCAATTCTTCTTTCTCTTTCAATGTCATTCTTCGAATAACGTGCACAACTGGCCTTGCATTCGGAACTAAATCAATCCTGAAGTCAATTTCTCTTCGCGGAGGTAAGTTATCAACTTCTTCAAACACATCCGCATAATTCTTAACGACAAGAATATCTTCAATAGCAGTAGGGGAAACCTCAAGAGCAGCCCAAAATTCTTTCCTATCTGAATCTGAGCCTACGCAGGGTATAACAATATTTGCAAGCTTCGTTTTAACTTTAACTACCCTCTCTGCACATTTAACTTCAGCTTCATATTTGGTTAACCAGTCCATCCCAAGAATAATATCGAACTCGGAAAAATTCATAACGATCAGATTAAAAGTAAATAGGTAAAAAGAATAAGAGAAAGGCACTCTACAATACCAACTGAGAAAGAGGGAATCTCCTATCGAATTATTAACTCTAATCGACTCCTTAAGATTTCTCTGTCTTAATTTCAATTTCTTAACCACATTACTTAAAATAAAGCTTTGTGATGCGCCCGTATCAAATAATACTTTAAATGGAATATTGTGGACAGTAAGGGTGCCTTCCAAAACATCTGGCCTTTCCTGATTGGCTGAGGGTGTCGGAGCATCTGTCGTGCTATTGATTTTTGCTTCTTTGGTCATTTTCAAAAGCCGACAATCTTGCTTTACATGACCAATCTGATGGCAAAGATTGCATTCTCTATTCTCTTGAAACTTCTTATTGGATTTAGATCCATCCTTTCTTTGTTTTTAGAGATCTGCATTTTATCGACAAATGTCCTTTCTTGTTGCAGTTAGAGCATGTTGCCATCGTTAATGGTTCCTTCCTAGATTTGACCCCTGTCTTATCGACTTTAGTCTTCTTATTGACCTCAGGCTTTGTACTTGCCTCAGGGCTATCACTTTCAAACTTCCTTTTGTTGCTAGAACTGCCTTCCTCTTCATCTTCCAAAATACCTTGCTTATCAAGACTCTCATAGCAACAAGCTATTCATATCATCTTAGAGAAAGGAAGATTCACATATGCAGTTACTCTACCTTCGTATTTCTTTGAAGTCCATTGATAAATCTCAAATTCTTCCTTATAGGTTCTCTAATTAGTTCTGGAGCAAAGCGGGAATGTTCATTAAATTTATTCTGATACTCCCGAATGGTCATATCCTCTTGTTTCAGATGGTAGAACTCATCATATAGCTGCTCAGTTGCTTCTAGAGGAATAATTTTTTCTGTAAACATTTCTTTAAATTTATCCCAGGTTATATTGCCTTCTGGATTTTCCTTAGTAACAGTTTCCCACCAGATAAAAGCTTCGTCTTTGAGTGCCTAAGATGCCAGTAGTCTTTTCTGATCATCCCTCAGCTTTAAGCCTTCAAAATTTCTCTTCGAAGAACGCATCCATGCTTGTGTTTCAATAACGGATTCTTTGCCCGAAAATGGTACTCCACCCAGATTTCGATACTTCTTTACTAGAGCTTCTAGATCTAGTTCCGGTTGTGGAAGCAGGAATGGCTCATTAAAATGTTGAACCATAGAATTACTTCTTTTTTTTCTGTCACTCATTTTCTACTATGTTTGCTAATAGCATACAAAGAGTCATGCCAACAGAAAAAATATTGTAAAGCATAGAGACATATATTCAAATGTAAATGCATCTGTTGGGGTGTATTTTATTCTGCTATACTCATTCTAGGACATTGCTAGTCCTATCTTTGATGAATCACTCATCCTAGAATATTGCTAATTCTATTTCCGACGAGTTCGTTAATATGTTATATTCCAGAGCTAAGGTTAACCAAAGCTCTGATACCCACTGTGATAACCCCAAACCCCCATATGACGGAAACAAGGATAATCATTGGAATATAACACATAAACAACAACAGCAGATCAGAATTATAGAATTACACCAGATAAAGTACATCAAAGCTACACTGGAAATAATATCAACATCATACTTACACAGCATAACAGGATCATACTTAGTACAGAAAATAGTTTTCAGCTTAATATAAAATATCTACAGCGGAATTAAACACAATATACTAAATGAAGTCTGGACAACATAATAGAAATGATAGAATCCATCTTCAGCTCCATAGGTATCCAGAATGAGCCTGCTAAAACATGAATACAAGGCTGTCGATGTGGAAAAATAGGGACACCCGAGTTTGCAAAGTGAAACAAACTACGAGTCAGTCATGGGACTGGTATGAGAAATCTTACTTAACCTATTTAGTAATAAGGCTAATCACAGGACCACGCCACTAACACGGAATGGGTTTTCTCCATTGGATTTCCAGTGCATGAAATAAAGTAAATCATTAAACAACACAATGTTTTTTAGAAAAATGAAGCCATTATAAGACTCAAGTCCCATCACACAATGCAACACAAACCGAAAGATAGTGTTTTACCTAATAATGGCCAAAATATGCTTTATACGTATAAAACAGAATCATTTGATATTATTATTAGTGCATATATGTTTCAAAAACAATTTCAATCATAATGTATCAATCATAGACGGCATAACTACCATATACAATGTCGCCATACTAGTTTTACAATCAAAACCACACGGTGTCATATTGGAAGTTGGATTTCCATCATGAACCAAGGCAAGGGATCATCCTTACCGAATTCGAGACTCTCTATCCCGAACCTCAGGATACAGCCGTAACTGAACCTAGGAGCAGCAAGGCCCGTCCACACTTACATAAGTGGATTAGTTATTCCTGAACAATATGTTTCTCCTCTATATGGGGCATAAATCAAGAGCCACTAGGGACTCAAATCCAAGGCGACTCATTCCATCATCCACATAAGTAAAAACGTTTGGGCTCTATACTATGACACCACTCCTAGCTAGAAAGAAACGCATGTCCTCTCTGCTATCCTCTCCTGTTTCTGGTTCATATCGAGGTGTGAGGCTCGCGAATTAACGCTATACACAAAGCTATGCTAATTAAAGTTGTTCTTTGATCTTAAACCACAAGGCTCTGCTTTTCAACAAAAGCCTTGATCATTTGCATCTTGGCATGCCACACTGACAATTCACGCCATGCGACTGATGTCTATCGATATATAACTACTAAGCTCGTACGCCTCAGAGAAGAGTATTAACCAAGAGAATAAATTCTCCTCCACCAAGCAGATATATATAATAGAAATCAATCAGCACAGAATAAAATCCAATGTCAGATACACATCCATTTACAAGTCCGTTCTGGGTTTGAACAAAACCGGAGGAACCTTATTCCTTGTTCCATATGTCCAATACGGAAGAGAGGCCCTCGCATGTACGGACAATCAACAAGTACGTCCAGACAACTACCACTGTAACTCTTTCAAGGCAGCAGCTCTAATCAAAGGCACCAGTAGTCGTCCATTCGATGTGAAGGTTGCCGGTCTTCAACCACCGTCTTCAATATCTTCAACTTCTAACCGTCGTATAATTATTTGAAATGGGAATTAACTCGGACTTTTCGAATAATTCGCGAATATATATAATTCAAATCAATTCTTTTCATTCCATATCGTTTAAAATATTTTATAATGATTTATCGCTATTTTTATTTATATAAAAGTTACCCCTTTTAATTAAACGATGCTTCGGGTCATTACGCGGCCCTGGCGCTGTTTTTATTAAAATTTGAATTACACATTTCTCTAAATCTAACCGTTGGATCTTAGCAAATTTTATATCGTTGGAAAGATCTCTCCAAAGTGAACCCAATGGTTCTATTTTCGGGAAAATCCGACGGTCGGATCTCTCGGTATAATCGTTTAAAGTTACGATTTCAAATCGCGAACTACCGCGCGTGGTTCGTTTATTTTAATTTATATATATGTATATAATTCGTTCGACAATTTCAAATTATTTATTCTATAAATAATTTTGTACACCTCATACACATGTTAAAAAGAATATTTTTATCTAACAAAAATATATTTTAACACATGGTTCTTTTTCTAATTTTGATAACATGTTAATGGTTAATGTTTTGATCTAACAAAACATATTTAACAAAACATATTTTTATAACTTTGATCTTTTTAATGACTCTTTCTTACATTAAAAATGTAAAATTTAATGTTACAACATTCTGTCAAACTAGAGTCTTTTTAATAATTCCTTCTTACATTAAACATGTAAATTTTAATGTTGAAATATTTTTATCAAAACCTGAATTTTTCTTACGTTAAAAATGTAAATTTTAATGTTAATATATTTTATCAAACAATGAATACTTTTTAAACAAATGATTTTTTTTTAATGATTCATTATTTTTACATTAAAAATGTAATTTTTTTATGTTAACACATTTCATTAAACCATGAATCCCTTTTTAAATAATGAATCTTTTTAGTGATTCATTTTTACATTAAAAATGTAATTTTTAATGTTAACGCATCTTATCAAACAATGAATCCCTTTTTGAACAATGAACCTTTTCAGTGATTCATTGTTACATTAAAAATGTAATTTTTAATGTTAACACATTTTATGAAACCTGACTCTTTTTAATGAATCAATCTTGCATTAAAAATGCAATTTTTAATGTTATAATATCTTTATTCAAACAATGAATATTTTAATGAATCTTACTTACAATAAAAATGTAGTTTTCAATGTTGAAATATTTTTATTCAAACTTGAATCTTTTTCTTCATTTTTATACACAATAAAAATGTAAATTTTTATTGTTAAACCTTTTTATTTCAATCAATGAATATTTTTCATCATTTCTTATCTACAATAAAAAATGTAAATTTTTATTGTTAAACCTTTTTATTTCAATCAACGAATATTTTTCATACTTTATATATACAATAAAAAAAAAATATTGTTCAACAATTTTTATTTCATACATGAATATTTTACATACTTTATATTTATACAATAAAAATGTGATTTTTATTGTTAACATATTTTTATTTCAAATAATGATCATTTTCATATACTCTATTTGTACAATAAAAATGTGATTTTTATTGTTAACATATTTTTATTTCAAATAATGATCATTTTCATATATTCTATTTATACAATAAAAATGTGATTTTTATTGTTAACCTATTTTTATTTCAAATAATGATCATTTTACAACACATGAATATTCAGAAAATTTCGGCATTATAACGACAGGGTAATTAAAACCGACACTGTCCCTAGTACGACTCCTCTTCTACCCTAGTCCTCTCGGCGATACAAGGGTTTTATTTTTATAATTTCCACAATACAATTCATTTTCACAACACTGTGAATTATCACAACCAATTTCGTTTCAACCACAATCAATCATCCACAATCACAATCAATTTCACACCACAATACCATCAACTCGTCCATGGTCTGTGGACGACGGTGTCCGGAGCTACTAAACTCCGTCTGCAACCTAATATAATTTTATTCAATTATTTTTGAATCAGAAATCTCACATTGCTTTTTATTCCTTCTAAAATTGTAGAAAGCTCATAAAATTCTCCGACCTCTTTTAGAATGTCGAGTACGATGCCACGAGTCCAATGGTTCCTGTTTCATCGAATTTCATTATCGTATGATAAAGATATGATTTTTATAAATAAACCTGAATTCGCAACACTTAAAAGTGTTATAAACCATTTGAATTAATTAGGCCGATACCTTTCAGATTTGGTTCCAAATTAGGTTTCAAATTTTCTTCCAATCCGCTCAGTGTAAAACCGATCGGGTTGCATCACATTGACGGGCTAGGGGGTACTCTGATCGACGATGGTGGGGTCCACTTCAACGGCAGATCAGCGGCACGGCGGTAGGCTGAACGCAGTGACTTCGGGGAGTCAGATCTCTCTCCATACACGACGAAAAAAATACAAATCGGTATGGATTGAAAGCTAGGAGAAACCTCTACAAAAACCTCAGTTGGAGCGTTTGATTTCATTGAGTGGATTAGGAGTTATCGAGGAGAGAAGGGAACAAGAGGTAGCCACCATCGATTTTGAAAGGTTACGGGTTTCCAGAAAAGGGAAGATGAGATTTGATTGGTCCAATTTATAATTAAATTATTTTTAATTTCTTTAATTCCAAAATTCTCGTTTTATCCTTTTGACTCCGAATCAAACCCGATGAGTGTCGCCCCTAGCTAAATACCCCCATTCCGGACATAATGGAATATTTTTTGTAAGCTCATTCGACTGTTTCAGTCAGTTATTCTTTAAATTAAAATATAAAACATTCAATATTAAATTTGAACGTACATTTTAATTTATCGGGGCCACGTACTGATTCTAAAAATCCTCGAAAAATGGCCATTTTTTGGTCGATCCAATTTGTCGGAAGTTGACAAAACACGTTTTCTTTTGCCACACTCACATATTAATTCCAAAAATTATGGAATTTTAAACCTAGCAATAAATTGACATTCTGGATCCAACCAAAGTGGTTTCGTCGAAAACGGAGGTCGTTTGCAAAATAGCTATTTATAAGGGCTATATATTATATTATATTCCATAGCGACTATTTCTAATTTTAAACTGGACATAATTTTTAATTCCCGCTATGAAATCTGGATTTTTCACATTCGTTAGAAAGATATTTTTAAACAAATTCTAAAATTTCTAGTTTTACTAAAATCCAATTTATTTTGAATCTTGTACATTCATTTAAAATTTGAAATTGAATTTTCAAACTACCGTACCATTTCAGGCTCGTTATATATAATTAAAATAAATATATACGTTCTAACTTCGATTTAAATAAATTTTAAATCGTTATTATTTAAAATAAATCATTTTAAATATTCAAAATTCATAAAAAAAAGCCAAAACTAAAAATTTTAAATTGGTTCTGATTTTCCGAGTTGTTATATTTAGGGTAAAACCTAATCCTGATAATTGGTGCAGAAACTTGTTCTGAGATATAAATGAGAAGCTTACTTGATTTTTACATTGCTTTGTGATCTCGTTTACTTCGTACTTGCATATTATTGTATTTTCTTATCCTGATCTATTTATCTATCTTGATACATCTTATCTTATGCTTGTGCTAAAAATCACTAGAACTCGTCAGACTTTATGTCTAACCTATTTTGTTTTTCCTTATCTCTCTTCCTTTACCCTTCAGGTTCTCAGGGTGATGGCGTACAACAGTGATTGTGATTCCTTTCAGCTTGGATTTGGATTTCTTCTGACTAGATGTATTGCTTTGACTTTTGTTCTACTTTGTTATGGCTTTTGAGGAAGGATATGATTTTATGGTTTTGTACTATGATGATTTGTGTCATGAGACAGATGGTAATGACTATGGTTTTTAGCATTTGAAATTGTAATGGTGTAATGGTGATTTAATAATAATAATAAAAAATTACTACTGCATTTTTATATTCTGTTTTGTGAATTTTAGTTACTATATATCTATTACGCTTCATAGAACTTAATGCATCCTCATATGAGCGACATTAAGGGGAACTTTGGCGATGAACGGAGGACCTGGAGTGAGCATGGTTCATGGCGTAGTGCGAGGGAGGTGCAACACTCTAGCCGGTGACCTCTTATTATGGTCCGACGACCTAGAAGGGCGGCGCGGTGATGATTTTTTCTGTCAAGCAGTAGCACAATGGTATCGTGATTAGGAAGAATGAACGAAGTAATCGACCCTATTTAATTCTTTAACAAAGTAATTAACGTTAGTAAATAGTTATTTGAGGATTTATAGTTTAATTAAATCGTGAATCTTATAATTTGTATAACCGGTGCATATATTATCAAAGTTGGACCAAATAAGTGATATTGGAACCGTACTGTTGAATACTACATGATGAAGTTAATTTGAAAAAAAAACTGGAGAAGCTGGAATTTTCAGTTAAATTAAATGTCTCTTTAATTTAGCTAAAACTAAATGCTACAACAATAAATGGAATCAAGGTGAGTAAATCTTACTCAGTTTGTCCCATTTACACTTTATATAATTCGGGTTTAATATTTGCATGTTATGATTGATTATTGTTGATTGATTACCGAATATATATTTATATATTGACTGAACTGATTAAATTAAACATTCGTTTAATTTAATTGAAAACAATCATTATCTTTAACGATTGTAACCAATTGAGATAATTAACCTTATTGGTTACGTTTATAATAATATAATTGTATAAAATGAATAAATGGATGTTTGGATTGCTAATATTGGTTTATTGTTGAAATTAATAATTGAACTGTTTATTTCTCTTTCGAGATAGACAATGATGAATATAAAGTCATACTGAACGATTGATTTTATTTATGGTAACCTACTTGGATGCAGGGAAAAACAGGTTAGAGGGATCCAACTTGGTTCCTCACTTATATTGAAAATGTTTACCATATATGTTGGATATGTTTGATTAGGTGTGAAATTGGATGAAATAAACCCTTATTTCATAGTTTGGTATTTTAGCAGTAGTTGGCCCTTTTATACCAATGATAAAAATAAGAAATTATTGAATCGAATCTGAAATGTTTTCAGTTATATACCTTTTTGGACACGTTGATTGTTGTCTGGTAAATCGACGTAGTTTAAGTTATAAAATTCATTTTATATCTAAAGTAAGATTTTCAATTTTATTTTATAATTTATATAAAAATATATGTTTATAAATATATTGATAGGCCGTTACAGAGTAATGGCGAATAATTTATATTGCAAAATTCTAATGCTTTAATTTATAAGCCGAAAGTAAGAAATTAACCTAAGGGTTAATAATTGGAGATAATTATTGAGTGATATTCTTAAATTAATTAATTTAAGAGGAAGGATTAGTGTAAATCAGTTAACCATTTAGCAAATGTTTTCAAAGTGGATTAAGCCGACTTTTTGAACTGGAATTGGTCATTAGACTAACCATTCTTAATTAATTTATTAAATATAGTTTTAACAAACAGATGTTTGAACTTAGTTAATTTACTTGAAAGTTATATAATTCTTAAATAAACTGTATTTAAAAGTAATTATAAAGTGACCTTCCAAATGCAAGGAAATGGTATATTAAACCATATTTTATATTTAATAGTAAACGAGGTTTTTATGGTCACTTTTAGAATTATGAACTTTTACTTATCCTAAGATAAGAATGTTGTCGATCAAGGTCTGTGAGGTAACTAAAATATCCCAACTTGAATGACTTCATTATTATCAAGAGATGGTATTAGTTTGTAATGGTAAAAGATGTTGAAAACAGTTTGTTAGAGAAATATGGCAGTTTATTGCAAGTTTTAAAATGTAATTGGAAACTATTAGATTTTGTAGTAAACAGTGTATGATTTAACATTGTTTTACCTAAATATAAAGGGTGGCTATACTTATACCATTCGGTTAAGTGTATAGCATTTTTTTCTAAGTAATGAATTAGTACGGCTTCTTTCCAAAAGTGATGTTAAACTAAAAATGCGGATATAAGTTGAATTATATATAAAAGAGTAATAAATTTGTTTTCCTATAATAAAAGGAATTATTAAACGGAATTTTAAATAGCGCAAATTGGTTAATGAACGTATATTTTAAATAGAAAGGGATTTTATTCCCAGTTTTAGAAACTAGAAAATGGTTATAGAAAATGTTTTGCAAATGATGTTTATAAGTGAAGTATGTAATACGATTATGAGATTTAAATGGATATATCTAATTTGAGATATTTTCTAAGTATACAAGATGAAAGGATTTGGAGAATATTCTTATATTAATATAAGAAGTATAAAAGTTGTGTTTCAATACTTGGAAGATTTAGAAATTTTAATTAACCATTCGTTAATTGGGTTTAATAAAAGCGACCAAGTGGTGCTATGTACCAAACTGGTGAGTTCATTTTTATTTTTATGGTTGAATAGTTGCTTATTTGATAGTTAAATAACCGACTACCAAATCTTGTCTATTATCGATTACTAGTACCGAAAGACCAGGATTGAATGTATATTCGAAAACCATTCTGACCAGCAAATATGTAAATGCTGAAGATATAAGAAGATGGTCGAGATGGAGCATTTGAAGACCTGTAAAATTCCATAAACAGAAGAACTACTTATAATCTCTGGGTGGCTCCCAAACGAGATACATCGTGATTCTGTCGTGGTTGGAATCTACGGATTTGCAAGGACTTCTCTCTTCTAATCCTTCGGGTGGTTCATATACAGTATGTGGTAGGAGGATGCCTTCAGTTCATCCTGTTCCCGGATGATTTGTATGGAAGAATGTCTGACAGATATTTCCTAATAATCACATACGTTGATTTTTACAAATAAACTTCTATTTGGTGGCAGAGAAGACACCTTTTTTTAGCTTAACACCTAGGGTATTTTTGTAGACGTCAATTAGTGATTTGGAGGATCTGATGATGTGGCATTCAAAGTAAATGATGATGTGATGTTCTAAAAAAGTAATCATGACCTCAAGCCTCATCAATTCGGAAAATGACAGAATCGGGAAGGCAACATGGCTAAGTGGGTCATTCCCATTATGGTGTATTGTTACCATTTAGAGAAAATTCATGTTGATCTTCTTTCGCTTATATATCTCCCAGGAAATTGTTATGTCGGTATCGACCGTTGGGTGACAATATATTCGATACACTCAAGTTGAATGAGTGGTCGGTCATGTGTGGCCTTGTTGTAACATGTTCTTATTGAACCTTAGTGCACTGCTCTCTAGAGGTGCACTTTTAGAAGGTGGTCCCATACCTTGTCATAGTTGAAATTACAATCTCCAATAAGTGCCATGCGGTTTTTGATTTTATATTGTATACATATGTGGAGTGTGAGATGCAAGTGTTATGCTAATGATTATATATTTGATATAGACACTATTATAATATCACCGGATTTTGATATCAAAAATGTTTTATATTATTGTATGGTAAAAACCATATGTGCTTATGTGTAGATTGGTTTTATGATTATCCTTTTCTTTCAAAAGGGTTTTTAACTTTAAATCAGTTGGATGCTACACATAAACTTAATGAGTTTTCTCACGCTTGTCATCAGACTGATCCGTGGCATTTGCAATGCTCGGTCAAAGCGAGTTTTACATGTTTATGTTAGGGTGCTACAAACTTCAGAAGACATGCTGGAGGATTTCA
The DNA here is from genome assembly GCA_030737875.1 of Allium sativum. NCBI lineage: Eukaryota > Viridiplantae > Streptophyta > Magnoliopsida > Asparagales > Amaryllidaceae > Allium > Allium sativum. Next base: position 39,838,387 of record CM060913.1, read on the forward strand.
GATGTATTATTATTTATTCCGCTGTGTGTTATGTATGAGGACAGGTCATTATAACTATCCAGATGTATTGGTTGACTGTTGTACTCTGCTGAATATATGTATTTATAAAAGTTATTTATGATGATCTTTTTATATATTATATTTTATTCCGCTGCGATGTGAGACTCTGATTTAGTGTTGTTGTCTTCTTCTTCTTCCATTCTAATATTTCTTTCTTTCTTTTGTCACCCTCTAATTTCTTTCTATTAACTATCTGGTGTTTTTCGATCCTTGAGTTCTGGCAAGTAATGGGATTAAGTATTACTGTTGAAAATTCGAGCGTCAACTTTTTTGTTGGGTTGTTACAGTTGGTATTAGAGCATAAGGTTTAGTAATAACCTTGGCTTTATGGAATAACTCAATTAAGACGGGTTAGTAATACCCTAGTTTGAGCTTGAGTGTGTGTGTGTACATGTGTGTGTGTGTGTGTGTGTGTATATATATGTATGATATAAAATTATTTTCATATTATTTTATAAAGAGTGTAAATCAAATAATTTTACCCAAATCATATTTTTGTACAGAAAAAGAAATAATACTCTCAAATTATTGATTTGATTGTTTGAAGCCTGTATTGGCATGATTGATTGATTTAAATGGAATTCAAAAGGAATAAAGAATTTGAATGGTTTGGTATATAACCAAAAAGAGGATTTCACATAAGATTTGTGAATGAGAATTTTAGAAGGAAATTTAACTTGAGCTAAATAAGTCAAGTTAGTAAAGGGAATTGTTTGGATTAAAGATTTAACTAGGAAAAGTTAATCAGAAATGTATGAGTCGGAGTTTAACTCAAAGATAAATTAAATTAAAACAGAGTGGATTTGGATTATGAAATGGAGGTGAACTATTTAGAAAATTAATTAGTTAATTGAATATGGAAATATGAGTTACTTTAAGAATGGATATGGATATGGATTTAAATAGAATAGATTTGGATTCTGAAATCGAATAAATAATAATTGAATGGGAGTCATTAGATATTAACTGATTAATATTAAAGTATGTTAATCCAGAATGAAGGAAAACAAGTAAATATTAATGTTAAATATGAATTCAACTAGATTGATCAAGTTGGTGGTGTAATGGATGTTAATTGTTTGTTTATGGTATGTTAGATGGTTGAATAGAATTCATCAACGGTTTGATAAAAAGTTTAATGAATTGAAAGCTAAAGAAATAAATTCCAGTATAATAAATTTGAATGGAACCATTATTTAATCGAAACTAAATGATTTAATCTTGTAATTTAATGTAACCTCCTGAATGAATGATGCTACATGTTTGGTTATACTTGTTGAGCAATGAAGCGTTATTTAGAATTTCATGTAATCGTTACTTACATGGGTATAATTTCATGTAATCGTTACTTACATGGTCAGTTGGGTTAAGTATAGTTACCAGAAGACTTAGGGGATTGATTTTGGTTTCATAAATTGCATATAAGTTGAGCAAGAATGCATAATAACGCTCGTATAAGGCACGTTTATGCGAAATAATAAATTTTTACGTTTTAAAGTGGATTTTTCGACCGTGTGGGTCGATGTATATACATTTGTTATTCCTGCAGTACTGCAAAATTCTCTTCGTAAAGGGAAGACTCTGCCAAAAAAAGTTCCAAATTTTAAAGTGTTAGAATATTTTTGAGATTTTGTTAATAAGAGTAAATAGGTTTTCGATTTAAAACTAAATTGGATTGGTTAAAAGTTAAAAGTTCAGAAAATAGAACGTAAGGTTTTAACTAAATTGATTTTTGAAAAAAATAATGGGATTTGTAGCATTGTTCCTACCTTAGTAATTTTGGGGGACGAAACTCTTTTAAGGGGGAAGGAATGTAATGACCCAGACTTTTAACCATTAAGTTTGAACATTTAATTTGGTCTTAAATGTTGAGTTGGAAGTATAAAAGGACATCTATTTATTTATTTAAAATGAAGTTTGAACGTATAATTTATATTATGTTAAAAGATCTCGTAATGTCGAGATAGTTCATAATATTATGTTTTGTACTTAAATTGAATATACATAATCCAATATAAGTCAGAATTCTTTGGAACAAGAATCATCTGAATCTATTTGATTATAATTTTCTAATGAAAGAGAGAAATCAAGATTTCATATTATAGATTTTGAGTTATGTCAAAATCAAAATTTCAGAAAGTCGTTATGAAATCGTTAATAAAAAATAATGATTTATTTAATAAAATAAATTGATTTTTAATAAAATGGACATCATTATAACCTGGAATTTAATAGAAATGGGTTCTGAAAAGTTATGTATGACAGTGGAATATAATGGAAGTTGATAGAGTATTAAAATAATTTAGTTTAATATGAATTTGGCAGAAATGTGAATTTTATATTATTTTAATCCAATTGAAAATACCTAATTCTGGAACAGTCACGGATTTCAACGAAATTAGTTTCATTGGATCCGAAATACTAAATTATTGTATGAAAATAAATTTTGTGGCAACCGATAACGTATGTGACTTCGGTAACCATAAACGAATACTATTTTGCCTAACGTTCAATTAAATAAATTTAATTTGGTCAAAAGGAATTTATGTATAACTTGAGATAACGATTGAATTAAGACGCGATACCAATTCCGTTGAATTTGTATTGACGATTAGAGTAAGGATAAGTATGGTTCGTTATTTTTGGAGATCAGACGATTTTGGTATCCAAAATAGCATCGTTTTATGTGTAAAGTATCGTTTTGGAAGAACAGTCTCGGACTGCAACGAAACCTGTGTCATTTGGATTCGTATTGGTGAGTTATTATAGGATTTCGATTTTCGTACCGATCGTATATATCTTTTGATCGTACAAAGGATAAAAACCTATATTTTTACTGAATTGTTTTATCGATTTAATATGGAACTTAAAAATAACCAGTTTTCAAGCGACCTCAGAATTCAACGAAACTAATTTTATTGAATCCATAATAATTAACTATTATAAGATTTCAAATTTCACGTCAATTGGATTTATTTATAATCGTGCTCAATTCAAACGTGTATTGATTCACGTTATAAATTTAGAAGGAACTTTTACAAACAATCTGGGAATTTGACGAAACCTGTTCCAACGTATTCGGAATATTCGAATATGCTTGGATTTCAATTTTTATTTCAATCGGAGGTCGTATGAGTTAATTTTTGCATGAAACTTAGGGCGTAAGTTTCATAATATTAAAATAATAATATATTTTCATGATATATATCCCACACTTAACCTATCCCCACGTCAAACCCTATCTGCGTGGTCAACACAGTTAATTGCCGCCTCTTATGTATTGAACGGCTGAAAAGCTCCTATTTTCTTCCTTGATTTTCTCTTAATCCATCGACCTACACCAAATCTCCTATCTACAAACCTATTAGCACATCGAGATCTTTTATAGCAACGACAGCGATCGGATTTCGAATATCGTGTGGCTAGAAATCTGCTCAAAGGTTGCGGCGTTCATGGGAACTTTGGAGATGTATGGAGGACCTGGGGTCAAGCATGGTTCATGGCGTAGGGCAAGCGAGGTGCAGCTCTCTCGCCGATGACCTCCGATAATGGTCCAACGACCTAGAAAGGCGGCGTATTGATGATTTTTTCGATCGAGCAGTAACAGCGTGGTATCGCGATTTGGAAGAATGAATGAAGTAATCGACCCTGTTTAATTATTTAACAAAGTAATCAATGTTAGTAAATAGTGAATTAAGGATTTATAGTTTAATTAAATCATGGATCTTATAACTTGTATAACTGGTGCATATATTATCAGAATTAGACCAAGCAAGTGACGCTGGAACCATACCGTGGAATACTATATTATGGAGCTAATTTGGAAAAAAATTGGAGACAACTGAAATTTTCAATTAAATTAAACATCTGCTTAATTTAACTAAAAGTTAACGCTACAGCGATAAACAGAATCAAGGTGAGTAAATCTCATTCAGTTCATCCCACTTATACTTTGTATGAGTCGGGTTTAATATTTGTGTATTATGATTGTTTATTATTGATTGATTACTGAATATATATTTATATATTGGCTGAACTGATTAAATTAAACATTCGTTTAATATAATTAAACAATCATTGTTTGTAACGATTGTAACCAATTGAGATAACTTACCTTGTTGGTCACGTTTATAATAATATAAACATATAAAATGAATAGATGGATGTTTGGATTGCTTTTATTGGTCGATTGTTGAAATTATTAGCTGAACTGTTTAGTTCCGTCCATTGAGATGGACAATGATGAATATATTGCCATAATAAATGAATGATTTTATTTTAGGTAACCTACTTAGATGGAGGGAAAAAATAGGTTGGAGTAATCCAACAGGATTCCTCACTTATATTGATAATGTTTATCATATATATTTGAATGTTCGATTGGATGAAATAATCCATTATTTCACTGTTTGGTATTTTAGCAGTAGTTGGCCCTTTTATACCAATGATAAAAATAGGGAATTATTGAATCGATTTTAATCGAATCTGAAATGTTTTCAGTTATATACCAATGATAAAAATAGGGAATTATTTTTATAACTGAAGTAAGATTTTCAATTTTATTATATAAGTTATATAAAAATAGATGTTTATAAATAAACTGATTGGTCTTTATGGAGTAATGACAAATATTTTATATTGCAAAAATCTTATGTTTTAGTTTATAAGCCAACAGTCAGAAATTAACCTAAGGGTTAATAATTGGAGATAATTATGGAGCGATATTGTTAAATTAATTAATTTATTAATTAATCTAAGAGGAGGAATTAGTGTAAATCAGTTAACCATTTAACTGATGTATTCAAAGTGGATTAAGTCAACCTTTTGAAGTGGAATTGATCAATACACTAATTCGTTCTTAATTAATCTAATAAACATAGTTTTAACAAACAAATGTTTGAACTTTGTTAATTTACTTGAAAGTCCTCAAATTCTTAAATAAATTATGTTTAAAAGTAATTATAGTTGGAAGTGACCTTCCAAATGCAAGGAAATGGTATGTTAAACAATATATTAAATTTAATAGTAATCGAGGTTTTTATGATCAGTTTTAGAATTACTAACTTTTATTTATCCTAAAATAAGAATGTTGTTAATCAGGGTTTGAGAGGTAAATAGAATACCCCGACTTGAACACTTCACTATTATCAAGAGATGGTATTAGTTTGTAATGGTAAAAGTTGAAAATAGTTTATAAGAGAAATATGGTAGCCTATTGCAAGAATTGAAATGTAATTGGAAACTATTAGATTTTGAAGTAAACAATGTATGATTTAACATTGTTTTGCCTAAATTTAAGGGGTGACTATACTTATACAATTTGGTTAAGTGTATAACACTATTTTCTAAGTAATGAAATTATTGTTGTTTCTTTCCAAAAGTGAAGTTAAACTAAAAGCGCGGATATAAGTTGAATTATATAGAAAAGGGTAATAAATTGGTTTTCCTATAATAAAAAGAAATGTTAAACGGAAGTTTAAATAGAGCAAATTGGTTACTGAACGTATATTTTAAATAGAAAAGGACTCTATTCCCAATTTTAGAAAATGGAAAATGGTTATCGAATGTTTTTCAAATGGTATTTATAAGTGAAGTATTTGATATGATTGTGAGATTTAAATGGATTATCAAATTTGAAATGATTTTTGAGAAATTTTCTAAGTATATAAGATGAAAGGATTTGCAGAATATTCTTGTATTAATATAAGAAGTATAAATGCTATGTTTCAATATTCGGAAGAATTAGAAGTTTTAATTAACCATTCGTTAATTGGGCTTAATAAAAAGGGACAAGTGATGCTATGTACCTAACCAGTGAGTTCATTTTTAGTTTTATGGTTGAATGGTTGTTTATTTAATAGTTAAATAACTGACTATCAAATCTGGTGTTTGATCGATTGTTGGTACGGAAAGACTGAGATCGAATGTATATTCGAAAACCATTCCAACTAGTAAATACGTAAACGCTGAAGATATCAGAAGATGGTCGAGATGTAGCATTTGAAGACCTGTAGAATTTCGTAAATGGAAGAACTACTTCTCTAGGTAGCTCCCAAAAAGAGATACACTAATTCTATCGTGGTTGGAATCTACAGGTTTGCAAGGACTTCTCGCTACTGATCCTTGGGGTGATTCCTATATAGGATGCGGTAGGAGGGTGCCTTCGGTTCATCCTGTTCCTGGATGACTTCTATGGATGAATGTCTGATAGAGTATTTCCTAAGAATCACATACGTCGATTTTTGCAAACGTACTTCTGTTTGTAGCACAGAAGACACCTTCTTTTAGCTTAACATCCAAGGTATTTTTGTGGATGTTAGTTGGTGATTTGGCGGATCTGACGATGTGGCATTCGTAGTAAATGATGATGTGATGTTCTAAACAGGTAATCGTGACCTCTAGCCACATTAACTAGGAAAATAATAGAAATAGGGCAGACAAGATGGCTAAGTGGGCCATTCCCGTTAGGATGTATTGTCGCCATCTACAGAAAATTCATTTTGGTCTTCTTTCGCTTCTGTATCTTCCGAGAAACAATTATGTCGGTACCGACCGTTGGGTGACAATATATCCGATACACTCAAGTTGAATGAGTGGTTGGTCATGTGTGGTTGTGTTACAACATGTTCTTATTGAACCCTACTGCATTGCTCCCTAGTGATGCACTTTCGAAAGGTGGTCACATACCTTGTCATAGTTGGAAATACAATCTCCAATAAGTGCCATGTGGTTTTTGATTTTATACTATGTATGTGTGTATGTGTGTGTGTGTGTGTGTGTGTGTGTGTGTATATATATATATGGAGCGTGAGATGCAAGCGATCTGTTAAATGGTTATTTATTTGATATAGACATTATTGTAATATCACTGGATTTTGAAATCAAAAATGTTTTGGGTTATCGTGGGATAAAAACCATCTGTGTTTATGTGTGGATCTGAATTACGATTATCCTTTTCTTTCAAAATGATTTTTATTTTAAATCAGTTGGATGCTACCCAAAAACTTAATGAGTTTTCTCATGTTGGTTTATCAAATTGATTGGTGGCATTTGCAATGCTCAGGTCAGACTGAGTTTTATAGGTTGACACTACGAACTTAAGAAGACATGTTGGAGGAATTCAGACGTATTAGTATTTATTCTGCTATTTGTTGTGATGAGGACTGACAACCGTCCAGATTTATTGGTTGACTGCTATACTCTGATGACTGTAAGTATTTATAAAAGTTATTTATACAAATTTATTTCTATATTATATTTTATTCCACTGCGATGTGAGTCTCTGATTTTGTGTTGTAGTCTTCTTCTTCTATTCTAATATTTCTTTCTTTTCTCACCTCCAATTTTTTATTATTAACTATCTGGTGTTTTTCGATACTTGAATGTTCACAAGTAATATGGGATTAAGTATTATTGTCCAAAGTTCGAGCGATGAATTTTCTGCCGGATTGTTACACCTTTAGATATGAATATATATGCACAATTTCAAATTCACTTATAATATTCTTTTCTAGCCAATATATAATTAATATATTCTAGATTTATATATAATCCATTTAAATTTCAAATGTTATGCGTTTGTATTTACGCACAACTTGTTTTATTAATACGTTTACATACGAACTTTGTTTTAAATAAATAAAATATGAAAATAGAATAGAATCTCACTACGAACGCAACAACAATACTTTCATGGTCCAATTCTCAATTATTCAAAATACGTTTTCACCGCCATTAACATATTGTTGATTTTTTTTTTTAAATATAAGTTACCTTATGCATATTTTAGGTTTATTTTACGGGGTGTTATAGCATCTTTAACCATATCTTCTTTGAGATTCGTCATGACAATATCATTACTCACTACCTCCTATGACTATATATGGTTTGGAGATACAAGTTCTCCATAATGATCCCACTCTAATTTTTTTTCACAAAACCATATTGACGAATATGAATTCTAACCATATCCGCAATCAAATGCTTTAATAATTTACGCCTACTACATGGCATTGGATATTTTCGTCATTTCCATTATTACTTAAAGAGAATTCATTAAATATATGTATACCTTTATAAAAAAGGACATTTTAATTTTCAAAATGCAAAAAAAACACCCTATCTTAAAACTTTATAAATTAGGTCCCTATTTTTCGAAAATCATCGAGAGAACAACAAAAATCACCATAAAAAATTATCAAACTCTGGAATTTAATTCAAGACATACTCATCTACGTATTCAAGTAAGAAAAGCAGAAAAAGCTTCCAAAACAGAAAAGAATAGAAATTATTCACTTTCCTACAAAACTTGCAAATTTTATCTCAATAACTTTATCGAAATATTGCAGATTTTTATGCAAATTTTGTTGATTTCCTTCAAACACTCAAATTCAATGCCTGCATTTATTTAAACAACACATTGTTGCAGCAAAATCATCGAAAAAAATGATGAATAATGCATACAAATGAAAATATTTAATTCTAATAAAAATTACTGAAAAAGAAGCCATTGTTTGCAAAAATTGCAGATATGGCTGCAATTTTTTACATAATAACATATATTTGTAATGAACTGTAAAAAATGCAGATATATGTGCAATTATTTAGAATAATTGTAGACATTGCTGCAACTTTTTTTTCTTTTTAACGTCTATAGTGCACTATGTGAAATAATTGCAGATATGTTTGCAATTATTTTGAATAATTGCATATATTTCAATAATTTTTATTTTTTCCTTAGAATCCTTCCGCTAATATTTACAATTTTTTGAATTTTTTTTATGTAGCAGTACAAAAAACACGAAATTTAGTTGTTACAGTAAAAGAAGGATGTATTTTGAATGGAAAGTTAGGGAGGGATCCACTTTATATTAAGTTTGCTTTAAGGTATGCCTCCCTAATTTCCACTTATAAAAATGTTCGTTTATTAACTCATTCGTTTCCGTTCGTTAATACCTCTAGCTCCATTCAATAAAATAATTGATCATTTCTCCTAAATTAAAGAAATATTGATATTTGATTATCAAATCAATCATATGGTACACGTTTGATTATTAATTATATAATACTATTCTCTTTAGATTATTTAGGATTAGTTCGTTTATATAGTTCAATGTTCCTTTAATCATACTTCCATTACTAATTTTTAATTATAAATTTTATGTTTGACATTACAAATATAATATTAATTTTTATGTTGTTTTCTACTTCTATGTTCGGTCATCCTTCTTTCCATTATAAACATGGCAGTAATCATATTCTGTAAATCATTTCATTTATACAATTCAATAAAATTTAGCTGCACTTTCTTATTGTTCCCTGAAACGTACACAAATGCATATACACATGAAACATAAAGATATCGTTGTCGAATTTTATGAACTGTTTAAAATGCAATGAGTTACAAAATGCAATTACTTTATTGTATTTATAACTTGTTCAAAACATGGACAAATCCAATATTTATTATATACGTTGAACATAGATGTCTATTCTGTGACAAAAATGAATATCCATATATAAAATACTTATCAGATGAGGCAAAAAATTCTCTAAGGGTTTTGTGAACATAAATAATTTATTACATATGATATGTTTTATAGAAAAACTAGTTTTATATATCATTATATATTACCTAACGGCCACTTTAATTAAATTAAAGTAGGATATATATACGCTAAATCATAATTAATTAACCATTATGCATAATTAGGCTTTTTGATGTTTTACAAAATACATAATTATATCATGCGTATCCACACTTATTAATTTAAAAACTCAAAATATACTAGTTACTCAACAAATAAACACTAGTTACTTACTTTACAAACTAAACAAATTAGTATTTTCAACATTTAAAGGACAATAATAACAACTAACACTTAGTAAACTATACTAAACAATCATAGAAACAATATAAAGAAGTAGATTAGCAAACTAACCTTAATTAACAAAATTATAACTGATTAAGGATTAAGTAATTTACCAATTTAGAGATGCTTAGGAGGTTGGAGATGTTGATAGTATAGATTTGAGAGGTTGGAGAGGCTTATTGAGGTGGGGAGGATGACCAACAGTGACGTGAAGGAGGGGTGGAGATTTTTTTTCTTCGTATTTGGTGTCTTAGGGGAGGAGAACAAAGTTGGAAAGAAGCAGGTCTCTGGTTGCTGTAACCTATATTTTTCTGACAACTAGCAGGGATCGTGGTCAGAAAAAAGCAATGGCTTCCAATAGTTTAATAATTTATTTATGAATATATCTCAGAAATAAACAACCATCAATAGTCATCAGAAAATCCATCAACAACCATCGGAAGAGCTCGACGGAATACTTTGTTCCTCTTGTAGTGGAATCCATTGGGTTAGGTTATGTTTAGATCTTGCTAGTCCTAATTTTAACTGTTAATCCCTAAATTGTATGTATGCAAGTCTTGATGTTGTCTCTGCTTAATCCAATCTCTAGCAGCATTCCCTCATTATATGTTTATAATTTTCATAATAATTTCATAGAAGCGGAAGAAGATAAGAAGAATTTGTGTGAATTGTGAATGAGGGAGGCCTTCTATTTATAGAGTTACAGAGCCAACACCAACCATTAGATTTTAGATTTTAAACCCGAACTGTACAAGTCATGCTAAGTTAGCATGAATCGAGTCACAAAGTAGTCCAGGTTCATCAGGCAGAATATGCCCGGATCAGGGTTGGGTCGACCCACCTCCCTACTGAGTCGGCCTATGGGTCGACCCCGGGCTGGAATGGGTCGTCCACTAATAGGACATTTCCCTGCTTTGCCCTCCCGCTTACTTCATTCGAAATTCTAGAATCTTATTTAATTTATATTTGTACATAAGTTTCTTATATGTATACAAACTTCTAGAGCCTATACCTTCTTCATACACTGTCAGTTTTATACAAACTTAAGGTCTATCTAAACCATAATTTTGAGACGAACGCAACAGTAATGCCGGTTTCAGTTAATTCTGAATATATATTATGGTTATAGTGTATTATATTTTAGGATGTTACAAAATTCCTAATGCTACTTTAAAGAAAATTAACATATTATGTACAAATTTTGTTTGGCCTAGTAAAAAACACAGGATTGCTTGGGATATCATGTGTACCCAAAAATCTGAAGGACGGGTGGTCTGAGGAACTTTAAAGATATAAAAACACCAGTTGTGCTAAAATTACTATAGCACTTTATGCAGGGTAATAGTTTGTGGAAGAGATGGATGGATAGTAGGTATTATGTAGGGAAACATTTTTGAGCGATGGACATAGATAACAACTATCCCTACACCTGGAAAGCTATCCTTAGATAGAGAAATTTAGGGTTAAAATGCATTAACCATTGCATCGCTAATGGAACTGACACTTTGCTTTGTTTTAACCCATGGTTGAATAGTACCATTTTGGTAAATTTGCTTGGGTGAGATTGCTTAAGTATTTGTAGGGAGAGAATTTAAAGGTTAGCAGCCTTATTCAAGATGGTATTCTTAATCTTAATAGATTGACAGCTGCTAGAATGATATTTGACCAGTCTAATTTAGATCAAGATTACTGGTGTTGGAATAATAGCCCTATGGGTTTCACCTTTCAGTTGGCATGAGATATTTCTAGAGATCACTATGATGAACATGATTGGTGCAAAATAATGTGGCACTATATTAACAGCCCTAAAATGTCTTTTTTCATGTATAAGGCCTTCCTTAACATACTAGATACCAAAGACCATATGATCAATTGGGGTTATAACATTAATCCTGCATGTGTTCTGTGTCAGGACAAAGAAGATTGGATCACCTGTTTTTCATGTGCACATATTCCTTATACTTATGGACCAGGTGCAGATTGAAGATGGGAATTGCTCTAAATTGGGATGGGTTGATCTTTCTTGAAGACAAATTGTTGTTCCTCAAATCGAAGTTCACATCCAGAGGCTTCATGCAAGATCTTGCCTTCTGTAGCATAGTATATGTTGTATTTCATATTTGGGGTGAGAGAAACACTCGATTTCATGGCAAAGGAAACAAAATAAATTTCAATTATAGGATACCATTGAATCGGAAATCAAATACTGGATGATGAAATCCAAGGGAGACATGCCGAGCTGTAGCTTGCAGATCTTAGATAACTAGGGTTTTGATTTCAGAGATGCGGGATAGTTTGGTCGCCTCCATGGATGTTGCTGTGAGGATTTCGAAGAGCAGTGTTTTTAGCGAAGATAATTACTTTCCTTTTCTGGAGTTAGATCTATGACATTATGGATAGTCCACGTGTTTGTTGCATCAGAATGTTTCAACATGTTGTCTGGTGTTTGTTTTATTATTATTGGTTGAATGATGTAACAACTTGTATGTTGTTTTTGTTTTTATTTTTCTTTGGGTTGGGCAAACATGTGCTATATGTAGTGTTTTTCCCTTTGTACACTGTTTTTCCTGTATTTTTTTATTGATGCGATGTCAGTAAAGCGCCGCACTTTTTCTTATCTTGTATTCACGTTGAATACATGTGTAGGTTTTTAACGAGGCGGTTTACCCATTTCAAAATAAAAATAAAAATTGAATATCCATATATAAAATATTTGTCAGAAGAGGCAAAAAACTCTCTAAAGATTTTGTGAATATATATGATATATAACATATGGTATATTTTACAGAAAAAATAGTTTTATGTATGACTATATATTACCTAACAGTCACTTTTATTAAATTAGACTAGGATACACACACACACACACACACACACACACACACACACGTACGCACGCACGCACGCACGCAAAATCATAATTAATTATTCATTATGCAAAATTAGGTTTTTTTATCTTTTACAAAATACATAACTATATCATGCATATCCATATTATTTATTAATTTGAACAAGCTCTAAATATACTAATTGCTCAACAAATAAACACTAATTACTTATTGCACAAACTAAACAAATTAGTATTTTCAACATTTAAAGAACAATAAGTAATTAGTGTTGGTTACTTACTGCACAAACTAAAAAAATTAGTATTTTCAACATTTAAAGGACAATAATCGCAACTAACACTCAGTAACCTATACTAAACAATCATAGATACAATATAATGAAGTAGATTAATTAGTAAACTAACCTTAATTAACAAAATTAGAACTGATTAAGGCTTAAGTAAATTACCGAATCAGAGATGCTTAGGAGGTTGGAGATGTTGATAGTATGGATTTGAGAGGTTGGAGCTGAGGCGAGAGGACGACCAACGGTGACGTGAAGGAGGAGGGGGAGATTTTTTTTCTTCGTATTTGGTGTCTTAGGGAAGGAGAATAAAGTGGGAAAGAAGCAGGACTCCGGTCAGTGCTGGTCCTGTATAAATCTAGGCTCTAGGTAGTAAAAAAAATTCTAGGCCCAAAAGGTTTTTCCAAAACCATGTAAACGCAAAAAAACAAGACTATATAACCTTGTTGGGTATTGAACCCAGGTTGCTTATTTCAATAATGGCACGTGTTACCACTGAACAAACCAATTCTCACATTATGCATGGTAACTAATAGGGATGAGTATTACTTGGTTAAACCAAATAAACCAACCAAACCAATTTATTTTGGTCAGTATGGTTTGGTTTTGGAATTTTATCGGTTTGTAACCGATAAGGAAAAATATTTAGTTTAGTTATCGGTTTAACCAAATTAACCGAACTTTTATTATATTTTCAAAATTATCGATGTTATAATAAATATATTAGGTTATTATAGTTATCCAAGTAAATGTTAATCATTACATATGTATCAAAATTACTTTTGAAAATCATACGAATCATACATAATAATATTTTAATCATACATTTATAAAAATAATCAAATTATAGTTAATATTACAAACATAAAGTCTAAAATTATTTTAGTTCGGTTAAATAGGATAACCAACCGATCCAACCAAATTTAATTTGATTGTTTTGATTTGGTTTTACTTTTAATCGGTTTTAGTTTGGTTTGACAATTTTCATCATTGGATAAACCAAACCAACCAAACGCTCACCTCTAGTAACTGAAATCCTTTTTTAACAAAGTAATCGAGAAGTTTTGAAGCCCTCCACCTCCCACCTGCTGCCACTGGCGGGTCCAAAGCCCTAGGTCACCGCCTAGGTGGCCTAGGTCCAGGGCCGAGCTTGACTCCGGTTGTTGTAACCCATGTTTTTCTAACAGCTAGCAGGGGTCATGGTCAGAAAAAAAAAGCAGTGACTTTCAATAGTTTAATAATTTATTTATAAATGTATCTTGAAAATAAACAATTGTCAATAGTTGTCGGAAATTCCATTGACGACCATCAGAAGTGCTCATCAGAATACATTGTTCCTCTTGTAGTGGAATCCATTGGGTTCAGGTTATGTTTGGATCTTGCTGGTCCTGGTTTTAATTGTGAATCCCTAAGTGGATCAACATAATGAGACTGTTATATATGTGATGTATCACTAATCATATCGAAGAAACGCAACATAATTAGTCTACTTATTTAATATCTATTGGTGAGTTAAAAGAATAACATATGGACTTTTTGTTATAGAATGCAAATAGTACTTGAACCTCCATTTACATTTATTAAAGTCTTCATCTTCATGTTTTATGTTTTTTAAACACCATTATGCTAATAAATTGGACTTCAAACAGAATTTTGAATGTTTAAATTTACAAAACTAAAATGGATACCTTCCATGACAAGTGCAGAAATTCTTCCAAAATCATTTGTATGCATAACATGTATCTCGCTGTCTATTTATCTTAAACAAGGAAACTTCAATTTCCAATTGCTACCAACAAAGCATGTGCTTATCCAGCCTGACTAAAACGTAATAAAGAAGAATATATCCTCCAATTAAAAAGCAAAAATAAAAGAAAGAACAGTTACATCTCATCTCACATGCTATAGATTCCTATGCAGATAAGCAACCAAATCAAAACACAAAAGGCATAAAAGTCACTAAAAATAAAGTAGGCATACGGATGACTTACACAAGCAAAGTACTGCAAACCATGTTACATTGTATGAAACCCTTCCACACACTCAACTCAATCAGTTCAAATTCCAAATAACTACTAACACAAAAACAGTTATTAAAAGAAAACTTACAGACCACATAGTTGTATAATAATACAGACACCACCCAACAAATAATAAAAGAGGATGGGTATCTATACAATAATATCAAATGGAATGATTCGAGCATGAGATTGCGACTCAAGCATGGTGGCATTATTATCATTCAGCATGCACAAAACAGATATGTATCACATGCACATCCACTGACATGCACTTGCATTTGCCTGCCTTGCCCATGTTCTTCATGCCCCCCCATCTCCACATGCACACATTTTTTATATACATACGTTTTTATCGTGTATATAAATAAATATGAAAGTATTGGCGAAATCACACTAATTATGCTAATTAATTAGAGGGTTAATGATTGATCAAAGGAGAGAGGAGCAGTAGCAGTGGCGAGGGCAAGAGATAAGGTGATCGTTAGTGAGGCCAGCAGCCTGCATGAAGGAATGAATCACTGTTGGACCAACAAATCGGAAGCCTCTTCGAACCATATCTTTGCTGATCATCTCCGATTTTGAAGTTTTTACAGGGATTTTTCTTGCAAATTTGTAGTTCGTTGAGATTGGTTTGTGGTTAACGAATCCCCATATGTACTTATCAAACGATCCAAAATCTTTAATGACCTGAATTATGATTGATAAGTGTTGGTAATTTTTACTTCCAAAAGAATAAAGGGTGTGATGCAAAAACTATAAAAGAAGCAGATTATTAAGCACTTTATGTCATCAGAGTAGAAGTTTAGTTTTTGCACTTTGGCATCACTTGCAAGTTAAAACTTAAAAGATGCTTATGATTGGTAGGATGGTATTTTGACATTGACTCTATCTAGCAACTTTTTATGCTGATGCTTAGGATACCACTTTATCACTACAACATTAAGAAAGTACATGTGTTAGAAAGAGATTTACATTATTATCACCGCAAAGCCGTGACAATTTCATAATATTTTAAAGAAGACTCTGAACTGCATGTATGAATCATGAAATTTCAGAAGTTGGGAAATGGTGAAGATGGAAAGAGAAATACGGAAATATACGGTGAAAATTAGGAGCAGTAGAGGTCATGTACTATTTTGAAGTGCTTTTAATCTTATCTCTATTATATAGCAAATGAAATTTGTAAAGAATTTAATGTTCATGTAAATCATAAATGAAAAGTTAGCAGGATATATTTATGTGTACCTCTAGAATTCTGTTAGAGTTGTCCACTATTCCTCTGACCTTCCCAGTATCTAATTTATATTCACTACAGATTGACGCTATTTGCCTTGCTGTGAACTTGGCAACAATTTGAGCATCAAAACCAACAAATGCTGACCTGAAAATAAATGAAACATAAACATAAAACTTTTTTCAATCCATCTTCCTTGTTTTTAAAGAAAAAATAAAACAAAAATATACAGAGTCCTCTGGTGTATAATATATATTTTAACCTAAGTACTTTAGTAGAGATTATCATCTTCGTTAACTAGGCAAGTTTATTTACATATATTAATAGAAATTTAATTGGAGTAGCACACTGTACACACCTGAAATCATCCCTTCTCCTCAAAATGGTTTCCCAATCTAGCCCAACTTGTGCACCTGATAGCACTAGCAGCTCAAAGAGCATTCTGTAATAGATCAAATTATCAAAATTAGATTAATTTAATTTAAAAAAAAAATTCTTTCGTAATTTACAAGCATAAAAGCTCACTTATCATCATGAACAGGCACACCCCATTCCTCATCATGATATGCCACATACAGAGGATCTACCATACAAAAAATGAAAGCACAGCATGAACCTCAATGAGAAAAATGAAGCTGTGTCAATAGCACAGGGAACTATCAATGTTGTAACACATTGATAACCAAAATAATCTAATCAAGTTGACCTCAGCAAGGGTACTTAGTGTATTTTTTTAAAGTGAACACTGTGTAATTTTACCTGAATATTGTGTGATGAAGCTGCATCTCTTCTCTTCTTCAATTGAAGGAATATGCATCTCTGTCTGTGCTAATACTTTCTCAAGTTTCTCAGGTGTCCTCCCATAATGGGCAATCTTCATCTTTCTCCTCGCTTGCATGAGAGATGCAATCTCCTTTTGTTTAGCAGCAATGCTCCCGGGAGCTTTCTCAATCAAACACCCTTCATATGAAGTGTAATTCTTGAAACTTCTTGATTTTTCAAGCAAACTTGTATTTGTGGTTGATTTTTTGGACTTGTTAGGAGAATAGGGTGGAGAAACAACAACTTTCTTTGCTTCACTTGTGGTAATTTTAGGAAGGGGGATTGATATAGGAGAAGATAGCGATCTTTGAAGTGTTTTCTTTATTGGTTTGTTTGAGTTGATGGTTGGGATTCTGTTGCATGCAGGTTGGAGTACAGGCCTGCCATCAATTTTGGCTACTTCTTCTGATTTCATTTTAGGATTATTGCACATCAATTTTCTGAATGTATGTGGTATTTGGTGAGGATGTAGGAAAGGAAAATGAAGTTGTGAAATGGATAGATGATGAAGAGATTGGGTGGATATATATAGAGAGCTGGTTAAGTGTTACCAAGAAACAAGACAGAAGATGCGGAAACTTATTTTCAGTGAACGCAGGAATTATATGAAGTATCTTCTAAGATAAATACAAAGTATGTTCAGACAAATACACATTTCTATATAAAAATTAAGAATCCACCGTTTACATTTGTCAATTGGTTTTGTGATAATTTGATGTTCATTAACATGAGATCAGAACCAAGTTTAATTTTTATGCACATAACTGTCACACTTGTCCACGCCACCTAATAAAATCTACGTATTAGGCTTAGGATATGCCACATGTATGAGGTCGTGTTGAGACAAGTCCCGCATTGAGAAATTTATAAGATAAATTATGTATAAATATTAAGAGTAAGCCTTCACATTTCCGGTTGTTTTTGTCATTTGGGTTCTCTGACAACGTATTAAGTTCACGCTCATTTATTATAAACCTTCCACAGACTCAGAACTCATTTGGTCTGTTTGTTTATGAATTCACTAGTTTTAGCTTCTTGGCCTCCACAAAAAACTCATTTCTACGTTTAGGATTCAAACTTACTATAAAAATAAGCATCTTTTCCACTGTTCTGCCCCTTTATACATAAGCACTTTGAAAGTGCACATGTACAAATTAAAGCACCATTTATAAACAGGTGAAAATTAAAAAATAATATGCCATAATAAGTTTGCATTACTACAAGAAGAACAGTGATTTTCAACAGCTAACAGCTGTTGATGGTTGTTGGAAAATCATTGATAATTGTTGAAAATGCCGTTGTTATACGTACCAAACAGTTTCTAATATTTTCCAACGACATCAACGGTTTTTTTTTCTACGATCTCTAATAGCAAATTTGAACACATGGCAGACCAAATAGTCGTTGGAAACCGTTAGAAACTATTGGAAAATGCCATTGGAAACCAACGGTCTATAAACCGTTATAAGCCGTTGAAAATATGTGTATATATGTATTTTTAGAATTTAGACCGCCTACATCCAGCCACCCACAATAGCATATATAACATAATAGCTCCATTTCGAGCATTTACACAACAACAATACTTACATATATATACCCAAACACAATATTCAATCCAAATCATACACATACAATCAAATATACACAACATAATCCAATATATATAACACTCAAACCAACATCCAACAAAACATAACAAATCAGCATCATCCAAACCAACATACAAACCATCATCCAAACCAATAACAATATGTATAATCAATCACAATGTACCAACCAAATCCTCACTCATCCAAAGCGCATATGTACATACAACAAAACGTATCTCAAATCACATATCGTCTCCTTCAGGACCACCAGAGGAATGGAACATCACGTACTTCTCTATGAACTCCACCAAATGCTAGTTCAGCTTCTCTATTTGCACATCACGACGGCGATCACACTCCTCAAGCTCGACGATTGGGCTCGTAGCTGTGCAATCTACGTTTTGCCTTGAGCCCTATAACCCGCCTTCTGAGCTGTCTTAGTCTGCAGTAAAATAAAAATTATCATAATGTTTTCAATATTATAAATGGAATTCACATAAATTTAATTGAAAATTACTGGTTGATTTCCAGATTCATAGCCTGTATTAGGTCGGTGCATCCATGAGATCCTTAAAAGTGGATTCCTCCTCGTTCGTAGTCAAATCAGCTCGTCCAGTGTTCTTCATTATCTATGTTTGTGCTTGTTGGGACTTTTGTTGTAATGCACTGAATTTTTGACAACATTTTTTTTTTTTTTTTTTTTTTTTGAAAATTGGTAGCTTTATTAACTTCAAACAAAATTACATAGTAAGGTTAGCATTCTAACCTATATTACAAATGAAACATGCATAATCTAAATATAACATAATATACATAACTTCCCACTACAAGTGCCTCCTACACTTCAAACACATTCCCCATGTTCCTTGCATAGTTACAATCTTGTCGGTCATACCTTGCCTTGTTCATGTAGAAATCCATATGGAAATCAGTCCTCAAGTAGGTAACAGTTTGGAGGACATTGTGAAAATGATAGAAAATGGCGTTGAGATCAGCACATTTGGATTTTGATCAAGTCACGGTTCTTCCAAACTCAGTGATGCACATCTAGTATTCAGTTAATCAATAACTATCCATGAAGCATGCATGAGAGAAGGCTATAAAACTGACACTTCTTCATTATGCTACCCAAAACATCAAGACTGGTACACATGTTTGTGAACAACAGTGTTAGAAATGACAAAAATCAATAACTTTGACTCTAGTATAATCTATGAGCATTATCCTTCATATAATCACTGGGAGACCACTAGAAACTGTTATTTCAGTAGAATGGCAACTTCAAGTATAATATCCATTTTCTGTCTGAAACAAAATGTTAATACTCTCTGCCATCACTATCAGAAAGTTGGATAATTAGCCCAAGAAATAACGAATTGAGACTCCATGGCCAATAAACTTATGGCTCATGTTACACCATGCAGTGTAAAAACAGTTTTCAATAAATGAAGCATGAACAATATGCACAGAAACTAATGTCTTGATTACACCCTAAGATGCAATACGATTATCAAAAGTAATATCCAAGAAAAACCTAAAAGATAGACATTACTGCACCGAGAAAACCAATACAGCACGATTCTTTAAAAACTGGTAGAATCCATGTGTAGAAAAACTGTAACGACCCGGAGATTTTCGACTCCGAAAATCGACACAAAACCCAGCGTCGACTGTTCAGACATCGTAAATACCGAATCATTAATAGAAAGAAATTAGAGGGTGAGATAGAAAAGATAGAACTAATAGAATAGAAGAAGAAGAAGAAGAACACGACTGAGCATAATCAGAGTAAACACGAATCTCACAGCGGAACGAATAAAATATATTATATAACATAACTTTGAACTACAAATCTGTTTGTATATACATACCATTATCAGAGTACAATACATCATATCACAGCGGAAATACTCTAAATACTAATGGTGAAACCTCCTGCTTCGAGCTCCTCCAAGTGAATCTGTAAAGCCTGAAACACTTGACTGCCCGTACAAATTTGGGCACCCAAGAGTTTAGGGAAAACAAACAAAATAAACTCTGGGTCAGTCATGGGACTGGTGTGAGTAAATTCCAACCATATGGCTTAACTTTGAAAATCCTTTTTGAAACAAAAAGGATAATAGTAAGACCAGCCCACAGATAAACACGGACGGTTTTTACCTTACTATAACCCAAATCATTATTGATATCAAAATCCAGTGATATTATAATAATGTCTAATCAAATAAATAACCAAATAGTAGAACGCTTGCATCTCACGCTCTACATATATAGTATAAAATCAAAAACCGCAAGGCGCTTATTGGAGATTGGATTCCAACTATGACAAGGTATGGGACCACCTTCCGATGATGTATCTCTAGAGGCGAATACACCTGGGTTCAACAAGAACGTCTTGCAACCCGGCCCACACATGACCGACCACTCATTTCGCTTGAGTGTATCGAATGTATATCACCAACGGTTGGACTCAAACCACCGTTCCCGAATGGGCAGAATCGATAGATTTAGAAACAAAATGAATTTCTCTAGATAGGTGATTATACACCCTAATGGGAGCGACCCACATAGCCATGCTGCCTGCCCGATTTTTGTCATCTCCCAGTTGTGAGGCTAGAGGCTACGTCTACCTTTTAGGACATCTGGCCATCATACACTTTGAATGCCACATCGTCAAACCCGTCAAATCACTAGTTGATCTTCCCAACATATTACGGGTATAAAAGCCAAGAGAAACGAATTTCTCCGCCACCAGACGTAATACCTTGAAAAGATCGTCTTAGGTGATCTTCTAAGAATACGCTGTCAGGCATTCATCCATACAAGTTGTCCCGGGTCTGGACAAACAGAAAGCACCATTCTGAACAGGACGACTCTTGCATTTCACTCCGTCTTCAATTTTCTTCAGCATAATTTGCAGCGCTTATGCCTATACGGAGTGGTTCTCGGATATCAAATCCAACCGGTCTCTCCGTATCGACAACGATGGTCAAAACACTTCGATAATCGGTTGTTTAACTATCGAAGTAAAAACAACATCCATTCAATGTACAACCAATATCACACAAATCACAGGCACTTTTTATTTAACATTCGTTCTTATATTTTTTTGGGCAAACGTCATTACTTATTACTTTTGAATAAGTGAATTTCAAACCAAACTGTTTTCCTTGCCTAGGAAGTGCTACTGTATATAACATCACGCTTAAGTTTGGTTAACAGCGTTTCATTTATCGTTACAGTTCAAACTTGCTATACGCTGCTATATCCCTTTATAACTAATCTTAACATAACAGTCACGCTTAAGCCTAGTCAACAGCGTTACTTTACTGCTATAGTTCTGAGACTTGCAATATGCTACTATATTCCACTTTATAATTAATCTCAACACCTTTTTCCCTTACAAATTCTTGACATCTCTTTTCGTTACCAAAAATCTTGACATATTTAATCGTTACAAAAATCTTGATATCTCTTTCCCATCTCGATAACATCTTAAATGGAATCTGTTTAAGAAAACAATTATTTAATTAAAATAATTAAATAATAATTTACTTCATCATTGCTGAAGTAAGATATTTTTTCTTCCTTATTAATTTAAAATAGAATGGTTGCATACTTAATGAACAATAACTATTTTATTAGTTCAATACTCCTTTTATCTTCATTAAAAAGGTAATTAAGGATTTAGAAATCTAATTAATTTAAACAATGCACTCTTAAGTTATTATTACTGAAAACCAATTAACTAACTAATAATTCTCGACCAAATAGTGGGTTTAGTCAACCTCAACTATCAACTTATCTCAGTTTCTTCTTAATCGATACCGCCTATTTATTTAATCAACATAACATTGAATTTCCATTCACATGATTCAAACAGTGCATGCACAAAACAAACAGTTCATATAAATATTGAGGAATCCGGTTGGATTCCTCCAACCGGTTTCCTGCATCCACCGATGTTAGTCAACAATTAACACTGGTTCCATCCTAGGGAATATTAAAATCGATGAAATCAGTATCCAACCGGTGATGTGTACATATGCAACGATATGTAATATTTCAACCAATTTAACCATAATTTTCCTAAACAACCATCTCACAGCATTCAACCATTATTTAAAATAAAATTAAAATATTTTAAATAAAAAGAGAGTAGTGAATTTACTCACCTTGGCGCGTTAACCGTTAAATAACGATTTGCGTTAGTCGATTAACCCAGGTGTTCAATTCTGCCAATGCTACATTTACGTTCGCTCTCCACCATGCATGAAACCACCTTATACTGAAAACACGCCCCTTTGCTTTCCAATATATCCTGTTCCATTTTGCCAAAGCATTTCCGCTCTTCACCATTTCAACTGCGAACAAACGCCAAGTCACTACGATGCGATTTCGCCGATCTACCGTTCATCTTCGCCTTCACCATCTCGTCAGTCCTCGCACCATTCCGACTTCGCACTTTTTATTTATATATATCTATATACTATACTTGCCGAAACTAGGCAAGTCTGCAGCGTTTTCTTCCACAGACGCTCCTCTTCTCCTTTCGAATGGTTTGGTTTTTTTTTCTTAGCAGTCCATGTTTCAACCTCTTGCTCCAGTTTACCTCACCCACACCTCGTCTAACTTGGAGTTGGTTCATCAATCACAACATCAGGCAGTATCGGGCCCCTGTGCACAACGTGTCAACTGTCACCGTTCTCCCAAACAATCCCCTTACTTCTTCTACCGTTAACATTATATACTCCCACTTCAAAATCATAACTAGCACAATATATTTACAATATGCCACGTGCTCCCCCTCATGAATACACCGTACTCCCCTTCTTTCCTTTGTTTTCTCCAAAAGCCAATTTCATCCATCTTAGACCAGCGCCTTCCCATCTATATCCCTCACGTTTTCAACAGCACACACACAACAATACTCAAACATGAACCCGCCACTAATCCATCCCCTTCACCCATCCACAATACCACCGCCTGCTCTTGTTGCCATGCAAATTCCCAAGTCCTTCCTCCACTTCATAAATGATCCCCTGCTCCTTTATACGTTTCACCTTTTAAACCCTTGCCTGGAACGCAATTTCCAACGTGCATGCAAACCAGTCACAAGGCAACGTCGGCTGCTTCTAGCTTGAACCACCAAGTACATTTCCTTTGTTATTCAAACTCTTCACCAACCCACGTATATATATATATATATACACACTTTATTTTATATTATATTTCGATTTGTATTTGGATTTTTAAGGAGCCATTAAACTCTCGAGTAATTTACTGAAGTAAAGAAGAATGAAAATAGCGTATATATATATAGGATTGCAAAGACTTGGCACCCAAGGAATGTACAGGAAAGCTACGTTAGGCATGGGGAGGTTTGCACAAGTAGGTCGGCAATGGTGTATGACTATTCATACTGTGATGGGAAGTTGATGGAAGGTCTGTGTTAATTGATATGCGTGAAAACATAGAATAGATGGGTAGTGGTACAAACATAGAGTGGCAGTAGTCTGGCGTTGGCCATGTGAAACCAGGTGGTAAGATAAATACATTATTTATTAGCTTAGGGTACGAGATATGTTATGATTTAGATTTTTTTTTTATATATAAATATATATATAGCCTGCCGTCAATGTGAAAATACAAGTAGTATGCTAGGCATGTTTTCCTTTGACAGGTAGCTTTAGATTAGCAGTTTGATTTGCCTGGACAAGGGCTGAGCCTGTGGATTTGTATATGGTGGTACCGACAGTACTTTGGCTTTCCGAATTGTACCTGGGGAAGGTAAATAGCATGTCCGTAATGTCTTTGTCATGAAGTAGGATGGAATTAGCTTTGTAGTGGATTGTCCAAATAGTTTTAGTTTACTATATATATACTTGACATTACTACGGTACTGGTTACGAAGGACTTCGTTTATTTATCGTTGGCTATGGACAGAAATAAAAATATCATCGTGTCCAGCGAGGTGCCACGATCCCAAAAATATAATAATATCGGTAGGTGAACTCATATTTTGAAAACCCAAAATATCGATATAGGGTGCAAAATACTCCAAATAAAAAGTTGCATATTTAATTAATTAAAAATTACAGTAAAATTCTAAAAATTAAATTATCGCTGCGCCTCAAAAGAACCTTGTCTAAATTCGAAACCGATATCTAGTTATTTCAAATAAACCGTTATGGTCGATAAACGATTTCATAGCGACTTTCTGAATATTTGATTTTGACATATCTTGCAATCTATAACGCGAAATCTTGGTTTTTCACTTCCATTAGAAAGATACAGTTCAACAGATTCCAACCTTTCTTGTTTCACAGAAATCCGACTTGTAATGGGTCCAGTATACTCAGTTGAAGTTCAGAACGTTAAATTACGAACTGCCGCGATATTACGGCCTCGATTATAATTAATATATATTTCTATATGTTCAACTTCGTTTTAATTAATATATAAATCCACTTATATTACGAATTAAATATTTAAACTGATTTAAATATTCACATACAAACTGATAAAAATGCGGGACATTACATTCCTTCCCCCTTAAAATAATTTCGTCCTCGAAATTGCTAAGATGGGAAAAATGCTACAATCTCTATTGCAAACAGGTTAAAAATCTTTTTGGTTTACTTCATAATTTCAGGTTTCAACTAAACTGATCAAAATATTAATTCTCTTCTTTGTAACGAAAAATTTCAAAATTCTGAAAATTTTCTAACACTTTACTTTCAGAGAATTTCATCAGCCTCTCTGTTGCACGGTTCATTTGGTACTACTACCACACGCCACTCTGGCCTTCTCCCTTTATCGGGCATCCAACTTTCTCGTTTCCATTTGCAATCCATTCAGCATACCCAAATGCATCTCCAACTGATCTCCAGTCAGTTTATTTTCAATCAATAATTCTCTTACATCCCAACTCAAATTTCTTTTTTCAAACTCCAGTTCAATTCCAATTCCAAATAATCAAATTTCCAAACCATGTTCGGTTCCATTCCCAATCTCAATTCACCACTCAACTACTTTGCCAAGTCAAATTCTTATTCCAGTACGATTTACACTTTCTTGGCTTCAATTCAACTCCACTTTTATTTGACTTATTTAAATTCTCTGTTTATTTACTTCATAAGTAAATTTTAAATTTCAGAATTCAAATTCCTAGGGGTTTTCAATTCAAATCAGTTTGAGATCATATATATTCATAACATAGCAATTCAAAACATTTGAATTTCTGAACAACTTATTTCAAAACAAAATCTTTGGTAGTAATTCGTCACTTAGAAACTCGAAAACGAACACCGATGATGCCGCGGTTCATCCTCGGAATTATTTTCCAGCGATCAAAGTGAGTTCAATACTATATCACTTTCAAAACTCATATTCAAATACTTTTATTTGAAATTACTTCAAAAATATCTTTTCGAAACTTGGATAATATTTCAAAATTTCCCCAAGATCTTAAAATTCCATATATTTAATTTGAAATTCATTTACGAACTTTTTCCAAATTACCATAGTTTTAACTCCAATTCTGGAGTTTCTTTAGATTCAATTCATCGGATTTGTATTTTATACTTACGTGAATTTCGATTGGTTATTTACATAACCACTTCAAGTATGATTATAATAATGATCACACATCCTACGTATTATAATAATATTCAGATATATACTTCCTTTTATATCAAAATATAATTTGGGTAAAATTATTTTATTCACCCAGCTTTTAAAACAATATTATGTCGAATTTCTCTATCCAAGCGTTTATAAAGCCCTATCAACTTCGTCAGCTAAACGCGTCGATCTGGAATTTATATACCACTCACCAGATCAATCAACACAATATAAAATGCTTTTTATATCAATTTACAAATACGCGCTCATATAGATACACTCAAACTCAATCTAAGGTACTACTGACCTCATCTCTATTGAGTCACACCACAGAGCCAAGGTAATCACTTAACCTTATGCTCTGATACCACTGTAACGACCCCGAGATTCGAGTAGGCTTTTCAACCATCCTCTCCTCCCTCGGCACTGGGCTAACCTCCCAGCGTGGCTTACAGAGATACCTCAGAACTGCTTTTACGGCCAGCCTCTCGACTCGACCAACCCACATTGTCGGGAGATGTAGGGGTAAGAGTCTCCCGTTCGCCACCAAACGCGAAGCGAGAACCCCCTATCATCCGTACCAATTAAGCAACCAGCTCTGATACCACTGTAACGACCCGGAGATTTTCGACTCCGAAAATCGACACAAAACCCAGCGTCGACTGTTCAGACATCGTAAATACCGAATCATTAATAGAAAGAAATTAGAGGGTGAGATAGAAAAGATAGAACTAATAGAATAGAAGAAGAAGAAGAAGAACACGACTGAGCATAATCAGAGTAAACACGAATCTCACAGCGGAACGAATAAAATATATTATATAACATAACTTTGAACTACAAATCTGTTTGTATATACATACCATTATCAGAGTACAATACATCATATCACAGCGGAAATACTCTAAATACTAATGGTGAAACCTCCTGCTTCGAGCTCCTCCAAGTGAATCTGTAAAGCCTGAAACACTTGACTGCCCGTACAAATTTGGGCACCCAAGAGTTTAGGGAAAACAAACAAAATAAACTCTGGGTCAGTCATGGGACTGGTGTGAGTAAATTCCAACCATATGGCTTAACTTTGAAAATCCTTTTTGAAACAAAAAGGATAATAGTAAGACCAGCCCACAGATAAACACGGACGGTTTTTACCTTACTATAACCCAAATCATTATTGATATCAAAATCCAGTGATATTATAATAATGTCTAATCAAATAAATAACCAAATAGTAGAACGCTTGCATCTCACGCTCTACATATATAGTATAAAATCAAAAACCGCAAGGCGCTTATTGGAGATTGGATTCCAACTATGACAAGGTATGGGACCACCTTCCGATGATGTATCTCTAGAGGCGAATACACCTGGGTTCAACAAGAACGTCTTGCAACCCGGCCCACACATGACCGACCACTCATTTCGCTTGAGTGTATCGAATGTATATCACCAACGGTTGGACTCAAACCACCGTTCCCGAATGGGCAGAATCGATAGATTTAGAAACAAAATGAATTTCTCTAGATAGGTGATTATACACCCTAATGGGAGCGACCCACATAGCCATGCTGCCTGCCCGATTTTTGTCATCTCCCAGTTGTGAGGCTAGAGGCTACGTCTACCTTTTAGGACATCTGGCCATCATACACTTTGAATGCCACATCGTCAAACCCGTCAAATCACTAGTTGATCTTCCCAACATATTACGGGTATAAAAGCCAAGAGAAACGAATTTCTCCGCCACCAGACGTAATACCTTGAAAAGATCGTCTTAGGTGATCTTCTAAGAATACGCTGTCAGGCATTCATCCATACAAGTTGTCCCGGGTCTGGACAAACAGAAAGCACCATTCTGAACAGGACGACTCTTGCATTTCACTCCGTCTTCAATTTTCTTCAGCATAATTTGCAGCGCTTATGCCTATACGGAGTGGTTCTCGGATATCAAATCCAACCGGTCTCTCCGTATCGACAACGATGGTCAAAACACTTCGATAATCGGTTGTTTAACTATCGAAGTAAAAACAACATCCATTCAATGTACAACCAATATCACACAAATCACAGGCACTTTTTATTTAACATTCGTTCTTATATTTTTTTGGGCAAACGTCATTACTTATTACTTTTGAATAAGTGAATTTCAAACCAAACTGTTTTCCTTGCCTAGGAAGTGCTACTGTATATAACATCACGCTTAAGTTTGGTTAACAGCGTTTCATTTATCGTTACAGTTCAAACTTGCTATACGCTGCTATATCCCTTTATAACTAATCTTAACATAACAGTCACGCTTAAGCCTAGTCAACAGCGTTACTTTACTGCTATAGTTCTGAGACTTGCAATATGCTACTATATTCCACTTTATAATTAATCTCAACACCTTTTTCCCTTACAAATTCTTGACATCTCTTTTCGTTACCAAAAATCTTGACATATTTAATCGTTACAAAAATCTTGATATCTCTTTCCCATCTCGATAACATCTTAAATGGAATCTGTTTAAGAAAACAATTATTTAATTAAAATAATTAAATAATAATTTACTTCATCATTGCTGAAGTAAGATATTTTTTCTTCCTTATTAATTTAAAATAGAATGGTTGCATACTTAATGAACAATAACTATTTTATTAGTTCAATACTCCTTTTATCTTCATTAAAAAGGTAATTAAGGATTTAGAAATCTAATTAATTTAAACAATGCACTCTTAAGTTATTATTACTGAAAACCAATTAACTAACTAATAATTCTCGACCAAATAGTGGGTTTAGTCAACCTCAACTATCAACTTATCTCAGTTTCTTCTTAATCGATACCGCCTATTTATTTAATCAACATAACATTGAATTTCCATTCACATGATTCAAACAGTGCATGCACAAAACAAACAGTTCATATAAATATTGAGGAATCCGGTTGGATTCCTCCAACCGGTTTCCTGCATCCACCGATGTTAGTCAACAATTAACACTGGTTCCATCCTAGGGAATATTAAAATCGATGAAATCAGTATCCAACCGGTGATGTGTACATATGCAACGATATGTAATATTTCAACCAATTTAACCATAATTTTCCTAAACAACCATCTCACAGCATTCAACCATTATTTAAAATAAAATTAAAATATTTTAAATAAAAAGAGAGTAGTGAATTTACTCACCTTGGCGCGTTAACCGTTAAATAACGATTTGCGTTAGTCGATTAACCCAGGTGTTCAATTCTGCCAATGCTACATTTACGTTCGCTCTCCACCATGCATGAAACCACCTTATACTGAAAACACGCCCCTTTGCTTTCCAATATATCCTGTTCCATTTTGCCAAAGCATTTCCGCTCTTCACCATTTCAACTGCGAACAAACGCCAAGTCACTACGATGCGATTTCGCCGATCTACCGTTCATCTTCGCCTTCACCATCTCGTCAGTCCTCGCACCATTCCGACTTCGCACTTTTTATTTATATATATCTATATACTATACTTGCCGAAACTAGGCAAGTCTGCAGCGTTTTCTTCCACAGACGCTCCTCTTCTCCTTTCGAATGGTTTGGTTTTTTTTTCTTAGCAGTCCATGTTTCAACCTCTTGCTCCAGTTTACCTCGCCCACACCTCGTCTAACTTGGAGTTGGTTCATCAATCACAACATCAGGCAGTATCGGGCCCCTGTGCACAACGTGTCAACTGTCACCGTTCTCCCAAACAATCCCCTTACTTCTTCTACCGTTAACATTATATACTCCCACTTCAAAATCATAACTAGCACAATATATTTACAATATGCCACGTGCTCCCCCTCATGAATACACCGTACTCCCCTTCTTTCCTTTGTTTTCTCCAAAAGCCAATTTCATCCATCTTAGACCAGCGCCTTCCCATCTATATCCCTCACGTTTTCAACAGCACACACACAACAGTACTCAAACATGAACCCGCCACTAATCCATCCCCTTCACCCATCCACAATACCACCGCCTGCTCTTGTTGCCATGCAAATTCCCAAGTCCTTCCTCCACTTCATAAATGATCCCCTGCTCCTTTATACGTTTCACCTTTTAAACCCTTGCCTGGAACGCAATTTCCAACGTGCATGCAAACCAGTCACAAGGCAACGTCGGCTGCTTCTAGCTTGAACCACCAAGTACATTTCCTTTGTTATTCAAACTCTTCACCAACCCACGTATATATATATACACACTTTATTTTATATTATATTTCGATTTGTATTTGGATTTTTAAGGAGCCATTAAACTCTCGAGTAATTTACTGAAGTAAAGAAGAATGAAAATAGCGTATATATATATAGGATTGCAAAGACTTGGCACCCAAGGAATGTACAGGAAAGCTACGTTAGGCATGGGGAGGTTTGCACAAGTAGGTCGGCAATGGTGTATGACTATTCATACTGTGATGGGAAGTTGATGGAAGGTCTGTGTTAATTGATATGCGTGAAAACATAGAATAGATGGGTAGTGGTACAAACATAGAGTGGCATTAGTCTGGCGTTGGCCATGTGAAACCAGGTGGTAAGATAAATACATTATTTATTAGCTTAGGGTACGAGATATGTTATGATTTAGATTTTTTTTTTATATATAAATATATATATAGCCTGCCGTCAATGTGAAAATACAAGTAGTATGCTAGGCATGTTTTCCTTTGACAGGTAGCTTTAGATTAGCAGTTTGATTTGCCTGGACAAGGGCTGAGCCTGTGGATTTGTATATGGTGGTACCGACAGTACTTTGGCTTTCCGAATTGTAGCTGGGGAAGGTAAATAGCATGTCCGTAATGTCTTTGTCATGAAGTAGGATGGAATTAGCTTTGTAGTGGATTGTCCAAATAGTTTTAGTTTACTATATATATACTTGACATTACTACGGTACTGGTTACGAAGGACTTCGTTTATTTATCGTTGGCTATGGACAGAAATAAAAATATCATCGTGTCCAGCGAGGTGCCACGATCCCAAAAATATAATAATATCGGTAGGTGAACTCATATTTTGAAAACCCAAAATATCGATATAGGGTGCAAAATACTCCAAATAAAAAGTTGCATATTTAATTAATTAAAAATTACAGTAAAATTCTAAAAATTAAATTATCGCTGCGCCTCAAAAGAACCTTGTCTAAATTCGAAACCGATATCTAGTTATTTCAAATAAACCGTTATGGTCGATAAACGATTTCATAGCGACTTTCTGAATATTTGATTTTGACATATCTTGCAATCTATAACGCGAAATCTTGGTTTTTCACTTCCATTAGAAAGATACAGTTCAGCAGATTCCAACCTTTCTTGTTTCACAGAAATCCGACTTGTAATGGGTCCAGTATACTCAGTTGAAGTTCAGAACGTTAAATTACGAACTGCCGCGATATTACGGCCTCGATTATAATTAATATATATTTCTATATGTTCAACTTCGTTTTAATTAATATATAAATCCACTTATATTACGAATTAAATATTTAAACTGATTTAAATATTC
This sequence comes from Allium sativum, assembly GCA_030737875.1. Classification (NCBI taxonomy): domain Eukaryota; kingdom Viridiplantae; phylum Streptophyta; class Magnoliopsida; order Asparagales; family Amaryllidaceae; genus Allium; species Allium sativum. The sequence continues at coordinate 39,870,243 of CM060913.1, forward strand.
ACATACAAACTGATAAAAATGCGGGACATTACAAAAACATTATCAATGTAATTGTATCTCAGTCTTAATTCCTCACTCGGCAGTGTATAACAGATGAGAACCGAAATTACCAAATAGTTGAGTTTCATTCACTTGAAGCAGATGGTGCGATTAAACCTGAAGGGTTAATATCCCCAGTTTTTTTTTTCTTTGAGTCAGTCAGCAGGTAATTCATAGTGAAATTGATATAACTATTGAAATAATCAAGACTAGGAAATTGCGGATCTTCACTGTCACATCAGATATAGAATTTGAGGCAAGTTGTGAATCGTGATGAAGTTTTGCGAAATCTGGAAGTGGAAATCGCCTTATGGTTTCTCCCTATGGGAGAGAAAACCGTCTTTATATACACAACATTATTTTATTTAACTAATAACTTTTAAGTTGATTATTTTATATGTACATATGCAGCATTAACTTTCTCAATAAGACATAGGAGCGTCGCGCTCTATTTCCTGAAATATGCACATATAAATATATATTATATAATGTTATATTATCTATCTTTTAATAACTGAGAACATAAAATATAAAATGTAATAACTTTTTGTTATCTTAATTAATAAATTTACCAAATCCTCGCGGTGATGCTGCAATGGCTTGGAACCACCAATCAATTATTTGGTTCTTCTTCAGCATTAACATCCTCATCAACAGATTAAGCAGTACGAAACATTAAACGTGCAACATCTTCAACTATATGTTCTAAGAGATTCATCGTAGTAATTTCATCACTCACTACCTTCTCAACTTGTACAGGAATAGATGCTAACAGTTCTTCATGGCGATCCCAAACCAAATAGTTCAACACGAAACCAGACTAAAGCAAATGAACTCTAACCATTTCTGGTAATACTTTAACAATTTGCATCTACTACATGCAAAATGGATTTCTTCGTCGTTCCCATTATTACTTAAAGCAAAATCAATAAATATGCGAACATTATTATTAAAATGTTCACATACTGAGTTTTCCATTTCCCTTCATTGTTGATATATCTAACTTTGATCTATAAGAAAATTGTTCATTTCCCTTTTGTAGTAATTAAAAAGTTATGATATAAATTTAAACTACAGTGACAATTTATTAAAACAATTTTATACGTTAATGTTATATTAATTGGTCATTGACACTTTCTTAACGGGTAGGAGATTTTTGACCCCAAACATAAAATACCATGTCGACCATTCAAATATCGAAAATATCGGGTCATTAATAGAAAGAAGTTAGAGGGTGAGATAAGAAAGAAAGAAATATTATAATAAAAGAAAAGAAAACGAAACGCCATAGACACAGAGTCTCACATCGCAGCGGAACAGAATATAATATAGAAACAAATATTTATTGAGAGCTTTGAAATAAAACTTACAACCATCAGAGTACATCAACACACTTGGACAGTTATAACAACCTGTCCTCGTATACAACACACAATGGAAAATATTTATATTACATCACACGTCTGAACTCATCCAGCTCGTCTATTCAAAGCATCCGATAAGCTAAACCTGTATAACCCGGTCTAACCCGAGCATTACAAACACCGGATCAGTCTGGTGAACCATAGTGAGAAAAACACACTAAGTTTAAAGGCATCACACAACTTGATTTTTAATGTCAAAATCTTTTCGAAAGAAAAGGATAAACATAAGAACAAATCCACACATAATTACGGACGGTTTTTACCTTACAATAACCCAAAACATATTTGAAAACGGTATTATTATGATATTATGATAGTGTCTAAATACAAATAAATAGCAATCTAGTGGAATGCTTGCATCTCACGCTCCACATACATAGTATACAATCAAAAACCGCGGGCTTTTATTGGTGAATGGATTTCCTAGCCAGGTATGAAACCACCTTCCGATAATGTACCTCTAAAGATGAAAACGTTGGGGTTCATCAAGAACATCTTGCAACCCAGACTAAACATGACCGACCACTCACTTCGCTTGAGAGTACCGAATATATTATTACCACGGTGGAGGGCCAGGCAACCGAACCGATAACATACATACAAAAATAAAAAGGGACAACCGAAGACATTTGATTTCTCCAGATCAGGTAATGATATACCTTTTTGATGGGTGCGACCTACATAGCCATGCCACCTACCCGATTTTGTGTCATTTCCCGATTGATGAGGCTAGAAGTTAAGCTTATCCTTCAGAACAACACATCTCCATCTACTTTGAATGCCACATCGTCAGATCCAATAAAAAAAATCACTAATTAACGTCCACAAGAATACTCTAGTTGTTAAGCTAAGAGAACCGTCATTCCCCTCTATCAACTATGATACATTTGGAGAAATCAATGTACGTGACCCCTTTGGAAATACTTTGTCAGACACTTCTCCATACAAGTCATCGAGGAATAGGAAGAACCGAAGGCACCATCCTACTACATTCTAGGTATCATCCTATAGATCAGTAGCAAGTAATCCTTGTATATCCGTAGATTTCAACCACGACAGAATCACATTTATCTCCTGGAGCTAAACAGAGAATCTGAGTAATCTTCCGCTTATGAAGATCCACGGTCTTCATTGCTCCATCTTCAATCAGCATCTTCCATGAATTTGTTGGCTCGGAATGCTATTTCGAATATAAATTCGATTATGGTCTTTCCGTACCAACAATCGTATAGGTCAGATTTGATAGTCGGTTATTTGACTATCAAATAAATAATCGTGAAGGTAAAATGAGTTCATTGGTTCACTACTCAACATCACTTGGCCTTTCAAAATAATATATCAATTGAAATACCCAAAAAAAAAAATCAGTTTCAATATAGTTATACTCTCGGATCATTTTATTTTGATACTTCAAAAAAAAAAAAAAATTAAAATCATATTAAATTTCCTTTTAACTATCATCTCAAAATATGGCTAAAACATTACTTATTATATAACGTTTGGAAATCGATCCAATTAATCATTCGTAAAACAACCGTTACGAAATCTCCTTTTCGTCTCGTTATTTGAACACCATAATCATCACTTATCTTTTTAAAAATAAACCCATTTTGAAAACTCATCTCTTTACTTTGAAATATCGTTATATTTTCACAAAATCTCCTTTTATTTATTTCTTTACGATAGAAATATCATTTCATATCTCAACCCCTTTATTTTTATTTTGGAATCCCAATATATATATTCCAAACTTCTTGAAATAACGTTACATTATTATTTCACATAATTATTCACTTCTAACATTTCCATTATTACAACTAATATCAATCTCCGATAATCCTGAAGTTGTTCAAGTTGAGGTATTTTAATTATCTCTCAGACCTTGATCAACAACATTACTATCTTAAGATGGATATCAATTTTAATATCAAGAACCGATATTCATTCCCAATATCAAACAAATTCCGTTTTAGTTATACCCTGATTAAACCTCGATTCTCATTTAATATAGCGAATCTAGATCGCGCTCAACTCGCCCAACCACTTTAATTCAAACTTTGGTTTTCGTTTGGTTTCCCATTTCATACCTTTACTAGTTCCTAATCATAAATCAGTAAGAAAATAATTCTCCAAATATCAACCTCGAAGGCTGAAACCAACAATAAATCAATACTCAGAAAATCATTTAGCTCAACCGATCTTCAATTAGGTTCCAATTCTTTAATTTCATATCATGAACTATAATCCATTCATGAGCCATTTTAAAGTTTATGACTTTGATAATTCATTCAGTAATTGAACTCATGTACATCACATTTTAATAAACTTGGTTTCCAATAACTTCATCAAAATCTTGGATTTTATAAAATCAAATTGAATAAAATTCCAATAAGAATCCAATTAAACTTCAAGTTAAACTCAACTTATATTATTTTTAACATCAAATTGCTTAAAAATATCATTTTACTATAAATAGTGTGTTAAGACTTCATAAACCTTCATTTAACTTTTAAATTCCCAAATTACTACTTCTATTATTATTTAAATAAATAAAAATCAACTTTCAGCCTTTATTAAAATAAAAATGGTTCACTTCACCATCAACCATCTCTACTAAATGAACAAACTGATTTAATAATCAATTTCAGTTAAGGCAGTTGACTTGGTCAACTCTAAATATGATTAATTCGTTAACCAATCCCAATTCGTCTTTCCATTTAAATTAATTAATATTTAAATAATTTAAATAAACATCATTTACTTTTATTATTATTAAATAAATAATAATCAATTTCAATATAATTCCATTTTAACAATTAATCTCGGTTATTCATTGTCACGCTAATATCTGCTCCTTTGTTTGTCAATTATGAAGATTAACTTTATAAAATCATTTAATAATTAAATTTAATCTGAAATAGTAAATATAAATATTTATTTTCTTTTTATAAACTTTCGTTCAAAATAATATATTTCAAATTCTAGCTTCAGTTATAAATAATATTTATAACTTCAATTTTATTGGTTCACCTAGCGGTAAATCAATTTTTATAAAACGATGTATAGTTAGGCCATCTGCTATAGATTCCTCAAACATTATCACTCATCCGCTAATAACATTATGTTGAATTTGGGTTTAACACTCAATAACCAAGTCAATAATCTAATCATATTGGTTAAACATTTCATATAATGATCATATGAATATAAACTATAATTTTTTGAGGAATCCAGCTAGATCCCTCCAACTTGTTTCTCCCTACATACAAATAGGTTATCTCAAATAATACCATTCAATTCAATATATAACTGATAATTTTAATAATCGTAAATGACGACAATTTAACATCAACCAATTTATTTAACATTAACAAACAATTAATTAAATCAAACACGTTTATTTTATGAACGTGACCAACAGGGTAAGTTACCTCAGTTGGTTTCAATCGTTAAAATAACGATTTGATTTTCATTGAAATTAAACAACGTTTAATTTCATCGGTTCAATCGATATATAAATATATATTTAACAAAAAATCAACCATTAGCAATCATAGCACACAATTATAAATCCCCACTTAAAATATAAGTGAGTAAAACTGAGTGATTTTAACTCACCTAGATTTCATTTGTTGTTGAAACGACTGATTTCAATTAAATTAAACCGTCATTTAATTTAACTGAAAAATCCTACTATATCCAAATCTATTCAATCCAGTTCCAGAATGTAGAGTTCGAAAATACGATTTTGGCATCGCTTGTTTCGTTCCATTCTGAATATATATACACAAGTTATTAACATTATAAGTTATACACAAATTATATAATTTAATTAGCAAGGTCATTAACTTAATTGATAATTTAATTAACTTAATTTAGAGCCAATCACGCGTGCTAAACTTTCCATCCTAGGTCGCGACTGCAAGTTTCTAACCACAATTGTTTCAAACCCTGTCACATTAAGCTATACAGTAACATACAATTTTATAATATAGTCAACTTGGTTTGTTGAAGACAAACAGTTTGCGCATAACTTTTGATACATGAATACGGGCTGAATCACTTCCTTCTCCTGCTTTGTTCGAAATCATCCTGCTCCCTCTTATTTCTACTTCACGCGAAAATCGTTTGCTCCACTTCCAGTATCTCATTCGAACCAACAACCTACACTTTGATCGACGTCTGCACTTAACTCCGTCACCCTGGCTGACGATCTAACACATGCGTTAGAAGCGCACCACCCCATCCTTGCTTCTCCCCGAGCCACATCCGTCTTGATGAACCCAATTGCCAGCAAAACTCCTTCCAGCGCCGCGACTTCGAGATCATCCTCCGGCCTCTCTGGTTCGCCATCGACAATCTCCACCGGTCGTTTAGAAGATCTTGAGGAGATAAAGAAGATTGTAGTTGAGTGTAATAGGAACGGTTGCGTGGATTTTGAGTTTGAAGGATGTATTAGGTCGTGAATTCATATTCGTTGGTTTCTGTTTGATGGCGGCTACCAGATGGTTGACCACGAAACAATTCTTGACCGAAAAATTTAGGGCTAAAGGCTGTTTGAGTATTTATAGGGGAAAAGATTTATTATTAAATTATTATAACAAAACTTCGCGTTGAAGTAACGCATAAAAACCATCACATACGATCTTAAATTGAAACGAAACTCCTAATCCTAACATAGAAAAATATTCCAGACACGATGGGACATGTTTCATCGAATTTCGAGGTCATTTGTAAAAATCTCTTTATAATTCACAGGTGAAAAATCACGTGTTTAAATTTCCCACAATCACAAAATAAATTCAATCAACTTGAAACTTTGAAATTCTACTAGTCCTTTTCTTTAAGGATCCAATGAAATTTGTTTTGTTAAAATCGGAGTTCATTTGGTCAACCGTTTATTTCTTTAAAGTTACCCATGTCTAAATTAACCAAAATAATATAATGATTAAATAAAAATAAGAGCGTTTGACACTGCCACGATCACATGATTAATCGGATTACTACAGAATTTGAAACGTAACAATAACTTACTAATACGGATCCAATAAAACTCGTTTGGTCGAAATCCGACTCCGTTTGGAAAATGACGATATTTTATAATTTAAATTGTTTGTCGGTTTACAATTAAATTCCATTGCTCACATATTAACTCCGTTTGGCCCTAAATTTGCAGCACGCTATGTTTTGATGTTCTGAATTCAAAAAAAAAAAAAAAAATCATCGCAAATGGAGGTCGTTTGAAAATTGGTTATTTCTAAGGATTATAAAAAATTGATTAAATATTATAAAATTTTAAAATAATTCAATTAAATAATAATAAATCATTATTATCGTAAATATCCACATATAATTATCATACAGCTTCAAATATAACTAATATGAATTTTTAACTCAACATTATGAGATTACGAGTTAAACGCTGTCCAAATAATTTTAAAACCCTTGTAAATTTATTAAATAAATGTTACCATTTATTAATGAATTCCACAACGACTATTTTAAATTTTGATTTGGACATAACTAACAATCTATAACACGAAATCTGGAATTTTTTTTCTTTTATATGAAAATTATAATCAACAAGATTCCAACTTTTCTTGTTTCATGGAAATCCGACTTACATCGGATCTTGTTTATTCAATTAAAGTTCAAAACTCAATATTATGAACTACTGTGACGTTTCGAGCACGTTTTAAATTAATTATAAATTTAATGTTCAAACTTCGTTTTATAAACAAATTTAATATTAAAATCCATTAATATTCCAAATATTATATTTAAAATAATACATTAAATTAAATATTTGGCTAACAAAAATACGAGACATTACATCATCCTATCTCCAATTACAAATACAATAACTTAATTAAATTGTGTAAATCTTTTTAATTTAAATGATTTAATAAAATTTTGACAGCACTCGTTTTATTCCTTGAACATTACACAGTTGCGTATAGACATGGAACATAAAGGAAGCATGTCGAAAATTTGTGAATCGTTTAAAATGAAATGATTTACGAGAGTTAATTACGTAATCATGTTAACTTGTCCAATAGAGAAACAAATCTGACTAATATTGTATACGATGAATATAGATGTTCATTCTGTTAAAAAAATGAATACCCATGTAATGATCATATACAATACTTATCAGACAAGGCCAAAAAACACTCTAAGGGTTTTATATTAAATATTTAATACTTACTAAAAATTTGGCTTTCGGCTTATTCATGGAAATTTTGATAAAATAACATGATTTTTTATATAGAAATCAAAATTACGTGAAAATCAGAGGTCTTGATTAGTTTAATATAAGGGATAGGGGATTTTGGGTACAAGAGATTTGATTTCAATATAATTCATGTGAGAGCTCAGCCCAATATCTGTGTACCCAAAACTCACGCGCTCCCATAATTCATTATTGACTAGTTAACTAAATCAATTAATTAGCAGAATAAAATGAATGGTTGTGATTGTATGAGACATGGGCAGATGACTTTTGGACGGACGGTGGATTGTCATGTTGTGTATTGTGCTAGACAAATAAATTTGCAGGTTTGAAGTTTTACGAGGGAAATAAAACCATAATAAGTTCATACTTGGGTTCATAAATATAAAGTATATGTTATACTTTACAGATTAAATTAGAGGAATAAATTCTTTGCTGTTATATTCTGCTATCTTACTAAACAAATGGTGCTGAAATTTCTAAGGATTCTTCGATATGACTGAGTTGTGTACATCATGGTGGACACTGCTGGCATTCCATTATTATTTTCCAATCACAGATTGTATTATTGATCATGTAACTCCAATATGAAGGTACTTATGGCTTTCTGCTTACATTTCAGTTTTAATATTTGTTACAGGTCAATGATTCCTATTGTCTTCAAAAGAGTGCCCAATACACAAGTTCCAAATGGTCATTATAAAGCCTAAAATGTTAAAAATACTAACTTTTTCAGAACAGGTTACTTGCATTAATACGTTAGCTTATAATTTTGAAACGAGAACATCCACTGATGCTCTAGTGTTTAGGTGTTTCAGTCATTGATGCGAAATGCCATAGATTTTAAATTTCAACAGCATATATATATATATATATATATATATATATATATATATATATATATATATATATATATATATATATATATATATATATATATATATATAAAAGATATTTTTCATTTCTTTTCGAAATGCCCTAACAAATGGAGTGGATGTGATAAAAATACAATTTAATGCATAATGTGATCCATATCCTTCAGCATGCATGCATTCTGAATGAATGGAGAAGAAAGAATATTCAAGCTGATTAAGGACCTACCAATCCTGTGATAATGGTGTAGGAATCAGAACCCTAGCTAAGTTTGGTCCCAATTAAACTGAGCTGGGTGGCTAGATGTATTTTGCACTTGGTACTAAGTTCTAGCTTATCCCCAATATAGATGCACGTACTTCACAGTCTTTTTCTATATGATCTATCATTTTGTCGGCAATATAGACACCTTTATCCAAATATCTTGTCATAATGGCTTTCCAACAAAACTCCGTGCATTTCTAACATAATTCATTACATCAATTCTCGTATACCCAATGAATCTCGACTACTCGATCCATTTCCGTAGTATCATATCGACTATTTCTTTGTTCAATCAATTAACGTATGGCTGTGATGTTGAGGGATTTGGCGTACTCGTGAAACTGGCCACATTCAGAAAGAGATTACTTTCATGGTATGCTGGCTGGGGAGAATAATTGCACGGGATAATGACTTTAACATCGGTTATTGTTGGGTATTTGATGGCACAGAAGAATTTTCTTATGTCCTACGTCACCAAATTAATTATTGAAGAATGAAAGCATATGTATCAAATGTTGATTTATTTGCTAGTTGGTAAATACAAAAATTGGGCTTACACATAATTATTTCCAAATCGACCTGTAATTAAATTAAAAACTATCCCATAAAATTAAGATTTGTACCATTGGTTTTTTTCTTCTTCTTTCAGAACTTCCTATATCCCATAAAATTAGGATTTATGTATGCTTTGCCTCTTGAATAATGGATCAATAGCATTATAACAATCCACGCCAGAGCGCGTGCCGCGATCAATCGCAGAGCGCATGCCGTTACTCTTGTACCCTATGAAGTATTTGCTTCAACTCTACGGCGTTAAAGCCATTTTTAAAACTCCCTATATTCCTCAACAATTTAAAAAAATAATTTTGCAATCCTTAAAGTCGTTTTTAAAACTCCTTATATTCATCAGCAATTTAAAAAAGATACCGTCTAATTTTATATGCCTTAAAGCTATTTTTAAAACTCCTTATATTCCTCAAAAATATTTTTAAAACTTATTCTGCATTCATGGATAATAAAATCAAAAATGATGAATCGTGACATGACTAAACTCGATCAATTTGACGGCAACAACTTCACACGTTGAAAGAACAAAACAAAATTCCTACTAACTGCGTTCAACCTATCATATTTGTTAAATCGAGACTAGGGCTGTCAACGGATACTTTCAGATATAAATAGTGTTATATTCGTATCCAAAATCATTTTTTGATATTAGATATTTGTATCCGTGGATACGGACGAATATCGCATAATTAATTTATCCGCCAACGATCGATAAATCAAGAAATATAAATGAAATTCTTTAATTTAACATAAATGTTTATCAATTCTATTGATCACAAAAGTGTTAAAAATAAACAACTATGATGAAATTAAATAGAGTTCGAGAAGCAAAAAATGCATTTAGTGCTTATAATATAAACCTTCAACTTAATAAAAGCACTAAAAAATATCTCATTATTGCATTAAAATACACATAATTTTGATTATAGTGTTCAAAAAATCGAACATATAATTTTTGGATGCAAATATCAATGTATTTGTATCTGCATCTGTTTTTTCAGATATCGGATGTTATCCGCTTTTCGGATAGAGATGCAGACGTATTTCGAATTTTTCGGATATCCATTAACTGCCCTAATTGAGACTTCCACTGCTGCAATTGACTCCCGCTGATTCTGAAGATGTGAAAAGGGCACGCACAAATCTCAAACAACATGCTCCACCTTAGCGTTGACACATCTTAAATTCACTTCTAATCCTTTGCACGATTTCTAGGTTGAAAATTTGAAATGTATTGGAAAATAAATACAATATGCAGGAGAAAAGTACAAACATTTTCTTATCATTGAATACTTTGATTTTGAATTGACTGAAGGAAAACTTATACTTAGTCAAATTCATGAATTACAAGTGGTTTTTCACAAACGGAGTGCTCTAAACATTAAGCGTGTGTTTGGATTATAATTTTCAATTTTCTGTTTCCATACATAATAAGGTACGAAAGACACTCAAGTATCGTGAAAAACGATCATTTTACAAAACAAAGTTAACACACAAAACAGAAAAAAAATTATTATTTTTCGTATTTTAAGGAAGAACGGAAGAGCGATGACATTCATCCATCACTCATCCTTCCATCTCTTCCATCATCTCCTCTGCCTTTGATCCGTCACCTCTATTATCCTTTACATTTTCGCACCTTTTGAAATTAACATTGAAAACTCAAAACATAAAATAAACTAAACACACCTAAGCTTTCGGAATTTGTTTTAATGCTTTAATTGCAAATAAGAGTGAGCAATATTTGGTTCAAACCGAATTAACTGACCAAACCAGTTCATTTTGGTCGGTTCGGTTTTAAAACTAAATCGGTTTGAATTCGGTTTGTAAGATAATTTTATTTGGTTATTAGTTTAACGGAATTAACTGAACTTTTATTTTATTATCTGATTTTACGGTGTTATAGTATTTTAAGTAATTAGTTTAGTAATAAAATACAAAGGCATGTATTGCAAATAAGTCAAACTTTATTGCAAACATAAAATTTACTATATAAAATTTCTCCAAACATGAATTTATATTTTACTTTGAATTGATTCATCATTTAAATATTAACACATCCTTCAAGTTTGGTTAAATCGGTTATCGACCGAATTAACCAAAATTAGTTTGGTTCTGTTCAGTTTGGTTTGGGAAAATTTCGTTTTCAATTCGGTTTGAAACCTTTTACCTCAAAACCAACCGAACGAACTGAGCACTCACAACTAATTGCAAAACTGTCTCCATCTTGAAAAAATCGCATAATGATGTTGTTTCACAAAACAAAAGATTTTGGTTTAGAACAAATTCAAAAACATCTTCGTATCGAAGTAGAATATCAAAATCATCAAATTTAAGTTAAACTGTCCAAAATTTATGTCCAAGGAAATGAAATAGGAGCACCTAACAATAACATAAATAATGGCAAAAATGTATTTGCAATGGAAATCTCAATGTAAACAGGAAAAAAAGAAAATTGGAAAGTGCTACAATCATGGAAAAAATAAGAATTTTGCTAGAGAATGTCAAGCCCTAAAAGAAACTTGTGGCAATCGCCCTACACCACCGGTGCTCTTATGATCGAACAGTGCATTGTACAGGCATCTGGCACATGTAGAACGATTATCAAGAGTAAGTAATAGAAGAAATGGAAAATACAAAAAGGAAGAGGAGAGAAAGAAAGAAACGTCAAACACAAACACGGAACTTGTTATTTATCTCACAGCGTGTCAGATAAAATTTAATAAAAAACATAGATATAAAACAAGCGAGATCGAAATAATTATATAAACTGTATAATCAGAGTGTACTAGCTTATACAGTCACATATAAATAGAGTTTATATAAGGGATAGATAAAATCACTGATAATTGTCTCAAATAATTAGTGAACAATGTTATGGCTCTACACCGTCGCAAACCGTAATAAACAATAGTACAAGTATAAATAGCAAAAGGATTCACCTTCAGATAATCTACCTATCCAGCTTCAAATAATGCTTACACCTATTACCTAGCCTACTCAGCGACATCATCGATGAGTACCCAAGGCAAATAGTGATAATATTTAATTTCGCACCAGATAACAGCCTGCTATGCGATAAACAAATCTCAAAATACTATAAAAGTCATGATAATATAAGGCATAAAGGGTATAGAAAATCATATATGACATGTCCCTACATCCACATAGTTACCACATATAAAATATATACTACTCTACGATAATCATCATATGCGTATCCTGCATTAGAATACTAAGGGTGTCTAGATATTAGAATCAGTGATATCCATAACGGATGGTGCTTCCGAGATGATAAATGATTAAGAAAACATAACATCTATCATTCATCCTCACATTCACTCACTCAATGTGTCAAGTATATGGTATCAAATACTTCGAATACCTAACCTATGGAGGCCACGTTGGGTTCTAACTCAACTAACTCCACCAGATTATGGCTACGTCATAACGTCACTGACCGTGAACGACAATCCTACCTAGTCTTAAACGTCAATAGGTTTGGGATTCTGGCATATCAGGCTGAAAAATTCAACTAACTTTGATCTCCTTCTTGTGCCATTCTCTCAAAAGTGCAACAAAGTCTTGAATACTAGTAACTCCTTTGCACATGTCTTCCATCATAGAATTCATCTCAAGATTGTTCATAATACCCCTTTCGGAATTCATCGTGCTATGGAGACTATCCTCGATGATCATTATTTGTCGTAGGATATCATCACGTGTCTCCCATCCTCCTCCGCCAGTCATCACAATACGACCCCATGTCGCCATCTCTGCATTTAGGGAAAAATACATCTATTGTCGAAGACTCACTTCCTGTCATGTGATAATGATCGTCCAATGACGAATCACAATGCACCACCTCCTTCCTCATGCCAAGACTACTGGTTCAAGAGCTGCTATATTGAAACACATATCGAAGGACCATCATATCCTGCTCCTCAAAGTTGTACCATCACCCACGTCAAATTGACGGAAATGACCAACATCAATAGTAGTCGATATCGACTACATCATAGTTTTCGATAGCGACTACATTGATTATGTATTTAACCATAATTGGCTAAACACATATCACGTGAAAGCATCTGACATTCATTATGAAATCTAAGCTTGTCGCCAAGTCCATCCTCTATCTTTAGATCCATCGCTAAACTCCAATGTTCCTCCGTCCTCGAATAAGTTGGTACGTTTTAATGCTTCTCAGCCTTTAAATCAGCGTGCACGCTCTTATGCTCCTTCGTGAATCCATCTCACATGTTCAAATCTATCTTCACTTGTGCACTCAACCATATGCACATCATATGCGTTTAATCGATATACATCATACTCTAATAATGAGGTCTTCCTAGCCTTATGTTGCCTATGAATGGAATTTTTAATCAAACTATGCAAACAACCATGCAACCAAAAATCCTATAAATATCCAAAATAACATACAAATATTCATAATATACATATAAACTATCTAAAGTGATTGATGTGGGTTTGATGTCAAAATAATTATGTTGACACCAAAATTTGGCACAACACCCAATAAGTTTAGCAAATGTTAAATTAGAATAAACGGTAAATGAGTAAAAGGTAATAGAAATGCAGCAAAAGAAGAAGGCAACGTTATAGTGGTTCGACGTAAGTCGGTTTATGTCTGCTTTGCAAGTTCAATCACTTTATTGCTAAAATTCACTAAGTACAATGCACGAATCGGTAAGACTTCCAAGTACGATAGTACAATGTAGTTAGAATGCAAAAAGATGCGTATTCTATCGAAAACAGAGTTATTTATAGGTGAGGTTCATGTTGGAAATCCAGGATCCGAAATTACAAGGAGTGTATGTGACCCAAGGCCCAAAAAGACAAGGTATTAATCCCTATATTTGATTTTTTTTTGGGATCAGTTCTAGTGGGCAACATCTTCATGACTTCCTTACCCTTCGGGTTTGATTTAGTGTGAATCAGATTAGACAATATAAGAGTACGAGCCTTCAAAGTTGGGAAGTATGAAGTTGTTAAAGTGTGTGGATTCATACCGACCCTTGATGGGGAGTTATGTCGAACTGCACGTGAATGATTTGAATTGAATTGTTGAAGGCAACCAGATTCATACCCATTTCCATGAGGGATTCCTACCAATCCCGGAGTGTGTGATATTCAGAAATAGTTCTGATGAGCTGAGACAATCGTAGTCACATGACGTCATCTGGACTTGAACTGTAGGCCTTCGAGTGACATTCTTTCAATCGTAGAGTCGTGTTAATTCGGATTGCTTTTGATAGTCGAACTCAAAAAGCTAGGCAACAGTTACCCCTGAAAGTTCGTCTTAGTAAACATGATGTGTTTTGAATTGAAATAATTCTTAATGTCAGGGATGATCTCTATGCCGCGTTCAGGGAATTTTAATGATCTTTCGTTTTAGTTGTGTATGCCAAAGAGTACGTCGCTTTCAAAGATTTGTAATGTTTCACTGTACTCCAATGGTATAACTGCGTGATTCTAGTGTTGTTTGATGGTTCATTCCGATTGGACTTGACCATATGGACTAGGAATCTTCTGAATTTGTCAGGTAATCATCTAATTTCTATTGTTTTAAGAAATCAACTATTAGTCTTTGTCTCTTGCCTATACCTGAGTGTAAGCAAGTCATTATCAGTTAAGAGGTGTGTATGCACTCACATGCTCATATGTGATTTTATGCGATATGCTCGAAATTCGTGATGAAAGTACAATAACGTGAATGTATGCAAATGGTCGTATATGTCAATTTTCAAGGTTTACTTGAACTCGAGAATCAGAGTGTACTATGGAGTTGTTCAATATGGTTTCATATTGACAACTACATGCTTGATGTCTAGTTTGTGTTCGCGTTAGCAATTAGGGTCTCGAAAGTTTACGTACATAGAAGCGTGTGAGTTTATGAATACCGATCCCTTTCCCCCTCCTTCTTTTTGAAATAGGTATGATTGGAGGTCGATACCGACCCATAATGGGATTGATACCAAATCCTTACTTAGGCATTTTTTACAAGTTTTAAAGCTTGTGTATTGGAAACTACCACTCGTCAATATAAATATCCTGCTTCCCCCTTATTTCTCCTTTCTACCTACTTCGTATATGATACATAAGTTTTTCAGAGATGAAAACTTCCCAATACTTCACCTTTAACCCCTGAACTCCGGCACTCCATCGCAGATTAACAAATGCTACCCCAGGTTCACCATACTTCGATCATCCATCATGGTTATAAGGTGGGTTTTTTCCTTCGATTTTACTTAGATTTCATGGGATTGTTGTCTCTATTAGTGGAAACGGTTGGAAGCCTTGGTAACATGAGGTGGCGATGACCAAGGACAGTGGGAGACAGGCTCGCTGGTGGTAGCGTAGCCTAGTGGTGCTGCCGCATAGAGTGGTGAGGGTTTAAAGAAGAAGGAGGAACATGGGGTTAGAGAAGAGAAGGGAAGAGTGGGAGAAGAAAAGGTGTGGATACGAAGAAGAGGATACGAAAATGGAGAAGAAGAGTTGGAACGTATCCGTGTACTTAGAATTTGTAGGCTAAAAAGCGTGAAAAGTCTGGGTCATTTCATAAGTTTTGTGATCGAACCGAGAAGATGTTCCAATGTCATTGATTCCCATTGTTTAATGATTGGTTATGTGTAGATTTGTAGCTATATGCACGATTCCAAAACTTTGTCATTGTTGGTAAATTATCGCTTACCAACTACATATCCTATCATGAAGAAATAAAGACCAAATAGAAATTCTCTAATGGCGGCGGCGACATCCTCTATTCCTTCTTCTTCCACCTCATCTGCTTTCGGCTCCACCTTTCCTCCTCTTCACTCTCGCTTTTCTCCAATTATTCCCCCTGATCCACCTCCCTCTCAAGTTAATTCCTCAGCCGCGAACCCCTGTTCAGTAAATCTTGGATCCACAACCTATAATGTTCCTATTAATTCGGACATTCCTTCTATGTCAAAAGCTTCTTTTCCATCGTTCACGAAAATGGACTACGCTTCGCTGTTCAATTCTTTGCCGAGGAATGCTGGCATTTTTAAACCTCAGCACTTTGAAATTCCCAGAGATGGATTGCCGAAAAAATTCCAGAAATTATCAAGATCGAGGGATTGAAGTACTTGAGTAATTTCTTGGTGGGTTTTTTCTTGGATGGCAATCTTCCTTATCCATCTGTGGTAAATTTTCTCAAACGTTTTTGGAAATTACAAGGAGATGTGAATGTTAGGTCAGATGGCATACATTTTTACTTCTAATTTTCTAATGATTTAGATAGAGACAAAATCCTTAAATCAGATCCTACCTTCATTAGAGGTCGTATGTTTATCATTACTAAATGGGACCCCTCTATTGGAAATGCTCAAGCTCAGATCAAGAAAGTCCCTGTCTGGGTTCATTTATATAGGATTCTGACCATTATTTGGATACTTTTAGGTATTAATTGGTTTGCATGTAATGTTGGAAAATTAGTTTGTTTGGATGCTAGTACTGAGAGAATGCAACGATTTAGATACGCTAAGGCTTTGATCGAAGTTTCTGCAGATTTTGAGTTTCCTGAGATGATTATTATTGATGAATTAGGAACAATTTGCCCACCTGTTAAGGTGACGTATGATTGGAAACCAAGGATTTGCACTATTTGCAAGGTGTTTGGGCATGAATCACTTTAGTGCGATTTTAATACTGAAGTGCAAATGAAAAATGAGGATATTAATGATGATTGCTTAGAGCATGTTTATGTAAGAACTAATGTTGCTACTATTCAACATAATAATAAGTATGGCTCTCAAGTTAATCATAGTATTTGGAATAATGTAAAGTCCAGGAAAGTTTGGAGGAGGAAAAATGAGAGCAGAGGTAAACAGGATGATGTTGTTCAATCTGCTGGGGTGAATGTGGATTCTAATCCTTTTGATGTTCTAGATGCTGAGGTGAATGATGGAAATATAGGGGTAGACCAGAACACAAATGATGTAGATATTAATGGTCGTAATAAGGATGATATTAATAAGGTGGAAAATGGTGGTAATGACACTGGTTTGAATGTTAAAGGTTTTGATGTTGGAAGCAATATTCAAGTTCCTGCAGATGACAAGCATGTTCAAGCTAGAGAAGTTTCTAATCCAGACAATGATATTAGTGAAGCAAGTATGAATAGAGATGCTCAGAAAAGTATGGACACGCCTTTGTTTGAGGAGGAAAATCTCTTTGGTAATTTATTTGATGATGTGTCTAGGGTCAATTCTGCTTCATCAACAAAGCATACTTCTATTGCTGTTTCTAAATCAGCTCAGGCTGTTCATTCTGTTGCTACTGATAAGGCCAATTCTTCTGCTAATACTATTGGTATTTCTATTGGTACAAAGTCTTGTTCATCTACTTTTAGCAGTTATGGTTCTTCATCAATATCTGCTGCTAGTTTTATGAGCAATACTTCCTCGTTTCCTCCTTCTAATATAACTATGCCTCCTCCTTGTAACTCTGCTTCTGCCAATTTTGGTTCTGGTTGCGGTCTTACTTTTCCTAAAATCAAATCCACTGTTGTGCCAACCAGTTCCACTCCTTCTGCAAATTCTAATAAGAGCAGATTGAAAGGAAAGTTTTGGCAAGATTCTGATGAAGATCTTGATGATGGCCATGATTGCAAACCTGAAGAAGTGATGCCGTTAAGTAGTGGTTTGAAATATGGAAAGCGACATGTAACTCCCTACATTTTTAATATAATTAAAAATGTACAAATATGTATATATGCATAGATAGGCAAATAATGTTGACGTATAATGAAAAATTAATTCATACATTGAAGAGTAAGGAAACTAATGCGATAACATTGTGTGTAATCGAAGAGATGAGAAAATAAAATTACTTAATTAAATATCAGGAACTAAGTAAAATGGACATCACCATTGCGTCCGTCTTGGAATTCTGCTCAAGATAGAGACCTGGTTTGCATAAAACGGACATCATATGAAGAAGTTATTAAGCCTAGAAGTTTGTATACGCACAAGAGAAATATATATGTATATATATATATATATACAAACAAATTAAAACATAAAATAAAGAATAAAATAAGGATTGCATGTAATAAATACATGCACTGAAAAAAATGTAATGCATGTATTAAAAGAAAGAAAGGATTGGTTGCATGCAATGTAAATATGTTGCATGCACTGATTTGCAAACATAATGCATTAACATTAAAAGAAAAAGATTCATGCAATGGTTTAATTTAAGTATTGTAACTAACATGAAAAAGAGAAGTAAGGAGAGAAAAATAATTATCATTGTTCTAAGACTTATTAACAAAAGACTTCATAGCTCATTTGGTTAAGACATTGGATTTGTAACATGGAGGTCGGGGGTTCGAACCCCGGCTGCGGCATAATTTTTATCTTTGTTTTAGACAGGCCCAACTGAACATGCAAATATATGTACGTATACAAATTCAAAATTTGAAAGGATAAGAACGTACATATAAGGAAATAAAGAAAATATATGTATATATATGAGAATATATATATATATATGCATAAATATATGTATACAAAAGATAAAATTCAAGATAAGGCTACATTCAATGAAATATGGCAAGTTTCAAATAACGGTGCAACATCGTTTGAATTTTGAAAATAAAACGAAAATTGTTCGTATATATATACGCGTAAAATGGTCGGTAGAGTAATTGTATACATATAAGAATATTTCATGTGAATAAAACAGTTAAATAAATTCCAGAAATTCAAAAGTTCAAAAATCAAATTTCTACGCCAAAACAATTCAAACATTCGAAATTCGAATTTCTGCGTCAAAACAGCTTGCGGGACCCAATGCTGACTCAGCGCTGCGTGTACGATAAGATTTGGCTAGATTCATCTGCGAACCTGGACTATTTTCTTAACTGGGTTCAATGCTGACTCAACGCTGCGTGTACAATAAGGTCTTGAGCACCTATATAAGCACCCCTAAGGCTACAATTTTCTCTACACGTCTTCATTATGCCTATACTCTTCCCTGATTCATATCAAAATAAATCAAAGACGGGGTTATGCTGCTCAAGTTCTTCGTTAGAATTCAAGTAGAGAATCAAAGGCTAATTCAACGACTTCAACAACTATTTTCTAAGAATCAAATCTAAATTAGAGGATCGATAATCTACGTTAAGGGATAGCTTTTCAGTTTTAGAAATCAGATCCCAGAATTCAAGATCCGTTCTTAAATCAGTGAGTGGGATTACAATATACTTCATGCATAATAGTATTATTATTGTTCGTCATTCCTCAGTTAAAATTCATGTTGCAATTTAAAATAATCTTTGTATGCTTAATCTATTCCTCTTCCCCATTCTTCCTTTTTATTTTTGAAACTTTGGCTACCTTCGAGCCAAGGTCAACAGCGCGTAAATTATAGTTTTTTGGGAAGAGCTTGAGATTTAATCGATGAATTAGGAAATTTGGGTAAAAAGATTATTATACGAATGGTTGTGTAAGCAAAGTAGAAATGTGTTAAGTAGCACTTGACATATGAATAAGCTTAACCAACATAAGAGGAATGATAGCAACCTGCTAGGAACACATGTATGGGAAACTGGAATAATAGGTATAGCCTATTAACGGGATTATAAGCATGAACATAAATTGGGGTTTTTGGGTAAAGCTATAATTTTAGACTTGAAAATTGGATATGCCGTTAAGATCCTAGAAACATAATTAAAAATGGAATATGTTGGACAAATCATGTTTTTATGTAATTATGGAACTCGACACATAACATGAAATTGACAATAGTGGTATAACTTGAACATGCTTGTGAATTGGTAATTGACATTTGATATCTAGAATGAACATGAACATGCTTGTAAATTTATAATTGGATTATGACGCCTAGAATAGACATGAATTGTTAATTGGCTAAACATTAAACATGGCTAACTCGAGGTTAGAATGAGTTTGCGGTGTAATCCTGCCCGGAACCGCCCGACACATCCAGTGACCGCAAACAATAGGTTCTAATGTGAGAAGTTAGTCATAACGTGCTTGAAACCCGAGGTTAGATTGAGTTGTGGTGTAATCCTGTCCGGAACCAACCGGCACATCCAGTGACCGCAACGATAGGTCTAATGTGAGAGGTTGGGCATTAATAATTAATTAATGCTAATGACACATGCTAGTATGGTAAGGTTAAGTCAACATGAAACATTAGACAACACTTAACCAATTTGACATGATATATGGGCGGGTTAAGTCAACATGAACTGACAAAGAACACTTAACCAATTTAGCATGGTATGCGGGTTGAATTAAATACGTGATTGGGGGTTAAATCAACTTGGACACATGGGAAAACTTAACCAATATAACAGTATCAAAGCAAGGAAAAGTGGGGAATGATAAGATTAAATAATAGATAAACCTGTCCTAGGGATAAGAAATGAATATGACTTACAAGACTCGAAGGGTGGGACGACTTATACCATGAAATAAGTTAATCTAAGCTGAAAATGTGGGAAAACACCCACACGCTATCATTTGATAAAGAGAACTTAAGTCATGCTTGAATTCATTGGTAAACCTTAGTTAAAAGGAACTAAGTAACAAACCTTAGTTAAAGAGAACTAAGTAACAGAAACTAAGTATCAAACCTTGGTTAAGAGAACCAAGTAATAAACCTTAGTTAAGAGGACTAAGTTTAAACCTTAGTTAAGAAAACGAACGATTAAGAGAATTAAGTAGTAAACCTTAGTTAAGAGGACTAAGTAATAAACATTAGTTAAGAAAACCTAATGATTCAGGAAACTAAGTAGTAAACCTTAGTTAAGAGAACTAAGTAGTAAACCTTAGTTAAGAAAGCTAACGATTCAGGAAACTAAGAAGTAAACCTTAGTTAAGAGGACTAAGTAGTAAACCTTAGTTAAGAAAGATAACGATTCAGGAAACTAAGTAGTGAACCTTAGTTGAGAAAGTTAACGATCCAGGAAACTAAGTAGTAAACCTTAGTTAAGAGAACTAAGTAGTAAACCTTAGTCAAGAAAGTTAAGTTGAACACGAGGAGGAGCGAACGTCCATCTGATCATGAAGAAGGCTCCAACAAACTGGGTTACGAAGCACGCGGCTTCGAGGGGACGTGAGGGTACTCTTGGTATCCCTCTGTGTGGTTGTAGATGATCCTTCTGGGCTCACAGAGGTTAAGGTCTACGTTAGAAGAGCCAAGGGTATGCCTTGGTTGCAATATAAGCAACCTAAAGACTAGGATGGGTCAGCATGAGGCGGCGATATCTTGATTAGCCCTGTGATAACACGTCATCGTCTACCTACCATCTTGAGTCAATCGTGATACGCAAGCGGAAAGGCGGAGAACTCCAAAAGACCATATACTTTGCTATCTAGTTATGGGTGAGGGTGGCCAATAGGTTTGTGGGGGCATAGAGGGCCTGCGTACAGTTCTCATTCTTGATTTTCTTAGGTGCCTTTCATTAGTTGAGGGAGGGGTCAAGTGGGACCATAGCCACATACAGATAAAACAGACCTTAGCATCTGCATCGGCAGGTAACTTAAAGCTCCCGACCGAGTTCTGTGTTTCTTGATTAGCCCTGCCACGGGACTCGGGTCGCACATATAGAGGACATGTGCAACTAGATATCTAGCACGTTTAACGACACGATTGGGACGTAAACTCTAGGAACATATATCGCTCTGGGTAGTGTGTCCTAGACTAGGGGGCATTGTTCGATAGGTAGCATAAACCCTAATGGCCCTAGGTAGCATAAACCCTGGTCGGATCTAGAAAGCGTTCAATAGGTAGCATAGACCCCAGTGGCCCTGGGTAGCGTAAACCCTGGTTGAATCTAGGAAGCGCTGGATAGAAAACCATAGATTAGATCTAGGTAATAAACGGAATCTAGCAAGATCAAGAGTGGTAGTCCAAACGATTTCGAGAATGGTAGCACTACACTAAAGTAGTATAGATTTACATGATGAAGCCCGTACGACATACGGCAAGGGACTGTATATATATATGGAAAGGATTATACGAGTTGGGGGTATCTACATATACGTTGTATTAGGTTAATATACTAGTGGGACATGAGTATAGCCTAGAGAGATAATATCGCGAATAACCTAATAAGCAAGAAAATATAACTGAACGGTATATGTAGGATTATATAGAAATTTATTCTAAGTCCACTCACACAGAACTTATGTTCTGACCCCCTCCTCAATACATACTTCCAGGTTAGGTTCATGACAGAGATGGTATAAGCTTTGGATACTGGTTAGACAGTTTGTTTTATGAGGTAAAGCTATATTTAAAGTATATTATACTTTGAATTCCTTCCGTTGTAAGATGCTTACGAATTCTAACATGTTTTCTTTATCTCTGTCTTTTTCTGCAGGATACCAGAGTGTCCAACCCGGGTTTCGATAGATTGATTTTTTGAAGAAAAAAAATGTCTGTCGGAATCCGGGTTGTTACATCTGGTATCAGAGCTTCGGTTTAGTGACCTTAGGGAGATAATGAGTGAACGTATTTGTATTCTCTAAAATATAAATATATTGTATATATAAACCTAAATCCATAAAGTAGCCCACTAGGAATGGAAAGAGTTGTGATAGCTATTTTGTACACTAAAGGAATGAAACTAGAAATTTTAAGACTCTTAGGTGATTTGGTTGGAAAGTATACAATATGATTTGGTATTGGAGAAAGAAAGTATCTCATAAGAATTAAAACTGAAATGTTGTTATTTCAGAGTAGTGGGTTTAGAAGTGAAACCTTATAAGTTAGAAAAAGGTTAAAATGTGGAAAATGGATTAGGAATATATATAGTTGAGAGAATTGGTTTGGAAAGTGCCTAGGAAAGCCTAGTTGAGTTGAAAGACCCACTTTGAGTCTAACCCAATAATAAACTTTTAAAAACTTGAATTTGTAAAAGAGTTTGTGGTGTTTTTCAAGTTTTAATCTTAAAAGTATTTTTGATGTTTAAGAAAAATACGTAAAGGACATATTCAGTGCATGTTGGGTTATTAAAGTAAAGTAGTGTATACTTTGGTAAAACAATGATTTCTTGTTTTAAAAGGACTCTCTCATTAAAAAGTGCATAATATAAAGCATATATAGCTCGCTAGTTTTCATATTATAATATATGAAAGGATTGAAAAGAAAGTGTTGTGTTTTGTAAAAGAAAATTCTATTCTGTTAACAATAAATTTTGATTATTGATTTACGAGGAAATTTTGTTGGGTGGACAAAATAAGTTGTAGGAATATAATAGATGTCTACACCTTATAGCGAGTAGTTAAATTAACATTGTAATTAGAAACAATGTAAGCCCGATAGTTGTCCTTGTCTACTCCAGTTTTGTGATTTGAAAAAAAAGTGTTTTGCATTTTATTCTATAACATGTTTTTATGGTTTTGCGAAAACAAGTTTTGGAGAAGAAAACAAAGTTTTAACACTTTCAATTTTTGAAAGGAAAATGTAATGCAAAGAAAGGAGGCCAAACCATGTTTTAAAAAGAATGGAGTAGGTAAGGATTAGTGCCTAGAAAAGGATGAGAGAAAGTTAAAGCTATGAATTAAACAATTGGAACCAACTTGAGATTGATCGAGTTGAGTGATTCTCTGGGTGTCAATCTGATGTTGATTTCGGTCTTCGGGGTTGATATTTAGGGAGTTACTCTCTTGCCAACTTACTGTCAGGGATTAGCTAATATTAAAGTAATGGTAAATTCCCATAGAATGCATAAGCATTGAGAAACCTAGGTTTGTTGCTTGAGAAAGAGAGAAAAAGTATAGGCTAGTAATGCATAGCAAGGACTAGTAGTGACTACTAAGTAGTAAAGGGCAAGTAAGTGGGTAGATCCTGTTGTGTGGACTCGCAATTGTCTGAGATGACAAAGTCCTAAGATTCTTGGCCCATAGTAGTAGCTGTGTAGGATGCTGTTTGAGTTGAAAATAGAAAAAAGCTTATTTGAAATAATAAACTTATGTTATTGGATTAAGTCAAATAAGCTACGAAAGAGAAAATCTTAAGCTAACAAGAGACAATAAATTCAGTAAGGCAACAAATGTGACGGGAAAAGAAAATGGAAATCTTAAGAAAAAGATGAATAAATATGAAATTATTCCAAGATAAGATGAAAGAGAAAGGAAAGTTTTCTTATGTGGTTGTGCTTGGATAGGAAAGTAGGAAGTTTTTATAGAATAGTTATATAAAAATCTGAGTGCAACTATACAGCGGAAAATGTAAATTCTTCCATTTTATATCTTTTTGTAACATAAGAAATCGAATTTAGAAAATTAGATTTTTCTAAATTTCGAATTTAATGATGGTTGGTAGGGTTTTGGATGCGACAATTGGGTGAACCATGCTCTTATTGTATAAGAGTATCGGAAAACTTGGATGAAAAATATTTTGATTTTTCAAGAATATTGCATTCATATAGAACTGCAAGTATATTTAGGATGTGAGCCTCATGTTTTGAAAGGGTTTTTAAAATTTGCATACATATAGGTGGATCCAAATTAGGCATACATACTTTACTATGATGTATCTCACTTTGCACATGTGCACAATGTTAGCAACAATTGGATGCACACTGGATGGATTGATATTGCGAGGGATTATCTATTTTACTCTTATCGAATTTCGGAGACGAAATTCTTTAAGGGTGGGAGAATGTAACACCCCGCATTTTTAATATAATTAAAAATGTTCAAATATGTATATATGCATAGATAGGCAAATAATGTTGATGTATAATGAAAAATTAATTCATACATTGAAGAGTAACGGAATTAATGCGATAACAATGTGTGTAATCGAAGAGATGAGAAAATAAAAATACTTAATTTAAATATCAGGAATTAAGTAAAACGGACATCACCATTGCGTCCGTCTCGGAATTCTGCTCAAAATAGACACCTGGTTTGCGTAAAACAGACATCATATGAAGAAGTTATTAAGCCTAGAAGTTTGTATACGCACACGAGAAATATATATATATATATATGTGTGTATATATATATATATATATATACACACACACACACACAAAAACAAACTAAAATATAAAATAAAGAATAAAATAAGGATTGCATGTAATAAATACATGCACTGAAAAAAAATGTAATGCATGCATTAAAAGAAAGAAAGGATTGGTTACATGCAATGTAAATATGTTGCATGCACTGATTTGCAAACATAATGCATTAACATTGAAAGAAAAAGATTCATGCAATGGTTTAATTTAATTATTGTAACTAACATGAAAAAGAGAAGTAAGGAGAGAACAATAATTATCATTGTTCTAAGACTTATTAACAAAAGACTTCATAGCTCAGTTGGTTAAGACATTGGATTTGTAACATGGAGGTCGGAGGTTCGAACCACGGCAGCGGCCTAATTTTTATCTTTGTTTTAGAGAGGCCCAACTGAACATGCAAATATATGTACGTATACAAATTCAAAATTTGAAAGGATAAGAACGTACATATAAGGAAATAAAAAAAATATGCATATATATGAGAATATATATATATATATATATATATATATATATGCATAAATATATGTATACAAAAGATAAAATTCAAGATAAGGCTACAGTCAATGAAATATGGAAAGAATCAAATAACGGTGCAACATCGTCTGAATTTTGAAAATAAGACGAAAATTGTTCGTATATATATACGCGTAAAATGGTCGGTAGAGTAATTGTATACATATAAGAATATTTCATGTGAATAAAACAGTTAAATAAATTCCAGAAATTCAAAAGTTCAAAAATCAAATTTCTACGCCAAAACAATTCAAACATTCGAAATTCGAATTTCTGCACCAAAACAGCTTGCGGGACCCAATGCTGACTCAGCGCTGCGTGTACGATAAGATTTGGCTAGATTCATCTGCGAACCTGGACTATTTTCTTAACTGGGTTCAATGCTGACTCAACGTTGCGTGTACGTTAAGGTCTTGAGCACCTATATAAACACCCCTAAGACTACAATTTTCTCTACACATCTTCATTATGCCTATACTCTTCCCTAATTGATATCAAAATAAATCAAAGACGGGGTTATGCTGCTCAAGTTCTTCGTTAGAATTCAAGTAGAGAATCAAAGGCTAATTCAACGACTTCAACAACTATTTTCTAAGAATCAAATCTAAATTAGAGGATCGATAATCTACGTTAAGGGATAGCTTTTCAGTTTCAGAAATCAGATCCCAGAATTCAAGATCCGTTCTTAAATCAGTGAGTGGGATTACAATACACTTCATGCATAATAGTATTATTATCGTTCGTCATTCCTCAATTAAAATTCATGTTGCAATTTAAAATAATCTTTGTATGCTTAATCTACTCTTCTTCCCTATTCTTCCTTTTTATTTTTGAAACTTTGGCTACCTTCGAGCCAAGGTCAACAGCGCGTAAATTATAGTTATTTGGGTAGAGCTTGAGATTTAATCGATGAATCAGGCAATTTGGGTAAAAAGATTATTACACAAATGGTTGTGTAAGCAAAGTAGAAATGGGTTAAGTAACACTTGACATATGAATAAGCTTAACCAACATATGAGGAATGATAGCAACCTGTTAGGAACACATGTATGAAACTGGAATAATAGGTATAGCCTATTAATGGGATTATAAGCATGAACATAAATTGGGGTTTTTGGATAAAGCATGAATTTGAGACTTGAAAATTGGATATGCCGTTAAGATCCTAGAAACATAATTAAATATGGAATATGTTGGACAAACCATGTTTTTATGTAATTATGGAACTCGACACATAACATGAAATTGACAATAGTGGTATAACTTGAACATGCTTGTGAATTGGTAATTGACATTTGATATCTAGAATGAACATGAACATGAACATGCTTGTAAATTTATAATTGTACTATGACGCCTAGAATAGACATGAATTGTTAATTGGCTAAACATTAAACATGGCTAACTCGAGGTTAGAATGAGTTTGCGGTGCAATCCTTCCCGGAACCGCCCGACACATTCAGTGACCGCAAACAATAGGTTCTAATGTGAGAAGTTAGTCATAACGTGCTTGAAACCCGAGGTAAGATTGAGTTGTGGTGTAATCCTGCCCGGAACAAACCGGCACATCCAGTGACCGCAACAATAGGTCTAATGTGAGAGGTTGGGCATTAATAGTTAATTAATGCTAATGACACATGCTAGTATGGTAAGGTTAAGTCAACATGAAACACTAGACAACACTTAACCAATTTGACATGATATATGGGCGGGTTAAGTCAACATGAACTAACAGAGAACACTTAACCAATTTAGCATGGTACGTGGGTTGAATTAAATACGTGATTGGGGGTTAAATCAACTTGGACACATGGGAAAACTTAACCAATATAACAGTATCAAAGCAAGGAAAAGTGGGGAATGATAAGATTAAATAATAGATAAACCTGTCCTAGGGATAAGAAATGAATATGACTTACAAGACTCGAAGGGTGGGACGACTTATACCATGAAATAAGTTAATCTAAGCTGAAAATGTGGGAAAACACCCACACGCTATCATTTGATAAAGAGAACTTAAGTCATGCTTGAATTCATTGGTAAACCTTAGTTAAAAGGAACTAAGTAACAAACCTTAGTTAAAGAGAACTAAGTAACAGAAACTAAGTATCAAACCTTGGTTAAGAGAACCAAGTAATAAACCTTAGTTAAGAGGACTAAGTTTAAACCTTAGTTAAGAAAACGAACGATTAAGAGAATTAAGTAGTAAACCTTAGTTAAGAGGACTAAGTAATAAACATTAGTTAAGAAAACCTAATGATTCAGGAAACTAAGTAGTAAACCTTAGTTAAGAGAACTAAGTAGTAAACCTTAGTTAAGAAAGCTAACGATTCAGGAAACTAAGAAGTAAACCTTAGTTAAGAGGACTAAGTAGTAAACCTTAGTTAAGAAAGATAACGATTCAGGAAACTAAGTAGTGAACCTTAGTTGAGAAAGTTAACGATCCAGGAAACTAAGTAGTAAACCTTAGTTAAGAGAACTAAGTAGTAAACCTTAGTCAAGAAAGTTAAGTTGAACACGAGGAGGAGCGAACGTCCATCTGATCATGAAGAAGGCTCCAACGAATTGGGTTACGAAGCACGCGGCTTCAAGGGGACGTGAGGGTACTCTTGGTATCCCTCTGTGAGGTTGCAGATGATCCTTCTGGGCTCACAGAAGTTAAGGTCTACGTTAGAAGAGCCAAGGGTATGCCTTGGTTGCAATATAAGCAACCTAAAGACTAGGATGGATCAGCGTGAGGTGACGATATCTTGTTTAGCCCTGTGATAGCACGTCGTCGTCTATCTACCATCTTGAGTCAATCGTGATACGCAAGCGAAAAGGCGGAGAACTCCAAAAGACCATATACTTTGCTATCTAGTTATGGGTGAGGGTGGCCAATAGGTTTGTTGGGGAATAGAGGGCCTGCGTACAGTTCTCATTCTTGATTTTCTTGGGTGCCTTTTATTAGTTGAGGGAGGCGTCAAGTGGGACCATAGCCACATACAGATAAAACAGACCTTAGCATCTGCATCGGCATATAACTTAAAGCTCCCGACCAAGTTATGTGTTTCTTGATTAGCCCTGCCACGGGACTCGGGCCGCACATATAGAGGACATGTGCAACTAGATATCTAGCACGTTTAACGACACGATTGGGACGTAAACTCTAGGAACATATATCGCTCTGGGTAGTGTGTCCTAGACTAGGGGGCATTGTTCGATAGGTAGCATAAACCCTAATGGCCCTAGGTAGCATAAACCCTGGTCGGATCTAGAAAGCGTTCAATAGGTAGCATAAACCCCAATGGCCCTGGGTAGCGTAAACCCTGGTTGAATCTAGGAAGCGCTGGATAGAAAACCCTAGATTAGATCTAGGTAATAAACGGAATCTAGCAAGATCAAGAGTGGTAGTCCAAACGATTTCGAGAATGGTAGCACTACACTAAAGTAGTATAGATTTACATGATGAAGCCCGTACGACATACGGCAAGGGACTGTATATATACATGGAAAGGATTATACGAGTTGGGGGTATCTACATATACGTTGTATTAGGTTAATCTACTAGTGGGACATGAGTATAGCCTAGAGAGCTAATATCGCGAATAACCTAATAAGAAAGAAATTATAACTGAACGTTATATGTAGGATTATATAGAAATTTATTTTAAGTCCACTCACACAGAACGTATGTTCTGACCCCCTCCTCAATACATACTTCCAGGTTAGGTTCATGACAGAGATGGTATAAGCTTTGGATACTGGTTAGCCAATTTGTTTTATAAGGTAAAGCTATATTTAAAGTATATTATACTTTGAATTCCTTCCGCTGTAAGATGCTTACGAATTCTGACATGTTTTCTTTATCTCTGTCTTTTTCTGCAGGATACCAGAGCGCCCCACATGGGTTTCGATAGATTGGTTTTTTGACAAAAAAAATCGGTCTGTCGGAATCCGGGTTGTTACACGACATACGAGGAGGAATCCAATTTAAATTCTCTTGCTATTGGACTATGAGTTAGAGTCTTGTAGCTTATTCATGTTTTTTGTTTGGCAATGTTTTCCTTTGATGTTGGCTGGCTGTGGCTTCAGAATGGTATAATTGATAATTTAGTTGTTTGTGAGTTTGATGATTGGGATTGGAGTTTTCAGTTTGGTTACATTCAGATTGGAATGTTGGGTTTTGTTAATTTTGGCATCTGGAGTATGCAAGGTGGTTATATTCTGGTCGTGGCGATGGGTACAACTAATAAATTTGAGTTTTTTTTCTGTTATGATGTATAATATCATTGTTTTCTCATCATTGGTTAGTTGTGTGAAATTTGTTAGAAGTATAACAATGTGTAGTTTCTTGTAATATTTTTGGTAATAATTGTTGTGGAATAAAAATTTTAGTTGCGGTTCAAAACTACATATCCTATAAGATTAGAACATTGTACTGAATTGACTATTCAAATATACGCATAGGATATAAGACAAAATTGGCTGTGGACATATAAGAGAATTGCCAATCCTGAACTCTAATTCCCGATCTGATCTCCATGCAAACTCATGAGTCAATCCAAGTGTTGGGAAGACAATTAGCGATGACAGTCACTTCAACTGTAAAATTGTAAATCGTCATCGCTTCCCAAAATTTTCATTATAACTGCCTGAACATGCACGATACTGCACATTCCACATTAGTTTGCACTAACACGGAGGCATATGTTTTATCGTGCTAACTGTTGTGAATGTATTATTAGTATACCAAATTGTGGAAACAAGGAGTTCTCGACGACTTTAGGGCTTAGAGGTTGGAAGCATATACCCAATTTTATATCGAGCCACTAGCAGATGATACAAGCCCGTCGACGAGCAATCACACATTTTTTTTAGGAATCGAGTCCTTTCCAATAATCGAGTCAACCAGAGGGATGTAATCAGGAGAAGCAACCCAACGGTTGCAACCTGTAGATTAACCCGAGGATGAGTCAGTTGTCGACGAGGAACAAGAAAAGGCAGAATCAATCTAGGGGGTCGGAGGTGAAGGTGACGATTAGAAAAGTGTTCCATTGGTGTTGGACATGCTATATGATGCTGCAATTTTAGAGAATCCCCTTAATATGGTCGCCTTTATAATCGATGAAGGTGTGCCAAGGAGAATTTGCACGTAGTATGGCATACACAGAGACAATGTTTTAGCTCCTTAAATCGGGTGATATGACGCATGCACCCTCGGAAGGATACATAGCTTGGAACACATACATGTGTTCCAATGGTGCATGCCCATTTCTTGCCATTTATACAAGAAATGTTATATCGTTTGTCATCAATGCAGCTTCATCCAAATGGATATCACTACACCATATTTGCTAATTAAGCTATGTTTTTAGCTATATCTAAAGCAGTTAGGCATGGTAATAAGCTATATCGAAAACTGGCATGTTAAATTATTATATACGGCTATGAACCGTATCTCATTTGACACTACATACGGCTTTTAGCCGTACCTAAAGTGTAATCAGAAACGGCCTTGGAACGTATCTATATATATGTGTGTGTACACATATATACATATATATGTATATATATACATATATATGTATGTGTATATATATATATATATATATATATCATATGTGTGTGTGTGTATAAACGGAAACTGTAGCACATATTTTTAATAACACAGAGCATATATACCACAAATCATACATAGGAATAACACAATATATATATATATCATTTTCAATATGTATATATATATATATATATGTATATGTATATGTATATGTATGTATACTCAAAGCATTACAAGTTTTTTCATAACACGGACACAATGTACATACAAACATAAACATATACAATAAAAGGAAATATATTTTCATCACATTACAAACTAACAAAAAAGCACCAAAATCTCCAACATGACTATAGCCTGAGTTCCAACAGCACAAAAGCACCAAAATACAAATATAACTAAATCGTGATATATATAGCATGCAGTCTGAGTTCCAGCAGCACAAAAGCACCAGAATCTCCAACAGGACTGCCTATAAAATACAAGAAACAAGTTACAAATACTTCACTGGACAAGAGATCGACATTGTAACTCACTGTGACTGAGATGCAAACATGAATACAGATCAGATAAGTGTATGTCGATCAGTGTGTTTGTGTAGTTTCATGGGACACCAATAACAGTGAAGGGCATATCATGTCGATCAGTGTGTTTGTGTAATTTCACGATACTCGATTAGTGTGTTTGCTGTACAAATACTTCACTGGACACTAATAACAACCTAGTCGAATCGACTAGTCGAGCGTCGTACTGATAACAGTGAACTTGCATAGACAACCTAGAAACATACCAGCATCTCACATGCTTTGTTGCTTAACATGACCTCCAACATCGTATATAGAAGATCGACATTATACACATGAATTAACACAAACTAAAATAGCATTCGGTTTAATCAGTATATGTCTCAAAAATGAATTAATATATACACATTGTAAACTAGTTTTGCTATGACCATGGGCTTTTAAATGAAATTAACTGTACATAGGAATGGAAAATTGATAGTCATTAAAAATGCAAACCCAAAAGAAGAATCACCTGAACTGTAGTCGATCTGCAACACCGGTAGTTTGTACCCTAGCATACAAAACATTCTCTTGTACATACAAAAAGGAACAAATAAACCAAATGTCGGCTTTCTGATTAAGAATTTACTGGGCTTTCTGATTAAGTGTAAAATAATATATACCTGCTCCAACGTCTTCGAATGACACACATACTAGACTTTCTGATTAAGAATTTACTGGGAGATCCACCAGGTGGATGTATATTAGATCACGCGCAGGGTCGGTAATCCATGCTTATTAGCTTTATACAAATGTTGAATGCCCCTTCACTTAACCTATGGAAAAAACTGCTTTCACTTGCAACTTTCAGTTTCTTTGAAGCAGACTGTGTTGTGCAAGTTAACTTACACTACAGTCTGCTACAAAGTAGGGGAAAGTTTCTAGTGTTAGCATCTTTTTACTAAGGTTAAGTGCAGCAGCAGCCGACATTTGGATAAACCTAATAAGCATGGATACCCGACCCTATGCATGAGCTAAAATGCATCCACCTGGTGGAACGCCTAGTAAAATATTAACCAGAAAGTCTAGTAATCATCCATCTACCAAAATTTTCAATAGACCTGTTAAAAATATTTTCAGTACACTTGTTATCTCTCAAAACAGAGTAAACTTGTTATAAGACAACCCAGTTTAAATTTCAAGCATAAAGCAAACAAACAGTCAAATTTGATTTCATGGCAAACTAACTCATTGTTATTTCTTTGTTTCATGGATAT
The DNA here is from genome assembly GCA_030737875.1 of Allium sativum. Lineage (NCBI taxonomy): Eukaryota > Viridiplantae > Streptophyta > Magnoliopsida > Asparagales > Amaryllidaceae > Allium > Allium sativum. Next base: position 39,903,540 of record CM060913.1, read on the forward strand.
ACCGCAATCTAAAATTATACCATACATGTTTCCAATAACAATTCAGATGTCTTTTACATTATCACAAATCATGATTCAAATTTGATTTCTCTGATTTCAGGGTATAACCACAGATCCGTCCCTAACACTAAGTAGCAATCAGGTAACACACTTACACAAACCAATTCAACTGAAACAGCTAACGCACTAACTAGTAGCATAGCTGAAGATTTTTTTCCAGATAGGGCACAAATAAAAAAACTTCTTACAAATCATTTTGAGCTAGGACTTGTGCCCTAGCTGGGGACATAGTGGCTCCGCCACTGACACTAACACAAAGTACCAATCAACTATCACACAAAGATTTCAATTTGTTCCCTACTATCAGTCATGCATGCCAAAATTCAATTGAAACACATACCTGCGCTGTCGAAGGAGGGCTAGGGAGACCAATGGTTGCTGCGTTTCTACCAAAGGAGAGGGTTGTTCATCTCAGTCGAAGGTGGAGACACGATTTAGTGACCGAAAACCTTAATTTGGGTTTTCGGTCACCATTAAAGTAAAACAAATGGAAAAGGGAGTGGCCAAATTTTTTATCATGAGTGCGTAATGTGATGCACAATATGATACGAATTCGATTTGGTCCAAAGCCATATCAGATTAACTAATCCGGGACTTCATTGATGGACGGTCAGATTTAGGCGTTTGGGGTGGTGCGGATCGTAAAATGTAGTTTGATATGGATCTGAGAACTGTCAAATATGATACGGCTTTAACCCGTATTATATCTCTGCATCCGTCTGTGCCAAATTGATTGTTATGGTGTAGTGTATGCATTATTGTTTGGCACCTATGTTTTATACGTTGAGAACCTGAGTATGGAGACGATAGTGGAACACATCTAATTTCTTTTCTGGTTCAAGCGTCGTGGCATCTACCCCTTGCTTGTTTATCTTGAGGCTCAACACAATAGCAGGATCGTCCTGGGCCCTTAAATAAATAGAGCTATTTTAGGCAAGATTATTTCTACGTGCGGTGCCAGGATTTGCAAGAAGGTGGCTTGGAGGATGCAAGCGTGTTAACACTTAAGTGCTTTAACCTCAATTTAATCAAGTCGTAATCTATAAGCAAACTCAAAATATGATTTCATATATTCACCTTTGAGGCCAAGATGCCAGATATACGTGGATCTGGTATTAGCCCTGAGAGATGTCATAGAAGTGTTTCGTGATGCTCAAACGTTGTTTTAGATTATTTTGCCCATACATTAGAATTACCGCCTGAGGGTCACTCTATCAACAGTAGTGATGATGATGAAGATGTCAGTGCTGGCGGAGCTGGTGTTACCCTTGTCATGCAACTGAACTTGCCCCCGTTTGAGGAAGGGAAAGCCAAAGATCAGAAGAAAGAGGAAAGCGAGGATGTAAACAGTGATAGAGGGCTGATAAGAGAAGAGGACCTGGCATCTACTACTATTCCTTTCCTTATCCATCGATGGGGAAAAAGATGGGAGAGGTAACTACGTTGATATCTCCTACAACTAGCATTAGTACCGCTACATCGATGAAAGCCGAAGGACAATTTCAAGGCTTGGATAATATTTAACTAGAGGTTTCTTCTTTCAGCTTGAGCGATGTAAATGTTGAAAGCTTGCTTGCAAGCTCTAAGATGGCATCGACACCATTACATGGTGGAGAGATAAGTCCCTCGAGCAAATTGAAACTGATCCGTGAGGGAATAATAAGGAACAGACTCATAAGCATTGCATTTCACGACACTCAATCATATGTTGGTTGATTTCTTCTAACTTGAGTTTCATTTTGTGCAATCATAATGTTTCGAGAAGGAGATCGTGATAAGGGAAATGATATGGAAGAGAGCAGAGATATAGGCCGGACCAGCTCTCATTCCGAGTGCCCCGCAATTGGTTCGATTTTCTTTAAGGGTGCCCAAGGATGCGTATGGCATCATAAATGCACTTTTGAACATGGACGTGATTATCAATAGCATCGAATCCGCTCTAGCCGTTACAAAATTAGTTGAAATTAGGATAAGCTATGATTCAAGAAGCACAAAATTATTTGTCGCTCCTCCACTTTCCCTCTTCTTACTAAAAACTTGTCTCCACTACCACCACCCAAGGATATAAATAGAGATAGCCTTGAGAGGTCATGTCAACTACAAATAAATCAAAGCGGGGAGAGAGAAGAGGAGGCACACTACGACAAATAGCAAATTTGGAACATGACGATGTGGAGATTTTATGCAACTTTAAGCCATATCAAATTTGTTACAGCTCATAGCCGTATCAAATTTGTTTTTTGATCTTCACCCCCCCCCCCCCCCCGACAACTAAAATCTAAACCTACATCTTCAAAGCCTTGGAGCAATTCATTTGATATAGCTTTGAGCCGTATCAAATCATCTTCATATTTTTTCTACTCATTTATCACTATACCTATATTACACGGCTTTGAGAATAAAAATTCCGGCATTCTTTTTTTTACTTCTCTGGTGACCAAAATAAAAAATTCGGGTTTTGCCCCCAAATCGTGAATCCAACGTTGCTCTGGAATTTGTTCTCTGATGCTCTGATTGTTCGATGCTCTTTGGTCAACCGATTTGGCTTTTGCAATTGATCGAAAAACCGATTTTAGTATTTCTAATTTGTTTTTATTTGATGTTGAATGAATTTCTTGTGGTTTTTCGATGATATTGAGTGATTTCCCAAATGATTTTTGGAAACTCTGAATGATTTTGATGCCCAAAAATTTGTTCTTGCAATTACCTAGAATGTTTTGAAAATGTGATTTCATTCTTGCCCAAAACAACACCTTAAATCATGTTGATAAATACATAGAGGAGGACGACTCAATAACTTTTCTATTGGTGCTATGACAGTATGTTCTCTTCAGTTTCTTTCCTACCGTACTCCAAAAGGTAGAAAAAGACCACTATAATTAAGGCTTATGAGTTATTTAATGTAAGTATTTTTGAAGACTTGGACATTAATGGATAAATACTTAGCTTTTTAGTTTAATTCTTTATGTGTCTATCAATATTTGATTTTGAATTATATTAATAGGTTTATTGAAAAATTGGAAGATGGATGTTTAACAATTTTGATTATCTAATATATGTTTATGTTCAAGGTCTAATTCACTATTCCACTCCTATGTAATAACAGTATTACAAGAGGGTAGCTACTGCTTTAGTTTTTATACATACTCATGGTTTTTGAGGCTTTACAGCTCTAATTTAAATTTCGTACACATGATTATGTTTGCAACTTTGATACGCTCTAGAATCTCACATAAAAGAAACTTAAATAAAAGCTTTCTATATATAGTTACATATATATTATTATACGAATAAAACTGTTATACAGTAAACTGAATTTTTTTCCATATATACTTTTTTTTAAGCAAATCAAGTTAATATTTATCTTGAAGCAACTGTGGAAAATCAGTCGCATATCCAATCGGTGGTAACTAAAGTTAATCAAGGGCATACTCAGTCAGAAAAAACTTAAGGAAGTCAAATTCAAACTGCAACAACTAAAGAAATGTATATAGAAAAGGAAATTGCTACCAATACAGTGCCTAATGGCTCATACACTATTAAAGAACAAATGCAAAGCCATCATCTGAGCTTTCTTGAAAATAAATCTTATATATATATGTATATATATAATGGAGGAAAAAGGTCCATAAAACTACTAACATGCCTGGCAAGTTACCAATGGATAATCTACTCAGGAAAGAATATATGTGATTGGGTAGAAGGAAAATAGAAGAGCTCTAGATAAACCACCGCCCATCTTACTTCACAATCGAGTTCCGACAAGGCCACTACCCGAAAGTGAAGTAAACCTTCTCCTACACACTACAATAGTCCCTCCAAAATATAAAAATATAAATACAAAATACAACAAGAACAGAACATCTCAAGGAAGGAAAAAACTCTCCCGATCTACACTCCAATAGTCTGCACACGAAAAAGCTACTACCCGTACCTCCGGACATGAGGATACACGACTGGCCAAGCAAGCAACCTCCCCAGCATGCCCACTCTGCTTTGCAGGTGACAGATGAATCGTCCTATCAACCCTGAGCTATGGGAAATAAGTGATGGAAAAAGTAGATCTACAAGGCAGTTGAAGCACATACACAACCGAGGACCGACTCCACAACCTCTAATAGAATCTAGTAAGCCTCTGCATGACAAAAGATTCTCCAAAACCTAGTAAATCCAATCCAAGTATAGTCTAAACCCCAAACCTGTAAAACTAGAACCTACAACACTAGCAAACAACATATGATCTAAAAAGGGGGAAGGGTATGGGTGTAGCATGTGAAGACTTCAACTAGAAGCAGGACACAGATAAGAATCAACTGACTCCCGCTCGGGGAGTGTGTTGTACCGTAGTAACACCAAAAGTACTAGCCAGAGTCCTCGAACATAAGCCAATTGGTCCCCGGAAAGGTCTGCCATGAAATGCAAGGAATACATCATTCCTTAACTTCTGAATAATTATAGGAGAATCCGTAGGCACATCATTAAACATTGTCTTATTCCGCGAGCACCAGACATGCCAGCAGATTAGGTAACGAATCAGATGAAAAAGGATCGAAGGAACAAATTTCCCTGAGATGCCTGACCACCAGGCACTCAGAAAATCAATAAGTAAAGCAGCATTACTTAGGCAACCCATTAGGTTCCCAAAATAATTCCAGATGGCTTTGGCACAAGCACCAAGGAAAAGACAATGAACACTAGTTTCCAATGAACCAGAGCTGCAACACCTGCACCGGGAAATTAAAGGAATGTCAAGCCTCTGGAGGTTCTCGTCAAGTGGAAGACCATCATGCATGGTTTTCCACATAAATAGAGAAACCTTAGGGGGGATACAAACATCCCAAATAAAGGAAAAGAGGTGGAGGCGAGGATTCAGAGACCTCACTGAATTCCATGCAACCGAAATCGAGAATGGGTTGCCGCCCCAGACAGTGCCCCCGCCATGAGAAACAAAAATCGCTTTCATGGATTGCATCCATTTCCACATCTCACTAACGTAGGACGGGGAACCGGAGTAATTCGAACTAGAAAGCCACTGGTACATAACGTGGAGAAACGATTCCCAAAGGGAGTCATTAGCTCCAAACCTCGTCCATAACTTGCAAGCAAAAGCAGTACAACAATCCTTAGGGTTGTGGAGGCCCAGACCTCCCTCACTCTTTGGACGATAAATGACATTCCATGATATCCAATGGTGGCGATTAGCATTGTCCTTATTCTCCCAGAAGAAGGACGATGCCAAGGAGCGATAAGACCGAAAGAAAGAGGAAGTAGGTGTCATTGCCGCAAAGACATGAGAGCCAATCGGGTCTAGAACGGACTTAAGGAGAACTAGTCTACCCTCCTGGGGGAGAAGAGTTGCATTCCAGCGAATGATCTTTCCCCTTACTTTATCGGTTAGGGGATCGAAAATAGTGATAAGTGTAACGGTTGGAAATTTCCGACTCCTCAAGAGTCGGAAATTCCGAGACGTTAGTGAAAGAATTTAGAAGGTGAGAAAGAAAAGATAGAACTAATAGAATAGAAGAAGAAGAAGAACATCAGAATCATCAGAGTAACACGAATCTCGCAGCGGAACGAATAACATATAATATATAACATATCTTTGAAACATAACAGTTATATATACAATAGCACTTTATCAGAGTACAACACTTACAACACAGCGGAAATAACTATAGCTATAGAATCTTGAAGTCTCCTGCTCCAAGCTCTCCAAGTATATCTGTAAATCCCGACTACTTGACTTCCCGTACAAATTTAGGCACCCAAGAGTTTAGGGAAAACAACAAAGTAAACTCCGGGTCAGTCATGGGACTGGTATGAGTAAAATAGTTTAAAACAGGTATAGGATATCTCATAAGACCACGCCGTGAATACGGAACGGGTTTTCCCTTATGAGTATCTAAACAACTTTGACAAGCAATATCATTGTGATATTATAATAATGTCTAAGTACAAATAGGTATCAACCAAGCAGAAACGCTTGCATCTCACGTTCTACATACATAGTATAAAATCATAAACCGCAGGGCGCTTATCGAAGAATGGATTCCAACAGACAAGGTATGGGAGCACCTTCTGAATAGTGTACTCTAGAGGTGATACACTCAGGGTTCAACAAGAACGTCTTGCAACCCGGCCACACATGACCGCTCACTCATTTAGCTTGAGTGTCGCGAATATATTGCCACCACGGTTATAGGCCATCAAACCGTCATCCGAAGATACAGAATCAAAAAGAAGTATAAATATGAATATTCACTAGATCGGCGACAATACACCCTGCTTGGGAATGACCCAACTAGCCATGCTGCCTAGCCCAACTTTTGTTACTTCCTGGTGTGAGGCTAGAAGCTACGTCTATCTTCAGAACATCTGATCACCATTCACTTTGAATGCCACATCGTCATACCCGCCAAATCACAAATTGACTTATTCAAAAATAACACGGGTATACAGCTAAGAGAAACGAATTCCTCCGCCACCAAACGTGAATACGTTTGAATAGATCAACTTACGCGATCCATTGGATATACTCTGTCAGACCTTCTTCCATATACGTTGTCCTGGGACTGGACAAACCGAAGGCACTATTCAGTATATCCATCTTAGTCACTGTTATCTAAGACTTATACAACAGCCCTTGCACTTTACTCCGTCTTCAATTTATCTTTGGCATATATTGCTCGCAACGCTTATGCCAATACAGAGTGGTTCTTTGGATAATAATCCCACCGGTCTCTCCATATTAACAACGTTAAAATGGTAAAAACTTTGATAGTCTGTGATTCAACTATCAAATGAAAACATGTCGGTGTACAAACAACGATCTTATTTCCAAATGGAAATTCGATCGATCAATCATCATATGTTCATATTTCCTTATTTCATATATTTAGAAAATATATGTTATTAATCATTGGAAAACATTTCCATAGCTTATTTTCACATCACTATTATTTCGCAACTATCAGTCCCTAACTGTAACTAGTATGAGAACAATTCTCTGAGTATCAATCCGGAAGGTCGAAATCAACATCAGATCGTCACTTAGAAAATCGTTCAACTTACCCTCTCCAGTTAGTTTCTGAATTTGCTTAACTCTATTTCTTAAATTCTTATCACGAAAACATTTCATTTCCTATGTTTAGAAAACATATCTGACTATATTTGGAAAACGTTTCCAAAACTCATTTACGGATTTCCAATGAACGTTGTATAAAACATCGTTACGCTTAATCCATTAATCGCTTATTACTTAACTATATTTCAAATCAACCTTTTCTATCGAACCACAACTATTCCTTTGTCAATTCTGAAGTCAATCAAGTTGGGGTATAATTACCTCTCAGACCTTAATTTAACAACGTCCTTTACTGTGAAATAGGTGAAGCTCGTCACTCACTTTTTCCAATCATCTGTTTACGCAAATTCTCGGATTCAGGTTACGAATCCACTTCTTATATGACAGCGTTTGATTATAACTCTAACGTTATAATTCCTACTTCTGAAATATCAAATCTTAATTATAACTTTATCTCCTAACTCGAATAATTTAACAGACACCTAATTTCTAAATCAATAACTAAATCTTGATTTAAACCCTGGAAAATAAATAGTACTTTCCCGAATTCGCTATAATCGAATTCGATGTATAACTCTCTTTCGAGTAATCTCTATTTGATTAACTCTTCTTCGAATAACCTATATTCGATTATCTCTCTTCGAATAACTCGTATTCGAAATCTCTCTCTTTCGAATAAACAATATTCGATCTTTTTCTTTCGAATATGCTATATTCGAAAATCTCCTTTCGATTTACTAATCGATAACTCCTTTCGATCACACTAAAATCGATAACTCCTTTCGATCAAACTAAAATCGATAACTCCTTTAACTCTATTCGAATAACTAATATTCGACTAACTCCTTTGGATCGACTCATTTGATTAACTCCTTTGAATAACTAATTCGAATAACTTACCTTCGAATAACCAATATTCGATTTACTCTAACTCGATTAACTTAACTCAAATTGGTTAACTCTTTTCGAATAACTAAATTTGATTTAACTCTTCTCGAATAACTAAATTCGATTAACTCAAATTGAATAACCGATATTCAATTTACTCTTACGTGTTTAACTCTATTCGAATAACAAATTCGAATAACTTAATGTGTTTAACTCTATTCAAATATCTAATTCGAATAACTCATTTCGAATAACTAAATTTGATTAACTCTTTTAACTTTACTCGAATAACTATATTCGATTAACACCTTCTTTCGAATAACTATATTCGATTAACTCTTCGACTAACTCCTTTGGATTAACTAACTTTGAATAACTCCTTTGGATTAACTAACTTCGAATAACTCCTTTGGAGTAACTAACTTCGAATAACTCCTTCGGATTAACTCTTCGAATGAATAATATTCGATAACTCTTCTCAAATGAATAACATTTGATTTTCTCCACTCGAATAAACTATATTCGATAACTCTTCTCAAATGAATAACATTTGATTTCTCCACTCGAATAAACTATATTCGATTTCTCTTCTCTCGAATACACTATATTCGATAACTCTACTTCGAATAAGTGATATTCGGCAACTCTACTCGATTAACTCCACTTGGATAACTCTAACTGGTCAACTTTAACTGGTCAACTTTAACTGTTTATCTTTAACTGGTAAACTTTAACTGGTTAACTCAAATGGTTTAACCTAACTTGATTTACTTGTCTCGATTAACTGAACTAATCCACTTAGTTTAACTTAGTTAATTCACTTTGATTAACTCTAACCGATTTACTTAGTTTAACTCAGCTAATCCACTTTGATTAAACCAACTAATTTACTTCGATTAACCAATTAGTTTAACTTGACTAATTTACTTAGTTTGATGCAACTAATTCACTTTGATTTACCAATTAGTTTAACTTAACTAATTCACTTCGATTAACTCGACCAATTTACTTGGTTAACTCGACCAATTCACTTGGTTAACTCCTATTTATTTAACAAATAAATATCTCCTTTAGTTTAATTCTATTTATTTAATCTCTAAATAAATATCCTTTATATTTCTTTTAACGAATATAATTCCTTTATATTTTGATTAACAAATATATCCCCTTATATTCGATTAACATATATATTCCCTTGTATTTGATTTACAAATATAATTCTTTTATATTTGTTCTACCAACTATATTCCTTTATATTCAGAATCCTTTTTCTTATATATATATATATATATATATATATAGATATAAAATCCCTTGATTTTATATAAATAAACTACTTTCAAAATATACTTTGAAAACCCCTCTCCTACATTCTGGTATTTCTCATGGTATTTAACACACCATATAACAACGATAAATATCGTCCCACCACACATAATCACACAGATTATATACATCACATTATATATCACAATATAAAAATCACAGTAAAATAACTGTTGAGGAATCCTGTTGGATTCCTCCAACCTGTTTCCCTGCACCACAGATGTTAGACAATACAACAACATCGATTTCACTTCACTGTGAAATATTCTGATAGCAGAATCAACATATGACTATTTAACGGTTTATATATATACGTAAATATATATATAAAAAATCTCTACTAACTGATTAGCAGTTCAATCAAACAGTCCACACACAATTAAACAGACAATATTTAACAGTCCTAAGAATACAACGTGAGAATATAAACTGTTCAGAGGTTGTGAGATTTACTCACATTTGGACGATCATCGTCAATGACGATAACCATCGCTTGATTCAGACAATTTATTTTGCTATAAATTGTAACGGACTCCAATTGACTCGCGGTCAGTCTCATTTCGGAGTGCTCGTCCCCACGATCCCAACGCAACTTACGGTTTGTGAAACTCATACCCAGCTAGTTTAAGCCCTTTTTCCTCATTGCCTTTGAACCCGTCGCTCCCAGTATTATCCTTGGCCATTTCCAAGGTGTTGACAGCCTCGTCCTCCTCCTTTACCAAAGAAAACTCCAAACCCAATACACCATTCAACTTCTCCTTTCCTCCTCTTCAATTTCATCCTACTACCGTTCATCTCGCGCCTGGCTATCAGGTCGCGACTTCAGCCCTTTTCCGCAGCACTACAGGATATCGAGCGACCCCCCTTTGTCACTTATTCACCTCCAACTCTCCCATCAGGTGCTAAATCCGGTTCTAAACTCCAAAGTGAACTCAAATCAAGATGCTGCTGCCTAAATCGAGCAAGACGTGGAACCCTAGTTGTCGCGATACCTTCCAGCGAACCCATAAAGCGTTGCGAGCTGTATGAAATGCATACTAGGCTGCAGCAAATGCTTCCGTGAATCCATCGACATATGTTCTGAGATTTATGGGATTTTATTTCATTTGTGGTGATTTTTTTCTTTTGATCGACCCTTTGCTGTAATGGGTTTTATACTGGTTTTTGTAGAGACGTGGGAGTAGGATTTCCATTCTTAAGTTGTGGCTGAGAAACCAGGTCGGTGGGCTGTTCTTGATCATAGAAAAATAGTGGGATATTTTTAAATTTTGATTTTTATATTTTAGTTTATCGATTTAATACTCGTCTCCGGTCTTTAAAAATCCCTGCGACCACATATGATATTCAAAAATCACGAAAACAGACATGCCACTAGAGTTCGACATTACGGTCCCAACAAAACTGGTTTCGTCGAATTCTGACTCTGTATGCTCACACAACGTATTTTTAACTGTCGAAATACTGACTGTTTCTCACTCTAAAAATCCGTACGACCACACAGTGACTCTAAAAATCACCAAACTGGAAATCTAACAACTATTTGACATTGCGGATTCAACAAAACTGGTTTCGTCGAATTTCGACTTCGTATGCAAAAGTGGCTATTTTTCAAAGCTCTAAATAGCCTATTTAAATATATAAATATATTTAAATAAAATTAAATTGATTGTTTAAAATTAATTATTATCGCTTATATTCACAGTGGCATACCATACAGCTCAGAATAAATACTGTATGTATTTACAGCTCGATATTACCTCGTCAGAGTTATACCGACGCTTGATTTCTATTTAAATCCTTATTTAATATATAATTAAACCGTTATGGTCAGGGCGCTGCATTTCTGATATTTTGATTTGGACGTAACTCAAAATCTACACGACGAAATTCCGATCTTTCTCTTCCACTAGAAAGATATACTCCACCAGCTCCACACGTTTATTGTTTCACAGAGATCCGATTTAAAACGAACCCTGTATACTCAGTTGAAGTTCAAATCGCCAAACAGCGAACTGCCGCGTCGTTACGCGCTCGATTTTAATTATATTATAATTATACGTTCAACTATCGTTTATTTAATATATTCGTTATTTAAATAATTAAATAACTTAATTATTATACCTTACAAAACGCGCCATTACAATAAGCTTCTTGCCTCAGTATAGGACTACACCAAGATAAGGTAAAGGTAGAGAGGCTACTTTGAAACCTGTGAAGGTCTCGATCTAAAAGGATTTGACTGGAGGCAGATCTTTAGCAGGAAAAAAACAGCTTTTATCAGTTGACGAGTTGCCCGAGTAACTCTGATATAGCTGAAGAAGACCAATGAGATGACTAATAGAACGACGACTTCCATTAGTGAAGATGATGATGTCATCAGTGAAGGATAACGAAGAAATAAGAGGGCATCCGCTTGGGATCCCAAACCTATGAACCAGCCCTACTATCGTCAGTGAATGCAATCCATGCACGAATGCTTCCGCAACGATAACAAAAGAGAAGGGGAGAGAGGGTCTCCCTGACCAAGACCCCTACCAGCCTTGAAAAAACTGTTAGCCGATCCGTTGATGAGAACGGAGAACCAACAGTTGGAGTTCAACCTCCAAATGAGATCGATTAGGGAGTCTGGAAAGCCGAAAGCCCTAAGAACCTTGATGATGAAAAACCAAGACATGCGATTATAAGCCTTGGCCATGCAACTTGATTACCACATCAGAACCGCAGACCATCCTATCGATCTGAGAAACCAACTCCTGGGCTAAAAGGACGTTATCTATGATTAAACATCCTTTTAAAAACCCGGTCTGAGACGAGGAAATAATACGCTCGAGAAATGGTGCTAGTCGAGAGGCTAGGACCTTAGAGATAACCTTATTGGTGAAATTGCATTTTTACTTTCTTTGAAGCAGAATGTGTAGTGTAAGTAATATAAATTTATGTCATTCTAAGGAAGTGTTTTAATGGGGTTATCTGTTTTTCTTTTGCAGTAAAAGAAAAATAGATAACCCCATGAAAACACTTCCTATGTACAATAATATAAATTTATATTACTTGCACTACACAGTCTGCTTCAAAGAAAGTAAAATTTGCTTCGAAATACATTATTGAACCACAAGCAGTTGCAACTGAAAGCAGAGCTTTCCTAAGGTTAAGTGAAGCCGCATTTAACACTTGAATAAAGCTAATAAGCATAAATACCTGACCCATGTGTGTGAGCTAAAATGCATCCACCTGGTGGATCACCCAGTAAATTCCTATTAGTGAAATTGGTAGATCACATTGGTTGTATAATATTAAGATTAAATATCCTATGTTATTTGTTATAGAACTTATTATGTTGTTAAATTATCTATTGACCGGAGGATACAGTAGATTTGTACACTTAACAGTTTGTTGTTTGTTTGTACACATTAGTTATATAATGATCATATTCATTGGGTGTGTTTTATAGTTCAAGTTGTCTTAGTAGAGTATTTTGGATGAATGCTTTGTATATCGAAGCAACTTTTGACATCTCAAGCATCATTTAATGCATTCAATATTTAGTGGTTGTCTATGTGTATTGGATCATCAAGTTGTTTAGTGGTTGAATGAGTTATGCTGCTGTGTAAATGGATACGGATTATGGCCGTATTGGATCATCAAGTATTCTGTATTTAACCCATTAATAGCTACGGTTTATGGCCATATCTTTTTTGGTAATAGATATGGCTTGTAGTCGTATCTTTTTTGGCAATTAGATACGGCTGATGGTCGTATCTAATTGCTAAACACACAACAAATTGATACATCTTAAAAGCACTGCCTAATCTCTTAGACATGGGTCAAAGCACTGCTAAATTTGCTGTTTTGGTGTAGTGGAAAAGAAGTTGAGGCAGTGTCAAAAGGTGATGATATGACTCTAAAATATCGAAAAGCTTATTTGTAAAAGCATTTTCCTGAGTATTACTTTGATGAACTTGTATGGCTTCTGAAACTGCACCCAATCCCTTAATCTATAGATAAAGAAATATTTGACATGATTGTTGATGTTTATAACCAATATAGTATTATTGCAGATTATAGCAAGAAATTGTCTAAGCTGACCGTAAAGAAGATTGCTGAGACAGAAGGATTAAAGCTTAAAGCTTAAATCTAGCTCTGATCAAGATAGAATCAGGCGAGAGCCAAAAGAAATGAAGAGTTGAAAGAAAAGTTGAGCATGGCTAATAAAAAGTTAGAAGAGCTGGAGGTAGTAGCTGCTCAAGAAAGGAAAGATTATAAGGAGGTAGTGGCCTCCCAATCTACTTAGATCATGGTAGTTCAGAAGGATAAAAAAGAGCTTTCTCAAGAAAATGAAACGCTCGGAAAAGAGAATGAGGAAACCAAGCGGCTGAGGAGAGAAAATGAATATCTAAAAAGACGTCAAAAAGGTAGAAGTGGAGGAAGAAGGAAAGAAAAGCAGCAACAGAGGCTTCTAATAAGGAAGTACTAGGGAATGCGGAAGAAGCGAGGAAGGGATTTGAAGTTCAGCTTGAGGAGCTTAGGGCGAAAGCTGCATAAGCAGAGGCCGAGGTCGAGGAAAATATTGATTTGGATGTCCTAGGATTTTACGCCTAAGTCATCTACCACCATGGTATCTCTTGGGATGATGACCATCTGAGGTACTTATACTTACGTAAGAGAGGCTTCTGGATGATAAGCCATTGAATTGGATGTTGAGGAGTTAAATGAAAAGGCATTGGCGACTCAATATTTGAAAGATGATAAGCGTTAGGTCCTGGTAGAGGGAAGGTGGTAGTTAAAAGAAGACATTAAGGCAGTAAAAGAGGAAAACAAATTGATAGGGAAAACAGTCATCATAGGGAGCATCATTGTCGCTTATTCTACTGAAGAGAGTGCTTACCAATTCCTAACTATTCCACTGGCCGTCACTAACGGCCCATCTCACATAACTACCACTATTGAAGGGTACAACCCTGATTATCCTGGATTGAGTACCATAAGATCCATGTCGCCAATGGTTGAAGGCAATGCCGCTATAAAGACTATTAAACCTGACATAGAAGGTAATTTTCCAACATTCAAGAAGATGATTAAGGCATTTGAGGATATCGCTCGACTTCCTCTGATTTACAAGGAAATAAAATATGACCGATATTGTTTCTTCTTCGACATACAAGTACTCTTAGGACGAAGATTCCCCTTATTTTGCGCCAACAACTACGACTGGAGCTACATCGATGTAGACAAATACAATAAATTCATAAACTCATATTTTTGTGATATTAAAGACTTGAAGCTAGGGGAGATTTGACATAGATTCAATACTTGCAAAGGCAGATAAGTTGCTGGCCTCGGGAAGATAAGAAAGAAGAGGACGTTATGATCACTGGCACCAGAGGTGAGTCACGTGGCCAAGCCCAAATAAAATGTCAGAAAAACTACATACCGAGCTCATGGCTAGGTAGAAGGAAGTGACGGCTGAGGAGAAAACCAATTAGGAAACTGAGAAGGAAAAAACTACGATAATCAATTCTTTTCCTAATCCTCTAAAGATGATCGTTCCTCCAATTAAGAGGAAATAACAGAGGTTTTAGATGAAAAGGACCCAAGAAAGGGCTTTGAACCCAAGCCTCATCCCCCAAATGAAGAAGGGGAAGGACGAGAGTAGTAACAAATCACCGCCTCCGAAATAGGATAGGTGGTTCTTGGGAATGACTAATTAATTGTATATGATGTATTTTCTCTCTTTGGTCGAGTTTGTTGCAAGTACAACCCTCGCTTTTGGATTCACATGATAAGACTTGTATGTATATCGTGATATTGTAAAGACATGTAAATAAAAATTCATTTTTCCTTTTACTTTTCATGAAATTGTCTAGGTGTTTGAGTATTTGTATACTTTCCAATCATTGTACTTGCATTTTGTAACTAATCATTTCACATAGACTTAGGTTGATCATTTGGAACTTCACTCTTGAGATCCCCTTCCGGTCATGAACTCGAGTTGTGTTAAGTTTAAGGTTGACGATTTCACACTCGAGATCTCTTTATCAGTCATTAATCTCAAGTTGTATGGAATCTGAAGTTTAGGACATAATTAGTTTGTCCTTTATACTCTATCGTTGTTTCATTAGGGTTAGATTCGACAAGTTCATTCGCTCACCTATTTATACTCAAATCCAAATTCTAAGGATCGGAGTTGGCCAAGCAAATGGTTGGTGTCACATTCGCTTAGATTGGAGTAGTTCTCCCCAAGTTCGGAGACTTAGGGTTGGTGGTCGGGCTTTCGAGTCTTAAGCATTGTGAGTTAATTATACTCGGCCTTGTCATTTGTTCAAGGTTCAAGTTGGTTTATGGTTGGTCGGATTACACCAATATGGTTGAAGTCCAATGGCCGAACTGAAGGTAAGAACCAGTGCCAAACTCTGTGGCAATGTATATATTGCATTCGCGCATGAAAGTCGATTGTATCACAAATAACATACTATGCATGTATAAAGGAACACCAAGAACATTAGGTACCTAGAGCCATTATTATAAAACTAAGGAAATTGTGGGCAACATTGCCTTAGTAAAATGTTGAATTAGGAAAAAGAAAAATTGAAATTAAAAAAGTTCTAAACAAAGGCTTAAGTAAAGTAGCGATGAATATGTTCGCTATTCCATGCTCTTAGCAATTCGATGCTATCAACGGTTATTGGCTTGAAGGTTTCATTTTCAAGCCTCCATTGAATGAAATAATGACCTTCCTAGCGAGGATCAAGACCGATGGATGTGGTAAAAATCCTTTTTAGGATGAGGTCGCTAATGTCAAAGTGCTTTTAATGGATTTTGGTATTGAAGTGTCAGGAGATTCGTTGGTGATGTGTTTCCTATCTGAGTTTAGCTTCTTCTCTTTTCTTATCTAACAAGGATGGAATGAGTTGTTGGGGAGATAGGAAAAAGTGGACGTAGCGATCATTAGCTCAAGGGGAAATAAGAAATAAGAGGATGTAGCCATCACTAGCACCAGTGGTGGGTCGAGGGAGCCAAGCCTAAAGGAAAGGTCAAAAAAACTACATACTGAGCTCATGGCTAAGTTAGAGTAAATGAAACCGGAGGAAAAAACAAAGGAGAAGATGAGAAGGTGAAAACTACGATAATCAATCCTCCTCTTAAGCCGTTGAAGATGATCGTTCCTCTGATCAAGTGGAAGTAGCAGAGATTTCAGATGAAGAAGACCAGGGAAAGGGTTTTGAATTGAAGCCTCATCCCTAGATGTCTCCAACTAAGAGGAAGAAAGGAAAGAGGAAGAGGGAGGAAGAGAGCAGCAAATCGTTGCCTCTAAAATCGGGTGGAAAAAAGAGGGGATTTTCTTCTAGATGGCTGACTAATTATAGATGATGTATCATCACACTTGTTGGCCGAGTATGTTGCGAGTATGGACCTCGCTTTCGGATTCACACGATAAGACTTGTATATATATATATATATCATGATATTGTTAAGGCATGTAAATAAAAATTCAATTTTCTTTTTAATTTTCCTGAAATTGTCTATGTGTTTGGGTATTTTTATGCTTCCCGGACATTGTACTTGTATGTTTGCAACTCATCGTTACACTTAGACTTAGGTTGATCATTTGAAACTTCACTCTCGAGATCTCCTTCGATTATGAACTCGATTCATGTGAAGTTTAAGGTTGGTGATTCCACGCTTGAGATCTTTTTATCAGTCATTGATCTTAAGTCATATAGAACCCAGAGTTTAGGACATCATTTGTTCATTTTTTACACTCTCCCTTCGTTTCGTTCAGTTTAAAGTTGAAGGAATCATTTGATCACTTGTTTATACTTAAATCCAAGTTCCGAGGAATGAATTTGTTGAGTCAAGATTTTTCATAGAGTTTTGATTTTTGACAAAGAGATACGCCGTAATCGACAAAAAGAAGATATTCGTTGGTTTAAAGAGACACAAAGAGCTACATATGGTATTATATATTAGAGGTTGATTATTTGGTATGTTTGTAGTGTTATTTATGTTAAAATCTATCCTCAAATAATCTCACACCTCCAGTCTTTGAATATATGAGTGTACATTAACTGTGCAATCTGGGCTAAACCGATCGACCGATTGAAACGAGGCGGTCGACCGTTTCTGCCCGGAATGCACAATTAACGTGCAAAAGGGTACATATATATATATATATATATTCAAATTCCTGTCTACTGGTCCTTTTTGACTTGTCTACCGTTCTCTTCCAGAAAGCAACCTTTCGTATAGACACTTCCATTTCTTCAACGGTTGCTTCTCTTTCTCTTCACCAATAATCATGGCCATTGATTATAACTTTTCACAAATGGTTACAACTGTTTATTCCTTATATAAACATTATGATATCATCATTCCAAATCACTGTTTCTATCAATCTAATCTCTATTCTCTTGATCTCAATCTTGAACTCTCAAGCGCTCAAATTGCTCATATTCTATCATTTATCGTTTGAATCCTAGAATCTATTTAACATTCTTTTGATTCAATACGATATCCACTTCCAAATCTTCATATACACAAATATATTATTTGAGTATAAGATTATAGGAAGTTTGTACTACAAGTGAAAAAATCGTGTTATCAAGAACACATATTGTCAACAATAAAGTATGTTTGGCTTAGTTGAAGTTCTCAGTGTTGTAAGAGGCACGTGTTGAAGTCCTCAGTGTTGTTAGAGGCATGAAATCCTGTTCGTATGCTCGGGTGTTATATACCTATTCCTCTGGGTAAAGTGAGCTGGTTGTTAGTGAAAATCCAGATAGATGTCTAGGACTGGACGTAGGACGGTGCTCCGAACCAGTATAAAAATCCCTGGTGTGATTTTTCTAGTTTACTACATCTAGTGTTTTATATACATCTGTGGTTAGCTATTATTTCATACTTGTGTGTTATATACCATATTACATGATTCGTGTGTATTATATTAGCACGTACAAGCATTTTTGTTTGGTATCTGAGCAAGGTTTTCATATAACCGTAACACGGTTATTTGATATATTCAAGTAATATGGCAAATAACGCAAGTACCAGCACTACCACTCACACAGAAGGTCAATCGACACAAAGACCTCCATTCTTCAATGGTCTCAACTATAGCTATTGGGCAACACGTATGTCATTTTTTATGCAATCAAATGGCTATGATGCCTGGAATGCTACCCAAAAATAAATAGTGAATCCGACAACTGATTATTCAGAATGGACACCGGTTGAGAAAACAGCAGCAATCGTAAATGCAAAAGCAATAAATATGTTGTTTTGTGCATTAGACCAAAATGAATATAACCGTGTTAGTATTTGCACCACTGCATATCAAATTTGGCAAACGCTGAAAACCACTCATGAAGGAACTAACAAAGTTAAACAAGCTAAAATAGCCATGCTGAAAATTCAGTTTCAAAATTTCAAAATGAAGCAAAATGAGACAATCAATGATAAGTATTCACGATTTCAAACTATTCACCGTGCACTTATTGGTTTAGGACAAAAATATTCATATTTTGATGTTGTTTCAACAGTCCTACATTCTCTGACTAATGAATGGGAAGGAAAAGTATTAGCAATTGAAGAAGCTAATGACCTTCCCGTCATGAAACTAGATGAATTGATAGGAAATCTAATGTCATATGAAGCTAATTTGCAGGCTAGAAAGGAACAGAAAGAAGAAAAGAAAATTGTAGCATTTCATGCAGAAAAAGATGAAAATGAAGAACTAGCATTCATTGCAAAAGGTTTCAAAAAATTCTTGAAACAACGAAAAACAAGTCGATGTAACAAAAAGGAAACTGGATCAAATAAACCATCTTCATCAGCTATAGAATGTTTCAACTGCCACAAAAAGGGGCACATGCACAAGGATTGTCCGGAGCAAAAGAAGAAGTCAGAAAATGACAAATTCATATATAAGAAGGACAAATCAAAGAAACGAGCATTCTCAGTTACATGGGATGATTCAAACTCATCTTCATCAGAAAGTGAAAGTGATACAAAAAATGAACAAGCAAAAGTTTGTTTCATGGCAGGAGAAGATGAGGTACAAATTCCTACATTTGATGAAGTACTTGATATTAATGCCGAATTGATAGTTAAATATTAAGACAAAAAACGATAATTAAAAGAAGCCAAAGCAGATTTGAGTAGAACAGAGTTTGAATGAGATATGTTAAAAGACAAGAAGAAAATATTAGAAGAACTTGAAAAACTTCAAAAATCATCATCTAATATTGACTCTCAATTATCTCTTTTGAGTCAAGAAATTGAAACTCAAAAAGAGAAAAATGATGCTCTTACTACTGAAAATCATGAGCTTAAGGCAAAAGTCAAAATTCTGGACCTAGAAAATGCTAGTTTACAAATTAAGTTAGATGATATTACTCAAAATGTTTCTAAGTTCAACAAAGGTCGAGAAAATTTGACAAAGATCATTGAAAGTTCACAACCTTCTTCAAACAAACAAGATTTGGGATATAAGAAACAAGAAACCAAGAAACATCTCAAGAAGAAGAAAGATAAAGCTAAGAAAAATTCTAGTTTATTATATTCCATGCCAAAACCATTGTGAAGTTTCAAAAGAAAAATGTCAAGACTATCAAGATATGGGTTCCTAAAACAAATAACAATTTGATTAGGAACAAATATATTCGACATTTCATGAATACTGTGCATCTTAATTCTAATTATATATATAAAGGGGATACTGGACTATGGGTTTGGATTCCTAAGACCTAACTCTTAGGACCCCATAAAAAGTGGGTACCATGGACTTAATTTTATTTTTTGCTGGTCCCACTTAGGAAAAGAGGAAAGTGGATCTTGGAAAGTGGTTGCTCAAAACACATGACTAGATACAAGAGCTTATTGACAAATATTACATACTCAGATGGTGGCTCCGTTACTTTTGGAGATAATTCAAAAGGCTATATCATCCTCAAAGGCGATGTGAGCAATTGCGGTACATCTAACTTACCTCTTATTACCAATGTCATGCTAGTTAGAAATTTGAAAAACAATTTACTTAGTATTAGTCGGTTATGCGACAAGGGTTTTACAATTTCCTTTTCAGATAATAAGTGTAATATCTTAGATAAAGACCATAATTTAGTTTTCGAAGGTTATAGAGACAGAAATATATATTCTGAATATGAATATTAATCATAATTTAGATATGTGTCTTGTGGCTAATGATAATGATCCATGGCTATGGCACAAATGCTTCTGTCATATAAACTTCAGAACTATTGACAAGCTAGTCAAAAACGATCTAGTTAGAGGACTATCCAAAATGAGCTTTAAAGTTGACAACATATGTGACGCATGTCAATTAGGAAAATTGACCAAATCATGTTTTAAATCCAAGAAAATCATATCAACATTACAACAACTTGAGTTACTGCATATGGATTTATTTGGACCAACTAAGGTTCAGTCAATAAATCACAGTCAATATGTGTTTGTAATTGTTGATGATTACTCTCGTTACACCTGGACAATTTTCTTGAAAAACAAAAGTGACGCTTTCGAACATTTCAAATTTTCGTCAAGAGAATTCAGAAATCGAAAGGGCTTAAAGTTAAAAATATAAGAAGTGATCATGGCGGAGAGTTCGAAAATAATGAAATTGAACATTTTTGTACAAAGAAAGGTATATATCATAATTTTTCGTTTCCTAGAACTCCACAACAAAACGGAGTAGTAGAACGGAAAAATCGAACCTTACAAGAATGTGCAGGAACATTATTAAATGGAAACACTTTACCAAAACATTTCTGGTAGAAGCCGTTACAACTGCTTGTTATGTTTTGAATCGTGTATCCATTCGACCTCTCACCAAGAATACTTCTTATGAATTATTTAACAAAAGAAAGCCTAATATATTATACTTCAAAGTATTTGGTTCTAAGTGCTTTATCTTAAATACGAAAGACCATCTCGGTAAATTCGATCCAAAGGCCGATGAAGGTATATTTGTCGGTTATTCGGAACGAAGAAAGGCGTAGGCATATTTAATAAACGAACCAAAACTATTGAAGAGTCACTTCATGTCTCTTTTGATGAATTCTATCAGCAACCTCAAATTATATCAGATGATGACGAAACTATAGTCACTGATAATCCAATCATCACAAATGTTGATTTTGACTCTGAAATAGTTGTTGAAAATATTCCTCAACCATGTGGGTTACGATCTCCACCAAGGAGACAATCTCCACTAAGGGTATAATCTCCACCAAGAATATTAAGAGATCATCCTACTCAAAATATAATTAGGGAAGTAACATCACAAGTCAGAACAAGGAGTCAACTCCATCAAATGGGTCATGTCGCGTTTCTTTCAAATATCGAACCTAAGAATCCAAAAGAGGCTGCTACTGATGATTATTGGATCATTGCCATGCAGGAAGAACTAAATCAGTTCGAGCGCAATGATGTATGGGAACTTGTTCCAAGACCAGCTGATCAATTAGTTATTGGTACTAAGTGGGTCTTTAAAAATAAGGCTAATGAACAAGGTAATATTACTAGAAATAAAGCAAGATTAGTAGCACAAGGGTATAATCAGGAAGAAGGTATCGATTATGAAGAAACATTTTCACCAGTTGCTCGACTAGAAGCTACTAGGATCCTATTATCATTTGCTTGTCACCATAATTTCAAACGTTATCAGATGGATGTCAAGAGTGCTTTTCTAAATGGATTTATCAAAGAGAATGTGTATATATATATATATATGACAACCTCCTTTGTTCGTACATGAAAAATATCCTGACTATGTGTACAAACTTAAGAAGGCTCTGTATGGTTTAAAACAAGCACCTCGTGCTTGGTATGAACGACTACGTAGCTATCTTATTAACTCGGGATTTCAAATAGGAAAAGTCGATCAATCTTTGTTTATCAAACATTCTCGAAAAGATATTCTAATTATCCATATATATGTAGACGACATCATCTTTGGTTCAACAAATGATAAACTCTGCAAAGAGTTTGCAAATATTATGACCAAAGAATTTGAAATGTCTCATATGGGAGAACTATCATATTTTCTTGGACTTCAAATCAAACAACTTCCGAATGGTATTTTTATTAATCAAGAAAAATATTCTGGAAATCTTATCAAACGCTTCGGATTAGAAAATACATCTGGTAAACCTACTCCCATGAGTACAACTACACATCTTGAAAAAGATGAAAATGGTAAGAATGTTGACCAGAAATTATATCGAAGCATGATTGGTTCTCTTCTGTATCTTACAGCTTGTCGTCCAGATATAATGATGAGTGTTTGTCTATGTGCACGCTTTCAAGCAGTTCCAAAGGAATCACACCTATGAGCAGTGAAACATATAATTCGTTATCTTAATAATACCAAATATTTCGGTCTTTTCTACCCAAAAGAATGTCCATTCGAATTAGTATCATATAGCGATGCTGATTTCGGAGGCTCTCGAACGGATAGAAAGAGTACAAGTGGTACATGCCATTTTATTGGAAAATCACTTGTCTCTTTGTTTAGTAAGAAATAGAATTGTGATTCACTATCAACATGTGAAGCTGAATATATATCAGCAGCTCTCGCTTGTACTCAAGTAATATACATGCAACAAACACTTCAAGATTTTGATATTCATTTATCAAATTCTATTATATACTGTGATAACATAAGTGCTATAAATCTTTCTAAAAATCCAATGAATCACTCTCGAACCAAACACATTGATATCCGTCATCATTTCCTTAGAGACAATATCGAAAAAGGAAATATATCTCTTGAATATGTCCAAACTGATAATCGACTAGCGGACATCTTCACTAAGCCTCTACTTGAGTCTAGTTTCATTAAGTTACATAGAGAGCTTGGTCTTATCTCTAGAAAAGAACTTTATAAGTAATGATTATCACTGAAATTATATTTTTTAAGTTCTTTTTTACTTTCGGTTTATATTTTCAAAACATTATCTATTTTTGGCTATTGTTATATTAGGAAAATTGAATATGAGCTTTTAAATCTTCTACGGCTAATAATTCCTGGTATTTCCTAGCCTCAAGTTTATATATAAAGAAAAACCTATATAAACTTGCAATTCTCTCCATCTTAATCTCCCAAACTGATCATGGCACATATATGTGATGAGTGTGCTCAAAAATCCCATATTTCTGTCACAAGTTCTGAGCCGGAAGAGTATTACTCTCCCGAAACCCCAAAACTCAAATCAAAGCATCACAAATGCAATCATACTCCTGGCAATACGCCAACTTCGAAACGAGTAAAGAAAGCGTTGTTTTGTTCGCCCCGCACCAGAGAGAAGATCGACGAGATTCATCTTTATCAAAAACATCAGATCGATCTTCAAAGACAGCTACATTGTGAGCAACAACTGACCTCGGAATGACTATCTCTTTTAGAAAGAATGGCAACATTCTTTAGAGGTTCAAACAAACATGGCGTATACGAGCCGATGCCACACGTACCTTCATCCTCTAGGAGCCCAAATTAATGGGAAAGAAACTATAATCGGAATGAAGGAGCAAAAGAAAAGTGGTCGCCATGGAAACCACGCATTAACGATGTCAAAGAAGAGTCTACCGATCACAATTCCTCTACCTCTCATTAGATTTTTTTAATTAATATTGTGATTGTATTCTTGTATTTCTTTCATGTACTAATATATATATATATATATATATATATATATCATATTTGAATAAACTCAATATTATATGGACCATTAAACAACAGAAATAGAGCAAAAATAAAAATAAAAACAGCTCATAGATAAACCAATCGACTGGCCAAATTCCACCAGTCGACCGTTTTATCTTCTGTTTGAAAACGGTCGACCGGTCTCGAGCAGTTTTGTTTTTAACATACATATACGGTCAGTTTTTTACTCCATCTCTTCATTTTTTTATCCCCAAACGTTTTTTCTTCCTAAACCTCCATAACCCTAGAATTCAACTCCTTCTCTAAATGGCTTCTCCACAAAAGAAATTAAAGCAAGCTTTATCCTCCGAATCACAACCAATCGATCTCTCCGTCAAGAAGTGGCTTGTCGATCCAATTGCAGTCAAAAGGTAGAATAAGATGAAAGATTTTACAATCTATCCGGGTTCGTACATTAAGTTCGCTGATTTCTCTAGTTATCATGTTCTTGGCTTAGCAAAGAGTGCCGATATTGAAAACCTAATTGACTTTGATCGAAATAATGTGGAAATTAACCATATTATGATCAATTTATTCTACGCTAACCTAAACTTAGAGAAATACAAGCCCGAAATTCCTTCTCAATGCCTTTGGTCCGTAGTATGTGGCAAACAAGTCTTCATCTCATGTGAAAGAATGACAAATGTCCTTGGTTCTTCCTTTTAGGTGAAAAACTCTCGAGTAACTTCTGTAATATCCATGTATGTGATCATGTTAGTCATCAATTCATTGAAGATGATAAGGATAGTACAAAATCCATAGGCTTACGACCTACTGTGAGAGTTATTCATCACACCCTTACGCACTCCCTTTTCCCGAGAATAGGAAATTTTGATGTCGTCTATAAAGAAAATTTCAAAGCATTATATGCAATCTACGGGAATATTCGTATCAACTGGATTGGTATGATTTTTAATGAGATATTACATGTTAATGAAAGTTCTAAGCCGCATTTATTTTATAATGAATATGTCATGCGTCTATTACTTGATTGTGGCATCAAACCTCATGAGTCGACTGTTTCAAAGCCCAAATGCATTAACAAAGCATCGATTACACAGATGAAGCTTCCCACTCCATACATCAATATTATGCCTTTTGAACAATGGAAATAACAAGAACATCAAGGCGCTTCATCACGATCGTCCCGCCCAAAATCTGAGGAAGTTAAACTTCTACGATCGTCTTCCTCTACAAAGGAATCACTTGGCACTATTGCTCGTAATCAATTCCTCCTCGAAGCACGACTTAAGCGTATAGATACAAAGATGGATAAGCGCTTTAACAAACTTAAGTCTTTCTTCACATCATTATAGGAAGCAATATCATGTGGAGCATCAACCTCATCTATGCAAGCTCAAGACCCCGGCAAACGTCCAGCTCCTCCTACTTTTACTTGGATATCATCGGAGGAAGGTACAAGCTCGGGAACTAGTCATGGGCACTGGACGCGGGAAAACTTAGCTTGTTGAAGAAGAAGAAGAAGAAAAAGAAGAAGATGATGAAGATGAGACAGAGTCGGAATGGGTCTTCTTAGTTTATCTCTTTATCTCTTTCTACATACCTACGACTTTATTTTGCTTTAAGACATGATCTGACACTTGTATCTAAATAGTGTCGTAGTTTATTTCGTACTAGACTTCTGTGTATGACGTATTTTGTGACTCTTGATAACTCTTGATCTATGGTAGTAGTTTATGTTTCTTATAATCCTGCTCATATCATTTACCTTCTCGATTATTCATCAACTCCTTTTTGTCGATGACAAAGGGGGAGAAAATTATGCTAACAGTGTATATGCAGGAAAATATAAGATTTACGGGCGCAATCTCGGGGGAGATCATATACAGGGGGAGATTCAGAATTATGTTGTTATCAATCAAAAAGGGGAAGAATGTTGAGTCAAGATTTTATAGAGTTTTGATTTCTGACAAAGAGATATGCCGTGATCGACAAAAAGAAGATATTCATTGGTTTAAAGAGACACAAAGAGCTACCTATAGTATTATATGTTAGAGGTTGATTATTTGGTATGTTAGTAGTATTATTTACGTTAAAATCTATCCTTAAATAATATCACACCTCCAATCTTTGAATATATATATATATATATATATATATAAGAATATATGAGTGCACATTAATTGTGCAATCTGGGCTAAACCGGTCGACCGGTTGAAACGAGGCAGTCGACCGTTTTTGCCCAGAATGCACAATTAACGTGCACAAGGGTACATGACGTATATATATTCAAATTCCTGTCTACTGGTCCTTTTTGACCTGTCGACTGTTTTCTTCCAGAAAGCAACCTTTCGTACAGACACTTCCATTTCTTCAACGGTTGCTTCTCTTTCTCTTCACCAATAATCATGGCCATTGATTATAACTTTTCACAAATGGTTACAACTGTTTATTCCTTATATAAACATCAAGAGATCATCATTCCAAATCACCATTTCTATCAATCTAATCTCTATTCTCTTGGTCTCAATATTGAACTCTCAAGCGCTCAAATTGCTCATATTCTATCATATATCGTTTGAATCCTAGAATCTATTTAACATTCTTTTGATTCAATACAATATCCACTTCCAAATCTTCATATACACAAATATATTATTTGAGGATAAGATTATAGGAAGTTTGTACTACAAGTGACAAAATCGTGCTATCAAGAACACATACTGTCAATAACAAAGTATATTCGTCTTAGTTGAAGTCCTCGGTGTTGTAAGAGGGACGTGTTGAAGTCCTCAGTGTTGTTAGAGGCGTGAAATCATGTTCGTCTACTCGGGTGTTGTATACCTGTTCCTCCGGGTGAAGTGAGGTGGTTGTTAGTGAAAATCCAGGTAGAAGTCTGGGACTGAACGTAGGATGGTGCTCCGAACCAGTATAAAAATCCCTAGTGTGATTTTTCTAGTTTACAACATCTACTGTTTTATATATATACATCTGTGATTAGCTATTATTTCATACTTGTGTGTTGTACACCATACTACACGATCCATGTGTATTATATTAGCACGTACACGCATTTTCAGAATTTGCTAAGCGAACAGTCAATGTCACATTTGCTTAGCTTATAGTTGTTTCCTCCAAGTATGAAGACTTAGGGTTGGTGGCCGGACACTCGAGTCGCGAGTGTCGTTAGTTATTTATACTCGACCTGGTCAATTGTTCAAAGTTCGAGTTAGCTAATGAGTGGTCAAATCACACTAATACGGTTGTAGCCCAATGACGGATCTGAAGGTAAGAACCAACGCCAAGCTTTGAGGCGTTGTATGTGTTGTGTTTGTGCAAGAAAGTCGGTCGTATCACAACTAAAATGCCATGCATATATAAAGGAACACCAAGAACATGAGATATCAAGAGCCTTTATTTAGAAAACTAAGGAAAGTTGTAGGCAATATTTCTTCCTTATTACAACGTTGAACTAGAAAAAAAATACCTACTGAGACTACAAGAGTTATAAACAAAAGCTTAAGTAAAGTAGCGAAGTCGATGTTCGCTGCTCCACACTCTTGGTAACTCAGAGACAACAATGGTCATTAGCTTGAAGATCCATTTTTCAAGCCTCAAATGAATGACGTAAGGACCATCCTAGCGAGGACCATAACTGACCAGTTGGGAAAAACCCTTTCAGGATAAGGTCGCCAATGTCAAAGTGCTTTGGATGGACTTTGGCATTGACGTATCGGAAGAACCATTGGCAACATGCTGATGCTTTGAGTTCATCTTCTTTTTTTTTTCACCTAACAAGTCTAGAGTTCCACAAGGAGGTCTCTATTGGTACAAGGATCATAATACATCACATGATGAGATTTTTTTTCAAGCTTAGTGGAGTTACATCTTCAGTGCCATAGGATAGGGCGAAAGGAGTTTGGCCAGTCGTTGACTTATGGATAGTGATGTATGCCCAAACGGCTAGCTGATGTTCATCTACTCACTTGCCTTCGGTCTTTTCCAAATGCTTCTTGAGTAAGGAATTAATGATTTTTTTAGCTACTTTGACTTGTCCATTGGCTTACGAATGGGAAAATGTTAAGAATTGCTTTTCAATGTAATGATGATGGTAGAAATCTTTAAACACAAAGCTTGATCTTGTTACTAGAAATGATTGTTTTGGGAACTCCAAAGTGACATAATGTTGCGAAGAACGAAATTGATTACTTCCATCGTCATGACTGTAGTGAGGGGATCTACTTCAGCTACTTTGTGAAGTAATTAATTGTAATGATGACATAGCGAGAACGGCCCTTGGCCATTGGTAGAGTTTCAATGATATCAATTCCCAGACAGCAAATGGCCATTCACTGACCATTTGTGTGAGTTTGGCAGGTGGGGTTCTACGAATCTTAAAGAAACTCTAGTATTTGTCGCACTTTCGGGCGTAGTCAGTTGCATTCCAATCAACACTTGGCCAAAAATATCCATAGTGGAGAATTTTCTTTGTTAAAGTTTGTCCTCCAGTGTGGTCACCGCACTCACCTTCGTGTACTTGACGTAACACTCATTTGACGTCATTGTAGGCTACACACCAGAGTAATGGAAGAGTGAAACGTCTTCAACATAGTACACATTTTTTAATGATATAGCGAGATGCTTTGCGAAGAAAAGTTTTTCATTAGGGTTAATCTTAGGTTGGATTCCCCATTGAATGAAATCTATGGTAGGAGTCATTCATGACTCTGCCTCGAGCACAGGCTCCGTCAGTAGTATCCAATCAGTCTCCACCTGGTCGATACTCAAAGATTTGAGTATTTCAATTGGGACTAGACCTATGAATTATGCACACCATAACTTGCAATCTTTGCTTGTGAATCTTCTTTTTCATTCTGAGCTCGAGAAATTTGAGTACAGTTCTTGATACTTGCTATGCAATTCCTTTACCCAAGCAAGACAAAGAGGTAGTCGTACTCGTTTAGCTTGAATCTCTCCTCCCAGCTGGCATACTACAATTCTAGTTGAAAATATCCCCAAATTTTCCTATTATGATTTTCTAATGTATACATACAGTTATTGTAATAATTTGCTCATTCTCTGTCACTTTTCAAATTACAACCTTTGTTATAATTTACTGCAAACTCCTATCAGTTTTCCTATTTCAGTCTGATTCTTTTCGTAATAAATCTATAATTTATACATATATTTCTATAAATTTAATTCTTTTTATATTAATCTATGTTTGTGAAGTTCATAATTATTATTCTGTTTTCCATGTGCAAAACAACTTCATGAAGCTTACAAAAATATTTTAGAATCAAAAAATCAATCGAAAGTCCAAAATGTTAATTGTGGAACCAAATCTTCCACTATCAACATAACTACACCATATGGCTTGAGTCAAATTACATCGGATTTTGATCATGTGACGACTCACATTTTCAACCTTTGAAAGTTAGTACAATATAAATCCATGGTATTCAATGTCAAACATCCAATTATCGAAAAGAAAGATTGCTAGGATGAAAGGAAGAAAGAAAAAGAATACGAGAAACAGAATTTCATAGTGGAATGATAATGTATAGCATAATAAAAGAGAGCAAAAGTCATCACTCCAAAATACATAGTATATTAAACTACAAAACAAAACCTATCAACTTGACATGTATAAATTTTGGACCTTATTATTACTGATACACACACACACACACACACACACACACACACACATATATATATATATATATATATATATATATATATATATATATATATATCATACAATAGAAAATAAAGTATTATAACATATGAGCATCCAATTTAGCTCAATAAGTATCATGTCTTACAAATGACAGACTGAAAAAAAATACTTAGTCTAACCTGATATTATAATAAAATAATGCTTGGATTATTCGGTATATACCAGCATGAGAAACCAAAGAAACGTAGTGAACATATGATAATTCTGTTATACTGCACCACAAAACATAGAATAAGCTTTTACCTCCCAAGAACAACTTCCATTCATGACTGAATAAAAATAAAATAAATTAGAGCTCTACCCAAATTTCATAATATGAGCATAAATAATACCAAAATGCATGCTTAAAGTATGGACATAAATAATTAAAGACCAAAAAGAGAACTTGGGAATTTTTCAAATGCAACTAAGAAAATAATTCAACAATTTGAACTAAAAACAAGGGAAGGAAATTTTCTATCAAATGACTAAGAGGGTGCATCCTTTAAATGAATGTATACATCTAGATAATATACTTAAGATAATCATTTCCCATATAACTCCTCTTGGGAACTCTAAACTGAACCCTGCAAACCTTACCGTTATCTGATATTCCACATCTTTGTGCGAATATAACTGAATTCAATCTAAAGTAGAAGTGATAATACCATAATGAGAGCAACCCTACATAGTTTAGTTGCCACTCGCTCTTGTGATTTAACCATTTCCGACAAAGAATATCAAAGCTCAAACAAGCAACAAAGCATCTTAAATTGATGACATCTAAAGAAGAAAGCTGAATCGATGATCAATAAATCAATCATCTAGTATAACTAAAATGATCATTTATGGAAAGTAAGTCTCGTGCCGTTACCACCTCTCATCAATTTCAAACTTGTATGATCTCTTTTTAAAAATGAAGTCTGCAACTAAAGACAATGTTGCCTTTAGGCATCACTTTGATGGTATTACTAGTCCTTCAGATAAAGGAATGTTTCCATACCTTGATGCCTAGTATAAGAGTATGACCAAATTCCTTCCAGACAAGAAATACTATTTATGGAATTTATTTCCATATGCATATCAAAACTTTAAAGTTTTCAAAACTAAAATTATCCTTGATTTCCACATTACAAATATCTGTAAAACACTTCTAAAAATACACTTCAACGAATCGTTTTAAAGTGCTAGTTATATTTCTAAGTGTATTAAAGAGAAGAGTCAAAGTCCAGTGTCATTTAAAACATTACTTAGTGCAATCCCGAACAATTTACATTTAGCTTTATTTTTGAACAATTACTTTTTAGAAAATTTTCTCATTTAGCAAACTAATCATTTATACATTTTCGAACAACATTTATTATTTCAAAAGAGAATAAATCAACTAGTTAACTTTACAACTCTTTATTAGATCAGTTAGTAAACTTTAGTTACT
Source organism: Allium sativum (assembly GCA_030737875.1). NCBI lineage: Eukaryota > Viridiplantae > Streptophyta > Magnoliopsida > Asparagales > Amaryllidaceae > Allium > Allium sativum. Next base: position 39,934,735 of record CM060913.1, read on the forward strand.
TCTATTAAATCGGTAAACTAACTTTTGAAAACATTTATATTCAACTAGCTAAATTTTTTAATCAACTTTTGGGTAATATGTAAAAAAAAGGTTGATTAATTTAAACATCATTATTTAAAATGTAATTACATTTGAACATCATTGAGTAAAATGATAAATGAACCTAAAGAATTAATTATATAAAATGATTTAATATCTTTAAATATCACTAAATAAAATGGTTAATTAAATTAAACAATCATTACTTAAAATGATCAATTATATTTATATATTTTCAATTGAAATGATTAATTGGTCGAATATTTAGAATGATTGATTTTCTTTAAATGTTCTTAATTTTTTTAATTAAATTAAACAATCATGATTTTAAATGATTAATTATCTTTAAATATCATTAATCAAATAATTAGTTAACTTGAGTGACCATTATTTAAAATGATTAATTATTTTTAATAATATTAATTATCTTAGAAAATAACTAGTAAAATTAATAATCTTTTAGTATTTATTGAAAACAACATTTGTTTCGCAAAATCATAAGTCCAAGTTCACGCACAATACAGGTTTAAGAAGATCATATTTTATAAGTAGATATAAGAAAATAAAACAATATGTCAAAATATTTTGTCCAAACATCCATGTAAATAATATAAGAACATAAGTTAACAATATTCGCAAGAACCCCATTAGGGTCTCCCTACAAAAGTCCTTGACATCTACACATATGAATGAATGTGTGTTAATGCAGAAAATGATTTAATACCCTTGATTACTAAGCATAATGATGAAATCTTTTAACTCAAATTGTTCGACTTGAAATATTTTGTGCATTCTGATTCATCATGCTTAGTTAAGTACAAAGTGGAGGGAATCAAATAGTAATAAAAGATCCCATGCACCCTTGAAGTTGAATCAACACGTATGCTTCCACTCAAAGGCGAGACACCTTATTAGGTTATTATATTTGTTACGTCCCTAAAGCAGGGAACCAAGTAAATTGTCCAATAATAAGGAGAACCCCCTCCATTAATCCTATTAATAGGAAGGTTATGCATTTGTAATTTCATATCAATTCGACATTAGTTCAACATAAGAAAGTTCATTCGTCCTAAGTCCAAAAGTGATATGATATGTATGTCCATGCTAATATGTTCAGTTAGGCACAATTTACGTTATAGGCATAGCCATAGCCATAGACCATAGTCCAAGTCCTTTATTACATAAAGCCAACAATAATTCTCGAATTGAATTTATTCCCAATTTGATTTAGGGTTACAGGAAACTTAAAACGTGGAAAATGAGGAAAAAAAATTTGACCCATTGAAAAGCACACCATGCCTCTATTTATAACTGCGGGTTTGGTTTTACCTCGCCTTCGCTTTGCTTCTGTCCTAACTTGTACGCTTCCCCTGCATTCGTCTAACTTATAATAAGGAGGAGTGCTAAAGTCAGTCGCTCATCAAGCGATTGCAGTTATACTTGCTCAGGGATTGGCCACATATGTTTAAGTGGGGTCCACTTTCATTGAATTTAAAAATTAAAATATATATTCAACCAATCATCGGAGCGACTGTGCAGCGAGTGTAGGAATACGAGAGTGATTCTAGCAAATCTCTTAACCTTGAATGATTTGTCCTCGGCTTTTTAAATCTTTATTGTGCTTTAAATGATGATGGATCACTATACTATCTTTTTTCAATCAATAGAGGTCGATACATCTATATTGGAAAAGCGAGGTAAGCTCCTTAGAAGAAGAGGTTGCATAATTTAGCCACGACGAGAAGTGAAAAGGCTCTAATCAGATAAGGCAATATGATCTCAGTCAAATAGGGAATAAATTCAATCTTATTAGTTGAAGTCGAGAAATACATCGTGGGGAGCTTATGGGAGGCGATACAGCTAGTGGCGACATTAATTTTGTAGGGAAAATGAGGCGACGTAGCTATTTGCTTTTAGGAGGAGCAAAGCACTGCTTAGAAGCTTTTGGAGCGATGCGTTTCTGAAGCAATTCCATTTTCATGATATCTTCTTATCATTGTTTATGGTTGAAGTAGCTTTGGAAGGCGGTTCACTTTTTAGTTAGATGACGATACAACTTTTCAAACCAAAAAAAGAGAGGAAAGAAACCATTACCTTATATCTTAAAGAAACAAAGTGCTCTTGCGATTTAGTGAAGATAAAGCCACTTATATATATATATATATATATATATATATATAGCAAAAACGGGCCGATTGAGTGTAACATCCCTTATTTTCAAAGACATTATTCAATCATTTATTTAGGTGATTAAATAAGAATAATGTGATGGATGAGGAAATGAGATTTGTGTTAATAAATTAACTAGGAGGTTGGCCTTTACAACCAGTTAAACCAAAAAAATGTGCATAAGAAAGGGAGAAACGAGTAAAGGAAAATTGGAACTTTCATCCCATGTATGTATGCATGTGTGTGTGCGTGTCATCATATTCTCCAACATTTTATTCACAGTACTATTTCTAAAATGTAAACGAGAACAAAGATCAAAGAAAGGTCAGCCATTACAAGTTAGGAGAAGAAGAAGATAAAGCTAAAAACCTAGAGCTTGAATGTTGCATCAACAAATCTCATTTTCTCTTCCCAACCAAGGAGAACAATACACTTTACTGCTATGGTTCTGATTATCTTGGTATATCCAAAAGCTATGTTGATTGTTTGTGCTTAATTTCATGTTGTTCTTGATGGTATATGCTTGTTATGAATTATTCATGGTTAGTTTTGTGAGCTAAGTTTGTTTCATATGATATTGTCATACATCGAAATGAATAATTTATATGGTAAAACCCTTAGATAGAGATCTCCAAATTATATGAAACTATTATATGATATGTGTTTAATGATTACAAAGACAAGTTTTAGATTTCATGAATTGTTATGCTTGTATGAATTTATTATGAATTTCATAGGAGTGCATGCTCTAGGAAAGATTATACGTTAAATCCAATATTAACATATATGATGATATGTCCAAGTATTTTGTATTTTATGCAGTACAAAGTACTGGAAAATTGTGTATATTTTATTCAAGATAATTTTTATGAACCAATAGAATTTTTACATATAGTGTGGAGTGAGTGTAAAGTAGCGTTTTAAAAGGAAACAAGTCAATATTTTCTGTATTTATTGTCAGTGCCATTTCTAGATCCAGAAGCACATCCTATAACAAACAATTCCACCCATCTGTAGCGCTGAATGCATGAAATATCACAAGTATGACATATGAATTACTCAGGTTTCATCCTCTTACCTTTTGACTTCAGGAATTGGTCCTGATACTTATAAATATTTTAGTTTTGAAAGATATCCATTGCACATAAGGCTTTTTCTTCAACTCTTTCGGATAAGCCAAAGGGGTGTTTTCTATAAAAGAATTTTTTTTAATAGCGACACCGAAAGAAATTGGGGCTTTATACCTTTAGGTCTTTCGTTGGAATCAAAGGGGAATTCCTATTGAAGCCTATGCTTCTGAAAGCTTTGAAACCCTTGAATTTGTTGCCTACGCAGACATGCCTTTGCAAAACCATTTTCCATAAAATACTTCCTTAGGCACTTAAGGGGCTGCTAAGGTACTTTTTCGAAAGCAAATAGTTTGAGGCTCCGCTTCCATAGCTTTCGGCATCGGCGATGACGACAAGGAAACTTCTATCTAAATGTTTATGTGTTTGGTTGTTGCCATTATTTGAACACTGCATTTGTGTGGAGGAACAACAAGTGGGTCATATGGGTGGGAATTAAAACACACTAGTTAAATATGATGTTAATAGTGCATCTAAATATGTTGCTTTGCGCAATACGGAGAGGTTAGGAATGATCCTTCGATTTTGTGTTAGTAGGGAGGTACTCTGTGATGCACTGGAGGGAATCGAAGGGAATGTTGGTTTCATGTAGGTGGAATATGATACCATGAAGCTCTGGATTGTCACCAATAATAGAATGATGTTTCGGCAATGTTGCCTAGCAAAGAAGATCTTTGCAAATGCACAGAAAAGGAGTAAAATTAGGGGAGGAGATCCATTGTGTGTTACATGATAAATAATATGACTGTGTTATATGTTTAAATATGTTGTTGTGATAATTGAACTAACCATTGAAGCATAGGGATGCATGATTAGTATAGTTTCATAATATAATTCTAAAGAGAGGGAAACCCGACCGTTTCTCTATGTGGTATGGTCTCATTAGATATCGATGGTGTTTGGTAAACAAGTTATTATTCGTACCAGTCTTTTTGACAGACCTGAAGTTTATTTTTTTTTTCCTTAAACACTCAGGTACTCAATTGAGTAGGCTTAAGGTTAAAGTATTTTAGGTATCATCTATGAATAAGCTTCTGGAGGCGAGCGGGAAACAATAGTTATGTAGGAGTATTGTTTTGTTCAGTCTGTTGTAACTATTGATGGATGTATCGGTGTGTTTTACGAATATCACTATATATACTCCAACCACTCGAGAGGGCATCTTCATATGTGCTTCTCAATGTTATTTAGTAATAACTTATATTTTCTATGAATGGGTTTATGCGAAGGGTTGTGCGAAGTGATTGTTTTTATCAATGAACGTTTTTTGAAAATTTTCATATTTACATGTTATCTAATGTTGATATTGATAAACATTAGATTTTCTATCATCAGAAGTTGAAATTAGATGTGACTACAGTATCTGTGGCATTTAACTTCCATCCTTAAAGAATGGGGTGTCACATTTGGTATCAAAACATAAGTTTACGTAAACTTAAATAACATTTTCTTGGTAGAGTTATAACATATTGTATTTTATCATAAACGTATGTATATAACCCACAGTCTTAGGGTCACCTTTCGGTATCTTACTAAATTTTGTTTAAAAAAAGGCAGTAAGATATGGAGAGGAGTGCAAGGATGAATATTGGTGGCGGAAGCACCACAATTAATGGTAATTCTAAACTTGAAGCCAACAAAGGTCAAGGACGAAGAGAAAATGAGAACCAAGTTGCTGCAACTCCATCTGTAGATTTGGAGAACTTGTTCCAGACATTTGTTTAGATGTTGCAAGATGGAGTTGTTGATGCTCTCAAAGGAATTAATCCTAGAGTGCAAGTTGGAAACAACTATGCGAAACTAAGTAGGGATTATGTTAGCATAGGAGGAAGACCATTCAATGGAACGAAAGATGTTGTTGTCGTAGATACTTGGTTGCTACATTGTGAAAGAATATTTGAAGATTTGAATCTTATGGATGAGCAGGAGAGAAAGTTGGCTTTAATACTGTTGCAGGACAATGCTTTACATTAGTGTAATGAAGTTATGGTAAGGACACCGAAGGAAGGAATCATTTGGAAAGACTTTCAGAACATGCTTAGTGCAAGATTTTTTTTGGAATCTTCTATGTTGCCGATGATGACAAAGTTTGATGAGTTGAAGCACGGAGAAATGTCAGTTATGGAGTATGCTGCAAAGTTTGGTGAGTTATTTCAGTATACTCGTGGAACGATAGATACAATCATCTTATGGAATGGGAAATTTATTAAAGGGCTTAGATTTAAAATTACGAAAGAAACTATGCCTAGCTTACGAGACCCCAATGACATTGTTGTGGGAATGACCTTGTAATAAGGAGATGCTTAAGGGGGTTGAGAAACCTAATGGAAGCCAAAATTTTCAGAGTTGGAAAAGGAATTTCTTCAAAGGGTAGAAAACTCAGGATGGAAGAAAGCCAAAGAAAAATAAAGAAGAAGTGGTTTGCTTCAAGTGCCATCAAAAAGGTCATTACTCTACTGAATGCAAGTACAAGGACATCATACTCAGGATCACTGTTAGAAGGCAGAATATTATGTGCTCCAATTATAACCGACTTTGGCACTATAAACACAAGTGTTGTGTTAGGAGATTCGACCAGTTTTGGTTGAGAAGATTGCTTGTAGGCAAGAAGAAGATCTGTCGTTAGTGGAAAGGATCATGAAGCTCAGAGTTGTAGCAGAAGATGATAACCCGAAAGGATATACCCTTGACCGAAATGGATGGTCGAGGAAAAATAAAAGTTATGCGTTCTGAATTTTAGTGGTTCGTGGGAAGACCATTTACACTTAGTGGAATTTTCCTATAACGATAGATTTTAAACTAGTATAGCAATTATGTCTTTCGAAGCTTTATACGAAAAATCGTGAAATCACCATCATGTTGGTTGGAGATAGACAACAGGTTGGTTCTTGGTTCCGAATTAGTAAGAGAAGCCATGGGAACACCCGAAAGCGGATAGAGGAAGCTTAGTCCAAAAAGAAGAGTTACGCTAAAAGGAGGCGTAATAATTTTGAATTTTCATTTGGAGATAGAGTTTTCATTAAGGTATCATCGAACGTGTTTTGTTTCACAAATCCCGAAAGCTTGTGCCAAGGTATGTTGGATCTTTCCTTATATTGGAAAGGATTGAAAAACTTGCCTATAGAGTAGTGTTGTTGCATAACTTTGCAGGAGTCCATAACATGTTCCACGTGTCCCACAGATGAAGGTATATGCATAATCCTGATGCTACCATGGATCCAATGGCGTTGGAAGAGATGTTGTGGAACCGAATCTAACTATTGAAAGGAAATCAATGAAAATTATGAAAGTGACAAAAGGAAATTGAAAAGCAAAATAGTTAAACTAGTGAAAGTCCAGTGAAGTAGTGACGAAAAGGATTCCACTTTTGAAACTGAAAGAAAGATTAGAAAAGCTTACCTAGGTTTGTTCGTGGTATGTCCCCTATTGCTACGTAGATAGCATTGTTGTTTGATTGTTTGTTGCTATACTTGTTTAGTCCTTGTCTAAATTTCGAAATGAAATTCCCTAACTGGGAGAGGTTGTAACATCCCTGATTTTCGAAGTTATTATTCAATAATTTAATTGGGTGATTAAATAAGAATAATGTGATAGATAAGGCAATGGAATTTGTATTAATAAATTAATTTGCATAAGAAAGGAAGACATGAAGAAGGCAAAATTGGAACTTTTGGCTCATGCATGTGTGTGTGTGTAATGTTCTCCAACAATTTATTCACAATAGTCATTCTAAAACCTAAAAGAAAACTAAAAGGTAACTAAAGAAAGGCTGACCATTACAAGTTAGGAGAAGAATAAGAAGATAAGCTAGAAAAACTTAGAGTTTGAACGTTGCATCAACAAATCTCATTATCAACAAAACTTAGAGATTTATGATAGGTTTCTATCGATACTTACGATAGTCTCAAGTTGCAATCTACGATGGCTTAGAGACCTCCATAGCATGAGGAAGTCTATAGTTATTAAATATTATTTTTAATGATTTTCTATTTATATGTTTAATTTATTAACACATTACTTATAACAAAAAACCAAATAGCGTACTTTTTCCAAGCAGGATTCTTTCATAGAAGTTAAATTATATACTTTGTCTTAGGGCATATGCTTAAACATATTGCACTTTAGTAAAGCAAGTTAATAGAGTTTATTTAATTAATTTTTTACTGATCTAATAATCAATTTTGCAGTATAATTCTTCATGTGTACTCGTATATATAAGAGTAGCTTAAATGATAAACTAGATTTTTTTGAAGAAAATATGATATAGTCGTTAATTTTGTTTCTGAATTGCAGTAAATAATAATGAATAGATGATATGAAGTTAGGTTTAGCTTATGGGACAGTTTGGCTCAGGTTCAGTTTAAGTTTCAGAACATAAAAAATCTCCCTGTTTTAAAATTTATAAATTAGGTTCATGTTTTTTGAAAATCATCAAAAAAAAAAAAAAAAAAAAACCAAACTTCAAATTTTAATTTAACATAATCATCATCATATTCATGCAAGAAAACTACAAAAACAAATGATTCAGAAACAAAAAAATATGCATGTTTCAGCAATTTTCCGAAAAATTGCTCATATTGCGGCAATTATATCAAAAAATTGCCGAATTTCACGCAATTTTTGATTATTTGCGTGAAAAATTCAAACTCAAAGTTTATACTTATTATTCAAACATTAATGTAGTGCAGAAAAATCATCAAAAAATGATTAAAATTGCATATAAATGACAAATACTTCATTTTCAGCAAAATTGCAGAAAAAGAAGCCATTATTTGCAAAAAATTGCAGATATTTCTGCAATTTTTTTCCACACAGCACACATATATACAATACACTGTAAAATAATTGCAGACATATATGCAAATATTCAATTACAGATATTGTTGCAACTAGGGCTGGCAACGGATACCCGAAAAATTCGATATCCGTCCGCATCCGTATCCGAAAAGCGGATAATTATCGGATATCCGAAAAAACGGATGCGGATACGGATACATAGATATTCGCATCCGAAAATTATCCGTCCGAATATTTTTAACATTTTGCTCAGAATTATATGTATTTTAGTACAAGGAATCATATTTGTTTATTGCTTTACTAAGTTGAAGGTGTATATCACATGCACTAAATGCATATTAGTTACTCAAATCTATTTAATTTCATCATATATGCTTATTTTTAACACTTTTGTGACAAGAAATTAAAAAAAAAAAAATGTTAAACTATAAATTTTCATTTATATTTCATGATTTATCGATCGTTGGCGGATAGGATAATTATCCGATATCCGTCCGTATCCGCGGATACGGATATCCGATATTCGAAAATGATTTCGGATACGGATATAACACTATCCGTATCCGAAAGTATCCGTTGACAGTCCTAGCTGAAGCTGTTGGTCTACTTGTTTCATTTTTAGTACCAACAATAGAATAATTGATGTTAAATGTCTATAAAGTGGACTCTTGACTATTGGGGTTTCACTTTGAATTCAGCTGGACGTTGAATAGCAAAGGTTGAAGTTAAAGGAGATGCAAGAAGTCTCAGTTTTTTTGTATCATTTAGTTGGTACATTGCCAGAGGTAAAAAGATCATGAGGAGAAGAAAAAAAAAAGAAAAAAAAGGAAGAAGAAGTAAGGACAGTGGAAGGGAAATTATGAGCAACAAAACAAATCAATCATTTGTTAATAAATCAAAAAAATTTAGCGCAAACGAACTGCATGGTATCAAACTCCACACGTGCTTAGATACATGCGTGGGATTCTACAGAAGAGCAGCCCATCCATAATCAACCTAACTTTGCTAAACCACATGGGGGCGGAACAGAAGCATGTGTCATCTGTCCCCCAACCGATATCTCTCTATTATTTTATTTTATTATTTACACCATCATATATATTCCTACATTATACAAGTCACAATGCATTCATGCCCACATTAACGCATTATTGTACCAATCAAATCTTTATATACTAAACCAATCTATTTTTTTTTTTTTTTATCTATATTAGTCACCTAGTGGCAAAAAATATATTTCATGACAGCGGAGATTTATAAGATTTGTAAACAGTTGCACTAGAAATAAAATAACATTTCGGCTTTGGCGAAAATGATTCAATATTTAAGGTTGCACTAGTTAAGACATTTCAAATTGAGATAGTCCGATATTTAAGGCTACAGATATTCAAACAGTCGATAAATTAAAAAAATGAAATTAACATGTAAAATGAAAATCAACATTTTTATTTTTTATGTTTTGTAAAATAACTCAAGCACAGGAAATAATTCATCATTTTGTCCTTTTTAATTTCCTTGATCTTCCACTTCATTCCTTTCAATTCTTTGCTCGTTCTGTCTTTTTTGTCATATTCCGTAACTAATGTTGAATGCGTGAAACATAAAATTTAAAATAAAACCAAACAGACTTGTAAATTTTATATTTTAACGGCCAAAACATCGCGAATGTAGAAAGTTCCCTTTAGAAATTTTACGCATTACAATACAAGTTATAAGCAAAATAATAAATATACTATATAGGAAACCTAGAGAGCATCTTTAAGATTTGCAATTGAAGTTGTGTATTACTATAACATACAGTTATATCGACGCTATTGTAGTTGAGACAGCATTTGTGCACAACGATGCTAGTTACGGCAAAACTTGCTGATCGCAGTAGTCGTGCAGGAGCTTGTAGTGGCGAATAACGAAATGATGTGGCTTCCCCCTTAGATTTTGAAGCGATAATGGTTTTTGATATAAGTTTATTTATCTTTGTTAAAAGAATGCAGAGAATGAGACCGAAAAGGTACAACATAGTAAAAAAGTAAGAAGAAAGAATTCTTTGTTCGACTAGATAAAATGAACGATTGAACAACTTGTTTGCAACAAAGTGGTATATGGTTCAGTAAGGCCCGTCAAATGGGTCGAGTCGGGCCGGATCATAAGTGAGTCGGGTAGAGTTTGACCCGACTTATTTAAGATATAAATAAACTCAACCCATTTTACTCGTTTAATAAACAGATCAAATCGATCCGGCCCATTAACCAAAACTGCAGTTTAAGTATTAAGATCAACACTAAAAATTGAAAAACTGCACCGTTTATTATCAATTCTATATGAAAAAAAACCAAAAACTGCCCAAGAAAACAAAATGATACATCATACTATTATAACCGCACAACTGTGGGAAATCCGACTGTTTGGATATGTAATTTGAAAAATAGTTTTCGAAAATCTTTATAAAATTCAAAAAGAATTTTGTCTTATTCACAAATGATATTGAATAAAATACTTAATTAACCGTTAAACATTGAAAATGATATATTATAATGTGGAAAATAGGAAGAAGAACAAACTAGCAAAAAAGTTGGTGAAAAATACGAAAAGTTTATAATTTAGTGAGAAGGACAAATGTTAGTGTAAATGGGGAAAGGATAATAGGCCCCCGAATTCCACTTTTAGTGTAAATGTGTCATTCTCCCTAATTTTGAAACTTTCCGTGCTTTTCACCAATTTTTTTTGTAAAGTTTGTCCATCTTCTAATGTAACGTGTTCCCCCTCTACTCACATGCATTAGATATTTAAATATACATGTGTGGTTTCACAGATTCATCCTCTGCTCACAATTTACTGGGAAAAGGATAAAAGAATTTATAATTTTCAGTTATGTATAAATAAAGATAAAAGAATTTATCTTTATAAATGAGTTTATCTTTTCTCGTACATTTATTCTTAAAACTAATTATTCAGAAGTGTCGTCCTTTAAACTTATTACCTTGAAATAAATTACACGTTCAACCTAATTTTCACTATTTGAAATTGCTTAAAAATTTGCTAGAAAAATAAAATATAATATAAAATCAGAATAAATTGTTATCTAGCATCTGTATTTAAGCTTGGGATTGAATACGTCTGTACATAAACAAATTAAGTAACACATAGAAACAAATATGGCAATAATTGTTGCCACAAACACAATGATTTTCACTGCCGAAACTCATAATGATGTTGTATGTATACTTTCGTCATCATGTTTTCAAACCACAATATACAGATCATTCTTGAAGCAAATATTAAAACACAACGGTATAAACATTTATAGAATATTTCAATCCCACAAGAAAAAAACGGGGAAAATACAATGATATGTGTACATAGGAATATTTGTTTGTAACAAACAATATATCAACGCATTGACATTGATATCATGATATAGAACATTCACTCAAAATGTGAAGTGCATGGATATAGCCCCTTGTCTAATTGGTAAGTTTGAAATACATAATTAGTAGAATTGCCAACACAAGGGAAACAATAATAGATCCCACGACCCATTATTTCTCTCCATCTTCCTTGATATTGAGGTAAATATATTTCTGCTCTTACCAATATAATCATCCACTCCATGAAGTTGCAAATCCAAAACAATGAATATAAACAATACGTTACATTAGTCACGTCAGATAAAAGAGATGTTGTAGCTTAAGTTGAAAATGTACAATGTTATTTGCATGCAAGAGAGACTGGCGCTGTTGATGCAAGTCTTGAAGAATTGGAACACCTAGTTCTTCCGTTTCCAGCAATGTTCTTCTGCTCTCTTTGACCTATCAGTATACTAGTTCAGTCTATCAGTAGACATCAATAGTCTTTCTCTTTGATCTGCAGAAGCCTGCACAAAATAATCATAAATGCAATGTGCTGAAAACCTGAAGCTGTTGTTATTTCTAAGATGATACCACAAGGCTACAGCTTGGCGAAATGTATCCTGAAGCACCATAAAAGATGACACTACAAAGGAATGTGCATAACAAGCAATCAAGATATCAGAAAGCTTAAAAACATGGCTAAAAATGTCGTTATTTTCTAGGAGAGAAGGTAGCATAAAATGGCTAAGAATACAAGTTTTATTAAATAAATATAAATAAGAACTCTAGTTTAAATGAAGTTGCAAGCACTATCAAATATCACTGTGAATTTTATTATAAAATACATCACTGTCGACAGCCACTAAATTAGTAAAATTCAAACTAGCTCCACTCCTTACACCAGAACTTACTTCAGCCATTACGTCCCCCATATACATTGTTGAAAATATAGAAATCCCATTGTTTTACCGAATCTTCAGTCATCCATAAGCTTACACCCTAATACATCTTTTGTTTCTAATTATCAGTCTCTCGTCACAAGATTTGTATCCCCTTCATTACCAACATTATTTTTAACATATACAGCGACCACTGTGCAAACAACTTAAATCAAATTTCAACATCATTGTTAACATATACAACTTTTCTGTGATAGTGAAACAGTCATTGCAAACAGAAAACAAAATCAGTATTTATCCTAGAACATTACTGGACAACAAAACAACTCGAAATCCCAAAAAACAACGCTTTATTATTGAATCAAAAGAACAGTAATAATATTAGATTAGCAACAGATCTCAGTATAAACACGTTTTATTAACTGAATTCTACTAACTGAGGACCAGATCTCAATATAAACATGCTTTGTTAACCGAATTCTATTAAGTTAGCACCAAATTTTAATATAAACATGCTTTATCAACCGAATTCATCTAAAGCAAGACTGGAATGATACTTACATAACAAAACAGCAATGATCGATTTACGGTATTGAAGAGGCGAGAGGCTATCAAAAATTCAGGAATAATTATTACATCAGTATTTGAATGTATGTGTGCTTCGCAATTTTGGAAATTGGTTTCCCCCAAATCTCGATAAATTTTATTTAAAGATGCGTTTTTATACGGAGATGATATCTCATGGTGCCAGACATAGAGAACAAGGCGAAGCAATGAGTGGATCGGGTTCTTTTATTGAAGGTAAACGAATGGGTTTTTAGAGAAAATTGCGGATTGATTTGAGTAAGGGAGGAAGAATCGGCATTGGATTAAAAGAGGAAGAATCAGAAGGACACCTGTAATGCGAAATTCAGATATTCTGGCCGAAAATCATTGGAACAGACAAATTGATTTTCCATCTCTTACAGTAGACAAACCTCCCTAAAGGTCAGTTTGGTTATTTAAAATTATGATCAATGCTCATATAGAAGCATAATCACATTCTCATGTTATTCAACAACTAATATTTATGTTAGTAAATGTTGTTTGAAAGTTTCACATGTATAAGAAATATAGTAAATGATGACATACATGCATATATATGGTTCATTGGCATACACCTCAATGACAGGATAAAAATGAATAAATGAATATCATTTCGATCAACTTGGTTACTTAATCAAGGTATGTGTTGTTAGTACTCTTGTAATTACACAATTGTATTACAAACAGACAGCAACAACAATCAACGTTAATCAATTATGCCACAATTGTCATGTCAAACTGTGTGTACAATAATCACAGAAAGCGTAACCGATTTGAGCATAAGACTGAAGATTAACAGAAAGTATTCTGTTTCAGTAATGTCCGAGTCCAGAAGTTTTCTGTTTCCTTGAAACAATATTGCCATCGTATGCACCAATCGACGTTGTTGCAATTTGTTTCCCAGGATAAAATGGGCCAACTCCGTTGCGTAGTGCCAGCAAACGGAGCTCTGACGAACTGAAGTTGATTATAGAAACCAGATCATAGGATTACTTTGAAGAAGAAGATGAAGTAATGCAAGTAGAAAAAGGTGAATTCTGTCTTGTTTTGGGCAGTGTATATATAGGCAAGGAGGAGTGCCTGTTTGCATGCATTAGTAACCGTAAGAATAGGAAAGGTTGTCACCCTTTAACCGCCCGGATATTAATATGCGTCTGTTGAGAATTCAAATGGTTGTCTTTATTCAGCTAACAGAGATTCCTTTCGAATTCTGGACTGAACGGACACACCTTTAAAATTCTGAGAAAAAATATTCTCATGTCAGTGCACTAGCCCAATCAGCAACCGTCGGCCATATCCAATCAAGAGACCCCAAGAGCCCAAAGGCCCAAGGCCCTTATCTTTGACATTTTAATGTATTATTATGTCATGGCCATGCCCACATCCTCATATCATCCCTCTCCTTTCTATTTTACATAAGCCTGTTTGGCTTCTAATATATTAGGAGAGATTGTGCTAATATTTCTATGATGTGGGACTTTAAATGTTGCTATCTCTTCTTCTTCCTTATTTCTTCTTCTTCCTACTTTCCCCTTTCCTTGCTCATTCATTTCCAACAATCCCCCACATGAATGAGCAGTTGATCTTAGTTTCACGAATCCTTTATCGCATCGGTTAAAGTAGCACATGGGCCTTGAACTTTCCTAGTGATTACCTATTTGAATCACAGGCGAATCAGTAGACATAGACTGTCCTTGAACTGTAAGCCTTTTGTGTAATTCCAAAGTAGATAACACGCGATAAATGTTTCTTATAACCCTTCGTTCTCTGTATGTGTTCGTTTTTTCCTTGAACACCTGCCTGGTCTCATAAGTGCTTAGAGAATTTGGCCTCATGATTCTCTTTGAAGCGACGCCTTCGCTCTTACATAAGTGATTCTGTAAAGGGCATTCTCTAATTCCTCAAATACAGACATCATTAAAAGTACTCATACTTATCCTCATTCAACATATAATGCACTAACTTATCATAGGAATGGTTAACAGTGCCATCAAGTTTCTCTTAAACTTTGTTGTCCCTTTGAACCTAGATCTCGGGATCTCCAGTCAACTAGGTGGGGCTTCCATTTTAGAAAAAACCTTTAGTCTGTAGGCCTTATCCCCATTCCCTTCGATAAGGTTTGAACTTTCTCTCTTGGCAAGCCTTTTGTAAGTGGATCCGCTAAGTTATCTTTAGATCGAATGTAATCTATTGTGATAACCCCATTAGAGAGAAGTTGTCTTATCGTTTTATGTCTACGACGAATATGCCTAGATTTACCATTGTATAGTGTACTATTAGCCCTTCCAATAGCTGATTTACTATCACAATGTATACATATTGGAGGCATGGGTTTGCTCCAATTAGGAATGTCTTCCAAGAAGCTTCGAATCCATTCTGCTTCTTCTGCAGTCTTATCTAGTGCAATAAACTCTGATTCCATCGTAGATCTAGCGATACAAGTCTGTTTGGATGATTTCCATGAAATTGCTCCATTTCCTAATGTGAACACGTATCCACTTGTAGACTTTGTATCATTTGATCCAATGATCCAATTTGCATCACTGTATCCTTCCACTATTGAAGGATAGTTCGTATAGTATAGACCATAACTCTGTGTATACTTTAGATATCCTAGAACTCTGATTATCGCTTTCCAATGATGTTTACTAGGATTGCTGGTAAATCTACTTAGTTTGCTTACAGCATAAGCGATATCAGGCCTAGTACAGTTCATAACATACATGATACTTCCTAGTATACGAGAGTACTCCAATTGGTAAATACCATCACCAGTGTTCTTTACCCAATTTTGGTTCATATCTACTGGTGATTTTGCAATAGTTACATTATATTGCTTGAATTTCTCAAGTATTTTGGTGATGTAATGCAATTGGGATAATGCATATCCCTGTGGTGTTCTCAGAATTTTTACACCCAGTATCACATCAGCCAGTCCTAGGTCTTTCATATCAAATCTAGATGATAACATATCCTTTGTATAGGTTATTATGGCCTTGTTATTGCCTAGGATCAATAGGTTATCAACATAAAGACAAACAATGACATATCCAATATGTGTATGTTTTATGTACACACATTTATCTGATTCATTTATCGTGAATCCATTTGATAGCATTGTATTATCAAATTTCTCATACCACTATTTTGGAGCTTGCTTAAGGCCATAAAGTGATTTTACCAGTTTGCAAACTTTATGCTCATTTTCTGAGCTTAGAAATCCTTCAGGTTGTTTCATATAGATTTCCTCCTCTAGTTCACCATTCAAGAATGCAGTTTTAACATCCATTTGATGTATTTCCAAGTCATGTATGGATGCAATTGCAATGAGCATTCTAATTGACGTGATCCTCGTTACAGGTGAATATGTATCGAAATAGTCCAGGTCTTCTTTTTGTCTAAATCCTTGGACTACCAGACGAGCTTTGTACTTGTCTATTGAACCATCAGGTTTCAATTTCTTTTTAAATATCCATTTATTACCTAAGTCCTTACATCCTTGAGGTAAATCAACCAATTCCCATGTATGATTGGACATAATGGATTCAATCTCATAGTTAATTGCCTCCTTCCAATAAGGGGCATCGCTGGAAGACATAGCTTGTTTATATGTCAATGGATCATCTTCTAACATAAATGTATAGAAGTCTGGTCCAAAGTTTTTAAAGTCCTTGACCTTTTACTTTTTCTTGGTTCCTCCATTTGCTGCTCAATACTACTTTGCTGAGTGCTATTTTGTCCTCAACAGAATAAGGAACTTCATCTTCCCTTGGTCTCTTAAGTGCATGATTTTCAGTACCATGTTTCACGGGAAATACATGTTCGAAAAATCTAGCATTTCTCGACTCAATGATGGTATTTTCATGAATATCATCAATTTCAGATTTGTGTGTACCAAAAATCGATATGCATCACTGTTTTGTGCATATCCAATGAATACACAATCAAAAGTTTTTGGTCCAGTTTTGACCTTCTTTGGTTTTGGTACCTCTACTTTGGCAAGACACCCCCACACTTTTAGGTATTTATAGGATGGTGGTCTGTTTTTCCAAAGTCCATCAGGAGTTTTAGATGTTTTCTTTCGGGGTATTTTATTTAAAATATGATTTACCGAAAGAATAGCTTCTCCCCAAAAATTATCTGGCAAGCCAGAGCTAATCAGTAAGGCATTCATCATTTCTTTAAGAGTTCTGTTTTTTCGTTCGGCTATACCGTTGGATTGAGATGAATACGAGCTGTAGTTTGATGTATAATTCCATGCTCAGCACAAAATTCCTCAAATGGAGACTTGTATTCTCCTCCTCTGTCACTTCTTAAAGATTTGATTTTCTTGTTGAGTCGATTCTCAACTTCTGCCTTATACTGTTTAAATATTTCAAATGCTTCGTCCTTACTTCTGAGAAGATACATATGACAGTATCAGGTACAATCATCAATGAATGTAATAAAGTACCTTTTTCCACCTCTAGTTTGACACATTTTCAAATCGCATACATCGGTATGTATTAAGTCTAGAGGTTCAGTATCTCGTTCAACATGGTGAAACGAGGTTCTTGACAATTTTGCTTCTGCACAAACTTGACATTTATAGTTTGAATCTATATTGCATTTTGGTATAAATTCTAGATTAATCAATTTTCGCAATGTATCAAAATTTACATGCCCTAATCTAGAATGCCATATGTTAGAAGATTCAACAATATAAGCAGAAGATTCACTTTCATTCATTTCAGTGCGTGGTACAATAGTGGTTACATTTGCTTTAAACAAACCATCACACACATATCCTCTTCCAACATACACTCCATTCTTGGAAAGCACAAATTTATTAGCTTCAAAGGTCAATTTGAAGCCATGCTTGCTCAGTAATGATCCTGAAATCAAGTTCTTGCGAATTTCTGGAACATAGAGAACATCATTTAAAGTTAGTTCATTTCCAGAAGTCGGTTTCAACACAACTTTTCCTTTGCCTTCGACCTTTGAAGTAGAAGAGTTGCCCATAAAAAGTTGTTCAGCATCAGTTGTAGTTTTATAGGTTGTAAACATCCACTTGTTATCACATATGTGTCGAGTGGCTCCAGTGTCTACAAACCATTCCTTTGAGTTACCAACAAGGTTGCATTCTGATATTACTGCACATAAATCAAGACCAGAAATGCCTTTTGAAACATCAGCTGTATTTGCTTCTAACTTCTTCTTTTTAGGTGCACGACATTCGACTGCTTTGTGCCCCTTCTTTCCACAATTGTGGCAAGAACCCAGAAATTTCTTTGACTTCTTAGGAGCATTCTCCCTTTTTCTTTTGTTAGTCTTGTCTGACTCAACAACATTTGCTTTGGCAGCAATATTCTGAGAAATCTTTTTCTCAGAATTTCTGTTATCTTCCTCAATGCATAGCCGAACTATGAGATCTTCCATTGTCATTTCCTTACGTTTATGCTTAAGGTAATTTTTGAAGTCCTTCCAAGAAGGAGGCAATTTCTCAATAGTTGCAGCAACTTGAAAGGTCTCGCTAAGAGTCATCATTTCATCTTCTAATTGACGGATGATAAGTTGCAGTTCTTGAGCTTGACTTATCACCGTCTTTGAGTCAACCATTTTGAAGTCTAGAAATTTTCCAGCAATGAATTTCTTCATGCCTGCATCTTCAGTTTTGTACTTTTTCTCCAGAGCCAACCAGAGTTGTTTGGACGTTGCAAAAGTACAGTAGACATTGTAGAGGCTATCATCCAGACCATTCAAAATATAATTTTTGCACATGAAATCTGAGTTTGTCCAGATATTGAGTGCCTCTACTTTATTAGCGTCAGGTTCGAGTTCGTCTACCACAGGAGCCTCTTCAGTCAAAAGCTTGGCAAGGCTTAATGTTGTTAAATAAAACAACATTTTATGTTGCCAACGCTTGAAATTGATTCCATTGAACTTCTCTGGCCTTTCGCCAAGAGACAGAGCCATTGTTGGTAGCACAGGCGCTGGCTGAGCAGTTTTCACCGTATGAATCGGTGTAGAATCAGTGCTGCTGTTTTTCGTCATCTACAACAAAAATATTGTTTCAAGATTGTTAGTACTTTTGTAATTACACAATTGTATTACAAACAGACAGCAACAACAATCAACATTAATCAATTATGCCACAATTGTCACGTCAAACTATGTGTACAATAATCACAGAAAGCGTAACCGATTTGAGCATAAGACTGAAGATTAACAGAAAGTATTATGTTTCAGTAATGTCCGAGTCCAGAAGTTTTCTGTTTCCTTGAAACAATATTGCCGTCATATGCACCAATCGACGTTGTTGCAATTTGTTTCCCAGGATAAAACGGACCAACTCCGTTGCGTAGTGCCAGCAAACGGAGCTTTGACGAACTGAAGTTGATTATAAAAACCAGATCAGAGGATTACTTTGAAGAAGAAGATGAAGTAATGCAAGTAGAAAAAGGTGAATTCTGTCTTGTTTTGGGCAGTGTATATATAGGCAAGGAGGAGTGCCTGTTCACATGCATTAGTAACCGTCAGAATAGGAAAGGTTGCCACCCTTTAACCGCCCGGTTATTAATATGCGTCTGTTGAGAATTCAAATGGTTGTCTTTATTCAGCTAACAGACATTCCTTTCGAATTCTGGACTGAACGGATACACCTTTAAAATTCTAAGAAAAAATATTCTCATGTCAGTGCACTAGCCCAATCAGCAACCATCGGCCATATCCAATCAAGAGACCCCAAGAGCCCCAAGGCCCTTATCTTTGACATTTTAATATATTATTATGTCATGGCCATGCCCACATCCTCATATCATCCCTCTCCTTTCTATTTTACATAAGCCTATTTGGCTTCTAATATATTAGGAAAGATTGTGCTAATATTTCTATGATGTGGGCTTTAAATGTTGCTATCTCTTCTTCTTCCTACTTTCCCCTTTCCTTGCTCATTCATTTCCAACATGTGTGAATTCCACAGAATGATGATATATAAATTCAATTCAAGGTTTAATATAAAAACAGGTACCGTTATGGGGAACAAATGAGCCTAGTACTAAGCTGAAATCAAAACTAGATGCTTTTAGACACTAACATATATAAAGCTATATACCTTCAATGTCCAAAGAAAAATGCACTGAAGCCATATTTGAAGTATATACATAAACCAGTATTCAATAAGCTACATTTAAATTAGAAAAGCATGTCATACCAGTAAAGCTTTGTGATGTAATCCAAGCCTCTGGATGAGTGGCATGGAAAACCCAAAAGTTTAAACATGTAGTATCAATGATTTAAACCAAAAGAACCAAATAATACAGATTCCAACAATGGAGTATTACAAGCTTAGGGGAATGGATTTTAAGAGAAAAGGATAAACAAACAGACAATAGAATTAATTTGCTTATTGGTGGACATGAATTTATCAATTTTTCTACATGCTCATTATCGATTATAACTTGATCAAAAAAGAGATCTGTCAAGTTGCTAAATTATTTGAATGTTGTAGGAGGAGGCTTAAATCAACATCGAGTTAGTTCTAGACGAGTTAACTCAGAGCGTGATAAAAGACAATACGAAGACTAAAGTCTCTAAAACATCTGGTCTTGATCAAATAATTTACGCTATGTCTGCCATCATTCAATATCAGTAGGCATATTAAAATTTAGTATCAAGTATGGTCTGTAAAACTCTAATTTATATTCACAAAGGAGATTAAACTCTAATTTATATTCAAACATTCTTTTTTCTTTTCTTTTTTTTCTTTTTTTACGAGAATGGAGAGAACACATCCTTTTTTACTGTAGAAAATATTCCTTAAAAATCCATGATAGAACTATTTCAACCTCTAACCAACTTATAAATTCATGATTTTTTCTTCGCTACACGTACAGTATAACACTAACTTAACATATAATATTAGAACAATGATACCATAACACTCAGACTATGTCACATTCGCCACTAACAAAACAACCTTATATTGAGAGATACACAAAACCTTACCAATAAAACATTGCTCTGAAATGGAAAAAGGAAAATGTGGAGTCTTATGTTACAAAAATAAACAAAAATTAATAATATGTTGTAATACATATAAGTGAACATGCGTTCATCACATTATATTTAGTCCCATATTATGGGAATAAGGCTAACATCAGCTCCAAAGCCAATATATAAAGGAGCCAATGTAATAGAAATATGTACACTGAATCAAGAGAAATAAAAAGGTCTCTCCCTTATCTCTTATGTTATTTCTAGTGTCTTCTCTTTTATCATCTGTTCTGTATTATTTTATAACACGTTATCAGCACGAGATTCTATTATAATTATTTGTTAAAATCTTCTAGATCTACATCTATGAATTTGTCATGTAAGTAAATTTTATTTGAGAATATCAATTCGTGGATTTCTATATTTGTCCTATAATTATTTTCTGTTTGAGAATATTTTCTCTATGGATCTATATATATATATATATATATATATATATATATATATATATATTGTAGATCTAGATTATGTTCCAGTGGAAGTAAACTTTTTAGATCTAATTATTTTTTTAACTTAATGGTTTTTAGATATCCACCTTTTCATATTTGATATGGTATTATGGTGTACCAAATATATTTTTTACGAAGATCCATTCATTCTCTTTTTATAATACTATATATGGATATTTTACCCCATACGCCATACATAAAACATCTTCATTTGCTACTTTATCTCTTCAATAACAAAGAAGCCATTGCTAATGGGTATGCATATATGTAAATAGCAAACTGCTTGTTAGCCAACATATGTATTACTGTGGCCATTATTTTTGTTATATAACATGGTGTATGGCTCCTTAACTATTTGTATTGTTTCATTATTGTAAGAAGTTCATTGTAAATGTATAGAGAAAGACTTGCAGATTTGGATATTTTTTTATGATCTCATGCCGTAATATATTCAATTTATTACATGCATGTCTACGGTCCTATTCTATTTTACGAGATCTGCATTTCTTTATGAAATAACAGTACTGTAGTTTCATTGTTTTGTCTGTTCGTTAATTTGTTAATTCATTTTGATAATTATAGAACATGTATACTGATATGTAAATTTTGTTTAATTAAGCATCGGCAATCATTTTTTTTTGTGTAGTTCACAAAAATATCGAACATTGAAATCCATTTACAATCTCAATACTTAGATAATACCATTAAAAATGGTAATAATATGTCCCAGCAGGACAAAACAAAGGCTCTGATATTTTTAAGACGCCATATTCACTATGATCTAAAATCAGAATATTTAACTGAAAAAATATCCTCTCCACTTATGGAACTCCTTGAAGGAGCATTATGACCACCAGAAGATGGTCAAACTTCCAAACACAAAGTAAGAGTCGTTGAACCTGAAGTTCACATGCAAATGACCTGAAGCTCATATGATCTAAAGTTCATATACAAATTATTTAAAATAAGGAACCTGAAGTTCATATGGAAACAAGGAACCTGAAGTTCATAAGCAAACAAGGAACCCGAAGTTCATATTCAAACGAGAAACATGAAATAAATCATAAAAGCATATAATTGCATTTAATATTTGCATATAGCAAATGACCTGTAAAAGGAAAGGATTTGAAAAATCAATGAAAGGAAAATTTTAAACAAAAAGGAAAAAACCTTATATTCCTACTTTATGCTACATATAATTTCTTAAAGAAACTTATTATTGGAAGAGATCATTACATTTATAACAAATACTATTTTCTTGAAGAAAAATAGTAAAATGACTCTCGTGTGTAACTTTCTAGAAAAGTTGCTTCAATTTAAAATATATAATAACAATATATGAATTATGATAAAACTTGAAGTTTTACTATAGTCATTTTAGAACATATTATATTTCTAGAAGAAATATTTTATTGTTTCTTAGGAAATCTTTTATAAATAAAAATGCATCTTGAAGATCATATTGAGTTAAGATCTAAATATTGATCTTAATTTTGCACACCAAAAGTGAATGCAAAAATTATTTTTGTTATAAAATGGAAAACTTAGAACCTGCAGTTTCTATGATGGTAACAAGTAGCCTGAAGCTCACTATGTGATTTTTATTTTTATTTTCATTTCCTTTCAGCATGTATTAGTTTGAAACTTTTGTTTATTTACCTTTCTTTTTAGTTTGTGCTTATGGAATTGCAAAAATAATATGTAATGTTGGGCATGATAAGTAGTTTATTCTCATGGACATTTATCTATATTTGTAAGTTATTTCAGTTATTAACTAGCTATATTGTTTTTAATTCTTAAGGTATGAATCAATAGTGTTTAAGTCGTTATATACGTCTGGTTGATAGTGGAACTACTCATATGATATTGAAAAACCCGAAGTTTTACTCTGATTTATCTGAAAATGTTTCATATAAAGTTTCAACTATAGCTGGTTCAGCCAATATAATTGAAGGGTCAGGAAGAGCCCATATAGTGTTACCAAATGGTACACATATATTCATTCAAAATGCACTATATTCAAGCATTTGTAAAAGAAATCTGCTTAGCTTCAAAGATATAAGAATGAATGGATATCATATTGAAACTATAAATGAAAACAACAAAGAATATCTTTGCGTTATTTCTAAATTTGAAAGCCAAAAGCTTATTTTAGAAAAATTTGGTACAATTTTAACTGGATTATACTTTACCAAAATTGGCATAATTGAATCTCATTTTATAAACATGAGCTAGAAGCTCACAGATACAAAGAATTTGATTCTTTGGCATGATTGTTTAGGTCATCCTGGTTCAACTATGATGCGTAAAATTGCCAAGAACTCAAATGGGCATGATTTACCAAATCAGTTGAATTTACCAAATGATTACAGATGTACACCATATGCACAAGGAAAATTAATTACTCGACCTTCATACAGTATGATCACCTCTGAATCTCCAGCATTTTTGCAAAGAATTCAAGGTGATATATGTGGTCCGATTCATCCCGCTTGCAGGCCATTTAGATATTTTATGGTGTTAATTGATGCATCAACTCGTTGGTCACATGTATCTTTGCTATCTACTAGAAACATGCCATTTGCCAAATTACTTGCTCAAATAATTAAATTAAAAGCACATTTCCTCGAGCATCAAATCAAATCAATACGACTAGATAATGCAAGAGAATTCACTTTTCAAGTATTTGATGATTATTGTTTATCACTGGGAATTGAAGTTGAACATCCAGTAGCTCATGTTTATACTCAAAATGGTCTGACAGAATCATTAATTAAGCGTTGGCAACTTATTGCATGACCTTTACTTATGCAAACAAAGTTTCCTGTTGCAGCTTGGGAACATGCAATTTTGCATGCGTCCAAATTGATTAAAATTAGACCAACGGCTTATCATCAATTTTCTCCATCACAGCTTTTAACTAGATCCCAACCAAATATTTCACACCTACGAAAATTTGGTTGTGCTATGCATGTACCCATTAGTCCTCCACTTCGTACTAAAATGGGTCCTCAAAGAAGGTTGGGAACTTATGTGGGATTTGACTCACCTTCAATAATTCGTTATCTTGAACCCCTTACAAGTGATGTATTTACTGCAAGATTTGCAGATTGCAAATTTGATGAGTCAAATTTCCCACCGTTAGGGGGAGCAAAGGTCGTTCCAGTAGAATAGCGTGAAATTTCATGGAATAATCCTTCTATGTTTCATTTGGATCCACGTACCAAACAATGTCAATACGAGGTACAAAAGATTTTGCATATTCAGAATAATGTAAATCAAATGCCAGATGCATTTACTGATGATGCGAAAATAACTAAATCTTATATTCTAGCAGCAAATACACCAGCTAGAATTGAAGTCCCTGAATGACCAATAGCAGCAAATGAATCTAAATCTAGACAAAAAAGTGGAAGACCGATAGGTTTAAAAGACTTGGCGCCTAGAAAAAGAAAGTCTAATGAAAAATCGTCAATTAGCAAACCTCCAGAAGAGGTTATAAATGATCCAAAGGATAACTCAAAAGAAAATTCCAATTCTCCAAAAATCAGCGAAGGAACTATTATCCCAGAAGAAATAATAGAAGCTTCCGAAAAGAAAATGGTACCTAATAATAATGAGATCTCAATATTCTATGCGAATTACGGAGAAATGTGGGATCGAAGTAAAATAACAATTGATGATGTATTCTCATTCACAGTAGCTACTGAAAAAACTGAAAGTCATGACTATAATGAGAATTATGATAATAAACCAACTAGCATAAATGAATGTCGAAAAAGACAAGATTGGCCAAAGTGGAAAGATGCTATTCAGGTTGAGTTAGATTCACTTCAAAAACATGGTGTATTTGGACCAATAGGGAAAACACCAGAAGGTGTTAAACAAGTCTATTACAAATGGGTATTCGTAAGAAAATGAAATGATAAAAATGAAGTTGTGAGATACAAAGCAAGGCTTGTTGCACAAGGTTTCCTGCAGAGACCAGGTTTTGACTTCAAAGAAACATACTCTCCTGTTATGGATGTCATAACATTTCAATATTTAATAAGCCTTGTAGTTTCTGAGAAGCTTGACATGAGATTGACTGATGTTGTAATAGCTTATTTATACGGTGAATTAGATACAGATATTTACATGAAAATCCCAGACGGATATAAATTGTTTGAAGCAAAATCAAAGTCAATATATTCATTAAAATTGAAACGAACACTATACGGTTTGACACAATCTGGAAGAGTGTGCTATAACCATCTTAGTGAATATTCAGTAAAAGCTGGGTACAAAAACAATCTTATTTGTCCATGTATCTTTATAAAGAAATCGGTAAAGGATTTGCTATCTTAGCGGTATACGTTGATGATATAAATTTGATTGCAACTCCAGAAGAGATCAATGAAACAATAGATTACCAAAAATAGGAATTTGAAATGAAATATCTTGGAAAAACCAAATACTGTCTTGGTCTACAGATTGAGCACAGTAAAAATGACATATTAATCCATCGATCAAATTACATTGAGAAAATCCTAAAGAGTTTTCAAATGGATAAAGCATATCCACTTAGTACGTCTATGGTTGTCAGATCACTAGATATCAAAAAGGACCCTTACCGACCAAAAGAAGATGATGAAGATGTACTTGGTCCAGAAGTACCATATCTCAGTGCAATTGGTGCATTATTATATTTAGCGCAATGCACGAGACCAGATATTGCATTTTCAGTCAATCTTCTAGCAAGATGTGGTTCTGCACCAACTAAAAGACACTAGAATGGTATAAAACATATCATGAGAAATTTGCGAGGAACCACGGATTTAGTCTTGTTTTATTCTAACATAGGCAATAATCCGAATCTAGTTGGTTATGCTGATGCAGGTTCCCTCTCTGATCCACATAAAGTAAAATCACAAATTGGATATGTGTTTACAAACAGCAATGCTGCTATTTCATGGAGATCTTCAAAACAAACATTGGTAGCAACATCATCCAATCATTCTGAAATTCTAGCACAAGATGAAGCAAGTCGACAATGTATTGGTTAAGGTCATTAGTTAAACATATTTGAAGCACATGCCAACTTCCCTCAACTACAGAAAGATCAACTATTATTTATGAATACAATGCAGCATGCGTAGCTCGGATTCAAGCAGGATATATCAAGGGTAATAGGACAAAACATATTTCTCCTAAATTCTTTTTCACACATGAGCTTCAAAAGGACAATAAGATAAAAGTGATGAAAATCTAATCTCAAGAAAATCCAGTAGATCTATTCACGAAGGCACTTCCAAAATCAACATTGCAGAAGATGATATATAAAATTGGTATGCGCCGCTTGCATCACCGAACTATTTGAATAATGCGTTACGAATCAGGGGGAGCATATATTATGTTGTAATGCACTCTTTTCCTTCACTAATATTTTTCCCATTGGGTTATTATTTGTAAGGTTTTTACTGAGGCATTTTTTTGATCCAGAAGTATCAACCCTCATTGGAGCATTGTCAACATGTTTCCTGGAAATGAAATAAAAATTGTACTCTTTTCCTTGTTTATGATTTTTCCCACATGGTTTTTAATGAGGCAATTAATCTTATCATCTTTACATATGCATATTCAAGGGGGAGTGTTGTAATACATATAAGTGAATATGCGTTTGTCATATTATATTTAGTCTCACATTATGGGAATAAGGCTAACATCAGCTTCAAAGCCAATATATAAAGGAGCCAACGTAATAGAAATATGCACACTAAATCAAGAGAAATAAAAAGGTCTCTCTCTTATCTCTTATGTTCTTTCTAATGTCTTCTCTTTTATTTTCTGTTCTGTATTATTTTATAACATAATATAATAAAGTATTGTAAAAAATGGAGAGATTTAAGAAGCAGTTTGACTAGAAAATAAGTGAAAACTGACAGCATCTTGCAGATAATCTGAGCCGGGATTAGCAGGGATTGGAGCAGTCAACATCGTATGGCAATAGATCATTTGAACATATGCTCACATGACAAAAGAATTTCCTGCAAAATCAAGTGTCCTTCTCAAGTGAAAAATGTTCAATGAAACCTTATGTGGGCACCATACATTAGAAGCATGGCCAAAAAATTGTGAATGTAAGAAAAAGGAACTAATGCTAATATTTTAAAAAGTGTATCAAGGGATAAGGTATTAGCTACGTCAGAAAAAAGTAGCAGTAAATATATTTATAAATGTCTAGCTACTTAATAGGTTAAACAGAAAGATACCTTTGCTAAATTCCTTTTTTCTACTAAGGTAAACGAAACCTAGCTCTTCATCTATTCCGTAAATTCCATATTCAAGCAAGAACAATCCATTGCTCGCTATCAGAAATTAAATATTGCAAATAATTTTCAATCTATTGCATTTCAGTTAGTTCAACAATACAATCCAAAGCAATGGGATTTAAAAGTACATCTTGCTACAAATACAATAGTACAGACATAATTTGAAAAAAAATCTCGAGAATCCAAAGTTAATTGTTTTGAAAATCGAAATCCGAATAGTTGAAATACCAAATTAGAGTACAAACTAATAATTCCAAGACCTAAGATTGTTTGTAGATCGAATAAGAATAAAATGAACAAAAAGTGAATATATTTAAGTTCATAATCTAGTTCTTACCTGATGGTAAAATTTAATTTTTACAAAATGTTAAGTTTATAATTTTATAACCATAAAAGAAACCATAATTCAAGAATAAATAATATGAAAATTTAAATTTCTCGTAAATAACTCAATCGAATCAAAACACGTGAAATTGAAGAAGTATTGTAAAATATGAGAACACAAGTATCAAAAGTCAAGATTTTCATCTTAATGTACTAAAATATCAGTTATAACAAATTTTCAGGCTTTTAGACATAAAATCAATTTTAACCAAATCACAGGTTACGACATAAAAGGGGAAAAATCAATTATAAGATTAAGTTTAGAATAATGCACTCTTGAAAATTGGTAAAAAAAATCAATTACATGGTATTAACCGTTTCACTACAAGAACAATACAAGCACAATCATCATCTAAAATAAGTTCCTACCCAATTACAAAACAAATATACTGATATTTAGTTGAAACTGCAAGCGTTAAACCTAAAATCAAGTCAGAAGCATAGTAATTCAGAAGCGTAGTAAATCAAAACCATACCTTTTTTTCCCAAATGACCAGCGGATGAAAAATCATATTCTTCATCGTCGGAAGTAGGTTGAAGCTTCAGATTCGGAGGAAGGGAGGCCACTCACGAGTTATGGTGTTGAGGACGTAGGGTTTTAGAGGTAAACAAACTGGATTTTTCTGATGGAAAACAAAGATTAAAAGAGGAAGACGAATGATATTTGATCGAAAGAGGTAGGTTTTTTTTGAAGATAAACGGACTAGGTTTTAACAACGAGAAAATCGCACATTGATTTGAGTAAAAGAGGAAGAATCAGCATTGATTTCATTAAAAGAGGAAGAATCTGACAGAGAGAGACGACGGTTACCGAAATTAGAGATTTTTCGACCGACTATCATTGGCACTGACGAATTTGATTTTTGCCCTCCCTGACGGTCGGTTTGATTATCAAAAATAGTTTTAAAAAAATGAAAAACTTCACTATTATATAGTCAATTCTACACAAGAAACCAAAATTTTGCTCCAACGAATAGGAAAACTGAACTAGATATAGCAACAACAACTAGAATATTTGGAAGTTCTGCATCATTTAATTACAAACTACAATACCAAAACTAAAAGACTGAGGATAGTATAATCTCAGATGAGAAACTTCATCATTGAATATAATAGCTGAATCAAGTAACCAAAATAAACTAAACCAAATGCTAAAGAATAACAAGCATATCCCATAACATCACACACGTTATTAAATACAACCTTGAAGCCTTAAAGCCTTTAACCACACTCTTGTAATCATGAATCATCAAAAAACGTTAACTATGTTAAGTGACAAAAGTACCTAAATTTGGGACCAAAGTAACAATGTGACACATATTTCTAGAAACATTGCACAAGATATTTGAATATTTCCTACGTTGAGCTCCAGCGGCTCAAACATGCGAGTCACAGTATTCCAAAATCTATGCATATTACTGTAAAAATTCCCAATACATATACTTATTCTGTTTACATCATCAAAGATAAAGCACATGTTATACTGAGCTTCAGTAAATCTAATGTCATAAACAACATCAATACCCATGCATAGATTTGTATAGTAAGTATTTGAACGCATAAATCTTCAAAAATGATGCTTACCCACCTAATATTAAATGAAACTTTAGAAATATATTCTGAATGAACGAAGACTAACAATCTTATTCATAAATTTGTTTAAACTCTGAGATCAATAAAGAAGTGTTTATAATAAATAGCAATCATTAGTTTTATACGGGTAAAGGGAACCAAATCATTTAGATAAACTTTTCATTCATGTCCTGGTAAGCCGAATCAATTTATACTTGGACGTAACTAAATCTTTACCGTTGAACATCTTTGAATTTATGGGTAAAATTATCTCCACCTAGTATTTTTATTCTTTTCCATAATTCTTCCCTTATCTTTCAAATGCCCCTTAACCACATTAATTTCTCTTTTAACAATTTGCTTGATTAAGGCAAAATTGATTTTAAACATGTTAATAGTTTTGGTAATACCTCGGCAATAAGATGCCTATTTAGAAATTGAACATTTTTCTTTAAACAATTTCAATTGCATGTCCCGTAGCAAGCATGCATCTATGAGATAAAAATATGATAGTAAGCATATTTGGTAATAAT
This sequence comes from Allium sativum, assembly GCA_030737875.1. Taxonomy (NCBI): domain Eukaryota; kingdom Viridiplantae; phylum Streptophyta; class Magnoliopsida; order Asparagales; family Amaryllidaceae; genus Allium; species Allium sativum. The sequence continues at coordinate 39,964,981 of CM060913.1, forward strand.
ATGTAGAGGACATTAACATCACCATGCTTTCCTAAATAAATTGTGGATAATAAATTAAGCATGCCATAATCTTGTTCTAAGATCCTCATAAGGACAAATAATATAACTGATGGAGAGGTTGATAAACATACTTATTTCGTTAGTTTCAAGTTTCATCCATTTTTTTTTGTAAGGCTTTGTATTCTACCTGGAAAAAAGTAATTTAAAATTGATCTTTTTTCGGATATAGTTTGAAAACATTACTAATATGACAATGAAATGGTGGTTGTAACACTACAATGCTGATTGAGCAAGGTATCCAAGTATGTGAAACAATTACAGAAAATCCATAATGTAATCGAACATATAAGGAAACAATAAGCATGAAGGATTGAGATTTAGGTTTCTAATCACATTAAAATTGTTCAAAAAGACAAGTGCGCACTTAAAATGTAATTAAACTATGAATATAGCACTGTGCACATGAGAAAAGGAAAGCAGTTCTTACTCTAAGTTATTATTTTTGTCTTATAGCTATAAATCACACCAAACTGAATTAAAATGTACCATCTACTACGACAATCAATGGTCATTTAAGGATGGAGTAGAAACTTGATTAAGTTGCTCCGCATCAATATGAAATTTAGAAATATCTTCATTGTCTTGTTTCACTTCCATTGCAATAACATTCCCATATAACCAATCACATGGGCAAATATCATCTTTAAGAGAACTGTAGTAATCATCAAAATCCTTCTGCCAATGCTAAATGCATTTAGAAGGCAACGGTAGTAATAAGCATGACTATAACATCTTTCGCCATAAGTGAGGGAATATGATATTTGAGTTGCTGAGATGACCAAAATGAGAGAATATCTAACGGTAACTTACGATGCAACATTCCATTGTGAGGACTTTCACTAAACTCAGAATTTCTAAATACATCAAATTCTTCCACTATGTCGGCACATTATTGTGAATAAGGTCCCATAAATATATCCTCACAATCTACTTCCTTAGATTCACTTGCGTCATTGCTAGATTCCTTCTCAATTTTTTTTGTCCTCTTCATAATGACTTTTTAATTTTACCTCTACAACCTCAACCCTTTCACGATAATCATTGCCATAAAGCCTTTTGTAACAAAAATTGACAAAATCCATCTTATATCGAGGATAAAAATGCAATCAATGCAAAGTAATGTATTAAATTCACTCCAATATTTATTGAACTTTAAAAACATTCTACTTGCCATTTCACACCTAAAATCATTAGATCCCATGCATTTTTACAATGTAATCAAAACCTTGACAGCTTTCGAAAAAATAAATTAGAAGTTGTATATTTCGTTTCAGAAAATAAACACATTGCATCATAAAATACTTCTAAAAAATAAGCAATTTTTTTTTTTTTGCTTTCATCCATTTCTCTTGTGTAGGACAATAAATATAATTCTTATCAACAAGCTCTAAATGACAAAGTGCTAAGTTATAATATATAGCACTTTTTAACATAATAAATGTCGAATTCCATCTTTTTGGCACCTCTTGACGCAATCCTTTATTGCTATTATCAAATGATAGATACCCTGTACATTTTACAAAATGTTTCTTTCTTGATTTCGAACCTTTAGTAAATTTGATGCTTTCCCTTATGTTGCTTGAGCATGAAACAATGCATTCTAGACTACTAAATTTAAATATGTGTTGGGTATCATACGAACAAATAATCTTCATTTTCCATCAACGATTTATGATATGTTAGATGGGACTCTAATAGCTCTACAAATTTGTCAATAGAAGAAGCAGTATCTAACGTATAAGCAAATATTTTATCTTCAGTGTCCAAACTAAGAAAAAAGACTATATATCTTTCCATAAATAGAAGCTCTGAAATGGAGTGGTGGCATAAGACAAAAACTTAGCAACTTTTCTGCAATTTCCATTCATTGTCTATGAAGTGTACATTTAGAGTGAGATAGCTATTTGTATTAACCGATGTCCAAAAATCGTTTGTCAAACTAACCCTCTCCGTATAAAGCTTGGATTTTTCCTTCTCATATTGTATTAAAACATCTACATAAGGTGTATATCTCGAAAAGGATAAAACACTGTTGTTAAGATACAAATGTATATCAACGGATAATAGAAATTGAATACAGAAATTGATATCGAGTAAAATGAGTATGATTTCTTTGGATTATTATATTAAAATGGACTTACCATCCAAGATGACTTAATAAATAAGGTTTAATGACTCCCTTTATACACATGAAGATCACTTGAAAGATATACATCCTTAAAATATGTTTTATGAAATAATGGATTAATAAATGAAGAACACCCGACAACTAATACTACTTAACTAGTATTTTTACAATGATTGATCCGAAGAGACTAGGATTAGATTTGGATTATTTCTATATGAAATCCATTTTGAATCAATGGAAGTTTCGAAGGAAACAATGATGGAAAAGCAATGATTAATGAATAAGAATGATGGAGATTGAATAAAGGGTTGTTGTCACTAACCCTCGTGGGGATTTTCCTGCATTATTAATTAATAAAAGTTTTGCATCTAGATCTTCGACGCAAGGGATACTTTTTATTAGATCACATGATCTAATAAAGAGTAGTGCCTTCAGTTTTTCCAAAACTAGGATGACTTGTATGGACGAATGGTAGAGGTTGCACTTTTGATACGCGTGTATTGATCTCCATGAATGTACATCTATTATTGGTGTGGGAAGTAACTCTCTTGCACTATGTACACTCTTCTCTAAGACATATGAGCTCAGAGGTTGTACATTAGAGAAAATCACTTAAGTGTAACGGACTTGGCTATGTGGAATTCAATGTAAAGGATATGCTTGGTATAAGGTGATCGTTGACCTTTAGCCTCATCACTCGGTAATGGCAGAAAAAGGACCTATTTATTGGCTATGTGGGTCACATCCATTAGGATATGATCATCACCTTTCTAGATTACTCTTTATATATTGAGTATGTAGTGTATTCTAGGATCTCGGAAAAAACCGTTTACCACCAGGGTGATGTCATATTCGGGACGGTGCACCACCTTCGGGTCTGTGTAGTTGGGTCGGTCTTACTTGGAATGGTTAACCTCTGGGTGCATTCCTTTAAAGACGTATTATATCGAAGGTAGTCTCATACCTCGCCATTGAATGGAAATCCATTTTCTCCAAGACCTGCGAATTTGTTTATAGATTCCCATTAGGGGTGCAGATTCAATAATGACAACAATTTCGCTAATTCTATAAGTTATTTTAATGGGTTTTATCCTGCATGTCATCAAAAATAATAACAGATAATTTTATGTAACAAAGATTTGGTCACCATAAGGTGAAAACATGTGCCATATTTATGTGTGGTCATGGTCTTATGGGATACCATTATTTCCAAATAACATATTTAAGTTTCTCACACATGTCCTATAACCGACCCGGAGTTTATTTCCCTTTCCCTTAAACTTTGAGTTCCATTATTTCTTTGGATAGCCTAAAGATTAGATGGATAGTATCATTATAGAGCTTGAAGCCTTGCACCATTTTGGAGGCTATTGGAGCATGAAACTTTTGGACCCTATCATTATATTTACCTATCATTTTGATGCATTTATGTTTACTGGCACTTGTACGAATGGGGTGTATAGCCATTCCTGCTGGAATAGTATTTATCATACTATTTGACTGTACTTCCTGATGTAAATTATTGAAGCTCAATATGGTGTGAGATTCAATTCATTCTATGGTTATGTTTGTAATTTCTTTTTACCCTAAACTATCTAACTCCCCAACATCATATCTACGACATGTAAATAATGAGGATGTATTAGTACCAATTTCAGAGATTGAGGAGTTGGGTTGTTTCACCTAATATTTTACATCAGCTAGGGATCTATACGCTGCATGGTTTCATAACAACAAAATTTGCATTAGAAATCTTCGGTACAATAAATGCAATTGATGGTATTTTAGTATATGGCTTCAGATTTTGGCTGTGGTTGTTAATTACATTTTTCTACCCTTGGGAATCTCGACGACGAAATCCTTTAAGGGGAGGAGAATGTAACACCCAAATATTTTAATAATATTATTAATTAAGAAATTAATTAAAAGGAAAACTATTATATATATATCTGAATATGGCTACAAAATTTTCGACATTGAGTCCGTGGCAATTTTATAGATAATTTTCATATATAAGTTGCCTAAATCCGAGTTAAAGCGAAGAAGTTATGAGAGAAAATATAAATTAGAATTTACAAGTTACCTAAATACACTGCATAGGTCGATCGGCTCAAAGACGGAGTCGATCGCCCCAGGAGGCAAGTCGATCGCCCATGGGTAAAAACACCCAGTAAGGCTAGTACCTGGCTATATTTTTTGGCTATGTACGTAATGAGAAAGTGGATATGAAAACTTAAAATCCTAAACATACAGATTTTAGATTAGTGGCTATGACATGGTAGTTCCAGATTAGATCTGGTTGATCCGATCACCCAAGATCCTCTAATAAACTTATAAATATAGCCTAACCTAACACTTTCATTCCATACATTCTTCTTCCTTTATGCCTAGGTTTCCCTTTAGAGGTGAGACCTAGATCAAACATTTCCATTAAGGAAGAAGATGATCACTAAAATATTAGAAGATTTAGATAAGAGGACCGAGAAGGTCAAGGACTCTAATTTTGGACCTTAGGCACGTGGGAAGTTGATAATTTTAGAATTAACAAAATTAAAGATATTGGTTTAAAAATAGTTTTAAGTTTACATGCTTTTAGAAATTTACAATTAAGTACAGTTTACAGTTTTTATAGTTGAGTACAATTAATTAACAATTTTTATAGTTAAATACAAGTATTAACACTTTTGCAGTTAAGATCAATAAATTAATAGTTTTACAGTTAATTGACCATTTTATAGTTAGGTACAGATAAATTGATAATTTTACAATTAAGTACAAGCAATTTAAGTTTTTGCATATAAGCGTTGTTAGTTTATTGATTTGTTTACAATAAATTTACATTTATTTTACAAGTATTAATTGAGTATAATTCTTTATGTTTATATTAAAAAGAAAATTTTAAAATCCATTCAGTTTATGTAAAATAATAATAAAAGGATAGAGATTTCACGTAAAGCGGATTTATAAAATACAAAATTATTAAAAAATATAACAAAAACACATGCAATTTAAATTTGAAAGAAGAAAATTACTTTTATAAAAAGTTAACAAAAGTAAAGGAAATGGTTTTTAAAACCTGTAACTGGATTATAAGATCAGTAATAGTAGAAGAAAAGGAGTATAATTATTATGATATTAGCTCTTAATAGATAGATACGTTTTTTTAAACAGTGGTTATCGTGAAATAGTAAAGGACCTAAAATTTTAGAAATATAATAATAATAGAAAAAAACATAGTTGGGGTCTGTACTAATGATAAACTTAAAGTTCTCAAAGCGATAGATAAGTGGCCCAGGTTTTACAGTATAGTTCTGACCCGTACTAACGACGAACTTGATGTTCGTCGGAGCGCTAAATAAGTAACCCGTAATTATACCTAGCATGGTTGGGGGTCGTACCAATGGCGAATAGACGCACACGCCTAAGCAGTAAATAAGTGGCTAATAATTTAAAACTCGGTCATAGGGGACTTAGCCAGGAGCGCAACTAGATTATTGTTTAGGGGCCTATAGTAACGACGAGTGGAAACATAGACCGGGGCAGATAATATGTAGCTCATAAAGAAAAGGACAGTGGGAAGTACTAACGACGATTGGATATACACATCAGACTCGTCAAAAAGATGCTGTGGTTTTTTAGTGCTAGCTAGACACTACACCAAAAAAGACCTTTCGTAGCATTGAAAAAACACTGCTAATTCTTCTAATAGCGTTTATTAAAACACTGCGACATGACATGCAACTAAAAGTATGAAACTTTTAGTTACATTGTAGAAAACGCTACCGAAAATAGACATATTGCAGCGTTTCTGAAAACCTACAAAAGGTTTTTCTCGGTAGCATCTTAAAAATGCAACCAAAGTAGCACTTGAATCCATTTTTTTCATTTCCTGTAGCACTTTTGAAGCGCTACTAAACCTTACTGATTAATGCATAGCACATTTTAATCGCATTTATTTACTGTTAATAGCTTGTATCATTACTAACAATCACTTATGTATAATAGCCGTATTAAAACAAACAACCAATCACATAATTGTCATTTTCAAACTAACATCGATAATTGCCATATTCAAATAATTAAAAAACAAATTTATTCCATAATCAAGTATAATATCCATAATTGTTAGTCTGCTTTGTGACTAGGCTACCCAAAGCAAAGGAATTGAATATGAACTTACATTGATCAGCAACCGCTCGGATGAAGTGGCAGAATACGGAACAACTTGGATTTTGGCATTTGTGAAGACCCGCACTCCCCCTACCGGCTCGCCCCTATCGGTTCGTGACCCCTTCCTGAGGGCAGTTTGTGACCCACTCCTGAGGGCGGTTCGTGACCCCTTTCCGAGGGCGGTTCGTGACCCCCAGGACCAAGACCCGACCCGACCATCACCACCAGATCCTCAACTCAGCTCACCATCCCGGCTCATGAACCGTGACCACGAACCGCGACCAGGACCTGCTACTGCACATGTAGATCTTGACCTATTCTCGAGGCTATGGCCATTCCTACTTTTCCAGATCGGGCTCCACGTGTCCTACCACGACCCGGTCTCCACATCAGCTCTCCTATAGTTATAAATACCCCACTGCATGGCAAATTGAGGGGACTTTTGGCATCTCAATATCCATGGCTGCCATGGCTAACAATTCCCCATATATAATCACCATCTTATTCAATAAAAATTCAATGGATTCGGAGAGAATTAATTATTGAATTCGAGTGATTGAGAGACAATATTTCTTGTAATTGTAATCTTTGAATGAAATGAGAAAACATAAAGTGGACGTAGGCTCGTTAACGCCGAACCACTATACAAATCCTGTTGTCTTGCTTTTTCTTGTATTTTTCAGTTATTTCCTCATATTCTACGCTCGAAATATGATGACTTGGGTGTTAGGACCATTTTTTGTCTAACATTTTGGTGCTTTCACTGAGAAATGAAGTTTCTTAGCATATAAGGATTCTCCAGTCTGCTATTGGATCGCCAAATTCAATGAGGAAATCCTACAAACTCCCAATTTTCCAATAATTTTGTGAAAATGGTGACTTCCAAATGTGAAACGTCAGACTTAGAGTGGGGTCTTCCAAATGCTAGATTAGTATCAAGTCGTTCCTGTATAATTGTGAAATTTCACATGGCGAAATACCAGTTCGTTGCCAGGCGAGTTGTTGATGTATTCAGAATGAACCAGATGCAGCTTTCAACGTGCACCAGATAAGTTAATCGCAAGCAATATGTAACCAACAAAATAAATGGCATTGAGGAGACCACGTGTACAGTTATAAATTGGATATGTAGCTTCAGAATATAGTGTAAAAACTGCAGCGAATAAAGCAAACCCGGTTTCAGTTCGTGAATTGATTGGCGTACGGGAGCCCATCCACGTTTGTGGTCCCACTTTTAGTCACGAGCCGGTCTTGTTTGTGGGCGGGACTTGCCTTTGACCTACTTTGATGTGGTCCTCCGAACCTAAATCTAAACGTGATGGAGGTGGCTAGAATATAAGCACATGGTCTATTTGTTGTATTGTTATAAAATGAAATAGATAACGAACATGGTGCATGCATGTATCCTCCAAGAGGAGTCCGGACTAATTTTTAATTCCCATGCAAAAGAATCCAATAAGTTAGTAAGTAAACAAAACTGTTCTGGAGATGCTTGCTGGACCACGACCCGAGAGGCTTGCTGGACCACGACCCGAGAGGCTTGCTGAACTGCAATCTGGAGAGATATGTGCGTCACGAACTGCAGACGTGCTTAGCTCGACCCGGCCTAAGGAGAGTTGCTCGATCCTACCCGCAGCCCCCAAAGGGATGCACTCGAACCACGAGCCACAACATAAAAGCATGGATCTCTAGTTTATGCTGGACTGTTGCTCAATTATGTTGCATGAATCCCGCTTAAAAAGAAGTAAAACGTTGCATGTTGAGAATAAGTGGACTGCATGTTGAATATGCATCGTGTGGATTGCACAAGGCGCAAATTAACAACATATAGACATATATGACTCACTTGTGGAGACATACCCCATCATCTCGTAGAGACACACCTGACCTGATCCCAAAGAGCAATAAAGTTGCAGTGCTGACCCGACCTGGAACAAGTGTGGTGACCCGACCCGAACGGATGGGCGAACCGCTACCCGTAGTCCGAAAAAATAGTGGTGAACATAGATCATGACCCCACCTGAAAAAGTGACAGTTTTTGGGAAAAACATACATTTTTCTGATCATTTCAGAAAAGGCCCCATCTTCTAAAATCGAAAAAATCATGCCGCCAGGACTTTGGGGCCCCGGACCCCCACCGGCGCTGCTCCTGGGCCCGCTGACGGCTCGCCTTTGGCTCGGAGCACGGCTTGCCTTTGGCTTGGAGTACGTTTTGGCCTACATTTATCACCAACGCTTGTCAACCGAGATTCGGTAGATAGTCCGAGGATATTGACAGAAAAACGGTAATGATTGGAATTCTCCAAGAGCCGTGGAGCCTACTTACTAATGTTATTCAATAACTACGATGGTGTATAAATTTCAACAATACAATTGATGATTACTTCCAAATGAGTTGTGATCACTTGATTTATACGACATAGACCTGTCCAATCGGCAGGGTCCCGAATGACGGTTATATGAAGTAGTCCGGACACTACTTTGAAGGTAGTTCATATGATCCTAGTGATCATGATTCTCAATTATGGGATATCAGAAAGCAACTGAGGATCCTAGCACTATGAAGCTACACATCACTTGAATGACGTGGTGAAAGACAAATGTCCTGTGGTCCGCTCCCTGAATAGCTTAGCTAACCTTTGCAATGCCTATTTGCTTTCAACTGTATCGAGGGAGATTGGTTGCCATCGAATAAGGGTTAGATCAACATATTTTCGTGCCCAGAGTTAGGTATCAGTTGAACCACCACAGGCAATGATTGGACCTAGGGATCTGTGCCCGGATGATGGCAACATTGACTACTCACCAGCCACTATACGACCTCGGTCAAGGGATGAGAGCTCGAGATCAACGTAAATATGAATCAATCATTAGCTCTCCACTTTATACAACAGTTATGATAGAATATATGAACATTGCTTGAAGCCTTGCAAGCCATGCTATTACATTTAAGCTTATCTAGTCAAGGTCTCGACCAACCTGCTCTAGCGGAATTCAGAGCTTACATAACACCTTGGTGTCTATTGCTAAACATCCCAACTGAAGTTGGAGTGTGAATGGTTTGGACAACCAAGTTACTAGAGGAAGCAACTATTTGATTGAATGAAATATGGTACACGATAGAAGTGGCATAGAACCCAACAACGTTTCCCCTCCCAATAAGATGGAGTGTGAAGGAGGCATGGACATGGCAAGTAAGAAAGACATCGCAGAAAGAGTTGGTCGATATTCTACCTGAGATATAGATCCCTGAGAGGATGAAAATTTGGGATGCAGGAGGGTGACATCTAATGAAGCAACTGCCTAAAGATGGAAAACCTCTCTTACAGCTTGAATGCTTTGAGAAAACCCTGCCACTATTTCCAAGTTCATCTGATTGTGATACACACTTATTAGCCACTACGACAGGTCTTGTAATGACTTGAGGTGTCTGGAGATTGCTCGAATGGAACTTCGAGTTTAACCAATTTACTCTCAATTCCGTCCTAAAGAATTCCATACAGGGGCAAACATTAGCCGAATCCATTGCTGAGTTTACCATTCTCCAAAAGGATGTGTTAGATGAAGAAGATTGCCCCTCAAAATGAAAGATGAAAACAAGCATCTGGAAGCTGTAATCAGACGGTACAAAGAGTGATCAACTATCCTACGCCAGAGTTTTATTAATAACTCCTGAAGGATGATCGATTTACTATGCCTTACAATTGGAATTTTCCACTACTAACAACGATTCCGAATGCGACACACTGATTGTACAGTTGAAACTCGCCAAGGAGTTGAGAGTAGCAGCGTTGAACATCTTTTGTGACTCTCAAATCGTTGTTAGCCAGATTCAAAAGAAGTTCCAGACGATGGGAACACAACTCACAGCTTACCTAGAACAGAAGAAGATCTATTTGGTGGATGGAACATTGCATCCTACTTCGTGTTCCACGAATATAGAATCGAAAGATGGACAAGCTGGTCAAGTTAGCAAGCTCCGACAATCCAGAAAATATGGAAATGGTCCAGATCAAGATACTAGAGACTCCCAGCATTGTCAGACAAAAATTGATCCAATATTTGATACCGAGCCCGAGGAGAGTCATAGACAATCCCCGTAAAGACCTTCCTGCAGCGTGGATTGCTTCCGGCAAGGAGAGGTGAAAGGCGTACCATCTTCTCTATACCTCGAGATATGACATGCAACATGACATTGCTTATTTCCCTTGGAAGAAGATATACACCAATAAAACTTTTGACGAACGACGTCTAGGAGCTAGAAAGTGAAGATTCATGATTCCACTCTTTTCATCAATTATTTGTCAGATAACTCACTCCCTAGATGTTGGGGGCAATTGGAGATTCGAGGGTGGATTGCTGGTGAGTACATCATCCGATTCAAACGCGATAAATCATAAGCTTGCATGACCGACTGCCTCAGTCTTTCCCGAAGATTGGCGAGCTAAAGGTTTAGAACACTTAAGATTGGATGCTGATTGATTGTTTACGCACCAACTTTTATCCCTGACGTAGGATCGAAGGAATATCAAAGGATGGATGAGATATGAGTATCTCCTTAGCATCTATACCCTATCTCCTAGCTTAGAAATTGCAAATTTTCTATGAGCATGGATCCATTGTTCACCTGCCAACTACCGTCCTAGAACCAATGTAATGTGTGCTACCACTAACGGCACAGGCATGACTACATGACACCCACTCCTTGCCCTTGACATGGGGGCAAGAAGGAGATTCAAAGGAGAAACTGCCTTTGTCGCTCCAAAAACCTAATTAAGATCTATCCATTGTTGGGATTGCCTCCCCACGATAGTTTGAAAAGATATCATTTGTCAGCCAAAGTCTTTTGCAGCCATCCCCTAGTAGAAACAGGATAAGGCAAAATGTATTTGCAATCAACATGCAACGTCATTTTCACTCAGAATGATATTCATTCCTTTAACATGATTATTCTTCAACCATGACTCTTATATTTGCATGCTTTATGAGTTACTGACATAATTAACTCAGATGAATCAATATGTGGATAGTGCTGGTATCCAGGGTTTGTGTAATGTCCCATATTTTCAATGATATAATAATTAATTAATTTAATTATTTAAATAGTGATTTAGGGAATTAAATCGTTGTTTGATTAAATAATAGTGAATATTTAATTTAATTAAATAATAGAATAATATATTTAATTCTGAAATAATCAAAATTAGCTGAGATGGCAATATGGTGTGAATTGGGCAATTCAAAATATATAATTCAGTTTAGAATTTGAATTAGAATAACGAATATATTATTTGAACGACAGTTGAACGTATAATTATATTATAATTATAATCGAGCTCGAAATGGCGCGGTAGTTCGTTATTTGGCGATTTGAACTTCAACTGAATATACAGGGTCCGTTTTAAATCAGATTTCTGTGAAATAAGAAACGTTCAAAGCTGGTGAAGTATATTTTTCTAATGGAAGAGAAAAATCGGGATTTCATTGTGTAGATTTTAATTTATGTCCAAATCAAATTTTAGAAAAGTCGCTATGGAATTCCTTTGGAATTTATAAATATATATTTATATTATAAAAGGATTTTATATATAAATCGAATGTCGGTATAACTAGGAATTTTGAAATACCGAGTTATAAATCCCATTGGAGCTGTATGATATTATATTGTGAATATATACGATAATATTTATTTTTAAATATTTAATTCAATTATTTTTAAATATATTTATATATTTAAATGGGTTATTTAGAGCTTTAAAAATAGCCAGTTTTGCAAATGACCTCCGTTTTTGATGAAACTGATTTTGTTGGATCCACAATATTAAATTATTGCTAGATTTCAATTTCCGTGATTTTTAGAGTTAGTGTGTGGCCATACGGATTTTTAATGTGAAAAACAGTCAGTATTTTAACGGTTAAAAATACGCTGAGTGAGCAAATAGAGTCGGAATTCGACGAAACCAGTTTCGTTGGGTTAGTAATGTCGAACTGTAGCTGCATGCCAATTTTCATGATTTTTGGATATCATGTGTGATCGTTAGAATTGAAAACATTCATTGGAAATTTATAATAATATAAAAACAAAATATCTAGATATTTTCCTTACACTATAAATACTTCTCCATTCATTGAAAACCTAATCTCATTCTTTCTCTGGTCAAGGAAGCACTTCCGTCGCCTCTAGTTATTGAAAACGTGAGAGGTTTCCTCTTTAGAAAATCATAGAAACTCAAAATAAATTCCAAAAATTTATGGGAATGGTATATATGTAATCCTCTTGCTATTCTCTTTGATCTAGTACCTTTTTGGTTGGGTTCGGCAAACAAATTGGTTTACTGTGTTTATCGCGATGGAGCTAGGGTTGGCGGTTTGTGATCTTCAAGCCTAAATTTGTGATTTTGAGTACTGATTTGAGTTCATAATGGAAAGCTGCACTCACGTGCGAAGTAAGGGATGGATCGATGCTCAATGAAGTCGCGATGTTGCTGTAGTGATAAATTGAGCTGAGTTCGACGCAATGTTTAGCAGTATCTCGAATTGAATATAATGGGGTTAGGAAGATGGAGATTTGTAAGGAGAAGAGAACGTTGATGGTAGCATGAATTTTCGTGGAATAATGGAGTTCTATAGTTCACTGGTTCACCGACGTTTTGACTGGAGGACTGCAGATTTCTGAGGTCGGTTTTTGAATAGGGACGTCGAGTTATTCATTGTTGATATGAATCTAGAGAGGAAGCAAAGAGTAATGTGATGGTATATTTAGTTTGAATTTTCATGAAAGATTATGCAAGAAAGAAGTTCACAAGATCTGGTAAATGGAGTTCGAACATCTCGGAGAAGAAGGAATCACGCGGGTCTGGGCTTCAATTTGGGCCGGTTAGAAGGAGGGGTGAGGCCCGACTTTTAATTCATTTAAGTTTTGTTTTAAAATTCAAGTACATCTAACTTATAAAATACGTAACTCCTTCGTACATTATCATTTTGTGATCTTCAAGCCTAAATTTGTGATTTTGATTACTGATTTGAGTTCATAATGGAAAGCTGCACTCGCGTGCGAAGTAAGGGATGGATCGATGCTCAATGAATCGCGGTGTTCCTGCAGTGATAAATTGAGCTGAGTTCGACGCGACAGTATCTCAAATATAATGTAGCAGGGTTAGGAAGATGAAGATTTGCAAGGAGAAGAGAACGGTGATGGTAGCATGAATTTTCGTGGAATAATGGAGTTCTATAGTTCACTGATTCACCGATGTTTTGACTGGAGGACTACGGATTTCTGAGGTCGGTTTTTGATTAGGGACGTCGATATATTCATTGTTGATATGAATCTAGAGAGGAAGCAAAGAGTAGTGTGATGGTATATTTAGTTTGAATTTTCATGAAAGATTGAGCAAGAAAGAAGTTCACAAGATCTGGTAAATGGAGTTCGAACATCTCGGAGAAGAAGGAATTACGCGGGTCTGGGCTTCAATATGGGCCGATTAGAAGGAGGGGTGAGGCCCGACTTTTAACTCATTTAAGTTTTGTTTTAAAATTCAAGTACATCTAACTTATAAAATACGTAACTCCTTCGTACATTATAAGTTTTTCGAACGGTCAGATCCGTTGGGATCGTATGGACAGCGACTACACTATGGAACTGACTGGGAGTGGATTGAGGCTAGTTACAATTCATAGCAAAATAAATTGTGTGTCTGAATCAAGCGATGGTTATCGTTATTAACGATGATCGTCCAAAGTGAGTAAAACTCACCAACTCTACCAATTGATATTTTTATAACGTATTCTTAGAACTGATAATTATATGTTGACTGTTTGATTGAATTGCTGATTGATTGTTTGAAATTATAGATAACGATATATATATAAATCGTTAATCAAACATTGATTCTGTTTATCAGAATATTTCATATTGAAATGAAATCGATGTTAATTATATTGTTTAACATCTGTGGATGCAGGGAAACAGGTCGAAGGAATCCAACTGGATTCCTCAACATTTATTTTACTGTTTTTCATATATTGTAATATATGATGTGATATGAAATCTTTATTGATTACGTGTGTTGAATGATATCGATCATTGTTATTTGGGTATTTTAAATATCGTAAGAAATACTGGAATGTAGAAAAGGAGATTTTCAAAGGGTATTTTGAAAATGAATTATTTATATAAAATCAATGGATTATATATATAAGGAAAAGGATTTTACAAAAGAAAATGATTATAAAATCAAAGTACAATTATAAAAAGGAAATATTTGTGAAGAACAGATAAAAAAGGAAATATTTGTGAAGAACAAATATAAAAGGAAATATTTGTGAAAACAAATATAAAATGAAATATTTGTGAAAACAAATTGAAAAGGAAATAGTTGTGGAAACGAATTGAAAAGAAAATATTTATTGGTTAAATAAATAGAATTGAAAAGAAAATATTTATTGGTTAAATAAATAGAATTGAAAAGAAATTATTTATTGGTTAAATAAATAGAATTGAAAAGAAAATATTTATTTGAAAAGGAAATATTTGTTGAATAAATAGAAAGATAAAAGGAATATATATTGGGAGAATAAATAGAAGGATAAAAGGAATATTTATTTAGAAAATAAATAAGATATCATAAAAGGAAATATTTGAAAAGTAAGTAGGATTATAAAAGGAATTAGAGTTAATTGAATTAGAGTTAGTCGGATTAGAGTTATCGAATATTAGTTATTCGAAGAAGGAGTTATCGAATATAGTTTATTCGAAAGGAGTTATTGAATATAGTTTATTCGAAAAGAGTTAAAAAGGAGTTATCGAATACTAGTTATTCGAATAGAGAAAAGGAGAAATCGAATATAGTTTATCGAAAAGAAGTAATCGAATATAGTTTATTCGAAAGTAATTAATCGAATACAGTTTATTCGAAAGGAGTTATTGAATCTTGTTTATTCGAAAGAAGATTATCGAATATAGTTTATTTGAAAGAAAGATTATCGAATATTAGTTTATTCGAAGAGAGATAATCGAATATAAGTTATTCGAAGATAGTTAATCAAAAGGAATAAATCAAATAGAGTTAATCGATTAGAGTTAATCGAGTAGAGTTAACCGATTAGAGTTAATCGATTAGAGTTAATCGAATAGAGTTAATTGAAATAGAGTTAATCGATTAGAGTTAATCAAATATAGTCAATTGATTAGAGTTAATTAAACAGAGTTAATCGAATAGAGATTATCGAATATAGTTATTCGAATAGAGATAATCGAATATTAGTTATTCGAAGGAGTAAATCGAATATAGATTTTCGAAAGGAGTAAATCGAATATTAGTTATTCGAAGAAGGAGTAAATCAAATATAGTTTATTCGAAATGATTAAATCAAATATTAGTTATTCGAAGAAGGAGTAAACCGAATATAGTTTATTCGAAAGGAGTAAATCGAATATTAGTTATTCGAAGAAGGAGTAAACCGAATATAGTTTATTCGAAAGGAGTTAATCGAATATTAGTTTATTCGAAAGGAGTAAATCGAATATAGTTTTTCGAAAGGAGTTAATCGAATATAGTTGATTCGAAAAGGAGTTATCGAATAGAGGATATTCGAAAGAGAGTTATACATAGAAATTCGATTATATCAAATTCGGGAAAGTACTATTCACTTTCCGTTTTTAATCAAGATTTATTTATTTACTAATAAATTGTTGTTTGTTTATTTATCCAAAGTAATAAATAAAAGCTATATTTTGAAGTTAGATATTTCAGAAGTAGGGATTATAACGCTATAGTTATAATCAATGTTTTCTGTAAAAGAAATGGATTCGTAAATAAAAGCCGAGAGTTACATAAGGAGGTTGTTGAAGATTAGAAAATGGACTTTGTCTATTTCGAAGTTAGAAATGTTGTTCAGTTAAGTTCTGAGAGGTAGTTATACCCCAACTTGATTGGCTTCGTTTTTAACTAAGGAATGGTTAAGGTTCGATAGTGAAGGTTGGTTAAGTGAAATTAGTTAATCAGGGAAATGGTTTGAGTTGGCATAGCGATGTTTGATTTAAACATCTGTTTAAATCCAATGAATGAGTTTTGGAAACATTTTCCAAATATAATCAGAGATATTTTCTAATCATAGAAAATGAAATGTTTGATGATAAATAATACTGGAATGACCTGATACGTGAAAAGAGATGGAAATGTTTTCAAATGATTAATAACGTATATTTTCTAAATTTAGAAAATAAGGAATGTTGAATATATGGAAACAGGAGATAAAGTAATGAACTAAAGAGATAAATGTTAAATGATGTTTGATCGATATAATTTTCATCTGGAAATAATATCGTTGTTTGCACACGTGTTTTTCTTTGATAGTTAACTCATTGACTATCGAAGTTTTTGACCATTTTTCCGTCGTCAATACGGAGAGACCGGGATCAGATTCATGACCTGAAAACCACTCTGTATGGGCGTTAGCATTGCGATCAAATATGATGAAGATAATTGAAGACGGATTTATGCAAGGGTTGTCCTGTTTACAGAATAGTGCCTTCGGTTTGTCCACTCCCAGGACAACCCATATGGAAGAATGTCTGACAGAGTATATTTAATGGATCACGTAAGTTGATCTCTTCAAACGTATTTACGTTTGGTGGCGGAGGAATTCGTTTCTCTTAGCTGTATACCCATTGTATTTTTGGGGAAATCAATTTGTGATTTGGCGGGTATGACGATGTAACATTCAAAGTGAATAATTGTGTGATCTGTCAGAGATAAGCGTGGCCTCTACCCTCACAACCGGGAAATGACAAAAATCGGGCAGGCAGCATGGCTAAGTGGTTGGCTGCCAAGTAGGGTGTATTATCACCTATCTAGAGATATTCATTTCATTCTATTGTCGATGTTGTCCCATTCGAGAAATGGTTGTTGATCACAACCGTTGGTGATATACATTCGATACACTCAAGCGAAATGAGTGGTCGGTCATGTGTGGCTGGGTTGCAAGATGTTCTTGTTGAACCTAGTGTATTCCTCTCTAGAGGTACACTATCGGAAGGTGGTTCCATACCTTGTCATAGTTGGAAATCCATTACCCAATAAGTGGTCGCGGTTTTGATTGTATACTATATATGTAGAACGTGAGATGAAAGTGTTTCTGCTAGATGATTATTTAGTTGTGGTTGATAGACATTATTATAATATCAAAAGAGTTTTGATATAAAGTTTATCGTTTCTTTCAAAATGATTTGAAAGTTAAATCAAATTGATTTGGATTCTCATAAGGGAAAAACCCGTTCTGTTATACGGCGTGGTCTTATGAGATATCGTTTAATTGTTCAAACTGTTTAAACTGTTTTACTCATACCAGTCCCATGACTAACCCAGAGTTTATTTTGTTTTGTTTTCCCTAAACTCTTGGGTGCCCAATTTTGTATGGCCAGTCAAGTAATCGGGATTAACAGATACTTGAAGAGCTGGAGCAGGAGGCTTCATGATTATATAGATTGTTATTCCGCTATGTTGTAAGTGTTATACTCTAATAATGGTATTGTATACAGTTACTGTTTTATTTCAAAGTTATGTTATGAAATATATTTATTCGTTCCGCTGTGAGATTCGTGTTTACTCTGATGTTTTATGTTCTTCTTCTATTCTAAGTTTCTATCTTATCTATTCTCACACTCCAATTTCTTTCATGGACTATCCGGTGTTTCTGATGCTTGAATAGTCGACATAGTGTTGTATGCCGATATCCAGGATCGCAAAATTCCGGGGTCATTACAGTTTGCTACCAATCAGACTTGTAACACCCGCATACAGAGTTGTGGAGCAAAGCCATAGCGAGATCGGCTGAACTGCTCATTTACAAAGTCACACCCTCTGTTTGAGGAAAATTGTATGGCTTAAGGAGAATTTGAGATGGCCATCCTCACCTTGGCTCACACATGGAAGACCTAGAGATAACTGTGCATTGATCTTCACATTTCACAGTCAGAATCTGATTCCAGATGGACGCAGTTTGATCATCTGCATGGCTCGATCCAATGCTCGACGCCACTAAATAACATGGATCCAATTAAGGAGGCAACACTGCTCCTTGACATGCTTACTTTCTAATTATGCAATTTACTTTTCACGTACTTCCTGAGTTATTGACATGACTAACTCATGCGATATGAATGACGGAGGTACCCGAAGTTCGGTGCCAATCACTCCTCCCATAGATTGATCGGAGGAACGCAAAACTATAGCAAACATCTTTCGACTATTTGCCCAACTGACTCTAATCCTCAATCTTAGATAGAAGTACAGACTTAGGAGGAGTGTGATGGATGCGCCATGATCGAAGACCACTCGATCCATAACTCTAACTCTCAAGATTTGATTTGAGAGGGAGTGTAAAGGACGATATTGTGACGTCCGCCTAAAATCTACTCCACGAGTTGGTAGGTCAAGAGAGACTTGATTATTGCCGACGACCACCTCTACCCATGAATCGGGGATTATGAGGTTGCGCCTTGGCGAGTGTGATCCGACCGCTTGCCTGAAAAGATCAATCAGCCAAAGTGAAGCACGGAGTACGGACTAGAATCAAGTTCGTGAACGACACTCAAGACCGCGGAATCTCGCTCTTTGAACTAGAGTGCAGTAGGAGCCTCGAAGCGAATGACACGACCATTCACCCAAACCACTCCGACTCTCAAGATTCGAGAGAGAGTATAAAGGATGAGAAGATAACGTCCACAAGGCGTGACAGTGCACCACGATTAAAAGACCGCCTTGATTCCACTCTACCCTTGGTATTCGATGGGAGAGTATAAAGGCTCCAGGGACTGTGCACTATAAATGAACTCCTACCCTACTAAAGGATTAGGGGGCAGACTGAAAGGTGAGTTCTAACTCTATTCTGGGCATATAACATGAGAATATAAAGGCATTGCAATTAAATGCCACGAAAGGGCTCCACCCCGCTGTAGGATCGGGGGCAAGAATGAAAGCTGAACCCATCATTTTCGGATATTGGGGGCAACGCACTGTCGATCCTAATCAATCCTAAACAAGCCCTGGGCAAGCACTTTATTTACTATTGATTGGGGGCATACGCACACATAACACCCCTATGATGGTTGTAATATGATATGCTATTTGTTTGCAGGGATACTGAATTGAAACCCTTATCTGATTTGTGATGTGATCAATTGCTTGCTACTTAGTGTAGTAATGCTCTGACTACAAATATATTCGACTGAAATACATAACAAACTTGCAAATGTGTGATATTGCAGGAATACCACTTTGTTTGCTGATTGCAGATTTACAAAGGATAACCGGTCAAGAATGCGAGGCCCGCATTCGCAACAACAGCAGGCCAGTGGAAAAAAAATAAAGGGCCACATTCAGAAGGTTGACATTGATGCCCAATGATAAGCATCCTGCATGACTTAAGGTGGCGATCCAAAAGAGGCCTTTAGAGTGAATTATTCAATGACATGTCACATGACTTAATACTCGCAATTGGGAAGGACCCGGCAAAACACTGGAATTCTTGGATTTCTATCTGGCCTTAATATGATCTCGAGCAATCATTGATCTTTTTAGTCTTAATACGATCCAGCGCGATCGTGACATTTTGGATTTCTATGGATTGAAGATTCCATGGATCATCCGAAATACGCCTTTCGTGTATAAATTAAAAAGGGACGTAACCCGATCGCTTGTCTTATGTAGTTACCCCTGGATTAGGGGCATAACTATTGAAAATATTTACGAACGACATAGTTTGTGTTTTTTATTTAACTTATGCTAAGATCATAATAGGCCCTTTGAGGACCACGAAACAGATGCAGAGAGAACGTCCATTTGCTAGTCCTAGCTTACTTCCAGATTGGAAAGATCAGATGAAGCTGGACATATCCTATGCAGCAATTAGGTGTGACGCAATCACCGTGTACCCGGTCATGCCCTTGATGCAAGGGGGCAAGCGTGATCGCTAGAGACAATGACGATCTGACCCTTCACCATTTGATGCCAATCCTTAGAGCCTGGATAGGAGACAAGACATTAGCACGGGATGAGTATGAATCTAAAGAAGATATAGATTCCAAGTCTACTACTCACCAAAACCCTCATGAATGAGGGCGCGGGATACAAGCTTTAAGCGGCATGGTTTGACTACCCGATGACTCTATGCACGTTTACTGTCTTCGGGGTTCCGTAAGATCCCAAACTACAATCAAAATGATGACTCTTCAAGATCAGCCTGCATACGTCTGAATAGCGGATCATCGTCCAGAATCAAAGGACGAAAGCCTGATTGACAACTACTGCATGTGCGGAGCCGAAAAGCCCGAGGCCAACTTTCACCTATTTCACGACTTCACGCTGGGGGCACCAGCATTGAATCGCAAGGCCATGTAACAATCATCAATTTGCTGCAAATAATAGAATTAAATGACAAATAGTGTTGAACTTGGCTCGGACAGATAGCAACAGCAGCTCGAGTTGAGCATGAACCAAGCAACAGGCATGCAACATGCGGCTTCAGTTCAGAATACCGTGGATGGGAGCGGGGGTAATGGAACAACTACCTGCAACATACTAAATGAGAATGCAAGAATCGCATCGAACTCAGGTCATAAACGGCTGACTTTAGCTCCAACTCGAATAGATATTCGAGCATCAAAACACACTCAACTCCAAGCTGGAACACAACAATTTGAAGAACAAGGACCCGGTCGGGTCGAATGACTCGAACCATAACCCGGAAGCAATTTCAACCCGGCGACGAAAAATCAGCAAAGACCACCTCATGATTATGGATTTGATACTAGGGGCATCAATCCTTATCTTGGCGATATGTAGTAGCTTCTTGGCGGCATTTCTCAATATGATGAGGATAACGACAATTACATCCCTTTCTCACGAGACATCAGGATCTCCTGGTTTGTCCCCGAATTTCAATATTCCTCTGCAATGAGATTTTCTTAGGGTCTTTGATGAACTCATCCCTGAGATGGACAAATTTCTAGGACAAGAAGGTGGTAATGCCGAGACAGATGGTCTTAATGCTTTTATGATAGAGAATGGAGCACTATCCAATTCCTGAAATGATAAGTACAAAAGGAAAAGCCCTGGCAAAAGGATGATAAGAGTATGCAGTCCTAGAGAGAACCTATTTCACTGATCGAGCTCACGATCTTGTTTACCAACCTCAACGGAATCGAGCGTGAGAAATAGACTCGACAAGACTGTGATGACTATTTCGGACTATCTGAAGCATGAACGGAGGGGCCCAACTAACTTCATAACGACATTCATCCACTCGCATTTAACAAGCTTACTTAACTCCGCAACTGATCTGATGAGAGTAACCGAGTGCGTTGACTCCCGATGAGGCAATCCTCACTATTTGACTAAAGAGAAGATACGGTATCAAAGCAAGTGTAATTCGACCATTTGTATATACAACACCAACTTTTGATGACTCGAGAGAGAGCACAGAATGACTTGGGTTAGCTAAGGTTATTGAACTTGCAACTCTTACCCGATGCAGCGACGAGAAGTATAAAGGCTTAAAGATTGGATGTTCGATTGACTTGACTCAACCCCCACTGACTCTAGGGGTATAAGAAAAGACTTCGCTTGTCCTCCAATGGCATCGAGAGCCCAAGCATAAATTCGTAGGCTAACTTTGAAGATGACCCTGGCTTGGAGCAAGATTTAAAGCATAAGCACCATATCTTTGGAACTTTACATGATTTGTCCTGCATGTTCAAATAAGCTAGCTTATGGATCAAATGTGACTTCAAAGACTCAAACCGCAGTTACATCAAAGGGAAGGTGTGACAAGTTTCTTTACTACCTTACAATTGTGAAGATCATACGAGCATTGGTGCACATGATTTCAACAACATCCTTTACTACCTTGTATGTGATTATTGGATTACGAAGCGATCCAGAGCAATTGTTGATTACTTTGACCACGATCCAGAGTGATCATGGCTTTTGGATTCCTTACTGTTATGATTCAATGCGATTTTAAGATCCAAGATCAATCTCAAGATATCAAGATAGTCCAAACTTGAGTACAAATGACAAATTCATGTGTTGATTCTGATGTGCTTTGTCCCAACCATCCAGATACCAACTCAAAGCTCGAGGATTCTTGAACTACCCAATGATTTGGAAGGCTACTTCATATATTGATTCATATGTAAAAGAAAGTCTGACCAGACAATGCACTTGACTTACGTAAAATGACAGCGTTGTTTGGCAACGACCTGTGCGTGTAGAATCACGCTCGGGGGCCAACGATCTAGCATGACTTTTGTTGAATGAGTTAGACCTCTTGATTCAACGAGGTTTAAACAATTACTTGATCATCTCGAATACTCCTTCCATAAAATTTGGCCTGACCAGCCCCTGTGGAAGCAGCGCAACAATTAGATAAATCCTTCTCAAGGATAGATGATGTTCTAGAAAGATTTAGCTCAACATATTCAAAGCACATCTCATCTGCGATAAAATGTACATTAGAGGGGAAAATGTTAGCCTGCTTTGTTATCAGGCTACCCAAAGCAAAGGACTTGAATATGAACATACATTAATCAGCAATCGCTTGGATGAAGTGGCAGAATATGGAAGAACTTGGATTTTGGCATTTCTGAAGACCCGCTCGTCCCCTACCGGCTCTCCCCTGTCGGATCGTGACCCCTTCCTGAGGGCGGTTCGTGATCCCTTCCTAAGGGCAGTTCGTGACCCCTTCATGAGGGGGATTCGTGACCCCTTCCTGAGGGTAGTTCGTGACCCCGGGACAATGACCCGACCTAACCATCACCACCAGATCCTCAACTCAACTCACTATCCCGGCTCATGAACCGTGTCCACGAACCGTGACGAGGACCTGCTACTGCACATGTAGATCTTGACCTATTCTCGAGCCTATGACTGCTCCTACTTTTCCGGATTGAGCTCCACGTGTCCTACCACAACCCGGTCTCCACGTCAGCTCTTCTATAGCTATAAATACCCCCACTGCATGGAAAATTGAGGGGACTTTTGGCATCTCAACATCCATGACTGCCATGGCTAACACTTCCCCATATATAGTCACCATCTTATTCAATAAAAATTCAATGGATTCGGAGAGAATTATTCATTGAATTCGAGTGATTGAGAGACAATACTTCTTGTAATTGTAATCTTTGAATGAAATAAGAAAACATAAAGTGGGCATAGGCTCGTTAACGCCGAACCACTATAAAAATCCCGTTGTCTTGCTTTTTCTTGTATTTTTTAGTTATTTCCTCGTATTCTATGCTCAAAATATGACGATTTGGATGTTAGAACCATTTTTTGGTCTAACAATAATCATTTTAATAATAGTATTCCGACAACGTAAATAAATTCACTTACCACAACTATTTACAAACAAATTTACACAACTGTACGAACAAAATTATAAACATAGTAGTTAAAGTCTTGTTCATAGCTTAATTACTGATACTTCTTTGATGTGGTTGTTCTTCACTTCGAAAATATTAATTACCTGTACACAAGTATAACAATCAATGTAGGCACACATGATATGATAAAGGTATGAAAGAAGTCTAAATATATTCATCGAACTTAATTAACACTATTGCACAACAAATATCCTCAATGCACTAAAGGTTTTTTTGTTTCTTTTTTGAAATTTTGAGTAGTAGTTTTGAGTATAACAGAATCAATATTGGACATTCATAAATCTTTCTTAAATATACGATTCAATGATGTTTAAAACAAATTATAGCATTAAAATTGGTTTAAACATCATTTTTAACAACAATTTTATAAATACAAAAAAGGAAAGTAGGTTCAATGTTTTAATGAGAGGGATGGGAGTGTAATAAATTGTTAAACTACCCTTAAATATTTTTCTGATACCTTTCAGGCATTAATGTTTTGAATAAACCAACAAACCTATTGCTTCTCATTAAGGGACTTTTATGGTGCCTCCTCATATTCAGGTCCCTTGGGTGGCCCAGAAGCAGGGGTCATATCCTACACAGCAACGAAATAACAGGTATAAACTACCACTTATATATCACACTAAAGAAGGCAAATGCACATCCATAATATATGCTGTTACCTTGTCTCGCCATTAAAAAGAATTCCTTTTTCATAAGTTTTCTACTTAAAATAAATTAAATAAATAAAGAAGGTTGTCAGGCATGTGTTTGTCAAAACTCAAAAGCATTGGCCATGAGAGCTACGTGAAATAGAAACCTTAATTACGATTGACCTTTGATGCAGAGTTTAAGCTTTGCTAGCAGGTCTAATGGCAAGTGCCTATTTACATAGTACTTGATTCTCTGACTCAAGGTTGGATAGTTTTTCTTCAAGTCTATGTACAAAAAATGCATAATTAAATATTGGTAATTTTTATTCTAATACACATTTTTAATAAGTTAATCCACCATTTTACTTTAATAAGTTAATCCACCATTATTTTGTAAGTTAATCCACGAGTGGATTAACTTAAAATTTTCATGTTTTTGTTTGGAAAGAAAAAAAAAACCAGCCCGAAGACTGAGAACAACGAATGATATTCGCTTGTAAATGTCTTTAATGGTCAGAATGTATAGTGAGAAGAATCTTCTCAAGTAAAGAAGGAAATCCACAGTTAGAAGCAACATTCATAACTATTGATTGTACAGTCTATATGACATATAGAAATAGTGGAAGATAATCAAGTATGCCTATCAAAAAAATCCAACAAATAAAATACTAATGGATGAATATAACCAAGTTTCATGTTCTAAGTTAAGTGTAGAACTCAGTAAAATTTCCAATCAACCTTTATATGGCTTATGCTAGAAGCTACACTCCTCATGTTGATGGAAGCTTATCATACAACAACTTTGTATTTGATACTTTAAACAATATCTTTTTACAGTACTACAGGTTTGCTCCGGTTGATGCCTACTAGCTAATATATTTTTAATCCAGTAAGGAAAAAAACAAACAATGCTCTTCAAATTAATATGACATCATAACATATGTTTGATACTTGAAATTAAAAGAGGTCATACATTTTGAACAGAATTATCCCTACCACCTAGTAAAACAAAAATAAGCAAATGTAGTAAAAAGATAGAAATGATGATACTTGTGTTTAGTTTAACAATTATACGTAATAATGGTGATATAAAAAAAAAAAATACAATTTTGTATACAATTAATCAACTTCAAACTAAAATTAAATAAACTATTTACTGTTATTACATTGAATGATGTACTCCACTTAGACTTGGATTTACATGTAGGATTTTAGAAATAAGAAATGTACGAAACAAAAGTGAGAAGAAGAAAGATATTTGACGAGTTTTTTAAGTGGATAAACTAATTAAAAATCAATGATCTTATTTTATATGATGGATTAACTTATTAAAATTGTGGATTAAAATAAAAATTACCTTAAATATTTCAGCGATGCAAATTTTTATTGAATCACCCAAATTCTATACAAGAAATGAAGAGCAATTGTGAACCCCTTAAATCCACCAACTTAACCAGTAAATGTACAAATTAAATATATCACATGAAACAGAGCAAAGTGTACGTTGGGTAAAGGGTATGGATCTAAATTTAGAGTGTGCTACAGGTGGTCTTCATGCGAATACAAAAAATAGAAGAAGTAAAAACAAACCTCTAAGTAGTTTCTTGAAGCTGATCGACTTTGGCTTCAACATCTTTCAATTTCTTTGTGAGTTGAACATTTATATTTTGAGCTTCAGTGCATGCTTTTCTAATCTCTTCATTGGCTTGTCTTTCCGAATTCAACAAACCCTATGGAAGAAAAAAGAAAATGTTGCATGGTGTGGCTACACAAGATGACCAAATTATCAAACAATTGACGAAAACACAGCAAAAAAAATTTAACCGATCTAATCTTTAATAATCCAACCCCAACTGACCAGATCCAACCAATCCAACAAAATAAGATGAAAATATAAGCACTAACTAGTATTATTCGAACAAACGCGAGCCAAACCAGGTGTAAGAATTGAAAATGCATTGTACCACCCAACAAACCAGACTCAAAGAACTGAAGACTTGACTAGAACCAACACCAGTGGATATGTTGGTCCAGGTCGATTGGATCTAATTTCCGACTCCACAACAAACCTGTTGTTTGTTTATTTTATTTTTAATGTTCTTCTCTGTTAAGTAAAAAAATAATATATAAGAAGAGTGCGAGAAGGATGTTAGACAAAATAACCTGCACTTAATTTGTCATAGTCTAAAACTCCATACACCCATCAGAAAAAAAAAAATCATGCAGCATACATTTCTGATGATAAAAAATGAAATGAACACTGGCACAGACATATACTGATCAGAAATATTTCTACAAATAATATAAACAATGCACAACAAAAATAAACTTGAAAAGATGACTAACAATTGCATGTAAGTAAATCAAGAAAAGACTTCTTTTATCATACCATTTCAGCTGTTAGTGCATTGATCTTTTCCGTGTCCTGGATTATATAACAGGGGTTTCCACAATAAGCGTTGGTGTTTCCTCAATAGCTTTGCGTGCAGCCTCTCGTTCTTTAGTTAGTAGTGAATTTGTCTAATCTACTTTTTGCTGCATTTCACGCAAAGTATCTTTCAACTTGGATATCTCTGAAGCTATTTGCTCCTTAAAATCTGTCTGCATTTCTGAGACGATCATGGTTAGACAGGAAAATACAGTCATAATTTTTTTTGTAAAAAATAAAAAAGAATATCGCTTTAACAGTGAAACGGTAGCTCCATACTCTTAGTCATTTTTCCAACTGCAAACGCCATGTCAACTCTTCTACTCGTTTCTCTAGTTTGTCTCTTGCTTCTTTGAGCGCACCTATTTTGAGTTGTCTGAGCTCCCTCCGAGCAATCCTCTGTCTCCAAGCACATTGATATGCCAAAGAAGCTTCCTTCAGATTCCTGTAGTATGAATAATCTATGTGGCATCGTCAGTGGGTCTGTAAACAAAAACAAATGAGAAATAAATAGATCAAACAAATTAATTATTTAATCAAACTTCCGTAAAAACATGACATACTATAGATAATTGAGCGGTGTAATAAAGTTAACTTACCTGAATAGTAATAGCTGCTTTAGTTTGGATCTAAATTCATTTCAAGCCATCATTGCCCTGAAGCCTGTCTGCATAACTACTGATGAAGTTTAAACTTTAAAGTACTTCCTGACAATGTATCCACGCGTATTCTTCTGAATTTCAATAGACGCGGCTTCACGCCCGATGTTTCCATATACTCCCTCCAGTCCATTATATAGGACGTTTTAGGGAGTTTTGCATTTTACCAAATATATGACGCTCTAAGTACATTTGTCTTTTTCTCTCTTTTCCAATGCAGAGCATTAATATAGCTAACTTATTTCCAATACAACTTTCATGTTTCCCTCCAATTAAAATTAAGGATAAAGAGAAAAAGGTAATGACATGCAGCAGCATTAATACTTTCCTTAATTGGTGTGCAAATCTACAAAACGTCCTATATAGTGGACTGGAGGGAGTAGTTTGCATGCTGACATTCCTATATAAGAAGATGCTGTTGAAAATAAACCCAATTTATTATTCTCTCGTAATTTGTTGTGTCTATTAGTTTAAGTGTCATGTCGCTTCGTTTAATGTTGTGTCTATTAATCAATCGGTGTCTATTAGTATGTGTAAGGGTATGACTAGTCTACTATATAAGGGTTGTCATATTTTGTTGTAAAAATGCAAGTAATGCAAGAAATATTGAAAATTTAGTTATCCTCCTCCTTTCAAATTCCAACGGATGCAACCTTAGATATTGCATGGGTTTTCCATTTCTTTTACATTTTTCACACACAAAATCATCCCATGAATTTACATGAAGAATAGTTATGAATTTACTTATTTACTATACTCTACCCCCCCACCCCCCACCCCCCACCCCCCTCCAACACACACACACGTGTGTGCAAGTGCATGCGCACATGAACTCTCTAGCACACACGTGCTGCACACAAACACAGTCACATTTATTGATCTAACCTTTTTTTAAGCCATGATTATTATAGTACAAGTATAAGAACATGACACATTTATTTTTCCATAAAGCTACAGTATTCACTCATGGCTAAGAAAATCTGAATCATCAACCATATTTCAAAATTACGCTCAGTGAGCAACAAATTGAAATTTTAATACCTCAGGACATGATTGCAAATAAATAGCTGCCTTGTGTGGCTTTACAAATTCTTTACACACAATATATGTACGAGTCTGTCTCTGTACGATTCTCGCTTCTTTTCCTAGCACTTAAGCTTTCCTAACATCTAGTTCTGCCATTTGTCCAGCTCTTAGAAACACCTTGGTTTTGCAGATTTGTCGTGAACAAACATGAGTTTAATCCAAGGAATCCATAAGTGCCAAACGATGAAAAATCTATATGAAGGAGGGTATTTAAGGAAATGTGTTCATGTAAAATGAAAAAATTGAGTTGAATGAATCATTGTTCCAATGTTTATGTGTGATGGTTGTGCTCACATATATAGATATAACGGATAATACTTAATGATAATTATCGAGTTTCACTAGAGAAATATATTTGTGGATGTGATATCTTTTTGAAAGAATTTGAAAAATTCTAAAAGTTCACAAAAGGAAAACCTGTAAGAATATCAAACTTTCTATGCAGAAAATTACTCTCCATACTGAAAATAGTTCAGAGACCAAGTCATTGAAGCTTGAATTGAAAGGACTAAACGCTGAAGAATATGAGAGTACTGTGCAACTAGAACTCAATGACTACAGTGATGATGAATTTTTTTATCCTAAAGATACTAGAATACATTCGACGATCTGAAACCTTGGAAGATTTACTTTTGAGGGAAGACTCAATTAATGAATTGCACAAATTTTACAAAAGCTATAGCGAGCAAATGAGGAAGTTAAATATCTTGAATTACTGAAAGATGTATGCCCTCAGTAAGTTCTTATCTTCTCTCATCCCAATTTTGTTACATGATCGTTATTCTTATCGTTTGAAGCTGTATATATTAATGCATATTAATACATGAATTATGTATCCAAATTGTTTTCAAAGTAGGTTGAAGTTGTCGCTTCAGTTCCTTATCATTCTAACAAAGCAGCAGGGCCTACTCTTTAATTTTTTTCTAAAAATATTTGGGATTGTAGCCTCTAGGCTTGGTTCTTATCGGTTGTGTCGATAAGATCTTTTCTAAAACCTTGTATTCAAGAAACCATTTTTAATTTCATATGTGGCTAACCTACGTACGAAATTGACAAGCATAGGCCATCGACTTTGTTACCATTGGTTATATCGACAACTTAACGAGGACTCGATAAAAGAAGGACGACACGCTTATTGAGCCTATGTGTTGGTATGGTTGTTAACCACTGCGTTGGATTCTATTAGTTGTTGGTAAAGTTCTGATACATGGTTTGCATATATACTGGAACATCAATGGAAAGACTGTTGGAAATGTTTTACAAACATTATGTGAATTATTAAAAATGATTGAATAAGTGTATGAATGGCTCCTATGTTTGAGTAGTCCCACATCATGGGATTATAGGGAAGAGGCAAGGATTTATACTTGTTTCTAAGAAGTCATGTTGGGGCCTTGGGCTCCCAATACATGCATTGTTGTGGGGAGGGAGACCATGCATCATGACCACCACACACGCGCGCGCGACCGACCGACTCGACTCGACCCGGCCCGGTTCGGTTCGGTTCGGGCTTGGGCTTGGGCTTGGGCTTTGTGGTGTAGGCACTTATATTTTTGGACCATAAAACTTAGTTGTTTTCGAACCGTTTTATTATGTAAAAATTATTTTGCGCACCGATATTTATTCTGCAACGGAAAAATTTTTTGCAACGGTAAAAAAAAATTAATCCCCCCGAAATTTTAGCAGATCCGATATTTTCTCCCAAAACCTAATTCTCGTTCTATATATACTATTTCATCTGAGACGAGAAAAACACCGAATTTTATATTCTCTTCTTCTCAGCCGCCATTAAAAAAAATTCTAAGAAATTTCGAGCAGTATTTTTCCCGAAAGTGCAAATCTGCACTGGTTTGTTTGTGCAAGCAAATCAGTTACTATTTTAGAGGCTGTTTTATCCTAGAGGCGGCGGCGAAGGAACGAATTGGTTTGCACCTCTGACCAAATCGCCGAATCGTCTTCAAGAAAGCGACCTAGTCCGCGACTCAGCCATTGTTTTACAACAATTTGAAGACGAACTGAAACAATGGCCTCGAACTCAACCATGGACGATTCTGCTCCTCCCTCTGCTTTTCACGGCCCTCTGGTGACTGCTGCTCCTTTCAAGTTCGAAGGTTTGCATTTCAAGCGCTGGCGTCAGAAGATGGAGTTCTTCCTCACGATCAGGAAGGTGGTGGCTGCTCTGACTGCTGAAAAACCGCAGCTACCAGAAAAGCCTGACGAGACCGATGCAGCAAAGATGGCATCATGGACTGAACAGTCAAAGCAACTGCAGACCTGGACTGAACAGGATTACTTATGCAAGAATTTTATACTGAATGGACTGAGCGATGATCTGTATGATTATTATAACTCAGATGAAAAGACAGCAAAAGAGATCTGGGAAGCACTGAAGAAGAAATATGATACAGAGGAGGCAGGGGCAAAGAAATATGCTGTGAGCCGCTATTTAAAATACCAGATGACTGATGATAGATCGGTAGAGATGCAGTCTCATGAGCTGCAGAAAATAGCTCATGAGATCATCTCCGAAGGTATGGTCTTGGACGAACAATTTCAAATTGCTGTTATCATTGACAAATTACCCCCAGGCTGGAAAGATTTTAAGAATGTCTTGCGACATAAGACTAAGGAATTTTCCTTAGAAAGCTTGATTACACGCCTCCGTATTGAGGAGGAGGCACGCAAGCAGGACCAAAAAGAAGAGGTGCTGATTGTGAATAACAACAGTACTAAGAAGACCACTCCCGCTGTTCTGAAACCAAATCAGAAATCTTTTAAGAATCAGAACAGGCGCAACAAACAGAATGGGAATCCGCAAGGAAACCCAAAAGGACAGCAGAAACCAGCCCAAAAGAATGACTCTGGACAGTTGTTTCTTTGTTACAACTGTGGAAAACCAGGGCATATGGCACGAAAGTGCCGGAACAGGCCAAGCTCTGCACCGCAGGCTAACCTGACTGAGGAGCCTCTTACGGCTATGGTTACTGAGATTCACCTTGTTGGTGGATCAGAGGGTTGGTGGGTAGACACTGGTGCTTCTCGCCATGTCTGCTATGATCGTGGCATGTTCTCTACATACACGGCTGCTGAAAATCAGAAAGTGCTGTTGGGAGACTCTCACACCACTACAGTTGCGGGGATTGGAAACGTGGAACTTAAGTTCACCTCTGGAAAAACTGTAATTCTGAAAGATGTTATGCACACTCCAGAGATAAGAAAGAATCTGGTCTCTGGCTTCCTCCTTAATAAGGCTGGTTTCACTCAAGTTATTGGGGCTGATTTGTACACTCTTACTTATAAGGGAACTTTTGTGGGAAAGGGTTATGCTTGTGAGGGTATGTTTAAACTGAATGTTGAATCTAATAAAGTGACTACTTCTGCTTACATGTTGTGTGATTTTAATATCTGGCATTCTAGATTATGTCATGTTAATAATCGAATTATTCGTAATATGAGCACCCTAGATATGATACCAAAAATGACAGAATCTGAATCTGATAAATGTGAATTCTGTACACAAGCTAAAATCACAAAGAAACCTCACAGATCTGTTGATAGAGTTTCTGAACCATTAGACTTGATTCATTCTGACATATGTGAACTTGATGGCACTTTAACTAGACAGGGACATCGTTATTTTATCACTTTTATTGATGACTGCTCTGATTTCACATATGTATATCTTATGAAAAATAAAAGTGATGCTTTTGACATGTTTAAAACATTCAAAACTGAGATTGAGAATCAAGCAAATAGAAAAATTAAGAGATTTCGTAGTGATAGAGGAACAGAATATGAATCTAATTCTATTCTGGATTTCTATAAACAACATGGTATAGTACATGAGAGAACTGCACCCTACTCACCTGAAATGAACGGTAAAGCAGAAAGGAAAAATAGGACCTTTACCGAGCTAGTAGTTGCCATTTTATTAAATTCTGGTGCAGCAAAACATTGGTGGGGGGATATTTTATTGACTGTATGCTACGTTCTGAATAGAATCCCTAAATCTAAGAATAAAATTTCACCTTATGAAATTTTAAAGACTCATAAACCCAATGTCTCATACTTTAGAACTTGGGGTTGTTTAGCATATGTTCGCATTCTAGACCCTAAGAGAATAAAATTGGCAAGTAGAGCATATGAATGTGCATTTATAGGTTATGCTATTAATAGCAAAGCATATAGATTTTATGACCTTAATGCACATAATATAATTGAATCAAATGATGCCGACTTTTATGAAACTAAATTTCCTTTCAAATTAAGGAATAGTGGGGGCACTTCAAATATGCCTATTAGAACAGAACTTAATGAAAATTCTGAAGCTGAACCTAGAAGAAGTAAAAGAGCAAGAACCATAAAAGACTTTGGTTCAGATTTTTGTGCTTTTACTATTGAGGAGGATCCTATAAACCTCCAAGAAGCCTTATCTTCTTTAGATGCCGATTTCTGGCAAGAGGCTATAAACGATGAGATGGATTCTTTAGAATCCAATAAGACTTGGCACTTGGTAGACTTACCCCCTGGTTGTAAGTCTATAGGCTGTAAATGGGTACTTAAAAAGAAATTAAAACCTGATGGCACTATAGATAAATATAAAGCACGACTAGTAGCTAAAGGTTTTAAACAAAAGGAAAATATAGACTTCTTTGACACTTTTTCACCTGTAACTAGAATAACATCCATTCGGGTATTAATCTCACTTGCTTCTATTCATAATTTACTTATACACCAAATGGATGTTAAAACTGCTTTTTTGAACGGTGAATTAGACGAAGAAATTTATATGGACCAGCCTGAAGGATTTGTAGTACATGGTCAAGAACATAAAGTATGTAAACTGGATAAATCATTATATGGTTTAAAACAAGCACCTAAACAATGGCATGAAAAATTTGATAACTTAATCATTTCAAATGGTTTTAAATTTAATGAAAGTGACAAATGCATTTATTACAAATCTGAGAATGACATTTGCACTATTATATGCCTTTATGTAGATGACCTACTCATTTTTGGGTCAAATATTCATGCCATAAACTCAGTCAAATCCTTATTAAGTGTCAATTTTGATATGAAAGATCTAGGTGAAGCGAGTGTAATCCTTGGTATTAAGATTACTAGGTCAGAAAAGGGAATTTCTTTGGATCAATCTCATTACATTGAGAAGATACTAAAGAAATATAATTACTTTGACTGTAAACCTGCAAGTACGCCATATGATCACAGTGTAAAGTTATTTAAGAACACTGGTGAAGGTGTAAGACAGTCTGATTATGCGAGCATCATTGGCAGCCTTCGGTATGCCACTGATTGTACTAGACCCGACATTGCATATGTCGTGGGATTATTGTGCAGGTTTACCAGTAGACCTAGTATAGAGCACTGGCAAGCTATTGAAAGGGTAATGAGATACCTTAAACGAACCATGAACCTTGGATTACATTATGAAAGGTTTCCAGCTGTACTTGAAGGATATTCTGATGCAGACTGGAATACCTTATCTGATGATTCTAAAGCGACCAGTGGCTACATATTTAGCATCGCTGGAGGAGCTGTTTCTTGGAAATCCAAGAAACAGACTATTTTGGCTCAGTCTACTATGGAGTCTGAGATGATAGCACTAGCTACAGCTAGTGAAGAGGCAGAATATTTGAGAAATCTGCTAGCTGAGATTCCCTTATGGGAAAAACCGATACCAGCAGTGTTGATACATTGCGATAGTACCGCGGCTATTGCAAAAGTTCAGAACCGTTACTATAACGGTAAGAGACGACAAATACGTCGTAAGCACAGCACTGTTAGAGAACTACTTTCCACAGGTACCGTTAGAGTGGATTACGTACGTAGTGAGGAAAATTTGGCAGATCCTTTGACGAAAGGACTGTCCAGAGAGAAAGTCCATAACTCTTCTAAAAGAATGGGACTATTGCCCTTAGATTGTTGAGTCACGCACAATGGTAACCCGACCTAAATGACTGGAGATCCCAAGAACTAGGTTCAATGGGTAATAACAAGTTGTGTAGTGATATGAGTTGAACATGCTATTTAATGAACCAAGAAGCATGTATTCCTGAAGTGATTAGAGGATGAGTTAATAGAAACTCTTAATGAGATCTATACTCTATTTGGAGTGGAGTACCTACCTTCAGGAGTGCTCTTGATAGACTCACCTTTGTGAATGTGGAAATGTGGCCGTTTCCTATGGAGTTTGGGCAAAACTTCTAGAGCATTCACTAAACTGGGATAGACGTGCAGGGCCATAAATGCACGGGCTTATCTGATTGCACTATAGAAAAGGTTGTGTGTGGTTTGATGTCAGGAATAGAGTTCAAGACTACGTGTCACTCTAGTAAAAACTGAATCTTACTCACTATGCAAAGGTTCAAGTCCTTGGACACCTTTGTTTATGCACAATCTTATGTTTTTAAGAAACTGCTCGAAAAATATTTTTAAAAATTCAAGTGGGGGATTGTTGGAAATGTTTTACAAACATTATGTGAATTATTAAAAATGATTGAATAAGTGTATGAATGGCTCCTATGTTTGAGTAGTCCCACATCATGGGATTATAGGGAAGAGGCAAGGATTTATACTTGTTTCTAAGAAGTCATGTTGGGGCCTTGGGCTCCCAATACATGCATTGTTGTGGGGAGGGAGACCATGCATCATGACCACCACACACGCGCGCGCGACCGACCGACTCGACTCGACTCGACCCGACCCGGCCCGGTTCGGTTCGGGCTTGGGCTTGGGCTTTGTGGTGTAGGCACTTATATTTTTGGACCATAAAACTTAGTTGTTTTCGAACCGTTTTATTATGGAAAAATTATTTTGCGCACCGATATTTATTCTGCAACGGAAAAATTTTTTGCAACGGTAAAAAAAAATTAATCCCCCCGAAATTTTAGCAGATCCGATATTTTCTCCCAAAACCTAATTCTCGTTCTATATATACTATTTCATCTGAGACGAGAAAAACACCGAATTTTATATTCTCTTCTTCTCAGCCGCCATTAAAAAAAATTCTAAGAAATTTCGAGCAGTATTTTTCCCGAAAGTGCAAATCTGCACTGGTTTGTTTGTGCAAGCAAATCAGTTACTATTTTAGAGGCTGTTTTATCCTAGAGGCGGCGGCGAAGGAACGAATTGGTTTGCACCTCTGACCAAATCGCCGAATCGTCTTCAAGAAAGCGACCTAGTCCGCGACTCAGCCATTGTTTTCCAACAAAGACAATAAATCATGTAAAACTGGGGATACTGATAGGAATTGATTAATGATTATTGAGGTTAACAATTGCGTTTACATTAGGGATACCAGTGTGATGGATATTGGGGTTACCAATACTTTGTATTTACTCTGGGATTACCAGATATTTTTGGTTTGTAATCATTCTACGAATAAAACTGTGGAATGTATATGGTTGTTGCCTATATGTTGTTGGGTTCATAGTCATCCTATGGATAAACTATGGGGTGATTTTTGATAGTTCCCTTCTAATGAGGGGTTATCTCATGAATTTATATTTTCATACATGTAGGAAGGTTGTTGTCAAAATATTTAGGATATATGGGTTGAGGAGGGTAATCTCAAATTGTACAAATAGATAACTTGTAGACAAGTAAATCATTTGTTATAATTAAACCGTTAAGGCATCTATTCAGGAGAATGTGGATGGGTAATCTATCTTATGTTGCACTTTTACACATTTTATTATTATTGTTCTAACCCCTGTGTGCAAGAGCATAGGGATGGTTATTATGTTGTTTGTTGTACAGTTAAAGCGCTTGGCGGTTTTGTAGCAATGAAGATGCAAAAAGGTGTAACAGGAATAAAACAGAGTAATAGCAGGGATATAGCAGATGTGCAAAAAGGTTATTATATGTAAAACCAAGTATTTTAAAATTAATTAATCATCATTTCTATTCAAGAAAGTAATATTAGTTAATCTTATATAACAGAATCAAAGAATATCGTGGTTACGCACATTAAATTTGATAACCATAATAAATTACTACTGTATTCAGGCATTAAAGCTTTAAAATAAGCTCTTTGTACTAAATTTTTTTGTTTTAAACGAGAATTAATCAAACCAAGCTTCGTGTATTAATATCGCAAAAGTTAATGTAAAAAGGCCTTGATTTAGCGGATGCAGCTGAAAATATCGGGGCTTAAAGCGGATATATTGTTCGTCAGTGGTAAATTAAAATACCATAGTGGTTGAAGAGAGCTATAGGCTATGGCGGGGATTTTGCGGGGTTTTAATTGCCTATGTTATTTGACATTAGTGAGCGATAAACTCATTACGCTAAGCGACGTGGTCGCACTAGATATCTCTTAGTTTCAGAGTAATTGTTATTATTCACGCCAGCCTATGGACTAGTCTGAACATTTGTGCTTTCCTTTTAACTTCTCAAATACTGATTGAATAGTTCGAGGGTTAAAATTTTCAGGCTCTTCTTCGAGTAAGCTTTCGAAAATGTGTACAAGGCAGTTAACTATGTAAGAGTTTTCTTTCCATCGTAATTTATTTCAGATGTATTTACAGCAAGGACGTTTATTGCCAATAACCAAGGAGGCATCTTCGTATATTGCTATTATGATTATATTTTGTAATAACTATATTTGATTTGAACATGGATTTTCGAAAGAGGAAGTTTTAATGGAAAGTTAATGTGTTTTGAAATGTTTTCATATTCTCGTGCTCTCTAATGTTAAGATTCATTAAGATATCTGTATTCTATCGTCGGGATTAATACTATAGATGACTGCAACATCTATAGCGCTTAGATTTGGACATTATATAATAGGGTGTTATAATCTGGTTTTAGGTTTATCGATCTCTTCAGATCTTTAACTTTCAAGTTCTTTTCTTCTTTTGAGTACAATTATCGGTGAAAACACCAAATGTTAACTTAGAATCAACCCTAAGTGTTAATGAAAGCACCAACCTATAAGGGAAATCAGTTTAATATTAGTCACAAATATCATATAACAGTAGACAGAAAGTAGAAAAAAGTAAAGAGATATAAAATTTTACAGTTGTTTGGATAATTTCAGCTTATGTCCACTTCAATCAATTTTTTATTATGCTTTTGCTAGTTTATCTCTTTGGATTTGAACTAGTTAATCCATAATTATAGGTTACAAGCATTGAATGTGTGTTAAAGGAGATAACAAGTGAAGAAGTAGTTATAATTTGATAGAGTAATGGTATCTCCAACAAGATCTGATCGCCTACCTAATTGAAGATATGTTGGTATTTATATGCAAATTCATCAGTGTTGGGCTAGAAACCAAGTTGTTGTGAAGTCCGCATGCTGAGTCGAACCAACCCTTTAAATCGCACCACCACCCAAGTCATCTATATAAATCGACCCCAAGTCATAGCTACGACTCGGGTCCGAGTCCTATACATAGGCAATTTTCTACTTTCTCCATTTGTATCTGCTTCATGTCTTTTTGTTGAGTGTTGATGTCTACTGATAGAGTGAACCAGTCTACTGATAGGATCAAAGAGAGCAGAAGAACGATGTTGGAAACAAAATAGCTAGGTGTTCCAATTCTTCAGTGAATCCATAAGTGCCAAACGATGAAACATCTATATGAAGGACGGTATTTAAGAAAATGTGTTCATGTAAAATGAAAAAATTGAGTAGAATGAATCATTGTTCCCATGTTTATGTGTGATGGTTGTGCTCACATATATAGATATAACGGATAATACTTAATGATAATTATCGAGTTTCACCAGAGAAATATATTTGCGGATGTGATATCTTTTTGAAAGAATTTGAAAAAAAAACTAAAAGTTCACAAAGGGAAAACCTGTAAGAATATCAAACTTTCAATGCAGAAAATTACTCTCCATACTGAAAATAGTTCAGAGACCAAGTCATCGAAGATTGAGCTAAAAGAACTAAACGCTGAAGAACATGAGAGTACTGTGCAATTAGAACTCAATCACTCCAGTGATGATGAATTTTTTTAATCCTAAAGATACTAGAATACACTTGTAACACCCCACCACCGCCAGGGTGGCTCTTGCAAGCACTCTGACTTTGGAGGGGCGTTTGTACCGGGTAAACATGCATAATGATATATCAAGGCAGAACAAGAACATATGTATATATGTAAACAAAGTAAATAAGATAAGTAAAACAGCGGAAGATTTCAACTATTTCAAAACAAGTCTGGTACAACATAATGTCAACTTTTCAAATACACAAGTCTAGATAAAAACAACATCACTGAAAAACTGAAATACATAAGTATTATCCCCAAAATAAGTGATAACCATAGCTAGCTTCATGTCAAGACCGTACATGAGCTAAAATCCCACAAGCAAGCGATCAGGAATCCAAGCTAAGCTCCAATATTCCCTCCCTGGGAACCTGGGGGGGGGGGGGCGGAAACGGAAGAAAAGAGGCGAAAGAAAAACAGGTCAGTCAAAAAGACTGAGTAAGCCCTACTACAATTAATGTAAACTGATAAAGTTAACTGGCATGAGGTACTGAGATGAACATAAGGATAATTACATACTAGCATGGTGAATATCTAACAGATAGTTCAAAGGAGTCATCGCATAATCAAGGTGAAGTTTTCACCACTGGTGTACCAGCATTCTAACATATCATGTATAAACAAGAATTTATCCCTTGGCCTAAACTTGGCCCAGTATCAGGTGTTTGACCTAAATCAAGATCCAACTTCTTGGTACCAATTCTAGTATAACAGGCTTAGGTGTTACCCCAATGTTTACATCGAAACAGGACGGAACAGAATGGTCCATACAGAGATAGAGTTTGGGAAAAATGGGCTTTTACCACCCTAACAGATAAAGTACAGAAACGGAATGCTAACAATAATGGGCCTTTACTACCCTAACAGAACGGTACCACGCAGAAACAGACGGGTGTTACCACCCAACAAAACAGACGGTACCAACCGAATCAGACAGAGCTAAGTGTACCCTAAATCCTACCCAAGCGATCGGCTCCCTAATACATAAATACCCTATGTCGGCCCCACGATAGGGTGTATCACTCCCTAAAGTGGGAACCAATTGGCACAGGCATATTTACAGATGTCACGGCGTCTTACATCTTCAGAGGCAGACCGGGATCCATGCACGCACATGACCCGGTTGGAACGCACCATCAACACCCATCGCCATTATCAGAATGAACCACTTATAATTAGTTCAGTAAGCGTGCCCGGACCCTACCTACAGTTGGGTCAAAGTTTTGATACCAGAAAGGGTTACCGACTAATATGGGTTCCAAACAACAAATGACACAAGTATTCCCCCTTGTGTCCCCAGACTATCAGATTCGGATTAACTTATTAACAGAGTTCAGACATACAAAGTTCAGACGATCAGTTTTCAGACTAACGGATCAGACAACAGATTTACAAACTTGCCTAACTTGGTGTGGGTCCTACAGATCCGCAAAACAGGTTCGTTTAATTTATCAATCAAGTTAGTTTATCCAGACCAGATATCAAATCGGTTCTCAGCCTTATCAAATTACTGAGTTGGATTGGTTAAGTATAGTTCAACTTAACCTCGTTAAATTACCGAGTTCGGATTGGCTAAGTGTAGGTTAACTTAACCCTTTTTCTAATCATGGATTAACCTGGTTAAGTGTAACGATGGGTTCACGACTTAACCCCGATTAATCCCCCAAGTCCAAATTGGTTAAGTATTAAGTGGACCATGACTTA
This sequence comes from Allium sativum, assembly GCA_030737875.1. Taxonomy (NCBI): domain Eukaryota; kingdom Viridiplantae; phylum Streptophyta; class Magnoliopsida; order Asparagales; family Amaryllidaceae; genus Allium; species Allium sativum. Next base: position 40,005,324 of record CM060913.1, read on the forward strand.
ACCCTAATCATGAGGCATTAATTAATTAATGTGCCTTAACCTCTCACATTAGACTTTGTTGCGGTTACTAGTTAAGCCGGTCAGTTCTGGGTAGCTTTACACCACAACTTGGTCTAACCTCGGGTTCAAGGTACAACATGACCAACTTCTCACATTGGGTCCTATTGTTTGTAGCAACTAGTTAAGCCGGTCGGTTCCGGGTAGGTTTACGCTACAAACTCAACCCAACCTCGAGTTGGTCACACTTATATTTTCTAAGTGTCATGTCCATTATGTTTCCAAAACATATTACAAGTTTTCAAGCATTTGGGTAGACCTAACTTAATAGGTAAATTCCCAATGGGTAGACCTAACTTAATAGGTAAATTCCCAATCTTATGTTTTTATGTCTTTTAAGTTTACCCAACCCCAAACACAATCCCATCGCTTACATATCGCAATAGCGCATAAAGGATAGAAAGAGGGAACTTGACATAATCATGACATAAAGGTGTTGAAGCCACAAGTTTAACATGGTGGCATATGAAATGTACATATGTTCATATACTTGCATATTACATTTTTAGGCCTCAAAAGCATGCATAAAACCAAACTTAGCATATAAGTGATACATGGTGATAAATGACATGTAGAAGTTGCCATAAGTTCGCATTTAGCCTCACATGCAAGTTATCATAAGGGATATGATAACTTACATGTTGCCAAAATGCAACCTTTAGCATAAAGCTTGAAGCTTTAAACTCATAAACCCAAGATAAGCTTGCATAACATGATAACATGAGCATAATGATCAACCATAACATAACTTGCATATCATATGACAAACTTGCATATCATAACATAGCAAACTTGCATAACATAACATGATAAACTTGCATATCATAATGATCAAACACAACTTGCATCATTCATTAACTTTAGAGTTTAAATATGAAAGTAGAAAAGGGCGTACAATGCTTATGAAGACACAAAAATATATATAGATTGAGACAAAGCCCTTATGCAATCAAATAAACCCAAAATGCAAGCTCCAATAGAAAAACCGTTGAGCCAAAATGATCAAAACCCTTGCTTTATGATGTAAATATGGAAACTTGACTTGAATGCAAGCTAATGACACTCATACAAGCTTGAAAATACTTGTATGCATTGAAAATCTCTCATAGAAATAACTTAGAATTTTATGAAGAGAGTGGAGGCCATGAGAGGAATGATTTTTCCATAGTTTAGTTACTTGAATGAATAATGATGATTTAGGGTTAGGTTAGGGGCTTATTTATAGAGATTAGGATTAGTTTCAACCTTAGGATTAAACCCTAATTCCAATCTCAGCCCTTAAAACCGAATCTAGCCCCAAAACCTAACCAAAACCCCAAAATGGTGCACCAGGCAAAACTGCCCGGCTGAACCAAGTCGACAGGGCTGTCGAATTGGGTCCAACCAAGTCGACTGCCAAGTCGACAGGCCTGTCGACTTGGTTGGCTTGGCGGGAAATTTCCCGCCTAGCCTTCCAGGCCCGAAATCCGAAATTTGAACTTGAAATTCAAATCTGTTTTGAACTTGAAATTTTCTGAAAACTTCATTGGGCCTTAATCGGGTCATACGGACTCCGATTTTCGAAAACTCGGACTCTATTTCGCGTATTTTTCCGAGACGAACGCAATGGAATTGCCCGTTTTCCTTGATTCAGATTTATAAATTAAATTCTGCCTCGATTTACGATATAACAGGTTATCAGAAATACGGGTTGTAAAATTCTCCCCTCCTTAAAGGATTTCGTCCTCGAAATCTTCAAGTTAGGAAGAACGCATCCTACCATCCATCATCCATCTACTCAAATCATCATTCACGAGCAATCATTGTCCTTAAAGATTCTAATGCGGTATGAACATATGCAAAAGGTGTGTGTATATGTTCTTATCTAATGCAAAGATCCTCAATGCAAAGTATGTTAGTGAAATGAATCCATTTTGTATGCAAATAGTCCTAATCATATAATACTATATGTGTGCACAAACATTCGTCCATATGCAACATCCATGTGCTGAATTAACCATCTTGCAACCATAAGGATTGAAATGTACACACGTCCATATGCAATATGAGAGTGTATTTCAAGCCGATCTAGTGCCTAGTGTGTGTTTATGCATCCACGAGCAACCACTAGCAACCACTTGCATCCACTTGCAACCATCAAACATAGCATGTCTCAAACACATGTTTACATCCATAGGATTCCTATCTCAACAAGATACAGTCGAGTGATGGAAGCGAGTACAGATAAAACAAAAACTTGGTACATATACTTACAGACTACTAGTACAGATCAGATTTCCCCAAATGATTCTTAGGAAACTAAGCATGGTAGAAACCCAGAATGTATTCGTCATAGTCACCCTCATGCCCAACACAGATACTCTCAAACCTCAATTTATCACAAACAGATGAGTTATAACTCTCAGGGAGTTTGAGACTATTACCAGATCAGAAGCAAGACTAGCATTAAAGTACCGAGTTTCCATTACAGAATCAAAATACCAGAAAAAGAGTTTCAAACTGAAAATCAGACAAGGAAAAGTAAACATCTTACAGACAAATTATTCTAGCCCTAATCTATTCACTCGCCATGCGAATATTCACCATTCCTTCCGATGTAGTCCCTTTCTTCTTCGGGCAGTCCTTAGTGAAGTGTCCCATCTCTCCACAGTTAAAGCAAGTGCCCTTCCTCTTTCTGCAATCCTTGTTTAGATGAGTTGAGCTTCCACAAGTAAAGCACTTCTTTTCCTTCTTATCTTCAGACTTCTCCTCCTTCTTTTGCATTTCCTTTTTGGGCCCCGTTTTCTTGTTTTGAGACTCATTCACCTTGACCTCCTTCTTTGCACTCTTGTTCTCTTCATTGAGTAGGGCCATATCTACCAAACTCTCAAACGTGGCCCCCATGGGCACATGAGACATAGCTAACTCCTGTAACGGCTCATTCAATCCTCTAGCAAAACGAAGAACCTTCTTCTGAGTAGTACTCACCATATCCAAGCCAAAACGAGCTAACTGATTGAACTTGTTCACATATTCTTTGACAGACATGTCTCCTTGCTTCAAAGCAATAAACCTCTCCATTTGCAAATTCTCTTCAGCAGAAGACAGAAACTTAAGCCCGAATCTTGTCCTGAAATCGGCCCAAATCTCAACGGGCCTAGTCGCGGTGGTGATCTCCCACCAATACGCGGCTTCATCCTTCATAAGCCAAACCGCCAACAAGATCTTTCTCTGATCATCTAATCCAAAGATAGCGAATAAATCCTCGGTCTCTTTCAACCAATTCCGGGCCTCTACAAAAGTCTCGGTACCTAGAAAGTTCTTGCCACCCATTGCTTTGAAGTCCTTGCAAATCTTCGTGAACTCTACATGAGGATGCTGAGGGGGAGGAGGAGGAGGAACCTCAGCGACAGGAGGAGGAGGAACATTAACCACCGGAGGAGGAGTAACATTTGTGGGGTCGGCTTCGGTCGCCCTAGCCTCCATAAGTCTTCTATACCAAACAGGAACTTGCACTCCCTCTGGGATAACAAAGTTATCTGTCATACTGAAACGAAGGAAAAGATAGATTCAGAACGAGGAAACTAAGAATAGATAACTAAGGATTGTGCTAATGGCTTTTTGGGGAATAGCCTTTAAAATAAACTAGACTTTTCTTTGGAAAATACTTTATACTTAGTTTTGAAACTAGTTTTCCAAAAGTTTTCTAAAAACATTTTTGTTCCTTCTCGTAAACCATATGCTCTGATACCAAATGTAACACCCCATCTCCGCCAGGGTGGCTCTTGCAAGCACTCTGACTTTGGAGGGGCGTTTGTACCGGGTAAACATGCATAATGATATATCAAGGCAGAACAAGAACATATGTATATATGTAAACAAAGTAAATAAGATAAGTAAAACAGCGGAAGATTTCAACTATTTCAAAACAAGTCTGGTACAACATAATGTCAACTTTCCAAATACACAAGTCTAGATAAAAACAACATCACTGAAAAACTGAAATACATAAGTACTATCCCCAAAATAAGTGATAACCATAGCTAGCTTCATGTCAAGACCGTACATGAGCTAAAATCCCACAAGCAAGCGATCAGGAATCCAAGCTAAGCTCCAATATTCCCTCCCTGGGAACCTGGGGGGGGGAAACGGAAGAAAAGAGGCGAAAGAAAAACAGGTCAGTCAAAAAGACTGAGTAAGCCCTACTACAATCAATGTAAACTGATAAAGTTAACTGGCGTGAGGTACTGAGATGAACATAAGGATAATTACATACTAGCATGGTGAATATCTAACAGATAGTTCAAAGGAGTCATCGCATAATCAAGGTGAAGTTTTCACCACTGGTGTACCAGCATTCTAACATATCATGTATAAACAAGAATTTATCCCTTGGCCTAAACTTGGCCCAGTATCAGGTGTTTGACCTAAATCAAGATCCAACTTCTTGGTACCAATTCTAGTATAACAGGATTAGGTGTTACCCCAATGTTTACATCGAAACAGGACGGAACAGAATGGTCCATACAGAGATAGAGTTTGGGAAAAATGGGCTTTTACCACCCTAACAGATAAAGTACAGAAACGGAATGCTAACAATAATGGGCCTTTACTACCCTAACAGAACGGTACCACGCAGAAACAGACGGGTGTTACCACCCAACAAAACAGACGGTACCAACCGAATCAGACAGAGCTAAGTGTACCCTAAATCCTACCCAAGCGATCGGCTCCCTAATACATAAATACCCTATGTCTGCCCCACGATAGGGTGTATCACTCCCTAAAGTGGGAACCAATTGGCACAGGTATATTTACAGATGTCACGGCGTCTTACATCCTCAGAGGCAGACCGGGATCCATGCACGCACATGACCCGGTTGGAACGCACCATCAACACCCATCGCCATTATCAGAATGAACCACTTATAATTAGTTCAGTAAGCGTGCCCGGACCCTACCTATAGTTGGGTCAAAGTTTTGATACCAGAAAGGGTTACCGACTAATATGGGTTCCAAACAACAAATGACACAAGTATTCCCCCTTGTGTCCCCAGACTATCAGATTCGGATTAACTTATTAACAGAGTTCAGACATACAAAGTTCAGACGATCAGTTTTCAGACTAACGGATCAGATAACAGATTTACAAACTTGCCTAACTTGGTGTGGGTCCTACAGATCCGCAAAACAGGTTCGTTTAATTTATCAATCAAGTTAGTTTATCCAGACCAGGTATCAAATCGGTTCTCAGCCTTATCAAATTACTGAGTTGGATTGGTTAAGTATAGTTCAACTTAACCTCGTTAAATTACCGAGTTCGGATTGGCTAAGTGTAGGTTAACTTAACCCTTTTTCTAATCATGGATTAACTTGGTTAAGTGTAACGATGGGTTCACGACTTAACCCCGATTAATCCCCCAAGTCCAAATTGGTTAAGTATTAAGTGGACCATGACTTAACCCTAATCATGAGGCATTAATTAATTAATGTGCCTTAACCTCTCACATTAGACTTTGTTGCGGCTACTAGTTAAGCCGGTCAGTTCCGGGTAGCTTTACACCACAACTTGGTCTAACCTCGGGTTCAAGGTACAACATGACCAACTTCTCACATTGGGTCCTATTGTTTGTAGCAACTAGTTAAGCCGGTCGGTTCCGGGTAGGTTTACGCTACAAACTCAACCCAACCTCGAGTTGGTCACACTTATATTTTCTAAGTGTCATGTCCATTATGTTTCCAAAACATATTACAAGTTTTCAAGCATTTGGGTAGACCTAACTTAATAGGTAAATTCCCAATGGGTAGACCTAACTTAATAGGTAAATTCCCAATCTTATGTTTTTATGTCTTTTAAGTTTACCCAACCGCAAACGCAATCTCATCGCTTACATATCGCAATAGCGCATAAAGGATAGAAAGAGGGAACTTGGCATAATCATGACATAAAGGTGTTGAAGCCACAAGTTTAACATGGTGGCATATGAAATGTACATATGTTCATATACTTGCATATTACATTTTTAGGCCTCAAAAGCATGCATAAAACCAAACTTAGCATATAAGTGATACATGGTGATAAATGACATGTAGAAGTTGCCATAAGTTCGCATTTAGCCTCACATGCAAGTTATCATAAGGGATATGATAACTTACATGTTGCCAAAATGCAACCTTTAGCATAAAGCTTGAAGCTTTAAACTCATAAACCCAAGATAAGCTTGCATAACATGATAACATGAGCATAATGATCAACCATAACATAACTTGCATATCATATGGCAAACTTGCATATCATAACATAGCAAACTTGCATAACATAACATGATAAACTTGCATATCATAATGATCAAACACAACTTGCATCATTCATTAACTTTAGAGTTTAAATATGAAAGTAGAAAAGGGCTTACAATGCTTATGAAGACACAAAAATATATATAGATTGAGACAAAGCCCTTATGCAATCAAATAAACCCAAAATGCAAGCTCCAATAGAAAAACCCTTGAGCCAAAATGATCAAAACCCTTGCTTTATGATGTAAATATGGAAACTTGACTTGAATGCAAGCTAATGACACTCATACAAGCTTGAAAACACTTGTATGCATTGAAAATCTCTCGTAGAAATAACTTAGAATTTTATGAAGAGAGTGGAGGCCATGAGAGGAATGATTTTGCTATAGTTTAGTTACTTGAATGAATAATGATGATTTAGGGTTAGGTTAGGGGCTTATTTATAGAGATTAGGATTAGTTTCAACCTTAGGATTAAACCCTAATTCCAATCTCAGCCCTTAAAACCGAATCTGGCCCCAAAACCTAACCAAAACCCCAAAATGGTGCACCAGGCAAAACTGCCCGGCTGAACCAAGTCGACAGCCAAGTCGACAGAGCTGTCGACTTGGGTCCAACCAAGTCGACTGCCAAGTCGACAGGCCTGTCGACTTGGTTGGCTTGGCGGGAAATTTCCCGCCTAGCCTTCCAGGCCCGAAATCCGAAATTTGAACTTGAAATTCAAATCTGTTTTGAACTTGAAATTTTCTGAAAACTTCATTGGGCCTTAATCAGGTCATACGGACTCCGATTTTCGAAAACTCGGACTCTATTTCGCGTATTTTTCCGAGACAAACGCAATGGCATAGCCCGTTTCCCTTGATTCAGATTTATAAATTAAATTCTGCCTCGATTTACGATATAACAGGTTATCAGAAATACGGGTTGTTACAACACTCGACGATCTGAAACCCTGGAAGATTTCTGCGAAATTTTTGAGGGAAGACTCAATTAATGAATTGCGCAAATTTTACAAAAGCTATAGCGAGCGAATGAGGAAGTTAAATATCTTGAATTACCAAAAGATGTATGCCCTCAGTAAGTTCTTATATTTTCTCGTCCCAATTTTGTTACATGATCGTTATTCTTATCATTTGAAGCTTTATATATATTAATGCATATTAATACATGAATTATATACCCAAATTGTTTTCAAATTGTTTCCAAATTATTTTCAAAGTAGCTTGAAGTTGTCGCTTCAGTTCCTTATCATTCTGACTAAGCGGCATGGCTTACTCTTTATTTATTTTCTAAAAAGATTTGTGATTGTAGCCTCTAGGCTTTTTGCATATCGGTTGTGTCGATAAGATCTTTTCTAAAACCTTGTATTCAAGGAACCATTTTTAATTTCATATGTGGCTAAACTATGTACGAAATTGACAAGCATAGGCCATCGACTTTGCTACCATTGGTTATATCGACAACTTAACGAGGACTCGATAAAAGAAGGACGACATGCTTATTGAGCCTATGTGTTGGTATGGTTGTTAACCACTGCGTTGGATGCTATTAGTTGTTGCTAATGTTTTGATACATGGTTTGCATATATATTGGAACACCAATGGAAAGACAATGAATCATGTAAAACAGTGGATATTAATAGGAATTGATTAATGATTATTGAGGTTAACAATTGCATTTACATTAGGGATACCAGTGTGAGGGATATTGGGGTTACCAATACTTTGTATTTACTCTGGGATTACCAGATATTTGTGATTCGTAATCATCCTATGAATAAAACTATGGAATGTATATGGTTGTTGCCTATGTGTTGTTGGGTTCATAGTCATCCTATGGATAAACCATGGGGTGATTTTTGATAATTCCCTTCTAATGAGGTTTTATGTCATGAATTTCTATTTTCATACATGTAGGAAGGCTGTTGTCAAAATATTTAGGATATATGAGTTGAGATGGGTAATCTCAAATTGTACAAATAGATAACTTGTAGACAAGTAAATCATTTGTTATTATTAAACCATTAAGGCATCTATCTAGGAGAATGTGGATGGGTAATCTACCTTATGTTGCACTTTAACGCATTTTATTATTATTGTTCTAACCCCTGTGTGCAAGAGCATAGGGATGGTTATTATGTTGTTTGTTGTACAGTTAAAGCGCTTGGCGATTTTATAGCAGTGGAGATGCAAAAAGGTGTAATGGGGATAAAACAGAGAAATAGCAGGGATATAGCAGATGTGCAATAAGGTTATTATACGTAAAACCAAGTATTTTAAAATTAATTAATCATCATTCACACATCATTTCTATTCAAGAAAGTAATATTAGTTAATCTTATATAACAGAATCAAAGAATATCATGGTTACGCACATTAAATTTGATAACCATAATAAATTACTACAGTATTCAGGCATTAAAGCTTTAAAATCAGCTCTTTATACTATTTTTTTTGTTTTAAACGAGAATTAATCAAATCAAGCTTCATGTATTAATATCGCAAAAGTTGATGTAAAAAGGCCTTGATTTAGCGGGTGCAGCTGAAAATATCGGGGCTTAAAGTGGATAAAATTGTTCGTCAGTGGTAAACTGAAATAGCATAGTGTTTGAAGAGTGCTATAGGCTATAGCAGGGATTTTGCGGGGTTTTAATTGTCCATGTTGTTTGATATTAGTGGGAGATAAACTCATTCCGCTAAGCTACGTGCTCTCACTAGATATCTCTTAGTTTCAGAGTAATTGTTATTATTCACACCAGCCTGTGTACTAGTCTGAACTTTTGTGTTTTCCCTTTAAATTCTCAAATACTCATTGAGTTGTTCGAGGGTTAAAATTTTTAGGTTCTTCTTCGAGTAAGCTTTCGAAAATGTGTATTGAGGCAATTATCTATGTAAGAGTTTTCTTTCCAGGTTAATTTATTTCAGATGTATTTACAGGAAGGATGTTTATTGCCAATAACCAAGGAGGCATCTTCGTATATTGCTACTATGATTATATTTTGTAATAACTATATTTGATTTGAACATATATTTTTGAAAGAGGAAGTTTTAATGAAAAGTTAATGAATGTGTTTTGAAACTTTTTCATATTCTCGTGCTCTCTAATGTTAAGATTCATTAACATATCTGTATTCTATCGTTGGGGGTTAATACTCTAGATGACTGCAACATCTGTTGTGCTTAGATTTTGACATTATATAATGGGGTGTTATAATCTGGTTTTAGGTTTATCGATCTCTTCATATCTTTAACTTTCAAGTTCTTTTCTTTTTTGAGTACAATTATCGGTGAAAACACCAAATGTTAACTTAGAATCAACCCTAAGTGTTAATGAAAGCACCAGCCTATAAGGGAAATCGATTTAATATTAGTCACAAATATCATATAAACAGTAGATAGAAAGCAGAAAAAAGTAAAGAGATATAAAATTTTACATTTGTTTGGATAATTTCAGTCTATGTCCACTTCAATCTATCTTATATTATGCTTTTGCTAGTTTGATCTCTTTGGATTTGAACTAGTTAATCCATAGTTATAGGTTACAAGCTTTGAATGTGTGTTAAAGGAGATAACAAGTGAAGAAGTAGTTATAATTTGATGGAGTAATGGTATCTCCAACAAGATCCGATCGCCTACCTAGTTGAAGATATGTTGGTATTTATATGCAAATTCATCAGTGTTGGGCTAGAAACCAAGTTGTTGTGAAGTCTGCATGCTGAGCCGAACCAACCCTTTAAATCGCACCACCAACCAATTCATCTATATAAATCGACCCCAAGTCATAGCTACGACTCAGGTCCGAGTCCTATACATAGCCAAATTTCTACTTTCTCCATTTGTATCTGCTTTATGTCTTCTAGTTGAGTGGCCCATCCAATCTTGAGTCAATTCGAAATTGTTTATTCGTCCATTTCCATTAGTCCTGAAATTCCTTCGTATGAGTCATCCATATCGTGTTAAATGCTTATCCAAATCACATAAAATTTCATAGGTCCTATGTTGAGGCATAGTTGAGTCTTCCATATGTGTCGCAAGTCATGAGATTGACTCGATATAACTCGGTCTAGAGCCATGAAGATAACTCGTACCTGATCCATGAGGTCAATTCTATTTCACACCGACCTTTTCCGAACTGTTCCTTAGTGGGTGCTTCTTTGAAGTTTGGTTCCGATCTGATTTAAATTATCTAAGGTTGGTTTGGTTCAAAAGTAAGTACATGTTCTAGTTAAAATAGGAATCATATATTGCTAATGTTTTTTTTAATGTCTTTGGAATTGTTCTTTTTATTTGTTACTACAATTGCTTTAAGAGATAAGGCTTGCTAAATGCATTTGCTAGCTGAAATACCTAATGCTAAACCAAAGTTTTGTAAGCGTGAAGAAATAAAATTATTTTTGAGGCCCAAATCATAAATTTTGGGGGCATATATATTTAACCATTTTTTATGTACTAGGGAATTATGAAAATGTTTATTAAATCATAAGAAGATAGCAACTGCTCACTGAATGTTCATTAATTAATAGTTATAACAGAAAGCTATTTTGATTGATATTTTTTGTATAAAATCTTATTTGAAGGTTGCAAATTTCATTTGAATTCTATTAGTGGTATTGTCCGGCACATTTTGTGCATTAGTGTATCTATATTGTTAAGGAATAAAAAACTAATATAGAACCTAACTCCTAGATATTTTGTTAATATTAGCATTCAAATACAATATGAATTTTTCCTTTTTTTATTTCTTTGTTTTATACTTAATTGTTTAAATTTTGCACAATTGCTTATTTTTGGTATTGTATTGTGGTGGTAACAAACAAATTGATTCACAGGTAATGATTAAGCTTCCTTTCTTTTTAAACTTAATTTTAGTTACCAATTATTAGGGTCTAAACTAGGAATTTGGCCACAGCTTAAATTGACTTAAGATCTTCCCTGACTACTTCTTTATGTTTCCTACGTAGAATTTGCTACCTGGATGGACTATCTGTCTTGATTGTTCTCACATAGAGATCTTTGTATAATTAAGAACTATGTATATTTGCTTTTGTTTGAGTTAAAAATGAGAAAGAACAAAAGAGTTATGTGCTCGACTACATAATGAACAAGACATATATGCTTCTAGAATTGCTGTTTGAAGATGAAAAAATGTACTATGCTAGCGAAGTTGAGCATCGTGATGTGGGGAAGCAGTTTAATTCATTTTTATTTAAGCATTGGTCATGAAACACTTTTTAATGTTCATATTTGGCCTTTTTAACTATTTCTTTTTTGGGAATTACATTCTGCACTAGAACTTAAATTAAAAATAGTATACTATCTTGTGGTGTGGCTGAAAATAAGATAATATTTATATAATATTTATTGGTAAGTGATGAACCACTCCGCGTAAATGAGACTTCGATTATAGATCGACTAAATATTTCATCCACACTAACATATTGAAATAAGGAGTTTTATAAGAAAATTTTGATGATGGTGGGTCCTGTTATTAAACCACTTTTATTTAAGTGGATATGACCATTGTATTATTTGTTTTGAGCATTTCTATTCATCGGATAATCTCCTAGTATGAAAAGTATTGGCTTGTACTTGTTGGGACTCGTAGATGATAACATAAATTTTTGATGGAATCCATAGATAGAATACTTAAGTTGAATCATAGCAACTGTGATTAATTTTATACAACCACAGTTAACTGCCGTTGTAATTTTGCTATATCCCGTAGCATATTACTGCTGCTACGTTTTTCCCAAATACTCTTTAATACAGCCTTTTCGCTTTAAGCCCTCTATATTTCGCTATTCCTGATATATCCTGTTATTTTCGCTATATTACGCTACTCCGACTACATCTTTGATGGAAGAAATGAACTGACAAATGATACTTTTACATTATAAAAATTATGAAATTAGTTTTTTTTTCCATTGAATTTATTAATACATATTTTTAGAAACAAGAAATGCTAATATTCTATTAAATTTAATTAAATCAAATAGTTGTTTACTTTTATTTACAGATATTTGCATATGTTTTTATTTAAAATTAAGAATGTATTGATTATATTAAATTAATTGTTAGTTTTCCATTTAATTGTCGTCTATGCATTCATAAAAACATTAAGAACGAGTTAAATGTTCTATTTTAGAATCATTGGCTATATCCTGCTATTTCCTCGATTTATCCTCGTTGACTTTTCGGAACTCCATCGCATTTCATCCCTTAAGCGCTTTAAATGCACAATATACGACATATAATAAAATGTTCAATTCTCATGCAACAATTGATTTATTGGAAGACCAGGTTTATCGGAATGAAATTCTTTTGGTGCATATTTCATTGTGGTCGTATTTCTTTTTCATGTAATTTCTTTCTAAGTAAATGTTTTCTCATGTATTCATATATTTAGTATTGAAGGATTTTGAGAAACATAATGATTTTATTTCTCTCTACTGTATTTTACATTTATATTTAGAGAAATACTAAAACTAAAAATCAATAATTACAAAAGTTACTTCAAATTTTCTAAAATACAGAAATTGCAAAATTACGTTAGTATCCTTGCATTATTTGAAACATAAATATAAATTTAGTTATTAAATTCTGGTCCAAAATATAAAAACAGTGACACAAAAAACCATAATTTTAATTAAAAAACTATAACCCAAAATAGTGAAGCATGGTTTTTTATATACAAAGACGTTAATACCCGACTTATGGAAGAAAAATGAAATCCAACTTAGTGAAATTTGGTACATCCATGCTTCACCATCGTTGGCATCTCCAAATGTGGCTCCTTCAACATATCACATTATATTCAACTCGAAATGTAAATATTACACCCATGGGTTCTTTAATTCTAATTCCTCTCTATCAGTACACGCTCCAAGTATTTTGACCTACAAATAGTCACTACAAATGTTTAACATCAAATATAGATTTGAATTTGGTTTTAAGACTGAGTATTTATGAGTTAAACTAATAGTTTGTAAAGGGATAATTTCAAATATGGATAGTGTCATATTTCACATTCCTTGTTTGAAATCATCTTCGTACATCGAATATCATATTTCATGCATATGGTCTAAAATCAGTTTTATTCAATTTGCTCAATACATTCAATCTAAACAACTGATTCAACTAAAAGGTATTCAAGAACTAGTGCTTATAACGAAATAGGAAATAATAATAGTTTTGAAAAATGTGTTCATTTATGTGCATAATATAAATTATTATGTTGAGAATAGAGTAAATATCAGTCTTTCTATGTAGCGAAATACACATAATATAAACTATAATAACTTACCAAATTAAATGAATAATTTTCAGATCTGGATAGCACCAAATCCTCGCCTATAGCATTTCTCAAATCTTGGGAGGTTTTTTATTTTCCAAATACCGATAGATTCTAAATCCTGAACATTCACTGAAAGTGTTAAACTAATGTTAAATATTATGTAATTAGACAAACCTTGAAAATTATAACTAGAAAAAGATAAAGAAAATTCAAACTTTTGACTAGTTTATTGCAATTATACTACTACTAATTTAAGAATAAACATTAGACTTTATTCAAGCAAAATACTAATCTTAATGTATCCAAGAGTCAAACCCAATGTCTAGTTATTAGAACCAAGAACTGAAAAGACAGACTGACCAGATTCAAAAATATCCAAACCCGAACCAAAGCTGATGGGTCTTGGGTTGGGTCTAGATGATGAAAAAACAATAAAGACCTCATAAAATCCTATATGAATTGAACCGTACTGAAATACTCAACCAAAAAAACATTGAAATATATGTATTTCCAATGCTACTATCAACCGAACCCGACCCAACCCGATCTGACCCGACCAGAATCCCGAAGCAAAACACAAGTTAGATTAGGATTTATGAAATGTATAGTCTAAACCCGACAAATCCTAACCCGCCTATAACATGTTGGAGATGCGGATTAAGGATCTTAAGACAAGTTAAACACTAGAGGGGATGAATAGTGTTTAATGGAATTTATTTAATTTTTTTGAAATCTTTTTGGATCAAACGCACATTATACAAATCACAGATATTAACAAACACATAATCAATCACAGAATGCAAAAAGTAAAAAGCGATAAAAGGAAAATACATATTGGGGTTTTATACTGGTTCGGGACTCCCCGACATCCAGTTGCACACAACGTTGGGTTGATTTAGATTTTTTTATTCAACAAAATCCAATTACAATCTTTAATTTCAGGGCTACAAGGGCACACCCCTATTGATTCATAGTACAGTGAGGCTTAATTGATTTTAGGACAACAACTTTACACTCAATCGATTTGCGGGACACAATTGCACCGAGTTACTTTAAACAGGACAGGATCACACCCTTCTCTTATCAGTTTTTGTAGTATTGACTCTATAGGACTTGATCTTGGGATCATTGATTACAAACAACCTATAACTCTCGAGAAGCGCTTGAATTCAGAGAGATTTTGATTTAGAATTGAAAGAGAAGAAGAATGATATGATTTCTATTGAAATCAGTAGAGTATAAGTGTAGAAAATCAAGAAATAAAGTATTATAATGGTAGGATGTTAAGAGAGGAAGAAGAAGATGATTAATTATTAAAAAAACAGAATTCTAGAAGGTATTTATAGGTTTCCAATAGTCACAACGTTTCTGAAAGGATTTGAATTTAAAAGACACATCTTTTCAAAAATTTAAAAAACACCTTAACGGCTAGTATGTCGACATGCATAAAAGCATATGTCGACATATGTTAGTGTAAAATCAAAAAATAAATTTTATAATAAAATAAATGTTGTTTAAATAAATTATGGTGATAAACTAATTTCCTTTATATTTAAACATTCTTTTCAAAGTAAAAATTATATTTTAAAACTTATATAAAGATATAAATATATTAATAAATTAAATATAAAATGATATAAAGGCATACATATATAAAACTATTCATAGATATTAAAAACTTAATATAAACAAGAAGGTTAAACAACATAAGTAACTATAAAGCAAGTACAACTTAAGTTCAACATCTATTAAACATATTTAAACTAGTTTTAAGGAGTTTAGAATATGATTATCAGAATTTAAAATATCTTTTAGAATAAAAAAGGTATATATTTTGAATAAGGAAGTAATTTTGAAATCACTTGAAAGCAAAATTTAAAATAAAGTAAATAAATTTGAAATTATTTTGGAATCAAGTTTAAAATTAGGATTTAATTTTAAAATCAGAATTTAGATATGAAAAAAATCAAGTGCTAACCAGAGTTTTAACAAAATTTCTAGACACACTAAATCTATAATTCTTGAACTCTTGGTACTCATCGGTCTTGAAACCTTCTATTTGAAATCTTGATTCTTGTGAACTATACATTCTTCAATTATAAAATACCTACATAAATTTCCCGTATACACACACGCACACGCACACACGCGCGTGCGCGCACACACACACGTGTGTGTGTGTGTGTGTGTGTATTCTAGAAAATAGAGTTAGTATACATTTTATAATAATTGAAACAAAGTAGAAACAAGGTTGTTGTCATTCAAAACCATCATCATCAACATCCCAGTAGTTAACGGAACCAAGATCCATTGTGTTGGGTCGGGTCTAGATCCATTCTACCTACTACCCCTAAGCATAACTCTTACAAGTAAAGCCATTGACCACAACAAACTTTAATTAATTTACTAAGACATTAAGGTACGTTCACACACTCAAAATGGAGCGTTATCGTTTGCAACGCATCTGTTTCCTAATGGGTCGAAATGGAGCCGTTAGGAGACGACGGTCGTCTCCACGGCTCCATTTCAACCCCCAACAGCTATTTTTCCAATCTCTTCAAATGCCCTCTTCTCCCTCACCAACAACTCTTTTCACTCGCTCTTCTCCCTCTACAACGTCCTCCCAAAAATGGGCAGTTACTATATACGAAAGATGCGGTAACAACTAAAAGTGGGTTCATAAAAGCTATAGTGGAAAGCTATAATGCTGCAGCGGTGGAAATCAATGGGCGAAGAGCAAAAGATTTTCTGGAAATGATCGACGACGACAAAGTTCAACATAAACACGATAGTCTAGAAGAGAATGGGTCAAATGTGAAATCTTGAACAAAACATGGAGTTGGTTGGGATCTTGTTCGACATACTATTTCAGGCCCGGAGGAATGGTGGAATAACCATTTAAAGTTATTTTTTATAAATGCATTTTTTGTTGTTTGAAAAAAGCATTAGTAATAACTGTTTTTCTAATAGGAATTTGATTCGAGTATTATGAAATATAAAACGACACCGCTTAATCATTTCGATCTACAACAACTATTTCAAGAAACAAATGCAACTGGAAATACGACGTATACAACAGCTTATACTGTCGCTTTTACTCAAGAAAGGCGGCGACGACAATTTACTCCTTCTGCGCCTGGACCGTATGTAACAATTCGAATTTTAATAACATGTTGAAACTAGAAATCAGGGTATAATTAATTTTTTATAAAATAAGAATCAAGGGAAATGGGTTACGCCATTGCATTCGTCTCGGAATTCTGCTTGAAATAGAGTCCGAGTTTGCGTAAAATGGATACCGTATGAAGAAGATATGGACGAACGAAGTTGGGCAGAAAAACCAGAAACGGGTCAGAATGCACCGGCGCACTTGGGAAGTGCGCCAGAACTAAATTGCACTGGCGCACTTGGGAAGTGCGCCAGTACAATTTTAGCACTGGCGCACCTGCCAAGTGCGCCCAAGCCAGAAAACTGGCTTGGTCAGGCCCTGGCTGGCCTGATCGGGTTCTGATCGATTTCTGAGGCTTGGCTGAGTCACTAAGGCTCAGATGTCACTTTCTGATTGGCTTCTCTTGAGATGGATGGTCTGGATTCACTCTAACTTCATCGACGGCTCAAATCAGATTAAAATTCTATAAATACAACTCAAGTCTAACCCTAAATTGACACAAATAATATAATACTAAAGCCGTCGTGCTGCTGAACTCTCTCTTGAACCATGGCCGCCCCCCCCAAAATAAAGCTTAAGCATTCAAACTCCAATCAATTCTAGGGACAAAGCTTTCATACAAAATTTAATTCGAAGAACAAGGCTTGTACAATGATTCAAGACAATAAATCAACAACGCCGCGACATTTTTACAACAAATTCAGTTCGTAATTCATTTGCCATGCTCTGTAAGTTCTAGTTATTTTCAGATTAAAAATATTTAAATATAATATGGGCACGTGATGAAGTGAAATTGGATTTAAGTATGTTTATCGATCTATTTCCGTTGCTTCATAAATCTTGAAATTTGAGACTTGTCTATCGTTATTCTCGTGCCAAGTTTATGATCTATTCAGCAGTTTTCTTGATTCGTAATGATGTTATCATCAAGTTGTAATCTTTATGCCTATCATGATGATTTATGTTGTTTCCTTTCTGATCTTGCTCTTATTGCAGCTTCTACCTCCCCCTATTTATTTTCTTTTGATGAACCTTGGTCAATTTCGGACCTAGGCCTAAAACGCGATTTGCGTACGATTGAATACGGGGAAATGTTGGGTTAATACCTAATTGGATATATGTGTTTGGTGGAATTGATGGCATAACATAAAAATTGGATATTTGGGTATTACTACCATTAGCATGAAATTGAATATTTGGGTATTGTCATTGTAATAGTAATTGCAAGAATGGGGATTGGCATATATAGTTTGACATGGATCTTGATATATGTAATTTGGCTAGAACTTGTTATGGGTAAATTGGTGTAAACATGTTAAACATGTAACTTTGGGTATAAAACTGGATCTATGTAAATTAAGCATAGCTTTGTAAACATGTAGATCATGAATCTTGACATATGTAAAACGGTATGAAACTTGATATATGTGTAAATTGGCATAAAATTTGCATATATGTAAAACGACATGAATTGAACATACGTAAATTTGGTATGAATTGGGCATATGTAAAACTGACATGTAATCTAGAACTTGGGCATATGTTAATTATGTAAAATTTGGAGTAGAAACATATATGATAATTTATGATTTGGAGAAAGTTTAATATGAACGCGCCTAAGTTGGGTTTTGGGTAGTTGGTATGTATTGGAAATAGGAGGCTATAACTTGGCATAACCTTATAGTAAATTATGATAATAATTTGGGAATACGTTTTGGGCAAAAACGTGAATCATGAACATTTATATATCTTAAACACATGAACTGATATTGGGGTTTTGGGTGGAATACGACCATTAATGAACCTTTGACACGAGGTTAAACTCAGTTTGTGGTGTAAATCTGCCCGGAACCGCCCGGCAAATCCAGTAGCCACAAAGTGTCAGTCTAATGTGAGAGATCGAAAGCCAAATTGTAGGCGTAACAGTTTATGACACGAGGTTAGACCCAGTTTGTGGTGTAAAACTGCCCGGAACCGCCCGGCAAATCCAGTGGCCACAAAATGCACGGTCTAATGTGAGAGGTCATGATTCGTTCGTCATAATGAATGAATTAAGGAATACTAACCATAATAAGACGTGGGTATGGTTAGAGGGTTAGGTGGGATGACATGGAAATTTGTTATATAAATGTGGACCTAACCGGTATGAGTTAAGAACATGTAAAACTTATAAGTGCAGGCTCAACCAACATAACTGTTGATCAGACCAATGTGTGGGTTAAGTAATTTGACTAGACTAACGACACTTAACCAATATGATATGAGTGGGTGGGTTAAGTAACGTGGCTAAGCTGATAACACTTAACCGTTATAACGTGACTAGCGGATGGGTTGGGCTAACTTGAATAGGTTGATAACACCCAATCGATATAACCTGATGCATGGTAGGGTTAAGTAAACACACGAGAGTAACACTTAACCATTATAATATGACTGGTGGATGGGGTTAAGTTAACATGCACTTAACCAATATAACGTGATGCGTGGTAAGGTTAAGTAATAACAGAGGGTAACACTTAACCGCCACAACATGATAAGTAGGTTGGCTAAGTCAATATACACTTAACCAATATGACATGACATGCGGTGGGGTTAAGTTAACACAAGGGAGAACACTTAGCCAGTATAACAAGGCTTGCGGTAGGGTTAAGTAACACAAGGAACAACACTTAACCAATATAACATGATGTGTGGTAGGGTTAAGTAAAACAAGAGAAACACTTAACCAATTTAATGTAATGGACGGAGAGGGTTAAGTATATCACGAGAAGGTGGGTAATATCTGTATATATAGGCCCACACACTTAACCAGTAGGAAACCCTAGTAACGGGGACCCATTTCAGAAGTAACCCAAAAATCAGGTATCAACGGTACCCTGAAACTAGGCAGGGTGGGGCACGATTACTGGGCTGATTGTAAGCGGTCAAACGACGGCGGTGGGTGCACAGTGCAGGTCTAACGGGGTGCGGGCGTGCGCACACTCTGGAGCAGACAACCAGGGCACTGGGGACACCAGTAGTATAACCTATGTCTTCTAGTTTTGTGTCGGGGCCGCCACCATGGGTCTTGATACACCCCATGGTGGGACCAACATAGGTATCTACAATCATTGGGGGTCGTATGATACACGTAGGTAGCATAATCCCTAGGTGGCATAAACCCTAAATCCAAGAAGCGTTTAATTAGTAGCATAATCCCTAGGTTGGACCTAGGTGGCATAAATCCTGGTTGAATCTAAGAATCGCTCGATAGAAAACCCTAGATTAGATCTAGGTAATAAATAATAGGTGTACACGTGAAAGCAACCTTAATTTCGGGAATTGGGATCACGTTATGATTTTATCGTTTTATATAGATTACTAGTTGGGACACTAGTTAGGTGGTGCAGAGCAAATATATATCATTTTAATGGTGAAGTAGAGAAATCTTGCGATGCTTAATAGAAATCTTGCGAAACTATACCTAGTTCATCTTGAATGGGAACCTTACAATGTTATACATGACAAAAATCATATGAGGTTATTCTTAGTTATCTTTCTTGTAGCTTATCTTGTCATCATGCTTGTGTTTGCTTTCAGTTTATTCATGCCATGTTATCTTTACCTGTTTTTATGCTGAAAGTCACTAGGACTTACTCAGTCTTTATGACTGACCCGTTTTGTTTCGCCTCTTTTTCTTCCGCCCTCCCCCCTCCAGGTTCACAGGATGGGGATACAGCTTAGTTCGGATCTTACAAAGCTCTAGGGATGGCAATGGGGCGGGGCGGGCGCGGGTAGTACCACCCCATCACCCGCCCCGTTGGGTGATTTTTTGCCCCGTGCCCGCCCCATACCCGCACGGGTATCCATTAAACGGGTTTTAAACGGGTTGCGGGTAATGGCGGGTATTCGTGGGTATCCATTATATTTATTCAATTTATTTTTTAGCCATTTATTGAAATTATTTAAAAGTACATTTGGTAAAAAAACAAATTAGACCAATTCTTAAATGCTAACCTCAAAATACCAATACATATTTAAACCAATATCCAAAAAAGAAGAGATAACAACAGAAATATCCATCAAAATATCAACAACCAGTTATAAACTGTTGAGTAAAAGCATGCACACAAATACTGAACAGCCAACAACAATATTTTTTGTATTGACTATTGATAATAAATCACATTCAATACGGGCACGGGTACCCGCGGACATGAATATCTTACTATCCGTACCCGCCCCATTAATTGACGGATATTAAAAATACCCGTTTATTTTACCCATGGATACCCATTTAACTATCCGTTTCATACCCATGACGGATTTTACCCGCGGATAACCGCGGGTACGGATTTTTTTGCCATCCCTACAAAGGTCCAAGGGTCTTTCTTGTATGGCTTGGATTTCTCTTGGCTATGGCTTGCTTTGCTTTATTGGGGAATACTACAACTTATTTTATGCTTCTTTGTTTTTGAGCAAGACAGATATTTTAACTATGTAATTGGGTATTGGAAGTTGATGGGCTTTTATTATAAACAATTATATTTAGCAAGTGATTTGAAGTACTTCCACTTTACTTTCCGTTGTTTTATATATGTCTGTCTTGTAATATTTCTGTTTCAGTACCCATAATGCTCCATTGAAGTTAAGACATTCCCTTTGTGAGTGACCTTAACGGATGTGGGGTGTTACACCGTATGTAAATCCATGGGTTTTGATGGATTTCAAAGTCAGCTAAATGATACAGAAGAACAAGGGCAAAATGTACCAATTTGAATTCACTGTCAAATCCTTTTTTGTATCAAGAACTATCGTCCCAAACTCCTGCTCAAGAAATTCCCGTGCAGCAATATCGAAACGTTGGTTCATCTTCAGGTTAACATTGAGTTTTCAGAAAACGTTGTGGTGAAATCGATGAGAAAATGGCTGACATCGTCGATTACATTCATACTCAAAAAGTGAAAAAGTATCGTACAACTACGGAAAGTCTATACACAAATAGTGTACAGTCAACAGAAAATTGTTTAAGCTACGCAAATTTGATGGCACACACTAAATGTTTGAGTGAAAGAGTGAATTTTATTTTCAGTAAAACTTTACAATTGTTACACTGCCCTGCAACACAAATTCATTCAACGTCCTAAACGATGACAACGCAATATCATGATTGTCACAAGAGGCGCACTTCGAATGTGTTTCCGTTAACTACAAAGCCTATCTAATCAACCAAGAAAATGATAGCAAATAGGGTTTCTACTACTACTTCAGTTTCTGTTGTATTTCTACATAGTTATGTTGTGTTTCAATGATACTGCTTTAATTTATACAGTTCTCGTTTAACATTCACTTAAATTGATAATCACAAATTAAAGTGATCCGCTTAAATGGTCTACTTAAAGCCACAAAAGCATTCTTCGCTTAACTCAATGGTTCGGTAAAATGATCCGCTCGTTTACTGCATACACAGCCTAAGATTAGATCCATTGATATAAGACAATTTTATGGTCATGAAGGAATCCACACCAGGGAACTATCATATTATCTAACGACATTTCCTAATTTTAAAATTATAATTTTTTTGCCCAGTGTTCGATGGTACATATTGACACAGCCACAAGCCCATTTTAACTTATACACCAACAAAAAATACAACTGACAGCAAGTCATGTACTATCATACCAAAGACGAGCAAAAAAAAAAAAAAAAAAAAAAAAAAAAAAAAAGCCAACTTGTTATTCGTGTTAAATTTTAGAAAATGTGAAATCTGATATTCTATCCTATGCCTACGGCATGGATGGGGTACAGGGTCCCTGTGCTCATCACACGGGCTCCTTGAATTCTTATGCCAACATACATTATGGCAAGAAAAGAATATACAAACAGAAGGGAAACAAAACAAAGAACATTGCAGACACAAATAGTTAAGGTATCCATATTTTTCACATTTGCAATAACTTTTTTATACATGAGGTTAAGATAGAATATACAAACATGCAGCAAAAATGTAAATTAATATAAACAGAACAAAAAATTATGATACATGATTTGTAGACAGTGCATTTATTGTTGAACTGTATGTGTTGTCCGAAACTGCTTTGGCGACCTCCCTTGTGTTAAGTACTAAGATTTAATGGCAAAGTTATGAGTAAGCTTGCTTGATTTTGCTCATAAATTGGGCAGTTCACTCATGTACTTATATCACCTCTAAAAGTTAATTCCTTATGTAGGAGGTAATGATCTCCGGCAAGTCGGGCACTCCATTTTTATATCCATCCATCTTTGCAGGCACCCCGAGTGGAAAAAATGATCGCAAGGTGTAACCTGCATTATCACATTCAAATTAAATTTCAATTTTAGTTCAAAGGAAATAGTGATAAATATGCTATGAGAACGAAAAAACCGTACCATATAATCATTCGATAACCGGGTTACATCTATAGGAGTCATGCAAATTACACAATCAGTTGCTTGCGTTGCATCATTATCAAGTCTTCTGTAATAGCTATATTTTTCAGGCAGGATCTGCATAAATTGGTCAAATTTTTATCCAAATATTCATTGTAATTTCAAAAAGGAAAAACAATGAAACACGGAGTAGATGTTCATAATATCAGTTGGTTCTCCTCCATGATTCAAACTAACTGTTTACTCCTTTTTCTCTGAATTTGACTATAATATATGTCCAAGAGATCAAACATGTTTTGGCTACGAAATTAAATATTTTACTACTATTATCAGCGGGTACTGGTCAATGCTACTCGATATGTTAGGTGTAGATAGAAGATTCATGGTTCATCTAAGGGTTTATGATTCATATGCTATGACATTCATATCAGGTTATATGCCGATTAGGGGGTTGTTCTTTTTGCTGTTTCCTACAGGCACCGCATTTCTTGCATTAGGTGTGACAAATCAACACATACTCTGTCTCCTACATTTCCTGGTTTCTATGCACAAAAGTTGCAAATGAGCATACGCAAATGAGCATACACAAAAGTTACAAATTGTGAGATCTAATGGTCCACAATTTGTGTATCTGATTTTGTGTCACCATTGTGTTTATATAGACTTTTCCATATATATATAATATATATGTATATATATATGTGTGTGTGTGTGTCTATGTATGTATATATGTATATATATATCAATGTTTTAAAACGCAAAAGGCGTACGCGATGCGTTTTCGGGTCCGTGAGGCGAGGCGTAAGCCTCGAAGCGTTGAGGCGTAAGCCTCGAAGCGTTGAGGCGTAAGCCTTTCAGGTAAAAAAAAAAAAGCGCAACACATAACTTAATTTTTAATATGGAATAATATTAAGCGTCAAATACTAAGTAAGCCTTTCAGGTAAAAAAAAAGCGCAACACATAACTTAATTTTTAATATGGAATAATATTAAGCGTCAAATACTAAGTAAAACTCATAAAGCATTCAAAGCAATTCAAACAAAATACAATCATTTTTGCACATTTAATATAAAATACAAAAGATCAAATGATATCTTCCTCCTCATGCAAAAGATTTGAATTATGATTTCTTAAAACTATTTGAAAATTACATCATACTATAATTTTGAAATGTTCCATCAATTCAAATCGATTTGCAAAATTTATTTCGAGATTTAACAACGTTTATTGAAAAATATTCTTTAAATAACAATAAGAAAATTCATTATATTGCTCATGAATATTATTTCATAAACAATTTTACTTGATTATGCCAATATTGAAATTGAAAAGTAAAACATGCTAATTTTTATTTTCTAAAATTTTGTCTTTTTTTATTTCTATTAAATAATTAAAGTTCGATGACATTTATTTGTGTCAATATCTGCAGCTAAATATTAAAAGGTTTTTAAGTCATATGTCTCAGCTGTTTGAGGCGTGCGAGGCGTAAGCTTTACACGTTTTGTATGCCTCAAGTTATTGAGGCGTAAACTTTAGAGGTAAAAAGCCTTTTGGAATAAGCCTCAAGACGTTTTATCTCTTATTTCCTCAAGGCGAGCCTCGAGGCGGGTTTTTTAAAACAAAGATATATATATATATATATATATATATATATATATATATATATATATGGCAGGTTCAATGGCACCTCAAATAGTGAGCACTCCTTTAGCCTACCACACATTTCCTCCCTCTCTCCTTCCACTAACTCTCTCACCTCCCACTCACTTTTTTTTAATATAAATGGGTGGCTGACATTCGGGAGCAAATGGGGGGCTGAAATTCAGGGGGGCTCCCTGATCCTATCCCTATATATATATATATATATATATATATATATATATATATGGATAGGATCAAGGAGCCCTTCAAAAATGCAACACCCCAAATGCCCTCTAATTTCCTCCTCTCATTTATATTAAAGAAAGTGAGTGGAAGGTGAGAGAATGAATGGAAGGAGAGGGGGAGGAAAGAGGAAATGTGTGGTTGAAAAGTGGTAGGCTAAAGGGGTGCTCACTATTTGGGGTGCCATTGAACCTGCCCATATGACAAGCGTTCCGTTGCACCCCAAAAATGGAGCACCCCAAAAGCCCCTTGATTTCCACCTCTCATTTATATTAAAGAAAGTGAGAGTAAGTGGAAGAAGAGAGAAGGGTAGTTATTGGGAAATGAGTGGTGGAAAAGTGGAAGGCTAAAATGGTGCTCACTATTTGGGAACGCTTGCTGTGTGTGTGTGTGTGTGTGTGTGTGTGTGTGTGTGCGTGCGTGCGCGCGTGCGCGCGCGCGCGCGCGTGTGCGTGTGCGTGTGCGTGTGCGTGTGCGTGTGCGTGTGCGTGTGCGTGTGCGTGTGCGTGTGCGTGTGCGTGTGTGTGTGTGTGTTGGCTATGAGTTAGCCAATATTTATAATTTCGCTTCCATAAACAGCCATAACTGTTACTAGCGAAAATGTTATTACAGTTTTTTTGCTGCTAAGTCTGAACCAAATAATTTTCCATTGAATTGTCGCAAACAGTGTTAATGAGGTGGTTGCAAGAGCATCTCCAACAGAAATTATAATTATTGCTGCAGAGGCATAATTTTACCTCTTTTAATCAGCAGTTATTCCAATAACAATGTAATTGTACGCATGTTAAATAGGCTCCTAAACATCAGACGTAGTGCCCAAAGTTGGATGCTTATCGAAAGTGCCTAAATACCATTTTACTTCATTTTATTCTTAGTTCTTTCAATTCAAAAACAAACATAACGCTGCTGATATCCATTAAAACCAAAAGGACGAAAAGTACAAGTTACAGATGACACAAACAACAATCTAACACATTTGCTAACAGAGCCTACATAAACAGTTTTTATATTCGAGGTAAAATGACTTGATTCCTAGTTATGTTCACCATGAAATGGATCTTTGATCGTCCAGATTTTTACTTCTTCCTAGTTTATCGTACAAAACAATCATATAAAAGTATTTTTATATGCCCCATTAATTAATTTTACATGTTATTAAATATTTATTATATATAGCTCGTGCATAGCTATATAAGCTAGTTGGTGTGCATGTATTAATGAATATTTTGCTAGACTACTCGGGTTGGTTTGGCTATATTAGTAGGTGCACCATTTGGTGTTTTCCTTCAAATATCCCCTTGTACAGATGTTGATTCTGGCAATTAATCTGACGCATTTACCAGAGCCAACGTTGATCATTTTTTATCTTCAAGATGGATCGTTGACCATTTCAGTATAATTTTTCCTTGTTTCATGTTATATAAACAACCGTATGCAAGAAATTCTATAATCTGGATTACTGAAGTGTGTTATATAAAATTTAATAAACAGAGCTCACACATAGTAATACAGGGTAGCCGGCGTATGTGTATTGATGACCTCTTATTATTATACTCTAGGAGAACCCAACAAATCGTTAAACTCCTAAGAGAAATTAAGTTGTGTCTTATCTGTTTCAACTTCTGACACCTATAATCCCGAGATACTATTTTTTTGCGAGAATGTGTGCAAAACAGTGTTGAACTTGGGTCTGGTAAACTGGGTCTGTTATCAGACCCAAACACCCTTTCCCATTGGGCCACACCAGCAGACATTAATGACTATTTTATTCAGTATTTGAGTCGGTTAGGGCTATATTAGTTGGTATGTCATTTGTTATTTTCCATTAGCCTCCGCTTTAGAGTTTATTTTCTACTGGTTTTAACTGACTTGGGACAGCTCTGTATTTCAGATGTTATCATAACCCTTTATTGTAAGGTTTTTTTTTCATACTGGTTTGTTGGTTACAAAACAAGTGAAAATTAGTGCAGTACAATTTTGGTGGCAATTCTCAGTCCATCAAATTGAGGTGTTTCGAGGTGTTATATTTTTTCTTCTAATTATGTCTCTACTAATTATATGTAGAACTGATCTTCATAAAACTAATATATATATATACACACACACACACACACACACACACACACACACACACACACACACACACACACACACACACACACATGGGGCCGGCTATTTGAACACAAAATTAAACACAAAGAGAGAGACACAAAGCATCAACCGTTTGATTTGTTTGTCTTTATGTGGAGAGCGTAATTCATGGGAGGATCCAATAGTTAAGATTTATTGTGTGCAATTTTGTGTCTAAATAGAGTTTCCTTTATATATATATATATATATATAGAGAGAGAGAGAGAGAGAGAGAGAGAGAGAGAGAGGAATGTTCAACAGTTCCCAAAAATGGAGCGCCCTTTTAGCCCTCCTATATCCACCACTCATTTATAGCAAAATAAATTAGTTGGGTAGAGAGAGTTAGTGGGAGAAGAGAGAAACCGAGATATGTGGTGGAAATCGGGAGGGCTAAATGAGTGTTGCACTGTTGAGGGTGCACTTGATCATATCCCATATATATATATATATATATATATATATATATATATAGTGTGTATGTATGTATATGTATGTGTGTGTATGTGTGTGTGTATATAATGTTATTTTAGTGGAAACCATCCAAAACCGGTATATACTAAACTCTCAAGCATGCACTGGTTGATTATAACGATACTTCAGTAACCCAATCAAAACCGCTACGAATATAGACGATTAAAAAAATTACTCTCAAAATCTATCATAAATGGAACCACAAAACTCTCAAGTAGAGCCTTGGATATCTCCTTCTAAATATGTTATCGTAAATAATAGAAACACCTCTGAGAAAGTAGCCTACAATACATACTTTTTATTTTTTATTTTTAAATTTTAAGCTTGCATTAACACCATTGGAATTATACATGCTTACCAGAAGGTCCAGAACTCAGTTCAGATAGCACAATCGTGGCCCGGATTTATTTGATTTTGGTTATGAGATGTTTGCCACATTTTCCATGTATTTATCGAATTTGGAAAAGACGGATGTAGTATGTGGCGATATAACCTTTTACTACATTACAACTTGCTATATCTTTTTGGTTCCATTTCCTTTTCGAACCAAAAAGGTAACATTTACCTTGGATATCTTACGGGATTAGTTGACTTAGATGGTACAAGGACCATTAACTAAGGCATGACCATAATTGTTACTTTGTACGCTTACACTTTTCCATTCCGTTGGGTGTTGTCATGGGGCATTTTGTATCAAATTTCATCATGGTGTTGCGAGTACATGGTAAACCTTCACCCACCACTATAGGAAGATAGACCGTGGCATATATTTATCCCCAAACCGTGTCGTTCAAGGTGTACTAAACATGCACAGAAGTTGCAAATTTGTAACAGGGAGCACACAATGAGCTGATGAAGGCCTAATCACAAATAAATTTAGGATGGTGTAACATCATTCCTCGTCCAGAGGAATACATAACGCTAGCATATCCAAAAAGATGATCATTCACTCATGTTTCGATAGAGGAATGCTGAAGCATATACATTTAAATGTTGCTACGACTCCAATCATAGCTGTCAAGGAGAAAAACTCCAGGCCCTCACAGCGCTTTTTGCACCTAAGGTTTTTTAGGCGTCTTGAATGTTTTTTTTTTTTTTTTTTTTTTCCAGTTCACAACCGAAAAAACTGCATTCGGTAAGTACACTCAAACAAAAAATTTGATTTAGAAAAAGACCATATAAATGCAATATTAAGAACATAACATCCTTTGATTAGCATAAATCAAACTAAAAAGTCACAAAGGCATTCAATTCGAGTCTACCAATAACAAAATACTTAAAATATAGAAATTATAGACAATATTACTCAAAGTCTTAAATAGAGTTTTTAACTTCCATAAACTAGGGTTTGTTGTTTTTTTTTTTTTTTTTTTTTTGGTGAGTTCAAGGAAAGAAAATTATGTTTTTTAGACGATATGCTTCAAATCGTCAGTTAAACAAGCCATTTTATTATATGTTGGATTATGGGCTCCTACTTGCCGATGCTGAATTTTTCAATTTCTTCTCGAATGTTGCAAAAGACGCCTTTTTTTACCGCTTCACAAGGCGAACGCCTTAGGGGCTTTTTGACGCCTTATGCATTGTTGTGCCTCGAAAGACAAAAAAGCCTCAGGCTGACGCTTAGGAATTTTTGGTGCCTAGGCACATCCAGACAAGGGCATTGATAACATAGCTTCCAAAATAATTTGCGGAGAACAGATATTGGATCAACTATATGATATTGTGTGAACTCCTTTAGATCCTTACACAATTGATGATATGTTTGGGCAAAGCTTAGCATACTTAGCAGCGCATACACATATAGATGGCGATTCACACACTATTCAGGAAGACTTTTTCACACGTTAGGCTCAAGTATCTCCATATACCTTTTCATTGTCAGATTATGTATGTGGGACCAACTCTGATCATATTGGTCATCATGTTGCAATTAATAACAGAGGAGAGCAAACTTTGGTTAAAACCAAATAATCCAACCAAACTAGTTTATGTTGGTCGGTTTGGTTTGTCTTTGAGTTCCTAAATATAAATTGATAATCGGCTCATGTTCGACTACCAGTTTAACCAAATTAAACGAAGTTTTATTAATATTGTAAAAATTACTGATGTTTTGATATATATATATATATATATATATATATATATATATATATATATATATATTTCATGTTAGTTTAAAGGTTTAAATAAATTTTATATATCGTATATTGTCCAAATTACTATTAGACAGCACATGATACTACATAAGAATACTATAATCGTATATTTATATTTTATTTTAAAGTGTAACGAATATTTCAAATATAAAATGTGATATTTTAGTTTGGTTATATAGGATAATCAACTGAACTAACAAAATTTAATTCGGTTTGTTTGGTTTGATTTTCACTTGTACTGGTTTTAATTCGATTTAACAATTTTCATCATCACACTAACCAAACCAGCTTACCCTTAGCTGGCAAGTAGCAATCCAAGATCTTTTTTCAAACCTTCATCTTGGTACATACAGACATCGGCTCATCAGCATTCCCATATGTTTAAAGCTGATCGTACTGGTAACCAACGGAGATCTTCCACTTTGGTACTAAAGACGACATAATTTGTTTTTCTCATGGCGTTCCAACTGCTGCATTGTATCCAGGACAAGGTACATTCTACCTTTGATTTTGTAAATTAGTATCATATATTGTTATAATATTTTCAATATCAAGATCATCAAACGCGTTGTAGCTGCTTTCCAAACCATGACCCTTCGGGCTTCGGTATACCTAGAGTACGCATGACCCTTATTAGCAGCAACTAGACATAGTTCGAGCA
This sequence comes from Allium sativum, assembly GCA_030737875.1. Taxonomy (NCBI): domain Eukaryota; kingdom Viridiplantae; phylum Streptophyta; class Magnoliopsida; order Asparagales; family Amaryllidaceae; genus Allium; species Allium sativum. Next base: position 40,035,807 of record CM060913.1, read on the forward strand.
CCCCAAGTGGGTGAGCCCAATTTTGGGCTCATCACTGATAGGGTTGTCAATGAATACCTGAAAAAATCCAACATATGTCTGCATCCGTATTCGAAAAGAAGATAAATATCTAAAAATCCGAAAGCGCATGCGGATGCTGATACGAAGGCATCCGCAACCGAGAATTATCCTTCCAATTTTTGTCAAAACTATAGGTTTAATTTATGCATATTTTAGCACAATAGATGATGTAAATTTATTTATTTTATTAAGTTAATAATCTATATTTATGTAATTAATGTATATTAACCGCTCAAAACTATGTATTATTCTTATACTTATTGATTTTGTATATATTTATAAACAATGGCATTGACAAAAAATCATGTTCAATCAAAAATTTCAATTTACATTTCTTGATTTATCAACCGTTGACGGATTGAATAATTATTTGATATTCGACTGTATTCGCAGATGCGGATATATCCAATATTTGTCTGTATCAGTGGATGCCGATATATCCGATATCCGGAAACAGTTTCAGATGCAGATACAGATATGACACTATCAACATCTAAAAGTATCTATTGACATCCCTAACCACTGACTGCCAGGGTTAATTTAGTGACCCTACCAGTCAGTGACATATCCAGTCTTATTAAGATCGGATAAATAACCGGCCTAAATAAGGTTGGATAAGTATGAGCAAATTTTACGCTTTTGCTTGTTATGCCAACTTATTGGACCTTAATTAGGTCGGTTAAATTGAAACAAAGTTTATTCTACATCTACCACTGCCTTGTTATCTGTTTTAACATGAAATCTACACAATGCCACTTAAATAAACTCCACTTTAATGTCTGTCATCACTTGGTGTTCTTCAAAATTACTTGTACTTATGAAATAATACATAGAGACTGACCGTATACATGAAATTTTGTTGCGTAAGGACGTGTTTGTAAATCATGAAGGATGTTTGAACATAGTGAATGAAGTTTACAACAATCATCCAGATTGTACAAGGAGACGTTCAACCTTAGAAATCTAAACTGCTAACGGTGAATTTATGTTTGCTTGCGATTGGTATTGCAAGATAATTCAACAGGTTAAAGACGAAAGCGTATTTAGAGCAACTTGGTCTACTTTTGACTCGAGCTATATATCAAAGTATCAAACAGAATTTGTTGGCCACGAGACTTGAACTTCGTTATAGTTGGCTTACGTGTTTGAATTGACTAAAACTATGACATATTGTATTTCCACATCTAGATTCTCTATCTTTGTATCTTGTTTGAATTTTAATGAATTTATCAAGTATCTGTAGTATTTATGTTACCAGTTAACAAGATAAGATGATAACTAAAACTACAAGTTCAAATATTAAAATATATAGAGAAGATTGAAAGATACAATTCCACTTAATAAGGTGTAGACGTTTCTAGATCAAACCGTTACGAAGCGGATAGTTTTGCTACATAATTTCTTTGAGTTGAGTACGAAATCTTTTACTCTTTTCTTCCAATTCCAAATTGTAACTAATAGCCTAATAAGAGAACCGATCATCTATCCACCAAACAAAATCGCATCTATTTAGGTGTAGTGGATACTGAAAATATCGATGACCAACATTATTCCTATGTCGGACGACCAGTGACATAAAACCACATAAGCACATAGCATTTGCAGACTGTACCTCGTCGACTTCGACTACTTGAGTTCAAGTCTGTTATCTCTTTTTAGTACGTTAGAAGGTAGACATTGTTGTTGGTGGACTATTCGACAGTTGATGCATCCATGTTTCAAGCTTTCTTTGTCGTATATCCCATGTAGTAGGTGTTCTATGTGGAGACGGATTAGGATTTGATGGTCTAGATATAAGATCAATATCCATATGACAATAGATAAAAAAAAATAGGTATTATAAGAGTTGTTGTATTAAATTTGTGGAGTGATGTACCTCACTTAAAGACATAGGGCTTGCGCTATGCGCTATAGCGTTCAATTTTTTTTACAAAAAAGTAATCTAAGTATATTTTGCCTAATTGAATTTTATTTTTGTTCTTTTGCATATTTTAGGTGGTGCTTGGAGTACGGTAAGGTTACCCGGATGGTAATCTGGAGTGTGCAGGTTCGAGTCTCGGCCTCTTCACAGGTGTGAGGAAAAGACTGTGTGCACTAATCGACCACCCCCAGAGTTCGGAAAGCCGTGAGAATAGTAACAGGACGGGAGACTGACCTCAGAAGTCATTCCGTGCTTGAGTACGGGAGCCTTTGGCACTGGGTATCCACCTTCTTTTGCATATTTTGCGTCATATTCATATCGTTCAAGATTCCAAATATACTTTATGCATGTATTAAATATTTTTTGATATAAAATGCAATTATAATGCAGAAAATTTGATAAGTTCATATTGTACATTCAAAACAATTGATGGATATAATATATTTATGCCTTACAAATTTGAAATGTATTCTCATAATTGTGAGTTATAATGAAATTTATTCATATTTATTAATTATGGTGATATTAAACTCTAAGAAAAAAAATGCATGAAAATACATTTTTGCACAAAATGTTTTTAAAAAATCTAATGACAAGTACTAAGAAAAAATTACAAATAAGAAAAGTCGTAAAGTGAAAATAAGATCGAATGAAAATAATATATGAAGTCTACAATAATAAGATTCAAATAAACAAAAGTCAAACATGATTTAAGTGTACAATAACAAAACATACAAATTATATTATGCTTTAGATTTTTTAAAACCTAATCACTAGTTTCATCTAAATCAAAACCATTAATCATTATTTAAACAATCATCAATTTCTCCTTTTTTTTCAAGTCATACACAACGGCATTTTTGCTCTGAGTCACTATAAGTACAATAACGTGAGATTTTGGGCTTAATTCACTGTCCAAACATTTAAAAAGAGACAAAAACAAAATGGCGTGCTATTTAGAGATATGCGCTATTTTGCGCTATGATAAAATAGCGCGTTATTTTTGCGCTATAGGATACCCTTGCGCTATTATAAGTACAATAGCGCAAGCACTGCGCTATTTGTCGCTATAGCGCTTGCTTTGATGACACAGGACATGACACTGTAGCTACCTTGAATTGAGATAACCACGTCTTATTGCCATGTACTACCGAATTCAAACAGACGAATGGTGCCAAACGTGCTCCATGAATTCAACTATATTAAGGAATCTCTTTAATGTTGGGTCAAATCACTATCTGATCCGTGACACTTTCTGTTACATGCTACAACATCCGACTATGACAGGACATTGTAACCAACTTGAATTGAAGCAACCAAGTCTTCTTGTCATGTGCTTTTGAATTCAAACGGATGAATGGTGCCAAGAGAAGTCATGTGCCATGAAGTAACAATGCACGAATTTGTTTTTCAATTGTCAAAAGTTGTTTGTTTTAGTAGTATTCTTTTAATCCCATATGTAGCTACCGAATTCAAACAGACGAATGGTGCCAAACGTGCTCCATGAATTCAACTATATTAAGGAATCTCTTTAATGTTGGGTCAAATCACTATCTGATCCGTGACACTTTCTGTTACATGCTACAACATCCGACTATGACAGGACATTGTAACCAACTTGAATTGAAGCAACCAAGTCTTCTTGTCATGTGCTTTTGAATTCAAACGGATGAATGGTGCCAAGAGAAGTCATGTGCCATGAAGTAACAATGCACGAATTTGTTTTTCAATTGTCAAAAGTTGTTTGTTTTAGTAGTATTCTTTTAATCCCATATGCAACTACAATTCATAATCATAGTAAATTGATACACTTAAGTCATACTAACTGGAATAAACAATTCATACAATAACATCATACAATTTCTACTCAGTTATTACCTATAATATGATGATAATGTTCTGTCACTTATTCACGTAAACATGCATGAACTTCAGGATCTCTGATCTCCTTGACTCTCTGAATGCATTGTGCAAATGTGTTTAGTTCTTTAAAAAGGAAGATTCTCAAAAGCACGTGCTAATTTTGGATAATTATGAAGCCGTAATTTATAACTACACCTCTCTTCTTCAAAATCATGTTGTGAAGTATTATACAATAGTGCATAATGTAAGACAACACTTCAGGATCATGAAAGTATACTTCTTTTCCCAAAATATAAAATCTACCCTGTAAAACTCTAAAAGCACGTTCAACATCTTTTCTTAGGCTAGCTTGTTGCACTCTAATTTTGCGTTCTTTTTCATTTTGGGACTTTTTTGTAATCATTGACTAATTTTTTCCAAATTGGATATGTTCCATCTACAACATAATACCCCATATCGTTTTGACTATCTCCGATCATGTAATTGCATGCTGGTGTAGTATCATTAAATAGAGCTAAACAAGTAAGAATGATGTAAAACATTAATGTCATTCAAAGAATCAGGTATAAAAAAAGCGTGTCAAATATATAAATCAAATGAAGCAACAACTTCCAAAACTATTGTTGCCTTATGATAATGCCCAATGCATTGTCCTTGCATTGCAACTGGACAATTTTTCCAATGCCAATTCATACAGTCTAGGCTACCTAACATATCTAGAAATCTACGATGTTCTCCCACTGCCAATAGACAAGTCATGACACTATTGCTCGGCGATCTACGATACCCCACAACAAACATTAAAACGGCAGTTTCACAAAGTTCTTTTAATCATTCGTTTGCAGTAAAATCTTCAATTCAAACATGTGCCTTGTCTATCGGCACTTCCTCTATACGCTAACGCTCGTAAACCACATGTGGCGAAACTAACCACAAGTGTTACGCCATGGTGTGAAATATACGTTCAGTCTAACCAACCTTTACATGAATCGATCAAAAATATTTATGGACAGTCGGTACATTAATCTAAACATCGCCATGTCGAATTGTTGTTAAAGTACCATTCAATAATTTCTTTTCTTTTTCATGTTTTTTTGCCCCGTAACACAAATTTGGCGAAGATGAACCAGAGGAGCAAAGTAATCATTTTAATGGATTCATGTTTGTGTTCTAATTTGATTTGAATGCTTGCCACATACACCCCCCCCCCCCAAGCCCCCAAACAAAAAAACCATGCAGATTGTCATGTTGGAAGGTGTTATTCGTTGCTATTATCAGGCTTTATAAAAGTCAAATAAAGTAACACTCTTCCCCTACTGAGGGTCGATCACCCCAAGTAAGTCACGTGGCAAGGGTGACTGATCCACATTGCTAAGAATTCTCTTACATGACTATAGTAGATGAAGACAATGATTCTAATGATATTGGGCACATTTAAGTGACTGGCAATTTTGCATATACTGCTTGATTTTCATATCAGTTGATGTATGTTGTGATCATGACTACCGCTTAACTGTCGGATTTTAATCTTATATATGCTTTTTGATTCTTTTGCATGTATGTATATATATATATATATACATATATATGTTTTTTAAAAGATATATATGTGTGTGTGTGTGTAGGATCAATAATACCATTTAGCATCATTTTGTAGCTCTTTGATATCAGCCACAAGTTTCTATTTAAATATAATTGTTTCTCTCTTATTGCATGGACCAAATATTTAAATATAAACTTGTGGCAGATGTCAGATGGCTATAAATACTACTAAATAAAGGGTGCTATCGATTCTAGCTCATACACACACATATGTGTGTAAAAGTTTTAATTCAAACAACAATGTGGTTACTAAGTTGATTAAAAAAATACACTATTTTGATGAAAGGTGCCTACAAAATCATTAAAAAAAACACTCATAACCAGACAATTATAACTACGTCAAGGACCACTAGCTCAAGTGGCAGTACGTTGTAGGCCGAGGTCATGGGTTTAAACTCTCGGGACATCAAAAATAAATATCAAAATAAGTGCTCTGCTTGAAAAAAAGTACCACTTACATTATCAAGAAAACAACGATAACTGCAAGTTTCCATAATGAATCCAGATAAGTTCCATGAGATTTATTTGAAGTCTTAAGAGTATAGTTGTAATGCGGTACATGTGACGATCAATTTGGAAATGAAAGTCATCATCCAAAAGTAACATGTTTGGATAGAATATATTTAGCATAGCAAAAGTATGTTCATACTCAAAAGTCTTTGCTTTACGACTCTTTCATCCTCTAGGATCATGTTATCAAAATTACACTCGTGTAAATGATCCAATACATGCTGCTAGTTGATCATGGCTTACATGGATAACTTATATTATATCAAACCTAGATTAAAGTTTCTGGTTGTACATCATTTCGTTGTCCTTACTTCTACCAAATACTTGTTTACTAGTAATTGGATTTGGAATTGTTTTAACAATGATACTTCATTTAGGGTAAATTTTATCATCGAAGCAGTATTCATGGTCATATGTGCAATTAACAATAAACGAATCAGTTGATTTATCAAGCGCTAAATCATTAAATAAAGTAAATCTTTGAACCATGCTTTGGTCGTTATTAGATCAAAACATGTATAAAAAAATAAGCATGTCAAGTCCATAAATCATAAGATGCAACTGCTTTAAGGATTAAAGTACGTTTCGTTATTTACTGTTGTATGCCCCTTAGAGTGCCTTAGCACAATTATTTCATTCTCAGTGCATGCAGTCAATGCTTCTTAGCATATTAAGTCATCCCTTCACAACCCGTGCAATTTTTAGTAAATTAGCAACATCAACATCATGTGGTATTCATACGTATTAATACCCTTAAAGGTCAATGACAACTTGATAGAATTTGTCCAGATTTTATTTAAATTGCTTCCCTCAATTGCAGAGTCGTCTAACCTATTAACAGGGTTCTCATATGCTAGCATTCTCAAGCTCCAATTACCTTTTGATGTTCAACCAAACCTTGAGTTTTAGAAGCATTTGGTTTGAAAACAAAATATTTATCTTGAGCACTATCATCTCTTAATATGCTGAATGGTCACCCATTCTAAATCTTATTTTCAGTATACCAGGTGTGTATGTCGGACCTTGCCGAAGTAATCTTGCATCAATTGTCAATTAAACGAGAATGATGATGATTAATGTAATGTCGAAACTAAAATAGACTGCCCACGCTGAACAAATGATTAACCTCTTTCTTCACTTGTTTGTATCAATATTGTTTGTGCTCCAGTTGGATCGTTCCCATTTTACCAAATTCAAAATTGCTATACAACATATTTTATTATTTTGATGTACGTATTGTCTAAGATTTGACTTCGACAGTAGTTGAGATAGCTATAATATGATTCATTCTGAATAATTTCTAAAACTTTGTTTTTTATATATGAATAAAACTGAACAATGAAAAAAATAACCAGAGACAGACTAGCCATTCAGAAATTAACCGTTACAGACATGGATGTTTGTTGCCCATGCTTGGACGTCGGAGGACAACGATCGAACAAGCATCCAACGACAATTAAAGATTAGTAGCCCTATGCCCCTGATTTTTGTAATATTGCATCATGGAATCAATTGTTGGAAGCAATTTTGAGGTTTAAATAACATAAACATAATCCACATACCCACTTTTAAAGATGTGATGATACTGCAAGAGTTACAAGACACCAATCACATGCTAAATCTGGTCCAATATAATCATGATTAAATTCAGAAGCTGCACAATCACTGATCTGAATATACTATGATTGTTTTGATGATGTGCTTATGTTAACAATACAATTTAACATGCATAAACACACATGCACACATTGGGAAGTCCTATCAAACAGTGTTCTAAACCTCATCCATGTCACTCGCACTTGAACAAGATCGAACATTATATCTCATTTGTATCTCAACTTGCTCGCGGCATTAGAATCTAGACCAAAATTTGGTTCGAAATGTCAATCCAGGGTTTCTCCTGAAATCATATGGTTTCTCTTATTTAACTTGTTGGCTTCTCATATGATCTAAACGCTGATCAATTATTTTTTATTAATGGATTTAACTCCACTTATTATTATTTTATTCAGGTAGATCACAACAACTGATTTCATATTTTTTTCCCCTTTTATCAATATTTAAACAGGGCAGCTATTTGAACACAAACAGGACATAAAGCTTTAACCGTTGGATCTTTTTGTCTTTATATGGAGAGGTGGAATTCATGAGGTGATCCAACGGTGTAAATCAATTGTGTCACCATTTATGTCAAAATTTTGTGTCTAAATAGACTTTTCAATATTTAAATGAGAAACATTTTTTATTTACTACCAAATTGATAAAGCTACTACTATCTTCTGTAAAAATTAATCTTCTCTTTATAGTGGAACAACTATCTTTATTCTTTATAGTTTATAATGGAACTGCTATCTTTATAGTCTAATTAAATGTGCAACGATTCTTTTTTAATACCGTCTTAAAAAAAAGATATTTTTAGACTCATAGGTTACTCCAAAATAGCCTCAAAATGTGTTTTAAGATTCGAAATGTCAATCTGAAATCTACACCTGATACATGCTTATTTACCCTGAGATCTTAGCCAATATAAGATGTCATGTGTGTAAATATCGAAATGAGATGTGATCAACATCCAAGATTTGAAACCTGACTACAGAAGGAAGCACGCCACTACCATACCAGTATTGGTGTATAATGAAACTCAATTAGCAAAAAAAAAACAATTCCTGATGTCTGAGCTGAAGGGAATTATCTGGAACCCATTTACATCCTTAGCAGTATAAGCTCTATGACTCTTCGCCTAACAAAATCCAAATTAAAATTTCTTTTTAAAAATTCTTTCGGAAAGGTCGAAACTTTGAAAAGTCAAATTAGCAGAAAATTTCTAAGCATTAAACTAAAATTAGCCGAATACTTTTAGAAGTCAAACGATTAAAAATAATTGCTTCCAAATAAAGTCAAAAGGTAATGTTTAAAGTTGTTGATTTTCTTATCAAATTTGACATTTTGGTTTTTGATTTTAAGAGCATCAACAGCAGTGTTTACCCAACAAGATTAAGTTTGTAAACCACTAGCTTTTAAGCGGTTATGTATACTGGTTGTGTATACATTAATCCTAAATGGATAAGTTTGGTCTGTTAATGGGATATTTTCAGAAACGGATAGTATCACATCCACATCCAACAACATTTTCCAATATCATATATCCGTACTCACGGAGAACAAATAACGGACAGTTATTATATCTGCTAGTGATCGATAAACCAAGAAAACATGAAAATAAAATTTTGGTTTAATATAACCTTTTTCATTCCCATTAATTATAAAGGTGTGTGAAATCACAATACATATTTTTTCAACAGTTAATATACATTAAATACATAAAATATAAACAATTGACATATTAAAAGTTAAAACATTGAATACATATTTTTAGTTATACTAAAATACACATAAAATAAAACCTTGACCAAAAAAAAACAAAAATAGACGGATAATTTTCGGATGTGTATCAGCTTTTTTGGCACCCGCTTTTCGAATACGGATGCGAACATATATTGGATTTTTCGGGTATCCATCCACAGCCTTTAGAATAAGAAAATAAGCGCAGAAATCTCACACCTGTGTGAAGGTCTCCCCGCTTGAAACAAATAAATAAGACTTAATTACATGGGGATCACTACTAGTTTCTGGTTCACGGCTCGTACCGAAAACGCATGTACAACTTAATTTTGTGGGGTCATGCTAGTTTTTATATCGACCACTGGGGATACTCAAAGAAGCAAAAGGTAACTTAATTTAAATATCCAAAGGACTCAATAAATGTTAATTGGATACCTACACACATCCAATAGAAGTGCAATCGGTGTTTACTTGTATATCCATTTACATCCCTAGTTGTGGAAGCCCTATGAAGAAAGTTTTTATGCAACTTGCCTTGTATATCTATTTACATCTCTAGCTGCAGAAGCTCTATGAAGAACGTTTTTATAACTTGCCTACGATATATGGGGAGAAGAATCTAAATCAACATGCTTAGCTCCACAACTAAATGTTATACCGTATTTATTCTTAACATTGGATATTCTATACCTGTAGATTGATTCCGCAAGCTCTATTTGCTCAAACTATATGCCTTGATAAGAAATCGTCGACTACCATCGGTGATCATTTTGATATTTATTGTATATGAAAAAAAAAAATCAACCTTTAATTACTCAAACTATGTATATGCCTATTACCGGTAACAATAAACCGTTATCATCTGTATTTTGCTAAAAGATAATAATAATATCCAAATTCAATATAAATGGAATGCATACCCGACGAGGAACAAAACATCGAGATCCAAAAAAATGTTGAATGAGAAGAACCGATGCCTGCAATACAACAAACACAACCAAGGATATGCACCAGTTGTTGTTGACCCCAACACGGAAGAAATTGCTAGGACATCCATAAATGTAAAGTGGAATTGCTAATCGCGTCAACGTAATGCCTAATATGTAATGAGGGTGTAAAGGTTTTCTTGTATCCCGAATCACATTAGTAACGATTTGGGGTATCCAATAGGAATACATGATGAAAAGAATAGGACGAAGGAAAGTGTGCAGTTCATACATAAGAAGAATGCCTCCCAAGAGAATACCATCTGCAAAATAAATATATGTTCAAAATCAAATTATTAATCTTGAAAAGCTAGTTGGTGTCGGACACTAGCCAAAGAACGATGTGATACTTCCAAAATATCAAACTAATAGTGGTACGTTTGTCAACATGTTATAGAATACATAAGAGGTAAATATCACGTTCTACGACTCTAAATAACTGTTAGATTGTTGAATAAATATTTGCATGGATACTACAGAGTTTTATTGAAACATGAGACTTTATGTACTACCATTTTCCAAATGATGATATTTGACTAGTTTGATTGATATTCTCAAACAGCGCTGATATCTTGCAAATATACAGTAGATCAATATTTAAACTGACATTGAAAAGATATTGATTGATGCGTGAAGTCTTATACATCAACGACATATCATATTAACTACATAATTTAAATATACGCAAGCTTAAAGGTCAATTGATGAAAGCACTTACAGAAACGACTGTAAAGGACAGAAAGTTCACGTCTCATGGCTTCCCAACCTTCTCCACTATTTGTAGGCCTGCTTGCTTTCCATATTGCTAGAAGGTACCTCATCTCAAAAATGGAGAACACAACAAATTTGAAGAAGGCTGCTGTGGCGAAGGCATTGAATAGAGATTCTGGGAAGATAATTTGGAAACTTAATGTCTATGCCATATCAAATCAACTTTGAAGAACCTTTTATTTATTTATTTTTTAAAAAAAATCTGGTAACTGAAATCAGGGGTTTCAAACCCAGAAGTCTTACACATTAGCAGGGTTCGCCACCAGGCCAACAACACCCCTCACAACAACAAAAATTCAACAAACCAACCACAAAAACAAAAACAAAAAAAAACAAAAATAAGGGGAGGTGGTGTTGTTGGCCTGGTGGTACTCACATTTAAAAATGAAAAGGGATGTGAGCATTTAGACCTTAGACAGCTTACCAACTAATATTCCAGCAGTCAAATGCAATAGACACAAGTACGCATCCATTATAGCTTGCTGGCCAACCATTAGAATAGACACTTTAGCAGCACCCTGAATAATACTCACGAGTTCAATTGTACAGCATGAATTTTAAAGCAGAGATCCATAGCAGAGTTCAAAGTTTACACCATTTACATTGCAAACATGACATGGCCCTATATATATAATCGAATTCCAAGAAATACTCACCGATTGGGTATTGCTATGCTCCATTTGCCTAATCAACAACAGAACTTGAACAAATGATATCTGATTTCATTAAACGTTAAGGTTTCTCAATCCTACTACAAAAAATAAAAATGAATCGTTGGCATACATCTCTTGCTTAAGGGACTTTAAATGTATCAATTAGTCTGATTTACGAACTTCAAATAAAACTACTAGTTCAATTACATAAGCGCAATTCATAGCTAATGAAGGATACAAATGTAACCATAAGAGTATAGTTAACTGCTTTATTGTAATAGACTTCAACATTGAGTGATGTTGAATTCAATAACATGGGTGAAAAGCATTCACCATCATCATCGGCGGACGGGCTTTCCATTAATCCCTCCAAGTGGTAGCGATCATGCTTTCCGTCTGCAACAAAGATACTAGAAACTTGTTAACTAAAACGGGAGGGAACAAATGAGAGCAACACCACATCAAAACAAAAAACAACCACTACCACTACCAAACAACCAAAAAAGGCAAAGAAAAAAAAAAGACGAGAGCTAACTCAATACTACTTTCTATAATGACCTCTTACACTGGAATCAAGAACCCAATCAATAATGTCCTTTATTCCAGTTTGACTTTTAGTAATGGCCAGAACAAAATCTGATCAAAATTTATGTCCTGATTTTCAGGTGCTGAAATAGCAGGAATTCATTAATACGGCATAACATTAAGATAAATGAAGCAAACATGTAAATGGGTTATATTAAAAAAAAGGTAATAAAACAAACAGTATAAAATAATAATACAGATAAGTGCAAAGTAGTTCAATAAAAAAGGTTGATAAGTTTATCGAAATAAGATATTTTTGTCAAATCCAGCCGAATTCAGAAGGCAAAACATTAAATGAGAGTTAAAATCAACTGCTAAATTAATTTATAATCCCTAAAAGTATATGTGGAAAGAGAAAATACATTTCAAAATATAATGGACATTCTGTTAGCATAAAGACATGTACGCAAATCTAACACAGTATCTCTGTAATAAAAAAAATACCTAAATATTAGAAAATTCTAAAATTTATGAACCTGACCCGAATTTGGAAAAAATCAAATGAATTAATTGGAACAAGAATCTGAGATCTTGAACTTGTGTAAGAGCACAAATTCATTAGGCAAAAAATAAGTAATTTCACACACACACCAAAAAAAAAACAGAGAAGAAATGCTTAACTATAAATGCTAGGAATAACTACATGTTTATGACATTCTTGATTTACCATCACAAAGTAATATTATGAAGTAATAAATATGACAGATGCAAAACATACCAGTCTGGCTCGAGATACATGAAACTTGAGCGGCTATCTCAATGTTACAATGTTTTTCGATGTCATAAGAAAATGCTGAAAATGATGTCCAGTGAATAATGTGAGAAAAAAAAATTAAGCACATAATGAAAACAGATAAATATGTATGATAATACCGTAAACAAACTTACACTTTTTGCTTCGAAATCTATCTCTAGAAGATTCTTGGAAAACTTGAGAAGAAAACGCTCCAAGCTGTAGAGAAAACCAGTAGATGCATACTCAGAAAAACATCCAACCATACTGTATAAAAGAGCTAACAGAAGAAAATAAAAACTAGAAGCATAAATAAAAACCACACATTTAACCGTATTGTCACATCCCTCCACACATTTAACGGTGTTGTCACATCTTCTTTAACTAAACTACATAGTGTATTAAGTCAATTATAAATAATTTAAAAAAAGTCAAAGGTATATCACACAACTAGTCAAATGCAAGTATATGAGTGAGTCTACGCTTAAAGCTTAAAGTAGTCATAGAGAAAAGTATGTTTAATTTTATAGGACGCACTTGAAGAAAACAATTATCTTTGTTGGATAAATAAGCTAAAAGTGATACTCAAGAATTTCTTTTCCTGCAGGTGAAAGGCAACATTCTATATATTTCAAGAAGTAATACCGAAGCAGTGCTGACTTATCAACCATACTCCTTTTTTTAATGCAGCGGAGTTAACAGCATCTTAGCTCATATAAACTATTTAGGTAACATGAAATTATGTATTTTAATTTTGCTGATAGACATGATAAATTATTAAATTCGGTTTTGTAATAATAAACAGTGAATATCTGATTTTGCACAAAACGTTAATGAACAGGGTTGGGAATACCACGGCTGATGTGTATCTTTACTCTTCAGCCTTGATTAATTAACACTTAACAATTGTACTTTATTTACAGATTACCAAATGATATGGGCTGGATAAATAGTAGTCCTCCTCCTGAAGTTGGTCACCATCAGTTCCACTGCAACAAACAATTGTTACTAAAAAAAAAGGGATCCAAAGCTGAGTATTCTGATGCATACATAAGTTACAAAAGATTGCTCAAAACAACATTAAAAAATAACCATCGCCGGCAGGGCAGACGGGAAAGAGGGAGGGGGAGGGCAAAGAATAACTATTAATTTCCAAAAATGGTTCTAAATGTTTGTGCAATCCATTCATTCAACCGTCCATCTGAAAGAATCTTGAATGTAGAAGAGCAAAGGAGAGTTTTGTTTCTGTTTAGCCTTGCGCCATGGATATAACTGCACAATTTTCAATTATTCTTTACCGAACAGCTTTCAGTTAGCTGAGATCATTTCAACCGGTTGGATATTCAATTTTCATACCCCAAATGATATACCTGTTTTTTTTTTGGGGGGATAAATATGACGACTCTGTTGTACATGTTATTCCAAGCATAATAACAGAAACTGAACAATTTTATAATGCTGCTGAGGTAAATCTATTAATAAAGTAACAGTAAAGCAGAACCTTTTAAAGCTCTCCCCTTACTTCTAGGAGTTTTCTCTCTTCTCCTTAGTTCTCTATGGATATTTTATTTTTAAATTAGTTTATCGATTTACACTTATTTATATTTCTTTCACAATATTTTACTTTTCCTTTCATTTTACATTATTATATGCACATTTCAAAGTTTTCGCAATTATTTATTATCAGTTAGCTCCTAACATTTTATATGTAAGTCCATATATTTAAAATAGCTAAAAAAACCAAAATTTAAGTAAATTTAAGTAACTAATATTTCTTTAAATGCTAAAAATGCCAAAATTAGTTTTTTGGCTTCAAATTTGTCTACACTTCAAATTTTCTATTATCATTTAAATCTATCTCAATACTTTTCTAAAATTTCACATTTAGTACCATATTTTACAATTAATTACGTAATATTAAAATTATTTAAATGACTTTAGCAAACTATAGTTCATCGGTTTGCCTAATAAATCAAATCAAGATTAACCATATTCATGGTAATAATAATGAAAAAAAAAATATAAACACGTCATAACATAACACAAATTATACACGTAAATAACTATCACAAGTTCAAAGTTAAACTTATTTTCATTGATATATTTGTCGTGTATTGCATTGTAATATTAATGTCAAACGCCTACATTTTAAAATTTATTTAGTTATCTATGAAGCACTACACAATATTACTAAACATTGTATGTTCAAGTCAATATGTTTAAATTAATTAAATGATTTTGAATTTAACAAATGAATTCAATCAATAAACCATTGCTGGTTCATCTAATTAAAGCTAAGTGTAATGTTTTAAAATGTACACCAATGTTCATATCAACAAAAATGGCAAAATCGGTTTTTTCTTCCAAATATAAAATATAATAAGTTACACAATTTAAATAAAATATGTAAACACTAATAGAAAAACTTAATATATTATACACTTATTTCAATAAATTTATGATAAATTGAGGAAAACAATTTCTGCTTTAAATATCTGCATTACAAAATTTTCTACAATTATTTGCTAAACTGCCTCAATTCTTTCATGATATTCTATATTTCAATTCATATGCCTAAACTACTCATGAATCTTAAATTTTAATTACTTCAATAATCTTAGATAGTACTTGAACAATCCATATGTCTAAACTACTCATGAATCTTAAATTTTAATTATCTTAGATAGTATTTAATTAGTCCATTTTTCTAATAGCTCTTTAAAATATATGTTAATTTTACAATGTATATCCATATTTAAAAAAGATGGTTTTCTATGCAACTATAAAAGATGTATAAATCACATAATATGAACTATGTATATGACAATAACAACAAAGTGTCAAAGTTAATTTGTAAATTAGTTGTGACTCGTTTATATAAAGAACTTACCATATATTATATCATAAAATTCTTGTTGAACATCAATAACATCACAACAAATTTATACATTTTTTTGCAAATTTCTTTTTATTTCTTCATGCTATGCTATACATTCGTAATTTTATATTTAACATATTTAAACAAATTCTATTAGATAATATTGTTAATTTATCGAATAAATTACTGACATACGTCAATTTTAACATGTATATCTATATTAAGAAGAATAACCGAAAAAATTCTCAAAGTTGTAGAACATAAATTATACATAAAGAATAATAATAATTTTAATTAATAGTTTATTTATTTCACATCCAAATTTATCATATATTGCAAAATAAAGTTCTTATTTTAACATTAAAATAACAAATGTTATTTTTAATAATATTCATGTGCAACGCACAGATTACACACTAGTATAATTGTAAACTAGAAGAATTTCTGGCTCTTCCGTTAATTCTAGAATTTTTCTCAACACTTCTTAATTCTCTCTGGAAGTATGAACTGTTTAGATGAATTTAATTAACAATTAATTATTTACTAATTTTTATTATAAATCTTGAAGATAATAGTGTCAACATGTACATCGCACTCACAGTAACAAAATGATAAAATCTAATGTAATTTCAAACATAAAAATATATACATCACTTAACAAACAATATAATAGCAGCTTTAATGTGTAGCTTGTCTATCTTGATAAGTTGTTAGTCAAATAAGGGAACATATGGAAATTATAAACCATCTAGGAAATCTCACCACTCATTAGTTCTCTTCATTTTTCTTCAGTCCACTTAAATTATCATTTTCTAGTTATCCAAAATGCTATGTAAATTCTTTTAATGGTTTTACATTAATATACCTAGATTTTATAATTTCTAGACTTATTTACAAAGTTCCCATCAACCCATTTTTATTATTTATATTACATTTAAATTAATCAAATAATATGAATTCAAACTATTAAAATAAATTCACGCAACATATATTCAATTATCAGTCTAATAACTTTTTTTAACATAACAATTTCAATTTGTACACCACCCTTGTACTAACAAAATATTAAAACTAATTTTTTTTTTCCAAATACAAAATTACAGAAACCACTTAACAAAAGTTAAATGCATAAATAATAATAACTTATGACTGGCATATCATATATTACATAGCAAAATTTTATTTTAACAATATTTCCATTTGCAACGCATGAATTACAAACTATTACTTTATTATTAGTACCCACATTTTTAGTAAATAAGAAACAATTAGCTTTCTGTTTAACTATTTTCTATTACATTATGTAGTTTTTCTTGAATTGTAATTTGACATCCAAAATTCATCATCATGCACATGTGCACATGGGTAGTGGCGTAACCAGGAAATTGACATGGTGGGCAAGATAAAAATATAGATGGTTCGGGGGCGGTATCCCCCGAATTTTTTTTCCCACGTTGACCATTTGAGTATGTATATAAAGATCATTTCACACCATCAAACAAGCACAACTAAATATAATTATATCTTAATATTCATTGCAAAAACAATCAATTATTGATCTTTCAACAAACAAAACATGCATATATGGTACTACTTTAAAGTTGCCGACGTCGAATTCTCATGTTTTGAAAGCGATCGTGTACTAAGTAAGATCCTGTATATTGTGTAACTCTGATATTTACATTTATCCAGTATATTCTATTGTTCATTATCTGGTGTATTTATTTAATTCTATTCTGCTATTATCTGTTTCTGTGTTATATTCCAAAGATAACCCTTGTCTTCGTCAGAACGGGATTTGGGGTCGTCTCAGATCGAGAACTGTATCGTTGCTAATCTCTTTGAATATATCTTTTTCAATGTATGCAACGCAACTATCATTCAACCAGTCATTTTCACTATATTCATTGCAGAAAATGCTCTCCCCATGGTTGCAGTTGAAACCAGTAAGATAAGTGATAATGTTAGAAGCTTGTAAACCAAATTATACACGATATTTTTTTCATCAACACTATCTTTCTAGCAAAATCACCAACCCTTTAACATCTTTAAACATATCATTATACTTCATATCAATTTCATAAATCTCCAGCTGATTATAAAGATCCATATGTTCTGCTTTAGAAAATCGAGATAATATTTAGATAATCGAATTAGCTTCACTTTATCAAAAGAGGCAAATGAATCGACTGGACTAAGAGCAGACATACAAAGAAATAATTCTGAATTTACCTCATCAAAGCGGTTCTTAAGCTCAACAGTCTGCTTATCTGACAAAGGTAAAACAAATCAACCCGATAATTATGTAAATTTGTAATCAATGGTCCTTTTCTTGATCTACCCAAAAGAATGTAATTATCCATACTCGAAATAGGAATTTGTTGTTTGGTGCAGAAAGAGTCAACCTCATTTAGAAGAGCGTCAGATCCACTAGCTCGCAATTTATTTAACTTCTTTAGATGCTTTTACGAACATTAAAGCATTTATGATATCTTGATCTTTCCATTGTAGTGCCTTGGAAAGATCATTAGTAATTGCAAGAACACTTTTCATCAAATGCAAAAGAAATATGAAATCATAAGATTGTGGCACTTTGATTAAATTTAAAGGTTTTCCTTTTTTATCACCAAACATATCTTCCACTAAATCGGTAAGGACATCAATAACCAAAGGAAACATAACAATCAAATTGACTAGTGTACCATAATGTGAACCCCAATGTGTCACCAGGTCGTTTCAAACTACGTTCTTGGTTTAATCCCCGAACACTAGATGGTTCACCACTTTCAAGTTGATTGAACATTCTATTAGCTTTTTTCTCTAAGAATGTCCCGACGTTTGCATGAAGCTCCAGCGAGGTTTACCAAATTATTAATCAAGAAAAAAATCTCAGAAATATGGTCCATATCATTGGCAACACGAACAAGTGCTAATTGAAGTTGATGCAAAACAATGAACATAGAAAGCAGGTTTAAGGTTTCGTCCGACACCCCGAAATTTCGGGATTACCGGACTGTTATCGGTGGACGGCGGTCCAAACCCGTCCACCAAAACCGGTTTCAGGATTTAGGGCACGAAAAAAGAAAATCGAATTGCTTCGAGCGCAATCATCTGAGCGCCGAAAGTAAGAAGCGAATCAAGGTAAGAAGCTTTGAATTAATACTTACAGCAGCAAATCAGCGTAGCAACAGTGATTAAACTTTTCACAAAAATCTTCGTGAGTTAATTTTCCTCTCCTTCTCTATTCGCGCGGATTGAAAAATCGACTCAATTTATGTCGATTTCGAAAGAATTGATTCAATCGAAAGCATCGTTTTTTTTTAAATCGAGAAAAGTCTATGGAGAAAAGCTGTGTGTTTTTTTTAATCGTGAAGAGCAGCGACTTTTCAGTGGAGTGAGGCGACAATTATTTTATGGTTGGAATTAGAAAATATACTTGTGGGCACGTGTTGGGAAATATACGGCTACCAGCGAGAGTGCAAGACTATAATTTTTGCTCTTTCCCACTACTGTTTTTGGAGGATTTTTTGCTGCAACCTACAGCTTATCATTTGCAAATCTGAAAATAGATTAGTTTGGTATATCAAATATACTAAATGTGGTCACGTGTTGTATACTATTTCTTTATATAATATATTTTTATTATATTTACCGTTAACATGTTAATTACCAAAATACTGAAATCCGAAATCTGAACCGAAACTGAAACAAAACCTAAACTACCGAAATTTACGAAACCCGCCGAAACTAACAAATTTTCGAACGGCCGAAACTGAGACCAACCGAGTTCTCGAACCTTGATAGAAAGCAGACTTGTTCTCATTTAGAACAAGTGTTTTAATACCATTAAACATTCCTTGCCTATTATTTGCACCATCATAACCTTGGCCTCGCAACATAGACATGCTCAATTGATGTTTACTAAGAAAAACATCAAGTGATGTTTTTAGAGAAAATTGATGTTGTATTAGGAACATGCACCATGCCTACAAACCTTTCAATAACACTTCATGCCTCATCCACAAATCGTAAAACAATTGTCATTTACTCTTTAATTGATGTATCACGAGCTTCATCAATCAATAATGCAAATAGTCCTCCGAAAAGATGTAGTTGTTGTAAGATAGCATCTACAATCTTCACGACAATACAATTGACTATATCTTTTTGAATATCCGGTGATGTCATCTTATTATTTAGTTGTGCGTTTTTTAGAACAACCGCATCAACCGAAGGCTTTTCATTAGCGAGTCATTGCAAAAGTTCAAGAAAATTTCCTTTATTTGTTGATTCTTCGGATTCATCATGGCCATGAAAAGGCAAACCTTGATGTAACAAATATTGAATGCACACAAGAGTTGAGTTAAATCGATGTCGATAGTCAATTTTACTTTGGATTGATTCTCTCGATTGCCATTGCAATTTGTTGATCTTGATTCATCAAATTCTCCGCTTTTGTATATGTTGCTCTATGAACATCTGAATTAGCATGTCCTTTAGGTTTTTGATTGTGTTTCCAATTCCTAAATCCGCCTCGAATAAATACATCACTTGTATTTCTACTCATTGACTGGGGACGAAATAAGTAGCAAAGCAAACAATACACTGCATCTTCTTTTACACTATATTCCAGCCAATTCTTATAATCGGTAAATCATGATTGACTAAAACGTCTGCCTCTTCACCAATTATTGTTTGTGGAAATATTTGCAAAGAAGGCTGACAAGGACCTTTTTGTAGATATGCCCTTCTTACTATATCTTGATCATTTGGATCATAGTCCAAAATTTTATGTCTTAGACCAAGATCGGATGGAAGATTTGATAAATCGACTAGAATACGACTTTGAATCACCGAATTTGAATTAACTGTGTTTTGATTATCATCTACTGCATTACTTAAAGGTATAGAAGCTCCAACTTCAATGGAAATATCTTCAATGGTTCTCTTGGCATATCTAGAAAAAAAATTTAAAAAAAATACAATCTATTTTTTCAATATTCAATTAAAGATATTGACATTATAAAATGGGGTAATAAACTGAAATCAAAGTTTCAGCAATTAAATTTCAATACTCTTGCAGTCTTGCTAATTTAAGTACTGAAACTTTTAAGTAACAATTATTTTTTCAGCACTCAATTTCAGTTTCTTGCAAATTTAAGTATTGAAACTTTAAGTAGCAATTATTTTTTCAATACTCAATTTCAGTATTTTGCCAAATGAAGTAAAAATTAAGTTTTAGGCTTTCAACAATTTTAGAAAATTGAAATTAAAGTTCTAGGCTAGCAGTCAATGCAATAAGCTCAACCACAATAAACACAATGAAATTCATTGAATGAAATTGAAGTTTCAGGCTTACCACCCATTTTTGAAACCTGAAATGGAAGGCAACGATGAACAACGTGCTGAAGGCGGTTGGCTGAGCAGCCGAATGAAAAATGGAACACGGGGGGTTCAATCTAAAACAAGCCACCAAATTACGCTAATGGAGAAAGCTAGATCTAGAAATGGAGGAGATGGAAGACGTTGTTGTGATTAGAGAGAAGGTGAGAAGAAGAATAGGTAGAAAGAGGAAGTTGCTAATCGCTAGATGCCCGAAGCTTAGGGTTTTTCTCGTTTTTTTCGAAAGCGATTTCTTTTTTCCGTTTTGTAATTTGTTGGGGGGTCACGTGCCCACCCCAGCACACACATGTCTCCACCCCTGCACATGGGCATGCTCACATGATCATGGATTTTTTTTTGCAAATATTTCACATATCTATGTATACCAATCAAATATTATGTTTAATATATATTTTTAAAAATGCTGAAATACTAATTAAACCTATTTCAAATTAGGACCCAATATTTTAAATTATAACAATTTGGAATTAAAAATATTATATCATTCAACGATTTATTTACATACATTTCATATTATAAATTAATAAACCATTACATATGAAGCATAATTTTTTATAAAATTTTAAAAATATTATTTTAAAACTAATTTAATAGAAGATATATTATTTTCAATAGTCGGAATACGAAAATAATAAAATACATGATTATTTATAACTATCAATATTATGTAGATAACTATTTAAGACATTTAACGTATAGTTTATTATGTTTTAAAAATGATATTTAAACAAAAACATAATATTTTAAAATATTAAATCCTAAAAATAATAATGATTTTTTTATTAACTTAACTATATTTATTTTAACAAATAAACCGGTGAAATATTATACTTAAATTATATTTTAAATTTCAAAATTATTTTACAATCCAAATGCATCATTTTGGATATATATTTACAATTTGAGAAAAGTGTAATTACATACAATTCAATATATTAATATACTAAGTTAATTAATCTATATGTTCGTCTATGTACTGATCGGTTAAACAATAGTGAAGTAGAACAAAATATATCTTTATCCTTTAGTTCTCTTTTACTAACTCTTCTTCTTTATTCTCTATATATTTTGTCATTAAGCCTCCCACAATTTCATTAAATAAAAAGAAACTAGTACTATCATTAGTTATCTCCTGTTATATGTCTGTGTGTGTATTTTACAATTTTAATACTACCTCACCTGAATCTTTTTCTTGAATGTTACGTATAATTTAAAATACAATTTACTAAAATACAGAAAAGGTTATTTTCAAACTAATCTAAAAAATATATTCTATTTTAATATTTAAAATAAAAAATAGAATCAATGACTATTTCAAATATATAAATTATTTAAGTATGACATTTAAATGTAATCGACTTAAGTAAAAAAAATATTATTTTAAATTATTTTACAACAAAAATATTGTTTTAATGCATAAGGATGCAAGAATAATAATAATTTTCTTCTAATTAATCTATATACTCGTTTAATAGACATGTAAACGAATTTAATGTATAATAAATTTATCAAAAGTTATCCTAAGATATAACTTATTTAAATTCTAAAACCATTTTTGTTTAATTATTTAATATTTTTCCTATGTTACTTGATTTATTGACAGATTGACTTATTAAATATATATATATATATATATTCTATTAAATAATATTAAGGCAGAAGGATTTATAACTCTCCTATAAATTTTAAGAACCATGAAATATCTTATTATTGCGCTTCTCTACTTTATATATTAATCTTGCTATAGTTATGATTTCTACTGTCATTAATAAATCTTTCCTTAATTTTGACCAACCATTTCAGTTTCAAATGTAAGTTCTATCATTTTATAAATACTTTCAACTCTTTTACGTTCAAGTTTGTATTATTATTTTCTTCCTAATATGATATTTAGTAACAATAATAACATTACATGATAATCAAGACTCTTTTTAGTCCTCCTTACCAACTTATGTTGAAATATAATTTGTAAATTGTTTAGACAGTTCTTTTGAATTCCATTTAATTTAGATGCATTCAAATTTATGTTGTTATTTTTCTTTTCAAACTGGTATTGTATTGCTAACTAATACATGTGTACAGTAATCAAAGCAAATGACTTTCACTTAAATATGTTTAACATTAAAACATCGCATTGCACCTTAACTATTTAACCATATCTATTTGACAATTTCTTTTACAAAATTACTGTGTGCAACGCACGAATTACACATTAGTATACATGAATTACGGAAGTTCTTCAAACTGTATTGAAATGTTGTCTACATATCTCTTTAATATGAACCCTTTTTTATGCCAGTTACACATTGACCTATGCTATTTGTATAGAACTGTTATGAGTAAACAATAAAGTTTGCAGATGCACATGATCACATAAGCTTTATTTTATTGATAATGGCTCTAGTACAACTAGTGCGAAGGTTGGCAATATGTGCCCCATGAATAGTAACAGAAAATTAATATTACTTCAACTTGAAGCGGACATGCACAACATAATTCCTCTTAGGAGGTTACTGCGTGGGTTCTCTTAGAGTATATTTTACAAAAAAAAAATGCTTCAGTATTTCTCTTATTTTGTTTTGGATTAGCATCATCTTATCATACGCAAAGAAGGATTAATATGAAAACGAAGATCTGCTCTAGCATGCAAAGTTTTGTATATCCACTGTGCAAAATCCACGTTGGTGCTATATGCTTAGCATAATAAGATTCATATGAAAATTTAACTTGTTTTATCTAAATCAGCATCCTATTATACAATAAGATTCATAACTCGTACAAAATGAAGATCTACTGTATCAAGCAAAGATTCAAATGTAGGTAAATATGGTCTGAAATCCATGTTTGTGCTTCATGACTGCAGCAAGTATCAAGTACACAAAAACAATAATCAACACAAATGGTGATTAGCTTAACAACTCTATTAGTACATGACCGATATCGTGAAAACTAGTTAGGAATGGATTCAAGAAATAAAGAATACATTGTTTATACCTTATTGCTACAAGCCGAAGTTGCTTGAAGGGCCATATGTATACTCCTTCGACTCTCAATTGTGCAGCACTAACATCATGTTCATTGTCAAACACATCATGAAAAATAAGCGCACCCTGTAATTGCAATTTAATTATGAACAACAAAAGAACATTTCTAGGTCATCATTTAATCCAAGACAAGGATGTAACTACATTTGTCAATAACTATGCTGAAATTTTGTACCAAGTGTGACTTATATTAATCCTTTAGTTACCAACTTATGTCAGAAAGAAATAATGAAACGTGCAAATGCTGTGATTTAGAAGCTTTCTGTCTTTCTGCATTTGTTATCTGCGCAAGTATCGTGATCTAGAAACATTATGTTACAGAGAAATAGGTATTGAGGATGGAATTATGAATGACACTGGACGCTTAATATATAATTGTCATTGCAAGAATACAGATTTCTAGCATGCATGTGATGGAAACATACGGCTATTCAAATTTGTCATAAAATTTACCAATTTCCACCACATCCAGCCACATGAACAAATTGGCTATTCACATTTGTCATAAAATTTACCAATTTCCACCACATCCAGCCACATGAACAAATTGGCACGACTGCAATATTCAAAGAAACTAGATAGTTTCAGAAAATACTTTCGTTTTATGCAACATGCATCTGACAGGAATCAAAAATTCGATTACTATGAACGAAAGACTGTACATTGTCATGTTCACTATACAATGTACACGATGAACATGGATATATTACGACTATATCACATAACGTGTTACTTTTTAGTCTGCATTTAAAGTTTAATTAAATTAAAAATAGCATTAGTGATTAGAAGTTGAATTAAATTTCAAATGTAAATGTTGTGTTGAACGCTTGAACTTGAACAGCTTTATGCTTTCTAGCATTTTGTGTCATTTTATGTTTTTGGAGTTGTAAACTCAAATTTGACATCATTGTTGTCAAGATTATCATTGGTGACTTCGTATCTACTAGCTAGTGTTTTCTTACTTGCAAAAAGATTGTTTATAAACATGTTTTAACACGAATTTCTATATTAATTTATAGTGCAGTTTTTTCAGAGAAGGGAAATGCAAAGTTGTATAAAAGATGCACTAAAAGGCTCAAGGCAAAAAAGTACACAAGGCGCAAGCGCCTTAACTACCTTGATAACTAAGAACCCATAAAAGCTCAAGTAACGTAATATTAGTGAATAAATAATAATGGGCACTTTTTGACGTAACCCCTCATGGTAATGAGATATTAGACTAAAATCCCTGCTGTGTTCATTTATAAGACTTACCCTCTACATAGTACATATCGAAGATCATACCAAGATATATCCACAGAAAACAATGTGGATGTTACGGCATGGGTTGTAAGTCTAGTAATATTAGCAGTGAAAGAGGAGAAGGGGAAGGCGAAGGGGTTGGGTTAAGTCTAATATCCAGGTTAGCAATGGGGGTTATGTCAAGAAACCGATAGATAATCTAGACATACAGCTGCATATTTTAGACTTAGAAATATAGGCTGATAAAAAGGTCCCAAAGCCGTTCAAATTACAAGAACAAATGTGACACTTCAAGTTCTAAGTTCAAAAAAATATTACTACCTGAACATAGTGTACACCGCTTATCTTTGTTCGGCTAGTAACGATTTCCAGCACCGAATCACCATTATATCTCCCAAATTCTAAAAATCTGGATGAGATATTTGATGTGTCCACAAAGCTCCACCTCCCTAAATTTCATATATTGAAAAGCACATCAAAGAATTTGCATTATACAAAATTCAGGTTAGGTAATTTTGCAAGGGCATATGGTTATAATTACCTACTACTAAAAATAAATCAAGTATTAAAAACAGGATGGGTACGTAAACTGAACTTGTCAAGAATTTTATATTAAAACAAGTGTGGTGCTGTGAAGCTAGGTTAGAACACACTGTATTAACTTTCTCTTGGTCGTCTTTCGTAAATGCATCCAATAACACTATGTATTACTGCATCAACTATATGACTGATATGCCATTCTTGATTAATTCATGATGTCTTGTTGATCGTCTTCCGACAATCTTTTTACCATTATAATATTTACACTGATGCTTTCAGACCTTCCACAATACACATTCTGTGGATTACTCTATGCGAGTATCCCATACGTTATTTAATGACAATCTTAAGTTAGTGATCTTTAAGAAGGAATAAATAGAGGGAATATATGACAACTTCCTTAGTGTGTACAAGTAAAATTTTATCGTTGAAATCTAAAAGGGTTATAAAACAACTGAAACCCCATGTAAATTTACGAATAATCAGTAGGAATGGGAAATTAGTTGTTTGTGCCAGTTGAGTACATGATCCAAAAATAATGACTTTAAATTATGTAAAGTTGTTTGCATATGGAACTTCTTTAAATTGACATACTCAGATCACACTTTTGCGGTATTAGAATTTAGAAGGCTGACCTCTATATGTTCCAGTAATATTCCACGCGGTATACACATTTGGGTCGTTGTCGCTCCTAAGGAACAATCTCTGCATCAACAAAATGTGATTAATAGTTTAATATCTACAGTGCATTTATTCATCAGTTAAATAACTGCATCTTATCATATAAGCTAATTTGTTTTTGGCTCTACCAGAACGTTGGTCAACTATATTCTAGTGAAATATTTCCATAAAGTTGTCCCCCCCCCCCCCCCCCCAAATATAGATGAACATTTTGTACAATCTGACCCTTTATGCATAATAATAAGTAACTACAGCAAAAAAACAAATGTAGAGACGGTGAATTAACTAGTAAATATGTGCTATGAAAATTAGCTTATAATTTACTAGTGCACAGTTGCAAAAGGCGGTAAACACTATTCACGGCGATAAAAAGATCTTAACTATCCATCTACATCAGGTTTGAAAACATTATAATTTAACTCGTAAATCAAATCTGAAATCACAGTCCACTGAAAATATATGATGTCATACTATGGAACTAAACAAAACAAAGGTTTTCAAGGTCTTTCCGACAACTTTAAACTACCAAGTGACGATAAAAAAAATAGAAAACAAAATGAAAGTGCATCAGGCATCAATTAAAGGATGCTTGATGTGGTTACTGGACCCAATATAACTTCTCAAATGTAATAACTAATAACTGATAGGTTGTTTTTAGGAAAAGGCAATCGTAAGTTAGACCTGATGGCGGATGTTTTTGAATGCGGTTAGTGTCAATATCCGCATCCGCATGGAAATCATTTGTGGATATCGATATGCATTCATGCACTTTCAGATCTCAGAAATATCCCCCGATATCGTGTCTGAGATCTTGTTTTAGCCTCCTCCAGAAACGAAAAGCAAATTTCAATGTAAATTTCGTTTCGAATATATCGTCCGAGTTATGGCAATATCGGACGATATATCGATCGAGATGAGATATTGAAATACCGACCGAGATTTTTGTTTTTTGGGGGCTAAACTTTAAACCAATACGTGACCCAAAACAATAATTGAAATAACTCAAATCTAGCCGTCATAGTCTCTTGATATTTTAAATTTTGATAGTAAACTCCTCTTTTAAAATTAATCCTAAAAAGATTCTCTAAATCAATCAACCTCAAGTGAGACATGTGAGCCACATCTCGAGTCACTTGACAAACAGAATTTTAAGATATATTAATAACTCTTTTTACAAATTGACTTGTTAAAAGCCAGATTTTATTTTGATTTATTATGATGCTCTTTTTGCTTGTATGAAGATATAACACTTGAAAAGAACCATGTTTAATTCCAAATATTCAATACTTTATGCATATTTTGCATGTTATATGATCATATCGTATATTCATATATGTTTTAGAATGTTTAGGATTTTTATATTCATCAATTTTTTTTACATGCATGTTATTTATGAAAGTATGTATTTTATGTTCAACTTATATGGAACTGTTTAATCTTTTGGATCTTTTTTATGCTCTATGTATAGCAATAATTCATGTTCATGGATTATAAGTTTAAGCTATAACTTATTAGAATTGTGTTATTCTTTTAGTTGAAGCAATAATTCATGTCATATACCCCAAGATGATTCCAGTAAAAGTTTTAAAACACAGATTGAAAATCGAGGGGAAAAAAACCAAGTTAGACTCATCTCATCTGAGATCTCCCCAGATACCAGATCAACTCTCTAAAACCTAAAAACGAAACGTAACCGATATCCGAGACTTAAAACATTGCATCCAGAAGTACAGATGGATAACATATATTTATCATATTCGTTGACAATGGATAAATTTGAAAACATAAATAGAAAAGGTTGATAAAACATTTAAAAAAAAATTGTTCCATTGACTATAAAGGCAAATGTGAACATCATAAATAGCTTTAAGCAATTAGTATGCATTAAATGTAATACAGAATATTAAGTTGGTAAAAAAAAATTATATATCATTTGTTATATTAAAATATACATAATATAAACCATAATCTTGATTAAAAACCACACACAATCTGTGGATACGGTTGTCTTTATATCTACATTCGCATCCGTCTTTTTATATCTAATATTTATCAAATTTCAAATATGATTTCAGATTTTCTGAATATTCATTGACGTGCTTATTGTAAGTAAAATGGTACTATGGAAATCAACGTGCATTGGTGGTTTGATGTAGTGGTCACAGATATAACTCGTAATTGAAATTTTCATTTATATGAATATTTCATAAACAATCACATGCAATCAATCATGCTTTTTTTTATTTTCCTTTTTTACCTTATCCATTGTTCAATGGACAAAAATGCAGTATTTTTGAGTGGGACTTTCTATTTTATTCTTTATTATTTATGGTATGTGTGGAAATTCCCTACTGTAAGTTTGGTTTTAATATTAACAAATAACAAAATCATAATAGAAATTTATCAGTGTTTTAAAAAAACGCGTCTAAGGCGCGCCTCGAGGCGAGGCGTAAGCAAAAACGCCTTAAGGCGCAACTCAGGAGGCGTTTTACCTCTGAAGCTTAAGCCTCAACCAATTGAGGCCGGAAAAAAAGCAAAAAACTTACGCCTCAAGGCGTGAAAAACGTACGTATATATATAAAAAAATATTACATGCTCCTTACTTTTCACTGCTTTGTCTTCTACCCTACCGCTCACACTCAGACAAAAAAATATGTAACCTAAATTTTGGAACTGGAAACTCATATTCAACTGGAATCGACCTCGATTCCTTAAATGAAATTGAGTTCGATGCCTGGAATCGAACTCGATGCCTGGAATCGAACTCGATTCCATAACTGGAATCGAGCTCGAATCCAGGCATTGCGAGATCGATTCCCATTCAAGCTTGATTCTAGTGAGCTTATTCCATTGTTTTTTTATTTACTGTCTCTTCTTTGTTTTTCTTTTTTTGATAATGCTTGATTCCATTTTTATTTACTCTCTAATTTTCAGTGAGCTCGATTGCAGTTTTTTTTTTAAACTTACTATTTGACGCTTAACGTTATTTCATATTAAAAATTAAGTATATGTGATGTGCTTTTTTTTTTACCCGAAAGGCATACGCCTCAACGCTTCGAGACTTACGTCTCGCCTCACGAACCCGAAAACGCCTCACGTACGCCATTTGTGTTTTGAAACATTGAAATTTATCACCATCAATGATAAGCTAAACCAAGGTTCGAGAACTCGGTTTCGAACTCGGTTTCGGTCATTTGAATTTTTGTTAGTTTCAGATGGTTTCGTAAATTTCGGAAGTTTCGGTATTATTTCGGTTTCGGTTCAGATTTCAATTTTTTGTGGTTTGTTTTTAGATTTGCAATACCCATAAACAAAAATTCATTGCCTACTAACCCGCTTAACACTAATAACACTCCAGGTTTAGGTCTTTTGAAAAAAAAAATCATGTTAGTCATTGCGTATACATATATTAATGTTAATTTACAGCATACAGACACAACTTCATTGCCCCTTACACTTAACGCATACTTAATTAGATGAATAAAGCCCAAAAAGGCAAGCCCAATTTATTACCGGTTCATATTTCACTACCTGTCCACGTTCCCTGCCAATTAACATTAACTAGGGTATTCCACTTCAAAACAAACACACAGATTAAACGATTAAAAAAAAAAACTTTACCGTTGTTTGATGAATTCGCCTCCGATTGTCGCACAACTTAGCACCCTTCTCTGTGCACAATTTCATCTTCCTAGCTTTGAAAATTCGAGGTACTGTTTCTTTGCTTTGTCAAATTCTTTTTGAGGTTTCGATGATTACGCTTTTTATTGTTAATTTTATCTACGTACGAGTTCTTTTCTTTCTTTGTCACTTGCTTCCATTTAGAATTTTGATGATTCCTTTTTTTTTTTCTGAAGAACGCCGAAACCGATTTTTTGCCCTAATTTCGGCTCGTTAAGTACCGAAACCGGTACGGTACCTCCGAAATTTCGGGGGTACCGGCCGATACCTTGAACCATGAGCTAAACCATGAGCCCAAATCCTTCAAATTAAGTGGGCTGACACAAATAATATCATACTTGATTGCTTGCACGGATTGCAATATACAATGAAGCTACCAAAAAAGTGCACAAAAGATGGTTGTTTTGAATTCAATATTTTATATTATTTATCAAATTTAAAAGGGAGAATTTATTGTGATACAAAATGTAAACATGATTGGTGACACGATGGATCTCCACCATTAGATTGTCCCATAACTTCCAGCCATATAGGGATAAAAAGACCCAACAGCTCAGATCACTTGTATCACCAATTATGTCTAATTTTGTGTCCAAACCAAAATTTTCAAAACAAGATTAAAATTGTAAAATTCAATTTATAAATTGAAATGAAATTTAGATCGTAAATCATAGATTCAAAAGGTCTATGTTTTAAATTTTGCATGCAATTCGAATTGATTATGATGTTTGAATTTCTACATTTTTTTTTGAGTAACATGGGGAAACTTAAGATCATAGTATACATTGATACTCACTTAAGTAAACCCCATATCATATGTCTACCCCGTTTTGTTTAGTCGACGCACATGGATGCTTAACGTCCAGCTCTCAAAGTGGTTTGCAGCGGGATTCGAACCTTTCCACACACAATGCTTTGATTCCCATCTCCCGACTTCCAAACCACCCAAGCTACGAACGGCGGGTTGAATTTCTACATTTAAACTAGGTTTCCTTTTGTTTGTTGTTTATTTTATTTAGAAAACAGTAAAAATTTAATTGTGGATCCAGATAAGCATATTGAATAGATAAGTATGGGTTAAATGATATTTCTCAACTACAATATTAAAAAAAGTGTAAATTGGAATTTAAATCAAACCAAAACACGAAAATCCAATCTAAATAGGATCTAAATTGTAAAACTTAAAGACATTCGATAACAATGGTTCAAATAGCCAATCCCATTTTAAAGTACAAAAGCTATGGCACACACTTCGCACGTGAATTGTTTTTATGCAAAATGCATATGATTAGCACATTCAAAAGAAAATTATTTATACAAATATTTAGCCATATTTTTCGTTGAAATCATTTGATGTTACTTTGAATTTTATTTTTAGGTTGCAACATCTACTTTTTCAAGTTTGAATTTTTATTTATGTTATTAATTACTAATTTATTTGGTAGATAATATTTTTAAGTATTATTAAGATTTGATAGTATTCGTAGATGAACATTTTGAATTTGTAAAAAGCTTCATCTGTTAGATTCTATTGTTAAATGATATCAAGAACTGAAAATACTTACAGACGGACATTTTGAAAATTTATTTTTTAGATTTTATTACAAAGAGATATTAAGATTTAGTATTCAGAGCCTTTTTGGTGGTTCATGGCAACACCAAAGAATATTTGACACCAAAGATATTACAACTATATTATCAAATATATCATTTTCAAAATAAAATGCAAACTATTTTACAAAAATACATCCAAAATCTTCATGTCAATTGCATTGTAAATGGTGCAAGATTAAAAAAAAAATCATCAAAATTACACTAACATACATAAATTTGAAATTTAACGGCAAAAACATATTATGTGAATTAAGGGGAAAAAATAATGGTTTAACACTCTAGAAAAATGCACATTAAAAGGGAATAAAATTGCACAAAAACACGTAAATACAAACATTTAGTGATTTGTATCATTTATCTTCATATAACATATGTCATTTTGGTTGCCTAATGCAAGGCACGTTAACAAAAGTCAATAAATTCAAAATTATCATTATAAATAGTACAAAGCGCAATAATAGTCACCAAAATTGCATAAATTATATAACTCAAAACATGACCTTAAAAACGGTTTTGAGTTAGAACTTCAAAAATAAAAACTAGAATATTATTATTATTATATATGCATCCGATTAGAAATATGAAAAGTGGTACGAAGTTTTGAGAATACATTATAAATAACAGTTTCGTAAACATGATTGCCTCTTTTAACATGGTATAAGAAGTGCTAGATGCTTTAACTTGTGTAATAATTAAAATACGATGATGTGAAGGGAAAAAATTTAGGCATATTATAAAATGATTTCCTATATATATGTGTGTGTGTGTGTGTGTGTAAGTGCGCATGCATGTGGGTATATATGTTAATACATGAAGTGCATCCATGTATGTGTTAATACATCACGTAGAAGAAGAAAATTAACACTGCTTTAAGATGTCAAAAATATCGATGCAAGCCACCTATTTGTGATTATTATTCTTTTGGTCATACTCTTGGAGTATGTCCTCATTTCGCTCTTCTCCCCGATCACCTTCCTTCCAAAAATCCTCTCCGACTACCTCCCACTATGCGTTGGCGGATCAAGGTCCTTGCTTGCCCTCCGCCTCTCGATCCTACTCCCTCCACACCAATTGTTCCCTAGCCGACGGATGTTGCAGCACCTCCCCCTCATCGAACTCCATCTCCTCCGCCAAACTCCACTCCCCCGCATCTATCGTGAACGACATTGACACTTCTTTGATCCTTAACACCAGCTTGGTATTGGATTTGATCAACTCCCTCCAAACCGACCCTCTAGCGCAGAGACTTCAGAAATTAATCATCGAAGGACTTTGACATGTTTGCTTTGCTAAATCCGAAACTTGGACCCACATGGACACTAGTCTGTGCCTCCACTCGAGGTTGAATGTTTCCTCCAAACGGATATGTGCCAACGATTCAAATGAAAGAGAACTCTACTACAGATTAATGAATGATGAGCTAGTCATTTTTAATGATGGTGAATATGGTGCGAACAAGGATGTGATTTTGGCTGTAATGAATTGGGATCGTAAGTTTATTTTCTCCACTTGCACTCAACTCAAGGTTATTGTTCTGAGATACTAGGTTTTGCCACTGTGTTGGGGTTTAGATCCATTCTATTAGCATGTACGTTTGTTTTTATGATAGATATTGCTTGTTAGTCCATGTTCATGTTATAATATTTCGCTACTTGCCAGACGTGTTCGTGATATTTGACTTGTGAGGGCATTGTGCCTAGAACTCTTGAAGCAGCGGTGGCATACCTGCCTTGTGCCTATGCTAAGTGGTGGCGGTCAGGCCACCTTAAAATCATACTGTTATCAGTTAAGCATGTTGGTCGAATATTTATATATCATCTATATAGTATGCATTTATGGTCCTCGGACCTTACAAGCTTTATGTAAAAAAAATTGTCAAAAATATGATGTAGCTTAGTTATTGTTTGCCATTTGTAGTAAATCAATATGTGGGGATGTCATGAAGCGAAGAAAAGTTTTGGATAAAGAATGTTAATTCTGATGAAACAATATTGGTGGAGATGGCATGAAGTATAGACAACCGGATAGAGTTTGCTTCTCTCAGGATAATGTCACACAAATTGATGTGTACGTGTCTGTGTATAAATGTATCATATGTATATATTTGGACACATATACATATGTATAAAATATTAAAGAAGTGCTGAAGGTACCACAAGAAAAAGTAACATGGTTCCTTGTATTTATATGTGTACGGACACACACACACACACAAAAAAAACATATATGTATGCATATCAGCATATGTATGTATGGTGTGTTTATGCATATGTATGTGTATGTATAAACTAATGTTTTAAAATGCGAAAAGCATACATGGGGGTGTTTTCAGGTCTATGAGGGGAGGTGTACGCCTCGAAACATTGAGGCATAAGCTTTTCATGTAAAATATAAAACGCAAAACATATAAGGAAGTTTTGACATTTTAAATTAACTAATGCAAAAAATAAAAAATAAATCATTTAAGATCCAACTTTGAACCAATATATATTTTTATTATAGATTAAAAATAAATAATTGAAACTCATATGATTCAAATTTCAATTTCTCAAAACTATTTGAAAATTCCATCATAGTTATGAAAGGTGCGCCTAAGCACACGGCACGGCGCAGCGCTTGCGCCATTTTTGCTTGTGGCGCAGCGCATATGAAAAGGCGCGCCAAATGGCACGCGGTGCATAAATGGCGCACCTTTTCTTTATTTTATGGTCTTTTGTTTTTTTTTTAGCATTTCAAACTGCTATAACTACTACTACAAATACTCTTACCATCACTACAACCACCATCACTACTATTGCTATTAATATTATTATTATCATAATGACATGAAATATGAATAACTTTGGTTTCTCTAGATAAGTCGTTAACTTCTCATTACCGACTATTCAACCCACCATTATGGATGAATTTTCAGGTCATCTCCAACTCCTCTCCATGCCTAGCTACTATTCTTGATCACCAACAAATTTTTATTTGTGCTCTTATACGGACATAATTATAAGGCTATGTCACATATGAACTAGTAGATGCATGTATGGCGCTCAAGACTTCTTTCGCAATCATCATGCATCCAAACTCAATACATCCATATTGCACTTCAATGGACATCATAAGAAAAGAAATAACCTATATCCATATATGCATTGATACTTAATCAAGACCATTTTGCAAAGTTTACTCATTCACCATGAGAATGCCTTAGCAAACAGCACACTAGTAGACATACATATCAGTTATTTTGTCGTTACAATCAGATGTCAACAAATGGAGTTTATCACAAACTTGCTTGTGAACCTGTTGTGTACATGAACTATTTTATTGCGGTGGTAGTTCTTTACTTTCCTACATATGATATGCCTATCATTCACATTCTTTCTCATTTGATTAGAATACATAAATTCTTTTCAGTTAAATATTATTCCACATGCTACATAGGATGCCACTGATGCAAACTAAAGCCAAATAAAAGTTACAAACGATTCATAATACCTTACCAGCAGCTATGGCTATCTAACATGCTAAAAAATCATTTCCCATAACAGCAAAAATCTAATCAAGCATAACTATCATAACTCGATATCCAACCATCAACTTCAAATAGTTAAAGAAAAAAAAATACCTCGTCGTTCCATGATCCAGCTACAGAAGTTCGCTCCCTAATCGGTCTCAAACAATCGGAAGCCCCAAAAAATCCGATAACGACAATAACAAAACACAAGACTCTCCTAATAAAACCCATAAACTCCTAAATTACTGAGAAAAGTCCTAACATAAAAGAAAGCTTGAGATACAAGTAGAGTCAACTTTAAGTCGAAGAGAGAACTTTAAGTTGAAGAGATAGAGAAAATGAGAGCTCAACGATATCCGATATTATGTTAATCGACTGCTCACCAAATTTAAAGCAAAGTCTTTAATTGACAATTTGTGTTCTATTATTTATGGATTGAGGAAGAAGAGTAATAGAGAACGAAGGAAATAAAACAATAAAAACACGAGTATTTGTTGGAGAAGAAGAGTAGACCTTCTTCGGGCAGGTGTGTATAGAGCGGCTGTCTACTCCTACAGCTGTTTGCTAGAAGATTTCGTTGTATAGCACTTTTTCAATTCTATTTGCATTCCGCAGACCACCTTGCCTCCCTGAACAGCTGTTGCACACGACAACAATGATCCAATTTTCGAAAATTTATTAAAAATCAAAATAGAATTGTTAATGAATACTCAAAAATTCAAAAATCGTCTAAATTCGTGCTCGTAGAATAGATAAATATTAATATCTGATAGAACGGATGCGGATATAAAGGCATCCGCATTCGAAATTATCCGTTCTATAGATTATTTTATGTGTATTTTAATGCAATAAATGGTTTAAATTTATTGTTTTACTATATTAAGAATTCATATTTTATACATATAATGCTTATTAATTGCTCAAAAATGTTTATTAGAATTGTATTTATTGATTTTGTATACTTTTATAAGCTATGACATTAAAAAACCTCATGTTGATAGGGGTGAGCAATATTCGGTTAAAACTGAATTAACCGACTGAACCGGTGTATTTCGGTCGGTTCGGTTCGGTTCGGTTTTAAAACTAAATCGGTTTGAATTCGGTTTGTAAAATAATTTTGTTTGGTTGTCGGTTGAACCGAACTTTTACCATATTATCTAATTTAATGTTATTGTCGTACTTTAAATAATTGGTTTAGTGATAAAATACAAAAACATTTGTTAAATATAAGTCAAATTTTATTGTAAACATAAAGTTTAATGAATAAAATTTATCTAAACATAGATTATGTTTTTCTTTGGGTATATTAATCATTTGAACAATAAGATATCCTCCAAGTTCGGTTAAATCGGTTACCGACCGAATTAACCGAAATTATTTCAATTCGGTTCGGTTTTGAAAATTTTCGGTTCTAATTCGGTTTGAACTTCTTACCCCAAAACGAACCAAATCGACCGAACGTTCACCCCTACATGTTGAAACCAAATTTTCAATTTATGTTTCTTGATTAATTGGCTTTTTAGCGGATAGGATAATTATATGATATATGACCGTATCCGCGGATGCAGATATTCAAAAAATATTTCGGATGCAGATGCAGATGCAGGTATGACACTATCCGTATCTAAAAGTATATGTTGGCAACTAGGATAGAATAATTTAAAAAAAATAAGAAAATGTTCTAATATTTAAAAATAGTACAGGTAAATATATTAAATATCAAAGGACGTTGTTGTATTCTCCGATGTATGTAGAGTCTATGAATAGAGAGTTTGTTTACGTTGTATTATATATATGAATTCATGGAAAATAAAGGAACTTCTCTCCCTAATATCTTTTGTTTTTATCTATTCTATCATATATAAAGCTTAATATTTGACATTTTGTCTTCTTTCACCAAATCAATCATAAATGAAATACTAATCTTTTTTTAAGTACCAATTTTCTATATATAAAAAAAAAAACTAATGTCTCCTCAACTTTAGGTAATGTTTGTGGGTTTTTCCTCCAGTTCATTTTTCTTTCTTTCACACAATCAAACTCAAATGAAATATTATTGTCTCTTTAACTCCAACCAATATTTGTTTTTTCTGCCCTAGTTCGCTTTTTCCACAACAAATCATGTTTAACCTACTTTTAACAAATACTAATAGACTTTAATATTGGTGGATGGTCCACCTTAAAAACCGAATATAGTAGATTGATGATCTGTCAATCTTCTTTACTTATTGTAAATATTATTTGTTAAATAATAAGTATTACGGAGCACTATAAAATCGGTCGGCAATGCAAAAAAAAGACTTTAATATGAATAATATTTTTCGATTATTTTAATGAACATTTTAATGTTACCATGTTTCTTTCTAGAGTACTAGGTTATCTTTCACATCAACTATAATATGCATGTCTTTGTAACAACCCGGATTTTTGGATACCCGAGCTAAACAGACTATTGTGTGTTTTCTATGTTTTAAATCAAAAAAGAGAAAAATACGAGTTCCGGAGCTTAACTCGTATAGTATTTTATAAACGGAAAATGAGGAAATTGTGGGTTTCATAATTAGTATATTGGGAATAAATTATATGTTCTTAATTTAATAAGTAATTTATTCCAATGTGTGTTCATAAATCATAACTTGTTGATTATAATGTTTATTGAAAATATCTAATATTGAATGGCAATCAGTATTAAGTGGGAGATATATTTTCAATAGTAATAATAAATTGTTGGTTGAAATAATTATTAAATTGTTGATTTATGTTTTAAATTGTAAGATGGAATTCTTGACAAAAATAAATTAAGAGTTGAGTTTAAATGGAGTCTGGTAATGGTTGTAAAATTTATGGAATGAGATATGGAGTATTTGCCAAGATGCTATCAGGACTTTAAAGGTGGTTGTAATTTGTAAGTTAATAACATTAACAACAACAATTAGTGATTTAATTGCTGTTAATTTAAAAATATAAATATTGATTGTGAATCAATATTTGGTGATGAGAATGTTTATTATAGTTAATTGGTTTAATTTGTTAAACCAATTATGAATGTAAACATTGTTATATAAATGTAAGTATGTTTCAAAGGTAAATAATCATTTGACAAGTATATTTATATTACTTAGTTATGCCAAAATTGATATTTAAAACATGGTTTAAAGTGTTTCGAGGTTTATTGTAATGTGTATATTTGTGTTTATGAATTAAATGCAATTAGTAGGGCGTGTGTGTTTAGTGATTTAAAAGTGTGCTAATGGTGTTTTATTGTGTTAACTTGATTAATTGGTTTAGTTAGCCTCTTTTCGGCGTGTTTCATGGTTTAGCCCATTATCCTTTTTCTTAATGTTTCTAGAGAAAGAGAGACTACAACAACTTTATTTTATCTTTTCCTTCGCCTACTTCGAGCTTTCACTAGTGAGAAACAATGGCTTTTCTCCTCTTTTACTCCCAAAACCACTTTCCCCTATATAAGAATTAAATTAAAAAGAGAGAAAAGCTTCTTCTTTTCAAGCTATGAAGTAATCTCAGCTAAGGTTTAGACAATTATCTCTGAAAATCAATAGTAGCAGGTTACAGTAAATCTCTAGAGGCTTGCATGTGCCTGTTATGTTCTTGCATGGAGTTTCTAAGGCCAGGAATCATGGTTTAGCAAGCTATAATGCTAGAATCTACTCAAATTTAATCAATAATCCTATCCCATGTGAGTTGTGTGACTCACGCTTTCTAGTGTATAACATTTTCTGTTTATCCCGGTAGAATAAGTGAAAATACGTAATAATCTGTAGTTCGAGTTCTCTTTATTCCCCTGTTGTGATTATATCAGTTTGGTGTTAACTTTGAAAAAGAATATCTCTCTCAAATCTTAAGGAGTTACTGTCAAACTTGTTCCGGATTGTTTTCTAGATAATTATCTTCATGCATGCTAAATTTTGTTTGATTCTGATATTGTTTGCACCTTGACACAAGTCACTGAAGTTGAACACGAAGCTTGGTTCAACATCTTATAGCTCTGCTAGTGTTTTGTACAAATTCCCTTAGAGGGGTCGACCTGGTTGTCGACCCCTAAGCATGATGTTAGGAAATGCGGATTAAGGATCTTAAAGCGAACTTAACACTAGAGGGGTTGAATGGTGTTTAGTGGAATTTTATAGTTTTTGAATTAATCAGAAATTGATGCAAATCACAAATATATAACAATCACATAATAAAACCTAGATACAAAATAAAAGGTAAAAACAGTATAGGAAAGAACACACCAGAATTTTTATACTGGTTCGGAGTTATCCTTCATCCAGTCTCACGCAAATCTAGGTTGGTGAAGATTTCTTTTCAATATAATCTTCAAATACAATCCTTGATTTCACAGACCACGAGATACACCTCACATATTTCTGGAGTACAGTAAGACTCAATTGATTTTCTGGGTTACACCCATACTCAGTTGACTTATACGGGCTACAACCACACCTTTCAATATTTGTTTTGAGAAGGAAGACTCGATAGAACTTTGGTCTTGCGATCTTTTATTACAGAAACTCCTATAGCTCTAAGTAGCACTTGAAGTCTTGAGTGAGTTTGATAAAAAATCAAACTAGAATAGAATTGGTTTTATTCTCTTTGAAATTCGGAAAAATTTGAATATAGAATTTAGAAAATTAAGAGTAGAAATGGAGAGGAAAAATGAGAGAAGAAGATAGATGAAATTAGTTATGAAAATTCGAATTTAGAAGCCTATTTATAGTTTCTCAACAGTGATATCTTTTTATGAAAAGATTCAAACCAATAGACACAACCTTTGAAATTCAAAATTTAAAAATAAAGCTAACCATGTCGACATGTAGGAAACCCCATGCCGACATGCCTTAGGAAAATTTTGAATTTTGAATTCTTTTGAAAATAATGTAAATGATGTTGAAATAAATCAAGGTAATTCTAGAGTTTAAACATACCATTGTTCTATACAATAAAATAATATAATAGAGTAAAAATATAAATTAAATAACATATAATTATAATTTATAAAAGTTATATAAAAGTTAATTTAAACTATATATATAGACTTTAAAATTTAATATACAAAGTAATAAATATAAATAAGAAACTTAGCACTTGATATATAAACCTACAAATATAAGAAAATACTAATATTAAAACTTAAGTAATCATATATGATTAAAACTTAAAATATAAGTAAGAAAACCTAAAATGTTAGGAGTTAGATTCAAAATCCAAGAAATTAAAAGATATATATATATATATATATATATATATATATATATTAAATAGAAAGTAAATTTGAAATCAATTTGAAACTAAGAAGATTTAAAATAAGGTAAAAATGATAAGAGATTTGAAATAGAGATTCAGTGTTATTACAGAGTTTTACCCGTAAAATCTAAACTCCATAACTTATCTTGTTTTCTTGAACTCTTGTTACTCACAAGTCTTCAATTTTGAACTCTTCTTCTTCTTTGTGATCATTGAATCTCTAACTCTATAGTCTTCAATGATCAATACCTGCATCTAATATTCGTATACTGACACACACACACACACACATATATATATATACATACATTGGATAAAAGTGTTAGTATTTATTTTATAATAATAATAGTTAAAACAAGGTTGTTGTCATCAAAACCGTCATCACCAACATTTCAGTCCCTAACAATCTCCCCCTTTTGATGATGACAACCTTTGTTTATAAAATATAGTTACGCGATGCCTTGACTCTCCAGTTACTCCCCTTTCTCCAATGACTCCTTCTGAAACTACCAACTCCCCCTGTGATAACCCCAAACTTCCGCGGAATGAAAGTAAGGAATAATCATTTGGAATACAACATAAATACAATAATACAGATCACTGATACAACATAGTAAAGGAAAACTATAGAATAACAACATCATAGCAGCGGATTATGAATGTCATCAAACATAGAATCCCACAGTCACATAATTCTAAATTATTACATCAAGTTTGTAGAAAATGAAATAAGTTCCAACTCCAACATAAACAACGTGAAATGAAACAAGTTTGATGTCTGAAATTAAAAAGAGAAAAATGCAATAGTAGCAAAGGATAGATGCCTTCAAGCTCCAAGTCATCACCTCTCCATGAAAGCAAATCCAAGAAAGATAATAAGCAGCTCCAAAGAAAGCTAAACCTGTTACTTGGTTGCCCGTGTGGAAAAGAGAGCACCCGAGTTTGCAAAGGTGAAAACAAACTACGAGTCAGTCATGGGACTGGTGTGAGAATTCTTAATTAATTTAACTACTAGTAATAAGGCAAATCTAAAGACCACGCCGCTAACGCGGAACGGGTTTATTCCAATGGATTGCCGTGCATAATTTAAAGTGACAGAGCAAATAATAAGTAAAACAACGCAATACTTTTGGAAAAATGAAATCACCATAAGACTCAAGTCCCATCACACAATGCAACGCACACCAGAGGATAGAGTTTTACCTTATGGTGATTAAACATGCTAAATACAGTAAATACGTATCAAATATTATTATTAGTGTATATAAAACATTTCAAAATAAATGTATCAATCCTAGGATACATAGATACCATAATACTATGCTTCCATACTAGTAATACAATCAAATTCGTAGGGTCGTATTTGGAACTTGGTTTCCATCATGAGTCAAGGCTAGGGAGGAGCTCCTTACCAATTCGAGACACTCTAGCTAATGTCTCAGGATCCCCCGCAGTGAACCCTTGGATCTTGCTGGGTCGGTCCACACATACAGCTTCGTGGATTAGTTATTCCTGGACACACGTTTCCCGATCCTATAGGACCTATCATCCGAGGCGCCTCATTCCATCATCCACATAAGTAAAATATCAGCCATTTTAAGCACTGAAACTACTTCTAGCTAGAAAGAAACGTGCTGCTCTCCCTACGTTCCCTTCTCCCGTTTTAGACTCCACCGAGTTGTGAGGCTCGTGAAGCTACATAATACATAAAGCTGTGCTTATCTAAGCTGTGCTTTGATCGTCACCACAAGGCTCTGCTTTTCAACAAGAAATCTTGATCATTGCATCTTAGTATGCCACACTGTCACTCCATACCGTACCATTGATCATCCATCAATATATAAATGGGTGTTAAGCAAAGAATAAATTCTCTACCACCAATATTTATATATTAAACAGAAAATCAATAACATGATATTTAATGGAATACGATATCAGACACACCATCCATTTATAAGCTTATGCTCTGGGTCTGAGCGAAAACCAAATCCGTAAAATCAACATGTACGTTTGGGCAATGACCATGACCCTTGAATTGGGAGCAAGTCAAATCAGGGCCTCGATCGTTGTCCTCTCGATGGAAGATTTACGGTCTTCATACGCCATCTTCATACTTCGATTCTTAACGTCGTATAATTATTTGGAATGAGAGTAACTCGGACTTTCCAAATAATCTTCGTATATACATACTTATTGAAAATCATTCTTATTCGTTAATATTATTTTAATTCATTTGAAAATGACGATAATATAACAACATCCTAAATTCATTCTTTATTTACATTAAAAATGTAAATTCCATCCTTTTCTTTAATTTACATGTAAAAAAAATGTAATTTTTATTACATTACAAAATCCTACTTTTAATTCACATATAAAAAAATGTAAGTTTTATTACATTGCAAAATTTCTATTTTTAATTTACATATAAAAATGTAAATTTGATTACAATGCAAACTCTACTTCTTATTTACATTATAAAAATGTAATTTTAATCAGACGATGGAAATTCATGTTTTACTTACATATAAAAATGTAGTTTTTATCATACGATGCAAACTCCTATTCTAATTACATAGAAGAATGTAATATATTTTTTCCATACGGGGTAAATTCAAATTTTAATCACATTAAAAATAACGTAATTTTCATGCGGTGAAAATTCCTATTTTATTTACATTAATAAAAATGTAAATTTTCATACAGTGTAAATCATGTCTTAATTTACATTAAAAATAAATGTAAATTTCATGTGGTGTAAATCATGTCTTAATTTACATTAAAAATAAATGTAAATTTCATACAGTGTAAATCATGTCTTCATTTACATTAAAAATAAATGTAAATTTCATACG
The DNA here is from genome assembly GCA_030737875.1 of Allium sativum. NCBI lineage: Eukaryota > Viridiplantae > Streptophyta > Magnoliopsida > Asparagales > Amaryllidaceae > Allium > Allium sativum. Next base: position 40,079,544 of record CM060913.1, read on the forward strand.
GTGAAAAATCATGTCTTAATTTACATTAAAAATAAATGTAAATTTCATACGGTGTAAATCATGTCTTAATTTACATTAAAAATAAATGTAAATTTCATACGGTGAAAATCATGTCTTAATTTACATTAAAAATAAATGTAAATTTCATACGGTGTAAATCATGTCTTAATTTACATTAAAAATAAATGTAAATTTCATACGGTGAAAATTCCTACTTTATTTTAATGAAAAATACTTCTTTATTATTTCATATGAAAAATCCTACTTTATTATTTACAATGTAATAATTTCATCTTTAATATTTACAATGGAAAAATCACATCTTTTAATATTTACATATACTTTCCAATGTAAAAATCCAAACTTTCACTTACAATGTAAAGATTCATGTTTTAATTTACAAGGTAAAAATTCATGTCCAAATTTCATGTCAATATCATGTTCAGTATCATGTTCAATGTCCATATCCAATATCTTGTGTTCAATATTTCATGCCCAATATTTCATGTCCAATCCAACCACAAACAATATTTTAATAAATAAAAGGGATCAAATCGAATCAATAACATGAAGTTAATCTCGAGTTGAAAGTTCTAGTTCAATCGGAGAATAACCAAGGGTGTGTTCTTACATGTATACATATGGTTCGTGAATATCAACAAAACATAATTGATAAAATTAACAAATAAATGATCCTAATAAATCACCAAACTCAGATCTAGCATTTAAATTTTCAGATCTAATATCATAACATCATAAACAATTCAGATCCATAACTTAGAATATCATCCATCGCAGATCTATTTATATTTTCCATTCAAACTTTAAATAATGAAAGAATAATAGATAAATTAATTAAATTTAATTAAAAATAAATTCTCACTTTGCTTGGATCTGAAATGAAGGTTTAAACTCGATTAGATCTCGTGTTCAAAGTCACGGCGGTTTCGGATCTGAAAGATTTCAATTTGAAGTTCATATGTATAAATTAGAAACCAACTTTTAACAACTGTCACCGCGACATTAAAAAGCATCGCAAATCTGAAATTGAAATTTACCTTGAATTTCAGAAAGTTCCAATCTTTAATTCGATTTATTTGAATATGTAGTTGATTATTTGCAGATCCGAAAGCGTGACGTTGTAGAGCTTGGAGAGGGGAAGGTTCGTCGGAAAAGGGGGGAGGTGCGGCGGCTCGTGGGTGGCGCGGTGGGCCCGCGTTCGGCCGGTCTTCGCGGAGGTGGTGGAGGCGGCTCGGGCAACGAGGAGGAGTGGTTCGGGTACCAAATTGAAGGGGGAAGGAATCTCTTCGGAAAAGTCTGAAGAAGTAAGGTGTAATTCTCAAAGAAGAAGGAGAGATTTGTGTTTGAAAATCTGAGGAAAAGGGGAGTGACGGCGGATGCTAAACGAAGGGGATGAATGAATAGTACCATATAGCGTATTTATAAGGGTATTTTCCCCTTATTTTCTATTTTTTTAATTTATTTAATTCCGGAAAATAGGGATTTTTCGTCCGAACTCCAATTCGCGCTCAACGACTGTCGAACAATAGGTTTTGACGCCTTTTGAACGCAATGGCGCTATTGTCGAAGTCCAATTCTGAAGTTAAAAGCATGTTTCTTTTATTTTTAAAATAAATCATTTAATATTAATTCGAACGTACGTTTTAATTTACCGAGGCCACAAACTGACTCCGAAAAATCCCGAAAAATAAATTTAGCTATGTTTTGACGATACGGTTCTAACAAAATCAATTTCGTCGAATTCTGAGACTGTTCGAAAAATAGCTATTTTTCAGTCGATCGAAATTGACTGAAATTTACAAAACACATATCTAACTGTCACGGTCACAAATTAATTTCAAAAATTATGAAATTTGAAACCTATCCATAATTTGACATCTCGGATCCAACAAAAGTGGTTTCATCGAATTCCGAGGTCGTATGCAAAATGTCTATTTTCAAGGGCGATATATTCTCTATAGCGACCTTTCTGAAAATTCATTTGGCCATAACTTTTGATTCCCGCTATGAAACTTCAATTTTTCAGATTTGTTAGAAAGATATTCATTAACAGATTTAAATATTTTTGGTTTTACCAAAATCCGATTTACTCTGCATCCTGTACAGTCAGTCAAAGTTCAGGTTTGACTTTTCAAACTATCGTCCTTTTTCTAATTCCTTTTATAATTAAATTTCTAGTCGTTATTACTTAAAATAATTTATTTCAAATATTTAAACACCTTAAAAATCTCTAAATTGAAAATTTTAAATTGGCCCCAAATTCTAGGTTGTTACAGTCTCCCCCGCTTATGAACTTTTCGTCCTCGAAAAGGAAAAAGGGAAATAGAAGAGGAGAAGAGGGAGAATAAACACAGAAAAAGAAAATGGAAAAGGAAATATTTTAAGCGTACCTCTAACTAAATTTAATCGGAGATATCCATTCTGCATTTGGGATAGGCTTGTTTGATACTCTCCTCGGTTTCCCAAGTGCAGTCTCTAGGATCACTGCTCCATTGCACTTTGACTAGGTTGATCTTCTTGTTTCTAAGCTCCCTAGTTTCTTGCCAATGATTTTCAGTGGTTCTCCTCTCACTTCTAGGCTTGGGGTAATTTCCAAATCTTGTTGTGCAGCTTCCTCCACAACCAGATCTGGATCATGGACATGCCTTCGAAGTTGAGATACATGGAATACATCGTGCACTCCGGGCAACCAGTCGGGCATCTGAATTTTGTAGGCTAAGGTGCCAATCTTTTCAAGAATAGGGAAGGGGCCGATGAATTTAGGTGCTAATTTTCCTGTCTTTCCAAAACGGATTACACCTCGCATTGGAGCAACTTTCAAATACACATAGTCACCCACTTCAAAAGCCAATTCTCTTCTTCTTAAATATGCATAGCTCTTTTGTCTACTTTGGGCAGCCAATAATTGCTTCTTAATAAAATCAACTTTGTCTGAAGCTTCTTGGACTATGTCCGGACCCAAAACAAGACGATTTCCTTTTTCAACCCAACATGTTGGCGACCTACATGGTCTACCGTATAAGGCTTCAAATGGAGACATTTTCCAACTTGTTTTATAGCTGTTGTTATATGAGAATTCGACTAAGTGCAAGTGATCTTCCCAAAAACCTCCAAAATCAAGTATGCAAGCTCATAATAAATCTTCAAGAATGCGATTTACCCGCTCAGTTTGGCCATCAGTCTGAGGGTGATATGCGGTACTAAGATTTAACTTTGTTCCCAACTCATTTTGGAATGCTTCCCAAAATTTGCTAGCAAAGATAGGATCACGGTCGCTACCAATGCTAATAGGAACTCTGTTTAAAACAAAAGATTATCCCTTTGTTATTTAATTAGAAAATGAGAATTTTCATTCAGAAAATGATAAAAAAAAAGATTTAGCTTCATTACCCATGTAGCCTGACGATTTCTTTGAAATAGATTTGCGCCAGACTTTGAGCAGTTCTAGTGGACTTGACAGGTATGAAATGAGCGGACTTTGTGAAGCGATCCACGATCACCCATATGTTGTCATTTCCTTTCCTAGTACGAGGCAGACCATATATAAAATCCATGGAGATTTGGTCCCACTTCCAATCTGGAACTTCCAATGGTTGCAACAATCCCGCAAGCTTTTGTTGATCACTTTTTACTTGTTGGCATGTAGGACATCTACTCACATAAATGGATATATCCCTCTTCATAGATCTCCACCAAAATGTGCGCTTTAAGTCTTGATACATCTTGCTCACACCGGGATGGATGCAAAGCTTTGATTTGTGACCCTCATCCAAAACTTCTCTTATGAGGTCTTTGATATATGAAACACAAATCCGCCCTTGAAATCTAAGCATTCCCTTGCCATCTATTTGGAAGTTCGTGTTTTCACCTTCTTCAATTCTCTTAATCATTATCTGAATGAATTTATCATCCTTTTGAAGAGCAGAAATTTTATCAATCAAGGAAGGGGTAATGATGAGGCTTGCGACAATGACGTCCTTCCTACTAAGTGCGTCCACCACAACATTGGCTTTCCCCGGCGTATATAAGATGTCAAGATCGTATGCCGCCAGAAATTCCAGCCATCGCTGCTGCCTTAAATTCAGATCCTTTTGATCGAAGAGATATTTCAAAGATTGGTGGTCTGTGAATAATTCAAATTTTTCGTCCAAAAGATAATGCCTCCAAATTTTTAAAGCAAAGACTACGGCCAACAACTCTAAGTCGTGGACACGATAATTTTTCTCATGCGGCTTTAATTGACGACTTGCATATGCAACAACCCTGTCCTTTTGCATCAGTACCGCACCAAGACCACCACTTTGAGAAGCATCGGTATAGACTTTTAAATCTTGGTTGCCATCGATGATGGTTAGTACGGGTGCAGTGGTCAAACTCACTTTTAGCTTTTGGAAGGCCTCCTCACACTCCGATGTCCAATTGAACTTGGTATGCTTCTTGGTGAGCTTTGTTAATGGGTCAGACAGTTTGGCAAAGTCTTTGACAAATTTCCTGTAATATCCAGCCAATCCTAGGAAGCTTCTTACTTCAGTGGGTGTACTGGGCTGCTTCCAATCTCGGATGGCGGCAATTTTACTTGGGTCAATAGCAATTCCTTCTTTTGACACAACATGGCCCAAGAATTTTACCTCCTCTTGCCAAAATGTGCATTTGGAAAATTTTGCTTTTAAAACATTTCTTCGCAGAATCTCCAACACTTCCTTTAAATGCCCTCCATGCTCCTCCTTAGTTTTAGAATAGATTAGAATATCATCAATGAAGACTAGGACGAATTTATTTAAGACATCTCGAAAGACCCTATTCATCAAGTCAAGAAAGTAGGCGGGAGCATTGCATAGACCGAACGGCATTACTAACCATTCGTAGAATACGTCAGAACCTTTGAAGGCGGTCAAAGGTATGCATTCTTCGTCTATGCGGAGTTGGTGGAAACTTGTGGCTAGGTCCATCTTCGAAAACACCTTGGCACCATTTAATTGGTCCATTAAATCATCTATGCGAGGCAAGGGGTATTTGTTCTTCAATGTTTATTTATTAAGGTCGCGGTAATCCACACAGAGCCTTAAAGTACCGTCAGACTTGGGGACAAACACCACAGCTGCACCCCAATTGGAAAAACTAGGTCGGAATAGTCCCTTCCATAAGAGCTGCTTAGTTTGGGTTTGCAACTCTTCTTTTTCTTTAGGGGTCATCCTTCGGATAGCATAGACTACAGGCCTTGCATTTGGAACAAGATCAATTCTGAAATCAATTTCTCTTCGCGGCGGTAAATTGTCTACTTCTTCAAATACGTCCGCATAATTTTTGACTATAGGAATATTTTCTAAATGAATGGGAATGATCTCAAGAGAAGACCAAAATGACTTCCTATCTGTCTTTGAACCATGGCAAAGTATAGAAATAACATCCCCAAACTTTGTTTTAATTTCAACTATTCTATCCGCACATCTAACCTCAGCCTCAAATTTTGTTAGCCAATCAAGACCAAGGATGATATCAAACTCGGAAAAATTCATAGTGATCAAGTTAAAGGGAAATTGGAAATAGGAGTAGGAAATAGGCACCCTACAGTATAAATCAAGGACAATAGAACCTCCTACAGGATTATGAACATTAATTGGCTCTTTAAGATTTCTTTGTTTTAATTTCAATTTCTTGACCGCGTTGCTAGAAATAAAGCTCCTCGATGCACCCGTATCAAACAAAGCAGTAACAGGAATGTTTTTAACAGAAATAGTACCACCTAAAACATCAGGCTTACCTGCTCCTTCAGAAGAAGTAGGTGTGGAGGAAGGTGGTGCACTTGCCCCCTCGTACACATGTGCAATCTGCGCTCCTTTCAACAGCGGACAATTAGGCTTGATAAGACCCTTCTTGTGGCAGTTATAGCATTCCTTAGTGTCGTCACTTCGGGCCTTCTTTGGATTTCTGCAGTCCTTGCTGTAGTGTCCAAACTTCTGGCAGTTGTAGCATTGCACCTTTGACTTATCATGGGATTTAGCAGCTCCAGAACTACTTCCTTCAGTCTTCTTCTCGGGTTGTTTCCATTTATTGTTGGCCAAGCTCCTTTCTCTGTCTTGTTGTGAAACTCTTTTATCGTTCTCCTCATATCGACAAGCAAACTCCACCAGCCTATTGAAAGAAAGGTCGATGTGGGCAGTGACTCTATCAATATATTTTCTCGCAAGCCCATTTTTGAACCTCTTGTTCTTCTAAAAGTCATCCTGAATCAATTCAGGGGCATAGCGGGAGAGGTCTTCAAATCTTCGTACATATTCTAAGATGGTCTTGTTGCCTTGCTTCAGATTGGCAAACTCGTCATGCAGTCTTTCTACCTCCTGCCTTGGAATGTATTTGTCATTGAAAAGCTCCTTAAACCTTGTCCAAGACATATTATCTGCAGTCCCTCCAACCGTGACTGTGTCCCACCAGTTTTGAGCTTCCTCCTGTAGCAGCCATGAAGCCACTAATCTTTTCCTCTGATCCTCTAGCTCCAATCCTCCAAAAATCTTTTCGCAGTTCCTCAGCCAAGCTTGAGCCTGTGTCACAGTTTCAGTACCCTTGAATGGCACCCCTCCTAGGTTTTTGAACTTCTTCGCCACCTTATCCAAATCAAAGGGCTGCGGTAGTGGTGGTTGTTGGACAGTGGGCTCCTCGGTTTCGGTAGTATTTTGCCTTCTTCTAGCTCTAGCAGCTCTAGCAGCAGCGGTACTCATTTCTAGTTAGTTCTGTACGATCAAGGAAAGAGTCAGAACAACTATAATGGTGATTTGAAGAAATGATAAAGATAAAAGGACGGATGAAAAGATGATGATAGAATGATTGACTATTATGTATTCACATGAAATGTTCGCCATAAAATATTGTGATTCTACATAAACGAATTATTATAAATATGTTATATTCCAAAGCTAAGTTTAACCAAAGCTCTGATACCAACTGTGATAACCCCAAACTTCCAAGGAATGAAAGTAAGGAATAATCATTTGGAATACAACATATATACAATAATACAGATCACAGATACAACATAGTAAAGGAAAACTATAGAATAACAACATCATAGTAGCAGAATATGAATGTCATCAAACACAGAATCCCGCAGTCGCAGAATTCTAAATTATTACATCAAATTTGGAGAAAATGAAATAAGTTCCAACTCCAACATAAACAACGTGAAATAAAACAAGTTTGATGCCTGAAATTAAAAAGAGAAAAATGCAATAGTAGCAAAGGATAGATGCCTTCAAGATCCAAGTCATCACCTCTCCACGAAAGCAAATCCAAGAAAGATAATATGCAGCTCCAAAGAAAGCTAAACCTGTTACATGGCTGCCCGTGTGGAAACGAGGGCACCCGAGTTTGCAAAGGTGAAAACAAACTACGAGTCAGTCATGGGACTGGTGTGAGAATTCTTAACTAATTTAACTACTAGTAATAAGACAAATCTAAAGACCACGCCGCTAACGCGGAACGGGTTTATTCCAATGGATTGCCGTGCATAATTTAAAGTGATAGAGCAAATAATAAGTAAAACAACGCAATGCTTTTGGAAAAATGAAATCACCATAAGACTCAAGTCCCATCACACAATGCAACGCACACCAGAGGATAGAGTTTTACCTTATGGTGATTAAACATGCTAAATACAGTAAATACGTATCATATATTATTATTAGTGTATATAAAACATTTCAAAATAAATGTATCAATCCTAGGATACATAGATACCATAATACTATGCTTCCATACTAGTAATACAATCAAATTCGTAGGGTCGTATTTGGAACTTGGTTTCCATCATGAGTCAAGGCTAGGGAGGAGCACCTTACCGATTCGAGACACTCTAGCTAATGTCTCAGGATCCCCCGCAGTGAACGCTTGGATCCTGCAGGGCCGTCAATACATACAGCTTCGTGGATTAGTTATTCCTGAACACACGTTTCCCGATCCTATAGGACCTATCATCCGAGGTGCCTCATTCCATCATCCACATAAGTAAAATATCAGCCAGTTTAAGCACTGACACTACTTCTAGCTAGAAAGAAACGTGCTGCTCTCCCTGCGTTCCCTTCTCCCGTTTTAGACTCCACCGGGTTGTGAGGCTCGTGAAGCTACGTAATACACAAAGCTGTGCTTATCCAAGTTGTGCTTTGATCGTCACCACAAGGCTCTGCTTTTCAACAAGAAACCTTGATCATTGCATCTTAGTATGCCACACTGTCACTCCATACCGTACCATTGATCATCCATCAATATATAAATGGGTGTTAAGCAAAGAATAAATTCTCCACCACCAATATTTATATATTAAACAGAAAATCAATAATATGATATTTAACGGAGTACGATGTCAGACACACCATCCATTTATAAGCTTATGCTCTGGGTCTGAGCGAAAACCAAATCCGTAAAATCAACACGTATGTTTGGGCAATGACCATGACCCTTGAATTGGGAGCAAGTCAAATTAGGGCCTCGATCGTTGTCCTCTCGATGGAAGATTTACGGTCTTCATACGCCGTCTTCATACTTCGATTCTTAACGTCGTATAATTATTTGAAATGAGAGTAACTCGGACTTTCCAAATAATCTTCGTATATACATACTTATTGAAAATCATTCTTATTCGTTAATATTATTTTAATTCATTTGAAAATGACGATAATATAACAACATCCTAAATTCATTCTTTATTTACATTAAAAATGTAAATTCCATCCTTTTCTTTGATTTACATGTAAAAAAATGTAAATTTTATTACATTACAAAATCCTACTTTTAATTCACTTATAAAAAATGTAAGTTTTATTACATTGCAAAATTTCTATTTTTAATTTACATATAAAAATGTAAATTTGATTACAATGCAAACTCTACTTCTTATTTACATTATAAAAATGTAATTTTAATCATACGATGGAAATTCATGTTTTACTTACATATAAAAATGTAGTTTTTATCATACGATGCAAACTCCTATTCTAATTACATAGAAGAATGTAATATATTTTTTCCATACGGGGTAAATTCAAATTTTAATTACATTAAAAATAACGTAATTTTCATGCGGTGAAAATTCCTATTTTATTTACATTAATAAAAATGTAAATTTTCATACGGTGTAAATCATGTCTTAATTTACATTAAAAATAAATGTAAATTTCATGTGGTGTAATTCATGTCTTAATTTACATTAAAAATAAATGTAAATTTCATACGGTGTAAATCATGTCTTAATTTACATTAAAAATAAATGTAAATTTCATACGGTGAAAAATCATGTCTTAATTTACATTAAAAATAAATGTAAATTTCATACGGTGTAAATCATGTCTTAATTTACATTAAAAATAAATGTAAATTTCATACGGTGAAAATCATGTCTTAATTTACATTAAAAATAAATGTAAATTTCATACGGTGTAAATCATGTCTTAATTTACATTAAAAATAAATATAAATTTCATACGGTGAAAATTCCTACTTTATTTTAATGAAAAATACTTCTTTATTATTTCATATGAAAAATCCTACTTCATTATTTACAATGTAATAATTTCATCTTTAATATTTACAATGGAAAAAATCACATCTTTTAATATTTACATATACTTTCCAATGTAAAAATCCAAACTTTCACTTACAATGTAAAGATTCATGTTTTAATTTACAATGTAAAAATTCATGTCCAAATTTCATGTCAATATCATGTTCAGTATCATGTTCGATGTCCATATCCAATATCTTGTGTTCAATATTTCATGCCCAATATTTCATGTCCAATCCAACCACAAACAATATTCTAATAAATAAAAGGGATCAAATCGAATCAATAACATGAAGTTAATCTCGAGTTGAAAGTTCTAGTTCAATCCGAGAATAACCAAGGGTGTGTTCTTACATGTATACATATGGTTCGTGAATATCAAAAAAACATAATTGATAAAATTAACAAATAAATGATCCTAATAAATCACCAAACTCAGATCTAGCATTTAAATTTTCAGATCTAATATCATAACATCATAAACAATTCAGATCCATAACTTAGAATATCATCCATCGCAGATCTATTTATATTTGCCATTCAAACTTTAAATAATGAAAGAATAATAGTTAGATTAATTAAATTTAATTAAAAATAAATTCTCATTTTGCTTGGATCTGAAATGAAGGTTCAAACTCGATTAGATATCGTGTTCAAAGTAACGGCGGTTTCAGATCTGAAAGATTTCAATTTGAAGTTCATATGTATAAATTAGAAACCAACTTTTAACAACTGTCACCGCGACAATAAAAAGCGTCGCAAATCTGAAATTGAAATTTACCTTGAATTTCAGAAAGTTCCAATCTTTAATTCGATTTATTTGAATCTGTAGTTGATTATTTGCAGATCCGAAAGCGTGACGTTGTAGAGCTTGGAGAGGGGAAGGCTCGTTGGAAAAGGGGGGAGGTGCGGCGGCTCGTGGGTGGCGCGGTGGGCCCGCGTTCGGCCGGTCTTCGCGGAGGTGGTGGAGGCGGCTCGGGCAACGAGGAGGAGTGGTTCGGGTACCAAATCGAAGGGGGAAGGAATCTCTTCGGAAAAGTCTGAAGAAGTAAGGTGTAATTCTCAAAGAAGAAGGAGAGATTTGTGTTTGAAAATCTGAGGAAAAGGGGAGTGGCGGCGGATGTTAAACGAAGGGGATGAATGAATAGTACCATATAGCGTATTTATAAGGGTATTTCCCCGTATTTTCTATTTTATTTAATTCCGGAAAATAGGGATTTTTCGTTCGAACTCCGATTCGCGCTCAACGACTGTCGAACAATAGGTCTTGACGCCTTCTGAACGCAATGGCCCTATTGCCGAAGTCCAATTCTGAAGTTAAAAGCATGTTTCTTTTATTTTTAAAATAAATCATTTAATATTAATTCGAATGTAAGTTTTAATTTACCGAGGCCACAAACTGACTCCGAAAAATCCCGAAAAATAAATTTAGCTATGTTTTGATGATACGCTTCTAACAAAATTAATTTCATCGAATTCTGAGACCGTTCGAAAAATGGCTATTTCTTCGTCGATCAGAATTGACTGAAATTTACAAAACACATATCTAACTGTCACAATCACAAATTAATTTCAAAAATTATGAAATTTGAAACTTAGCCATAATTTGACATCCCGGATCCAAAAAAAGTGGTTTCATCGAATTCCGGGGTCCTATGCAAAATGTTTATTTTCTAGGGCGAAATATTCTCTATAGCGACCTTTCTGAAAATTCATTTGGCCATAACTTTTGGTTCCCGCTATGAAACTTCGTTTTTTCAGATTTGTTAGAAAGATATTCATTAACAGATTTAAATATTTTTGGTTTCACCAAAATCCGATTTATTCTGCATCATGTACAGTTACTCAAAGTTCAGGTTTGACTTTTCAAACTACTGTCCTTTTTCTAATTCCTTTTATAATTAAATTTCTAGTCGTTATTACTTAAAATAATTTATTTCAAACATTTAAACACCTTTAAAATCTCTAAATTGAAAATTTTAAATTGGCCCCAAATTCCAGGTTGTTACACCCCCTTACTAAGCCTATTTTATAATTCTCCCTTTTTGTCATCTACAAAAGCCTTAAACCAGTAATTAGTCTATAATCCTTCCCCTTAAACTAGCACAAGACTAAACCTAGTCTAAGAACTAATCCTAATACTCTTGAAACTATGATAAGATTTATTCTAGACTATATAATATTCCCTTTAAATTTATGATAGAACTGAATAGAATTAATATAAGGCAAGCAATATTAAAACTAGATTAATGATAGGTCAATATATAAGCAATCCAATCCAGATAATCAACCAATCAATACAAACTATCTTAAATCCTGTTATTATAAACCATAAATCGAATTCAAATCAATCCAAACAAAAAAACAATCTTAAATATAAATTCACACATTTCTTGGACCTTATACCCATCCTCCTTCTCCAAATATTGGATCAGCCTTTATTGCCTCCTATTCTTCATTTTACTTGAAAAAGGTTCCTTTTGAGTCTTTATTTTCTTCTTCTTTGTTCAGTGTAGAGATCATCCAACGTATGTTATCGAAATGCCTCTCTTGATTCTTAATCATCTGCATTTGACTCAACTCTAAGTGACGCTAGTAATGAAGGATGATAGAGAGAATATTTTTGAAGGAATTAAGAGTTACTTCTTTTCCACTTCTATGAATTGGAGAAGGCATAGAATGATAAAATTGAAAATATAATGAATGGTTATCAAGGAAGAATGAAAAGATAATTTTTTCTGGAAGAAATAAGTATTTGTTGGCTCTGGAATTCATTTGAAATGAATAGATACAAGTTGGTTAAAACAAGTTTTAAATTACAACATTTTTGAAAATTTGACATTTATATGTCGACATGTGGGTTAACCCATATCAACATATCTACAACATTTTTTGAATTTTGAAATTTTTTGTTTTGTGTTGAGTTTTTTATTTATGTATGCTTGATTTTAACCAATTGTTAATCATTCGAGAGATGTTTAAGAGATAATAAACAAAATATAAGGATTTCATAAAGATGATTCATAACAAGGAATTGAAATGCGATAATGAAACAGAAACTACTACAACAAGGAAATAGGACTAGAATTCAGTGGAAGATGATGAAGATGAAGAAAATCCAAGCTTGTGACTCACTTTCCCAAACTACAAGAAAAATCGTATATAGCAGCGGCAGAATCCGAACTTCTAATCCGTCGCTAAACAGGCCTTAGCGACGGATATCCTGCATAATGGCATGGTCGGTAAAAACCATTACGGTATCTGTGTCAGATTTTACAACGGAATTTAGCATGAGTTTTCTGACAGTATTCCGTCATTTTACTAATTATATAATAAAAATAAAATTTATTTATTAATTAAATTTTAATTTATATACCGATGGATAATTAATTTATAATAATTTATTATTTATACAAAAACATCGGTAAAGCCTTGCTAATTAACAAGGGATTAGCGACAAAATATTTTTTAAATCAAATGTTTGTTGTAGGTAATCCGTCGCTATTCCCTTTCTATTCTGCCAATAAACATTCTTTCATGTTTCTTGCTTATAGCTTTACCAAATACTATCGTTCAACTATTAATAATAAAATAAACATAGCCCCAAAAAAAAGAATGCAGTTATGAATACAATACAAAAATTTATTACTATTTAACACAAAATAGTACAATATAATACGTGTCATTTACAATCAATGCAATACATATACAATTGTACTCTCAACTGTTAAAAAACCATTGCTCTAAACTAAGCTCCTCTCAATCAAGCTACGGTCAACATCTCAAGCTCACTTTCTTTTTTAACATCACAACGTAGTTAGCAACAGGAACATCATCATATACTAGCCCTCATGCCAACCATCTCTAAGTTAACATCTTGATTTTCTTCCATTTTATGTGCATGTAACGCAATATATTAACAACGATACTGGCATGATGAAATGAGCTGATCGACATAAACATAACAACTCAGCAAAATTATTGTGGCAAGAGCTGGACTAAGACATAAAGAAAAAAAAACTTAGTAATTTTTTGCAACAAAATTTGTACTGTATTTGTACATGATCAATTTTGAATAGAACGGTGATAGTAACAAATTTTAATCCATATTGAAAACCAATTTCAATTCAGACTTCTGCAGTTATCGACATGTCGAGAGAGAAATATAATCAAACATTTAAACCAAATTTCAATCCAGATTGAAAACCGTTTTCAACCTCAAACAAAGTGCTACATAAATTAAATGTATAAACTAAATATTTAAATAAATACTAACCATATAAAATCTCAATTTGAGAAACATCTCTGATTTGACAATTCAAAACAATCGCATTCAACTCCGATTCACTTGACACGAGGCCATTGGTGTGAATACGATTAAAGTTCTACATCATAATTAAAGAAGGGAATATAATTCTCTTTTTAACATCTGCCTACAATATATATCAGAAGGGTCATTGGTGTGAATATGATTTTTGAAGACTTAAAACTTAAATGAAAAAACCAAATAAAGGATTAAAATGTGAATGAAAATTCTGAGAATTGAGAGGACGACTTAAATGGAAATGTGATGCTAATACTTTTATCAGTCTAAAGTTCAATAAACGTACTCTTCATTACAGGAGGTTCTTTTCTGTTAGGCCGGCTGCATTTATAAAAAAAATGCAAAAATCATTCCAAGGCCAATAGATAATGCAACAGATCTACCAACAACATTTCCTATTACATGGCGATTGCTTTCTGGTTCTAAAGCTGTTCCAATGGTTCTGATAATCAAGTTAAGGAAATTATAACAATATATGAATTTGCTAAGTACATGATGCATAATCCATGAGAAGCAGCATCAATATACCAGGAAATGATGGTTGGTTTTCTACTTACTCTATGGTAATAGCATTTCTATAAGGCAAACCATTTGGTAGTTGGCAGCTTATATTAGGATTGCATCTAATAAACCTGGTAAAAAAAGTGTAATGAGAATATAGTAAATTATAATATCATGATATAACATAGCATAGAAATTACAGTTATCATCTGCAATTATAATGCATGCAATATCTAGTTATTCATACCCTGGCATAGAGGGAGGCACACTGTTCTCTTGGTTGATTACCTCATTAGGTCGAGCATCTGGAGGGCGTGTTGAGCAAGAGATAGACAAAGGAATAGTTAGGGGATTGCTGGACTTGCTACATCCACCCTTATCAAATTATAACCAACCACATCCATTTTACTTCTAAATCAGACACCAGTGACCAAACCCACACACAATCGAACGGTTCAATTCAGTACATAATAACAAAATTACATATCAATAACAATTACAATAATAATTGATTTGAACGAATGCCTTGTAGCAAATATTAGTTTATTAGTGGAGAACAGTAAGATTGTACTCAATAATAGCATCCCTAGTTTCAAAATCAATCTAGTGAGTCCTGGCTAAAGCAAAGCCCCTTGCAAATCTGAACAGTCCACTTCCTCCTATCACCGCCATCTCCCTGAGCACGCCCTCCAAAGCAGCGCAGGCGTACATACCCTAAGCACGTCCTACGCGCTATGACTCCGCCTCTGGTCCTGTCGTCAGCATGTCGTCCATCATTGTTATCATTCCGAATGCCGAAAAGGAAGAAGCAGGAAGGAAGAGGTGGGGGAAGAGGAGGTGAAGCCACTAGACGATACAGTGATGAGAGGTGAGAGAAGAAAGGGAAATCGAAACGGAAGCCAGTAGGAAAATCGCAAGTCGTCATTAATTGATAATTTTTTGTGATTTTGCTTTAGGGGTTAGGACGAGTTTTTAGGATATATATTTTTAGGGCGAAGTGTTAAGCGGGAATCGAAAATTTTGATGAAATGAGGGCGGGGCAAACCAGTTATTGATGAAATGAGTACAAAGCTTGTTGTAGTAAACAAACCAAAGAAAACAATTTTTGTTGTAAATTTTAATTTTTGAACTATAGGAATATTTTAATTTTTGAACTATAGAATTTTTTGTTTTTTGTTTAAATTTTATGAATAGCTCCAAGATGAAGAATACTAAACTGATTTATATTAAATCATAATCAACATTCATTGTAAAAAAATTTATCACATATTAGTTGCTAGTTACTATTATTAATAGTAAATATTATTTATTATTTATTAATTTAATAATTATTAATTATTTTGTGATAATTAATTGATTAGTTATTAATTAATTACTAATTATCAAAGGCAATAATTTCATACTTGAACTAATATGTATTAAACATAATTATCAATTATAATTATTAAATTTTAGATACTTGATAATAAATTTTACTTGTTAATTATTAAAAATTACTTATTAATCATTGATTATTGTAGATTACTTATTAGTCTTTATTATTAATTATTGTTACTTCTTAATTATTTAGTAATTATTAATTAATTAATTCTAACTATTGAACTTTATTTACTATTAATAGTAATTATATATTTTTCGTTATTAGCATATTATTATTAACATTAATTATTTAAAATTTACGTTTACTTATCAATAACTTAGTAAAAACATAAAGTAAAACATTTTAAAAAGAATAAGCATATCAATCCCTTAAAATTCCCTTGAAAATTTGTTGTAAAATAGCTTCAAAAAATGGATGACGGTAAATCATCACAAATTGCAACGGAAATCAGCAGTGAAAAAATGGTGATGTTAAACCATATCGTTGCAATTTGCTATGGTTTAGCGACAGAAAAAAGAACTTGACGGTAATATTTTAAAATATGGCGAAATAAAGACTCCTAGATAATATCCCTTACAGATTCCATGAAAATTCGTCGCTACTTTACAACGAAAATTTCCGCTGCTAAAAATCTGTCGTTATTTGCGTTTTTCTTGTAGTGAACTTGTTCATCTTTGAAGACATCTTTTCCATCTTTTTACTAAATGATCTCTTTAAAAAAATTGGTTTTCCACTATTACTTTTTGGTTCCTAATGAGGATTTTATTGGAGGGATTGGTGGTACTAACATGATATTCTATACTTTGTCAGGAAGTATTTTCATCTTCTTCAATTTCCATTCCTTCTTCTTCTTCTTCTTGAGCCAATCTTTCCTCTTTTTCCGTAAGCGTTTCATATGGTTGAAACACTAGTGAAATCTTCATTGGAGAAATGTTTCCAGAATTAAACACCTTTTTAGAAACAAATTGTTTTCCTTTGAAATCAACTCCAAAATAGTTGAAAATATGTGTGAGGTAAATTCCATGATATGGTATATTTTCACCCATTGAAAGATATTTGACTCGAAATTCATCCAAACTTAAGCCCAATTGTTGTCATTATTTTCAAAAATAGCAAAAAGAGCTTTGCAAACTTTCATTGTAGGGTTATTGAAATTTACCGAACGAGGTGTGATGGTACGCTGGAGAAGTAGATTAATAATTCTTGCTTTTGGCCCAAAATATCAGTTTTTGAATTCCAATTGTTCATCATTCTCAAAAATATAGTGAACGGTATCTCAGTCATTTTCACTAATTTTGAAATCTGGGAGATCAAATCTCGTGCTCTTACAACCCAAAATATTTCTTAGCACTTCACAATCCAAAATTATTCAAGTGTCTTTTTGCACTACTCCAATTTCATTTTCATTTCCGTTGTAAAAGCCTAGATTCAAATTAGCATATAATATCTTGATAAGATTGGGAAAACAAACATAACCATTTTCCCGAGAATCAAACAAACTAAGACCACCATTTTTTTATTAAAGAGAGTTTCAAGTTCATAAGATCGAAAATAATTGAAAATAGTAAAATTTCCTGTTTCGACTTTACCAAAATTTACATAGTTGATGTAACGCCTTTGATAATTTCCAGGTTGTTGAAAAAAAAGCCATTGGTAGCCTTAGACAGTCTCATAGTGCTATGAGTGCTTGAAGAAGCCATTAGAGAGTTTTTGGGAAGAGTATAAGATAATGAAGATAAATTTGAATTTTGAAATAAAGGTGGAAAGAGATGATATGAATAGACAGATAAATAGAGAATCTATAGACATGTTCTCTGGTAAAAGGACATACTTTCAGTAAATTGGAATTGATGAAAAGGTGAAGGGAAATTCAAAAGTTTGAATCAAAATTTGAATTTGAAATTTTTAGGAGGCATTTCGACATGTCTTCTATTTTTTCGAAGGACATATGTATTTTTTAATTTTGATTGTTTATATGTATATATATATATATATATATTTATATATATCTTATATCCTTAATTTATATAATACTTTGAATACTTTTTAATATAACAATGTTTTCACATTAGTATTTTATTAAAATCATATTATTCTAAATATTAAATTCAAGAAATTTCAAATAAGGCAAGAAAAACAAATAATCATTCAAGCAAGCAATTTCAACCAAAATTAATATAATGCGTACCTATTTTTAAATCCAATTTTCAATATCTTCTGAATCGTGAATAACCATGAAGTACATAATTAAATTACATGTTTCATGTTCTTCACCACTGGAGGATGAATCAGAGTCGTCTAGTATGGCAATATAATCCCTTTTTCTTTTCTTTGACGAATTATTATTTGAAGGTTAAATTTGTTTTTTTGAATATGGACAATCTCTTTTCAAGTGGCTTGGTTCATTACATTTGAAGCATCTAATGTGGTTTGGAATCTCATTATTTTTTGCAGGACTTTGTAGTCATTCCTTTTGAAATTATTCGTCTTCCTATATTTAAGAAATTTTCTAAAATTCCTTATCATTAAAGCTATTTCTTCATCATTGTCATTATCTGAGTCTCAACCTTTGGTTATTGCATTGAATATTATTGTTTTCTCTTCCTATGATTTATCTTCTCTCCTTCCTTGCATTGGACTTCAAACGACATTAAGTTTCCAATTAACTCTTCAATTTTCATAGCACTGATATCATTAGCCTCTTCAATTGCCAGAGTCTTCTGATTCTATTCTGGAATTAACAAATTTAGAACTTTTTTGACTTGGTCTTCTATCTTCCCAATGCCATTAGAGAATGCACAATCTCATGGAACCTATAGTACATATCATAGATAGACTCATTCGAATTCATTTTAAATAATTGAAACTGATTAGTTAACATAAATATCTTGATTTGTTTAACTTTGCTTGTTCCTTCATGAGTCACTTGAAAAGTTTTCCAAATTACATATGCAGACTTACACACAGACACCCTGTTAAATTTATTTCTATCAAGTAAAAAAACAAAATATTTATGGCTTTTGAATTATACTGTGCATTAACCTTTTGCTTAACAGTCCATTATGCAAAATTAGTTGTGGGTTCAACATACTCTATTTGACTGATATTCCATGTGTCTATTCCTATTGATTGTAAATATATTTTTATTCCACAAGCCCAATATACATAATTACTACCATTAAATAGTGGTGGTATAACAGTGGACTGACCCTCTACAAAAGAACTAGGATTACTAGTGTTAACATTACCAATGTTGGTTGTCATTTAAAACTTTTCAAAAATCAAATTATGATAACTTTGAAAACCAACGCTCTTATACCAATTGTTGGGAAATTTTAATTAAGGATCTTAAGGCGAACTTAACACTAGAGGAAGGCAGTAAATAGTGTTTAGTGGAATTTTATAGTTTTAAATAAATCCTTTTGAATTAATCAGAAACTAATACAAATCACAAGTATATAACGATCATAGAATCAATCATATATGTAGAATAAAAAGTGAAGAAAAAAAGTAAAGTAAAGAACACACCGAAATTTTTATACTGGTTCAGGGTTACATTACATCCAGTCCCACACAACTCTGGGCTGATGCAAATTTCTTTTTATATAATCTTCAAATACAATCCTTAATTTCATAGGCCACGAGGTATACCTTACCTGTTTCCGGAGTACAGTGAGGCTCGATTAGTTTCTAGGCTACAATCACAACAGGCTGATTTATACGGGCTACAACCATACCTTTTCAATATCTGTTTTGGAAGGAAGACTTGATAGAACTTTGTGATCTTTGATTATGGAAACTCCTATAACTCCAAAATAGCACTTGAAATCTTAAGAGAGTTTGATAGAGAATCAAACTAGAATAGAATTGGTTTAATTCTCTTTAAAATTCGACATAGTTTGATTATAGAATTTAGAAAATTAAGAGTAGAAATGGAGAGGGGAAAGGAAAGGAGAAGATAAATGAAATTAGTTATGAAATTTTTAATTTAGAACCCTATATATAGTTGTTCAACGTCATATCCTTTTGGGAAACGATTCAAACCAATAAGAACAATTCTTAACATTCAAAATTTAAAAATAACAGTAACCATGTCGACATGCAGAGTACCCCATGTTGACATGCCTTTGGGAAAATTTGAATTTTGAATTCTTTTGAAAATAATGTAAACATTGTCTAAATAAATCAAGGTAATTCTGGAGTTTAAACATACTATTATTCTATATAATAAAATAGCATAATAGAGCAAAAATATAAATTAAAAACATATCATCATAATTTATAAAAGTGATATAAAAGTTAATTTAAATAATAAAAATAATTATAAAAACCTTAAAACCTAATATACAAAGCTATAAATATAAATAAGAAATTTAAAACTTAATATATAAACCGATAAATACAAGAAAATAATAATATTAAAATCTAAGTAACCATATACAAATAAAACTTAAAATATAATTAAGAAAATCTAAAATATTTAAATTAGGATTTAGATTTAAAATCCAAGAAATTAAAAGATATATATATATATATATATATAAACTAATTTTGAAATCAATTTCAAAATAAGAAGATTTAAAATAAGGTTAAAATTATAATGATTTGAAATAGAGACTTAACAACCAAATATAGACTCTACAACTTATCAAATTTTCTTAAACTCTTGAACACTCGTTACTCATGAGTCTTCAATCTTGAATTCTTCTTCTTTGTGATCTTTGAATCTCTAAATTGTATAGTCTTCAATAATCAATACTTGCATCTAATATCCGTACACACACACACACATATATATATGTAGAGTAGTGTTCATATATATATATATATATATATATATATATATATATATATATATATATATTTTATAATAATAATAGTTAAACAAGGTTATTGTCATCAAAACCATCAGCACTAACATCCCGGTCCTTAAAACATGAGCGGTCGAACTAGAGGTCGAACGCCTGCTTGAAGGGTGTCGACCCTAGGCTCGACCCCCTTAGGGAAATAGTGAACGTGAACCTAGTGCTTAGTGCAATGTTGTTCTAGGCTTTGTTACATCATTTTCATACTTGTTTCTTGATATCTGTAAAGGGTTACTAACCCAATTATGTTTATGTTTGTGAATGGTTTTGGAATGGCAATCGACTTGTAACATCCCAAGATTTTGCGATAATTTATATTACTTAATTTAATATGATTTTGGATATTATATGGTTATAAATAAAATTAGTAATTTAATTGTGAAATTCTCTGTTAATAAGTTGACTGAATTATCTAAAATAGTGAATTTCAAATTTTTTTGATGACAATAACTCGTATTGTTTGTTAATAAAATTTTGATTTAGTTTGTATCTATAAATATTGAAAGTTGAAATAAAATATTAAAAATAATTGAATGAAATGGATTTATAAATGTATAATTGAAACTCAAGCTGAATCTAGTTAATAAAAAAAAAATTGGAATACAAACTTAATGAAAATTTATTTATATAGTTAATTGGAAATTTTGTTTGATTTTTAAGAAATTTGTAAACTTTTAAAATTCAATTCAAAGGTAAACAAACAGAAAATGTATATTTTATATATTAATTAACTGGTCAAAATTTGTCCTTTGGCAAACAATTTCAGAATTCAATGAAATTAATTTTATTTGATCCAATTTTGTAAATTTTTGTAACATATAAAATTTCATAGCCGTCGGAATTTTAGTTTGATCATAAGAAATTAAAATGCGTGTACATTAACATGTACAGTTCAGTTAAATAATCAAGTTTTGGTAGAAAGGGCTGTAGACATTTGAGTTGGGCCTTGAAACCAATTCCATTGCGTTCAAAAGGTGTCAAAGCCTATAGTTAGGCAGTAAGCGGGCCTGATTCAGAGTCCATTCGAATTTTGGCTTTAAATCACGCAAATCATTGAATTTAATATTAAAATATATATTTCAAAACCCTAAAACTCTCGGTCGCCGTCTCTTTCTTATTTGGATGGCCAGAAATTCATTTTCCTTTCTTTCTCTTTTCTCTCCGTCCGATTAATGAAAACACAAACTACCAAAGCGAAAATCATAGCTCGTCTCGAGCTCTACGAATCCATACAGTCGTATCAAATTTCAACAATTTATATTCGCCAAAACTTCTCTGATAAGGTGGCGTGGTTTCTTGTTGATTTAAGGCAGAGGAGGCTGTCAAGTGTGGTCGGATTTAGGGCGCAGGCAAGGCTGAGGATGACGCACGTCCTAGTAGCGTTCGATTGGAGTATCATGCTTCGGAGGTGGTTTCGTTTTGCGGAGGAAAGAATAGTTTTGGGTTCAAGGAAAAAAGAAACGCGTTGGAACAAGATACGCGATGGAGAAGATGATTCCTTAGGGCGCTGACGTAGCAAAATGATATTGGTGAGGGAATGTTATTTTATTTTAACTTGAACTTTCAAATGTTTAAACGGGTATAACTTTCTGCTGCGAGGTCGGAATCAGAATAAATAAATTGTGTTGGATTCGTATCGACAAGCTCTTCGCAATGCCGCTGGTTTGGATTTATTCTGAGACTGTTGATTTTTGGGCAAAAATTTGGATTTTTAATCTCGTTTGAAATCAAGGTGAGTGATTAAACCCACTCACATCTAACTAAAATATCTGATTGTTAGTTAAATTAAATTCATGTCATGTTATGGTTGTATTGTTTGCTATTTGATTGTTTGAATTGCATATTTATATTAAATCTGCATAGACTCTATAATATTAATTTAACTATTATATAAATTGTACTGTTATAGATTAATTTCTAGTTTTTTTAAAAAAGAAAAAAGAAAAAAGAAAAAAGGACCTCATACCTGATGACTAGTAACTGATATTATTGAACTGCTTAGATGTGTTGACTTTGATGTATGCCTTGAGTTTATATATTTAATGTATTGATATGAAATTCATCCTGTTAGCGCTATTGTTTATATATGTTACTGATTTCTGTTGATTAATCCCAATCATTACCCTCGATGTAATGGGCATCAAATAAACCCGGGATTAATCATTAAAATGAATTAAGAACATAGGTTGAAATGATAAATACCTATGACACTAATTTGGATTGAAATGATATATATATCCTTTCCCAAATACTAAAAATAAATTTTAAGTATTACTTGGCCATAAGATAGAAAATTGTATACGGACATCGGTTGATTAAATAAAAAAATGTTTTTTATCTTAAATTTTTAATATTATTTTAAAGAAAAAAAATGTTTTTTATCTTGAATTTTTGAATATTATTTTAATGAAAAAAATTGTTTTTTTATCTTGAATTTTTGAATATTATTTTAAAGACAAAATACATGACATTATTAATCAATTTTCTTTAAATTTGAACTATGTGCTTTGAAATTAAAATTTTCAATTTAATAGAATTTGTAAATGTGGATAACTGAAGTTAAATTGAATAGAATATAAAATATAAATTTATTGAAATTGAATTATTTATCCATCGTTGATATTATTTTAAATTAACCAGATTTTTATAGTAATTGAACTGTGAATTTGAGATTTCATAAACAAATAATTCAAAGTGAGAATTATAATTGAAATTCAATTATTTGAATCGTATTATTAAAATGAATTGTTTGAAATCGAATTGTTGAATCGAATTGAAATAAAATTGTGAAGTTGAATCGATTTGAATTATGATATCAAAATTTAGTCGAATTGATTTGAAACTGAAATATGATTTCCTGTTTGGTTAAAATTTTGAAGATATGATTCTGATTCCAAGTATAGTATTTTTAAACCATTTTATAAACTATTTTATTTTATAATAATAATTTTCTTTATAAACGATTTACCTTATAACTATTTTATTTTATTATTTATTTTAAATTAACTATTTTAATATTTAATAATTTATTTTATAAACCATTTTAATATTTTACCTATAGATTTTACTAAATCTAAAATCCTATTTTAAATACAAATTATTTATTTTCAAACTATTTATATTATATATTTAAACTATTTAAAAAAATTCTGTTTATATTATTTTAAAGTTGGAATTGTTTCAAGATTTTAAATTAGTTAAAATGTAGATTTTTGATGAATAATATTCTCTCTTGAATATTGAAATGATTTTTATGAAAAGTTGATATTTTGATATGAAGTACGAACCCCTATGAAACGTAAAAGAACTAACCAGTGTGAAAAATGTAAATGATTGGTTCTTAAAGAGTCTGGGATCGGATATTGTCATACTCTCTGCCAATACCAAAAACCACTTTAACAACTGTGTACGCGGTGGAGTTCTAGAATGAAGTAGGTTGATTTGGAGGCGATTACTGGATTTTAAGAAAGAGAATGATAATGGATATTCTTGACCTTCGGGTCATAATTAAAATGACTAAAACAGGGCTATACCGTGAACAAGTGGGGTTAGATACCTCCATCGGCAACACTTCTTCCCTTATTACTATAGTCCCTAGGGTTGATTGATTTGATTTGATGCACATCCGTGATTTGGGAGTGTTGTCCGAGGTGGGCGGTAGTCGCGGCTATGCGTTGCCACCAGTCCGGGTGTGCAACTAGTATATTCATACTCTAGGCATTCCTCGTGTGCCTTGTCATATTATCTTGATCGAGCCCCCTACGATTTTGATTTAACCTTGTCGTATCACGCCGCATTCCTATTTGCCGACGTACTAGTGTGTTATATGCAAATTGTACGACAACGGTATAAATGGTGTAAGAGTAATAATGATAATCCTGTTTACACTATTTTAATATTTTATATTTAACCATAGACACTAATATAATAGCGTATTATATTATATAGTATCTAGTTTGACGGATCCTTAAGAGAAGGAATTTCTCGTAACACCTCTTAAGTTATTGAACTCATATTATCACACTAAATTGATTTAACTAATATGAGAATATTTTAGTTTTGATCCGAGTATTTTTGTCTTTTCATTTATGCTCAGGTCAGCCTGAGTTTTCAATTACTGAAGATACCATTATGGTGATGAAGATGGAGCTCAACAGATGTATTTATTACTATTTATTCCACTGCAAATATTGGTATGTTTATTATAGTTAACTTTGATAATTGTCGTAAAATATAATCAAATGCACGTTTTAACAGCTTCATGAACTGCTATTTATTTATTATATTTTATTTTTCCGCTGTGAGATTCTATGTTTGTTTTTCTTCTTATCTTCGTTTTCTTATATAAATCCCAATAACTATCCGTATTTTTGATTTGTTTATGTCGACGTTGAGGATCATTGTCGAGTTGAACGGTCGAAAATCCCGGATGTTACATTTGGTATCAGAGCTTTGGTTTAGCGAAAACCTTGGCTCTATTCAGGATTAACTCATTAGAGATAGAGTAGTAGTACTGTAGAATGAGTTTGAGTGTATATGAGAGAGCGTACTTGTAATTTTGATATAAAATAATTTTGTATTGTGTTGATTTGTTCTGTTGAGTAGTTTTGAATTCTGGTCGGTACTTGGGACACCAAGGCATCGATAAGGATTTCTAAACACCTGAATAAGGCTTATTGACATAATATTGTTTTGAATTATATTTTATATATATGAAGAATTATTTTAAAATCTATGAATCTTGATTTTTGTTGATGATAATATTAAATTTTCATCATTTATTACTCGATTAATCAATAATTAAAACTATTGGTTATTGAATGGTTTAAGAAATAAATATTGAGAATGAATTGATAATGAAATATTGAAAATTTATTGAGAATGAAATAAGAAGTAAAATATAAATTTGAGAATTTGATTTTGGGTGGTTTTATAACATAGATTTGCAAATGATTTGAAATAATATATTTATATTTTAAATCTTGTTTCATATAGGAATTGTTTCAAATGAATTTCGAAATAAGTGTATACTTTTCCCCCTTATCTTTGGAAAATGATTACGGTAGTAGGTGCACGCATTATCGACATTATTTTCAAGAGACTGAGTGGGGAGAGACCACTTAGAACTTTATACTTTGTTTGGAAAATTTGAAATTCATTTAAATATTTTATAGTATGTTTTGATATAGAAGATATAATATATATATACATATTATATATACATAAAATATTTTAAAGTTAATTTGGAAACGAACCCAAAGTTGAAAATTTTAAGTTCCTGAAAAGTAAATGAATTCCAAATTTTTGAATTGAACTGAAAATTGAAATTATAGAAACTTCTAAATTGTACAATAAGAAAATGAATCCAAGAGAGTTATAATTGAAATAAAACTTTTGTAGTTGAGATAATGAATTCAAAATAAACCGGAACTATTGAACTTGTATAAAAATCGAACATTTCCTTAGCATATATATAACTTACCAATTAATCAAAAGTTAACATGTTATTGGAATAAAATTGGATAATATACGAATACTGATATGAATAATTATTGTTGGAAAATTTGATGGGTTATAAATATGAATAAAATTTAAATTATGGAATGAATGATATATACTTGGTTATGTTTGAAATTGAATTTAACTAGGTAATGAAGATAAACCAAATCAATGAAATAAGCTAGTAAAATAAATTAATTGGTTATGAATTAAATTGTAATGATATTGATGGTTAGATATTCAACGACTTAAGATAACCGATATTACCAAGTCGAAAATAAATGTTTAACTTGTTGTGTGAAAATAAAAGTGAATTGGTTTATAAATTATAAACTTAAAAGAAGTTTGAACGAATTAATTAAATTTAATTAAAATGAGCTCGTTGCGAAGCTGCAGTTCGAAATTTTCCGAATTGAAGTTTAAATGAATGTATAGGATCTAAAATAAGTTGGAATTCTTTGAAAAAAGAATCCTTCGGATCTTTTTGAATATAGTTTTCTAATGAAAGAGAAAAAAAAATTGATTTCGACTTGTAGATTTTAGGATATGTGTAATTCATATTTTCAGAAAAATCGTGGTTTGGTACATGATTCAGAATTAAAATTTTAATGAAATTTGTTATGTAAACTAACGAACGAGACAAGTTGAATAAGAAATTATATAGTTAAATATATATAAATTGACAACTTTCTTACTACACCTTTTCGAGGACGAAAAGTTTTTAAGTGGGGGAGAGTGTAACATCCCAAGATTTTGCGATAATTTATATTATTTAATTTAATTTGATTTTGGATATTATATGGTTATAAATAAAATTAGTAATTTAATTGCGAAATTCCCTGTTAATAACTTAACTGAGTTATCTAAAATACTGAATTTCAAAATTTATTGATGACAATAACTCGTATTGTTTGTTAATAAAATTTTGATTTAGTTTGTATCTATAAATATTGAAAGTTGAAATAAAACATTAAAAATAATTGAATGAAATGGATTTATAAATGTATAATTGAAATTCAAGCTAAATCTAGTTAATAATAAAAAAATTGGAATACAAATTTAATGACAATTTATTTATATAGTTAATTGGAAATTTTGTTTTATTTATATGAAATTTGTAAACTTTTAAAATTCAATTTAAAGGTAAACAAACGAAAACTGTATATTTTATTATATTAATTAACTGGTCAAAATTTGTCCTTTGGCAAACAATTTCAGAATTTAATGAAATTAATTTTATTTTATCTAGTTTTGTAAATTTTTGTAATATATAAAATTTCATAGTCGTCGGAATTTTAGTTTGATTATAAGAAATTAAAACGCGTGTAAATTTATATGTACAGTTCAATTAAATAATCAAGTTTTAGTAGAAACTGCTATAGACTTTAGAATTGGGCCTTGAAACCAATTCCATTGCGTTCAAAAGGTGTCAAAACCTATTGTTAGGCAGTAAGCGGGTCTGATTCGGAGTCCATTCGAATTTTGGCTTTAAATCACGCAAATCAATGAATTTAATATTAAAATATATATTTCAAAACCCTAAAACTCATGGCCGCCGTCTCTTTCTTATTTGGATGGCCAGAATTTTGTTTTCCTTTCTTCCTCTTTTTCTCTCCATTCGATCAATGAAAACACAAACTACCAAAGCGAAAATCATAGCTCTTCTCGAGCTCTACGAATCCATACGGTTGGATCAAATTACAACAACTTACATTCGCCAAAATTTATCCGATAAGGTGGCACGGTTTCTTGCTGATTCAAGTAGAGGAGGCTGCCGAGTGTTGTTGGATTTGGGGTGCAGGCAAGGCTGAGGATGGCGCACGTCCTGGTAGCGTTCGATCGGAGTATCATGCTTCGGAGGGGGTTGCGTTTTGATAGAGGAAAGAACGGTTTTGGGTTCCAGGAAAAAATAAACGCTTTGGAACAAGATACGCGATGGAGAAGATGGTTCCTCAGGGCGTTGACGTGGCAAAATGATAATGGTGAGGGAATGTTATTTTATTTTAATTTGAAATGTTTAAACGGGTATAACTTTCTACTACGAGGTCGGAATCGGACGAAATAAATTGCGTTGGATTCGTATCGACGAGCTCTTCGCGATGCCGTTGGTTTGGATTGATTCTGGGACTATTGATTTTTGGGCTAAAATTTGGATTTTTAATCTCGTTTGAAATCAAGGTGAGTGATTAAAGCCACTCACTTCTGACTAAAATATCTGATTGTTAGTTAAATTAAATCCATGTCATGTTATGGTTGTATTGTTTGCTGTTTGATTGTTTGAATTGCATATTTATGTTAAATCTGCATGGACTGTATAATATTAATTTAACTATCGTATAAATTGTACTGTTATAGATTAATTTCTAGTTTTTTTTAAAAAGAAAAAAAAGGACCTTGTACCTGATGACTAGTAACTGATATTATTGAACTGCTTAGATGTATTGACTTTGATGTATGTCTTGAATTTATATATTTAATGTATTGATATGAAATTCATCTTGTTATCGCTATTGTTTATATATGTTATTAATTTCTATTGATTAATCCCAACCATTACCCTCAATGTTACGGGCATCAAATAAACCCGGGATTAATCATTAAAATGAATTAAGAACGTAGGTTGAAATGATAAATACCTATGACACTGATTTGAATTGAAATGATATATATCCTTTCCCAAATACTAAAATTAAATTTTAAGTATTACTTGGCCATAGGACAGAAAATTATATAAGGACACCGGTTGGTTAAATAAAAAATATGTTTTTTTATCTTGAACTTTTGAATATTATTTTAAAGAAAAAATGTTTTTTTTATCTTGAATTTTTGAATATTATTTTAGAGGAAAAAATATATTTTTTTTATCTTGAATTTTTGAATATTATTTTAAAGACAAAATAAATGACACTATTAATCGATTTTCTTTAAATTTGAACTTTGTGCTTTGAAAATAATTTTTTTAATTTAATAGAATTCGTAAATGTGGATAACTGAAGTTAAATTGAATTGAATATAAAATATAAATTTATCGAAATTGAATTGTTTATCCATCATTGATATTATTTTAAATTAACCTGATTTATTGTATTAATTGAACTGTGAACTCGAGATTTCATAAACAAATAATTCAAAGTGAGAATTATAATTGAAATTCAATTATTTGAATCGTATTATTAAAACGAATTGTTTGAAATCGAATTGTTGAATCGAATTGAAATAAAATTGTGAAGTTGAATCAATTTGATTTAAGATATCAAAATCTAGTCGAATTGATTTGAAACTGAAATATGATCTCCTGTTTGGTTAAATTTTTGAAGACATCATTCTAATTCCAACTATAGTATTTTTAAACCATTTTATAAACTATTTTACTTTTATAATAATAATTTTCTTTATAAACTATTTACCTTATAACCATTTTATTTTATTATTTATTTTAAATTAACTATTTTAATATTTAACTATTTAATTTATAAACCAGTTTAATATTTTACCTATAGATTTTACTAAATCTGAAATCCTATTTTAAATACAAATTATTTATTTTCAAACTATTTATATTGTATATTTAAACTATTTAAAAAAATTCTATTTATATTATTTTAAAGTTGGAATTGTTTCAAGATTTTAAATTAGTTAAAATGAAGATTTTTGATGAATAATATTCTCTCTTGAATATTGAAATGATTTTTTATGAAAAGTTGATATTTTGATATGAAGTACGAACCACTTTGAAATGTAAAAGAACTAACCGGTATGAAAAATATAAACGATTGGTTGTTAAAGAGACCGGGATCAGATATTGTCATACTCTCTGCCAATACCGAAAACCACTTTAACAACTGTGTATGTGGTGGAGTTCCAGAATGAAGTAGGTTGATTTGGATGTGATTACTGGATTAAAGGAAGAGAACGACAATGGATATTCTTGACCTTCAGGTCATAATTAAAATGACTAAAACAGGGCTATACTGTGACCAAGTGGGGTTAGCTACCTCCATCGGCAACACTTCTTCCCTTATTACTATAGTCCCTCAGGTTGATTGATTTGATGTGCATCCGTGATTTGGGAGTATTTTCCGAGGTGGGCGCTAGTCGCGGCTATGCGTTACCACCAGTCCGGGCGTGCAACTAGTATATTCATACTCTGGGCATTCCTCGTGTGCCTTGTCATATTATCCTGATTGAGCCCCCTATGATTTTGATTTAACGTTGTCATATCGCGACGCATCCCTATCCACCGACGTACTGGTGTGTTATATGCAAACTGTACGACAACGGTATAAACGGTGTAAGGGTAATAATGGTAATCCCGCTTACACTATTTTAATATTTTATATTTAACCATAAACACTATTATAATAGCGTATTACATTATATAGTATCTAGTTTGACGGATCCTTAAGAGATGGAATTTCTCGTAATACCTCTTAAGTTATTGAACTCATATTATCACACGAAATTGATTTAACTAATATGAGAATATTTTGGTTCTGATCCGAGTGTTTTTGTCTTTTCATTTATGCTCAGGTCAGCCTGAGTTTTAAGTTATTGAAGGTACCATTATGGTGATGAAGATGAAGCTCAACAAACGTATTTATTACTATTTATTCCGCTGCAGATATTGGTATGTTTATTGTAGTTAACTCTGATAATTGTCATAAAATGTAATCAAATGCATGTTTTAACAGCTTCATGAGCTGTTATTTCATTATTATATTTTGTCCTTCCGCTGCGAGATTCTGTGTTTGTTTTTCTTCTTCTCTTCCTTTTCTTATATAAATCCCAATAACTATCCGTATTTTTGATTTGTTTATGTCGACATTGAGGATCATTGTCGATTTGAACGGTCAAAAAGCCCGGATGTTACACGACTTTTATATAAAGTGTCAATATAAGCATCGATTCGAGTATCGAAACGACGTTGTTTTAGATGGATGTACACTGTATAATTTTGTTGTTTGCTGTTGTTTTCACACACATTTTATAAGTTGTTTTCCCTCAAATTTTTTCAAATGAAGTCCTAACTCAATAACTATTCATTATATATATTTTAAAGTATATTATAAGTATATAATATATACAATTCCCGCTGTTGGGTATAATAACCCGGAAATCTGAGCCAATTCAAAATTTTTATTTTGGCAATTTTTAGTAAATTTTGAATATTTAAAATGATTTATTTTAAAGATTAACGATGAGAAATTTTATTTGAATAGAATTAGAATGTATATATTTATTCGAATTGTCGTTAGAATATAAATATTTTATTTTAAATATAAAAGGAATTGAAAATGGCGCGATAGTTTGATATTTTGATTTCAAAGTTCAAATGAATGTACATGATTCAAAATAAACCGGATTTTGGCAAAACCAAAAATATTAGAATCTAATTGAGAATATCTTTCCAACGAATCCGAAAAATTGAAATTTCATGTTGGGGATAAAAAGTTATACCCAGTTGAAAATTCAGAATAGTCGCTATGGAATTTTGGCCCTTAAAAATAGTAATTTTGCAAACGACCTCGGTTTTCAACGAAACCACTTTTGTTGGTTCCGGGACGTCAAGTTGTTGATAGATTCCAAAATTCGTAATTTTCTGAATCAATGTGTGAGCATGGCACAGGAAAACGTGTTTTGACAGTTTAAGTCAAATTCGATCGACCAAAAAATGGTCATTTTTCAAACGGTCTCAGAATTTGAAGAAATTAGTTTTGTTAGGACCGTATCATCAATAATATATTTTTTGGAAATTTTTAGAGTCCGTATGTGGCCCCGGTAAATTGAAATGATCGTTCGAATTCATTATATAGATTTATATTTTGATTTTGACGAAAACTGGTCGAAACGATCAAATTGGCTTACCGGACATATCCCATTGTGTTCGGAATGGGTGTAATATGCTAGGGGTGACAATCGTTGGAGTTCGTTTGGGGTTCGAATTCAAAATCTCCTTTTTGGAAAATAAATTATTTAATTTAAATAATATTTATATTTATATACCTTAACTCCCCCCCTCTCGTTGACTTCAGAAAAGAAATAAGAAAAAAACCAAAACCGCGCTCTGCCTAGCCCTAGACCGCCGTCGACGTCCAACCTCTTCCCCTATCTTCCTCCGCCGCTTGCAGCTAGCACAGCCCCCCGCCCCCCCGATCTCCCCTCCTCTCCTTCCTCTCTCCATACGAGATGCGAAGACCCCGGAGCCCAAACGCCGACGCCTGGACCGCTGCTTCCTTGCCGGAGACCCAGATCCGACCACCGCCCTCGCCGACCCTCCTGTCGCCACCCATACCTGCTGCGCCGCCACCTAAAGGCCCGACGCCACCTCTTTTCGCCCCTCTCCACTTCAATTCGTAGAACCCCCCTTCCTCTTCGTTGAATCTAGAATCGAACACCCCTTTGTTTTGCAACGGTTCAATGTAAGTCTTTACCTCTTATTTTATCCATGTAGCAAATAAAAAGATAGGATTTTCATAAAATAGAAAGATTAAATTTTTATTTAGAAAAAGATAAGATTTTTATAATAGAAAAGCAAAGTTCTTTTATAATAAATAGAAGAGATTTTTAATGATAAAAGAAGTGATTTCTAAAAATCAAAGAAATGATTTTTATCATAGAAAGAAATGATTTTTATCATAGATAGAAATGATTTTTATAATGGAAAAGATTAGAGTTTTATTATATAATTAGCGATATAAAAATAAGATTTTTATATATGGGGTAGGGATAAAAAGATATGATCTTTGAAAACAAAAATATATGATTTTTGAAAATAAATAACATTGGGTAAAAATAGTGATTTTTATATATAGAATAGCGAAATAAAAATTCGTTCTTTATATAAGAAGTAGAAATATAAAAATATAATTTTTATATAGAAAGAAGCATTGTAAAATATATGAAATTGAAATAAAAATATGATTTTTATTTATTGGGATAAAGCAATAAAAATATTATTTTTATGTATGGGAAGCGTTATTAAAAATGTGATTTTTAACGTAAAACCACGTGTAACAGATCTCGTTGGAAGCACGGCGAAGATTTTCTACATATGAAGAGTCGCAGCATTTGGTTTAGCTACTCGGTGAGAACTTCTCACTTTTAGTTGTTTTCTAGTTGAAATATATACTAGGATGCAGACGGTGCTTAGCAGCACCCGACACCCGTCGTCCACAGATCATGGATGACTTGTTTGTTTGATTGTTGTGTTGTGAAATTTGATTATGTGGTGTGGAATGAAATAAAATATTTTATCGTTATAAATGAAATAAAATATTTTATCGTTATATATATTTTATAGTTAAAAATATAATTTTTAACGTGTATATAAAATAAATATTTATAAACAAATCGGACGATTTGTTTATGTACACCCATTTGACTGATATTGATTGGGACGATAAATTTTACACGCCCTACTGCACAAATAAGAATTTGTGTTTGCTGATTTGAAACCCCACATGGGTATTGGGATGATATTTGACGTACACTAATCCCGATTGTTTAGTTGTTTGTCAATCGATGGGTTGACAGACTGTGTAAGCGTTAATTATTTATATTTAATGCTTATGCAGTTGTGTGGTGCACTCTGGATGATGGTTGATGATTTATCGTTGCTATTATATACATGTGTTGTAGGGAATGCATATAATTAATATTATATGGTAATTGATTGGGCCTCATTCCAATTACGAGAATAAGGAATATTATAGAAAGAAAATTCATGCGTTGAATAGAAAGAAAAATCATGTGTCGAATAGAATAAAAATTCATGTGTTGAATAAAATATATATTCATGTGTTGAATAAAAATTTATATTCATGTGTTCAACAGAAATAAAATTCATGTGTTGAATAGAAAGAAAATTCATGTGTTGAATAGAATAAAAATTCATGTGTTGAATAAAGTATATATTCATGTGTTGAATAAAAATATATATTCATGTGTTGAAGAAAATATTCATTTGTTGAATAGAATAACGAAGTTATTGAAATATATAAAGCCGTGTTGGTTAGATATGCGCCATTTTGACACGAACGATATTTATATCGATTATATTCGTTTTTATAATGAATATCGAAAAGGAATTGATTTCAAAATATAATATTTTGAAAATACAATCATTTATATATCGATGATATGGAATATTCAATTTTGATTTGAAATCGAATATAAAGTTGAAATCGTTTTGAAAACGAATTTAAAAATGGTTTTTAAAATACGTTTTAAAGGGAAATCGACGAAATATATATATATATATATATATTATATATATATAATGGTGTGAATAGAACATGCCGCGCTGCGGCAGTTCGCGAATTTCGACCATTGACTTCGAATAGATATTGCGAGAGATCCGACCGTCGGATTCTCCTAAAACTGGAACCCTTGGGTTCGTATCGAAAAGAGCTTTCTAACGAATATTAGAGATTTGAAATCTAACGGTTGGATTTGGAATTATGTCCAAATCAAATTTGGAAAAGGTCGTTGTAAGTGCAGTTCGGTGGCCGTTGATGGAAATCGACTGTACGGGCCTTGATAAAATTATTAAAAATAATAATAATTTGTGTAAAATCACAAGAAATGATTTTTTAAGAATTGAGAAGAAAAATTACGAATTTGAAAAGATAAAAATAGATTTTTATCAAAATGAACTAGTTTTGAACTAGAATTATAATCCCATTTATTTTTATAATAAATAAATTGGATTTGAAATGGTTTTGAAAATAACCAGAATTTCCAATATATAAAGTGGAAATGGATTTGAATCGAAATTGTCTTTGGAATATTTCGATGTTGGATTTCGTGATTATACGAATATTGTTATGGAAATTTGAAAGATATTTGTATCGTTATTTCCAATACGATATTTGTTGGTCGTAGAATTTGATATTGAATATAATTCGATATATTTTCTATTCAGAGCCTTGTATCTAATATCAAAAGGGATTTGGGTTTGCCGTGAATGGTGTCTTCATTAACACTGTTCTTAAACCCAGTTGAGAAAAAGATTAAATCTTTTTATTTAGATTAAATGAAGTATACCAATTGAATGGAATTTAATTGGAATTGAATTTGAATTGATTTTTGGGTTTATCGTGAACCGTGTTTTAAATGACATTGGTTCTTTAACCCAGTTAAAGACTGGTTATGATTTCCCAAGTTAAATAATCATTGCTAGTGATTTTTGGGAAGATTAAAACCAAGTGGAGTTTTAATGAATCTTTAATTAGATTGAAATGATCGAGAATGGAGTATCACCAGTTTTGCTCCAGGAGATAGTTAAATCTTTAATTAGAATTGAACGTGAAATGGTAATTGAATTTACCGATAACACCGTGGTGTTAGATATGAAGTATTACCAGTTTTACTTCATGGGATGAATAGGTTGGGGATTGGGAAATTAAAATAAAGGATTACTTCGGTGTGGTTCGCTAACCCCGACTAATTTGAATTGATATTCAAAGGAAGATTAAAGAATAAATTTAAAGAATTTATCTTTGATAAAATTAATGAGAACCTTTCCCAAAGTATAAGAATATTCTGAATTGGAATGAGGCGTAAGTTGTGTTTGTGTAACACTTGTTTATAAAACACGCGAGTTATTTGGAAAGACCGGGTTTATCCCATTTTGAATAACTGATACGACGATTAGTCGAAGATGAAGACGGTGGTTGAAGACCGGAGGTCTTCACATCGTTTGAGTGATTACTGATGATCATGATTGGGCTGTACACCAAAGAGGAGGGAATCAGTTGGTGATCGTCCAGACATACTTGGAGATCGATGGATATGCGAGGTACAAGTTGCCTCGGGTTTCGTTCAGACCCGGAACGAACTTGTAAATGGACTGTGTGTCTGACATTGGATTTCATTCTGTGTGATTGATTTCTATTAAATATATATCTGTTTGGCGGCTGAGAATTTATTCCCTTTCTTAACGCCCTTCTCTGAGACGTACGAGCTTAGATGTAATATATTGATGGATATCAATCGCATGGAGTGAATTGCCTGTATGGCATGCCTAAGTGGCAATTGATCAAGGCTTCTGTTGAAAAGCAAAGTCTTGTGGTTGATGATCAAAGCACCGCCTGTGTGGCATAGCTTTGTGTAACGTTGATCTGCGAGCCTCACACCTCGGTTATGAGCCAGAAATGGGAGAGGACATCAGGGAGGGCATGCGTTTCCTTCTAGCTAGAAGTGGCGTCAGTGGTTTGACACGCCCTGACGAGTTTGACTTATGTGGTTGTTGGGTTGCAAGGCGCCTCAGATAGATCGGTGACAATGTGGAGCCGATGGAGTCATAGGACTCATTTACGCCCCAAAGGGCGGGGAAACGCAGTGTTCAGACATTTTAATCCACATCGGTGGACCAGCCTTGACGATCCAAAGGCTTGACTGAGTACTCGCCTGAGACTCGGGCTAGATAGTCTCGAATTCGGTAAGGACTCTCTTTTGCCTTGGTTCACAAATGGAAATCCAACTTCCAATACGTGACTTTGCGGTTTTGATTGTAAACCTATATATGGCAACATAGTGGTATGGGGCACTTATGCCATCTATGATTGATAGTTATGATTGAAATTGTTTTGACACCATACACTTATAGTAATAATAAAACATGAAATTTAGCGTATCAAGCATTCTTTGGCTATTATAAGGTAAAAACCCTATCCTCCGGCTTGTGTTGCATTGTGTGATAGGACCTGGGTCTTATAATAGCTTCATTGTTCTTTATTTAGCATTGCGCTGTTGTTTTATGCGCTGGTATTCTTAGGAGAAAACCTATTCCGTGTTATACGGCATGGTCCCTTAATTTACCTAACTTTAAAATAAAGACTAATAACTGTTTTAGCTCTCACACCAGTCACATGACTGACCTGGAGTTTATTGTTTTAACCTAAACTCTGGGTGCCCCTATTTTCGACACGGGCAGCTAGTAGTTTTGGTTTTGCAGATTTTTATTCACAGGAACCTGGTTTACAGCTGGAATGATATCCGGAAAGCTCTGTATCCGTATATCTCTTTCAGTTGTGTATTGTATTATTTTTCCGCTGCTATGTAATGTATTTAAATGTAATTTAAATCTCTGATATTTGTCAAATGTGTAATATTGATTCATACTCTGTGATATCCTTGTATTCTGATGGAATTGTTGTAATAAGCAATGAAATGTTCTTCTGTTTGAGTTCCGATATGTCGTGTTCTCAAAACAATCAGGGGTTTCGAACGGTCTTTGTCGGTTTAGCGATCGATTCGGATCGAGCGAAATTCCTTATCGTTTCATTTGGTATCAGAGCTTTGGTTTACAAAGCTCGGAGAACAAGACACATTAGAACCATACGAAAGAATTCATCAGAGATTGGAGTAGCAATATCCAATGAGAATGACTCGTTAGAGATAGGATTAGTAGTATCCTAGAACAAGTGTGGAGAGTATATTTTTAAAATGAAAACGTATTTTTGTTTTGAAAATTTAAATTAAATTCAATTATTCGTATTTGAATATTATATTTGTATTGAATTTGGACAATCCATTATATAAAGATTTTGCGTATACGTCTGATCCGCGTGTATTTGAAGTTTTAATATACTGGATAGATACAGAATCACACTGTAGTCGCCTGAAGAGGATACTGGTGATTGAGATCTCATCATCAGTGTTTGTGTTCGAGTTTCGAAGGTGTGATATTTATATATTTCCATTAGACTGGTGTGAGAACCAAGACTAGATAGGGTTTATTGTTGTGATTTGGCACCAAAAAGTTGATTTTCTATATATATATATATATATATATATTAAAGTTATGAATTTGAAAAGCTAATCCACTAATTGATTGCTGATTGTGTTGTTTGATTATTGGTTGATTAACTAAAATTTGAACCATTTAGCCAAATTGAACCAAATTTTGAATTGTATTGAAAAATGATTACAATTGCATGCATATACATGTATATACATTGAACAGGTCATAGCAAGGAGGCTAGAGCAGAGGAATAAAAGTGTTTTCCCGACAAATAGGTACATGTTTATTGCATTTCTTGGGTTTTTGATGATTTTATGAGCCGCTTGGATGTTTCTTTTTCTGTTTGGATTGGTGAGGGCCATGGGAGGCTATATGAAATATCCTGAAGCTCCTGGTGCAAGGGAGGTTATGGCGAAAATTTTCGAAAATTTAGGGTGTTAGCCAAATTTTTGAACAATTTGAAAAGTTCTTAGAAACTGAAAAGTTGAAGAACTTAAGCCATAATGAAAATAATGGAAGTTGAGTTGATTTGTAAAACAACTTTCAGTTTTGTTCCTTTTCGGGGACGAAAAGTTTTAAGTGGGGGAGATTGTAATAACCCGGAAATCTAAGCCAATTTAAAATTTTTATTTTGGCAATTTTTAGTAAATTTTGAATATTTAAATGATTTATTTTAAATATTAATGACGAGAAATTTGATTTGAATAGAATTAGAACATATATATTTATTCGAATCGTCGTTAGAATATAAATATTTTATTTTAAATATAAAAGGAATTGAAAATGGCGCGGTAGTTTGAAATTTCGATTTGAAAGTTCAAATGAATGTACAGGATTCAAAATAAACCGGATTTTGGCGAAACCAAAAATATTAGAATCTACTTGAAAATATCTTTCCAACGAATCCGAAAAATTGAAATTTCGTAGCGGGGAGAGAAAGTTATGCCCAGTTGAAAATTCAGAATAGTCGCTATGGAATTTTGGCCCTTAAAAATAGCAATTTTGCAAAGGACCTCGGTTTTCGACGAAACCACTTTTGTTGGGTCAGGGGCGTCAAGTTATTGCTAGATTCCAAAATTCGTAATTTTCTGAATCAGTATGTGAGCGTGGCACAGGAAAACGTGTTTAGACAGTTTCAGTCAAATTCGATAGACCAGAAAATGGCCATTTTTCAAACGGTCTCAGAATTTGATGAAATTAGTTTTGTTAAGACCGTATCGTCAATACGAAGCTAGAAAATATTTTTCGGAAATTTTTAGAGTCTGTATGTGGCCCCGGTAAATTGAAATGCGCGTTCGAATCAATATATAGATTTATATTTTGATTTTGACGAAAACTGGTAGAAACGATCGAATTGTCTTACTGGACATATCCCATTGTATTCAGAATGGGGGTAATATGCTAGCGATGATAGTTGTTGGAGTTCGTTTGGGGTTCAAATTCAAAATCTCCTTTTTGGAAGATAAATTATTTAAATTAAATAATATTTATATTTATATACCTTAACTCCCCCTCTCTCGTTGACTTCAGAAAAGAAATAAGAAAAAAAAGAAAAACCAAAGCCGCGCTCTGCCTAACCCTAGACCGCCGCCGACGTCCAACCTCTTCCCTCCCACCTTCCTCCACCGCTCGCAGCCAGCACAGGCCCCCCCGATCGCCCCTCCTCTCCTTTCTCTCTCTCCATATAAGAGGCGAAGACCCCGGAGCCCAAACGCCGACGCCTGGACCGCTACTTCCTCGCCGGAGACCCAGATCCGACCACCGCCCTCGCTGACCCTCCTACCGCACCCAGACCCGCTGCGCCACCATCTAAAGGCCCGACGCTACCTCTTTTCTCCCCTCTCCACTTCAATTCGCAGCTTCATTGAATCTAGAATCGAACACCCCTTTGTTTGCAACGGTTCAATGTAAGTCTTTACCTCTTATTTTATCCATGTAGCAAATAAAATGATAGGATTTTCATAAAATAGAAAGATTAAATTTTTATTTAGAAAAAATAAGATTTTTATAATAGAAAAGCAAAGTTCTTTTATAATAAATAGAAGAGATTTTTAATGATAAAAGAAGTGATTTCTAAAAATTAAAGAAATGATTTTTATCATAGAAAGAAATGATTTTTA
The DNA here is from genome assembly GCA_030737875.1 of Allium sativum. NCBI lineage: Eukaryota > Viridiplantae > Streptophyta > Magnoliopsida > Asparagales > Amaryllidaceae > Allium > Allium sativum. The sequence goes on from CM060913.1 coordinate 40,119,551, forward strand.
TCATAGGTAGAAATGATTTTTATTATGGAAAAGATTAGATTTTTATTATATTATTAGCGATATAAAAATTAGATTTTTATATATGGGGTAGGGATAAAAAGATATGATTTTTGAAAACAAAACAAAATATGATTTTTGAAAATAAATAACATTGGGTAAAAATAGTGATTTTTATATATAGAATACTGAAATAAAAATTCAATCTTTATATATGAAGTAGAAATATTAAAATATATTTTTATATAGAAAGAAGCATTGTAAAATATATGAAATTAAAATAAAAATATGATTTTTATTTATTGGGATAAAGCAATAAAAATATGATTTTTATGTATGGGAAGCGTTATTAAAAATGTGATTTTTAATGTAAAACCACGTGTAACAGATCTTGTTGGAAGGACGACAAAGATTTTCTACATATGAAGAGTCGCGGCATTTGGTTTAGCTACTCGGTGAGAACTTCTCACTTTCAATTTGTTTTCTAGTTTAAATATATACTAGGATGCAGACGGTGCTTAGCAGCACCCGACACCCGTCGTCCACAGACCATGGATGACTTGTTTGTTTGGTTGCTATGTTGTGAAATTTGATTGTGTGGTGTGGAATGAAATAAAATATTTTATCGTTATAAATGAAATAAAATATTTTATCGTTATAAATATTTTATAGTTAAAAATATAATTTTTAACGTGTATATAAAATAAATATTTATAAACAAATCGGACGATTTGTTTATGTACACCCATTAGACTGATATTGATTGGGACGATAAATTTTACACATCGCCCAATTGCACAAATAAGAATCTGTGTTTGCTGATTTGAAACCCCACACGGGTATTGGGATGATATTTGACGTACACTAATCCCGATTGTTTAGTTGTATGTCAATCGATGGGTTGACAGACTGTGTAAGCGTTAATTATTTATATTTAATGCTTATGCAGTTGTGTGGTGCACTCTGGATGATGGTTGATGATTTATCGTTGCTATTATATACATGTGTTGTAGGGAATCCATATAATTAATATTATATGGTAATTGATTGGGTCTCATTCCAATTTGGAAAATAAGGAATATTATAGAAAGACAATTCATGTGTTGAATAGAAAGAAAATTCATGTGTCGAATAGAATAAAAATTCATGTGTTGAATAACAATATATATTCAAGTGTTGAATAGAAAGAAAATTCATGTGTTGAATAGAAAGAAAATTCGTGTGTTGAATTGAATAAAAATTCATGTGTTGAATAAAATATATATTCATGTGTTGAATAAAAATATATATTCATGTGCTAAAGGAAATATTCATTTGTTGAATAGAATAACGAAGTTATTGAAATATATAAAGCCGTGTTGGTTAGATATGCGCCATTTTGACGCGAACGATATTTATATCGATTATATTCATTTTTATAATGAATATCGAAAAGGAATTGATTTCAAAATATAATATTTTGAAAATACTATCATTTATATATCGATGATATGGAATATTCAATTTTGATTTGAAATCGAATATGAAGTTGAAATCGTTTTGAAAACGGTTTTTAAAATACATTTTAAAGGGAAATCGACGAAATATATATATATATATATAATGGTCTGAATAGAATGTGCCGCGCTACGGCAGTTCGCAAATTTCGACCATTGACTTCGAACGGATATTGCGGGAGATCCGGCTGTCGGATTCTCCTAAAACTGGAACTGTTGGGTTCGTATCGAAAAGAGCTTTCTAACGAATACTAGATATTTGATATCTAATGGTTGGATTTGTAATTATGTCCAAATCAAATTTGGAAAAGGTCGCTGTAAGTGCAGTTCGATGGCCGTTGATGGAAATCGGCTGTATGGGCCTTGATAAAATTATTATTAATAATAATAATTTGTGTAAAATCATAAGAAATGATTTGTGAAGAATTGAGCTGAAAAATTCCAAATTTGAAAAAATAAAAATAGATTTTTATCGAAATGAACTAGTTTTGAACTAGAATTGTAATCCCATTTATTTTTAAAATAAATAAATTGGATTTGAAATGGTTTTGAAAATAACCAGAATTTCCAATATATAAAGTGGAAATGGATTTGAATCGAAATTGTCTTTGGAATATTTCGACGTTGGATTTCGTTATTATACAGATATTGTTATGGAAATTTGAAAGATATTTGTATCATTATTTCCAATATGATATTTATTGGTCGTAGAATTTGATATTGAATATAAGCCGATATATTTTCAATTTAGAGTCTTGTATTTAATATCAAACGGGATTTGGGTTTGTCGTGAATGGTGTCTTCATTAACACTGTTCTTAAACCCAGTTGAGAAAAAGATTAGATCTTTTTATTTAGATTTAATGAAGTATACCAATTAAATGCAATTTAATTGGAATTGAATTTGAATTGATTTTTTGGGTTTATCTCGAGCCGTGGTTTAAATGACATTGGTTCTTTAACCCAGTTAAAGATTGGTTATGATTTCCAAGTTAAATAATCATTGATAGTGATTTTTGGGAAGACTAAAACCAAGTGGAGTTTTAATGAATCTTTAATTAGATTGAAATGATCGCGAATGGAGTGTCACTAGTTTTGCTCCTGGCGATAGTTAAATCTTTAATTAGATTTGAACGTGAAATGGTAATTGAATTTACTGATAACACCGTGGTGTTAGATATGAAGTATTACCTGTTTTACTTCATGGGATGAATAGGTTGGGGATTGGGAAATTAAAATAAAGGATTACTTCGGTGTGGTTCGCTAATCCCGACTAATTTGAATTGATATTCAAAGGAAGATTAAAGAATAAATTTAAAGAATTTATCTTTGATAAAATTAATGGGAACCTTTCCCAAAGTGTAAGAATATTTGAATAAAAGAATATTCTGAATTGGAATGAGGCGTATGTTGTGTTTGTGTAACACTTGTTTATAATACGCGAGTTATTCGGAAAGACCGGGTTTATCCCATTCTGAATAACTGATACGACAATTAGTCGAAGATGAAGATGGTGGTTGAAGACCGGAGGACTTCACATCGTTTGGGTGATTACTGATGATCATGATTGGGCTGTACACCCAAGAGGAGGGAATTAGTTGGTGATCGTCCAGACATACTTGGGGATCGATGGATATGCGAGGTACAAGGTGCCTCCGGTTTCGTTCAGACCCAGAACGAACTTGTAAATGGACTGTGTGTCTCACATTGGATTTTATTCTATGTGATTGATTTCTATTAAATATATATCTGTTTAGCGGCAGAGAATTTATTCTCTTGCTTAACGCCCTTCTCTGAGACGTACGAGCTCAGAGGTTATATATTGATGGATTTCAATCGCATGGAGTGAATTTCCTGTGTGGCATGCCTAAGTGGCAACTGGTCAAGGCTTCCGCTGAAAAGCAAAGTCTTGTGGTTGATGATCAAAGAACTGCCTGTGTGGCGTAGCTTTGTGTAACGTTGATTCGTGAGCCTCACACCCGGGTTGTGAACCAGGAACGGGAGAGGACATCAGGGAGGGCATGCGTTTCCTTCTGGCTAGAAGTGGTGTCAGTGGTTTGACACGCCCTGACGAGTTTGACTTATGTGGTTGTTGGGTTGCGAGGCGCCTCAGATAGATCGGTGATTATGTGGAGCCAATGGAGTAATATGACTCATTTACACCCCAAAGGGCGGGGAAACGCAGTGTTCAGGCGTTTTAATCCACATCGGTGGACCGGCCCTAACGATTCAAAGGCTTGACTGAGTACTTGCCTGAGACTCGGGCTAGACAGTCTCGAGCTCGGTAAGGACTATCTTTTGCCTTGGTTCACAGATGGAAATCCAACTTCCAATATGTGACTTTGTGGTTTGGATTGTAAACCTATATATGGCGACATAGTGGTATGGGGCACTTATGCCGTCTATGATTGATAGTTATGATTGAAATTGTTTTGACACTATACACTTATAGTAATAATTAAACATGAAATTTAGCGTATCAAGCATTCTTTGGCTATTATAAGGTAAAAACCCTATCCTCCGTCTTGCGTTGCATTGTGTGGTGGGACCTGGTTCTTATAATAGCTTCATTGTTCTTTATTTAGCATTGCACTGTTGTTTTATGCACTGGTATTCTTGGGAGGAAACCCGTTTCGTGTTATACGGCGTGGTCCCTTGATTTACCTAACTTTAAAATAAAGATTAATATATGTTTTAGTTCTCACACCAGTCACATGACTGACATGGAGTTTATTGTTTTAACCTAAACTCCGGGTGCCCCTATTTTCGACACAGGCAGCTAGTAGTTTTGGTTTTGCAGATTTATATTCACAGAAACCTGGTTTACAGCTGGAATGATATTTGGAAAGCTCTGTATCCGTATATCTCTTTCCGTAGTGCATTGTATTATTTTTCCGCTGCTATGTAATGTATTTAAATGTAATTTAAATCTCTGATATTTGTCAAATGTGTAATATTGATTCATACTCTGTGATATCCTTGTATTCTGATGGAATTGTTGTAATAAACATTGAAATGTTCTTCTGTTTGCGTTCCGATATGTCGTGTTCTCAAAACAATCAGGGGTTTTGAACAGTTTTGGTCGGTTTAGTGATCGATTCAGATCGAGCGAAATTCCTTATTGTTTCATAAGGGGAGGATTTTAAAAGAAATTTATTCTAATATTTTTGGAAAACCCATTTTGTAACCAAGTATTTTCTTTATATAAATACTCGTTATTGCTCCCTTTGAGTGGACGTGACTGTGATTAAACGATAGTGTAAACCTTGTGGTATAGGGCACGAGGGTACATTTTATTGATTAGCCACAGAACTAATTAATTGAAGCAGACGCTTTATGTTTTTTATGTTTCAGTATTTTTAATGACCTGTTGTTCAGAAAATTTGTTGTCATGATGTTTTTGATGTGGAGATGATGAGAAACTAGGAAACCAATAGTGAGAACATGTGGACTGGGATACATGGTTAACATTTCTAAGTTGTTGCCCGTAAGTCTATGACACATCTTGTTGTTATGATAAAACTTGACTCGAGAGGAGCCTTAAATACACATTTACTTGACCGAAGTAGCCAGGTTTACCTAACCAAGGCAGGTTGTGGTAAAATTACGTGGGCCAAGATGGGCCATATACTCAGCCGAGCCAGGTTTTAGTATTGGTGTGCACCAGACTGAAACGAGTCATTATATTAAATTATACTCGACCGAGATAAATTATAGTAGATCCTACCTAATCATGATGGATCTTAGTATGAATATGTGGAACCAAGATGGGTCATTCAGCGATTTTACTCGATCAAGATGAATCGTGGTAAACAACGTATATAGTACTTGGCAAGTGATTCCCTCTTGTTGATATTTTTTGATCTGGGGATTTGGATTCATTTTTATAATATCTTGTTGATTTGGTGATTGATGGTGTTTTCGATCTTATTTTTTAATTGATAGTGTGTTGATGTAAAGCAATCGTCAAGAGAAAAGAAATAGTAAAATCGAAGAGAAAAAGGAAAGGAAATGGAAGAGAAAGAAGTGAACATGAACACAATCACAGAAACTGTGGTATATCTCACAGCGCATCAGGTAATATATAATTATCAAATCAAAGATATAAAACATGCGAGACAACAATAACTATATAAACTCGATAATCAGAGTATACAAGATCTACAATTATACATATCAATAATAGAGTTTATACAAGAGAAATATAAAATCAACTGATACACTATCTCTAATATAATACATAACATTGTCAAGGCTCCACAGTGTGACATAGCAGAATAAACGATAATGATACAAGTATAAAAATATAAATCATCGCCATTTGTGAATCCACCAGCGTAGCTCCGAACAATACATGTACCTACCACCTAGTCCACTCATCGACATCGTCGGTGAGCACCCATGATAATAAACGAAAAATAAAACCTTAGGTTAGAAAAAAGTCTGGTGTAAGCGATAAATAAATCTCAAAGTACTATAAAAGTCATAATAGTATATATGACACAGGTGGTATGGAGAATCGTACCGCCCTGCCCTTGCATCCATAGAGTTAGCACATAACAATTGATACATGTTATGCTATGACAAACAACATATAAAACAAGTACGGTAGATGTCTAAGAACTGATGATCATAAATAAATAAACATTCATAGCTTTAGTCATTCATCCTTACATCACTCACCTAGTGCGTTGGATATATGATAACCCCTCTGTTCCTGGGTACTCGAATCCATGTCACTCAATCGACTAGGACCTAGTTGTACCGACGTGTACGCCCCAAGGTAAGGACCCGAACCTGGTCATGGTGAATGCCAAGAGTTTCCCAAACCTCGAAATATCTCTCAAACCTGGAGATAAGAACCCTAACCTGGTCCAATGGACATCACACCCGCTACCCCAACCTCTCGAGCACCCTTCGAACCCACGTATTGATAATCCCTTTGCACTCGTTATCCGTAGTAGAGTTGATCCTACAACTACTATCACAACCTCCCTTTAGTAGTTCCCCCTCGATCCATCATCCTTTCTCTACTTTCTGGAATATTGCTGTCCTTCTTAAAAGCCAGTGCTGCTTGCTTCCTATCTTGGAATCACCATCATCAGATGACGAACCACTAATCGAAGAGCCATCGCGTCGAAATTACCATCGAACAGACCATCATTCCTACTTCTCAAAATCGCACCCTTGTCCATGTCTGATTGACTAAAGTGAGCAACAATAATGACGACCGATATCGACCACTTCATCATAATTGATAAAGACCACTCAAACCACCTATTTAACCAGAATTGGTTAAATGCGCATTCAAAGGAAACGTCCAGCACTCCTTGCGAAATCCAGCTTGTCGCCAAGAAGAAATGCTACCATGAAGAACTCGTGCTCCTGACATCACCATCATGTTTGGCTCTCCTTCGATCATCCCATTCCTGGGTTGAACTAGTCCGGATCAACATGTTGACCCAGCTTGGTTACTATTCCCGGGTCGACTTGGTAGGTCCAGGCTTAGTTGTTATCCCTGAGTCGACCTAGGCGACTCGAGCCATATTCGAAATGGGCTTAGCTCCTAAATAGAGCCGAGCATGTTTACTCCATCTTGTAACTTTTTTTCTCCATCCAAACCTTCTAATCTGATGTCGAACTCCAATAATGCTTTATCGTTGAATCCATCCATGCACTCTAAAGCTCTATCAAAATATATCTCGCCCGTTCGAATCTACCATCCTTGTGCACTCAATCAATATATACCGATGTGTGTGTTTGTCGATAAGAACCCGAAACTCTAACGAACAAAACATTTCCTAGTACTAGATTGCCTATGAACGCGTTTTAATATATACTAAGCAAACAATTCAACCATACAACCAATAGGCAAACTGTAACACCTCGCATCTTTAATTAAATAATAAAATAAAAATATCAATAATTTATGATTTCAGAATTTATCCCTAAAATATATACCATTGTGTTAATGGCAATTTTCTGATTCTGTTCTTTATATGACTTACACCAAACAGAGTCCATATAGGAAAATTACTATCGAATAAATATTTAAAAGGTTGTGCACATATATGTAGGCATAAGTATAAAAATTGAAATTACATATTTGTTATAAGTGGAAGATAATAATTCAGATAAGGGATATTTAAAAATAAAATGAACGTTAATACTAACGTTAAGCAAGAATTAAAAACAGTGAAATCAACGTTAAAGACCCAGGTCATGGGTCGATCCAGGCCTTACATGGGTCGAGCATGGGTCAACTATAGGGTCGACACACCATGAAGGTGGGTCGACCCAATAGAGGCTAGATCTAGATTTTTCTGACGTGTATTTCTTGGTTTGAACGGTTTGGATTATTTATCATCAAATCTGATATACCAGAATTTCCTGTACACCTATAAATAGACTAGCAGAGCCTAGCCTCCAACTCGTATTTTCTGAGACGATGTCAATGCTCTGCCATTTTCTTTCTTCTCCAAATCTTTCAGAAATTAGAATAGTAGTTTTTAGGAATTTTGATTCAAGATTTGAAGAAAAAGATTATAAATCTACAATAAAGGTGTCTAGATTTCATGTCAACGTGAGGTAAATCCTGTAAAACTGGATTATTTAGATTTCTTTCTTTTCTTCTTCTTTGAACATTAGATTTGTAAATCTATGGTTATCTTAATATTAGATTCAATTAGAAAGACCATGAAATAGCAAATTTGAATCAGATTCAAGTATTGGAAGCTGTAAGGTGAGTGGATTTAAAATTATACCTTGTGGTAATGGTATATTTATCGTTTACATGCCCTCTAATTCTTAACGTGATAAATAATTGGAATTTGTGGTAATTGCAATATAATTTTTTTTAAGTATGTTAAGAATATTGTTGTTGTACAAATCTATCCCATTAATCTTTTGTTTGGATTAAGAGTCATTGTAATACTGAAATTGTGGAATTTACAATAAACATGGATATGTTCTTAAGATTGCTATTTAATGACAAATTAGGTATGTTGTAAATATAATTATAGTGAAATTGGAAGTAACGGAAAAATTACAGTGATTGGAAACAGTAAATGAAAACAGGAACTAACATCTAACTCTAAAAATAAAAGAGGGAAATTTGTAGTATATGAGTTAGTTGGATTTGGGAAAAATAGATACAATTCCACGATGAAAAAATTATTGAGAACGCAGTTGCAAGAAAAGAAAGGAAAAGGGATTTGTAACACCCCGTAAAATATATCAAAGATATAAATATTAACAATAATTAAAAATAAACAATTTAATAATAAGGTTAGAGATTTTGCAGCTTTAGGAATTTGGCTACGAAAATCTTTTATTTGGATTCGTGGCAAAAATTTGAATCGTTTTCATATATAGTATGCTGAAAACGATGAATGTATGAAGAATGTATAAGCAAAATGAAATTGGATAGTAAAACGCGAATACATATACATATAATCAGATGAGTAATATATATATCCAAAACATTTTAAAACAAATAAAGTTGAATTTGAATTTCAAACCGAGGATAAGATAAAGGGGACTGAAAATATTTTAAGTAACGAAAGTGGTTAGCAAATAAAGTAACATATTATATAATTTAACACCTCAACGCCACGTAAATTCGTTGGGCATTTCAACGACCAAGAGGTCGATCTCCCCCTTGAAGGGGTGTCGACCGCCTGGCGACTGAAAGGCCCAATGAATCTATGTTGGTTAGGGTTTTCTAGAGGGAATATATACAAACATAAGGCCAGGATTAAATCCAAGTAATCTAACGGCTCACGCTCACATAAGCAACTATATATAGGCCCTCAAATCTCACAACAAAACCCTAGCCACTCTTTTTTATCTACCTCCATATTATCCTTCTGCCATTGCTGAATTCTAGAAAGGGTTAGCAATCTCTCTTCTACTCCTCTAACCCTTATTCTTATCTTCTCTCTAATCTAAATTCATATAGATTTTAGTATGAATTCTGGAACTTAGTTTTATATATGCATAAGATTGTAAAGATGATTCTTATATATATATATATATATATATATATATATATGAAAAGCATTGGCGCTCGTTTATCACGAATGATGAATCCAGATCTGAATCTACTATAAAGGAATCTATTGTTCTTCCTTTTAGATCTACGAGTAGAGTATTATGTTCTTAGGCATATTCTATTTTTTAATAGACTAACATGTTGGTAGTTATGCCTAAGAGGATCCGAAAACGATAATATCAATACAAAAACCCCCAAATCCTCGATTTTATATTTGCGTAAGAATTGTCAATATTTAGGTTTTTGGACTTTGGATCTTAATGTCGAATTAAGAATAAAAGGGGTGTTGTGCTTTTACTTTGTGTAATTCACCCTTATGTAAACATTTGATTGTAACCTTAAAGGTTTAAATTTGGTTTGTTCCATGGTTTGATTACGTTTGGGTTCTATTTTGAACCCAAACGTATTCATACTTGAAATATATCAAATGTAAATGTTTTATGTGCAATACACCAAAAAGGGGGTGAATTAGATAAAGTGGAGCTTATAAATATACATGAATATATTTATGAATATATGTATATATTTGTATATTTTACTCTATTCTTGATCTATTATTAAAATCATTCTAATAAGCATATGGTGCAAGTTGAAATTTGCATGTATGTGTATTTTCCATTCACTGTTATTTTTATTGTGTTATTATGCCACCGTGCCTAAAATTGTAGCGGTCAAAAATATGGAAAATTAACATGTATACCTTAACTTAGACAAGTTGACAATTTTTGTCTCATTAGATCGTTCATATGAATATTAAGCTTTATTTATAGGTTATAATTAGTATATTAATATATCGTAATCAACGTAATTAACATAATATTAACGTAATAAATGCGATTAGGATTGGATTCAAATTTGAAATGTCCCCATAAGTATATATAATGATTGCTTATGTGTGTATAGAATGGCTTTACAAATATTAATTGTGACACACAAACACGAGGGTAGTTGCCATTTGTGGTGTAAGTCTGCCCGGAACCTACCGGCAAGTCCAGCAACCACGAGTATGCCCAATTATTGTGAGAGGTCAGGATGCCATGGGCCATTCAAACTTAGTACACTATGACATGAGGTTAAACCTACTTATAGTAGAAGCCTTCCCGGAACCACCCGACATAATCAACATCTACAGGTATACGGTTTAATGTGAGAGGTCTAGTATGTATATATATTACTATATATATAAGTCTATTGTGTGTGAAAATAGGTAGATTTACTACACCTTGAGAAGGTCTTAAGTGACTGACTCTCTTCTTATCTAATTGAGTCTTAAGTGCTTAGGACTAGGATCCCTCCGAAAGTTTATTCTTTGGAGAGGAACCAAAGTCATGGGACCCACCCTTATTAGATTCGAAGCAAGTCTATGTGTCCTCCTTCTCTAAAAGTGGTTAGGCATAAGTGGCAATGGAACATGGTAGTTCACGGGGGTGTCCACTTTCTCTAGAATCTTGCAAGGGCTCAACTAGGGACAAAATTGGTATATAAAAGATATGTGGCCATTGCATGCTCACCAACTGTCTAAGGGAAATCTTAAGCGACATACGCGTTCTGCCATAATATCAGTTAAGTAGTAATGTTCGCAATACTACTTCTCATATTACAATTGAGAGTATAAACTTAAGAATGTTGACATATTAGGATGGGGTCTTAAGAGGCTAGAGTCCGCCTCATCGTTATAAGAGATTATAGGAATCCACCTTTAATAGGGCCATAAGTGACCGAGAATGCCCACCTTATTGGGTCTTTACCCCAAAAACACTAATGAGCGATTGACTCAGATATTAACCTCGCTGGTTAGACACTTGGTGTTTGTGTGAGTGTTGTGTATCGCGTAGGCATGCATTGACATATGTAACCCGCTAAAAACTAGGGTATGGACTTTAAGTAAATAACATATTTCAGTCACATAGAACTTTATGTTCTAACCCCTTTCCCTAACATAGGAAGAATCCATGGATGGAATAAGAATTGAGGCTGAAGATGAAGACGAAGATGTCATGCTTTTATAAATTATTATTATTGTACTTCTTATGGAAGCTTTTGAAACTAAATCTATTGATGTACCCGTGGAACAAATGTAATCTTGTCTGTTGTGTTGAAATTCTATGATTTTTAATAAGTGAAAATTAGGCATACCTCCTTTTTTTTTTTCAAAATATAAACTTCATCCAGTTCAACTTTGTAATTGAAAGCGAGTCCCTATTCTGCATGTTACGTATTTTCTAAAGGAAAAAATGCACTGGTTGATAAAAAAAAAATCGCAAATATTCCCAGAAGCAACATAAAAAAAATTTGCATACACTATGCATTTATACTGAATATATGCATACAATTATGCATATAATCATGCAGTGTTTTTGTTGAAAAATCTGGATGAATATATGCATATATTAGTAATAGTTGCATACACGTATGCATATAAAGTTGAACTAAGCTGCATGTGTTACGAATAGTTGCATACATGTATGCATTTATTTCGTGTAAATGCATATATGTATGCAGCAAAGTTAAAAAGGACGACGACTTATGAATATACGCATGAATGTATGCATTTATTCTGTATAAATGCAGAAATGTATGCAGCAATATTTGAACACTTTAAATGCTTGAAAAATCATGTCAGGATTGAATATATGCATAAAATGGTGCATATATTGCAGTTTAACTGCATACATGTATGCATTTATACTGCAGTTTGATGCATAAATGTATGCAACTATTTGCAAATAAGTGCATCTTTTGATGCATAATACTGCTGTTTCGCTGTATTTTTTTTATGCTTTTTTTATTTGTTGTTTGGTGGTTTTGCTGCATGAATTTGATGACGATTAATTATTGTATTTAATTATGAATTTATGAGATTTTTTTTCATGGTTTTTTTAATGATTTTTCGAAAAGTAGGGACCTAATTTATATGAAAATTTTCACTGGATGTGAGCCTAATTTCCTAACCTTTTAGAGATCCGAGACAAACTTACCCTTTTAATAAAGTGGTACATCTAATTTCAGTATTGTATTTTCTTTTTTAGCTATGTGAGGTTTCCATTCGAAGTGTTTACATATATTATTAGTGCAAATGTAATTCCATATAGGAACCGATGACCCGTTTAGAATGGTTCTAAGTTTCGATGGGTCTTTTCTAGGTCGAAATTTAGGCTCATTCCGGGCGGGTTATTACATTTGGTATCGGAGCCTAGGCTATCCGATTTTAAGGGAATTATACGAATGAGAGGCGTATTTGTAATTAAAAAAAAGGTTTTTCAAACTATATATATAATATATATTTACCCCAATAAGCATACGCATTAATACTAAGCAACCATATTACTTTCTTCCCTTTTCAGCTTATATACTAGCTCAGGAGTATCCACTAAAGGATTCTTCATTTTCTTTTCAGATAGTTGAATGGCTGATAATCCTACTGAGTAGGGAAACTAGGCAAGACCTCGATACTTGCCAAAATGGTTCCAATGGTATCTCCATACTATGGAACAGGTCCCTGTTGTTAATCCCTCCCCAGCGGGACCTGCAGCTCCTGCCGCTGAGGTAACCTTTGACTTTTCTCGCTTTTGTAAAAGCTTCGTGAATCTCGGAGGGAAATAATTCACTGGGAAGGAAAGTTTTACTAATGCCCAATCTTGGATAATGGACTGTAAAAGAATTTTCGAAGCTATTGACTGGCTTGATGAAGTGGAAAGGAGAATTGCTACGTGGCACTTGAAAGATGAGGCTCTTGAATGATGGAATCTAGTATCTATAGAGAACGAGGGTCAAATATTTATGTGGGCCAAATTCAGAACCTGTTTCAAAGCAAAGTTTTTGCCAAGAGTAGAAATGGCTATCCAGTTGGAGAAATTCATTCAACTCAAGCAAGGGAGCTTGAGCTTGCAAGAGTATGTAGCCAAATTTACCGAATTGTGTAAGTTTGGGAGAGGTTTAGCAGTTACCCCCATGAATAAAGCCTTGAGATTTGTTAAAAGGCCGAACTCCTCACTCATGGAAACGTTATTAGCTCAAGCAACATCTGGGACAACTTTTGAAACCCTAGTAGAGACAGCTATCCTACGCACGACTGAAGGTTCCAAGGAGGATAAAGAAGGTGAGAAAGGAGAAGGGAGTTCCAACAAGAATAAGAAAAAGGAATGGTGGAAGAATAAGAACAAAGGGGGGAAATTCAAAAATGAAGCAAAGACTTGTATGAGGTGCAACCGCAAGGGCCATGAGGCCGAGGATTGTAGGAGCTTATTGGCGAAGAAGGAATTCAAAGGAAAGTGTTTCGACTACCATGAAGAAGGATACATGTCTAAGGATTGACCAAAGCCCGAAGTTATCAGAAGTGGCCAAAATTATGCAATAGAGGAAACACTGATTCAAACCGACTCCCAAAAGACCAAGGGAAACCTAACTTGAAGGTATAACTTCTATTTTAGGAAATTTTGTATACACCTTGTTCAATTCCGGAGCGACTCATTCTTTTATCTCTAAGAGACTAGTTAATATGTTGAACGTTTCCATGTCTATCTCTGATAGTCCGATAGATGTGGCCAACCCTATTGGAGGATATAAGTATCTTAAGTTGTTTTGCAAAGACCTAGTATTGGAGGTCGACAATGTCGAGTTCCTCTGCGAAGCGTATGCATTGGATTTTACGGGGTATGACCATATACTAGGTATGCATTGGCTATCATTTCATAGGGTCGTCCTAGGTTGCGACTAGAGAATCGCTCGTCTTAGGAGCCGTGGAGGACATAGCCTAAGTATTCCTTGTAATGTTATGAACAAGAATAAAGCCTTATTGTATTCCTTATCTCCTAATTCAGAAGGACCATCTTCGGTCCCTATAGTATGTGAATTCTTAGATGTCCATGAGGAAGTCACGGGACTTCCACCCTATAGAGAAATCTCTTTTCGTATTGACCTAGAGAAGGACGCTTGGCCTGTAGCACTACCCTTGAGGCATATGGCGCCTAAGGAAAGAAGGGAGTTGGATAAGCATATTTCAGTATTATTACAAAAAGGTTTCATTCGATGAGTACCTCAGAATGTGGTGCACTTATTGTGTTTGCCACCAAGGCAGACAGATCTTTAAGACTCTTTGTGGATTATAGGGTACTTAATAAATCGATCAAGAAAAATAAGTACCCTTCACCTAGAATCGATGACCTTTTTGACCACTTTGGCAGAGCCCAAGTATTTTCCGAATTAGACTTTGCTACTGGATTTCACAAGTTAAGAATTGCGGAGGACGGTAAGGATAAAACTGCATTTAGGATGCCGGATGGATTGTTCCAATGGGAAGTTATGCCCTTGGACTAACGAATGCACCCGCCTAATTAGTTGACCTTATGAGTAGAGTGTTTAGGGGCATTCTGAATAAGAATGTGGTAGTCTTCGTAGATGATATCCTTATATTTTCAAAAGATCACTTAAGTCAAGTTCTAAGGATATTAAGAAAGAACCAATTGAAAGCAAAAATTTTGAAATGCCCTTTCTGGAGGGAAGAAATTAGATTTTTAGGACACATTGTGTCAAGCGAAGGCTTGGCCGTACACCCCACAAAGATTGAGGCAATCAAGGAATGAAGGATACCTTGGAATGCTACGGAAGTGAGAAGCTTCCTTGGATTGGCCGGATATTATCAGAAATTCATTAAAGACTTCGCAAAGATTGCTACTCCTTTAACCTAACGAACAAAGAAGAATTTGGTATTTTCTTGGAGTAATAAATGTGACATAACCTTTAAGAAATTAAAGGAAGTGTTAACTAACGCGCTAGTCCTAATTATACCTGATGGGTTAAAATTGTTTACAGTTTACACTGACGCATGCAGGACCAGTTTAGGAGCCGTCGTTATGCAAGAAGGAAGAGTAGTTTCTTATGCTAGTAGACAACTCAAGAATCCGTAGAAAAGATACCTAGTTCATGATCTTGAGTTAGCCGTAGTAGTATTCGCCCTTAAAATTTGGAGGCATTATCTTTTAGGGGAGAAAATTGAATTTTTTACTGACTATAAGTCCCTAAAGTATTTATTTTCTCAGTGTGACCTAAACTTGAGACAACAACGATGGATGAAATATATTGCCTCAACTGATTTCATGATTCAGTATACCCCGGGAAAGGGGAATGTCGCGGAGGATGCGTTAAGTAGAAAACATGCAACCTTAAATGCGATCTCGGAATGGAAGCAATTAGAGTTTCTCTCAAATTTTAATTTGCAACCCTCGTCAACGACTTCTAATGATTTTCTTGGAGCTATGATCGTTAGACCTACTCTGAAAGAGTGGATTAGAAGCACACAAGATCTTGACGAAGAATTAAGGAGCCTAAGAGAGAAAGTGGGAAAGAAGGAGACCTTTCTCTATTCGACTAGATTTTCGATAACGATGATGGAACCTTGCTTTGGGATGGACGACTTTACATCCCTATGGATGAAGGGTTGAGGAAAGAAATTATAGAGGAGTGCCATAGATCAAAAATGACCATACACCCCGGTGGGGATAAAATGTACAAAGATATGAAGAGGAGTCTCCATTGGGAAGGAATGAAGAGAGATGTAGCTGAGTTCGTGGCTAAATGCTTGACATGCCAAAAAGTAAAAGGGTTATTACTACCTTTAGAGATCCCCATATGGAAGTGGGAACACATTTCCATGGACTTTGTAGATGGAATTTTTAGAAGCCAAAAGGCTAACGAGGCCATTTAGGTTGTGGTAGATCGTTTAACCAAAAGAGCCAGTTTTATACCATTTGAGAAGACAATGACTGCAGCCTCGTTGGCCCAATTATATGTTAAAGAGATAGTCAGATTACATGGTATTACATCGAGTATTGTTAGTGATAGAGACCCATTATTCACAAACAAATTTTGGAGAAGCCTGCAAGCAACCTTAGGATGACCATTAACCTAAGCACAACCTATCTTCTGCAGATCAACGGACAAACGAAAAGCGTAAATAGGATTTTGGAAGACTTGCTCTAAGCTTGCATCATCGACTTTGGAGGAGTTTGAGAGCAACACCTACCGCTCATAGAGTTCACCGATAACAATAGTTTTTAAACGACGATTGGTATAACCCCTTTTGAAGCGCTTTACGGGAGGCTATGCAAATCGCCAACTTGTTGGTGGGAAACTACCGACAAGGTTCTACTCAAACCAGACTTTGTCTGTGATTCCACGAAGAAGATATCCTTGATTAGGCAGAGAATGGAGACAACCCAACACCGTTAGAAATCGTATGCCGATAAACGAAGAAGGGAACTTGAGTTTAATATTGGGAATTTAGTATTCGTAAAAGTATCCCCTCTCAAGAGGACCGTTCGGCTTGGGAAGACTAGGAGTATACTCCCATATTTATTGGGCCATTTCACATCATCGAGAAGATAGGATCTTTGGCTTATCGAGTGGATCTCTCGGAGCATCTATCTGGGATCCATATTGTTTTTCATGTATCTCATCTAAGGAAATGCCTTCATGATTCTTCTATCAGACTCGAGCTTGATGAAATTGGGGACATAGAAAAACTCGAGTTGGAGTGCAAGTTGCCCCGTGCAACTGCAAGTATGGAATCAAGAGACTCCGCAATAAAACCGTTCGCCTCATCCGAATACAATGGGGAAATGATCCTATAGAAAGTACATGGGAGACCGAGGACAAGATGACATAGACTCACCTAGAGCATTTCTCAGGTAATTTTACCTCAAAATAACGTTTATGGATGCATAGTGATTGTTAGATTGGATGTTAGGAAATAGATGCAACACCACTGCATAAGCGCACTCATGTAGAAATATATGCATATTTTGGTTGTTTCGCATACATATTGCATCACTTATTATACCTACACGCTAGGATAGATCTCACTATAGTCGGTCTACAGTTCAAAACCATTATAAGTCATGGATGTTTTTGGATGAATTAAAATATAACATGGATGTACAACATGGATGTTTCGAACGAGTTGTGTTTTTCGCCCCTTTAAACAGATTTCGGGACAAGGTCTATTTTAAGGGGGGAAGAATGTAACACCCCGTAAAATATACCTAAGATATAAATATTAACAATAAATAAAAATAATTTTTTTTAATAAAAAGATGGGAAAACAAAATTTTGTAGCATTAGGAATTTATCTACGAATATCTTTTATTTGGATTCATGGCGAATTCTGAATCGTTTTCATATATAGTATGCTAAAAATGGTAAATGTATGAAGAAGACACAAGCAAATGAAATTGGACAGCAAAACGCGAATATATATATATATATATATATATATATATATATATATAATGAGGTGAGTAATATTTATGTCCAAAATATATTAAAATAAATAAAGTTGAATTTGAATTTCAAACTAAAGATAAGATAGAGGGGACTGAAAATATTTTAAGTAAGGAAAGAGATTAGCAAATGAAGTATCATATTATATAATTTAACACTTCAGCGCCACATAAATTCATTGGGCGTTTCAGCGACCAAGAGGTCGACCGCCCCCTTGAAGGGGTACCGACCGCTGGTCGACCGCCTGGCGGTTGAAAGGCTTAATGAATCTATGTTGGTTAGGGTTTTCAAGCAGGAATATAAATATAAGGCCAGGATTACATCTAAGTAATCTAACGGCTCACGCTCACACAAGCAGCTGTATATGGTCCCTCAAATCCCACAACAAAACCCTAGCCACTCTATTTTATCTACCTCCATATTATCCCTCTACCATTGCTGATTCTAAAAAGGGTTAGGAATCTCTCTTCTACTACTCTAACCTGTATTCTTATCTTCTTTTTAATCTAAATTCATATAGATTTTATTATGAATTCTGGAATTTAGTTTTATATATGGATAAGATTCTAAAGATGATTCTTATACGTATATTAGAAGGATTGGAGCACGTTCATCACGAAGGCTGAATCCAAATATGAATCTACAACAAAGGATTCTATTGTTCTTCCTTTTAGATCTGTGAGTGGAATATTGTGTTCTTAGGCATATTCAATTTTTTAATAGAATAACATGTTGACAGTTGTGCTTAAGAGGATTTGGAAATGATAACATCAACACAAAAACCCCTAAATTCTTTATTTATGTTTGCGTTAGAATTGTTAATATTTGGGTTTTTGGATTTGGATCTTAATATTGAATTAAAATAAAAGGGTGTTGTGTTTCTACTTTTTATAATTCAGCCTTATGTAAAAATTTGATTGTAACTTAAAAGGGTTTAAATTTGGTTTGTTCCATGGTTTGATTAGGTTTGGGTTCTATTTTGAACCCAAATATATTCATACTTGAAATATATCAAATGTGAACGCTTTATGTGCAATATACCAAAAAGGGGTGAATTAGATAAAGCGAGGTTATAAATGTACAAGTATATATTTATGAATATATGTGTATACTACACTCTATTCTTGATCCATTATTAAAATCACTCCAATAAGCCTAGGGTGCAAGTTCAAATCTGTATGTATACCTTAATTTAGACAAGTTGATAATTTTTGTCTCATTAGAATGTTCCCTTATTCATACGAATATTAAGATTTATTTATGTGTTATAATTATTATCTTAATATAGCATAATCAATGTAATTAACATAATATTAACGTAAAAATCCGATTAGGATAGGAATCGAATTTGAAATGTCCCCATAAGTACATATAGTGATTGCATGTGTGTGCATAGAATGGCTTTACATATATTAACCGTGACATATAGACACGAGGTTAGCTGCCATTGTGGTATAAGTCTATCCGGAACCAACCGGCAAGTCCAGCAACCACAAGTAGGCCCAACTAATGTGAGAGGTCTGGGTGCCATGGGCCATTCAAACTTAGTACACTATGGCATGAGGTTAAACCTACTTGTAGTAGAAGGCTGCCCAGAACCGCCCGGCGTATCTAGCATCTGCAGGTATACAGTCTAATGTGAGAGGTCTAGTGTGTATATATATTTAACTATATATAAGTCCATTGTATGTGAAAATAGGCAGGTTTATTGCACCTTGAGAAGGTCTTAAGTGACTGACTCTCTTCTTATCTAATCTGGGTCTTAAGTGGTTAGGACTAGGATCCCTCCGAAAGTTTATTCCTTGAAGAGGAACCAAAGTCATGGGACCCACCCTTATTAGATTCGAAGTAAGTCTATTGATCCTCCTCCTCTAAAAGTGGTTAGGCATAAGTGGTAACGGAGTAGGGTAGTTCACGGGGGATGTCCACTTCCTCTAGAAGCTTGCAAGGGCTCAACTAGGGGCATAATTGGTATAATAAAGTTATGTAGCCATTGCATGCTCACCAGCTGTCTAAGGGAAGTCTTAAGCAACATAGATGTTTTACCGTAATATCCGTTAAGTAGCAACGTTCGCAATACCACTTCTCATATTACAATTGAGAGTATAAACTTAAGAATGTTGACATATTAGGACGGTGTCTTAAGAGGCTAGAGTCTGCCTCATCGTTGTAAGAGATCATAGGAATCCACCTTTAATAGGGCCATAAGTGACCGAGAATGCCCACCTCGTTGGGTCTTTACTCTAAAAACACTAATGAGTAATTGACTTGGATATCCACCTCATTAGTTAGACACTCGATGTTTGTATGAATGTTGTGTACACCATAGACATACCTTAACATATGTAACCTGCTAAAAACTAGGGTATGGACTTTAAGTAAACACCATATTCCAGTCACATAGAACTTTATGTTCTGACCCTTCCCCTTATCATATCAAACAGGTCAGTAGAAGGGGTAGAATCCATGGACGAAATAAGGATGAAGGTTGGAGATGAAGACGAAGATGTCGTTCTTTTATAAATTATTATTATTATTATACTTTTTATGGAAGTTTTTGAGACTGAATCTATTGACGTACCTATGGAACAAATGTAATTTTGTCTATTGTGTTGAAATTCTGTGATTTTTAATAAAGTGGTACATCTTATTTCAGTATTATATTTTCTCTTTCCGTTGTGTGAGGTTTACATTCTAAGTGTTTACATATATTATCTATGCAAATGTAATTCCTTAGAGGAACCGACGACCCGTTAAGAATGGTTCTAGGTTTCGATGGGCCTTTTCTAGATCGAAGTTTAGGCTTATTCCAGGCGGATTCTTACATGATTAGTGTGAAATAGGGATTCTTTCACCGTACTCACTAATCAAATAAAATATGTATGTATGTCCACATTGAAAATAAAAGAAATGCTTGCAACTGCGTATCTTAACTGATGTACGTTATGGAAATATATCATTACATCTTTCCGCTAACCAATCTAATGAGGTGTGTGAAATATTTTCCTGAAATAATAGAAATTTACATGACAGTAGTTAAAGAATGATTACAATAGTAAAAGTTGGTTCATATTAAGGTACCTGAGAAGAATTGTGGTGAATGGGGTATATAACTTATTATAGTTTATTATATGAATGAGAATGAAATATAATAGGTAGGCTTGTCTTAGGGACAAAAGAAATTATAACATAGGTTATAATTTAGAAATTGAACTTATCAATAAATCTTAATTAAGAGAACTAAGTTAATAAGTAAACAACATCAAATTGTGATAATAGTGTAAGATAAGATTATGATTAAATAAGAAAGAATTAAGTGGGCTTATTATTGGTAGGCTTATAATTGAAAGTACTAAGTCTAATAATAGTAATAAATAATAAGCGGAGGTCCGCTCCGGTGGCATAGGGATTAATAAAGAAAGCAAGCAGCCAATTGTGAGTTGATGAACCTAGTAACTTGAATAAAGAGTGAATACATGGATAATCAAATTAATTAGCAACCTGAGGAGATAAAGCAAGCGCCTGATTAAAATATTAGATGTAAGAATAACACGTTAGTGTGAAGCGCTTAGACCAGTCCGCTCATATGAAGGTGAAGAACCCAACATGGTAGATCTTCATGCTGCTTGAAGACACAAGAGAAGAACAAATTTTTCTACGGGACTGAAGGGAAGCACGTGGCTTATGCGGGACGTGGTAGGGTGCTTTGTGATGGTCCTCTATATGGTACATTCTCAGGCTGTACTCTCAAGGGTTTGGTCTGTGCAGTACCACCCGGTAAGTATACCTTGACTGCAATTATTGTTTGACAGTCAGAAGACTGTGGCGGATGACATTAGATTATTCGGCGATTTGCTTTGAGAGAGTTTGGTCAGGATCAAATTAAGGATAATACTCGTCAGATATCTTTCATTAGCAGCTAGTGTGACGCGGAAAGACTAGAGCTAAACCTATAAATCGTCGATATTTCACTATCGTGACGTTGGTTGTGGGACCCGCCAAATTGGATGTCAAATTGGTTGATAGAGGCACGTCATTTAGCTCTTGATGTATGCTTTCACTAGTTAAGGGAGAGGCTAGGGTGGGGATATAGCCATTGTGAAAATACATACCATACTTGGATATCTGTATTGTAGGTCTGATGAAACAGACCTTTACAGATATTGAAAGCTCCCGACTAAGTTTCGTGCATTGGATGCAGCCCTATTGCAGGACTCAGTTAATAGTAGACAGCACATTCGTGTGAGGGTCTAGATACACGCACCGTGTGGTGTATTGTAGACAATAGGGAATTACTCTGTGTTGAGACTTGATTCGACCAAGGAGTTCAGATACGACGATCTGTATGCTTACGTGGCATAACGATGGTCGTTCTGTGCGATTACATAGCGTAATGATTTAGATTTCCATACGCCGTTCGGCGTAGGATGAAAGTTGCATACGCTTAAATGTTATGACGACGGAGACCGTATGAGATGGGTACTATAGGAAGTCCCTAGAGATGTTGGGTATAACTACATTTATATCATATTAAGTTAATCTACTAGGGAGTAGATGGGTACGACGTGAGTGCAGAGCCTTGTGTGTTGTTAACCAAAATAACCAAATAAGTAAGAAAACATAATTGAACGGTATATGTAGTGTTATTTCATAATGTATAATTTGTTTAGTCACCAGAACTTTGTGTTCTCACCTCCTCCTTATAACATACTCGCAGGTTAGGTTATGGTAGAGATTTGGTAGCCATTGGACACTTGGTAGACAGTGTTATTATTTCGTTAAGGCTATATTTGATTATTATATTTTATCCATTCCGTCATGAGATGCTTTATCGAGCCCTGATATATTTATTATCTCTGTTTTTCTGCAGGATACCAGACAAGCCAACTCGAGCTTCGATAGATTGGGATTTTTGAAAAAATATTGGTCTGCCGAAATTCGGGTTGTTACATCCAGTATCAGAGCTCATTTTTAGGATTCTTAAGCATAGATAGTGAATGAACATATTTGTATTTTTAAAAATATAAATATATTATATATATGCCAAGATCCATAAAGGAACCCACTAAATAGGAAGAGCGACATATGGAAAGAGTTGGGATATCAGTTATGTACACTAAAGAAATGATTATGGAAATTTAAGAATAAGAGGCCCTTAGGTGGTTTGGGTGAAAAGTGTACAATATGTTTTTTAATGAAAAAAATAGAGATGGATTTCATATGTTAGTATCTAAATGTTAGTGTTTCGAATTAGTGAGTTTGGCAATTAAGCTGTATAAATTAGGAAAGAGTAAAAAAGGAAAATGGATTAGGAATATATATATATATATATATCAAAGAAATGACTTTGTGAGAATATTTAGGAAAGTCTAAGTAAGTGAGAAACCCACTTTGAATATAGCCCTGTTGTTAACTTATAAGAACTTGAAATTTTAAAAGTTTTTGGGTGATAGTTTATGATGCTTTCCAAGTTTTGACCTTAAAAGTTTACAGTTAAAACATATATTAGCTAAATTGCGTAGAAACAATTTTTAAAATAAAAAAGGTGTTTTTTATGGTTGAAAAAAAAGTAAGTAACATATTTGAACAATACATACTGAGTTTTGGAAAAATGGAATATATTTTAGAAATAACGATTTCTTATGAAATTTTTATCTTAAATGATTTCTTTCATAAAAATGTGTACATTATAGAGCAAGCATAGCTCGCAAGTTTTAAAGTTATAAAGTATGAATGGATTAAATAAGAAAGCATAAAAAAGATTGTATTTTTGTCAAAAACTAAAATTTTCGTTAAGGAAAATTTTGAAAATCTCTACCCTTTAGACATATTTTTTTGTCAATTGTTTTGACGTAAGCTTTAGTGGGTGGACAAAATAAGTTGTTAAAAAATTAGAATAGAGTAGATGTTTGGGATAAGTTTAGAAATTAACACCTAGTTGTAAGTAACTGAATTGTCATAGTAAAAAGGAATGGTTGCGAAATTAATTGAGAAATAGTTGTCCTTGGCTACTCCATTTTTTTGGACTAAAAAAAAAAGTTTTGCATTTTTTTTGGGTGTCATTTTTTATGGTTTGGAAAAAATATGTTTTGATGAAAAAAATAAAGATTTGGAGCTTTTACTTTTTGAAAAAAAATGATAAAGCCAAACCATGTTTTTAGATCATGGAGTAGGTAAGGATTAGTACCTAGGAAAGACGGGAAATATTTTGAGGCTATAAAGTAGATAGCGAGAATTATTTTAGAATAATAGTAAATTCCCATGGAGTGCATAAGCATTATAGAGCCTAGGTTGTTGCTTGGAAAAGACTGTTAGTACACACCATGGATTAGTTGTGTAGCGACCCGAACTTCCCCAATCTCCGAAGAGATGAGAAAGGACGAATTACTGTGAGGACAAGACAAATCAGAACAAAAAAAAAAGAACATTTCATTGTTTATTTCAACAATTCCATCAGAATATACAGAGTATGAATAAATATTACACATTTGATAAATATTAGAGATTTAAATTACATTTAAATACATAGCAGCGGAAAAAAATACAATGCACAACTGAAAGAAATACACGGATACAGAGCTTTCCGAGTATCGTTCTAGCTCTAAACCAGAATCTTGTGAATATAAATCTGCAAAACCCAACCACTAGCTGCCCATGCGAAAAATAAGGGCACCCAGAGTTTAGGTTAAAACAATAAACTCCAGGTCAGTCATGTGACTGGTGTGAGAACTAAACAGTTATTAATTTGATTTTAAAGTTCGGTAATTTAAGGGACCACGCCGTATAACACGGAACGGGTTTTTACCCCAAGAATACCAGTGCATAAACAACAGCGCAATGCTAAATAAAGAACAATGAAACTGTTATAAGATCCAAGTCCCATCACACAATGCAACGCAAGCCGAAGGATAGTGTTTTACCTTATAACAGCCAAATAATGCTTGATACGCGAAATTTAATCTTTTATTATTACTATAAGCGAAGAAAACAACTTCAAATATAAATGTATCAATCATAGACGGTATAATATCCCATGCTACTATGTCGCCATACTAGGCTCTACAAATAAAACCGAAATGTCACGTATTGGAAATTGGATTCCATCATGAGACGAGGCAAGGGGCAAGCTCCTCTCCTTTTCGAGACACTCTAAGAAATGTCTCAGGACCACACACAACGATTCTTGGAACCTCCAAGGCTGGTCCTCTCCTACTTTTGAGGATTAATTATTCCTGAACACACGTTTCCCGGTCCTATAGGACCTATATCCGAGGCGCCTCGCATTCCAACAACCACACAGGTAAAAAATAATATAAATGTCAGGGCTGGTAGGTCACTGACATCACCCATAGCTAGAAAGAAACGTCATGCACCCCTTGGGTCCTTATCCCGTTTTTGACTCATATCGTGGTGTAAGGCTCGCTAATTAACGCTATACACAAAGTTGTGCCACATAGGCCATACTTTGATCACTAACCACAAGACTTTGCTTTTCAACAGAAGCCTTGATCATATGCCACTTAAGCATGCCACACAGGAAATTCACTCCATGCGACTGATTTCTATTGATATACAACCTCTGAGCTCGTATGTCTCAGAGAAGGGCATTAAGCAAGAGAATAAATTATGTGTCGCCAAACAGATATTTATTTAATAGAGATCAATCAGCATAGAACAAAATCCAATGTCAGACACACAGTCCATTTACAAGTTCGTTCTGGGTCTGAACGAAATCGGAGGAACCTTATTCCTCGTATATCCATCGATCTCCAAGTATGTCTGGACGATCACCAACTGATTCCCTCCTCTTGGATGTACAGCCCAATCAATATCATAAATAATCATCCAAACGATGTGAAGACCTCCGGTCTTCAACCACCATCTTCATCTTCGACTTATCGTCGAATCGGTTATTCAGAATGGGTATAAACCCGGCCTTTCCGAATAACCCGCGTATATAATAAACAAATGTTACACAAACACAACATACGCCTCATTCCAATTCAGAGTATTCTTTTATTCAAATATTCACATTCTTAGCGAAAGGTTCCCATTAATTTTATCAACGATTTATTCTTCTAAATTTATTCTTTAATCTTCCTTTGTATATCATTTCAAACCATGTTTAGGGTTTCCAAACTAGTCGGGATTAGCGAACCACACCGAAGTAATTATTTATTTTATTTCCCAATCCCAACCTATTCATCCCATGGAGAAAAACTGGTAATACTCCATATCTAACACCACGGTGCTATCGGTAAATATTAATTACTATTTCACTTTCAAATCTAATTAAAGATTAGCTATCGCTTTGGAGCAAAACTAGTGATACTCCATTCTCGATCATTTCAATCTAATTAAAGATTCATTAAAACTCCACTTAGTTTTAATCTTCCCACAAATCAATATTAATTGTTATTCAAAGCTAAGAAGTTAATCTTATCTTTAACTGGGTTAAAGAACCAATGTCATTTAAAAACACAGTTCACAACAAACCTAAAATCCCATTCCATTGTTAATCGGGTTAAAGAACAGGTGTTATTCAAAACACCGCTCATAGTAATCCCAAAAACCAATTTAAATTCAATTCCAATTAAATACTAATTAACTGGATAATTTAACTAAATCTTAATTAAAAGATTTATTCTTTTCTAAACTGGGTTCAAGAACAGTGTTATTTAAGACACCATTCACGACGAACCCAAAATCCCATTTGATATTAAATACAAGGCTCTGAATATAAAATATATCGGCTTATATTCAATATCAATTTCTGAAACCAACAAATATCGTATTAGAAATAACGATATAAATATATCTTTCAAATTTCCATAACAATATCTGTATAATCATGAAATCCAACATCTAACTATTCCGAAGATGATTTCGATTCAAATCCATTCCAATTCGTATATTGGAAATTTTTGGTTATTTTAAAACCATTTCAAATCTAGTTCAAAACTAGTTCATCTCGATAAAAATATATTTTTATCCTTACAAACTTGGAATTTTTCATCCCAGTTGTTTCTAAAGCATTTATTATGATTTTACACAAATTATTGATATTTTTAATTATTTTATCAAGGCCCGTATAGTCGGTTTCCAATAACGGTCATCGAACTGCACTTACAACGACCTTTTTCAAATTTGATTTGGACATAATTCCAAATCCAACCGTTAGATTTCAAATTTCTAATATTGATTGGATAGCTCTTTTCGATACGAACCCAACGGTTCTGGTTTCAGGAGAATCCGACGGTCGGATCTCCCATACGTAAATTCGAAGTCAATGGTCGAAATTCGCGAACTGCCGTGGCGCGGCGCGTTCTATTCAGACCATTTAATATATATAATATATATATTTTATATATTTCATTGATTTCAATTCTAAACATATTTTATAAATCGTTTTAAATTCGTTTTCAAAACAATTTCGACTTCAGATTCAATGTTAAATCAAAATTGAATACTCCACATCATTAATATTTAAATGATAATATTTCAAAATATTAGATTTTGAAATCACTTCCTTTTCTATATTCATTATAAAAACGAATATAATCGATATAAATATCGTTCGCGTCAAAATGGCGCAAATCTAATCAATACGGCTTTATATATTTCAATAACTTCGTTATTCTATTCAACAAATGAATATTTTCTTCAACACATGAATATATATTTTATTCAACACATGAATATTTATTACTACTTACTTACAATAAAAACGTGAATTTTATTGTATAAATATTTCGTTCAACACATGAATATTCTCAATACATTAGTATTGTCAACAAATAACTATTTTTGTTATTTTATATATTTGATAAAATTGTGTTTTATATCGTTTAATTCTTAATCAGACTCCAACCGTAAATTAGTAAGAGAACGATTCCCTAAGTATTAACTCCGAAGGCCGAAACCAACATCAGATCAATACCCTAAAAACCACTCATCTTAACTAGTTTCTAGTTAGTTTCAAATTTTATATATGATAAAGATGTCAATTTTATTGTTAAAATATGTCGTTCAACACGTGATAAGTTTCAACACATGAATATTCTCAACACATGAGTATCGTCAGCACATGACTATTTTTTTCTATTCAACACATGAATCTTTATTTTATAATATTCTTTATTTTCCAAATTGGAATGAGGCCCAATCAATCACCATATAATGTTAATTATATGGATTCCATAAAACACATGTATATAATAGCAATGATAAATAATCAACCATCATCCAAAATGCACTACACAACTGTTTGTCAACTTATCGATTGACATACAACTAAGCAATCGGGATTAGCGTACGTCAAATATCATCCCAATACCCGTGTGGGGTTTCAGTCAACAAACATAGATTTTTATTTGTGCAGTTGGGCGATGTGTAAAATTTATCGTCCCAATCAATTTCAACCAAATGGGTGTACATAAACAAATCGTCTGATTTGTAAATGGATATTTATTCATATACACATTAAAAATTATATTTTTAACGACCAAAATATTTTATTCAACCTATGAATATTCTATTCAGTTCATTTATCCAATAAAATGATCTTTTTATTTTTCTAACTTATTTTAGAAAATTTCGGCGGCGTAACGACATGATACTAGAAACGGGATAAGGCCTAGCCTTATCCCCAGTCAAATAATGGCCTGCGCCATACACGTACCAATCAAATCAATTCCATTTTACCAAAACAACCAAATTCAAACCAATAATCCAATCAACTACACAATCAAACAAACAAGTCGTCCGTGGTCTGCGGATGACGGGGAACAGTTTATATGTGCAGTTACATAATAAATAACTGTATAAAAAATTTCAGTGAGGAGTTCTCACCTTTGGGATCCAATCCTCCATTCTTTATTCCTGAACGGTTCGGATTACGTTTTGATTTCAGTCCATTCCATCGCACTCCTTTTCACGCTGTTCATAGTAAAAATCATTTTTATTTCAAAACCACATATATAAAAATCTTACCTTTTTCCCTAATTAAAAATCATCTCTTTTCTACATTAAAGGTCGAATCTTTATCATAAAAAATCTAATCTTTATGACTAAGCTAAATATATAAAAAATCCATTTTTATAACTAATTTATTTATATAAACAAAACTGAAAATAAAGTAAAATAAATGTAAATAAATATAAAAAATCAATTTTTATCTTTCACGTGGTTGGGGGAGGCTCAAGAGAGCCACTGACGGTCGGCGGCGACGCCACATTAGCCGGAGCAGCGAAGAAGTGGGGTTTCGGGGCTTTAACAATTAAAAAATCCAGTTTTTGTAAGAAAGGAGGGTCTACAGACTGACTGGTGTGGTGGATAGCGGTGCTAGGGCACGCTGGTGGTGGCGGGGGTGGCGCTGGCCTGAGCGACGGGTTTTGGTGGAGAAGGGGGCTAGGGTTCGGGTTTTCATGGCTTGAATGGATCGGAGGGGTAGAGAGCAGAGGGGCGAAGGGGGGGCGAGCGTCGGAGGGCCGCCGGCCTTGGTGGCGGAGGGCGCGACGAAGGGGGGGGGGGGACTGGGACAAGGCGCGAGTTTTAATTTTGGGTTTTTCTTATCGTTCAACTGAAATGAGAGAGGGAGGTGAGAGAGGGCATACGGGGTTGACCAATTATTATAATTTATTTTATTTTATACCCAAAAAGTAACTTTTTCTTTCGAACTCAAAATCAAACCCACCGACTGTTGCGCCTAGCTAATTACCCCCATTTCGAACACAATGGGATATGTTTCGTAACCCAATTCGGTTGTTACGACTAGTTTCCGTTCAAATTAAAATACAAACCAATGTATATTGAATTTGGACGTACATTTCAATTTACCGGGGCCACATATTAACTCTAAAAATTCCCAAAAAATTATTTCTAACTTCGTATTGACGATACGGTCCTAACAAAACTAATTTCATCAAATTTTGAGACCCTTAAAAAATGGCCATTTTCTGGTCGATCGAAATTGACTGAAACAGTCAAAACCCGTTTAACTGTGCCACACTCACATATTGATTCAGAAAATTATGAATTTTGAATCTAGCAATAATTTGACATCCCGAATCCAACAAAGGTGGTTTCTTCGAAAAAGAAGGTCATTTGCAAAATTTCCATTTTTAAGGGCTTTTATATATATTAAAAATATATATAAATTCCAGAGCGACTTTTCTGAATTTTAAACTGGACATATCTTTCAACTTCTAAAGTGAAATATCAGTTTCTTACATCCGTTAGAAAGATATGATTAAACAGATTCGAGTATTTCTTGTTTCGCTCAATTCTGACTTATATTGAATTCTGTATATTCATTTGAAATTCGAAATCGAATTTTCAAACTGCCGCGCCATTTCAGGCTCGTTATATAATTAAAATAAAATTATTCTTTCTCACTTCGTCGAAAATAAATTTTCCGTCGTTATTATTTAAAATAAATCACTTTAAATAACCAAAATTCATTAAAATTGCCAAAATAAATTTTTTAAATTGGCTCAGAATTTCCGGGTTGTTACATTCTCTCCCACTTAAAATCTTTTCGTCCTCGAAAAGGAACGAAACTCAAAGTTGTTTAATTAATCAACTCAACTTCCATTATTTTCATTATGGCTTAAGTTCTTCAAATTTTCAGTTTCTAAAAATTTCAAATTTTTCAAAAATTTGGCTAACACCCTAAATTTTCGAAAAATTTCGCCATAACCTCCCCTGCACCAGGAGCATCGGGATATTTCAAATAGCCTCCCAAGGCCCTCACCAATCCAAAAGAAAAAGCCAAGCGGCTAGCCAATCGGCTCATAGAATCATCAAATCCCCAAGAAATACATTAAACATGTACCTATTTGTCGGGCAAACAATTTTATTCCTCTCCTCTAGCCTCCTTGCTATGACATGTTCAATGGATATACATGTATATGCATGCAAATTCCAAGCAATTTTCAAAACAGTTCTAAATTTGGTTCCATTAGGCTAAATGGTTCAAAATTTTAATAAATGAAACCAATAATCAGACAACACAATCAACAATCAATTAGTGGATTATCGTTTCAACTTCATAATTTTGATATATATACAGAAAATCATGTTTTTGATGCCAAATCACAACAATAAACCTATCTAGGTTTGGTTCTCACACCAGTCTAATGGAAATATATAGATATCCCACTTTCGAAACTCGAAAATAAATACTGGTGATGGTATACTTCATCATCAGGATCATGTCCGGGTGACTAGAGTGTGCTTTTATATCTATCCAGTATATTTGGGACTTCGAAAATACGTTCATGACGCGTATACGCGAAATCTTCATATACTAAATTGTCCAAATTCAACACAAATAAAATATTCAAATACGAATAATTGAATCTAATTTTCAAAACAAAATTTGTTTTCATCTTTATTTTTAAAAACGACACTCTTTCGACTCGTTCTAGGATACTGCTGATCTCATCTCTAACGAGCCATTCTAAAACACCCCACCTCCGTTAAGGTCACTCACAAAGGGAATGCCTTAACTTTGGTGGAGGTTTATAAGTAAAGCCATAGATAAACACAAGACAGATACAAATACACAGATTTTAAACAGCGGAAACCGAACAGACTTTTATTTCATCAATACGTGTTCAAACAAAACATTTCCATAATTGTCTCAAAATACTTCCAACATTACAACCCCACTACTGTCTTGATTATTAAAGAAGCATAAAACATAAATAAAGTGACAAAAATCTCCATAGTGATATCCAAAGCCATAATCCGGGCAAAAGAGATCCAAACCATACATCTACGGTCTTGGAGCTTGCAAAGAGTCTGACTGAGCTGAGTTGTTTCCTCCCTGTGGACCTGGGGGGGGGGGAACGAAAGAAAAGAAGACGAAAAGAAAATAGAGTCAGACATAAAGCCTGAGTAAATCTAGTAACTCTTCAGTATGTGAATAAGAAAAAGGGCATGATAGATATAAACTGAAAACAGGAAAGTGTCACAAGCTAAGGAAGTGTCGTTTAGAATCGAATGTACTATCGCAACCACACTATATCTCTGCACCTACTTGAGCTTATTCTAAATGGCACCCCATGCTGAGGGTGAAGTGATCCCCATTTTCTAAAGATCGGCTCCTACTCGCGTAAACATGTGTCATACGGCCCCCAAGAATTGTAGATACCTATGCTGGTCCCACCATGGGGTGTATCAAGACCCATGGTGGCGGCCCCGACACAATTCTAGAAGGCATAGGTTATACTACTGGTGTCCCCAGTGCCCTGTTTGTCTGCTCCGGAGTGTGTGCACGCCCGCACCCCGTTAGAACCTGCACTGTGCACCCACCGCCGTCATTTTGACCGCTTACAATCAGCCTAGTAATCGTGCCTCACCCTGCCTAGATTCAGGGTACCATGATACCTAACTTGGGTTACTGCTGAAACGGGTCCCTCGTCACTAGGGTTTTCTAGTCAAACATATTAAGTGGTTAAGTGGCTGTATTTACCTAACCTCACCCATCAATTCTTGTTAACATGTTGAATTTGGTTAAGTGTTTATAGTTGACTTAACCCTACCATCTGTCCTTAGCCTCTTAAAGCACCTGACCACTCACATTAGACAGATATTGCTACGGTTACTGGATGTGTCGGTCGGTTCCGGGCAGGTTTACACCATAGCTCAGTCTAACCTCGGTTCTTTATTGGGCTCAATGCTTAACCACCCACATTGGATATGTATTGTTGTGACTACTGGACAGCCGGGCGGGTCCGGGCAGGTTTACGTCACAACTCAATCCAACCTCGGGTTAAGCATACCGTGTTTTCTAAATTTACATATTTTATCACTTCTCAATTTTATATGTAAATGTCATGTCCTTTGTTCTTGGGTATAACAATTCATACCGCTTAAATGTCATTGTCGTTGGCATGTGCCAAACATGCCAACATATATTTTTCATGTTTTACATCCAACGTTATTAACCCCGTTTGTACGTTCGCAACATTATAACAAATGTTGGGCTCGACACAATTCAACCCAACTTTATAAACGTGAGAAAAGGGGAAGTCAAGCACATGTAACATTTTACAATACATAAAGGTGTGTGGCGCATGAACTTGCAATTTAGCAATTCAACTAACATAAATTATGGGTCATGTGAACTTGCATTCAAATTAAAGTACAACTAAGTAGGTGACATATGAAATGGCATAGTTTAGGCTTATACAAACTTGGGTTTAAACATGTTTAACTTGGCATAATGTTAACCACAAAACTAACATGTTGTATATTTACCAAAATGTCCAATTTTAACATCTAATCATATAGCCTATTTCAACATGAACTTGCATAGTTTATGTAACCCAAACGATACTTAACATAGATCCAATTATACTTGCAAATAAACATAAGAATGTGTTCATAGGTTTTGGGTCATGTAGGCATAAAAGGTCTCAAATCTAGAATATGTTTACATAAGCCTTAATTCAGACTTAGTGAATGTATATAGTCCATGCCATAGACATAAACATAAAGGGATCAAACTCTAGATTTTGCCACAACTTGCAAGTGCCATTATTTTCTTATACAATTGTTCAATAGGCTTGCATCAATCAATTTAGGCCACAAATATCAATACACAAGTCATGATAGAATCATTACACAGAATTTATATCATTATCATACAATAACACAATTCTATTTTCATTTACATCGAATCACGCCACAATTTTTATTCATATTCTGAAAGGTCACTATACTTATAACGAATGCAGAATCTTGAATTCTGGATTCTGAATTATGAAATTGAGATGCGCTCCTTTGGGTAGATTAACGTTGCGTTGATTAATTTGATTAAGCTTTAGTCTTCTACTTAATTTGATTCTTCTCTAAGCTCCTCTCTCTTGACGACTACGCTCAATTCCTTCCTGGCAGCATGATGACTCCCATCTTATTTTTTTATGTGAATTTTTAGTTGAGACTTAGGGTGTATATATAGATTTTTAAATTGTTTTGAGCCGTCAGATGAAGACAGGAGGAATCTAGACCATACAAAGTTCAAGGAGCCAATCAAGAGGTGACATGTCAGCCCTAATGACACACCGAGCCACAGAAATTCGAGCCAGAGCCAGTCCCAGCCGGCCAGGTCGACCAGGTAGGTCGACTGGCAGGTTGACACCTAGGTCGACACTATGGTCGACCTGGGGTGACCAGGTCGACACCATGGTCGACCGTATGGTCGACCTGGTCCCTGGGCGGGAATTTTCCCGTCCAGCCCAGTTTGAACCTGTTTTTCAAATTTCGAATTTGAAACTGAGCTGTTTGAATTTTAAATTTTATTCTGAAACTTCCGAAGGTCACAACTCCTTCATACGGAGTCCGATTCACAAAACTCGGACTCTATCTTAAGCAGAATTCCGAGACAAACGCAATGGCGTAACCCATTTCCCTTAATTCTTTCATTTAGAATTAATTATACTTTAATTTGAGAAGCTTAATGTTATAGAATTCACGGGGTGTTACACATTCTCATTGGATATTACTATTCCAATCTATGATGAATTCTTTTGTTTGGTTCTAACGTGTCATGTTCTCGAGCTCTGTAAACCAAAGTTCTAATACCAAATGTAGCGACCCGAACTTCCCTAATCTCCGAAGAGATGGGAAAGGACGAGTTATTCTGAGGACAAGACGAATCAGAACACAAACAGAAGAACATTTCATTGTTTATTACAACAATTTCATCAGAATACAAGAATATATAGAGTATGAATAAATATTACACATTTGATAAATATCAGAGATTTAAATTACATTTAAATACATAGTAGCGGAAAATTAATACAACACACAACTAAAAGAAATACACGGATACAGATCTTTCCGAGTATCGTTCCAGCTGTAAACCAGGATCGTGTGAATATAAATCTACAAAACCCAACCACTAGCTGCCCGTGCGAAAAATAAGGGCACCCAGTGTTTAGGTTAAAACAATAAACTCCAGGTCAATCATGTGACTGGTGTAAGAGCTAAACAGTTATTAATTTGATTTTAAATTCCGGTAATTCAAGGGACCACGCCGTATAACACGAAACGGGGTTTTACCCCAAGAATACCAATGCATAAACAACAGTGCAATACTAAATAAAGACCAATGAAGCTGTTATAAGACCTAGGTCCCATCACACAATGCAACGCAAGCCGGAGGATAGGGTTTTACCTTATAACAGCCAAATAATGCTTGATACGCGAAATTTAATCTTTTATTATTATTATAAGTGAAGAAAACAACTTCAAATATAAATGTATCAATCATAGACGGCATAGTATCCCATGCTACTATGTCGCCATACTAGGCTCTGCAGATAAAACCGAAATGTCACGTATTGGAAATTGGATTCCATCAGGAGTCGAGGCAAGGGGCAAGCCCCTATCCGTTCGAGACACTCTAGAAAATGTCTCAGGACCACACACAGCGATCATTGGAACCTCCAAGGCCGGTCCTCTCCTACTTTTGAGGATTAATTATTCTTGAACACACGTTTCCCGGTCCTATAGGACCTATATCCGAGGCGCTTCGCATTCCAACAACCACACAGGTAAAAAATAATATAAACATCAGGGCTGGTAGGTCACTGACATCACCCATAGCTAGAAAGAAACGTCGTGCACCTCTTGGGTCCTTATCCCGTTTTGACTCATACCGAGGTGTGAGGCTCGCGAATTAACGCTATACACAAAGTTGTGCCACATAGGTCGTGCCTTGATCATTAACCACAAGACTTTGCTTTTCAACAGAAGCCTTGATCATTTGCCATTTAGGCATGCCATACAGGCATTTCACTCCATGCGACTGATTTCTATTGATATATAACCTCTGAGCTCGTTCGTCTTAGAGAAGGGCATTAAAGCAAGAGAATAAATTTTCCGCCGCCAAGCAAATATATATTTAATAAAGATCAACCAGCACAGAACAAAATCCATTATCAGACACACAGTCTATTTACAAGTTCGTTCTAGTTCTGAATGAAACCGGAGGAACCTTATTCCTCGCATATCCATCGATCTCCAAGTACGTCTGGATGATCACCAACTGATTCCTTCCTCTTGGGTGTACAGCCCAATCAAGATTATCAATAATCATCCAAATGATGTGAAGACCTTCGGTCTTCAACCACCATCTTCATCTTCGACTTATCGTCGAATCGGTTATTCAAAATGGGTATAAACCCGGCCTTTCCTAATAACCTGCATATATAATAAACAAATGTTACACAAACACAACATACGCCTCATTCCAGTTCAGAGTATTCTTTTATTCAAATATTCACATTCTTAGGGAAAGGTTCCCATTAATTTTATCAACGATAAATTATTCTAAATTTATTCTTTAATCTTCTTTTGGATATCATTTCAAACCATGTTAAGGTTTTCCAAATTAGTCGGGAATAGCGAACCACACCGAAGTAATTATTTATTTTATTTCCCAATCCCAAACTATTCATCCCATGGAGCAAAACTGGTAATAATCCATATCTAACATCACGGTGTTATCGGTAAATATTAATTACCATTTCACGTTCAAATCTAATTAAAGATTTAGCTATTGCTTTGGAGCAAAACTGGTGATACTCCATTCTCGATTATTTCAATCTAATTAAAGATTCATTAAAACTCCACTTAGTTTTAATCTTCCCACAAATCAATATTAATGGTTATTCAAACTAAGAAGTTAATCTTATCTTTAATTGAGTTAAAGAACCAATGTCATTTAAAAACACGTTTCACGACAAACCCAAAATCCCATTCCATTGTTAATCGGGTTAAAGAACAGGTGTTATTCAAAACACCGCTCAAAATACACCCAAAAACCAATTTAAATTCAATTCCAATTAAATACTAATTAACTGGACAATTTCACTAAATCTTAATTAAAAGATTTATTCTTTTCTAAACTGGGTTCAAGAACAGTGTTATTTAAGACACCATTCACGACGAACCCAAAATCCCACTTGATATTAAATACAAGGCTCTGAATAGAAAATATATCGGCTTATATTCAATATCAAATTCTAAAAACAACAAATACCGTATTGGAAATAACGATATAAATATATCTTTCAAATTTCCATAACAATATATGTATAATCACGAAATCCAACATCGAACTATTCCGAAGATGATTTTGATTCATATCAATTCCAATTCATATATTGGAAATTTTTGGTTATTTTAAAACCATTTCAAATCTAGTTCAAAACTAGTTCATCTCGATAAAAATATATTTTTATCCTTACAAATGTGGAATTTTTCATCCCAATTCTTTCTAAAGCATTTATTATGATTTTACACAAATTACTGATATTTTTAATAATTTTATCAAGGCCTGTACAGTCGGTTTCCAATAACGGTCATCGAACTACACTTATAGTGACCTTTTTCAAATTTGATTTGGATATAATTCCAAATCCAACCGTTAGATTTCAAATTTCTAATATTCAATGGAAATCTCTTTTCGATACGAACCCAACGGTTCTGATTTTAGGAGAATCTGATGGTCGGATCTCCCGTAACGTAAATTCGAAGTCAATGGTCGAAATTCGCAAACTGCCGCAGCGCGGCGTGTTCTATTCAGGCCATTTAATATACATAATATATATATTATATATATTTCATCGATTTCAATTCTAAATGTATTTTATAAACCGTTTTAAATTCGTTTTCAAAACAATTTCAACTTCAGATTCAATGTTAAATCAAAATTGAATACTCCATATCATTAATATTTAAATGATAATATTTCAAAATAATAGATTTTGAAATCAGTTCCTTTTCCATATTCAGTATAAAAACGAATATAATCGATATAAATATCGTTTGCATGAAAATGGCGCAAATCTAATCAACACGGCTTTATATATTTCAATAACTTCGTTATTCTATTCAACAAATGAATATTTTCTTCAACACATGAATATATATTTTATTCAACACATGAATATTTATTACTTATTACTTACAATAAAAATGTGAATTTTATTGTATAAATATTTCGCTCAACACATGAATATTCTCAACACATGAGTATTGTCAACAAATGACTATTTTTGTTATTTTATATATTTGATAAAGTTGTGTTTTATATCGTTTAATTCTTAATCAGACTCCAACCGTAAATTAGTAAGAGAACGATTCCCTAAGTATTAACCCCGAAGGCCGAAACCAACATCGGATCAATATCCAAGAAACCACTCATCTTAACTAGTTTCCAGTTAGTTTCAAATTTTATATATGATAAAGATGTCAATTTTATTGTTAAAATATTTCGTTCAACTCATGATAAGTTTCAATACATGAATATTCTCAACACATGAGTACCGTCAAGACATGACTATTTTTTTCTATTCAACACATGAATCTTTATTTTATAATATTCTTTATTTTTCAAATTGGAATGAGGCCCAATCAATCACCATATAATGTTAATTATATGGATTCCATACAACACATGCATATAATAGCAATGATAAATAATCAACCATCATCCAAAGTGCACTACACAACTATCTGTCAACCTATCGATTGACATACAACTAAACAATCGAGTTTAGTGTACATCAAATATCATTCCAATACCCATGTGGGGTTTCAGTCAACAAACACAGATTGTTATTTATGCAGTTGGACGATGTGTAAAATTTATCGTCCCAATCAATATCAGTCAAATGGGTGTACATAAACAAATCGTCTGATTTGTAAATGGATATTTATTCATATACATGTTAGAAATTATATTTTTAATGACCAAAATATTTTATTCAACTAATGAATATTCTATTCAGTTCATTTATCCAATAAAATGATCTTTTTATTTTTCTAACTTATTTTAGAAAATTTCAGCGGTATAACGACACGATACTATAAACGGGATAAGGCCTAGCCTTATCCCCAATCTAATAATGGCCAGCGCCATACACATATCAATCAAATCAATTCCATTTTACCCAAACAACAAAATTCAAACCAATAATCTAATCAAATACACAATCAAACAAACAAGTCGACCATGGTCTGTGGATGACGGGGAACACTTTATATGTGCAGTTATAATAAATAACTGTATAAAAAATTTCAGTGGGGAGTTCTCACCTTTGGGATCCACTCCTCCATTCTTTATTCCTGAACGGTTCGGATTACGTTTTGATTTCAGTCCATTCCATCGCACTCCTTTTCACACTGTTCATAGTAAAAATCATTTTTATTTCAAAACCACATATATAAAAATCATACCTTTTTCCCTAATTAAAAATCATCTCTTTTCTACTGTAACAACCCGGGTTTCGACAGACCGAATTTTTCAAAATCCAATCCATCGGACCCCGAGTTGGGTGCTCTGGTATCCTGCAGAAAATACAGAGAGAAAGAAACATGTCAGATTTCGAAAAGCAGCTCACAGCGGAAGGAATAAAATATAATTTATTCAAAATAGCATTACCTTAATAATAATACTGCCAAGCCAGTAGTCAAGCAATACTATCTTTGTCATGAACCTAACCTGCGCATGTTGTGAGGAGGGGGTCAGAACATAAGTTTTGTGTGACTGGACTGTAATAAACTCTTGTGTAACCCTACATATACCGTTTAGTTATAATTTCTTGTTTATTAGGTTATTCACAATATTAGCACCCAAGGCCAAACCCATGTCATTCTCGTCCACTTACTAGTAGACTTAACCTAATACATCGTATATGTAATTTTTTCCCAACATGTATAATCCTTTCCATGTATACGTACAGTCCCTTGCTGTATATCGTACGGGCTTTACCACGTAATTCTATACTACTTCAACGTAGTGCCACCATTCTTGAAATCGTTTGGACTGCCACCCTTGATCTGGCTAGGTTTCCTTATCATGAACTATCGAGTGTTCAACTAGGATTTATGCCACCAAGGACCACTAGGGATTATGCTAAATATTGAACGTTTTCTAGATTCGATTAGGGTTTATGCCACCTAGGACTACTAGGGATTATGCTACCTATCGAACAACGCCATTTTCCCACGTATGTATCGTGAATTGTTTCCAATGTCTAGGTGCAAATGTACACTATATGTGCGGCCCGAGTCCCGTGACAGGGCTAA
Organism: Allium sativum; assembly: GCA_030737875.1. Classification (NCBI taxonomy): domain Eukaryota; kingdom Viridiplantae; phylum Streptophyta; class Magnoliopsida; order Asparagales; family Amaryllidaceae; genus Allium; species Allium sativum. Next base: position 40,159,486 of record CM060913.1, read on the forward strand.
ATCAAGAAATACGGAACTCGGTCGGGAGCTTTAAGTTATCTGCCGATGCAGATGCTAAGGTCTGTTTTTCTACCAGTGATTGTGGTCCCACGTGACCCCTCCCTCAACTAATGAAAGACAATCCAAGAAAATCAAGCACGAGAACTGTACTCCTGCCACCTATGCCCCACTTTCCTATTGGCCAGCCTCACCCACAACTAGATAGCAAGTATATGGTCTGTTGGGAGTTCTCTGCCTTTCTGTATACGTACTACGATTGACTGAAGATGGTAGGTAGACGACGAGTGCTATCACAGGGCTAAACAAGATATCGCCGCCTCACGTTGGTCCATCCTAGTCTTTAGGTTGCCTTATATTGCAACCAAGGCATACTCTTGGTTCTCCTACCGCAGACCTTAACCTCTGTGAGCCCAAGCGGATCATCTACAACCTCACAGAGGGACACCAAGAGTACCCTCACGTTCTCCGAAGCTACGTGCTTCGTAACCCAGTCCGCTGGAGCCTTTCTCGAAATCAGATAAATGTTCGCTCCTCCTCATGTGTTTGTTAAGTGATGATCTACCGTATCGGGTTATTCATCTATTTATGGACTGGCTCAGTTTCCTTGACTAAGAATTATTACTTAGTTGTTCTTAACTAAGGTTTACCACTTAGTTTCCTTTCCCGTTAATCTTGTTAATTAAGGTTTACCACTTAGTCCCCTTAACTAAGGATTACAACTTAGTTCCCGTTCTCGACCATTTTCTTAACTAAGGTTTACTGTTTAGTTCCTATTAACTAAGGCTTGTTACTTAGTTATCATTCTCGTTGTTTTACTTAGTCAATTCTCGTTACCTTAGACATCAGACCGCATATTCTCGCTTTATAATTCAACTTGTTGACTAAGGTTTTCCCATGAATTCAAGCATAACTTAAGTTCTCTTTTATTCGGTGATAGCGCATGGGTGTTTTCCCACAGTTCTTGCTTAGCTTACCCCATATTATAGGTTATCCCACCCTTCAGGTCTTACATTACATCTTAAGTCATAGTCTTTCTCTGTCCCTAGGACAGGTTTACCCCCTAATTAACCCTTCGACTATTTCAACTTCGATTTATAATAGGTAGTTAACATTCCCTATTTCCGTTTTTGGTTAAGTTTTGTTCATATGTTCGTGTCGACTTAACCCCATCTCCTTATAACGTTCATTCACAAATTTGGTTAAGTGTTGTCTTTGAATTCATGACTTAACCCTACGAATTATGTGCCATTAATTAATTATTAATGCACCATAACCTCTCACATTAGACCTGTTGTTGTGGTCACTGGTTATGCCAGGCGGTTCTGGGAAGAATTACACCACAACTCAGTCTAACCTTGGGTTTTAAGCGCGATATGACTAACTTCTCACATTAGGACCTATTGTTTGCGACCACTGGTTAGGCCGGGCGATTCCGGGCAGGATTACATCGCAAACTCATCCTAACCTCGAGTTAGCCACGTTTCATGTTTGGTTCATGTCTATTCTAATTGGCATATGTCAAGTTCATAATCATGTCAAAAAAATATTAAGTTCATGTTATGCCAATTACCCAACTTACAAGCATGTTCTTATAAATGTCAACTACCAATTCATGCCATGTTCGTGTTCGTTTTAGATATCAAGTTCATAAGCATATTCTAAATGTCATATTTCAAGTTTCATAATTTTGTCCCTATTTATATTACACAAATTACTCAACCATGTTCATGTTCAATGCATTTCAATAGTGCCATAATTCGAGTATCAAGTTCAATCTAGATGTCAAGTGTCAATTCCTCAAATCCAAGCTTTACCCAAAAACCCCCAATTTATATTCATGCTTGTAATCCCATTAACAGGTTATGTCTATTATTAAATTCATAATTCATATTCACGTCAATTTCATGTACAAGTTCTAGATGTAAACTCCATGTCAAATTCCAGATGTCGATTCATATCAAGTTTGTGTTCTTATCCAAATTCAAGTTATAATACAGGTTTTATTCTACTGACATGTGCCCATTAACAAATCCATAAGTTAATTTCATGCTTAAATCAATGATGTCAATCCTACGCCAAACCCCAAATCATGTTCATGCATATAATTCTAAATTTGGTCTACGCATTCAGGTTTTGTCAATGTTATATTATGCCCAACCCCTTTGTAATTTATAACCACACCCTCCAGTTCATGTCATAGCCCAAAACCAAGCGTTCCCCTTTTTAGTTCGCAATAATCATTCCGTCGTATTCATTTCATAATAAAGCTAGGCTCATGATAGCCTAGTCATAAAAAGATAAAAGAGGGTGAATAAAAGAGGACATAATCGTAGGCATTATAATTTAAAAGCGAACACATGACAATATTAAACATTACAGATCCAATTTCCACAATAATTTCATTTCGCGTTTACATAGGGAATGTTTGAACGATAAATCATAATTTTACACAAAAAGTGTATTATAACTCCACTCACAGTGTTTGTCATCTTCAAAATAGGAACGAGATTAATCTTCGAACTGATTTCCCCCTTTTTGTTGCTTTTGATTCATCTTTGATTGATTTCATGTCTAATTCAATTTATCTTTGATTTCATATGCGACGTAGGTTGCAGATCTGAATTCCTTCTCTTTGCGCAGTGATTTAGATCTAAGCCTCTTTTCTTTTTATTCATGGTTGTAGTAATTCTAGATCTCATTCTTTTTAATTTTAAGAATAGATATTGTAGAGAAAAGAGAGAAGAATAGATCTAAGATTTATATAGATCAATAGCTTGAGGAGGAAGAAGAAATCAAGTTAGAAGAGAGCCATGGCCTTGCCATGAATTGCTGTGGAGTTTACAATGAGCTTAGGATGTTTATATAGGTGTTAGACCAACGTACCAGGCCCAAAAACTCATCCAGGTGCTCAAAAATGAACCTGGACAGCTTCTGGGTCGAATTTCCCGCTTCTGGAACAAAATTCCCACTCCAGGTCGCTACTGGTCGACCTCCCCAATGGGGGGTCGACACTATGGTCGACCTCCCCCCGGGAGGTCGACCCTATGGTCGACCTGGGGGTTGACCGGTTATTTTTTTTCTGTTCTAGGCTGGGCTGTTTTCTGATTTTTCGCTGAAACTTCGGGAGGTCATAACTCCTTCATACGGACTCCGATTTTCGAAAACTCGGACTCTATTTCATGTAAAATTTCGAGAGGAACGCAATGGTGATGTCCATTTTACTTAATTCCTGATATTTAAATTAAATATACTTATTTTACTATGTTCTCCGTTACACACACTATTATTGAATTAATTTTTCTTCTCTTCCATGTATTAACTAAATCTCATTATACATCACCATTATTTACCTATATAAGCATATTTTCATAAATTTTATTTCATTTTTAATTATATTAAAAATGCGGGGTGTTACATTCTCCCATCTTTAAAGAATTTCGTCCCCGAAATTCGATTAGAGTAAAATAGATAATCCCTCACAACATCCAATTTGTGTTCATCCTATTGTTGCAACATTGCGCACATGTGCAAAGTGAAGTACATTATAGTAAAGCATGTATGCCTAATTTGGATCCACCTATATGTATGCAAACTTTGAAAAACTTTTCAAAACATGATGCTCACATCCTAAATATACTAGAGTTCTATATGGATGCAATATTTTTGAAAAATCAAAACATTTTCCATTCAAATTTTCCCATACTCTTATAGAATAAGAGCATAGTTCATCCAATTTTTCGCATCCAAAACCCTACCAACCATCTTTTAATTCGAGATTTGGAAAAATCTAATTTTCCAAATTCGATTTCTTATGTTATGAAAAGGTATAAAACGGAAAAATTCACATCCTCTGTTTTTCTTTTCTAATTGTACTTGGATTTTTATATAACTATTCTATTAAGATTTCCTATTTTCTTATCCAAGCACAACCACATAGGAAAATTTCTTTCTCGTATTTTCGACTTTATCTTGAAATAATTTCATATTTATTCATCTTTTTCTTGAGATTTTCATTTTCTTTCCCCCGTCTTGTTTTGTTGCTTTACTGAATTTATTGTTTTCTTATTAGTTAGGCTATTCTTTAGCTTATTTGTCTTAGTCCAGTTTCTCATGTGTCTATTATTTATTTATCTTTTCAAATAAGCTTTTCCGTTTTCTAGTCAAACAGTGTCCTACACAGCTACAACTATGGGCCAAGGATCTTAAGACTTTATTACCCCTGACAATCGCGAGTCCACCTAACAGGGTCTATATAATTGCTTGCCCTTCATCACCTAGTAGTCACTACTAGTCCATGTTGTGTATTACTAGCCTATCCTTTTCTTTTTCTCAAGCAACAATTCTAGGTCTCAATGCTTATGCATTCTACATGAAATTTGTTTACCCAATTTTTTTTATATTTTTTTTAACAATAATCAAAATTTAATAGAATAGAGATTTCAAAAACTCCTTTTACAAAATACAACATTTTCCTTTCAAGATTTTCATATATGAGAACTAGTGAGCTATACATACATACATACATACATACATACATACATACATACATATACATATACATATATACATATATATATATATATATATATATATGCTCCTTTTCATGAGGGAATTCTTTCAAAACAAGAAATCGTTGTTTTACATAATATACCCCACTTTATTTTAAAACCCAATATGCACTTTTCAAACATCAAGATACTTTTAACTCAGAAAATACAACAAACTCTTTTACAAATTCAAGTTCTTAAAAGTTTATTATTGGGTCAGACTCAAAACGGGTTTTCCACTCAACAAGGCTTTCCTAAGTACTTTCACAAACTCAATTTTTTCGGCTATATATATTCCTAATCCATTTTCACACTTTAACTTTTTTTCTTCTAATTTCTAAGGTTTTACTTCTAGACCCACTACTCTGAGATACTAATATTTCAGTTTCCATTCCATGGGAAACTTTCTAGCTCCAAGTCATATTGTACACTTTCCCAACCACCTAATTGTTTCCAAAATTTCTATGTTCATGCCTTTAGTGTACGAACCAATATCCCAACTCTTTACTTGTCTAGTGGGCTACTATACGGGTTTAGGTTTATATATATATAATATATTTATATTTTAGAAAATACAAATACGTTCACTCATTATAGCCCTAAGACCACTAAACCGAAGCTCTGATACCAGATGTAACAACCCGGGTTTCGACAGACCGAATTTTTCAAAATCCAATCCATCGGACCCCGAGTTGGGTGCTCTGGTATACTGCAGAAAAGACAGAGAGAAAGAAACATGTCACAGTTCGAAAAGTAGCTCACAGCGGAAGGAATAAAATATGATTTATTCAAAATAGCATTACCTTAATAATAATACTGCTAAGCCAGTAGTCAAGCAATACTATCTCTGTCATGAACCTAACCTGCGCATGTTGTGAGGAGGGGTTCAGAACATAAGTTCTGTGTGGCTGGACTATAAACTCTTGTGTAACCCTACATATACCGTTCAGTTATAATTTCTTGTTTATTAGGTTATTCACAATATTAGCACCCAAGGCCAAACCCATGTCATTCTCGTCCACTTACTAGTAGACTTAACCTAATACATCGTATATGTAATTTTTTCCCAACTCGTGTAATCCTTTCCATGTATACGTACAGTCCCTTGCCGTATATCGTACGGGCTTTATCACGTAATTCTATACTACTTCAACGTAGTGCCACCATTCTTGAAATCGTTTGAACTGCCACCCTTGATCTGGCTAGGTTTCCTTATCATGAACTATCGAGTGTTCAACTAGGATTTATGCCACCTAGGACCACTAGGGATTATGCTACCTATTGAACGTTTTCTAGATTCGATTAGGGTTTATGCCACCTAGGACTACTAGGGATTATGCTACCTATCGAACAACGCCCTTTTCCCACATATGTATCGCAAATTGTTTCCGATGTCTAGGTGCACATGTACACTATATGTGCGGCCCGAGTCCCGTGATAGGGCTAAATCAAGAAATACGGAACTCGGTCGGGAGCTTTAAGTTATCTGCCGATGCAGATGCTAAGGTCTGTTTTTCTACCAGTGGTTATGGTCCCACGTGATCCCTCCCTCAACTAATGAAAGGCAATCCAATAAAATCAAGCACGAGAACTGTACTCCTGCCACCTATGCCCCCACTTTCCTATTAGCCAGCCTCACCCACAACTAGATAGCAAGTATATGGTCTGCTGGGAGTTCTCTGCCTTTCCGTATACGTACTACAATTGACTGAAGATGGTAGGTAGACGACGAGTGCTATCACAGGGCTAAACAATATATCGCCGCCTCACACTGGTCCATCCTAGTCTTTAGGTTGCCTTATATTGCAACCAAGGCATACTCTTGGTTCTCCTACCGCAGACCTTAACCTCTGTGAGCCCAGGCGGATCATCTGCAACCTCACAGAGTGATACCAAGAGTACCCTCACGTTCCCTGAAGCTACGTGCTTCGTAGCCCAGTCTGCTGGAGCCTTTCTCGAAATCAGATAAACGTTCGCTCCTCCTCGTGTGTTTGTTAAGCGATGATCTACCGTATCGGGTTATTCATCTATTTATGGACTGACTCAGTTTCCTTGACTAAGAATTATTACTTAGTTGTTCTTAACTAAGGTTTACCACTTATTTTCCTTTCCCGTTAATCTTGTTAACTAATGTTTACCACTTAGTCCCCTTAACTAAGGATAACAACTTAGTTCCCGTTCTCGACCATTTTCTTAACTAAGGTTTACTACTTAGCTCCTACTATCTAAGGCTTGTTACTTAGTTATCATTCTCGTTGTTTTACTTAGTCAATTCTTGTTACCTTAGACATCAGACCACATATTCTCGCTTTATAATTCAACTTGTTGACTAATGTTTTCCCATGAATTCAAGCATAACTTAAGTTCTCTTTTATTTGGTGATAGCACGTGGGTGTTTTCCCATAGTTCTTGCTTAGCTTACCCCATATTATAGGTTATCCCACCCTTCAGGTCTTACATTACATCTTAAGTCATAGTCTTTCTCTGTCCCTAGGACAGGTTTACCCCCTAATTAACCCTTCGACTATTTCAACTTTGATTTATAATAAGTAGTTAACATTCCCTATTTCTGTTTTTGGTTAAGTTTTGTTCATATGTTCATGTTGACTTAACCCCGTCTCCTTATAACGTTCATTCACAAATTTGGTTAAGTGTTGTCTTTGAGTTCATGACTTAACCCTACGCATCATGTGCCATTAATTAATTATTAATGCACTATAACCTCTCACATTAGACCTGTTGTTGTGGTCACTGGTTATGTCGGGCGGTTACGGGCAGAATTACACCACAACTCAGTCTAACCTCGGGTTTTAAGCGCGATATGACTAACTTCTCACATTAGGACCTATTGTTTGCGACCACTGGTTAGGCCGGGCGGTTCCGGGCAGGATTACATCGCAAACTCATCCTAACCTCGAGTTAGCCACGTTTCATGTTTGGTTCATGTCTATTCTAATTGGCATATGTCAAGTTCATAATCATGTCAAAAAAATATTAAGTTCATGTTATGCCAATTACCCAACTTACAAGCATGTTCTTATAAATGTCAACTACCAATTCATGCCATGTTCGTGTTCGTTTTAGATGTCAAGTTCATAAGCATATTCTAAATGTCATATTTCAAGTTTCATAATTTTGTCCCTATTTATATTACACAAATTACTCAACCATGTTCATGTTCAATGCATTTCAATAGTGCCATAATTCGAGTATCAAGTTCAATCTAGATGTCAAGTGTCAATTCCCCAAATCCAAGCTTTACCCAAAAACCCCCAATTTATATTCATGCTTGTAATCCCATTAACAGGTTATGTCTATCATTAAATTCATAATTCATATTCACATCAATGTCATGTACAAGTTCTAGATGTAAACTCCATGTCAAATTCCAGATGTCGATTCATATCAAGTTTGCGTTCTTATCCAAATTCAAGTTATAATACAGGTTTTATTCTACTGACATGTGCCCATTAAAAAATCCATAAGTTAATTTCATGCTTAAATCAATGATGTCAATCCGACACCAAACCCCAAATCATGTTCATGCGTATAATTCTAAATTTGGTCTACACATTCAGGTTTTGTCAATGTTATATTACGCCCAACCCCCTTTGTAATTTATAACCACACCCTCCAGTTCATGTCATAGCCCAAAACCAAGTGTTCCCCTTTTTAGTTCGCAATAATCATTCCGTCGTATTCATTTCATAATAAAGCTAGGCTCGTGATAGCCTAGTCATAAAAAGACAAAAGGGGGAGAATAAAAGAGGACATAATCGTAGGCATAATAATTAAAAGCGAACACATGACAATATTAAACATTATAGATCCAATTTCCACAATAATTTCGTTTCGCATTTACATAGGGAATGTTTGAACGATAAATCATAATTTTACACAAAAAATGTATTATAACTCCACTCACAGTGTTTGTCATCTTCAAAATAGGAACGAGATTAATCTTCGAACTGATTTCCCTTTTTTTTGCTTTTGATTCATCTTTGATTGATTTCATGTCCAATTCAATTTATCTTTGATTTCATATGCGACATAGGTTGCAGATCTGAATTCCTTCTCTTTGCGCAATGATTTAGATCTAAGCCTCTTTTCTTTTTATTCATGGTTGTAGTAATTCTAGATCTCATTCTTTTTAATTTTAAGAATAGATGTTGTAGAGAAAAGAGAGAAGAATAGATCTAAGATTTATTTAGATCAATAGCTTGAGGAGGAAGAAGAAATTAAGTTAGAAGACAGCCTTGGCCTTGCCATGAATGTTGTGGAGTTTACAATGAGCCTAGGATGTTTATATAGGTGTTAGACCAACGTACCAGGCCCAAAAACTCATCCAGGTGCTCAAAAATGAACCTGGACAGCTTCTGGGGCGAATTTCCCGCTTCTGGACTGAAATTCCCGCTCCAGGTCGCTATAGGTCGACCTCCCCAAGGGGGGTCGACACTATGGTCGACCTCCCCCCTGGAAGGTCGACCCTAAGGTCGACCTGGTCATTTTTTTTCTGTTCTGGGCTGGGTTGTTTTTTGATTTTTCGCTAAAACTTCGGGAGGTCATACTCCTTTATACGGACACCGATTTTCGAAAACTCGGACTCTATTTCATGTAAAATTTCTAGAGGAACGCAATAGTGATGTCCATTTCACTTCATTCCTGATATTTAAATTAAAATCCTTATTTTACTATCTTCTCCGTTACACACACTATTATCAATTTAGTTTTTCTTCTCTTCCATGTATTAATTAATTCTCATTATACATCACCATTATTTACCTATATAAGCATATTTTCATAAATTTTATTTCATTTTTAATTATATTAAAAATGCGGGGTGCTACATCTACATTAAAGGTCGAATCTTTATCATAAAAATCTAAACTTTATGACTAAGCTAAATACATAAAAATCCATTTTTATAACTAATTTATTTATATAAATAAATGTAAATAAATATAAAAACTCATTTTTTATCATTCATGTGGTTGGAGGAGGCTCGGGAGAGCCATGACGGTCGGCGGCTGCGCCACATTGGCCGGAGCAGCGAAGAAGTGGGGTTTCGGGGCTTTAACAATTTAAAAATCCGGTTTTTGTAAGAAAGGAGGGTCCACGGACTGATTGGGGTGGTGGGTGGCGGCGCTAGGGCATGCTGGTGGTGGTAGGAGGTGGCGCTAGCCGTGGTGGGGCCAAAGGTGGTGGGCGGTGGCCTGAGCGATGGGTTTTGGTGGAAAAGGTGGCTAGGGTTCGGGTTTTCCAGGCTTGACCGGATCGGAGGGGAAGAGAGCAGAGGGGCGAAAGGAGGGGGCGAGCGTCGTAGGGCCGCCGACCTTGGTGGTGGCAGACGCGACGAAGGGGAGCGACTGGGACAAGGCGCGGGTTTTAATTTTGTTTTTTTCTTATCGTTCAACTGAAATTAGAGAGGGAGGTGAGGGAGGGCATATGGGGTTGACCAATTATTATAATTTATTTTATTTTATACCCAAAAAGTGACTTTTTCTTTCGAACTCAAAATCGAACCCACCGACTATCTCCTTTAGCTAATTACCCCCATTCCGAACACAATGGGATATGTTTCGTAACCCAATTCGCTTGTTACGACCAGTTTCCATTCAAATTAAAATATAAACTAATGTATATTGAATATGAACGTACATTTCAATTTACCGAGGCCACATATTAACTCTAAAAATTCCCAAAAAATTATTTCTAGCTTCATATTGATGATATGGTCCTAACAAAACTAATTTCGTCAAATTCTAAGACCGTTTGAAAAATGGCCATTTTCCAGTCGATTGAAATTGACTAAAACTGTCAAAACTCGTTTAACTATGCCACGCTCACATATTGATTCAGAAAATTATGAATTTTGAAACCTAGCAATAATTTGACATCCCGGATCCAACAAAAGTGGTTTCGTCGAAAACGAAGGTCATTTATAAAATTTCCATTTTTAAGGGCTTTTATATATATTAAAAATATATATAAATTCCACAGCGACATTTCTGAATTTTAAACTGGACATATCTTTCAACTTCTAAAGTGAAATCTCAGTTTCTTACGTTCGTTAGAAAGATATGATTAAACAGATTCGAATATTTCTTGTTTCGCTCAATTCTGATTTATATTGAATTATGTATATTCATTTGAAATTTGAAATCGAATTTTCGAACTGCCGCGCCATTTCAGGCTCGTTATATAATTAAAATAAAATTATTCTTTCTAACTTCATCGAAAATAAATTTTCCATCGTTATTATTTAAAATAAATCATTTTAAATAACCAAAATTCATTAAAATCGCCAAAATAAAAATTTTAAGTTGGCTCAGAATTTTCGGGTTGTTACAAGTTGTGAAAAGTAGTTAGTAGTGGGAAAGTGAGTTGTTTAGATCTTGTGGTTTGGACTTTTCTTCGTCAGCGGGGACATGGTTCTACGGTTCTTATCCCTTGGTAGTAGACGTGTAATGTTCTTGTTTTCCTATTTTAGTTTTGAAAGAATTAGAAGGTTTATCTGAAATTAAGCTTAGATATATTAATTAAGTTGAATAAACTAAAAAAAATGCGACGACGTAACTAAAAGAAAACAACAAATCCAATAAAGCAACAAAATATAACAATTGAATAAAGCGGAAAATTTTGAGAAATAGAAAAAGAGGATTTTTCTGAAGTAAGTTACGAAAGTAAATATATAATAAAGAGAATTTTCTTATGTAAACTGTGCTTGGTTGGAAGCTAGGAAATTTTCATATAGCAGTTGCATAGAATCCAACTACAGATAGAAAAGGTACATAAAAGAAAAACGGAAGACGTGAAATCTTTTGTTTTCTACCTTTTTGTAATATAAGAATTTGAATTTAGAAATTCATAATTTTCTGTAATTTGCAAATTTTGAGGTTGGTAGGGTTTGGATGTCAAAAAAAAGGATGAACTACGCTCTTAATCTATAAGCACGTAGGAAAAATTGGATGAAAAAGTATTTTGATTTTCAAATGTTGCATTCATATAGAAATTGCAGCATTTTTAATTAAATAATAAAATAAAAATATAGATAATTTATGATTTTAGAATTTAGCCCAGAAACATATACCATTGTGTTCGTGGCATCTCTCTGATTTGTTTTTATATATGACTAGCCCAAATGGAGTCCGTATGGGAAAGTTATTAACGAAAAAAGATTTAAAAGGTTGTATGCGTATATATACGCATAAGTACAGAATTTGAAATTGGTATGTGTTAAAAGTGGAAGATAATAATTCACATAAGGGATATATAGAAATAAAATGAACGTTAATACTAACTTTAAGCAATAATTAAAATCAGCGAAATCAATGTTAAAGACCCAGGTAGTGGGTACACCCAGGTCTTACATGGGTCGACCACAAGGTTGAGACACCATGAAGGTTGGTCGATACATGGGTTAACCCACCATGGAACAAATCTAGATTTTTCTGATGTGTGTTTCTTAGTTTGAACGGTTCAGATTTTATATTATCAAATCCGACAGACCAGAATTTCTTGTGTACCTAAAAATAGTCTAGCAGAGTCTAGCCTCCAACTCATATTTCCTAAGACGATGCCAATGCTCTTTCATTTTCTTTCTTCTCCTTATCTTTCAGAAATTAAAATAATAGTTTTTAGGAATTCTGATTCAAGATTTGAAGACAAAGATTACAGATCTACAATATATGTGTCAAGATTTCTTGTCAACGTGAGGTAAATCCTGTGAAACTAAATTATTTAGATTTCTTTTCTTATTCTTTTAGCATCAAATTTGTAAATCCGTGGTTAGCTTAATATTAGATTCAATTAGAAAGCCCACGAAATAGCAAATTTGAATCAGATTCAAGGATTAGAAAGCTGTCGGGCGAGTGGATTTAAAATTATACCTTTTGGTAATGGTGTATTTATCGTTTACATTCCCCGTAATTCTTAACGTGATAAATAATTGGAATTTGTGGTAAATGCGATATATCTATTTTTAAGTTTGTTAAGAATATTGTTGTTGTACAAATCTATTCCGTTAATCTTTTGTTTGGATTAAGGATTGTTGTAATACTGAAATTATGAAATTTACAATAAACATGAATATGTTCTTAAGATTGTTATTTAATGACAAATTGGACGAGTTGTAAATAGAATTACAGTGAAACTGGGAATAATAGAAAATTACAGTGGTTGGAAATGGTAAATGAAAACAGGAATTAACATCTAACTCAGAAAATAAAAAGGGAAACTTGTAGTGGACTGAGTTAGTTGGATTTAGGGGGAAAATAGATACATTTCCATAACGAAAAAATTGTTGAGAACGTAGTTGCAAGAAAAGAAAGGAAAAAGGATTAGTGTGAAATAGGGATTCTTTCACCATATTTCACACTAATCAAATAAAATATGTATGTACGTCTACATTGAAAACAAGAGAAATAGCTTGCAATTACATATCTTAACCGATGTACGTTACGAAAATAGATCATTACTTCTTTCCGCTAACCAATCTAATGAGGCATGTGAAATATTTTCCTGAAATAATAAAAGTGTATATGATAGTAAATAAAGAACGACTACAAAAGTAAAAGTGGGTCCATATTAAGAAACCTAAGAAGAATTGTGATGAACAGGGAATATAACTTATTATAATTAATTATATAAATGAGAATGAAATATAATAGGTAGGCTTGTCTTAGGGACAAAAAAATTATAATATAGGTTATAATTTAGAAAAGAGAACCGTTACTACTAGATTTCGACACTGAAACCAAATAGAAGTGAAGGGATATCAGGGCACAACTAGCATTAAGAGTGTTCCGGAGGCACAAGATCGATACCAAACCACCAAGACAACTGATACAGAAAGAAAGAAGAGAAAGATCTAGACAATATATTATCGATACCAATGAAGAAAGCAAAGCTTGGTACCGATACAAGGGAAATAGTGGCAGGGCAATAGCGAAACCAACATGGTAGCAATAAACAATCAATAGTGGTTGCAGTATCGACACCGAAGGCAATCAACCTAGTTTCGATTCCGAAAGCACATGTTTCGACACCGAAGCCCAGAGCCATAAAAGGGAAGGCATGAAACCAAGCTGGGGTGAAGCAAAGAGCTATCGATATCAATTTACTTGGCACCAATACTGACATTAGGAATCAGCTTAAAAAGCCATTAGAAAGGATCCATAAGCAAACTTGTTGCAAAGTCAATACCGAAACTAAAGACTACTGAAATAAAACTTAGTAAAGAAAGGTCATCCACACTAACATGCTTAGTGTTGATATTGATACTAAGGAGGATGCCAAAGTAAAGGCAATACTCAAACGTCACTAAAGCAAAGCAAAGTTTAGAATTGTCTATCGAAATCAAAGCTTACTACTGAAATTGAAAGCAACCAAAAGAAGCTATCTATAACAATTTGCTTAGTATCGGTACACATTGAGGAGGCAACACCAACTGCTTAAACAAGATGGATCCGATAACAACACTCAGAAGAGAAAGAAAGACCAAAACTTGAAAGCTAGCATTGAAAGCCACTAGTATGGGATGACACAGTCACCTAGTATCATCGCCGAATCCAAAAGTGGGTTTCTGCTGATCGCTACCGAAAGAGGGCCCAATTTGTCTAAATAAGACCCCAGGGGTCTCAATTTGGAGGACTTTTTCCTGATTCCACGATCTTGTATTCATTTCTTAGAGAGAGAAAACCCTAATTTGTAAATCAATTTGGGGATTTTACTTGTAACCACTTGTGTACTCAATTCAATTATCAATAAAGTGAGAATCAACACTTGTGATCAATTTCGTGAATTTCCTTATCACTTATGTCATTTATTTTCCTTTTATTTTTTACTCTACGACAAAGCTCCGTACGAAAGACTAATTACCAAAATACCCTTCCTTAAGCCATTTAGCTTCCCAACTTGTGTTGCGCTTAGGGAACCTTTATCCTAGTAATAGTTGGTCATTGAGTCTCGTAAGCGTGATACTCACCTCTTAATGGAAGAGTAACTAATCTTCAGGCTTAAGACCTTGATATTTACGAAATGCTGAACTAACTCAAGCCTGTGGGAACTAAATAATCCCTTAATCTCCTTAGATCCACATCATTAGCACTCATTCTAGTGTTGATGAAAAATATCATTACATTTTGGTGCTAGAATGAGGGCTTGAACCTCCGATCCTTGGATAATCTTCCACATCCCTAGTTGTTCCGTCCCGGATCAGACAAAGCTTTGAAGAGGCAAGATCATGGATAAAGGGTCTCAACAAGTGTTTTATGGATCTCAAATGGCCATGTCAAGCATTGGTGATCCAAGAATTATTGAAAAGCAAAGGCTCAATTGGAAGCCTTGCGAATCAAGAACAAAGATCAGGAGGTAGAATCTTATTACCCTGACCATTAGAGCATTAACCGTTTCCACATAGTACCAAATCCAATCTTTGATCTAACAAATTCTGCATCAACAGAATATAACCTATTCATTCACATGAAAGAAGCCATCCATGCACAGGCTAAGGGAACAATATTCGAGCAAAGAATAATGGAGAAGTTCAATCACTTTACCACAAGATGGTCTAAGAAGGTTGCACCTCAGTCTCACAACACAACAAAAAGAAAGCTTGAGGATAAGGTAAAAACGGTAAAATTAAGTAACAAAGGAGCTAAGCTTCGACGTCAAAGGGGAGTCTTTGAATCAAGATTACCAGAATATTGTAAACCAACCACGTCTACAGAGAATATCTACTTCCTAACCAAACATGAGCTTAATTTCTGGCCATCATAAAGGAAAAATCCCAAGAATAAAGTCAAATTGGGAGGGTCTTGCTGCTACTATCATATGATAAATGGACATGAAACCAATCTCTACAGAGTCCCATAGGGGATGATCATCAAGTTCTTTAATTGAAGCCAATTGTTGTTTGCGAACAAATTGAACAATTGTAAACAATTATTAAATTCGTTCGGCTTTCCTAGACAACATGGGTCGTTGTAAAGGGTGTCGAACTCTAGGACCAAAATTATTTTAACTAATAAATCCAATCAGATTTTTCCGAAAGTTTGATTGTTTGAAAACAACAGAAAATAAATAAAAAGAGAGTTTTTTAATAATAAATAAGAGAAATTAAAGAGTAATGACATAAACTGGATTAATAATCATCAATAGTCAAAGAGATTAAAATAGATCTAACTCATGTTTCTTTCACAAATATGAATCAATGATAATTAGTTTTTTATAAACAAACATGTGAATAACGACAAGCATATCCTATGCAGGAGTTAAGCTCTTAAACAACCATAGGCTATCAGGACAGATTCACTACATTATTTCTAAAACCCTATAAAATTAGATCTAAATCTGATAAGTGTTAGATCGAACTTGAATATACTATGTGAAGGAGCACAGATCTTAAACGACACAGAGTATGAAGGTTCAGATCTAATTCTTGATTCAGATCTAGATCTATATGTATAACATCTTAATCTCTTTGGCTATGTGATCGTATTGAATATAGTCTAAAAGCATCATCAACCCCTAGTTAAAGGGAATTAGCTAGACATAACTAAACGTGAAAAAGGGAAGAAGAAAAGAACAACCGTAAACAAAATAAAAACTAAAGAAAAAAAGGAGAAGAATAGTTTTATTCCAAGAGAAGAGTTTACAGAATAAAACCTAAGACAATTCTAAATGAATGAGATACAGGTGTATTTATAGCTGCCATGACCAAGACTAAGTGGCCAATTACAAGATGTGGGATTACAGTCTTTGCCCAAATAACAAATAAATCAATGTGAACGCATGTGAATGGTCATGCAAATGTAATGGAAAAATAGCTTGCGGGCATCAAACAACATCAACTTCAATCATTTTGAGCATGAATAAGAACTCCATAACATATGAGACAAGCGATCTTTATGAAAAAGCATTGAATCTTGAATTTAAAATATGCGGCAGAAAGTGGTTGAACAACAACATTTCTTCAGGTCTTCAAGCTTTAATCCAGCTCTAAAAATCAACACTCTTCTTGCACCAATTCTTCAAGCTTTTTAACAATTAAGTGCATCAATCCATTCATCTTAAATAATCTGAAAACACAACTATAAATACACAGTATCAATTATTTTATAGAGAAAAAAAGATAAATAAGAAGATAAAATATACACATTTATGTGTATATCAAATACTCCTACACTTATCTTTTTATTTGTCCTCGAATAAACTAAACTAAGATATGTCACACTTTCGTAGGAAACATGATTGCATTTAGCGTATGCAATAAGCCGTTAAACCCCTAGGTGTTTCTAGTAGGACGAGTGTTGTCTCATGAGGATTTTCGGCGAATACTACACACAAAATCCAAAGCATCTTATGTAAGCGGATTAATCAAATAATATATTCAAGGTCTTTCGAATTCCAAGTACTTCACTTAATTTCAATAATAACGATTTAGTCCTAAATTGTCCATCCAGTTATTAGTGCAAAAATGAATAAATTTTTTCAAGTTGAATCATAATTCCTTGATAAAATTGTAATTGCCTTGAAGGTTAAGAGCGTGGTGTCAACCAAAGTTCTACAAATCGACAATGTGCACCCAATCATTTATTTATTCCTTTTTTTTGAATAATTTTGCAGTAGTGTAACTGTAATGTATTGGATGTGAGTTATGCATAGATGAAGGAAAATTTTGTAAGTTCTAAAATTATTATAGATAAAAGGGCAAGTGTATTAGTTGAACTTCAAGCTACAAAAGATAAAGTAATACTAAGGCACAAATGGACGTTTTGTTTCCTTTCATCTCCTCTACTACAATCCTCGCTTATAAGTACGGTATGATGGATGTGGATGGAATGGAAATGAATGCTTTATAGTCAAGAATGATGAATGACTATTTTATTCTGAGAGATTTTCTCTTTATTGCATTTTTTTCTTTTTCGTTTTTTTTCTAGATGAATGATGAGTGGATACGGAATGGAATGACACCGTATATTATTTCATTTGATTCATCCTCTACTAAGCGAATCATAACCAACACTTCATGAAAGGAAAATTTTGTGCCATAGTTACTCTACTTCTATAACCCTAATTCAACATACAAGTCTCAACTGATGTTATATAAAAAGCTGAAAGGAAAGATAAGCAAAGTTTCGTAAAATAGATAACCCATATAAAGTAAGATATGGCATATGGTTATCCTACCTTAAAACAAATACGGAGTGGGTAGTGTAATATTAGTATAAAAAGTGACGTTTTTTAACCATTGAATATAAATATGTAAAAAGGTTCTTAAGTATACCAATACAAGAAAAACTTGTCAAAACATGGATGTAAATTGACTAAAACTTGGACTTGAATAATGTAGGGGTATCGAAGAAGAACGCTACAATGAGTCATTTCTCTTTAGGTGGGCCAAGTGGAATTTAAAACTTACAAGTTTAATAATTTGAGTGAAAAAATATTATGCAAGAAAACGAACCCAGAAAATCCAACAAATGTAGGTGCAAAATCATTTTTATTTGATTTTTTTAATGTTTTTTTTTGCTTGCACATTCTAACATGTATAACAAGGGTTGACGCACTTACTCTAGAACACGACTGATGTCTGCATAGTCTCAAAGTAGCATCTTAAAAAGATATACCATGACTCAATGAATAAATAATGTTCATTCCTATCACCCAGCAATTCAACTTATCAATAAAGAACCAAGGTGTTATTTATGAATTTTAAGTTAGTCCTTGTTCAACAAATGACCTAATTCATTAAATTTGACTGCTGATGTAATGTAAATTCCCCCCATACTTGAGTGTGACTATGTCCTCGCAGTCGTTAATCAGACATATCTTAGTGAAAGGGAAAGATAATAAGAGGGTAAGGGCGGCTTACCGGGTACACGTGTAGAAAATACGCAGTCATCAAATAGATGAATCGGTCCATAATGGACCAATGGATCAACCTCATTAAGATTGTGAGACATAGTTTAAGCACAGAAAACCAAATCATAAAGGATTTTATATTGCGTTTTACATCTGGAAAAACAATTTTTTTTTTCAAAAATTTGAGTTGCTAATTTTAAAATTTTGAGCTTACAACTGATCCAAAAGTCGAATTGAATTTCTATTGCGACTAAAGAGAGGTCATTGAGCCGGGGTTTAGTAAAAGTTTCAAAAACCAAGTTTGATTTGTTTAGATGATGTATAAATTGAGAGATGTGTGCATCATTCTCAACGCCACACTTGTTTTGATAAATATTGTTCAGTTTTTCTTCGATATTTGAAATTTTGTTGACTAAAGGTTCATTCGTAAATCTAAAGTTAAAATCAAACAAATGATTTTTCAGTAAATATTGAAATTGACTTTTCATAAAAAACGTGTTATTTTCAAAAAGAGTTCATATACTGCAGAAATTTATCATTGAAAAATAGGTGATCATAGTGATGTTCAGCTGAACCAATCAAGTCGCAAGGATTTTCAACGGTTTTAGAAAAATCATCATTGTGTTTAAGATCACATTCAATAGTTTCGTTGTTTTCAACCTCAAGAATTTCAAAGTTTTCAAATGTTTCATTTTCAATTTCAAACCCAACAACATTATCGTCAGTCAGTTTAAGAAGTTTTCGCTGATCATGGTCGTCCTCACTTAAACAATTGTTACCAACTTCATCATTTCTTTCAGGTTGACAATTCAAAGTTGCTAAATTTTCAAAATTTTCAGAATCTAAGAGAGGGAGATCAAATTGAAGATTGTCGTCTTCGTTTTCTAGAGAATTTAAATTCAAATTAATTACAGAGATTTCAACAACTTCATTAAAAAATTTATCAATTTCAAATGTTGTTAGTTGAAAATTTTCGATTTCAGTAAAAATTGAATTTTCAGGAGGAGCACCAGTTTGAGTTTGAACTTCAGTTTCACAGAAATCAGTGTTCTGCACTAGAGATTTTACAAAATTTTCATTTCCATCAACAGTAATATCAACAGAATCACCGATAATCGTTATATAATGTTATGAGGAAGTTAATGGCTGATTATTTGTTTCAATAAAAGCGTTGGCAGAAACTTGTTTGTCACTAGATTGGGATTTATAGTTGTTGTACAAGTTTGTAACTTCAATTTGAAGAAAAACAATTTGATAAACTATCCCAATAATTTCAATGCAACTCAGTTTGCTATCTGTTATTCATTGAGCAAGTTCTTCGAAGTAAGTCAAGCCAAGTTTCATGAAATCCTCAGATTCATCAACGTCATTAATTCCCTCCAATAATTGATTTTTTAGATTTTGCCAAAGTTCAATAATATATCGAGCCAGTTGTCGAATGATATGCATGTTTTCAATATCTTTGTTTTCAGAATCTTATTTTTAATCTAAAGTTCACGCCCATTTCTTGATTTCCTCGTGACAAATCCAAATTTCATGCATTAATTGATCAAGGCTTTCTTTAATAAAATTGGTGGACACATCAGACTTCATGATGTTGTTTTTAGATTCTTCGTTCTTATATGTTCCATACTAGTTGACCTTAAAAATTCAACCACCTCATCTCTTAGAAGTTGTCCATTCTTTATTTTCTATAACTAACATCGCCACAAATTTAGCTTGTTCGCAACACATTTTTCATATCCAATAACCAACATTATATTTCCACTCGTATTATGAAAATCATTCTAGTTTTGATTGTTGAAATTATTCGATAAGTTTTCAGCTTGAAATTCATTCTGATTTGAATTGTAACCAGAATAATTTAAAATTTGAAAAGAATTGCAATTTTGGTTGTACATGGGGTAAACACGCATGTACTAGAAGAAGAGAGTATTTCATCCAAAAATCAGTTGTAAAACTTTTGGCTCTAAAGAAGCTCTTAAAAAAATATTTTAAAATTAACAACTTCGGATTATATGAATACAAGTCTAGGCCAGGTTCGGACATGGGCTATCAGTGTGCCACTAATCACCGTAGAAACATGACTAAAGGTTTAAGAACCTGTTTGGGTTCTAGACTCTGCCATTCCTTAGACACCTAAGAGAGTATCAATCCTAAATGTCAATTTAACGAATATTTTGTCCTATGAGCTTTGGAGAATCCTAGATTCGATTTAAACTTTTTAATTTATCCCACCTTCATTTTAAAATTTCCAACCACACATCAATAAATAAAATATCAATCACAGAACAGTCACAGAAGAATAAATTGCAAAATAAATTTTTTACAAGCAAGCCATGACACCTGCTAGAAATCTTTACAAGCATTTTTTATATATTTTTCAAGAAGCACCATACCCTGTAGAATTTGGAAAATTCTCACTTAGATCGGCAGTCCGTCTAGTGCAACTGAGTAGCATTAGCGCGTTCACACCCCCACTTGGTATGCAACCGCTCCAACAGTTCAAATTCTGCTATTTGCAAATTGCTTCACCTTTGAAATCCCTTTTTTAAAAAATTAAAAAACTAAATAGGAATTGAAGTTAAACTTAAAAAAAACTAAATTTACAAAACTAAACTAAAACCCAAGCGGAATGGGAACTTAAAATCGGCCTTGCACACCAATGTGTCACAAACCGATCAAATAGTCCAACCAGACTTGGAGTTCTCAAATCCAAATCCAGAAAAACAAAATACACGCAAGGAATATCAATATGAGCTTGGTCACATGTACAGGATTCTTATTATTTTATTTATTCTCAGAAAATCCCAAGCCAAATCGAAAACAAATCATGCCCAAAAAATAGATGGAAACAAATCGTGACTTCCCCTGTTATTTTTCGGATAATCACGAGAGAAAAATTGGAAATCACGCTCCTTTACCCACCCCAAAATCTGTCATCCAATTTCAAAAAGCCAAATCTAACCCCAATCGAATTCCAAACCTTATTTGACGTTCGAAACATGTTTTGACCAGTTTTGTTGATCGCAGTTAGGTGTGACTTTGGGTTTTCAAATCGGGGTTTTGTAGTTGCGAATTATTTGTGGTAGATTGGGGTATTTTTGATGGGGATTTGCTTGTAGAATTGAATTGCTGAAGCTGGTGAGATTTGGTCTGAAATTCAAATTGGGTTTGTGATGATTCAAAGTTGGATTCCGATCAGTTTGAATTGGACTAGGGTATTTGATGGTCCGTGACTAGGTATTTGTATACGAGGGTGGATGCGTGGGTGCCATTTGAATTAATGAAGGTAGTGCTTGGACTATCGAATTGGTAGGTGAGGTTCTGATGATCGGTGATGACTGTGTGACAATGGGTGATGTTCTTGGTTGTGGTTTGAAGTGGTGATGAAAATCGGTTGGGTCTGTGCAGATTGGTATTGAAGATGAAGGATGTTGAGAGGTGAATTTGTGGTAAGAAGAGTATGGCTGTGAGTATTGATAGCTGATGTAAAGGTTGTGAAGAGGATGACTGAGGTTTATGTGGGATGCGATGAAATATACAGCAAGGAGAATGAATGCCCGGTACAGTGGGTAATGTACTGATGGTTTATGAAATTTGGGACATGGACTTGATCAGGCTTGCAGAAAGAGGGCTTCAATGGTTGGATTTTATGTCAGAAAGATGAATGGAAATTGTTGGGATGATGGTTTGCGGAACTGAGTTTATTGCTTGGTGTGAGATTGTGTGTTGTAATGGAAACTGAGGTGAGGCTTCCAGGTATGAACTGAGTGGTGATTTTGATGATTAAGGAGGGTATGGTGATGTTAAGGAGTAGGAACAAATCATGGTGACAGTGGCAAAAGATTTTGCATGAAGTATGTGGAGGGGATGTACTGTTTGAAGAGGTTGTTGTGGCTTATGTAGAGAGAAAGAAAATGCAAGGCAAGAAAAGGGAAATAAATAAAGAATTGCAAAAGGATTTTTTTTAATGGAAAAATAAGAAAACAAAAAATATAACCCGAAGGATTTACTAATAGAAATTATTTTGGTCACCGACAATGACGCCAAAATTTGTTTACGAACAAATTAATCAATTGTAAACAATTATTAAATTTGTTCGACTTTCCGAAATAACAAGGGTTATTGTAAATGGTATCGAACTCTAGGACCAAAATTATTTTAACTAATAAATCCAATCATATTATTCCGAAAGTTTGATTTTTTTAAAACAATAAAAAATAAATAAAATGAGAGTTTTTTTTATAATAAATGAGAGCTTTTAGGGAGTAATGCCATAAAATGGATTAATAATCATCAATAGCCAAACAGATTAATATAGATCTAACTCATGTTTCTGTCACAAATATGAATCAAAGATAATTAGGTTTTTAGAAACAAGCATGTGAATAACGATAAACATAGGCTATCAGGATAGATTCACTACTTTATTTCTCAAACCCTAAAAATTAGATCTAAATCTGATAGGTGTTAGATCGAACTTGAATATACCCTGTGAAGGAGCACAGCTCTTAAATGACATAGAGTATGAAGGCTCAGATCCAACTCTTGAATCAGATCTAGATCTATATTCATAACATCCTCATCTATTTGGCTATGTGATTCATATTGAATCTAGTCTAAAAGCGTCATCACCCCTAATTAAAGGGGATTAGATAGGCATAGCTAAATGAGAAAAAGGGAAGAAGAAAAGAACAAACATAAATAAAATAAAAACTAAATAGAAAAGTAGAAGAATAGTTTTATTCCTGGAGATGAATTTACAGAATAAAACTTAAGACAATTCTAAATGAAAGAGATACAGGTGTATTTATAGCTGGCATGACCAAGACTAAGTGGCCAATTACAAGTTGTGGGACAAAATTCTTTGTCCAAATAACAAATAAACCAATGTGAAGGCATGTGAATGGTCATGCAAATGTAATGGAAAAATAGCTTGCGTGCATCAAACGACATCAACTTCAATCATTTTGAGCTTGAATAAGAACTCCATAACATCTGAGACAAGCAATCTTTATGAAAAGGCATTGAATCTTGACTTTAAAATATGCGGCAGAAAGTGGTTGAACAACAACATTTTTCAGGTCTTCAAGCTTTAATCTAGCTCCAAAAATCTACACTCTTCTTGCACCAATTCTTCAGGCTTTTCAATAACTAAGTGCATCAATTCATTCATCTTAAATAATCTGAAAACACAACTACAAATACACAATATCAATTATTTTAGAGAGAAAACAAGATAAATAAGCGGATAAAATATACATAATTACGTGTACATCAATTGTATATATATGTAAAGAAGATTTAATCAACTACAATAAATGATTCTTTGAAGAAAGAATGCTTGCATGGTTAGGAGTATGATCTCCTTAAATTTTTGGAATCACCCAAAGCCGGTGAAACTACCTACAATGGTAGAAAACCCTTGTCCCAAGATGGCCAGAGCAAGGCACCCCTTCGAGGGGGGTTGGTGTGTAAGCCTTTATCCGCGCCCAAGTCAGAAAGGGCCAGGTTAAAGCATTAAAAGTGTAAGCCTCCGCCCCTATGATGGAGCAGCTAAAGTCCTTACTCTCGACTTTGATGGCCTAGGTAAGACACCCCTTGGAGGGGTAAGGGGTGAGTGTAAGCCTTTATCCGCGACCAAATCAGATAGGGCCATGATAAAGCATTAAAAACCCTTATCTACGCCTACGATGGCCAGGTTAAGGCACCCCTTGGAGGGAGGGGTGAAGTGTAAGCCTCTATCACCGCCTACAATGGCCAGGGTAGAGTATCAAAAGAGTAAGCGTTTAGCCGCTCCTACGATGGCCAGGTTAACTCATCTAATCCCTTATCACCGCCTACGATGGCCAAGGTAAGGCGCCTCCTAGAAGGAGGTCGGATACGTCCTTAGGCCCTACTTGAGAATAAGCTAGCCAAGTGCACTGGACACACAATCCCAGAGAGTAGCTAAAAAAACCCATACATCCTATGCTTTGACAATCACAAGCCCAGAAATCGGCTAACCAAGCACGTACATCCTCTGCTTTGCAAATCAACCTGAAGGGGATAACAAAACTAAAAAAGCCAGGTGTGGATATGTGGTCTTCTATCAAATACCTGAATCTGGGTTATGGTTCTAGACTGCTATTATTTCCAAATGTGGATATCTGATCTTCTATCAAATACCTGAATCTGGGTTATGGTTTGGGACTTCTATTACTGCCAGATGAAAATATCTGGTTTTTCAATCAAATACCTAAATCTGGTTTATGGTTCAGGACTTCTATTATTTCTAGATATGGGTCTTCTATCATTAATACCCGAATATGGGTTACGAAGGTACTAAATGTTAATACCAGATGTGGATATCTGGTCTCCTCCTAAATATCTGAATCTAGGTTTCAGGTGTTCTCAGGTGTTCTATTTGTATATGCTAGAAGTGAATTTCTCGTTCTTTGTTACGAACGCCTAGGCATGGAATGCATAACTTATGTCTACACTTCTAAATAAGGAGTTCCAGATTTCTTACTTTAAATACCCTAACCTAGGTCACAAGACTCTAAATATCATTCTTGGAATATGATTTACTATCAATACTCGGATCGGTAACTCGAGTCTACTACCCAAAAGCCATCAAATGAAGATCGTAGTCTTCCATATCTCACAGGAAGATTCTCCAAGCATGAACTCAAATTATAATAATGGACTTCTACTTCCAGATGAGAATCTTGGGTTACCTCCATATCGATATGATGCAAAACACCTAAACTTGAGGGACAATTCTCTTATTACTATTTCAGGGAAAGAGAAGTTTTTAGACTCCCGCTGCTATGCCCAAATAAGGGGCTCAAACATATTACCTTGTTCCTAAAAAAGGGTTTCTCATTAAGTGCCCGGGCAGGAACCTCGAGTCCTTCAGTTGGATCATTATAACAAGGGTTATGTTTTTCTCAACACCTCACACAGCGAGGTTCTTTAAAACTCCTATTATGCAGAATTGCTATTCTCAAAACATAGAATATGAATAACCATATCATCCTACCATACATTCATTTATTATTTGATTACAATACTGTCTCACATAGAAGGAGCAAATTGTCATATATATATATATCCTACAAGGTTAACACCAAATATTGTGCATTAAGTTTGTGCAGAATAGTGCAATAAGACAACTGGAAGAGATTATTTTTAGCAAAAGCAAAGATCACATGTCATGTGATATCTACACAATTTACAAAGCTGTTTACAAAATCATTTCACAAGTCAACCATGTACAAAATATAATTACATTAAGTGTTTTACTTTTCCCACATTTGTATCATCCTGGCACCTTACCACGAGTTATCGAAAGAAGTTGCACAATAACTAAGCCTTTCGATCTGGGTCAGGATTGTTTAAGACATATTCCCAAGACTTACAACATGCCTCGGTCTCCTCTAACTCAAACTCTAAGTCAGTGATTCATTGAAGTAAATTATGTATCTCTTCATCGGAATCACTAGGAAGAGTGATCCTTGTTTATAGCCTAAGAAAGGTTTGATCCTTCTCTTTCAGTCGGCTTTCAGGAGTGGATATTTGTTAATTCTGATTCCTAATTATCAACTTTTGAATACAATACATTCTTTCCCACTTCGTGGAGGGAGCCTCTTTATAAATACCCTTCTACTCTACAATTGTTAATTATTTTTCTATGGGTTGGGGAGATGGAATTATGAATTGATTTCCCTGTTCATAAACAAGACAAAACACAATTATTTGCAAACTTCACTTTGAAAGAATTATTGATAGATTATCACTTTCATTAACAAAAGAGTTTATTACAAGGTACACACACATTAAGAGTTATAAAATAACCCTATTGGTCAAAGCACACCTTGTTTATGATTAAACTCAATAAGTTGGGTTTTAAGTTTCTTTTGAGATGGTTTCCCATTCATCACCTAGAAAATCTAGAGGAACCTCATACTTCATACACATGCGTTGAAGGTTACCAATTAAAGGGTCCCCTTCAACTTTGGATGTTGTGTGGGAAACAATTTGCAACGAATATTCCATTATTATTGAACTAGAATATGAGTATAAAGCATCTCTTGAAAATGCATCTTCATGTAGGATAAGATTATGTCATGACACGAAACGAAATAGTAAATTGATGATATAAGATGTTGTCGTCGAAAACATTTTTAATCTTATCAGCAACTTCACCTACTCAATGAAAGGCTAAGTTATATCCTTCTGGTTATTATCTAAACCTACATTATATTGGAAAACAATGTTTTCTCCTATCTATACATTGTTATAGGTATCCGATTACCCAAAACGGAATGGGTAAGAAAAACATTGCTAAAGCAAAGGCCATACCCAAGGAACAAAGGCTTTCGGTTGAGCTGGATGCACCGTTCCTTTCTGTTCTTGGTTTGAGGAATCACCATCTTTGGAAAGAATTTCAACTGAATCTAGGTCAGAAGAAGCATTCAAGGGACCACGAATTATATCTTTGGAAGTATGAGTTCCACCAGCGAAAGGAGTTGGATGACTTTTCCTTCACTCAAATCATCAAGAAGCTCTTGGATTTTGGAGTCATGATCGTTACCAATGTCATCCCACTCATCATCAGTATCCACGGTTTTGTCTTCCCCCATGTATGGATCAAGGTCATCCAAAGGGTCCTCAATATACAAAAAGTCTTTAGGCCTTACTATATTTCCCTCAAGAACTTTAACTCCTTACTTGAGTTGTTTAATTTTGCGCATAACTCGACCCACAATAGAATGATGAACTGAAGGAAATTCAATCGTTGGATAATTTTGAAAATTGTCAGAATACGCCAATAGGAGAGCATCCTCGAAAGGTTTCAGCACCACCTTCAGAAATAAAATTTTACAAATGAATACATTCTAGTTTTAGCCTAAAAATTATGCGCTAGGAATTGGAGAGCGCATTCTGATTCTTGGAAAGTTGGTCATCTTTGTCCTTTGTCCTTTTAGTGTGATTAGATACCACCAAAGCCTTCTCATCTTCGAGATCCTGTTTAGACAACTTAAGTGCTAGTACTTGGTCGTTCAAAAGGAACTTAGTTTTTTCTCGTCCTCAAGCTCCAATTCAACCCTCTTAAGTGATAACTTTAATTATGCACACTCTTTCTTATGCTTCTCTATCAAAGACTTAATTTCGGAGCCCAACACGACCTTCTCTTCTTTAAGTGTTATAACTTCAGAAGAAAACGGAATAACCATCTCCAAGAAAGAATACCATTTATCGATTATCTGTGAAAAGAAAATAAGAGTCGATACATATGTAAGAGTGAGAAATCAAAGAAGTAAAATAAGGTTATACCGAGAGTTGTTGTTTGACAAGTGATCGTTGCAAACTTGTTAAATTTGAAGACGAGGATGACAATGAAATGTTGGCAATTTCGTCAGTAGAAAGAGCAAGCTTTACAATTTCATCGAAATTTTGAGTCACTGGAGAAGGTCTGGAAAAACTGGCATGTCTGGGTGGAGAGTGCATCTTGAGATCTTGTTCCACTAAGTTTAAAGATCCAGGAGAATCAGCATTTGGATACGGTTAAGAAAGTCATTGCCCGTGGCCACAGTTTGTTAAGAAGTGGCACCGGAGGTCGCATCAGTAGAAAGGGCAACAACATCGAGAGTGTGATGCTCAACGGACTTAGCCACGACACCTCTAGAAAATGAAGGAGGAGTTGAAGACCCATCCTTATGTCTTTTAGAGGCTGGTTCATTAGTGATAGTGGCAAGACTTATTTTGGCAGCAACATTAGATCTGGCTAGGGAATCCAGGTTGGATTCCCCATCAAAATCTTGGGAGGACGATCGAAACAATCATCAGGGGAAGTAGAATTAGAAAGAACAAATATGGAACAAGGCTTCACAAATAAAATGAAAGAGTTCCCTTACTTGAAGTTCCGAGAAATAGAGGGGTTAAGTATGTGAAAACATCTGAGCCCAAAAATATGTGCTTAGTACCAGGAAAATGAATGGGAAGTATCCCTAAAATCTTTTGTCCAAGGGGAAGAAAACAATACTTCTAAAGGTTACCAGGAGTCAATAAGAGGGGCCGCTTTCCCAATTTCTCGAAAGGCTTATGAATAACATCAACAACTCCAGCCTCCTCGTCACTTAGGTCTTTTCTTATGGGAGAAAAAACTAAAATGAGAAAAAGGTTAAACAAAGCTTAAGAAATAACATAATGGATACTGAAGAATAAAAATCACCAAGGGTAGCTAAAGCGCTTATGATACCTAAAGGGCATTGGATGAAGAAAAATTGTGTCTCTCAGTATGAGGATAGTTTAAGCTTGTAACCAATCAGTTTCTTCGAAGGGTTCGCGTGAATAATAAGAGGATTTATCCTCTTAACTACTAACAGTCGTAACAAATAATGCAAAAGGCGAGGGATTAGAGAAGGTTATCCTGACTCAAGAGTTAGGATTTCAAGGCATAAAAGGCAAGTACATGTATTTGGAGTCATTTAAATGGGAGCCAACCTCATATATTGTAAGAATCTTAAAATGAAATCTGTAAATGGGAAGAAAACACCAAGACAAATGTGGATGGCTGAAAATGCGATGAATCCTTCTGGTGGGTTCCCAATGACATCTTTTTCAAAGAAAGGGATGGTATTAACTCTGGTCATACCAAAACTCTCAAGGATAGCTTTCACCTCATATTGGGTATGGACGAGGGAACGTCACAAGATGCCTACCGACCTTGACTTAGGGATAGAGGAACTGCCTGGGCTCAGTGCTCCAACGCTTTGCTTTTCAGACATGATGCTGCCAGGTGATATTATTTCATAAAGCATATTAACATAATAATTTCATATAAGCAAATACAGATTATTCACAAGATTAAAACCATCAAAAAACCTTAATGATATTAGTCACCCTGTATCTCTATGGAAACTAGAACACATCATAAGACATTAGAATCAGATCTTTGACATAGTTCATATATGATCATACACTTTACATATATGCCTAAAAATGGTTAAATGTTTAGTGTTTTTCATACAAACTTTCCCGACACCGTAACCAAAAAAAGGTCCTAGTATCGGGATATTCCAAAATTAAGATAGCCCAAATTTTTCGGGTATCGGTTCGGCCGAAACCAAGAGCTTAGCTATCAATACCGAAAACTTAACCGGTATCAAGGAAGTTTAAAACTTGGTACCAATGGAGTCAAAGTTAAGAATGTTATGTATTTGGTAACAGCCTATAACACCCCGCATTTTACGACAATTTAATAATTAAATAATGCATATATAAGCACAGACATAAATGTATATATGAAGAATCAAATAAAGATAATGCAAATAAAAATGTAATACATGCATTAAAAGAAAAGAAATGATTAGTTGCATGCAGTGTAAATATGTTACATGCACTGATTATGCATTAATAACAAAAGAGAAATAAAAGAAAAAGATTCATGCAATGGTTTAAATGAGACATTGTAACAAATATGAAAAAGAGGAATAAGAAGAGAACAATAACTACCATTGTTCAAAGATTTGTTAACAATAACCTTAGTAGTTCAGTTGGTTAGAGCATGTGACTTGCATACAAGAGGTACAGAGTTCGATCCCCGCCGCCATCATATTTTTATTTTAAGGGAATTGTTGAAATAACACATGTTCATGAGAGGAAACATGTATAAACGCACATATAAGGAAAAATATACATATAAGAAAGTAAAGAAAATATATGTATACATATATCTGATATTATATGTATATATGTGCAAAAAAATAAATATATACATGAGATAAAGTTCAAGATAAGGCTACAATCAATGAGATATGGCAAGAACCAAATAACGGTTCAACACCGTTTGAATTTTGAAAATGAAACGAAAGTTATGCTTATATATATACGTGAAAAATGGTCATTAGAAGATTTGTACAAATATAAGAAAATTACATGTGAATATAACAATTAAATAAATTCTAGAAATTCAAACATTCGAAATTCAAACTTCTGCATCAAAACAGCTCGCGAGACCCATAGGGGGGCGACACCCCTTTTGGGGGTCCGATACCCCTCAGATGCAGCTAGATTCATCAATGAATCTGGACTGTTTTCTTAACAATGTTCAGTGTTGACTCAGCGCTACGTGTACGATAAGATCCTGAACACCTATAAATAGGCTAGCAGAGCCTAGCCTAAATCTCACATTCTCTGAGACAACGTCTAACCTCTGCCATTCTTCCTCCTCCTGAAATCTCTTCAGAAAAATAAGATAATTAGTTTAGGAAAATTCTAATGCAAAATCTGGAGGAAAAGAATGGATCTTAATAAGAAGTTGTCCAGAATCGTATGCAAAGTAAGGTAAATTCTTAGATATGGTTTATTCAATTTTCATCCTCTTTCTTCCTTTTTTCTTTTAGTAAAAATCGTGGAACCATGGTTGTTAGGTTCTAAATCCATTTAGAGGAAACCATGGAATGCTAGATCTGGACCAGATCCAGGAATTGGAAAGCAAATTAGGTGAGTGGATTTAAGTTATATCATTTTTGATAATGGTATATTATCGTTTAACATTCCCCGTTAACATGTCATGTTAATCTGATATAATGATTAAAAGTGTTGAAATGCTATTATGATGTGTTGAGATATTAATATGATAAGTATAAATATGTTAGAAATTCATATGTTGAAATGTTTAATATGCTGAAATCTTCACCTGTTGACATGTAAACTTGTTAAAAATACGTGTAGCGATTACTGTTGTTATAATTACATGTCAGCTTGTGACAATTATGTACTTGAACCTTTAATTGTAGAAATGGGAATAATTACATGTTAAATTAGAATAATTACATGATTTGGCGACCACATGTTATTTTGAGATAAAAATTAATACATGTTAGAAAGGACATGCGACGTAAAATGGGCTTAATATGATGACATGTAAAATATATTACAGTGAAAATTTGAAAGAATGGACAAACCTAAATTATATTTAAATTTTACACTAAATAGAAAACTATAACTAAACTTAGACACGAGGTTAAATTCAACTTGTGGTAGAAGTCTTCCCGGAACAGCCCGACAAATCCAGCGTCCACAAGTTGTTAATTTAATGTGAGAGGTCTAGTGCGTAAATAAACATGTACCGGTGCTAAGACACATGGTTAAGTCAACTTGTGGAAGAAGTATGCCCGGAACCGCCCTGCAAATCGTGCATCCACAAGTGTAGGCTTAATGTAAGAGGTCTAGTCCATAAACACACACATATATATAAATATAATTATATGTAAATAACCGGATTGATAAATAACAATAATTGTAATTAAGGGAAATAAATGGGAATTGAATGAAAGTTGCAATAGTAAAAGGAATCGAATGAACGGTGAATGATAATAACCTATTATAAATTAATTACATTAATGAGAATGTTATATAACAGGTAGACTTGTCCTAGGGACAAGTGGAGATAATAACTTAGGTTATAATAAACGATTAAGAAAATGAATAACTTAAGTAATGAGACGAGTGGTACTTAATTGTAAATTAAGTAATCAGTAAATGGGGAAAACTGAAACTAGTTGTTTGTAATAAGTAGAGGAAGGGGAAAATTTATGAAATATAAGAAGTTGTACTTAATTATAAATTAAGTAATCTATAAACTTGAAAATCTGAAATATGCTGATAAGAATAACATGTTAAGGCTTGTCCTATGGACAAGAGGAAATTATAACATAGGTTATAATAAATGGAAAAGAGACTTATTAGTGAACTGAGACGACCCCAAACCCGTACGGACGGTGGCAAGGGTAATCCGTGGAATATAACACATAAACAGAAAATAGCAGAACAGAAATAAATAAATACACCAGATAATGAACAATAGAATATACTGGATAAAAGTAATCATCAGAGTTACACAGTATACAGGATCATACTTAGTACAAATACAGTTCAACTATACATATATGTCTATAGTGGAAAAACAAACATAATGTACAATAGGAGCTGAACAGCATAAAAAGAGATAAATGATAGAATCCATCTTCAGCTCCAGCTATCCGGATAAAGCCTGCTAAACCTGAATACAAGGCTGCCCGTGTAGAAAAAGGGGCACCCGAGTTTGAAAGTGAAACAAACTACGAGTCAATCATGGGACTGGTATGAGACATCTACTCAACACATTTCAAATATGGCTAATCACAGGACCACGCCACTTTCGTGTAACGGGTTTACTCCATTGGATTTCCAGTGCTTTAAAACAAATCATTCTTTTAAACATCGCAATGCTTTTTATAAAAATGAAGCCATTATAAGACTCAGTTCCCATCACACAATGCAACACAAACCGGAGGATAGAGTTTTTTCCTTATAACGGCCAAAATATGCTTGATACGGATAAAACAAAAGCAATTGATATTATTACTAGTGTTTGCATGTTTCAAAAACAATTTCGAATCATAACTATCAATCATAGACGGCATGGGTACCATATATCATGTCACCATATATATATACAATCTAAACCGCACGATGTCGTATTTGGAAATTGGATTTCCGTCATGAACCAAGGCAAAAGATAGTCCTTACCGAATTCGAGACGCTCTAGCCCGCCCCTCAGGATCAGAGCTCGAGTGATCCTTGGATCTTCAGAGCCGGTCCACCGATGTGGATTAAAATTCCTGAACAATGCGTTTCCCTGCCCTATGGGGCGTAAATGAGCCAACAAATGACTCCATCGGACCCGGATCGTCCGATCAAACCGAGGCGCCTCGCAACAGTAACAACCACATAAGTCAAACTCGTCAAGGCGTGTAAAACCACTGACGCCACTTCTAGCTAGAAGGAAACGCATGCCCTCCCTGAGGTCCTTCCTCCCGTTTTTGGTTCATACCGGCTGTGAGGTTCGCGAATTCATGTTATACACAAAGCTACGCCACACAGGCGGTGCTTTGATCATCACCACAAGACTTTGCTTTCCAACAGAAGCCCTGATCATTTGCCACTTAGGCATGCCACACTAGCAATTCATGCCATGCGACTGATGTCCATCGATATACAACCTCTGAGCTCGTGCGTTTCAGAGAAGGGCGTTAAGAAAAAGAATAAATTCTCCGCCGCCAAACAGATGTATATTTAATAGAGATCAATCAACACAGAATAAAATCCAGTGTCAGACAAACTGTCCATTTACAAGTCCGTTCTGGGTCTGAACGAAGCTAGAGGCACTAAATACCTCGCAAACCCATCGATCACCACGTACGTCTGGATGATCACCATTCATTATCCATATTTTGGGATGCCTCCCAATGAGGACCTCGGTTACCATCCAAACGAGGTGAAGATCTCCGGTCTTCGACCATCGTCTTCATCTTCGATTTCTTATCGTCGATTCAATTATTCAGAATGGGATAAACCCGGTCTTTCTGAGCAACTCGCGTATATAATAAACAAGTGCAACACTAACATATATACGCATCATTTCAATTCATTAGTCACTAACCGTCAATCAGTAAGAGAATGATTTCCCAAATATTAACCCCGAAGGCCGAAACCAACATCAGATCAACACCCAAGAAACCATTCGACTTAGCCAACCTTCAGTTAATTTCTAAATCACATCCATATCGTTTATAATATTTTCTAACAATTTATCGCTATTTTTATTTATTTTAAAATAGCCAATTTATTCAAAACGACGCTTCGGCCATAACGCGGCCGTGGCGCTGTTTTTCTTCAGATTTGATTTACACATATCTGAAAATCTAACCGTTGGATCTTCACAAAATTTACATCATTAGAAAGATCTTTTCAAAACGAATCCAACGGTTCCAGTTTTGGGAAAATCCGACGGTCGGATCTCCAGGTATAATCGTTTGAAGTTTCGATTTTGAAATACGAACTGCAGCGTCGTTATTCGATTAAATATATATATATATATATATATATATATATATATATATATATATAAATATAATCGATTCTGGCGCTGTTTTTCTTCAGATTTGAATTAAACATTCAAGACAATCTAACTGTTGGATTTTTACAAAGTTGGTGCCGTTGGAAAGATATTTCCAAGGCGAACCCAACGGTTGCGATTTCAGGAAGATCCGATGGTCGGATCTCCCGTACTAATCGTTTGAAATCACGGTTTCAAAATTCGAACTGCAGCGTCGTTATTCGATATATTTCAATTCTATTTAAATATATATATCGATTTTTCGATTTCAAAACTATATTCTTTTCATACATTTGATAAAAATGATATTTTTATCTAACTGTCTTCTATTTCAACACTTCACTATATTTAGCAATTCATGTATATAATAAAAATGCGATTTTTATTGTAAAACAATTTATTTCAAAACACTATTATTTCATATAGTTTATATACGTAATAAAAATAGGATTTTTATTATAAAACAATTTATTTCAAAATATGAATACCATTCAACACATGAATTTCAAATCAACGAATGAATTTCGATTCAACACATGAAGGTTTTCTATAGTTTATATATATATAGAAAGAAATGTGAGTTTTATACTTAAAACACGAACACCATTCAACACATGAATTTCAATTCAACGAATGAATATCGATTCAACACATGAAGGTTTTCTATAGTTTATATATATAGAAAGAAATGTGATTTTTATATTTAAAACATGAACACCATTCAACACATGAATTTCCATTCAACAAATGAATATTGATTCAACACATGAAGGTTTTATATTCAACGAATAAATATAGTTTCAGCAAATGAAAATAATTCAAACACATTAATATTATTCAAAATTTCGGCAGCATAACGGCAGGGTAGTTAAAACCGAGACCGTCCTTAATACGGCTCCTCGCTCTACCTTAAAACCTCGCGATTTTTGACAATGGGGATCATGCATCTAGTTCGCACGCAGGCGGCATGTATATATTTATTTCATTTCCACAAACTAATCCTACGTGGTTTCAACCAAATATTTCTCAACCACAAATGGGTATTTTTCAACCACAATCAACCAATATCAACCACAAACAATCACAATCAACCATTCTCTATCAATCAATTTTCACACCAATCACAACCAATAAATATAGTCCATGGTTTGTGGACGAGGGGCGTATATACATATATATATATATTTATATATATATATATATAGCAATTCACTTCTATTTCAACACATATATAATTTTTACAACGCATATATAACTTATACATCGAACGTACAACTTATACAATGCTTATACATGAGGTGTACAACGCTTATATAACTTATACATCGACTATATAATTTATACATCGTCGTTTTCCATATCGTTTATAAATTAGAAATCTCACATTGGGTTCCACTCCACCAAAAATAGCAGAAGGCTCAGAAAAATATGCGGTCTTTTCTAAAATGTAGAAGACGTCCACACGAGTCCACTGTCTCTTGTTTCACTGAATTTCGACCACAAAGCAAAAAGATATGATTTTTCAAAGTTTGCAATGGTTTAAAGGTGTTAAAACTGTTGAAAATATATATAGCCGTATACCTTTCTGAAACGTTCAAAACTAGGTTTGAAGTTTTCGTGCAATCTGTGAATCGATAGCTCGATCGGGCTACGCAGTGTCTAAAGGGGAGGAGAGGTGCTCAGGCGCCGGGGGGAGTTGGCCAGTTCGACGCTGGCAGGAGGCGGCGGCGGCGGTTGGAAGTCGCCAACTTCCAGGCGTCGATCCAGGCGCTACAGGCCACGAAAAAATCCAATTTTTATATGGATGTGAAGATCATGAGGAGCTCTACAAAATCTTCAACTGGAGGAGGGGCTAATTTTGCGTGGATTGATCAGAAAGTGGACGGGAAGATTTCGAACGGTTTCCGCCTTCGATCGGGGAGAGAGAAAAAGGATTTTTTTTATAAAAATTCTGATTGGTCGGGGAAGTTTTAAAGGGGTTTTCTGACACGACCACCAATCTAAACCCAACAACTGTCGTTCCTAGTGTTTTGCCCCCATTCCGAACACAATGGGATATGTTTCGTAAGCCCATTCAACTGTTTCAGTCAGTTTTCCTTCAAATTAAAATATATAACATTCAATATTCAATTTGAACGTACATTTCAATTTGCCAGGGCCACAAACTGATTCCAAAAATTCCAGAAAAATAAATCTAGCTATGTTTCGATGATACGATCCCAACAAAACTAGTTTCGTCGAATTTTGAGACCGTTTGCAAAAAGGCCCATTTCTGGTCGATTCAATTTAACTACAATAGATCCAAACACATTTTCCTTTGCCACGCTCACATATTAACTTAAAAAATTATGAAATTTGAAACCTATCAATAACTTCACATCCCGGATCCAACAAAAGTGGTTTCGTCGAATTCAGAGGTCGTATGCAAAATGGCCAATTTCACGGGCTATATAAATTCCATAGCGACCTGTCTGAAAATTCATTTGGCCATAATTTTTGCTTTCCGCTATGAAAATTCGATTTTTCAGATTCGTTAGAAAGGTGTTCACTAACAGATTTAAATATTTTTGGTTTCACTCAAATCCGTTTTGTTTTGCACCCGATACAGTCCGACAAAGTTTGAATTCAATTTTTGAAACTGCAGCGCCTTTTCAGGCCTTGTTAATAATTAGAATTAATTATATTCATTTTCAATCGTCGATTCAAACTCACTTTTCATTGCTATTATTTAAAATATTTATTTTAAATATTTAAAATCCATTATTTTAGCCAATTAATTTTTTTTAAATTGGTTCAGATTTTCTGGGTCGTTACATGAACCTCAGTTAAGACAACTAAGATAATAAGTAAACGACAATAAGTTGTACTGACAATGTAAGATGGAATTATGATTAAATGAAAGAGTGAGGCAAACTTATGAAATGAAATAAGTTATATTTAATCATAAATAATGACTGACATGTTAAACATAAAACATGTGAATTGAGATATACTTAATTAGATATTAAGTAGAACATGTTATTGTGACTATGAAATCAAACAAGAATATAAAGGGATTATGGATTACAGATCTTGGATCACAATCTAGGAAATAAATGTTGTGGGCTTATTAATAAACTTAAATGGGTTAAGTTATATGATTGAAATTAATAAGCAAGAGGAACTTGGTAACTTGAATAAGAAGTCAGTGTGAATGGGAATAACCAAGTTAAATGAAAACATGATGAGGTAAAGCAAGCGCATAAAGGAATGTGTAGTTATAGGGTCTAATAAGATATTAAAATATGGCGCTTGGACCAGTCTGCACATTTGAGGGTGAATAACCCAATAGGGTAGATCATCGTGGTGTCAAGAGGTACGAAGGGAGCACACATTCTTCTTATTATTCTGTCGGCTCCGAATGACTGGAAGGGGAAGCATGCAACTTCCTGAGATACGTAAGGTGCTCCTGGTAGTCCACTGTGTGGTGGCATATGTTCAGGCAATGCCCGCAGAGGTTAGGTCTACGCGTTACTACCAGGTGGATGGGCCTTAACTGCAAAAGTAGCTTTGTACTCAAAATGCTGTAACGAGGTGACACTAGGGTGATTTGGCAATCGCCTCAACGGGAGGCGAGGTCAGGACCAACAAGGATAGTAGATCGCCAGGTACCTGTCATCGGCAACCAGTAGGATGCGAAAAGACTAGAGCTAAACCCAAGATGTCATTCACCTTTCACTATCGAGGTATGGTGGTTGAGGGGAGGCGCTAACTAGATGTTTAGATTGTTTGTTAGGGGCAAGTCTCTTAGCTCTGGTAGTCTTTACTAGTTGAGGGAGGGGCCGAGGTGGGGCCATAGCCACTATGAAAAACAGACCTGAGGGAATCTGTATTTGGAGGCTCTTAAAGGTGGGCCTGTACAAATATGGACAAGCTCCCAACCGAGTTCCATATTTCTTGTATAGCCCTACCATGGAACTCGTGCACATGAGATGTTATGTGCGGTTAAGGCATCGAATATGATTGACGATATGTATGTGTGAAAGTCTACATACATGCATGTCTGCTCTGGGTGGTTATCATAGACTCAAGGGCATTACTCTAGTATGGAATTTAATTCGATCGACGATGGCAATCTGTACGCTTACGTAGCGTAGTAATGACAAATATATGCGGAACGTAACATTGTTATGTAGATATCCGTACATCACTCCAGCTTAGGATGAGGGACTGCGTTCATTTCTATGGCATTACGGTAGAGACCGTCAGAGCTGGGTACCATGGGGTATACCTCAATATTGGGGGGTAGCTACATATATACTGTATTAGGTTAATCTACTGGGAGGTAAATGGGTACGACGTGTGTGTAAGCCTTGAGTATTGTTAACCCAAGTAACCTGATAAATAAGAAAATGTGATTGAACGATATATGTAGGATTATCCAAAGTGTATAATTTAAATCCAGTCACCAGAACTTGTGTTCTGACCCTCTCCTCATAACATACTCGCAGGTTAGAATTGTGGCAGAAACATGATAGCTTTGGATACTGATTAGGCAATATTATTACTACGGTAAGGCTATACTTTGATTATATTATACTTTATCCATTCCGCTGTAAGATATTTTCTAAGCTCTGATATATTTTATATCTATCTTTTCTGCAGGATACCAGAGCAACCAACACGGGTTCGATGGATTAGAATTTTGAAAAAATTCGATCTATCGGCATTCGGGTTGTTACATCTAATATCAGAGCTTAGGTTTAGGATTCCTCTATAGATAGTGAGTGAATGTATTTGTATTTTTAAAAACATAAATATTATATATATATGCCTAGATCCATAGAGAAACCCACTAAATAGAAAGAGTATAATATGGTAAGAATTGGGATATCTGTTTTGTACACTAAAGGAATGAATATGTAAATTTGAGACTCTTAGGAAATTTGTGTGGGAAGTGTACAATATATTTTGAAATAGAGAAGGAGGATCCCATATGTTAGTATTTCAGATTAGTGGGCTTGGCAGTAAAATCTTATAAATTGCAAAAAGTTAAAAAGAGAAAAATGGATTAGGAATATATATAGTTGAGAGAATTGACTTTGTGGGAGTGTCTAGAAAAGCCTAGAAAAATTGGAAACCTGCTTTGAGACTAACCCCATTGTTAACTTTTAAGAACTTGAAATTGTAAAATTTTTGAGAAAATGGTTTATGGTGTTTTCATGTTTTGCTCTTAAAAGTTATAGTTTTAAATAAGTAAAGTACACATATTGAGTTTTAAATTTAAATGGGGTATATTTTGTAAATAGTGATTTCTTGCGAAAACTTTGTCTAAAGTAAAATTCTCTCAGTAAAAGATGCATATTATAGTGCATGTATAGCTCACTAGTTTTCTTTTTATATTTCATACAAGAATTTTTAATAAAGAAAGTTTTGAAGTCTTTATTCTTTTAACAATCATTTTTGATAAATTGTTTTAAAAGACAATTTAGTGGGTGGACAAAGTAAGTTGTCGAAATTAAAAATATAGTAGATGGTTGCACCTTGTTGTAAGAGACTGAACCGACCTTATAGGTAAGAACAAGTTATAAATCCGATTGAGAAATAGTTGTCATTATCTACACCAGTTTTTGTGATTTGAGAAAAAAATATGATTTACATTTTTTTAAGATGACATGTTTTTATTGTTTGCGAAAGTGAGTTTTCATGAGGACAATAAAATTTTAAATCTTCTAATTTTTGAAAGAAAATTTAAATGAAAAGGAAAAACCGTGTTTAAAAAAAAGTATGGAGTAGTTAAGGATTAGTGCCTAGGGAAGACGGGAAGAGTTTTGAGGCTATGAAGAAAATAGCGAGAATTATCTTAGATAAATAGTAAGTTCCCGTAGAATGCGTAAGCAATGAAAAACCGAGGGTGTTGCTTGAAATAATTGTTGGTACATAGCTAGGACTAGTGCTGGCTACTAGATAGTAAAGGGCAAGTAAGTATTTAGATCCTCTTGCTAATTTTCATGTTAGGGGTACAACCTGTAATTGCATTTCTGTTGGGATCATTCTATTATTTTGTTCCTGTTGGGTGGTTAGGGTAACACCTAAACCTGTCATTGATCCCGTGGTTCAAGTTTGCTCTCTGAGGGGGACATAGTTCCGAGTTTCTTGGCCCTTGGTAGTAGATGTGAAGATTGTTTGTTTTCCTATTTTAGTTAAAGAACTAGAAGGCTTTTTCGAAACTAGACTTATATCAGATGACTAAATAATCTAAGAAAGGAGAAATGGTAGAACTAGAAAGGAACAACAAACTCGGAAAGTGACAAACTTGATAAATTATGAGAAAAGATGAATAAGAGTGAAAACTTCCAAGATAAGATGAAAAAGAAAAGTTGTAACAGAGAAAATTTTCTTATGTGGGTTGTGCTTGGATAGGAAAATAGGGGAATCTTTATAAATAGTTTCATAAAATCCAAGTAAGGTTGGAAAAATATTGGAAAAAAAGGGAGATGTGAAGTTTTCCATTTTCCGCCTTTTTGTAACATAAGAAATCGAATTTAGATTTTTTTTCTTGAAATTCACAGAAATAAAGTTGGTTGTAGGATTTTGGATGCAACAATTGGATGAACTGCACTCTTGCTCTGCAAGAATGTGGGAAATTTGGATGAATACATAATTAGATTTTCAAAATATTGCATTCATGTAGAATTGCCAGTATATTTTGGATGTGAGCATCATATTTTAAAAGGATTTTTGAAAAATTTGCATACACTTTAGAGGTACCGCTTAGGCATACATGCACTATTATGTTGTATTTCACTTTGCACAAGTGCATAATGTTTGCAAAAAATTGGATGCACAATGATGGATGTATATTATGTGAGGGGTTAATTGATTTTTACCCTTATCAAATTTCGGGGACGAAATTTCCTAAGGGTGGGAGAATGTAACATCCCTCATTTTATGACAATTTAATAATTAAATAATGCATATATATGCACAGACATAAATGTATATATGAAGAATAAAATAAAGATAATGCAAATAAAAATGTAATACATGCATTAAAAGAAAAGAAATTATTAGTTGCATGCGGTGTAAATATGTTACATGCACTGATTATGCATTAATGATAAAAGAGAAATAAAAAAAAGATTCATGCAATGGTTTAAATGGGACATTGTAACAAATATGAAAAAGAGGAATAAGAAAAGAACAATAACTACAATTGTTCTAAGCCTTACTAACAATAGTCTTAGTAGCCCTGTTGGTTAAAGCATGTGACTTGCATACAAGAGGTACAGAGTTCGATCCCCGTCGCCGTTGTATTTTTGTTTTAAGGGAACAACTGAAATAACACATGTTCGTGAGAGGAAATATGTATAAATGCACATATAAGGAAAAATATACATATAAGAAAGTAAAGAAAATATATGTATATATATATATGTGTGTGTGTGAGAATATATATGTATATATGTGCAAATATATATATACACACAAGAGATAAAGTTCAAGATAAGGGCAATCAATGAAATATGGCAAGAATCAAACACGGTGCAACACCGTTCAAAATTTTAAAACGAAATGAAAGTTGTGCGTATATATATACGCGAAAATGGTCATTAGAAGATTTGTATATGTATAAGAAAATTACATGTGAATATAACAATTAAATAAATTCCAGAAATTCAAACATTCGAAATTCAAACTTCTATGCCAAAACAGCTCGCGGGACCCATAGGGGGATCGACACCCCTGTAGGGAGGTCGACACCGGGGTCGACACCTCTCAGATGTAGCCAAATTCATCATGAATCTGGACTATTTTCTTAACGACGTTCAATGCTGACTCAACG
Organism: Allium sativum; assembly: GCA_030737875.1. NCBI lineage: Eukaryota > Viridiplantae > Streptophyta > Magnoliopsida > Asparagales > Amaryllidaceae > Allium > Allium sativum. Next base: position 40,201,658 of record CM060913.1, read on the forward strand.
CTGCGTGTACGATAAGATCTTGAACACCTATAAATAGGCTAGCAGAGTCTAGCCTAAATTTCACATTATCTGAGACAACATCTAAGTTCTGCCATTTTTTCTCATCCTCAAATATCTTCAAAAAATAAGATAATTAGTTTAGGAAAATTCTAAATCAAGATCTGGAGGAAAAGAATGGATCGTAATAAGAAGGTGTTCAAAATCATATGCAAAGTAAGGTAAATTCTTAGATCTGGTCTATTCAATTTTCTTCCTCTTTCTTCCTTTTTACTTTTAGTAAAAATGTGGATCTATGGTTTCTAGGTTCTAAATCCAGTTAGGGGAGACCATGGAATGCTAGATCTTGACCAGATCTAGGAATTGGAAAGCAAATTAGGTGAGTGGATTTAACTTATATCATTTTTGATAATGGTATATTATCGTTTAACATTCCATATTAACATGTTATGTAAATCTGATATAATGATTAAAAGTGTTGAAATGCTATTATGACATGTTGAGATGTTAATATGATAAAATATAAATATGTTAGAAATTCATATGTTGAAACGTTTAATGTGCTGAAATGTTCACCTATTGACATGTAAACTTGTTAAAAATACTTGTAGCGATTACTAATGTTATAATTACTTGTTAGCTTGTGACAATTATGTACTTGAACCCTCAATTGTAGAAATAGGAATAATTTCATGTTAAATTAGAATAATTACATGATTTGGCAATCACATGTTATTTTGAGATAAAAATTAGTTACATGTTAGAAAGGACATGTAACGTAAAATGGGCTTAATACGATGACATGTAAAATATAGATTACAATGAAAATTTGAAAGAATGGACAAGCCTAAATTATATTGAAAATTTACAGTAAATAGAAAACTGTAACTACACTTAGGAACGAGGTTAAATCCAACTTGTGGTAGAAGTCTGTCCGGAACCGCCTGGCAAATCCAGTGTCCACAAGTTGTTAGTTTAATGTGAGAGGTCTAGTTCATAAATAAACATGTAACGGTGCTAGGACACGAGGTTAAGTAACCTTGTGGAAGAAGTCTGCCTGGAACCGCCCAGCAAATCCAACATCCACATGTGTAGGCTTAATGTGAGAGGTCTAGTGCATAAACACACACATATATTAATATATGTAAATAGCAGGATTAATAAATAACATTAATTATAATTAATGGAAATGAATGGGAATTGAATGAAAGTTGCAAAAATAAAAGTAATGGAATGAACGGGGATATAACCTATTATAAATTAATTACATTAATGAGAATATTATATAATAGGTAGACTTGTCCTAGGGACAAGTTGAGATTATAACTTAGGTTAGAATAAATGATTAAGAAAATGAGATAACTTATGTAATGGGATGAGTGGTACTTAGTTGTAAGTTAATAATTAGTAAATAAGGAAAACTGAAACCAGTTGTTTGTAATAAGTAGAGGAAGGGGAAATTTATGAAATGTAAGAAGTTGTACCTAATTATAAATTAAGTAATCTGTAAACTTGAAAACCTGAAATCTTCTGATAAGAATAACATGTTAAGGCTTGTCCTAGGGGCAAGAGGAAATTATAACATAAGTTATAATAAATGGAAAGGAGACTTATTAGTGAACCTTAGTTAAGAGAACTAAGTTAATAAGTAAAAAACAATAATTTGTAGTGACAATGTAAGATGGAATTACGATTAAATAGGAAAGAGTAAGGCAAATTTATGAAATGAAATAAGTTATATTTAATCATAAATAATGACTAAAATGTTAAACAGAAAACATGTGAATTGAGATACACTTAATTACACATTAAGTAGAACATGTTATTGTGACTATGAAATCAAACAAGAATATAAAGGGATTGTGGATTACAGACCTTGGATCACAATCTAGGAAATAACATGTTGTGGGCTTATTAATAAACTTAAATGGGTTAAGTTATATGATTGAAATTAATAAGCAAGAGGAACTTGGTAACTTTAATAAGAAGTCAATGTGAATAACCAAGTTAGATGGAAACCTAATGAGGTAAAGCAAGCGCATAAAGGAACGGTTAGACATAGGGTCTAATAATATATTAAAATGAGGCGCTTGGACCAGTCCGCACGTTTAAGGGTGAATAACCCAATGATGTAGATCATAATGGTGTCATGAGGCACGAGGGGAGCACACGTTCATATGATTATTCTGTCAGCTCCGAAAGACTAGAAGGGGAAGCACGCGACTTCCTGAGATACGTAAGGTGCTCCTGATAGTCCTCTGTGCGGTGGGAGATGTTTAGGCTATGCTCGCAGAGGTTGGGTCTGCGCGTTACTACCAGGTAGGTGGGCCTCTACTGCAAAAGTAGCTTTGTAGTCAAAATTCTGTGACGAGGTGGCACTAGGGTGATTCGGCGATCGCCTCAACGGGAGGCGAGGTCAGGACCAATAAGGATAGTAGATCGTCGAGTTCCCATCATCGACAGCCAGTGGGATGCGAAAAGACTAGAGCTAAACCCAAGATGTCATTAACCTTTCACTATCGACATACAATGGTTGAGGGGAGACTCCAACTAGATGTTTAGATTGTTTGTTAGGGGCAAGTCGCTTAGCTCTTGTAGTCTTTACTAATTAAGGGAGGGGCCGTGGTAGGGCCATAGCCACCATGAAAAACAGACCTGAGGGATATATGTATTTTGAGGCTCTTAAAGGCGGGCCTGTAAAGATATGGAAAAGCTCCCGACCGAGTTCCGTATTTCTTGTATAGCCCTGCCATGGAACTCAGTGCACATTAGAGGTTATGTGCGGTTAAGGCATCGTATACAATTGACGATACGTACGTGGGAAAGTCTAGATACATGCGTGTCTGCTCTGCGTGGTGTATCGTCGATTTGAGGGCACTAATCTGGTATGGAATCTAATTCATCGATGGTGGCAGTCCGTACGCTTACGTAGCATAGTAATGACAGATATATGTGGAACATAACATTGTTATGTAGAGATTCATACGTCACTTCGGCATAGGATGAGGGACTGCGTTCATTTCTGTAGCATTACGGTGGAAACCGTGCGAGTAGGGTACCATGGGGTATACCTCAATATTGGGGGGTAGCTACATATATATTGTATTAAATTCATCCACTGGGAGGTAAATGGGTACGACGTGTATGTAAGCCTTGAGTGCTGTTAACCCAAGTAACCTAATAAATAAGAAAATGTGATTATACGGTATATGTAGGATTATCCAAAGCGTATAGTTTGAATCCGGTCACCAGAACTTGTGTTCAGACCCCCTCCTCATAACATACTTGCAGGTTAGATTTGTGGCAGAGATATGATAACTTTGGATACTGGTTAGGCTGTATTATACGGTAAGGCTATACTTTGATTATATTATACTTTATCCATTCCGCTGTGAGATATTTTCTGAGCTTTGATATATTTTATATCTCTGTCTTTTCTATAGGATACCAGAGCAACCAACACAGGTTTCGATGGATTAGAATTTCGAAAAAAAAAATTGGTCTGTCAGAATTCAGTTTGTTACACATTATATCTAATTTCGACATTTCAAGTTTTGCTGATACAGAAGAAGATATGGCCTTTGGTGTTACTCACATAAACTTTTGTATCGGTAAAACAAAAACTAAAATCAATAGCAGGTTAATAATGATTTCATCGATACCAAAGGGGAAACTTCAGTTTCATAAAAAGAATTAAGGTCCAATATATATATATATATATATATATATATTTGCATATTCGACCCCAAAAATATGTCGGGGGGTAAGATGTTAGATTCACATCATCCACCATTAATGATCATTAGAACTGCTCCATTTGATCAAATTCATTCTAATAAAAGATTAAGAACTTATAAATCCCGATCGATTACATAAATGAATCGGAGAGATGATTTTCAAATTCTGGTCTAAATCTATCAAATACTCACAAAGAAGCAATTGTATTTGCAATCCTGAAAATGTGTGAAGAACGATCTTGTGTGAAAATGATTTCTTGTAGGAGAAGTGATAAAAGGGAAGAAGAAGAACTTTTATATTAAAAGCGCCTCTTAATCCTAAACTCACAAATGAGTATAGATCAACGAATCAGATCGATTCCATAAGATCAAAAGGCGGGAAATACTGTATTCTCAAAACAGTACGAAGGTCAAAGTTTGACTTGGAAAGTTGAAAATACCCCTTCACTAGGGGTAAATGTTACTACTAGATTTCAACACTAAAATCAAATAGAAGTGAAGGGATACCGGGGCATCACTAGCATTAAAAGAGTGTTCCGGAGGCATAAGATCGACACATAATCACCAAGGCAATGGATATCGAAAGCAAGAAGATAAAGATTTGGCCAATATGCTATCGGTACTAAAGAAGGAAGTAAAGCTTGGTACGAGTACAAAGGAAATAGTGGCAGGGCGATACCGAAACCAACATGGGAGCAATAAACAATCAAGAGTAGTTGCGATACCGACACCGAAGGTAATCAACCTGGTTTTGATCCCGAATACACACATTTCGACACCAAAACCCAGAGCCATGAAAGGGAAGGCATGAAACCAAGTTGGGCTAAAGCAAAGAGCTATCGACACCAATTTACTTGGTATCGTTATCGAAACTAGGAAGCAGCTTAGAAGCCATCAGAAAGGATATTCTAAAATGAAATCGAGTAAAGAAAGGTCACCCACACCAACATCCTTAGTGTCGATACCGATACCAATAAGGATGCTAAAGTAAAGATAATACTCAAACGTAACTAAATCAAGACAAAGTTTAGAATTGGCTATTAGAATCAAAGCTTACTACAGAAATCGAAAGCAACCAAAAGAAGCTATCTATACCAATTTGCTTAGTATCTATACACTATGAGGAGGCGGCAATAACTTCATGAACAAGTTGGAGCCAATAACAACATTCAGAAGAGAAAGAAATACCGAAATTCGAAAGCCGGCTCCAAAAGTCGCTAATGCGGGCCGACACCGACACCAAGTATCAATGTCGAATCCGAAAGTGGGCTTCTACTGATCGCTACTGAAATGGGGCCCAATTTGTCTATAAATATGACCCAAGAGGTCTTATTTTGGAGGACTTTTTCTTGATTCCATAATCTTTATTCATTTCTTAGAGAGACCCTAATTCGTAAATCAATTTGGGGATTTACCAATAACCACTTTTATACTCAAATCAATGATCAATAAAGAAATAATAAACACTTGTAATCAATTTCATGAATTTCCTCGGCAGTCAGTGTAACATAGAAAGACTAGAGCTAAACCTATAGACTATCGGGTTATTGGTTGCGGGACACACCAAATTGGATGTTAGATGGTTGATAGGGGTATGTCACTTATCTCTAGATGTAGTCTTTCACTAGTTGAGGGAGGGGCCAGGGTGACGCCATAGCCACCTTAAAAATCATACCATACTTGGATATCTATATTGTAGAACTGATGAAGCGGACCTTTACAGATATTGAAAGCTCCTGACCGAGTTTTGCGCATTGGAAGTAGCCCTATTACGTGTGTCGGGTTACAATAGACCAGTACGTTCATGTGAGTGTCCAGATACACGAACTGGATTGTGTATTGTACACATCCGGGCATTACTCCGTGTTGAGACTTGATTCGACTGAGAAGTTCGAGTACGACGATCCGTACACTTACGTGGCATAACGATGGTGGTTCTATACGATTACATGGTTAATGATTTAGATTTTCGTGTGCTGTTCGGCATAGAATGAAAGTTGCATATGCTTCCATGGCATAACGGCGGAGACCATACAAGGAGGCTACTAAAGGAAGTACTTTGAGATGTTGGGTATAACTACATTTGTACCATATTAGGCTAATCTAGTAGGAAGTAGATGGGTATGACGTGAGTACAGAGCCTTGAGTGTTGTTAACCCAAATAACCTAATAATTAAGAAAACATAATTGAACGGTATATAGGGTTATTTTAGAATGTATAATTTGTCCAATCAACAGAACTTTGTGTTCTGACCCTCTCCTCATAACATACTCGCAGGTTAGGTTATGGTAGAGACCTGGTAGCCTTTAGACACTTGTAAGGCATTGTTATTATTTCAATAAGGCTATTTTTGATTATTATTTTTATCCATTTCGTTGTGAGATGCTTTATCGAGCTCTAATATATGTATTATCTATTTCTTTTCTAAATGATACAAAACAAGCCAAGTCAAGCTTCGATAGATTGAGATTTAAAAAAATGGTCTGTCGGAATTCGGGTTGTTACAAAAATTAATTTCTAATCTAGCTTACAAACATCCATAATAACCATAATAAATCAAATTGAACCTGTCAATAGCAATCAAGGTGAAATATATGTCCAAATAGTCCATATCTAACTATATGTTCAAAATAGTGCGCAATAGCGCGTACAATAGCACACAACTAGGTAAATGTGATAATAAAGGCCAATACTATCCAAATCATTTTCTAATATTTTTATTCATTATTTACTTGGTCCGGTTATCCTAAATATCTTGTTTTATAATTAATAATCAATTTAAAACATCAAATTTATATTATACGAACAACAACAGCCCGGTGAGAGACAATATCACTTACCTTAGCCAAACAACTCAAACTACTGTCAAAACGTAGAGCTCGCCAATACGAGTCCAACGAAAGAAACTTTTTGTGACTGATCTCCGCCGAACTTCATCAATCGATGTCTCTTCCTCCCCCGAGTCGAAATCCAATCGCCATTTTGCAATCGTTGCTTCTACTTCCCGAAAACTCGAGCCCTCGGCCTCAAGTCACTTGCGGCCATGTTATGCACCATCATAGAAAATTGTCAAATTAGCATAGGATTGAAGAGGAAGAAAATTTAGAAATTTAGGAAGTGGTTTCGTGATTTTAGGTGGAATAAATCAACAGGAATTAATTTTTGAAGATGGAGGAAGGAAGAGGCATTATTCGTGAGGAGGATGGCTGCTATAGTATGTGGCTAATGAAGAGATTATGGTTAATGAGTGATTAAAGGGGTATTTATAAACTCATTTATCAAAATTTGTGTGTTTTAAACACACATAGGTTTAATGAGCACACGTCCAAATGGTACATCTGTTTGATACAAAATTACACATCTTGAAATAACCTTCTATGACGATTCCAAAAATATAAATTTCATCAAAATCTGATATTGTGCCTGAAACGATAATTTTCGCGCGTATTTCGAGACTATTTTTCCCTTTGGAGCATCAAATCTTGAATTATAACAATCCGTATATTTGTTCTTCACGTAACGAATTATTTTAATTCAATGGAAATAGTCTTGGGCCCTGATTCAATCGTTTATGAAATATCTCACTTCAAAACCATCAAATAACTAACGATTAATATTTAAATATATAATCGTCAAAAATATGGGTTGTTACATTCTTTCCTCCTATGAGCATTTCGTCCCTGAAATCCTCAAGGACTGAACAACACAATCCCATACTCCTACCAAGTTAAGACCCAAAACAAATCACCACTCTTCTTTCTCCCGCACAAGGGATGATCCAAGACCAATCGTCACCCATCGCTTTAGAAATAACTAATAGGGAGATTACTATAATGAATAAACTTAGAATTTGGCGCGAAGCCGTAATTCCCAAGTACAATCACCTTTTAAATTCTATATCGAGATAACCAAACCAGGCACCCACATTGTTCACTTATTCCCAAACAAACAATGGAAGATATAAGTGATGATCCTTAGTTGGGAGACAACTCGACTAAGCAACTCCTCTCCTAACCTTGGATTAGTTCACGAAAACTCTAACAACATCTCATTTGCGCGGTTTGATCGGAAAAACAATAAATAGCCAAATCCTGCTTAACCTAACAAAAGAGAACAAAAGCCCCAAAGCAGCCTCTCATATCTAGGGCATCAAATTACCAAAAATTCACCTAGAGCGGAACCTCAACTCAAAACGACCCATGTTATCGAGTCATGTATGGAAACAAAGAAACTGAAAGACAAGATTATCCCACATGCCTAACAACCATTGAAATATAAGCAATCATGTTAATATAAAAAGTTAGACAAACATAAGAAAATCAATCATTACTGCACAACTAATCAAACATACATTGGAAATGTAGTTGTAATCATCAAGATAATACTTAAGCCTATCCTAGCATGCATGCTACTATTCTACCTAGGAAGATATTGAATAGGACGTCCAATCCATTTATGACTCGACAAAATTGGTTGACATCCCATCGAGAATAACAATCTAACTTCTCGTATTAATGAATTAGATATGACTCGTGTTATGCTCAAACTCATTGGTAGCCTATCGATGAAAACCATCGATGATTATTCCTATATCCTCCCCAAAATTTTGAGTAATTATAGAGAACTACTCGACGCTTCCTACTCAGCATTAACCAGTTATTCGTCCATCTATCTTGATACAAATGGTCAATCACTCTCCTTCAACAATGCTCGGAACAACAACACCTCTTCAATACGGGGTCCGCCCTCAAGGTATAATTCGTATAACAACATTTCAAAACTTGAAGCCATGACCAGCAAAAATAGTGAGAAACACCCACCAGTGTTATACTCTCCTAAACTGGTACATCTCCAGCATAATAATAACACTTGGAGGCTAGGAATCTAAACCATCAACCGATAAAGGTCAAAATTTCACTCGAAAAGAAAGACTCTGATGGTAACGCCACTGATAACTCAAACTCCATTCCAATAAATAGTGCCTCTACAGCTCCAAAGAAAATTTCCATCACCCTTGCGAACCCCATTGCCATAACGGCTCAATCGCCATCGATTCTAAACCAAGACTCGAACACTCCATCATGAGCAACTTCGGTCTTTGACTATCATGAAATGACCTACCCTACCAACATAACCTTCACAGGATCAATAACGAATCCCTACTCCAGACAATGCGACCTAAGTACCTAGCTTCACTACCTGAAGCGAAACTCCAATAAGCCAACCATAACAGGAGATCTTGGAATACGATCCAAGAAACTCACAAAATATGCTGACTCGTTGCCCATCCCAAACGACATAACCAATCATCCCTACTTGAAGCAACATAAGATGCTGAAATCAACATACAACAACCATCCCCCTTATTGGTAAGATCCCATGAGAAATTCGACTGATCAAACTTCTTGTTGCACCTTAGAGCTAAACCTTTCAGTTGTCTCAAAACGGAAACATATACTCGCTCGTCTCCCGCTCTCAAGGTACACATGCCCTAAAGGCATAGCCACCGACCCAATATCAATGGCTGGATCAATATAAAACTCAATTTAAGCATAGTGGTAGTCTGGTTACCTCACTGAATGTGTCCGGATACTCTCAAGCTACCAACTCAGGTGACAACTCGCTACTATAGAACTGTCTCAGCCTACTATCGTCTAAGCATAGTGGTAGGTTGGTCACCTCACCGAATGTTTCCAGATACTCTCAAGCTACCAGCTCAGGTGACAACTCGCTACTAGAGAATTGTGTCAACATACTATTGACCAATCATGAGCGACCCGCTTAATAAGATCTAAGTCCCATCCTACTATCGCTAGCTCGAAGACAACTCACTAGTGAAGAGTTTGTCCTAGCCCACTATCATCACCAATAACCACTCACTACCATTCTGTATTCCCCTAGTAATTGAACTAATAAACTTAAATATTAAGTCCAATTAAGCTCAACAATCAACAAGAAGCCAATTTAGCAAACGTGGAACCAGGAATCGATGAATTTAAGTTTTGACGGACCATGTATGCAGCAATGTATAAGTTAACTATGTCATATCACTCTCGCACCTCGAGGCCCAGCAATAGCAGCTATGGATGCTTCAATCACATATAGTATTAAGTTTTGGCGACCAAACACGCGATGTTACGCACATATATAATCTAACTAATCCCACAACATGGTAAGTCACAATCTAAAGAGACAAATCGATTGACGAGTCCCAATCTTGTTCATCCATTGAATCGCATAATCAAATGGAACGATGAAATCTGGATGCCAAACAAAATCATGTACCGAAACACCATTAATTGAAACATATACCGACCGATGACATCACTATTTCTCGCTTCATCGAGGGAGCACTCGACGAAACAGGGACGACAATTAACATATAGGTCTCCACGATTCGTCTCAACAAAGTAGGAAAAACTTCAATACTCATACTGAGCGCAAGCCCAAACACCACAAGCTTACTCGACTGATTCCTCCAAATAATATTCCTTCGGAATGAAATCAACTACCCTCTGAGTCAATTACTTAACCCGACTACAATCTCCAAACTTCAGACAGATAAAGGACAGTATTAACCGACCTTCAATATCACATCAAACTAAGTCATACTTTCCGACACCAACTAATCATTTAAATCAACGGATTTCTCATCGACTCCTAAGAAGTCGATGCAAAACCTCTTCAAAGAGAATCAGTTTCGAGAGCTTGCGAGCAATAAGACTTCCAACCAGTTCAGGCCTAACGTTGGAGTTTCTTAGGAGTATACTGTTAATCCATTCAATTCCAACTCCAAGTCGTCAAAGAAACCCTTGCGAGAACTAAACAGCTCTCGCACTACAACAGTCGATTTTGTTCCACAGAACGGAATGCAATATGGATACATAAGCATCCAGACGAAGCGACACAGTTGACTCACCGCACTTGAGTGCCAAAATTAATTAGAGATATAAGAGCATCCCATATAATGGGTCGTACCAGTACTGAAAACAAAACTAAATCAAGACCAGTAGTTCTGGATTCTGCCTGACCCTTTATTATAGAGACGGAGTATTTAGAAGTACTTCTCATTTGCTTGATTGTCTCAGACAGAACGATAAGTTGCTAATAGAGAAAACTATTCCTATGGCACTCATGTGCAAAACAACCAATACTATATATATACTAATAATATATAAATTTGAAAATCGAAAAAAAACACAAATACATACTCTCGCGTATATATTAACTCTCGAATTCAACACTGCTTAGGTAAAACAACGCAAGCTAAGCTTTGATACCAAATGCGATGACCTGCCTTACACCACTGATGCTCGGAACTAAAAGTCACTACAACAAAAATACCCCATTACAATGTCCTTTTTACAACGGAAGTTAGCTGTCCGTTGTGATAGTGTGCTATTACAAACGGTCCATTCTGGCCCATTGTAATAAATGCCCTATAAAATACCCTTTTTACAATGAGAAATTACTTCTCGTTGTAATAGAATGCTATTACAATGGTCATTTTAAGCCTTTTGTAACATATGTAAATTTTACAACGTTCACAAAATTGCTCGTTGTAATAAGTGCCAATTTTACAACAGTAGTAAATGCCCATTGTAAGACGTGCTAATTTTACAATGGTCATAATGAACGTTGCAACAGGGACCAATTTTATAGCGGCTAAAAATGTCTGTTGTAATAAATTCTAATTTTACAACAGCGAAATACACTCACTGTAACCGATGCCAACTTCACGAAGACCGTAAAGGGCCATTGTAATAAATATATGTTTCAAATTTTTAATAATCAATAATTATAATGCTTCTTAAAATTAATATTTATTATTTTTAATATTTAAAAATTAGTCATTAATAAAATTATGTAATCATATATGAGTGGTTACTAAGTATAATATTACGTTAATAATTACTAATTACCAATCAATATTAATATAATATTAATTGTTAATTATTAATGATTAAGATTAATATTTAATAACCAATAATTAATAAGTAATTAATATTTCATATTTTTTAATAAGTAATTAATATACTTTTTGGATGAACAAATTGGTATTTAAAAATTGAGAAATAATAAGTATCATTTAGTAATTGATGTTTAATAATTAAGGAGTAATATTTATTTTAGTACCCAATATTTCGTAATTATAATTAACAATTATATATAAAAATTATTTAATATTTTACAACTATAATTAATAACGAATAACTTTAAGTAAATAGATAATAGTAAATACTAAATTATTTAAAGTAATAATTAATATTTATTATTAGTAATTAATAATTGATTATTTTTATTAAATGCTAAAGAATTTAATGATTAATATTTACTATGTATTTGATAATTTATTTTAATAAATTTTTAATAATATGTAATTTTAGTAATTAAGTAGTGATATTTATTATTTGTTTTCTAATATTTAATAATGTAAATACTTGTTATATTTAACATTTAATATTCCAATAGATTTAAATTTTAGAAATTTCTAAGATAAATTTAATTTTTTTAAGTATTTTTACTCGTTTGACTACGTTTTCATACCTCTATGAACTTTAAAAGTAATAATGGAATGCAAATATTTCATTATCATTTTATTTTGATATTATGTTTTCAGCAATTGATATGTTTCAACTACTTCATTTGCATCCCCTTTCAATAACTGAAACCATATCGATATGGAAATATCGAATGTTTCATTTTCAATTATTGAAACATTAGAAGGTTTATATGAATTCACGATGGCCAAATAGTATTTGGATACAAATACAGATATGGCGATATTGAGATAAATATTTGTCCTACTTGAAATGAAGTACATATTATCATAATTTATTATTTAATAAGTGTTCTATTTTCGTTAATTTGTCATAAAAAAAACATTTAAAAAAACATCTAAGCCCAGCCCGACCCAATTATCCATAAATAAATCGCTACTCCCATCCCAGTCCCGATCGATATTTAACATTTTCTCCTTGTCGGCTGTAAAATAAAAAGAAAACCATATATCTTTCAATCAACTACCGCCTTACCTCAAATCAACCGTCGCTGCCTCCCTCAGACGATCGTCGCCTCCTTCAATATGCCTTAAATCCGATCAGACCATTGGTTTTTCTCATCATATTCCATCAAAATTCATTATGCCCAAAATGTAAGCGGTGGTAACTGGGAAGGTAATTGCTACATGTTTATCTATGAAATGGAGAAACGTATTTGACTGAAGTATACTAGCTATAACTTCAGCAACAACACACTATCTTGATCGTTGTTAGGCAGTAGATCTATAGTTTGAGATCTTGTGAAAATCTAAGAGACGGGTGCTCCTTGAAAGGTGAAATCACTCCTTTTGTAACTTAGTGAACCATTACTGCATCCCATAAGAAGTATCGCTACATATTTTTCTCCTTTTTTTTACTTTGTCTTCATGTATAAATTGTATCTCTTCATTATTAGGAAGTTTTGGCCTTTTTTTGTAATGTACAGAAAATTGTTTCAGAACGATTTTCAGAGTGATCTACCACTTCAATGGCAAAAGTACAAGAATGGATTAAGTTCCATTAATGCTAGAATAAAATTTTTGGCTGATGACACATTTCCTGCTTCTCCCTCCCAGTTCTGATTCTTGAAACATTGCTCAAATTTTATTTATGTCTTCACAAGATCCCACCAGGGTTTAATAGGTAATACACATCAGGATAATTTGCACATGGAAATCCTCTTGTAGCACTGTTTCCTAGTTGATTTCGAGACATTTATTGACTGTAGACGCATCAATTGATAGTAATAAGGATGCTATTAACGGATGGCATGCGATAGTCCTCTTTGATCAACTGGTAAGATTATGTTCAAAACAATTTTGGTTAAGCTTTTGTTAATTTCACCTGTCTAGTAGTGTCGTGGCGATAATATTGTGAAATGCACAAAAAAGGATCAGTTACACGGCAAATATCCAATAATTAGATATTGGTTTGTTATTTAACTTTATAAGCATTAATTTTCCTTTAAGTTTGACATTTTATAATTTGAATTTTTGTACATCACTTGCATTAATTTACAGTTTGGATTTCATATCAATTACATCAATTACTAAGCTACAGTGTGAGAGTTGAAACTGGACGAGGACCGCAATTGTTGCCCAAGAGCAGTGTGTATGGTTACAACATTATGCAGGTACTGCTTTTATTGTGTGCATGTTGCATTTGTGATGGTGTATAGTTAGTTAAAAATGGGTACAAAGCTCTTAAAATCCCATGTTTTCAATCTTGTTTAAGCAAATTATAAGTGAACTTCTATCATTACAGTGTTATCAAATGGTCTGAAGATCATCGCATCAGACACTGGGTTTGAATTCATGGCAATATCAAGTAGTTGTCTCCTTTTTCCGACAAGTTTAATATTTGGAAGCTCTCATTCTAGTTTTCCTCTCCATTCATTTTTGAACTCAATTTTAAATTTGGGAGTTTACAAATTTCAGGCATTCTTTGTTATGAATGAAGACATTATCTTCTGCAAACCATGGAAAGGTACTACTTTTCAGTTGATTTTGATTTTGAAACTCATAGTACTCACAAGAATAATTGATTTACATTTCTTTAGAATTTACACGGTTGAAATTGTACATTTTAAACTTTTGGAAATGAAATGTTAGAACAAATAATTTGTTGATTCTTTCCATATTAATCATATTGTTGATCTGGGTACTTCTTATCTTTCCCAAGTCCATTGATAAAACTTGGTAGAATCAACAATTAAAAACCTTAATTGGTTATTAATTACAAAGTACTGCCTATATGAAGGCACTATCAACTCACAATCAAGCTGCGTTGGTTTTAGGGTTGGGGGGGAGGGGAATTGTTGATGTAATGCTCTCTTCTATTATCTCTTGTAATTTTTGTCATAAATAAGTTGGTTTTTTGGTGATATATGCTTTTTGTTGAAGAATAACAATAAGGAATAACAACACGGAATATATAACCAAACATGTTATGATCACCATATTTGTTAACAATCTCCATATTTATTAACAATTTTATTTGCTTTTTTGCAATACCAGCAACTTAAGTGACATCATATTTTACTTCTAATATCCATCCAAGTAATTATAAATTGATTATTTCCTTTTCAGTTTACCGTGTTATTCTATTGTTATAGGTACAATGGACAATTAGATCAATCATTGAAGATAAAGACATCGAGTATGAGAGTGTGTAGTGACGCAATGCTTGTACAAATGAGTAGTTTTATAATGATTGTGTAACGGAGAGAAACAAAGCCGTGTACTATTCAAAAGTGTAATAACAAATTTGTTTGACTAAAATATATGTTAAAATATAGAAATTCTGAGTTAAATAGTTTAATTCGTGCAAATATTTTGTACTATAATGGTCAGAACCTTTTGCAAGTTTCAACATTCTACAACGGGCATTAACTGTTGTCATAGAGACTATAACAACGGACAATGATCATTGTAAAAATGTGATCTATTATAATGTGGCCTAATACATCAGGCAATAATTGTTGTCATAGAGTCTATTACAACGAAAATGACTTTTGTAAAAAGTTGACCGATTACAATGTGGCCTAATACAAATGTCACAATGTCCATTGTGAAACCCATATTACAATGACCATTGCCCATTGTAAAAAGGATGTTTTGTTGTAGTGAATCTGCGTCGTACAAGCACCGGATCGATGTAAAGTAACCGTCAAGAGAAAATAAATAGTAGAATAGAAGAAAAAAAAGGAAAGAAAGGAAATGGAAGAGTAAATAAAGAAGAGAACATAAACACAATCATAGAACCTGTCATATATCTCATAGCAAATCAAATAAAATATAATAATCAAATCACAGATATAAAATAGACGAGACAGTAACAACTATATAAACCAGACAATCAGAGTATTTAGGTTCATTTAGTTATACATAAAATAATCTCTACGCCATAGATAGCCTACGGCAACCCCAGAGAAGTGACGCAGTAGGTGCCAAAAAGTGTTGCTATAGGAAAACAATGATCTGTGGCAACACTTTTTTGGGGTTGCCTTTTGCCGCGTTGCCTTAGAGTCAAAGGCAACACCTTTTTGACCCTATGGCAACATCGGTACCAGTGTTGCCATAGGTACCACTACAACAAAAAATACCCTTTCACAATTGCCAAGAAAAGTTGTAATATTTCTAGTACAGCTGGTAATCATAATAAAGTCAACCTTTTTTACAACTGTTTCTAGCAGTTGTTAAAAAAAGTTACAACTACTGAAAGTAATTACACCTCATCTGCTATTAATCAAAGATTGCATAATATTATAATAAATATTATTATAACATAGTATTTTATTCAAATAAATATTTTATTTCCACATTTCAAATGGTACAAATTTTTTGAACTCCACTATTGTACATTCACTGGGATATTTCATATTTACATATATTCCTCACTACATTGTCATTCAATTCACTCATATACAAACTCACACATAAAGCCATAAGCAAGAAAAAATACACGAAAATGATTATATAAACTACTACTTTATTTTTTCCCTTCTGATGATTCGCTCGCAAAGTACGCGCAAAGTGATTTGGAGGTGTTCTCAGGTTTTTCCCAGTAGAAGCCTTGGATTAACTTTGGAAATACATTGCATGCTATTAAAAAAAATCATCATATGCATTCCCATCCATTCAAATGCATAAGTTGTCCTAACGCCCCACACATCAACCTAAAATTTCATCTGAATCTATAGTCAGTTATAGAATTTGAATGAATATGCAAACATATAGAAGCCACACATCTAAATACATTACTAACAAATATATTCCTGAAAATAGAACCCTGGAAGTCCCTATTGTAATATATATGTAGCTAAACGTGTACAGAGATTTATTGACATGCATGCTTAAAGAAAATATACAAAATGAATTACTTATGAAGAATAAATAGGAATGGTGTCTGTACTGCTTTTTTTTGGAAAGTTAAAATCAAGGCAAAGATGAATTTTGTACCAAAAAAGTTGAGGAAAAAAGCTATGGACATCAAAGAAAAAGAAGGAACCATCAATTACATAACTGGAAGGCGGTATTTGAGTTATAAGAACAAATGAAATAAAAGATACGAAACTGCAATAATAATTCATCACCAAACCTTAAAATTCCTTTTGGATCAAAGGGGACTAAAGTATGAGGGAGCGTTGTGCCGAAGAGGCCTATTTGTTGGAGAATTTATGTTGCATTCCTGCATCAAGATTTACAATTGCAGTCATGGTGCTGCTTAAATTTCAAACTAAGAATACTTTTGCGAAAAAACACAGCAAAATATTGTGGATGTGTTCGATTATTATTTTTTATTTGACTTTTCTTGAATCATTTCAAATTGTGTAACTCCTTCAAATTTAGTATACCATTACAATGTTTTCCAACGGTTCTACTATTTTCCAACTAAACAAACTACAAATACCAATCCCTTGAACTTTGTTTTAGTGCATGATAAATGATTGCTCTCAAACTGTGATATTATTATTGATCTTATGTATGCATAAGTGTTAACATACTCATGTTTATCCAAAGTAGAACACAACCTTCTTTGTTCATCGTCAACTCATTGCAGTTTCCTACATCAACTCTTCATCCCTAGTCATATAGCTAAATAATCGTTTCAGTGCTTTCTTCCTACATTTACAAATTAGAGTTGTACATTAAAATATGTTAAGGTTATATGTACTTATGATACAAGAAAGAGAACACACGTTAGTATATAATAAAAGTACTTACCCAATTTCCTAATTGCTTATCCAATTCCATGGGTATACTTCCTTATCAAAATTAGTTATGAATAAAGTGAATTTTTTTGGAGAATGTGGAGAAGAATGTTGCAGGAACATCAGTATTAAAGGAATCCTCTTCTGAAGAAGCACAATCATTTGGCGAAAGCATTTCTGATCAAAGTAACGATAAACAAATTATTCAAAATGAACTAGAAGTTAGAAGAGATCCACCTTATCCTTCATGACCGATTGCAGGAGAAAGTGCTTTTCATATGTATAATCCTTAGTCCGGTCAATTAAATGGTTCGTTAGTGTCCAGAGTTAGTTGCTGTAGCTACAGAATTAAGTAGCGTTGCTTGGGTTAAAAGTGGGTTTCAGACCACCGACACTAGAATGTTTCAGTAGGTTACATAAAGGTTTCTATGTGAAGCCAAAAAAAAAAAATAGTGTAGTACATTAAAAAATACTTGAGTCAAATTGTCTCAGTAGTAAATTGAAATCGTCTAGAAAGCATACATGGAAAAATCCATTGTATGACCCTTTCCTTACATGAAGACCTGATGCTTTACTTCTATGCTCATTTGATGAAGTCAGGAGTGAAATTCTCTGATGTGATGAGATATTCTGTTTTCAGACATCTAAATGCTGCAAGTGGATTCATTGATGCTAGTATCAGCAATCTACCTGAAGCTAGCATTTCATGGTTCTCTCTGAAACTTGGAAGAGGTTTTTTGAAATGATATACAGTATTGGTGAATACTGCAGATTGCAAGTGCATTACATGAAGATTTGATAAAAACTTTGTTATCAGTTATGTTTGTAAAGGTATACATTGTTAAAACTGTCAATGTTGAGAGTCATTATAGTAAAGTGAAAGTCTTGAGGAAATAAATACTGTTGTGAGGATACACTGATTTGCATGTAAATAAAGAGATGATTTTTTTTTCCAATAAAAATGATTGATTGTTCCATACGTCACACGTTGCAAACTTCCAACTATCTAGAGCTGTAGTCGTACAGCATAATCAAAATCGTTCGGTATAAAACTATATATACATGTAGAAAGGGCTAAATCCATACCATCATTATTCACTTCCCTAAGCTACAACATTAACAAAAGCTGTATATTAACAATATAGAATATAGGTAAACAAACAAGAGTTTAAAAATACCTTCTGATAGTGAAGGATAAGACTGCATTATCAAAATTGGGTTGACTGTCAACTCCCCTTATTTGTAGGAGTTTTGAACATGTAGGAACATGAACACTAGTGCTAATTAAAAACCTCAAAAACAGTTCAAACATATCATGTTACAACAAAGGGTTAATTAGTTCAAATAAAAAGGAGTAGAAGCTGTTTCTAGTCAGCGTTTAGAAAACAACCAATGATTTTGTAGGAATTATGGGTGTAGTTTTTTCTTTATACATGATTTTACAAGAAATAGTGACACGTTGGATCTCGTGAAGATATGGGTGACAAATATTTCATCCATCAGCACTTGTTAGCTTTTATATAACCAGTGAACTTGTGCTATTGTTCATACAAATTGCTTCAACGATAACAAGAAGACTAGTTCTTTTTAACTTCAAGAATATATCATATAGTTAATCAACATCAAAGAAGTAAAAAAATATTAATGAGTTCTTATATTTTTATACTAAAATAATAGGAAATCTCAGCAAGTAAAGAAAAAAGCAAATAATTATTATAATAATAATACTGCTAATAAGGTTTACTTCTGTTTACTTTCTTCTTAGCATAGTTGTATAAAGATCCTGGGGCATCATAATAATGTATCAGCTACACAACGTTCTTAAAGAAATAAACCTTTCTTGCCATCAGCTGGAGTTGCAAGCATAGCCGCCTTCTAAAAAACAACAGCTTTTGTAATAGCTTTTGTAATAGGTTTAGCTGGGGCATCATAATAAAGTTTGCATCGAACTCGTCCTCATCCCAGCCCCAACCACTTGGAGTTGGTGCAGTAGAATCGTCGAGGGTGAGATTGCCGAGATTTTGAGATAGGGTTTCGTCGATTTCGGTGGAGTTAGACTCTATTTTCTAAGTTTGAGTGAACATTCCTGTAATGAAATCAGAGTCGATTTCTGTTAAAACCCTAGAAAACCCTTGAAAGAAAAAGGACGATGTAAAGGGATAGAAGATATGAATGATAGCAGTAGCAACTGTGATTTTTTCCTTTTCCTTTTTTCCTTTTATGTAGAATCATTTGATGGTGAGAAGAAAATGAAAAACTAATTGGCGATTTGGGGGAGAACAAAATCAAAAGGGAGTGCATGAATGAAATTGTTAGCGGGAAACAAAGGAAGCAGATCAGATAGTGGATGGAAGGTTAAGATTTCGTTTTAACTAATGGTGTGGATCACCGAGGTGTATTTTTTTAATTAAAATATATCTATAGCTACTGCAACATCATGTTGATATCTGTGCTAGCACGTTTAAGCATGCTTTGCAATAGACAAAAACAACATAGCAATGACAACATTGTAGCTAGCAACACCATTGATTTTAGTTGCGATAGGCCATCTATGGCGTAGTGAATAGAGTTTATACAAGAGAAATATAAACTCAACTGATGCACTGTCTCTAATAGAACACATAACACTGTCAAGGATCCACAGTGTAATACAATAGAATAAACAATAATGATACAAGTATAAATATATAAATCATCGCCCTTGTAAATCCACTTGTGCATCTCCGAACAATACCTGCCTGGTCTGCTCATCGGCATCGTCGATGAGCACCCAAGGTAATAAGAGCGAAATAAAACCTTGGGTCAAACAAAAGTGTGGTGTGAGCGATAAATAAATCTCAAAGTACTGTAAAAGTCGTAATAGTATATATGACATGGATGGTATGGAGAATCATACCTCCCTACCCCTAAATCCACATAGTTAGCACATAACAATCGATACTTGCAATATTATGAAAAACAACATATAAAAATGGTGCGGTAGATGTTTAAGAACTAATGATGATAAATAAATGAACATTCACAGCATCCATCATCGATCCTCACATCACTCACTCAGTGCGTTGGACATACAATAACGCTCTTATTCCTTGGTACTTGAATCCATGCCACTTAATCGGCTAGGACCTAGGTTGTACTGATGTGTACTCTCTAAGGTAAGGACTGGAACCTTGTCTGGGTAAATGCTATGAGTTCTCTAACTAGGAAAAATCTCTCGAACCTAGAGATAAGGACCTAAAGCTAGTCTAATGGACATCACACCCACTACCCCTTCACCCTTCGAACCCTCGTACCGATATCCCTTTGCACTTGCTATCCATAACGTAGTCGATCCTAGAACCATTATCACAACTTCCCTTTAGTAGTTCCCTCTTGATCCATCATCCTTACTCTATATCCCAGAATATCGCTATCCTTCTTCGAAACCATTGCTGCTTCGCTTCCTATCTTGGAATCACCGTCATCAGAAATGAACCACTGATCGAAGAGCTATCACGTCGAAATTACCATTGAACAGACCATCATTCCTGCTTCTCGAAGTCGCAGCCTCGTCCATGTCAAATTGGACAAAGTGGATAACAACAATAGTAACCGATATCGACCACTTCTTAGTGATTGATAATGACTACTTGGACCACTTATCTAACCAGAATTGGTTAAATATGCATCTGAAGAAAACGTTCAGCACTCATTGCGAAATCCAGCTTGTAGCCAAGAAGAAATGCTGCCATGAAGAACTCCTGCTCTAGTGTGACACCCCACGTCCGTTAATGTCACTCATTAAGAGAATGCATTAAGTTTCGTGAAGCGTTATAGGTAAACGGAAACAAGAACATTACAAGACATATAAAATAGCAGCAGGATTTAAATTTTTTATTAAGCGGTAAACATCGTGGTTCAAAACATGGTTACATCATATATCTAAAATACATAAAACCGGTACATCATTAAAATTTATGTATTGTACTTAAAACATCAAAGTACAATAATAAAAGAAGCATAATCCCCAAAACATAGCCATAGTAGAGAGATATGAAACCAAGCCGTACATCTAAAACAACTCCAAGCAAGATGAAAGCAGAGTCCTGATCAAGCTTGAGTATTCCCACCCCGAGAACCTTGGGGGAGGGGGGAATGGAAGAGAAAGAAGAGGAAACAAAATAGGTTAGACCCAAAGTCTGGCTAGTCTAGTGCTTTTATCATATAAATAAGTAAAACTGTTATGACAGGCATATAAAGTGGATAAGAAAGATAACATCATAAAAGGCAGGTATGACAAGGTAAATAGGATAAACATAATATAGTATATTACGCTTCTCTATTACTTTCCCTTTCTCTGTCTACACCAATACTAGTATAACCAGAATGAGATGATCCCAACAACTATAAGATAGTAGACTTAGGCGTACTTTTAGTGAGAGGTTTAACCCCATATAATCAACAGGCAGCCCAGCATACCGGAGTTATACCTAAGGATAATAACGAGCTCCTAAACATATCAGAGTCCAGATGTACCCTAATTACTACCCCAGTCGATTGACTTCCTACTCCGTAGATACCCTGTGCAGTCCTTACAGTAGGATGAATCACTTCCTAAAGTGGCAACCCTTCATTTCCAGGATGTGCACAACCATATCTACTGATGCCACAATGTCTTATTTTCCCGGGCAGACGGACCCATGCACGCACATGAGCCCGATGGAACGCGCCGTCAGACACCATCCCCTCTTTTGGATATCTTACAACCAGCCCACTATGCGTGCCCCAATTCCAACCTAGTTCGGAGTACTCATTTGATACCTATATATGGGTTACTGAATGAAACCGGTCCCACAAACAAGATGATACAAGATTCCCCCTATGCTTGCATCCTCACTAGGTTTTCTACAGGTTATGCCATACCAAAGTAAAAGATTGCATAACCCCACAGGTTAAGTTTGTGGGCCTATATATAAATATTACCCACCAACCCAAGATATACTTAACCCTCCCACTGTTTTATACAATTTTACTTAACCCTATTCAAGTTAACATATTCACCCAATCCCTATGGATTCAATTAGGTTAAGTATCCAAGTTTATTACCATATTCAATTATGGTTATAATGTACTAGACCTCCCACATTAAGCCTATAACTTGTGGATGCTGGATATGCCGGTTGGGTCCGGGCAGACATCTTCCACAAGTAGGGCTTAACCTCGTGTCTTAGTACGTCTTGTGTTTATGCACTTAGACCCCTCACATTAGATTCACCACTTGTGATCGCTGGATATGCTGGTCGGTTATGGGAAGACTTTTACCACAAGTGTAATCTAACCTCGTGTCTAAGTGTGGTTACACTTTCTAATTACTGTAATTCTAGGCATCTTCATTATTAACCAATTATTCCTATGTCGTTATAGGTTTTCATGCCCCGTTCCCAAGTCATGTTCATAATGAACCATATACCCCAAATTAAGGTCTTTAATCAAAGTTTGGTTTATGCCCCAAATCCACATTCATGTATTTCATTCAATTTATGCCCAAATTTCCCAATACAAATTATGCCCCAATTTTAACGTTTCCCCCTCGTTCCTAATTTTACGTGTTCGCATATTTCAGCGGCATGCCTAGGCTCGAAGGTAGCCTGGCAATAAAAAGAAGAAGGGAAGAGGACAAAAATAATTATAATAACATGATTGACATATACTGGTAAAATAGGCATAGAAACTAGTAAATATACAGTGACAAAGTTGGGCATAATGACAAGATAGGCATAAAGGAACAGATCTGATGAATATGTGATAATAGAAATGATTCTAACCTAACAGGGACATCATAGACATGTATGATGAGATCTAAGTAATCAATTAGATCAACTAACAATGGAAGATTTGACATGATAAATAGGTATAGGCTTAGATCTAGTTCATAGTCATGTCAGAATAACTTAAATACATAGGTTATAGCAGATCTGATATGATTCAAACAGTCATAGGCGTCATGTCAAGATTAACTTTTAAGTATTTAGATCTAAAATTAACATAGACTCACTATGATCGGGTCTAGGAAATAGAAGAAGAATTGAAGACGTTGAATTGCAGATCTCTCAGTTAGTCTAACCCCTGTTATAGAACAAGAACATGCTATTTTAGTCTAGGCAGAGGCAGCATCTAGTCCTGCAATATTTTGTGTGAAGAAAACAATAGGTATAGGGTCATATTTATAGCCTAGAACCAATGAATCTGGTTAAGAAAGCAGTCCACGTTTAGGAAAATGAATTTTGCCCCGGATCTTAAGGGTGTCGACATGGGGGTCGTCCCCCTGTGTGGGTGTCGACACGGGTGTCGACACCCCTATGATGGCGTCAACCCCTAGGCCGACACCTAGAGCGGGAATTTTCCCGCCCAAGTCCTCAACATAATTTTGAATCATTTTGAATATCTAGACTTATTTTTATTCATATATATTCTTCTTATGCATATACAAACTTCAAACCTTAATAACTTCTTCATACAGTGTCCGGTTTATGCAAATCAGGTGTATATCTCAAGCAAAATTCTGAGACGAATGCAATGGTGCAGTCAGTTTCACTTAATTCTGAATATTTAATTATGTATTCTTTAATTTAGCATCATTAGTTTTGTTAAAATTACGTGTAGTTACATTCTCACCTACTCAAAGGATTTCGTCCCCGAAAACTCTAAGTTAAGAAGAATGTATATCCTAACATCCATCATCCATCTACTCATCCACCAATCACAGGCATTCAATGTCCTTAAAATTTCTAATGTTAGTATGAATATATGCAAAGGTGTGTGTATATATCCTAATACTAATGCGAAAGATCAGGCGGTCTACTAATTCAGTTGACCTCCTTGATGCAATGTATGTTAGTGTCATGAATCCAACATGTATGCAAATAATCTTATTATAACATATAAGTTCTATATGTGTGCACAATCATTCGTCCAAATGAAACATCCATATGATGATACATCAATTTCCATCTATAAAAAGAAGAAAAATGCACACACATCCATATGCAGTATGAGAGTGATTGAGCCGATCTAGTGCCTAATGTGTGTGTATATGCATCCACGAGCAACCACTAGCAAACACTTGCATCTATCAAACATAACATGTCTCAAAATACATGTTTACATTCATGGGGTTCCTACCTAAAGGTCGAAGATTCGATCGATGGGATATACTTAAACAGTAGAAACAAGCATGAATAAAAGCTTTGGAAAGGAAGTTAAGAACATACCCTTGAAAAGCAAAGGGTACAAAGCACGAATCTTGTCTTTGGTCTCCCAAGTTGCATCCTATGGGTTATCTCCACACTAAACTTTCATCAACTTGATTTCTCTATTGCGTAGCTTCTTAACTTCAGATCCATAAATACGGGTAGGAACTCATCTAACTCTCGCCTCCTGTTACACCTCTACTTCTTCCAATATATTCGGCTCAACTACTTCTGCGGTATCATGTAAGCACTTCTGCAAATGAGAAACATGGAAAACATCATGAACACCGAATAGTCTTTCTGGTAGCTTTATTCTATAGGCCATTTGGCCAATCCTCTCTGTTATGGGAAATGGCCCTACAAACCTTGGTGCCAATTTCCCTACAGATCCAAAGCGAACCACATTTCTTAATGGTGATACCTTGACGAAAACCATGTCCCCCACCTCAAACTCAATGTCAGTCCTTCTCTTGTCTGCGTTTGACTTCTGCCTATCCTGAGCCATCTTCATTCGCCATCTAATGAGATCAATCTTTTTGGAAGTTTCTCTAACCATATCTGGTCTAAGTAGAAGTCTCTCTGTAGACTCCCACCAATAAATCGGTAATCTACATGGTCATCCGTACAATGCTTCAAAGGGTGTCATACCAATACTAGCTTGATAACTGTTGTTATAAGTGAACTCTACCAAAGGAAGATGCCCTTCCCAAGTCCCTCCGAAGTCTAGGATACACAGTCTTAAAAGATCCTCAAGAACTCTATTCACCCTTTCTGTCTGTCCATAGGTCTGAGGGTGATAAGCAGTGCTCAAACACAACTGTGTACCTAATGCTTCTTACAAGCTCCTCCAAAATTCACTAGTGAAAATAGGGTCACGATCACTTATGATACTGGAAGGTACTCCATGAAGACGGACTATCTCACGAGCGTAAACTGCTGCCAACCATGCCTCCGTCCTTTTACTCTTAACTGGGATGAAATGAGCGCTCTTAGTAAGTCTTTCTACTACAACCCAAATACTGGTGTTTCCCTTCCTTGATCTATGCAAACCATCGATGAAATCCATAGAGACGCTCTCCCACTTCCACTGTGGAACCTTGAAAGGATGAAGTAAACCACCGGGCTTCTTTTGCTCAGCCTTGACTTGCTGGCAAATCAAACATTGAGAAACAAACTCTGCCACATCTTTCTTCATCCCAACCCAAAAGAAAACCCTCTTCATGTATCTATACATCTTATCACTGCCTGGATGAATAGTCATCTTAGAATGGTGGGCTTCCTCTAGGACTGTCTTCAATATACTCCCACTTTGGGGAACACAAAGCCTTCCATCTTGTCGCAACCACCCTCTATCGTCTATGGAATATCTACTGAGGTGACTAGATGTCTTCCCTTTACTGAGCCTATCCAAGATGTTTGAAATTTGTGGATCCTTTCGCTATGAAGCTCCTATTTGATACATAAGAGTAGGTCGCACCTCTAGTGATGCAAACAAGCTAGGCAAAAACTCGATGGAGGGTCTAAAGTCAAAAGTCGATATAAACTCCAAGCTTTTCCTTTCCAAAAACAGAGGACTTAAGGCCATCCTCTACCTACCCAGTGCATCTGCCACCACATTACCCTTGCCAGGGGTATAAGCAATCTCGATGTCATAAGTTGCTAGGAACTCCATCCACCTTTGTTGCCTTAAAATTAAGATCTTTCTATGAGAATAAGTACTTGAGAGATTTATGATCGGTGTACATTTTGAACTTCTCTCCAAGCAAATAATAGCGCCAAGTCTTAAGCGCGAATACTATGGCAGCTAGCTCTAAATCATGGGTAGGATAGTTCTTCTCATGAACTCTTAGCTGTCTACCCCCATAACATACTACCCTTCCCTCTTGCATCAGAACCGCACCAAGCCCTGTACCACATACATCAGTGTATACTGTAAACACTTTGCCCATCGGGCAAGGTCAAGACTAGGGCTGTTGTCAGAGCCCTCTTCAATCGCTGGAAAGCAACATCAAAACCCATATCCCACGAAAATATCAGATTCTTATTTGTTAGCCTAGTGAGTGGGGCTAATATCTTTGCGAAGTCCTTAATTAACTTTCTATAATAGCCTGCCAACCTCAGAAAACTTCTCACCTCCGTTGTATTCTTTGGGATTTGCCTATCTTGAACTGCAACTACCTTTGTGGGATCTACTGCTATCCCATCTTTAGAAGCCACTTGCCCTATAAATCTCACCTCTTTTCTCCAAAAAAGACATTTGGAGAACTTTGCCTTAAGCTACTGCGCACGTAGAGTTTTCAAAACCTCCCTTATATGTAAGGCATGCTCTTCCTCGCTCTTCGAGAAGATTAAGATGTCATCAACAAAGGCCACAACAAATTTATTTTGGAACTCTCGAAACACCCTACTCATTAGATTAACAAAATAGGCGGGTTCATTCGTCAACCCAAAAGGCATAACGAGCCATTCAAAGAAACCATCTGGAGTTCTAGAAGCCGTATTGTCTATATTGTCCTTGGCCACCCTCAACTGATGAAACCCCGTGGCCAAGTCTAACTGAGAGAAAAATGATGCACCAACATCAAACAGATCATCCATCCTTGGGAGTGGGTGCATGTTCTTTTTAGTGAGTTAATTCAACTCTCTATAGTCCACACATAAGCGAAGAGAACCATCCGCTTTAGTTGTGAATACCACCGGAGCACCCTACTCAGTTATGCTTCACCTAATAAACCCTTTCTCAAGTAGCTCCCCTACTTGCTTGCTAAGCTTCCACCTTTCTCTTGGAGCCATATGTCGCGCAGGCAATGCAACTGGCTTTGCATTGTCCACCAAGTATATACGAAAATCGATCACATGCCTTAGATGTAATCCCCGAACCTCATCAAAAACATCAGAATACTCATGGACTACTAGTACAGATCATAGATAGATGCATCAAGTGACTCTAGGAAACTAAGCATAACATACCCTTTTGGGTCACAAGAAATCTCGAGGGTCCTCCCATGGCAAGTAAAAAGTCTAACGACCATCCTCTAACAATACAGAATGGCACCATACATGGCTAGGCAATCCAACCCTAGAATCAAATCATAGCCCATAAAACCGAGCACATATGTGTCGCACTCAAAC
Organism: Allium sativum; assembly: GCA_030737875.1. NCBI lineage: Eukaryota > Viridiplantae > Streptophyta > Magnoliopsida > Asparagales > Amaryllidaceae > Allium > Allium sativum. The sequence continues at coordinate 40,229,506 of CM060913.1, forward strand.
TCGATGCCTAACACAGATATTCTCAAACCCTGACAAATCGTGGACAAATGATCCATACCACCAATAGGGTTTGAGAAAACAATAGGATCCACTACCATACTAGTATTAAGGTGCAGAGACTCAACCACATAATCAGATATAAATGAAATCAAACTTTCAATGGAAACTTTCCTACCTCGATTTGGAGCACTGGTCGCGAGAGCATGCATCTTCCCTCCATAAGCTCCTACCCTTTGACCTTGTCCTTGCTTTTTCGGGCATTCCTTAGAAAAGTGTCCGACCTCTACACAATTGAAACAAGCATTCTTCCTTCTTTTGCAGTCCTTGATCAAATGACCCTCACGTCCATAATTGTGATATTTCCTCTTATCCTTAGCCTTTTCATTCTTTCCGCCCTTCTTTTGTTGTTGTTGTTGTTGTCCCTTCTTAGGCCATACTTTCTTGTTTTGTGTTTCCTCCACCTTAACTTCTTTCTTTTCAGCTTTATCTTCCTCATGCATCAATGCCATATCAATGAGCCTTTCAAAAGTTGTTTCCATTGGAATATGAGACATAACTAACCCATGGAGGGGTACATTCAGTCCTTTAGCAAACCACAAAGATTTCTTATGCGGGGTATCCACTAGCTCCAACATAAACCTTGCCAGTTGGTTGAACTTGTTAACATACTCTTTGATGGTAATGCCTCCTTGTTTGAGTTCCAGAAACCTTTCTTTCCATTTGAATTCTTTTCTCAGCTTGAGAAAGGAACTTGATTTCAAACCTCTGGTGAAAATCATCCCAAGTCTCCACTGGACGCCCTGTTTGCGTCACTTTCCACCAGATGAAGCCTCGTCTTGTAGCAGCCAAGTGGATAACTGAATCTTCCTACGATCATCCACTTCAAAAATTCCAAACAAATCCTCCTTCTCTTTAAGCCAATCCCTTGCCTCTACGAATGTGTCGGTTTCTCGGAATGGATTTCCACCCATAGCACAGAAATCTTTGTAGATCTTAGAGAAATTATCTGCTCACGAAGGAGAAGGATGAGGAACAGCGGGTGCAACTGGGAAAGGAATGTTTGCTTGACCACCGGCGGACCCTATGGCCTCTAGATACCTACAGAACCATCTGGTATCGTAACCCCCTCAGGAATATTAGGTTCCCCAGACATGCTGAAAAGAAAAGGAAAAGGAATTCAAACAGAGAATCGAAAGATAATACATATGGCTTTGGGGAATATGTTTTTCAAAATAGACTTTTCTTTTGAAGATGATTCCTCTTAAAACCTTTTTGAATATAATTATCAAAACCTTTTAATCGATTTAGTAACCTTCAGCTCTGATACTAAGTGTGATACCCCACGTCCGTTAATGTCACTCATTAAGAGAATGCATTAAGTTTCCTGAAGCGTTATAGGTAAACAGAAACAGATACATTACAAGACAAATATAAAATAGCCGCGGAATTTAAAACTTTTATTAAGCAGAAAACATCGTGGTTCAAAGCATGGTCACATCATATGTATGAAACACATAAAACTCGGTACATCATTAAAATTTATGTCTTGTACTTAAAACATCAGAGTACAATAATAAAAGAAGCATAATCCCCAAAACATAGCCACAGGAGAGAGATATGAAACCAAGCCGTACATCTAAAACAACTCCAAGCAAGATGAAAGCAGAGTCTTGATCAAGCTTGAGTATTCCTACCCTAAGAACCTGGGGGAGGGAGGAACGGAAGAAAAAGAAGTGGAAACAAAATAGGACAGACATAAAGTCTGGCGAGTCCAGTTACTTTTAGCATATAAATAAGTAAAAGTGTCATGGTAGGCAAATAAAGTGGATAAGAGTGATAACATCACAAAAGGTAGGTATAATAAGGTAAATAGGATAAACATGATAGAGTATATACGCTTCTCTAGTACTTTCCCTTTCTCTATCTACACCAATATTAGTATAACCAGAATGAGATGATCCAACAACTATAAGATGGTAGACTTAAGCGTACTTCTAGTGAGAGTTTTAACCCCATACAATCAACAGGCATCCCAACATACCAGAGTTACCCCTAAGGATAATAACGGGCTCCTAAACATACTAGAGGTCTATATGTACCTTAATTACTACCCCAATCGATCGGCTCCCTACTCCGTAGATACCCTGTGCTGGCCCCATAGTAGGATGTATAACTTCCTAAAGTGGCAACCCTTCATTTCCAGGATATGCACAACCATATCTACTGATGCCACAGTGTCTTATTTTCTCAGGTAGGCGGACCCATGCACGCATATGATCTGGATGGAATGCGCCGTCAGACACAGTCCCCTCTTTTGGATCTCTTACAATCAGCCCAATAAGCAGGCCCCGACTTCGACCTAGTTTGGAGTACTCATTTGGTACCTATATGTGGGTTACTGACTGAAACCGACCCCACACACAAGATGATGCAAGCTTCCCCCTTTGCTTGCATCCCCACTAGGTTTTCCACAGGTTATGCCATACCAGAGTAGAAGATTGCATAACCCCACAAGTTAAGTTTGTGGGCCTATATATAAATATTACCCACCAACCCAAGATATACTTAACCCTCCCACTGTTTCATACAATTTTACTTAACCCCTATTCAAGTTAACATATTCACCCATTCCCTAAGGATTCAACTAAGTTAAGTATTCAAGTTTATTACCATATTCAATTATGGTTATAATGTACTAGACCTCCCACATTAAGCCTACAACTTATGGATGCTGGATATGCCGGTTGGGTCCGGGCAGACTTCTTCTACAGGTCGGGACTAACCTCGTGTCTTAGCATGTCTCATGTTTATGCACTTAGACCCCTCACATTAGATTCACCGCTTGTGGTCACTAGATATGCCGGTCGGTTACGGGCAGACTTCCACCACAAGTGTAATCTAACCTTGTGTCTAAGTGTGGTTATTGTTTCTAATTACTGTAATTCTAGGCATCTTCATTATTAACCAATTATTCCTATGTCGTTATAGGTTTTTATGCCCCTTTCCCAAGTCATATTCATAATGAACAATATGCCCCCAAATTAAGATCTTTAATCAAAGTTTGGTTTATGCCCCAAATCCGCATTCATGTATTTCATTCAATTCATGCCCAAATTTCACAATAGAAGTTATGCCCCAATTTTAACGTTTTCCCCTCTTTCTCAATTTTACGCGTTCGCATATTTCAGCGCATGCCTAGGCTCGAAGGTAGCCTGACTATAAAAATAAAAAGGGAAAAGAAGAAGGGAAGGGGACAGAAATAATCAGAATAGTAAGATTGACATATGATGGTAAAATAGGCATAGCAACTAATAAATATACAGTGACAAAGTTGGGCATAATGACAAGATAGGCATAAAGGAACAGATCTAATGAACATGTGATAATAGAACCGATTCTAACCGAATAGGGACATTATAAACAGGCATGATGAGATCTAAGTAATCAATTAGATCAACTAAAAATGGTAGATCTGACATGATAAATATGTATAGGCTTAGATCTAGTTCATAGTCATGTCAGAATAACTTAAATACACAGGTTATAACAGATCTGATATGATTCAAACAGTCACAGGCTTAGATCCAAGTTATAGTCATGTCAAGATTAACTTTTAATATATGGATCTAAAAATAACAAAGACTCACTGTGATCAGATTTAGAAGAAGAATTGCATATGTTGAATCACATATCTCTGAATTAGTTTAACACCCATTGTAGAAGAAGAACAAGCTATTTTAGTCTAGGCAGAGGCAACATCTAACCCTCCATTGTTTTTATGTGAAGAAAACAGTGGGTATAGGGTGCTATTTATAGCCTAGAACCAACTAATCTGGTCAAGAAAGCAGTGCACATTCAAAAAAATGAATTCCGCCCCGGATCTGGGGGTGTCGACATGGGGTCGACCCCCCTGTGTCGGTATCAACACCCCTATGATGGTGTCGACCCCTAGGTCGGCACCCAGAGCGGGAATTTTCCTGCCCAGGTTCTCCACGTGATTTTGAATCGTTTTGAATATCTGGACTTATTTTTATTCATATATATTCTTTTTGTGCGTATAAAACTTCAAACCTTAATAACTTCATCATAAAGTGTCCGTTTTACGCAAACCAGGTGTCTATCTCAAGCAGAATTCCAATACAAACGCAACTGCATAGTCCATTTCACTTAATTTTGAATATTTAATTAAGTATTCTTTAATTTATCATCTCTAGTGTTGTTAAAATTATGGGGTGTTACATCCTGAGTTCACCATCACATTTGCCTCTCCTCGGATCAACCCATTCCGGGGTCGGTCCAACCCCGCGTTGACCTAACTCTAGGCCGAACTAGTCCGGATCGACTTAGTCGACCTAACTTGGTTACTATTCCCGGGTCAACTTGGTCGACCCAGTCTTCCCAGGTCGACCTGGTCGACCCAGGCTTACCCCCATACTCGGGTCAGCTTAGCCGGCTCAGCTCCTAAATAGAGTCAAGTATGTTTACTCCATCCAAGCCTTACAATATGATGCTAAACTACAATGCTTTATTGTTGAATCCATCCATGCACTCTAAATATCTTTCAAAATATGTCTCGCCCGTTCGAGTCTACGATCCTTGTGCACTCAATCAATATACACTGGCGTGTGTGTTTAAATGATAGGCACCCAACTCTAATGAACAAAATATTTCCTAATACTAGGTTGCCTACGAATGAAGTTTTAATCTATACCAAACAAACAATTCAACCATACAACCAAAAGGCAAAATAATACCTAATCTTGCGTACAGACATCCATAGTGACCATATTAAATCAAATAGAATGCAGCAATAGCAATCAAGTTGAAATATATGTCCAAATAATCCATATCTAGCTATATGGTCAAAGTAGTGAGCAATAGCGCATAAATCATTAAACAGCGCACAACTGGGTAAACTGTGATAATAATAGTCGATACTACCCAAATCACGTTCTAATATTTTTATTGATTATTTACTAGGTCCAGTTATCCTAAATATCACGTTTTATAATTAACAATATATTAAAAACATCAAATTTATACTATACGAACAATTACAATCCAGTAAGAGACAATATCACTCACCTTAGCCAAATCAACTCAAACTAACGTCAAAACATATAGCTTGCTACTACGAGTCTAATGTAAGGCACCACATCCAAATCTGATATCATATGCAAATGTTTTCGCATTTACAAGTTTGTGGATTAATTCGACACGACTAAATTGAACAATCACTAAAATTTCCAAAATGTCTTTACCCCTTTCTTCCCAAAAGCCATTTGTTGAAGCTAGCATACACGTGAAACCCACCACAAGTCTGTGCATTCTTATAGTGATATGGAGCTTCACTTGTTGGATTTGCAAACCGTCGGTTCCGTTGAACTTCTCTTCGAAAATGCAACATGCTCACCCTGGAATCCCCATCACCTAAGCCACTATAAAAAATGCATCATCCCCCTCCATCATGCTTCATGCTATAGCTCTCGTCACTTTTTGTGATTGATCTCCGCCAAGCTTCGTCAATCGATGTCTCTTCCTCCCTCGAATCCAAATGTAATCACCATTTTTCAATTCGTTGCTCTTACTTCCCGAAAACTCGAGCCCTAAGCCTTAAGTCACTCACGGCTATGTTGTGCACCATCACAAAAAATTGTCAAATTGGCATAAGATTGAAGAGGAAGAAAATCTAGGAATTTAGGAAGTGGTTTTGTGAATTGAAGTGGAGTAAATCAATGGGAATTATTTTTTAAAGATAGTGGAACGAAGAGACATTATTCATGAGGAGGATGGCGGCTACAGTAGGTGGCTAATGAAGAGATTAGAGTTAATGAGTGATTAGTGGGGTATTTATAATCCCATTAGGCCCATTTGCCATAAAATGTGCATTCAAAACACACGCACGTTTAAAAGCACATGACCAAAAGGTATATCCGTTTGATATGAAACTTGACAGTGTGAAACAAATTTCTATGACGATTCCACAAATATAAATTTCATCAAAATACGTCATTGTTCCTAAAATGATAATTTTCACGCATATTTCGAGACTATTTTGCCCTTTGGAGCATCAAATCTCAAAATATAACAATCCTTATGCTTTTTCTCCATGTAACGAATTATTTTGAATTCGATGGAATTGGTCTTAGGTCCCGATTCGATCATTTATGAAATTTCTCACTTTAAAACCGACAAACAACTAATGTTTAATATTTAAATAAAAATATTTAAATATTCAGTTGTCAAAAATACGGTTTGTTACATGCGGTGGATGGTTACATTTGGTACCGGACCCGAGGTTCATAAAAAAATACAATAAACAAAAAACAAAGCTGGAATAGTACATGTGTTACAACATGGAAGGACAACACTTGTGTATACTATTTCATTCCAATCATTATCCTTATCCTGTGATTTTTATTTGACGAGCCGTGTGAAGTCTAAGCTTTTGGAATACTTCAGGAGTATATTTGTAACAACCTGTAATTTTAAAACATGACATAAGAGATAATTAAAAATAATTAATTTTAAAAGAAGAATTAAGTGAAACGTGTTACTCCATTGCGTTCGTCTCGGAGTTCTGCTTGAGATAGAGACTGAGTTTGCGTAAAGCAGATACTGTATGATATGGACTATAGAAGTTGGGTAGAAAAATCCGGAAACAGGCTAGGATAACTAGCACACTTGTGAAGTGCGCTACAACAAAATTGCAATGGCGCACCTGGGAAGTGCGCCCAGGCCGAGCTGTAGAATTCTGGAGAGTTCCATGATGATGTGTCTTGCTAGGATTGGCTGGATGACATGTTTTTCTGGTCTGGATGGTTCAGATCGTTCCTAATCTAATCTAAAGGTCCTAATTCACCTAATACATCTATAAATAAACACCTAAACCTAACCCTAATCTCATTGTTATCATCCATGGCGCCTCCATGCTGCTTTAATCTAAACTAGCCTTTCATCTCCACCAAACCAAATCAGAATAGGAGTATTCCAATTAGAAGATCGGGTCTACAAATCAAAGTAGAGATTATTCAAGATCAGAATTGCTACAACAACACCTAATTCTCTTTTTTAAGAATCCTATCGCTGTGAGTCTATGTCACTTTCACATATAATTGAATTAAAAAGTAATTGTGATAGGATTGTGAATTGGATCTGAATAAGATGAATCATATCAAGTTTTGCAATTTGTTATCCTTTAGATTCATACCCAATTGTTATTATCATATGCCTATCTGATCTACCTTGTCGTTATTCATTTCACATGCTCATTTATATGTTTATGCCAGTTTTGATGTTTTGATTCTCTTCCCTTCTTCTTCTCCTTTTTCCTTTTTGATATTAGGCTAACTTCGAGCCTAAGCTTATTGCATTGAGATTTACGTAGAAATAACGTTGGAACGATTGGGAAAAGTTTGGGAAACTTGTAATAAAATGAGATTTGGCATAAATCGTTGATGACTATGGAAATTGATTTGGGCATAATTGAGTATAACTTATATACATGAGCTTTGGCATAAACTGGGCTAGGCATAATTGAGTATAACTTGTATACATGAGATTAGACATAAATTGGATTAGAATTATAAGCATAAATTGGATTGGAATTTATGGGTAACTAGGAAATCACCATAATCCGAGATTTGAAATTGAATTAAGGAAGAGATAATGAACGTAAATGGATTTGGGCATAATTTGGATTAAAATTATAAACATAATTTAGATTGGAAATTATGGGTGATTGGAATATATTATAATTCAAGATTTGAAATTACGATTTGAATCAAGAAAGTGAAAATGAACGCCCAAGACACGAGGTTAGATTCGGTCTACCCGGAACGGCTCGGCATATCCAGCAACCGCAATTTGGTAATCTAATGTGAGAGGTCAAAGGTAGAAATTAGATGCGTAATAATGCAAAGACACGAGGTTAGATTCAGATTGCAGTATACGCCTACCCGGAACCACCCGGCATATCTAGCAACCGCAAAACGATAATCTAATATGGGAGGTCTTGCAAGATTATGGTTATAATGAATTAATGAACACTTAACCAAGATAAGACAAGTGATTAGACATGGAGACAATAAAGGGTTAAATAGGTAACATGGGTAGCATGTGAAACATAACTAAAGCACTTAACCAAGCCGAGACATGTAGTTAGACATGGGAATAGTAAAGGGGCTAAGTGGGTGACATGGATAGTATGTGAAACACAATTAAACACTTAACCAAGATAAGACACGTGGGAAGACATGGGAACAGTAAAAGGGTTAAGTGGTGACATGGTTAGCATGTATTACATGGGTAGCACGTATAACGTAAATAATGAACGGTACGACATGGGAATAGTAAAGGGGTTAAGTGGGTGACATGGGTAGCATGTGAAACATAATAAAAGCACTTAACCAAGATGAGACATGTGATAAGACATGGGGATAAAATGGGGTTAAGTGGGAATTCCTAGTAGGGACCAAGCTTAGGAGGGAAACTTGTGTCAAGTGGGTGGACCCTTTTCAACCAGTAACTCATTTCAGTATCTATATGAGCTCGAACTAGGTCGAGGACAGGGGTATGCTTACTGGGGTTGATTGTAAGAGGTCAATAAAGAGTTAGCGATGGCATTGCAAGTCCAACGGAGTCATGTGCGTGCGTGGGTCCGGGCTGGTAGGTAAGACGTTGTTGCATCGTGTAGGTATAAGCTATGCATTTCAGTAGTATCGGGATTGCCACCTTAGGGAGTGATACACCCTATTTGTGGGACCAGCACAGGTATCTATGAGGTTACGGAGCCGATCGAATGAGGAGGGTAGTGGGTACAACTAGTGGTGGTAGGAGCAAGTGGGGCACCTATGAGAGCAGCTAGGAGTACACGAAGCTACCATTATTATGATTAGTAGGGAGGGTACATCTAGTGGTGATAGGTGCATATTGATTACCTATGATAGCAGCTAGAGGTATATAATCGAACAGGGAGGATAGTCGATACATCTGGTGGTGATAGGTGTACATTGGTTACCTATGAGAGCAGCTAGAAGTACACGAAACTATCATTAATCTATTTAGCTAAGAGGGATCGTCTTTTAGTATGAAACTAGTATTGGTGCGGTGCAGAGAATATCTTGTAGTGGTTAGAAGCGCAATCAATGTTATATCTTGTTCATCTTGTTACCTCGTCATATCTGCTTATGTTACAGTCATCTCTTATATCCAGTTTATGTTCTTATCATGTTGTTTTACTAATTATATTGTTAAGGTCACTGGACTTGCCAGACTTTTTATTTGACCCTTTTTGTTTCACCTCTTTTCTTTCCTTTCCCCCCAGGTTCTCAGGGTGGGCACGTTGAAGCTTGACTCAGACTTTCCTGCTTGAAGTGCTGAAAGTAATGCTTAGCTTTGTTTCTCTTTTATATGACATTTTGGATTGGGGATTATGGTTTTTTAAAAATTAAGTACTCTGATGGTTTTTGTACAAGACTGATATTATGTACTTGGTTTTGGTGCGATGGGTTTAAAGATGCAACCAAACTTATTTCTGTTTCCGCTGCAATAAAGTTATCAAGTACTATTTTATGTATCTGTCTTGTAATATTCTGTTCTGTTTACTTATAACGCTCCACGAAACTTAATGCATTCCCTTTGTGAGTGACATTAATGGACGTGGGGTGTTACAATATTTTATTTCATAATATTCCCTATGTGGTGTTCTATCTGTTGTATCCTATATTAATAAAAGTTTCTCCCCTTGTCCTTTTCAGTGCTTTAATCTTGGGTTTAAAATTTTGATATAAATTTAAACCCATCATTTTGATGTTTATGTTCTTTGTTATATCAAATATTAAGTGGGAAATACATTTTCAACGGTAATAATAAATTGTTGGTTGAAATAGTTATAAATTGTTGATTTATGTTTTTAATTGTAAGATATAATTCTTGGAAAAAATAAATTAAGAGTTGAGTTTAAATAGAGTTTGGTAATGGTTGTAAAATTTATGGAATGAGATATAGAGTATTTGCCGGAAGTATATTAGAACTTGGAAGGTGGTTGTAATTTGTAAGTTAATAACATTAACAACAACAATTAATGATTTAATCGGATTGCTATCAATTTAAAAATATAAACATTGATTTTGAATCAATATTTGATGATTGGAATGTTTATTTTAGTAAATTGGTTTAATTTATTGAATCAATGATGAATGTAAACATTGTTGTATAAATGTAAATATGTTCCAAAGATAAACAATTATTTGACAAGCATATTTATATTAGTTAGTTATGCCAAAATTGATATTTAAAACATCGTTTTAAGTGTTTCGAGGTTTATTATAGTTGTATATTTGTGTTTATGAATTAAACAAAAGCCAATTAGTGGTGTGTATGTGTTTAGTGATTAAAAAGTGTGCTAATGGTGTTTTATTGTGCTAACTTGATTAACAGGTTTAATTAGCCTCTCTTGGGCTTGGTTTGATGGTTTAGCCCATTATCCTTTTTCTAAATGTTTTTAAAGAAGTATGGACTATGACGACTTTATTTTTGTCTCTTCCTTTTCCTATTTGAAGCTTTCGCAATTGAGAAACAATGGCTTTTCTCCCCTTTTACTCCCAAAACCACTTTCCCCTATCTAAGAATTAAATTAAAAGGAGAGAAAAGCTTCTCCTTTTCAAGCTATGAAGTAATCTCAACCAGGTTTTAGACAATTATCTCTGGAAATCAATAATATCAAGTTACAGTAAATCTCTGGAGGCTTGCATGTTCCTGTTATGTTCTTGCATGGAGTTTCTAAGGCTAGGAATCGTGATTTGGTAAGCTGTAATGCTAGAATCTCTTCAAATTCAGTCAGTAATCCTCTCCTATGTTAGTTGTGTGACTCATGCTTTCTAATTTCTATTATTTTCTGTTTATTTGGGTAGTATCGGTGAAAATATGTAATAATATGTAGTTCAAGTTCTTAGTTTTCCCTGTTTTGATTATCTCAGTCTGGTATCCACTTTGAAAAATAATACCTCCCTCAAATCTTAAGGAATTACTATCAAACTTGTTTCAGATTGTTGTTCAGATTATTATCTTTATGCATGTTAAATTTCATGTGATTCTTATGTTGTTTGCACCCCAAAACAAGTCACTAAAGTTGAACATGAAGATTGGTTCAACATCCAGTAGCCTCCAGCTAGTGTTTTGTGTAGATCCCCTTAGAAGGGTTGACCTGGGTGTGGACCCGTAAGCATGAGCGGTGGACATAGGTTCTACCTTTTGCTTGAAGGGTGTTAACCCTAGGGTCGACCTCCTGGGGAAATAGTGAACGTAAACCTGGTGCTTAGTGCAGTGTTGTTCTGAGCTTTGTTACATCATTTTCGTACTTATTTCCTGATGTTTGTGAAGGGTTATTACCCTAATTATGTTGGTTTTTGTGAGTGGCTTTGGAATGGCAATCAACTCCAATATGGAGTGCCAATATTAACTTCAATTTGGGTATCGAACCAGCGTTGTTTATGATGGATTTTCGATGTATAATAGTGTTGCTTGCTATTGTTTACACACACTTTTTATAAGCTGTTTTCCATCAAATTTTTTCAAGTGATTTCTTAACTCAATAACCATTTACTATATACTTTTAAAAGTATTTTATACATATATAATCTATATTATCCATGCTATAGATTAAGGATTTTAAAGGAAATGTTTTCTAATATTTTCGGAAGACCCGTTTTGTTACCAAGTATATTCCTTACGTAAATACACACTATTGCACCTATCGTGAGGATGTGATTACGATTAAACAATAATGTAAACCTTGTGGTATGGGAAACGAAGGTATATTTTATCGACTAAGCACAGAACGTCTAATTGAAGTAGGCAATTCGTTGTTTTTGATGTTTCAATATTTCTAATGACTTGTTGTTATGTGATTTGTTGTCATGTGGTTTTCGATGTGAAGATGACGAGTTAGTACTAAACAAGTAGTGAGAACATGTGGTATGGGACACATAGTTACCGTTGTTGGGTTACTGTTTGTAAGTCCATGAAATATATTATTGTTATGCAAGTACTTGGTTACTGTTTGTAAGTCCATGAAATATATTATTGTTATGCAAGTACTTGACTCAGGACGAGTCTTAAATATGCATTTACTTAACTGAAGTGGTCAAGTATACCCAACCGAGGTGGGTTGTGGTAAAATTACGTAGACTGAGATGGTCATATACTCAGTCGAGAAAGGTTGTAGTATTGGTGCAACTAGACCGAAACATGTCATTATATTAAATCATATGCAACCAAGATGGGTTGTAGTAGATCCTAATTCCTACCTGACCTTGGTGGATCTTAGTACGAACTTGTGGGATCGAGATGGGTCATTTGGTGATTCTACTCTATTGAGACGGATCGTGGTAAACTATGCACATAGTACCTAACAAGTGATTCCCTCTTGTTGATATTTGTTGATTTGTGGATTTGTATCCATTGTTATGATGTCTTGTTGGTTTGGTGAATAATGGTGTTTTGGATCCTATTTTCAGATATTGTGTTGATTCTCATACCCTTAGAGCTATTTTGGTGTGGCTTTAAAAGGGATTTTGTGATAGTTAAACTCGTGTACAAGTTTAAGTGTCACCTCTGGAGTTTTCCGCATTGTTGTTGTATCCTTATACTTAGCTCGTGGCATAGCACCTTGTTATTGGGAATAAACGCCCTCTTGTAGTTAATTTTGTTGTCCTTGAGATTTTATAGGTTGCTTAGCCTCTAGTGTCTTGTGAGATGATTGTTGTTTTAGGTAATATAATTCCTTTCGTGTCGAAAGGAATTTCTTATTAATGTCTTTTCATATCAATTAACTGATATGTAATACTCGGGTCAGACTGTGTTGTTTCAGGTTCAGTCTGCAGTTGGCTCGTGGTTTGCTGTTATAGCTTGGACTATCCTTTGATGCCATTCTCTAGTTGATTTTTCGTGTATTCCTATGGTTGTATATTTTCCAGACATTATTGCATTCGTGGTTGTATTTAGAGATGTAGCACGTATATATTTTGTATTCAGTGATTGTATCAGTATGTTCCATTCTGTGATTTGTTGTCTTTGTCGTGTTGTATATAATTCTGAGTGATCCTTAGCCATCGTGATTTTTTCCATTAGAAGTATTGAGTATAGCGATCCACTTAAGAAAAGGAAAAGAAAATTTTATACACCTACTCGACGTATTTGATACTTGTCCAATAAGAAATTACGGATTGTCGCCCCTAACCAGCCCTACTCTTCGCTTAAATAGACAACATTACTTGTTAATTCTCTTTATTACGGTGGGTCTCAGGGTGGGCCATTACAGTCTTATCATCTCTTTCTCCTTCTATAACATTGTATCGTCGATTAGCATTCACAATATTTGTAGTTTTCCCCTCCAGTTCCTTTTTTCCATAACAAATCATGTTTAACCTGTTTTTGAAGAATACTAAAAGATTTTAATGTGGACGATCTTTTTTCATCTATTTAACGATCATTTATGTTCTTTCCACATTTACTAGAACATCTCTCTCTCTTATTATTTATTTCTCCTATGATACCATTGTACTGTGGATTGGAATTCAATGTTAGTTTTATTGTCAATAAATTCATTCAAAAATGCAAAATTTATTGATTTTTCACCTTAATTCAAATTTCAAAATACACTAATGAATTACAAATGCTATTTTATAGGTCGATCTTGAATTCTCCATGGTATTTGATTTCGATTTGCTCCTCTTCAACCTTACTGAATTTTGACTGTATAACAAGGTATTTATCTACTTAATGTTTTATTTTAGATAATATTTTAATTTTCGATCATCAGAACTACCAATGAGCTTTACCAATATTTAAAATTAGCTAGATATATATTTTCCAAATATAAATTGTTTATATTTTAGGATCCTTCATATCTAATTGATAAGTTCTACTAATTAAGCGTGACTTTTATGCATATTTTTTGAATAAATTAAATCATTTGTTGGATTAAACTATGATTTATAGAGCAAAAATGCTATATATGCGAAATATTTTATCTTGATTGAATGACTTTGATTACATTTTAAATTGTGGTATTTCATTGAGTTATTTTCACATAGTTTTTGGAGTGATGTGTATATGACAAACAAATGACGTTATACATGTGAATTTGTTTAACTTGCTAAAACAGCGAAACTACAAACAACCCAGAACATCATATGTCATGCGAAAATAAATGGTTTTCATCAAATACATAAAATTAAATTACTGTAGATTTCGTACGCTGACCTGATTTTTAATTTTAAATGGTGAATTTTTGGATTATTAATTAATTGTATCAAACTGTGGAATCTTTCTTCTTTAAATTCTTCAATACACACACATGCATATATATATATATATATGTATGTATGTATGTATGTGTGTGTGTATCTTTCTCCATATTTCTTTGAAATATTTCATGTTATCAAATTCATATGTTTTCTCCCTCACAAACCATTAACTGACGCATTAATGATAATGTTAATTCCAAAAATGGCGACCGGTATAGAACATATAAAAATGAATAGAGAAGGTAAGAAACAAAAAGTAAAGAGAGAGACACAATTTTTATGTTGGTCCAGCCATTGACAAGGCCTACATCCACTTTGAATATCTTTTATTATTATCCTTGCCATGCCAAATACAATGATTCACAACTGACTACGTTCTCCAAAGTAGAAATTAACAGAAAATCACAAGTAATTGTATTTATCGTAGAATCACAATAACCGATCTAGATGACCTAGGTTTTGCTATCTATGGAGATGTAACCTTGCTATTGTAGATGAGTACTGGTTGCTGGAAATGAAGATCTATCTTAACAGAGCTTTGGTAGGGCAAGGAAATCAATCCCTTTTCCAGTGGCACTAGGTGGATTATTTATAGAGTTCTAAGGGGTATTGGACCAGGTCGAATTACACATAGGTCAGACATAACATAACAAAGCTATGGCCAAAATCCCATTAAGATAAGATTTCGTACAGGATCAATACCAGTCCATGGGCTATGAGCCGATATCAGTCCATGTAGATGTAGCATTTCAAGTTTTAGCCTTTATGGATTGCTTCTTTAAACCTTTATGAGTGTTTCTTCGAAAATTTGGTATGAATTGGTTCTCCTTTGATATCACATAGAAGCCCTTCATTTTGACTAGCATGTTTGTACTTGGTTCTATCATCTACAATTAGCTGAGGTGATTTGATTTCCACGAAACTTGGGTAGTAGGCTTTATCTTGCCTTGGGATTGCAGTGGCATAAGCCATATGTCAAAATACCTTATCATTATGAATTAGTGTTGGTCCATAGGGCATGGACCGGTACCGGTCCACTAGCTTTGTTTATTTTGGCATGAAACTTTATTGGCTGGCTCCATTTGCTGCTTAGGTTTACTTGGCCAAGTTTGAGATGGTTCTGAGATCATGCTATCTTATGTATGATCCTTCCGAGTTTAAAACCGGATTAAATTTTCCACCAAAAATACATTTTGTTAAAAACATGATGTTCTCTATAATAACTACCTTAAGCCATTTGCTTGATAAATCTAGTTGTCCGTAATGACTTGATTTCAAGGAGTTGCCTTTGACCTATTAACTGTCTGCTTGAGTTTCTCGACCCAAATTGTCTTTGTTAATGATTATAATGCAACTTCGATTTGAGCTATTTAGGACGCCTCTAATTGGCTAGTCAATCATATGTGTGAAATACGTGTTGCGCAGGATTGAGAGAATATCTGAAACTAGAATATTGGTGTGACTTTGCATTGGGTTGTGATTTTTGGGGAACTCTTAGGAAATTTCCCTTTCCCTTTCTGAGTTTGGAGCCGGTTCTTTCTGCCTACGTTGCTTGGGAAGAACCTTATTTTAGATTAATGTAGAAAATTAGTCCTGATTTTAGGATATATTAGATTGGCTTTGGAATCTGGCAATTTCGATGGACCGCTGAATAGTGTATATGTTAATCCTAAAACACTACAGCATCCCAATTTTTAGTATTGTCTTTGCATTCCCAATAGTCCTGAAAGAGAAATCTTTTCGAGCCACTGATGGTGATGGATCCATTACTGACTTTTCAACCGATAACGTGTAAGTTCCAAAAATAGAAAAGAAAAAATGCATAGATTGCATTATTAATAGATATGTGCCATGTTTGCGGGATTCCCCGGTCAATGCATATAATTCAGTTGGAAAACACGAGTCATTTCCTCTTTGAATTCTAACCACTTTCTATTCCTGCATTTATTTTGAAATGAAATGTAACTTATCGCTTTGATCATAAGGCTTACTGTATAAAGTGCGTCATTATCAGGATCTTGAGTTCGACTGTAATGTGATCTTGGTCAATGGCATGACTTAACTTCAAATTTAATTCAAATGGACAATCCGTTTATATTGAACTATAGTCTGGAACACTTCTGAGCTTCTAATCCCTTATCATCGGATTTCCAGGTGACTAACCCCTTATCTTTGGATTTTTGGGTGATTAACCCATAACTTCAGATTTTTAGATGATTTAAGGATTCAATTCCAATGTTACTAAGCTAAAGATCATCTTGATGCTTCAATTCAAGAATAAAAAAATGCTTGGATTGATCTTGAACTTGTCTATCTCGTCGCAAACTTTTAAAGATTAATTGTAGTGCATATGGACTATATTTGAACTGCCTTGGCTGTGAAAATGACTCGCATTCCTCTGAATCGGTTTTTTAGGATGAAGAAACACGCTTTTGCAATCTGTACTTCCCTTGAACTCCGTAATTTGAAGCTCATAGAGTTTCTAACTACTTTAACAATGTTTGGGAAAATTCTCAATAGTCAAATGAAGTGTAGCTTATCCCAATTTCTGAGGTCCTTCTTTAAAAGAACCAGCGCATTTAACATACCTAAAATGGAGAGCTTCCCGTGCCAATTTAGCAACGTATTCATTGTTGATTGCTCCAACTGACAACGGTAAGTTCAATAAAAAGAAACAATATGAAATGTTTTCTAGGCTCAAGTGGGCACATTCATGAGATGGTATCGTTTGAAAACACATTTGACTCGCTGGATACAACCCATATTGATATGGTGTCACACTTGTCCTTAGACAGTGTTTGGTATCCTTTGATCGACGCATGCCGGTTCTAGGTTTCGAACATTTTACGTTACAACTGTTTTACATTTAGGAAACGTGTGCACCTACCTAATCTAAGTACGAGCTTCCTTGTATAGAGCGAAATTGAAATATCTGACCCGCAAACGTTCTTGAGGGGGCGACTCAACTTAATCCAAAGCTTTATTGACTTCAGCTACGTACTCCTGCTTAGTTCATATCGGGGCCTCATCTCATGATCATATTGAAAGAGCATTACCGTGATAGGTCATGTACCTGATTTTTCGTGCCTAGTGTTTAGGCTCATATTAAATCTGTCAAAGATATGTCCCTTTGTGGTTGCCCATCGAAAGCTTCAGCAAGTATGCTTTTAGTTCGGGATCCCTGAAGATAATGTACAACTATCGACTCAGGGTGAAGTTGTGGATCAGCCGTACTCCAATTTTATGTCTTGCCATAGCTACATATGCTTGAACGAGGCTATTCCTCCATTTGTCATCCCTTACGAGATGTGCTTCAGGAGTTAAGAATTTTGTTGTAACAGCTTTGCTTAAACAGTTATGCGTTGCTAACTGGAATAGTTTTGCAACATTAAAGGTGCAATTTTTGATAATGCCGTCATTTTTGCTATTCCTTCTAATCGTGTCATAGTCTTTTCTCTTACCTTCTGGGAGTTATGATCCATCCCCTAGTAGGGTATTCTGTGATAATTGCGGCTAATCAAGTTATAGAATGCCCTTCCTCGACTAAATGTTTCATAACTTGATGTGCAATTTCCTTTGAGATGTGGTTCGCTTCTAAATCACTCTCATTCTCACAACTTTCCATTCGTTTGTATACACTAATGGAATGATCCTCCATTTATCATTTGTTTTATACATTCCTTTCATATAGGGCTAAACTTCGTCGCTTTGCATTTGAAAGGATCTAGCCTTTTCTTAGACGTGGTCAATTGACCCTTGGCTTAAGTTAAGTTGGAACATGGTGAATTCTTAACTAAGCTTGACTAAATTTTCTCATCTTCCCTTTGCAACATAACATACATTTCATAGATTTTATCACGTTTTATGATTAGTGTAGAAATTCTCTACTTTCAAATTTTTGGACTATTGTCACTGTAGGGAGATAAGGTTGAATTTCATAATGTGCATAGTTGGTAGTGAAGATCAGACGTGCTTTAGTTGAATGCCCATAGCTCTAAGGCCAAGCTTTTCTTTTCCTAGCTTTACTTGTCCCTTTCTGTAAATTTGGCCAAGTCCCTTTAATTATTCTGATCCAAGTGCAGAGATTTTTTTGGAACCCGATACAGTTTATTCTTTCACAATACACGCTTTCCTGTTCTCCTAGTTCCATAAGATCCTATAAAGGAGGGTTTGCCATGTCATTTCAGACAAACGCTCCACTGTTGTTTTCTCATTGACAATAGGTAAGTTTTGAGAGAGAAATTAAAAGGTAAAGTACAAGTTACTTTATTTTTCTCATAATCCGTTATTTATGCATAATGGTCCATTTATGGCGTTTGAGAGTACTAGATCTACTTTGCTCAAATAACACACAAATTCACATGGCGACTGCTTGTCGACTTCTCTTGGATTCCAATCATTGTTCGTACAGGATCATAATAGAAAATAAAACACACCTAACAGTCTTGTTGTGGAGTATCATTGTCTAGAATGACTTTTTGGAAATTACTTTAGTATCTGGTGAAACTCCACTTTTTCTCTTTGGGCAAGGTCCAGTTACAGCTTATGCACCTTTGAGCAGCATCCGAGGTGTACTATCCTACTTCGTGCATTGTATGCTGAATTTTGTTGATGGAACACATCCACTAGATGCTTGGGTTCTAGGCTTATATGGTGGTAAAATGATAGGAAACAACTTATTCATTTGCCATTGCTTACGTATACTTTTAAGTCCTTATTAGAATTTGGAGCTACCTGATGCTTTATGCCCTTTTAGTTTACTTCGGCTTACTTTTATTTAACCTCATGTGGTTCCTCGGTTTCCTACATCTATGTGGGGAGCTTTACAACACTTGCTTTGAGGTTTAGAGGCCGATGCACAGATTTTAAGCCTTGCATTGACTTCAAGCCCACTTGAGTTCATTTTCCCTTTATGCCATGGATGAAGTAAATTTCCCTCTTCGTTTACCATGGCCTAGATCGGGCTAGTGTTTCTAGCATGTGGTGCTTGCAGTTTATCCTATTAATGAAAGATTCTAGCAATGAAAGATTAATCTTTTCTAACATAATCAAGTATTGCATTGTTTTCACGTGTTTTGTGTATTGTGTGTAACTGCTTGTGCATGCGACTTGACTGCCCATGTGGTAGTTTATTAAATCATATAACATCATATTTTATGCGACACATTTATATATTACATTTTAGTGTATATGAGGATTTTGATTGAGTTTCAGGGTGTTTGCCCTCGTTGGGAGAGTTAATCTTTACGAATACAAGAGTAGTTGTATTTGTCAAGAGATTAGATACTCTAGGCAATTTGTTTAACTGCTCCAGTCTATTTTGCGTAGCTTCTCATATCCTCATAATTTAGTACTCTTGTTGGTTGACTGTTTTATCATGATTGCATCTTTTCCAACTTGTCACTTCAACCTTAGTTGTGCTCCAGTTACTCTTTCCCATGGTTTACGTAGGGACGACTTGGATTTTGTGCATCTACTTAATGTTGCACATCATCTTGGTTGTTTTCTTTGTAGGTCTGTTCATGTTCTTGGGAACTAATTATCTGGCCACTTGGTTTCAACCCATGCTTGGATGGTTACACAAGTTTTTGGATAGTCCCGTGACTCATCCTTAATTTCATGGTTAAGGATGTAGTCACGTTCCTATTTCAAACTTTGGGAGCATAGAGATATTTGATTTGGCTATGATCTATTTTTTAATGTCAAGGCTCATCTTTATACTTCACCGATAGGTGATTTTCCTTTTATGGTCGAGCTTAATAACTTCTTTTTCATCAAAATAAGTTAATGGATCAGATTGCTTCTCTAATGATAGCAGTCTCAAAATTTGATGCTTTCCATACCTCCTTCCAGTTTCATCGATTTTAACATTGTCCTTACTACCTCCACTATCGTTTTTCATTCTTGTCACATTTGCCAGTAATGTCACTCACTTTTAATTTAAGATTATGGCCATATTCAGAATGGGTCGCTGCATTGTAGAGCTTGGATGATTCATCGGCATGACTAAGAAGTGATGATGTTAGAGATGGATAAGTGGGGCTAATAACGGAGGTTAAAAGGATGGCGTAGGAGAAGACCAATAGGTAGACTAGAAAAAACCGTATATGGCAAGGAAAAGGCTTTGAATTCTACATGGGTTAGAGCTCATCATCACCAGTTTAGATGATGTAGAGTTGAGAAGCGAGTTGAATCTTCCACTTTTGTTATTTACTCCTACCTATGTTGTGTAGTCATTTCTAACTTCCTGAATCATGATTAAGTTTGTTGTATGGCTTTGCATCATTTTATTCAAGTTTTCAAATTCCTAGTGTATGCTTGTATCTTTGTAGCATTTCTTGTTGTACATTCTTTGGCTAGAGTTGCATGTCTATCAGTCTGTGCCTCTTAGATTGATTGTATCATTGTAAAGAGACGCTATACGGAAATAAGATTGCTTTTTCTCGTGGTATGTCTTTGTGTCATCTATATCCTGATACTTTTTGGCAATCTTTTTTTCGTACTTTTCAGCATTATATTCATTTATAGTACCATATCTTTTATGTTGTGCCAACTATTCACCATAGTGCCGGGATAGGCCTATGGTATGTTTTACCCCGATGCCATTTGAGGTAATCACGGGAGTTATTTCCCTTATACCATGGGTCATCGCCGATTGGGATGAATTAAAACTCTAGTTACATTGGCTGTAGCCCCCAGCTTATAGTGATTATTAGTCCTATCAACTCCTTAGTGTCATAGGTTTCGAGTCATTACTGTGGGAATTCCTGATCTCATTTTTTGAGGGTTCGCAATCGCACCATTGGTTTCGAGTTAGGTTATGTTTCATAATCGCCTTTTGAGCATCGCTTATCCAAAAGTTCTGATAAGATGGGCCATCAGGACAATCAAAATTTGAACTATAATGGTTAAGACATCTTGTCTTCTAGGGGAGGAATTTTGGTTTGTCAGGAATGTTTGTTTGGTTTGTGTATAAGAGGATCCTTTTGGAGTTACGGGTAAGGATGCTTGATTTTTAGTAACTCTAGGGTTGTTTGATAAATGGCTTCGACTTCAGTTTGGAAAAAATTATTCCTTTTTCCTAGAAAAGCTCGATTCCAACGATCGAGGAATCTCATCCTCGAGTTTGTGCGAGAGGGGCTTATCTTTGGAGTTGCAGAATCTTGGCGCTTACCCTTTTTTAGAGACAAGGGCACTTACTTAGGCGTCATGATCTCTCTTTTGGAGAAGCTGATCTAGAGCATTGGATTTTCTTGACCAATTTCACCGATCATCTTATGCATTAGCGTTTTGGGATTTCTACCCAATCATCGGTTGTTGGAGTTTTCCCGAGCCATATTTTTTTGATGTTTAACCACGTTTCCCTGTGTCGCCGGCAATGTTTATCGATCGTTGTGCCTTTCTTTGGAGTCCGAACCAGCTTGTGCCGATCGCGTTTTACAAGCCATATAGGAGCGAGGTTTTTAACCACTCGATGTTTCACGTGCCTTTGTTCGAGGTTGGGACTGGCTTGTGTCGGTCGCGTTTCCCAAGGAAGGACTCATCACGATGTGTATCAAGTGCCTCATATGGGCGAGGTTTTTACCCACTCGATGTTTATCGATCGCCGTGTGCCTTATTCGGGGTCAGGACTGGCTCATGCCGGTCACGTTTCTTAATGCCGGACTCATGACGATGTATATCGAACACCTTATAGGAGTGAGATTTTTACCCACTCGATGTCCATCGATCATCGCATGCCTTTGTTCGGGGTCAGGATTGGCTTGTGCCGGTCGCGTTCCCCGAGGTCAGACTCATCATGATGTATATCGAGCACCTCATAGGAGCGAGTTTTTTGCCCACTCGATGTTTATCGATCGTCGCATGCCTTTGTTGGGACTAGCTTGTGTATGTCGCGTTTCCCGAGGCTGAACTCATTATGATGTATATTGAGCACCTTATAGGAGTGAGATTTTTTTATGTCCTTGGCTTGGGTGAGGCCTTCAAGTGCCTTCGCATGTGGAAGGGCTTTAAGTGCCTTCGCAACTGGATGGGCTTTGAGTGCCTTCGCAAGTGGAATGGCTTGGAGTGCCTTCACAAGTGGGAGGGCTTGGTTGTAATGCCGACAACCTTAAGACAACGTCGTGACTTTGCGATATTGTAAGCCTTTGGATAATACTGATAGCGTTGATCATCGTAGGACAATGTTGTTACTTGGTGGTGCTAACCATCTTTGGACGACATTGATTTTATTGCAATGCTGGTATCGCGAAACAAGGTTGCTTCTCGATGCACCAATCTAAGGAATAAAAGGAGTTACACCTAATGTCGCAAGCTTGACGGTTTCGTCGAGGGGATTCTCATCAATATGCTTTGGCTTTCATCATAGCACGCTTCAAAACGAAATGTCCAACCCCAAAGGTTTGAGGTGAAGTCTAACATTCAAATGCCTTGTCACTTTTCCTTTACATACAATTATACT
Organism: Allium sativum; assembly: GCA_030737875.1. Taxonomy (NCBI): domain Eukaryota; kingdom Viridiplantae; phylum Streptophyta; class Magnoliopsida; order Asparagales; family Amaryllidaceae; genus Allium; species Allium sativum. The sequence goes on from CM060913.1 coordinate 40,252,276, forward strand.
TAGCTTTGCTTTTTTGTTGGGCATCAGCAGAGTGGGTTCAACTGAAGGTCTCTGAGGTCCTATAGATCCTTCATTCTTTTAGCGCATCTTGACCATTTGCTGAATTTTCTTTAGAATTCCGATTCTACTCCATTTCTCTAGTGTTGGAGTTTATGGTATTTGATGGCCATGGTTATGTAATTTCTTCTTTCGATAATTTCTTGTCGGCTGTGTTTTGTTGGAGAATGGAGTTTTGATGACAACAACCTTATTTCAATATTTAATGTAACACGCCATAATTTTAAAAACATTAAAGAGGATAAATTAAATAATAATTAATTTAATATTCAGAATTAAGGGAAACGGACTGCGCCATTGCGTCCATCTCGAAATTCTGGTCAAGATAGACATTTGGTGTGCACAAAACGGACACCGTATGAAGAAGTTATGGAGGTTTGAAGTTTGTATACGCGCAAGATAATTATATATAAAATTAATTCCATAAATCAGAAAATAGTTTGAAACACAAAAGTAAAGAGGCGTCAAATTTCCCGCTCCAGGGGAGTCGACCCCTTAAGGGGGGTGTAGACCCCCCTAGGGCTGAGGTGGCAGTCGAACTCTGGGGGTTGGTAGCTATAAATAGAGGCTCATTTCTCTTGTTTTTTTCACTTAAAATCAATGGAGGCCTAAGTGCTGCAGATGCCTGGACTGAATCAAATCTCTTTCTTCTTCTGTAATCAAAATTTAGAGATTTAAGTGTAGATATGTGATTCATCTACTGTTTTTCTCCTTCTATTGTTCTAGATCCAAACACTGTGAGTTTTTGGTTACTTTTAGATTTAAATAACTAAAAGTATAACATGGTATGACTGTAATTTGGATCTCAACCTTTATCATAGCAGATCTATTGTAATTTGTGAATCTATAATTGTAACTTGGATCTCAACCTTTATCATGTCAGATCTAATTTTGATTATAGATCTAATCTACAATTTAGATCATCTTGTACCTATCATGTTGTAGTTAATTTAGATCTGCCATTAGTTGGGCATCCAAATCATTGTTTAGATCAATTCTTGCCTATTATGACATCCCTACTATGTTAGAACCTGTTTTATTATCACAAGTTCACCGATCTGTTCTTATATGTTTATCTTAACATTATGCCATCATATGCTTACGTCAGTTTTGTTAGAATAATCATCTTTTTTATCTTCCCTTCGCCTTTCCTTTTTATTTTATATAGCTAGGCTATTCTCGAGCCTAGGCATGCCGCTAAAATCATGCGAATACGTTAGTTTGGGAACGGGGGAAAAACATAGAATCGGATATAACTTGAAAGAGGGAAATGTGGCATAACTTTAATAATGTTTATAAACATGAATTTGGACATATAATTTACTATGAACATAATTAGGGAAAAGGGAATGAAACCTATAATGACATAGGTAAAATTGGCTAAGAATGGAGTGCCTAGTATTACAGTAATTAGAAACTGTAACTGCGCCTAGATTACACTTGTGGTGGAAGACCGCACGGAACCGCCCGGCATATCCAGTGACCACAAGTGGTGGATCTAATGTGAGAGGTCTAGGTGCATAAATACGAGACATGCTCAGACACGAGGTTAACCCCGGTTTGTGGAATAAGTCTGCCCGGACCCGCCCGACATCCACAAATAGTAGGCTTAATGTGGGAGGTCTAACATGCTGTAACCATAAATGAAATATGGTAATAAACCTTGAATACTTAACCTAGTGAATCCATAGGGATTGTATGAACACACAAACTTAAATTGAGGTTAAGTAAATTTGGTTGAACAATGGATGGGTTAGGTAAATCTAAGGGGCTATGTAATATATATATATATATATATATACACACACACACACATACACACACACGCATACCCACAAACTTAACCTGATAGGGTTATGTAATAAAAGACACCTAGTGGTAAGCATAACCTATCTAAACGTCGAAGTTATGTAATTAAAGACCACTTTTTAGGGTAAGCATAACTTGTAGAAATGATAGGGTTATGTAATTAAAGACACCTAGTGGTATACATAACCGATGGAAATCTTAGTGGGGATACAAGACAAGGGGTAGCTTGTATCATATTGTATGGGACCCATTTCAGTCAGTAACCCTTAATAGGTATCAAATGAGCACTCCGAACTAGGTCAGAGTTGGGGCACACTTACTGGGCTGATTGTAAGAGATCCAAACGAGGAGGACGGTGTGGGCGGCGCAAACCGACCGGGTACATGTGCGTGCATGGGCCGGGTATGACGGTCTGACCCTTTTTGTTTCCTCTTCTCTTCGTTCCCCCCCAGGTTCGCAGGGTAGGATTACTCAGGCTTAGTCAGGACTCGGTTATCATCTTGCTAAGAGTTTCTGAAGTATTGCTCAAGTTCTCTTCTTTACTACTATGGCTTTGTCACTTTTGGGGAATTATGCTTTTTATGTATTTCTATACTCTGATGGTACAAGACAGAAGTTTCATGTTATTGTAATGGTTTTTATGTAGATCTAGACTTGTGATATTTTGGACCACGATGTTATTAATTATGTTTTAAACAAAATTTTAATTTTTGCTGTTACCTTTTATAACTATCTTGTAATATTCTGTGTCAGTTTACCTATAATGCTTCACGAAACTTATGCATTCTCTTAATGAGTGACATTAACGGATGTGGGGTGTCACCCTTGGTATCAGAGCTGAAGGTTACAGGATTAGATAAAAGTCGTTGAAAACTATTTTCAAAAAGGATTTAAGAAAGCATTTTTCAAAAAGAAAAGTCTATTATGAAAAACATATTCCCCAAATCCATATGTAATATCCTTCGATCCTTTGTCTAAATCTCTTTCCATTTCGTTTCAGCATGTATGGGGAACCTAATATTTCTGAGGGTGTTACGATACCAGGCAGGTTTCGTAGGTACCTACCGGAGGTCAAGCTGACGTTCCTCCCCTAGCTGCACCCATCGTTCCTCCTCCTCCTCCAATAGAAAATAATTTCGCTAAGATCTGCAAAGATTTCTATGCCATGGGAGGGAAGCCATTCCGTGGAACCGAGACATTTGTAGAGGCAAGGAATTGGCTCAAGGAGACCGAGGACTTATTTGAAATCTTTGAAGTGGAAGATCGAAGGAAGATTCAATTAGCTGCCTGGCTGCTGGAAGATGAAGCTTCGTTTTAGTGGCAAGTTGCCCAAGCTGGACGTCTGGTGGAAACATGAGATGATTTTAGGTAGAGGTTTGAAATGAAGTTTATTTCTCAAGCTGAGAAAAGCACTCAAATGGAGAGGTTCTTGGCGCTCAAACAAGGAAACATGTCTATTAAAGAGTATGTGAACAAATTTAACCAGCTAGCAAGGTTTGGATTGGAATTGGTAGATACTCCGCATAAGAAAGCTTGCGGTTTGCTAAAGGGATGAATGGACCCCATCATGGGTTAGCCATGTCCCATATTCCAATGTGAGATACTTTTGAAAGGCTTATTGATATGGCCTTGACGCATGAGGAAGACAAAGGAGAGAAGAAGGAAGTTAAGGCTGAGGAAACAACGCAAAATAAGAAGGTATGGCCCAAGAAAGGACAACAAGAGCAACAACAAAACAAAGGCGGAAAGAATGACAAGGCTAAGGATAAGAGGAAGTGCCACGGTTGTGGACGAGAGGGTCACTTGGTCAAAGACTATAAAAGAAGGAAGAATACCTGCTTCAATTATGGAGAGGTCAGACACTTTGTAGGGAGTGCACGAAGAAACATGGACAAGGTCAAAGGGCAAGAGCTTCTAGAGGGCAGGTGAACACTCTTGCAACCAGTGCTCCAGATAGAGGTAGGAAAGTTTGCATGGAAGGTTTGATTTCTCTTTCCAGTCATCCTATTAGAACTCTTTTTGATTATGGCGCTTTACATTCATTTATATCTAGTTCTATGGTTGAATCTCTACACTTAAATACTAGTATGGTAGTGGATCTCGTTGTTATGTCAAACCCCATTGGTGGTTCGACTCATTTGTCTATGATTTTTTGGGGTTTGAGGATATCCGTCTTAGGCATCGAGTTTGAATGCGACACTTATGTGCTCGGGTTTATGGGCTATGGGTTGATTCTAGGGATAGATTTGTTAACCATGTATGGTGCCATTCTGGATTGTGAGAGAAGGGTCATTAGGCTTCTGACCTGTCATGGGAGGACCCTCGAGATTTCTTGTGACCCACAAGGGTCTGTCTTGCTTAGTTTCCTAGAATCTCTTAATGCATCTATCGATGATTTGCGATCGGTACCCGTAGTCCGGGAATATTCTGATGTCTTTGATGAGGTTCGGGGTTTACCCCCATGTCGCGAGATAGAATTTTGCATATATTTGGTGGACAATGCAAAGCCATTTGCATTGCCTGTGCGCCATATGGCTCCAAAGAAAGGAGGGAGCTTAGCAAGCAAGTAGGGGAGCTACTTGAGAAAGGTTTATCATGCGAAGCATATCTGAATGGGGTGCTCCAGTTGTATTCGCGACTAAGGAGGATGGTTCACTTTGTATATGTGTGGACTATAGAGAGTTGAATAAGCTCATTAAGAAGCACATGCACCCACTTCCGAGGATAGATGACTTATTTGACTAGCTTGTTGGTGCCTCGGTATTCTCTCAGTTAGAATTGCCCATGGGGTTTCATTAGTTGAGGGTGGCTGAGGACAGTATAGATAAGATCGATTCTAGGAGTCCAGATGGTTTCTTTGAATGGATCGTGATGCCTTTTGTGTTGATGAATGCACCTGCCTATTTTGTCGATCTGGTGAGTAGGGTGTTTCGGAAGTTTCTAAATAAATCTGTCGTGGTCTTTGTTGATGATATCTTGATCTTCTCAAAGAGAGAAGAAGAGCATGCCCAACATTCAAGGGAAGTTTTGAAAACCCTACGTGCGCATCAGCTTAAGGCAAAGTTCTCCAAATGCCATTTTTGGAGAAAACAAGTGAGATTTCTAGGGCATGTGGTTTCCAAAGATGTGATAGCAGTAGATCCCGCAAAGGCGGTTGCAGTTCAGGTTTGGTAGATTCCAAAGAATGCAATGGAGGTGAGAAGCTTTTTAGGGTTGGCAGGTTATTATAGGAAGTTCATTAAGGACTTCGCAAAGATATCAACCCCACTCACCAGGCTGACGAAGAAGAATTTGGCATTTTCATGGGATATAGATTGTGATGTTGCTTTCCAACGACTGGAGAGGGCTCTGATAACAGCCCCAGTCTTGACCTTGCCCGATGGGAACAAAGTGTTTACCATTTACAATACTGCATGTGGTACAGGGCTTGGTGCGGTTCTGATGCAAGAAGGGAAGGTAGTGTATTACGGGGGTAGACAATTGAGAGTTCATGAGAAGAACTACCCTACCCATGATTTAGACCTAGTTGCCATAGTATTTGCGCTTAAGATGCGGCATCATTATTTGCTTGGAAAGAAGTTCGAGTTATACACCAATTATAAATATCTCAAGTATTTGTTCTCGCAGAAGGATCTCAATTTAAGGCAACGAAGGTGGATGGAGTTCCTAGCTTCTTATGATTTCAAGATTTCTTATACCCCTTGCAATGGTAATGCAGTGGCAGATGCACAGAGTAGACAGAGGATGGTCTTATGTCCTTTGTTTGTAGAAAGGAAAAGCTTGGAGTTTATATCGGCTTTTGACTTTAGACCCTCCACCGAGCTTTTGCCTGGTTTGTTTGCATCGCTCGAGATACGACCTACTCTTATGGATCAGATAGGAGCTTCGCAGAGAGATGGTCCAAAGATTTTAGAAATCTTGGATAGGCTCAGTAAAAGTCACCTCAGTAGTTATTCTATAGATCATGAAGGGTGATTGCGACGAGATGGAAGGCTTTGTGTTCCCGAACTTGAAGTGTGTTAAAGGCAGTCCTAGATGAAGCCCATCATTCTAAGATGACTATTCATCCAGGAGGTGATAAGATGTATAAGGATATGAAGAAAGTTTTCTTTTGGATTGGGATGAAGAAAGATGTGGCAGAGTTTGTTTCTCAAAGTTTGGTTTGTTAGCAAGTTAAAGCTGAACAAAAGAAGCCCGGTGGTTTACTTCATCCTTTGAAGGTTCCACAGTGGAAGTGGGAGAGCGTCTCTATGGATTTCATATATGGTTTTCCTAGATCAAAAAACGCAACACCATTATTTGGGTGGTAGTAGATAGACTTACTAAGAGCGCTCATTTTATTCCAGTTAAGAGTGAGAGGACGGCAGCTTGGTTGGCAGCAATTTATGTCCGTGAGATAGTCCGTCTTCATGGAGTACCTTCTAGCATTGTGAGCGATCATGACCCCATCTTCACTAGTTAATTTTAGAGGAGTTTGCAAGAAGCATTAGGTACACAGTTATGTTTGAGCACCGCTTATCATCCTCAGACGGATGGACAGAAGGAGAGGGTGAACAGAGTTCTAGAGGATCTTTTGAGGCTGTGTATTCTAGACTTCGGAGGTACTTAGGAAGAACATCTTCCTTTAGTGGAGTTCGCCTACAACAATAGTTTACAAGCAAGCATTGGCATGGAACCTTTTGAAGCTTTATATGGATGACCCTGTAGATCACCGACTTGTTGGTGGGAATCTACAGAAAGACTATTACTTGGACCAGATATGGTTAGAGAAACGTCCGAGAAGATTGATCTTATTAGACGACGAATGAAGACGGCTCAAGGTAGGTAGAAATCCTACATAGATAAGAGAAGGACTGACATTGAATTTGAAGTAGGAGATATGGTTTTCATTAAAGTATCACCTTTGAGGAATGTGGTTTGCTTTGGATCTGTAGGGAAGTTGGCTCCAAGATTTGTAGGACCATTTCCCATAACAGAAAGGATTGGCCAAATGGCCTATAGAGTAAAGCTGCCAGAGAGACTATCCGACATTCATGATTTTTTCCATGTTTCTCATTTGCGGAAGTGCTTGCACGATACACAGAAGTAGTTGAGCCGAGTGTACTGGAAGAAGTAGAGGTGGAACGGGAGGCAACAGTCAGATGAGTTCCTTCCCGTATTCTTGGATCGGAAGTTAAGGAGCTATGCAACAAAGAAATCAAGTTGGTGTAAGTTCATTGGGGAGATAGCCCAGAGGATGTGACTTGGGAGGCCGAAGACAAGATTCATGATTCATACCCTTTTCTTTTCGAGGGTGTGTTCTTAACTCCTTTTTCAAAGTTTTATACGTGCTTGTTAATATCATTTAAGTATATCCTATCGATTAAATTTACGACCATTAGATAGGAATCCCATGGATGTAAACATGTGTTAGAGACATCTTATGTTTGATGAATGCAAGTGGATGCAAGTGTTTACTAGTGGTTACTCGTGTACGCATATACACACACATTAGGCACTAGATCGGCTCAATCACTCTCATACTGCATATGGATGTGTGTGCATTTTCTTTTCTTTTTATGGATGAAATTGAATGTATCATCATATGGATGTTGCATTTGGATGGTTGTTTGTGCACCCATGTAGAACTTACATGTTATAACAGGATCGTTGCATACATGTTGGAATCATGGCACTATCATACATTGCATTATGGAGGTTGATTGAATCAGTAGACCGCCTGATCTTCGCATTAGTATTGGGGACATAAACACACACCTTTGCATATGATTATATAAGCATTAGAAGTCTTTAAGAACCATGGATGCCTGTGATTGGTGGATGAGTAGATAGGTGATGGATGCTAGGATATACATTCTTCTTAGCTTGGAGATTTCGGGGACGAAATCCTTTAAGTAAGGGAGAATGTAACACCCCGTAATTTTAACAACATTAAAGAGGATAAATTAAATAATTATTAAATTTAATGTACAGAATTAAGGGAAACGGACTGCGCCATTGTGTCTGTCTCGAAATTCTGGTCAAGATAGATATTTGGTTTGCGTAAAATGGACACCCTATGAAGAAGTTATGGAGGTTTGAAGTTTGTATATGTGCAAGATAATTATATATATATAATTAATTAATTAATTTCAAAAATTAGAAAATAGTTTGAAACCCGAAAATACACCCGAAAATGAACACTGTGAATTTTAGGTTACTTTTAGATTTAAATTACTAAAAGTATAACATTATATGACTGTAGTTTGGATCTCAACCTTGATCATAGCAAATTTATTGTAATTTATGAATCTATAACTGTAACTTGGATCTCAACCTTTATCATGTCAGATCTACTTTTGATTATAGATCTAATCTACTGTTTAGATCATGCTATGGTTAATTTAGATCTGCCATTAGTTGGACATCTAAATCCTTGTTTAGATCTATTCATGCCTATTATGACATCCCTACTATATTAGAACCTGTTTTATTATTGCAAGTTCACCGATCTATTCTTATATGCTCATCTTAACATTATGCCATCATATGCTTATGTCAGTTTTGTTAGGATAATCATCTTTATTATCTTCCCTTTGCCTTTCCCTTTTATTTTATATAGCCAGGCTATTCTCGAGCCTAGGCAAGCCGCTGAAATCATGCGAATATGTTAGTCTGGGAACGAAGGAAAAACGTAGAATTGGACATAACTTAAAAGAGGGAAATGTGGCATAACTAGAATAATGTCTATAAACATGAATTTGGACATATAATTCACTATGAACATAATTGGGGAAAAAGGGCATGAAACCTATAACGACATAGGTAAAATTGGCTAAGAATGGAATACCTAGGATTACAGTAATTAGAAACTGTAACTGCGCCTACGACACGAGGTTAGATTACACTTGTGGTGGAAGTCTGCCCAGAACCGCCCAACATATCCAGCGACCACAAGTGGTGAATCTAATGTAAGAGTTCTAGGTGCACAGATATGAGACTGCAAAGACACAAGGTTAAGCAAGGTTTGTGGAATAAGTCTGCCCAGACTCGCCCGACTTGTTCAACATCCACAAATAGTAGGCTTAATGTGGGATGTCTAGCATACTGTAACCATAAATGAAAATATGGTAATAAACCTTGAATACTTAACCTAGTGAATCCATATGGATTGTATGAATACAAACTTAAATTGGGGTTAAGTAAATTTGGTTGAATAGTGGGTGGGTTAAGTAAATCTAAGGGGGTGGGTAATATTTATATATAAAGGCCCACTAACTTAACCAGATAGGGTTATGTAATTAAAGACATCTAGTGGTAAGTATAATCTGTGAAAATGTTGAAGTTATGTAATTAAGGACATCTTTTAAGGGTGAGCATAACTTGTAGAAATGATAAGGTTATGTAATTAAAGACACCTTGTGGTATACATAACTGATGGAAATCCTAGTGCAGATACAAGACAAGGGGGAGCTTGTATCATGTTGTGTGGGACCCATTTCAGTCAGTAACTGTTAATAGGCATCAAACGAGTACTCTGAACTAGGTCGGAGTTGGGGCATGCTTACTGGGCTGATTGTAAGAGATCCAAATGAGGAGGACGGTGTGGGTAGCGCAAATCGACTGGGGACATGTGCGAGCATGGGCTGGGTAGAGGGAGCTGAGACGACCGTGACACCAGTAGATATGGTTGTGCACATCACGAAAGGTTGCCACTTTAGGAAAGTGCTACCCCCTACTGTGGGGTCGGCACAGGGTATCTACGCAGCCGATCGATTAGCGTAGCAGTTAGGGTACATCTGGACGTATGCCCAAGTCTATCATTTGATAATTGTTGGGATCATCTCATTTTGGTTATACTAGTATTGGTGTCGAGAATCATAGTAATCATTAGAGAAGCATACACACTCTATCGTGTTTACCTTGTCATGCTTTCCTTTTATGATGTTATCTTCTCATCCATCTTATATGCCTGTCATGCTACTTTTATTTGTTTACTTGCTAAAAGTAACTAGACTTGCAAAACTTTATGTTTGACCCTTTTTGTTTCCTCTTCTCTCTTCCGTTTACCCCCTCCAGGTTCACAGGGTGAGAAAGCTCAGGCTTAGTCAGTACTCGGTTATCATCTTGCTAGGAGCTGCTTTTGAAGTATTGCTTAAGTTATCTTCTTTACTACTATGGCTTTGTCTCTTTTGGGGAATTATGCTTTTTATGCATTTCTGTACTCTGATGGTGCAAGACAAAAGTTTCATGTTATTGTAATGGTCTTTATGTAGTTATAGACTTGTGATATTTTGGACCACGATGTTATGAATTACGTTTTAAATAAAAATTTAAATTCCATCGTTATCTTTTATATCTGTCTTGTAATATTCTGTGTCTATTTACCTATAACGCTTCACAAAACTTAATGCATTCTCTTAATGAGTGACATTAACGGACGTGGGGTGTCACATTAGTTGATTATAAAACATATACTAACACTTTTGTATAGAATATACATATACATATAGGCATGATTTATCTAAAGGAAATATTATCGAAGACTGTATAGTTTTAAAGATGTTAGAGATTCAGAGTTCAGAGATAATTCAAGACTCATGAGTATTCAAGATTTCAAGAGTTCAAGAATTCAATACAAATATAGACATAAAGTCTAGATTATGTAAGACTCTAAATAGCACTCCAGGTTCAAATTCAAATTCTGGTTTTCAAATTCTGTTCTCAAATTCTATCTTTAATCCTTTCTATTCAATTTTTCTATATTTCCTATTTTTACTTCCTTACTTTAATTTTGTTTTCAAACTCAAGGTTTATAAGTTTGATATATTTTTACATTTTATATTTATATAGTTTTAAGATTTATAATTTTATATAAATGTCTATATAGTTTATATTTATGTTTTCATATGATTTTCTACTTTCTAATATTAATTCATAACACTATATTTTAATTCAAGAATTTCCAGAATTATATTTATATCAAAACACTTTGAAAATATTCAAAAATCAAAATTCTGCTAGGGTATATGTCGATATAAAGAAACATCATGTCGACATATAACTAGCATTTTTTCAATTTTGAAAGGAAGTGTATTTTCACTATTTGTGACGGTTCTGGAGTGTTGCAACCTTTCACACACTATAAAAAGGGCTTGATTTCGAATTTTTAATCACTCTGTGAACGCCCGCCCCGCAACAGCCGACATTTCCAATGAAATGCGCTGTGCCGATGTCCAACCAGCACGGGACAGTCGTCAAAGAAAATGGAATTTGAAACTATGAATCATCAAAGATCTTGTAGTATATCTCACAGCGCATGGGATAAAATATAATAATAACATAACTTGATATAAAGCAGGCGAGACAATGCATAAGCTGAAAACTAAATCATCATAGCAACGGAAAATTCAAAATACGGCTTATGATCCAAACCATCTTTATTACAACTTTTAAAACTGTCTCTAAAGAAAAATAGGAAGGTACACTACTAATGCCCAAAGTAGTGACCAGCAACAACACAGGGAAGATATATGAGAGTAATACGTTTAAGCCTCCTGCTCGTCTCCGGACAACTATTCGCGCATAACCAGCTAACCTGTCTCTAGTCTGCTCGTTTAGGTGCACCCAGAGTAATAAGAAGAGACAAAAAACTCTGGGTCAGATGAAAGTCTAGTATGAGCGATAAGCAGCAAAACCAAAACAATAACAGGTATACATAACCATACCTGAACTTGGACCTGCAACCAAAGAGTTAGCACAATAGGGTGTACAATACTCTAAGGTGACTCTAGCACATGGTGTGAAAACAATGAGGAGGGGGTGTGCATGTCATGGTGATAACAAACATCAAAAATAGCAATCATCCTCACATCCCTCACCCAGTGCGTAAAGTATACGATATCTATCAATCTGATCACCCAATTATTTGCTACGATCACTCTGCCTCATGGAGCCATAATGGCTCTACTGCACTGATCCATAGCCACTAATCCGTTGCTATGTCCACTCTGCCCAATGGAGTCATGACAGCTCCACTGCACTGGCTCATAGCCCTGCTACGATCACTTTGCCCCATGGAGTCATGACTACTCCACTGCACTGATCCATTGCCAATGTCCGTCTCTCAGAGGTGAGTCAAAGCTATAGACATCGATAACCCCTTTGCACACATCTCGCAACAAATTCCAACTCATGAAGTTAACTCATTGGTTCTCGTCTGGATCCTGAGTTCTACTTCCTATTTAGACTACCTTGCATCTCGGGTTTTGGTCTTCATCTCGATTCGTGACTCTTCAGCTCCTCGATACATAACTCGTCGATCCATGGTTGTCCATGTTGGTTCGTGACATCGATTCGTGAGTCCTGCTTGTAGGCTATCTTCGGGTCGTGGGGTCCACTCGTGAACCCTGTCCAGGTCGTGATGGTGAGCTCGGGTCATGACCTTCCTCGTGGTTCGTGGCCCTTCAACCAGCTCCTGGCATCATGGTCGAGTCGTGGTCTCCATCTCGGCTCGTGGTGATCTGGTTCAGTTCGTGAGTCATCACCATGGTTCGGGTTCCTTCAACTCTGGTCCGCTCATGATCTCCTGGTCGTGAGAACGAAGGCGGTTCATGATACATCATTCCAGTTCGTGGGGGTGGTCACGATCGGCGTCGTGATGCATGCTCACGAGCGGGTTGGTCTGGCCTATTTCTACAACTTTTCCAGCGAGTTTTTTAGGCCATACGACGGCATTTTCGACCATTCTAACTTTACTAAGCAATCACAAAGCATACCATATAGTAATAGCAACATGTATAATCAACAATAAATACCAAAACAACAATATAACATGTTAATATGGATCAAACATACCCAAAACGCATGTTTTCCCCATAATCTCCTTAATTATGGTTTAATCAAATGATTAACAAAACATGTCCAAATTAACCCAATTTTCTAACAGAGGTATAAAATGACATTTAAGAACTTTTACATAATTTTCCAAAATTTTAACATGCATAATTTCATTAATTATCACTAATCACACCTAATTAACCGTAATTAGTGTAAAAATGTGCAAATCACTCACCTTAGCCACAAGTAAAATACTAGATCTGAAACTCTACTATTTAGGTGCGATTTCCAATGCAACACAGCAGCTCCAACTCTGATTTGACACTAGTCTTCCTGGATTTGGCGTAGATTGAGCTAATACGCGATTAGAAAGCAATTTGGAATGATTTTAGAAGGTGATGGCCATTGCTAGGTTTCCTAGGATTAAGTGGAGGCTAGAAAAATGATAAAAATCCCTAACCCTATCAGCCTTCCCATAAGCCTAATCCCGAAATAGGTTATGGGCCTAGCTACTAATCATCATAATTAGGCCTGGTTAAGCTGTATTTCACATTCCAGACCTTGTTTCAGCCATATCTCCCAAACGGTAAGTCCGTTTGGAAAATGTGACCACTCTATGGAAAGGTAAACCATCATCTGAATCCAATGGAAGTGGTTTCGGGTCAAAACTCCTTACCAATCAAAAGTTATAGGCGAAACAAGGTTCGCTAGAGGTAAAACAGTTATTTAAAAATTAGCAAAAATTGTAAACATGGGAAATAACCCTAATAGTCATCTCCCAAAGTTACACGACCATACGGCTTCGCAAGTGAACGAAATAAATATTCTACGATCCTCCGATGCGTAGAATGCGGGTTGTTACACTCTCCCCCCCTTAAGAAATTTCGCCCCCGAAATTCCTTAACCAAAACATACAAAGGTGTCCTACATGCCTATCAACCATTTACAAACAATCAAACATACATAACAACACAACAAGTCTATCCTAGCATGCAGTTTACTAATAAGGAAATAACTATCACTATTAAAATCTTATCAGGCAAAGAGTTTTGGATGCGTCTTCCTTATGTTCTCTGTTTTCCAAGTATAATCATTCTTATTATCACCCCACTGGACCTTGACTAGTTTCACCGCCTTCCTTCGAAGTTGCTTCGTATCGTACTCGACAATACGAATCGGTCTGCAATTCCCAACCATCTCTGGCTCTACCTTGATGTCATCCAACTGACCCTGTGAAATAGTTATATCGGGGTCATGCACGAACTTCCTTAACTGGGAAACATGAAATACATTATGAACTCCTGCCATCATGTCAGGTAATCCAACTTTATATGCTAAATTCCCAACTTGCTTGGGAACCAAGAGTGGACCAACAAACTTTGGTGTTAACTTACCTCTCTTACCAAAATGAATCATACTCTTTAATGGAGAGATCTTGACGAATACTAGGTCGCCAGCGAAGAATTTTAATTCTCTTCGTCTCTTATTAGCATAGCTCTTCTGCCTATCTTGGGCAGTCTTCATTCGTTGTTGGATAACCTTGATCTTTTATGAGGTTTCTCTTATCACATCCGGTCCAAGCACAAAATTCTCACCGGTTTCTAACCAACATGATGGTAAGTTGCACGGTCTTCTGTATAAAGCTTCAAATGGAGCCACACCAATACTGGACTGATAACTATTATTATATTCGAATTCAACCAGATGCAAATGGTCATCCCATGATCCTCCAAAGTCCAATATACAAGTCCTTAAGAGATCCTCTAATATACGATTCACCCTCATTGTTTGACCGTCGGTTTGAGGATGGTACGCGGTACTGAGATGTAATTCTGACCCTAGAGCCTCTTGTAAGCTCTTCCAAAATCCACTACTAAACAACGGATCTTTGTCACTCATAATGCCTTTGGGTACTCCATGAAATCTCACTACTCACAATGCCTTTTGGTACTTCATATGCACTACCCACTCTTGGTCAATCGGTCCACAATCACCCAAATGCTATCATGACCCGATCTAGTCCTTGGTAACCCATCAATGAAATCCATTGAAACTTGTTCCCATTTCCATTCTGGAATTTCCAATGGTTGCAGCAAACCACTAGGCTTCTTTTGCTCAGCTTTAACTAGCTGACAATTCATGCATTTGGATATAAAATTCCTAACGTCTCTTTTCATCCCTTCCCAGTAGTAGGTCTGCATCATGTCTCGATACATTTTGTTACCACCAGGGTGTATAGTCAGTTTTTAGTGATGACATTCTCTAAGCACTTCATCTCTTAATCCATTGACATTGGGCACAACTAGTCTCGCATTCTTTCTAAGCCATCCATCTCGATCAAGCCCATACTTGTTCATCTCCTCGTCGATTCCCATTTCTAACTTAGAGATGATTTCTAATAGATTAAGATCGTCCCTCTGACTGGAACTAATCCACTCAATCAAAGTGGGTCTGATCGTCAAACTTGCTAACATTTCTGGATCCAATTTGCACTTTGATCTGAAATCAAACCCAGCGATATACTCCAGTTGCTTCCATTTAAGAAACATAGCCCCTAAGCTGGCATGTCTCCCACTCAATGCATCAGCTACTGTGTGTCCCTTTCCTGGTGTATATGCCATGTCAAAATCATAGGAAGCCAAGAATTCTAACCATATTTGCTGTCGGAGATTTAGATCCTTCTGAGAGAAGAGATACTTTAACGACTTATCATCGGTAAATAACTCGAATCTTTCTCCCAAGAGATAGTGTCTCCACATCTTCAATGCGAACACGATTGCTACCAACTCTAAATCATGGGTAGGATATCCTTTCTCTTGCGGTTTCAGTTGCCGACTAGCATAAGCTACAACCCTACCTCCTTGCATCAATACAACACCTAGTCCGGTACCACATGCATCCGTGTATACTGTCATATCTTCATTCCCTTTAGGAATGACTAACACTGGCGCACGTGTCAACTTTTCCTTTAGACTCTTGAATTCATTTTCACAGCTTCCATCCCAGACGAAAGCTTGATTCTAACGGTGCCTCTATCTTGGAGAAGTCTTGGATAAACTTACTATAATATCCAGCTAATCCCAAGAAACTTCATATGTCTGTTGCATTATTGGGCGTAGACCAATCTTGTATCGTTGCCACCTTCGTAGGATCCACGACAATGCCATTCTCTGAAACAACATGGCCCAAGAATCGTATTTCCCTCCTCCAGAAGTGACACTTAGAAAATTTCGCTTTCAGTTGGTGTTTCCTCAACACCTCCATCACTGTCCTCAAATGTTCCTTTTGTTCTTCCTCTGTCCTCGAGTAAACAAGGATATCGTCCACGAACATAAGAACAAACTTATTCAATTGATCCCTGAATACCCTATTCATAAGATCCACAAAATATGTTGGTGCATTAGTCAACCCGAATGGCATGACCAACCACTCATAGAATCTAGACGGCGTCAGAAATGATGTTTTAGGAATACTTTCAGCTGCTACTCGAAGCTGATGAAATCTTGTCGCGAGGTCCAACTGGGAGAGCACTCTTGCTCTCAAACAAATCATCTATCCGTGGAAGAGGATACTTATTCTTCCTAGTCACTTTATTTAACTCGTGATAGTCCACACATAAACGAAGGGAACCATCTGCCTTGGTAGCAAATACAACTGGTACTTCCCACTCGGAGACACTTCTTCGGATAAATCCCTTCTTCAAAAGATCGCTTACTTGCACTCCGAGCTCTTGTTGCTCTCTTGGTGCCATACGACGAAGTGACATCACTATAGGTCTGGCATCTTTTACTAAATCAATACGGAACTCAATCTCTCGGTGTGGAAGTCCGGTCACTTCCCCGAAGATGTCCGGATAGTGGCCAGCAATGGAAAACCCTGATAACTCGTCCTGCGGAATGTCGAGGGAATTTAGAAAACTAGCTATTATCTCATCACTAGGTAGGCCACCAAACACTACCCTCCGCCCATCATTCGCCCTAGTAGTCACCGAAAATCCCTTACAGTCTACTACCACCCCATATCTTTGGAGCCAATCGACTCCCAAAATAATACCAAACCCAGCAAAGCCCAAAACAAAACAATCACCAGCAAACATACATCCATGACATGATAAGACCAAATTTTGATAAATCATACTAAGGGTAGTCGAACCACCGATCGGCTTCGCCACAACTAAATGTTCATCGATAATCTCGAGTTTTAATCCCAACCTATCTACTAGGTCACTAGAAATGAAGGAACGAGAAGCCCCAGTATCAAATGATACTCGGACAGGAATATCATAAATGGAAAGCATATCTTGAATAAGGATATTCTTTCCTTTCTCCGCCGCAGTTGGGGAATTCGACGAAGAAGGAACATCATTAATAGCATATGCTTTCACAATCTGCTTCTCTTTGGGAGGTTGTGGACATTTTTCCTTGTGATGTCCCACTTGGCCGCAGTTGAAGCACTTTTTGTCCGTTGGCTTTGCTCGACATTCTTTGGCATAGTGGCCCTTATTGCCACAGCAAAATCACTCAGCATCTTTGTTATTCTTTTTCTAACCATCCTTTGCTTGGTTCGGCTTCCTCTTATTCTGAGAATTATTCTTGCCTCCACCGCTTGCCCACGGCTTTGGCCCCTCTGCAGATGCAACAACGACTTCAGTCTTGGGCTTAGGATAAAGGCTCTCTGATCTCAATATTTTCCCAACAATCAATTCAAAAGTCTCATCAATATGGTTTATTAGTTTTCTCCCAAGTACTGATCTAAACCAGTTATGAACTTCTCGTTCTTCTTCTCACTAGTATCGATAAGAGATAATCGATACTTCGATAATGTATCGAACTCAGCAATATATTCTGAGACTACCCTACCATTCTGTTTAAGCTCCAAGAACTTCCTAAACAACTCTGACTTCTGGGCAGATGGGATAAAGTTATCACTGAATCGTGTCTTAAACTGATCCTAAGTAACTTGATCCTCAGGGATAGCTGCCTTAATAGCGTTCCACCAATTCATGGCCCGTCCTTGCAGCTGGCGCAATGCTAGCTTTTTATTCATTGCATCATCGATCCCCAAATCCTCGAAGATGTGCTCGCAACTATCCAACCAATCTTGAACATCCGTAACCGATTTCGTTCCATGGAACGGCTTTCTACCAAGACTTGTGTAATCCTTGAAACTTGGAGAAATCGGCTCTAGGCGCCTGCACCGCTGCACCACCACCATTTGTAGCATTAGGAGCTGCTCCCTGAACATCTCTAAGCATCTCTCGCATGAAGGTAGTAAACATTGTCCTCATGTCAGGGACATTCCTATTATTGGCTCCTGAACCAGTATTCCTTGTATATCGGCTCATTGTTCAATATGTAAAGAGAAACGATTAATCATCTCTTCAGTGGTGCCAGTGCAATGCGACTTCATCCTTAGATATACTAATAGTATATATAACTTTTGAAAACCCAAAATATAATAAATACGTGCTCTTATATATGTACTATCTCCCCCTGATGTTTTCCCCTAGGTTAACTACACAACCTAGAGCTCTGATACCAAGTGTGACAGCCAGCCCCGCACCAGCCGACATTTCCGATGAAATGCACCGTGCCGATGTCCAACCAGCACGGGACGGTCGTCAAAGGAAAAGGAATTTGAAACTATTAATCATCGAGGAACCTGTAGTATATCTCATAGCGCATGAGACAAAATATAGTAATAATATAACTTGATATAAAATAGGCGAGACAGTGCATAAGATGAGAACTAAATCATCATAGCAGCGAAAAATTCAAAATATAGCTTATGATCCAAACCATCTTTATTACAACTTTTAAAAATGTCTCTAAAGCAAAATAGGAAGGTACACTACTAATGCCCAAAGTAGTAACCAGCAACAACACATGGAGGATATATGGGAGTAATACGTGTAAGCCCCCTGCTCGTCTCCGGACAGCTACTCGTGCATAACCGGCTAACCTGTCTATAGTCTGCTCATTTAGGAGCACCCAGAGTAATAAGAAGAGACATAAAACTCTGGGTCAAACGAAAGTCTGGTATGAACGATAAGCAGCAAAAATAGAACAATAACAATTATACATAACCATACCTGAACCTTGACTTGCAACCAAAGAGTTCGCATAATAGGATGTACAATACTCTAAGGTGACACTAGCACATGGTGTGAAAATAATAGGGAGGAGGTGTGCATGTCATGGTGATAGAAAACATTAAACATAGCAATCATCCTCACATCCCTCACTCAGTGTATAAAGTATGCGATATCTACCACTTTGATCACCCAATTCTTTGCTATGATCACTCTGCCCCATGGAGTCATAACGACTCCACTTCATTGATCCATAGCCACTAATCCTTTGCTATGTCCACTCTGCCCCATGGAGTCTTGACAACTCCATTGCACTGGCTCATAGCCCTGCTACGATCACTTTGCCCCCATGGAGTCATGACTACTCCACTGCACTGATCCATAGCCAATATCCGTCTCTCAGTGGTGAGTCAAAGCTATAGACATCGATAACCCCTTTGCACACGTCCCGCGACAAATTCCAACTCATGAAGTTAACTCGTTGGTTCCCGTCTGGATCCTGAGTTCTTCTTCCTATTTGGACTACCTTTGCATCTCGAGTTTTGGTCTTCTTCCCAATTCGTGACTCTTCAGCTCCTCGGTTCATAACTCATCGGTCCACGGTCGTCCACGTCGGTTCACGACATCGATTCGTGAGTCCTGCTTGTGGGCCATCTTCGGGTCATGGGGTCCACTCGTGAACCCTGTCCTGGTCGTGATGGTGAGCTCAGGTCGTGGCCTTCCTCCCGGTTCATGGCCCTTCAGCCAGCTCATGGCATCATGTTCGAGTCGTGGTCTCCATCTCGGCTTGTGGTGCTCTAGTTCGGATCATGAGTCATCACCATTGTTCGTGGTTCGGGCTCCTACAACTCTGGTCCGCTCGTGATCCCCTGTTCGTGGGAATGAAGGCGGTTCGTGATACATCATTCTGATTTGTGGGGGTGGTCGCAATCGGCGTTGTGATGCCTATTCATGAGTGGGTTGGTTTGACCAATTTCTGCAACTTTTCCAGCGAGCCTTTTACGCCATATGACAGCATTTTCAACCATTCTAACTTTACTAAGCAATCACAAAGCATACCACACAGTAATAGCAACATGTATAATCAACCATAAATACCAAAGCAACAATATAACATGTTAATAAGGATCAAACATACCCAGAACCCATGTTTTCCCCTTAATCTCCTTAATCGTGATTTAATCATATGATTAGCAAAACATGTCCAAATTAACCCAATTTTCTAACCGAGGTATAAAATGACATTTAAGAATTTTTCTAGAATTTTAACATGCATAATTTCGTTAATTATCACAAATCACCCCTAATTAACCGTAATTAGTGTAAAAATGTGCAAATCACTCACCTTAGCCACAAATAAAATACTAGATCTGAAACTAATATTTAAGCGCAGTTTCCAATGCAACACAACATCTCCAACTCTGATTTGACACTAATCTACCTTGATTTGGCGTAGATTAAGCTAACACACGATTAGAAAACATTTTGGAATGATTTTAGAAGGTGGAGGCCATTGCTAGGATTCCTAGGATGTATGTGGCGGCTAGAAAAATGATAAAAACTAATTTCCTTAACCCTTTCATCCTTTCCATAACCTTAATCTCGAAATGGGTTATGGCCTATCTGCTAATCACCCTAATTAGGCCTGGTTAAGTTGTTTTTCACCTTCCAGACCTTGTTTCAGCCATATCTCCCAAACTGTAAGTCCATTTGGCAAATGTGACCATTTTACGGAAAGGTAAACCATCATCCAAATCCAATGGAAGTGGTTTCAGGTCAAAACTTCTTACCAATCAAAAGTTATAGGCGAAACAAGATTCGCCAGAGGTAAAACGGTCAATTAAAAATCGAAAAAAAACCATGAACATGAGAAATGACCCCAATAGTCGTCTCCCAAAGTTACACAACCATATGACTTCACATGTGAACGAAATAAATATTCTACGATCCTCCGATGCATAGAATGCGGGTCGTTACGCACTCCTTCTCCACTTTCACTCTCTCACATTACACCATTATTTCTTATTATTTTTATGATTCCTACACCTATACTCTGTCGAATTTAATTCTATTTTCACTAATCTTCTTCTCTCTACACTCTCTACTCATTACTCTCCGAATCAAGTGCTATTGAAGAGTTATAATGTTGTTTGTAATTGTTTGGGAAGTGTTTGGGAATCAATGTTTTCCTTGTAGTTGTGAAATTAAGGAACGGAATTAGTGTTTTCCTTGTTGCCGTGAAATTAAGGAATGGGAGCGGTGTTAACCTTGTGGTCATGAAATCATGGGTTGTACTTGACTATTGATATAATAATAAAACTCTGCGCAATCCAGCGTTGTTCAGGACTGGACATAGGATCAATTCAAACCAGTATAAAATCCGGTGTGCTCTTTGCTTTTCTGTATTTTTATATCTATTTATTTTGCATCTGTGTTTAATTTTTTGTATGTGATTGTTTTTGTGGTGTTTGATTCATATAGTTTATCACATAGGATTTAAATTTTATTTAAATTCTCAAAAACACTATTTGCTTCTCTCTAGTGTTTGTTTTGCCTTAACTATCCTTTCCGCCATCCCTAACAATTGGTATCAGAGCAAGGTCTTTCAAAAAGTTCATAATGTGATTTTTGAAAATCTTTAAATGGCAAATTTCAGGAAAATTATTAATACTAGTGTCAATTCATGCATTGTTTCGATGTTGAAAGAGTCTGCATATACTCGTGTTAAAAAGTCATGTGATCTACTGAAATATTGTTCAATTCAGGAAAAGATGTGTTTTATGACTTTTGAAAATTCAAACGTTAAAAAGATTGGTGAAGTGGCTGTTGGAAATTCAAATTCCGAAGTTACATGGTCGTTGAGAATTCTAAGTCTGGAAAGTTATTGGTGGAAATGAAAAAGGACAAATGAATACTAGATAGTGGCTGTTTGAGACATTTGACGGGAAATACAAAACTACTCAATAATCTAAAGTATGAAGACGGTGGAATGGTGAATTTCGAAGGTAATTCTAAAGGATACATTATTGGAATCACAATGTCGGTAATTCTAAAACTCCTACTATTTCTGATGTTTTATTAGTTAGGAAAATTAAAACACAACTTGCTAAGTATAAGTCAACTTTGCGATAAGGGTAATAAAATAAACATCGAAAAGGATAAATGTTTCATAGAAGATAGGAACTCAAAAGTAATATTCGAAGGAGATAGAAAGAAAAATATCTATATATTGAGTATGAAAATCTACAGCAATAATTTATGTCTTATAGCCAATACAAGTGATCCCTTGATCTGGCATAAGAGATTTGGTCATATAAAGTTCAAACACATCTCTAGGATTTCTAAATTAAATTCAATTAGAGGATTACCCAAAATGAAATTTAAAGTTAATAACTCATGTGATGCTTGTCAACTCGGAAAAATATAGAAAAATTCATTTAAATCAAAAGAGGAAATCACTACATCAAAACCATTAGAGTTAATACACATGGATTTATTTGGTCCATCTAAAGTTCAATCAATAAACCATAATAGATATGTTTATGTAATAGTCAACGATTTTTCTAAATTTACTTAGACTTTTTTTATTAAAAATAGTGATGTTTTTTATCAATTCAAAACTTTTTCTAGAAGAATTCAAAATTTATTATCACTTAAAATCAAAATAATACATAGTGATCATGGAGGAGAATTCGAAAACGAAAATTTTGAAAAATACTGTAATAAAAAGGAAATAACTCATAATTTTTCAATTCCAAGAACCCCTCAAAAAAATGGAGTAGTTGAACGTAAAACTAGGATGATACAAGAATGTGCTAGAACTATGTTATCCGATAGTAATTTACTAAGGGATTTTTGGGTTGAGCAGTTGCAATAGCTTGCTATATTATAAATATAATTTCAATTAGACCTTTAACTCATAAAACCCCATATGAACTTTTGTATAATAAGAAACCAAAAGTACAATATTTTAAAATATTTGGAAGTAAATGTTTTATACTTAATACTAGAGACAATTTAAACAAGTTTGACTCAAAATCTGATAACGGAATATTTATTGGATATTCAGAAAGAAGTAAAGCATATAGAGTTTTTAATACTCGAACCAATACCATAGAGTAAACCTTAAACGTATCTTACGACGAAAAATATAAGAGTATAACTCAAAACAATGAAGATGAATGTGAAAATGAGATTAATGAAATAAATCATGAAGATAATCAGCCAAATAAAAGAATTAGATTACTTAGAGACCATCCTGTAGAAAATACCTTAGAAGATATTGAAACCGTTGATAGAACCCGTAATCAATTAAATAATATGAGTAATACAGCTTTTATTTCAACTATTAAACCTAAATATCCAAAGGAAGCCTCTTCCGATGATTCATGGATACTTTCTATGCAAGAAGAACTGAATCAGTTTACTTGGAATGATGTATGGGAACTTGTTCCTAGACCAGAGGATAAAACTATATTACGAACCAAATGGGTTTATAAAAATAAAATGAATGAACACAGTGATGTCGTAAGAAATGCAGAACGATTAGTAGCACAAGGGTATAATCAAGAAGAAGTAATAGACTACGATGAAACTTTTTCCCCCGTAGCAAGACTTGAAGCTATTAAGATTTTACTAGCTTTTGCAAACCATAATAATTTCAAATTATATCAAATGGATGTCAAAAGTGCTTTTCTAAATGGATTTATTAAGGAAGACATATATGTAGAGCAACCACCTCTATTTGAAGATGAAAAATTACCAAATCACATATATAAGTTAAAGAAAGCATTATGTGGATTAAAACAGGCTCCTAGGGCTTGATATGATAGATTAAGAAATTATTTGTTACAATCAAACTTTGAAATAGGGAAATTAGATAATACTTTTTTATAAAGAAAAATAATAAAGATATTCAATTAGTACAAATATATGTTGACAATATAATTTTCGGATTGATAAACGATAATATGAATAAAGAATTTTTAAATATTATGACTAAAAAAATTTGAAATGAGTCATACGGGAGAACTATCATTCTTTCTAGGATTGCAAACTCATCAATTAAAGTATGGAATATTTATTAATCAAGAAAATACGCAAGAGATCTAATTAATAAATATAATCGAACAACAACAAATGGAAGACCAACACCTATGGAGACTAATATAGCATTAAGTAAAGAAGATACATCTAAAGATGTGGATCAAAAAATATACAGAGGAATGATAGGATCGTTATTATATATAACTGCTAGTAGACCAGATATAATGCATAGTGTATGTCTCTGTGCAAGATATCAATCGCAACTTGAGGAAACATATTTAAAAGTCGTAAACGTATTCTAAGGTATGTAAAGCATACATCAGATTTTGGATTGTTTTACCCTAAGGATGATTCATTTAAGTTAGTCTCTCAATGTGACGCTAACTATGCAGGATGTAAATCCGATCGTATACGTACTAGTGGAACATGTCACTTTTTAGGACATTCAGTACTCTCATGGTTTAGTAAAAAGCAAAATACTGTATCTCTGTCAACAACTAAAGCAGAATACATCTCCGTTGCTTTGGCTTGTTCACAAGTAATATATATGGAATAAACTCTAAATGATCTTGGGTTAAAAATAAAAAAATCTCCGATATATTGCGATAATACGAGTGCTATAAATATTTCAAAGAATCCAACTCATCATTCAAGAACTAAACAAATCGGTATACGACATCATTTTCTAAGAGATAATGTAAGTAAAGAGAAAATTTCACTTGAATTTATAGAAATAGATAAACAAATAGCAGATGTATTAACAAAACCATTAAACGAAGCAACATTCACTAAATTCAGAAGAGAATTAGGTATATGTTCATTAAGTGAGTTAGAACAATTAAATGTACTATAATAATAACATAAGAAATTAGAAAAATAAATTTTAAAACTAAAGTATGTCGATATAAACTTTTCATATGTCGACATATAGCTACCAGAATTTCAAATTTAATTCCCACCAAAAGTTAGTTATTTTAATTATTTAAACCTTCTACTTCGACTTTTCTTCTTCATTTTCATTTCTCTTCTTTGTAAAAACTCCAAATTAAAATATTAAATGGCCTCCACAAATCTAAACACCCAAGTCAACCCTGATTCGCACGCTGGACCATCCGAGGGTCCTTTCCAATGATCTACGCTATCTCGGGTTACCAAAATCAAAGAAAAGATGGAGTATGTTCTGCAAATGATGGATGAAATACAAGGACTACAGATTAGGATGACTCAAGAGCAAAACAGGCAAGGGAAAGTAGTAAGAAGTCTACTTAAATTCATAATGGATAATCAGGCTAATCCGATTATCATCGACGATGATAATTAAGCCATGGGAGAAGAGGAAGAATCGAAGCAAGAAACATAAGAAGAAATGACGGAGGAGGAAGAACATCAAGAGACTCAACCAATGATTACGGAAGAAGATGATAAGGTTGTATGTATAGGAGAAGTCATATTCGACCAAAATGGGAATGTGATTGAAAGGAATGAGGAATTTTGTCTCCATTATCCAAAATGTCCAATTCACAAATCTCCCATTGTCAAAAATAATTAGTGTTTAAGGTTTTCTATGATTTGCATTTCCTTGCGTTCTTACGATATATTGTACTTGTATAAATTCGTATATTTGTACAACAAAAAGTTTAATACAATAGTTGTTTATGTATATAAGTTAAGTGTTATAATTGGTTATAACTTTATAAACATAATATGGATATAAGATTAAGGGGAGTTATTCTACTTTGAATTAATTATAGATTAACAGGAAATATCATTAGATTAGTTACTTAATGTCTTATAGGTTTTATTTAGATATTTATAAGATTTAGGGGGAGTTGTTTTAGAAAATTTTTTTGATAATGCCAAAGGGGGAAAAAGTATAAAATATTGACATAGTTTATAGGATTCATATAGACAGGTGGAGTATTTGAAGGATCATCATCAGCAGGTATATACATGTATGATGTTTTATAAACTAAGGTTGTCATCATCAAAAAGGGGGAGATTGTTGGAGAATTATCATTTTGATGACAACAACCTTATTTCAATATTAATTGATTATAAAATATATACTCACACTTTCGTATAGAATATATATATACACATATATGCAGTATTTATATACAGGAAATATTATTGAAGGCTGTATAGTTTTAAAGATGTTAGAGATTCAGAGTTCAGAGATATTACAAGATTCATGAGTATTCAAGATTTCAAGTGTTCAAGAATTCAAAACTAATATAGTTATAAAGTCTAGATTATGTAAGACTCTAAATAGCACTCTAGGTTCAAATTCAAATTCTGATTTCAAATTCTATCTTTAATCCTTTTTATTCTATTTTTCGATTTTTTCTATTTTTTCTTTCTTACTTTAATTTTATTTTCAAACTCAAGGTTTATAAGTTTTGTATATTTTTACATTTTATATTTATATAGTTTTAAACTTTATAATTTTATAAAAATGTTTATATAGTTTATACTTATGTTTTCATATGATTTTCTACTTCATAATATTAATTCATAACACTATATTTTAATTCAAAAATTTTCAGAATTATATTTATATCAAAACACTTTGAAAATATTCAAAAATCAAAATTCTACTAGGTATATGTCGACATAAAGAAAACATCATGTCGACATCTAACTGTCATTTTTTCAATTTTGAAAGGAAGTGTCTTTTCACTATTTGTGATGGTTTTGGAGCGTTGCAACCTTTCACACACACTATAAAAAGGGCTTGATTTCGAATTTTTAATCACTCCTTCTACACTTTCACTCTCTCTCATTACATCATCATTTCTCATTATTTTTATGATTCCTATACCTATACTATGCCGAATTCAATTCTATTTTCACTAATCTTCTTCTCTCTACACTCTCTACTCATTAATCTCTGAATCAAGTGCTATTGAAGAGTTATAGGGCTGTTTGTAATTGTTTGGGAAGTGTTTGGGAATCATTGTATTCTTTGTAGTTGTGAAATTGAGTAATGGAGTTGGTGTTTTCCTTGTTGCCGTGAAATCAAGGAACGGGAGCGATATTAATCTTATAGCCGTGAAATCAAGGGTTGTACTTGACTATTGATATAGTAATAAAACTCTGCGCAATCCAGCGTTGTGCAGGACTGGACGTAGGAGCAATCCGAACCAGTATAAAATCTGGTGTGTTCTTTCCTTTTCTGCATTTTTATTTCTATTTATTTTGCATTTGTGTTTGATTCTTTGTCTGTGATTGTTTCTATGGAGTTTGATTCATATAGCTTATCACATAAGATTTAGATTTTATTCAAATTCTCAAAAACACTATTCACCCCCCTCAAGTGTTTGTTTTGCCTTAACGATCCTTTCCACCATCCCTAACAATTGGTATCAGAACAAGGTCTTTCAAAAAGTTCATAATCTAATTTTTGAAAATCTTTAAATGGAAAATTTTAGGAAAATTGTCAATACTAGTGTCAATTCATGCAATTTTACAATGTTGAAAGAGTCTATATATACTCATGTTAAAAAGTCATATGATCTACTGAAATATTGTTCAATTCAGGAAAAGATGTGTTTTATGACTTTTGAAAATTCAAAAGTTGAAGGACGGGTGAAGTGGCTGTTGGAAATTTAAATTCCGAAGTTACATGGTAGTTGAGAATTCAAAGTCTGGAAAGCAATTGGTGGTAGTGAAAAAGGACAAATGGATACTGGATAGTGTAATATGCTTAGTCGGGTATCATGCTATTGGAATCTTGTTGGTGAATAGAGTTCAGGTTGGCATCAATTTGCATTCTCTGTCGCTCTTCTTTCTTTCTTTCTAGGATCTTCACCATGAAACTTGAATCGACTATTAGCTCAAGTATGTGTTTCATCTGTTTATCTTTTCTAGATTCTTTCCTCTTTTGGCTTGAGCTAGTTGTATGTTTGGGTAGTTTTCTTATGATAATCATGTAGTATACAGAATAGTTCAGGGATAGGTTGCCTGATCCTTTGAAGAGAACTTTCCTAATCTTCTTAGCTTACCAATGCCAAGAATTTACTATCTCTCTATCAAATTTTTTTGTCAACTAATCATGACCCCCCCTTCGAACAACCCATATGGTGGTCCCGCTACACAGTCAGTGGGTTAGTGTTAAAGGGCGAAGCGCCCAGGTTTGAGGTTTTGGGGGAAGGCCCCTGAAGTTTATGATACATGTTATAGGTGATGGAGGAATTCTGAAGCAAAGGAAAATCACCACGGAGAGATGAACATCAATATGAACTAATTTGATGGACCGGTGTCGAAGCATCATCTATGGATCAGTACTGGTCCATAAAGATGGAATATTTTTGCATAACTGTTTCAAGGAGCAATGTGATGACGTGGTAGAGCCAGTTGTAAAGTTGGTCATAAACCCTATTTTTATGGATCGATACCGGTCCATAGGGGGTGGATTAGTACCGGTCCTTCGACTTAGAAGTTTTTGTACTTTTTATGTTTGTAAGCAACATCGAAAATCTATGTAGCCATTTTATGAAGTTGGATGTGACATGAGGTAGCTTTCAATGGATCAGTATCGGTTTATGTGAGATGGATCGTTACCTGTAACACCCCATAATTTTAAGGAATGTTAATAAACTTAAGAATACTTAATTAAATATCGGGAATTAAGCAAAATGGACTGTACCGTTGTGTTTGTCTCGAAATTCTTCTTAAGATAGACTCAGAGTTTGCATGAAAGAACATCATATGAAGAAGATATTAAGGTTTAAAATTTATATACGTATAAGGGAAATATATATAAACAAAATAAGTACAGAATTTCAAAACATTTCAAAACTGAAGCAGGGAAGGGACACGACATTGAGACTCGTAGTGGGTTGACCCATGGGTTGACACACTCAAGGTGGTGTCATCCCTAAGGTCGACATAGGGGTCGACCCACCCCAGATCTGCCTAGGTTCATTTCCTGAACCTAGACTTGTTTCTGAACGAAATTCGTTGGCAGTAGGCTAAATATAGGACAACATTTCTATTGTTTTATTCACCTAAAAATGGGAGATGCTGCCCTAACCTGGATTGAATTAGCCTATTTTTCTTCAACAACGACATATACGCATACAAGAATCTCAACTGCAACTTCAATATATCATTCTCTATTCTTTAGATCTAGTCTCTATGAGTTTATATTGCTTTTAGATATAAGCATTTAACAAGTAATCCTGACATGTTTATAAATCTGGATCTAAAATATATGCCTGTTAAGAATCTGATTCATCCCTAATCAGTCCTGCTATTACAAGTACACCTGATCTGTTATTCAGTTCTTATATGCCTATTTCTGATATGCCTATATTTGTTACCTTAAGCTTACTCTATTATTATGCATGTTTAAGTTCTTTTCCCTCTCTCTCATTCCCTTTTTATTTTCATAGCCAGACTACCTTCGAGCCTGGGCCGATATCGCTGAAATGTGCATACGAACGAAATTGGGTTAAATTAGGAATGATTGGGAACGGTAATTTAAGGGCATAGCTTGTACTATGAATCTTGATTGGGATTTGGGGGCATAAACTATACCGTGAAACATGACTAAAATTTAGGGCATATCTTAGACTGTGAATTATGACTTGAAATTTGGGGCAAATAAACATGTAGGCTCAATTTAAGATTAAGCGGAACATGTAAATGGAACTGTCAAACACATTGGGGGTTATGCATACCTATTAACCTTTAATACTTAACCTGATTAATCTTGGGGGTTTATATAAATATATATAAACCTGTTAATATGTGGCTTGTTTAATCTTTAGTTGGGGTTAAGTAAACATGTTGAATTCGTGGGATTAAGTAAATGTATTAAATATGTAGGGGGTTATATGAACCCGCTAAACTTAACCTATGGAAATCCTAGTTGGTTGGGGATATAAGCCTAAGAGGTGGCTTGTGTCATCTGTTGTGTGAGACCCATATTAGTTAGTAACACATTCTAGTATTAAACGGGGGGAGGGAGGGACCCGCACTAGGTATGGACCAGGGGAACGCTTACTGAGCTAATTATAAGAGGTTCGTTTAGGGAAAGGTGTTCTGATGGCGCGTTCCAATGGAGTCATGTGCGTGCATGGGTCCGACTTGCTTGGGAAAATAAGCCGCTATAACACCTATAAATAGATTTGTGTCCTTCTGGTGGTTGCCACTTTAGGAAGTAATACACCCTACTGTGGGGCCGACATAGGGTATTTATATGGTAGGGAGTCGATCGCCGGGGGTAGTAATTAGGGTACATCAAGTCTTGTTTAGGTACCTGTTATTTTTGTTTGGGGGTAATACCCATTATTTCTGATTAGGTACCTGTTATTTCTGTTTGGGGTAAAACCCGTTTCTAGAAGTACACCTAAGTCTACCATTTATGTCTCTGTTGGGATCATTTTGTTTCTGTTAAGTAATTGGAAAACACTTGATGTGGTATACTAGTAAGAGAAAAGTAATTGAGAAGCATAGTTTATTCTGTTTATCCTGTCCACCATTTCATACCTGTTATTTACTACTATTATCTCTCATCCGGTTTTTTTACTACCATGATGCTTTTACTTATTTATATGCTGAAAGTAATTGAACTCGCCAAACTTTTTATCTGACCAGTTTTGTTTCCTTTTCTCTCCCTTCCTTTTCCCCTTAGGTTCTCAGGGTGGGTACGCTCAGGCTTGATTAGGACTCCCTTTCTTTTGTTTCTGCTTGGATTTTGATTTGCTTTGATGTCTCGCTTTGACTACTTGTCTACTTGTTTATGGCTACTTATGGGGATTATGATTTTTCAGTTTTGTACCCTGATGGTTTTTAGCGCAAGAAAGATGTATTTATTTCGCGTATTTTATTCCAGTATTTTAGTCTAACGTTGTAACTGGATTTTGAACCATGAAGTTTTCTGTTGGAAAATAAAGTTTTAAATCCCGCTGCTATTTTATATATCTATCTTGTGATGTTTTGTTTCTGTTTACCTATAAAGCTTCACTGAACTTAATGCATTATGTTAAAGAGTGACACTAACGAACGTGGGGTGTCACATTTGGTATCAGAGCCAAAGGTTACAAGATCGAGTAAAAAGGTTTTGAAAATTGTTTTCAAAAGGTTTCAAAAAGAAAAAATTGTCAAAGAAAAATTCTGTTTTTGAAAAATATATTCCTTCAGCCATATAAAATAACTTTCAATTCTCTGTTTGAATCCCTTTTCCTTTCTTTTTAGCATGTCTGTGGAATTGAATATTCCCGAGGGCGTTCAGATGCCAGCTTGGTTTGGTAGATATCTTGAGGTTACGGCATCTGCCGGAGGCCAAGCAGACGCCCCTCTCCCAACTGCAGCCGTTGTTCCTCTTACTCCGCGAGCGGATAATTTCTCTAAGATATGCAAGGATTTCTGTGCTATGGGAGGAAAGTCATTCCAAGGAACTGAGAACTATGTGGAACCACGAAATTGGCTTAAAAAGACGAACGATTTGTTTGGGAATTTCAAGGTTTACGACCGTAGAAAGATTCAGTTGGTCGCATGGCAGCTGAAGGATGAGGCTTCATTCTGGTGGGAAGTGACGTAGCATGGAGTCCAGTTGAGACTTGGGATGATTTCCGAAAGAGGTTCGAGACAAAGTTTCTTTCTCAAGCAGAAGAGAGTATGCAGATGGAGAGGTTTCTGGCACTTAAGCAAGGAAGCATGTCTGTCAAAGAGTATGTCAACAAGTTCAACTAGTTGGCATGCCCCACATAAGAAATCTTTAAGATTTGCAAGAGGATTGAATCAACCCTTCAAGCATTGGCATTATCTCACATTCTGATGGGGGCTATTTTCGAGAGACTGGTTGATATGGCATTGATGCACAAAGATGGAAAAAAATGAGAAAAAGGAGGCTAAGACTGATGAGACACGAAACAAGAAAGTGTGGCCCAAGAAAGAACAACAAAAGAAGGATGGAAAGAATGAAAAACTCAAGGCATGAAAAAATGTCATGGTTGTGGGAACTTGGGTCATTTGGTCAAATATTGAAAAAAGAGGAAGAATGCTTGTTATAGCTATGGCGAGACTGGACACCATTCTAGGGAGTGCCCGAAGAAGCAAGGACAGGGACGAAGGGCAGGATCTTCTAAAGGGTAGGTGCATGCTCTCGAGGCCAGTGTACCAAACAGAGGTAGGAAAGTTTCTATTGAAGGTTTGATTTCTCTTTCTGATCATCTTGTTAAGACTCTTTTTGATTCTGGCGCTTCACATTCTTTTATATTTGATTTTGTGGTTGAGTCTCTGCACCTTAGTACTAGTATGGTTTCGGATCCCGTTGTTGTCTCAAGCCCCATTAGGGGAACTACTCATCTGTCTATGATTTGTCAGGGTTTTAGGATATCTATGTTGGGCGTCGAGTTTGAGTGCAACACATATGTGCTTGGTTTTATGGGCTATGGTTTGATTTTAGGGATGGATTGGCTAGCCGTGTATGGTGCCATTCTGGACTATGAGAGGAGGGTCGTAATACTTTTGAATTTCCATGGGAGGACTCTCGAGATTTCCTATGACCCAAAAGGGTTTGTCATGCTTAGTTTCCTAGAATCACTTGATGCTTCTGTCGATGATCTGCAATATGAACATGTTGTCTATGAGTTTCCGGATGTTTTTGAGGAGGTTAGGGGATTACCTCCGAGGCACAAGATTGGTTTCTAGATATGCTTAGTGGATAATGTGAAGCCAGTCACATTGCCTGTGCGCCACATGACTCCTTGAGGAAGGAGGGAGCTTAGCAAGCAAGTAAGGGAGCTACTATTGTATATGACATTGTTGTATACACAATTATATGATTTTTGTTAGATGATAACAACCAAATAAATATTATTTTAATGTGTTCGTTATTGTACTATTATATCACATCACAGACAGGAATATAATATTTATATTTAAATGAAATACGACTGTACAAAAATTCAAATATTAACACAGTATTTTATTTAAATAGAATATTTTATTTCAATTTCAAACAGTACAAAATTTTATACTCCACTATTTGAACATGTGTACATTTCAATTCATTCTTAATTTCATACACAGTTCCTCACACTCGGTCAGTCAAGTTTACGTACTTTTTCATTTGTACATTCAGAGACTCAAATACTACACTTTCACTGTTACACACACTGTTATTTTCATTGTCTTCTGTCTTTCAGATTTTTGTCTTCACAGCATTCTTCAGTCAGTCCAGTCACAGTCAGTCCAGCCATCTTCATGCTTACCTGTCACATGAAACACACACACAGTACACTGCAATAGAAATGAAATAGAATACATGCAAATATAATTTTTATTTTAAATTTTTATTTGCCTCAGAATTTGGTGTGTTTCTCATCATTTTTCATAACTTGATATGATATATTTCTTGTACCCACTGATCAGCCTCGACATAACCATACTGGTTTGCTGATCAGAACCAGCACTAAACTCAGCTGATTCTGACCAGCCCCAACACAGTACAGTCAGTCTGCTGATGATATGCACAATATACACTTATACAAAATGTCAAAAAAAACGTGGTCAAAATTGACACAAGACAGGTCAAAGTCCAAGAAGAATGTCAAAATGGCAAGAGACAAAGTGCAGCATGCTCAATTCAGCAAGCAAAAGTGATGCAATGTACCAAATGCACAAGGTCAAAGGTTCATGTAGGCAAACAGGTGAATCAAGAATGGTGTAACAGATAAGTATACAAGCATAGCAACATAAATGGACAAAGCACAAGTGTGCAAACACATGCAAAGTCAGGTTCATATTCTTTCAGCATGGTGAAACAAACAAGGCAAGGCATTACAGCCTAAGCAAGTTCAAGGGAACATGGTGAGATAAATACAAAGAGCTCATGTATAAGTACATATAATCATGGTTCAGAAGACTCAAGCAGCAAACATACTACACAGTGGTGAACACAAGTTCATGTTCATGAAGCAGGTGCAGCCAATATGTGACAATGGTGTGCAATTACAAATGGGTGCATTAGAAATTGTGCATGTGCACATTATGTTCACGGCAGCCCACGTATGTTCATACAAAAATGGATCAAGTCAAAATTTCAAAATGGACACAGCACAATGACAAGAGCCCATACAAGCAGCTTTAGCAAGACAATGCCAAATATGGTCAGTGCACAGAAGTCAACACTCAAGCCAGTGGATCAAAACAAGGCAAAGACAAATTTATAGTGTATACTGGACAATGCTACATTACATAGATGTGCAAGTGCATTTTTTTTTTCTTATATACATTGAAGAAAAGGCAGGCCAAGCAATGACATAGACAAAAGAATTTTCAGTGCAAATGCGTCCAAGTGTGCAAAATAACAAGTACAAGTGTTTGGCAAGAACAACATGTTCAAAGCCAGTATCCAGTTCAAATGACTAGTTGCAGAAGTCACAATGATCATTTTGGGTAAGGAATAAATCCACAAATTAGAAAATGTTTCACAGTATGCAAGTCCGTGTGATTTCCAGAAAATTAGCAAATTGAAGAATCCAGATTTGACAAAGTTTTTGGAAAATCTGTAACAATACTTTGAAGTCCTCAAATGTTTCCAACTTTCGAATGCAATTTTTTTTTGGAAAGTGATCAAACAAATTTTTCCAGTTTTCAATGGGTCTTACAAAAGCATTCAAATCCAAGGGAAATCACGAAAATCAATCAAAAGAGGAAATACTAGATTTCAAATGGGATTAAATCGACATTCAGTTTGCAAATCAATTCCAGAAAAATTGTTTTGACATGAAATCATTTTTGGGAAGAATTCATTTTTGCCAAGCATTTTATTATACGCTGAAATCAGAAGGAAAAATCAATGGCATGCTCAAGAAATAAGTTTCCTGTTTTTGGAAAAACAGTTTATTTGTTTCCAGAAACTATCATGTTAACTTTGGCAAGTACAACCAGGTTTGTTCGACAATATATTCAAGTCGACATGGAAACTTGATTTCAGGATTCACGTTTATGTTTTGGCAAAAAGAGAAAATTTTCAAATACACAGTGGAACTAAAACAGGCCAGTGAATATATCACGCAAGTGTTTTTTTTAGGGGTCGAATTAATTCAAGGCAAGAATCCCAGGAATCATATTCTTCAAATCACGCAAGGCTACAATCATGGCAACATTCAAAAGGGGAAAGCAAACCACAAATCTGATCAAGTCAATCGTTGAAATCAGAGTAATCTAAGGATTTTTAATCCTATATTATAACACCAGTTTCATCATAGGCAGAGCCTCGAAAAACCACAAACAACTTGCAACAAATTCAAAGCAAGAAATTTCAGAAAAACTCACAGGTTCGATCGAGTGCCAGAGAGGGAAATTCCAAATCAAAGCACCAGAGAACAACATCACGTGAAGCTCATCCGAGATCACATCTTCTCTCAGCAATTCAACCAACCTCAATTTGATTTGGTGAACGAAAAAGAAAACCCTAGTTCGACTGCCATTTTTATTCTCAGAGAAAAAGAGAGATAAGGCCGAAGTTTTGAAGTGGGTGCGCAAATTCTACAAAGGCCCGGCCATGTGTTTATTTGAAAAAGGGGTTGACCCTTTTCAATTTCACTCCAAGGGTTTCATTGTTTCTATTTTTTTTGAGTTGTTTTATATTTGAATTTCTTTTGTAAATCGAACCAAATCAGTTCTAGGTCTGTAAAATCTAGAGTAAATCAGTCACGATGTTGACTATCAGTTTTAGAGTCTGTAAAATCTGGGTTACGGATTACGGGGTTGTAATTCGGGGAAATCTGATTGAGGGGATATCGATCAGTCTAAGGATTTGAGCGTAGGGTTAGAATAGGAGCAGGGTTTGCGAGTGTACACGGTTTTGTATGCAGGAACTGTTCTATCACCTAGTAGAAACCTTAGAAATGCAGCAGTAGGCAGGGTTTTGCCGAAGCTGGGTATATCTGTGTGTGATTTATTTTCTGCATTTATGTTCCTGCTATATTCTGTGATCTGTTTGTTATTAGATATCTCGTTAGAATTTTAATTCAGTTAAAAACTGTGATAAACCCTATTCACCCCCCTCTAGGGTTAATCTAGATCCAACAAGTGGTATCAGAGCAGGTTATTTCATTAACTCTAGAGTCATGGGTCATCCTAGTTGTCAACCGATAGAGAGTCAGTCCAGTTCATCTCTAACTATTTTCGATGGAATAGATTTTTTGAACTGGAAATCCGAAATGGAATTTTATTTAAAATCTGTTAATATTAAATGTTGGGATGTTGTTATCAATGGGTTTGATAGTGTAGATATTACTTTCAATGCTCGTGCTATGAAAATTATATTTGATTATCTTAGTACTGAACAGTTTAATCTTATCTGCCATTGTTTATCTACACAGGAAATCTGGGATACTCTCAATACGAAGTATGGAAGATCTGACAACGATAGCTCAAAACCCGAGAAAATCAACTCAGATTCAGAGTTCTGTTTAATAGGATTTACAACTGAAAATTCTGAAGGATCAGATAATGGAGAATCAACAGATGCTGAAATAGAAAATTTCTCATATGAAGATTTAGTTTATATGTGTGTGGATTTAACTAAATCTGTTGACAAACTCCATTCGAAAAACAAGTCTCTGAAATCTAAGAATCATGAGTTGACTAGCAAAATTGATATTTTGGAATCACAACTTGAAAATTTTAAAAACTCTTCAAATACAAACTGCAATAATTGTTTAAAATTGGAAACCAAGCTTGTTCATCTCAATCAAAATATTCAAAAGTTTGAAAATGAGATTCTGATCTTAAAAGAGAACAAGGTTGAGTTATCAAGTTTGAACAATCTTCTACAAAAGGAATTTGAAATGTTTAAGACTGATATATATTCCAAATTTGAAATTGCTGAAAAGGAGAATTTGTTGAAATCTGATTTCATTTTGAAAGAACTTGAAAACGAGATTGAAAAATCCAAGAAATTTGAGTTTAAAAAACAAAAACTTTTTGACTCTGAGATTGCTGAGTCCCAAACCAAAATTAATTTGCTTAAAGATGAAAATTTATTTTTGAAATCTATTTTTGAAAAATGTAAGACCACTGAAAATCATTGTTCAGATTTATTGAAAGAAAATGGTGATCTTAAAACTAAAATTCAAAAACTTGAAACAACCCTGAAAAAAATTTCAAACGGTGAAAAATCTTTAAATATGTTGTTGAAAAATCAATTTTCATCGGGAAATAGAAGTGGACTTGGTTTTGGGAAATCTGAGTTTTCTGAAAGGAGAAGCTCAAAAGATTTTAAAAATCCTTCAACCTTCTTTGAAAAGGATTGTCTTGATAAGTTGAACTTTGTTAATTCCAAAGGTTTTTTGAATGAAAAGCAAAATTTGAATTTGTTGTGTAATAATCCATCTAAACAATCTTGGATCCCAAAAAGAGATAAAACAAACTTCGTTAAATTCAAACAGATATGGGTTCCAAAGGGGACAAAGGTAAATTCAGATGGATTGTTATATAAACAGGTCTGGGTACCAAAACATTTGAATACAACTGTGGGTGGTTTTGTAAATTTTGTTAGACCACTCGATCTCTTAAATTGTTAGGTACCGAAGGATGCCGAGGAACTGTATTGCTAAAGAAAAACTGGATTCAAACCGCTTCATGTCACTAAATCATTCACAGTTCCTTAAGCCACATCTATTGAGTTAGAGATTCTGATTTACATTGGATTCTGGTATGATCTCTAAACTCACCTGTGTAAATATTTTTTTTGTTTGTTTCTTTCTCCTCTATCTCCTTCTGTTTTTTTTTTATTTATCACTTCCATTTTTTTCTTTTATTCTGGGCTTTCTTAAGCTTCCAATTGTAGAATTCATGTTTGTTTGGAAATTCACTTCATGTGTATTAAAACTCTGATATTTTTAATCTTGTCCAGATCTTGAATTTATTTATGTAAATATCTACAATTGATTTGAAGTTTATTTTTCTGATTTCTGAATTCATAACAATGTTGATGTGTCCTTGTCATATCTTGAACACTGTTAATTAGAATTCTAAATTTTTGAAGATCTGAATAATTATTGAAATTTCACACTTATGCTGTTTTTGAGTTTCTTCCAATTCATTTTGGAAACGCTTAAAATATTATACTCATTACAGTACACTGCTTCTTATCATTTGTGATAATTTCAGAAATTTTCAGATTGGCATGGATATATTGATTTATCTTAAATCTCAGTAATACATCTTGAAAACCATCATTACTCATGATCATTATGGGTAGAATTTGTTTGTTTGAAATTATCTGAAATTATTGATATTTTGAATAATCACACACCTCCTAAATTTGAAATTATCAACCTTGTGTGAGTGATTCATTATATTCTAAAACTTGACATCGATTTAAGTGATTTCAAATAAATTATTCTATTTTTTCTGGATCATGAATACCTTTCAAAATTAACATAGATGATCTGAGATTTCTTTTAGGCTTGTCTAAATTTTTTTGTGAAAATTTGATTTGAAAATCAAGTCTTAAAAATCACTGTTATTTCATGATAATTTAATTTGAATATCTGTTTGTTTAAAATCATTTGAAATTATTGATTTATTGAATCTCACACATATCTTGAAGCTGAAATTAATAATCTGGTGTGATCGATTCATTGAATCATGAAATCTGCATATTCCTCAAATGATTTCAAAGAAAGGTATTTTTTAATCATTGGTTCATGAATCATCTTGTTTGACCAAAATCTTGTCAAGTCTGATTTGAAACTATTTCTGTTATGCTGCTCTGATACTATTTTTCAAAGAACTGCCTGTTTTAACTTGTCTGTTGCTTGGCTAATTTGTTATATTGTCTGCTTGGTCTTTAAATTTCTGCTGACTGTGATATCTTGGTTTGTCCCCAGTATCTTTGTGATTAAAATTTATTAATAGAGACACCAAGTGGTATCAGAAGTGACTTATATTTGTTTCACCCATCTGATATTGTTTTTGAAAATATTCTGTAATTGCTTATTTATGATCT
Organism: Allium sativum; assembly: GCA_030737875.1. Lineage (NCBI taxonomy): Eukaryota > Viridiplantae > Streptophyta > Magnoliopsida > Asparagales > Amaryllidaceae > Allium > Allium sativum. The sequence continues at coordinate 40,291,074 of CM060913.1, forward strand.
ATTTGCTGCTCTGATACTGTTCTTCAAATAATTGCTTGTTCTTGTCTGCAGCTCTGATAAATGTGCCAAATTTGTTAGTTTTGTCTACTTGGGCTTTGTGTTTGAAATTTCTTTAATCTGAGATATCTAGGGTGTGAATAAATTCCTCGATAAGGGAGACTACAATTGGTATCATCTTTTTCATCCATTTGTCTTGAATTTTCACTTTGTATAGACACCATACACATTTTTTTTCTTTCCCTTGTATAAATTCCTCTTGTAATTGATTTTCAATTTTAAAATTATTTATTGATTATTCTTTCAGAAATTGAAATCAATATCCAAATTGAACTGTATTTATAATTCATCAAAATTATTATCAGATTTTGAAATTGTGATGAATTGTGACTGTAGTATATTCCACAACAAGAGGAGATTTTATTTGGATTTTCATGATGGTTGAATATTTATTATAATATCTTTGAACTGGCAATTATTTCACAATCATTGAGACGACCCCAAACCCCGTACTGACGGTGGCAAGGGTAATCCTTGGAATATAACACAGAAACAGATAATAGCAGAACATAATTAAATAAATACACCAGATAATGAACAATAGAATATACTGGATAAAAGTAATCATCAGAGTTACACAGTATACAGGATCATACTAAGTAAAAATACAGTTCAGCTATACATAAATGTCTACAGCGGAAAACAAACATAATATGTACAATAGGAGCTGAACAGCATAAAAAGAGATAAATGATAGAATCCATCTTCAGCTCCAGCTATCCAGAAAGAACCAGCTAAACCTGAATACAAGGCTGCCCGTGTAGAAAAGGGGGCACCTGAGTTTGAAAGTGAAACAAACTACGAGTCAGTCATGGGACTGGTATGAGAAATCTACTCAACACATATATAATATGGCTAATCACAGGACCACGCCACTTTCGTGGAACGGGTTTACTCCATTGGATTGCCAGTGCTTTAAAACAAATCATTCTTTTAAACAACGCAATGCATTTTATAAAAATGAAGCCGTTATAAGACTCAGTTCCCATCACACAATGCAACGCAAACCGGAGGATAGAGTTTTTACCTTATAACGGCCAAAATATGCTTGATACGAATAAAACAAAGGCATTTGATATTATTGCTAGTGTTTATATGTTTTGAAAACAATTTCAAATCAAACTATCAATAATAGACGGCATGGGTACCATATATCATGTCGCTATATATATATATATACAATCAAAACCGCACGATGTCGTATTTGGAAATTGGATTTCCGTCATGAACCAAGGCAAAAGATAGTCCTTACCGAATTCGAGACTGTCTAGCCCGAGTCTCAGGTACAGCCGAAACTATACCCTGGATCGTCAGGGCCGGTCCACACGAAGTGGATTATAATGCCTGAACAATGCGTTTCTCCACCCTTTGGAGTGTAAATGAGCCAACAAATGACTCCATCGGACCCGATCGTTCGATCAAACCGAGGCGCCTCGCAACAGCAACAACCACATAGGTGAAAAGTATATAAATGTCAGGGCTGGTAGGTCACTGACACCACCCTAGCTAGAAAGAAAACGCACGTCCCCCCTGAGGTCCTGCTCCCGTTTCTGGTTCATACCGGGGTGTGAGGCTCGCGATTTCACGTTATACACAAAGCTACGCCACACAGGCGGTGCTTTGGTCATCACCACAAGACTTTGCTTTTCAACAGAAGCCCTGATCACTGCATCTTAGCATGCCACACAGGCAATTCATGCCATGCGACTGATGTCCATCGGTACACAACCTCTGAGCTCGTGCGTTTCAGAGAAGGGCGTTAAGCAAAAGAATAAATTCTCCGCCGCCAAACAGATGTATATTTAATAGAGATCAATCAACACAGAATAAAATCCAATGTCAGACACACAGTCCATTTACAAGTCCGTTCTGGGTCTGAACGAAACCGGAGGCACTAAATACCTCACAAACCCATCGATCACCATGTACGTCTGGACGATCACCACTCATTATCCATATTTCGGGATGCCTCCCAATCAGGACCTCGGTTACCATCCAAACGAGGTGAAGATCTCCGGTCTTCGACCACCGTCTTCATCTTCAAATTTCAATCGTCGGTCAATTATTTTAAATGAGAATTAACTCGGCCTTTTCAAATAATTCACGTATATTTAGAATTTCAAATCAATTTATTTCAATGGTTAAATCATTCGATAACATCAATTTTGTTCTTTAATGTAATTTTCACACCAAACACATTCAACCATCAAATACCACATAAATCGAGAAAATTCAGTTTATTTTCATTCCATATCGTTTATGATATTTTGTAACGATTTATCGCTATTTTTATTTATTTTAAAATAGCCAATTTATTCAAAACGACGCTTCGGGCCATAACGCGGCCGTGGCGCGGTTTTTCTTCAGATTTGATTTACACATATCTAAAAATCTAACCGTTGGATCTTCACAAAATTTACATCATTAGAAAGGTCTTTTCAAAGCGAATCCAATGGTTCCAGTTTCGGGAAAATCTGACGATCGGATCTCCCGGTACAATCGTTTGAAGTTTCGATTTCAAAATACGAACTGCAGCGTCGTTATTCGATTAAATATAATTATATTTATATATATACAAATATAATCGTTTCTGGCGCTGTTTTTCTTCAGATTTGAATTAAACATTCCAGACAATCCAACCGTTGGATTTTTACAAGGTTGGTGCCGTTGGAAAGATATTTCCAAGGCGAACCCGACGGTTGCGGTTTCGGGAAAATCCAATGGTCGGATTTCCCACACTAGTTGTTTGAAATCACGGTTTCAAAACACGAACTGCACGGCCACGTTTCGTTTTAATTTTATTTATATTTATATATTTATATAAATATAGTTCATTCAACAATTTCAATATCGTTTTCACTTCAAATATTTCACTAACGCCTTAAAATTTTGGAAAATTTCGCCATAACCTCCTTTGTACGGGAGGGGCTGGGAAAATTCCCAAATAGCTACACGGGCATCTCATGTCGAAAAGAAAAAGAAAAAGCCAAGCGGCTAGCCAACAGGTTCATAAAATCATCACCCAAACAAAACAGTAAATGTGTACCTATTTGTCGGGCACAAAATTTTATTCCTCTTCTCTAGCCCCTTTGCTATAACCTGTTCAATAAATATGCATGTACATATATACAGTTCTTATCGTTTATCATTTTCTATTCAACTTCATATTTGATTCCTTTTGGTTTAAAACACCATTCATTCTAATGTTACATGTATAGGCAAAAATCATGTCATTAGCTAATTAATGAATATTTCAACTCATATATATTTATTTGAACGAGTGGCTATTTTTAACACTTCACATTTCAAAAATTCATGTATATAATAAAAAATGTGATTTTTATTGTAAAACAATTCATTTCAAAACACTATTACTTGATATATTTCATATTGATGTCAAAATTGGGATTTTTATTATAAAACAATTTCTTTCAAAATATGAATACCATTCAACACATGAATTTCAATTCAACGAATGAATATCGATTCAACACATGAAGGTTTTCTATAGTTTCTATATAAAGATAACAATGTGATTTTTATATTTGAAAGCGAATACCATTCAACACATGAATTTCTAATCCACGAATGAATATCGATTCAACACATGAAGGTTTTCTATAGTTTCTATATATAGATAAAAATGTGATTTTTATATTTGAAAGTGAATACCATTCAACACATGAATTTCTAATCAACGAATGAATATCGATTCAACACATGAAGGTTTTCTATAGTTTGTATATATAGATAAAAATGTGATTTTTATATTTGAAAGCGAATACCATTCAACACATGAATTTCTAATCAACGAATGAATATCGTTCAACACATGAAGGTTTTCTATTCAATGAATAAATATAGTTGCAGCAAATGAAAATAATTCAAACACATGAATGTTATTCAAAATTTCGGCAGCATAACGGCAGGGTAGTTAAAACCGGGACCGTCCCTAGTACGGCTCCTCGCTCTACCTTAAAACCTCGCGGTTTTTGACAATGGGGATCATGCATCTAGTTCGCACGCAGGCGGCATGTATATATTTATTTCATTTCCACAAGCTAATCCTATGTGGTTTCAACCAAATATTTCTCAACCACAAATGGGTATTTTTCAACCACAATCAATCAATATCAACCACAAACAATCCCAAACAACCATTCGCTATCAATCAATTTTCACACCAATCACAATCAATAAATATCGTCCATGGTTTGTGGACGAGGGGCGTATATATATATATATATATATATATATATATATATATATATATATATATATATAGCAATTCACTTTTATTTCAACACATATATAATTTTTACAACGCATATACAACTTATACATCGAACATACAACTTATACAACGCTTATACATGAGGTGTACAACGCTTATATAACTCATACATCGACTATATAATTTATAAATCATCGTTTTCCATATTGTTTTTAAATCAGAAATCTCACATTGGGTTCCACTCCACCAAAAATAGCAGAAGGCTCAGAAAAATATGCGGTCTCTTCTAAAATGTAGAAGGCGTCCACACGGTCACGATGTTTCCTGTTTCATCGAATTTCGTTAACATAGCAAAAAGATATGATTTTTCAAAGTTTGCAACGGTTTTAAACTGTCGAAATCAGTTAAATAATTAACAGCCGATTACCTTTCAGAATCTTCAAAACTAGGTTTCGATCATTTAGGCAATTCGTTGATTGTTGCTTCGATCAGCCAGCGCCACCTTGTCGGGCTAGGAGAGACGCACGTGCGCCAGGGAGGAAGGTCAACTCGGTGGTCCCCAGGCGGCGGAATCGGGGTGCGAACGGCCGAACTTCTCGAGGGTGGTTCTCCCCCTACAGGCCACGAAAAAAATCCAATGCTTATATGGATTTCATGAGAAGTACTACAAAAACCTTAACTGTGGCATTGGATTTCATTGAGCGGATCAGAAGAAAAAGAGGAGAGAAGGAGGGATCGGGTTTCCGTCGCTCGATTTGGGGGGAGAGAGAATGTCGAGGGGGGGGGGGGGTGTTCTGACGTGGACAAATGATATATATATATATATATATATATATATATAAAGTTTTAAAATCCGAAAATACCCCTTTCCTCCTGCGAACCCCAATCCAAACCCAACGACTGTCGTCCCCAGCGTTTTACCCCTATTCCGAACACAATGGGATATGCTTCGCAGGCCCATTCGACTGTTTCAGTCAGTTATTTTACAAATTAAAGTATAAAACATTCAATATTTAATTTGAACATACATTTCAATTTGCCAGGGCCACAAACTGATTCGAAAAATTCCAGAAAAGTAAATCTAGCTATGTTTTGACGATACGGTCCCAACAAAACTAGTTTCGTCGAATTATGAGACCGTTTGCAAAAAGGCCCCTTTTTTGGTCGATCCAATTTAACTGTGATTTACCAAAACACGTTTTCCCTTGCCACGCTCACATACTAGCTTCAAAAATTACGAAATTTGAAACCTAGCTATAACTTCACATCCCGGATCCAACAAAAGTGGTTTCGTCGAATTCCGAGGTCATATGCAAAATGGCCATTTTCACGGGCTATATAAATTCCATATCGACCCTTCTGAAAATTCATTTGGCCATAACTTTTGCTTTCCGCTATGAAATTTCGATTTTTCAGATTCGTTAGAAAGGTATTCACTAACAGATTTAAATATTTTTGGCATCACTAAAATCCGTTTTGTTTTGCACCCGGTACAGTCCTACAAAGTTTGAATTCAATTTTTGAAACTGCAGCGCCTTTTCAAGCCTTTTTTATAATTATAATTAATTATATTCGTTTTCAATTGTCGATTCAAACTCACTTTTCATTGCCATTATTTAAAATGTTTATTTTAAATATTTAAAATCCATTATTTTAGCCAATTTAAAAATTTTAAATTGGTTCAGATTTTCTGGGTCGTTACAATCATCTTCTTTTTCTATCACCCGTCTGCCATCCATCATGTTTTTATATTAATGTGGAGAGTTTATTTTTTAAAATCATCTTGTTTTAAAATAGTGAAAATTATTTGTGATAGAAATGGGACTATATTATTATTCATAATTAGTGATAATCGAAAATTTTCAATAATCCCGGTACAGTCGAGCTTATTTCATAATATAATTAATTTAGAAATTTATTTCACAGTCCATTTCTGTACCTACCACATTTCTATCATCCATTTTGGTTTCATATACCGAGGAGTTTTTAAAAAAAAAAAAAACTGAAAATGATAAATATATAAGTATGTCTCTAACCTCATTTAAAAATCCAAGCTCTGGTCATGCATGGTTAAGAGATAACTTATAATTTAAGCTGCCACTGACCTCATTTAAAAATCCAAGCTCTGGTTATGCGTGGTCAGTGTGCTCTTAAATAAAATAAAAAGAAAAAGGAAATGTTGTGCTATAAATTGAAATTATTCTGAAATTCTCCTCGGTGTATAAAAATCAGCTTATCAATCCATCTTTCTAATCTGTGAAATGCGTTGAAATCTTATAACGTATTATGATTTGTTGATTGATAAGTATTGGGTTTTGAGATTATTCGTTTTTTTTTTCCGCTTAAATTGAATTATTAATTATAGTCCAAATCCGTCACTGATTTGAACTTCATTTTTATATAAAAAATATATATATTAAATAATTGGAAATGATTTGTTTTTAAAACTCTCTCCGTTATGTATGAAATTCATCGTAAATCCGTCATTCTCTACAATGTGAAATATGCCACCGGTTTTTGGATTATTATGATTTTTATTTGACTGATTTAAATTTATGATGATCGTTCTTCCTCTTAAGTTGAAATTATATTTTTAGTCAATTTTCATTTGTATTTTAAAATCTGTATCCTTTTGATGATAACAAAAGGGGGAGAATGGATTAGATTTTGATTTATGAGTGATTTTTTTTATAAATATTGTTACTTTTGAAAATTCATTATCATCCAGTTCAATTCACTCATGCACAGTTATAGGGGGAGTTTTCTGTTGTAAGGGGAGCTAATAAATAGGGGGAGTTCAATTTTCACTGTAAAACACATTTGTTGGATTCAAAATCTTATATTAGTTTGTCATCATCAAAAGGGGGAGATTGTTGTATATGACGTAGTTGTATACACAATTATATGATTTTTGTTTGATGATAACAACCAAATAAATATTATTTTAATGTGTTCGTTATTGTACTATTATATCACATCACAGACAGGAATATAATATTTATATTTAAACGAAATACGACTGTACAAAAAGTCAAATATTAACACAGTATTTTATTTAAATACAATATTTTATTTCAATTTCAAACAGTACAAAATTTTATACTCCACTATTTGAACATGTGTACATTTCAATTCATTCTTATTTTCATACACAATTCCTCACACTCGGTCAGTCAAGTTTACGTACTTTTTCATTTGTACATTCAGGGACTCAAATACTACACTTTCACTGTTACACACACTGTTATTTTCATTGTCTTTCAGATTTTTGTCTTCACAGCATTCTTCAGTCAGTCCAGTCACAGTCAGTCCAGCCATCTTCATGCTTACCTGTCACATGAAACACACACACAGTACACTGCAATAGAAATGAAACAGAATACATGCAAATATAATTTTTATTTTAAATTTTTATTTGCCTTAGAATTTGGTGTGTTTCTCATCATTTTTCATAACTTGATCTGATATATTTCTTGTACCCACTGATTAGCCTCGACATAACCATACTGGTTTGCTGATCAGAACCAGCACTAAACTCAGCTGATTCTAACCAGCCCCAACACAGTACAGTCAGTCTGCTGATGATATGCACAATATACACTTATACAAAATGTCAAAAAAAAAGTGGTCAAAATTGACACAAGACAGGTCAAAGTCCAAGAAGAATGTCAAAATGGCAAGAGACAAAGTGCAGCATGCTCAATTCAGCAAGCAAAAGTGATGCAATGTACCAAATGCACAAGGTCAAAGGTTCTTGTAGGCAAACAGGTGAATCAAGAATGGTGTAACAGATAAGTATACAAGCATAGCAACATAAATGGACAAAGCACAAGTGTGTAAACACATGCAAAGTCAGGTTCATATTCTTTCAGCATGGTGAAACAAACAAGGCAAGGCATTACAGCCTAAGAAAGTTCAAGGGAACATGGTGAGACAAATACAAAGAGCTCATGTATAAGTACATATCATCATGATTCAGAAGACTCAAGCAGCAAACCTACTACACAGTGTTGAATACAAGTTCATGAAGCAGGTGCAACCAATATGTGACAATGGTGTGCAATTACAAATGGGTGCATTAGAAATTGTGCATGTGCACATTATGTTCATGGCAGCCCACGTATGTTCATACAAAAATGGATCAAGTCAGAATTTTAAAATGGACACAGCACAATGACAAGAGCCCATACAAGCAGCTTTAGCAAGACAATGCCAAATATGGTCAGTGCACAGAAGTCAACACTCGAGCCAATGGATCAAAACATGGCAAAAACAAATTTACAGTGTATACTAGACAATGCAGCATTACATGGATGTGCAAGTGCATTTTTTTTCTTATATACATTGAAGAAAAGGCAGGCCAAGCAATGACATAGACAAAAGAATTTTTAGTGCAAATGCGTCCAAGTGTGCAAAATAACAAGTACAAGTGTTTGGCAAGAACAACATGTTCAAAAGCAGTATCCAGTTCAAATGACTAGTTGCAGAAGTCACAATGATCATTTTGGGTAAGGAATAAATCCACAAATCAGAAAATGTTTCACTGTATGCAAGTGTGTGTGATTTCCAGAAAATTAGCAAATTGAAGAATCCAGATTTGACAAAGTTTTTGGAAAATCTGTAACAATACTTTGAAGTCCTCAAATGTTTCCAACTTTCGAATGCACAATTTTATTTTGGCAAGTGGTCAAACAAATTTTTACAGTTTTCAATGGGTCATACAAAGGCATTCAAATCCAAGGGAAATCACGAAAATCAATCAAAAGAGGAAATACTAGATTTCAAATGGGATTAAATCGACATTCAGTTTGCAAATCAATTCCAGAAAAACTGTTTTGACATGAAATCATTTTTGGGAAGAATTCATTTTTGCCAAGCATTTTATTATACGTTGAGATCAGAAGGAAAAATTAATGGCATGCTCAAGAAATAAGTTTCCTGTTTTTGGAAAAACAGTTTATTTGTTTCCAGAAACTATCATGTTAACTTTGGCAAGTTCAACCAGGTTTGTTCTACAATATATTCAAGTCGACATGGAAACTTGATTTCAGGATTCACGTTTATGTTTTGGCAAAAAGAGAAAATTTTCAAATACACAGTGGAACTAAAACAGGCCAGTGAATATATCACGCAAGTGTTTTTTTTAGGAGCTGAGTTAATTCAAGGCAAGAATCCCAGGAATCATATTCTTCAAATCACGCAAGGCTACAATCATGGCAACATTCAAAAGGGGAAAGCAAACCGCAAATCTGATCAAGTCAATCGTTGAAATCAGAGTAATCTAAGGATTTTTAATCCTATATTATAACACCAGTTTCATCATAGGCAGAGCATCGAAAAACCACAAACAACTTGCAACAAATTAAAGCAAGAAATTTCAGAAAAACTCACAGGTTCGATCGAGTGCCAGAGAGGGAAATTCCAAATCAAAGCACCAGAGAACAACATCACGTGAAGCTCATCCGAGATCACATCTTCTCTCAGCAATTCAACCAACCTCAATTTGATTTGGTGAACGAAAAATAAAACCCTAGTTCGGCCGCCATTTTTATTCTCAGAGTAAAAGAGAGCAAAGGCCGAAGTTTTGAAGTGGGTGCGCAAATTCTACAAAGGGCCGGCCATGTGTTTATTTGAAAAAAAGGATGACCCTTTTCAATTTAACTCCAAGGGTTTCATTGTTTCTATTTTTTTGAGTTGTTTTATATTTGAATTTCTTTTGTAAATTGAACCAAATCAGTTCTAGGTCTGTAAAATCTAGAGTAAATCAGTCATGGTGTTGACTGTAAGTTTTAGAGTCTGTAAAATCTGGGTTACGGATTACGGGGTTGTAATTCGGGGAAATCTAATTGAGGAGATATCGATCAGTCTAGGGATTTGAGCGTAGGGTTAGAATAGGAGCAGGGTTTGCGAGTGTACACGGTTTTGTATGCGGGAACTGTTCTATCACCTAGTAGAAACCTTAGAAATGCAGCAGTAGGCAGGGTTTTGCCGAAGCTGGGTATATCTGTGTTTGATTTATTTTCTGCATTTATGTTTCTGCTATATTCTGTGATCTGTTTATTATTAGATATCTCGTTAGAATTTTAATTCAGTTAAAAACTGTGATAAACCCTATTCACCCCCCCTCCGGTGTTAATCTAGATCCAACAGCTACTTGAGAAGGGGTTTATTAGGCGAAGCATATTAGAATAGGGTGCTCCATTCGTCTTTGCAACTAAGGTGGATGGCTCGCTTTGCTTATGTGTGGATTATAGGGAGTTGAACAAGCTCACTAAGAAGAATAGACACACACTTCCGAGGATCGATGATCTGTTTGACTAGCTTGTTGGTGCATCTGTTTTCTCTCAGTCAGACTTGACCAAGGGTTTTCATCAGTTGAGAGTGTTCGAAGATAGTATAGACAAGACCTCTTTCAGAACTCTAGATGGTTTCTTTGAGTGGCTAGTAATGCCTTTTGGGTTGACGAACGCACCTACGTATTTTGTGGATCTGATGAGTAGGGTGCTCCGGGAGTTTCTGTTGACACACTTTTTGGTAAAAGCTATCACACATAGAATCTCTGGATAGAAGCGCTCCCAAGCATTGGAAACAATGTTAGAAGATATAGAGTGATTTGGTCGAAATCGCAGTATCAACATAAATTGGCCCGAAACTCCTACCAAATGACCTCTTTTGGGCCCAAAAACATCAATTACGGTGTTTTGCACTATAACTCTTGTAGGCCTTTGAATTAGATAAAGGTAGAACTTTCGTTTGGCTATAACGGACGTACGATTTGGAAGTTACGCTCGTTTCCGTGAACGCGCGTGAAACTAGGATTCCTGGAGTATGGACCGGCTCGCCCCCTTGGCTCGCCCACACCGGTTCGCCCACACTGGCTTGACCTTAACCCTCATGAACCGCCTGGCACCACATCACCGAAGAATGTTAACACTTGTTCGTGAGCACGGGCTCGGTTCGCCCATACATGGCCCGCGAGAGGACCCATAGACCTACTAATACACGCGTAAATCGTGACCTATTCTTAAGGCTATTTGCACTCCTATTTTCACGGATCGGGTTCCACGTGCCTCATCACGACTTAGCCTCCCTATGGGCTCTCCTACAGATATAAATACACCACTACATGGCAAATGAAAGGGGCTTTTTGGCTGGGATTTCCTCCTATATCTCGACGGTCTCTGTCATTACCGAGTGCAAGGATTTTGCACCTAACTACATCTAAATTCTCCTCTTGTAATTTCAATTAACACATGGATTGTGTGCATGCATGTAACTGATTCTTGTAATCTGTTAGTATAACAATAAGATTATAAAGTGGAAGTAGGGTACATCTATAGCTGAACCGGTATAAAAACCTCGTGTGTTCTCTCTGATTTTATTATTTTCTGCATTTTGTGATCTATGATCTACATTTGGGTGTTAGTGCCAAATTCTGATTTAACAATTTCTGAATAAGTTCATTGTGGTCTTTGTGGATGACATTCTGATCTTCTCGAAGAGCGAGGAAAAGAATCCCCAACATTTAAGGGAGGTTTTGAGGACTCCCTGAATGCACCAGGTTAAGGCAAAATTCTACAAATGTCACTTTTGGAGTGAGGAAGTAAGATTTCTAGGGCATATGGTCTCTAAGGAAGGGATAGTGGTGGGTCCCACAAATGTAGTTGTAGTTCAAGATTTTGAAGTTCCAAAGAATGCAACGGAGGTGAGGATTTTTCTTGGTTTAGCGGGCTACTATAAGAAGTTTATCAAGGACTTCGCAAAGATATCAGCCCCACTAACCAGACCGACGAAGAAGAATCTGACCTTTTCTTGGGGCATTGATTGTGAGGATGCTTTTTATGCGGTTGAAGAGGGCTTTGACAACATCCCTAGTCTTGACTTTGCCTGATGGGAATAAAGTGTTCACAGTGTACATTGATGCATGTGCTACAGGAATTGATGCCATCTTGATGCAAGAGAGAAGGGTAGTATGTTATAGTGGTAGACAGTTGACAGCTCAAGAGAAGAACTACCCTACCCATGATTTGGAATTGGCTGCTATAGTATTTACACTTAAGACTTAGCGAAATTATCTTCTTGGAGAGAGATTCGAGTTGTACATGGATAAAAAATCTCTCAAGTACTTGTTCTCGCAGAAGGATCTGAACTTGAGACAACAGAGATGGATGGAGTTCCTAGCGTCCTAGATTTTGATATTTCGTATACCCCCGACAAGGGTAATATAGCGACGGACATGTTGAGTAGGAAGAGGATGACTTTGAGACCTCTATTCGTAGAGATGTGGAGCTTGGAGTACATATCGACCTTTGATTTTAGGCCATCTACGGATTTGACACTTGGTTTATTAGCATCCTTAGAAGTGCGGTCTATTTTTATGGATCAGGTAGGATCTTCACAGTGAGAGGACCCATCGATAGCAGACGTCTTGGATAGGCACATTAGAGGGGAGACTTATAGTCAACTCAATAGATATTCCACAGATGATAGAGGGTGGTTGCGATGGGATGTAAGGCTTTGTGTTTCCCGAGTTAGGAGTCTGTTGAAGATAGTCCTTGAGGAAGCCTATCATTCTAGGATGACTATCGATCCGGGCAGTTATAAGATGTATAGAGATATAAAGAGGGTTTTCTTTTGGGCCGGGATGAAGAACAATGTGGCAGAGTTTGTCTCTCGATGTTTAGTTTGCCAGCAAGTTAAAATGGAGCAGAGGAATCCTGGCGATTTGCTTCATCTTCTGGAGGTCCCACAATGAAAGTGGGAAAGAGTCTCCATGGATTTCATCGATAGTTTGCTTAGATCGAGAAAGGGTAACACCGGTATTTGAGTTATAGTAAAGCTCTCATTTTATTCCTGTTAAGAGCTAGAGAACGACAGCATGTTTGACATCAGTTTATCTTCGTGAGATAATCTGTTTTCATGGAGTACCTTCTAGCATAGTAAGTGATCGTGACCCCATCTTCACTTGTGAGTTCTGGAAGAGCCTGCAAGAGGCATTAGGTACAAAATTATGTTGGAGCACTGCGTATCACCCTTAGACCGATGGGCAGACTCAAAGGGTAAGAAGAATTCTTGAATATCTTTTGAGGTTGTGTATGCTAGACTTCGGAGGGACTTGGGAGGAGCATATTTTGTTGGTAGAGTTCGCCTATAACAACAGTTATCAGACTAGTTCGAGGCATTGTATGGACGACCTTGTAAATCACTGACTTGTTGGTGGAAGTCCACAAAGAGGCTTCTACCTGGACCTGAGATGATTAGAGAAACTTCAGAAAAGATTGATCTTATCCGCAGACGCATGAAGGAAGCTCAGCACAGGAAGAAATCGTATGCAGATAGGAGAAGGACGGATACTAAGTTTGAGGTGGGAGACATGGTTTTCATCAAAGATCACCTCCGAGGAATGTGGTTCACTTTGGATATGTAGGGAAATTGGCGCCAAGATTCGTAGGGCCATTTCCCATAGTAGAGAGGATAGGTCAAATGGCCTATAGAGTGAAGCTACCAAAGAGATTGGCTAGTGTTCATGATGTTTTCCACGTTTCTCATTTGCGGAAATGTTTGCACGATACAACAGAGGTTGTTGAGCCGAGCGTGCTTGAGGAAGTAGAGGTAGAATGGGAGGCGATAGTTGGACGAGTTCCTACCCATATACTTGGATCAGAGGTTAAGAAGCTTCGCAATAGAGAGGTCAAATTGATGAAAGCTCAATGGGGAGAAGATCGCGAAGATGCAGCTTGGGAGACTGAATACAAGATTCACGCTCAGTACCCTTTTATTTTTAAGGGTATGTTCTTAACTTCCTTTTCCAAGCTTTTATTCGTACTAGTTTCTGTTAATTGAGTATATCCTATCGATCGAGTCTTCGACCTTTAGGTAGAAAACCAATGGATGTAAACATGTGTTTGATACATGTTTTTGATGGATGCAAGTGGATGGAAGTGTTTGCTACTGGTTGCTCGTGGATGCATATACACACACATTATTCATTAGATCAGCTCAATCACTTATAAATCGCATTCAGATGTGTGTACATTTTAATTTTTTATGGATGGAAATGATTTTATCATCATATGGGTATTGCATTTGGATGGATGATTGTGCACATATATAGATTTTACATGAGATACTTGGAATATTTGCTTACATGTTGGATTCATGACACTAACATACATTGCATTAAGGAGGGCGACTGAATCAGTGGACCGCCTAATTTTTTGCATTAGCATAGGGACATATACACACACCTTTGCATATATTCATATAAGCGTTATATACCTTTTAACGACAATGGATGCCAGTGATTGATGGATGAGTAGATGGTTAATGGATGTTAAGATAGACATTCTTCTTAACTTAGAGATTTCAGGGACGAAATCCTTTAAATAGGGGAGAATGTAACACCCCGTAATTTTAAGGAAATTTAATAAACTTAAGAATACGTAAGTATATATTAGGAATTAACCAAAATAGACTATACCATTGCGTTCATCTCAGAATTCTGCTTAAGATAGACTCCGAGTTTGTGTGAAACGAACATCATATGAAGAAGATATTAAGGTTTGAAGTTTGTATATGTATAAGGGAAATATATATAAACAAAATAAGTCCAGAATTTCAAAACAGTTCAAAATCGAAGTGGGGAACAAACCTGAGATTGAGATCCATAGGGGATCGACCCACGCCCCAGGGGTCTCGACCCATGGGTCGACACAATTAAGGGGGTGACAACCCTAGGGTCGACACAGGGGTCGACCCACCCAAGATATGCCCAGATTCATTTCCTGAATCTGGACTTGTTTCTGAATGTGATTCGTTAGCAGTAGGCTATATATAGGGCAACCATTCTATTGTTTTATTCACCTAAAATAATGGAGACAACGAGATGCTGCCCCAGCTTGGATTGAATTAGCCTATTTTTCTTCAACAATGACATATACACATACAAGAATCTCAACTGCAACTTCAATATATCATTCTCTGTTCTTTAGATCCAGTCTCTATGAGTTTATGTTGCTTTTAGATATAAACATTTAACAAGTAACCCTGACATTTTTATAAATCTAGATTTAAAATCTATGCCTGTTAAGAATCTGATTCATCCTAATCAGTCATGCTACTATGTATGCACCTGATCTGCTATTCAGTTCTTATATGCCTATTTCTGTTATCATATGCCTATTCTGTTATTATGCCCATTTCTGTTCTTCTTCCTCTCTCTCATTTCCTTTTTATTTTTATAGCCAGACTACCTACGAGCTTGGGTCGATATTGCTGAAATATGCGTACGAACAAAATTGAGTTAAATTAGGAATGATTGGGAACGATTATTTAAGGGCATAGCTTGTATAATGAATCGTGGTTGGGATTCAAGGGCATAAACTATGCTGTGAAACATGACTAAAATTTAGGGCATATCTTAGACTGTGAATTATGACTTGAAATTTGGGGCATATAAACCTTTAGGCATAATTTAAGATTAAGCAGAACGTGTAAATGGAACTGTCAAAACACGTCGGGGGTTATGCATACCTGTTAACCTTTAATACTTAACATGTTTTATCTATGTGGGGAGGGGGGGAGAGGGGGTTATATATATAAACCTGTTAATTTGTGGCTTGTTTAATCTATAGTTGGGATTAAGTAAACATGTTGAATTTGTGAGGTTAAGTAAATGTATTAAATATGCGGGGGGTTTATATGAACCCGTTAAACTTAACCTGTGGGAATCCTAGTTGGTTGGGGATACAAGCTTAAGGGGTGCTTGTGTCATCTGTTGTGTGAGAGCCATATTAGTCAGTAACCCAGTCTGGTATTAAAAGGGGACCCCGCACTAGGTAGGGATCTGGGGCATGCTTACTGTGCTAATTATAAGAGGTTCATTTGGGGAAAGGTGTTCTGATGACGCGTTCCAATGGAGTCATGTGCGTGCATGGGTCCGGTTTGCTTGGGAAAATAAGCCGCTATAACACTTGTAAATAGGTTCGTGTCCATCTGGTGGTTGCTACTTTAGGAAGTAATACACCCTACTATAGGGTCGACACAGAGTGTTTACGTGGTAGGGAGCCGATCACTGAGGGTAGTGATTAGTGTACATCTATTATTGTTTAGGTACCTTTTATTTCTGTTTGGGGTAATACCCATTATTTCTGGTTAGGTACAAGTTATTTTTATTTGGGGGTACAACCCGTTACTAAAAGTACACCTAAGTCTACCATTTATGTTTCTGTTGGGATCATTTTGTTTATGTTAAGTAATTGGAAAACACTTGATGTGATATACTAGTATTGGTGCAAAGAAAAGTAATTGAGAAGCATAGTTTATTCTGTTTATCCTGTCCATCCAGTTCATACCTGTTATTTATTACAGTTATCTCTCATCCAGTTTATTTACTACCATGATGCTTTTACTTATTTATATGCTAAAAATAACTGAACTCGCCAGACTTTATATCTGGCCTGTTTTGTTTCCTTTTCTCTCCTTTTCTTTTCCCCCCAGGTTCTCAAGGTAGGAATGCACTGGCTTGATTAGGACTCTCTCTCTTCTGTTTCTGCATGGATTTGGATTTTCTACACTGTATCGCTTTGACTACTTGTCTACTTGTTTATGGCTACTTATGGGGGTTACGATTTTTCAGTTCTGTACCCTGATGGATTTTAGCGCAAGACAGATGTTTTTATTTGATGTATTTTATTCCAGTGTTCTAGTCTAATGTTTTAACTGGATTTTGGACCACGATGTTTTCTATTGGAAAATAAAGTTTAAATTCCGCTGTTATTTTATATATCTGTCTTGTGATATTCTGCTTCTGCTTACCTATAACGCTTCATTGAACTTAATGCATTCTGGTAAAGAGTGACATTAACGGACGTGGGGTGTCACAGTACCGGTCCATATACTTAGCATATTTCTTACCAAATTTTCTAGACTGTATCCTTATGCTTTTTCAGGTGCGTATGCGAATTTCCTTGCCGATCTGACATCGTTTGTCGTTGTAGGTGTTCTCTTTATCTAGGACCTGCGAATGGTTATTATTCAAGTAATAATTCTTAAGTTATTTCCTTTAATTTTGACTTCCAGTTCTGATCTAATCTCCGCAGCTTTTAACAATCGATCAGACTTATAAAATCTTCATGGCTTTGGGCAATATACATGTCTAACTAACCTAAAACTGAGTTTATCATGGCTTGAATTATCGACCTAATTTACAACCATCCTCATAGCTTTTTTTTGTAGATTTTCCTTCTAGATCATGCGGATTTAACGTAGATAGTCCAAATCTGATCCTTAATTCGATTTCTCAGTGAAAGCACCAAAATGTTAACAACAAAAAGTGCACTAACCCCAGATTTTAGTGAAAGCACCACCCACTTACGGGGAAACTAGTATAGAACGTATAAAAATAAATGGAAAAGGTAAGAAACATAAAGTAAAGAGGGAGACACAATTCTTATAGTGTTTTAGCCAACGATAAAGCCTACATCCACTTTGAATATCTTTTATTATTATCATTGCCAAGACAAGTACAATGAATCACAACTGATCACAACGTTCTCTAAAGTAGAGGTTAACATAAAATCACAAGTACAAGTGGTTATCGAAGAATCACGATAACCGATCTAGATGACCTAGGTTTTTCAATCTTTGGAGATGAAGCCTTGCAATTGAAGATGAGTAATGGATGCAAGAGATGAAGATCTATCTTGATAGAGTTTTGGAATGAAAGGAGATCAATCCATTTTCTAGTGGCACTACGTGGATTATTTATAGAGTTCCAGGGCGAATTGGGCCAAACCCAATTACATATAGGTCAGACATAACATAACAAAGCTACAACCAAAATCCCACTAAGGTAGAACTTCGTACCATGGATTGGTACCGATCCATGGGCTATGGACCGGTACCGATCCATGTAGATGTAGCATTTCAAATTTTAGCCTTCATGTATTGCTTCTTCAATCCTTTATGAGTGTTCCTTCAAACTTTTAGTATGAACTGATTCTCCTTTGATATCACTTGGATACCCTTCATCCGTACCAGCACCTTTGTACTTCGGTCCACATCTACTGTTAACTGAGGTGATTCGATTTCCACGTAACTTGGGCAACTAGATTAATTTTTCCCCTTTTCTACATCAGAATATACAGTTTATGTTAAACTTTAGTTACAAAATAAATACAATTGTGGTCATGCACAAAATAAACAAAATTGTGGTTATGCGCGAACTAAATTTAATTACGGTTATAAGCAAAATAAACAAAATTTGGATTATGCGCAAAATAATTAAATTGTGATTAGTTGCAAAAAAATTTGAATTGTTGTTACGTGCAAAGTAATTGAATTGTGGTTAGGCGCAAGTTAAGTTAATTGTGGTTCCATGCAAATTAATGGGAATTGTAATAAAAAAGGAAAATCTTGATGATTTGGGACAAAATGAACGTATTAGGCCAAAAGTTTAATTAAAGAGAAATTTGAAACTTGGCAAACTTAGTAAGGCTTATTAAATTAGCATGGAAAAGATTGATGTGGCATGAACAAACTTATGTATAGTTGCATAAAGTGTAAGTCTGAGAATTTTCTTATTATTTATAAGAAATCACTTTTCAGATCAAAAATGGAAATAATACAAAAAAATTAGGGATTGAAAGAAAATAGGGTAAGAACCCAACTGTGTCCAATTTTGCTGTATTTATGCAAAATAAAAAGGAAAAAAATGTTAGAGACAGGAATTAATGTATATGAATTAAGTTAGGAAGTTAGTAGTAGCCTAGATTAATTGGTTACGATAAAGGGGATATATTTCCATGGTTTGGCTTTTAAAAGAAGTGGAAGACATAATTGCAAGTTTAAAAATAAATAAAGATGCATGTTTGTGTGAAATAAGGATTTTTCCGTACTATGCGTTGTTCAATAACCTAAAAATATTTCCTTGCAATTATGGGTTTCCAATGCGGTAATTACCTTAAGGTATGAAAATAGATTTTGTACAGTTTTAATAACCAATCAATAAGGAGTAAGCGTAATTTCCTAAAGAATAAATTGTAAAATACGAAAAAAGAGGTAAGATTAGTGAAAGGTATTATGTAGAGAAAAAGAAATAAGTAACCTGTGAAGTATGTATTGAACAAGGAATGTAACCTATTATAATAAATCACATAAGACGAGAATGTAATATAATCGGTAGGATTGTCTTGGGGATACGTAGGATTATAACATATAGGTTATAATTAAAATATGAAATGGGAAGTAAGAGGCTTATTATAAATGGACTTAGTTTACGGGAAATAAGTTTAGTAAGAAAACTCACAATTATAATTATGGTAATATTATAACATGAGGTTATAATTAAATGGAAAAGAGTAGAGTAGGCTTATTATTAATAAACATATAATTGAGGGATTAATTTTAATGAACATAATAATAAGCAGTTGTTTGTTTCGACAGTGAGAGCTGATTAGGGAAAATAAGCGGCTAATTAAAGCTAATAAACAAATAACTTGAATGTAGAATAAACTAGTGAATGTTTAAGTTAATTAGCAATGTGGTAAGTAAAACAAGCGCGCGGTTGAAGATTAGACATAAGGTCTAATAATGTAATGATGAGATGCGCTTAGACCAGTCCGTATGTATTTGGGATGAAGAGCTCAATGAGGCAGATCATAACGGGTGTCTGAAGACACAAGATGAGCATGCTCAGCTTATTATTCAACGGGACTGGAAAGAATGCGGGACTTCTACGGGACGTGAGGATACTCCGAGATGGCCCTTTATGGTATGCCTAATGAAGCTGTACCCACAGAGGCATGGTCTGTACGGTTCCATCAAGTGAGTATACCTTGGCTACATCTTTGTTGGTAGGAAACCTATATACTGATTGGGATGATCTTAGGATTATTCATCAACTGCCTCAGTGGGGGGAGGCTTCGTGGTCGGTACCCAACAAAGGATAGTAGGTTGTTGGATTTCGGTCACGTCAGTCGGAGCATGCACAGGAAAGACTAGAGCTAAGCCACGAGTTCAATGGCCTTTTACTACCAGAACATTGGATAACGGACCACATGTTTGTTTAGATTGGATGTTAAGGCATTCATTTAGCTCTTTAAATAGTCTTTCATTAATATGAGGGTAGGCTGGGTGGGGCCTTGGAGAGCCACCGAAAGAGACAGACACATCTTCAGATATTTATAATGTAGGCTTAACATTGTTGTCCTTTACGGATATGTGTAAAGCCCCCGACTAAGTTACGCGGAGGAATTCAGGGATTAGGACGTCCTTATGGCATAGCAGTAAATGCCTAGCACACTTTTGTGGAATAGTATTGGGGGTCTAGTATATTTCATAGTACGACGATTGGGACCACTCAAGGAGGGTACTCTGGGGAGTACCTCGATATATTGGGTGTGACGGCCCGCCCCGCACCAACCGACGTTTACCCCACTTGTGCGCTGTACACATGTCCAATTGGCATGGGACGGTCGCCAAAGAAGAGAAAGAAAGAAGAGGAACCAAGTAAAGAACCTGTAATATGTCTCACAGCGCATGGAATAAAATATAATAGCCAACATATACTTGACATAAAACAGATGAGACAGTGCATAAGCTGAAAACTTGAACTAACATCATCAGAGTAGCGGAAATATCAAATACAGCTTATTACAACTTCAAAATACTGTCTCTAAGATAAGCAAAATAGGTATGCTACTAATGCCCAAAGTAGATACCGATCACGACACAGGGAGAATAACTATATATCATACGTGGAGCCTCCTGCTCGTCTTAAGTCCATCTACCAAGCGCACTACCAGCTATCCCTGTCTCTAGTCTGCTCGTGTGAGCACCCAGAGTAATAAGAAGAAACATAAAACTCTGGGTCAGACATCAGTCTGGTATGAGTGGTAGCAAGCATAAACAGAATAATAACAGGTATACTAAGTCATACCTGAACCTGGACCTGCAACCAAAGAGTTAGTACTACACGGTACAACACTCTATGATGTCACAAACACATAATATAAGTATACGGGGGTGGGGATGTGTGTGTCAAACAATCAAGCACAGCAACCATCCTCGCATCTCTCACTCAGTGCGTAAAGCATACGACATCCACTTCTTCGATCACTAGAGCACCTTACTCAAACGTCAGAACTCGACTTTATACGACTATGTACATTCCTACTACCACCAACGCCATACCTATGGGATCACGCCCAACGTTTCCATGACCCCACTCCATTGGTAGGTAGCTCCCTAGTCGCACCATATCCAAAGTCCGAGTTTGTCTCTCTACCTCCAACACCTAGTGATCCAAAGTCATAGACATCGACAACTCCTTAGCACACGTCCCGCAGCAAAGCCCAATCACGAAGTGAACTCATTGGTTCCCGTCTGGATCCTGAGCTCGAACTTCCACTTGAACTACCTTTGCATTTCGGGTTATGGATCTCCATTGGATCGGTTCGGATTCCTTCCATCATCATTGGGATCGTGGTCTTCATCACCTCGGTTCGTGGCTGCTACCTCGGGTCGGATCGGAGTACACCATCGATTCGTGGCTTCCAGTTCCATCTGGATCGGATCGGGGTCCTTCATGGTACACTGGATCGGTTCGTGGCTTCCAGTCCCACCTGGATCGGATCGGGTTCTCCACCACGCCGCGGCTCGGGTCACGCCTCTTGGTCATAGCTCCAAGCCCTTCGCCCTCCTTCAAGTCTCCGGTTCGTTGTCCTCAAGGTGATCAGATCGGTTCGTGTCGTTATCACTCCAGGCGGGTCGGGTCGGAGTCTTCAATCACCAAGCCTTGGATCGCGACTTCTCGGATCGGTTCGGATCCTTCAGCTCGTGGCGCAGCTTGCTTCACTATAACGATCCGGTTCGGTTCGTGGTGAAGGGAAATGGGCGGTTCGGATCGGGTAGGGGGCGATCCGATCCGATTTCCTGCACTAATTCCTGCAACTTTCCAGCAAGTGTTTATACGCCTCTCGACGGCGTTTTCGACCATTCTAACTATTGAAACCAATCATAAAACATACCAAAGAGTCATAGCAACGCATACAAGTGACCTCAAACACCAAAACAACAATATGACATGGTAAAATGGATCAAACATGCCTAAAACCCCATGTTTTCCCTTAAGCATATGTGAGCATAACTAATGGTATGATTAGCAAAACTTAACCAAATTAACCCAAACTCATATCAGAGGTCTAAAACATCGTTTATGATTTTATAAACATTTTTCCAGAATTTATTTTCCTTTAAAAACGCTGATTAGCACTAATCACCCCAATTTAGCCATAATTAGTGCAAAAAGCAAGCTAATCACTCACCTTAGCCACAAAACAAACTAAGATCTGAAATAATTCTCTGATTTGATGCGAATCCCAATGCTAACAGCAGCTCCAAGGTTGATTAGGTGAAGATCTTCTTTGATTAGGGGTTGCTAAGCCAAATCCTTGCCCAAGAGATGATTTGGAGGTGATCTAGAGGTTGGAGGCCATTTTTAGGGATCCTTGGTGATAAGTGGAGGCTAGAAAACTGAAATGGAATGATTCTCCATCTCATTTCAGCCCTCCCATAACCCTAATCCCGAAATGGGTTATGGGCCTACTCACTAATCATCCGATTTGGCCCGGTTAAGCAGTTTTTCACCCTCCAAACCTTTTTTCAGCCATATCTCCCAAACGGTAAGTCCGTTTGGCTATTATGACCACTCTACGGAAAGAGAAACCATCAAACGAATCTAATGGAAGTGGTTTCAGGTCAAAATTCCTTCCCTATCAAAAGTTATGGCCAAAACAGTACTGACTAGGGGCAAAATGGTCATTTAAAAATCAACAAAAATTATGAACAGGGGAAATGACTCTAATAAATGTTTCCCAAAGTTACATGACCATACAACTTCACACGGGAAAGAAATAAATATTCTACAATCCTATGATGTGTAGAACACGGGTCGTTACATTCTCCCCCCCTAAGAAATTTCGCCCCCGAAATTCCCTAATCAAAACACACACAAGGGTCCCGCATGCCTATCAATCATAAAACAACCATCAAGCATGCGAAACAAGCAAAACAAGTCTATCCTAGCATGCGGAATAACTAAATCACAAAATAAATCTTACCAGGCAAAGAGTTCTGGATAAGCCTTTCTAATGCTCTCCTCTGTCTCCCAAGCACAATCATTTTCGTCCTCGCCCCACTGAACTTTGACTAGCTTTACCGACTTTCTTCGAAGTTGCTTCGTATCATGCCCCACAATACGAATCGGCTTGCGGTTCTCAACCGCCTCAGGTTCTACTTCGAAGTCCTCTAACTGCTTAGGTGAAATAATCACATTTGAGTCGTGAACGAACTTCCTTAGTTGGGAAACATGAAACACATTGTGAACTCCTGCCATTTTCTCTGGTAAGCCAACTCTATACGCCAAATTCCCAACTTCCTCGAGAACTTGGAAAGGACCCACAAATCTTGGTGCCAACTTGCCTCTCCTGCCAAATCGTATCACGCTTTTCAACGGAGAGATCTTGACAAACACCAAGTCACCAACGGAGAATTTCAAGTCTCTTCTCCTCTTATCAGCATAGCTTTTCTGCCTATCCTGAGCAGCTTTCATTCGTTGCTGAATGATCTTGATCTTATCGGAAGTTTCTCTCACCACATCTGGTCCAAGCACAAACTTCTCGCCAGTCTCTATCCAACATGATGGTGAATTGCACGGTCTTCCGTACAAAGCTTCATATGGAGCCATACCGATACTGGATTGGTAGCTATTATTATATGCAAACTCTACTAGATGCAAATGGTCATCCCATGCTCCACCGAAATCCAATATACAAGCCCTCAAGAGATCTTCCAATATCCGATTCACCCTCTCTGTCTGACCATCGGTTTGAGGATGATATGCGGTACTGAGATGTAATTCTGATCCTAAAGCCTCTTGTAAGCTCTTCCAAAATCCACTAGTAAACAACGGATCTCGGTCACTCACAATGCCTTTGGGTACTCCATGAAATCTCACTACCCACTTCATATATAGTTCTGCTAACTTAGCTGCAGTTCTGTTCGACTTAACTGGTATAAATCTTGCACTCTTGGTCAGTCGATCCATAATTACCCAAATGCTATCATGTCCCGATCTAGTCCTCGGTAAACCATCGATGAAATCCATCGAAACTTGTTCCCATTTCCATTCGGGAATTTCTAATGGTTGCATCAACCCACTAGGCTTCTTTTGCTCGGCTTTAACTAGCTGGCAATTCATGCATTTGGATATAAACTTCCCAACGTCTCTTTTCATCCCTTCCCAGTAGTAAGTCTGTCTCATGTCTCGATACATCTTATTACCACCGGGATGTATAGTCAGTTTTGAGTGATGACATTCTCTAAGCACTTCATCTCTCAAACCATTCACGTTGGGCACCACTAGTCTTCCATTCTTCCGAAGCCATCCATCTCGATCAAGCCCATACTTGTCCATCTCCCCATCGACATTCATTTCCAACTTGGAGATGACTTCCAATAAATTAGGGTCGTTCCTTTGACTGGAACCAATCCTCTCAACCAAAGTGGGTCTGATCGTCAAGCTAGATAGCATAACTGGATCCAATTCGCACCTTGGTCTGAAATCAAACCCCGCGATATACTCCAGCTGCTTCCATTCAAGAAACATTGCCCCTAAGCTGGCATGTCTCCTACTCAAGGCATCGGCTACCGCATTACCCTTCCCAGGTGTATACGCGATATCAAAATCATACGAAGCCAAGAACTCTAACCATCTCTGCTGACGGAGATTCAGATCTTTCTGAGAGAAGAGATACTTTAACGATTTATGATCGGTAAACAGCTCAAATCTTTCTCCCAAGAGGTAATGTCTCCACATCTTCAGCGCAAATACAATCGCTGCCAATTCCAAATCATGGGTAGGATACTTCTTCTCATGCGGCTTTAGCTGTCGACTAGCATAAGCTACAACCCTACCTCCTTGCATCAATACTGCACCCAGTCCGGTACCACAAGCATCCGTGTATACCGTCATCTCTTCATTTCCCTTAGGAATGACCAACACTGGCGCACAGGTCAACTTTTCCTTTAGACTCTTGAATGCACTTTCACACCCTCCGTCCCAAACGAAGGCTTGATTCTTCTTAGTCAACTGAGTCAACGGTGCCGCTGTCTTGGAGAAGTCTTTGATAAACTTACGATAATATCCAGCTAATCCCAAGAAACTTCTTACGTCGGTTGCATTCTTGGGCGTAGACCAATCTTGTAACGTAGCCACCTTTGCAGGGTCCACGGCAATACCATTCTCTGAAACAACATGGCCCAAGAATCTCACTTCTCTCCTCCAAAAATGACACTAAGAGAATTTCGCTTTCAGTTGGTGTCTTCTCAACACCTCCAACACAATTCTCAAATGTTCCTTGTGTTCCTCTTCTGTCCTTGTAACACCCCACTCCCGCTAGGGTCACTCACTAAGGGAATGCCATAGCATCGGTGGAGTATTTTAGTGAATATAGAACAGAAAAATTTCAACAAGACAGATATAAATAGTACTTGAAATTTTAAAACATCATCTCATAACAGCGGAAGTAAAACATGTCTGGTTACATCATAAAACCACAATAAAGGTCAAGTACAATATCCATCAAAATAAAGAAGTACATAATCCCACTCTCATACAATAGCCAAACAAAAGAAAAGATAACTGGATAACTGGAGCTTTACATCTATCCAAGCTCCTAAAGACTGGAACAGCAATCCGATCAAGCTCCACTACTGCTAGGATCCACCGTAGGACCTGAGGGTTGGGAAAAAGATAAAAACAACAGGGTCAGACATAAGTCTGAGCGAGTCCTATAACTTTAACAATACAATCGTTAAAGTAACCAGAGAAGACATAAACTGATATACGGTAACATATAGGGATGAATGGCTACCCTAAGCAGTCAACTAAACGAAGATAAAGGATAAAGACGCATCTACCCTCCCTAAGGTAAATTACTAAACTGCACCACACCAGTCGTTCCTAACTTAAAGGTTGATCCCACCCAAGGACTTATAAAATTTACTAATTAGTACCTGCGTACCCCTAGGTGACCAAGTAGGCGCCACGGGGCCCTACAATCCACTAGGTGTACACACTACTTCCCATTCGATCGGCTCCCTAACGTAGATACCCGTGCTGGCCCCACCGTGGGATGTATCATTCCCCAATGTGGCAACCTGATGAAACTAAAGGTGCACGGCTTATATCTACTCGATGCAACAACGGCTTACCTACCAGCCCGGGCCCACTCACGCATATGAAGCCCGTTGGACTTGCGTTGCCACCGCTAACCCGTTTGCCTCTTACAGTCAAGCCCAGTATGCGTGTCCCGTCCTCGACATGGGTCGAGCCCACAAAGATACGTATGGGTTACTGGTTGAAATGGGCCTCCACAAGCTACCCACCTAAGCTTGTCCCTTTTTCTAGTATATCCCACTTAACCCTTTAATCATGTTTTAATTACATGTTCTATTTTGGTTAAGTATTCTAATCGTATTTTCTATTGCCACCCAAGGCAACCACTAGATTTTCTCATGCCACCCGAGGCACCCACTTAACCCCTCATGTCCCTCTACATGCTAATGTGGTTAAGTGTTTCTTAATTAATTAATTAAGAACGTAACCTTTGTAAAGACCTCTCACATTAGACTGTCTTTTATGACCGCTGGTTAAGCCGGTTGGGTCCGGGCAGCCTTATGTCATAACAGAGTCTAACCTCGTGTCTTTACATTAATTACGTATTTAGTTTGTGCCTAAGACCTCTCACATTGGGCTAACATTTGTAGCAACTGGTTAAGCCGGTTGGGTCCGGGCAGTTTTACGCTACAACTGAGTCCAACCTCGTGTCTTAGTCAATTAATTACACCTAATTAATCACCCTCATAATTTTATATTAATTATCCCTAATTAATCAAGTTTTCTTAACATGGGTAGACCTAACTTAATAGGTAAATTCCCATGGGGTAGACCTAACTCAATAGGTAAATTCCCAACACATAGTATGGGTACACCTAACCAAATAGGCAAATTCCCATACTATGTTTATTTATTTTGTGTTATGCATAATTATATTAATTTCACACAATCTTATTAACATATGCATTTAATTACCCCATCGTTCCCACGTAATTTCGTTCATGATATAACACATATAAAAGGTGTCAACTTGCATATGAATGAACATGTTTCAAAGGTGCCATCTTGCATATTAACAAACACATAACTTGCATATGAACTTGCATAACATGTCACATAACTTGCATATAATATGTCACATAACTTACATATTCATTTTGCATAACAAACTTGCATATTAGCTTATAGACTTGCATAATGTGTCATCATGAACTTGCATATTAATAAACATGTAACTTGCATATTTACATACATGTAACTCGCATATTAACAAACATGTAACTTGCATATAAAGAAACATGTAACTTGCATATTTACATACATGTAACTTGCATATTAACAAACATGTAACTTGCATATTAACAAACATGTAACTTGCATATTTACATACATGTAACTTGCATATTAACAAACATGTAACTTGCATATTTACATACATGTAACTTGCATATTAACAAACATGTAACTTGCATATTAACAAACATGTAACTTGCATAGCATATTACCATGAACTTGCATAACATGCATATGATTACATAGCCCACAACTTGCATATTTAGCATCATGCAAACATAACATACATCATATTAAACTTGCATAAGCTTACATACTCAACATGCATAAACATAAGATTAATGCTAACATCATATCATATGATTCAAAGCTCATTAACCCACATACAAAACCATAAATCTCATCACATCTCATCTAATTAGTTTACCAAAAGATCATCAAAGTGATAGAAACTCACAACTAGCAACTTTGAACACCAAATGAAGAAGATTAAGATGCTAAGAAGGGATTAGAAGTTGATTAGAGAGTGATTAGTATGCAACCCTCTTCATAAAATTAGTGGAGGCCATGAGAGCTAGCATTTTGCCATAGTTTAGTCACTAGGTTTAATTATGAATGAATTAGGGTAGGTTAGGGTCTTATTTATAGATTAGGCAAGTGTTTTAGGCCATAGGATTAACCCTAGATTCAATCCAAGCCATCAAAGCATGTCTTGGGGAAGAAGTCAAGTGTAGGAACCATCTAGGGCCTTTAGATTAAAGATGGACCATGAGAACCATTCAAATGCAAAATCTGCACTTGAGCGAATCGGCCCACGGGTTGACAGCCAAACACCCTGGATTAACCCCTAGTCGACCCAGCGGGCTCGGGTCGACTTCAAAAATCGGCCGGTTCGGTTATTCCCCTCTCCCAATTCGCTGTTTTGAGCATTTTTGCATATTTATTTATTAAATTTTCAATTATATATATATATATATCAATATATATATATATATATATATCTACACAACCCATTTCACTTAATTAAGTATACTTTAATTTGGGAATTTTCGTGAAACTTCGCGAGGCCATATCTTGGTCATACGGACTCCGATTTTCGAAAACTCGGACTCTATTTCGCGTATTTTTCCGAGACGAACACAATGGCATAGCCCGTTTCCCTTGATTCCCATTTTAGAATTAAATTCTGCCTCGATTTATGTTATTACAGGTTATTGAAAATACGGGTTGTTACATTCTCCCCTCCTTAAAGGATTTCGTCCCCGAAATCTTCAAGTTAGGAAGAACGTATCCTACCATCCAATCATCCATCTACTCAAAGCATCATCCACGAGCAATCATTGTCCTTACAAGATTCTAAATGCTGGATGGATATATGCAAAAGTGTGTGTATATGTACTTACCTAATGCGAAAATCAGGCGGTTACTGATACAGTAAACCTCCTTAATGCAAACCATGATAGTGCCATGCATCCAATATGTATGCGAAACCCTATTGACACATACAAATTTCTACATGCGTGCACAACCATACACAAAAATGCATCATCCATATGATAACACAGCCATGATACATCCATCAATCTAACTACCACATCCATTTATGCAATATGCAACATGAAGTGACTGAGCCGATCTAGTGCCTAATGTGTGTGTATATGCATCCACGAGCAACCACTAGCAAACAATTGCATCCATATGCATCCATCAACCATAACATGTTTCAAACACATGTCTCAACCATAGGTTTTACCCTATCTAAAGGTCATAGGTATTAGCGAGAGGATATACTAAAGATAAGATAAGTACTAGACAAGCAATAAAGGAGAAGTTAAAAGACATACTCTCAAAAAGAAATGGATACAAAGAACGCATCTTTGCTTCCGTCTCCCAAGTAGCATTGCTTTCGTCATCTCCCCATTGCACTTTAACTAGCTGAACTTCTCTGTTCCTCAACTTCCTAGTTTCTGACCCAAGGATGCGAGTAGGAGCTCGTCGAATCGTCGCATCACGCTCTACCTCTACATCTCTAAGCAAGCTCGGCTCTACCACCTCCGCGGTCTCATGTAAGCACTTCCTCAAATGTGATACATGGAATACATCATGAACACCACTAAGTCTGTCGGGCAACTCCACCCTATATGCCATCCGTCCAATCCTTTCCTTAATAGGAAACGGCCCAACAAATCTCGGTGCTAACTTCCCTACGGACCCAAAGCGAACAACATTTCTCAATGGAGATACTTTGACAAAAACCATGTCCCCAACCTCAAACTCAAGATCCGTCCTTCTCCGATCCGCATAAGACTTCTGTCTATCTTGCGCTGCCTTCATCCTTCTACGAATTAAATCAATCTTCTCTGAAGTTTCTCTAACCATATCTGGCCCAAGCAAGATCTTATCCGTAGATTCCCACCAACATG
Organism: Allium sativum; assembly: GCA_030737875.1. Lineage (NCBI taxonomy): Eukaryota > Viridiplantae > Streptophyta > Magnoliopsida > Asparagales > Amaryllidaceae > Allium > Allium sativum. Next base: position 40,321,261 of record CM060913.1, read on the forward strand.
TAGGAGATCGACAAGGCCTTCCATAAAGAGCTTCGAAAGGAGCCATACCAATACTGGACTGAAAGCTGTTATTATATGCGAACTCCACCAAAGGAAGATGTTCTTCCCATGTACCTCCAAAATCCAAGATACAAAGCCTCAAAAGATCTTCTAAGATACGGTTCACCCTCTCGGTCTGACCGTCCGTCTGAGGATGATATGCGGTGCTCAAACACAACTGAGTCCCTACCGCCTCTTGCAAACTTCTCCAAAACTCACTAGTGAAAATAGGATCTCGATCACTCACAATGCTGGATGGTACGCCATGCAATCTAACAATCTCTCTAACATAGACTGAAGCAAGCCATGGAGCGGTCCTCTTACTCTTTACGGGTATAAAATGGGCACTCTTTGTAAGTCTGTCTACCACAACCCAAATTCCCGTATTGCCCTTCCTCGATCTCGGTAACCCGTCGATGAAATCCATCGAGACACTATCCCACTTCCACTGTGGAACTTCCAATGGGTGTAGCAACCCACCGGGTTTCCTTTGCTCCACTTTAACTTGTTGGCACACTAAGCATCTAGCCACATACTCGGCCACATCTTTCTTCATACCGGCCCAAAAGAAAACTCTCTTCATGTCTTGGTACATTTTGTCTCCACCGGGATGAATAGTCATTCTTGAACGATGTGCATCATCCAAAATAGCCTTCTTCAAACCCTCATCTTGCGGTACACAAAGTCTACCGTCTCTATGCAACCATCCCTTATCATCTATGGTGTATCTACCCAAATGGCTGGACGACTCCCCTCTTATAAGCTTCTCTACCAACACAACCAACTGTGGGTCGTCTCGCTGAGCCTCGCCAATCCGTCTCAAAAGAGTAGGTCTAACCTCCAAGGATGCCAACAAACCAGGTACAAAATCAACAGAAGGTCTGAAGTCAAACAAAGAAAGAAACTCCAAGCTTCGTCGTTCCACGAACAATGGACTCAAAGATAGCCTTTTTCTACTTAAGGCGTCTGCCACCACGTTACCCTTACCAGGGGTATACGCTATCTCGAAATCATAGGATGCTAAGAACTCCATCCACCTTTGCTGTCTTAAGTTTAAATCCTTCTGAGAGAATAAGTACTTCAATGATTTATGGTCGGTGAACAACTCGAATCTCTCACCAAGAAGATAATGGCGCCAAGACTTAAGTGCGAAAACAATCGCGGCCAACTCTAGATCATGGGTAGGGTAATTCTTCTCATGCACTCTCAATTGTCTCCCTCCATAGGCTATTACCCTTCCCTCCTGCATCAAGACTGCGCCTAATCCTGTTCCACAAGCATCGGTATAAACAACAAACGGCTTACTCCCATCTGGAAGCACTAAAACTGGAGCGGTGGTCAAAGCTCTCTTTAACCGTCGGAAAGCATCATCACAATCTACATCCCATGAGAAAACCAGATTCTTCTTCGTCAAGCGGGTTAATGGGGCTGATATCTTTGCGAAGTCTTTGATGAACTTCCTATAATATCCTGCCAACCCCAAGAAACTTCTTACCTCGGTAGCATTTCTAGGAACTTTCCAATCCTGGATAGATACTATCTTTGCGGGATCCACAGCTATCCCTTCCTTAGAGACCACATGCCCTAAGAATCGCACTTCTCTTCTCCAAAAATGGCATTTAGAGAATTTAGCTTTAAGACTATGCGCTCGAAGAGTCTCCAACACTTCCTTGAGATGTAAGGCATGCTCTTCTTCATTCTTGGAAAAGACCAAGATGTCATCCACAAAAACTACTACAAACTTATTCAGATACTCTCTGAACACTCTACTCATGAGATCAACAAAGTATGCGGGGGCGTTTGTCAACCCAAATGGCATCACTAGCCACTCATAAAAACCATCCGGAGTCCGGAAAGCAGTCTTCTCTATACTGTCCTCCGCCACTCTTAACTGATGAAACCCTGTAGCTAAGTCCATCTGCGAAAATACTGACGCGCCAACCAACTGATCAAAGAGATCATCTATCCTCGGTAATGGGTGTCTATTCTTCTTCGTGAGCTTATTAAGTTCCCTATAATCCATACAAAGTCTGAGGGACCCATCCGCCTTCGTGGCAAACACTACTGGAGCTCCCCACTCCGATATACTTCGCCTTATGAACCCCTTCTCAAGCAACTCCCCTACTTGCTTATGAAGTTCTCTTCTCTCACGAGGAGCCATGTGGCGTACTGGCAAAGACACTGGTTTGGCATTATCCACCAAATAAATTCGGAAATCTATCTCCCGCTTCGGAGGCAAACCCTTTTACTTCTTCAAACACATCCGGATATTCCCGGACTACTCTGACAGAACACAAACTTTCGACCGAAGCATCGAGCGATTCAAGATAACTTAGCAAAACAGATTCCATGGGATTGCAAGAGATCTCGAGAGTGTTACCCAAGCGGGTCATGAGCCTGACAACTCTCCTTTCGCAATCAAGAACGGCACCATTACTGGATAACCAGTCCATGCCCAAGATCAACCCATAGCCCGTGAAGCCCAATACAAAAGCATCACATCTAAACTCAACGCTAAGTATAGAAATCTTCAAACCCAAACATATCATAGACAGATATATGGAGCCCCCAATTGGGTTTGAGACAACCAAGGGATCATCAACTAGACTGGTGTCTAAGTGCAGTGACTCAACTAACGATGATGAGATAAAAGAATGCGATGCGCCAGAGTCAAACAAAGTACGAACTGGATGATCAAACAGAAAAACCAGACTTTCAACGGAAATAGTTCTACCTCTCTGCTGAATCGGTGGAACTGAGAGAACCTGAACTTGCCCCCCTGACTGAGGTGGTGCTATAAGAGCTTGCACCTGGCCTCCTGAGGTAGACCCCGTCTTCTGCCCCTTCTTTGGGCAGTTTTTCACAAGATGCCCTGCTTCACCACAATGAAAGCAACCGGTCTTCTTCTTTTTGCGACAATCCTTACTGAGGTGTCCTGGTGTTCCACAATTGAAGCACTTCTTCTTCGTCTTCTTTTTGTCACCATTGCCTTTTCCGCCCTTGCCTTGTTGTTGCTGTTGCGGTTTCTTCTGATCCCCCTTTTTCTCTGGTGCCTTAGAATTCTTATCATCCTCATGCATAAGTGCCATGTAGACAAGCTTCTCAAAAGTGGCCCCCATAGGAATGTGAGTCATAGCTATTCCTTGCAATGGTTCGTTCAAGCCTCTAACGAACCTCAAAGCCTTCTTCTCCGGTGTATTCACCAACTCTATGCCAAACCTTGCTAATTGATTGAATTTGTTGACATATTCTTTCACCGTGAGATTCCCTTGCTTCAAATTCAAGAACTTCTCCATAAACAGATTCTCTTCCGCCCTTGAGAGAAACTTAGCCCCAAACCTTTGCTTAAAATCTGCCCAAGAGTCAACAGGGCGTTCTCCATTAGTGACCTCCCACCAGAATGAGGCCTCTCCCTTCATTAACCAAGCCGCCAACTTGACTTTCTTTCCCTCTTCCACTTCAAAGATATCTAGCAACTCTTCCACTTCCTTAAGCCAATCTCTAGCCTCTACGAAAGTCTCTGAACCAAGAAAAGGTTTTCCTCCTATAGCCTTGAACTCCTTGCAAACCTTAGCAAAATTATCCACTCTAGGCTGAGGAGGAGGAGCGGTTGTCTCTGGTGTAGTAGCATTGGACGGACCCGCAGCCGCGGCCCTAGCCTCTTGCAACCTCCTATACCATAGTGGTATAACTAAACCCTCCGGGATGTTAAGATCTTCAGCCATGCTGAAACGAAAGAGGAAAGATTCAAAAAGGAGATTCCGAAAGATAAAGATATGGCTATTGGGGATTATGCTTTTCTTTTTCAAAAACTTTTTCTCTTAGAAGACATGCTTTTAAAAATACTTTCTTCGAAAATACTCTTAGAAAGTAGTTTTTCTCAAAAATTTTATCTGTTCTGGTAACCTTAAGCTCTGATACCACGTGTAACACCCCACTCCCGCTAGGGTCACTCACTAAGGGAATGCCATAGCATCGGTGGAGTATTTTAGTGAATATAGAACAGAAAAATTTCAACAAGACAGATATAAATAGTACTTGAAATTTTAAAACATCATCTCATAACAGCGGAAGTAAAACATGTCTGGTTACATCATAAAACCACAATAAAGGTCAAGTACAATATCCATCAAAATAAAGAAGTACATAATCCCACTCTCATACAATAGCCAAACAAAAGAAAAGATAACTGGATAACTGGAGCTTTACATCTATCCAAGCTCCTAAAGACTGGAACAGCAATCCGATCAAGCTCCACTACTGCTAGGATCCACCGTAGGACCTGAGGGTTGGGAAAAAGATAAAAACAACAGGGTCAGACATAAGTCTGAGCGAGTCCTATAACTTTAACAATACAATCGTTAAAGTAACCAGAGAAGACATAAACTGATATACGGTAACATATAGGGATGAATGGCTACCCTAAGCAGTCAACTAAACGAAGATAAAGGATAAAGACGCATCTACCCTCCCTAAGGTAAATTACTAAACTGCACCACACCAGTCGTTCCTAACTTAAAGGTTGATCCCACCCAAGGACTTATAAAATTTACTAATTAGTACCTGCGTACCCCTAGGTGACCAAGTAGGCGCCACGGGGCCCTACAATCCACTAGGTGTACACACTACTTCCCATTCGATCGGCTCCCTAACGTAGATACCCGTGCTGGCCCCACCGTGGGATGTATCATTCCCCAATGTGGCAACCTGATGAAACTAAAGGTGCACGGCTTATATCTACTCGATGCAACAACGGCTTACCTACCAGCCCGGGCCCACTCACGCATATGAAGCCCGTTGGACTTGCGTTGCCACCGCTAACCCGTTTGCCTCTTACAGTCAAGCCCAGTATGCGTGTCCCGTCCTCGACATGGGTCGAGCCCACAAAGATACGTATGGGTTACTGGTTGAAATGGGCCTCCACAAGCTACCCACCTAAGCTTGTCCCTTTTTCTAGTATATCCCACTTAACCCTTTAATCATGTTTTAATTACATGTTCTATTTTGGTTAAGTATTCTAATCGTATTTTCTATTGCCACCCAAGGCAACCACTAGATTTTCTCATGCCACCCGAGGCACCCACTTAACCCCTCATGTCCCTCTACATGCTAATGTGGTTAAGTGTTTCTTAATTAATTAATTAAGAACGTAACCTTTGTAAAGACCTCTCACATTAGACTGTCTTTTATGACCGCTGGTTAAGCCGGTTGGGTCCGGGCAGCCTTATGTCATAACAGAGTCTAACCTCGTGTCTTTACATTAATTACGTATTTAGTTTGTGCCTAAGACCTCTCACATTGGGCTAACATTTGTAGCAACTGGTTAAGCCGGTTGGGTCCGGGCAGTTTTACGCTACAACTGAGTCCAACCTCGTGTCTTAGTCAATTAATTACACCTAATTAATCACCCTCATAATTTTATATTAATTATCCCTAATTAATCAAGTTTTCTTAACATGGGTAGACCTAACTTAATAGGTAAATTCCCATGGGGTAGACCTAACTCAATAGGTAAATTCCCAACACATAGTATGGGTACACCTAACCAAATAGGCAAATTCCCATACTATGTTTATTTATTTTGTGTTATGCATAATTATATTAATTTCACACAATCTTATTAACTTATGCATTTAATTACCCCATCGTTCCCACGTAATTTCGTTCATGATATAACACATATAAAAGGTGTCAACTTGCATATGAATGAACATGTTTCAAAGGTGCCATCTTGCATATTAACAAACACATAACTTGCATATGAACTTGCATAACATGTCACATAACTTGCATATAATATGTCACATAACTTACATATTCATTTTGCATAACAAACTTGCATATTAGCTTATAGACTTGCATAATGTGTCATCATGAACTTGCATATTAATAAACATGTAACTTGCATATTTACATACATGTAACTCGCATATTAACAAACATGTAACTTGCATATAAAGAAACATGTAACTTGCATATTTACATACATGTAACTTGCATATTAACAAACATGTAACTTGCATATTAACAAACATGTAACTTGCATATTTACATACATGTAACTTGCATATTAACAAACATGTAACTTGCATATTTACATACATGTAACTTGCATATTAACAAACATGTAACTTGCATATTAACAAACATGTAACTTGCATAGCATATTACCATGAACTTGCATAACATGCATATGATTACATAGCCCACAACTTGCATATTTAGCATCATGCAAACATAACATACATCATATTAAACTTGCATAAGCTTACATACTCAACATGCATAAACATAAGATTAATGCTAACATCATATCATATGATTCAAAGCTCATTAACCCACATACAAAACCATAAATCTCATCACATCTCATCTAATTAGTTTACCAAAAGATCATCAAAGTGATAGAAACTCACAACTAGCAACTTTGAACACCAAATGAAGAAGATTAAGATGCTAAGAAGGGATTAGAAGTTGATTAGAGAGTGATTAGTATGCAACCCTCTTCATAAAATTAGTGGAGGCCATGAGAGCTAGCATTTTGCCATAGTTTAGTCACTAGGTTTAATTATGAATGAATTAGGGTAGGTTAGGGTCTTATTTATAGATTAGGCAAGTGTTTTAGGCCATAGGATTAACCCTAGATTCAATCCAAGCCATCAAAGCATGTCTTGGGGAAGAAGTCAAGTGTAGGAACCATCTAGGGCCTTTAGATTAAAGATGGACCATGAGAACCATTCAAATGCAAAATCTGCACTTGAGCGAATCGGCCCACGGGTTGACAGCCAAACACCCTGGATTAACCCCTAGTCGACCCAGCGGGCTCGGGTCGACTTCAAAAATCGGCCGGTTCGGTTATTCCCCTCTCCCAATTCGCTGTTTTGAGCATTTTTGCATATTTATTTATTAAATTTTCAATTATATATATATATATATATATCAATATATATATATATATATATCTACACAACCCATTTCACTTAATTAAGTATACTTTAATTTGGGAATTTTCGTGAAACTTCGCGAGGCCATATCTTGGTCATACGGACTCCGATTTTCGAAAACTCGGACTCTATTTCGCGTATTTTTCCGAGACGAACACAATGGCATAGCCCGTTTCCCTTGATTCCCATTTTAGAATTAAATTCTGCCTCGATTTATGTTATTACAGGTTATTGAAAATACGGGTTGTTACAGTCCTCGAGTAAACAAGGATATCGTCTACGAACACAAGAACAAACCTATTCAGTTGGTTTCTGAATACTCTATTCATGAGATCCACGAAGTATGCTGGTGCATTGGTCAACCCGAATGGCATGACCAACCACTCATAAAACCCAGACGGCGTCCTAAATGCCGTTTTAGCTATACTATCAGCTGCTACACGGAGCTGATGAAATCCTGTCGCGAGGTCCAACTGGGAGAAAACTCTCGCTCCTTCTAGTTGATCAAACAAATCATCTATCCGTGGTAGAGGATACTTATTCTTCCTCGTCACCTTATTTAACTCGCGATAGTCCACACACAATCGAAGGGAACCATCTGCCTTAGTAGCAAACACAACTGGTGCTCCCCACTCGGAAACACTTCTTCTAATAAATCCCTTCTTCAAAAGATCGCTAACTTGCACCTCGAGCTCTCGCTGTTCTCGTGGTGCCATACGACGAAGTGGCATCACTATAGGTCTGGCATCTTTCACTAAATCAATACGAAACTCAATCTCTCGGTGTGGTGGAAGTCCGGTCACTTCCTCGAAGGTGTCCGGGTACTGACCAACCACGGGCAAACCTGATAACTCATCATGCGGAATGTCGAGGGAATTTACAAAACTAGCCATTACCCCATCACAGGGTAGATTACCAAACACTACCCTCCGCCCATTATCCGCCCTAACTGTCACCAAAAAGCCCTCACAGTCTACCACCACCCCGTATCTTTGGAGCCAATCGACTCCCAAAATAATGCCATACCCAGTAAAGCCCAAAACAAAGCAATCACAAACAAACATACATCCATGACTCGATAAGACCACATTACGACAGATCATACTGAGGTTTGTTGAACCACCAATCGGGTTCGTCACAGCTAATGGTCTATCGACTAACTCGGGTTCCAATCCCAACCTATCTACCAGGTCACTAGATATGAAGGAATGGGAAGCCCCGGTATCGAACAAAACTCTAACAGGAAGATCATAAACGGAAAGCATACCTTGAATGACGACTCCCTTTCCTTTCTCCGCCGCAGTTGGGGCATTCGACGAAGAAGGAACAGCATTGATGGCATATGCTTTCACAATCTGATTCTCCTTCAGAGGTTGCGGGCACTTATCCTTAAAATGTCCCTCCTGGCCACAGTTAAAGCACTTCTTTCCCACTGTCTTGGCCCTACATTCCCTTGCATAATGGCCCTTCTTTCCACATTTGAAGCACTCGACTTCTTTCCTGCTTTTCTTCTGGCCATCCTTAGCTTGGTTCTGCTTCCTCTTATTCTGAGAGTTATTCTTGCCTCCACCGCTTGCTTGCGGCTTTGACTCTTCAGCAGATGCAGCAACAAACCCAGTCTTCTGCTTAGGGTAAAGACTTTCTGACCTCAAAGCTTTTCCCACGATCGACTCAAACGTCTCATCGATGTGATTAATCAGCCTCTCCCCTAAGTATTCATCCAAACCAGTGATGAACTTCTCATTTTTCTTTTCGGGAGTATCGATTAGAGATAACCCATACTTCGACAAAGTGTCGAACTCAGCAACATAATCCGATACTGCCCTCCCATTCTGCTTAAGCTCCAAGAACTTCCTAAACAATTCCGATTTCTGGGCAGCTGGGATATACTTGTCGCTAAAGCAAGCTTTAAACTGATCCCAAGTAACTTGATCTTCTGGTGTGGCTGCCCTAATAGCATTCCACCAATTCATCGCTCGTCCTTGCAGCTGACGAGACGCTAGCCTTCTCTTCATCGCATCCTCGATACCCAAGTCATCGAAGATCCGATCACAGCTATCCAACCAATCCTGAACATCCGTGGCCGACTCTGTTCCTTGAAACGGCTTTCCACCAAGATTAGTGTAATCCTTACTCAGCTTGGCGAAATCGACCCTAGGCGCTTGCACCGCTGCACCTCCAGCATTGGCAACATTAGGAGCCTCCCTCTGAATATCCACAAGCATCTCTCTCATGAGGTTGGTAAACATAGCCCTCATGTCAGGGGGATTCCCATTATTGGCCCCTCTACCAGCACCTCTTCCTCGGCTCATCGTCAAATCTGTTAAAGAGAAAACGATTAACCATCTCCATAGTGGTGCCAGTGCAGTGCAATGCGACTTCACTCTTAAACATACTAATACTATATGTAGATATAGCTTTTGAAAACCAAAATAATCACAAATACGCGCTCTCATATACGTACTATCTCTCCCTAGTGTCTTTCCCTAGGTGAATTACGCAACCTAGAGCTCTGATACCAAGTGTGACGGCCCGCCCCGCACCAACCGACGTTTACCCCACTTGTGCGCTGTACACATGTCCAATTGGCATGGGACGGTCGCCAAAGAAGAGAAAGAAAGAAGAGGAACCAAGTAAAGAACCTGTAATATGTCTCACATCGCATGGAATAAAATATAATAGCCAACATATACTTGACATAAAACAGATGAGACAGTGCATAAGCTGAAAACTTGAACTAACATCATCAGAGTAGCGGAAATATCAAATACAGCTTATTACAACTTCAAAATACTGTCTCTAAGATAAGCAAAATAGGTATGCTACTAATGCCCAAAGTAGATACCGATCACGACACAGGGAGAATAACTATATATCATACGTGGAGCCTCCTGCTCGTCTTCAGTCCATCTACCAAGCGCACTACCAGCTATCCCTGTCTCTAATCTGCTCGTGTGAGCACCCAGAGTAATAAGAAGAAACATAAAACTCTGGGTCAGACATCAGTCTGGTATGAGTGGTAGCAAGCATAAACAGAATAATAACAGGTATACTAAGTCATACCTGAACCTGGACCTACAACCAAAGAGTTAGTACTACACGGTACAACACTCTATGATGTCACAAACACATAATATAAGTATACGGGGGTGGGGATGTGTGTGTCAAACAATCAAGCACAGCAACCATCCTCGCATCTCTCACTCAGTGCGTAAAGCATACGACATCCACTTCTTCGATCACTAGAGCACCTTACTCAAACGACAGAACTCGACTTTGTACGACTATGTACATTCCTACTACCACCAACGCCATACCTATGGGATCACGCCCAACGTTTCCATGACCCCACTCCATTGGTAGGTAGCTCCCTAGTCGCACCATATCCAAAGCCCGAGTTTGTCTCTCTACCTCCAACACCTAGTGATCCAAAGTCATAGACATCGACAACTCCTTAGCACATGTCCCGCAGCAAAACCCAATCACGAAGTGAACTCATTGGTTCCCGTCTGGATCCTGAGCTCGAACTTCCACTTGAACTACCTTTGCATTTCGGGTTATGGATCTCCATTGGATCGGTTCGGATTCCTTCCATCATCATTGGGATCGTGGTCTCCATCACCTCGGTTCGTGGCTGCTACCTCGGGTCGGATCGGAGTACACCATCGATTCGTGGCTTCCAGTTCCATCTGGATCGGATCGGGGTCCTTCATGGTACACTGGATCGGTTCGTGGCTTCCAGTCCCACCTGGATCGGATCGGGTTCTCCACCACGCCGCGGCTCGGGTCACGCCTCTTGGTCATAGCTCCAAGCCCTTCGCCCTCCTTCAAGTCTCCGGTTCGTTGTCCTCAAGGTGATCAGATCGGTTCGTGTCGTTATCACTCCAGGCGGGTCGGGTCAGAGTCTTCAATCACCAAGCCTTGGATCGCGACTTCTCGGATCGGTTCGGATCCTTCAGCTCGTGGCGCAGCTTGCTTCACTATAACGATCCGGTTCGGTTCGTGGTGAAGGGAAATGGGCGGTTCAGATCGGGTAGGGGGCGATCCGATCCGATTTCCTGCACTAATTCCTGCAACTTTCCAGCAAGTGTTTATACGCCTCTCGACGGCGTTTTCGACCATTCTAACTATTGAAACCAATCATAAAACATACCAAAGAGTCATAGCAACGCATACAAGTGACCTCAAACACCAAAACAACAATATGACATGGTAAAATGGATCAAACATGCCTAAAACCCCATGTTTTCCCTTAAGCATATGTGAGCATAACTAATGGTATGATTAGCAAAACTTAACCAAATTAACCCAAACTCATATCAGAGGTCTAAAACATCGTTTATGATTTTATAAACATTTTTCCAGAATTTATTTTCCTTTAAAAACGCTGATTAGCACTAATCACCCCAATTTAGCCATAATTAGTGCAAAAAGCAAGCTAATCACTCACCTTAGCCACAAAACAAACTAAGATCTGAAATAATTCTCTGATTTGATGCGAATCCCAATGCTAACAGCAGCTCCAAGGTTGATTAGGTGAAGATCTTCTTTGATTAGGGGTTGCTAAGCCAAATCCTTGCCCAAGAGATGATTTGGAGGTGATCTAGAGGTTGGAGGCCATTTTTAGGGATCCTTGGTGATAAGTGGAGGCTAGAAAACTGAAATGGAATGATTCTCCATCTCATTTCAGCCCTCCCATAACCCTAATCCCGAAATGGGTTATGGGCCTACTCACTAATCACCCGATTTGGCCCGGTTAAGCAGTTTTTCACCCTCCAAACCTTGTTTCAGCCATATCTCCCAAACGGTAAGTCCGTTTGGCTATTATGACCACTCTACGGAAAGAGAAACCATCAAACGAATCTAATGGAAGTGGTTTCAAGTCAAAATTCCTTCCCTATCAAAAGTTATGGCCAAAACAGTACTGACTAGGGGCAAAATGGTCATTTAAAAATCGACAAAAATTATGAACAGGGGAAATGACTCTAATAAATGTTTCCCAAAGTTACATGACCATACAACTTCACACGGGAAAGAAATAAATATTCTACAATCCTATGATGTGTAGAACACGGGTCGTTACATTGGGTATATAGCTACATCTATATTATTTATTGGGTAATCTACTAGGGAGGAGATAGGTACAACTTATGCGGAAAATTCAAAAGTATATTGTGCGAAAAACCTAAATAACTTAATAAATATGAATCATTGATAGAAGAGTATATGTAGTGTTATTTGTAGAAGTATAATTTTTCCGTTCACCGAAACTTTTGTTATGACCCCCTCCACACAACAAACCTGCAGGTTAGACAGGTGGCTGAGATTCTGCAGCTTAGAGACACTTGTTAGATAGTGTCATTATATTAGTAAGTGTTTCCATACTATTATATTTTATTCCCTTCCGCTGTGAGATTTCTATTATGAGCTCTGATATATTTATCTTTGATTTTCTACAGGATACCAAACAAACCAACTCGAGCTTCGATAGATTTGGATTTTTGAAAAGAAAAAAAATCGGGTTTGTCAAAATTTGGGTTGTTACATTTTTTATTAGAGCTTAGGTTTAGGATTCCTATATAGAAAGTGAGTGTACGTATTTGTATTTTTAAAATATATATATATATATATATATTATACACATACCTATATCCATTGAGGAACCCACTAATAAGTGAACAACACATGGAGAAGATGGGGCATTGGTTTTGTACTAAAGAAATGATTATAGAAGTTTGAGCATTATAGACCCATGAGTGGCTAGGGAGGAAAGTGTACAAAATATTTGAAAAAAAAGAGAAGATTCCATGTGTTGATATTTGAAATTTTGGTATTTTAGATTAGAGGATTAGGCAGTAGGGCCTTGTAAATTGAGAAAATATTAAGAAAGAGAAAAATGGATTAGGAATTTATATATATGCATTCTTCAAATTGGCACTAGTCTCATTTTTTAGTTTAGACATAGTTTGGTAGGAATTCATGTGAAGGAGGAATTTAGAACAAAGAAATGTAATTTCGCGCAAATAATTTGGAAAACGCAAAAGTTAGAAACTATTTCGCTTTGCCCCACAGTTAGAACCTTTAAAAAGAACTTTAAAAAAAAAATGTAGAAAAAGACTTCCAGAACAAGTTTGCATGTTTCAAAAATTTAAAAGTTCCAAATTTAGAAGTTTACTGGTTTGTAATATTAAGTGTATCATTTAAATGATTTTTGAGAAAATTGTGCAAATTTGTTTTCAAAGATTATTAAATGCATAAGAAAATTGTGGGGTTAAGCAAAATAAGTGGTTAAGGGAAAGCGTGAATAGATGAATTGGCCATATTGGGTGCATAGGTGAACTTGAGTGAATAAAATGTACTTTTCTAAATTTTGTTAATCTAAAGTTGGTTTGTAGGATTCGGATGCAAAATTTGGATGAACTACGCTCTTACTTTATAAGAATATAGGAAAAATTGGATGAAAAAGTATTTTTGATTTTCAAAATATTGCATTTATATAGAAATTGTCAGTACATTTAGGATGTGTGCATCATGTTTTTAAAAGGTTTTCAAGAGAATTTGCATTCATATAATAGGTACTGCTTAGGCATTCATTCATTGCATTCATGTATTTCTATGTTATTTTACACTTTGCACAAATGCACAAATGGTTGCAAAAATTGGATATACACATGATAATTGAAAATTATGTGAGGAAATACTTAATTTTACCCTTACCCAATTTCGGGTATGAAACCCCTTAAAAGTTGGGATAATGTAATGCCCCACATTTTAAATTAAATAACAAAACAAATTCGTAAATTTTCTGAATTTGGTCACAAAACTAGCATTGTTGCATCCGTGGAGATTTTCTGATCAATTTAGACAAATGGTTTGCAAAAAGGGGATTTGAAACGAAGAAGATATCATTAAATGAAGTTTCAGAACAAACACAGAAAAAAAGAGAAAAAAGAACACACATAAAACCAATAGTATTCAATGTTCTAATTTTGTGAACAAAAATGATGTGTGGTTCAATGGTTGAGCACTTACCTCCCAAGTTATAGCACGTGAGTTTGAATCCCATCAACGTCATGTTTTTAAATTTTAAGAGATCCAACCTAAAAAAATGCATGTTCTAAGAAAATAGTATATGTGTATGTACATAAAAGGAAATATTATACATAGATGAGTGTGTGTATAGACATGAAATTAAAAAGTACACGCAATTAATCAAAACAAGTAAGAAATAAATTTTGGGATAACACTATTTTAAATTTGAAATAAACGGCGTTTTACATAAATATATACAAATATATTTAAATTTGAAATTTGAAAGTATATTAAATACAGAAGACAATAATAGTAGAGTGAATGAAAAATGGGAAGAAAATAAACATTAGGTAACATTTAAATTACAGCAGAAATCAGATAGCATAGGACCCGATATACGATTGTAACGATCTTATATGGGTCGACCCATATTGCAAGTGGTTCGACCCAGTGGTTGACCCATCTAGGTACTGGGTCGACCCAGGGATTGACCCACCTAGGTCATAGGTCGACCCACTTCGAGTCAAAAGGGTGTGGTTTATATGTTTTGAATGGCTCGGAGTTTATTTGTTTTGATTTGACGGACGTGGTTCTTCTAAGCAGCTATAAAAAACCTAGCAGGGTTTATCCTTCGAGTCAAATTTTCAGAGAGAGTTCCAAAGCTATGCCATTTATTTTCTCCTCCAAATTCTTCAGAAAATAAATATATACTAGTTTTAGGGGTTTTGATTCAAGATTTGGAGAAGAAGATTGTAGATCTAAGCTATAGATTCCCAGACCCTCAGTCACAACTGCTCTATAAATCTAAATTAAAAAGAAAGCAGCACAAATTCAAATCATATCCAAAATATTAGAGCGCAAATCTCAAGTGAATGGATTTAAATTATATTTTGCAATAATGGTATATTGTATCATCTGATTTCTATTAGAATTTATTATATGTTCCTCTTCTTCTTTTTTCCTTTTCTATGTTAGAATATACAATTTATGTTAAATTTTAGTTATGCGAAAATAAATATAATTTTTGTTATGTGCAAAATAACTAAAATTGTGGTTATGCGTAAAATAAATAAAATTGTGGTTACGCGTAAAATAAATAAAATTGGAGTTATGAGCGAAATAAATAAATTTGCGGTTAATGTAACAACCCGAATTCTTGGGAACTCAGGGTTAACAAATCATACTGTGTTTTGTAATTTTAGAACTTCATATGATTAAGATACGAGATCGGGATCCTAACTTGTATGACTATTCAAGATGTAGAAATAAAGAATTGCTTATTAGTTAATATAATTGGATGTATTGGAAAAAATATAATAGATTTGGTATAATAAGAAAATATTTTTCAATCCATTTTTGTAATCTATATTTTGACGTTTAAGTGAGTTTAAAGATGAAATTAAAAAAGCTAGAAAATTTTATGATAAGTGCTTGATATTTTCTCAAATTTGATAATATACGGAAGGCAGGGATTAATAATATTTTGATGTGTCAAATAAATATTGAAAACTAAAATATTAATTAGCAATTAACATTAAAGTGAAAATATATTTTCAATATTAAATGTTAAGTTGTTTTAATAAGATAATTAATAGCTTATGAATATTATGTTTGGAAAAGGTAAGTTGTTAGAATTATATAATAAAATAAAAGATGCATTTTAAAACCATGTTTAGAATCCTGTTATATGTGTTTCTTCATAAGATAACAAAACATACAATATTGGAAATGTGAATTCTGTTTTGGGTAGTGTTAAAAATGTTGTTTGGTTTATTTGGATATTTTATTTTGTATATATGCATTTATAAACATTTACAAGAGAATTGGTATAGTATTGGCCTTGTGTTTGTAAATTGTTTTGTGTTAAAACTTGCAAAATATTGAGAAAAGAGGGATAAGGTGTGTTAATATAATAACAATTAGGCCTAATTTAGTGTTACTAAGATAATAAGGCCTCTAATCCTACTTAATCCTAATTAGTGGTAAAGAGAAATCTGGAGATTTCTTTCCCTTCAGGACGTTCTTTCCTCCTCCAACTCCTTCTTCCTCATTCTAGGGGAAAAACAAACAGCAAATGGAAACAAAAGAAGTGAAATGGCCTCCTCAAAATCCAAAAGCTTAGAACTCCTATTTTAAATTAAAATAAAGGGAGATTCTCATCTTAAAGGCTATGCAATGTACCAACCTTCTTCCTTTCAGCAAATATCAAGCCAAATTCTTTGCCAATCCAGCCAAGGTGAGTTTTGAAACTCATACTTTCTAGTTTAGATTGTGATTTCAAGGGTAGAAATCTCAATTTTGTTTGTTCTATGTTTATTTTGGAAAAATTGTTGGTAAATTTGGTATATACCTTTCATTTTAAATTGAAATTAGGATTTTTTTTTTTTTTGAATTTCTAGAAAGCTTAAAAAGAATGTGATAACTTTCATGTTAAAAACATTTGAAAATTCTGGGTGTAACAGGTTGAAAATCTTGATGCAAACATACTGTCCTGTTGGTGTAATTTTCTGAACTTAATATTGCAAGTAATTTAAGCATATCTTTCACGTTTGGTGCCCGAATTTAACGATTTTAGATGTTTCGGAAATCTTATAATTTTTTCTAAAGATTCTATGTTTCGAGTTTTTTGGAATTTCGAAGTTATCTTATTCAAAATTGAGTTTTTCTACTATTGTCCAAAAGCAAAACAAATATTTTATTTGTGTTTGAAGTTGAAACGAATTTGGCCATATCTTTAACGTTCCTTGACCAAATTCGATAATTTTAGAAGCACCGAAAAGCTTAGGAATGGTATTACAACTTTTATGTTTTGAGTTTTGATGATAAACTCCATTCTTTGTCGTTAGTCTGTCACCGAATGACAGAATTAACATATTAAAAGTTGAAAATTATTTTAATCATAAATTTTTACTTACTGATCGGAATTTGATAATTCTTTATTTTTGGGAAAGAATATGATTTATGCAGCAACTTTTATGTTTTGAGTTTTGTGTAGTTTTGATGTTCATGTGGTAAAAGTTTCACTTGTTCGTCATTGGCCTGTCATTGAAAGATAGATCCAATACGTTTGAACTTGAAAACTATTTCCATCATAACCTTTTTGTTAGCGATTGCGTAATGGATCGCTAAGGAAAAACTAACACTAGAGGGGGAGGGGAATAGTGTTTTTGAGAATTTAAACAAAATCTAAAACTTATATGATCTACTATATGAATCAAACACCCAGAAATGGTCACAGACACAAAATCAAATACAAACACAAAGATAAACAAAAATAAAATGTAAAAAAGGAAAAAACACACACTGGTTCGGAATTTCTCCTACGTCAAGTCCCACATAACGCTGGATTGGCAGTTTTATTACTATATCAATATCCAAGTATAAACTCCTTGATTTCACGGCTACAAGGGTAACATTGATTCCACATACTTGATCAAGTATTCTCTTCTCCCATTCCTTGATTTCACGTCTACAAGGAAAACACCGATTACCCAAACACTTCCCAAATGATTACAATAGCCCTATAACTCTTCAATAGCACTTCGATTCAGAGAGTAATGAGTAAAGAGTGAGAAGAGAAGAAGTCTATGTAAATGGAATTGAAATAAGTGTAGAGATCATAAAAATAAGAAAATATAATGGTGTAAAGAAAGGAGATGAAGAATGAATAACAAAATTCGAAATCATCCCCTATTTATAAGATTAGAAAGGTTGTAACG
The DNA here is from genome assembly GCA_030737875.1 of Allium sativum. Classification (NCBI taxonomy): domain Eukaryota; kingdom Viridiplantae; phylum Streptophyta; class Magnoliopsida; order Asparagales; family Amaryllidaceae; genus Allium; species Allium sativum. Next base: position 40,338,995 of record CM060913.1, read on the forward strand.
CTTTTGGAACGTTACAAATTGTGAAAAGACACTTCCTTTCAATTTTCAAAAAGTGGCAATTATACGTCGACATAGACGTATATGTATTTCGACATATCACTATGTAAATTTGAATTTTGAGCTGTTTCAAGTGTTTGGATATATATATATATATACACATATATATAATTCTGGAAATTCTTGAATTAAAACATAGCGTTACAAATAAGTATTATAAAGTGGAAAATCATATGAAAACATAAATATAATATTCATAAAATTATAGAGTTTAAAACTATATAAATATAAAGTATATATAATATATAAAACTTATAAACTATAAAACTTTAGTTAAAAATCAAAAAGTAAAATAGAGAAGGTTAAGTAGAGAAGATAGAGATTACACATAGAATTTGAAATCAGAAATTGGAAAACAGAATTGGAATTTGAATTTAAATCTGGAGTACTATTCAGATTCTTACATAAACTAGACTCTATTACTATATTTTTCTTGAACTCTTGAAATATTGAATACTCACGAGTCTTGAATCGTCTCTAAATTCTGAATCCCTAATATCTTTAAACTTAAACTATACAGGCTTTAGTAATAATTCCTGTATATAAATCCTGCATATGTGTGTGTGTGTGTATTCTAGATAAAAATGTTAGTAAATATTTTATAACCAATTAATATTGAAATAAGGTTGTGTCATCAAAACACCGTTCTCTAACAATCTCCCCCTTTTTGATGATGACAAGCTTAGTTTATAAAATATTATACCTGTACATACCTATTGATGATCATCCTTCTAGTACTCCCCATGTCTATATGAATCCTATAAACTAATTCCGTATTTTATAATTTCTCCTCCTTTGCCATTATCAAAAATAAATTCTAAAACTAATCCCCCTTTGTTTATCCATAAAGGTTCAAGCACATATTAATATCTTAAGTTTAATATAAGGGTCGATCATACATTACAGAAGTGGTCAGTCATCATTCAAATGATGTGTGGGTCGAACACCATCCACGATCGAACAGATACAAGGATTGAATGCAATAATAGCATCAGAGGGTCGAACATCACACATGGCCTGAACATGGATGGTTAGTTAAACAAATTCATGAGGAATCAAACATCACAGATAGGTCAAACAGGTGTTGTTCAAACACGATAGGACTCGTACAGTCTTCTGGATTGAGCATCGTCCAGGGTCGATCAGGCATAAAGGATTGTACCCACTATAGTGTCAAACATCGGAGGATCGAACACATGCTGGCTAGTTAAACTCCAGGGTCGGTCACACACACACTCAGGGTCGGTCGAACATGATGGCTCGAACAAGGTCGGTCGAACGTACACTACACCATATAGGCTAATTAAGTTGTGTTTTTAGCCGTATCTAAAGCACTTAGACACGACAAAAAGCCATATCAAAAAATGGCATGTTAAGTTTTTAGATACGGCTATAAACCGTATCTCACTAATGATAGCATATGGCTTATAGTCATATCTAAATTGTATTCAGACACGGCCTTTGACCATATCTAATTATATCTGTGTGTGCACACATTTATATACACACACATGCATTTATATATATATATATACATATGGAAACTGTAGAACATATTTTTTATAACACATCATATATACCACAATTTATACACAAGAATAACACAATATATATATATATATATATATACTCAAAGCATTACAAGATTTTTCATAACACAAACACAATGTATAACATACAAACATATACATAGGATACTGTCAAAGATTTTCATAACAGTACGAACTAACAAAAAAAAAGGTCAAAACATATGATCAGCCTAATATAACTCCAGTCGAGGCCGAAAAGATTGAGCGTACATGCTGATCGTGCCGATGAAATCCATGTGTTTACTGTAAATCAAAGTAGTATGAGAATAAGCTAGATGATGCTGATAAAATTTTATAACAGCATAAATATTTATATATATATATATATATATATATATATATATACACAGTTTAGAACAAAAGCTTAAAAGGCCAACCTGATGATTGGCAGTAAAATTGAATCGTGATAGCCAACCTGAGTTCCAGCAGCTAGCTCAAAAGCACCAAAATCTACAGGAAAAAAGCAGTAATTTTATGTCTGATTGCACACAATATATTGTGTCTTTGTGTCCGTACTGATAACATTGAAGGCATATCGTGTCTTTGTGTTCGTGTGTGCATATTTGTCAATTATATGTATAACATGTTTATGATGCTACTGACACGATTTCATGAACTTGTAACCTAGAAACATACTAGCATCTCACATACTTTAAGGTTTAACGTGACCTCCAACATCGTATGTAGCCGATATACCTCCTCACTTTTTCTGTCTTCTCCAACAGGATTACATATAAATTTATTAAACAAGTTACAGATACTTCACTTGACTGGAGTTCGACATTGTAACTCACTATAGCATATAGAAATGAGCTGAAATGGAACTTGTTTAATGACATATATATAGAAATGATATGTGGCCTAAAATGTCTTCTATTATGATGTACTGACCGAGTTTAACTCAAACTACACTGAAACAAGTCAAAAATAGCACTTCAACTACTGACTGATAATATCATCTATGTTTAACTCAGTCAGTAAATTGTAACAAGTCAAAAATAGCACTTTAAGGCCCAATATCCATGTGTTTGTGTAGTCAGTAAGTATATGTCTCAAAGATGAATGAAATGCCAGTCGTTAAAAATGCAAGGCATTGTCCATGTAAGATACTACGTAGAGATAAGTATACAATAATATATACCTACTCCAACGTCTAAAAATATCGAATCATCATCTTCAGATGACACACATACTTGACTTTCTAATTAAGAATTTACTGGGTGATCCACCAGGTGGTTGCATTTTAGCTCACGCGCAGGGTCAATAGTCCATGCTTATAAGTTTCATCCAAATGTCAAATGTCGCTTCACTTAACCTTTGGAAAAAGCTGCTTTCACTTGCAACTTTCAGTTTCTTTGAAGCAGACTGTGTAGTGCAAGGTAACTTACACTACAGTCTTTGCTACAAAGTATGGGAAAGTTGCTAGTGAAAGTAGCTTTTTACTAAGGTTAAGTGCAACAACATCCGTCATTTGAATGAAGCTAATAAGCATGGATACCCGACCCTATGCGTGAGCTAAAATGGAGCCACCTAGTGGATCGCCCAGTAAATTCTTAACCAAAATTTTCAACGAACTTGTTAATATATTTTCAGTAAACTTGTTATCTCTCAAAATAGAGTAAACTTATTATAAAACAACCCAATTTAAATTTCAAGCATAAGGCAAGATTCAATGACTAACTCATTATTATTTCATCCTTATGACATTAGTAAATCTGTTAAACATCTTAACATTAGTTTCCAATAGCAATTCAGATGACTAACTCATTGTGATTTCATCCTTATGACATTAGTAAACCTGTTAAACATCTTATGACATTAGTAAACCCATTATTTCATCCTTATGACATTGTTAACTCATTGTTATTTCTTTGTTTCATGGATATACCGCAAACTAAAATTGTACCATACAAGTTTCCAATAGCAATTCAGATGTGTTTAACATTATCATAAAACATGATTCAAATTTGATTTATCTTATTCCAGGGTATAACGACAAATCCATCCCTTGCACAAAGTAGCAATCAACTAACACACGTACATACCAATTCAATTGAAACAGCTAACACACTGACATAAAGTAGCAACCAACAAACACACAAAGATTTCAACTAGTTCCCTACTATCAGGCACGCATGCCACAATTCAATTGAAATACATACCTTCTGTCGAAAAGAGGGCTAGGGACCAAGGGTTGCCGTGTTTCTGTCGAAGGAGAGGGTTGTTTATCTCCGCTGGAGGAGAAGATTCTAGAGAAAGGTGGAGGCACGAATTGGTGACCGAAAACCCTAATTTGGGTTTTCGGTCACCATTAAAGTAAAGAAAAGAAAAAAGAAGTGGCCAAAATTTGTGTTCCAAGTGCCTAACTGGATGCACAATATGATACGCATTAGATTTGACCAAAGGCCATGTCAAATTAACTGATACGAAGCTTCCTTGATGGACGCTCAGATTTAGGGTGGTGCGGATCACAAAATGTAGTTTGATACGGATCTAAGCACTGTCAAATATGATACGGCTGTAACCCGTATTTTATCCCCACAGCGTTGTGTGCCAAATTGGCTGTTATGGTGTAGTGGTAGGGTCGAACAAACAACTGGATACAGCTGTCAAAAGCTGGTAGTAGCATTTCCGTAATTACTTGTATGTTCGACCCATAGCCTGCATATACACATCTCAGCTCACCACTTCACTCCAAGCCCTCCTATAAATAGGACATGGTTTCCATCCTTTTAGGGATCAACTTTTATGACCCCGAAGGGCTGCCGAATTGCATCCTCTGCATTTTCAAGAGATTCTAACACCACCTACCATCTCAAAGCCAAGATCAAGCATTGAATTCATCATGAAATCCGCTAAAAGTGCTCAAGTATCTTAAAGATTGAAGATCCTCCACCATTTTTCCTTACGCTTAGTGAGATTCACCTAATTCTTCGCTGATTTGTATAGAATAGAGTGAAGTCTTTATGTAAGAGAGAATATGAATGTACTTTTGAGTGATTCTAAGCTTGTAACTCTTGAATTGCAAATGGAAATCTTTGCCAAAGTGGACATAGATCTTTCCTAGATTGTACCACTATAAAATCTTTGTGTCTTTTCCTTTTATTGCGATTGTGGTCTCATTTCTTACCGATTAGTTAAGTGCCTTTGTGGCATCTTTGGTGTTTAAGCAAATTTCGGTTTAAACATTTGTCGCCCATCGTGGGGCCCATTCACATTTCCTCTTTCTAAGCCATTCACAAGTGAAGGTTGGAGCTCGTTCCTCCTATAGATTTTCCAAATCTAGAGTCCGAGCCATTCTACAAGTTTTCTCATAAGTTTAAGGCCTTAACCAAGCTATGGGTAGACCACTTAAGAATAAAGTTAGTAAGATCGTCGAAGAGACCCACAACCTCACCTATAATACCAATATTGATACACTGCCCACTAACCGCTTTGAAGTTGGTGAAACTTCTAGAGCCAGAGCGGCTGTAACAAGGAAGGAGTTGGATGAAGTTGTTGCAGGTCTAACAAGTCTATCACAAATAATGTTATGCTGAAAAAGTTAGAATTCATGTTCGCTATGCAAGCTGCAACAACAAAAGCCACCATGAATGTTGCCCGTGCTAAATCCGTTCAGACCGCTCGTACAAAAAATACGAGTACTTTCTCTTTAAGTCCAAATCAGGATAATTCTGTCCAGGAAGTTGCAGATCTTAGCGATCCTCATAAAGAAGCAAAACCTCCTACATGCAACCATTCTGAGAAATCAACCTCTCGACAAGTACTTGGATCCACCAAAGGGGCACCTCCCTAAGAGGGAGGCACAGGGCCCTGGAATCCAAACTGTGATCGTTTGTGTAACACCCCACACCCGCTAAGGTCACTCACTAAGGGAATGCCTTAACTTCGGTGGAATATTTTAAGTGAATATAGAACAGAAAAATTACAACAAGACAGATATAAATAATACTTGAAAATCTAAAACATCATTTCATTGCAGAAGAAGGTAAACATGTTAAGTTACAACACCATAAAAGAGTCAAGTACTAAATATCCATCCTGATAAAAACATAAGTACATAATCCCACTACATAACTAATAGCCATAAAAGAAAAGATAAGATAAGCTGAGCTTTACATCAACGGTCCAAGCTCCAAAAGATAGATAAGCGATCTGATCGAAGCCCACTAGTACTAGGCCCAACCTGAGGACCTGAGGGGGAAAAAGATAAAAACAACGGGGTCAGACATAAGTCTGAGTGACCCCTATAAATTTAACAATACAATCATTAAAGTAATTAGGGTATGATATAAACTTGGTACGGTGATGACTGGGGATAAATGACTACACTAAGCAGCCAACTAGACATAGGATGAACTAAGATAACGGTAAAGACGCATCTACCCACCCAAGGGTAATTACTACACTGCACCACACCAGTCATTCCTATTTTAAAGGTTGATCCCACCCAAGGACTTAGAAAATATAACTAGTAGTTTCTTGTACCCCTAGCTGACCACATAGGTGCCGTCTGCCCCTATCTCCACTAGGTGTACCCACTACTCCCCAAGCGATCGGCTCCCTAACGTAGATACCCGTGCTGGCCCCATAGTGGGGTGTATCACTCCCCAAAGTGGCAACCCGATACAACCAACGGTGCACGGCTTATACCTATACGATGCAACAACGCCTTACCTACCAGCCCGGCTCCACACACGCATATGAAACCCGTTGGACTTGCGTTGCCACCGCTAACCCGTTTTGGCCTCTTATAGTCAAGCCCAGTACGCGTGTCCCGTCCTCGACATGGGTCGAGCCCAATAAGATACATATGGGTTACTGGTTGAAATGGGCCCCAACAAGCTACCCACCTAAGCTTGTCCCTTTTTTTTCTAGTGCATCCCACTTGACCCTTTAATCATGTTTAATTACATGTTTCCACTTGGTTAAGTATTCTAATCGTATTTTCTATTGCCACCCAAGGCAACCCACTAGATTTCCACATGCCACCCAAGGCACTTACTTAATCTCCACATGCCACCCAAGGCACCCACTTAACCCCTCATGCCCCACTACATGCTTATCTGGTTAATTGTTTCTTAATTGATTAAGAACGTAACCTTTGTAAAGACCTCTCACATTAGACTGTCTTTTATGGCAGCTGGATTTGCCGGTCGGTTCCGGGCAGCCTTACGCCATAACAGAGTCTAACCTCGTGTCTTTACACTTGTCACGTATTTAGTTTATGCCTAAGACCTCTCACATTGGGCCAATCATTTGTAGCCGCTGGATTTGCCGGTCGGTTCCGGGCAGTCTTATGCTACAAAAGGGTCCAACCTCGTGTCTTAGTCGATTAATTACATCTAATTAATCACCCCCATAATTTGTATTATATATCCCTAATTAATTACAAATTTAACGATGTACATAATTGACTCGATTATGTCCATCCACTTTATGGTATGCATAATCATACCAACTTCACACCATTTTATTAACATGAATATTAACCCCATCGTTCCCCACGTAATACGTTGACATGACATACTTAAAAGGGAAGATTCATCACGGATACAATGGGTTCAACTTAGCATAACATTAGCATCAACATGGGTTTTAAAGGTGTCAACTTGCATATATGACCATAGCATCAAACCCAACTAGCATAAATAATCAACCCAACTTGCATGAATCACATTTGTCATAAAGAGGGTAACTTGCATAAGTTACTTATGTCATACAAAGGGGTAAACTTGCATATATATATATGTGTGACATATAAAGGGGTTAACTTGCATATGTATGCATCTCATACAAAGGTGTAAACTTGCACATGTTACTTGCATATAATCAAACACCAAACTTGCATAACATGTCATATATGAACTTGCATATAATCAAACACCAAACTTGCATAACATGTCATATATGAACTTGCATATAATCAAACACCAAACTTGCATAACATGTCATATATGAACTTGCATATAATCAAACACCAAACTTGCATAACATGGTGTCATAATGGATCAATGTTTATCATAGTGATTTGCATAACTAGCATCATGAACACATAGCATAAAACTTGCATAACTAGCATCATGAACATATAGCATAAAACTTGCATAACTTGCATAACATCATGAACACATAGCATATGACTTGCATAACTTGCATAACATCATGAACACATAGCATATGACTTGCATAACTTGCATAACATCATGAACACATAGCATATGATAACATAACTTGCATTGATCCACATACATAACCATAACCTCATTATATCCTATCATAATTAGTTTAGCAATTGCTTGCTAAAGGCATAGAAACTCACAACTTGTTGATTAGCACTTCAATGAAGAAGATTAAGTTGCTAGAGTTGATTAGAAGTTGATTTGAGAAGCTATCTTCCTCTTTAATTTGTTGGTGGCTCCTTCTAGTTGCATTTTGACGGCATAACGACATTGTCTCCAATTTTAGTATGAATTAGGGTAGTCTTAGGGTGTATTTATAGATTAGTTAAGTGTTTTAGGCCATTAGATTAACCGTAAATCAGATTAGAGCCGTCAGATCTCGTCACTAGCCACCAAAACATAGCCCAAATCCCAAATCAGTGCACCCAGGTCACACTGACCGACAGGGGGGGTCGACCCCTGGGTCGACACATGGGTCGACCCCTGGGTCGACACATGGGTCGACCCCTTGGGGAGGCTGGGTCGACACCCATGTCGACCCTAGTGTCGACACCCTCTGTCTGGCGAGAATTTTCCCGCCTCTTCTGAAATTTGAAATTTGAATATTTTAAATCTGTTTTGAATTTTCTGAAACTTCGGATGGCCATAACTTCTTCATACGAAGTCCAAATCACGCAAACTCGGACTCTATCTCAACCAGAATTCCGAGACGAACACAATGGCGCAACCCGTTTCCCTTAATTCTCACATCTGAGATTAATTATTCTTTAATTACTAAACATTAATATTAAGTGAAATTCGGGGTGTTACATTCTCCCCTACTTAAAGGATTTCGTCCCCAAAATCTCCATGTCAAGAAGAACGTATCCTACCAACCAAACAACCATCTACTCAAACCATCAAACACTGGCATCCATTGTCCTTAAAGTTTCTAATGTTGTATGAACATATGCAAAAAGTGTGTGTATATGTTTCCTGTCTAATGCAAAATCAGGCAGTCTACTGATTCAGTTGACCTCCTTAATGGAAACCATGATAGTGCCATGCGTCCAATATGTATGCGAAATAATCCTATCGACACATACTATTACTACATGTGTGCACAACCATACACCAAAATGCATCATCCATATGACAACACAACCATTATACATCCATTAATATAGCTACCTACACACAATTATATGCAATATGCAATATGAAGTGACTGAGCCGATCTAGTGTCTAAAGTGTGTGCATATGCGTCCACGAGCAACCACTAGCGACCACTTGCATCCACAAGCATCCATCAATCATAACATGTCTCAAACACATGTTTCAACCATAGGTTTACCCTATCTAAAGGTCAAAGATACTAATGAGAGGACATACTACAGATAAGATAAGTACTAGACAAACGATAAAGGAGAAGTTAAAAGACATACCCTCAAAAAGGAATGGGTACAGTGAACGCATCTTCGCTTCTGTCTCCCAAGTAGCATTGCTCTCATCCTCTCCCCATTGCACTTTGACTAGTCGAACCTCTCTGTTTCTCAACTTCCTAATCTATGACCCAAGGATGCGGGTAGGAGTTCGTCGAATAGTCGCATCACGCTCTACCTCCACTTCTCTAAGCAAGCTCGGCTCTACCACCTCTGCGGTCTCATGTAGGCACTTCCTCAAATGTGACACATGGAATACGTCATGTACCCCACTAAGTCTCTCGGGTAAATCCACTCTATATGCCATCCGTCCAATCCTTTCCTTAATAGGAAACGGTCCTACAAATCTTGGTGCTAACTTCCCAACGGACCCAAAGCGAACAACATTCCGTAATGGAGATACTTTGACAAAGACCATGTCCCCAACATCAAACTCCAGATCCGTCCTCCTCTTATTCGCGTAAGATTTCTGCCTATCTTGCGCTGCTTTCATCCTTCTTCGAATCAAATCAATCTTCTCCGAAGTCTCTCTAACCATATCGGGCCCAAGCAAGATCTTATCCGTAGATTCCCACCAGCATGTAGGTGATCGACAAGGCCTTCCATAAAGAGCTTCGAAAGGAGCCATGCCAATACTAGATTGAAAGCTGTTATTATATGCGAACTCCACTAATGGAAGATGCTCTTCCCATGTACCTCCAAAATCTAAGATACAAAGCCTCAAAAGGTCTTCCAGAACACGATTCACCCTCTCGGTCTGGCCGTCCGTCTGAGGATGATATGCGGTGCTCAAACACAACCGAGTCCCTACCACCTCTTGCAAACTCTTCTAAAACTCGCTAGTGAAGATAGGATCTCGATCGCTCACTATGCTAGAAGGTACACCATGCAACCGAACTATCTCTCGAAGATAAACTGTAGCTAGCCATGGAGCAGTCCTCTTACTCTTCACGGGTATGAAATGGGTACTCTTAGTAAGTCTGTCTACCACAACCCAAATTCCCGTATTACCCTTCCTCGATCTCGGTAAGCCATCTATAAAATCCATCGAGATGCTATCCCACTTCCATTGCGGAACTTCCAATGGGTGAAGCAACCCACCAGGTTTCTTTTGCTCCGCTTTCACTTGTTGGCACACCAAGCATCTAGCGACATACTCGGCCACATCTTTCTTCATACCGGCCCAAAAGAAAACTCGCTTCATGTCTTGGTACATCTTATCCCCGCCGGGATGAATGGTCATCTTCGAACGATGCACATCATCAAGTATAGCCTTCCTCAAACCCTCGTCTTGCGGTACACAAAGTCTACCGTCTCTACGCAAGCACCCCCTATCATCTAGGGTGTACCTACTCAAATGGCTGGACGACTCCCCCCTTATGAGCCTCTCTACCAACTCAACCAACTGTGGGTCGTCCCGCTGTGCCTCGCCAATCCATCCCAAAAGAGTAGGTCTGACCTCTAACGATGCTAGCAAACCGGGTACAAAGTCAACGGATGGTCTGAAGTCAAACATCGAGATAAATTCCAAGCTTCGTCGTTCCACGAACAATGGACTCAAGGACAACCTTTTTCTGCTCAAGGCGTCCGCTACCACGTTACCCTTGCCAGGGGTATACGCTATCTCAAAATCATAGGATGCTAAGAACTCCATCCACCTTTGCTGTCTTAAGTTCAAATCCTTCTGAGAAAACAAGTACTTCAATGATTTGTGGTCAGTGAACAATTCGAATCTCTCGCCAAGAAGATAATGGCGCCAAGTCTTAAGCGCAAAAACAATAGCGACCAACTCTAAATCATGGGTAGGGTAATTTTTCTCATGCTTTCTCAACTGCCTTCCCCCATAGGCTATTACCCTTCCCTCTTGCATTAAGACTGCGCCGAGTCCTGTCCCACAAGCATCGGTATAAACAACAAATGGCTTACTCCCATCTGGCAACACAAAGACTGGAGCTATGGTTAAAGCTCTATTTAACCGTTGGAACGCATCATCACAATCTACGTCCCATGTGAAGACCAGATTCTTCTTCGTCAAGCGAGTTAATGGGGATGATATTTTCGCGAAGTCCTTGATAAACTTCTTATAGTAGCCAGCCAACCCCAAGAAACTCCTCACCTCGGTAGCATTCTTCGGAACCTTCCAATCTTGGATGGACACTAGCTTCGCGGGATCCACAACTATCCCTTCCTTGGAGACCACATGCCCCAAGAACCGCACTTCCTTCCTCCAAAAGTGACATTTAGAGAATTTAGCTTTAAGGCTATGCGCTCGAAGAGTCTCCAACACTTCCCTAAGATGTAGGGCATGCTCTTCTTCACTCTTAGAAAAGACTAAGATATCATCCACAAAGACCACCACGAACTTATTAAGGTACTCCCTGAACACCCTACTCATCAAATCAACAAAGTATGCTGGGGCGTTCGTCAAACCAAATGGCATCACAAGCCACTCATAGAAACCATCCGGAGTCCTAAAGGTAGTCTTGTCTATGCTATCCTCAGCCACTCTCAACTGATGAAATCCCATGGCCAAGTCCAACTGCGAAAACACTGAGGCGCCAACCAACTGATCAAAGAGATCATCAATCCTCGGCAATGGGTGTCTATTCTTCTTTGTGAGCTTGTTGAGTTCTCTATAGTCTACACAAAGTCTGAGGGAACCATCCGCCTTCGTGGCAAAAACTACTGGAGCACCCCACTCTGATATACTTCGTCTTATGAACCCCTTCTCAAGCAACTCCCCTACTTGCTTATGGAGTTCCCACCTCTCACGAGGAGCCATGTGGCGCACTGGTAAAGATACTGGTTTAGCATTGTCCACCAGATATATTCGGAAGTCTATCTCCCGCTTCGGAGGTAAGCCCTTCACCTCCTCAAACACATCCGAGTATTCCCGGACCACTCTAACAGATCGCAAACTCTCGACCGAAGCGTCAAGCGATTCAAGATAACTTAGCATAACAGAATCCATGGGATTACAAGAGATCTCGAGAGTGTTACCCAAGCAAGTCATGAGCCTAACAACTCTCCTTCCACAATCAAGAACGGCACCATTACTGAATAACCAGTCCATGCCCAAAATCAACCCATAGCCCGTGAAGCCCAAAACAAAAGCATCACATCTAAACTCAACGCTAAGTATGGAAATCTTCAAACCCAAACATATCATGGACAAATAAGTGGAACCCCCAATTGGGTTTGAAACAACCAAGGGATCATCTACTAGACTGGTGTCTAAGTGCAGTGACTCAACTAATGATGATGAGATAAACGAATGCGATGCGCCAGAGTCAAACAAAGTACGGACAGGATGATCAAACAGAAAAACCAGACTTTCAACGGAAATAGTTCTACCTCTTTCCTGAATCGGTGGAACCGCGAGAGCCTGAACTTGCCCCCTTGCCTGACCTGGTGCCATAAGAGCTTGCACCTGTCCCCTTGAGGTAGATCCCGTCCTCTGCCCCTTCTTAGGGCAGTCCTTCACTAGATGCCCTGCTTCGCCACAGTGGAAGCAGCCCGTCTTCTTCTTCTTCCGACAATCTTTGCTTAGGTGGCCTGGTGTCCCGCAATTGAAGCACTTCTTCTTTCCCTTGCCACCGTTGCCTTTCCCACCCTTGTTTTGCCGTTGTTGTTGAGGTCTCTTCTGATCTCCTTTCTTCTCGGGTGCCTTATTAGCATTGGGACCCTTCTCTTCCTCATGCATAAGTGCCATGTCTACTAGCTTCTCAAAGGTGGCCCCCATAGGGATGTGAGTCATACCCAATCCATGCATCGGTTCATTCAAGCCTTTAACGAACCTCAAAGCCTTCTTCTCCGGTGTATTCACCATGTCTAAGACAAATCTTGCTAGCTGATTAAACTTGTTGACATATTCCTTTACTGATAGGTTTCCTTGCTTTAGAGTCAAGAACCTTTCCATATATAGATTTTCTTCCGCCCTTGAAAGAAATTTTGCCACAAACCTTTGCCTGAAATCCGCCCAAGAGTCAACAGGGCACTCTCCATTAGTGACCTCCCACCAGAATGAGGCCTCTCCCTTCATTAACCAAGAAGCTAACTTGACTTTCTTTCCTTCTTCCATCTCAAAGATATCTATCAACCCTTCCACCTCCTTAAGCCAATCCCTAGCTTCCAAAAAAGTTTCTGATCCTTGAAAAGGTTTCCCTCCCATAGCCTTAAATTCCTTGCAAGTCTTAGCAAAAGTATCTGTGCGAGGAGGAGGGGGGGAGGAAGATCAGGTGCTACTGTTGGTGGAGGAACATCTGCTGGACCCGCAGTGGCGGCCCTAGCCTCCATCAACCTCCTATACCATACTGGTATCGCTACACCCTCCGGAAAGTTAAGATCTTCAGCCATGCTGAAACGAAAAAGAAAAGATTCAAAATGGAGAATTCGAACGATAAAGATATGGCTATTGGGGATTATGCTTTTCTTTCAAAAACTTTTCTCTTAAAAGACATGTTTTTGAAAATACTTCTTCCAAAAATGTTTTTAGGAAAATAGTTTTCTAAAAATTTTATCTGTTCCGGTAACCTCGCTCTGATACCACGTGTAACACCCCACACCCGCTAAGGTCACTCAATAAGGGAATGCCTTAACTTCAGTGGAATATTTTAAGTGAATATAGAACAGAAAAATTACAACAAGACAGATATAAATAATACTTGAAAATCTAAAACATCATTTCATTGCAGCAGAAGGTAAACATGTTTAGTTACAACACCATAAAAGAGTCAAGTACTAAATATCCATCCTGATAAAAACATAAGTACATAATCCCACTACATAACTAATAGCCATAAAAGAAAAGAAAAGATAAGCTGAGCTTTACATCAACGGTCCAAGCTCCAAAAGATAGTTAAGCGATCTGATCAAAGCCCACTAGTACTAGGCCCAACCTGAAGACCTGAGGGGGAAAAAGATAAAAACAACGGGGTCAGACATAAGTCTGAGTAAGCCTTATAACTTTAACAATACAATCATTAAAGTAATTAGGGTATGATATAAACTTGGTACGGTGATGACTGGGGATAAATGACTACACTAAGCAGCCCACTAGACATAGGATGAACTAAGATAACGGTAAAGACGCATCTACCCACCCAAGGGTAATTACTACACTGCACCACACCAGTCATTCCTATTTTAAAGGTTGATCCCACCCAAGGACTTAGAAAATATAACTAGTAGTTTCTTGTACCCCTAGCTGACCACATAGGTGCTGTATGCCCCTATCTCCACTAGGTTTACCCACTACTCCCCAAGCGATCGGCTCAATAACGTAGATACCCGTGCTGGCCCCACAGTGGGGTGTATCACTCCCCAAAGGGGCAACCGATACAACCAACGGTGCACGGCTTATACCTACACAATGCAACAACGTCTTACCTACCAGCCCGGGTCCACACACGCATATGAAACCCGTTGGACTTGCGTTGCCACCGCTAACCCGTTTTGGCCTCTTATAGTCAAGCCCAGTACGCGTGTCCCGGCCTCGACATGGGTCGAGCCCAATAAGATACATATGAGTTACTGGTTGAAATGGGCCCCCACAAGCTACCCACCTAAGCTTGTCCCTTTTTTTTCTAGTGCATCCAACTTAACCGTTTAATCATGTTTAATTACATGTTTCCAATTGGTTAAGTATTCTAATCGTATTTTCTATTGCCACCCAAGGCAACCCACTAGATTTCCACATGACACCCAAGGCACTTACTTAATCTCCACATGCCACCCAAGGCACCGACTTAACCCCTCATGCCCCACTACATGCTTATCTGGTTAAGTGTTTCTTAATTGATTAAGAACGTAACCTTTGTAAAGACCTCTCACATTAGACTGTCATTTATGGCAGCTGGATTTGCCGGTCGGTTCCGGGCAGCCTTACGCCATAATAGAGTCTAACCTCGTGTCTTTACACTTGTCATGTATTTAGTTTATGCCTAAGACCTCTCACATTGGGCCAATCATTTGTAGCCGCTGGATTTGCCGGTCGGTTCCGGGCAGTCTTATGCTACAAAAGGGTCCAACCTCGTGTCTTAGTCGATTAATTACATCTAATTAATCACCCCCATAATTTGTATTATATATCCCTAATTAATTACAAATTTAACGATGTACACAATTGACTCAATTATGTCCATCCACTTTATGGTATGCATAATCATACCAACTTCACACCATTTTATTAACATGAATATTAACCCCATCGTTCCCCACGTAATACGTTGACATGACATACTTAAAAGGGAAGATTCATCACGAATACAATGGGTTCAACTTAGCATAACATTAGCATCAACATGGGTTTTAAAGGTGTCAACTTGCATATATGACCATAGCATCAAACCCAACTAGCATAAATAATCAACCCAACTTGCATGAATCACATATGTCATAAAGAGTGTAACTTGCATAAGTTACTTATGTCATACAAAGGGGTAAACTTGCATATATATATATGTGTGACATATAAAGGGGTTAACTTGCATATGTATGCATCTCATACAAAGGTGTAAACTTGCACATGTTACTTGCATATAATCAAACACCAAACTTGCATAACATGTCATATATGAACTTGCATATAATCAAACACCAAACTTGCATAACATGTCATATATGAACTTGCATATAATCAAACACCAAACTTGCATAACATGTCATATATGAACTTGCATATAATCAAACACCAAACTTGCATAACATGGTGTCATAATGGATCAATGTTTATCATAGTGATTTGCATAACTAGCATCATGAACACATAGCATAAAACTTGCATAACTAGCATCATGAACATATAGCATAAAACTTGCATAACTTGCATAACATCATGAACACATAGCATATGACTTGCATAACTTGCATAACATCATGAACACATAGCATATGACTTGCATAACTTGCATAACATCATGAACACATAGCATATGATAACATAACTTGCATTGATCCACATACATAACCATAACCTCATTATATCCTATCATAATTAGTTTAGCAATTGCTTGCTAAAGGCATAGAAACTCACAGCTTGTTGATTAGCACTTCAATGAAGAAGATTAAGTTGCTAGAGTTGATTAGAAGTTGATTTGAGAAGCTATCTTCCTCTTTAATTTGTTGGTGGCTCCTTCTAGTCGCATTTTGACGGCATAACGACGTTGTCTCCAATTTTAGTATGAATTAGGGTAGTCTTAGGGTGTATTTATAGATTAGTTAAGTGTTTTAGGCCATTAGATTAACCCTAAATCAGATTAGAGCCGTCAGATCTCGTCACTAGCCACCAAAACATAGCCCAAATCCCAAATCAGTGCACCCAGGTCACACTGACCGACAGGGGGGGGGGGTCGACCCCTGGGTCGACACATGGGTCGACCCCTGGGTCGACACATGGGTCCACCCCTTGGGGGAGGGGGGTCGACACCCATGTCGACCCTAGTGTCGACACCCTCTGTCTCGCGGGAATTTTCCCGCCTCTTCTGAAATTTGAAATTTGAATATTTTAAATCTGTTTTGAATTTTCTGAAACTTCGGATGGCCATAACTTCTTCATACGAAGTCCAAATCATGCAAACTCGGACTCTATCTCAACCAGAATTCCGAGACGAACACAATGGCGCAACCCGTTTCCCTTAATTCTCATGTCTAAGATTAATTATTCTTTAATTACTAAACATTAATATTAAGTGAAATTCGGGGTGTTACAGTTTGCTTAGGTAAACATCCGGTACGGAGGACGGCGTCCGCCCCGTGGACCAATACAACGAAGAGGAGAGAACGTCAGAAATGGTCCACAAGATCATGGAGAAAAACTCAAAGAAGCAAGGTGGCGAAAAAGATTGGGGTTCGCTGCAACTAAAGCCCCTCTCACGGAGAGTATCAAGATGGCTCTGTACCCAAAGAAGTTCAAGCCTCCAACGGTACAAGCTTATAATGGGACAGCCAATCCCAGACAAGCTAAAATGTCTTTGCTTTCCAACTTATCTTGAAGGGGTGTCCTCTCTCTGGTTCACAAAGTTGCGACCAAAGTCTATGGATGATTCTGCTACCTTAGCCAAGTTATTCAGAGAGCAGTCCAGGCTCCAAGCCACTAAGGTACGGGATGTCATGGAATTAAATGAGCTTGAGCAAAGACCTGGAGAATCCATTAAGGCTTTCCTCACTCGCTTCAATGCGACTGCAATTGAAGTTGGGAATCATGGACCCCGATCGGTTCTGATGGCTTTAAAGGGAGCTATATGCAAAAATACCAAGTTTGGGCGATGAATCAAAAAGAAAAAGGAAACTACACTCGAGGAACTATTTGATAAAGCTGAAGAACATATGAGTGTTGATGAGGATCGAGCTTATGCTCTAGACATTTCAGAAAGTAGTGCACAACCTGAGAAGAAGGATGTTAATGTGCAGAATGGAAAAAAGAATTCTAGTGGTTAGAAAAAGAGCAACGATGGAAAGGATAATCGAGCTAACAAGAAACTCCGCTTCTTTAAGAATTCTGAATTGACTCCTCTCAATTACACTATGGAAAATATCTTCATGGCAACTAAGAATACAGAGGAATATACAATGCTAATAAAGATAAAAGTTAGTGATGTTGCAATCAAATCAGGCAGGTTTTATAGGTTCCATAACCAAGCAGGCCACAATATGAATGAATGCAGACATCTAAAAAGCCTAATTGAGGAGTTAATAAGGAAAAATAGGCTCCAACAATACACAAAAAACCCATAGAATACTTAGGCCTCCCAAGGGCAAGGAACATCTGCGGGACAACTTGGACAAAGTGAGAGTACTCCAGTTGCTTTTATTCTAAGACCAATCATCAACACGATTTCAGGAGGACCCCACCCAACCAGACGAAGCTAGGAGGACATTGTGAAGTATACTCAAGAGATGAAAAGTCTTTCTAATGAAGAAGGACTTATGGTCGTGAATAACGCCTCTCCTACCAAAATGCCAAAGACTTCATGGGATGATGTTGTGTTCAAGGATAGAGACTCATACGGATTGCTTTCACCAACGGTTGATCCCATGGTTGTTACAATTGGTCTGGGTCCAACCATAGTAAGAAGGGTCTTGGTTGACAGTGGGGTCTATCAATGTTCTTTTCATTAATGCATTCAACAAGATGAATATTTCTATGGATGGCATGAGAGCTTGCCAGAACAAGATTTATGGTTTCATGGGGAAGCCCACTCAACCGATTAGCGTCATCAACTTGCTCGTCGAACTCGGAGAAGGAAAACAAAAAGTTTCCCTGAAGCAAGATTTTATCATAGTTGATGAGCTTTCATCCTACAACGCCTTCCTCGGGAGAACATCTCTGTCTGCATTTAAAATAGCAATGGCTCCATGGTGTTTAACCATGAAATTCCCTACCGAAAATGGAGTTGGCATAATTAAGGGTGACCCGAAGGCAGCGAGAGAATGCTATATTGCAGAGCTAGTTGAAGCTAGGAAGAAAGAAACAAACAAGAATGTGGAGGCTTCGATCCATATTCATGACTCCCCATTATAGCAATTAGGGTGGGGCCCTCATACTGGCAAGCACAGCGGAGCTTAGAAGGAAATGGACCGGAGGAAAGCCAGTATGGGGAGAAATAGAGCTGCACCAGCTGAACCACAATCTCTATCCCAGTGCGTGATAAAGATCCCGACAGAGTCGTGAAAATAAGTTCTCACTGGGCCTAAAGCTGCAGAAAGAGTTAATCTTGTTTTTAAAAGCAAATTTAGATGTTTTCACTTGGACACATTCTGACATATGCGAAATTTCATGTGATTTAATAGTGCATAAGTTGAATGTTAATCCAAGTTTAACTCCAATAAAGCAAAAAAGATGAGTTCAATGACCTAAGAGATCTGTAGCATTAAAAGAAGAAGTGGATAGGTTGTTTAAAAATAACTTCTTATGAGAATCCACATATCTTGATTGGGTTTCCAATCCAGTCCTTGTTAAAAAGTCCAACGGCAAATCGAGGTTATGCATAGACTATTCAGACCTCAACAAAACGTGTCCTAAAGACAGTTTCTCATTGCCCAGAATTGATCAATTTGTTGATGCAACAGCGGGGCATGAACTATTATCTTTCATGGACGCGTACTCCGGATACAATCAGATTATGATGCATAAGCCAGATGAGGAAAACACGAGTTTCATAACGGATAGAGCCCTGTATTTCTACAAAGTCATGTCGTTTGGAATGAAAATGCAGGAGCAACGTACCGGCGCATTGTGAACTCCATGTTTAAATCCCGGATTGGGAATACAACGGAGGTCTATATGGATGATATGCAGGTGAAATCAAAGAAAGCCGAGGACCATCTTGAAAACTTGGGCAAAATGTTTCATATACTCAGAAAGAATGGGATGAAGCTAAATCCACTTAAGTGCTCATTTGGAGTTGCATCAGGAAAGTTTCTATGGCGGACCGCCCCGAACCAGTCAACATTTCCCATGAAAAGCGCTATGCCATTGCTCGACTAGCACGGGCCAGTCGTCAAAAGAAAAGAAGCAAGACGATGAATCATCAAAGAACCTATAGTACATCTCACGGTGCATGGAATAAAATATAATAGTAATATAACTTTATATAAAAAAGGCGAGACAGTGCATAAGATGAAAATTAAACCATCATAGCAGCGAAATCCCAAATACAGCTAATGATCCAAACCATTATTACAACTTCAAAATACTGTCACTAAAGAAAAATAGAAAGGGTACACTACTAATTCCCAAAGCAGTAATCAGCAACAACACAGGGAGAATATATATAAATAGTACGTGGAAGCCTCTTACTCGTCTCCGGACATCTACTCATGCATACCACCTAACCTATCTCTAGTCTGCTCATTTATGAGCACCCAGAGTAATAAGAAGAGATATAAAACTCTAGGTCAGACAGAAATCTGGTATGAGCGATAGCAGCAAAACAAAACAATAACATGTGTAAATAATCATACCTGAACCTGGACTGGTAACCAAGGAGTTAGCACAACAAGATGTACAGTACTCTAAGGTAACACTAACACAAAAGTGTAAAATGGGAATGTGTATGTCATGGTGATAGAAAACACCAAACATAGCAATCATCCTCACATCTCTCACTCAGTGCGTAAAGCAAACGATATTTACCTCTTTGATCACTAAATCCTTTTCTACGACCACTTTGCCCTTGGGGTCTTAGTGATCCCATTGCGCTGGTCCATAGCCACTAATCCCTTGCTACGATCACCTTGCCCTTGGGAGTCCTAATGATCCCATTGTGCTGATCCATAGCCATGCTACGATCACTTGCCCTTGGGAGTCTTAATGATCCCATTGCGCTGATCCATAGCCACTAATCTGTCTTTTAGTGGTGAACAGAAGTTATAGATATCGATAACCCCTTTGCACATGTCCCGCAGCAAAGCCCAATCATGAAGTTAACTCGTTGGTTCCTATCTGGATCCTGAGTAACAACTTCCCACTTGGACTTCCTTTGCATCTCGGGTTCTAGTCTTCTCCAGTTCTGTTCGAGTGGGAGTTCTGGTTCGTGATGCACATCTGGTTCGGGTCGTGATTGCATGTTTCGGATCGGTTCGTGCATGGCAACCGCTCCGGGTCAAATCTTGATGCTCCATTCCGGGTCGGGTGTGCTTCGTGGTACCCAGGAGGTTTGGCTCGTGGTCTGTTATCCGGTTCATGAGCCCTGCTCGTGGTGCCTTCTAAGAGCATCGGGTCGGTCGTGGTGGAGCAACCGGTTCGTGAGCTTATGGTTGGATGGGTACGGGCTCATGGCCTTCTGGTGCGAGAGGTACTCCGGTTCGGGTTATGGGGATCGGTTCGTGGCTCGGTCCCTTGCACTGGTTCGTGATACATGCTTCCCGAGTGGGGGGGGGGGGGTCCGGTCCGAATTCCTGACAGTTTCCAACAAGCTATTATCTGTCCTTTCTCGCCACATGACGACGTTTACGACTATTTTTACTTTTCTATGCAATCACAAATCATACCAAACAGTAATTGCAACATGTATAATCAACCATAGACATCAAAACAACAATTCAACATGTTAGTATGGATCAAACATACCCAAAACCATGATTTTCCCCTTAATCCCCTTTATCATGTTTTAACTATATAATTAGTAAACCTAATCCAAATTAGCCCAAATTTCTACCAGACATAAAATAATATTTAAGAATTTATGCATATTTTTCCATATTTTTCTGAATCATAATTTCACTAATTATCACTAATCATCCCTAATTAGCCGTAATTAGTGTAAAAACATGCTAACCACTCACCTTAGCCACAAATTAATCACAGATCTGAAAATATCTCTGATTTAGTTCGAATCCTAATGCAAATCAGTAACTTTACCTCCAATTTATTGTTAATTTGCCTTGATTTGATGTTCTAGCTTAATATGTGATTAGAAAATGATTAAAAGGTGATTTGGGAGTTGGAGGCCACTGCTAGGTTTGAAGAGATGATAAATGGTGGCTGAAAAATGAATAAAACCGATTTCCCAAACCCTATCAGCCCTCCTATAACCGTAATCCCGAAATGGGTTATGAGCTTAACTGCTAACCACTAGGTTAAGCCCAATTATGTTGTTTTTCACCTTCCAAACCTTCTTTCAGCAATATCCCCCAAACGGTAAGTCCGTTTGATTAATGTGACCACTCTACGGAAAGGTAAACCATCATTCGAATCTAATGGAAGTAGTTTTAGTCAAAACTCCTTACCAGTCAAAAGTTTTAGGAGAAATAAGATTCGCTAGAGGCAAAACGGTGATTCAAAAGTTGGAAAAAATCGCGAACATGGTAAATGACCCTAATAGTCGCTCCCTAATGTTACACGACCATACAACTTCGTATGAGAATGAAATAAATAATCTATGATCCTTCGATGCGTAGAATGCGGGTCGTTATAGTTTCTTGGATTCATAGTCAACGCTAGAGGCATTATAGCAAATCCTTCTCAAGTCACAGCCTTACGGGAGATGCGAGCTCCAAGAAAAATGAAAGAGCTTCAAAGCCTAAATGGGAAAGTAGCTGCGCTTAACCGATTCATTTCAAAGGCTACGGATCGGTGCACTCCACTCTGCGGTGCTTTGAAGAAAGGAAGGAAGGATTTCCAGTGGACTCCTGAATGCCAAAAGCCTTCGTAGAGTTAATCAAGCACATGGAATCACCACCGATGCTGTCAAAGCCGAAAGATGGAGTGGAACTGTTCCTATATTTGGCTGTCTCATCTCATGCATTAAGCGTCGCGCTTGTCCGGGAAGATGCCAAGGTTCAATGGCCAGTTTACTATATCAATAAAAAGCTTTCTGGGGCATAATTAAACTATCCTAAGTTGGAGAAGCTTGCGTATTGTCTTCTGAGATCCTCAAAGAAGCTAAGACTGTACTTCCAAGCCCACCCTATAAAAGTTCTCACCGACCAACCGCTAAGACAAGTCCTTTTCTGCCCACAAAATTCGGGGAGACTATTGAAGTGGAACATAGAGCTCAACCAATATGACATCACTTGTCATCCTCGAAAAGCTATTAACGGGCAGGACTTAGTGGATTTTATCGCCGAGTTCATGGATAGGGGGGAAGGAACTGGAGAACCAGCAGAGGCGGTGGCCAATTGGAAGCTACTCATTAATGGATCAGGAATGATTACTGCTCAGGGGCAGGAATAGTCCTTGAAACTCCTGAAGTCCATTCCTTATGCTACACCCTAAGGTTGGAATTTCCATCAACCAATAATGAAGCTGAATATGAAGCATTAATCGCAGGTCTAAAATTGGCAAAAGAATTGAATCTGAAAACCTTGCAAATCCATAGTGACTCGCAACTGATAGTATGTCAAGTCCTAAAGGAATTCCAGACCAAACTCAAAAACCTTCCTGCTTATCTTACCAAAGCTTTGGAACTTCTCAACGATCTTGACGATTACATTATATCTCATATTCCTAGGGAAGAAAATTCAAAGGCAGATTCTCTCGCCAAGTGTGCAGTTCCTCAGATGCACAATTGCTGGGTTTGATTCCCTTCGAAGTCCTTTCAACTCCCGCCATTGAAAAAGCAGTTGTTGACTAGATTATGGAGACTGTTGAAGAGCCTGTGTCTTGGATGACCCCAATCAAGGAATATATCCTCAACGAAACACTTCCAGAGGAACCAAAGAAGCGACGAAAAGTATTGCGCAAAGATCCATTGTATCTTATCTAGGATGGAAGGTTATATTGGAGAGGTTTCTCTATGCCACTACTGCGATGTGTAACCAAAGAGGAGTCCAAAGCAATATTGGTAGAATTACACGAGGGAGAGAGCGGAGGTCACACAGGCGGTCAAACACTGCCCAAGAAAATTCTACGATATGGCTGCTTTTGGCCCGATATAAACTTGGATGCAATGACCTATGCTAAGAAATGCGAAGATGCCAAATATTTGCAGAGACTCCAAAAGCACCTCCCATAGAACTAACTCTAATGGTCAGTCCATGGCCATTTGCAGTCCGGGGAATAGATTTTATCGGAGCATTGCCTATATCTAAGTCGAGTATGAAGTATGCAATGGTGGTCATTGATTATTTCACTAAATGGGCCGAGGCCGAACCATAATCAACTATTACTTCAAAAAAGGTGATCAACTTTGTCCTAAAGAACATTATCTTTCGATTTGGGATACCTCGGAAGATAATCACCGTTAACGGAATTCAATTCGAGAGTAGCGAATTCCTAGATTTCTGTGCTAAATACATTATTAAGAAGAGTTTTGCAGCCGTTGCTCATCCGCAGGCCAGCGGGCAAGTTTAAGCAATAAACAAAATTTTGAAGTCAACTACATAGAAGCGTCTCTAGAAAGCTAAAGGTAAGTTGGGTAGATGAGCTTCCTCTTACACTATAGGCATATCGCACAACTCATAAAACTGCAACTAGGCACACTCCATTCTCGCTCGCATTTGGATCTGAGGCTATGGTCCCGATGGAGCTGAAAGTTCCCACTTATCGAAGAATCCACTTCAACTGAGAAGAGAATGATAAAATGCAGCTCGAAGTACCTGATTTGCTTGAAGAAAAAAGGAAAGAAGTATAACTCAGAATCGTTGCACATCAAAAAAGGATAGCTCATCATTTTAATGCTAAAGTTAAACGGAGAACCTTCTGTTAGACCAAAATCTGGTACTAACACCTAAATGCGATGTGAAAACCTCACAATCACAAATCTCAGATCATAGAATGCAGATAAAGCAGTAAAAAAGGGGAACACACGAGATTTTTATAGTGTTTCGGCTCAAACCAAGCCTACATCCACTTTATAATTCCTTGAATCCTAAGAAATTACAATTACAATGTCGTCTCACAATCAGTGAAATCCATTTTACATACAACATCCTTGTATATTTATTGAAGAAGTGGAGAAAAGAGAGTGATTTTATACATGAAATCCTCGTGTTAGACTGAGTCGAATTGGACTTGAGAAGCGCACAAAGTCCTTGTGTTGATAATGGTGGAAGCCGTCAAGAAGAATGGCCAAAAGTCCCTTGAAAATCCTCCAAATGATGTATTTATAGTCATTTCCTGATATCTGTTCGTGAGACATGTGGCACGCATCCCAAAAATCTCGAAATGTGGTGGAAAACATCCAGAAATTCTCTCCAAGTCGTTGTATGCCACTTGTTATCAGATCCGTGTAAGTTGGAGTGAAAATAGCCCTTAGAATAGGTCAGAATCATGTACAAGAACGTCAGTCCCAGGCGGTTTGTGGTACTTTCTAGCGAGTCGAAGTGACAGTTTAGGACGAGGTGCTGGTGGATGTGTTGTGGTCTCGGGGTCATGGTCCACGTGTGCTCCATGAGGCGGTCTGGGTTCACGGGCAGAAGAAGAAGGTGGTGAGCCTGTGATTGGGTCGTGGTCCAGGGGCCCGCCACGAGCAGTGGGGTGCGAGCTGGGTTGATGTGGTGCTCACGAGCTGGAGGGGTGATCTGACTAGGGATGTCACCATTTCCAAAATCCAAGTTTTCGGATCTGGTGCGTTCACGGAAATGAGCATAACTTCGAAACCGTAAGTCCGTTTTGGCCAAACAAAATCTCTACTTGAAGATAATTCAGATAGCTACAAGAGTTGCAGAGCAAAGTTCTGTAATTGATGTCTGGCCCAAAAGAGATCATCTGATAGGTGTTTCGGTCATTCTTTATTTGTGATGCGACTTCAACCAAATCGCTTCCTGTCTTTTGACAATGTTCTTCATGCTAGATCGTGTTGCTAACCAGAGATTCCATATGTGATGGCTTTGACTAAAAAGCATGTCAATACCTTCCAAGTTAGAGACCTTGTTCTAAAAAGAATCATGACGGAAAATGGAGTATTTGGACCTAACTGGGAAGGACCGTATATGATAAGCCAAAAAAATTTAGTTGGCACCTTCGAACTGAGAACAACGGAAGACATCCCGCTTCCTCGAGCATGGAATAGCAAACATCTCGTACATTACTTTGCTTAATGTTTCTTTCACATATTTTGAAAATTTGTTAACGTCATACATTGTAAATACCATGCAACATTGTTATAAACTTTGTGCATATTGATGAAAGAAATTGCTTTACTCGCCTAAATCGTACATTTGCAAATTCTTGTTTACAAGTTGCTAAAATTTGATTTTGATTGCAGGTCCCCTAAAAGAACATCGATGCATCCATAACCTAGTAAAGCCTGGTGACCATTATAGAACATCCCGATTGGGATAGCTCAAATGCCCATTGCTCAGTGCTTAAACATCATTCGCAACAAATACGAAGGTGTGAAGCACAATATTGCGAATAAGGGACACCACGAACTTAACGGGCAAACGATGCAGCGTTCAAACTACAAATAAAGTTGTAAGTTTCACCGTAGGGGAACCTTCTTAATTGCAAGGTCCAAGACCCTATTTCTAACAACTCGTGATAAAACCAATAAATGGACTAGCCTCCGCCCCGTGAAACGATGTAATCCTAAACCAAAGACCTCCCCGAGGGCGCCCAATCGATCGTCAGTGCAAATTTGAGAGCTTCGATATAGTGACAAGCACAAAAGTGGTTAGCCACGGGAAAGAATTCTCAAATACTTCCCCTGTCAAAATCAAGAAGATTCAGTAAAATTGGTCAAGTAAATCCAGTTAATGATGATCGTGGCTACAAGTGAAAAATCATTGTTTATAAAAATGTTCCACGAGGTCATTTTAATATCAAACATTGCAATAACAAATGGCTTGTGATATAAAATTTGTGTTGTGAGCATGAAAAGAAAACAGGTGCGGAATGCAAAACAAGAAAGTATGACAATGCTAAAAGTAAAAGCTTAAGTACAATAAGCAAAACACAATTTCATTTCTGCAACACAGAACCAAATCACATAATCACAAGTCAAGAACAAATGTATCAGACAGAAATGTACGTAAAGTAACAAGCATAAAAGTAGTGAACGAGGGCCGACACTCGCATATACAACCGGTCTCAATACAGTAATTAAAAGCTAAAGCAAACTCATGAGTACTACTGCTTCTTGCCACCCGACCTCAAAGAAGGCTTAGTGGAAGGAGGAGGTGGACTAGCTTGTTGTTTCCCTAGCCCGCTTGGACTTTCCTGAGATGACAAAGTAATAATTTTCTTCTTAGCAACATGCTTTTTTCCTTTGCGTCCGGAAGCTGACGAGGCTTTGGATTTTTACTTCTTTGGGTCCTCGGTCTCCTTGTCCAGGGTCTCACCAATATGCTCAGAATCCTCCCAACTCGCAATGTAATCCTCATAATCACCTAGGTTAGAAATTGCTGGAATCTGAGTATCCTGAGAACCTGGGGTGTTAAAACCAAGAAGGGATTGATCACCCAGAGGAGGAGTAGAAACTGGGGCAAGAGGAACCGACATCATAGTTGAAGCAGTTATGATGGCTTCATTCATCATTGTCTTTCCTACAGTGGGGGGGGGGGGGGGTGATGATTAGATTAGACCTAAAGTAGATGAACAATGAGCTCGAAATGCAGACGTCTCAGGTAATGGACATAGGCAGTCTACGTTAGCAAAGTTTCGATGATTTCAAGTTTACCTACGGCTATAAGACTAGCCTGAAGATTTCTATGCTCTTCGACCTCGAATCTGTTTGCATAAGTATCATCATTTACTTCATCATCCTTGTTCTGCTCCTCTACTAAGTTCTGTTCGACATTGTGTTCCTCGAATGCTGTATCTTTGGAAGCAGCAGGAGGATTCACTAGGATTTGTGATCCAGAAGCTTGAGCGTTGGCAGGAAGGGTAAAGGCATCATCATTTGTTATGTCCTGGGCTAGTCCTCCAGAAGGCCCAGCCTTATCACCTAGCAATGACCGTTTTTCCCTTAGTATAATTTTTCCCTTAGCTAGGGCTTCGCGGGATTCCTTGTCTAATAATTCCTTTATAAGATCCTCCTCATCGCGTTCGCCTCCGTCGATCCTGAGTACTTCTTCACAGACAGGAGCTAAAGTCTCAGCAAAGTCTTTTCCCAAATAGTATAGACTACTACGGCCTATGACGTTCTAAACATAGAACTTGAACAAAGCCTCTTTAGTCTTTCTTTGACTTTTTTATAAGCATCCACGGCCTTGGATTTATCTTCTTCGAGAAACATAACGTTGGTAGTTAGCGCTTCAAGGGCTAGACTTTGCGAAGAAATCTTGTGCTGGAGAGTTATATTTTCTTGTTCGAAAGTAGCAGAGGCACTCCTTGCTATGTCCAATTGGGATTCTGCAAGTTGTTGGGCAGATTGAGCCTCTTGGACTTGGGTTACTAGAGTATTCTCCTTCTGTTTTGCAGCCGCAAGCTCCTCCTTAAGCATGTTAACCTCAGCCTCTAAATTTGCTACTTCCGTGTCCCTTTGAGAAGAGGATGCAATAGTCTTTTCCTGAGATTTTATGACTCTAATCAGCTCAACTTTGTCATTCCCTAAGGTTGCAATATGGTCAAGAGTGATTCCGCGAAAGTTCATGGGCAAAGGTATACCACTCACCGAATTGCTTTTCAGCGCACCCTCTAATTTTATCCAATTTGGCCTCAAATTAACTTTTAGTTGTGTCAAGTTGCGTGAACATACTACTCTTCAATCCATCGAATTTCTCAAGAATATCTCGCTTGTCATTAGCATATATGTCCAGAATGAGACATGTTCCTCTTAAATTCCAGCCCGCGAGTCGGTCGACGAGACTAAAGTCAGTTGGCCCGGGAATGCAACGAGGACTATTCATGATTATTTGAAGGTCGGCAAGGGTAGGAGTGACCATTGGGCGAGCCAAAGATATGTCATCACCAATATCTTGAATGTCCGACATTGAGAGATCTGGCACTAGGAGCTTATTCGATTTGTGATGCTTCCCAGAGTCACCTTTCCCCTTATCACTCCTTTCTCTCTTCTTTTCGTTCTTTCTCTTTAGCTTTTCTTCTTCCCTCCTCAGCATGTCAAAATGATCATTCCTCCACTTCCTTTGCTGCTCGGTTTCAGTGAGATTCCAATCTGTTGAAGATGGTAAGCGGGTTGAGAGTGTTATGGATGTTTTGAACATTTGGAAGACCGATGTGACACCCCATCTCCATTAAGGTCACTCACAAAGGGAATGCCTTAATTTTGGTGGAGAGTTTATTGTGTATATAACAGAAAAGTAAACAAGACAGATAAATATATTGGTACTTAGAAAATAAAAACCACTTTTATTGCAACGGAGAAATAGTTTGGTTACATCACATCAAAAACTAACTACAAAACCAAATACACTTATTATCCATCTTGACAAATAAGTTCTGAGTACATAAAATAAAAGACATAACCCCAACATAAAATAGTGAACTTCACTTCAGCAGTCCAAGCAACTTCCAAAAGAAAGAGATAAAGCTGTCCAAATAAGGCTCCACTAGTACTAGTCCCACCCTGAGCACCGGGGGGGGAGGGGGGAGGAGGAAGAAAAGAGATGGAAACAAAGGGGTCAGACATAAAGTCTGGCGAGTGCAATAACTTTAACAATATAATCATTAAAGTAACTAGGATAAGGCATAAGTTGGGAAATAAGGAAAAGACTGTGAACAATGGGCATGACAGAGTAACCAAAGGAAATAAGATGAACAAAGATAACGTTAAAGGCGCACCTAATCATTATAAGATAATTGCTACATTGCACCACACCAAACACCCAAAAATTGATCCCGCCTACAGAACTTAATAATGATAATGGTAGTTTCGTGTACCCCTAGCTGCATTCATAGGTGTCGTCTGCCCCTATCTCCACTAGGTGTACCCACTACCCCCATTCGATCGGCTCCCTAACTCGTAGATACCCATGCTAGCCCCATAGTAGGGTGTATCACTTCCCAAAGTGGCAACCCGATACCACCAAAAATGCACGGGTTATATCTACACGATGCAACAACGTCTTACCTACCAGCCTGGCCCACACATGCACGTGACCCTGTTGGACTTGCGTTGCCACCGCTAACTCATTTTGACCTCTTACAATCAAACCCAATGCGCGTGTCCTGTCCTCGACTTGGGTCGAGCCCACAAAGATACTTAATGGGTTACTGGTTTGAAAAGGGCCCCCATGCTTGGCACAAGCTTTCCACCTATGCTTGGTCCCCTCTAAGGTTTTCCCCACTTAACCCCATTCTTATTCATGTCTTCTTACATGTTTCAATCTTGGTTAAGTGCATCTAATCGTATTTCACCTGCCACCCAAGGCACCCTCTTAATTCCACATGTCACCCAAGGCACCCAAATAATTTCACGCGCCACCCAAGACACCCACTTAACCCCCCGATGTCCCACCACATGTCTATCTGGTTAAGTGTTTCTTAATTCGTTAAAACCGCAACCTTGTAAAGACCTCCCACATTAGACTGGCATTTGTGGCTACTGGATTTGCCGGGCGGGTCCGGACAGTCTTACAGCACAAACGAGCCTAACCTCGTGTCTTTACACTTGTTACGCATTTAATTTGTGCTTTTGACCTCTCACATTAGACTGGCATTTGTGGCTGCTGGATTTGTTGGGCGGGTCCGGGCAGTCTTACACCGCAAACGAGTCTAACCTCGTGTCTTAGGCGGTTAATTATTACCTATCTTTATTTAACCCCAAAGTGGATTAATATCCCTATTCAAATTTGTCAATAAATTCCAAATATACTTATGTCCATAATTGTCACCTAAATTATTTCCATTTATTTCAGGTATAAATAATTTTACCAATTAATAAATTTTACCAATTATTGCCTCAAATTAATTGTTTGCCTTTTTAGGGCCATTACATGCTAATTCTCAATATGAGTATATTCAATATTTTCTCCCATCGTCCCCACATTGTTCGTTCGCTTATCATGATATATATATATATATATATATATATATTAGACTAGCAATTAGTCTATTCACATAAAAGGGAAGAACATCGCAAATTTGCATAACACACAAAATGGATCTAACTTACGAATAAGGATTACAACATATCTTGCATAAACTTTGTGTTGTCATGAATCTAAACATAGACCTAAAGGTGTGAACTTGCAGGTATGAACATAGTTTTCACCCAAACTTGCATAGGCCATAGTCACAAACTTGCATAAAACTATGTATGTTATAGATCTAAATCTAAAGGTGTAAACATGTATATATGTGGATCCAATTCCTACCTAAACTTGCATATAGTCATTTTACTTGGTTCACATGTAAACTTATGTACAATTCACATAGAAACTAGCATATAACCTACACCTAAACTTGCATATAAAATGATGTCAAACATGAATCAAGTTGAACATAGATGATTTGGCATATACAAAGGGATGCACAACAAAAACTATCATTATGAACAACTAGCATATATTCACAAAATATCACATTTTTTCCAATGTTTCACATACATAGCCATATAACCCAAATTATAACTCAACCTAATTAGCTTGTTAATTATCTTATTAAAGAAATCGAACTCACAACTCAAACAAGGTCTTGAGTTCTGGGGTTGTCACATCTGGTATCAGAGCTTAGGTTTAGAATTTCTATATAAATAGTGAGTGAACGTATTTGTATTTTTAAAAATATAAATATATTATATATATACCTAGATCTATAGAGGAACCCACTAAATAAAAATAGTATAATATGGTATGAAATGGGATGTCTGATTTGTACGCTAAAGGAATGAAAAGGGAAATTTGAGACCCTTAGGAAGTTTAGTTAGGAAGTGTAAAATATACTTTGTAGGAAGGAAAATAAATCCCATATGATTAGTATTTTGGAAAAAGTTGAACAGAGAAAAATGGATTAGAAATATATATATAGTTGAGAGAATTGGCCCTGGGGAGTGTCTAAGAGAGCCTACAAAAAATTGGAAACCCGCTTTGAGTCTAACCCCATTACTAACTTTTAAGAACTTGAGATTATAAAAGTTTGGGTAAAAAAAGCGGTTTATGGTGTTTTCAAGTTTTAATCTTAAAAGTTATAGTTTCAAAATATGTAAAGAAGTACATATTGAGTTTTAAAGTAAAATTATCTTAGTAAAAGGTGCATATTATAGAGCATGTATAGCTCGCTAGTTTTTCTAGTTATATTTCATACAAGAAATTTTAATCAAGAAAGTTTTGAAGTCTCTATTCTTTTGACAATTATTTTTGATAAATTGTTTAAAACAGAATTTTGTTGGGTGGACAAAATAAGTTGTAGAAAATGAGAATAGAGTGGATGGTGGCACCTTGTATTAGGAGACTGAACTAACCTTATAGGTAAGAACAAGTCATAAACCCGATTAAGGAAAATAGTTGTTCGTATCTACTCCAGTTTTGTGATTTGAATTTTTATTGCAAGATAAGACGAAAAAGAAAAGCTACAACAAAGAAAATTTTCTTATATGGGATGTGCTTGGATAGGAAAATAGGAAGTCTTTATACATTGTTTCATAAAATCCAAGTACGGTTCGAAAAATGTATATAAAAGAAAAACGGAAGGCGTGAAATTTTCCATTTTCCACCTTTTTGTAACATAAGAAATCGAATTTAGAAAATTAGATTTTTCTGAAATTCGAAAAATAAAGTTGGTTAGTAGGATTATGGATGCAACAATTGGATGAACTATGCTCTTACTCAGTAAGAGTGTGGGAAAATTTGGATGAAAAAACACTTTGATTTTCAATATATTGCATTCATGTAGAACTGCCAGTATATCTAGGATGTGAGCATCATATTTCAAAAAGGAGCTTTGAGAAATTTGCATACACATGGGAGGTACCACTTATCCATACATGCATTATTATGTTATATTTCACTTTGCACAAGTGCATAATGTTTGCTAAAATTGGATGCACACATGATGGATATTATGTGAGGGGTTAATTGATTTTACCCTTATTAAATTTCGGGGACGAAATTTCCTAAGGGTGGGAGAATGTAACAACCCGTATTTTTAAGATAATAAAATAAGAATAATTTACTTAAATAATGAGAATTAAGTAAAACAGACTGCACCATTACGTCCATCTCGAAATTCTGGTCAAGATAGATACCTGGTTTGCGTAAAACGGACATCATATAAAGAAGTTATTAAGCCTAGAAGTTTGTATACACACAAGTGATAAATATATAAAAACAAATTAAAATATAAAATAAAGAATAAAATAAGGATTGCATGTAATAAATACATACACTGAAAAAAATGTAATGCATGCATTGAAAGAAAGAAAGGATTGGTTGCATGCAATGTAAATATGTTGCATGCACTGATTTGCAAACATAATGCATTAACATTAAAAGAAAAAGATTCACTCAATGGTTTAATTTAAGTATTGTAACAAACATGAAAAAGAGAAGTAAGGAGAGAACAACAATTATCATTGTTCTCAGACTTATTAACAAAAGAATTCATAGCTCAGTTGGTTAAGGCATTGGATTTGTAACATAAAGGTCGGGGTTTCGAACCCCGGCGGCGGCATAATTTTTATCTTTGTTTTAGAAAGGGCCAACTGAACATGCAAATATATGTACGTATACAAATTCAAAATTTGAAAGGATAAGAACGTACATATAAGGAAATAAAGAAAATATATGTATATATATATATATATATGGGAATATATATATATATATGCATAAACATATGTATACAAAAGATAAAATTCAAGATAAGGCTACAGTCAAAGAAATATGGCAAGAATCAAATAACGGTGCAACATCGTTCGAATTTTGAAAATAAAACGAAAATTGCATATATATATATATATATATATATATATATATATATATATACGTGTAAAATGGTTGGTAAAGGAATTGTATACATATAAGAATATTTCATGTGAATAAAACAGTTAAAAAAATTCTAGAAATTCAAAATTTCAAAAATCAAATTTCTACGCCAAAACAATTCAAACATTCGAAATTCAAATTTCTGTACCAAAACAGCTTGCACGACCCAATGCTGACTCAGCACTGCGTGTACGATAAGATTTGGCTAGATTCGTCTGCGAACCTGGACTATTTTCTTAACTGGGTTCGATGCTGACTCAGTGCTGCGTGTACGATAAAGTCTTGAGCACCTATAAATAAGACTCTAGACCTAACCCTAAACATCATAATTTAGCAGCTACGTTGGAGCTCTGCCATGGCTCCCTCTCTCTCTCTCTCTCTGTCTCTCTCTCTCTTCTCAAATCTATTTTGAAAATAAAATGTTAGCCTAGTAGGATTATGAATTCAGATCTGGAAGAGGGAAACAACGATAATAAAAAAGATTATTGAATCATAAAAGCAAGGTAAACCTCTAAGAACCAATCTATTTAAATTATTTCTCTTTCCCTTCTCTTTTCATGAAATGATAAATCCATGGTCATTAGGTCGTGAATCAAACTAAAGGGAAAAGGAAAACCATGGATGATAGAACTGATCAGATCCAAAATTTAGGGAAAGCTTGAAGGTGAGTGGGTTTAAGCTATAGCCTTTAGATAATGTTATAATTATCGTTTAGCATTCCCCTTTTTTATAAATTGTGACATGGCCAGTTTAATTATAAATTGCTGTTGTAACAAATTGAAATGTTGATATGAATATGTCAGGAAATTCCTATGTTGAATTGGCTAAGTTATTGAATGTTTACATGTTGGAGAAAATAAACTTGTTAGGATATGAATAGCCAATTCAGTAATTGTATTTACATGCTTTACTTGGGACATATTGTTGATTGAACGACATGTTAAAATAGTTACCCGATTGAATGTTTATATGTCCTAGTAGAATTAGACATATGTTGAAAATGACATGCGACAAAATATAGGCAAAAATTGGACGACATGTAAATTAGATTACTATAAATTATATTACAGTAAAAAGGATAATATGTCTAAAATTTTCATGTAATGAACATAACATATATTATGTTTTGAGATTTTAATTTGGAAGCGCAATTTGTTATGAACATAAGTGATTGAATGAAAATGTGAATATGCCTAGGATTACAATTAGAAATTGTAAATACACTTATGGCACGAGGTTAGGTTGCATTATGGCGGAAGTCTACCTGGACCCGACTGGCATATCCAGCAGCCACTAATGTTGAACCTAATGTGAGAGGCCTAAGTTCAAGAATTAACAACATGTACTAAGACACAAGGTTAAGTCAGCTTGTAGACCTGCCCGGCAAATCCAGCATCCATAAGTGTAGGCTTAGTGTGAGAGGGCTAGTGCTTATATATATATATATATATATATATATATATATATATATACACATACATAACAAGATATGAATAAACGGCAAGGATAGTAATTAAATGTCTAACTCGGAAAATAAGAAAGGAGGGGATGTAATGAACTGAGTTAGTGCGATAAGAGGGAAAAGTGATGTATTTCCCTAAATGACTTATTTCAAGTAAGTCACAACAAATATAGAAAAGTAAAGAAATTACTTGCTACCACGGATTTAGATGGGAAAACGTTATGAAAATAAATTATTGATTCCTTATATCAAACTAATAAAGTGCATGAAGTGTTTTCCTTAATATAACAAGGAAAATATATTACAGAGAATGTAGAATAATGGTTTACAACAGTAAATGGTTTAAAAGGGGAATGATTATAACCTATTATAAATATATAACATTAATGAAAATGTTGTATAATAGGTAGACTTGTCCTAGGGACAAGTGAATATTATAACTTAGGTTATAATAAACTAGTAAGGGAATGGGATAACTGGTGAATTAAGTTAAGTGACACTTAATTGTTAATTAAGTAATTCAGAAAAGGGGAAAACCCAAAACCTGTTAAGAAAAGGGGAAAAAATATATTGTACTTAATTATAAATTAAGTAGTCTAGGAGTCTGAAACCCGTTGGTAAGAATAACATGTTTAGACTTGTCCTAGGGACAAGGGGAAATTATAACATAGTTTATAATAAATGGGTAGAGAAACTTATTAATGGGCCTTAGTTAATAGAACTAAGTTAATAAGTAAACAACGGTAAGTCGTATTGACGACGTAAAGTGGAATTATGATTAAATGAGAAAGGACGAGGAAAACTTATGAAATGAAATAAATTATATTTAATCATAAATGGTAAGTGACATGTTAATTAGATATAATTAATTACATATTAAGTAAAACATGTTATTGAAATCAAACAAGAATATAAAAGGGATTGTGGATCACAGACCTTAGGCCACAATCTAGAGAATAACATGTTGTAAGCTTATTAATAAAGATAAATGAATTAAGCTGTATGACTGAAATTAATAAGCAAGTGAAACTTGGTAATTTGAATAAAAATTCTATATGAATTGGAATAACCAAGTTAATTGGAAACCTGGTGAGGTGAGACAAGCGCGTAAAAGAATGTTTAGACATACGGTCTAACAACATGCTAAAGTAAGGCGCTTAGACCAGTCCGTACGGATGAGGATGAATAACCCAACAGGGTAGATCATCGAGGTGTTATAAGGCACGCAGGGTGTGCACATTCATTTGATTGTTTGCCGGCTCCAAAGGACTGGAAGGGGAAGCACGCGGCTTCCGGGGACATAGGGTACTCTTGGTATTCCTTTGTGAGTGGCAGATGATCCGCCTGTACTCACAGAGGTTAGGTCTGCGTAGGTGAACCAATGAGTATGCCTTGATTGCAATAATAAGGGGCAATCAAAAGACTAAGATGGACGAGTGTGATTCAGCGAGATTAGTTAGTGCCCTGTGATAGCAACTCGTCGTCTACCTACCATCTTTAGCCAGTTCGTAAAGCGGAAAGGCGGAGAACTCCAAGAGACCATATACTTTGCTATCTAGTTACAGGTGAGGTTGTCCAATAGGTTTGAAGGGCATATAAGGGCGGGGTTAAATTATCATTTTTGATATTCCTTGGTGCCTTTCATTAGTTGAGGGAGGGGTTTAGTGGGACCATAGCCACTGTAAAAGAAGACCTTAGCATCTGCAATCGGCAGATATCTGAAAGCTCCCGACCGAGTTCCGTGTTTCTTGATTAGCCCTGCCACGGGACTCGGGCGCACGTATAGAGAACATGTGCAATAGACATCGAGAACGATTGACGATACATATGTGGGAAAGTCTAGGTACACTCATGTCGCTCTGGGTGGTGTATCATAAGACTATAGGGAATTATTCGAGGATGTAACCTAATTCGATCGAATGGTTCAAAGATGGCAGTCCAAACGCTTACGTAATATAGAAGTAGTGGTTCTTTGCAGACGTAGCGTTGACATATATATTGAAATTTGTGCGACATTCAAGAGTAGGATTAGGGACTGCTATATTCCTGCGATGATACGGTGGATACCGTGTGAGTGGGGTCCCATGAGGTGTATTTCAATAATGAGAGATAGCTACATATACTGTATTAGGTTAATTCACTGAGAAGTAAATGGGTACGATATGTGTGTAAGCCATGAGTGTTGTTTACCCAAGTTACCTAATAAATAAGAAAATATGATTGAATGGTGTATGTAAGCTTATCCAAAATGTATAGTTTAAATCCAGTCACCAGAACTTGTGTTCTGACCCCCTCCTCATAACACAATCGCATGTTAGATTGTGGCATAGACATGATAGCTTTGGATACTGGTTAGGCAGTATTAATAATACGGTAAGGCTATGTTTTGATTATACTATATTTTATCCTTTCCGCTGTGAGATATTTTTCTGAGCTCTGACATGTTATATGTCTCTGTCTTTTCTGCAGGACACCAGAGCAAACCAATCCGAGTTTCGATAGACTGGAATTTTGAAAAAAATCCAGTCTATTGAAATTGGGGTTGTCACAATAAGTTGGCAATATGGTCACCACACCGAATGTGTCCAGATACTCACAAGCTACAAGATAAAGTGATGACCCGCTACTAGAGAACTCAATGTCTCATCTCATTAATGTCCAGATTGATATGAAACTTTATTCAAATAAGTTGGCAATCTGGTCACCACACCGAATGTGTCCAGATACTCACAAGCTATAAGATAAATTGATGACCCGCTACTAGAGAACTCAATGTCTCATCTCATTAACGTCCATCATAAGAGACTCGCCATAGAGAGATGTAAGTCTCAACCCATCGTCAAAAATCAAGGACAAATCACTACTAAAGAGAAAAATGTACTAGCCCATTATGATCACCAATTACCTTTCGCTACAACTGACATTCTGTACCATAACATTAAGTGAACTACTAGACTCAAATATTAAGTCTAGTTCAAGATCAATAATTAACAAGTAAACAATTTATTTAACATGCAAAAATTACTGAATGAAGTTAAGTTTCGATAAATCCTATATACTGCCTATTATAGACAATCTATATCATAACTCTCCTATACCTCGAGGCCTAAAAGTAAACGTTCCAGAAGCTATAATAATCCATAATATATAATTTTTGGTGATCAAACACAGGATGTTGCATACATATATATTTACCGAATCCCTCTGCATGGTATGTAACACCCCGTATTTTATGTAAACGTTAATGTAACAAATCAAAATATACTTAATTTTTAAGAGAAGAGTTAAGGGAAACGAGTTATGCCATTGTGTTCGTCTCAGAATTCTGCTTGAGATAGAGTTCGAGTTTGCGTGAATCGGACTTCGTATGAAGAAGTTATGGCCTTCGGAAGTTTCAGCTCAAATTTAAAAACAGCTCCAAGCTGAATTCAAAATTCAAAACAGAACCCAGAAGCGGGCTGGGCGGGAAATTTCCCGCCCAGGACCCAGGTCTACCAGGGGGTCGACCTCCTCCCTATAGGTCGACCTGGGGGTCGACCTGCCCTGTTTTTCCAGATCCGAGGCAGAATTCATTTTTATGTATCCGGGCTGATTTCTGGACCAAATTCATGAGTTCTACGCTACATAAACGCCCCCAAACTTCACTTTCTCCACGCAACTTCATTACGCCTATACTCTGCCTCAATCCTAATTAAAATAAATCTTATTCTCCATTAAAATAAGTTATAGTTCTTCTTCAAATTTGAGATTCAAATCAAGTTAAAGCTTCAAGAAGGGAATCAAACGCTAATCCAACGGCTTCGAGCAACGTCACGCGAATCATAGCAAATCACCACAACGCTATCTTATAATCCTTTGCTAAACAGATTACTGTAAGTTTGGTTATTCCTTAGATTTGAATGTGTAATTGGAATTGTGAATGTAATGAATCAAAATATAGATTTATACCAATTTGCAAGTTAATTATCTTTGATCCGTGCTTATGTCAAATCGAAAGTTATCTATGCCTTTGGATTTGATTTACGATTATGACTATGAGACTTTTGCCTAAGACTATGACTATGAGACTTTTGCCTAAGACTATGACTATGAGGCTTTTGCCTAAGACTATGACTATGAAACTGTTGCCTATGAAGCTATTTCCTATGACTATGACTATGAGACCTTTGTCTAAGACTATGGCCATGAACTGTCGCCTATGAAATTATTGCCTACGACTATGAATCATAACTATGAGACTATTGCCTATGACATTGGTTAAGAAATTGTTGTGATTAGTCGCCCATGACTATTGTGGTTAATTGCCTATGACTATTGTAGTTAGTTGCTTAAGACTATTTCCATTGTTACAATTAACCGATCATGTTGTACCTTGAACTAGCATTATGTTGGACCAAATCACCTATGCATATTCCCTTGATTATGTGGATCTTATATTTAGTGTGTAACTTGGCTAGTTTACTCCTATTCACTATTATGTACATCAAACCTGTTGGAGCCATTATTTTTGCATGCCTAATCTTTT
Source organism: Allium sativum (assembly GCA_030737875.1). NCBI lineage: Eukaryota > Viridiplantae > Streptophyta > Magnoliopsida > Asparagales > Amaryllidaceae > Allium > Allium sativum. The sequence continues at coordinate 40,378,498 of CM060913.1, forward strand.
ATATCAATTCTTGTGTTTATCCCCTGTTCCTTTTGATTAGTGCCATTTCTACATAGAAAACCTGTGAAATCATGTTATACGTACGATTATGATGCGGGGATTGGGCATAGCTTAATTAAGCTAGTTTGGCATAATAAATACGTTGGCATAATCTAAAGTTCCTATAATAGTGAATGATTTACATGCATATTAGACTTGGGCATAAGTTGATAAATTCAATTGGCCACAAAGTGTGTAATTGGCGTGTAAACCAAGTTTTGGACATAAAGGTAAACTAGAATATTAAATCTAGTTTTGACATGAACCGTAAATTGGAATATTAATCTAGATTGAGCAAAAATTGTAAAAGGGGAATATTAAATCTAAATTGGTATAAACTGCAAATTGGGTAAATTGATTGGTAAATCAAGTTTTGGGCATAGAATATAAGTATGTTAATTTTCATGACAGATGAGTATGGTTTAGGCTAAATTGATTTACGGAAAATTTACATAATAGTAAATATGTAAATTTAGTAAAAGTCGAATATGCCTAACCTGAGGTTAGACTGAGTTGTGGTGTAAAACTGGCCGGAACCGACCAACACATCCAGTGACCACAAAAATACCTATCTAATGTTGGTGGTTAGTGCATCAAGCCCAGAAATACCCGAGGTTAGACTGAGTTGTTGTGTATACCTGCCGGAACCGACCGACACATCCAGTAACCACAACAATATATGTCTAATGTGAGTGGTTGGTGCTTTAATTGATTAATTAAGGCTCATGAATAAATCAAGCTAGAAATGGTGAGGTTAAGTAATTAGGGAAACACTTAACCGTATTAACATGTTAACTAGGCAAGTGGGTGAGGTTAAGTAAATTTAGAACACTTAACCGTTGTAACATGTTAATTAAGAAGATGATAGGGTTAAGTTAACTAAAGTAACACTTAACCAAAATATATAATGACATGTGGTGGGGTTAAGTAATATAAGAGGAAAACACTTAACCAATTATATAACATGATGTATGGGAAGGGTTAGGTTAACATGAGAGGGCAACACTTAACCGATATAACATGAATTGAGGTAGGGTCAAGTCAACACCAGAAGGAAACACTTAACCAACATGACGTGACGGGTGGACGGGTTAAGTTAAATTGATTAATGACACTTGACCAGTATAACTTGATGAGCTAATGGGGTTAAATTAAATGGGGAATACTTAAACAATATAACCTGATGACTGAACAGGGTTAAGTTAATAAATCACACTTAACCAATCCAACAAGATAAGCGATAAAGGTTAAGTTAATAAGAACCACTTAACCGACACGACCTGACGAGTGGGAAGGTTAAGTACATGTCGGGTTGGTGGGTAATATTAGTAAATATAGGCCCACAGAACTTAACCATTAAATAAACATGCTAGAATCGGTGGGAGGGTTAAGTACATCTCATGTAGGTGGGTAATATTTGTATATATAGGCCCACAAACTTAACCAGCATGAAACCCTAGTAACGAGGACCCATTTCAGCAGTAACCCACATAGATGTATCATGGTACCCTGAAACTAGGCAGGGTGGGGCACGATTACTAGGCTGATTATAAGTGGTCAAAGATAACGGCAGGGGGTACGTCAGTGTAGGTTCCGAAGGTTTACAGGCGTGCACGTACTCCGGAGTGGGAAAAAGCAGGCACTGGGTACCAGTAGATATACACTGTGCATCTTGAATCATGCCGGGTCGCTATCATAAGGCTTGATACACCTTATGGTGGGGCCAACACAGAGTATCTACATGCAAGAAGGGCCGACTGACACAAACACATGGAAAATTAATACAAGTAGGTAGCATAATCCCTACTTAGACCTAGGTCGCGTAAACCCTGAATCCGAGAGGTGTTCAATAGGTAGCATAAACCCTAGTGGCCCTGTGTAGTGTAAACCCTGGTTGAATCTAGGAAGCACTCGATATAAAACCCTAGATTAGATCTAGGTAATAAACGGAATCCCCATAATAGATGTACACCTGAAGGCAACCGCAAATACGGGGATTGGGATCACGTTATCATATGATCATAGATTACTAGTTTGGACACCAGTTAGGTAGTGCAGAGATATAGAAATCAGTATAAACAAGGTAGTTGCGAAGCAGAGATGGAGTAGAATTGCATTCAGTTTGTCAGTACATACAGTTTATCGGTACATTCAGTTTACCTTGCCATATCCCATGCTTATCCCATATTATCTTGTTACTATGGTTTAGTCTTATATTTAGTTTATTCATGTCATGACTCCTTTTCCTCGTTTAAATACTAAGAATCACTGGATTCACCAGACTTTATGTCTGACCTAGTTTGCCTTTCCCTCTTTTCTTCCGTTTCCCCCCCAGGTAGTCAGGGAGGGAAAAGCTTAGCTCATTTTGGGGCCGTTACTCTCTCTGAGCTTGAAGATTCTTTGGCGCATTGCTTCGAACTCCATTTTCTACTGCTATGGTTGGCTCATGCTTTATTGGGGAATATCATTGGCAATTTGTGCTTCTTATATATTAAACAAGACAGATGCTTTCTTGTAATAAATATTGGTGTTGTAAAACAATCTTTATACAAGCTGTTTTAAACAATAAAGGTTATTTATCTTCCGCTGCTTTATTTGTCTGTCTTGTAATTTTTCTGCCTCTTGTACTAAAAATGCTCCATCAAAGTTAAGGCATTCCCTTTGTGAGTGACCTTAATGGAGGTGGTGTGTTACACTTGGTATCAGAGCTGAAGGTTACCGGATCAGATAAAAAGATTTGAAAATTTATTTTCAAACGATTTTAAAAGAAGCATTTTAAAAAGAAAAGTTTTGTTTTAAAGGCATATTCCCCAAATCCATATGCACTATCTTTTGATCGTCTGTTTGATTCCTTGTTTCCTTCTTTCCGGAGTCTTCGGGGATCCTAGCTTTCTGGAAGGTAACCTCATCGCAACATTGTTCCGTAGGCTTGATGAGACTACGACACTTGTCAAAGGGCAAACAAGTGCCCAACTTCCATCTATAGCCGTAGCAGTTTCACCTACGGCTAATTTTCTTTTGAGCTTTGTAGGATTCTCCGTGCGATGGAGGCAGCTTCCGAGAGACATGTCAACAAGTTACACAAGGGTGGCAAAGTGGAGAATAAGGGGGTTTGGCTAAGGAGCACAACACAAGGATGAAGAACCCATGGATATGGACTTGGTTCACAAAGGAGGGGAGGAAATAATAGTAAAACCTAAAAAAAGGAGGAAGTATCTTTATTTTGGTATAACGGGTCGTATAATTAAGGGCAAGGGCAAGAACAAGGGATAGGATTTTCCGGAAGGTGAGTGTATGCTCTCACTGCCAGCATACCTGAGAGAGAGAGAGGCAGTAAGATTTTGGTTGAAAGAGTTTTTCCTTTTTGATTATCCTTTTAGTACTCCTTCCGATTTTAGCGCTTCACATCAGTATATATATCTGCTTCCATAGTTAAGTCTCTGCACCCTAGATATTGTGTAGTAGAGGATCCCATTATAGTCTCAAATCCAATTGCTGGTTCGACCCTTGATTTATGAGGATTTGAGAATAGCTATATTTATGCTTATGTTTTTGGGCTATGGGTTGATTCTAGGCATTGATTGGTTAGCTAGTAATTATGAAACAATGGTAGTTAGACTTTCGACTTGCCTCGGGAATACCCTTGAGATTTCGTACGATCCTAAGGGATCAGTTTGTCTTAGCTACCTAGAATCACTTTACTTATCTATCGACAATTTTCGATCCGTTGGGGTAGTCCATGAGTACGAAAGATATTTTGATTAGGGTAGGGGTTTTCCCCCTAAAATTCGAGACAGACTTCCACATGTATCTAGATGACATTGCAAAGCCAGTTATGTGATCAACGATAACTCTGGAGCAAGATTGGCGAGGATAGCCAGAGTCGGTAAAGTGCTCAATGGTTTGGTTGTTTTGTTAGTATCATCTCACATAGATCGTCCAAATTCGGAGGAGGTATCCGTTGGGTGCTTGTCTGATATTGGTTTAGGCCTTTGGGGTTTGTATTTGAGGGATGTCGAGTTCGACTAGGATGGTTTGCATGAGAAATAAATGGTTGGGACTGGCACCCTAAGTAAGACTGACCTTAAGAGAGGTAAAAGGTACTAGCAACCTTTAGCTTTAGACCCTCAGAATCATGACATGATGGATAAGCTAAGTAGAAGAGAGACATCTAATCATATACACTTGGTATCGTGAAGTCAAATTAGTTAAGGTACAGTGGAGTTAAGCTCAAGAAGATGCGACCTAGAAGACTGAAGACTAGATACGCGCATCTTACCGTTTTTGAGGGTATATCCTTGATTCCTCTTTTTCTGTAAAATCTATTTGCATGCTAGTCTTTAGCTTTTAAGTATATCCTCCCGGTCCTATCCTCGATCCTTAGGTAGAAGCTAATGGATGTAAACATGTGTTTGAGACATGTTATGTTTGGTGGATGCAAGTGGTTATAAGTGTTTGCTAGTGGTTGCTCGTGGATGCATATACACACATTAGGCACTAGATCGGCTCAGTCACTTTCATATTACATTTGCATATATGTATTTGTTTATGGATTGAACTTGATGTGTTGCATTTGAGTGAATGGTTGTGCACTCATATAGAAATGATATGTATCGTTAGGATTGCATACATGATGGACTCATGGCACTGACATAATTCGCATTAAGGAGGTCAACTGAATCAGTAGACCGCCTGATTTTACATTAGATAAGGACATGTACACACACTATGCATAGAATCATGAAAGCATTAGAAATCCTTTTAGGGACAATGGATGCCTGTGATTGGATGGTTGAGTAGATGGACGCTGGATGTTAGAATACATTCTTCTTAACTTGAAGATTTCGGGGACGAAATCCTTTAAGGAGGGAAGAATGTAACACCCCGTATTGTTTGTAAATGTTAATGTAACAAATCAAAGTATACTTAATTTTTAAAAGAAGAATTAAGGGAAACGGGTTATGCCATTTCGTTCATCTCGGAATTCTTCTTGAGATAGAGTCCGAGTTTGCGTGAATCGGACTTCGTATGAAGAAGTTATGGCCTTCGGAAGTTTCAGCTCAAATTTAAAAACAGCTCGAAATTGAATTCAAAATTCAAAACAGAACCCAGAAGCGGGCTGGGTGGGAAATTTCCCGCCGAGGACCCAGGTCGACCAGGGGGTCGACCAGGGGGTCGACCAGGAGGTCGACCTCCCCCTTATTGGTCAACCTAGGGGTCGACCTGCCCTGTTTTTCCAGATCCGAGGCATAATTCATTTTATGTATCCGGGCTGATTTCTGGACCAAATTCATGAGTTCTACACTATATAAACGCCCCCAAACTTCACTTTCTCCACACAACTTCATTACGCCTATACTCTGCCTTAATCCTAATTTAAATAAATCTTATTCTCCATTAAAACAAGTTATAGTTCTTCTTTAAATTGGAGATTCAAATCAAGTTAAAGCTTCAAGAAGGGAATCAAAGGCTAATCCAACGGCTTCGGGCAACGTCACGCGAATAATAGCAAATCACCACAACGCTATCTTATAACCCTTTTCTAAACCAATCACTGTAATTTCGGTTATTCCTTAGATTTGAACGTGTAATTGGAATTGTGAATGTAATGAATCAAAATATTGAACTATACCAATTTGCAAGTTAATTATCTTTGATTCGTGCTTATGTCAAATCGAAAGTTATCTATGCCTTTGGATTTGATTTACGATTATGACTATGAGACTTTTGCCTAAGACTATGACTATGAGACTTTTGCCTAAGACTATGACTATGAGGCTTTTGCCTAAGACTATGACTATGAAACTGTTGCCTATGAAGCTATTGCCTATGACTATGACTATGAGACCTTTGTCTAAGACTATGGCCATGAACTGTCGCCTATGAAATTATTGCCTACGACTATGAATCATAACTATGAGACTATTTCCTATGACATTGGTTAAGAAATTATTGTGATTAGTCACCCATGACTATTGTGGTTAATTGCCTATGACTATTGTAGTTAGTTGCTTATGACTATTTCCATTGTTACAATTAACCGATCATGTTGTACCTTGAACTGGCATTATGTTGGACCAAATCACCTATGCCTATTCCCTTGATTATGTGGATCTCATATTTAGTGTGTAACTTGGCTAGTTTATTCCTATTCACTATTATGTACATCGAACCTGTTGGAGCCATTATTTTTGCAAGTCTAATCTTTTATATCAATTCTTGTGCTTATCCCCTATTCCTTTTGATTAGTTCCATTTCATGAGTACATAGAAAACTTGTGAAATCATGTTATACGTACAATTATGATGCGGGGATTGGGCATATCTTAATTAAGCTAGTTTGGCATAAAAAATACGTTGGCATAATCTAAAGTGCCTATAATAGTGAATGACTTACATGCATATTAGACTTGGACATAAGTTGATAAATTAAATTGGCCGCAAAGTGTGTATTTGGCATGTAAACCAAGTTTTGGACATAAACGGTAGACTAGAATATTAAATCTAGTTTTTACATAAACCGTATATTGGAATATTAATCTAGACTGGGCAAAAATTGTAAAAGGGGAATATTAAATCTAAATTGGTATAAACTGCAAGTTGGGTAAATTGATTGGTAAATCAAGTTTTGGGCATAGAATATAAGTATGTTAATTTGCATGACAGATGAGTATGGTCTAGGATAAATTGATTTATGGAAAATTTACATAATAGCAAATATGTAAATTTAGTAAAAGACGAATATGCCTAACCCGAGGTTAGACTGAGTTGTGGTTAAGTAATTAGAGTTGTGGTTAAGTAATTTAGTAAAAGACGAACATCCAGTAACCACAACAATATCTGACTAATGTGAGTGGTTGGTGCTTTAATTAATTAATTAAGGCTCATGAATAAATCAAGCTAGAAATGGTGAGGTTAAGTAATTAGGGAAACAATTAACCGTAATAACATGTTAACTAGGCAAGTGGGTGAGGTTAAGTAAATTTAGAACACTTAACCGTTGTAACATGTTAATTAAGAAGATGATAGGGTTAAGTTAACTAAAGTAACACTTAACCAAAATATATAATGACATGTGGTGGGGTTAAGTAATATAAGAGGAAATCACTTAACCAATTATATAACATGATGTATGGGAAGGGTTAGGTTAACACGAGAGGGTAACACTTAACCAATATAACATGAATTGAGGTAGGGTCAAGTCAATACCAAAAGGAAACACTTAACCAACATGACGTGACGGGTGGACGGGTTAAGTTAAATTGATTAATGACACTTGACCAGTATAACTTGATGAGCTAATGGGGTTAAATTAAATGGGGAGTACTTAACCAATATAACCTGATGACTGAACAGGGTTAAGTTAATAAATCACACTTAACCAATCCAACAAGATAAGCGATAAAGGTTAAGTTAATAAGAACCACTTAACCGACACCACTTGACGAGTGGAAAGGTTAAGTACATGTTGGGTTGGTGGGTAATATTAGTAATTATAGGCCCACAGAACTTAACCATTAAATAAACATGCTAGAATCGGTGGGAGGGTTAAGTACATCTCATGTAGGTGGGTAATATTTGTATATACAGGCCCACAAACTTAACCAGCAGGAAACCCTAGTAACGGGGACCCATTTCAGCAGTAACCCACATAGATGTATCATGGTACCCTGAAACTAGGCAGGGTGGGGCACGATTACTGGGCTGATTATAAGTGGTCAAAGATAATGGCAGGGGGTACGTCAGTGTAGGTTCCGACGGTTTACGGGCGTGCACGTACTCTGGAGTGGGAAAAGCAGGCACTGGGTACCAGTAGTTATACACTGTGCATCTTGAATCATGTCGGGTCGCTATCATAAGGCTTGATACACCTTATGGTGGGGCCAGCGCAGTGTATCTACACGCAAGAGAGGGCCGACTGACACGAACACATGGAAAATTAATACAAGTAGGTAGCATAATGCCTTGTTGGACCTAGGTCGCGTAAACCCTGAATCCGAGAGGCGTTAATAAGTAGCATAAACCTCAGTGGCCCTGGGTAGCGTAAACCCTGGTTGAATCCAGGAAGCACTCGATAGTAAACCCTAGATTAGATTTAGGTAATAAACGGAATCCCATAATAGATGTACACCTGAAGGCAACCACAAATACGGGGATTGGGATCACGTTATCATACGATCATAGATTACTAGTTTGGACACCAGTTAGGTAGTGCAGGGATATAGAAATCAGTATAAATAGGGTAGTTGCGAAGCAAAGAAGGAGTAGAAGCGCATTCAGTTTATCAGTACATACATTTTATTAGTACATTCAGTTTACGTTGCCATATCCCATTCTTATCTCATATTATCTTGTTACTATGGTTTAGTTTTATATTTAGTTTATTCATGTCATGAACCCTTTTCCTCGTTTAAGTACTAAGAATCACTAGACTTACTAGACTTTATGTCTGACCTAGTTTGCTTTTGCCTCTTTTCTTCCCCCCCGGTAGTCAGGGAGGGAAAAGCTCAGCTCATTTTGGGGCCGTTACTCTCTCCGAGCTTGAAGATTCTTTGGCGCATTGCTTCGAACTCCATTTTCTACTGCTATGGTTGGCTCATGCTTTATTGGGGAATATCATTGGCAGTTTGTGCTTCTTATATATTAAACAAGACAGATGCTTTCTTGTAATAAGTATTGGTGTTGTGAAACAATCTTTATGCAAGCTGTTTTAATCAATAAAGGTTATTTATCTTCCGCTGTTTTATTTGTCTGTCTTGTAATTTTTCTGCCTCTTGTACTAAAAATGCTCCACCGAAGTTAAGGCATTTCCTTTGTGAGTGACCTTAATGGAGGTGGGGTGTTACATGGTAAGTCACCATCAAGAAAAGTAGACTAATTATCATGAGTCCCAATCTCATTCCATCAATCGAACCACAAGATCAGATGAAACAATGAAACCCTGACGTCAAGATGAAACATGTATCGAGATTCCATCAATGGAAAATATATACTAAGTGGTGATATCACTTCCCTTCTCCTTTATCCAAGGAGCATTTGTCAAAAAGGGAACATCGAACTATACATATGTCTCCATGATTTGCCTTGGCAAGGCTGGACAATCTCAATATCGGGTACCATCTCAAACATCACGAGCTTCCTTGATTGACTCCTCAAATCCATCATTCACTCATTAGATGAAATCTTCAACAACCTTCTAAGTAGATCACTCAACCCAGCTATAAACTCTAGACTTTAGAGTGAGAAAAGAGAGAATAAACAATACATCGTTAACACATCGAATTTGGTTACACGATCCAACACAAACATATCACCTAAATCCGATGAACTCCTTATTGACATTTAAGAAGTTGACATAAATCTCTTCAAAGCGAACCATGAATTGTTCTCGAGCGAGAAATCGAATTGATAAAGTCTCTTGACCAATTCAAACTCAACTTTGGAGTCCTTTAGGAGTAAACTTCTGATTCATTTAACATTCAACTCCAAATCATCAAAGAAATCTATGTGAGAACCTAAATAGTTCTCGCACCACGATAATCAACCCTGTTTCAAAGAACAGTTTGCCACACAGAGATGTAAGTGTCCATATATCGTGACATAGCCGACTCGCTACACTTGAGTGTCATAACCAATTAAAGATATTATAGCATCCCGGCTAATGGTAGTCCTCGATTTTGCTCGATTATCAACCCAAATAATAAGTAACAAGTCATATCTTTTGTTCTCTAGATCATCTCAGATAATTGGTTAGAATGATCAGTCGTTAACAGAGAAAACTATTACAATGGCACTTTCTTGTAAAACAACATATTATATATATATATATATTACAAGTATACATATTTAAAAATAAAAATATATACAAGTACATACTCTCTCGTATATGTAACTCTATATACGATACTACATAGGTTAAACAACACAACCTAAGTTCTAATACCAAATGTTACAGCTCGCTACACATTATCGATGCTTATATAACCCAATAACGTGTTGTATAAGCACTCGATCAATTTAAAATGGTTATTAAGAGAAAGAAATAGTAGAAAAGAAGGAAAATATGGAAGAAAAGAGGAAAATAAAAGGGAAGAGAAAGAAAGGGATTGAATATGAACACATAATTCACAGAACCTGTTGTATATCCTGCAGCGCATCGGATAGCATATAACAATAATCAATCATAGATATAATACATATGAGATAGTAACAACTACATAAACCATGTAATCAGAGTACATAGGCTCATGCAGTTATATAAAATAGTAATATAGTCCATACAAACGATAAAAAACTCAAATTGATAATCTATCACTAATAAGGATACATAACGCTGTATGACTACACAGTGTCACACAGCAGAATAAACAAAGATAATACAAGTAAAAATAGAAAAGACATTATCTCCGGCTAGTCCACATGCGTAGCTCCGAACAATACTTATACTTGTCACCTGGTCTGCTCAGCAACATCGTCGATGAGCACTCAATGTAATTAAAGGGAACACAAAACCTTGGGTTAGAAACCATCTAGTGTGAGCAATAAACAAATCTTCAAGTACTGCAAAAGTGGTAATAGTAAATATGGAACATAGCACATGTGGACCATACATGTCCTACCCATATATCCATTGAGTTAGTACGTAACTATTGATACATGCAATATTGCGATAAACATCATGTAGAGAAGGTGTGATGGATGTCTAAGTAGTAAATGATGGCAAATAAGTAAACAACCATAGCATCCGTCAACCATCTTCACATTCACTCGATCGATACGTAAAACATATAGTGTAACAACCGGCATTTTACATATCGAAGGATCGTAAAATATTTTTATTTTATTCCCTGAGGGTTGGATCATTCTCATATTTTAATATGTTGCTTATGGGGATGTGAGACATGTATATAATTTTTACCAATTTTGTTTGTGATGATTTTGCCTCTATCAATCTTATTCAGGGCATAACTTTTGACTTAGATTGAATTAGGGGTTGTGACCTATGCCATTGGAAAGGAAATGATGATTCCCTTTCGGTAGAGTGATCACATGAAAGATTTGGCTCAGCGGTTTGGGAGGAATCGCTGTTTTAAGGTTTAACAGTTGGTTGTTCGGGTTTGGTAAGCCATAATGGGCTGATTTGTAAAGGCCCATTAGTGGGCTGGTGGAGAGCTATAAATAGAGGGTGAGAGGCATGGAGAATAGTTTACTTTCTCCATTCTCTCATTTGGTGGCCTTGCGTTCCTCCTTCCTATAACACCTTTCCACTATTAAAATCAGGATCTAAGAAAGGGAATCCAAGATCTGCACCATTTGAAGCTAGATCTACATCATTTGAAGTGAGAGTTCATCGAATCGAAGGATTTGGGTCAAGTTCTTCTCTGTTTGAAATATAATTTCACCATTTTTGCTTTGATTTAGAGAATTGGTGAGTGATATGCATATCTCATACGGATTCAAGCAAGTATATGAGTTGTATGTACACATTTTTATCAAATTCAAGTCGTTTCGTTAGATCTACATCATGGTAGGTCTATTTTCATATCAATCACCATAGGATCTTGTTTAGCAACTTAAAACTGGTAATTTTCATGTTATTTACATATGTTTATGCAAGTTAGTTCCATAATTATGTTCATATGTTCATTACCATGATTTGGGTGAAGTTTACCTAATTTTAGTGAAAATCATCATATTCATATTGTTAGTGGTTTAATAACATGCTTATGATTGCGTTGAATGAATTAAATGAGTATATTTCATCGATTGTTTCGATTGGCGAAGTTTTGGTCGAAAATGGACTTGAATGGGGCTGTACAGGTTTTGGGTCGGTCCCAAACTGGGTGGATACCAAACTGGGTTGATCCTAAAGTGGGCCGCTCCCAAACTGGGTGGGTACTAAACTGGGTTGATGCCAAACTGGGTCGGTACCAAACTGGGTGGGTACCAAATAGGGTCGGTCCCAAACTAGGTGGGTACCAAACTGGGTCAGTCTTAAACTAGGTAGGTACTAAACTGGGTCGGTCCCAAACTGGGTGGGTACTAAACTGGGTCGGTCCCAAAGTGGGCCGGTCCCAAACTGGGTGGGTACCAAAGTGGGTCGGTCCCAAAGTGGGTCAGTCTCAAACTGGGTGGGTGCCAAACTGGGTCTGGTCGGACATTTCTGGTGGGGCATTTGTGGTGATGATGTTACTTCGAAGTGAATTCAATAGGGATTATCAAAGTGATGTGAAGTGTTTGTTGCTATTCGTAATGCAACAGGTGTGATGGCAACTCAAAAGCGTTCTGAGTTTGTCGGAAATGGTTGGATGGTCACCGTCGATGACGACCAGAGATACTAAAGGTCGAGGAATTATCGTTGTCGTAGGTTCTAACAGGCTCAAAGCAGGGGTACAATAGAGACTTCTAAAAGATCGGTTGTAGATCGAGTACCTTGGGCATCTTGTATGGCCTAGATATGTCAAATTGTATAATGTATGGGGTTTCTGCTAGAACTTGGGATTACCATTGACCCTTGATGGATGGCAAATTGTTTGGTTGGTCATACGATCAACGATGGTTTCAAAGCAAAATTGGTGGTGATAGCCAGAGTCTGTCATGAATGATCGGTTACTTGGTTTGTACCATCTCACGTAGGTTGTCCAACATCGAAGGAGATATTCCTTAGGTGCTTGTCTGATATTGATTTAGGCCTTTGAGGCTTGTACTTAAGGGATGTTGAATTCGATTAGGGTGATTTACGTGAGATATATAATCTGGATGCTATGAGTGGTTTTTTATGATTGTTCCTAATTGCCGTGAGTAAATGGTTGTTCTGATTTCCATGAATGTATGGTTGAAATGTTTAATGTAAAGGCTATCACTGTCCGATGTGGGGAAGATGAGAGTCGAGTTTTCTCTGGTGTTGTGGGTAGATTAGTTCGTTTATTTGCCCACTCTAATATACTTTATTGATGATGTTAGATAGCTGTTTTATCTCTCACTAAGATTGTTATATGACTCAAGGTTTTATGTTTCCCTCTTATTACCTTGGGTTTTTCATCCAATTTTAGATGGACATACAAGGTGACAGGTGATGGCTTAGTGAGGACGATGTAGCGGCTCGGAGGAGAGCAGGAGGCTGGCATACTATCTTTCTTACTAAATGGTATTTGGATTTCCGCTATTTGTTATTCTTCTCTGAGTGCTCTAGTAAGGCAAATTTGTACAGACATATATTGCAGCCATAGAGTATGGATATGCTTTCTAGTTGTTTTGGAAAGTTTGAAATTCCTGCTGAAATATGCTTCACTAATTTTACCTGTTGTATATGTTCTATTATATTTTATCATTGCGCAGTGAGATTTACGATAGGTTCTGCTTGTGTATCATACTTTGATGATCGTCCATAGCTGTCTGGCACGCCTTTTAGCGCATTATTCTTGCGGTTTAGTGCAGGGATTATGGGCGGTCGTCACATATAGCATCTAGTTCTTCGTTAAAAGAACCCATTGAGGCACTGGCAAGTTTCCACTACATGAACTCCACCAAACTACCATTATGTCCCACCATATGGACTATAGCTAATAAGCTTATCCAATCCTCACTACATATGCTCGGGGTCCGAGCTGATCACTCCTCACCGCATTGGCTCTGATCCATCCTTGTGCCAACCTCTCAAAGGTATACCAAAGTCATGAATACCAATGGCCCCTTTGCACACGTTCTCTGTAACACCTCGTATCTTTAACGAAACTAAAAGAGGATAAATTAAATAATAATTAATTTAATATTTAGGATTAAAGAAAAATGGACTGCGCCATTGCGTCTGTCACGAAATTCTGGTCAAGATAGATATTTGGTTTGTGTAAAACGGACACCGTATGAAGAAGTTATGAGGATTTTAAGTTTGTATATGTGTAGAAGAAATATGTATACGCATATTATGACGGCCCGCCCCGCACCAACCGACATTTACTCCAAAAGTGCGTTGTACACATGTCCAGTTAGCACGGAACGGTCATCAAAAGAAAAGAAAGAAGAGAATGAGCTAATCAAGGAACCTGTAGAATGTCTCACAGCGCATAGGATAAAATCTAATAACAACATACTTGACATAAAACAGGTGAGACAGTGCATAAGCTGAAAATAAACTAACATAGCAGCGAAAAATCCAAGTACAGCTTATGATCTAAAGCCAACATTATTACAACTTTTCAAACTGTCTCAACAAAACAAAAGCAAGATAAAGGAGGTACACTACTAATGCCCAAGTAGCAACCACCATCAACACAGGGAGAATATCTATATATCATACGTGGAAGCCTCCTGCTCGCCTCCGAATCAGCAACTCGCGCATCACCAGCTAACCATAACCTGTCTCTAGTCTGCTCGTGTGAGCACCCAGAGTAATAAGAGGAGACATAAAACTCTGGGTCAGACATAAAGCCTGGTATGAGCGATAAACAATAAAACAGAACAATAACAGGTATAATCCAATCATACCTGAACCTGGACCTGCAACCAAAGAGTTAGCACTACATACTGTACAACACTCTAAGGTACCATTTCCAATGGTGTAAAGATAACGGGGGTGGAGGTGTGCATGTCATAGTGATGTCAAATAATCAAGCATAGCAATCATCCTTACATCCCTCACTCAGTGCGTAAAGCATACGATATCCACTACTTTGGTCACCTAATACTTTGGGCCATGACGGAATCCAATCCCGTACAACTATCACTACAAGCCCCTAATCTGTCTCTCAATAGTGAACCAAAGTTATGAATACCGACAACCCCTTTGCACACGTCCCGCAGCAAAGCCCAATCATGAAGTGAACTCATTGGTTCCCATCTGGATCCTGAGCTCTAACTTCCTATTTGGACTACCTTTGCATCTCGGGTTTTTAGTCTTCACCGGATCGGTTCGGTCTTCCTTCTTCATTATGCTTCGGATCGGTTCGGATCTTGCCTAGCCATCGGTTCGGTTCGTGGTCTCCATCTCCGGTTCGGTTCGTAATCAATCTCCGTTCGTGGTGCAAGCAGCTCAAGTCCTCGTCTTATCTCCGGGTCGGGTCGGATTAGGTAAATGGTTCGGATCGGAATGCTTCTAGCGGATCGGGTCGGAGAACTCCTTGGCCATCAGTTCGCGTGCTTCCAGGCGGTTCGGTTCGGAGAAGACTACACGGGTCGGGTCGGAGAAGACGCTCTGCTAGCGGTTCGTGGGGAAAGGCTTTACAACGGTTCGGTCCGGGCCTCCCCACCCGATCTGATCCGGTTCGGGTCTCAACCTGCACTTTTCCAGCAACTTCCAACGACTATTTATACGCCTCTCGACGGCGTTTTCGACCATTCTAACTATTCTAAACAATCACTAAGCATACCATACAGTCATAGCAACATGTATAATCATTCACAAACACCAAAACAACGTCATACCATGTAAAATGGATCAAACATACCCAAAAACCCATATTTTCCCCTTAATCCCTCTTAATCATGTTTGGGTATATAATTAGCAAAACTTATCCAAATTAGCCAAATTTCCTAACAGAGGTCTAAAACAATATTTAAGAATTTCTGAATATTTTTCCAGATTTTAATCATGCATAAATTCGCTAACTATCACTAATCACCCCTTAATCCCCCAAATTCCGGGATTTGCAAAGTTAGTCGAAATTAACCTCAATTCATATCAGAGGCATAAAATGATGTTTTAGAATTTTAGGAAATTTTCCAGATTTTTCTGAGCCATAATTTCTCTAATTTTCGCTAATTACCATAATTAGCCGTAATTAGTGAAAAACAGTGCAAATCACTCACCTTTGCCACAAAGTAAACTATAGATCTGAAATGATTCTCTGTTTGTGTCAAATTCCAGTGCTTAGCAGCAGCTCCTATCTTGATTTGATGCTAATCCGCCTTGATTTGGTGTAGATCTTGCTAATATGTGATTAGGAAAGCCAAAAAGATGTTTTGGGAGTGATTTAGAAGGTGGAGGCCATTGCTAGAGCTCAAAGGAGATTTGTGGCGGCTGGAAAATGAATGAAAAAATCGTTTTCTAAACCCTAGCAGCCCTCAAATACCTCTAAACCCGAAATCCCCCATTGGGCCTAGCTGTTAATCACCCGGTTTAGCCCAATTAAGCTGTTTTTCACCTTCTAAACCTTGTTTCAGCCATATCTCCCAAACGGTGAGTTCGTCTAGCTAATGTGACCACTCTACGGAATTGTAAACCATCATCCGGAGCCAATGGAAGTTGTCCCAAGACAAAATTCCTTTCCAGTCAAAAGTTATGGCCAAAATAGTACCAACTAGGGGTAAAATGGTCATTTAAAAATCGACAAAAATCATGAACATGGGAAATGACCCCAATAGTCGTCTCCCAAAGTTACATTACCATATGACTTCATATAGGAAAGAAATAAATATTCCACGATCCTATGAGGCGTAGAATGCGAGTCGTTACATTCTCCCCCCCTTAAGAAATTTCGCCCCCGAAATTCCCTAACCATAACACACAAAGGGTTCCGCGTGCCTATCAACCATAAAACAACAATCAATATGCAAAACAAGTCTATCATAGCATGCGGTTTACTAACAAGGGAAGAAACTATCACTACCAAAAACTTACTAGGCAAAAAGTTCTGGATACTTCTTCTTTATATTCTCCTCTGTTTCCAAGTACAGTCTTTTTCATTCTCACCCCATTGGACTTTGACTAGTTTCACCGCCTTCCTTCGAAGCTGCTTCGTATCGTTCCCAACAATACGCATAGACTTGCGGTTCCCAACCGCCTCAAGTTCAACTTCGATGTTATTCAACTGTTCAAGTGAAATAGCCACACTAGGGTCGTGCATGAATTTCCTTAACTGGGAAACATGAAATACGTTGTGAACTACCGCCATCTTGTCAGGTAACTCTACTTCATACGCCAAATTCCCAACTTGCTCGAGGACTGGGAATGGGCCAACAAATCTTGGTGCTAACTTACCTCTCCAACTAATCTGAATCACATCCTCTATGGAGAGATCTTGACAAACACCAAGTCGTTAACAAAGAATTCCAAATCTCTTCGTCTCTTATCGAGATAAGCCTTCTGCCTATCTTGGGTACCCTTCATTCTTTAATATACAATTCACTCAAATACCACCATGACCTGACCTAGTCCTTGGTAAACCATCAATGAAATCCATTGAGACTTGTTTCCAACGGTTGTGACAAAATACTAGGCTTCTTTTTGCTCAGCTTTAACTAATTAGCAATTTATGCATTTGGTCATAAACTTCCCAACGTCTTTCTTTATCCTCTCCCAGTAGTAGGTCTAATCCATGTCTCAATACATTTTGTTACCACCGGGATTCATAGTCAATTTTCAGTGATGATATGCTCTAAGCATTTCATCTCTCAGTCCATCTACGTTGGGTACAACTAGTCCCTTATTCTTTCGAAGTCACCCTTCTCGATCAAATCCTTACTTGATCATTCTCTTTCCATCGATACCCATCTCTACCCTAGAGATGGTTTCCAATAGATTAGGATCGTCCTTCTAACTGGAACCAATCCACTTAATCAAAATCGATCTAATCGTCAAGCTTACTAGCGTTTCTGAATCCAATTCACTCTTGGGTCTGAAATCATATCAGTGCAGTGGAGTCGCCATGACGACTCTATTGCACTGGCTCATAGTCCAACTACAATCACTTTGTTCCCCATCGCTAGAACCCTACATGTGATAGTCTACTCATGGGAAGAAAAATAGGAACAACATAGCAACCATAACATCCATCAAACAAGTCCTACCTATCACCTGCTAAATTCATAAACACATCGACACCTACATGATTGGTCTAACCAATCCCAATATGTCGATTCTAGTATGTCTGGTCCAACCAACATCAATAACTAATGGAAGCCCAGCCTCCATACATACACCGATGCCTACTTGACTGGTCCAACCAATCCCAGGCCAATGGAAGCCCCGCCTCCCTACGGACTACCGTACGTCCAACGTACATTTATCCTCCAAGGATAATTAAACTAATGGAAGCCCAGCCTCCAATCGGACTACCGTACGTCCAACGTACGTTTATCCTCCAAGGATAACTAGGTCACGTCCAACGGATCCAAGGTAACGGGCGTCCCCAGATACCCCTGCTTTTAGTCCTCCTAAAATACTTGATTCCAACCCAAGTCTATGCATTATCTTGCTGCCCTATCGAGTCCAACTCGAGCTGAATCCAATTCCTTGCAGCCTTCTCGAGTCCAACTCGAGTCAATCTATAACTCAGACCCAGTCTTGAGTATCCATTAGTGACAAACTCTAGTCCAACGTGAGTCGTCTCCCTATTCGTTGCATCTCCAAGATCAACGAACACCCATTTTCTTTTACGAATTCAAGTCCAACTTGAATCGCCCTAATCTTCGTTGTATCTTCCATGATCAACGAACACATCCTATTCCTTCAAAGTTCTACTATCCAATAGAGAACATCAACATAGGGTCCTAAACAATCCATTACTTTGCATCTTTCCCGAGTCCCACTCGAGCAATCTCATAACCCTATCGAGTCTAACTCTGGGCAGTCTATATCATTGAACAGTCTCATCATGTTCCGTCTGCCCATCACTCCTCGAGTAAACCAAGATATCATCCAATGAAAAATCACAACAACTATTTACTCCTCATGCAAAACATCCTAGTCGAAATCGACATTCCCCAAACACAAGCCCCAAAGGCCTAAACCAATATCAGACAAGCACCCAAGGAACATCTCCTCCGAGTTCGGACAATCCACATGAGGTGATACTAGCAAAACAGTCTAGCACTGGAGTACTCATTTGCCTCCCAAAGACAACTAGAACTTATTTCAACGATAACCTTTTAGCTTCCTTAACTCCAGTTACTATCGCCATCACTAGGTAGGTACCTAATACCACCCTATTCCTTTGGAGTAAATCGACTCCTCAAAATAATGCTAAACCCAGTAAAGCCCAAAACAAAGCAATCATAAGGAAACATACATCCATGACTTGATAATACCAAACCACAACAAATAATACTAAGATCAGTCGAACCACCTATCGGGTTCGTCACAATTAGAGGTCTATCGACTATATCGGGTTTGTCCAACAATACCCGAACAGAAACATCTTAAATAGAAAGCATACCTTTTATAACGACACCCTTTCCCTTCTGCGCCGCACTTGGAGCATTCGACGAAGAAGGAACAGCGTTGATAGCATATGCTTTCACAATCTGCTTCTCCCTAGGAGGTTGTGGGCAATCATCCTTGTGATGTCCCGCCTGGCCGCAGTTAAAGCACTTCCTTTCCCCAGGCTTTTCTCGATAATCTCTGGCGTAATGGCCTTTCTTGCCACAACTAAAGCATTCGCCATCTTTCTTATTTTTCTTATTCTGACCATCCTTGGTCGGGTTCTGCTTCCTCTTGCTCTGAGAATTCTTCTTGCCTTCACTGCCTGCTTGCGTCTTTGGCTCCTCTGCAGATGCCATAGCAACTTCGGCCTTCGACTTAGGGAAAAGGCTCTCTAACCTTAATGCCTTTCCTACAATAGACTCGAACGTTCATCGATATGGTTTATAAGTCTTTCCCCCAAGTACCCATCCAAGCCAGTTATGAACTTCTCGTTCTTCTTTTCGACTGTATCGATAAGGGACCATCCATATTTCGATAAAGTGTCGAATTCAGCGATATACTCCAAGACTGCTCTGCCGTTCTGCTTAAGCTCCAAGAACTTCCTGAACAGTTCTGATTTATGAGCAGCTGGAATAAACTTATCACAAAAGCGAGTCTTAAACTGATTCCAAGTAACTTGATCTTCTTGAGTAGCTGTTCTAATGGCATTCCACCAATTCATCGCTCGCCCTTGCAGCTGACGAGACGCTAGCCTTCTCTTCATCGCATCCTCAAGACCCAAGTCGTCGAAGATACGATCACAGCTATCCAACCAATCCTGAACATCTGTGGCCGACTACATTCCGTGGATCGGCTTCCCACCAAGGTTAGTGTAATCCTTGCACAACTTGGCGAAATCGACCCTCGGCGCCTGCACTACTGGACCACCACCATTTCCGGGATTGGGAACTGCCTCTGGAACATCCCTAAGCATCTCCCTCATGAAGTTAGTGAACATTGTCCTCGTGTCAGGAGCATTCCCATGGTTGGTCCCTCTACCAACACTTCTAGGATATCGGCTCATCGTTAATCTGTAAAAGGGGAAACGATTAACGACCCCATAGTGGTGCTAGTGCAGTACGACTTCATTCTTATACTACCAATAGTATATATATATATATAGCTTTTAAAAACCAAAGTAATCACAAATACGCGCTCTCGTATATGTACTATCTCTCCCTAGTGTCTTTCCCTAGGTTAACTACGCAACCTAGAGCTCTGATACCAAGTATGACGGCCCGCCCCGCACCAACCGACATTTACTCCAAAAGTGCGCTGTACACATGTCCAGTTAGCACGGAACGGTCATCAAAAGAAGAGAATGAGCTAATCAAGGAACCTGTAGAATGTCTCACAACGCATAGGATAAAATATAATAACAACGTACTTGACATAAAACAGGTGAGACAGTGCATAAGCTGAAAATAAACTAACATAGCAGCAGAAAATCCAAGTACAACTTATGATCCAAAGCCAACATTATTACAACTTTTCAAACTGTCTCAACAAAACAAAAGCAAGATAAAGGAGGTACACTACTAATGCCCAAGTAGCGACCACCAGCGACACAGGGAGAATATCTATATATCATACGTGGAAGCCTCCTGCTCGTCTCCGAATCGGCTACTCGCGCATCACCAGCTAACCATAACCTGTCTCTAGTCTGCTCGTGTGAGCACCCAGAGTAATAAGAGGAGACATAAAACTCTGGGTCAGACATAAAGCCTGGTATGAGCGATAAGCAACAAAACAGAACAATAACAGGTATAATCCAATCATAACTGAACCTGGACCTGCAACCAAAGAGTTAGCACTACATACTGTACAACACTCTAAGGTACCATTTCCAATGGTGTAAAGATAACGGGGGTGGGAGTGTGCATGTCATAGTGATGTCAAATAATCAAGCATAGCAATCATACTTACATCCCTCACTCAGTGCGTAAAGCATAAAATATCCACTACTTTGGTCACCTAATACTTTGGGCCATGACGGAATCCAGTCCCGTACAACTATCACTACAAGCCCCTAATCTGTCTCTCAATAGTGAACCAAAGTTATGAATACCGACAACCCCTTTGCACACGTCCCGCAGCAAAGCCCAATCATGAAGTGAACTCATTGGTTCCCAACTGGATCCTGAGCTCTAACTTCCTATTTGGACTACCTTTGCATCTCGGGTTTTTAGTCTTCACCGGATCGGTTCGGTCTTCCTTCTTCATTTTTCTTCGGATCGTTTCGGATCTTGCCTAGCCATCGGTTCGGTTCGTGGTCCCCATCTCCGGTTCGGTTCGTAATTAATATCCGTTCATGGTGCAAGCAGCTCAAGTCCTCGTCTTATATCCGGGTCGGGTCGGAGTTAGGTAAATGGTTCGGATCGGAATGCTTCTGGCGGATTGGGTCGGAGAACTCCTTGGCCATCTGTTCACGTGCTTCCAGGCGGTTTGGTTCGGAGAAGACAACACGGGTCGGGTCGGAGAAGACGCTCTACTAGCGGTTCGTGGGGAAAGGCTTCACAACGGTTCGGTCCGGGCCTCCCCACCCGATCCGATCCGGTTCGGGTCTCAACCTGCACTTTTCCAGCAACTTCCAACGACTGTTTATACGCCTCTCGATGGCGTTTTCGACCATTCTAACTATTCTAAACAATCACTAAGCATACCATACAGTCATAGCAACATGTATAATCATTCACAAACACCAAAACAACGATCATACCATGTAAAATGGATCAAACATACCCAAAACCCCATATTTTCCCCTTAATCCCTCTTAATCATGTTTGGGTATATAATTAGCAAAACTTATCCAAATTATCCAAATTTCTTAACAGAGGTCTAAAACAATATTTAAGAATTTCTTAATATTTTTCCAGATTTTAATCATGCATAAATTCGCTAACTATCACTAATCACCCCTTAATCCCCCAAATTTCGGGATTTGCAAAATTAGTCGAAATTAACTCAAATTCATATCAGAGGCATAAAATGATGTTTTAGAATTTTAGGAAATTTTCCAGATTTTTCTGAGCCATAGTTTCGCTAATTACCATAATTAGCCGTAATTAGTGAAAAACAATGCAAATCACTCAACTTTGCCATAAAGTAAACTACAGATCTGAAATGATTCTCTGTTTGTGTCAAATTCCAATGCTTAGCAGCAGCTCCTATCTTGATTTAATGCTAATCGCCTTGATTTTGTGTAGATCTTGCTAATATGTGATTAGGAAAGCCAAAAAGATGTTTTGGGAGTGATTTAGAAGGTGGAGGCCATTGCTAGAGCTCAAAGGAGGTTTGTGGCGGCTGGAAAATGAATGAAAAATCGTTTTCTAAACCCTAGCAGCCCTCAAATACCTCTAAACCCGAAATCCCCCATTGGGCCTAGCTGTTAATCACCCGGTTTAGCCCAATTAAGCTGTTTTTCACCTTCTAAACCTTGTTTCAGCCATATCTCCCAAACGGTGAGTCCGTCTGTAACAACCCGAAAATCTGGGCCAGTTTAAATTTTTTATTTTAGCGAATTTTGATTATTTAAAATGAATTATTTTAAATAAAATCAACGAGAAATTTATTTTCAATATAGAATTCGACGTATATATTATATACGTCGTCGTTAGAATATAAATATTTATTTATATTTATAAAAGGAATTGAAAATGGCGCGGTAGTTCGATAATTCGATTTCAAACTTTGATTGAATGTGCCGGGTGCAAAACAATCCGGATTTTAGCGTAACCAAAACATTAGGATCTAATTGATAATATCTTTCCAACGAATCCGAAAAATTGAAATTTCATAACGGGAATCAAAAGATATGTCCTGTTGAAAATTCGGAATAGTCGCTATGGAATTCAGGCCCTTAAAAATGGGAATTTTGCAAATGGCCTCAGATTTCAACGAAACCAGCTTTGTTGGATTCGCAGTGTCAAGTTATTGCTAGATTCCAGATTTCATAATTTTTCGATTCAATATGTGAGCGTGGCAAAGGAAAACGCGTTTGACCAGTTTCAGTTGATTTTAATCGACTGGAAATTGGCCATTTTTCCAACAGTCTCAGAATTCGACGAAATTAGTTTTGTTAGGACCGTATCGTCAATACGAAGCTAGAAAATATTTTTCTAGAATTTTTCTAGTTAGTATGTGACCCCGGTAATTTGAAATGTACGTTTAAAATTCAATATAGTGATTTAATTGTAAATTTAACGGAAACTGATTGTAACGTTCGAATCAGCTTACGATGCATATCCCATTGTGTTCGGAATGGGGGTAAAACGCTATAGACGACAGGTGGTGGACCTCGTTTCGAGGTCGTATGGAAAAGTACCTTTTTTGAAATTAAAATAATTAAAAATAAAAAAAAATAAAACCCTTTCTCCCTTTATCTTTCTGCCCCCCCCCCCCCCCCCCGTTCGATTTCATTTCTCAGAATAAAAAAAAAGAAAAGAAGAAAATCCCGCGTCGATCGTGGGAACCGCCGCCTCCACCCTTCGCCATCGCCACCCACGACCGCTCTTCCCCTCCCCCTGATGTCGACCGCAACGCCCAGGCCCCCTCCTCTTCGATGCGTCGCAGAACCCCCCCCCCCCCCCCGAAAAAGCCGCCGCCTTGGATGGCGCGCAACCCACCTCCGGCGCTAACTCCAGCGAACCCCCCCCCCCCGATCCCCCTTCTAGCTCACCTCCTCCTCCTCTAAACCGAACCCCGACTAACCACGAAGACCCCGAACCCTAGAAACCCGTCCACTGATCGACTTCACACCAGAAGCAGCCCCTCCCTCTTCCAAAATCCGTAAGTATTTTAGTTTGTTTACTGATTTTCTTTTATAGCATAAAGAACTGAAATAAGTTTGATTTTTAAATTAGATAAGTTTGATTTTTAAATTAGATAAGTTTGATTTTTAAATTAGAAAAGTTTGATTTTTAAATTAGATAAGTTTGATTTTTAAATTAGAAAAGTTTGATTTTTAAATTAGAAAAGTTTGATTTTTAAATTAGAAAAGTTTGATTTTTAAATTAGAAAAGATTTGATTTTTAAATTAGAAATAAGTTTGATTTTTAAATTAGAAAAGTTTGATTTTTAAATTAGAAAAGATTTGATTTTTAAATTAGAAAAGATTTGATTTTTACTTTAGTAAAAATTCGATTTTTATATATTGAACTTTGAAGTAAAAATTCGATTTTTATATATTGAACTTTGAAGTAAAAATTCGATTTTTATATATTGAACATCGAAGTAAAAATATGATTTGTATATATTGAATAGCGAAGTAAAAATTCGATTTTTACATATGTAGTGAAAGCGGACAACGAAGATGACAAAAGGGCGAGAACGAAGAAGATTTATATCAAAGAAGAGTCAAAATGTTTGGATAGCTATAGGTGAGAATTTCTCACATTTCAATTTCTTTTTCTAGCTAAATATATATATACTAGGATGCAGACGGTGCTTAGTAGCACCCGACACAATCGTCCACAGACCATGGACTTGTTTGTTTGGTTGCATAGATTAGTTAGATGATTTGATTTGAAATTGAATTGTTTGGTGAAATGAATGGATTTGATTGATGTGTGAATGGCGTGGGCCTTCACTAGACCGGGGATAAGGCTAGGCCTCGTCCCGTTTCTAGTATCGTGCCGTTATGCCGCCGAAATTTTCTAAAATATGTTAGAAAAATAAAAATATCATTTTATTTAAAGAATGAACTGAATAGAAATTCATATGTTAGAATAAAATGTTTTATCGTTAAAAATATAATTTTTAACGTGAATATGAATATAGTGAATGTGAATAAATAAAATATTCATTTACAAACCGGACGGTTTGTTTATGTACACCTATTTAAATGACATTGATTGGGACGATAAATTTTTACACATCGCCCAACTGCACAACTAAAATCTGTGTTTGATTGTTTGAAAACCCCACACGGGTGTTGGGATGAAATTTGAAGTTCACTCATCCTGATTGATTAAATATGTCGATCGATTGATTGACAGGCTGTTATAAGCGTTAGATATCTATATTTGATGCTTATGCAGTGTAGTGCACTTTGGTTGATGGTTGATTATTTTTCAATGCTATTATATACGTGTGATGTATGAAAATCCATATAATTAACTTTATATGGTAATTGGTTGGGCCTCATTCCAATTTGAAAAATTAAAGAATATATAAAATAAAGGTTCATGTGTTGACAGTACTCATCCGTTAAGATTAGTCATGTGTTGAACGAAATATTTTAGTAATAAAATTTACATCTTTATCAATATAAAATAAAGGTTCATGTGTTGACAGTACTCATCCATTGAGATTGGTCATGTGTTGAACGAAATATTTTGATAATAACAACTATTTTGAAAAAGAAATATTTGAAATAGAATATTTGAAAATAGAAATTTATGAAGCCGTGTTGATTAGATTGACGCCATTTTGACGTGAACGATATTTATATCGATTTTATTCATTTTAAAATGAATATTGAAAAGTGATTTCGAAATCGATTTTGAAATGAATTGAAAACGATTTCGAAATGAGTTGAATTGAAAACGATTTCGAAATGAATTGAATTGAAAACGATTTCGAAATGAATTGAATTGAAAACGATTTTGAAATGAATTGAAAACGATTTTGAAATGAATTGAAAACGATTTCGAAATGAATTGAATTGAAAACGATTTTGAAATGAATTAAAAACGATTTCGAAATGAATTGAATTGAAAACGACTTCGAATTCGAATTGAATTTAAAACGAATTGAAATGAATTCAAATTGAATTGAAATTTGAATTGAATAGAAATGAATTTTAAAACGAATTTATAAAGAAGAATTCAATTTTGATTTGAATTGAAATAGAAGTTGAAATTGTTTTTGAAACGAATTCCAAATGATTTATATAATTCGTTTTAAATAGAAATCGACGATATATATATTATATATATAATATAATGGCCTGAATAGAACGCGCCGCGGCAGTTCGTGAATTTCGACCATTTATTTCAAACGGACATTACGGGAGATCCGACCGTCGGATTCTCCTAAAACCGGAACCGTTGGGTTCGTATCGAAAAGAGCTTTCTAACGAATATTAGAAATTTGAAATCTAACGGTTGGATTTGGAATTATGTCCAAATCAAATTTGAAAAAGGTCGCTGTAAGTGCAGTTCGATGGCCGTTGTTGGAAATCGACTGTACAGGCCTTGATAAAATTATTAAAAATAGTAATAATTTGTGTAAAATCATAAGAAATGATTTAGAAAGAATTGGGATGAAAAACTCCATATTTGAAAAGATAAAAATAGATTTTTATCGAAATGAACTAGTTTTGAACTAGAATTATAATTCTATTTATTTTTAAGTAAATAAATTGAATTCGAAAGGGTTTTAAAAATAACCAAAATTTCCAATGATTGCATTGGAGTGGAATTGAATCGAAATTGTCTTCGGAATATTTCGATGTTGGAATTCGTGATTATACGGATGTTGTTATGGAAATTTGAAAGATATATATTTATATCGTTATTTCCAATACGACATTTGTTAATCGTAGAATTTGATATTGAATATAAGCCGATATATTTTCTATTCAGAGCCTTATATTGAATATCAAATGTGATTTGGGTTTGTCGTGAATGGTGTCTTCACTAACACTGTTCTTGAACCCAGTTGAGAAAAGATTAAATCTCTTTATTTAGATTTAATGAAATGTACCAATTAAATAATATTTAATTGGAATTGAATTGATATTGATTTTTGGGTTTATCGTGAACAGTGTTTTAAACAACACTCGTTCTTTAACCCGATAATTAATGAATGTGATTTTGGGTTTATCGTCAACTGTGTTTTTAAATGACACTGATTCTTTAACCCAGTTAAAGATTAAAACTAAGTGGAGTTTTAATGAATCTTTAATTAGATTGAAAAGATCGAAAATGGGGTACCACCAGTTTTGCTCCAGGCGATAGTTAAATCTTTAATTAGATTTGAACGTAAAATGGTAACTGAATTTACCGATAACACCATGGTGTTAGATATGAAGTATTACCAGTTTTACTTCATGGGATGAATAGGTCGGGATTGGGAAATTAAAACCAATGATTACTACGGTAAGGTTCGCTAATTCCGACTAGTTGAATCGAAATTCAAAGGAAGATTAGAGAATAAATTCAAGAAATCATCTTGGATAAAATTAATGGGAACCTTTCCCTATGAATGTGAAATCAGAAACTAACTGTCGGTTAGCTAAGCAGAATGGTTTTCTGGATATTGATCTGATGTTGGTTTCGGCCTTCGGGGTTAATATTTGGGGAATTATTCTCTTGATTAATTTACGGTTAGTGACTGATGAATTGGAATGAGGCGTATGTTGTGTTTGTGTAACACTTATTTAAAATATACGCGAGTTATTCGGAAAGACCGGGTTTATCCCATTTTGAATAACTGATACGACGATAAGTCGAAGATGAAGACGATGGTCGAAGACCGGAAGTCTTCACGTCGTTTGGGTGATTACTGATGATCTTGATTGGGTTGTACACCCAAGAAGATGGAAACAGTTGGTGATCGTCCAGACGTACTTGGAGATCGATGGATATGCGGGGTACTAGGTGCCTCCGGTTTCGTTCAAACCCAGAACGGACTTGTAAATGGACTGTGTGTCTGACATTGGATTTTAGTCCGTGTGATTGATCTCTATTAAATATATATCTGTTTGGCGGCGGAGAATTTATTCTCTTGCTTAACGCCCTTCTCTGAGACGTACGAGCTCAGGGGTTATATATTGATGGATATCAAACACATGGAGTGAATTTCCTGTGTGGCATGCCTAAGTGGCAATTGATCGAGGCTTCTGTTGAAAAGCAAAGTCTTGTGGTGATGATCAAAGCACGGCCTTTGTGGCATAGCTTTGTGTAACGTTTACTTCGCGAGTTTCACACCCGGTATGAACCAAAAACGGGAGACGGACCTCAGGGAGGGCATGCGTTTCTTCCTAGTTAGAAGTGGCGTCAGTGGTTTTACATGCCCTGACGAGTTTGACTTATGTGGTTGTTGCTGTTGCGAGGCGCCTCGGATTGATCGGTCGTTCTCGAACCGATGGAGTCATTTAGTTGGCTCATTTACGCCCCAAAGGGCGGGGAAACGTAGTGTTCAGGCATTTTAATCCACATCGGTGGACCGGCCCTGACGATCCAAGGGTCACTCGAGCTCTGATCCTGAGACTCGGGCTAGGCAGTCTCGAATCGGTTGAGGACTATCTTTTGCCTCGGTTCATAGACGGAAATCCAATTTCCAAATACGTGACTTTGCGGTTTTATTTGTAAACCTATATATGGCGACATAGTGGCATGGGACACTCATGCCGCCTATGATTGATACTTATGATTTGAAGTTGTTTTATACACTATGCACTTATAATAGTATCAAACGATTTGTTTTAACCGTATCAAGCATTCTTTGGCTGTTATAAGGGAAAACACTATCCTCGGCTGCGTTGCATTGTGTGATGGGACCTGGGTCTTATAACAGCTTCATTTTTCTTTATTTAGCATTGCGCTGTTTGTTTTATGCACTGGTATTCTTGGGAGGAAACCCGTTCCGTGTTATACGGCGTGGTCCCTTGATTTACCTAATGATTTAAAATAAAGATTAATAACTGTTTTAGTTCTCACACCAGTCACATGACTGACCTGGAGTTTATTGTTTTAACCTAAACTCTGGGTGCCCCTATTTTGACATGGGCAGCTAGTAGTTTTGGTTTTGCAGATTTATATTCACAGGATCCTGGTTTACAGCTGGAACGATATCCGGAAAGCTTTGTATCCGTATATCTCTTCTAGTTGTGTATTGTATTATTTTCCGCTGCTATGTATTTAAATTTAATTAAATCTCTGATATTTCTGTGTAATATTCATTTATACTCTGTATATTCTTGTAATCTGATGCATTGTTGTAATATACAATGAAATGTTCCTTTATATGTGTTTTGTTGTGGCTTGTTCTCGAACTATCCGACGCTTTCCTTTACGGGGAAGTTACGGGTTTTCACAGTTGGTATCAGAGCTTTGGTTTGCAAAGCTCAGAGAACAAGACACATTAGAACCGTACGAAAGAATTCATCAGATATTGGATTAGTAATATCCAATTAGAATGACTCGTTAGAGATGGGATCAGTAGTATCCTAGAACGAGTGTGAAGAGTATATTTTTAAAATGAAAACAAATTTTGTTTTGAAAATTTAAATCAATCATTCGTATTTGATTAGTTATTTATATTGATTTTGGACAATTCAGTATATAAAGAATTTGCATATACGCCTTGTAAACGTATATTCAAAGTTTTAATATATTGGGTAGATATAGAATCACATTCTAGTTGCCCGGGGATGATTCTGATAATGCTGCAGTGTTACCAGTATTTATTTTCGAGTGACGAAGGTGTGATATCTATATATTTCCATTAGGCTGGTGTGAGAACCAAAACTTATATAGTTAGAACACATTGTTGTGAATTGGCATCAAAAACATGATTTTTTGTATATGTATCAAAGATAATGAATTTGAAACTCTAATTCGCTAATTGATTGATGTTTGTGTTGTTTGTTTATTTGTTTGATAATTTTGAACCATTACGCCTAATTGTATCAAATATTGAATTGTATTGAAATTGGTCGCATTTGCTTGCATATACTGGTGCTTACATTGAACAGGTCATAGCAAGGAGGCTAGAGCCAGAGAATAAAATTTGTTTGCCCGACAAATAGGTACATGTTTACTGTTTTGTTTGGGTGATGATGATTTTATGAGCCTATTGGCTAGCCGCTTGGCTTTTTCTTTTTCTTTTTGAGATCTGAAGGACCGGGGAAGCTATTTGAAATTCCCCGATGCTCCCGGTGCAGGGGAGGTTATGGCGAAATTTTTCGAAAATTTAGGGTGTTAGCCAAATTTTTGAAAATTTGAAAATTCTCAGAAACTGAAAAGTTGGAGAATGGAAGTCAGATCGAACGTAGAGTTGATTAATCAAACCATTTTCGACTTTGTTCCTTTTCGGGGACGAAAAGTTTTGAGTGGGGGAGATTGTAACAACCCGAAAATCTGGGCCAGTTTAAAATTTTTATTTTAGCGATTTTAGCGAATTTTGATTATTTAAAATGAATTATTTTAAATAAAATCAACGAGAAATTTATTTTCAATATAGAATTCGACGTATATATTATATACGTCGTCGTTAGAATATAAATATTTATTTATATTTATAAAAGGAATTGAAAATGGCGCGGTAGTTCGATAATTCGATTTCAAACTTTGATTGAATGTGCCGGGTGCAAAACAATCCGGATTTTAGCGAAACCAAAACATTAGGATCTAATTGATAATGTCTTTCCAACGAATCCGAAAAATTGAAATTTCATAACGGGAATCAAAAGATATGTCCTGTTGAAAATTCGGAATAGTCGCTATGGAATTCAGGCCTTTAAAAATGGGAATTTTGCAAATGACCTCAGATTTCAACGAAACCAGCTTTGTTGGATCCGCAGTGTCAAGTTATTGCTAGATTCCAGATTTCATAATTTTTCGATTCAATATGTGAGCGTGGCAAAGGAAAACGCGTTTGACCAGTTTTAGTTGATTTTAATCGACTGGAAATTGGCCATTTTTCCAACAGTCTCAGAATTCGACGAAATTAGTTTTGTTAGGACCGTATCGTCAATACGAAGCTAGAAAATATTTTTTTGGAATTTTTCTAGTTAGTATGTGACCCCGGTAATTTGAAATGTACGTTTAAAATTCAATATAGTGATTTAATTGTAAATTTAACGGAAACTGATTGTAACGTTCGAATCAGTTTACGATGCATATCCCATTGTGTTCGGAATGGGGGTAAAGCGCTATAGATGACAGGCGGTGGACCTCGTTTCGAGGTCGTATGGAAAAGTACCTTTTTTGAAATTAAAATAATTAAAAATAAAAAAAAATAAGAAAATAAAACCCTTTCTCCCTTTATCTTTCTGCCCCCCCCCCCCTCCCCCGTTCGATTTCATTTCTCAGAATAAAAAAAAAAGAGAAGAAAATCCCGCGTCGATCGTGGGAACCGCCGCCTCCACCCACGACCGCTCTTCCCCCCCCTGATGTCGACCGCAACGCCCAGGCCCCCTCCTCTTCGATGCGTCGCAGACCCCCCCCCCCCCCCAGAAAAAGCCGCCGCCTTGGATGGCGCGCAACCCACCTCCGGCGCTAACTCCAGCGAAACCCCCTCCCCCCCGATCCCCCTTCTAGCTCACCTCCTCCTCCTCTAAACCGAACCCCGACTAACCACGAAGACCCCGAACCCTAGAAACCCGTCCACTGATCGACTTCACACCAGAAGCAGCCCCTCCCTCTTCCAAAATCCGTAAGTATTTTAGTTTGTTTACTGATTTTCTTTTATAGCATAAAGAACTGAAATAAGTTTGATTTTTAAATTAGATAAGTTTGATTTTTAAATTAGATAAGTTTGATTTTTAAATTAGAAAAGTTTGATTTTTAAATTAGATAAGTTTGATTTTTAAATTAGAAAAGTTTGATTTTTAAATTAGAAAAGTTTGATTTTTAAATTAGAAAAGTTTGATTTTTAAATTAGAAAAGTTTGATTTTTAAATTAGAAAAGATTTGATTTTTAAATTAGAAATAAGTTTGATTTTTAAATTAGAAAAGATTTGATTTTTAAATTAGAAATAAGTTTGATTTTTAAATTAGAAAAGTTTGATTTTTAAATTAGAAAAGATTTGATTTTTAAATTAGAAAAGATTTGATTTTTAAATTAGAAAAGATTTGATTTTTACTTTAGTAAAAATTCGATTTTTATATATTGAACTTTGAAGTAAAAATTCGATTTTTATATATTGAACTTTGAAGTAAAAATTCGTTTTTTATATATTGAACTTTGAAGTAAAAATTCGATTTTTATATATTGAACATCGAAGTAAAAATATGATTTGTATATATTGAATAGCGAAGTAAAAATTCGATTTTTACATATGTAGTGAAAGCGGACAACGAAGATGACAAAAGGGCGAGAACGAAGAAGATTTATATCAAAGAAGAGTCAAAATGTTTGGATAGCTATTGGTGAGAATTTCTCACCTTTCAATTTCTTTTTCTAGCTATATATATATATACTAGGATGTAGACGGTGCTTAGTAGCACCCGACACAATCGTCCACAGACCATGGACTTGTTTGTTTGGTTGCATAGATTAGTTAGATGATTTGATTTGAAATTGAATTGTTTGGTGAAATGAATGGATTTGATTGATGTGTGAATGGCGTGGGCCTTCACTAGACCGGGGATAAGGCTAGGCCTCGTCCCGTTTCTAGTATCGTGCCGTTATGCCGCCGAAATTTTCTAAAATATGTTAGAAAAATAAAAATACCATTTTATTTAAAGAATGAACTGAATAGAAATTCATATGTTAGAATAAAATGTTTTATCGTTAAAAATATAATTTTTAACGTGAATATGAATATAGTGAATGTGAATAAATAAAATATTCATTTACAAACCGGACGGTTTGTTTATGTACACCTATTTAAATGACATTGATTGGGACGATAAATTTTTACACATCGCCCAACTGCACAACTAAAATCTGTGTTTGATTGTTTGAAAACCCCACACGGGTGTTGGGATGAAATTTGAAGTTCACTCATCCTGATTGATTAAATATGTCGATCGATTGATTGACAGGCTGTTATAGGCGTTAGATATCTATATTTGATGCTTATGCAGTGTAGTGCACTTTGGTTGATGGTTGATTATTTTTCAATGCTATTATATACGTGTGATGTATGAAAATCCATATAATTAACTTTATATGGTAATTGGTTGGGCCTCATTCCAATTTGAAAAATTAAAGAATATATAAAATAAAGGTTCATGTGTTGACAGTACTCATCCGTTGAGATTAGTCATGTGTTGAACGAAATATTTTAGTAATAAAATTTACATCTTTATCAATATAAAATAAAGGTTCATGTGTTGACAGTACTCATCCATTGAGACCGGTCATGTGTTGAACGAAATATTTTGATAATAACAACTATTTTGAAAAAGAAATATTTGAAATAGAATATTTGAAAATAGAAATTTATGAAGCCGTGTTGATTAGATTGACGCCATTTTGACGTGAACGATATTTATATCGATTTTATTCATTTTAAAATGAATATTGAAAAGTGATTTCGAAATCGATTTTGAAATGAATTGAAAACGATTTCGAAATGAATTGAATTGAAAACGATTTCGAAATGAATTGAATTGAAAACGATTTCGAAATGAATTGAATTGAAAACGATTTTGAAATGAATTGAAAACGATTTTGAAATGAATTGAAAACGATTTCGAAATGAATTGAATTGAAAACGATTTTGAAATGAATTGAAAACGATTTCGAAATGAATTGAATTGAAAACGACTTCGAATTCGAATTGAATTTAAAACGAATTGAAATGAATTCAAATTGAATTGAAATTTGAATTGAATAGAAATGAATTTTAAAACGAATTTATAAAGAAGAATTCAATTTTGATTTGAATTGAAATAGAAGTTGAAATTGTTTTTGAAACTAATTCCAAACGATTTATATAATTCGTTTTAAATAGAAATCGACGATATATATATTATATATATAATATAATGGCCTGAATAGAACGCGCCGCGGCAGTTCGTGAATTTCGACCATTTATTTCAAACGGACATTACGGGAGATCCGACCGTCGGATTCTCCTAAAACCGGAACCGTTGGGTTCGTATCGAAAAGAGCTTTCTAACGAATATTAGAAATTTGAAATCTAACGGTTGGATTTGGAATTATGTCCAAATCAAATTTGAAAAAGGTCGCTGTAAGTGCAGTTCGATGGCCGTTGTTGGAAATCGACTGTACAGGCCTTGATAAAATTATTAAAAATAGTAATAATTTGTGTAAAATCATAAGAAATGATTTAGAAAGAATTGGGATGAAAAACTCCATATTTGAAAAGATAAAAATAGATTTTTATCGAAATGAACTAGTTTTGAACTAGAATTATAATTCTATTTATTTTTAAGTAAATAAATTGAATTCGAAAGGGTTTTAAAAATAACCAGAATTTCCAATGATTGCATTGGAGTGGAATTGAATCGAAATTGTCTTCGGAATATTTCGATGTTGGAATTCGTGATTATACGGATGTTGTTATGGAAATTTGAAAGATATATATTTATATCGTTATTTCCAATACGACATTTGTTAATCGTAGAATTTGATATTGAATATAAGCCGATATATTTTCTATTCAGAGCCTTATATTGAATATCAAATGTGATTTGGGTTTGTCGTGAATGGTGTCTTCACTAACACTGTTCTTGAACCCAGTTGAGAAAAGATTAAATCTCTTTATTTAGATTTAATGAAATGTACCAATTAAATAATATTTAATTGGAATTGAATTGATATTGATTTTTGGGTTTATCGTGAACAGTGTTTTAAACAACACTCGTTCTTTAACCCGATAATTAATGAATGTGATTTTGGGTTTATCGTGAACTGTGTTTTTAAATGACACTGATTCTTTAACCCAGTTAAAGATTAAAACTAAGTGGAGTTTTAATGAATCTTTAATTAGATTGAAAAGATCGAAAATGGGGTACCACCAGTTTTGCTCCAGGCGATAGTTAAATCTTTAATTAGATTTGAACGTAAAATGGTAATTGAATTTACCGATAACACCATGGTGTTAGATATGAAGTATTACCAGTTTTACTTCATGGGATGAATAGGTCGGGATTGGGAAATTAAAACCAATGATTACTACGGTAAGGTTCGCTAATTCCGACTAGTTGAATCGAAATTCAAAGGAAGATTAGAGAATAAATTCAAGAAATCATCTTGGATAAAATTAATGGGAACCTTTCCCTATGAATGTGAAATCAGAAACTAACTGTCGGTTAGCTAAGCAGAATGGTTTTCTGGATATTGATCTGATGTTGGTTTCGGCCTTCGGGGTTAATATTTGGGGAATTATTCTCTTGATTAATTTACGGTTAGTGACTGATGAATTGGAATGAGGCGTATGTTGTGTTTGTGTAACACTTATTTAAAATATACGCGAGTTATTCGGAAAGACCGGGTTTATCCCATTTTGAATAACTGATACGACGATAAGTCGAAGATGAAGACGATGGTCGAAGACCGGAAGTCTTCACGTCGTTTGGGTGATTACTGATGATCTTGATTGGGCTGTACACCCAAGAAGATGGAAACAGTTGGTGATCGTCCAGACGTACTTGGAGATCGATGGATATGCGGGGTACTAGGTGCCTCCGGTTTCGTTCAAACCCAGAACGGACTTGTAAATGGACTGTGTGTCTGACATTGGATTTTAGTCCGTGTGATTGATCTCTATTAAATATATATCTGTTTGGCGGCGGAGAATTTATTCTCTTGCTTAACGCCCTTCTCTGAGACGTACGAGCTCAGGGGTTATATATTGATGGATATCAAACACATGGAGTGAATTTCCTGTGTGGCATGCCTAAGTGGCAATTGATCGAGGCTTCTGTTGAAAAGCAAAGTCTTGTGGTGATGATCAAAGCACGGCCTTTGTGGCATAGCTTTGTGTAACGTTTACTTCGCGAGTTTCACACCCGGTATGAACCAAAAACGGGAGACGGACCTCAGGGAGGGCATGCGTTTCTTCCTAGTTAGAAGTGGCGTCAGTGGTTTTACATGCCCTGACGAGTTTGACTTATGTGGTTGTTGCTGTTGCGAGGCGCCTCGGATTGATCGGTCGTTCTCGAACCGATGGAGTCATTTAGTTGGCTCATTTACGCCCCAAAGGGCGGGAAAACGTAGTGCTCAGGCATTTTAATCCACATCGGTGGACCGGCCCTGACGATCCAAGGGTCACTCGAGCTCTGATCCTGAGACTCGGGCTAGGCAGTCTCGAATCGGTTGAGGACTATCTTTTGCCTCGGTTCATAGACGGAAATCCAATTTCCAAATACGTGACTTTGCGGTTTTATTTGTAAACCTATATATGGCGACATAGTGGCATGGGACACTCATGCCGCCTATGATTGATACTTATGATTTGAAGTTGTTTTATACACTATGCACTTATAATAGTATCAAACGATTTGTTTTAATCGTATCAAGCATTCTTTGGCTGTTATAAGGGAAAACACTATCCTCGGCTGCGTTGCATTGTGTGATGGGACCTGGGTCTTATAACAGCTTCATTTTTCTTTATTTAGCATTGCGCTGTTTGTTTTATGCACTGGTATTCTTGGGAGGAAACCCGTTCCGTGTTATACGGCGTGGTCCCTTGATTTACCTAATGATTTAAAATAAAGATTAATAACTGTTTTAGTTCTCACACCAGTCACATGACTGACCTGGAGTTTATTGTTTTAACCTAAACTCTGGGTGCCCCTATTTTGACATGGGCAGCTAGTAGTTTTGGTTTTGCAGATTTATATTCACAGGATCCTGGTTTACAGCTGGAACGATATCCGGAAAGCTTTGTATCCGTATATCTCTTCTAGTTGTGTATTGTATTATTTTCCGCTGCTATGTATTTAAATGTAATTAAATCTCTGATATTTCTGTGTAATATTCATTTATACTCTGTATATTCTTGTAATCTGATGCATTGTTGTAATATACAATGAAATGTTCCTTTATATGTGTTTTGTTGTGGCTTGTTCTCGAACTATCCGACGCTTTCCTTTACGGGGAAGTTACGGGTTTTCACAGTTGGTATCAGAGCTTTGGTTTGCAAAGCTCAGAGAACAAGACACATTAGAACCGTACGAAAGAATTCATCAGATATTGGATTAGTAATATCCAATTAGAATGACTCGTTAGAGATGGGATCAGTAGTATCCTAGAACGAGTGTGAAGAGTATATTTTTAAAATGAAAACAAATTTTGTTTTGAAAATTTAAATCAATCATTCGTATTTGATTAGTTATTTATATTGATTTTGGACAATTCAGTATATAAAGAATTTGCATATACGCCTTGTAAACGTATATTCAAAGTTTTAATATATTGGGTAGATATAGAATCACATTCTAGTTGCCCGGGGATGATTCTGATAATGCTGCAGTGTTACCAGTATTTATTTTCGAGTGACGAAGGTGTGATATCTATATATTTCCATTAGGCTGGTGTGAGAACCAAAACTTATATAGTTAGAACACATTGTTGTGAATTGGCATCAAAAACATGATTTTTTGTATATGTATCAAAGATAATGAATTTGAAACTCTAATTCGCTAATTGATTGATGTTTGTGTTGTTTGTTTATTTGTTTGATAATTTTGAACCATTACGCCTAATTGTATCAAATATTGAATTGTATTGAAATTGGTCGCATTTGCTTGCATATACTGGTGCTTACATTGAACAGGTCATAGCAAGGAGGCTAGAGCCAGAGAATAAAATTTGTTTGCCCGACAAATAGGTACATGTTTACTGTTTTGTTTGGGTGATGATGATTTTATGAGCCTATTGGCTAGCCGCTTGGCTTTTTCTTTTTCTTTTTGAGATCTGAAGGACCGGGGAAGCTATTTGAAATTCCCCGATGCTCCCGGTGCAGGGGAGGTTATGGCGAAATTTTTCGAAAATTTAGGGTGTTAGCCAAATTTTTGAAAATTTGAAAATTCTCAGAAACTGAAAAGTTGGAGAATGGAAGTCAGATCGAACGTAGAGTTGATTAATCAAACCATTTTCGACTTTGTTCCTTTTCGGGGACGAAAAGTTTTGAGTGGGGGAGATTGTAACAACCCGAAAATCTGGGCCAGTTTAAAATTTTTATTTTAGCGATTTTAGCGAATTTTGATTATTTAAAATGAATTATTTTAAATAAAATCAACGAGAAATTTATTTTCAATATAGAATTCGACGTATATATTATATACGTCGTCGTTAGAATATAAATATTTATTTATATTTATAAAAGGAATTGAAAATGGCGCGGTAGTTCGATAATTCGATTTCAAACTTTGATTGAATGTGCCGGGTGCAAAACAATCCGGATTTTAGCGAAACCAAAACATTAGGATCTAATTGATAATATCTTTCCAACGAATCCGAAAAATTGAAATTTCATAACGGGAATCAAAAGATATGTCCTGTTGAAAATTCGGAATAGTCGCTATGGAATTCAGGCCCTTAAAAATGGGAATTTTGCAAATGGCCTCAGATTTCAACGAAACCAGCTTTGTTGGATCCGCAGTGTCAAGTTATTGCTAGATTCCAGATTTCATAATTTTTCGATTCAATATGTGAGCGTGGCAAAGGAAAACGCGTTTGACCAGTTTCAGTTGATTTTAATCGACTGGAAATTGGCCATTTTTCCAACAGTCTCAGAATTCGACGAAATTAGTTTTGTTAGGACCGTATCGTCAATACGAAGCTAGAAAATATTTTTCTAGAATTTTTCTAGTTAGTATGTGACTCCGGTAATTTGAAATGTACGTTTAAAATTCAATATAGTGATTTAATTGTAAATTTAACGGAAACTGATTGTAACGTTCGAATCAGCTTACGATGCATATCCCATTGTGTTCGGAATGGGGGTAAAACGCTATAGACGACAGGTGGTGGACCTCGTTTCGAGGTCGTATGGAAAAGTACCTTTTTTGAAATTAAAATAATTAAAAAAAAAAAACCTTTCTCCCTTTATCTTTCTGCCCCCCCCCCCCCCCCCCCCCCCGTTCGATTTCATTTCTCAGAATAAAAAAAAAAGAAAAGAAGAAAATCCCGCGTCGATCGTGGGAACCGCCGCCTCCACCCTTCGCCATCGCCACCCACGACCGCTCTTCCCCTCCCCCTGATGTCGACCGCAACGCCCAGGCCCCCTCCTCTTCGATGCGTCGCAGAACCCCCCCCCCAGAAAAAGCCGCCGCCTTGGATGGCGCGCAACCCACCTCCGGCGCTAACTCCAGCAAACCCCCCCCCCCCCCCCGATCCCCCTTCTAGCTCACCTCCTCCTCCTCTAAACCGAACCCCGACTAACCATGAAGACCCCGAACCCTAGAAACCCGTCCACTGATCGACTTCACACCAGAAGCAGCCCCTCCCTCTTCCAAAATCCGTAAGTATTTTAGTTTGTTTACTGATTTTCTTTTATAGCATAAAGAACTGAAATAAGTTTGATTTTTAAATTAGATAAGTTTGATTTTTAAATTAGATAAGTTTGATTTTTAAATTAGAAAAGTTTGATTTTTAAATTAGATAAGTTTGATTTTTAAATTAGAAAAGTTTGATTTTTAAATTAGAAAAGTTTGATTTTTAAATTAGAAAAGATTTGATTTTTAAATTAGAAATAAGTTTGATTTTTAAATTAGAAAAGTTTGATTTTTAAATTAGAAAAGATTTGATTTTTAAATTAGAAAAGATTTGATTTTTACTTTAGTAAAAATTCGATTTTTATATATTGAACTTTGAAGTAAAAATTCGATTTTTATATATTGAACTTTGAAGTAAAAATTCGATTTTTATATATTGAACATCGAAGTAAAAATATGATTTGTATATATTGAATAGCGAAGTAAAAATTCGATTTTTACATATGTAGTGAAAGCGGACAACGAAGATGACAAAAGGGCGAGAACGAAGAAGATTTATATCAAAGAAGAGTCAAAATGTTTGGATAGCTATAGGTGAGAATTTCTCACATTTCAATTTCTTTTTCTAGCTAAATATATATATACTAGGATGCAGACGGTGCTTAGTAGCACCCGACACAATCGTCCACAGACCATGGACTTGTTTGTTTGGTTGCATAGATTAGTTAGATGATTTGATTTGAAATTGAATTGTTTGGTGAAATGAATGGATTTGATTGATGTGTGAATGGCGTGGGCCTTCACTAGACCGGGGATAAGGCTAGGCCTCGTCCCGTTTCTAGTATCGTGCCGTTATGCCGCCGAAATTTTCTAAAATATGTTAGAAAAATAAAAATATCATTTTATTTAAAGAATGAACTGAATAGAAATTCATATGTTAGAATAAAATGTTTTATCGTTAAAAATATAATTTTTAACGTGAATATGAATATAGTGAATGTGAATAAATAAAATATTCATTTACAAACCGGACGGTTTGTTTATGTACACCTATTTAAATGACATTGATTGGGACGATAAATTTTTACACATCGCCCAACTGCACAACTAAAATCTGTGTTTGATTGTTTGAAAACCCCACACGGGTGTTGGGATGAAATTTGAAGTTCACTCATCCTGATTGATTAAATATGTCGATCGATTGATTGACAGGCTGTTATAAGCGTTAGATATCTATATTTGATGCTTATGCAGTGTAGTGCACTTTGGTTGATGGTTGATTATTTTTCAATGCTATTATATACGTGTGATGTATGAAAATCCATATAATTAACTTTATATGGTAATTGGTTGGGCCTCATTCCAATTTGAAAAATTAAAGAATATATAAAATAAAGGTTCATGTGTTGACAGTACTCATCCGTTGAGATTAGTCATGTGTTGAACGAAATATTTTAGTAATAAAATTTACATCTTTATCAATATAAAATAAAGGTTCATGTGTTGACAGTACTCATCCATTGAGATTGGTCATGTGTTGAACGAAATATTTTGATAATAACAACTATTTTGAAAAAGAAATATTTGAAATAGAATATTTGAAAATAGAAATTTATGAAGCCGTGTTGATTAGATTGACGCCATTTTGACGTGAACGATATTTATATCGATTTTATTCATTTTAAAATGAATATTGAAAAGTGATTTCGAAATCGATTTTGAAATGAATTGAAAACGATTTCGAAATGAATTGAATTGAAAACGATTTCGAAATGAATTGAATTGAAAACGATTTCGAAATGAATTGAATTGAAAACGATTTTGAAATGAATTGAAAACGATTTTGAAATGAATTGAAAACGATTTCGAAATGAATTGAATTGAAAACGATTTTGAAATGAATTGAAAACGATTTCGAAATGAATTGAATTGAAAACGACTTCGAATTCGAATTGAATTTAAAACGAATTGAAATGAATTCAAATTGAATTGAAATTTGAATTGAATAGAAATGAATTTTAAAACGAATTTATAAAGAAGAATTCAATTTTGATTTGAATTGAAATAGAAGTTGAAATTGTTTTTGAAACGAATTCCAAACGATTTATATAATTCGTTTTAAATAGAAATCGACGATATATATATTATATATATAATATAATGGCCTGAATAGAACGCGCCGCGGCAGTTCGTGAATTTCGACCATTTATTTCAAACGGACATTACGGGAGATCCGACCGTCGGATTCTCCTAAAACCGGAACCGTTGGGTTCGTATCGAAAAGAGCTTTCTAACGAATATTAGAAATTTGAAATCTAACGGTTGGATTTGGAATTATGTCCAAATCAAATTTGAAAAAGGTCGCTGTAAGTGCAGTTCGATGGCCGTTGTTGGAAATCGACTGTACAGGCCTTGATAAAATTATTAAAAATAGTAATAATTTGTGTAAAATCATAAGAAATGATTTAGAAAGAATTGGGATGAAAAACTCCATATTTGAAAAGATAAAAATAGATTTTTATCGAAATGAACTAGTTTTGAACTAGAATTATAATTCTATTTATTTTTAAGTAAATAAATTGAATTCGAAAGGGTTTTAAAAATAACCAGAATTTCCAATGATTGCATTGGAGTGGAATTGAATCGAAATTGTCTTCGGAATATTTCGATGTTGGAATTCGTGATTATACGGATGTTGTTATGGAAATTTGAAAGATATATATTTATATCGTTATTTCCAATACGACATTTGTTAATCGTAGAATTTGATATTGAATATAAGCCGATATATTTTCTATTCAGAGCCTTATATTGAATATCAAATGTGATTTGGGTTTGTCGTGAATGGTGTCTTCACTAACACTGTTCTTGAACCCAGTTGAGAAAAGATTAAATCTCTTTATTTAGATTTAATGAAATGTACCAATTAAATAATATTTAATTGGAATTGAATTGATATTGATTTTTGGGTTTATCGTGAACAGTGTTTTAAACAACACTCGTTCTTTAACCCGATAATTAATGAATGTGATTTTGGGTTTATCGTGAACTGTGTTTTTAAATGACACTGATTCTTTAACCCAGTTAAAGATTAAAACTAAGTGGAGTTTTAATGAATCTTTAATTAGATTGAAAAGATCGAAAATGGGGTACCACCAGTTTTGCTCCAGGCGATAGTTAAATCTTTAATTAGATTTGAACGTAAAATGGTAATTGAATTTACCGATAACACCATGGTGTTAGATATGAAGTATTACCAGTTTTACTTCATGGGATGAATAGGTCGGGATTGGGAAATTAAAACCAATGATTACTACGGTAAGGTTCGCTAATTCCGACTAGTTGAATCGAAATTCAAAGGAAGATTAGAGAATAAATTCAAGAAATCATCTTGGATAAAATTAATGGGAACCTTTCCCTATGAATGTGAAATCAGAAACTAACTGTCGGTTAGCTAAGCAGAATGGTTTTCTGGATATTGATCTGATGTTGGTTTCGGCCTTCGGGGTTAATATTTGGGGAATTATTCTCTTGATTAATTTACGGTTAGTGACTGATGAATTGGAATGAGGCGTATGTTGTGTTTGTGTAACACTTATTTAAAATATACGCGAGTTATTCGGAAAGACCGGGTTTATCCCATTCTGAATAACTGATACGACGATAAGTCGAAGATGAAGACGATGGTCGAAGACCGGAAGTCTTCACGTCGTTTGGGTGATTACTGATGATCTTGATTGGGCTGTACACCCAAGAAGATGGAAACAGTTGGTGATCGTCCAGACGTACTTGGAGATCGATGGATATGCGGGGTACTAGGTGCCTCCGGTTTCGTTCAGACCCAGAACGGACTTGTAAATGGACTGTGTGTCTGAC
Organism: Allium sativum; assembly: GCA_030737875.1. Lineage (NCBI taxonomy): Eukaryota > Viridiplantae > Streptophyta > Magnoliopsida > Asparagales > Amaryllidaceae > Allium > Allium sativum. The sequence goes on from CM060913.1 coordinate 40,421,676, forward strand.
ATTGGATTTTAGTCCGTGTGATTGATCTCTATTAAATATATATCTGTTTGGCGGCGGAGAATTTATTCTCTTGCTTAACGCCCTTCTCTGAGACGTACGAGCTCAGGGGTTATATATTGATGGATATCAAACACATGGAGTGAATTGCCTGTGTGGCATGCCTAAGTGGCAATTGATCGAGGCTTCTGTTGAAAAGCAAAGTCTTGTGGTGATGATCAAAGCACGACCTTTGTGGCATAGCTTTGTGTAACGTTTACTTCGCGAGTTTCACACCCGGTATGAACCAAAAACGGGAGACGGACCTCAGGGAGGGCATGCGTTTCTTCCTAGTTAGAAGTGGCGTCAGTGGTTTTACACGCCCTGACGAGTTTGACTTATGTGGTTGTTGCTGTTGCGAGGCGCCTCGGATTGATCGGTCGTTCTCGAACCGATGGAGTCATTTAGTTGGCTCATTTACGCCCCAAAGGGCGGGGAAACGTAGTGTTCAGGCATTTTAATCCACATCGGTGGACCGGCCCTGACGATCCAAGGGTCACTCGAGCTCTGATCCTGAGACTCGGGCTAGGCAGTCTCGAATCGGTTGAGGACTATCTTTTGCCTCGGTTCATAGATGGAAATCCAATTTCCAAATACGTGACTTTGCAGTTTTATTTGTAAACCTATATATGGCGACATAGTGGCATGGGACGCTCATGCCGCCTATGATTGATACTTATGATTTGAAGTTGTTTTATACACTATGCACTTATAATAGTATCAAACGATTTGTTTTAACCGTATCAAGCATTCTTTTGCTGTTATAAGGGAAAACCCTATCCTCGGCTGCGTTGCATTGTGTGATGGGACCTGGGTCTTATAACAGCTTCATTTTTCTTTATTTAGCATTGCGCTGTTTGTTTTATGCACTGGTATTCTTGGGAGGAAACCCGTTCCGTGTTATACGGCGTGGTCCCTTGATTTACCTAATGATTTAAAATAAAGATTAATAACTGTTTTAGTTCTCACACCAGTCACATGACTGACCTGGAGTTTATTGTTTTAACCTAAACTCTGGGTGCCCCTATTTGACACGGGCAGCTAGTAGTTTTGGTTTTGCAGATTTATATTCACAGGATCCTGGTTTACAGCTGGAACGATATCCGGAAAGCTTTGTATCCGTATATCTCTTCTAGTTGTGTATTGTATTATTTTCCGCTGCTATGTATTTAAATGTAATTAAATCTCTGATATTTCTGTGTAATATTCATTTATACTCTGTATATTCTTGTAATCTGATGCATTGTTGTAATATACAATGAAATGTTCCTTTATATGTGTTTTGTTGTGACTTGTTCTCGAACTATCCGACGCTTTCCTTTACGGGGAAGTTACGGGTTTTCACACCGTCTGGCTAATGTGACCACTCTACGGAATTGTAAACCATCATCCGGAGCCAATGGAAGTTGTCTCAAGTCAAAATTCCTTTCCAGTCAAAAGTTATGGCCAAAACAGAACCAACTAGGGGTAAAATGGTCATTTAAAAATCAACCGAAATCATGAACATGGGAAATGAACATAATAGTCGTCTCCCAAAGTTACATTACCATACGACTTCATATAGGAAAGAAATAAATATTCCATGATCCTATGAGGCGTAGAATGCGGGTCGTTACATTCTCCCCCCCCCCCCCCTTAAGAAATTTCGCCCCCGAAATTCCCTATCCATAACACACAAAGGGTTCCGCGTGCCTATCAACCATAAAACAACAATCAATATGCAAAACAAGTCTATCATAGCATGCGGTTTACTAACAAGAGAAGAAACTATCACTACCAAAACCTTACTAGGCAAAAAGTTCTGGATACTTCTTCTTTATATTCTCCTCTGTTTCCAAGTACAGTCTTTTTCATTCTCACCCCATTGGACTTTGACTAGTTTCACCGCCTTCCTTCGAAGCTGCTTCGTATCGTTCCCAACAATACGCATAGACTTGCGGTTCCCAACCGCCTCAAGTTCAACTTCGATGTTATTCAACTGTTCAAGTGAAATAGCCACACTAGGGTCGTGCATGAATTTCCTTAACTGGGAAACATGAAATACGTTGTGAACTCCCGCCATCTTGTCAGGTAGCTCTACTTCATACGCCAAATTCCCAACTTGCTCGAGGACTGGGAATGGGCCAACAAATCTTGGTGCTAACTTACCTCCCCAACCAATCCGAATCACATTCTCTATGGAGAGATCTTGACGAACACCAAGTCGTTAACGAAGAATTCCAAATCTCTTCGTCTCTTATCGAGATAAGCCTTCTGCCTATCTTGGGTAGCCTTCATTCTCTAATATACAATTCACTCAAATACCACCATGACCTGACCTAGTCCTTGGTAAGCCATCAATGAAATCCATTGAGACTTGTTTCCAACGGTTGTGACAAACCACTAGGCTTCTTTTTGCTCAGCTTTAACTAACTAGCAATTTATGCATTTGGTCATAAACTTCCCAACGTCTTTCTTTATCCTCTCCCAGTAGTAGGTCTAATCCATGTCTCTATACATTTTGTTACCACCGGGATTCATAGTCAATTTCGAGTGATGATATGCTCTAAGCATTTCATCTCTCAGTCCATCTACGTTAGGTACAACTAGTCCCTTATTCTTTCGAAGTCACCCTTCTCGATCAAATCCTTACTTGATCATTCTCTTTCCATCGATACCCATCTCTACCCTAGAGATGGTTTCCAATAGATTAGGATCGTCCTTCTAGCTGAAACCAATCCACTCAATCAAAATCGATCTAATCGTCAAGCTTACTAGCGTTTCTGAATCCAATTCACTCTTGGGTCTGAAATCATATCTTGTGATATACTCTAGTTGCTTCCATCCTAGAAACAAAACCCCTAAACTGGCATGTCTCTTACCCAATGCAACTATTACCGTACCCAAATCCTTTACTATGATCACTCTCCCCATGGAGTCATGGCGACTCCACTGCATTGATCCATAGCCACTAGTCCTTTGCTATGTCCACTCTGCCCTATGAAGTCATAAAAACTCCACTGCACTGGCTCATAGCCTTACTATTCCTTTACTATGTCCACTTTGCCCCTCGAGTCATGACGACTCTTCTGCACTGGCTCATAGTCCTACTACAATCACTTTGTTCCCCATCGCTGGAACCCTACAAGTGATAGTCTACTCAAGGGGAACAACATAGCAACCATAACATTTATCAAACAAGTCCTACCTATCACCCGCTAAATTCATAAACACATCGACACCTACATGATTGGTCTAACCAATCCCAATATGTTGATTCTAGTATGTCTGGTCCAACCAACATCAATAACTAATGGAAGCCCAGCCTCCATACATACACCGATGCCTACTTGACTGGTCCAACCAATCCCAAGCCAATGGAAGCCCCGCCTCCCTATGGACTACCGTACGTCCAACATACGTTTATCCTCCAAGGAAAATTAAACTAATGGAAGCCCAGCCTCCAATCGGACTACCGTACGTCCAACGTATGTTTATCCTCCAAGAATAACTAGATCATGTCCAACGGATCCAAGGTAACGGGCGTCCCCAGATACCCCTGCTTTTAGTCCTCCTAAAATACTTGAGTCCAACCCAAGTCTATCCATTATCTTGCTGCCCTATCGAGTCCAACTCGAGCTGAATCCAATTCCTTGCAGCCTTCTCGATTCCAACTCGAGTCAATCTATAACTCAGACCCAGTCTTGAGTATCGATTAGTGACAAACTCTAGTCCAACGTGAGTCGTCTCCCTATTTGTTGCATCTCCAAGATCAACGAACACCCATTTTCTTTTACAAATTCAAGTCCAACTTGAATCGCCCTAATCTTCGTTGAATCTTCCATGATCAACGAACACATCCTATTCCTTCAAAGTTCTACTATCCAATAGAGAACATCAACATAGGGTCCTAAACAATCCATTACTTTGCATCTTTCCCGAGTCCCACTCGAGCAATCTCATAACCCTATCGAGTCTAACTCTGGGCAGTCTATACCATTGAACAGTCTCATCATGTTCCGTCTGCCCATCACTCCTCGAGTAAACCAAGATATCATCCAATGAAAAATCACAACAACTATTTACCCCTCATGCAAACCATCCTAGTCGAAATCGACATTCCCCAAGCACAAGCCCCAAAGGCCCTCAAATACCTCTAAACCCGAAATCCCCCATTGGGCCTAGCTGTTAATCACCCGGTTTAGGCCAATTAAGCTGTTCTTCACCTTCTAAACCTTGTTTCAGCCATATCTCCCAAACGGTGAGTCCGTTTGGCTAATGTGACCACTCCACGGAATTGTAAACCATCATCTGGAGCCAATGGAAGTGGTTTCAGGTTAAATTTCCTTTCCAGTCAAAAGTTATGGCCAAAACAGTACCAACTAGGGGTAAAATGGTCATTTAAAAATCGACAAAAATCATGAACATGGGAAATGACCCCAATAGTCGTCTCCCAAAGTTACATGACCATACGACTTTATATGGGAAAGAAATAAATATTCCAAGATCCTATGATGCGTAGAATGCGGGTCGTTACACATAACATACACATATGAGTCAGATATGAGTCAACACTTATCCAGAAAGGGTCCAAAAATCGAAAATTCATCTGGCGACAAAATTTCCCGCTCTAGGAGGTCGACCACCTAGCCTTAAAGGGTGTCGACACCAGGGTCGACCCACCTATAAGGGTGTTGACACCCCTAGGGCTGATGTGGCAGTCGGTTTCAGAGGGGCAGACAACTATAAATACATGGTCATTTCTCTTGTTTTCTTCATTGAGAATCCATGGGGGCCAAACTCTGCCGGTATCTGAATTGAACTAGATCCATTAATCTCCTACAACTATAAACTTAAGCAATTCAGTTAGAGATTCGACATCCATTCTTCTTCTATTTTTCTAATCAAAACACTGTGAGTTCTTAGTTGCTTTTAGATTTAAATATATAAAAGTAAACGTGATATGACAATAGTTTGGATTTGTTCATATGCCTATATTATATTGGATCCATTGTAAATTGTGAACTTATGACATTCTAAATTGAGTATAACTTGGATCTAAATCTCTATCTTGTTGGATCTATTGTAATTTTGTGGTATTCTATGATGTGGATCTTGGCCTTATTTGTGTTAGATTTATTTTTAACTATTGATCTAAATCTCTATCTTGTTGGATCTATTATAACATTCTATGATGTGGATCTTGACCTTATTTGTGTTAGATCTAGTTTTAACTATTGGATCTGAATTATGTGGACATCTAAATTGCTAATCAGATCTAGTTTATCACCTTGTGCCTATCATATTAGATCTAAACCAGTTGGACATCTAAATTGTTAAATTATATCTTATTATGACATCATAGTTATGTTAGAATCAATTAACAGCCACAAGTTCATTAGATTTATGCTTATATGTCCACCAAATCACCATGCTAGTTTGTGTTTATACCAAAACAATCATCTCCCATCACTTTCCTTTTATTGTTAAGACTAGGATACTTTTAGCTTAGACGCCAAATATTAGCGAACGCGTTAGTTAGGGAACAAGGGAAAAAGGTTAGAATTGGCATAATTTAAGTAATGTTTATATGAATTGGACATATAATTCAAATGGCGAAAAAGGAGCATAATCACCTATAATACATAGATAAATTTGGATAATTATGGAAAGTTTAAGATTACAATTAAAAATTGTAATTGCACTTTTGACACGAGGTTAAGTTGCATTAGTGGTGGAAGTCTGCCCGGACCCAACCGGCATATCCAACAGCCACTAATGTTGAACCTAATGTGAGAGGTCTAAGTGCGCAAATACGAATTGGGCTATGACACGAGGTTAGGCCCAACTTATGGAAGAAGTTTGTCCTGACCCGACCGGCATATCCGGCATCCACAAGTTGTAGGCATAATGTGGGAGGTCTAGCCCATTATAAACCATAAATGGACATGGTAATGAATTGGACTACTTAACCTAATCTAACCCATATGTATTGTATGATTATGAACTAAAGTTAGGGTTAAGTAAAATTGGTTGGACAGTGGGTGGGTTAAGTAAATCTGAGGGGGTGGGTAATATTTACATATAGGCCCACAAACTTAGCTCGATAAGGTTATGTAATTAAAGACACCTAGTGGTAAGCATAACCAGTAGAAAGATTGGGGTTATATAAAATTAAAGACACCTTTAGGGTAAATATAACCTATGGAAAACCTAGTGGGGGAAACAGGACAAAGGGGAGAGCTTGTATCATATTGTGTGGGACCCATTTCAGTCAGTAACCCGGAGTAGTAGAGAACTCTAAACTAGGTCGGAGAAGGGGCACACTTACTGACTGATTATAAGATATCCAAACATGGAGGAGATGTTGGCGGCGCAAATCGACCGGGCCATGTGCGTGCATGAGTCGGGCCGAAGGGGACAAGACGACTATAACACCTGTAGATATTGGGCTGTGCATATCAGTGAGGGGTTGCCACTTTAGGACGTGATACGTCCTTCTGTGGGGCCGGCATAGAGTATCTAAGGAGTTGGGAGTCAAACGATTAGGGTAGTAGTTAGGGTACATTTGGACATATGCCTAAGTCTACCATCTTGAAGCGTTAGGGATCATCTCGTTTTGGTTATACTAGTAATAATGCAGAGTAATCATTAGGGAAGCGTATTCACCTTATCCTGTCTACCTTGTCACACCTACCATTTATGTAGTGATCTCTCTTATACACTTTATATGCCTGTTATGCTACTTTTATTTATTTACTTGCTAAAAGTAACTAGACTCGCCAGGCTTTATTTCTGACCCTTTTTGTTTCCTCTTCTTTCTTCAGTTCCTCCCCCTACCCCAGTTTCTCAGGGCGGGAACACTCAGGCTTAGTCAGTACTCAGTTATCATCTTGCTGGAGCTACTTTCGAAGTATGGTTCAAGTTCTTATCTCAACTATGGCTTTATCTCTCTTATTTAGGGAATTATGTTTTCTTTTAAGTATTTATGTACTCTGATGATAAAAGACAGAAGTTATATTGTTGTAATGGTTTTTGTGACTTATGGTACTTTGGACCACGATGCATTATTTGTGTTTGAAATAAAAATTTGAATTTCCGTCACTATCTTAATTATATTTGTCTTGTAATATTCTATGTATGTTTACCTATAACGCTTCACGAAACTTAATGCGTTCCCTTTGTGAGTGACATTAATGGACATGGGGTGTCACACTTGGTATCAGAGTTGAAGGTTACCAGATTAGACAAAAGTTTTTGAAACCTATTTTCAAAATGGGTTTTAAAAGAAAGCATTTTCAAAAAGAAAATTCTGTTTTGAAAAACACTCCCTAAAAAGCCATAGTAATATCTTTCGATCCTTTGTCTGAATCTCTTTCCTTTTCTTTTCAGCATGTCTTGGGAACCTTATATTCCGGAGGGCAGTGAAGAATCGAATTGGTTCCGTAGGTATCTTAAAGCCACAGTACTAACCGGGAGCCCGGGAGATGTCTCTCCCTCAGCTACAATCGTTGTTCCTCCACTGTCGTGAGTAGATGATTTCTCTAAAGAGAAAGAAGCTAGGGTTGAGGAAACACAAAACAGGAAGTTACGGCCCAATAAAGGACAAAAACAACAAAATAAAGGTAGAAAGAATAATAAAGCTAAGGATAAGAGGAAGTGGCACAGTTGTGATTGTGAGGGTCACTTGGTAAAAGACTGCAAAACAAGGAAGAATACTTGCCTCAGTTGTGGAGAAGTCAGACACTTTGTTAAAGAGTGCCTAAAGAGGCAAGGACAAGGCCAAAGGGCAGGATCCCTTGGAGGGCAAGTGTATGCTCTCGTGGCCATCGTACCGGATAGAGGTAAGATTTTTTTTTGAAGGTTTGATTTCTCTTTCCAATCAACCTATTAGAACTCTTTTCGATTCGGGTGCTACGCATTCGTTTATATCTGATTTTGTTGTTGAATCTTTGCACTTAATTACTAGAATGGTAGTGTATCCCGTAGTTGTTTCAAACCCCATTGGTGGTTCTGCTCATTTATCTATGGTTTGTCGGGGTTTGAAAATATCTGTGTTGGGCGTCGAGTTTGAGAGCGACGCGTATATGCTCGGGTTTATGGGCTATAGGTTAATTCTAAGGATGGATTGGCTTACCACGTATGGTGCCACTCTAGATTGTGAGAAGAGGGTTGTTAGGCTTCTAACTTGTCATGGGAGGACCCTCGAGATTTCTTATGACCTGCAAGGGTCGGTTATGCTTAGTTTCCCAGAGTCTTTTGATGCGTCTATTGATGATCTGCAATCTATTCCAGTAGTCCGAGATTATTCCAATGTTTTTGATGGGATATGTGGTTTACCTCCGAGGCGCGAGATCGATTTTCGTATATATCTGGTGGACAATGCAAAGCCAGTTGCATTGCCGTTGTGCTATATGGCTCCAAGGGAAAGAATGGAGTTGAGTAAGCAAGTAGAGGAGCTACTTGAGAAAGGATTTATTAGACGAAGCATATCTAAATGGGGTGCTCTAGTTGTATTCGCAACTAAGTAGTATGGTTCGCTTCATTTGTGTGTTGACTATAGAGAGTTGAATAAACTCACCAACAAGAATAGTCACCCGCTTCCGAGGATTGATGATTTATTTGATCAGCTTGTTGGTGCCTCGGTATTTTCTCAGTTAGACTTGGCCACGGGATTTCATCAATTGAGGGTGGTTGAGGATAGCATAGATAAGACCGCTTTTAGAACTCCGGATGGTTTCTTTGAATGGCTTGTTATGCCTTTCGGGTTAATGAATGCACCCGCCTATTTTGTTGATCTGATGAGTAGGGTGTTTCTAAACAAATTTGTCGTGGTCTTTGTTGATGATATCTTGATCTTCTCCAAAAGCGAAGAAGAGCATGCCCAACACTTGAGAGAAGTTTTGAAAACTCTCTTGCACATCAGCTTAAGGCGAAGTTCTCCAAATGCCATTTTTGGAGAAAAGAGGTGAGATTCTTAGGGCTGTTGTCTCCAAAGAAGGGATAGTTGTAGATCCCGCAAAGGTGGTTGCAGTGCAAGGTTGGCATATTCCTAAAAATGCAACCGAGGTGAGAAGCTTTCTTGGGTTGGCAAGTTATTATAGGAAGTTCATTAAGGACTTCGCAAAGATATCAGCCCCACTCACCAGGCTGACAAAGAAGAATTTGGCCGTTACATGGGATATAGATTGTGATGTCGCTTTCCAACGACTGAAGAAGGCTCTGACAACAGCCCCAGTCTTGACCTTGCCTGATGGGAGTAAAGAGTTTACCATTTACATTGATGCATGTGGTACAGGGCTTTGTGTGGTTCTGATGCAAGAAGGGAAAGTAGTGTGTTATGGGGGTTGACAGCTGAGAGTTCATGAAGAAGAACTACCCCACCCATGATCTAGAGCTAGCTACCATAGTATTCATGCTAAAGAGGTGGCATCAATATTTACTAGGAGGGAAGTTTGAGTTATACACCGATCATAAATCTCTCAAGTATCTGTTCTCACAGAAGGATCTTAATTTAAGGCAACAAAGGTGGAAGGGGTTCTTAGCTTCTTATGATTTTGAGATTGCTTATACCCCTAGCAAGGGCAATCTGGTAGTTGACGCACTAAGTAGGCAGAGGATGGCCTTAAGTCCTCTGTTTATGGAGAGGAAGAGCTTAGAGTTCATCTCAACTTTTAATTTTAGACCCTCCATCGCGATTTTGCCTAATTTGTTTGCATCCTTTGAGATACGATCAACTCTTATGTATCAGGTAGGAGCTTCGCAGCAAGGTGACCCACAAATTTTAGACATCATGAAAAAAACTCAGAAAAGGTGAGACTTTTAGTCACCTCAGTAGATATGCCATAGATGAAAAGGGGTGATTGCGACGAGATAGAAGGCTTTGTGTTCCTCAAACTGGAAGCCTGATAAAGGCAGTCCTAGAAAAATCCCACCATTCTAAGATGACCATTCATCCAGGCAGTGATAAGATGTACAGAGACATGAAGAGGGTTTTATTTTGGGCTAGGATAAAGAAATATGTGGCAGATTTTGTTTCTCAATGTTTAGTTTGCCAGCAATTTAAAGCTGAGCAAAAGAATCCCGATGGCATACTTCATCCTTTGGAGGTTCCCCAGTGGAAATGAGAGAGCGTCTCTATGGATTTCATAGATGGTTTGCCTAGATCGAAGAAAGGCAACACCAGTATCTGGGTTGTGGTACATAGACTCACTAAGAGCGCTCACTTTATTCCAGTTAAGAGCAAGAGGACGACATCATGGTTGGCAGCAATTTATGTTCGCAAGATAGTTCGTCTTCATGGAATGCCTTCCAGCATCGTAAGCGATCGTGACCCCATCTTTACCAGTGAATTTTGGAAGAGTTTACAAGAAGCATTAGGTACACAGTTGTGTTTGAGCATCACTTATCATCCTTAGACCGATGGGCATACGGAGAGGGTGAACAGAATTCTAGAGTATCTTTTAAGGTTGTGTATCCTAGACTTCGGAGGGACTTGGGAAGAGCACCTTCCTTTAGTAGAGTTTGCCTATAACAACAACTTTCAATGCAGCATCGGCATGGCACCCTTCAAAGCATTGTATGGACGACCCTGTAGATCACCAACTTGTTGGTGGGAATCTACAGAAAGATTATTACTTGGACAAGATATGGTGAGAGAAACTTCCAAAAAGATTGACCTTATTCGACAGCGGATGAAGACAGCTCAAGATAGGCAGAAGTCCTATGCAGACAAGAGAAGGACTGACATCGAATTTGAAGTGGGAGACTTAGTTTTTATCAAAGTATCATCTCTGATTAATGTGGTTCACTTCAGATCGGTAGGGAAGATGGCACCTAGGTTTGTGGGACCATTTCCCATAACCGAGAGGATTGGCCAAATGGCCTATAGAGTAAAGCTCCCAAAAAATCTATCCGGTGTTCATAATGTTTTCTAGGTTTCTCATCTGCGAAAATGCCTGCATGACACTGTAGAAGTTGATGAGCCAAGTGTATTGGAAGAGGTAGAAGTGGATCGGGAGGCAACAGTCAGGCGAGTCCCTACCCGTATTCTTGGATCAGAAGTTAAGAAGTTAAGCAATAAATAGATCAAGTTGCTAGATGTTCAATAGGGAGATAACCCAGAGGATACGACTTGGGAGACCGATGCCAAGATTTGCGCTTCATACCCTTTTCTTTTCGAGGGTATGTCCTTAACTCCTTTTCCTAAGTTCTATGTGTGCTTATTTCTATCATTTGAAAATATCCTATCTATAGTATTTTTGACCTTTAGATAAGAGTCCTATGGATGTAAACATGTGTTTGAGACATGTTATGTTTGATGGGTGCAAGTGGATGCAAGTGTTCGCTAGTGGTTGCGTGTGGATGCATATACATACACATTAGGCACTAGATCGGCTCAATCACTCTCATACTGCATATGGATGTGTGTGCATTTCCTTTTCTTTTATGAATGAAAATGGATGTATTACCATACGGATGTTGCATTTGGACGAATGAGTGTGCACATATATAGAACTCACATGTTATAATAGGATTATTTGCATACATATTGGATTCATGGCACTAACGTACATTGTATTAAGGAGGTAAACTGAATCAGTAGACCGCCTGATTTCCGCATTAGTGTTGGGACATATGCACACACCCTTGCATATATTCATATAAGCATTAGAAGTCTTTAAGGACAATGGATGCAGTGATTGATGGATGAGTAGATGGATGATGGATGGTAGGATATGCATTCTTCTCAACTTAGAGATTTCGGGGATGAAATCCTTTGAGTAGGGGAGAATGTAACACCCTGTATCTTTAACAACACTAAAAGAGAAAAAATTAAGTTATAATTAACTTAATATTCAGGACTAAAGAAAAACGGATTGCACCATTATGTCCGTCTCGAAATTCTGGTCAAGATAGACATTTGGTTTGCGTAAAACGGACATTTATGAAGAAGTTATGAGGATTTTAAATTTACATAGGCATAGAAGAAAAATGTATATACACATCATACACATATGAGTCAGATATGAATCAAAACTTATCCAGAAAGGTTCCAAAAATCGAAAATTCATCTGGCGGCAAATTTCCCGCTCTAGGGGGTCAACCCCCCTAGAGGGGTGTCAGCACCGGGGTCGCCCCCCTAAGGGGTGTCGACACCAGGGTCGACCCACCTATAGGGGTGTCGACGCCCCTAGGGCTGATGTGGCAGTCGGTTTTAGAGGGGCAGACAGCTATAAATACATGATCATTTCTCTTGTTTTCTTCATTGAGAATCCGTGGGAGCCAAACTCTACCGGTGTCTGAATTGAACTAGATCCGTTAATCTCCTACAACTATCAACTTGAGCAATTCAGTTAGAAATTCGAGATCCATTCTTCTTCTATTTTTCTAATCCAAACACTATGAGTTCCTAGTTGCTTTTTGATTTAAATATATAAAAGTAAACGTGATATGACAATAGTTTGGATTTGTGCATATACATATATTATATTGGATCCATTGTAAATTGAGAACTTATGACATTCTAAATTGAGTATAACTTGGATCTAAATCTCTATCTTGTTGGATCTATTGTAACTTTGTAGCATTCTATGATGTGGATCTTGACCTTGTTTGTGTTAGATATAGTATTAACCATTAGACCTGAATTATGTGGACATCTAAGTTGCTAATCAAATTTAGTTTATCACCTTGTGCCTATCAAATTAGATCTAAACCAGTTGAACATCTAAATTGTTAATTTAGATCTTATTATGCTTATTATGACATCATAATTATGTTAGAATTAATTAACTGCCACAAGTTCATTAGATTTATGCTTATATGTCCACCTTATCACCATGCTAGTTTATGTTTATGCCAAAACAATCACCTTTGTCATATTCCCATCACCTTTCCTTTTATTGTTAAGACTAGGCTACTTTCTAGCCTTGACGCCAAATATAAGCGAACGCGTTAGTTAGGGAACGAGGGAGAAAGGTTAGAATTGGCATAATTTAAGTAATGTTTATATGAATTGGACATATAATTCAAATGGCAAAAAAGGGAATAATCACCTATAATACATAGGTAAATTTGGATAATTATCGAATGTTTAAGATTACAATTAAAATTTGTAATTGCACTTATGACACGAGGTAAAGTTGCATTAGTAGTGGATGTCTGCCCGGACCCGACCAGCATATCCAACAGCCACTAATGTTTAACCTAATGTGAGAGGTCTAAGTGCGCAAATACGAATCGGGCTATGACACAAGGTTAGGCCCAACTTATGGAAGAAGTCTGCCCGGACCCGACCGGCATATCCAGCATCCACAAGTTGTAGGCCTAATGTGGGAGGTTTAGCCCATTATAAATAATAAATGGACATGGTAATGCATTTGACTACATAACCTAATCTAATCCATAGATATTGTATAATTATGAACTAAAATTAGGGTTAAAAAAAACTGGTTGGACAGTGGGTGGGTTAAGTAAATCTGAGTGGGTGGGTAATATTTACATATAGGCCAACAAACTTATCCCGATAAGGTTATGTAATTAAAGACACCTTGTGGTAAGCATAACCGGTAGAAAGATTGGGGTTATATAAAATTAAAGACACCTTTAGGGTAAATATAACATATGGAATACCTAGTGGGGGATACAAGACAAAGGGAAGAGCTTGTATCATATTGTGTGGACCCATTTCAGTCAGTAACCCGGAGTATGTATCGAGTAGAGAGATCTGAACTAGGCCAGAGAAGGGGCACGCTTATTGACTGATTATAAGAGATCCAAACGTGGAGGCGATGTTGGCAGCGCAAACCGACCGGGCCATGTGCGTGCATGAGCCGGGCCGAAGGGGATAAGACGACCGTGACACCTGTAGATATGGGGCTGTGCATATCAGTGAGGGGTTTCCACTTTAGGACATGATACATCCTATTGTGGGGCCAGCACAGAGTATCTACGGAGTAGGGAGTCAATCGATTTGGGTAGTGGTTATGGTACATTTGGACGTATGCCTAAGTCTACCATCTTGAAGTGTAAGGGATCATCTCATTCTGGTTACACTAGTAAAAGTGCAGAGAAATCATTAGGGAAGCGTATTCACCTTATCCTGGCTACCTTGTCACACCTACCATTTATGTAGTGATCTCTCTTATACACTTTATATGCCTGTCATGCTGCTTTTATTTATTTACTTGCTAAAATTAACTAGACTTTCCAGACTTTATGTCTGACCCTTTTTGTTTCCTCTCCTTTCTTCCGTTCCTCCCCCTCCCCCAGGTTCTCAAGGCGGGAACACTTAGGCTTAGTCAGGACACAGTTATCATCTTGCTAGAGGTTCTTTCGAAGTATGGTTCAAGTTCTTATCTCTACTATGGCTTTATCTCTCATATTTAGGGAATTATGTTTTCTTTTAAGTATTTATGTACTCTGATGATAAAAGACAGAAGTTATATTGTTGTAATGGTTTTTGTGACTTATGGTACTTTGGACCACAATGTATAATTTGTGTTTGAAATAAAAATTTGAATTTCCGCTGCTATATTAATTATATTTGTCTTGTAATATTCTATTTCTGTTTATGTATAACGCTTCACGAAACTTAATGCGTTCCCTTTGTGAGTGACATTAACGGACGTGGGGTGTCACACTTGGTATCAGAGCTGAATGTTACCAGATTAGATAATAGTTTTTGAAAACTATTTTCAAAATGAGTTTCAAAAGAAAGCATTTTCTAGAAGAAAAGTCTATTTTGAAAAACACTCCCTAAAATGCCATATGTAATATCTTTCGATCCTTTGTCTGAATCTCTTTCCTTTTCTTTTCATCATGTCTGGGGAACCTTATATTCCCGAGGGCGTTGAAGTATCGGATTGGTTCCGTTGGTATCTTAAAGCCACGACACCAACGGGGAGCCAATGGGACGTCCCTCCCCCAGCCGTAATCGTTGTTCCTCCACCATTGCAAGTAGATGATTTCTCTTAAAAGAAATAAGCTAGGGTTGAGGAAACACAAAACAGGAAGGTATGGCCTAAGAAAGGACAAAAACAACAACAAAAGAAAGGTAGAAAGAATAACAAAGCTAAAGATAAGAGGAAGTGTCATAGTTGTGAACGTGAGGGTCAATTGGTAAAAGACTGCAAAAGAAGGAAGAATACTTGCTTCAGTTGTGGAGAAGTCAGACACTTTGTTAAAGAGTGCCCAAAGAGGCAAGGATAAGGCCAAAGGGCAGGATCCAATGGAGGACAAGTGTATGCTCTTGTGGCCATCATATCGGATAGTGGTAAGAAAGTTTTGTTGAAGGTTTGATTTCTCTTTCCATTAACCTATTAGTACTCTTCGATTCTGGTGTTACGCATTCGTTTATATCAGATTTTGTAGTTGAATCTCTGCACTTATTTACTAGTATGATAGTAGATCCCGTAGTTGTTTCAAACCCTATTGGTGGTTCAACTCATTTATCTATGATTTGTCGGGTTTGAAAATATCTGTGTTGGGCGTCGACTTTGAGAGCGACGCGTATGTGCTCGGGTTTATGGGCTATGGGTTGATTCTAGGGATAGATTGGCTTACCATATATGGTGCCATTCTGGATTGTGAGAAGAGGTATGTTAGGCTTCTGACTTGTCATGGGAGGACTCTCGAGATTTCTTGTGACCCGCAAGGGTCGGTTATGCTTACTTTCCTAGAGTCTTTTGATGCATCTATTGATGATCTGCAATCTGTTCCAGTAGTCTGAGATTATTCCGATGTTTTTGATGAGATATGAGGTTTACCTCCAAGGCACGAGATCGATTTTCGTATATATCTTGTGGACAATGCAAAGCCAGTTGCATTACCTGTGTGCCATATGGCTCTAAGGGAAAGAATGGAGCTGAGTAAGCAAGTAGGGTGTAATGACCCGTATTCTATACATCATGGGATCGTAGAATAATTAATCCTTTCCCGTATGAAGCCGTATGGTCATGTAACTTTGGGAAACATCTATTAGAGTCATTTCCCATGTTCATGATTTTTGTCGATTTTTAAATGACCATTTTGCCCCTAGTTGGTACTGTTTTGGCCATAACTTTTGATTGAAAAGGAATTTTGACCCGAAACCACTTCCATTTGATTCGTTTGATGGTTCCTCTTTCCGTAGAGTGGTCACATTAGCCAAACAGACTTACCGTTTGGGAGATATGGCTGAAACAAGGTTTGGAGGGTGAAAAAACTGCTTAACCGGGCCAAATCGGGTGATTAGTGAGTAGGCCCATAACCCATTTCGGGATTAGGGTTATGGGAGGGCTGAAATGAGATGGAGAATCATTCCATTTCAGTTTTCTAGCCTCCACTTATCACCAAGGATCCCTAAAAATGGCCTCCAACCTCTAAATCACCTCCAAATCACCTTTAGGTTAAGGATTTGGCTTAGCAACCCCTAATCAAGAAGGATCTTCACCAAATCAATAAAGGAGCTGCTGTTTGGTATTGAAATTCGCATCAAATCAGAGAATCATTTCAGATCTTAGTTTATTTTGTGGCTAAGGTGAGTGATTTGCTTAGTTTTGCACTATTTATGGCTAATTAGGAGTGATTAGTGTTAATTAGTGAATTTAAACATGATAAAATTCTGGAAAAATATTTATAAAATTCGGAATGATGTTTTAGGCCTCTGATATGAATTTGGGTTAATTTGGTTAAGATTTGCTAATCCTATCATTAGTTTCACCTAAACATGCTTAGGGGAAAATATGGGGTTTTGGGTATGTTTGATCCATTTTAACCTATTATATTGATGTGGATGATGTTTGTGGTTGATTATGCATGTTGCTATGACTATATGAAATGCTTCGTGATTGTTTAGAAGTGTTAGTTTGGTCAAAAACGCCGTCGAATGGCGTAAAAACAGTCACAGGAAACATGCAGGAAATGACCCAGAATCCGGATCGGATCGGTGGAGGGGAGAGCGACTCGATCCGTTCCAGCATGGGCGTCACGATCCGTTTGATGGAGTTGGTCACGACTTAAGTTAGGTGGCACGATCCGGTAGTAGGAGCACGATCCGAACCAGCAAGTATTCCCGATCCGAACCAGAAGAGCGTGGGGAGTTCACGAGTCGATGGTACTAGGGCGAGACGATCCGACCCGATCAGAAGATACGACCCGACACGGATGAAGCTACCTGATCCGACCCGACGTGGTGACACCGATCCGAACCAGGAAGAGGAACCACGAGCTGGAGGACCACGACCCGATCCGACGTAGGAGGCGCGACCCGATCCGACGTAGGAGGCGCGACCCGATCCGAATGCAAAGGCCGATCCGATCCGATGAAGAATGTGAAGGCTGATCCGATCCGATTCGATGGTGATGACCAATAACCCGAGATGCAAAGGTAGTCCAAATGGAAGTTAGAGCTCAGGTTCCCGTAACCAGTTGGGAACCAATGAGTTCACTTCATAGTTGGACTTTGCTGCAGGACGTGTGCTAAGGAGTTGCCGACGTTCATAACTGCGATTCATCACTAAGAATGGATGATGGCTACTTATCAGTGCAGTTGGGTCATTACGACCTGAGGGGCAAAGTGATGGTAGCAAGACTACGTTATCAGTGCAGTAGGGTCATTATGACCTGAGGGGCAAGGTGATGCGTAGTAAGACTATGAGCCAGCGCAGATGGGATGAATAACTCCATGGGGCAAGTGGACATAGTAGGGATTAGTAAGCCTATGAGCCAGCGCAGATGGGGTGAATAACTCCATGGGGCAAGTGGACATAGCGAGGAATTAGTGGCTACGTTATCAGTGCAGTGAAGCCATTTATGACTTCATGGGGCAAAGTGATCGTGGCAAGGGATGTTGGGTGATCGAAGTGGTGAATATCGTATGCTTTATGCACTGAGTGAGAGATGTGAGGATGGATGCTATGCTTGATTGTTTGCCATCATTATGACATGCACACCTCCCCCACCTCCGTATCTTTACACTGTTGATGTGATACCTTAGAGTGTTGTACAGTATGTAGTGCTAACTCTTTGGTTGCAGGTCCAGGTTCAGGTATGTTTAGTCTACCTGTTATTGTTCACTTTAGATGCTTATCGCTCATACCAGGCTTTATGTCTGACCCAGAGTTTTATGTCTCCTCTTATTACTCTGGGTGCTCACACGAGCAGACTAGAGACAGGTTAGCTGGTGATGTGCGGGTAGCTGATTCGGAGGCGGGCAGGAGGCTTCCACGTATTATATATATACACATTCTCCCTGTGTCGTTGATGGTCGCTACTTGGGCATTAGTAGTGTACCTCATTTATCTTACTTTGCTTTGAGACAGTTTGAAAGTTGTAATAAGCTGTATTCTGATTTTCCGCTGCTATGATGTTTAGTTCTGATTTTCAGCTTATGCACTGTCTCTCCTGTTTTATGTCAGGTATATTATTATTATATTTTGTTCTATGCGCTGTGAGACATTCTACAGGTTCTTTGTATGTTCATTTCCTTCTTCCTTTTCCTTCTGGCGACCCGTTCCATGCTAACTGGACATGGGTACAGCGCACTTTCGGAGCAAATGTGTCGGTTGGTGCGGGGCGGGCCGTCACACTTGGTATCAGAGCTCTAGGTTGCGTAGTTAACCTAGGGAAAGACACTAGGGAGAGATAGTACGTATATGAGAGCGCGTATTTGTTATTACTTTGGTTTTCAAAGCTATGTATGTATATACTATTAGTAGTATGAAGATGAAGTCGCACTGCACTAGCACCACTAAGGGGTCGTTAATCGTTTCCTTTTTATAGATTAACGATGAGCCGAGACACGAGAGGTGCTGGTAGAGGGACCAACCAAGGGAATGCCGCTGACATGAGGGCTATGTTTATTAACCTCATGAGAGACATGCTTAGAGAAGTGCAAGGGGCAGTTCCCAATCCCGGAGTTGGTGTTGGCCCAGTAGTGCAGGCGCCTAGGGTCGATTTCGCCAAGTTGTGCAAGGATTACACTAATCTTGGTAGGAAGTCGTTCCACGGAACGGAGTCGGCCACGGATGTTCAGGACTGGATGGATAGCTGTGACCGTATCTTTGATGACTTGGGTCTTGAGGATGCGATGAAGAGAAGGCTAGCGTCTCGTCAGCTGCAAGGGCGAGCGATGAATTGGTGGAATGCTATTAGAACAGCTACTCCAGAGGACCAAGTTACTTGGGATCAGTTCAAGGCTCGCTTTAGCGAGAAGTTTATTCCAGCTGCCCAGAAGTCAGTGTTGTTTAAGAGGTTCTTGGAACTCAAGCAGAACGGAAGGGCAGTTTCTGATTATATTGCTGAGTTCGACACTTTGTCGAAGTATGGACTGTCTCTTTTTGATACTCCTGAGAAGAAGAATGAGAAGTTCATTACTGGTCTGGATGGGTACTTGGGGGAGAGGCTCATTAACCACATCGATGAGACTTTTGAATCGATTGTGGGGAAAGCTTTGAGGTCAGAGAGTCTCTACCCTAAGTCAAAGAATGAGGCTGCATCTGCAGAAGGGCCAAAACCGCAAGCAGGCGGTGGAGGCAAGAATAATTCTCAGAATAAGAGGAAGCAGGACCAATCGAAAGGTGGCCAGAAAAAGAGCAAGAGGGATGTTGAGTGCTTCAGCTGTGGAAAGAAGGGCCATTATGCTAAAGAATGTCGGGCCAGGCCAGCGGAAAGGAAGTGCTACAACTGTGGCCAAGTGGGACATCAGAAAGATAAGTGTCCGCAACCTCTTAAGGAGAAGCAGATTGTGAAAGCATATGCTATTGATGCTGTACCTTCTTCGTTGAATGCCCCAACTGCGACGGAGAAAGGAAAGAATGTTGTTATTCAAGGTATGCTTTCTATTTATGATATACCAGTTCGAGTTTTGTTTGATACTGGGGCTTCCCGTTCCTTCATATCTAGTGACCTGGTAGATAGGTTTGGACTGGAACCCGAGATAGTCGATAGACCATTAGTTGTGACGAACCCGATTGGTGGTTCGACTAGCCTTAGTATGATTTGCAGGAATTTGGTCTTATCGAGTCATGGATGTATGTTTGTATGTGATTGCTTTGTTTTGGGCTTTACTGGGTATGGCATTATATTGGGAGTCGATTGGCTCCAAAGATACGGGGTGGTGGTAGACTGTGAGGGCTTTTTGGTGACAGTGAGGGCGGATGATGGGCGGAGGGTAGTGTTTGGTAGCCTACCTAGTGATGGGGTTATGGCTAGTTTTGTAAATTCCCTTGACATCCCGCAGGATGAGTTGTCAGATGTGCCCGTGGTTGGCCAGTATCCGGACGTCTTCGAGGAGGTGACCGGGCTTCCACCACACCGAGAGATTGAGTTCCGTATTGATTTAGTGAAAGATGCCAGACCTATAGTGATGCCACTTCGTCGTATGGTACCAAGGGAGCAGCGAGAGCTCGGGGTGCAAGTCAGCAATCTTTTGAAGAAGGGATTTATTAGAAGGAGTGTCTCCGAGTGGGGAGCACCAGTTGTGTTTGCCACTAAGGCAGATGGTTCCCTTCGTTTGTGTGTGGACTATCGCGAGTTGAATAAGGTAACGAGGAAGAATAAGTATCCTCTACCACGGATAGATGATTTGTTTGATCAACTGGAAGGAGCAAGAGTGTTCTCCCAGTTGGACCTCGCGACAGGATTTCATCAGCTTCGAGTAGCAGATGAGAGTGTTCCGAAAACGGCATTTAGGACGCCGTCTGGATTTTATGAGTGGTTGGTTATGCCCTTTGGGTTGACCAATGCACCAGCCTATTTTGTGGATCTTATGAATCGAGTATTCAGAGATCAGTTGAATAAGTTTGTTCTTGTGTTCGTGGATGATATCCTTGTTTACTCAAGGACAGAGGAGGAACACAAGGGACACTTGAGGATAGTGATGGAGGCGTTGAGGAAACACCAATTGAAAGCGAAATTCTCTAAGTGTCATTTTTGGAGAAGGGAAGTAAGATTCTTGGGTCATGTTGTTTCAGAGAGTGGTATTGCCGTGGACCCTGCGAAGGTGGCTACGGTACAGGATTGGCCTACACCCAAGAATGCTATAGATGTAAGAAGTTTCTTGGGATTAGCTGGATATTATCGTAAGTTTATCCAGGACTTCTCCAAGATAGCAGCACCGTTGACTCAGTTGACTAAGAAGAATCAGTCCTTCGTCTGGGACGGAGTGTGTGAGGATGCCTTCAAGAGTCTAAAGGAGAAGTTGACGCGTGCGCCAGTGTTAGTCATTCCTAAGGGGAATGAAGAGATGACGGTATACACGGATGCTTGTGGTACCGGGCTGGGTGCAGTATTGATGCAAGGAGGTAGGGTTGTAGCTTATGCTAGTCGACAGCTAAAGCCGCATGAGAAGAAGTATCCTACCCATGATTTGGAATTGGCAGCGATCGTGTTTGCACTGAAGATGTGGAGACATTATCTCTTGGGAGAAAGATTCGAGTTGTTTACCGATCATAAATCGTTGAAGTATCTCTTCTCCCAGAAAGATCTAAATCTCCGTCAGCAGAGGTGGTTAGAGTTCTTGGCTTCGTATGATTTTGATATCGCGTATACACCTGGGAAAGGTAATGCGGTAGCCGATGCCTTGAGTAGAAGACATGCCAGTTTAGGGGCAATGTTTCTTGAATGGAAGCAACTGGAGTATATCGCGGGGTTTGATTTCAGACCAAGGTGCGAATTGGATCCAGTTATGCTAGCTAGTTTGACGATCAGACCCACTTTGATAGAGCGGATTGGTTCTAGCCAGAGGGACGATCCTAATCTATTAGAAATCATTTCCAAGTTAGAGATGGGTATTGATGAGGAGATGAATGTGTATGGGCTTGATCGAGACGGATGGCTTCGAAAGAATGGAAGACTAGTTGTGCCCAACGTGAATGGTTTGAGAGATGAAGTGCTTAGAGAATGTCATCACTCAAAACTAACCATGCATCCCGGTGGTAATAAGATGTATCGAGACATGAAGCGAACCTACTACTGGGAAGGGATGAAAAGAGACGTTGGGAAGTTTATATCCAAATGCATGAATTGCCAGCTAGTTAAAGCCGAGCAAAAGAAGTCTAGTGGGTTGTTGCAACCATTAGAAATTCCCGAATGGAAATGGGAGCAAGTTTCGATGGATTTCATCGATGGCCTAGCAAGGACTAGATCGGGATATGATAGCATTTGGGTAATTGTGGATCGATTGACTAAGAGTGCAAGATTTATACCAGTCAAATCGACCAAAACGGCAGCCAAGTTGGCAGAATTGTATATGAAGTGGGTAGTGAGATTTCATGGAGTACCCAAAAGCATTGTGAGTGACCGAGACCCGTTGTTCACTAGTGGGTTTTGGAAGATCTTACAAGAGGCTCTAGGGTCAAGATTACATCTCAGTACCGCATATCATCCTCAGACCGACGGTCAGACGGAGAGGGTGAATCGTATATTGGAAGATCTCTTGAGAGCTTGTATATTGGATTTTGGTGGATCATGGGATGACCATTTGCATCTAGTAGAGTTTGCATATAATAATAGCTACCAATCCAGTATCGGTATGGCTCCATATGAAGCTTTGTACGGAAGACCGTGCAACTCACCATCATGTTGGATAGAGACTGGCGAGAAGTTTGTGCTTGGACCAGATGTGGTGAGGGAAACTTCAGATAAGATTAAGATCATTCAACAACGAATGAAAGCTGCTCAAGATAGGCAGAAGAGTTATGCCGATAAGAGGAGAAGAGATTTGAGATTCTCCGTTGGTGACTTGGTGTTCGTCAAGATCTCTCCGTTAAAAAGCGTGATTCGATTTGGCAGGAGAGGCAAGTTGGCACCAAGATTTGTTGGCCCTTTCCCTGTTCTTGAACTAGTCGGGAATTTGGCATATAGAGTTGGCTTACCGGAGAAAATGACAGGAGTTCACAATGTATTTCATGTTTCCCAACTAAGGAAGTTCGTTCACGACTCAGATGTGACTATTTCACCTGATCAGTTAGAAGACTTCGAAGTAGAACCCGAGGCGGTTGGGAACCGCAAGCCGATTCGTATTGTGGGGCACGATACGAAGCAACTTCGAAGGAAAGCGGTGAAGCTAGTCAAGGTTCAGTGGGGCGAGAACGAGAATGATTGTACTTGGGAGACAGAGGAGAGCATTAGGAAAGCATATCCAGAACTCTTTACCTGGTAAGATTTACTTTGCAATTTAGTTTTCCGCATGCTAGGGTAGACTTGTTTTACTTGCTTTGCATGATTGATGGTTGTTTTATGATTGATAGGCATGCGGGAACCTTTGTGTATGTTTTGATTAGGGAATTTCGGGGGCGAAATTTCTTAAGGGGGGGGGGGGGAGAGTGTAATGACCCGTATTCTACACATCATGGGATCGTAGAATAATTAATCCTTTCCCGTATGAAGCCGTATGGTCATGTAACTTTGGGAAACATCTATTAGAGTCATTTCCCATGTTCATGATTTTTGTCGATTTTTAAATGACCATTTTGCCCCTAGTTGGTACTGTTTTGGCCATAACTTTTGATTGGAAAGGAATTTTGACCCGAAACCACTTCCATTTGATTCGTTTGATGGTTCCTCTTTCCGTAGAGTGATCACATTAGCCAAACGGACTTAACGTTTGGGAGATATGGCTGAAACAAGGTTTGGAGGGTGAAAAAGTTGCTTAACCGGGCCAAATCGGGTGATTAGTGAGTAGGCCCATAACCCATTTCGGGATTAGGGTTATGGGAGGGCTGAAATGAGATGGAGAATCATTCCATTTCAGTTTTCTAGCCTCCACTTATCACCAAGGATCCCTAAAAATGGCCTCCAACCTCTAAATCACCTCCAAATCACCTTTAGGTTAAGGATTTGGCTTAGCAACCCCTAATCAAGAAGGATCTTCACCAAATCAATAAAGGAGCTGCTGTTTGGTATTGAAATTCGCATCAAATCAGAGAATCATTTCAGATCTTAGTTTATTTTGTGGCTAAGGTGAGTGATTTGCTTAGTTTTGCACTATTTATGGCTAATTAGGAGTGATTAGTGTTAATTAGTGAATTTAAACATGATAAAATTCTGGAAAAATATTTATAAAATTCGGAATGATGTTTTAGGCCTCTGATATGAATTTGGGTTAATTTGGTTAAGATTTGCTAATCCTATCATTAGTTTCACCTAAACATGCTTAGGGGAAAATATGGGGTTTTGGGTATGTTTGATCCATTTTAACCTATTATATTGATGTGGATGATGTTTGTGGTTGATTATGCATGTTGCTATGACTATATGAAATGCTTCGTGATTGTTTAGAAGTGTTAGTTTGGTCAAAAACGCCGTCGAATGGCGTAAAAACAGTCGCAGGAAACATGCAGGAAATGACCCAGAATCCGGATCGGATCGGTGGAGGGGAGAGCGACTCGATCCGTTCCAGCATGGGCGTCACGATCCGTTTGAAGGAGTTGGTCACGACTTAAGTTAGGTGGCACGATCCGGCAGTAGGAGCACGATCCGAACTAGAAAGTATTCCCGATCCGAACCAGAAGAGCGTGGGGAGTTCACGAGTCGATGGTACCAGGGCGAGACGATCCGACCCGATCAGAAGATACGACCCGACCCGGATGAAGCTACCCGATCCGACCCGACGTGGTGACACCGATCCGAACCAGGAAGAGGAACCACGAGCTGGAGGACCACGACCCGATCCGACGTAGGAGGCGCGACCCGATCCGACGTAGGAGGCGCGACCCGATCCGAATGCAAAGGCCGATCCGATCCGATGAAGAATGTGAAGGCTGATCCGATCCGATTCGATGGTGATGACCAATAACCCGAGATGCAAAGGTAGTCCAAATGGAAGTTAGAGCTCAGGTTCCCGGAACCAGTTGGGAACCAATGAGTTCATTTCATGGTTGGACTTTTCTGCGGGACGTGTGCTAAGGAGTTGCCGACGTTCATAACTTCGATTCACCACTAAGAATGGATGATGGCTACTTATCAGTGCAGTAGGGTCATTACGACCTGAGGGGCAAAGTGATGGTAGCAAGACTACGTTATCAGTGCAGTAGGGTCATTATGACCTGAGGGGCAAGGTGATGCGTAGTAAGACTATGAGCCAGCGCAGATGGGGTGAATAACTCCATGGGGCAAGTGGACATAGTAAGGATTAGTAAGGCTATGAGCCAGCGCAGATGGGGTGAATAACTCCATGGGGCAAGTGGACATAGCGAGGAATTAGTGGCTACGTTATCAGTGCAGTGAAGCCATTTATGACTTCATGGGGCAAAGTGATCGTGGCAAGGAATGTTGGGTGATCGAAGTGGTGAATATCGTATGCATTATGCACTGAGTGAGAGATGTGAGGATGGATGCTATGCTTGATTGTTTGCCATCATTATGACATGCACACCTCCCCCACCTCCGTATCTTTACACTGTTGATGTGATACCTTAGAGTGTTGTACAGTATGTAGTGCTAACTCTTTGGTTGCAGGTCCAGGTTCAGGTATGTTTAGTCTACCTGTTATTGTTCACTTTAGATGCTTATCGCTCATACCAGGCTTTATGTCTGACCCAGAGTTTTATGTCTCCTCTTATTACTCTGGGTGCTCACACGAGCAGACTAGAGACAGGTTAGCTGGTGATGTGCGGGTAGCTGATTCGGAGGCGGGCAGGAGGCTTCCACGTATTATATATATACACATTCTCCCTGTGTCGTTGATGGTCGCTACTTGGGCATTAGTAGTGTATCTCATTTATCTTACTTTGCTTTGAGACAGTTTGAAAGTTGTAATAAGCTGTATTTTGATTTTCCGCTACTATGATGTTTAGTTCTGATTTTCAGCTTATGCACTGTCTCTCCTGTTTTATGTCAGGTGTATTATTATTATATTTTTTTCTATGCGCTGTGAGACATTCTACAGGTTCTTTGTATGTTCATTTCCTTCGTCCTTTTCCTTCTGGCGACCCGTTCCGTGCTAACTGGACATGGGTACAGCGCACTTTCGGAGCAAATGTGTCGGTTGGTGCGGGGCGGGCCGTCACATAGGGGATCTACTTGCGAAAGGATTTATCAAACGAAGCATATCTAAATAGGGTGCTCCAGTTGTTTTTGCAACTAAGTAGGATGGTTCGCTTCATTTGTGTGCTGACTATAGAGAGTTGAATAAAATCACCAAGAAGAATAGGCACCCGCTCTCGAGGATTGATGATTTATTTTATCAGCTTGTTGGTGCCTCGGTATTTTCTCAATTAGACTTGGGCACGGGATTTCATCAATTGAGGGTGGCTGAGTACAACATAGATAAGTCCGCTTTTAGAACTACGGATGGTTTCTTTGAATGGCTAGTTATGCCTTTCGGGTTGACGAATGCACCCGCCTATTTTGTTGATCTGATGAGTAGGGTGTTCCGGGAGTTTCTAAACAAATTTTTCGTGGTCTTTGTTGATGAGATCTTGATCTTCTCCAAAAGTGAAGAATAGCATGCCCAACACTTGATAGAAGTTTTGAAAACTCTCTGTGCACATCAGCTTAAGGAGAAGTTCTCCAAATTCCATTTTTGGAGAAAAGAGGTGAGATTCTTAGGGCATGTGGTCTCCAAAGAAGGGATAGCCGTAGATCCCGCAAAGGTGGTTGCAGTGCAAGATTGGCAGATTCCTAAAAATGCAATCGAGGTGAGAAGCTTTCTTGGGTTAGCAGGTTATTATAGGAAGTTCATTAAGGACTTCATGAAGATATCAGCCCCACTTACTAGGCTGACAAAGAAGAATTTGGCATTTACATGGGATATAGATTGTGATGCCACTTTCCAATGACTGAAGAGGGCTCTGATAATAGCCCCAATCTTGACCTTGCCTAATGGGAGTAAAGAGTTTACCGTTTACACTGATGCGTGTGTTACAGGGCTTGGTGCGGTTTTGATGCAAGAAGGGAAAGTAGTGTGTTATGGGGGTAGACAGTTGAGAGTTCATGAAGAAGAACTACCCCACCCATGATCTAGAGCTAGCTGCCATAGTATTCGCGCTAAAGAGGTGGCATCGTTATTTACTTGGAGAGAAGTTTGAGTTATACACCGATTATAAATCTCTCAAGTATCCATTCTCACATAAGGATCTTAATTTAAGGCAACAAAAGTGGATGGAGTTCTTAGCTTCTTATGATTTTGAGATTGCTCATACTCCTGGCAAGGGTAATGTAGTGGTTGACGCACTAAGTAGGCAGAGGATGGCCTTTAGTCCTCTGTTTGTGGAGAGGAAGTGCTTGGAGTTCATCTCAACTTTTAATTTTAAACCCTCCACCGAGATTTTGCCTGATTTGTTTTCATCCTTAGAGATATGACCAACTCTTATGGATTAGATAGGAGCTTCGCAGCAAGGTGACCCACAGATTTTAGACATCATGGAAAAAACTCAGAAAATGTGAGACTTCTAGCCACCTCAGTAGATATGCCATAGATGAAAATGGGTGGTTGCGACGAGATGGAAGGCTTTGTGTTCCTCAAACTGGAAGCTTGATAAAGGAATTCCTAGAAGAAGCTCACCATTCTAAGATGACCATTCATCCATGCAGTGATAAGATGTACAAACACATGAAGAGGGTTATCTTTTGGGCTGGGATGAAGAAAGATGTGGTAGAGTTTGTTTCTCAATGTTTAGTTTGCTAGCAAGTTAAAGCTGAGCAAAAGAAGCCCGACAACTTATTTCATCCTTTGGAGGTTCCTCAGTAGAAATAGGAGAGCGTCTCTATGGATTCCAAAGATGGTTTGCCTAGATCGAAGAAAGGCAACACCAGTATCTGGGTTGTGGTAGATAAACCCACTAAGAGCACTCACTTTATTCCAGTTAAGAGCAAGAGGACGACATCATGGTTAGCAACAATTTATGTTCACGAGATAGTTTGTCTTCATGGAGTGCCTTCTAGCATCATAAGCGAACGTGACCCCATCTATACCAATGAATTTTGGAGGAGCTTGCAAGAAGAATTAGGTACACAGTTGTGTTTGAGCACCACTTATCATCCTTAGACCAATGGGCAGACGGAGTGGGTGAACAGAATTCTAGTGGATCTTTTAAGGCTGTGTATTATAGACTTCGGAGGGACTTGGGAAGAGCACCTTCCTTTAGTAGAGTTTGCCTATAACAACAGCTATGAATCC
Source organism: Allium sativum (assembly GCA_030737875.1). Classification (NCBI taxonomy): domain Eukaryota; kingdom Viridiplantae; phylum Streptophyta; class Magnoliopsida; order Asparagales; family Amaryllidaceae; genus Allium; species Allium sativum. The sequence continues at coordinate 40,449,796 of CM060913.1, forward strand.
AGCATCGGTATGGCACCCTTCGAAGCATTGTACAGACGACCCTGTAGATCACCAACTTGTTGGTGGGAATCTACAGAACGATTATTACTTGGACTAGATATGGTGAGAGAAACGTCCGAAAAGATTGATCTTATTCGACAGCGGATGAAGACAGCTCAAGATAGGTAGAAGTCCTATGTTGACAAGAGAACTGATATCGAATTTGAAGTGGGAGACTTAGTTTTTACCAAAGTATCACCTTTGAGGAATGTGGTTCACTTTGGATCGGTAGGGAAGTTGGCACCTAGGTTTATGGGACCATTTCCCATAACTGAGAGGATTGGCCAAATGACCTATAGAGTAAAGCTCCCAGAAAATCTACCCGGCTTTCATGATGTTTTCCATGTTTCTCATCTGCGGAAGTGCCTGCATGACACCGCAGAAGTTGATGACTCAGGTGTACTGGAAGAGGTAGAAGTGGAATGGGAGGCGACAGTCAGGCAAGTCCCTACCCGTATTCTTGGATCAGAAGTTAATATGGTATGCAATAAAGAGATCAAGTTGCTAAAGGTTTAATGGGGAGATAACCCAGAGGATACGACTTGGGAGACCGAACCCAAGATTTGTGCTTCATACCCTTTTATTTTCGAGGACATGTCCATAACTCCTTTTCCTAAGTTCTATGTGTGCTTGTTTCTATTATTTGAACATATCTTATCCATAGTATGTTTGGCCTTTAGATAAGATTCCTATGAATGTAAACATGTGTTTGAGACTTGTTATGTTTGATGGGTGCAAGTGGATGGAAGTGTTTGCCAATGGTTGCCTGTGGATGCATACACACACACATTAGGCACTAGATCAGCTCAATCACTCTCATACTGCATATGGATGTGTGTGCATTTTCTTTTCTTTTATGGATGGAAACGGATGTACTACCATATGGATGTTGCATTTGGACGAATGAGTGTTCACACATATAGAACTCACATGTTATAATAGGATTGTTTGCATACATATTGGATTCATGGCACTAACATACATTGTATTAAGGAGGTCAACGGAATCAGTAGACCGCCTAATTTCTGCATTAGTGTTGGGACATATACACACACCCTTGCATATATTCATATAAGCATTAGAAGTCTTTAAGGACAATGGATGCCAGTGATTGATGGATGAGTAGATGGATGATGGATGGTAGGATATGCATTCTTCTCAACTTAGAGATTTCCGGGACGAAATCCTTTAAGTATGGGAGAATGTAACACCCCGTATTTTTAATGAGACTAAAATAGGATAAATTAAATAATAATTAATTTAATATTCAAGATTAAGGAAAACGGACTTTACCATTGCGTCCGTCTTGAAATTTTGGTCAAGATAGACATTTGGTTTGCGTAAAACGGACAACGTATGAAGAAGTTATGAGGAGTTTAAGTTTGTATAGGCGTAGAAGAAATATGTATATAAACTTGATACACATATGAGTTAGATATGAGTCAGCACTTATCCAAAAAGGGTACAAAAATTGAAAATTCATCTGGCGGGAAATTTCCCTCTCTAGGAGGTCGACTCCCCTAGAGGGGTGTCGACACCGGGGTCGACCCACCTATAGGGGTGTCGGCACCCCTAAGGCCGATATGGCAGTCAGTTTCAGAGGGACCGACAACTATAAATACATGGTCATTTCTCTTGTTTTCTTCATTGAGAATCCATGGAGGCCAAACTCTGCCGGTGTCTGAATTGAACTAGATACGTTAATCTCCTACCACTATCAACTTAAGCAATTCAGTTAGAGATTCGAGATCAATTCTTCTTCTATTTTTCTAATCCAAACACTGTGAGTTCCTAGTAGCTTTTAGATTTAAATATATAAAAGTAAACGTGATATGACAATTGCTTGGATTTCTTTATATGCCTATATTATATTGGATCCATTGTAAATTGCGAACTTATGACATTCTAAATTGAGTATAACTTGGATCTAAGTCTCTATCTTGTTGGATCTATTGTAACTTTTGTTTCATTTTGTGATGTGGATCTTGACTTTATTTATGTTAGATCAATTTTTAACTATTGATCTAAACCTCTATCTTGTTGGATCTATTGTAACATTCTATGATGTGGATCTTGATCTTATTTGTGTTAGATCTAGTTTTAACTATTGGATATGAGTTATGTGGACATCTAAATTGCTAATCAGATCTAGTTTATCACCTTGTACCTATCATATTAGATCTAAACCACTTGGACAACTAAATTGTTAATTTAGATCTTATTATGCTTATTATGACATCATAGTTATGTTAGAATAAATTAACTGCCACAAGTTCATTAGATTTATGCTTATATGTCCATCTTATCACCATGCTAGTTTATGTTTATGCCAAAACAATCACCTTTTTCATATTCCCATCACCTTTTCTTTTATTGTTATGACTAGGATACTTTCTAGCCTAGATGCCACCAAATATAAGCGAATGCGTTAGTTAGGGAACAGGGGGAAAAGGTTGGAATTGGCATAATTTAAGTAATGTTTATATGAATCGGACATATAATTCAAATGGGGAAAAAGGGGAATAATCACCTATAATACATGGGTAAATTTGGATAATTATGGAATGTTTAAGATTACAATTAAAAATTATAATTGCACTTATGACACGAGGTTAGGTTCCATTGTGGTGGAAGTCTGCTCAAACCCGACCGACATATCCAGCAACCACTAATATTGAACCTGATGTGAGAGGTCTAAGTGCGTAAATACGAATCGAGCTATGACACGAGGTTAGGCCCAACTTGTGGAAGAAGTCTGCCCGGACCCAACCGGCATATCCAACATCCACAAGTTGTAGGCCTAACGTGGGAGGTCTAGCCCATTATAAACCATAAATGGACAGGGTAATGAATTGGATTACTTAACCTAATCTAATCCATAGGGATTGTATGATTATGAACTAAAGTTAGGGTTAAGTATAATTGGTTGGATAGTGGGTAGGTTAAGTAAATATGAGTGGGTGGGAAATATTTACATATAGGCCCACAAACTTAGCCCGATAAGGTTATGTAACTAAAGACACCTAGTGGTAAGCATAACCGGTAGAAAAATTAGGGTTATATAAAATTAAAGACAACTTCAGGTTCAATATAACCTATGGAACACCTAGTAGGGGATACAAGACAAAGGGGAGAGCTTGTATCATATTATGTGGGACCCATTTCAGTCAGTAACCTAGAGTATGTATCTTGTAGAGAACTCCGAAGAAGGTCGGAGAAGGGGCACGCTTACTGATTGATTGTAATAGATCCAAACGTGGAGGCGGTGTTGGCGGCGCAAACCGACCGGGCCATGTGCGTGCATGAGCCGCGTAGATATGGGGATGTGCATATCAGTGAGGGGTTACCACTTTAGGACGTGATACATCCTACTATGGGGCCGGCACAGAGTATCTACGGAGTAGGGAGTCGATCGATTAGGGTAATAGTTAGGGTACATTTGGACGTATGCCTAAGTCTATCATCTTGAAGTGTAAGGGATAATTTCATCCTGGTTATAATAGTAATAGTGCAGAGTAATCATTAGGGAAGCGTATTCACCTTATCCTGTCTACCTTGTCACACCTGCCATTTAAGTAGTGATCTCTCTTATCCACTTTATATGACTGTCATGCTACTTTTATTTATTTACTTGCTAAAAGTAACTAGAATCGCCAGACTTTATGTTTGACCCTTTTTATTTCCTCTTCTTTCTTCCGTTCCTCACCCACAAGGTTCTCAGGGCGGGAACACTCTGGCATAGTCAGGACTCAGTTTTCATCTTGCTAGAGCTGTTTTTGAAGTATGGTTCAAGTTCTTATCTCTATTACGGATTTGTTTCCCTTATTTGGGGAATTATGTTTTGTTTTATGAATTTATGTACTCTAATGATAAAAGGCAGATGTTATATTGTTGTAATGGTTTTTGTGACTTATGGTACTTTGGACCACGATGTATGATTGGTGTTTGAGATAAAAATTTGAATTTCCGCTGCTTTCTTAATTATATCTGTCTTGTAATATTCTATGTCTATTTACCTATAACGCTTCACGAAACTTAGTGCATTCGCTTTATGAGTGACATTAACGGACGTATGGTGTCACTTTCTCCATAGCATAATCCATCTTATTGACCGTCCATATGACTCTCATCTAAAGATGTCCAATCTAGGAACTATCCCCGATGGTCGTCATATGTTATAGGATATCATCTTGTACCTCCCATCTCTCAGTCCGATAGTTCGTTCAATACGACTTATTGTAATCTTTTCAACATTTCGGAGAAAACAATCCACAGCAACAACCTTGCTTCCAATTCTGGAATCACCGTCATCGAATGATGGATCTCTTCCTAGAAGAACCACATCCTTATCTCAATTCAAAACCACTAATTGTAAAGCTATCATGTCTATCGAACGAACCATCAAATCCTACTCTTTAATATCGCACCATCGTCCATGTTAAATTGGCGAAAGTGTCCAATAACAATAGTAGTCGGTATTGACCACTTCATAGTAATCAATAGCAACCACTCAGGTAACATATTTAAGCAAAATTGGTTAAATACACATCTAGAGAAAATGTCCGACATTTGTTGCGGAATCCAACTCATTGTCAAGTAAATTCTCCGTTTTTCGATCTACCACAAAGCTCCAGTGTCGCCCATCTTCAAATTTGTTGCTAAGCTCCATTGTTGTTCCATCGTCGAATCGAACCATACGCTCTTAAGCTCCTTGTAGAATTTATCTCATCCATCCAAGTCGATCATCCTTTTGCGCTCAATCAATGTGCACCAGCTTGTGCATTTGACTAACGAGTACTAAACTCTTACGAACATACTAGATCGCCTACGAACGAAGTTTTAAGCTAAAAATTTAATAATAATTCAACCATGCAACCAATAGTCATATAAATTCCTAAACAAACATGCTAGCATCCATAATAACATTAATAAATTAACTATAACCTATATAGCAATCAAAGTGAAATAAGTGTCAAAATAACCTAAATCTAATAATGTGATCAAAATAGCTTATAATAGCATGTAAATAAGAAAAATGTGATGGCCATGGTTAAAATTATGTAAACCACTTATTAATCTTTTAATTAAATATTTACTAGGTTCAGTTAGTCTAACAATTACGTTTTATAACTAGAAATTGGTTTAATCATCAAATCTATACAGCACAAACAACTGTATTTCAGTGAGAGTTATATCGTTTACCTCAATCGAACCTACCCAAATAAGCTCTAAAACACAGGGATCGTTAATACGAGTCAGACAACATCCAAATCTGACACTGTATGCGAAAGACATATGCGATATAAGTTTAAGGATTATTAAATTATTTAATTAACTTGACTAAATGCTTAACCAACATTAGTTAAGTAATTACACACCCTGATTATCTACCCAAAATCGAACCCATGTCTCCTTCAGTGATAAACCAAAATGCCAATAGCCATCATCATTGTTGACCATCCTCATCGCCACACCTCCCACGAACCTCTGCTTAACCACACTCATCCTAATGAAAACTGAAGTAGCCCCTCACAACACCTCGTAGTCGCCAAAATCATCACTCAATCTAGAGAGATCGAAGCCAAATTCATGACACTTATGCTAGCCTCCTTCCGATTGGATGGCGTAGACGAGCTTACATGGATGAGGCTCACAAGTCTCTAGTTGGTTAAATCACCTAAAATATTGTCGATCGACATGGACAATGTCGACTGTTGATTCTTTAGATAACCATGATAATAAAAATTTGAATTGAACAGTATTGTGACCAATTCGAAATTAGGGTTTAGGATAAACACATATTATTTTATTAACGTATTCCTAATAGGACCAAAAACCTGCTATCTACAATCGAGATGTGTCACCGGTCGATATCTATGTAAAAAGGCCTTCTGAAACAATGGAATTAGTTTTGAGACCAAATTTGATTATATACAGAATTCATCCTTTAAATTCTAATTACACAATTATAGTTATTTATTGAAATTGACACACATTTTAATTATGCATGATCAAACGATACATCCGATCGCTATAAAACTTGATGGCATGCAACAACTAACTATTATGATTCCAAAAATTATAAGCTTCATCGTAATATGACAATATGCTCCTAAAACAACAATTTACACATATGTCGAGATCGTTTCGACTACCAATCGGTCCAAACTCAAAATATAACGATCCAAATATCATTATTCACGTAACGAACAATCTAGACTTAATAAAACTGGTCTCAAGTGCTGATTCGATAACTTGTGAAAAAACTCATTTTGAAAGCATAATTAACGATCAATATTTAAATAAAATATTTAATGATCCAATTGTTAAAATATGGATCGTTACATGGCTGCTTTGTGATTACGACCTGTGGTTTGCATATGATTGGGCCATTGCACTCAGTTGACCATAATCCAATGTCAACATTTTTGGCTCTCTGGAAGGAGTACTACTTGAACTAAGGAAATCCACTGTACTTAGGAAACTATAATGAAAAATACATCCATAGAAAAGTAACTGTACGGTGCAACAACACAAGAAGGGAGTCTGGTGTCTTCTTCCAGTCGAAATCCTTCCTTATACTTAGCTAGGGAAGATATGGACGAGGTGGTGAACAACTTGCAGAACCACCTCCAACAACAAGAGTGCTTTCTAAAGCGATAAGAGAAAATGATGGAAAAGTTCTTTAATCTGGTTGGACAGCCAAGAAGACCTGAGAATCAGAATCCAACTACTAGAGCTGGACCTAGATTCAAAAAGAAGGCAACTTCCCCCATCACTAGAGAACTACATACTAACCCCTACATTAAGGAACAACATTGATCCCATAGAAGTAGGGGAAACCCCTTCCCCCCGACGATGATAGCTTGGCATACCATCCTTCTACAAATCAGAATTCGGGAAATAGACTTTGAAACGAGTTGCGCTCAGGCTTAAACTATGGATTGGATGCTTAGAACACTCAAGCTGTGAGTGTAGGACTTGGAGATTAGCGTCAATTATTGAATGATGACAATCAAATTATTGATATTATTAGAAAAGCTTCGAGAGGTGGACTATCTCAACCATACTTGGATTGCGTAAATCAATTTCTCTCAAGCTATCACTTTCAGAAACTCTCGAAATCATCTAAACTTCAAATTACTAGTATTAGACGCTTATGATGGTAAGAAGGATCCTACCATCTATCTCATGTGATACATTTACCACATGGAAGTGTTGGCGCATCTGACGATGTCATGGTTAAGTGCATTCCTCTCTTTCTCCCAGACCTAGCTACTATGTTGTTTTGGCAGTTAGAATCAGGTTAGATTGGAAGCCGAAATAACCTAGGGGAGAAAAATTGTTGAACAATTTTGAGTCCACAAGGCGTGGCCTAAAACATACTGACTTTAACTACAATCAAGCAAAGGACCATGAAGAATCTATAAATACTTTTGGAGAAATTTAACGCTGTAGTGGCTTTGGTGGGTCGGCCTGATCCATTGATGGTTCTAATGGTTGTAGTAACTAACATATTTGGCAACTTAAAGTTCAAGATATGTTTGGAAAGGGATCCCCTAGGGATCTTAGTGATTTATACTTCGAAGCCGACAGGTTTCTAAAGAAAGAGGATGTGAGGGCAGAACGTGAAACTCTTGAAAGCAAACACCGCTAAGGATGGAGAAACGTCCAATTTTATGACGGACAAAGGTAAAAGAAAGGGCAATAATGATGGTTGCCAGAGCAAAAGCATTCAAAGGTGACCCAGATTCTCTTCATATACTAACTTGAATGCTCCTCTAGAGATGATTTATTGGGAGACCTAGAATTGTATTCTATATGAAATACCAGCAAGAAAGGAACCCTGTGAACACGAAAGGACTTCTCCAAAACACTGCATGTTCCATGACATCAATGGGCATGGCACTTTTGAATGCAAACATCCGAAAGATGAAGTCGAAGAGTTGGTTAGGAAAGTACAAACCGTAGTATGTCTGGGGCAGAGCCGTAGAAGCAGAACTAGATCAACCATCAACTATGAAGAATCATATTGGACCTAGTACCACTTATGGGATTGTCATCAATTGACGGCATGAAAATTGAACAATAAAAGATTAAGTTGGCTTACCTATATATGGCATTAGGATTTGGTCCTTAGTCACGCGCTTAGCTAGCGATAAGCAGTCTTTCTTTTACTTTTAGTTTAATAAAATTTGTAATAAAATTGCTAAGCCATTTACTCTTGTATAGAAATTAGTGTGATCCCTAGGCAAGCACTAAGATAGTAATAAATCAAGTATTTTCGATATAATAACCTTTTGCTGGTATTGCTTGTGCTTATCAAATATGAACTAGTTGAATTTCAAACTTTTAAGCAATTTAATATATCATCATGTTCCATTGCGTTTGGCAAGGGTCGAATCATTCTGACAATGGGATGGTTCAATTGGGGTTTTCAAGTTTAGAAAGGGCTAAGTTGGTCCTTAACTGAGATGGCTTGGTCAGGATCTTCAAGTACCATCATGCTTGGCAATTGTCAGGTCATTCTAAATATGATGGCTTGATCAAGATCGTCAGGGGTAAACATTGCATTGGAAGGGATAGACGGATCTGAACACGGGTTCGCTCATTCGGGATCATCATCACCAACCTAGTTGGCAAGAGCCTGAAAAGATAAGGATCATCAACTACTGCCATGCTTGGAAAGCCTTAGGTTGTCTTGAAACAGGGAATGATTTGATCAGATCACCGTCGTGATCGGCAAGAGACTAGCAAGGCTACGATTGTCAAGTGCCATCATGCTTGGCATGGAGAAACTAGGATCGTCGATCGCCATCATGATCGGTGGCGATGAGGTTAGCATCGCCAACTATAGAACATGTTTGGTATGGAGAAAATTTGGATCACAGATCACCATCGTGCTCCGTAAGAGCCCGACGATGCTAGAATCAACATGTGTCCTTCAGCATAAAGATATTTGAATCCTCAACCACCGTTGTGATTAGCATGAATCCAATGAGATTATGGATTGCTAAATGCGCATAACTTGGAACATCGAAAGCAGCAGCGCTTGATAAGAACCTGATGAGGTTATGAAGTAATTAACATGGATTATGCTCAAATGAAGCCCAACGAAGTCTGGATCACCAATTGTTTTTTATAATTGGCGTTGACAGAACTTGGATCGTCAAATGAGGATGACACTTAGCATAGAATTGATCCAATGTGGTCACACTATCACAGACACTAAACATCAACCGGAAGAGGTTTCAGAACTTGGTGAAAACTTGACAAAGATATCAATACTGGCTCGATGAATCTATTGGACATGTGAGTGATTCAACAAGATCATGTACATTGATTATGACTTAGGACAACTTTATAAGTCAGGATTAATCCAATGAGATTATGGATAGTGAGATTGTATAAAACACGTCTTCCACCAAAAACATGTCGTGAGGGCAAATTTTAAGCCTCCTTTTAACAAGGTTGTTGCTCTTTGGAATTCGACATTTGGATCGCTCAAGTTTGAGTATGGATGATCACATTAACCCACAATCATTTGGATGCATTCGAATATCAATTTGGAACAAGTTGAAAAAAAACACTCAGAATTTTACTAAGTATAGGATCCGTAAGACTCCGAATGAAGGATCAGAAAGACTCTCAAGCAGGATCGGATTGAAAATTTGGATAAATATGGGATTAGTAAGACTCCAAAGCAGGATTGGACTTGAAATATGGCTAAGTATGAGATTGGTATGTATCTACTCAAAACATCATAACTATACAACTGATTAATAAATCATCAATAACTTGAACATAGAGAATCAAAATGTCGAACTGTTAAGTCGTGGTGAAAGCTAATAGATAAAGGGACCAACCGTATGGGTCACACGCTCAAGGATGTAACCCATAGAGGTCGGTACGGATTGCACAAGAGTGATTGGGTCTAACCCCTTATGTGGGGGCTGTCAATGGATACTTTTGGGTACAGATAGTGCTATATTCGTATCCGAAATCATTTTCGGATATCTGTATCCATGGATACGGGAGGATATCGAATAATTATCCTATCCGCCAACGATTGATACACCAAGAAATATAAATGAAAACTTCTAGTTTAACATAAACGTTTTTCAATTCCATTGATCACAAATTGTTAAAAATAAACATATATAACGAAATTAAATAGATTTGAGTAACTAATATGCATTTAGTGCATATGATATAATCCTTTGACTTAATAAAGCATTACAGAAATTTGATTCATTTTACTAAAATACATGTAATTTTGAGCATAATGTTAAAAAATATCGGATGGATAATTTTCGAATGTGGATATCTATGTATCTGCATCCGCATCCGTTTTTTCGAATATCGGATATTTATTCACTTTTCGGATACGGATGCGAACATATTTCGAATTTTTCGGGTGTCCATTGAAAACCCTACCCTCATGTGGGGTGCGACCTTTGCCCTGCTTTTATGGATTGGGTCTAACCCCTTTGATGATCCCCAGTTCATTTTCCTACCTATCCTATCTCTTCGTGCCTGTAAATACACATCCAGTGGCTTTCGAAAAAAAGATCTTCTCTTGGATATTTTCTTCCCAATGTGAATGCCCTGTTGCTTTTTGCAGACAAATCTAACCTCTTCTCACTTCATTCATGCCAACAATAATTTTACTTGTAATCAACGGTATAAACAAAAATTACTTTAGACGTAGAACAGTGTTTGCCAAACTAGTATGAATGCGTTATTGTTTTTCTGTACTCTATGACTGTGATCAGTGACTGCATATGATTTGCGTGTTGCACTTGATTGATCCAGATTTAGTGTCAAATATAAGGTTTATATAACATTTTTTGTAGTAATTACGAGTTTGGCATGATGCTAATAGTAATAGTTGATGTCATAGTCCAGCCATCTCGTAGCTACGTATGTCGACATCAACATGAATGGACGCATACAATATCAACGTAAGTTGGTATGTAACGAACCTGATCAAGCTGAAGTAGAGATTCAACATCGTTTCATCAATGCCGACATTTATCAGTTTCTTCATTCTTTGTCCCTTGCTTTAAAATTTTAAAGTATGCGGTATGAAGCCACACAGCTTATATTTGACGTCGGTGCGACTATGATGTCATGGGGTTATCTTTTCGGTATTAATTATATGGGGTGGGATAAACTGGACAAGAATTACCCTGGTCCCGTGGTCCCGGCCAATTAAATCACCCTATTTTGGGGTGATTTACACTTTGCCTCCTGAGTTACGCCCGAATTTAAGAGAGAAAAATGTAAATCACTCCAAATGGAATGATTTAATTGGTCTGGACCAGGGGAACTGTTAGGAATATTTTCTAAGAGAAGAAGGGGGAATTTTTGGGAGGATTATTTTAATGGGGAGGAAATTTTCATTACTTTCCTTTTGATTACAAATTTGATTGCGTTCATACATCAACTTTATTGCCTTGCTTTTATAATGCATTGCATTCTCTAGAGTATTCTAGGAATGCCTAATCTAGAATATCTAAAATAGGAATTTTAGATTTTGCCTTTTATTCAATTCATTAATACAATTGCTAATTTAACAATACAATTATTATTTTCCTGAAAAGCCAAGATTATTTCCAACATTCCCCCGTAAGCTTGGTTTTTGAACTCCAAGAAGATCCCGCAATCTTTTAAAATTATCAGGCTTTAATGCTTTTGTGAAAATATCGGCAACTTGATTATTTGTTTTGCAAAAATTCAGCTGCACCTCTTCATTTTCAATTGCTTCTCGAATGAAATGATGTTTGATGGCTATATGCTTTGTTCTTCCATGATGGACTGGATTCTTAGCTATAGCAATGGCTGATTTGTTGTCACAATGGATAGTCACAGCTTCTTGTTTCTCACCAAAATCATTTAGTATTTTCTTCAACCATATTGCTTGTTGGGTAGCTAGGCCAGCTGAAATATATTCAGCTTCTGCAGAAGACTGAGCAACTGTTTGTTGCTTCTTTGAACACCAAGAAAATGCTCCTGATCCAAGAGAAAACACATATCCAGAAGTGCTTTTCATGTCATCTATACTTCCTGCCCAGTCACTATCGCAAAACCCAATTAAATTAGTTTCAACATTATTTTCATATTTGATCCCATAGTCCAAAGTGCCTTGAATATATCTCAGCACCCTTTTTGTTGCACCTAGATGGATATGACTAGGATCATTCATGAAACGAGAAAGTAGGCTGGCTGCAAACATGATGTCAGGTCTTGTATTAATAAGGTAAAATAAATTACCAACTAGACTTCTGTAGTAACTAGCATCAATCTTCCTTCCCCCATCTTCCTTTTTTAGCTTTTCATTCACAACTAGCGGCGTATCAACCAGATTACACCCAAGCATTCCAAACTTTCTCAATATTTTCTCAGCATATTTTTTTTGACAAATAAAAGCTCCATCATCTACTTGAGAGATTTCAATTACAAGGAAAAAATGCAGCAAGCCCAAATCATTCATTTCATATTTTTTCATCATTTCTTTTCTAAAATCTTCAATCAACTTAAAATTGTTTCCGGTATAAATTAAATCATCTACATAAAGTGCAATAATTAGAATACCGTCCATACCTTGCCGTTTGACATACAAAGTAGCCTCATTTTTGCTCTTCTCAAAGCCTTTCTCCATGAAGTAATTGTCAATATTGCTATACCATGCTCGTGGTGCTTGTTTTAGCCCATAAAGCGCTTTCTTTAGTTTGTAAACTTTTCCTTCTTGTCCTTTAATCTCAAATCCTTGAGGCTGCTCCACGTACACATCTTCTTTCAATTCTCCATTCAAGAATTCCGATTTTACATCTAGCTGATATAGCTTCCATCCTTTTTGGGCTGCAAGTGATATTAAAGCTCTAATGGTGTCAAGACGTGCCACTGGAGCGAATGTCTCTTCGTAGTCAATACCGGGCTGTTGAGAATAGCCCTTTGCAACAAGTCTCGCTTTATTCTTTTGAACTGAACCATCAGGATTATGCTTCACTTTGTAGATCCATTTTACTCCAATGGTTTCTTTGTCTTTTGGCTTATCAACCAACATCCATGTTTTGTTCCTTTCAAGTGCATCCATCTCTTCTTGCATTGCCTTCCTCCAAGCATCTTCCTTAACCGCTTCTTCAAAATTTTCTGGTTCCATTGCACAATAGTTGCACCTAGCAAAAATATCATCCAAATTCCTCATTTTTATTGGGGTTGAGGATGGAGATGATGAATTATGGCTTGCTGAGGACGAAGTGCTAGATGGAGAACTTGGTGTAGGTGAATCACATTGGTTATTTGCTAGTGTTGTTGGATTTTGTTCTAAAACTACTGCTGGAACGGTTTTATCCTCCACTTTGTCCTTTTGCCAATTCCAAGATGTCTTCTCATCAAATACAACATCTCTACTGATGATTACTTTCTTTGTCTTCAAGTTGTAAAGTCTGTAGCCCTTTGACATAGAACTATAGCCAATAAAAATGCATCTTTCACTTGCTTCTTGAAGCTTTGTCCTTTTTTCTTTAGGAATTTGAGCATAGCAAATACTCCCAAAGACTCTAAGATGATTCACCGAAGGCTTTCTTCCACTCCATGCTTCAAACGGCGTCATATTCCATACAGCTTTTGTTGGACATCTATTTAGCAAATACACAGCTGTATTTACGGCCTCGGGCCAAAATTCTTTAGGCATGCCTTTCTCAAACAACATTGATTTAGCCATCTCCATCACTGTTTGATTCTTCCTTTCGGATACACCGTTTTGCTGAGGTGTATACCTAACTGTTAGTTGCCTCTCCACACCTTCTTCTTCACAAAATTTATCAAAATCATTGGAGTTATACTCCTTTCCCCCGTCACTTCTCAAAACTTTTATGGACCTGCCACTTTGTTTCTCAACAAAAGCTTTAAACTTCTTAAATATAACAAACACTTCAGATTTTTGTCTCATAAAATAAACCCATGTCATGCGGGTCAAATCATCAATGAATAAAATAAAGTACCTGTTTTGAGCATGAGATAATGTGCTCATAGGACCGCATACATCCGTGTGTACTAATTCCAATACTTCTTTGGCTCTCCTTGATCCTTCTTTTGGAAACGGTTGCCGATGATGTTTGCCAAGTACACATCCTTCACATACTCCATGTTTTTTTTTATTGTTGGCAGCCCGTACACCATCTTCTTTTGTGAAAGCAATACGAGACTATTGTAGTTTAAGTGCCCAAGTCTCTTATGCCGTAAACTAGTGTCGTCTTCCTTTTTTGCCATGAAGCTATGATTTTTCTCATAATTGAGATGAAGGGGAAAGCTTCTGTTTTGTGTCATTTTTATTACAGCAACAACTTTTCCTTTTGAATAAAAAATTTTACATTCTCGATTCTCAAATTGAAGAGAATAACCATGCTCTAAAAGTTGTCCAATGCTCAACAAATTCTCATCTAATTTAGGAACATAAAAGGTATCATGAATAACTTTACCTCCTTGCTTTGTTGCAACTCCAATGCTGCCTTTGCCTTCAACTTCAACATACTCTCCATTGCCAAGTTTAACTTTCGAACCAAATGAAGAATCTATGTCAATGAATGCACTTTTGTCTCCTCTCATATGATTGCTACATCCGCTGTCCAGGTACCGTATATTCTTATATTCTTCAGTTGCCTTTTAACAAGCAAAGAACAAGCTCCCTTCCATATCTTCCGCTCCAGCAAATGTTGTGTTATGTGGCTTACCAAGGCGACAGTCCTTTTGAATGTGCCCAAACCTTTTGCAATTATGACATTGTGGATTTCCTTTGTTCCAGCAGTCCTTTTCTTCATGAGAGCTTTTTTTGGCAAATTCCACACCATTTATTTGTTCCTTCATCTCTTCCTCTTCCGCCATAGGTGCCTCGACCTCTTCCGTGTGAATTTCTTCCTCTTCCTTTACCAAATCTGCCACCTCTAGAAGACTCGCCATTATTTTGTTTTATTGTTTTGTCATTGTTGCATTGAGTGGTGAGTTTGGACTGAAATGCGTTTTCAATCGTCTTTTCCATACGGAGTAACAACCTTTGCTCGTAGGATCTAAGTGAACCCATCAAGCCTTGAATAGTCATGTTTGACAATTCTTTGGTTTCTTCTATAACAGCCACAATAGGATCAAATTTTTCAGTTAAGCTTATCAAAATTTTATCAACGATTCTACGATCGTCAATTATATCTCCATGAGACTTCATTTGATTCACTAATTCGGACAGCCTATTAAAATACTCATTCAAACTTTCATTTTCTTTCATTTTTTCATTTTCAAAATCTCTCTTTAGAGATTGAAGTTTGACAGTTCTCACCTTTGAATCCCCTTCAAACTCTTGTTGCAAGATTTCCCATGCTTCCTTGGCTGTTTTTGCTCTCATAATTCTTGGGAATATGGTGTTTGACACTCCTCTTTGAATCATTCCAAGAACTCCAGCATCTATGATTCTTTTCTTTTTTAATACTTCAGTTTGAGCTGTTGTACGTTCTACCGCAGCTGTTGAGTCTTCATATCCTTGCTTGATGAACTCCAAGACATCCAAGGAGATGAACAAAGTCTCCATTTTTACTGCCCAAAAATCATAATTTTCTCCTTCAAGTAAAGGAACTTGGACATTGCTATAGGTGGAGTTGATACTTGCTGAAGTATTGCTTGGAGAAGCCATTACTTTGCACTTTTTTTTAAATTGCAAGGATCTAGGGCTCTGATACCACTGTTAGGAATATTTTCTAAGAGAAGAAGGAGGAATTTTTGAGATGATTATTTTAATGGGGAGGAAATTTTCATTACTTTCCTTTTGATTACAAATTTGATTGCATTCATACATCAACTTTATTGCCTTGCTTTTATAATGCATTGCATTCTCTAGAGTATTCTAGAAATGCCTAATCTAGAATATCTAAAATAGGAATTCTAGATTTTGCCTTTTATTCAATTCATTAATACAATTGCTAATTTAACAATACAATTATTTGTTTCCTGAAAAGCCAAGATTATTTCCAACAGGAACAAGGACCCCCTGATCCAGAGTATCTACGCCCTAATTATACATACTATGACATTAACGTTGCATCACTTATTTTCTACGTCAGTTTTCTTATAGCCATGATGCAGCAACCACATACTTTTAATGAAAGTATAAAAAGATAGGGAATCATCGCATACTATATACTTTCAGTTTAACTACAACACAATAATGATATCGTATGTTTTCGGATATAGTGATGCTGCAACTATCGGTTTCAACATTGTTTTTTTTGGCAGTGATGTCGCTACGACCCTACAACATGGTTTATATATATGTATATATATATATATATATATATATATAGTAGGGTTCTGCTACACCTCTTACGTTGCATGTGAACTCTCCCCCTTAATCTCCAATGCTCATTTCTCCACTCATTCTCTCTTCCATAAGATTTAATTAAGGGTGGTGGGGATTAAGGGGAGAGTTCACGTACAACATAAGAGGTGTAGCGGAACCGGAACCCTAAGATATAGGGAGCGACCATAGGACACAAAATAATGTACACAAAATCTAAACCATAAGATTTGTTTGTCTTTATGTGTGAGGTGTAATTCAGGGGGAGATCTAATTAAGGGTGAGCATTATTCGGTTAAACCAAATAAACCAACCAAACCAATTTATTTAGTCGGTTTGGTTTGGTTTTGAAACTTAATCGGTTTGTAATTGGCCTAAAAAATATATTAAGTTAGGCTATGGGTTAAACCAAATTAACTGAAGTTTTACTATATTTTCCAAATTATCGACATTATAATAAATATTTTAGGTTAGTTTAGTTATTTAAGTATATTTTAATCATCACCTATGTGTCAAAATTAATATTAAACAGCATAAAAATACAAAATAATAATAATGTAATGATATATTTATGATTTGTTTCGAATTATAGTGAATATTTCAAACACAAAATGTAAAACATTTTTGGTTCGGTTTAATCAGATAACCAACCAAATCAACCAAACTTAATTTGGTTGGTTTGGTTTGGTTTTCATTTTTATTGGTTTAGTTTGGTTTGAAAAATTTATCATCGGATAAACCAAATCAACCAAACGCTCACCCCTAGATCTAATGGCTCATATTTTGTGTATTTAATTTTATGTCAACATTTTGTATCTATTTAGACTTTCCCATTTGCTCCCCAAAAAGCAAATAGTGATCACCCCATTTGCTCCCCTATGTAAACCAATCATTTATATTAGAATAAGTGAATGAGATGTGAGAGAATGAGTGGAGTGAGAGATATATGGTGGAAATCATGGAGCATTTAGAGATCCTGCACTATCTGGGGTGTCATTAAGCGTTTGCATATATATATATATATATATATATATATATATATATATATAGGAGGGTTCCGCTACACCTCTTATACTGCACGTGAACTCTCCCCCTTAATCTCCATCACCCATCACCCCGCTCATTCTCTCTCTTCCCACTAAGAAATAATATTGAAATGGGAAGAGAGAGAATGAGTGGTGGAGATTAAGGGGGAGAGTTCACGTGCAATATAAGAGGTGTAACAGAGCCCTCCGCATGTATGTATATATATATATACACACACACATTAAAAATGCTATTTTATCCGAATGAAAATCGGCTGAAATACCCAAATGTGAGATAAAAATACAAGAACTATCCATGAGTTGCTCGAATTCAACCTTAAATTTAAAATGTAGGATCCCATATTTTTCTCTCTTGATCGGCTGAAACACCCGAAACTACTTGATATATATATATATATATATATATATATATATTTTGAAAATTGGTTCACTTTATTATAATAAGAAGCAGTACAGTAGACAGATTAGCATACTAATCGTTACAACTAGAAAACAACAAAACAAGATATAGAAAAACATAAAAACAATAAAACTAAACTAAGAGAAGACCCGGCCCATGATGAGGCCAATCCTCTTGTGTCTCGCTACCACCGAGCAAATAGCTCCATAATCTTCCTTCACTATACCAAAGACAAACCCAACTCCAGACCCCAAAACCAGCAAAATACCAACAGCATGTAAGATAATACTGCAAAATACTCTTATGATTAATCTCAAACATTAAATCTGGTTGACGACTCACAGACGCCTGTGAATTCTGTCTTAATGTTGAAACTTCAAATGATAATGCAGCAAGAAAGTATCCAATCTGCCGTGATCTGAGCTTGAGAGCTTAGACTGATATTGGGATGGAATTTTGGTTCTGGCTATTGCGTTTAGAATTGGTGGTAAGGTCTCAATGAGTAGAAAAACAGATCTAAAACGAATTATTAATGTAAGGTGACAGAAAACAAGTGGCTTATCAATGATAAAATCATTGAAATTTGCATATAGAAAACCAAAATAAGTCAGGTGAAATAATTATCAAACCAGATCTGAACGTAAGTAGAAACCGAATCCCCCAATCATCTCCAACAACAACCAGCTTGAAGAACATCTCGAGTGCAGGACTACCATCGCCATTACCAGGCCAGAAACACCACAGACATCAAACCACAACTCAAATTCTTCACTGCCCATGACATGCAGTAGGCTTTACTCCATAATAATCTCTTCGTTTTCTACACATCCTCTATCATCTATGCAACACAGTCCAGAATCCATCCATCTATGAACTCATATGTGTGTTCTGTATTGTGGACAAAATCCAAGTCTGCTGGGAAATATAATTCTAATTTCTGGATAATAATTGGCTAATGCTGAATGTAAGAGCCCATTCTATCATCGCTACATTTTCCAAAACTGCTTCACAAAATCATAAGATTTGTTGAACAGCTGTGGAGAATAATCTTTGATGTGATCGGTTTAACTAGAACTCATTTGCATCCTAAGCCAAGCATGCCAGGTATTCGTAAGTTACCGGGGAACAAAGATAGGATACTAACTTGCAATTCCCCAAACCAGATAAAACCAGAACGCATAACATCAGCAGAATATTGAGCAATGAAAACAAAAACTCACTAGACGTGATGTAAACATTTTTCAGAGATACTGCCTTACATACCAGAGAAAAAACATGATACCATCTAAGCAGCCTGTGGAAGTGGAGTAACTCCATTTCATCTGTGTTCGTTCAATCTAAAAACTCCTTACAAAAATAGCATGAGAATGGTTTCAACTCTGAACAGTCGATGGCGTGGATACCGAATCACAGATCTGGAGACTTAAAACAACATACATCAATTCTTCGATCCAAACTCCCTCGCAGATCGACGAGTAGGAAGCTCATGCTCGAATCAACAGAACGACCTTCTGCGTTCGATTAAGCCCCTTATCGATCTGGCGGTGGTTGGAATTAGTAAGCCTGGTGATGCAATCCTTTGCGATTTGGAATTTAATATTGTGTGTTTGGGTATTTTCATAGATCTGGCTTAAAACTGCAGTAATAAATGGAATTTGTGAGGCTTACCGATGGAAGATCAAATTTACGTTGAAGTTTGACGGAGGAATAACTTCAAACTAAATCGATCCAAAGAAATTGAGAAGATAGGAGGTGAATCTGCTCATGGATCTTAGTGAGGAAAATCGATCTCTGAAAGTTGCGATTAGGTGGCGATAGATTGCAGATAAATGGATCTCGAGACGGAAAATTTGAAAACCAAGTGGCTTATCAACGAAGATCAATTCGTTGAAGGTTACAAATAAGTTTCAGAAAAAAAATAGCGGATGAAAAGGAGATTTGGGAAAGTTCACGCGTAGCGAAATCAGGCAATCGCCTGTCGCTGATATATATATATATATATATATATATATATATATATATATATATATATGGAATAAAAGACATTGTTTTAAAGCATCCAGAATCAACTATTTTGTATTATTAATGGCGAATATCATCAGTGTCGACATACATATAATATAAAAGTCTATATTAAATTAGTTCGTTAATCTACATAAAGCCATGTTACGATAACAATGATTGTCGAATTATAGCCTACTGATTCTATAAATCGGAATTATTAACAAAAGCTATGTTACGAAAGAACGTGACATCCTGTAGAGGTTATATTGATGTCATAAGTTTCATATTGAAAGCATATTCTTATAATGGCTTTATGCCTTATAACGAACATGTGCGGCATCCTCATTTTATACGCAAAAATGAAAGTTTTATAAATGGTTAAACGTTGACATAAGATTGGGGATAATAATGAGCTATCTTTTCCTTGTATATTAAGCATGAATAAGCAGGATTAACCATATATAATGAAATATGTTTCCAAGAAAATAAATATTTGTTTAGCCTAAGGCACAGTTTGTTTTTCTCAAAAAGCACTTTTTCAAATTTAATGGAAAAGGCTGAATGTATTAAGTTCTTTTAAAGCATTTGGTTGAACTAATAATTAAGTGCTTAATCATCCAAAATAACTGAATAGTAAAAAAGAAAATATTTCAAGCTTTTTGAGCTGCTTATTGCTAGTAAGTGCTAATTTACAGTTTTGTCCTTCTTCTTTATATATAACAGCATATACTTTTATATTTATAAAAGCAAAAGTATTTTTTGTTCCCATCACCGCAGTAGTATATTGTAGAAGGCAACTTCTTCACTTTCCTTTTGTTTACTATGTATAGAATATACGGCTGCAATAATATTTCACATATTTATATTTTTATATACTTTTATATTTGTTGGATTAAAAACAAAAATGACATTGCTGAGTTAAAAATAAAAACAAAATTGCTGTACTAAATATGACAGCAATATATACTTTTATAAAAAAATTATGTACCTTTACATACTTATATATTTGCTGAGTTAAAAAGTAAATTGATAAATCAAACTAGGGTTGTTACGGTTGGACTTTCAACCGCTAAACCGTACCAACCATATATACGGTTACCGTCCATTACGGTAACGGTGACGGTAACGGTTGTGGATTTTGATAACCGCGGTAAACCATACCGACCGCACATGATTTTTTTGTAGTATCTCATACAAAAATATGTGTTTTTTAATAACTTAAGGTAGAGAAAAAACATATATATAAATTATTTACACTTTAATTTATAGACAACGTGCATATGGATGGTTTGTTTCATTGATAAACAGATTAATTCTTAAGAAAAAAAGTTAGAACTTGAATTATTTATGGATAAAAATGTAAATTTATGGTAATGGTTGCGGTAACGGTTAGACGGTTACGGTAATGGTTATAAAATTTGCTAACTGTCAACTACGGTTGCGGTTATGGTTAGAGGTAAAACTGACGGTTGCCGTAACCGTAACACCCCTAAATCAAACAATAAAAATGAAGGGCAAATTTGTCGATCAAAAGTATTTCACCAAAAAATCAGAATTTTGATAAGAAAATAATCAAACCACATAAAAAGCATTAAGCATTAAGCATTCTATTCAGCAATTAGCGTTAAGCATTCAACCAAAGTTTTTAATGAAATTGCTAAAGAAATTGATAAATTTTTTCTCACTTATACTCTCGGTGCTCACTCGAATAGTTCGAGAATAAGGTTTTCAGTTGCCAGAATGAATAAGCTTTTGAGGACGTGTAGGAGGAAGATAGCTAGGTTAGGAGGTCTATTTATATGTTTTTTTTTCTTGAATTAATATAGTGAAAATCCACATAGTTGCCTAGTATTTGACTCTGAGGAACCAATCAAATTTTTTTTATATGTTGCCCTTGGAATATTCTGTCATATGTATATTTAGGTGAACATGGAATTGTGATTGAGATTATACAATGAACTTGGAATTTAACCAAAGAAATTTGTATTGAAGTTTTATTATGTTTTTGCATCTCTGATGTTAAAGATACTACAAACTAATCTCATTTCGTCATCAAGGAACAATACTTTTGATGACTGCAACACCAATAACGCTTATTTCTACGCTTGAAAATGAGGGATAATACACTATGTTCGAACAACATTGATCTTCTTTTGAAAGACGCTATTGCTATGGGTGGATCACATCCCTTTGAGTATAACTATCATGATCATATATTTGTAATGTACTTAGAATCCATTCCAAATTTATGCATTATGACATAGGTAAAGTATTACTCTATTAATGGTCATTGACGAGTGAGAAAAAAAATCCTCGACATTGACAACATTGAAGAATTCTAATTATAGTGTTTGATTAGGCTTGATCAATTTCATTTCATCCTTGTAATCAATTTCATCTTAGGTTAATATTTAGATCCATTATAGTACTATTGAATTATTAAACTAATTTTATCTTAAAGTTGGTATTTCTTGAAACTATAGCTGATTCGCAATGCAACGGAGTAGGAATTTTATATATAATCGATTTTATTTTATTTTAGTTAACTAAACTTACATAAATAGATCAACCAATGTAAATGGGTACCAAACTCATTTGGAGGTCCATAGCAAGATCTCTTTCGAATGGGTATTACTCGTAGTCTCTTAACTTGCACAAAATATCAACTTCTTCACCTAGGATATGTAGGGGTTGTTATCAACCTTTATCTTGTATGATCTCGTAAAGTATGCTTTCAATGAAACTTATTTTAACCTTATATACTCACTTTTATATATACGACCTTATAGAATGACGTTAACTCAATTTCACTAATCATTAATTGTGCTTTGATCAACTAAATTTGATTACTCTTTATCAGTGTATCATAAACATTACAAGGAGGAGTGATTTTTGAGACGAAGTATTATTTATTTTTAGATGTATTTGGAATTTGTCTAAATGTACTCACTTATTCAACCAAATCAAATCATTTTTTTATACTGTGCTATTTACTTCCATTTTATATCCTATGAAATCATCATGGAAGTGCATTAAACACCCGCATTGTATCTGCGATAATTCATTGAAAAATTTAACAAAGTAACCCTTTTGGCATCATTTGACCTGTGATTCCATATAATTATATGTACAAATCTTAAAAGCTCAATATCTATTTTGTCGCATCTATGAAATGGGTTCTTTGTCCTTAATCATTCATTAGCGCATTGTGATACATAATCATACAATTAACATTTGTTTCATAGAGATATGGCATAGTCCGTAGTTCCGAAATAATTGTAATTTTTTAGGATACTTCTATATTTTCTAATGCATCATTTTGTTATGAAAATGAATTCATATTATACTTTTATTTTATAAAGAGTATGTACAATATTCATGCAGAAATATGACTACGTTTATTTCCAGTCAAAACAAAATAATTACTATTTCAAAACATTATTTGTTATGTTTATAAAAATGATATTTTAACCTGCTACATCTACTACGAAGTGTTATATGATATGCTCTCACAATTTCTAACATTACTGTAATAGCGTACAAAATGCAATGCTCAATTCAACTGCTTATGATATTATTTTATTTTCTTCACTATAAAAAGTTTGTATTTATGAGTTTCAAATCAATTATCTTGAGCTTCAATAAATAACTTTTATAGAAATAATTTTTTTCATACAAAAATACATTTGGAGTAGAAATCACATTTCTCAGTCCATAATATGTATCTTTCAAAATTTAAACAATTAAATAAACACTTCGTCCCAACAATGCACCAAAATCTTGATGCATATTTGGATATTCTTAATATTTAGGAATTACAAATAAGTTGCACGTATGTAATTCAGCCAAAACTAACAACTCAATAGTCAAATTCCTTGGTTGATCTTTAGTGTTGGTCTTTCACCACAACAAAATATTTATCGCATTCAGTCGTACTGTATACATGGTTTTACACTACTGTTATTTGCTCATCGATAGTCAATTGACATTTTGTACATTATGAATGTGCGTGTTCACTATGTGATCAACTATGGATCATTCATTCATATTCTTATATATTTTCAAAGTTTGAAATTCTTAGAAGACGATATACAGTTTTGGATAGATAAATACTTACATGGCCAAGATACAAAAGTTTAAGTTGCAACGACCCATACTTTTTATGCCATATGAAATATCAATTTAAATAATGATTTGAATAAAAGTAACTAAAAAATAATTTTATGATTTAAAGATGTGATTTATTAAGTTTAAGTCAAAAAAACTCATTTGTTTGGAAATTTATTCTATTTTCATGTTTAATTTATGTCTTGTAATAATTGGCAAGTAAAATTAAAATGGAAAGTTTTTAGTTCTTATTTTGAGATTTGAAGATACCAGTGTTTTCCCAAATAGTGCTAACATTTATTATGTGTTTAGTACTAAATTCCTTATATGAAAACATTCTTGCATGTGTTATTTAGCTGATGATTTTCTTAAAATTTTCACTTTTTTCTATTTGCATTTCCATTTCATTTGAGTTATAGTAAATAAAATGTGTAGTTTTGAAATACTTGATAAATGGAAATTTATTTTGTTTTGGTCTTTAAAACCTTTCCTAAATACAAATGCAAACCATTTATATTCATATTTATATGGTTAAGGCAAGTTAAGGTAAAATATAATTTATTTATTTTTCTGTTTATTTTCGGTTTAGCCATTTAATGTTGAGGCAAAAATATACATTTACAAATGCGGTAATCAGGGAGATGAAAAAACTTTGAAAGAAGTTTGTTTGAAAGACACCAAATTTCATTTTTAGACTGAAGATAAACTTCAAAAAAAATTAGGCTGAAAAAATATGCTAATTATAACTAGCATTATATTTAGTTCTAACATTATACAAAACGCTAGTTATTACTAGCGTTATTCAGTTTTTCATTTACAAAATGCTAGTTCTATTTATCACTGTCTTTAAGTGAAAGTTTCTTAAGTTTGTCCTTCAACCTAAAAATAAAACTTGATGTCCTTTGACCTATTTTTTTTCTTTTAAAGTTTGTCTTTTGTGCCTATTTTCAACTTCAAAAATTGTGTAAAATTATAGCAGATATAGATTATAACCTATTTTTTTTCTTTCAAAGTTTGTCTTTTGTGCCTATTTTCAACTTCAAAAATTGTGTATAATTATAGCAGATATAGATTATAAGACACACACACACACATATATGTATATATATATATATAGAGAGAGAGAGAGTGAGAGAGAAAGAGAGAGTCTTCAGCAGTATCCCGGCAGTTAAGGACTTATGCCATGGTAACAGTGTTGTGGGTTCGAAACCTGGAATGACATGCTAAGAGCTTACCATGTGCATACGCTAAGATTAGCCACTTATGTGGTGCTCGCAGACCAAACTAGGTGCACTTGGGAGGGTTTTACGACTCCGGTCGGTTTCCCTCCTGAACAATTTCAAAAAAAGAGAAAGAGAAAGAGAGAGGAGCACTCCGGAATGTAATAACGAGTTCAAATTTTTGATAGACGATAATATATATGTGCATTGAACATCTACAAAATCTTATTGGATTTGCACGGTAGGATAGGGGTGCCTTTACTATGTTAAATACGCAACTACAACTTAACTTTCCATAGTTATTAATATGATTTTATTTGAAGCTACTAAATGCTTGTATGATAAGAAAGATAATGTAAGACTCACTATTTAGGTTTGTTTTAAATCCGATATTGACATTAATCGCATTAACTATGTTAAAAAAATTAAACATTAATTGTAATTACTGAGTTATACTATAAAAGAGATACACGTTAATGTTAAGTTAAAAAGGGAAGTTTTAACAAATTAATCAAACCGACCGTTAGGGAGGTTTTCCTACTGTAAGAGGGTCTAAATCAAATAGTCTATGCTAATGAATTTCGCCTGGAGTTCTTCCGATAATTTCTTAATTCTTTTTCTCCGTCGCTTCTTCCTGCTAATCAATTCTACTCCGATTCTTCCTCCAATATTATTCTGAGCCAACTTCTTCCTACTACATCAAATCTTCCAGAAAATTTCTTTTTTACAAATCAAATCTTCTCCGCTGATTCCTCAGTCGATGATAATCGCCAGCTTCTTCGTAGCAGATGAAATCTTCCTCCGCTAAAAATCGTGATTTAATAATTTTCCTACATACCCGATACTGTAAAAAGCCCCCTTTTTTTTTTAAAAAAAAACCTACCTCCTCAAAACCCAAAATCATGATGGAAATTAAGGTACGATTCACAAAATAAGGTGCAGCTAGCATTTGAATAAGGTGTGGTTATCCTTTCATTCCCGTCCTATTATTTTATAATATCTTTGAAATTTTGCATTCTGCAAAACCATATTTTGTGAAATAGCATGAGTTTGAATATCGAGAGATTCATTCTTTGCGTTTGTCCTAACCAATTGAAACTACGTACAAAGGAAGTGTTGATTCTGAATTCATGTATGCATTATATATAATTAGTCGTTGCTAGTTTCAGATTGTTTTGTTTCGACTCTAAATAATATACTTTAGTGTTGCTATTTAATGAACTAATTCTATTATCTTTATGCTTGACTTCTAAGAAAAAGGTGATTGCTCAACTAGACAAGCACTACTTTGGCTTAAAACCCATAATATTTTTTATGCCGACGTACGCATTAATAAAATATCTCTCAATAAATTACCTGAAGACGGCGTACCCTCTACACTTCCACATATTCAAGATGATTCATAAAACATTCCAATACATAACTATAATTCGTATCCAGCAAGGCCTCTAAAGTATAAAAATGAAATAACTGACATTGAAGAATTTGAATCATCAGGTGCAATAATGAATATGGTACAGCCCAACCAACAAGCATGTGTATTATACGTTCTAGAAAATCAACAAAATAATGAAATGGTAGTTAAAATGCTTATTTCTTCTACTGTTATTGATGAGTTTAAAATTTCCGGGTACATCTCGATGGATTTTCCAGCATTATTTCCCTTAGAGGATGCCAATTTGAGACAAGCACGACTAAGAAAAATAAGACCTCTTCAGTATTTTCAATACTTAATGAAATATCATGATCAAAGATTTGCAAAGTATGCTCGATTTCGTTATTTTGCTTACAATTCCGTTACTAGATGGCATGCACTGGATATTGGTAATATTTATGTGCAAAAAAATCCTGAAGACGGAAATTTGACAATCCAAGATATTTGTGAAATGTTAAAATCAGGACATCGGCAGTTGTCTCAACGCATTTCTTATTTTGCCAAAGGCATCCGTGGATGTCGTTCTGATTGGTTTGCAAGATTGAAAGAGCTTACAGCTATGGTAAAACAATTAAGAGCCCCAACGATACTTTTCACATTGAATTCAGCAGATATGAATTGGCCGGAACTTTATAAACTTCTCGATCCAGCAAATGAATTGCAAAATTTGAATTCTATCGAAAAAAGAAAAGCACAATTATTAAATGAAAACCCACTTGTTGTTGCATGGTTTTTCCAAGCGAGGGTTCATATGTTCATAAAAGATTTCCTAACACCTGAGTTTTCTATTAAAGAGTATTGGTATCGATTTGAATGGCAAAATTGTGGAAGTGGACATATTCATGACTTTATTTGGCAGGATGTTGCACCAGACTTATCTTATGATAATGGAAATTTGCTTAATAATGACATCATTGTCCAGTATTTTGATCATCTTGTCTGCACAACAAACTGTCATATGTTAGAACCTTTACATGAACAAGAACATCCTCGCGCAAGAGTTGTTCCACTTGATCCAAATTTAGATACTGATGATGATGACTACGCAAACTTAATAACTTGGGTTATGCGTCATTCTAGGCGTGGAATTCATTATTTATGATTACATAAAACAACCAAACAAATGACATGTCACTTTATATATCCATTTGACGTGTTGCCACGACCTCAAACTGTAGAAGATCCTCCACATATTAAAAATTTCCAGTTTAAATCAAAACGGAAAGATCCTTTTTGTGTGCTCACACCTTCAAGTTTGGCGTGCGAACATTGATTGGTCTTCGGTCCTATCTATTCATGCAGTGGTAAATTATACTAGAAAATATGTGACAAAAGCAGAGCCAGTATCAAAGACCTTCACAGATACGTTCAAAGCAATAGTCGAAAATATTCATCGACCATGTCAAACTTCTACATCTGCAATTAAAAAACTTTTATTTAAAAGTGTATCAGAACAAGATATTTCTGCATAAGAGGTATGTCATCTTTTGATGTCTTACCCACTTGTACATTCATCTAGAATCGTGGTGCAACTTACACTAAGTGAGAAAAGCATATTATCAACAATTATACGACGTCGAAATGGTACAACTGATGAAGATACACTCGAATCAGATCCAAATTTTAATGCAAGGTATATGGATCGGCCAAGAAAATTTGAAAATCTTTCACTTTTTGATATGGAAAAAACCTATCGGTACTATAATAAAGGTTGGCATAAGCTTCGAACTGAGGTAGTGGTTCGAATTATACCAGATCTAAGTAGTAAAATTTATCCACTTAGCGATAAAGGGGAACTTTTCTGTGAACAACAGGTATTCATTATTTACTGCATTTATTGTAACAAACAGGAAAATCAGGACTAATTTTAAATTTTTAATCTGGCAATTTTAATGATTTTTGAATATTTAAAATGATTTATTTTAGATAATAACGATAAGAAATTTATTTTGAATAGAATTAGAACATATATATTTATTTGAATCGATGTTAGAATATAAATATGTATTTTTAATTATAAAAGGAATTGAAAATGGCGCGGTAGTTTGAAAATTCAATTTCAAATGAATGTACAAGATTCAAAATAAACAGGATTTTAGCGAAACCAAAAATATTAGAATCTATTTGGAATATCTTTCCAACGAATCCAAAAATTTGAAATTTCATAGCGGGGATAAAAAGTTATGTCCAGTTGAAAATTCAGAATAGTCGTCATGGAATTTTGGCCCTTAAAAATAGAAATTTTGCAAATGACCTCCTCGACAAAACCACTTTAGTTGGATCTAGGATGTCAAGTTATTGCTAGATACCAAAATTCATATTTTCTAAATCAATATGTGAGCGTGGCGAAGGAAAACGTGTTTTGACAGTTTTAGTCAATTTGGATCGACCAGAAAATGACCATTTTTCAAACGGTCTCCAAATTTGACGAAATTAGTTTTGTTAGGACCGTATCATTAAAACATAGCCAGATTTATTTTTCTGGGATTTTTAAAGTCCGTATATGGCCCCGGTAAATTGAAATGTATGTTTAAATTAAATATATATTGATTTATATTGTAATTTAGATGAAAACTAATCGTAACAGTCGAATTGGCTTACCAGATATATCCCATTGTGTTCGGGATAGGGGTAATACGCTAGGGACAACAGTCGTTGGGTCTCGTTTGAGGTTCAAAAGAAAAGTCAACTTTTCGAAAGAAAATTAAAATAAATATATAATATACTCTCCCTCACTTCTCTCTCTCTCTCTCCACGTTTCATAAAATTAAAAAGAAAAAAAACAAAAAAAAAACGATCCCGCCGTTGACCCCATCCCCCCCCCCCCCCCCGGGACCTCGTCGCGCCTCCGACGATAGGCCGCCGCCCCCCTTCAGTCACGAGACCCCCAACCTCCATCTAGATCTGTGCCCTACCACCAAAACCGTTGTCTCCGTCCACCGTGGGCCCCCTGACACCGCCTGCTCTTCCTTCCGCACCACCAGCGCCACCAATGGTCAGCTCCGCCCCCCGTGACCGGTAGAAAATGACCATGAACCCTCCTTCGTCAACAAAATTGATTTTTTTTAAAGAAAACAAGGTGAGTTTTTTGTTTAATTGGTTTAATTTAAGTGAAAATTAGGCTCACATCCTTAAAACTAAAGATAATTAGGCTCACATCCTCCCCTTTTGAAACATACAAATTTCATCCCTATTTTTAAAATGCAGCTTTAATTTGTATGGAAATGCCCTTATTAATTTTTACAATGTAATTAACGTTTATAGGTTACGTATTAGGGTTTTATTTGTATCCAGAAACATAATTTTCGTATCCATGGTGGCGGTGGCGTCTTCCATATACATTTTTTGTCTTTGGATTCTTTCGTTCTCATTTTTCGTTTACTGATTCACTTTTTCCTTTTTTGTTTTCGACTTTTACAGATCTTAGGAGGGGGAATGGCGGCGCTGGGTGGTGGAGGAGGGGTAGCAGACGGCGACTGAGGTGGAGGCAGTCCAATCAGGGGCGGTGGCGGTGATCAATTCGCGGTGGAGTGCAGTTTTGGGTCTGTACAGGTGAAGGAGGAGGAAGAGGAGGGTTTGTCGACGGCAGTGGAGCCATCGGTGGGCGGTGCGGCGGCTGTTGCAGGGGGGAACGACGGCCATGTCACACCGTAGGCTGGTGCAGTTTGTGCAAATATTCTTAAAATTTCCATATAAGTATGCATATATTTCTATTATTTGCGTATATAAATGCATATAGTTATAATTAACTGAATTTGTTTTTTTATTTTTGTTTGATTAATGCATATTAACCTGATTTTTTTTATTTTTTCATCCAGTGGTCCTTGATTTATACAGTGGCTGCGTGTTCTTCAAGGTAAATTTTCCAATCATTTTTTATACAGTGGCTGCGTGTTCTTCCAGGTGATTTATACTTTTCACATGATTTCGTTTTGAAATCGTTTTTTACATTATTGATTTCAATTTGTAATCGTTCTATTTTTTTCTTCTTGCAGGTGATCAGCAAATTGTTGTAATTTTGGTTTTGGTACACGGATTTCATTTTGCAATCGTTTTTTGTTGATTCATTATTCTAAATTATTTCAAATATCTTGTTTTATCGATGGATATTTTTTGTTGCTGATTTTACAGCCGATTCATTATTCCATATTAGTTTAATTGGCTTGTAGCCATACAGTTTAATTTGTCAACATTTTTTTTTCATCGGTTCTGCATATATGTATAAAAATATGCATATATTGTGAATATGAGCATATAAAAATGCAACTATTGGCATAATATGTGTTTGGATGTACTCAGAAAATTTGCGTAGAAGTATGCATATATTCTGTATATATGCATACAAATATTTAGCTCCTTTGATTTTCTGTTTTTTTCGTGTCCGATGATTAGTTGCATACATATATGAATATATTCTTAATATATGCATATTACAAGTGTTCTAGCTCTATTTTTTTAATAAAATATATGCAAATATTGTGAAATTTTTCATATAAATATGCAGATATTACTGTTATTTGCTAATATATATGCATCTAGTTACAATTATATGTCTATGTTTTTGTAATTTTATTGTAATACATGCAGATAAGACTGATTAATGTTTTTTTTTAAACAGTGGTCCTGCAAATATTGGTACATGTTTGTTATTAGCATAATGAAGCACATGTTAGAGTTTGTGCACTAGTGGCAATTCATTTGATGAGATTGATAACACTGTTGATGTTATTATTTTATTTGGAATAAAATATTATTCTATTATATTGTATTTACTGCATAATATAAATAATAATATAATAGAAGTCCTTAGAATAATAATACAGAATTATATAGTTCGAGTAAGACTGAACTTGAGATTATGTAATTATTAAGTATTATAATTCTTAAATGTCCCTAGTCGAGTTTTATTGTTCATATAGGACAACAATAAAGCGTTGAGACTAGTATATCGATTGACTGATGATCACATCTCATTGATCATTAATATACGTGATATTAAAGTCAAGATATAAATACGTATTGGAGAATACCGTATTGGGCTGACCCACCGTGATATAACTCCATG
Organism: Allium sativum; assembly: GCA_030737875.1. Taxonomy (NCBI): domain Eukaryota; kingdom Viridiplantae; phylum Streptophyta; class Magnoliopsida; order Asparagales; family Amaryllidaceae; genus Allium; species Allium sativum. Next base: position 40,481,457 of record CM060913.1, read on the forward strand.
GAATATAATTAACAGTATCATGAGTTATTCTCATAGTGACAGTGATGTAATGGTCCTCAGACCTGAAATCATTATAATTTTATTCGAGGGTATTTGTGTTTTGATATCATCTAAAGTTATTTCGTAACAGAGTAACGATAAAGGTGGTTATTGGATACATCTCGAATCGAATGAAAATTATGAATGATCTAGATGGAATTTAACCCTACGATATATTCGTAGTGATATCCATGGGCCTCTTGATTGAGTGAGACTGTGAAATGCATGGCCGTGCTCAAATATTGATTTGTTTTAAACAGTCTACTCATCGATCAAGAAAAACCGGATTGAATTATAACGAGGATGATACGATCCATGCCTCAAGTTTAATCCTGGATATGTTGGTTAAAAGGACTATATTACATTGATACACTGGTCACAAAAGGAAGTATCGAATCGTTGATCTTATTATAACTAGGGTAGCAGTGATGTATTGCTAGATGCCGCTCACTGTTTACAGTTTAAATACGATTTAAATTGTTGCCAACGTTATAATAACCTATCGGGTCACACACTTAGAACGTTATAAAGGAAGAACATATATCGGGTAAATAAATTATCAAATTTGTTGATACTTTGTATTGTATTGAAAAGGTATGCAAGTGATTCCTTAATAAATAGAGTATACTTGATTTTATAAGGGTTTTTGACTACTCCCTTTATAAGATAAAGGAGGGCCGTCAATTTTATTTTAATAAGACAGATCAAATAAATGAAAACCCTAACCCTACCTTTTCACGATACCCTTGGTATGGCGGCTAGCACCCAAATTCCTCTTTCTTCTTCGATTATGATCGAGAAGAGAAGCGTTCGTGTGGATTACCAATAGAGGGCCGATGATTTGCTGAGCTTTTGGATTCGACACTCCATTCCCTTTTTTTCATCCGATTTGAATTCGTCGGACCTTCATGGATTTGGCTTGTAAGGTATGAATCTCTAACCCCAATTACTTTGTTTGTTCGATTTATAATTTTTGCATAGATCCTTCACTTTAATTTGTTAAAATGATAAATTGGATGACCGATTTGATCGATTGATTCCAACAACGGTATCAGAGCTAGTTTTTGCGAGAAATTATAAATTGAGCTGTGATTTTGGGTTTGCGTATGTTTGATTTCCTATACTATCAAAGCTATTGAATCGATTGAAAATAGAATGTGATTCTGGATTTATTTATTGTCTATGATGAATTAGTTTGTTTTGAAATAAAATTGATTCTTTCAGATACGAATTGATATGAGATATCGATTCTAATAACTAGATCCATGTTTTAAGTGTTAAATCGATAGTTAATTTTAGGGTTTCGATCTGTTTTGTTACTCTAAAATTTCTTGCAATGGTGTTGTATGATTTTGTTTTTGAAATAAAACGTTGCATTCAAATCAGAATTAATATCAGATATTAATTCCTTTTAAATAATGGATTTTGATCTATTATTAAACTTGAAAACCTGGAATTACTCTCAGGCAAAAGATCTGTTATATGAATAAACAGAGAAGAACTTGTTATCAAAATTGTTTGATTAATGAGTATGTATGAACTGATTTTGTCATACATTTTCGTATCATGATTAAATGAGTCTATTGATTAAAAGAATCAATAAGATGATTTTAATTTAATGAAATTGTTCATATGGTAATCTGTTTAGAAAATTTTTATTTCTGTTCCTTATACCTGAAAGTAAAATCAAAATTTTGTTTGATTTATGAACATTAAAAACATGACTTTGTTATATGTCTAAATTTATGGTTTGGTTTCAATCTTAAAGTCATAATTTTAATTGATGATCAAATGGATGAATGCAAGATTCATGGCTGAAAGTATTTTGCAATTATGATATTGATCATAACTTTGTAATGGCTTTAGGCAATTATATATATATATATATATATATATTATGATATATATAATTTTGACATAACTTTAATCATTGAATGCAAATTCAACACAATTGTAAAGATTCCATATCAAAATGTTTGATATGTTTTCTTGAAACAAACCAGTAGTATATATATGTACATATTGTATATATATCATATATACATTTGATCTGTTATGTGTCATAAGATTAATGTTTTTAGAATAAACTCTGTCATTGAAATCAGAAAAGGGATTATGATTTAATATATGATATTTATTGAAAAACCACTTTCAGATCTTATATATATCATATCTGATGATACAAGACCTGAATACTGGGTTTAAACATTGCCTTTGTATGCACCATTTCATGATTGATTGGTTTTAAAATTATCTCTCTTGAACAATACATAATTTTAAACCAATTTGATTGGTTCTATTCACTTGTTTAAGGCAAAAAAAAATTGATAATGAAACCTTTCAATATAATTTAGATTAACAGATTTTGTATTTCCTTGTGGTGGTATATATATACAGATATATATAAGACAATGGATAAAAATGAAACAGGTTTCTTTATGAATGTATGATCAGTTGATATATATGTATAAATGTTAAACTGATACATAATTGTCAAGTTGATATAATATTTGTTCACAGAAGTAATACATATGTTTGATATGTTTATGGACTTTTCTATATTAAACCTATTTTGTGAATACAATTGCAAATATGATTTGCAATGATAAATTTATATATAGTGTATATATATATATATTAAATATGTCCTGTTACATATACATTATCATCATACCGGATTTAACAATGTATTAAATCCAGAACAGATCATAGTTTTAACATTAGGTTTGACCCAATGATTAAAGACCATGGGTATAATTAAATTTCACTATGTTCCATTTTCAATGGCAGTATACCTTTGGTTTGAACTTAAAATGATATATGTTGTACTGAATGCATATTCAGTAAACTAGCATGTGTTTTGATAATTCAACACTAATATGATAAATTCATTGAGATGAATCTGGTTTATTTTCTTGGTCATTTTAAAATCTGGATATAGACATTTGTTATTCCTGGATTATATTTACCCTGATATCAAATCTGTAGGATTTTCTTATAATTTTTTTCTGTGACCTAGCAAATACATACATAAGTACATATATGTATTTGTTAATATAATGTGTATAAAGATACACTATTGATTTTAGCTCACAAATATGATTTGTAAACTGCATTTTCATATAATTTTATACTATGATGTCTTTTTCTTGGAGATACATTTTATTATATACATTATGCAGTGAATAAATAGATACATCTGATATTGATTCATGTTAATTATGCTAGTTTATCTCGTGATTGGTTTTCTAAACTGGAATAACTCATTGATGGGATAAAATATAATGTTGAAAGTTTGACTCTCGAACTATAGTTGCTGAAGTTGAATTAAATCTAAGAGCAGTTAGAGTCTGTTTTTGATCTATGTAAAGTTCTGTTTAGTTGTAAGGGACTGATCATTGTAATATGATTTACTGGTAAAATGATTTACTGTGAAGCAAGCAAGTTTTACATCCCTCATTGTTATACAAAATTCAATTCTTTTGTATCTAACAGAATCTTATCGCCTGATACCTGCATAAACACTGTGTTTTATAAAATTGTTTACTTACAGCAAATACAATTGAATCTGGGCCTTAAACTGTTATATAAATGTTGATTTATAGTTATAGATTGCCCGGATCATGTATATACACATACTGATTTACAAACTGTAAAGAATTGAGCTAATATATATTGGCCATTGATCGAGTACATATAGATGTTACATATATGTATACATTTAATGTATATATAAATGAATGCAAAATATTAAATGTGCATGATGTATTTAACTCTGCCAATAACCATGGATTGAAAATTGTTTCATAACATCCAGGAATTATGGTTGCTGAAATTGTTTCAGCTCAGCAAAAGAAACAACTCGAAAGGGCACGTTTCCGCAGAAGCTGGCATTGCATTCTCTGTTTTGATTGAAACTGTAAGAGACAGTAAAAGCAAATATATGTAAATGTTATTAAATATGAATAAACTTTGCACTTGTATGTAATTCCTTATAATATGTATAAACATGTATTATCACAGAGAAATTTTGAAATGGTTTTATACTGAAAGGGTTCGACCCTTTATCTGTATGTATATGTATATATATGGTTTGTATACTGGATACAAAATAAAACAAGGATGACTTGTTAAGAAGTAAATCAGTGTATGATTTTGTACGTCCGTAAACACCAGTCATATATGTTATATATAAGAGATCATTGACTCATTGAGTATGTACTGTTCTATGATATAAAACAGGTTTTCACCCATATATTTTACATACTCAGTTTACTTGAAATTTCAGTATCTATGACTATTTTGAATGAGACTGAAGTATTTAAATAGTTATAGAATTGTTTTAAATTATAGTGTTAATACATGCGTGAGTTTTATCATTTTGGGTACTAGTGATACTGGATCTTGTCTTTCCAGTTAACCTAAATGATATTTGCAAAATATAATATAATGTAAAATACCTGTCTGATTGTTGCAAGAAGTTGCAAAATAGCGCATTGCAAGAATGAAATAGTCCACTTCATTATTTGATATGATAACTTGTTAAACTTTGTATATATAGGCATCTTTGCTATATATTACATTGAATTTAAATATATGTGTTTAAATCCAATTTATATTATGAATATAAAATACATATATTTGGTATATGTATATAACTCTGATATTGTTCGCCATTACGAATTATAAATTCCCTCTAAAAGCAAATTTTGTTATATTAAGTCATGGTGATGTCTTCCAATAATATACTCATCACTGTCCAAAATCACTGGTTGTAACTAACGCCAAAGCGTTGTGCACCTTTTATTTTGGTTATATGCGATGGAGTAAAATGTGATGCTCCAACCTATTATTGGGTCTGACTTAACTAGGTTGCATAATACGATTATGGCCTTAGAGACAAAAGCATGAATTATTCTATATATATTTTGAGCAAATGAATAATACTGAACAAAATGTTCAACATGCGATCCAAGAATTATATAGACGATATAATTGACATAAGATGTCTACCTAAAAGTTGTGTTTTAGGGATTTGCCAAAGCAGAGTCAAGACATGACTAGATATGGATCTTGGAACACCGTTATATATATATATATATATCGATATGTATATATAAACAGAGGGATGTTAATTTGAGTGGGAGCGTATTTTAGTTTAAATTATATATTAATATTAATATAAATGTTGATTGTCAAAATTTGTATTTATATTAAATAAATATTAAAGAATCAGTTATTATTATCTATTGTAGATATTAAATAATAAATAACTCGATAATTTAATTTAATCCTTAAGAAGGATAAATTGAATTAAATCAAATTTCTTGACTGACATTGAAATTTGAGGATTGTCCTCAAACAATTAAAATGTAATTGTTCTAACAAATATAGAGGATCTAAAACCAAAGTTAAAGTATGACTTCGACTGAATAATATATAATTGTTATAGTAATCTACTTGTACGTTCCTAATATTAGATACTAGATATAAATCACATAAATGTATGTTGATTTACAGAAATTGTAGAATAAGTAGAAATCTGATAAGAGAACAAATGGACTTACAATTGGAAATGAAGCAAATGTTGATAGATTATCCATAGTAAGTTGATTTTATTGAATATACTGGCTTAATTAAATAAATGAAATAATTGTTATTATGAAATTCCATTTAAAATAAATGTTATTATAAATCTTGTTCTGATAGATTTGAATTTCATTTGTAATAAAAGAATAATTGTTATTCATTTTGTTTAAATGAAATATCGTATGGAATTTCGCAAATAGTTAATGATATTTATAAATCGTCAACTATAATGTACTTGACATTAATAACAAATGGATTAAATTTAATAATTTAAATCCAACATACCTGTAGCATTACCAGTTAGCCCGTATAAACAAGAGAGTATATCAAAACTCCACAATGATGGAATTTTGAGACCATTTGATTTTGAATTATATGAATAATGCAAATCTTGTTTTATAGGCAAAATAAATGAATCACCTTTCACTTGACATAGTGAATGCATGATAAGTATTGGGTCTCATACATAATGATGTATATGGAGCAATGAATACATAAGCTGGAGGCAGGACTTATTACTTCATTATACTTACTATTGGTATTAGTAGATATAGATATGTATATCTTATAAAATACATATCATAATCCTTTGAAATGTTCAAAGAATTCAAAACGAAGTTAGAAACAAAATTTAGTAGAAAATGAAGACTTTTCGAACAGTTCAAAAGAGAATATTTAAGCCAATTAATTAATGACTGTCCATATAAGTTTGAAATTATTTCGTAACTTACTCCATCTAGAAGACCATATTGGAATGGTGTGTCTGAAAGGAGTAATCACACCATATAAGAAATGGTACGACCAAGATAAGTCATATTGATCTTCTAATTAATTAAATTTAGAAGAACTGCGTTAGATCCTACCAAAATGATTTTAGAGATGCCATATAAGATATGGACTAGGAAATGTCCTAGTGTATCTAATGCGAAGATTTGGGACGCAAAGACGTTTATTAAACGTCCTTCTTCTGATAAGATTGAATCCAAATCAAATAATCATTTTGTGGAATATCCGAAAGAACCAAATGGATATTATTTCTATATATCCTCTGAGAATAAAATGTTTATTACTCGAATTGGTATCCTTAATAAAGGAGATCCAGTCTCTAAGATACCACGGGAATGAAATAGAATTCAAGACGTTTCGAAACCATAAAATGCCACTGAATCTTGTATAGACAAGAAATTGAGTGGGAGTGATACAATAATTCAAATGTTATTTGATAACACATTAATTATTGCAAATAATGTTAGTTTAAAAACCAAGAAATATATATAATGATTCTAAGAAATAAAATATTTGGATTAAGAAGTTCATGATTGAACATAATTCATTGTTGATCGAATGATATACATTGCGATAACATTATGGCTGTTGCTCAGGCCTAAAACATTAAACTCATCATCAATCCAAACATATATTTTAGAAATATAATCCATATGTGAAGTTGTTCACAGAAGAAATAAAAATATCTGCAAAGTTACAAAAGTTGTAATGTTGCAGACCTACAGAATTAAACTCTGTCGCAGCAGAAGTTTAATAATCACACTAGTTTCATAAGTATACGATACATAAATGATTGACTCTAGTGCAAGTGGGAGATTGTTTGAGTTTGTGCCCTAGTGGAAATTCATTTGATGAGATTGATAACACTGTTGATGTTATTATTTTATTTGGAATAAAATATTATTCTATTATATTGTATTTACTGCATAATATAAATAATAATATAATAGAAGTCCTTAGAATAATAATACAGAATTATATAGTTCGAGTAAGACTGAACTTGAGATTATGTAATTATTAAGTATTATAATTCTTAAATGTCCCTAGTCGAGTTTTATTGTTCATATAGGACAACAATAAAGCGTTGAGACTAGTATATCGATTGACTGATGATCACATCTCATTGATCATTAATATACGTGGTATTAAAGTCAAGATATAAATACGTATTGGAGAATACCGTATTGGGCTGACCCACCGTGATATAACTCCATGGAATATAATTAACAGTATCATGAGTTATTCTCATAGTGACAGTGATGTAATGGTCCTCAGACCTGAAATCATTATAATTTTATTCGAGGGTATTTGTGTTTTGATATCATCTAAAGTTATTTCGTAACAGAGTAACGATAAAGGTGGTTATTGGATACATCTCGAATCGAATGAAAATTATGAATGATCTAGATGGAATTTAACCCTACGATATATTCGTAGTGATATCCATGGGCCTCTTGATTGAGTGAGACTGTGAAATGCATGGCCGTGCTCAAATATTGATTTGTTTTAAACAGTCTACTCATCGATCAAGAAAAACCGGATTGAATTATAACGAGGATGATACAATCCATGCCTCAAGTTTAATCCTGGATATGTTGGTTAAAAGGACTATATTACATTGATACACTGGTCACAAAAGGAAGTATCGAATCGTTGATCTTATTATAACTTGGGTAGCAGTGATGTATTGCTAGATGCCGCTCACTGTTTACAGTTTAAATACGATTTAAATTGTTGCCAACGTTATAATAACCTATCGGGTCACACACTTAGAACGTTATAAAGGAAGAACATATATCGGGTAAATAAATTATCAAATTTGTTGATACTTTATATTGTATTGAAAAGGTATGCAAGTGATTCCTTAATAAATGGAGTATACTTGATTTTATAAGGGTTCTTGACTACTCCCTTTATAAGATAAAGGAGGGCCGTCAATTTTATTTTAATAAGACAGATCAAATAAATGAAAACCCTAACCCTACCTTTTCACGATACCCTTGGTATGGCGGCTAGCACCCAAATTCCTCTTTCTTCTTCGATTATGATCGAGAAGAGAAGCGTTCGTGTGGATTACCAATAGAGGGCCGATGATTTGCTGATCTTTTGGATTCGACACTCCATTCCCTTTTTTTCATCCGATTTGAATTCGTCGGACCTTCATGGATTTGGCTTGTAAGGTATGAATCTCTAACCCCAATTACTTTGTTTGTTCGATTTATAATTTCTGCATAGATCCTTCACTTTAATTTGTTAAAATGATAAATTGGATGACCGATTTGATCGATTGATTCCAACAGCACAGAAGTGAGGACACACGACAACATTAGAGATGAAGAAATTAAAATGGAAGAAAGTGCTGTTTCTATTTGTTACAAAATGTTGTCTGCTATTTTTTTTTTGAACTACTTGTTGATGATTATATACCGTGTAAACCGAATTACCCTTTTATTTTGTGAACTGAAATAAGCTCTTCTAATTTTACATGAAATTATGAATTGATGCTGTCGTGTGTACAGTTATTCGTAATATTTTTTGCATACTTGTATGCATGTTTTCGATATACTTCCTGATTTATCTGCATATATTTGCAGCATTACTCCAGAAGATGTTTTATTTTTTATTAAACACTGACATGTAAAAACTAAACTTCATAAAATTATAAGAATAACTAATGAAATTAAAATTGTAGAATCAGCTGATAAAATTTAAAAATTCAGGATTACAAGGTGGAAAGCTAGACAAAGCTAAAACATTGTAAGCATAAACGATAAATGTTGAATACTTGCATGCAAATAAAGAGAATAGTTGCATATTCATATGCAAAAATGAATAATACTTGTGTACATTATCCATTTACAAGAATAATTTTGTACCTGTATGTAGCTTCTATGAATTTTTTTCATACATTTATTCATCTATCCAATATACTAGCAAAGTTGATACAGATATTCAGTATTATTGCATACATCTATGCAAATATACATAATTTTTGCATACTTCTATCCAACTATACAGAATCATTGCACGAACATTATTTATGAAAAAAAGTAACTGAAAAAAAATACAGAATTAATATTAAAAAAATTGAACTACATTTATAACAGCACGTAAAAGTTCACAACATTATACTTTCAAGAAATATATAATTCTTATACATATAAAGATCATCTTGCATATAGTGTCTCTATCAGTTCGATGAATTCCTTAAGATTATTCCTTTACACACTATCCTTTTCGGGATTTTTCCGCACTTCCTCAATTTTTCCTTCTTCCACCAATTGTTGAGATTTAGACGTCTGCTCAGTAATTATTAACACTCTCTCTTTTTTAACATCTCATATAGGATTATCTTCCACCATAGGTACCTGTAAAAAGGATTAGATAGTTATTAACAAAAGTTTTCAAACTGTTCTAAATACATGTATACCCATCTTCAAGTATTCTGTCTACTGTCACGCAAGTCTCCATGTATTTTGAATAACAAAGTTTGCAAATATTGTTGATACATACTCAAACATGTGCAAATAATCTTCATAGTTGCACACAAGTGTTCAACTTTTACGAATAATAGCAAACAAAGCATGTATTTTCAATAATAGCACGCAGGTGTGCTACTATATAGAATGATTTACACAAGTATGCAAATATTGCGGAAATGAACGCCCAACTGTACAAAAATTTGTAATAACATCACAGAATTGTGCAAAAAAACATAAAAATTGCCCACTATAATGCAGGTATTCGGAATAACTGCACACTAGTGCTTATCTATTATTTATTGGTTTCCACAAGTCTTTGAGCATTCTGACTACATTCAAACATGTTTCCAAATATTCATAACAATATCTTGTTAATAGTTTCGGATAAATGCATACAATTATTCAGCAATCAGTTAATAGTTGTAGAATTATATGCAAAAATTGTGATTAACTGCGTACATGTATGCATAAATCTGTTGATAGTTGCACAACTTTAATTAAACTTTCAGAATCATTCAACAATCCTGAAAAAAATTATATAATCACGCACCAAACAGTAAAATCATAAAATCATTCAACTATTCTATATTCATCCACGGTTTATTATATAATATAAGTAAATTTTCATTTGTTGAAATTATAATTAGAAAATAAAAAATATACCTTTGTTCTCGCGTTTTTTGCAAATCTCATGTTGAAATCGCCACGAATTTGCCTATTTTTCTTCGATCTACAGTAAAACGCTGAAAGTCGGCTTGAATTTTGAATTTTCTCTAAAATCGTCCACGATAAAGGAGGGATGCGCGATAAAGGAGGGATGCGACTAATGAAATGATATAGATATGTGGAACGAGTACTTTTTAGGGTTTAAAGGACAAAATCGGAAATTGGTATGCCATGTTTTGAAAATAGGGATGTATTTTATATTCTTTTTATCAGCGGTTTTTTTTTATATTTTGAAACTTAATAGGGACCTGTAAAAAACGCACCCTTAATTTAAATACATATGTCATTGAAATCATTTTAAAGACTCGATTTTAATTCTTGAAAGTATGGATTTTAATTCCTGAGAGTATGAATTTTAATTCTTAAAAGTATGGATTTTAATTTAAAGAAAGATTGGATTTTTATACAAAGGAAGATTATATTTTTTTATGAAGTAAAGATTATATTTTCCTATGAAGAAAAGGTAATATTTTTATAATGTAAAAAGACTCGATTTTTAAAAAAACTATAAAGTTTTGATTTTTTTTAAAGCTATCAAGGAGGGATTTTTATTTATGAAAAGAGAATAAAAATATAATCTTTATTATCTAGAGAGTTAAGTAAAAATATGATTTTCATTATACGAATAGCAGTATAAAAATGCGATTTTTATATGAATTCTCATTACATAAAAGTTCGATTTTTATATATGAAGTAACGCAATAAAAGTATGATTTTTCTATCTAGTAGCATTGAAGAAAATATGATTTTTAATAAAAATTTCGTGAAACAGATCTCGCTGAAAACGCAACGAAGAATTTCTACATATGAAGAGTTGTGGCTTTTGGTCAAGCTTATAGGTGAGAACATCTCACTTTTATTTTATAGTTAAAATATATACTAGGATGCAGGCGGTGCTTAGCAGCACCCGACACCCGTTGTCCATAGACCATGGACGACTTGTTTGTTTGTTTAGTTATGTTGTGAAAATTGATTGTGTGATGTGGAATGGAATAAAATATTTTATAGTTGAAAATATTTTATAGTTAAAAATATAATTTTTAACGTGTATGAATAAAATAAATATTCATTTACAAATCAGGCGATTTGTTTATGTACATCCATTTTACTAATATGGATTGGGACGATAAATTTTACACATCGCCCAACTACAGAAATAAAATTCAACCCCACACGGGTATTGGGATGATATTGGACATACACTAATCCCAATATTTAGTTGTATGTCAATCGATTGGTTGACAAGCTGTTATAAGCGTTAAATATTTATATTTGATGCTTATACAGTGTAGAATGCACTCTGGATGATGGTTGACTGTGTTTTATTTTTGTTATATACATGTGTGTATGAAATCCATATAATCAAATTATATGGTAATTGACTGTGTCTGATTCCAATTCAGAAAGAATGAATATTTTAAAATAACGATTATTTTAAAACAACGAATATTTTCAAATAATATTCAGAAAAGAATCAAAATTTGGTTTTGATGATCGATTTGGGATGGACACGAAAATATTTAAATATATAAATCTGTGTTGATTAGATAAACGCCATTTGGACGTGAACGATATTTTTATCGATTTTATTCATTTTTATAATGAATATCGAAAAGGAATTGATTTCAAAATCTAATGTTTTGAAAATATTATCATTTATATATATATATATATATATATATATATATATCGATGATATGGAATATTCAATTTTGATTTGAAATTGAATATGAAGTTGAAATCGTTTTGAAAACGAATTTAAAACGATTAGTAAAATACGTTTTAAATGGAAATCGACGAAATATATATTACATTTATAATATAATGGCCTGAATAGAGCATGCCGCGCTGCGGCAGTTCGCGAATTTCAACCATTGACTTCGAATGGACATTACGGGAGATCCGAACGTCGGATTCTCTAAAATAGGAACCGTTGGGTTCGTATCGAAAAGAGCTTTCTAACGAATGTGAGAGATTTGAAATCTAATGGTTGGATTTGGAATTATGTCCAAATCAAATTTGGAAAAGGTCACTGTAAGTGCAGTTCGATGTTCGTTTATGGAAATCGACCGTACGGGCCTTGATAAAATTATTAAAAATATCAATAATTTGTGTAAAATCATAATAAATGATTTAGAAAGAATTGGGATGAAAAACTCCATATTTGAAAAAATAAAAAAATATTTTATCGAAATAAACTAGATTTGAAATAGAATAATAAATCCAATATTTTTAAAATAAATAAATTGGATTTGAAATGGTTTTAAAAATGATCAAGATTTCCAGTATATGAATTGGAATGGATTTGAATCCAAATTATGCTCGAAATATTTTGATATTGGATTTCGTGATTATACGAATATTGTAGAGGAATTTGGAAGATATATATATCGTTATTCCAATATGATATTTGTTGGTTTCAGAATTTGATATTGAATATAAGCCGATATATTTTCTATTCAGAGCCTTGTATTTAATATCAAATTGGATTTTGGGTTTGTAATGAACGGTACCTTTAATAATACTGTTCTTAAACCCAATGGAGTTAAGAAAATTAGAATCTGACTGGAGATTAGTTAAGTTGAATGGTTTCCTGGGTCTTGATCTGATGTTGGTTTCGGCCTTCGGGGTTAATACTTAAGGAATCATTCTCTTACTAATTTACAGTTAGAGACTGATGGGATTTTGGGTTTGTTGTGAACTGTATTTTTAACGACATTCGTTCTTTAACCCGCTTTACAGTGAAATGTGATTTGGAATTTATAAATCTTTTTATTAAGATTTAACGGGAATTTTCCAAGGTAAAGTTTTTCAATTTAATATATTAAATTGGAATTGAATGGAATTCGATTGATAATCATCGAAGTGGACTTCTGTGGAAGAAGACTGTTAATACATATGGAATTTAAAAGGCTTTGCTGTTATTCCATTTATATTATTAGTCGGATACGGAAATTGATATCGATTATATATTGATTTGTTTTTCCGTGAAGATTCCATAATTAATGGAATGTGTTTTGGGTTTATCGTGAATGGTGTTTCAAAATAACACTTGTTCTTTAACCCGATTAATAATGGAATGAGGTTTTCGGTTGTCGTGAATGGTATCTTTAATTACTGTTCTTAGACCCGATGGAGTTAAAAAAATTAGAAACTAACTGGAGATTAGTTAAGTTGAATGGTTTCCTAGGTATTGATCTGATGTTGGTTTCGGCCTTCGGGGTTAATACTTAGGGAATTGTTTACTTGCTAATTTACGATTAAAGGATGATGGAATAGAATGTGATTTTGGGTTTATAGTGAACCGTGTTTTAAATGGCATTGGTTCTTTAACCCAGTTAAAGACAGGATATGATTTCCCAAGTTAAACAATCGTTTATATTGATTTCTAGGAAGATTAAAACCAAGTGGAGTTTTAATGCATATTTAATTAGATTGAATTGATATCCAAAGGAAGATTAAAGAATAAATTTAAATAATTTATCTTTGATAAAATTAATGGGAACCTTTCCCAAAGTATATGAATATTTGGATAAAGAAATATTCTGGATTGGAATGAGGCATATGATGTGTTTTTATAGCACTTGTTTATTATATACGCGAGTTATTCAGAAAGACCGGGTTTATCCCATTCTGAATAACTTATTCGACGATGTGTCGAGGATGAAGACGGTGGTTGAAGACCGGAGGTCTTCACATCATTTGGACGATTACTGATGTCTTGATTGGGCTGTACACCCAAGGCAAGGTAATATGTGGTGATCGTCCAGACGTACTTGGAGATCGACCGGATATGCGAGGGCATCTCCCCTGTATTGGACATATGAGGGGGAATAAGGTGCCTCCGGTTTTGTTCAGACCCAGAACGAACTTGTAAATGGATGTGTGTCTGATATCGGATTTCATTCTGTGTGATTGATAATCATCGGTTGCATAGCGTGAATTGCCTGTGTGGCATGCTGAGATGCAAATGATCAAGGTTTCTATTGAAAAGCAGAGTCTTGTGGTTGATGATCAAAGCACGGCTTTAATATAGCGTAGTTTGGTGTAGCGTTAATTCGCGAGCCTCACACCCCGGTGTGAACTAAAAACGGGAGAAGGACATCAGGGAAATGGATATATGCTGGTTTTTAGCTAGGAGTGGTGTTTTGGGTTTTACACACCCAGAAATTTTACTTATATGGATGCTGGATAGCGAGGCGCCTCGGTTATATCGGTCTCTGCGAAGCCGATGGAGTCATTTGGCTCATTTATGCCCCATAGGGCAGACTAGCATATCGTTTACGGTATTATTAATACACTCCGTGTGGACCGGCCCTGACGATCCAAGGCTTGCCTGCGCGCTTGCCTGAGCCTTGGGCTAGATAGTCTCAAAGCGGTAAGGACGATCCCTTGCCTTAGTTCACAGACGGAAATCCAACTTCCAATACGTGACAATTGCAGTTTTGATTGTAGAGCCTAGTATTGGAGACGTGATATATGGTACCCATGCCGTCTAGGATTGGTACATTTATATTTGAAGTTGTTTTATACACTATGCACTTATAATAGTATCAAATGATTTGTTTTAACGTACCAAGCATGTTTGGCTATTATAAGGGAAACCCTATCCTCCGGCTTGCGTTGCATTATGTGATGGGACCTGGGTCTTATAATAGCTTCATTTTTCCAGAAAGCATTGCACTGTTTTGTTATATGCACTGGTATTCTTGGGAGGAAGCCCGTTCCGTGTTATACGGCGTGGTCCCTTGAATTACTCTCTTTTAAAGCAAAGTTTTAAATAACTGTTTTTGTTCTCACACCAGTCACATGACTGATCTGGAGTTTATTGTTTTAACCTAAACTCTTGGTGCCTTATTTTCCACACGGGCAGCTAGTAGTTTTGGTTTTGCAAGTTTATATTCACAGGATCCTGGTTTACAGCTGGAACGATATTCAGAAAGCTCTGTATTCGTTTATCGCTTTCAGTTGTGTTTTGTATTATTTTCCACTACTATGTAAAGTATTGTAATCTCCGATATTTATCGAATGTATTTTATTTATTCATACTCTGTATATTCTTGTACTTTAATGTAAATTGTTGTAATAAGCAATAAAATGTTCTTCTGTTTGTGTTCTTATTGGTCTTGTCCTCAAGGCAATCCATTCTTTCCTTCATGGGGAAGTTCGGGTCGTTTCATTTATATTCTTTGTTAATTCAGCTTTTCTACTTTTTATGAATACTTCTCAAAACATCATATATTTTTACTTATATGTCACATGGTTAATCGTGTTTTATAATTCAAAATATTTACACAATTCTGGATTATTACTCTTACTGCTAATTGTTACAAATTGGTGCTATTGCATTATCACTATTGAAATATAAATGAAGCAAGAGGAAGCTTCGAGAAATGGTCTCAAAGATATGTTGATTTGGGTTTAATTCAATCTGATGCATTTCCAAATGCTATTGAAGACGAGTTTAAAGTTGATTATGGTATTACAAATGATAATGAACAAAACCATCAAGAGGAATGGATGATTGCAACATCAATGGGACCTCTATTTGTTGATGGTGGAGAGGTAGAAATTGGTTTACGAGATTTTGATACCTCGCATAATTGGAATAAATCGCTTCAACGGTATCCTAATATAGATGTTGAACATAATTTTATGCATGTCAATTTGCATTCAACTACTGAATATACAAACGAAACTATGAACAATTGTACTAGCATTCCTTTAGATATGTTATCAACGAATTGCACATGATATAGTACATAAAACTATATCGCAAGGGAAGTCAATTCGAATGATCATATGTGGTGGAGTTGGTACAGGAAAAACAACTCTTATAAATGCCATTGTTCATATAGTTATTACTCATTTTGGAAGTAGTAAAGCGATTAGCATTATGGCTCCAACCGGAGTGGTTGCATTCAACATTGGTGGCAGTACCATCCATCATGAATTTTCAATCTCTACAGAAAGAAAGTCATGCTATAAAGAAATTTCAGGAGAGCAATGTTATCGTATGCAAGAAGAATTTAAAGATACCAAGTTGATTATAATTGACGAATATAGCATGCTTGGTAGAACAATGACTATGAATGTTAATTTACGTTGTCGTGATTTTTTTCTTCAGTGAATGACTTGTTCGGTCGTGTTTCAGTTGTCTTAGTTGGTGATATGCAACAACTGCCTCCTGTGTGTGATAGTTCATTGTACGTGAAAGGTGGAAATCTTTTGCAACAACGTGGACGAGTTGCATACATCAATAAGTGTGTAAGACTATCCTAAATATTCCGTCAAGAAAGATTAAGTAGAGGTGCGTCTACTGTAGACGATTGGAAACTATTCAAAACAAGAGATTGTGCAATGCTATCGAACGAAGTTAAAGAGACTTTCAAGTACGCTCTTTATCTTTTTCCAACAAGGATGGCTGCAAATGAACATGACAAAAATCGTCTAATTGAACATGGAAAACCCATTGCATGTGTTCCTTCAATAAATAATTGTGAAACAGCATCTAACGCTTCTTCTGATGATGCAAAAGGTTTAGAAAAATATTTTTATCTCTCAGTAGGTGCATGAGTGATGTTGCGGTCAAATTTTTCAGTGCAAAATGGGTTAGTCAACGGTGCAATAGGTACTATTGTGGATATCGTGTATTCTCATTCATCAAGCTCTCTTAATGATCAACCACTGGCAGTGATGGTGGATTTTGATAATTATCATGGAAGTCGATTTCGTGAGGGAACAAACATTATCCCAATAACTCCTCAAACGGTAAGTTGGAAAACTACTTCTGATACATTGTGTATGAGAACTCAAGTACCTTTGATATTATGTTGGGCAATAACGATACATAAAAGTCAAGGACTCACACTTGATCGAGCAATCATTAATATTGGCGATCACGAAAGTCTTGGTTTAACTTTTGTTGCAATATCACGAACTAGAAAATTAGAGGATCTTGTTTTCAACCCTATGTTTGCTTTTGAAAGACTTACACAAATTGGGAAATGCAAAGGCTTACATTCTAGATTAATAGAGGAAGTGATAAGGATTGACATAAATATCATTAATGATATTATTAAATATCATTAATGATATTATTCTATATGTATAAATGGTATGCGAGGAAATAGAATAAATATCATTAATGATATTATTCCATAAATATCATTAATGACATTATTCTAATTTATGAATATCATTAATGACCGCATGTACCATGTAGCTTTATATTTGTGATTAATGAATGGAAAAAATATCCCTTCTTTTCAACTCTTCATCATGGTATCAGAGCCTTGATCCAAAATAGTTCAACTTCCTCTTCTTCAATGGTTCTCATTAACCAAACTTAATCCTATTAGATTCTCAATGACAGTGATCTCACAAAGCCCTACATTTTTCTAGGCAAATATCAATGGTGCCAAGAACAAGGACATGTGATTGCTCATTGTCCTTTATTTAAGCAAAAATTTCCTAATGCCATTCCTCCTTCAAATTCTCAACCTCCGTCAAACCTATTCACACCAAAACCTCAAGCAAACATCGTAAATCCCTCTGCCTCCTCATCCTTTTCAACATGGCTTCTCGATAATGGTGCTTCCCACCACGTCACGACAGATCTGAACAATTTATCTCTCCATGCTCCTTACGATGGAACCGAAAAGTTGATCACTGGTGATGGCAAAGGCCTTAAAATCACTCATGTCAGTTCTTGTTCTTTATCATCACTCAAACTAAATAATGTCTTATTTGTTCCTGCCATGTCTCAAAACATAATTTCTATTTCTCAACTTTGTCATGATAACAATATCTCAATTGTCTTTTCTTCCACCTCTTTTCATATGAAGGATCTCAAAACGGGGGATTCTCTATTCCAGGGACTCGTTGCAATAGGCATTTATCATCTCAAATCCACAATCCCTACAGTCTACACAAGCACAACTAGTTCACTTGATTAGCATCATCGTTTAGGAAATCCGTCTCGTAACGCTTTTAGGCAAATTGTCTCAAAAAATAAACTTCATGTTCCTAATATCTCCACTTTAGATTGTGATTCATGTGCTTGCAATAAAAGTCATAAACTTCGTTTTTCTACTTCCTCAATTGTGTCTACTGCCCCACTTGAGTATATTTATTCTGATCTTTGGACATCACCAATTTACTCTCATGATGGCTTTAAATATTTTCTTATTTTCATTGATCATTTTTATAAATACATTTGGTTGTATATTTGAAATGAAAATTGGATGCAAAACATATATTCATTCGCTATAAAGCTCTAGTTGAAAAATAGTTTCAACTGCTTCTCAAAACTCTCTACTCGGACAACGTAGTGACTATGAAAGCCTACGTAACTACCTGTCCATCAATGGAATTTTGCATCTTACAACTCCACTCCACACCCCTCAACACAATGACTATTCAGAGCGAAGACAACAACACATTGGTGAGACATTTCTATCTCTCTTAACTCATGCTAAAATGCCCTTTGAATATTGGATAAATGCTTGCTCAACAACTGTTTACTTGATTAATCGACTTCCCATGCCAACTCTAAACAATGTGTCACCCTGCTTTAAATTATTCAGCCAACATCCTAATTATTCCAAGCTTCGAAGTTTTGGATGTCTTTGCTACCCATGTCTTAAACCCTACAGTTCTCACAAACTTGAACTCAAATCTCAACCATGTATTTTGTTTGTTATTCACCTACTCAAAGTGTATATTATTGTCTCGAATTGAACACTAATCGTGTTTATGATTCTCGTCATGTTCACTTCAAAGAGAGCATTTTTCCTTTTTCTAAACTTAAAAATTCAAATGTCTCCTTGTCTGATCTAGTGGAACAATGGGTACCACTCACATTATCTATATTATCAAATACTCAATCTTCCTCCTCTCATTCATTACAATCTAACTCACCTTCCAGCATGCCTCCTACCTCATTCCCCACTTCACCCCTTTCATCTCTTATGTCCGCAACAAACTTATCTCAACCTCCTAATACCATTCCTGAGATTTCCTCTACTTCATCCCAGTCAAACCTCAATATATCCACATCAACAATTTCAACACCCAACAACCCTGTACATTCTCCTCAAATGACCACAAGACTTCAACATGGCATAAGGAATCCAATCAGTAAATTGAATTTAAATGCGGAGGTCCACGAAATGGAGATTCCAAAAAATATCACTCAAGCATTAAAAAGCCCTGTTTGGCGTAAAGCTATGGACGAAGAGATTAATACATTGGTGAAAAATAGAACTTGTGATCTTGTACCTTCATCTGTGTCACAAAATATAGTGGGATGCAAATGGATTTTTCGAATTAAAAAGAATAAGGATGGTAACATTATTCAGTACAAGGCTCGTTATATTGCAAGTGGTTTTAATCAGAGAGTCGGCATTGACTACGGTGAGACTATTAGCCCCGTAGTTAAACCCGCCATGGTTCAGCTTATGCTCTCACTTGCGGTTAGTCAAGGTTGGTCATTGTGCCAACTTGACATAAACATTGCTTTTCTACAAGGCACACTTACTGAAGGTTTATACACCATACAACCTCCTGGCTACGTAGATCCTACACATCTAGCACATGTATGTAAATTAAACAAGGCACTATATGGTTTAAAATAAGCTCCAAGAGCTTGGTGTAAAGAATTACGGCAATATTTAGTTGAGTTGGGCTTCAAGAATACGGTCTCTGATTCATCCTTGTTCACATTGCACAAAAATGGTGACATCATTTATCTATTGGTTTA
The DNA here is from genome assembly GCA_030737875.1 of Allium sativum. NCBI lineage: Eukaryota > Viridiplantae > Streptophyta > Magnoliopsida > Asparagales > Amaryllidaceae > Allium > Allium sativum. The sequence goes on from CM060913.1 coordinate 40,501,842, forward strand.
TGTGGATGATATTATTGTTACATGTAATGCAACTTATGCACTGGAAGATTTTATAAAAAAATTGTCGACACGTTTCTCACTCAAAGACCTTGGAGAATTGTCTTACTTCCTAGGAGTGGAAGTAATGCCTCATCCAAAAGGTATTTTCTTGAGTCAAAAGAAGTATATTGCTGATATTTTGTGCAAAACTAATATGGACGATGAAAAACCCGTTGCAACACCATTAGCAACTCATCCACCGTTGACTATACATGGAAATCTTCTCAACGATCCTACTGAGTATCGTACTTTGATAGGTAGTTTAAAATATTTAAGTCTTACAAGGCCTGATGGGGCATTCGCAGTAAACAAGTTAGCTCACTACATGCAGCGTCCAATTGAGGAACACATGCAATCTTTATATCGTCTTATTCGGTATCTAAGTGGTACATCTAATATGGGTTTAATTATACACAAAGATTCACCTCTCACTCTCCATGCTTATTTTGATGCGGATTGGGCTTGTGACAAAGATGACTACATTTCTACAACATCATATATAGTCTATTTGGGCAAGAATCCTATCTCCTGGAAGTCAAAGAAGCAGCGCACAAGAGCTAGATCATCTACTGAGGCCAAGTACAGGGCAGTGGAAAATGCTACTACCGAAATTCTTTGGGTAGGAAATTTATTCAAGGAGCTAGGACATAATCTTACTCTCGCGCCAGTCATCTATTGTGATAATGCTGGAGCTATATATGTGAGTGTTAATCCTGTTTTCCATTCTAAAATGAAGCATCTGGGATTGGATTATTATCATTTTGTCAAAGAAAATGTGCAAAGTGGAAATATGAGAGTTTCTTACATCTCCATTAATGACCAGCTTGTGGATGCCCTCACCAAGCCACTACCACGTACCTCCTTCGCAATATTGGTTAGCAAAATCGGTCTTTCATCTTGGCTGCCCATTTTGAGGGGGGCATGATAAGGATTGACATAAATATCATTAATGATATTATTAAATATCATTAATGATATTATTCCATATGTATAAATGGTATACGAGGAAATAGAATAAATATCATTAATGATATTATTCCATAAATATCATTAATGACATAATTCTATAACTGTGATTTATGAATATCATTAATGACTACATGTACCATGCAGCTTTATATTTTTGATTTATGAATGGAAAAAATATCCCTTCTCTTCAACTCTTCATCAGGAAGAACGGTTGTAACAACCCGTAATTTTAAAACATGACATATGAGATAATTAAAGAATAATTAATTTTTAATAGAAGAATTAAGTGAAATGGGTTACACCATTGCATCCATCTCGTAATTTTGCTTGGGATAGAGTTTGAGTTTGCGTAAAACGGATACCGTATGAAGGAGTTATGGACGATAGAAGTTGGACAGAACAATCAGGAAATGGGCCAGAATAACTGGCGCACTTGTGAAGTGCGCCAGAACAAAATTGCACTGGGGCACCTGGGAAGTGCGCCCAGGCCGAGCCAGATCTGCAGAATTCTGGAGAGTTCCATGATGACGTGTCTTTCTGGGATTGACTGAATGACGTGTTTGTCTGGTCTGGATGGTTCAGATGGTTCCTAATCAAATCTTAAGGTCCTAATTCACCTAATACATCTATAAATAAACACCTAAAATTAACCCTAATCTCATTGTTATCATCCATGGCATGTAACACCCCGTATTTTCTGAGAATATTAAAATAATAAATTAAAGAATAATTTATTTGAAAAAGAGGAATGAGAAAAAAATGATGTTTAGTATTGTTCTAAGGTTTGTAAGCAAAAGACTTAGTAGCTCATTTGGTTAGAACATGTGACTTGCATACAAGAGGTACAGAGTTCGATCCCCGCCAGCGCCATATTTTTGTTCTAGGGGAATAGCTAAAAATTGGCTTAGTGTGAACGTAGTTCAAAAAGTGGTTTAGTGTGAAAATGGTTAATTATGAAGAAGTTATTAAGCCATGAAGTTTGTATGCATATGAGACAAATATATATAGATATATATATATATAAATTAAATAAATATTCAAAAAAAGTTCAAAATAGCTAATAGGGAGGGGGAATAACTGAATCGCACCATTTTTGGAGTCCACCCGAGCCCCACTGGGTCGACTAGAGGTCAATCTAGGGTGTTTGGCTGCCAACCCATGACCCGATTCGCCCTAAGGGTTGATATGGCATCTGAGTGGTTTAGATCAGTTCTAGAGTTAATCCTAAGGCCTAAATAACTTCCTACACCTATATATACACCCTAAGACCTAACCCTAATTCATAAATATTATCTATGATACCATTATGCTGTCAACTTATCTCTTAACCCCTAGCTGCCGCCTCTAAATCAAATCTCAAGTGTTCAAGTTCAACTCAAATTAAAGATTAGAGCTTCTACAACAATTCAAGAAGATAAATCAACAACACCGCAATGTTTCTACACCAATTTCAGTGCATAATTCTATTCTTTAACCACGAAAGGTGTAACAACCCGAATTTTAATAACATGTTGAAACTAGAAATCAGGGTATAATTAAATTTTAAAATGAGAATCATGGGAAACGGGTTGTGCCATTGCGTTCATCTTGGAATTCTGCATGAAATCGAGTCCGAGTTTTCAAAAATCGGAGTACGTATGACCGAGTTATGACCTCTAGAAGTTTCATGAATTTTCAGATTAAAAAACAGCTCAGAAATTCGAATTCAAATTCGAATTCAAGACCCAGAAGCGGCTGGGCGGGAAAATTCCCGCCTAGAGCCTAGGTCGACCATAGGGTCGACCTGACCAGACCAGGTCGACCATAAGGTCGACCTGGGGGTCGACCTGGCCAGACCAGGTCGACCATAAGGTCGACCTGGCCTCCCTGGTCGGGCCAGGGTGGCCTGGTTTGGTGCACTGGTTGAGTCAGTGGGCTGGGACAATTTCTGAAGGTCAGGATTGATTCTAGGGTTAATCTAAGGGCCTAAACTAATTGCTACACCTATAAAAACACCCTAAAACCAAACCTAATTCATAACAAATCATTCTTACAATGTTATGCTGCTAGACTCCCACTTGAACCATGGCCGCCGCTTCCAAGTCAAAGTACGAGCATTGAAACTCAAATCAATTCAAGGAACGAAGCTTCAACAATGATCCAAACAATAAATCAGCAATCTACAACAAATTCAATTCTTAATTCATTAGCCACAATCTGTAAGTTCTAGTTGTTTTTAGATTTAAACATTTAATTATAATATGGCCATGGAATAAAGTGGAATTGGATTTTAAGTATGTTTATTGATTCAGACCTATTTCTTTTACTTCTTGAATCTTGAGTTTTTGAGACTTGTGTAACTTTATTCTCATGTCAAGTTCATGATCTACTCAGCCTGTTGTAAATCAGTTTTCTTAATTCATGTTGATATTATTATCAAGTTGAAATCTTCATGCCTGTGATGATGCTCTTCTCTCTGATCTTATTTTTATGCAAAATTCTATCTTCCCCTATTTATTTTCTTTTGATGAACCTTGGTCAATTTCGGACCTAGGCCTAAATTGCGATTTGCCTACGATTGAATACGGGGAAATATTTGGGATATTACCTATTTGGATATACGTGTTTGGTGAAATTGATAGCATAACATGAGATTGGAAATTTGGGTACTGTCAATATAATTGAAATTGCAAGTTCGTCCATTGGCACAATTAATTTGGCATGAAGTGGGCATACATGAATTGGCATATAAATTAAATTACGAGTTCTGGCCTATGTAAATTAAATCAAAAGATTAGGCTTATGATGGGGCATAAGTAGAACTGGGAATTTGAACATAAAAGCGATTGTAAATTTGATAATTTGCGTAAATATGTATTATGAACTTGGGTAATTGGCGTGTATTGAAATAAAAAGATTATAGTTTGGGATAACTACGTCGTGAATCATGATTTGGGTTTATTTGGGCATGAAACTTGATACATGTAATCTTGGCTAGAACTTGATATGGGAAAAATGGCATAAACTTGGCATACATGTAAATAGGCAAGAGTTGGACATATGTAAACTGACTAGAATTAGGCGTGTGTGTGTATATACACACACACACATATATATATATATATATATATATATATATATATATATATATATATTGGCATGTAATTTTGGAACTTGGGCATATGTTTATTAATATGTAAAGTTGGGGATTTGAAACATGAAAATGACTGTATTGGATAATTGACTTGAACACGAACATGAACATTTTTATATGTTAAACACATGAACTGATATTGGGGTTTTGGGTGGAATACGACCATTAATGAACCTTTGACACGAGGTTAGACTCAGTTTGTGGTGTAAACCTGCCCGGAACCGCCCGGCAAATCCACTAGCCACAAAGTGTCAGGCTAATGTGAGAGGTCGAAGGTCGAATTGTAGGCGTAACGATTTATGACACGAGATTAGACTCAGTTTGTGGTGTAAATCTGCCCGGAACAGCCCGGCAAATCCAGTGGCCACAAAATGCACGGTCTAATGTGAGAGGTCATGATTTCTTCGTCGTAATGAATGAATTAAGGAATACTAACCATAATAAGACGTGGGTATGGTTAGAGGGTTAGGTGGGATGACATGGAAATTTGACATGTAAATGTGGACCTAACCGGTATGAGTTAAGAACACGTAAAACTTATAAGTGTGGGCTTAACCAGCATAACTGTTAATCAGACCAATGGGTGGGTTAAGTAATATGACTATACTATTGACACTCACCCAATATAAAATGACACATGGCAGGGTTAAGTCATGAACTACTTGAAAACACTTAACCAATTTGATATGCTAAGATAGCGGGTTTAAGTTATGAATCACTAGACAACACTTAATCAACTTGACATGATACGTGGGCGGGTTAAGCCATGAATTACTTGAAATACTTAACCAATGAATTCTGACGAATGGGAGGGTTAAGTTAAATGGGTTGGTTTAACTTGAATGGGTTGATAGCACCCAACCGATATAACCTGATGTGTGGTAAGGTTAAGTAAATACACGAGGGTAACACTTAACCATTATAATATGGCTAGTGGATGGGGTTGAGTTAACATACACTTAACCAATCTAACGTGAGGTGTGGTAAGGGTTAAGTAACACTAGAGAGAACACTTAACCAAGGTAACATGATAGGGGGTGGGGTTAAGTTAACTTGAATGAATAACACTTAACCAACCTGTGGGATATTCGAATAGACCCTAGGAAAACCCTAGTAGTGGGACCCGTTTCAGCAGTAATCCACACTAGGTATCAACGGTACCCTAAGCTAGGCAAGGTGGGACACGATTACTAGGATGATTGTAAGCGGTCAAAGCGGCGGTGGGTGATGCAGCAGTGCAGGTTCCAACGGAATACGGGCGTGCACGTATTCCGGAGTGGAAAATTTAGCCACTGGGCATCAGTAGATATAAAGATGTGCATCAAAAATGGTGTCGGGGGGTTGCTATCCTAGGGATTGATACACCCTAGGGTGGGGCCAACGCAGGTATCTACAAGTAGGGGCCGCAAGAACTAGGTCGAGTAGGAGCCGATCGATTAGTGTAGTAAGGATACATCTAACACATTCATGGCAATTGGGATGGTTGAGGTGAAACCCTCATATTAGATGTAGTCCTGAAGGCTACCACAACTACGGTGTTGGGATAACCTTAGTATATAACATATGTGAAACATTGTAAGTAAGAGCCGATCAAATAGGTACGGTAGGAACACGAAACTATCAATATGAGATGGGACCCTCATCGTGGGATATGTACCTATAAAACTATCATGTGGGTTATGGGGGATCACCTATCTTGTAATTACAACTTATTAAACTAATTGAAATGCTAGTTAGATGGTGCAGAGAATATAGGAAATCAAGGAAAATAGTATAATGGTGAAACCTAGAAACCTTGCGATGTGATACTTGGGAGGAACCTTGTGACACTACACTTACTAGGAAGTTTGTGGTATTTAATACTTGATTCATCGTGCCTGTAGCTTATCTCATCATCATGCTTATTTTTACTTTCATTTATTCATGTCATATTATCTTTACCTGTTTTGATACTGAAAGTTACTAAGACTTACTCAGTCTTTATGACTGACCCGTTTTGTTTCGCCTCTTTTTCTTCCGTCCCCCCCCCCCCCCCCAGGTTCGCAGGGTGGGAATACAGCTTAGTTCGGTCTTACCAAGCTCCAAGGCTCTTTCATGTACGGCTTGGATTTCTCTTGGCTATGGCTTGCCTTGCTTTATTCGGGAATATCAGAATTTATTTTATGCTTCTTTGTTTTTGAGCAAGACTGATATTTTAGCTATGTAATTGGGTATTGGAAGTTGATGGGCTTTTATTGTAAACAATTATATTTAATAAATGGTTTGAAGTACTCCTACTTTACTTTCCGCTGTTTTATATATGTCTGTCTTGTAATATTTCTGTTCCAGTACCCATAATGCTCCATTGAAGTTAAGGCATTTCCTTTGTGAGTGACCTTAAGAGATGTGGGGTGTTACAAAAGGTGAGTACGGTGATTTTCACAATATAATGGGAGTAAAAGTAACACGATGAAGTTGTAAAGAGGATTCATATGTATGTATGTAATTTAAATCTCATCCAAGTCTTCACCCTTTTGATTCATGTCATCATATGCCTATGTTTCTATGTAAAGTTCATACCTTTTATCAGTTTATTCATGTTGAATCTGTCATTATGCCTCTATGCCAGTTTACGTGCCCCTTTATTTCATGATGTTGTGTTAATTCCAATTTTCTGTGATTTGATTCTCTCTTCTTATCCCTATTCCTTTTATTTTTGGATCTTGGCTACCTTCGAGCCTATGTTAAAAATACGCTCAAATGCAAATACGTGGGAATGATGGAAATATGTGAAATATAGAAAATTGGATATTATTGGATATTTTGGATAATTGGATAATATGTGAAATTGGCATATTTGGGTATGAATTACATGGAATCGATGAAATTGCCTATAATTGTAAATTTGTAATTGAGGCTAATTAATATGTAATTAGTGACAATTTGGAATAGGCAATATTATAAACATGATTACATGATTAATTGGACATACATGACATGAAAATTGGGTATGGGTGAAATACGATTATTTATAAACCTTTGACACGAGGTTAGTCGCAATTGTGGCGTAAGACTACCCGGAACCACCCGACAAATCCAGCTACCACAATTGGACGTCTAATGTGAGAGGTCAAAGGAATGAATTGTAGGCGTAACGGTTAATGACACGAGGTTAGACCTGGTTTCTGGCGTAAGATTACCCGGAACCGCCCGGCAAATCCAGCGGCCACAAAGTGTTCAGTCTAATGTGGAAGGTCATGCACCATTCGTCATAAAGAATGAATTAAGGAATACTAACCATAATAAGACATGGGTATGGTTAGAGGGTTAAGTGGGGTGACATGTAAATTGTGTAAGATGGGGACCCGTTTCAACCAGTAACCCGTTTGAGTATATAACTGGAACCGGTACTAGGCCGGGGTTGAGGCACGCTTACTGGACTTGTATGTAAGAGGTCAAAACGTGAATAGCGGTGGCAACGCGAGTCCAGCGGGTTCATGTGCGTGCATGGGTCCGGGCTGGTAGGTAAGACGTTGTTGCATCGTGTAGGTATGGCCGTGCATTTTATGTTGGTATCGGGGTTGCCACTTTGGGGAGTGATACACCCCACTGTGGGGCCAGCACGGGTGCCTACGGGGTTTAGGGAGCCGATCGAATGGGTAGGGTAAGGGTACCTTAGCGGTGGTAGGAGCAAGCCGGCACCTACGATAGCAGCTAGGTACAAGTAACTACCAAGTTTGTCATGTGGGTGCAGTTAGTGGGAAGGGATCAACCTTTAGTAAATAGAGACTAGTAGATGTGCGGTGTAATTAAGTAATGTGGTGTAACTTAGCAAAAGCGCGGTGTAACGAAATACATATTGGTTGAGTTGGATAGTCCTTTGGGTGCTAGTCTGATGTTGACTTCGGTCTTCGAGGTTAGTACTTGGAGGGTTGTTCTCTTAGCCAAGGTGTGGGATAGTCTTAGTACTTAGGAATGGAATCATCTTGTCCATCCTTTTTATCTACTTTATCTATGCTATAGCCATATCATGATACCTATTTATGTCTTGATCATTTACCTTACCTATTATTTGTTAAAATTACTGGACTCACCAGACTTTATGTCTGACCCGTTTTGTTTCCACCTCTTTTCTTTCCTCCCCCCAGGTTTGCAAGGAGGGAATACTACAGCTTAGTGCCAATTTCTTTCATTTGATTGAAGAGAGTAGATGTATCGCTTTGGACTCTCTCATCTTTATGGCTTTGCTTATGCTCAGTGGGGATTTATGCATTTATGATATTTAAGTATTTGCTTCTTTATGTACTTTGAAGTTTTTGGAAAAGACAATTGATCCAGTTGTAATGGTTTTTGGAGACTACTTATGTAAGCTTGTTTTGAAGTTATGATGCTATGAAATTAGTTTTATCTTCCACTGTGTTTTATTTATTTATTCTTGTAATTTATTTGTTCTATACTACTATAACGCTTCATGACATTAATGCATTCCCTTTGTGAGTGACATTAATGGCCATGGGGTGTTACACGTGGTATCAGTGCCATGGTTACAAGAACAGATAAAAAGTTTTGAAAATTGTTTTCAAAAACTTGTTTTAAAGAAGCTATTTTCAAGGAAAGTTTACTTTAAAGAGCATAATCCCCGCAAGCCATACATCTCTCTTTCGCTTCCCTTTTTTTGAAACTCTTTCCTTTTCTTTTCAGCATGTCTGGAGCATCTGAGATACCAGAGGGTGTTCATGTACCCGGTTGTTTTCGTTAATATCTCGAGGCTAGGGCCGCTGCCGCGGGTCCGGCCGACGTTCCTCCTCCTCCTCCCCTAGCTCCAGTCATTCCTCCACATGGAGATGCTTTCTCCAAGATATGTAAAGACTTTCGTTCGATGGGTGGAAAACCTTTTAGTGGGTCTGAAATGTTCGTTGAAGCTAGAAATTGGTTGAAAGAAGTGGAGGATCTGTTTGGCATTTTCGATTTGGACGATTGTAAGAAGGTCCAATTGGCTGCTTGGTTAATGAAGGACGAAGCTTCGTTTTGGTGGGAGGTTACTAATGGAGAGCGTGTTGTAGAGACATAGGAAGATTTTAGTGGAAGGTTTGAGTTGAAATTCCTTTCTCAAGCCGAGGAGAGTATGTACATGGATAGGTTCCTTACATTGAAGCATAAAAACTTGACCGCGAAGGAGTATGTGACCGAATTTAATAAGTTGGCGAGATTTGGTCTAGAGTTGGTGAATACGCCTCACAAGAAGGCCTTCAGGTTTGCAAAGGGCCTAAATGAACCGCTTCACAGTTTGGCTTTGTCCCACATTCCAATGGGGGCTACGTATGAAAAGCTTGTTGATATGGTATACATGCATGAAGAAGAGAAGGGTGTAAGTACTTTTAGGCCGCAAGATAAGGAGGATCCAAAGAAAGCCCAACAACAAAAGAAAGGTGGTAAAGAAAAGAGGAAGTGTCACAACTGTGGGATACCTGGCCATTTGAAGATAGACTGTAGGAAGAAGAAGAAGTTCGCTTGTTATCATTGTGATGATTCAGGTCATGCTGTCAAGGACTGTCCTAAGAAGCAAGGGCAGAGGGCATGTTCTACTTCGGGAGGGCAGGTTCATGCTCTCATGACTCCGGGGCAGGAAGAAGGTAGAATTTTTTTTGTCGAAAGTTTGATTTTCTTGTTTGATCATCCTGTCCGTACTTTATTCGATTTTGGCGCATCACATTCGTTTATCTCTACATCATTAGTTGAAACACTGCACTTAAATACTAGTCTCGTTGTGGATCCCATTATAGTCTCAAATCCTATTGGTGGGTCGGATCATTTATCCATGGTTTGTAGGGATTTGGGATTGTCTATCTTAGGCGTTGGTTTTGAATGTAATGCTTTTGTGCTTGGTTTCATGGGCTATGGGTTGATTCTAGGGATGGATTGGCAAGCCAGACATGGTGCCATCCTGGATTGTGAACGAAGGGTAGTAAAATTGTTGACTCGCAGTGGAAAGACCCTTGATATTTCTTGTGACCCTAGAGGATCGATGATGCTTAGTTATCATGAGTCACTTGACGCATCCAATGATGATTTACATTCTATTCGTACAGTATTTACATTCTGTTCGTATAGTCCGTGAATATGTTGATGTTTTCGATGAGGTGAGGGGTCTACCCCCAAAACGTGAGATAGACTTTCGTATTTATCTTGTTGACAATGCAAAACCCGTATCTCTTCCAGTACGCCACATGGCTCCTCGTGAGAGGAGGGAACTCAATAAGCAAGTAGGACAGTTTCTTGAGAAGTGGTTCATAGGATGTAGTATATCGGAGTGGGGTGCTCCAGTAGTATTTGCCACGAAGGCGGATGGGTCCCTTAGACTTTGTGTGGACTATAGAGAACTTAATAAGCTTACTAAGAAGAATAGGCACCCACTGCCGAGGATTGACGATCTCTTTGATCAGTTAGTTGGCGCCTCAGTGTTTTCGCAGTTGGACTTAGCCACTGGTTTCCATCAGTTGAGAGTGGCTGAGGATAGCATAGACAAGACTGCCTTTAGGACTCCGGACGGTTTCTATGAGTGGCTTGTGATGCCCCTCTGTTTGACAAACGCCCCCACATACTTTATTGACTTAATGAGTAAGGTGTTTAGGGAGTACCTTTATAAATTCGTGGTGGTCTTGGTGGATGACATCTTGATCTTTTCTAAGAACGAGGAAGAGCATGCCCTACATCTTAGAGAAGTGTTGGAGATCCTTCGAGCACATAACCTTAAAGCTAAATTTTCTAAATGTCACTTTTGGAGGAAGGAAGTGCGATTCTTAGGGCACGTGGTTTCCAAAGAAGGGATAGCTATGGATCCCACGAAGGTGGTGGCCATCCAAGATTGGAAGGTCCCTAAAAATGCTACCGAGGTGAGGAGTTTCTTAGGGTTGGATGGCTACTATAAGAAATTTATCAAGGACTTCGCAAAGATATCCGCCCCATTGACACGCTTGACGAAGAAGAACCTAGTTTTCACGTGAGACGTAGATTGTGTTGATGCGTTCTGACGTTTGAAAAGAGCTTTGACCACATCCCAAGTCTTAGTGTTGCTAGATGGGAGTAAGCCATTTACCATTTATACTGATGCTTGTGGGACAAGACTAGGCGCAGTCTTAATGCAAGAGGGGAGGGTAATAGCCTATGGAGGAAGGCAGTTGAGAGTGCATGAGAAAAATTACCCTACACATGACCTAGAGTTGGCCACTATTGTTTTCGCGCTTAAGTCTTGGCGCCATTATCTTCTTGGCGAGAAATTCGAATTGTTTACAGACCATAAATCGCTAAAATACTTGTTCTCTCAGAAGAACTTGAACTTAAGGTAGCAAAGGTGGATGGAATTCTTAGTGTCCTACGATTTAGAGATAGCATATACGCCTGGCAACGGTAACGTGGTGGCAGATACCTTAAGTAGGAAAAGGTTGTCCTTGAGTCCGTTGTTTGTTGAGCGGCAAAGCTTAGAGTTTATCTCTACGTTTGACTTTAGACCTTCCATTGACTTTGTACCCAGTTTGCTAGCATCCTTAGAGGTCAGACCTCTTTTGGGACGGATTGGTGAGGCATAGCGAGATGACCCACAGTTGGTTGAGTTAGTAGAGAAACTCATAAGAGGAGAGTCATCGAGCCATCTCAGTATGTATACCCTAGATGATAAGGGTTGGTTACATAGGGATGGTAGACTTTGTGTTCCATGAGACGACAACTTGAGGAAGACCATTCTTGATGATGCACATCGTTCGATGATGACCATTCATCCCGACGGGGACAAGATGTACATGGACATGAGACGGGTTTACTTTTGGGTCGGTATGAAGAGGGATGTGGCCGAGTTTGTCGCTAGATGCTTGGTGTGCTAATAAGTAAAAGCAGAGCAAAAGAAGCCCGGTGGGTTGCTTCACCCATTGGAGGTCCCAAAATGGAAGTGGGAGAGTGTCTCGATGGACTTTGTTGATGGGTTACCAAGATCAAGGAAGGGTAATACAGGGATTTGGGTCGTGGTAGACAGACTTACTAAAAGTGCCCATTTCATTCCCGTGAAGGGTAAGAGGACTGCTCCATGGTTAGCCTCTGTATACATTCGAGAGATAGTTCTTTTGCACGGTGTTCCTTCTAGCATAGTGAGTGATCGCGATCCTATCTTTACTAGAGAGTTTTGGAAGAGCTTGCTTAGAGAGGTGGAAATAGAGCATGATGCGATGATTCGATGAGCTCCTACATGCATTCTTGGGTCGGAGATTAAGAAATTGAGGAATCGAGAGGTCAAGCTAGTCAAAGTGCAATGGGGAGATGATGAGAGCGACGCTACTTGGGAGACGGAAGAGAAGATGCGTTCATTGTACCCTTTTCTTTTCGAGGGTAAGTATTTTAATTTCTCCTTTACCGCTTAGCTTGTACTTGTTCTACCTTAAGTTTGTCCTCTCACTAGTATCTTTGACCTTTAGATAGGGTAGTCCTATAGTTGAAACATGTGTTTGAGACATGTTATGTATGGTGGATGCATGTGGATGCAAGTGTTTGCTAGTGGTTGCTCGTGGATGCATATACACACACTTTAGGCACTAGATCGGCTATGTCACTTTCATATTGCATATTGCATATAAATGGATGTATTTAGTAAAATGAATGTACGTTGAATGCGTGTATCATATGGATGTTGCATTTAAATGAATGGTTGTGCACACATGTAGTAATGATAAGTATAGGGTTCTTTGCATACATGATGGATACATGGCACTATCATTATTTGCATTAAGGAGGTCGAATGAATCAGTGGACCGCCTGATTTTGCATTAGTATACGAACATATACACACTATGCATATGTACATGAAAAGCATTAGAAATCTTTTAAGGACCATGGTTGCTAGTGGTTGATGGTTGAGTAGATGGATGATTGGATGGTAGGATACGTTCTTCTTGACATAGAGATTTCGAGGACGAAATCCTTTAAGTCGGGGAGAATGTAGCACCGCGTATTTTCTGAGAATATTAAAATAACAAATTAAAGAATAATTTATTTGAAAAAGAGGAATGAGAAAAGAATGATGTTTAGCATTGTTCTAAGGTTTGTAAGCAAAAGACTTAGTAGCTCATTTGGTTAGAACATGTGACTTGCATACAAGAAGTACAGAGTTCAATCCCCGCCAGCGCCATATTTTTGTTTTAGGGGAATGGCTAAAAAGCGTTTTAGTGTGAACGCAGTTCAAAAAGTGCTTTAGTGTGAAAATGGTTAATTATGAAGAAGTTATTAAGCAAAGAAGTTTGTATGCATATGAGAGAAATAAATATAGATATATATAAAAATTAAATAAATAAATATTCAAAAAAAGTTCAAAACAGCGAATAGGGAGGGGAAATAGCCGAACCGCGCCATTTTTGGAGTCGACCCGAGCCCTGCTGGGTCGACTAGAGGTCAATCCAGGGTGTTTGGCTGCCAACCCGTGGCCCGATTCGCCCTAAGGGATGATATGGCATCTGAGTGGTCCATATCAGTTCTAGCGTTAATCCTAAGGCCTAAATAACTTCCTACACCTATATATACACCCTAAGACCTAACCCTAATTCATAAATATTATCTATGACACCATTATGCTGTTAAATTCTCTCTTAAACCCTAGCCCCCGCCTCTGAATCAAATCTCAAGTTTTCAACTTCAACTCAAATTAAAGATTAGAGCTTCTACAACAACTCAAGAAGATAAATCAGCAATACCGCAACGTTTCTACACCAATTTCAGTGCATAATTCCATTCATTTACCACGAAAGGTGAGCATGGTGATTTTCACAATATAATGGGATTAAAAGTAACATGATGAAGTTGGAAAGAGGATTCATATGTATGTATATAATTTAAATCTCATCCAAGTCTTCACCTTTTTGATTCATATCATCATACGCCTAAGTTTCTATGTAAAGTTCATACCTTTTATCAGTTTATTCATGTTGAATCTATCATTATGCCTCTATGCCAGTTTACATGCCCCTTTATTTCATGATGTTGTGCTAATTCCAATTTTATGTGATTTGATTCTCTCTTCTTATCCCTATTCCTTTTATTTTTGGATCTAGGCTACCTTTGATCCTATGTTAAAAATATGCGCGAATGCAAATACGTGGGAACGATGAGAATATGTGAAATATGGAAAATTGGATATTTTGGATAATTGGATAATATGTGAAATTGGCATATTTGGGTATGAATTACATGGAATTGATGAAATTGCCTATAATTGTAAATTTGTAATTGAGCCTAATTAATATGTAATTAGTGACAATTTGGAATAGGCAATATTATAAACATGATTACATGTTTAATTGGTTATACATGACATGAAATTTGGGTATGGGTGAAATACGATTATTAATAAACCTTTGACACGAGGTTAGGCGCAATTGTGGCGTAAGAATGCCCGGAACCGCCCAGCAAATCCACCTGCTACAATTGGATGTCTAATGTGAGAGGTCAAAGGAATGAATTGTAGGCGTAACGGTTAATGACACGAGGTTAGATCAGGTTTGTGGCGTAAGACTGCCCGGAACTGCCCTACAAATCCAGGGGCCACAAAGTGTTTGGTCTAATGTGGGAGGTCATGCACTATTCGTCATAAGGAATGAATTAAGGAATACTAACAATAATAAGACATGGGTATGGTTAGAGGGTTAAGTGGGGTGACATGTAAATTATGACATGTAAATATGGACTTAACCGAAATAAGATAAGATATGTAAATTATGACATGTAAGTATTGACTTAACCGTAGCATGTGTAAGACATGTACATTTAAATTAAAATTGGTTAAGTGGGAGAAAAACCTACTGGGGACCAAGCATAGGTGGGAGGCTTGTGTCGGATGGGGACCCGTTTCTACCAGTAACCCGTTTGAGTATCTAACTAGGCCCGGTACTAGGACGGGGTTTGGGCATGCTTACTGGACTTGAATGTAAGAGGTCAAAACGTGAATAGCGGTGGCAACGCGAGTCCAACGGGTTCATGTGCGTGCATGGGTCCGGGCTGGTAGGTAAGACGTTGTTGCATCGTGTAGGTATGGCCATGCATTTTATATTGGTATCGGGGTTGCCACTTTGGGGAGTGATACACCCCATTGTGGGGCCAACACTTGTGCCTACAGGGTTTAGGGAGCCGATCAAATGGGTAGAGTAAGGGTACCTTAGCGGTGGTAGGAGCAAGCCGGCACCTACGATAGCAGCTAGGTACAAGTAACTACCAAGTTTGTTATGTGGGTACATTTAGTGGGAAGGGATCAACCTTTAGTAAATAGAGACAAGTAGATGTGCAGTGTAATTAAGTAATGTGGTGTAACTTAGCAAAAGTGCGGTGTAACGAAATACATGTTGGTTGAGTTGGATAGTCCTTTGGGTGCTAGTCTGATGTTGACTTTGGTCTTCGGGTTTAGTACTTGGAGGGTTGTTCGCTTAGCCAAGGTGTAGGATTGTCTTAGTACTTAGGAATGGAATCATCTTGTCCATCCTTTTTATCTTCCTTATCTATGCTACAATCATATCATGATACCTATTTATGTCTTGGTCTTTTATCTTACCTATTATTTGTTAAAATTACTGGACTCTCCAGACATCATGTCTGACCCGTTTTGTTTCCACCTCTTTTCTTTCCTTTCTCCCCCCTAGGTTTGCAAGGAGGGAATACTACAGCTTAGTGCCGATTTCTTTCAGTTGCTTGAAGAGAGTAGATGTATCGCTTTGGACTCTCTCATCTTTATGTCTTTGCTTATGCTCAGTGGGGATTTATGCATTAATGATATTTAAGTATTTTCTTCTTTATGTACTTTGAACTTTTTGGAAAAGACAATTGATCCTGTTGTAATGGTTTTTGGAGACTACTTATGTAAGCTTGTTTTGAAGTTATGATGCTATGAAATAAGTTTTATCTTCCGCTGTGTTTTATTTATTTATTCTTGTAATTTATCTGTTCTATACTACTATAACGCTTCATGACATTAATGCATTCCCTTTGTGAGTGACATTAATGGCCATGGGGTGTTACATGGCGCCTCCATGCTGCTCTAATCTAAACTAGCCTTTCTTCTCCACCAAAACAAATCAGAATAGGAGTATTCCAATTAGAAGATCAGATCTACAAATTAAAACAGAGATTATTCAAGATTAGAATTGCTACAATAACATCTAATTCTCTTTTCTAGGAATCCTATCACTGTGAGTCTATGTTACATTCACATATAATTGAATTAAAAAGTAATTGTGATAGGATTGTAAATTGGATCTGTAACACCTCGTAGTTCTGTAACATTAAGTTTCACAAATTAAAGTATAACAAAATTTTAGAAGAAGAATTAAGGGAAATGGGTTACGCCATTGCGTTCGTCTCGAAATTCTACTTGAGATAGAGTCCGAGTTTACGTAAATCGGACTCAGTACGAAGGAGATATGACCTTCGGAAGTTTAAGAATTTATTTAAAATTCAAACAGCTCGAAAAAAGGATTCAAAATTCAAAAATAGGACCAGACCCGGGTTGGGCATGAAAAATCCTGCCCATGGCCCAGGTCGACCCTAGGGTCGACCTGGGAGACCCAGGTCGACCATAGGGTCGACCATAGTGTCGACCTGGTTGACCCAGGTCCCAGGTCGACCATAGGGTCAACCTCCCCTGTCGACCTGGTCAGGTCTGGCTGGTCTGGTCTGTGTTCTGGTCAAATTTCTGGGCTTGGTCTTGCCACTAGGGCTGAGTTGTCTTCTTTTGATTGGCTTCTCTTCAGAACGGATGGCTTTGATTAAACCTGCCTTCGTCGACGGCTCTAATTAACTTGCAACTCTATAAAAACACCTTAGGTCTCCAACTAAAATTCACACAAAAATAAGAACTTGAGCCGCCATGATGATAGAAGAAAACTAAGGAGAGCCTCCGCTCAAAAAGAGACGAACAACGATTCAAGAAACAAAAGTCTAATCTAATTTCTACGCAATGTTTTCTACTCCAAGGGAAAGCTTTGCAAATTCAGAATACAGAAACCAGAAAACAAGTTTCGGCGCCCGTTGTAAGTATAGTGGTTTTCTGAATATGAATAGAAATTGCGATGTGATTCGATGTAATTGAAATTGGGGTTTTACTATTGTAAAATATTGATGTAAATTCTGTGTATTGCGCTGATTATGTCATATTTTGTATTGGGTGTTTGTGGCATAAATTGGTTGATGCGAGCCTGTTGACATTTGTGTATGAAGATAAATATCACTTGCAAGTTTGTAGTAAAAACTAGAATTGACATCTTTATGTTATGTCGTTAACATGGTTAGCATATATTCTTTTTAGGCCTTAGTTGAGACTCATGTAAACATGTTCCAAGTTGAAACCTTTTATGCCTACACGACTCAAAACCTTTGTATACATTATTATGTTTATTTGCAAGTGATAATTGGGTTTATGCAAGTACCTTTTGGTTACACAAATTATACTAGTTTCATGTTGAAATAGGCTACTTGATGCAAAGTTAGTTTACACCTTTGGGTTATGTCAAAAAGTGGACATTTTTATGCTAGTTTGGTGTTCGACATTATGCCTAGTTATATGTGTATAAAACCTTGTTTAAACAAGTCTAAAAGTACGCCATTTCATGTGATACCTATCTAACTAGATCCAATATTCTTGTGCAAGTTTGTGACATGTTATGCAATATTATGATTCATGTTATGCGAGATCACCTTATTTATCTAGTTACACCTTTATGTCACACGCTAATCGATAACTATGTTTAGGCCAAATTTCATAGTATAGGTTCATTGAACCTATGCTCCCTTCTTTACTTTTTTTCTGGATTGGGCCTATTAGCGGGCCCAATATCTTCATACGATTAATATGAAAAATCGAGCGAGGGTAACGTTGGGATTAACTATTAAATTAAAGTATGTTAATATGTAGGCAGGCCTAAAAACTATGAAATGGGTTAAGGCCGTAAATGATATAAATTATGTACCATTAGCTTGGAATAAAACATGTGACATGAGATATTTACATAAGTAAAAGTGTAAATTTAGACAATACGAATATGCTCAACCCGAGATTGGAATGAGTTGTGATGTAAACCTGCCCGGACCCGCCCAGCTGTCCAGTAATCACAACAATACCTATCCAATGTGAGAGGTTAAGGCATTGAGCCGAATAAAGACCCGAGGTTAGACTGAGTTGTGGCGTAAGACTGCCCGGAACCGACCGGCATACAGGCAGCCACTACGATACATGTCTAATGTGAGTGGTTGGTGCTTTAATAAGACAATTAAAGCTAAGTTAGGATTGGTAGGGTTAAGTTAACTAAAATACTTAACCAACTTAACATGTTAACAAGACAAGACTTGTATGAGATAAGTAACTAAGAAAAACACTTGGCCAATTTAACATGTTAACTAGACTAGAAGGTGAGGTTAAGTAAAGTTAATACACTTAACCAATTTAACATATTAATTAGACTGGAGGGTGAGGTTAAGTAAAATCAGGACACTTAACCGTTATAACCTGATAATTAGATAAGTGGGTGAGGTTAAGTAAATTTAGAATACTTAACCATTATAACACGTTAGCTAGATAAGTGGGTAAGGTTAAGTAAATACACTTAGCCAATTTAATATGTTAGCTGGACTAGAGGGTAGGGTTAAGTAAACTTAGAACACTTAACCATCATAGTGTGATAAATTGAACATGGTTAAGTTGAAACATGAGAGGACAATACCTAACCATTAGAACATGTTAATTAAACAGATGTTAGGGTTAAGTTAACTAAGGGAACACTTAACCGTTATAACATGTTAGTTAAAACAGATGGGAAAAATTAGGTTAGGGGATACTTAACCAATACAAGATGAATGGGTTGGGTTAAGTAATAAGAAATACTTAACCAGTATAACTTGGTTTGTGATAGGGTTAAATCAACATGAACTACTGATAACACTTAGCCAGTTTAATATGACAAAGGAATGGGTTAAGCTAACCTGAATTGACTAATGACACTTAACCAATCCAACTTGACGAGAAAGAGGGCTAAGTAGAAAACCCTAGTTAAGAAACAATCGAGAACGGGAGCTAAATTGAAATCCCCAGTTAAAGAAACTAAGTGATAAACCTTAGTTAACAAGATTTATGGGAAAAGAAACTAAGTGGTAAACCTTAGTTGAGAACAACTAAGTAATAATTCTTAGTCAAGAAAACTGAGCCGGTCCATAATAAATGAATAACCTGATATGGTAGATCATCGCTTAACAAGTGCATGAGAAGGAGCAAATTTCGAAAAAGTCTCCAGCGGACTGGGTTTAGAAGCACATAGCTTCGGGGGACGTGAGGGTACTCTTGGTATCCCTCTGTGAGGTTGCAGATGATCCGCTTGGGCTCACAGAGGTTAAGGTCTGCGTCAGAAGAACCAAGGGTATGCCTTGGTTGCAATTTAAGGCAACCTAAAGACTGGGATGGACCAGCGTGATTCGACGAGACCAGTAGCCCTGTGATAGCGACTCGTCGTCTACCTACCATCTTGAGTCAATCGTAGTACGCATGCAAAAAGGCAGAGAACTCCCAACAGACCATATACTTGCTATCTAGTTATGGGTGAGGCTGGCCAATAGGAAAGTGGGGCATAGATGGCAGGAGTATAGTTCTCGTGCTTGATTTTCTTGAATTTACTTTCATTAGTTGAGGGAGGGGTCACGTGGGACCATAACCACTGGTAAAAAAACAGACCTTAGCATCTGCATCGACAGATATCTGAAAGCTCCCGATCGAGTTCTGTGTTTCTAGAATAGCCCTGCCACGGGACTCAGGTCGGACATTTCAGGACATGTGCATCTAGACAGCGATAAATGATTCGCGACACATACGTGGGGAAAGTCTAGGAACATATACCACTCTACGTAGTGTGTCCTAGACTAGGGGCATTGTTCGACAGGTAGCATAATCCCTAGTGGACCTAGGTGGCATAAATCTTGAATCCGAGAAGTATTAGACAAGTCGCATAAACCCTAGTTGAATCTAGGAAACGCTCGATAGAAAACCCTAGATTAAGTCTAGGTAATAAATAATAGATGTACACCTAAAGGCAACCGCAATTACAGGGATTGGGATCACGTTATCATCTTTATACAGATTACTAGTTGGGATACTAGTTAGGTGGTGCAGAGATTAGTATGGGGTGCGATAGTAATTTCGATTCTAAACCGCTTTGCCTTAGTTTATGGTATTTTCCCATTTTCTGTTTATGCTTGTCATGTCCTTTTCCTTATTAATATACCGAAACACCACTAGACTTACCAGGCTTTACGTCTGACTCTATGTTTTCTTTCGTCTTCTTTTCTTCCGTCCCCCCCCCCCCTTCAGGTAGTCAGGGAGGGAATAGCTCAGATTTGTATGGACCTGTTACTCTTTCCAAGCTTGAAGACTCTTTGATGTGCTGCTTTGGACTCTCTTTTCCACCGCTATGGCTGGCTAATGTTTTATTGGGGAATGTCATTGTATATTTATGCTTCTTTATTTTGTTAAACAAGATAGATACTTTGTTGTTGGAAAACAATCTTTGTACAAGCTGTTTAAATGAAATAAAGTTTTATTCACTTTTCCGCTACTTTATTTATCTGTCTTGTAATTTATCTGCATCTTTTACCTATAATACTTCACAGAACTTAGTGCATTCCCTTTGTGAGTGACACTAACGGATGTGGGGTGTTACAGGATTTGATGTATATGCCTATAAATAAGATGAATCATATCAAGTTTTGTAATTTGTTATCCTTTAGATTCATACCCAATTGCTATTGTCATATGTCTATCTGATTTACCTTGTTGTTATTCATTTCACATGCCCATTTATATGTTTATGCCAGTTTTGATGTTTTGATTCTCTTCCCTTCTTCTTTTCCTTTTTCTTTATGAGATTAGGCTAACTTCGAGCCTAACATATTGCGTTGAGATTTACGTACGAATAATGTTGGAACGATTGGGCAAAGTTTGAGAAATATGCAATAAAATGAGATTTGTCATAAATTGTTGATGAATATGGAAAATAGTTTTGGGCATAATTGAGTGTGACTTGTATACATGAGATTTGGCATAAATTGTTAATAACTATGAAAATGGGTTCGGGCATAATTTGGCACATGAGATTATAAACACAATTTAGATTGGAAATTATGGGTTACTAGAATATATTAAAATCCAAGATTTGAAATCGGGGCTTAAATCAAGAAAGTGATAATAAACACCTAAGATACGAGTTTAGATTCGGATTGCGGTATAAACCTGCCCGGAACCGCCCGGCATATCCAGCAACCGCAATTTGGCAATCTAATGTGAGAGATCAAAGGAAGAAACTGGATGCGTAATAATGCAAAGACACGAGGTTAGATTCAGATTGTGGTATAAGCCTACTTGTAACACCCCATATTTTCTATTAATGTTATAATAATGAATCCTAGAATACTTAATTTAAAATGTAAGAATTAAGGGAAACGGTTTACGCCATTGTGTTCGTCTCGAAATTCTGGTTGAGGTAGAGTCCGAGTTTGCGTAAATTGGACTTCGTATGAAGAAGTTATGGTTGTCGGAAGTTTCCAGAAAATTCAAATAAATTCAAACGGCTCGAAAACGAATTCAAAATTCAAACAGGAGTCAGAAGCGGGCTGGGCGGGAAAATTCCTGCCCAGGCAGGTCAACCAGGGGGTCAACCCTAGTGTCGACCCCCCCCCCCCACAGAGGTCGACCTGGGGGACGACCTGGCCCCTACCAGATCTGAATTTTGAACGACTGTTGACTTGATGCTTAGTCACTAGGGTTTCTGGATGGTCCTGATCTGGTCTGGGTGGCTGGGATTAACCCTAGGTTCATCTGACGGCTATAATTAAACTGGAATTCTATATAAACAACTCAATGCTCAACCTATAAACACACAGAAAAATAAACCTAGAACTGAAATGCCGTCAGTAGAGGACTTGGAGTAGCCATCACCGTTTTCAATTCAAAGACAAGTTAAAAGCTTACATCAAAAATCAAATTAAACTAGTCTAATTCAATGATCTTCATCAAAGACGCGCATCTCCAATTTCAGAATTCAGATTTCAGAATGCAAGAATTCCTTTTTAGTATGTAAGTTAGTTGTTACGCAGATTTAAACATTCTTTCAATTGACATGTTGTAATTTGGATACAGAATGATGCTTATGTATAAGACTTGATTCTCATTTATCTTAAAGTATCGTTGTGATTAATTATGTCTATATGCTTGTGGCGATGAACATGTTGTATATTAATCATGTCTATATGCTTGTGGCGATGAACATGTTGTATATTAATCATATCTATATACTTGTGGCGATGAACAACATTTTATGTTATTGGAATCTAGTATAATTGGGTAATGGATTTATTTTGCCAATTAAATGGTAAAACATGTCATGTTATAAATTGGTGGTTATTTGCAAGTTTATGATCTAAAACACATGCTTATATGTTAGATCAACACTCATGTATATTCATGTTAGGTTGATTCTAATTATGTTGTAAAAGTTAGAATTGTAATCCTCTTATGTTTAACACACATAAGTTATCATGCTAAGTTGGAATTTAAAAATGGTTAGGGTAGCTTTCTTATGTTTTGACATACATAAGTTAGTATGCTAAATTGTGGTTTAAAATTTTGTTTATGTGTTAAACCTCCATGTTAGACCCATATCAAGTTTACATGAAAATCAGACCCAACTTAGTCACAAGTTCACCCTTACCTGTTTAGTTAAGATAATGATACATCTATGCCAAGTTACATGTGATAAGTTAAATTTATGCTATTTTATGTTTATGTCATGTTCCTTGTTTATTACTCCTTTTTGTTTATGGGTTTGGGCTAATTTGTTAGCCCAACATTTTATGTGATTCAAACGTACGTTCTACGGGGATAATGATGGGAAAACATGAAAATTCATGGCATAGATTTGTTCATTAAATGGTATATTTGATATACCATTTATGGTGAGCATAATCAAAGGATAATTATGGCATGATTAAATTAAATTTAATCTACATAAAGAAATTTGACATATATAGAAAAATATGAATTTAGAAAAGACGAATATGCCTAACCCGAGGTTAGACTGAGTTGTGGTGTAAATCTGCCCGGAACCGACCGACATATCCAGTGACCACAACAAGACCTGTCTAATGTGGGTGGTTAGTGCATCAAGCCCAAAAAGAACCCGAGGTTAGACTGAGTTGTGTTGTAAATCTTCCTGGAACCGACCGGCACATCCAGTGACCACAACAAGACCTGTCTAATGTGAGTGGTTGGTGCTTTAATAAATTAAAGCTAAGTCAGAATTGGTAGGGTTAAGTCAATTAGGAAAACACTTTACCGATTCAACATGTTAACTAAACGAATGGGCGGGGTTAGGAAAACTTGGACACTTAACCAAATAAACATGTTGATTAGAAAATCCTAGCAACGGGGACCCATTTCAGCAGTAACCCACATAGATGTATCATGGTACCTTGAAACTAGGCAGGGTGGGCCACGATTACTAGGCTGAATTATAAGCCGTCAAAACATCGACGGTTGGTGGGCCAATGTAGGTTCCGATGGAGTATGGGCGTGCACGTACTCCGGAGTGGAAAAATCAGGCACTGGGCATCAGTAGTGTACACTGTGCATCTTGAATCGTGTTGGGTTGCCCCCAGAGGGACTAATACACCCCATGGTGGGACCAACACAGGTAGCTATAGTCGAGCGGGGCCGAATGACACAGGATATGAATGCATGCGAGTAGGAGCCGATCATTAAGGGGATCATTTGGGGTTGGTTGAACCAATGGTTAAGTAGGTGCAGAGACTATAATAATGGGTGCGATCACATGTTCCTCTTATCTTATATTAGGGTAATGTCCATTATCACTGTCATGATCCATTTTCTTGTTTAAATACTAGTAATAACTGAACTTACTAGACTTATTGTCTGACCCGTTTTCTTTCGTCTTCTTTTCTTCCCCCAGCCCCCCCCCCCCCCCCCCCCCCGGCCCGCTCCACAAGGAGGGAATACTCCAGCTTAGTCTTTGCAAGCTAGAAGAAAGTAGATGTATGTTTGGGACTCTCTTACCTTGGCTATGGCTTTTGGATACTACACTTGGGGATTTATGCAGTTTTATCTATGGTTTATGCTTCTTTATTAAATAATCAAGACATAAATTATGGTGTAATATTTTGGAAGTTATTTTGAGACAATTTGGTGTAATGTTTTTGTATTGAATTACGTATCCAATAAATGTTTGAATTTCCGCTGCTTAAATTTATCCGTCTTGTAAATTTTTCTGTGTCTTGTACCTATAAACCTCCACTAAAGTTAAGGCATTCCCTTTGTGAGTGACCTTAACGGAGGTGGGGTGTTTCACTGCCCGGGACCACCCGGCAAATCCAGCAACCACAAAACGGTAATCTAAAGTGGGAGGTCTTGCAAGATTATGGTTATAATGGATTAATGAACACTTAACCAAGATAAGACATATAATTAGACATGGGGATGATAAAGGGTTAAGTGGGTAACATGGGTAGCATGTGAAACATAATAAAGCACTTAACCAAGATGAGACATGTGATTATACATGGGGATAAAGAGGGGTTAAGTAGGAATTCCTAGTAGGGACCAAGCTTAGGAGGGAAGCTTGTGTCAAGTGGGTGGACCCTTTTCAACCAGTAACCCATTTTAGTATCTATATGAGCTCGAACTACGTCGAGGATAGGGACACGCATACTGGGGTTGATTGTAAGAGGTCAGTAAAGAGTTAGCAATGGCAGTGCAAGTCCAACGGAGTCATGTGCATGCGTGGGTCCGGGCTGGTAGGTAAGACGTTGTTGCATCGTGTAGGTATAAGTTGTGCATTTCAGTGGTATCGGAATTGCCACCTTAGGGAGTGATACACCCTATTGTGGGACCAGCACAGGTATCTACGAGGTTAGGGAGCCGATCGAATGGGGAGGGTAGTGGGTACAACAAGTGGTGGTAGGATCATGTGGGGCACCTACAAGAGCAGCTAGGAGTACACGAAGCTACCATTATTATGATTAAGTAGGGGGGTACATCTAGGGGTGATAGGTGCATAATGGTTACCTGTGATAGCAGCTATATGTACATAATTGAACAGGGAGGATAGTGGATACATCTAGTGGTGATAGGTGCATGTTGGTTACCTATGGGAGTAGCTAGAAGTACACTAAACTATCATCATTCTATTTAGCCAAGAGGGATCATCTTTTAGTATGAAACTAGTATTGGTGCGGTGTAGAGAATATCTTATAGTCGTTAGAAGCGCAGTCAACGTTACTTCCTGTTCATCTTGTTACCTTGTCATATATTCTTATGTTACAGTCATCTCTTATATCCAGTTTATGTTCTTATCATGTTTCTTTACTAATTATATTGTTAAAGTCACTGGACTCGCCAGACTTTATGTCTGACCCTTTTTGTTTCGCCTCTTTTCTTTCCTCCTCCCCCCCCCCCAAGGTTCTCGGGGTGGGCACATTAAAGCTTGACTCCAACTTTCCTGCTTGAAGTGCTGAAAGTAATGCTTAGCTTTGTTTCTCTTTCATATGGCATTTTGGAGGATTATGGTTCAAAAATTATGTACTCTGATGGCTTTTGTACAAGACTGACATTATGTACTTGGTTTTGGTGTGATGGGTTTAAAGATGTAACCAGACTTATTTCTGTTTCCGCTGCAATAAAGTTATAAAATTTTCAAGTACTATTTTATGTATCTATCTTGTAATATTCTGTTCTATACTCTTATAATGCTCCATGAAAGTTAATGCATTCCCTTAGTGAGTGACATTAACGGGCGTGGGGTGTTACATGTGGTATCAGAGGTTACTGGATCAGATAAATGATTTTGAAAGATGGTTTCAAAACAGTTTTAAAAGAAGTATTTTCAAAAGAAAATTTTGTTTTGAAAGACATATTCCCCAAATCCATATGCATTGTCTTTTGATTTATCTGTTTGAATCCTTGTTCCCTTCTTTTCCGAGTCTCCGAGACTCTTGGCTTTCTGGGAGGTAACCTCATCGCAACATGGTTCTGTAGGCATGATGAGACTACGGCGCCTGTCGAAGGGAAAAGAGGTGCCTAACTTCCATCTATAGCCGTAGTATTTCACCTATGGCTAATTTTCTTTCCAACTTTGAAGTGTTTTCCGCGCGATGGAGGCAATTTTAGAGAGACTTGTTAACATGTTTCACAAGGATGAGAATGAGGGGGTTTGGGCTAAGGAGCACAGCCCAAGGATGAGAAACTCATGGATATAGCCTTGATACACAAAGAAGATAAAGGAGAAAAAAAGGAGGTCAAGGTTGAAGGATCACAGAATAAGGAAGTGGAACCTAAGAGGGTGGGAAGAACTATAGACCCCGAGAAAAGAGAAAGTGTCATTACTGAGGAATGGTGGGTCATATATAGCCAAATACCTTAAGAAGAAGAAGAAGACTGATTGTTATCATTGTGAAGAGACATGACATCTTATTAGGGATTGTCCGATGAGGCAAGGGCAAGGGCAAGGACAAAGTACAGGATCTTCCGAAAGAAAGATGCATGCTCTCATGGCTGGCATACCTGATAGAGGTAGAAAGGTTTCTGTTGAAAGTTTGATTTTCCTTTTTGATTATCCTGTTAGAACCTTGTTTGATTATGATGCTTCACATTCATTTATATCTGCTTCTTTAGTTGAAACTATGCACCTATATACTAGTCATGGTTCTAGTTGTAGTCTTGAATCCTATTGGTAGCTCAGCTCATTTATCTATGATTTGTCGGGATTTGAGAGTGTCTATCTTGGGCGTTGGGTTTGAATGCAACGCCTACGCATTTGGTTTCATGGGCTATGGTCAGATTATAGGGATGGATTGGCTAGCCAGGTATGGTGCCATCCTAGACTATGAAAGGGGGGGTAGTTAGACTATTGACTCGTTGTGGAAACACCATTGATATTTCATGTGACCCTAGGGGATCGATGATGCTTTGCTAACTATAATCACTTGACGCATCCATCGATGATTTGCAATCTGTTCGAGTAGTCCGTGAGTATGATGACGTCTTTGATGAGGTTCAGGGTTTACCCCGAGGTGCAAGATAGACTTCCGTATATACTTAGTAGATAATGCAAAGCCAGTTGCATTGCCAGTGTGCCACATGGCTCCAAGAGAGAGGAAGGAACTCAGTAAACAAGTAGGGGAGCTGCTTGAGAAAGGGTTCATAAGAAGAAGTATTTCGGAATGGGGTGCTCCAATAGTTTTTACTACGAAGGCGGATGGTTCTCTTAGATTGTGCGTGGACCATAGGGAGCTAAATAAACCGACAAAGAAAAATAGACACCCATTGCTGAGGATAGATGATTTGTTTGATTAGTTCGTTGGTGCTTCGGTTTTCTCACAGTTGGACCTAGCTACAGGTTTTCATCAGTTGAGAGTAGCTGAGGATAGAATAAATAAGGCTGCTTTTAGGACTCCCGACGGTTTTTTTTTTAGTGGCTCGTCATGCCTTTTGGTTTGACGAATGCACCCGTCTATTTTGTAGACTGGATGAGTAGGGTGTTTAGTGAGTTTCTAAACGAGTTCGTGGTAGTCTTTGTGGATGATATCTTGATATTATCTAGAAACGAGGAAGGGCATACCTTACATCTTAAGGTAGTCTTAGAGACACTTCGACTACATCAGCTTAAGGAAAAGTTTTCCAAACGTCATTTTGGAAAGGGAGTAAGGTTCTTAGGACACGAGGTCTCTAAAGATGGGATAGCAGTAGAATCCTGCGAAGGTTGTGGCAATCCAGGATTGGAGGATTCCAAAGAATACAACGGAAGCTTTCTTGGTTGGACGTACTTTTATAGGAAGTTCATTAAGACTTTGCGAAGATATTAGCCCCAGTTTTGACTTTGCCAGATGGGAGCAAACCGTTCACTGTATATACTGATGCTTGCGGGTTAGAGCTTGGAGCAGTTTTCGATACAAAAGGAAATGGTGATATGCAAGAGGCGGTAGGTACGCAGTTGTGTTTGAGCAACGCTTATCACCCTCAGACGGACGGCCAAACAGAAAGAGTGAATAAGATTCTAGAAGATCTTTTGAGGTTATGCATCTTGGACTTTGAAGGGACATGGGAGGAACACCTTCCATTAGTAGAGTTCGCCTACAACAATAGCTATCATACTAGTATTGGCATGACACCTTTTGAAGCTCTATATGGACGACCTTGTCGATCACCGACTTGTTGGTGGGAATCTATGGATAAGATTTTGCTTGGGCCCGAGATGGTTAGAGAAACTTCGGAGAAGATAGACTTGATTCGAAGACGCATGAAGACGGCACAAGACTGGCAAAAGTCATACTTTGATAAGAGACGAACCAATCTTGAGTTCGATGTTGGAGACACAGTTTTTATTTAAGTATCAACATTGAGGAATATAGTTCGTTTTGGATCTATAGGGAAATGGGCACCAAGGTTCATAGGGCCATTCCACATTACAGAAAGAATTGGACTGATGACATGCAGAGTGAAGTTGCCTGAGAAGCTTAGTGGTGTTCACGACGTATTTCACGTGTCGCATTTGAGGTAGTGTTTACATGATACTGTGGAAGAAGTAGAGCTAAGCATGCTTAGAGAAGTGGAAGTAGAGCGAGATGCCACGGTTAGACGAGTTCCTACATGCATCCTTGGATCGGAGGTCAAGAAATTACGCAACCGAGAGGTCAAGTTGGTTAAGGTCCAATGGGGAGATGATCAAGGAGACGCGACTTGGGAAATAGAAGACAAGATAAGTGCGTCGTACCCTTTCCTTTTTGAGGGTATGTTCTTAACTTCTCCTTTTTCTACCATTTTGTTTATACTTGTTCTATCGTTTAGTGTATCCTCTCGATTATATCTTCGATCTTTAGGTAGAAAATCCTATGGTTGTAAACATGTGTTTGAGACATGTTATGTTTGGTGGATGCAAGTGGATGTAAGTGTTTTCTAGTGGTTGCTCGTGGATGCATTTACACACACATTAGGCACTAGATCGGCTCAATCACTTTCATATTGCATATGGGTGAGTGTGCATATTTAAATTAATGGATGTATATTGAATTTATTATCATATGGATGTTGCATTTGGATGAATGGCTATGCACTCATATAGAAATGATATGCATCATTAGGATTCTTTTGCATACAAAATGGACGCTTGGCACTATCATGTTTTGCATTAAAAAGGTCGACTGAATCAGTGGACCACCTTATTTTGCATTAGGATAAGGACAAATACACAAACTTTGCATATGCTCATGAAAGCATTAGAGTCTTTTAAGGACAATGGACGCTCACGATTGATGGATAAGTAGATGGATGATGGATGGTAGGACATGCATTCCTTTCAGCTTCGAGATTTCGGGGACGAAATCCTTTAAGTAGGGGGAATATAAAAACCCATAATTTTAAAACGTGACATAAGAGATAATTAAAGAATAATTAATTTTTAAAAGAAGAATTAAGTGAAACGGGTTATGCCATTGCATTCACCTCGGAATTCAGCTTGAGATAGAATCCGAGTTTGCATAAAATGGATAACGTAGGAAGGAGTTATGGACGATGGAAGTTGGGCAGAACAATTAGGAAATGGGCTAGAATAATTGGCGCACTTGTGAAGTGCGCCAGAACAAAATTGCACTGGCGCACCTTGGAAGTGCGCCCAGGCCGAGCCAGATCTGCAGAATTCTAGTGAGTTCCATAATGACGTGTCTTTCCGGGATTGGCCGGATGACGTGTTTTTTTGGTCTGGATGGTTCAGGTGGTTCTTAATCTAATCTAAATGTCCTAATTCACCTAATACATCTATAAATAAACACCTAAACCTAACCCTAATCTCATTGTTATAATCCATGGCGCCTCCATGCCGCTATAATCTAAACTAGCCTTTCTTCTCCACCAAAACAAATTAGTATAGGTCTATTTCAATTAGAAGATCAGATCTACAAATCAAAGTAGAGATTATTCAAGATCAGAATTGCTACAACAACATCTAATTCTCTTTTCTAAGAATCTTATCGCTGTGAGCCTATGTTACTTTTACGTATAATTGAATTAAAAAGTAATTGTAATACGATTGTAAATTGGATCTGATGTATATGCCTGTAAATAAGATGAATCATATCAAGTTTTGTAATTTGTTATCCTTTAAATTCATATCCAATTGCTATTACCTTATGCCTATCTGATCTACCTTGTCGTTATTCATTTTACATGCCCATTTATATGTTTATGCCAGTTTTGATGATTTGATTCTCTTCCCTTCTTCTTTTCCTTTTTCTTTATGAGACTAGGCTAACTTCGAGCCTAACATATTGCGTTGAGATTTACTTACGAATAATGTTGGAACAATTGGGAAAAGTTTGTGAAATATGCAACAAAATGAGATTTTGCATAAATTGTTGATAAATATGGAAAATTGGTTTAGGCATATTTGAGTATGACTTGTATATATGAGATGTGGAATAAATTGTTAATAATTAAGAAAATGGGTTCGGGCACAATTTGGCACATGAGATTATAAACATAATTTGATTAGAAATTATGGGTGATTGGAATATATTAAAATCCAAGATTTGAAATTGGGGCTTGAATCAAGAAAGTGATAATAAACGCGTAAGACACGAGGTTAGATTCAGATTGCGGTATAAGCTTGCCCGAAACCGCCCGGCATATCCAACAACCGCAATTTGGTAATCTAATGTGATAGGTGAAAGACAGAAAGTAGATGCGTAATAATGCAAAGACACGAGGTTAGATTTGGATTGCGGTATAAGCCTGCCCGGAATCGTCCGGCAAATCCAGTAACCGCAAAATGGTAATCTAATGTGGAAGGTCTTGCAAGATTACAGTTATAATGAATTAATGAACACTTAACCAAGATAATACATGTGATTAGACATGAGGATGATAAAGGGTTAAGTGGGTAACATGGGTAGCATGTGAAACATAATAAAGCACTTAACCAAGATGAGACATGTGATTAGACATGGGGATAAAGAGGGGTTAAGTGGGAATTCCTAGTGGGGACCAAGCTTAGGAGGGAATCTTGTGTTAAGTGGATGGACCTTTTCAACCAGTAACCCATTTTAGTATTTATATGAGCTCGAACTAGGTCGAGAACATGGGCACACTTACTGGGGTTGATTGTAAGAGGTCAATAAAGAGTTAGCGATGGTAGTGCAAGTCCAACAGAGTCATGTGTGTGCGTGGGTCTGGGCTGGTAGGTAAGACGTTGTTGCATCGTGTAGGTATAAGTTGTGCATTTCAGTGGTATCGGGGTTGCCACCTTAGGAGTGATACACCCTATTGTGGAATCAGCACAGGTATCTACGAGGTTAGGGAGCCGATCGAATGGGGAGGGTAGTTGGTACAACTAGTGGTGGTAGGAGCAAGTGGGGCACCTACGAGAGCAGCTAGGAGTACATGAAGTTACCATTATTATGATTAAGTAGGGAGGGTACATCTAGTGGTGATAGGTGCATATTGGTTACCTATGATAGCAGTTAGAGGTACATAAACGAACAGGGAGGATAGTGGATACATCTAGTGGTGATAGGTGCATGTTGGTTCCCTATGGGAGCAGCTAGAAGTACACGAAACTGTCATCATTATATTTAGCCAAAAGGGATCATCTTTTAGTATGAAATTAGTATTAGTGCGGTGTAGAGAATATCTTATAGTGGTTAAAAGCGCAGACAATGTTATATCTTGTTCATCTTGTTACCTCGTCATATCTGCTTATGCTACAGTCATCTCTTAATCCAGTTTATGTTTTTATCATGTTGTTTTACTAATTATATTGTTAAAGTCTCTTGACTCGTCAGACTTTATGTCTGACCCTTTTTGTTTCGCCACTTTTCTTCCCTCCCCTCCCCCCTAAGGTTCTCAAGGTGGGCACGTTGAAGCTTGACTCGGACTTTCCTGCTTGAAGTGCCGAAAGTAATGCTTAGCTTTGTTTCTCTTTCATATGGTATTTTGGATTGGAGATTATGGTTCAAAAATTATGTACTCTGATGGCTTTTGTACAAGACTGATATTATGTATTTGGTTTTAGTGCGATGGGTTTAAAGATGTAACCAAACTTATTTCTGTTTCCACTGCAATAAGGTTATAAAATTTTCAAGTATTATTTATGTATCTGTCTTGTAATATTCTGTTCTATACTCTTATAACGCTTCATGAAAGTTAATGCATTCCCTTAGTGAGTGACATTAACGGACGTGGGGTGTTACAACAATTGCATAAAATGTCTCCTGAATAAATGGTAAATAAATCAATTATTTTTTCTTCAATTCTTTTGATATATTTATAACCTAATAAAAATTCATGGTCAAACGACTCATACATTATACCTATAACACATTAGACACATACTTGATTTTTGATTCATAGTTGATATTTTAATTCACCAACTATATTATTATTTAGCATTTCTATTCATAATGTAGGTGAGTCGATGAAATTATTCGTTGCCTTCATATGGGAAAAGGAGAGAGTTACATATATGAAGAACCAAATGCGTTAAGTTTTGTATTATTTTTGAATGTATGTTCATTCGGAAAATTTATATCTATTTTCTTTTTTTGGCAGGTTAGTAGATTTATGTCTAATTTCCATTGATAGTTGTTGGAATGCACTGCATCTTTGATAGTCAGAAAGCTTTAGGTGAATTTTGTTTAATACATTTTGCTATACTCTATTGTTAACTTATTTTATTTGAAGTCTACATATTTTACTCAGTTTATTTCATTACAGTTGCAATTTCAAAATTTCGGCGCAAGAGTTCTGAGCATCCATTTATTCTTCAATAATAATGAGGGCACTCAAGCGCAATTACTGGTGATAGAAGTCTCTTTAGTTTTCAATTTATTAGTGCTGTTTATATTTTTATTTGGTCTCATCGTACAGCTTAATAAAAGGCAGATGCACTCTATCTATTGCAATTTCTACGTTATTACATAGAAATTTTAATCACTCCTTATTTTATTCCTTTTGTAACATTTGTTGTCGATTTATTGTGTGGTTTTCAGGTGTTTGTGCTGATTGCAATGGAAGTTAAACTGATTTGATGGTTGAAGATGGTGAATAGATTCAAAGGTATTATTAGTCTATTTATTTTTTCTTCTGTACATTCAATGCAAGTCTATATGATATTTGATAATTTCATATATTTTTTCTAGTTAATATCTGATTATTAATACTCCTACAGTCCTATTATTTTATTTGAGATTCTAGATTTTTCCATATGTTTTCGGGTAATTGGAGTCTACACATAATGAATAAACTCATCCAGATTATAAATAGAGTCTGATCAAGGAGGAATCATTGTAGTGAAAATGAAAATGATACTTACTACAGTTCATAGTTCATTAAAAGTCTACGATTGTTCTGAATTTTAACATATGTGATTCATTTTATGCACACAGAGTTGATGCAATTAAAATTAATGCCAATGCCATGTAGCATGGCCTATGAAATGACACTGGAAATCTGGATAATATATATGATCTGTTTGAATATATGCACTTGATTGGTCAGTTTCTTATTCGAAATGGTAGCATTATGTTTAATCTAACCCATTGTTGAAAATTAGCATTATAAGACTGTTTTGCTTGTTACACATGACCCTGTCTTTTATTTTTTCTTCAAATAATCTATGGATACACTTTAGACATTTACGCACACTATTTCACAATGTTTAATGTGATCTGGAAGTTCAGCATCTATAATAATAAACTTACTTTCATTTCCTTCTACCATTATTATATGTAATGTAATAACATCTCTTTTGTTCCTAGCTTAAAGAATAATATAGTATATTATTGATGAAAAATTAGTGGCAACCTCTTGACCTTTGTAGCTTCCATACTGGGCTCTAAGCTTGTTTTGCTTGTCGAAGCAAGTCTATTCAATATTTATGCTTTGACTCTTCAATGACTGTTTCGCGATGACCTTGCTGCATTCTTCTATAGCTTTTACACTGCACCAAAAGAGGCATTTGGCTTTACTTGTTTTCAGGTGGTTATTCATTTATGTTATTCACTAAGTTTGGATAATGTTTATCTTTTGTATTTCCCCTTGTGTATTATTTTCTTCTGTCCTCTGTGGTTTCCCTGATGTATTATTTTGTTCTTAGTCTTTTGTATTTTGTTCTGTACTGCAGTGCAACGGTGTCAGTTAAGATGAATGTGCTTCTCTTTGCTCGACCTATGTTTCTACTGATGTGGAAGGTATACTATAATACTTATTGAGTTGGTGCATGAATGTACTTCTAATGTATATTGTTAGAATTATCTCTGGGTTTGATTATTGTGTAGGGCATAGATACTACGGGCTACTTTCTGCATTGTTATGTGCTGGATTGCTGCAAGTGTATATTATAACTTGTCTTGCATATATCTATAACTTTTCAATGTACTGTTAATTCATAAACTCTCACCATCTGTCTGAAGGGTAGCTGTTATAATGTACTTACTAGAAAAATTGCTCTCTCCTTTACTAAGCGGTGGAAAAAAAGAACCACCAAGAACTTGATTAAAGAACTGCTATTTACATAATGAACAAACATGCTTCATCATTTTCTCTTTTTAAATAAAGAATTTGTGAACATGACTTTGTCTAATCAAATAAACATATGCAGGATTTGTATGCCTAAGCTTCTCAAATTGGTTATTACCAGCATAGCTCATTGCATCAACCACTCGAGCATCAGATTTCGTTTTACTTCGTTTTTCTGATTTGCTGAAAAGCCAGCTTAAATCCTCCTCTTCACACATAATAATTCGCGAAAAGCTCCTCCTACCTATGCCTTGTGTCATCATGGTGTTTCTTGCTTCTTTTATGTTTACTATCAGCAGATCCTAGCCCACTTGTAACTGTACGTGCTTTCGTAGGATGTCCAGAAGAACACAGTGCTTCATTAGGGGTTGTAGCTACTGAAGTTCTGAAGGTTTCGAATGAAACCCCTGAAGTTCTAAATGCAGTTTCCTTGTCTCTCACTTGCAGTATTATTTTGAATGTGAAATTTACTATCTTGGTGGCAATTTGCTATGCTGTGATACATGTCCTCGAACCTATCATCTTGAATGACTTGACCCACCACTTGAGGTACATAATATTTTCACCAGTTTTTTCTTTTTGTAGGATTTTATGTTAGTGTGCGTTTACAAATTTGTTAACCTTTTTCAAGAGTGCTCCACCAGGATTATGGGAATGCCCAACTTATGAGCTAAAAAAAGATGGAAAAATGAAAATCAAGACAGAATCTAGCTTAATGCAACCCAGAACAAATGGTCGTGGACTTAAATCAAGTGGTAAGAGTAAACATATCATTTCCCTTAGATCTCCATCTATTACAAAAAAATACAAGTACTCTCAAGATGAGATGTATTCGGGACCGGAGTTGTCCTCATCAAGTGATAAAGACCATTCTATGAACATTTCAAACATGAATAAAATTGCCAAACTAGAAGAATCGAAGAAACAAAAAAACATAAAAAGAAAATGTATTCCACCAATAGGGGACAAGAAGAAAAGATCACAATCTCACAAAGGCAAATGTGTAAAGAACGATTCTGACCAAAAAGAAGTTGAGGCTATCAAGTTGGTCGATAAACAGACATCACCTAGCCAAGAACCTTCTGCATCTACTTGAAAGAAAAAATCATTTAGAATCCTTAAGTTATTCCTTAAAAAACGCCCAAAGGTTACTTATTGTTTTACAAATGTAGAAACTGTTGCTAACAATTTACTATATACTCGTTCATGATGTTTTTCATGAGCTTCAAATGCAGACAGCTCAGGAAGTTTCCCAGTCAGAACATAAGGTAGATGAACTTAAGGAGAAACCCGAGAAATCAACTAAATATCAGGAAAATACTTCAAGGTTAATTCCACAGTCAAGCATACTGTGAGAAGTAATAACATATTGACAAATTGGTTCTTTTCCTAATTTCTTCTCTGTACATTTTGGCTTATAACTCATTGTTGTTTTTTCTCCACCATGAAATGTGAAGGTTGATCATGTTTTGGGGTGACGATTGCAAGCTCAAGTTAATGATTTGGAAAATGGGGCAATGTTAACCGAAGAAACTAATGATGAAATCAAGGTTAATGATAGGCATGATGTGAATGATGTGCCTAAGGAGGATGAAACAAACACTAATTTAACTAAATCAAATGGTACAAAATTAGCAAAGTTGAGAATGATGACATGCAAATGGTAGAATTGTTGAAAGATCAACCAAACTGTGGAAATTTTAAGGATACAAAGGGAGCCAGCAGCGATAAAAAATGCAAGGTTCACAGTCCAAAACCGATAAAAGTATAGGATATGAGTTTTTTGTTAAATGGGTTGGCCGGTCAAATGTCCATAACACCTGGATATCAGAGGCCGAGCTAAAAAAGTATAGCTAGGAGAAAGCTGGAAAATTACAAGGCAAAGTATGGAACATCGGTTATTAACATTTGCGATGAACAATGCTGCAGTCCACAACGTGTGCTCACTCTTCGCTCGTCAAGTGATGGTTACACAAAAGAAGCTCTCATAAAATGGTGTGGTTTTAAGGTCTGCTTTACTAGCTGAATTGCACACTATATTGATATTAAATAATGCTTTACATGTTGTCAGACTTAGGATTGTACCCAAATTTGTTATGTTCGTTGAGAAAGTGTGTGCCAAATTAATATATGTTTTAATATGTTGATTTGTTTTATTTTGTGCTATTTTACAGTTTTTCCAATCACCACATGCCATATTGAGGAACCTTTCACTTTGTTCTATTAATCAGTTCATAGTGATGATGCCTACAGTAAGTTTCATGCGGCATATTGTTCTACTTCATTTACCCTTCTGCAGCTTCCTTGATGTATTCCTTTTTTCACATCTATACAATTGCATAGGCATTGCTTCTGCCAATGGATAAATACCTCCAACGAATTTTTGTTCTTGCTCGGGACCAAGCTTCTGAAGTGCGAAAATTGGTAAGTAACTAGTCATTTGAAAAATATCTGTATCGGTTAGTTATAGTTCAATTATGTAGTACAGTTTTTGAATTATAATTCATGTCTTAAAATAATAAGCATCGTTACTATAACCAACTGATTGTTTCTTTAAAAAAAAACTTCATTCAATCAAATTTTGATCCTTAAACACTGGGTATATCATTTTTTGGGTTGACCACATATATTTGAATTTTGAATATATGCTAATATTCTTCTTCTTAAATACCAGGTCTTCCTATTTTCTAGTAGATATTTGCTGAGATTTTGTATCGTACTACTTACAAATATAACCCTTCTATTCTTTCTCAATCCTATGTGCTACAGAAATAAATTTCTTTTTTCTTCTACGACTTCTATTCTAAAACCAAGTAAACTCCACAATTTGTATTATGCAATATTTTAAACCTTCTTTGTTTCATGCTTTTTTTATTAATTCAATTCTGCTTATACTACAACAAAAAACACTTTTCGCAACAGGCAATATCTGTTGCAGTAGACCAATCGCAACAGACCCGCGTCTGTTGGTATAGCCAAAATTGCAAAAAGTCTGCAACGTTTTGTGCCTGTTGCAATAAAACGTTGCGGTATACTTTTTTGCAACTGGTCTTTGTTGTTGCAATAGACCATTTTGCAACAGTGTATGCCTGTTGCAATAAATTCATAATACTATAAAAAAAAATTATAGCTTATAGATATTACATATTAAATGCATTTGTTTTAGTAATAGTGTATATCACTGAATGAAATAGACAAATTAAATTTTTATTTTAACAAAGTATTAATAGTACAAACAATTACAATAAAAGTTTCCACAATTTTCATACACCATTTATGTATAACACATTCTTTTCGAATAAATTATTTTTTACTCGTATTTCTACTCTATCATACATATATTATAACAAAGAATAAACATGG
Organism: Allium sativum; assembly: GCA_030737875.1. Lineage (NCBI taxonomy): Eukaryota > Viridiplantae > Streptophyta > Magnoliopsida > Asparagales > Amaryllidaceae > Allium > Allium sativum. Next base: position 40,539,959 of record CM060913.1, read on the forward strand.
GCCATTGAGGGTCTTCTTTGAGCTGTTGCTTGTGCGCAAAAGAGTGCAACTTTTTCATATCTTAATACTTCTTCTTCGGGACCTTCTAGACTTGAATCCACTATCTCTTTCAATCTTCCTTCTTCGCGTAGTTGCCATGCCTTTGGAAAATGTAAAAACATAAATACTCAGAGGCAAATCATCAACAATATCATTCCTTAAAACTACAATGCTTATAGTTAACTTAAAAACATCTACTGATAACATTTCAGAACTATTAAACAACATCAACCTACATTGCAATCGGATATTCTGCAAATAACATTTCAGGACCATTTGTATGATTTTTGACACCAACATAGTTCTTGAGTGAATATAGAGGCCTGAAAACTATGACATCAAATTCAAGATAAATTCAACCAAATCTGAAATAAGAACAATAATTTTTTTTTGTCTCAAAAGAACACGTTTTTTTCTCCTTGAACATATACAGTCTCTCTTCTTTTCTGAAGAATTAAACTACAAACCTACTATCTACAACTCCCATAAGCAATGGGACACATAACGGGATCATCGTTTTGGTTGTTTTCTTTTTTAATAAAACAAAGAAATTAAAAAATTGCCCAATATTTGGAACATTTTACACAACCATACACCCTTAAATATTAACTAGAAACATAGTTCACTAGCATAAGGAAGTTTTTACACTGGCGCAGATTAAGCATAAGTCAGTTTTTAACAGTGGTGCAACTGAAGGATTTGCATCGGTGTGATTTGAACTCGCATCCACTTAAAACTTATTATAGATGAAACTGTATTGATGCAATCCCAAGCAGCTTTAGTACAAATTATTGAATCAACAAAGCATGGCAAACACAAACCTCTCGACGTAATATGTTTTGAAATGGGTCAAACATTATTATAAGTTTTGATAATTGGGCTGAAATGGAAGGAAAAAAATATATCTGGTTGTAAAGACGTAAATGGTGTGTGTGTGTGTGTGTATTCATGCAAAAAGATATTTTATAGATATATGTCGTTTTTAGTATTACAAAGGAGTACTGCTGAAGGCATTCATTTACAAGGAATGTGCATCTAATTCATACCAAATTAGCCATTATCTTCAGTATTAATCGTGCGAACAGATATGAAGATTAAAAAAGAACTGTAACATATTATACTAAAACAGAAGGGGAAAAAACACCCAACTGTATCCAACAATGGAGCTTATAGTAGAACTTACGCATAGAAAAAGGAAAAAAAACATGTACCCAAAAAATGAAATTCAAGCTTACTTGTATAACACAACAAAACGTGTTAACTATCTCCAAACGAACACCCTCAACCTGCTGTTATTCGATTATCTTGACTCCCAAATGTCGAACCTTTCAGCTCATCCCTGTCAAGGCACAAAACCCTCAATTTATCTCACCAAGTGGTTCGGGTATGGATCCTGTAACCTCAAATCCGACAGTACAAGCATCATCAGCCCTTCAAATCTGATAATCCGCTAATAGCGGTTAAATCATGAGTTCGAACTAAAGAAAGAATCTGAAGAACAGATCTGAGGACCTCAAGAGCGGACCCGACATGCGGAGGGGGAGGAGTTTACGGTATGAATTGTGGTTGCGATATTCAAGAGTCGATCTGAAGAGCGGTTCCAACATATGGAGGGGAAGTTTAGGGGACGCGGCGATTATATCTTGTGGTTGGGCTATGGAAGAGCGGATCTGAGGATTTAGGGGAAATATAATTTAGGGTTTTGTTTGGCAAGCGCGAAATGAAATTAGAAAGCGAGAAAATGGAACTTGGAGCGGAAATTTTGGTTTTGAAGTCAAGACATCAGCTTAGAGTTCGCATATAACTTATAACAAACAAAAAATACGTTGTCATACACAATTATAAACTTAGTTGCTAGTTGAAAAGTGCAATTATGAATTTGTAAAAATATAAAAATACGTTCATTATTTAGTAATTATTAAATATAACATTCTAAATATTAACTATTTTATATAATTATCAACTGTTATAGTTAAATAGAAAATATTAAAGGCATATAAAAGTATATTTTATTTCATACGTAGTTTTTATTTATTTAAAAAACTTTCATTTTTTTTTAAATATTAAATAGTAATTGTTGCTTCCTAATTATTAATATTGCTTATTAACTATAAATTATTAAATATTTGTCTTAATTATTGGTTATTACTTTTTAATGGTCATTATTAATTAAAAATTATTTATAGTTAATTATTACATATAAAATATTACTTCATAATTATTTAATTTTATTATCAATTGTTAAATATAGAATCTATAAATTATTGATTATTATTTTGAATATTTCGTATTAAATATTAATTATTTAATTGTAATAATTAAAGTACAAATTTATATTTACTATTTATTACTTCGTAACTAACCATGATAAATTATTAATTCGTATTGACTAATTACTATTATATAATACTTATTATATTAGAACTAAATATTAATTATTACTTTGACTTTTGTATATAATAATGATTATGTTTACTGAAGTTGGGGAAAAAATTAATTTTATAAAAATATGTTTTCGCAATAAAAAGGAAAATTACTTGAGGAAAAATAATTTTTAAATGTACGTTTTTTGCAAGTGGCTTTACCTGTTGCAAAAAAATTACAGTTATCGCAACTGGTAAAAACAGTTCCTAAATATATAAATTTTGCAACTGGTTTGAAAGTGTAGTTGCAAATAATATGTCTATTGCAACAGGAGTGCAAGCGCAGTTGCTAAACGTATGTTTTCGCAACAGGCATGAAAGCACTGTTGCGAAAAATATGCTTTTTGCAACAGGAAGGAAAATCCTGTTGTTAAATCTTATCTATTGCAACAGCTACAAAAGGCCTGTTGCTAAATATCATTTATTGCAACTGACATTTGAGGCCTGTTGCAAATAGCTAGTTGCAATAGGGTATTTTTCTTGTAGTGTTACAGTCTACCAAAACCTATAGGTTATACATAATTTATATTAGATCGGGCATTTACGTATTCACATATTCCTCTTCACATGAACCAGATTTCCTCACCGATTCATTCACAAGTTCTCCTTTTTTTCAATCCAAAAATAAATAAATAAATAAAATAAAACCAATTTTTAATCAAAGTTAACAAACTGAAAGCCGATTTTGATTCGAGCATCACAATAAAATAATGCTTTTACAATGGGCAAAAACCTTTATTATATGATTTTCACAACGGGCAAAGCCCATCCTAATATGCGTCGTTGTAATAGGTCCTCATGGAATTACAATGGTCTGTAACTGTTGTAAAAGTCTGTTCTAAAAATATGCTCTGTCACGTGCAACAACTCTATGACAATAGCTATAAACCTGTTGTAATACATTATATTACAACGGGCATTACCCGTTGTACAAATTATGTTTTGCTTTTTTTTAAAAATCCGAAACGTAGTAATATAAAAATATTGCATAAATTAAATATTAAACTCAAATTTTCTTATTTTAATATAAAGATTTTATTACACTCTTGAACAACACATGGTTTTAGTTCTTTCTATTACACAATTACTATACAAAATATGAAAATACTCATTTGTACACATATTATTTCACTACATACACTTAGTTACACTCACTCACACCCTCTTGTGCTCAATGTCTTCGTCTTCGGTGATTGATCCAAAATGTGCATTAAAAGAAATGGATGAAGAAGAACAAACAGGTTAAAAAATGTGCATTGACCAGGGGAATAAAGTTTGTATAAGTGAATGTACCGAGGAATAGAAATATGAGATACCTGATACCTCAATTAACCTTCTCCAAATTCACCTTAGTGTTGATGTCAAAAGTTGGTCACTAGTGACGATCAACCCCCAAAGGTGTGAAGAGCAAACGAATACTGATTATAAAATGCGGAGAAAGTAAAGAAAGCAGGGAAACCTCACAGACTTTTTATAGTGGTTCGGCAAAGACTATGCCTATGTACACTTTATGTATTATTTTTGCTTTGGATTACAAATACAATGCTTTTCGTGTTTGAAGAAAAGAAAGAAGATCGCTATTTTTCTCTTCCAGACAAGGTCTCTTCGGAAAGAAGTAGAAGTCCCCATTTCCTCTTTAAGCTTTGAGGTACTTATAGGTGGAGATGGCGACTGGGCTGTTGTGATGTGGCCCGACCTTTCTGGGAAGACTTGGACGCATGGAGTCCATTCCTTGGATAGAATAGAGGCTGGAAGACTGATTCAATAATTCATAAATAGTATCCTCGGAAGTTGCGGCTTAAGTAGCATCCATGGTGAGGTGTATCAAAAGTAGAGCTTTTCTGGATGTAATTGACCGCCTTTTCTTCCTTGAAAGTCGAGCTAAGTATTTGAACAGCCCAGCTGGATATTTCCATGCAGATCCGAAATATTCGGTCGATGCGCCCTATATGAGAGTGGTTCTCTTGATCGACTGGGAGAGCGAGTCTTCCAGAGTGAGTTATTGGCTTGCTTGAGAAGTGGCTCGACCCAATTCACGATTACCTCGGACCGAACTTCCGTTGGGCTTCTTGGTGTGCGATCTATCTAATTTGGTTAGCTGCGCGTTTGGGCTTCGATCAAACCTGTTGTGGCTTTTGCCAAAAAGAGGGCTAACACTTTCCCCCTCAGAATGCATCTTCTTCGACAGAGGAAGGTGTGTTCAGAAATATGAATCGAAGCACAATCGTTCGAGTAGCTATGGTCGCGCCGGACCATATTAAAGCCAGAAACCCGACGATTCCGATGATTGTATTATGGCAAGAAAACCGACAACCGAATTAGGTTGTATTAAGGCCGAAAAACCGACAACCATCGGGAACCGTATTAAGGCCGAGATGATCACCGTCCTTATGAGAGTTAGTTCCTGCAAAGACAAAATAAACCGTTCTCGGCTTGGAGAAGGCTGATGGGTCGAGCATTTTATTTCACTTGGCATTGAGGGGTGGTGAGTATCAACCATACTCGGTTTAGTAGCAAACATTAACCATACTCGGCTTAGAGAGGGCGAGCATTATCCATACTCGGCTTAGTGGCGAGTATTAACCATACTCAACTTAGAGAAGGCGAGCATTAACCATACTCGGCTTAGGGCAAGTGTTTTTCCTGCTCGATTCATGTTAGATTAATGTGTCCAGCGAGCAGTAAATGCTCGTGGTGTAGAAAAAGAAGGGGCGAATATCATCCATACTCGTCTTAAAGAAATATACCATACTCGTCTAGGGGAGTAGGTATATAGAAATGGTGGTAGGCTTTCGCGCTAACCACATTAAAAAAAGGGGTGAGCATTATCCATGCTCAGCTTTAGAATTAGCCGAACATTATCCATATTTGCAAAAGAAAATTCATAGCTACTAAATAATTGTTACAGGGAAAAGAAATTCTAAGAGGACAACAGTTGATTCCAGAGCGTGCCTAGGAGCTACATCCTAATCCCGTACATGTGTACAACAAGGTATCATTTTTATTGAAAGAAATACATCAGAAAAAATCTAATTAATGATAATACCGCGAGTGCTAGTCTCAGGGTCCTTTCCGTTTCTAGGAGCTCGTGGATCGACCTGAGGAGCTTGGGCAGAAGATCGCGGCAGCAAGGCCGGGGAGCAATTCTTGACATATTCGGGTAGCTCCCCTTTTCTGACTCTATTCTTGATGAGATCGCTCAAATGTAGGCATTCATTGGTACTATGTCCAGCTACGTTGTGGAATATGCAATGTTTACCGGAATCAAGCTCCATCTGGGTTGGCTCTCGTCGAGGTGGTCTCGGAGTGGGCATGGACCCTCGTATGTTGAGATAGATATCGAGCATAGAGGAATTGAGTTCAGTGTACTGATCGTACTTACTTTCGATTCGAGGTTGCACGTGACGCTCAATCTTTTCCGGGGCCTTTCCTCTTCCTTGATTCTGGTCGTTGTTGTTGGATGGACCTTCTTGCTTGGCGGCTAAGACCTCTAGGCTCTCCATCTCAATGTTTGCATCTTCTTGTCGGAGGAATTGCTCGGCCTCGAAATAGAAATCATCTATATCCTTGGGGGGGAGGGGTCTTTGGTTAAAGAAATCGATAATTCTGACCGGTTTTGAACTCCTACAAAGGCGGCCATAAGTACCATCGATGGTTCAAGCCGATCGGCTGACGCTACTACCACGTTGAACCTTTCGAGGAAGGATTTGAGCATCTCTCCTTATCGTTGCTTAATGGTGGATAAGAACGTAACACCCTTTGGTCGGGAGATATGTATCCTGAATTGCTCGATGAAGCGAGTGACCAGCGTATTCCAACTGCTGATTGAATCTGTTGTTCGATGTTGAAACCACATTCCGGCATTTGGCCATGACGTTGGTCGATGCACCAAGTACTTCTATATGTCGCGTTTATCGCATGAGATGGATGGTTGGATCAGTGCGACCATTGTATGGTTCGATAGTTGGGAACTTGAAGTCCCGAGGGTTTCGAGAGTTTCTGATTTCCCTGGTAAAGGGGCTGCGATTGACGTTATCTATGTCTTGCTGCGAGGAAGTGCCCCGAGTAAAGCGTCGGATGATGCTTGCAAGCTGGCTTCCATCCCCAAGGAGTCATTGCCCTGAATTTAGTTCAGCATCTGGGTGAGCTTCAGTGCGAGGGTCTGGCAAGAGCATGCTCAGAAGGGCGTTCGTTGGCCGGGCTCGTCCCCCAAGAGTTGAGTGAAGGTGTGAGGGAAGTTGAGTTCTGGTAGGTGGTTCTAGGAAGAGTGACCCCTCTTAAACCTGATGAGTGTTGGATCGAACTGTACCCATGAAGAGCGTCCAGGCTGATCCGGCATAACATGTGATGTTCGGAGCTTGGGATTGCCCTCGGTTGGAGCGAGGTTAGAAGGGTCTACGGTAGCGTCATCTTCCGCCACGATGAGGACCGGTATGGTAGAGTGACCTTCCTTGTTCAGAGGGAAGGCTGCTCCAGCTCTTCGTTGAGGGGGAAGAATGGTTAGAGTGGTCTGTGGTAAGATTCTGGGATGTAATGGGAATGACATTGATTCTGATGGGCCCGGTCGTTGCCCGACTGGCATGAGAGGTCGAGCTGTTTCCAAGAGTGGGAGCAAAGTGGTCGGACGACCTAGATCTCGATCGCCAGCCTCCTGCAAATCTGCAGCTACGGTCACACAGGTCGGTGGAAGCGATACTCTTGGCTGTGATTGATTGGTTGATGGGACCAAACCACGATGAAATAATGGTGTAGTCTAATCAATGACCTGATTCTGCGCAGACCGAAGATCAGTTGTTGCCCCAGTCCCAGCCGGTGGAGGAATTGATGTTGAAGCGCTCAATCCTGTCTCCAATCGACCGAGAAGCTGATCCATCAACTGCTGCTATCGTTCGAGGAGTTTACCATGAGATGTCATATGGTCTCTGAACTCGACCATGATTTTATCATCGCGGGTAAGAAATCGAGACATATCTTCATGAGAGGAAGCCTCGTGGCTCGCTTCTGTAGCATTAGTATCGGTTGCATCGGTGTTCGCAGGACGAGAGGATGTTGGATCTTTCTTTCACTTGATCGCCATGAACTGAGATGAGCAGATGCTCTGAAGGAAGGTTGGTGTGCTCCCCCCTTCCTTGCGCGCCAAAGTGTTGACGTCAAGAGTTGGTCACTAGTGATGGTCAACCCTCAATCGTGTGAAGATCACACGAATACTGATTATAAAATGCGGAAAAGGTAAAGAAAGTGGGGAAAACACACAAACTTTTTACAGTGGTTCGGCAAAGACTGTGCCTACGTCCACTTTATATATTATTTCTGCTTTGGATTACAAATACAATGCTTTTTCTGTTTGAAGAAAAGAAAGAAGATGACTATTTTTTTCTTCCAGACAAGGTCTCTACGGAAAGAAGTAGAAGTCCCCCTTTCCTCTTTAAGCTTTGAGGTATTTATAGGTGGAGATGGCGACTTGGGCTGTTGTGACGTGGCCCGGCCTTTCTGGGAAGACTTGGATGCATGGAGTCCATTCTTTGGATATAATAGCGGCTGGAAGACTGATTCAACTATTCATAAATAGTATCCTCGGAAGTTACAACTTACGTGGCATCCATGGTGATGTGTATCAAAAGTAGAGCTTTGCCCGGATGTGGCTGACCGCCTTTTCTTCCTTTAAAGTCGGGCTAATTATTTGAATAGCTCAGTTGGATATTTCCATGCAGATTTGAAATATTCGGTCGATGCGCCCTATATGATAGCGGTTCTCTCGGTCGACTGGGAGAGCGAGTCTTCCGGAGTGAGTTATGGGCTTGCTTAAGAAGTGGCTTGGCCCAATTCTTGTTCTTGCTCGGGACCAAGCTTCTGAAGTTCGAAAATTGGTAAGTAACTAGTCATTTGAAAAATATCTATATCGGTTAGTTACAGTTCAATTATGCATGATATCATAGTACAGTTTTTGAATTATAATTCATGTCTTAAAATAATAAGCATCATTAATATAACCAACCGATTGTTTCTTTAAAAAAACTTCATTCAATCAAATGTTGATCCTTAAATATTGGGTATATCCTTTTTTGGGTTGACTATTTTATTTGAATATATGCTAATATTCTTCTTCTTAAATACCAGGTCTCCTATTTCCTAGTAGATATTTGCTGAGATTTTGTATCGTACTACTTACAAATATGACCCTTTTATTCTTTCTCAATCCTACATGCTACAAAAACAAATTTCTTTTTCCTTCTACGGCTTCTATTCTAAAACTAAGTAAATTCCACTATTTATTTGTATTACGCAATATTTTAAATCTTCTTTGTTTCATGTTTTTTTTTATTAATTCAAATCTGCTCATAGTTTACCAAAACCTATAGGTTATACGTAATTTATATTAGATCGGGCATTTACGTATTCACATATTCCTCTTCACATGAACCAGATTTCCTCACCGATTCATTCACAAGTTCTCCTTTTTTTCAATCCCAAAAAAAAAACCAATTTTTAATCAAAGTTGATAAACTGAAAGCCGATTTTGATTCGAGCACTATAACAAAATAATGCTTTTACAACGGACAAAAACTTTTGTTATATGATTTTCACAACGCGCAAAAGCCCATCCTAATATGTGTCGTCGTAATAGGTCCTCATGGAATTACAATGGTATGTGACTGTTGTAAAAGACCGTTCTAATAACGTGCTCTGTCACGTGCAACAACTCTATGACAATGGCTATAAACCTGTTGTAATATATTATACTACAATGGGCATTGCCCGTTGTACAAATTCTGTTTTGCTTTTAAAAAAAACTGAAACGTAGTAATATAAAAATATTGCATAAATTAAATATTAAACTCAAAATTTCTTATTTTAATATAAATATTTTATTGCACTCTTGAATAATACATAGTTTTATTTCTTTCTATTACACAATAACTATACAAAATATGAAAATACTCATTTGTACAAATATTATTTCACTACATACACTTAGTTACACTCACTCACACCCTCTCATGCTCAATGTCTTCGTCTTCGGTGATTGATCCTAAATGTGCATTAAAAGAAATGGATGAAGAAGAACAAACAGATTAAAAAAATGTGCATTGAGTAGGGCAACATACATTAAAAACTTGGAATAAAGTTTGTATAAGTGAATGTTCTAAGGAATATAAACATGAGATACCTGATACCTCAATTAACCTTATCCAAATTCACCTTAGTGTTGATGTCAAAAGTTGGTCACTAGTGACGATCAACTCCCAATAGTGTGAAGAGCACACGAATACTGATTATAAAATGCGGAAAAAGTAAAGAAAGCAGGGAAACCTCATAGACTTTTTATAGTGGTTCGGCAACGACTGTGCCTATGTAGACTTTATATATTATTTATGCTTTAGATTACAAATACAATGTTTTTCCTGTTTGAAGAAAAGAAAGAAGATGGTTAATTTTATCTTCCGGACAAGGTCTCTTCGGAAAGAAGTAGAAGTCCCCCCTTCCTCTTTAAGCTTTGAAGTATTTATAGGTGGAGATGGCGACTTGGGCTGTTGTGACGTGGCCAGGCCTTTCTGGGAAGACTTGGACGCATGGAGTCCATTCCTTGGATAGAATAGCGGCTGGAAGACTGATTCAATAATTCATAAATAGTATCCTTGGAAGTTGCGGCTTACGTGGCATCCATGGTGAGGTGTATCAAAAGTAGAGCTTTTTCCGGATGTGGTTGACCGCCTTTTCTTCCTTGAAAGTCAGGCGAAGTATTTGAACAGCTCAGCTGGATATTTCCATGCAGATCCAAAATATTCGGTCGATGCGCCCTATATGAGAGCGCTTCTCTCGGTCGACTGGGAGAGCGAGTCTTCCGGAGTGAGTTATTGGCTTGCTTGAGAAGTGGCTCGGCCCAACTCGCGATTACCTCAGACTGAACTTCTGTTGGGCTTCCTGAAGTGCGGTTTGTCTAATTTGGTTGGCTGCACGTTTGGGCTTCGATCAAACCCGTTGTGGCTTTTGCCAAAAAGAGGGCTAACACTTTACCCCTCAGAATGCATCTTCTTCGACATAGGAAGGTGTATTCTGAAATATGAATCGAAGCACAATCGTTCGAGTAGCTATGGCCGCGCCGGACCATATTAAGGCCAGAAACCCGACGATTTCGGTGATTGTATTATGGCAAGAAAACCGACAACCGAATTAGGTTGTATTAAGGCCGAAAAACCGACAACCATTAGGAACCGTATTAAGGCCGCGATGATCACCGTCCTTATGAGAGTTAGTTCATGCAAAGTAAAAAATAAACCGTTCTCGGCTTGGAGAAGGCTGATGGGTCGAGCATTTTATTTCACTTGGCATTGAGGGATGGTGAGTATCAACCATACTTGGCTTAGTAGCAAGAATTAACCATACTCGGCTTAGAGAGGGCGAGCATTATTCATACTCGGCTTAATGGTGAGTATTAACCATACTCGGCTTAGAGAGGGCGAGCATTAATCATGCTCGGCTTAGAGCAAGTGTTTTTCATGCTCGACTCATGTTAGATTAATGTATCTAGCGAGCAGTAAATGCTCGTGGTGTAGAAAAAGAAGGGGCGAGTATCATCCATACTCGTCTTAAAGAAATATACCATACTCGGCTAGGGGAGTGGGTATTTAGAAATGGTGGTAGGCTTTCGTGCTGACCACATTAAAAAAGGGGTGAGCATTGTCCATGCTCGGCTTTAGAATTTGCCAAATATTATCCATATTTGCAAAAGAAAATTCATAGCTACTAAATAATTGTTACAAGGAAAATGCCGGGGCGCAATTCTTGATACATTCGGGTAGCTCCCCTTTTCTGACTCGATTTTTGATGAGATCGCTCAAATGCCGGCATTCATTGGTACTATGTCTAGCTACGTTGTGGAATATGCAATGTTTACCGGAATCAAGCTCCATCTGGGTTGGCTCTCGTCAAGGTGGTCTCGGAGTGGGCAGTGACCCTCGTATGTCGAGATAGATATCGAGTAGAGTGGAATTGAGTTCAGTGTACTAATTGTACTTGCTTTCGATTCGAGGTTGCACGTGATGCTCGCTCTTTTCCGGGGCCTTTCCTCTTCCTTGATTCTGGCCGTTGCTGTTGGATGGACCTTGTTGCTTGGCGGCTATGACCTCTAGTCTCTCCATCTCAATGCTGGCATCTTCTTGTCGGAGGAAGCGCTCGGCCTCGAAATAGAAATCGTCTATATCCTTGGGGGGATCTCTAGTTAAAGAAATCGAGAATTCTGACCGATTTTGAACTCCTACAATGGCGGCCATAAGTACCATCGATAGCTCAGGCCGATCGACTGACGCTATTACCGCGTTGAACCTTTCGAGGAAGGATCTGAGCATCTCTCCTGATCGTTGCTTGATGGTGGATAAGAACATAACACTCTTTGGTCGGGAGATATGTATCCTGAATTGCTCGATGAAGCGAATGACCAGCGTATTCCAGCTGCTGATTGACTCTGTTGTTAGAGGTCGAAACCACATTCCGGCACTTGGCCATGACGTTGGTCGACGCATCAAGTACTTCCATATGTCGCATATATCGCATGAGATGGATGGTTGGATCAGTGCGACCATTGTATGGTTCGATAGCTGGGAACTTGAAGTTCCGAGGGTTTCAGGAGTTTTTGATTTCCGTGGTAAAGGGGCTGCGATTGACATTATCTATGTCTTGCTGTTAGGAAGTGCCCCGAGTAAAGCGTCGGATGATGCTTGCAAGTTGGCTTCCATCCCTGAGGATTCGTTGCCATGAATTTAGTTCAGCATCTGGAAGAGCTTCGGTGCGAGGGTCTGGAAAGAGCATGCTCGGAAGGGCGGCCGTTGGTTAGGCTCGTCCTCTGAGAGTTGAGCGAAGGTGTGAGGGAAGGTGAGTTATGGTAGGTAGTTCTGGGAAGAACGACCCCACTTAAACATGATGAGTGTTGGATCGAACTGTACCCATGAAGAAGGTCCAGGCTGATCTGACATAGCATGTGATGTTTGGAACTCGGGGTTGCCCTCTGTTGGAGCGAGGTCAAAAGGGTCTACGGTAGCGTCATCTTCCGCATGGCGAGGACCGGTATGGTAGAGTGACCTTCCTTGTTCGGAGGGAAGGCTGTACCAACTCTACGTTGAGGGGGAAGAGTGGTTAGAGTAGTCTGTGGTAAGATTCCGGGCTGTAATGGGAATGGCATTGATTCTGATGGGCCTGGTGGTTGCTCGATTGGCATAAGAGTCGAGTTGTTTCCAAGAGTGGAGGCAAAATGGTCGGACGACCTAGATCTCGATCGCCAGCCTCCTGCAAATCTACAGCTACAATCACGCTGGTCGTTGGAAGCGATACTCTTGGCTGTGATTGATTGGTTGGAAGGACCAAACTAGGATGAAATAAAGGTGTAGTCTAATCAATGGCCTGATTCTGTGCAGACCGAAGATCAGTTGTTACCCCGGTCCCAACCGGTGGAGGAATTGACGTTGAAGCGTTCAATCCTGTCTCCAGTTGACCGAGAAGGTGATCCATCAACTATTGCTATCGTTCGAGGATTTTACCCTGAGATGTTAATGGTCTCTGAACTCGACCATGATTTTATCCATGTCGTCCAGGGTAAGAAATCGAGACATATCTTCATGAGAGGATGCCTTGTGGCTCGCTTCCGTAGCATTAGTATCGGCTGCATCGATGTTCGCGGGACGAGAGGATGTTGGATCTTTCTTTCGCTTGATCACCATGAACTGAGATGAGTGGATGCTTTGAAGAAAGGTTGGTGCGCTCTCCCCTTCCTTGTGCGCCAAAGTGTTGACGTCAAAAGTTGGTCACTAGTGACGATCAACCCCCAAACGTGTGAAGAGCACAAGAATATTGATTATAAAATGCGGAAAAAGTAAATAAAGTGGGGAAAACGCACAGACTTTTTACAGTGGTTCGGCAAAGACTGTGCCTATGTCCACTTTATATATTATATCTACTTTGGATTACAAATACAATGCTTTTTCTGTTTGAAGAAAAGAAAGAAGATGACTATTTTTCTCTTCCAGACAAGGTCTCTTCGGAAAGAAGTAGAAGTTCCCCTTTCCTCTTTAAGCTTTGAGGTATTTATAGGTGGAGATGGTGACTTGGGCTATTGTGACATGGCTCGGCCTTTCTAGGAAGACTTGGACGCATGGAGTCCATTCTTTGGATAGAATAGCGGCTGGAAGACTGATTCAACTATTCATAAATAGTATCCTCAGAAGTTACGGCTTACGTGGCATCCATGGTGATGTGTATCAAAAGTAGAGCTTTGTCCGGATGTGGTTAACCGCCTTTTCTTCCTTGAAAGTCGGGCTAAGTATTTGAACAGCTCAGCTGGATATTTCCATGCAGATCTGAAATATTCGGTCGATGCGCCCTATATGAGAGCGGTTCTCTCGGTCGACTGGGAGAGCGAGACTTCCGGAGTGAGTTATGGGCTTGCTTGAGAAGTGGCTTGGCCCAATTCGCAATTACCTTGGACCGAACTTCTACTGGGCTTCCTAGAGTGCGATCTGTCTAATTTGGTTGGTTGCACATTTGGGCTTCGATCTAACCCATTGCGGCTTTTGCCAAAAAGAGGGCTAACACTTAGTTAAATACACAAATAGCTAATAAATAAGATACTTCACTCTATTTTAAATCTTTGACATTTTGCTCTTGATTTTTTCCAGTCGTACCAATCAAGAATAAAATAAAAGCAATAAGCTGGTGGGTAGGCAGCCTTTGCCGAGTGTTTGTGGAAATTACAGTGCAGGTTTTGATGCCAAAGTGGCTATTGCAGAGAGTTGGAAAGTACGAGAGATGATAGGGTTATGTATTTATAAGGATGAATTTGTAATGATTATTAATATTTAAACTCACACATGTTAGCCTAGAAATATCAAATTAAAAAAGGAACCAAGGCGGTTATGAAATTTTAATTTGCAATTCTGAATAATGATAAGCATACTACAGTAACATTGAAATAGAATATGCTTATTTGAAAGTTTAAAAAGATGAGAAGCACGGTATAAATTAGAAGTGTTAAGCCAAGTAAGTTGCTTTTGGTGTCTTAACACCGATTTCTCTTCACTGATGACAAGATCAAGAAGTCAAAATTGAGTGGAGCCAAGTTGCTAGAAGTGCAAAAGCTCGATTTACAAAATCCATTTAATATACACATGAGAACTTACTTGAGTGTCCGCACATGAGAACTTACTTGAAACTGAAAACTTGTTTAAGAATTTGTAATGCTCATTTTTGCTAGCGTATGCTCAAACTACAGCTGCATCATAGCTAAAAACGCTCAAGACTATATAATACATTATAGCCACAAATGCTCCGACTACAACAATCAGCATTTTAGTAGATTTTATCTGCACTCATGATACATATTAATGGGTTATATATACCTTTTTTGGATAAAGCATATCGGTAAAAATGCTACATATCATACACAAATGGGATGTTCATAACACATCCTCTATTCATAAATTAACATGAACTCTGCTGATTCTGTCTACTAATTCATCATAAGTATTTAAAATTTAAAAAATTATGATAAATAAGATTAGTATCACAACATAAGGTACCAAAAAATGTGTGCTACAGTTTCCCACTTACATATATAACAGAGCATCAATTGTTGATTATTAACAAAGAAGAAGCGCGACGTCTATAGGTTTCCGATGAACGTAACAAAGAATGCTGCTTACTGTACTTCCACCATGACGTATCTTCTGTTTACTAAAATACATGGGAAGAGTTTTACAGTGCGATGAATACGTCAATAAAATTATTGCTGGGCAAAAAGATGATGTTTGTTCTAGTACTTATAAGTAGCAAATTATATATATTCTACCTAAGAAACATAGCTATTTTGGCTATCGTACCCACAATGAGTTTTATAATATCACTAAAAATGTAATGAGAAACAATGTGTATGTAAGAATAAAAGAACTATGTAACAGGGAAGATGATCGCATAATCTGAAGACATTTTCAATTAGATGTCCATCACTTAGTAAAATAATATCAACTCGTATAGGATTTCTGTTTAAATATGCATAACTTGACAATCCAATATTGATTTTTGCAAAACACGTAAGGTTAATATTAACTCACTTAGTAAAATAATAATATCAAGTCATATAGGATTTAATGTCTACTTAAAAGTTTTATGTCTGCTTTTCCAATCACCATAAACAACCACATATACATATTTTTAGCTATCACAGGTCGAATGAAACGTATGTTTCAACGCCGCAACGTTCCTTTGATGACAACATGTTTTAAGTATGAAACTAATCTACAAAAACTACTTATTTTTAATAAATACATTGCAGTTCTGATACATTCAGAAATTATATTATATGATATTCCACCAATTATTGGCCACATTGGCTGAATTCAGATATTGGCCTCATTGAAACTGTGAATTCCACCAATTATTTTGTCATCAGTGTCAATAAAATAATGCTCAACTTATTGTATTATGATATGTTAATCATGTTTGGATTGTCCATATATTCATAATTTCGACCTTAATGATCATCACCAAATTTTCAAAAGAATTCAACTAACCAATTGTAAAATGATCCTAAACTATAGTAATCAATGAGGCCAAATAGCAATGATAGCATCTGGTAATAAGGTTAACCTTTGCTTAAAATAAATTTCCTAAATTAAATCGACCCTAAACTGGACATCATCAGATTTAAAATCTATACAAAATAACATATAAATCATAGGCAGTTGAAAAATTCAAATAATATAGCTAATCGTTTACTTACCAGAGTTGTGAATCCAATATGTTGAGGCATAGTTCCGGCATTTGCAACCACCTCGAGTCCAGGCAAATTAGCCATTCCGATATCGATTCTAGTCGATCTCGATTTTATTAACCTTAATCAAGCTTTCATCAGGAACGAAATCCATTCTCCTCTCCGTCTCCTCCTCTTATAGCTTGAGGGAAATGCCACGGACCAGCCCTTTTTGGAGACGATGCATCATATGCGTAGAGAATCCGACAATCTTGTTGTCGAGACGCTTAGATGGGGTGATGGAGACTTCTTCTGGTATCTTTTCGTTCCCGTGGAAATCGAGCGTCATGCGCGAGTAGTAGTGCACGATTACTTGGTGAAAGCATGGATTTGAATGGATGAATTTCCACTAGGATCCACTGGGAGACGAAGAGGAAGATTGGGAATTAAAAATGGAGGCGGTGAAGGAAAGATTATCCGTATACGCTAAACATATATAGGGTTTCGGGGAGTTGGCTAGCAGGTGCGGTTTTGAGATAATGGCCTGCTACCTAACCAATATCTGAGTGCGGTTTTTTTTTTTGGCATAGCAATATCTGAGTGCGGTTTTGGATGTTCATATGTTTTGTTTTCCCAATTCCGTGATATAATGTAACTTGCAATACAACGTAAAGGTGTTGGTAGAAATAGACCAAAAAATTATGAACACTAAACAAATATATAAATCTTGATAAAACCAAGTAGATGTCAAATGAAATTTTGAATATTGTGAAAAAATTAAAATTTATTTAAATTTAACGTTAATACGAATTAATAATTGTAATTATTTGGTATTGAATATTATTATTCAATACTAATAAGTGTATATTATGCAGATGAAGACAAACTATTAATTATTATAGTATTTAAATTTAAATTGCATGCATAATTTAAATTATTATTTAGAAATTATTAGTTATTTATACATTAATACTTAAATATATTATATTATTGATTATGAAAAACAATAATAATTAAAATATTACTTATTAATTATCAAACATATTAATTATAATTCATTGTATTGTGAGAAATTAATTCAAATTATTAATCATAATTATGGATTATTATTTATGAATTATAGGTTATAATAAATTATTAATTATAGATTGTTTAATATTAAGTATATAATTATTTATTCATTTTTCTTAACTATTTATTCATAATTATTAATTAGTAAAAATTAATTATTAAATGTTACTTTATATTTATTAATTATAACTTAATGTTAATTATTAATAGATAATAATTCTTATGTATATATTATTAATTTTTAAGTTTAAATATAAATGTTTACTAGTATTTATTAATCATAAATTATTAATATTTTTTGTTAATTAAAATTATTATATAGTTAATATTAATCACTCGATATTACTTACTAATAACGGATAATTAAACCTGTTGGAAAACTGATCATATATGATAATTAATAATCAATGATTATTTATTAATAATCATTAATTATTGTAAGTTATAAAAGATTAATATAATATTATTAATGATTTGTTAATAAATTAAATTAATAATATTATTAATGATCAGTAATTTTTAATTTGTAATACAATATTATAATTAACAATTAGTAATATAATATTATAATTAGTATTTGGTAACATATGACTAATATAATGTTATTGAAGATTAATTACGAAATATTAATAAATAATAAGAATATTTGATTTAGTTAATATCATAGAAAATTTATTTTCTATCATATTAACTGAATTCAATATCATTTCTCTCTATTGGTTTCAAGAAAGCATATCAACTATTGATTGTCACCCATTACAACATGCATTTTTAGCAAGTTGTAAAATTGTCACCTATTACAACGGGCATTTTTAGACAGTTGTAAAATAGACACCTATTACAACGGGCATTCGAAAATTGTTATAAAATTGACAATTGTTACAAGGGGCACGAAATCGACCGTTGCAATAGTGCTCTACTACAACAGGCAGCATGTGCCCATTGTAAAAAAGGCGTTGTATGAGCATCTATTACAACGGTCCTGAAATGACCATTATAATATCCTTCTATTACAACGGGCAGAAAATGCCCGTCGTAACAAGAGGGTTGTAATAGGGTACTTTTGTTGTAGTGGAGGTTATCGATTGAAATATTATACCAAAGATAGCAATATTTATGTGGATGTCCATTTACCTATGTGCATGCAAGTATTCATGATAAAATATATGTAAGACAAACATATCTTTCTAACTTAAAATAAATATGATTATAATGTGTATCATTGACATGAATCAGCTTATACAGCAATCATCAAACGATTGAAAAACATTTTGTTTGACACTTTTTTAAGGTGGGATTTTTAACATGGATGGGGAACTGCAAGTCTGCAATAATATAGTAATCATCAAAAAGTGACTTTAGTTATAAAGTGTATCATTGACGTGAAAGCAAAGGATTGAAAAACATTTTGTTTGACACTTTTTTAAGGTGAGATTTTTAATGTGGATGAGGAACTGCAATAATATAGTAATCATCAAAGAAAATTGAAAAGATTTAGTTTATAATCATATGTTACAGGAAAACCATAACAAAACAAAATATGGTTTTTGTTTAGAAATCAAATGTCAACATCTTCAATTTTTTAAAGTAAGTAATGTTGTATTTTTTGTTGAGATTGGTTTTGCAATATGCAGCATTATACATCGATTTGCTAATGACTAAGGTCTCATAAATACAACAATTTAGTAGAAGAAATCAACTTCTTATTATAACTTGGAGTGTAGTTTAGCGAAAACATTGTTTTGAGTACAATTATTCACGTGCATTTTAAAAGATGAAATCATGATAATATCAAATGATGGGAGGGCATGATAACTGTTGAATAGAAACATAAAATTTTAAGTTTTCTATATTTAATTCAGGCATGTACAACTGACCCCTAAGTTTTTCATGTAGGCGGTTGATTTTTATCTTATCATTATATTTAAAACACATTACAATACAAACATAGATAACCTTTCAAAAATATTGGGGGGAAGGATGTGTGTTTAGCATAGAACTCTACAGATGAAGAGGTAACTTTTTTCTAACTTTATCCTTTCAATTGTATGTTCTCTTGCAATACTATTATTAAAATGTTATTACAATATTTATAAAAAAAAAAAAAAATAGGGTGCCCAAGTCCAAGCAACGATGTTTAACAAAACCGCAAACAAGTTTTATCCTATATTTGAATGTAATTTTTTTTATTGCATTTCAAAAGGAAGTCTTAGACCGGCAAATAAAGATTTCAGCACCATAAAAAATAATTATGAGATTATTTTAAATGAGTACTCATCAGTAAAAATGGTGGATGACGCGAGCTCCTCTATACCGAAGGTTATATATAATTTTGTAAAGATTAATCAACTCCAAAAATGCCTTCCAAAGAAGGAAGTAATAGGTAATGCATCCACATTATTAATTTTTAAAATCTTATTGTGTATTTTCTTATCATAAGCGTCTTCCAGATGTAGTCGGGATTGTTCAAAGTGTCTCACCAATTAAAAATTTTCAGAGACAAAACAGTGAGACCCTTCTAAAACAGGATGTACTTATTGCAGATGATTCACTAGTAAACATATTAAACTTTTTATTTTTTTAAAATTGAAATATTAATGATTAGATTTAATTTACAGAATCAAAACTGTGAATGTAACATTTTGGGGAGAGCTTGCTACGGGAGTAGGTTTTGAATTGTTAGAAACTGTTGATGGAGCTCCTATAGTAGCTATTAAAAAATGCAAAAGTTAAAGATTTTGAAGGTAAAAATGTTTAATATTTTTAAATTTTATCATGCCACGATATTTTAATATTATTTGATCCATCAATTTTTAATATTATTTGATGTTATCATAGGTTTATCTTTATCAACATTGAGTAAAACCAATGTAGCCATAAATCTGGACATTTTAGAAGTTAAAAATCTCAGATGTTGGTACAAACAAGAGGGAAAAAATGTTAAAATATTCCAACTGCTTACGCTAAAGTAATGCTTTCTCAGGTAACAAGCAATTCGACATTGGGTGAGGACAAGGTTAGTCCTCCTTTTGTCAAATTATATTGTAAACTAATAATTTCATATATGTTGATTGTTATTTTTCAATATGCAATGCGTATTCTTAAGTGTACTCGCGTACATAACTTACATTAAAAGTCAAAAACTACGGTACATAGCTTGTAAAAAGTGCAATAAAAAGGTTATACAAGCTACTGAATCAAGCTATTGGTGCGAAGCATGCCAACAAGTAAAAGTATTTCTGTTTTGAGGTAAAAACATATATATATATATATATATGTATATGTATATGTATATAACTATTATACCAAGTGTCAATGTATGCAGTAATATGCTTTTTAAATGCAGATATATAATGGTAATGAAAATTAAGGATACAACTGACGAAGCATGGATTACCGCTTTCAATGAAATAGTAGAGAAAATTATAGGTTGCAGCGATTGTAACAACTCGAATTTAATAACATGTTAAAACTAGAAATCAGGGTATAATTAAATTTTAAAAATAAGAATCAAGGGAAACGGGTTGCGCCATTGCGTTCATCTCAAAATTCTTCTTGGAAATGAGTCCGAGTTTTCAAAAATCGGAGTTCGTATGACCAAGTTATGACCTCTAGAAGTTTCAGAAATTTTCAGAATCAAAGATAGCTCGAAATTCGAATTTCGAGATTCGAATTCAAACCCCGCAGCAAGCAGGGCGGGAAAACTCCCGCCCATAGACCAGGTCGACCTGGGGGTCGACCATAGTGTCAACCTATCAGGGACCAGGTCGACCTGGGGGTCGACCTGCCTCCCGAACCTATTTCCTGAGCCAGATGTATTTAGACTTGTTTCGTGACCAGATTTGTCTGCCTAACCCTATATAAGCAACCCCCTAGCCTCATTCTCTCTACACCATTTCATTCTGTCCTTATGCTACCATTGTGAAAATCAAAATGATAATATTTAAATTAAAAGAGACTACTTCTTCTTCGTCAAGACGACATCTAGGAATTGCAAATTGGGGGTTTTCAACTAGAACAAGACTAAACAAATAGAGATTCAACAACTGCAATAACCGTTTCTAGAATCAAATCTCTGCACTCTAATTCTCGATCCATGCTCTGTAAGTTCTAGTTACTTTGAGACTGAAACTTGTTAAATTATATATGGACATGGAATAAAATGAAATTGGACCTAAGCTTGATTATCTATATGGATCTGTTCTTGTCTCTTCTTGAATCTATGATTTTGGGTTATTTCTTATCGATTGAATCATGCCCATTCATGATTTTGGACCTAGTTTATTATTCAAACGCTAGATTGTAAAATGAATTCTTGGATCTTGACTTGATGATAAGACTTTTTAATCAGTTTTCACCCTATCCTCTCTTGAATCTTGAATTTGGGAATATTGCTATAAAATCAGTTTGGACTTATTCATGTTATCAATTGGAATTGGACCCATGTATGATAATTGATTTATACCTATTCTTGGACCTTGACTTTTGGGAATACTGCTATGAAAATAAACTTGGGCCTATTCATGTTGTAATCAAATATTATCATGCCTATGGCATTGAAACTATTGTTAATGGCCAAAGGCTATGCCTATGCCTATAACTGAGAACATAAGACTATTGCCTATGACTATGACAAGGACAATTGTGGCTAATCACCTATGACTCGTGACTATGAATTATTGCTTATGATTATGAACAGAATACTATTGTCTATGACCATGACCTTGAAACAATTATAGTTAATTGCCTATGACTATTTAGGGTAGTTGCCTAGAACTATTTTGGATAATTATTCATGACTATTGTGATTAATCGCTTATGATTCACTATGACTATGACTATTGTGGCCAATTGACTATTACAGTTGATTGTTCATAACACTATAGTTGAAAACCATGTTGTACACCAAGACCATTGATCCATTATCCTTGTATTTGGCTTGCTATTGCATGCCTATTCTTTTATGTCAATTTTTATCATGACTATCACCTTATTATGCTAGATTTGAAAGCCTATTATTCTCTATATGCCAGAGATGTTGTAACCAATTATCCCAAGCTATATCATGCCAGATTTATCACCTTGTGCTCATTCTTTTGCCTATCATAGTTGGGATGTTATTCCCTTTCATTTTGGACCTGGATCTACTTGTAATTTAGATCGATTTACGTTTACATGCGATGGTGATACGAATTGGGTAGGTTAGGCAAACATGAATTGGTTATGAATATGAATCATGAACTTGATAATATGCATAAGTGGAAACCTGAAAACTTGATATGAGAACTTGACATGAAACTCGCTTAGAAACTTGACACGAACTTGACATGAAAATTGAACATGGACATGACACTTAGAATGAACTTCAAAATTGCCAACTCGAGGTTGAGTTGATTTTGCAGTGTAATTCTGCCCAGAACCGCCTGGAAAATACAGTTACTGCAAACAATAGGATCCAATGTGGGTAGTTGGTCATATCGCACTTGAAAACCCGAGGTCAGACTGAGTTGTGGTGTAATTCTGCCCGGAACCGCCCGACATATCTAGTGACCACAACAACAGGTCTGATGTGAGAGGTTGGGTGCATTAATGAATTAATGCCACATGATAGGGTTAAGTCATGAACCACTTGAATATACTTAACCAATTTGACACGATGAACTGATAGGGTTAAATCATGAACCGCTTGAATATACTTAACCAATTTGACACGATGATCTGATAGGGTTAAGTCATGAACCGCTTGAATATACTTAACCAATTTGACACGATGATCTGATAGGGTTAGGTCATGAACTGCTTGAATATACTAAACCAATTTGACACGATGATTTGATAGGGTTAAACCATGAATCGCTTGAATATACTTAACCAATTTGACATGATGATTTGATAGTGTTAAGTCATGAACCGCTTGAATATACTTAACCAATTTGACACGATGATTTGATAGGGTTAAGTCATGAACCGCTTGAATACACTTAACCATTTTAACATGACATGTAGGCGGGTTAAGTCCCGAACTTGAATGACAACACTTAACCAACTTGACATGCTAGACTGATGGGGTTAAGTCTCGAATTTAAATGACAACAGTTAACCTACTGGACGGAAATCCTAGTTACGCGGTCCTTTTCAGCAGTAACCCACTAGATGTATCACGGTACCCTAGAACTAGGCCGGGTGGGGCACGATTACTGGGCTGATTGTAAGCGACCAGAACGACGACTGAGTTGGTGCACCATTGTAGGTTCAGGCGGACTATGGTCGTGCACGTAGTCCGGAGTTGAAAAAGCAGGCATGGGGCACCGGTAGGTTTACACTGTGCGTGCTTGTTTCGTGTCGGTGGTTGGCACCCTAGGGCTTGATACACCCTATGGTGGACCTATCACAGGTGACTACATTTCGTGATTGGGCCGTATGACACAGACACATGAACGAGCTAGGACTTGTAGGGAAACGATCAATTAATAGATCGTTACGTGTAAAAAGGGTGTTGTTCGTTAGGTAGCATAATCCCTAGTGGTCCTAGGTGACATAAACCCTAATTGAATCTAGAAAACGTTCAATAGGTAGCATAATCCCTAGTGGTCCTAGGTGGCACAAATCCTAGTTGAATACGCGATAGTTAATGATAAGGAAACCTAGCCAGAACAAGGGTGGCAGTCCAAACGATTTCAAGAATGGTGGCACTACGTTGAAGTAGTATAGAAATACGTGATGAAACCTGTACGATATATGGCAAGGGACTGTACATATACATGGAAAGGATGATACAGGTTGGGGTACTAGTACAGTTGGTGCAGAGAATGTTAAACATGCGATGTTATACGTAGTTTATCTGGTCAGCATAGTTTATCTTGTTACCGTAGTTTATCATGTTAGCATAGTTTTTCTTGTTACCGTAGTTTATCTGGTTAGCATAGTTTATCTTGTTACCGTAGTTTATCTGGTTAGTATAGTTTATCTTGTCATCTTAGTTTAACCTGCCTATCTTGTCATCATCCTTATGTTTACTTTTAGTTTATACATGTCATGTTACCTTTACTTGTTTCTATGCTGAAAGTCAATAGGACTTACCAGTCCATATGACTGACCCGTTTTGTTTCGCCTCTTTTTCTTCCATTTCCCCCCTAGGTTCTCAGGGAGGAAACTTTACGACTTAGTTTGGACTTCTTTCTACTTCAAAATCACCATATATGGCTTGGACCTTTTTTGGCTATGGTTGCTTTACTGTTTTACTTGGGGAATGATTTACGACCATGGTTTTATGCTTCTTTACTATTGCAAGACAGATTTCGATGTAATGGATTTAATGGCATTTAGATGTAAAAGGGTTTAGACATTACTAGATTTTAAAGAAATGAAATTTGGTTTTTCTTCCGCTGTTTTATATGTTCTGTCTTGTAATATTTCTGTTCCAGTACCCATAATGCTCCACCAAAGCTAGTGCATTCCCTTTGTGAGTGACCCTAGCGGAGGTGGGGTGTTACATTTGGTATCAGAGCAGAAGGTTACCAGACTGGGCAATTTTTTTTAGAAAACCTTCTAAACTATTTTCAAAACCGTTTACAAAGAAGCATTTTTCAAGAAAAGTCTTGTTTTATCTGAAAGGCATATTCCCCAAAGCCATATGCACTTTTTTTTCTGATTCTCTCCTTGAGTTTCTTCTCTTTTTCTTTTTCACCATAGTTTTGTAGTTGTATATGTAGGAGGGCAAAGAAGTGCCCTACTTCCATCTGTAGCTGCAGTAATTCCATCTGCGTCTAATCTTATTTCAAGCTTTGTAGAGTTGTCGTGCGATGGAGGTAGCTTTTGAGAAACTTGTCAACAAGTTATACAAGGATAGCAAGAACGAAGATAAAGAACACAAGCCTAAGGAAGAGAAACTTGTTGATATGGCTTAATCCACGAAGGAGGAAAAGGTGAAAGGAAAGAGGCCAAAGTGAAAGAATAATAAAACCCACGACAAGAGAGAGTATCTTTAGTATGGTAAAAAGGGACATGTGGTTAAGTATTAGAGGACAAGGACGAGGGCAAAGGACAAGATCGTCGAGAGGGCAATTTATGCTCTCACTACTAGCGTACCTAAGAAGAGGTGGTAATGTTTATGTTAAAAGTTTAGCTTTTCTTTTCTATCATACCATGGGAACTTTGTTTTGTACATCGCATCCTTTTTTTAATTCTGCTTCGATAGTCGAGTCTCTGCACCTTAGTACTAGCATAGTAGAGGGTCCTATTTTTGTCTCAAATCCTGTTGGGGAATCGGCTCATTTATTCAGGACTTGTTTGGATTTGAGAATGTCTATGCTAAGTGTTAGTAATACTTATGTTTTTGGGCTATGGGTTGCTTCTAGGGATGGAGTGGTTATCCAGAAATGATACCATTCTCAAGTATGAAAAGAGGGTAGTTAGATTCTTGACTTGCCTCGGTAATACCCTCGAAGTCTAGTGTAACCCTTAGGGTTCTGCCATGCTTAGTTACCTAGAATCTCTTGATACATTTATCAATCCGCTCGAGTAGTGTTCGCCACTAAGGCAGATGGTTCATTTCTCTTATGCATGAGTTATAGAAAATCGCCTTAGTAAGTACACTTGGCAACATGGTTGGCATTTGTTTATTTTCAAGAGATAATTCATTTATGTGGAATACCTTCTAGTAAGTGAATGAGATCCAAGATTCACTAGTGATCTTTGGAGAGCTTGCATGAAACCATGAGTACGCAGTTATGTTTAAGACGAGTATACTAGAAAAAGAATAAGTGAAAGTGGAACGAGAGGAAACAGTGAAATGAGTTCCAACTCATATTTTGGAAATAGGAATTAAGAAGCTACGAAATTGTGAAGCTAAAGACAGTCAAAGAACAATGGAGTTAAGCTCAAGGAAATGTGACTTAGAAGATTGAAGACTAGATACGCGCATCATATCTCTTTTTAAGAGTATATCCTTGATCCCTCTTTTTCTGTAGAGCTTACTTGCATGCTATCTTTTAAGTATAACCTCTCGGTCCTATTCTCAATCTTATTTCTGTTGCAAAACCCCATAGGGATCATCTATTAGTAATACATGTTGGGGCTTGAGGGTGTCCGTTGGGTTGTGTAATTCTTTGGGTGTCAGCCTGATGTTGATTTCGGTCTTCGGGCTAGTGCTTAGGGAGTTCTTCTCCTAATCAATATATATGTGACATAGATTTCCAGTTTTGACATTGCCTAATGGGAACAAAGTTTTTACTTGCTTCTATCATTCGACTATATCTTTAGGCAGGAACAATTGGGTGTAAACATGTGTTTGAGACATGTTATGAATGATGGTTGCAAGTGGTTGCTAGTGGTTGCTCGTGGATGCATATACACGCACCTTAGGCACTAGATCGGCTCAGACACATTTTCATTTTGCATATGCATGAGTGTTTATACTTGTTTATGGATGAAATTGAATATGTTATCATGTGTATGTTGCATATGGATGGGTGTTTGTGCATACATATAGTGTTAGTGTGACTAGGACTATTTGCATACATGTTGGACTCATGGCACTAAACATATTTTGCATTAAGAAGATCAATCAGGCCTGATCATTTGCATTAGATAAGGAACATATACACACACTTTCTGCATATGTTCATACAGCATTAGAAATCTCTTAAGGACAATGGATGCCTGTGATTGATAATTGAGTAGATGGATGATTGGATGGTAGGACACATTCTTCTTAACTTGAAGATTTCGGGGACGAAATCCTTTAAGGAGGGGAGAATGTAACAACCCGAATTTTAATAACATGTTGAAACTAGAAATCAGGGTATAATTAAATTTTAAAATAAGAATCAAGGGAAATGGGTTGCGCCATTGCGTTCGTCTCAAAATTCTGCTTGGAAATGAGTCTGAGTTTTCGAAAATCGGAGTTCGTTTGACCAAGTTATGACCTCTAGAAGTTTCAGAAATTTTCAGAATCAAAGATAGCTCGAAATTCGAATTTCGAGATTCGAATTCAAACCCCGCAGCAGGCAGGGCGGGAAAACTCCCGCCCATAGACCAGGTCGACCTGGGGGTCGACCATAGTGTTGACGTCCCAGGGACCAGGTCGACCATAGTGTCGACCTGCCTCCCGAACCTATTTCCTGAGCCAGATGCATTCTGATGTATTTAGACTTGTTTCATGACCAGATTCGTCTGCCTAACCCTATATAAGCAGCCCCCTAGCCTCATTCTCTCTACACCATTTCATTCTGTCCTTATGCTACCACTGTGAAAATCAAAATGATAATATTTAAATTAAAAGAGACTACTTCTTCTTCGTCAAGACAACATCTAGGAATTGCAAATTGGGGGTTTTCAACTAGAACAAGACTAAACAAATAGAGATTCAACAACTGCAGTAACCGTTTCCAGAATCAAATCTCTGCACTCTAATTCTCGATCCACGCTCTGTAAGTTCTAGTTACTTTGAGATTGAAACTTGTTAAATTTAATATGGACATGGAATAAAATGAAACTGGGCCTAAGCTTGATTATCTATATGGATCTGTTCTTGTCTCTTCTTGAATCTATGATTTTGGGTTACTTCTTATCGATTGAATCATGCCCATTCATGATTTTGGACCTAGTTTATTATTCAAATGCTAGATTGTAAAATGAATTCTTGGATCTTGACTAGATGATAAGACGTTTTAATTCAGTTTTCACCCTATCCTCTCTTGAATCTTGAATTTGGGAATATTGCTATGAAATCAGTTTGGACTTATTCATGTTATCAATTGGAATTGGACCCATGTATGATAATTGATTTATACCTATTCTTGGACCTTGACTTTTAGGAATACTGCTATGAAAATTAACTTGGGCCTATTCATGTTGTAAATCAAATATTATCATGCCTATGGCATTGAAACTATTGTTAATGGCCAAAGACTATGCTTATGCCTATAACTAAGAACATAAGACCATTGCCCATGACTATGACAAGGACAATTGTGGCTAATCACCTATGACTCGTGACTATGAATTACTGCCTATGATTATGAACATAAGACTATTGTCTATGACAATGACCTTGAAACTATTATAGTTAATTGCCTATAACTATTTAGGGTAGTTGCCTAGAACTATTTTGGATAATTATTCATGACTATTGTGATTAATCGCTTATGATTCACTATGACTATGACTATTGTGGCCAATTGACTATTACAGTTGATTGTTCATAACACTATAGTAGAAAACCATGTTGTACACCAAGACCATTGATCCACTATCCTTGTATTTGGCTTGCTTTTGCATGCCTATTCTTTTATGTCAATTTTTATCATGACTATCACCTTATTATGCTAGATTTGAAAGCCTGTTATTCTCTATATGCCGGAGATGTAGTAACCAATTATCCCAAGCTATATCATGCCAGATTTATCACCTTTTGCTCATTCTTTTGCCTATCATAGTTGGGATGTTATTCCCTTTTATTTTGGACCTGGATCTTCTTGTAACTTAGATCGATTTACGCTTACATGCGATGGGGATACAAATTGGGTAGGTTAGGCAAACATGAATTGGTTATGAATATGAATCGTGAACTTGATAATAGGCAGAAGTGGAAACCTGAAAACTTGATATGAGAACTTGACATGAAACCCGCTTAGAAACTTGACACGAACTTGACATGAAAATTGAACACGGACATGACACTTAGAATGAACTTGAAAATGGCCAACTCGAGGTTGGGTTGAGTTTGCAGTGTAATTCTGCCCGGAACCGCCCTGCAAATCCGGTTACTGCAAACAATAGGATCCAATGTGGGTAGCTGGTCATATCGCACTTGAAAACCCGAGGTCAGACTGAGTTGTGGTGTAATTCTGCCCGGAACCGCCCGGCATATCCAGTGACCACAACAACAGGTCTGATGTGAGAGGTTGGGTGCATTAATGAATTAATGCCACATGATAGGGTTAAGTCATTAACTGCTTGAATATACTTAACCAATTTGACACGATGAACTGATATGGTTAAATCATGAACCGCTTGAATATACTTAACCAATTTGACATGATGATCTGATAGGGTTAAGTCATGAACCGCTTGAATATACTTAACCAATTTGACACGATGATCTGATAGGGTTAGTTCATGAACCGCTTGAATATACTTAACCAATTTGACACGATGATCTGATAGGGTTAAGTCATGAACCGCTTGAATATACTTAACCAATTTGACATGATGATTTGATAGTAAGTCATGAACCGCTTGAATATACTTAACCAATTTGACACAATGATTTGATAGGGTTAAGTCATGAACCGCTTGAATATACTTAACCAATTTGACATGACACGTAAGCGGGTTAAGTCCCGAACTTGAATGACAACACTTAACCAACTTGACATGCTAGACTGATGGGGTTAAATCTCGAATTTAAATGACAACACTTAACCTACTGGACGGAAACCCTAGTTACGCGGTCCTTTTTAGCAGTAACCCCCTAGATGTATCACGGTACCCTGGAACTAGGTAGGGTGGGGCACGATTACTAGGATGATTGTAGGCGACCAAAATGACGGCTGAGTTGGTGCGCTATTGTAGGTTCAAGCGGACTATGGTCGTGCACGTAGTCCGAAGTTGAAAAAGCAGGCATTGGGCACCGGTAGGTTTACACTGTGCGTGTTTGATTCGTGTCGGTGGTTGGCACCCTAGGGCTTGATACACCCTATGGTGGACCTAGCACATGTGACTACATTTCGTGATTGGGTCGTATGACACAGACACATGAACGAGCTAGGACTTGTAGGGAGCCGATCGATTAATAGATCGTTACGTGGAAAAAGGGTGTTGTTCGTTAGGTAGCATAATCCCTAGTGGTCCTGGGTGGCATAAACCCTAATCGAATCTAGAAAATGTTCAATAGGTAGCATAATCCCTAGTGGTCCTAGGTGGCATAAATCCTAGTTGAACACGCGATAGTTCATGATAAGGAAACTTAGCCAGAACAAGGGTGGCAGTCCAAACGATTTCAAGAATGGTGGCACTACGTTGAAGTAGTATAGAAATACGTGATGAAACCTGTACGATATACGGTAAGGGACTGTACATATACATGGAGAGGATGATACAGGTTGGGGTACTAGTACAGTTGGTGCAGAGAATGTTAAACATGCGATGCTATACGTAGTTTATCTGGTTAGCATAGTTTATCTTGTTACCGTAGTTTATCTGGTTAGCATAGTTTATCTTGTTACCGTAATTTATCTGGTTAGTATAGTTTATCTTGTCATATTAGTTTAACTTGCCTATCTTGTCATCATCCTTATGTTTACTTTCAGTTTATACATGTCATGTTACCTTTACTTGTTTCTATGCTGAAAGTCACTAGGACTTACCAATTTGTATGACTGACCCGTTTTGTTTCTCCACTTTTTATTCCGTTTTTTCCCCCAGGTTCTCAGGGAGGAAACACTACAACTTAATTTGGACTTCTTTCTGCTTCAAGATCACCATATATGGCTTGGACCTTTCTTGGCTATGGCTGCTTTACTGTGTTACTTGGGGAATGATTTATGACCATGGTTTTATGCTTCTTTACTATTGCAAGATAGATTTCGATGTAATGGATTTAATGACATTTATATGTAAAATGGTTTAGACCTTACTAGATTTTAAAGAAATGAAATTTGGTTTTTCTTCCGCTGTTTTATATGTTCTGTCTTGTAATATTTCTGTTCCAGTACCCATAATGCTCCACCAAAGCTAGTGCATTCCCTTTGTGAGTGACCCTAGCGGAGGTGGGGTGTTACAGCGATGATGATCTTTGCAAGATTAAGAATGATGAAGGCGAGGATTTATATGAAAAAAAGATGAAGGAGTTGCTATGGATACCTCGTCTTTTCAAGCTTGGCATTGCTCAAATTGATTACATGAACGAAAAAAAGCAAAAGATCACTGCTATGTCATAGTCCATTGTTGATTAATTAGCTGAATTTTTTTTTGTTGGAAGTAATATCAAGAATGACAGATTCTTCAGTTTAATTATTTATTTATTTCTACAACGTTAGTTTAGTCATCTCAGAATTTTAGTTTCTGAAATTAACAATGCTACTTTTAGGTATTTATTTTAATAATATACTTCGTTAATATGCGACTTATTTATTACTTTTACTATTGCATTATTTATCTTCTTTAATTGACAGTTCACAAATATAATGATGTGTTGTAAGCGAATATTTGTTTGATTTCTCACTTCATTATATAAAATTGGTAATGATTCAGAACATTTAATTAATAGAATTTGCACATTTGCACTAGTTATCATTTTCTTTAGCTAACACATTGAATTTTTTTTATTAATTTTTTGTTTAAAAATATAGTTAACATAATTTTTTCCTTTTATAATAGACAACTTAACGGTCGGTTTTTCCCACCGTTGTGCAGTTATACTAGTTAACTAATGGGCTATGCACTAAGAAAAACGTGATATTACAAACATATGATTAGGAATCCAGAATCATCTTTATATTATGTAATGTTGTGCAGTTATGTTTCTTTTTTATTTGTTGTGTATTTTTAAAATGGTTTGATTGTCAGCACTAAATTTTATGTTCAGTTAGCAGAAATTACGCTTGCATTACTTGAAATGAATAATTTTGAAATGTATGCACTAAATTCATTAACTTATGTACTACTCCGTTTTCTCCACTTATATTCACGTGTCCACTTTCTCTTCTCCTTTCATTCTCACTCGGCTCTCTCTTCTTTCTTTTATTTTTTCCATTTTTCCCTTTCTTTATTTATTCCTTCCGTTCCTCTCACCTTGCGCACCCGCTCCCCTCCCTTCCATTTTCTTCTTCCTTTATTTCTTTTTCCCCTTCTCTCACCTTGCTCAGTCCTGCCCATATTTCTCCTTGCACATATTTTTATTTCTTTTGTTTAAAAAAAAAGTTTTCAATATTGCAAAGCTTTCCTTCTAGCAACCCACTCTTCTTATGACGCTCTTGTATGTAGGTCTGGATTTTTTGTGACTACCGCCTCATACTTCCTACACTAAATTATAGGAAAAGAGCGTTGCATGACATACCAAGACGATATGGGACGATAAAAAATGAAGATAAACCAAAATAAAACTTATTGTATAACTCAAGCGAATGATTAACGTATAATAATAAAATATACAACATGTTGTAGTAGTAAAGCATGATAAACAGAAAATCATATCTTCATAAAAATCTCAGAAGTCATGTACAATACATCTCCCAATCTAAATATCTGAATACATCAAGTCTCACCACATCCTTAACAAAATATATAAAAGTCAACAACGAAGGTCATCTAAATAGATATATAATAAGATAGTAATACATAAGTCTCCAGCTCGTCATCGCACTACTGCATTATCACCAAACCTACTATTCAGTCTGTTCAACAACATCATTGATGAGCACTTGAAGGTAATAAGAGAAAGCATAAAATCTTGAGTCAGGCAACAATCCGGTATGAGCAATAGAAGACTATCCGCAGCTATGCAGGAAAATATATAGTATTAGACAGTTCAACTCTCACCTACATATCCCTACAACCAACACATGGTAATCATATAAATATGCTACTCAAACAATGTAGAAGCATACACTTGTCATAACAGGACTCTCGATCATCTATTCTCTTCAGTATTCTACAATGATATCCTACCCAAATAAAATTTAAGCAACATGTAAGATCTATATTAACCCTAGAGGGAGGGTGAATAGGGTTTATCGGAGTTTTAGAAGATATTAAAAATATCACAGAATGAATTGCAGTAGAGAAAATAAATGCAGAAAGTAATTGACATAGATTTTACCCAGCTTCGGCAAAACCCTGCCTACTACTGCATTCCTAAGATTTTTACTAGTTATTAAAACAAATTTCCTCTTACAAAACCCTGTAAGCTCGCAAATTCTGCTACTGCTCTAATCCTATGCTCAAAATTCTAAACTGATCTTTATCCCCAAAATCATATTTTCTTCGAATTACAAACTCGTAACTCGTAAACCCTAGTTTAAAGTAAACTAGTAAACCTATACAATGTTTTGTAAAAAAACAAAAACGCTTAAAAAAACAAAAACAACAAAACCCTTATAAACAAATTAAAATAATTGGCCACCCCTTTTTAACTTTATCAAATCAGCTTTAAACTTTTCCTTAATGGCCGGTGACTAAAAAACTATGGTTTTGCAAAATTCCCAAATCGCGACTTCAAATATGTTGATGAAGATGTTCTTTTGATCGCTCTGACCTTTCGATGCTCTTGGTCGAATGATGTGGACTTGCGGTCGATCGAAACTCTGTATGAATTGTGAATATGCTGAATTTTGTTTCTCTCTTATATTTCTTGTGTTTTCGATGTCATGTCGACGATTAATGATGTGTGATATATAGGGTATAAAAACCCAAAAATTTCTCTGATTTCACCGATCACTGTGATTGCTTAACCTTGATTTGTGCTTGATTGTTGCTTTGATTAAATCGCAATGAATTCTTTGATTGTTTTCTGGAAACATTTAAAATCCTCTTGCCGAATAATCTTGAGTTGATAACTTGCCAAAATAACAAATAACCCATGTGAACAATTTTTTTATTTATGGAAATAGAATTGCATGATTTACTTGAATGATTCTTGCCATTTTTTTACCCCACTGTAAATCTGGAGTGATAAACTTGCAATATAAACTTTCCTAACTCATCCCATCCATGCAGATTTAACTTCATTATGTTTCTGAAACTAGTCAATTTTGGAAAAGAATTTCCCTTCTATTTCGAGATAATTTGAGTGTGAATTACACATAAATTCCACTATCTTATTGTGATTGCATATGCTGGTTTTTATATATATAGACACACACACACACACACACACACACACACACACACATATATATATATATATATATATATATATATATACATACATACATACAGTTATGTGTGTATATGTATATTAGTGATGCATAAAAATGTTTGTTGCTATCATAGCTTTCTTTCTTGTTGAGTTTGTACACTGCCTTGTGTACTCCTACCTATGCTCGTTCATTTTACTAGGTTTATTGAATTTTGCATTCATGCATGTACATGCATATTTCGAATGCCATAATCTTTCTTCTGTTCTCTGCTTTGCCATGCATCATGATTGAACATGTACACACACACACATATATTATATATATTATATATATATATATATATATATTATATGTATATTATATATATATATGTGTGTGTGTGTGTGTTTATTGTGCTTGTGGTACTGTGATACCGAACCAGTTTACATTCTTTGATGGTGTACTTTGGCACCGGCTTGAACTTGTTTTTTGCCATATACTTTTGTATGTTGCTCCTTGTACATGCTATCAGATTTGTGTTTTATGTCATGTTACTTGACTTGTGTTAGTGCACAATATTTGTTGGTTGTATTGTGCACGGCTCGAACCCGTCTTGACTAGTTTGTAGCTGGTGAGTCATATATTCATGCTGACTCATGCACTCTGTTTGTTCACTTGAGTTGTCCCTTGTGCTTACACACTTTCTTGGTGCTTGCCTGATTTTCCATTCGATCGGTTACATGCATCTTTCATTTCAGGCATCTTTCTACCAACTGTTACATTCATGCATCTTTTATTTCAGGCATCTTTCTACTAGCCGTTACATTCATGCAACTAGCCGTTACATTCATCCATCTTTCAGTTCAGGCATCTTTCTACTAGCCGTTACATTTATTAGTTATAAATTTGCATACTATTCTATCCAATCTAGTAATCTATATCATTACATCTTCTTGAATAATAAAATCTTCTCAGCTATTATTCTATATGGTATGAGAGCCTAATTGCCGAAAGGCTTAATCATCAAGCAGAAAGTTGATTTTGTTTTATTCTCTCCTCAAATTGGATCCTCATCACTAGAGATCAAACCATCTTCGCCAAGCATTAATCGGCTGCTGATTTGAGATCTTACCGAGCTCAACTGCAAATTTTTCAGTCTACCTCGCACTATCTCTGATCTTTTATGGCCAACAACAATGAAGCAACCTCCGCTGTTTCAGGAAATATGGGGTACAACGCTCCACCAAACCACCATGACCTGATTAAACCAAAAAGCCAAATTATCACCATATCTATAGACGAAGACAATTGTATTCGATGGAAATATCAAGTAGAGATCGCTTTAAGAGGGTATGATTTAATGCAGTACATTAATGGAAACACTAACAGTCCCACCAGTGATGATAACCAATCCGGAAGGAGAAACTGTGCCTAACCCAGACTTCACAAAGTTTCAAAAACAAGACAGCCTCCTCTCCTCATGGCTCCTATCGTCACTAAGTTCGAATTTATTATCACAAATAGCTGGATGTAGCATGTCTTATGAAATATGGAAAACAGTTGAACAAATTTTTAGTTCTCAATCCGCAGCTAGAGTTATGCAGTATAGGAGGGAATTACAAAACATTAGAAAAGAAGGCCTAAGTTTGAAAGAATACTTGGGTAAAATAAAAAACATATGCAACAAATTGAATGCTATAGGTCATAAAATCAATGATAATGAGCAAACCCTATTTATTACGCAAGGACCGGCGATGAATACGAGTCTCTAATAGTTGTTATAGCTACATAACAAAATTTACCAGACTTACAGTTTGATCGATCAGCACTCCTCGCCCATGAAGGCAGGATTGAACAACGGAAAATAACACAGGGAGAGTTTTCAGCTAATTACGCCACTGCTAAAGCAAAACAGACACAAAGCAACAACTATGGCAACATGAATAAATAAGAAAATCAATACCAGCATGGGAATCAGCCACCAAGAGGAGGACATCAACCCCAAAGAGGTCCTGGACGTGGAAGATGGAATAATAACAATCGCGTTAAATGTCAAATATGCTAGAAATTTGAACACATGGTAAACAAATGTTATCTTAGGTACAACTCTGAAGGCAATACTTCACAGAAAAATGCTCAAGCCAACACAACAACCATGGGAGGATTAAACATGAACAACAATGAGCTGAACAGAAGCCAAAGTGCAACAATGATCATGCAGACAAGACTGATGATACCAATCCTGAAGAGTGGTATCCAGACTCATGTGCTACCCACCATATTACCAATAATATCCAAAATTTAAACATAGGAAGCAAGATCTACTCAGGTATGAAATCTCTACACATGGGAAATGGTGAAACCGCAAGTATAACTCACATCGGTAAGGGTACTATACTTGGTAAAAGACAACTCAAATTGAATAATTTACTTAGAGTACCCACTATCAACAAAAATTTATTAAGCATATCAAAATTTTCCAATGACAACAACGTATACTTCGATTTTCACCCAAATTTCTGTTTAGTTAAAGATTCACTAAGCCAGGATATATTACTACAGGGTAATCTACATGACGACCTATAAAAATTCAGCAACTTGAAGACCGCCAATTCTAGTAAAGGATTTTGGTGTAATAATCTAGATGTTAGCAGTAATGATAATTATACTTGGAACTTTTATAATAATAACAGTAATAGATGCATCGAAAATACTAGTAAATATAATTCTCTTGAATCATGGCATGTTAGATTGGGTCGCCCAAGTCTTGAAACTATTAGAATAAATTTAAATAGCAATAATATCTCTTTTGATAATAACACACTTGTCAAGCACATATGCACACACTGCCAACTCGGCAAAAGCCACAAAATTCTGTCCAGTGATTCTAAAACAATTTATGATAAGCCACTAAATTCATATCAGGGACACAGGTACTATCTTTCCTTTGTTGATGCATATTCTAGACATACGTGGATATACATGCTTAAAAACAAATCTGAAACATGCAATATGGTCATACAATTCATAACATATGTTGAAAAACAACTTAATCACACTATCAAAATTATGCAAACTGATGGGGGGACAGAATTCAAACCACTTGCTAATTATTTTTCCAAAAGAGGAGTAAAACACAGGTTAACCTGCCCTTACACATATGAACAAAACGGTTTAGTGGAAAGAAAACATAGACACATCGTAGAAACAGGCTTAGCTTTAATATCTCAAAGCGCCTTACCTATGAAATACTGGAATGAGGCATTTTGTAGTTCTGTTTTTCTCATTAATAAGCTACCCACTAGAGTGTTAAATAATAAAACATCACATGAATTGATATATAATATAAGGCCAGATTATAACTTCTTAAAATCATATGCCTGCTTATGTTTTCCATGTTTGAGAGACTACAATAGACACAAACTAAGCATGAGATCAAGTCCATGCACGTTTATTGGGTACGCTCAAAATTAGAAAGGATATAGATGTTTAGACAAAAATGGTAGAATTTATGTTTCAAGACATGTTATATTTGATGAAAATATTTTTCCCTTTGCAGGAAAACAAGAAACCAAAGACAGGAGTATTGGACACACCACTATAGCTGAGCAGTTCAAACCTTTTATCACTGAACTACTTATAGACGATTCTTACCAAAAATCACATAACACCAACATGCAAGATGAACATAAGGAAGATACAGATGCAAGCAATATTAAAGGAAACATTGATCAACCTTATCATGACATGAACAATAGCAATATGGAAAGGAACAACAATACAAACACAAATGCTAGCTCAACTGCACAATAGGAGGCACACATGCAAGCTTATCATGACGTAAACAACAACAATATGGATGGCGACAACAATGCAAACACAAATGCAAGCTCAACTGCACAATAGGAGGCACAACAGACGCAAGCTAGACACCACATGACCACGAGATCAAAGAGTGGCATTTTCAAACCTAAAATATACAGTGTTTCCATGGTTGAGACTGAGCCTGCAAATTTTTGCCAAGCAATAAAATCAAATATGTGGAAAGAAGCTATGAATATTATATATGAAGCACTCTTGAGAAATAAAACATGGACTCTCGTGCCACCGCCAGAACACAAGAACATAATTGGATGCAGGTGGACGTACAAAGTAAAAAGGAAAGAAGATGGAACCATTGACAAATACAAGGCCAGATTGGTGGCCAAAGGTTATGCGCAGCAGTTCGGGTTTGACTTTAACGAGACATTATCCCCAGTAATTAAACCCACAACCATCAGAATAATACTAACTATAGCTTTAAGCCAAGGTTGGAACGTGAAGCAACTAGACGTCAACAACGCCTTTTTAAATGGAGAATTGAATGAAGAGGTATATACACAACAACCAGAAGGATATATTAATGGAGACAAAGTTTGCAAATTATACAAGGCCATTTATGGTTTAAAACAAGCCTCGACGGCATGGTATGAGAAACTAAAGTCTACCCTATCTAACATGGGTTTCAAGCAAGCAATGTCTGACAATTCCTTATACATGAAGAAGAACGCACTGGGAACTATTTTCATATTGGTATACATGGACGACATGCTTATAATAGGAGACAAAGATAAAGAAATAAGCAGAATTGTGCACTTATTAGATAAAAATTTCGCTATCAAAGATCTGGGTGAGCAAAAAATTTCCTTGGAATACAGGTGATCAAAAGAAATAACGAAGATCTAATCTTGTCATAGCAGAATTATATTTCAGAGATATTGCAAAGAGCAAATATGCATCACGCAAAACATTTACCAACAACGATGATTAGCAATCTACGGCTATCTAAACATAAAGATGAGGCCATAGATAATATCAAGCAGTACAGAAGTATAATCGTGGAACCGTAGTATGCAACAATCACAAGACCAGACATATGTTATAGTGTGAACAAATTAAGTCACTACATGCAAAACCCACCGATAGAACATTAGATAGCATTAAAAAGAATTCTAAGATACTTACAGGGCACAAGAGATCATGGAATAATTCTGAAATTAGAGAAAGAATGCAACTTACAGTGCTTCAGCGATGCCGACTGGGTAAATGACATTGATGATAGAAAGTCAGTGTCAGGATACTGCTTTTGCCTAGGATCCAACATCAATTCATGGTGCACGAAGAAGCTGCAGACTACCCCCAGATCTAGCACAGAGGCCGAATACACAGCACAGGCAAGCGCAACAGCAGAAGTACTTGGGATAGGTTCACTCATGGAAGAACTAGGATTTCCCTTAAAGAGAAAACCAGTTGTCTGGTGCGATAACAAGAGCACAATTTCACTGTCACTTAACCCAATCCAACATTCAAGGACAAAGCACCTCGAAATTGACCTCCACTTCGTAAGAGAAAAAGCACAAGCAGGATGATTGACAATTTCTCATGTACCAGCGTATTACCAAAGATTCGATGCCCTCACCAAAGCTCTATCGACTAAAAACTTCATCAGAATGAGAGAGGAGATGAGGATAATAGATGGAGGTGAAAATGGAAATGTGAGCAGAAAACCCAGATCTAATTGAGGGGCGTAATAGGGCAAAACAAGTTTATCCATTCGATCGGATTCACATGCATCTTTCATTTCAGGAATCTTTCTACCATCCGTTACATTCATGCATCTTTCATTTCAGGCATCTTTCTACTAGCCGTTACATTCATGCAAATAGCTGTTACATTCATGCATCTTTCCTTTCATGCACCTTTCTACTAGCCGTTACATTTATTAGCTACAAATTTACATACTATTGTATCCAATCTTGTAATCTGTATCATTACATCTTCTTGAATAATAAAATCTTCTCAGCTATTCTTCTATATTCTTGTCTCTTAGCTCAATCAATTTGCTATCTTATACTTGAACTGTTGATGTTTGTGAGTTTGTGTACTCATGTATCATATGCATGCCTTATAATCATCTGTGTCTTCCTAGACATTTTTAAATGCTGCTAAAGCATTTGTACATCTATGTTGTATGTGTTTCTTGCTTAATTCTGTAATGACTTGTACTTGCATATCCATGCAGTTGTGTGGCAATGTCTTGTACATGTTGGACCTTGCATCTGCATTGAGCCCATGTGTGCTCTGTCCTTGTCTCCCTTGCTTGCCTCTGACTTGTATTGGCTTGATCCGATTTTTCTTAATCATGTATTTGTGCATGCCACTTTGCATACCTGACCTGTATTCAAGCTAAAATGCTTATATATGAATGTTGTTGTATAGTTTGGCCTTGTTAGCTTGCTATGTACATGCTATTGTTGCTTCATTTCTTATTCCATGTCATTCTGCATATCCAAGTCATGTACACATGAACATGCTTCATCTATTTCATGCTCCACATTGCTGAGTTGTTATTAACACTTATCCATGTTGTTTATATACTCGACATATGCACCTGCAAAATTTAAATAATATGTGCATATACATACACATGTATGTGTATACATGTATCGTGCATGTGGAAATATATTATTTATTTAGCAGACCACTATACGTGAGTTGTGGCTGTTCAAAATAAGCAAATATTAATTGTTGATTCTGATCAACAAATCAGTGTACAGGGCTATCAATGGATACTTTTGGATACGGATAGTGCTATATCCGTATCCGCATCCGAATTCATTTTCGGATATTGGATATCCGTATCCACGGATAAGGACGAATATCCGTATCTCGTATACATGCAGGTTCTGGTCCATATACTTAGTCATTTTTGACTAAATATTTGGACACTCTCCTTCCATTCCTCGAGTACTTCCCCCCTGAGCCATTCGCAAGTACAAACTCTTTTCCGAAGCTTCTCTTGTCGGTCCATCAATGAATACTCGAGCATCTACACTTCGACTTATCCAATTCCAACCAAAATTCACTCATAGCCTCCATGATGCCCTAGGATGGCACACATAAAGTTTTAACTCCATCAAAGTTGAGTTGATGGACCGATATCGGCCCACAGTCTATGGACCGGTATCGGTCCATGAACTCATATTATTTTTGCATGAAATTTTTTGTTTTGCTTCCGGGCTGTAGAGTTCCTCTTCTAAATATTATCTGAACCTAATCGTTTGAACCTTCTATTTGCTTTGATCTTCGATTCTATGTCCTAAAATACACAATTCTAAACGAACAAATCAAACTAGCATTCAATTCATACAAACAGTAATTCAACCAATTTCAAACATATACAATCATTCAAACACATATAAGCATGATTCATATTATAGCAATCATAGATCTAGCACAATTTGACATTAATCATATACTAACTACATTTTAAACATGATGGACCTAATAAATTACTTATCAATTATCAAAATTAGATTATCCCTATGATATCTTGATCTAAAATGAAAATGCATGATCCAGTTTTAAGGTAAAATTAACATAAGGTGTAAATCATACTAACTAACACCTATGACCCCATAATAATCGTGTAAGGGATCTCTATTTCTCACCAAAACCAAGATCCAAATCTGGACAGCGAAGAAGTTCCCCAACTATGATGCTTAATGATGAGATCCATTCTCTTTTGACGTAGATCTTGGCTCTATATACAATATATAATGATTTTATAAAGAAAGAGTTAGGGATTCGAGATTAGTTTGAACTAGAGATCACAAAAGCCCAAACTGATGTTTAAAATAAGGAGTAAAAAACTAATTCTCTCCTCATACCCTCTATTTATAGCTGCAAATCATTAGCTTGATGGGCTCACAAATTAGCCCATTTGTTGTTAATTAATATGCAATATATAACTGGAATTTTAAACAATGTTTTTTTCTAAACCGTTGAACCAAATCTATAATGTGACCGCTAGAGAATTAAATAGAATTATTTTATGATCCTCCGACACATAAGATATAGGTCGTTACAGCTTTGAATATTACAACATGTTGAGAACCTCTGTCGTGTAGTCTTTTAACTATTTGTTATTAGGTTTAAGGATTAAGGTTCTTAAGGCAGAACTCACTAGAGGGGGGATGAAATGTGTTTTAAAGAATTTATACAAATCTTAACCAATTAACAATTATTCAAACTACTATATGAATCATAGAATGAATGTCACAAATGAAATAACCACAGATCCATATATGAATAAAAGTAAATTGCAGAAAAGGAAAGAACACATCGGATTTTTATACTAGTTCGAATTGCTCCTACGTCCAGTCCCGCATAATGCTGGATTGCGCAGAGTTTTATTAATATCAGTATCTAATTACAATACCCTTGATTTCATGGCTACAAGGCTAACACCGCTCCTTTTCTTGGTTTACGGGCAATAAGGAACACACCCACCTTGATTTAGTGGATGCAAGGTTAACACCCTCACCTTTCCCTGATTTCAGGGCTATAAGGAACACACCCTTGCAGTTTTTGATTACAATTTCCCTAGAAATTTTGAATAGCACTTCCAAACAGAGAGTATTTGATAGAGAATGAAAGTAGAAGAAGAATGATACAATTTCTATTGAAATCGATAGAGTATGAATGCATAATCTTAAAATTTTAAGAAGAATAATGGTGGTATGTTAAGAGAGGAAGAAGAAGATAAGTTAATTAAAAATTCGAAATTAAGGCCTTTATATAGTGTTCCAAGAGACACAACCATTTATGAAACGTTTTAAAATGAAAAAACACAACTATTTAAAATTTTGAAATCTTTCAGCTTTATGTCGACATGTAAAAAATATCTATGTCGACACACATATTATATTTTTGAATTTTAAATCATTTTTAAAGTATTTAATCCAATATATATATTCTGGAAATTCCTGAAACAAAACTAATTGTTTAAAATATAATTTTTTTACGTATAAGAACATAATAAAATATTATTTAAACATATGATTTAAAAACTATATATATAAGTGATATAAAATTATATAATATAATTATAAACACATTAAATATATAAATATAAGAAACTTAGGAAAAATCCTCAAATAAAAAAAACATTTTTGAAAAGAGTTTGAAATCAATTAACAAATAGTTTTAAAATCAATTTAAAAAGAGATAATTTGAAAACAAAGTTTGAGTGCTATTCAGTGTTTTTATATACTAACTAGACTTTATTACTCTGATAATCTTGGACCCATGATATCTTGATACTCATGAGTCTTGATTCTCCTTTAAAATCTTGGATCTCTTAACTCTTGAAACTCTTAACTATACAGTCTTCAACATCTTATTTCCTGCATATATATATATATATATATATATATATATATATTCTGGATAAAAATGTCGGTATATATTTTATAATCAATAATGATAATAATTGAAATTACGTTGTTGTCATCAAAACATCATCAAACTTTCATTATTCAACAATCTCCCCTTTTTTAATGATGACAACCTTAGTTTGTAAAATACTCATACCTGATATTACCTGTTAATCTGATTCTTCGATTACTCCTCTTTTCACCATGAATTCTTTCTAACTCCTTCTAACTCCCCTTAAACTATGCATATCTTTAAACTATACCTATTTTTTTTAATATAATTTCTCCCCATTTGTCATCAACAAAAGAGTATATCTATCTATACTCAGAAAAATCCTAGTGACTAATTGTGTGTATATATAACTCTCCCTAAATCTATAACTTTTCCTATAACTCCCCCTAAGTTTATAGCTATACTATTATTATTCTACTAAGTAAAGTATACAAGATCATTGTAACGACCCAAATTTTTGGATGATTAATTTTAAATATGTAGTACGGTTTTAAATATTGAATTGATAATTCAAATGGATTTTTCTTATATCGAGTTGTCGATTAAATAATCGATATACGATTTATTTCAAATATATATCGTAATACGAAAATGAATTTAATTGAATTTAAATTTTTAAAATTGAATTGAAGACGGTTTAGATGATCGATATAAACTTCTGTTTGAATTAGAGTAATAATATTAATTTATTATCGAATAATTTATTGTTTGAATTAAATTTATATTGATTTAAATTTATATTTTCTCCATATGATCAAATCAAGCTTCGGAACCTGTCCCAGTGTGTTTAGAATAGTGGTATAACCTTAAAAATATTGGTTGTTGGGTTCAGAAAGGAGTTCAAAATCACGGGGTATTTTAAATGTTCAAACAAAAATAAAATAGAATAAAATGTATTATTAAAAAAAAATTCCTTCTTTCCTAAGTAAAAAAGGACACTACAAACCTATCCGAAGCTACTCCATCTCCTTTCACTTCACATTTAAACTGTACCCTTCCTTCATTACTAAGTAAAGCATGATTTAACAACATCGTACTTTTTTTTCCTCATTCCGTCTATATAATGGATCCAAGGCCTTCTTTTTTCACTTATGGAAACTTAAATCACTTCGAGTCTCTCCACTTCTTTTATTTTCCCCAAACGAAAATCAA
This sequence comes from Allium sativum, assembly GCA_030737875.1. Taxonomy (NCBI): domain Eukaryota; kingdom Viridiplantae; phylum Streptophyta; class Magnoliopsida; order Asparagales; family Amaryllidaceae; genus Allium; species Allium sativum. The sequence goes on from CM060913.1 coordinate 40,584,490, forward strand.
TTTAAAGAAAAAAGGATCCAAATAATGAATCATGATTTGAAACTACGGCCCCCCTTGAAGCTCGTCAACGTCTGGAGATATTTGAAGGGGTACGATGGGTTGTCGTGGTAGATGGCCAAGCGAAGTCTCGAATTCAAAATAGGGCAATGGAATTGGCAAAATCGATTTGCCGATATGGACGAGTCCTGAAATCGCGGATGTTTGTTGAGGGTCACGTCTTCAAATTATCGAGATCTAGCTCGAGTAGAACTTCGATCAGCTATCGATTTGGGGGAGAGAGAGAGGGGCTAGTTTTGTGGTTCTGCAGTGGTGATGACGCTTAGATTTGTGGTTCTGCAGTGGTGCGTATTTTTTTGATGAAGTTACGATGGATTTTTTTGGGGTTCTGGTTGTTACTGTGGTGAAGTGGAGGAGATAACGATGATGGCAGAGGAATTTCCAATGTAGTGAGATGGGGTATTGATGAAAATTCAGGAGGTCGATGCTGAGTCTAATTGGATGATGTTGAACTTGGTAAACTAGGGGAGCAAGGGTCTGTGTATTGGCAAATAGGGAGTCTGATGTTTGGTTTTTGGGTCTGGTGAAGCAAGTGTGACAAAAATGAGGCTACAGATTGGAATTTGGTCTGGACATGAGGACAGGAGAAAATGTGGTGATGATTGGATGTAGAATATGGCTTGTACTGGAGGAGTTTTGTCTATGAAGTGTTCAAGGTTTTGTGGGGATATTGAGTTGATGTTGGCAAGGCTATGAGTAAAAGGGAATGAAGGTTGACAACAAAGTATTCGAGGAAATACCGAAGTGATGCAGTGCTTGGTGCTGATTTCAGTAGACGTGAGTCAGTGATTGCTAAATTACTTCGTGAATTAGTCGAGGCGACAAGGTGTATATTTTTAAAATTTAAAATCATAGAATAATTCCTTTAATTATTTAAGTAGTTAATTCAATGGACAATAACTTAATCATTAAATAAAAATCAGATGCAAACACCGTAAACTCCGTTGGGTTTATAACTGCAAAATTTACAAGCTGGAGTTGATTTGGATTGTTTTGAGGATAGATGGAAGTTAAAAATCAAACATCTTTGATTTATCCCATTAGATAAAAATCACGGTGAGTAAATCTGGCTCAGAATTTTATATTTGAATTTATTTTTAATCATTAAAAATAAATTGTTGGTTGCTTTAATGTTGAATGAATTATTGTGACTATTATATAAATATATTAGCTATTCAGGCTTGGTGTTTGTGGATATTATATATATATATATATATATTGGTGGTTAGATTCCCGCAGTACCATTAGCGGATGCCCACAATATCATTAGTGGATGACCCTATATGCCCCACGCTATGATAGTGGATGACCTTCTATACCGCGATATCCTGCCTCGAAGCAGGATGGGTATTATTTATGTTGGCTAATGTTTGTGGATGCAGGGAAAACAGGTTGGAGGGATCCAACTGGATTCCTCAAAAATATTATTGTTTGTTTATTTTCATATATATTGCCATATATGATGTGTTTGAAAACCTATGATTAATAATTGGCTATTTTGATTGACTGAATATCACTGGGCCTAAAATGTTGATATATAAAAATATCGTGAAAAGGATATTTGAGATTTAAGAGGGGAAATCTATTTTTTTAAATAGAATTTGAATTTTTAATGAGCTATAGAAATATTAACTTTTTTGAATAAATAAAACAAATTTTGAATTTATAAACAATGTCTATAAATTAGATAATACAGGAAATCAAAGTAAATTTATAAAAGGTGTTTATAAATAAAATGGAATGATTTTCATTGGATAATCAAGGAATTGAAGTACATATATAAACGGTATTTATAAATGAAATGGAAAATTTATCATTGGGATAAATTTGGGAAGTTTAAAATTCAAATGTGAATTTAGAAAGAGAAAATTCGAATTTAGTTTCAAAGAGAAACAATGAATCCATTCTGATGTTCAGAATGAAAAATTGAATTAAAATAAATCCGAATGGATTTATGATTTGAATTCGATTAAATGAATTTAATTGAATATTTTTTTTTAGAAAAGATATCAGGATTGAATTAAATAGAAGTATAAAGTTAAATTCACTGTATATATATATATGTATGTATGTATATAAATTATAATCAATAAAATATTCCAGAGTAGGAAGTGGATTTCAAATGGAATATGAAGTGGAAACTTGTTTTAGTATATAAAACAAGGAAATTAATTTATAAGTAATGGTTTATAAATAAGGTGAGATAATTATCATTAGATAAATTTGGCATTTTCAATTCAAGTATGAATTTAAAAATTGAATTTGAAATGGGATCGGAATGGAAACTTGTTTTTATAAAACAAGGAAGTTAAATTTATAAACAACATTTATAAGTTAAGGAAAATAAATTATCATTTGATAATGTAGAATTTTAAATTCAAGTATGAATTTAAAAATGAATTGGAACATTTCAAAAAGGGAACGGTAGATTTTTATTCTGAAATTCGGAGTATATATTGGGGTAAGATAATTCAGAAGGATTTGTAATTTGAAATTCGATTATATTGAATTTTATAAATAATTTATTTATAAAGAATTTGGAATTTAATATAAAAGATCAAAGTATAAATACATTTATAACTTAATTACAAAATAATCGATGGTTAGGGGAAAAATCAGAAATGTTAAGTTGAATTGGGAAAATTGTTCTAATATATATTAAAATATATTAGAATGGAGTGGAAATTTATTATAAACAAAGTTTAAACGTTTATATATATATAATATAATTAAAACGAACTCGTCACAGTGCGCCAGTTCGTAATTTGCCATTTCGAACTTCAGTTGAGTATATAGAACTCAATTTAAGTCGGAATTCGTTGAAACAACAATTGTCAGGACCGATTGAATAATAGTTTTCTAATGGAAGATAAAAATCTGGATATCTTCTTATAGATTCTGAGTTATGTCAAAATCAAATTTTCAGAAAAACAGCGCCATAGCCATTTTAAAACCGTAGCGATTTATTCGAATTTATAGAAGGATTTTAAGCAAATAAAATCCGAATCTTCATTAGAAAAATTCAGATTTGAGTTATAAAATATATCTGAACTCAAGTTGAGTAATGAAATGATTTTTGATACAAAAATCAGATGTTGTTAATTATTGAATAGAATTAACTAGTTTGAAGAATAATTAGTTAATGGAATTTGAATTGAAATTGGGCTTTGGATAAGTAAATTGGGTTTGTAAATTTATATTCGAAATCGAATATGAAACTCGAGTTGAAAAATGGATTTCGATTGGTTTACAACCAAATTAAAAATAGTACATGAATGTGATATGTTCAAGTAAAATCATGAAATAGGCAAAAGAGCTAATTAAAGAATAAATTAGTGAATTGAGTTAAAATGACCAGACTGAGTTGGAATAAATTGAGAATGGATGTATATGGGTTAGACAGGTATGGAATGAAGTGTATGAAGTTTATAAATTTAGTGCCCGACAAAAAGATATACGTTTAAATTCCATATAAGGTTTTATGCGCCGAATCGGCAAGCCACTTGGCTTTTCGATTTTCTTTTTAAATGGAAAGGGCCTAGAGAGGCGTTTTGTAGTTGTACCGAGTGACCCGTACAAAGGAAGTTATGGTGAAATTTTTTGGAAATTTAAGGAGTTAGAATATTTTTAAGAAAATTTGATAGTTAGAAATCAGTGTATCGATATATATAGAATTCGATAAGGAAATGAACTTAAAAATAGAATATTATAAACAAAAAGAAAATCATTAAATCTGGTAAAAATAGAAAGAGAAGCGTATGTGTTTTAAAAATGGATAATTGGGTCTTTATGATATTGATTATTCGAGAAAAACAGTCTTATCCATTTTGAAGTTAAGAATGCTATTCAGTCAAGGTCTGAGAGGTAGTTATACCCCTAACTTGATAGATTTCATTTTAACCGATAAATAGCAAGATTCAGTCTTGAATATCAATGATTAAATAAGTGTTAGTTCAATGCAGTATTGTGGGTAGTTTGTAACAATGTTTTATACAACATTCATTTTAACCTAAGGAAGTGAAATTTTGGAAATATAATAAATAAATATTTCCTGAGTGCAGAAATGAACGGGCGTGAAAGAGATAAGTAATTGGAATGTTCTCCAATTAAAATTAGAAGATATTTTCTAGGTATAGAAAATAAAAAAGGCGATATATGGAAATGTTTTCCAAATAGCATAAGAGGCCAAGATGATTGTCAAAAATATCGTGCTAACGAATATTGATAAGGAAATGGAGAAATATTTTAAATTAATTAAATATTAATTAACGAGCTCAGTGATTGTTTGATGTTATGGATGAATGTTCATTTGTTTTTCATAGTTAAATAACCGACTATCGAAGTGTTTGCCAATATCTTTGTCAATATGGAGAGATTGGTTGGATTATTATCCGAGAACCACTCCGTATTGGCAGTAGCATTGCGAATCAGATTATATGAAGATAATCGAAGATGGAGTAAAGTGCAAGGTTTTTTCTATTAATAGAAATTGTGCCTTCGGTTTCGTTCAGTCCCAGAACGAAGTGTATGGATGAATGTCTGATGGAGTATTTCCAATGATCGCATATGTTAGTCTGTATAAATATATATGGTGGGGGAGAATTTATTCTCTTAGCATAATATCCAAAATAAATTAGTACAAGTCAATTAGTGATTAACGGATTTGACAATGTGGCATTCAAAGTGATTGTGTTATCAATGAATGACAAGTAATCGTAGCCTCAGGCCTCAATAACCGGGAAATGACAAAAATCGGGCAGGAAGCATGGCTATGTGGGTAGCTCCCATTAGGGTGTATTATTACCTATCTAGAGAAATTCATTTAATTCCTTATTCTATTCGATGCTGTCCCATTCGGGAAAACGGTTGCTAATCTCAACCATTGGTGATATACATTCGATACACTCAAGCGAAATGAGTGGTCAGTCATGTGTGGCCGGGTTACAAGATGTTCTTGTTGAACCCAGTGTATTCTCTCTGGAGATACACTATCAGAAGTTGGTTCCATACCTTGTCATAGTTGGAAATTCATTACCTAATAAGTGCTCGCGGTTTTGATTGTATATTTTGTATGTGGAGCGTGAGATGAAAGCGTTCCACTAGATTTCTATTTATTTGATTTAGACATTATTATAATATCAAAAGAGTTTTGATATAAAGATTATCATTTTTTCCAAAAAGATTTTAAAGTTATATCAAGTGTTTTGGATTCTCATAAGGGAAAAACCCGTTTCGTGTTATATGGCGTGGTCTTATGAGATATCGTTTATTTTCTCAAACTGTTTTAAATTGTTTACTCATGCCAGTCGCATGACTGACCCAGAGTTTATTTCGTTTTGTTTTACCTAAACTCTTGGGTGCCCAAATTTGTATGGGCAGTCAAGTAGTTCAGGATTTTATAGATCTATCTAAAGAATCTTGGAGCAGGAGGCTTCAGTGTTAGATATATAATACTTTTATTTCCGCTATGTTGTAAGTGTTGTACTCTGATAAGTGTATGTTATACAATTAAAATTTTGTATTTCAAAAGTTACGACATATTATATTTTGTTCTGCTGCGATGTGAGATTCTATGTTGTTATTCTGTTCTTCTTCTACCTTTTTCTTCTAAAAAATAAATGATTCGTATTTCTGTGATATTTGGGTTGGACGTGTGATATATGTAGTCAACTCAGATAGTACGGATTTGCGGTTCGTTACAGTTGGTATCAGAGCTTAGGTTGAGCGAATACCTAGGCTTTGGTGGGGTTGTGCTCATTAGAGATAGAGTCAGCAGTACACTAGAATGAGTTGATCGTATACATACAAGAGTGCGTATTTGTTAATTGATATAAAAATTTGTTTTATATTGTGTGGGCTAGTCTGCTGAATGGTTTATAAACTCTGATCGAATTGTGGGACGCCACGAAGTCGATAGGAATTTCTAAACACTTAAACAAAGAAATTTTGTAATGACCCGGGTATTTACACTGATCACTGACACAGATATTGATTGATTATGAGTACGTATTTTCAAATACGATTTAAAAATCTGGACTTTGAAATTCAAAACATGGTAACCTGTGAATGATAGCGTTTACCGATGTGTATAGCACAACATTTACTAAAAACCAATTTTTGCACATCCATGTATGATAGCATGAAATTGATAGCGATTGTTTGAATTGATTTTATACATGTTTGAAGAATAACACTTTTACATAGCATGTTTTAAAAATGCCATTTTATATGTTTTGTTCATTTTCAAAGTATTTTAGAATTTGAGTTTTTGTAAACTTTTGATTTGAAAACTTTTAACACTTGATTTCAAAACATGTCAAAACCTTTTGTTGTCAAAGCAAAGTTCAAAAGCAAGTTCATTTTCACTTGTACATTATCATCACCAAAACATGTTCATACCATTCTTTCTGCAAGCATGTTTTCATTTATATACATATTGGAGATAACACCCACACTAGTACTGTACTAGTAAGAGAGGATCTAGAGAAGTATGAGCACATGGAAAATCTTTTTATCAATATATTTCAGTTTTCAAATCATTTTCTTTTCTATCAAGATTTCTTGAAAATGACATGTCCATTTGCAAGCATGTTCATGAACAAAAATGCAAAGACAATACCTACACTAGATCTAAGCTAGAAAGAGGATCTAGTAAAACATATGTTCACAAGGCAAATCACCTTAGATCAATGTATTTTAAGTTTCAAATCTTTTCCTTTTTATAAACAATATTTTCCGAAATGACATTTCCTTTTTGCATTTTCCAAAATCATGTTTGTTTGTAATAAAACATGTACATATAGATCCACAAAATCTTGCATATATGCCAAGATCTCTCCTATATTAGGAAGACACTAGAAAAAAAAGATTAGAGAGCATATTCACATGGCAAATCATTTTATATCTATCATTTTCAATTTGAGATCTCTCTCTTTTCTTTTCTTTTCTTAAGATTGTCTGAATTTCTCTTTCCTTTTTAATTTCCAAAATGTGTTCATTTTTTTCAATATAACATGTGCTAAAGATTACCAAATCAAGTGAAAATAAAACTAGATCTTTCCTACACCAGTTGATCATTAAAAGATAATTTTCTAAGATTTTTCCATGCCAAAAACCCACAAGGCTGTGAGTAAAGTGGTGCAGGAATTTTCAGGTTTTTAAACACCTTGAAGGCCAAGGTATAGTAATTTATATTTTGTGTTAAATCAACATTTTCATGTGGGAAATCTGAGCTATAAAACCATGTGAAAAACTGAGTATAAATGGTACTAAAGAGGCTACTATATATGGCAAAGTCCAAGGATGGATTGAGTAAATAACACAGAGGTACAAGAGGTATTTAATGTGATTGTTCATAGTCAGCCAATAGGAAAAAGTTTGGGCTTGCACAGGGGAATTTCTAGCATGTATTGGCTGCTAGAAGCCATGTGAAATCCTTGTTAGAAGTGTGATTTTTTGACAGAGAAATATTTGTTTAAGTGGTCTTTCATGTGTCATTTGAAAACTGAAAACAGATTTTTTTTTCCTCTCCTTTCAAAACAAACATTAAATGCACCCATATTTTATATATTTCCTACTGCTATATATAGCCCTTAGCATGCACACTTTCTTTTCACAACAACAACCAAGTTTTCTAGCAAAACCAGTAAGAGGAAATCAGTAAGCTTCTAAAACAAGTGAGTAAATCTTTTACCTTCTCTAGTATTTATATATTAAATGATTAAGGATTTAAGCTACTTATGTGGTTATGTGCACAACATATTGAATGCAAATATAAGTTGATTAAGTTAGATTTTGATGTAAGGGTGAATAAGAAAGAGAATGAAACAGAATGAGAAAAGACAAATAAACATAGTATAAAATAAGTGAGTAAACTCTAAAATTTCTTTATTAATATGTTATTATAAGTAGGTCAACATTTGTATGTGGATATGTACCAGTTACTTTTGATTCAATGTTTATGTTAAATCAAAGTTTTGAACCACCTGAGGATAAATTGCAAAACGGTAATCATCTATTAATAGGTAAACACTTAGAAATGTCATTATTGTGTGCCAACATGATCCAATTTGCCATGTTAATGGCATCACTTATGGTTGTGGCTTCCATTATGTTGCTTGTTACTATGTCCGGGTGGCTCGCCATTGTGATGATAAGTAACACTTGCATGTATATTCATTTTATAACATAAGTACTTTAGTTTTCTTGGAATTTTAAGGGAGAATAGATGGGAAAGAGGATCAAGAATCTAACTGTTTGCGGATTTAAAAAGAATGATCATTTCTCATCATCAGATCGGTAGCCATAACAACTTGGCAAATGAGTTCAATTCGAATTTGGAATCAGGAAACTGAACACTTCACCAATGAAAACAACTTGAAATCAATCTAACTAATAACAATGAAAAGGAAACAGGAAAGAAAATATAGGAAGTAACAAAGAAAATGCAAACAAAATTGGTGGAAGGAGTTGGAGCAAATTCGGGTGATGGAATTGGGTTCGGATACGGAACTCGGATTGTGGCGATAATCGGTGCCAAGCAGTGATCAAGGGAGGGCTGTGCATATGCACAAGTACACCCTGTGCACTGTGATGGTGTCAACTTGAGAAGAAGAAAGGAATATAGTAGGAGAAGAAGTAATTAACACACCTGGGAAAATAAAACATTGATAAAACAACCCATTTTTAAATTTAATTCAGAGATTTTAAAGAATGTATGAGTACTTCAATAAACAAGGCACTGATACTTCATACTTAGTAATACAGTAAAGCTTTCACTGAAGTGAAGAAGAAATACGCAAGGTTTATTTTTAAGTGACTTTAAGACTTAAGCAATTTAAATACAAAAATTATAAATAAACAGTGCGCAAATCCGAAAAATGAACACTAAGAAAAATATATTCCAATAACAGGCTGATAAACAGAAGGGAAAATGAATAAAAATCAGTACAAAAGGCATGAACAACATTAATGTCATGAGGAAGTTGAATAGTTAGGTACCAAAGTCTTTTCAATAATAGGATGAGAAGCCGTTTCATAACCATGCTGGTATAAACGTGCAAAAATTAAATTAAAAACGAATTGAATTCTCTCAGTAAGGATCAGAGAAGCCACGGTGGGTTCGAACAGTAAGTAAGTTGATTACTCAACAGCTGGCGTGATCAAGGAAGATGAAAAATCTAAAACATATAAATATGTACATGCATTAGGTATACACACTTACCTTCCTTCTGTCCTTTTTCATGTTGCGTTGCTCTCTGGAATGAAAAAGGAACATGCAACTGATATGGGTTCGGGTATATTCAGTTCTTGTGAACTGTGGCGGAAATATATTGTTGATACCATACCATTTGGGGCATTGGAGATAGCGGATATGGAGAGTACCATGGAAAAAGCACATTTGACATGTTCATTCATGGAGAACCAGTTTTGGAGAAGGAGCTTCTTAACTGAGTTTGGTTTCAGATATCCACCTTGGAATGATACAAACTGGAGCTCATAAAACATTTATATGAGTTTGATTTCTTCGGGTTTATATGGGTATTCCTGGTACTAAAATGATGGCCTTTAAAGAGTAAGATGTGGAAAGTGTGAAACTGATTTGGTGAGTATTCAGTAAGGAAAAAGAAACAAATTCATAGTATAAATGGAGGCATGTTTCTTGTATGTTCCAATGTTTTAAAAAAAACATAAGAAAAGGAAGAAGTGCAGCATATGTGAAAGGAAGGAAGGGAAGAACATATTAGAAAAGGGAATAATAGATGAAAGAAAACGTTAAATAATAATGGAAGAAAAGCTGGAAGTAGGAAGAGAGGAAAGGGGCATGGGCCGTGTGTATGAAGTGGGCCAAGCGGGCTGAAGTAAAAGGAGAAAAAATTTAGGAGGCATCAGGAAAACGGTAGCAAGAAATGTGAAGCAAGGGCAAGTTACTTACTGTTGGGCATTGTTGAGGTATATTTGTTGAAATGGAAAGAAAGAAAACGAAAAGGAAAGTTTTTAAAAGTCAAATTTTAGTTTAAATATCTTATATATTAGTTAAAATATTATTTGGGCTGGCCCATTTAAATTAAATAATTAAAAGAGATAAAGTTATAAGTACTTTTACCATGAGAAACGATATAAAGTGTAAAAGTGTAAAATAGATTATAAATCATAAATTTTAAACTCATTTGTGAATAATTAGATTAAAGAGTGATCATGAGAAACAATTTTTCTGAAAGAATAATGTAAGTATTCTTTTCAAAATCTGACAAACAAAGTGAAAAAAAAACAGTGTGCGGCACGCACACTGAAACTATTCATTTTTGAGACATGATCAAAATACCAGATATAGGTCAGATGAATATATATTGTTGAGTTTGACTGTAATATTGTATGTGAATTTGATTTTAATCATGTTAGATTAAGGATTTAAAAAGAGAATTATTTCGTTAATCATTTCAAAGAGACCGAAATAAATATTTCACTTTGATTTGATTATACGCCGCATGTCAGAGATTGTTAAATTGAAGACCACGATATACAAGGACTATTTTTGAATAGTGCCTTCAGTTTGTCCAGTCCCAGGACAACTTGTATGGACGAATGTCTGACAGAGTATATCCAAAAGAATCACGTACGTTGTTTTCTTCAAACGTACCAATTGCTGGCACAGAAGGGAAACTTCTTTAGCCTGACAACCAGAGTATTTTTGTGGAAATCAATTAGTGATCTCCGATGGATTTGACGATGTGACATTCAAAGAAATTAAACAGTGATGATGAAAAGGTAAGTCTAGCCTCAAGCCTCACACCAGGAAATGACAAAAATCAGGCAGGCAGCATGACTATGTGGGTCGCTCCCATTAGGGTGTATTATCACCTATCTAGAGAAATTCCTTTTGTTTCTTACTTTATCGATTCTGCCCACTCGGGAAACGGTGGTTTGAGTCCAACCGTTGGTGATATACATTCGATACACTCAAGAGAAATGTGGTCGGTCATGTGTGGGCCGGGTTGCAAGATGTTCTTGTTGAACCCAGGTGTATTCGCCTTTTGAGATACATCATCGAAAGGTGGTCCCGTACCTTGTCATAGTTGGAAACCCAATTTCCCTAAGCGCCAAGCGGTTTTTGTTTTTATACTATATAGGAGAATGTGAGATGCAAGCATTCTTTTGGATTCTAATTTATTTGTGAAAAACATCTAGACACTATGATAATATCTGATTTCAAGTATACCAAGTGTTTTGATCTCATAAGGTAAAAACCTGTTCCGTATTTATGGCGTGGTCTTATGAGATATTTTTATTTGTTTTAAACCATTTACTCGTACCAGTCCCCTGACTGACCTGGAATTTATTTTTTTGTGTTTCCCTTAAACTCTTGGGTATTCATAACGCTTGTTATGAATAGACAAGTGAATCAGGATTGGATAAACTTGTGAAGCTGGATGAAGACTTTCTATCTGCTGATCTTATCTACTGTATAATTAAGTCTATAAGATGGTCATCAATGATATGTATAATTAAAGATGTACTATGAATGGTGTGTATCACAAGACATATGATGCTTTGATGTAATATGTATTCCGCTGTGTAATGTTATAAAGTATCATCTTTTGTAAAAATTCCGCTGTGAGATTCTGATGTTTTCTGTGATTTTATCTTCTATCTATTCTTATTCTTATTAATGGCACGACTTCCGATGTGTTCGAAAGTTGGGTCGTTACAGTTGGTATCAGAGCTTAGGTTACTGATTACCTAGGCTTTGGGTGAGTGTGAGAGAGCGTATTTTTATAAAATTTAACATAAATTTAAAATAAATCAACCTGAATGGTATACCTAAGTTAGTTATATCCGCTCAAGTCTGGAATGACGACCTGTTACATTCAGGTGATTAGGATGAGTAACCGAGGACGAAGAGGTCGAGCTAGAGGGTCTTCCACTACTACTGGTCGTAATACTGGATCCCAAGACCAAGGAGTTAATTCGCCAGAGTCAGCCTTAAGATAAATTGAATATGGTTGTATTAAATTAGAATAATATCCAATCATACTGATACAGGAAATCGAGTTAGAATTTTAGAATCGTATTAAAATTTGGATTTCCTGAAATTAAGACTGGACTTGAGGGTTTATTGGATATGAACTCAGGGAATGTGAATTGGTCGATTTGTGAATCAGTGAGTCCCGAAATGGAGATGATTAACTAAGTGAATGAAGATGGTGGGTAATACATAGAAAGGGAGTTTGGACAGATATTTTTGGTTGTGAATAGGAAGATTGCTGATGTGTGTTTATATATATAAGTCGATAACTCTAATCTACTGCTTACAAATTTCGGGGACGAAAATTTTATAAGAGGGGTAGAATGTAATGACCCGGGTATTTACACTAATCACTGACACGGACACTGATTGATTATGAGTACGTATTTTCAAATACAATTTAAAAATCTAGACTTTGAAATTCAAAACATGATAACTTGTGAATGATAGCATTTACTGATGTGTATAACACAACATTTACTAAAAACCAATTTTTGCACATCCATGTATGATAGCGATTGTTTGAATTGATTTTATACATGTTTGAAGAATAACACTTTTACATAGCATGTTTTAAAAATGCCATTTTATATGTTTTGTTCATTTTCAAAGTATTTTAGAATTTGAGTTTTTGTAAACTTTTGATTTGAAAACTTTTAACACTTGAATTCAAAACATGTCAAAACCTTTTGTTGTCAAAGAAAAGTTAAAAAGCAAGTTCATTTTCACTTGTACATTATCATCACCAAAACATGTTAATACCATTCTTTGTGCAAGCATGTTTACGTTTATATACATATTGGAGATAACACCCACACTAGTATTATACTAGTAAGAGAGGATCTAGAGAAGTATAAGCACATGGCAAATCTTTTTATCAATATATTTCAGTTTTCAAATCATTTTCTTTTCTATCAAGATTTCTTGAAAATGACATGTCCATTTGCAAGCATGTTCATGAACAAAAATGCAAAGATAACACCTACACTAGATCTAAGCTAGAAAGAGGATCTAGTAAAATATATGTTCACATGGCAAATCACCTTAGATCAATGTATTTTAAGTTTCAAATCTTTTCCTTTTTATACACAAGATTTTCCGAAATGACATTTCCTTTTTGCATTTTCCAAAATCATGTTTGTTTTGTCATAAAACATGTACATATAAATCCACAAAATCTTGCATATATGCCAAGATCTCTCCTAGAATAGGAAGACATTAGAAAAAAAAAAGATTAGAGAGCATATTCATATGGCAAATCATTTTATATATATCATTTTCAATTTGAGATCTCTCTCTTTTCTTTTCATAAGATTTTCTGAATTTCTCTTTCCTTTTTAATTTTCAAAATGTGTTCATTTTGTCAATATAACATGTGCTAAAGATTATCAAATCTAGTGAAAATAAAACTAGATCTTTCCTACACCAGTAGATCATTAAAGAGATGATTTTCTAAGATTTTTCCATGCCAAAAACCCACATGGCCATGAGTAAGGTGGTGCACGAATTTTCAGGTTTTTAAACACCTTGAAGGCCAAGTTATAGTAATTTATATTTTGTGTTACATCAACATTTTCATGTGGGAAATGTGAGCTAGAAAACCATGGGAAAAACTAAGTATAAATGGTACAAAAGAGGCTACTATATATGGCAAAGTCCAAGGATGGATTGAGTAAATAACATGGAGGTACAAGAGGTATTTAATGTGATTGTTCATAGTCAGCCAATAGGAAAAAGTTTGGGCTTGCGCAGGGGAATTTCTAGCATGTATTGGCTGCTAGAAGCCATGTGAAATCCTAGGTAGAAGTGTGATGTTTTGAGAGATAAATATTTGTTTAAGTGGTCTTTCATGTGTCATTTGAAAACTGAGAACAGATTTTTTTTGCTCTCATTTCAAAACAAACATTAAATGCACCCATATTTTATATATTTCCAACTGCTATATATAGCCCTTAGCATGCACACTTTCTCTTCACAACAACAACCAAGTTTTCTAGCAAAACCAGTAAGAGGAAATCAGTGAGCTTCTAAAACAAGTGAGTAAATCTTTTACCTTCTCTAGTATTTATGTATTAAATAATTAAGGATTTAAGCTACTTATGTGGTTATGTGCACAACATATTGAATGCAAATATATGTTGATTAAGTTAGATTTTGATGTAAGGGTGAATAAGACAGAGAATGAAACAGAATGAGAAAAGACAAATAAACACAGTATAAAATAAGTGAGTAAACTCTAAAATTTCTTTACTGTTATGTTATTATAAGTAGGTCGCCATTTGTATGTGGATATGTACCAGTTACTTTTGATTCAATGTTTATATTAAATCAAAGTTTTGAACCACCTGAGGATAAATTGCAAAACGGTAATCATTTATTTAGAAATATCATTATTGTGTGCCAACATGATCCAATTTGCCATGTTAGTGGCATCACTTATGGTCGTGGCTCCCCTTATGCTGCCTGTTACTATGTCCGGGTGGCTCGCCATTGTGATGATAAGTAACACTTGCATGTATATTCATTTTACAACATAAGTACTTTAGTTTTCTTGGAATTTTAAGGGAGAATGGATGGGAAAGAGGATCAAGAATCTAACTGTTTGCGGATTTAAAAAGAATGATCGTTGCTCATGATTAGATCGGTAGCCATAACAACTTGGCAAATGAGTTCAATTCTAATTTGAAATCAGGAAACTGAACACTTCACCGATGAAAACAACTTGAAATCTATCTAACTAATAACATTGAAAAGGAAACAGGAAAGAAATATAGGAAGTAACAAAGAAAATGCAAACAAAATTGGTGGAAGGATTTGGAGCAAATTCGGGCAATGGAATTGGGTTCGGATAGTGAACTCGTTTTGTGGCGATAATCGGTGCCAAGCAGTAATCAAGGGAGGGCTGTGCATATGCACAAGTACACCCTGTGCATTGTTATGGTGTCAACTTGAGAAGAAGAAAAGGAATACAGTAGGAGAAGAAGTAATTAACACACCTGGGAAAACAAAACATTGATAAAACAACCCATTTTTAAATTTAATTCAGAGATTTTAAAGAATGTATGAGTACTTCAATAAACAAGGCACTGATATTTTAAACCTGGCAATACAGTAAAGCTTTCACTGAAGTGAAGAAGAAATACGCAAGGTTTATTTTTAAGTGACTTTAAGACTTAAGCAATTTAAATACAAAAATTATAAATAAACAATAAGCAAATCCGAAAAATGAACACTAAGAAAAATATATTCCAATAACAGGCTGATAAATAGAAGGGAAAATGAATTAAGATCAGTACAGAAGGCATGAACAACATTAATGCCGTGAGGAAGTTGAATAGTTAGGTACCAAAGTCTTTTCAATAATAGGATGAGAAGCCGTTTCATAACCATGATGGTATAAACGTGCAAAAACTAAATTAAAAAAGAATTGAATTCTCTCAGTAAGAATCAGAGAAACCACGTTGGGTTCGAACAGGAAGTAAGTTGATTACTCAACAGCTGGCGTGATCAAGGAAGATGAAAAATATAAAACATATAAATATTTACGTGCATTAGGTATACACACTTACCTTTCTCCCGTCCTGTTACTTGTTGCGTTGCTCTCTGGAATGAAAAAGGAACATGCAACTGATATGGGT
This sequence comes from Allium sativum, assembly GCA_030737875.1. Taxonomy (NCBI): domain Eukaryota; kingdom Viridiplantae; phylum Streptophyta; class Magnoliopsida; order Asparagales; family Amaryllidaceae; genus Allium; species Allium sativum. The sequence continues at coordinate 40,600,210 of CM060913.1, forward strand.
TCGGGTATATTCAGTTCTTGTGAACTGTGGCGGAAATATATTGTTGATACCATACCATTTTGGGCATTGGAGATAGCGGATATGGAGAGTACCATGGAAAAAGCACATTTGACATGTTCAGTCATGAAGATCTAGTTTTGGAGAAGGAGCTTCTTAATTGAGTTTGGTTTCAGATATCCACCCTGGAATGATACAAACTGGAGCTCATAAAATGTTTATATGAGTTTGATTTCTTCGGGTTTATATGGGTATTCCTGGGACTAAAATGATGGCCTTTCAAGAGTAAGATGTGGAAAGTGTGAAACTGATTTGGTGAGTATTCAGTAAGGAAAATGAAACAAATTCATAGTATAAATGGAGGCATGTTTCTAGTATGTTCGAATGTTTGAAAAAAGTAAGAAAAGGAAGAAGTACAGCATATGCGAAAGGAAGGAAGGGAAGAACATACTAAAAAAGGAAATAATAGATGAAAGAAAACGTTAAGTAATAATGGAAGAAAAGCTAGAAGTAGGAAGAGAGGAAAGGGGCATGGGCCCTGTGTATGAAGTGGGCCAAGCGGGCTGAAGTAAAAGGAGAAAAAATTTAGGAGGCATCAGGAAAACGGTAGCAAGAAATGTGAAGCAAGGGCAAGTTGTGTACAGTTGGGCATTGTTAAGGTATAGAGTTGAAATGGAAAGAAAGAAAAAGAAAAGGAAAATTTTTAAAAGTCAAATTTTAGTTTAAATATCTTATATATTAGTTGAAATATTATTTGGGCTGGCCCATTTAAATTAAATAATTAAAAGAGATAAAGTGATAAGTACTTTTACCATGAGAAACGATACAAAGTGTAAAATAGATTATAAATCATAAATTTTAAACTCATTTGTGAATAATTAGATTAAAGAGGGATCAAGACTTAGCGTGTAGATGGCTGAGCGGAGTCTCGAATTCAAAACAGGGCGATGAAATTGGCAAAATCGATTTACCGATATGGATGAGTCCTGAAATCGTAGATGTTTGTTGAGGGTCAAGACTTCAAATTATCGTGATCTAGCTCGAGTCTAACATCGATCAGCTGTCGACTTGGGAGAGAGAGAGAGAGAGGTTAGTTCATCGATGGCTTTGGGTTTATTGCAGAAGATGGTGATGATGCTCAGATTTGTGGTTCTGCAGTGGTGCGTATTTCTTTTGATGAAGTTGCAATGGATTTTTTTGGGGTTTCGGTTGTTCCTGTGGCGAAGAGGAGGAGATAAGGATGATGGCAAAGGAATTTCCAATGTAGTGAGATGGGGTATTGTTGAATATTTAGGAGGCCGATGCTGAGTCTAATTGGCTGATGACGAACTTGGTAAACTGGGGGAGCAAGGGTCTTTGTATTGGCAAATAGGGAGTTTGATGTTTGGTTTTTGGGTCTGTTGAAGCAAGTGTGACAAAAATGAGGCTACAGATTGGAATTTGGTCTTGACATGAGGACAGGAGACAATGTGGTGATGATTGGATGCGGAATATGGCCTATATTGGAGGAGTTTTGTCTACGAAATGTTCAAGGTTTTGTGGGGATGTTGCAGTGATGTTGGCAAGGCTATGAGTAAAAGGGAATGAAGGTTGACAACAAAGTATTCAAGAAAATACCGAAGTGATGTAGTGCTTGGTGCTGATTTCAGTAGACGTGAATCAGTGATTGCTAAATTACTTCGTGAATTGGTCGAGGCAACGAGGTATATATTTTTAAAATTTAAAAGCATAGAATAATTCCATTAATTATTTAAGTAGTTAATTCAATGGACAATAACTTAATCATTAAATAAAAATCAGATATAAACACCGTAAACCACGTTGGGTTCATAACTGCAAAATTTACAAGCTGGAGTTGATTTGGATTGTTCCGAGGATAGATGGAATTTAAAAATCAAACATCTTTGATTTATCCCTTCAGATAAAAATCACGGTGAGTAAATCTTGCTCAGAATTTTATATTTAAATTTATTTTTAATCGTTAAAAATAAATTATTGGTTGCTTTAATGTTGAATGAATTATTGTGGCTATTATAAAAATATATTAGTTATTTAGGCTTGGTATTTGTGGCTATTATATATATATATATATATATATATATATATATATATATTGGTGGTTGGATTCCCGTAGTACCATTAGCGGATGCCCATAGTATCATTAGCGGATGATCCTATATGCCCCAAGCTATGATAGTGGATGACCTTCTATACAGCGATATCTTGCCTCGAAACAAGATGGGTATTATTTATGTTGGCTAACGTCTGTGGATATAGGGAAAACAGGTTGGAGGGATCCAACTGGGTTCCTCAAAAATATTATTGTTTGTTTGTTTTCATATATATTGTCATATATGATGTGTTTGAAAACCTATGATTAATAATTGGGGGTTTTTGATTGATTGAATATCATTGGGCCTAAAATGTCGATATATAAAAATATCGTGAAAAGGATATTTGAGATTTAAAAGGGGAAATCTATTTTTTTTTAAATAGAATTTGAATTTTTAATGAGCTATAGAAATATTAACTTGTTTGAATAAATAAAACAAGTATTGAATTTATAAACAATGTTTATAAATTAAATAATATAGGAAATTGAAGTAAATTTATAAAGGGTGTTTATAAATAAAATGGAATGATTTTCATTGGATAATCAAGGAATTGAAGTACATTTATAAACGGTATTTATAAATAAAATGGAAAAATTATCATTGGGATAAATTTGGGAAGTTTAAAATTCAATTGTGGATTTAAAAAGGGAAAATTGGAATTTAGTTTCAAAGAGAAACAATGAATCTATTCTGATGTTCAGAATGAAAAATTGAATTAAAATAAATCTGAATGGATTTATGATTTGAATTCGATTAAATCGAATTTAATTAAATAAAACATTTTTTAGAAAAGATATCCGGATTGAATTAAATAGAAGTTTAAATTTAAGTATAAAGTTAGATTCACTGTATATATATATATATATATATATAAATAAATTTTAATCAATAAAATATTCCAGAATAGGAAGTGGATTTCAAATGGAATTTGAAATGGAAACTTGTATTAGTATATAAAACAAGGAAATTAATTTATAAACAATGTTTATAAATAAGGTGAGATAATTATCATTAGATAAATTTGGCATTTTAAATTCAAGTATGAATTTGAAAATAGAATTTGAAATGGAATCGAAATGGAAACTTGTTTTTATAAAACAAGGAAGTTAAATTTATAAACAATGTTTATAAGTTAAGGAAAGTAAATTATCATTTGATAATGTAGAAGTTTAAATTCAGGTATGAATTTAAAAATGAATTGGAACGTTTCAAAAAGGGAACGATAGATTTTTTCCGAAATTCAGAATATAAACTGCGGTAAGATAAATCATAAGGATTTGTAATTTGAAATTCGATTATATCGAATTTTATAAGTAATTTATTTATAAAGAATTTGGAATTTAATATAAAAGATCACGTATAAATAAATTTATAACTGAATTATAAAATAATCGACGGTTAGGGAAAAATCAGAAATGTTAAGTTGAATTGGGAAAATTGGTTTAATATATATTAAAATGTATTAGAATGGTATAAACGAAGTTTAAACGTTTATATATATAATATAATTAAAACGAAATCACCGCAGCGCTGCAGTTCGTAATTTGGCGTTTCGAACTTCAGTTGAGTATATAGAACTCAATTTAAGTCGGAATTCTTTGAAACAAGAATCATCAGGACCGATTGAATAATAGTTTTCTAATGGAAGAGAAAAATCTGGATTTCGTCTTATAGATTCTGAGTTATGTCAAAATCAAATTTTCAGAAAAACAGTGCCATAACCATTTTAAAACCATAGCGGTTTATTCAAATTTATAAAAGGATTTTAAGCAAATAAAATCCGAATCTTTATTCGAAAAATTCAGATTTGAGTTATAAAATATATCTGAACTCAAGTGGAGTAATGAAATGATTTTTGAAACAAAAATCAGATGTTGTTAATTATTGAATAGAATTAACTGGTTTGAAGAATAATTAGTTAATGGAATTTGAATTGAAATTGGGCTTTGGATAAGTAAATTGGGTTTGTAAATTTAAATTCGAAATCGAATATGAAACTCGAGTTGAAAAATGGAATTCGATTGGTTAATAACCAAATTAAAAATAGTATATGAACGTGATATGTTCAAATAAAATTATGAAATAGGCAAAAGAGCTAATTAAAGAATAAATTAGTGAATTGAGTTAAAATGACCAGATTGAGTTGGAATAAATTGAGAATGGGTGTATATGGGTTAGACAGGTATGGAATGAAGTGTATGAAGTTTATAAATTTAGTGCCCGACAAAAAAGTACACGTTTAAATTCCATATGAGGTTTTATGCGCCGAATCGGCAAACCACTTGGCTTTTTGATTTTCTTTTTAAATGGAAAGGACTCAGAGAGGCGTTTTGTAGTTGTACCGAGTGACCCGTACAAATGAGGTTATGGCAAAATTTTCCGAAAATTTAAGGAGTTAGAATATTTTTAAGAAAATTTGATAGTTAGAAATCAGTGTATCTATATATATAGAATTCGATAAGGAAATGAACTTAAAAATAGAATATTATAAACAAAAAGAAATTCTATAATTAAATATGGTAAAAATAGAAAGAGAAGTGTAAGTGTTTTAAAAATGGATAATTGTGTCTTTATGATATTGATTATTCGAGATAAACAGTCTTGTCCGTTTTGAAGTTAAGAATGTTATTCAATCAAGGTCTGAAAGGTAGTTGTACCCCAACTTGATTGATTTCATTTTAACCGATAAATAGCAAGATCCACTCTCGAATATCAATGATTGAATAAGAGTTAGTTGAATGCAGTATTGTGGGTAGTTTGTAACAATGTTTTATACAACGTTCATTTTAACCAGAGGAAGTGAAATTTTGGAAATATAATAAATAAATATTTCCTGAGTGTAGAAATGAACAGGCGTGAAAGAGATAAGTAATTGGAATGTTCTCCAATTAAAATTAGAAGACATTTTCTAAGTATAGAAAATAAAAGAAGGCAATATATGGAAATGTTTTCCAAATAACATAGGAGGCCAAGATGATTATCGAAAATATCGTGCTAACGAATATTGATAAGGAAATGGAGAAATGTTTTAAATTAATTAAATGTTAATTAATGGGCTTAGTGATTGTTTGATGTTATGGATGAATGTTTGTTTGTTTTTCTTCGATAGTTAAATAACCGACTATTGAAGTGTTTGCCAATATCGTTGTCAATATGGAGAGATCGGTTGGATTATTATCCGAGAACCACTCCGTATTGGCAGTAGCGTTGCGAATTTGATTATATGAATATAATCGAAGATGGAGTGAAGTGCAAGGGCTTTTTCTGTTAATAGAAATTGTGCCTTCGGTTTCGTTCAGTCCCAGAACGAAGTGTATGGATGAATGTCTGGCGGAGTATTTCCAATGATCACATATGTTGGTCTGTATAAATATATGTGGTAGCGGAGAATTATCTCTCTTAGCATAATATCCAGAATATATTTGTTCAAGTCAATTAGTGATTAACGGATCTGACAATGTGGCATTCAAAGTGATTGTGTTATCAATGAATGATAAGTAATCGTAGCCTCAGGCCTCAACAACTGGGAAATGACAGAAATCGGCCAGGCAACATGGCTATGCGGGTAGCTCTCGTTAGGTTGTATTATCACCTATCTAGAGAAATTCATTCAATTCCTTATTCTATTCGATGATGTCCCATTCGGGAAAACAGTTGTTGATCTCAACCGTTGGTGATATACATTCGATACACTCAAGCGAAATGAGTGGTCAGTTATGTGTGGCCGGGTTACAAGATGTACTTGTGGAACCTAGTGTATTCTCCTCTAGAGATACACTATCGGAAGGTGGTTCCATACCTTGTCATAGTTGGAAATGCATTACCCAATAAGTGCTCGTGGTTTTGATTGTATATTATGTATATGGAGCGTGAGATGAAAGCGTTCCACTAGATTTCTATTTATTTGATTTAGACATTATTATAATATCAAAAGAGTTTTGATATAAAGATTATCGTTTCTTTCAAAAAGATTTGAAAGTTATATCAAGTGTTTTGGATTCTCATAAGGGAAAAACCCATTCCGTGTTATACGGCGTGGTCTTATGAGATATCGTTTATTTTCTCAAACTTTTTTAAATTGTTTACTCATACCAGTCTCATGACTGACCCAGAGTTTATTTCATTTTCTTTTACCTAAACTCTTGGGTGCCCAAATTTGTATGGGCAATCAAGTAGTTCAGGATTTTACAGATCTATCTAAAGGAGCTTGGAGCAGGAGGCTTTAGTGTTAGATATATAATACTTCTATTTTCGCTATGTTGTAAGTGTTATACTCTGATAAGTGCATGTTATACAGTTAAAATTTTGTATTTCAAAAGTTATGATATATTATATTTTGTTCCGCTGCGATGTGAGATTCTGTGTTGTTATTTCTGCTCTTCTTCAACCTTTTTCTTCTAAAAAAATGATTCTTATTTCTGTGATATTTGGGTTGGACGTATGGTATATGTAGTCAACTCAGATAGTACAAATTTGAGGTTCGTTACAATTTAATTAATACAATCGTTGAATATTAACAATCAATCCAAATAATATGTACAAAACATCCGTAATTGAACAATGTTTTTATTATAAATGTGGTTACACGAATGTATGTATTTACAATAAACATACGAATGTACAAGTAAACAAAAATTTTAAACATTTAGAGTTTCTTAATAAATGAAGATTTATGAATTGGGTAATAGGGATAATGAAAACAGAATTCCCCATTTTGCTCGATCACATTTCCATCTTTGTCAAAACACACTTCTCCTATGCAAATAGCTAGATTGTCCTCTTCCATCTCTTCGTCTCGTCCCTCTACTTCTTCATCTTCCATCTCTACTTCCTTCTCTTCTTCTTCTTCCATTTGATTATCATCCTCAATGATAATAGGATTAGTTTGATTATCCATCAAAAACCGTTGTATATTTCTTATAATCCTTCCTTGTTTTTCTTGTTCTCTATTTATCCTTATTTGAAGAAGTTGAATCTCAGTCGTCATTTGCAGTAAATCCTTCATAGATTCTTCCAATTTCATCACTCTTGCTAGCGTAGTACGTTGAAATGGACCTTCGAAGGGTCCGGAAAATGAAATGGGGTTGTTTTGGTTTGTATTGTGAGAGGAGGCCAATATTTTATTTATTTCATAGTTTATTTGGAGAGAAAATGAAGAGGAGAAGAAGAAATTTCGTAATTAAGAGTTTAAAAATAGGTTATAACTACTTTTTTCTAGGAATTGAATTTAGAACAAAAAATAGTTGTTATATGTCGACATGTAAGTTCTTGTATGTCGACATATAGTATTTTTAATTTTTCAAAATTTTATTCTACTCTATACTGTATTTATATTAATATGTTTAATTTCTCTATTTTGGTTAAAGAGAAAATACCTAATTCTTTCTAAATTTGATAAATGTCGATTCATTTAAAGGTTTGAATTCTAGTGAAATTTTTTCTTTACTTACGTTATCTATTAAAAAATGATTTCTTATATCAGTATGCTTAGTTCTTGAATGATGTGTTGGATTTTTAGATATATTTATGGCGCTTGTATTATCACAGTAGATTAGTGATATTTATTTTAATCCAAAATCCTTTAGAGTTTGTTGCCTATATATTACTTCTGAACAATCCAAAGTAGCAGATATATATTCTACTTCAGTTGTTGGCAAATATACTGTATTTTGGTTTTTAGTAAACCATGAGACTAGGGAATGACCAAAGAAGTGACACGTTCCACTAGTGCTTTTAAGATCCGGTTTACATCCCGTATAATCAACATCACAATAGGAGATTAAATCAAATGAATCATTTTTAGTGTAAAATAATCCAAAATCTAATGTATGTTTTACATATCTTTGAATGTTTTTTGCGGCTTTTAAGTGATTTACTTTAGGTTGTGATTGATATCTTGCACAGAGACATACACTATGCATTATATTTGGTATACTAGCGATTATATACGATAATGTTCCTATCATTGTTCTATATAATTTTTTATCAACGTTTTTTGACGTATCATCCTTACTTAGGGCTATATTAGTTGCCATAGGTGTAGATCTTCCATTAGTTACATTTAGATTATATTTATTAATTAAATCTCTAGCATATTTTTCTTGATTAATAAACATTATGTTCTTTAGTTGTCTTATTTGTAAACCTAAGAAAAATGTAAGTTCATCCATATGACTCATCTCAAATTCTCATGTCATAATATCTGAGAATTCTTTATTCATTTTATTATTTGTAGATCCAAAAATTATATCATCAACATAAATTTGTACTAACTGAATATCATTTTTATTTCTTTTAAAGAAAAGTGTATTATTTACTTTACCAATTTCGAAGTTGGATTGTAATAAATAAGTTCTCAACCTATCATACCAGGCTCTAGGAGCTTGTTTTAATATGTACAATGCTTTCTTTCATTTATATATGCGGTTTGGAAATTTTTCGTCTTAAAAAACAGGAGGTTGTTCTACATATATGTCTTTTTTAAAATATCCTTTTCAAAAAGCACTTTTAACATCCATTTGAAATAATTTGAAATTATGATGATTAGCAAAGGCTAGTAAAATTCTAATTGCTTATAATCTTGATATGGGAGCGAAGGTTTCATCAAAATTTATTCCTTCCTCTTGACTTATATCCTTATCCAACTAATCGAGCTTTATTTCTTGCGACCTCACCGAGTTCATTCATTTTATTTTTATACACCCATTTTGTTTCAATTACAATCTTATCCTTTGGTCTAGGAACAAGTTCCCATACATCATTCCTAGTAAATTGATTCAATTCCTCTTGCGTACCAAGGATCCATGAACCATCAGATGATGCTTCCTTTGGATTCTTATGTTCAATAGTTGAAATAAAAGATGAATTAATCATATTATTTAATTGGTTTCTGGTCCTAACAACAGATCCAATATCCCATAGGATATTTTCTACAGGGTGGTCTCTTAGAAATCTAATTCTTTTATTTGGTTGATTAATTTCATTATTTATTTCATTAATCTCATTTTCACATTCAACTTCATTATGTTGAGTTATATTCTTGCAATTTTCATCAAAAGATATGTTTAATGTCTCTTCTAATGTATTAGTTCTTTAATTAAAAACTCAATGCGCTTTACTTCTTTTCGAATATCCAATGAATATTCCTTTATCAAATTTAGAGTCAAATTTGTCTAAATTTTCTTTAGTGTTAAGAATAAAACATTTACTTCCAAATAATTTAAAATATGATACTTTTGTTTTCTTATTATATAAAAGTTCATATGGTGTTTTATGCAATTCATCAGTCACTAACCGTAAATTAGCAAGAGAACAATTCCCCAAATACTGACCCCGAAGGCCGAAACCAACATCAGATCAATATCCAAGGAACCATTCTTCTTAACTAACTACAGTTAGTTTATAAATTTCACATTCTTAGAGAAAGGTTCCCATTAATTTTATCAAAGATAAATTCTTTTAAATTTATTCTTTAATCTTACTTTGAATATCAAATCAAACTGTATTAAGGTTTTCTAAACTAGTCGGGATTAGCGAACCACACTGAAGTAATTATTTATTTTATTTTCCAGTCCCAACCTATTTATCCCATGGAGCAATACTGGTAATACTCCATATCTAACACCACGTTGTTATCGGTAAAAATAATTACCATTTCACGTTCAAATCTAATTGAAGAATTAACTATCGCTTTGGAGCAAAACTGGTGATACTCCATTCTCGGTAACTTTCCAAATTTGATAATTTTAATTATCAATTCACATTTCAATCTAATTATAGATTCATTAAAACTCCACTTAGTTTTAATCTTCTCAAAAATCAATATCCTGCCTTTAACTGGGTTAAAGAACCAATGTCACCTAATACACGATTCACGATAAACCCAAAATCACTTTCAAATTGAATTCCAATTAAATATTATTTAATTGGTACACTTCATTAAATCTAAATCGAAAGATTTAATCTTTTCTCAATTGGGTTCAAGAACAGTGTTAATGAAGACACCATTCACGACAAACCCAAATCACATTTGATATTAAATACAAGGCTCTGCATAGAAAATATACCGGCTTATATTCGATATCAAATTCTACGACCAACAGATATCGTGTTGGAAATAACGATATAAATATATCTTTCAAATTTCCACAACCATATCTGTATAATCACAAAATCCAGCATCGAAATATTCCGAAGACAATTTCGATTCAAATCCATTCCAATTCAATTATTGGAAATCCTGATTATTTTTAAAACCACTTTCAAATTCAATTTATTTATTTCAAAAATAAATTTATTTTAATTCTAGTTCAAAACTAGTCATTTTGATAAAAATATATTTTTATCCTTTCAAATGTGGAATTTTTCATCCCAGTTCTTTCCAATTCATATATTATGATTTTACACAAATTACTAGTATTTTTAATAATTTTATCAAGGCCCGTACAGTCGGTTTTCAATAACTGCCACCGAACTGCACATACAGCGACCTTTTCCAAATTTGATTTGGACATAATTCCAAATCCAACCCTTAGATTTCAGATTTATAATATTCATTGGAAAGCTCTTTACGATACGAACCCAACGGTTCCGGTTTTAGGAGAATCTGACGGTCGATCTCCCGTAATGTCCATTCGAAGTCAATGGTCGAAATTCACGAACTGCCGCGGCGTGGTGCGTTCTATTCAGGCCATTATATATAATATATATATATATATATATATTATATATTTCGTCGATTTCCTTTTGAAATGTATTTTATAAATCGTTTTAAATTCGTTTTCGAAATGATTTCAACTTCATATTCAACTTCGAATCGAAATTGAATATTCCACATCATCGATATACAAATGATAATATTTTTAAAACGTTATATTTTGAAATCACGTCCTTTTCTATAATTATTATAAAAATGAATATAATCGATATAAATATCGTTCGTGTCAAAATAGCGCATCTCTATATTTTGAAATCACGTCCTTTTATTGTTAAAATATTTTACTCAACACATGAATATTTTCAACACATGAATATATATTTTCTTCTATTCAACACATGAATATATATTTCTTTTCCAATTGGAATGAGGCACAATCAATTACCATATAATGTTAATTATATGGATTCCATACAATACATGTATATAATAGCAACGATAAATAATCAACCATCATCCAAAGTGCACCACACAACCGCATAAGCATTAAATATAAATAATTAACGCTCTTACAGTCTGTCAATCCAATGATCGACATACCACTAAACAATTGGGATTAGTGTACATCAAATATCATCCCAACACCCGTGTGGGGTTTCAATCCACAAACACTGAATATTATTTGTGCAGTTGGGCGATGTGTAAAATTTATCATCCCAATCAATGTCTTTTAAATAGGTGTACATAAACAAACCGTCCGGTTTGTAAATGAATATTTATTTAATCACATTCACGTTAAAAATTATATTTTTAACGATAATTAATTTATTTTAACACATTAATTCTTATTTATCCATTTCACATCAACGTCACAAACAAACTTCACAACACATCAAACAAGCATACAAGCCGTCCATGGTTTGTGGACGACGGGTGTCGGGTGCTGCTAAGCACCGTCTGCATCCTAGTATATATTTTTAACTAGAAAACAAGATTTAAAGTGAGTTCTCACCGACTAGCTAAACCAATACCACGACTCTTCATATGTAGAAATCTTCGTCATGCTCGCCTTTTGTCTATTTCATTGTCCTTAGCCACTACATATATAAAAATCACATTTTAATATTGTTGCTATGTATATAAAAATTTCATTTTTATAACTACGCTACATGGATAAAAATTCTATTTTTATACCGCTACTGTATAAATAAAAATTCTATTTTTACATCGCTACTATATAGATAAAAATTCTATTTCTATAATGGTGTTCATATAATAAAGATTATATTTTTATCACGCCATTCTCTATATAAAAATTATTTTTTTATATCTACTTCTAATATAAAGATCGAATTTTTATATCATCGCTATAAAAATCACAATTTTATTTCAACATATATATAATAAAAATCAGATTTTTATTTCGCTACATATATAAAGATCAAATTTTTACTAACTATGTAATATAAAAATCATATTTTTATTCTTCTACTAATATAAAAATCATATTTTTAAACATCTCTTTCTTTGTAAAAATCACATCTTTATGTGATAAAAATAATCACTTTATATGTATAAAATCCCGACCTTTCCATCTCTAAAAATCCTAACTTCTCGCATATAACAATCTCATTTTTCCTATGCTAACATATATATAGAAATCCATTATTTTCACTATTAAAAATATCGCCTTTTACACTTTTAAAAATATCGTCTTTTTCACTTTTAAAATTATCGTCTTTTTACTTTTAAAAATATCGTCTTTTTACTTTTAAAAATATCGTCTTTTTAGAAGTAATATAATCTTTCATACATTAAAAATATAATCTTTCTTGGATTAAAAATCTATTCTCTTCTATATTAAAAGAAATCATATTTTTCTAAGCTAAAAGAAATAAACAAATTAGAGAAAAACAGAAGAAGAAAAGAAAAGAAAAATAATTAAAAATAAAATAAAGACTTACTTTGATTGGTTTTTTTTTAGCAGGGGGGCGGGTTTGCTGAGTTCGCCCGAGGTGGCTAGGGGGTGAGGGGTCGGCGGACATCACTGGTGAGGGCAGCGGCATGGGGGAGGGTTTGGGGTGCTCAGCGTTGGGGATCTCGCGGCTTCAGGCATCGCGAGGGGGCGAGGTTCGCGTTGGTCATCAGGCAGGAGATGGCGGCGTTCTTCTCATCGACTGTTGGGGGGCTCGAGCTGAGGCGTCATCGAGCGGAGGTGAAGAAGTTGGAGGAAGAGGAGGTGGGGGTACGGGCTGACGAGGGGGGCGCCTCGCGTCTCATGCGGCGGTGGGCATCGTGGTCTTCCGCGATGGCTCCCCCTTCTCTTTTTTTTATACTTCCAATCGGGTTTACAAAGATAGGGGGCGTTGACTGAGTAAGTAAGAAGAGGGAGGGGTTAGTTATAAATTTTAATTATTTTATTTAATTATTTCCCAAAAAAGCAACTTTTATTTTCGACCCCTAAACGAGACCCACCGCCTGTCGTCCCTAGCTAATTACCCCCATTCCGAACACAATGGGCTATGTATCGTAAGTTGATTCAATCGTTTCGATCAGTTTTCGACAAAATCAAAATAAAAATCTATATATTGAATTTGAACGCACATTTCAGTTTATCGGGGCCACTTACGAACTCTAAAAATTCCCGAAAAATATTTTCTAGCTTCATATATACGATACGGTCCTAACAAAACTAATTTCATCGAATTCTGAGACCGTTTGAAAAATGGTCATTTTCTGGTCGATCAAAATCAACTGAAACTGGTCAAACATGTTTTACTTTGCCACGCTCACATATTGATTCGAAAAATTACGAATTTTGGAATCTAGAAATAACTTGACAACCCGGTTCCAACAAAAGTGGTTTCGTCGAAAACCGAGGTCGTTTGCAAAATTTCCATTTTTAAGGGCTAGAATTCCATAACGACTATTCTGAATTTTCAAACGGGCATAACTTTTGATCCTCACTATGAAATTTCGATTTTTCGGATTCGTTGGAAAGATATTCTCAATTAGATTCTAATATTTTTGGCTTTGCTAAAATCCGGTTTATTTTGCACCCGGTACATTCATTTGAACTTTGAAATCGAATTTTCAAACTACCGCGCCATTTTCAATTCCTTTTTTAATTATAAATAATTATTTATATTCTAACGATGATCTATATAAATATATACGTTCGAATTTTATTCAAAATAAATTTCTCGCCGTCATTGTTTAAAATAATTCATTTTAAATATTCAAAATTTCATCAAAATTGCCAAAATAAAAATTTTAAATTGGCTCAGAATTTCCGGGTTGTTACATTCTACCCCACTTAAAACTTTTCGTCCCCGAAAAGGAACGAAGCTGAAAGTTGTTTAACTGATCAACTCAATGTCCAATATTTTCTTTACGGCTTAAGTTCTTCAACTTTTCAATTTCTAAGAACTTTTCAAATTTTTCAAAAATTTGGCTAACACCCGAAATTTCCGAAAAATTTCGTCATAACCTCCCCTGCACCGGGGACTTCAGGATATTTCATATAGCCTCCCATGGCCTTCTTCAATCCAAAAAAAAAAAAGAAAAGCTAAGCGACTAGCCATTCGGCTCATAAAATCATCCAAACCCAATAAATTTGTAAACATGTACCTATTTGTCGGGCAAACAGTTTTATTCTTCTGCTCTAGCCTCCTTACTATGACCTGTTCAATGTAGGTACATGTATATGCATGCATTTTCAAACAATTTTCAATACAGTTCAATATTTGATTCAATTTGGCATAATGGTTCAAAATTATCAAACCAATAATCAAACAACACAACCACAAATCAATAAGTGGATTAACGTTTCAAATTCATAACTTTGATACATATACAGAAAATCATCTTTTTGAGGCCAAATCACAACAATGTAATCTATCTATATTTTTGGTTCTCAAACCAGTCTGATGGAAATATATAGATATCACACCTTCTTCACTCGAAAATAAATACTGGTGATGGTATACTTCATCATCAGGACCATGTCCGGGCAACTAGAGTGTGATTCTATATCTACCCAGCATATTAAAACTTCGAACATACGTTTATGATGCGTATATGCAAAACCTTTATATACTTGATTGTCCAAATTCAATATAAATTAATAATCAAATACGTATAATTGAATTTAATTTTCAAAACAATATTGTTTTCTTTTGAAAAATATACTCTTCACACTCGTTCTAGGATATTACTGATCCCATCTCTAACGAGTCATTCTAACTGGATATTACTAATCCAATATCTGATGAATTCTTTCGTATGGTTCTAATGTGTCTTGTTCTCGAGCTCTGTAAACTAGAGCTCTAATACCAGTTGTGATAACCCGTAACTTCCCCGGTAAGGAAAGCCCGGATTGCTTTGAGAACAACACACATCGAAACGCAAACAGAAGAACATTTCATTGTATATTACAACAATTCCATCAGAATACAAGAACATACAGAGTATGAATGAATATTATACAACAGAGGAAATCAGAGATTTAAATATAATACTGCAGCGGAAAAATAATACAAAAACATAACTGAAAGAAATACACGGATACAGAGCTTTCCGAGTATCATTCCAGCTGTAACCAGGTTCCTATGAATATAAATCTGCAAAACCAAAACTACTAGCTGCCCGTATCGAAAATAGGGGCACCCAGAGTTTAGGTTAAAACAATAAACTCCAGGTCAGTCATGTGACTGGTGTGAGAACTAAAACAGTTATTAATCTTTACTTTAAAAGAGAGTAATTCAAAGGACCACAGCGTATAACACGGAATGGGTTTCCTCCCAAGAATAAACAGCGCATAGAATAAACAGCGCAATGCTTTTTTGAAAAATGAAGCTATTATAAGACCCAGGTCCTATCACACAATACAACGCAAGCCGGAGGATAGGGTTTTACCTTATAAAAGCCAAAGAATGCTTGATACGCGAAATTTTATCTTTTGATTCTTAATCAGACCCCAACCGTAAATTAGTAAGAGAACGATTCCCTAAGTATTAACCCCGAAGGACGAAACCAACATCAGACCAATACCCAGGAAACCACCCATCTTAGCTCGTTTCCAGTTTGTTTCTGATTTTATATACAATCATAAATATCAATCATAGGCGGCATGGGTACCATATATCATGTCGCCATACTAGGCTCTACAAATAAAACTGAAATATCACGTATTGGAAATTGGATTTCCGTCCTGAGCCGAGGCCAGGGGAAAGCTCCTCTCCGCTTCGAGACACTCTAGCAAATGCCTCAGGACTACTCTCTTTGGGTAACCACTGGATCTTCAGGGCCAGTCCTCCCTTACGTTTGAGGATTAATTATTCCTGAACACACGTTTCTCGGTCCTAATAGACCTATATCCGAGGCGCCTCGCATTCCAACAACCACATAGGTAAAAATAATATAAATGTCAGCCAGTTTAAGCACTGACACTTCTTCTAGCTAGAAAGAAACGTCGTGTTCTCCCTGCAGTCACTATCCCGTTTTTGACTCATACCGAGGTGTGAGGCTCGCGAATCCACGCTATACACAAAGCTGCGCCACACAGGTCGTGCTTTGATATCAACCACAAGACTTTGCTTTTCAACAGGAGCCTTGATCATCTGCCACTTAAGCATGCCACACAGGCAATCAATTCACTCCATGCAATTGATGTCCATCGATCTACAACCTATGAGCTCGTACGTCTCAAAGAAGGGCGTTAAGCAGGAGAATAAATTCTCCGCCGCCAAACAGATGTATATTTAATAGAGACCAATCAGCACAGAATAAAATCCAATGTCAGACACACAGTCCATTTACAAGTCCGTTCTGGGTCTGAACGAAACCGGAGGCACTTTCCTCGCATATCCATCGATCTCCAACTAAGTCTGGACAATCACCAACTGTTTCCCTCATCTTGGGTGTACATCCCAATCTAGATCATCAGTAATCACCCAAACGATGTGAAGACTTCCGGTCTTCAACCACCGTCTTCATCTTCGACTTATCGTCGAATCGGTTATTCAGAATGGGTATAAACCCGGCCTTTCCGAATAACCCGCGTATATAATAAACAAATGTTACACAAACACAACATACGCCTCATTCCAATTCATCAGTCACTAACCGTAAATTAGCAAGAGAACAATTCCCCAAATATCAACCCCGAAGGCCGAAACCAACATCAGTTCAATACCTAGGAAACCATCCTTCTTAGCTAACCTACCGTTAGTTTCGAAATTTCACATTCTTAGGGAAAGGTTCCCATTAATTTTATCAAAGATAAATTCTTCTAAATTTATTCTTTAATCTTCCTTTGGATATCATTTCAAACCATGTTAAGGTTTTCCAAACTAGTCGGGATTAGCGAACAACACCGAAGTAATTATTTATTTTATTTCCCAATCCCAACCTATTTATACCATGGAGCAAAACTGGTAATACTCCATATCTAACACCACGGTGTTATTGGTAAAATTAATTACCATTTCACGTTCAAATCTAGTTAAAGATTTAACTATCGCTTTGGAGCAAAACTGGTGATACTCCATTCTCGATCTTTTCAATCTAATTAAAGATTCATTAAAACTCCACTTAGTTTTATTCTTCTCAAAAATCAATATCCTGTCTTTAACCGGGTTAAAGAACTAATGTCACCTAAAACACGGTTCACGATAAACCCAAAATCACATTATATTGCTAATCGGGTTAAAGAACAGGTGTTATTCAAAACACCGCTCACGATAAACCCCAAAACCAATTCAAATTCAATTCCAATTAAATACTAATTAACTGGACAATTTCACTAAATCTTAATTAAAAGATTTATTCTTTTCAAAACTGGGTTCAAGAACAGTGTTATTTAAGACACCATTCACGACGAACCCAAAATCCCATTTGATATTAAATACAAGGCTCTGAATAGAAAATATATTGGCTTATATTCAATATCAAATTCTGAAATCAACAAATATCATATTGGAAATAACGATATAAATATATCTTTCAAATTTCCACAACCATCTCTGTATAATCACGAAATCCGACATCGAAATATTCCGAAGATAATTTCGATTCAAATCCATTTCAATTCAATTATTGGAAATTCTGGTTACTTTTAAAACCATTTCAGATCCACTTTATTTATTTTAAAAATAAATAGAATTATAATTCTAGTTCAAGACTAGTTCATTTCGATAAAAATCTATTTTTATCTTTACATGTCATAATTTATTCGAGAATGGAGTATCACCAGTTTTGCTCCAAAGCGATAGTTAAATCTTTAATTAGATTTGAACGTGAAATGGTAATTAATTTTACTGATTACACCATGAAGGAAAGCATGGATTGCGTTGAGAACAACACACATCGGAACACAAACAGAAGAACATTTCATTGCTATTACAACAATTTCCATCAGAGTACAAGAATATACAGAGTATGAATAAATACTATACAATAGAGAATATTAGAGATTTAAATACATTACTGCAGGGGAAAAATAATACAAAACATAACTGATAGAAATACACAGATACAGAGCTTTCCGAATATGACTTCAGCTATAAACCAAGATCCTGTGAATATAAATCTGCAAAACCCAACTACTAGGTGCCCGTGTGGAAAATAAGGGCACCCAGCGTTTAGGTTAAAACAATAAACTCCAGGTCAGTCAAGTGACTGGCGTGAGAACTAAAACAGTTATTAATTCAATTTTTAAAGTTCGGTAAATCAAGGGACCACGCCGTATAACACGGAACGAGTTTCCTCCCAAGAATACCAGTGCATAAAACAAACAGCGCAATGCTAAGTAACGAAAAATGAAGCTGTTATAAGACCCAGGTCCCATCACACAATGCAACGCAAGCCAGAGGATAGAGTTTTACCTTATAACAGCCAAAGAATGCTTGATACACGAAATTTTATCTTTTGATTCTTACTCAGACTCCAACCGTAAATTAGTAAGAGAATGATTCCCTAAGTATTAACCCCGAAGGCCGAAACCAACATCAGAACAATACCCAGGAAACCACCCATCTTAGCTCATTTCCAGTTAGTTTCTGATTTTATATACAATCATAGGCGGCATTGGTACTATATATCATGTCGCCATACTAGGCTCCACAAATAAAACCGAAATATTACGTATTGGAAATTGGATTTCCGTCATGAGTCCAGGCAAGGGGCAAGCTCCTCTCCGCTTCGAGACACTCTAGCAAATGCCTCAGGACTACTCTCTCTGGGTAACCCTTGGATGCTTCAGGGCCGGTCCTCCCTTACGTTTGAGGATTAATTATTCCTGAACACACGTTTCCCGGTCCTAACAGACCTAAAATCGAGGCGCCTCGCATTCCAACAACCACATAGGTAAAAATAATATAAATGTTAGCCAGTTTAAGCACTGACACTACCTCTAGCTAGAAAGAAACGTCGTGTTCTCCCTGTAGTCACTATCCCGTTTTTAACTCATACCGAGGTGTGAGGCTCGCGAATTCACGCTATACACAAAGCTGCGCCACACAGGACGTGATTTGATCATCAACCACAAGTCTTTGCTTTTCAACAGGAGCCTTGATCATTTGCCACTTAGGCATGCCACACAGGCAATTCACTCCATGCGACTGATGTCCATCGATATACAACCTCTGAGCTCGTACGTCTCAGAGAAGGGCGTTAAGAAAGAGAATAAATTCTCCGCCGCCAAACAGATGTATATTTAATAGAGATCAATCAGCACAGAATAAAATCCAATGTCAGACACACAGTCCATTTACAAGTTCGTTCTGGGTCTGAACGAAACCGGAGGCACTTTCCTCGCATATCCATCGGTCTCTAAGTACGTCTGGACGATCACCAACTGATTCCCTCCTCTTGGGTGTACAGCCCAATCAAGATCATCAGTAATCACCCAAACGATGTGAAGACTTCCGGTCTTCAAACACCGTCTTCATCTTCGACATATCGTCGAATCGGTTATTCAGAATGGGTATAAACCCGGCCTTTCTGAATAACCCACGTATATAATAAACAAGTGTCATACAAACACAACATACGCCTCATTCCAATTCATCAGTATCTAACCGTAAATTAGCAAGAGAACAATTCCCCAAATATTAGCCCCGAAGGCCGAACCCAACATCAGATCAATACCCAAGAAATCATTCTTCTTAGCTAACCTACAGCTAGTTTCTAAATTTCATATTCTTGGGGAAAGGTTCCCATTAATTTTATCATAGATAAATTCTTTTAAATTTATTCTTTAATCTTCCTTTGGATGTTATTTCAAACCAAATTATGGTTTTCCAAACTAGTCGGGATTAGCGAACCACACCGAAGTAATTATTTATATTATTTCTCTATCCCAACCTATTCATCCTATGAAGCAAAACTGGTAATACTCCATATCTAACACCACGGTGTTATCGGTAAAATTAATTACCATTTTCCGTTCAAATCTAATAAAAGATTTAACTACCGCTCGGAGCAAAACTGGTGGTACTCCGTTCTTGATCATTTTCCAAAATTGATAATTCAAATTATCAATTCCTATTTTAATCTGATTAAAGATTCATTAAAACTCCTCTTAGTTTTAATCCTCCCAAAAATCAATATAATTGATTTTTTAACTTTGGAAAATCCCATTAAATCTTTATAAAAAGATTTATAAATTCCAAATCATATTCTATTGTAAATCGAGTTAAAGAACGGATGTCATTAAAAACACAGTTCACAATAAACCCAATTCACATTCCATTTATAATCGGGTTAAAGAAAAAGTGTTATTTAAAACATTGCTCACGATAAACCCAAAATAAAATTCTAATTCAATTCCAATCAAATATATTAATTAATTGGTATACTTCATTAAATCTAAATAAAAAGATTTAATCTTTCCTCAACTGGGTTCAAGGACAGTGTTAATGAAGACACCATTCACGACAAACCCAAATCTCATTTGATATTAAATATAAGGCTCTGAATAGAAAATATATCGGCTTATATTCAATATCAAATTCTGAAATCAACAAATATCGTATTGGAAATAACGATATAAAATATATCTTCCAAATCTCTATAAAAATATTCGTATAATCCAGAATCTAATCATCAAAATATTCCAAAAAAAATTTCGATTCAAATCCAATCCAATTCATATATTAGAAATTCTGGTTATTTTTAAAACCATTTCAAATCCAGTTTATTTATTTTAAAAAAAATATTGAATTAATAATTCTAGTTCAAAACTAGTTCATTTTGATAAAAATATATTTTATCTTTTCAAATGTGGAATTTTTCATCCCAGTTCTTTCCAATTCATATATTATGATTTTACACAAATTATTAATAATTTTATCAAGGTCCGTACAGTCGGTTTTCAAAAACGCCACCGAACTGCAATTACAGCGACCTTTTCCAAATTTGATTTGGACATAATTCCAAATCCAACCGTTAGATTTCAAATTTCTAATAGTCATTGGAAAGCACGTTTCGATACGAACCCGACGGTTCCGGTTTTCGGAGAATCCGACGGTCGGATCTCCCGTAATGTACATTCGAAGTCAATGGTCGAAATTCGCGAACTGTCACGGCGCGGCGCGTTCTATTCAGGCCATTATATAATATATATATATATATAAATATATATATATATATATATATCATCGATTTCCTCTTAAAACGTATTTTATAAATCGTTTTAAATTCGTTTTCGAAACGATTTCAACTTCCTATTCAATTTCGAATCAAAATTGAATATTCTACATCATCGATATACAAATTACAATATTTTCAAAACATTATATTTTGAAATCACCTCCTTTTCTATAATCATTATAAAAACGAATATAATCGATAAAAATATCATTCGCGTCAAAATAGCACATCTCTAATCAACACGGCTTTATATTTTTCAATAACTTCGTTATTCTATTCAACAAATGAATATTTATTCTATTCAACACATGAATCTATATTTCTTTCAACACATGACTATTCTCAACACATGAGTACTGTCAACACATGACTATTTTTGTTATTTAATATATTTTATAAAATTATGATTTCTATCATTTAATTTTTAATCAAACTCTAACCGAAAATTAGCAAGAGAGCAATTCCCTAAATATTAACCCCGAAGGCCGAAACCAACATCAGATCAATATCCGGGAGACCACTCATCTTATCTATTTTCCAGTTTGTTTCTAATTTTATATATGATAAAGATGTAAATTTTATTGTTAAAATATTTCGTTCAACACATGAATCTATATTTTTTTCAACACATGACTATTCTCAACACATGAGTACTGTCAACACATGAATCTTTATTTTATAATATTTTTTATTTTCCCAATTGGAATGAGGCCCAATCAATTACCATATAATGTTAATTATATGGATTCCATACAACACATGTATATAATAGCAACGATAAATAATCAACCATCATCCAAAGTGCACCACACAACTGCATAAGCATTAAGTATAAATAATTAATGCTCGTACAGTCTGTCAATCCAACGATCGACATACCACTAAACAATTGGGATTAGTGTACGTCAAATATCATCCCAACACCCGTGTGGGGTTTCAATCCACAAACACTGAATATTATTTGTGCAGTTGGGCGACGTGTAAAATTTATCATCCCAATCAATGTCCTTCAAATAGGTGTACATAAACAAACCGTCTGGTTTGTAAATGAATATTTATTTATTCACATTCACATTAAAAATTATATTTTTAACGATAATTAATTTATTTTAACACATTAATGTTTATTTATCCATTTCACATCAACATCACAAACAAACTTCACAACACGTCGAACAAGCATACAAGCAGTCCATGGTCTATGGACGACGGTATCGGGTGCTGCTAAGCACCGTCTGCATCCTAGTGTATATATTTAACTAGAAAACAAGATTTAAAGTGAGTTCTCACCGACTAGCTAAACCAATACCACGGCTCTTCATATGTAGAAATCTTCGTCGTGCTCGCCTTTTGTCTGTTTCATTGTCTGTAGCCACTACATATATAAAAATCACATTTTTATATTGTTGCTATGTATATAAAAATTCTATTTTTATGACTACGCTACATGGATAAAAATTCTATTTTTATACCGCTACTATATAAATAAAAATTCTATTTTTACATCGCTACTATATCGATAAAAAATCTATTTCTATAATGGTGTTCATTTAATAAAGATCATATTTTTATCACGCCATTCTCTATATAAAAATTATATTTTTATATCTACTTATAATATAAAGATCGAATTTTTATATCATCGCTATAAAAATCACATTTTTATTTCAACATATATATAATAAAAATCTGATTTTCATTTCGCTACATATATAAAGATCAAATTTTTACTAACTATATAATATGAAAATTGTATTTTTATTCTTCTACTAATATAAAAATCATTTTTTTAAACATCTCTTTCTTTGTAAAAATCACATCTTTATGTGATAAAAATAAATACTTTATATGTATAAAATCCCGACCTTTCCACCTCTAAAAATCCTAACTTCTCGCATATAACAATCTCAATTTTCCTAAGCTAACATATATATAGAAATCCATTCTTTTCACCATTAAAAATATCGCCTTTTACACTTTTAAAAATATCGTCTTTTTCACTTTTTAAAATTATCGTCTTTTTACTTTTAAAAATATCGTCTTTTTACTTTTAAAAATATCGTCTTTTAACTTTTAAAAGTAATATAATCTTTCATACATTAAAAATATAATCTTTCTTGGATTAAAAATCTATTATCTTCTATATTAAAAGAAATATTTTTCTAAGCTAAAAGAAATAAACAAATTAGAGAAAAACAGAAGAAGAAAAGAAAAGAAAAATAATTAAAAATAAAATAAAGACTTACTTTGATTGGGTTTTTTTTTTATAGCAGGGGGTCGGTTTGTTGAGTTCGCCGGAGGTGGCTAGGGAGGGAGGGGTCGGCGGACATCACGGGTGGGGGCAGCGGCACGTGGGAGGGTTTGTGGTGCTCAGCGTTGGGGATCTCGCGGCTTCAGGCGTCGCGAGGGGGAGAGGTTCGCATTGGTCATCAGGCAGGAGGTGGCGGCATTCTTCTCGTCGACGGGTGGGGGGGAGGGCTCGAGCTGAGGTGACATCGAGCGGAGGTGAAGGAGTTGGAGGAAGAGGAAGTGGGGGGTACGGGCTGACGAGGGGGGCGCCTCGTGCCTCAGGCGGCAGTGGGCATCGCGGTCTTCCGCGATCGCTCCCCCTTCTCTCTTTTTTTTATTTCCAATCGAGTTTACAAAGACAGGGGGTGTTGACTGAGTAAGTAAGAAGAGGGAGGGAGTTAGTTATAAATTTTAATTATTTTATTTAATTATTTCCCAAAAAAGCAACTTTTATTTTCGACCCCTAAACGAGACCCAGCGCCTGTCGTCCCTAGCTAATTACCCCCATTCCGAACACAATGGGCTATGTATCGTAAGCCGATTCAATCGTTTCAATCAGTTTTCGTCAAAATCAAAATATAACTATATATATTGAATTTGAACGCACATTTCAATTTACCGGGGCCACGTATGAACTCTAAAAATTCCCGAAAAATATTTTCTAGCTTCGTATTGACGATACGGTCCTACAAAATAAATTTCGTCAAATTCTGAGACCGTTTGAAAAATGGCCATTTTCCAGTCGATTAAAATCAACTGAAACTGGTCAAACGCGTTTTCCTTTACCACACTCACATATTGATTCGAAAAATTACGAATTTTGGAATCTAGCAATATCTTGACATCACGGATCCAACAAAAGTGGTTTTGTCGAAAACCGAGGTCATTTGCAAAATTTCCATTTTTAAGGGCCAGAATTCCATAGCGACTATTCTGAATTTTCAACTGGACATAACTTTTGATTCCTACTGTGAAATTT
Organism: Allium sativum; assembly: GCA_030737875.1. Taxonomy (NCBI): domain Eukaryota; kingdom Viridiplantae; phylum Streptophyta; class Magnoliopsida; order Asparagales; family Amaryllidaceae; genus Allium; species Allium sativum. The sequence goes on from CM060913.1 coordinate 40,624,898, forward strand.
TGATTTTTTGGATTCATTAGAAAGATATTCTCAATTAGATTCTAATATTTTTGATTTCGCTAAAATCCGGTTTATTTTGAACTCTGTACATTCATTTGAACTTTGAAATCGATTTATCGAACTACCGCGCCATTTTTAATTCCTTTTCAACAGAATAAATGACGACATGTAAATTATTACATCATGTGTTTTGGTAAATTTAATCACCATTCGGTCATCCAAATTTAATTAAAGATTTATTCAAACCCTAATTGGTTCATCTCTAAAATCATTTCATATTGATTGTTCTACGTTCTGGAAATTAATCCTGCTTTTACGCGGGTTAAAGAACTAATGTCATTTAAACACAGTTCACGACAAACCCCAAATCCAATTTGATATTAAACACAAGGCTCTGAATAGAAAATAATATCGGCTTATATTCAACATCAAATTCTGAAACCAACAAATATCGTATTGGAAATAACGATATTAATATATCTTTCAAATTTCCACAACCATATCTGTATAATCACGAAATCCAACATCGAAATATTCCGAGGATAATTTCAATTAAAATCCTTTCCAATTCCATATATTGGAAATTCTGGTTATTTTTAAAACCATTTCAAATCCAATTTATTTATTTAAAAATAAATAAATTATTATTCTAGTTAATAACTAGTTCATTTCGATAAAAATCTATTTTTATCTTTTCAAATATGGGATTTTTCAGCCCAGTTCTTTCCAAATCATTTATTATGATTTTACACAAATTATTGATATTTTTAATAATTTTATCAAGGCCCATACAGTCGATTTCCATCAAAGGCCATCGAACTACACTTACAACGACCTTTTCCAAATTTGATTTGGACATAATTCCAAATCCACCCGTTAGATTTCAAATCTCTAATATTTTTTAGAAAGCTCTTTTCGATACGAACCCAACGGTTCCGGTCTTAGGAGAATCCGACGGTCGGATCTCCCGTAATATCCATTCGAAATCAATGGTCGAAATTCGTGAACTACCGCAGCACGACGCGTTCTATTCAGGCCATTAAGTTTATATATTATATATATTTCATCGATTTCAATTCAAAACGTATTTTATAAATTGTTTTAAATTCGTTTCAAAAACGATTTTTTCAATTTTATATCAAAATTGAGTATTCCATATACATGACAATTTTATACAGTGTATACATAAGTTAAAAATTATATTTTTAATCAATCAACATTTATTTCATTCGCACTTCATATATATATTATTCACTTCTTATATATATATATATAATTCATTTCATATGTACATTATTTTTCATTTCATATATATATATATATGTATATTTTTCACGTTTCATATATATAATATTTTCACTTTCATATATATATATATATATAATATTTTCACTTTCATATATATAATGTTTTCACTTTCATATATATAATCTTTTCACTTTCATATATATAATGTTTTCATTTCACATCGTATATATTTTATTCAACACACACACACATATATATATATATATTCATCTCATATATATATTTTATTTCACATCGTATATATATTTCATACACTTCTAATATATATAATTCATTTCACATCACGATCAATTTTCACGCAGAATACAGCCAAACAAACAAGTCGTCCATGGTCTGTGGACGACGGGGAACAGTTCATATATGCAGTTATGAAATAAATAACTGTACAGAAAATTATAGTGAGAGAATTCTCACATTGGGATCCACTCCGTCAACTTTATCTGAATTTTTGTTCTGTTTCGATTTGAAATTGACTGAAATTCTGACGTGCTCTGTTTTGGACGCGGTCAGTTTTGTTGCAAAGCTCTCGTCCCCACGATCGCAACGGATCCAAGTTTGTAATTTTTCGACCTCGTACGCAATAGTTACGGTGTTACAAAGTTTAATCACATAATTTATATAATTGATTAATTAATTAAAATACTTAACCCATTTAATTTCACCATCATTCCAGTTAAAACCCTAATCCGACTTTTGCTCCGTCTACCTCTCTCCTCACCGCGCCTAACACCTTCGCCGTGACCCACATCGGAGGTCACCGTTCTGACCGCCTCCATGAGAGCTTCCGCCGCCCCCAAACCCCACTAACTTCGTTGGTTCCCACGTCCATAAATCCCTTCACGAACGCTCTGCGCTTTAGCGCTGAAATCGAGAAATTCCTGCCCCCGTTTTTAATGACATCCGTTCTTTAACCCGATTTACAGTAGAATATGATTTGGAATTTATTCTTATACCATTTGAAAAATAATGTAAATATTATCTGTGAATTATGACACGTAAGTTATGACATGAACTACCGCTGCCCCCACCAGTGATGTCCGCCGACCCCTCCCCCACTGCTACCTCCGGCGAACTCAGCAAACCCACCCTGCTAAAAAAAACCAATCAAAGTAAGTCTTTATTTTATTTTTAATTATTTTTCTTTTCTTTTTTCTTCTTTTTTTCTCTGATTTGTTTATTTCTTTTAGCTTAGAAAAATATGATTTCTTTTAATATAGAAGAGAATAGATTTCTAATCCAAGAAAGATTATATTTTTAATGTATGAAAGATTATATTATTTTTAAAAGTAAAAAGACAATATTTTTAAAAGTAAAAGGACGATATTTTTAAAAGTAAAAAAGACGATATTTTTAAAAGCGAAAAAGACGATATTTTTAAAAATGCAAAAGCAGGTGATTTCAAAATATAACGTTTTGAAAATATTGTCATTTGTATATCGATGATGTGAAATATTCAATTTTGATTCGAAATTGAATAGGAAGTTGAAATCATTTCGAAAACGAATTTAAAACGATTTATAAAATACGTTTTAAAAGGAAATCGACGAAATATATATAATATATGTATATTATATATATAATGGCCTGAATAGAACGCACCGCGCTGCGGCAATTCGCGAATTTCAACCATTGACTTCGAACGGACATTACGGGAGATCCGACCGTCGGATTCTCCTAAAACCGGAACCGTTGGGTTCGTATCGGAAAGAGCTTTCTAAAGAATATGAGAAATTAGAAATTTAACAGTTGGATTTGAAATTATGTCCAAATCAAATTTGGAAAAGGTCGCTATAAGTGCAGTTCGATGACCGTTTATGGAAATCGACTGTACGGGCCTTGATAAAATTATTAAAAATATCAATAATTAGTGTAAAATCATAAGAAATGATTTGGAAAGAACTGGGATGAAAAATTCCATATTTGAAAAGATAAAAATAGATTTTTATCGAAATGAACTAGTTATTAACTAGAAAAATAATCCAATATTTTTAAATAAATAAAATGGATTGAGATGTGGTTTTAATATAACCAAAAATTTCCAATATAAGAATTGGAATGGATTTGAATCGAAACTATCTTCAGAATATTTCGATATTGGATTCCATGATTATACGGATATTGTGGAGGAATTTGGAAGATTTATATATCGTTATTCCAATACGATATTTGTTGATTTCAGAATTTGATATTGAATATAAGCCAATATAATTTCTATTCAGGGCCATGTATTTAGTATCGAATTGGATTTTGGGGTTTGTCGTGAACTGTGTTTAAACGACATTGGTTCTTTAACCCCGTTAAAGCAGGATTAATTTCCAGAAAGTTGAACAATTAGTAAGAAATGATTTTAGAGATAGAAACCAATCGGAGTTTGAATAAATCTTTAATTAGATTGTGAATGAATATATGGTAATAAATAAATTACCAAAACGAGATTGAACCAAATGTACTTGGTTGTTGATATGGATTGAGCTAATTGATTGTTGATACTGATTCTTATTGATTGATTGACTGTGTGAATGGTGCTCGACCAGTTTATGAGCAGAACATGCTTTTACAGTTAGCATTGGGTTGGGTTGAAAATATCTGTGTGCTAACGCCTTGCGAAACACTTCACGATATGACGATAAGGCGTTTAGCGAGTTGTGTTCATTTCAAATTTAATAAATGATTTGGAAATGATATTTTTCTTAAGTGAAAAGAAATATATTCCTAATTTTGGACAGGGAATGTTTTATAAAAATGTTTTATAAAGTAGAAAGGATTTTGAGGCCTAAAACCCGATGATTTCTAAAATGATTTAGAAATGTATTATGTTTTACATTGTGGTTCATCGCGTATTCGATTAGTTGCTATTGATAACATATCTGTTTGGTGGCGGAGAATTTATTCTCTTACTTAACACCCTTCTTTGAGACGTACGAGCTCAAAGGTTATGTGATTAATAGTGGCTGATCATATATGTGAAATGCTGATGTGAAGTACTATGTTTTGAAAGTACTTGTGATTATTATGTTGTGAAATGATTTTCTCTACTTCGAGATATGAAATGATTTAGTGTGTGGCTAAAGATTCGGGTAACCCTGAGACTAAAAGTATGTGTGATAGGGCGGTGTATGCTCTCCATGCGTGGGAGGTGCATTGTCGGTGTAGCTTGCTCTTATGTGGGGTAGGTGCACAATTATATATCGAGTTGCTAGGTGCGTACCCTTTGACGTATCGATGGGGAGCACGATATTTGGTTGCATACTTGTTTGTATGCATTGTTATGTTTTGGAATTCATATTTCCAAACGATTTGATTTGAGATCCCGAAGTGAAAGCTACTTTGATATAAAGCTAGATATGTATTTCAAATGATTTGAAATAGAAATCGGGAAATAAAGTCCAAAGGAATAATTTCTGTAAATTGAATTGGATTTAGAAAATATACGTGTGGTGATTAATCTAAATGGGTAGATTGGGTTATTGCATGTTGATTAATGCATAGTAGATCCATATATCTATATTGATTGTTGTTTATACACTGGCATTCATGGGGGTGAACCCGTTCCGCATTAGCGGCGTGGTCCCTTGATTTGCCTTATCATTTTATATAATTTAATAACTGTTTAGAGTTTCTCACTCCAGTCCTATGACTATCCTGTAGTTTGCTTTTCCCTTGCAAACTCAGGTGCCCTTATTTTCCACATGGGCAGTCGAGTAATTTTATTTGCAGATATATTGAGCATGATTCTGGATTGAAGCTTTAAGCTGTGTCCAGGCATTTACAGTCTTCCGCTGTGTAGTTTATATTTCCTTTGTGCATTGTATTACATTTATTGTAAAATCATCTTCCTCTGTATTGATTATATTTCGATATACTCTGAAATTCTGTACTCTGATGTAACATTATTATGATGTTTATAAAAGTCTTCTGAATATATATATATATATATATGCGAATGGAAAATAATATATATATATATATATATGAAATGTGAAAAATATATATATGAAAAGTGAAATCTACTTTGATATAAAAAGTTAGATATGTATTTCAAATGATTTTAAATAAGAAATCGGGAATAAAATCCAAAGGAATAATTTCTGTAAATTGAATTGGATTTAGAAAATCTAAGAGTGGTGATTAATCTAAATGGGTAGATTGAGATATTGCATGTTGATTGATGCATAGTAGATCCATATATCTATATTGATTGTTGTTTATACACTGGCATTCATGGGGGTAAACCCGTTCCGCGTTAGCGGCGTGGTCTCGTGATTTGCCTTATCATTTTATACAAGTTTATAACTATTTTGAGATCATCATGGTATAAACCCGGCCTTTCTGAATAACCCGCGTATATAATAAACAAGTGTTACATAAACACAACATACGCCTCGTTCCAATTCATCAGTCACTAACCGTAAATTAGCAAGAGAACAATTCCCCAAATATTAACCCCGAAGGCCAAAACCAACATCGGATCAATACCCGGGAAACCATTCTTCTTAGCTAACTTACAGCTAGTTTCTAAATTTCATATTCTTAGGGAAAGGTTCCCATTAATTTTATCAAAGATAAATTCTTTAAAATTTATTCTTTAATCTTCCTTGGGATGTCATTTCAAACCAAATTATGGTTTTCCAAACTAGTCGGGATTAGCGAACTACACCGAAGTAATTATTTATTTTATTTCCCAATCCCAACCTATTCATCCCATGAAGCAAAACTGGTAATACTCCATATCTAACACCACGGTGTTATCGGTAAAACTAATTACCATTTCACGTTCAAATCTAATTAAAGATTTAACTATCACTTTAGAGCAAAACTGGTGATAATCCATTCTCGATCACTTTCCAAATTTGATAATTTAAATTATCAATTCACATTTCAATCTAATTACAGATTCATTAAAACTCCACTTAGATTTAATCTTCTCAAAAATCAATATCCTGCCTTTAACTGGGGTTAAAGAACCAATGTCACCTAATACACGATTCGCGATAAACCTAAAATCACTTTCAAATTCAATTCCAATTAAATATTATTTAATTGGTACACTTCATTAAATCTAAATAGAAATATTTTCTCAACTGGGTTCAAGAACATTGTTAATGAAGACACCATTCACGACAAACCCAAATCTCATTTGATATTAAATATAAGGCTCCGAATAGAAAATATATCGGCTTATATTCAATATCAAATTCTGAAATCAACAAATATCGTATTGGAAATAACGATATAAAATATATCTTCCAAATCTCCATAACAATATTCATATAATCCCGAATCTAATCATCGAAATATTCCAAAGATAATTTCGATTCAAATCCATTCCAATTCATATATTGGAAATTCTGGTTATTTTTAAAACCATTTCAAATCCAGTTTATTTATTTTAAAAAATATTGAATTCATAATTCTAGTTCAAAACTAGTTCATTTTGATAAAAATACATTTTATCTTTTCAAATGTGGAATTTTTCATCCCAGTTCTTTCCAATTCATATATTATGATTTTACACAAATTATTAATATTTTTAATAATTTTATCAAGGCCCGTACAGTCGGTTTTCAATAACTGCCACCGAACTGCACTTACAGCGACCTTTTCCAAATTTAATATGGACATAATTCCAAATCCAACCATTAGATTTAAAATTTCTAATATTCATTGGAAAGCTCTTTTTGATACGAACCCAACGGTTCCGGTTTTAGGAGAATCCGATGGTCGGATCTCCCGTAATGTCCATTCGAAGTCAATGGTCGAAACTCGCGAACTGCCGCGGTGCGTTCTATTCAGGCCATTATATATATAATATACATATATATTATATATATTTCATCGATTTCCTTTTAAAACGTATTTTATAAATCGTTTTAAATTCGTTTTCAAAACAATTTCAACTTCCTATTCAATTTCGAATCAAAATTGAATATTCCACATCATCGATATACAAACGACAATATTTTCAAAACGTTATATTTTGAAATCACCTCCTTTTCTATAATCATTATAAAAATGAATATAATCGATATAAATATCGTTCGCGTCAAAATAGCGCATCTCTAATCAACACGGCTTTATATTTTTTAATAACCTCGTTATTCTATTCAACAAATGAATATTTATTCTATTCAACACATGAATCTATATTTCTTTCAACACATGACTATTCTCAACACATGAGTACTGTCAACACATGACTATTTTTGTTATTTAATATATTTTAAAAAATTATGATTTCTATCATTTAATTTTTAATTAAACTCTAACCGTAAATTAGCAAGAGAGCAATTCCCTAAATATTAACCCCGAAGGCTGAAACCAACATCAGATCAATATCCAGGAGACCACTCATCTTATCTATTTTCCGGTTAGTTTCTAATCTTATATATGATAAAGATGTAAATTTTATTGTTAAAATATTTTGTTCAACACATGAATCTATATTTTTTTCAACACATGACTATTCTCAACATATGAGTACTGTCAACACATGAATCTTTATTTTATAATATTCTTTATTTTCCCAATTGGAATGAGGCCCAATCAATTACCATATAATGTTAATTATATGGATTCCATACAACACATGTATATAATAGCAACGATAAATAATCAACCATCATCCAAAGTGCACCACACAACTGCATAAGCATTAAATATAAATAATTAACGCCCGTACAGTCTGTCAATCCAACGATCGACATACCACTAAACAATTGGGATTAGTGTACGTCAAATATCATCCCAACACCCGTGTGGGGGTTTCAATCCACAAACACTGAATATTATTTGTGCAGTTGGGCGATGTGTAAAATTTATCATCCCAATCAATGTCCTTCAAATAGGTGAACATAAACAAACCGTCTGGTTTGTAAATGAATATTTATTTATTCACATTCACGTTAAAAATTATATTTTTAACGATAATTAATTTATTTTAACACATTAATGTTTTTTTATCCATTTCACGTCAACATCACAAACAAACTTCACAACACATCAAACAAGCATACAAGCCGTCCATGGTCTGTGGACGACGGGTGTCGGGTGCTGCTAAGCACCGTCTGCATCCTAGTGTATATTTTTAACTAGAAAACAAGATTTAAAGTGAGTTCTCACCGACTAGCTAAACCAATACCACGACTCTTCATATGTAGAAATCTTCGTCGTGCTCGTCTTTTGTCTATTTCATTGTCCGTAGCCACTACATATATAAAAATCACATTTTTATATTGTTGCTATGTATATAAAAATTCTATTTTTATAACTACGCTACAAGGATAAAAATTCTATTTTTATACCGCTACTATATAAATAAAAATTCTATTTTTACATCGCTACTCTATGGATAAAAATTCTATTTCTATAATGGTGTTCATATAATAAAGATTATATTTTTATCACGCCATTCTCTATATAAAAATTATATTTTTATATCTACTTCTAATATAAAGATCGAATTTTTATATCAACGCTATAAAAATCACATTTTTATTTCAACATATATATAATAAAAATCAGATTTTTATTTCGCTACATATATAAAGATCAAATTTTTACAAACTATATAATATAAAAATTGTATTTTTATTCTTCTACTAATATAAAAATCATTTTTTTAAACATCTCTTTCTTTGTAAAAATCACATCTTTATGTGATAAAAATAATCACTTTATATGTTTAAAATCCCGACCTTTCCATCTCTAAAAATCCTAACTTCTCGCATATAACAATCTCATTTTTCCTATGCTAACATATATATAGAAATCCATTCTTTTCACTATTAAAAATATCGCCTTTTGCACTTTTAAAAATATCGTCTTTTTCACTTTTAAAATTATCATCTTTTTACTTTTAAAAATATCGTCTTTTTACGTTTAAAAGTAATATAATCTTTAAAACATTAAAAATATAATCTTTCTTGGATTAAAAATCTATTCTCTTCTATATTAAAAGAAATCATATTTTTCTAAGCTAAAAGAAATAAACAAATCAGAGAAAAACAGAAGAAGAAAAGAAAAATAATTAAAAATAAAATAAAAACTTACTTTGATTGGGTTTTTTTAGCGGGGGGTGGGTTTGCTGAGTTCGCCGGAGGTGGCTAGGGGGGAGGGGTCGGCGGACATCACTGGTGGGGGCAGCGACACGGGGGAGGGTTTGGGGTGCTTGGCGTTGGGGATCTCGCGGCTTCAGGCATCGCGAGGGGGAGAGGTTCGCGTTGGTCATCAGGCAGGAGGTGGCGGCGTTCTTCTCGTCGACGGTTGGGGGGGCTCGAGCTGAGGTGACATCAAGCGGAGGTGAAGGAGTTGGAGGAAGAGGAGGTGGGGGTACGGGCTGACGAGGGGGGCGCCTCGTGTCTCAGGCGGCGGTGGGCATCGTGGTATTTCGCGATCGCTCCCCTTCTCTTTTTTTTTATTTCCAATCAGGTTTACAAAGATAGGGGGCGTTGACTGAATGAGTAAGTAGAGGGAGGGGGTTAGTTATAAATTTTAATTATTTTATTTAATTATTTCCCAAAAAAACAACTTTTATTTTCGACCCCTAAACGAGACCCAGCACCTGTCGTCCTTAGCTAATTACCCCCATTCCGAACACAATGGGCTATGTATCGTAAGCTGATTTGATTGTTTCAATCAGTTTTCGTCAAAATCAAAATATAACTATATATATTGAATTTGAACGCACATTTCAATTTACCGGGGCCACGTATGAACTCTTAAAATTCCCGAAAAATATTTTCTAGCTTTGTATTGATGATACGGTCCTAACAAAACAAATTTCGTCAAATTTTGAGACCGTTTAGAAAATGGCCATTTTCCAGTCGATTAAAATCAACTGAAACTGGTCAAACGCGTTTTCCTTTACCACGCTCACATATTGATTCAAAAAATAATGAATTTTGGAATCTAGCAATATCTTGACATCTCGGATCCAACAAAAGTGGTTTCGTCGAAAACCGAGGTCGTTTGCAAAATTTCCATTTTTAAGGGCCAGAGTTCCATAACGACTATTCTGAATTTTCAACCTGGCATAACTTTTGATTCTCGCTACGAAATTTTGATTTTTCGAATTCGTTAGAAAGATATTCTCAATTAGATTCTAATATTTTTGATTCGCTAAAATCCAGTTTATTTTGAATCATGTACATTCATTTGAACTTTGAAATCGAATTATCGAACTACCGCGCCATTTTCAATTCCTTTTCAACAGAATAAATTATGACATGTAAATTATTACATCACGTGTTTAGGTAAATTTAATCACCATTCATTCATCCAAATATAATTAAATATTTATTCAAACCCTAATTGGTTTCATCTCTAAAATCATTTCATATTGATTGTTCTACTTTTTGGAAATTAATCCTTCTTTTACGCGGGTTAAAGAACTAATGTCATTTAAACACAGTTCACGACAAAACCAAAATCCAATTTGATATTAAACACAAGGCTCTGAATAGAAAATAATATCGACTTATATTCAACATCAAATTCCGAAACCAACAAATATCGTATTGGAAATAACGATATTAATATATCTTTCAAAATTCCACAACCATATCTGTATAATCACGAAATCCAACATCGAAATATTCCGAAGATAATTTCGATTCAAATCCTTTCCAATTCCATATATTGGAAATTCTAGTTATTTTTAAAACCATTTCAAATCCAATTTATTTATTTAAAAATAAATAAATTATTATTCTAGTCAACACATGAATCTTTATTTTGTAACATTCTTTATTTTCTCAATTGGAATGAGGCCCAATCAATTACCATATAATGTTAATATATGGATTCCATACAACACATGTATATAATATGAACGATAAATAATCAACCATCATCCAAAGTGCAACACACAACTGCATAAGCATTAAATATAAATAATTAACGCTTATACAGTCTGTCAATCCAACGATCGACATACCACTAAACAATTGGGATTAGTGTACGTCAAATATCATCTCAACACCCGTGTGGGGTTTCAATCCACAAACACTGAATATTATTTGTGCAGTTGGGCGATGTGTAAAATTTATCATCCCAATCAATGTCCTTCAAATAGGTGTAGATAAACAAGCCGTCCGGTTTGTAAATTAATGTTTATTTATTCACATTCACGTTAAAAATTATATTTTTAACGATAACTAATTTATTTTAACACATTAATGTTTATTTATCCATTTCACATCAACATCACAAACAAACTTCACAACACATCAAACAAGCATACAAGTCATCCATGGTCTGTGGACGATGGGTGTCGGGTGCTGCTAAGCACCGTTTGCATCCTAGTATATATTTTTAACTAGAAAACAAGATTTAAAGTGAGTTCTCACCGACTAGCTAAACCAATACCACGACTCTTCATATGTAGAAATCTTCGTCGTGCTCGCCTTTTGTCTGTTTCATTGTCCGTAGCCACTACATATATAAAAATCACATTTTTATATTGTTGCTATATAGATAAAAATTCTATTTTTATAACTACGCTACATGGATAAAAATTCTATTTTTATACCGCTACTATATAAATAAAAATTCTATTTTTACATCGCTACTATATAGATAAAAATTCTATTTCTATAATGGTGTTCATATAATAAAGATTATATTTTTATCACGCCATTCTCTATATAAAAATTATATTTTTATATCTACTTATAATATAAAGATCGAATTTTTATATCATCGCTATAAAAATCACATTTTTATTTCAACATATATATATAATAAAAATCAGATTTTTATTTCGCTACATATATAAAGATCAAATTTTTACTAACTATATAATATAAAAATCGTATTTTTATTCTTCTACTAATATAAAAATCATATTTTTAAACATCTCTTTCTTTGTAAAAATCACATCTTTATGTGATAAAATTCATCACTTTATATGTATAAAATCCCTACTTTTCCATCTCTAAAAATCCTAACTTCTCGCATATAAAAATCTCATTTTTCCTATGCTAACATATATATAGAAATCCATTCTTTTCACTATTAAAAATATCGCCTTTTACACTTTTAAAAATATCGTCTTTTTCACTTTTAAAAATATCATCTTTTTTACTTTTAAAAATATCGTCTTTTTACTTTTAAAAATATCGTCTTTTTACTTTTAAAAATAATATAATCTTTCATACATTAAAAATATAATCTTTCTGGGATTAAAAATCTATTCTCTTCTATATTAAAAGAAATCATATTTTTCTGTGCTAAAAGAAATAAACAAATCAGAGAAAAAAAGAAGAAAAAAGAAAAGAAAAATAATTAAAAATAAAATAAAGACTTAATTTGATTGGTTTTTTTTTAGCAAGGGGGTGGGTTTGCTGAGTTCGCCGGAGGTGGCTAGGGGGGAGGGGTCGGGGGACATCACTGGTGGGGGCAGCGGCACGGGGGAGGGTTTGGGGTGCTTGGCGTTAGGGATTCGTGGCTTTAGGCGTCGCGAGGGGGAGAGGTTCGCATTGGTCATCAGGCAGGAGGTGGCGGCGTTCTTCTCGTCGACGGTTGGGGGGGCTCGAGCTAAGGCGACATCGAGCTGAGGTGAAGGAGTTGGAGGAAGAGGAGGTGGGGGTACGGCCTGACGAGGGGGCGCCTCGCGCCTTAGGCGGTGGTGGGCATCGCGGTCTTCCGCGATCGCTTCCCCTTCTTTTTTTTATTTCCAATCGGGTTTACAAATATATGGGGCGTTGACTGAGTAAGTAAGAAGAGGGAGGGGGTTAGTTATAAATTTTAATTACTTCCCAAAAAACAACTTTTATTTTTGACCCCTAAATGAGACCATTCGCTTGTCGTCCCTAGCTAATTACCCCCATTCTGAACATAATGGGCTATGTATCGTAAGCTGATTCGATCGTTTCGATCAGTTTTCGTCAAAATCAAAATATGACTCTATATATTGAATTTGAACGCACATTTCAATTTACTGGGGCCACGTATGAATTCTAAAAATTCTCAAAAAATATTTTCTAGCTTCGTATTGATGATACGGTCCTAACGAAACAAATTTCGTTAAATTCTGAGACCGTTTGAAAAATGGCCATTTTCCAGTCGATTAAAATCAACTGAAACTGGTCAAACGCGTTTTCCTTTGCCACGCTCACATATTGATTCGAAAAATTATGAATTTTGGAATCTAGCAATATCTTTACATCACGGATCCAACAATAGCGGTTTCGTCGAAAACCGAGGTCGTTTGCAAAATTTCCATTTTTAAGGGCCAGAATTCAATAACGACTATTCTGAATTTTCAACTGGACATAACTTTTGATTCCCGCTATGAAATTTAGATTTTTCGGATTCATTAAAAAGATATTCTCAATTTGATTCTAATATTTTTGATTTCGCTAAAATCCGGTTTATTTTGAATCCTGTACATTCATTTGAACTTTGAAATCGAATTATCGAACTACCGTGCCATTTTCAATTCCTTTTATAATTATAAATAATTATTTATATTCTAACGATGATCTATATAAATATATATGTTCTATTATATTCAAAATAAATTTATAGTCGTTATTATTTGAAATAATTCATTTTAAATATTCAAAATCCACTAAAATAGCCAAATTAAAATTTTAAACTGGCTCAGATTTTCCGGGTTGTTACATTAAAATTCTATTTAATATATAACAAGCTGTTGCAACTGCCTTAGCCCAAAAATTTCTTTGTAAGTTACTGTAACGACCCAGAAAATCTGAACCAATTTAAAATTTTTAAATTGGCTAAAATAATGGATTTTAAATATTTAAAATAAATATTTTAAATAATGGCGATGAAAACTAAGTTTGAATCGACAATTGAAAACGAATATAATTAATTATAATTATAAACAAGGCCTGAAATGGCGTGGCAGTTTCAAAAATTGAATTCAAACTTTGTCGGACTGTACCGGGTGAAAAACAATCCGGATTTTAGTGAAATCAAAAACATTAGGATCTAATTGGTAATATCTTTCTAACGAATCCGACCAATCGAAATTTGATAGCGGGAATCAAAAGATATGTCCAGTTGAACATTCTGAATAGTCGCTATGGAATTCAGGCCCTTAAAAATGGACATTTTGCAAACGACCTCGGATTTCGACGAAACCACTTTTGTTGGATCCGTAGTGTCAAGTTATTGTTAGGTTTCAAATTTCATAATTTTTCGAATTAATATGTGAGCGTGGCAAAGGAAAACGCGTTTGACCGGTTTCAGTTGATTTTAATCGACTGGAAATTGGCCATTTTTCAAACGGTCTCAGAATTCGACGAAACTAGTTTTGTTAGGACCGTATCGTCAATACGAAGCTAGAAAATAATTTTCTAGAATTTTTAGAGTTAGTATGTGACCCCGGTAATTTGAAATGTACGTTTAAAATTCAATATAGTGATTTAAATGTAAATTCAACGGAAACTGATTGTAACGAGCAAATCAGCTTGCGATACATATCCCATTGTGTTCGGAATGGGGGTAAAACGCTATGGACGGCAGGCGGTGGACCTCGTTTAGAGGTCGTATGTAAAAGTCAACTTTTTGCAAAATTAAATAATAAAAAAAAATTTAATTTCCTCCCTTTATCTTTCGTTCTGCCCCCCCCCCTCTTCAAAATTAAATCGCTCAGATTCAAAAAAAAAAAAAAAACCCTAAAATTATCGCCGTCCCCTCCCCTGAAGCGAACGCCACCGCCGCCCATCACCGCACCCCCCTCCCCTCGTACGTCGAACCGCCAGTGACGCATCCGCCCCCCCCCCCCTGAAGCATCGCGGTGCTCGATTCGCGAGCCCCCCCCCCCCCCCAGTTCGAGACGCTGAAGCCGCCGCCCCCCCTAGAAGCCAGCTCCGACGAAGACGACGCCCCACCCTTCATCGAGATACAGTAAGTATTTTATTTTATTATTATTTTTATTTTAATTAGGAAATACTTATTTTTATTTTAAAAAAGGAAAAACTGTTTTTTTTTAAAAAAAGGAAAAACTGATTTTATTTTAATAAGTAAATTCTGATTTTTTTTAAAAAAAAGGAAAATTCTGATTTTTTTTTTTTTTGTAAAAAGAAAAACTGATTTTTAACAGATTTAAAAACTGATTTTTAAGAGGTTTAAAAACAGATTTTAAACAGGTTATAAAACTGATTTTTAAAAGAAGTTAAAAACTGATTTTTAACTGATTTAAAAACTGATTTTTAATTTAAACTTTAAAAAGAAAAAAGATTAGAACTTTAAAAAGAAAAAGATTCAAACTTTAAAAAGAAAAGATTTGAACTGGGATAGAAAGATCAGATTTTTAGAATAGAAAAGATCATACTTTTAAAATAGAAAAGACGGAATTTTTATTGAGTAGAAGAAGTAAGATATGATTTTTATATTTTTAAAGTAATAAAAATATAATTTTTACATCATAGGAATAATAAAAATATGATCTTTATATATTGAATAGCGAAGTCAAAATGCAAGTTTTATATATTGAATAACATAGTAAAAATTCGATTTTTACATATGTAGAGAATACGGGCAACGAAAACGACGAAAGGCGAGATTGGCGAAGATTTCTCTGAAGGAAGAGTCGTAGTATTGGATAGCTATTGGTGAGAGTTTTTCACTCTTCAATTTCTTTTTCTATATATATATGTGTTGAAATAAAAATGAATTGCTATATATATATATATAATATATATATATATATATATATATATATATATATATATATATATACGCCCCTCGTCCACAAACCATGAACGATATTTATTGATTGAAATTGTTGTGAAAATTGATAGATAGTGAATGGTTGTTTGGGATTGTTTGTGGTTGATTGTGGTTGAAAAATACCCATTTGTGATTGAGAAATATTTGATTGAAACCACATAGGATTAGTTTGTGGAAATGAAATAAATATATACATGCCGCCTGCGTGCGAACTAGATGCATGATCCCCATTGTCAAAAACCACGAGGTTTTAAGGTAGAGCGAGGAGCCGTACTAGGGACGGTCCCGGTTTTAACTACCCTGCCGTTATGCTGCCGAAATTTTGAATAATATTCGTATGTTTGAATTATTTTCATCTGCTTAAACTATATTTATTCATTGTATAGAAAACATTCATGTGTTGAATTGATATTCATTCGTTGATTAGAAATTCATGTGTTGAATGGTATTCATATTTTGAAATAAATTGTTTGATAATAAAAATCACATTTTTATCTATATACAGAAACTATAAAAAACATTCATGTGTTGAATTGATATTCATTCGTTGATTAGAAATTCATGTGTTGAATGGTATTCATATTTTGAAATAAATTGTTTGATAATAAAAATCACATTTTTATCTATATACAGAAACTATAGAAAACATTCATGTGTTGAATTGATATTCATTCGTTGATTAGAAATTCATGTGTTGAATGGTATTCATATTTTGAAATAAATTGTTTGATAATAAAAATCACATTTTTATCTATATATAGAAACTATAGAAAACATTCATGTGTTGAATTGATATTCATTCGTTGATTAGAAATTCATGTGTTGAATGGTATTCATATTTTGAAATAAATTGTTTGATAATAAAAATCACATTTTTATCTATATATAGAAACTATAGAAAACATTCATGTGTTGAATTGATATTCATTCGTTGATTAGAAATTCATGTGTTGAATGGTATTCATATTTTGAAATAAATTGTTTGATAATAAAATTCACATTTTTATCTATATATAGAAACTATAAATAAGCATTCATGTGTTGAATTGATATTCATTCGTTGATTAGAAATTCATGTGTTGAATGGTATTCATATTTTGAAATAAATTGTTTGATAATAAAAATCACCTTTTATCTATATATATAAAATCCTATTTTTGTCACCTATATGAACTATATAGAAAAATAGTGTTTTGAAATGAATTGTTTTACAATAAAAATCACATTTTTATTGTATGCATAAATCGTTGAAATGTGAAGTGTTAAAAATAGCCACTTGTTCAAAATAAACATATATGAGTTGAAATATTCATTAATTAGCTAATGAAATGATTTGCACCTATTTATGTAACATTAGAATGAATGGTGTTTTTAAACCAAATAGAAATCAAATATGAAGTTGAATAGAAAATGATAAATGATAAGAACTGTATATATATGTACATGCATATTCATTGAACAGGTTATAGCAAAGGGGCTAGAGAAGAGGAATAAAATTTTGTGCCCGACAAATAGGTACACATTTACTGTTTTGTTTGGGTGATGATTTTATGAGCCTGTTGGCTAGCCGCTTGGCTTTTTCTTTTTCTTTTTGAGATTAGAAGGACCGGGAAAGCTATTTGCAATTTCCCGATGCTCCCGGTGCAGGGGAGGTTATGGCGAAATTTTCCAAAATTTTAAGGTGTTAGTGAAAAATTTGAAGTGAAAACGATATTGAAATCATTGAATGAACTATATTTATATAAATATATAAATATAAATAAAATTAAAACGAAACGTAGTCGTGCAGTTCGTGTTTTGAAACCGTGTTTTCAAACAACTAGTACGGGGAATCCAACCATTGGATTTTCCCGAAACCTCAACCGTCGGGTTCGCCTTGGAATAATCTTTCCAACGGCACCAACCTTGTAAAAATCCAACGGTTGGATTGTCTGAAATGTTTAATTCAAATCTGAAGAAAAACAGCGTCAGAAGCGATTTTATTTATATATATATATAAATATAATTATATATTTAATCGAATAACGACGCTGCAGTTCGTATTTTGAAATCGAAACTTCAAACGATTGTACCGGGAGATCCGACCGTCGGATTTTCCCGAAACTGGAACCGTTGGATTCGTTTTGAAAAGACCTTTCTAATGATGTAAATTTTGTGAAGATCCAACGGTTAGATTTCTAGATATGTGTAAATCAAATCTGAAAAAAAACAGCGCCACGGCCGCTTTATGGCCCGAAGCGTCGTTTTGAATAAATTAGCTATTTTAAAATAAATAAAAATAGCGATAAATAGTTATAAAATATCATAAGCGATATGCAATGGAAATAAACTGAATTTGCTCGATTTATGTGGCTTTTGATGGTTTAATGTGTTTGGTGTGAAAATTACATTAAAGAACAAATTTGATGTTGTCGAATAATTTAACCATTAAAATAAATTGATTTGAAATTCTAAATATACGTGAATTATTTGAAAAGGCCGAGTTAATTCTCATTTCAAATAATCGACCGACGATTGAAAGTCGAAGATGAAGACGGTGGTCGAAGACCGGAGATCTTCACCTCGTTTGGATGGTAACCGAGGTCCTGATTGGGAGGCATCCCGAAATATGGATAATGAGTGGTGATCGTCCAGACGTACGTGTTGATCGAAGGGTTTGCGAGGTATTTAGTGCCTCCGGTTTCGTTCAGACCCAGAACGGACTTGTAAATGGACTGTGTATCTGACATATGATTTATTCTGTGTGGCATGCTAAGATGCAGTGATCAGGGCTTCTGTTGAAAAGCAAAGTCTTGTGGTGATGATCAAAGCACCTCCTATGTGGCGTAGCTTTGTGTATAACGTGAATTCGCGAGCCTCACACCCCGGTATGAACCTAAAACGGGAGAAGGACCTCAGGGAGGGCCTACGTTTCCTCCTAGCTAAAAGTGGCGTCAGTGGTTTTACACGCCCTGACGAGTTTGACTTATGTGGTTGTTGCTGTTGCGAGGCGCCTCGGTTAGATCGAACGATCCGGGTCCGATGGAGTCATTCGTTGGCTCGCTTACGCCCCAAAGGGCGGCGAAACGTAGTGCTCAGGTATAATAATCCACATCGGTGGACCGGCCCTGTCGCTCCAAGGCTTGCCTGCGCGCTTGCCTGAGACTCGGGCTAGGCAGTCTCGAATTCGGTAAGGACTATCTTTTGCCTTGGTTCATGACGGAAATCCAATTTCCAAATACGTGACGATGCGATTTTGATTGTATACCTATATATGGCGACATAGTGGTATGGGGCATTAATGCCGTCTATGATTGATAGTTATGATTTGAAATTGTTTTCAAACATGTAAACACTAGCAATAATATCAAATGCCTTTGTTTTATTTGTATCAAGCATATTTTGACCATTATAAGGTAAAACTCTATCCTCCGGTTTGCGTTGCATTGTGTGATGGGAACTGAGTCTTATAATGGTTTCATTTTTATAAAAAGCATAGCGATGTTTAAAAGAAAGATTTGTTTTAAGGCACTGGCAATCCAATGGAGTAAACCCGTTCCACGAAAGTGGCGTGGTCCTGTGATTAGCCAATTATCTATGTGTTGAGTGGATTTCTCATACCAGTCCTATGACTGACTCGTAGTTTGTTTCACTTTCAAACTCGGGTGCCCCTTTTTCTACACGGGCAGCCTTGTATTCAGGTTTAGCTGGTTCTTTCTGGATAGCTGGAGCTGAAGATGGATTCTATCATTTATTTCTTTTTATGCTGTTCAGTTCCTATTGTACATATTTTGTTTATTTCCGCTGTAGACATTTATGTATAGCTGAACTGTATTTGTACTAAGTAAGATCCTGTATACTGTGTAACTCTGATGATTACTTTTATCCAGTATATTTTATTGTTCATTTTCTGGTGTATTTATTTAATTCTGTTCTGCTATTATCTGTTTCTGTGTTATATTCCAAAGATAACCCTGTTTCTGTGAGAACGAGATTTCGGGTCGTCTCAACGTGGTATCAGAGCTTTGGCTAAGCTTAGTTCTGGAATATAACATTTGAACGAACTCGTCAGA
Organism: Allium sativum; assembly: GCA_030737875.1. Classification (NCBI taxonomy): domain Eukaryota; kingdom Viridiplantae; phylum Streptophyta; class Magnoliopsida; order Asparagales; family Amaryllidaceae; genus Allium; species Allium sativum. Next base: position 40,644,958 of record CM060913.1, read on the forward strand.
AATAGAACCAGTAGTGTTCTAGGACGGGTAACTCTATACAGACAGGATCAGCAATATCCTGGTATGAGTAAAGCAGAATGAAATTACACCTCGATAGACACATTTACATTGAAGTATGTGTTTCTATATTTTAAACTATCTTTTCTGTGACCTGACACTTGATCTGCTAATTGCAGAAGTACTAGTAAAATGAGTGCCCGAAACAGAAGGGATACAGAACCCGATCTAGAGGCTCTATTTAAGAGATATCGAAATCTGGGTGGAGCACAATTCTCGGGCAATGAATCTATTATTCAAACTCAAGCTTGGATGAGTTCTGTCGAGAGAATCTTTGAGCATATCCAGCTGAGAGATGACCAGAAATGGTTAGTAGCATCTTGGGCGCTCAAAGAAGAAGCTTTAATCTGGTGGGAAACAATCATCAAAGATAATCCAGAAGGTGATATCACCTGGGACAGATTCAAAGTGATTTTCCTAGAAAGATTTACTCCTCCCGAAGCAACCGAGAGATTATGTGATGAATTTTCTTATCTAATACAAGGTGACATGACCATCCCAGAATATCATAAGAAATTCAACGAGCTTGCTCACTTTGCTCCTCATCTGATTCAAGATCCAAAGAGGAAAAATCTGAGATTTATCCATGGCCTGCAAAGGAGATACCAGAATAAAGTATTGGGTCATGTGAAGCTTCCTTTTTCTGAAATGATATACATGGCTTATCAGTATGAAGATCTCCATAAGAAAGGAATGTTGCGCGACGAAGAAGAAGTTCGTTGTAGTGACAAAGAAGAGTCAGAAACTGATATTCCTGAAGCCAGTACAAGGTTTGAGGTCAGTAAAGAGCCTAAAGTAAATCGGAAAAGGGCTAGATCTGAAAAAGAACCTGTCACGACTGCCATATGCAACAACTGCCATAAGCCAGGGCATTTCCAAGGGAATTGCAAACCCTCGAGGAAGAGAAGGAGGAATGAATCTAAATCCAAGAACAAGTCTCCTGTGACTCGAGAGTGCAATCTTTGTCATCAGTCCGGTCATATAAAGCGAGATTGCTGGCTGATAAAAAGGGCCAAAGAGGCTCAGGTAAATGAAATAGCAGAAACTTCTGAGCCCTCAGCTAATCAAGAAAGGCCCGATGTTTTAAAAGGCACGCTAACTGTCAAAAACATCCCAGTCAAAGTACTGTTTGACACAGACGCGTCACGAAGCTTCATTTCCAAAGATGCAGCTAAGAAACTGGATTTGAATTTGAAGAAGCTCAAGGAACCAATGACTGTCCAGAATCCAGTTGGGGGTTCCATTGATCTCAGTTGGATTTGTGGAGTGCCGGTTTCTTTCTCTCGTTATCGGTTTCCTACCATCGCAGTCGTCATGAATTTTAAAGAGTTTGATCTTATCTTGGGATTGGATTGGCTAACCAAATATGAAGCAGAGGTTAGGTGCGCCGAGAGAGTTGTTAGAGCCAAGATTAAATCAGGTGATTATATAACCATTCCCTGTGAAGGTCAGAATGCTAATAGAAAAGACTTCTGGGCAGCTTTGAATGTTTCTCCAGCCCAAATAGAAAATGTTCCTGAAGTCACAGAGAATATTCCTGACCTCATCAAAGATATTCCTGTTGTCAAGAACTATGCGGATGTGTTCGAGGAAGTTGTTCGCTTACCTCCGCAGAGAGAAATAGATTTCAAGATTGCTTTGATTCCTAATGCAAGGCCGGTAGTTCACGCTATTCGAAGAATGTCCTTGAAAGAGAAGGAGGAATTAGACAATCAAACACGACAACTAGTATGGAAAGGTCTGATAAGGCCTAGTTTCTCTGATTGGGGTGCAGCAGTGGTATTTGTCCCAAAATCTGACGGTACTCTACGGCTATGCGTGGACTATCGTGATCTGAACAATCAGACAATAAAGAACAAGTATCCATTGCCGCGGATTGATGATTTGTTGGATCGATTAAATGGCGCACAAGTATTTTCACGAATGGACCTAGCTACAGGATTCCATCAACTTCGAATTGCCGAAGAGTGTGTTCCAATGACAGCGTTCAGAGGTCCCGACCTATTCTACGAGTGGTTAGTAATGCCATTCGGCTTATGTAACGCTCCAGCTTACTTCGTCGATCTAATGAACAGGGTATTCAGAGGAGTATTGAATAAATTTGTTCTGGTTTTTATTGTTGATATTCTAATCTTCTCTAAATCAAAGGCCGAGCATGAAAAACATTTGGAACAAGTGTTAGAAATCCTGAGAAGGAATGTGTTAAAAGCCAAGTTTTCTAAGTGTATATTCTGGCAAGATGAAGTAAAATTTCTGGGCCACGTCGTATCGAAAGAAGGAATCACTGTGGACCCAAGAAAAATCACAGCTATTCAGAATTGGAAACAGCCCAGTACTCCCACTGAAGTCCGCAGTTTTCTCGGATTGGCTAGCTATTACCGGAAGTTCGTTAAAAACTTCTCGAAGATATCTGGCCACTTAACGAAGCTTACAAAGAAGCATTCTAAGTTCAAATGGACTCAAGAAAGTGAGGAGGCTTTCGAAGAGCTAAAGTTAAGATTAACGACAGCTCCAGTGTTAACCATCATCGATGGCAACCAGGATTTAAAGGTCTGGACTGATGCTTCTAGAGAAGGCCTTGGCGCGGTGTTAATGCAAAGGGGTCAAGTGATTGCTTATGCTAGCCGTCAGCTGAAGCCGCACGAGAAAACTATGTAACTCATGATCTTGAGTTATTGGCTATAGTATTCGCCTTGAAAATCTGGAGACACTATCTTCTGGGTGAGAGATTTGAACTGTTTACAGATCACCAGTCGCTAAAATATCTGTTCACTCAGAAAGACCTGAATTTGAGGCAACAGCGTTGGCTGGAGTTTCTTGCAGAATATGACTTTGAAATTATATACACTCCAGGGAAAGCCAATGTCGTGGCCGATGCATTAAGCCGAAAGAATGTAATGATCGCCAGTTTTATCATCACGACTTCATTGCTAGATAAAATATCTGCTCTTCAGGAGGATGATCACTTCATTCAGAAGATCAGAGGGATAATTCAACAAGGCGAACCCTCGAGTTTTCAAGTTGACAATGATGGGATTTTAAGGCTCAAAGGTCGAATCTGTGTCCCTAACATTCCTGAGCTTCGAAAGGAAGTACTGGATGAATGCCACAAGTCAAAACTCAGTATCCATCCAGGAGTAAGCAAAATGTATAATGACATCAAACGCACTTTCTGGTGGAAGTCGATGAAAAGGGACATTTCTTTATATGTCAGTCGATGCCCTACTTGCCAGCTAGTCAAGAGCGACCAACAGAAATTGGCTGGATTATTACAACCGCCAGAAGTTCCTGGCTGGAAGTGGGAACATATTTCTATGGATTTCATCGATGGTTTGCCCAAAACCAGAAAGGGAAATGACAGTATTTGGGTGATCGTAGATCGTTTCACGAAGACCGCCCATTTCATACCTGTCAGATCAAATAGAACTGCTCAGAGTCTGGCGCAGATATACTTCAGGGAAATAGTTAGACTACATGGAGTGCCGCTCAACATAGTCAGTGATAGAGATACAATATTCACTAGCAAATTCTGGGAAGCATTTCAAGTCGAGCTAGGAACGAAGTTAAACCTAAGCACCGCTTATCATCCTCAGACAGACGGTCAGACTGAGAGGGTGAATCGCATTTTAGAAGATCTATTGCGGGCTTGTGTTATAGATTTCGGTGGATCATGGGAAGACCATCTACATTTGGCTGAATTCTCTTATAACAATAGCTACCAGGCGAGTCTGACGATGTCGCCATTCGAAGCATTATATGGTAGACCTTGCCGATCTCCTGCTTGTTGGGTCGAGCCTGGAAATAGACTTGTGTTGGGTCCTGATATGATTCGAGAAGCTGCCGACAAAGTCGATTTTATTAAGAAGCGATTACTCGCCGCTCAAAGCCGACAAAAGAGCTATGCCGATAGAAGAAGAAGAGATATATCCTTTGAAGTTGGCGACTACGTATATTTGAAAGTATCGCCGATGAGAGGAGTTATCCGGTTCGGTAAAACTGGAAAGTTGGCACCCAAATTCATTGGTCCGTTTCCTATTCTGGAACGGATTGGGACTCTCGCTTATAGGGTCAAATTGCCTGATTGGTTGCCTGGAGTTCATGATGTATTTCATATATCTCAACTTCGTAAGCACGTTCATGATCCAGACTTGATCGTGGAAGAAGCAGCTCAGCAGGATATTGAAATTACTCCAGAATTAGCTGTGAGGCGAGAGCCGCTAAAGATTATCGGCAAAGAAACCAAAGAGCTGAGAAACAAGAAGGTTCACTTAGTCAAAGTGCAATGGAGTGGAGATCCGCGAGATTGTACTTGGGAAACCGAGGAGAGCATTCAGAAAGCTTATTCTAGATGCCGAGTAGATATCTCTGATTGACTCTGGTGCAAGGTACATTTACCCTACTTTGCACTACCATTCAATTCTCTACTCTATTGTTATTTTCTTTTCATAGATGTGCACTTTTAATTATATAGTCTGAATGATTTTTAAGGGGCATAGGATTTGATTAGTATATTTTTGAAGGTTAAAAACAAATTGGTTATGGTATGGTGGGATTGTAGATTTATCAAACCACTTTCAACTTTGTTCCTTTTCGGGGACGAAAAGTTTTAAGTGGGGGAGATTGTAACGACCCAGAAAATCTGAACCAATTTAAAAATTTTAAATTGGCTAAAATAAAGGATTTTAAATATTTAAAATAAATATTTTAAATAATGGCAATGAAAACTAAGTTTGAATCGATAATTGAAAACGAATATAATTAATTATAATTATAAACAAGGCCTGAAATGGCGTGGCAGTTTCAAAAATTGAATTCAAAATTTGTCGGACTGTACCAGGTGAAAAACAATTCGGATTTTAGTGAAACCAAAAACATTAGGATCTAATTGGTAATATCTTTCTAACGAATCCGACCAATCGAAATTTGATAGCGGGAATCAAAAGATATGTCCAGTTGAAAATTCTGAATAGTCGCTATGGAATTCAGGCCCTTAAAAATGGACATTTTGCAAACGACCTCGGATTTCGACGAAACCACTTTTGTTGGATCCGCAGTGTCAAGTTATTGTTAGGTTTCAAATTTCATAATTTTTCGAATCAATATGTGAGCGTGGCAAAGGAAAACGCGTTTGACCGGTTTCAGTTGATTTTAATCGACTGGAAATTGGCCATTTTTCAAACGGTCTCAGAATTCGACGAAACTAGTTTTGTTAGGACCGTATCGTCAATACGAAGCTAGAAAATAATTTTCTAGAATTTTTAGAGTTAGTATGTGACCCCGGTAATTTGAAATGTACGTTTAAAATTCAATATAGTGATTTAAATGTAAATTCAACGGAAACTGATTGTAACGAGCAAATCAGCTTGCGATACATATCCCATTGTGTTCGGAATGGGGGTAAAACGCTATGGACGGCAGGCGGTGGACCTCGTTTAGAGGTCGTATGTAAAAGTCAACTTTTTGCAAAATTAAATAATAAAAAAAATATTTTAATTCCCTCCCTTTATCTTTCGTTCTGCCCCCCCCCCTCTTCAAAATTAAATCGCTCAGATTCAAAAAAAAAAAAAAAAGAAGAAGAAAACCCTAAAACTATCGCCGTCCCCTCCCCTGAAGCGAACGCCACCGCCGCCCATCACCGCACCCCCTCCCCTCGTACGTCGAACCGCCAGTGACGCATCCGCCCCCCCCCCCCTGAAGCATCGCGGCGCTCGATTCGCGAGCCCCCCCCCCCCCCCCCAGTTCGAGACGCTGAAGCCGCCGCCCCCCCTAGAAGCCAGCTCCGACGAAGACGACGCCCCCCCTTCTTCGAGATACAGTAAGTATTTTATTTTATTATTATTTTTATTTTAATTAGGAAATACTTATTTTTATTTTAAAAAAGGAAAAACTGTTTTTTTTTAAAAAAGGAAAAACTGATTTTATTTTAATAAGTAAATTCTGATTTTTTTTTAAAAAAAAGGAAAATTCTGATTTTTTTTTGTAAAAAGAAAAACTGATTTTTAACAGATTTAAAAACTGATTTTTAAGAGGTTTAAAAACTGATTTTAAACAGGTTATAAAACTGATTTTTAAAAGAAGTTAAAAACTGATTTTTAACAGATTTAAAAACTGATTTTTAATTTAAACTTTAAAAAGAAAAAAGATTAGAACTTTAAAAAGAAAAAGATTCAAACTTAAAAAAGAAAAGATTTGAACTGGGATAGAAAGATCAGATTTTTAGAATAGAAAAGATCATATTTTTAAAATAGAAAAGACGGAATTTTTATTGAGTAGAAGAAGTAAGATATGATTTTTATATTTTTAAAGTAATAAAAATATAATTTTTACATCATAGGAATAATAAAAATATGATCTTTATATATTGAATAGCGAAGTCAAAATGCAAGTTTTATATATTGAATAACATAGTAAAAATTCGATTTTTACATATGTAGAGAATACGGGCAACGAAAGCGACGAAAGGCGAGATTGGCGAAGATTTCTCTAAAGGAAGAGTCATAGTATTGGATAGTTATTGGTGAGAGTTTTTCACTCTTCAATTTCTTTTTCTATATATATATGTGTTGAAATAAAAATGAATTGCTATATAATATAATATATATATATATATATACACGCCCCTCGTCCCCAAACCATGGACGATATTTATTGATTGAAATTGTTGTGAAAATTGATAGATAGTGAATGGTTGTTTGGGATTGTTTGTGGTTGATTATGGTTGAAAAATACCCATTTGTGATTGAGAAATATTTGATTGAAACCACATAGGATTAGTTTGTGGAAATGAAATAAATATATACATGCCGCCTGCGTGCGAACTAGATGCATGATCCCCATTGTCAAAAACCGCGAGGTTTTAAGGTAGAGCGAGGAGTCGTACTAGGGACGGTCCCGGTTTTAACTACCCTGCCGTTATGCTGCCGAAATTTTGAATAATATTCGTATGTTTGAATTATTTTCATCTGCTTAAACTATATTTATTCATTGTATAGAAAACATTCATGTGTTGAATTGATATTCATTCGTTGATTAGAAATTCATGTGTTGAATGGTATTCATATTTTGAAATAAATTGTTTGATAATAAAAATCACATTTTTATCTATATACAGAAACTATAGAAAACATTCATGTGTTGAATTGATATTCATTCGTTGATTAGAAATTCATGTGTTGAATGGTATTCATATTTTGAAATAAATTGTTTGATAATAAAAATCACATTTTTATCTATATATAGAAACTATAGAAAACATTCATGTGTTGAATTGATATTCATTCGTTGATTAGAAATTCATGTGTTGAATGGTATTCATATTTTGAAATAAATTGTTTGATAATAAAATTCACATTTTTATCTATATATAGAAACTATAAATAAGCATTCATGTGTTGAATTGATATTCATTCGTTGATTAGAAATTCATGTGTTGAATGGTATTCATATTTTGAAATAAATTGTTTGATAATAAAAATCACCTTTTATCTATATATATAAAATCCTATTTTTGTCACCTATATGAACTATATAGAAAAATAGTGTTTTGAAATGAATTGTTTTACAATAAAAATCACATTTTTATTGTATGCATAAATCGTTGAAATGTGAAGTGTTAAAAATAGCCACTTGTTCAAAATAAACATATATGAGTTGAAATATTCATTAATTAGCTAATGAAATGATTTGCACCTATTTATGTAACATTAGAATGAATGGTGTTTTTAAACCAAATAGAAATCAAATATGAAGCTGAATAGAAAATGATAAATGATAAGAACTGTATATATATGTACATGCATATTCATTGAACAGGTTATAGCAAAGGGGCTAGAGAAGAGGAATAAAATTTTGTGCCCGACAAATAAGTACACATTTACTGTTTTGTTTGGGTGATGATTTTATGAGCCTGTTGGCTAGCCGCTTGGCTTTTTCTTTTTCTTTTTGAGATTAGAAGGACCGGGAAAGCTATTTGCAATTTCCCGATGCTCCCGGTGCAGGGGAGGTTATGGCGAAATTTTCCAAAATTTTAAGGTGTTAGTGAAAAATTTGAAGTGAAAACGATATTGAAATCATTGAATGAACTATATTTATATAAATATATAAATATAAATAAAATTAAAACGAAACGTAGTCGTGCAGTTCGTGTTTTGAAACCGTGTTTTCAAACAACTAGTACGGGGAATCCAACCATTGGATTTTCCCGAAACCTCAACCGTCGGGTTCGCCTTGGAATAATCTTTCCAACGGCACCAACCTTGTAAAAATCCAACGGTTGGATTGTCTGGAATGTTTAATTCAAATCTGAAGAAAAACAGCGCCAGAAGCGATTTTATTTATATATATATAAATATAATTATATATTTAATCGAATAACGACGCTGCAGTTCGTATTTTGAAATCGAAACTTCAAACGATTGTACCGGGAGATCCGACCGTCGGATTTTCCCGAAACTGGAACCGTTGGATTCGTTTTGAAAAGACCTTTCTAATGATGTAAATTTTGTGAAGATCCAACGGTTAGATTTTCAGATATGTGTAAATCAAATCTGAAGAAAAACAGCGCCACGACCGCTTTATGGCCCGAAGCGTCGTTTTGAATAAATTAGCTATTTTAAAATAAATAAAAATAGCGATAAATAGTTATAAAATATCATAAGCGATATGGAATGGAAATAAACTGAATTTGCTCGATTTATGTGGCTTTTGATGGTTTAATGTGTTTGGTGTGAAAATTACATTAAAGAACAAATTTGATGTTGTCGAATAATTTAACCATGAAAATAAATTGATTTGAAATTCTAAATATACGTGAATTATTTGAAAAGGCCGAGTTAATTCTCATTTCAAATAATCGACCGACGATTGAAAGTCGAAGATGAAGACGGTGGTCGAAGACCGGAGATCTTCACCTCGTTTGGATGGTAACCGAGGTCCTGATTGGGTGGCATCCCGAAATATGGATAATGAGTGGTGATCGTCCAGACGTACGTGTTGATCGAAGGGTTTGCGAGGTATTTAGTGCCTCCGGTTTCGTTCAGACCCAGAACGGACTTGTAAATGGACTGTGTGTCTGACATATGATTTATTCTGTGTGGCATGCTAAGATGCAGTGATCAGGGCTTCTGTTGAAAAGCAAAGTCTTGTGGTGATGATCAAAGCACCGCCTATGTGGCGTAGCTTTGTGTATAACGTGAATTCGCGAGCCTCACACCCCGGTATGAACCTAAAACGGGAGAAGGACCTCAGGGAGGGCCTACGTTTCCTTCTAGCTAAAAGTGGCGTCAGTGGTTTTACATGCCCTGACGAGTTTGACTTATGTGGTTGTTGCTGTTGCGAGGCGCCTCGGTTAGATCGGACGATCCGGGTCCGATGGAGTCATTCGTTGGCTCGCTTACGCCCCAAAGGGCGGCGAAACGTAGTGCTCAGGTATAATAATCCACATCGGTGGACCGGCCCTGTCGCTCCAAGGTTTGCCTGCGCGCTTGCCTGAGACTCGGGCTAGGAAGTCTCGAATTCGGTAAGGACTATCTTTTGCCTTGGTTCATGACGGAAATCCAATTTCCAAATACGTGACGATGCGATTTTGATTGTATACCTATATATGGCGACATAGTGGTATGTGGCATTAATGCCGTCTATGATTGATAGTTATGATTTGAAATTGTTTTCAAACATATAAACACTAGCAATAATATCAAATGCCTTTGTTTTATTCGTATCAAGCATATTTTGACCATTATAAGGTAAAACTCTATCCTCTGGTTTGCATTGCATTGTGTGATGGGAACTGAGTCTTATAATGGTTTCATTTTTATAAAAAGCATAGCGATGCTTAAAAGAAAGATTTGTTTTAAGGCACTGGCAATCCAATGGAGTAAACCCGTTCCACGAAAGTGGCGTGGTCCTGTGATTAGCCAATTATATATGTGTTGAGTGGATTTCTCATACCAGTCCCATGACTGACTCGTAGTTTGTTTCACTTTCAAACTCGGGTGCCCCTTTTTCTACACGGGAAGCCTTGTATTCATGTTTAGCTGGTTCTTTCTGGATAGCTGGAGCTGAAGATGGATTCTATCATTTATTTCTTTTTATGCTGTTCAGCTCCTATTGTACATATTTTGTTTATTTCCGCTGTAGACATTTATGTATAGCTGAACTGTATTTGTACTAAGTAAGATCCTGTATACTGTGTAACTCTGATGATTACTTTTATCCAGTATATTTTATTGTTCATTTTCTGGTGTATTTATTTAATTCTGTTCTGCTATTATCTGTTTCTGTGTTATATTCCAAAGATAACCCTGTTTCCGTGAGAACGGGATTTCGGGTTGTCTCAGTTACTATCTGATAACATGGTTCTCGGACACTCTTGAATTGACCTATTTTTACGTTCAACTACTCCATTTTGTTGAGGAGTTCTGGGGAAAGAAAAATTATGAGTTGTCCCCTTTTTATTATAAATTTTTTCAAAATTATCATTTTCGAACTGTCCACTGTGATCACTACATATCATTTTAATTTTTTAAAGATAAATTTTTTTGAATTCTTTTAGCAAAAGTTTTATATTCTTCTAAAGCACCACTTTTATTTTTAAGCAATAGTGTCCAAGTGAATCTACAGAAATTGTCAATTATTACATAAACATATCTGTTGAGTTTGAGATGGACCGAATAAATCCATGTGAATTAGTTCTAACAGTTTTGAGGTTGTAAATTATTCTTTTGATTTTAATGAACTTCTTTTCGATTTTCCAAATTGACAAGCGTCACATAAATTATTTATTTAAATTTCAATTTAGATAAACCTCTAATTGATTCTAATTTTGAAATTTTAGGAATATGTTTAAAATTGTAACATCTTGAGATTTTGCGACAATTTAAATTATTAAATTTAATGTGATCTTGGACAATGTTGGTTTAAATATTAATTTTTTTATTTTGTTTGTGTTGATTTATAATGAAAGTTAAATCTTAATATAGAAATATTTTGATTAGTGTAAACTATACAAAAATTGGAGTATTTTGATAATCGATATTGAAATTCATATAAAAAGAAATTTTATTTATGAAATTTATTTGAATTCTATTTTTGATTTGGTTGGAGATTTTAAACTATTGAATTCAATTTTAAAGTAAATAAGTTAAAACTGAATATTTTATTAATAAATATGTGAAGTTGACATTTTTGCAAACACTCTCAGAATTCGATAAAATTAATTTTATTGGATCTGGAATTGTAAATTACTGTAAGATCTAAAATTTCGTGGCCATCAGAGTTATTGTTTGATCGTAAGAATTTAAAACATGTAGAAATTTGTGTGTACAATTTAATTTAATAATCAAGTTTTAGGAGAAACCGCTAGACACTTTGGAATCGAGATTTAAAACCTATTCCATTGCATTCATAAGGCATCAAAACCTATTATTTGGCTGTAAGCGGATCTGATTTGGACTCAGTCCGAATTCTGACTTAAATACAAGAAAAATAAGGAATTTTATATTAAAATAATAAATTCTAAACCATAAATTTTTGGCTGTCGCCCTAAGAATTTCGATGGCCATAATCTTCAAATCTTTCATATTTAATATCTTGCAATCCAAACAACGAAATCAAAAAATTCCTGAATGAAAATCATAGTACTTCGCAATATCTTCCAATCCATACGGTTGATGGATGCTAATGGTTTCAGAAATCGCCAGAATTTCAGTTACAAGGTAGTGCATTTAGGCGCGGGTTTTGAGGCATAGCCACAGCTGAGTGGGGCCATGATTTGACCAACGATGGAGTCCGCAAAGGCGGTTAAGGTGAGGCATTCAGATCGAGTTCCAGTGGTCTGGTTTGAGATGCGTGATTGGGAGTACGAACGCAAGTGGGTTTTGGGAGTTCGTATGCAAACACGATGCATGAAGAAAAAGGTGAAAGGAGCGGATACAGGGTGCTGACGTGGCGTGAATTAATAGGTGGTGAGGATTTATTTATTTATTTTATATAATTTGATTTTCAAAGGTAAAACATATATAAATTCTTCATACGGCCTCAGTTTCATGAGAGGTTGGATCCGTTAGATTCATATCGAAATTCCGGACGACATGGAGTTGTCGCGTCCTGATTCTAAGACTGTTTGTTTTTGGGCTAAAATTTGAATTTCAATCACGTTTGAAATCAAAGGTGAGTGATTAAACCCACTCGCACCTAACTAAAATGTTTGAATGTTAGTTAAATTAAATTCAAGTTATGATATGATTGTATTGTTTGCTGTTTGACTGTTTAAATTGATTATTTATGTAAATTTGCATAGACAGTATAATTAATTTAACTATTAATATATATGGTACAGTTTGAATTTAATTACTAGTTTAATAACTTCATACCTAATGACTAGTAAACTGGTATCACATTTAACTGTTTAGATATAGTGATTTTGATGGATGCCGTGGATTTATATAATTAATGTATTGATATGTAATTCATCTTGTTATCGACATTGTTTATATATGCTTATTTATTTTTGTTGATTAATCCCAACTTTTACCCTAGATGTTACGGGCATCAAATAAACCCGGCATTAATCATTGAAATGAATTAAGAACGTAGGTTGAAATGATAAATACCTATGACCCTGATTTGGATTGAAATGATATATATCCTTTCCCAAAATACTAAAATTAAATTTTAAGTATTACTTGGCCATAGGATAGAAAATTATATACAGACAACGGTTGGTTAAATAAAATTTGTTTTAACCATGACTCTTGAAATATTGTTTTAAAGACATTATAGATGTTGTTTAATAAACCGATTTCTATTGAACTTGAAGGTTGGATTTTGAAATATAAAAGCTAAAGTAAATTTTTGATGTTGTGAATTGAAGTTAAAATGGATTGAATATAAATTGAATTCTTTATCCATCTTTGAAATTTGCTTTAGATTAACTTGATTTAAAGTTTTATTTAAATTGTAAACTTGAGATTTTACAGTGTAACACCCCACCTCCGTTAAGGTCACTCACAAGGGAATGCCTTAACTTTAGTGCAACATTTTAGTAAACATAACAGAAACTTACAAGACAGATAAAACAGTACTTGAAAAATTTATAACTTTATTTCAACAGAAGCTTGGTTACATCCTTTCAAATCACAATATCAGAATTCAAGTACAAAATATCAGTCTTGTACAAAAGCCTTCAGAATTCATAGTTTAAAATCATAATCCGCACAGAAGAAGACAAGTCATACTTTAAGCACTGCAAGCGGAAGAAATCTGGATCAAGCTAGAGTATTCCCTTCTACAAAACCTGGGGGAAGAAACGGAAGAAAGGAGGCGAAACAACAAGGGTCAGACAAAAGTTTGGCAAGTCCAATGATTTTCAGTTATGAACAGATAATAATAACATGACATGACAATAAAACTGGATGAGAGATAACTGTAACAGATGTAGCAGATATGACAGAAGAACAGAATGATATAAGCTATTGCTTTACACTTCTCTACACTAATACTAGTATAACAGAATTACGGTGTCACCCTAATGTCCAAACTGAAACGGAAACGGGTACATAATAATTTAACAGAAACAGGATGCTAATAATGGGCCTTTACTACCCGATCAGAAACAGACAGAAGCAGAAACAGATTAATCCCTACGGAAACAGAATGTAGAATTAGGCGTACACTAGTAATGGGCCTTTACCACCCGAACAAACGGTACCACGCAGAAATAGACAGGTGTTACCACCCAACAGAAACAGACAGAACTAAGTGTACCCTACAACCCTACCCCCAAGCGATCGGCTCCCTAATACATAAATATCCTGTGTCGGCTCCACAGTAGGGTGTATCACTCCCTAAAGTGACAACCAATTGGCACAGACCTATTTACAGATGTCACGGCGTCTTACATCCTCAGAGGTAGACCTGGATCCATGCACGCACATGACCTGGTTGGAACGCACCATCAACACCCCTCGCCATCATCAGAATGAACCGCTTATAATTAGTTCAGTAAGCGTGCCCGGACCCTACCTACTGTTGGGTCAAAATTTTGATACCAGAAAGGGTTACTGACTAATATGGGTCCCAAACAACAGATGACACAAGTAATTCCCCTCCTAACCTTGTGTCCCCAGACTAACAGATTTCAAATTAACTTGTTTATAGGTTCAGACATACAGAAATCAGATCAACTAGTTCACAGACAAGTTTTCAGACTAACAGATCAGATATACAGATTAACAGACTTACAGATTAGCTGATTTCAGATTAACAGGCTTACAGATTAACTAGTTACAGATTAACAGACTTACAGATTTTCTAACTTTGTAATTGGGCCTACAGATTCACGGAACAGATTTATTAAATTCATCAGTCTAATGAGTTTAACCCTATCCGCCCAACACATTATATTTATCTCAGATTTTCATTAATTAAATATTAATGCCCAGACCTCTCACATTAGACTGACAGTTTGCGGCTACTGGTTAGGCCGGTTGGTTCCGGGCAGGTTTCTGTCGCAAACTGAGCCTAACCTCGAGTTTCAAGCACGTTATGACTAACTTCTCACATTAGAACCTATTGTTTGCGGCCACTGGATATGCCGGGCGGTTCCGGGCAGAATTACGCCGCAAACTCATTCTAACCTCGAGTTAGCCATGTTTATCTTTGCGGCCAATTAATTAATGATTTACCATTTATACCCACGCCTAATATACATGTCAGTTTTCATAATTATAGCCAATTCAGATTATGTCAATAACAGACTAAATATATCAACTCAACAGATATGGCAGATAACAGATTTAGCAGATTAGGCGACTTAACGGATTCAGCAGATTAAGCAGTTTAGCAGATTTAGCATATAAAAGTTTAGGCATCTTCAACAGACTTAGCAGATGACAGATTTGGTATATGAACAGATATAGCAGATTAGGCAATATAACAGAACTAGCAAATTAGGCAATATAACAGAACTAGCAGATTAGGCCATATAACAGATTTAATCATTTCTTAAAGTTTCATAAACATATCTTGCCTAATTATAAATTTGGCCTAAGTTTGCATGCCTAAATAGTTGTCATGATTCACATTATGATCATATACCCCATGTTTGCATTGAATTTATATGGCACAGATTATGGTCATAATTTACAATGTAACACACGTCTCAAATTTAGTTAAACTTGCCTAGTACAAAAGATTCACATATAAATTATACCAAATATAGCCATCGATTTCAATGCATGTCATATATTCAAAAATCTCCCACTTAGGTGTTATTCACATTTAATAGTTATCAAATCTTAACATAAATCTTCACACCTAAGTCATATTCCCTTTTTATCCCAAATCATGAATTTCTATATAAACAATATGCCCAACAATCTAGAACTTTAAATTATAACAGATCTTTAATTCAAAAATATGCGTTATGTCCAATGTCTCAAGTCACATGTTAATATACAATGGTTCCTCTTCTTCCAATTCACAGAATATGCATAGATCTAAATCTAGTTTACAACCTATGTCCTTTTAGTCACAGATTAGTCATGTCCAATTATGCCATCATTCATTATTTATCCCAAAGTTTAACATTCGTGCGTTAATCTCTTATGAGATTTGGCGCAGGCTCGGGGTAGCCTGGCTATAGAACAGAAAGAAGAAAGAGATATAGAATAAAATAGATCAGAACAGAACATACGCAATCTCAAATTCAGATTTACAATCATGTCACAATTATAATTAAAGTTTATATTGGAAAATAACTGCACTTGCCTTGGTTGGATTCTAAAAGAAAAAGGTGTTGTAACTGTTCTCTTTTAATCCTAATCAGAATTGGAGGAAGAAGAAGCACAAGTCCTAGCTTAGGTTTCGGTAGAGTAGAGACGCCATTGATTTATTTATTTTTAGAGAGGAAGAGAGCAATAGATGCTAGAGAATTGTATATGAGATTTAGGTTTAGGTTAGGGATGTATATATAGGTGTAGGAAGTTATTTAGGACCATTAGATTAACCCTGAATCATGAGAACCATTCAAATGCAAAATCTGCATTTGAGCGAATCGGCCCACGGGATGACAGCCAAACACCCTGGATTAACCCCTAGTCGACCCAGCAGAGCTCAGGTCGACCTCAAAAATGGGTCGGTTCGGTTATTCCCCCTCCCAATTCGATGTTTTGAACCTTTTTTGCATGTTTATTTATTTAATTTTTATATATATCTATATATATTTCTCTCATATGCATACAAACTTCAAGGCTTAATAACTTCTTCATAATTAACCATTTTTTTTAATATTCTCAGAAAATACAGGGGTTTTACATACAGTTTAAATAATTCAAAGTGAGAATTATAATTGAAATTTCAAATATTTGAATTGAATTGTTAATTCAAATTGTTTGAATCGAATAGTTGAATCGAATTGAAATAGAAATGAAAAGTTGAGTCCTTTTGAATTGAGAAATCAAAATTTAGTCGAGTTGATTTGAAACTGGAATATGATTCCGCTTTTTTTTTTAGAAACGGTTCTAATTCCAACTATAGTATTTTAAATCGTTTTATAAACTATTTTAATAATAAATATTTTTCTGTGTAAACTATACTACCTTATAACTAATTTATTTCTATTAATTATTTTAAATAAACCATTTTAATAATTAACTTTTTATTTTATAAATCACTTTAATATTTTAACTATAGATTTTACTAAATTTGATAATTCTATTTTAAATACAAACTATTTATTTTCAAACTATTTCAATTATATATCTAAACTATTTTAATTATACTTTTAACTAATTTAATATCCAAATTATTTTAAATTTGGAATTGTTTCAAGATTTTAAGTTTGATTTTATTATAAAATATTCTATTTTGACTACTGAAACGTGTTCAAAGAAAATATGATATTTTGGTATGAAGTACAAATCTCTTTGAAATGTAAAAGAACTGATCATGCGAAAAATGTAATGTTTGGTTGTCAAAGTGACCGAGATCGGATATTGTCATGCTCTTTGCCAATACCGAAAACCACTTTAACAACTGTGTACATAGTGGAGTTCCAGAATGAAGTAGGTTGGTTTGGCGAACGCTACTGGAATGAAGTAAGAGAACGATGATGGATGTCCTTGACCTTCAGGTCATAATTAAAATGACTAAAATAGGGCTATACCGGACCAAGTGGGGTTAGCTACCTCCATCGGCAACACTTCTTCTTTTATTACTATAGTCCCTCGGTTTGATTGATTTGATGCACATTCGTGATTTGGGAGTGTTGTTCGAGGTGGGCGGTAGCCGCGGCTATGCGTTACCACCTGTCTTGGCGTGCAACTAGTGTATTCCAACTTTGGGCATTCCTCGTGTGCCTTGTCATATTATCCTGATCGAGCCCCCTACGATTTTGATTTAACGTTGTCGTATCACGAAGCATCCCTATCCGCCGACGTACTGGTGTATTATATGCAAACTATATGGCAACAGTATAAACGGTGTAAGGGTAATAATGGTAACCCCGCTTACGCTATTTTAATATTTTATATTTAACCATAGACACTATTATAATAGCGTATTATGTTATATAATATCTAGTTTAATGGATCCTTAGGAGATGGAAATTCTCGTAACATCTCTTAAGTTATTACACTCATATTATCGCATGAATTTGATTTGACTAATATGACTATATGAGAATATTTTAGCTTTGATCCGAGTATTTTTGTCTTTTCATTTGTGCTCGAGTCAGCTTGAGTTTTCAGTTAACGAAGACACAGTTATGAAGATGACGATGGAGCCTGACTGACGTATTCATTTATATTATTCTGCTGCATATATTGGTATGTTGTATATCAATTAACTTTGATAATCATTGTAAATGTATAATCAAATGTATGTTTTAACAACTTCATGTATTGTTATTTATTTATTATATTTTGTCCTTTCGTTGTGAGATTCTGTGATTGTTTTCTTCTTTCTTGTTTTTCTTATTTTAATCCAAATAACTATCTGTAATTTTGATTTGTTTAAGTTGACATTTGAGGATCATTGTCGATTTGAACGGTCAATAATCCATGTCGTTACATTTGGTATCTGAGTTTTGGTTTAGCAAAAAACCTTGGCTCTATTTGGTAGTTACTCATTATAGATAGGGTTAATACGCTAGAATGAGTTTGTGTGTATATGAGAGAGCATACTTGTAATTTTGATATAAAAATGTTTTTGTATTGTGTTGATTTGTTATTTTGAGTTTTTATGAATTCTGGTCGGTAATTGGGACGCAAGTGCATCAATTAGGATTTCTAAATACTCGAATAGGACTCATTGACATAATAAACTATATTTTATATACATTAAGAATTATTTGAAAATCTATGAATTTTGATTTTTGTTGATTATAATATTAGATTTTCATCATTTAATATTCGATTAACCAATAATTAAAATTATTGGTTATTGAATGGTTAAAGAAAAAAAATGAAAATGTTGAAATTTAGTTGGCAATGAAATAAGAAGTTAAATATGAATTTGAGAATTTAATTTCGGGTGGTTTTGTAATATTGATTTAAAAATGGTTTTGAAATAATATATTATATTTTAAAAGTTGTTTCATATAGAAATTTGTTTCAAATGATTTAACTGAAATAAATATATACTCCCTTCTTGTCTTTGGAAATGATTTTTGTAACAACCCAGATTTTGGAACCAATTTAAAATTTTATTTTTAATTGATTTTAAGAATTTAAAATGATATATTTTGAGAATAATGATTTAAAATTTATTTAAATCAAAGTTAGAACGTATATATTTAAAATTTAATTAAAACGAACTCGAAATGGCTCGGTAGTTTGAAAATTAAGTTTTAAACTTTAAATGAATGTACAGAATTCAACATAAATCAGAATTGGATAAAACAAGAAACGTTGGAATATTTTGAACTATAGTTTTTAATGAATATAAGAAACTGAGATTTCACTTTATAAATTGTAAGTTATGTCCAGTTTAAAATTTAGAATAGCCGCTATGGAATTTATAAATTTTTCAAAATTATATATAACCCTTAAAGATATACATTTTTTAAACGACCTCTGTTTTCGATGAAACCACTTTTGTTGGATCTGAAACGTCAAATTATTGTCAGGTTTAAATTTTCAAGTCATTTGGAATTACTATGTGAGCGTAGTGAACTTAAACGCGTTTTCAATTTCAGTTTGAATTTAATAAGCTTATAAAAAGGCCAATTTCAAACGGTCTCCAAATTCGACGAAATTAATTTTGTTAGGACCTTATTATCAAAACATAGCTGGATTTCAAATTTCATAATTTTTGGAGTCGGTATGTGGCCCCGGTAAATTCAAATGTACGTTGGAATTTAATATTGACCATTATATTAATTTATATTTTAATTTTGAAATAAATTGATCGAAATAGTAGAATTAGCTTACGAAACATATCCCATTGTGTCCGGAGTGGGGGTATGTGGCTAGAGCGATAATTATTGGGTTTTATTTGGAGTTCGGAGATCAAACGAGTTATTTACGAATTCAATAATAATTAAAATAAGGTATAAATAAGGATTTCTAAACCCTAATTCTTCATAACCAGAATTTCACCGCCAGTCCATTTCGAAAGCCAGAATCGCTCAAAATTTCGCCCTATAAATTTTCCAAATCCATTCAATTAAATTCAAAACTCATTGAATAAAAATCGAAGAGCCTTCAATGATCTTCAATTCCATATGGATTTGATCGAATTTGGCGTGGCGTAGGGCTCGAATTTCGAGCACAAACTACGGCCGTTTGTTGCGGTTTCTGGTGGCGGTGGGGCCACCGAGCATGGCAGAACTGAGGGAGGAGGGTCGCGACGTTGGGGTGGAGGTCGTGGCGGCGATGGATCACCATCCGGTCGAGCAGGGAGGCGGCGGCGATGGATTTTTCAAATTGACGGATGGGTTTTTGGGCTCCAGGAAAGTAATGAGGGAGAGGGAGGTTAGTGAAGTTATTAGTGTAATTAATTTTTTTAATTATAAAATTATGTAATGAATGTATTAAAATCCATATCTTTTTCATACGATATCGAAATTCGACGTTTCAGTTGCGTTGCGCTCGTATCAGCGAGCACTACAACATGAAACTGAATAGAACAGAAAAGGAGCAAGTTGAATTTTTAAGCTAGATTGAATGCCTGTTTAATTTAGTGTAAAAATAAAATCCTTCAATAAAGATTGACGGAGTGGAAATCAAGGTCATAATTCTCTCACCCAAGATTTTGTACAGTTATTTATTTTTATAACTGAATATATATTGATTGTCTACGAATGCAAAATTTGTTTGGTGGATGATGGATGTGTACAGTTTTAATGCCATTATTATTAAACTGTAAATAAATTCACATGGATTGTGATGTAAACCCCATACGGGTATTGGGACGATAATTTTACACATCGCCCAAGTATACAGATAATATTTTTTGTTTGATGGTTGAAAACCCCACACGGGTCTGGGGATGATAATTAATTCACATCTCCCTTGCATTTGACTGTCTGTCAACCGATTGATTGATAGACTGTTATAAGCGTTATTTAAATATTTAATGCTTATATAGTTGTAAATTACACTCTGGATGTAAATTGAAAGTTTAATAGTTGTTTATCACTATTTTTAAATACATGCGATGTATGGAATCCATATAAATAAAATTATATGATAATTGATTGAGTCTGATTCCAATTCAGAAATAACAAATATTTTAAAATAATATTCAAGTAGATATATGATAATTGATTGATGTTCGATTTTGGATGGACACGAAAATGTTGGAATGAATATGATGCCGAGTCAAGTAGATATTCGCCATTTTAACTTGAACGGAATTTTCTGTCGATTTTATTCATTCTATAGTGAATATCGAAAAGATTTGATTTCAAAATATGATATTTCGAAAATATTATCATTTTAAATTTTGATTTAAAATTGAAAAGGATGTTGAAATCGTTTTAAAATGAATTTATAAACAATTTATAAAATCCATTTTAAAAAAGTAAATCAACAAATATATTATATATATTTAAATGGTTTGAATAGAATGTATTGCGCAACGACCGTTCGCGAATTTCAACCATTAACTTCGAATTGGCATAACGGGAGATCCGACCATCGGATTCTCACAAAACTAGAACCGTTGGGTTCATATCGAAAAGAGCTCTCGAATGATAATATGAGATTTGAAATATAATGCTTAGATTTTTAAGATATGTCCAAATCAATTTTGGAAAAAGTCGCTATGGATGCAGTTCGGTGGCCGATATTGGAAACCGACTGTAAGAGCCTTAATAAAAATATGAATAAATTATGTAAAATCAAAATAAATAATTTGGAAAGATTTTGGATGAAATACTCCACGTTTGAAAAGATAAAAGATATTTTTATTAGAACAAGTGGTTTTGCAGCTTGAGATAAGAACTAGAAAGAATTGAAATTGTTTTAATCTAACCAGAATTTTCCAACTTATGAATTGGAATCGACTTAAAATGGAAATAATCCTCAGAATATTTTGATATTGGATTTCGTGATTATAAGGATATCGTTGAGGAATTTGGAAGATACAGATATTGTTATCCCCCATACGATATCCGTTGGTTTTAGAATTTGATATTGAATATAAGTCGATATAATTTCTATTCAGAGTCTTGTATTTAATATCAAATTGGATTTTGGGTTTGTCGTGAATGGTGTCTTTAATAACACTGTTCTTAAACCCAGTTGAGGAAAGAATAAACCTTTTAACTAAGATTTAATAAAGTTTTCCAGTTAATTAATATAATTGGAATTAAATAGTAGTTGATTACGGGGTCATTGTGAACGATGTTTTAAATGACATTAGTTCTTAAACCTGATTGACGGTGAAGTTATAATCTGCAATTTATAAAACTTTTAACTAAGATTTAATGGAAATTGTCCAAAGTAAAGTTTTCCAATTTAATATATTAAATTGGAACTAAATGGAATTAGATTTAGTGATAATCGATATGAGATTCTGTGAAGGAAGACCATTACTATTTATGGAATTTAAAGGCCTTGTCGTTATTTCGTTTATAAGTAAGTGTGGACCGGCCCTGCAGGAACCAAGGGTTGCCAAGAGTGTGTAATCCTGAGGCATTGCTAGAGTGTATCGAATCGGAAGGAGCATCCCTTGCCTTGACTCATGATGGAAATCCAATTTCCAATACGCGACTTTTTGGTTTTAGTGGCAAACCTATGTATGGCGACATAATATATGGTACTTATAACATCTATGATTGATACATTTATATTTGAAGTTGATTTCTTAGCTTGTGGTAATAATAAAAGATAAATTTTGCGTACCAAGCATTTTTGGCCATTATAAGGTAAAATTCTATCCTCTGGTTTGTGTTCGCATTGTGTGACGGGACCGGAGTCTTATAATGGCTTCATTTTTCCTTTTAGCATTGCGCTATTGGTTTTGTGGTATTCTTGGGAGAAAACCTGTTTCGTGTCATACAGCGTGGTCCCTTGATTTATCCAACTTTAAAATAAAGTTAATAAATGTTTTAGTTCTCACACCAGTCCCATGACTGACTCGGAGTTTATTGTTCCTACCTAAACTCTGGGTGCCCATATTTCCCACACGGGCAGCTAGTAGTTTTGGATTTGCAAATATTTCTTTTCACAGGATCCTGGATTACGGCCGGAGCAATATTTGGAAAGCTTTGTATCTATGTATTTCTTTCAGTTGTGATAGCTGATGTTTTCCACTGTATAATATGTTTATGTATTTAATGTAATTTTAATCTATGATATTATTTTTCCATGGTGTAATATTTATTTGTACTCTGATATTCTTGTACTATGATGTAAATTGTTGTAATAGTAATGAAATATTATCATGTTTGTGTTCCGATGAGTCGTGTTCTCAAAGCAGTCCGCCTTCTTGTTCGCTTTAGGCTGGCCGGGAAGTTCGGGCCGCTACAATTTCGATGATGAGTGCACGCATCATCGACGCTCATTTTCAAGACTTTGAGTTGGGGAGACCACTTAGAACTTTTGTATCTTATTTTGCAAAAATTGAATTTCATTTAAACCTTTTGTAGAATGGTTGTGTATAAAATATACAATATATGTATTGTCTTGAAAGTTGATTTGGAAATAAACTCGAAGTTGAATTCTTAATTCCAGAATAATTAATGAAATGAATAAAACTTGTAATAAAAAACTTTTGATAAAAAAAGAGAACCTAAGAGAAATGAAATCAAAATAGAAATTATTAGAAATATGAAATGATGAATGTGAAAATAAATTGAAACTGTTGAGCTTGTATAATAATCATTCTTTTTCTATAACATAATATAACTTACCAAATTATAAGAAGTCAAATTGTTATAGAAATAAGAAAATTTTCAATATGCAAGTATTGGTATGAACATAAAATAAAATTGACTGTTTATAAATATGAACGAAATTTAAATTTTGACAATCAACGATCTATAATTAGTTATGTTTGAAATTGAATTCAACTAAGTAAAGCAGATAAACCGAATCAATGAAATAAGTTAATAGAGTGAATTATGTGGTTACGAATTAAATGTATTGATATTAATGTCTAGTTTTGTGAAAGTATAAGGGAATAGGTTTATAATTTATAAACTTAGCGAATGATAAACGAATTAATTAAAACAAGCTCGTCGCATAGCGGCAGTTCGTAATTTCCGAATTAAAGTTTAAATGAATGTATAGAATCCAAAATAAGTTGGAATTCTTTGAAATAAGAACCTTTAGGATCTATTGGATTATAGTTTTCTAATGAAAGCGAAAATTTTAAATTTTAACTTGTATATTTTAAGATATGTGTAAATCAAATTATCGAAAAAATCGCAGTAGGGTAATTCGCAATTTAAAACTAAAGTATTAATAAAATAGATGTTTTGAAATATGGAATTTGTGGAATAATAAGTTAAACTTGGTTTTGAAATTTTTAAACCAATCAAGTTGACTAAAATGAACAGGTTAGTGTTTATAAACTTGGCTAATATTAGAATATGTTGAAATTTGGAATAACTAAATTATTGACGTGGACGAAATGGACTAAGCTTATGATACTGTTTATAAACTAAAATACTAACATTTGAAATGTGCAGTTATGCAAATGGAATATACCAAATGAACTTGTATAAGTAATATATTGAGATTTAAAATTTGTTATGTTTCTTGTTTGGATAAACGTGATTGTTGAATGTTTTATTTGTCGTTTTGACAGTATTTGCTATTTTATATATATTTATTGTAGATATATTTTTTTTCTTCTTATATATACGTTCTTATTTGGATGTTGAGTTTTTAATAGGTACCGACGACATTTACATCTTTTGGAGCTGCTTGCGCATACTATTGCTTTTGTTTGCTTAAAAATAAGTTAAATCAATAATAACGCAAATGAAAGGTATGTATATCGAATTATATACCGTATTTCGACATTATATATTGTTTCCCCATTTTTGGGATGCCTCATCACTGCGATGAGATGTATATTTAATATTATAATTATATTGTTGTTTCCGAAGCTACCCGTACAAAGGAGACTCGACCGAAATTTTTCGTGAATTTATGACTTAGAATTTTTTTGTGAAAAGTTGAGTTTTCAAACCTATATTAATTTTTTTGGTTTATAGATAATTGTTCTAAGTTGAATGAGAAATTATATGATTGTACATATAAATTGACAATTTGCTTACTATGCCTTTTCGACGACGAAAAGTTTTAAGTGAGGGAGAGTGTAACATCCCGAGATTTTGCGACAATTTAAATTATTAAATTTAATGTGATCTTGGACAATGTTGGTTTAAATATTAATTTTTTTTAATTTGTTTATGTTGATTTATAATGAAAGTTGAAATTTAATATTGAAATATTTTGATTTATGTAAATTATAATTGAAATACAAAAGTTGGAGTATTTTGATAATCAATATTGAAATTCATATAAAAAGAAATTTTATGAAACTTATTTGAATTCTATTTTTGATTTGGTTAGAGATTTTAAACTGTTGAATTCAATTTTAAAGTAAATAAGTTAAAACTGAATATTTTACTAACAAGTATGTGAAAATAGACATTTTTGCAAACAATCTCAGAATTCGATGAAATTAATTTTATTGGATCCAGAATTGTAAATTATTGAAAGATCTAAAATTTTGTAGCCATCAGAGTTATCGTTTGATCGTAAGAAATTAAGACATGTAGAAATTTGTGTGTACAATTTAATTTAATAATCAACTTTTAGGAGAAACTGCTAAAGACTTTGGAATTGGGCTTTGAAACCTATTCCATTGCATTCAGAAGGTGTCAAAACCAATTATTAGGGTGAAAGCAGGCCTGATTTGGACTCAATCCAAATTTTGGCTTAAATACACGCAAAACAAGGAATTTTATATTAAAATAATAAATCCGAAACCCTAAATTT
Organism: Allium sativum; assembly: GCA_030737875.1. NCBI lineage: Eukaryota > Viridiplantae > Streptophyta > Magnoliopsida > Asparagales > Amaryllidaceae > Allium > Allium sativum. The sequence goes on from CM060913.1 coordinate 40,670,475, forward strand.
CTGGCGGGCGCCCTAAGAATTTCGATGTCTATAATCTTCAAATCTTTCATGATTAGTATCTTCCAATCCAAACAACGAAATCAAAAAATTCCTGAATGAAAATCGTAGTGCTACGCAATATCTTTTAATCCATATGGTTGATGGACGCTAACGATTCGAGAAATTGCCAGAATTTCAGTTACAAGGTCGTGCGTTTAAGCGTGGGTTTCGAGGCATAGCCACAACCGAGTGGGGCCACGATTTGACCGACGGTGGAGTTCACAAAGGCAGTCATGACGAGGATTCAGATCATGTTCCAGTGGTTTGGTTTTAGGTGCGCAATTAGGAGTTCGAATGCAAGTTGGGTTTTGGGAGTTCGAATGCAAAAACAATGCATGAAGAAGAAGGAGAAAGGAGCGGATACAGGGTACTGACATGGCATGAATCAATAGGTGGTGAGGAATTATTTATTTATTTTATATAATTTGATTTTCAAATGGTAAAACGTTTATAACTTCTTCATACGACCTCAGTTTGACGCACAGTTGGATCCGTTAGATTCGCATTGAAATTCTGGATGACGTGGAGCTGTGCGAACTGATTCTGAGACTATGGATTTTTGGGCTAAAATTTGAATTTCAATCTCGTTTGAAATCGTAGGTGATTAAGCTCACTCACGCCTAACTAAAATGTTTGATTGTTAGTTCAATTAAATTCATGTTATGATATGATTGTATCATTTGCTGTTTGACTGTTTAAATTGATTATTTATGTAAATCTGCATAGACAATATAATTTAATTTAACTATTAATATAAATGGTAAAATTAGAATTTAATTACTAGTTTAAAGACCTTGTACCTGATGACTAGTAAACTGATATCACATTTAACTGTATAGATGTTGTGATTTTGATGGATGTCATGGATTTATAAAATTAATGTGTTGATATGTAATTCATCTTGTTATCGACATTGTTTATATATGCTTATTTATTTTTGTTGATTAATCCCAACTTTTACCGTAGATGTTACGGGCATCAAATAAACTCGGCATTAATCATTGAAATGAATTAAGAACGTAGGTTGAAATGATAAATACCTATGACCCTGATTTGAATTGAAATGATATAAATCCTTTCCCAAAATACTAAAATTAAATTTTAAGTATTACTTGGCCATAGGATAGAAAATTATATACGTACACCGGTTGGTTAAATAAAATTTGTTTTAACCATGACTCATGAAATTTTGTTTTAAACGTGAAATTTTGTTTTAAAGACATTATAGATATTGTTTTATAAATCGATTTCTTTTAAACTTGAAGGTTGGATTTTGAAAAATAAAAGCTAAAGTAAAATTTTGATGTTGTAAATTGAAGTTAAAACGAATTGAATATAAATTGTATCGAAATTGAATTTGTCATCCCTCTTTGAAATTTGCTATAAATTAACTTAGCTTAAAGTTTTATTTAAATTGTGAACTTGAGATTTTATAGTTGAAATAATTCAAAATGAGAATTATAATTGAAATTTCAAATGCTTGAATTGAATTGTTAAGTCAAATTGTTTGAATTGAATAGTTGAATCAAATCAAAATAGAAATGCGAAGTTGAGTCCTTTTGAATTGAGATATCAAAATTTAGTTGAGTTGATTTGAAACTGGAATATGATTCTATTTTGTTTTCTTTTGGAAACGGTTCTTATTCCAACTACAATATTTTAAACCGTTTTATAAACTATTTTAATAATAAATATTTTTCTGTATAAACTATTTTACCTTATAACTATTTTATTTTTATTAATTATTTTAAATAAACCATTTTAATAATTAACTATTTATTTTATAAACCACTTTAATATTTTAACTATAGATTTTACTAAATCCGATAATTCTATTTTAAATACAAATTATTTAGTTTCAAACTATTTCAATTATATATTTAAACTATTTTAAATTTAACTATTTTAATATCCAAATTATTTTGAAGTTGGAATTGTTTCAAGATTTTAAGTTTGATTTTAATATGAAATATTCTATTTTGACTATTGAAATGTGTTTGAAGAAAATCTGATATTTTGATATGAAGTATGAATCTCTTTGAAATGTAAAAGAATTGATCGATGTGAAAAATGTAATGTTTGGTTGTTAAAGAGAACGGAATCGAACATTGTCATACTCTCTGCCGATACCGAAAACCACTTTAACAACTGTGTACGCGGTGGAGTTCCAGAATGAAGTAGGTTGGTTTAACGAACGCTAATGGAATGAAGTAAGAGAACGATGATGGATGTCCATGACCTTTGAGTCATAATTAAAATAACTAAAACAGGGCTATACCGGACCAAGTAGGGTTAGCTACCTCCATTGGCAACACTTCTTCCTTTATTACTATAGTCCCTCGATTTGATTGATTTAATTTGATGCGCATCCATGATTTGGGAGTGTTGTTCGAGGTGGGCGGTATCCGCGACTATGCATTACCACCAGTCCGAGCGTGCAACTAGTATATTCCTACTCTGGGCATTCCTCGTGTGCCTCGACATATTATCCTGATCGAACCCCATACGATTTTGATTTAATGTTGTCGTATCACGACGCATCCCTATCCGCCGACGTACTGGTGTGTTATATGCAAACTATATGACAACTATATAAATAGTGTAAGGGTAATAATGGTAATCTCGTTTACGCTATTTTAATATTTTATATCTAACCATAGACACTATTATAATAGCGTATTATATTATATAGTATCTAGTTTAACGAATCCTTAGGAGATGGAAATTCCCGTAACATCTCTTAAGTTATTGCACTCATATTATTGCATGAATTTAATTTAACTAATATGAGAATATTTTAGTTCTTATCCGTGTATTTTTGTCTTTTCATTTATGCTCGGGTTAGCCTGAGTTTTCAATTAACGAAGACACTGTTATGAAGATGAAGATGAAGCCTGACTGACGTATTCATTTATATTATTCCGCTGCATATATTGGTATGTTGTATATTAATTAACTCTGATAATTATTGTAAATGCATAATCAAATGTATGTTTTAACAGCTTCATGAGCTGTTATTTATTTATTATATTTTGTCCTTCAGTTGTGAGGTTCTGTGATTGTTTTTCTTCCTTTTCTTATTTTAATTCTGATAACTATCTGTATTTTTGATTTTTTTAAGTCGACATTTGAGGATCATTATCGATTTGAACGGTTAATAATTCAGGTCGTTACAAATTTTTATATGACCGAATCTTTTATGCCAAATCCAAGGGTCATTTTTATTGGCCATAAGACATAAATTATCATTAGAAATTTTCATACTAAGTATATAGATATTTTTCTTTCTATCTCCATCAAATATTATTTTTGAATTTTTTATCTTCTATAAAGCATTTATCTTTTTCAAAATTGATTTTATAGCCTTTATCACATAGTTGACTTATACTTAGTAAGTTATGTTTTAAATTCCTAACTAATAAAACATCGGAAATAGTAGAAGTTTCAGAATTACCGACATTGCCAATGTTAACCACATTATCACCAAAATTGATTATTCCTCCGTCTTCATATACTAGATTGTTTAGTAGTTCCGGATTTCGCGTCATATGTCTTAAACAACCACTATCCAATATCTATTTATCCATTTTGATTCCACCATTTAACCATCTAGATTTGAATTTTCAAGTCATGTAACACATCTTTTCCTACATTGAACAACAATTCAGTAAATAACTTGATTTTACAATAGAATAGAATACATGCGCATCTAATACTGATGCAGGACATAAATTTAAACTAGTGTTATAAATCATTTCAAAATTTTCCATTTAATATTTCCAAAATTTGGATGATGAAATTTTGAAAACCTAGGCTCTAATACCAACTGTTAGTGATGAGGATCAAAGATCTTAAGGCAGAACTAACACTAGATGAAGGGTGAATAGTGTTTTAAAGAATTAACAGAGATCTTAACCAATTACCAATTACTCAAACTACTATATGAATCACAGAATGAATGTCACAACAGGAACTATCACAGATGCAGATATAAATAACAGTAAAATGCAGAAAAGAAAAGAACACACCAGATTTTTATACTGGTTCGGGTTGCTCATATGTCCAGTCCTGCACAACCCTGGATTGCGGAAAGTTTTATTAATATCAGTATCCAATTACAACACCCCTTGATTTCACGGCTACAAGGTTAACACCGCTTCTTTCTGGTTTACGGGCTATAAGGAAGACGTCCACCTTAATTTACGGGCTACAAGGTTAACACCCTTGCCTTTCCTTGATTTCAGGAATACAAGGAACACACTCTTACAGTTTTAGGTTATAATTTTCCTAGAGCTCTTGAATAGCACTTCCAAACAGAGAGTATTTGATAAAGAATGAAAATACAAGAAGAATGATATAATTTGTATTGAAATCGGCAGAGTATAAGTGTATAATCTTAATATTTTAAGAAGTATAATGGTGGTATGTTAAGGGAGGAAGACGGAGAAGATAAGTCATTAAAAAATTCAAAATTAAGGCCTTTATATAATGCTCCAAGAGACACAACCATTTTTGAAACATTTTAAAATGAAAAGACACAACTATTTAAAATTTAAAAATCTTTCAGTTATATGTCGACATGTAAAAACATGTATGTCGACATACATATTATATTTTTGAATTTTAAATAATTTTTAAAGTATTTAATCCAATTTATATTCTGGAAATTCCTAAAACAAAACTAGTTATTTAAAATATACCTTTTCAAGTATAAAAAACATAATAAAATATTATTTAAAGAGGTAATTAGAGAGAAGGACAAACTTTGCCGGAAAATTAGACTGAAGGACACCAAGTTTTATTTTTAGTCTGAAGGACAAACTTTGAACCAAAATTAAGCTGAAGGAAAATGCTAAATGTAATTAACATTATATTCAGTTTTTTACACTACACGAAAATGCTAAATGTACAAGCATTATTTAGTTTTACACTGCAGAAAATGCTAATTATATTTAGCATTGTCCTTCAGCCTAATTTTTTTCAAAGTTTGTCCTTCAACCTAAAAATAAAACTTAAAGTCATTCAGAGTAATTTATTTCCAAAGTTTGTCTTATGCCTATTTTCCACTTATTTAAACATATGATTTAAAAACTATATATATAAGTGATATAAAACTATACAATTTAATTAAATAATACATTAAATATATAAACATAAGAAACTTAGGAAAAATCCTTAAATGAAAAAAAAATTATTTTTTTAGAAGTGTTTGAAATCAATTTAAAAATAGTTTTAAAATCAATTTAAAAATAGTTTTAAAATCAATTTAAAAAGAGATATTTGGAAACAAAGTTTGAGTGCTATTCAGAGTTTTTAAATACTAACTAGACTTTATTATTCTGATAATCTTGGACTCTTGATATCTTGATACTCATGAGTCTTTATTCTTCTTTGAAATCTTGAATCTGTTAACTCTTGAAACTCTTAACTGTATGGTCTTCAATATCTTATTACCTGCATATGTGTGTATATATATATATATATGTATGTATGTATCCTGGATAAAAATATTAGTATATATTTTAGAATCAATAATGATAATAATTGAAACAAGGTTGTTGTCATCAAAACATCATCAACATTCCATTCTTCAACATTTGTTTGGATTCTTGTTTCAGATGAGTGCTTATAACACTCACAAATTACTAAAGTTCATATGCAAGTTAAACCAATGTTTGATGTTCTAAACTAGTAGATTTGTGGATTTATTTTAACAATAAATTGAACAATACTGGTTAAAACATTGATAAGCAATAGTTGACAATAGTTGTAATTCATGTAGAATCGAGTTGTGTGTGTGTGTGTGTATATATATATATATGCGTCGATAATACTCGATGATATCTCTATTTTATTTATAAGTTGAAATTGTTTCAATATACCCCTGTTACCACTTTGTTTAGATCATCGAAATTGTATGGATTGTCAAATGGATCTTATGAACATTTGAAGTTATTGTAAAAAAAAAAAAAAATTAGATATCTTATATTGATAATTAGTAAATGTTGAAATAGGTATTTTAATCATTTGATCCAAAGTGTGATTTTTGAAATTTTTTGCTATTATATCCTTATCTGAAAATTTTATATGCATGTACGTGTTTAATCCTGAAATTTTCATATGTTAAAATAAATCAAGTTTTTAATAGGATAGTGTAAAATTTAGTCGTAAGTTTACATCTAGTTTTTTCAGAATAAATTATTTAATTAAAGGTTAGCGTTTAAACCCACAATTGCAAATTAAATTTATGATATCATATGATTTATTTAACTATTACTTGGGAACTTTAATTGAACTTGAATATGAAAATAATTGCTAGTTTAACACCCGAAATATGATAATTGAAATCAATGTGATATATTATTTTGGTTGACATTTTGGAAAAGTAAATATGCATCGAAATTGAATTTAAATGAACAACAAACTGATATTTATTTTACCATCAAATTTGAATTGCTAATTAAAAACATAACTAGTGATTATTGTTATATATCGATCAATACAATAAACATGAAATAACAGTAGATTTTGCATGCGAAATTACTAAATTTTATGGGTTTATTACCTTGATATGCAATAATTGATAATAATTTTATGGGTTCAATAACATTTATGTCTAGAGTCTCGACATATTTTTGCAACAGTTGATAACATTGATTCAAACGCAGCAGCGTTCCATAGGAAAATGTAAAAATGAATGAATCTTATTGAATTCTATAGGTATATTCACCAAAACTTTAGGATTATTTATTTAGAAGTTGACAACGATTTTGGTCAAGAGTTTGGTTGGAGATTAAATAATGTAAATATTGTTATGCATTTTTTGTAAACAGTTTAATATTAATACTTAAATTTGATTATGCAATTATTATCCATATATCTTTTTGGCAAGACTGACCCATTTTTATAGTAATCTGTTACGCTTATTATTATAACAATTATTATCAATATTTCTATTAACTAATTAGCAATGAACATATTGATTTTAGTTATTTAAATAATTAATCATTTATGTTTATTAGTAATAAATATTTAATAATTATTACTAAATAGTAACTAATTTAATAAAGCATGGAAATTACATGCAAATTACATAATTAGTAGTACTTACTCGTTTAATATTTGATATTTATATAAAGTTCAAAAGAAATACCACCTTTATGCTTCTCACCTCATTCCAAAATAAGGATGGAAAAAGTTTCAGAAGCAACTTGCTATTTCTAAAATTCGTCACCCATAACACAAAATCCAATAATTCAAGCATCGACTAACAAATATGGACGATAGCCAAATCTCGTTTATAAAGTCCTATATCATTCAAATTTCCCATGACTTGGATAATTCATATAAATAATATAGTAATTGATAAAGAAAGAAGCTCAATGTCAATGTGATTCTTGGAACGCTTGGATTTTCAGTTAAAACCATTGTGTTGAATTGAACGATTCTAGTGTGAACTTACTTGTTCGTCGATAGTAAACAAGATATCGACAAAGCCATTGATTTTCGCTTGATCAATCATGACCATGATTTCTTTAATGCTCTCATCTCTACTCGTCTCTTGATGGACCAAACACTTTGCTCGTCTTAAATTGTGAAATAGTGGAATCATTAAATTTACTTGATCATCAAACGTATAAATTCTACTTACCAAGTGACAATAAAGTAGCAAATTTGTCATCTTCCATCCGCACATAGAGCTTTGTCTAAAAACTTTTGAAAACTAATGCATATGTTTTTCCGCACCATCACCAATAGTAGTTTTATGTTAGCATCCCTTACATCCCCTCCATATCCTTCAACTTTGATATTCTCTACGAAGTCTAAAGTGATTATTCCATTCACCTTGCAAAACAAGGTGGAAGTGTTGAGTCTAATAAATATCATATCACCTGGTAATGAAATTCATCATGATCTCATACGCGTTTATTTGATGCAACAGTAGACAAACATCGATAATATTTGTCATTCAAAATTTGCTCATTTACTAATTTATATTATGGTTAGAGAAAGTAGACGAAGAAACAATCCGCATGTTTTTTTTTTTTTTTTAAAGCGTTTCTAAGATATATTTGGATATAGGGTTAAAATATATCAAACTTAAAAAGGTTTTTGCATGTGCCTGAGAGAAAGACACCAACCGACTTCTTCATTTCCACCCAACATCCCAAAACTATTCCTGATTTAAAATGCAAAGCTTATGATTACAGGTAGTCTTCAAAATTATATTCATTTTATATTTTTATAAGGGCCGCAAAATCTAAATTTCAAACTTAGGTCCAACCTCCCATCAATTAAAATAATCGAACTAACTTAGATTATAACAAAAAGGGCTCAATAAATCCAAAAATTATATCCATGTCCCCGAGCTCTCTTCTCCATTACAATCTCACCCCTCTTATCTTCAGACCCCAAAAAATAAGAAAAATAAAAAAAGTCTCTTCCCATCTCGACGTAAAACCCAAGCCCGTCATTATGACGTCATGGCTCAAGCAAACCCTAAGCCAGCGCTTCAACCCGTACGGTATCTCCTCCTTCACTGAAGTCATCGCTCGGGATCCACAGCTGGCGCTGCCACACGTGTCAGTTCCAGACATCCGCCACGTCGACTGGCAGGAGCTGAGCAGGTTAGGGTTTCGAGGCGTGGTGTTCGATAAAGATAATACAATCACCGCACCTTACGCGCTTTCGCTTTGGCCGGCTATTGCCGATTCGTTTTTGAATTGCGGGTCAGCTTTCTGCGGTAAAGTCGCGGTCTTTAGCAATTCCGCAGGTAAATGTTTTGATTTTGATTGAGTTTTCTTTTGGCTTAGTGATGTAAAAACCCTTTCATAGATTTTGGGGGTGCTGCCTAACTTACGTTTATTGTGGGTATTGACTTAAATATGTGAATATTGGGACAGGTCTTTATCAGTATGATCCCGATGGGGAAGAAGCAAAGAAGGTAGAAGAATCCATAGGAGGTGTTCATGTAATAAGGCATGGCAAGTGAATTTTTGTTACCTTGTTCTTTTCTTTCCTTTTTTTGTTTAATGAATATCATAGATATAATTTGGTAGAATTTAGCTCCTAGAGTGTTATAATAAGGGTGTGCTAGAATATTTACAACATTGTTGAGCATAATAATAAAGGCAAATTCTATTCATACTCCAAAAATCTCTTAACATACACCATTATTTTACTATTAAAATATTTGACTATATTACGCTTCATCTTAATTGCATTTTAGCCTGTTTCATATAGCCCGTCTAATTAGAACATTAAAGTCAATTACATTTGAGTACAAGCACACAAATTTGATGAAATTAGTGGAACTTAAAATATCAATTAAGACAACATTCATAGCTAATTACTCTAACTCACAAGCATTGAAAATTTTCTTCTAAAATTAGAGCTGGTTTTAATGATATTAAATATTTTCATGAAAAATAATTAAATAATTTAAAACATTAGTGCCAATTTTTTTTCTTTTAAATTAACTGAGTTTTAACTAAATTTATTGCTAGGAATTCCTGATTTTGTGTAAATAAGTTTCATGGTTTAAAGTGGGAAGATGATGGAGATTTAAAAGGGGTAATTTTGTAAAAGTTACGGTGTATGCCGAGACTACTAGTTTATGAATAGAATGAGTCAATAATAAATATGGGACGGCTATTTGAACACAAAATTAGGCACAAATCAAGAGACACAAAGCCTCGATCATTGGATCTTTTTGTTCTTATATGGAGAGCTGAAATTCAGGGGAAATGCAACGGTGGTAACACAATTGTGTATAAATAGACTTTCCCTAATAAATATGATGATATTCGGAGAGTCCATTTGGGATCAACTTCTTTTATACCAATTTTATGCAGTTTAGTTAACAGTAAAAAATAATAATGTTTATATGGATAAATTTGGTAAATAACTCTTGGGCATATTTTCTTAGTTATACCGGACTAACATATTTGCTATTGCTGAATCCAAATAAATAGATGAATAAACAAAATTCAAGCTGTTGTAAACATTTCAAAATACAGGAGTAACATCAGTGGACGCGCATGTATAGAACGATGCAATAGAGAACAACAAGAGCTTATTGCACACTAGGTTAATATGCCGTAATATAATGGATATATTCAGGGCCGCTTCTTTGGTTGAGTTTAAGACATGTTGCTTGTTTTAGATTTCTATAAGTAACAAACATTAAGCTTACTGCAACCTTACACAACTAGCTAGGGATATGTGCATTTGGCCACATTTTTGCTGATGTTATAACTTATAACCTATTAACAATTCATAACAAGTTCCATATATGTTATCACATATATAAAATCATGCCACAAACTATAAAAATCAGTTTCTTCCAACTTAATTAACATATACCGCATGGCGCGTGATAACATTTGCAATTTCATTTTCTATTTTTCTTGTTCTGTTCAACCAATGTGCCCTTAAAAGTCAAATTGTGGTGGTAACAAGTTTAAGAATTTGTTTGGAAACAGAATATCTTATATCCACTATATATTTTCTAGGGGCCGTTCTCAGCCGAAGTTTTTCCTGCTTCGGTTTTTGATGCATCCGATGTCCCCACGGACAAAAGGTACGTCCAGCTGAATGTAAGAATTTGGTGCGTTTGTGGCCTGTTCAGCTGTTTTAATTAAGCGAATTAATAATATATATATATATATATATATATATATATATATATATATATATATATATGTCTTAAATTGATAACTTCTGCAAACGAAGTTCATTTGAGATGACTAGATGAGGTTTTTGTGTTGGGATTGTATTGAAGTTATCTACATTATGGAGGTGATTTGAACTGAATTCAAGCAATTTTTTTTTTTTAATTAATTTATTTATTTTTACAAATTATTGACACATGTTATTTATTATAAAACGAATAATTAGTTATTATAAAGCGAATAATTAATAAACTATCAATCAGTTAAATTAAAAATCAGAACCTAAATGCCTTGCTCAAATGGCCCGTTTAAATACTCCGTCATAGCATTCACCGATTTTCCTCTCAAATGCCCCCTCAAGTCCCCCCTTTACTTTCGTTGCAGATGCATGCTAAGCTGCAGATTTCAGGTAAATTTGAATTTAGTGAAGTAGAAGTGTTTGGAAAAGTTGGTTGAAGTATTGAAAAACTTTCATTTTAAGGTTGTGATGGATGTAGGATAAGTAAGAAAATAAAAATAGTTCATAGCTTAGCAGATTTATTATAAAATGCGTTTAAGCCAAAAATTTAACTTGTGCCTACACACACAAATTTTATACGCATGGTTTATAGCCTATTTGTTCTGCTATCAAACACCCAACTAAAATGTTCCACTGTACGCAGAAACTAAAAAGCCAGGTGGAACAGCAGAAGACATTGAAAAGTACTTTGGTTGTTCAGCTTCGGATCTAGTTTTGGTAAAATAGTAATTTTCAGAATCACAATTCTATTATATTTTTATTTATTTTGCAGAGTAATTATATTTCCTACATTATATTTTATAACAGGTTGGAGACAGGCATTTTACCGATGTTGTATATGGAAATAGACACGGTTTCCTTACTATTTTAACCGAGCCGTTAAGCCCTGATGACGATCCTTACATTGTCAAACAGGTAGTCTTTTTAAGGAAAAAATAATAATATAGTTTTACATATTTTCTGAACTATATGTATATTTGACTTTAGGTTCGAAAATTGGAAAGCTATTTTGTGAACAGATGGTACCAGCAGGGAGTAGAACCAGTAAAGCATAGTCTGTTGGCAGAGGCAAAGCAGTGTTTGAAAGATCCAAACTTATAATCACACGTTTTAAAAATGGTTTTGTAATGTAGTCGACAGGAAATTATAATCTAATCTCCATTCTTTTTTCCTTTGGTTACCAATATTTTATTGTTCTTATTTTTAACGGTCAAAAAAAGGTGGTAGTAATCCATTATTAAACAAATTTATGTTGAGCACGCAAGGGTAGGCTTGTGAGTTGTTTTCTTTTGAATGCTGGTAGTGCTGTATCAACGTTTATAGATATGGACGAAGATGAATAGAAAAGAGGGGGGGGGGGGGGGGGGGGTGAGAATTGAACGGGAAATGGAAGGAGCTGAAGAAGAGGTAAGTTAGTAAAAGAGGCAATGCGAAAGGGGAAGAATAATCGAAATTTTATCTGTTTGCGTCGGATGCGGACTTGGTTGTTTCGGACGTGGACGTGGACCGATAAAATATTACTGGTCATTTTAAATGGATAATTCGGCGGAGTTCACCCCCAATGTGGACGTCAAGTCGTCAATGTGAACTGCCTTGATTTGATCCGAAAGAGAACGCTGCCCGAATGTTTATCTCAATGAAATCATTAAATCAAACTGAATTGTTGGTATGACATAAATAAATTTAAATTATGATGTTGATACATACACAAGAAACAAAAAGCATTATGATAAAATTAGTTTTGTACAACAAATGCATATTTTATACACACATAATATTAATTATTACCTTTGGCAAAAAAGTAATTATAAATCATTTTACGTACTAAAATGTGTATAATTTCAACTATTATGATGATAGAAATCAGACAGATAATTTTCCAAATGTTGACATCATAGTATGTATTTTTCAAAGTTTTTGAAATTCAAATACATTCTCATTTTTCAGATAATGACGCGAGCGAGTTTCGAATTTTCTAGATATTCGTTACATTTCTACTTGATATATGCATACATGTATGTACATGTGTGTACATGTATTACATATTAAAGTGCTCTATGATATCCTCGTTTTACAGCACTTCAACAGTACCTTTATTTTCTACCATAAGTTTATATTTAAGTAATGAAGTGAAGGAAAAGAAAGAGAAAACATGATTATTTACTTTGAAGCTTGAGGTGGAAATCATAGGATGATTAAGGTGCTTCGATATTTGAATAGTGCAGCATCTTTTGAATGCTTCCTGATTTCCACCATGTAACATCCTGTCTCTCTTCACTCACACTCACGTCCACCCACTCATTATTTGAACATAAATGAGTGGTCGTGATTCGAATGCAAAAGAGGTGGTATACAACTCTCACACATCCGCACGCGTACACATACACATATATATGGCGGCTATTTGGACACAAAATTAAACACAAAAAGGGAGACAAAACCTCAGTCGTTAGATTTTTTTGTTTTTATATGGAGTGAAATTCATGTGTGATCCAATGATGGAAATAAATCGTGTTACCAATTGTGTCAAAGTTTTGTGTCTAAATAAATCACCTCCTCCCCCCCCCCCCCCTCCACACACACACACACACACACACATATATATATATATATATATATTCAAAATAGTTCTTTTAAGGAAGTTTACTTTTTTATTATAGTTTTTAAATAATTTTACTTTGAAATATTTTATACTTAGTAGATTTTAATATTTATACTTTTACTTATATACTTTGATGCTTTTCAAAATACTAAACTTTAGATTTCAATATTATATTTTGATTTTTATACTTTAACTTTTTATAAACTTATACTTAGATTTCAAATATTTACATCAGTTTTTATATTTTATACTTATACTTTGATTTGAATACTATACTTTGATTTTAAACTACACTTTAGACTTTGAGTTTAAACTTAATAATTATAATTTAATGGGGGCGACTATTTGAACACAAATCAAGAGACACAAAGTCTCGACTGTTGAATCTTTTGTCCTTATATGGAAGGGTGAAATTCAGGGGTTAATCCAATGGTAGAGATCAATTGTGTCACCAGCTGTGTCTAAATAGAATTTCTCTAATTTAATACTATTGTAGTTTTGAGACTCGTATTTTAAGTTTAATTTATTTGATTCTATATGGTCACCTTGTGTGTCGACATTTAATAGAAAATTTTCAAAATTCAAATGCCTATTCGCATATCTCTTCTCTAATGGCCGCATCTCTTCACCGATATAACCCTTCTTCTGGAAGAAAAAATAACTCCTATCATATTTCTTCACTCCCTTTTTTCTCTCTTGAAAATTATAAATTCTATAACCATATTCTATCGATTTTCTAATCGAATCAAGTGATTTCTTCTTTAATTTGATTTTACATCAAACTCTCTTCATTTATATCAAGATTAAAATGCAAACCAGGGTTATAGGAGAAACTATCATCAAGATTGGAAGTTCAAAGTTTTCATTAATTGTACAAAAAACTTAAAAAACCAATATGGATGTGACTAGGTAGCCCTATATCTAGTTGGGATTGATTGTGCTTGGTAAAAGCAATTAAGAGTGACTTGTTTGGTTGGAAATCAAGTTAGGTAAGGATCTATGGCCTGCAAATCATATTGGCCTGCCCAAAGGTCCGAGTTTTGAAGGGAGTCGTGGCCTTGAAATCAAAGAGTGTTGTTTTTTTGTATTGATTAAAGACCGTACGTAATGTGGGGGTAATTCCAAACGAATATACAAATCTTGGTGTGTTCTTTCCTTTACTTGCATATTTATTTATTTATTAGACTTTGTGATCTTTACAATTTACATACACACATAACTATGTTGCAAAAGATTTCTAAAAGATTCACAAATTTAAGAAAACGCTATTCATTCCTCTAGTGTTAATCTAGCCTTAAGATCCGTATTTCGCATATCTTTCATTTGGTATTAGAGCAAGGTTTTCAAAAGTTGCATAATATGATTTTTGAGGAGTTTTTAAAATAGCAATTTTTGATGAAATTATTAACGCTATTTTCATATGGATATGTCACAGAATCTTCATGACGTTACTTTTTAGATTTACATCTATTTATTATGGAAAGTCACTTGGTCTTTTGAAATAGTATTTTCTGTAGGAACATACATATTACGTAGCAATTGATGAGAATATATCTCGTGATAAAGAACTTCAAATCAAAAAGAATATGTGGATATTAGATAGTGCATCCTCAAGGCATAGACTGGAAATCCAGAGATTTTGAAGGATACTGTTTACTAAGATGGTAGACTGGTCAATTCCGGACACAACTCTAAAGGATATGTGATTAGCGTCGGTAGCGTCAGTGACTCAAAACCATCTAATATTTCTAATGTTTTATTGTTTAGGAATTCAAAACATAATTTGCTTATTATAAATAAGTCAATTACGCAACCTAGGTTGTAAAATTAATTTTGAAAAAGATAAGTGCTTTATAAAAGATAACGAATCAAACATTATCGTTGAGGGCAATAGAAAACAAAACATTTACACTAAGTATGAACGTTTCAAATAAATATATGTGTCTTTTAGATGGAACCAGTGATCCTTGGATTTAGCACAGAAGATTCAACCATTTAAAATTTAAACTTTTATCTAAGATTTCTAAACACAGTCACATTAGATGTCTTTCCAAAATTAAGCTTACCGTAGATAACTTATGAGACGCATGCCAACCAGGAAAACTTAGAAGTTCTTTTAAATAAAAATATATATAATTTCATCTCAACCCCTTGAACTTCTTCATTCATATTTATTGTCCCTTCGTAAATTCACTCTATAAGACAAAATAGATATTTGTTTGTTATAGTAGATGATTACTCTAGGTTTACATGGACGATTTTCTTGAAAAATAAAAGTGAAGCTTATTAATAATTTATTTTTTTCACTAAAAGAATTCAAAATCAATTTTCTGTTAAAATTAAATCTATACGAAGTGATCACGATGTGGAATTCGAAAAAATTAATTGTAACATCTCGTAGTTACATATTGAAGGATCGTAAAGTAATTCTATTTAGTTCATAAATGGTCGTATCATTCTAATATTTAATATATGGTTTATGGGGATGTGATACATGTCCATGGTTCTTATCGAATTTTTTGTGATCGTTTTACACTAGTGATATACTTTTTCAGCCATTACTTTTGATGGAGACCGAATCAGGAGCTTTAACTTGTCTGATTGCATCAGGATGTTGGTCGGACATTTCGTAGAGGGGTCACATACGGTTCGGCAATTTGGGAGAATTTGTTGTTTTAAGATTTCATTTCTTTTGGACGGATTTCAGGAAAACTAATGAGATGAGATTAATTAGTTAGCTCATTTGAATAATGGCCACCAGTGAGGCTGTAGGGAGAGATTTAGAGTTTTCTCCCTTATTCTTATGTTAAGTTAAACGACTATGATCCTTCGATTCAAGCTAATGCTCTCAAACCCTGGATCTATACTTTCTTCATCAAATCAATTCTAATTTGCATCTAGAGACTAGATATACTTCCAAGGAAGTTAGATCTCATCATTCCTTTATCAGATCGTATATTCTCTTTGCTGTCCTGATCAGATCTATAACTCTTTGTGTTGAACTTCAGGTTTTGATGAGTGATAGTGATCTCTCACATAGCCATGTTGTATTATATTTTGTAGTTAGGACTTTTAAACACGTTATATGTTAATTTATCCCCAAAACTGGATTTTCATATTCGGTTTAGCCCTAGAAACCCTAGGTTAACCTAATAATCACACATGCTAAGTAACTTGTTAGATTTGGTATGATTCATCTATAATTAGCCTTAAATTGTGATAAATATATGATTATTATTGTATGATTTATTCTTATAGGTGTGCATATGTTTATATATGCCTGAATTTGTGTGAAGCTGTTGTTTGAAATGTTTAAATTGTATGCCATGCTTGATTTTCTTGTTTAGAATTGTTTTGATTAAGATTTAGGATGGAGATCAGAGCATATTAGGAATTCGGACCGTCAGAATCGGGTGAAACTTGGAGCAGAGGCTCTGGAGTAAAGGGGAATGGAACCTAAAGATTTTGGGTTCCAAAAAAACCACTAAATACATGGACCAACACCGGTTAATGGGGGCATGGATTGGCAGCGGTCCATGCCATTGCTTTGGATGGTGGCATGGTTCATATGGAGCATAATGGGGTTGTAACACCTTGTAAAATACACCTTAATTAGACATAAGTATTTAAACTAAGGATAATTAGTAATAATTAATGGAATAGTAATGCTGAAAATATGAATATTTTCGAGACTTGAGATTGGGCCACAAAATATTATCATTGTATACGTGGCAAGAATCTAGTCTGTTTTAATATTTATTTATCGAAAACGAGTTTGCACAGATATAATAAGTTTGAATATTAAAATAATATATACACATATTCAAATTTGATATTAATTGGATAAATATGGAATAAAATAAATATAATTGGCATAAAGGAATATTCCATATTCAAATTCAAAGATATTTGTATGTATATATATATATATAATTGGCGACAAGGTTTAAAACATAAGGAAAGAATTTAGTACTAATTGATTAATCAAACAACGACATGTGAATCAAATTTCACAGTGCCTACCCTAAAAGAGGGTCGACTACTACCCTTAAGGAGGGTCGACTGCTAGGTCAACGACCCTCTTAGGGAAGGGTCGACCTCTTCGAGGTTGGAGAAGTAGGTGGCAACTAGCTTTAGGTTAAGTCGGTCTATTTTTCAGGTGGCTTGGAAGGTTCAGATTTAATAATTCACATATGCCAGTTCTCACACATTATAACATCTATAAATAGAGCCTTAGCCCCTACACTAAACCCATATATTCTCTATCTCTCTACCTACGTTTTCTTTTTTTTCTTCGTCTTTATTTTAGATCTAGTCTAGGTGCAAGTTAGTTTTTCTTCTCCTCCCTCTATTCTAATCTATTCTACATTTAGAATTACTGGATCTAGATTTTATATATGTATACGATTCTCTATTGATTCTTTTATATATATATATATATATATATATATATATATATATATATATATATATATATATATAAAGGAAGAGGGATTGTAGAGCATTTGCATTGCAACAATCTAGATCTGGGTTTACACAGCTTTCTCGCCCTTGTGTTGTGAGTGGAATCTTTAGGTTTGCTTATTTTTCCTATGATTTGTATAGTATGTAAATTTGGATTGGTTATGCCTTTGAGATTAAGGATTTACAAAAAAAACACCAATCCCCGAAATCTCTAATTTTGCAGAATTAACAATTTGAGTTTTTTTATTTAGGGTTTTGATTATGTACGTAAATAAAAAAAGGATTTCTTTGTCATTGTTTTTATCTAAATACTAATAATAGTCAGTTTTATTCTCTTTTTCACTCTCTTGTAGTTCTTAATCTTATATGAAATTAGTGAATTTGGGTACTGTGAATTATGTGTAGTCAAATCTTTGTTTTATTCATAAAATAGTAGATTTATGTACAATAAACCATATGGAACCAAAATTCTTGTTCTTGTGTACAAATCATCCAAAGTGGAAAGAAGGTAAAATTGTACTAAAATGAATATATATACGCATTAGTGTATTCATATTGTCCCTTTTTATTTTTTGATGTAAATATTAAAACCTAGGATTACAGACCCATCTCTGGGTGTAATGATTATTTCTCTGTTATGTTATGATTTTGTGGTGAAATCTTATATGCCATATTGTGAATTGGGAAATATGACGTGTTAATCTTGTATTCGGAGTATAGATTGATACTTTAACAATTAGTGCGCTCTTCTACGTACGTCGATTCTCGCATATTTATTTGCATTTACTATAGTGTACTCCATGTATTTCTAATACATAATTAACATTTCTTAACTTTGGAACTTAATAATAAATGTCTCCATTAGGAATTTGTATGTTTGTGTGTGTGTTAATAACCTTTAGAAATCTTAAATGACATGTGGACGCTAGGTTAATCCCTACTTGTAAAAATAATCTTCCTAGACAATCCCACAAATCCAACAATTACAAGAAGTAGGGTTAATATAAGAGATCTTGTGCTATGGGCTAATCCCTACTTGTAAAAAGAATCTTCCTAGACAATCCCATAAATTCAACAATTACAAGAAGTAGGGTTATGATCAGCATAGAAATATGTTAATTTATGCACCTATATTTTATCTTTTTTGTATATAAATAAATGTTACGCTGGGTATTTTCTTGTTGTTTTTATAGATATGTTGACCAGGCCTCATTCATCCTTAAAAGTGAAGAATAAATGCCATTTACTTGAAGAAGTGCATAAGAGCTTTCATTGGAGACTAGATGTGTTCACATTGGTCACATTAGAAGAAGATTGGTAGAAAAGGTCTCAAAAGATGTCATTGGAAGATGTTTGTGTTCACATTAGCCACATGGAAGATATGGAAGATTTTTTCTTATATGCTTTTGAAGTCTAACATGAGTCCATGTTTGGAAGAATTAATCACATGCAAATCTTTTGTCAATTAATTAGCCACATGGAAGATTTGGAAGATATGGAAGGTATTCACCATGATATGCGCAGATATTCTTAGAGATTATTTCCAAACAAGCTTAGTCAAGAAAGGCATGTGATATAATAATAATTCTTGGAAAAGAGGCCCATATATTCATACAAATCTGATTAGCGTTTGGCCAATTTCACCTATAAAAGCACATGTATACCAATTGTAACAAGTATCCTATATCTTATTCTATTCTCTTCTCCATTAATAAAACTCATTTTTCTTTTTCTGCATTTTTCTATTTCTTAGCAATCGGTGTTGTCTTCACAATTAGTTTTGGAAGAACACCAATTGTATTTTACATTTGTTTCATTAGTGATTAGTCGTTTGATTAGTTTCAACGACAAACCTAATTTTATTTTATTTTTTTGCTGTTCTTCTTATTCTGCACTTTCATTTCCTGCATTGCTGTTCTTGTTTTGCAATTTACTTTCTTTAGTGATTAATCGTTGATTAGATTCAACGATAATCCTAAGTTCGCAATTTCAATTTGTTTTTATTTCAACAAAATCTCCAGGCATCGTCTAACTCGCCCAAGAGATTAGATAAATAATTTAATTTTAATTTACCTCCCTTTGTTCGACCTGTATGCTACACACCTGTGCGCTTGCAGAATTTAATTTAAATGTCGCGCTTTTCTAATTCATAGATTAGCGACGATCAAGTTTTTGGCGCCGTTGCCGGGGAGGTAACAATTGAATTTTATTATTTATTTAATTTCTGATTCGTGTTAGTTTTTTTTTCTTTTTGTTTGATTTTGTAAAAAAAAATCTTGCCAAATTTTCTTTTATTTTCCTATTGTTTTCTTGTAGATATATATAGATAAAAATCTTGATTAGTTGATTGTGTATCACATATTGATATCATAATCTCTAAGACAAGGAAAAAAAATCTTGCCACTTTTTCTTTTAATTTTCCTTCTTTTTTTCATTTATTTCTTTCCTTTTTTTCATTTTGCATTTCTTCCAATCTAATTCCTTCAAGAAGAAAAAAAATATATACAAAAATAGAAAGTTGCTAATTTTTCTTTAATTTCTTTCCATCTTTCTACCACCTTGCGGATTGTCACATTTTTCTTTTCCCTTTCCTTTTCTTTTTATTTGTTTCCATCTTTTGTCTACAACTTTCTAAAAAAAAACTTTTGCAATTTCTTCTCTGTCTACTTTGATTTCTTTCTTGTTTTTGTCTGCTTTTATTTCTTTCCTCAATTTCTTCTACCCTTCCTCTCTACTCAAAAACCTTGCTTTTTTTTCTCTTATTTCCTTCCTCTTTTAATTTTTTTTTCCTTTTTTGTTTGGGTTTTTACCATTCATTTCTTTCCCTTTCTTCTTGTTCAAATTTTCATAAAAAAAAAACTTGCATTTATTTTTTATTTTATTTCTTTCCAATTGCATTTCTCATTCACCTCCTACAATCTCTCTTTCCATTTTTTTCATTTATTTCTTTCCGGCTCTCTCCTTCATTGAAAAAAAACAAATTTCAATTTTCCTTTATTCTTTCCATCTTTCCACTTTCTTTCCAATCATCTACATTCTTTTTTTTTTTTTTTTACAAATTTCAAAAAAAAAAAAAAAAGATTCCTCTTTTGCAAATTTTTTTCCTTTCTTCTTTTGTCTTTCTTGTTCTCAATACATTTGATTTCTTTTCTTCTCTTACAAACTCCCTTTCTTTTCAAAAAAAAATCCTCTTCTAATTTTACAACAATAAACAAAAGAAAAAAAATTCTTTCTGTTTTTGTCTTCTCTTTTATTGTTTTCCCTTCTCAATTTCTTTTCCAAATCTTTTACAATTACTTTCCTTCCTTCCTTTACAATTCTCTTTCTTTCCTGAAATCTCTCTTCCTTTTTTTTTTTTTTTGTCATTTGTTTCTTTCCTATTTGTCCACTTTTTCAACAATAAAAAAAAGGGAAGGTCATAAAAAGATTCATCTTTTTTTTTTCAATTATTTTTCCCTGCTTCATTTCTTCCCTCTGATCAAATACCCCTTCCTCTCACATAATCTCATTTCACCACAGTTTTTTTTTCAATCCACACTTCAGCAACATCTTCTCCAAAAAGTTAGTTTTTTTTTGTTAATTCCTTTGTTTCTTTTTCTTGTGTTTTTTTTGTTATTCAATTCATTCAAAAAAAAGAGATTTCGAACTAAGGACAAGGTGACTAGAGTTCAAGCAACAAATCAAGATTTCAGAAATCAAAAGAAATTGCAAATAGTGAGATTTCAATCATTGACGCTACTCATTTTTTCTGGATGGACAGCCATACCCCACTGTAAATTTCTTTTAACTCTACAGGTGCTCTGCTGCAAAGAAAAAAAATATAGACAATTGTTGTAAAAAATTTCTGCAGGGGCAGCGGCTTGAATGTAAATTTTTTAATTTCTGCAATTAAATTGTGTGATTGTTGTTATTTCTGCACTTTTTATTCATTCTGTTAAGGGAATACCCCAATTCACATAAGGTGAGGGATTTCATCACCCTTTCCTTGGCCCACAAATTGCATTTCATCGTAGAATCTGACTAATAATAACGGTTAGACGTTGGACTTAAGGGAGTCACGGGCTCATCTAGGGCTTAATTGTATTGTGATAGTTGATTCATTTGGAACGAATTATTTCTTGGTGTCTAGACTACGGCAGAGAAATAACCGTTTATAAATATTACGGTGATTCGTAAATATTATATCGGTTGTTACTCTGAAGGTACTTAAACCTTCGGCTGCATTGCTAGGGTGATTCCTGGTGCACCGATAACTCCTGTCCGTTAACTGGCTGAGAAATCTTTTGATCTAAGTAATCAAACGCGTCACTTTATAATTTTGGGTTAGGAGCCATTAAGGACAGAAAATTTCATTGTAGCAGATTTCTGTGCTTGCATTTAATAACGATGAGTGAAAACAGTGTTAGCCACCACAATTCTCCTAGGGAATCTCGTGTAAACCAAAACTTTCCAAATGAGATGGACCTCAACTAATTTAATCAAAACTTTCAATATCTCAATTTGGAAATGAATAGACCCTTATCTCTTCGAGAACGATGTTATCCGAATAGAACCGTTCAACCCTTTGTCATCGTGTTTCCACCAGCTGACGGAAATTTTGAGCTTAAACATTCTTTCATTCAAGGGGTACCAAAATTCACTGGTTCTGAAAATGCTTATGAATTTTTAAGTGAAATTGAATTGTATTCATCCACAACTCAAATGCAACAATTATCTAATGAATCAATCAAGCTAAGGCTAATTCCATTTGCACTACTTGAAAGCGCTAAAAGATGGCTAAATTCTCTTCCTAAACAATCAATAAGAAGTTGGGATGAATTCGTCACTGTATTCCTGAAAAAGTTTTTCCCTTTTTACAAAACTCTAAAATTTCGAACTGAAATACATCAATTTTCTCAAAATGAGGGGGAAATTTTTTCAAAATACTTTGATAGGTTCAACCAATTACTGTATAGTTGTCCTCATCATGGAATCATAAAAGATCACTTATGTCAAATTGTATATGAGGGTCTAAACTATCAGGCTAGAACTCAACTAGAATCAATGTGTGGGGGAGATTTTATGTCTAAAACGGCCGATGAAGATTGGAAATTCTTAGAGGATTATTCTGAAAAGGACATGCAATGGGAGTCCATTCGTGTTCCCATCCGTGCTTCTACTAGAGGAGTGCATGTTGTGGATACAATTCATATTCCCTTAGAGACTCAAACTCCTCAATTCAATGAACTACCCCAATATTACTTTCAAGACCAAGTCAATGTCATAGCTCAAAATGGTCTTTACTCATCCACTTCTGACCCTGGTTGGAGAAATCATTCAAATTCCTCATGGTCTAATCCAAATAATGTCGCAAATCCATCTCACATGATATCAAATTCGAATCACCAAGCTCCATTTTCTTTTGGTCCTCAAACTTCTCAAGTTTCACCTCAATCCGAGCCTTCGAGTGAACCATATAGACATTCTAACTTTCAATCTACTTCATCTTCTCAATCGTCACCAGAAATTGTGCGTTTAGAGAAACGAATGGAACAAATGATGAATATGATAAAGGAACTAAGAAAAAATAATGATGAGAATGAAAATTTGCCTAGTCAACCCGAGGTGAATCCAAAATATAATTCTCGTACCATGAACTCTTGTAAGGACAAAAACATTAATTCGAACAACTCAGTCATCACCCTCAGATCAGGAAAAACGGTTGACAACAGTGTCGGCAATCCTGAAAATCATTCGATTTCAACCCCAATCGAAATCGTTAACACTCATCCAATGACTACTAATGCCCACCATTCTGAACTTTCTAAACTTCCACCGAATGTTGGCAATCCCAACATCTCCTCCTCTAATTACAGCAAACCCAACATATCTTCTTCTAATGTCGGCAACCCCCACAACATGTCTTCCCCTAATGTTGGCAATCCCAACAAACCATCTTCTACACCCGTGGCTCTTTCACTTCCTATATCGAAACCTTCTTCTTCGAACGATTAAAAGTCCGAAAGAGTCTATAAACCAGTAGCCCCATACCCTCATGGACTTAACAATAAGAAGAAGGATGCGAATTTCGAAAAAATTCTTGAACTCTTCAAACAAGTTCATGTCAATATTCCACTCTTAGACACTATCCAACAAATTCCACAATACGCCAAGTGTCTCAAGGAGCTATGCACCCAAAAACGAGCCACCAACATTCCCAAAACCGCCTTCTTGAAGGCAAATACTAGCTCTTTTTTTTCGAATCCTTCACTAATCAAGTATAAGGATCCCGGTTGCCCTACAATCGGTTGTAAAATAGGAAATACTCACATCAGTCACGCCTTACTTGACCTTGGTGCAAGTGTCAACCTTCTTCCCTACACTGTTTATCGTCAACTTGGACTAGGAGAATTGAAACCTACGAGTATCACACTTCAACTGGCTGATCGATCTTTTAAAAAACCCTTAGGCATTGTTGAAGATGTCTTGATTCAAATCGAAATTTTTTATTTCCCGGTTGACTTCATAGTTCTTGAAACCGAGCCTGTTTCGAATCCAAATAATCAGATTCCATTGATATTGGGTCGTCCATTCTTAGCTACCTCGAATGCCATCATCAATTGTAGGTCCGGCCTACTTCGACTATCATTTGGGCACTTAACCATCGAACTGAATATTTTTCATCAACCCAAAGAAATCGAAATAGGAGAAGTCGACATAATAGAAACAGTTTTGGATGACACGTCTGATTTATCTCCACAGAAAACTTCACTTTCTTCGATAGACGTGACCACTATGTCTTTTGAAGAATTATTTGAAGATGAACTTAAGCTCTTAAATGGCGAAAATGAATATTTGGGAAGTCTCAAAGATAAACATAATTCCATATCATCAAAAGAAATTGAGATTGAAAACTCAAATATATGGGATTATGATAATCTTCAGTTGAATGATACAAATAATTGGCACGATCAAAATTTTGTTGGAAGGATTTTGATCTTAGAATTCATTGATATGCCTAGGGTACCTCACAAATCAAACTAGAAATCATCATGCATCGTTTTCGATAAAGGCAAGTGTGGGGAGAAAAGCAAATATCAATTTTCACATAACACACATCATCATCGTAGATTTCATTTTGCATATGATCTCCATTCGCATATAGTGGTTAAATTGCATTTCCTTTTACAAATCATTCTGCATTTGATACACCTTTGGGTACTATCTTTCAAATATAGAAAAAAATTACAGTGTGGACACTGTTTAGATCTAGTGTGGGGGGAGTCTGTATTACATCCTTTTATTTTTCTTTAATTTTTTTTCTTCTTTCTTTTCATATAGGACCATCATGCATTTTAGATTGTAGTAACATGCCATTTTTTTTTGAAAATACGACCCATTTTAGATTGATACAACAAGATACGTTAACAATTATTAATCAGTTGATAGTATTTTTTTCTCTCAGCTTAGATCGAATAAGAAATATAATGAAAAGTTTAATTTTGAGGGATAATAGTGTAACTGGTACATAGGGAGATTCTTAGGTGATGGCCATGAAATCTATTCTATATTGTAGACTTTGTTTAAATAAGTGGAGGACTTAAAATACTTATAATGGCTTGTCAAACCTTTAAAACTAAGTTGTGTTAAGTTGAATTCGCGTAACTCTCTTTTGTGCTTATATTTTCGATAATAATAATAATCCAAGGGTATCCAACATTGCTTGTATATCTAGCGTTGGTGTGCAAACCCGCCAAGCTCTATCCGACACGTTGTTGACAAAGTCAGCGTTGGAATATCTTGGTCTCATTTTATGAGATTGGACACCTAAGGATTACTGACACGTTGTTGACAAAGTCAAAGTCGGCCTGCACAATCCGCCAAGCTCTTTACCCACTCTCCGTTAGTCCGCGAGGCAGTGTATGGGTGGTAAACCTTGGTCTTCTGAGTTAGGTGTATGTACTTAATCATAAATTTTAATTTTTATAGAAATAGAGAATAAGCGATGATGCCCAAACACTTCTTGACCTTATTGGTTTGATTAGCCATACACAAGGAAATTAGAATACCACTTTACAAACTGTGCCAAGCAAACTAAGAATTTATTTCATGGCTGCACTATGTTATTAACCGAACCAACTGGCCAAGCTGGAATTTAACATTTGAAAACTTGATTTATGTTGAAAATTTGTGACAAGTTGAGGTATCTAAAATAAAATCAACTGATTAGAAATTGTTAACTTAATTTGTTGTAACACTTCCCGAAACAAGTCATGTTTTTATTTTTTGTTTTCAATTGCATAAGTCCTTTGCATTCATGTAGTTACATTAGAACCATATCATACTGCATTTGGATTTTGTGGGTAGTATCCGCTGAAAACCCTCACGAGACACCACTCGTCCTACTAGGGACACCTAGAGGTTTAACGGCTTGTTGCATAAGCTCAATGCAATCGTGTTTCCTACGAAAGTGTGACCTATCTAGTTAGTTTTTCATTTTTTTTGTTTTACTCGAGGACGAGTAAAAGATAAGTGTGGGGGTATTTGATCAGCATAGAAATATGTTAATTTATGCACCTATATTTTATCTTTTTTGTATATAAATAAATGTTACGCTGGGTATTTTCTTGTTGTTTTTATAGATATGTTGACCAGACCTCATTCATCCTTAAAAGTGAAGAATAAATGCCATTTACTTGAAGAAGTGCATAAGAGCTTTCATTGGAGACTAGATGTGTTCACATTGGTCACATTAGAAGAAGATTGGTAGAAAAGGTCTCAAAAGATGTCATTGGAAGATGTTTGTGTTCACATTAGCCACATGGAAGATATGGAAGATTTTTTCTTATATGCTTTTGAAGTCTAACATGAGTCCATATTTGGAAGAATTAATCACATGCAAATCTTTTGTCAATCAATTAGCCACATGGAAGATTTGGAAGATATGGAAGGTATTCACCATAATATGCGCAGATATTCTTAGAGATTATTTCCAAACAAGCTTAGTCAAGAAAGGCATGTGATATGATAATAATTCTTGGAAAAGAGGCCCATATATTCATACAAATCTGATTAGCGTTTGGCCAATTTCACCTATAAAAGCACATGTATACCCATTGTAACAAGTATCCTATATCTTATTCTATTCTCTTCTCCATTAATAAAACTCATTTTTCTTTTTCTGCATTTTTCTATTTCTTAGCAATCGGTGTTGTCTTCACAATTAGTTTTGGAAGAACACCAATTGTATTTTACATTTGTTTCATTAGTGATTACTCGTTTGATTAGTTTCAACGACAATCCTAATTTTATTTTATTTTTTGCTGTTCTTCTTATTCTGCACTTTCATTTCCTGCATTGCTGTTCTTGTTTTGCAATTTACTTTCTTTAGTGATTAATCGTTGATTAGATTCAACGATAATCCTAAGTTCGCAATTTCAATTTGTTTTTATTTCAACAAAATCTCCAGGCATCGTCTAACTCGCCCAAGAGATTAGATAAATAATTTAATTTTAATTTACCTCCCTGTGTTCGACCTGTATGCTACACACCTGTGCGCTTGCAGAATTTAATTTAAATGTCGCGCTTTTCTAATTCATAGATTAGCGACGATCAGGTTAATATAAGAGATCTAGTGCCATGGGCCATTTAGTGTGTGATAGGCCTGCCTCGAGAAGGTATTAAGTGGCCAGTCCATCTTATGAGGGTATTAAGTTGTTGGACTTGGTCCACTCTTAACGGTTCATCCCTTGGGTTTGGACTAAAGTTATAGGTCCTTCCCTTGTTAGGTATTAAGAGATCGATGAGTCCTCTTTTCTCTAATAGTTATGAGGTATTAAATGGTCTCGAATGAGTTGGGTAGTTCTCCGAAGGGTTCCGCTTCTGATATATGTGTTATATTGAAGGCTTTATAGGGATAGGATACTATGAATTTTAACGATCATGTATGGGGAGCTTCCTAAGGGAAGTATTAAGTGATTTGGAGTTCTCCTTTAATGTCAGCTAGATAGTAACGTAGGGTCTGCCTAAAATTTGATATTAAGTGGCTGATTACTATCTCTCGCATTATCTTGAGAGAAATTAGGTAATTGTGTGGTCTACTAAGAAATGAGGTCTTAAGTGATTAGGGTCCTCCAAGGGGTATTAAGTGATCATAGTTGTTCATCCTAGGGTATTATGTGATCATGGAATCCGCCCATGTTTTATTTAGCCTTAAGTGACTGGATAATTCACCTCTTTCCATATATACGAGCACTAGTAGACATATTATTCGTATATATGTGTTTGTAGTTTCCCAAACATAACCATAATATGTTTTATATTGTTCAATTATAGGAAAAAAAGGTTTCCTTTTAAAGATTAAAGGTTTATTCACCAGAATTATTGCTCTGACCCCTCCTCTTGACTACACATGTTAGGTAGGATGGTTCGGTGGAGCATACTTGACAATGGCTTGGCGTTGGCAACCACTGTCTTATTTTACTATTATCTGGTTGTATATTAGTTATTATAATAATAATGACGTACCTTATCATGTGGGATATGATGTAGTATCGCATTGTAACGGTTTTATAATATGGTACATCTATTTTATTATTATATTTTGTCCTTTACATTGTGGGATCTGACTTCATTTTAGTCTAGATCTATTTTAGTTTTCTTCTTATAGAAACCAACGACTCATTTAGAATTCGGCTCTAAGTTTCAATGGGCCTTTTCTGGGTCGGGATTTAAGCCTGTTCATGGCGGGTTGTATAATTTGGTATCACAGCATATTTACCCGATTACGGGAAGATTATACATATTAGAGGCATCCTTGCTACTTTGAAAAAGTGTTTTCAAAATTTTTACTATATATATATTTGTATATGGATATATATAAAGTACTTGTGTCTCTATTCTAATCAAAAAATAGTATTTGTAGGACCATCTAGGAAAGTCCCAACCTTAATTTTTAAAGATACCCTAGAATCCATATGGTGATCGACAAACTTCTGTATCAGTTTAGAAACCTATAAGCATAAAAGGGTTGTAGGAACCATAAATTCAAAAAGTGGAAAGGATTAAACCCCCTTTTTGATGGGTAATAAACGAGAATTAATCCAATAAGTCATTTATCATTTATGGCGAAGATAAGGGAGTAGTAAATAAAAAGAATTTAAATTGATGTCTGTTAAGCTAACCATTAATACAGGCACATCAATGTGCATTACAATTAAATATGTTAGTTTTTAGTAAGAAATGGAAGTACATTTTTATAGGGTGCTACTATTCACACCCCGGTTTGCACTTTCGGCCACCTTTATAAATTTAATACAGATGAATATATTTTATATTCTTCTGGCCACCATATATTAATCCTTGACTCAGTTATTCACCACCATACTTCTCCTAAAAAACACATACTTTTTTACAATTTCAAACCCTAACCCTTACAAAAGCACATATTCTTTTTTGCCTAATAGAGATGGAAGATGAAGATAAAAAGAAGTTAGAATTGCTTGATTTTTATTGTTTTCTATTATGATATAGAACATGTTGTTAGGTTTTTTTAATGGTTAGCGTTTTCCATTGCGTTTTAGGATATTTTTTCCGCTCTATTGGAAATTTCAAACTTGGAGGACATTAAATTTGACGATGTTGTAATAGAGAATGACAATGTAAGATTTGACTTGTAGGGTTTTTATCCGTATAACTTACGTATCTTTTTCTACAAATTGATACATTAATTATTATTATTATTTTTGTCGTTTGATAGTTGGAGTATTTGAATGATGATAAATTAGACAATAAACATGATGATTCTGATAATGTGATGCAAGATGTTCGATCAAATGACTCAAAAGACATAAATATTAATTTAACGAATCATTATCACAACCGATGAAGTAAGTACTCATTTATCAAAATTAAAATTGCTAATGTGGTTATGAAAATGGATTATTAAATTAAATCATTTCACAACCGACGAATTAAGGGATGAAGGAAGCGCTCGTGTAGAGGAAGGAGCTGGTAGCCTCTGCATTTTTTGGTTATTAATTCAGACGGTGGCCAGAAGAAGAAATTTAAAATATTTGGGGTGCTTTTAGTTTTGGTGGCCAGAAGTGTAAATAGGGGTGTGAATAGTAGCACCCTTTTTATAATGGTATAAACTTCCGTAATAAATATGTAAATTTAAAATTTGAAAAGAGCACTAAATGGTCAATCAGTAAAGGGGTATATGAAATGGAACATGTTGATGAGATTGTCAAGACCATGTATACAAAGGTATGAATATTTAACTTGAAATAAGATACTAAAGGTTCATAAGAATGAGAGTTACTTAAAATGGATAAAATGAACATAAAAGACATTTATAAAGGCATCAATTAGGAATACTAAGAAACAAAATAATAGGAACATGAAGAAAGGATTAAGGAAAGAAACAGATATCCATAGAAAAGTGGACATCAATCTTTGTCAAAAAGATAGTGGGTAAAGTAGGAATGTTTGGAGGAAAAAAATAAATATGTTCTTTCCAATTTGGCAAAAAGATTTTGCTAGAAAACCTACTAAATTGATTTTTATTATTTTTTAACATGCTATTAAATTATTTTGTAAAGATGAAATTTTGAAGAGATTGTGAAACATTTCGTAGATAGGTTTAAGTTATGAATATTTTCCTATTTGGAAAAAAGGAGTTAAAAATAGGATTTTTGAAACAAAAATATTCTGAAATTTTTTGGAAAAACTTACCATTTTTTCTAATAGACAAATTATAAATGTAAATTTCTGAGATGAATTCTTAAAGGGATAAATAGTAAACTGATAACCATAAAAGTTTACAATAACGAGCTTCAAGAAAAATAGAAAAGAAATGTAATTCTTAAAAAAATGGAAATTTTTAATGGTGAATTTGTAACTATTACAGTTTCCATGTGATAACTTCTAAAATCCAATTTTTACAAGAGTTTTTAACTTTTTGTTGTTTAACCCCATTTTTTTCTTTGTTAAATTTCACATCAAATAAATGAATTCAAAAAGTTCTTTCCTTTAGGACTACGTAGTATTTGTGACTATAAAGTTAGATTTATTTGGGAATCAACTGGGTAGAGGAGAAAATTTGTAATGATCTTCTAATATTTGAATATTGATCATTAATGGTTCGATTGACAATTCTAAAAGGTGAATTTTCACAAATGATCGAATCAGGACTTGAGGCT
This sequence comes from Allium sativum, assembly GCA_030737875.1. Taxonomy (NCBI): domain Eukaryota; kingdom Viridiplantae; phylum Streptophyta; class Magnoliopsida; order Asparagales; family Amaryllidaceae; genus Allium; species Allium sativum. Next base: position 40,701,453 of record CM060913.1, read on the forward strand.
AGTTCCATTGAGTCTGGATTGTTCATTACGTGAATAATAAATATATAGATCGCTATATTTCGTGTTCGGACCAATTGATGGTCTAAATGTTCTCAAGATACACATAAATTGTCGTTATGATCTCGTAACAAGGCTACCTTTGATGATCTTCCTATGGCTTCGGTCTTTGTCATTCACAAAGCCAAAGATGATGTTTTCTTTTATTTTTGAGACATGCCTTTCAAAGGTACCTTAAACCAATGCTCTTTAGCATTGGCTCAGGATTTTGATATTACTTTGGGCTCCATCCCGTTATTGCGAGTGGGGTGAGTGTTTTTTTAAGGATCCGGGATTGGATTGCTGCTAATTTTCAAAATTATGGTGCTGTGGATTGAGAGCTTTGGCCATGTCTATTGTCTTGTAATGATCTGAAATTTTTGACTAGTTAAATAAGATGAACTTCTAGACTTAATAGACTGAATTTAAATTACTTTAAATAAATAAAAATAAATTGTTTATAATTATAAAATATACTTGGGAAATATTTTGTCAAAATATATTGGCTTTCGATTTTAAACGATGAAGTATACATTGAAATATGGTCATACTTATAAGCGTTACAAAGTAGAAACACTTCAAAAGTGTTACAAAAATTTGACTAACTAATAGGTGAATACCATGTGCATGAGTTCATGGTATTAAAGACAATATGCCATAGATTGCATACTGCAACACTGGAGAAGTGAAGCAGAAAGTGCCAAAAAGTGTTGCTATAGGCAAAAAATGATATGTGGCAACACTTTCTCGGGGTTGTCTTTTGCCGTGTTGCCTTAGAGTCAAAGACAACACCTTTGCGACCCTATGGTAACATCAGTACAGGTGTTTCCACAGGTACCACCACAATAAAATAACACCCTTTCACAACTGCCAAAAACGATTGTAATATGTCTATTACAACAGGCAAGTGCCACTAGTTATATTGCAATCGTAATAAAGTCAACATTTTTTACAACTGTTTCCAGCAGTTGTTAAAGTTTGTTTTACAACTGTTAAAAGTAATTATACCTCAACAGCTATTAATCAAAATTTTCATAATATTATAATTAATATTATTATAACACAGTATTTTATTCGAATAAATATTTTATTTCAACATTTCAAATGGTACAAATTTCTTAGCTCCACTATTGTACATTCACTAGTATATTACACAATCATTCATATTTACATACATTCCTCACTACACTGTCACTCGATTCACTCATATACAAACTTACACATACTACCATAAGCAAGAAAAATCACGAAAATGATTTCTATAAAATAGCACCTTTATTTTTTCCCTTTTGATGATTTGCTCGCAAAGTATGCGTAATTTCTCTAGTTTAATTATGAATGGCCTCTGGTACATTGGCATTCCTTCATCATTGATGGCCTTGAATTGATCTGCATCACATACATTCATGATAACTTCCAAGCAACAGTAAAGATTCACAAACAAATGTGATTATCTACACATGCCATTCAAATACAAGTATATTTCTAACTAATGCAAATGTTGATATAAGAAAACATTCTAGTTATCATGACAAGTAATAATGCTAATTTGCCAACATTATATTATCATAAAACAAAAACTTTGAAGTAGGAACATGAGATAAGACAACACAAAGACAAATTTTGCTTCACATAGTTATTAGAAGAAAGTCACTAAGCAATACTTAGAATAAAGCCTATTGGTCATACCAGCATATGATTTGGCAGCTTCACTAGACACTAATACCAAAACCCTGCAGAGCTCTTTGGGATCATCTAGTTGTACAACATCAGCTAGCAGCGATATGCAAAGAGAGAAAATTTAATATAGAAGAAGCCTTCAAATGGTTAGCCTTACAATCAAAGAAATTAGACATGCCTGTACTATGATTTTGTTGGGCTCATAATAATGGCAGACCTAATTTCATGAGCCAAGACATGCCATAGAACTTCGTAGTTCCTTGTGTTCACCAAATTGCAGACATTGTTCCACTCTTCCAAAACCAGTTTTAAGTACTTCTTCAAACACGATAGAAAATCAAACTGACTGTGTGCAGTGTTTTAAGATAAATGTATAATCTAAAACCACAGACTTTGCTTCTTAACTACTTACTTATTGTAGGATCAACATGGACGAAGAAACTAGCAGCTACTATGAGATAACATAAAATAATCATTAGACCCTTCAGATAGTTTGTTGTGCCATCCTGTAAAACAACACAAAAGGCAAAATGAGGCAAGCCTACTTTTGCCACAGCTGCACTCAAATATATAATTATACTTTAATTTGACGGTGAAGCTTTCACGATTACAACATTTTTCTATCTTTTCACAGAGGTTCTTTCATTTTATTTTCAGTATGATGAAGGCTATTATCAACTTTAACATAGGTGCATTTGATTGAGCTTGTTAGCTTCAAGGTTCAAACATGACTGGTGCTATTCGGATAATGCACGTGAGCTGCATATCTTAGTTGGCTTATAGGTTAATTTACAATTTTGTCATGATTATGGCATCAATAAAATTAACGTGCTAAATGTAACCAAAAAGAAGAAAGGGAAAGGAGTGACTGGAATGTAATTTATAATGATAGTGAATCCAGATCAAGAACGCATTACAAACCTGAAGCATAAATGCAACCACCAAAACAGTAATGAAGAGAGTGGCCGTCTCAAATAACTAGAAATTAAGATCCATTGGTTTTCCCATGATCCAACCAACGACGAGACAAAAAGGTATCTGCCACATTGAAGTTTAAAAAATAATTATTAACTTACAATTATATGCAATTCACAAACTATACCGTGTTCGTACATTAATGCTTTGTTATAACAGTAGATTTACAATGAACTTAATATGTAGAACATGCAACTCAAATTTTGAACCGAACAGTTAATAAATTACCACAAACATTGCTATTTGTGTAGATGAGCCAATTGCAGCTCCCAATGTAATGTCTTGAAAAAAAGAGTATAAAACTAAGATTTGCCCTAAATAAACTATTAATAAACTGATTGGTATTAGTCAATGGAAATGGAAACACTTACTGTTGTTCAAGAAGAATATTTACGCACAACATGTGAATAACTTGCGCAAAACTAAATGATTAAGGGGTAGAACTGAAGGTATAATCCTTGGTATACACTTACAAGCTTATTTTTCGTGGCAAACATTATTGCACTTGCATGCTCCGCGGCATTCCCTACAATCGGTAACAGAATGACACTGATAAAAGCTATTGACAGGCTGAGTACAAATTGCATATAACCATAAATTACATGGATATGTACATACTTCTTAAAAAGATCAGGCTCGTTTAACAATAACCCTTTTTGATGGATTATATTCTTTTGTTGATTACTTACGACACCTCTGTTATAATTTTGCAGTCGCCCTTACAAGTCTGTAACATACACGCACCTTTATTGATAAAATCGGTAGCTATGACGTCCAAACTAATCCCAGATTGCAACTTTTACTCAAAAGGTCAAAACTGAAGATAAAATCATACCTACTTGAAGTCAAGGACCATCGCAAAAGGAGAAAATCACTCCGGGTCTTTTTTCGATTGGGCCAAAGGTCACACTAATTCCAGATCTTCTTTTAACGAAGGGGTATTGAGGATTTAAATAACCGATTGGATGAGATTTTGGATTTAATTGATCCTCTTTCTATTGGGACTTCCAGATTTGATTTTTTTGGAGAGCTTTGCAACTTATGGATCGATCTGTAGGAAGATAATCATATACTCAGTTAGTAGAGCGGATCTGATACCCTGTGATTAGAATTTGGATTTTAGTCTTGGGTTTGAACGATTTAGGGTTGTGAAAGTGGAAGTCAGCCATAAGTTTTTTTAAGTGAAAACAACGAGAATTATTTTTCAGTGGAAAAATGAAAATTTGGGGAAAAGAAGCTGAGGTGTTGAAGGAAAATCAGATTGACGCAGATCAATAATGTAGACCGTTGGATCGTATTGATGTGGATTGATAATTTTATTCACGCGAATACTGCAACACATGTTGATATCTATGCTAACACATTGAAGCGTGCGTTGTAATAAACAAAAAACAACATAGCAATGACAAAATTGCAGCTAGCAACACCATGATTTTTCATTGCGATAGGCCATCTATGGCATAGTGAGAGTGGTTTCATCGTTTCATTTTGGTAAGGACAAGTGTCCTCTTATGCGTCTAACCTCCTTTACTCTTATTTTCTATATAAGGGAGGCATTCCATTCACTTTCCATTCATTTCATCCATTCCATCCATTCTCTAATTTCCCCCTCCTTCTTAAAGCTTGTAGCCATGGCATCCATGGCATGAAACTCTCCCTCATCCCCCTCCTCCATTAGTTCAGCCTTGGCATGTCCACCCCCTTTCCTCCATTTGACCTCCCATCATCCCCTCTACTTGCGCCACCCACCTTCCCCCAAAACGAACCCATCACGTCCTCCACCCCTCACCACCCACGACCCCACCTCCTACCCTCCTTGAGCCATCCCATTGCCACCTTAATCATCCCATAACTCGACCAAAACATCACCACCTCCTTGCCAAAGTTGCTCCACCCTATCACCATCACCAAAACCCATTTCGACCTCCTGAAAATAAAAAATATATTTAGTAATAATTATTGTATTTTTATTGTTAAAGACAGTGAAGATCGGATGTTAGTTCGTATTCATCCGATATAGTTAGGGAGACCTACAGTAAAAGATTGGTGGAGTGGAACCTACACTGAGAAACTCTATACTTATATTTGTCTATTATATTTTTTATGGATGTTAATAGATCGTTAACTAACAGTTAATCATAGTGTAAGCATTGATTACCGAACACTTATACGTATATAATGTGATATACATGCTATGCGATGGATGAATGTATGGTATGGATGTTTTATTAGTTGTTAGTAGAGATACTAGTTCATACTACACATGTTGCACACACCCGCGTTGAGATATTTAGATATTGGTTAAGTCTCAAGCTTATCGGGTTATGTAAATGAATATTTTATTCATTTAAATATAGTGCAAAAATGAAAATTGGAATTTAATATCCGAAATTGGATAGAAATAAAGTTGAAATGGTTTTGAGAAACTTTTGTAAAGGTTAGAATTCTGTTAAATACAGTTTTGACGTTTGTGGTTAAGTTTAATCGATAAAAATTAAAGTCGATTTTGAAATTGAAGTTCAGTTTGGTTACATAGAAAGTATTTTAACTCAAACTGTTTGTTTCATATAGCTTATATATTATTTAAATTGATTTCCGGAAAGTTTGATTTTTAAAAGATTAACTTTTGGAAATAATAATATTTTAATAATTAAATAATATTATAATATTGATTAAAAATGAATATTTTAATTTTAAGTGGAAAATATGATATATTGTTTTGAAATGGTCTTATATATGTTTTAAATGGTTTTCTGAACTATACTGAAGTAAATTGTATTATTTTTATTATAAATATAAAATATAGGTAGAATAGAGCTTGTCACGCAGCGGTAGTCCACGAATTTCAATCGTAGGTTTTAAACGGCCATAACAGATTCATTTTAAATCGGATTTTCCTAAAACAGAAAAAGATTACTAGCTTATAACAATGGTTTTCAAATACAAAAAGAATTTTCCAATTTTGATGAATAATTTTCTAGTTATGTCCAAAACCGTTTTTAATAAAAACATCGGTAGTGTAGTTTAGTGACCAAATATGGAAAACAAATGAAATGGATTTATAAAAATTAATAAAAATATGGAAAAACTATGATAAATCATAATAAATTATTTCAAAGTGGTTTGGACTAAAATTATAGGGTTTCAAAGTTATTTTCATTAAACTAGTGAAATAAGCCTATTTTTAGTAATGCTTTTGAAACGCATTTTGTTTAATAACTTGTTTTGAATAGTTTAAACTTAATAATCAATATCCAACCTTTGTTAAACCATTTCAAACGAATAATTAAATGTTTTAATGATGAATAGAAGTTTTTGAAAGTTGAGATGGGTTGAGACTTAATTGAAATCTGATATATCCATACTATTTTTAAAATGACATTTATTATACGGGAAGTCTGGGATCAGAACTTGTGTCTGAAAACCAATCCAAATAATAATACAATGTGATATTTGAAGATGATGATTGAACACAGGGAATCTTCCCATCGTTGGATTGCCTGTTGATGTCTCAAGCAGTCGACCACCTATTATGAGGTTATATCGTGACAATGGTACGAATGTACTTAGAGTTTTTTGGGATTTGCAAGTGCCTGTCTTCTTTATTCGAAGAGGAATAAGGTGCCTTCGGTTTCGTTCATACCCAGAACAGACTTGTATGGATGTATGTCTTACACTGTATTTTGTAATGTGTGATTGATCTTTACTAAATATATCTCTGATTGGTGGCGGAGAATTTATTCTCTTAGCTTAACACCCTTTTTTGAGACGTACGAGCTCAAAGGTTACATGGTTAGTAATTATCAATTATATATTATAGAATGACAGTGTGACATACCAAGTGATGAGCTATTAATGATCAAAGCATGACTTCGAGATAAGCACAGTTTTGTGTAACAAGACTTCGACAAGCCTCCTCACACCCGGGAAATAGCCCAAACAAGAAGAATGCGGCAAGGATATGGGGTTTCATCTTCTTCTAGGTAAAAAATGTACCATGGTATGAGGCCTTGGTATTACTTATGTGACAACTTCTACTTATGTGGATGTTGATGTTGTAGATCCCCGGTTAAAGGTTAGTAATGACCGGAAGATGGCATACTCAGGCGCTATCTAATTCATTCAGTTAAGGGATGAACCGACCTTGTGTTGGGAGAGAGCCGGATTGGTTCTTGGGGAATCCCTCTAGAGGTGTACTCATAAGGTGAGGAAGTTCCTTAGCCTGGCCATTTGTTGGAAATCAATTCTCCACTAGGAGACCGTACTGTTTTAGTTGTAGACTATTATGTCAACATAATGGGATGAGGTATTATGCTGGCTAAGATTAATACATTTACTTATAAAATTATTTTCACACTAATAATAGTATCAAATGGTTTTCGCGTATCAAGCATTTTTGGTTATCATAAGGATATACCTTTCCCAAGTCTGCATTTGCAATGTGTTTTTGCCGTGAGACCTTATGGTAGCTTCATTTTCCAAAAATGTCACTGCGAGTTTTATTGTACATAATAAATATATCAAGTTTCTCACACCAGTCCCATGACTAACCTATAGTTTATCTGTTTCCCTTAAACTCTGGGTGCCCATAATTTTCCATATGGGCATCCTAGTTATCAGGTTCTAGTAGCAGCATTTTGGAGCATCTGTCTTGTCGTTGGTAGGAGCATTTTGGAGTCTTTATGTGGAGTTTCCGTGGAGCTATCTTTTGGAGCTTTTAGGGTTTCTGAGGTGAAGATGGATATTTTTCATTCAGTATATTGTATTTTTGTTTTCGCTGTTTTATTTTGTATCCAGTCGTCGGTACAACTAGATATGTGTATACTGTGATGTCATAGTTATGATGTACCCTTATGTAACCAGATGTTATATTAATGAAATATGTTATTTCGGTTTCATTGTGTTGTTTCTAATGATTTATAATCCCAGGCGATGTGGATTCCAACATTTGAAATTTCGGCATTTGAGTACTTGGATATATTAAATGTATATTTTCGAAGGTTGAAAATCGGGGTCGTTACATGTCTCGTCCTGATCACTTCCGGCTTTGTATTGCTCCTTGGGCTTTTGTTGGATGCAGATGCCCCTTCCTCGATTTTTGCAGCTGTCGTGCTTGGATTTTCTTTGGTTGGCCTCCGGTCATGCTTGTCGATGTGTTGGGATCTATTTTGTTTCTAGGGTCCTTTTGTTTATCTTTGTTAGTATGTGTGGGATTATTTTTATTCGGTTGCTGGTTGTCTTTTTGTTCTTGTTCTTATTTGTTTTTTGTGAGGGTTTGGTGTAGGTTACAATTTTAGGAGTTCTTTACGAACTTCTGAGCTGTTTTTGTGAGTCTTCGGAGAAGGGATTTTTCTCATTTTTGCTATATGTTTATTCTTTTGTTAAAAAAATGTCATTCCGGGGGAATAGTTCCTGATTGCGATGAAATTTATATTTTTGAAATTGTAGTAGCGATTTGTTGCACGGCGCCATGTTTCATAGTGGTCGAGTGTACCGTTTGGTTGTGCATAAATAAAGTCAATTTCTATAAGAAACTAACATTGCATAATTCGAATTTAAAGGCTAACTTCTGTATACAATCAAATTTGATATCGAAACTAGTTCCATTTTTTTAGAAGTTTATTTAACATTGGTAATGATAGGAGGCACGTCTCGATTGAAGACCGAGAGTTCTTAAGCCTATCTGTGAATTAATTAATTTAAATAATACAAATAAATCTCGATTATCCAAAACCCTGTCATGTGATTAGCCTGAGTACTATTCATTCTCCTTTCACATTTCGTTTTCTATACGATTGCGTGAGAAGGAAATGGCCATCTCTTTTAATACTTGTTCCTAAAATCGGTATCTCATGATTCACATCTCCTAAAATCACGAAGTTAATCTCGTTCGTTTCGTACAACCGAGAGCAATGCATCCATCTCTCTCTAGTAACATGCATTCACCATTGACCAAGAACAACTTTCAGGACAACCATCTAGGGGTTAGGCTTGTCGAAAAATGAGTTGATGATATTCAAATTTGAATGTACTATTTTTTCTTCTCATCGCAAGTAGCAGCAGTCGACCAAATTTCACCGTGATCCGATTCATACTGCAAAACATATCTTAATGGGCGGTGGACATGCATTCAGGTCAAATTGTGGTGGGGACCACCGAGCTTTGTGTAGAGATGATCATTGCGAAGGGTGCGCTTATACGAACATGCTGAAATTGATGGTTCGTGAAACCTGTTAGGGAAATTTATGGTTAACACCCTAGAACAGGGTTCAACTGTAGGATTTCCTGAATGCAGAAGGAATGTACTAGGATTGGGTATTATTCTCGCTGTTGAGCTATCCAGAAACACTTTTATTGAATTCCAAAAGTAAATTCCTATAGAAAGTAAAACTGATCATTAGTTTCTCTTGATTTTTGAAGAGAAGGGTCCATCTGTAGAATGTTTTTTTATTGGTGTTTCCTCCAGGTTTCGTGGCTACACTTTCAGGCTTGCAGGAGAAGAACCGTAAAAAGGGGTTTCATCGAGGTTTTCGGGTGGTACTATACCTTTGACACTCCTTGATAAGATTTTCCAAAGACATAAGGGAGAGGAAAATTAGTTCTTTGTAGGATCAAACTATCTTAACTGTCCATAAGGCGATTGATCCCAGATCATTATGTATGGATCTCATTGAATAAATGAATCAAGGTTTCATGACATAGGTATGCTTAAGGTCCTTATGGGTCATTGACAAGGAAATCCTATCAAGGTTTTGGCTTATTCTCATAATTAATGGAAGTTAGGCCTTAACCATATTTCCTAGGGTCTATGATGGTTAAATGAAGTTTGTCGGGTAAATTAGTATATTTCCATACGACCCAAGCACTACACCTGCATTGTTAGTGTAAAATAATAGTATTGAACAAAATTAACCGTAATTACCTTAAGAGCTCGATAAAAAAAATTATTAAGATCTTCCAAAATCACAAACACTTTTCCCAAATTGATTAACAAATTTGGGTTTCATTTTGCAAATTAGAATTACAAATTTTGGAAATGAACTGAATGTCCCATATTAGATTCCCGGTCATCCGATAGGTGTGAAATGAGGAGGCTTTTGCGAGTTCACCTGTTGCTTTCCTTCATGAAAGAATTTACGAGGTTACTCCCGAGAACTTCAGAGAGAGAAGCCTCTAGTTGAGCGCAAAAGAAATGGATAGGCTAGGTCTTTTGGCTCTTTTCCGTATTTATTTGACGCTCTGCTTGCAAAGCTTTGCTAGCAAAGGTTAAAATTTCCACATATTTCCATTCAGGTAATCTGAAAGGCTTACTGAACTTACCCTTTACGCTAATCCGAGTCTATTACCCTTTGTATCATGCTGATAGAGGATTCTTCCTCCTCGACACCGAAGGTATTTGTCGAAACCTTGACATCATTTCTTTTGGATGGTTTTATTAAGGTGCTTTTGTTATCGACGAGCTTTTCAAAGTTTTCAAGCATGTTCCCTTCCAAATGTAGGCCTAGTCAACGTGGGAGACATGTTTGTATTATCTTCCATAGTATAGCGACAACTTATTTTTAAATGATTCTCCTTTTGATGCTTGTTTCAGAGATCCTTTCGCATTATCTGGCCTTCTCTAACTTTTCTTAGGTGATTGTTTGGGTTAACACAAGAAATTCCAAGGCTATTGACCTCCGATTTACGCCGAAAGGGACTTTATTGGCTAGCCAGAGACTCTTTGCTTATACCTTTCATTCTTTTAAGGCTTGTGCCAGGAGCTCGTCAGTACCAATTCCAAAGGGTCACTGGTACATACGCCCCTTCACCCTGACCCTTGCTTGTCAGTTGGTCTCAGTTATTTTTGGTGCTAACATCCCCCCTCCCCGTTAGTGTAACAACCTGCCCGGAATGGGCCTAAATTTCGACCTAGAATAGGCCAATCAAAACTTAGAGCCATTATAAACGGATCATGGGTTCCTATAAGGAAGTGGTATAACAGATATAACAGAACAAAATAAACGAAACCAGTATCTCACACAGCGGAAGAGATAAAACATAATAATCTAAAATAGATGTACCTTTGATTCAAACTATAATAAATGTGGGTTACAGGGAGTCTCAAGTAATCATAAAAAGGTACTTTAATAATAAGTATCCCAAAATATTAATACTGCCATAAATGATGACTAATATTTATTAATCCTGCATCGTCAGGCTCCATCTCCAAGGTATCGCTGATCCAAGCTTTCCCACCTACTATCTCATTTATATGTTAAAAGAAGGGAGGTCAGAACTAAAGTTCTGATGAATGAAAATCACATAAGTTTTAAGAAATAACCATCTCCTATATTTGGCAGTATAAATTCTTTACGATATGTCCACGCAATCAAACACACACAACTAAACATACAAGGAGGACTTCCTCACAGTCACTTAAGGCTCATATGTTAATCCAAAGGCAGGCATCTTACAGTCACTTAATACCTACAAGTTAATCTAAGAGCGAACATCCTTATAGTCACTTAATACCCCACGAGGCGGGTTATATCTAGTCACTTAAGGCAATTACCTATTTATTAAGGGCGGGTATCCCTACAGTCACTTAGTACCCATAACGGAGCCATAACCACTTAAGACCTCGTTCCTTACGTCAAAATCACCAAATATATATATAGGTAAAGTCTATTTAAACACAAAATGTTGACATAAATTTAGACATAAGCAATCTCAACCACAAGATCTCCCCCTGAATTTCACCTCACAAATAAAGACAAACAAATTCTACGGTCCAGATTTTGTGCCTACAATTATGTGTTTAATTTTGTGTCCCAATAGTCGCTCCCATATATATGTATATATACACACATGCACACTCTTTCTCTCTCTCTTGGTAGGTCTAGAAATAGTAAAATCCAGTTAATACAAGGTTTAGGTTAGCAACACAACTTCATTTAAGAAAAACCTCACGGCGGACCCTCTTGTTACTATCTAGCTGTCCCTACGGGTGAACTCCTAGTCACCTAATACTTCCCATAGACAGTGGTTCCTTTAGACCATATATATATAATAAATCCCTAGGTCAACACGCATTAGCCCCTAGATAAGAAGCGAACTTTCCTTGGAGAACTACCATACTCACGTTGTTGTCTATTAAGACCATAAGGTCAGAAGAAAGGAAGACCTAAAAGACCACTTAAAACCTCGATGGGCGGGTCCCATGACTCTGATCCACAACTAAGGAGTGAACCTTAGGAATGGGATCTAGTCCTAACCACTTAATACCAAACAAGAGGTAGGTCATCCACTTAATACTTTTTCCCAAACCAGTCTTACTTTATATATATACACATACGTATACACTAGACATCTCACATTAGGACGACCACTTGTAGATGCCGGATTTGTCGGGCGGTTCCGGGCATGCTTCTAATACGAGATGAGCCTAACCATGTTATAATGGCCCCATGGTACCTATACTTCTTACATTAACCACTCTTACTAGTAGATACTGGATATGTCGGTTGGTTCCAGGAAAGCTTGTGCTAAAAGTAATGGTTAACCTTGGGTCTATGTGTCATTAATTATAATTTAAGGCCATTACACACATACATACAAATTCCTATATGGACATTCAAAATCTATTTCCTAATTTAAATGTATTTAGTATGCACTTAATACACATTAATATTACGTTAATTACTCTATAAATATATAAAAATAAATAGGGCATAAATCAAGTGTGCGTAAATAAATGTCTTAATTTATTTGAAATGCCAATCCCTAACAGATTAAAGGTATACAAGTTCATTTCTTAAATTTCTCTCAATCATGGCATAAACATACATATTAACATGTAACAGTTAAAATGGGAAAAATAACAATGTTAGCACAAAACTTGTAACCTAGGTTTGAATGATTATCTCAATAATAAAAGATAAACAAAGTTCCAAATTTCCAATATATATATATATAACATCCATTTTGAGACAGGTTCACCTTTTATTTTAATTTTGTATGCAAAATCATAATACTTTAATAACTTGTGAATAATACATTCAAATGATCTATTATAAATAACCTTTTGTATCTAACAATATATATAAACTTACAGTGAAATAAATCTGACTGAAATAGAGAATTATACAACACTAAAATGTCTTTTTTTCATTATCTCAATAATTCAAACCCTTATACACAAATAGATTGACCATCTCCGTAACAATTAAAATATAGAAAATTTTGGAGAATGTTTAATATTTTATTATCATTTAGATCCAAATTCCCTTAGGCATATAGATCCAGATCCACACTACAAAACAGAGAAAATAGCAAACTGATGTTATTCCTACTCACAAAAGATTTGCAGAAGATATTAGTGGAAATTGGTATAGAATATCTAAAAAATCTGGATTATCAATCTTCGATGAAACAAACTTCAACTTCTCCTAATGTATGTATGTATATATATATATAAGAGAATAACAGTTTAGAATCTAGTATATAGATATATATAACTAAATCCCAGAGTTTACACATAAGAATTTGGATCTAGGGAGATAGAAGTTTAGTTCTAGAAAGATACGATTTAAAAGAAGAACCTAACAAGAGGTCTAAATTTAAAAGATTGAGAAACAAAGTGGAGATGCAAGAATGAAATGAGGAATAGGGTTAACGAGAGGTTAGAAGGGAGGTATATGTATTAATAGAGACCATAGGATCTATTAGATTAAATCCTGACAGTCCGTGTTTGCAAATTATATTAAAAAACCCTAGGAAAACATTCCTTCCCCACCATTTTAACACAAAGGCGGTCGACCCCTTGCTCTTAAGGGAGGACGACCTCAGGTCGACCCTTAGGTGTCGACCCCTTAGTGCTGAGTTCATCCAGGAGATCTGTTTACTGGTGGCTTGCCAATTTTATTAATTATAAATTAGTTACATTGATTCCTTTCCTTTGTCTGCTTATCCTTGTCCCTAGTATATATAAATATATACACACAAATTCAAATCCACAGGGAATATTCTATTCATGCCAATCCTTAATTAATATACTCCATTTTTAGTAAATAAAATATGAAAACGGATCAGAGTCTCGCCAGGAATGCAACTACAATACCTTTGTGGCCCAATTCCCATTTATTCAAAATTCCATTTTTCATCCAATTAACTTATTATTGATTTTTATTATTAATTTTAAATTAAATTACCCTATATGTATTTTAAGTTTATTTTTACGAGGTGTTACATTTTTCACCCTTATAAGAGATTTCATTGCAAAATCTTTTGAAGGGACAAAGAATAAAACTCGCTCTAAACAACCATGTTATCTTATAAACATTCATGACTCATAGTGATTATGAATTGCAGACTTGCCAATAATGAGCTCAGTCCTAACGTGTATGTGTAATAAGTGATTCTATATGTATGAAAAATATCATAATATGCAAAGAATTCTACATGAGTGAATGGTGCATCTGTGTTGAAACCATCTCCTCTCATTCAATCTAGAAACCACAATGCAACATAGATTCCTAAATTTTTGAGAAAGGACACAAAATATAAAATTTTCATGCCTTCTCTTGAATTTTCTTCCTTATGTATTCGAACCAATCTAACTAAAGATTGCAGAGTCTCAAAATCCCGTGCTCCAAAATATCTATGGTAGCACGTGACTCCCAAGATTCTGTCCTTTTCCCTATTTTTTAATTAGGTCCTACCGAAATTTGTTGTGCTGTGAAGGTATTTTATCAAACATAAAACTGTTATGGGCTCCTATCAATAATATCATATATCTCCTTAACTTTGGGAAAGCCCAAACATAATACCGACTCTCTACCCTTCACAAGCCGCCTAATTAAATTAGATTGTTCTCAAAGCCTAATCACAAATTTGGTTTGAGTAAAAATTTGTCAATGGTTATTCCATCAACACTTTGGTATTTTAGATGGACTCCTTGAAATTCTTCAAGAGCGCCCACTAACTACCAAAAAAAATTACGCTACTCATAAAAAGATAAGTATTATTCTTATTGTTTAAGAGATCCAAGATGCAACTCTTCCTCTTATTCCCAAAGCTCTGGTTGTCTTCAATTTGTCCTTTAGTCTTCGAATGAGATGTACCTCAAAACTAAAAATTTCTTAAACCAAATTTTCTAAAATTAATGTTCTAGCCTATACTAATAACTAGAATATTTTTCCTATGTTCAAATTTGTTGGAACTTAAATTCCAATAAAAGGTTTTTGCTATAATTTCCATAATTTTTCCCAAATAATGATATTGACATATTTAAAACTACAAGGAATGGGTATTGTCTTATTTTGAATGGATAGCATAATCTACGTGTTAATACATAAAATTACACATCACACCCTTTGTATTTTTATGTATATTCCTTACAATTCCAAACATAGTTCTTTTTGTGAAAATAACAAAAGGTCTGATTTATAAAAATTAAACAAATACCTTCAAAACTTACCAAAACATGATCATATTCAAACTAAAATGGCTAATACAAATCCAATGTTTGAGCCCATTACTTATTCTCATGCTTCAAGTTCTTATTCTAAAGGATGACATTCTCTATGACTAACCTTCTTCTTCATCAAATATTCCAAAAATTTCGAGACCAACATGCTTTCTCTTATAGGCTGCAAACCTTATTCCGCTATTAACTTCCAATTCACGTATATGGTAGATCGTTAAGTTAAGTGTCCCCAAATCCACTCTTACTCATTTATCTCAAAATTTAAATATAGGTTTCAAATCCTAACATCACAGGCATAAATAGGGATTCGTTTTATATCACTGTATACCCTTATCCAGTCAATATGAGGGAACACTAGTGATCATAATTTTGAAAAAACTTTTTGGAAGTTTTCCCTACAATTAAGTGGTTCAAATAGCGTTGAGGTCTTAATATTCTTATTTCAAACCCTTAAGATGTCATTAAGTTTTCCATCTTCATTTTCTCATAAATTTGGTCCATTTATCATCAAGACCAGACCATTCCATGAATAATTGCTTGATTCCTTCAAGCTTGAAAATATATTAATTTCTCTCCAATTAAATTTCTCTTTTAAATCAATCCACCAAAACTCACGGTCTTTTAGTCTCATTAATTACAAATTTATTTCCTACTAAATTTGCAATTAATATCCATGAATTCAAGTTTCGAAGATCATGAATTATGGTAAGTTACGTTATACTATTTATATAAATATATTGCTAAGCACTAAATACATTTATAAACATTTTAATTCCCAAGTTAAACTATCTAGGGCAATATAGTTCACAACCAATCCTTGATTCTGGAAATACTATTCCTCACCATCTTTTAATATAAAAACTTCTGGGACTGATGTTAGTTTCCAGATTAGGTTGTGCAATTTATCCATACTTGGCCCTATAACCTAATCCTAACTTACCTAACGAGCGGCCCATATTTGTTCCACAATTATTTATTTTTATAAAGTGGAATCTTAGTGGTTACACAACATATATATTCATAATGTTGCTATATCCTTATTGTTTCTCAAATTCGAACAAATTCAAAACAGGTGTTTAATATTTTAGTAAAGCCTAAAATATTAAATCTTTGCTAAGACTTTAATGCTTATTAAACTGGACATTAATATATGTTTTGTTTTAATTAAAACGTCCTTTATGAAGAGTTTATTTCAAAATATTACAATAAGGATTTAGAAGCCTCTTTTCAAATGTTACTTAAAATGTTTAAAATAAGAGCATCAATACTTTTTCTTTTTAAACACTTAACTTTATTAACTATTTGAATACGAGCCATTCACATTTTCAAAACAATCAGTAAAACTTTTTAATAGCCAATAAAATAAGTGCTCATTCTATTCTAGAAAATAGAATTTAAATTAAATATCCATGATTGAATAAGGCGACACTTGAGCCTCCTCAAATGTCTAATGACATTCATTTCTTACAAAATGTCCTATTGAAAACAATAAATACCCCAATTTTAGAGTTCATATTTTTTAAACATTCACTGCTAAAATTTTAAAATACATTATTATTTCACCTAATAACGCTTTGAAGCATCACCCAATGTTTGTGTGCCTTTTAACTATAAAGCTTAATAACTTCTTTACCAAACGTTTCAAATAAATACCTCATTTTCAAAAACTATAACATTTATCAAATGCTCATAAATTTTTAAATTAAGAGTAAAATAACCTCTCTTATTTTAACACTTGTCCTTTTTCTGTATTCCGAACGTCAGCCTTTATTGTCCTTCAAAACGACGAATCTCTTGTGGTAAATGCTTGTTTTTATTCAAAAGCAAGCTTTAATAATTCAACATTAAATTAAGTAGTTATTAAGCCTTTTGACATATTCATTTTTATATTCTCAGTTTATGTTGTTATTGCCAAAATATATTTTTAAAACATCAATTCGAGTCTGTGTTCATTTTAGCAATACAGTTTAAGATTTTTACTGCTCCATACATATACCCTCATCAAATTTCACCTTAATGATGCATTTCAATTTAGGAAATTCTTAATTACTCATTACTCTCTGTTTACACAATAAGAGCACTTTCCAAAAATTTAATTTACTAGTAATAAATAAATTACTAAATTAATTTATTGGGGTAGTCATTTACCATTTATTCTACTCCTAGTATTATTACTCCTTATAATACGATAATTTTACAATTTCAAATTCTACCCAGATTTTAGTAAATAAATTTACTATCCACTCATTTTCAAATGAGTTTATTTATGATGTTTATCCTACCAAACTTTTATATGTCTTCTTTTCTTTCTGATTAATGTCAAATTTGTTGTCATTACTTATCTAGGATTTTTAAGAAAAGAATATTTCAAATTCATCCCAATATTAGAAGCTTGCTATATCAAGGCAATAATAATTATGAATTTGTCATTATAATTGTTTATGCTTGACACTTACATTTCTTATCTTTTTAAAGCTCATAACCGAAAATGTTTACTATTATCTTTTAATTAAGGAATCCATCATTTGTTTTCCTTAAAGTTTAAATTTATAGTTTGTCTAACAGAAGAAACAGAAGAAAAAAAATTGAATTCCTCAATACCATTTATTTTCTCAAAAATCATATTTCTAGTTTTCTTTCCTTAATGGAATTTTTATGTAATCCGAGCCTATATTGAATTTTTTTTCAATACTTTAATAGTATGTCAAAAATCACTTTTATAGGTTTCTTAACATTTTTTTGTTAGGGAATGCAGAATGGATCGTTAAGGCAAAACAAACACTAGAGGGAGGGTGAATAGTGTTTGTGAGAATTTAAACAAAATTTAAAACTTATGTAAACTACGGGATGAATCAATCACGACAAACACAATCACAGACACAGATTCAAACAAAATTACAAAATAAACAGAAATAAAAATGCAGAAAAGGAAAGAACACACCGGATTTTATACTGGTTCGGATTGCTCCTACGTCCAGTCCCATGCAACATTGGATTGCGCAGAGTTTTATTACTATATCTAAATTCAATTACAACCTCCTTAATTTCACGGCTACAAGGGATACCACCGATTCCAACCTCCATGATTTAACGGGTACAAGGGATACCACCGATTCTACCCTCCTTGATTCAATGTTTACAAGGGATACCACCGATTCCAACCTTTACTCAACCCTACCAATTGCAAACAGCCCTAGAACTCTTCAATAGCACTTGATTCAGAAAGTAGAGAGTAGAGAGTGTATAGAGTAGAAGTTTGATCAAAATGGAATTTAATTCAGCAGAGTATAAGTGTATAAACCATAAAAATGATTAAGAATAATGGTGTAGAGAAAGAGGATGAAGTTAGAGAAGAAGATACGATAAAAAATTTGGTTTTAACCCCTTTTAATAGAATGTGAAAGGTTGCAACGGTTCTGAATCGTTTCAAATAATGAAAAGACACTTCCTTTCAAAATTGGAAAAAGTGACAGTTATATGTCGACATGGTGTTTTAGTACGTCGACATACCCCAGTGTATTTTTGAATTTTAAAACATTTTTCAAGTGTTTTGATATAAAAATAATTCTGTAAATTCTTGAGTAAAATTTTAGTGTTGTAAATTAATATTATATGATAGAAAAACATATGAAAACATAAATTTAAACTATATAAATATATTTATAAAGTTATAACATTATAAGGTTTTAAACTATATAAATATATAAAGTATAAGAATAAAATTTAAGTTTGAAAAACAAAGAAGAATAAGAAAAGATAAAAATAGAAAATAAAATAGAGAGGATTGAGGATAGAATGAAAATCATAATTTGAAAATTAATATTTGAATTTGAACCTGAAGTGCTATTTAGAGTCTTACAAAATCTAGACTCTATAACTATATTATTCTTGAACTCTTGAAATTTTGATTACTCATGAGTCCTGAAATTTCTCTGATATTTGAATCTCTATCATCTTTATAACTGTACAGTCTTCAGTAATATTTCCTCTATATAATTCCTACATATATATATATATTCTATACAAAAAGTGTTAGTATATTTTTTATAATCAATGATAATTGAAATAAGGTTGTTGTCATAAAACTCCGTTATCCAACAATCTCCACTTTTTTGATGATGACAACCTTAGTTTATAAAATATCATACCTGTATATACCTTTTTGATGATGTTCCTTCTATACTCCCCCTGTTTATAAGAATCCTATAAACTATGCCAATATTTTATAATTTTTCCCCCTTTGGCATTATCAAAAAGAAATCCTAAATGTACTCCCCCTTAATAGTATAATTTCCTGAATAGAATTTAAGTAACATACCTAATAATTATACTCCCCCTTAATCTATTCAAACTTATTGTAATACTAATACCAAGCAACATGATGATTAAATACAAACCAAACCAAGTATTATTACTACATATGTTTGTTTGATACATATACAAACCACACCAAATTAAATCACACTATATGTCTTAATATATACAAGTTTCAAGCTATAGAATCCAAATCAAATCACACCACACGATATGTCTTAGAATATTTAAACAAATCAATCAAATCTTACCAAATATCTTAACGTTTCTTGGAACTTCAACCCAACCATCTTCTCCAAAGTTAGGATACTTCTTAATTACTTCCCAATCTTCATCTTCTTTGGTTGGTGGAACCTTTACGAGATTATTTTCTTCATCTCTGAAATGAAAAGAGATTAGCCGTCGCATTGCATCAAAATGCTTCTCTTGTTGTTCGAACATCTTTATTCGACTTAGTTTGAGATGACGCTGATTTCGTAGAATGATAGAGAGAATATTTTTGGAAGAATTGAGAGTTTCTTCTAAATTTTCACTAAGATTATGGATAGAATTTTCCATGGATTTGATGAGAAATGATTAAGGAAGAAGGAGTAATGGAATAATGAAGTTTTCTGGAAGAAATGGACTTAAATAGGGTCTGGAGTTCATTGGATTTTGAATGGACATGAGCAGTTTTGTTAGTTTTAAAATTTGAAATATTTTGAAAATATATCAGTTATATATCGACATACTCTTTTTGTCATGTCTACATACTATAGTGTTATATTGAAAATATTTGATATTTTGAATTCTATTCTATTATAATTAGTTTTATTGTTTTTATAAAAACATAAAGATGATTATATCAATAATAAAAATTCCATTCATTACTTGATAGAAAGTGAATACATCCAATAAAACAAGACATATTTTAAGAACGAAATTCGAAACCAAATACAAGGAATTATATAAAGATAGATTAAACTAGTTAGCCTAGTTTTTGGATGATGATGAGGAAGATGAAATTCCTAGTTTTCTTCCTATCTTGAACATGAATTTGAATATTATGAAAAGTCTCTTGTTAAGCTTCTTTTGATTGTTGATGATTTTCACTTGATTTTGAACATCCGTGTCTTTGTAAATACGTTTAGAAGTTCGATACTCAATACTTTCCATAGAAGTTTCTTCTTCTTTAATATCCATTGTGCTTGTTCTTATTGCATTCGAGTTTGTTTTGGCCTCAAATGTCTCATAAGGTTTGAAAGTGAGAGGAATTTGCATGAGATGAATGTTTGATGCGCCAAACACTTTTCTGGGCACAAATTCTTCTCCATAAAGATCTACATTCAAGTATTTGAAAATACGAGTGACATAAACACCATAGTAGTGAGTGCTTTCTCTTATAGATAAATCTATGGGCTTTATTTCATTTAGAATCATTTCAGCCTAATTGATAAGATATCCACCCATAATAGCAAAGAGAGCCTTTTGGACTTTAAGAGTCGGATTGTTGAAATTTCCGGAACGAGGAGTGATGGTATGTTGAAGGAGAAGGTTGACAATTCTTGTTTTTGCGCGTAAGAAACGATTTTTGAAATCCGTTGGAGCACCATCTTCGAAAATATCGCGAAAGGTTTCCATATCGGTTTCTTCGATAGCAAAAGTTGAAAAATCTGAGCCCACGCTTCTACTATTTAGAATTTCACCTAAGAGTTATGCATCAAGAACAATTTGAGTGCCTTTGACACTACTTCAAATTTGATTTCCATTGCCTTCGTAAAATCCACGATTGAGATTTGCGTAGAACAACTTCACGAGTTTGGGATAACATACTTCATTGTTATCACGAGAGTCAATTAGACTCAACACTTAATTGTGTTGAAAAAGAGAAACGAGATCATAAGAGGAAAAGTCGGTAACGACGGCGAAAGCACCCATGTTAACTTTAGCATTTGCTAAATAGTTACCATAGGTTTTGATGTCCTCTTTGTCATTGTAAAGATAACCTTTAATGGTTTTGGTTATCTTCAATTTCTGAGATGAACTTGAGGAAGCCATTGAAATGATAATTTTGAAGAGGATAGATATGAAGAATATTGTTTTGAGTTCTGAATGAAAGGTATAAACGATAGATGTATATATAGAAATTGAATAGATATGAATTGAATGAATATGAATTGAATAGGCACAACTTTTCAGATTGAAAGGACACCTTTTCAGACCATGGGAGTTGGTGAAAAGATTGAAGGGAAGTTTGAAAGTTTGAACTTTTGAAATTCAAAATTTAAATTTCAAAACTGGTTAGATATGTCGGCATGTATTTTTCTGTATGTCGACATACTAGACTTATTTCAAAAGGAAATTGGATTTTATGTTTTTGAAATATATTATCGATTTATATTTCAGGTTTAACGCTTTCCTAAAATAATTCTAATCTTAATAAACACTCAAACAATTTTATTTAATTAATGCATTGGTTATTTAATATTATTTATTATTTTGAATTTCAAAATTCAAATTTCAAATTTGAATTTCTAATTTCAAAATTTTGTTTTCAGAGTTTTAAATTTTAGCCAAAACAAACAAACAAAGCAACCATTCAACCAAATAAAATTAAAATTTAATTAATGCGTACCCAATTTTTTGATCCTTTTCTTCATGATTTTCTGAACTCTGAATTGCCGTAAAGCATATATTCGTATTTCCGGTTTCTGGATCTTCATCACTTGACGACGAATCTGAATCATTTAATGTTGCTGCGTATGCTTTCTTTCTTTTCCTTGACGAATTGTTGTTGTCCGTTTGTTGAGTCGATTTGTCTGGATATGGACACATTTTCTTTATTTGACCTAGTTTGTTGCAGTTAAAACATCGTGCATCATTTATATTTGAATTTGCTTAGTTATAACCCTTCCTTCTATATTTTAGAAATCTTCTAAAATGAATTTTCATAAGTTTTGTTTCTTCATCATCTTCACTACTCGAGTCAGAATCATTTGTTGTTTCTTTCAGTGCAATAGATTTCTATTTTGTTGATCTATTTACTTTTCTTTTTTGTAATTGAACTTCATACGACATCAAATTTCCAATTAACTCTTCAATCTTCATTTCATTGACCTCATTGGCTTCTTCAATTACCAAAGTCTTTTGATCCCATTCTTGAGTTAATGAATTTAATATTTTTCTGACTTGATCTACTTCTGAATAAGTTTTCCCAAGTATTATTAGTGAATGCACAATCTCTTGAAATATGCAATACATATCTGAAATAGACTCATTCTCGTTCATTTTGAATAACTCAAACTGATTAACTAACATGCCTATCTTAGTCTGTTTAACTTTACTAGTTCCTTCATGAGTAACTTGTAAAGTTCTCTAGATTTCATAAGCAGTCTTATATATTGATATTCTTTTAAACTCACTCCTATCTAATGAACAAAATAACATATTCATAGTTTTAGAATTTCTTCGTGCAGCAGCCTTTTGTTCATTTGTCCATTGAGCAAATGCAGTTGTGGGTTAAACATATTCATTTTGTGTAATATTCCATGTATCTAATCCTATTGACTGTAAATAAATTTTCAATCTACATGCCCAATATGAATAATTACTACCATTAAACAATGGTGGTATAACAGTGGATTGACCCTCTATAAAAGAACTATTATTGCTACCAGTGTTGGTTGCCATTATCACTATTTTCAAAAATCATATTATGAACTTTTTGAAAGACCTTGCTCTGATACCAATTGTTACGGAATGCAGAATGGATCATTAAGGAAAAATAAACACTAGAGGGGGGGGGGGGGGTGAATAGTGTTTGTGAGAATTTAAACAAAACTTAAAACTTATGTGAACTACGGGATGAATCAATCACCAGAAACACAATCACAGACATAGATTCAAACAAAAATACAAAATAAACAGAAATAAAGATGTAGGAAAGGAAAGAACAAACCAGATTTTATACTGGTTCGGATTGCTCCTACGTCTAGTCCCACGCATCGCTGAATTGCGCAGAGTTTTATTACTATATCCAAATTCAATTACAACCTCCTTGATTTCACGGCTACAAGGGATACCATTGATTCCAACCTCCTTAATTTAACGGCTCAAGGGATACCATCGATTCTATCCTCTTTGATTTAACGACTACAAGGGATACCATCGATTCCAACCTTTACTCAACCCAAACAATTAAAAACAACCCTAGAACTCTTTAATAGCACTTGATTCAGAGAGTAGAGAGTGTAGAGAGAAGAAGTTTGATCAAAACGGAATTGAATTCGGTAGAGCATAAGTGTAGAAACCATAAAAATGATTAAGAATAATGGTGTAGAGAAAGAGGATGAAGTTAGAGAAGAAGAGATGATAAAAAATTTGGTTTTAACCCCTTTTATAGAATATGAAAGGTTGCAACGATTCTGAATCATTTCAAATAGTGAAAAGACACTTCCTTTCAAAATTGGAAAAAGTGACAGTTATATGTCAGCATGGTGTTTTTGGTATGTTGACATACCCTAGTGTATTTTTGAATTTTAAAGCATTATTCAAGTGTTTTGATATAAAAATAATTCCAGAAATTCTTGAGTAAAAATTTAGTGTTGTAAGTTAATATTATACGATAGAAAAACATATGAAAACATAAATTTAAACTTTCTAAATATATTTACAAAATTGTAACATTATAAGGTTTTAAACTATATAAATATATAAAGTATAAGAATAAAATTTAAGTTTGAAAAACAAGGAAGAATAAGAAAAGATAAAAATAGAAAAGATAGAAAATAAAATAGAGAGGATTGAGGATAGAATGAAAATCAGAATTCGAAAATTTGAATTTGAATTTGAACCTGGAGTGTTATTTAGAGTCTTACATAATCTAGACTCTATAACTACATTATTCTTGAACTCTTGAAATCTTGATTACTCACGAGTCTTGAAATTTCTCTGATCTTTGAATCTCTATCATCTTTATAACTGTACAGCCTTCAGTAATATTTCCTATATATAATTTCTGCATATATATATAATACAAAAAGTGTTAGTATATCTTTTATAATCAATGATAATTGAAATAAGGTTGTTATCATCAAAAATCCATTCTCCAACATTTTTATCTTTTTGTCTAACCCATCTAACACACTATTATATGGAAGTCTATTTCTTTTATGTAAATCCTTTCTTCCATGTTCCTATATTTTCAATTCTTGACATTCCTAATTGCTGCCATTGTTAATGCCCTTTATGTCATTTCATCCATTAAATAACGCTCGTTCTTATGGACATTTAATTCACAATTAAATATTCATACCTTCACATAAATGTTAATTACATCTTTAATATTTTCCTTTTCAATATCCTTTCACCTATTGACCATTTAGTGCTTTTTCGAATTCAAAATTCCATATTTACTAATACAGTTATTTATTCCATTTACTAGAAGGTGTTCTTCCATTTCTTCTTGGACCTTAACATATCCTTATGCTATGGACATTAATTTATCCTACTCCAAATTTTTACTACTTATTTCCCCCTTATCTTTTCCGTGAATGATAATTAAATCACCAATTTATTCCCATTAAATGTCTATTAAATTAGGGAGCTTCATTCCTTTCCATTTTTCCAATTTTTTTAACTTTTACCTTACTTAGGTTCTTATAGGCTTCTAAATCGATATGGGAGCTACTGAGTCATTGCTGGCTTCTAAGGATTTTTTTAGAAATTAAGCGTAATCCTTTCCTACAAGGACGTACATATAATATTTTCTAAAGATATGTGTACTTTAATTATATATATACTTACAAAACTTTTTAAAAATCCTCTTTCAAAATAACAAGTATGCCTCTCATGCATACATATATTTCCCCGTTGTCGGGTAACTTATGCTCCAAATGTAACAACCCACCCAGAATGTGCCTAAATTCGAACCTAGAAAAGGCCAATCGGAACTTAGAGCCATTCTAAATGGATCATTGGTTCCTATAAGGAAATGATATAACAGATATAACAAAACAAATTAAACGAAATCAAAAACTCACACAGCGGAAGGGATAAAATGTAATAATCTAAAATATATGTACCTTTGATAAAAACTGTAATAAATGTTGGTTACGGTGAGTCTCAAAAAATCATAAAAGGGTACATCAATAATAATTATCCCAAAATAATAATACTTCCATAGATGATGACTAATAGCTATGGATCCTCTATCGTCAAGCTCCATCTCCAAAGTATCACTGATCCAAGCATTCCCACCTACTATCCTGTTTATATGTTAAGAGAAGGGAGGTCAGAACATAAAGTTCTGGTGAATGAAAATCACATAAGTTTTAAGGAATAACCATCTTTTATATTTGGAAATATAAATTCTTCACGATATGTCTACGCAATCAAACACACACAACTAAACATACAAATCGGACCTCCTCGCAGTCACTTAAGGGCTATCACTACAAGAACATATGGCTACTACAATGGCTATTAGCCATTGGCGACCGTTGGAACAGTTGTTGGAATAGTGTTCACGACTTCCAACGGCTTCCATCGAACTCAACAGATTGTTTCCAACGGCTGTCCCAACAGTTTCCAACAGTAAATACCATTGGAAACCGTTTGAAAACAATGTCCATATTGCCGTTGGAAACCGTTGATAGCCGTTGAAAATACTGGGTAATTTTTTTTACATAATAGCGAGCAAGCTTCCTTCTAGCCTCCCCAACTCATTTCATTTCTATTCCAGTTCCATTTCCAATCTATTTCCAACCAATTCCACAATTATGCGACACATATATACCATTAACACCACAAACAATCAAAATAAAATGCCTAAACATATATATATATATATATATATATATATGCAACAAAAACTATCTACACATCCAAGCATGTCTACAAAGCGTACCGACATATACAAACATCCAAAACAACCATCTAAATGTGTCAATAAAGCGTACCAATATATACAAACCATCAAAACACATCCAAACTTGTCTCGTCATACATTAAAACAAAACATATCCCCAATCGAGCATCAAAACAAATAACTCAAGATGCATCGTCGCTATGACCTCTAGAAGCAGACGATGAAGGAACATCACCATGATTATGCACGTACTCTGCAACATTTTGATTCAGCTGCTCAATCTGCATACCCTGCACGCGACTCTGGTCCTACAGCTGCTCAATCAACGCTCACAACTCCTTAATTTCTTCCTTGTCTTGTGCCTTCTTGTCTTGTCAAACCTGAAAATACAAGTATCATATTAGTGAACAAACAATGCTAACATACAATTTCAGAGTTATTTAATAATGCTAACATACAATTTTTATAACATGCAATTTTTATAACATACAAAATGAATTCATAACAAAATCATATTAGTGAACATATAATTTTTATAACATGCAATTTTTATACAAGTAATTTTTTATACAAGTAATTTTAATAAGTAATTTTTATTTATAAGTAATTGTTATAACATACAATTTCAAAGTCATTTTGACAATGCTAACATACAATTTTTATAACATGCAATTTTCATAACATACAAAATGAATTCATAACAAAATCATATTAGTGAACATATAATTTTTATAACATGCAATTTGTATACAAGTAATTTGTTATACAAGTAATTTTAATAAGTAATTTTTATTTACAAGTAATTGTTATAACATACAATTTCAAAGTCATTTTAACAATGCTAACATACAATTTTTATAACATGCAATTTTTATAACATGGGTGTTTTTATATAAGTAACTTGTTATACATACATCATTATTAGTGAACGAAGGCATTTCTAGTAGAAGTTAGTCTTAACAGAGAAAAAAACACTTAATAATGTAGATGTAAATAATTTATGTTATATGAATATTACCGTCAGGTTACTGAATCCATAACGCCTACTACGCCATGTTTTTTCCATAACAACATCGAATAAGTTGTCTTCCTCCTCCTGTGTCAACTCAGCACGACCCGACTCCTCAAGCATATGAGCCTGTGTCTCCTGGAACTTTGCCTATAATGCAAAAAACAATTTCATTTGACAAATAATAAAACGTTGATTTTATTTTACAGTAACCAGTAATTATTAAACTAATCAATTCATGCTTGTAATTTTAAAATACACATATGTTTGTTCGTGTCACCTTGTCCTGATCATCCCACTCATACGTGACGTTGCCAGCCTCGTCTACCTTCCTGGATGCATGAGTTTGAGTAATGACATCCATGTATGACACAAAATGTCCATAAAATCGTTCCGGCAGTGGGTAATTTGAATAATTAATTCCACATTTTCAATCACTGAACTAATCAATTTACAAATGTAATAATTAACAAATTTACCAACTCCTCGTGGTGATGTTGAAAAGACTTAGATCCTCCGCGATAAGTTACAGGATTTTTGTTCCTATTTGCGGAGTTCCTTTCTGACTAAGTCTGGAAATGTACATTGACAAATTATTTAAAATCGGCAAAATAAATAAATTAGATTCATTATAAATTTACCTTGAACTCAGGTGTGTCCCACCACGCAACCATTTTCTCAAACACTTCATCCCCCATCCACTTTGGTTGCTTTCCATGTTTCTTAAGCTCATTCATCTTCTCTCTATAATTCCTGGCGACTTTCGAGTTCCAGTGTCGCTGAACTAGCCTCATGTCAGTCTCTTGCACATCTACTGCTCCCTATATAATGAGAAAATCTTACTAATCTCATTTATTTGTGTTTAATTATTTAGTCTCTTTGACGTACGACCAAGCGGTATAAACTACCAGAAAGTCTTTCCATATAGTCTCTTTGACGTCTGCTGGGATCTTGCTCCACTTAGGCCAGAAATCGCTCATTTTGGCTATATACGCCTCCTCAGAGATATCTAAAACAGTCTGAGATGGCTCGGACTCAAATTCCCCGCGTTAAATATAAATTAGAACTTTATATAGTTAATTATAGTACGTAAAAAAACATTAAATTGTTATTCTGCTAATTTTTATACTTACGCCCTGTCTGCCTTAGGCTTCAAATAAATAACCGGACGAGCTCGTTGTCCGCCACTACCCTCACCAGTATGCGGGGTAATGCTACGTCGTCTAGAGCCAGAGCCCGTGCCAGAGCCAGAAACAAGGTTAGTCGACATAGTATACCTGCAACATATATGAATATGTAATTAGCATTAACTTTGAGAATATGTAATTAAAATACGTAAATTACATGAATATGAATATGAATATGAGCAACATAATATGAATGAATAGAGATGCATTTTGTGAATATGTAAGTAGAAAAAGATAGATAATGTGCTATATGAAGTAAAATATACATTTCCTGTTTTTACATATAAGCGCTTTTGTATCAAAAAATTGTATAAACATACTATATCAAAACTTCAAAGTTATTTAAAAAATAATTTTCGTGACATATTTGACTAGGTACAATTTTCATGACATACTATATCAAAACTTCAAAGTTATTTAAAAATTAAATTCGTACAAACATACTATATCAATACTTCAAAGTTATTTGACTTGGTACAAACATACTATACAAGCTCATTCATTTTCATGACATATTTTAATAAAGTAAATTTACTTGTTTTAAAAGAACTATGTATGCATAAATCATTGTTCACCATTCAATCACAAACTTCAATACTTTTATATATTATACACATACGATATATGTTTTCACTAATATATGACATATGACATGTATTTAAACCATTCAATCCAACGAATTTGACAATTACGGTGATAACAATAGCAATTCGAGAATAATATGGTGTAATATACGTATGCAAACAACTAGGAATCAAATCAAAGACATAATAAACATAGTTTGGTGGAAAACCTAAAAATTAGATTTAATAATTTCACCTAAATCCAAGAGCAACAACTGAGGAGGAGGGATAGAGGAGCTTGCGGTTGACATCGGAGGCGGTGGCGGTGGTTGCTGGGGTGAAGGAATTGAAATTGGACGAGGTGAAGTGGTGGAAAGGGGTGGAAAATCAGATTTGGGGATGGAGAGGGTGGAAATGGAGTAGCAGGTCGGGTTCTCTGGAACATATGCAGGAAACATTCCAACGGATTCCAACGGGCACCAACAGTCTTTATTACATCGGTTTCCGACGGCTACCACGAATTCTAATTAGCCGTTGGTAGCCTTAGAAACTCGGCGTTGGAATATACTATTTCTCTAGTAGTGTATATGTTAATCTAAGGGTGGACGTCTTATAGCCACTTAATACCCTACAAGTTAATCTAAGGGCGAACATCCTTACAACTACTTAATACACCATGAGGCGGGCTATACTAAGTACTTAAGGACATTATCTAATTTATTAAGGGTGGACATCCCTACAGTCACTTAATACCCATAGCAGAGTCCTAACCACTTAAGGCATCGTTCCTTACGTCAACGTCACCATATATACACACACGCACGCACACGCGCGCACACACACACACTCTTCTAGTAAGTCGAGAAATAGTAACAACCACTTAATACCAGGTTTAGGATAGGAACACAACTTCATTTAAAAAAAACCCTCTTGGCGGACTCTGTTGTTACCATCTAGCTGTCCCTACGGGCGAAATCCTAGTCACTTAATACTTTGCTTAGACGGTGGTTCCTTTAGGCCATTTGTATATATATAATTCGTCCCTAGGTCAGCCCTCACTATAGCTCCTAGATAAGAAACAGACTTTCTTTGGAGAACTACCCTACTTACGTTGTCATCTATTAAGACCATTTAATACCTTATAGGAGAAAGGTGGACTCAAAAGAATGCTTAAAACCTCGAAGGATGGGTCCTATGACTCTGATCCACAACCAAGGAGTGAACCTTAGGAACGGGATCTAGTTCTAGCCGCTTCATACCCAAGAAGAGATAGGTCAACCACTTAATACATTTTTCGTCAGGCAGTCCTACTTTACACATAATATATATATATATGCATACATACATATACAATAGTCATCTCACATTAGGCCGACTACTTGTAGATGCTGGATTTGTCGGGAGGTTCCGGGAAGGCTTCTACTACAAGTTGGGCCTAACCTCGCATCATACCGTAATAATTATATTGCCCTATGGCACGTAGACCTCTCACATTAACCAGTATTACTAGTAGATGTTGGATATGTTGGTCAGCTCCAGGCCGACTTCTACTAAATGTAATGTTTAACCTCGTGTCTATTCATTAATTATAATTCAAGTCCATTACTCACACACATACATACAAATTCCTATGGTCACATTCAAATTCTATTTCCTAGTTTAAACGTATTTAATCGCATTAATATTACGTTAAATACACTATAATATATATAAATAAATAGGACGTAAATCAGGCATGGGTAAATAAATGTCCTAATTCATTTGAACTGTCAATCCTTAACAAATTCAAGGTAGAGTAGTTCATTTCACATATTTCTCTCAATCATAGCATAAGCATGCATATTAACTTATAACAATTAAAATGAAAAAAAAATAACAATGTTAGCATAAAACTTGTAACCCATGTTTGATTTGATTATCTCAATAATAAAATATTAACAAAGTGCCATATTTCCAACAAAAAAAAACTCCATTTTGGGATAGGTTCACCATTTATTTTAATTTTGTATACAAAACCTTATACTTTAGTAACTTATGAATTATACATTCAAGTAATCTATTTTAAAATAGTTGTTTAAACCTATTCAATTCAAAATACTCAAAATCTTAACCTTTTTAACAAAACTACACATATGTAAACTTACAATGAAATAAATCTAGGTAAAATAGAGAATTATACAACACCAGAATACATTCCTTTTATTATCTGAATAATCCAAACCCGCATACACGAATAGATTGACCATCTCCATAATAATTAAAATATAAGGAATTTGGAGGATGTTTAATATTATATTTTCATTTAGAACCAAATTCCTTTAAGATATAGATCCAAATCTACACTATAAAAATAGAGGAAATAGCAAACTGATGTCATTCCCACTCACAGAGATTTGTAGAAAAAATTATTGGAAAACCAGTATAGAATATCTCAAAATTTTGGATTGTTAGCCTTCGATGAAACAAACTCCAACTTCTCCTAATATATATATATATATATATATATATATATAAGAGAATCAAAGCTTAAAATCTTGTGTGTGTGTATATATATGTCTTAATTCTAGGGTTTACACTTTACACATAAGAATTTAGATCTAGGGTGATAGAAGTATAGATCTAGAAAGATAGGATTTAGAAGAAGAACCTAACCTGAGGTCTGGAATAAGATATGGAGAAACAAAGTGGAGGCGCAAGAATGAAATGATAAACTAGGTTACGGAGAGGCTAGAAGGGAAATATGAATTATTGTAAGTGTTAACAATGACCGTAGGATTTATTAGATTAAGTCCAGATAGTCCGTGTTTGCAAATTATATTAAAAACCTATATGAAAACATGCCTTCCCAACATTTTAACATAAGGGCAGTCACCCTTACTCTTATGAGCGGTCGACCCCTTGGTGCAGAGTTTGTCCAAGAGTTTTATTTTCCAGTGGCTTGCCTATTTTATTAACTATAAATTAATTACGTTGATTTCTTTCCTTTGTTTTCTTATCCTTGTCCCCTATTATATATAAATATATACACACAAATTCGAACTCACATGATCGAGATTGAGATTAGATACTTACTGTAGCAATTGAGAAGAAGGAGAAATCGAAGCCATCTAGACATCATTATTGATCAAGATCAGTGGGATGTAAATCTTCTTGACTCGGGATAATGAACTAGCGAACTAAAGAGTAATTTGGGATTTCTGCCATGTTAAATTTGGGAAAGTAAATGAGCCGAAGTGGACTTTCTTTTTTTACTGGGTTGTTCTTGTATGTGAGCAAGCAAGTATCTGTTTTTGTGCTATTTACTTGGTTTTGTCTTATTATCTTTATATTTGGGTAGGCAGCAGTTGAGTTAAATGTATTGCTGGCCATTTGTACTGTACTCTATATTTTATTGCTGCGTTATCAATAAAATACCACGCTCCTTTTCCCTGTCTAGTTCTCACGCCGAGTCCTAGATTAGGTTTTTAACGAGGTGGTTTACCCATTTTCGAAAAAAAATCGAGTTCACATGGAATATTCTTTTCGTGCTAATCCTTAATTAATATTTCCATATATATATATTTGAAATTCAAACCTTGTATGTTAATATTTACGCACAACTTGTTTTATTAATATCTTTTGCATGCAGACACCATTTTTAGTAAATAAAATATGAAAACGAATCAGAATCTCTCCACAAATGCAACTACAATACTTTCGTGGCCTAATTCCCATTTAGTCAAAATTCCATTTTTTAGACCATTAACTTATTATTGTTTTTTAATATTTATTTTTAATTTAAATTACTCTATGTATATTTTAGGATTATTTTTATGCGATGTAACAACTAGTGAAGGGGTGTTTTTTACTTTACAAGTTAATTGGTCCAAACTTTTATGACCATGTCATCATCATTCCCGCTTCTTAGTATTCTTATCCAGTCGGTTAGGTCGAGATCAATGGATATCATTTATTTTCTTTTGTCTTTTCCCTCTGTATATAACACATTCTTTCTCTTTCTTCCTCTTCTCACCTGCAATTCGCTAGTTTCAAATTAAAAATATCACTTCTTTCAAAAAATCTCAATTTTATCAGAATCAATTACTAATTTCAAGTAAATGTTTTATTTTTCATCTTAATTTTTACAATCAACTAAGGGATTTTTTACTTATCTGAGGCTTCTAATTCTCCAACGTTCTATTAACCAGTTTGATGTAATTCATGAGCTCGATTATAAAAGCTTTAGTTTCAATGGATTTTTCCATCTATACTTGATTTTACTTAAAATCTAACGGCTTGATTTTTTATTATAAACCACTATTTGGATTTGGAATTTTGGAACATGCACTACCTCACTTTTTAACCTTGTTCCTCTTCTCGTGTGTTGATAAGATTCATAGTTTCAATTAGTAATCTGAGAGAGGAATAGGTATCTTGTCATAAGATGGGAAGTAGTTGTAAAAAATTGAATCTAAAGGCCTTTGTTATTAACACGCGGTATCGGTCCTTCGAAAGGTGCATTTATTCAATTAAGTGATCCTGTAAGTTATTTATCGTGCATTCAAAAGGGTTAGCTCATAAGGTGCCTACCATAGAATATTTTTACTAATGATTAATTATGAAACGATATCGCTCGGTAACATTATGGGTCGAAAGACTAGTGTGAAGAATCCTCCACACAAGAAACTTCTTCTACATGAGAGGAAGTTCCTTCTGTGACGACCCATACTTTTATGGATAATAAATAATTTGTTTAATTATTTAAATAAAGGTTTGGTAATTTAAAATGACCGGAATTAAATAATAAGGAATATTTAATTAATATAATAATTAAATAATATATTTAAATTCCAGAATAGTCGGAAATAGTAGAATTTACAATACAATGTGAATTGGATCATATATAAGCTATAATTCAGTTTGGAATTTGATTTAGAATAACAAATATATTATTTAAACGAAGTTTGAACGTATAATTATATCATAATTAAAATCAAGCTCCAAATGGCACGACAGTTCGTAATTTGGCGATTTGAACTTCAACTGGATATACAGGGTCTGTTTTAAATCAAATTTCTATGAAACAAGAAACGTTCGGAGCTGGTGAAATATATTTTTCTAATGGAAGAGAAAAATCAGGATTTCATTATGTAGATTTTGATTTGTGTCCAAATCAAATTTTTGAAAAGTCGCTGTGGAATTCCTTTATAAATTATAGCGATTTATTTATATTATAAAAGGATTTTTCAATATAAATTGAATATCGATTCAACTGGGATTTGAATATCGAGTTATAAATCCAATTGGAGCTATACGATATTCTATGTGAATATATATACGATAATATATACGTATTTATATTTAATTTAATTGTTTTTATATATATTTATACATTTAAATGGGTTATTTAGAGCTTTAAAGATAGCCATTTTTACAAACGACCACCATTTTCAACGAAACTAATTTTGTTGGATCTGTAATATTAAATTATTGCTAGATTTTAATTTTCGTGATTTTTGAAGTTAATGTGTGGCCGTACAAGATTTTAATGTGAAAAACAGTCGATATTTTAATGGTTAAAAATACGCTGTGTGAGCAAACGGAGTCGAAATTCGATGAAACCAGTTTCATTGGGTCCGTAATGTCAATTTTCATGATTTTTGGGTATCGTGTGTGACCGTTTGGATTTAAAAACATTCATCAAAAATTATATTAATATAAAAACAAAAAATATCTAGATATTTATCAACATTATAAACACACCTCCTTTACATCCTTACGACCTAATTCCATTCCAGAAAAGAGGCTGCCACTTCTTTCTCTTCTTTCAACAGAAATGGCAAGTAAAACAAATCGAAAGAAATACAAATAAATCCTATAAATTGTTAAAGCCATTTATTTGGGTTCATTTTCATCTGAGCTTTTGGTCAATGCTCTTCATCCCAGGTGCGATGGTGATTTACTGGACTACGATTTAGAAAACAATAAACTAGGGCATGGGTTCTCTTGACGTACGGCAGGTCGGAGATGGAAAGGAGTAGTGGTTTACCTCCTTGAAGCAGTGTGCATCTATTGGCGTCCTAAAGGGGGGGGGGGTTCCGATCATCGGGATTTTTGGTGGCGCCGTCGATTTAGGAGGAAGGACAACAGAAAAAAGGATCGAGTGAGGCGTATAGGTTATGAACGGGTAGAGGGTAGGGAGGAGAGTGGTGCAGTGGTGTCGATGGAGGAGTCAGGTGAACGACGTGATGATGGTTGGCGGTCAAACTTTGGTTTTTACTGTACAGTATATTTCAAACTGGAAGTAGCGATTGGGAAAGTTGACCGAGAGTGATGATCTTGCTGTGTTTTGATAGAGGAGTGGAAGTGATTAAGCAAGTGTAATTGGTTTTGAATTTCGTGAAGTGACGAGTTTGGATCAAAGAAACAGGAGCTGGAAGGAGCATACAGGTTAAGTTTGTTTAAGAAGATGAAATACTGTTTTAGAACGGGTTGGGAAATGAGTACTTAGGCCGAAGAAAATGGGGTAAAGCCCATGATTTATATAATTTAAAATTCAAATTTAATTTAAATTATTATTTAAACTTGTAAAAATCATAACTTGATCATATGTTATCGAAATTCAGTGAAACAAGATCCGTTGGGATCGTGTGGACAACGACTACACAATGGAACTGATTGGAAGTGAATCAGAGCTCGTTATAATTTATAGCGAAATAAATTGTTCATCTGTAACAAGCGATGGTTATCGTTATTAACGATGATCATCCAATGTGAGTAAAACTCACCAACTCGATCAGTTATATTTTTATAACTTATTTTTAGAACTGATAGATGATGGTTGATTCTGTGTGTTGACTGTTTGATTGAATTTCCGATTGATTGGTTAAATATATATATATATATAGTTATATATATATAGTTATATATATATAGTTATATATATATATATATAAATCGTTAATTTTATATTGATTCTGTTTATCAGAATAGTTCATATTGAAATGAAGTTGATGTTAATTATATCTTTTAACATCTGTGGATGCAGGAAAACATGTCGGAGGAATCCAACTGGATTCCTCAACATTTATTTTATTGTTTTCCATATATTGTGTTATATGATGTGATATATAATCTGTGTTGATTATGTGTGTTTGAATGATATCAATCATTGTTATTTGGTATTTTAAATACCATAAGAAATACTGGGATGTAGAAAAGGGGATTTTCAAAGTGTATTTTAAAAATGAATTATTTATACAAAATAAATGGATTTTATATATAAAATGGAAATATTTGTAAAACAAATATAAAAGGGAAATATTTGTAAACCATTTACAAATAGAATAGAAAAGGAAATATTTGTAAAACATTTACAAATAGAATTGAAAAGGAAATATTTGTAAAACATTTACAAATAGAATTGAAATGAGAATATTCGTAAAACATTTACAAATAGAATTGAAAAGGCATTGTAAAGGAAATATTTATTTGTTAAATAAATAAAATTATAAAAGGAATATTTATTTGGAAAATAAGTAGGATTATAAAAGGGAATTATTGAGATATAAAAGAATTATCGATTAAAGTTAAAGGATAGAGTTAATTGAATAGAGTTAATTGAATAGAGTTATCGATTAGAGTTAATCGAATATTGTTAATCAATTAGAGTTATCTATTAGAGTTATCGATTATAGTTAATCGAATAGAGTAAATCAATTAGAGTTATCGATTAGAGTTAATCGAATAGAGTAAATCAATTAGAGTTATCGAGTAGAGTTAATCGAATAGAGTAAATCAATTAGAGTAATCGAATAGAGTAAATCGAATATAGTTTATTCGAAAGGAGTTATCGAATATTGGTTATTCGAAAGGAGTTATCGAATATTGGTAATTCGAAAAGAGTTATCGAATATTGGCTATTCGAAAGGAGTCATCGAATATTGGTTATTTGAAAAGAGTTATCGAATATTGGTTATTCGAAAAGAGTTATTGAATATTAGTTATTCAAAGAGAGTTAATCGAATATTGGTTATTCGAAAAGAGTTATCGAATATTAGTTATTCGAAAAGAGTTATCGAATATTGGTTATTCGAAAAGAGTTATTGAATATTGGTTATTCGAAAAGAGTTATCAAATATTGGTTATTCGAAAAGAGTTATCGAATATTGGTTATTCAAAAAGAGTTATCGAATATTAGTTATTCGTAGAGAGTTAATCGAATATTAGTTATTCGAAGAGAGTTAATCGAATATTAGTTATTCGAATAAGAGTTAGTCGAATATTAGTTTATTGAATAGGAGTTAATCGAATATAGTTTATTCGAATAGAGTTTAAGGTGTTAATTGAATACAGTTGATTCGAATAGAGTTAAAGGAGTTAATCGAATACAGTTTATTCGAATAGAGTTAAAGGAGTTAATCGAATACAGTTATTCAAATAGAGTTATAGGAGTTAATCGAATATAGTTTATTCGAATAGAGTTAAAGGAGTTAATTAAATATAGTTTATTTGAATAATGTTAAAGGAGTTATCGAATATAGTTTATTTGAAAGGAGTTAATCGAATATAGTTTATTCGAAAGGAGTTAAGTTATAAGAGTAAATGGATTAAAGTTGATCAATTTAAAGTTAATGGAGTTAGGGTTAATTGATTTGAGTTAATTGAGTTATATTTTGGAGTTAGATATTTTAGAAGTAGGGATTATAACGCTATAGTTATAATCAATGTTTTTCAAATAAAGAAGCGGATTCGTAAATAGAATCCGAGAGTTACGGAAGGGAGTTGTTAAAGATTTAGATGGTGAACTTTGTCTATTTCGAAGTTAGAAATGTTGTTCAGTTAAGGTCTGAGAGGTAATTATACCTCAACTTGATTGACTTCGTTTTTAACTAAGGAATGGTTAAGGTTCGACAATGAAGATTGGTTAAGTGAATTTATTTAAGGAGTGTAAGGTTTTGAGTTGGCATAGCGATGTTTTTTTTAAACATCTGGTTAAATCCAAATGTAGGAGTTTTGGAAGTTTTTTCCAAATAAGAATCAGAAATATTTTCTAATATAGAAAATAAGAAATGTTGAGTATATTGAAACAGGTGTAAAGACCCGGAAATTCCCGCTCTTTGAATCGACCATAAACCACACAGGTCTGACCCAAAGGTTGGAAATCTTCGAATACTTTAACTTTGGGAATACAAAACATCAGAACAATAACAGCAGACTTTTATTACATTATAATAATGTTACATCAGAGTACAGAATATATCAGAGTACAAATAAAGTAAACTACAGCAGAAGATAAAATTACAATACCTTTAATACATTAAACAGCGGAAGACTACAAAGCTCTGGACACAGCTTTAGGCTTCAATCCAGGATCCTGCTAAAGAGAAAGATGTCTGCAAAAAGCTACTCGACTGCCCGTGTGGAAAAGAGGGCACCCGAGTTTGCAAAGTGAAACAAACTACGAGTCAGTCATGGGACTGGTGTGAGAATTCTTAACTAGTTTAACTAATAGTAATAAGGCAAATCCAAGGACCACGCCGCTAACGCGGAACGGGTTTACTCTAATGGATTGCCGGTGCATAAACCTAAGTAAATCGAGAAATAACGCAATGTCTTTTTGGAAAAATGAAACCATTATAAGACCCAAGTCCCATCACACAATGCAACACACACCAGAGGATAGGGTTTTACCTTATAATGGTCAAAAGATGCTTGATACGTATAAAACGGATTTGATATTATTATTAGTGTATATATGTTTTAATAAAAAAGATTTGAATCATAAGTATCAATCCTAGACGGCATGGTTACCATATAGCATGTCGCCAATACTAGTTCTACAATCAAAACCGCAAGGGCGTATTGGAAATTTGGATTCCATCATGAGTCGAGGCTAGGGGCAAGCTCCTCTCCGATTCGAGACACTCTAGCAAATGCCTCAGGATCCCCCGCAGTGAACCCTTGGATCTTCAGGGCCGGTCCCCGCCTATGGGCAGTGGATTAGTTATGCCTGAGCACACGCTTCCCGGTCCCTTTGGACCTATAGTATGACCACCAACGGCCTATAAAAATAACGAGGCGCCTCAAAATCCATCATCCACATAAGTAAAATGTCAGGGCTGGTAGGTCACTGACACCACTCTAGCTAGAAAGAAACGTGTGCACTCCCTGCAGTCCGTATCCCGTTTTTGACTCATACCGGGGTGTGAGGCTCGCGAAGTCACGCTATACACAAAGCTACGCCTAAACAGGCCGTGCTTTGATCATCGACCACAAGGCCTGCTTTTCAACAAAAGCCTTGATCAATGCATCTTAGCATGCCATATTGTCAGTCCATACCATACCATTGATTTCTACCAATATATAACCTCTAAGCTCGTGCGTCTCAGAGAAGGGTGTTAACCACCAAACAGATGTATATTGACAGAGATCAACGAATGTAGTATAAAGGGCTACAACGTCAGACATACATTCCATTTATAAACTTATGCCCTGGGTCTGGACGAAAGTCAAATCCGTACAAATCATCACTACGTCCGGATAACTACCATCTTAGCCCCATCTTGGGAGCAAATCAATCAAGGACCTCAACGCTAGTTACCCATTCGATGTGAAGATCGTCGGTCTTCAATCGCCATCTTCAACTCTTAGATTTAAAACGTCGTATAATCATTTGAAATGAGATTGAACTCGGTCTTTTCAAATGATTCTCGCATATATATATATATATATATATATATATATATATATATATATATATAATTTGAAAACATTTCATATCGTTATTGATATTTGATAACGATCTATCGCTATTTTTATTTATATAAAAATAGCCTAAATTAATTTAACGACGCTTCGGGTAAATGGGCGACCCTGGCGTTGTCTTCAACCAAATTTGATTTACACATATCTTGAAATCTAACCGTTGGATTTTGGCGAAATTTATGTCATTGGAAAGATCTTCCCAAAGCGGTCCAAACGGCTCCAGTTTTGGGAAAATCCGACGGTCGGATCTCTCTGTATAGCTGTTTAAAGTTACGATTGCCGATACGCGAACTGTCGCGCGCATTCCGTTTAATTTATAATTTATATTTATATATATATAAATATAAATCGTTTGACTATTCCAATTTCAAAAGTCTATTCTTTTTATCGCATCTAAAATGACGATAAAAATATCACTTGTTTTATTTACCCTAAATGTAAATTATGCTTTATCTATCATTTGTCTTATTTACTGAATGTAAATAAATTATATTCCTTTCTTATTCTATTTAGTTACCTAAATGTAAATA
This sequence comes from Allium sativum, assembly GCA_030737875.1. Classification (NCBI taxonomy): domain Eukaryota; kingdom Viridiplantae; phylum Streptophyta; class Magnoliopsida; order Asparagales; family Amaryllidaceae; genus Allium; species Allium sativum. Next base: position 40,741,806 of record CM060913.1, read on the forward strand.
AATATATTCTTATCCTTTTCTTATTTATTTACCTAAATGTAGATAAATGTTTTACTTTTACTTTTGTTATATTTACTTACATTAATTGTAAATAAATGTACCTAATTTCTTATTCATATTTATTTACACTATTCGTAAATAAATAGTTTCAATTTCCTTTGCCAATCCTATTTACATAGCAAATGTAAATAATTGTATTTCTTTAATTCTTTTCTAATATTTCTTTTTAACATAAAAAGAATATCTTATGTTAATTCTTTTCTAACCTTTCTTTTTTATTATATACATAAGAAAATGTAAATAATTACTATTTACAAATTGGTTCTTTTTATTTACATAAGAAAATGTAAATAAATCATATTCATATAATTATTCTTATTATTCTTTTTATTTACATAAGAAAATGTAAATAAATTCTTATTCACATATTTGTTCTATAATTTCTATTTATTCTTAATTACATAAATGTAATTTTCTTCCTTATAATCTTAATTACATAAAAATGTAATTTTATTTCTTATAATCTTAATTACATATAAATGTAAATTTCTTTACAGTGTAAAATATATTCTTTTAATTACATATAAAAATGTAATTTATTTAATCTCTTATTTACCTAATGTAAATATATATGTTTTCCTTTGTCTACATTTTATTTATTTATCATAAATATTTTGAAGTAATTTACATATATAAAATGTAAATTTAGAAAATTAATATATATGCTTTAACCTCTCACATTGGATAGGTATTGTTGTGACTACTGGACAGCCGGGCGGGTCCGGGCAGATTTACATCACAACTCAATCCAACCTCGGATTAAGCATACTTTTCTTATTATGTATTCATACTAAACATATTTTATATAAATATTCTTTTTCTAATCCTTGTTTATTCACACTAATTGTAAATAAATGTTTTTCTTTTATATTCCTTTTACATTGAGAATGTAAGTCTTCTGTCTATATTCCTTTTAACAAAAATGTCTATTTTTGGTCTTTTTAACTTCAACAAAAATGACATTGTAATGTGTCAATTCTAATTTAGACAAAAGTGGTGTTTTACTTCATTTTGTTGACAAAATGCTATTTGTGTTTTTGGCACCAATTTACTTAAAAAGTGCTATTTAGTTTTTATCTAACATAAATTTTTTTTTTTTTTTTTTTTTTTTTAGTCAACAAAACATGAAGTAGCATGTTTTGATTTTCATAATAAAATGGTCTGTTTAATTAACATAACATGTTTCTAACAAATTTCACCCTTTTTACTCTAATGTAACTTTTCTAACAAAGGTGACAATTTATTTCTAATGTGACTTTTCTAACAAAAGTGACAATTTATTTCTAATGTAACTCTTCTAACAAAAGTGACAATTTATTTCTCATGTAACTCTTTTATTTTTCATTGAAGAAAAAATGCAACTCTTTTATTTTACATTGAAGAAAAAATGCAACTCTTTACTAAAACAAAATGTGAGATTTTGTTCTTTTCCTAATCTCATTAACAAAAATGTCCATTTCTTCTAATTCATATAAAAATGTCCATTTTTGTTTATCCTTTTCTAATGTAAACAAAAATGTCCTTTTTCCTATATTAACATTTTTAAACAAAAATGTCCTTTCTGTTCTTTGTAATCTAATTAACCCAAAATGTTAATTTTGTCTAATCTTTCAAAGTAAACAAAACGACAAATTTGTTTTGTCCTTTCATTGTAAACAAAATGACAAATTTGTTTTGTCCTTTCATTGTAAACAAAAGTGAATTTTGTTTATTTCTTTCATTGTAAACAAAAGTAAAGTTTGTTTATTTTTTTCATTGTAAATTAACCAATGAATTTCAAACAAAATTGACATTGAAAAACGAGTCCTTTATTTTCAACAAAAATTGACAATGAAAAATGAATCTTTTAATTTCAACAAAAATTAATGTTAATTTAGTCTTCAACTCTGTTATTTCAATTAACATGATATTTTAGTTTAACTAATTTATTATAACAAAAAGGATAAAATTGTCTACAACAATTTTATAATAACAAAAGAACATATTACGATTCTCAACATAATATCAAAGTGATATGTTCATATTTCAATTCAACTAATTTAATGAGCAAAAATGTAACGTTCGATTCAACTATAATCTAATTTAACAAAAATGTTAATATTTGTTTAATCATAATCTAATTAACAAAATTGTTACTTTTAACACAACGTACACTGTCAAAATGACAGTTTGATTTTAACACATCAACAAGCAGCATCAAACAAATTTAAATCCAATCACGAACATTCAGCAAAATTTTACAGCACATGTATAGCACAGAAATTATGATTAACAAAATTAAATTATATAAATAAAGGGATAGAATTTCTCACATTGCTTATTTCAGATCAGGATTTTCCCTGAATTTTCAACATGCTCTAAACCAGGTTCTGTCCGTTCCATAGTGTAGATCTCGGAGAAACAATTCCAACGCAATTTGTTTCATCTCATTTCGTGTTCATATGAAGGAGTTATACTGTTTTAAACATTTGATTTTATTAATTAATTAACCAATTAGAATTTACACTAATTAATTACACAGTCATCAACCTTTCTCCTTCGTCACTTCTGTACAACCGAGAAACCCACTCCTTCGCGTCAAACATCCTCTCACCGCACCCCCAACGATCGCCTTGGCCACCATCCAACGCCACCACCCCGTAGCCCTAGCCGCCACCTCCCATCGCGCCAAGAACGAGCCAACTCGGTGGTCCCCCCCTCACGAAATCCGAACCCGAAGTTCGCCCCTTTGCCACGACGCCACGACCACCAGCGAACACCAGAATTGATCACAACCGTCCATCTTGAAGCCCTCGATCTCCTCTTCAGTTTGATATAAAGAACTCTGAATTTCGTTGAGTGGATTGGGAGAAAAGAGGGTTTGAATTTGGGATTATTTCGGCCATTGAGAACGTGTATACGGCGGCTGTAGTTAGGCTAGGGTTATACGTATTTGACCGTATTTATAGTGGTATATTTTCTATTTATTTAATTCTTTTAATTCAATTAAATTTGTATATCATCCGGAACACCAAATTAAATCCAACGAAAAATGTTCCTAGGCAAATACCCCCATCCCGGACGCAATGGAATAGGCCTCGTAACCTAATTCGGCTGTTACGATATATTTTTATTTAATTTAAAATATAGATCTTTTAATTATTTAATTCTGACGCACAATTAAATTTACTGGGCCCACATACTGCCTCTAAAAATTACAGAAAAATTATATTTGGCTATGTTTTGATGATACGGTCTTAACGAGACTAATTTCGTCGAATTCTGAGACTGTTTGAAAAATGGCTATTTTTAAGTCGATTAAATTTGACCGAAACTGACAAAACACAATTTCTTTTGCCACGCTCACATATGAATTCAGAAAATTCTAAAAATTGAAACCTAGCAATAACTTGACATTCCGGTTCCAACAAAAGTGGTTTCGTCGAAAACAGAGGTCGTTTGAAAATTGACTATTTTCAGTGGCTTTAAATATTATTAAAAATTGAAAATTTTAAATTCTGGCACATTTTCCAACAAAATTCTTTAAAATAAAAATTTTAAATTGGCCCCAAAAATTCCGGGTTGTTACAGTCGCCCCCACTTAAAATCTTTTCGTCCTCGAAAAGGCACTAAGGTAAAAGTTGTTTAATTTACTAACCAAATTTTAATTTTCTTTTATTAATTTTATTTGTTGACTAACTTATCCAATATATATATACTTTTATATATTTAAAATCATATTTTCAAAAATAGATTATATATAATTAAAATACGTTAATTATAAGCTTATCACTCTGAACTCATTCTAGGGCATTACTAACCCCATCTCTAATGAGTATTCTCATTCTAGGATACTGCTGATCCTATCTCTAATGAGTATTCTTATTGGACATTACTAATCCAATCTCTGATGAGTCTTTTGTTCAGTTCTAACGAGTTGTACCCCAAAGATTTGAGCTAACCAGAGCTCTGATACCACCTGTAAAGACCCGGAAATTCCCGCTCTTTGAATCGACCATAAACCACACAGGTCTGACCCAAAGGTTGGAAATCTTCGAATACTTTAACTTTGGGAATACAAAACATCAGAACAATAACAGCAGACTTTTATTACATTATAATAATGTTACATCAGAGTACAGAATATATCAGAGTACAAATAAAGTAAACTACAGCAGAAGATAAAATTACAATACCTTTAATACATTAAACAGCGGAAGACTACAAAGCTCTGGACACAGCTTTAGGCTTCAATCCAGGATCCTGCTAAAGAGAAAGATGTCTGCAAAAAGCTACTCGACTGCCCGTGTGGAAAAGAGGGCACCCGAGTTTGCAAAGTGAAACAAACTACGAGTCAGTCATGGGACTGGTGTGAGAATTCTTAACTAGTTTAACTAATAGTAATAAGGCAAATCCAAGGACCACGCCGCTAACGCGGAACGGGTTTACTCTAATGGATTGCCGGTGCATAAACCTAAGTAAATCGAGAAATAACGCAATGTCTTTTTGGAAAAATGAAACCATTATAAGACCCAAGTCCCATCACACAATGCAACGCACACCAGAGGATAGGGTTTTACCTTATAATGGTCAAAAGATGCTTGATACGTATAAAACGGATTTGATATTATTATTAGTGTATATATGTTTTAATAAAAAAGATTTGAATCATAAGTATCAATCCTAGACGGCATGGTTACCATATAGCATGTCGCCAATACTAGTTCTACAATCAAAACCGCAAGGGCGTATTGGAAATTTGGATTCCATCATGAGTCGAGGCTAGGGGCAAGCTCCTCTCCGATTCGAGACACTCTAGCAAATGCCTCAGGATCCCCCGCAGTGAACCCTTGGATCTTCAGGGCCGGTCCCCGCCTATGGGCAGTGGATTAGTTATGCCTGAGCACACGCTTCCCGGTCCCTTTGGACCTATAGTATGACCACCAACGGCCTATAAAAATAACGAGGCGCCTCAAAATCCATCATCCACATAAGTAAAATGTCAGGGCTGGTAGGTCACTGACACCACTCTAGCTAGAAAGAAACGTGTGCACTCCCTGCAGTCCGTATCCCGTTTTTGACTCATACCGGGGTGTGAGGCTCGCGAAGTCACGCTATACACAAAGCTACGCCTAAACAGGCCGTGCTTTGATCATCGACCACAAGGCCTGCTTTTCAACAAAAGCCTTGATCAATGCATCTTAGCATGCCATATTGTCAGTCCATACCATACCATTGATTTCTACCAATATATAACCTCTAAGCTCGTGCGTCTCAGAGAAGGGTGTTAACCACCAAACAGATGTATATTGACAGAGATCAACGAATGTAGTATAAAGGGCTACAACGTCAGACATACATTCCATTTATAAACTTATGCCCTGGGTCTGGACGAAAGTCAAATCCGTACAAATCATCACTACGTCCGGATAACTACCATCTTAGCCCCATCTTGGGAGCAAATCAATCAAGGACCTCAACGCTAGTTACCCATTCGATGTGAAGATCGTCGGTCTTCAATCGCCGTCTTCAACTCTTAGATTTAAAACGTCGTATAATCATTTGAAATGAGATTGAACTCGGTCTTTTCAAATGATTCTCGCATATATATATATATATAATTTGAAAACATTTCATATCGTTATTGATATTTGATAACGATCTATCGCTATTTTTATTTATATAAAAATAGCCTAAATTAATTTAACGACGCTTCGGGTAAATGGGCGACCCTGGCGTTGTCTTCAACCAAATTTGATTTACACATATCTTGAAATCTAACCGTTGGATTTTGGCGAAATTTATGTCATTGGAAAGATCTTCCCAAAGCGGTCCAAACGGCTCCAGTTTTGGGAAAATCCGACGGTCGGATCTCTCTGTATAGCTGTTTAAAGTTACGATTGCCGATACGCGAACTGTCGCGCGCATTCCGTTTAATTTATAATTTATATTTATATATATATAAATATAAATCGTTTGACTATTCCAATTTCAAAAGTCTATTCTTTTTATCGCATCTAAAATGACGATAAAAATATCACTTGTTTTATTTACCCTAAATGTAAATTATGCTTTATCTATCATTTGTCTTATTTACTGAATGTAAATAAATTATATTCCTTTCTTATTCTATTTAGTTACCTAAATGTAAATAAATATATTCTTATCCTTTTCTTATTTATTTACCTAAATGTAGATAAATGTTTTACTTTTACTTTTGTTATATTTACTTACATTAATTGTAAATAAATGTACCTAATTTCTTATTCATATTTATTTACACTATTCGTAAATAAATAGTTTCAATTTCCTTTGCCAATCCTATTTACATAGCAAATGTAAATAATTGTATTTCTTTAATTCTTTTCTAATATTTCTTTTTAACATAAAAAGAATATCTTATGTTAATTCTTTTCTAACCTTTCTTTTTTATTATATACATAAGAAAATGTAAATAATTACTATTTACAAATTGGTTCTTTTTATTTACATAAGAAAATGTAAATAAATCCTATTCATATAATTATTCTTATTATTCTTTTTATTTACATAAGAAAATGTAAATAAATTCTTATTCACATATTTGTTCTATAATTTCTATTTATTCTTAATTACATAAATGTAATTTTCTTCCTTATAATCTTAATTACATAAAAATGTAATTTTATTTCTTATAATCTTAATTACATATAAATGTAAATTTCTTTACAGTGTAAAATATATTCTTTTAATTACATATAAAAATGTAATTTATTTAATCTCTTATTTACCTAATGTAAATATATATGTTTTCCTTTGTCTACATTTTATTTATTTATCATAAATATTTTGAAGTAATTTACATATATAAAATGTAAATTTAGAAAATTAATATATATGCTTTAACCTCTCACATTGGATAGGTATTGTTGTGACTACTGGACAGCCGGGCGGGTCCGGGCAGATTTACATCACAACTCAATCCAACCTCGGATTAAGCATACTTTTCTTATTATGTATTCATACTAAACATATTTTATATAAATATTCTTTTTCTAATCCTTGTTTATTCACACTAATTGTAAATAAATGTTTTTCTTTTATATTCCTTTTACATTGAGAATGTAAGTCTTCTGTCTATATTCCTTTTAACAAAAATGTCTATTTTTGGTCTTTTTAACTTCAACAAAAATGACATTGTAATGTGTCAATTCTAATTTAGACAAAAGTGGTGTTTTACTTCATTTTGTTGACAAAATGCTATTTGTGTTTTTGGCACCAATTTACTTAAAAAGTGCTATTTAGTTTTTATCTAACATAAATTTTTTTTTTTTTTTTTTTTTTTTTTAGTCAACAAAACATGAAGTAGCATGTTTTGATTTTCATAATAAAATGGTCTGTTTAATTAACATAACATGTTTCTAACAAATTTCACCCTTTTTACTCTAATGTAACTTTTCTAACAAAGGTGACAATTTATTTCTAATGTGACTTTTCTAACAAAAGTGACAATTTATTTCTAATGTAACTCTTCTAACAAAAGTGACAATTTATTTCTCATGTAACTCTTTTATTTTTCATTGAAGAAAAAATGCAACTCTTTTATTTTACATTGAAGAAAAAATGCAACTCTTTACTAAAACAAAATGTGAGATTTTGTTCTTTTCCTAATCTCATTAACAAAAATGTCCATTTCTTCTAATTCATATAAAAATGTCCATTTTTGTTTATCCTTTTCTAATGTAAACAAAAATGTCCTTTTTCCTATATTAACATTTTTAAACAAAAATGTCCTTTCTGTTCTTTGTAATCTAATTAACCCAAAATGTTAATTTTGTCTAATCTTTCAAAGTAAACAAAACGACAAATTTGTTTTGTCCTTTCATTGTAAACAAAATGACAAATTTGTTTTGTCCTTTCATTGTAAACAAAAGTGAATTTTGTTTATTTCTTTCATTGTAAACAAAAGTAAAGTTTGTTTATTTTTTTCATTGTAAATTAACCAATGAATTTCAAACAAAATTGACATTGAAAAATGAGTCCTTTATTTTCAACAAAAATTGACAATGAAAAATGAATCTTTTAATTTCAACAAAAATTAATGTTAATTTAGTCTTCAACTCTGTTATTTCAATTAACATGATATTTTAGTTTAACTAATTTATTATAACAAAAAGGATAAAATTGTCTACAACAATTTTATAATAACAAAAGAACATATTACGATTCTAAACATAATATCAAAGTGATATGTTCATATTTCAATTCAACTAATTTAATGAGCAAAAATGTAACGTTCGATTCAACTATAATCTAATTTAACAAAAATGTTAATATTTGTTTAATCATAATCTAATTAACAAAATTGTTACTTTTAACACAACGTACACTGTCAAAATGACAGTTTGATTTTAACACATCAACAAGCAGCATCAAACAAATTTAAATCCAATCACGAACATTCAGCAAAATTTTACAGCACATGTATAGCACATAAATTATGATTAACAAAATTAAATTATATAAATAAAGGGATAGAATTTCTCACATTGCTTATTTCAGATCAGGATTTTCCCTGAATTTTCAACATGCTCTAAACCAGGTTCTGTCCGTTCCATAGTGTAGATCTCGGAGAAACAATTCCAACGCAATTTTTTTCATCTCATTTCGTGTTCATATGAAGGAGTTATACTGTTTTAAACATTTGATTTTATTAATTAATTAACCAATTAGAATTTACACTAATTAATTACACAGTCATCAACCTTTCTCCTTCGTCACTTCTGTACAACCGAGAAACCCACTCCTTCGCGTCAAACATCCTCTCACCGCACCCCCAACGATCGCCTTGGCCACCATCCAACGCCACCGCCCCGTAGCCCTAGCCGCCACCTCCCATCGCGCCAAGAACGAGCCAACTCGGTGGTCCCCCCCTCACGAAATCCGAACCCGAAGTTCGCCCCTTTGCCACGACGCCACGACCACCAGCGAACACCAGAATCGATCACAACCGTCCATCTTGAAGCCCTCGATCTCCTCTTCAGTTTGATATAAAGAACTCTGAATTTCGTTGGGTGGATTGGGAGAAAAGAGGGTTTGAATTTGGGATTATTTCGGCCATTGAGAACGTGTATACGGCGGCTGTAGTTAGGCTAGGGTTATACGTATTTGACCGTATTTATAGTGGTATATTTTCTATTTATTTAATTCTTTTAATTCAATTAAATTTGTATATCATCCGGAACACCAAATTAAATCCAACGAAAAATGTTCCTAGGCAAATACCCCCATCCCGGACGTAATGGAATAGGCCTCGTAACCTAATTCGGCTGTTACGATATATTTTTATTTAATTTAAAATATAGATCTTTTAATTATTTAATTCTGACGCACAATTAAATTTACCGGGCCCACATACTGCCTCTAAAAATTACAGAAAAATTATATTTGGCTATGTTTTGATGATACGGTCTTAACGAGACTAATTTCGTCGAATTCTGAGACTGTTTGAAAAATGGCTATTTTTAAGTCGATTAAATTTGACCGAAACTGACAAAACACAATTTCTTTTGCCACGCTCACATATGAATTCAGAAAATTCTAAAAATTGAAACCTAGCAATAACTTGACATTCCGGTTCCAACAAAAGTGGTTTCGTCGAAAACAGAGGTCGTTTGAAAATTGACTATTTTCAGTGGCTTTAAATATTATTAAAAATTGAAAATTTTAAATTCTGGCACATTTTCCAACAAAATTCTTTAAAATAAAAATTTTAAATTGGCCCCAAAAATTCCGGGTTGTTACAACAGGAGTGAAAAATAAACTAAAGAGATAAATGTTAAATGATGATTGATCGATATAAATTCCATCTAGAAATAATATCGTTGTTTGCACACGTATTTTCTTTGATAGTTAACGCACCGACTATCGAAGTTTTTGACCATTTTTCCGTCGTCAATACGGAGAGACGGGGATCAGACTCATTATCTGAAAACCACACTGTATGGGTGTTAGCGTTGCGATCAAATATGATGAAGATAATTGAAGAAGGAGTTATGCAAGGGCTATCCTGTTTACAGAATAGTACCTTCGGTTTGTCCAGTCCCAGGACGACCGGTATAGAAGAATGTCTGACAGAGTATATTTAATGGATCGCGTAAGTTGATCTCTTCAAACGTATGTATGTTTGGTGGCAGAGGAATTCATTTCTCTTAGCTGTATATCCATTGTATTTTTGGGGAAATCAATTTGTGATTTGGCGGGTATGACGATGTGACATTCAAAGTGAATAAATGTGTGATCTGTCAGAGATAAGTGTGGCCTCTAGCCTCACAACCGGGAAATGAAAAAAATCGGGCAAGCAGCATGGCTAAGTGGTTGGCTGCCAATTAGGGTGTATTATCACCTATCTAGAAATATTCATTTTATTCTTTAATTTATTCGATGCTGTCCCATTCGGGAAACGGTTGCTGATCCCAACCGTTGGTGATATACATTCGATACACTCAAGCGAAATGAGTGGTCGGTCATGTGTGGCCAGGTTGCAAGATGTTCTTGTTGAACCCAGTGTATTCTTCTCTAAAGGTACACTATCGGAAGGTTATTCCATACCTTGTCATAGTTGTAAATCCATTACCCAATAAGTGCTCGCGGTTTTGATTGTATACTATATATATGGAACGTGAGATGAAAGCGTTCTGCTTGATGATTATTATATTGTGGTTGATAGACACTATTATAATATCAAAAGAATTTTGATATAAAGATTATTTTGGGTTCTCACAAGAGAAAAACCCGTTCCGTTATACGGCGTGGTCTTATGTGATATAATTTTATTGCTCAAACTGTTTTACTCACACCAGTCCCATGACTGACCCAGAGTTTGTTTTGTTTTCCCTAAACTCTTGGGTACCCAATTTTGTGCGAGCAGTCAAGTAGTCAGGATTTTACAGATATGCTTGGAAAGCCTGGAGCAGGAGGATTCAGGATTATATAACTATTGTTTATTTCCGCTGTGTTGTAAGTGTTGTACTCTGATAATGTTATTGTATACATATACTGATTTTATTTCAAAGATATGTTATCTATTATAAGTTGTTCGTTCCGCTGTGAGATTCGTGTTACTCTGATGTTGTAGTTCTTCTTCTTCTATTCTAAGTTTCTATCTTATCTATTCTCACCCTCTAGTTTCTTTCATGGACTATCTAGTGTTTCTGATGCTTGGGTAGTCGACATTGTGTTGTATGCCGATATTCAGGATCGCAAATTCCCCGGGTCGATACAATGGTGTCAGAGCTGAAGGTTAAGTGATTACCTTGGCTCTGTGGCGTGACTCAGTAGAGATGGGGTTAGTAATGCCCTAGATTGAGTTGAGTGTATATATATATATATGAGTGAACGTATTTATTATTTGATATAAAGAATTGTTCTATATTGTGGAGATTTATTGGTTGAGTTATTTATGAGTTCTGGCGATCAGTTTGATCCACTGTATCGGTAGGAGTTGATAAACACTTGAATACGATGAACCGACACGGTATGTTCTGAAAAGGGTAAATGAAATAATTTTACTCCAAATATATTTTGTTATAAAACGAATCTATATATTAGAATTATTATAATATATAGGATGTATTGGTTGTTATTATAATCGAATGAGATTATAAATTGAAATGGTTATATAATTAGCCAATCAGAATTCATATAAGTGAAATACATGAAATCAGATGAATTAAGTCTGAATTTAAATCAGAAATTGGAATTAAAACCCTGGAAGGTTATAAAAGTGTTGTAAATGGACTTGGATTAAATATATGAGAATTTTAAAATCCTGGGAGATTTTAAATTGTTTTAAAGCATTGTAAATGGTATTTTGAAATGAATTTGAAATTGAAAGTGTTTAGAAATGGTTTTGAAAAGTGATATAGTATTGAACTCACTTCGATAGCTGGAAAATAGATTCCGATGATGATCATGACATCATCGATGTTCATTTTCTAGTGGTAAGTGACGGATTACTACCAAAGAGATTGTTTTTGAATTGTTTGGAGAAAAGCAAGTTGTTTTGAATTCAAAAAATGAATATTTGATTTTGAAAATCTAAGTTATTTAAAATTCTCAAGAAAAGATGGTTTGAATTAAAATCTGTTAAGTGGAAATTTAACTGGATTAGAATGATACCGAGAAAATTGGATTTGTGTCATAGAAATCCGAAATGGTATTGGATTGATGAGTTAAGAATTTGAAAATCGAGAATGAAACTCGAGTTTGAAATGAGATTCGATTTGGTTATAAGTGAATGTTCGGGTTCGAGGATAAAACTAATTGGAATTTGATTGGAATGATATTGATATATGCTGAATTGATAGCAGGTGAAAGTGATAAAGTTGATAGGCCCGACAAAAAAGTACAAGTTTATATTTCTATTGGATATGAGATTTATGAACCGAATTGGCAAGCCGCTTGGCTGTTTGATTTTCTTTTGGGTTGGAGAAGGCCAAGAAAGGCGAGTTGTAGTTGTACCGATTGACCAGTACAAAGGAGGTGCTGGCGAATTTTTTCAGAAATTTCGGGTGTTAGAAAATTTTCAGAGTTTATGAAAATTTTAGTTGGTAATAATAAATTGATAACTTAATTAAAATTTATTTATTCAGTTGAAACTGAAGTTAAAGAGGTAAAAAAATAATTTTTACCCAGTCGGTGGAGTTTGTTTTCCACCTTAGCAATTTCGAGGACAAAATTATTTTAAAAGGGGAAGAATGTAATGACCCGTACTTTTAGGGATACTAAATAATCTATTTAATTATTTAAATAAAGGTTTGGTAATTTAAAATGACCAGAATTAAATAATAAGGAATATTTAATTAATATAATAAGTAAATAATATATTTAAATTCCAGAATAGTCGGAAATAGTAGAATTTACAATACGATGTGAATTGGATCATATATAAGCTATAATTCAGTTTGGAATTTGATTTAGAATAACAAATATATTATTTAAATGAAGTTTGAATGTATAATTATATTATAATTAAAATCGAGCTCCAAATGGCGCGGCAGTTCGTAATTTGGTGATTCGAACATCAACTGGATATACAGGGTCTGTTTTAAATCGGATTTCTGTGAAACAAGAAATGTTCAGAGCTGGTGAAGTATATTTTTCTAATGGAAGAGAAAAATCGGGATTTCATTGTGTAGATTTTGATTTATGTCCAAATCAAATTTTCGAAAAGTCGCTATGGAATTCCTTTATAAATTATAGCGGTTTATTTATATTATAAAAGGATTTTTCAATATAAATTGAATATCGATTCAACTGGGATTTGAATATCGAGTTATAAATCCAATTGGAGTTATACGATATACTGTGTGAATATATATACGATAATGTATATTTATTTATATTTCATTTAATTGTTTTTAAATATATTTATATATATATGGGTTATTTAGAGCTTTAAAAATAGCCATTTTTACAAACGACCTCTGTTTTCGACGAAACTAATTTTGTTGGATCCGTAATATTAAATTATTGCTAGATTTCAATTTCCGTGATTTTTGAAGTCAGTGTGAGGTCGTACGGGATTTTAATGTGAAAAACAGTCGATATTTTGATGGTTAAAAATACGTTGTGTGAGCAAACGGAGTCGGAATTCGACGAAACTGGTTTCGTTGGGTTCGTAATGTCGAATTCTAGTTGTATGTAAATTTTCATGATTTTTGGATATCATTAGTGACCGTTTGGATTTAAAACATTCATCGAAAATTATATTAATATAAAAACAAAAAATATCTAGATATTTATCAACATTATAAATACACCTCCTCTACATCCTTACAACCTAATTCCATTCCAGAAAAGAATCCGCCACTTCTTTCTCTTCTTTCAACAAAAATGGCAAGCAAAACAAATCTAAAGAAATACAAATAAATCCCATAAATTGTTAAAGCCATTTATTTGGGCTCTTTTTCATCTGAGCTTTTGGTCGATGCTCTTCATCCCAGGTGCGATGGTGATTTACTGGACTGCGATTTAGAAAACAATAAACTATGGTATGGGTTCTCTTGACGTACGGCAGGCCGAAGATGGAAAGGAGTTGTGGTTGACCTCTTGAAGCAGTGCGCATCTGTTGGCGTCCTAAAGTGGGGTTCCGATCATCAGGATTTTTGGTGGCGCCGTCGATTTAGGAAGCAGGTCAACAGAAAAAAAGGATTGAGTGAGGCGTATAAGTTATGAACGGGTAGAGGGTAGGGAGGAGAGTGGTGCAGTGGTGTCGATGGAGGAGTCAGGTGAACGACGTGATGATGGTTGGCAGTCAAACTTTGGTTTTTACTTTACAGTATATTTCGAACTGGAAGTAGCGGTTGGGAAAGTTGATCGAGAGTGATGATCTTGCTGTGTCTTGATAGAGGAGTGGAAGTGATTAAGCAAGTGTAATTGGTTTTGAATTTCGTGAAGTGACGAGTTTGGATCAAAGAAACAGGAGCTGGAAGGAGCATACAGGTTAAGTTTGTTTAAGAAAATGAAATACTGTTTTAGAACGGGTTGGGAAATGAGTACTTGGGCTGAAGAAAATAGGGTAAAGCCCATGATTTATATAATTTAAAGTTCAAATTTAATTTAAATTATTATTTAAACTTGTAAAAATCATAACTTGATCATATGTTATCGAAATTCAGTGAAACAAGATCCGTTGGGATCGTGTGGACAACGACTACACAATGGAACTGATTGGAAGTGAATCAGAGCTCGTTACAATTTATAGCGAAATAAATTGTTCATCTGAATCAAGCGATGGTTATCGTTATTAACGATGATCGTCCGATGTGAGTAAAACTCACCAACTCTATCAGTTATATTTTTATAACTTATTTTTAGAACTGGTAGATGATAGTAGATTCTGGGTGTTGACTGTTTGATTGAATTTCCGATTGATTGGTTAAAAATATAGATATAGTTATATATATATATAAATCATTAATTTTATGTTGATTCTGTTTATCAGAATAGTTCATATTGAAATGAAGTTGATGTTAATTATATCGTTTAACATCTGCGGATGCAGGGAAACAGGTCGGAGGAATCCAATTGGATTCCTCAACATTTATTTTACAATTTTCCATATATTATGTTATATGATGTGATATATAATCTGTGTTGATTATGTGTGTTTGAATGATATCAATCAATGTTATTTGGTATTTTAAATACCATAAGAAATACTGGGATGTAGAAAAGGGGATTTTCAAAGTGTATTTTGAAAATGAAATATTTATATAAAATAAATGGATTTTATATATAAAAGGAAAATATTTGTAAAAAAAATATAAAAGGGAAATATTTGTAAAACAAATATAAAAGGGAAATATTTGTAAAACATTTACAAATAGAATAGAAAAGGTAATATTTGTAAAACATTTACAATTAGAATTGTAAAGAGAATATTTGTAAAACATTTACAAATAGAATTGAAAAGGCATTTTATTTGTTAATAAATAAAATTATAAAAGGAATATTTATTTGGAAAATAAATAGGATTATAAAAGGGAATTAATGAGATATAAAAGAATTATCGATTAGAGTTAAAGGATAGAGTTAATTGAATAGAGTTATTGATTAGAGTTAATCGAATAGTGTTAATCAATTAGAGTTATCGATTAGAGTTAATCGAATAGAGTAAATCAATTAGTATTATTGATTAGAGTTAATCGAATAGAGTAAATCAATTAGAGTTAATCGAATAGAGTAAATCAATTAGAGAAATCGATTAGAGTAAATCGAATATAGAGTATTCGAAAGGAGTTATCGAATATTGGTTATTCGAAAGGAGTTGTCGAATATTGATTATTCGAAAAGAGTTATCGAATATTGGTTATTCGAAAGGAGTTGTCGAATATTGGTTATTCGAAAGGAGTTATTGAATATTGGTTATTCGAAAAGAGTTATCAAATATTAGTTATTCGAAGAGAGTTAATCGAATATTGGTTATTCGAAAAGAGTTATCGAATATTGGTTATTCGAAAAGAGTTATCGAATATTGGTTATTCGAAAAGAGTTATCGAATATTGGTTATTTGAAAAGAGTTATCGGATATTGGTTATTCGAAAAGAGTTATCGAATATTAGTTATTCAAAAAGAGTTATCGAATATTAGTTATTCGAAGAGAGTTAATCGAATATTAGTTATTCGAAGAGAGTTAATCGAATATTAGTTATTCCAATAAGAGTTAGTCGAATATTAGTTAATTGAATAGGAGTTAATCGAATATAGTTTATTCGAAAAGAATTAAAGGAGTTAATCGAATACAGTTTATCCAAATAGAGTTAAAGGAGTTAACTGAGTACAGTTTATTCGAATAGAGTTAAAGGAGTTAATCGAATATAGTTTATTCGAATAGAGTTAAAGGAGTTAACTGAATATAGTTTATTCGAATAGAGTTAAAGGAGTTAATCGAATATAGTTTATTTGAATAGAGTTTAAGGAGTTATCGAATATAGTTTATTCAAAAGGAGTTAATCGAATATAGTTTATTCGAAAGGAGTTAAGTGATAAGAGTTAATGGATTAAAGTTGATCGATTTAAAGTTAATGGAGTTAGGGTTAATTGATTTGAGTTAATTGAGTTATATTTTGGAGTTAGATATTTTAGAAGTAGGGATTATAATGCTATAGTTATAATCAATGTTTTTCAAATAAAGAAGCGGATTCGTAAATAGAATCCGAGAGTTACGGAAGGGAGTTGTTAAAGATTTAGATGGTGAACTTTGTCTATTTCGAAGTTAGAAATGTTGTTCAGTTAAGGTCTGAGAGGTAATTATACCTCAACTTGATTGACTTCGTTTCTAACTAAGGAATGGTTAAGGTTCGACAATGAAGATTGGTTAAGTGAATTTATTTAAGGAGTGTAAGGTTTTGAGTTGGCATAGCGATGTTTTTTTTAAACATCTGGTTAAATCCAAATGTAGGAGTTTTGGAAGTTTTTTCCAAATAAGAATCAGAAATATTTTCTACTATAGAAAATAAGAAATGTTGAGTATATTGAAACAGGAGTGAAAAATAAACTAAAGAGATAAATGTTAAATGATGATTGATCGATATAAATTCCATCTAGAAATAATATCGTTGTTTGCACACGTGTTTTCTTTGATAGTTAACGCACCGACTATCGAAGTTTTTGACCATTTTTCCGTCGTCAATACGGAGAGACGGGGATCAGACTCATTATCTGAAAACCACACTGTATGGGTGTTAGCGTTGCGATCAAATATGATGAAGATAATTGAAGAAGGAGTTATGCAAGGGCTATCCTGTTTACAGAATAGTACCTTCGGTTTGTCCAGTCCCAGGACGACCGGTATAGAAGAATGTCTGACAGAGTATATTTAATGGATCGCGTAAGTTGATCTCTTCAAACGTATGTATGTTTGGTGGCAGAGGAATTCATTTCTCTTAGCTGTATATCCATTGTATTTTTGGGGAAATCAATTTGTGATTTGGCGGGTATGACGATGTGACATTCAAAGTGAATAAATGTGTGATTTGTCAGAGATAAGCGTGGCCTCTAGCCTCACATCCGGGAAATGAAAAAAATCGGGCAAGCAGCAAGGCTAAGTGGTTGGCTGCCAATTAGGGTGTATTATCACATATCTAGAAATATTCATTTTATTCTTTAATTTATTCGATGCTGTCCCATTCGGGAAACGGTTGCTGATCCCAACCGTTGGTGATATACAATAGATACACTCAAGCGAAATGAGTGGTCGGTCACGTGTAGCCGGGTTGCAAGATGTTCTTGTTGAACCCAGTGTATTCCTCTCTAGAGGTACACTATCGGAAGGTGGTTCCATACCCTTTCATAGTTGGAAATCCATTACCCAATAAGTGCTCGCGGTTTTGATTGTATACTATATATGTGGAACGTGAGATGAAAGAGTTCTGCTAGATGATTATTATATTATTGTTGATAGACACTATTATAATATCAAAAGAATTTTGATATAAAGATTATTTTGGATTCTCATAAGGGAAAAACCCATTCTGTTGTACGGCGTGGTCTTATAAGATATCGTTTTATTGCTCAAACTGTTTTAAACACTTTTACTCAACCAGTCCCATGACTGACCCAGAGTTTGTTTTGTTTTATTTTCCCTAAACTCTTGAGTGCCCAATTTTGTGCGGGCAATCAAGTAGTCAGGATTTTACAGATATACTTGGAGAGCTTGGAGCAGGAGGCTTCAGGATTATATAACTATTGTTTATTTCCGCTGTGTTGCAAGTGTTGTACTCTGATAATGTTACTATATACATATACTGACTTTATTTCAAAGATATATTATCTATTATATGTTGTTCGTTCCACTATGAGATTCGTGTTACTCTGATGTTGTATGTTCTTCTTCTTATTCTATTCTAAGTTTCTATCTTATCTATTCTCACCCTCTAATTTTTTTCATGGACTATCCGGTGTTTCTGATGCTTAGGTAGTCGACATTGTGTTGTATGCCGATATCCAGGATCGCAAATTCCCCGGTTCGTTGCACCTTCTGTCTGTGAGACCCCTCAAAAGAAGTAGGCTCCCAAACTCGATGTCGTTTTGAAAAAAAAAATCTAATTTCTACTCAGGTGGAGTTTAACGCTATTCTAAATGATTTTCTTATTACCGAGGTTGGTTATTCCTCCTCCTAAGGATGCTGCGATGGATAATCCCCCTAAGGTTTTCTTTGCTTACACTGTCGTTCACATATGTCATAAAGGATTTCCCTTTTTCTTATTTCTTTCTTTGTTTCCTTGAGCACACAGACCTTGCTCTGATTCAGCATTCTCCAAACACTTACACTTATATGTTAGTCACGGAGATGATTGCTCCTGAGTCGGGTGAACCATTATTGAGTCCTAGAGTCCTTCTCAACCTTCTTTGTTTTGCTAAAATAAATAAATACAATCCTACGCTTTACCGCTTAAATCTTAAGAAAACACTACTTGAGAATCCTATCGAAACATCTAGACAGTAGAAGAATCAGTTTTTCTTCATCCCCTGTCCTCCCGGAGTCACTAGGAGATTTGTGAAACTGGGTAAGTCTCGTTGTGCATGACTTTTTTTTAATACTATGCCTTTGATAAGTTTTATAAACACTTGTTTTACAGAGGACATTCTGAAGGCTCTCAAAGGAGAAATAAATCAGAAGGTAAACAACATCAAAGAGGCTTTGGAAAACTAAAGAGGAGGTCTCAACTTCTAACCCTTGATATTCTTCGAAAATACAATCTACCCTCTTAAGGGCAAACGAATCCTGCGGGTTCCACCCCTAATTATTGATTCTTCAAGGTTAAGTCTCGACCTATCCCTCAAAGAAACTTATAATTTTCTTCCTCATCGCCCATTCTATCTCCTCTCGAAAGTACGTGTTTTTTTTTTTACTTTACCAGAAGTATTTCGTTTTTTATTTCAGCAATTCCCTGTATACCTTTAAACACTCCATCTCTTGTTGATATACCATATACTCTTTCTTTAAAGAAAAGCAGGGCATCTGCACTGAAAGCGCTTCATGGAACTTTCAAGGTGTCTGAGGAGAAGCTTCTTAAGGGCTCTTCCGGTGAGCCTTCTATGAAGAAGGCTAAACTTTCTTTGAAAGAGGAGATAGTGATCTCGGATGTGGTCAAAGAGGAAAAGATGTTTCCCCTCTTCCTGAGACCACCACTACCACTCCAAGTGATGTCATTCCTCCGGTTGGAGGTACTGCCATTGTTTTTGGTATGCTTTCCAAAGTGTATTGATGTTTGAATTTCCCACTTCTTTTATCAAATGTTATTGAAAGAAAATTTCATTCCCTCCTCCTTCTCGTCCTACCAGAGCCACTTCTGCTTCTTCTTCGAGCCTTTTGGAAGACTTTATCAAAGAAATGAAGTTAGCTTTGGAGTCTTCTATGCTAGCTTCGTTTGATAACTATGCGTCATCTATAATGGATCAGTCCATATTTATTCTCGTTCTTCAAGTATGCCCCCTTTCTTTTAGATTTTACCTTTCACCCTTTTCATCTTGTGAAGTTAGCTTTAGCTTTTTCTTTAAAACTCTCAGCTTATGAAAGTTAGTTTGCCCTCCGCCCTAGTCCTTATATTTCTGAGCACGAAGCGTCTCGCCTTCGGAAGGAGGTAGAATATTTCTGAGGAGGACACTTCTATGGATAAGTCTTCGTCCCGATTAATACTTGATGAGAATACTACTCTCAAGGCACATCTGAAGGAGTTACAAGGAGAAATTATCGAGTTATCGAGAGAAAGAAATCCTTGGAGGAAAAATGCTTGTCTCTGAAGGTAAAATTGAAAATAAAAAACTATGGAGGACCGTGCATGAATTCGTGGAGCAAAGAGGAATGTTGATTTCTTCCCAGATCGGCCTTTGGCTCAAATTATTAAAGGTTCTTTCTTGACCCCATTGCTCATGGTTTATTCAGAGAATCATGAGAAATATCCTTATATGTGCTATGATACGATTCTAAGGGTTGGATTAAGAGATTCCGATCCAAAATGGATGCATTGGCACGAGGGCCTACCTGTGGTTAGAAAGAAATCAATGCATAGGGCCTTCTTTCTTTCAGTGTTCCTTTAGGAGTCGAAAAGTGATGAAGAACTAGAAGTTTGTGATGTTGGAAGGGTTTCCAAGAGTCCTTGTTCCTTATAGCCTTAGGAACCGGGATCCCTTATGATATGAAAGGAAAATAACCTACGGTTAGCAAAACCCCGCCTTCAGTTCTAGTATCCACTTATTGAATATGCAAACTCGTTTAGTTACTTTTAGTCTGTTGGTGTCTTCCCTATGAAGGTTTTTTAACTCTCTTAAAAGGTCCTCCCGAATAGGTCTCGAGGACCTAACCAAGTGAGATCTTTCTTGAAATTCTCTCCTTAACTTAACTAATTTTAAAATGAAATGCCAAGTGACGAGACACCCAGAAATTGCTTTAGAAACGTGTATGCACTAGTAATAATACCAAACACTTTCGTTTTATGCGTATGAAAGCATTTTTGGCCATTATAAGGTAAAAAATCTATCCTCCGGCTTGCGTTGCGTTGTGTAATGGGACCTGAGTCTTATAATGGCTTCATTTTGATAAAAAGCATTGCGATGATTTAACCGTTTACTTTATTTCATGCACTAGCACTCATTGGAGTAAACCCGTTACGCGAAAGTGGCGTGGTCCTTTGATTTTCCATATTATTGTTGATTAATAAGTTAAGTAGATTTCTCATACCAGTCCCATGACTGACTCGTAGTTTGTTTCACCTTGCAAACTCGGGTGCCCTTATTTTCACACGGGCAGCCTAGTTACAGGTAGCTGACATATTTTGGGCATGGCACCGCAGTAGAGGTGCGCTTTTGGCTTATGGCGAGGCTTGACTACATTGAGATGATTGTGACTTTTCCGCCATTATTGTATATTTATTATGATTCCGCCACCGGCGATGTAGACTGATGTTTAGTTTATGTACTCTTTATGTATTATTATTCCGCCATTGGCGATGTTGACTGATTATGTATTATTATACACTAAGTAGTATCCTGCACTGTGCTCTCTGATGTGGTGATATATATATATATATGATTCCGTTGTCATATTTGTGTAAATTATTCTATTTCTTGTTTATGCTATTATCTATACTCTGCTAATGATGATTAATATGTTATATTCCAATGATTATCCTTAACACCGTGGTACGGGGTTTTGGGATCGTCACAGGTTCATTTAAGTAATCGAGGTATTACCGAAGTATAATTGAATTTTCAAAGTGAGTTTATGAACGGGTTTATATTTAAAACAAGTTTGATAAATGAAGTTATAAAAGTGATTTTAAGCAAATACGGTAAATATTACTTAATATTTGAATTAAGGAAATGGAGATGAAAAAGGGTTTGATATCAAACCAAAGTTGTATGAACGAGTTTATAAAAAAAATGGGAAGTTAAAGCGTTATATAAAATTAACGTTACTTACTAATGATATTAAGTGAAACTGATGAGATTTAAAACAAGATTTCCCAGAATAAATGTTTGAAACGTTTAGAGAAGGATTCTTGTAATTGAATGTGGCAAAGGATTGAGTAATGGGATTTGTAATAAATACCAGATAGTGAAACAAATAGTTTAAGAAGTTAAGGTTTAAAAGTTAATGTTTTATTTATCATTTACTAAATCAATAAATTTGGTAATGATAATATATTTAAAAAGGATTTTTCAAAAGTAAGAAGGCTTTATAAAACCGTATTTAATTAAAATAGTGAAATTGAAATGGTTGGTACTAGAATGAATATGAGTTTTTGAATTACAATCCATATCCATCTTAAGATAAGAATGTTGTTGATCAAGGTCTGAGAGGTAATTAAAATACCCCAACTTGAACAACTTCGCGATTATCGAAGGATGATATTAGTTGTAATGGTGAAGATGTTAGAGTAAATTATTTTGGGAAATAATGGAGTAACGCTATTCAGAGGATTGTGAAATATATATTATGAGATTCCAAAGTAAACGGAATTAAAGAGGGGTTGAGAATATGAAATGATATGTCCAAAATAAATAAATTGTGAAAATATAATGATATTTTCAAATATAGGGAGATGGGATTTGGAATGAATCTATTCTGAAAGGGAAAGTGACGATTATGGTATCCAAATAACGAAACAAAGGAGATATCGTAACAATTGTTTGAAATGATAAATTGAAGTGGTTTCCAAATTTTAAATAATAAGTAACGTTGTAGCAAATGGTTTGAAATGATAGTTAACGAGAAAACTGAATATGATTTTAAGATATTTTTCTAAGTATCAAGATATAATGATTTGAGAATATTAATACAACAAAACTGATATAGTATTTTTATTGGCCAAGTGATGCTGTGTAATAAACCAATGGATCTATTTTATTTTTATGGTTGTTTATTTTGATATTTAAATAACCGACTATCAAAATCTGGCCCAACATTATTGGTACGGAAAGACCGGAATCGGATTTGTATTCGAAAACCATTCCAACCAATAAATACGAATCACTGGCTGATCCTTAGATCGGATTTATATTCGAAGAACTATTGTTAAATATCTCTAGCTGATCCCTAGAGTTAATAATGATTATGTCGTGATTGGAATCTACGGATTGCAAGGACTACTCGCTACTGATCTATAGGGTGATTTCTAGGATGTGGTAGGAGGGTGCCTTCGGTTCATCCTGTTTCTGGATGACTTGTATGGACGAATGTCCGACAGAGTATTTCTTAAGGATCACATACGTTGACTTTTACAATCGTATTTCTGTTAGTGGCAGAGAAGGACACTTCTCTTAGCTTAACGACCAGAGTATTTTTGTGGACGTCAATTAGTGATTTGGCAGATCTGACAATGTGGCATTCAAAGTGATTGGTGGCCAGATATTCTAAAATTCGATTTTTAACTCAAGCCTCATCAACCGGGAAATGACAAAAATCGAGCAGGCAGCTTGGCTATGTGGGTCGCCCCCATTAGGGTGTATAATCACCTATCTAGAGAAATTCCTTTTGCTTCTTTAGTCTATCGATGCTGTCCCTTTCGGGAAACGATGGTTTGAGCCCAACCGTTGGTGATATACATTCGATACATTTAAGCGAAATGAGTGGCCAGTCATGTGTGGGCCGCATTGCAAGACGTTCTTGTTGAACACAGTGTATTCCCCTCTAGAGATACACTATCGGCAGGTGGTCCCATACCTTGTCATAGTCGGAATCCAATCTCCAATAAGCGCCCGCGGTTTTGATTGTATACTATGTATGTGGAGCATGAGATGCAAGCGTTCTGCTAGATTGATATCTACTTGTATTTAGACACTATTATAATATCAGAAAAGATATTGATTTCAAAAATATTTTGGGTTATCGTAAGGTAAAAACCGTCCGTATTTATGTGTGGATTTGGTCTTACGATTATCCTTTTCTTTCGAAAAGATTTCAACTTTAAAATTAGGTTGTGTGATACACTTAATACTGTGCGAATTTTTCTCACTCTGGTTCACCAGACTGACCCGGTGTTTTGTAAATGCTTGGGTTAGACCGGGGTGTACAGGTCCAGGTTATCAGATGCTGTGAAGTCCAAAGACGAGCTGAAGGAGTTCAGAGCATGATGTATACCGTTATTATTCCACTGTGTGTTATATATATGAGGACAGACCATTATAACTGTCCAGATGTATTGATGTACTCTGATGTTGTAAATATGATTTTAAGCTCTCAATAAAAGTTATTTCTATATTATATTTTGTTCCGCTGTGATGTGAGACTCTGTTTCTGTGGTGTTGGTCCTTCTTCTTCTTCTTCTATTCGATTACTTCTTTCTTTCTTTTCTCAACCTCTAATTTATTTCTAATAACTATCTGTGTTTTCGATCCTTGGGATCTGACAAGTGATACAAGATTTGTATTATTGTCAGAATTCGGGCTCGAATTCCCGCAGGTCATTACAATTAAGGAGAAAGTGGGAAAGGAGACCTTTCCTGTAATAACCCGAATATCTGAACCAATTTAAAAAAAAAATATTTTGGCAATTTTAGTGAATTTTGGATATTTAAAATGATTTATTTAAATTAATAACGACAAGAAATTTATTTTGAATAGAATTAGAATGTATATATTTATATAGATCGACGTTAGAATATAAATATTTATTTTTAATTATAAAAGGAATTAGAAATGGCGCGGTAATTCGAAAATTCGATTTCAAATTTCAAATGAATGTACAGGATTCAAAATAAACTGGATTTTAACGAAACCAAAAATATTTGAATCTAAATGAAAATATCTTTCCAACGAATCCGAAAAATTGAAATTTCATAGCGGGGATAAAAAGTTATGCCCAGTTGAAAATTCAGAATAGTCGCTATGGAAAATATAGCCCTTAAAAATGGAAATTTTGCAAACGACCTCCGTTTTCGACAAAACCACTTCTGTTGGATC
Source organism: Allium sativum (assembly GCA_030737875.1). NCBI lineage: Eukaryota > Viridiplantae > Streptophyta > Magnoliopsida > Asparagales > Amaryllidaceae > Allium > Allium sativum. The sequence goes on from CM060913.1 coordinate 40,766,793, forward strand.
CGGGATGTCAAATTATTGTTAGATTCAAAAATTAATAATTTTCTGAATCAATATGTGAGGGTGGCGAAGTAAAATGTGTTTTGACAGTTTCAGTCAATTTGGATCGACCAGAAAATGACCATTTTTCAAACGGTCTTCAAATTTGACGAAATTAGTTTTGTTAGAACCGTATAGTCTATACGAAGCTAGAAAATATTTTTCGGGAATTTTTAGAGTCCGTATGTGGCCCCAGTAAATTGAAATGTGCGTTCAAATTCAATATATAGATTTATATTTTAATTTTGACGGAAATTGGTCGGAACAGCCGAACTGGCTTGCGATACATATCCCATTGTGTTCGGAATGAGGGTAATTAGCTGGGGACGATAGGCGGTGGGTCTCGTTTTGAGTTCGAATTTAAAAGTTACCTTTTTTAAAATAAAATAAAATATTAGGGTCCGTTTTTCACAGGTCCCTATTAAGTTTCAAAATTAGGCTCACATCCGGTCCAACTTTTCATGTAAATTTAGTCCCTATTTTTTGAAAGTACACAAAAAAAACTATAAAAATATCACGAAAATTCGTATTTAAATCAAACATGTACTCACCCAAAAAATAAGCTTGTAAAAAAAAATTAAAAAATGCATCAAAATCAAAAAAATACAATAAAACAGCGAAAAATGCAGTAATTTGCATCAAATCATGCACATATTTGCAATACTTGCATTCATCTGTGCAAGTATTTTCAAATGTTGAATATGCGTTTGTTTTTTTGCATACATGTATGCAAGGTAAACAGATTCTTGCATACAAGTGTGCAAAAATCTTCAGGCAAAATTTTCACTTCATATTTTTACATGTAATACTTGCATACATGTGTGCAAGTATGTCAAATAGTTGCATACATGTATGCAAGTTTTTTTTTTAATTTCCGTGAACTTCTACTAATATTTCCAGATTTTAGAATATATATATATATATATATATTATTTTTTTACATTGTAGCGCATTTTTTTTCCAAAAAAGTCAAAAAAAAAGGGGGGACAAAGTTTCCCATTCATTTCCGCCCCCTCTTTTTGAGCTGCCGCCCAATTTTTTTTGTCCATTCCAACTTCCAGCGCCTTCCACTTCACCTTTTCCGTTTTTGCACAAAAAATGCGCTCTTACATTAATTTTTTTTTCTAAAATCTGGAAATATTCCCCTCAATCCACGCAAATCAAAAAAATGTTGCATACATGTATGCAACTATTTAAATACACATGCAAAAAAAATCCGCATGCCTGCTGAATAGTTGCATATAAGTATGCAATTATTCAGAATAGTTGCATACTTGTATGCAGTAATGCATCGAAAGACCAAGGGCATGGAAATATGTGCATATATGTATGCAAATATTTGAAATATGTGCATGTTTTCATGCATTTTACTGTATTTTCCGCTGTTTTGTGTATTTTTTGATTTTGACATGTTTATCGATTGTTTTTCCACCTGATTTTTTTAGCGTGAAAGTGTTTCATTTAATAATGAATTTTCGTGATTTTTTTATATATTTTATATTATTTTATATGTTTTTAAAATAGGGACCTAATTTACATGAAAAGTTAGACCGGATGTGAGCCTAATTAAGTTTCGTTTTAAGGATGTGTGCCTAATTTTCGACAACTTCCTCTCCCTTTACCCCGTTCATTTCAAAATCAAAATTAAAAAAGAAAAGGAGATCGACGGGGGGAAGGAAGTCGCCGCCAGGCACGGCGCCGCGCCCCCCAAGCTCCGCGCCTCCCTCCCTTAGCTCCCCCTCCTCTTCCCCGTCACCTCCTCCTCATCACGACGCCCCCCCTTCAAATCCCATCGCAAGCCCCACCGTCGCTCAGGCAAGGAGCGCACCGCCCCAGCCACCATCTCCACCTCCAGCGAGTGCCCCCGCCCTCCAATCTCCGATGCCGCAGCCTCGCGTCCACCCCTCCGACGGTGAAACCCCCCTCTGGCAACTGAAAATGTAAGTTTTTATATTTTAATTTAATTTAATTATTTCCTATAGGATTAGCTTAATAAAAATAGGATTTTAGTTTATAAAAAAAATATTTTTAAGGATAAAGATTATATTTTTAATGTATATAACGCTATTATTTTTATAATATGAAAAGGTTAGATTTTCGAAAAGAAAAAGGTTTAAAATTATTTTTATATCTATGAAAGGTTTAATTTTTACATACATGAAAGATTTAACTTTTAGTTCATAGAAAAGTAGGATTTTTATTATCTAAAGATTAGATTTTGATTATCTAAAAATATGATTTTTATATCATAGGAATATTAAAAATATGATTTTTACATCATAGGAATATTAAAAATAGGATTTAGTTATATTTAAAATAGTTAAGCTATAAAAATATGATTTTTATTTATATAGTAGCGTCATAAAAATAGGATTTTTATAATGTTGTAGCGAAATAAAAATTCTATCTTTATATAAGAAGTAGAAATATAAAAATATAATTTTTATGTAGAAAGAAGCGATAAAAATATATGATTTTCATCTATGAAATGCCATTGTAAAAATGTGATTTTTAATGTGAACAGCGGGAAAAGATAACGATGGTAACAACGGAAATCAAAACGAAACTCGAACGGTTCAGAAAGAAAGAATGACGGAGTGGAACCCAAAGGTGAGAACTTCTCACTTTTAATTTTATTTTCTAGTTAAAATATATACTAGGATGTAGACGGTGTTTAGCAGCACCCGACACCCATCGTCCACAGACCATGGACGACTTGTTTGTTTGTTTAACTGTATTGTGAAAATTGATTGTGTGATATGAAATGGAAATAAATATTTTATAGTTAAATATATAATTTTTAATGTGTATATGAATAAAATAAATATTTATAAACAATTCGGACGATTTGTTTATGTACACACATTTGACTGATATTGATTGGGACGATAAATTTTATACATCGCCCAACTGCACAAATAAAATTCCCTATTTGTCGATTGAAACCCCACACGGGTATTGGGAAGATACATGACATACACTAGTCCCAATAATTAGCTGTATGTCGATCGATTGATTGACAGGTTGTATGAGCGTTGAATATTTATTCTAATGCTTATACGGTTGTAGAATGCACTCTGGATGTTGCTTGAATTTTTAATGATTGTTTATCATCATTGTTGTATACATGTATTGGATAAAATCCATATAACTGAAATTATATGGTAATTGACTGAGTCTGATTCCAGTTCAGAAGTAACGAATATTTTGAAATGATATTCAGTGAATATTGGAATGTGAAGTCGTGTTAAGTAGTTAAACGCCATTTTCACACGAACGGGAATTTGGTCGATTTTATTCATTTTATAATGAATATCGAAAAGTGATTTCAAAATTTGATGTTTTGTAAATATTGAAGTAATATAGAATATTGAAAATGAATTTAAAACGAATTTATAATGGAAAATTCAATTTTGATTTGGAATTGAATATGAAGTTGAAACTATTTTGAAAACAAATTATAAAATATGTTTTAAATGGAAATCGACGAAATATATATATAATATAATATAATGGCCTGAATAGAACGCGCCGCGATGCGGCAGTTCATGAATTTCGACCATTGACTTCGAATGGACGTTACGGGAGATCCGACTGTCGGATTCTCCTAAAACCGGAACCGTTGGGTTCGTATCGAAAATAGCTTTCCAATGAATATGAGAGATTTGAAATCTAATGGTTGGATTTGGAATTATGTCCAAATCAAATTTGGAAAAGGTCGGTGTAAGTGCAGTTTGATGGCCATTCATGGAAATCGACTGTATGGGCCTTGATAAAATCATTAAAAACATCCATAATTTGTGTAAAATCATAATAAATGATTTGGAAATAATTAGGATGAAAAACTCAATATTTGAAAAGATATAAATATATTTTTATCGAAATGAACTAATTTTGAAATAGAATAATAAATCCAATATTTTTTTTAAAAATAAAATGGATTTGAAATGGTTTTTAAAAATAACCAGGATTTCCAATATATGAATTGGAATGGATTTGAATCGAAATTATCTTCAGAATATTGCTATATTGGGTTTTGTGATTATACGGATATTGTGGAGGAATTTGGAAGATATATATATCGTTATTCTAATACAATATTTGTTGGTTTCAGAAGTTGATATTGAATATAAGCCGATATATTTTCTATTTAGAGCCTTGTATTTAATATCTAATTGGGTTTTGGGTTTGTCGTGAATGGTGTCTTTAATAATATTGTTCTTGAACCGAATGTAGTTAAGAAAATTAGAAACTGAATGGAGGTTAGTTAAATTGAATGGTTTCCTGGGTATTGATCTGACGTTGGTTTCGGCTTTCGGGGTTAATACTTAAGGAATTGTTCTCTTACTAATTTACGATTAGAGATTGATTAGATTTTGGGTTTGTTGTGAACTGTGTTTTCAACGACATTTGTTCTTTAACCCGATTTACAGTGAAAAAAGTTTGGAATTTATAAATCTTTTTATTAAGATTTAACGGGAATTTTCCAAAGTAAAGTTCTCCAATTTAATATATTTAATTGGAATTGAATTGGAATTGGTCTTTGGGTTTATCGTGAACGGTGTTCTAAATAACACTGGTTCTTTAACCCAATTAACAATGGAGTTAATAAGATCAGAAACAAACTGGAGATTAGTTAAGTTGAATGGTTTCTTGGGTATTGGTCTGATGTTGGTTTCGGCCTTCGGGGTTAATACTTAGGGAATTGTTCACTTGCTAATTTACGGTTAAAGGCTGATGAAATGGAATGTGATTTTGGACTTATCGTGAACCGTGTTTTAAATGACATTGGTTCTTTAATCCAGTTAAAAACAGGATACGATTTGAATTGAAATCCAAAGGAAGATTAAAGAATAAATTTTAAAGAGTTTATCTTTGATAAAATTAATGGGAACCTTTCCCAAAGAATGTGAATATTTGAATAAAAGAATATTCAGAATTGGAATGAGGCGTATGTTGTGTTGTTGTAGCACTTGTTTATTATATACGCGAGTTATTCGGAAAGGCCGGGTTTATGCCCATTCTAGATAACAGATTCAACGATATGTCGACGATGAAGACGGTGGTTGAAGACTGGAGGTCTTCACATCGTTTGGATGATTACTGATGTCTTGATTGGGCCGTACACCCAAGCCGAGGTAATAAGTGGTAATCGTCCACATGTACTCGGAGATCGATGGATATGCGAGGACCTCTCCCCTGTATTGGACATATGGGGGAGGAATAAGGTGCCTCCAGTTTCGTTCTGACCCAGAACGGACTTATAAATGGATTGTGTCTCTGACATTGGATTTTATTCTATACTGATTGATTTCATATAAATATATATTTGTTTGGCGGCGGAGAATTTATTCTCTTGCTTAACGCCCTTCTCTGAGACGTACGAGCTCAGAGGTTATATATTGATAGATATCAGTCGCATGACATGAATTGCCTGTGTGGCATGCTGAGATGCAATGATCAAGGCTTTTGTTGAAAAGCAAAGTATTGTGGTTGATGATCAAAGCACAGCTTTAATACAGCGTAGCTTTGTGTATGGCATTAATTCGCGAGCATCACACCTCGGTATGAGTCAAAAAAGGGATCGTGACTGCAGGGAGTGCACGACGTTTCTTTCTAGCTATGGGTGGTGCCAGCGTTTTACTCGCCCTGACATCGTTGTTATTTTACCTATGTGGTTGTTGGATTGCGAGGTGCCTCGAATATAGGTCCAATAGGACCAGGAAACGTGTGTTCAGGAATAACTAATCCTCAAACGTAACGGAGGACCGACCCTGAAGATCCAAGGGTTATCCAGAGTGTGTAGTCCTGAGGCATTTCTAGAGTGTCTCGAAGCGGTGAGGAGCCATCCCTGGCCTCGACTCATGACGGAAATCCAATTTCCAATACGTGACATTTCGTTTTTATTTGTAGAGCCTAGTATGGCGACATAGTGGGATAGGGCACTCTGCTGTCTATGATTGATACATTTATATTTGAAGTTGTTTTCATACACTTTACACTATAATAGTATCAAAATGATTTGTTTTAAACGTACCAAGCATGTTTGGCTATTATAAGGTAAAACTGTATCCTCCGGCTTGCGTTGCATTGTGTGATGGGACCTGAGTCTTATAATAGCGTCATTTTTTCCAAAAAGCATTGCGTTATTTATTCTATGAACTAGTATTCTTGGGAGGAAACCCGTTCCGTGTTATACGGCGTGGTCTCTTGAATTACTCTCTTCCAAAGTAAAGTTTTAAATAACTGTTTTAGTTCTCACACCAGTCACATGACTGACCTGGAGTTTATTGTTTTAACCTAAACTCTGGGTGCCCCTATTTTCCACACGGGCAGCTAGCAGTTTTAGTTTTGCAGATTTATATTCACAAGATCCTGATTTACAGCTGGAACGATATCCGGAAAGCTCTGTATCCATTTATCCCTTTCAGTTGTGTATTGGATTATTTTTCTGCTGCTATGTAATATATTGTAATTTTTGATATTTCTCTGATATATAATATTTATTCATACTATGTATATTCTTGTACTCTGATGGAATTATTGTAAATTGACAATGAAATGTTCTTCTGTTTGTATCCTGATTCGTCTTGTTCTCAATTCAATCCGCGCTTTCCTTCACGGGGAAGTTCGGGTCATTTCATTTTGGTATTAGAGCTTTGGTTTACAGAGCTCGAGAACAAGACACATTAGAACCATATGAAAGAATTCATTAGAGATTGGATTAGCAATATCCAATAAGAATGACTCGTTAGAGATAGGATCAGTAGTATCCTAGAACGAGTGTGAAGAGTATATTTTTAAAATGAAAACAATTTTTGTTTTGAAAATTTAAACCTTATTCAACGTATTTGAATATTTATTTGTATTGAATTTGGACAATCCAATATATAAAGATTTTGTATATGCGCCTTGGAAACGTATATTCGAAGTTTTAATATACTGGATAGATATAGAATCATACTCTAGTAGCCCGAAGATGATTCTGATGATTGAGTACTCGTCATCAGAATTTATGTTCGAGTGACGATAGTGGGATTTCTATATGATTCCAATTGACTGGTGTGAGAACCAAAACTAGATAGGGCTTATTGTTGTGATTTGGCATCAAAAATGTGATTTTTGACTATATATCAAAATTATGAATTTGAAATGTTAACCAACTAATTGATTGATGATTGTGTTGTGTGATTATTCATTTAAACCATTATGTGAATGTATGGTAAATTTAGCCAGTTTGAATCAAATATTGAACTATATTGAAAATTGTTGGAAATTGCATGCATATACATGTGTATACAATGAACAGGTCATAGCAAGGAGGCTAGAGCAGAGGAATAAAATTGTTTGCTCGACAAATAGGTACATGTTTATTGTATTTCTTGGGTTTTGGATGATTTTATGAGCCGATTAGCTAGCCGCATGGCTGTTTCTTTTTCTTTTTGGATTGGAGAGGCCTGTATGGCAATTTCGGAATTTTCCGGATGCTCCCATACAGGGGAGGTTATGGCGAAATTTTTCGAAAATTTAGGGTGTTAGCCAAATTTTTGAAAAATATTTGAAAAGCTCTTAGAAACTGAAAAGTTGAAGAACTTAAGCCATAATGGAAAGAATGAAAGTTGAGTTGGTTTGTAAAATAAATTTCAGCTCCGTTCCTTTTCGAGGACGAAAAGATTTTAAGTGGGAGAGATTGTAAAAACCCGGAAATCCGAACCAATGTAAAAATTATCATTTTGGCAATTTTAATGAATTTTGGATATTTAAAATGATTTATTTTAAATAATAACGACAAGAAATTTATTTTGAATAGAATTAGAATGTATATATTAATATAGATTGACGTTAGAATATAAATATTTATTTTTAATTATAAAAGGAATTAGAAATGGCGCGGTAATTCGAAAATTCGATTTCAAATTTCAAATTTCAAATGAATGTACAAGATTCAGAATAAACCGGATTTTAGCGAAACCAAAAATATTTGAATCTAAATGAAAATATCTTTCCAACGAATCCGAAAATTTGAAATTTCATAGTGGGGATAAAAAGTTATGCCCAGTTGGAAATTCAGAATAGTCGTTATGGAAAATATAGCCCTTAAAAATGGAAATTTTGCAAATGACCTCCGTTTTCGATGAAACCACTTTTGTTGGATCTGGGATGTCAAATTATTGTTAGATTCCAAAATTCATAATTTTCTGAATCAATATGTGAGCGTGGTGAAGTAAAACATGTTTTGACAGTTTTAGTCAATTTGGATCAACCAGAAAATGACCATTTTTCAAACTGTTTTCAAATTCGACAAAATTAGTTTTGTTAGAACCGTATCGTCAATACGAAGCTAGAAAATATTTTTCGAGAATTTTTAGAGTTTGTATGTGGCCCCAGTGAATTGAAATGTGCGTTCAAATTCAATATATAGATTTATATTTTGATTTTGACGAAAACTGGTCGAAGCAGCCGAACTGGCTTATGATACATATCCCCTTGTGTATGGAATGAGGGTAATTAGCTAGGGACGACAGGCGTTGGGTCTCATTTGGAGTTCGAATTTAAAAGTTACCTTTTTGAAAATAAATTAAATTAAATAAAATAAATAATTACTCTCCCTTTTTAGTCAACTTCCTCTCCTTTTACCCCATTCATTTCAAATTCAAAATTAAAAAAGAAAATGAAAAGGAGATCGACGGGGGGAGGAAGCCGCCGCCAGGCACGACACCGCGCCCCCCAAGCTCCGCGCCTCCTTCCCTGAGCTCCCCCTCCTCTTCCCCGTCACCTCCTCCTCATCACGACGACCTCCCCCTCAGATCCCCATCGCAAGCCCCACCGCCACTCAGGCAAGGAGCACGCCGCCCCAGCCACCACCTCCACCTCCAGCGAGCGCCCCCTCCCTCCAATCTCCGACGCCGCAGCCTCGCCTCCACCCCTCCGACAGTAAACCCCCTCTGGCAACTGAAAATGTAAGTTTTTATATTTTAATTTAATTTATTTATTTTCTATAGGATTAGCTTAATAAAAATAGGATTTTAGTTTATAAAAATAATATTTTTAAGGATAAAGATTATATTTTTAATGTATATAACGCTATTATTTTTATAATATGAAAAGATTATATTTTCGAAAAGGAAAAGGTTTAATTTTATTTTTATATCTATGAAAGGTTTAATTTTTACATACATGAAAGGTTTAACTTTTAGTTTATAGAAAAGTAGGATTTTTTTTATCTAAAGATTAGATTTTTATTATCTAAAAATATAATTTTTATATCATAGGAATATTAAAAAATAGGATTTAGTCCTATATAAAATAGTTAAGCTATAAAAATAAAAATATGATTTTTATTTATATAGTAGCGTCATAAAAATGGGATTTTTATAATGTTGTAGCAAAATAAAAATTCGATCTTTATATAAGAAGCAGAAATATAAAAATATAATTTTTATGTAGAAAGAAGCGATAAAAATATATGATTTCCATCTATGAAATGCCATTGTGAAAATGTGATTTTTAATATGAACAGCGGGAAAAGATAGCGATGGTAACAGCGGAAATTAAAACGAAACCCGAACAGTTCAGAAAGAAAGAATGACGGAGTGGAACCCAAAGGTGAGAACTTCTCGCTTTTAATTTTATTTTCTAGTTAAAATATATATTAGGATGTAAACGGTGCTTAGCAGCACCCGACACTCATCGTCCACAGACCATGGACGACTTGTTTGTTTGTTTAACTGTGTTGTGAAAATTGATTGTGTGATGTGGAATAGAAATAAATATTTTATAGTTAAAAATATAATTTTTAACGTGCATATGAATAAAATAAATATTTATAAACAAATCGAACGATTTGTTTATGTACACACATTTGACTGATACTGATTGGGACGATAAATTTTACACATCGCCCAACTGCACAAATAAAATTCATTATTTGTTGATTGAAACCCCACACGGGTATTGGGATGATACATGACATACACTAGTCCCAATAATTAGCTGTATGTCGATCGATTGATTGACAAGCTGTATGAGTGTTGAATATTTATTCTAATGCTTATACGGCTGTAGAATGCACTCTGGATGTTGTTTGAATTTTTAATAATTGTTTATCATCATTGTTGTATACATGTATTGGATAAAATCCATATAACTGAAATTATATGGTAATTGACTGAGTCTGATTCCAGTTTAGAATTAACGAATATTTTGAAATGATATTCAGTGAACATTGGAATGTGAAACCGTGTTAAGTAGTTAAACGACATTTTAACACAAACGGGAATTTGGTCGATTTTATTCATTTTATAATGAATATCGAAAAGTGATTTCAAAATCTGATGTTTTGAAAATATTGAAGTAATATAGAATATTGAAAATGAATTGAAATTGAACCGAAATCAATTTGAAATGAATTTAAAACGAATTTATAATGGAAAATTCAATTTTGATTTGGAATTGAATATGAAGTTGAAACTGTTTTGAAAACAAATTTAAAACGATTTATAAAATACATTTTAAATGGAAATCGACAAAATATATATTATATATATATAATATAATGGCCTGAAGGCGGTTTGTGAATTTCGACAATTGACTTCGAATATACATTACAGGAGATCCGACCGTCGGATTCTCCTAAAACCGGAACCTTTGGGTTCGTATCGAAAAGAGCTTTCCAATGAATATAAGAGATTTGAAATCTAACGGTTGGGTTTGGAATTATATCCAAATCAAATTTGGAAAAGGTCGATGTAAGTGCAGTTCGATGGCCGTTCATGGAAATCGACTGTACGGGCCTTGATAAAGTCATTAAAAATATCCATAATTTGTGTAAAATCATAATAAATGATTTGGAAAAAATTGGGATGAAAAACTCCATATTTGAAAAGATATAAATATATTTTTATCGAAATGAACTAGTTTTGAAATAGAATAATAAATCCAATATTTTTAAAATAAATAAATTGGATTTGAAATGGTTTTTAAAAATAACCAGGATTTCCAATATATGAATTGGAATGGATTTTGAATCAAAATTATCTTCAGAATATTTCGATATTGGATTTCGTGATTATACGGATATTGTGGAGGAATTTGGACGATATATATATCATTATTCCAATACAATATTTGTTGGTTTCAGAATTTGATATTGAATATAAGCCGATATATTTTCTATTCAGAGGCTTGTATTTAATATCAAATTGGATTTTGGATTTGTCATGAATGGTATCTTTAATAATACTATTCTTGAATTGGATGTATTTAAGAAAATTAGAAATTGACTGAAGGTTAGTTAAATTGAATGGTTTCCTGGGTATTGATCTGATGTTGGTTTCGGCCTTAGGGGTTAATACTTAGGGAATTGTTCTCTTACTAATTTACGGTTTGAGACTGATTGGATTTTGGGTTTGTTGTGAATTGTGTTTTCAAGGACATTCGTTCTTTAACCCGATTTACAGTGAAATAAGATTTGGAATTTATAAATCTTTTTATTAAGATTTAATGGGAATTTTCCAAAGTAATGTTTTCCAATTTAATATATTTAATTGGAATTGAATTGAAATTGGTCTTTGGGTTTATCGTGAACGGTGTTTTAAATAACACTGGTTCTTTAACCCAATTAACAATGGAGTTAAGAAAATCAGAAACAAACTGGAGATTAGTTAAGTTGAATGGTTTCCTGGGTATTGGTCTGATGTTGGTTTCGGCCTTCGGGGTTAATACTTAGGGAATTGTTCACTTGCTAATTTACGGTTAAAGACTGATAAAATGGAATGTGATTTTATGTTTATCGTGAACCGTGTTTTAAATGACATTGTTTCTTTAATCCAGTTAAAAACAGGATACAGTTTGAATTGAAATCCAAAGGAAGATTAAAGAATAAATTTTAAAGAGTTTATCTTTGATAAAATTAATGGGAACCTTTCCCAAAGAATGTGAATATTTGAATAAAAGAATATTCAGAATTGGAATGAGGCGTATGTTGTGTTGTTGTAGCACTTGTTTATTATATACGCGAGTTATTCGAAAAGGCCAGGTTTATGCCCATTCTGAATAATTGATTCGACGATATGTCGACATTGAAGACGGTGGTTGAAGACCAGAGGTCTTCACATCGTTTGGATGATTACTGATGTCTTGATTGGGTTGTACACCCAAGCCGAGGTAACAATTGGTGATCGTCCAGACGTACTTGGAGATCGATGGATATGCGAGGACCTCTCCCCTGTATTGGACATATGGGGGAGGAATAAGGTGCCTCCGGTTACGTTCAGACCCAAAACGGCCTTATAAATGGATTGTGTGTCTGACATTGGATTTTATTTTGTGCTGATTGATTTCTATTAAATATATATCTGTTTGGCAGCGGAGAATTTATTCTCTTGCTTAACGCTCTTCTCTAAGATGTACGAGCTCAGAAGTTATATATTGATAGATATCAGTCGCATGGCATGAATTGCCTGTGTGGCGTGCTGAGATGCAGTGATCGAGGCTTTTGTTGAAAAGCAGATTCTTGTGGTTGATGATCAAAGCACGGCTTTAATACAGCGTAGCTTTGTGTATGGCGTTTATTCGCGAGCCTCACACCTCGTTATGAGTCAAAAACGGGATCGTGACTACAGGGAGTGCAAAACGTTTCTTTCTAGCTATGGGTGGTGTCAGCGTTTTACTCGCCCTGACATTGTTGTTATTTTACCTATGTGGCTGTTGGATTGCGAGGCGCCTTGGATATAGGTCCGGGAAACGTGTGTTCAAGAATAACTAATCCTCAAACGTAATGGAGGACCGGCCCTGCAGATCCAAGAGTTACCCAGAGTGTGTAGTCCTGAGGCATTTGCTAGAGTATCTCGAAGCGGTGAGGAGCCATCCTTGGCCTCGACTCATGACAGAAATCTAATTTCCAATACGTGACATTTCGGTTTTATTTGTAGAGCCTAGTATGGCGACATAGTGGGATGAGGCACTATGCTGGCTATGATTGATACATTTATATTTGAAGTTGTTTTCATACACTTTACACTATAATAGTATCAAAATGATTTGTTTTAAACGTATCAAGCATGTTTGGCTATTATATGGTAAAACTCTATCCTCCGGCTTGCGTTGCATTGTGTGATGGGACCTGAGTCTTAGAATAGCGTTATTTTTTCCAAAAAAAACATTGCGTTGTTTATTATATGCACTAGTATTCTTGGGAGGAAACCCGTTCCGTGTTATATGGCGTGGTCCCTTGAATTACTCTCTTTCAAAGTAAAGTTTTAAATAACTGTTTTAGTTCTCACACCAGTCACATGACTGACCTGGAGTTTATTGTTTTAACCTAAACTCTAGGTGCCCCTATTTTCCACATGGGAAGCTAGTAGTTTTGGTTTTGCAGATTTATATTCACAGGATCCTGATTTATTGCTGGAACGATATCCGGAAAGCTCTGTATCCGTTTATCCCTTTCAGTTGTGTATTGTATTATTTTTCCGCTGCTATGTAATGTATTGTAATCTCTGATATTTCTCTGATGTATAATATTTATTCATACTCTGTATATTCTTGTCCTCTGATGGAATTATTGTAAATTAACAATGAAATGTTCTTCTGTTTATGTTCTGATTCGTCTTGTTCTCAATTCAATCCGTGCTTTCCTTCACTGGGAAGTTCGGTTCGTTTCATTTCCTCATTCGGTTAGATATTTGATTGGCGATTATGGAAGTTTACTTTGGAATGGGCGACTTTACATCCATAATGATGAAGGGTTGAGGAGAAAAATTGAAGAGGAGTACCATAGGTCAAAAATGACCATACACCCCGGTGGGGATAAAATTTACATAAATATGAAGAGGAATCTCCATTGGGAAGGAATGAAGAGAGAAGTAGCCGAGTTCATTGCCAAATGCTTGACGTGCCAGAAAGTAAAAGTGGAGTAAGGAAATCCCGATGGGTTATTACTACCATTAGAGATCCTCATATGGAAGTGGGAATATATCTCCAAGGACTTTGTAAATAGACTTCCTAGAAGCCAAAAGGGTAATGTGGCCATTTGGATTGTGGTAGATCGTTTAACCAAAAGCGCACATTTTATACCAGTCAATAAGACAAGGACTACAGCCTTGTTAGCCCAGTTATGTCAAAAAAATAGTCAGATTACATAGTATCCCATCGAGTATTGTAATTTATAGAGACCCCTTGTTCACAAGCGAATTTTGGAGAAGCCTAAAAGCAGCATGGGGAACGACCCTTAATCTAAGAAAATCCTATCATCTGCAGACTGACGGCCAGACGGAAAGAATGAATCAGATCTTGGAAGACTTGCTCAGAGCTTGCATCATCGACTTTGTAGGTGTTTGGAAGCAGCACCTACTGCTCGTAGAATTCACCTATAATAATAGTTTACAAATGATGATTGGTATGGCCCCTTCTGAAGCACTTTACAGGAGGCCATGCAAATTGCCAACTTATTGGTGGGAGACTACTGACAAGATTCTACTCGGACTAGACTTCGTTCGTGATTCCACGGAGAAGATATCCTTAATTAAGCAGAGGATAAAGGCAGCCCAAGAGCGTCAGAAATCATATGCCAATAAGCAAAGGAGGAAACTTGAGTTTAATGTTGGAGATTTGGTATTCGTAAAAGTATCCCCTCTCAAGAAGACTGTTCAGTTTAGGAAAACTTGGAAGTTGGCTCCCATATTTATTGGGCCTTTTCGTGTCATCGAGAAGATAGGATCTTTAGCTTATCGAGTGGATCTCACAGAGCGTCTATCGGGAGTTCATAATGTTTTTCATGTATCTCATCTAAGGAAATGCCTTCCTGATTCTGTTATCAGACTCGAGCATGATGAAATTCAGGACATAGAATAACTCAAGTTTTGGAGTCCAGGGTTCCTCATGCCACTACAAGGATTGTAGAGCACAGAATCAAGAGACTCTGCAACAAAGCTATTCGCCACATCTGAGTATGATGGGGAAATAATCATGCGGAAAGCACATGGGAGACCGAAGAGAAGATGAGACAGATTCACTCAGAACTTTTCTCAGGTATTTTTTCCTCAAATTAACGTCTATGGATGCATCGTGATTGCTATATTGGATGTTAGGAAAGGGATGCAACAACATTACACAAGCACACTCATATAGAAATATATGCATGATTAGGATGTTTGCATACATATTGCATCACTTATTACACTTACACGTTAGGGTTGAGCTCACTTTAGTGGGTCTACAGTTCATAATCACTACAAGTCATGTATGCTTATGGATGAATTTAAAATTACGTGGATGTACACCATGGATGTTTTGAACGAGTTGTGTTTTTCTCCACTTCCAACAGATTTTGGGACGAAATCTATTTTAAGGGGGGAGAATGTAACACCCTGTAAAAGACATATGTATTAATAATAAATAAAATTAACAATTTAATAATAAGGCTGGAAAATGAGATTTTGCAGCTTTAGGAATTTGGCTATGAAAATCTTTTATTTGGATTCGTGGTGAAATTTTGAATTGTTTTCATATATAATATGCTGAAAACGGTGAATGTATGAAGAAGTTACAAGAAAATGAAATTGGACAGTAAAACACAGAAAATATAAATATATAATTAGATGAGTAATATATATATATATGTCCAAAATATATTTAAATAAATGAGGGAGAATTTGAAATTCAAAGAGAGGATACGATTATGGGGACAAAGAATATTTTAATTAAGGAAAGAGATTAGAAAATAAAGTAATGTATTATTTAAGTAGACACCTTAGTGCCACATAAATTCATTGGGCGTTTCAGCGACCAAAAGGTCGACCGCCCCTAGAATGGGTGTCGACCGCCGGTCGACCTCCCAAATCGACCGCCTGGCAGCTGAGGAGCCCAATGAATCTATGTTTGGTTAGGGTTCTCTAAAGGGATATATATAAAAATATATGGTCTGGGTTGCATCTGAATAACCTAACGGCCTATGCTCACACGAACAACTATATATAGGCCCTCATATCACAAAACAAAACCCTAGCCACTCTCTAATCTCTACCTCCATATTGTCCTTCCGTCATTGCTGAATTCCAGAAAAGGTTAGGAATTCTCTTCTATTCCTCTAACCTTTATTCTTATCTTCTCTCTAATCTAAATTCATATAGGTTTTAGTATGAATTCTGAAATTTGGTATATATATAAGATCCTGAAAGATGTTTCTGACATATATATTAGGAGGATTGGAGCATGTTTGTCATGAAGATTAAACACAGATCTGAATCTACAGCAAGAATCCTATTTGTTCTTCCTTAGATCTATGAGTGGAGTATTTTTTTAAAAGATTAACATGTTGATAGCTAGGCCTAAGAGTATTTGGAAATCGATAAAATCAATGCAAAAATCCCAAATCCTCTATTGTATATTTGCGTAATAATTTTCATGTTATTTGGGTTTGTGGATTTTTGATCTAAATGTTGGATTAAGTATGAAAGGGGTGTTGTTGTTGTTTCTACTTTGTGTAATCCACCCTTATGTAAACATTTGATTGTAACCTAAAAGGGTTTAAATTTGGTTATTCCATGATTTGATTAGGTTTGGATTCTATTTTGAATCCAAACTTATTCATACTTGAAATATATCGATGTAAACGTTTTTATGTGCACAACACCAAAAAGGGGTGAATTGGATAAAGTGGAACTTATAAACATACATGTATATATTATTTATGTAGGTTATACTCTATTCTTGATCCATTATTGAAATCATTCCAATAAGCCTAGGATGCAAGTTGAAATTTGTATGTATGTATATTTTCCATTCACTTCTATTTGTTATTGCGTTATTATATATCATGCCTAAATCGTAGCGGTCAATAATATGAAAAATTAACTTGTGTACCTTAATTTTGGACAAATTGACAATTGCTATATTGCTAGAACGTTCTTGTTCATACGAACATTAATGTTATTTAGGCGTTATATTTATTATACTTATATAAACGTAATCAATGTTATTAACGTTATATTAATTTAATAAGCGCGATTAGGATAGAATTCGAATTTGAAATGTCCCCACATTTATACTGATTTCTTGTGTGTGTGCATGTAGAATGGCTTTACATATATTAATAGTGACACACATACACAAGGTTAGTTTCCATTTGTGGTAGAAGCCTGCCCGTAACCGACCGGCAAATCCAGCAACCACAAGTAGGCCCAACTAATGTAAGAGGTCTGGGAGTCATGGGTCATTCAAACTTAGTACACTATGACACGAGGTTAAACCAACTTGCAGTAGAAGCCTGTGAGGAACCGCCTGACATATCCAACATCTATAGGTATACGGTTTAATGCGAGAGGTCTAGTGTGTATACATATAACTATATATATAAAAGTCTATTGTATGTGAAAATAGGAAGGTTTACTACGCCTTGAGAAGGTCTTATATGGCTGACTCTCTTATTGTCTAATTTGGGTCTTAAGTGGTAAGGACTAGGATCACTCCGAAGGTTTATTCCTTGGAGAGGAACCAATGTCATAGGACCCACCCTTATTAGATTTGAAGTAAGTCTTTGGGTCCTCCTTCTCTAGAAGTGGTTAGCTATAAGCGGTAACGGAGTAGGGCAGTTCACGGGGGATGTCCACTTCCTCTAGAAGCTTGTAAGGGCTCAATTAGGGACAAAATTAGTATATAAAAGATATGTGGCCATTGCATGCTCACCAGGAATACGGTTTAATGTGAGAAGTCTACTGTATATATATAACTATATATATAACTGTATATATATAAGTCTATTATGTGTGAAAATAGGCAGGTTTACTAATCCTTGAGAAGGTCTTAAGTGGCTGACTCTCTTCTTGTCTAATTTGTGTCTTAAGTTGTTAGGACTAGGATCCCTCCGTAGGTTTATTCCTTGGGGAGGAACCAAAGTCATGGGACCCACCCTTATTAGATTTAAAGTAAGTCTTTGGGTCTTCCTTCTCTGCAAGTGGTTAGGCATAAGGGTAACGGAGTAGGGTAGTTCACGGGGGATGTCTACTTCCTCTAAAAGCTTGTAAGGGCTCAACTAGGGACAATATTGGTATATAAAAGATATGTAGCCATTACATACTCACCAACTGTCTAAGGGAAGTTTTACGCGACATTTGTATTCTACCGTAATATCAGTTATGTAGTAATGTTCACAATACTACTTCTCGTATTATAATTGAGAGTATAGACTTAAGAACGTTAACGTACTAGGACGGGGTCTTAAGGGGCTAGGGTTCGCCTCAGGGTTATAAGACATAATAAGAATCCACCTTTAATAGGTCCATAAGTGAGCAAGAATACCCACCTCGTTGGGTCTTTACCCTAAAAGTACTAATGAGCGATTGACGTGGATATCCACCTCATTGGTTAGATACTTGGTGTTTGTGTGAATGTTGTGTGCTGCGTAGACATACCTTGACATATGCAACCTGCTAAAAATATAAGTATGGACTTTAAGTAAATACCATATTTCAGTCACACAAAACTTTATGTTCTGAACCCTCTCTTTAACATATCCAACAAGTCATTTGATGGGGTAAAGTTCATGGACGAAGTCGTGATGGGAGATGAAGAAGAAGTCGTTATGCTATTATTAGTTGTCATTGTCGTACTTCTTATGGAAACATTTGAGAATGAATTTATTGATGTACCCATGGAACAGATGTAATCTTAACTGTTGTGTTGGAATTCTGTGATTTTTAAATAAGTCATACATCTTATTTCAGCATTACATTTTCTCTTTTCGTTGTGTGAGATTCCCGTTTGAAGTGTATACATATATTATCTGTGAAAATGTAATTCCTTACAGGAACCAACAACCCGTTTAGAATGGCTATAAGTTTCAATGGGTCTTTTCTGGGTTGAAATTTAGGCTCATTCTGAGCTAATTGTTATACTAAGTTTCACCAAGAAAAGAAAAATATCAGCTTTAAACCACGATTCATGAAGATCAAAGCTCTCTGGCGAAGTCCCTTCCATACAAAATTCATCCATAATCAATAGAAAAGGCTTGAAGCATTATCCCTAAAAAAGGATTCATAATACTATCCCATGCACATAATTTTTTGTTTTAATTACTTTACCACAAGTTTGAAAGCAAAGTAAGTCAAAGTGGGAAGATTTAATTTTGATTTATTGGGTGATGACAAAGAAGTACTCCTTACAAAGTGTCCGTTACAAATTTCAAAATAGTTACGAAATATGTTACCTCCGTTTTAAAGATATTATTTCACACTTGCAATTTGAGTAGTTCGAGTGTATTATGGGACTTATGTTTTTATTTTTGTGATAATAAAGAATTTTTTTTCTATCGCCATAAATAGTTTTTTTGTAATTATTTATTAGGCCCTTTCATTGGAACCACTGGCGATAATAGAACAATTGAATAAGGATCATTCCGGACTGGATACCGAAAGTGGAGGAATAATGGTTCCAGGCGAGATGATCCCCTCCAAATTCGTGGGCAATCCCTTCTCCTTCGATTGGTTCAAAAAGCACCAAATGCAAAAAACATTGGTTTATACTTTGAAATTTCAATTAAAAGATCAAGAGCAAAGACTTGTTGAAATGGGAAACTTTTTAGATAATGCCCAATGTCAATTGGGGTCAAATTCAGAAATGGATTTGGATTGAGATTTTCTAATGCTTCCGCAAAGGGTTAGTGAGTTGGAGTTTAAGTTTGAAAACTGTGAATCTTTATGCATGTCCTTAGAATTTATTTTAAGGGGTGGTATTTCAGATTTGACCCCCGATATTCTGCCGAATCATCTCATCCTTCGACTAAATTTAGATATTTGGTGGACCCTCCGAGGCATCTGAATAAGAAGGTTATCAAAGAATGGGCTGGTGCAATAAAACTTGAGTTTAAGAATTACTCTGAGGAACAAAAAGGGCAGTTGTTCACCGTGTTTATAGCGGTAACATAGATCGAATTAGACAACTTCATTGCCAAGTTTTTTTTTAAAAAAGGTGATGTAGAATACGAAAGGGCTAATAAGCATCTTTTGGAAGTTAACAAAGTTTACGAGAACTCCCTTTGGATTCATATAAAATCTTTTAATAATGCTGAGATCATTCGGTGGAAAGAAAAGAAGCTTAAGGAAGTGTTGTTATTCCTTCTCCAACGTGTTTTTGATATAGTTTCAACTTAAGTTTTGATGGACAAACTTCGAAAAATGTGGTATTGACCCATACAACATCTTTGTGTATATTGTAACATATATATCAATTTCGAGTGCATATTCTGTAGATCTAATTAAATCAAAATGATTGTATGATTTACTTGCCTTTATAGAATTATTTTGAATTGTTGTGACAAATTCGAAATCAAAAAAAAAATTAAGAATATCAGAGGTTCAAATTTATACATACCTTGCTAAGGGTTTTGAATAATTAAGATGATACCATTTACTAGATAGTTAAAGATTAGATCCAAAATTGTCTTTTTCTGGGGGCGAAGTGAATCTGAAGTTCATTTAGTTCGTAAATTTGTTGAAACCTTGGTTCATGCATTGAAATAATAAATTCCAGGAAATTCCCTCTGAAAAAGATGGAGTCTCCTTCAACCATGATGCTCAAAACCTAGATTTGGGTAATAATACAATAGAGATCAAGAAATTATCTTTTAGAAACGGGCGAAGCCTCCTTCGGCTGAATAAAGTCGAAACCCCAAATTTGGGTAATAATATAATGTAAGTCCAGAGGTTATTTTTCTGGAAATAGCCAAAGCCTATTTCGGCTTAATAAACCCATATTCAGTAATAAAATACTAAAAGTTCAGAGATCATTAGACGAAGCCTCTTTCGACTTAGTAAACACAGATTTAGGTATTGAGAGTCTAAAAAATCCTTTCCCAATTTTGATGAAGCCATCTTTGACCTTTTATAAGGAACTCGGAATTCTTTCGGTTTAGTTACGAAAGCGCTTTCAGTTTTAATATATTTTGGTCATTATAGGCATTTTTCTAAGGTAGAGGCTTAACATGCTTTAGTGCTCCTCTAGAGCTTTTGCTCCCTTCTTTTGGATATGACACAAACAGAGGCAGTGCGTGCTTATGTCGAAGAAAAGGCAAGGCTTGATCATGTAAGGATCAAATGCAGATTGTGCTTCGTTCAGAGTTGGGTGCATGTCCGGGCATACCCATCTGTCATCAAGAGGGTGCCTTAACCTGGCCCTCGGGCACGGTTAAGGGCTTCACGCATTACCTTGTCCCTTCGGCACTAATGATGTATTACCCTCCCCCTCTAGGAGGCACCTGGGATATACTCGGGGATTGGAGCCACGCATGCGATACCCTGGGCTTACCCTCTTCCTCTTTTGGGGTAAGGACCAAGGATATACCTAGGAATTTTTAACTAATCCATTGTAGAAGTGATCCCACCATAATCCCAGTAGAAATTCCTATTTTGGGATTCTTGTCCTCAATTCATGTAGGGGTTCTTATCTCAAGATAAAGTATCATTACAGTCACTTAACTTCCTTTTACGTATTCTTTGAGTTTTCTTTTCATTACAAATCCAGTGATAACTTTTTCCAATGTTCTGCATTGGTTGGTTCCATGATCATTGACTTGGCGATAAAGGCAATATGCATTTCCATCGTTTTACTCAATGTTCAAATGTTTTTTTAGGAGGCCAATAGTCCAACTTATCCTTGGTGGCATGGAAATTTCTTTGATGGAAGAGGTAAGATTAGACACTTCCGTTGTTTATGGCTTATATTTTCCTTTAAAGGTCATAATCCTTGATTTCTTAGAATTAGGCATGATTCCTTTAAATTTATATGCACTTGCCTCTATCTTAAGGTTTGTAGTAGCTTTAGAGTCTTAGACAGGATTTTCTTTATCATATATACAATGTGTAATCCCTCTTGGTTTTGATGATGAATCATTGAGGCATACGGACTCACTGCCTTGGGATCCAAATTGAATTTCGCTCTTCATTTTTATGAACAAACCGTCGTCCTTTGCCAAAATCCTTTTGCAAGTGAAAAGGGATTTAAATCACATATGAAAGGGATTAACGATCTAGTTATCCTAATCATAGACTTCACTCCAATTTCATTGGGTTATTCTCGGTGTTTTCATTTCTAAATTAAGTCTTTCATAAGAGACTTCCAATTCCATGGGGTTAATGATTTTTTGCTTGGATTTAGCTAATCTGTTTCTGATGATTAACTAGCCTTGTGCCGAAAGGATTATTACCCACTTTCCTCTTATTCCTTGATCATCACCCTAAGGGTCTTGCTTATTATATCAGGCTATGGAGGTATCCATTGCATGCTTTCAGATTTACGCCGAGCCTTTTGGAAATACTCCTTCGTGCCTAAAGAATTCTTTTTAAATGTGAAATAATCCATCCTTAACTAATGTGGAAAGCTTTTTAAAGAGCCAGTTACTTCTGACAAATATTCCCAACTTGATTCATGATTGCGATCTGGCTTAACCTAAATTTTTAATCAAAGCCGTCGGAGGGATCTGGAGGTTTTAAAGGTTAAAGCCCTCCTTCTAGCACCCAAAATGTTATCCAAATTTATGGCTAATACCCGGAAACAGAGTTCGACCGTAGGATTTCCTGAATGCAGAAGGAATGTACTAGGCTTGAGTATTATTTTTGCTAATGAGCTCCCGTAGAAACACTTTTATTGAATTTCGAAAGTAAATTCCGGTAGAAAGTAAAACCGATCACGAGTTTTCTTCGATTTTCAAAGAGAAGGGTCCATCAGTAAAATTATTTATTTTTGGAACTTAAAATTATAAATGTATCCATAGGAAATTTTCATTTGTGTGTATTGATGGTTATTAAAATATGTTAATAATACATAGACACTAGATTAACTATTACTTGTAGTAAAAGTCTACCGGAACCGACCAGCATATCTAGCATTTGCAAGTAAGTCTGGTTAATATGAGAGGTCTAGGTGTCATGGGACATTATATTTATTACACAGGGATGCGAGGTTAAGCCCAACTTGTAATAGAAGTCTGCTTGGAATCGCCCGGCAAATCCAACATCTACAAGTGGTCAGTTTAATGTGGGATGTCTTTTTGTGTGTGTGTATGTGTATAATTATGTGTAGTAGGTCTGCCTCGAAAAAGGTATTAAGTGGCAGACCTACCTTGTCTTCGTTAGGACAATTTCTTGTTGCTTGGTGCTTATTTTATAGTAATTTATTTATTATTACTTATTGCATCTTCATTATAGTGGAATATCACTTATTAAATTTTTAGTATTACAGATATTATTAAATATTACTATAATTACAATTGTAAATTATCATATAACTAACATAAATTATTAAATATTAATTATAAAAAATCAGTTGTAAACCATTACTTCTTCTTTTGAAAGGCTAACCGATTTTTAAAGTGGTCTATAACACTTTTTATTGTAACAAAATAATAAATACAAAATTTACAGGAGATAAACAGACCGTCTATCTACTACATTCGTTTTAAAAGTGAACCGACCACTATACTAAACTAGCTTATAGGACAGGAGTTAAACTAAATGTCTAGACTGCTATCATCAACTAAATTTCATACTACATGCAAGGAGTCAAACAATACAACAGTTGCAAAATTGCAAACTATGTTTCAAGATACATTGACATTCACCAACAGGTGAGGCATTACCTAACTGCAACAATTAGGAACAACATCACAACACATGCTCCACAAGCAAGCACCACATCACTGAACAGACTTACCACCAAGTTTATCTTCATAGTGCCAAACAGAGTTGGCAAGTACAATGCTTCCAAAAGTAAAAAAACACATCAAAGCAAGGATTACAAGTCATATTACCGAAATATGGTAATATTGTAGGATCAAAATTAACCCTAAAGGGGGGTGAATAGGGTTTATTGCAGTTTTGAGGAATATAAAAAGTATCATAGCTCGGGTCATAGCAGAATAAATAAATGCAGAAAATAAACGACATAGAATTTACCCAGCTTTGGCAAACCCCTGCTTACTGTTGCATTCCCCAAGGTTTCTATTAGAATTAAATCAATCTACATGCTTACAATTCCCTATAAACTCGTGACATCCGCTCCCAAATGTTCTAATCCTATGCTCAAAACCCTGCCCTGATCTTTATCCCCATGATCGGATTTTCCCTAACTATAAATCCTATAGCTAGAACCCTAGTTTACAAATAAACTATAAAATTATAAATCTATTATAAGAATTGAACAACTTATAACAATAAAAAAAACTTTTATATAAAAATCAGTCGGTCCCCCTTTTATTATTATTTTTGTCACTTGCTTTGGCTTTCCTTTTATTACTCAATGGTGACCAGTATCAATTAGGGTTTGGTTCTCCCTGCTTCAAATCGCGAATTATAAAAATGATTGATCAAATTCTCTGATGCTTCGAAATTGTTGATGCTCCTTATAAATGATTTGGCTTCTTGTGATCGAAAACCTCAAAATGTTTGTAAGTACTATGATTATTTTCTCTCATATGAATTTTCTTGGTTTTTCGATAATCTTCTAGTGATGAATTAGGTGATATTTATAGGGTTTAGAGACCCTTGATTCTCTGATTTCACTGCGTGATTTAGTTGTGATTGTCTGATTTATTTCTGGAAAGATTTGATTGAAATTCTTTGCTCTAAAATCGCACATGTGAATTTCTGGAATATCTTGAAACTTGGATTCATTCTTTACCAAAATAAACACCCCTTTGAATACATTAAAAAATTCATATGTGATTTCCATTCACGAATTTTTCCATCTTTCTACAAATGACATTTTTACAGAATTTTGCACGCTGTGTACTTGTTAAAATACTCTTGGCCATGATTATGCTCACTATGCATTTGGAGAAATAATTTACAATTGCCAAAATTACTTGTGCCAAGAATGCAAATTTATTTCTTTCCAATTTATGAACCAGTAAATTTCAAAATAAAAGTGCCTTTTCTTTTTATACATGTTCGAACCGTTTTTGCACTATAAATCTGTTGCACATATGCATTTGTATTTGTGGTCTAACTTGACTAGTTGCACCATCTCACTTGAGTTGAACTTGTGGCTGCTGAAGCTATTTCCTTGTATCTGTGTATGGCTTGACCTATCTTTGCGTATGGCTTGGATGAAAAACTGATTCATATATAAGTAGCCTTTGTTATGCTTGCTCTTACTTGACCCTTAAATTTGATATGTTGCATTTCCATTGTGCTTCCCTGTGCTTTGTCATGCACTTGTGTGCATTTTCCCATTGATGTACTTGTTACTGCGCCTTCCTTTGTCTTGTGCATACTTGTGTGTGCATGTACTCCTCAAACTGCATTTATTTGTTTGCATGCCATTTAGTTCGGCTCTGTGTTTCATTCTCGAACCATTGGTTTAATTTGCTCTTGCCATTTTGCAATGGTGTTATGAATTGATATTGTGCACTTGTTTCATCATGTCTGGATCATTTGCGTTCTTGAACCTGAGTTGTATTACTCTTGAACCTGCTGTGCATATATCTTTAACTGCTACCATGTGCATGTATATTTTGTTCACTTGTAACACTTGGCTATGCTTATTCATGTTGAGGCATTGGTGTATCTAGGGCTGTCAACGGATACTTTCGGATACGGATAGTGCCATATCCGTATCCGCATCCGAAACCATTATCGGATATCGGATATCCGCATCCGCGGATACGGATGGATTTCGGATAATTATCCGCTCCGCTAATGATCGATAAATCAATGAACATAAATGAATTTTTTTAGCTTAATATTAAGCTTTTTCAACCAAACCGATTACTAAAGTGTAAAAAATAAATAAATATGATGATAATATATAATTTTGAGCAATTAACAAGCTATTAGTTAGACATTTAATTTTGCAAATTAATAGATTAGTATATTTAATTATGTTAAAATACACATAATTTAACCTATAATCGGGAGAAAAAGAGGACGGATAATTTTCGGATGCGGATATGCCTATATTCGCATCTGCATCCGCTTTCCCGGATATCGGATATTTATCCGCTTTTCGGATACGGATGCGAACGGATTTTGGATTTTTCGGATATCCATTGACAGCCCTAGGTGTATCACTTGTGTATCAGCCATGCATGTCTCATGGCCTGTGTTGTATTGATGTACTTAACCCTGACCTGATCCATGTGTACGCATTGTAGTGATCACATGTATTTATACTGAGCTAGCTTGTTGTGTCACTTGCATCATGTCTTCTTGATGTTGTTTTTGATGTTTTATCCATGTTTATTTGCATTTATCCTTCTCTGACCAGCGATTTCCTTTGCTTATGGTTCCTTGTATATTCAACATGCATGCTGCAGTACGCATGTATGATCTGTTATAGAATATGCTAGAAGATATGTTGCCTTTATTTAATTGTATTGATTTGGGTTTATATTTGGTGTTGAATTATTTAATATAATTGACCCAAATATACACTTGAATATTCTCATCTATAATGTTCTTTTAGATAAGGATAAGCTATAAATAAATAGAGGCAAGGATTGGCAATGTAAGAAAGTATCTTTTGTAATATCAAAAAATAAAGAAATAACAATGTAGACTTTTATGTTTTACCGTTTAATATCTCTCTCCTCTCAATATCAAATTATAACATGGTATCAGAGCTAGGTGAAAGAGATGGAGAGAATTAAAAAAAGGAAAAAGTTTTTCTTTCGTGATATGAAAATTTCCAATTATCAAAGCAAAGTATTGTCGTTGCTCACTTCTTCTCAAAATTCAAATCGATTCTTTTGAAAATCAAATCTCCATCCTCCACAATACCCAAAGAAAAATTGGAAAATGAGAAGGAAAAAAAAGGAAATCGCGAATTTGCATTTCAAGTCATCTTGAATTTAAATCGCTTTTATAGGGTGATCGAATTTGATTGTGTGGTGCTAGAGTGAAGGCTATGGGTTCTATGGGGCGGTTAATGTCGGTGACGATGATTAACGGGTCACGAAGTTGCTTTATGGTTGGAAATTCGTTCGAATGTGTCCGCTGCGTGTTCAGGTGCGTGGACTGTGATTCAGGCATGCTCAGGTTGCGGTTTTTGATTTGAGGTAGATTTAGACAATTAATTTTGAGGATGGCTTGTGATGGAGATTACTTATAGGCAGTTAAATTGTTGAAGTGGGGAGTGGTTTCTGATGCGAGGTGAGGACTGGAGTGGTTTATGAAGTTTGACGGCTTGAAAACTAAACGCTTCGGTAGTGACGTTTTGTGGATGTTCTGAAGTAGTCAATGGATTATGGTGGTTGCTGTGTGGAGGAATCGATGAAGTTTAGTTTGCTATGTGTTTTGTTTTATACAAAGCTTGTGAGTTTGAATTACAGGTGAAGGGGGAGTTGACTGGTGAAGTTGAAGGGGATCGGTGATGGCAGTTTGAAGTTGATGCGGCTACTGGATGTTGAGGTCCGTGCTGTTTGCAAGGTCGAGGGGGGAGAGTGTATGAAGTGTGGTTTGGTGATGAAAGTAAGCGTGAAATGGTCTTGATGGTGAGAATTGGGTAGTGTTGTGGTTTAGGTGAATGTTGTTTTTGAAATGTCGACTGAATGCAACGGGTAAATGAATGTGCAGAAAGAAGAGGAAGCGCAGTGGTAATATTAGTTGATTGAGTTGTTAGAGATTAACATTAGTCTGAAGTTATTTGTTGTTCATTTGATATATGTATCGGTAACCCTGTTTATTAGAAGGGCAATTGACGTTGATTAAAGGTGGTAGATGGTAATGTAAGGTATGTTTGGAGGATGCAAACATATGTTGATTCATTACTATTGATTTGGTTTTGTTTTTGTTTGATATGTTTGGGGGATGCAAACATATGCAAACTCATCTCATTTTAGTTTATTTTGTTTTCTTTGTAAGTTTGGACGATGCAAACATATAAATACATCCGGGACTAGTTTTGTCATTTGGCCACTCAGATCTTTTGCTTACTGATCAGATTGAATATAGCTGAGTTGTTTTGGAGTTTCAGATTGGATTTGTTAAGTTGTTTAGAGTTGTATTTGAATGTTTGATGCTTAGTGTTTGGTATTACTCTCTAACAATATTGAAATGGTTGCTCGATCTTGCTACTCTACAGTTTGCAGCTTCTATTTGGCAAACTCATGATTTTTCGCAGCGTGAGTTTGAGGGGGGTGTTAGAGAATATGCTAGAAGATATGTTGCCTTTATTTAATTGTATTGATTTGGGTTTATATTTGGTATTGAATTATTTATTATAATAGACACAAATATACTCTAGAATATTCTCATCTAGAATATTCTTTTAGATAAGGATAAACTATGCATAAATAGA
Source organism: Allium sativum (assembly GCA_030737875.1). Classification (NCBI taxonomy): domain Eukaryota; kingdom Viridiplantae; phylum Streptophyta; class Magnoliopsida; order Asparagales; family Amaryllidaceae; genus Allium; species Allium sativum. The sequence goes on from CM060913.1 coordinate 40,795,116, forward strand.
GACAATGTTCAGCATTGTAAATCAATCAATAAAAACAATGTAGTCTTTCATGTTTTACTGTTTAATATCTCACCTGTCAATATCAAATTCTAACATGATCATCTCGAACTTTTTGCCATTCCTGCTGATCCTGTTCCATTGCTTGTATGTCATGAACCATGAGATATGTGTTATGTGCGCTTCGCCCTGCTGGTTGGCCATTTTGATTTGCTTGTGCACTTGAAATTACATGAATAAATCTTTTATTAGTGTGCATTTGTACATGCATGTTGCAATGCCTTATATACATACATGTATATATATATATACATTGATGTGTGTGTGCGTATATATGTTACATTGCTTGGCATGTTTCATGTGCTCTTTCTATGTTAAATTATGTTGTATCTTTTCACCTGAAAATCACTGTATGAATGTGCAAAAATATTTCTCTGTTTACATCAGCTGGTCACTATACGATGCATCATGGCTGGTTAAGATCAGCAGACCACAAAAGTGAATCGAGGCTGGTCTTGATCAGTAGACCACTCAAGCTATGTTGAGGCTAATCTGCGAGCACTAGCATACAATCTGCCTTATGGTATACAGTGAATCACTGTGAATATCACAAGCAGTCTAGACTCAAATAAAAATATATACATATCAGACCAAGTCTAGAAATATGATGAGAAACACACCAAAATTCTAAGGCAAATAAAATTTAAAATAAATTTATATTTGACTGTAGATAATTTTATTTTATTCCAGTTTACTGTGTGTGTTTCTGTGACAGGTATATAGGTGACTGGACTGGATCTGAAGACAAAGTGCGTTATTGTGTGTACGAGGTGTACATGAAACTGTATATATATATTATATATATAACCGAGTGAATTCAGAGTGTTATAGTGAGGAACCAATGTATATGAAATTGAATGTAATGTATTATAACACAGTGAGATGTATAATAGTGGAGTTAGAAGTTTGTACAATTCCAAATGTTGAAATAAAATATCTATTTAAATAAAACACTGTTTGAATATTAAATTCTTGTGCAATTGCAATTTATTCAAAATAAATATTTATTTCTGCATGTGATGTAGTATAGAATAGTACATTTACAAACAGATTTATAAAATAATATATGTTTATTGGTAATAATGGTGTGGGTTCGAAACCCGGAATGACATGCTAAGATCTTACCATGTACATACGCTTAGATTAACCACTTATGTGGTGCTCGTGGACCAGGCTAGGTGCACTAGGGAAGGTTTTACGACTCCGGTCGGTTTCCCTCCTGAACAAATTCAAAAAAAAAAATGTTTATTATCATTAAACAAAAATCATAATGTTATGTTCAACAAATAGTAATGTTCTCCGAACCTCCAAGGAGACAACATTAATGTAGCACATAGGATAGATAAGCAGCAAACACACACACACACACACACACACACACTCGAGCAAAAAGCTGAGACCTCCACTGTCGAGGCAATCGCTGAGGAGGCAAACCGAGGCAATCACTAAGGAGGCAAACCGAGGCAATGTAAAGCACCAAAAATACAACAAATGTTGACTCATTAGCACGTCTAAGAAAGCTTCGATCCACAATCATAAGCCGTACAACCCAGATTTTCCTTCCGGTGAGATGAGCACTAAAGTGACCGATGACCAAAGCCAGGAAGCAGATTGGAATTCGCAAAGGTTACAAACGAAAGCGTATAACTATCCACAACGTGGAACACCATGCGTTGCGGTAGAATAAAAGATTGGAAGGCTAGGTTATTAGGCAAACGAAAGTGGACAAGCAAGATAATGAAAGATAAGGATTAGGTCGGGATCCGAAATAGGAAAGCGAGTCGTTTCTCCATGATGACGAAAGCTAGAAAGTGAGAGGCAAAACGAGAGATGAGAGGGGAGAGGTTTGATTTGAAGGAAGACAGAGAAAACGAAGAATCGAAACAAAAAAAACGAAGAAAATCAAATTTACTTTCCAATCACCATTAACAGAGGAACGAGATTCAAATAATAATAATAATAATAATTGAAAAGTTGTAAACTATTACTAATTATTAAGTATTAAATAACTAATATTATTCACACTTGCCATGTAGTATGTTATATACTACATAAACTTGTATACCAAGTACTCAATTTCAAAAAAAAAGTCTATACATGTTAAAAAACGCTTTCATGATGAGCGAAAAACATGGTATTAGAGAAGGCTAATTGAGCAAGGCACTTAAATGGGGAAGATGGGCGAACGAGGAATACGTTTGCAACTGCGAATGGAGCATCTGAGCGGAACATCTAAGCACGATGTTTAAGTCATATTTTTTTATTTGATTAATGTATGATTTATCAATTATTTATTTGTTTATAATAAATAATATGTATTCTTAATTAGAAAAAATAAATAAATTAAAAAACAATAAATTTCTTGGATTCAGTTCAGACTCATTTCATTATGTAAAGCGCTTTGATACGATTTCAATGCAAAAATTGCATCTCAAATGGACCTCATTTGCAAAAATCATTAGTTTTAGAAATTAATAAAACATTTGTAACCATTTAGTTTTTAAAATCACGCAAGTTCATACACTCAACCTAACGTGCCTTTTTGTGGCACTTCTATCGTGCAACGTTTGAAGCGAATAAAGTTTTATCCACATTCATGTTCAAACGAATTGCCCAAAAGAAGATAGTAACGTTTGAAAACCTGTAAAAATGCATTTGCAAAGTAATGTTTGTATTTTTTAAGATTTGAAATTCTTTGACATTTTGAAGTTCTTTAAAATTTTGAATATTTTACAAAATTTTAGATTTATTTAAAAATATATTTCGAATCTTATGAAAACTTCAGAATTACATATTTAAAATTTATGAATAATTCAAATATATTTAGAAATTTCAATTTCAAATTTTTTAATTAATGCGCATTAATTACGATAATAGTTATAATTAATAAATGTTAGATACTAAATAGTGGATATTATTTCTCAATTGTTGAAGAGTACATATAAACATTAATTATTAATAGTAAACTATATTAAATAATAAAAATTAATTTTAATTATTTAGTTTTAATTATTAATTAGTCAATATATTATTAAATATTATTTATTATTAGTAGTATTTATTAATTATTGTTATTAATTAATTATTAGTAGTTATTTAATATGTTTTGTTAGTTATCAATTATTTAGTAATAACTACTAATCAATAAAATTTAAATATTAAAAATTATTTTCAAATTTTAATTATTAATCATTAGTTATTGATTATTAATGTTTACATTACAAAATTCATCACAGTTAATGGATAAGCCTTCCCAAATCCTAATTCAGAAATAAGCACCCCTCGCAAATTCCTTGGAAAATCCATCGTAAAATAGCTTCAAAATCCTTACAAAAGATAATAAGATAGAGGTGAAGTACATCCGGTCTTAAGAAAATCCAATATATCTATTCATTAAGGCACTTCAAAAATCAACATTTCATAAGATGTTTATAAAATTGGTATACGTCGCTTGTACCACCAAACTATTTGAATAATGCGTTATGAATAAGGAGAAGCATTTGAAATTATGTTATAATGTACTGTTTTCCTTCACTAATATTTTTTTTCTTATTAGTAATATTTCTAGTGAGGCATTATATTGATCCAGAAGTATTAACTCTCGTTGTAACATTATGAACATGTTACCTAGAGATGAAAGAAAATTGTATTTTTTCTTTATTTATGGTTTTTCCTACAGTGTTTTTCACACAAAGGTTTTAATAAGGCAATTCATCTCATCGTATTTACATGCATATATTCAAGTTGAAGTGTTGTAATATATTGGAATAATAAGGTCGAATGCGTTTAATGTGAGGGACATTACTGTAATTTCCCGGGCTAATAAAGTCTATAAATAAAGAGCTCATTTATGTTGTAAATACATCTGGATGAATAAAAATGTATTTTTTCCCTCATTTCTTATGCTATTATTTCTTTTTATAATAGATGGATAATTTTCAAATGTGAACGTTTTTATATCCATATCTATATCACTTTCTTCGAATACTGGATAATTATCTAATACTGATATAGGCAGATTTCGGATTTTTTTTGTTATTCTCTGATGTTTTGCATAGAATTTGAATCATTGTTATAAAATAGAACAAAATAGATAAAAGAGGAGAAGTCATTAGAGAAAACATAAGATATTAGGGAGAGACTTTTCATTTCTATTGATTCAAGTGTACAATATAATGTAAATAATCTCTCTATTTATAGAGTCTACATGTCGTGTAAATTGCTGTAAAGTCACTTAGCATATTGGCATATTCATCCTTATTACTTATACATATTACAACACTCACCCCTGAATATGCGTATGCAAATATGATAAAATTAATTACCTCGTTAAGAACCTTTTTATGGAAAACCCTGTGGGAAAATCATAAATAAGGAAAATAGTGCAATTTTATTTCATCTTTAGGCAACATGTTTTACAATTTTACAATGAGGGTTGATACTTCAGGATTAAGATAACGTCTCATTAAAAACCTTACTAACAAAAACCCATTAGGAAAAATATTATCGAAGGAAAAGAGTACATTATAACACAATTGTATATGCTCCCCCTGATTTATAATACAATATTCAATTAGTCTAATGTAGTCGATGCATGCCAAATTTGTAAACCATCTTCTGAAACGGTGAGTAGGAAATTGCTATTGAGAAGAGATCTACCCACTTTTCTTGAAATTGGATTTGTTTCTCCTCTTTCTTGTTGTCCTTTCATATTTCGTGTGTAAAGAGAAATTTAGAAGAAATGTGCTCCGTCTTATCACCCTTGATATAATTCACTTAAATTCGACTCACGCAATCTGCATTGTCTTCATAAATAATAGTTTACTGCATCAAAAGATGTTTGATACTTCCGGATCAAAATGTTGCTTTGTTAGAACCTTATTAAGAAAACCCGATGAGAAAAATCTTAGTGAAGGAAAAAGAGTAAAATGTCATATTATAATAATTTACTACGTCAAATGGAGTATGATACTTCTGGATCAATGTGATGCCTCATTAAAATCTTAATAAGAGAAACCCAATGGAAAAATCTTAAATAAGGAAAAAGATTACGTTATAACTTATTTTTGTATGTTACTATTTGGGTTGATACTTTTGAATCAAGTACATTTTCGTCATCTTCTTTTGGATGGCAAGGGTCCTTTTTAATAATTAGTGATCTGACAATCATAGGCGTACTAAGTAGATAAGCTTTACCCATTTGTAAATGCTTTAGGGTTTTCTTAATGTAATTTAATTAATGGGTTGGTATGTCATTTGTACTATGCTCGATCTGTAGACTAAGACAGTTACTTTCAGCAAGATCTTTCATTTTGAATTCCTATTTCAAGTAATCTATTGTTTCATCAATCTCTTTTGGAGCCCCAATAACAACTATATCATCAACATATGCTGCTAAAATAACAATTCTCTTTACGAATTTTTTTCTTAAAGTATCATGGAAAAATATACCCAACTTTTACCAAATATTCACTAAGACGGTTATACTACATTCTTCTGGATTGTTTCGAACCTTATAGCGATCGTTTCAGTTTTAATGAGTACATCGACTTTGATTTTTCTTTAGGCAACTTATATCCATCTGGGATTCTCGTGTAAATACAGGTACCCAATTCACCGTATAAATAAGATGAACATCGGTAAATCTTATATCAAGTTTCTCAGAGACTACAAGCCTTACCAAATATCGAAATGATATAAAATCCACAATATGAGAGTATGTTTCTTTAAAGCCAAAACCTGGTCTTTGTAGGAAACCTTGTGCAAAAAGTTGTGCCTTATATCTCAGAATTTCATATCTATCATTTTGGTTCCTTATTTAAAGCACCTTATTTTTGCAGTTTTTATGCTACTGATATTCATTTAAGAATACACTTCATGTGCTTACAATTTTGTGATTCAATTAGGTTTTCGTATTGCAATATACATTTGATGAGTAAGACAAGTTTCATTACAACAACACTAAGTAGGAAGTAATCAACCCATCTTGAAGTATACCAAGATATTCATTATAACAATACTTCGAAGAATGAAGTATATCAAGATTTTCATTACAACAACACTAAGAAGGAAGTAATACACTCATCTTGAAGTATATCAAGATTTTCATTACAACAATACTTAGAAGAATGTTATAATCTATCATCCATGTCTTTGTCATTCTTTATAACAACAAATGTTATTTATATTCTTCAGGAACATATATATTATAATAAGTTTTGCATATCGTAACAACCACTTCAATAGATATTAAGAGTTTCATTACAACAATTCTTAAAAGTAGGAAGTGATTTACTCATAATGAATGTATCAAGATTTTCATCACAACAATACTTAAAAGAATGTTGTGAACTACATTTCTTGTTTTTCGCATTCTTTATCACTACCAAAGTTATTTAAATTCTCCCGAGATTTGTATACTTTCATCATTTATACCTTCAGCGTATTATAAATATTTTAACACTTTCACTACTTTAATCAATTTAGTAACTTTGGTTCTAATTATATATTTCAATTATAGGAGATAATGCAATAACATCTTATCAACTAATATGATAATCATTGTTTTTTACATTAACATTATATGTATCTCAATTGTAGGAGAATAATGCTCTTATTAGTTGATAGGATGTATTTATACTACATTGCTTATTATCTTTCATTGATCTAGTAACTTGGAGGACTTTTCTAATTATATAGATCATTTGAATACGCACATTACTTCAGGTCATTCAATATTGATGTCAGTTGACTTTTTGAATTACTAAATAATATATGCATAATTTATAATATGAGCTCATAATAATTGCAGGTTGTTAGTTAAATATTCACATATATGTGTATATACGTGCGTCCACGTATTACATATGTAATAGATTTACATATTCTTCCTCATTCGAGTTATTGATTTTGGAACAAATTGTTAATAATGTGATAACCCCAAACTCCCATAATACGAAAGCAAGGATAATCATTGGAATATAACACATAAACAATAACAACAGAACAGAAACATAGAATTACAACAGATAAAGTACATCAAATTACACTGGAAAATAATATATCATCAGTGTTACACAGCATAATAGGATCATACTTAATACATAATGCAGTTTTCAACTTAATATAAAATGTCTACAGCAGAATCAAACATAATATACTAAATGATGTCTGAACAGCATAATAGAAATGATAGTATCCACCTTCTTCTCCATAGCTATCCAGAATGAATCTGCTAAAACCTGTATACAAGGCTGCCCGTGCGGAAAGAGGGCACGCGAGTTTGCAAAGTGAAACAAACTACGAGTCAGTCATGGGACTGGTATGAGAAATCTACTTAACCTGTTTAATAATAAGACTAATCTCAGGACCACGACGCTAATGCGGAACGGATTTACTCCATTGGATTGCCAGTGCATAAATAAAGTAAATAGTTAAATGATGCAATGTTTTCTTTAGAAAAATGAAACCATTATAAGACTCAAGTCCCATCACACAATGCAACGTAAACCGGAGGATAGAGTTTTACCTTATAATGGTCAAAAATGCTTGATATGATAAAACGGATTAGATATTTTTTATTAGTGTATATATGTTGCAAAGACAATTCAATCATAATGTATAAATCATAGACAGCATAGCTACAATATACTATGTCGCCAAATATAGGTTTACAATCAAAGCCGTATGGGTCGTATTGGAAGTTGGTTTTCCATCATGAACAAGGCAAGGGATCGTCCTTACCGAATTCGAGACAGACTAGCCTATGTCTTAGGACTCAGACTCAGGTGAGCCCTTAGAAGCCACAGGGTCGGTCCACAACTAATGTTAGTGGATTATATAAAATTCCTGAACAATACGTCTCCCCGCCCTATGAGGCGTAAATAAAGAGACACTAGGGACTCCAATCCGAGGTACCTCGCTTTCCATCATCCACATAAGTAAAAATGTCTCGGCTCCATACCATGACACCACTTCTAGCTAGAAAGAAATGCACGTTCTCCCTGGATCCTTCTCCCGTTTCTGGTTTATACCGGGGTGTGAGGCTCACGAAGTAACGCTATACACAAAGCTATGCTAAATAAAGTTGTGCTTTGATCATCTTTAAAGTTCCATTTACATTAAAAATGTAAATTTCAATGTAACATATTTTTATTCAACTAACGATCATTTTAAAGTTCCATTTACATTAAAAATGTAAATTTCAATGTAACACATTTTTATTCAACTAATGATCATTTTAAAGTTTCATTTACATTAAAAATGTATATTTCAAAGAAAACATATTTATTTAACTAATGATCATTTTCAAAGTTCCATTTATATTAAAAATGTATATTTCAAAGAAAACATATTTTATGTAACGGACATTTTTAATGTTTCATTTACAATAAAATTGTAAATTTCAAAGAAAACATTTTTGTTATTGCAATGGCTATTTTTAAAAGGTTCATTTACATAATAATGTAAATTTCAATGTAAAACATTTTTATTATAACAATGTTATTTTAATGTTTCATTTCCATTAAAAATGTAAAATCCAATGTCAATACATTTTTATTTCAAAATGTTTATTTTTTTATGTTGCATTTACATTAAAAATGTATAGTCCAATATCAATACATTTCTATTCCAAAATGTTTATTTTTAATGTTGTATTTACAGTAAAAATGTAAAATGCAATGTCAAAGCATTTTTATTTCAAAATGTTTTATTTTTAATGTTTCATATACATTAAAAATGTAAATTCCAAAGTAATTACATTTTATATCACAATGTTTATTTTTACAGTTTTATTTACATTAAAATTGTAAATTTCAAATGTAAATACATTTTTATTTAACAAATGACCATTTTTGATTTACAACAAAAATATAAATTTTATGTTGACATTTAATGATCATTTTCATATTCATATATATATATATATATATATATATTAAAAATCTAATTTTCATATTATTCAAAAAATTAATATATAATAACATGAATATTTTATAACACAAGAATATTTCAGAAAATTTCGGCAGCATAACGGCAAGGTAATTAAAACCGGCACCTTCCCTAGTACGGCTCCTCGCGCTACCTTAGGCCTCGCGACGTTTACAAGGGGTTTAATTTCCTAATACCATTTTTCCTGGGCCATCTATTGCCACAGTATCAGCCAATTTCATTTCAACCACAATCAATCACCAAAAATCAACCAATTTCACATCACAATACAATCGAGTCGTCCATGGCCTGTGGACGACGGTGTCGAGAGTTTCTAAACTCCATCTACAACCTGATATAATTTTTATTTTTCTTAATTTGGATTCAGAAATCTCACATCACTTTTTATTCTTCCAAAATTGTAGAATGCTCCAAAAATTCTGCGGTCAGTTTTGAAACGTAGTACTCGACAAGAGGATTCCAACGGTCCTTGAATCGTTCGATTCCGAATCTGTTTGCAAAAGATATGGTCATTAATGCATTTGATAATTTAATTAATTAATAATTAAAAAATTAATTACATTTTTATTTACACAGAACCCGTCGTTCTTCTTCTTCCAGAAATCGGCCACGCTAAACCCAAGATCAACGTCCTTCTCTCTCCAAACCGCACCCCTTCCTTAGCCCTAGCCTCCGATCAACCACCACCACCTTGAATTCCCTTCCACCCTCAACCCATAGCCGCAAGCAGGGCCCACTGACACACCAATTCGTGCTAGGAATCAGGTGCGAACGCAGCACCTTTAGAGGCGATTTTCGAGAAATCCGTGGCACAAATTCTGATCTCCACCATTCACTATATCAATCTCTCTCCCCTCTACGATTTTCTCTTTGGAGTTTTCGAATTTTATAGAATAGATTAGGAGAAAAATCGAGGCAAAAATGGGAGCACGTCGGCCATTAGTTTTTGTTTGTGGCGGCTGACCTTTAGGGTTAGGGTTTCACCGTATATACCATGTATTTATAGAGTATATTATATATTATTTAATTTTTAAATTCTGAAATAACTTGTTAAACCATCCGAACTCCAAACGAAAACCAACTACTATTGCCCCTAGCTAAATACCTCCATTCTGGACACAATAGTATATGTCCCGTAAGCCAATTCGGCTGTTAGGATATGTTTTTCTTTAAATTAAAATATAAAGCATTTAACTAATTAATTTAATCGTACATTTTAATTTACCGGGGTCACATACTGACTCTAAAAATTCCCGAAAAGTAAATCTAGCTATGTTTTGACGATACGGTCCTAACAAAATTAATTTCGTAGAATTTGGAGACCGTTTGAAAAATGGCCATTTTCTGGTTGATCCAAATTGACTAAAATAGACAAAACACATTTTCTTTTGCCACGCTCACATATTAATTCCAAAAATTATGAAAATTGGAATTCTGCAATAATTTGAAATTCTGAATCCAACCAGGGTGGTTTCGTCGAAAACGGAGGTCGTTTACAAAATGGTTATTTATACGGGCTATATATTATATTAAATTCCATAGCGATTATTCTGAATATTCAACTGGCTATAACTTTTGATTCCCACTATGAAATTTCAATTTTTCAGATTCGATGGAAAGATATTATTAAACAGATTTAAATATTTTTGGTTTCACCAAAGTACGATTTATTTTGCATCCTTTACATTCAGTCAAAGTTCAAATCCAAATTTTCAAACTGCCGCGCTATTTCTAACTCCTTTTAAAATTAAAATAAATATATTCGTTCTAACTTCGATTTCAATAAATTTTTAATTGTTATTATTTAAAATAAATTATTCAAAATTCAATAAAATAGCCAAAATAAAAATTTTAAATTTGTTCTGATTTTCCGGGTTGTTACAACTAAGGCTCTAAATTGCTATTTTTTTTTTTTTTTTTGCTTATCAAGCAATGTTAATGCGAATCTTAAAGACTATACTATAATATTCAAAACATCTGCTTTGGAATTGTATTGAACTTCTAGTTCAAATAATTTATATTAACAACTTCAAGTCGTTAAAATTTATTCTTTAATACAATATGTAAATGTAAATATATAAGCTAGATACAAATCATTTTGAAAATTTTAAAATCTTTGGATGCATCATCATTGCCCCATATGATGTACCTTCTTTAAGATGCATAATGTTATTTTTTTCACACACTTTCAATAAAGCTTCAGCTTTTAAATTATGAATTATTTCAAGTCCACTGATTGATGAACTTTAGGTTCTAGTGCATATATATATATATATATATATATATATATGTATGTATATGTATATATATAAAGTTTATTAATTTATGATGGACTTCTGATTCTCAGTCTTTTTTGCATACTTCTAATTTAGAAGCTTTTACATTCTTACTAATTAGGAAAAGCTGTCAAGATTTCAAACTTGTAACTTCATCAATTTTTTTTCATAAGTTAAAACTTCAGGTCTCGGACTTTGAGTTATACAACTTCTAGTTAAAAAAATTCTTTGCACAACTTCAGGTTGTGGTTCTAACGTATTTATTTCTTCCATTACATTAGATGTTACTTGCTAAATACATGAATAATAATATATATCTATTTTTATTCCAAATACCAACATACATCATTTAACTTACAATAACTGATGCATTTAATACATTTATGATAGTATGGTGATAATATCTCCATAATGATACATTTAATGCATTTTTTATAAAAACGATGGAAAGAACCATTGTGTGGTCTAACTATTGTATTGATCAATGATAAAACTAGAATGAACAACTTAAAGTTGTACTACATTTCTCAATAATTATATTTTCTAAAAATACTACATATATGCATAATGTCTAATCAAAAATTGAGTAAAAGTGAATAATCATATGACCAAGATTTTACATTCTCTAACATAAATGATTTGAAAACTTGCAGATCTGTACATAAAATTCACAAACATAATTTTTTTACATGTATTAGATTCAAATTATACAATCCATATAAAGATCTTTAGATCTTTCTTTTTATGTCAAAATTATCTCTTACCATTGTAGAAACTGCAAATTCTAAAAATTTTCATTTGATAACAAAAATTTCTTTTTCATTCACTTCAAGTATGCTAAATTAAGATCAACATTTAGATCTTAACTAAATATGATCTTCGAGATGCATATTTTCTTTATAAAAGTTTTTCTAAGAAAAATGGGATTGTTAAAGGGACTCTATATCTGACTAAATAGAGTAACAATTTTAATTTATTGTATAATTGTTATGTGGGGCAAAAAAATTAGCCTTACCTTAAACATATAAATTAAAATTTCGATATTAACCCACTATAATCCCCATTAGTATAAACCATAAAATCTAAATCCTAATTAATGCTGCACATAAAAATAAAAATGCATATAGTTAACTTAATGGGGCACAAGAAAATTTCGTGAGTGATCAAAGGGCATCAGATTAGACAATTAATATTGTAGTTTCATATTAAAATTGGTATGGTTAATTTAAAATAAATGCATAAACAAAAATTTTGAAAGTAGTGTTTTTTTTAATTCTAGGTGCACACATTTGTTTCATTCCATTTGCGCTGAATTTAGAAAGTTAAGGTTTGAATAAGTGATGAATCACAGGTTGTTAGTTTTTTTTTCTTTTTTAAAAAATAATCCAAACTCCCCTTAACAAAAAAATGGGGATTGTTAAAGGGATTATGCTGGAGTCCTCTTAAAATTATACCCCCTTAACCAAACGTGGAGTCCCTTAACAATTCCCAAGAAAAAAATAAAATGATTCTTTCAAAGATATGAATTGTTCTAGAATTACTATAATAAAACTTCAGGTTTTATAATAATTTACATATTATTTTTGTATATTTTAAATTGTGGCCAACTTCCCTAGAAAGTGCTTTTTCTTCATGTACGAGAGTTATTTCATTAATTTTCTTCAAGAAAATAGTATTTATTATAAATGTAATGGTCTGTTCTAACAATAAATTTCTTCAAGAAATTATGTGTAGCATAAAGTTGGAATATACGCCTTCTACCTTTTATTGAAACTTTTCCCTTTCGTTGATTTTTCAAATCCTTTTTATTATTAAATTCTAGATCCTTTGCTATAAGCAAATACTAAATGCACTTACGTATTTTGAGGCTTCAGCTTTCGAATGCTTTAACTTTTCAGTTTTTTGCATATGAACTTCAGGTTCCCTTTTTTTAGATTTGAAAGGATTTGTTTACATCATGTTTCAAGCTCCTTTTTTTAGTTTCGCTTATAATGATAAATCAATATTGCTATTGAATTTAAACGCTACATCATTATATTTTATATCCATAATTCTGTTGAGTGTACATAAAAAATCAATATTTCAATTTCACCTCCAGTGATAAATCAAGAGATATTCTGTCATCGACCATTCCAACAGAATTACATAAGAAAAGTAACAGTAGATCGGATAGATAAAATTAGATCTACCTCTATATATCTTCAATAATGTAAGCAATACATATATAATCAAATCTCCATCAAATTGAAATTGAAAAGCTCAAAATTAGATTCGCAAAGGATTAAAAAATTAAATCTAGACACATATTTAGGGTCAATAAAGTTAACTAGATCTTAAAAAAAAAATCTATTAGAAGTTAGAACCCAAAGTAGATCTACAAGAAAAAAACAAATAGATCTAGAAGGTTGAATCAGTACTAGATGAACATAAAATATAACGAATTCATAAATCCATTAACCAAAGATTCTCAAACAAAAAATAATAATTGCAGAACAAATCTAGAGATCCATGAATTAAGAATCTTGAAATTGAAATTACTTACATGACAAATCCACAGATGTAGATGTAAAAAATTTCAAAAAATAGCTCTAATAAAATCTCGTGTTAATAACGTGTTATAAAATAAAACAAATTAGATAAAAGAGGAGAAACCATTAGATGAAACACAAGATATTAGGGAGAGATTTTTCATTTTTATTAATTCAGGTATATATACAACGTAGACAATCTCTCTATCTGTAGAGTCTGTTATGTAAATTGCAGTAAAATCCCTTAACATATTAGCATATTCAACTTTATTACTTTTACATATTCCAACAACCATTTATTGTTTGTTCATTAATTAAATTGATTAGGTGGGTTTATGAAATAAAGGATTGTGTGGACAAATGGACATGAAAATTGAAATGAAAGAGGCCTGCATGGTACGAGAGCAAATCTTTTGTATCCAAATTTCTCTGTCCCCCTATATCCAACCAATCAAGATCCTCTGATTTCCACTTTTTGCAATTAAGTCAGAGAAAAAAAGAGGATTTACACTACAAGAAACGGTCCCGTTAGTGATGGAAAATAACCATCGACCGCTGTCACTAGCCGTCGCCAGCCGTCGCAATGTATTTGGATGCTAAGCAAATAGCATCGAGGTTAGTGACGGCTCTGGTCTCCTTTATAGTGATGGATGGCGACAACGATCATGCCACATGGAAAAACGGTTGGACTTTCTACCTTTGTGACAAGCCATCACTAAACGTGGTTAATTTAGCCGTCACTACACATAGTTGAACTTGGTTCATTAGTCATCACTAGCCGTAGCAGAACTGGGTAAAACGCCGTCACCAACCGTAACTAAGACTAGCCTGAAAGCCGTCACTAAACTGTAAATGTTTTTCTGTTTTCCGACAGCCATAAGGCCCTCAATCCACCCAAACTCAAACCCAACCAATCCGCAACTCATATACGATCAATTTCACAATCCATTACCTCATATATACTCAAATTCACAACATAAACCAACATATATGATATAAAACGACGCATACATGACTAAATAGCTAATAAACGATAAATAAAAACAATAAACAGTTCAAAAACCAACATCACATCCACATCAAATAAACAAACCATCACAGTCTCCAAAAAACACCACGTCCACATCAAACATACAACATCACGTCAACAACTAGTTTATATATACAAACCAAGTCCAAAATCAAAAAAGAGGACAAGGAACTACTCTTCCTCCTCGTCGTCATCCTCACCCTAGTTTTGGTCCTCCTTTATAGTGATGGCTCTGGTCTCCTTTATAGTGACGGCTTTGATCTCCTTTATAGTGACAACTGGCGACGACAACCATGCCACGTGGACAAACGGTTGGACTTTCTACCTTCGTGATAAGCCGTCACTAAGAGTGGGTAATTTATCCGTTACTAGTCGTCACTACACGTAGCAGAACTTGGTTCATTAGCTGTTGCCAGCCGTAGGTGAGCTGGGTAAAATGCCTTCACAAGCCGTTACCAACTGTAACTAAGACTGACCTGAAAGCCTCCACTAGCCGTCACTAAACTGTAAATGCTTTTCTGTTTTCCAGCAGTTATAAGGCCCTCAATCCACGCCAACTCAAATCCAACCAGTCCGCAACTCATTTACGATGAACTTCACAATCCATCACCTCATATATACTCAAATTCACAACATAAACCAATATATATGATATAAAACGACGCATACACGACTAAATAGCTAATAAACGATAAATAAGAACAATAAAAAGTTCAAAAACCAACATCACGTACACATCAAATAAGCAAACCATCATCGTTTCCAAAAAACAACATCACATCCAAATCAAACATGCAACATCACGTCAACAACTAGTTTATATATACAAACCAAGTCCAAAATCAAAAAAAGAGGACAAGTACCTACTCATTCCCGTCATCGTCCTCATCCTAGTCTTGGTCCTCCTCCTCCTCCCTGGTAGTAGGCCCACTCAGCGGCGTATGCCCATGCTCTTGGAGATATGAAGCAATCCGCTAATCCAGCATGGTTTCAAGCTTGTTCTTCTGGAAATCCTCCAGAGCTGTCACCTGTTGTCGAAGCATGGCGATCTCCTCCTTGTCTTGACGCCTTGTATGCCTGAGTCTCCGCTATCTGTAATTACTATATTATAAGCATGACTTGATAAATGTATTATAAATTCATTATGAACAATTAATGTTCAATATCCAATGCAAGATTTCTTTAAATATCATCAGTATTTTTTGATCAATAAATCATACATTGTTCTCATCAAATTCTAACTTATACATATATATAACACACATACATATATTACTTTCATATTCATTAATTTTTCAAATTATATGGATTTGAGTGTATATAATAATATTTGAATATGTTTAAATATGTCAACACTTTAAACCTATAATAGCACCTGGATATGTTTAAATTCTTTAATAAAACGCTTTACCTCTATGGTTCCAAAACCGTAGCGTCTACTCCAGGTAGGCGGTCGATGACGGTGTCCCAAATACGATTGCACTCCTCCACGTCCGGCTCTTGACCTAACTGCATCGCTCGAGCATTTAACTTCGCTGTGTATCTCTCTTGCGATAGCGGACAATTATGAAATACATTAAATATTCAATTTCTAATTAACAATGTGAAATACAAATTTATTATGAATGCTAACCATCACTCCACGTGGCTTAGCGTCCGTCCATGTATATGAGGTGTTACCCTCCTCGTTGGTCCGCTCGATAGCATGAGTCTGTGTAAACACCTCAGCAAGTGTAGGCTCCCGATGGAGAGTCGACATCTGAAATGATACAATATATATTTGGAATTTATCATTGCGATTAAAAAAAGTTTAGAACTATCTATAAATGTGATTTATCATTCGTACCAATTCGCGATGGTGCTGCGAGAAGGACTTAGACCCACCCCGATGCAAAGCAGGATTTTTGAGTCTGTTTTCCCGGATTCGCTCTGAAAACTCCTGTATATTAAATTATACGATTAATTGATTGATATACAAAATAGAAATTAAAAATAAGCTTAATTAATTTACCTTCGCTGTTTCCATAGCCCACAGTTGCTGGAAACCGCCGTAGACCTCCTCGCTTATCCATGGAAGCCTCTTTCCCGCTTTTTTTGCCTTGTGTACGTTGCCTGAATAATTTTTCCTCATCTTTTTGTTCCATGCGGTGAGTAAAAGATCTATATCTTCGTCCCTGATCCGTTTAGCAACCTATAAATTAACAAACAAGTATTACATATTTTATATAATTTTGCAAATGAGAAATATATTTATACTTACAAGAACTTCCGCGAGGATGACATTCCTAATCTTCACAGGAATATCGTCCCAGTGGGGCTACGTCTGTGTCCACCTAGCGACATATGCTGATCTAGACACAGATAAAACAAGGTCTGTAGGAATAATATTAAATCCCCTGCAGAAAGTACAATATTAGCATTTAATAAATTTTGAATATTAAACATTTATGAAATTAAAAACTTACCATGCGGTCTTGGGTACGAGCTCTATGAACAGACGTAAATCTGGTGCTATACCGCTCGCACCAGCCTCTGAAACTGTGGGTAGGTCGGCTTCTAGGAGGCATATCTGTCACGAAAAAATATTTCGTATAATAATAACACATATATCATTAAGCACATCCATTATCAAATAAACTCATATAGCATATATTATCAAATGCAATTACAAGACCCATTTACATAAAAGAAGATGAACCAGATAATAGTCCACAATATTGCCTTCATGGTAAAGTAAATGTATAGATATCCGTAGAACTCATATAAGTTCACAACATAGCACATCATATAAAACATATCATTGTACATCATAGCTCACAACATCTTTAAACTTCAAAATATATGTAAACAACTAATGATACAAATAATATTAGTCTTCTTCATTTTTTGATTCAGTTTCGGTCTCATACTTTATATCATTGTCCTCTGTACTCTCAAATGCTTCTATTAAAACACTTGATTCATCATTCAAAGACCATAAATCAACATCATTATCAATTATTATTTCATCATTTTGATTTGCATCCATTTGATACGCTGCATCGTCTGGAATAGCAATTCCTTTAAACGTAAATCTTGCCTTTGTTTTAGTTATAGCAGACCAGTCTGCTTTATCTCTTTTTAAGGACGGATACATAGCAAAGTATACTTGTAATGCTTGCTTTTCCAATACAAAAGGATCATACTTATAATAATGTGATGTGTGCTTTATAAGCTTATAATCTTTATGCACGTTGATTCCAGTACCAGGAACATTGCTGAACCAGTTGCACTTGAACAGAACAACTTTTTGAATAGGTTGTACATAATATGTCAACTCTAAAATCTGTGTCAAGATGCCATAAAAGTCTTTTATATGCTCTTCTGGATCATCACTACCATTGACAAACACACCATTGTTATATGTTAATCTGTCAGTACCATGGTCTTTGGTGTTAAATTTAAATCCATTGACGAAGAATATTGGATAAGTCTTAACATTTATTTTTGGTCAAAGAGCAAGATGTTGCAAACCCTCGTCATTGACACAGTATATTGGATCGTAAACGTTCTTCGAGAACCATTTAGCAAAATCTTTACTAAGATCGCCATTTGGATTTTCTGATTCGTAAATACTGCAAATATAAATGATTTTATTACTAGTTAACAATTGATGTACACATAACTGCAATAAAGTTAAAAATTTAATACCTAACAAATGGTGCAACTTCAGCACAATTTAGAAGAACATATGTGTGTGCTACATGGTGATCTTTATCATCTAACCATATTTCTACACATTTTCCAGAAGATCGTCCATGTTGTCTAAAAACAGATAACATTGTCGGACAAAAATTGTGTTCCACGGTTTCATCATTATGAGGACCACTTACAAATGATATGTTCACATGATTACTGAAGTAATGAGAAAAAAGAACGAAGCTTCTTCTTCAAGATAAGATTTGCGAATCGAACCTTCAACTCGAGCTTTTTGTCATACTTTTTTCTTTAGATGATTCAAATACCTAATATAAAATTAATTCAATTTATATGCACTAATTGTCACTTTGAATTTTTACTAATATTACCTCTCAAAAGGATACATCCATCCATATTGCACTAGACCTCGAAGAATTGCTTCGGATGGAAGATGAATAAGTAAATGCTCCATTACATTAAAAAAATCCTTAAGGGAAGGTTTTCTCCAATGTGCAAATCAATATAGGAATTTCTATTTTAAGTTTACGGAGACGATCAATTTTTAATGCTTCCAAACAAAGCTATTTATAGAATAGACTTAACTCTGTTATATCACCCCCACACTTTTATAGGCAATAATTCTTTGGACACCAATGGTAATAAATATTTCATCATGATATGGCAATCATGACTTTTCATCCCACTCAATTTATTGTTTTTATAGTCAACACATCCATGGAGATTAGAAGAAATCACATCTGGACATTTCAGCCCCTCAACCCATTTCAGTACAAGTTTTATTTGTTTGTTGTCTAGTTCATAGCACGCTTTGGGTTTTTTATTGTCATTGGGATTCATATGAAGTTCTGGACGTTTACAATATTCTTCTATGTCACGTCTCGAATATATATCGTCCTTTGTTTTTCCTTTGACATTCAAAACATATTAAACACGTTATCAAATACATTTTTTTTCATTGTGCATAACGTTGCTATTATATCGAAGTAGGAGATCTTTCCAATTAGATAGCTCCCAGAATATACTTTGTTTACACCAATTATGAATGTCAGATTTACCTGGAATTTCTGTGTGTACTCCAGTTGTGACGGCCCGCCCTGCACCAACCGACATTTACTCCAAAATTGCGCTGTACACATGTCCAGTTGGCACGAAACGGGTCGTCAGAAGGAAAAGGGAAGAAGGAAATGAACATACAAAGAACCTGTAGAATGGGGCAAGTGGACATAGCGAGGAATTAGTGGCTACGTTATCAGTGCAGTGAAGCCATTTATGACTTCATGGGGCAGAGTGATCGTAGCAAGGTATGTTGGGTGATCGAAGTGGTGAATATCGTATGCTTTACGCACTGAGTGAGAGATGTGAGGATGGATGCTATGTTTGATTGTTTGCCATCACTATGACATGCACACCTCCCCCACCTCCGTATCTTTGCACCGTTTGATATGGTACCTTAGAGTGTTGTACAGTATGTAGTGCTAACTCTTTGGTTGCAGGTCCAGGTTCAAGTATGTTTTAGTCTACCTGTTATTATTCACTTTAGATGCTTATCGCTCATACCAGGCTTTATGTCTGACCCAGAGTTTTATGTCTCCTCTTATTACTCTGGGTGCTCACACGAGCAGACTAGAGACAGGTTAGCTGGTGATGCGCGAGTAGCTGATTCGGAGGCGGGCAGGAGGCTTCCACGTATTATATATATTCTCCTTGTGTCGTTGGTGGTCGCTACTTGGGCATTAGTAGTGTACCTCCTTTATCTTGCTTTTTCTTTGAGACAGTTTGAAAGTTGTAATAAGCTGTATTTTGGATTTCCGCTGCTATGATGTTTAGTTCTGGTTTTCAGCTTATGCACTGTCTCACCTGTTTTATGTCAAGTATGTTATTATTATATTTTATTCTATGCGCTGTGAGACATTTTACAGGTTCTTTGTATGTTCATTTCCTTCTTCCCTTTTCCTTCTGACGACCCGTTCCGTGCCAACTGACATGTGTATAGCGCACTTTTGGAGTAAATGTCGGTTGGTGCGGGGCGGGCCGTCACACCAGTCTCATGTATCTTGGGATAGTCCTTTACAATATCGTATATTTTTTCACTTGACCAAATTTTGGGTGCTTGCACAGTCATTTCAGTGTTACCTTTCAAGTTTTTTTAATCTCTTCTAAAAGTATGATTAACATGCAGAAAACAACGGTGACAGTCAAACCGCGAATGCTTCCTTCCATACCGTAAGAAAAATGCTTGTATTTCTTCCATGCATAAAGGACAAGATAGACGTTCGGTCGTACTCCAACCTGAAAGTATCCCATATGCAGAAAAATCACTAATCATCCATAACAAAGAAGCGAACAAACGAAAAATCTTTTTTTTTGAAATGTCGTATGTTTCAACTCCTTCATCCCACAGTGTTTTCAACTCTTCTATTAATGGTTGTAGATAAACATCGATGCCTTGTTTTGAATCATTAGGATCAGGAATTACAACAATGAGAAACATATATGGAGTTTTCATACTCATTCATAAAGGTAAATTATAAGGAGTAACGATAGTAGGCCAAGATGAATATTTACTACCAAACCGAGAAAATGGTGAAAACCCATTTGTACATAAGCCAAGTCTGACGTTATGGCTCTCTGCGGCAAATGTAGGATTTGTCCTATCAAAATGTTTTCATACTTTTCCATCTGATGGATATGTCAAGGTTCCATCTTCTGGTGTTCTCACACTATGTCATCGCATATGAGATGTAGTGACGGAGGATGCATATAACCGTTGTAGTATAAGGATGATTGGTAAATAATGCGTTCTCGTATACGAAACTTCCTTACCTTTCTTTTTTATAGGTTTATACCTTTCCCCACTATATTTTTTTTTACAGTTTCTAAGATTAATAACACCTTTTCAGTACAACACGCAACATTTAATACAAGTATCTATTTTTTGGTACGGTAAACCAAAAGCCGACATTAGTGTTTTCACTTTGTAATGACTGTCACAAATCATATTATCGAATGACATATGTCTTTTTGCAGCTTGCACAACCACTGTAAATGCAGCTTCTGTAAGGTTAAATTTTATTTTCATGATGATGTACTCAGCGGTTACCGATAATTCAGTTTCACTTTTACAACCATTCCACAATGGCCGCTTAGCTGAAGCCAATAAATCATATATTTTTTTGGCTTCCGTGTTCGGTTCTTCTTCAACGTTGATGTCATCGTCGTCAACTTGACCGGAGGGAACATTGACTGTGCTGCATCTTCCACCCTATCTTTTATCGGATTCGTCATTACTAATTCGACCTACGACGCTACAGGATTTACTGTAGGCGCAACAAGTTCTCCATGACGATCCCATAAATAATAATTTGGCACAAAACCTGATTTATACAAATGTACATTAATGATGTCTGGTTTCTAAATCTCGTCAGTTTGCACTTGCTACACGGACAACGAAGCTCCTCGTAATTTCGATTATTAGATTATGCAAATCTAACAAATTCATTTACACCATTGTAGAAATGTTCTTTCACTAAGCCATTCATTCCAATTCTAACTTCATACATTCAACTACGATCAATGTAATAATCGAACATTTTTCCTGATTAAAAAATATATGTCAGTGATTTTGACAGTACTACACTTCTCTTCTGCACACCCCTTCTCTTTAAGCAGTACTACACTTCTCTTCTCGACAGTATTTCATTTCGGATGTCTCACCTAAACGATAAACTTTAAAACTTATCTTTCTAAAAATTCGTATTTTATTTTCCTAAAATTAACTTATCCTTCTATTTTATTTTCCATTACGCACCAGCAGATTCATAAGATTCTTGTTTCGTAAATTTTCTACCTATATTCAAGTTAAAATTTATTTAATTTATAGCGTAGACATTAATAGTGATTTAATTGTCAATACAATATAAATTAGCACAACACAACATAAATTTATCACGGTATAAATTGTTAACTTTAAAATATATTTTTCTAATAATTCCTATTTCATTTTCTTAAAATAATTAGTTATAGTTAAAAATTACCGCACCGCGATTTCTAAAGAAATTTGATTTTGACATAACTCAAATTCTACTTGATGAAATAAAAAAAAAATTACAAAACCATAATTCAGCAGATTCTTGTTTCGGAGAAATTCGACCCATATTTTATCAGATATACTCATTCAAAGTTTAAACTGTAAAATTACGAACTGCCACTACGAGACGAGTTCTTTTTAATTATATTCAATTTATAATTTATTTAATTAATAACGTAGAAATAACGGTGCATATTCTTCTGATTTTACTTGAAATTTAACATTAGCACCAAATTGTTTTCAAAAATTTGTCATTATAACGATGTCATTTTGTAGCACCGGAGTAACGTCTATGCCCCTCTCCTGACTTGACTTCACCATTAACAACAATTTTATCCAACAATGTATATACCAACAACTCGTTTAATAGGATTACCAAACCTATATACAACAATTTCAGGACCATATACAACACCGTATTTTAAATAGTTTTACTTCAACTATTTAAAATTTCCAACATCACTAATCCCAAAAGCAAATGAATCACTACTCATTACAAATTCAATATCAATAATTGATTATCATCTAATTACCTATGTTATAAATTCAATATCAATAATTAATTATTATCTATAAAATAACGGTTCATTAACATGTACATACGCATAAAATCAACTAACATACAATATTCACCGTTAAACAATTAAGTCCACATTTTAGGGTTTCAATCATTACTAAATCAACAACATTAATTCAACAATCATTATATGATCACATAACATATATATTTAAATCGTTATTAACTAACTAATTTAAGAAATATGTTAGAAATTATACCGGGAATTAAGAGGAGGCAACAAGTGGGTGGAGAGGGGAGTAGCTGGACGGCGTCGGTCGATGGCGGTGGGTGTCGGCGGCAGCGCAGGAAAGGTTTTTTTTTTTTTTCGCAGGAAAGGTTTTTATTTAGCCGTCACCAGCTGTTGCTAGCATCCGTAACCATTTACCTCGGCTCAATTGTTCTGTCCCCAAATCAGGTGTCCCATGTGTGCCCAGGGACGAAACCAAGGGGGGTAAGTAGGGGCCATGCCCCCCCGCCCCCCAATTTTAAATTATTAGATTTTTTTTTTATCCTATTAATACAAAATTGACCATTTTTATTAGTATTTACACAATATTTTTATCTAAAACTTGATAATATAAGATATTATAAGTTGAAATTAAGATTAATTCAGGATAAACTGGTATTTAAAAAGAAAAAAAATTTGTCCCCCCCCCCCACTCCTCGAATCGGCCCCCCGCTGAGTCAATTCCTGGTTCCGTCCCTGTGTGTGCCAACCAATAGCAGCCCCTGATTTCCACTTTTTGCAATTAAACCTCGAACTTTGGATAAATTTAATTGCAAAAAGTGAAAGTCAAGTAAATCTCTGTCATTGAATATATGGGGACACCTGATTTGGGGACAGAAGAATTGGTAGTCCTGACTGGTTGGATACAAGAGAATGTGAGATTTTTGGTGCATGTATTTGAACTCGCATGGTACATACTAAAAAAATCCCAACTTTATCAGCTTGGAATTAAACAATTAATTTTGAAGATGTCTATGAATTGCACTTTCTTTGTATTTATACCTGGACTAACACTCACAGCCACAATCCATAAATCGTTTTATCAGCTCTACTTACTCATGCTGCAACAAACTGCTAATAGCAAAGCAAATCCATTAAATGACCAACACTTCAAATTCTCATTACATGCTTACACACGGTTTTATTATCAAGCTTAAAAATTCAACCTTAATAAAGGAAAATAACAAATACCCTACGTACAAATTCCTGGAGGTTTTGCCTCCTTAAAACAAATAAAATCTCAATAATCAAAGCAATACATGCAACATATATATAGACTTATTAATAATGAGACTTAATTCCCTATACACTTTCACTCTATACCTGTGAGATGAACTAAACTTCTTCGTGCAGTAGCTCTTCGATCCATTCGAGGCCCGGTTCATTGTCATGGATCGTTCTTTTGGAAGACATCTCCATCCCCTCGAATCGACTGAGGATGCTTTCAAACATTTGGTCGTACCTGGCTTTTCTGCTCTTCGGAAGAGGAGGCGGGGAGGGGTTGAATCCTAGCAGCACGGAGGTTGGGGATAAGTACATTGTGGGAGACAATGGTGAATTCGAGGTGGAAGCTTGGGGTAGGAGTCTTAGTTGGTGGCGTGTGTGCGCGAAGAAGCAGACTTTTCGCCTGCAGTTTTTGCCGTCTCTGCATGGCGTTGTGCGATACCTGCAAAGAAGATATTTCTATCATCTAAGTAGTTTAACTGGCATACATAAATTAACTAGCTGGTAACAAAATGTCATCAGGCATGGCTGATGATTGAAATTCTGTATAATCCCCTAGTTTTTCATTTTTAAGCAACTGGCAGTTTGTCAACTCCAATATATATTCACTGATATCAATGTTCAAAATGGCATTGTTGTACAGTTAACTATAAACTCTACATTTTCCTTTCTAACTTTTATTTTTTGATGCCAGAATTCTTTTTACATGTAATTTGCAATTTCCAACTGCATTTTTTTCCTGTCTGCATAACTACGATTTTCTTTAAAGATTTCTACATAGGACTATATCCGCCGCTCTCTAAAACTTATTTGATTCTAGAATGTTGTTTTTGTATGTAAAAATTGGGAGAATAACTGAAGATTGGTGCTTGCCATGTACTGTTACTCTGCAGGAGAACTAGTATTAAGTTATAAGATAGCATTTAGGCACTTGTATGTTTCTCCAAATTTTTAACAAAGGGGTACGCCATTTGTGCAGCACACAAACCATATTTGCATGAAGAAGTATATTATCGTTAATAATAGTCGGAAGAGAACTACCAAAAATGCTTCTATAAAGATATTATTAAATGATAAGATCGCTTAAAGATAGGATTAGGATAAATTTCATTTAAAGGTTCAAAATTTTTATCAACAAATATTATATGATCCTAGTATCACTGGAAATTAGGATCTAACTAATAATATTTATTTACAAAATTATATTTTTATTAATTGATAACGGAAACAAAAATGAATATTAAAGGGTGTGTTTGGCTTTTATTTTTTAATTTTGTGTTTTCGTACACACAAAAGCACGAAGGACGCACACATATGGTGAAAAACGATTGTTTTACAAAATGAAATTAAGACATTAAAATAAAATAAAATTTATTTTTCGTACTTTAAGAAACAACTGAAGACCAATGACAAATTCATACATCCACCATCCATCGGTCTCCTCTATCATTCCCTTCGTATTTGGATGTCATCTTCGTTATCCGTTAAATCTACCGTCTTTCAAAATTAACGCTAAGAACTCAAAATTTAAAACACCAAATAAATCAAACACTATATAAGATAACAGAAAGAAATAAATATTAAATTAAAATACAAAAAAATAACTAAATATATATAAAAGTCATTTTCTCTTAAATTATCAAACATAAGAAATATCCATGCGCCTTAACACTCGTGGAAATATTAGGATTGGAGTAAAGAGATATCCTTTAAAAAGAAATTTGAAAGATATCCATGTAATAGTAAAAAGATAGGAAGATTTGTAGAAGTAGAACACCCTTTAAAATCTCAAAATACACGCCTCTCATCATTAAAAATATGGTATAAGGAAAAATCAACAATTTTTTAAGTTCAAGACATGCACATAGGTTTCCACGAATATTCATATACATTTTCATAAAAAAAACAAATCAAAATAAAATGTTTCAATATTAAGAACATTCGAACAAAAATCAAATAATAACTGTGAATGGTCTTCCATGTATGTATTCAAATTTCCACCAAATTAGAAGTGTGATATGCAGTTATGCACCCCTATTCTATATCGGTCAGGAACAATTTCCATGTCACTGACACTAGACAGTAGGTATCCCAAGCTAACAGCGTGTCTTGCTGAAATAAACATTACTGGTAATTTCATAGTTCAAAATGAACATACATGCCTCAATAATACCTGTTTTATATCTATAAGCTTAAAATTATCATATTAAGATAAGGCAACATACATGCACAGTTATCCTTGATAAAGTATAGTCTTCTGTAATCGAAATTTTCTGTATTCTTGTACCCAATCAATCAGAATATTTGATTTTCATCAGGAATTCAGAGATGTTGATTGGTTGGATATAGAGGGACACACAATTTGGGTAAAGGTGATTTTATTTGGATAAGTAGTAACTAATCAATGAATGTCAAGTAGAACTTATCCGGACTAATTTTAATTCTGTACTGATAATCTAAAAGGAAGAAGGAATATAAACACCAAAAATAGGGAAATAAATAAATGAAAAATAAAAACCTGGCAGGATGAAGCCAGCACTCAAAAACGCCATGAGCAAACTCACAGGCATCGCCTCTGGGGCAGCACCCGCCCCGGCTTTTGTAATCCGGGCAAATACTGGCGGAGTAGTGAAACTTCCTGGGGTCCCTCCTCCGCGCCTTCTCCCCGGGATGAGCGAACGGGCAGTCGGTCCAGTCATGGCTGCGCGCCCTGGTGCACCTCCTCACCTTGAACTCGTACATCCTGAACTCATCCCCGCTGTACGTATCGTTCCCCAGGTCGTACCCATCGCCCAGCTCCTCCAGCAGCTCGTAGCAGTCGCTCGGGATCTGAACTTGAACCGACAGGTCCGACCTCGTGCTCATGTTTCTAAAAATCCGTGGGATATTTTACTGCACACAGATATATATTCTGTGATTAGAACTTGTGTGAACGTTGGGAGAGATTGTTGCTGGGATTTTTAAAGGCGAGGTTGGATGAAACACGTGGCGGATGCAGGTTCGATGCCTTTGCATGCAACGAGGACACGTACTACTTTTACGCAGATAAAGTTGTCTGTTTCCTTGTGTATCTTTTTGTGCATCTAGCCTCTTTGTTGTACTCTTTCCTTTTTAGCTCCTTATCTGATTGTTATATGATGAATAGATGACTGTCCTCGTTTTGTTTGCATGTACAGTAGTTTGCTTCCACCGCTGGCTATATTATACATGACATGGTTGAAATTTAACCCTATGCTCATTATTCAATCTTAAAGCAACCCATTGTTCAAAATTAACTTTCTTATCTTAGGGAAACAGTTATTACACCAAACAAGGAGTGCAGGTTATGAATGTTATGATGTATATCAGTATATGTTTAAAGTTCAAATTACAAGTATTTATCTTAGAGAAAATATACAGTTATTCATGTAGCTAATTTTGTGGAGGATTTTTTGGATGTTATGCAAGTGAAAATAGATAAAGGGGGGGGGGGGGGGGTGGGGGAAGACGAGATAAAGAGTAGGTGTGCGGCGAGGGTGACGTACCAGGCAAGAACAGATGGCGCTGGGGAACAAGAACGTTGAGGAGGTCATGGGGCCCACGTACGCGCGCATTTTCATGCTACTTTTATTGTGGATCTTTACTAATTTTTGCGTACGCCGCTGGATTCAGATACGTTGGTTTAGTTTACGTACCTGGTCAGTTTTCAGTATGGAGATGGACTGAAATTATGAGTATTTCCTCATTTTTTGCGCGAATGAGATAAATATACCACCTGCATGTCGCATGACAGTAGACTTGGTAATTTACTGGCACAGATACGCATGCCGTTCCAAGAACGAGGATAATAAGCGCTGATTTAATTTTAATTATTTACACGTCGTAAAGTATTTTCAATTTTTTTTTTATATATAGCACACTTTTTCAATTTTATTATCAATTTAGTACTGATTTGAAGAATATTACAAATTTATCACTTCTGACTAATTCAGTGCTGCATTGGCCAAAACGAACTAGTACAATCTCAAATTGCGCCTATATACGTATACGTTGGGTTGCCAATTTACTACACGACCAGAAACTCAACCCGAAAACCACACGGAAATTAGCAGGTTAAGCTGACCGTTTAGTTGACTTGATCACCGTTTTCAATTTTATTACAATTTCAACACTGCTTTGAAAAATATTATAAATAACTCACTTCTGGTCAATTCAGCGTTGAGTTGGTTAGAATGAACTGACATAATTCCAGATTGTGTCGGTACATGTATACACTGCCGCAATCAAGGATTACGTCAATTCATTAAAAAAAAAAAAACTTCGACCCTCAGATTGCGACAGTTAGGTGCAATCCCAAATTGCGTTCGTTTGCTGTCTTAACTTCCATTCCTTTTTATTTTTCTCATTCGAGTCTCCTTCCAACAAATGAATCCAAATCCAGAAAATAATATTTCCACAACCATCGTTGTTTTTCATTACAAACAACTGATGTTTACAGATCTACTTGTAGATTAACGATTTGAGCTTATTTTAGGCCAAAGGTATGTTTTTTTATTAAACTTTGAATTCTGCCATTTTTTTTTTGTTTTTTTGGGTATTTGGAGTTTTATATAGTGTTTATTTTGTGTTATATATAGAATGACTCCTATTATATTGCGACTATATGTTATTTTGATGGAAATTTGGTTATTGACGAACATAAATTTGGAATTTATAATGAAGGATCTTATAAATTGGCAAAGCTTTGGAAAAGTTCTAACTTCATACAAGTATTAGAGGTCATTTACAAAGCAAAAAGGATTAATTTGGAGGAATTTGACATAGAATTGGTTTGCAATTGGCAAGCCGATTCCAGATCCAATGCAATAAAAAAAATAGATAACGAAGACATTGTTTTGCCATGTAAAAATCTATAGAATTGTTAACAGAAGATTGTTGCAAGAACAACATGTAACTCCCTTTTCAAAGGCTCCTGCAGCCAACTATATATCCATATATATCCTCCTGTCAACATACCGAATTGTGGATAACAACAAATCTTTTTTTTTGGGTATAATCTGTTTATGATGATTTTAAGGCAAAACTAATACTAAAGGGGGAGTGAATAGTGCTTTTAAGGAATTTAAGAAAATCTAAAACTTATATGATTTACTATATGAATCACACACCACAAAGATAATTACAGACTCAAAACCAAACACAGAAATAAACAAAAATAAAATGCAGAGAAGGAAAGAACACACCGGATTTTATACTGATTCAGATTACTCCTATGTCCAGTCCCACAGAACGCTAGATCGCGCAGAGATTTATTACTATCTCAATATCCAAGTACAACACCCTTGATTTCACGGCCACAAGGTTACCACCATTTCCACCACCCTTGATTTCCCCGGCTACAAGGTTAACATCGTCTCCTTTCTTAATTTCACGGCTACAAGGAACACACCGTTTCTAGACTATCCCAAAACAATCCCAAATGATTACAACAGCCCTATAACTCTTCAATAGCACTTCGATTCAGAGAGTAATGAGTAGAGAGTGAGAAGAGAAGAAGTTTTATATAATTAGAATTGAAATCGGTAGAGTATAAGTTTAGAAATCATAAAAATATAATAATGGAGGAATGAAAAGGGATGAAGATGGAGAAGAAAATTGATTAAAAAATTCGAATTCAGCCCTTATTTATAAGATTTGAAAGGTTGCTACGCTTCTGAAACGTTACAAATGGTGAAAAGACACTTGCTTTCAAAACTGATAATATAACAGTTATATGTTGTTGCTACCAAAATTAACTCCAAGACTAGGTGACAGTGAAGGGGTATTGGAGAACCGCAAAAAGAGTGATCGGAGAGCAGCAGAAACCGGCACCCTCCCGGAGGGAAGGTACCCAAAGTCTATAGAATATCGACAAGAGACGTTCAATAGGGTTCATCCGACAAGACCTATCCGGCAGCAAGACACTTGAAAAAATGCCAACTAAGTCAGGAACTAAGAAAGAAGAAGACATGTGCTCCACTCCTCGAAACCCGGAGGGGTTATCAGTGTTAACCAGCTTAACACCGATACGCCAGAAGGCATCGAAGGCACCAAACCAGAGGAATGCAAGGATCATCCGAAACCTACTTCCGAAAACAAGTGTCGCACAGATATCGAAAGGTCACATTAAGGAACAACAGAAGCATCACCGGAAGCTACCCTCCACAAAACCAGACTGACCCGAAAGCTCCATCGGAAGGCTAACCAGGACCCAAGCAGAGATACAGGATACCCTTACTAATCTACTTAATGCAGGAACCAACAGCGATTTCAAACTGGCAGCTCTCCACGTACATCATGAGGGCAAGCTCCTCTAAGTATCCGCGAGAAAGCCGGAAGCCTACACCCAGAAGCTTACGTTTGGAAGCCTACATCTATGAGCTACAGCTGAGAGTTCAAATGCCGTCCGAAAGCCACCTCATCAACAAGCCCATAGCTATCTCAAAGGATCTCGATTGACCGGGACTCTCACTTTGAAGACCATAATTAACACCTCAAGGACAACCAGAAGCTAAACATTCGAGATCATGGAAAAAGCGACCGATAAAGGCCCACGTGGGCCCAATAACCTAACAGCAGAAGGGGCTAAAAATCCTCTATAAATAAGACCCCATGGGTCATATTGTAAGGGGGGAATTCTGGTACTCTTCCTCTTAAGAAAGAAAAACCCAAAAATGGAGATCAGTTTAAAAGATCTCTTCAATTCTGTTCATGTAAGTAAAAGATTACTAAAGAGAAAGATCTACGCCTATGGTCTCTACTATGAGTATATCATTCATAGTTATTGTTGTTTCAATTTACTGTTTGTTACCTATGTATTCTTGGATTCTTGCCTTAGTCTATATCTATAATTGGGGGAAACGACTCCTCTCAGTCAACCTAAATCCTCCCTATAAGCATAGGAACGATCAGCGAACTTAGATCCCCCAACGAATTTGGCCTGGATACCTAAGGATAGTAGTCTGACCCTAATCCATGAAGGATAAACAGACTATTTCCCTCTTAGGTCCATCCCCGCTGACCTGATTCTGGTGTTGACGGAAAATATCATTAACATTTTGGTGCTAGAAGGATGGCATGAACTTCCGCTCCTTTTTCCTACCTTTAATGCTTTAAAAGTAATCTTTCCACGTTTCTAACTATGTTGTTCCATCTTGGATAGGACTAAGTTTGGAAGAAGCAAGACTATCAGCAAAGGGTCTCGGAAAGGAGCTTCTGAGTACTAAGTTACTACCTCAAACTTCGTTTGTCTTCACTTTTTAGAGGATAGGTAACCTTGAACCTTCATCCTTATTGTAAACCCTTCGTACTTATCATAAACCTTCTTCCCTAAAACCTTCTACCCTTGCCTTCCTTCCCATCGTAAAAAGAAAAAACTCCCAATACCCATCGAAAAAGGTTGTGACAAAAGGGATCTGGGAACAAGATTCCAACGCATCAACCGCTTTGGAGAACAACACACTTTAGAATATTAGCTCAGTAAATCCGAAAATCAAAGAACCGTCAGACTTAATGTGAGGGGAGGGTAATGAGTTGGAACCATTACATTTGGCCTTGCATATTGATGCTACTATAAAGTCCATTGAAGAGAGCTCAACCCGTAGGAGCTCAATGTTTGATTTATGTCAAGTGGAATCAGAGATGAAGACATCTTCCGAGTTTGACAACCGAACTAGATCCTCGCTAAATCTACATGTTAGTTTAAGGTCACAAAGAAGCAATCAAGTGTTAACGGGGAATATAGCCCCATCATTTGGCCGACATGCTATGAGAGTAGAAGGCCTATGATTCTAACACAACCTTTGAATCTGAGTTTTGTAAAGGAGGGAGTCAAGGGGAGTAAGACCCTGAAATGACAACTACCCGCAGTGAAGGATTTGGAGGGTAATACTCGATCACAAGGTTCTTCGAAAGACATCGAACCAGACCAGAAAGATGAAGTCAAATCTACAAGGGAAAGTATGGCCATACAGATATCAGAAATAAAAGAGAAATCATATTCGATTCCTTCCAAGAAAAGAAGAACTAACCCTATAGACAAAAGATGCGACGAGAACCAACACGACGAAGGTAAAGAGAAATCTGAAAGTTCAACTACGAGAGAGTCTAGTCGCAAAAGCCCGAACCACGAAGACTTGGAAACCTACCTTAGGGGCATGGCGGAGAAAACCATAAACAATCTATTCGAAACCAAAAGGGTAAGAATCTTGGATAAGTATATTAGTGACAATGAAAGAACAACACCCTTGTTGATAAGATCAAGAATACAGCGATACCTCCACGTGTGAAGACCCCACCCATGAAATATTATGGAATTTCTAATCCAGACAACCATCTCATGGTCTTCAATAGCCATATGGACGTTTATGATGCTTCTGGTGCTGTACGATGCAGACTATTTCCAATGACACTTCAAGGAGCGGTCGCCAAATGGTACCGAAAATATCAAGAGTATACCATCCATTCATGGAAGCAGTTCTCTCATGAATTCTCAACGCAGTTCTGCGTTTACAAAGATACAGTATTGGGCTATACGATCCTTGCAAATATAAAGAAAAATCAGACCCGACCCAATGTTTATGATCCATTGATCACGAAACGTTACTCCAATAGAATAGGAATGGCAATGGGGCAGGTTGGAGCGGGTTTCTCATGCCCCAGACCCAACCTGAACTTTTTAAACCCCGCCCCAGACCCGCCCTATAGACCCGGTGCGGGTCTACAATTTCGCCCCATACCCGAAATCCGTACGGGTAAGGTTAGACCCAACCCGCTCCACGATCCGGTGATATTGTGTTCCCATATACACAAATTTATACACTTATATTTTTTATCATTAAATAATAGATTATATATGCACTGTCATACGTCCCAATGATAAGAGAATATAATAAAATGAGTTGTAAGATAATAGTTCAAAATGTATGCATTTGTTATTGTATGATTATCATTGATGCAATTTAATACTATGAAAAATTTATAGTTTGTTGATTGAAAGAATACAATATTCAAGTTATAACAATGTATACCCAAGAAGATTAACAAGTAATAATTATAGTTATAAAGTGTTTTAATGATGTTTCAATCATGCGGGTCGGGTTGGGGCGGGTTAGCCGTGCCTCAGACTCGACCCTAGACCCGGACCTCCAAAAGCGGGTCACGGGTCTACCTACCCCGAATACCCTATGGGGCAGGTCTAAATGGGTCAAAATAGGGGCGGGTTAAGCGGGTTTGGACCCTACACCCACCCTATTGCCATCCTACAAAAGAAGGAAAAAAAAAGTAAACAAAAGTTAATTTCAAAATAAAATGCATGACTTAAGCAAAAAAATCACTAGCCACATAAGCTTGGGTATGGCCAAAGTGATAAGATGAGATAATGTTTGGAGTTTTAAAATGCAATAGTAGGACGTAGTAGTTGACTGCATAGAGATACGTCAACGTGTAATTTTTGCGAAGGAAAAAGAAATTGTGAATGACTATAGTAAAATTTAAAGAATTTCATTTATGAAATAGACAGATATTTTCTGAAGAAAAATACATCTATTGAACCACAAACTGCATGGAGTAGTGGGCTTATTTCATCATTATTTCATACACTATTTCATATTTAGCTATAGTGGCATGCTATTTAGCAAGCGTTCATATTGATGTATTAGAATTAAAATACATTCATAGAAAATTACTCTAACTTAGAAGCCATATTATTTGAATATACATACACATACACCTAATTGAGCAATTAATGATATATTTTTTTTGGCACCTGGACCACATTTCCTTTGCATGTTTTTATAGACTGATAGTCTCTACTATGTAAGGGGAAGATGAGTGTGCCAACGGTTTCCAATAAAAACAAATTCATTTTTTTTTAAAGTTTGACAATAAATAAATGGTTTACGGAAAAATACCAGTAAAACATAGTAGTAAACAGAAAGGAAAATCTATAGTGCATCAACCTCATCGAAGGCCCAAGTCTTGCCAGAAGTAGGCAAAAGTCTTTTGCGGTTGGCTTGATAAAAGTAGTTTAAGAACACTCCACAAATTTTTTTCCAATGTTAGCCAATGGAAAGATAAGTAGTTCAAGATCTCGGAGAAAGAAGGAAAAAACACTTTTATCGGAACTTTGCATTGATTTTAAATATAAATTTTTTTTTGAAAGTTAAGCGCTAATTTTATTAATCAACAAAATATTTACAATTTTAAGCTCTCAAGCATATGCAAGGCTTACAAAATGAATAATCTCAAAACGTTACTAATGTCACTGTAGTAAATTACATGACCCACAAATCAAAAAACTACTGTGATAAAAGCAAATAACAAATAATAGCAACTTGCTTCATAGCTCATTAAAGCTTGATGTATCTGATTGGTTGACCTCAAAACAGCTTCCAATTAACAGAGTGTCCCATGATAAGTTTGCTAGCCTCAGGTCTACATGCTGATAAACAGCATAACACGAAATCTGAAAAAATGAAGCCTCATGCAACTATATAGAGATCCCAAAAACCAGAATATCACTTAACATCAATGAATTGTCACTGCAACTACATCAATTAAAAGAAGTACAGCCTTATCACATTATGTAAGAGAAGGGTCATACAGTGGATTTTTCCTCGTATGTCTTTTGGTAGATTTCAACTTACTACTGAGAGGCATCACATCCTCTGGACCGTAATCATTACTTCATCTAGATCATCATCAGCCCAAAATTTTCCATTTAGTTTATTGTTCTTGGAATTAAATGATGGTAGAGAGGTAGTGGGCACCACAGTTGAAAGCAGGGCTTTTTTAACAATGGGAAATGTTAAACCTGCGCCTGTTACACTAGGAAGAGGTAGTTGAAAGTTCGAAAGAGGTTTCAAGTTTCCATATGGGGAAGATTTTGAGGGTGTAGAAGCTAAAGGTGCTGATTTTGTGGCAATAATAGAGAATTTAGAAGTGACAGAATTTATTACAGTGGTACGCATCAGACCACATGATGCAGATGTATTGCGCATGCCTGAATTTCCTTTCGGGGATTTGTCAACTTAACAGAATTTTTATCAAAGAGATTGCCTAGCAGATCCTCCTTCTCTTCAACTTGATTGATTTGCTCTATATTTTGAGCTGCAGCCTCCTTAATAGTATTGATTAATGCTACAAAGCTAGTAGCAGCTTCAGCATTACCTCCTGTATTATAATCAACCTATAGACTATTAACTTGTACATTAGTGTTAGTATTAACCTCATCAATAACCATCTCAGTATTACCGTTTCCATCATTCTCATTTGCTAAGTCATCAAAATTATTTGCGTTAACATTAGTCATAAAATTGGTGAACATCCTGAAATAAAATACGATAGTTAGGTTACAGAAACAAATGCTTTCGTACTTGATTTAATGTTACAGATCGTCCCGAAAGAAGTGAATTTTCACCCTTTGATACCTTAGATAGTTTCCAATGAATGAAGTCAACATTATACACACACACACACACACATGTACGGCTTTCGACTTCCGGGCTACCAAAGGCATATGAAACTAAGGTCTCTTATATCGGGTGTGACCAAAGCCATATGCAATATTAATCTCGTTCTCTTTTCAAAGGGCTAGTAATTCTAGTGGGAAGGCTTTGTCCAAAGATTTAGTAAACAAAGAATCTTATATCGTGGAACCCACTAAGAAGGGGATGATTTGATTATGTCTTTCGAAGGAAATCAGGTTTCGTTAGTGGCAATTCCTCCTACACCTTCCGGGTAAGGCTATACCATTGTCGGTCTTAAATATATTATCCCTCTGATCCTCATAGGTTTTGCAACATGGTTTCAGATAATAGTAAGAAATTGGAAGTAATTAAGATCATATGCCTCTTCTCGTAAAATTAAACTCTTTAGGCAGTGGCAGACGCATGGGGAAAAAATCAATGGAGGCAAAAATCTCAGAGGGGGCAAAATTATTGTGCGTAAGTTTTTCATGTGGATGAGAGGTGCCATTATTTAAATTTAACATGCAAAAATATTACATTTTAACATGGATTCTTAAAAAAAAACTCAGTGAGGGCAGCTGCCCCCATTAGGCCCCATGTAGCTCTGCCAGTGTCTATAGGTGGAGATTCTCAATTCTGCTTCTTTATCATAAATAGCCAAATATGATTACAGAAAAAGAGAAACCCCCAAATTGATTTCGAAATTATTATTACACTCTGCGATTGTAAATATAGATTTTAGAATGAGATTACTTGAAACGCCTTTTAGGACAATGAGTCTACTATTAAATATGAAGTTGTTTTCTAGTGTATAATTCTTCGAGACCCTTTTTCTTCGAGCCTTTTAAGGTCAATGCTTTAGTTTTCGGATTTGGACAATATTTTTGGGAGGATATGTCCTTCAGTGCCAGTAAAAGGGGTTTCTCTTCATTATACTAGATAACTCCTTGTCTTTTTCATATCTTTGCCTCCGCCTTGCCTAGTGACAACACTCCATTTGATTTAGTATGAAGTTTTTGCTCTCTCTAGAAGTCTTTACTTTAATTTACTCTTGATCTTTCCGGAAGCTTCTTACTTTATTCTAGCCTTCTTTCAGCTTGTCTACCCAAGGGAATATATTTGGTTAAAATTCACAGCCCTCCCCCCAAGTGTGAAGGAAGTTCTTGTTCTTGTTCTTGATAACAAAGATTGTGAAAGCTTCCAACTCTTTCCTACCCGCAAACTCATTCATGTCAGCATTTGTGTTGAATTTTATAGATTTCAAGAATATCGCATATGCATAGGTTCATTTAGTTGTTTATAGTTGAAAGGGTAGGATTAATCTAATCATATAGCCTGAAATTCCTAATCAGGTATAATTTAGGTGCAAATCTAGAAATCTATCTTTAGGATCAACTGACACATATGTAGTCTCTGTTGGCTTGTGTGAGTTTAAAACCCAATTTCAGGTAATAGAACTACAAAACATTTTCTTTGAAATAATTAATATAATTGAAACCATCTCCGATGCAAAAAAGACCCGAAACCTAAGTTCAAGTATTTGAAAATGAGGAATTCAAAATTCCTTCTCTGGAGTTAATGCATAGAACGGAGCCTTCGTCATTTGAAGATCAAAGAACTATACTTGGGTATTTAGAATAATAGAGTTATAAAAATCGAGAAATCCTCCTCCAGAAATAATATATATAGACGAAGCCACTTTCGGCTAATGCAAGACCCGATATCCAGATCTAGGTATTAAACTAATAGAAGTCCAAAAATCATCTTCTTGAAGTAATAAACACACTACTACAAATCTGCGATTTTTTGACAAGCATTTGGCGACTTTATGGCATCGCTAAAAAATTTAGCCATGCCATACTGACGCTAAATTCAGGTCAAAAAAACGAGCGTCACTAAATTGCATGGCATCGCTATGGTGTCAAAGAACTATCGCCGCTACGGTGTCTATAACGACCCGGATTTTTAGCATTTGAATAATTAATTAATTTAATTATTTTAAATAGTGGTTTATTAATTTAGTTGACTTGAATTCAATATTTTTGTTCTAATATAAATGGTAATAAGCTTAAAAACGTTAGTTGATGTGTTTTAATTGGAATCTGAAACCGTAGAATATTTTATAGATTTAGGATTGGTTTTAGAACATCGTTTTCATATCGTCCCTAAAATTATACATATTAATACAGAATCAACGTAAAAATCTTTACCAGTATGAACACATCGTTTCAAAATCTAAACCTTACCATATCCATTTGAAATCTTTGATATGTCTTATCCGAATATTTGAGATTTTTGCGAGTCTGTACACATAAGTGTAAACAAATTTATGTAAATATCTCTACCATATCTTTTAAGCTTTCACCTATCATTATCAAGTTTCATCCAATCTAACGAAATCTCAGCAAGATACATAAAACAGTTACGTGACTCAAACATATCGGCTGTCCCCAATTAATTCCACTGTTCAAGAAAACAATGTTTGTTCTTTTCTTGCTGAAGACAGCAGCACATGTATAAGTCAAAGCATACTAAAAAAATTAAACAATTCTAAAGCTTTTACTGAAAGCCAATCGTGTTCCTTCTGAAGGAAGCCACTCTGAATCTTCAAGGAGAAGCCTTAGGGTGTGTTCTTTGCAAGCGGAAGCGGAGAATTTGAGCGGAGTATTATAGCGGAGAATAGTAGTTAGCGGACCATGCGTTTGGCGGTTTTAACGGAGTATTTAAGCGGAATATTTTATTTATATTTTGTAATTTAACCAATTACAGATTAAAACATAACATTATAATTATTGCAGAACAACACAGTTAACAAAACATAACAGTTCATTACATAAAAACAGTACAGAAAGTGATACATTGCAGAAATACAAAATAAGCAGCTAAAGGGATACATTGCAGAAATAAGAAAACAGTAGATAAAGTGATACATTGCAGAAATCTATTAGTGCATTCCTGCTGCAACAAGCTCGTCTCTTATGTGATCGCGACGCACTGCCATATCAGCGCTGCCTTGATAGCGTTGAGCCGGTGGTAGGTCATTATTGCCTATGTTTCGCACGTCGGCGTATTCTTGTTCGTACTCTTCTGGAATAAGACTTGGATCATCATCATAAGTCATAAAATCTGGATCACCCATATTTTATTTGCGTATATAATTGTGTATTGCCATCGTAGCAACAACAATTTTTGTTTGAGCTGCAAACTTGTAGGTTGACATATTTCTGAGTATAATAAATTTCTTTTTCCATATTCCGAATGTCCTCTCAATTGCCATACGTAAACTAGAATGGTAGAAATTAAAATTTTCATTATGGGATTTCGGTTGATGAGGAAAATTGGAACTTCTGTCATTCACCACAGAATTAAAAATTCGACTGTCGTGTGTAGTACCTTCCCATCTAGGTACAGCATACGTAAATAGTAAATCGAACGAGCATACAGCCAAAATATTCTGTGTAGCGTATCCTTTTCTTCCGATATACGGAACAATTCGATCTGGAGGTAAGTGTGCTATAACATGTGTGCCGTCTATTGCACCAATGCAGTTTTTAAAGTATGGATAGTAACGGTTATCATTACTAATTTCAGCAGGAATTGAGTTAAATTGAGGATCACCCGGTTTTATAATAGCGGTAGATAATACTAGGACGGCATTCAAAACAACATGAAAATAATGAAAGATTATGCAACCTGACCTTTGAAATCTTTCAGCCACATGTCTGTTCGAATTAGCGGTGGCAATAGTCCATAAAAATATCCCAACCGCTTCTCGAACAGTAACATTTTCTGAAGTGGTCAATCCGCAACTTTCCAGCCTATCGCATAACAAAAGAAAACATAACCGTTTCATATGAAACTGCCTTTGACATCTTGCCTGATGACCGTTAAGTATGTCGTCTATCCACATCAATCCGGTATACGTCGAAGCATGAATCCGACGTCCTATTTCGCTTCGGCGACCACGTAAGTACGCTCCAATTAGGATGATATCCTCTAAATCGTCTGAATTGGAATCACCATCATTTGGAAATGGATTCTCCATTGTAAGAAAGAGTGGAAGAAGGTGATTGAGGAGTAGATGAGTGGGGGAGGATTTATAAGGGTAGGGGAACGGAGGGAGAAGTGCCAACGGCTGGGCCGTTGGCATAGGACGCGTCCGACGCTACGGACGCGTCCTATGCCAACGGCTCAACTTTGAGCCGTTGGCACAACGACTCAAAATGAGCCGTTAGCCAACGGACGTGTTGGACACGTCTGACGCTCTAATGCGTCCGTTGGCTAGCGGACCCGTTAGGAGCCAAAGAACAGCCCCTTACTTTCCCCCTTATATAAGCGTGACCCATCCCATTTCTTAGCAAATCTCCTCTTCCACTTACAACTAATAAATCGCAACTTCAAAATGATATTAAATCATTCCAAAATCTCTACTTCCCTAGTTGCTTTCCACTGCGTTCGTTACCCTACCAGTAAAAACCAAAAATTCCAACGCTTCAATAATCAAAATAAGATTAGGAATGAAATAAGATTTGCAGCCTTCCATTTATCCATCCCAAAATTCCCAAATGTTTCTTCCTTCCAACAGCGTTCCCTAGTTCGTCAAAAAATGAGAAAAAAGTGGTGCGACTTGATACCAGAATACTCGGTTTTTGTATAACGGTGCTTCGGCGCCGGTTTTATGCGTGGTTGAGGTTGAGATAGGAGAGTTTTATTCTCGTTGTGACAGGTTTTGTGTTGTTTTGGGGCTCGAGCTGGCATCGGGTAGGGTGCTGGAGCAGCTCGAAGGGGTCATCGCGTGAAGGCAGTTTGCCGGACCTTCGGCGAAGTAGGGAGGTGGCGTTTTTGATGGGTGGATTTGGTTCGTGCCTGGAATTGTGGATTCTCTATGTAGAAGATGGAGTTAATCGGTGATGTTCATGTGAAGGCTAACGGGTAGAGGAGGTGGTTGTATGTTATCTAGTTGAAATTGGTGAAGTAAGGGGAGGAAAAAAAGGGCAGTGTTGGTTTTACTGTGAGGTTTGGATTATTATTTAACAAAGTGTATTGGGAAGAAGAAGTGTAACACCCCGTAATTCTGTAACACTAAGATTCGCAAATCAAGGCAGAATTAAAAGTTAAAATCAAAATCAAGGGAAACAGGCTACGCGATTGCATTCGTCTCGGAAAAATACGCGAAATAGAGTCCGAATTTTCGAAAATCGGAGTCCGTATGACCAAGATATGGCCCGTCAAAGTTTTCAGAAAATTCCATGTTCAAAACAGTTTAAACTAGAGTCAAATTCGAATTCAAACGCACAGGGGGCAGGGCGGGAAAATCCCCGCCCAGGTCAAGTCGACAGGGGTGTCGACTGCACAGTCGACACCCCCCCCCATGTCGACTGCCCAGTCGACATGGGTGTCGACATGCGTGTCGACCTCCCCGCTTTTTCCAGCTTTCTGCACCTGGTTCGTTCTGATGTATTTGGTCACATTTTCTGACCAGGTTCGTCCGCCTAACACTATATAAACAGCCCTGGTCCTCTTCTCTATTCACAATTCTTTTCTACCCTTATGCTGCAAAGATTCTTGTTA
Organism: Allium sativum; assembly: GCA_030737875.1. Taxonomy (NCBI): domain Eukaryota; kingdom Viridiplantae; phylum Streptophyta; class Magnoliopsida; order Asparagales; family Amaryllidaceae; genus Allium; species Allium sativum. The sequence continues at coordinate 40,836,592 of CM060913.1, forward strand.
GACATGGCTTCTCCTCCTCCTCTAAAATATATAAATAAAATAATATATATAAAATAAACCAAGACGAGGAAATGCCGCTAAAAGATTTTCAAGAAGAGGTTCAAGTCAAGCTAGGATTCAAGAGGAGGTTCAAACGACTTCAACGACTGTTTTTTTCTACGAATCTTAGCAACGCCATCTTTCTGTTCTAATCTAATCTCTGTAAGTCAGTTATTTCTAGATCTGAACATTATTCTCTATTCGTGACATGAAATTAAAGGAATAAAAGAATATGCCAAATCTCTCTCTCTATTCGAATTAGTCCCTATACTCTTGAACCTAATTAAGAACTGTTATGATTCGAGGACAAATAAGACCGTGACTATGAAACTATGAACCTTAAAACCATATGCCTATGACTATGAACATTTGCCTATGACTATGAACATTGCCTATGACTTTGGACATTGCCTATGACTATGAACATTGCCTATGACTGTGACTGTGACTATGAGGATTATTTCCTTGACTAAGCCTATGCCTTTGATTAGGAAATATAAACTATTGCCCATGACATAACAAGGACATCTGTGATTAAACACCTGTGATTTATGACTAGGAGAGTGTTGCTAAAGTTTAGTGACTATGAAATTGGGTCTAAACCCGATCATCTATTCTGTCTATTCTTGGCTATCTTTGGTTTTAGACCTTGGGAATTTACCTATTAAGTTAGGTCTACCCATGTTCTTGAACCGACGTCTCTGTTCTGTCTATTCTTGGTTTTCTTTGGTTTTAGACCTTGGGAATTTACCTATTAAGTTAGGTCTACCCATGTTCTTGAACCGACGTCGTTATTTAACCCTCTTTATGCCAGTTAGTATGTCTATCTTTTGCATAGCATCTTTGGTTCATTCCCTATTTTCTACGAACCTAGCTTTATTTATAATCTAGACTGAATCACGATTATATGAACGGTGGGAATGCGGTTTGGGCAAAATATGAAATTTACTAAAAACATAGTTTAACTTGGAAATTGGCATAAATTGGGAACATGTATTATGGCATGTTCATAGAAATGAAAATTGGATAAATTTGACATGAATTATAAGACGTGTAATTTGAATCTAGTATTGACGTGTAAATCTAGCATTTACATGAATAGTGAACTAGAGTAATAAGTCTAGTTTGACGTGAATTAGAATGTTGAATCGGAATTGGATTAGCTAATTTGGCACGGTAAGTATATTGGCATAAATATGAAATTGGCCATAATTGGGAATAACTGTCAGGTTTAGCAAAATCATGGTTAGTGACACTTAATTTGGTATAGTCTACATACCAAAAGGGCATAAATACGATATAGAGGGGAGAATGGGCCGTAAGAATAAATGTTGACAGTTCACATTAAAAGAGTAATTAGGAAATAAGTAAATTAGGAATAATTTACTTATAGAATTTGGCCTAAATGAGGAAATGTAAATTTAGACAAATTAAAGATTTATTAACGACATCTCTTTTAATGAAACACCAGAAAGTTCTAGGGTGACAGAGAGGATAGTGTCTAGGCTTGGGTTTGGAAAATACAAGTTTCCTGCTCTCCCTGGCTATCCCTAACTGATCCGACGGATGGGATGGTTACTTTTAAAAACCTGATTTGAAAATTAATCAAAACCCTTTGAAATTAGAAAACACGAATATGCCTAACCCTAGGTTAGACTGAGTTGCGATGTAAACCTGCCCGGAACCAACTGGCACATCCAGTATTCGCAACAATATCTGTCTAATGTGAGTGGTCGCGGCTTTAATCTATTTAGTTAAAGCTAGAACAAGAATGGTAGGGTTAAGTTAACTAAGACACTTAACCAGTTCAACATGATAACTAAACTGATGGGTGGGGTTAGGTTCAGACTGACACTTAATACAGTTGAGCTAGAATGAGAGGGTTAAGTCCATAGGAACACTTAACCAACTTAACATAGTTAAGCTTGGATGAGAGGGCTAAGTCCATAGAGACACTTAACCAAACTCAAGGTAGCAAGACAAGATTTGTAGGGGTTAAGTAACTAAGAAAACACTTAGCCAAATTAACATGTTGACTAGACTAAGAAGGTGGGGTTAAGTAAAGTTAATACACTTAGCCAATTTGATATGTTAGCTGGGCTAGACCGTAAGGTTAAGTAAACTTGAACACTTAACCATCTAGTTGGGATAAAGGAATAAGGCTAAGTCTAAAACATGAAGGGACAATACTTAACCATTAATAACATGTTAGTGAAAACAGACGGACAAGGTTAAGTTAAAAAGGAACACTTAACCAATACATGATGAATGGGTAGGGTTAAGTAATAAGAAATACTTAACCAATATAACTTGGTTTGTGGTGGGGTTAAGTCAACATGAATTACTGATAACACTTAACCAGTTTAACAGGATGAATGAAGAGGGTTAAGTTGGCTTGAATTGACTAATGACACTTAACCAATCCAAATTGACGGGAAAGGGAACTAAGTAGTAAACCTTAGTTAAGAAAACAATGATTCTGGAAACTAAGTGGTAAATCTTAGTTAGTAAAACTAAGTAGTAATTCTTAGTATAACACGGGAAGGAGCAAATGTCCGTCTAGTAGAAAGAAGGCTCCAACGAATTGGGTTACGAAGCCCGAGGCTTCGAGGGGACGTGAGGGTACTCTTGGTATCCCTCTGTGAGGCTGCATATGATCCTTCTGGGCTCACAGAGGTTAAGGTCTGCGTAGAAGAACCAGGGGCATGCCTTGGTTGCAATACATGGCAACCTAAAGACCAGGATGGACAGGCGTGATTCGGCGAGAAAACAGTAGTCCTGTGATAGCAACTCGTCGTCTACCATCCATCTTGAGTCAATCGAGATACGTGAAGCGGAAAGGCGAAGAACTCCAAAAGACCATATACTTGCTATCTAGTTATGGGTGAGGATGGCCATAGGATAGTGGGGCACCGGGGGCCGGCGTATAGTTCTCATTTTACAAGGTGTGCCTTTCATTAGTTGAGGGAGGGGTCGAGTGGGACCATAGCCACTGGAATAAAAAAAAGACCTTAGTATCTGCATCGGCAGATATCTGAAAGCTCCCGACCGAGTTTTGTATTCCTTGATTTGCCCTGTCACAGGACTCGGACCGCACATTACAGGACATGTGCATCTAGAAAAGCGATAACGATTCGCGATACATGCGTGGGGAAGTATAGGAACATATACCACTTTAGGTAGTGTATCCTAGACTTGGGGCATTGTTCGACGGGTAGCACAATCCCTAGTTGAACTAGGTGGCATAAACCCTGAATCCGAAAGGCGTTCAGCAGATAGCGTAAACCCTAATTGAATCTAGAAAGCACTTGATAGAAAAACCCTAGATTAAATTTAGGTAATAAATAATAAATGGATGCCCGATGGCAGTGGAAAACACATGGATCGGAATCACGTTATCGTTACTAGTTAGGACACTAGTTAGGAGGTGCAGAGATATAGAAACCAGTATAATAAGGAAATAACGAAGCGGCGAAAGTATTAGAGCATATCCAGTTCATCTTATCTTAGTATATCTTGTGTTAATCTTGGCTAATCTTGCCAACCCTATCATCATGGTGTTATCTTGTATTCAGTTAATTCATGTCGTTTTGTTTTTCCATGTTCATATGCTAGAAGTTGCTGAACTTACTCAGGCTTTATGTCTGACTCTGTTTTTCTTTCGTCTTCTTTTCTTCCGTCCCCCCCAAGGTAGTAGAGGAGGGAATAGTATAGCTCAGGTTAAGTTGGAACCTCACTCTTTCCCAGCTTGAAGATTTGTCGAAGTTTGTTTGGATTCTCTTTTCAGATGATATGGCTGGCTCTTGCTAAACTTGGGGGAATATAAATGTATTTTCATGCTTCTTTATTTTGTAAGACAGATGATACTCTGATATTGTAAAGAAATCATTGTACAAACTATTTTATCAATAAGGCAAAGTTTTATTTTTCGCTGTTTAATTTTTGTCTGTCTTGTAATTTATCTGCATCTTTTACATTAAAATGCTCCATAGAACTTAGTGCATTCCCTTTGTGAGTGACACTAACGGACGTGGGGTGTTACACGTGGTATAAGAGCTGAAGGTTACCAGATCAGATAAAGGATTTGAAAAAAATTATTTTCAAAACGGTTTTTAAAGACGCATTTTCAAAAGAAAAGATTTGTTTTAAAGGCATATTCCCCAAAGCCATACGCACTATCTTCTCTTCCTCTATTTGAATTCTTGTCTCCTTCTTTCTTGAGTCTCTAGGGCTCCTGGCTTTCTGGGAGGTAACCTCATCGATGGGCGAAGTAGTGCCCCGGCTTCCATCCATAGCCATAGTTGTCTCACCTACGGCCAGTTTTCCTTCAAGCTTTTAGGGTTTTCCGTACGATGGAAGCAGTTTTCGAGAGATTTGTCAACATACGGAAGAGGATGAGGAGTTTGGCTAAGGAGCACAACCCTAGTAGGAGGAATTCATGGATGTAGATTTAGCTCACAAAGAAGGAAGGAATTATAAAACCTAAGACAAGAAGAAGTATCTTTGCTAGGGAAAGATAGGGCATATAATTAAGGACAAGGGCAAGAACAAGGAACAAGATTTTCAGAAGGGCAAGTACATACTTTCACCACCAAGCGTACCTAGGAGAAAGGTAGTAAAGTTCTGTTGGAAGAGTCTAGTTTTGCTGTTCGTACTATTCCCTTTTGGTTTTAGCGCTTCACATTTGTTCATATCCACTTCCATAGTTGAGTCTCTGCACCATAGTACTTGTATCGTAGAAAGATCCCACTAGAGTCTCAAATCCTATTGGTGGTCCGACCAGTTTATTTTTGGTTAGTAGGGATTTGAGGATAGCTATCGAGTTTGCTTATATCATCTCACGAGGATCGTCTAAATTCGGAGGAGATATTCCTTGGGTGTTCGTCTGATATTGGTTTAGGCCTTTGGGGCTTGTACTTGAGGAATATCGAGTTCGACTAGGATGGTTTGTGTGAGAGATGAATAGTTGTGGCAGGTACTCTAAAAAGCACGTAGTAACCTTTCGACCCCTACAGTTATGGCATGGCGGATAAGAGGGAGACCTCTAATCATCTTAGTACATATACTTGGAACCGTGATTGACATCTGTTTATTTTGGAATTGGAGGTCAGAAACTTCACAATTGTGAAGTTAAATTAGTTAAGATACAATGGAGTAAAGCTCAAGAAGGCTAGATACTAGTGTCATACCCTTTTTCTTAAGGGTGCATCCTTGATTTCTTTGTGTAGGAGCTTTACGCATAATTGTTTCTCTCTTTCCGAAGTATATCACCTAGGTCGTATCTTCGATCCTTAGGTAGAAGCCAATGGATGTAAACATGTGTTTGAAATATGTTATGGTTGGTGGTTGCAAGTGGTTGCTAATGGTTGCTCGTGGATGCATATGCATACTTATTAGGCACTAGCTCAGTTCGGGCGCTTTCATATTGCATTTACAGATATGTATTTGTTTGTAAGTTAAGTCTGATATGTTATCATATGGATGTTGTATATGGATGAATGGTCGTGCACGCATGTAGTATTTAATAACTAGGGATGCTTGCATACATGATTGGACGCATGGCACTGACATGATTCGCATTAAGAAGGTCAACTGAATCAGTAGATCGCCTGATTTTGCATTAGATAAAGACATATACACACACTATGCATATGAACATGATGGCATTAGAAATCTTTTAAGGACAATGAATGCCTGTGATTGAATGGTTGAGTAGATGGGTGATTGGATGGTAGGACACATTCTTCCTAACTTGGAGATTTCGGGGATGAAATCCTTTTAAGTGGGGGAGAATGTAACACCCCGTAATTTTGTAACACTAAGATTCGCAAATAAAGGCAGAATTAAAAGTTAAAATCAAAATCAAGGGAAACAGGCTGCGCCATTGCGTTCGTCTCAGAAAAATACGCGAAATAGAGTCCGAATTTTCGAAAATCGGAGTCCGTATGACCAAGATATGGCCCGTCAAAGTTTTCAGAAAATTCCAAGTTCAAAACAGTTTAAACTAGAGTCAAATTCGAATTCAAACGCACAGGGGGCAGGGCGGGAAAATTCCCGCCTAGGTCAAGTCGACAGGGGTGTCGACTGCACAGTCGACACCACCCCCCCATGTCGACTGCCCAGTCGACATGGGTGTCGACCTGCGTGTCGACCTCCCCGCTTTTTCCAGCTTTCTGCACCTGGTTCGTTCTGATGTATTTGGTCACATTTTCTGACCAGGTTCGTCCGCCTAACACTATATAAACAACCCTAGTCTTCTTCTATATTCACAATTCTTTTCTACCCTTATGCTGCAAAGATTCTTGTTAGACATGGCTTCTCCTCCTCCTCTAAAATATATATAAATAAAATAATATATATAAAATAAACCAAGACGAGGAAATGCTGCTAAAAGATTTTCAAGAAGAGGTTCAAGTCAAGCTAGGATTCAAGAGGAGGTTCAAACGACATCAACGACTGTTTTTTTTCTACGAATCTTAGCAACGCCATCTTTCTGTTCTAATCTAATCTCTGTAAGTCAGTTATTTCTAGATCTGAACATTATTCTCTGTTCGTGACATGAAATTAAAGGAATAAAAGAATATGCCAAATCTCTCTCTCTATTCGAATTAGTGCCTATACTCTTGAACCTAATTAAGAATTGTTATGATTCGAGGACAAATAAGACCGTGACTATGAAACTATGAACCTTAAAACCATATGCCTATGACTATGAACATTTGCCTATGACTATGAACATTGCCTATGACTTTGGACATTGCCTATGACTATGAACATTGCCTATGACTGTGACTGTGACTATGAGGATTATTTCCTTGACTAAGCCTATGCCTTTGATTAGGAAATATAAACTATTGCCCATGACATAACAAGGACATCTGTGATCAAACACCTATGATTCATGACTAGGAGAGTGTTGCTTAAGTTTAGTGACTATGAAATTGGGTCTAAACCCGATCATCTATTCTGCCTATTCTCGGATATCTTTGGTTTTAGACCTTGGGAATTTACCTATTAAGTTAGGTCTACCCATGTTCTTGAACCGACGTCTCTGTTCTGTCTATTTTTGGTTTTCTTTGGTTTTAGACCTTGGGAATTTACCTATTAAGTTAGGTCTACCCATGTTCTTGAATCGACGTCGTTATTTAACCCTCTTTATGCCAGTTAGTATGTCTATCTTTTGCATAGCATCTTTGGTTCATTCTCTATTTTCTACGAACCTAGATTTATTTATAATCTAGACTGAATCACGATTATACGAACGGTGGGAATGCGGTTTGGGCAAAATATGAAATTTACTAAAAACATAGTTTAACTTGGAAATTGGCATAAATTGGGAACATGTATTATGGCATGTTCATAGAAATGAAAATTGGATAAATTTGACATGAATTATAAGACGTGTAATTTGAATCTAGTATTGACGTGTAAATCTAGCATTTACATGAATAGTGAACTAGAGTAATAAGTCTAGTTTGACGTGAATTAGAATGTTGAATCGGAATTGGATTAGCTAATTTGGCACGGTAAGTATATTGGCATAAATATGAAATTGGCCATAATTGGGAATAACTGTCAGGTTTAGCAAAATCATGGTTAGTGACACTTAATTTGGTATAGTCTACATACCAAAAGGGAATAAATACGATATAGAGGGGAGAATGGGCCGTAAGAATAAATGTTGACAATTCACATTAAAAGAGTAATTAAGAAATAAGTAAATTAGGAATAATTTACTTATAGAATTTGGCCTGAATGAGGAAATGTAAATTTAGACAAATTAAAGATTTATTAACGACATTTCTTTTAATGAAACACCAGAAAGTTCTAGGGTGACAGAGAGGATAGTGTCTAGGCTTGGGTTTGGAAAATACAAGTTTCCTGCTCTCCCTGGCTATCCCTAACTGATCCGACGGACGGGATGGTTACTTTTAAAAACCTGATTTGAAAATTAATCAAAACCCTTTGAAATTAGAAAACACGAATATGCCTAACCCGAGGTTAGACTGAGTTGCGATGTAAACCTGCCCGGAACCAACCGACACATCCAGTATTCGCAACAATATCTGTCTAATGTGAGTGGTCGCGGCTTTAATCTATTTAGTTAAAGATAGAACAAGAATGGTAGGGTTAAGTTAACTAAGACACTTAACCAGTTCAACATGATAACTAAACTGATGGGTGGGGTTAGGTTCAGACTGACACTTAATACAGTTGAGCTAGAATGAGAGGGTTAAGTCCATAGGAACACTTAACCAACTTAACATAGTTAAGCTAGGATGGGAGGGCTAAGTCCATAGAGACACTTAACCAAACTCAAGGTAGCAAGACAAGATTTGTAGGGGTTAAGTAACTAAGAAAACACTTAGCCAAATTAACATGTTGACTAGACTAAGAAAGTGGGGTTAAGTAGCTTTAATACACGTAGCCAATTTGATATGTTAGCTGGGCTAGACCGTAGGGTTAAGTAAACTTGAACACTTAACCATCTGGTTGGGATAAAGGAGTAAGGCTAAGTCTAAAACATGAAGGGACAATACTTAACCATTAATAACATGTTAGTGAAAACAGGCGGGCAAGGTTAAGTTAAAAAGGAACAATTAACCAATACAGGATGAATGGGTAGGGTTAAGTAATAAGAAATACTTAACCAATATAACTTGGTTTGTGGTAGGGTTAAGTCAACATGAATTACTGATAAGACTTAACCAGTTTAACAGGATGAATGAAGAGGGTTAAGTTGGCTTGAATTGACTAATGACACTTAACCAATCCAAATTGACGGGAAAGGGAACTAAGTAGTAAACCTTAGTTAAGAAAACAATGATTCTGGAAACTAAGTGGTAAATCTTAGTTAGTAAAACTAAGTAGTAATTCTTAGTATAACACGGGAAGGAGCGAATGTCCGTCTGAGTAGAAAGAAGGCTCCAACGAATTGGGTTAGGAAGCCCGAGGCTTCGAGGGGACGTGAGGGTACTCTTGGTATCCCTCTGTGAGGCTGCAGATGATCCTCCTGGGCTCACAGAGGTTAAGGTTTGCGTAGAAGAACCAGGGGTATGCCTTGGTTGCAATACATGGCAACCTAAAGACCAGGATGGACCGGCGTGATTCGGCGAGAAAACGATAGCCCTATGATAGCAACTCGTCGTCTACCATCCATCTTGAGTCAATCGAGATATGTGAAGAGGAAAGGCGGAGAACTCCAAAAGACCATATACTTGCTATCTAGTTATGGGTGAGGATGGCCATAGGATAGTGGGGCACCGGGGGCCGGCGTATAGTTCTCATTTTACAAGGTGTGCCTTTCATTAGTTGAGGGAGGGGTCGAGTGGGACCATAGCCGCTGGAATAAAAAAACAGACCTTAGCATCTGCATCGGCAGATATCTGAAAGCTCCCGACTGAGTTCTGTATACCTTGATTTGCCCTGTCACAGGACTCGGACCGCACATTAAAGGACATGTGCATCTAAAAAAGCGATAACGATTCGCGATACATGCGTGGGGAAGTATAGGAACATATACCACTTTAGGTAGTGTATCCTAGACTTGGGGCATCATTCGACGGGTAGCATAATCCCTAGTTGAACTAGGTGGCATAAACCCTGAATCCGAAAGGCGTTCAGCAGATAGCGTAAACCCTAATTGAATCTAGAAAGCACTTGATAGAAAAACCCTAGATTAAATTTAGGTAATAAATAATAAATGGATGCCCGATGGCTGTGGAAAACACAGGGATCGGGATCACGTTATCGTTACTAGTTAGGACACTAGTTAGGAGGTGCAGAGATATAGAACCCACTATAATAAGGAAATAGCGAAGCGGAGAAAGTATTAGAGCATATCCAGTTCGTCTTATCTTAGTATATCTTGTGTTAATCTTGGCTAATCTTGTCAACCCTATCATCATGGTGTTATCTTGTATTCAGTTAATTCATGTCGTTTTGTTTTTCCATGTTCACATGCTAGAAGTTACTGAACTTACTCAGGCTTTATGTCTGACTCTGTTTTTCTTTCGTCTTCTTTTCTTCCGTTACCCCCCAGGTAGTAGAGGAGGGAATAGTATAGCTCAGGTTAAGTTGGAACGTCACTCTTTCCCAGCTTGAAGATTTGTCGAAGTTTGCTTGGATTCTCTTTTCAGATGCTATGGCCGGCTCTTGCTAAACTTGGGGAATATAAATGTATTTTCATGCTTCTTTATTTTGTAAGACAGATGATACTCTGATATTGTAAAGAAATCATTGTACAAACTATTTTATCAATAAAGCAAAGTTTTATTTTCCGCTGTTTAATTTCTGTCTGTCTTGTAATTTATCTGCATCTTTTACCTTAAAATGCTCCACAAAACTTAGTACATTCCTTTTGTGAGTGACACTAACGGACGTGGGGTGTTACACGAAGAAGAAGTGTGAAGGGTGCGTGGGTTCGTGAATATAGTAGAGAAGATAAGCACGAAAATCAATGGAGGGAGGGAAGCATACGGTTGGCTATAGGTTGGTAATTGAGCAGAGCAGAAAAGATGAGGAGGAGCCGTGTTTCTTTTGTGTAATGATGGGTTAGTTATACTTGAAGTACTGTATTAGATGGAGTGGAGGTTTATAGCTATTAAACTGGAAGAAAAAGTAGTTGCAGGCAAAAACAAAACTGGAAAATTTTCAAAATGGGTTTTATTGTTGAAGAAGAAGGGCTGGTTGTTTAGAACATAAATATTATTGTAGTTTTGGATGAACGTACGTGTAATGCTGTTGGATATATGGTTGAGTGAAGCAGGTGAGTTGTTGGTTGATGTTTGTTCCGATGCACTAGTGTTTAAATGGAAAAACATGAGTATGAGTGTCAGAGCAAGGTGCGAAAATGGGAAATGAAGCTTCAAAAGGGCATCGACAGTTTTGAAGGGGAAGATGAAGTATTAAGTTATTTTCAAAACAAACGTAATTTATCTAAACCATTTCAGTTAAGGAAATTAATTAATTTATTTATTTTTATATAATTATAGTGGTTATAATTTGGATGTATTTTAACAGAATTGGACGAGGTCAGATCCATTGGAATCGTAACAATGAAATCTACATTGTGGAACTATTGAGGCTGAAAATTGAGCCACTGGAATTTCGTGATAAAATCAAACGATGTTTGATTTTAAATGAAAACAAAAGCAGAATCGTCAACTGCAAAACAAGATGAGTAAATTCACTAACTTTGGCTCCTTTATATTTTTATATAAACGAGTTTTAAATTTATTTATAGTAATTTAATACTGTTTGATAGGTGTTTGGATGAATAGTTGATAAAATTGGTTGATATGATTACATTGTTGATCGACTATTAGTTCAGATATTTCATATTGATGTGAAATAATATTATTGATGCTGATTAACATCTGTGGATGCAGGGAATCAGGTTGGAGGGATTCAACTGGATTCCTCAACATTTATATTATTGTTTGTTATTTACTGTGATTGATTATACTGTGGTGAATTACCCTGGCCCTAGAATTTTGGTATTTAAATACAGTGAAATATTTCCGAATATAGAAAATGAAATATAGTTTTAAAAAGGAAATTTATTTCCAAAAATAGAAATGTAATATCGAATAGAGTTGAAATTAAAAACATGTTAATGGAGAAACAAGAAGTTGTTTATAAACGAGAGTATAAATTTAGTGAATTATTTATCACTGGATAAATTGAAATATAAACTCAAATTTAAATTTATATGAAAAAGTGGAAAACAGTTTTGAAACCAATATTTGAAATGAGATTTGAACTAAACAAATTATAAGCGAGATTTTAAACAATTGTAATATAAATGAGATTGGTATGGAAAAATATGAATCGAAGTTATAAATAGAATTTGGGTTTAAGATATTTTTTATAAGGGCATTGTTATTGACACTCCAAATATTGTTAAGGGGAGGCCAATTGTTTCTTTTTTCAAAAATTGTTAAGGGGAGTACCAATGAGGAAAGTAGTCCCTTAACAAATAAAGATAGTTTTACCTTGTTATCCATTTAGCCCCTTAACAAATAAATGTAATTTTATTTTAACAAATATTGCAAGGGCCATAGTATTTTTTTTGGCTAATTCTATTCATACACCTATAATTCCTTAATATACACCGTAAAATGAAATAAAATAGAATACACCAAAAATTTCTTTTCATACACCATGTCTTTCACAAAATTACCCTTTTATATTTTCATCGCCTTTCCTCTCTTTAACCTTAAAACTAAATTACATAAAACTGGGAATTCATTGCAATATATTTACCTAAAACTAAAAACAAACTTTTGAGGATTAAACTTTTATTTTAGTTTCCAATTTGCACTAGTATCTTAAATTATTTGATTGTTTTATTTTTAAATCACTTTTAATTTTAGATGATGGAAATTTGAACTTATTTTTTTAAATATTAGAAAGTTAAACTAGTTAAATTTTGGTATTAAATTTAAACATGATTAGATTTGAATGAAAGGTTGAAGAATTTAGTACTCTATATAACACTAATTTTAGTAGTTAGTTTTAAATTTTAATTTTTATATTTAATTAAAGTGAAAACTGTTAAAATTGACTGTATATAAATGTTGATTGTAACGATATGAATATATTTTAATCCTCAAAAGTAAATATAAAATTAATTTAACCAGCGATATAAATTAATTTATAATATACTAACTTTACAAGAGAAATTATATTGAGTATACATAATGCAAACAAGGGAGAATTATATATATTTTCATTCTTTAGTATTGATTCTTTTTTAATAAGGTCATTTTTGTCTGAAATTTTATTTAAAATCTCATGGTGTAGGTAAAGCAATTTGCGGTGTTTGAATAGAATTTGCCCTTTTTTTCGATTTGCATATATCGATTTTTTTTAAACTCTAAAAGATAACCATTTTCGGAGGATTAGGATCGAACTAATATTTCTTTTGGTTGACATGAATATGCCGAATTTTATAATAACCGAGGCAATGAACCGAAATGATTATTAATTTTCGACATATCAACGTCGAATACATATATAATTGATTACGTGCTGTATTTGGTGCAGTGGTGACAAATTGCTTATTTTTATTTGGATCGGATAAGTTTTATTAATCTAATTTAAAGGGGCAATACAGGAATATTAAGTAGTGTGAAATAATATGTTTGTGTAGCCCCTTAACAATTTTTCATAAAGTGGAGTGTTTTTAAAAAACGACCTCCCCTTAACAATAGTTGTAGTGTCAATAACAACACCCTTTTATAAGTACGAAATCAAACTGATTTGATTGTAAATAATGAAATATGTTTACGACTAAATTGAATAATGCTTTAAAGGAAATATTTTGCAAATGGAATATCTTTAAAGGAAATTTAGTTTTGAAATATGAAACCAGATTGGAAATTAAATGAAAAGGGAAATGGGTAATCGTTTGTAAAAGAAACGATGAGTTTTAGTTCAAAATTCGGAATATAAAATAAAGTGTGATAACGTTTTGTAGACCGGAATGGTAATAAAGAAATTTGGTAATGATTTGGAAAGGATAAATAAAAAAGTGAATTGGGAATTTGAATTAACCTGAAATGGTAGATAAATTCTGAAGTTCGGAATATAAATCGAACATAGATTATTCGAGAAAGAGAGAGAGTGTTATTTATTGGAATTCGATTATATTAAATTTAGCAAAATGGTTATTTTTACATTCCATTTGAATCAAATTTAATTATTTAATTATTTACTTATTAATTTATTTATTGAAATTAATAAGTACAAGTTTTATTTTATAAACCAAATATTTGGACAACAACGATTATAACGCTACCATTATAATGATTGCTTTATAAATTCAAACAACGATTTTACCGCTACCATTATAAATGAATGTTTTGTAAAATCTAATAGCGATTATAACACTACCATTATAATAAATGTTTTATAAATCTAAACAGCGATTTTAGTGTTACCATTAAAATTAATGTTTTATAAATCAAATACTTGGAAACAGCGATTATAACGCTACCGTTATAATCAATATTTTTCTATAAAAGAAGTGGATTCTTAGATTGAATCTGAGAGTCATATAAGTGATGTATTGTTTGAAGTTGTGAGCTTTGACTATTTAAATGTTGAGAATGTTGTTCAATTAAGGTCTGAGAGGCAATTATACCCCAACTTGATTGACTTCATGATTGACTGAGTGATAGTTAAGGTTAGGTATAAAAGGTTGGATAGTGATATAGTTAGTTAAGGAAGGATTAATGGTTGAGTTATAAAATAAGATCTCATATAACATCGGTTAAAACCAAGTAAATAGGATTTGGAAACGTTTCCAAATACAATTAGAGATGTTTTTCTAAAAATAGAAAATGAAATGATTTGAGAGATGGAAATTAGAAATGTTTTCCAATATTAATAATGTACAATTTCTAAATATAGAAAATAAAAAAAATGTGAAGAGATGGAAATATTTTCCGATAATAAAAACGTATATCTTCTGAACCAGGGAAAATAAGAGTTCATAATATTTGAAAATGTTTTCCAAGGATCGGTAAAGGCTAAATCGGTTTTTGGGAAATATCTGGAAAGACATGGGAAGTGGGGAAATAAATAATTTAATAAGAAATTGATTTAAAGGGGCTTAGTGTTGTTGATGGTTGATCTGTAGGATTTCCTTCTGGAAATAGGATTGTTGGTTGAATGGATGTTCCTTTGATAGTTAAATTACCGACTACCAAAGTTTTGATTTATTTTATACCTCCTTTGTCGATACGGATAGACCGGGATCAGATTTATTACCTGAAAACAACTCTGTATGGGCATAAGCGTTACGAATCAACTTATGCTAAAGATAATTGAAGACGGAGTAAAGTGCAAGGGATGTTCTGTAATCTTAAGTGGAAATTTCCCAAGATGGATTAATAAAATGGTGCCTTCGGTTTGTCCAGTCCCAGGACAATGTATATGGATGGATTTGACGAAGTGACATTCAAAGTAAATGTTGATAAGATGTTCTGAAAGATAATCGTGACCTCAAGCCTCATCACTCGGGAAATGACAAAAATCGGGCAGGCTGCATGGCCATGTGGGTCATTCCCATTAGCGGTATTATCACCTGATCTAGAGAAAATTCATTTGCTTCTTATTCTATTTCGCTGCTGTATGCTTTCGGTAACGGTTGCTGATCACAACCGTTGGTGATAATATGCTCGGTACACTCAAGTTAAATGCGTGACCAACCATGTGTGGTCGGGTTGCAAGATATTCTTATTGAACCTTAGTGTATCCCCTCTAGAGTACACTGATCGGAAGGTGGTTCTATACCTTGTCGTAGTCGGAATCCAATCTCCAATAAGCGCCCTACGGTTTTTGAGTTTATATTATATATGGAGCGTGAGATGCAAGCATTCTGCTAGATTTCTATTTATTTGATGTAGACACTATTATAGTATCACTGGATTTGATATCAAAAATATTTTTTGATTATCGTAAGGTAAAAACCATCCGTGTTTATGTGTGGATCGGTCTTACAATTATCATTTCTTTCGAAAAGATTTTTGAAGTTAAACAAAAGGTTGGAGTTTACGCACACCAGTCCGATGACTGACCTAGAGTTTATTTTGTTTTCATATTCCCTAAACTCTTGGGTGCCCAAATTTGTACGGGTGGTCAAGTAGTCGGGATTTTACAGATTCACTTGGAGGAGCTTGAAGCAGGAGGCTTCATCATTTAGCTATAGACTATCATATTTTCCACTGTGTACTATGTTGTATCTAGAAACAGGTGTTTATAACTGTTCCAGAAATAACTATTGTGCTCTGATATTGGTACGTATATATACTGTTATTGATCTGTATTTGAAAAGTTATGTTATTTTATATATTTTATTTGTTCCGCTGTGAGATTGTGTTCTTCGTTTTCTTCTATTCTAACTATTCTTTCCTTCTATTTCTCATCCTCTAACTTTTTTCTATTAATGATTCGTATTTCTGTGCAATTTGGGTTGGACGAGTGGTAAAATTAGTCAACTCAAAGGGTACGGAAATTCGTGCCATTACAGTGTCATTAAACATCAACAACGCCATAGTGATGCCAGTGTTATGATGCCTTAGCGACGCCAAACAATTTAATGATATCCATTTTTCTACTCGCGTTTGGTGTCCCTCTGATGTCATTAAAGATGTTTGCGACACCTTCTTGACGCGTGTTTGTATCAAAAACCAGTGTCGTAATGGCATCACTAAATTTTGGTGACACCATTGCAACGCCAATGTTCTAAAGTAAAAAATTCGTCGATCACCTAACTACAATAGCAAACAAATAGAATTATTTTATAAAATCAAACTATTTGCGTCAAACATGCCACAATATATATATATACACACACACACACACACACATATAGACAATCACATATATGTAAAGCTTATATATTTAACAAATAAAGTATGATCGACAAATACAATTTAAGTCATGGAAGAGCTACAAGTACAACTCAATATGCCTAAATAACACTTAATAATATAAATACATATATTCTACTCAAATCATATTGCACCAATGCTTTAGGCTATAAGCAAATGAGTTCACTACTGTCATGTTGAAATTTGATTGTAGTATTTCTTCATTATCATCTTCGTATCTTTGACTGAATAAGATACCACTTGATGTTAGTCTGTAACCATCCTGTATAGAGCTTGGCCTCCATATGTCAGGGAATGCTTGTTGAAAGATGGTTTGGGTAGACCATGGTATTGTCCTTGGTTGGGACTACAATGTGAAAAATGATCACCTCTTTAGTTTTTGAAATGGAATAATCCAACATGATAATCTATTAAATCTCCATCTCAGATCTTTATGAGAAGATCAAATAAATCTAAGATTAGAAGGAAGATTGGACCTGGAACTTTTGGCCGATGAAAAAGGAAAACATGGAAGAGAAGTCAATGGATGTCGAGCAAGGCCAGAGTAGCAAGTCATATGATATAGTGAACCAAATAGTTTAAATTTCACACCCTGGCCACTAAAGCAATTCAGTTACAGTTCGTTCCTCCATAAATTTTAATTAATTATTGCGCGACAGTGGAGATGAAACTGAGGAGATGTAGTAGAGGCAATCCTATGGAACCCCTATCGATGCAGAGGTGCAACTGAAGACGATACTGCTATATGTTATTTGATTATGTAATATAATAAACATAATTAACAAGAATGTAACATTATACAGTTGAAATAGAAACACCAAGTACTCATTAATTTTATTTATGGTTATACAAGAGACCACCTCATCGCAATTCCCATTATCATTGCAGTCATATACTATAGTGCTCGAAGTAAATACGAAACAACCTTTACCACTCCAATGTTATGCAGCTAGTCCATAAAAGTTCAAAACACTTTACATTAAATAAACATAAATTTTACATACTTTTGATACACTGCTAAAAGAGTAAAAATAAACTTTGAGTAGAATTATAACATTTGCATATGGAACCAACTATTATATTGGAAGTATAACGTTTAAACTCATTTTAAACTTAACCAAAATTTTCGCATGATGTATCAAACTTATCACTTATCAAGCAAAAAAAAATACTAAAATAAAATAAAATAAAAAAATAAAACCATGCTTCGAAATATGGATAATAAAAATTTAAACATGCATAAACTTGTTGAATTTGCTAATGAACCCTTTCATCAATGGAAGAGCAACATTGTATTTGAGAATCCATTTATGCAGCTAGTTGACACCATTGTAGAAATGATCAGTTTTTTCGCATGAGAAAGCTTCAAAGGCCTTAATGATAACATTGCAGTTTCTTACAGAAATAGCAAAAATGTGGAGTCTGTGGCAACAAAAAACCGAGTTAGTTCAATAGTGTAATGCAATATCATGCATTTTATTTATACAGATATTATTACATGTGTATTTTACCTTGCTTGAGTAATTTGTTTGCAACATATGACATTGTTATTAATAACTCAGCTACTAAATACTAATCTCACAAACGTTACAAAAGATCCTGTATCTAGTTTGATGAGCTTTCTACAATACTTTGAAGACGATCCTGCATCGAGAGACAAAATTTCAGTTTCTACAATATATGGCTAAAAGAGTAAACAATTAACATTGAAAAGTTTCAATAACTCTCTATAACATTGGTATTAAGCAATTATATCCACTCTTGACTCTAATTATGACTCTGATTTTAAGTTTTAACAATAACATTCACTGCTGACTATATTTTTTTTCCTTTCGAGATAGGTGTCATAGGTTTAATTTACTGTGTATTGATCCCTTGTTGTAAAAGATTGTTGAAGAAGGATGGAAAAATCTACCTTAACAAGATTGCAGAAGAGAAAGCAATGTGATACATTAATTCTTACTGACTTTAAGATGCAAGCAAATACGTATATCAGTAGGATAATCATCAGTCCTTTACGGAGGAGCGTAGAATATTACATAAGGGAATCGAGTACCAAGTGTATGACCTCTTAAAGATGGCTCAAATCCAACTCTGATAAATTCTTCATGATGATCAGATGTCGTTATTTTCCCCAGAATTTTGGAATCTGGATGATCCTATAGATAAGCACGAAGTTAAAACATACAATGTAACTATTAGCTTAGCATTGTGATTTAATTTGCACATGTTCCACAAGCATGAATTGTAACACCCCACGTCCATTAATGTCACTCACAAAGGGAATGCATTAACTTTCATGGAGTATTATTGGTGTATAGAACGGAATATAACAAGACAGACACATATATTGGTACTTGAAAATTTTAAAACAACTTTTATTGCAGCGGAGAAATAGTTTGATTACAACAACATCATAAACCAACAATAAAACCAAGTACACTTAATATCTATCTTGACAAATTGTTTTCTGAGTACATAAAGTAAAAAGCATAACCCCAACATAAGTAGCCATAAAAGAGATAAGCTGAACTTTACTTTCAGCAATCCAAGCGCTTCCAAAAGAAAGAGAAAGAGATCCAAATCAAGCTTCACTAGCACTAGTCCCACCCTGAGAACCTTGGGGGGGGGGGAAGGAAGAAAAGAGGAGAAAACAAAGGGGGTCAGACATAAAGTCTGGCGAGTCCAATAACTTTAACAATTTAATTATTAAAGTAATTAGGATTAGGTATAAACTGGTAAAACAAGGAATGACTGTGAAACATATAGGCATGACCAAACCAACAAGAGGAATAAGATAACGTTAATTGCGTTCCTAATCACTATAGGATAATTACTATACTGCACCAATACTAGTCACCCTGAAAGTTGATCCCGCCTACTGAACATAACAATCATAATAATGATAATGATAGTCCCGTGTACACCTAGCTGTCTTTATAGGTGTCGTCTGCCCCTATCTCCACTAGTTGTACCCACTACCCCCATGCGATCGGCTCCCTAACTCGTAGATACCCGTGCTGGTCCCACAGTTGGGTGTATCACTCCCCAAAGTGGCAACCCGATACTACTCAAAGGTGCACGACTTATATCTACACGATGCAATAACGTCTTACCTACCAGCCCGGGCCCACGCATGCACATGACCCCGTTCGACTTACGTTGTCACCGCTAACCTGTTTTGACCTCTTACAATCAAACCCAGTAAGCGTGTCCCGTCCTCGACCTAGATCATGCTCACAAAGATACTTAATGGGTTACTGGTTTGAAAAGGGTCCTCATATTTGACACAAGCTTTCCACCTATGCTTGGTCTCCACTAGGATTTCCCACTTAACCCCTTCTTATTCATGTGTTCTTACATGTTTCAATTTGGTTAAGTGTTTCTGATCATATTTCACATGTCACCTATGTCACCCACTTAACCCCATGTCTCACTACATGTTTATCTTGGTTAAGTGTTATTTAATTCATTATAACCGTAACCTTGTAAAAGCTTCCACATTAGACTACCGTTTGCGGTTGCTGGATTTGCCGGGCGAGTCCGGGCAGTCTTATACCGCAAACGAGCCTAACCTCGTGTCTTTACAATTGTTACGCATTTAATTTATGCCTTTGGCCCCTCACGTTAGACTACCATTTGTGGTTGCTGGATTTACTGGGCGGGTGCGGGCAGTCTTATACCACAGACGAGTCTAACCTCGTGTCTTAGGCGTTTATTATTACACATAATTATTTAACCCCAATTTGAATTAATATCCCTATTCAAATTGTCAATAATTTCCAAATTGTTCTATGTCCATAATCGTCACATAGATTATGTCCATAATTTTCAGGTATATAAATTATACCAATTAAGGTCTCAAATTAATTATATGCCTTTAAAGCCGTTTTATGCCAATTCACAATATGTATATTTAAAATTTTCCCATTGTCCCCACATCGTTCGTACGTTTAATATGAAATATGTTAGACTCGCAAATAGTCTAACTCATAAAAAGAAAAGAAATATCACAACTTGCATAACACATAAAATAGATCTAACTTCCAAATAAGAATTATAACATAAATTTGCATAGCCAATAACTTGCATAGGCAATGGACATATAGAACATAAATTTGCATAAACTATGTACTGCCATGGATCTAAACATAAAATTGTGAACTTTCATATATGACTATGGTTTTAACCTAAACTTGCATATGGGTTCCATACAAACTTGCATATGAATTTTAAACATATCACATGTTTTACATATAAACTTGCATACATATATATACTTGATTCACATATAAACTTGTGTATAATTCGCACACAGACTTGCATATGGTTCATATACAAACTAGCATATGATTTACATCCAACCTCCGTATAAATTGATGTCATAAAATGAATCAAGTTAAACATATGTGATTGGTCATATGAAATAGATCCACTAACATAAGTTAACAAAACTGTCATATGTTCACAAACAGACAATAACAAAATTAAGTAACGTCACATGATTCAACAGGCATGTTCTCATAATCCAAATTATAACTCATCATAATTACTTTATTAATTATTTTGTGAAAGAAATTGTACTCACAAAGATGGATTAGAGAAGAGAATAATTCATTCGTCGTTTGTATTAGAATCCTGACTTGCAATTCCTAAGCTTTAAGAAGAAGATGAACTATTCCAGCAGCATAAGGACGTCTTTAACTTATTTTAATTAGGATTGAGGCAGAATAGCGTTACAATGGTTTGGTGTGGAGAGAAAGTGAGGTTTGGGGGTGTTTAAATAGGTTAGGAGTCAAAGAATCTGTCCATAAAACAAGTCCAGGTGCAAAATCCCGAATCTACCTCGGATCTGACCATTTCAGGGGAGGTCGACCCCCAGGTCGACCTGTATCGGGGAGGTCAACCTCCTGGTCGACCCCCTAGTCGACCTGGCCTGGGGCGGGAAAAATCCCGCCCAACCCGCTTCTGTGTTTTCATTTGAATTTTGAATTTGAATTCGAGCTGTTTTAATTTATTTAAATTTCTGAAACTTCTGAGGGCCATAACTTCCTCATACGAAGTCCGATTTACGAAAACTTGGACTCTATTCCAAGAAGAATTCCGAGACGAATGCAATGGTATAACCCACTTCCCTTAGTTCTTCTCCTAAAATTTAAGTGTTCTTAAAATTGTTAATTTTAATATTTAAAATTACGGGGTGTTACATTCTCCCCTCCTTTAAGGATTTCGCCCCCGAAATCTCCAAGTTAAGGAGAATGTATATACCAACATCTAATCATCCATCTACTCAACCATCAAACATAGGCATCCATTGTCCTTACAACATTTCTAATGCCGTATGAACATATGCAAAAAGTGTGTGTATATGTTCCTTATCCAATGCAAAATCAGGCAGTCTACTGATTCAGTTGACCTCCTTAATGCAAATCATGATAGTGTCATGCGTCCATTATGTATGCAAAAGAATCCTAACGATACATATTACTTCTACATGTGTGCACAACCATTCATCAAAATGCAGCATCCATATGATAGCACAACCATTATACATCCATTAATTTAAATATGCACACATATTTATAAGCAATATGAAAGTGATGAGCCAATATAGTGCTAATGTGTGTGTACATGCATCCACGAGCAACCACTTGCATCCATTTGCATCCACCAAACATAGCACGTCTCAAACACGTATTTACAACCATAGGGTTTTTCCTAACTAAAGATCGAAGATATCATCGCAAAGACATATTAAACGATAGGACAAGCATCAACAAAGTAGTGGTGAACGGAGAAGTAAAAAAACATACCCTCAAAAAGGAAAGGGTACAGCGTACGCATCTTTTCTTCCGTCTCCCAAGTCGCATCTCCTCGATCATCTCCCCATTGCACTTTGACCAACTTGACCTCTTTGTTGCGTACCTTTTTGACCTCTGATCCGAGAATGCGTGTAGGAGTACGTCTAACCGTGGCATTTCACTCTACTTCTACTTCTTTGAGCATGCTCGGCTCCACCACTTCCACTGTATCATGTAAACACTTACGCAAATGCGAAACGTGAAACACGTCATGAACACCACTGAGCTTCTCTGCCAACTTTACTCTATACGTCATCTGCCCAATCCTCTCTATAATTGGAAAGGGTCCTATGTACCTCGGTGCCAACTTCCGTAATGATCCAAAACGGACTACGTTTCTCAATGGTGACACCTTAATAAAAACCATGTCCCCAATATTGAACTCAAGATCGGTTCGTCTCTTATCCGCGTATGACTTATGTCGGTGCTGCACTGTCTTCATTCGTCGTCGAATCAAATCTATCTTCTCCGAAGTCTCCCTAATCATGTCGGGTCCAAGCAAAACCTTATTTGTAGATTCCCACTAACAAGTAGGTGATCGGCATGGTCGTCCATAAAGAGCCTCAAAAGGTGCCATGCAAATGCTAGCCTGAAAGCTGTTATTATAGGCGAACTCCACTGATGGAAGATGTTCTTCCCATGTTCCCCCAAAGTCTAAGATGCATAGCCTCAATAGATCTTCTAGAATCCAATTTACTCTCTCGGTATGGTAGTCTGTCTATGGGTGATAAGCGGTACGTAAGCACAATTGTGTTCCAACCACCTCTTGTAAGCTCTTCCAAAACTCGCTAGTGAAAATGGGATCTCTATCGTCACAATGCTAGAGGGTATGCCGTGCAGACGAACTATCTCTCGAAGGTAAACAGATGCTAACCATGCGGCGGTCCTCCTACTTTTAATGGGAATAAACTTTTGGTAAGTCTGTCGACAACTACCCAAATCCCAATATTACCCTTCCTTGATCTTGGCAACCCCTCTACAAAATCCATGGAAACACTTTCCCATTTCCACAGCGGAATCTCTAAAGGGTGGAGCAAACCATCGGGCTTCATTTTCTCTGCCTTGACTTGCTGGCACACCAAGCATCTAGAAACGAACTCAGCCACGTCCTTCTTCATTCCGGCCCAAAAGAAAAATCGCTTCATATCCCTATACATCTTGTCACCACGGGGATGTATGGTCATCTTAAAGTGGTGTGAGTCTTCAAGAATCGTCTTCCTCAAGCTCTCGTCTTGCGGTACGCAACGTCTCCCGTCTCTACGCAACCAGCCTCTCTCATCTATAGCATATCTATTAAAATGAATCGAAGACTCCCCTCCTATAAGCTTGCCTACTATCTCAACCAACTATGGGTCATCTCGCTGTGCCTCTCCAACCCGACCCAAAAGTGTAGGTTGCACCTCTAGCGATGCCAACGATCCGGGTACATAATCGACAGAGGGTCTGAAGTCAAAAGTAGATATATACTCCAAACTCTTCCGCTCTACGAACAAGGGACTCAAAGTCAACCTCTTTCTACTTAAGGCGTTAGCTACAACGTTACCCTTGCCAGGGGTGTATGCGATCTCAAAATCGTAGGATGCTAAAAACTCTGTCCACCTCTGTTGCCTCAAGTTTAGATCTTTCTAAGAGAAAAAGTACTTTAGCGACTTATGGTCTGTATACAACTCAAACTTCTTGCCAAGCAAATAAAGACGCCAAGACTTAAGCGCAAAAACTATGGCAGCCAACTCTAAGTCGCGGGTAGGGTAGTTCTTCTCGTGGACTTTCAACTGCCTTCCACCATAGCATATCACCCTTCCATCTTGCATTAAAACTGCACCAAGCCCTGTCCCGCAAGCATCGGTATATACTGTGAATGGCTTACTCCCATCTGGAAAAACTAAAACTGGAGCTGTCGTCAAATCCCTCTTCAAACGTTGGAAAGCATCGTCACAGTCAACATCCCATGAAAAAGTTAAGCTCTTCTTCGTCAACCGAGTAAGTGGGGCTGATATCTTCGCGAAGTCCTTAATGAACTTCCTACAATAACCAGGCAGCCCTAAAAAGCTTCTCACTTCTGTTGCGTTCTTAGGAATCTTCCAATCTTGGATTGCCACCACCTTTGCGGGATCCACAGCTATCCCCTCCTTAGAGACCACGTGTCCTAAGAACCCCACTTCTTTTCTCCAAAAATGGCATTCGGAGAACTTAGCTTTGGGTTGATGCGCTCGTAGGGTCTATAAGACTTCCCTAAGATGTAGGGCATGCTCTTCTTCGCTTCTAGAGAAAACCAAGATATCATCCACAAAGACTACCACAAACTTGTTTAGAAACTCCCTAAACACCCTACTCATTAAGTCAACGAAGTATGCGGGTACATTCGTCAAACCAAAAGGCATGACGAGCCACTCGAAGAAACCGTCAGGAGTTCTAAATGCAGTCTTATCTATGTTGTCTTCAGCCACCCTTAGCTGATGAAATCCTATAACCAAATCCAGCTGCGAGAAAACCGAAGCACCAACTAACTGATCGAATAAATCATCTATCCTCGGCAATGGGTGTCTGTTCTTCTTTGTGAGCTTATTCAGCTCTCTATAGTTCACGTACAATCTAAGTGAACCATCAACCTTCATAGCAAAACAACTGGAGCACCCCATTCCGAAATACTTCTTCTTATGAACCCCTTCTCAAGCAATTCTTTCACTTGCTTACTGAGTTCTCTTCTCTCTCTCGGAGCCATGTGGCGCACTGGTAATGCAAATGGCTTTGCATTCTCTACCAGGTATATACGAAAGTCTATCTCGCGCCTCGGGGGTAAACATCGAACTTCATCGAAGATATCACCATATTCACGGACCACACAAACAGATTTCAAGTCATCATTGGATGCTCAAGAGATTCTAGGTAGCTAAGCATCACCGGACCCCTAGGGTCACAAGAAATATCAAGGGTCTTGCCACAACGAGTCAACAATCTAACTGCCCTTCTTTCACAGTCTAGGATGACACTGTATCTGGCTAGCCAATCCATGCCTAGAATCAAACCGTAGCCCATAAAGCCAAGAACGAAGGTGTTGCACTCAAACCCAAGGCCCAAGATAGACACTCTCAAATCCCGACAAATCATTGAAAGATGAGCTGAACCACCAACAGAATTTGAGACTACTATGGGATTCGTAACTAGATTAGTATTTTGGTGCAGTGTTTCAACTAACGAAGCAGATACAAACGAGTGTGAAGCATCAGAATCAAACAAAGTACGAACAGGATGATCAAACAGAAAAACCAAACTTTCAACAGAGATGTTTCTACCTCTCTCATGTCCTGGTGCCATGAGAGCGTGAACCTGCTCTCTTGCCTGCCCTGGTGCCATGAGAGCCTGAACCTGCCCTCCAAAAGTAGACCCCGACCTCTGCCCTTGCCTTTGTCTTCTCGGACAGTCTTTAATTAGACGTCCTGCCTCACCACAGTTGAAACAGCCTGTTTTCTTCTTCTTCTTCCTAACAGTCCTTGCTCAGATGGCTTGGTGTTCCACAATTAAAGCACCTTTTCTTTCCTTTGCTATTGTTATCCTTACCACCTTTCTTGGGTTGCGCTGTGATTTCTTTGGATCCCCTTTCTTCTCTGGTGCTTTATTAGCATTAGCACCTTTCTCCTCTTCATGCATAAGCGCCATGTCAACCAGTTTCTCGAAGGTAGCCCCCATAGGAATGTGGGTCATAGCCAACCCGTGTAGCGGCTCATTCAAACCTTTAACGAATCTCAGGGCCTTCTTATTAGGTGTGTTCACCAAGTCTAAGCCAAATCTCGCCAACTGATTGAACTTGTTGACGTACTATTTTACTGATAAATTCCCCTGCTTCAATGCCAAGAACATCTCCATGTATAAATTCTCTTCTGCTCGTGAGAGAAATTTCATCTCGAACCTATGCCTGAAATCCATCCATGTCTCCACTGGACGCTCTCCATTCATGACCTACCACCAAAACGAGGCTTCGTCCTTCATTAACCAAGCAACTAATTGGACCTTCCTTCCATTATCTATCTCGAAGATACCAAACAAATCTTCCACCTCCTTAAGCCAATTTCGAGCTTCAAAAAATGTCTCGGACCCGTGAAAAGGTTTTCCGCCCATTGCCCGAAAGTCCTTGCATATCTTTGAAAATGCATCAACGCGGGGAGGGGGAGGAGCGGCTGCAGCTGGGGGAGGAGGAACGTCTGCTGGGCCTACGGCGGTGGCCCTAGCCTCCAGATACCTTCGGAACCAGGCTGGTATCGGTATGCCCTCAGGTATCTCGGGTTCCCCAGACATGCTGAAAAGAAAAAGGAAGAGATTCAAGATGGAGAATCGAAGGAAAGACATATGGCTCTTGGGGGTTATGTTTTAAAATAAACTTTTCTCTTGAAAATACTCTCCTTAAAACATATTTTTGAAAGTATTTCTTTATAAAATGCTTTTGAAAAACAGTTTTTCAAAATCTCTTATCAGTTCCGGTAACCTTCAGCTCTGATACCACGTGTAACACCCCACATCCATTAATGTCACTCACCAAGGAAATGCATTAACTTTCATGGAGTATTATTGGTGTATAGAACGGAATATAACAAGACAGACACATATATTAGTACTTGAAAATTTTAAAACAACTTTTATTGCAACGGATAAATAGTTTGATTACCACAACATCATAAACCAACAACAAAACCAAGTACACTTAATATCCATCTTGATAAATTGTTTTCTGAGTACATAAAGTAAAAAGCATAATCCCAACATAAGTAGCCATAAAAGAGATAAGCTGAACTTTACTTTCAGCAATCCAAGCGCTTCCAAAAGAGAGAGAAAGAGATCCAAATCAAGATTCACTAGCACTAGTCCCACCCTGAGAACCTGGGGGGAAGGAAGAAAAGAGGCAAAAACAAAGGGGGTTAGACATAAAGTCTGGCGAGTCCAATAACTTTAACAATATAATTATTATAGTGATTAAGATAAGGCATAAACTGGTAAAACAAGGAATGACTGTGAAACATATGGGCATGACCAAACCAACAAGAGGAATTAGATAACGTTAGTTGTGTTCCTAATCACTATAGGATAATTACTATATTGCACCAATACCAATCACCCTGAAAGTTGATCCCGCCTACTGAACATAATAATCATAATAATGATAATGGTAGTCCCGTGTACCCCTAGCTATCTTCATAGGTGCCGCCTGCCCTTATCTCCACTAGTTGTGCCCACTACCCCCATGCGATCGGCTCCCTAACTCGTAGATACCTGTGCTGGTCCCATAGTGGGGTGTATCATTCCCCAAAGTGGCAACCCGATACTACTCAAAGGTGCATGGCTTATATCTACACGATGCAATAACGTCTTACCTACCAGCCCGGGCCCACACACGCACATGACCCCGTTGGACTTGCGTTGCCATCGCTAACCCGTTTTGACCTCTTACAATCAAACCCAGCAAGCGTGCCCCGTCCTCGACCCAGCTCAAGCTCACAAAGATACTTAATGGGTTACTGGTTTGGAAAGGGTCCTCATACTTGACACAAGCTTTCCACCTACGCTTGGTCCCCACTAGGATTTCCCACTTAACCCCTTCTTATTCATGTCTTCTTACATGTTTCAATTTGGTTAAGAGTTTCTAATTGTATTTCACATTCACCCATGTCACCCACTTAACCCCATGTCCCACTACATGTTTATCTTGGTTAAGTGTTACTTAATTTATTATAACCGTAACCTTATTAGACCTCCCACATTAGATTACCATTTGCGGTTGCTGGATTTGCCGGGCGGGTCCGGGAAGTCTTATACCGCTAACGAGCCTAACCTCGTGTCTTTACAATTGTTACACATTTAATTTATGCCTTTGACCCCTCACATTAGACTACCATTTGTGGTTGCTAGATTTGTCGGGCGAGTCCGAGCAGTCTTATACCACAAACAAGTCTAACCTCGTGTCTTAGGCGTTTATTATTACACATAATTATTTAACCCCAATTTGAATTAATATCCCTATTCAAATTGTCAATAATTTCCAAATTAATCTATGTCCATAATTGTCACATAAATTATGTCCATAATTTTCAGGTATATAAATTATACCAATTAATGTCTTAGATTAATTATATGCCTTTAAAGCCATTTTATGCCAATTCACAGTATGTATATTTAATATTTTCCCATTGTCCCCACGTCGTTCATACGTTTAATATGAAATATGTTAGACTCGCAAATAGTCTAACTCATAAGAAGA
The DNA here is from genome assembly GCA_030737875.1 of Allium sativum. Lineage (NCBI taxonomy): Eukaryota > Viridiplantae > Streptophyta > Magnoliopsida > Asparagales > Amaryllidaceae > Allium > Allium sativum. Next base: position 40,865,142 of record CM060913.1, read on the forward strand.
AAAGAAACATCACAACTTGTATAACACATAAAATAGATCTAACTTGCAAATAAGAATTATAACATAAATTTGCATAGCCAATAACTTGCATAGGCAATGGACATATAGAACATAAATTTGCATAAACTATGTACGGCCATGGATCTAAATATAGATCTAAACATAAAATTGTGAACTTGCATATATGACTATGGTTTTAACCTAAACTTGCATATGGGTTCCATACAAACTTGCATATGAATTTTAAACATATCACATGTTTTACATATAAACTTGCATACATATATATACTTGATTCACATATAAACTTGCGTATAATTCGCATACAGACTTGCATATGATTCATATACAAACTAGCATGTGATTTACATCCAAACTCCATATAAATTGATGTCATAAAATGAATCAAGTTAAACATATGTGATTGGTCATATGAAATAGATCCACTAACATAAGTTAACAAAACTGTCATATGTTCACAAACAGACAATAACAAAATTAAGTAACGTCACATGATTCAACAAGCATGTTCTCATAATCCAAATTATAACTCATCATAATTACTTTATTAATTATTTTGTGAAAGAAATTGTACTCACAAAGATGGATTAGAGAAGAGAATAATTCGTTCGTCTTTTGTATTAGAATCCTGACTTGCAATTCCTAAGCTTTAAGAAGAAGATGAACTATTCCAACAGCATAAGGACGTCTTTAACATATTTTAATTAGGATTGAGGCAGCATAGCGTTACAATGGTTTGGTGTGGAGAGAAAGTGAGGTTTGGGGGTGTTTAAATAGGTTAGGAGCCAAAGAATCTGTCCAAAAAACAAGTCCAGGTGTGAAATCCCGAATCTGCCTCGGATTTGACCAAATCAAGGGAGGTCGACCTCCAGGTCGACCTGTATAGGGGAGGTCAACCCCCTAGTCAACCTGGCCTGGGGCGGGAAAAATCCTGCCCAGCCCGCTTCTGTTTTTTCATTTGAATGTTGAATTTAAATTCGAGCTGTTTTAATTTATTTAAATTCCTGAAACTTCTGAGGGCCATAACTTCCTCATACGAAGTCCAATTTACGAAAATTTGTACTCAATTCCAAGTAGAATTCCGAGATGAACGCAATGGCATAACCCATTTCCTTTAGTTCTTCTCCTAAAAATTAAGTGTTCTTAAAAATTTTAATTTTAATATTTAAAATTACGGAGTGTTACATGAATGGTCATTCAAAAAGGATATGATCAATTCGTTTCCAGCCATTTAAAAGAAGACAAATGCTAACTTATCGGATCAACTTACCTTAACATGACCCTTTGTTCATTAAGATTCCTAAATCAGGTGCTCATTGGATGCAGACCTAGCGACCTTCGAATTAGGTATTCTACTCCTGGTATGATCAGCTAGTGGAGCCAAACCCGCATCCGTAATCCGCTCAGACTCCTTCACCAGTCTTCTTGCCCTCTTTTCCCTAACCGCAGGCCTGACTTCATCTTCCAATTTCACGAACTCATCCTCTGATTCGACTATCTCCTATTACGATTCTACAAATTCATGCCAGATGGCCGCTAAAAAACACAATCCAAAAAACACCTCATCCATATTTCCAATTTTTTCAGCATTCAATCGAATTCTATTACTTTTTTTATCGGATCCCGTGTTTTCTTCATGAAGATCCTCGATGGATCCTTCAATTAGGTCTGTAAGCATAGTTTGCGAATAAACACAAGGAAGATTTGACTTCCAAACAGATTGAGTTCCAAATAAATTAGGTGTTTTTTCTTTCAAGTCAGAGAGGAAAAAATCGTGAAGAGACGCGAATGAAGAGAAAAACTACGTATAAAAAATAAGGAAGAAGAAACAAACATTGTCTAGATTATTAAATCTGAGTGTTGGATTTTTTATGATTAATGGTTCATAGCAAACGTAAACCAAAGGTGTGGATAGCTAAAGTTTAATGACGTCATAAACGCGCAGATAAAATACTAATGTTTTTATGGCACATTTTTTTCTTTCAAACAAAATCTATTTGGCGTCCATATGCAACGACGCTGAATCAATGCCGAGTCGCTACGGCATCGCTAATCTACGTCAGAAATTAGCAAATTTTCTTTAGTGACATAAACGAAGCCACCTAGGCTTATAGCAGCCCTGAACCCATATTTGGATATTAGAATACCAAACATCTAAAAGCCTATTCTTAATAATAGAAATCGAGAAATCCTTTTGGGAATAACAGATATAGATAGAGAGTCTTTTGGCTCATAGAGGACCTTAAGCCCATACTCAAGTATTTGATAATAGAAGTCCAAAAACCCTTTTATAGAAAAATTATATATATATATATATAAAGCCTTTTTTGGCTCATAAAAGACCCGAAATCCAAATTCGAGTATTAAAATAATAGAAGCCTAGAAATCATCTTCTGCAAATAATAAACTTAAGTGAAGCCACGTTCGGCTTATAGAAGTCCTGATACCCAGATTTGGATATTAGAATATTAGAAATCCAGTAGCCTGTTTCTAATAATAGAAATTCAGAAATCCTCTTCTGGGAATAATAGATATAGACGAAGCCCCTTTCGGCTCACAAAGACCTTAAACCCATATTCAAGTATTTGATAATAGAAATCCAGAAATCTACTTCTAAAAATAACAGAGATAGACAAAGCCTCTTTCGGCTTATAGAAGGCTCAAAATCTAGATTTAGGTACTAAAATAATAGAGGCCCAAAAATCATATTCTGGAAGTAATAAACATAAACGAAACCACCTTCGGCTTATAGAATTCTCAATACCTAGATTCTAGTATTAGAATTATGTTTTTTTACTCCGAATACATACAATTTAAAATTCTATAATCATTTATAAAGTGTCTTCGATTCTATTCTAATATTTTACATTGATCATAATATATTACCATTAAGTACATAATACGAAAGTTATTTAAATAATTTTATCAAACTATATTCATTGATTTATCTAATAAATCATATTAATATTAACCATATTCATATTAACATAAATGGGAGAATAAATCATTTAAATATATAAATACGTCAACCAAATAACATAAACAATAACCCTAAGTTTAAATTTTATATCACTTATATCAATTTGTTTACCTTATATTACATTTATGCGCTATATCACAAACGTTAAGCATCTACATTCAACTTTTATTTAGTTATTCACAAAATACTTTATAATATCACTTAATATTGTACATTTAAATCAATATATTTGAATTAGTTATGTAATCTAAGATTTAATAAATAAATTCAGTCAATAAATAGTCATCAATTCATTTAATTAAAGCTAAATACAATTTTTTTGAAGTACATGCAATATTCATATCAACAAATTTGATATAAATTTAATGGTTGTTAAGTTAGTCAATGAAATTAGTCTATTATTCAAATATAAATTTAAATAAGTTACACAATATAAATAATAAACCCAAACCAATAATAATAAAAATAATATATTATTCGTTTATCTCAATAAATTCATCATACATTGAAAGAAAGAAAAAACATCAAACACCTATATTTAAGCATTTATACAATTATTTACCCAACCTCCTTAATTCTTTAGGATATTTTATATTTAAACCCATACGTATAAATTGCTCATAAAATCTTAAATTCAAATAATGATAGTGAATTTTAAGCATTTCTCTAAATTATCTCATAAATATATGATAGTTTTATGATATAGACACACACACACACTCTCTCATATATATATATATATGTATATATATATATATATAAGAAAAAGAAAATATAGAAATGTAAGCCATGGTTGAGAACACAAACGTATAAGAAAATAATTACATAATAATAAATGCAGACATAACAAAATACTCAGCTGATAAGGAAATATTGTGGACATCAAAAATTAACCAAACTTTTATTATATTATAGATATTAGTAATATTGTGATGGCTTTCATTATTACATAAGTTTAGTAGGGTAGACATTGTATATGTAGTATATGTTTGGTAATTAGTAGTAAAGCAAATAAGGAAGCTATAATTGTACATTTTGTTAAGTAAGTTGTTTGGGTCAAAGAGTTAAATTGTATACATAATATACGATGGTTGGAAATTGGTAATAAAACAAATAAGAAAACTGTAATTGTAAAGTAATTTGCTTGATTCTAAGAGCTACAAAGTCAAAAAGATCGGAAAAAATAAGGAATAAGTATAAATAATCATGGAGAATAAATTTCATACAATGAATATCCAAATTTAATTCAAAGAATCTCATTGCATATCCATTATATTAAATCTACTCTACATGTTCAACAATCTTATTTCCTATTGTATAGAATGTTTTCATGCTCATATATAGAGTGAAATAATAAAAAACATTTAGAGGTGTGGGACATAAATTATAATAGATTCAACAAAAAACAATCTTTTGTACAAACACAAAAGATATACTTAATTGTGTATTCTCAATAATTAAAACCTTACCCATAAACATTGTAAACATCTACCATTGTGTAGAATCAAGTACCTCTTCAACTAATAAAGTGCTCGATATAATCTGCTAAAAAGTTCATATAAGAGCAACATAGTGATTCTTAAACGCTGCACATTTTAAACCAGGCTTATCTGTCATTAGCCACTGAGCATTCATTTGCATTATTAATTGCAAGTGTCAAAACTGCAAAATTTACTCAAAATAATGAACAGAGCCAATGATTAATATTGTCCACCTGCCCTTTAATGCGACGTCGGTTAAAATATGCAAATAAAACACAACAGTAAAGTAACATCCTCCGCAAATACAGGAAAAAAGGAACGACAACCGAAATTTTCATCAACCATCCCATATATTGAGTAATTATTCAGATTAAAATATTTTGACTTTGAATTTACCCCGTGTTGAATATTCTATGCCAAAATTAGATCAATGATTATTATTTTTGAGTTACTTAAAACCATAGTGCAATAGGTTACTTAAAATCATATTATATCCCACAATGGTTGCTCAGCAGAATACTTGCCAATAATAACAGTGCAGCTAAGTTACTTAAAATCGATATTGCTCCCAAGTTTAAAGACAACAACTCAACAAAATTATTATTAGCATGTGATCTTTTGTTCTGCCTTATTCTTGAAATAACTGGTATAAGACACTCTTAAGTTGTTCTGCGATGTTTCAAAGCATCCACAAGCATGAAACATTTTGGTGTTTTTAACGGTCATCGGTAATACATCATTTATCATATCAAAAGCATCGGGAACACTAATTTGAACATACGCATCAACATTTTTCTCTTGATACATCTGAGCATATAAATTATACAATAAGTACATAAAATGTAAATTATTTAAATAATTTTAGCGAACTATATGTTGGATTTTTGTGCGCAGCGGAAGTTTGACAAAACACCAAGAAAAATATTATCTTTATCACCCAATTACTTGAAAATGAATTTGATTGAAAAAAAAACACAAATAATATCAGAAATATGAATCCACTCAACCACTCTCTTTATTGATTCACTAATAAAAAATTGTTTACAATCGATCTCAACTATCGTTACAAACAATTACAACTTGAACCAATAACCATATTGAGAAATAGGTAGAGAATATCTAATGGCTAAATAATTTAAAGGAGAACACTCAATTTGGAATATCTAGAATGATCACTCTTGGTGGCTCTCACCCACAATTAATAAAGATGTTCACTGGGCCTTTTATAGAATGAATTTCTTCATACCCAAGTAAACTTGGCACCCAAATTATCTTCATATATGTTAAATAACTATTTGGATAAGCACCAAATAATTATAGCCTTCAATTCCAAACATCACACAAATATAGCTACAAAATCTTCCAAAAAATCTTCATAGATTATTTATTGCCCAAAATTGTGATTTGTGTATCACCAATTTCAACACTATATTCATCGATTCATTTAAAAATCATATTAATATTAACCATATTCATATTAACATAAATGGGAGAAAAATTCATTTAAATATATAAATACGTCAATCAAATAATATAAATTATAACCCAAGGTTTAAAGTTTATATCAATTTATTTACCTTATATTACATCAATGTGTTATATCACAAACGTTTAACATCTACATTCAAATTTTATTTAGTTACAAAATACTTCATAATATCACTTAACATTGTACATTTAAATCAACATAGTTAAATTAGTTACGTGATCTTGGATTTAATAAATAAATTAAATCAATAAATAGTCATTAATTCATTTAATTAATGCTACATACAACTTTTTTGAAGTACATGTCATATTCATATCAATAAATTTAATATAAATTTAATAATTGTTGAGTCAGTCAATGAAATTAGTTTATTATTCAAATATAAAGTTAAATAAGTTACACAATATAAATAATATACCTAACCAACAGTAAAAAAAATTAATATATCATTCGCTTATCTCAATAAATTCATCATACATTGAAAGGAAAAAAAGCTTCAAATACTTATATGTTAGCATTTATACAACTATTTACCAAACCCCCTTAATTCTTTAGGAGATTTAATATTTAAGTCCATATGTTTAAACTGCTCATCAAATCTTAAATTTGTTATAAAATGAACACAAAACAGAAGAAATAAGGGAGAGAGGACATTTCTATTCATTCAGATGTATCTTCTTTCTATTACATTGGTTCCTTTATATATAGGCTTTTGGAGCTGATCTTTAGCTTATTCCCATGATGTGGGACTAAACATAGAACTAATAAAAGCATATTCACAACATTCATATATATATATATATATATATATATATATATATATTACAAAACTTCCCCTTGAATATGCGTCTTCAAAAACTTGAATACTCTGCTAACATGAAGTTGTCCCTTTTAAAACATATATGATGACTGTTCCCCTTTATTATTATCTTGCTTGCATATATCCGTTCAGTCGATACAACTATTGTTTGTTGCCTTCAAAACTCTATCAGGAAAACCCAGTTGGAAAAGCCTTGAACGAGAAAAAGAGCACAACGTCTGACATTATGAATATCATATTAAAATGATATTCCTCAAAAGAGTTTGATGCTTCAGGATCAAAACAATGCCTCATTAAAAACCTTTTTATGAAAAACCCTGTGGGAAAATCATAAGCAAGGAAAAGAGTGCAAATTTATTTCCTCTTTATGTAACATGTTTTACAATATTACGGCAAGGGTTGATACTTCAGGATCAAGATAATGCCTCATTAAAAACCTTACTAACAAAAACCTTGTGGGAAAAATATTAGTGAAGCAAAAGAGTACATTATAGCATAATTTTATATGCTCCCCCTTATTTATAACTCATTATTTAATTAGTCTATTGATGTAGTCGTCGCATGCCAATTTAGTATATCATCTTCTGCAATGTTGATTTAAATATTGCCTTTGAGAACGGATCTACCCTCTTTTCTTGAAATTGAATTTGTTTCTCCTCTTTCTTGTTATCCTTTCATGCATGTGTGAAGAGAAATTTAGAAGAAATGTGCTCATCCTATCATACTTGATATAATTCACTTGAATCTGAGCCATCCAAACTGCCTTGTCTTCTTCATAAATAATAGTTTACTGCATCAAAATATGTTTGATACTTCTAGATCAAAATGCTGCCTCGTTAAAATCTTACTAAGAAAAATCCGATGGCAAAAATCTTAGTGAAGGAAAAAGAGTACAATATACAATGTCATATTTATTACGTCAAAAGTAGTATGATTCTTCTAGATCAATGTTATGCCTCGTTAAAACCTTAATAAGAAAAACCCAATCGGAAAAATCTTAAATAAGGAAAAAGAGTACATTATAACTTATTTTTGTATGTTATCTTTGGGTTGATACTTCTGGATCATGACCTATGCCTCATTAAAACCTTACTAAGAAAACCCAGCGGGGAAAAACTTAGTTAAGGAAAAAGAGTGCATTATATCATACTTATGGATGCTCCCCCTGGTTTAATAATTTTCTTTGAATTCGTATTCTTCTTTCAATAACTCCAATTGCTTACAAATACTTCTTAATGAAGTTTTTCTTTTAAAACTTCATGTGCTTTTCCAAGCTTCAGGAATGCTTTCTTATTTAAAACACCTCCCTTTTGTGATTTGTATGATACTAATATTCATTTATGAATACACTTCAGGTGCTTATAATTTTCTGTTTCAATCGGGCTTGAATATTGCAATACGCATTTGATGAGTGAGACAACTTTCATTACAACAACACTAAGCAGGAAGTAATCTACTCATCTTGAAGTATATCAATATTTTCATTACAACAATACTTAGAAGAATGATGTAATCTATCAGACATGTTCTTTGTATTCTTTATGTTCTTCAGGAACTTATATATTATAATAATTTTTTTTCATATCACAACTACCACTTCAACGGATATTAAGATTTTCACTACAACAATTCTTGAAAGCAGGAAGTGATCTACTCATCATGAATTATTTCAAGATTTTCATCACAAAAATACTTAAAAGAATGTTGTAATCTACATTTCTTACTCTTTATCACTACCAAAGTTATTCAAATTCTTCTAGAATTTGTATACTTTCATCGTTTATACCTTCAGGGTATTGTAAGTGTTTTAAACACTTTCACCACCTTAATCAATTCAATTATCTCTGAAAAATTCAATGCTCATGGCACTTGACACTCTATGGTGTTTCAGTGACTTCCATGTGCTTTTGTCATTATCTATATTTCTATTTTATCTTATGAACTACATGTTCATATCTTATGAACTACAAGTCCATATATCTTATTTAGGAGAATTTCATGATGGCCAATCATGTTTCTCTCTAATATGGGATTTTAATCCATTTATAAACGTAAGCGCTTTATTATTTATTAATTTATCATCAATGATTATTTTCTGTCAGTTCTATACATGATTTATTGAGATCTCAAAAATTTATCATACTTTAGGTACCTAAACCACTTCTGAGGTTATTTTACACAATCATGTCATGGGTTTCATTTAAAGCACCCTTAAGTGTTTCTTTAGGAACACTCACCTCCTTTATTTTGCATCTTTATGACTTACTCCAAAGATATTTTGAACTGACTTTTATACCTTATTTTTAGCTGTGAATTACACCTTTTGATCCTTCGGGGATTCAAATGTATATTGGAGAAAGTCCATTAGGGATATAATTGATAATTTATGCAAGTTACTTAATACTTTGCATAATTCTATATGTTAGCAAATATTTAACATCGATGATTCCTTTATCCTCCCTCTCAATGTTGACAAACATTGTCACTTTAAATAATAAACCTACTTTGGATTCATTTTTGATCCATTATAGCATCATAGCTAGCAAATACATTAGATGCATTTCAATTGTAGGAGGATAATGCTCTTATTAGTTGATAAGATGCATTCATATTGCAATGCTTATTCCCTTTCATTGATCTGATGACTTGGAGGAATTTTCTATCATTTGAATATGCACATGACTTCAGGTCATTCAATATTGATGTCAATCGACTTTCTGAAATATAAAATAATATATGCATAATTTATAATATGAGCTCATGGCAACTTCAGGCTGTTAATTAAATATTCACATATATGTGTATATACATGCGTCCACGTATTTCGTATGTAATTGATTTGCATATTCTTTCTTATTCGAGTTACCTATTTTAGAACAGATAGTTCATAAGGCTCCAATCATTAATTTTTGCTTATCAAGCAATGTCAATGCGAATCTTAAAGATCGCATCATAATATCCAAAATTTCTGATATTGAGCTGTATTGAACTTCTGGTTCAAATGAGATATATGAAAAACTTCAAGTTGTTAATATATATTGAACTTATGGTTCAAATAATATATAAACAATTTCAAGTTTGTTAAGCTGTATTGAACTTCTGGTTCGACTGTATTGAACTTCTGGTTCCATTGTATTGAACTTCTGGTTCCACTGTGTTGAACTTCTGGTTCAAATAAAATATATAACAACTTCAACTTGTTAAAATTTATTCTTCAATACAATATGTAAATGTAAATACATAAGCAAGATACAACTCATTTTGAAAATTGTGCAATCTTTGGATATCAATAAATGTTTTTATTTCACATAGTTTCAATAAAGCTTCAGGTTTTTAAATTATGAAGTAGATCAAGTTCATTTGTAACGACCCGCCTTTTTGCCCAATTCTTGCCGGTAATTAAACCGACTCAAACCGTTCAAAAAGACGAATTGTTATGGGTGCATACATATTTTGAACAAAATAACAGAATTTTTCATTGCGAAATACAATGTTACATCAGAGTTACATAAAATATCAGAGTTACAACACATACAGCGGAAGAAAAGAAAATATACTCTCAGCGGAAGAAAATCATATGATATAGCAGAAGCTCCCATCTCTTGCATGAACTCCAACTCTAAAAGCACTCTGAATCCTGCTCCAACAATCTATAGCAGCAAACTAGACTACTAGCTGCCCGTGCAAAATTATGGGCACCCAGAGTTTAGGTGAGGGAACAATAAACTCCAGGTCAGTCTTGAGACTGGTGTGAGAACTCAAAACAGTTATTATTAGGTTCATTTTAAAGTTGGGAATTTCACCGGACCACGCCGCTAACGAGGAACGGGTTTACTCCATGTGAATACCCGTGCATATAAATACGCAATGACCTTTCTAAAATGAAGTTATTATAAGCTCGTCCCACATCACACAATGCAAGCGCACACCAGATGGGCGAGGTTTATCTTATGATAACCAAGCATGCTTTCATACGTAAAATCCTCTTTCAAAGCCATAATATATATATATATAGTGTGGAAAACATTTCTCAAATAAATGTATTAATCCTAGACGGCATAATACCCCATCCTATTATGTTTCCATATATATATATATATATATATATATATATATATATATATATATATATACAAACCAAAATCGTGTGGTACGTATTGGAGATTTGGTTTCCAACTTGATGATTCCTGGCACGAAAGATCAATCGGAACACAAACGAAATGTAATCAAGGGTTTTTCATCCAGACGCGGACACCAATACAAATCGCGAGGTAGATCAACGGTTTTCGACCAGACGCGGCCCCCCGAACTACCCTATTCTATAAGTCATAAGTGGTTTCCCACTGCTGCAGCGGTCATCATCAATTCATATATATACACAACCTAACCGCCAGTTTCTCATCATCCGGGGTGTGAGGTTTGTCGATGTCACGTCATACACAAAGCTATGCTTCGATAAGCCATTCTTTGATCATCACTAGCTCGTTTCCTAACTTAGGTATGTCACATTGACAATTCACGACATATCACTGATTTCAATCAATGCATACCCTCTAAGTTCATATGACTTAGAGACGAGGATAATATATTGCCACAAATCCGATATTCATTAACGGAAATCAGTGCTATGCAGTCAATTTCAATGTAAGACACACCATCCATACAAGACCGTTCTGGGTCTGAACGGAACAACCCGAAAATACTTAAATTTATTCAGGTCTCATGCAACTCACATCTCGTATCGGGTGGCCTACCCAACCGAGACATTAATCAACAATCAATCTAAACAATTCAAATATTCCCGGTCTTCATTCGTCGTTTACCAAGTCCTGAATTGCTTCATAACGTCGTATTATTACTTGGAATGGTTTTCGAACATATGCTCGATCCCGGTCTTTCCAAGTAATAAGCGTACTTTAAACGGTAGCTATGGTTCACACAGGCTTTTCAATTCAAATCTCATTCCACATAGTTATCAATTCATTTACAACTAAAGATTTGAATTTCTATAATTTCGTACATCTCGTTATCATCTTAAATTCTTCTTTGAAATCAAAGAGTATACCTTCGCTTCAATTTCTTACTTTTTATTCCCTCGGATCGAAGATTTTGACTAAATTCCAATTACGATATGAATTTCCACAACTCAATCTTATTGGGTTTCAAGAATGGTAATTGAAGATACGATTCACGACAGAACCCAAATCAATCGTCGTTGAATCATAAATTACACAGAAATTTTATCCACTTATATTCGATATAAATTCTCATAATCAACAAATACTATAAGTAGAATAACGATATAATAATATCTTTCAAATTCCCCAGATAGTATACATTTACATCATGAAGTTCATACCAAATATCGAAGATTATTTCTATCTAGCTTATTTAAATCAAGGTGAGAACCCGTATCTTAATTGAAAGGTTTATTCAACTCTTTGACATTAGATCTGGATATAGATACCATCAACTTATCTTCAATATTAATTTCCGTATCCAACTCATATTATAAGCGGAATAACGGTGAAATACCCTTTTAAATTCCTCAGATAATAAGAGTTTTCATTTACCGAACTAATATCAAACATCCGAAGATTTATCTCCAACCATATCTAATTATTTAGTATTAAAAACCCGTATTAGTATAAATCTAAATTCCATATAAAATATTTCTAATACTCTTAAAATTTTGAAAACATTCCGCAAATCATTACTTATAGTTCGGAACATCGTTTACAGGTTAAAACTTCAAAATAGATTGTTTTCGAAGAAAGCGTTACAATAGCGTTCCAAAAGTGTTACAAAACAGTTATCTTAACTATTTTGATCAAAATATCGTTTATCTTAGCCAAAACTTAAACTTTACAATTGAAAACACCTTTTCAGAATTTGTAATGATTTTACAAATTTTTCCATATTTTTAAATAATTTAAAAACAGTTGTTTATAGTTATGGGCAACAATTGTTCTTACATCGATCTTTTTCCAAAACGGTTTCAAACATAACTTGAAAATTATAACTCGAATTTAAAATCTGCTTTCACTCATTTGAAAGTTCTTGTTTATATAATTCAAATGTTTTCCGTTTCATGGAAATCCGATTTAGATTGCAAAAGTTATAAGCGTTTCAAGTTGCATCTAAAATACATAAATTGTCATTATGCGACAAGCTCTATTTTTACCATAATAACCATTATTCTACGATACTTCAAAATATCTTAGAAAATCATTATATCCTTATATAACCCTTTTAAAATCATTTAGATTTACTTTTCAAATTATTTGGATCTAAAATTCAATTTTCATAAATTCCAATTCATTTCTAAATTGAAATAACTTCAAATTAACCTTCCCATTCGTCGGATCAGTTCGGGATAGCCAGGGAGAGCAGGAAACTTCATTTCCAAACCCAAGCCTAGACACTATCCTCTCTCTCATCCTAGAACGTTCTGGTGTATATTATATTATTAATATAAAGAGACATCGTTCATATTCAAATTTCAAAATCTCATTTCGAATTTAAATTGAAAATAATATGTTTTACCAAAACTGGTTTCAGATAGATATAAAGATCGTTGTACAGAATCAATACATAATTCAAATCATTTCCAATCCTAATTCAATATTTAAAAAGTTAATATTTAATTCAAAACTAACAATTTAAATATTATTTAATGATTGAATAAAATCGTATATAGGAAGGAGATTTTAAATCGATCACCCATATATTTCCACAACCACGGGGTGTGTGTGTAATATCATGCAATGCAATCATATTTATCCAAATGAACCATATAACCAGATGGATACGAATTCATTCATCACAAACAAACAGTTTAACGGTGCACAAGCGTTACGGTCAATAACGCTTACCAGTGTTCAGTGTATTATCTAACTACATGCACATCCATTCACATAATAACATCCATCACACAATCATCATCAACAAATTTTAATTATCTCAGCAAATTATAATTAACTAATTTAAACAAATAATTTTAAATTATAAGTTCTCACCTAACAGCTCTCCAAATCTTCACGGTAGGCGAGCCTAGTTGAGTGAATCGTCGGACAGTATTTCGGCGCAGCGTCTTCTTCACAAAAATATATATAATATAATATACACTAATCTCTCTTTATATTATAAGAGGAGGAAGAGGAGAAATCACGAACTTTGGCAAGGTGGTGGTGGAAAGGAGGAAGACTTATGCCAGGGAAACCATGGTCATAAGCTTTAAGAAGAAGAGAGAAAGAAAAGAAGTGAGAATGAATGAAAAAGTGGAAGGAAAGGGTGGTATTTATAGGAAAAGAGGAGTAAGGAGAGAGTGACACATCATAGGACATGTGTATTACATGCATGGAATGTTGCATGCAAAATTACAAGTGTCTTAACACTTGTAAAAAGGAGAAGGAATGTGTTTTTGGTAGCATTTACCTTAAACGTTATGAAAACAAAGAGCAACGCATAATACTAATGCTACTAATTTATGTTATCTTTTGACAAATCCGATCGAACGACAAATAATATCAGTAAATCCAACTTATTAATAATCATTCTTGTAAAATCATAAAATAAATTATCCTTTACCAAATTCATATTTTTACCAATCAATATTATCAAAATCAGAAAATATCATTACTTAAACATAAATCTTATAATTAAAAAATTTCAAAATAAGTTTTCTTATAAAATTCATAATAAAAACAAAATACTTATACAAAGTTAAAATTCATATTTAAACCTGATAAAATCAATTTATATTCATAAAATAAAAAATTTAATAAATAAAAATCCAAATCAAACATAGTTAAAATTCTGGGATGTTACATTCACCCCCCCCTAGAAACTTTTCGTCCTCAAAAAGGAATTCGAGTAAATTTAAACACCTTCACAAATTTTAAATTCCAATTTCTCTCTCAACATACCAGAAATGTAATGGTCAGAACCAAGGCTCAAATCATTCTCAGGGTACTCTGTCTGATTCTCACTAAATGTAGAGTCTAAGGTTACTTCTATGATCTCGTGATTACTAGGGTCGTCACGGGTCTTGTTTAAAAATCGCATCCTCTGAGTTAGACTCAGAGCTGCTATCCTACCATTAAGGAGAAACTGGGATAGATACTATCTAATACTTAGAGGTCTATGACCCTAAGAAAATTATCTTTCTAACTTACTCTTACGGAACCCATGGTTTTCTTATCAATTATAAGACTAAGCGCTCAAATTAGAAATTTAAATCCAAGTTCTCAAAAAAAAATCCCTAATCGTTCAATTATCTTGCAATATAACATCTTGGCTAAATTCAGTATTAGAAATTCTATTGCTCTCAACACAAATCAAGTTCAATTTTAGAGATAATTCAAAATACTGGTTTCAAATCTAAATTAGTTCACTTGTCCAAGGCTTTATCTGAGCAGGGAAAAAGGAAGAATTCCGAAATAAAGTTGAATAATGACAATTCGGGGTGATATTCAAAATATGACAATGGGTCGAGCAAAACCCAGCGACAAGGGAAGAGATAGAATTATATTTTTGAAATACTCATTCTATTTCAAATTTTTATTTCAATCGTTTCCAAATTAACCCATTTATAAGTTTACTTTTATACTCATTTAATATTCAAATTTTTGTTTTCATATTCACCTAATCGAACTTTAAAATTCAAAATATATAAAATCTCTTTTTCATTCTTGTTAAAATATCATGTCTTGTTTAGAAACATTTTCTTACTTAACTAGCCGTACAATCACTTAAAACAGTTTTATTTAAAAATACCATCACGCTTCCTCTGCGCACTCTGATTATGCGTATATTCAAACTAGTATTGGTAAAACATTCCAAAACATTGATTTCAAAATTTTCGGAACCAAATCCTCAAAATTAATATTTAAAAATCCAAATTTTCTTGCATAAGTTGGATTCTATATTTCAAAGAAAGCTCATTTATTGAGGTTTTGTTACAAAATATCTTGGACAAATTAAAGTTATCGACACGGTTTCACACAGCACAAAGAGGCATACATAGATCAAGTCAAAATTCCATGTGCTCAAGTTAAGTAAAGATGCATAGAAGTTCCATGCTAATTTGTGCATGAAAGGTATACATAGACCAAATCAGGTTTCATGAGCTTGGAATAGAAATTCAACATCTAATGAGCATCAATAGGTGCAAAGGTTCGAATCAAATACTTGGCCAAATGCACATGATACAAAGGTACGAATGACACTACTCAATAGCAAATGGTTGAAATTTAAATGGACAGTCTAGCCCAAGATGGGAACTCACATGCAAACAAGGATACAAATTCTAACAGTTTAATCATGGGATACTCGTTAAATTTTCATAATTTTCCTCTTGATTAAATCTTACTTTAACAACTTCATTTTCTTACTTTATGTTTCAAGTGAACACTTGTTGAGAAATTTTCGTTTGACCCACTCGTTCATGCCGGTTTCTCTTAACAAGGGAAAATATAAAATTCAATTGATTTGTTCAATACATATCCCATTTTATCATATTAACCTTGTTTCTCAAAATTCGTATAGCTTCGGGTGGGAAAATCGGTCTTCTCCCCCACTTAAGTCATTTACCATAATTTTATTAAATTGTATCGTCAAAATCGAAATATGGGGTGAACCAAGCTCGCTTACATGCATTTTCAAAATTTCACTTTTCAGTTCTTCAAGTGAGATTAGCTTCTAAAATATATCCTTGCGGTTTTGACAAAATAGTCTGATTCACGCTTCTAATTATCAGTTAAGTATGCATTTAACTTAACTACCTTATGTTAAATTCATTTTTTCGCATATCCCATTTCATAACATAATACATTCAATACTTCGAAAGTCATTTGTAAAATCAATTTTACAATTGTGAGGACGTCGCAAAACACTTTCGATTGTTTATCTATACAGCTTTAAGTACTTCTTGACGTCTCGATCAGAAACATATAGTCATCCCACTTTCGAAACCCAAAAATAAGACTAATGATGATCGATCAATCACCAGAATTATCCCCAAGCGACTAGAATGTGATTCTATATCCATCTAGTATATATTGGACTTCATATATATGTTAGCTAGGCGTATATGCAAAATCCTTACATACTTGATCGTCCAACCTTGACGTCAAATAAATACTCGCAACCGTTTTTATTACACGCTGATTATCTTTCAAATCTATAGCTTTGAATTAACGATCTTTTTATATAAATCTTTTATATATAGGCTGCAAAATATTTTGAATTTCTCATTCCAAGCTCGAAGTTTTTTTTCTCCAATACGCTTGTTAAAGCCAATTCACTAATCGCTTATTTCTCGATAACTCCGAACAGATCGACGCTGGATTTTCGAAGTTTTATCACAAAGAGCCCTTTTTATTTTGAAAGTATTTCCTTTAAAAAACTTATTTTCAAATCTTCTTCAAAATATTTTATTTCAAATAATTATTATTTTCAAAAATGATTTACTTGTACAAAAATACCTTATATAGATTTCAAAAATACGCTCTCTCGTCATAATATACCGAAATCTCATTCTAGGGCATTTCTAATCCTATCTCTAATGAGATACTATAGCTCTGATGAGTCCTATCCTTTGTTCAAAATATGTTGTACCCGATAGCTTTTATAACCAAAGCTCTGATACCAACTTGTAACGACCCGCCTTTTTGCCCAATTCTTGCCGGTAATTAAACCGACTCAAACCGTTCAAAAAGACGAATTGTTATGGGTGCATACATATTTTGAACAAAATAACAGAATTTTTCATTGTGAAATACAATGTTACATCAGAGTTACATAAAATATCAGAGTTACAACACATACAGCGGAAGAAAAGAAAATATACTCTCAGCGGAAGAAAATCATATGATATAGCAGAAGCTCCCATCTCTTGCATGAACTCCAACTCTAAAAGCACTCTGAATCCTGCTCCAACGATCTATAGCTGCAAACTAAACTACTAGCTGCCCATGCAAAATTATGGGCACTCAGAGTTTAGGTGAGGGAACAATAAACTCCAGGTCAGTCTTGGGACTGGTGTGAGAACTCAAAACAGTTATTATTAGGTTCATTTTAAAGTTGGGAATTTCACCGGACCACGCCGCTAACGCGGAACGGGTTTACTCTATGTGAATACCCGTGCATATAAATACGCAATGACCTTTCTAAAATGAAGTTATTATAAGCTCGTCCCACATCACACAATGCAAGCGCACACCAGATGGGCGAGGTTTATCTTATGATAACCAAGCATGCTTTCATACGTAAAATCCTCTTTCAAAGCCATAATATATATATATATAGTGTGGAAAACATTTCTCAAATAAATGTATTAATCCTAGACGGCATAATACCCCATCCTATTATGTTGCCATATATATATATATATATATATATATATATATACAAACCAAAATCGTGTGGTACGTATTGGAGATTTGGTTTCCAACTTGATGATTCCTGGCACGAAAGATCAATCGGAACACAAATGAAATGTAATCAAGGGTTTTTCATCCAGACGCGGACACCAATACAAATAGCGAGGTAGATCAACGGTTTTCGACCATACGCGGCCCCCCGAACATACCCTATTCCATAAGTCATAAGTGGTTTCCCACTGCTGCAGCGGTCATCATCAATTCATATATATACACAACCTAACCGCCAGTTTCTCATCATCCGGGGTGTGAGGTTTGTCGATGTCACGTCATACACAAAGCTATGCTTCGATAAGCCATTCTTTGATCATCACTAGCTCGTTTCCTAACTTGGGTATGTCACATTGACAATTCACGACATATCACTGATTTCAATCAACGCATACCCTCTAAGTTCATATGACTTAGAGACGAGGATAATATATTGCCATAAATCCGATATTCATTAACGGAAATCAGTGCTATGCAGTCAATTTCAATGTCAGACACACCATCCATACAAGACCGTTCTGGGTCTGAACGGAACAACCCGAAAATACTTAAATTTGTTCAGGTCTCATGCAACTCACATCTCGTATCGGGTGGCCTACCCAACCGAGACATTAATCAACAATCAACCTAAACAATTCAAATATTCCCGGTCTTCATTCGTCGTTTACCAAGTCCTGAATTGCTTCATAACGTCGTATTATTACTTAGAATGGTTTTCGAACATATGCTCGATCCCGGTCTTTCCAAGTAATAAGCGTACTTTAAACAGTAGTTATGGTTCACACAGGCTTTTCAATTCAAATCTCCTTCCACATAGTTATCAATTCATTTACAACTAAAGATTTGAATTTCTATAATTCGTACATCTCGTTATCATCTTAAATTCTTCTTTGAAATCAAAGAGTATACCTTCTCTTCAATTTCTTACTTTTAATTCCCTCGAATCGAAGATTTTGACTAAATTCCAATTACGATACGAATTTCCACAACTCAATCTTATTGGGTTTCAAGAATGGTATTATTGAAGATACGATTCACGACAGAACCTAAATCAATCGTCGTTGAATCATAAATTACACAGAAATTTTATCCACTTATATTCGATATAAATTCTCATAATCAACAAATACTATAAGTAGAATAACGATATAATAATATCTTTCAAATTCCTCAGATAGTATACATTTACATCATGAAGTTCATACCAAATATCGAAGATTATTTCTATCTAGCTTATTTAAATCAAGGTGAGAACCCGTATCTTAATTGAAAGGTTTATTCAACTCTTTGACATTAGATCTGGATATAGATACCATCAACTTATCTTCAATATTAATTTCCGTATCCAACTCATATTATAAGCGGAATAACGGTGAAATACCCTTTTAAATTCCTCAGATAATAAGAGTTTTCATTTACCGAACTAATATCAAACATCCGAAGAGTTATCTCCAACCATATCCAATTATTTAGTATTAAAAACCCGTATTAGTATAAATCTAAATTCCATATAAAATATTTCTAATACTCTTAAACCTTTGAAAACATTCCACAAATCATTACTTATAGTTCGGAACATCGTTTACGGGTTAAAACTTCAAAATAGATTGTTTTCGAAGAAAGCGTTACAATAGCGTTCCAAAAGTGTTACAAAACAGTTATCTTAACTATTTTGATCAAAATATCGTTTATCTTAGCCAAAACTTAAACTTTACAATTGAAAACACATTTTCATAATTTGTAATGATTTTACAAATTTTTTCCATATTTTTAAATAATTTAAAAATAGCTGTTTATAGTTATGGGCAACAATTGTTCTTACATCGATCTTTTCCAAAACGGTTTCAAACATAACTTGAAAATTATAACTCGAATTTAAAATCTGCTTTCACTCATTTGAAAGTTCTTGTTTATATAAATCAAATGTTTTCCGTTTCATGGAAATCCGATTTAGATTGCAAAAGTTATAAGCGTTTCAAGTTGCATCTAAAATACGTAAATTGTCATTATGCGACAAGCTCTATTTTTACCATAATAACCATTATTCTACGATACTTCAAAATATCTTAGAAAATCGTTATATCCTTATATAACCCTTTTAAAATCATTTAGATTTACTTTTCAAATTATTTGGATCTAAAATTCAATTTTCATAAACTCCAATTCATTTCTAAATTGAAATAACTTCAAATTAACCTTCCCATTCGTCGGATCAGTTAGGGATAGCCAGGGAGAGCAGGAAACTTCATTTCCAAACCCAAGCCTAGACACTATCCTCTCTCTCATCCTAGAACGTTCTGGTGTATATTATATTATTAATATAAAGAGACATCGTTCATATTCAAATTTCAAAATCTCATTTCGAATTTAAATTGAAAATAATATGTTTTACCAAAACTGGTTTCAGATAGATATAAAGATCGTTGTACAGAATCAATACATAATTCAAATCATTTCCAATCCTAATTCAATATTTAAAAAGTTAATATTTAATTCAAAACTAACAATTTAAATATTATTTAATGATTGAATAAAATCGTATATAGGAAGGAGATTTTAAATCGATCACCCATATATTTCCACAACCACGGGGTGTGTGTGTAATATCATGCAATGCAATCATATTTATCCAAATGAACCATATAACCAGATGGATACGAATTCATTCATCACAAACAAACAGTTTAACGGTGCACAAGCGTTACGGTCAATAACGCTTACCAGTGTTCAGTGTATTATCTAACTACATGCACATCCATTCACATAATAACATCCATCACACAATCATCATCAACAAATTTTAATTATCTCAGCTAATTATAATTAACTAATTTAAACAAATAATTTTAAATTATAAGTTCTCACCTAACAGCTCTCCAAATCTTCACGGTAGGCGAGCCTAGTTGAGTGAATCGTCGGACAGTATTTCGGCGCAGCGTCTTCTTCACAAAAATATATATAATATAATATACACTAATCTCTCTTTATATTATAAGAGGAGGAAGAGGAGAAATCACGAACTTTGGCAAGGTGGTGGTGGAAAGGAGGAAGACTTATGCCAGGGAAACCATGGCCATAAGCTTTAAGAAGAAGAGAGAAAGAAAAGAAGTGAGAATGAATGAAAAAGTGGAAGGAAAGGGTGGTATTTATAGGAAAAGAGGAGTAAGGAGAGAGTGACACATCATAGGACATGTGTATTACATGCATGGAATGTTGCATGCAAAATTACAAGTGTCTTAACACTTGTAAAAAGGAGAAGGAATGTGTTTTTGGTAGCATTTACCTTAAACGTTATGAAAACAAAGAGCAACGCATAATACTAATGCTACTAATTTATGTTATCTTTTGACAAATCCGATCGAACGACAAATAATATCAGTAAATCCAACTTATTAATAATCATTCTTGTAAAATCATAAAATAAATTATCCTTTACCAAATTCATATTTTTACCAATCAATATTATCAAAATCAGAAAATATCATTACTTAAACATAAATCTTATAATTAAAAATTTTCAAAATAAGTTTTCTTATAAAATTCATAATAAAAACAAAATACTTATACAAAGTTAAAATTCATATTTAAACCTGATAAAATCAATTTATATTCATAAAATAAAAAATTTAATAAATAAAAATCCAAATCAAACATAGTTAAAATTCTGGGATGTTACATTCACCCCCCCTTAGAAACTTTTCGTCCTCGAAAAGGAAGTCGAGTAAATTTAAACACCTTCACAAATTTTAAATTCCAATTTCTCTCTCAACATACCAGAAATGTAATGGTCAGAACCAAGGCTCAAATCATTCTCAGGGTACTCTGTCTGATTCTCACTAAATGTAGAGTCTAAGGTTACTTCTATGATCTCGTGATTACTAGGGTCGTCACGGGTCTTGTTTAAAAATCGCATCCTCTGAGTTAGACTCAGAGCTGCTATCCTACCATTAAGGAGAAACTGGGATAGATACTATCTAATACTTAGAGGTCTATGACCCTAAGAAAATTATCTTTCTAACTTACTCTTACGGAACCCATGGTTTTCTTATCAATTATAAGACTAAGCGCTCAAATTAGAAATTTAAATCCAAGTTCTCAAAAAAAAATCCCTAATCGTTCAATTATCTTGCAATATAACATCTTGGCTAAATTCAGTATTAGAAATTCTATTGCTCTCAACACAAATCAAGTTCAATTTTAGAGATAATTCAAAATACTGGTTTCAAATCTAAATTAGTTCACTTGTCCAAGGCTTTATCTGAGCAGGGAAAAAGGAAGAATTCCGAAATAAAGTTGAATAATGACAATTCGGGGTGATATTCAAAATATGACAATGGGTCGAGCAAAACCCAGCGACAAGGGAAGAGATAGAATTATATTTTTGAAATACTCATTCTATTTCAAATTTTTATTTCAATCGTTTCCAAATTAACCCATTTATAAGTTTACTTTTATACTCATTTAATATTCAAATTTTTGTTTTCATATTCACCTAATCGAACTTTAAAATTCAAAATATATAAAATCTCTTTTTCATTCTTGTTAAAATATCATGTCTTGTTTAGAAACATTTTCTTACTTAACTAGCTGTACAATCACTTAAAACAGTTTTATTTAAAAATACCATCACGCTTCCTCTGCGCACTCTGATTATGCGTATATTCAAACTAGTATTGGTAAAACATTCCAAAACATTGATTTCAAAATTTTCGGAACCAAATCCTCAAAATTAATATTTAAAAATCCAAATTTTCTTGCATAAGTTGGATTCTATATTTCAAAGAAAGCTCATTTATTGAGGTTTTTTTACAAAATATCTTGGACAAATTAAAGTTATCGACACGGTTTCACACAGCACAAAGAGGCATACATAGATCAAGTCAAAATTCCATGTGCTCAAGTTAAGTAAAGATGCATAGAAGTTCCATGCTAATTTGTGCATGAAAGGTATACATAGACCAAATCAGGTTTCATGAGCTTGGAATAGAAATTCAACATCTAATGAGCATCAATAGGTGCAAAGGTTCGAATCAAATACTTGGCCAAATGCACATGATACAAAGGTACGAATGACACTACTCAATAGCAAATGGTTGAAATTTAAATGGACAGTCTAGCCCAAGATGGGAACTCACATGCAAACAAGGATACAAATTCTAACAGTTTAATCATGGGATACTCGTTAAATTTTCAGAATTTTCCTCTTGAATAAATCTTACTTTAACAACTTCATTTTCTTCCTTTATGTTTCAAGTGAACACTTGTTAAGAAATTTTCGTTTGACCCACTCGTTCATGCCGGTTTCTCTTAACAAGGGAAAATATAAAATTCAATTGATTTGTTCAATACATATCCCATTTTATCATATTAACCTTGTTTCTCAAAATTCGTATAGCTTCGGGTGGGAAAATCGGTCTTCTCCCCCATTTAAGTCATTTACCATAATTTTATTAAATTGTATCGTCAAAATCGAAATATGGGGTGAACCAAGCTCGCTTACATGCATTTTCAAAATTTCACTTTTCAGTTCTTCAAGTGAGATTAGCTTCTAAAATATATCCTTGCGGTTTTGACAAAATAGTCTGATTCACGCTTCTAATTATCAGTTAAGTATGCATTTAACTTAACTACCTTATGTTAAATTCATTTTTTCGCATATCCCATTTCATAACATAATACATTCAATACTTCGAAAGTCATTTGTAAAATCAATTTTACAATTGTGAGGACGTCGCAAAACACTTTCGATTGTTTATCTATACAGCTTTAAGTACTTCTTGACGTCTCGATCAGAAACATATAGTCATCCCACTTTCGAAACCCAAAAATAAGACTAATGATGATCGATCAATCACCAGAATTATCCCCAAGCGACTAGAATGTGATTCTATATCCATCTAGTATATATTGGACTTCATATATATGTTAGCTAGGCGTATATGCAAAATCCTTACATACTTGATCGTCCAACCTTGACGTCAAATAAATACTCGCAACCGTTTTTATTACACGCTGATTATCTTTCAAATCTATAGCTTTGAATTAACGATCTTTTTATATAAATCTTTTATATATAGGCTGCAAAATATTTTGAATTTCTCATTCCAAGCTCGAAGTTTTTTTTCTCCAATACGCTTGTTAAAGCCAATTCACTAATCGCTTATTTCTCGATAACTCCGAACAGATCGACGCTGGATTTTCGAAGTTTTATCACAAAGAGCCCTTTTTATTTTGAAAGTATTTCCTTTAAAAAACTTATTTTCAAATCTTCTTCAAAATATTTTATTTCAAATAATTATTATTTTCAAAAATGATTTACTTGTACAAAAATACCTTATATAGATTTCAAAAATACGCTCTCTCGTCATAATATACCGAAATCTCATTCTAGGGCATTTCTAATCCTATCTCTAATGAGATACTATAGCTCTGATGAGTCCTATCCTTTGTTCAAAATATGTTGTACCCGATAGCTTTTATAACCAAAGCTCTGATACCAACTTGTAACGACCCGCCTTTTTGCCCAATTCTTGCCGGTAATTAAACCGACTCAAACCGTTCAAAAAGACGAATTGTTATGGGTGCATACATATTTTGAACAAAATAACAGAATTTTTCATTGTGAAATACAATGTTACATCAGAGTTACATAAAATATCAGAGTTACAACACATACAGCGGAAGAAAAGAAAATATACTCTCAGCGGAAGAAAATCATATGATATAGCAGAAGCTCCCATCTCTTGCATGAACTCCAACTCAAAAAGCACTCTGAATCCTGCTCCAACGATCTATAGCTGCAAACTAAACTACTAGCTGCCCATGCAAAATTATGGGCACCCAGAGTTTAGGTGAGGGAACAATAAACTCCAGGTCAGTCTTGGGACTGGTGTGAGAACTCAAAACAGTTATTATTAGGTTCATTTTAAAGTTGGGAATTTCACCGGACCACGCCGCTAACGCGGAACGGGTTTACTCTATGTGAATACCCGTGCATATAAATACGCAATGACCTTTCTAAAATGAAGTTATTATAAGCTCGTCCCACATCACACAATGCAAGCGCACACCAGATGGGCGAGGTTTATCTTATGATAACCAAGCATGCTTTCATACGTAAAATCCTCTTTCAAAGCCATAATATATATATATATATATATATATATATATATATATATATATAGTGTGGAAAACATTTCTCAAATAAATGTATTAATCCTAGACGGCATAATACCCCATCCTATTATGTTGCCATATATATATATATATATATATATATATATACAAACCAAAATCGTGTGGTACGTATTGGAGATTTGGTTTCCAACTTGATGATTCCTGGCACGAAAGATCAATCGGAACACAAATGAAATGTAATCAAGGGTTTTTCATCCAGACGCGGACACCAATACAAATAGCGAGGTAGATCAACGGTTTTCGACCAGACGCGGCCCCCCGAACATACCCTATTCCATAAGTCATAAGTGGTTTCCCACTGCTGCAGCGGTCATCATCAATTCATATATATACACAACCTAACCGCCAGTTTCTCATCATCCGGGGTGTGAGGTTTGTCGATGTCACGTCATACACAAAGCTATGCTTCGATAAGCCATTCTTTGATCATCACTAGCTCGTTTCCTAACTTGGGTATGTCACATTGACAATTCACGACATATCACTGATTTCAATCAATGCATACCCTCTAAGTTCATATGACTTAGAGACGAGGATAATATATTGCCACAAATCCGATATTCATTAACGGAAATCAGTGCTATGCAGTCAATTTCAATGTCAGACACACCATCCATACAAGACCGTTCTGGGTCTGAACGGAACAACCCGAAAATACTTAAATTTGTTCAGGTCTCATGCAACTCACATCTCGTATCGGGTGGCCTACCCAACCGAGACATTAATCAACAATCAACCTAAACAATTCAAATATTCCCGGTCTTCATTCGTCGTTTACCAAGTCCTGAATTGCTTCATAACGTCGTATTATTACTTAGAATGGTTTTCGAACATATGCTCGATCCCGGTCTTTCCAAGTAATAAGCGTACTTTAAACAGTAGTTATGGTTCACACAGGCTTTTCAATTCAAATCTCCTTCCACATAGTTATCAATTCATTTACAACTAAAGATTTGAATTTCTATAATTCGTACATCTCGTTATCATCTTAAATTCTTCTTTGAAATCAAAGAGTATACCTTCTCTTCAATTTCTTACTTTTAATTCCCTCGAATCGAAGATTTTGACTAAATTCCAATTACGATACGAATTTCCACAACTCAATCTTATTGGGTTTCAAGAATGGTATTATTGAAGATACGATTCACGACAGAACCTAAATCAATCGTCGTTGAATCATAAATTACACAGAAATTTTATCCACTTATATTCGATATAAATTCTCATAATCAACAAATACTATAAGTAGAATAACGATATAATAATATCTTTCAAATTCCCCAGATAGTATACATTTACATCATGAAGTTCATACCAAATATCGAAGATTATTTCTATCTAGCTTATTTAAATCAAGGTGAGAACCCGTATCTTAATTGAAAGGTTTATTCAACTCTTTGACATTAGATCTGGATATAGACACCATCAACTTATCTTCAATATTAATTTCCGTATCCAACTCATATTATAAGCGGAATAACGGTGAAATACCCTTTTAAATTCCTCAGATAATAAGAGTTTTCATTTACCGAACTAATATCAAACATCCGAAGAGTTATCTCCAACCATATCCAATTATTTAGTATTAAAAACCCGTATTAGTATAAATCTAAATTCCATATAAAATATTTCTAATACTCTTAAAACTTTGAAAACATTCCACAAATCATTACTTATAGTTCAGAACATCGTTTACGGGTTAAAACTTCAAAATAGATTGTTTTCGAAGAAAGCGTTACAATAGCGTTCCAAAAGTGTTACAAAACAGTTATCTTAACTATTTTGATCAAAATATCGTTTATCTTAGCCAAAACTTAAACTTTACAATTGAAAACACATTTTCATAATTTGTAATGATTTTACAAATTTTTTCCATATTTTTAAATAATTTAAAAATAGCTGTTTATAGTTATGGGCAACAATTGTTCTTACATCGATCTTTTTCCAAAACGGTTTCAAACATAACTTGAAAATTATAACTCGAATTTAAAATCTGCTTTCACTCATTTGAAAGTTCTTGTTTATATAATTCAAATGTTTTCCGTTTCATGGAAATCCGATTTAGATTGCAAAAGTTATAAGCGTTTCAAGTTGCATCTAAAATACATAAATTGTCATTATGCGACAAGCTCTATTTTTACCATAATAACCATTATTCTACGATACTTCAAAATATCTTAGAAAATCATTATATCCTTATATAACCCTTTTAAAATCATTTAGATTTACTTTTCAAATTATTTGGATCTAAAATTCAATTTTCATAAATTCCAATTCATTTCTAAATTGAAATAACTTCAAATTAACCTTCCCATTCGTCGGATCAGTTAGGGATAGCCAGGGAGAGCAGGAAACTTCATTTCCAAACCCAAGCCTAGACACTATCCTCTCTCTCATCCTAGAACGTTCTGGTGTATATTATATTATTAATATAAAGAGACATCGTTCATATTCAAATTTCAAAATCTCATTTCGAATTTAAATTGAAAATAATATGTTTTACCAAAACTGGTTTCAGATAGATATAAAGATCGTTGTACAGAATCAATACATAATTCAAATCATTTCCAATCCTAATTCAATATTTAAAAAGTTAATATTTAATTCAAAACTAACAATTTAAATATTATTTAATGATTGAATAAAATCGTATATAGGAAGGAGATTTTAAATCGATCACCCATATATTTCCACAACCACGGGGTGTGTGTGTAATATCATGCAATGCAATCATATTTATCCAAATGAACCATATAACCAGATGGATACGAATTCATTCATCACAAACAAACAGTTTAACGGTGCACAAGCGTTACGGTCAATAACGCTTACCAGTGTTCAGTGTATTATCTAACTACATGCACATCCATTCACATAATAACATCCATCACACAATCATCATCAACAAATTTTAATTATCTCAGCTAATTATAATTAACTAATTTAAACAAATAATTTTAAATTATAAGTTCTCACCTAACAGCTCTCCAAATCTTCACGGTAGGCGAGCCTAGTTGAGTGAATCGTCGGACAGTATTTCGGCGCAGCGTCTTCTTCACAAAAATATATATAATATAATATACACTAATCTCTCTTTATATTATAAGAGGAGGAAGAGGAGAAATAACGAACTTTGGCAAGGTGGTGGTGGAAAGGAGGAAGACTTATGCCATGGAAACCATGGCCATAAGCTTTAAGAAGAAGAGAGAAAGAAAAGAAGTGAGAATGAATGAAAAAGTGGAAGGAAAGGGTGGTATTTATAGGAAAAGAGGAGTAAGGAGAGAGTGACACATCATAGGACATGTGTATTACATGCATGGAATGTTGCATGCAAAATTACAAGTGTCTTAACACTTGTAAAAAGGAGAAGGAATGTGTTTTTGGTAGCATTTACCTTAAACGTTATGAAAACAAAGAGCAACGCATAATACTAATGCTACTAATTTATGTTATCTTTTGACAAATCCGATCGAACGACAAATAATATCAGTAAATCCAACTTATTAATAATCATTCTTGTAAAATCATAAAATAAATTATCCTTTACCAAATTCATATTTTTACCAATCAATATTATCAAAATCAGAAAATATCATTACTTAAACATAAATCTTATAATTAAAAAATTTCAAAATACGTTTTCTTATAAAAATCATAATAAAAACAAAATACTTATACAAAGTTAAAATTCATATTTAAACCTGATAAAATCAATTTATATTCATAAAATCAAAAATTTAATAAATAAAAATTCAAATCAAACATAGTTAAAATTCTGGGATGTTACATCATTGGTTAAAGAAATTCAAGTTCCTATGCATATATATACACATACATATGTGTATCAAGTTTATAAATTTATGATGAACTTCTTACAATAATGAAACATTACAAATCGTCAAGAGGCCATACACCGTGTTACATAACAAAAATATTGGCCATATTAATACATATGTTGGCAAACAAGCAGCTTGCTATTTACATATATACATACCTATTAGCAATGACTTCTCTGTTTTTGAAGAGATAAAGTAGCAAATGAAGATGTTTTATGTATGACGTATGAGGTAAAAGGTCCATATATAATATTATAAAAAGAAAATGAATGGATCTTCCTAAAAAAAATATTTGGTATACCAAATCAAATATGAATAGGTGGATATCTAAAAACCACTAAGTTAAAAAATAATTAGATAAAAAAAGTTTAGATCCACTAAAATAGAACCTAGATCTACAAAAACTGAAAACGAAAAGTGATCTAGAAGCATGGATCACATCTAAGCAGAAGATACAACAAGTTCATATATGTAGATCTATATGATTTCAAAACATTAAAAAAATAATTTACATGATAGATCCATAAATATAGATCTAGAATATTTCAAACAATAGCTCTAATAGAGCTTCTGCTGATAACGTGTTATAAAATGAACACAAAACAGAAGAAATAAGGGAGAGATGACATTTCTATTCATTCAGATGTATATTCTTTCTATTACATTGGCTCCTTTATATATTGGCTTTTGGAGATGATCTTTAGCTTATTCCCATGATGTGGGACTAAACATAGAACTAATAAAAGCATATTCACAACATTCATATATATTACAACAAAATTCATATAATCATAGTGAATTTTAGGTTATTTCTCTAAAATATCTCATATATGAAAGACAATTTTACGATACATGCACACATATATATAAAAGAAAAAGTAAATATAGAAATGTCTGCCATGGTTGAGAATGCAAAGTTATAAGCAAATAATCACTTATTAATTACAGACATAGCAGTAAATACTCAGTCGATAAGTAAATATTGTGAACATCAAAAATAAACATACTTTTATTATATTATAGAAATCAACAATATTGTGATGGTTTTCCTTTTCACATTAGTTTAGTAGGGTAGACGTTGTATACGTAGTATATGTTTGAAAATTTGTAGTAAAGCAAATGAGGAAGCTTTAATTGTATATTTTGTAAAGTAATTTGCTTAGTTCAAAGAGCTAAAGAGTGAAAAAGGGGAAGGGAAGGGGGAAGTGGTCATTAGTTTAGTATGGTAGATGTTGTATACATAATATATGAATGTTGGAAATTGGTAATAAAATAAATAAGAAAACTTTAATTGTAATGTAATATGCTTGATTCAAAGAGGCATAAAGTTGAAAAGATCGGGAAAATAAGGAATAAGTATAAAGATTCGTATAGAATTAGAATTCATACAATGAATTGTCAATTTTAATTCAGAAAATCCCATTGCACACCGATTATATGAAATCTACTCTACATGTTTAATTATCTTTATTTCCTATTGTATAGTATGTTTTCATGCTCATATATAGTGTGAAATACTAATAAACATTTTGAGGTGTGAGACATAAGTTAAAATAGATTCAACAAAATAAATAATCTTTTGTATAAACACAAAAGATTTGTGTTAATACTTAATTGTGTATTCTCAATAATTAAAACCTTACCCACAAACATAGCAAACATCTACCCATGTGTAGAATCAAGAACCTCTTCAACTAATAAAGTTCACGATATAATCCACCAAAAAGTTCATAAAAGAGCAGCATAGGAATTCTTAAAGGCTACACATTTTAAACCAGGCCTATCTGTCATTAGCCACCGAACTGTCATTCACATTATTAATTGCAGGTGTCAAACCCGCACAATTCACTCAAAACAATGAACGGAACTGAAGACTACTACTGTCCACCTTCCCTTCGATGTGACGTTGGTTAAAATATGAAAATGAAACACAACAGTAAAATCACATCCTCCACAAATACAGGAAAAACGGAAGGACAACCAAAATTTTCATCCACTATCCCATATATTGACTGATTAATTCAGATTAAAATATTTACTTTGAATTTACCCCCTGCTGTGATGATACCAACATTCTATGCCAAAATTAGACCAATGATTATTATTTCTGAGTTACTTAAAATCATAGTGTAGCTAGGTTACATAAAATCATAGTATATCCCACAATGGCTGCTTAGCGGAATGCTTGCCAATAATCACAGTGCAGCTAAGTTGCTTAAAATCAATATGCTCCCAAGTTTGAAGACAATAACTTAACATAATTATTATTAGCAGAAGATCTTCTGTTTTGACTTGTTCTTGAAATAACAGGTGTAAGACACTCAACAAGTTGTTTCGTGATGTTTCAAAGCGTCCGTAAGCATGAAACATTTTGATGTTTAAGTGTTTTTCTCTTGATACATATGAGCATATAAATTTATACAGCAAGTACATAAAATGTAAGTTATTTAAATAATTTTACCAAACAATATTCATCAATTCATCTAATAAATCATATTAATCTTAACCAAGTTCATATTAACATAAATTGGAGAAAAAATCATTTTAAATATATAAATACGTCAATCAAATAACATAAATAATAACCATAAGTTTAAATTTTATATCACTTATATCAATTTATTTACCTTATATTACATATATGCGTTATATCACAAACTTTAAGCATCAACATTCAAATTTTATTTACTTATTTACAAAACACTTCATAATATCACTTAACATTGTACATTTAAATCAATATATTTAAACTAGTTAGGTGATCTTGGATTTAATAAATAAATTCAATCAATAAATAGTCATCAATTCATTTAATTAATGCTATATACAACTTTTTTGAAGTATATGCCATATTCATATCAACAAATTTGATATAAATTTAATAGTTGTTGAGTCAGTCGATGAAATTAGTTTATTATTCAAATATAAAGATAAATAAGTTACACATATAAATAATATACCTGATCAACAATAAAAAAATAATATATTATTCGTTTATCTCAATAAATTCATCATACATTGAAAGAAAAAAAAGCTTCAAATACCTATATTTAAGCATTTATACAATTATTTACCCAACCCCCTTAATTCTTTAGGAGATTTTATATTTAAATCCATATGCTTAAACAACTCATAAAATCTTAAATTCAAATCATAATAGTGAATTTTAAGCTATTTCTCTAAAATATATCATAAATATAAAACAATGTTATGATACACACACAAGCACACACATATATAAAAGAAAAAGTAAATATAGAAATGCCTTACATGATTGAGAATGCAAACGTATAAGCAAATAATCACTTAATAATTACAAATATAGCAGTAAATACTCATTCGATAAGAAAATATTGTGGACATCAAAAACTAAACAAACTTTTATTATATTATAGAAACCAGTAATATTGTGATTGTTTTCTTTTTCATATTAGTTTAGTAGGGTAGACGTTGTATACGTAGTATATGTTTGGAAATTGGTAGTAAAGCAAATAAGGAAGCTTTAATTGTATATTTTGTAAAGTAATTTGCTTGATTCAAAGAGCTAAAGGGAGAAAAAGGAACAGGGAAGGGAAAAAAGAAGTGGTCATTAGTTTAGTTGGGTAGATATTGTGTACATAATATATGATGGTTGGAAATTGGTAATAAAACAAATAAGAAAAGTTTAATTGTAAAGTAATTTGCTTGATTCAAAGTGGTACAAATTGAAAAGATTGGGAAAAATAAGGAATAAGTATAAAGAATCATATAGAATTTCATATATTGAATATTCAAATTTAGTTTAGAGAAACTTGTTGCACATCGATTATATGAAATCCACTCTACATGGTTAATTATTTTTATTTCCCAGTGTATGGTATGTTGCCATGCACATATATAGAGTGGATACTAATAAACATTTTGAGGTGTGGGACAGAAATTAAAATAGATTCAACAAAATGAACAATCTTTTGTACAAACACAAAAGAATTGGGTTAATACTTAATTGCATATTCTCAATAATTATAACCTTACCCACAAACATAGTAAATATCTACCCATGTGTAGAATCAAGTACCTCTTCAACTAATAAAGTGCTCGATATAATCCGCCAAAAAGTTCATATAAGAGCAACACAAGAATTCTTAAAGGCTGCACATTTTAAACCAGGCCTATCTGTCATTAGTCACCGAACTGTCATTCGCATTATTGATTGCAGGTGTCAAAACCGCATAATTTACTCAAAACAATGAACAGAACCGAGGATTACTACTGTCCTCCTGCCCTTCAATGTGATGTCGGTTAAAACATGAAAATGAAACACAATAGTAAAATAACATCCTCCACAAATACTGGAAAAACAGAAGGACAACTGAAATTTCATCCACCATCCAAATTTTGACTGATTAATTCAAATTAAAATATTTTGTCTTTGAATTTACCCCTTGTTGCGATGATACCAACATTCTATGCCAAAATTAGATCAATGATTATTATTTTTGAGTTACTCAAAATAACAGTGCAGCTAGGTTACATAAATCGTAGTATATCCCATAACGGCTGCTTAGCGAAATGCTTGCCACTACTAAGTTACTTAAAATCGATAATGCTCCCAAGTTTGAAGACAACAACTCAACATAATTATTATTAGCACGAGACCTTGTATTTTGACTTATTCTTGAAACAACCAGTATAAGACACTTGTTAAGTTGTTCCGTGATGTTTTAAAGCATCCGCAAGCATGAAACATTCGGTGTTTTTACCGGTCATCGGCAATACATCGTTTATCATATCAAAAGCATTGGGAACACTATTTTGAACATACGTATCAGTATTTTTCTCTTGATTCAACTGAGCATATAAATTTATACAGCAAGTACATAAAATGTAAGCTATTTAAATAATTTTAGCAAACTATATTCATTGATTCATCTAATAAATCATATTAATATTAACAATATTCATATTAACATAATTGGGAGAATAATTCATTTAAATATATAAATACGTCAACCAAAGAACATAAATAATAACCCTAAGTTTAAAGTTTATATCAATTTATTTACCTTATATTACATTTATACGTTATATCACAAACGTTAAGCATCTACATTCAAATTTATTTTGGTTATTTACAAAATACTTCATAATATCACTTAACATTGTACCTTTTAAATCAGTATATTTAAATTAGTTATGTGATCATGGATTTAATAAATAAATTCTATCAATAAGTAGTTGTCAATTCATTTAATTAATGCTAAATACAACTTTTTGAAGTACATGCAATATTCATGTAAACAAATTTTGTAATAACCCGGAAATCCGAGCCAATTTAAAAATTTTATTTTGGTAATTTTAGTGAATTTTGATTATTTAAAATGAATTATTTTAAATAATAAAGGTGAAAATTTTATTTTGAATAGAATTCGAACGTATATTTTATATAGATCGTCGTTAGAATATAAATATTTATTTATATTTATAAAAGGAATTGAAAATGGCGCGGTAGTTCGATAATTCGATTTCAAACTTTAATTGAACATACCGGGTGCAAAATAAACAGGATTTTAGCGAAACAAAAAATAAATATAATATAATGGCCTGAATAGAAGGCGCCACGCCGCGGCAGTTCGCGAATTTCGACCATTGACTTCGAATGGATATTGCGGGAGATCCGACCGTCGGATTCTCCTAAAACCGGAACCGTTGGGTTCGTATCAAAAAGAGCTTTCTAACGAATATTAGAAATTAGAAATCTAATGGTTGGATTTGGAATTATGTCCAAATCAAATTTGGAAAAGGTCGCTATAGGTGCAGTTCGATGGCCGTTGATGGAAATCGACTGTACGGGCCTTGATAAAATTATTAAAAATATTAATAATTTGCGTAAAATCGTAAGAAATGATTTGGAAAGAATCGGGATGAAAAACTCCATATTTGAAAAGATAAAAATAGATTTTTATCGAAATGAACTAGTTTTGAACTAGAATTATAATTCTATTTATTTTTAAATAAATAAATTGAATTTGAAAAGGGTTTTAAAAGTAACCAGAATTTCCAATAATTGAATTGAAATGGATTCGAATCGAAATTGTCTGTGGAATATTTCGATGTTGGATTTCGTGATTACACAGATATTGTTATGAAAATTTGAAAGATATATTTATATCGTTATTTCCAATACGATATTTGTTGGTTGTAGAATTTGATATTGAATATAAGCCGATATATTTTCTATTCAGGGCCATGTATTTAATATCAAATGTGATTTGGGTTTGTTGTGAATGGTGTCTTCATTAACACTGTACTTGAGCCCAGTTGAGAAAAATATTAAATCTTTTTATTTAGATTTAATGAAGTGTACCAATTAAATATTATTTAATTGAAATTGAATTGATATTGATTTTTGGGTTTATCGTGAACAGTGTTTTAAATAACACTTGTTCTTTAACCCGATAATTAATGAAATGTGATTTTGGGTTGTAGTGAACGGTATCTTCAATAATACTGTTCTTTGACCCAAAGGAGTAAAGAAAATCAGAAACTAACTGGAGATTAGTTAAGTTGAATGGTTCCTGGGGTATTGATCTGATGTTGGTTTCGGAGTTCGGGGTTAATACTTAGGGAATTGCTCACTTGCTAATATATGGTTAGGGACTGATTGAAATGGAATGTGATTATGGGTTTATCGTGAACCGTGTTTTAAATGACACTGATTCTTTAACCCAGTTAAAGATTAAAACCAAGTGGAGTTTTAATGAATCTTTAATTAGATTGAAAAGATCGAGAATGGAGTATCCCCAGTTTTACTCCAGGCAGTAGTTAAATCTTTAATTAGATTTGAACGTGAAATGGTAATTGAATTTACCGATAACACCGTGGTGTTAGATATGAAGTATTACCAGTTTTACTTCATGGGATGAATAGGTTGGGATTGGGAAATTAAAACAAATGATTACTTCGGTAAGGTTCGTTAATCCCGACTAGTTTGAATTGTTATTCAAAGGAAGATTAAAGAATAAATTTAAAGGAATTTATCTTTGATAAAATTAATGGGAACCTTTCCCTAAGAATGTGAATTTTAGAAACCAACTGTAGGTTAGCTAAGCAGAACGGTTTCCTGGGTATTGATCTGATGTTGGTTTCGACCTTCGGGGTTAATATTTAGGGAATTATTCTCTTGTTAATTTACGGTTAGTGACTGATGAATTGGAATGAGGCGTATGTTGAGTTTGTGTAACACATGTTTATTATATACGCGAGTTATTCAGAAAGACCGGGTTTATCCCATTCTGAATAACTGATTCGACGTGATGTCGAAGATGAAGACGGTGGTCGAAGACCAGAGGTCTTCACGTCGTTTGGATAGTTACTGATGATCTTGATTGGGCCGTACACCCAAGAGGAGGGAATCAGTTGGTGGTCGTCCAGACGTATTTGGAGATCGATGGGTATGCGGGGTACTAGGTGCGCCTCCGGTTTCGTTCAGACCCAGAACGGACTTGTAAATGGACTGTGTGTCTGACATTGGATTTCATTCTGTGTGATTGATATTGGTTGCATAGAGTGGTTTTCCTGTGTGGCATGCTAAGATGCAAATGATCAAGGCTTCTGTTGAAAAGCAGAGTCTTGTGGTTGATGATCAAAGCACGGCCTTTGTGGCATCGCTTTGTGTAGCGTTGACTCGCGAGCCTCACACCCCGGTGTGAACCAAAAACGGGAGACGGACCTCAGGGAGGACATGCGTTTTCTTCTAGCTAGAAGTGGCGTCAGTGGTTTTACACGCCCTGACGAGTTTGACTTATGTGTTTGTTGCTGTTGCGAGGCGCCTCGGATATATCGGTGACTTTGTGAAGCCGATGGAGTCATTCGTTGGCTCATTGACACCCCAAAGGGTGGGGAAACGCAGTGTTCAGGAGTTTTAATCTACAGCGGTGGACCGGCCCTGTCGCTCCAAAGGTCACTCAAGCTCTGACCTGAGACACGGGCTAGAGCATCTCGAATCAGTTGAGGACTATCTTTTGCCTCGGTTCACAGACGGAAATCCTATTTCCAAATATGTGACATATGCGGTTTTGACTGTAGAGCCTAGTATGGCGACATGATATATGGTACCCATGCCGTCTATGATTAATATTTATGATTTGAAGTTGTTTTATACACTATGGACTTATAATAGTATCAAATGATTTGTTTTAAACGTATTAAGCATGTTTGGCTATTATAAGGGAAAACCCTATCCCCCGGCTTGCGTTACATTGTGTGATAGGACCTGGGTCTTATAATAGCTTCATTTTTCTTTATTTAGCATTCCGCTGATGTTTTATGCACTGGTATTCTTGGGAGGAAACTCGTTCCGTTTTATACGGCGTGGTCCCTTGATTTACCTAACTTTAAAATAAAGATTAATAACTGTTTTAGTTCTCACACCAGTCACATGACTGACTTGGAGTTTATTGTTTTAACCTAAACTCTGGGTGCCCCTATTTTGACACGGGCAGCTAGTAATTTTGGTTTTGCATATTTATATTCATAGGATCCTGATTTACAGCTGGAGCGATACTCGGAAAGCTTTGTATCCGCGTATTACTTCTAGTTGTGTATTGTATTATTTTCCGCTGCGATGTATTTAAATGTAATTTAAATCTCTGATATTTCTGTGTAATATTTATTCATACTCTATATATTCTTGTATTCTGATGGAATTTTTGTAATTAACAATGAAATGTCCTTCCGTCTGCGTTCTATTTTGTCGTGTTCTCAAAACAATCAGGCGTTTCGAACGGTCTGGGTCGGTTTAGCGACTGATTCGGATCGAGCGAAATTCCTTGTTGTCACAGTTGGTATCAGAGCTTTGGTTTACAAAGCTCAGAGAATAGGACACACTAGAACCATACGAAAGAATTCATCAGATATTGGATTAGTAATATCCAATTAGAATGATTCGTTAGAGATGGGATTAGTAGTATCCTAGAACGAGTGTGAAGAGTATATTTTTAAAATGAAAACAATTTTTGTTTTGAAAATTTAAATCGTTGTATACGTATTTGAATATTTATTTTATATTGAATTTGGACAATCCAATATATAAAGATTTTGCATATGTGCCTTGCAAACGTATATTCGAAGTTTTAATATACTGGATAGATATAGGATCACACTCTAGTCGCCCGGAGATGATGTTGATAATGACCATGGCATCATCAATATTTATGTTCGTGTTACGAAAGTGGGATTTCTATATATTCCAATTGACTGGTGTGAGAACCAAAATTAGATAGGGCTTATTGTTGTGATTTGGCATCAAAAATGTGATTTTTGACTATGTATCAAAGTTATGAATTTGAAAAGCTAATCAACTAATTTATTGCTGATTGTGTTGTTTGATACTGTTTTGATTAATTGAATGTTGAACCGTTAGCCAAATTGAACCAAACATTGAATTGTATTGAAAATTAGTCGCATTTGCTTACATATACATGTACTTACACTGAACAGGTCATAGCAAGGAGGCTAGAGAAGAAGAATAAAATTGTTTGCCCGACAAATAGGTACGTGTTTACCATAATTTACTGTTTTGTTTGGGTGATGACGATTTTATGAGTCGATTGGCTAGCCGCTTGGCTTTTTCTTTTTCTTTTTGAGATCAAAGGGCCTGTATGGCAATTTCGGGATTTTCCCGGTGCTCCCGGTGCAGGGGAGGTTATGGCGAAATTTTTCAGAAATTTAGGGTGTTAGCCAAATTTTTGAAACTATTGAAAAGTTCTTAGAAACTGAAAAGTTGAAGAACTTAAGCCGTAATGAAAATAACGGAAGTTGAGTTGATTTGTGAAACAACTTTCGACTTCGTTCCTTTTCGGGGATGAAAAGTTTTAAGTGGGGGAGATTGTAATAACCCGGAAATCCGAGCCAATTTAAAAATTTTATTTTGGCAATTTTAGCGAATTTTGATTATTTAAAATGAATTATTTTAAATAATAACGGTGAAAAATTTATTTTGAATAGAATTCGAACGTATATTTATATAGATCGTCGTTAGAATATAAATATTTATTTATATTTATAAAAGGAATTGAAAATGGCGCGGTAGTTCGATAATTCGATTTCAAACTTCAATTGAACATACCGGGTGCAAAATAAACCAGATTTTAACGAAACCAAAAATATTTGAATCCGTTTGACAATATCTTTCCAACGAATCCGAAAAATTGAAATTACATAGCGGGGATAAAAAGATATGTCCAGTTGAAAATTCAGAATAGTCGCTATGGAATTCTGGCTCTTGAAAATGGAAGTTTTGCAAACGACCTCGGATTTCGACGAAACCACTTCTGTTGGATCCGGGATGTCAAGTTATTGCTTGGTTTCAAAATTCGTAATTTTTCGATTCAATGTGTGAGCGTGGCGAAGGAAAATGTGTTTTGTCAATTTTGATCGACCGGAAAATGGCCATTTTTCAAACGGTCTCAGAATTTGACGAAATTAGTTTTGTTAGGACTGTATCGTCA
This sequence comes from Allium sativum, assembly GCA_030737875.1. Taxonomy (NCBI): domain Eukaryota; kingdom Viridiplantae; phylum Streptophyta; class Magnoliopsida; order Asparagales; family Amaryllidaceae; genus Allium; species Allium sativum. The sequence goes on from CM060913.1 coordinate 40,904,891, forward strand.
ATACGAAGCTAGAAAATATTTTTTTGGAATTTTTCGAGTTAGTATGTGACCCCGGTAAATTGAAATGCGCATTCAAATTCAATATATAGAGTTATATGTTGATTTTGACGAAAGCTGATCGAAACGATCGAATCAGCTTACGATACATATCCCATTGTGTTCGGAATGGGGGTAACTAGCTAGGGATGACAGACGGTGGGTTTCGTTTTGAGTTCGAAATAAAAAGTTACTTTATGGATTTAATGTTAAAATTAAATTAACAAATTAAAAACCCTCACCCCTCTCTCTTCTTATTATCAGTCAACGCACTCAAAAGGAAAAAAAGGGAGAGATGACGATCGAGCCCCCCTTTCCACGTCGTCGCCACCTCGATAGGAGCGTCGCCCGCCGGAATTCCCTTTCCCCCCCACCTCGCCGCAAGCCCCCCCCTCCTCTCCCATCGATGAACCCCTCTCACCTCCTCAACCCTCGCGCGATTGAAGGACCCTAACCCCTAACTCACCTGTCGTTGCCCTCTCGCCCAAGCCCTCCCACCGCCTGAACCACGCAGCACCCCTCCACCTCCTCCCTCCGTTAGTCGCGCCCTGACTCTCCAGAGCAGCATCCGACACCCCCTAACTCCGGTGAACCCCAACAGCCCTTCCCGCTCCAAAATTCCGCCTGTAAGTGTTTATTTTTATTTACATGAAACGATGTGTTAAAACTGATTTTATTTAAATTATAAAACATAATTTTTATATTTCATCTTTGATTTTTATTTAGTTTTTAGGAATAAGAAGACAGAATTTTTAAATAAAAGATAGGGTTTTTAGAAATTGAAAAGTTAGGCTTTTTAGAGATGAAAAGGTCAGGATTTTATACTTATAAGGTGATGATTTTTATCACATAAAGATGTGATCTTTACAATGAAGGAGGAGTATAAAAATATAATTTTTATAATATAGAAAGTTTAAAAATATGATTTTTATATTATAGAAAGTTTAAAAATATAATTTTTATATTATAGGAAGAATAAAAATATGATTTTTATATTATAGAAAGTTTAAAAATATGATTTTTATAATATAGAAAGTTTAAAAACATAATTTTTATATTATAGGAAGAATAAAAATATGATTTTTATATTATAGGAAGAATAAAAATATGATTTTTATATTACAGAAAGTTTAAAAATATGATTTTTATATTATAGGAAGTTTAAAAATATGATTTTTATATTATAGGAAGAATAAAAATATGATTTTTATATTATAGAAAGTTTAAAAATATGATTTTTATATTATAGGAAGAATAAAAATATGGTTTTTATGATATATGTAGCCATATAAAAATATAATTTTTATATGAAAGGGGAAATAAAAATGTGATTATTATAGAGATGAAATAAAAATTCGATCTTTATACATGAAGTAGAAATATATAATTTTTATATAGAAAGAAGCGTTGTAAATATATAAGAAGTAGAAGTAAAAAATAGGATTTTTATTTATTAGAAGGAAATAATAAAAATATAATTTTTATTTGAACAGCGTGAAAAGAACTGCATAGGAATTTCAAGCTGATCCAGACGGTTCAACAGTTCAGAAGCAAAGCACGACGGAGTGGAACTCTCTGTGAGAACTTCTCACGTTTAATTTAAATTTCTAGTTAAAAATATATACTAGGATGCAGACGGTGTTTAGTAGCACTCGACACCCGTCGTCCACAGACCATGGATGGCTTGTATGCTTGTTTGTTTGATTTTGATGTGTAGTTGATTGTGTGATGTGATGTGAAATGAAATAAAATATTTATATAGTTGAAATAAAATATTTTATAGTGGAAAATATTTTATAGTTAAAAATAAAAATTTTAACGTGTATATGAAATGAAATAAAAATAAACAAATCGGACGATTTGTTTATATACACACATTTGACTGATATTGATTGGGACGATAAATTTTACACATCACCCAACTGCACAAATAAAATCTGTGTTTGATTGTTTGAAACCCCACACGGGTATTGGGATAATATTTGACGTACACTAATCCCGATTGTTTAGTTGTATGTCGATCGATTGATTGACAGGCTGTTATAAGCGTTGAATATTTATATTTGATGCTTATACAGTATAGAATGCACTTTGGATGATGGTTGATTATTCATCGTTGTTATTGTATACATATGTTGTAGAAAATCTGTATAATTAACATTATATGGTAATTGATTGAGCCTCATTCCAGTTTTGAAAAAGAAATATTTGAATAGAAATATTTGAAAAGGAAATATTTGAAATAGAATATTTGAAAATAGAAATATATGAAGCCGTGTTGATTAGATTTACGCCATTTTGACGTGAACGATATTTATATCGATTTTATTCATTTTATAATGAACATCGAAAGTGATTTCAAAATCTGATATTTTGAATAGAAATGAATTCGAATTGAAATTGAATAGAATTGAAATTGAATAGAAATGAATTCGAATTGAAATTGAATAGAAATGAATTCGAATTGAAATTGAATCGAATTGAAATTGAATAGAAATGAATTCGAATTGAAATTGAATAGAAATGAATTCGAATTGAAATTGAATTGAAAACGAACTGAAATTGAATTCAAAATCGATTTGAATTGAAATCAATTTGAAATGAATTTAAAACGAATTTGTAAGGGAAAATTCAATTTTGATTTGAATTTGAAAAAGAAGTTGAAATCGTTTTGAAAAAAAAATTAAAACGATTTATATAATACGTTTTAAAAGGAAATCGATGAAGTATATATTATATATATAATATAATGGCCTGAATAGAACGCGCCGAGGCTGTTTGCGAATTTCGACCATTGACTTCGAATGGATATTGCGGGAGATCCGACCGTCGGATTCTCCTACAACCGGAACCGTTGGGTTCGTATAGAAAAGAGCTTTCTAACGAATATTAGAAATTAGAAATCTAACGGTTGGATTTGGAATTATGTCCAAATCAAATTTGGAAAAGGTCGCTATAAGTGCAGTTTGATGGCCGTTGATGGAAATCGACTGTACGGGCCTTGATAAAATTATTAAAAATAGTAATAATTTGTGTAAAATCATAAGAAATGATTTGGGAAGAATCGGGATGAAAAACTCCATATTTGAAAAGATAAAAATAGATTTTTATCGAAATGAACTAGTTTCGAACTAGAATTATAATTCTATTTATTTTTAAATAAATAAATTGAATTTGAAAAGGGTTTTAAAAGTAACCAGAATTTCCAATAATTGAATTGGAATGGATTTGAATCGAAATTGTCTGTGGAATATTTCGATGTTGGATTTCGTGATTACACAGATATTGTTATGGAAATTTGAAAGATATATTTATATCGTTATTTCCAATACGATATTTGTTGGTCGTAGAATTTGATATTGATTATAAGCCGATATATTTTCTATTCAGAGCCTTGTATTTAATATCAAATGTGATTTGGGTTTGTCGTGAATGGTGTCTTCATTAACACTGTTCTAGAGCCCAGTTGAGAAAAATATTAAATCTTTTTTATTTAGATTTAATGAAGTGTACCAATTAAATATTATTTAATTGGAATTGAATTGATATTGATTTTTGGGTTTATCGTGAACAGTGTTTTAAATAACACTTGTTCTTTAACCCGATAATTAATGAAATGTGATTTTGGGTTGTAGTGAACGGTATCTTCAACAATACTGTTCTTAGACCCAAAGGAGTAAAGAAAATCAGAAACTAACTGGAGATTACTTAAGTTGAATGGTTCCTGGGGTATTGATCTGATGTTGGTTTCGGCCTTCGGGGTTAATACTTAGGGAATTGCTCACTTGCTAATTTATGGTTAGGGACTGATTGAAATGGAATGTGATTTTGGGTTTATCGTGAACCGTGTTTTAAATGACACTGATTCTTTAACCCAGTTAAAGATTAAAACTAAGTGGAGTTTTAATGAATCTTTAATTAGATTGAAAAGATCGAGAATGGAGTATCCCCAGTTTTACTCCAGGCGGTAGTTAAATCTTTAATTATATTTGAATGTGAAATGGTAATTGAATTTACCGATAACACCGTGGTGTTAGATATGAAGTATTACCAGTTTTACTTCATGTAATGAATAGGTTGGGATTGGGAAATTAAAACAAATGATTACTTCGGTAAGGTTCTTTAATCCCGACTAGTTTGAATTGATATTCAAAGGAAGATTAAAGAATAAATTTAAAGGAATTTATCTTTGATAAAATTAATGGGAAACTTTCCCTAAGAATGTGAAATTTAGAAACTAACTGTGGATTAGCTAAGCAGAACGGTTTCCTGGGTATTGATCTGATGTTGGTTTCGGCCTTCGGGGTTAATATTTAGGGAATTATTCTCTTGTTAATTTACGGTTAGTGACTGATGAATTGGAATGAGGCGTATGTTGTGTTTGTGTAACACATGTTTATTATATACGCGAGTTATTCAGAAAGACCGGGTTTATCCCATTCTGAATAACTGATTCGACGTGATGTCGAAGATGAAGACGGTGGTCGAAGACTAGAGGTCTTCACGTCGTTTGGATAAATACTGATGATCTTGATTGGGCCGTACACCCAAGAGAAGGGAATCAGTTGTTGGTCGTCCAGACGTATTTGGAGATCGATGGGTATGCGGGGTACTAGGTGCCTCCGGTTACGTTCAGACCCAGAACGGACTTGTAAATGGACTGTGTGTCTGACATTGGATTTCATTCTGTGTGACTGATATTGGTTTCATAGAGTGGTTTGCCTGTGTGGCTTGCTAAGATGCAAATGATCAAGGCTTCTGTTGAAAAGCAGAGTCTTGTGGTTGATGATCAAAGCACGGCCTTTATGGCATCGCTTTGTGTAGCATTGATTCGCGAGCCTCACACCCCGTTGTGAACCAAAAACGGGAGACGGACCTCAGGGAGGACATGCGTTTTCTTCTTGCTAGAAGTGGCGTTAGTGGTTTTACATGCCTTGACGAGTTTGACATATGTGGTTGTTGCTGTTGCGAGGCGCCTCGGATATATCGGTGACTTTATGAAGCCGATGGAGTCATTCGTTGGCTCATTGACACCCCAAAGGGTGGGGAAACGCAGTGTTCAGGAATTTTAATCCACATCGGTGGACCGGCCCTGTCGCTCCAAAGGTCACTCGAGCTCTGACCTGAGACACGGGCTAGAGCGTCTCGAATCGGTTGAGGATTATCTTTTGCCTCGGATCACAGACGGAAATCCAATTTCCAAATATGTGACATTTGCGGTTTTGATTGTAGAGCCTAGTCCGGCGACATGATATATGGTACCCATGCCGTCTATGATTAATATTTATGATTTGAAGTTGTTTTATACACTATGCACTTATAATAGTATCAAATGATTTGTTTTAAACATACTAAGCATGTTTGGCTATTATAAGGGAAAACCCTATCCCCCGGCTTGCGTTGCATTGTGTGATAGGACCTGGGTCTTATAATAACTTCATTTTTCTTTATTTAGCATTGCGCTGATGTTTTATGCACTGGTATTCTTGGGAGGAAACCCATTCCGTGTTATACGGCGCGGTCCCTTGATTTACCTAACTTTAAAATAAAGATTAATAACTGTTTTAGTTCTCACACCAGTCACATGACTGACCTGGAGTTTATTGTTTTAACCTAAACTCCGGGTGCCCCTATTTTGACACGGGCAGCTAGTAGTTTTGGTTTTGCAGATTTATATTCACAGGATCCTGATTTACAGCTGGAGCGATACTCGGAAAGCTTTGTATCCGCGTATTACTTCTAGTTGTGTATTGTATTATTTTCCGCTGCGATGTATTTAAATGTAATTTAAATCTCTGATATTTCTGTGTAATATTTATTCATACTCTGTATATTCTTGTATTCTGATGGAATTGTTGTAATTAACAATGAAATGTCCTTCCGTCTGCGTTCTATTTTGTCGTGTTCTCAAAACAATCAGGCGTTTCGAACGGTCTGGGTCGGTTTAGCGACTGAATCGGATCAAGCGAAATTCCTTGTTGTCACAAATTTGATATAAATTTAATAGTTGTTAAATCTGTCAATGAAATTAGTTTATTATTCAAGTATAAAGTTAAATAAGTTACACAATATAAATAACCTACCTAACGAACAATAAAAATAATAATATATTATTTGTTTATCTCAATAAACTCATCATACATTGAAAGATAAAAAAAGTTTCAAATACCTATATTTTAGCATTTATATAGTTATTTACCCAACCCCATTAATTCTTTAGGAGATTTTATATTTTAATCTATATGTTTAAACTGCTCATAAAATCTTAAATTCAAATAATCATAGTGAATTTTAAGCTATTTCTCTAAAATATCTCATAAATATAAGACAATTTTGTGATATACACACACACACGCGCACACACACACATATATAAAAGAAAAAGAAAGTATAGAATTGTAATGAACTGAGATTTTCGACCCCTAAAATCGACATAAAACTCATGTCAACTATTCAAGCATCGACCATACCAGATCATTAATAGAAAGAAGTTAGAGGGTGAGAAATAGAAAGAAAGAAAGTTAGAATAGAAGAAGAAGATCACAACAGAAAAGAATTAGAATAGACATGAATCTCACAATGGAACGAAGAAAATATATTATATAACATAACTTTTGAAATACAAACTTATAACGGTATATATATATACCATTATCAGAATATAACACATATAACATCACAACGAAAATAAACAGTAGCTATAAATTGCTGAAGCCTCCTTCTCCAAGCTCTTTCACGTATATCTATAAAATCTGGGCTACTTGATTGTCTGTACAAATTTGGGCACCTAAGAGTTTAGGGCAAAAAAACATAATAAACTTTGGGTCAGTCATGAGACTGGTGTGAGCAAACTCCAACCACTTGGTTTAACTTTTAAAACCCTTTTAAAAGAAAGGATAATCGTAAGACTGATCCACACATAAACACAGATGGTTTTTACCTTATGATAACTCAAAACATTCTTTAAAATCAATACTCTTCTAATATTATAATAATGTCAAATCGAATAAATAGCAATCTAGCGGAACACTTTCATCTCATGTTCCACATACAATATATAATCAAAAACCACGGGCGCTTATTGGGTAATGGATTCCAACTGGTAAGCTATGGGATCACCTTCCGATAGTGTATCTCTAGAGAAGAATACACTGGGTTTAACAAGAACATCTTGCTATCCAGGCTAAACATGATCGGTCACTCATTTCGCTTGAGTGTAGTGAATGTATTATCAACAACGGTTGGGATCAGCAACCATTCCCGAAAGCGACAACATCGAAATAGATAAAAGAAGCAAATGGATTTTCTCTAGATTAGGTGACAATACAACCTAATTGGGAGCTACCCACTTTGGTGTAACGAACTGGGGAATTCGCGACCTAGGTAATCAACATAAACTAAATGTCGACTATTCAAGCATCGGAAATACCGGATAATGAATAAAAGAAGTTAGAGGGTGAGAATAGATAAGATAGAAAATTAGAATAGAAGAAGAAGAACATACAATAGAATCAGAGTAACACGAATCTCACAGCGGAACGAATAAAATATACTATAACATAGCTTTGAAATATAAATATGTACTTGAATATACATATCATTATCAAAGTACATCATTTACAACACAGCGGAAATAAACAATTGCTATAAAATCCTGAAGCCTCCCACTCCAAGCTCTCCAAATACATCTGTAAAATACCGACTACTTGACTGCCCGTACAAAATTGGGCACCCAAGAGTTTAGGAAAAACAAAACAAAATAAACTCCGGGTCAGTCATGTGACTGGTGTGAGTAAACTCTAACCATTTGTTTAACTTATAAAATCCTTTTACAAGAAAGAATAATCGTAGGACCGACCCACACATACACACGGGTGGTTTTTACCTTACGATAATCCAAAACATTCTTTTATAATCCATACTCTTCTGATATTATAATAATGCCTAAATCAAATAAATAGCAATCTAGTAGAATGCTTTCATCTCACGCTCTACATATATAATATACAATCAAAAACCGCGGGCTCTTATTACGTAATGGATTCCAACTATGACAAGGTATGGAACCACCTTTCGATCAGTGTACTCTAGAAGCGGTACACTGAAGTTCAACAAGAACATCTTGTAACTCGGCCACACATGACCGGTCATTCATTTCGCTTGAATGTTCCAAATATTATCACCTTACGGTTGGTATACCAACATAACCGTTCTCGGGAGATACAGAATTGAAAGAAGTAGCAAGTATGAATATTCTCTAGATGGTGACAATATACCCTAATTGGGTGCGACCCACTTAGCCATGCTGCCTGCCCGATTTCTGTCATTTCCAAGTTGGTGAGGCTTGAGGTCATAACGTATCTTTTAACAGATCACTCCTTCATTTACTTTGAATGCCACATCGTCATACCCGTCAAATCACTAATTGATTTTCCCAAAAATACCATGAGTATAAGCTAAGAGAAACGAATTCCTCCGCCACCAACGTAAATACGTTTGAAATGATCAACTTATGCAATCTACTAGATATACTCTGCCCGACATTCGTCCATTCAAGTTGTCCTGGGACTGGACAACCCGAAGGCACAATTCTGTAAATCCATCTTAGGCAATTTCTACCTAGGATTTACTGAACAACCCTTGCATAACTCCGTTTTCAATTATCTTCATCATATTTGATTCGCAACGCTAATGCCATACAGAGTGGTTTTTAGATAACATATCTGATCTCGATCTCTCCGAATTGACAATGGAAATGGTCAAAATCTTTGATAATCGGTGATTTAACTATCAAAGGAAAATATGTGTACAAACAACGGTCGTATTCCCAAATGGATATCAATCATCATTTCATTTCCCAATTTCCCATTTATCATTTCCGTATATTCATAAATTCCTTATTTTCTAAAATTAGAAAATATACGTTATTAACTTTGGAAAATGTTCCCATTTCTGATTTATGCATCAATATCTTCCCACCTCTATCAGTCTCTAACTGTAAACTAGTAAGAGAACAACTTCCCAGGTATAAACCCCGAAGGCCGAAAACAACATCAGATCGATACACAGAAAGCCATTCAACTCAACTAATTTCCGGTTAGTTTCTAATTTCAGTAATTCCATTTGAATTCCTAATTCAAACCCCAAATTCCTTTGTAATATTTTATTTGCAAAATATTTACTTTAATCTAATTTTTCACATAGAATGTGAATAATATTTCTTTAAATAATCAAAACAGTATGATTTCGTATTTAAAAACAGTATCTTAAACCCAAATTCTATTTATATTATTATTACAGAATTTTTCATACAAATCTTATTTCATTTCCAACATTTATAATCTCATTGCAAATTTCCTTTATAACCACAACGTTCACATTCCATTTCAATTATCGGTGTTAAAACCGATTTTTACTTCTCTATATAAGTTCAAATTCATATATTTAATTTATCAAATGATAAGTATTTCCTTAATTTATAAACATCATTTATAAATAATTCTCCTTAATTTATCTGTTAAAACAGATTTCTATTAAATATTTACTTTAAATAAATATCATGTTACACACATGTGCGAAGCACGGGTCTAAACCTTTCTAATGTAAAATTCTCTTTTTATAAAATTCTTTTCATTTTCCAAATATTTCCTTTTATAATTCTATTTACTTTCCAAATAAATATTCCTTTTATAATTATATTTATTTTCCAAATAAATATTCCTTTTGTAATATCCTATTTATTTCGTATAAATATTTCATGTTCAAAATACACTTTGAAATTTCCCTTTTTACATTCCAGTATTTCTTATGGTATTTAAAATACCAATTAAACAGACCAGTGTCATCATAATTAATCATAGATTTTATATCACATCATATATCACAATATATGCAAACAAACAATACTATTAATATTGAGGAATCCAGTTGGATCCCTCCAACCCGTTTCCCTGCATCCACAAGTGTTAAACAATATAAATAACATCGATTTCATTTCAATATGAAATATTCTGATAAACAGAATCAATATTTGATTAACGGTTTATATATATATATATATATATATATATATATATATCATTATCTATAATTTCAACCAATAAATCTGCAATTCAACCAAACAATCAACACACATCAATCAATCATCATTTATCAATACCAGATTATATTTATAAAAATATAAACTATACAGAGTTAGTGAGATTTATTCACTTTGGTCGGTTATCGTTAAATAACGATAAATGTTCAATAGATCCGTTTAGGCGTTTTAATCTGCCATAAATTCAAACGGGCTCCAATCCACTCCAATCCAATTTTATTGCGTAGTATTTTCCTATACAATTCCAATATGACTTGATTTACAGTTATCTGGTAACATATGGCAAAGTTGCATAATTGTAACTATTCACGATTTTAAATAAACAGTTTAATTCCTCAATTGAGTTTTTACTTAACCAATTACCTTTCTCAATTAAATTAATCACCGTTGATTAGTCGCCTTCTCCGTTTCCAGTTGCACGACATCTCTTGCTGCCATGATATGCAACTTCATATTTTCCCCTTTTTCTTGATTACCATTATTAATAAATAATCAACCTTCTTTAATCACATTGTTTACTTCATTTCCATGAGACAACAGGAACCATCCATTACTAACAACATCCTCCACTCGGCCTCCTCTAACTGTAACTATCACATTTTCGACATCAAAGTGTAACAACTACCTGGACATTTCAATATTCAACTCCTTCACCACCACTTCATTTCACTACCAACCGCAACCTCCTCTAACTGCAACTTCACCAAAACTTAAGTCAAACCCAATACCTGACATACTATCCTCCTCAACAAATAGCCCAAAATCTCAGTTAACTACAGATTTATCACCCCTAACCTCATTCCTTTCAGTTCAACTATAACCGACTCCTGTAACTCCTAACCACTGATCCTCAATACCACGCATGTCAATCATTCAAAGACTACAACAATTTACAAGATCAACAACATTGAATAACTTACCATATCAGACTCCATCTTCCCATCTCCTTCTAAGTCAACCCACAGTCTCCTTCTAGCTCGCGCACTCAGGAAAACACTCCGACCTCGCACCTTTGCAACAACTGCGCCTTTGATCGGTTCACCTAGTTTAGCTCCTAATTCCGACGGTGCTCCACCATACTTGGGTTTTCAAATGCGAGCTCTAAAAGAACTATCGCACAAATTGAAACTGTACAAAATCGAAGAGGGACTGACACGCAAATCCAATTATAACAAATTGAACCAGTACTTCCTCACTTCGGCTAGACTTGAACCCTAGACCCAGCATTCGTTAGTGATGTGAATCTAAGGGTGTTCGAACCCTTTGAATGCGGTATCAAAATGAAGAGGAGGGAAATAGGATCTCGAATATATAACTTTTATTGTTTGTAATTTTTTTACGAATTTAAGTCTATTCTAAACTCATGGATTTGGTTTGAGGAAGAAATTACTGGCGGCTCATGTTTTGACCAGATCGAAAATATTTAAGGGTTAGCAAAGTGGGATGGTTTATTTATAGGACAAAATTTAATATTTTAATATTAGATTATCTCAATATAATAAGCTACTACTACTTCTATTCGTCATTTATAATTTCGTATTACCACATACGAAATCCAATTGCGACGAAAATTGACATATACCTACAGTTTGACATTACGGACCCAATGAAACTAGTTTCATCGAATTCCGACTTCGTTTGCTCACACATCGTATTTTTAAAGTCAAATTATTGACTGTTTTTCACATTAAAATTCTGTACGGCCACATACTGACTCCAAAAATTACGAAAATTGAAATCTAAATAATAATTTAATATTCCAGATCCAATAAAATTAGTTTCGTCAAAAACAGAGCTCGTTTGTAAAATTGGCTATTTTTAAAGCTCTAAATAAACTCATTTAAATATTAATATATTTAAAAATAATTAAGTTAATATTAATAAAATTAATATTATCGTATATATATTCACATATGATACGATATAACCCCAAAATAAATATATCAGGATTTATAACTCGATATTTCAAAATTCCAGATTATACCAATATTCAATTTACATTAAAATCCTTTTATAATACAAATAAATTGTTATAAATTATAAAGGAATTCCATAGCGACTTTTCGAAAATTTGATTTGGACACAACTCTCAATCTACACTACGAAATATCGATTTTTCTCTTTTATTAGAAAAATATACTCCACCAGCTCCGAACGTTTCTTGTTTCACAGAAATCCGACTTAAAACAGATTCTGTATACTCAGTTTAAAGTTCGAATCGCCAAATTACGAACTGCCACGCCATTTCGAGCTCGATTATAATTATAATATAAATTATACATTCAACTGACATTTATAAATAAATTTGTTAATATAATTCAATTCTAAACTAAATTATATATTTTAAATTGTCCAATTCACACAATATTGTGAATCTGTTATTTCCGATTATTTCGAAAATAAATATATTATTCTATTATTTATATTAATTAAATATTCAATACTATTTAATTCTGATCATTTTAAATTACCAAACCATTATTTAAATAATTAAATAAATTAATTATAATACCGTAAAAATACGGATCGTTACATTAGCCATGCGACTTACCTGATTTTATACCATTTCCCGGTTGTGAGGCTTGAGGTCATAACGTTTCTTTTGGATAGATCACAATTTTATTTACTTTGAATGCTACATCGTCGTACCCGCCAAATCACAAATTGATTTCTCCAAAAATACCACGGGTATAAAGCTAAGAGAAACAAATTCCTCCACCACTAAATGTAAATACGTTTGAAGAGATCTATTAGATATACTCTGTCAGACATTCTTCCATAGAAGTTGTCGCGGGAATGGACAAATTGAAGGTGCTATTCTGTAAACCCATCTTTGGCAATTTCTGCCTAGGATTTGCTAGAAAAACCCTTGCATAAACTCCATCTTCATTATCTTCATCATATTTGATTCGCAACGCTAATGCCCATACGGAGTGGTTTTCAGATAATAAATTTGATCCTGGTCTCTCCGTATTAACGACGGAAAAATGGTCAAAACTTCGATAGTCGGTTATTTAACTATCAAAGGAAAACATCCATACACACAACGATCTTATTTCCAAATGGAGATTTAATCGACCAATCATCAATCAACATTTTCCCTCTAAAGTTATTTATCATTAATTTATTCATTTCCCAATTTCCCTCCAATATCTTTACCCAAATAATTCCCCTACTCGTTTAGCCTCTTACGATTCTCGGAAAAACGTTTCCATATATTCACAAATTCTTATTTTCTAAATTTAGAAAATATACATTATTAACATTGGAAAACATTTCCATTGCTTATTCAGGCATCACTATCCTCCTACATCTATCAGTCTCTAACTGTAAACTATAAGAGAACAACTTCATAAGTATCAACCCCGAAGGTCGAAACCAACATCAGATCGACACTCAGAAAGCCATTTAACTTAACTAATCTCCAGTCAGTTTCTAATTCCCTTAACTTCATTTTAATTCCTGTTTCAAAATCCAATTTCCTCTATAAAAGATTTTATTTGCAAATATTTACTTCTACCAATTATTCACTTCAAATGTGAATAATGTTTCTTTTTATAAAATCAATCAGTTTGATTTCGCATATAAAACAATATCTCAAATCCAAATTCTTTTCATACTTCTATTTATAGACTATTCATAAAAATCTTACTTTATTTCCAATACTTATAATCTCATTGATAATTCCCTTTTATATCTACTACGTACACATTCAGTTTCAAATATCGGTGTTAAAACCGATGTTTACTTCTCAAAATATATTCAGATTTATATTTTTATTTATCCAATAATAAATATTTTTCTTAATTTATAAACATCATTTATAAATTCTTCTTCTCAGTTCATCTGTTAAAAACATATTTCTATTTAATATCTATTTTAAACCAACCTCCTCATAATTCTTTTAGAACTCGAAATTCCCTTTATAAAATTCTGTTAATTTCTCAAAAATCATATCTATTCCATATAATCATTTATTTACTTCTCATTACTTTCATTAAGTATTTTCACAAAAACGGGATTTTTAAACTTCCATATAACTGTTAATAATTTTATACAGAAATTTCTTATTTAATTTCTAAATATTTCCTTTTTATAAAATCCTTTGATTTTGTATAAATATTTTTATTTCAATATACACTTTGAAATTTTCCTTTTTTTACATTCGAGTATTACTTATGGTATTTAAAATACCAAATAAAAAGACCAGTGTCATCCAAATACATCAAAATCCATCACGGATTATATATCACATCATATATCATAATATAGGAAAAAAAGTATTATAAATATTGAGGAGTCCAGTTGGATCTCTCCAACCTGTTTCCCTGCATCCACAGATGTTAAACAATATAAATAACATCAATTTCATTCCACTATAAATTATCATGGTAAATGGAGTCAATAATTCAAACAACGATTTTATATCTATAACTATATTAATAATTTCAACCAATTATTTGCAATTCACCCAAACAACCATCACACAACAATCAATCATCATTTATCGATACTAAATTATATTTATAAAAATATAAACTGGACTGAGTTAGTTAGTTTACTCGCCTTGGTCGCTAACCATTGAAAAACGATTAGCGTTGGTTGATGTGAATTAGACATTTAATTTTGCCATAAATTCAAATGATCACCAAATGGCTCCAACCAATTTCATAGCATAGCCTGTGTCCATACGATTCCAACGTGACAGACCGTTAGTAAATCTGACTACGAATGTAAGTAATGTAAATTTTACAAATTATACCGATTTAAACGACATAAATATAATTAATTATAATCCCTTATTTACTCTACCTAATCACCATTTGCTAGAGCTGTCAATACGAAATGTTTGGATCATTGTTTCAAAGCTTAAAGTGGACTTCATATACTAGATTTAAGGTATGCACATAATTAATTTACTTTAGAGATTAACTTTATATTACTAAAACGGCCTCACCAATATATATTCAGCCCAATATTTATGTTCGAACCGTACCCTTATCTCCTTTCCTTCCAACTTTAGCTTGATGTCATGATTCCCCAAACTCCAACCTTCCCACCGATTCTCTTCTTCATGTTTAGGCCCTTTTTTTAACTGGGCTTCAGCATTTAAAATCAACCCAATGCCAATCACTAAAAACCCGCGTTACCCCGACCCGCTCATTCCTTCCACTGTTAATTCTTCTTCCCCAACCATAATCCTGTCCCCAGCATATATACTCATACCATTTCGGAACTTCACGCCTCTGTTCTACCCTCTTCACGCCACTAATTTCCAAATCTTCTACACCATTTCTCTTCTCATCTAACTCTCTTTCTTCTCAACACCAAAGGAGGCAACTCGCACCGACTCCTCGTCGCCGTGGTTCTCAGCAGCTCCCCATGCAAGCACAATATAGTACGACATCTTATTTTCCAGATACCGCCAGTTTCCCTTTTTTTTTAAACGGCCCATTGCCACCCTCACTAAAACAAGGCCCGCATGCTATAGTCATGTGCTTCATCCATTCCCACTTCCCGTACATGCTCACACCAAAATGTCCATCACTCGAACTCTGTGTTGGCATTTTTTTATAACTTTAGAGAGCTATATAGTTTGTTCATAAAACCAATTGGTTGATGTGAACTATAGCCTTTTAGTATTTATCTAGGATCTTAATTGATTATTTTCCGATGTGGGACTATTATTTTCATCACTCCCCCTTCACGTGTGGCGTATTTGAGCCATCTACGTGAACATAGTATTTTGGATGGAGTGGGGAACATATGGCGGTTAATCACATATGTATTTTTTTTTGCATTGGCACTAATCCTGAGCTCTGATACCATGTTGGCATTTTATTTATAACTTTAGAGAGCTATATAGTTTGTTCACAAAACCAATTATATAAACTAAGATGTTCCTCATTACATTGCCAATTGATTTTGTGATAATAAGGGGATTAATAAATTCCAACACTCTGTTGCATCGTTCTCCTTGTATACACATGCAACTCCCTCTCATGAACTCACACAACAATTCTGTGCACACACTAGCGTCCCTTCCCCCTACCCGAATGCACATACGTTTACCTTTCTATGCACATACATATGTGCCTCTCGCCTTCTTCACTCGTACATCTTCAAGTAGCACTCCAACGCGCATGGATCCTTCGTGCTTGAAACGTACCAACTTTAGCTATATCATTGAAACAAGACAGTATGCAGCTTTATTTCATTTGTATTTTGGAAAGGCATGAGATTGGGCTTGTGGCTTGCGTTAGATATTGGGGAGAAGGGTGAAAATGGAGGCGATCTGTATTTGTTGAAAGGGAAAAGGAGTGAAGAGGATCGAGTTATAGATAGTTAGAGCAAGCACTTAAGGCTTAAGTGACTTAGGGAGGTAGGTATTTTATGTAGTATAATTTGAAGAGCATAGGGAAGTACGCGTTTCTAAACTTAGTTACTAAGTGTTCAGATGCAAGGACGACCGTCTATCAAATGAAAAGCCATGAGCTGATAAACGTGTATATAAAAATCAACTTTACTTCTTAGCTAAGAAATAATATAACCATACTTAAACCCCGTTCACTTACAGACTGATATCGACAAAACTAGAATACCTTCGTGACAAGCAATGTACCACGATCCCAAAAATATAAAAAAAATATACAAATTAGCTTATTTTGTGAGACCCCAAAAGAGCTGATTTAGGGTGCAAAATACGTTAAACAAAATGTTGCATATTTTTCAAATTAAAAATTACATAAAAATTCTAAAAATTAAATTAAGAATACGACTAAAAAATCTTATCCATATCCATAACCAATATTTAATTATATTAAATAAATTGTTATGGCTTATAAATGATTCCATAACGATTTTCTATAAATTTGATTTGGACATAACTTACAATCTATAAGACGAAATCTTGATTTTTCATTTCCATTAGAAAAATATCGTTTTATAGATTCAAACATCTCTTGTTTCAAAGAAATCCGAGTTATAACGAATCATGTACACTTAGTTGAAGTTCAAAACGTTAAATTACGAACTATCGCGACATTACGAGCTCGATTATAATTATTTTGTAAATAAATACGTTCAACTGTCATTTAAATAATAAATTCGTTATTATAATTCAATTCTAAACTGAATTAAATATCTTGTACTACCTAATTTACACAGTATTTCACAATAAACTAATTCCAACCATTTCGGAATTAAAATTATCATTATCCCATTATTAATATTATTTGAATATTCAAATTTTTGAATTCAAACCATTTAAATTATCAAACCAATATATTTAAATAAATAAATAAATAAATAAATTATTAAATCGCTAAAATTCCGGGACGTTACATTCCTCCTCCGTTAAAAGAAATTTGTCCCCAAAATTATTAAGGTAAGAAAAATGCTACCAACCCTATTAATTAGATTATAAATCTTTTATTTTACTTCTTAGTTGCAGTTTCAACAGAACCAATTTATTTCAATTAAATAATAATTCATTTCTATTGACGAAAATTTCCGAAACTTCTAAAAATTTCTAAAATTCTAAATTATCGAAAAAAAAATCCAGCGTCTCCTTTGCACGGCTCAATCGGTACAACTACAACTCGCCTAACCAGACCTTCTCTAATCCAAAAGAAAATCTAGCAGCCAAGTGGCATGCCAAACAAGCTCATAATTCTCATACTCGATTAAAATATAAACTTGTACCTTTTTGTCGGGCATCCAACTCTAGCCCTTCCATTTGTTATCACTCGAGAATATACAAACGTATTTCCAATTGATCTCCACTCAATTTATCCTCAAATCCGAATCTTTTGCTTATACCCAAGACAAATCCATTACAAATCCAGTTCCATTCTCAATTTCAAATTCTTATTCAACAATTCATTCCATTCCATATTATCTTTCACTACAAGAAAAGGGGTTATCTACAATTGCTAATCACAGCGTTTTCTTCTCCATGTTGTAAAAATCAAACATTAGTACGTGTTACTAGGTTAAATGCTAAGATAAATTAAAGCAGGAATTATTTTTCACTACCCTCCACTCTTACTAAATTCCGTCGCGAATCCAAAAAAATTCCCCAAATTTTTAAAATCCCAAATACAAATTTTCCATTGCAATTACATCATCCGTCTGGTTTCCATCTCATTTTCGAATCTCCATTCAATTCGCACTGTCACTTTGGTCTCTCGGTTGCCATAACGGAAGCCAATCAGTTTCGGTGGAGGAATTTCCATTCCAGTGGAGGTCGCACCCATAGATTTCGTTCAGGTTTCATCATCCTCAATTAACGTAAGCGTCGCCTTGATTATTTTATCTTTTTCATTGATTATCCAATCTTCAGTTTTTTTTAACATATGTTATGCCTGCTGAAAATGTTGAGTGTGCTATTAGCAGTTTATACGTTGTTGTGTCTCATTTAGTATCATTGTTTTATTTAAGTAGTTATGTTAATTTGCTTGTACTCAACAATCGACTATTACTTTAAATTTTAGAAAGTTGCTTGCTTATGTATTAGATGATGATGGATAAAAATTGGGCACATATACACAGGTAACAACATAATTCTCAACATAAATGTAATTTGCAAATCAAATCATATATTTTGACGAAAGCTAAAACATTTTTTTTTCAAAGAACTAGTAGTGAGTATCAGCAAGAAGCTAGGAAGTTTGTGCACACCGCTATTGAAAATTCTGGAAATGTAGAAAAAATTCTATGCCCTTGCTTAGATTGTAGAAATCTTAGTCATCAATATGAGAAGGTGGTAGTTGAGCATCTGATTATAAGAGGAATGGATCGTGTATATAAGACAAGTAGGTGGTATTATCACGGTGCACACATAAATATAAGCACAAATGTTAAGTTTGATGACATATATGATTTATTTAAAGCTATCGATTATGAAAATGAAGATTTCATCAATTATACTTTTTTCCATGATGATAAAGATGAAGATAGCGCATAAAAACAAGAGGATGATTTGTTAAGGAACTTCGAAGAAGCAAAAGCCCCGTTGTATCATGATTGTATCGATCAAACAAAATTATCTGCTATCCTCTCCTTGTATAATCTTAAATGTGAGACTGGATTGTCTGATACCGGCTTCGATAAACTTCTAAATATGCAACAATTATTTTTGCCAAAAAATAATGTACTTCCAAAGACATTATATGAGGTAAAAAAGTTTCTCAAAATATTCGATATTGGTTTTTGAAAAAATTCATGCTTGTCAAAATGATTGTTTCCTTTTTAGAAGAGAGTACAAAGATTTGGAAAATTGTCCTAAATGTGGTGTATCAAGACGGCAGAAGAATGAACATACGAATGAAATTATGCATGACATTCCGATTAAAGTTTTGAGATATTTTCCAATCATTCCTAGATTTAGAAGAATATTTATATCTCAAAATGCGCAGCAGATTTAAGATGGCATTTTAGTAACAAAAGCAATGATGGGAAAATGCGTCATCCTGTGGATTCAATAATATGGAATGTACTAGATGAGAAATGGGAATCGTTTGCAGCTGATCCACGCAATATAAGACTTGGTCTTGCTACCGATGGTGTTAATCCTTTAATGACAATGAGTTCCAAATATAGTTGTTGGCCTGTTGTGCTTGTGACATACAACCTCTCGCCAATGTTATGCATGAAAAAAGAAAATATCATCTTAACATTGTTGATTCCTAGTCCAAAGCAATTAGGAAATGATATTGACGTCTATTTGTAGCCATTAATTGAAGACTTGCAACATTTGTGGAGTAATGGAGTTCAAACTTATGATGCCTTTAGTATATCGCTTTTTAACATGAGGGCGATTTTACTATGGACGATAAATGACTTTCCAACGTATGGAAATCTTACTGTGTATTGTGTGGAAGATAAAAATGGTTGTCCATTAAGCGGTATCAATACTCATCATCGATGGTTGAAACATAGTCTGAAGAGCGGTTATATGGGTCATAGGAGATTTTTACAACCTTCAGATTCATTGAGAAAGCTAAACACCTGGTTTGATAATACTGTAGAAAATGGTCATAGACCTAGATTTTTGACTAGAAGAAACATCTCTGCTATTTTGAAAACTTTCCAAATAATTTTAGGAAAGAAATCAAAAATGAAAATAACAATAGAAAGAAGGGGAAGGGTAAGAAGAAAAAAATTAAGCAGGAGAGCAGGAAGAGAAAAAAATACTAGTAATAAAAAAATAGAGGTGAAGATGGTGATCTTGTGAATATAGAGCTATCAAGGTGAAATAAACGATCAATCTTCCTTGATTTACCATATTGGGAGGTTAGCTCTCTTTTTTCATTGAACAATATTACAGTTCATTAGTACTTTAACATTGTTGATTTTTGTAGGAACTGCCAATGCGTCATAATTCAGACGTAATGCATGTAGAAAAAAATGTTAGTGAAAGCGTAATAAGCACGATGCTGCATGGTAACAAATCAAAAGATGGAATTAATTGTAGAAAAGATTTAAAAGAGTATGGAATTTGATGGGGCCTTTATGCACAATCTCGTGGAAAAAAACATATCTTCCACCAGCTCCATATACATTGTCCAAATCTGAAGATTTTTTTTTTGTAAAAGATTGTATGATTTTAAGGGACCTGACGGTTATTGCTCGAATTTCAAGATCTCTATATCGTTGGAGAATTGTAAAATAAGTGGTTTGAAGTCACAATCATGCCCTAATGCAACAGTTGTTGTCGGTTGCAATAAGAGGATTGTTACCGAAGAAGCCAAAGAAAGCAATAATTCGTTTATGTTTGTTCTTACATAAATTATGCCAACGTGTTCTTGATAGAGAAAAACAACAACATCTTGATGATGAGATTATTCTAATTTTATGTGAACTTGAAAGATATTTTCCACCTTCGGCCTTTGATATAATGATATACTTGACGGTTCATCTTGGAAAAGAAGCCAGATTATGTGCACCGATTCATTTTCGTTGGATGTACTCATTTGAAAGATACATGAAGACATTAAAACATTATGTAAGAAACACCGCATGTCCTGAGGGGTGTATTGTAGAATCCTATCTTGTAGAGAAGTGCATGAAATATTTTAGTGAATTCTTAAAGAAATAAAAAGAAATAGAAGAGAAGGGAGTCTGAAATGAAAATTATGAAAATGATGTCATACTTGAAGGGCGACCAACTTCAACTTGCAAAATAATTGCACTGTCTGAGAATGAGAAACAGGCAGCTCATTTGGTTGTGCTAATGAATATGGCTATAGTGGAACCATTTTTAGAGTAAGTGACTACTGCATTTTGTACTATTGTTCAATTTTTTTATAGTGCAACTTATCTGTTTTTTTTTTCTTTTACAATAGTTTGCATCTTGTGGAGTTGCAACACTCCAACAAGCACATAGAAAAAAAATTCAACCTTACTTTTGAAACCCATACAAATAACTTTGCTGATTGGATTAAGAAGAATGTGAGTTGAACTTTAAAATATAATCTCGTTACTTTTAAATATATTATTATCAAGATCTAACATAAATAATATCTTCGTTTATAGATACCTTATGATTAGAATGATCACGAAACAATGTTAAAATGGATTGCCTATGGTCCAAGGAGTAGTGAATTGTCTTGTATAAGTTATATCATCAATGGAGATTGTTTTCACACAAAAGATATTGAGAGAAAAACTCAAAATAGTAGAGTCACTTAGAATGCAAGCACCATGTGTAGGGCTTGCGCAAAAGATATTTCCCAAGTGGTTGACGTGATTACTTATTATGGGATATTGACCGATATATTTTTGTTAGACTATCATGCCTTTTATGTTCCCATCTTTAAGTGTCATTGGACAAATATAGGAAATAGTGCGAAGGTAGAAGATGGATTTACCCTTGTCAATTTACAACAAAATCAAGCTTCATTTTCAAAAGATTCATATATTCTTGCATCTCAAGCAAAATAAATTTTCTATTCAAGGGAAGATGATGATTCTAATTGGTATGTTATGATGAGGGCACCGTCAAGAAGTTTTCATAAAATAGATATAGATGACTCGTTTGATGAATTTAGCATGGATACTGGAAATTTTGAAGAAACTGATATGGAGATTGATGATTCTGCTAAGGATCTCAGCTATGTTAGGGAAGATCATGAAAGAATACTTGAGTAGTATATCACTAGCTATGTCAGGGAAGGCAATGTTAGGGAAGATTGCGCTTTGTAGCTATAGCTTCATTATAAAATCCAACACTTCATTATACTTTTTCTATTTGCATTCCTGCTAGATTGGTGACAAACTAACAATAACAAATTTATCCTAACTCATATTTTGCTGTAGCTATAACTGTACTTCTCTGTTTTAAAATCTCCTAAACTGCCGCTATTTGCTATGAAAAGCACTGTTGTTTTCCTGTAAATGACATTTTGAGGTGTAGCTAACATTATGTAGTGTTTTGCATATTCAGGTTAACGCATAAGTGCTTGGATTGTATAGTTCTGCAATATATTTTATGTTTTTCCTCATGTTTTAGTGATAGGAAATGAGGGAAATAACGCGACAACAACAAAAAAGCAATGCAGCCAAAAATTTATTCATGAAGCATAATAAACGGAAGAAGCGTATTGAAGACAACAACGTTCAAAGCGAGGGCAATCCATAAGTAGTAGAAGATAATCCACAAGTAGCAGAAGATAATCGAGCATAAGCCATAGAAAATAATCCACAAGTAATAGAAGATAATCGAGCACAAGCATTAGAAAATAATGCACAAGTAGTAGAAGATAATCCTAGTGCATTTGAAAACCATACAATGCAAAACGAACAACACATGGAAGCTGATGGGCCAGCTGAAAATGCAAATGCAAATCAAGTAAACAAAAGAAAGAGTAGAGGTCCTACGAAAATGAAGAGACTTCCTTCAAACTTCATAAATCGTGTTGAAGTTGAAATTAATAAGAATGTTGAACCGATAGGTGAAGGATCAATCGATTTATCGTTGTTTTAGGACCACTTGTACGAGATCATGTTCCATTCACTTGTAGTAATTAGAGACACCTAGACGCTGGGTTGGAAGCCATTTTATGGGATTGCAATTAGGTATATTTTTGTAATTTTTTTCTTGTTGTGTCTATTTAACTCATATTGTTTTGTGCCAAGAAAAAGTTCAGACGTCTGGATAAAATATCAGACGTCTGGATACTTCTTCAGGCATAATATTTTAGGCTGAGAAAACTATTAGACGTCTGGATAAAATATCCATACGTCTGAATACTTCTTCAGGCATATTACTTTAGGCCGAGAGAAAATTCAGACATCTGGGTAAAATATCAAACGTCTGAATTCTTCTACAGATTTATTTTTCTTGGTCGAGAAAACTATCAGACGTCTAGATAAAATATCCAGACGTCTGAATACTTCTTCAGGCATATTACTTTAGGTCGAGAAAAAATGCAGACATCTGGTTAAAATATCATACGTCTGATTGATATTCAGATTGTTTTCTTTTTCTTCTATCAGATGTCTGAAAATATATTTAGATGTCTGACACACCTATGTCAGCTGTGGATGTCTTCCTTGTTGTCGAGCTAGAGCCATATATAATTAAAGTTCCATATCCACAATATTTTCCATCCACAATAACATATCCGAGTTACTTAACAATGACATATCTGAATTACATAACAATAGCATATCCGAATTACATAACAATAACATACCCAAATAACATAACGAACATAGCAACAACATTTCTGAATTGCATATCGAACATAACATATCCAAGATGAAGATTTTAACTTAATTTCTGGTTAAGAGCTTACTCGGTGATCCACTAAGTGGATGCATTTTAGCGGACGGACCTAGACGGGCTTTCATGCTTATTAATTTTACTCAAGTGACAAATGCTGCTTCACTTACTGTAATGAAAATTGCAACTCCTTGCAGTTCAGCAATTTAATTTGAAGCAACCTTTACTACATTTGAAGCAAACTGTGTAGTGCAAGTAATATACATTTGTGTTGTACATGGGAAACATTTTCATGGGGTTATTTGTTTTTCCATTGTAGCAAAAGAAAAAGAGAACCTCAGGAAAACACTTCCCTACAGCAACACAAATATATATTACTTACACTACACAGTTTGCTTCAAAGATAGTAAAAGTTGTTTCAAAATAAATTGATGAACTGCAAGCAGTAGCAAATTTCATTATGTTAAGTGAAGCAACATTTGTCTCTTGAATAAAGCTATTAAAGAAGGAAAGCCCGAATAGGTCCGTGCGCAAAAATGCACCACCTAGTGGATCACCGAGTAAATTCTTCAGCTTGGTCACACTTCATCTGCTTCATATGCCTTGGATGAATACATATATGTTCTATATTCCAACTCTTCTTGGTCCGTAAACAGTTAAGATACATGCACTAGTACATCACTCGATCAACAAGTACACAACTAAATATGGATAACCTGTACTTTAAGCACAAATTTAATTTTGAATATACACATACAAACTTTATACAACAAAGTTAAGCAAACTTACTAGTAGGAGGCGTTTGACAATAAAAGGACGCCACTGAAGTTAATTTCAGAGGAAAATTTCGAATTTTGGCCATTGAAGTTAATTTTAGGAGGCCACTGAAGTTTATACCCAAAAAGGCCTGAACCAGCAATTTATATTCGCTATAAGTTCTCGGAAGAGGCATAAATGCAAATTTTCCTTTTTTTGTTACTTGCCACATTCATATTGGATGAGGAATGTCAAAAGGTCTCCATATTTCGGCAAATTGGGTGTATTTTTAGGTGTTCAAAATGCACGTTAGTTTATAAATCGGTCAAAGCAAAATCCCTAGAGGAAAGACTTCAAATGAAACCGGATAATATCAAAACCATGATGGAGTGGAATGATTTTATCAACTTGAAAACTAGAGCAAAATTTAAGGTAAATTATGTATAAATAGTCATCTTCGTATATATGAATTAACTAGTCAATAAATTTTAATTTTTTTTATTTCAACAACAAAGTGAAACGTTCAAAGCCATCAGACGTAGAAAGATGCCACATACATGCAGCTATAAAGGAATGGCATGCTTAGCTGCTGATATGGTCAGAAAATATTTTAATGTTGTGATCTTGTCATGCCATTTATAGAGTGATGATAAATTATTTTATTCAATTTTTTATTACCTTACAAAAATGAGAGTCCAGATCCCTCTTTTATCCGTCGATCTGATGTTTGGAATAAATCTCACACTCGAAAAAACGGTGAGCCGACGAGCTCGGTTGTTGAAAAAACTATTGTATGTGATTTCAATTTAAATTGGCATATTACAAATGATTTTGGAATGTGATAATGTTGAAGGTTACAATGTATGTTGTCCTTTATAGGAGAAGATTAAAAAGCTTAACGCTGAATCACAAGCTGCCACAACAACTTCTGTGAGAGAAGATGCTCTTTCAGCAGTGCTAGGAAGCGATAGACTAAGGCGATTAAGAGGAATAGGAAGAGGTATGACCCACACCAAGTTTATTTTGTCATAAGATAATCAAAAACAAATAATGCAACCAAAAAATAGAGTTGTGGTTTGGAGAAGATGGTTGAAATGCTAGTATCACAAAACCAGATATTTCTAAAACGAATGGCAAGAAGTTATAGCTTGTATGTTGCAATTAGTTATTCACATTCTGTGAGTTTAGAATCGTAGTGATCATTGAATAAACTCTTTGTTGAGTAATGACTACATAAGTAATTAATAATAAAATTCAAGTTGCCACATAAACCTAAAATTAAATAAAGATTAAGTACATGCAGTTGTTTCATACTTCACTTTTCGCGAAACCAAATGATTAAATAAAGAAACTGTAATTGCAGTTTGAACAGTCTACAGACTAGGCTGGACACTGCTGCATGTACAGGCTTGACACTGCTGCATGTACACATGGTTCTATGTTGTGGTATGCTCAAAAGGTGAATCAATGAATCATGGCTATATGCCAAAACATAAAATGTTGGACCATGTTCATAAAGGATGGCTCAATATATATATATATATATATATATATATATATATATATATATATATATATACACACACACACACACACACACACACATACACACACATATACATATACATACACATATACATATACACACACAAATGTATCTCCTTATCTAGAACTTATCAAAATGAGTTGCATGTGCACGTTGTTCCTTATCAGAAATGAGTTGGCTCTTTCATCCCTATGTTAAAACTTATTAGTAGAGTTACTTCTTTCATCCCTATATATATATATATATATATATATATATATATATATATATATATCTTAATGAGCTTGTCTTCACCATACTTTAAAATATTATGATAGACCACACTCATAGTAACTTAAAGACACAGTTCTACTATTTTTAAGTTACTTATTTCCTCTTACCTAAGCCTTATTACCATGTCAGTAATGAAGCAATGATGTCATGCTCACATTTATTGGGAGCAAGCCATACCGCGTTAGTTAATTGAAGCCATGCTGCCTTGGTTAACGTTAGTGCTGTCGTGAGGTTATTTTCAGATCCATGTGGATGGGTATTTAGTATCCTATAGATACTGAATACCTCATCTACATGGTTCTGAAAATAAACTTTGTGTTAGCACTACTTAACATATTAACAGGCTACACTACTATCATATATTGATGTGTCCAATAAATTGTTTGTTTTGATATTGATCAAGTTTTCCAATATATCATAGTATTCTAAATGTATCTCAGTTTGTCTAATATATCATTGTGTTTTACATGTATATCAATTTGTCCAATATATCACTGTGTTCATTATGATATTGAATGCTTCTGAAGACATTTTTTTAGGCTAAGAAAAAAATCCAGACATCTGGATAAAATATCCAGACGTCTGAATGCTTCTTCAGGCATATTTTGTAGGTCCAAAAATAATCCAGATGTCTGGATTAAAAAATCCAAATGTCTGACCGCCGCTTCAGATATAATTTTTTTTGGCTGAGAGAAATTCCAAACGTTTGGATAAAATATCCAGACGTCTGAATACTTCTTCAGGCATAATATTTTAGGCCGAGAAAAAATTTAGATGTCTGGATAAAATATCTAGACATCTAAATGCTTCTTCAGGCATATTCTGTAGACCCAAAAATAATCCAGACGTCCGGATAAAAAATCCAGACGTTTGAGTGTTGCTTCAGATATAATTTTTTTAGGCCAAGAGAAATTCCAAACGTCTGGATAAAATATCCAAACGTCTGAATACTTCTTCAAGCATAATATTTTAGGTCGAAAAAAATCCAAACGTCTGAATAAAATGTCAAACGTCTGAATATTATTCAGATGAATTTCTGGTTCTGATATCAGACGTCTGGGAATATATCCAGACGTCTGACACATCAAAATCAGTTGTGCATGTCTTCTTGTTGTCGAGTTATGTTTAATGCCTTACGTTGAGTAAATATAGAATATTTTTCTTTAGATAGCATGTATACAACACTATTCAAAAAATATAACTGATTATGTCATAAGGGAGGTACAATAGTGATGAATTAGAGCCATATAGAATTAGAGTACCATATCCACAATACAAACAAACTAACATCATCAAATTATCACAAGCATAGCATACATCAAAGTCACAATCAAAACACAACCATGTCACAAAATAGAGTTTAGAACATACATAATTTTTCATAAATTGTAAATTAAGCGTCGGAGTCTTTAGGTTCGACTCTCGCTTTTGTTGAGTCGCTATACCCCTCTTTATCTACCCCTATGTCCACCTTATCATCAGAATTCTTTGAATCTTCTTTTTCCTTAGGTTCGATGCTCGCTTCTTTTGGGTCGCCTTCCACTTCTTTTTCTTCCTCTATCTCCTCATTGCCATCGAATTTCTTTGGATCTTCTTTTTCTTTAGGTTTGATGCTCGCTTCCTTTCGGTCGCCTTCTCCCTCTTTTTCTTCCACTTTCTCCTCCTTGTCACCATATTTATTTGAATCTTCTTTTTCTTTAGAATTGTCTACTGAAAAAGTTGGAGACGGTGTAGGTGGTGGCGTCCGTGGTCGAGTACGTCGTAAAATTTTAGTGAGAGACCGTGTTGTTGCACTCATTGTTTTCTCAACTGTTGCGAGATGAGATGCTAGTATAAGTTCCATATTTGCAATACAATTCAATGAGGCAACTTGATTTTGATACAATACTTTTTGATTATGAATGGCGACTTGACAAAATGATTCGTTTGGAAGAATTTGTGCCTTGGGAGAAGTCATACCTTCAAAAATTTGATATTGAAAAGCTTGTTGGGAGGAAGATTCCGGCAAATCCTGAATATGCTCTTGAGGATGCTCTTGAGGTAGAACTTGTTTACCTTGATGTTTATCTCTCCATTCATCGAGAGTACAAAATGTTGGTGGTTCTTGTGGTAGATGCATCAAGGAGAAGAGTTTTTAGCCACTTCCTTAAACGGAATTTCATCAAACATTGATAAATAAGTCGAAACTTTTTTTGCCTTTAATATTCTCATAATAAACGGAGCATAGATAATTATTTGTCGAGAGCAACTCCAAAATTCTTTTAGTTCATCAAAGATAAATTGAGCCCAATTAACTTGAATACCACCAAATATAGCATGTAAGGCCCTATGCTCTAGATCAAGTATTCTTTCATGACTTCCAAGCTGAGGAAACACTGTATTTATAAGAATTCGGGCAAGAAATCGCGCTCTTGATCTTAAATATTTACTAAAAAACTGAGGCATATCATCTTCCCAAATTTGATGAGTAATGTTATCCCGTGGCTTAAAACGCATATCGGGAATGTCATTGATATTTGTTCCAGTGTTAGAGCATTGCAACATATCTCATATGTCATTAGCTGTGACTCTAACCGTAACCCTGCTAACACTTGACCAAATACAATCTATTCTACTTGAGGATTCCAAAACCTGTACTATCTATTTTGCATATAATAGAAATATGGACAGCTGGTCAATTTGAAAGTGATTAGAAGAGAATGAGACCAGTGTTACACGACCAGCATCCTGGCATAAGCTATGTAATTCATACATCGGAAAATCATTGAGATTGTAGAATGGACCAGTATGTAGGATTTTATTCTGGACCAAGCCATATCTTTCTATTACCAAGAGTGCTTTGTTCATCCACCTATCGATTCGTGATTGCGAAACTGGTCGGGGTGTTTCTCCAGTATTTTGTGGAGGATTTGATGATTCTTCGTCTTCCCTCTTTTGTTTTAATGAAGACTTTTTAGGAGGCAACATTTCGATCGGATTTGGAATTTTAGGGTTACAAATTTTTTGATTTGATCGGTGAAATGAAAGAGTGAGGAATAGAAGGTTATGGTTATCTTTATATAAAGATAACTAACGTTTTGTAAATCAGACCTCTGGTCTGAAAAACAAACGTCTGATTTGGGGTAAGAATCAACCCGAGGAAGTTTTCAGACGTCTGGGCATAGTTTCAGACGTCTGTCTTGGATGATTTTTAAACTTGTGTATATTTTCATATGTTTGGTAATTTTTACATACGTCTGATTTTAGTTTTCCTATTTTTTATTTTGACCCTGTCAATGTTTAAATTTCTCGTTTATTAATTCAGACGTCTGGTTTCTAATTTTTTGTGAGACGTCCCCTTTATTTGCATAATTGTTTACATAATTGCATCATGATCACCACCAATTAATAAATACTTGCATAATTGTTTATCAGGTTAATGGAAGCAGTAGAGATGAGAGTCCATCTCAAGTAGTACAAATGATTAATATTATTGTTGCCATAACAATTGAATTTCTTTTGATTTAATATATAATATAAATGATTTTGACTAATAGTACAGTAAGTATGACCAACCGAATGCCAAATGTAATTTGTTGGATTGGACTGGGATGGACAAAATAGTAGCTGAAGGAAGAGTTCTTTCAACTGACCCAAAAGAGCTTTCATACAATAGCCTGGACCAAATGCCATGAAAATTTAGATAGAATTCCCGAAGAAACTGGATGCTTATTTATGGAGGTCTACTCCTAGGATGATCTCACAAATAGGAGAAGCTAAGGATGAGATAGTAACATGGTCATGTGACAGAGTTGTACTCCACACTACGATAGTCTCTGAAAATGATGAAAATGCGGTATACTTAATTCTGTATGTACTATTTAGCTCTATGATTTAATACAAGAATCTAATATAAAAAAATTCCTAGAGTAAAACTAGCAGTACAAATAAGAAATGCAACATGTATGATTGGGTTGGAAGCAAAGAATTAGTTGTCGAAGGGTGGTTGTACTCTCTTGATCCAAATCAGCTCGTGGACAATATTCCACTTGGACAGTCTGTTGTTCTTGTTTTGATTGATGCACCAAAAAAATCAGATGCATTCTTATGGAGAGCACCATTTGGTATGACATATGTTGGAGAAGCTATTGGTTGAAAAGTAGCTTGGCCGCAAAAAAATGTGGTTGTTGAGGATATTAATGCTACGACATTTGCTCATACGCCAAATGTAGTATCACATTCAGCGGTAATGTGTAGTTTATGTATTTAATTTATAAAACCTTGCGTATATCTTGATACTGTTTTATTATTAGAATCACTTCTATTTTGTAGAAAACATATTTAAATTGTTTCATATATTGCATGACAGAGCACTAGTTTCAAGTCAAACATTAAATGCAAGTTGATTAGTGTTCATGGAGCGAAAGAAGTTGTTGCTGAAGGACGCGTATCTTCGATTGACCCAAATGAGATGGTCCATTTTGTTAATTTGGGAGAAGGTGTCGTTAAAGTTTGGGTTGATATTGTTAAAGTTCCAAATGCACCTTTATGGTGACCTACATCTGAGTTTGAGTTTATTGAAGATGCAATTGGTTCTACTGTAGCTTGGCCTTATGCAAACGTCACCACAGAATCGTCTTCAAGTAAGTATGACTTATACTTCTCTTTACTTATCGTCTGTATGAATGATGAAAATACTCCTTATTATGATTGTTTTTGTAGAATTTTACTTCAAGTATGATTTCTCTTTTCACCTCTTAAAACTGAATATTCAAATTTGGTTTAGGTAGATAAAACCGAAAAAAATAGAAGATACGGTGTCCTTGTTACTCCAAACATTTTGATCTTATACGAATTTTCTCTCTTGCAATTTGGTCTTACTAAGCTATACGCATATTTGTTGCCACAAGAAATGTTGCGAAGTTTAGGATGCTGTTTGGAAAAAAATATGTTGCATGTGCATGTAACTAAACTATGCCAACGCTGTCAGGTAGTTTAAGCACTACGACTAGTCAAACAAGCCAATATTGAAAATGTTATATTTATACCTAAATCAACAACAAGATGACTTGATCATACTTGACCTCGTTTTCTTTTCACATTGTCATGTTTAGCCATACTTTTTAGTTCAGTTGTTAGTAGTTTCTCAATGTCATACGTATACAACAAAAGTAGTTATGTATTTTCTTATTGCCAAATCAGGTGTTGATGCTTGATGCATGACGGAAATTCAACTTTGGAGCACACGAGTTTGGACTTCGAATGGTTTATAAATTTTTTTATCAATAAGCATCTTTTGTAAAAACAAGTTAGATGAGAGCATCCATTACAAAATATTATGTACAATTACTGTCTATTTCGCATATGGAATTATCATAACTTATGTGATAGAGTTTTATAATTATAATTATTTTGTGTTGTTTGAATTTAGTGATTATTTTGAATTGCAATGTGTAAAAATGATAAATGCTGATTGATGTACCTCAACAACTCTACAGAAACGCTGTGTTATATTTTGGAAAAACGCTGTGATATGTAGGGAAAAAAATAACATTTGCAAACAATAACAAACGATGTGATATACATGGTAAAACGCTGTGGTATGCG
This sequence comes from Allium sativum, assembly GCA_030737875.1. Classification (NCBI taxonomy): domain Eukaryota; kingdom Viridiplantae; phylum Streptophyta; class Magnoliopsida; order Asparagales; family Amaryllidaceae; genus Allium; species Allium sativum. Next base: position 40,936,916 of record CM060913.1, read on the forward strand.
GGAAATAATAACATTTCTAACCAGTACCAAACACAGTGATATGTGGACGGTGATAATATTTCTAAACATTATAAAACGCTATTATATATGTAGTAAAACGCTGTGATATATGGACAGTGATAACATTTTTAAACATAATAAAACGCTGCTATATATGTAGAAAAACACTATGATATGCGGATGATAACAACGTTTGTAACCGATATAAAACGCTGTTATATGTTTGATGAAGAAGGAATAAGGTGTGTTAACGATGCAAACACGACAACACACTACGCTGTATAAACGTAATAACAACGTCATTTGAAAGTTGTAAAAACATAACAACAATATCAATTAAAATGCTGTAGTATGTCCTTTTTCTACAGTGTTTTCAAAGTATTGTAATATTTCCATGATCTACAACAACATGTCGGTAGATAGCGTTCTTCAAAATGCTGTAAAATGACATAACAACGTTCTTTCAACGTTGTCAATGAGCATATTTGTTGTAGTGATAACCCAATCCAATTTTTTTTAACCTTCATAAGTTAAATTTAAATTTCAAAATCCAGATTCCTGGGTTTTATTTCAAATCAGCTTGAAATTACATATAATAGTAGCAATTCAAAACATTTAAATTTTTGTCAACTTGTTTCCTCAAAACAAAATCTTTGGCAGTAATCCATCACTTTGAAACTCGATAATGAACACTGATGATGCGGCCGTCATCATCAGAATTATTTTCCAGCGATCGAAGTGAGTTCAATACTTTATCATTTCAAAACTCACTTTTAAACACTTCCATTTTAAAATTTCTTCAAAATATCTTTCATAATGTTGAAAACATTTTCAAATCTCCCAAGATTTTAAAATTCCCATATATTTAATCCAAAATTCATTTACAAACACTTTTCCAAATTTCCAGAGTTTTAATTCCAAATCTGTTTTAAATTCAGATTTAATCTATCTTATTTTATATATAACATTTATACCAATCCTGATTGATTATTTATAACCATCTCAGTCATAATCTTATTTGATTATAATAACAATCAACACATCCAATATATTACAATAATCCCAAGATAAATATTTTCTTTATACCAAAATATATTTTCGGTAAATTTTTTCATTTACCCTAATTTCAAAACATACGAGGTCTCGGTTCATTGTATTCGAGTGTTTAGAAATCCATATCGATAATGTGGTGCCATCTTAGGCAATTTTTACCTAGGAATTCAAGAAAATGTTGTAACTTTTTTATTCATTTTTTATTCATTCTGCAAGTTGAACACATTTTTGTCTATTTGTGATGGGATCCTAATTTGCTTGACTTTTTCCAAATAGTACAGGCCATTTTCTATATTACATGTATGTTTGAGATATAAAGACATTATGTGAATTATCTTATTGATGGTAGAAATTATTCCACTTGTATGTTTGAATTATCAACCTAACATGCAAATTATATGTTGAACTGTTCTTTTAGTTTGTAGTATTTTTGTAGTATGTTTGCATTATGTTTGCGATTCTGACATGTAAACTATAATGTCTAGGTGGTAGAAGAATTGTATTGAGGCAGTTTGTATTTTATTTACCGTGGGAGCTGCATTTTGTAAACACTCATCATCTTCATGAAGCTGTTGGTTTATTAGTAAGTCAGAATTTTTAGTTTGTGTTCGGTACTTCCTTGTAAATTGTCAGTACACCTTGTTTTGCACTACTTCCATTCTAGTAGATGTTCCATTTTGTTGTATTAAGACCGGATTATTAACACTTACTAATGAATTATACTATTTTCTATTAAATTGTTTTTCTTAAATGTATGGATTATTTTGACTATCAACGAAATATTATATTCGTTTGTATATTGTATTGTCCAATTTATGTTGTTATTTAGTCTGATTATATAATTATGAGAAATAATTATTTGTTTTAGTATATATATTCTTGCATGTTCGTTAGGGATATTTCTTTTTTGTTGGAAGGAGTTTTGCTTCAATTGTAGCGACAATAGAAGCAATAAATCGGTCATTTTTTTGGTCGATTGTGCATTTTCTTTGTTTTGGTTATGCTAAAACTGAAGCAAAAAAAGTAAATTTTACTTCGACTAGATAGCCGAAGCAACAGATTTTGATCTGTTGTGTCATCTGCATTTGCTTCGGTTGCTGAACTGAAGCAACAAGGGGTAAACAACCGAAGCAAATAGCCTGTTTTGTAGTAGTGAAGGACACAAACAAACACACATGTTTTTAGAACGAAGTGTTAAAGTTTACGGTTTAGATGTTGAAATAGTTATGATTTTTTGAAATATTTTAGTTGTTATTTTCAAAAAAATACAAAAGATGAAATGATCAGAGAGAATTACACAATGAGAAGTAGGAAAAACAAAAAATTGTGGTTTAACCCTGTAAAATTGTAGGTTGGACCGCTGGTTTGAAGGTCCGTACAGGGTTCATGCATGAATGATATCCGGCTGAGTTCCACGCCGTGATGGTACAAGGTTAAGGGTTATTCAAGGTCGGACCGCAACAGAGTCGGGTTTTGAAAACTATGCTTGCTACACATCTGCTACAGTCATTAAAATCACATTGGTTCCTTTTAAACCAAATATACAAGCATATTATTAGAAAAACAGTGTCAATTAATACCACTTATTAATTAGTTTTATAAAGTGTCTAGCTTATTCCAATAGATCCCATTATTAACTTAACGATGTTTTAACTTCAACTCAAAAAATATAAAGGGTATTCACAGTTAAATTAATATTCTCCGCTCTTTATTACAAAATAACATTTTTTATCGATTAAAATATTTTTCATTCTTAACAATTGTATAGCTTAAACTTCCCATGCAAAGTTGACCACACATGAATTTTACTTTTAAGATTTCAAAATATATTTTAAAAAAGATCAATCAATCTCTCTAGTGATTTATGAGCCTGTAAAATGAATGTGACACTTCTAAAATTTGAAGCAGTAAAGATGCAAGCATTTTCCTCTAATGAAATAAACAGGGACGCAAAAATAGAAAAATCTACCGCTACTGGTAATAGTGGCGAAATAAGTTCTGCCTTAAAAAAAGGCGTCGTTACTGCCTACTGACGGCGGATGAAAAAATAAAAACGCCACTGCTGTTAATGCGCACAAGTCAGCATGTGAAAACATTAGATGCTCTTTAAACGTCACTACTAAACTGATATTAGCAACTGCCAACCGCCAAATTATTATAAAATTTAAGGCAATCACAAACGCCCCTACTGTACGAGAATTAATACGCTGCTCCAGTGAACAGATACACATATATTACTCCATATTCATAAACAAGCATAAAGGCGAAGATTTTCCAACTGTAGCTAGGAAACAATGAAACCGTACATAACTTTTTTCATTGCAAACAGCTGTAATAAGAATAAAGACAAAATGTGCGTACAAACTTCTTGATTTAAGCAACATACAAAAATATATTCAAGTACAAACTGTGACTTAATTTAAGTGCATGTACATTGCCAAAAACAAAATTACTACATTATACGATTCTCCAATTGCAGGAAGGCTGAAATAGAATGCAAAAAACAAAACCACTGCATCTTGTTTTCATATGTATGCACAAAGATGTCAAATTTGCATGATCTAGCATTGCTCATCTTAAATATTAGAACCTTGACTTGTACAGTAGCATCCTTTGCACATATTTTCCAGCTAGACGCATGACACTTTCCTGTAAAAGTTCAAAACGACTATCGGTCATCCATTAGATTCTAGTATAAATAAATGGAAAAAAACCATAAGTAATTAATTATATGCATTTCATCACTATAAAATTGAGATAAATCTATGAAGTTCAGCTCCAATACATGCCTAACTTGTTTGAGTACTCAAATTGAGTTTTACTTGATGTGGCTGTTCAAACTCAGTTGGCCGTTGTAAAATACTGTAAAAAAATGATAACGATAATATTATACTATGCAAAAGTGTATGAAACTTTGAAGCTGCTCACAAGATGTCATAAAAATTGGAACTAGAAATGTGGAAAATAAACTTAAGATTAAGATGCAGTTTGGCTAAGTCAGCAGAATATTAGTAACATAAAATCTGAATCATAATGAATATTTTCCAACAATGCAAATCAATTCAATGCTCTTACTATTAGCAATGTGCCTGAAAAATTAAGCATTAGATCATCTCATGGAACCCAGAGCTGACAAATTAGAAGCTGCACTAAGGTGCACATGAATGGCATGGCAGTCGGAAGAGCAGTAGACTTGACAAAATATGACAATGACCATGACAAAATTTATGCAAGCTTGAAGAAATGTTCAACATAGAAGAAGAATTTACCAATGATATTAAAAAGTGGCAGGTTGTTTACACTAATGATGAAAATGTCATGATGCTAGTTGGAGACGATCCTTGGCATGAATTTTAAAGCATGGTGAGGAAAGTATACATATACACGTATGAGGCGAAACAACCATCAAAGACAAGACCGACATCTGTAAAAATACACGAATACGAAGGAACAAACATGAGCCATGATGACAAGACCTCAGTTGCTTCTGATAAAGACTGCTAACTAGGTAAGCTCATGATACAGTGGAACCCAAATCAAACTGAAGCTTTGAATTTCGTCGCAAAACTTCCTCTATCTACATACATAAGTCTGTGGGCCAAAGGTGGGCCTATGTATTTTAACTTTTGCAATGTGAGTTGGTTTTATTGATGCATGAATGGAGGCAGAAAAAGGAAAGTGATGGGTTGCCATTATACTTTTAGAGGGACATGCATCTTTTAGTTAGGCAATCTTCTTTTTTTAGCAAGGAAAGACGGTCTTCTTTTTGGTGGAGGACGAAGATAAAGAAAGCTAGTTGAGCTTTTTCCTTCTTTGTGTTCCTCCTTTTATTATATTATATATAATATGATATATGATGCTAGGTCATTGTAATGTATGATATGCAAGTTGAGGACGCCTCCTTGAGTATTCAATTCTACGTTTAATGTTGTAATTTGGGTTCCTCGTCTTCCCTATTTAGTTCAACTAATTGACGACAACATAAATTTTGACATCGTTCGACACGCATGTGAAGAGGTGAAATATTTTCTTCAAGGTTGGTAACTTTGCACTTAAAAATAAGTGGGGAAAGGGACAGATGAAATTAAATAGCTAACAAAACTTTTGAATAGTAAAATCATCGATCACTTCAAGTTTACGAAGTCATCGACAGCCAACCTATCACAGTCCATAACACTATTAAATTGAATACAGTTGCTATCCTTGAGTATTCAATTCTACGTTTAATGTTGTAATTTGGGTTCCTCGTCTTCCCTATTAAGTTCAACTAATTGACGACAACATAAATTTTGACATCGTTTGATATGCATGTGAAGAGGTGAAATATTTTCTTCAAGGTTGGTAACTTTTCCCTTAAAAATAAGTGGGAAAAAGGACAGATGAAATTAAATAACTAACAAAACGTTTGAATAGTAAAATCATCGATCACTTCAAGTTTTCAAAGTCATTGACAACCAACCTATCACAGTCCATAACACTATTAAATTGAATACAGTTGCTACATGTTTGCCTGAATATATATCAAATTATGGAAAAAATGAATACTGGGAGTAGTAGTCCGTTTAGCATAGATATGAAACTATATTAACGCATAATAAATACAAAGAACAAAAAAGAAAACTATGATGGGAACAAACTGCACAAAATATCACATACCTGGACATCAAGTTGACTAGTTTAAACCAGGTTGAGACATCGCAGTAAAGTGTCCAATATAATTCATAAAGAACAAGAGCTTACATGCACCATGATATTAATAACCAAGCATACTTTTTTTTAATCCCATGAGGTTTGAAGATATGTATCTGCAATAATCAAATGCTATGCATAAATTAGACATACATTATAAGGATTAAAACATGCCAAAAAGGAAGCGCTTACCAGTTATGAGAAAAAAAGCACACATCTTCCATATTAAAAAAAGGTTGTATCATAGTATCACAAGGAGTTAAATTAGTATATAAGTTATATACAAAGTAAGAGTAAAACCAAACTACCTCCTATGGATATCCAAATGGGCAAACGAAAAAAAAACACTTGTGGAAGTGAAAGGTGTAGGTTCCACTTTGGTTCACTTTAATTAAATCATAAAACTATTTTATTTTTCGGAAATACAACTCCTTAGTTTTCGAGTAAAGTTCAATTCCCTAATTTTTCAAAGAAAACACAAAACGAACCTAAACTTGCTTCTAACATTAAATGCTAAACAGAAAATATGGCAAATTCTTTACCCATATAGCTTCTACCATCTGTCTACAGTATAATGTATACAGAAAAAGAAAATAAAAATATATCAGGAACTGCATAAAATATCATGTAGCTGAACATTAATTTGATTTTTTTGAATTATGGTGATATACCTTTTGTTATTGATCGGTTCTGCTATATAGAAATACGCAGGGTTAGCTAACAACATTGATAGTAAATAATAACTTGATAAAAGCATACCACTTTAAATATTACGCTTTAATTGCACATAACACATCATTCTTGCTTCTAAATTATTTTATAGTTAATTGAAACGAAACATCCAAAAAGGAAAACAATAGATTTGTTCGTAACTTTTAGACATCAGGATACCATATGAATTTCTGTTGTATTCAAGCTTTTAAGATTTCATCTGCCTAATAGCATCATAATTAACCTTCTCATTTTTTTGTGTGTGGAATATTGTAAGTTGTTTCTTGAAGAATTTTGGAGGAAAAACAAGAAAATGTACATACCAACTCTCATCGATTTGATTCTCTCTTGGAGGCATGACTTCTTGTGCAAAATCGGTCTCATTAAGCATTGATGTGAATTCTCCAAGTGGATACGACATTGGTGGATAGAAAGGAGGACGACACGCAGGAGGATAGAAGAATTGGCCAGCTGATGGTGAAAATTGATAAGGTCCAAATTGTGGGTGAGGCATATATTGTTGAGAGGTTCCGATATGCTAAGAAGTTAAATGATGTGGAAGTGATTGATGTTGGACTCCAGAAAGTTGATGATTATTCGATCGATTTTGAGTAGGAGAATGTTGTTCGGAAGATGAACCAGGTTGAGATGGTGATTGTTCTCACACGCAATCTGATGATTGTCGCTGTAAAGAAAAAACCATGTGTTTTAACTCTTCTATCTCCTTATTTTGTTTTTCCATCTCCTTACTTTGTTTTTCAGACAATTCTTTTAGATCTAGACATGTAGACTCTAGAGATGCAAACTCTCGTCCTCTGCGTGATTTACGAATTGATGATATAGGTTGAGTCTGTTGTACCCAAGGAACCATGCTCGGGGTTACCAAATCTCCATAGCAATGAACTCTATTATGAGTCTCAACCCCCATCGCTGCTACATACGCTTGTTGCCTTAGTTCAGGCGTCTCTTCACCATGGATTGCTACTAGTTGAGCTAATTCATAATATATTTTGTCCTGCAAAATTTCTTTTCCAAATGAATATATCATTCGGTGAATTAGATTCCAATATAAAGCAAGTTTAAAAAGGAGATGCCATTAAATATCATTCAGTATACATTAAGTGTCAATAAAATACTCACATGGAAAAATCATTTAGCATAAACTAATTTTCAATCAAAACTTATTACAGGTTCTATACTAGACATTACATAAGTCTAAACACATTTATATTGAATTATTTTAGCAAATGCATAGACCTAAAATAACTTCAATCTCGAAAAGTAAATAGTGTTTCATGGTTTTTGTGATTATCTTTTAGTACATATTTTGTAAAAACAAGAAAGTAGACTTAGTTTGTATATGAATCCAGTTGGAATAGGGTAAGTTCAAATTAAAAAATAAATTACCGCCACTTGCTCTGATGCCACATCTACCCAACTTCTATTGTCATCCTTTCTTCTATGAACCAACTCATATGCTTCAATAGGATCGGATTCGCGACAATGCTTCTTTTTCTATTGAAACAAAAAAAATAACATTATTGACATCAAATATAAGTAGGTTAATGAAATTGATACAAATCTAAGCTAAACAATAGATATATTTTTGTTTCTGCTGAAACTAAAACACAATGTTTTCATGCACAAAATATTCGATTGCTTCGGATTTTCTGTATGTTTGCATTTCTGATAATTGTCAAATGATGATCGTGTTACGTACACACACATTTGCATATTAAATTATGTAAATGTATATCATGTTCTATACATTTATAACTACTCAATATTCTATAGTTATTTGTTTAACTGTGTATTCATTTATGGCTAAGAGTTATTATCGTACACAACATGAAAGCAATAAATCAATTAAAACAAAAGGAAACTCATTGAAAAATGGAAGTAAGAGAATTAACAAAATTAGCCATGTGCCTTACGAAGGTCATTGACCCTCCCGTGTGGCTCGTCTTTAACTTCTTACGATTTGCTTTGTTTTTTTCAACTTTAACCTATTAAAAATGAAATATTTAAAATTGATTGGTAAAACAAAGAAATGATAAGGAAATAACAAAATGCATAAACTATGAAAGAACTAGAAACATAAGAAAGCTTACTTTGTTTTTAGGATCATTGTCCCAATAGTCGACCATTTTTCTCCATTGTTCATTGTCCACTCGATTATCTCCACATACAAACCGTGATGGAGAACCAACATGTGGAGTGTAAATTTTTTTTTTAATGCAGACCTATTGTTCCTTATCTTTATGGATAATCTTTTTGGCAGTGTATACTGAATTGTGGGGATATAAGGAATATATTCGTCACGCCAATCAATAGTATCCTTGAAATAGAAAAGAAATATACTAACATATAAGTAGATTTTCATATGGAACATCTACAAGTTCCAATTAGTTGCATATGCAAGGAAATTTCAGAATCTTGTTCAATATGTGGACATTAGAACGCTTAACTCATCCTAAAATAGGCCATAAAAATGTAAGCTGCTAGTAAATTATAGTTACAACAGCTATTCAAGATAAAAGATGTCAAATGAATGCAAAATACTAAGGATAAATATAATTCCAGTGATTATATAAAAATGGTTACCATAATAATAGTAATTGGACTACATTCAGATCAAATGGTGTGTTTTCCATCTTCAACATATTAGTTAGTTCATAAGAAAATTATAAATTTAGCAAATATTACAAATGGCCGCAGTTTATATATTTTAAATTATCCTAGTTTAGCAAATAAATCAAATCAAAAGTTGAACAGTGATAAGACTAGCTCATGTGCAGAAGCGGTTGGTGGTAGCATTATATGATACTCATCTCTTTCTAACAAAGATAGATAACAGAAGGTGCAATGATTAACATTATACTCTAACATATATTATAATTTTAAAAAATTTGACATACCGATATGATTTTCCATACATACTTCATTTCTGCTGCATCGTATAATCTCCAATCCTTAGGTGACAATGGAAATAGATCGTAATTTCTGGCCAAGCTACCTAGGAACCTCGCTAGTTCGGAATCCTTCGGAACGACACATAATCCATCTTTGGTGAATTCTATTCTCTCTTTGCCTAATTTACCCCATTGGGGTTTGTTGTAGCTACGTCCATTTCGTCTCAATGGTCCTAACAATAATAATTGATATATCAAAAAATAGATTCAAATATGTATTAACCAAATTATATTGAATGATCAATCTCTTTCTTAATAGTCGTCTTACAACAGAATATAAAACGAAAGATTAAAGAACAGATTGATATATGAAAGAAAAGGAGTTAAGCGCTTTTAATCGACGATATCAATAAAAAAAGATATGAGTTACCATATTAAATTCGATGTAATAAATCAGAAGTACATACCATTGTTTCCAAAGCCACCATTTTCAAATATGCCATCTGAATGATTCTCGCTACTTGAATCCGAATCAGAATTGCTCATCTAAAAAATTATAAAATAAACCTTATTAGTTCAAAGTGAGAAAACTGAATCATATGCTTCAAATGACCACTATTACCGGGGAGTAAACAGGCATTCAACCTACCAAACAATACAACAAAGTTATTTGCAATGAGATTGAGTGAAGAAAAGCATAAAACGTTTTTAAAATTCTTTACGTAAATTAATACTCGTGTTTTGACAATCTAAAAATTCTTTAAGTAAATTAATACAATATAATTACATAATATTCATCTCCGAAGAGGCATTCCGACCTCAGGCATCCCAAAACACGGGAAAACAAAGCAACAACACAAAATATTTCAGTATTTTTATTTTGTGGTATTCAATCCAAAAACGTACCTATGTATCAACGTTTTAAGCAATTTACTCAGTTACTTAGCAAGCCATATGGTCCAGCATGCTCCAAATATACCTATATTTAACTCAATTGAACGTTAGTTGCGTATTTAAAGAAATAGAACAGGTAGGTATACATTTATACTTTGTAGGAACAACATAATATTCATGATTCCCTTAGTCTAGATAACATGTCAAGAGTCTAAACCACGCAATTAAACCTCAATTTGAAAAGAAAAAAATTGTATCAGAGTGTATTAACTTCCCAAAACAAATTTCAAATCATTAAAAATTCATCAAACCATATATTATGTAAAATTTTACAACATGTACATCCCAGAATTTCGATATCATGGCAGGCCAGCAACTGAAATTTGCGGTTTCAGTCTGTCAAACGTCAAAATTTTGTAAAATAGTACATGCAAAAGTTGTACGTAAGTTCTGAGCTTTCTGGAATGTATAGCATCATCAAAATCGGATAAACCGTTCAAAAGTTATGAACACATCATTTCAGCTTAGGAATTTCATTTTCTCGCACAGGTCAGTATTACAAATTCATGTTTTTAGCCAGGTAACATCATAATTTTGCAAAACACTTCAAATAAAAGTTGTAGCTTACCCTTCTAGTTTTCTGGAATGAGCAAGAACATTAAATTCGGATAAACTGTTTAGAAGTTATCACAGAATTGGTACAGCATGGTTTTATGAAATTTGTATTTTCAGAACAACATTTACTACTATTATTTACTTATGTGTAAGGCTATATATCTTCAAAATTTTACTAAGTGATTCATATGAAAATTGTTCTATAATTAAAAATCCATAGTGTATGAAAAAAAAAATACGCCTTAAACTTCTATAATACTTTAAATGATCTGTGTTACATTGAATATACTGAATTACAGTGAAGAGGATAGCTTCACTTTACTTTTGCAACATTGAATCACTGTTTATAGAAAAAATGTTACAAACACGACAATCCAAGATAAAACTAGTGCATGTTTTCATGTATTCTTTTAAAATGCGCTAGAGTACTCTAAAAGTTAACATACACGTATGGTCCATATTCAGAACTATATACAATCTAAAAATCAACAGGTACACGAAGTTTGTTACTTAAAATCTCATGGGTATGTGCCTTCAAAGTCTACAGTATCAGAGTTCTATAAATTTGGGTCTAACTGAGTTCTTTATAACAAATTTTACTACCTACCTAAAGCCATGTATTCATAATTCATTCAAAGTATAATAACCCATACATACTTGGACCCTTAGCACAAACAATACTCGCCAGAACTAAATACATATGTTGGCTCTAAGTTGCTATGAGAAAATTTTATATGTCAAACCATGTACTTACGAAGTTGATAGATTTTTTTTCCAAATGGATTTAGAACTAAAATATCTTTAACTCTTTTATATACTTCCAATGATATGTATATGAAACTGCCTTAAAGTGGAACTGCAATTACACCAAACTTCATGGTTTTCCATAACAATTTAAAAACTCTATACTTAAACTAATAATTTGATTGCTTATCATATTGTTTGCTAAGTCATCCCAGACAATGTTCATCCATGCTTTAAATATTCTGAAAGCGGTATGCAAATAAATAATTGATATATGCACAACATAAATTGGTAGCTATGAAACAAAGTGAAAGAAGAGTTCAGCTAATTAAAATTGAGACAAAATAATAACATAAAAGTTCAGCTTATTCAAATGGAGAAAAAACGAAGAAAAATGTCATGATTCAAACAAAACCATAGAGGATATAACATAATTTAAATAAAATGCTACTTTTTTGATAATTTTACTCAAAATTGTTATACTAAATTTCATCATCATTGTCAGTTTCATCGTCATCTTCACTGAGCTCGTCTTCTTCAGACATTGTATCATTTGCACCATGTGATGGTACTGCTTTGTTAACATATACACCTCGGACATCATCCCTTATTTGTAATTCTTGATTGTCTAAACTGGGATCATCTAGGTTAGGTGTCAAGTAATAGTCATCTATGTCAAATCCATCATTGTCATCCATTACATCATAAAAATCTCTCGGTTTCGCCTTAACTACCACACTCTAGTCTGCTTCTTTAGGATCAACAACATAAAAAACTTGAATTGCTTGCGAAGCCAATATAAACTTATTGTTATTTTGCGATATTCTATTGAAATTCACTAAGCTAAAACCATATCGGTCAGTTTTTTTTTCCAGAGTTGTTCACCCAGTCACACTCGAACAGAACTACTTTACAAGCTCGTTCATCGCTTTCTCCAACAAACCTATAATCAAGCTCATAAACATTCTGTAAGACACCATAATAGTCGACATTCCCTGTAACAGGATTGCAGTCCCTTATGCTTGAATAACTAGAAGTTTCAGCACTCACGAAGACACCACAATTTTGATTTTTGTATCTTTCATCCATTGTTTTGGTTCGAAACCTATAGCCATTAATTACATATTTCTTATAATGCTTCACTATCCTACTTGGACCATTTGCTAACCGAATTAAATCTTCGAATATCGACAAATCACCAGCTTCACGAAGATATTTGACCTAATAAATGTAGTGTAAGTATACTTTTTGCTATTAAGATAAGAATAAACAATGTAATTGCATATCGTTAAGCATATGTATCAAAAATGATACTTACATGAGTTCTAAACCAAGTAGGAAATTCTTTATTTCTCAAACACTCCACTTCTCTGATGGTTCTTCGTCGATGAATTTTACGTAGCTCCTCTAACCTTTTACTGTTAAAATAATAGTTATACTATTTAATTTAAGTCCGTATAATACAATTAAATTTCTATATTAGATCACATAGGTGAAATGTAATTGTTGATATTCAGAACAGGTCTTACTCTAAAAAAGTAGTGACTTTAGTGCAATTGAATAGAACACAAGAGTGACATTGTTCCAAAATTTTCTTTTCTAAATCAATCTCTTTGCATTTACCCAAATGATGACCAGAGTTTGCAAATATTGATAAGCCTCCTACAACTTCACGAGGCAAAGAAGTATCAGCATTGCGACCACGTCGATTATATCGGCTCTCAACACCTATTAAATACATTGAACAAAACGATACACATTCTTCTGCAAGATATCCTGCTGCAATACTTCCTTCTGGATAACTCTTGCTGCGAACATATTTTTTTAATGTTTGCAAATACCTATAGATAAGATAATGTACAATAAGATTTACAATAGTAATAGTATATAGTCTTTGACTAATAATAAATAAACAAGCTTGCCTTTCAATTGGATGCATCCAACGATATTGAACCAGACCAGCGATCCCTACTTCATCAGCTAAATGGGTGATCAAGTGAACAAATATGGTAAAAAATGAAGGTGGAAACATCTTCTCCATCATACATAAAAGCTATTACTATTCTGTACTTAAGTTTCTCAATTGATGCAACACTTTGCTTTTTATTGCATAATTTCCGAAAAATCGAACATAATTCAAGCAGTACAAGTGTGATAGGTCTAGGCAACACTCGACGAACCGCAAGAGGAAGCAAGTGTTGTATAATTACATGATGATCGTGGCTTTTTAATCCATGCACCTTTTTCTCCTTCACATCTACACACTGAGCAATATTAGTTGAAAATCCATCAGGAACACATACATTTGAAAATACTTTGCAAAACAACATTTTTTCTTCGTTGGTCATGAAAAAAATTGATGGAGGTATATATGTTCGACTCCCTTCACGAACTGGTTGAAGTGCTTTTCTTATACTTAAATGTTCAACGTCGCGTCGGGCTTCAAGTCCGTCTTTTCCTTTTTTTGAAGTGCTAAGTAATGTTCCCAAGATATTTTCACTGACATTTTTTCAAGATGCATCACGTCAATGTTGTGACACATCAAAAGATGTTGCCAATATGGTAAAGTAAAAAAATGCATTTTTCTTCCATGGTCCAACAACCTTCGGTTCTCTTGGGACGTTCGAACTCTTCCGCTTTTTGCGTCCAATAATAGGTTCAGTTTCTAGTGGTTTTCAAATGTGAATCGCAAATTAGATAATTGTCTTAAACACTCTAATCATGTCAATGGCTTAGGTGGAAAACCATTTTCATGCTTCCCATTGAATGAGTCTGCATCAAATCGAAATCTATGTCTAATAGGTAAAAACCTGCGACTGCCTAAAAAGCCTTGTTTCTTACTATTGGGTAAACGTATTGAACATGTTTGATGATTGCAATATGGATATGCAAGCTTTCCAAATGTACTCCATCCTGATAAGTTTGCATATGCAGGTAAGTCATTTATAGTCCATAAAACAGCTGCCCTCATATTGAATGTTTGATTAGAAAAACATCATAAGTGTAAACACCAATCTCCCATAACTCTTTTAACTCATCAATCAATGGTTGCATGTACACATCAATATCATTTCCTGGCTCATGAGGCCCTGGAATTAACAAAGACATAAACAAAAAAGGCTGCTTCAAGCACATCCATGGCGGAAGATTATATATAGTAATTATAACAGGCCAAGTGCTATGTTTTACGGTTCATGTTGGAAAAAGGATTAAATCCATCACTGTATATCCCCAAATGCACATTACGAATTTCAGCTGCAAAATCTGGGTATATAGAATCTAAATGTTTCCAAGCTGGTGAGTCAGTTGGATGCCTCATAACTCCATCACTGGAACATTTTGAATGCCATATCATATGCTCTGCGGTATACTTTGACATATATAACCTCTTCTATCGAGGAATTAAAGGAAAATAATGAAGTATCTTGGCAGGAACTTTTTTACTACCATCAATTTGATTCACTTTATATCTTGAAGTACCGCAACGGGTGCACGAAGTCAAGTTTGATGTATGTTTCCAAAATAACATGCAATCATTCAGGCAAGCATCTATCTTTTCATATGTAAGACCCAAATCATTGATAAATTTTTTTGCTTGCGCGGATGGTTTTGGCATATAGTTATCATCCGGTAACATGTATTTGAATGCTTCTAAAAACATAGAAAATGCTGCATCGCTCACATTTCCCAAACACTTTATTTGATATAACTTCACAATTGCATCTAATTTCTTGTACTTGCTACCATTATATAATTCTCTGTTAGCTTCATCGAGCAACTTGTAGAATTGTTTTACTTCAGGAGTTTGACCTTCAAAAATATGAGGTTGGCTTGAAGAACCAACATTTTGTTCGGTCAAGGGTTGCACAAATGTTTCATTGATAAAATCAAGCATTTCACCACCAACTTCGTCGTTATTAATATTTGTTCCAGTATTATCAACATGCCTAATAGATGGGCCACCTTCGTATTGATCAATATAAAGTTCACCATGGTGTGTCCAACGAGCTGTTTTATATAAGGGATCCATTCCATGCCAAAGAAGAAGACCTCCAACAGTTATCCTATCATTAAAATACCGATTGCAGCATTTCTTACAAGGACATATTATTATATCTTTTCATGTTGACTTGGCAAAAGCATCATTCAAAAATAATTCTAGTTTTTGTCTATACTCATCTGAACTACGATCCAAGTCTACCCAACTTTTATCCAGTGTTCTTGCTTCAACCTAATAGCCATGTGCATTGTTAGCATAATTTCATGTTTATCGATTTTATAAGAATAACGTTCGATGCACTTATAAAACGTTACACAAGTGACAAACTATCCAAATTTAACAGTTCCAAAAACAAAAGTGAAAAAACAATAGAATTGTTTAATCAATTACATAAATGTTCATGTGCATAAAATAAAACATACAAATCCATACATATATGACATGTGTACGTTAGTATATTTTTTTCATAAAAGGACATCAATCGGTTCATGTCCTAATTATTTGGAAACGTAACATAATTTCTCAAAGGCACAACTAAACTTGTAATAGTTCATTATAAAGAGCTTAACATTACATGTAAACTTTCACATTTGATGGAAGCCTATTTATAAGAATCAAGATCTTTGTGGCAATAGAAAGCGCAAAATAATAAATTGGAGAAGCATTAAATGTTATCGTTACCAGCATAATAGTACATAAGCAATTGCTTCTCAGTAGATATTTCAAGACATAAGGTAAATTTGAAGTAACATGGAAATAACACACAATAAATCCATAATAAACTTACTATTCAAGTGGCTTTTACAAGAATACTAACTTGTCATGGAAATAGCGGGATGAAGTCCATGTATGTATCAAATTTTGCATTAGGTATATGTTCCTTCAGAAAATTTGCAAGGATATCCATGACAAGTAATATTGATCAAAATTGAAATCATAGTTTGAGCTATTTTGGTTGGAACTTGAGTTATTAGAAATTTTTAATATGTTGAAATAATTCGTCGGTTACATTTTCAACGTTTTATTATGATGCATGAACAAAACATGATGCTACATTATTTATCTTACTATTCTAGTCTACAGGCCATTTAGCTAAAAGAAAATCCTGAGTATTGCCAATAATAAAATCAATTCATCATGTGCTTTAGGGGTATTATGTGATACTTATATTTTATATTGTCGTACGTTGAGAACATATAAAATAAAGGGAGCTATAATGAAGTTGAACATCCAAATTATATTTGCTGACATATAGGATTCTAACCTAGTAGTTTGGATGTTTGACGAAGATATCCCTACTTTTTAACCAAGCAATAAAATGGATGCAAAATTAGTCATGAAAATTAGCAAAACATCAGTATTTCATAACAAAATAATAAATGTTGATATTTACAAATACAGTAGTCCATTACAAACATGATTGTTAATTCGTAAGTTAACATCTTAAATGTTCTTCTGCAGTAATTTTTAAAATATGAGGAAATAATAGTTTTATTAATATAATAACCTTGAGCCCATGGTGACTTAATTAACAAATCATATCATTTTCACTATGCAGTACACCATTTAACATAACGGAATTATTATTTGCAAAACAATATTTGAAGCTATAGCGACATGTTTGGTTTTGTATCTTCAATAAAAAAGTTCGAATTCAAAAATAACTAAGAAAACATATATATATATATATATATATATATATATATATATATATATATATATATATATGCATGCACATGGTTCTTTAAATACCCGTTTCTTCTCCTTTGTTTTTTCATTCTTTGTAGTTCTATTTGTCGTGAAATCATTTATATGAAAATAGAAACGTTTCAAAGTCTTTTAACTTGTTCAAAATCATAAATCAATATGAATCATCAAAATACTTATATTATATGTCAGTTTGAAGAGTAAGGTATAAATTTCAAGAAGATTTTTTTTTTTTTTTTAATAAGTATCTTATCTTGCTAACAAATATAACATGCCAACAAAAAGTTGCTTGTATTTTAGTTTTTTACATAAGAATAAGAGGAAGCATGAATAAGAGGAAAGTAATCTTGTCCATATGTATTTTTTTGGGCATACGCATGTATCATAGTTTCGAATGCGAATAGTGACATATCGATGTCTTTATCCAACATTGATTTTGGATAACTGTGTATATGTGGATATAAATTAAATGACAAATTTTTGAACTAAGCTCCTCAAAATAACTTATTGTGAAAATAGGCTTGTTTCATAACTTATTATGAAACTAGGTCTGTTTTGGC
Organism: Allium sativum; assembly: GCA_030737875.1. Taxonomy (NCBI): domain Eukaryota; kingdom Viridiplantae; phylum Streptophyta; class Magnoliopsida; order Asparagales; family Amaryllidaceae; genus Allium; species Allium sativum. Next base: position 40,954,801 of record CM060913.1, read on the forward strand.
CAGTTCTGAATTAGACTTGCGCCTTCTGAAAATGAGTATTAACAAATTTGTTCATGTGCGTTTTCAGAATGCACAACTTTTTATTTATTTCTTTTGTTCATTAGCATTTTTAGAATGCGCAAGAACAAAAAAATAAAAAAATAAAAAAGCACATTCTGAAAACGCACATGAACAAATTTGTTCATATGCATTTTCAAAATGCACATAGTTATTATTTCTAAGGAAAACAGACTTAGTTTCATAATAAGTTATGAAACAGAACTATTTTTACAATAAGTTACCCCGAGGGGCTTAGTTCAAAATTTTTTCCTCAATTAAATATCGCAATTTTGGCTTTAAGCTAACAGTTGATGGATTTACAAAATAAAAAGGTAAACATTATTCAATATAGAATATATTTGATGCCAATTCCTTGGAATACAAGAAAATAACAATACAATAATAAATATAGTGTTTAACAATGTAATTTTTTTCTTGAAATAGTACAAACCTTTCATTCATTTTATTAAATTACCAACATACGTCATTAATTTTCAATGTTAGAATATCAAACTCTAGTTTACAACAGTTTCTTATTACACCCTTATCTCATATATCTACTACACTCGATCTTACCCTACACTCTTTCATGCTAGCAACCCTTATCATCAATAACCATGCTGCCATTCTACTTATATCTCAACCCTACTATGAGCACCGCCCAATTCATTGTTGACTGTTTATTGTAGTGTCAATAAACTTAGTATCATGAACATTTACGCAAACAACTTCATTGCATAGATTAAAATACATCAACATCTCATAAATTAAATAAAGTTAAAATATGTTATCATTTACTGTTTAGTTACAAACAGAAAAGTAAAATTAAAATTCATGAGAAGAGAAGTGATGCAAATATGCCTACCATCGATGCGCACAAAGCTTGCAGAGAAACAATGTACAGAAAGAAGACGGTTCTTAGATTTATTTATTTTTTTTTGTTAAAAAAAAAAAAAAAAAAAAAAAAAAAAATCAGTCTTGCGTTCCACAGCCTGCGAGATCGATGTTGCATTCAACTTAACTTAATCAAAATTCTTATTAGAACGGAAATGGAATTGAGATATAACAGAAAATTGAATCATTAGTGTAAATTAAATTAAAAATTACCTGATGCTTGCGAACTTCCAAATCGATTTAGTGGGGGCGACTCTGATTAATTAGATGGAATCAGTAAAAAAACCTATTTTTGGGTAGGAGAAGATAAGTGGAGATTTTTGTAAAGCTCAATTTCTGAGAAAATTGGCGGGTGCGAAATTTTTCTGGAGGAAATAGTGGCGTTTCGTTTTTCCGTCATGGCTGAAAATTGGGGGGAAGTTCTTGAGGCGAATATTTTGGGTTAACCAGTAAGCATTAATAGAGCTGGACAGAATTTACGCTTGTAGTTAATTATAATTAAGGGCTAAAAAATTATTTGCCCTTAATTCAGCGTCCCTAATAATACATAATTTGGTAGTGTGAAATATATTTCTTACCCTTATCCAATAAGCAAATATTAATATCTTTTTCACTATAAATTGTTAGCGTACAAGATGTGCTTCAATGCCTCATTCACTAGTGCTTGTATTTTTGTTTCTGTTAGCAGCAGACGCCTTGGGAGCAGATGGGGCTAAAACATGCTATGTGATTTGTTGGTCAGCTGACAATATTGGGATCTGTTAGCCTTCTGATCAACAAAATAAAAATGGATCCCTCTAAATGAAACACAAGTACAAGCCGCCTTGTCAATTACCGTAGTTGTTATAGTTGTCAAATTTTTGCTGCGAATTGCGATTTTCCTTCCACAGCTACATCATCATAAATAGCGGCATATAAATGCATGAGTGTATCCACTGCGATTTAATGTATTTAATTCAATGAACAATATTCCTTTCATTAAGAAACAAATATAATGTTTAGGGTTGAATTAATACATCAAATGTAAAAGATGAATCATCTTCTGCAAGTAGTAGCTTGCGTGTTTAACTACTCGAGTGTTCATTTTCCGCATTTAATATACAAATCAAACCATGCAAATCACAAGCACAACCACCGGGCCATGCAATTCTATGCTCAGCTTTGGATATCACAGTCTCTTTGATAAAAAAAAATATTAGTACTGTCAACTCCAGCCTGTTGCCCCACCCGGGAGGGGGTTTGCCCAAGGGGACCGCCTCCCCCGACTAGCCCTTGAACCGGCCCTGTTCATTCATGTTCTTCTAAATGTACGTATTCAAATTTCATCCATTGCTGTTACAATATTGCTCGCCGTCTTCAACATTGAATTGGGATACACACACATACACACACATACTGTTGGGAAACAATGGCTGAGTCACGTACTTTGTCGCTCTCTTGAAGACGATTCGGCGATCTGGTCGGTGGTGCAAAACCAGTTCGTACTTCCGCCGCCGCCTCTAGGATAAAACAACCTCTCTAAAATGAATAAACGATTTGCTTTGCCCAAACAATTCAGTGCAGATTTGCACTTTCGAATTTAACAGCTCGAAAATTTCTAAAAGAATGTTTTTTTTTTTAAATTGCGGACTAAGAGAAAACAGGTTTTTTTCTGTGTACCAATCTCGTCTACAACTGATGATAATATATAGACGGCATTAAGGCTGAATGAAAATACTGGTCAGTGAAGGAAAATAGGATCAGCGAAATACTTGGTCAAAAGTTTACCGCTTCATAATAAAAGTCGGCTCAGAAATATTTTTGTATTTAAAAAACTGGTTCGAAAAATGCAGTGTTTTCTGGAGCAAAAATATAAGTGTCTACACCACATAGCCAAGGTCCAAGCCCAATCCCGAACCGAACCGAGCCAAGTCGGGCCGGGCCGGGTCGGGTCGAGCGCGTGTGTGGTGGTCATGATGTATGGTCTCCCTCCTCACAACAAAGCATGCATTAGGAGCCCAAGGCCCCAACATGACTTCTTAGAAACAAGTATAAATACTTGCATCTTTCTTATAATCCCATGATGTGGGACTATTTACAAATAGGAGTCATCATACACTTATTTCTATATTTTAAATAATTCACATAAATTTCCAACAATCCCCCACTTGAATTTTTTTAAAATATTATCGAGCAGTTTCTAAAAACATAAGACTGTGCATAAACAAATGTGTCATCCGACTTGAACCTTTGCATAGTGAGTAAGATTCAGTTTTTACTAGAGTGACTCGTAGTCTTGAACTCTATTCCTGACATCAAACCACACACAACCTTTTCTATAGTGCAATCAAATAAGCCCGTGCGTTTATGGCCATGCACGTCTATCTCAGTTTAGTGAACGCTCTAGAAGTTTTGGCCAAAACTCCATAGGAAACGGCCATATTTCCACATTCACATAGGTGAGTCTATCAAGAGTACTCCTGAAGGTAGGTACTCCACTCCAAATAGAGTATAGATCTCATTAAGAGTTTCTATTAACTCATCCTCTATCACTTCAGGAATACATGCTTCTTAGTTTTTCTTATAGCATGTTCAACTTCTATCACTACACAACTTGTTTTTACCCATTGAACCTATTTCTTGGGATCTCCAGTCATTTAGGTCGGGTTACCATTGTGTGTGACTCAACAATCTAAGGGCAATAGTCCCATTCTTTTTGAAGAATGGTGGACTTTCTCTCTTAACAGTTCTTTCGTCAAAGGATCAACCAAATTTTCTTCACTACGTACGTAATCCACTCTAACGGTACCTGTGGAAAGCAGTTCTCTAACCGTGTTGTGCTTACGACGTATTTGTCATCTCTTACCGTTATAATAACGGTTCTGAACTTTTGCAATAGCCGCGGTACTGTTGCAATGTATCAACACAGCCGGTATCGGTTTTTCCCATAAGGGAATCTCAGCTAGCAGGTTTCTCAAATACTCTGCCTCTTCACTAGCTGTGGCTAGTACTATCATCTCAGACTCCATAGTAGACTGAGCCAAAATAGTCTGTTTCTTGGATTTCCAAGAAACAGCTCCTCCAGCGATGCTAAATATATATCCACTGGTCGCTTTAGAGTCATCAGATAAGGTATTCCAGTCTGTATCAGAATATCCTTCAAGTACAGCTGGAAACCTCTCATAATGTAATCCAAGGTTCATGGTTCGTTTAAGGTATCTCATGACCCTTTCAATAGCATGCCAATGCTCTATACTAGGTCTACTGGTAAACCTGCACAATAATCCCACGACATAGGCAATGTCGGGTCTAGTACAATCAGTGGCATACCGAAGGCTGCCAATGATGCTCGCATAATCAGACTGTCTTACACCTTCACCAGTGTTCTTAAATAACTTTACATTTGGATCGTATGGTGTACATGCAGGTTTACAGTCAAAGTAATTATATTTCTTTAGTATCTTCTCAATGTAATGAGTCTGATACAATGAAATTCCCTTTTCTGACCTAGTAATTTTAATACCAAGGATTACACTCCCCTCACCTGGATCTTTCATGTCAAAATTGGCACTTAATAAGGATTTGACTGAATTTATGGCATGAATTTTTGACCCAAAGATGAGTAGGTCATCTACATAAAGGCATATAATAGTGCAAATGCCATTCTCAAATTTATAATAAATGCATTTGTCACTTTCATTAACTTTAAAATCATTTGAAATGATTAAGTTATCAAATTTTTCATGCCATTGTTTAGGTGCTTGTTTTAAACCATATAACGATTTATCTAATTTGCATACTTTATGTTCTTGACCATGTACTACAAATCTTTCAGGCTGGTCCATGTAAATTTCTTCGTCTAATTCACCGTTCAAAAAAGCGGTTTTAACATCCATTTGGTGTATTAGTAAATTATGAATGGAAGCAAGTGACATTAATACTCGAATGGATGTTATTCTAGTTACAGGTGAAAAAGTATCGAAGAAATCTATATTTTCTTTTTGTCTAAAACCTTTAGCTACTAGTTGTGCTTTGTATTTATCTATAGTACCATCAGGTTTTAATTTCTTTTTAAGTACCCATTTACAGCCTATAGATTTACAACCGGGGGTAAATCTGCCAAATGCCAAGTCTTATTGGATTCAAGAGAATCCATCTCATCATTTATAGCCTCTCGCCAGAAATCGGCATCTAATGAAGATAAGGCCTCTTGGAGGTTTAAGGGATCCTCCTCTATAGTAAAAGCGCTAAAATCCGAACCAAAATCTTTTACGGTTCTTGCTCTTTTACTTCTTCTAGGTTTAGCTTCAGAACTTTTATTAAGTTCTGTTCTAATAGGCGTACTTAATGTGCCCCCACTATTCCTTAATTTAAAAGGAAATTTAGTTTCATAAAAATCGGCATCATTTGATTCAATTATGTTATGTGCATTTATATCATAAAATCGATATGCTTTGTTATTAATAGCATAGCCTACAAATACACATTCATATGCTCTACTTGCCAATTTTATTCTCTTAGGGTCTGGAATGCGAACATATGCTAGACAACCCCAAGTTCTAAAGTATGAGACATTGGGTTTATGATTCTTTAAAATTTCATAAGGTGAAATTTTATTCTTAGATTTAGGGATTCTATTTAGAACATAACATACAGTCAATAAAATATCTCCCCACCAATGTTTTGCTGCACCAGAACTTAGTAGGATGGCAACTACTAATTCGGTAAAAGTCCTATTTTTTCTTTCGGCTTTACCATTCATTTCAGGTGAATAGGGTGCGGTTCTCTCATGTACAATACCATGTAATTTATAGAAGTCCAGAATTGAATTAGATTCATATTCTGTTCCTCTATCACTACGAAATCTCTTGATTTTCCTATTTGTTTGATTCTCAATCTCGGTTTTGAATGTTTTAAACATGTCAAAAGCATCACTTTTATTTTTCATAGGATAAACATATGTGAAATCAGAACAATCATCGATAAAAGTGATACAATAACGATTTCCATGTCTAGTCAATGTGCCATCAAGTTCACATATGTCAGAATGAATCAAGTCTAAGGGTTCAGATTCTCTATCAACAGATTTATGAGGTTTCTTTGTGATTTTTGCTTGTGTACAGAATTCACATTTATCAGATTCAGATTCTGCTATCTTAGGTATCATATCTAGAGTGCTCATGTTATGAATTATCCGTTTATTAACATGACATAATCTAGAGTGCCAAATATTAAAATCACACAACATATAAGCAGAATTATTCACTTTATTAGATTCAACATTTAATTTGAACATTCCCTCACAAGCACAACCCTTTCCTACAAAGTTTCCCTTATACACTATGGTATACAAATCAGCCCCAATAAATTGAGTAAACCCTGCCTTATTAAGGAGGTAGCCAGACACCAGATTCTTCCTCATCTCTGGAGTATGCAAAACATCTTTGAGGATTACAGTCTTTACAGAGGTAAACTTGATCTCCATGTTTCCAATCCCTGCAACTTAAGTGGTGTGAGAATCTCCCAGCAACACTTTCTGATCATCAACAGCCGTGTATGTGGAAAACATAGCACGATCATAGCAGACATGGAGAGAAGCACCAGTGTCTACCCACCAACCCTCTGATCCATCAACAAGGTGAATCTCAGTAATCATAGCCATAAGAGGCACCTCCTCAGTCAAGTTAGCCTGTGGTACAAAGCTAGGCTTGTTCTGACACTTTCGTGCCATATGACCTGGTTTTCCATAGTTGTAACATAGAAACAACTGTCCAGAGTCATTCTTTTGGGCTGATTTTTGCTGTCCTTTTGGGTTTCCTTGCGGATTCCCATTCTGTTTGTTGTGTCTGTTTTGATTCTTAAAAGACTTCTGGTTTGGATTCAGAACTGCGGGTTTGGTCTTTTTAGTGTTGTTGTTTGAAAGAAACAACACTTCCTCTTTCTGGTCCTGTTTGCGTGTCGCCTCCTCAATGCGAAGGCGAGTGATCAAACTCTCTAAGGAAAATTCCTTAGTCTTATGCCGTAAGAAAATTTTAAAGTCTTTCCAACCTGGGGGAAGTTTGTCAATAATAATAGCAATTTGAAACTGTTCATCCAAAACCATACCTTCGGAGATGATCTCATGAGCTATTTTCTGCAGCTCATGAGACTGCATCTCTACTGACCTATCGTCTGTCATCTGGTACTTGAGATAGCAGCTTACAGCATACTTCTTTGCCCCTGCCTCCTCTGTATCGTATTTCTTCTGCAGTGCTTCCCAGATCTGCTTTGTTGTCTTGTCCTCTGAGTTATAGTAATCATACAGATCATCGCTCAATCCATTCAGAATAAAATTCTTGCACAGATAATCCTGTTCAGTCCAGGTCTGCAACTGCTTCGATTGTTCAGTCCAGGATGTCATCTGCGCTTCATCAGCTTCGTCGGGCTAGTCTGGCAGCTGCGGTTTGTCGGTGGTCAGAGCAGTAGCCCCCTTCCTCATCGTCAGGTAGAACTCCATTTTCTGACGTCATCGTTTGAAGTGCAGACCTTCGAAACGAAACGGGGCAGCAGTCACCAATAGGATCTGGAATGCAGAGGAAGGAGCAGCATCATCTATTGTAACAGCCCACACCTCCGTTCACGCAAGATATTGTCCCCAACTTAGCCACCGTATAGGTGTGGGGTTTTGTTCCTCAAAAGGCCTCGGCGTTAGTAAGAGATGGGTCTACTATATAAGTACCCACTTCACATAGGCTTTCATGATGTGGTACTTAGGGGTGTTACATTCTCCCCTCCCACAGAGCCCAACGTCCCTGTTGGCTCACAAACACCTCACCCAGGTGTTGTGATCCACACAGGAGCCACAATTCCGGCTGGGTATTGGCTCTGATACTAACTGTAAAGACCCGCAAATTCCCACCCTTTGAATCGACCATAAACCACACAGGTCTGACCCAAAAAGTGAAAATCTACGAATACTTTAACTTTGGGAATACAACATATTAAAACAACAACAGAAGACTTTTATAACATATCATATAATGTTACATCAGAGTACAGAATATCATAGTACATTAAATAAAAAAAACAGCGGAAGAATAAGTTACAATGATTAAAATATATTGCAGCGGAAGAAACACAGCGGAAGACTCTCTATCTCTGGACACAGCTTTAAGCTTCAACCCAGAATCCTGCTTAATATATCTACAAAAATAGCTACTCGACTGCCCGTGTGGAAAATATGGGCACCCGAGTTTGCCAGTGGACAAACTACAGGTCAGTCATGGGACTGGTGTGAGAATTCTACTTAACCTATATAATATAATAAGGCTAATCACAGGACCATGCCACTTTCGCGGAACGGGTTTTCTCCTATAGATTTCCAGTGCATAAAGTAAAGTAAATCGTAGAATAACGCAATGTCTTTTTGAAAAATGAAACCATTATAAGACCCAGGTCCCATCACACAATGTCACGCAAACCGGAGGATAGGGTTTTACCTTATAATGGTCAAGAAATGCTTGATACGATAAACACGGTATTATATAATAATAATGTGCAACCAATTTGAAATACATCAAAGTAAATGTTTCAATCCTAGACGGCATGAGTGCCCCATCCCACTATGTCGCCATATATAGGTATACAATCAAAACCGTGTGATGTCGTATTGGAAATTTGGGTTTCCATCTGAGTCAAGGCTAGGGAGGAGATCCTTACCGATTCGAGACACTCTAGCAAATGCCCCAGGATTGGTACTCTGTCCAACCCTTGGATAGCTGCAGGGCCGGTCCATACGTTAACGCTTAATGGATTGGCAATTCCTGAACACACGCTCCCCGGTCCTTTTGGACCAATAATACGGCCAGTGGCGACCGCATAAACCGAGGCCTCGAAAAATCCAACAACCACAATGAATAAATGCCAGCGCTGGTAGGTCCCTGGCACCACTCTAGCTAGAGAGAAACGTGTGCACTCCCTGCGTTCCCTTCTCCCGTTTTAGACTCTACCGGGCTGTGAGGCTCGCGAAGTCACGTTACACAAAGCTATGCCTGAATAGACTATGCTTTGATAATCCCACAAGGCTCTGCTTTGCAACAATAAGCCTTGTTCAAGTGCAACTTGGCATACCACATCAACAACTCATATCATGCGATCGGTAATTATTTAACATACAAAAGGGTGTTAAGCAAGAGAATAAATCCTCCGCCACCATGCATTTATATATTAAATAAAAACCAATTTAATTACATGAAATAAATTTCAATGTCAGGCATGCTATCCATTTACAAGTTCGTTCTAGGTCTGAACGAAACAACGTATCCGTCGATCTCCAGTACGTCTGGAAGATCATCACTTTTTACCTTGCCTTGGGGGATCATTCCCAATTCAAGATATCAGTCACCATCAACCAAACGATGTGAAGCTCTCCGGTCTTCAGTCACCGTCTTCATGTTCGACTCTTGATCGTCGTGATGATTATTCAGAATGGGTTAGACCCGGTCTTCCTGAATAACTCGCGTATTCGTAATTAAAATCAACCATACGCCACATTCCAACTCTGAACAAATCAGTGCAGATTTGCATTTTCGAATTTAACTGCTCGAAAATTTCTAAAAGAATATTTTTTTTAAAAAAAATTTGCGGAGGAAGAGAAAACAGGTTTTTTTTTCTGTGTACCAATCTCGTCTACAACTGATGATAATATATAGATGGGATTAGGGCTGAACGAAAATACTGGTCAGTGGAGGAAAATAGGATCTGCGAAATACTTGATCAAAAGTTTACCGCTTCATAATAAAAGTCGGCTCAGAAATATTTTTGTATTTAAAAAACTGGTTCGAAAAATATAGTGCTTTATGGACCAAAAATATAAGTGTCTACACCACATAGCCAAGGCCCAAGCCCAATCCCGAACCGAGCCGAGCCGGGCCGGGCCGGGTCGAGTCGAGTCGGTCGGTCGCGCGCGTGTGTGGTGGTCATGATGCATGGTCTCCCTCCTCACAACAAAGCATGCATTGGGAGCCCAAGGCCCCAATATGACTTCTTAGAAACAAGTATAAATACTTGCATCTTTCTTATAATCCCATGATGTGGGACTATTCACAAATATGAGCCATCATATACTTATTTCTATATTTTAAATAATTCACTTAAATTTCCAACACTATACAATGGGAAATAATGATAATTTAACTATAGGGAAGACTTCATATAATCGATGTACAATGAGATTCTTTGAATTAAATTGAATATTCATTATATGAATCCTAACTCTATCCGAATTCTTTATACTAAATCCTTATTTTTCCCGATCTTTTCAACTTTGTACCTCTTCAAATCAAGCAAATTACTTTACAATTAAACTTTTCTTATTTGTTTTATTACCAATTTCCAACCATCATATGTTATTTATACAATATCTTCCCTACTAAACTAATGACCACTTCCCCCTTCCCTTCGCATCCACTTTTGCACCCTTTAACTACTTTGAACCAAGCAAATTACTTTACAAAATATACGATTAAAGCTTCCTTATTTGCTTTACTACCAATTTCAAAAAATATACTACGTATACAACGTCTATCCTACTAAACTAATGTGAAATAGAAAACCATCACAATATTACTGATTACTATAATATAATAAAAGTTTGTTTAATTTTTGATGTCCACAATATTTGCTTATTGACTGTGTATTTACTACCATGTCTGTAATTATTAAGTGATTATTTGCTCATACGTTTGCATTTTCAACCATGGCAGACATTTCTTGTAACATCCCGGAATTATAACGATTTAATATTTAATTAATTTTATTATTTTAATTTATTAGTTTGATAATTTAAATGGTTTGAATTCAAATATTTTAAATATTTAAATAATATAAATAATGGGATAATAATAATTTTAAATCCGAAATGGTCAGAATTAGTTGATTGTGCAATACTGTGTAAATTAGATAGTATAGGATATTTAATTCAGTTTAGAATTGAATTATAATAACGAATTTATTATTTAAATGACGGTTGAACGTATTTATTTATAATATAATCATAATCGAGCTCGTAATGTCGCGATAGGTCGTAATTTACCGTTTTGAACTTCAACTGAGTGTATATGATTCGTTATAAGTCGGATTTCTTTGAAATAAGAGATGTTTGAATCTGTTATACGCTATTTTTCTAATGGAAGTGAAAAATCGAAATTTCGTCTCATAGATTGTAAGTTATGTCCAAATCAAATTTGCAGAAAACCGCTATAGAATCGTTTATAAGCCATAACGATTTATTTAATATAATTTAATATTGGTTTTGAATTTGGATAAGATTTTTTAGATGTATTCTTAATTTAATTTTCATAATTTTAATGTAATTTTTAATTTGGAAAATATGCAACTTTTTGTTTAACATATTTTGCACCCTAAATCGCTCTTTTGGGATCTCACAAAAAAAGCTAACTTGTATATTTTATTATATTTTTAGGATCGTGACACATTGCTCATCACGATGATATTTGTAGTTTTGTCGATAACAATCTGTAAGTGAACGGAGTTTACGTATGGTTATATTATTTCTTAGCTAAGAAGTAAAGTTAATTTTTATATACACGATTATCAGCTCATGGCTTTTCAGTTGATAGACGGTTGTCTTTGCATCTGAACACTTAGTAACTAAGTTTAGAAACGCGTACTTCCCTATGCTCTTCAAATTATACTACTAAAATACCTACCTCCCTAAGTTACTTAAGCCTTAAGTATTTGCTCTAACTATTTATAACTCGATACTCTTTACTCTTTTTCCCTTTCAGCAAATACAGATCGCCTCCATTTCTCCTATTCTCCCCAATATCTGATGCAAGCCACAAGCCGAAAATCTCTTGCCTTTCCAAAACACAAATGAAATATAGCTACATGTTGTCTTGTTTCAATGATATAGCTAAAGTTAGGACGTTTCACGCAAGAAGGATCCATGCGTGTTGGAGTGCAGCTTGAAGATGTACGAGCAAAGACGGCGAGAGGCACACATGTATGTGCATAGAAAGGTAAACGTCTGTGCATTCAAGTAGGCGTTGGGGAAGCTAGTGTGTGCACAGATAGGTTGTGTGAGTTAATAAGTGGGAGTTGCATGTGTATACAAGGAGAACGTGTCAATAGAGTTTCGGTGATGGCCATTTTTAAGTGAGCGTGTACAGGGTGTAGGTATGGATGAGCAAGGAATTCGTATGACATGTAAAGTCAATAAAAATGTGAAGGATGAAGAAGTCAGACGCTGATTGCTGGTTGTTTAGCATGAAATAAGTTGACGTGAGCATTGATGGGTATATTTAGTTACAGGAAAATAGGGTGAAGGACAAAATGAACAAAAAATTGTTCCATAAGGACAAAGGGCTAAAGTTTTATCTATAAGGACAAATTTTAGTGTAAAGGGATAAACTATAGTGGGCCCTTAAATTCCTCCATTTACACTAAAATTTGTCCATATAGATAAAATTTTAGCCTCTTGTCCTTATAGAACAATTTTTTTGTTCATTTTGTTCATGAGGATAAAAACCCTGTTTAGTTATAAAGCCATTTTGGGTAAATTTGTTATGTAATGGAAAAAAAAAGCAAAGAAACTGTAGCACGTACATCACAACTCGAAACGGATTGGTCGTTGCAGGTGTTGCAAATTATGCGGTGCAACTGCTGGCTGAAACAGATTCATTAAAGCCATTTACATTTGAATCTCAATGCTAATGTTACTGAAATTCTTTAACTCAGGCATCTAACATTTTCAAATTTATTTATCCAGCAAGATACTACACAATTTGATTGTTTGGACATGTACCACAACTTATCCAGCAAAATAATTGAATTTTATTATAAACCAAAAGGAGTGTGCCAATCTAGATTCTCAACAATTAAAACCTCGCCCACATAGTAAACTTTAACTGACAACTATGGAAGCAAATGCCTCTACTTTCAATAAGGGCATCCCCAACCGTGGGTCGGTTGCCAAGCAACCGACCCCCAACGGTTGGGTCAGGTGTCCCTTCAGTGTTGCATTGGCAACACTGAAGGGTGTTGGAGCAACCGATTGGTTGCTCCAACAACCTGGCCTTAACCGGTTTGGTTAAAACCAACTGTGGCCTAGCCGGTTTTAACCAAACCGGTTAAGTGGGGACTGCATGTCCCCACCTTGGTCGGTTTTGGTAAAACCGACTGAGGGGGGGGGAGATTTTTAAAATTCTCCCCCCTAGCCGGCTTTACCAGAACCGTATAGGCTGTATAGCCGTTTTATCTCTTCATACCGTTGTTTTTTTTACTGTTGTTGCTCATTTTGTGACAGTTTTGGTTAATGGTTATATATACTGCATTAATTTTTACAACATAACACACTCATATCTTCCTTCTTCATTTCCTTTTCAATTTTTTTGCAATGTCACAAAATGTCAAAACCAAGAAAGGTGCCTCAAAATCTGCTCGAAATTAACATAGTTACCAGTCCGACCGCAATCAATCTCCTATGCAATCGACGCACCAACGGAATCAAAATTCACATTATGGTATCTTCCCAAATGGTCCAAACTGTTATGCTCCTCAACAAAACGCAAATTTCTATCTATCCCAGCAAAACTCCAATCATTATCAGAATACTTAAAGTTCTGGTTCTAGACAGAACGCGTCTTTTCAGTAAAATTACACTGATCATCAGTACGCTTCTCCTAGTAGCCAGCAAAGGTTAGTCTCGCATGAAACTTCTCCAAATATATTAAGAAATTTGAACAGTGTCTTTAGAGACAGTAGCGACATGAATGAGCAAACATAAGTTGACGTTACTGAAATTCCTGATATGTATGCGAACACACTAGTGAGAAGACCAAACAAAATAGCGAAATAGTCTGCAAAAGAACAAGCATAACTAGCTTTTTGTTGGGTCGAATGCTCTAGAGATAATGTTAATGGTACTAGTCAGATGGAAAAGTCATTTTGAAGGTCTGTTCTGAGATTATTCAACGGTCGTAGTCCAAAAAACCCACTGAGAACTATAGACTCTTTGAAGCTCTCGTGGAAGAGAATCAACGCTAACTATCAGTGTTGGAAGGAGATTATGGCAGGTTTAGAAAGTAGACAGCAAAGCGGTGCCAACGATTTTGACTTGGTACTTATCACTTACATAGTTAATTATTATATTATTTTACTGCATAATTGTAGCAACTTACACTAGTTAAATCCACACAGCTAAGCAAAGCGAATGAAGTGTACATGGCAGAGCACAAAAACGTACCATTTAACTTGCACAACTGTTACGCCATTCTTTCTAGGGAAGAAAAATGGAGCAACATACACCAAGAGCATTCAACATCGCGATTCATGCCAAGAAGGCCGATGGAGGAATCTAGCCCGGGAAGTCCAGATCCTCAAGAAAACACCCTTTTTCTACAAGTTCTGGTGGTAGGCCTCCTGGTAAATTCAAAGGTAAAAAAAGCAGTCATAGATTATAGTTCGTAGTACGAACAACTAAATAGTCAAATGGTGGCTTCTGAAGAATCTAATCGCCTTTTGGTGTAAGTCAAGGAAACTAGAGATCTGAGAGAGCCCAGGAAAAACAGCGAAGACATGAAGAACTTCAAATATCAAGAGAGCATGAGTTGGCTGTTAGGGAGCGTGAATTAGCTCGACTCGAACGTGCTAATGACAGGTCACTTTTGACTGTCAACCTTGATACTTTAAACCCAATGCAACGCTTATTACTAGAACAGGATAAATTCCATTTACTAAATAATAACCAACAGAATGGTCGTTATCACCAATTTTACAGTTGCACGGCGGCGACAGATCGTTATACAAATCAGTAAACAAGTATGATTGTCGTAGGACATTAATATCGTTGAGTGATCCAGGAACGCCAAAAAAGGCATGCCATATGTACAAATTGAATGAAGCTACAGCTTCTAACACCAACGTAGCTTTTTAGTGTGTCCTTTGTATTGGCCTTGTAGTGCTACTGGACTGTTTTTCCACGTCCAATGCATACAATCTAAGCTTCCCAACATACCCGGGAAACCATGTTGATCTCCCATTGCTAACAATCGTTCAATGTCGCGTTCGGTAGGTGATCGTAGGTACTCTTCACTGAAGACACAAACAACTATTTTGCAGAATTCTTTCAAACACAAAATTGTCGTTGATTCACCAATCCATAATTTGTCATCAAATGAATCAGCTGAACTTCCATACGAAATCATACGAAGTGCCGCAGTCACTTTTGTAGTGGTGAAACTTCTTGTTCGTTAATTCCATTTTTCCTGTGAATAAAAAATATATTGGATTCGGAAACCTTGTTTAGAACTCGATCAAACACTGTCCTTGACATATGAAATTTATGACGGAAGTATACATCGCCGTATATTGGGTTTGGCACCAAGTAATCCTTCATCAACTGATTGTGACCCCCCCCCCCCGGGGCATAGTCACGTCCATAGCGTATATCTCTTCTTCCTATCTTACTACCTCCTTGGGTTAATTGTGAGCTCTCTGCGAAATCACGTTGCATCACATTTAAAGTTTCTCGTTGATACATACGTTTCTTGTTGTGATGGTTTTGAGCTTCGTCGAAAGAAGACGAAGACGATGATGAACTTGAGAAGCACCATAATCGCTTCAAAGCATTCATGGTGTATATTATTATTTTCTGTGGAATAAAATTGAATGAGTTTAGTTCACACGACATAGTGTACTTATATATCGTTTATGAGTATATGTACTTGCTTGTGAATGAAACCATTAGTTCTATTAATTTTGTAGGCCACACCAACTTTATAGGTGCATTATTAATGAAAGCATCCAATGTGCATACGACCTATCAAAATTGAATGAGTTTAGTTCACGGTATACAAAAGGCATAAAATTAAAGGGGGGCATACGCAATAATGTTGGTAAAGGACGAAACATTAATTTGTTTGCCTTGAAAGATGGACCTACTTAAACAAATAAATGTTGGAGTTGTTTGTATTGGTTTTGGCTGTTCACCATTAAGCTTGCAAGTTGTGTATGACTTATTATTGTCCACAGTGATTCACTTTGTTACTTTATAGCATCACTGTATCGTTGTATCACTTTATGTTAATGCTGGTGTATCATTATCTTAATTATGTTAATGATAAAGTTGATGCACTATATGCTAACAGTGATACAATATACAGTGCAAATTGTTGTCCGTTGTTAGTGTATAGTGTAGATTCCTTTCAAATAAATATGATATCACTTTCTGATTGTATAACTTTATTAATTCGTCGTTGTATCACTACCATAAATTTATCATGGGTATCATCTACTTTTTGTCCATGTTGGGAATTGCAACATTTCACTTTATAAATCTAGCCCAGCTATGTGTACAAACGCAGCAGTATACATGCACCAGTTTTTTTTCCACTAACATAACAAAAATTCCATACATTTTGTATTCATTTCATTTTGTTTAAGTTGTTGTGTTCAGTTCAAGCTATGGACAACTTGGAGATTGACGATGAAACAATGAATAAATGTTACGAAGCATTTGAACGGTCAAGGAATAGCGTACAACACAACAAGGCTATGGTGGAATTCGGTGAAGGAGCACAAGTTCAGTCTATATCGGTGAAGCCGGGAACAAAATCTTTTAGTGCTCGATTGCACGAAGTTATAGCAAATCAAAGGCCTGGTAAGCAGATCGTATACGAATGACAAGTAATTGAGCCCCTACATCCTATCAGTCCTACACTACCTAGTGGAGCTTACCCTATTTGTTGTTGTGGAAATGAATCAGTTGTTGTTGTTGTTGTCAAAACTGAAAAAAATGCTGGACGCCGATTTTTCGGATGTCCTGCCTTCGAAGACCATAGGTACTACCCTAATGACGTTCAATGTTGTAATTTTATGTAGTGGATAGACCCTCTGATGTGCGAATGTGGACTTCAATGTGCACTGGATGCGCAAGCCGAAATAAGGCGGTTGAACAAGATTATTGCTGAGGCAACTAGAGTTAGCTATCTGAGAAATCATTAGTATTTGTTTTTTCTTGGAACATAGTTATATTATTGTACTTTGAATTTCATGTTGGTATGTTCTATTGTTCTAGTTCCTATATGTGTTGTTTGGAATGTATTAACGTTTGAATTTGTTGTTGAACAAGATTGCTCTCTTCTCGTTTAGAAAGGAAAATTTCTTAAATAGCACGCCGACATAACAAGGTTTACAGATAACTTCATATTCTACGTACAAACTTCAAATTAAATAGACATTAAAACAACAATAAAATCATAATACCATAAGCCTACTCAGTTCCATAGCTGGTCAATCAACTCTAGCGGAGTTATACGCTTTGTAGCCAACAAATTCCTCACCATACTCGAAAAGGTAATGAGAATCATATGTTGATTGATTTGTTTTAAATATGTTTTCGTATTCAACAGTTTCGATAATCTTTGTATACCGATCATAAGCGTTTGCAAAATGACGATTAGCCATTTGGATTTCAACTGATGTTCGTCTATTCGGCCGGGAACGATGGTTGTTGTATGGCCTCTTGATCATTGCCCATCTTTCTTCATATGTTAAACCCCCTCCACTTTGCGTTAGTAACTCATCTCTTTTTTCAACCTCAATATAGGCTTTTACGAGGGACAACAAATCCTTGGAAGAAAATTCTCGAGTTGGAGAATTCAATGTTTGAACACTATTAACAGGTCGTGGATTTACTGGAGAAGGACACGGAGCTGTAACCGCTCATGCTGAATCACTCCAGACACCTCTCCAATTTTGTGTATCATGAACTAATTCAACTTCGTTATCGTTGACTAGGTTCCGTTCGTACTCATCAAAATCCTTCCCATTTCTTCATCACTTATTTCGGAGCCGTCCATGAAACCTATGCATTAGTAGAATAACTAGAGTTACTAGAAGTACGAAGTTTGTTGATAATAAACGTTACCTTTAAGCAAGCAAGGAAATAAATTTTCTCACTTGAGTCTGGAACGGTATTGCTTGAAGATATAAAAGGTATTGGATTGATTATCAAATATGCAGTACTTATAAGAACAATGTACTACCCAGAGCTACAATTCAACAGAGTAGAATACTCATTACTGAGTTCTCGTGATATTATTTTAGATTCCCTACAGTGACCGTTCACATCATTGCAGTACAGAAAATGTTGGCATCACAAGAAATGTTGGCATTTACTATTAATCCCGTGATATTATGTTTGATTCCCTACAGTGACCGTTCACATCACAAGAAATGTTGGCATTTACTATTAATCTTGTGATATTATGTTAGATTCCCAACAGTGACCATTCACATCACAAGAAATGTTGGCATTTGCTATTAATTTGGTAAACTGTTGTCATTTATTTTGGAAATGACTACTCAATGCAGTTTATGAATGTCGAAGAAGTTTTCTGGAATCCCACCTATGAATGATGGAAACGCATACGACCATTCAACAAATGCTATGATACTTATTTACTCAGTTCACATCAACGCTATCGATTTTTATCACCAATGGTCGCAGGTCTACAACAACTGAACACACAAACATCAAATTCAAAGTACAACAACAACGAAGCTTAGAAGCTTACAACAATGACAATTATACAAACTACAACAACAATCATACAAACAACAACAATGAGAACAACTTAGAAGCTTACAACCTAACCACAAACATACAAACTACAACAACTGAACACACAAACATCAAATTCAAAGTACAATAAAAATTAAAAATATAGTAAACACATACATCTACCACGGCCTTGGGAAGGGTCCAGCTCTAGGTTTATCGGCAATAATTTTGCTTAAGCGTCTGATTTCGGCTTACGCTTCTAGTGCATACTGGCGTCCACGTTTGCACATGGGAGGATCAAGCCACTGCTTAAAGTTACAACAATCAATTTCATTAGGAAAAACCTCGTGGTCCTTGTACGCTTCACAAGAAAAAAATCGACGACCGGCATTTTTTTCAGTATTGGAAACAACCATGACCGATTCTTGTCCACAATAGAAGATAGGGTTGGATCCAATCGTACGTAGGGGCTCGGAAACCTTTCCTTCAAGTACAATTTCTTCGCCAGGTCGTTGATTAACGGAAGCATCATCGTCATTTTCCCAGTTGTCTATAGCTCAAATTGTGAATGTGTAGTAATCGAATTATGCGCTTACAGAGCATAAAACTTGGGCATATATATACATCTTCGAAGTCAATTATATATTGTTGCTATGGTGCATTACTAGCCTGTAGTGAGTGATACACATTGACTGGTCAAGTCTTGCACAGTTCCCATAGTGCAGTCATGTTTTATGACGGAGTGGAATCATGTCACTCTTTTTCGAGAGTTATTAGATTATAGTGCAGTCCTTACTCCTTTGTCCTGTTTGGGTCGTCCTCGATATACGTTATCAATCAAAAGCAGATTCCCTACAATATACCCTACAGTCGTATCCATGACCGGTTACATCAGTATTTTTTTTTACTACCGACACATGCTTTATAAGTCATGAAACATAAATCATAGTGTAGCTACTAACCGCTCACACCATTACCAATCTTGCTGCTATA
Source organism: Allium sativum (assembly GCA_030737875.1). Lineage (NCBI taxonomy): Eukaryota > Viridiplantae > Streptophyta > Magnoliopsida > Asparagales > Amaryllidaceae > Allium > Allium sativum. The sequence continues at coordinate 40,974,272 of CM060913.1, forward strand.
TATTCATATGTTCACGTACACATAACTTACCTCACTCAAACAACTTTGTTCCCATTCTTAGAGCACCTCCTACTATTAGCACTCACTGAAAATGTCTTCGTAGTCATCATCTACAGATTCCGAGGAACGGGCGCACGAAGAGATGATGCTACAGGAGCTTCAAGACGAATTCCAATTTCTAAACCAAATGAGACCTCGAACTGGACTGTCGCACGAACAGGTTGGCGCATGCAGAAATGTCCATCCTACCCAAATGGTTGCAATTACATGGAATGGATAGACCAACATTTGTGTCCTCAAGGAATAACATATGCTAACGAACTCGAATGAGAGATTAGACATGTTCAAAGTGATGTTGACCAGTTACAATTGAACATCAGTCGACTCCCTTAAGACTAAACATAACATGTAGTTTACTTAAGTTACTATTTCCTACTTCATGCTTTGATGTTTTAGTTCGCATGTACTATTGTAAGTTGTTGTATCCTCATAAACTATTGTATATTTATGTTTATTGTTGGATTTATTGGTGCTATTGTTGTATCCTTATGCTTATAAACTGTTATATCTTTATGCGTATCGTAAGTTGTTACACACATCCATTAAAAATAATTTGTACTGGTCCAAAATCAACTGTACGACTATTATAAATAACAAGATAAGTTACAAGGTACAAAAGAGAGATATAGAAAGATAACAACTACAATACAACCATTTCTAGATGATACCCAAAATACATGCTTCTTACAAGCATACAACTTACATAGCAGATTACAGCCTAACAAATAAGATAACAATAAGATCGTACATACTACATAAAATTACTAGTACAACACACTAATAGGATAACGTACATATATATCCAGCTACACTAACATACCACATAAAATGAATCTAAGGTATGTCATCAAAGAACCATGAATCAACCCCAAGTGGTGCTGCTGGTCCACTATCGACATGGTCATCATCATTGTCATCTACTCGTCGTGTCGGGTGAAATCGCTCGTCATCCTCAGCAGTTAGCTCGTTAATATGAGCCGTCAACTGATCAACTGCGCGCTTGTGCTCTCTATACATCGTATCGCGAAGGCCAATATGCATATGATATAGTTCCATGTAAGGAAGAACAGCGGGATCTGGAAACTGTGTAACAATAGGCCGTGAAATATCTACGTACTTATCCGGACCGGATGTGCCAAGAACGCCCATAGTCCAACCGTAACTGGTCGGCTGAGGAGGCTGATGAGGATGAGGCTGAGGAGGTTGATGACGAGGATGCTGCCGAGGAGGCTGATGACGAGGAGGCTTCTGCAAAGTAAGTGTACTCTGAGACATGTCATGTAATACAGCTGGATCACCAAACGGAGTGTAGGCAGATGGACAAACTAAATCAACTGCGGCGGCATGAACAAACGTTGCTGTATTAGAAGGCGTATAAAACGATCCCCAAAAAGAAATGTAATCTCTACCGGTAATGATAAATCTGTCAGCTGGCCACCACTCACCGGCATACTGTTACAAATCAGCACTGGAATAAACCCGTAAATGACCTGTATCAGGGTGTGGATCATCGTGGACAACGTCAACATCGGATAACTGTCACCAACAGCGCTCCCCCAAGTACCAATAACATCCTAAAGCGGGTGGTGACGATACCAATGGAAATCATCTACCTGATAGAAACTGAGCATGCTTCTGGGCTGGGCCTAACCAGAAAGTGGAATCGGCAAATGGACGCCACAAAACTGACTTTCGTGTGGTCCTCATCTCTATCTAATTACGAGCCACTGCAAATACATGACGACAATCACCTCCTGGTACAACCCGTCAGTTTTCAGGGGCCAAAGCTTTCACTCGAGGATAGAAATGTGATAGTGCAGTATCCAATGTCGGAAAGGACATGTTATGAACGTACTCAAAATACCAATACTGCAGAACCTTCCAAAAACCTGTAATCGACGACCACGAGCCCTAATAGTGCACTGCTGGTCTAAACCCCTGTACAAATGAGCTACAATCGGCGTACCCCAATCATATGTAGTAGGAGTACTGTCGAACGACACGTTAGCAACAACAGCTACATATCCACATGGCAATATGTTTGATGAATTCGTAAAGAATAAATTACCATCATATATAATATAAACAATCTGAGAATCTCTAAGTGGTGAACTGCAGGCCGAGGTATTACTAATTTCATGATGGCTTGCTTCATGAACGAGGATCTGATATGATGATTGTTTGTTAAGCCTCCCCCTCGTAAGTCCAAATGTGAGAATATACTAACCAATAGGTCATACTGCTGATATAGCTCATCATAAGGTAAAGTTGCACCTTGACCAATAGGTATGCCGGTAAGCATGGTAAAATCAAGTGGCGTAAAACCTATCTCCCCGAAACTAAAGTGAAATGTGTGTGTAGTTTTCCACCAATACACGGCTAATGCACCACATAACTGAACATCATTATTGTACAGGTTTTCAATACCTAATATGCAAATTAAAAATAATTAAATCGAGTTAATATATTACGTTTTATAACATACGTATTATGTAAGTGGGATCATCAAAATTATGTATTCGAGAAATCTTCAAATCCCATATTTCTAAGGTATCCCGCAATAATGTCGTCTGTGTCGTACGCACGAATCGTCCTATACAAACGGACGATACTAACCCACGATCCTCGTGTCCGATCAGTACGAGCCTATTAACATACAAAAGAATTACTATTTCTTTTACGGCAAACTTATTTTTCAACTACGGACTAGTACACTAATCAATTTAAGAAGTTATACCTCTAACGACGACTTCAAGGAATCGGTAAGGTGTCTTTCGCCTTCGGGCAGTTCGCGAAAATCAGCTAACGCTTTGTCTCTATTCAAATTAACATCGATGTGCGGATCCAGAGTAGCATAAACACTAGGTCTAGAAACCCGTCTTCTCTGAATGGGCCTTGAACGACGAGCTTTGATTGGACCGGTGTCTTCAGCTGCTTCATTCTCCTCTTCTGCATTGGCGTTGGCGGCATTACTACTCCCAGAACCAAAAATAGCTTTACCTAATCTTCTCATATTTTTTACGTGAAAAATGGGTGCGGCGGAAGAGAGAAGGGAAAGGAGGAGGGTGACGGCTGCAATGCAGAATGAAAAGCAAGAGAGGAGATAGCAATCGGATCTTTTGACCCGATTGCACCGGTTAAGGGTCAAAACCCTTAACCGGTTTTGGTGAAACTGGCTATATAATAGCCGGTTTCACCAACACCGGCTAAGGGTTTTGACCCTTAGCCGGTTGGGGGGGTTGCTTGTGTCAACCCCCCTGAGTTGACAATGAGCAGCCCCCCACATTGGGGATGCTCTAAAAACGATCGTTGTTGTCTACCAAAAATCGAACTCAATAACGATAATAATGAATTGTTAAATTGAACAACTTAATTCGGAAGGTTAAACAAGAAGAGATTAGTTGATCCGTATGGGATATAGTACCAGAATACGCTTAAATGTTGCCTGTAAAATTTCGTTGCTCTTTATTATCTGATTTCATTATGCTGTTTGTACCTATTGATCAGCGTCATTGCTAAGCACTCAGCGGCTGTTGCACGTCTGCAGCTGGATATAATATTCACTATAGCTCGTCTATGATTTTCACTATTGCTGGTTTATTGCCAACTCTTTCTTGCTTAAAACGTGAATGTCGTAAATTTAAAAATCAATTTATGTTTTTATTTTAAAATAAATACCAAAGATATTTCCAATATAAATCCAAATCATTTTCGGTTCAGTTAAACTTGATAAGAAAACAAATCAACTGAACTTAACAATTGAATATAATAATCTATTCAAACAATGAACAAATTTGAACATAAACAAAAAAATGACTGTAGTATTATCTATAGAACTTTATCTTATCCTTAACAATGGATACCTCATTCTCTGAAACTGGAAACTTGTAACCAACTTGTGTAGGCTCATGCATCTCTAATGTCAATAAAAATGTTCGTCTTACTGCGCTAAAAAAAATAAACAAGGCCTACTTACTCAGGTATGAGAAGCATGTTACTGATTCAAAACACAAAAAATAAAACAAAGGCTTGCTACAGTCTTTACCTTCCATGTGACATTATCCACACTTCACTTTCTAATTAAGTTCTAACATGCGAACAAAACAAAGCAGTAAATGGAAGAGCCCACAAAATGCAAGCAAAAAAGACAAAAACCAAACTAGAACTTCAGTCATCGTCGGGAATGGTGACCTACTGAGCTTGCAGACGAAACCCTTCCTTACCAAGGCATATAACCATCGTTGGCTCCAACAATGCAAAAGTACGGCTCACCATCCGCCAACAGCCCGGGCAGGCCCACCACTCCAAACCCATCTTCGCTCATCGGATCCTCCCTTGGCATGGTGTCCACCAGAAAATCAAACACCTTCGTCTTTGCTACCGCGGACGCTACGTCGTTCTTCCGCAGTGTCCGCCTCTTATCACTACAAAAAAAGGGGTCATTTTCCAACTTGGGTTTTCCTACGCCGTACCTACGCGGCGTAGGCGCAGCGTAGGGAGAATGTAAAAATACGTAAATGGCGTAGGGACTGCGTAGGGAATTCCCTACCCATTCCCTACGCCTATTTTATAGGTTGGAATTTATTTAATCGGTCCTGAAATAATGGGTCAAATATCCGCAACCTGTATAAACACACACACGTTGCCTCATTTCTCTCGTTGGACTAAATACAACGCGGCTACTATAATTAAAAAAAAAGACCCGTCAGTTCTCATTCTCGTTCTCAACGAAGATTAAACGAAAAAAAAAAACCCTAGTTCCTCCTTCGCGCCGCCTCCAATCTCAGACCGCTGCCTCTTTTCTCCTTCGCGCCGTCCCACCCAGTTCTCATTCAGACCGCCTACCCAATTTGAGACCGGCGCCTACCCAATTTCCTCCTTAGCGCTCTTTCTCCCTTCGCGCGGTGGTTGTTCCTCCTTCCGGCCGCCTGTCTCTCTTCCAGAGCATCAGAAAATCAAAGGTACCCACATGTCTCTACTGGAATTATGGAACTTATTTACTGTTTATATTCCCTTGTATAATATTTGCAGTTAAATGATGGTACTAAATTGGTTATGCACCAATACCGTTGCCTCAACCTTTTTATTAGTGTTCTTACTTCATTCAAGAACTAATTGTGGTTTATGCCTTTATTTTTACATATGTTATAAAGTTTCTGTACTCATATATAAAGACTAGATGATAAGAAGTTGTTTGACAGAAATGCTATTATCAGTTAACGGAAATAGTTTCCAGCCTGAAATGCTATACGAATTTCCAGGTTTCTTTGTTAAAGCCCATTTCTAAAAATTGGCTGTTTTCAAAATGAACTTTAAGTAAAGAAAATAAGTTTTCATTGTTCACTAAAATTGAAAACTGAAGACACTCTGAAGATGAGTAACCAAAAAGGCCTTTATGTAATCCACTTTGGAACTTTAGATGGGGCATTGGACCTAGTTGACCCCTTCTTGCATCCGCCCCTCAATAGAAACAGTAAGTAATAATACAAAAAAAATGAATCTAATTAGGCGTTAAATTCTGTTTCAATGCGAAATTATAACAGTTAGGCATCTAATTAATACACTAAACTAGTCAGTACCTAAATATTGCTCTTTGTATAGTTTGCGCTAGAGCGTTTGATTTGGCTGGTACGAATAGAAACCAAACCTCTGGGATGGGGGAATAGCATCCCAGTGATCCCACCATTCAATTTGGGTTACTGTCACTTAGCGCAGTACCAACAGTGATCTTTCTTTGTTATACGCTAATTGTGGTTTACTTAAAGTTCATTCAAGAACTAATCAAGCTGGAATGCTATACGAATTTGTCCTATGGTTTAGTTATTTATTATCAATTAACGGAAATGCTATTATGCCCAAATATCTTTTTGTCAATTTATGCGAAAGAAATATCTTTTTGACAGAAATTCAGAATAACTTATGCGAACCCCTTAGATGAATTTGGCCCCGTCCGACAAGTGTTGTATATGATCGTTATATGGATATTCGTTTTTACACAAAGCGGAAATCTATATTCATATGATACAATATTCGTTGGATTTGTCCTAGTATTGGACAAGTTACAAATATAATAACATAAGCATATTTTATAAATCATTTCAGTTTAAACGGTTAACAAAATTTCGATGGCACTTCCTTTTTGTTCCCTGTGTACACGCATTTGTGTACGATACAGGGACCAAAGGGAAATGCTGCCGAAATTTTGTTGAACTGTTTAAACTGAAATAATTTATAAAATATGCTTATGTTATTATATTTGTAATGCGAAGTAGGTAGACCGGCCGTCAAAGTAAAAAGAAATAAACAAAAAAACAGAAAACATGTAATAGTTTACAAGTTAATAACGTAAGCATACATCTAATTTGCATAAATGTAAGAATTTAAACATTTAAAAGAATAAGAATTTTTAAGTTAAAATAGCATGCATCTAATATTGTATTTGTATGTGTACAAATTTGAAATTATATCCTTCTAAATAAAATAATACAATAATTAGGTAAGTATTAAAATAATGAAATTACTATAGTTCTATATAATAATAATATAAGTACTCATCTTATAATATAACATGTCTTAATTATGCAGTATAAGATGGAACAATTGAAAGTTCGTCGTTCTTGGATGTACAAAAATGTTGGACATAGACGAACAATTCCATTTCAATTTTTAAGAGGTTTAAATGAGTTCATGCTAGTGGCATCTTCCAATGGAACAAATATGACGGAAATCCGTTGTCCTTGTAAGAAATGCAAAGCTACGAAACATCATCGTCATGAAAATGTTCAAAGACATTTGACTAAAGATGGTTTTATGGATGATTACTATGTGTGGATACATCACGGTGAAGATGCGGTGAACGTTATTAATACGTCGGTTGATGTTGAGGATGATAACGTAAATTTTGGTGTTGATTTTGATGAATCTAGTGCTACAGAAAATAGAATGACTGAAATGGTTATTGATGCCGCTGGTCCGAGCATGTTTTCTAATTCATTTGATGTGGAGGAAGAACCAAATCCAAAAGCTAAATCTTTTTTTGATTTGTTAGAAGCATAAAAAAAACCGCTTTTTGATGGATGTCCTATGACAGAGTTGGCAGCGACTGCTAGACTAGTTGCAATAAAATCCACAAACAACGGTACCCAAAAATTAATGAATGACGTTCTTAGTTTAATTCGAGATGTGGTCCCATCCGGTTTGCAAACTAGATTGGCTGAAAATTGGTATCAACTAAAAAAACAAGTGTCTGCATTCGGATTGCCGTATGAAAAGATAGATACATGTCGAAGTGGCTGTATGCTATATTGGAAAGAAGACATAGACCGTTCACAATGTAAATTTTGTGGCTTAGGAAGATACGAAAAGAAAAAAAGCAACGGTAAAGGTGTGCCTTTTACTCGTTTACATTATCTTCCGATTATTCCTAGATTGCAAAGATTGTATTCGTTTTATGCCACTGCGGAGCATATGAGATGGCATAGTGAGCGGGTTCGGGAGGAAGAAGTTTTATGTCATCCTGCAGATGGAGAAGCATGGAAACATTTCGATGACAAATATCCTGATTTTGCCAATGAATCACGAAATATTAGGCTCGGTTTATGCACTGACGGTTTCCAACCTTTCAGCCAGTATGGTAAAAAATACTCCACTTGGCCAGTTATTTTGACACCTTACAATTTACCTCCTTGGATGTGTATGCAAAATCCATACATGTTTTTAACCCTAATTGTCCCTGGACCCAAAAATCCGAAAAACAGAATAGATGTTTATTTGCAACCTTTAATCGAGGACTTGAAGAAAATGTGGGTAGAGGGTGTTGACACATACGACGTATCAAAAAGAAAAAATTTCAAACTATTTGCTTGTTTGTTATGGACGATAACCGATTTTCCCGCGTACGGGATGCTTTCGGGCTGGAGTACGGGAGGTAAATTATCTTGTCCTGTGTGCATGGATTCAACAAAAGCATTTACATTGAAACATGGTGGTAAGCAGTGTTGGTGGGATTGCCACCGTCGATTTTTACACACAAATGACACATTTAGACGTGATAAGAAAAACTTTGAAAGAAATAAAACTGTAAATTTGCAGCCACCCACCTTTTTGAATGGAGAAGAGATATTTGATATTGTACAAGATTATGCAAAATTACATGAGACAGGAAACAAAGAGCCCAAAATTCCTGGCAAAGGTGATTATCACAATTGGTGCAAACAAAGTATATTTTGGGAATTGCCATATTGGAAGGATCTAAAAATTCAACACAATTTAGATGTGATGCATATTGAAAAAAATGTATTTGAGAATTTCTTTCATACAATCATGAATGCGAAAGGAAAAACCAAAGATGATTTAAGATCAAGAAAAGATGTCGAATACTATTGCAATCGTCCAGAGCTTAAGATTAATCCTATTCGTCCAAACTTCAAAGTTCTTGCTTGTTATGAGCTGGGTAGGACTCGTTGTATAAAATTACTAGAGTGGGTCGATTCTTTGAGATTTCCCGATGGGATTGCTTCTAATATGAAACGATGCGTTGATATGAAGGATCTTATTCTGTCAGGTATGAAGAGTCACGATTGCCATGTATTTTTAGAGACTCTATTTCCGATAGTATTTAAAGAGCTTTTACCACAAAAGGTTTGGATGCCTATAACAGAGCTCAGTTTATTCTTTAAAGATATGTGCTCGACAACTCTATCTAAAAGCCATTTGCAGAAGCTTGAAAGAGATATACCCAAATTAATATGTAAATTGGAGAAAATATTTCCTCCTGGAGTTTTTAACTGCATGGAACATTTGCCAGTACATTTACCAACTGAAGCATTACTACGAGGACCAGTGCAGTATGGATGGATGTATCCTTTTGAGAGGTATGTAATAATTATATTTATTTACGTAATGTTTATATATAGAACATGTCATAGTTAATTTTACATGTTTTCCTATTAAGGTATCTGGGCCACCTAAAGAAAAAGGTGAAGTAGAAAGCACTTGTTGAAGGTTCTATTTGTCAAGCGTACATTATTGAAGAAGCATCCATATTTTTTAGTCATTATTTCGATGATCATGTGAATTTAAATTTTACTCGTGGTCATCGCAATGAAAATGATATTGTGGATGATTCAGTCGATAACATTCTCTCGGTATTCAAAAAACAAGGACGTCCATCTGGTAAATGGAAGAATGTTAAAGGCTTCACTACAACAAAGGATTACAATCTAGCCCATGCAACTGTGCTTCTTAATTGCAATGAATTGGCTGATCTTATAAGGTACTATAATAATTTGATTATTCATTAACTTAAATTAATGTCAATATCTTCAAGCTACACACTATACTACTTAGATATTAACATGTGTATTTCGTTTAAACAGCAAGTTCGAAAGTGAATATCCCAATGCTGAACTCTGTAAAGAATTCGAGGGATGGTTTAAACAATATGTAAGTATGATAACTCATGTTTTTTTAATCTTGCACGATATCCATTATATATTAACTTGTGTATTTAATTCAAATTGACAGGTTGATACGAACAACATCACCGAAATTTGCTATAGGAAACTTGCGTTTGGTCCGCATACTAGTTACAGAATATGTCCAATAATGTTTATAAATGGATTTAAGTTCCACACAGAAGAATATGGAAAGAAAAAGACAACTGTTAATAGTGGAGTTTGTATCAAAGGCGGGAACAACGATGATGACATAACAGATTATTATGGTGTACTGGAGGAAATAATCGAGTTAACTTACTCGGTGGTGCCGGAGTTAAAAACGTTTCTATTCAAATGTCGATGGTTTGATAGTAGACCGAATATTGGAGTAAAACGCATACATAAGGACTACCCTCTTATTGAAGTAAACCACAAAAAATATATTTAGGGTATGATCCATTTGTGTTGGCGGCACAAGCTACACAAGTTTATTTCACACCGTATCCTGCTATCGACAACAGTCATTCAGATTGGTGGGCAGTTATTAAAACAAAACCGAGATGGTCATTTCACTCAAACACGATCATAACCGATAATATGGCATATCAAAATGATCCAGAACCTAATGAGCTACTAGAGATTGTACAACAAGTAGAAGACATAGGATCTCTTATTAATGACGTCAATGATGGGGTCGAAGTATATGGAGATGACGATGAGCAAATTGAAGTAGAGGAAGATGAGTGTGAGCTTGAAGACGAGAGTGTTAACATTGAGAGTGACGATGATAATGAAGATTGGTAGCATGTATATTTAATTATGATTGTTTGTATGTGTTTTTAGTTGCTCGGTTGCTTTTATGTTTATGAAGTTGTTTGTGTTTAGTTAATTAGTAGTAAAATTTTCAATTGTTGATTTACGTACATTCTATGCTCTTTGATGAATGTTTTCAAACCTTGTCTTAAATAAAGTTCACTACTTTCATGAAATGTTAGATTATCTTATGTATATAGTTGCAAATGTCGTATTCATGTAATAGATATGAGTTCTCGTGGTCGCGGTGGCCGTAGTAGCGGTGGTGGTCGTGGTGGTAGTGGTGGTCGCAGTGGTAGTGGGTGTGGTGGTCATAGTGATAGTGGTCGTGGTGGTCGTAGTGGTAGTGGACGTTGTTTGGGTTTGATCGAACCAACACCACCCTCTATCGATCAACAATCCACCCCTTCGGATGAATGCGATCATGATGAAGACACCCCTGGGCTATCTGGACAAGTGTCACAGACTGGCTCGACTTCTTCAGTCGGTACCATGTACATCTATTGTATGAATAGTGGCGAGTAAGTAAAAATTTTAAATTTTCGAATTATTATGTATTTCAATAATGCATTACATAATTTACTCTAATTTCTGCATTAACAGGTGGGAATTCGCGAATAGTGACTCGACATCTCGTACTTTATCTAATATGCTTAAGGCCCGTATGACATCATTTTGGCCTTGTTTCAGTATGATTCCTACTAATATTAAGGATCATTGGTTTGACGAGTTTAAGGTAGAATAATTTTGAAATTCAGGTTCTTGCAATATTTAGTTCATTCATGATTAGTTTTCCAGAATATTTGATCATAAATCTTGTGTAGGCATTGTACACTTGGGATACCACTACTTCTTTTGCTGATGTCAGGCTGGTATGGAATCAAAAGTGTTCTTTGAAGTATAGGTGGATTGTTGGAGACATGAAAAGGAATAAAAAGAAGAATGCTTGTATAACAGATGAGGTATGGCAACATTTTTTAGCATATTGGGAGAGGGAGGATGTGAAGGAGCTTTCTAAAAAAAACTCAACTGCTCGCAAAAAAAATCCAAGGCCACATAGATGTGGTTCTAAGTCAATGGCACAATGGATGAACGATATGGTAATTGTTTATATTATTAACTTATAATGGTATACAATACAAATAAAGATATGATAAATTGTTTTTATTTTTTAGGAGAAAGAACAAGGCCGAACACCAACTTTCATGCAAGTTTATATTCGAACACATTATGTTGAGACACCGGACGGTTCTATAGATGGGGGATGGGTTGATGAGTACTCGGAACAGTTTGTTGTATGTAATCAACAAAAGTTTTAAATTATAGTTTACAATTTTCTAATTCTGTTAAACAATACAATATCTAAGTTTTATGTAAATTACAGGCCAAATACAATGAGCAGGTTGCTCAAATGACCGAGAGTCAGGGTGGTGAGCTCTCTCACGACGAGCTAAACCATATTTACATGCAGCTTATCGGAGAAGGTGAGACGTGTGCTTCTTCAAGAAGCAAACGAAGGCCTAGTACCGGCAATATTCCTGGGGTATTGACTGAAAACTTAATTTATTTATTTTTCTAGTTATGCTCATGCTTTATACGTATTTATTTTCTAGTTATTCCTGGGGTATTTAATGCTCATGCTAATTATGACGATATCATTCTTCTGTTTGAAAGAGTCAATTCTTTTCTTGATAGTGTTTCACTTTAAGTGGTTCAACTTATACTAGACAATGACCTCAGTATGATCATTAATGTCACATGATTGATTATTATCAATCAAGACTAGTGTAAAAGAAGACTGTAGCATCACCTCATTTTCTTCGGTTATACTGACAATTGCAGAAAGTAGTGTGATTTTCTTTGGTTCTCCCTTCACTACAAAGCAATTGGTACATGAAAAGTGTAAGAAAATACAAAAATGAAATTTTCTTCGATTCTTGTTTACAACCAAATAAAATACACCAAAACAAATATTGTTACTTGATTTAGTTGTGTTATTAACCAAAGCAAACCGTATCATTTGCTTCAATTTCCAAGATAGCCAAAGTAGCTGATTCAAAGCCCCTTTTAAAATATTTGGGATTTTGAAGTTTCTTTGTATCAGTTTAGTGCTTATTTTATTTGAATTTGCGTTTAGTGTTGAAGAAGCTGGCGTAAATAGCTAAAAGTAATTATATTATGCGATTTATTTTTAAAGAATCTCAGAAGTTTACAATGAGGATAAGAAGATCTCCTTTTGAGAATCATTGAGGACTTTCGGTGCAGCCTGAAGTTGCACAGCAACCTTGCTGTGCAACCTCAGGTTGCACAGCAACCCTGCTGTGCAACCCGGGTTGCACAGCAGGGTTGCTGTGCAACCTGAGGTTGCACAGCAACCAGGCTGCACAACAACCTGAGGCTGCTGTGCAACCTGGTTGCACAGCAAGTGGTTGCTGCTGTGCAACCTGGTTGCACTGCAACCAGGTTGCACAGCAACCAGGTTGCACAGCAACACAACAACCTGGTTGCTGTGCAACCTCAGGTTGCACAGCAGCCTGAAGTTGCACAACAACTTAAGGCTGTTGTGCAACCTCGGGTTGCACAACAACTTGCTGTGGAAACTGAGCTGAAATGGCTCAGTTTCCGCAGCGGAAACTGAGCCAAAATGGCTCTGTTTCGCTGAGCCTTAAGGCTCAGCTGAAACTGAGCCTTAAGGCCAGTTCCGCTGAGCCTTAAGGCTCAGCGAAACTGAGTCGTTCAGCTCAGTTTCGGCTGGCCATAAGGCTCAACGAAACTATGAGCCGTTTCGGCTCAGTTTTGCTGAGCTTTATGGCTCAGCTGAAACTGGGCCTTCAAATCAGTTTCGTTGAGCCTTAAGGCTCAGCGAAACTGACCATTTTACTTAATTGTAATATGAAATTATTTGGATTATGGAACTGAGCCTTAAGGCATCGCGAAACCGACCATTTTACTTATTAATTGCAATATGAAATGTATCCATTGTACTAATTGGATTAAAAAATTTATGTGTAGATATACAAAGACAACACATACACCGTCAGAATTGGAGTTTCAGATAATACAGAGAAGCTTGAGAAGGAAGTTGAAGAGTTAAGGGATAAAAATCAAGAAATGAGTGTTACTATTAACCAACTACAAGAACAAATGAGCTATGTGCAAGAATTTATACAAGGGACGCGGCGAGAGCAAGAGCCACATATATGACGTACTTTATAAATTAATCTTATTTTGGTAGTGTGTTTGATGTTCTATTTGTGTAAGGTACATTACACGATGTTTGAGTTAGATGAAACGATCATGTTTGAATTAGATGAAACGATCATGTTTGAGTTGTGTAGCAACTTTGTTTTATTGTTTATTGGACGTGATTTGTTTCAAAAATATATTTGTAGCAAGTTTATGGTAATTCGACCATGATATTCATTTTACATCAATGTTTTTACTGATATATATTGCTATGATTTTGCATATCTTCGATTTTATAATAATTTGTGATAGAGAAAGATAAATATAAGGCAACCATATTGATTTTTGGTGTACGGTGGCGTAGAGAATGCGTAGAAAAGGGGTAAGGATGCATATAAAACTTGGCGTAGGGAGGGCGTGGGGACAGCTTACAGAATTTGGCGTAGGGACGGCGTATGGAATTTGGCGTAGATACGGTGTAGGGAATTTGGCGTAGGGACGGCGTATAGAATTTGGCGTAGGGACGACGTAGGGAATTTGGCGTAGGGACAGCGTAGGGAATATGGTGTAGGGATGGCGTATGGAACTTGGCGTAGGGATGGCGTAGGGAGCGTGGTGTAGGTGTGGCGTAGGTATGACGTAGGTAAATATTTGCGACGAGCTGTTTTCCGACTTCGCATTTGGCGTAGGGATGGCGTAGGGAAATCTGTTTTCCTACGCCATACCTACGCCAAATTGGCGTATGGAATTCATAATTCTTTTGTAGATCCTCCTCTGTGCTAATCCACGCTCTCTGCGTCAGTTCCTGGATGAAAATTTCGCAGGCCTTGGAAAACACGATGGGTGCCTCGGTGTGGATAAATGACCTAATTTACAACACTAATATATTACAAAACATATCATTAACCATAATTAACCTGCTCAATAATGTAAACGTTGACTGTTGTGAATGTTATTATGAGCGAACGCCTATTGTAAAAACTGATGTAGAGAAAAAGCTGAGTTATAAAATATTAGTATATATTTTGTAATATTAACTGTTCTGTTCCCAACTCCGATATTCCCGTGTGCCCGACAAATCACCACCACACATCAACCAGACATATTATTAATAATCTAATGAACGGATCCTACAATCCACTCAAAATTATTAGATTTTGTGCAAATCAATAGATAAGACTGATCCGGCACATAGAAACACCAGAGTTGGGTACTGAAGATTTCATCCCACTACTACCGAAAAAGGTTTGTTTTTTTTTTTTTTTTTTTTTTTTTTTTTTGGTATTATGTTTTTATTGCAAACACAGAGGACATTTTTGAAATTACTGTTAATTATTTATTTTGTTATATTATCGTTTTAATACAAAATGGGGCAATTCGAATGTTGAAACAGTACCCATGAGTTGTTCAACTTGCTAAAGCCTGATTCAGGCTAATTCATGCAACCGTCTATTAAAATTTTACAATCTATTCAAGAAAATGAACAAATTATTGTACAAATCAAAAGTTAGCGTGTTAATTGTATATCTGTAAAATTTAAAACCTGACCCACTAACATAAGAAACTTCTAAGTTTTAACCAATAAAGACAAATTACCTCTTCTTTTCAGATAATAAAAATGTTCATTATGCTAAGCTAAAAAATTGAATTCAATCAGCAAACAGTAATTCTTAAACCCAGCCTATTTGTTATTAGCCAGAGAGCATTCATTCGCAATATTAATTGCATGCCTTCAAACGAACATAACAAGGCTTATTTCTGTCCTTTAGCCTTCAACGTTACATCATCCTAGCTTCTCTTAAAACATGCAAAACAAAACAGAACATACCAACGTCAGAAAAAGCACAAACAAAGGAGGACGCAGCCAGCTTCAGACACCGTCGGGCACAGAGCTCTACTGAGCTGGAGGGTGGAACCCCGACCAAGGCACATAACCGTCGTCAGTCCCACCAACATAGAAGTACGGCCTCCCTTCCTCCAGTCCACCAACCACGGGCGCCTCGGCCGGATCCTCCACCGCCCCGGCCCCAACCTCGTATTGGCTGATCGGATCCTCCCTCGGTACGGTGTCCACCAGAAAATCGAACACCTCTGTCCCTGAAACCGCAGCGGCTATGTCGTTCTTTTGCAGCGTCCGTCTCTTATCCTTGTCCGCGTTGAGCCATGCCCTTAGTGTCAGCTCCTGTATGAAAATCTCACAGGCCTTAGCAAACACCACGGGCGCCTCGGCCGATACCATGCGCACTTCCTCGTCGGCCTTCATTATCTTCTTTGCCCGTGCCAGCGGCAGGCTGTGGTTCTTCATGTCCATGTCCGTGGCATGGTCTATCTCCTGGGCCTTCATGGCCCAAAAGGACTGCAGTTGTTGGTCCACGTTGGGTATCCTTCCTCCATTGGGTTGTTGATGGTCCATTTCTATTTTCTTGGGGAGGGAGAGTAAAGGTGAAAGGAGTTTATATAGTGTGATTGCATGAAGAAGTGGAGGGAACACGTGAATGGCAAGGTAGCAAACAGGCCGGGCCGGGCCCGTCTGATGGAAAAAATTGTGAAAATGAAGCAGACGTTGTGGATACGTATCTTACATTAAATGCATGTGCTGACGCGTGGCGTGGTGCGGTTGAACGCTTACTCAGCACTCATCCGTCGGTTTTACTGTGGAAAGCAACATGCATGAGCAGCTGTGTTTCGTGTCGGTATGTTGCGAAAACATGAGACAGGAGACACAAAAATCCACCGTAAAATAAGGAAACATCGGGCCCATATGCATAAATGATGTACTAGGATGCCTAGTTTTCATGACCGGACCCAACAATCGGTCCGACCATAAAAACCTCGAGCCATCTTCTTCGACGGTCCGGAAAGTGAAATAGCCATGTTTAGTCGCGAACCACGGCTAACCGCGGTTCGACCTTGAGAATCGCGGTTCTTAGGGTTGGAAAATTGCGGTTCTTAGGTTTGTAATCCTGCAAAGATTGGTTCCATTTGGGCGAGAGAGAAGATGCGAAAGAAAAAGAGAGAAGAAAGTCTGGGAAGGCGGAAGATTGCTTTGGAGAAGGAAGAAAGAGAGACAACTGTAAATTGTAATAATTGCAAATTAAATAAAAGAGCATATGCCTGTTTTGTTATGATTAAATGCGCCACTGAGACACTGTTTTATATGAGTGACAGTAAATTTTTGTTTTTCGTGCCAAATTCCTAATATCATGTATTAATATACTAGTTTTAGTTAAAATTCATGTCCGCACGGTTCTTACGGTTCGACCGATCCGACCTTCAAAACCTCCGACCTTGAGCTATCGCGGTTCGAGACACGGCACAGTCATGAAAACTATGCTAGGATGGCATGAATGCACATTTACATGGTTATTGGAATACCTCTTTACTCTTTATGATACTAGGATTTACCTAAAAAGAATGCTAAGTACACTCTTCTGTAATACCTCTTTATGTTAGGATTTAAGTATGAGCTTCCATTTCCCATTTTATAAATATAGATTTCCCTCCACACGCACCTAGGCAGTTTACAAAACAGAAGCAGTAGAATCTCATTCCTCCTTGCTCGGAAATGATCATCTAAACCCAATTTTTCGTGGTTTCATGGACCAAAGCAATCTGGTCTTCTAATTTCAGGTGAGTTCCACCGAAATCAAGGACCCGAATTGTTTTGGTTCATGGAACCACGAAAATTTCGGTCTAGAGGATCCACACTCCTCCTTGCTTCATATATCAGATAACGTAAACCTAAAGTTAAAAGTCAGCTCACAAATTAAATGAGGGCGGCTTTCCAAAAAGAAGATCAAACGAAATGAAAAGTATGCAAATATTATTATTCCAAGGATTGTTTCTTGCATAAAAAGAAGGTTGAGACTTTTTTTTTTTTGGTAAGACCGACCGGTTTTTAAGGTAACCACAAACACGTTTATTAAGAGAAAGAAACTGGTACTCTGCACATGTACAGAGTAACATATCTGGTTTGAAGTGTTCGGTCACTATCAAAACAACAAAATAGCAAAAATATCAACATTACTACATACAAAGGATAATACTAAGTAAGCTACTTAACAGAAGAACCTGAGAGAAGCAAGCATGGGGAGTCATATAAAGCTTATTGATGCAAGAGCATAAAGCCAAGCCATCCACTTCAAAGGAGCCAATAAACTGCAAAGGTTCATCTCCTTCATCGTAGAAAAACCCGGTATAAGGAGTCATATTACACATATATCCAAAAGCAAAGAGCCAAATCATTGTTAGTTGCCAAAAGACGATTTTGATCCCATGAAGAATCCTTCAAGAGTACTTCATTGTTTCTCCAACTTCACCGTCGGCTCTCATAATCAATTTGCCGTCGTCAGGTGTGTAGAAAAATCGACTATGTTTTTCCACTTTGTCATCAATAACAATGAAGTAAACATCATTGGTGTCACAATGCATTCCAGAGGGAGAATGTACTCATGCATCTTCATACTCATTCCAAGAGATGTCAGGATCAAAAGGAACATCAGGTAAAGTGACTGGAGGCACGTCCACCTCAGGTTCATCCAATACCTCGGCCTGAGCAAACAACCGACCAGTAGGGACCCAAACTTGTTTAGGAAGCATGGACAAGGGAGTCTTAACTGGGAGTGGAATAGTTTCCACATGCATGCAGGCATCAGAGCAATGACCAAAAGATTTGTATGTTGAGCATATGTCAGGTTTCCATCTATACTTGACGTCCACATAATGAACTCGATTGTCTAGTTTAACTTTGATCTGAGTAGGCAGTGGTTTATCAGGAGTAATCTCGATTAGGGCCCTAGTATATACTATGTTTCTTCTAGCAACATTATTTACATCAAAACATTTGAGATTACCTATATGATACGATTAAAATAAACACGTAATTATGTTGTAGCACAATGTAAAATATAGAAACTCGACTTTTTTAAACTGAAAGGAAAACATGCAGCCTGCAATAATATTTGAAATTAACTGACAAAAATGAGTCTTTTTTTCCTCTTTTTTTTGGTGTGTTATGAAACTATATCAGTTTGAATTCAAATTGTAAAATAACATTATTTTGATTATCGATCTAGCTAAAATCACCGAACTTTTATTATATTATATGAATTCACGGCGATGTGAAATTCTTAGCAATTACTATAACCGAAGCTTAACCATTAAAAATAAATTACTTTCGTTCTAAATTTAATATAAATACTCAGAATGGTTTGTATGAACATAAATTTGCATTTTCTTTGACTGCTCAAGTAAAATCATGTGTCAAACTCTCTTACTAAGTTAGATACAAACCAAAATAACTGAAATTAATTCAGTTTGGTATTATTATTATTACGGAAATGCTACTTTGCCCGCTTTTCATTTTGTCAAAAACTACGGTAGAGACAAGAAAATAGGGAGGCTCACCTCTCGAATTACACAAATACCCCCCGAATTCAATACTTGCTACCCCTGAATTCCGTATTTACCCCTATTTCTTACTTTTTGACAAAAACCTTTTCAGGTATTGTAGCATTTCTCTTATTATTATTTTTGGGTGCAATTTGGTTTGACATTTTTTACCTCAAAGCCGACTGACCACTTTCAGGCATAATAATACATAGAACTCAAAATTTTAATACATCGGATATGCGTACGCTTAATGAATCGTTTTAACAGACGGTTGCATGAATAAGACCGGGCCACAGACCTGGGGAACCACAGCATGCCGCTGGCCCGGATAAAGAAGATAATGAAGGCGGACGAGGACGTGCGCATGATATCAACCGAGGCGCCCATCGTGTTTTCCAAGGCCTGCGAAATTTTCATCCAGGAACTGACCCAGAGAGCATGATTCAACACGGAAGAGAATAAGAGGCGGACACTGCAGAAGAACGGCATAGCGTCAGCGGTAGCAAAGACGGAGGTGCTTGATTTTCTAGTGAACATCGTGCCGAGGGAGGATCTGATGAGCGAAGATGGGCTCGGAGTGGTGGGCCTGCCCGGATTGTTGGCGGATGGTGAGCCATACTTTTGCATTGTTGTGGAGCCAATGATGGTTATATGCCCTGATAAGGAAGGGTTTCGTCCACAAGCTTAGTAGGTAACCAACACCAATTATTCCTGACGATGATTGAAGTTCTGGTTTGGGTTTTGTCTTTTTTGCTTGGGTTTTGTGGGCTCTGCCATTTACTGCTTTGTTTGTTCGCATGATAGAACTTAGAAGTAAAGTGTGGATAATGTCACATGGAAGGTAAAGACTGTAGCAAGCCTTGGTTTTGTTTCTATGTTTTTAATCAGTAAGAGCATCCCCTACCCGGGGGGTTGATCATGGTCAAATCGAAGCCGGTTAACCCGAGCAACCCCCCAATGGGTTGGGGGTTGTTTTCTCTTACCCGGCTTTTAAAAAGCCAGCTAAGAAAAAAAAATTAATCTTTTAGCCGGCTTTTAAAAAGCCGGGTAAGAGATAGGAACCTTACCCAGAAAATTGCCTATTTTTACGCTGTGCAAACAAAAAAATATAAATCTCTCAAAAAAAAATTAAAAAAATATAGTCGGCTTTGCTTAGCCGACTTTAACAAAGCCGACAAACAACGGTTGTTGGAGAAACCATTTGGTTGCTCCAGCAACCTCCAGGGTTGCTGAAGCAACCCTGGACCCCCCTATGACCCAAGCGTTGGGGGTCGGCTGCTTTTCAATCGACCCGCGTTGGGGATGATCTAGCATGCTTCTCATACCTATGTAAGTAAGTCTGGTTTAATTTTTAGCGTAGTTGTAACAACCCATATTTTGAATAACAAGTTATAACATAAAACAAGGCAGAATTAAATGATAAAATCTGAATCAAGGGAAACAGGCTGTGCCATTGCGTTCGTCTCGGAAAAATACGCGAAATAGAGTCCGAGTTTTCGAAAATCGGAGTCCGTATGACCAAGTTATGGCCCGTCGAAGATTTCAAAAAATTTCAAATTCAAATTTGAATTCAGAAATTCAAATTCAGCTGGGCAGTGCAGGCGGGAAAAATTCCCGCCACCCCAAGTCGTCTGGGGAGTCGACTTGGGAGTCGACACACCCCAGGCTGTGTCGACTGCCCAGTCGACACCCCTGTCGACTTGGATGGTCGGCCAGTCTGGCCTGGGTGCACCAGACTTGTTTCTCAAGACATGTTTGGAGGCTAGTGACGTGAATTGATGGCCTAGATCTGAATTAGGGTTAATCCTATGGCCTAAACTAACCTAATCTTCTATAAAAGGACCCTAATACCTAGCCTAAATCATCATAAATCAATCCTACAACTAAACTATGCCAAAATATTTAATCATGGCCTCCACCCTCTTGTCATAGCCTCCATCTTCATTCATATGAGAGTTCCTAAGCTTGTTTGAGAGTTTCTAAGCTTGATTCAAGGCCGAAGTTCAATCTTTCTTCATCAAAGCAAGGGTCTTCTTCATATTTCTCAAGGATTTTCATTAAAGCTTATCATTTGGGAGTTTTAGAGTTGCTAGTGGCTTCGTCTCAATCTTATTTATTATAAGTCTTCATAGCATTGTAAGCCCTATACTACTCTTAGATTCTAACTATGAAGTTAAATATGACATGTTGCAAGTTTGAGTTTGGGCCTAAGTATGATATGTGCTTTGATTCTAACATGTTATGCATAGATTTATTCTATGCATGTTTGTAAAGCTATCACCATGACCTTGTGGGCTAAAAGCTATAAGCTTTATGTTGAAATGTTGCATGCAACATGAGAACTCTCATAACCTTTATGATAACTTGCATATAATGTTATATGTGAACTTCTAGTCATCATTCTATGTCATCTAGGGCCATGTATCACCTATTCGCTAAGTTTGAATGTTATGCATGTTTTGAGGCTTATAATGTAACATGCAAGTTTAAATGAACATATTTATGCCCCATATGCCACCATGTGTAACTTGTGGCCAACCTTATTACCTTATGCCCTTTTTGTCATGCTTTTGCCAAGTTCCCTCTTTTGATCTATGTTATGTTATGCGAAACGTACATGCGATGGAAATGCGTTGGGTTTGGGTAATATTAATGACTTGAAAACATGGTTTTAAAATATGACATGAACATTGACTTGTGATTATGTTTGTAAACATAATGATGGACATGACACTTAGAAAACATGAGAATGGCCAACTCGAGGTTGGGTTGAGTTTGTAGCATAAATCTACCCGGAACCGACCGGCTTAACTAGTGGCTACAAACAATAGGACCCAATGTGAGTAGTTGGTCATGTTGTTCTTAAACCCGAGGTTAGACTAGGTTGTGGTGTAAAGCTACCCGGACCCGCCCGGCTTAACTAGTAACCACAACAAGGTCTAATGTGAGAGGTTGGGTGCATTAAATTAATTAATTCCACATGATAGGATTAAGTCATGGACCACTTGAATACTTAACCAATTAAACACGATGGGTTGATAGGGTTAAGTCATGAACCTTGGTAACACTTAACCAACTTGATTGGGTAGGGTTAACCACGTTTAACCCATTAGAAACCCTAGTTACGTGGTCCTTTTCACCAGTAACCCTCTTGATTGTATCATGATACCCTAGGGACTAGGCTAGGGTGGGGCACGATTACTGAGCTGACATGTAAGCGACCAAAACGACGGCTGAGTAGGTGCGCCAGTGTAGGTTCAGGCGGACTATGGTCGTGCACATGGTCCGGAGTTGAAAAAGCAGACCCGGGCACCCGTAGGTTTAGACTGTGCGTGCTTGATTTGTGTCCGGGGTTGGCACCCTAGGGCTTGATACACCCTAGGGTGGACCTAGCACAGTTTGACTACACTTCGTGATTGGGCCGTATGACACCGACACTTGACGAGTTAGGCTTTTAGGGAGCCGATCGACTAGACCGTGTTGTTGGACCTTGAACTAGGTCATTTCGGGATATTGGGCCAAGGGATCTTTTCTTGTTGATACTTGACATAGATTACTAGTACACACTTGGTGCAACCTAACCTTGTATATGCGATGCCACACTTGATCTATCTTTTCACCATGCCAGTTATCACCCTATGTTTCATCTCTGCTTTACATGTCCAGTTAACTTTATTAGTTTTTATACTAATAGTAGATAGGACTTACCAGTCTGTTTGACTGACCCGTTTTCTTTCGCCTCTTTTCTTCCGTTCCCCCCCCCCAGGTTTGCAGGGTGGGAACACCGGTACCTAGCTGGATCTTTAGCTGCTTTTCTGGATAGCTCATGTACGGTTTGGACTTGAGCATGCTATGGCTTTATTCTACTTTGGGGATAGTTACTTTATGTTTTTTTTTTCAGTTTTCAGTTTATGTTTTAGACTTTGTTTTGTGGGAAAATAATGACCAAGTACTTTGACGTAACTTGACTATGGTTTTGAAATGTTAGTTTTATCCGCTGCTTTACTACTCTGTTTTACTTATATGTTCTGTCTTGTGATATCTGCATGCATGTTTACCTCGTTTAACGCCCCCCAAAGCCAGTGCCCTTGCAAGAGTGGCATTGGCGGAGGTGGGGTGTTACATTTGGTATCAGAGCATAAGGTTTACAAGATCTGAGCAAAAAGGGTTTTTAAAAACTTACCTTTTTGGAAAACTATTTTCAAAACCAATTAAGTATTTTCCAAGAAAAGTCTAGTTTATTTTAAAAAGGCTATTCCCTAAAAGCCATTATCACTATCCTTTGTTTCCTCGTTCTTAATCTATCTTTTCCTTTTTCAGCATGGCCGATCTTAACCTTCCCGAGGGAGTAACCATTCCCGGATGGTTCCGGAGGTACTTGGAAGCTAGGGCCAACGATACGGGCCCAACAAACACCCCCACCGTAACTGAGGTTCCTCCTCCTCCTCCTCAGCATCCACAAGCAGATTTCGCAAAGGTTTGCAAAGACTTTAAGGCGATGGGTGGCAAGAATTTTATTGGGACGGAGACTTTTGTGGAGGCACGAAATTGGTTGAAAGAAACTGAAGATCTCTTCGCCATCTTTGATGTGGAAGACCATAGAAAGGTTTTATTGGCAGCATGGCTATTAAAAGAAGAAGCTGCTTATTGGTGGGAGGTCACCAATGCTACTAGGCCTATAGAGACTTGGGACGACTTTAGGACGAGGTTTGGGCTTAAGTTTCTATCATCAGCTGAGGCGAATCTGCAATTGGAGAAGTTTATATCTTTGAAGCAAGGGGACATGACAGTGAGGGAGTATGTGAATAAGTTTAACCAGCTTGCTCGATTTGGTTCGGACATGGTTAATACTCCCCAGAAGAAGGCTTTACGCTTTGCACGAGGGTTGAATGAGCCATTACAAGGTTTAGCCCTATCTCATATACCCATAGGGGGCACTTTTGAAGGCCTAGTGGACATGGCATTGCTTCAAGGAGATGATAAGAATGGCAAGAAAGAAGTCAAGCCTAATGAGACTCAAACCAAGAAGACGGACTCCAAGTGGGGAGGAAATCAGAGCAATCAAAACAACAAGAACAACAAGGGCAATAAGGCCAACAACAACAAGGCAAAGGACCCAAGAAAATGCAACTTCTGTGGGATTGTTGGGCACATAGCCAAAGATTGCAGAAAGAAGAAGAGGAAGTTGGGCGAATGCTTTCACTGTGGAGATCCTGGACACCTTAGCAAGGATTGCCCCAAGAAGCAAGGATAAGGGCAAGTGCAGACTCAGCGTGCAGGACCTTCTGGAGGGCAAGTGCATGCTCTCAACACTTCTCCAGTTCAGGACCGAGGTAGTATTTCTGTAGAAAGCCTTGTTTATATTTTTGATTTTCTTGTTCGCACCTTATTTGATTCTGGCGCATCGCATAGTTTTATTTCTTCTGATCTTGTTGAAAGTTTGCACCTAAGTACTAGTCTAGTTGAGGATCCCGTTAGTGTTTCAAATCCAATTGGGGGTTCCGCCCATCTATCTATGATTTGTGTGGATTTGAAGATTTCTATCTTGACCGTAGAATTCACGTGTAATGCTTATGTTCTCGGATTCACGGGATATGGGTTGATCTTGGGCATGGATTGGTTGTCCAGTTATGGAGCCATTCTCGATTGTGAGCATAGGGTGGTGAGGCTCATGACTCGCCTCGGTAATACCCTCGAAATTTCTTGTAACCCTAGAGATCCCGTCATGTTATGTTATCTTGAATCTCTTGACTCGTCCATCAATGATCTGCAATCTGTAAGGGTGGTCCGAGACTATCCTTATGTCTTTAAAGAGGTTAAGGGGTTACCCCCTAAACGAGAGATAGATTTCCACATTTATCTTGTTGATAATGCCAAGCCAGTTTCATTGCCCGTTAGGCACATGGCCCCACGAGAAAGAAGAGAGCTCAGTAAGCAAATCAAGGAGTTGCTTGAGAATAATTTTATTAAGCGAAGCATTTCTGAATGGGGTGCTCCTGTGGTATTCTCTACTAAGGCGGATGGTTCGCTTCGTTTATGTGTTGATTATCGAGAGTTGAACAAGCTGACAAAGAAGAATAGGCACCCATTACCGAGGATTGATGACCTCTTTGACCAGCTTGTTGGTGCTTCTGTTTTCTCTCAGCTCGATCTAGCTACCGGATTCCATCAGCTTAGAGTGGCTGAGGATAGCATTGATAAGACTGCGTTTAGGACTCCAGATGGATTCTTTGAATGGCTTGTCATGCCATTCGGTTTGACTAATGCACCCGCCTACTTCGTAGATTTGATGAGTAGGGTGTTCAGGGAGTTCCTTAACAAGTTCGTGGTTGTCTTTGTGGATGATATTCTGATCTTCTCAAAGGATGAGGAAGAACATGCTAGACACCTCAAGGAAGTGATGGATACGCTTAGAGCCCATCAGTTGAAAACCAAGTTCTCCAAATGCCATTTTTAGGAGAAGGGAAGTTCGGTTTCTTGGATATATAGTCTCTAAGCAAGGCATTGCTGTGGATCCCGCGAAAGTGGTTGCAGTTCAAGACTGGAAGACTCCTAGGAATGCAATCGAAGTAAGAAGCTTTCTCGGTCTGGCGGGCTACTATAGGAAGTTCATCAGGGACTTGCTAAGATTTCATCCCCTCTTACTAAGTTGACGAAGAACTTAGTTTTTGCATGGGACTTAGAGTGTGAGCTTGCTTTTCAAAGGCTCAAGAGGGCCCTTACTACAGCTCCAGTTTTCGCATTACCCGATGGCGGTAAGATGTTTACCGTGTACACCGATGCATGTGGCACGGGTTTAGGTGTTGTTCTGATGCAGGAAGGAAGAGTGATATGTTATCGGGGTAGGCAACTTAAAGTTCATGAGAAGAACTATCCCACTCATGATTTGGAGTTGGCAGCGATTGTCTTTGCACTCAAATCCTGGCGCCACTACCTTCTAGGCGAAAGGTTTGAGTTATATACTGATCACAAGTCGCTCAAGTACCTCTTCTCGCAGAAAGATCTGAATCTAAGGCAGCAAAGATGGATGGAATTCTTGGCATATTATGACTTCGAGATAGCTTATACCCCTGGCAAGGGTAATGTTGTGGCAGATGCATTAAGCAGAAGTAGGTTGACTTTGAGTCCCTTGTTTGTTGAGATGAGGAGCCTAGAGTTCTTGGCAACCTTTGATTTCACAATAGTTATTGAGTCGATGACGGGTTCTTTGGCATCTCTTGAGCTTAGAACTATACTTCTTGATCAAGTAGGGACTTCGCAGAAGGAAGACCCGCAGATAGTCGGGATCATGGACAAGTTGATTTGTGGTGAGACGTCTAGTCACCTTGCTAGATATACTATTGATGACAAGGGTTGGCTAAGGCGTGATGGAAGGCTATGCGTTCCACAAGTAGGAGACTTGGTGCATAAAGTTCTCGAAGAAGCACATCACTCGAAGATGACTATACATCCTGGAGGAGATAAGATGTATAGGGACATGAAGCGCATTTTCTTTTGGGTTGGAATGAAGAAAGATGTGGCAGAGTATGTTTCAAAGTGCATGGTGTGCCAATAAGTGAAAGCCGAGTCGAAGAAACCCGGAGGGCTATTACATCCATTGGAGGTCCCGCAATGGAAGTGGGAAAGTATTTCTATGGATTTTGTGGATGGATTGCCTAGGTCAAGGACAGGGAATACGAGTATATGGGTCATAGTTGACAGACTTACGAAGAGTGCTCATTTCATTCCAGTGAAGAGCAAGAGGACCGCATCATGGCTAGAAACTATTTATCTTCGAGAGATAGTGCGGTTGCATGGAGTTCCTTCTAGCATAGTTAGCGATCGTGACCCAATTTTCACTAGCCAGTTCTGGAATAGTTTGCAAGAAGCGATGGGTACGCGATTGAATCTGAGTACAGCCTATCACCCCCAGACGGATGGCCAAACCGAAAGGGTGAATAGAGTGCTAGAAGATCTTTTGAGGCTTTGTGTTCTTGACTTTGGTCGTACTTGGGAAGACCACCTTCCTCTTGTAGAGTTTGCTTATAATAATAGCTACCAAGCTAGCATAGGGATGGCACCATTTGAAGCTCTGTATGGGAGGCCGTGTAGGTCACCATCATGTTGGTGGGAGACAACGGATAGGCTTATACTTGGGCCCGATATGATACGGGACACATCCGAGAAAGTTGAATTGGTGAGAAGACGAATGAAAGCGGCCCAAGACCGACAGAAATCCTATGCTGACAAGCGAATGACAGATTTAGAATTCGAAGTTGGGGATATGGTTTTCGTGAAGGTTTCTCCTTTGCGTAATGTGGTACGTTTTGGAGCAATTGGGAAGCTGGCACCAAGGTTCGTAGGACCCTTCCCTATCATAGAGAGGATTGGGAAGATGGCTTATAAGGTGGAATTGCCCGAGAAGCTAGCCGGAGTGCATAATGTCTTTCATGTCTCGCATCTCCGAAAGTGCCTACATGAGTCCGCTGAGGTGGTTGAACCAAGCATTCTTGAAGACGTGGAGGTAGAGAAAGAGGCAACCTTGAGGAGAGCTCCGATTCGTATCTTGGGAACAGAGATCAAGAAGCTAAGAAAGTGAGAAGTCAAATTGGTGAAAGTACAGTGGAGTGAAGCCGAAGAGGATGCAACTTGGAAAACCGAGGAAAAGATGTGTGGGCTTTATCCATTTCTTTTTGAGGGTACATTCTCGACCTCTTTTCCTTTTTAACATATCTTCCTTTTTTCTATCCATGTTTATCTTGTTATCTCGTTAGCCTTGTCATGAGAACCTTAGGTAGAAACCCTTTGGATGAAACATGTATTTGAAACATATTATGCTTGATGTTTGCAAGTGGTTGCAAGTGTTTGCAAGTGGATACTCGTGGATGCATGATACACATTAGGCACTAAGATCGGCTCACACGCTTTCGTATTGCATATGCATGAGTGCTTATACCTATTCATGGATGAAACTTGTTATGCTATCACGTGGATGTTGCATATGGATGAATGTTATGTGCACTCATGTAGAGATTATAAATTATGTTAGGATTTTGCATACATATGGACTCATTTCACTAACATACTTTGCATTAAGGGGGTTTACTGAATCAGTAACCGCCTGATTTTCGCATTAGATAAGTACATATACACACACCTTTGCATATAATCATACAGCATTTAGAATTTGTTAAGGACATTGACTGCACGTGGATGATGTTTTGAGTAGATGGATGGTAGGATACGTTCTTCCTAACTTAGAGATTTCGGGGACGAAATCCTTTAAGGTGGGGAGGATGTAACAACCCATATTTTGAATAACAAGTTATAACATAAAACAAGGCAGAATTAAATGATAAAATCTAAATCAAGGGAATCGGGCTGTGCCATTGCGTTCGTCTCGGAAAAATACGCGAAATAGAGCCCGAGTTTTCGAAAATCGGAGTCCGTATGACCAAGTTATGGCCCGTCGAAGTTTTCAGAAAATTTCAAATTCAAATTTGAATTCAGAAATTCAAATTCAGCTGGGCAGGGCAGGCGGGAAAAATTCCCGCCACCCCAAGTCGACTGGGGAGTCGACTTGGGAGTCGACACACCCCAGGCTGTGTCGACTGCCCAGTCGACACCCCTGTCGACTTGGGTGGTCGGCCAGTCTGGCCTGGGTGCACCTGACTTGTTTCTCAAGACATGTTTGGTGGCTAGTGACGTGAATTGATGGCCTAGATCTGAATTAGGGTTAATCCTATGGCCTAAACTAACCTAATCTTCTATAAAAGGATCCTAATACCTAGCCTAAATCATCATAAATCAATCCTACAACTAAACTATGCCAAAATGTTTAATCATGGCCTCCACCCTCTTGTCATAGCCTCCATCTTCATTCATATGAGAGTTCCTAAGCTTGTTTGAGAGTTTCTAAGCTTGATTCAAGGCCGAAGTTCAATCTTTCTTCATCAAAGCAAGGGTCTTCTTCATATTTCTCAAGGGTTTTCATTAAAGCTTATCATTTGGGAGTTTTAGAGTTGCTAGTGGCTTCGTCTCAATCTTATTTATATTTTATAAGTCTTCATAACATTGTAAGCCCTATACTACTCTTAGATTCTAACTATGAAGTTAAATATGACATGTTGCAAGTTTGAGTTTGGGCCTAAGTATGATATGTGCTTTGATTCTAACATGTTATGCATAGATTTATTCTATGCATGTTTGTAAAGCTATCACCTTGACCTTGTGGGCTAAAAGCTATAAGCTTTATGTTGAAATGTTGCATTATGCAACATGAGAACTCTCATAACCTTTATGATAACTTGCATATAATGTTATATGCGAACTTCTAGTCATCATTCTATGTCATCTTGGACCATGTATCACCTATTCGCTAAGTTTGAATGTTATGCATGTTTTGAGGCTTATAATGTAACATGCAAGTTTAAATGAACATATTTATGCCCCATATGCCACCATGTGTAACTTGTGGCCAACCTTATTACCTTATGCCCTTTTTGTCATGCTTTTGCCAAGTTCCCTCTTTTGATCTATGTTATGTTATGCGAAACGTACATGCGATGGGAATGCGTTGGGTTTGGGTAATATTAATGACATGAAAACATGGTTTTAAAATATGACATGAACATTGACTTGTGATTATGTTTGTAAACATAATGATGGACATGACACTTAGAAAACATGAGAATGGCCAACTCGAGGTTGGGTTGAGTTTGTAGCATAAATCTACCCGGAACCGACCGGTTTAACTAGTGGCTACAAACAATAGGACCCAATGTGAGTAGTTGGTCATGTTGTGCTTAAACCCGAGGTTAGACTAGGTTGTGGTGTAAAGCTACCCGGACCCGCCCGGCTTAACTAGTAACCACAATAAGGTCTAATGTGAGAGGTTGGGTGCATTAAATTAATTAATGCCACATGATAGGGTTAAGTCATGGACCACTTGAATACTTAACCAATTAAACACAATAGGTTGATAGGGTTAAGTCATGAACCTTGGGTACACTTAACCAACTTGATTGGGTAGGGTTAACCACGTTTAACCCGTTAGAAACCCTAGTTACGTGGTCCTTTTCACCAGTAACCCTCTTGATTGTATCATGATACCCTAGGGACTAGGCTAGGGTGGGGCACGATTACTGGGCTGACATGTAAGCGACCAAAACGACGACTGAGTAGGTGCGCCGGTGTAGGTTCAGGCGAACTATGGTCGTGCACATGGTCCGGAGTTGAAAAAGCAGACCCGGGCACTCGTAGGTTTAGACTGTGCGTGCTTGATTTGTGTCCGGGGTTGGCACCCTAGGGCTTGATACACCCTAGGGTGGACCTAGCACAGTTTGACTACACTTCGTGATTGGGTCGTATGACACCGACACTTGACGAGTTAGGCTTTTAGGGAGCCGATCGACTAGACCGTGTTGTTGGACCTTGAACTAGGTCATTTCGGGATATTGGGCCAAGGGATCTTTTCTTGTTGATACTTGACATAGATTACTAGTACACACTTGGTGCAACCTAACCTTGTATATGCGATGCCACACTTGATCTATCTTTTCACCATGCCAGTTATCACCCTATGTTTCATCTCTGCTTTACATGTCCAGTTAACTTTATTAGTTTTTATACTAATAGTAGATAGGACTTACCAGTCTGTTTGACTGACCCGTTTTCTTTTGCCTCTTTTCTTCCGTTCCCCCCCCCCCCCCCCCCCAGGTTTGCAGGGTGGGAACACTGATACCTAGCTGGATCTTTAGCTGCTTTTCTGGATAGCTCATGTACGGTTTGGACTTGAGCATGCTATGGCTTTATTCTACTTTGGGGATAGTTACTTTATGTTTTTTTCCAGTTTTCAGTTTATGTTCTAGACTTTGTTTTGTGGGAAAATAATGACCAAGTACTTTGATGTAACTTGACTATGGTTTTGAAATGTTAGTTTTATCCGCTGCTTTACTACTCTGTTTTACTTATATGTTCTGTCTTGTGATATCTGCATGCATGTTTACCTCGTTTAACGCCCCCCAAAGCCAGTGCCCTTGCAAGAGTGGCATTGGCGGAGGTGGGGTGTTACAGTTGTAAGACGAGCAATCAATCAATCTCTTCTTGTTTAAGCTTCCGAATTAAGTTGTTCAATTTAAGAATTCATTGTTGATGTACGTACTACTATTTCCTTACTGTTTTTAACCACACTACTTAACAAATTTCCGCAAAATGTGTAAATACTCATCAATTCTCACATCAATTTATTTCATGCTAAACAACCAGCAATCAGTGCCTAACTTCTTCATCCTTCATGTTTTTATCGACTTTACAAGTGTAGTTTCAAATCCTTAAAAAAAAGACATAAATCAGACTTCCTACACATCAATGCTAAAGTTATTAAAAACACATTGGTTCCTTTTAAAATTTAAACCAAATGTACCAGCATATTGTTATAAAAACAGTGTCATTTAATATGTGTTATTAGTTTCATAAAGAAGTCTAAGCTTATTCCATAATTAACTTAACAATGTTTTGAGGGTATTCACAATTAAATTAAAACTCTGGGATCTTTATTACAGAACAATATTTTTTAACAATCAAAATATTTTGCTTTCTTAATAATTCTATAGAATTCAACTTTCCACGCAAAATTAACCACATATGAATTTTACTCTTAAGATTTCCAAATAACTGGAAAAAGATCAATCTAACTCCTGAATGATTTATGAGACTACAAGACGAATGTAAAGTGTATTTCTTACTCTTTTCCAATCAGCAAATATTAGGCCCGACCCAATGCAATTTTGGGCCCTGGACAAATAAGTTGAAGAGGAAAAAAATGTGGTGTTCAGTGCCCAAAACAAACTGGTTCAAATATGCAAGTATGTTACTACCAAGTATCGAACCCTGGTGTACTACCTGGAAGAGAAACAACGCATCCACTCAGCCACTTGCTTTTTGGAGGCAACATATAATTGTCATATTTTTCTTTCATAAATTTTCCAAATGAACATTAGTAAAAGTAAAATTCTTGGGCCCTTCCAATGGGTTGGGCCATCGCCTGGCTAGCCCAGTCCCAGGGCCGGCCCTACTTGTATGTTGTGTGATTTTACTATTTGGCTCTCTATATTATATCATGTTAATAAACGAATAATTCATAACATGATGACCTTAGATATGATTCCTAAAATGTCGGAATCTGAACTTGATAAATGTGAATTCTGTACACAAGCTAAAATCACTAAGAAACCTCATAAGTCTGTTGATAGAGTATCTGAACCCTTAGACTTGATTTCTGACATATATGAACTTGATGGTACTTTGACTAGACATGGACATCGTTATTTTATCACTTTTATTGATGACTGTTGAAGAATAAAAGTGATGCTTTTGACATGTTTAAAACATTCAAAAATGAAATTGAGAATCAAGCAAACAAGAAAATCAAAAGACTTCGTAGTGATAGAGGAATAGAATATGAATCTAGTTCTATTCTGAATTTTTATGAATTACATGGTATATGATAGTACATGAGAGAACTGCACCATATTCACCTGAGATGAACGGAAAAGCTGAAAGAAAAAATAGCGCCGTTACCGAGTTAGTAGTTGCCTTTTTATTAAATGCTGATGCTGCAAAACACTGGTGGGGGGATATATTATTAACCGTATGCTATGTTTCGAATAGAATCCCCAAATCTAAGAATAAAATTTTACCTTATGAAATTTTAAAGAATTATAAACCCAATGTGTCATAATTTAGAACTTGGGATTGTTTAGCATATGTTCGCATTCCAGACCCTAAGGGAATAAAATTGGTAAGTAGTGCATATGAATGTGTATTTATAGGCTATGCTATTAATAGCAAAACATATAGATTTTATGACCTAAATACACATAATATAATTGAATCAAATGATGTTGATTTTTATGAAATAAAATTTCCTTTTAAATTAAGGAATAGTGGGGGCACTTCAAGTATGCTTATTCGAACAGAATTTAATGAAAATTCTGAAACTTAACGTAGAAGACGTATAAGAGCAAGAACCGTAAAATATTTTGGTTCGAATTTTTGTGCTTTTACTATAGAGGAGGATCCCTTAAACCCCCAAGAGGCCTTAGCTTATTTAGATGCCGATTTTTGGCAAGAGGTTATAAATGATGAGATGGATTCCTTGGAATCCAATAAGACTTGGTATTTGGTAGATTTATCGACTGGTTGTAAATCTATAGGTTGTAAATGGGTACTTAAAATGAAATTGAAACTTGATGGCACTGTCGATAAATATAAAGCACGTCTAGCAGCTAAACGTTTTAAACAAAAAGGAAATATAGGTTTCTTCGACACTTTTTCGCATGTAACTAGAATTACATCCATTCGGGTATTAATCTCACTTGCTTCCATTCATAATTTATTAATACACCAAATGGATGTTAAAACCACATTTTAGAATGGTGAATTAGAAAAAGAAATTTGTATGGACCAGCCTGAAGGATTTTAGTACATGGTCAAGAACATAAAGTATGCAAATTAGACAAATCATTATATGGCTTACAACAAGCATCTAAACAATGGAATGAAAAATTTGATAACTTTTTCATTTCACATGGTTTTAAAGTTAATGAAAGTGACAAATGCATCTATTACAAATTTGAGAATGACATTTGCACTATTATATGCCTTTATGTAGATGACTACTCATTTTTAGGTCAAACATTCGTGCCATAAACTCAGTCAAATCCTTATTAAGTGCCAATTTTGATATGAAAGATCTAGGTGAGGCGAGTGTAATCCTTGGTATTAAAAATTCTAGGTCAGAAAAGGGACTTTCTTTGGATCAATCTCATTACATTGAGAAGATACTAAAGAAATACAATTACTTTGACTGTAAACCTGCATGTACACCATATGATCCTAGTGTAAAATTATTTAAGAACACTGGTGAAGGTGTAAGACAGTCTGATTATGCAAGCATCATTGGCAGCCTTCGGTATGCCACTGATTGTACTAGACCTGACATTGCCTATGTCGTGGGATTATTATGCAGGTTCACCAATAGACCTAGTATAGAGCACTGGCATGCTATTGAGAGGGTCATGAGATACCTTAAATGAACTATGAACCTTGGATTACATTATGAAAGTTTCCAGCTGTACTTGAAGAATATTCGGATGCAGACGGGAATACTTTATCTAATGATTCTAAAGCGACCAGTGGCTATATATTTAGCATCGCTTGAGGAGCTGTTTCTTGGTAATCCAAGAAACAGACTATTTTAGCTCAGTCTACTATGGAGTCTGAGATAATAGCACTAGCCACAACTAGTGAAGAAGCAGAGTATTTGAGAAATCTGCTAGTTGAGACTCTCTTATGGGAAAAACCGATGTCAGCTGTGTTGATCCATTGCAATAGTATCGTGGCTATTGCAAAAGTTCAGAACCGTTATTATAATGGTAAGAGATGACAGATATGTCGTAAGCACAGTGCTGTTAGAGAACTGCTCCCTTCAAGTACTGTTAGAGTGGATCACATACGTAGTGATGAAAATTTGGCAGATCCTTTGGCGTAACTGTCCAGAGAGAAAGTCCTTAATACTTCTAAAAGAATGGGATGATTGCCCTTAGATTGTTGAGTCATGCACAATGGTAACCCAACCTAATGACTTGAGATCCCAAGAACTAGGTTCAATGGGTAAAAACAAGTTGTGTAGTGATAGTGGTTGAACATGCTATTTAATATACCAAGAAGCAAGTATTCCTGAAGTGATTAGAGGATGAGTTGATAGAAACTCTTAATGAGATCTATACTCTATTTTGGAGTGGAGTACCTACCTTCAGGAGTACTCTTGATAGACTCACCTATGTGAATGTGGCCGTTTCTTATGGAGTTTTGGGCAAAATTTCTATAGCATTCACTAAACTAGGATAGACGTGCATGACCATAAATGCATGGGCTTATTCGATTGCACTATATAAAAGGTTGTGTGTGGTCTGATGTCAGGAATAAAGTTCAAGACTACGTGTCACTCTAGAAAAAACTGAATCTTATCCACTACGGAAAGGTTCAAGTCGGAAGCGACCTTTACTTATGCACAATCTTATGTTTTAATAAACTGCTCGAAAATATTTTTTAAAAATTCAAGTGGGGGATTGTTGGAAATGGTTTATAAACATTTGGTGAATTATTAAAAAATTAAATAAGTGTTAGATGGCTCCTATATGTGAATAGTCCCACATGATGTGACTATATGAAAGAAGCAAAGCATTTATATTCGTTTCTTAGAAGACATGTTGGTGCCTTAGGGCTCCCAATATATGCTTTGTTGTGAGGAGGGAGACCTGCTCATGACCACCACACGTGCACGACCGACCGACTCGACTCGACTCGGTTCGGTTCGGGCTCGGGTTCAGGTTTGGGCTTGGGTCTTGATCTAGACTTTGTGGTGTAGACACTTATATTTTTAAATGAAAAACATTGCAATTTTCAGACCGTTTTTTATTTTAGACGGTAAAAATTTCTAAGCCGTTTTTATTTGACACGGTAAACTCTTTGATCCATTTTTTTACTGCCGACTCTCTTCCACTACCCAGTAAATCGTTCGACACACGTATTTTCGTCTATATTACCTTCATTTTATAGACGAGAAAAAATACCGAACAATAATTTTTCTTTGCTTACCACCGCCATTAATTTTCTTCACCAAAAAACTGAAATACGAGCAATAATTATTTTGTTCGAAAGTGCAGATCTGCACTGATTTGTAGTGCAAGAAAAACGATTGTCGACCACCAGATCCGCTGGTCTGCTATATTCACCCTATCCCACAAGCATAAATCTTTGGCGCGGAATATAATCCCAAAGTACCCAAAAGACTCAAATCTAGTAAATAAAGAAGGCGGTAAGTCCCTTGCAAAGTTCCCAAACAGCATAGAGCTTGGGAAGCTCGGACCCGGTCAAGATCCGAACAACACCATCAAATACATGGCACTCAAATACATGTTTCATAAGTCAAGTCGTTTTTTCTATTCAGTTACACTTGTTCGAGGCTATTTTATCCTAGAGGCGGCGGCGACGGTATGAACTGGTTTGCACCACCGACCAGATCGCCAAATCGTCTTTAAGAGAGCGACCAAGTATTTGACTTAGCCATTGTTTCCTAACAAATTTCATCCCTAAGAGCTACAAAAACGGCAACGATGGGTAGGACTTTGCGGCAATGGTGCCATGAGCAGAGGTTGTGGCAGCAATTTGAAGCTCAATTTGTGGTAGAGTTTTATTTACTACAATCAAAGTTAAATTCAATTAAGTTTCGGCATAATTTAGGGTAGAGAAAGGGGTTAAAATTAATTTGATCATATGAAGTATGAACTACTGATTTTCCAACCCAAGCACCATACCTTAGTTAAGGCATGCTTTTCAGAAGCTTTGGGGATTTATCTCCTTATTAAAAGACATGCTTATTGGGGCCTTGAATAGCTCAAGTGCTTCAACTTCCAAAAAGACGCAATTGTTGTGTCTAAGCCTTTTTGTCCCTTAAGCACACCTAGGCGCATGCCTTAATAAAACTGAATACAGCTTTTTAGTCCTTGAATCTGTTATTGAACTAACATAACAACACAATATTTTGTATACTAATTGCAAGTTACAACCACGATATGAGTGATCAAAGACGTAAGTTGTGAGTGTAGTTAACTATTATTATTTTTACACGTTATCAAAATGTGTATTTTAGGGGAAAGTTTATTTATACACAAAATGCTGACATAAATTTAGAAACAGGCAATCCAAACCATTAGATCCCCTATAAAGACAAAAAATACAATAGTTCGAAATTTGTCTATCAAATTTTGTGTCCCAATACCTGCTTCCGTAATTTAGATAACATAATGATTAAACAAGTAATATTACTTGGGGAATTGTCAAACTTAAACAAATCTGATTACCTCCTCATCATCTTCAAAATCATCATACTCGTCGTCATCACTTGAAGAACTCTCCTCAAGTTCAGTACTTTCGCCGTTTTCTTAACTTTCAGTCTCTTCCTCTTCCCTGCTTTTATTCTCTTCCTCGCTTTCTCTTTCCTCGTTTTCAATTTTTTTTGCCTCTTCAATCGTCACATAGTCCTTCTTTTTCCATTTTTCCTTCTCTTCAACATAATACCGAGTCAGATGAAACTCCGTTTTCTCTTTTGTCTTCCCTCTTTTATCAATTTTTGCTCTGGAACTATTCCCGAAACTTTCATTAGTAAACATCCGATCAAATCGAGAATCAACTTCAACCTTAGACTCCTTCGGAATGTTCTGAAATATCGGGCCATAATGAACGGATTGAAACCTCTCGTCTTCTACCACTGGGCAAGTTTTGTTCTTCTTCCTACTTGGACCAACTTCTTCTCCTCTTCCCTTCTTCCATTTGATATTAACTTTATTTTTGGGAGAAACTTTCTCCCCCGATTTTGATTTTTTGAGCTTTTTTCCATCCTTTTCCATAGCAAATTCTGAAGGCCGAGTTTTAGGGTTTCAAAATTATTTCGGTGGTAATGGTGAATGAAACAGAAATTTGTGCGACCAACGCGACAGCCGATACCAATGCCTCTGGTGGTATTTAATTTTGGTGAATGCTCCAAAGGCCTTCTTGGCCCGTTAAATCGCTCGCGCTCCAAAGAAATTTCATGTATTTTAATGTTTTTATTTCTAAGAGCATCTCCAATCCGAAAGCAATGTAATGTCTTCAAAATATTACGTGGAAACAATAGTTTTACAATGTCTAGCCTACATGTCAAGAAATAATATCTGTATAACAAAAGAGACTCCAATGCAAATGTGGTGGAAAAGTAAAACTTGTCTACATGACAAACTGAATACGTTTGGTATGCTGAAAATATGGCTGTGATTGAACTAAAAAGGATGCATTTTGCTGATAACAGAAAAAAGCATGGAGTAGTGGTTAGAAAAATAGGTGATTTGGTGATGTGTATTGTTATAAAATGTGAAACCTGATGTCTGAAACTGGAAATGCTACTCCACAATGTGAAATTATTCTTCTCACACGTAAGCTTCTACATCGAGTTTCAAATTGCATTAGAGAAATGATAGTACTAATATTTGTCAATTGTCTACATGTCCTGGACTTCACAGTGAAATTCCTTCAGCATTGAAGATGCTCTAAGTAGTGCTTTTTCAAAATAGTGCCACTATTAGACGTTTGACCTTAATGCGAAAGACCCTGAATTTGAAACTAACATATCGTAGTTCGAATATATATTAACATGAAATATGTTGTATGCTACAAAAAATTTGTAGTATTAATATTTTCTAATTTCTATTTTCACAAAAAAACAAGAACATTCTGTATTATTTGCTAATCAATTAAAATCTTAATGGAAAACAAATTAATGTTATTGTTTAAACAGGTACGTATCTGCAGTTGCTTTCAAAATCGTTTTTGCATAGTGGATGTCTGTATTTGTGTTTAATCGTATATGTTAAAAATTGTAAATGAAGAAATATAAGCAAGGAAGAAGTATTTTAACATATTTATTTTCAAGTCTCATTAATTATAAAATTACACAAAATCAACAAACATGCTAATAATAAACATTTTTGAACAATTATAATGCATTAAATGTTTATAATAACAGCATTAACTTAATAAAAAAATTACATATCTTTCTTTGTACTAAAATGCACATGAAATAAACTATAATCCTAACAAAAATCGAACGGATGGTTTCTGAGTGAGGGCTACTTCGCATCTGCATCTGTATCCACTTTTATATTTATTGTGTATTTACCCTCTTTTCGAACATGGATACTAAAGGATTTTGGATTTTTCGAGTATCCATTGATAGCTTTATTATAATGTATGGTCAATTTTAAGAATACGAATATTGCAAATTAATATTAACTTCAACTAAACATCTAATGATATTATATAGCCTAAAATATCATTTTCATTACTAAAAACAAAATCATATAAAACAAAAAAACAAAATTTTCATTGCACACATTTAGCATTAATTATTAAAACGAAAATATACATTAATTTGGTTTTAACGAGCAAGAAATGGAAAAACCATAATAGCTTCAACAAATGTTTTATCCAATCGCTAGGGGGGTTTGTGTCGTTGTGACAACGACGTGGGTTCGAAACTTAGAAAGACATACTAAAAGATTACCATACGCATACGTTAAGATCATCCACTTATGTGGTGCTCATCGATCGAGCTAGGTGCACTTTGGAAGGGGTTACTACCCTGGTCAATATCCCACCTGAACAAATTAAAAAAAAATGTTTTAACCAATCGAAAACATTGCTAATGTCATAATCATAAGTGGAATAAACCTTTTTAGAATATTCTAAATTGCACTCCTATTTTTTATTTTGATAAAATAACTAATCTTGTTTCGAAAATTAAATCTAAAAATTAATCGTTATAATGCTTTATTTTAAAAAATGAAAATATTTGTAGTTTTCTTCGTAAATACTTGCATTACATAATTTTCAAGTGTTTTAATATGCCCGTGAAGAACCCGACGGACTGGTAACCACTTGAGGGGAATTGAGTTGTGCGCGTCCACTTAAACTCAGGGCATCTACAATCCTCGAGTACTATTTTCTGTGAGAATACATGCAAAGCAGGGTTGAACTTGAGTTCATTACGAGATTTGGAACTTATTCCCATTGCGTCATTCATGCTAGCCAAAATTTTCAGATATTTTCCTATTACTTTGCAAACGTTTGTTGACTTCTCTTTATGTATTTGTAGAGTTTCCCATGGATATCCTAAAACTTAAAAATATGAATTTTTTCAAAAAATATATTCTGGAGGGATGACCGTGTATTTTGAAATTTACGTAGTATGCTTTATATGAAAATCCCAAATAAAATTATGAAAATTAGGCATATGTCCTGATTTTCAAATTTCACTACAAGATAATGCAACTATTCCAACGGCTTAGGGATGTAGGCGGCCGTTGAGAGCCATTGGAATAATCGTTGCTATAAAGTTCACAGCTTCTAACGGGAACAGAAGCAATGGGCACTTTCCAACGGACATTGGGAGCTGTTAGAGCAATATGACTAATAAGCCCTTTGTAGCTGTTGAAAGCCGTTCCAAAACGATGACCAATAAGTTGTTGCACTCCGTTGGAAATCTGGGTGTTTTTTATATAACAGCAAGCCAATATCCTTCCAGCCACACCATATCCATTTCCATTTCATTCCACATATATATAATACATATATAACATCCAAACACCTCAATATGTGTAAAATAAAACATCCAAACATCTCAACATATACAAAATAAACATTCAAACATTTCAAACCAAATTCCCAACCTTACGCATCAACAAACTAAGTGTATACTATCAAAATACATTCAAAATAGCATACTCGACAACTCTAAATCAACATATACAATATCAAAACACAATCCTCTTTGAACTCCAAGTCAATATTTACATCATGCAAGCACAAACACAATAAAAACATATCTCTCAATCATCTTCGTCGCCTCCTCCGTAAGCACCAGACGACGAAGGAAAGGAACCATGTTGTTGCACATACATTACTAGTTTTTTATAATGGCCCGAAAGATTGTCGGTCCCGAAAATCGACATAAATACGTCCATTGTATAACATGTCGACTGCTCAAGTACCGAAAATACCGAATCATTAGAGTTAAAGAAAATAAGATAGAACTTAGAAGAGAGTAGAAATAATACACACAATCTCACAATCACAGTGGAATAAAATATAAAATATATAAACGTATAAATATAGAACTGTAACTGTATATACATGTCATATATCAGAGTACATCATATATGACATAGCGGAAAATAAATAATAGATAACTAAAGGTGAAGCCTCCTGCTCGAAGATCCTTCAAGTGCATCCATGAGAACCTAAACTACTTGACTGCCCGTACAAATTTTGGCACCCAAGAGTTTTAGGGAAAATAAAACAAAATAAACTCTGAGTCAGTCATGGGACTGATGTGAGTAAACTCCAAACAACTTGCTTAACTTTGAAAATCCTTTTAAAAGAATGGAACTGACACGACCACACATAAACATGACACATTTTCCGCTTACGTTAACCAAATCACTTTTATATTATAAAATCCAGTAATATTATGATAATGTCTTTTAATCCACAAATAAAATATGAATATAGCCGAAAAGCTTTAATCTCACTTTTCGACATAATTGTTTTGCAACTAAAAACGTACGGCTCGTATTGGAGTTTGGATTTCCAACATGACTAGTTATGGAACCACCTTTCGATCAGTGTTCTCTAGAGATAAAACATCGGGGTTCAACAAGAACACTTTGCAACCGGCCACATAGAACCGGCCACTCATTCAATTTGAGTGTACCGAATATATCATCACCATGGTTGTTGGTCGTCCAACCATTCCCATTTCGAAGCATACAAGAAGGGCCAATTGATTTCTTTAGATCAGGTAATGATATACCCTAATTGGTATGACCTACATAGCCCTATTGCCTGTCCGATTTCAGTCATTTCCCGGTCGATGAGGCTTGAAGCTGCGATACCTTTTTGGAAACATCACATTTAACTTTGAACACCACATTGTTAGATCCATCAATCACTAATTGACTTACACAAATATACTCATGGTGTTAAGCTAAAGAAGTTGCCTTCTTCGACACCACACTTGGTATATTTGTAAAAATCAATATACGTGATTATTGGAAATACACTCTCAGACATCCGTCTATACAAGTTCGTTCTGGGACTGAAGAAATCGAAGGCATTATTTCCTATTAATCCATCTTAGGAAATTTCCACCTAAATAGAAATAGCCCTTACATTTTTCTCCGTCTTCGATTATCTTCAATATAATCTAATTCACAATGCCTATGCCTATACAGAGTGGTTTTCAGATAATAATTTTGATCTCGATCTCTTCTTATTGGCAACGATAGTATTAAATTAGTTAATACTTTGATATTTGGTTATTTCACTATTAAAGAAACAAACATTCAACCAAAGATTTTATTCTAGAAGGAAATACTTCCGGTTAAACGCCAAACAACACTGATCCCATTTTTAATTAATATTTAATTAATTAAACCATTTCCCAACTTCCATTATCAATACCTTTACCTATATATTTTTCAAACCGCTTTGGCCTCTCACGATATTTGAAAAAATAAACATTTCCTTATTTCACAAAACCCTTTATTTCTATATTTAAAATATCTCTTATTATAGTTGGAAACCATTTCCATTTACTTAATCTCTTTCACTAACCCATTCATTTTCTGTATTTAGGAAAATATTCGTTACATATCTCCTAACTACAATTCCTTGGGTTAAAACAAATATTGCGTAAAACATCATTACGACAACCCAAAATACCCCATATTCAACTTTCTATATTTTAACATTGATCTTCGATACTGAATATTTTTTATTTATTAGTTAATAATGAAATTAATCAAGTTGGGGTACAATTATCTCTCAGACCTTGACTAAATAACATTCTTAATTTTAAAATGGTCAAATATTACCCATCTCTAATATCAATATCAACATCAATTATAACATATATGTTAAGATTCCATATTCAACTTAAACCATTCCCTTTTGAAAATCATTTACTATAACAATGGTGTTATAGACCACGCTTTCCTATTATTATGGAAAACATCTATTACAATAATAAATGTTGAAATCTATGTTTTTGATATTGAATTCATTTCAACACACTTCACCAAAAATAATTTCAACTTAAATTTGAAATATTATTTCGAAAATAACAACTAACCAATTATTCATTTTTAAACGTGTATACATTTTATTTTCTAACATCCAAGGTTAAACTATCAAAATAAATTTGATTTCACATTTATAAACCTTTGTCCATAATCCACTTAATATTTTATAAATTTCATTAATAAGCAAAGTTTCCGTTTTGGCTCGTTTACCCAAATTTATAAGTTTATTTCTTAAACCTCTTTTGTTTATAAAATCCATACTCCATTTACAAAGCAAACCATTTTAATATTTCCATAAATGTTACAAATTCCTGCTTAATTTTATAAACTTATATTTATAAAATCTTTTTACTTATAAAATTTCATTATATGTTTACTTCGAATCAATTTCCCAAAACTCACTTAGAAATTGGTTTATAATTTCATTTGACTTAAAATCCATTTATAAAATTTTGGTTTAAAAAATCAACATAAATTTACTCGTCAAATTCCAATTGTAAGTTTATCTATAATTATAAATTTCATTTATAAAACTATTTGTTTATTTACACTTCCCATTTAGTTAAATATTCATCATTTCCCTTTTAAAATATTTCAAAAGCCATAATTTTTATAATTTTTAAAAGTACCTTTTTTTTTTACAAAACCTTTGTCTTTTATTACTTCTACTTTAAGATAATATCATATTATCACAAAACTTATATTCATAGAGAACACATAATTTATTTTCATACTTTAAATATT
The DNA here is from genome assembly GCA_030737875.1 of Allium sativum. Taxonomy (NCBI): domain Eukaryota; kingdom Viridiplantae; phylum Streptophyta; class Magnoliopsida; order Asparagales; family Amaryllidaceae; genus Allium; species Allium sativum. Next base: position 41,017,620 of record CM060913.1, read on the forward strand.
GAAATATTAGCTTCTTAAAATATTTAGTTTTAAATTATAGTTTCTACTAAATAAAATTCAATTATACTTTCAAAAAAAAAATCATTTTCTTATAAACCTCAACATAGTCGATTCCCAATTTTAAATCCCTTTGGATTTATCTCAATTCAATTTACATTCCGAACCTCAGAATAAAATCCACTATTTTTTTTTCAAAACAATATTCAATTTCCCTTTAAATTGACACTTGAATTTATATCCTCAAATTTATTCAATGATGATTATTTCACTTCAGTCATAAACATCATTCATAAATTAACTCCTTTTTTAATCCATTAAAACAAGTTTATATTTTCAAACCCATTTGGAATTTAACTTCTACTTGGAAAACATTTCCCTTAAAATCTTTTTATATATCTCAAAATTTCCTTCTTCTTTTCTTCATTCAAATATATTTTATGGTATTTAAATATAAAAATTTAGGGCCGGAGCTTTTTAACATCCAATCGCACAATAGGCTATCACAAAATATGCAAAACGTTATGTATGAAATCAAACAGTATAAATTTTGAGGAATCCAGTTGGATCTCTCCAACTTATTTCTCTGCATCCGTATATGTTAGTCAACATAAATAATACCAATCCCGCTTCAAGGCGATATATTGCAGTATAAAGAGTCATCCGCTATTATGCAGGGGGCATAGGCTCTTTTCCGCTAAAATGTGTGGGAATATCCAACTACCAAACCTATATCTACTGAATATAAACCAACTGATAATAATCTACTAACCATCCAAACAAGAAACAATTAGTTTTAACTATACAAATTAATTTTAAATATGAAGTTCTGAGTGAGATTTACTCACCTTGATTTTAATCATCGGATAACGATTTATTTTCGATTAAATTAAACATACGTTTAATTTAACCAAAAATTCCAGCTGGCTCCAATCCGATTCCATCCAATTTTATCAGGTAGATATTATTACTACGATCATAACATGGTAGATCGCGTTCAGTTTGGACCTAAAACGAGTTATTTATTTAGTTTACAAATTTCACTCATTAAATAAAATGTTTATATACCCATTACCATTTTAAGGCTTTGATTTATGTGATTAACTCACATTAATCACCTTCCTTCTCCAAACATTCGAACAGGAGTTTTGAACCATTTAACTCCGTTGACCGTCCCTCTCTACCTCTGCAACCGTCGATTACCATCATCGACCCTACCAAGCTTCATTCCATCGCGAGCTACCATCAACCACCCCCTTTACCAACAACTCACAAGCCCTTCCCGAAAACTACTCCACGACCAATCGCTACAAGATGCAAAACTTCCTTTCACCAAACCTCACCAAACTCAGCCTACACGTGCGCCTCACACTTTTGAACAACCCGCCACCGCTCCCTTCTGTTATCTCTCCCTGAATCTCCAGTTACCCTCAACCCTAGGTTCATTGGGTAAACTTGGACGATTGGAAAAAATGATCGAACCCTATAAAACCTGTATCAAGTTGAAGGTCTTCCTTTTACGAAGTCAACAGAACCAGAATCAACGGATTCCATGAAGTAACTGATTTTTTTTAAATGAAGAATAAACAGGAGGAAGCTTAATTTTATAATCGTTCGTTTCAGATAGAAATAGAATGAATGAGATTAATTTTAAAGTCAAGAATTGTAAAGATTCGGTGCTGAAGATATGTAAAACCAAGGATCAAGAAAAAATTCTTTTCGAGATTTTAGCTGAGATTTTGAAAAGATTTTAAAGGATTTTGAAAGATTTGCCGAGATTTTTTTAAGATTTGAAAACGTTGTTCTGAAAGTGACCCTTATTTTATAATATTATATTTACTATTTTTTCCGTTTCATGTTTTCCATTCGCATCATCACATAGAATCTCCAACCGCTATGAAAATTTACACCCTGCTACAATTCAATATTCCAGACTCGATGAAACCGTTTTCACCGAATTCCGAGACTTTTGCAAAAGCACTATTATAACTTAAACGGTTAACCGATACACATTTATATCGCGCATGATCACATAATAACTCCAATTGATTCGAAACGGAAATTTTTACAATAATTAACCATTATGGATTTAATAAAATTTGTTTCGTTGAAATCCGAGGTCGTTTGAGAAATGGTTATTTTTAAGGGTTAAATTAAACTCATAAAATATAAATCAATTTCAAAACAATCAAATTCATTGAAAATAACTTATTATTATCGTTCTAATTCAAATAGAATTTATATTATTGTTAGAATCATTTCGATTCATTTTTAACTTAAAATTCAAATACTTCTCGTTTTCTATTACGATAATTCGATATATTCGAAATTAAGTCATATTCCGCTCTATTAATTCGATTACTCTGAAAAAAATCCATTTATATTTCCAATTCAATATTTAAACCAAATTAAATGTTTCAAAATTCAATGACTAAAAAGTCCGAGTCGTTACATTCCTCCCCCTTAAAAGAATTTCATCCTTGAAATTACAAAGGTATGAAAAATGCTTCAAACCATGAACTTTTCAAAACCCACTTAACTGGAATTCGACACTTCGTATTTCTACAATTTTAGTTTCATACAAAACTGTTACTTTCCATGACATAATTAATTTCCAATTTTTAATTCCAAATTCATCAAATTGTACTCAATTTAAAAATATTGCTTTTTAGCTTACAAAAATTTTGAAATTTTTTCCAACTCCCTAAATTTTAAAAAAAAAATCGATAGAATATCCGATGTACGAAGGAGCTTTTGCAATATGACAAAAGAGAAAAATATATACATTGACCCAGCGGTCGGAAAACAGTTCATATATCCTTTTTTGTATATTTGCGTAGGTGTGCCTTATCTAAGTGTTACTTAAGTGAGTTTGCTCGATTTTTATGCCATCTACACAAACAAAAATCAAGTCCTACAGCTCCATATACTGGTACTTATTCAATTTAAACATATGTCTCAAATATATGAAATTTATTAATATTTCATTGATTAATAACTGAAAACACAAAAATTCCAAAACCATACATGTAGTATCTAGTATATAGAAGGTATATGCTAATACAAGGTTCAAACATCTAGTTACTCGGTTCAGATTTAATTTATATGCAATTCCATTCAATTTCAATGATTCACATGTCATTCATTAACATTTAAATCATATTTACTCAAATTTATTCTAAGCCAAGTTATATAACCTTCCTATGATTCACATCAATTTATTTTCTTTCATTTATAACAACAAACAATTTTTTCTATGCAAATTTTGACGTTATTCCATTATATAAAATAATCACTTATATTTCTAGTTAATTTTAATTGATTCCAATTCAATTCATCAAATCCATCTCAACTTTAAATTTTATTAACGAATCTGGTTTTTAATTCCATACATAACCGACAAATCGGTTTTTAGTTATCAAATTTTTCTAAAAAAATTCTAACTCTTTAATTTTTGAAAAATTTTGCCAGCATCTCCGTTGTACGGCTCAGTCGGTACAATTACAAAATGTCTTTCTAGGTCCTTTCCATTCAAAAACAAAAACAAAAGGCCAAACGACTTGCCAGATAGACTCGTAAAATCATCAAACCCAACTAAAATGTAGACATGTAACTTTTTGTCGAGCACTCTATTTTATTTCTTTCCTTTGCTTCCATTACATACTTGTTTAATATATACATATGCATTTTCAATTGATTTCAAATCAATCCAACCTTTTTAATTTAATCCCATATTCAAGTCACTAATTAATTCTCTAATTAGCTCATTTACTATATTCATTTTAATTTTAATCAATCATATTCAAACACATTTCATTCTCTTATAAATAAGTTGAATTCAAATTCCATATTTGATTCAAAATTTTAGTTCATAAATCCAATTATCTTAACCAAGTTAAGTTCTATCCATATATTCCATTAACTAATTAATTTCTTTAATCAGTTATCTTCATTGCATAATTCAAAAGGCTTATTTTTATTTCAAAAATCAATCCATTTAATTCACATGAGTCCATATTTAATTAACTCAAGTCTAGATTTTATTTATGGAAATCCAAATTTTATTCACTTAAATCATTCCATTTTATTAAATAAACCGTTATGGTTCATAAACTACCATACTGCGATTTTTTTTAATTTGATTTTAATATAACTCAAAATCTACTATATGAAATCTCGATTTTTCTCCTCCATTAGGAAATTATAATCCGATAGATCCGAAAGTTTCTTACTTCAAAGAATTTTGGCTTATAATGAATCCTATGTACTCGATTGAAGTTCAAATCGTAAAATTACGAACTACCGCGATGCAGCGAGATCCTTTTTAATTAAATTTTAATTATATGTTTAAATTTAGTTTTATTAATAAATTCCAATCTCATTCTCGTATATTTTAATATAAATTAAGCTAGATTTTCAAATATAACTTCAAATTTTAAATTATCCAAAATCGTTGAATTTTCCATTCAAAATTCATAACTAAGTTATAAAATCGTTTATGGCTCAATTTTTTATATCCAATCTCCACTCGATATTAAATTCTATTTAGCTTAAATTAAATTTTAATATATTAGATTCACTTTTACCATTTTAATCCATTCAACTTGCACAAGTTAAATTTAAATTTTAGAATTCAAATTTCCAGTTTTGTTTCAAATCAGTTTGGAATCATATAACAGACTTAGTTTAATATCGAACAAAAACTTAGTTTAATATTCCATTTGAGTAACCTTCCAAATGCCTCAGGTCGCTGACGGACCTATCATAGAGGCTTGTCAGTTTACACTTTGATAGGATGAGCCTGGAAATAATGTCGTAGCTTTCGCATGGCTATCAGAAGGTCGTATGCGAATTTTCGAGTTAGAGTAATTGTGTTCTACTCCAGTCAGTTTCTTGCTTACATTGTACACAGACCATTGAACCTTATCTTCTTCATGGATAGGTACTGAGATAATTGCATGCAATGATACCGCCAAATACACGAATAATTACTCAAGATCAACAGGCTATGACAGAATTAGAGGCCCCTCTAAATGGCTCAGCAAGTTTTGAAAGGCTTCGAGACAGTCAGGCGTCCAAGCAAAGTTACACATCCCATTTTTATCAAGTCGAAGAAAGAAATGCACTTGTTTTTTGCCTTAGATATGAATTTACCTGTGATGGCCTGCCCCGCATCAGCCGACATTTCCTCTGAAATGCGTTGTACTGATGTCCAACCAGCACGGGACGATCGCAAAGGTAAGGAAAAGAAAGGAATTTGAACTAACAAGGAACCTGTAGAATGTCTCACAGTGCACGCGATAAAATATAATAATAACATAACTTGACATAAAACAGGAGAGACAATGCATAAGCTGAAAACTAAACCATCATAGCAGCGGAAATCCAAAATACAACTTATTATCCAAACCAACATTATTACAACTTTGAAATATCGTCTCTAAAGCCAAAGAAAGAGGTACACTACTAATGCCTAAAGTAGTGACCAACAACAACACAGGGAGAATATATATATATATATATTATATATATATATATATATATATATATCATACGTGAGAGTCTCCTGCTCATCTCCGGTACAACTACTCATGCATAATCACCTGACCTGTCTCTAATCTGTCCATTTAAGAGCACCCAGAGTAAAAAGAAGAGCCATAAACCTCTGGGTCAAACATAAGTCTGGTATGAGCGATAAGCAGCAAAATAGAACAATAACAGGTATACATAACCATACCTGAACCTGGACCTGCAACCAAAGAGTTAGCACAACAGGATGTACAATACTCTAAGGTGACACTAACACATGGTGTGAAAATAATGGGGAAGGGGAGTGCATGTTATCGTGATAACAAACATCCTCACATCTCTCACTCAGTGCGTAAAGTATACGATATCTACCACTTTGATCACCCAATTCTTTGTTACGATCACTCTGCCCCATGGAGTCATGACGGCTCTACTGCACTGATCCGTAACCACTAATACTTTGCTATATCCATTCTACCCCATGGAGTCATAATAACTCCACTGCACTGGCTCATAGACCTGCTACGATCACTTTGCCCCATGGAGACATGATAACTCCACTGCACTGATCCATAGCCAATACCCGTCTCAGTGGTGAGTCAAAGCTATAGACATCGATAACCCCTTTGCACACGTCCCGTAGCAAATTCCAACTCATGAAGTTAACTCGTTGGTTCCCATCTGGATCCTAAGTAACAAATCATCATTTGGACTACCTTTGCATCTCAGGTTTTGGTCATTATCCCGTTCGCACTTCAGTTTCCATTCAGTTCATTCGTTGTACAGACTTGGAGATCGGTTCGTGATTCACCCTGGTCATCGGTTCATGGCTCGCCCTCCTGTTCTCGGCTCATAATGATGCTCCTGGGTCGGTTCGTGGGTCCCATCTGGTCCACGGTTCGTAATGCTTGGAGTGGCTCGTAGTGCCCTATTCCGGTTCGTGGATGGTCCCTACTCTGGTTTGTGACTCAAGATCGTGGCCTAAGCTCCAGGTCGGCTCGTGACTTGCTGTTGGCTTGTAAAGGGTGCTTCGAAAGCAGGGGGTCGGGTCGTGACAAGTGCTTCACGAACGGGCACTGACCAATTTCCTGCAACTCTTTCAGCAAGCAATTTACGCCATACGACGGCATTTTCGACCAATCTAACTTTTCTATGCAATCACAAATCATTCCAAACAGTCATAACAACATGTAGAAACGACCATAAACACCAAACAACAATTTAACATGTCAATACGGATCAAACATACCCAAATCCCATGTTTTCCCCTTAATCATGTTTATCCATAACTAACGATAGAATTAGCAAAACTTATCCAAATTAACCCAAATTTTTGTCATAGCCCTAAAATAATATTTAAGAATTTTACAAATTTTTCCAGAATTTTAACATGCATAATTTCGCTAATTAACACTAATCACTCCTAATTAGCTGTAATTAGTGAAAAACAATGTAAATCACTCACCTTAGCCACAAATGAATTATAGATCTGAACTTCTCTACTGTTTTGGGTCAAATTCCTATGTGACACAACAACTCCAACTCTGATTTGGTGTTGATTTGCCTTGATTTGATGTTGATTAGGCTAATATATGCTTAAACGGTGATTTGGAGGTGATTTAGAAGGTGGAGGCCATTGCTAGGGCTCAAAGGATGAAAGTGGCGGTTGTAAAAACTGAAATGAAATGTTTTTTCCTAACCCTATCGGCCCTCCCATAATCCTAATCCCGAAATGAGTTATGGGCCTAGCTGCTAATCACCTTAATTAGGCCAGGTTAAGTTGTTTTTCACCTTCTAAATTTTATTCCAGCCATAACTCCAAAACGGTAAGTCTGTTTGGCTAATATGACCACTCTACGGAAAGCTAAACCATTATCTGAGTCGAATGGAAGTGGTTCAGGTCAAACTCCTTACCAATCAAAAGTTAAGGACGAAACAAGATTCGTCAGGGGTAAAAACGGTCATTTAAAAATTGGCAAAAATCGTGAACATGGGAAATGACCCCAACAGTCGTTCCCCAAAGTTACACGACCATACGACTTCATATTAAAATGAAATAAATATTCTACGATCCTCCGTTACGTAGAATACAGGTCGTTACATTCTTACCCCCTTAAGAAATTTCACCCCCGAAATTACTTAACCAAAACATACAAAGGATCCCGCATGCCTACCAATCATTTACAACCAACCAAACATACATAGCAACATAACAAGCCTATCCTAGCATGAGGTTTACTGACAAGGGGATAACTAAATGGTCATTAAAGTCTTACCAGGCAAAGAGTTCTGTATACAACTTCCTTATGCTCTCCTCTGTTTCCCAAGTACAGTCATTCTCGTTATCACTCCGCTGGACCTTGACCAGTTGCACCGTCTTCCTTCGAAGCTGCTTTGTATCGTACTCGACAATACGGATCGGCCTGCGGTTCCCAACCGCCTCGAGTTCTACTTCGATGTCGTCTAACTGATCCGGTGAAATAGCCATAATAGGGTCGTGCATGAACTTTCTTAACTAGGAAACATGAAATACGTTGTGAACTGTAGCCATCTTGTCAGGTAATTCAACCTTATATGCTAAATTCCCAACTTGCTCAAGAACTGGGAATGGACCAACAAATCTCGGTGCTAACTTGCCTCTCCTGCCAAATCGAATCATGCTCTTTAACGGAGAAATCTTGACAAACACCAAGTTGCCAACGGAGAATTTCAATTCTCTTCGTCTCTTATCAGCATAACTCTTCTGCCTATCTTGGGCAGCCTTCATTCGCTGTTGAATAACCTTGATCTTATCTGAAGTTTATCTTATCACATATAGCCCAAGCACAAATTTCTCACCAATTTCTATCCAACATGATGGTGAGTTGCACAGTCTTCCGTACAAAGCTTCATATGGAGCCATACCAATACTGGACTGATAACTATTATTATATGCGAACTCCACTAGATGTAAATGGTCATCCCATGATCCTCCAAAATCCAATATAAAAGCTCTCAAGAGATCCTCCAATATACGATTCACCTACTCTGTCTGATCGTCGGTTTGAGGATGTTACGCGGTACTGAGATGTAATTCTGATCCTAAAGCCTCTTGTAAGCTCTTCCAAAACCCACTAGTAAACAACGGATCTCTGTCGTGCATAATGCCTTTGGGTACTCCATGAAATCTCACTATCCACTTCATATACAGTTCTGCTAACTTAGCTGCTGTTCTGTTCGACTTGACGGGTATAAACCTTGCACTCTTGGTCAATCGGTCCACAATCACCCAAATGTTGTCATGGCCAGACCGAGTTCTTGATAATCCGTCAATGAAATCCATTGAGACTTGTTCTCATTTCCATTCTGCAATTTTCAATGGTTGCAGCAAACCACTAGGCTTCTTTTGCTCGGCTTTAACTAGCTGACAATTCATGCATTTGGATATAAATTTCCCAACGTCTCTCTTCATGCCTTCCCAGTAGTAGGTCTGCTTCATGTCTCGATGCATTTCGTTACCACCGGGATGTATAGTCAGTTTCGAGTGATGACATTCTCTAAGCACTTCATCTCTCAATCCATTGGCATTGGGTACAACTAGTCTCCCATTCTTTCTAAGCATCCATCTTGATCAAGCCCATACTTGTTCATCTCCTCATCGATACCCATCTCTAACATGGAGATGATTTCCAATAGGTTAGGATCGTCCCTCTGCTTGGAACCAATCCGCTCAATCAAAGTGGGTCTGATCGCCAAACTTGCTAACATTTCTGGATCCAATTCGCACATTGGTTTGAATTCATACCCAGCGATATACTCCAGTTGCTACCATTCAAAAAACATAGGCACTAAACTAGCATGTCTCCTACTCAATGCATCAACTACTACATTTGCCTTTTCTGGTGTATATGCGATATCAAAATCATAGAAAGCCAAGAATTCTAACCATCTTTGCTGACGAAGATTTAAATCCTTCTGAAAGAAATAATACTTTAATGACTTATGATCGGTAAACAACTCGAATCTTTCTCCCAAAAGATAATGTCTCCACATCTTTAACGCGAATACGATCGCTGCCAAATCCAAATCATGGGTAGGATATCTTTTCTCATGCGGTTTCAGTTGCCGACTAGCGTAAGCAACTACCCTACCTCCTTGCATCAACACAACACCTAGTCCGGTACCACATGCATCCGTGTATACTGTCATCTCTTCATTCCCTTTAGGAATGACTAACACTGGCGCACACGTCAACTTTTCCTTTAGAATCTTGAATGCATTCTCGCACCTTTCGTCCTAGAAGAAAGCTTGATTCTTCTTGGTCAACTGAGTTAACGGTGCCACTATCTTGGAGAAGTCTTGGATGAACTTACGATAATATCCAGCTAACCCCAAGAAACAGCTTACGTCCATTGCACTCTTGAGCGTAGACCAATCCTGTACCGTATCCACCTTCGCAGGGCCCACTGCAATACCATTCTCTAAAACAACATGGCCCAAGAACCTCACTTCCCTCCTCCAGAAGTGGCACTTAGAAAATTTCGCTTTCAATTGATGTTTTCTCAACACCTCCATCACTATCCTCAAATGTTTCTTGTGTTCTTTCTCTGTCCTCGAGTAAACCAAGATATCGTTTACGAACACAAGAACAAACTTATTCAATTGATCCGTGAATACCCTATTCATAAGATCCACAAAATATGCTGGTGCATTGGTCAATCCGAAGGGCATGACCAACTACTCATAGAATCCAGACGGCGTCCGAAATGTCGTTTTTGGAACACTCTCAGCTGCAACTCGGAGCTGATGACACTACAAAAAAACGCTGATTTTGCAGTGGACGAATCCGTCGCTAAATATGTTTTAGCGATGGATTTGTGACGAATAGCACTGGTCGGTAAATTTCACGTCGATATTTTAGTGACCATTTTGCGATGGAATTTAACGTCAATTCTCCAACACTTTACAGTCATTTGTCAATATTTTTAAATTTAATTTAAAAAAACTTTATCGATATTTTACTGACGGACATATATTTCTTTGATATATATTTTAATAAATTTTCGTCGAAGATCCCTTGCTAAATAGCAAGGGATTAGAAGCGGATATTTTCAATTTTTGCTTCACTTTAGATATCGGTCGCTAATTCGTCACAAATGCTAGCATTTTAGCAAGGTTATTGATGATTGTTGTTTTTATTTCTGTCGGCAATCACACGCAAATTTGCAAAGCTCACTCATTATTCCGTCGATAAATGTTACTATAATAAATTACTAATTCTCAACTGACAGAAGCCATTATTAATTAAGATACTTAGTTAATATGAACTCAAAAATAACACCATTCATAGTCAAATAACGACAAAGAATATCAATTAACATACAAACACAATACATAATTAAATTGCTAAACTCAATACATAATCAATACTTTCATACAAAGAGACGGAAAGCTAAAGTCATAAAATTTCAATACATTCCGAAAAATTAGATAAGTTTACATTGACATCGTTCTAGCATACAAAATTTTTGGCGTATGTACATAAAAATATCATGAGGATGAAATATTTTCGAAAGTACAATGGCCATTTTCCAGCTCTAAATGGGATCTTTTCCAAATCTTCTTGTATTCCATCATTACGTGCTTTTGATTTATTTTTTCCGTTCTTCAACCGCTACTAAAATCTACAAGTGCAGACAACAAAGATAATATTTTGTACATGACACATACACGATACAAACAGTAATAAAGAAACGACAAATATTTTTATTATGATATCTTCGTTTCAATTTGCAACTCGGTTTTTTTAACTGACACCGTAATTCAGTTGTAATATGAGTTGCTTTGCAAAAAGATTTTAAGAACTCAGTTTTCAACTCAGTTGCAAACTAAGTCTATTAATAATGGGTTGGATTGCATAAATTTCGCAAACCGAGTCGCATTTCCAGCTCATTTCTGAAAACCAATATAGTTCTTAATGACATAGTATATCAAACATTGAAAAGCATATTTTCAATTTGCAGTACCTCTAAATGGGATCATTTTCAAGTCTGCTAACTTGTATTCTATCACAAGCTTTTGGTTTTTTTTAATCTTTCTCCAGCTGCTTCTGTTAAATACAACATGCAATGAAAAGACAAATAAACTTTTTTGTTTATAATACAATAGCTAACAACAAAAAGGAGCATCGTTTGAGCAAAAAAAAATCAGTTAAAAAAGGAAGCTGACGTAAGATTCTGAAACTTAACACCTTCACTTGATAACATGGCCATTTTTGCATGTTCAACAGTAATGTCAACATAGTCATCATCAAAAGTAACTCCTTTTATGACATTTAATCAATCTGAAATATAATGGTAAATCATAAATGGTTTCCATATATATATATATATATATATATATATATATATATATATATATATATAGGGAAATTCTATATGAACACAAAATTTAGACACAAACTGAGACACAATGAATCTCTACCGTTAGATTGCCCTCTGAATTCCACTTCTCACATAAAGACAAACTGATCCAATGACTCATATTTTATGTCTTTCTATTTGTGTCCCAATAGCCGCTTCCATATATATATATATATATATATATATATATATATATATATATATATATATATATATATATAGAGAGAGAGAGAGAGAGAGAGAGAGAAGAGAAATATGATGTAAACCTACTGCTATAAACAAGTTGAAATAAGAAGATAAAGGCACTTACCATACTAGTAGGAAAATTAATCATTCTGTAATTGTAGATCGTACGCCGACTAGGGTGTTTACCATTGAAGTAATTAGACGACAATACATCACATCTTTAAGACAAAATAAGTACAAATTATGTGGTATCTAATATCAAGTCCCAAATTTTATAAAGACAAAAAATATTTGTCTCAATCAAACTTAAGACCAGCCAATTTGTATTAATTACGTTACTAAATTTAAAATTCACTAGAGACATTAATATGGTCTTAAATGCATATAGTAAAGACCATGAATATGGTGATAAAGATGTGACAAATTGCCTTATTAACAAAAAACTCTTCACCGCACATAAAAGCAACCTTGTTAATGGATTCATCCCATCAAGCACCAACAAAACTGTACACAGTACAATAACATAGCCCAAAACAGTGTACATAAATAGGCAATTGAATGCTCCAGCATAAAAATAACATTCATGCCCTATACGTACATCAACTATCCTAATATACAGCAAATGAGTGCTCCAGTGCTTCACAAGATGTGCATTACAAAATAGCATACAATAGACATCGGGGATTGTTAAAGGTACTCCACATTTGGTTAAGGGGAGGATAATTTTAAGGGGACTCCAGCTTATATTTTTTTTGTTAAGGGGAGTTTGGTTTATTTAAAACAGAAAAGAAAAACAGACATAACTACCCATGGCTTGTCACTTATGTTAAACTCTAACTTACTAAATTCAACGCAAATGACAAACTTGGGAATTACTAAACATCTCAATTACGCAAATTAAATACAACATATTAGATTAAAATTTTCGTTTCTGCATAAACTTAAATTAACCATAAAAATTCTAATATGAAACTACAATTAATTATGTAATCATAAGCCTTCTGATCACCCATGAAACTTTCTTGTGTCTCCATTACATTAAATATATCTTTCTTTTTTTATGTGCATCATCAAATTATTAACACTAGTGTGTAACCCGTGCGTTGCACACGATAATACTATCAAAAAATAGCGTTTATTTTTTTAATGTTAAAATGATGATTTTGTTATGCAATATATGATAAATTTTAACGTGAAATATATATGCTATTAATTAAAATTATTATTATTATTATTTATGTTCAATAGTTTACATATGTGTGTATTTCAGAATTTTTTACTCATTTTTGTTGATATAGATATACATGTTGAAATTTATATGTGTTAATAATTTATTCGATGGATCAACAAATATTTTTTAACAGAATTTTTTTAATCGATTAAATGTAAAATTACGAAGTTAGCTTAACTGTATAACATAGCTGAAAGAATTAAAAAGAAATTTGCAAAAAAAAATATAAATTTGTTGTGGAGTTACTAATGTCCAAAAAGAATATTATAATATAATATATAGTAAATTCTTAATATAAATGAATCATAATTAATTTAAAAATTAAAATTTTCATTATTGTTGATATACATAGTTCATGTTATGTGATTTGTACATATTTATAGTTGCATGAAAAAAATACCTTTTTTAAATATAAATATACATACTAAAATTGACGTATATTTTTAAGAGCTATTAGAAATATGGATTAAATGATATATAAGATATTTAAATAATTAGAATTTAAGAATTCATTAGTAGTTTAAACATATGGATTGAAATATAAAATATCAACAAATAATTGTAAAAATGTTAAAATGTACGTACTTGGAGCGGGAATTATTTTCTTTAATTAATTTATGACAAATTTATTGTGATAAGTGTATAATATTTTTTTTACTATTGTTTACATATATTACTTAAATTTCATAGGTTATTTAATTTTATATTTAGAAGAAAACCTAATTTTTGTCATTTTTGTTGATATGAATATGGTGTACATTTTAAGACATCACACTCAATGTTAATTAGATGAATTAAAAATAATTTATTGAATGAATTCATTTGTTAAATTCAAAATCACATAATTTATTAAAATATATCAATTTAAATGTACAAATTTAAATGATATTGTATAGTGTTTTGTAGATAACTAATTGAATTTTAAAATGTAGGTGTTTAACATTAATATTACAATGCAATACACGGTAAAAATATCAGCGTAAATGAGTTCAACTTTGAACTTGTGATAGTTATTTATGTTTATAATTTATGTTATATGATTGACGTGTTTATATATTTGATTTGTTTTTCAATTTTGTTAATAGGAATATGGTTAATCTTGATGACAAAAAAAGTAAAATAATGTGAGAAAAATAGTATATAAGTGTAAAGTGATAAGCTAATTTGAAACTAAAATATATGGATAGAATTAAGGAGAATAGAGAAACTTGCTAAAATTAAGGAGAGAGCTTTAAAAGTTTCCGCTTTACTATTATTTAATAGATTAATTAAGGTTTAAGTTTCATGGTTTATTTCAAGGGGGATTACAGGGGGTTAATATCGGAATTTTAATTTATATGTTTAAGGGGAGATTGATTTATTTTGTCCTCCCCATAACAATTATTCAATAAATAAAAATTGGTCCTCCCCTTATCCAAATGTGGAGTCCCTTTAACAATCCCCATAGACATCCTAAAAAATAAATCACAAGATGTCCAACAAGATTTCTTCACATAAAATAACATTCAGACCCTTAACGTATATGTCCAACATAAGAATAAGACAGAAGTGAGTCTACCAGTTTTTGTTTGAAAACACTACACGGTACTTCACATTAATATCATGGACAATCTTACATTGCTTACTTCATTGTCTACATTTAATTTTTTATTTTATCTTTTAACTTTTACTTCTGATTTTCTTTTAAATATATTATTTGATTATCTTCATTTTCATTCATAATTCATCTTCTACTTTTTAGTTCTCAGTTTCTCTTGGGTATTTTATTTCCTTATCTGATGATAACATATATACAATTGCCAGGCTTAATTTTTTATTTTCAAAAAATACATGATATAGAAAACAAACATCAGGTATTGAATTTATACGGATATATCTTTACAAAATTTGAATTAATTGGAAAATCCTTTCTTTTAGTTGATAAAATCTACTGAATGCAAGTACAGTAAGTATGCAATTAACATGGCATATCAAAACAACTACCATTTTTGTATGATGTGGTTACCAATATTACCCAAAAAAAAAAACTGATTTCAACTTACAACATTACACTTAATTTTGATCATTTCGTACATTGGATCAACAACTTAATTCTGGTTGGTTGTCACCTATTAAATTAAACTAAAAAACTAGCATGAATGCAACTCTGCAGCTTTATTTGTATTTTTCTACTATATTTATATTTTAGCACTCTCCCCATTTTCACATTTGAGTTTAAGATTTATATTGATAAACAAGTGAATTTCAAATTGACGATACCAGCCAATATTATTTGCTATTCTATAAAGCAAATGGCTACCTACAAATCTAAAAGCTGGAGGTACATAACAATGGCAAAATTATCTAATACTAAAACATGTATCAGTAGTAAACAAACAACGTAAAAAACATTAACACCACAAGAAAAGAGATACTATTACACAAATAGGTACGTAGCCTAAACTGACGAAAAGAGATATATTGAATATAAAGGCAAAAGAAGTGTTGAAATGTTGCGTTATGTACTGTAATGGACAAATCGTGGTCGAAAGTGTGCTAATAATGTTATAGTGCAACTTGACAAGACATAGCATGGCTAAATGTATCACAAGCAATGCTGAATTGAATTCAGTCCTGCTAAAGGCTTAAGTCTTCACTGAAAATAATTTATGCTACAAAAGTAATATTAACCAATGGGGATTGCTGCATCATAAACATTGTTAATAGAACTACACTGAACAAAAAGGCTTATTGGCATGAAAACTGAAATGGCTAAATGATAATAGAAGCAAGTGCCGTCTTGCATAAATTGGTAAAGCTACTATTGAAGTGGTTGAATTTTTCTAAAGGAACACTATGGCAAAACAGTGGGAACGATGCATGGAACAAAGTTTATTGGGTTAAGATAGTGACCAAAATAAGTTGCTAAATAGGTAATGAAGTGGAGCATCGAAGCTTGATTGGGAGCTGAAACTGAATTAAGAAAACAAGTTGTGGACTGAATCCAGAAGCAAACAGAGTGAGCTGAACTGGATGTTGAACTGAAGCTTGACTGGTCAAAATCTGATCTCCAAGCAGAGACAATAGGATAAGACTAAGGTTAAAAGAAAACTAGACTGAACCGGGTCTTATCTGAAGCTTTATATATTAGAGGCTAGTTTAGGGTTTAATGTCAGTAAATTTCAAAAACCGAGTAAACCCATCAAAATTGTTACCCTGAAGTCCTTATAAATCCAAATATAGAATTCCGCACATATGTTCAAATTGATAGATAATCAGAGTTAACCGTATGTTTACCATAACATAATTAGAGCAAACCCACCGAAATTTGTTAAACCCAAATTAAAATTAATATAAACTGAAGTTGAAACAAACATGGAACCGGCCGATAAACCCACAGAAATATGATAATTTACCAAATAATTTAATAGCTTAAAATCAAGTCAAGAAAATCATCTGTATATCAAACGAAACTGATCAATGATGAAATTCGCACTGATTTTTTCGAATCTAATGATCTAGCAGTAATAAAAAGAAAAAGGGAAAAATCACATACCGATTTCAGAGTGAAATTTCATCTTGGACCACCACAAAGGAATCGAAGAACATCAGAGCAACCGGAGAATATCAAGATTAAATTCGTTCGAACTGTGGAGTTTTTCGATTCTGGAGGAGACCCAAATTTTCAACAAAGGCGCAGATATTAAAGAAAAGAGAGATCCGAGCTTATTACAAGTGACTTCGCAAAACAATTTCGCACTGATTTATGATTAGACTGGAAAAAACTAACCTCTTATTTCTTCGAGTGATTTTCCAACTCGGACCTATGAATGATCAGGCTTTTGGATATTGAAAGTTCAGGGGGGTAAACGTAAGAGAGATTTTTTTCTTTCTCCAGTATTAGAGAAAGAAGTGATTTAGGGTTTCACACCTGGGAAGAAGAAGTGCGGCCTAATCTGAACTAAAGCGGGATCAACGCGAAAAAGAGGAGGGATAAAAGAAAAGTTAAGCGGGATATGTAAATTAACGGAGGGAAAGCGAAAGTTTATTCGCAAGCAAAATTAAGCGAGAAGAGAAAGCCATTTTGCTATTTTTTAGTTAATTATAAATTATTAGTTAAAAAATAATAAGTTGTACTTATAATTTATCAGCTATTATTTATTAATCATTACTTGTTATTTCTTAATTGCAACTAGATTTTAATTTCTAATTTTTAATTATTATGTATATACTATTACTTAGTAATAGTGATTATTAATTATTAACAAGTAATTGCCATGTCTACATGAATATAAATATATTATCAATTAATAGATATTAACAAAAATTTAATAATCAATAATAATAAAGTATTACATATAAAATACTATATATTTCTAGTTCATGAACTATTATTCATTTATAGTTTGTTAGCTATAATTTACTTGCCCACTTTTTGTTTTATAACTATTATTTATTGGCTATTACGAATTACTTGTTAATTGCAATTGAATATAAATTGGCACTTATTACAACGGTCGTTATAAATGTTGTAATATTAGTACAATTTAAATTAAACTATTAAATGAAATTTTTCAATATTTTAAAGTTTAGAAATTTTGGTTATTTCATGTCGGACAATAATTAGTTTTATAAACTTTATGATTTATTTCAAATTTATTCAAGATGATTTCAAATTTTTAAATTTTTCGAAATATAAAATGTAATTATCAGTTATAATTATAAAATATAAGTACCAGTTATAATTATCAACTATGATTATTAAATACAATTATTTAAAATTAATTATTGAATACTCATTTCATAAGTATTAAATTTAATTATTAAATAATTATTATAATAAACTGATATTTTCATTATTTAGGGGAATAATTATAAAAGAACAATTTAAAATTTTGGAATTTAGCGTAAAATATACTGGCATGCTAACTGAAATTTGTGATGAAAGCAGAAGACTTAATTAAGAATTTAGTAATTACATTGGTTATGAGCAAATATTATTTTGTTAATTCTAAATAAGCAATGATTATAAGTTATTTATTATAGAACGTAAATTATTATTTATTATTACTTATAAAACATTAATTAGAACAAATTAATTATTGAACATATTAGTAGTTATTAAAAAATAACACTAAAATATATCTTAGAAAAATAATATAAACATCTCTTGCATATCTGTTGGAATTCTGCTGCAAAATAGCTTCAATAAATATTTCGTCGGTATTCTGCTTGAACTTGCAGCGGAAAATAGAGGCAGAAATTTTCTGTCGGTGATTTGACGCAATTTGCAACGGTTTAGCGAGGGATGACAAAAGATGACGGTAATAAATAAAAGAAAAAATGTTGAAAAAACAAAAAACAATCCCTTACAGATCACATGGAAATCCGTTGCAAATTAGCGACGAAAATTTCCGCTTCTAAACATTTGACGCTAAATCAATGTTTTCTTGTAGTGTGAAATCTTGTCGCGAGGTCCAACTGGAAGAACACTCTTGCTCCTTCCAGTTGATCAAACAAATCATCTATCCGTGGAAGAGGATACTTATTCTTTCTAGTCACTTTATTCAACTCGCGATAATTCACACACAAACGAAGGGAACCATCTGCCTTAGTGGCAAATACAACTGGTGCTCCCCACTCGGAGACACTCCTTCGGATAAACTCGTTCTTCAAAAGATCGCTTACTTGCACCCCGAGCTCTCGCTGCTCCCTTGGTGTCATACGACGAAGTGACATCACTAAAGGTCTGACATCTTTCACAAAATCAATAAGGAACTCAATCTCTCGGTTTGGTGGAAGTCCGGTCACTTCCCTGAAGATATCTAGGTACTGGCCAGCAATGGAAACCCCTGATAACTCGTCCTGCGGAATGTCGAGAGAATTTAGAAAATTAGCCATCACCTCATCACTAGGTAGGCCACCAAACACTACCCTCCACCCACCATCCGCCCTAATAGTCACCGAAAATCCCACACAGTCTACCACTACCCCGTACATTTGGAGCCAATCGACTCCCAAAATAATGTCATATCCAGTAAAGCCCAAAACAAAGCAATCACAATCAAACATACATCCATGACTCGATAAGACCAAATTTCGACAAATCATACTAAGGTTAGTCGAACCACCGATCGGGTTCGCCACAACTAACGGTCTATCGACAATCTTGGGTTCCAATCCCAACTTATCTGCCAGGTCACTAGATATGAAGGAACGGGAAGCCCCGGTATCAAACAATACCCAAACAGGAACATCATAAATAGAAAGCATACCTTGAATAACGACATTCTTTCCTTTCTCCGCCGCAGTTGGGGCATTCGACGAAGGAACAACCTTGATAGCATATGCTTTCACAATCTGCTTCTCTTTAGGAGGTTGTGGACATTTATCCTTGTGATGTCTCACTTGGCCGAAATTGAAGCATTTCTTATTCGCTGGCTTTGCTGGACATTCTTTGGCATAATGGCCCTTCTTGCCACAGCTAAAGCACTCAACACTTTTCTTATTTTTCTTTTTCTGACAATCCTTGGTCTGACTCCGCTTACTTTTATTCTGAGAATTATTCTTGCCTCCACCGCTTGCCTGCGGCTTTGGCTCCTCTGCAGATGCAACAACGACTTCAGTCTTGGACTTAGGATAAAGGCTCTCTGATCTTTATGATTTTCCAACAATCGATTCAAAAGTCTCATCAATATGGTTTATAAGCCTTTCCCCGAAGTACTGATCTAAGCCTGTTATGAACTTTTCATTCTTCTTCTCGGGAGTATCGATAAGAAATAATCCATACTTCGATAAAGTATCGAACTCGGCAATATATTCCGAGACTGCCCTACCATTCTGTTTAAGCCCTAAGAACTTCCTAAACAACTCTGACTTCTGAGCAGCTGGGATAAACTTGTCACTGAATCGGACCTTAAACTGATCCCAAGTAACTTGATTCTCAACAGTAGCTGCCTTAATAGCGTTCCACCAATTCGTAGCCCGTCCTTGCAGCTGGCGGAATGCTAGATTTCTCTTCATCGCATCATCGATCCCTAAGTCCTTGAAGATGCGCTCACAACTATCGAGCCAATCCTAAACTTCTGTAGCTGATTCCGCTCCGTGGAACGGCCTCCCACCAAGACTAGTGTAGTCCTTACAGAGCTTGGCGAATGCCTGCACCGCTACATCACCACCATTTGCAGCATTAGGAGCTGCCCTCTGAACATCCCTAAGTATCTCTCTCATGAAGTCAGTGAACATCGTCCTCATATCAGAAGCATTCCTATTATTGGCTCCGGAACCAGTATTCCTCGTATATCGGCTCATCGTTCAATCTATAAGGAGAAAATGATTAACCATCTCTTCAGTGAAGCCAGTGCAGTGCGACTCCATCCTTAGATATACTAATAATATATATATATATAGCTTTTGAAAACCAAAATATCACAAATATGCGCTCTCATATACGTATACTATCTCTCCCTGATGTCTTTCCTTAGATTAACTACACAACTTAGAGCTTTGATACCAAGTGTGACGGTCCGCCCCGCACCAGCCGACATTTCTCCTGAAATGCGATGTACTGATGTCCAACCAGCATGGGACGGTCGCCAAGGAAAGGAAAAGAAAAGAATTTGAACTAACAAGGAACCTGTAGAATGTTTCACAACGCACGGGATAAAATATAATAATAACATAACTTGACATAAAATAGACAAGACAATGCATAAGCTGAAAACCAAACCACCATAGCAGCGGAAATCCAAAATATAGCTTATCATCCAAACCAACATTATTAGAACTTCGAAATACTGTCTCTAAAGCCAAAGAAAGAGGTACACTACTAATGCCCAAAGTAGTGACCAGCAACAACACAGGGAGTATATATATATCGTACGTGAGAGCCTCCTACTCGTCTCCGATACAGCTACTCGTACATAATCACCTGACCTGTCTCTAATCTACCCATTTAAGAGCACCCAAAGTAATAAGAAGGGACATAAAACTCTGGGTCAGACAAAAGTCTGGTATGAGCGATAAGCAGCAAAATAGAACAATAACAGGTATATATAACCATACCTGAACCTGGACCTGCAATCAAAGAGTTAGCACAACAGGATGTACAATACTCTAAGGTGACACTAACACGTGGTGTGAAAATAGTGGGGAGGGGGCGTTGAAGGAGGTAATTCAAACGAGATATGATAAAGCTTATAATAAGTTTATACTGCACAAATTTTGCTTATTGCCTTTTGGTAATTTTGTGGTGTTTAGTTATTGCCTTTGGGGAGAGGTAGATTGATTGTTTAGATGGGTAAAAAGTAAAATTCTTTGCTTCCGTGATTGTATGTATAACTAGAGAATTTCTGTTTTATAGGAAGATAGACATCTTTGATGCAAAAAAGCGGGAAAATGCCACAAGAAGTTATGGATTTGAAATGCTTGAACTATATTTTGGTTTGTATTTTTTAGTATTGTTTATGAAATATTATGGATGTATTATGTATTTTTGATGTAAGAATGTTTCGTATGTCTATTATGTAATGTTGAATGTTGATTATGAGATAAGTGATTAACATAATACATTGATTATGAGATGTGTGTGTTGATATTAATTGTGTTGTATTTAAATTAGGATTGTGTATTGAATGGAACACAAGTTATGTGTGATGAGTATGCATGTGTGTCTAATATATATATATATATATATATATATATATATATATATATATATATATATATCAGAAGGGGAATTGTAGCGGATTACCAACAAAAAAAAGGAGGTTAAGTTTACCTCAATTTAATTTTCGTCGCTAATCCCTAGGTAATTAGTAAGGATTTACCAACGCCTTTTATAAATAATATTTTATTATAAATTAATTATCCGTCGGTAAATAGTCGGTATATAAATTAAAATTAAATTAATAAATAAAATTTTATTTTTATTAAAAAATTAATAGAATGACGGAAAAATGTCGGAAAACTCATGCTAAATTCCGTCGCTAAATCTGACACAGATACCGTCATGGTTTTTACTGATCAAACCGTTATGTGGGAAATCCGTCGCTAAGGCCTGTTTAGCGACGGATTAGAAGCGGATTCTGCCGCTGCTAAATGATGTTTTTCTTGTAGTGTTATCTGGTGCACTTTCATATCTATTTTGAATTGATTTAAGTTCAGGTAACTCATAAAATGCAATAGTCGAACGGTGTACAGAAGGAGGTGTGCTAGTTAATTGTCTCCAAAATGCATCGATGCTGCTAAGAGGGATAAAGCCGTATGCCAATTTGAACTCAGCAATCATATGTGAACAAGGTAAACCATTAACTTTCCATAGAACGCATCCACAACTTTCAATACTAGAATCAACCTGACAAACAACGCTCAACTCATGTAGTAACAAATCCAAAGCTTTATGCGATACAAATCCATTCAGTTCTTTAAACATTGGTTCTTGACGGAAACGATGCATTGATCTTGTAGCACTTGATTCAAAGGCATGTTCAATTGCTACTATTTCATTTTCTATGCACAAGTGTGCATTCGTCCAACATTGTGCAAAACTGCCAGCTGCAGAATCAAAATATAATTTCAATCGCTGATGTGCACTTTCTACAATACTTGTGGAAACATTGTCGTAATGTTTATATTGGTTAGTCCATGCAGTCACAAACATTTCTTTATATTTATTCAACTAATTTTTTTAGCACGTATGTTACCAAACTTTTATGCTTCGAAGACCATTCTTCTTGGAATGAGTTCAAGTTTCGTTCATATTCTTCGATAGTTAAAGAGTTGATTATATTGCTCCAACTATCAAAAAATAGTTGATATTCCTTTTTACCCTGTTCATCTTCCACCATAATTTCCTTCTCTCCAACCATTCCTCTTTTGGACTTAATGAACTTCGATTTGCAGTTTGCTTGAACATTTTTAGAAATATGCCATGCACATAGGATATGGTGGGAAAATGGAAATACAGACGATATAGCTGTAATTAGAGCGATTTCAGCATCCGTTATAATAATATTTGGATGGTCGTTGTCTCTGTACAGACTCCTAACACATTCAAGAGCCCAAATATATGACTCTGTGGTTTCCCGACTAATAAAAGCAAGTGCAACTGTAAATGTATTTCCGGTTGATGTATGTGACACCATGTGAAAACAAGGCAGCTTGTACCTATTTGTTTTGAAAGTACAATCCAAGAATAAAATTTGATGAAAGCATTCTGCAAGATCAATGCACCTTGGATGACTAAAAAATAGGTCGGATACATGATTCGTGCTTGGGTCAACTCTATGAAATACTGAATAATGGCGTTCAAGTGATAGTTTCATAAACCGTTGCATTACGGATCTCCCATCAGTATTCATCAATTTCAATTTTACTTTGGCATTGTATACATTTCTAATTGTAGATCGATTTCAGGGTTCTCTATCTTAATTGTGGATAATATTTGACGTGGTCTAGCTCCACAATTAGTCATATTTTCAATAATTTTCAATTCACTGTCTTTCAACTTCGCTGCATAAGCATGACTGGTTAGATATGTTGGAAGATTGTGATTATGACGACCACTTTTTACCGTCAACATCCATTTTCCATCAATTCGGCATGTAGCATTTAGCTCAAAGGGACAACCACATTTTTTACTTCCTGATCTTCTACGCTTTTGTTGAGTTTTTGGAATATAATTCTTAGATTTGTGGGTACGATATTCACCACTCCTCTCACATACCAGTAGCATCCATGAACCTCTTCCATTAGTTGTAACATTTCAAAATCTTGTACGTCTAATTACAATGACACAGTTGACTTTTAATCCTTGTTCCATACACCATTCTCGTACTTCCCCATTGGAGTCAAACATTTGCATTATTTAAAAACAATTTGCATCTGGTTTAATAACATATCATAATTGAAAATATTTAAGTAATAAAGTTGATATTACAACATACCCTATCAGTAGTGAAATACTCGGTTAAATCCGAAAATTCAACATGGTACTCAATAATCCCGTCATCATGCAAATCCAACTCCTCATTCTCCAATATTTTTTCTTCTACAAATGTAAGCACATCATTTTGATTTTGGTCTCCAAACTGCAATGCAATAGTAGTAACATTATTATTTATTTAGTGCAAACAAATAATATGATTTCAAGATGGAACAAGCCATAAACTATGCAAACTGGCTTCCATTCTAAAATTTTAAAAACAGCAGCATATGGGCAAAAAATAAGGCAGAAACAAGTTTAATTTTGGACCATATCATTTAGCTTTTTAGTATGGTCACCTGGCACTATATGGACGTACAAGCTTAGCAACATGCAACTAAATAAAAAAAACATGGCATCCTAAAAGTCCTATTTGTAAAACAAAGGTTTGAGAGATATATGAAATTGAATAATTGTACCAACGGTAAAAAAACACTCATCATCTTAAGGACGCTGATGACTGCAGATTTGAACCTGCTAAAATCAAATAATCTATGAACAAATTTGTAAGACCTACTAAATGGAACCGATATAAACATGTTTAGTAATGCTTTCAGGGATTAGCTATTAGCTATAGATCTCTACTCCACAACCAAATTGAACATGTTTCATTGGAGAAAGAAAATACTAGTTAATTATTATTTCTCAAAACTGATTTTATATAGAGTGAGATTATGTGTGTGTTCATGCGATGAAAATTAGTCTTCGGTTTTGTACAAAGAATATTTAATTAGCATTCCAATAATCCGAGTGCCTTCTCAATAATTTGCTATAAACTGAATTTATCTGATACCACATACAAATCTAATTCTGGATGGATGCTTTAGCACCATTGATGGAATAAGGGGAGAACTTTCAAGACCCCTATTAGCAGCATGCAACTAAAAAACCTCGGTTGTCCCTTGCTGTTTCTACTTACCAGATTTGATAGGCTATCACCGCCTGAATTAAAATGCAACGTCTACTGAAAAACTAAGCAAACAACCATCGAATTATGCACTGTCCACAAATTTTTGTCCAGACATAACAAAATACGAAAAAAGTAGAAACAGCAATGAAATCATATTGAACGCACATATTTGACGCTGTTCATTATGAATCCCACCAAATCTAACTATAATTCAATTTCAAATTCAACGATGCAATTTTAGTATGTACCTGATCCGATGTCATTTGATAGCCCACACAACTTTCTTGTGTCTCCATTACTTTGGCTATATCTATTTTTTTAATTTTTCATCCACCATTAAATTGTAGTTATTAATTAGGTTTTAGGGTTTAGTTCTTAAGCTTAATATTTAATAAGATTAGAGGGTTAATATTGGAAATTTTATTTATATGTTTAAGGGGGGCTAATTAATTTTAACCCCCCATAACAATTTTACAATATATTGAAATTAGTCCCCCCTTAACTAAAAGTGGATTCCCTTTAACAATCCCCTTTTATTTTTGTGGTGATGAAAATAGGAAGATGAAAGTTCATGAAACAATGGCTTTGTTAACGACACCTCCTTCTAAGGGGGGTGTAACAAATTTTACTTTTTCAAATTTTGTAAGGGAGTACACTACAACCTATACACAATAATAAAACAAAAATACTCTTAGTCTGAAAACGGTGTACTCTTACCGTTTTCGTTGTTTTTTAAAGTATGTTATAGAGATAGAAAAGATGGTCTAATGATACCGTTTTTATTAAATAAAAACGGTATACTCTTACCCTTTTTACAGGGTTATTTTTGTCCCTTAAAAGTATAACTGGTGTTGCCCCTTAACACTCAAATATTGGACGGGTGTGAACTTAAAATATGACACCCCTTACCCAAAAACAAGGTGTCATTAACAAAATATTGGACGGTTAGTACTCCAAAATCGAAAATTGGATGGGAGCAAAATGAACTAAAAGGAGTCAATTTTACATAGAATTCTCAAAATATAAAATCCGAAAAATAAAATCAAACCTAAAAAAATGTGAACAAAGCCGTAGAAATCAGTTAATTAAAGTGAACTGGAAATCTTATGCGTAAGAAACATGCTTAAGCAATGTTTGTAGTTTTTCCAGTATTTTCGGCCTAGGTTAACCCTACGGTTATTATATTTAGGAAAGATAACAACTCGTTATGGATGAGAATGAGAAGCAGATCGTGGCTATTATGTTTTTGAAATCAAAAATGTTATAACAACCGAAAAGTGGTAAGTAGAAAAGTGTGGCACTTACACGAGACGTTGGATCAGTTTCTCTCCGTGAACTGCGTTGATTTTCTACCACGTGATCTATGTTTCGGTGATTTTCACCGTAAATCTTTCAATCCTTCCAGCACTTCCCTTTTGAAATTTAGGTTAATACCCCAGTGTAACTGGCGGTCTGAAAGAATTAGTTCGTGTTTGCAAACGAACCGAAAGGACATTTGGAAAGGGCTGGAGAAGGAGCATTTTCATGAAGTGTGGTGCTAAGGGCACCCCAATATGTTCTTCCTAATACCACGACTAAAAAAATACCGCATGAATTAGTATTACACTCTTCTTAACACCACAAACTTAAAAAATAGGGGCTACCACACTGTTTTACCATATTTCTATTTCATTCATATTCGTTTGTCCTCATTTCTAAAACCGATCAACGAGATAAACCCTAGATCTTTAACATATTAACGAATTTGACGCTGCAATGCCTAGGAATGTACAATAGCCGTGAATAAGGTATGAATTAAGCAAAGTAGAAGAGAAAGTGAGAGATTAGGGTTTTCAGATCACCAAACAATTAAGAGATCATCGTACGAATTTGAATTTCCCCGCGAGAGATGTGAAGAATACAGCGATTACGAGAGATTAAGGTTTATGGATTAGCTTAGTACGTGATTAGTTCGTTAAATAATGATTGTGTGAGAGATTAGAACGGGAAGGTAATGTGGTATTAGGAAACATATAAAATTTATCGATTGCGGTATTAGGAAGAACATATTGGTGTGCCCTTAGCACTACATTTTCACAAATGGGGAATGCGCTTTTTTTTAACGCAAAGGGAAAACTGGGAGGGGCAGGGTTATTAATTTATTATTTATTTGTGTTTATATGTTAACCGAATAGTAGAATACATAATAAAATTTCAGATTCAAATTGCAGAAATTAAAATGCAGAATTCAAAATGTGGAATACAAGATACAAAATACATTGTGGGTAGATGTTAATGCATTCCCGCAGCAACTAATTCATTATACCTCACGAACTACGACCATGTTAGTTGTTGTTGCGGTTCTTTGAACCCGTAATCAGTCGTTGTTTCCGCGGTTTTGCATACTGTAATATTCTTCCAAGAATTCCTTAGGCACTAAATCAGGATTGTCGTTGAACGACATAAAATCAGATAACCCGCATTGTATCTTCTTATGAAGTTGTGAATAGTCATTGTAGCAGTAAAAATCTGTACTTGAACGTTGTATGGATATGTTGGCATATTATGTAACAGTCTGTACTTGAACGAAAGACTTTAGCATCAATAGCTCCAATACAGTTTTTAAAAATAGATAATACCGTGGTGATGAACGAATCTGTTCCGAAATTCCATTAAGCTGGGTATCTATCGGCTTAATAATATCCACTGCATAACAAAACAAAATTCAATACTATATGAAATAGTTGACAAACTGTACCATTTGATCGTTGAAAACGTTCAACAACCTGCTGTGTAGGAAGAGGCAAAGCGATGGTACACAAGAAAATATCTAACATTTTCCTTACTGTTATGTGCCTAGTAGCCTCTAAGCCATAATTCTCCAACCGCTCGCATAATGAAGTGAAACAGAGCCTCTTTACTCGAAAATTTCGCTGACAACGTTCGCATGTCCAGTCAGTACTTCGTTTACTTAAGTAATACCAAACGTTTCAGAATCATGTATTCTGCTTCTTTCCGATCTCCGATTTTCCATGCATTGTCGAATACGGGCAATGTCTTGCAAATTTTGCAAATCTTCGAGATCAGAATCATCACTGGACGACATGAAGAATGGTGGTAGACGTGAAGAATGATGGAGGAGAGGGGAAGAATGGTGGTTGGTTTATATAAACAGTTTGAAAAAACAACTATTGCGGGGAAAACCGTTTGCGTCACACGGCATCGGATGCGTCGAAAGCAAACGATCCATTTGAACGGGCTAATGAAGTGGGTCACACGTTGGACGTGTCTGACGCGCCGGACGTAAATGCCAACTTCAGCTCCCCAACCCCGTTTGCAAACACTACCTTAATATGGCAATTTTAGAAAGTCCAAAAATGCTTTACTTTGACTTGTTGATCAAGCAATTTGCATTGTATATAAGGTACATATTTTTTTGCGTCGATAGATTGCATTAAGGATAGATATGTGTTGTTTTGTCATTCCAACTAACTTATGTGTATTTAGTTATGATTATTTGATGATGAATGTTTCATTACTAGCAGTAATTGAATTAGTATGTTTGATGATTATGTTAATTGTTGTGTAACTATTATTGAGCGAGTAGTATACATCGGATAATTTATGCTTACATTAATGGTATAACAATGGACAATGCATGTAAGTAAATTTATTTTGTGATTTTTTTATTTTGTTAATTGGGATTGTCATTGGAGTTTGTTAATGTTATTATTAAGATTTCTCCATATGATGATTTACTAGTAATATACGTGAGAGTACCATTTTTCTTTTTCTATTTGCACCGGGTACAATGGCTGCTATTTTAGGATTTGCTTGCATTGATTGTGTTGTTTGTAATGGTGCAAACTTACAAATGTTTGGATGTAGGTGAAGGGAAGAAAATACAACTACGTGAGTTTAATTCTTCAAGGAGCACCAAAAATCCAGCGGAATTGGAAATCATATGATAGAATAGCGAAAAACAAATTTTTGAAAAGGAAACGAGAAGCTGAAAATCCAGCAGAGAATATGACAAGGCGCTACCCGTTTTTGGTCCAACAAACAATAGAATAGGATGAAACATGCGCATTTGTCTTTGAAATTGCAAAGAGTCGAATATGCGAAGTAAGCAATATACAGTTTACAATGAATATATTCATTGAACATCTTAAATTATATGCATGATTAAAATCCAAGTAAAAGTGCCTTAAATGTTTTACTCTTCAAAATCATATAATTAACCATTTGGTTTTACAAGGTTATGTGGCTGTACTAGTTGTAGGTGAATATTAAGCAAGAAAAAATTGTCAACTTAAACTTCTTTAGCCCTGTCCTACCAAATTGAGCTTCCTGTAGTTCATTTTGTAATTTTATATCTACAACATTCCAGTTGAAAAGGAAAAAGAAGGTTTGTCGAATGTGAGATATTGTGGGTCATGTGTTTCCCCCTTCAGCACATATTTAAGCTGGCACTTTCGTGTTTTCATCGCTATAATACGTTAGCAGCCATGCTTAAAAAAGTGGCAATGTAGAGTGCTAAGTAAGCAGTAAACTGCACAACGCCACTTGTCAACACATGAGCCTTATGACAGCTACACATGTCCGCATAGCACCTGATCCTTTCCACCCTTTTTTCCTCAGTTGGACCCAGTATTTGTCTTCCTACCTTCCCATCCTCAGTCACCGCTTCTTCATGAAATCGTTATTGGAAGTTGTGTGTGAATAAGTCTAGCTAAATACGTGGAGACGTGATTTATTTCCGAGTCTAAGCTTATCTAGTTATTTAGATCCTATTTTTATGTATTGCATATGCTTGTATGCCTATATATTTAGGCTATCTTTTTAGTGAAGAACAAATTTTCAAAATAGGCTAGTTTTTTAAACTAATGGCACAAATAAGCTAGTTTCAAAACTATTTGCAAATATAGGTTGGTTATGGCCAACTCAACGATGAGCTGACCAACTTTTTTTAAAAAAAATATTGGGTGTGCACTTGCCAAGTACGCCAGTATAAATTTGCACTGATACAATTGCCAAGCGAGCCAGTACAAATTTACACTGGCGCACTTGGCAAGTGCGCCAGTGTGTATTTAATCATTTATGATAGTTAGTAATTACAAATATTATTTTCTATATATTTATTAGTGATTATTAGTATTATTTAGTAATTAGTAATTGTAATTATATATTATTTATTTATTATAATTTTTTAATTTGTAATTAGTAATTATTAATGTTAAATATTATTTATTATTAGTAATTATAAATTATATTATGTATTAAATATTAATTTCAAAGCACAATCAACTATTAGTTAATTAATGATAATAATTTAATAGCATTTAAAAATTAATTATAAAATATTAAGTATCAAATATTGATTACTAATAGTTAGCTATCTAGTAGCATTTATTAATTTTAAAAAAAACCAATATTAAATATTAATTACTGCACATTAGTTATTTTTTAAAGTAATTATTAAAAGTAATTAATAATTACCATTAAATAATTACTTTTAAAAATTACCATTAAGTAATTACATTTTATAATTACTTTAAAAATAACTAAAATGCAGTAATTAAAATCTAATATTGGTTTTTAAAAAATTAATAAATGTTACTTAGTAGCTAACCATTAATATTCAATATTTGATACTTAATATTTAATAATTAATTTTTAAATGTTATTATATTATTATCATTAACTAACTAATAGTTGATTGTGCTTTGAAATTAATATTTACATTATATAAGTTATAATTACTAATAATAAATAATATTTAATATTAATAATTACTAATTACGAATTAAAAAATTATAATTAATAAATAATATATAATTACAGTTACTAATTAATAAATAATACTAATAATCACTAATAAATATATAGAAAACAATATTTGTAATTACTAACCATCATAAATGATTAAATATACACTGGCGAAATTGGTAAGTGCGCTGGTGTAAATTTGTACTGGCTCACTTGCCAAGTGCGCCAGTGTGAATTTGTACTGGCTCACTTAGTAAGTGCGCCAGTGTAAATTTATACTTGCGCACTTGGCAAGTGCGCCCCGTATTTTTATTAGAAAAAAGTTGGTCAGCTCATTGCTGAGCTGGCCAAAACTAGCCAATAATTGGTAAATAATTTTGAAACTAGCTTATTTGTGCCATTAGTTTAAAAAACTAGCCTATTTTGAAAATTTGTCCTTTAATAAAATAATCAACGAAGTTTTTCTTTCCCTCTATCTCTTATATTCCTAATAATTTGTACCAGAGCCTATTACTGATACGAGTTTTATTCTTAATGATTATGTGTGCTTAACTGTATATAAAAAAGAAAAATTGCCTTTTTAGCAAGGCTTAGTCTTAGACAGAAAACCGATTCACTTGATTATTTGTAGCTAGGTTTAGTTGTACTGCCTGGAGCGTTGCCCTTTTGATGATGCCGAGTTTTGGAATTCTAGTGATAGGTGGTTATTAGATGCAGAGTACGGCAGTGCCTGCGTCCCCCTTGTGGATTATGAACTCGGTTTAAAATACAAATGTGTGGAGTTCATTGTGCCTTTACTTTACAGTGTTCCTTTTCTGTTCGTTGTATCTATGACTTGTTTTCTTGAAACCAAACAAACCATATATAAAAGTAAGACAGTTGTACACTCCATATACACAGTTCTACAACAAAATGGTAGGAGGTATCCGCCCCTTTTTGAGCAAACAACTAGTGAATTGAACATATTACGTCAAATTAGTGCAGTTATAATTTTACTAACTTTTCACACTTTTAAATACTCTTAAGATTAGATATGTAGTGTTAAAACACAAAAAAGGTAAATCAAGCATAAAAAAGTAAACTTAATTGAAACATAACATAAAAGAACACCAGAAAAGAGGAATAAGAAGGTAGGAATAACACATCACCTAATCACTCCCAACTTTCACAACAACAAATTAACCATTTTTTACAACAGAAATTTTACAATGATTTGTATGCTATATTTTTTTTAACTTTGCAGATTTATGCTTATCCAAATAACATGAATTCTAACTCCTAGTTAACTTTAATTTGTCATATCAACACTTACTCTTGGATAGGCCATATTCCATTTAAGTATAAGAAACTTGCATGTATTGTCTCTCAGCAGTAGCAAGACCTCAACAACAGTGAGCTTAAACACCATATATATAACATATAATATAATGAAAAAGAAAAGAAGCAGGCAATACTGGGCTTTTATAGCCATGCAATGACTCTCATACCACATCATTAGCTCTTCTCATTATCATGGTGTATGTGTAACAGTAGTTATCAATTTGAATAAGTTCGTCCAACATATCTGAAAGATTGAATTTAAGGTGACTTTGTCCATCTTTTTATATAGAAAATGCGATGAGGCAATTATACAGTGAAACCTAACACACTAAGTTCATTGCATATTAGTTGCCTTACGTAGTTGCTACATAGAGATCGTCGGGTCTATTAATGTTAGTGTTATACGGTGTCATTTCTTTTATATATTGCTGCTAAGATAATAATCAAATATAGTTATTTTGTATATTTATAAGTAGATTGGACTGTGGCTTAGGAATCTACACTGTAAATAGCCTTTTGATTTCTGTTCACTTTTAAAGTATGATAATGCAGTTGGAATTTGAGGTTTATACAACAACTTGGTACTGTTCTTCTAAGTACTGTTCATGTCATGCACACGTAAATTTAATCTTTGATTATTATTTCTATTTATAGCCATTCATACAGGAATTTAAATGCTTCATGACTGCAAATTGCTCTTATGGGAACATTGGAGTATTTTTGGATGAATGGAAGAGGGCCACATGAGAATGATTTGAGTTTGCTTGCATATAAATGGTTTACATCTATCAGAGACTAATCAAGTTTAGTCGACAGTTTGAAAATTTCTAAAATTTTGGTTTGTCCTGAATATTTTTGTTTCCACACTAGAGAAGGTATACCATGGCTTTAATGTGCAGTCATCACAATTGCTCCTTCCATGTGATCTTCCAGTTGGATTTTGTTGTGATATTGTTAGATGTAATCATTTCTTGAATAATAGTGAATAAATTTGTCTTTTAAGGCTATTAAAATGCTGTAAAAGTTTTTGAATGTAAGATTAATGGTATAATTGGATTGTTATCAAATACAATGTTTACAACACTGCTGAAATAACTATTACAATGCTCATTGGATGTTGTACAGAAATGCTCATAGCCCTTATTTAACGCTGTAAATATTATTTATAAAATATATGATTGATGCTTCATTGTATGCTTGCAGCACCTCAAGCAATTCATCTTGATACTTCATAACAAACTGATTCATTGTATGCTTGCAGCACCTCAGGTAATTCATCTTGATACTTCATAACAAACTGATTCAGTATCAGGCAAACGGAATAAGGATTTAATGAGTTAATTTCCCGGGATCTCATATCTATCTTTAACGACAAAGAGTTGGAATTATTGATCAGCGGTCTTCCAGATATTGACTGTAAGTAGCAAAAGATTTATCCTACTTTTGAGATTCTCAACCATGAAGAAAATTATTTTTTTATTTCTTAGAATATATGATTGATGCAATATGAAAATGTCAACACAGTTCAACACAGTGGATGATTGAGAGCAAATACTGAGTACTTGGGTTACAGCAATGCATCTCCTTTCATACAATGGTTCTGGGAAGTTATTCAAGGTTTTAGCAAAGAAGACAAGGCATGTTTCCTTCAATTTGTCACTGGTATCAAAGGTAAATTCCACTATCGGTGGTTGTATTATGTCATATATTAGATCATATTATGAATTTGAGAACAGTTCAAGGGCTATTATAAAAAATGCAATATCATAATATATGCAGGTTCCTTTGGAAGGTTTTAGCGCACTTCATAATATTTAATGATTTTTTAGGCCATTTACATTTTTATTTGCCGGTTACAAGAATAAATGGAGACATACCACTCATTTTTATGTCGGGTTGGCAGTTAGGTGATTCTGATTCTAACATGCTATTTCAAAATATATTACAAAGTTAATAGGTGGATATTGGCCAGAAGATAGTTTCTGTTTGCTTCCGAACTATGTAACATTTTTTCAGTGATGCGGTGGAGGTTTGAAGGTGCTAAGCTGCTGTTTGCTAAGCTGCTATCTGCAATTTGGTCGATGGCGGGGGTATTGAAGGAGGTAATTCAAACGAGATATGATAAAGCTTATAATAAGTTTATACTGCACAAATTTTGCTTATTGCCTTTTGGTAATTTTGTGGTGTTTAGTTATTGCCTTTGGGGAGAGGTAGATTGATTGTTTAGATGGGTAAAAAGTAAAATTCTTTGCTTCCGTGATTGTATGTATAACTAGAGAATTTTTGTTTTATAGGAAGATAGACATCTTTGATGCGAAAAAGCGGGAACATGCCACAAGAAGTTATGATTTGAAATGCTAGAACTATATTTTGGTTTGTATTTTTTAGTATTATTTATGAAATATTATGGATGTATTATGTATTTTTGATGTAAGAATGTTTCGTATGTCTATTATGTAATGTTGAATGTTGATTATGAGATAAGTGATTAACATAATACATTGATTATGAGATGTGTGTGTTGATATTAATTGTGCTGTATTTAAATTAGGATTGTGTATTGAATGGAACACAAGTTATGTGTGATGAGTATGCATGTGTGTCTAATATATATATATATATATATATATATATATATATATATATATATATATATATATATATATATCAGAAGGGGAATTGTAGCGGATTACCAACAAAAAAAGGGAGGTTAAGTTTACCTCAATTTAATTTTCGTTGCTAATCCCTTGGTAATTAGTAAGGATTTACCAACGCCTTTTATAAATAATATTTTATTATAAATTAATTATCCGTCGGTAAATAGTCGGTATATAAATTAAAATTAAATTAGTAAATAAAATTTTATTTTTATTAAAAAATTAATAGAATGACGGAAAAATGTCGGAAAACTCATGCTAAATTCCGTCGCTAAATCTGACACAGATACCGTCATGGTTTTTACTGATCAAACCGTTATGTGGGAAATCCGTCGCTAAGGCCTGTTTAGCGACGGATTAGAAGCGGATTCTGCCGCTGCTAAATGCTGTTTTTCTTGTAGTGTTATCTGGTGCACTTTCATATCTATTTTGAATTGATTTAAGTTCAGGTAACTCATAAAATGCAATAGTCGAACGATGTACAGAAGGAGGTGTGCAAGTTAATTGTTTCCAAAATGCATCGATGCTGCTAAGAGGGATAAAGCCGTATGCCAATTTGTGCTCAACAATCATATGTGAACAAGGTAAACCATTAACTTTCCATAGAACGCATCCACAACTTTCAATACTAGAATCAACCTAACAAACAACGCTCAACTCATGTAGTAACAAATCCAAAGCTTTATGCGATACAAATCCATTCAGTTCTTTAAACATTGGTTCTTGACGGAAACAATGCATTGATCTTGTAGCACTTGATTCGAAGGCATGTTCAATTGCTACTATTTCATTTTCTATGCACAAGTGTGCATTCGTCCAACATTGTGCAAAACTGCCAGCTGCAGAATCAAAATATAATTTCAATCGCTGATGTGCACTTTCTACAATACTTGTGGAAACATTGTCGTAATGTTTATATTGGTTAGTCCATGCAGTCACAAACATTTCTTTATATCTATTCAACCAATTTTTTTAGCACGTATGTTACCGAACTTTTATGCTTCGAAGACCATTCTTCTTGGAATGAGTTCAAGTTTCGTTCATATTATTCGATAGTTAAAGAGTTTATTATATTGCTCCAACTATCAAAAAATAGTTGATATTTCTTTTTACCCTGTTCATCTTCCACCATAATTTCCTTCTCTCCAACCATTCCTCTTTTGGACTTAATGAACTTCGGTTTGCAGTTTGCTTGAACATTTTTAGAAATATGCCATGCACATAGGATATGGTGGGAAAATGGAAATACAGACGATATAGCTGTAATTAGAGCGATTTCAGCATCCGTTATAATAATATTTGGATGCTCGTTGTCTCTGTAAAGACTCCTAACACATTCAAGAGCCCAAATATATGACTCTGTGGTTTCCCGACTAATAAAAGCAAGTTCAACTGTAAATGTATTTCCGGTTGACGTATGTGACACCATGTGAAAACAAGGCAGCTTGTACCTATTTGTTTTGAAAGTACAATCCAAGAATAAAATTTGATGAAAGCATTCCGCAAGATCAATGCACCTTGGATGACTAAAAAATAGGTCGGATACATGATTCGTGCTTGGGTCAACTCTATGAAATACCGAATAATGGCGTTCAAGTGATAGTTTCATAAACAGTTGCATTACGGATCTCCCATCAGTATTCATCAATTTCAATTTTACTTTGGCATTGTATACATTTCTAATTGTAGATTGATTTCAGGGTTCTCTATCTTAATTGTGGATAATATTTGGCGTGATCTAGCTCCACAATTAGTCATATTTTCAATAATTTTCAATTCACTGTCTTTCAACTTCGCTGCATAAGCATGACTGGTTAGATATGTTGGAAGATTGTGATTATGACGACCATTTTTTACCGTCAACATCCATTTTCCATCAATTCGGCATGTAGCATTTAGCTCAAAGGGACAACCACATTTTTTACTTCTTGATCTTCTACGCTTTTGTTGAGTTTTTGGAATATAATTCTTAGATTTGTGGGTACGATATTCACCACTCCTCTCACATACCAGTTGCATCCATGAACCTCTTCCATTAGTTGTAACATTTCAAAATCTTGTACGTCTAATTACAATGACACAGTTGACTTTTAATCCTTGTTCCATACACCATTCTCGTACTTCCCCAATGGAGTCAAACATTTGCATTATGTAAAAACAATTTGCATCTGGTTTAATAACATATCATAATTGAAAATATTTAAGTAATAAAGTTGATATTACAACATACCCTATCAGTAGTGAAATACTCGGTTAAATCCGAAAATTCTGCATGGTACTCAATAATCCCTTTATCATGCAAATCCAACTCCTCATTCTCCAATATTTTTTCTTCTACAAATGTAAGCACATCATTTTGATTTTGGTCTCCAAACTGCAATGCAATAGTAGTAACATTATTATTTATTTAGTGCAAACAAATAATATGATTTCAAGATGGAACAAGCCATAAACCATGCAAACTGGCTTCCATTCTAAAATTTTAAAAACAGCAGCATATGGGCAAGAAATAAGGCAGAAACAAGTTTAATTTTGGACCATATCATTTAGCTTTTTAGTATGGTCACCTGGCACTATATGGACGTACAAGCTTAGCAACATGCAACTAAATAAAAAAAAACATGGCATCCTAAAAGTCCTATTTGTAAAACAAAGGTTTGAGAGATATATGAAATTGAATAATTGTACCAACGGTAAAAAAACACTCATCATCTTAAGGACGCTGATGACTGCAGATTTGAACCTGCTAAAATCAAATAATCTATGAACAAATTTGTAAGACCTACTAAATGAAACCGATATAAACATATTTAGTAATGCTTTCAGGGATTAGCTATTAGCTATAGACCTCTACTCCACAACCAAATTGAACATGTTTCATTGGAGAAAGAAAATACTATTTAACTATTATTTCTCAAAACTGATTTTATATAGAGTGAGATTATGTGTGTGTTCATGCGATGAAAATTAGTCTTCGATTTTGTACAAAGAATATTTAATTAGCATTCCAATAATCCGAGTGCCTTCTCAATAATTTGCTATAAACTGAATTTATCTGATACCACATACAAATCTAATTCTGGATGGATGCTTTAGCACCATTGATGGAATAAGGGGAGAACTTTCAAGACCCCTATTAGCAGCATGCAACTAATAAACCTCGGTTGTCCCTTGCTGTTTCTACTTACCAGATTTGATAGGCTATTACCGCCTGAATTAAAATGCAACGTCTACTGAAAAACTAAGCAAACCACCAACAACCATCGAATTATGCACTGTCCACAAATTTTTGTCCAAACATAACAAAATACGAAAATAGTAGAAATAGCAATGAAATCATATTGAACGCACATATTTGACGCTGTTCATTATGAATCCCACCAAATCTAACTATAATTCAA
The DNA here is from genome assembly GCA_030737875.1 of Allium sativum. NCBI lineage: Eukaryota > Viridiplantae > Streptophyta > Magnoliopsida > Asparagales > Amaryllidaceae > Allium > Allium sativum. Next base: position 41,055,963 of record CM060913.1, read on the forward strand.
TTTCAAATTCAACGATGCAATTTTAGTATGTACCTGATCCGATGTCATTTGATAGCCCACACAACTTTCTTGTGTCTCCATTACTTTGGCTATATCTATTTTTTTAATTTTTCATCCACCATTAAATTGTAGTTATTAATTAGGTTTTAGGGTTTAGTTCTTAAGCTTAATATTTAATAAGATTAGAGGGTTAATATTGGAAATTTTATTTATATGTTTAAGGAGGGGCTAATTAATTTAACCCCCCCCCCTTAACAATTTTACAATATATTGAAATTAGTCCCTCCTTAACTAAAAGTGGAGTCCCTTTAACAATCCCCTTTTATTTTTGTGATAATGAAATTAGGAAGATGAAAGTTCATGAAACAATGGCTTTGTTAACGACACCTCCTTCTAAGGGGGGTGTAACAAATTTTACTTTTTAAAATTTTGTAAGGGAGTACACTACAACCTAAACACTCCTTGACAATACACAATAATAAAACAAAAATACTCTTAATCTAAAAACGGTGTACTCTTACTGTTTTCGTTGTTTTTTAAAGTATGCTATAAAGATAGAAAAGATGGTCTAACGATACCGTTTTTATTAAATAAAAACGGTATACTCTTACCCTTTTTACAGGGTTATTTTTGTCCCTTAAAAGTATAACTGGTGTTGCCCCTTAACACTCAAATATTGGACGGGTGTGAACTTAAAATATGACACCCCTTACCCAAAAACGAGGTGTCATTAACAAAATATTGGACAATTAGTACTCCAAAATCAAAAATTGGATGGGAGCAAAATGAACTAAAAGGAGTCAATTTTACATAGAATTCTCAAAATATAAAATCCGAAAAATAAAATCAAACCTAAAAAAATGTAAACAAACCCGTAGAAATCAGTTAATTAAAGTGAACTGGAAATCTTATGCGTAAGAAACATGCTTAAGCAATGTTTGTAGTTTTTCCAGTATTTTCGGCCTAGGTTAACCCTACGGTTATTATAATTAGGAAAGATAACAACTCGTTATGGATGAGAATGAGAAGCAAATCGTGGCTATTATGTTTTTGAAATCAAAAATGTTATAACAACCGAAAAGTGGTAAGTAGAAAAGTGTGGCACTTACAGGAGACGTTGGATCAGTTTCTCTTCGTGAACTGCGTTGATTTTCTACTGCGTGATCTATGTTTCGGTGATTTTCACCGTAAATCTTTCAATCCTTCCAGCACTTCCCTTTTGAAATTTAGGTTAATACCCTAGTGTAACTGGCGGTCTGAAAGAATTAGTTTGTGTTTGCAAACGAACCGAAAGGACATTTGGAAATGGCTGGAGAAGGAGCATTTTCATGAAGTGTGGTGCTAAGGGCACCCCAATATGTTCTTCCTAATACCACGACTAAAAAAATACCGCATGAATTAGTATTACACTCTTCTTAATACCACAAACTTAAAAAATAGGGGCTACCACACTGTTTTACCATATTTCTATTTCATTCGATATTCGTTTGTCCTCATTTCTAAAACCGATCAACGAGATAAACCCTAGATCTTTAACATATTAACGAATTTGACGCTGCAATGCCTAGGAATGTACAATAGCCGTGAATAAGGTATGAATTAAGCAAAGTAGAAGAGAAAGTGAGAGATTAGGGTTTTCAGATCACCAAACAATTGAGAGATCATCGTACGAATTTGAATTTCCCTGCGAGAAATGCGAAGAATACAACGATTACGAGAGATTAAGGTTTATGGATTAGCTTAGTACGTGATTAGTTCGGCAAATAATGATTGAGTGAGAGATTAGAACGGGAAGGTAATGTGGTATTAGGAAGCATATAAAATTTATTGAGTTTTATTTTTTAATTGCGGTACTAGGAAGAACATATTGGTGTGCCCTTAGCACTACATTTTCACAAATGGGGAATGCGCTTTTTTTAACGCAAAGGGAAAACTGGGAGGGGCAGGGTTATTAATTTATTATTTATTTGTGTTTATATGTTAACCGAATAGTAGAATACATAATAAAATTTCAGATTCAAATTGCAGAAATTAAAATGTAGAAATCAAAATGTGGAATACAAGATACAAAATACATTGCAGGTAGATGTTAATGCATTCCCGCAGCAACTAATTCATTTCATATACCTCACGAACTACGACCATGTTAGTTGTTGTTGCGGTTCTTTGAACCTGTAATCAGTCGTTGTTTCCGCGGTTTTGCATACTGTAATATTCTTCCAAGAATTCCTTAGGCACTAAATCAGGATTATCGTTGAACGACATAAAATCAGATAACCCGCATTGTATCTTCTTATGAAGTAGTGAATAGTCATTGTAGCAGTAAAAATCTGTACTTGAACGTTGTATGGATATGTTGGCATATTATATAACTGTCTGTACTTGAACGAAATTTTTTAGCATCAATAGCTCCAATACAGTTTTTAAAAATAGATAATACTGTGGTGATGAACGAATCTGTTCCGAAATTCCATTAAGCTGGGTATCTATCGGCTTAATAATATCCACTGCATAACAAAACAAAATTCAATACTATATGAAATAGTTGACAAACTATACCATTTGATCGTTGAAAACGTTCAACAACCTGCTGTGTAGGAAGAGCCAAAGCGATGGTATACAAGAAAATATCTAACATTTTCCTTACTGTTATGTGCCTAGTAGCCTCTAAGCCATAATTTTCCAACCGCTCGCATAATGAAGTGAAACAGAGCCTCTTTACTCGAAAATTTTGCTGACAACGTTCGCATGTCCAGTCAGTACTTCGTTTACCTAAGTAATACCAAACGTTTCAGAATCATGTATTCTGCTTCTTTCCGATCTCCGATTTGCCATGCATTGTCGAATACGGGCAATGTCTTGCAAATTTTGTAAATCTTTGAGATCAGAATCATCATTGGACGACATGAAGAATGGTGGTAGACGTGAAGAATGATGGAGGAGAGGCGAAGAATGGTGGTTGGTTTATATAAACGGTTTGAAAAACCAGCTATTGCGGAGAAAACCGTTTGCGTCACACGGCATCGGATGCGTCGAAAGCAAACGATCCATTTGAACGGGCTAATGAAGTGGGTCACACGTTGGACGTGTCTGACGCGCCGGACGCAAATGCCAACTTCAGCTCCCCAACCCCGTTTGCAAACACTACCTTAATATGGCTATTTTAGAAAGTCCAAAAATGCTTTACTTTGACTTGTTGATCAAGCAATTTGCATTGTATATAAGGTACATATTGTTTTGCGTCGATAGATTGCATTAAGGATATATATGTGTTGTTTTGTCATTACAACTAACTTATGTGTATTTAATTATGATTATTTGATGATGAATGTTTCATTACTAGCAATAATTGAATTAGTATGTTTGATGATTATGTTAATTGTTGTGTAACTATTATTGAGCGAGTAGTATACATCGGATAATTTATGCTTACATTAATGGTATAACAATGGACAATGCATGTAAGTAAATTTATTTTGTGATTTTCTTATTTTGTTAATTGGGATTGTCATTGGAGTTTGTTAATTTATCATTAAGATTTCTCCATTTGATGATTTATTAGTAGTATTCGTGAGAGTACCATTTTTTGCTTTTTCTATTTGCACTGGGTACAATGGCTGCTATTTTAGCATTTGCTTGCATTGATTGTGTTGTTTGTAATGGTGCAAACTTACAAATGTTTGGATGTAGGTGAAGGGAAGAAAATACAACTATGTGAGTTTAATTCTTCAAGGAGCACCAAAAATCCAGCGGAACTGGAAATCATATGATAGAATAGCGAAAAACAAATTTTTGTAAAGGTAACGATAAGCTGAAAATCCAGCGGAGAATATGACAAGGCGCTATCCCTTTTTGGTCCAACAAGCAATAGAATAGGATGAAACATGCACATTTGTCTTTGAAATTGCAAAGAGACGAATATGCGAAGTAAGCAATATTTAGTTTATGGTGAATATATTCATTGAACATCTTAAATTATATGCATGATTAAAATCAAAGTAAAAGTGCCTTAAATGTTTTACTCTTCAAAATCATATCATTAACTATTTGGTTTTACAAGGTTATGTGGCCGTACTAGTTGCAGGTGAATATTAAGCAAGAAAAAATTGTCAACTTAAACTTCTTTAGCCCTGTCCTACCAAATTGAGCTTCCTGTAGTTCATTTTGTAATTTTATATCTACAACATTCCAGTTGAAAAGGAAAAAGAAGGTTTGTCAAATGTGAGAAATTGTTGGTCATGTGTTCCCCCCTTCAGCACATATTTGAGTCAGTACTTTCGTGTTTTCATCGCTATACATCAGCAGCCATGCTTAAAAAAGTGGCAATGTAGAGTGTTGAGTAAGCAGTAAACCGCACAACGCCACTTGTCAACACATGAGCCTTATGACAGCTACACATGTCCGTATAGCACCTGGTCCTTTCCACCCTTTTTTCCTCAGTTGGACTCAGTATTTATCTTCCTACCTTCCCATCCCCAGTCACCGCTTCTTCATGAAACTGCTGTTGGAAGTTATGTATGAATAAGTCTAGGTAAATACGTGGAGACGTGATTTATTTCTGAGTCTAATCTTATCTAGTTATTCAGATCCTATTTTTATGTATTGCATATGCTTGTATGCCTATATATTTAGGCTATCTTTTTAGTGAAGAACAAATTTTCAAAATACGCTAGTTTTTTAAACTAATGGCACAAATAAGCTAGTTTCAAAACTATTGGCAAATATAGGTTGGTTATGGCCAGCTCAACGATGAGCTGACCAACTTTTATTTAAAAAAAAAATACTGGGTGTGCACTTGCCAAGTGTGACAGTATAAATTTACACTGACGCACTTGCCAAGCGAGCCAGTACGAATTTACACTGGCGCACTTGGCAAGTGCGCCAGTGTGTATTTAATCCTTTACGATAGTTAGTAATTACAAATATTATTTTCTATATACTTTTATAAGTGATTATTAGTATTATTTATTAATTAGTAATTGTAATTTTATATTATTTATTGATTATAATTTTTTAATTAGTAATTAGTAATTATTAATATTAAATATTATTTATTATTAGTAATTATAAATTATATTATGTATTAAATATTAATTTCAAAGCACAATCAACTATTAGTTAGTTAATGATAATAATTTAATAGCATTTAAAAATTAATTATAAAAAATTAAGTATCAAATATTGATTACTAATAGTTAGCTATCTAGTAGCATTTATTAATTTAAAAAAAATCAATATTAGATATTAATTATTGCACGTTAGTTAATTTTTAAAGTAATTATTAAAAGTAATTAATAATTACCATTAAATAGTTACTTTTAAAAATTACCATTAAATAATTACGTTTAATAGTTACTTTAAAAAAAATAACTAAAACGCAGTAATTAATATCTAATATTGGTTTTTTAAAAATTAATAAATGTTACTTAGTAGCTAACCACTAATAATCAATATTTGATACTTAATATTTAATAATTAATTTTTAAATGCTATTAAATTATTATCATTAACTAACTAATAGTTGATTGTGCTTTGAAATTAATATTTACATAATATAATTTATAATTACTAATAATAAATAATATTTAATATTAATATTTACTAATTACGAATTAAAAAATTATAATTATTAAATAATATATAATTATAGTTACTACTTAATAAATAATACTAATAATCACTAATAAATATATAACAAATAATATTTGTAATTACTAACCATCATAAATGATTAAATATACACTGGCGAACTTGGCAAGTGCGCTGGTGTAAATTTGTACTGGCTCACTTGCCAAGTGCGCCAGTGTGAATTTGTACTGGCTCACTTAGCAAGTGTGCCAGTGTAAATTTATACTTGCGCACTTGGCAAGTGCGCCCCGTATTTTTATTAAAAAAAAAGTTGATCAGCTCATTGCTGAGCTGGCCAAAACTAGTCTATATTTATAAATAATTTTGAAACTAGCATATTTGTGCCATTAGTTTAAAAAACTAGCCTATTTTGAAAATTTTGTCCTTTAATGAAATAATCAACGAAGTTTTTCTTTCCCTCTATCTCTTATATTCCTAATAATTGGTATCAGAGCCTATTACTCATACGAGTTTTTTCGATCCTGAGTGTTTCACTCCGGCGGCAGTAGCCACCATTATAGGTTACCATCCGCTGGATCCTGTAGATGCTAAAAATTTGAGAAGAGTTGTGATGTAGAGAGCAGATAGTTAAGTAAACCAAGGAGTTGGAGAAGCTATATAGGAAGATGATGCATAAGCTGGAAGGACTGGCGAGGACTGTGGAGGAGAGCTCCAGTAATTAGGGGTGAGCGTTTGGTTGGTTCGGTTTATCCAATGATAAAAATTGTCAAACCAAACTAAAACCGATAAAAATTAAAACAAAACCAAACCAACCAAATTAAGTTTGGTTGGTTCGGTTGTTTATTTGATCTAACCGAACTAAAACTATTTTAGACCTTATATTTGTAATATTAACTATAATTTGAAATAAATTGTAAATATATGATTGAAGTATTATTATTTATGATTCTTATGTTTTCCAAAAGTAATTTTTGACATATACATGATAATTAAAATTTACTTGGATAACTAATCTAACCTAAAATATTTATTATAATATCGATAATTTTGAAAATACAATAAAAGTTCGGTTTAACCGATAACCAGATTAAATATTTTTTCAAATCGATTACAAACCGTTCTAATTTCAAAACCAAACCAAACCAACCAAAATAAATTGGTTTGGTTGGTTTATTTGGTTTAACCAAATAATGCTCACCCCTACCAGTAATGCCCAGGCGTAGGAAGCTCGAAATTTGATTCTGCGATGTAAAATAACAGGCCTTGAATGAACCTTTTCTGGAGCTGTACTCCACCTATCAAACGAGAAGATTGCGAACCTTATCTCCAATTTCTTTATTGTTGGTCAAGTTGCTGGGCTATGGGAGGAAATTGTTGTGCCATATTTCAGGGCTCAGGAATTTTTTAGTAGATAATGATGTATCTGTTGGTGGCAATAAATCAAGTGTAGCTAAAGTTGTTAGTGAATGTGGCTATGAGGAGGTCCTTGTGTAGGATTGATAATCAGCAGTTCAATAGACGCACAATAGGTGTTTGTGGTAATGTCCCTGCCATTCCCACCACATGGCATCTAATAGTCTGCCATCTGAAACTAACTGGTATCACTTTCTTCCCTCTGCCAAGATCTGATGCTTGTGATGAAGACCAAAAAAAATATTCACGGACAGAAAGATTTGCTCAATGAAATATTATTGTGGCAAGATCTGGAAGCATCGCTTGAGCTTGAACTGCTCACAAAATGAAGACTGTCGCTCTGAAACTCGAACTAGCTAGGACTCATTACTGAATCAGGAAGCACTTCCTTGCCGCTGCATGAATGCTACTAGTGTCTGACCTAATTAATGATGTCGGAGTTTGAATCAAGGTATGTGTCTTTGTTTTGTTTGCTAGTGAAGATTGGTGGTGGTTGGTTGTAGTAGTCGAGTTTGTGTTAATTAGATAGTGGTAGAGTTGCAAGTGTGATGAGTTTGTGTTGATCTGCAATGATAGAGAGGAGGCAGTTGCAGGTAAGAAAAAAGGTGGAAGAGGGGCTAGTGAGTGAGGTAGTGAAAAGCGCTAAGTGCAAATTTAGATTTGGGATGATGCTGGAAACTGACTGTATCTGATTGAGGAGATGGAGATGATTTGGTAATGAACTGTATATGGAACTGGGGTTCTATATAGTAGTTGTATGAAGGTTGAAATACCATGTAGTGGATTTGAGGTGCGATTATTATATGAAAAGTTGCATGTAGTTTATATATCTGATGGAGTATTGCTTTTGGTGGTGTAGACATTTCAAGTTGATGTTGCAGGTTTAAAGTTGGAAATGGCAAGAAGGTGGAAGTGTTGTTGTATGGGTGGTGTAGCAAGTGGCTTGATGTTGCTATTGCAGTTTTTGGCAGTGAGGAGAGATGAAGGTGGAGTGTGCAGTTTGTAGTGGGTATGAAGGTGGTTGCAAGAATTTGTGGATGTTATTTAGGATGTTCTCTGAGGTTCATGTGTTTTGCAGCTGCGTGTTTGGTTGTTTGCGAGCTGTGTGTGGAGAAATCGGGCAGCTCTGTTGTAGGTAGTTTGATGATGGTTTGTTCAACGAATATGACCTGACAATAGAAGATTTCGGATGCAGTTGGAGAAAGATGCAGTTTGAAGTAGTGTTGGAAGAAGGAAGATGTTATGGTGCACTAGCAATTTTGTGTGGACATGTGATATAGGATATTGTATGGGGAGGATGATGAACTGTTTTTTGATTGGTAATGAAGGCGGGCTGTTGGACAGAAAGGAGTGGTGACTTTGGCTGAATGTACAAGTTCGGTTTGTTTTAGTCAAAAATTTTTATAATAACAGTGTTATTATGGACGAGAAAATTGGTTCGTGGCAACCGTAGAGTGAGAAGTTGATATGCAACATCAAGACTGAGAAATGATCATTTGAAGAAGAGGTTCAACAGAACGTTGGTTAGTGACAGCGATGAAGACGAGGACGAAGAATGATGTATTTAGTGGTTTGGGTATTTTTGAAGCGCTCGAGAACTGTTTGATGATATGTCTGAGAGAAGATAGGCATGCCTACCTGCGAAGTAGGTTAAGTGATGAAGACTTGGTTTTGTGTCATCCAACAAGTAAGCAAGAAGAACCGTGGTTCTCACTTGTTGGGGGATGACATATACAAGGGAAGACCCGAATGGAGAGATTAATGGATCCCTAAAAGGAAACCAAAAGTACTTGTTGATGGTTAAATTACCAGTCAACGTAAAATAGTTGAGCAATCCCAACCAGGTAGAGATGAGAGTTGTGATCGAGTTCGTCTATACAAGACGATAAAGAAATTGTGTTGTAAATTAAATGTTGGCACTTTCAGTTTAAGGGAGGGTGTTGGAAGTTGTGTTTGAACAAGTCTAACTAAATAAGTGGAGACGTGATTTATTTCCGAGTCTAAGCTTATCTAGTTATTTAGATCCTATTTTTATGTATTTCATGTGCTTGTATGCATATAATTCTATTTCAACCCGACTTTTTAGTTAGTAGCCCCCCTTAATAACTTCAAAATTTTAAAGACAAAATTACCCTTGAAAAGTTTTCTTTTCATCTGTTATGAATATTACGTAGTATTCCATGATTCCCTAAAACATCAAACTTCCAAAACCCTAATATTTAAATCATTGAAAAATAATAATTTATAAACAAGTATATGATGAATTCTGAGGAAGAAGATGATTTCTTATCTCAATCACAACAAATAATCAATTTTTTTTTTTTTACTATTTTAAATTTGAGAACAACAGCGTTGAAGGCATCACCCTATTTTACACGCACAAAATAAAAAAAAAAGCCCTAAACTGGATTCGAAGAAGATGCCGTGCGTATTAATGATGAAGATGATGCTCCTGTTTGAGAAGACGAGCGCGCTTGATTTTCAAATGCAGTTTATATTTTTGAACATGATTGATTATTGGAAGAGAAGAAGCCAATTTATTTTTGAAGATGAAGGACAATTGTGGAAAGCATGGGGGCTACTAACTGAATTTCTGGGTACGCAAGAATTTTTGTATTTAGGGGGGCTACTACTCAATTTTGTGGGTTAAAATAGAATTAGCCTTTTATATATTTAGGCTATCGTTTTAATGAAATAATCAACGCAGTTTTTCTTTCCCTCTCTCTTATATTCCTAATAATATTACATAACAACTGCACTACATAACCTCCTCTCACTTTCAGTCTTTCAAAGAAATGGATCATCAACCACAGAATTGAGGACTGGTACCCCATGTAGACCAGCAACTGTAGTTGTTTTGTGCCGAAATTGCCCACGAGGTAGACCAAGCCACGGAACTGAGGAACCACATATGCCGCTGGCCCGGATAAAGAAGATAATGAAGGCGGATGAGGAGGTACGCATGATATCGACGGAGGCACCCATTGTATTTTCTAAGGCCTGCGAGAATTTCATCTAGGAACTGAAGCAGAGAGCGTCGATCAACACGGAGGAGAATAAGAGATGGGCACTGCAGAAGAACGATGTATCTTTTACGGTCGCAAAGACGGAGGTGTTTGATTTTCTGGTGAACATCGTGGCTTGGGAGGATCTGATCAGCGAAGATGGATTCCGGCTGGTGAGCCAGCCCGGGCTGTCGGCGGGTGATGCCCCATACTTTTGCATTGGTGGGGCTCACACGGCTATATGATTCAGTAATGGTTTCGTCCACCAGCTTAGTAGGTTACCATTACCATGCCTGATGATAGCTGAAGTTCTAGTTTGGATTGTGTCTTTTTTGCTTGCATTTTGTCGGTTTTGTTTGCTTGTTACGTTTGAAGTGAAGTCTGGATGATGTCACATCGAAAGTAAGGATGGTACTTAGTCGTAAATCTTGGCTTTGTTCATTGTATTGAATCAATAATTTGCTTCTGATACCTGCTTTTGCAGGCATGGTTTAAGATATACTAATTTAGGAATTCTTTTTAGGACAAAAAGACGGAACATTTTTATTAACATTAGAGATGTATGAATCTACACAAGTTGGTTACAATATACAAGTCTCCATTGTCAGAAAGTGGGGATATCAATTGTTAAGGATTAGATAAAATTCACTGTGTAATACCACAGTACTTTCTGGTTTATGTTCAAATTTGTTTATTTTGTTGAATAGATTGTTATATTCAAGTGTTAAGTTTAGTTGATTTGTTTTGTCATCAAATTTAACCGGACTGAAAAATGATTATGTTGGGAATATATTTGTTGTTTATATTAAAATGAAAACATAAATTTATTATTAAAATATCCTATTTTATTAATAGAAATTTCCAAACATATATTATAAAAATAAAATACAGGAAAATAGTGTGAAGGACAAAAAGAACAAAAAATTATGCTAAAAGAACAGGAGACAAAAAAATTAGCCAAAAGGACAAAGTTTAGTATAAACTATGAAATGATAGTGGAACCCTTAATTTCTCCCTTTACACTAAAAATTGTCCTTGAGGCTAAACTTTTTGTTGATTGTCCTTACGGATAAATTTTTGGTTGACTTTGCCCTTGTGCCTAAAAACCCCATTTCTTGATTGATTCAATTTATTATATTAAAATCCTTTGTCAACTAAAATTTAACTAGGTAATAATATGTCTTCAAAATTTAAAAAAGAAAAGAAAAAACTAATGAAAACCGAATTCGAACATTATATTTTATTGAAATTTCTATTTTAACGAAGATTTAGTAGTTTATGTACATATTTTTTAGTCATAAGGACAAAGTCAACCAAAAATTTATCCGTAAGGACAGCCAACAATTTTTTTAGCTTTATAGGCAATTTTTAGCGTAATGGGAGGAATTCAGGGGTCCACTATCATTTCATACTTTACACTAAACTTTGTCCTTTTGACTAATTTTTTTTACCTTTTGGCATAATTTTTTGTTCTTTTTGTCCTTCACACTATTTTCCTGTTACGTCAATGTCTAAATAATATTCTTATTTACCCATGACATTCAAGTGATTAGGAGTGTGGAAACACTATAATAGTGAAATGCACAAAGCATTACACATTTAATGTGTACATATGTTCATTTTGCAAATATTGTCAAGATATTTGTGTACCATAGTTGCCTACTGACTTGAACCGCTATTTTTGACAACATCTAGTACATTTCAAGCTAACGAATATTGCAGTTCACATGTATCAACCTACTCAAATGATGGAAGACATAGCTAGAGATGACAGTAAGATAGTTACGTCCAATATAATCATGAAAGATTCCAAGCCTATCAACGGCAGTACGCTATCATGACCGGTAATAAACACAATTACTTGCTGGCGTTTACCATTTGGATTTTTGGTACACCACAAATTTATATCCAGTATATCTGTAACAGAGGACGTCTTCTAAATCCACTTGGAACAATAGTAAAATTTAGGAATATAAAAAGTCGTACTTTAGCTAAATGCCAAGTGCTAGCGTATTGCTTATCGGCAACCACTCAGTCATATCAACTATAGCTTGAAGTTTGCTTTTTATCATAGGTTTGAGCACTATCTATAGACATATAGCCAAATAGTGATAACACTAAAATAAGCATATTACAAAGAGAGAGAATGAAATTTTATTGTATCCGATCATATATAGGTAGAAAGGCTGAAATAAATATTATTTTAGCTCAAACGCACTTTCTTTCTTTTTAGACTTTGAAGTAAACTATGCATGAATGGTCTAAAAATATACATTCTATGTATGGGTAAATAAAGGGTTTACTCTCAAAGTAAATGCGAAACAAAACTTATTTTCACTTAGGAATTCATTCTTTGACTGAAACAAGTAAAAAAAAACAGGTGGTATAAATGAAGGCAGGAGCTTACACCTTGGATCGCGATCAGTGGATCAGTATATTCTTCTTTAATAAAGCTTACTCAACTTTTGCAGATTAGCTCAAACTTAAATGGAGTATTAAGAGAAATAGCTACAAGATGGGGCCACATATAGAAGAGTTTTCAAATATTAGAATGGATAAATTTTATATTTTAGAAATTCTGCGCTGGTTTAGCATAGAAAAAACATCAACATATAATATTCATTTTGATATGAACAGTGATGCAAAAATATAAGACATTACAACATCCAAGCAATTTATTTTTCATAAAAAGAGGATTACTTATTAATACACTTCATGATTTCTCATTTTTGTATTATTAAATAATCCATTTGAAAGCTTCTTGTACCTAATGTTTAATATGTAATAAATATATTTTGATGACGTTAACATGCGTTTTGTTTATACTTAGGTACCGTTTGTAAATGTAACGAGGAAGTCGAAGTTATTATTTGTGTAAGACGCGTCAGACGTGTCAAAGGTGAGTCACGCAGCTTAGGCCCAATGACACGAAATGTTGGAAATGAGTCATTTGCATCAAACGCGTCGGACGCCGTCCGGTGTAAACAGCTACTTCGATCACTACAAAAATATGTTGAATTAAAGACTAGTGAATTCAGTCTTTAGTTAAGCAATTCAGTCCCTATATAAAATTTTGAAATAGATCTTAGACAGATATTTCAATTTTTAAAATTTTGAAACAAATCTTAGACAAATATTTCAGTCTTTAAGTCTCAAATCTTAAAAAAATTTATGAAATTTCGGTCTTAAAACACAGACTGAAATTTAGTCTTAACTATTTGTAAAGACTGAATTTTTAAGACAAAAATATGGTTTTTAATCGGTCTTAAACTTACCACAATTTTAATTTTTAAATGTGTCCACAATTCAATTTCATTTTAACTTTCAAACAGAACGCATAACAGAGTAATATACATAAACGCAATATACTTTTTCACATGATAGTTCATAGTAAAAGTGAACTGAGAAGATAATGAAATTTCATTGATGCAATGAGTAAGAAAACATCTCTATTACAAAGCAAACAACGCAGCATATAATTTTACATTCAGCTTACTGCAAACTTTTCATTTTCCCCAATACCGAATCTAGCAAAATATATAACCTAAGAACCGGAACCCAATTAAAAATAGAATCGGATCCCATTCTCAATTTCCAATATCCTTCTGTTATTCGATGAACTTTCGGCTGCTAAACCCCAAATAGATTTTGGAATAACGCCATTAATCCTTAAATATATTTTGGTAATGCATCCCGCTAGTCTTTTCAGCTCCTAAAAATTCGTTTCCTTGCCCTAGATCTTCATAATCGATAGCCGCTTTTTCTTATAAGAGATCTTTCTGCTTTAAACCAGATCGGATACTGACTCTTCAGGTTGAAAGGTTGTAGGAGGGAGGAAGGCTGCAACCGCATTCTGGGATTGGGGATCTGGTTGCAGTTGTTGAGGAGACGTCTAGGAAGGTGAGGCGATAGAGATTTGAGTAGCTGCGAAGGCGATAAGCTTATGTGGTTGTTAAGTCGGGTACTTACTTAGGATGAGTAGAAGAAGTTTGCGGTTTTATGGATTATCGAGGAAGTTTTAGTATGAGGCGAGAAGAAATGATCGGAGAAGAAGATAAATAGCGAGTTCTCTCACAATGTCACGTGAATCAGGGAAAACATGGGAAGTTATTATGCGTGCTTCAGTGGATAAATTAAATGTATATTAAGTAAAAACTGAATTTAATTGGTTAAATATTATATCACATGGATTGCCAAATGCAATTACCGGATTAAAAACTAAAACAATCTTGATCGTCAAATATATATTGGTTTATAGATCACTTTAAAACTGAATTAAAGACTGAAATTCAGTTACTACTTATCTACAAATATTAAATACCGATCAATGACTGAATTTCGGTCTTTATTTTTTTTAATTCAAAGAACGAATTATTCCATCACTGACCAGTCGTTATTTACAAACCGTAAATATTCAGTCTTAAAGTTTCAGTCTCTAGTTAGAAGTTTTTTTGCAGTAATTCCCAACGTCTGTTTTTTCAACCATTTTATATAAATCGATTATCCACCACCATTCTTCACCTCAATTCTTCACTTCCTTCTTCATGTCGTATAGTGATTATTCTGATCTCGAAGATTTGCAAGATATCGCCTGTATTCAACAACACATGGAAAATCGAAGACCGGAAACAAGCAAAATACATGATTCTGAAATGTTGGATATTACTTGGGTAAATGAAGTCCTGACTAGACATGCGGAACGCTGTCAACGAAATTTCCAAATGAAGAGACTTTGTTTCACCATTCGACGACAATTATGACCTGGTGCTTGAGGATTTTTGGAAGAGTACCGTGGAAACAATGACTGAGTACCAGTTCAAAGAACCACAACAACAACCAGCATGACCATAGTTCGTGATAGTATACGAAATGAACTAGTTGCGGGAATGCATTTACGCGTATTTGTAATGTATTCTATATTTTAAATTCAGCATTTTAAATTCTTCAATTTGTATTATGCAATTTAAATTATGAAATTTAAATTCTAGAATTTGTATTCTGCAATTTGAATGTTAAAATTTGTATTCTATTGTAACGTCCACTACAACAAAACCAAGGGTAGATAGCAATAGTAAATAGCGTTAGTTTCAATTCTCTTCAAATGCTCCAGGGCGGACCATATTCCAACGCTATTCCAAAAATAAATTCCGCGTGCCAACATTATACGAAAGGCGGGAGCTGGAATTATTTTGCGCGAGAAATAAAAATATGTGATTTTTCCCTTCCCTTCAGAAAACACCCCTTTTCTTCCTATTCCTCTTTATCGCCTCCAGAGTCTAGAAGAGAGCCAAGATTTTAAATCCCTAATTTGATGTTGAACCTCTCGTCATCAGCAGCCAATCCAGGATCTCCAATTTGAACGACCATGAAAGGTACCGCTGATTTATATATTTTTCACTAATTTATCGATTTGTAAAATCGAAAATTGCGATTTTGAATTTGCGACTTTTTTTTTTTGGGTTTAGTTTGAACTCGCAGTTGCGATTTAGGTTTCGGAGGGCAATTTTGGTGATGATAATTGGTTGTGCAAGTGGAACATGCTGAATTGCAGTCATCTACATCTGGAAAGCATTAACTCTACGAAATCAACCCTAGTAAGCATCACCAGTGGTCGATGGTCGATCCCATTCCCAACCTAGACAACCGTCTCATATTTAAATTCCTGTGAGAGGTTATATTTTCTTCCTATAATTTTAATTAACATACCATGCAAATAATTCATTTTCTTGCAATTGTTCTATCATAGTCTAGCTATGCTTCTGATTTGTTCTGTTATATTTTATATATGCTTCACAGGTTATGTAATTTTTTTTATTTTTTTTGGTTTTTTATTTTAGATAGGTATAATATGTGACCTGTGTTGTAATTGTTGTTTAAATTATTTATGGTTTCTTATTGTATTTGTTGCAGTGTTATATATGATATAACATGCAATTTAGAAACTAAATGTAAGGAAGTATAAATGATTAAAAACAAATTAATACAAAATTACAAATATCATGTTACTCAGAACTATGCTTTTCCTCTAAAAGGTCCACACACGTGCTTTAAACTTGGACTGCTTCAATTTATATAATACTGTTGAAATTTTAATAGAAATATATGTTTCACTATGGATAATTATATATATTTACCTTGCATTGTTTTGTTAAAAAAAATCATTCAATCTTTGTTTTAAACTCGTTTGATTGAAAATCGTGGTTTGGATGATTGAATTTTATCAAATTTCTTCTAATAGCAGGTACTTTGGTATTATACTGACAAACACATATTTATATATTTTTAATAGGATTGACTTTTCCATGAGTTCACATATTTTACAGTTGACTGTACAAATGAACAGTGGGAAACACTTTTCACTTATTTGTTCATATTTTTGTCAAGATTGATGCTGCAAGCCTGCATGGATAGGTAATTGATTGTTGACGAGTGAACCATAGGTTCACTCATCCAGCCCATTTCTTGGCTCTAGGACAATTAATATAGAAATTTCTCATTTTGTTAAGTATGTATAACTAAACTAGTTTTTTTCTTTCTTTCTGAGATATACCTATAACCGTACAATATCAATTTGTAAACAACTGTGTAATAATATATATTAGTATAATTTACTTAATATGGGTGTTCTGTAGAAGTAACTGCCTCCTACTCATCTATATGAAAATGGTATGTCTTTACATGGAGGACACCGGGAGAAGTCTGAATAACAAGATGTCGATTTTGAATTATCCTGTAAAATGCAATTTTGTTTTACTTCCATGGTGAGGAATCACCTTGGTAATTGATCAACGTTGGTTGTGAATTTCTCAGTAATTTGCAATGAATTGATTTTAAATTGGAAGTTATACCAAATTAAATTAAATAGAGATTATAAGTAAGGGAGATAAAAATTGAAAATTTACTTAATATACATTTATATTTACACTTATATTTATATTAATAGTTCATGCCTACAAGTGTCAGGTTAAAATGAACTTCTAAGCTCTTCTTTGGGGATTCACACAAGCTGCTTATTTACT
Organism: Allium sativum; assembly: GCA_030737875.1. Classification (NCBI taxonomy): domain Eukaryota; kingdom Viridiplantae; phylum Streptophyta; class Magnoliopsida; order Asparagales; family Amaryllidaceae; genus Allium; species Allium sativum. The sequence goes on from CM060913.1 coordinate 41,072,989, forward strand.
TTCATTTTAGCTTCCTCTTGAAGTTAACACTAAAATAAAAACCAACTTTCCTTAGAAAAAAATCAAAATTCAATAAATTACAGGAAATTCCAAATTTGAAGAGGAAGACATAAGCTATAGGTGAGTCAACTATGCTTATTAAACTATGTTTAATCATCTAATTGATGACCGGTGTGTGTTGTGTTTATATTTATACTTAATATCTTGGTTTTCTCTGGGCATCTTTTTGCCAAATTGAACTGATTATGGTATGTATGTGTGTATATTTATCTGTGTGCCGATATATATAAATACGTACATGTGATGTTGTGTTTGTCATTGTGGAGTATTAGTTACCATTACACATTAACTTTTTCATGGTTGTGAAATAAGTGATGGAAAAACCAGTTTATCGACCATAAAAAAGTAAAAATTGCTGATTATAAAAAATGTATATATATATTATAATAGTCTTATAACGAAACATAAGTTTAGCATGTAAGTTATGATGACTACATTGAAAATGGGTCTGACAATATAATAATGGTAAAAGTTCAATTATTGGACTTCGTGGTTTAAGTCTGACAATATACATGTTTGAAAATTCATATTTGTGGATAATTGTTGTGCAATTGTTATACTTCCATTATTATCACACAAATGCACAAATCATAGTGAGATGTGTTTTACATATCATTAGAGAGGCAGATCTTTCTTCAACAACAAATGCAATAGGGGGATTAATTTAGATAGAGATCATGACACTAAGGCCAGAAACCAAGATCAGCCTATGTTGTCTGCTGCAGTTCTTGCAGCAGCTGCAAGGAACATGCTATGAGCCTCATCTCTACAAACTCTTCTAGAAGATTTATCTGACCAGGTGGCTCCTCAAACTGGTTCAGGAGGCTATCCTGAAGGGAATAGCGTATGTAAGCCTTGAATTGTCTTACCTTGTGTCATCTTTATAGTATATTGTTAAGACTGCAATGATAAACTGATCATTTGTTTGAATTTTTTTCTACATTAGATTAAGCTAGTCCTTTTCTCAGAGTAATTTAACCTACTGCATTTGACCGATTGCCACCCGTGTTAACGGTAACAAATCACTTGCCTTTAAAAGATAAGCAGAACTCTCGTGGTAACTTTTTTTTGGGGGCGCTCTTTGATGTAATGGTTAATACATAAGCTGTTTTGAATCGGTTGAACATTCACTTTTAAAGAGCTGTGTTAGCATTTGAAAACAACAGGGTAGCAAAACTTCTAATCTACTCGGTGTCAAATTATTTTCTATTTTTGTTTCATTTAATTTTGTATTGCTGATGTCTACCGAGTTGGTTATTTAATAAATTAAATCAAGAGGAAAGTTTATTAGTCTATTTTTAATCATTACCAAGAATCCTGGGATCAAGTTAAGGAACTGCATTGCATGCACTTTGACTTGGAAGGAGGGTGTGATATAATACATTGAATAGGAACAGACGATGTATTGCACTCAGAATCCTAGATAATGAACTCTGCTAGCGAGGCACAATTGTAGTTGAGTAAATCCAACTGTCGATAGACCTCCTTAGTCTACTAGAAAATGAGCTCACCCGCAAGTCTGCATATTTCCATGCATTATTTTCACTGCTACTCATGCTTAGGTGGATGATATGTTAGTGGGTCTAAGCATAGGGGTCAGATGATACGTGCATTACCCTTTTTTTGGGACAACTCGTATGTTTTAATAACCAAACGAATAATTTTTACAATGCTGCGACGATTTAATCCATAACTAAACCCTTTTAGTATTACGGTATTTACTGGTCCCAAAAAAATGAAACCAAAGAAATTGCCTGAGATTTCACTATTTACATGTAAGCCACTCCATTTTACTTGGAATCTGTTGGAGGAGGTTGGGAATTAGCGTCTAGGTTTTGAATTTTTTGTGCTGGCTGGATTCTTCTTTCTTTCAGAAAATGGAGTTGATTTGTTAGTCTGACTAGCGCTGATAATGATGGAGGATTTTTGTCCTCAGACCGAGCAGAACTAGTTCGCACTATTAGTTCGATGAGATGATCTCTTTGGAGCATAATTTCGAGACAATGCTGCAGATTCATCCATCTGTGGTGGATGGTCATCATTTTCTTTAATCTTGCTTTTATTGGTTGGTTGCCTTGGTAACTTATGGGAATGCTTTAAGTCTCCAAACGTTGGTGAATTTAATTTATGAGCTTTAAGGTATGCAGCGTCCATGTTTACTTCAAATTTAGGATTATCTAGACTAATACTTGGGAACCCCTTTGGATTGTACTTATTGGAAGCAGATTCATAACTAATTGGCTCCTTGTTTGTTGAAAAGTTTGAATGGTTTGCTCCAGAAGCAGTGTTCTTTCTTGGTACCAAATTATTGACCGCTTTGGTTTTGTGATCTTTGTTAGGTGATGAAGGCATTTGAGATTCAGTCATTGCATCATCAGTATTAACTAAGGACGATACAATATCGCTTGTTGTAGAGTTTTCATTTTGATGTGGAGTAACATTCTCAACTGTCCTATCATACTCCATTTTGTGTCTTTCCAATTGTTGATTAATTTGTTATTGAATTGAAATCTTTCCACTCAAGTCTGCAGCTTTCTGCTTTAAACTAATTATACCAGCTTCCACTTGATTTATTTCCTCAAGATCAGCCCTTGTCTTGCTATCCATCGTAGAAGTAATAGATGCATGTCCGGGTCTCGTGTTCATTAATCCAGACTCTAGTGCCAACTTAAAATCTCTTTCTTTTTGTAGCTGCTCTCTCAACATTTCCACGTCCCTTTGCAGTTCTGATCAACGTTCGTGTAATGCTTCCTTTCTTTTCTCTATGTTTTCTCGTACATTTTCTTTAACTTTTACCTCCTTTACCATTTTATTTTCCAGATCACTTTTTCCTGTCTCATGCTTCTGAATAGCAATCGCATCCTCTGTTGAATCCTTTTTTCTGTTGGAAGATCTTTACTTGGAGAGGTTCATCCCATTTAGTTGGTTTTCTCATACAAGATGTGGCCGTACTAGACCTATTTCTGAATTTTGCAGACCTTCCGTTCGTGGTATAAGTAGCAGACTTTTGCAATCTGAAAGTATGAATATTGTCAACAGACATTTGCAAACTTGGCGTTTAACTGGACTGTTTTATTTAAACTAGGTGTAATATTACCTACCTAGATGTGGAGTTAGGTATGACATATTACCTACCGAGATGTGCCAGCATTGGCTAATGCAACGTGTGGCAAATTGAATTTAAGATTTGGCTTATAGGAAATATTTGTTTGTTATACTGCATCGTATTTCTTTTAGCTTATAATTGGAAAGCTTGGTTTCTGTGGGATCCACCAGATAACTATTTTTTGATGTTGTATAAATTAAATAAAATGTCATGATTTTAGTTTTGAAAACTGATCAAATGGCTTTTTGTATGATTAATTAACATCAATGAATGTGTGTTTTTTTGGTGTCATGTGCAGTATTAATATTACTCAGGAAACAAGTATGTATTTTCATTTAGCAAAGTATTGGCATGCCAATACAAATAAAAACTGGTAAGTCAAAGTTGCGGTTTCTTTGAAAATACTTTGATTTTCCAAAGACACTTAGACACCCGAGTAATTTATTAATTATTATTAATCTACATTCTATTTTATTTTATTGTGTTCTATCCTTGTCGAAGACTAGTTCCAATTCTGTCATCACATGATCACACCTTTGTTTGGAAGGATTCTCAATGTTTGGGCGTATGGACATTGATGCTGCTAGAAAAGTGTGTAGAGCAGAGTTTTAGATATTATGCTGCTAGATAATATTCTATCATTTTTTGCATATCATGTCAACCATACGCAGTGTATTAAACCGTAGATAATTTGTATCCACATGTGTCTACTTTGTGGTCAGTGGTCACACCCTTGGCATTCTTTACAGAAACATCACATTTTGGAGTAAAGTAATGCTTGCTAGGCGAAACTGAATTGAAAAACTGAAGTAGTAACTAGAAAAATAAGTTGCTTCCAAACATATGATTCTATAAAGTAATTTAAGTATTCAAATTAACATAAATATATATCCTAAAAAAGTACAATTATTTTAAGCTATTTAAGACCGTCTTGAATGGCTACTCATATCTCTAACCTTTCACAATAGAAGAACATTGTATACTTCCTTTTAATCATGGAACTGTTACATTATGTTTAGAGGCAAAACGAAAATTAGTAAGCATAAAATAAAAAATAATATTAGATTTCAGCAAATTCAATTGGTGTTTCTCCAAGTCTTAGATACTAAGGCTTGAGATACCAAGCATCACAGATCAGCCCATGATGTAATATGACAAGCTAAATGCATCGTAAAAGATTGCTTCCTGTTGTTCCAAAATGCATGCACAAATATTTTGTTGTACTTGATATCTGTTGGACCACAGCACAACCAAGCTCGAAACATGTCTTCTTAATCATGACAGTGTACTGGTATTTGGTGCATGTTTTTGTTGGAAATATCAAAAGTTGATTGTTATTAGAACCATGGACATGCAGGTGGATGCACAAATGATGGCACACTGATCTTTGCAAATTCATTACTTTCGGCTGACACCAAAGCAAGCGGCTATGGAAATTGGATTGCTTTGTTTATATCCAGGCTTGTCTGTTCTTGCACCAGTAATTGGAGTAGCTTTCACATTATGAGTTTTTGCTTTATTGATGAAAAAAGAATGATGTATGTCAGTGATTGCTAATGGGGATGAAAGATAAGAGGATAAAGGTAACATATGAGACTCTGAATAGCAGTCATCAAGCTTCTGGTTTTTTTAATCGTTCTTCGTTCTGTTTACTACTACTGTTATGAAATATAGTGAATATGAGTTGCGAAGACATGATAAAGAGAAATTTAAGCAAAATAACTAATGGTTAAGATAACATTTACATGCATTTAATGCTTTTAAATTCGTTTCTTCCTTCAGATGGGTAGGGGCTAAATTAATCACTAAATTATGCTTAACATTCATAACTGTCATTTAATGCATTGGAAAATTGGAACCTCTTTTGTAAAGGTACATTTAACTCATATATTATTTAATTATTTCATGAATAATATTTATTATCATTGCTGATTGTACCAAATTAATGGTAGCTTTACATAAGACCGGTAGATACTTGCTCGTTTTACCCTATTTTCTTTTAATTAGCCTTATTGCTTGATGATATGCAGCCAATTAACTTTATTGCATGTAGATTGATGCCCATATACTTTATTAATAGATGCTACTCCCCTATATATGCATATAGTTTTTCTTTTATCATCTCTGCTGGTAGATAAATAAAATCTATGTTTTAATTATACATATATGATATCATCCATTTTTATTTCGTCAATTTCAAACTTGGCTATTATATATTTTGGGTAACAAAATTATTATCATGCATTCATTCACATATTAATTCCTCACTCGCTACTATTCGTTCCTTTACTTAACTGGTCGATCCATCTTGCATTTGCATTATTTATACATCGTCTCCCCTTTTCTTCTCTAAATTTCAAACTTGCTTCAATTTCTCATCTTTGTTAAATTTCGTGTTCATTATTGCATTTTATTTCCATGCTGCTTCTTACGGCAGCATATGTGATGTTATATTTTTCTACAAAATCCTTACCCATCATTCTGTTGCACATATATTTTACCAAAATGGACTATAATGACAATATCCAAGGGTCTGATGACCGCAAATAGTAGAACATATATGAAATAAATATTCATTAAATAAGTAGGATAAAATACTCTTATTTAGGACTTCTACTCAGTAGTTTGTATAGACAAGGGTGCTTACAGTTTGAATACCCAAACAAAAGAAACAAGAAAATTGGGATAAACATGCAGTGATATAATACTGTACTTGTATATAATCTTCTCTACTTGATTTTTCTCTTTTACTATGTAAATCAATATTACTCATGCTTCCCCGACATTAACTACATCTTATGTCAGCAACATCATACATTCAAACGTGTTAAAAATAAAATCCTTGCACTGTTATGACTGAAGTAGGTGCAATTACATTACAGGTTGTAAAAAGTAAAAAACTACAGTGAACTGCCTTGTAGTCAACCCAACAAGCAAAATTTGAAAACACACTTCCATGTATTTTGTCGATTTGGCTAATGGCAACCATTAACATAGTACAATTTAGGGTAGTAATTGCAGAAATCACTATACTTTTCTAAAGTTGTCATCAGGATTACCTATATTTAACTAAGATACAAATTATACTCCAACAACAACGGACCACATTGATTTTCTTTCAGTACTTAATCCATTGCTCCACTTTGAAGTTTGCAATTGCTAGCTTGCTTGTGTTTAAACTTGAAGAAGGCATTGCCAATATAACAAGTTCAAACTATTATAGTTGTGCCATGAGCCCTCAGCCTGTATTAACAGTTATATGGACATGCACTATGATGTGATCTTCTTTTACATTGAAAATTTAATGTTTTCCTTTCCGTGCAATGAGCCCAGAACTATTGCACTCCTTGATCCTACAAAAGCGCACAAATTTGGAACTGGAATAATTATGGGTAGAAAAAAGCCAACATCTGCAGCTTTCTCCTTATAAATAATAATAATTGATAATCAATGCCTAGAGGATTTGATCCCAGACCTCTAAAACCACACTGTAAAGGTTTTGCTGTAGTATTATAACTCAGATGCAGAGTTACCTGGTTGTATATAGAGTTGGATGCATGGTCAAGTTATGATTAACAAAACGTAGATTATATATTTGTTGTCATCAGACCCTTGTATATTGTCATTATAGTCCATTTTGCACATGGTTATATAAACGATGGGGTATCTAATACAGTTTTTTAGATGCCTGTCTAGTACAGTTTTTTAGGCACTTGTGGCCCCTTTGTAGGTGACTTTCAAAACACTTGTATATTGAATCAATTCACAGCTTCGAAGATGGCCTCAGATTTGTCAAGCTAAGAGGAGAAGCTATGCAGGTTAGTTTCAAAACTTGTAATCATACATTGAAAGCAAATTTTATATGAAACATAAAATTTACGCATGTCTAACATTTACAACTATTAAAATTTCTTCAGGATGTTGTGGATGCTGCACCTAGCGCTATGAGTAGCATCATCAGATTAGATTCAGAAAAAGTGCAGTTATTATGTTATGTAGCTAATGAGGAAGTTGATGAGAAAAAAAGAGTTCATATCGCCCAACTTCTTGTGCCCATAATATAGTTCTTTCAATTTTTACTTCCGTTTATATTCTAAAGTATTAAAGTATGTGTCTTTTGAGTTGATAAAACTGATATTTTCAAGGTAACTATGTTGTCTCTAGAGGTATCAAAGGAGTGGAAGCAGGTGAAGCCAAAGCTAAATCATTTAAAGCATGGATGGCAGTAGGTTTTCATATTCCAGTACAGTTACGTGGTTTTCTTACATTTTAAAATAAATGACAAATATAATTGTATTTTAATTTTTGGGCTACAGGTGCACCTAGCCATTGCTAGTGCTTTCCACACAAAGCTTCATGGAACTGACCATATCAAGACTTTAAGTTGCATTTGTTGCTAGAGAAATAAGAAGGCCAAGAATTCCAGTAGTTATGTTTGTCTATTTTGTAAGTAATTTGTTGATATGAAAATATATAATATATTATGTATGGATATGGAGAAGTTGATAAAATAATATGTATGAAATACTAAATTGTACGAATGATATATATGAAATATTATGTAGTAATTCATATATTTGTTGTTTGTGAAATTTTGTTATATTAATATGCAAATCAAAAAATGTTTAGATGTTTATGTTATATATATATATATATATATATAAATATATATATATGAAAAAGCTAAAAGAACAATGAATAAAATCTTAAAATTAATAATAAAGGCAATAGCGTTTCAAAAACGCTATTGAATAACAAACGCTATAGAAACAGACTTTAGAAAGGCGGTAATATAACTAAATTAAATGCTATAGAAATTCATAAGAAATTGTGTGAACAAACGCTATAAACCGTTCAAATAAAACGCTACAGAAAAATATATACAAACGCTATAGTAAGTAAGGATTATATTGTATATTATATAGCGTTTTTGTTTAATAGCAAACATAAACGCTATCTAAAATTGGCTTTTCATAGCGTTTTTGTCTCTGCTATTGAAAGTAGAAGATCTAACATAGCATGTCGTTACATGGCGTTCTCTGAAACGCTATGTTAGGATATAATAGCGTTTTTCAAACGCTATGAAAGCCTCAGTTTGTTGTAGTGGTCCCAGATTTTTGAACGTTGATTACGAATATTTAAATTCGTTTTAAATATCGATTTGGTGAAATTAATGGATTATATATCGAATTTATTTATCAAAAAATGGAGTTCGAATTTATATATTTATAAATTAATTAAAACGAGCTCGAAACGACACAGTAGTTCATAATATTGAATTTTGAACTTTAACTGAATATACAAGGTCCAATATAAGTCGGATTTCTGTGAAACAAGAACCGCTTGAATCTACGTTGAAACAACCCGAACTTCCCCGCGAAGGAAAGAACGGATTGCTTTGAGGACAAGACGAATCAGAACACAAACAAAAGAACATTTCATTGCTTATTACAACAATTTCATCAGAATACAAGAATACAAAGAGTACGAATTACGTATTACACATTTACTAAATATAAGTGATTTACAAATTACAATGCAGTGGAAAAATAATACAAAACACAACTGAAAGGAATATCCATACATAAAACAACAGCGCAATGCTAAATAAAGAACAATGAAGCTATTATAAGACTCAGGTCCCATCACACAATGCAACGCAAGCCGTAGGATAGAGATATTACCTTATAATAGCCAAGATTGCTTGGTACGTAAAATTTCATGTTTTATTATTACTATAAGTGTATAGTGTCAAAACAATTTCAATCATAAGTATCAATCATAAACGGCATAAGTGCCCCATACCACTATGTCGCCATATATAGGTTTACAATTAAAACCGCAAAATGTCGTATTGGAAGTTGGATTTCCATCTGTGAACCAAGGCAAGGGATCGTCCTTACCGCTTTGAGACGCTCTAGCCCGTGTCTCAGGAACAACCGCAACTGCACCTTGGATCGTCGGGGTCGGTCCACACGGAGTGGATTAAAATGCCTGAACACTGTGTTTCCCCGCCCTATGGGGCGTCAATGAGCCAAATGACTCCATCGGCCCCGGATTGATCGATATAACTGAGGCGCCTCATATCCATCATCCACATAAGTAAAATGCCAGGGCGTGCAAAACGCTGACACCACTCCTAGCTAGAAGGAAACTCATGCCCTCCCTGAAGTCCTCTCCCGTTTCTGGTTCACACCGGGGTGTGAGACTCGCGAATCAACGCTACACAAAGCTACGCTATATTAAAGCCGTGATTTGATCATCAACCACAAGACTCTGCTTTTCAACAGAAGCCTTGATCATTTGCATCTCAGCATGCCACACAGGTAATTCACACTATGCAACCGATGTCTATCAATCACACAGAATGAAATACGATGTCAGACACACATCCATTTACAAGTTCGTTCTGGGTCTGAACGAAACCGGAGGCACCTTATTCCTTCCACATATGTCCAATATAGGGGAGAGGCCCTCGCATATCTGTCAATCTCCAAGTACGTCTGGACGATCACCACTTATTACCTCGCCTTGGGTGTATAGCCCAATCAAGACATCAGTAATCATCCAAACGATGTGAAGACCTCTGGTCTTCAACCACCGTCTTCATCCTCGTCAAATCAGTTATTTAGAATGGGCTAAACTCGATCTTTCTGAATAACCCGCGTATATAATAAACAAGTGCTATAAAAACACAACATACGCCTCATTCCAATCCAGAATATTCCTTTATTCAAATATTCTTATACTTTGGGAAAGGTTCCCATTAATTTGATCAAAGATAAATTCTTTAAATTTATTCTTTATTCTTCCTTTGGATATCATTTCAATCTAATTAAAGATGCATTAAAACTCCACTTGGTTTTAATCTTCCCAAAAATCAATATTAATGATTGTTTAACTTGGGAAATCATATCCTGTATTTAACTGGTGAAAGAACCAATGTCATTTAAAACACGGTTCACGATAAACCCAAAATCACATTCCAATCCATCAGCCTTTAACCATAAATTAGCAAGTGAACAATTCCCTAAGTATTAACCCAGAAGGCCGAAACCAACATCAGATCAATACATAGGAAATCATTCAACTTAACGAATCTCCAGTTAGTTTCTGATTTTCATAACTCCATTAGGTCTACGAACAATATTATTAAAGATACCATTCACGACAACCCAAAATCTTATTCCTGTCTTTAACTGGGTTAAAGAACCAATGTCCTTTAAAACACGGTTCACGATAAACCCAAAATCACCTTCCATTCCATCAGCCTTTAACCATAAATTAGCAAGTGAACAATTCCCTAAGTATTAACCCCGAAGGCTGAAACCAACATCAGATCAATACCCAGGAAACCATTCAACTTAACTAATCTCCAGTTAGTTTCTGATTTTCTTAACTCCATTGGGTCTAAGAACAGTATTATTAAAGATACCATTCACGACAACCCAAAATCTTATTCCATTGTTAATCGGGTTAAAGAACAAGTGTTGTTTAAAACACCGTTCACGATAAACCCAAAGACCAATTTCAATTTCATTCTAATTAAATATCAATTAATTGGTATACTTCATTAAATCTAAATAAAAAGATTTAATCTTTTCTCAACTAGGTTCAAGAGCAGTGTTAATGAAGACACCATTCACGACAAACCCAAAATCACATTTAATATTAAATACAAGGCTCTGAATAGAAAATATATCGGCCTATATTCAATATCAAATTCTAGAATCAACGAATACCGTATTGGAATAACGATATATATATCTTTCAAATTCCTCCACAACACCCCTATAATCACAGAATCCAATATCGAGATATTCCGAAGATAATTTCGATTCAAATCCATTCCAATTCATATATTGGAAATTCTGGTTATTTTTAAAACCATTTCAAATCCAATTTATTTATTTAAAAATATTGGATTATAATTCTAGTTCATAACTAGTTCATTTCGATAAAATATATTTTTATATTTTCAAATATGGAATTTTTCATCCCAATTCTTTCCAAATCGTCTATTATGATTTTACACAAATTATTGATATGTTTAATAATTTTATCAAGGCCCGTACAGTCGATTTCCATAAACGGCCATCGAACTGCACTTACATCAACCGTTTCCAAATTTGATTTGGACATAATTCCAAATCCAACCGTTATATTTCAAATCTACCATATTCTTTAGAAAGCTTTTTTCGATACGAACCCAACGGTTTCGGTTTTAGGAGAATCCGACGGTCGGATCTCCCGTAATGTCCGTTCTAAGTCAATGGTCGAAATTCGCGAACTGCCGCGGCGCGTTCTATTCAGGCCATTTTCGTCGATTTCCATTTAAAACATATTTTATAAATCGTTTTAAATTCGTTTTCAAAACGATTTCAACTTCATATTCTATTTCTATTCAAAATTGAATATTCCACATCATCGATATATAAATGATAGTATTTTCAAAACATTAGATTTTGAAATCAATTCCTTTTCGATATTCATTATAAAAATGAATAAAATCGATATAAGTATCATTCGCGTCAAAATAGCGCATCTCTAATCAACACGGCTATATATATTTACATATATTCGTGTCCATCCCAAATCGGACATCAAAATCAAATTTTGATCTTTTACTGAATATTATTTTAAAATATCCGTTCATCTCTAAAATATTCGTTATTTTAAAATATTCATTCTTTCTGAACTGGAATCAGACCCAGTCAATTACTATATAATTTGATTATATGGATTTCATACGATACATGTATACAACAACAGTGATAAATAACCATCCATCATCTAGAGTGCATTCTACACTGTATAAGCATTAAATATAAATATTTAACGCTTATAACAGTCTATCAACCAATCGATTGACATACAACTAACTATTGGGATTAGTGAATGTCCAATATTATCCCAATACCCGTGTGGGGTTTCAATCAATAAATAATGAATTTTATTTGTGCAGTTGGGCGATGTGTAAAATTTATCGTCCCAATCAATATCAGTCAAATGTGTGTACATAAACAAATCGTTTGATTTGTTTATAAATATTTATTTTATTCATATACACGTTAAAAATTATATTTTTAACTATAAAATATTTATTCCATTCTACATCACACAATCAATTTTCACAACACAATCAAACAAACAAACAAGTCGTCCATGGTCTGTGGACGACGGGTGTTGGGTGCTGCTAAGCACTGTCTGCATCCTAGTATATATTTTAACTAGAAAATAAAATAAAAGTGAGAAGTTCAACCTTGGAGTTCCACTCCGCCATTCTTTATTTCTGAACTATATGGATTCCGTTTTGATTTCCATTGTTACCTTCGCTATCTTTTTCTCGCTGTTTATAATAAAAATCACATTTTTATTATGATGTTTATATTATAAAAATTTCATTTTTATCTCAACGCTTTATATATAAAAATCGCATTTTTATATCGCTACCCAAACAATAAAAATTATATTTTTATCACTATTTCATATGAATAAAATATCGAATTTTTATCTTCGCTACTTCTTTATAAAATCTATATTTTTATCTAGCTAAGAATAATATTTTCATATCGCTATTCAAATTATAAAAATCATATTTTTCTCTCGCCATTCTCTATATAAAAATCACATTTTTATAAAAATCGTACTTTTATAACTCTATTACATATGTAAAAATCGCATTTTTATACTCTCCATCATATAAAAATCATATTTTTATTATCTCTACAATATGAAAATCATATTTTTATTATCTCCATAATATAAAAATCATATTTTTATTATCATAGAGATCAATTCTTTATAAACGCTATTTTTATTTCAAATCACATAGATAAAGATTACACTTTTATTGTGAAACCATATTCATAAAAATCGCAATTTTATCATGACATGGTATATATAAAAATTGAATCCCTACATCTCTATATATAAACCAAACTAATTTTTAGTTTAAAACTAATTATCTAAATTAAAAATAGAAATAAAACGCACCTATTGCTTGTAGAAATTCAATTTTTGGATGGAAAAGGGGCCACCATCGGAGTTAGGGGTTGTGGAGGCGGTGGAATGGTGGTGCAGGCGGAGGGGAAGCGGCGCGAGGTGGTTTCAGGGCTGGGGCTAGGATTTTTCTCGAATTGGGGGAAAAAATGGGGGTGCGGTCTTTTTCAAAAAGGAGGAGAAGGCTAGGGGCGGCAGTGATGCCAAGGAGAAGGAGAGGGAGTCGGCCGACGCGGCGGTGGTGCCAGCGCTCGGGGCGGTTGTGGATCGCGCGGCTACGTTCGCATAGTCTCCCCTTTTTTTCTTTGATTTGTGAACAGGGCTGAAGTGGAAGAGGGAATGAAGGAGAGGCGGGGTTAGTGTAAATATATATTTTATTATTTCAAAAAGCAACTTTTTATTTTGAACTCCAAACAAAACCCATTGACTATCGCCCATAACTAATTACCCCCATTCCAAACGCGATCAGATATGTATCGTAAGCTGATTCGATCATTTCGATCAGTTTTCGTCAAAATCAAAATTTAAATCTATATATTGAATTTGAACGCACATTTCAATTTATCGGGACCACATACTGACCCTAAAAATTCTCGAAAAATATTTTCTAGCTTCGTATTAACGATATGGTTCTAACAAAACTAATTTCATTAAATTTGGAGAACGTTTGAAAAATGGTCATTTTCTGGTCGATCCAAATTGACTGAAACTGTCAAAACACGTTTTACTTCGCCACGCTCACATATTGATTCAGAAAATTACGAATTTTAGAATATAACAATAACTTGACATCCCGGATCCAACAAAAGTGGTTTCATCGAAAACGGAGGTCATTTGCAAAATTTCCATTTTTAAGGGCTATATTTTCCATAGCGACTATTCTGAATTTTCAACTGGACATAACTTTTTATTCCCGCTATGAAATTTCAATTTTTCGGATTCGTTGGAAAGATATTTTCAAATAGATTCTAATGTTTCTGGTTTCACTAAAATCCGGTTTATTTTGAATCCTGTACATTCAATTGAAATTTGAAATCGAATTTTCAAACTACCACGCCATTTCTAATTCCTTTTATAAATAAAAATAAATATTTATATTCTAACGTCGATTCAATTAAATATATACATTCTAATTCTATTCAAAATAAATTTCTTGTCGTTATTATTTAAAATAAATTATTTTAAATATTCAAAATTCATTAAAAGGGCCAAATAAAAATTTTAAATTAGCACAGATTTTCCGGGTTGTTACATATGTGATTATATTTTTCTAATAGAAGAGAAAAATCGAGATTTCATCGTATAAATTGCAAGATATTCCAATTCAAAATTTCAAATAGTCGCTATGAAATCGATAATAAATTATAATGATTTAATTAATAAATATAAACGAATTTTTATGTATTTGGGCACCGTTTTACTCCAAAGTTTTGAATATTGAGTTTTAAAATTTATATTGGCTAAGTTTGAAGCTGTATAAGATTCCATTTAAATATATTTACGATGATATTAATTATTATCATTAAATTAAACTGTTTGGGAAATAAATATTATTTATCGATATTATATAAGTTTTGAAAATAATTGTTTTTCCAAACGATGCCCGTTTTCGACGAAACAAGTTTTATTGAAATGTGTGTAATTAATTATTGCTAGATTTCCAGCTTAGGGCCAATCGGAGTTGTTTTATCAGTGGGCGATATTTAGAGGTGAACCGATAAATCAAAATATCGTCGTTGTGCAAATGGAGTCCATTTTCGATGAAATTGGTTTCGTTGGGACCGGATTGACCAAACTTAACGGTATATTTATTTTTATTGGGTTTGAAGTCGGTTTGTGGTAGTGCATATATTTACGGTAGTATAAATGACGGTACAAATTTATTAACTGTTAACAAAACAAATAATGTATATTTTACTTATAGACTAAGCAACCAATAAAAATCAGCCTAACCTATATATTTTAGCACAGTATAACTTCCATCAAAGTGATAAGTTATTGTCATTTTCACCCAACGTGACTACACAATATTTTTCTTGCACCTTATACTGAGCCTACGTTCTGGCCATTTATATACTATACCCACCATCCTGTATTCTTCAAAATCAAGGTACAGTAGCCTACCTTTTCTTTCCAACAGGGCTACTGAAAATACACCATAGCTATACACTGTCTATGTTTAATTCACAAGCTTACATAATTTTGTCAAATATCCTACATGACATTTCTTCCATATTAAAACAACTATGCCTATCAATGTCTATTTCCCATCAAGTTGAAAATTTACTACACCATTGAAAAACAATTTGAGCCAGCCTATACACTAGAAATGGAAACACAATACCTTAATATACACTTTCTCCATACCCTATCTTGCGCATGTTAAACATGTAAAATTCACTTTCAAAGTCTTTAGCCACTCTTATCTTATCTGAAGGTACATCCCAGTATAACATGGCATGTCACACAGCATGACTCACTTATTGTAAAAAAATTTAAACAGCAAATCTTTGGAATGAATTGGTAAATCACGTAGCCTGGCAATCAGAGGGAAAGATCTCTGCCAAAATTTCCGCAAATAAGGATTTCTGATCTTATCGTACCCTATTAGCAAACTATGATGAATTGATTTGTTGAGGGGAAGTTGTTCTTATCCCACTCGAATACGGCCTATATATACACGAAGCCTTCAACAATTCTTCCATCTTCCTTTTAGCAAAAAACCGCCAATCCATAAACTCAAACAAAGGCAAACTAAAAGAAAAAGAACTAGCGTCTTATTCAAAAACAACGAGCTGTCCATATTCTTAGTCCCTATAAACACTCTTCGACATCAACGAACTGTTCATCTTATTATTATTATTTTTCTGTCCATGCGAAGTAAAACGTCCATAAACATGGGAGGGGTGCTATGTGTGTTTGCTCAGGAACAGAACGTGATAAAAAAAAGGGTTGAGAGGAACTGAGGCAACACCGCAACAGTGGGAGTGTGTAGCTCGTTTGAACAGAAACAGGAAGGAGAAGCGATAGGCAAGAGGAAACTGTAGTGAGTGGTGCACATGTACGGGGAAGTGGGCTTGTACAGACTGGAAAGGCGGGCAGTGACTGTAGTTCGAAGGTGGCAGAGGAGTTATCCGCGTGGCTTGAGCTCGGTAAGTATGGTGTTAGTGACAAGGGAGGGAGAGTGAAGATGGATTCTTCCCATTGAGTTGCTACTGCACAGAGTATAAAAATACTAAAATATAAATGTGTGAATGACTGGAACCATGCGGTGCAATGTTTATAGGAGACACGGTGGAGTTTGGCGTCAGTTCTGAGATTTAGAAGGAAGTTGGCACGTGAGTAGTCGATGTGGGGAGAGGAGCTTGGACAGTTTGGCATGGTAGTGTTCTTCCTATAGTAGGGTAAAAACTTGAAATCCTGGAGGAAGGTTTTCGTAAGTTCAAGCGTTAAGGTAGGAGAGGTAATAACGTGAAAATGGTGTGAGTTTCGGATGTGACATGGTGTTCTGTTCAACGTGAGTACATGACGGTAGAAGGGGTACGAAATGGGGTTATACGAGAAGGAAAGATGTGAGGAGTTGTTGGAGTTCATGGGGAAGGATGGAAAGGGATATGCCACGTATTTGTTCGTATGAGAGGAAAGGTTTTGTTGAGGCGACAGAATGATCGTGTGGCGAGAAGATATGATACTTGCTGGAATAATTCGATGGAGGGAGAAAAAGAGTAGAAATAGATGGGTCTGGTAGCCTGAAAGTGGATGGGCCGTGTGAAGTTAGAGTGGGCCTAGTTGGGCCTCACATGGATAAAATGAAAATATGAAAAAATGGGTGGGCTAACTGCATTACAAATGAATGAGAAGTGGAAGGTTTGTTCGTGAGGTATGAAAAGTTTGAATGGTGGACATGCAGAGGGGACTCCCATGGACAACTGCTCATCACTATTCATAATCCAAGAGTTATTTCAGTATTTGTTGCTTTTGGTTCGCTTCATCTTCCCCTAACGGTAATTAGATTAGGTAATTAAAGATTAAATATTAATAATCGTTTAAAAGTGCTTAACTTGCTATAGCTCTAATTTTCATATACACGCGCAGAACTGGGCACAACCGGGTCCATTTGAATCATGACGTTGGGTACTTAGCAAACGAGCTGGAATAAAGTGATTCAGATGCAGTTGGATTTTTGTACGTTCCAAATCATATAAAACGGCCTGAACCATCAACCAAAATAAAACGGTGAGTTAACTCTCACACTTTTTTTGGAATACTATGATGTGTCAAATTCATATTACAATAATTTATCGTAGATTGGATGACTGCCGACAATTATATTTGTCGTATTGGATGATTTTAATTTAAATAATTATTTATATATTTTTGTCAAATATTATAATATGTAATGCAGGGATGAACAGGTTGGAGGGATACGACCGGATTCCTCAAATACATTATATGTTGTTTATATTATTCAAATATGGAACTGTTTACTCCAAATGATGATATTGATTGAATATTTAACGTAGAATTGAAATTCAATGTTGATGTGATGTTTTAAACCAATAGGCAGTATTAGTTGAGTAGTTGACAACGGACGGCTTAAAAAACCCTAGTTTTATTAATATTGAATTACCGTTAGGTAAATTGACGGAAATGAAGTTATAAATTTAATTTATAACTGAAAATAGATTTTTAAATCTATTTTTGAAATAAAGTTTAATAAATGGAAATAAATATTTAATGTTTAAGTTTTTATAATTTATTAATTGGTTTCAAGAAACGATCAGATTGGGATTACATGGAAATTAATTATTATTTATTAAATAATAATCAAGGTAAGTGGAATTAATTTAAATAATTTACTAATTTATTAATTTAAATGTATGGATCATTTGGGATGGGTTAACAAGTTAGTTATGATAAGTTGAATAAGTCAATTGCTTAAATGGTGATGGATTAGTAAATTTGTTAATGATAAAGTAAATCATTTCTATAATATTGAAGTTTTATTTAATAATAATCAAGGGGATGATCGATGAATAAAAATGGAAGTTTATAAAGCCTTAAAACCCAGTTGTTAGTTAAATGAGTTTTACGTAGGTATATATTAAAAATAATATATATGTTTATTTTAAAATTGAATTCTCTTTAATTGGATTTCGCAAAATGCAAGATTTGGTGAAGATATGTCAAACCAAGGTTATTTCGTAATATAATAATGATAACAGTTATAGAAATAAGTTAAATAAGTTGTAAACTTTGAAATGATTTATAAAATAAATGAAATGTTAGAAGTATAGGATGTGAAATGAGAATCGAGATAGGAACCAAAGTGAATTGAAGTTGATTGGGCAAATTAGGAAAAGATGTCGATTTAAAATCATGTATTTTAAACAAGAAATGGAGTTTAATTATGATATAACCAAATTATGGCAAGGTAGGTTTTAATGAAGTTTTATATTATATTTGATTCATATTTGAATCATGGATTATTTGAACAGGTTAAAAAGAGATATAAAATACGAGAAGAAGTTGGATATAGTTTAGAAAAATTAGAAGTTGTTGTACGTTGGTTGAGTTGAGTAACTTTCGAGGTGTCAGTCTGATGTTGGTTTCGGCCTTCGGGGTTGATACGTTGAAATCTATTTATTTACTAGTTCATAATGAGGAACTAATAAAGTAGAAGTGAGACGATAATACAATATTTTCATATAAGGAAAGGGAAACGTTTTCCTAGTATTGAAGATATAAGTCTAAATTAACCATTTGTAATTATCAAAGAGGCCAAATGATACTAAACACTGAACCAGTAAATTTATTTTATAGATGAATGTTTGTTTATTTGATAGCTAAACAACTGACTATCAAATCTGGCTAATTTGGTACAGAAAGACCGGGATCGAAATTATATTCGAAAACCATTCCAACCAGCAAATGTGTAATCGTGGAAGAAATCAGACGATGATCGAGATGGAGCATTGAAGACCATAGATCTTCATAAAACGGAAGTATTGCTTATAATCTCTAGTTAGCTCCCAGAGATAAACTGTGATTCTGTCGTGGTTGGAGTCTGTGGATTGCAAGGACTACTCGCTACTGATCTTTAGGGTGATTCCTTGGATGTGGTAGGAGGGTGCCTTTGGTTGTCCATTCCCAGGACAACATGTATGGACGATGTGGCATTCAAAGTGAATGGTTGCCAAATGTTCTGGAAAAGATTATTACCTCAAGCCTCACAACCGGAAAATGAAAAAAATCAGGCAGGCAGCATAGCTATGTGGGTCATTCCCATTAGGATGTATTGTCACCATCTAGAGAATATTCGTATTTGTTCTTCTTTCGTTTCTTTATCTACGGATAACAGTTATGTGGGCCCAATCGTAGGTGACAATACATTCGTTACACTCAAGAGAAATGAGTGGTCAGCCATATGTGACCGGTTGCAAGACATTCTTGTTGAACCTGGTGTATTCCTCTCTAGGGATACACTATCGGCAGGTGGATCCATACCTTATCATAGTCGGGATCCAATCTCCAATTAGCGCCGCGGTTTTGATTGTATGCTATATATGTGGAGCATGAGAAGCAAGCGTTCTTCTAGATTCTACTTATTTGTATTTAGACACTACTATAATATCAGATAAGATATGGTTTCAAAAATATTTGGGTTATAGTAAGGTAAAAATCATCTATGTTTATGTGTGGGCTGGTATTACTATTATGCTTTCTTTCAAAAAGGATTTTTGAAGTTAAGCAAGTTGTTGGTTGTGAATTTGCTACTGAAAGTATTCCATACTGATCCGGGTGAATTTTGCTTTGCTTCAAATGTGCTTGGGTCAGACCGAGTATGTTTACAGGTTAGGTTCTGCTTGGAGTTCAGGAGCTGGAAGCAGGAGGCTTCACCGTTAGTTATTTAAAGTTTATTTTCGTTGTGAATAGTATGTGATGTACTCTGATGATTGGTATGTATATACAGTTTCCTTTTGTGTAAAGAGATTTGATATATTCTATTTTATTCTCTGCGCTGTGAGATTCTGATGTGTTCTTTTTACTCTTCTATTCTAATAATTCTTTCTTTCTTATCTTACCGTCTAATTTCTTTCTCATAACTTTCAGGTGTTTTTGATGCTTGAATGTCGACATGGTGTTTTTGTGTCGATTTTCGGGGTTGAAAATCCCTTGGCCATTACAGTGGTATCAGAGCGATGGTTTAGTAATAACCTTGGCTCTGTGGTGTAACTCAGTAGAGATGGGGATAGTCATACCCTATATTGAGTTTGAGTGTGTGTGTATATATATATATATATATATATATATATGAGAGTGCGTATTTGAAATTTGAATTTAAAATTGTTTTTATTGTTTTGTAAAGAAGGCAAATGAAATAATTTTGCCCAAATTATATTTTTGTATAAAAAGAAAATAGTTTTTTTATAGTATAGTAATACTGGGTATTTGGTTGTCTTACTTGATTTGATTTGGAATTCGAATTGAATTATAAAATAAATTTGAACTGATTAGTTAATGGAATCTTGAAAGAAATTTAGTCAAATTAAATAATTGAATTTAACCAAAAAATTAAATTAAATTTGAATGATTGAGTTACTTGTGTATTATGATTGATTGGACATTAGTTGGATTGAATAGAATTTATTAACAGTTAACAGGAATTTGAGTGAAATGGGAAGCAAGGAAATAAATTCCAGTATATTGAATTAGGAATAAAATCGGTTGCGAATGAAACCGAATTATTTAACCTTGGATGATTATTTGTATTGTAAATTGAGCTAAGTACAGATTTCAAAACGCCATGAAGGTTGATTTGGATACAGAAATTGAAGTATAGATTAGAAGATAAAGTGCAGTTAGTGAAATTGCTTCAAAATTGGAATTGAGTTGCCCGACAAATTGGTAAACTTTAGTATATTATTAGTTGGTAATTGATTTTATACCCCTTTGTTAGGTAGCCATTTGGTTTTGTTTTCTTTTGGGGAAGTTGAGGCTGGAGTGGCAGTTGTAGTTGTACCGATCGAACCACGCAGAGAAGGTACTGGCAAAATTTTCGAAAATTTTAAAGATTTTGAATTTATTGTGATGATAATTCTATAACAATTTTTTTTTAAAATTGGTTCGGGTCATTCTTCTTACCTTGTAATTTCGGGGATGAAATTCTTTTAAGGGAGGAAGAATGCAACGACCTAAATTTTTGAACGTTAACTACAGATATTTAAATTCGTTTTGAATATCGATTTGGTGAAATTAATGGACTACATATCGAATTTATTTATCAAAAAATGGAAATCGAATTTATATATTTATAAATTAATTAAAACGAGCTCAAAACGATGCGGTAATTCGTAATTTTGAACTTTAACTGAATATACATGGTCCAATATAAATCGGATTTCTATGAAACAAGAACCACTTGAATCTATGTGATTATACTTATCTAATAGAAGAGAAAAATCGAAATTTCATCGCATAAATTGTAAGATATGCCCAATTCAAAATTTCAAATAGTCGCTATGGAATCGTTAATAAATGGAAATAAATATTTAATGCTTATGTTTATATAATTTATTAATTGTTTTAAAGAAACAATCAGATTGGGATTATATGGAAATTGATTGTTATTTATTAAATAATAATCAAGGTAAGTGGAATAAATGTAAGGATCAATTGGGATTGGTTAACAAGTTAGTTATGATAAGATGAATAAGTCAATTGCTTAAATGGTGATGGATCAGTAAATTTGTTAACGATAAAGTAAATCATTTCTATAATACTGAAGTTTTATTTAATAATAATCAAAGGGATGATCGTGGAATAAAAATGGAAGTTTATAAAGCCTTAAAACCCGGTTATTATTTAAATGAGTTTTAAGCAGGTATATATTAACAATAATATATATGTTTATTTTAAAATTGAATTCTCTTTAATTGGATTTCGCAAAATGCAAGATTTGGTGAAGATATGTCAAACCAAGGTTATTTCGTAATATCATAATGATTACAGTTATAGAAATAAGTTAAATAAGTTGTAAACTTTGAAATGATTTATAAAATAAATGAAATGTTAGAAGTATACGATATGAAATGAGAATCGAGATAGGAACCAAAGTGAATTGAAGTTGATTGGGCAAATTAGGAAAAGGCATCGAATTAAAATCACGTATTTTAAACAAAAAACGGAGTTTAGTTAAGATATAACCAAATTATGGCAAGGTAAGATTTAATGAAGTTTTATATTATATTTGATTCATATTTGAATCATGGCTTATTTTAACAGGTTAAAAAGAGATATAAAATACGAGAAGGAGTTGGATATAGTTTAGAAAAATTAGAAGCTGTTGTACGTTGGTTGAGTTGAGTAACTTTCGAGGTGTCAATCTGATGTTGGTTTCGGCCTTCGGGGTTGATACGTTGAAATCTATTTATTTACTAGTTTATAATGAGGAACTAATAAAGTAGAATTGAGACGATAATAGAATATTTTCATATAAGGAAAGGGAAACGTTTTCCTAGTATTGAAGATATAAGTCTAAATTAATCATTTGTAATTATCAAAGAGGCCAAATGATACTGAATACTGAACCAGTAAATTTATTTTATAGATGAATGTTTGTTTATTTGATAGCTAAACAACTGACTATCAAATCTGGCTAATTTGGTACAGAAAGACCGGGATCGAAATTGTATTCGAAAACCATTCCAACCAGCAAATGTGTAATCGGGGAAGAAATCAGACGATGATCGAGATAGAGCATTGAAGACCATAGCTCTTCATAAAACGGAAGTTTTGCTTATAATCTCTAGTTAGCTCCCAGAGATAAACTGTGATTCTATCGTGGTTGGAGTCTGTGGATTGTAAGGACTACTCGCTACTGATCTTTAGGTTGATTCCTAGGATGTGGTAGGAGGGTGCCTTTGGTTGTCCATTCCCAGGACAACATGTATGGACGATGTGGCATTCAAAGTGAATGGTTGCCAAATGTTCTGGAAAAGATAATTACTTCAAGCCTCACAACTAGAAAATGACAAAAATTAGGCAGGCAGCATAGCTATGTGGGTCATTCCCATTTGGATGCATTGTCACCATCTAGAGAATACTCGTATTTGTTCTTCTTTCGTTTATGTATCTTCGGATAACAGTTATGTGGGCCCAATCGTAGGTGACAATACATTCGTTACACTCAAGAGAAATGAGTGGTCAGTCATATGTGACCGGGTTGCAAGACATTCTTGTTGAACCCGGTGTATTCCACTCTAGAGATACACTATCGGCAGGTGGATCCATACCTTGTCATAGTCGTGATCCAATCTCCTATTAGCGCTGCGGTTTTGATTGTATACTATATATGTGGAGCATGAGATGCAAGCGTTCTTCTAGATTCTACTTATTTTTATTTAGATGCTATTATAATATCAGATAAGATATGGTTTCAAACATATTTGGGTTATAGTAAGGTAAAAACCATCTGTGTTTATGTGTGGGCTGGTCTTACTATTATCCTTTCTTTCAAAAAGGATTTTTGAAGTTAAGCAAGCTGTTGGTTGTGAATTTGCTACTGAAAGTATTCCATACTGATCCGGGTGAATTTTTCTTTGCTTCAAATGTGCTTGGGTCAGACCGAGTATGTTTACAGGTTAGGTTCTGCTTGGAGTTTAGGAGCTGGAAGCAGGAGGCTTCACCGTTAGTTATTTAAAGTTTATTTTCGTTGTGTCTAGTATATGATGTACTCTGATGATTGGTATGTATATATAGTTTCCTTTTGTGTAAAAAGATTTGATATATTCTATTCTATTCTATTCTCTGCGCTATGAGATTCTGATGTGTTCTTCTTACTCTTCTATTCTAATAATTCTTTCTTTCTTATCTCACCCTCTAATTTCTTTCTCATAACTTTTAGATGTTTTTGATGCTTGAATGTCGATATGGTGTTTTTGTGTCGATTTTCGGGGTCGAAAATCCCTTGGCCACTACAGTGGTATCAGAGCGATGGTTTAGTAATAACCTTGGCTCTGTGGTGTAACTCAGTAGAGATGAGGATAGTCATACCCTATATTGAGTTTGAGTATATATATATATATATATATATATATATATGAGTGCGTATTTGAAATTTGAATATAAAATTGTTTTTATTGTTTTGTAAAGAAGGAAAATGAAATAATTTTGCCCAAATTATATTTTTGTATAAAAAGAAAATAGTTTTTTTATAGTATAGTAATACTGGGTATTTGGTTGTCTTACTTGATTTGATTTGGAATTCGAATTGAATTATAAAATAAATTTGAACTGATTAGTTAATGGAATCTTGAAAAGAGATTTAGTCAAATTAAATAATTGAATTTAGCCAACAAGTTAAATTTGATTTGAATGATTGGGTTACTTGTGTATTGTGATTGATTGGACATTAGTTGGATTGAATAGAATTTATTAACAGCTAACAGGAATTTGAGTGAAATGGGAAGCAAGGAAATAAATTCCAGTATATTGAATTAGGAATAAAATTGGTTATGAATGAAACCAAATTATTTAACCTTGGATGATTATTTGTATTGTAAATTGAGCTAAGTACAGATTCCAAAAGGCCATGAAGGTTGATTTAGATACAGAAATTGAAGTATAGATTAGAAGATGAAGTGTAGTTAGTGAAATTGCTTCGAAATTGGAATTGAGTTGCCCGACAAATTGGTAAACCTTAATATATTATTAGTTGGTAATTGAATTTATACCCCTTGGTTAGGTAGCCATTTGGTTTTGGTTTTCTTTTGGAGAAGTTGAGGCTGGAGTGGCAGTTGTAGTTGTACCGATCGAACCATGCAAAGGAGGTGCTGGCGAAATTTTCGAAAATTTTAAAGAGTTTGAATTTATTGTGATGATAATTCTATAACAATTTTTTTTAAAATTGGTTCGGGTCATTCTTCTTACCTTGTAATTTCGGGGATGAAATTCTTTTAAGGGAGGAAGAATGCAAGGTCCTAGATTTTTGAACGTTAACTACAGATATTTAAATTCGTTTTAAATATCGATTTGGTGAAATTAATGGACTATATATCGAATTTATTTATCAGAAAATGGAATTCGAATTTATATATTTATAAATTAATTAAAACGAGCTCAAAACGATGCGGTAATTCGTAATATTGAATTTTGAACTTTAACTGAATATACAGGGTCCAATATAAGTCGGATTTCTGTGAAACAAGAACCGCTTGAATCTATGTGATTATATTTTTCTAATAGAAGAGAAAGATCGAAATTTCATCGCATAAATTGTAAGATATGTCCAATTCAAATTTTCAAATAGTCGCTATGGAATCATTAATAAATGGAAATAAATAGTTAATGTTTATGTTTTTATAATTTATTAATTGTTTTAAAGAAATGATCAGATTGGGATTATATGGAAATTGATTATTATTTATTAAATAATAATCAAGGTAAGTGGAATAAATGTAAGGATCAATTGGGATTGGTTAACAAGTTAGTTATGATAAGTTGAATAAGTCAATTGCTTAAATAGTGATGGATTAGTAAATTTGTTAATGATAAAGTAAATCATTTCTATAATACTGAAGTTTTATTTAATAATAATCAAAGGGATGATCGTGGAATAAAAATGGAAGTTTATAAAACCTTAAAACCCGGTTATTATTTAAATGAGTTTTAAGCAAGTATATATTAACAATAATATATATGTTTATTTTAAAATTGAATTCTCTTTAATTGGATTTCGCAAAATGCAAGATTTGGTGAAGATGCGTCAAACCAAGGTTATTTCATAATATCATAATGATTACAGTTATAGAAATAAGTTAAATAAGCTGTAAACTTTGAAATGATTTATAAAATAAATGAAATGTTAGAAGTATACGATATGAAATGAGAATCGAGATAGGAACCAAAGTGAATTGAAGTTGATTGGGCAAATTAGGAAAAGGTGTCGATTTAAAATCACGTATTTTAAACAAGAAATGGAGTTTAGTTAAGATATAACCGAATTATGGCAAGGTAAGATTTAATGAAGTTTTATATTATATTTGATTCATACTTGAATCATGGCTTATTTTAACGGGTTAAAAAAGAGATATAAAATACGAGAAGGAGTTGGATATGGTTTAGAAAAATTAGAAGCTATTGTACGTTGGTTGAGTTGAGTAACTTTCGAGGTGTCAATCTGATGTTGGTTTCGGCATTCGGGGTTGATACTTTGAAATCTATTCACTTACCGATTTATAATGAGGAACTAATAAAGTAGAAGTGAGACGATAATTGAATATTTTCATATAAGGAAAGGGAAACATTTTCCTAGTATTGAAGATATAAGTCTAAATTAACCATTTATTAATTATCATAGAGGCCAAATGATGCTGAACACTGAACTAGTAAATTTATTTTATGGATGAATGTTTGTTTATTTGATAGTTAAATAATCGACTATCAAATCTGGCTAATTATCAATTGTTGTACGGAAAGACCGGGATCGAAATTATATTTGAAAACCATTCCGACCAGCAAATACTTAATCATAGAAGAAATCAGACGATGATCGATATGGAGCATTGATGATCATAGTTCTTCATAAAACAGAAGTATTGCTTATAATCTCTGGTTAGCTCCCAGAGATAAACTATGATTCTGTCGTGGTTGGAGTCTGTGGATTGCAAGGACTACTCGCTACTGATCTTTAGGGTGATTCCTAGGATGTGGTAGGAGGGTGCCTTCGGTTGTCCAGTCCCAGGAATACGTGAATGGACGATGTGACATTCAAAGTGAATGATGGCCAAATGATCTGGAAAAGATTATAATCTCAAGCCTCACAATTGAAAAATGACAAAAATCGGGCAGGCAGCATGGCTATGTGGGTCTTTCCCATTAGGGTGTATTGTCGCCATCTAGAGAATATTCATATTTGTTCTTCTTTCGTTTCTGTATCTCCAGATAACGGTTATGTTGGCCCAACCGTAGGTGACAATATATTCGATACACTCAAGAGAAATGAGTGGTCGGTCATGTGTGGCCGGATTGCAAGACATTCTTGTTGAAACCGGTGTATTCCTCTCTAGAGATACACTATCGGAAGGTGGATCCATACCTTGTCATAATCGGAATCCAATCTCCAATAAGGCTGCAGTTTTGATTGTATACTATATATGTGGAGCGTGAGATGCAAGCGTTCCGCTAGATTCTATTTATTTGTATTTAGACACTATTATAATATCAGATAAGATATGGTTTCAAAAATATTTGGGTTATAGTAAGGTAAAAACCGTCTATGTTTATGTGTGGGCTGGTCTTACTATTATCATTTCTTTCAAAAAGAATTTCTAGAGTTAAGCAAGTTGTTGGTTGTGAATTTACCACTGAAAGTATTCCAGACTGATCCCGGTGAATTTTTCTTTGCTTCAAATGTGCTCGGGTCAGACCGGGTATATTTACAGGTTAGGTTCCACTTGGAGTTCAGGAGCTGGAAGCAGGAGGCTTCACCATTAGTTATTTAAAGTTTATTTTTGCTATGTCTAATATATGATGTACTCTGATGATTGGTATGCATATACAGTTTCCTTTTATGTAAAGAGATTTGATATATTATATATTTTTCGTTCCACTATGATATTCTGATGTGTTCTATTCTAATATTTCTTTCTTTCTTATCTCACCCTCTAATTTCTTTCTCATAACGTTCCGGTGTTTCCGATGCTTGAATGTCGACATGGTGTTTTTGTGTTGATTTTCGGGGTCGAAAATCCCTAGGCTATTACAGTGGTATCAGAGCGATGGTTTAGTAATAACTTTGGCTCTATGGTGTAACTCAGTAGAGATGAGGTTAGTAATACCCTATATTGAGTTTGAGTATATATATTGGGGTGCATATTTGAAATTTGAATATAAAATTGTTTTTAAATTGTTTTGATAAGCAGGCAAATGAAATAATTTTGCCCAAATTATATTTTTGTATGAAAAGAAAATATATTTTTTATAGTATAGTAATACTGGGTATTTGGTTGTCTTACTTGATTTGATTTGGAATTCGAATTGAATTATGAAATAAAATTGAACTAATTAGTTTATGGAATCTGGAAAAGTGATTTAATCAAATTAAATAATTGAATTTAACCACACAAGTTAAATTTGATTTGAATGATTAAGTTACTTGTGTATTGTGATTGATTGGACATTAGTTGGGTTTTATAGAATTTATTAACAGTTAATAGGAAATTGAATGAAACGGGAAGCAAGAAAATGAATTATAGTATATTGAATTGGGAATAAAGTCGGTTATGAATGAAACCGAATTATTTAACCTTGGATGATTACATGTTCTAAATTGAGCTAAGTACAAATTCCAGAAGGCCATGAAGGTTGATTTGGATATAGAAATTGAAGTATAGATTAGAAGATGAAGTGCAGTTTGTGGAATTGCTTCAAAATTGGAATTGAGTTGCCCGACAAATAGGTAAACCTTAATATATTATTAGTTGGTGATTGATTTTATACCCCTGGGTTAGGTAGCCATTTGGTTTTCTTTTGGAGAAGTTGAAGCTGAAGTGGCAGTTGTAGTTGTAATGACTGAACCACGCAAAGGAGGTGCTGGCGAAATTTTCGAAAATTTTAAAGAGTTTGAATTTATTGTGATGATAATTCTATAACAATTATTTTAAAAATTGGATCGGGTCATTCTTCTTACCTTGTAATTTCGGGGACGAAATTCTTTTTAGGGGGAAAGAATGTAACGTCCCAGATTTTTGAACGTTAATTACGAATATTTAAATTCGTTTTAAATATCGATTTGGTGAAATTAATGGATTATATATCGAATTTATTTATCAGAAAATGGAGTTCGAATTTATTTATTTATAAATTATTTAAAACGAGCTCGAAACAACGCGGTAGCTCATAATATTGAATTTTGAACTTTAACTCAATATACAGGGTCCAATATAAGTCGGATTTCTATGAAACAAGAACCGCTTGAATCTAGGTGATTATATTTTTCTAATAAAAGAGAAAAATCGAGATTTCATCGTATGAATTGTAAGATATGTCCAATTCAAATTTTCAGATAGTCGCTCTGGAATCGTTAATAAATTATAATGATTTAATTAATGAATAAAGACGAATTTTTATGTATTTGGGCACTGTTTTAATCTGAAGTTTTGAATATTGAATTTTAAAATCTATATTGGCCGAGTTTGAAGCTGTATAAGATTCCATTTAAATATATTTGCGATGATATTAATTTTTATCGTTAAATTGAACTATTTGGGAATTAAATATTATTTATCGGTAATATATAAGTTTTGAAAATAATTGTTTTTCCAAACGATGCCCATTTTCGATGAAACAAGTTTTATTGGAATGCATGTAATTAATTATTGCTAGATTTCCAGTTTAGGGCCAATCGGAGTTGCTTTATCAGTGGGCGATATTTAGAGGTGAACCGATAAATCAAAATATCATCATTGTGCAAATGGAGCTTGTTTCGATGAAATTGTTTTCGTTGGGACCAGAATGACGAGACGTAACGGTGTATTTATTTTTCTTGGGTTTGAAGTCGGTTTGTGGTAGTGCATATATTTATGGCAGTATAAATGACAGTATGAATTTATTAACTGTTAACAAAACAAATAATATATATTTTACTTATAAACTAAGCAACCAATAAAAATCAGCCTAACCTACATATTTTAGCACAGTATAGCTTCCATCAAAGTGATAAGTTACTGTCATTTTCACCCAACGCGACTACATAATATTTTTCTTGCACTTTATACTGAGCCTACGTTCTGGCCATTTATATACTATACCCACCATCCTGTTTTCTTCAAAATCAAGGTACAATAACCTACCTTTTCTTTCCAACAGGGCTACTAAAATACATCACATCTATACACTGTCTATGTTTAATTCACAAGCTTATATATTTTTGTCAAACAGCCTACATGACATTTCTTCCACATTAAAACAACTATGCCTATCAATGTCTACTTCCCATCAAGTTGAAAATTTACTGCAACATTGAAAAACAATTTGAGCCCGCCTATACATTAGAATTGGAAATGCAATACCTTAATATACACTTTCTCCATACCCTATCTTGCGCAGGTTAACCATGTAAAATTCACTTTCAAAGTCTTCAGCCACTCTTATCCTATTTGAAGGTACATCTCAGTATAACTTGGCATGTCACATAGCATAACTCACTGACTGTACAAATTTTTAAATAGCAAATCTTTGGAATGAATTGGTAAATCACGCATCATGGCATGCCCAAATCAGAGGGAAAAATCTCAACCAAATTTTTTGCAAACAAAGATTTCTGATCTTATCGTACCCTGCTAGCAAACTGTGGATGAATTGATTTGTTGAGGGGAGGTTGTTCTTATCCCACTCAAATATGGCCTATATATACACGAAGCCTTCAGCAATTCTTCCTTCTTCCTTTTAGCAAAAAACTTCGAATCCTTAAACTCAAACAAAGGAAAACCAAAAGGAACCAGCGTCCTATTCGAAAAAGTCGAACTGTCCATGTTCTTAGCCCCTATAAACACTCTTCCACATCAACGAACTGTTCATCTTTTTTTTCTGTCCATGCGAAGTAAAACGTCCGTAAACATGGGAGGGATGTTGTGCGTGTCTACTCAAGAACAGAAAGCGATAAAAAAAAGGGTCGAGAGCAATTGAGGCAACACCGACGCATTGGGGGTGTGTAGCTTGTTCGAATAGAAACAGGAAGGAGGAGCGATAGGCAAGGGGAAACTATAATGAGTGGTTCACATGTACGGGAAGTGGGCTTGTAAAGACTGGAGAGGCGGACGGTGACTGTGGTTCGAAGGTGGCGGACGAGTTATCCGCGTGGCTTGAGCTCGGTAAGTCTGGTGTCAGTGACAAGAGAGGGAAAGTAAAGATGGGTTCTTTCCATTGAGTTGCTGTTGCGCAGAGTGTAAAAATACTAAAATATAAATGCGTGAATGACTGGAACCATGCGGTGCAATGTTTAGAGGAGACACGGTGGAGCATGGTGTCAGTTCTGAGATCTAGAAGGAAGTTGGCATGTGAGGAGTTGATGTGGGGAGAGGAGCTTGGACAGTTTGGCACGGTAGTATTCTTCCTGTAGTAGGGTAAAAACTTGAAAGCCTGGAGGTAGGTTTTCGTGCATTCAAGCGTTAAGGTAGAAGAGGTAATAACATGAAAATGGTGTGAGTTTCGGATGTGACATGGTGTTCTGCCCACCATGAGTACATGGCGGTAGGAAGGGGTATGAAATGGGGTTATATGAGAAGGAAAGATGTAAGGAGTTGTTGGAGTTCATGGGGAAGGATTGAAGGGGATATGCCATGTATTTTTTCGTATGAGAGGAGAGGTTTTGTCGAGGCGATAGGATGATCATGTGGCATGAAGATATGATACTTGCTGGAATAATTCGGTGGAGGGAGAAGAAGAGTAGAAGTGGATGGTTCTGCTAGTGTGAAAGTGGATGGGCTGTGAGAAGTTAGAGTGGGCCTGGTTGGGCCTCACATGGATAAAATGAAAATATGGAAAAATGGGTGGGCCGACTGTATTACAAATGAATGAGAAGTGGCAGGTTTGTTCGTGAGGTATGAAAAGTTTGAATGGTGGACATGCATAGGGGACTCCCATGGATGGCTACTCATCACTGTTCATAGTCCAAGAGTTATTTTAGTATTTGTTTCTTTCGGCTCACTTCATCTTCCCCTAATGGTAACTAGATTGGGTAATAAAAGATTAAATATTAATAATCGTTTAAAAGTGCTTAACTTGCTATAGCTATAATTTTCACATACGTGCGCAGAACTGGGCACAACCAGGTCTGTTTGAATCGTGACGCCATGTACTTAGCACATGAGCTGGAACGAAGTGATTCAGATGCAGTTGGATTTTTATACGTTCGAAATCATATAAAACGGCGTGAACTGTCAACCGAAAATAAAATGGTGAGTTAACTCTCTCACTTTTTCTAGATTACTATAATGTGTCAAATTCATATAACAATAATTTATCATAGATTGGATGATTGCATTCATTGGTTGATGATTGTCGACAATTATATTTGTCATATTGGATGATTTTAATTTAAATAATTGTTTATATATTTGTATCAAATATTATAATATGTAATGCAGGGACGAATATGTTGGAGGGTTCCGACCAGATCCCTCAAATACATTATATGTTGTTTATATTATTCAAATATGGAACAGTTTGCCCCAAATGATGATATTGATTGGATATTGACAGCAAGTATTAGTTGAGTAATTGACAGCAAGTGGCCTAAAAATCCCTTGTTTTATAAATATTGAATTACCATTAGGTAAATCGATGGAAATGAAGTTATAAATTTAATTTATAACTGAAGACAGATTTTTAAATCTATTTTTGAAATAAAGTTTAATAATTGGAAATAAATATTTAATGTTTAAGTTTTTATAATTTATTAATTGTTTTTAAGAAACGATCGGATTAGGATTATATGGAAATTGTTTATTATTTATTAAATAATAATCAAGGTAAGTGGAATTAATTTAAATTAATTATTAATTAATTAATTTAAATGTAAGGATCAATTGGGATGGGTTAGCAAGTTAGTTATGATAAGTTAAATAAGTCAATTGCTTAAATGGTGATGGATCAGTAAATTTGTTAATGATAAAGTAAATCATTTCTAGAGTATTGAAATTTTATTTAATAATAATCAAAGGGATGATCGTGGAATAAAAATGGAAGTTTATAAAGCCTTAAAACCCGGTTATTATTTAAATGAGTTTAAAGCAGGTATATATTAACAATAATATATATGTTTATTTTAAAATTGAATTCTCTTTAATTGGATTTCGCAAAATGCAAGATTTGGTGAAGATATGTCAAACCAAGGTTATTTGATAATGTCATAATGATTACAACTATAGAAATAAGTTAAATAAGTTGTAAACTTTGAAATGATTTATAAAATAAATGAAATGTTAGAAGTATAGGATATGAAATGAGAATCGAGATAGGAACCAAAGTAAATTGAAATTGATTGGGCAAACTAGGAAAAGGTGTTGGTTTAAAATCTCGTATTTTAAACAAGAAATGGAGTTTAGTTAAGATATAACCAAATTATGGCAAGGTAAGTTTTAATGAAGTTTTATATTATATTTGATTCATACTTGAATCATGGCTTATTTTAACGGGTTAAAAAAGAGACATAAAATACCAAAAGGACTTGGATATAGTTTAAAAAAATTAGAAGTCATTGTACGTTGGTTGAGTTGAGTAACTTTCGAGGTGTCAATCTTATGTTGGTTTCAGCCTTCGGGGTTGATACTTTGAAATCTATTCACTTACCGATTTATAATGAGGAACTAATAAAGTAGAAGTGATACGATATTTGAATATTTTCATATAAGGAAAGGAAACTCTTTCCTAGTATTGAAGTATAAGTCTAAATTAACCATTTGTTAATTCTCAAAGAGGCCATATGATGTTGAACACTGAACTAGTAAATTTATTTTACGGATGAATGTTTGTTTATCATATAGTTAAATAACCGACTATCAAATCTGGCTAATTACCGATTGTTGGTACGGAAAGACCGGGATCGAAATTTTATTTGAAAACCATTCCGACCAGCAAATGCGTAATCATGGAAGAAATCAGACGATGATCGGGATGGAGCGTTGAAGACCATAATTCTTCATAAAACGGAAGTGTAGCTTATAATCTCTGGTTAGCTCCCAGAGATAAACTGTGATTTTGTCGTGGTTGGAGTCTGTTGATTGCAATGACTACTCGCTACTGATCTTTAGGGTAATTCCTAGGATGTGGTAGGAGGGTGCCTTCGGTTGTCCAGTCCCAGGACAACGTGTAAGGATGATGTGGCATTCAAAGTGAATGGTGGCTAAATGTTCTGGAAAAGATTATAACCTCAAGCCTCACAACCAGAAAATGACAAAAATTAGGCAGGTAGCATGGCTATGTGGGTCATTCCCATTAGGGTGTATAGTCACCATCTGGAGAATATTCGTTTTGTTCTTCTTTCATTTCTGTATCTTCGGATAACGGTTATGTAGGCCCAACCGTAGGTGACAATATATTCGATACACTCAAGAGAAATGAGTGGTCGGTCATGTTTGGCCGGGTTGCAAGACGTTCTTGTTGAACTCAGTTTATTCCTCTCTAGCGATACACTATCGGCAGGTGGATCCATACCATGTCATAGTCAGAATCCAATCTCCAATAAGCGATGCGGTTTTGATTGTATACTATATATGTGGAGCGTGAGATGCAAGCGTTCCGCTAGATTCTATTTATTTGTATTTAGACACTATTATAATATCATATAAGATATGGTTTCAAAAATATTTGGGTTATAGTAAGGTAAAAACCATCTGTGTTTATGTGTGGGCTGGTCTTACTATTATCATTTCTTTCAAAAAGGATTTCTAATGTTAAGCAAGTTGTTGGTTGTGAATTTACCACTGAATGTATTCCAAACTGATCTGGGTGAATTTTGCTTTGCTTCAAATGTGCTCGGGTCAGACCGAGTATATTTACAGGTTAGGTTCCGCTTGGAGTTTAGGAGATGGAAGCAGGAGGGTTCACTGTTAGTTATTTAAAGTTTATTTCCACTGTGTCTGATATATGATGTACTCTGATGATTGGTATGTATATATAGTTTCCTTTTGTGTAAAGAGATTTGATATATTATATTTTATTCGTTCCGCTGTGAGATTCTAATGTGTTCTTTTTACTCTTCTATTCTAATTTTTCTTTCTTTCTTATCTCACCCTCTAATTTCTTTCTCATAACGTTCCGGTGTTTTCGATGCTTGAATGTCGACATGGTGTTTTTGTATTGATTTTCGGGTTGAAAATCCCCTGGACATTACATTTATATTCTACTATTCAGTTAACAAATAAAACACAAACGAATAAATAATAAATAACTACTCTGCCCGCTTCAATTTGCCCGCTTCGTAAAATAATGAAAATAAACGCATTTTCCATTCGTGAAAATGCCCCTTTTCTAGCACCCTCCATATGCCCCTTTCGATTTGTTTGCAAACGCACCCTTTAAAAAATAGGTTTCAGTTCAACCAATCTCATATTTCTTTGTACTTCCTTTCTATAGTCGCATAAAACATGAGATGTGCTACTTTCGCATATTAGTATATATAATTTTATAATCACTAATTGTTGATGGGGATTAAAGAAGGATGGTTGTCAGATTATTTCGACTTAATGCTATTTGCAGTTGCTTACATTCTTCTTACATTTATCATGCTACAATGATATTTTAATATACCATTGCATGTTCAAGATTTTAGTTAGTTAATTAAAGCGGAGAGTTCATACACTACCGACAAACAAAATAACAACATATTGATAACAAAATAAGTGAAGGTTTGTGTAAAGTAACTTAAATTTCTAGCAATAATTACCTTTGTCAACTGTTGCCTATAATTTATGAATCTAACGCGTGAGTGCTAATTGAAGAAATGAATAATCGATTCCATTTTATTGGTCTTTATCTAGAAAAATAATACTGAGTTGCCCAGGACATTACTCTCTGCTCTCCAGGCATTAAGCTTTCTATCACATAAATATGCACAAAATAATGAAGGTGAGACGACCCCAAACCCCGTACTGACGGTGGCAAGGGTAATCTTTGGAATATAACACATAAACAGATAATAGCAGAGCAGATTTAAATAAATACACCAGATAAAGTACAAATAATACACTGGATAAACATAATCATCAGAGTTACACAGTATACAGGATCATACTTAGTACAAATACAGTTCAGCTATACATAAATGTCTACAGCGGAAAACAAAAAAAATATGTACAATAGGAGCTGAACAGCATAAAAAGAGAAATGATAGAATCCATCTTCAGCTCCAGCTATCCAGAAAGAGCCTGCTAAAACCTGAATACAAGGCCGCCCGTGTAGAAAAAGGGGCACCGGAGTTTGCAAGTGAAACAAACTACGAGTCAGTCATGGGACTGGTATGAGAAATCTACTTAACACATTTTATATTATAGCTAATCACAGGACCATGCCACTTTCGCGGAACGGGTTTACTCCATTGGATTGCCAGTGCTTTAAAACAAATAAAACTTTTAAACATCGCAATGATTTTTATAAAAATGAAGCCATTATAAGACTCAGTTCCCATCACACAATGCAACGCAAACCAGAGGATAGAGTTTTTACCTTATAATGGCCAAAATATGCTTGATACGAATAAAACAAAAGAATTTGATATTATTACTAGTGTTTATACGTTTCAAAAACAATTTCAAATCATAAGTATCAATCATAGACGTCATTAATGCCCCATACCACTATGTCGCCATATATAGGTATACAATCAAAACCGCACAGTCACGTATTTGAAAATTGGATTTCCGTCATGAACCGAGGCAAGGGATCGTCCTCACCGAATTCGAGACGCTGTAGCCCGCCCCTCAGGCAAGCGCGCAGGCAAGCCTTGGATCGTCAGTGTCGGTCCACCGATGTGGATTATTATGCCAGAACATTGCGTTCCCCCGCCCTTTGGGGCGTAAATGAGCCAACGAATGGCTCCTTCGGCTTCACAAAGTCACTGGTATATCCGAGGTGCCTCGCAACAGCAACAACCTCCCAGGTGAAAATAATATAAATGTCAGCCAGTTTAAGCACCGACACCACCTCTTAGCTAGAAAGAAACGCAGGCCCTCCCTGATGTCCTCTCCCGTTTCTGGTTCATACCGGGGTGTGAGGCTCGCGAATTCACGTTATACACAAAGCTATGCCACACAGGCCGTGCTTTGATCATCAACCACAAGACTTTGCTTTTCAACAGAAGTCTTGATCACTGCATCTTAGCATGCCACACAGGCAATTCACGCCATGTAACTGATGGCTATCAATCACACAGAATGAATTCCAATGTCAGACACACAGTCCATTTACAAGTCTGTTCTGGGTCTGAACGAAACCGGAGGCACTATATACCTCGCATATCCATCGATCTCCACGTACGTCTGGAGGATCACCACTCATTATCCATATTTCGGGATGCCTCCCAATCAGGACATCAGTTGCCATCCAAATGAGGTGAAGATCTCCGGTCTTCGACCACCGTCTTCATCTTCAATTTCTTATCGTCGATTCACTTATTCAGAATGGGATAAACCCGGTCTTTCTGAGCAACTCGCGTATATAATAAACATGTGCTACACAAACACAAACAACATACGCATCATTCCAATTCATCAGTCACTAACCGTAAATCAGTAAGAGAACGATTTCCCAAATATTAACCCCGAAGGCCGAAACCAACATCAGATAAAAACCCAGGAAACCATTCGACTTAGCTAACCTTCAGTTAGTTTCTAAATTTCACATTCCATATCGTTTATAATATTTTACAATGATTTATCTCTAATTTTATTTATTTATTTATAACCAATTCATTCAAACGACGCTTCGGGCCATAACGCGGCCGTGGCGCTGTTTTTCTTCAGATTTGATTTACACATATCTGAAAATCTAACCGTTGGATCTTCACAAATTTTATATCATTAGAAATATCTTTTCAAAACGAATCCAACAGTTCAGTTTTGGGAAAATCCGACGGTCGGATCTCCCGGTACACTCGTTTGAAGTTTCGATTACAAAATACGAACTACAGCGTCGTTATTCAATTTAATTTAATTATATTTATATTTATATATAAATATAATCGATTATGGCACTGTTTTTCTTTATATTTGAATTAAACATATTCCAGATAATCCAACCGTTGGATCTCCCGGTACACTCGTTTTGTTTTGCATCCGGTACAGTCAGTCAAAGTTTGAATTCAAATTTTGAAACTACCGCGCCATTTCAGGCCTTGTTTATAATTAGACTTAATTATATTCGTTTTCAAATGTCGATTCAAGCTTACTTTTCACCGTTATTATTTAAAATAATTATTTTAAATATTTAAAATCCACTAAAATAGCCAATTTAAAAATTTTAAATTGGTTCAGATTTTCCGGGTCGTTACAGAAGGATTCACGCATGCCTGACCACAAATTGTACTATCTGCACAATAATCGAACCGTATTAGATAGGTTCTATAGTCATACAGATTCACACATGATTTATCAAAACATGGAAAATATGAAACATTTTGTGTGTGTGTGTGTGTGTGTATAAATATACGTATATATGACAGGCCTTCATAATTTGGGTTTGCTGGTTTGATATCCATGGCTCTCAGTTTAACAATATTCTGTATTAGGGATGACAATGGGGCGGGGAGGGCACGGGTAGTACCACCCTATCACCCACCCCATTGGATGAATTTTTGCCCCGTGCCCGCCCCATACCCGCACGGGTACCCATTAGACGGGTTTTAAACAAGTTGCGGGTAATGATGGGTATTTGTGGCTATCCATTATATTTATTTAATTTATTTTTTAGCCATTTATTGAAATTATTCAAAAATACATTTGGTAAAAAACAAATTAGACCAATGCTAAAATGTTAACCTCAAAATACCAATACATATTTAAACCAATATCCAAAAAAGAAGCGACAACAACAGAAGTATCCATCAAAATATCAACAGCCAGTTATAAATTGTTGAGTAAAGGCATGCACACAAATACTGAACAACCAACAACAATGTTTTTTGTATTGATTATTGATAATAAATCACATTCAATACAGGTACGGGTACCCGTGGACATGTATGTCTTACTATCCGTACCTGCCCCATTAATTAACGGATATTAAAAATACTCATTTATTTTACCTACGGGTGCATGTTTTACTATCTGTTTCATGTCCATGACGGATTTTACCTGTGGATAACCACGGGTATGAATTTTTTGTCATCCCTATTCTGAATGCTCTCTAATTGATTATGAGTATCCCTATCATTGTTCTAACATGTTAAAAAAGTCAGTTCATAGCCTCTGTCCCAGCAAATTTTTTCCAATGCAATAGGAATACCACTTTTCAGTACAAAATTACTTGTATTTTGTTTTCTTCAGTGTTATTTATTTTACATATATTTTGATCTATATATCATTGCTTTTTTAAAATCTACAAATAATAACAAATGCATGCGACTCCTTATAACAAAGTGACTTCATATCTTATGTATTCTTATGCACTGCAAATAGTTTTAACGACAATTAGGATGCTACTTTTACAGTTGTACCTCAATCTCTTTGATAAGTAACAATGTTTAAACTTGTTCGCCTTTTATGCAAGTCTACGCTTCATGTGGATAAACCTTTTTTGTTATCTTCGAAGTATAAATCAAAAACTTCTGTGATTTGTTTCTAAATAAATTACACTGTATTTAGTCAAATGACAAATATTACGAAGCTACATTTGTAGTGCCAATAAGTAAAACATGTTTCAAATCCAACCATTTTTCATCCATTTGACCATAACAAGCGGATTAATATTGTAGAATGCTAATCATAATTAAATTAAAGTATGAATCTTGTTAGTCATCTTCTCCTTGTTGGAAATTTCTAAAAGCTATTGAAATGCAAAAGAACAAGGGTACAACGGTTCAAAAAAACTAAAACATGACAACTCGATAAGGATGGTTTAATATTCCATTAATAGAATGTAGGATGAGTTTTTGGTCTCTTTTCTACAAACATATTCGCAGAAATAACGAAAACATAAAATTCAAAAGAAGTTGTCTATGCAAATCATGCGTCTCTAAGAAATGCAAATGAAAAATTAATGTTATTTAAAACGTCACTACGATATAGCAATATACACAAATTTCTAATGCAAGCATATATAATCCTACAAGGAATCAAACAACATTAGTCATCTTCACCTTGTAGGAAAATTCTAAAATCTATTGAAATGCAAAAGAAGCAAGATAAAACGGTTTAGAAAACAAAAACTTGACACCTCGATTAGATGGATTAATATTTTATTCACAGTTTTTATAGTAACATTTTAATTTCCTTTATATAATCATATTCGCTGAAACATCATAAATATAGAATACAAAATAAGTTGTTTGTGCAAATTATGCATCTTTGAGAAATACAAATGAAATACCAATGTTCTTTAAAATGTCGTTGTGGTAATTTATACAAACTTCTAATGCAAGCATGTATATAATTCTATAGGGAATTAAAAAGTAGATCGACTAAAAGCGTATTATAACATGACATCTCATACCAAGACAGTTGAACCGGGCAAGTTAGCGAAGAATGCAGAGGAAGAAGGATCACTGCAGTGTCAACCTGTCACTTCTAAATTCAGAAGGGAAGAACATAAGCAACTGCAAAAGGAAGAGCTAAAAACGTGTTAAACCAAGCTGAACATGGGAATTAAGAATTTGTAAAAATTTCAAGAGAAAAATGTCGCAACCACGAACAGAAAGATTGAGAAAAACCCAATGGAAAAGAGGAATCACCTTCAGAGGGAAACCGTGAGCAGAAGACGAGGACGCGAGTGCGAAAAGTGGGCATGACAAAATAGAAAGCGGTGCTCACATAGCAAGGAAACTGGATGGTGGAGTATGGCTTGTAGAGGAAAACCGATGAAAATAAAGGAAAAAGAGGTGATGAGCATACCTAGGGTTTATAGAGGAGGAGGTGACAATGGTAGAGAGAGAGGTGAACCCCTACTGGGAGTGTGGGCAGCCGGAGATTGGTTGGGCATGGAAGGAGGCCTGAGCTCCAGAAAATGAAGAGGAAGGATATGGAGGAAAATAAGCACAAAGATGATTTAAGGGAGAATGAAAGGCAGAGACGATTCAGCTAACATTACACGTGGCATGCTAAGAAGTTCTTCTCTGATAAATTGGAGGGGTCTTGCGACCTATTCAAACATAGCTATCTTTAACAGTAGTATAGATTGGAATCATTAATTCACTGATAATTTAGAAAACACACCAACAAAATTAGGGATGTCAAACGGGTCGTTTAGGGTCGTATGAGGGTCAAGCAAAATTTGACCCAACCCATTTGCAACCCATTTATTCTGACCCATTTAACGTAATGTTTTACC
Organism: Allium sativum; assembly: GCA_030737875.1. Classification (NCBI taxonomy): domain Eukaryota; kingdom Viridiplantae; phylum Streptophyta; class Magnoliopsida; order Asparagales; family Amaryllidaceae; genus Allium; species Allium sativum. The sequence goes on from CM060913.1 coordinate 41,114,198, forward strand.
TGACCCAACCTGCATTTTATGCGGGTTACCCATTTAACCCATCTAAATGTAGTTGGTATTTTTAATATACACTTATGGGAATTAGTCTGTTATTTTTTAAGTATAAACGTTAATCACCTTGGAGAGCTATAGTGTTCGTTCATAGGAAGAAATATTCGAGTGTTTCATACTGTCCGTAATTTAGGCAAGAGCTTATCGGTCGAAGTCTCGTCCAATTCCAAGACAGTATGAATAAATTATTACAATTTTTATAAAAATATAGCGGCTCTGTATGTAGGCAGAGTTCAAATATGGTAATTTAGCCTATTATTTCCTAAGTACAACTGGCACTCCCCTTGGAGAACTACGGTGTTCGATCATAGGACAAAACGTCCGAGTGTCTCATATCAATCGTAATTTAAGTGAGAATCTATCGGTCAAAGTCTCATCCGATTCCGAGGCAGTATGAAAAAATTACTGCAGTTTAAAAAAAATAACGGCTCTGTATATAGGCAGAGTTAAAATATGAGAATTTAGCCTGTTATTTTCTAAAAGTGGATATCCCCTTCGAGAACTACTGTGTTCGGTCACAGGGCAAAATGTCCGAGTGTTTCACATTGTCCATAATTTAGATGGGAATCTATCGGTCGAAGTCTCATCCAATTCCGAGGCAGTATAAAGAAATTACTGCAGTTTTTTATAAAAAAAAAGTGGTTCTGTATGTAAGCAGAGCCCAAATATGGGAATTTAGCATGTTATTTTCTAAGTAAAAGTGGCAGTCCCCTTGGAGAACTACTGTGTTCGATCACAGGGCAAAATGTCCGAGTGTTTCACACTGTCCGTAATTTATGTGGGAATCTATCGGTCGAAATTTCATTCAATTCCGAGGTAGTATGAAGAAATTATTGCAGTTTTTACAAAAAAATAAAAATAAATAGCGGCTCTGTATATAGGCAGAGTTCAAATATGAGAATTTAGCCTGTTATTTTCAAGTAAAAGTAGTTGTCCCCTTGGAGAACTGCAGTGTTCGGTCACAGGACAAAACATCCGAGTGTTTCGCACTGTCTGTAATTTAGGTAAGAATCTATCGGTTGAAGTCTCATCCGGTTCCGAGGCAGTATGAAGAAATTGCTGCAGTTTTTACAAAAAAAAAATAGCGACTTTGTATGTTGGCAGAGTTCAAATATGAGAATTTAGCCTTTTATTTTCTAAGTACAACAGACAGTCCCCTTGGAGAACTATAGTGTTCGATCACAATACGAAACATTCGAGTGTTTCATACTGTCCCTAATTTAGATGTGAATCTATCGGTCGAAGTCTCATCCGGTTACGGGGCAGTATGAAAAAATTACTGCAATTTTTTTATAAAAAATAACGACTTCCTATGTAGATAGAGTTGAATGGGTAAGTGGGTTATCCATTTGTAACCATTTTGAAAATGGGTCAACCCATTTTTGATCCATTTAATAAAAATTACAAATGGGTTGACCTAACAAGGTTGTAACTAAGATAAAATGAGTTGGGTAAATGGATAGAGTCATGGGCGGAGTCAGGATTTGATACTATCCCAGGCTATATAACATTAATACTCTGATAAAAGGGAGAAAACAATAGAAAATTGTTAGCCTACTTTGTGAACTAGGCAACACAAAGCTAAGAAACCAACCATTGACGAGTATTTTAGGTTATAAGACTTCGGTTCGGATCGGAAGAAAACACCACAATTCAGATTGATAGCAGCGTATTGGCTCGGATCGGATAGAGTTCCCTGTTCGGATCGGATGGCTCTTACTGGGTAAATTGGCAAAACATATCTGATCGGATCGGAAGGCCAATGAATCTCAAATGGATCGGAAAGCCTTTTGCTTGCCACGACGCTGCAGCGGAGCGGAGTATGATTAGAGAAGGAGAGACGTCCAAGCCACTCCGGTTCGGATCGGGTATTCCGATCCGACCCCCAACCTGCACACCTCCGACCCGCACCCATGATCCAGGTTAATCTCCTATTAAATAGCCTGGAGAACCGGACCGGCTATGACTGATTCCTACCCCTAACGTCCATCTCTTTGATGTGTTGTCAGCTTGATAGTTCATCCGAACCCGAAGAGAGTGCGATGGATGACACGTGTTCCGACCCGGATTGAATCTTAGGCAAATTCACACCTATAAATACCCCATCTAGAGACAAAGAGAAGGATCTTTTTCAGCACTTTTGAGAATCCAAGTACCTCCATCATCCGAATTCCTTTACTCCCGGAGAATCCAAACCATCTTTCATTTCTTGTTTTAATCATTTGAGTGAACAAAAGTGAGTTGTGAGTGAATCTTACATTGCATTTGTAACTGAATTACTGAGTATAGTGAAAACTAAGTGGACGTAGGCATTTCTTCGCCGAACCACTATAAATCTTGTGTGCTCATTTTTATTTCTGTTTTATTTTATCTTGTTTCTAATCAATTTGGGTGTTAGAACCACATTTGGGTCTAACATTTTGGTGCTTCCACTGAGAAACCTCATCTAAATTCTTTATTCTCCGGGATCTCTTTCTACTTTTTGGACCGTTGAGTTCAAAGAAGTGAATCCTTAAGTTTCTCCGCTTTTTTGTATTCGTTGAAGCAACTGTCAAAGACTTATGGCCAAAGGAAAAGGCAAGGAAGTCCAGTCTGTTCAAGGAAATGGAGCTGGTGAAGATCAGCAACATGCTGTTGTAACAAGGTCTCGGGGGCAGAGTTCAGCAGCAGGAAGAATCAATGCAGGAAATCCGAACCGACAGCAAGGGGAGAGCTCCGATCCGATCCGGGTAGGAGACTCTGAAGCAGTGCACTCCCCCAATCTGAACCGACCCGAGTTGCTCGCTGCACACCGATCCGACCAGGCACCCCAGCTCCGATCCGACCCGGCTTCCTACCTCCGATCCGACCCGATGCTTGGTGATGCTGGAACATCTACTCGAGTCCCCACGAATGCTCCAATTCCAGCTGCCAGGGTTGGAGACCAGGTCAATCCATCTGCTCCCATCACTCAAGGAGATTTCTCGCGCTTGCTTGATATGCTTGAGAGCACGAGGGAAGCTATGAGAGTTCATGAGCGCACTAATCTCATGATGCAGGAAAATATGAGGCTCATGAGTCGGGAGATTAATGAGCTCCGCCGGTAGAGAACTCCATCACTGGTTCGTCACACACCCGTAGATCAATCTTCATCTTCCGAGGAAGAGAGGCCCCGTGAACGAAGGCCACTCGAACGACCTCAGAACGTGGAGCAGCTAACGTTTGGATCTTTGGGATCTCGCGAGGATATCGCACGAGCATTAGGAAATGATAGCCCCACTCGGGATCAAAGACTCCAGTCCCCTCTTCCCGAGATCGACCGGGAACACAGGGAAAGGAATCGAGCAGAGGCAGCTCGAAGAAGAAGGGCATCTCCTGAGCATGAGCCCAGAAGGAGCTCGGACACTAGGGCCAGGGAACCTGAGCAGCCCCTAACTAGTGCCGATGTACAAGCAATGGTTCGCCGAATTATGTCCGAGAGCCGGAATTATACAAATGAAGACTATGGCATTGAGCGAAGCCATACTCCGTTCACTGACGATATCCTAGACTTCCAGTTTCCCCGACGCTTTAACTTGCCACAGATGGACAAATACAACGGAAGGACTGATCCGGGACAGCATTTGATGCGGTATTCGTGGCTCATGAACGCCGCTGCTGCCCCTGACGAAGTGAAGTGCAAGGCATTCCCAATCTATCTAGAAGATGTGGCATTATTCTGGTTTACCCGACTTCCTCCTCGTTCAATTTCTAATTACAAAGAATTAAGCGAGCGTTTCATGAACCAGTTCCGACTACATGCCCGCAAGTCCAAAAGTGTTATTGAATTGTCGAGGATCAAACAGGCACCAGGAGAGCCTTTAAGGGCATATCTAGATCGTTTTAACCAAGCTGTAACTGAGGTCAGTGACCCGCATGAGCCCACTATTCTGATGGCATTGAAGGAAGGAGTCGATCCTGAATCTGAGTTTGGAGACTACCTTTCTGGGAAGACACCCCCCACAAGGGCGATATTCTACGAAAAAGCCGATATTTATTTAAGACGAGAGGAGGCCAGGGCAAACCGGAAGAGAAAGTCTGAGATAGCTTCAAAGGAGAATGTGCAAAGTAATATTGCCGTGAAGCAGTCTGGGGAAAGTTCTGGCAAGGTTGAAGTAAATGTAGGAAACAAGGGTGGAAACAGCAATACTGGAAACGGGGGAAACAACAACAACCGTAATTCGAACGGTAACAGGAGAAACAGAAATAGGGGAAGCGACCCTAACAAAAGGCCCCGATTCCAGAACTACGAGAACTACACACCATTGAATGACACCCTGGAAAATATTTACCTTGATACGTACAACGTGTTACAGTACAAAAGACCGCCACCTCGTGATTCGACCGAGAAAGAAATGGCAACAGGGAAATTTTGCTTGTTTCACGGAACACACGGACATTCGACCAATGAGTGTCGGCATTTGAGGGATGTAATTGAAAAGCTGCTGCGTGAAGGAAAGTTGGATGAGTACAAGGTTGCCCCGAGGGACAGGGGGCAAGGAGAGCAGGCTCCAAAACAGATCCTACCTGCTCCTAAGCCTACCACGCAGCAGAAAGGTAAAGGGATCGTCATCAACTCCATAGTAGGCGGACCTCACCCGGCCATCCGAAGTTTTAGGTCAATGGACCAATATGTGAATGCTGCCAAGCATCTAGATGTGAATGAAGGTTACGACTTGGAAGATGTCACCCCTATAAAACAACAAAAAACCATGTTCGATGACGTAGTATTTCGCAGCCGAGACAACACGGGGATACAATCTCCCACCAACGATCCGTTGGTTATTACTACCACTATTGGGCCGGCCTTGGTCCATAAAGTATTAGTAGACAACGGAAGTTCCGTTAATATTTTGTTCAAGAAGTCATTTGATCAGATGAAGCTTGAGCCCGAAGATCTGAAACCTTGTGAAGGATGGATTAGAGGCTTCAACGGAGCGACGACAGCTCCCATGGGATATATAGAGTTGCCCGTGACCCTAGGGCAAGGAGAACGTAGAAGAGTGCGAATGCTTCAGTTTGTAGTACTGGACGTAGATTCGCCATATAACGCATTTTTAGGGAGACCTGCCCTCGCTGAATTTAGAATTTGTATCGCCCCTTGGTGCTTGTTACTAAAGTTCCCAACCGAAGCCGGGACTGGAGTAATAAGAGGGGATCAGGTTTCTGGACGGGCCTGCTATGTGGCCGAACTGAAGATGTTGATGAAAGGAGTTAATGCTGAGAGTAAGGATGCCTCATCTCCCTCAAAGGGGGACTCGGCATAGCAATTAGAGAGATTGAACCCAAGGGAGTTGTCCAAAGGAACGCCGGAAGACCTGGATCCTAGAAAAGACGAGGAACCAGAGGCTAGGAATGCAACTCCTAATGAAGCGACAGTGGAAATTCCTGTTGATAAAGCTGATCCGACGAAAGTTTTGAAGATTGGTTCCCAATTGGATCCACGTCGTGCTGAAGAGCTGACGGACTTCTTGAAGGCAAACTTAGATGTGTTCGCCTGGACCCATGCTGACATGTGTGGGATATCGCCTTCCATTATCAGTCACAAATTGAATGTAAATCCGAAGCATCCGCCTGTGAAGCAAAAGAGACGCATGCTGGGCCCAGAAAGGTCGGCTGCTCTCAAAGAGGAAGTAGAGAAATTGAAGCAAAATGGATTTATTCGAGATTCGACTTATCCCGACTGGATATCGAATCCTGTCTTGGTAAAGAAGCCAAACGGAAAGTGGCGAACTTGTATTGACTTTTCAGATTTAAATAAGGCTTGCCCAAAAGATAGTTTCCCACTTCCCAGGATTGACCAGCTTGTAGACTCGACAGCAGGTCATGAACTTCTCTCTTTCATGGATGCATACTCTGGATACAATCAAATTCCTATGCATGTACCAGACCAAGAGCATACAAGTTTCATTACGAATTTGGGGTTATATTGTTATGTTGTAATGCCGTTCGGATTAAAAAACGCTGGAGCTACTTATCAGCGGTTGGTAAATAGAATGTTTTATGATCAAATAGGAAAGACTATGGAAGTTTATGTGGATGATATGCTTGTTAAATCAAAGCAATCCTCCAGTCATACGCAAGACTTAGCGGAAATGTTTGGTATCTTGCGAAAATACCGTATGAAATTGAATCCTTTAAAATGTTCATTTGGAGTGGCGTCGGGAAAGTTCCTTGGCTTCATTGTGAGTTCCCGAGGAATTGAGATCAACCCTAGCCAGATAGCGGCGATCAGAAATATCAAAGAACCAAGGAGAATTAAAGACGTCCAAAGTCTGGCAGGGAAGGTAGCGGCGCTGAGTAGATTCATCTCCAAAGCCACCGATAAATGTGTTCCATTTTTTGATTTGATAAAAAGGGGAAAGAAGAACTTCCAGTGGACTCCCGATTGTGTCGAGGCTTTTCAAAATCTGTTAGAGCTGTTAGAGAAACCGCCAATCTTATCAAAGCCCGTAGATCACGAAGAACTATTTGTTTATCTAGCAGTCTCGGCTCACGCTGTCAGCACAGTTCTGGTTCGAGAAGAAGACAAAGTACAAAGGCCAGTATACTATGTGAGTAAGAAATTAGCAGCGGCAGAGCGCAACTACCCAAAGATCGAGAAGCTCGCTTACAGCCTCCTGATTGCATCCCGAAAACTTCGTCACTACTTCCAAGCCCATCCAATAACCATATACACCGATCAGCCGTTAAGACAGGTGTTGCAGAGACCCGAAGCGTCGGGAAGGTTGATTAAATGGAACATAGAACTAAGCCAGTTTGATTTGAATTTTCAACCACGAAAGTCAATCAGGGGGCAAGCTCTAGCAGACTTTATTGCGGAGTTCACCATTCCAGAGGAAGAAATAATCAATGACCGAGTGGTCAAATCCGAGGATAAGCTAGAGATGAATCCGTGGAAATTATATACAGATGGAGCTAAAAATGACCGAAGATCCGGAGCTGGAATTGTCTTAGTCACTCCGGAGGGACGGTCGTTATATTACGCCCTGCGATTAGAATTTTCGGCAACAAACAATGACTCTGAGTATGAAGCCCTGATTGCCGGGCTGAAACTCGCTAAAGACCTCGGAGTAAAAATGATGGACATATTTTGTGACTCTAAGATTGTTGTTTGTCAAGTGCGAGAGGAATTCGCGGCTCGAGGACCTCGACTTGTCGCTTACCTCAAGAAAGTGAAAGAGCTATTAAATAGCTTAGAGCGGTACAACATAACACATATTCCCAGAGTAGAAAACCAGAAAGCGGATAGACTAGCAAAATTGGCTAGTTCCGACAATCCAGAAGAGACTGAGGTAATTCCAATTGAAACGTTGGAATCTCCAAGCTTTGAGTCAATGGAAATTGAATTCGTCCATGAAGCGGAACCAGAGAGGGAGTCATGGATGACTCCAATCAAGAGTTTTCTTAAGAATGGGACTCTCCCATCGAAGAAAAGTGAGAAAAGAGCTGTAGTTCGCAAAGCTGCCAGATATGTTATGCAAGACGATACCCTCTATAGACAAGGATTTTCTATGCCCCTGTTACGATGTATCGCACACGACGACATCAAGCGTGTACTGAGAGAAGTGCACGAAGGTGAGTGTGGAGATCATACAGGAGGTCAAACTTTAGCAAAGAAAATATTGCGGTACGGATACTTCTGGCCTACGATCAACAAGGATGCAGCTGATTATTCACGACGCTGCGATAAGTGCCAGAGATTCGCCAAAATCCCCAGGGCACCGTCAACCCAGCTTAAATCGATGGTGAGTCCTTGGCCATTTGCCACATGGGGAATCGATATCATTGGAGTTTTACCGATCGCTAAAGGAGGGGCTAAGTATGCCATAGTAGCCGTGGATTATTTTACAAAGTGGGTGGAAGCTGAACCCTTGACTAAGATCACCACAAGAAAGGTGATAAGTTTTGTGGTCAGAAATATTATATGCCGATTCGGGATCCCAAGGACGATTATTACCGACAACGGGACCCAATTTGATAGCACTGAATTCAGAAACTTTTGCCAGAAATATAAGATAGACAAACGATATACTGCAGTTGCCTATCCACAATCTAATGGGCAAGTAGAGGCAATAAACAAGGTAATAAAATCCATCCTCAAGAAGCGATTAGAGCGTGCAAAGGCAAAATGGGTTGATGAATTGCCCCTAGCTTTGTGGGCATATCGAACAACGTTTAAAACGGCTACCGGTCATACCCCTTTCTCTCTCTCCTTTGGCTCAGAAGCAGTAATTCCAGTTGAACTGGAAGTTCCTTCCCACAGGGTTACGTATTATGACCCGATGACGAATCAGACACTTCTACTTGAGTCTCTTGATGAAGTCGAAGAGAAAAGGGACGAAGCAGACTTGCGTGCAGCAAGACATCGGCGTCAGATGGCACGCTATTATGACAAAAAAGTTCGCCTCAGAACTTTTGAACCAGGAGATTTGGTGCTAAAGAGAGTTTTTCCATCTCTTCCTCACCTCGGCCCAAAATGGGAAGGACCCTTTGTCATCCAACGGAAACTTGATAAAGGAACATTCAAGTTAACGACCGTAGATGGCGAAGAAGTCCCTCGAGCATGGAATGCCCAACACTTAATGCGATATTTGGATTAGAAATGCTATACTTTTTGCTGTTCTTCCTATAAACTCTGTAATAAGGCACGACTTGCCTTGGGAAAATCTGATGATATGAATAAAGGTCTATAAAGTGGATGTAGGCTATGACTTAGCTGAACCACTATAAAATATTGTGTATTATTTACTTTTATGCATTTACATTCGTTGGTTGTTCTGTTGTGATTATAAAATACAGGATAACTTAGAGCCTAAAAAGGTTGAAACAGTTTGGACATAAAAAGAAGCACAATGATTATTTGTGCAATAAGACATAAAAGAATGAGAAAACGACATTCTGAACTCTAACTCTCCAGAGAAAGAGAGAGAGTATAAAAGCGTCTCAGACTGAGCGCTGAAAAAGAAATTCTATTCTGAACTCTAACTCTCCAGAGAAAGAGAGAGAGTATAAAAGCGTCTCCGACTGAGCGCTGAGAAAGAGGTTCAACTCCGAACTCTAACTTTCCAGAGAGAAAGAGAGTATAAAGGCGTCTCCGACCGAGCGCCGAGAAAGAAATCTTTTCCCGTTGAACGACCGGGGAATAAACAAATAACTGAACTCGAACTCTAACTCTCAAGAGAATGAGAGAGAGTATAAAAGAAATGCCAGGAAAAACAACAGGTGTTGATGATACAGGAAATGCTATCCCGTTAGAGAATCGGGAGCATTCAGATTGCATGGTTAAGCACTGAATAACTTATGGAGATTGACTGGGGACACATACACATACACATATCTCCCCTCTCCACAACTTTGTTTCATAACTATAGATATGCATTTTTACATAGGTGCAGAACTGCTAACAAATAAACATTGCAGAAAGTGAATTATTTTTATTTACAAATGAATGAATTTGTACAGGGAAATAACTGAAAAAGAAAGTGCGGAAGCTGCTGGTGTAGCAGCACTTATTGGTTTACAAAGATGCTAAAAAGATACAGGGGAACCCACTATTTGGGTTTGGGATGAGCCTTCGATTTCTTGGCAGCTTTTTCCGCATCCTTTGCTTCCCTCTCGGCTTCAGTCAAGATTCGCTTTGATTTCTTTTTCCCTGAAGGTGTAGTACTGGAGCCAGCAGACTTCTTCCCGGAGGGCTGGGCACTGGAATCAAGAGAAGATTTTTTAGCAAGTTCTTCGGTAATAGATCTAGTTGAGAGCTTAACAACTAACCTTGAACCTGCATCCACAACTGCGAGGGGTTTGAGGACCTCAGGGTCTAATTCTTCAGCCTTTAATTGCAAGCGCTTGTCTTGATCGGCCTTCATGGCCGCCAAGGTAATGTCATCGGCGCTTTTTGACTCCCCGGTTATTGTAACCTCCGGTTCCTCATCATGCCCCTCGTCTCCTCCGTCGTCTTTTAAAGCTGCAATCATTTCTTCATCATGGGGAGTAGTGACCTTAGTTGGCTCACTTCTTTCCCCCAGGTCTGTTGAAGCAGCCTTGTCTTCCCCTTCTTTGACCCTATCAGCGGGTTGTGTCCCAGCGGTAGCTCCTTGAGCTACATCTGTCTTCGTGGATGATTCAACGCCTACAAAATGAGAAACATTGGTTATCAACTCAGGCGAGAGCAAAGGATTTCTCATCGAACGTTCGGTTATGTAGCCAAAGGTAGTAGTAGCCTTGACAAATTGAGGAGAAAAGATAGGGATACCTTCTGAAGACTTTTCAGCGGGGGTGACTACTACCTCTGGAGTTATTTCAGGAATAGGAGATAGCAAAGTGGGTCGGGGAATTCCCGGGTTTTCGGGATCATACCCCTCTACTTCGGGAGTTACAGGAGCAGAAGAAGAAGAACCAGCTTCAAGGACGGTTTTCTGTTTAGACTTCCGCCTCTCTTCTTCCATGGCCTCAGCAATTAGACGGCGCCCTTCAGCTAGGCGCTCCGGTTCGTCGTCTCTCAAATATTTCTCCATCAGCTTATCTTCATCGAGGGAATCGACCTTAAGCTCTTCTTTTTCCCACTCGACGATTTGATTCCACACATGAACCAAAGTGGATGGATAGTCCTCGATCCAGGAAATGTTTCGACGACGAATAATGTGCGCGAAGAATTCGATCATTAGCTCGCCGAAGCCCTGAATATCGGCCTCCGCCTCTGATAGTTGTTTGCGGGTTTCCTCCGCAGATTTAATAGCGCATTCCACATTGCCCTCAGCCAGAGCAGCCCTGTTTTCCGCCTCTAACAATTTTGAAGCCAAGTCAGCGTTTTTCTTTTCTAACTCAGCACTCCTTTTCGCTAACTCGGCGTTTTTCTGCTCAAGCTCAGCATAAGCAAGACGTGTCTTAGCAGCCTCTGATTTGGCTTCGTCAGCTTGCTTCTTCAACTCAGAACGCTCCTGAGTGTGGGATTCTAGCAAATCATGATAGCGCTTTTGCATGTCCTCAAACTGTTGTTTGAAGTTAGAAGCGTTCTTCTGAGCGATAGCTAGTTGAGCTTGAGTATCTTCTAAATCTTTTCCTAAGGTTTTTAGGGCCTTGGCATCCTCCTCTGCAGTCTTTTGCATCGAGTCAGCATTTGTCATTAGAGTGCGGATGATTCTAGAAAGACTGCGAGAATACTTGAACATTTCGGTATATTGTTTTTCCACCAAATCGATTTTTGCCTTAGCCTCATCCGCCCAATTAGAAGAAATGGGTTCAAGGGTAGGAAGGAAGGTCAGAGTCTCGAAGTAGTGCTCGGGAAATTGCTCCTTTAAATATGCCAGCCTTACTGCGGTTCCCGCATCTGGTGGAGGAGGGGCGAGGATTGTTAGTTCAGTGTCCCTTCCTGAAGAAGATTCTGTAGAACCCTTGTCTGTCCGAGGTCGCTTAGTAGCAGGGACTTTTTGCTTACTTCTAGACCCAGTTTCCTTTGGAGGAGTTTTCTCTCTACTCCGCTTTTCATGGGAGGAAGTGGAATCCCTAGATTGTGGTCTATCCTCCTCCCTACGACCTTGATAGCTTTTATATTTTTCTTGTTCCGGTCGAACTGGTGAGCGGGAGCGTGAGGATCGAGATCGATAAGGATCATAGGGTCTTCTTTCCTCCCTACCGCGGTCATCCCGGCGATTATACTCGGCATCCTGAGGAGGATTGGACATGCTGCGGCGAAGCTTTCTTATATCATAAGAGGATCGAGACATTGTACCTGCACGATAAATTAAACGAAGTTTAGAATCGACGAATCCATGGAGAAAGAAGTGCAATGAATGCTAGTGCTACGGTGTAAAGTGCATCCTAAATGGTGTGTGTGTCCCCCCAACCAACCCGAGTCTGAAGCTAGACTGGTGCGGGCAGGCTCTTTGGCCTTAGCAGGAGTAGTTTCTTCAGAAGAAGTAAAGACTAAAGGGTCCTTCCTGAAATCTTCTGAAGTATATATAGTCTCGGGTAAGGGGAGATCCCCCAAACCCTGAAATATGTGCTCGTCGGTGCTAGGAACCTTCCCTTCGGAAGCGTGAAGTGGCGACCCTTGGAAAGACTTTGACTTGTCTGGAGAAGTAGTCTCCTCGGGGGCAATATACCCTTCATGATGTTTTTCGGCCAGATTAGCCAGTTCGTCATCTTGTGTGGAAGAGGGAGAAGGTGAAGTTTGAAGAGGAGCTGCAGGAATTCCCGAGCCTTCTCCCATTTCTGGAACTGTTTCCACTAGAGGAATATATGCATAAGGGACCGTCCCATGACCGATGCTACGGAAAACGGATAGCAGCCCGTGAAAATGAAGGTACTCATCTTTAAGGACCTCGTCAATAGTAAGGAATTTTTGGTCGCCGTTGAGGAGACGGTGCATTCGATCAAAGAACGCTTGGTCTGATACCTGTTTGGGATTGTCGACTGCAAATAAAAAGGAAAACAGGTCAGGGTGATGATTCAAGTGTATAGAGTCCAGGATCAGAAAATCAGTGCTGTACTTGATTTTGTCCATCTCCTGGCGCATCCAGACTGTTGCTTTATATAGAACCACTCTAGTCTGGAATCTCCAGCTTTACTGCTAAACGGCGTAGAGATTATCTTCCTCTTTGGGACTGATTCAAAGTAACAGAAAGAAGGGGTTTCTCTAGTCCGATGTTTGAAATTATAGAAGAAATGAACATCGTCGAACGTGAGCTCCACGCCTAGAATTTCACGATATGCTATGAATAAGGTATGCAGATAGGCATATGAGTTGGGATGCAGCTGCATGGGGGCAATCCGCATTTGTCTTAAGAAGTCGACGATGAAAGGCGAGAATGGAGGAATGGCGCCAACCATGCACATCAGTCGAGTAACTGTCATGTATCCTTCTGGAGGGTTATGGGGACGGTCAGAACGTGAGGGCACTAAAGTGTCTCTCTTCATTATTCCATACTTCAAGCAAATCCGAACAAGTCGGTCATTGTCAATTGTCGATTCTACAGAATCTGGAGGTGACTCCAGTATGATGGCTGAGTCAAATTCATCGGGTGCTCGATGGTCACCAATCCCTCCTTCCTCCTCAAAGCCTAGGGAAACTTCGCTTTCTGAAGACATTTCGTCTCTTTCCCGATGACCAACTCCGTAATCCGGACCCTCGCTGTCCCATTCTGGGTCAGATGAAGAAGATATATCCTCGAGAGTGGTTTTGTTGGAAGATTCTGGAGCCTCTTTCCTCTCAACTAGACGAGAAGAGCGTCTGGGCCTCATTGTCATGGAACTATTGAAGAAGCAATAGCACGAATTAGAGTAAATTATCCCGTGTCCCCATTCTTTGTGTATGTGTGTGAGCTAAAGTGTGTGCAGCAAACATGGGAAATACAAAATAAAAGTACAGCAATGTAAGACGAAGCTTTAAAGAGAAAGTGATGGTCAGAGTTGTTCTTAATTCTCGCTTATGTTCACAAGGCACTATCCTAACTGTCCGCGAAGCATATTCATCTAGAGTAAGTGTTAGTTGAATTAGTTGGGTAGTCTTTATGTGCCAAGTTTGGTACGTTCGGTTCGGTTCGGATATGCATATGACAACTGGCTCAATACAAATGCGGATAACGATCGGTTCGGATGCCTCATTAAAGCATGGTCAGTTCGAGACAAGGGAAGCAACGGGTTCGGAAGCAGGACTGGTCTGATCGGATCGGGTAACCCGATCCGAACCGAACCAGCACCACTTAACCGGTCCGTTTACTTCAACCTCTTATCCCATTCACTTTTCCGACCCGAACCGACTTTTTCTTTCCTTTCCATCTTTCTAAGATGTGCAATCCGAGCCGATCCCCTTTCCTTCTCATTCCTTTTTTGGTCCTCCGTCTTCTACCCGAACCGACTCCAGTTGGTCACCACGCTCCTCATCTTCTTCTTCTTTCCCCCCTACTCACAAACGAGTCTGTTTTATCACCAAAGCTATCGTTAAGGGCAGATATTTGCCCTCTCCAGCCTCGCGACGCCTCGAAGTGACGGCGCATCCACCAGTAACGACGTGGAGTTCAAGCGAAGCTCTGTGCCTAAACCATTCCAATCGACCGCAAATTGAAATCAAGTACGTTTACTACGATGTTATTCGAGATTAAAAAGCTACCTATGTGCTTGATTTGAGAAATCTACAAGGAATGATTTCGGAGTTTTAGAGTTTTTAAAGTTTTCAAGGCTATGGTTGGGAGCAGCAGCAGAAAAGAAGAAGGAAGGAATGAAGACGGTGGTGGGTTTATAAAAGGAATGGTGTTGACTCCTCGTCTTCCTATTTTGTCTCACCCGCTCGGACCGGAATGAAGGCCCAGAAGCACAACTCCCTCTGAAGGCCCAATGTCTAAGAGCTAAATCAACGAGAACGCTTCGGATCGGACGCCGAACCGAATGGAAATCTGTGCATTACTCCAAACTGTTCTGATTCAAGAACTAGCATTTAAACAACGTCAAAGCACGCTCTGTACAACAGAAGCATCCTTTGAGGGGGCAGAATGTTAGCCTACTTTGTGAACTAGGCAACACAAAGCTAAGAAACCAACCATTGAAGAGTATTTTAGGTTATAAGACTTCGGTTCGGATCGGAAGAAAACACCACAATTCAGATTGATAGCAGCGTATTGGCTCGGATCGGATAGAGTTCCCTGTTCGGATCGGATGGCTCTTACTGGGTAAATTGGCAAAACATATCTGATCGGATCGGAAGGCCAATGAATCTCAAATGGATCGGAAAGCCTTTTGCTTGCCACGACGCTGCAGCGGAGCGGAGTATGATTAGAGAAGGAGAGACGTCCAAGCCACTCCGGTTCGGATCGGGTATTCCGATCCGACCCCCAACCTGCACACCTCCGACCCGCACCCATGATCCAGGTTAATCTCCTATAAAATAGCCTGGAGAACCGGACCGGCTATGACTGATTCCTACCCCTAACGTCCATCTCTTTGATGTGTTGTCAGCTTGATAGTTCATCCGAACCCGAAGAGAGTGCGATGGATGACACGTGTTCCGACCCGGATTGAATCTTAGGCAAATTCACACCTATAAATACCCCATCTAGAGACAAAGAGAAGGATCTTTTTCAGCACTTTTGAGAATCCAAGTACCTCCATCATCCGAATTCCTTTACTCCCGGAGAATCCAAACCATCTTTCATTTCTTGTTTTAATCATTTGAGTGAACAAAAGTGAGTTGTGAGTGAATCTTACATTGCATTTGTAACAGAATTACTGAGTATAGTGAAAACTAAGTGGACGTAGGCATTTCTTCGCTGAACCACTATAAATCTTGTGTGCTCATTTTTATTTCTGTTTTATTTTATCTTGTTTCTAATCAATTTGGGTGTTAGAACCACATTTGGGTCTAACAAAAATAATCACTGAAATAGGACATATTGATTTTAAATAACATCTAAGTTTTATATGTGAGTATTATATCAGGTTAGTCAACTTTTATTGTCTAGATGAAAGCTGTATACTTTTATTATACAACGGAATTTGCACTAAAACTTCAACTTTTATATCTGAGCTTATTGGCTAGATATCATTTTCCAACATGAAAGCCGTTTGCTAAGTAATTGAGGACCTAACGTAATTCATAACAAAGATATTTAGACAACTTTGGCTTTAAACTATAATCATATGAATATTGCATGTTGGAATTGAGGACTCGGACTGTAGCCCAGGGTGCCATATGCACAGATCCATCCTTGGATAGGGCCATATTGCCCCTGGATAGGGTCATATTTTGATAGGTGTAATCAAAATGTCCATCGCTCTATCAGCAAAGGTAAACTGCCAATATGAAATCTGAGAACAACACATAAAAGTCCACTGGAATATCAAAAGGTTCACTGATAATACACCAATTTATATTTATCACATATGAAAACAATACATCAAACAAATGCCAGATAAAATCTCATGTCAGTGTATCAAAACAAAGCAAAATCCAGAAGAAGAAAAAAAAGAGTAAGGAGAAAAAAGATCTTGCAACTTATTGAATTCAATCTACAATCTACTTCAGCTAGTCTTCAACAAACAAGCAGTAGAAGACGATCTAGTCGAAGCGGACAGTGCAGACGAATTCGTCGTGTACCCACTCTTGTACCCACTCGAAACTCCACTTGACAAAGAAGTGAAAGTAAAGTTATTTATATCCATGGGCGGTAGATAGAACATCGGAACAGGCATTTTCGGTGGCAGATCAGGCAAACCCGACTCGAACTTCAGAACGTTCAAAGCCTGTCTGATAGAAGGCCTGGCATTATAATCGGGGTGGGCGCACCACAGCCCTACGATCATCAACCTCTCGATCTCCTTTACTTCGAAATCCATCTCCAGTCTTGGATCCCTCGCTTCAAGCACCATCCTCTGGCCGTAAAGTTCCCACACCCACTCCACCAGTCTAACCTTGTTTAGATGTTCTCTAGGGTCGACGGGCCTTCTACCGCAGGCAAGTTCTAAGGCTACGATCCCAAAGCTATAGACGTCTGACTCCTTGCTTGCTCTGCCGGAGGTCACGCACTCGGGCGCTAGGTAACCCATCGTCCCTGCTAACATGGTTGTTTGGGTGCCCACGTCGTGATCGACCAGTCTAGCTAGTCCAAAATCGCCTAGCTTCGCGTTGAAGCTTGAGTCGAGCATCACGTTACTTGGTTTTACGTCTCGGTGCACCACGCATTGCTCCCACTCCTCGTGTAGGTATAGCAAACTCGATGCCAAGCCTAATGCTATTTTGTACCTGTTTTGAGCAAAAGATTAATATAGTGTACCGGCTAAATCGCATGAACTGCAAAATCTGATGCCTTTAGTTATATATGGCAAAGTGGTGTTAAGTGCGTCAGGTTTTACACTTACTGATACCACATCACTGTAGTAGGCAGTGCAAACTTGATGCTTTTAGGACTACACTTAATACAATGAGACCAAAATAAGTATGATTTTTCACAAAAAACCAGACACTGCTTGAAAGTGTACCGTAGAATTATGTTTTGGCCTAAACTTATTATGAGAAAGAAGCTTTGTTTCATATTAACACATACATTTATGAAAGACAAATGCGTATTTTATATTGTGTGCATGTACATAACTACATACTTAACTTCAAATTCATAAATATATGAACATGTATTACAGCGAGTTTCAAAAATCCTTGTAATAGTAAATGGTTGTTATACCTGGTATGCCAATCTAGGAATCTTTTCTGAGAGTAGAGATGCGTATCTAGACTTCCATTAGGCATGTACTCGTACACAAGCAAGAATTCACCACGGCCATGGCACCATCCGACAAGTTGAACCAAATTTCTATGTCTCAGCTGACTTATTATCTTGACTTCAGCCATGTACTCTTTTCTACCTTGTTTAGAGCCTGCGGACACTCTTTTTATGGCAACTTCGAGCTTGGATATAGTGAGTACTCCTTTGTAAACTTCTCCAAATCCCCCTTCTCCAAGTTTGAACTCCTTAGCAAAATTCTTAGTGGCAACCACAAGTTCGGTAAATGGGATTCTTTTTGGCCCCCCACCTTTCTCAAACTCGTCGTCAAGTGTAGCGTCATACTCAAAATCTTCATCCTTTGCTTGCTTTCTCCTGCTCTTTCTCCAAAAGACAAACATAAGTGCACCTAAAACAAGGACTACAATCACAGCTGCAACAATGGCACCAACAATAACACTAGTGTTAACACTTTTATTCTCTTTAACCACCAAATCGGATGTGAATTGCCAGGACAAGATATTATGAATCTCAGTTGCATAACCCGTGGAACCGGAAAATCCGATAGCCACTTTGTCAGGTAACACTTTCTTCAAGTCAATTATAGATGAAATAATACACTTCCCCTTAGATTTTCTCGTGACGTTGTAATTCAAGTACACACTGAAATTTCTCGTACTAGCATTGTAGGTTACCCAAGCATTAGCAACTCGGCCATCCTTAATACTACCTTTCCACACTTTACTAACCACCGAGATCAAAGAATTTACATTAATGCCCACATGGTCTCCATCAGGATCCCAAGTATTAGAATATGTATCATACTCGACAGCTACAAAACTATTTCCAGATTTATTTAGAGTGGAATTTTTACTACGAAGCCCTAGGTAGCCGCCAGTTGAGTCGTTGGGCAGTATTGATGGGTAGGGAGACATGAAAAACGTAAGGCCGTCTCCATATGTTTGTTGGCCGAATGCATTGATCACGAATGAAAAGTGTGATTTGAAATTTGTTACCTCGCCTGTGTTTACGTTCCATAACTGAAGTGGTTCATGATACACAGCTCTTCCTATGCTATCGTTGATTCGTACTCCTATTTCATTCTTTGTTAGTTGTAGGACTTTGTTGATGAAAGCATCACCTTGATGATCTATTAAGTTTCTGGAGTCTGGGTCATCGAATGATGAAATATTGAATGAGAGAGGATAAACATGAGGAAGAAACAATATGAACAACAACAAAATTGCCATGGATGATTTTTTCACAGAAGCTTATGATTTCTAGAAAATGTATGATTAAATCATAGGTGATTACGATAGGGGAAACATTGGCAGAGAAGCATATGCTGGACTGATTAGTATGCATTTGGATTATGTAGGGGATTAAGAAATTTAACTGCGTTTAATAATCCGGCCGGCAATATGAGTAGCATCAGCTTTGCGTATTTTGTATATCTAAATATCTGACATTACAGGCGTGTAAACAGTCTTAACAAAGATAAATACTAGAAAGCAAGGACATAAAGCTGAATGGTATTTAGGAAAAATAATGACATGAATAAACCTTATTAAGTTAATGCTTGTTTACTTGATTTTGGTCAATCAAATGCAACACTCAAATTTCAAGCATCAATCACAGATGAATAACATAAATTCAGATATATAGTGCAGTAAAATAAATTGATACAGAGATTTATAGTAGTTCAGCAAATCACGCCTAGCTATGTCCGCTGTGAGGTAATCTTTATAGTTGATATTGTACAATTACAAATACAATCCACTTACAGAAATGTAGAGAAAAAGAGAATGAGTTATGACTATAGCAGAGTCCCTGCATATATATGAGTGTCAATAGAAGAAATAGATCCCCTGAAATATCCAACCCCATTAATATTTATTGGTGTTCCAGCCATTGAATCGGCATGCATTAGAGGTGGAAAAAGCGGAGTTATGGAGATAGTGGGGGAAGACCACATCTAGAAAGAAAGAAGGCCAGATCGGCCTAATCCAACATGCTTCAGATCAGTACCAGTCCGGATCTGGATCGATACCGATATAAGAGGTGGGAAGATATGGATTTGTGCCAAGTTTTGGCAGTTGCCTAAATGAAGTTCGGATTTCCATATGAATGTCAGTCGCACAAAACCAAATGCCAAATACAATATGTGAGCACCGATCCGGAGTACGACGTACTAAACTGATCCAGGGTGGTTGCGCTATACCGATCCAAGACAACGGTATCATACCAGTCTGAGCTGTTGAAGTATAAATACCGATTTGAACCTTCTCTTATTCTAGACCGATTTGTAGGTAATGATTTGTACCGATCCGAGTTAAACCAGGCAATAATCTAAGTTTATGTGTACTTCGTGACTTCAACCAAGCCATTTTGAGTTTGCGTAAGTCCATGCTCAAGTCCTGAGCATTGGGATAGCCAAAATTCAAAAGCATGAAGGTCATGTAAAAAGACAGGTCAACACTTACCTTCCAAAACATGTCTTCTTGTGGAAGACATGTTTTATATAATCCGAAAATTCAAAGATCCAGAAGTTGTAATCCGAGAGAATCTAAAATAGAAATCCAATTGCCAAAGACCAAAATTCAGAAAACCACGATTGCGTCGGATCATACTAATAGGAAACCAAAATGCGGAATCCATAGAAGACCAAATCGGAAAGCCAATAGAATCCAACAATCTCCCCAGATCGATTATATAAGGGAAAACCAAATCCAAAAATCCAAATCCAAGAAATCTAAGTATTCTGAAACCAAATAAATCCGGTAAATCCATGAAATCAGAAATCTAGGATATCCAGTCTAAAATTTGTATTCGAAATCACCGACGTAGGAATAAACCCTATTTGCAAAAACAGAGTGAGCTGTTTTGTCAGGGCTAAACTCTTTTGCCATGTCCTGACACAACTCAATTGAGTATAATCCACGCTCGAGTCTTGATCGAGCGATCTTGCCAAATCCTGATAAGACGACCCTGCTCTTGCCAAACATAATCCATACGTTGGGACCAGTTATTAAGTTTGAAATTCCAATTGTCAATTCCATATTTTACAAGCATAATCCATACAAGTGAAGTAATTTTATTAAATTTCAAAAGTTCTGAGTTATTACAAAACTAAGAGAAAAAATAATGATTTATCGTCGAGTACAGAGCACGCCTCGGGATTAAACTGTAATCACATACATGGCGAGTCGACTTAACCATGTTTAATTATAAATAGTAGATGGTTTATTGTTAGGTACAAAGCATGCCTGCAGAATAAATTCTAATATCGTACATGGATAGGTTAGCGTAGCCATATCCAAATCCAAAATCTAAGAGTTAAGAACCAAAATCCAAACAGTCCAAAGTCCAGAAAGATCTAAATCAGTTAATGATTAATCCACGCAGGCTAGGTCTTGGCTCGTTCCTATTTTGAAGGACATTAGGTGGTTGCACATGTTCTGCTACCGCAGTCCGATTGCTGATATATTGTGCCATCTCTCTGTGTCTGACATACTCATCAACCATATCCCGCAAATTTCGACACTCGTTTATATTGTGACCGTTCAATTCATGGAGTAAACACTGTTTACCAAACTCCCTTTTCCTTTGTGTCATCTCTCTTTTGGGAGGCTTTCTGAATGGAGAAATTTCATGAATATTCCGGTAGATGTGTTCTTGGGAAGCATTTAATTCCATATACGAAGAGAAATTAGGTTATCTCCGCTATTGAACATTCTGATCATTTCCAATTGAGGCTTTTCTTTGTAATCTCCAGAGCCAGACCGTCCATCCTTAACCGCGTTAACCTTGAGAGTTTCTTTATCGATTTTCGCATCCTCTTCCCGTAGACATCCATCTGCTTCAAAGTAAAATTCACCAAGATTCCTCTACGGATCCCTTCCCAACAAGATTTTTAAATCTATCTTATCCAATATACCAGAGATGGGAATCATACACACCATAGACGGATCTAGTAGGTTCATCGAAGCCACTACCACATTAAACATTTTTAGTAAGGATTGCAGAGCTTCTATAGTGCTCTTCTTAATTACGGTGAGTGTCACGACATTCTCGGGTCGAGAGATGTAAACCTGAACCGTTCAATGAACTTTTCAACTAGTGTATTCTAACTGCTGATCGAATGTGATTTTAATTGCTTAAACCATATGGTAGTGATATCCATTAAGTAGAATAGGAAGCCCTTGGCCATGACGTTGTCCGGTTTCGATAGTTCTTCCTTATGGCATATATAGAGCATAAGATGGACAGTAGGATCCTTCCTACCATCGTAAGTTTGAATTCCTTATAACCTAAATAAAGTGGCTATGATTAATGTTGTCCATATCGGGTTGAGACATCCTGCCTCGGAAAAACCACTAAATCACATCTTCAATCTGATTTCCATTACTGAGAAGTTGTCACCAATCGTCAAATCCTACATTGATGCCCTTTGTGTTTTGTCTGGAAAAGGTTGTATCCAGATTCCCAACATTGCCATCCAGCTCGGCCTTGACCCGAGGAGCGGTTTCGGGTACAAACCTAATTCCAGGAGTTGTTCATTTTACTTTTGCAATCCAATACCTTGCGTGTTTGTGCTTAACCCAAGTTTCCATAACTAGCATTCAGAGTGCGACAAGTCAAGTTTTCGCAAACCATTCCATGATTATCGGGGGAGTTTCCCCTTAGCCAAATCGGTTCGGTACAATCTGGATCAGTTCAGTACTGATCTGAGTCGAGTTCGTGGGTGTTTTCCCCGATCCTTATCCTACCTCATGCATGCCACTGGATCTTGCCTTATGCATGCAACAGTAGTCATTTCTTGGCATACTGTCCTTTAAAGTGCTGAATCATGAGTTTTTGATTCATGGCAATAAGCTATTAAACGATTTACAAAAAGAGAAGGTCGAAAATCTACAAAGAAGTAGTGATATGCAGGCTCACAATATGTATGATTGTTTCTTAAGTTGAGTCTTAGACTTGTTGTACTTTGTTAAAGTCTATCTTCAAATAAGTCTACACAAATTCACAAAAGATTGCATATCACATGGATTAAGAACAAGTGCAAATTGTGCACTTATGAACAAGACCGGTCGACTCGTCATCTTTTACCTGTTGACTAGTGCCTGCAAATGTGCACAATTTATGCACTTGTGAATAAATGTGTACACGATCTTCAAAACAATCAGTTTGTTGGTCATTTTTTACCAGTTGACTGATCTGAACCAACTGTCATATTTCAGCGAAGAGACACTTTCTTCACATAGAGACTCAATCCAAATCCAAGGAAAATGGTCGCCTCTTTTGATTGAACCTATTTACATATTATTATAACTCTTCGTACACTATTTAAACACTTCCATATCACTTACCAAATTACAAAATCTTGATCTAATTTCTGAATCTACTCTCTCTACATCCTGTGCATTCAAAAGTTCTAAAACTATCTTCATTGCTTGAATCTTTGATTCCATACACATACTTTTTGATTCAAAAGCAGTATGCTTCCTCAAAATCCTCACGTACACTTTACATATTTGAGGATAAGATTATAGGTAAGGTGTATTTAAAGTGTGACTTATCCGTGTTATTTAGAACACATATATAGTCAAAGTTTTTTTTTTTTTTTTTTTTTGTATTTGAAAAGTCATGATTCACTGCTCAGGCAAGAAGTCTTCTTTGGCTATTGAGGCGAAATCCTATTATGCTGCTCAGGTCCCCGTTTTGCTGCTCAGAAGTTTGTAAACCCGTTCCTCCGGGTGAAGTAAGGGTGTTTAGTTTAGTGGAATTTTAAATGGAATCTGGGACTGGACATAGGACGGTGTTCCGAACCAGTATTAAAATCCTTAGTGTTATTTACTTTATTTGCTGCTTTTACATATTGCTTATCTGTGAT
Source organism: Allium sativum (assembly GCA_030737875.1). Taxonomy (NCBI): domain Eukaryota; kingdom Viridiplantae; phylum Streptophyta; class Magnoliopsida; order Asparagales; family Amaryllidaceae; genus Allium; species Allium sativum. Next base: position 41,137,370 of record CM060913.1, read on the forward strand.
ATCTTAGTATTTATCTCATTATATATTTAATTGCATAACTATATCAAGTTTAATATTTCATACTAACAAACTTCCGCATATACATGTATTTTCATATTACTCGATCATATTCATTTTTTTGCATTCGGTGTCAGAATAGGTTATCTTATAACCGTAAAAAAGTTATTTAATATCTTGATAATATGGAAAACAACGCTAACACAGCACCAATACTATTTTCACAGAAGGTCAATTTACTGAATGATCTCCACTATTTAATAGCATAAACATTAATTTTTAGGCTACACGAATGAGAATTTATATGGAAGCAAATGGTTTTGATACATGGAATATTACACAAAAAGAATATACACCTCCTACTACTAATTATTTTGAATGGTCAAATATTGAGAAAACCGATGCTACTTCAAATGCAAAAGCAATAAATATACTGCATTGTGCCTTGGATAAAAATGAGTTTAACCACCATTTCGTATGTGCAATACTGCATATGAATTATGGCAAACACTCAAAGTAACTCACGAAGGAACTAACAAGGTTAAACAAAGCAAGATATCCATGCTTAAGAGCCAATTTCAGAATTTAGGATGAATGAAAATGAATCTATTAATGATTTGTACTCTAGATTTCACGACATTTATCATTCATTACTAGGATTAGGAGAGAAGTATTCTGATTTTGATATAGTATCAAAAATCCTAAACTCTTTAACGGAAGATTGGGAAAGAAAGGTCTTGACAATCGAAGAAGTTAATGATTTTTCAACCACAAAACTAGAAGAGTTAATAGGAGATCTAATGTCATATGATGTAAATTTGCAGGCAAAAAGAGTTCATGTACGGGATAAAAAGAATCTAACCTTCCATGCAAAAAAAGAAGAATCAGATTCAAATGAAGAAGACCTAGCTTCTATAGCCAAAAGTTTAGAAAGTTTTTGAAATATAAGAAAGGAAATAGAAACAATGGAATGAAGAACTTTAATAACAACAAGCCATCTTCATAGCAATTGAATGCATCAGATGTCATAAGAAAGGCCATTTACAAATAGATTGTCTAGGACAGAAGAAAAGGCATCAAAATAAAAATAGAAGAGACAAATCTAAAGAAGCGCATTTTCAGTAACTTGGGACGACTCTGATTCTTCATCTTCCAAAAGCGATAGTGAAAGTGATACTGAACAAGCTAACGTGTGCTTCATGGAAAAAAATAACGAGGTTAGTAATTTTACTTTTGAAGATACAACATAAATAAATTCAGACTTATTAGAATCTAGAAATAATTTCAAAAGAAAATATAAACAAGCTAATGATGAACAGAAATAGGCAGAATTTAAAAGAGATATGCTGAATGATAAAAATATATACTAGAAGATGAGATTAGAAAACTTCAAGAATCTTTTTCTGATGCAAATTCTCAAATTCCTTTATTGGGTCAAGAAATTGAAACTTAAAAAGAAAAGGATAACGTGCTTATTTCTGAAAATCACGAGTTAGAAACTAGGATCAAAATAGTAGAATTATATAATTCTAGTCTTAAAATCAAGATAGATGATATCCCCAAAAATATTACTAATTTAATAAAGGAAGGGATAATTTATCTAAAATTATAGAAAATTCTAAACCTGCATCTAGCAAGAAAGGACCATGATATAAACCAAAAACTTGTATTTCAAAGAAATCTATCAAAAAGAAGTCTAAACCTAGCAAGCCATAACACCTTCGACAAACAAAAAGGTTTCTAAAACTTTTAATATATAGGTTCTTAAAACAAGAAACTTTTTGATTAGGAATAAATATATATAATCGTTTTTAGAAACTGTTCATAAAAATAAGAATTATATCTATAAAAGGGACATTGAACCCTTTTGGTTTTGGTTTCCTAAGACCTAAATCTTATGGCCTAACGGATTAAGTGGGTACCAATGTCATTACATATTTTTTGCAGGACCCACTCAAGAAGAGAGGAAAACAGAAACTCAATGGTGGTTTCTCAAAATGTATGGCAAGAGACAAAGAGATGCTAACAAATATTGTCTACTCAAAATGAGGAACTGTCACTTTTAAAGATAATTCCAAAGGATATATCACTGGTAAAGGAAATATGAGCAATTGTGGTTCATCTAATTTACCTCTTATTACTAATGTTTTGATAGTTAAGAATTTAAAACATAATCTGCTTAGTATTTGTCAATTAAGTGATAATGGTTTCAAAATATCATTTTTTTAGAAATAAAAGCAGTATTTTAGATAAAAATCAAAATCTTATTTTCGAAGGAAACAGAGATAAAAATATTTATATTTTGAATATGAAAATAATTATAATCCAAATTTGTGTTTATTAGCCAAAGAAAATGATCCTTAGTTATGGCACAAAAGATTTTGTCATATAAATTTTAAAAACATAAATAAAATTTCGAAAAATGAAATTGTTAAAGGATTCCTAAAATGAAAACACAAATTCGAAGTTCTATTCCAAGAATAAATTTTCCTTTGTAATGTTTGATTGTTCATGAATAAAATGGCATTGATTTGATTTTCATTTTAAAGACCTAATGCAAAAAATATTGATTTGTTTAAACTTGTTGATAGGAATAATATATACTGTATTTATTCATCAATAAAAACCAAAATATTATGCAATCAAAACCTATAAACTTTGAAAAACATATATTACATGATTCTACAAAAGATTTATCTTATTTGCATCAATATATGTATATATTATAAATTTTATTAAGAAAAATCCCCTCAAATTACAAAATAAGTACCGCTAGTCGATTGGTGGAAAAGGACCAGTCGACTGCTGGGAGCTTCCAAAAAGTTACTATGAAATTTTTTCTAGAAGCATGCACCAGTCGACTGGTGCTTATTTTCCAGTCGATTGGTACGATGTCCAGACACAAAACATCACTTAGACAAACCGTTATTTCTTCCAATCTCACACCTTTTCACCTTCTCTCTAAAAATTTCTCCTCTTTAATTTCAAAATCTAAAACTCTTATCTTTTAAAAATCAATTTTCTTTCAAAATTAATTACATATGGCACCTCCACAATCAAAAAGACCAATGAAATCTTCCTCTTCTTCCCAAGAACCTATCGATCCTTACAAAACACAATGGTTATATGATTCTACTATCATAGACAGATGGCATAAGATGAAAGACACACAGATTTTAGAAGGTACATTTATGCAGTTTTTTGATTTTATTTCATATGGTCCTCAATCTTTAGCACAAAGAGGAAGACTGGAATCTTTACTAGACTATGAGAAAAGTAAGTTGAAAATAAACTGTGTAATAGTCAAATTATTTCAAGCAAATCTCAAGCTAGGTCACCAAACACCTAGAAATCAAGACACAATTGCGTGTGGAGCCTAGTGGGTGGTCAAGAAGTGTTCTTTTCTCTCGATATAATTGGACATATATTAGAATATCCAAGTAACGGAATAGAACTACATGAAGTAAATTGTGTAGTTCATTCACGAGATGAGGTACGTCATCAGTTTATAAACGATGATATGGATGGTTCAAAATCAATTGGTTTACGTCTAACTGCAAGACTACGGCATCGTGCTTTGATGAAAACAATACTCCCACGAACTGGCACTATCGATCACAAAAAACTTTCATGCATTATATGTAGTCAATGATGGTATTCAAATAAATTGGTAAAAAATAATATTGGATGAGTTTTTGGCATTCAATCAAAGTATCCTGAGACATATTTACTATGGTGAATACATCATGAGATTACTTGTTAATGTCAACATTACCGAACCCGACTCTGAGATGATGGCTATAAAAAATTAAACAGCAAAATAATTAAAATGATGAAGTTACCACCTCCAACTTCTCGCATGATGTCCTTTGAGGACTGGATACAATGGTATAAATCTCAGCAACAACAACCTCAAGGTCAATCCTCCGCTCCCTATATCCAGCTTTGTCAAGAAGATGTCAGACTTACCACACCATCTCAATCCACATGAGAGTCCATTAATCAAATTGCCCATAATCAACTTCTCTTTGAGATCCATCTTAAAAGATTGGATAAGAAAGTTGACAAAAAGTTTGATAAAATTAATCATTCTTTGGGATCTTATGGGAAGCCATCTCTTGTTCTTCCTTGACTTCGACCTCAATTCAAGATCCGGGCAAGAGGCATGCACCAACTTTCACATGGTCTACCTCCGAAGAGAGTACAAGTTCTGATACAAGTTGAAATGGAGGTTAAAGCAAACAATCTCACCGAAGAAAAGGACCGATAATTCAAGAAGAAGAAACGAAGTCCGACTAGGATTAATGGTATTTTGGTGGTAAGTTTATTTTAATATCTCTTGAAATTCTATGAGACTTGTAGTAAATAGTCTCCTATGGTTTAAAACTTTTTTTATTAGCTTTAAAAACATGCTCTACTATGTACTTATGTTGTAAGATATATTTATGATGCTTCTTTCTTGTTATTATTACTTTTTGTCGATGACAAAGGGGAGAGAGATTGATATAATAACAAGTTTTCTATAGGGAAAAATCATAGCCACATATTTAGGGGGAGAAATATTTATACATTTGCAGTTACCAATTAATGTTATATACAAAAGGTTGTCATCAATCAAAAAGCGGGAGAATATTAAATCACGAGTTTTTGATTTATGAAAATAAGCTATTAAACGATTGACAAAAAGAGATGGTCAAGCATCTACAAAGAAGAAGCGATATGAAAGCTCACAATATGTACGATTGTTTCTTAAGTTGAGTCCTAGACTTGTTGTACTCTCTTAAAATATATCCTCAAATAAGTCTACACAAATTCACAGAAGATCGCATATCACATAGATTAAGCACAAGTGGAAATTGTGCACTAATGAACATGATAAGTCGACTCGTCATTTTTTACCAATCGACTAGTACCTGTAAATGTGCACAAATTATGCACTTGTGAACATATGTGTACATGATCTTCAAAAAAATTAGTTGGCTAATCATTTCTCACCAGTTGACTTATCTGAAGCAATTGTCATATTTCAACGAAGGGACACTTTCTTTTATGAAGAGATTCAATCCAAATCCAAGGAAAATGGTTGCCTCTCTTGATTGAATTTCTTTGCATATTGTTATAACTCTTCATACACTATTTAAACACTTCCATATCACTTACCAAATTACAAAATCTTGATCTAATTTTTGAATCCAATCTCTTTATGTTTTGTGCATTCAAAAGTTCTAAAACCATCTTCATCGTTTGAGTCTTTGATTCCATACGCATACTTTTTGATTCAAAAGCGAGATACTTCCTCAAAATCTTCACATATACTTTATATATTTGAGGATAAGATTATAGGAATGATGTACTCAAACTGTGACTTATTCGTGTTATTTAGACCACATATATAGTCAAAGCTATTTTTGCATTTGTGAAGTCTTGTTCCGTTGCTCAGGCAAGAAGTCTTGTTCGGTTACTAAGGCGAAATCATGTTCTATTGCTCAGGCGTTTGTAAACCTGTTCCCCTGGGTGATGTGAGGGCGTTTTGTTTAGTGAAATTCCAGAATGAGTTTGGGACTGGACGTAGGACGGTGCTCCGAACTAGTATAAAGTTCCATGGTGTTAATTACTTTATTTACTGCATTTACATATTGCTTATCTACGATATCTTAATATTTATGTCATTAAATATTTACTTGCATAACTATATTAAGTTAGTATATCACATTAACAGACTTTCGCATATACACATGTTTCCATATTACTTGATCTTATTCATTTTTTCATGCAGTTCATCCATCCGAGCAAGGAATGTGTTCATCGACTCCTTCTGCCATTTAAGATGTTATTTCTGTCATTTATGGCGTGACTCCAAATCTTGACCACTTCATCCATTTCTTCCCTAGTCAGACATACAGAGGGTTTTCCAGCGGAGGAAACCTCTTGGCTCCCTTCCAATTCAGCGCCCTCGGCCTGAGTGGTAGCATCCGCCTTCTCCCTCTTCACCATGATTGAATGCAACAGCTTTTTGAATCCTTAAGCAAATAAAAGGTAGTTTACCCCTTCCCGACGTGCCAAAATGTTGACGTATATTTTGGCAAATCAAATGCAACACCTCAATTCCAAGTATCAATCACAAATGAATAATATAAATCCAAACATAGAGTGCAATAAAGTTAATTAACACAAAAATTTATAGGAGTTTGGTAAATCATGCCTATGTTTATTGTGAGGTAATCTTTTTTGTTTATACTTCACGATTACAAATATAGTCCGTTTGAATTACATACATGTAAAAAAATGAGTTATATCAGCGGTAGAGTCCTTGCATATGAGTGCCAAAGGAAGAAGAAGACGCCTTGAAATGTTTAGGCCCATTAGTATTTATGAATGTTCCAGCCTTCAGATCAATATGCAGTAATGGCGTAAAAATCAGAGTTATGGAGAAAGTGGGGCAAAAATACGTTCAGAAAAGAAGAAGGCCGGATCGACCTAATCCAATATGTTGTGCATCAGTGCCCATCCGGGGCATCGATCGGGATTTGTGCAAAGTTTTGGCAATTACCTTGATGAAGTTTATATTTACATGCGAATGCCAGTCACATGGAACCAAATGCCAAATCCAGTATGTAAGCAACAATGCAAAGTATGAAGTACTATGCCGATTCAGGGTGGTTGCGTTATTTTGATCCGAGGTAAGGGCACCGTGCTGATCCGAGTAGTTGAAAAATTAATACCGATCCTAATCGTCACTTATTTCATAACGATACGGAGGTGATGATTTATAACTATTTGAATATAATTATGCAACAATCCAATCTTTTGTGAACTCTATAATTTCAACGAAGTTATTTTGGGTTTGCGTAACCCCATGCTCAAGTCCCAAGCATTCTGATAGCTAAAAATCTAAAGCGTGGCATCCTCATAAAAAGGTGTCTCAATAATGTTAATCTAATTTTTTTTGATATTTTAGTCAAAGAAGATGGGGATCTATACTATTATTGCAGTTAAATCGTATTTTTGTAGTTACAATTAATTCATATGCATTTTTGAAGGGTTTGCTCAACTAGGCTTCATTAAGATGAATCCATTAACTCCCGAAATATTGTAAGGCTCGAGCTTAGTTAGTAATGTCCAAAAAATTAGGGTACCATTTTGATGTGAATTTTTAATTCATGCATAATTAATTTAGGTGCTTAAAGATTAAAAAATATGCTGCACTTACCTTCATTTTTATGGTAAATCGATATTACAAAAAGAGAATACGAGAATATGTCTCCTTTCTTTACATGATTATTTCTTTTTACATGATCAATATACTCCAAAACTTCTAGTAAGTTCAGTACTACTACAAAAATGAAAATCATGCAACGTCAACAAATTGTTACCATAATAAGAAATATCAACATCTTTCATCCAAAAAATGTTGAGATTATTGAAGAACGAATAGCAAGTCGAGTATTACATCATAATAAGAATGGCCTATCCAAAATTAATGGTATCGAGTATTTTATTGTCTTGGTTGCCCCTGATGAACCATTTCTCTACAGCCATAAGCATTCATTATTCATAAATAAATGTTGACCAAGATATAAAATAATGATAATAACCTAATGGGCACGACCCACATAGTCATACGACGCCATTTAGGGTAACATTTACCTTTCTTTATCAAATCTCATTTGGAATGCCAACACTGCCATCCAAGCACATTCAATGCCAACACTCATTAATATAAGTCATTTAGGATATGGATGAATCAAAGCCTTAGCTCTTAGTACATTTTTTCGGAATTACCCCAGGATTTAGAGTAACAATCCCTTGCACTTTAAGAGCTTCATCTATAATTCCATTATCTTTAAGATTTCTTCCACATTCATCACTTAAGCTGGTTCGAAGTGGTTTTTGGGATAACATATCTGATCTTGGTCTATTCGAACTGACCATGATAACTTTTTGGAAATGATGAACAATATAAAACAATGGAGATCTCTCCCAAGTCGTTCAAGTGGATGGATCTTCTTATCATTTGTTATAAATATTTCCAAAGTAAAATCAATCAATATTTTGATACTTAGTTTTTGAACTACCAAATAAACAATAATCAGTCATAGATTTAATGTCTCATGATCCACCTAGCCTCATTTAGTTAATCCCATATTAATTAAATCTTTTTATTTTACTGCACAAAACATTCATACACTTAACCCTCCGATATAAATGTATATAAATATATTCAAAGTATTTAAGAAAGATATTTCTTTCAAAATTATTTTCAATGGGTTGCTAAAAAATCAAACCACTTATCCCTTGGTACTAAGTAAGAAAGAGCATTTCCACACAACCATTATTACTAAAAAGGATTAATTAATTATTCAAAAACTTAACTTGTTTAAATACGTGAAATTATATATGGAAAAAATATTTAAAAATTCTGAAGCATCAACCTTCAATCTCAAACTAAAGCTACGCAACCGGTAACAATGAAATCGTTCAAGTTGGGTATTATTAGCTTCTAGACCTTGACTCGTTAACACTTTTAACTTTCTAGATAGATAAAGTAACCAAAACCTTCCTAAAAGGTCCTAATCTATAACCGCCCAATACTTAATTTCATCAAAGGTTTCCAAAGATATTGATAGCTATTTCATGAAAGCCACTTGTTAGCAAGTTATATTGGATTCACCTGTATTTTTGAAAGGATAAAATCATCATCCAATGGGAATTTGGTACCATAGACCTGATCGAAGGAAATCTACCAAGGAAATGAATCATACCAACACTCATTAAATCCTTAGAAGAGAAAGTGGTCTATTTGGATATTCAACATAACAATATAATGACCAAACTAATAATCTCAAAGTAAATCTATCATGTATATGAGAGATCAAGTACTTATATAATAATGAATGGTTCCCATCGAAATCCATCGAATTCAGCCGAAGAGATCTAACATACTAAACCTGTATCTACCTTAGCCGAGAGAGGAACTTTTGGACCATCAGAAGCCTTGCGACACCCTAGGCCAATATGAACTAATCAATTTAGATCAAGATCTTAAGTTATAAGGAGAATTAAAATCTTAGATTCAAGCATCTAACTATATGTCTTTTTAAACAAGGAAACATTTCCATAAAGAATTTAGCCGAAGAATTCAGCCGAAGAGATCTAACATACTAAACCTGTATCTACCTTAGCCGAGAGAGGAACTTTTGGACCATCAGAAGCCTTGCGACACCCTAGGCCAATATGAACTAATCAATTTAGATCAAGATCTTAAGTTATAAGGAGAATTAAAATCTTAGATTCAAGCATCTAACTATATGTCTTTTTAAACAAGGAAACATTTCCATAAAGAATTTAGTTCATCAACATGATGAAAAGAAACCTTCGACATTGAAACTTCATCTAAAATTGCTTGATAGTATAATTTGATTTTGAATATACAACCTTACTTCTTCTAAATAAAGGCATGATCCAATGAAATCATACTAAACTAAAGATTCTACAGGAAATTCTCTATTTTAGGGTATTGACCATTTTTGTTGTTAACACAAGACTTTCTCAAATGAAATTCGAGTAATTTTGTTAAGAGGTGCCTTAGAAATCAGACACCTCTTGCATGGCATCCTGGATTTTGGCAATCGATTTTGACAAGAGGTGCCTTGTGTTTTTCACCCTATTTTTGAGAATCTCATTGATACTTGTAAACTTAGTAACTTTAAAATCTAAATCTTATTAAAAAAAAAATTATTTTTTCATCACATGCTTGTCTTGCTTTCTTTGTTTACCTCAAAGGAAGTCTATAACTCATGAAGGGTCTTCTCTCTTTTGGTTTTTTTGGTATTCTCGTATTTTTTTTAGCATTTACTCCAATAGCCTCAAGATCGACAATTTTATTATTAAAAGTAGTGACTTCACCTTTTAAGCCTAGTAATCTCATTAGTCGGTTCAAAAATGTTGTGAAACACCCCACCTCCGTTAGGGTCACTCTCAAAGGGAATGCCCTAATTTTGGTCGAGGTTTATAAGTACAAGTCACAGATATACAAGACAGATATAAGAACACATATTTGTAAACAGCGGAAGAACAACAAACTTTTATTTCATAAAGTCAAATACGTGTTACACAACATTCTTTCCAAAAACATAACATAACACTTTCATAATCTGTCTTGAGTACATTATTTAAAGAAGCATAAATAAAACATAGATAAACTGCAAAAGCCCCATAGCGGATTGTCCAAAGCCATAGTTCAAAACAGGAAAGTCCAAGCAATACATTTCTCTTCTTCAAGCTGGATGTTGAGGTTGGTCAAGCTGCTGTGTTCCCTCCCTGAGGACCTTGGGGGGGGGGGGGGGGGGAACGGAAGAAAGAAGACGAAAGAAAAGTAGAGTCAGACATAAAGCCTGAGTAAGTCTAGTACTATTTTGTCTATGAATAAAGAACTGGGTATGATAAGTATAAACAAGAAGTGGAAAGGTACTTTAAACTTGGTTAAGTTGTCTAGGGTCGAATATACTATCGTACCCCATGTAAATCTCTGAACCCATATAAACTAGTTTCCAATTTGGCACCCCATAATCAGGGTGATGTGATCCATTCAATGATGATCGGCTCCTACTCGCATAGTTACATGTGTCTTACGGCCCCCGATGTCTGTAGTTACCTATGCTGGTCCCACCATGGGGTGTATCAAGTCCCATAGTGGCAACCCGACACAACCTTAGAGTGCACAGGTATGCTACTGGTGTCCAGTGCCTTATTTTTCTGCGCTGGAGTGCGTGCACGCCCGCACACCGTTAGAACCTACACTGCTACACCACCGCCGTCGCTTTGACCTCTTACAATCAGCCCAGTAATCGTGCCCCACCCTGCCTAGTTTCAGGGTATCATGATACACCTTTTAGGGTTACTGCTGAAAAGGGTCCCCCGTTACTAGGTTTTCTATCTCTAGCCAACATGCTAAGTTGGTTAAGTGTTTCTAACCTAACCCCCACCAGTCCGTTTAGTTTAGCATGTTCCATTTTGATTAAGTCTTTAGTCCACTTAATCCTAACAATCCCGACTCAGCCTTAATTGTCTTATTAAGGCCCTGACCTCTCACATTAGACAGGTATTGTTGTGGCTGCCTGTTGCCGGTTGGTTCCGGGCAGTCTTACGCCACAACTCAGTCTAACCTCGGGTCCTTATTGGGCTCCATGTTTAACCTCTCACATTGGATAGGTATTGTTGTGACTACTGGACAGCCGGGCGGTTCCGGGCAGGTTTACATCACAACTCAATCCAACCTCGGGTTAAACACATCGTATTTTCTACTTTTACATATTTTGTCTTTCTTCTTTATTTATATGTAAATATTTGCGGCCCATTATTAAGTTAATGGTGTAAAGGTTACACCAATCACGGGCCCAACCCATACTTGAATTTGGGCCCTTCTATTTTATATTTTCATTAATTAATTAATTTTAACCCAACGTTATTTTCCCCCGTTTTACACGTCCGTTCATATATATTGGGCTTAGCCTTTTAAAGCCCAATTTAGCCATGCGAAAGGGGAGGCTTAAAGCGTGATTACATACACAAAGAGGGGAAGGTGAGCGTATGAACTTGCAATATGACGATGGGAATACAAAATAGAAACTGGTGTACTTGCATAGTAGTGACATATACTTTGGTCATAAAACATAGGTGACATGAATCAAAGCATGTGAACTTGTAATTGAGATATCATTATTGACACATGAACCTATATTTTTATTTAGGCATAATGTCAAACATAAGCATGGCATAAATACTTCTAGCATAAACATGGCATAATGTCAAACATAAGCATGGCATAAATACTTCTAGCATAAACATGGCATAATGTCAAACATAAGCATGGCATAAATACTTCTAGCATAAACATGGCATAATGTCAAACATAAGCATGGCATAAATATTCCTAATCATGGTGTTTGCTTTAAACTTGCAAAAAGGGATTTTTGAGTCTAACCTAGCCATGTCTCACATATGTCATCATATAATTCTTTTAAACAAGATAGACTTCATCATAGATTTCAATTATGCCAAATATCATTCATAGCCTAGCCATATTCATAAGTTTTGCAAAAGCATGACTTAATACATGGATTATGGTGTCAAAATTCCAACATAGTTTCATATGAACTATAACAACCAAACTTGTTTCAATTACTTGCAAAATGATTTATGCACAAAAATATACATCATGATGGCATAATAACAAAGCCCCAAACTCGCATGAATTTCAATCAACTACATACATGTAGCTTCAACATAGATTACATAATTTGCGCAATATTCCAAACGTATACTTGCATAGAACTACCGCATGTAGTTCTTTATAATGAATAACATAATTTTGCACAAATATGAATTACTTTATTATCCCAATTCAAGCATACAAATCAATACAGTTGTTTATTCATACCAAAATAATACTCTACTTACAATGGTTGCGGCGAATTCTCTAATTAAGAGGTATGATTCCTTTGTCGAATTGATTGGCTTTAGGTTGCTTGAATTGCTTTAGGCTTTAGAACTTTCTTCCTAATTCCCTTTCTAGTTGGCGGCTACTCTTAGTCGTTCCTCAGCAACATGGCGGCTATGTTCTTAATTTGAATGAATAGATTAGGGTTTAGTCTAGGGTTGTTTATATAGAGGTTAGGAATTGATTAGGACCATTGATGTTGCTAGGTTAGATCGTAGCCATTCATTAGATAGAGAGACCAATTAGAACCCGCCACCTAGCCCTAATGACAAAGCAGACCACAGAAATTCGACCAAACACAGACCTGGCCAGCCAGGTTGACTGGGCTCGACCAGGTCGACACCCCTGTCGACAGGGCTGTCGACAGCCCTGTCGACATGGGTAGCCCAGGTCGACAGCCCAGTCGACCTGGGTGGCCTTGGCGGGTGTTTATCCGCCCTGGCCCATTGGGCCCCATTTTCGAATTATTTTATTCTGTTTGAATTTAAATTTAATTCAAAACTTCCGAAGGCCATATCTTCTTCATACGGACTCCGTTTTTCGAAAACTCGGACTCTATTTCGCGTATTTTTCCGAGACGAACGCAATGGCGTATCCCGTTTCCCTTGGTTCTTTGATTTCAAATTAATTATACTTTAATTTTTTAATTTCACAGTTATAGAATTTTCGGGGTGTTACATTCTCCCCCACTTAAAAGGATTTCGTCCCCGAAATCTTCAAGTTAGGAGGAATGTATATCCTAACATCCAAACATCCATCTACTCATCCATCAAACACGAGCATCCATTGTCCTTAAAAGATTTCTAATGCTTCATGATCATATGCGAAGTGTGTGTGTACATGAACTTATCTAATGCAAAATCAGGCGGTCTACTGATTCAGTTGACCTTCTTAATGCGAATTATGTAAGTGCCATGAATCCATTATGTATGCAAATTTTCCTATTCTTGATTCTACATGAGTGCACAATCATTCAATACAAATGCAGCATCCACATGACAACACATTAAAGTTCATACGAATGCAAACATATATGCATATGCAATATGAAGTGACTGAGCCGATCTAAAACCTAGATTGTGTGTGTGTATGCAACCACGAGCAACCACTAGCAATCACTTGCAACCACTTGCAACCATTCATACATAACATGTTTCAACTACATGTTTCCATCCAAAGAGTTTCTACCTAAAAGATACGGTCGAGGAAATATGCCTAAAAAGATAGATAAAAGCGCAACTTAAGGAAAATGAAAGATCAAGGATGTACCCTCGAACAGAAAAGGGTAGGCAGTACGTATTCTAGCTTCAGTTTCCCAAGTTGCGTCTCCCTCGGCGTCGCTCCACTGGACTTTGACGAGCTTGACTTCGCGGTTGCGTAGCCTCTTCACTTCCGTTCCTAAGATGCGGGTTGGAACTCTCCTTATGGTTGCTTCGCGCTCCACTTCGGCCTCTTCGAGGATATTTGGCTCTACCACTTCAGCAGACTCATGTAGACATTTTCGGAGATGTGAAACGTGAAAGACGTTGGGGACTCCAGCCAACTTCTCGGGTAGCTCTAATCTATAGGCCATTTTCCAAATTTTCTCAATGATAGGGAATGGTCCTACCTAAAGGTATAGTCGAATGATAGAAGCAAGTAAAAACTTTGTGCCTATTAGGCAATGTCGAAACTGGAAATCTATGCCACATATATATTGATTAGGAGAAGAACTCTCTAAGCATCAGCCCCGAAGACCGAAATCAACATCAGACTGACACCCAAAGAGTTACTCAACCCAACCACCATATATGATTCTAGGAAACTAAGCATGATGGACTCCTTTTAGGTCACAAGGGAGTCCCTTCCTAAGACCAACCCGTATCCTATAAAGCCCAAAAACTTTAGTAAAATCAACGAACACCCTCGAGCCCCAACATGTGTTACTAACAGATGAGTCATACTCTCTATGGGGTTTGCAATAGAAATTGGATTAAGAATAGGACCGAGAGGATATACACAAAAGATAGCATGCAAGTGAGCTTTACAGGAAGAGAGGGATCAAGGATATACTCTTAAGAAGAGATACGATGCATGAATCTAGTCTTCAATCTTCTAAGCCGCATTTCTTGAGCTTAACTCCATTATGCTTTGTCCGTCTTTAACTTCACAATTTCGTAGCTTCTTAATTCTTGTTTCCAAAATATGAGTTGGAACCTATTTCTCGTTCCTCTTTCACTTATTCTCCTTCTAGTATACTTGGCTCAAGCCTAACTGCGTACTCATGGTTCCATGCAAGCTCTCCAAAATTCATTAGTGAATCTTGGATCTTGTTCACTTACTAGAAGGTATTCCACATAGATGAATTATCTCTTGAAAATAAACAAATGTCAACTATGTTGCCAAATGTACTTACTAAGGTGATTCTTTACAACTCATGCATCAGCGAAATGAACCTTCAGCCTTAGTGGCGAACACTACTGGAGCGCCCTATTCTGAAATGCTCCTCCTAACGAACCCCTTTTCTAGAAGCTCTTTAATCTGTTTACTGAGCTCTTTCCTTTCTCGTGGAGCTATATGTCTAACGGGCAACGCAACGGGCTTTGCATTTTCTACAAGATATATGCGGAAGTCTATTTCCCGCTTCGGAGGCAAGCCCTTCACCTCTTCAAAGACATCCGGATATTCCCGGACCACTCTAACTGAATGCAAATTTTCAACAGAGGCATCTAGCGATTCATGATAACTAAGCATAACCGCATGCGAGGGATTACAAGAAATTTCCAAAGTATTACCGAGCTGGGTTAGGAGCCTAACAACCCTTTTCTCACAATCAAGGATGGCCCCATTACTGGATAGCCAATCCATGCCCAAAATCAAACCATACCCCGAAAAGCCCAAAACAAAGGCACTACATTGAAATTCTATACTTAGAATAGAAATTTTCAATCCCACACAGATCATAGACAAATGAGCTGGGCCCCCAATTGGGTTTGAAACAATTAAGGGGTCCTCTACCATACTAGTTTTTAGGTGCAGAAACTCTACTAAAGCAGACGAGATAAAGGTGTGTGATGCGCCAGAATTAAATAAAGTGCGAACGGGGTGATCGTAAAGATAAACTACACTTTCTACAGAAGTGTTCGTACCTCGCTGTTGCAAAGGTGGCGCTTCCAGCACATGAGTCTGTGCCCCTGGGGTGGATCCAACCCTCTGCCCCTGTCCTCGTTTCTTTGGGCAGTCCTTAGCCCTGTGGCCTGTCTCACCGCAAGAAAAGCACCCACCATTCTCCTTGGCCTTCTTTTTCCGGCAGTCCTTTACTAAGTGCCCCACTTTGCCATAGAAATTGCACTTCCTCTTCTCTTTGTTGCCTTTTCCGCCTTTCTTAAAGTCTGCCTTCTTAGGCTGCAAACCCTCTTTCTTCCCTTGAGAGCTTTCTGCCTTTGTCTCCTTCTTGCCCTTATCCTCCTCATTCAGCAATGCCATTTGCACCAATCTTTCATACGTGGCCCCCATGGGTATATGGGTCATGGCCAAACTGTGTAATGGCTCATTTAACCCTTTGACGAAACGGAGAGCCTTCTTGTGCGGGGTATTGACTAGGTCAAGCCCAAACCTAGCCAGCTCATCGAACTGATTCACATACTCTCTGACTGTCTTGTCCCCTTGCTTAAGAAATAAGAATTTTTCCAACTGCAAACTTCTTTCCGCATCTGAGAGAAATTTGGTCTCAAACCTTGCCCTAAAGTCCTCCCATGTCTCCACTGGTCTTTCAGCATTAGTGACTTCCCACCAGTAGGAAGCCTCGCCCTTCAATAGCCACACCGCCAGTTGTACTTTTTGTCTATCTTCTACCTCAAAGATGATGAATAGGTCCTCAGTTTCTTTCAGCCAATTTCTGGCTGCCACGAAGGACTCAGTTCCATGGAAATCCCTTCCTCCCATAGCTTTAAAATCTTTGCATATCTTAGCGAATGTGTTTCCCCGAGGAGGAGGTGGAGGAAAAGGTGCTGCTGCAGCTGGATGATTTCCTTCAGCTGGGGGAGGAGGAATGGTAGGACCTGGCTGAGTGGCCCTTGCTTCTAAGAACCGTCTAAACCAACCAGGTATTGGTACCCCTTCCGGCAAGTTAAGTTCTTGGGACATGCTGAAACAAAAAGGATAGATTCAAAACGACGGATAAGAGATAGTTCCTATGGCTTTGGGGGGGTGGACTTTGCCTTTTTAAAATAAAATAATATTTTTCTTTTTAAAAATGCTTCTTTAAATTTCCTTTTTGAAAATAACTTTTCAAAACTTTTTATCTTATCTGGTAAACCTATGCTCTGATACCAAGTGAAACACCCCACCTCCGTTAGGGTCACTCTCAAAGGGAATGCCCTAATTTTGGTGGAGGTTTATAAGTACAAGTCACAGATATACAAGACAGATATAAGAACACATATTTGTAAACAGCGGAAGAACAACAAACTTTTATTCCATAAAGTCAAATACGTGTTACACAACATTCTTTCCAAAAACATAACATAACACTTTCATAATCTGTCTTGAGTACATTATTTAAAGAAGCATAAATAAAACATAGATAAACTGCAAAAGCCCCATAGCGGATTGTCCAAAGCCATAGTTCAAAACAGGAAAGTCCAAGCAATACATTTCTCTTCTTCAAGCTGGATGTTGAGGTTGGTCAAGCTGCTGTGTTCCCTCCCTGAGGACCTTGGGGGGGGGGGGGAAACGGAAGAAAGAAGACGAAAGAAAAGTAGAGTCAGACATAAAGCCTGAGTAAGTCTAGTACTATTTTGTCTATGAATAAAGAACTGGGTATGATAAGTATAAACAAGAAGTGGAAAGGTACTTTAAACTTGGTTAAGTTGTCTAGGGTCGAATATACTATCGTACCCCATGTAAATCTCTGAACCCATATAAACTAGTTTCCAATTTGGCACCCCATAATCAGGGTGATGTGATCCATTCAATGATGATCGGCTCCTACTCGCATAGTTACATGTGTCTTACGGCCCCCGATGTCTGTAGTTACCTATGCTGGTCCCACCATGGGGTGTATCAAGTCCCATAGTGGCAACCCGACACAACCTTAGAGTGCACAGGTATGCTACTGGTGTCCAGTGCCTTATTTTTCTGCGCCGGAGTGCGTGCACGCCCGCACACCGTTAGAACCTACACTGCTACACCACCGCCGTCGCTTTGACCTCTTACAATCAGCCCAGTAATCGTGCCCCACCCTGCCTAGTTTCAGGGTATCATGATACACCTTTTAGGGTTACTGCTGAAAAGGGTCCCCCGTTACTAGGTTTTCTATCTCTAGCCAACATGCTAAGTTGGTTAAGTGTTTCTAACCTAACCCCCACCAGTCCGTTTAGTTTAGCATGTTCCATTTTGATTAAGTCTTTAGTCCACTTAATCCTAACAATCCTAACTCAGCCTTAATTGTCTTATTAAGGCCCTGACCTCTCACATTAGACAGGTATTGTTGTGGCTGCCTGTTGCCGGTTGGTTCCGGGCAGTCTTACGCCACAACTCAGTCTAACCTCGGGTCCTTATTGGGCTCCATGTTTAACCTCTCACATTGGATAAGTATTGTTGTGACTACTGGACAGCCGGGCGGTTCCGGGCAGGTTTACATCACAACTCAATCCAACCTCGGGTTAAACACATCGTATTTTCTACTTTTACATATTTTGTCTTTCTTCTTTATTTATATGTAAATATTTGCGGCCCATTATTAAGTTAATGGTGTAAAGGTTACACCAATCACGGGCCCAACCCATACTTGAATTTGGGCCCTTCTATTTTATATTTTCATTAATTAATTAATTTTAACCCAACGTTATTTTCCCCCGTTTTACACGTCCGTTCATATATATTGGGCTTAGCCTTTTAAAGCCCAATTTAGCCATGCGAAAGGGGAGGCTTAAAGCGTGATTACATACACAAAGAGGGGAAGGTGAGCGTATGAACTTGCAATATGACGATGGGAATACAAAATAGAAACTGGTGTACTTGCATAGTAGTGACATATACTTTGGTCATAAAACATAGGTGACATGAATCAAAGCATGTGAACTTGTAATTGAGATATCATTATTGACACATGAACCTATATTTTTATTTAGGCATAATGTCAAACATAAGCATGGCATAAATACTTCTAGCATAAACATGGCATAATGTCAAACATAAGCATGGCATAAATACTTCTAGCATAAACATGGCATAATGTCAAACATAAGCATGGCATAAATACTTCTAGCATAAACATGGCATAATGTCAAACATAAGCATGGCATAAATATTCCTAATCATGGTGTTTGCTTTAAACTTGCAAAAAGGGATTTTTGAGTCTAACCTAGCCATGTCTCACATATGTCATCATATAATTCTTTTAAACAAGATAGACTTCATCATAGATTTCAATTATGCCAAATATCATTCATAGCCTAGCCATATTCATAAGTTTTGCAAAAGCATGACTTAATACATGGATTATGGTGTCAAAATTCCAACATAGTTTCATATGAACTATAACAACCAAACTTGTTTCAATTACTTGCAAAATGATTTATGCACAAAAATATACATCATGATGGCATAATAACAAAGCCCCAAACTCGCATGAATTTCAATCAACTACATACATGTAGCTTCAACATAGATTACATAATTTGCGCAATATTCCAAACGTATACTTGCATAGAACTACCGCATGTAGTTCTTTATAATGAATAACATAATTTTGCACAAATATGAATTACTTTATTATCCCAATTCAAGCATACAAATCAATACAGTTGTTTATTCATACCAAAGTAATACTCTACTTACAATGGTTGCGGCGAATTCTCTAATTAAGAGGTATGATTCCTTTGTCGAATTGATTGGCTTTAGGTTGCTTGAATTGCTTTAGGCTTTAGAACTTTCTTCCTAATTCCCTCTCTAGTTGGCGGCTACTCTTAGTCGTTCCTCAGCAACATGGCGGCCATGTTCTTAATTTGAATGAATAGATTAGGGTTTAGTCTAGGGTTGTTTATATAGAGGTTAGGAATTGATTAGGACCATTGATGTTGCTAGGTTAGATCGTAGCCATTCATTAGATAGAGAGACCAATTAGAACCCGCCACCTAGCCCTAATGACAAAGCAGACCACAGAAATTCGACCAAACACAGACCTGGCCAGCCAGGTTGATTGGGCTCGACCAGGTCGACACCCCTGTCGACAGGGCTGTCGACAGCCCTGTCGACATGGGTAGCCCAGGTCGACAGCCCAGTCGACCTGGGTGGCCTTGGCGGGTGTTTATCCGCCCTGGCCCATTGGGCCCCATTTTCGAATTATTTTATTCTGTTTGAATTTAAATTTAATTCAAAACTTCCGAAGGCCATATCTTCTTCATACGGACTCCGTTTTTCGAAAACTCGGACTCTATTTCGCGTATTTTTCCGAGACGAACGCAATGGCGTATCCCGTTTCCCTTGGTTCTTTGATTTCAAATTAATTATACTTTAATTTGTTAATTTCACAGTTATAGAATTTTCGGGGTGTTACATGTTGCCTCTACATAGAAAATGATGCTTAGAGGCCTATGATGAATCACAAGTGCAAGACCATATCAAATTATGAAAGTAGAATGTTTGAATTTAAGAAAGGAATGGAAATAAATGTACCAGTAAGTGCTTTAGAACAACAAATTGCTGATCAAAAATTTGTGTTTGGACGTGAGATTGTCTAGGAACTGAGAAAGAGGTGACTACATGACCAGTTGTGCAAGATCCTTAAATGATTTACTAAAGAGGTATCGAAGATATGGAAGGGAGAGGATCATTTGAAGAGATCAATGGTCCAAGTTTCTCACAAGAATGGTTTAAAGCATCAGGAGAATCAAAAGGAGAAGATTTTATTTCTACTCAAATACAAGTAGTGTACGTTCAACAAGAAATTCGTAAACATAAGGTGATATTGTTGCTTGCATCAAATGTTTATTAAGAGGAGTAGATTTTACTTTTAGTGAAGTGTTACACATTTTTAGGAATAATGGAGAGTTATTCATATAATCAGGCTCAACCCTAGGGGTATACCAACTAGGAAGCCGCCTAGGACAATCCCCCGGAAGGGGGCAGCAAAGGAGGAGGAATAAAGATTAGATCAGTTAATTTTAATTTGGATGTTGTATTCTATTTTCCAAAAATAATAGTTGTGAACTGGTAGTTGACGCAATTGTTGGTACTAAGGTCTGGAGTTCGATTTTTGGTGAAGCAATTGCAACAACTCGTATTTTTGATGACCGAATAATTAAATATTTAATTAATCGTTAACTATTTGACGGTAGTGAGATTTTTCATAAATGATCGAATCAGGACTCAAGAGTATTTCCCAATTCAGATAGTTCGTTAGGTGGAGAAAAGCATATGAATTGTTATATTTCGAGATTTGATGCTCTAGGGACAAAACAGTACCATAATACATGCAAAATTTGATTATTTCAGACACAATGTCAGATTGCGATGAAATTTTATGTTTTTGAAGTTGCCATAGAAAGTTGTTTCATGCTATCAAGTTTTGTATCCAATGGATATACCATTTGGTCATATGCTCTTAAAAGGTATGTGTGTTTTGGACACACAGTTTTTGAAAAATGGACCTAATGACATCATAAATTGCCCTCTAACTAGTCATTAACCATAGTTTGCCATTAGTCGTCTACTGTAGCCTCCATCCCCTTCGTATCTTCATGACCACTTCTTTATCTATCTTTAAAAATTAATTCCCATTGATTTACGCCGCCTAAAATCACAAAACGTCTTTCTAAATTCCTAGAATTTGTTTCTCTTCAATCCTTGTTGACACCAAAAATTGGCACAACACCCAAAGAATGAATTTGTGGAGATATAAATGAAGACAAACAAATGAGAAATGTATAAAAAAGCGATCAAACACAAATTTATAGTGGTTCGGCGCTAACGATCCTACGTCCACTTTATAATGCTTCTTATATCAAACAACCTACTACAATCGAATAGTTATAGCGATGATATATTCAGGAAAATGCCAAAAGTCCTTTCTTCTAAGTCTAGAAAGTGTATTTATATGCGATTCAGTGCTTGAGTTGGCAATGATACGTGCCATTCGGTCCTAGTTAATCGGGGAGCATGGAGAAGAGCTCTAGTCCCCAAAAATAGGCATGATTTGAATAGGTATCGACATGTAGCAATTAATCAAATCTATCTGGATGGCTTGGAATGATTAATGCTGAATGTGAGCTACCCTTTAGGAAGATATTTTCCATTGGACCAGGTCTGTCCGGAATCAGTCGTTCTGGCCAATGCGGGTTCTAGATAAGGCTTCTTTGACACAGGTCCGTGGCTTCGATGAATCTTGATGGCCTTCCCAAAAGGCCCATCAACACTTTGCCCCCCAAAGTATGTCACGTTGGATATGGGGCATGCTTTGTAATTAATTACTTCACTTTCCCACATAAACAAGGTCACTTATAGGTCGGCTTGAATTATCCTATCACGAGTCTCGTAAACCGAGTTTGACTTATCGAATGCCTTGGAAATCTACACTGGCTCAGGTAATGATGAAGCTTTACTGCCATTCAAGAAAATGGCAAAAAGTCCTTTCTTCTAAGTCCAGAAAGTGTATTTATAGGCGATCCAGTGCTTGAGTTGGAAAGGATATGTGCCATTCGATCCTAGTTAATCGGAGAGCATGGAGAAGAGCTCTAGTCCCCAAGAATCGACATGATTTGAATAGGTATTAATAGGTGGAAATTAATCCAATCTATTCGGACGGCTTGGAATGGTTAATGTTGAATGTGAGCTACCCCTTAGGCAGATATTTTCCGTTGGACTAGGTCTGTCCTTACTCGGTCAGTCTGGCCAATGCAGGTTCCAGCTAAAGCTTCTTTGATACGGGTCCATGGCTTCGATGAATCTTGATGGTCTTGCCAAAAGACCCATCAACAATCCTATACCAAAATTACTTGGTGCATTCAATATTTGTAACATGTCCGCGCCTAACTTGAGACTTAGGGTTCGAGGTTTGTTAACATAGAAGCAAATTTTTGCATAATGGGGATTGGAATCAGATTTAACATTAGAAATAACATCTCCCCACAAGTTTTGAGCATGTCTGGTCGATAGGTGCAAGTTGCATGCACCAGGATGTTGCAACCTTTGCTGCAACATGAAGGAGGATGCATTCCACTAGGGGGTACAAGTTCATCATCATGGGAACGGCTACGGAGATCATTCGCAGAGAAGCTTGTGTGCGCAATCATTTTCATATTCCATGGAGAAACGAGAGAGAAAAGAGGAAAGAGGGGATGTAAAACACTCCCACACCTCTTAACATTATCCAAAATAGAACATCATTAAGGAACGTGTGGTGTTGTAGGTGTAAAGACATAAATACATCACAGAGACTAAGATTTCACAACACATAAATGAATAAATGCACAGCTGAAGAAGAGAAATTGCATAATGAGAAAAAAACCATTTATTTCAGCAAAACCAAATTGTCTCGAAATTTCATGTCTCAAAAGTCTCAATAAAAAACAATATTAGAGTACATAAAAATAATATTTCCCAATTAGTCAAAATATACAACCAAACCATGGTAAAGAAACAAAAAGCAATACATTTGCTGCAAGAATCCTCCAAGATGGAATCAGTAAAGAAATCTGAACTATGCATTTCCTCCCTATGAGTGTGGGGAGAAGAAAAAGGAAATAAGGGAGGAAGATGGATCAGATATAAAGTCTGGTGAGCTGTTATGATTACTAACACGGATGAATAATCAAAGGAAATGCGTAAAACATTATTTCTAGTGTCATATAGGTTAAGTGTCTGTGTACACCTAGAATTGAACATAAAAGATTATAGATTGACTTTTCTCATTCAATAGAATTTGGTTAGTGGTTGTTTTTCCCTTCAACAATTTCTGAACATAACATAATTAGGAAGAGTTATCCTAATATTACCCATCGATCGTCTTCTTATATCATTGAGTGATAATCTATTCCCATTATGGCTTTAAGTTTATCAGGCCTAGCCCATCAGCAAAAAGTCATTGCATTAATCACAGATGCTATTTCCCTCGTCGGACCAATGCACACACATTGACCCACAAGAACGCATTCGTACCTACCTCAAATTTTGGACCAACTTACTACCTAGAATAGCATCGTGCATGCCCTCACCTCCTAGTGATACTGTATATAATAAAAATGGTGTGATGTTTGGTATGGATCCCCATAAACAATTAATACTTGGTCCAAATCCCCACTGATTTGACCTTGCATGGACTATTATAATAAATTAACTATAAAATTAGGCTTTTAATTTTACAACATTTTTAAGTTTGAATATAATTAAGCCTAACAGTTAATTTATTTATCATAGAATAATTCCAAGTCACATGTCCCCATAGAATAATAATAACTCCAAATCATATGGCATTATAGAACAATAATACACATGGCCCTATAAAATAATAATAACTCTAAGTCACATGGACCCATAGAATAATAGTAACGCTAGATCAAATAGTCCCATAGAATAATAATTTTAGGCTTATAACTTATACCCATTTTAAGTTTATTTTTATGTTAAGCCTAATTGTTCCCCTTTTCATATCCAAGTTGTGCTCATATTTGCAAAAAAAAAAACTATTTACGTTTATTATGGTTTCCAAGGGTCCATCTTATTTGTGCACATATAGGTTACAGTCAAATTTTCTATCATAGTTTGTCCCATAGCCCTTCTGAAATCCATATCAAATTGCCTTTCTATTTAATCTAATCATTCCCTTTTTATTTTGGTTCATAATATATCAAATTAGCCCCATATTCAATTATTATAATTAAATAATATTTTCCCCAAACGTGTGTAAAATAAAAGAACAAAAATCAGTCGACGTGCATAAGTCCTAGGTAATTAGGTATATAGATCTATGCCTAATTTAGTCGTTTTCATATGCCTTTTATGCATATTTGGGTATAATTAAAATAAACTGAAAATCAGAGTAAGAAAAGTGAAAAGGAATATGAGAATAACAATTTACTCTAAAAATAGATAGAAAGATTGCAGAAAATTTCTTACAAAAAGGAACTACAGAAGGTGGGAGTAAAATGAAATAGTAAATAGATCTGTAAGAATCAGATCAGTAAATAGGATTATAGGTACAACTACCATTGTTCCAAATGACCCTAACTTATTCAAAAATCTGAAATGATCACAAAATCTCACCAATAGTTGCTTCCTTTGTGGCACCAGCAAAACCTCCAGAATACATGTACAAATAATCCTCCAAAATATATGTATATAAAATATTATTTAAGATTCCATTACTCTTAGAAAGAAAATTAGCATATGAGAGAAGAAATGAGTCATGGGCAATGGGGAGGGGTGGATGTTTATTATAGTTGGAAAAAAGATCCTCTGTCGTTAGATTTTAGGTTATTAATCTAAACCGATCATGTCCTTGAGTCAATCCGGATTGGTCACATCAGAAAATTTGAAGCGGACATGTCAGCCCTAATTTGGCCTGAAAAAAATCCGTCCATCCATTTAATTTCATGCCTGGCAAGGAAAATTACCAGGCTTCACATAGGTGGAACTAGGGCCCAATTAGGTCGACACATGGGTCGACCCACTAACAACATGGGTCGTCCCATGGAACATCCCTATTTATTATATATTTATATTTATATATTTCGAATTCCTATTTGAATTTCAAACTTTGATTCATCATAACTTCTTCGTTTTGAGTCCGTTTTACGCAAACCAAATATCTATTTGAACCAAAAAATCACAAAAGACACAGTGGCGCAATCGTCTTTGCCAAATTCCGACAATTTTTATTATTTAATTTATTAATCTGTTAATTAATCATTTCGTATTAAAATTTGTGCTATTACAGGATATGAGCTTGGTGGGTTTTGTTTATGCTTGTACTGGCTTTGCTAATTGGGAAAGAAGGATTATGAATGGATCTAGATGAGGTTTCTTGCATTGGACTCGTATTGTCGGGCTCTACCTTTTGACATTAGTTTGAGCTGATTTGGGTAAGATGTGTAATATTGTCTCACTGAACTGTATTTAATTGTGCGATGGAAAATTAACACTTTAAAACAATTTATAACCTGAAAATATAAATCGTAGGATAATTGAACCTAATAATTAACAAATAAGTAGATTAAAAAGAAATTTGGTTAGTTTAATCCAAATAACACATTTTTACCCCTTTACATGATATTACGCTCTATTTTGACATTATTACCGAAAACGAACTATTTTGACACCAAATTTACACTAATCATTTTAGAGAGGTTCTACTTATGCTTTGAATGATATTATAGATGTTTGCATGCTATATTAGTCAATTTTAGGATTGTTGGTTGCATGGTTGTTGGTTGTGTAGTTGGTTGTAAATGTCATTTATTGGCGAAATAATACTAGGAAATCTTGTCCGCTAGAGTCTAGTGTTATCGATCGAACGTGCAAGTTACTAATTGAGCGCACACGACTCGAATGGACAAGATAGATTCACGAAGAAGTATCGGAACGTGTTTATTTGATGATGGAGATGCGTCAGTGCATGGTAACTGACCGGAGTATGGAGCGGTATTGGAAATAAATGGCAGACCTGGAGATGGAGGATTAATTCGATGGGAAGCATGGATTTCCAAACAGATGCTAGACTTTTTTCATTGGATTTGAATTTAAACATTTTTGGTTAAACTCCCAATCTGAGTGGTTGTTAACTCTTACTATGAAGTAATCGTTATTGACTATTGTTGGCGTTGGCTATTTTGGTCAATTTTACGTTGATGACAATGTGAATTTGAGAAGCATGATATGAGGATTCATTCGATGGTGGTTTCGAGACGATGGCTTTTCATTGGGTGTGAAACAAGACGAATATTCTATAGAAACAGATGAGCCTATCCATGAAATGGTGTAATGAGATCTCTAAGGTGGTGTTGGAGGCTGTGGTTCATAAAATCACTTCCACAGGGTGGAATTAATACACTTGGGAAGTGTATATCCTTTGACTGCGAACTCAAGCGGAGTGATCGAAGGAAAACCTGATAGGGAGTTCGGGATGGAACAAGGTTGTGGGATAATAGGCTGACTCGAGTGAGACACGATATAAAATTGGAGTTTTGGATTGTTCATATGATTTGAAGTGCCAAGGAATCGTTGATAGTTTGGTGGATTCTAGCAGACTCGGAGTAGGGGTATCGTGTGGACACCCATTAGGATCTGGCAGATCATGTATCTTGGATCACTTGGGATGTGATCTGGTTGCCTTGGGAAGGTAAACATACGTGGGATGTATGGGACTCTATCTAGTTCCGGGGTTTTCCAATTGCACTTGACAGATATAATCAACCATTCTTACGAATATCAGTGGATTCAAGGCTTTAGAAGGTGATAGCTAGGATATTGTTTGATGGATGTTATGGTTCTTTTGTATGTTCTATCTCTTATTTCTATAGGTAGTCTGTCACCTTAGGATACTAAAGAGAAGTGGGAGATTGGGAATCTTATTCTGAGTAATATCTATTTCTGTTGTTATTGTTTGAGTAGCATATATTATCTTATTATATGTGCTGACTCTATGGGTGCTGGGACAGGTCAGGTATGATTCTTCATACTATTTGTACTGTATATTATTGCGAGTTTTATAAATTTTGAGATTCACTTATCGCTCACACCAAACTATTGTCAGACTCAAGGTTTTATATTCCCTCATATTACCTTAGTTGCTCATCAAGCACATCGATGAGGAGGCTTAGTAGTAGGTGTGGATATTATCTGAAGTTGATAACGTGGATTAGCATGATGTAGCATTTTCTCATTATATTTTTATTATTGATTATTCCATTGTGCGACACTGTAAATCCATGATAATGTTGGCTACTTATCCTGAGAAAGTTTATCGATGAGTATATTTATCTTTAGTATACTCTGATTATACATCTATTACTATCTCCCCTATTTTATACATATGATTTCTATTATATTTTATCTAATGCATTGTGAGATTTACAACTATATCTATGTTTTGGATTTGTTTCTTTCTCTTCTCTTCTATTTTTTTTCTTTTCCTTTCCTCTTCCCTTCCTTTTTTCCATTTCTTTTCCCTAACAACCGTTCTATATCGATCGTATGCCATTATTTGGTTGTATGAGCACAGGTGGTGCAGGACAACCATTACAAGTGATATCAAAGCTTAGGTTGCGTTGTTTAACCTAAGCACTAACTAATTGAGAGTTAATATATACAAGAGAGTATATATTTGTATATATTTTTGTTTTCAAAATTATATATTAGTATTATATATAGTAAAGGTTGTTTTGCACAAGGGTACTCTTGGAATAGTTTTTCCTATTGGCGATTGTTTGTCTTAACCAATTTTCGAGGATGATCTAGAAAACGGGAAATGATATTAATTGTTCCATCTTTCGACTTGGGAACTGGGAAAGATCGAAGACCACTTGCCTCGATTCACTTAATATGTTCTCAATGATGTTTAAAATCACTATTTTAGATGTTTAGTTTTGTCTAAGAGGTTTGGGTACTCAAGTGCAAGAGGTTGGCTATGCCTAGTTGTCTGAATACTTTGGTATCTAAGAAGAAAACTATTCTTAGGAAAAGAGCCAACTGTGGTAGTATAAGATTGCTTTGTTTCCTTGCAAGGAGTTCTTTGATGATTTGGAGTTGGATAGTGATGTGAGATAGGATTTTTAATCCTAGAAAACTCTAAGGTTGAATCTGAATTGATCGAGGGATCTTGTCACTTTGATTTCCTAAATATCGATTTGCTTGGGATCAATTTGTGATTCGCTTCGAAAAAATTTGCCTTAGTTTCTTAAAGTTTAGCGTTGGATGATGAATTAACTGATTTGAGTAAGGCGATATATCTTTTATAGAGTATGTGATCGAGTTTGACATGTT
Source organism: Allium sativum (assembly GCA_030737875.1). Classification (NCBI taxonomy): domain Eukaryota; kingdom Viridiplantae; phylum Streptophyta; class Magnoliopsida; order Asparagales; family Amaryllidaceae; genus Allium; species Allium sativum. Next base: position 41,165,826 of record CM060913.1, read on the forward strand.
ATCGTAGCATGATTTACTTTCCACATTGTCAGTCTGCGTAGAAAGATTGGATAGAAGTTCGTGACTAGGATATGAGGGTTCAACTTAGGAGGTGATTTATTTCATTTGCTGATAGGATGATGGCTAAGAGGAGTTGATCAAGAAAGCTCAAGTGTTCGAGCTTGTACCTAGTTGAGAGTTGTCCACTGATATGGACCACTCTTGGAAGCATATGCATTGGTTGTCTTTTTTTTTCATTGAGTGCTCCCTCGATAGGTGAGAGAGGAAACAACATCACCACTTATGATATGTTTTCCACTAATGGTGTGTCCCTGCATATTTTGTTTAGGCATCAAGGTTTCATAGTTTCATCGTGTCTTGTGATAAGATGGATGGAATGAGACTTGGACTCGAGATAATACATTTTCTTGCTAAATTGTGACTTACCACGTCGAGGGTCTAGTTGGACTGTATGTGATTAGCATCCTATGTTTGGTCACCAGGAATTAGTACAGTGGATGACTGCAGCATCTATAGCACTTAATTTCGGGACTCGAGGTAAAGGAGTGTTACAACATGAGTGTCCATACTTGGCAGTATACATGGTTCGTCAAAAAGTTAAGCTCATCATGTCATGCATGCTTGTTTGTTAAGTTGTTTTTCAATTGGTTTCTTTAGATTTATTTAGTCTAGTGTTGGGGTTTAGAGGTTAGCTTATCAGAGGATACTAAGTGTCAGTGGTTGTTAGAGGTTGTTGGCGACAATAGTAGGCTTGGACACTTTGCCCTTCGGTAGTGAGTCGTCATTGATTTAGTGATAGTGGGTTGGGATCGCGGTTTTCCGTTGGCGAGTCGCTTGTGATTGGATTATAGCAGGCTGAGATGTTGAGTTTCCTATTAGCTAGTCACCATCTTAAATTATAGCTCGTGAGTATCCAGGGATATTCGATGAGGTGGCCAGATCACCACCATACTTGATTGAATCCTGTATCGACCTGGTTTTAAATATTGAACCAGTAATCATGCCTATATACCCATAGAGCGGGAGGCAAGCCATTCTTGGTGGCTTATTTGATTAGTGCCGTGGATTATGGGTAATCTGTGTTGTGCTTTCCTGAGAAATTTAGTCAATGGGAAGTAATTTGATGGAGTGGCTCAATTACAGCGTCTTACAAACTACTTTGCTTTTGATTATTGTTATGTCATTTGAGTTGATCATCAAGTTGGTACATTTAGTTAGTTTCTTGGACCATGTCCCAAGATATTACGTTGAGGATTTATGTTATGCTTATATTACCTATATTATTCTTGTTTTCCATTAACGAGGAGAAAGTGCAAAGCATAAGCGATGTTGAATTGATGGTGTGTAGGAGACATCAATTGGTCATTTGGTTGGTTGGAGCTTCACTTCAGGATGGGAGAAGCGAATTTCTCAGGTCAAGTTACCTTGGTTAGGATATCGCTATTAGTCCTATGAGAGTTACGAGAGATCGGAATTCGAGTTGACCCATTAAGCTTGGTTAGAGAGTTGGTAAGTGTATCAATGTACTCGTTCCTTATGAGAATGAGAAGTCAGTAGCATTCTTTTGTTGTATAGCTTGAGTAGTGTGCTGTCGAAGAAAAAGGAAGTTATCACATCCTTAGTCGATGGCGCAAAATCGCATGGGAAAGAGTATCCGAATCTTGATTTGGAGTCGGTGGCGATAGAGTTCGCTTTAGAGACTTGGAGGCACTAATTATTAGGAAAGGGATTATGGTTGTTTAGTGACGTCACGTCACTAGGTTTCTCTTCTCCTAAGGTGACCTTAACGTCCTTCATTGGTAGCGACAGTTAGGACTCCAAGCCTCCTTGTGCAGGTATTGTTTTTGAGTTGGAGATGTTCCAGTTTAAGAGTGATTTTCTATTGGTGGATGTTGCTCGTATTAGCCACTAATTATGACCCCAAATTTAAAGTGGTGTGATGTCGACTCAATCGTGGTGGTCGAAACTGTATGGAAGGTGTTATTGTTCCTAACATCGTTGACGGAGAGTGATTGACTATTTGTTTCAAAATGAATGAACGATCAAGTAGTTAATGCTGAGTAGTAAGTGTCGAGAGTTCTGTATAATTACTCAAAATTTTGGGAAGGATGCAGGAACAATTGTTGATTGTTTTCATCGATAGGTTGCTAAGGAGTTGAGAATAGCACGATAATGCTCGAGTCATATCCAATTCGTTGATGCGAGATGTAAGATTGATATTCTCGATAGGATGGCAACCAGGTTTGTCGAGTCATGTATGGATTGGATGTCTTGCTTGGTATCTTACTAGGTAGAAAAGAATCCTACATGCTAGGATAGGCTTAGATATTATCCTATTGATTTCAATTATTTTTCCCATGTATTTTTGATTAATTATGCTCTTATGATTGTTTTACCTATGTTCGTTTGATGTTAACGTTCGCATGACTACTCATGTTTTTATGGTTGTTAGGCATGCAGGATGGCATAGTCTTTTGGCCTCTTTATTTCTGTACATGACTTGACGACAAGGGTTATTTTTAGTTGAGGTTTTGCTTTAGGTGCATTTTTGGTGATTTAATGCCTTATATACGAGAGGCCACTTTGGCCATCTGTTCTTTTTGTTGGTTTGAGCCAGATCTGGCTTGTTATAGTTTTCTGAAATCGAGCCGCGGAGATGAGATCTTCTCAGGGTTTTTTTTTGTTGTGAACTAAGCCAGAGTTGGGAGAGGAGCTTCTTACTCGAGTTGTCTCCCAACTAAGGGGTTCATCACTTATATCTTCCATTGGTTAATCGTTGGGGAATAAGTGAACAATGTGGATGTTTGTCTTGGTTATATCGATCTTGAATTCTAAAGCTTGGGAATGAGAATTATGGCTTCATGCAAAATCGCGATTCTATTTCCTTAAAGTGATCGATTTCAGTAGTTGTTTTGGAAAGCGATAAGTGACGATTAGTGTTCATCACTTATGTGTGAGAGTGATGGGTGACGATTGGTCCTGAGTTGTCACTTATGCGGGAGTGTAGGGTTGTGTTGTTCTGTCCTTGAGGACTTCGGGGATGAAATCCTTTAAGAGGGAAGAATGTAACAACCTGTATTTTTGATGATTGAATATTTAAATATTTTATTTTAAGTATTAATTGTTAACTATTTGACGATTCCATAGTGATGTTTATCATAAATGATCAAATCAAGACTCGAGACTATTTCCATTGAATTCTAGTAGTTCGTTAGGTGGAGAAAAACTATCTAAATGGTTATATTTCGAGATTTGATGCTCTAGGGAAAAACAGTCTCGAATTACGCATGAAAATTTGTCATTTCGGGTACAATGTCGGATTGCGACAAAATTTATGTTTTTGGAACCGCCATAGAAAGTTGTTTCACGCTATCAAGTTTTGTATCAAACGGATGTAAAGTTTAGTCATGCGCACTTAAAACATCGTGTGTTTTGGGTACACAATTTTTGACAAATGGACCTAATAACATTATAAATCCCCTCTAACTAGTTATTTACCCAAATTTGTCATGGTCGCCTATTGTAGCCTCTATCCCCTTCGTATCTTCAAGTTCTCTTTTTCATCTATCCTCAAAAATTATTTCACGTTGATTTACTTCGCCAAAAATCATGAAACTACTTCCGAAATTTCTAGAATTTGTCTCTCTTCAATTCTATACCAAAATTATTTGGTGTATTCAACATTTGTGACATGGCCATGCCCAACTTGAGACATAGGGCTCGAAATTCCTGAAGATGGAAGCAATGATTTGCGCAACGGAGATTGGAATCAGATTTTGCATTCGGAATAGCATCTCCCCGCAAGTTTTGAGCAAGTTCGGTCGATGGGTGCAAATTGCGTGCACTAGGATGTCGTGACCTGGGTTGCAACATGGAGGAGATTCATCCCACTAGGGGTATGGTAGTCTGTCTAGGGAAGAGTTTTCCATTAGCCCTTGATGGATGGCATCGGCTAGTCATACAAATATGAATGGATTCAAGGTTTTAAAGGGTGAAAACTAGGATATTGTTTGATGGATGCTGTAGTTCTTTGGTATGTTCTATCTCTTATTTTTCTGGGTATGCTATCGCCTTAGGGTACTAAAGAGATGTAAGGGATTCAGAATTTTATTCTGAGCTGTATCTATTTCTATTGTTATTGTTTGAGTAACATATATTATCTTATTATATGTGCTAACTCTTTGGGTATAGGGACAATCAGGTATGATTCTTCATACCATATGTACCGTATATTATTATGAGTTTTCCAGTTTTTGAGATTCACTTATCGCTCACATCACACTATCATCTGACTCAAGGTTTTGTTTTCCTCTTATTGCCTTGGGTGCTCATCAAACACATCGATGAGCAGGCTTGATAGCAGATGTGGATATTATCTGAAGGTGAGCAGGTGGATTAGTAGGAGGTGGCGTCTTCTCATAATATATTTGTAGTATTGATTATTCCGATATGGGACACTGTAGAGCCATGACAGTGTTGGCTGCTTATCCTGAGACAGTTTATCGATGAATATACTTATCCTTAATATTCTCCGATTATAGAATCATTACTATCTCTCCTGTTTTATACATATAATTTCTATTATATTTAATCTGATGTGTTGTGAGGTGTATGATTGTATGAGCTTTGTTTCTTTCTCTTCTCTTTTATTTTCTTCTTTTCATTTCCTCCTTCCTTCCTTCTTTCTATTTCTATTTCTCTAGTAACCGTTCTGCATCAATCAGGTGCCATTAATTGGCTGTATGAGCACCGATGGTGTAGAGCGGTTGTTACGACAATACTTTTATGGGCCAACATTTTTTTCAATATTTCATGTAAGCTTTGATCGTTATTGGGCAGTTCATTTGTTTGGGTTGGCTTTGCATATAATGACGCTAAGGACTGGTTGTTATATGAGATAAGTCTCGAACGTGTGTCCACATGCTACATATCTTCTATGATCTAAGATGATGGAGGTGGTGCTTAATACATGTAGGATTTCCACAAAACTATTTTTTTATATTAGTTATTTCAGCATTTTACCGAATATATTTGTTAACGTATTTTAATTAATATGCATGTATTTCAAATTCGGTACCGTTGTTTCATTTAAGTTAAACGCATATTATATAATGAAACAAATAAATAAATAATTATAAAACAATTAAATCAAAAATCACAAATTTAAGTATCTTGTTTAAAAGCCTCATCTGAAACCACAACCACATTTTCCATTTAACATCTAGCTTTGTGTCTCGTTTACAGCAAATGTACCCTTCCCGTTTCCAAACTCGCTTACAATTTTAGTTGTCGCAAAGTTAGGATGATCAGATCGCTATTCTGCATTCACTTCAGAATCCCATACTGTATTACTTCAGTGACTTCAAATACTCAAATTTGATTGTTTTTATTTTGGGTTTATTTTTCCGGTTTTAGTTATTCCATGTATAGTGCTCCATGTGCTACTTACCATCAGTAAGAGCAACAGGTTGTAAGATATAAGTCCCTTTTTAGAAGTACTATACCAAATTATCATGCGTTCCGTGGTGCATAGTTTGCAGCGTCTGTTATGCCTTTATAATTAAAATGAATGAGAACTTCACAGCTAGCTTAGTTAACATGTTATGTATATTACATTATTTGACACGTATACTTTTTAAAACTACCAGGTGACGCTTTTATGTAATGTCAGCTAGTTTTATATAATAGTAGCAACAGTTATAACAATAAAATAACTCTGCATCTTGTACTGGAGCAGTCGGTCACATACATTTGCTTGCTTTAAATTCAAAGAACAAAACCTTGTTTGCATGCATCCATATTATTCAAAGGAAAAGTAATAGTTGAAACCAAATTAACCGATCATACCGGTTTATATTGGTCTGTTCGGTTCAGTTTTAAAACTAAATCGATTTAAATCAGCTTGTAATTTTTTTATAGGTTTAGCCGAACTTTTAATTTACTACCTAATTTCACAGTATTGTAGTACTTTAAATAATTAGTTTAGTTATATAATATAAAGACATTTGTTGTAAATAGATCGAATCTTATCGTAAACATAAAATTTAATATATAAGATTTCTTCAAACATAAATTTATGTTTTACTTTGAGTGAGTCTATCATTTGAGTAATAATACATCCTTCAGGTTTGGTTAAATTGATTACCAACCAAAATAACTGAAATTAACTCAGTTTGGAAAAAAAAAATCGGTATCAATTCAGTTTGAGTCTTTTTATCTCTAAACTAACTTAACCGATCAAACGTTCAACTCTGCTTGAAACAACACTAAAGGCAATATTAAAATAAAATCATGATATGTTTAGAAAAGAAATAACAATAGAATAAAATTTGAAATAAGTGTTTTTACATTTTTGATTTTGACTAATAAGAACTGATAGTGGAGCAACTACCATACATCATTTTTTGATGGCATGAAAGATACAATGTATAATGCATGATAACTATGGTTATATATAAGATCAAGAGCACCTCAAGCTCAAATAGTATAATATCTTTTTAGCCTCCTTGATTTCCACTTCATATTCCTCATTCTCTCCCTTTTCACTATCCCTTTCTTTCCACTAACTTATTTAAATATAAATGAATGACTATAATTCAGATGTAACTGGGATGGTAGAAAATTGAGGTGTTATAGAGTGTGCCATATATATATATATATATATATATATATATATATATATATATATATATATATATATATATATATGGAGAGGCTATTTTGAACACAAGTCTGTGACACAAAATTAAATATACAAATTGTGGATTATTAGATTTGTATTTACATGACAAGTGAAATTCAAGGGGAGATCCAAATGTCCACAGTTTGTGTATTAAATTTTGTGTTCAAGTAGACTTTCTCATACATACATACATACACACACACACACACACATATATATATATATATATATGTATATATATATATATAAATATATGTATATATATATATAAATATATGTATATATATATATATATATAAATATATGTATATACATTTATGTGTGTGTGTGTGTGTATGGGAAAGTTTATTCAAACACAAGTCGGTGACACAAAATTTAGTACATAAATTGTGGACCATTGGATCTTCCCCTAAATTCCACATTTCATATAAAGAAAACAGTACCAACGGTCATCACCCCAAATAGCGCAACACCCTATTAGGCCTCCTAATTTCCACCACACAATTCCCTTTCTGTCTCTTCCCACTAACTCTCTCTTACTCATACTGCAATGTCCCGTATTTTTGGTAGTAGAATATTTAATTTAATTTATTATTTTAAATATTATATTTGAAATATTAATGGATTTTAATATTGAATTCATTTATTTAAAACGACGTTTGAACATTAAGTTTATATTTAATTTAAATCGAGCTCGAAATGGCGCGACAATTCATAATATTGAGTTTTGAACTTCAATTGATATACAGAATCCGTTTTAAGTCGGATTTTTGTGAAATAAGAAATCTTGGAATCTCGTTGATCCTAATTTACATATGAAAGAGAAAAATCGAGATTTCATGTTATAAATTTTTAGTTATGTCCAAATCAAATTTTAAAATAGTCTCTATGGAAATTGTTATTAAAATATAACGTTTATTTAATAAATTAAATAGGATTTATATAAATTGGATACCGATTAACTCGAAAGTGTATGATATTGAGTTGTATAATTTATATTTGAAGTTGTATATATATTCTATTTGGATATATATGATAATAATAATTTATTATTATTTATTTGAATTATTTTGGAACTTATATAATATTTATCGATATTTTATAAGCCTTAGAAATAGCCAATTTTCAAACTACTCCATTTGCGATGAAACGAATTTTGTTGGATCCGGAACGTCATAACATAACATGCAACAAATTTTGGGGCCAAACGGAGTTAATATGTGAGCGTACAAAATTTAATTGTAAATCGACAAACAATTTAAATTATAAAATATTGTTGTTTTCCAAACGGAGTCGGATTTCGATCAAACGAGTTTTGTTGGATCCAAATTAATAAGTTATTATTACATTTCAAATTTGGTAGCAATCCGATTAACCATGTGATCATGGCAGCGTCAAACGCCCTTATTTTTATTTAATCATTTATTTTATTTTGGCTAATTTAAATAGGGGTAACTTTAAAGGAATAAATGACTTACCAAATGAACTTCGATTTTAACGAAACAAATTTCATTGGATCCGTAAGGAACAGGTCTAGTATAATATCAAAGTTCAAGTTGATTGGATTTGTTTTGTGATCATGGAAAATTTAAACGCGTGATTTTTAGCTTGTGATTTTTAAAGGACTTTTTACAAACGACCTCGGAATTCGATGAAACCTGTCCAATCTGGCCCGTAATATTTTTTTATTTTGGGATTATGAGTTTTGTCTCGATTGGAGATAATATGTAATGGTTTTTGTGTGATACTTCAATGCTAAGTTTCGTAAATTAAAATAATATATTTGTAACGATCCAAGATTTTGCAATTAAATTTGAATTTAATATTATTTTTAAATGAATTTTTGAAAGATTTAAGTGATTTTTTAAATGAATTTTAAGGCTATATTATTATTTATAATGATTGAAATTAAATTTATTTGTGGAATTTAGTTAAAACAATATTTGTTTTGGGAAAACGCTTCGTCGTTAGTTGAATTATTAAAACGATTTATAATTCAGTTGCTGGAAATGATCAGAATTTGAAATTTAATAATAATTAAATACTTGTTTCAAATTTTCGTTCAATTTCTATTTGCATAGTCTTAAAATATTTTATAGAATTTTTCTGTAGTTTTTAATTTGAAAAAAAAACATATATTATTCTAACGTGTTTTAGGGTAACTGTGGTCTCTTTTGACACTTTATATAATTAATTAACCGGCCTATTTTATTACTATTTAGGGTCGTGGTACATTGTTGTACACGTTTTATATTTTGTTCTGGTTCTTCTCCATTTCTAATTAGAAATAAAATAGAATAAAGAATGATAAACGTATAAACAAAATTTCATATTTACACACTGACACTTAAAACGTTGGTACCAGATTTATCTAAAAGTAATGTATATGTGTGGGTATATTGAAGAATTTGGACACTTGTAAATAGCACGATGATTCCTACAACTTGTGTTAATCTGGCTTCCTTCCCCATGAAGACTCATTACCTTTCAACCCCTCTCCACTCTTTGTTTATTCCCTCTTCACTGGTTGCCTCACTTCTACTCTTTTACTCCCGTCCTCCGTGGAATGGCCGCAACTCCTTAGCACCACTTTGCCACTAATGCCATTCCATTCCCTTCCACCATCTGCTTAAATAGAACAGTAGGTCTCCTCCACTTCTCAGTTGAAACGCATAGCTCGCTACCCCTTAAGACCATGACCATTTTTACCCCAGTGTCTCCCCCTTTTGCCATTATTTGTCGCGTCAATTGGCCCTCCCATCTAATTGAAAGCAGTAGCCAGTCCACCAGTAAAACCCTCATGCCCTCAGACCCTTCCACTGCACTTCATGTCTTCCACTCACCCCGCAGCCGTGACCAACAGTTCGCCTAGCACTCACCCGAAGTCACAAAGCTACCATCTCCTAGCTTGTTCCATCGCAGCAACGAGACCAACTTCCAACAAACCCATCAGTCCACTTGTCTTTGCATGCATGTACATGCATGTTGTTTTGCAGGATAAATATATACAAGAAGTCTTTGTTTATATATAAAAAATGTAGGACTAGAAGATAAAAGGGACCCAAAAAAAAAGAGACAAAGAGAAAGCAAGCAGAAGAAAAAGACGAGAGAGAGAGAGGGAGAGTCCGAGACGCAGAGGGTGAGCACAGACAAAGAAAACATGCGACACAGATTTGGAGGAACTTTTACTGGAAAGCTATAAGGTGAGAACACGTGAATTTAAATTTTATTTAATATTTGATTTTATGGAGTATTCAGTTTTTGAAATGTTGTGTGTTGATTGCATGTATGGATGATTAATAATTATTGGTTGATAGCATTATGGTCATGGGTATTGTATTTCATGTGATGATTGTGAACAGGTATGGTTTTCATATAAACCATATATCGATTCGCGTTTGTGTATAACGCGTGCTGCGTAAGTATTGGTTATGGATGCATGGACGAAAATTATGCTAAAATATTTGAGGTGTCATTTGATTTTACATGGAATAACAATAAAATAATTAAGTTAATTTCCGTTGATTAAAGAGTCTCTGATGTTAGTTGATTTGTTAAAATAAAGAATACTGTACGATGATATTTTATAGATGAAAGAATATGGATTAAATAATATGTTGCTAAAAAAATGTCATTAGCTTAAGTATGCTGAAAATGTTTTAAGATTATAAACTCGATAGTAATTTGAGCAATACCTTAGTTACCATTGATCTTACAAGAGTAGTATAACATTTGTAAATTAAATATTAAGTTAGTGATATTCATTTTGGGAATTAAATATTATTTTGTGAATGAAGTATTGTGTATAATGTAAATTTCAAACACAAAGTATAGTCCTATTGATAACTTGATGTAGCGTTATAATTTATTTTGTAAGTCGCCTTGAATTTGTATCATTAGATTTTGAATTGGATCCAAAATTTTGAAATAACAACATGCTTAACATTTTGCTCCAATATACTTTGAATTTGAACTATTTTGGTTTGAGAACCAAGTAAGATTGTAAAAGAACAATTTGGAAGATTATTTAAGATTGTTTGGAAAAGATATTCAAACTTGAACTATCTAGATATGAGATTGATATAGGTTTAGAGAAATATTTATAATAATATATTATAATTTGCTTTGAATAAAAAAATTGTTAATTTGTTTTAATAGTATAAATAAATTGATTTAGAAAAACTAATTAATATAGATTTGATATTTAAAAAGATATCGAACTTGAATTGTTGATCCGAACTTAGTTATAACTTTAAATTAATGAATTATCATAAAAAATTAAGCAAAACCCGAAATTTTGAATTCCAATATCACTTTGGATAATAATTTGAAACCATATTATCAAATTGGTTGGAAAGATACGTAAATTTGCATTATTGGGTCAAGAAACTTGGTATAGTTTAGATATATATTTATAATAAAGTATTATAAATCGTTTGAATGAAAAATTTAATTTTGAATTTAAGTAAGGATTGAAACTTAAGTTTCGAGTAAACAAGTAAGTTTGTTCTGTTATCAGTTCTGGAATGGTAAATGGGGTATGTAACTAAGGCAAGTCATGCAACAACTAGTACGCTGAACTTACCAGACCAACATTTACTTGTCTTGACCGGTAAAAGAGCAAATTGGAAGTGAATCTCGAATAATGTGAAGCGGTAACTATAATAAATAGTTTTCCAATTTAAATTTGTTTAAAAATTAGATTGGATAAAAATGACCTTTTGATATTTAATATAAGTTCTGTAAATGATGACTAATACTATCTGAGGAGTAAGCGGTAGCAATATCGTAATTCCGCTTATAGTATCATTTTAATACAAATATATATTGGATATAAGAAGTTTCGATCTTCAACAAATCGTATATCTAATATAAATCGTTTGGATTAACTTGAATGATATGATATTAACATTGTTGCCTGAGTAAGGCTTAGTTTAACTATGGAAGTTTATGCGGAACTAAGTGAACGAAAGAAAATATGGCGTATGTCTTTGAAATTGATCGGATTATCTCAAGATTATTGAAACCAGTTATATCTTTCGAATATGAATATAAATTCAAGTCGTTGGCAAGGGAAGGAAACAATTCCAATAAAGTATTTTGTATATTTATATGGGTTTCAACAATTTAAAACATGGTATGTTAATTTCACAAATATTTAAATGAAATTTATTTGATTTAAAAGATATGTAAATGTTTAAAAATATTCTATTTGTATACTTCTTCAAAGTTTAATATATGTTAAGTTATTATTTTAACCATCTCTATTTTAAAATTTGTCTATATTTATATATAAAATTAGGTATAACAAATTTATTATTTTCAAATATTTTATTTAATTTAAATTGGGAATCGTTTCAGTCCTAAAACCTTTGATTCGAGTATAATGAATCTGTGTTGAATGAATAAAACGAGTTTGAATTGAACAAATATAGTTAAACTTGATCCTTAATTATAAATGATTGATTGGATTTATATAAACAATCGTTACTAAATTTAGAAAGAATTTAGTTATATGTATATAATGAAAAGAGCTTAATTTAAAATATGTTTCCATATGAAGCGCTGGTTATTTTGAAAGACTGGGATCGGAATATTATTCTTGAAAACCATTCCAAATAACCATACGACGAAATAAATAAAGACATCAAAATGGCGATTGAAGACCATAGTTCTTCACATCGAACGGGTTGCCTGCTGATTGGTTTCTTTACTGAACAGCTACAGTAGAGAGATGACCCTATTACTGGAGTGGTGGAAAGCCCGATCACATTTGGAGAATTGTCGGATTGCAAGGGCCTTCGCACACAAACTTGAGTCGTGAAATAAGGTGCCTTCGGCTTCGTTCGAACCCGGAACGAACTCGTATGGATGTGTGGCTGACACTATATCTTATAGTATATTAACTGATTATTACTGAACATATTTCTGTTTGGTGATGGGAATTTATTCCCTCGGCTAAAAGTTATTTCGTCAGTGATTATCAGTTGTAGACTAGAAAATGACAGTGTGGCATACGAAGTGCTGCAGTTGAAGAAATGATCAAAGCATGGCTTAATGTAAGAGCGTAGCTTTGTGGTATGGAACCTCGCGAACCTCACACCTTGGATTGATGGTAGACTAGCGGTTAGGTTGTATACATAATCTCTAGTGAAAATCGAAAGCTGCGACGGTAGATCTACCTCAAAACCTGAGGGAATGAAGTATATACGGTGTCCGATGTCTGGATGAAAGGCGGGTTGCATTATGTATTCGGTGTCCGTTGTCTGGATGTTAACTGGAAGATACTTAGCTTCGTGCCCTCGATTGATCTTTCATGCCAGGAACCATCTTGTTGGAAATCCAATAACCGATACGAGCCTCTCGCTTTGTTTGTAAACTATGTATGTGGGCATAGTCACTATGCCTGCTAGATTCTTAAATTTATTTGCAAAATATTTTAAAGTGTTATTAGTAGTAATAATATACACCATCGACGTATATCATGGATTTGGCATTATAAGGATAAAACTCGTCCATGTGTGTGCTTGCATTAGCATTTTGTTTGGTGTGTTTGGGGCAAGCCTTATACTAGTCTAATTTTTCAGAACTCATGTACGACTTATGCACCGGTAATCATCGGTAAACCCGTTCCGTATTTTGTGGCATGGTCCTGCGATTTACCTTAATATAAAGTAAAATGTTTTATGCTCTCACACCAGTCCCATGACTAACCTGGAGTTTATTGTTCCTTCCTAAACTTTGGGTGCCCATAAATTTTCTCACAGGCAGCTAGTGGTTTAGTTTTACAGTTATAGATCCTTGGAGCAAGACTAGAAGCGCTTTTGGGTTGGAGCTTCGAGCAAGAGTTGGAGTTCTTCCATTATATCGTATTTCTTCTTCCTTTGTATTTTCTTTTCCGCTGTGTATTTCATTGTAACTTTGATAATGTAAGCTCTATTGTAATCACATGTTGAGTAATAAAAGTTTATTTATTCTGTTCTAATGTGTACTACCCCGTCGAATCCGATTTTCAAACATCTGGAGTTGGTTTAAACATTGACTTTAGGGTATTGGAAGTTGGGTCGCCACAATATTTATCCTTATATATAAACCATCTCATTCAGAAACCCTAAATTTAATCCATGTGTGGTCAAACTTTATACAGCCACCACTTAATTCAATCGACTGTCAAAAGTTCACCGTTTTCTTTCCCTAAATTCGTTCGATCCTCTCACCAAATCCCAAACTCCTCAACTATAAAAATCTCGAGCTACTCGAGATCCTTCAAATGATCGATCGAGATCTGTTTCTATGGAGTGTTGTGGCCGGTAGATGATCACGAAGTCGAGGCAGATCGGGGATCTTGCAAGGAGGAGTAATGCACTAGGGTGGTCGTGGCTTGGCGCAGTCATCGAGAAGGTTCAGGCGCTTCAGTCGGCCGACTCAAATGGTATTCCGGTGGCTTAAGTAAGCTGCGGTGGTGATGTTTTCTGGTGCGTGCGGGATCCGGAGGGATGCGTGTTTCGAAGGGTAAATAGGAACATTTGTCGGCCCTGGAAACCTACTAATGACAACGTAATTAGGTTTAATCAATTCAATTAAGAGTTTAATTAAGTAGTTAATATTAATTTATTAAAATATTGGTCGATGCAGATTAAATCAAAGGCAGCGGGGAGAACGGTTGAGACTGTAGCTTTTGAGCGGAAGAGAACAATGAAGGAAATAAAACATTCCAGCCGAAATCATACACTGTTAAGTAGTAATTAGGGATTTTCAAAATAGTAAATTAAGGATTTATTTTTACTAATTAAAATAGGGACTTAACATGCAATTTGATGCAGGATCAGATGAGCTAAAGGAACTGGAACACAGAGAAAGTGAAATATAATCTGCTATTACATTTTATAAAACGTAATTTAGTAATTCTAATTATCATTGAGAATTAAATTATTAATTAATTCATATGACTTAAAAGGTGATAACTTCTAACTAGGTTATCCAAACGAATGCAATAAAAGATATTGGGATCGTGGCAACGAACTCTACCTTCTAGAACAGAAGTGGACGGAATTGGAACCAACCCAAAAATTTAATTAAATTAAATACTCGTTTAATTTGATTAAAACCAACCGTTTTAACAACGATGTCAACTCAAGGTGTGTTAAACTCGCCCAGTTCTTCTCACTTATATTTTATATAAGTTGGGTTTTTATTTTGTGTGCTATGATTGCTAATGGTTGACTGTTTGTTAAATACATATGCATATATTGATTGAACCAATGAAATTAAATGTTGTTTAATTTCAGTTGAAAACCAAATCGTTATTTAACGATTGGAACCAATTGAGGTAACTTACCTTGTAGGTCATGTTTATAAAATAAATGTGTTTATTGAAATGAATTGTTTGAATTGTTTTGTTGTGTTAAATTTTTATTATTGACTATTATAGAAATTAATAGTTTAAATATTGGATAATTCTTAGTAAATAATTCTATTTAAGATAATTTATTGGGATGCAGGGAAGAACAGGTTGGTGGGATTCAACGGGATTCCTTAAATATATTAGATATGATTTATTTTCATATTATCATTATATGAACTGTTTTGATTGGAAGATTGATTTGATTGTTGACCGTTGATCTAAAATTCAACATTTGTTTTGTTTTAGATAATGGGTAATATTGGTTGAGTAATTGGCCTATAAATCAATCGTTTTCTAAATATGGAATTACCGTCAGGTAAATTGACGGAAGTGAAATTATAAATTTTATTTTTATATCTAAAGATAAAAATTTTAAATCTATTATTTTAAATAAAAGTTATCAAAGAGAAATAGATATTTATTATTTAAATTTGTAAGCAAGTATTAAATGATTTATAAAGCAAATTCTGATATTGATCAAACTTATAAGCAAATAAGAAGAAATTAACCTAACGGTTAAACATTGGATAATTGTTGTTAAGAAACAATTAAATGGAATTATTTAAATTGATTATGTAATTAATTAATTTAAAGTGGAAACTAATTGCAATCAATTAACGAATTAATCATGTTTGAGTCGACTAAGTCAACCATTTTAACTGAGATTGGTTATTTAATTAATTTAATTTTAAATTAATCTATTGTAATAATTTAACAAATATTTGTATTAATTTTAAAAAGATTTCAAAAAGGAAATTTACTATTTATTTTAGTTAACAAAGCAATTAACTACTTCTGTAGTAGTTAATGATTGAAGTAAATTGTTATTTTAATTAATAATAATTTAAGAGATTTATTTTTAATTGGAATTCATTAAAAAGTAATCGAAGTTGAAGTGAAATATAATTTAATTGTGAAAGGGGTTTTAAAACCCGAGTTTTTATAACCAGGTTATAAAAGGAATTTTAAACTAATACGATAGCTTAAATTATGTTGACTTAATATTTGAATTAAGTTAAAACGAAATTGATATGAAAAGGGTTTATATTAAACTAGAATTTATTGAAACAAGGTTTATAAAAAAGCGATGAGCTGTTACCTCGTTAATTTTAAAAATAACATTACTTAATAATGGAATTAAGTAAAATGAAGGAAATTGAAAGAATATTTTCAACTGGGAAATGATTGAATGGATTAGAAAAGGAGATGTTAATAAGCATTTACTTAATTAATGAATTAAGTAATAATGTTTGTATTTGGAAATGAGATTTTCAAAAATCAGAAATGAATTATAAAAATCATGTTTAAAGCAAAATGGTTAAATATGATTTTTTTGATATTAGAATGAAATAATGATTTTTGGAATTACAACTCATTTCTATCTTAAGATAAGAACGTTGTTGTTCAAGGTCTGAGAGGAATTAAAATACCCCAACTTGAACAACTTCAGGATTATCTGAGGATGATATTAGTTGTAATGGTGAAGAGCTATAGAATAATTTATTATTTCCATACGAGAAATAATAACGCAATGTAAATAAAAGATTTGAGAATATATATAATGAGATTTCCAAGTAACGGAAATGGAAAGATAGAGGACTAAATATATAATGATATTCCCAAAGTAAAAGAAATAAAAGGAAATTGTGTGAAATTATAATTGTATTTTTGAGATAAAAAGGAAATGAAAAAGGGAGTTTTGGAGTGGATTTATTCTAAAGAATAAGGGTTGATTATTATTTCAAATAATAAAACAAGATAGATTTTGTAATATTGTTTTACAAGCGATAAGATAAATTTATTTCCCAATTATAAATAATGAGTAATGTGATAGAAAATGGTTTGAAATGATAGGAAAATAGAAAATTAGATATGAATATAGAATATTTCCCTAAGTATTAAAACAAAATAGTTTTGAAATAATCTTATGTGAAATAAGAGGTGAAAATTTATATTCGTAAGAGTTAAGAGTTTAAATTAACCTTCGTTAATTATTTTAAATTAGGAGGCCACGTAATGCTGGTACTGAACTAGTAAGCTCATTTTATTCTCATTGTTATTTATTCGATAGTTAAATAACTGATTATCAAATCTGACCCATATGCTTGTTGGTATGGAAAGTCTGGGATTGAATTTATATTCGAAAAACATTCTGGTAAATACGTGAAAGATGCTGATTGAAGATAGAGCAGTGAAGACCGTGGATCTTCATAAGCGAAATGACTATTTATCGAATTCTCTGAAGTCGCGCCCACAGATATTCTAATGGTGATCCTATCGTGGTTCAAATCACCGGGTTACAAGGACTACTTGCTATTGATCCATAGGGTGATACCTAGGATGTGGTAGGAGGGTGCCTTCGGTTCACCCTGTTCCTGGATGACTTGTATGGATTGATGTCTAACAAAGTATTTCCAAAGGATTACGTATGTTGATTTCTAAAACGTAATTCTGTTGATGGCAGAGAAATCTGTTTCTCTTAGCTTATACACCTAGGGTATTTTTGTGGGCGTCAATTAGTGATATCCAGCGGATCTAACAATGTAGCATTCAACATGGATGGAGATGTGTTGTTCTAAAGGGTAAGCTTAACCTCAAGCCTCATCAACCGGGAAATGGCACAAAATCGGGTAGGTTGCATGGCTATGTGGGTCGCACCCATCAAAAGGGTATATCATTACCTGATCTGGAGAAATCAAATGCCTTCAGATGTCCCTTTTTATTTTAGTATATATGCTATCAGTTCGGTTGGTTGGCCCCAACTGTGGAAATGATATATTCAGTACTCTCATGAGAAGTGAGGGGCCAGTCATGTTTAGCATGGGTTGTAAGATGTTCTTGTTGAACCCCAATGTATTCATCTCCAGAGGTACATTGTCGGGAAGGTGGTCCCATACCATGCCAGGAAATCCATTCTCTAATAAGCGCCTACAGTTTTGATTGTATACTATGTATGTTGAGCGTGATATTCAAGCGTTCTGCTAAGTTGATATTTATTTGTATTTAGACACTATTATAGTATCAGAAAAGATATCAATTCAAAAAATATTTTGGGTTATCATAAGGTAAAAACCGACCATATTTATGTGTGGATTTGTCTTACGATGATCCTTTTCTTTCGAAAAGGTTTTTGACTTTAAAACCAATTTGTGTGATACCCATAAACTTAGTGTGTTGTTCTCACTTTGGTTCACCAAACTGATCCGACGTTTGTAATGTTCGGGTTAGACCGGGTTGTACAGGTTCAGGTTATCAGATACTGTGAAGAGACAAGCTGGAGGAGTTCAGACGTATGATATTATATTATTCCACTGTGTGTTGTACATGAGGACAAATTATTATAACTGTCCAAATGTGTTGATGTACTTTGATAATTGTAAGTATTTTTAAAGCTCTCAGTAAGATTTATTTCTATATTATATTTTGTTCTGCTCCGATGTGAGAATCTGGGTTGTGATAGTTCTTCTTCTTCTTCTATTACAATATTTCTTTCTCTTTTATCTCCCCTCTAATTTTTTTCTAATAACATTTTGGTGTTTCCGATGCTTGAATAGTCGATAGGGTGTTTTGTGTCGATTTTCGGGGTCGAAAATATCTTGGTCGTTACGGTGGTATCAGAGCGAGGTTTAGTAATAACCTTGGCTCTGTGGTATAACTCGGTAGAGATGGGGTTAGTAATACCCTAGATTGAGTTGAGTGTATATGTATGAGAGCGTATTTGTAGATTTCATATATCAATGTTTTGTATTGTGTTGGTTAATCAGCTCAAGTGTTGAGAAGCATTGAACTGGTAATGGATACAATACTATTTTGTAAAGAAGGTAAATGAAATAATGTTACTCGAAAAATATTTTTGTATAGAAAGGAATTAATTTTAATAGATTATTGAGATATTGGTTTGTTTATTGATGGATTTGAACGGAATTCAAATTGGATTAAAAATTTGAATTGGAACTTAACATGGTTAAGTGAAATTAAATTAATAATGATATTGAAATTAAATTAAATAAATTTGGAATTCGAAATTTGAATAAATAATAATTAAATGGAAATCAATCAGATATTAATGACCAAAATAAATATTAATATTGAACATAAATTCAAATGATTTGGTTGAATTGGTTGTGTATTGGTTGTTGATTATGAATTGTTTGTTATTGGATGGTAGATTGTTTGAATAGAAATAACCAACAATTTAACGGAGCTGAATGAATTATAAACTAAAGAATAAAATTCTCGTATAATAAAACTGAAAAGAAACTGCATGTGAATTGAAATTTATGATTTAACCCTTTATTTAAAAATGAATTGATGCTACCTATTTGATTTTTTTGAATTGGTGTAGTTGACTTGTTGTTTAATGAAATACTATTTAAAATTTCATATATCTGTTACTTATATGTTTAATTGGGTAAGTACAGGTACCAGAAGGCTAGGCGATTGATTTTTATTAACTAGATCGCGATAAATTGAGAAAATATGCTCAATAGCGCTTGTAAAAGGTACGTCTACGCGAAAATATAAAATTTTGTGTTTTGGTTTTGGTAATGATTTCTTACCGTGTGGGTCGGTGTATATATATTATTTGTTCCTGCGAAATCGCAGATGTCACTCCGTATAGAGGAGACTCTGCCGGATTTTTACGGGAATTCAATGTGTTAGAAACTTTTTGATATTTTTGAAAATTTATTTTATCATAATGAATTGGTTTTCGATTTATAATAAACTGGATAATGGGTTTGTAACGTTCTTTTCACCTTAGTAATTTCGGGGACGAAATCATTTAAGGGGGGAAGAATGCAATGTCCTGTATTTTTGGTAGTAGAATATTTAATTTGTTATTTTAAATATTATATTTGGAATATTAATGTATTTTAATATTGAATTCGTTTATTTAAAACGACGTTTGAACATCAAGTTTATGTTTAATTTAAATTGAGCTCAAAATGGCACGACATTTCGTAATATGGAGTTTTAAACTTCAATTTGATATACAGAATCTGTTTTAAGTTGGATTTCTGTGAAACAAGAAACGTTGGAATCTTGTTGATTTTAATTTTCATACGAAAGAGAAAAATCGAGATTTCATGCTATAGATTGTTAGTTATGTCCAAATCAAATTTTAAAATAGTCTCTATGGAAATCGTTATTAAAATATAACGTTTATTTAATAAATTAAATAGGATTTTTATATAAATTGGATACCGTTTGACTCGAAATGTATGATATTGAGTTGTATAATTTATATTTGAAGTTGTATATATATATTCAGTTCGGACATATATGATAATAATAATTTTTTACTATTTATTTGAATTTTTTGGAATTTATATAATATTTATCGATATTTTATAAGCCTTAGAAATAGCCAATTTTCAAACAACCTCCGTTTGCGATGAAACGAATTTTGTTGGATCCGGAACTTCAAAACATAGCATGCTGCAAAATTTGGGGCCAAACGGAGTTAATATGTGAGCGTATGAAATTTAATTGTAAACCGACAAACAATTTAAAATATAAAATATCGTCGTTTTCCAAACGGATTCGGGTTTCGACCAAACAAGTTTGATTAGATCCTTATCAATAAGTTATTATTACATTTTAAATTTGGTAGCAATCCGATTAACCATGTGGTTATGGCAATTCCAAACGCCCTTATTTTCATTTAATCGTTTGTTTTATTTTGGCCAATTTAGATAGGGGTAACTTTAAAGGAATAAACGACTGGCCAAACGAACTCTGATTTTAATGAAATAAATTTCATTGGATTGTCAGGAAAAGGCCTAATATAATCTCAAAGTTTTAAGTTGATTGGATTTGTTTTGTTATCGTGGGAAATTTAAACGCGTGATTTCTAGCCTATGATTTATTAAGGACATTTTACAAACGACCTCGGAATTCGATGAAACCTATCCATCGGGTCCGGAATATTTTTTTATGCTAGGATTGGGAGTTTTGTATTGATTGGAAATAGTATGTAATGGTTTTTATGCGATACTTCAATGCTAATTTTCGTAAATTAAAATAATCTATTTATATTTCCTTATATATATATATATATATATATATATATATACCATCTCATTCAGGAACCCTAAATTTAATCCCTGCGAGGTCAAACTTTATATTGCTGCAACTTAATTCATTCGATGGTCAAAAGTTCACTGTTTTCTTCCCCAAATCTATTTGATCCTCTCACTAAATCGCAAACTCCTCAACTACAAAAATCTCGAGCTACATGAGATCCTTCAAATGACCGGTCGAGATCTGTTTCTATGGAGTGTTGTAGCCGGTAGATGATCACGAAGGTTGGGCATATCAAGGATCTTTCCAGGCGGAGTAATGCACTAGGGTGGTCGTGACTTAACGCAGTCATCGAGAGGCTTCAGGCGCTTCAGTCGGTCGACTCAGATGGTATTCTGGTGGCTTAAGCACGCTGTGGTGGTGATGTTTAGTGGTGCGTGCGTGATCTAGAGGGATGCGTGTTTCGAAGGGCAAAGAGTAACATATATCGGTCCTGGAAACCTACTAATGACAACGTAATTAGGTTTAAGCAATTCAATTAAGAGTTTAATTAAGTAGTTAATATTAATTTATTAAAATATTGGTCGATGCAGATTAAATCAAAGGCAGTGGGGAGAACGGTTGAGCCTGCAGCTTTTAAGCGGAAGAAAACAATGAAGGAAATAAAACATTTCAGCCGAAATCATACACTGTTAAGTAGTAATTAGAGTTTTTCAAAATAATTAATTAAGGATTTATTTTTACTAATTAAAATAGGGACTAAACATGCAATTTGATGCAGGTTCGGACGTGCTAAAGGAATCTAAAACACAGGCAAAGTGAAATACGATCGGCTATTGCTTTTTAAAAAACGTAATTTAGTAATTATAATTATCATTAAGATTAAATTATTAATTAATTCATATGACTTGGACAGTGATAACTTCTTACTAGGTTATCCGAACAGAACGAAATAAAAGACGTTGGGATCGTGGCAACGAACGCTGCCTTCTGGAACAGAAGTGGATGGAATTGGAACCAACCGGGATTTTTAATTAAATTAAACACTCATTTAATTTGATTAAAACCTACCGTTTAGATGACTGTGTCAACTCAAGGTGAGTTAAACTCACTCAGTTCTTCCCACTTATATTTATACAAGTTGGGTTTTTATTTTGTGTGCTATGGTTGCTAATGGTTGACTGTTTGTTAAATATATATGCATATATTGAATGAACAAATGAAATTAAACTTTGTTTAAATTCAGCGGAAAACCAAATCGTTATTTAATGATTGGAACCAATTGAGGTAACTTACCTTGTTGGTCACGTTTATAAAATGAACATGTTTATTGAAATGAATTGTTTTGTTGTGTTAAATTATTATTATTGACCGGTACAGAAATTATTAGTTTAAATATTGGACAATTCTTATTAAATAATTCTATTTAAGATAATGTATTTGGATGCAGGGAAGAACATGTTGGAGGGATCTAAGGGGATTCCTCAAATGTATTAGATATGATTTATTTTTATATTATCATTATACGAACTGTTCTGATGGGAAGATTGATTTAGTTGTTGACCGTTGATTTGAAATTCAACATTTGTTTTGTTTTAGCCAATGGGCAATATTGATTGAGTAATTGGTAGTATATGCCTATAAATCAATCGTTTTCTAAATATGGAATTATCGTCACGTAAATCGATGGAAAATAAGTTATAAAAATTATTTTTATAACTAAAGAAAGATTTTTTTAAAATCTATTATTTTGAATAAAAATTATTAAAGAGAAATGAATATTTATTATTTAAACTTGTAAGCGAGTAATAAATGATTTATAAAGAAAATTCTGATATTAATCAGATTTATAAGCAAATAAGAAAAAAATTAACCTAATGGTTAAAGATTGGATAATTGTTTTTAAGAAACAATTAATTGGAATTATTTAAATTGATTAAATTATTAATTAATTTAAAGTGGAACTAATTACAATCGATTAACGAATTAATCACAGCTGAGTTGACTAAGTCAACCGTTTTAAATTAGACTGGTTATTTAATTAATTTACTTTTAAATTAATCTAATGTAATAATTTAACAAATATTTGTGTTAATTTAAAAAAAATTCAAAATGGGAATTTATTTTATCTAATAAAGAAATTAACTACTTCTGTAGTAGTTAACGATTGAAGTAAATTGTTATTTTAATTAATACTAATTTGAAAGATTTCTTTTTAATTGGAACTCATTAAAAAGTAACCGAAGTTGAAGTGAAATCTAATTAAAGTGAAAGGGGTTTATAAAATGGTTTTAAACCCCAAGTTTTTATAACCAAGTTATAAAAGGAATTTTAAGCTAATACGATAGCTTAAATAATGTTGACTTAATATTTGAATTAAGTTAAAACGAAAGTGAGATGAAGAGGGTTTATATCAAACCAGAATTTATTGAAACAAGGTTTATAAAAAAGCAATGAGGTGTTACATCTTTAATTTTAGAAATAACGTGACTTAATAATGGAATTTAGTAAAATGAAGGAAATTGAAATAATATTTTCAAGCAGGAAATGGTTGAATGGATTATGGAAGAAGATGTTTATAAGCATTTACTTTATCAACGAATTAAGTAATAATGGTTGTATTTGGAAAGGAGATTTTCAAAAATCATAAATGGATTATAAAATAAATGTTTTAAGCGAAATGGTTAAATATGATTTGTTTTGATATTAGAATGCAATAACGATTTTTGGAATTACAACTCATTTCTATCTTAAGATAAGAACGGTGTTGATCAAGGTATTAGAGGTAATTAAAATACCCCAACTTGAACAACTTCAAGATTATATGAAGATGATATTAGTTGTAATGGTAAAGAGGTATAGAATAATTTATTATTTCCATACAAGAAATAATAACGCACTGTAAATAAAAGATTTGTGAATATATATAATGAGATTTCCAAAGTAACGGAAATGGAAAGATGGGAGAATATATATATATATATATATATAATTATATTCCCGTAGTAAAAGAAATAAGAGGAGATTGTACGAAATTATAATTGTATTTTTAAGATAAAAAGGAAATGAAAAAGGGAGTTTTGGAATGGATTTATTCTAAAGAATAAGGGTTGATTATTATTTCAAATAATAAAAAAAGAAAGATTTTGTACCGTTGTTTTACGAGCGATAACATAAATTTATTTCCCAATTATAGATAATGAGTAATGAGATATAAAATGTTTTGAAATGATAGAAAAGTAGAAAATTAGATACGAATATAGAATATTTCCCCAAGTATTAAAACAAAACAGTTTTGAAATAATCTTATGTGAAATAAGAAGTGAAAAGTAATATTCGTAAGAGTTAAGAGTTTTAAATTAACCATTGTTAATTATTTTTAAATAAAGAGGCCATGTAATGTTGGTACTAACTAGTAAACTCATTTTATTCTCAGGATTATTTATTCGATAGTTAAATAATTGACTATCAAATCTGATCCATATGCTTGTTGGTATGAAAAGACCGGGATCGACTTTAAATTCGAAAACCATTCTGAACCAGCAATTACGTAAAAGATGCTGATTGAAGATAGAGCTGTGGAGACTGTGGATCTTCATAAGCGAAAGGACCACTTGTCGAATTCTCTGGAGTCGCGCCTAGAGATATTCTAATGGTGATCCTTTCGTGGTTGAAATCGATGGATTGCAAGTACTACTTGCTACTGATCCATAGGGTGATACCTAGGATGTGGTAGGAGGGTGCCTTCGGTTCATCATGTTCCTGGATGACTTGCATGGATGGATGTCTGATAGAGTATTTCCAAAGGATCACGTACGATTATTTCTACAAATGTAATTCTGTTGGTGGTGGAGAAATTTGTTACTCTTAGCTTATACACCTAGGGTATTTTTGTGGGCGTCAATTAGTGATATCCAGCAGATCTGACAATGTGACATTCAAAGTGTATGGAGATGTGTTGTTCTGAAGGGTAAGCTTAAGTTCATGCCTCATCAACCAGGAAATGGCACAAAACCAGGTAGTTCGCATGGCTATGTGGGTCACACCCATCAAAAGGGTATATCATTACCTAATCTGGAGAAATCAAATGCCTTCGGTTATCCCTTTTTATTTTTGTATTTATGCTATCGGTTCGGTTGGCTGGCCCCTAACCATGGTAATGATATATTCGGTCCTCTCAAGAAAAGTGAGGGGTCGGTCATGTTTACCCTGAGGTGCAAGATAGTCTTGTTGAACATTCTTCTCTAGAGGTCCATTGTCGGGAAGGTGGTCTCATACCTTGCTAGGAAATCCATTCTGCAATAAGCGCCCGCGGTTTTGGTTGTATACTAGGTATGCAGAGCGTGAGATGCGAGCATTTTGCTAAATTGATATTTATTTGTATTTAGACACTATTATAATATTAGAAAAGATATTGATTCAAAAAATGTTTTGGGTTATCGTAAGATAAAAACCGTCTGTATTTATGTATGGATTTGGTCTTATGATTATCCTTTTTTTTTGAAAAGATTTTTGACTTTAAAACCAAGTTGTGCGATACCCATAAACTTAGTGTGTTTTTCTAACTTTGGTTCACCAGGATGATCCGACATTTGTAGTGCTCGGGTTAGATCGGATTGTACAGGTTCAGGTTATCAAATACCATGAAGAGACAAGCTGGAGGAGTTCAGACGTATGATATCATATTATTCCGATGTGTGTTGTATATGAGGACAAATTTTTACAACTGTCTAGATGTGTTGATGTACTCTGATAATTGTATGTATTTTTAAAGCTCTTGGTAATGATTTGTTTTTATATTGTGTTTTGTTCTGTTGCGATGTGAGAATCTGGGTTGTGATAGATCTTCTTCTTCTATTCTAATATTTCTTTCTTTCTTATCTCACCCTCTAGTTTTTTTCTAATAACATTCCGGTGTTTCAAATGTTTGAATAGTCGACAGGGTGTTTTGTCTCGATTTTCGGGGTCGAAAATATCTTGGTCGTTACACATACATTATTTAAATATAAACAAGTGATTATAAGGTGAAAAAAGGGTGTCATATAATCCCTATATATATATATATGAATTTGTTCAGGAGGTGAACCGACTAGAGTTGTTACCCCCTTAGTGCACCTAGTCCGACCTGCGGGTACCACATAAGTGGGTGATCTTAGCATATGCACATGGTAAACCCTTAACTTGCCATTCCGAGATTCGAACTCGCACCGTTGTTACCTTGGCACAAGTCCTTATCCGCTGGGCTAATATTGCTGGACTATCCACAATTTTCCCCAAAAAGTTAGTCATCTGTTATATGCCGAGGTTCTTATTATTGTATAAAATCAAATTGTGAAGCGAGTAGTGAACTGAATGACATTTTTAATAGATTGGATAGATATGCGGGATTAAAAGTTAATGAACATAAAATGTAACGTCCCGTATTTTTATGGTATAATAATTAATTTATATAATTATTTAAATAGTGATTTAGATATTTAAATGGTGGCTTAAATTAAATAATATTGAATATTTAATTAATATAAATAATAGAATACTGTATTTAATTCCGAAATGGTCGAAAATAGTGGAATTCACTATATTGAGTGAATTGGATTACTTATAAGATTTAATTCAGTTTAGAATTGAATTATTATAACGTTTATATTTAATAAACGACGTCAGAACGTACAATTTATAATATAATTTAAACCGAGCTCGTAATGTCGTGGTAGTTCGTAATTTGGTGATTCGAACTTCGAATGAATACACAGAATTCGTTTTAAGTCGGATTTCTATGAAACAAGAAACGTTCGAATCTGTTGAACGATATTTTTCTAATGAAAGAGAAAATTCAAGATTTCATCATGTATATTATGATTTATGATAAGTAAAATTTTAAAATAGTCGCTATGGAATTTGTTTGTAATTTATAACGATTTATTTATATAATAAAAGGTTTTTTATTATAAATTGAATATCGATATAACTTGGATTTGAAATATCGAGTTATAAATCCAGAGATGCCTATTTTGGAGTTGTCTGATATGCTATGTGAATATATATGATAATATTAAATTATTATTATTTAATTTAATTATTTTTAAATATATTAATATTTAAATGGTTTATTTAGAGCCTTAGAAAATAGCCATTTTTGCAAACAACCTCCGTTTTCAACAAAATTAATTTCGTCAGATCCGGAATTTTAAATTATTGTTATATTTCAATTTTTGTAATTTTAGAGTCAGCATGTGACCATACGGGATTTCAATGTGAAAAATAGTCAATAATTTGACTTTAAAAATACGCTGTGTGAGCAAACGGACTTGGAATTCGACGAAACAAGTTTCGTTGAGTTCGTAATGTCGAACTATAGGTATGTGTCCATTTCCATAAAAATTGGATATCGTATGTGACCATGTGGATTTTTAATTGACAAATATAAGTAGCGATATTTTATAAATCAATAAAATAAAATACGAAGCTTACATTAGAAGCTATCTATCCTTATAAATACAAAACCTATCCTCTCTAAACCAAGAATTTCATTCCTCAGTCAACCGAGAAATGCGCCATATGTTTTCCCTTCCACTAAAAAGATTTCGAGCCTCATAAATTCGTAGCAAACCAAATAAAATTAGTAAAACTTATATCTTTGAATTCCTCTTTGGTATATCTTCAAGTTCATATGTGATTTGCTAGTTTCGAACTAGGTTCTGCTCGCTGCGTGTAGAACATCAACGTTTCTAGGGTTCGATTAATTGAGCAATGGCGATAGTGCTTAGGAGTTTGGAGTTTCGATTCAAGAAATGGACTCCGTTTTTGAGTTTAGCTGATGGAATATGGCCTGCTTAGAATTTTGGGTGAACTTCAGTTAAAAAAAATCTTGCGCGAGTTCCTGTAGCAGTTGCCAGCGGGTTCGAGGACAAAAGGTAGAAGTCGGGTGCGAGTTAAGTGGGATGAGCATGTAGCTGATGAGAATGTGGAGAGGAGTTGAACGCAATTGTTTATTTAGAGATTCATGAAGTACGAGAGGAGAACAGGTCGAAGTTTTGGATGGAAATGGTGGAGTATACAGCGAACTGTCGAGAGGAGAAGAAGAAGTAATGGCAGGTAGAGGAACTGATTAATGTTACAAACAAAGTTAAGTACTGGTTAAGGTTTATAAATTAATTAAAGGCACTACACCAGAAATGCCAATTTGGCAGTGCTCATAGCTGTATCAAAATCGATTTGATACGGTTTTAAGTCGTATCAAAAAATGGCGTCTTTGTTTCTTTAATACGGTTTTAAGCCGTATCAAAATCATAAATTGATACGGCTTAAAACCGTATCAAACTAGTAATTTGATACGGTTATGATTTTGATACGGCTTAAAACCGTATCAAATTACCAAATTGATACGGCTTAAACCGTATCAAGTTAGCATGTTGGCACTGTCAACTTCATAGATTGATACGGTTTTAAGCCATATCAAATTCGTAGATTGATATAGTTTAAAACCGTATTAAACTGCTATACTGATACGGCTTAAACCGTGTTTAATACCTCATTTCTACAATGCTATAAATGAATTAGATACGGCTTCCGTATCAAAATCGGTATATCATATATGCAGTATACAAAAACACTATATATATATATATATATTGTTGACGCCAAAAAGTGGTCATCAACGGCCAAAAGTCGAATTTGAGCGTGGTTTATGAAGAAATATCAGAAAAAGCGAGAAAAAACAAGACAACGGTATTTTTATAGTGGTTCGGCGTTAACGAGCCTATGTCCACTTTATAATCTCATAATAATATCATAAAGTCGGAGATACAATGAATGAGATCGTCAGGATCTCTATTACATAATCGTTTTTGAGGAGTATAACAAGTATTTCATGATGAAGTTAGTTGGCGGCCATGATTGAGTTGTGGAGGGCATGCTTGAGCTATAAAGTCAGGCTCAGATCTCAGCCAAAAGTTCTCTTCTTTGTTGTATAGCTTGGTGTATTTATAGGCAGTAGGCTTCAATAATTGGAGGTGCCATGTTTCGGTTGATCCATGTGAATAGCGGATAATGGAGCTGAGTCTTGATTACGTGGAGAAGTTCCCTTCAATATGTTGCAGCATAAATATAGCTTGATCCAAGTTTATAGGCTTTAGAATAGGTAGTTGGACTGAGTAAGTAGGCTATTAAATAGATCTCATGACCAAGTCATAGTTGTAGTGTAAGCTGATCTCATGACCGTCTATCCCAGGTCTTTTGGGCTGAAATGCTTCTATCCAAGAGCCCTCGAGTCAAGGAGCCTCGGGCCAAAAATGTATGGGCTTGTCCAAGCCCTGCTCGAGTCCTGAGTGATCCTGTGATGGGTCCATGGGTTGACGGCCTTGCCAAAAGGCGGGTCAACACTTTGCCCTCCAAAGTACATCGTGTGGCGGACAGGATGTACTTTGAGTAAGTCGAACTGCATCTCTTTGGAATGTCATTCATCTTCGAGAAAGCAATGTTGAATTGTCATGTCTTTGAGAATAGTCCTGAAGCTTGAATTCTTTTTCCTTTTCTGCCTCGTCGAGTCAAGAGGTCGAATGAAATCATCATAAGTCAAGCTAGGCTGCTGGCTTCTGCACGTGGTTGTCTATAAACAGGTCATCGCCAAACGGTGTCATCTCCTTATGGAAGTCGAGAGCATGGTCAAGTGTAAGGTCAAGTCAGGCCATTAGTCACACACAAGTCAGTGCATGGTTTGGTTATCCGAGTCATGAGATAATGTAGAAAATCAAAAATGGTCGGGTCAACACTTTTGCCTTCGACGTTAAGGCAAAAGAGAAATGTTAAGACGAGGATGAGTATGACTCGACCGCTCTCCAACGACGTCTCTAACTCTTTCCCATGACTTCGATGGGAATGTAAACTCAATAAGGGCGTGAACTGACTACCTCTGATGACGACCTTTGCCCTTGACGAGGGAGCAAAGGGACGATGCCAAGGCAAATGTGACCCGACTGTTTGCCCGACTAACTCTAATCCTCAGAGCTTGGATATGAGTATAAACTTAGGACGAGTGTGACAGGCGCACCAAGATTTAATACCACTCGATCCACAACTCTAACCCAAACTGACTTTGGGAGAGTATAAAGGACGAGCCACGACGTCTATAACTCTAACTCTCACGACTTGAGAGAGAGTATAAACCTATTGGGTTAGTGTGAATGGTGTACCACGACTTAAGACCGCTAAACCCCCAACTCTAACCCTGACCGACGAAGGGAGAGTATAAAGGACGAACAACGACGAGAGAGTATAAAGGACAATGCTGCGACGTGCATGCAATCTTCATTGCCCTCCGACCGAGGAGAAGATTATAAAGGACTTACGGACCGGACATCCGAATAACTTAACCCGGTTCCCATCAACGCTGGGGGCACGGGCATAGATTTCTGAATTAACTTCAAACACGCTTCGGGGGCTGCGATTGACATTGTCTATGTCTTGCTGCGAATAATTGCCCCGAGTGAAGCGTCGGATAATGCTAGCAAGCTAGCTCCCATCTCCGAGGAGTCGTTGCCATGAACTTAATTCTGCATCCTGAGGAAATTCTGTTCGAGGATTTGGCAAAAGCATTCTCGGAAGGGTGACCGTTGGCTGGGCTCGACCGCCGAGACTTGAGTGAAGGTGTGAGGGAAGGTGAGATCTGGCGACTGGTTCATGGGGAGAATGGCCCCTCTGGAACCAGATGAGTTGTGTGTCGACCCATTCCCAGTCCCGAGGGTCCTGGCCGATCTAGCATAGCATGTGATGTTCGGAGCCCAAGATTGCCCCCGTTTGAAGCGAGGTTAGGAGGGTCTACGTTAACATTCTCTTCCGCTGTTGCGAGGGTCGGTGCAGCGGGCTAGTTGTCCTCGTTCGAAGGGAAGGCTGCACCAGCTCTTGGTTGAAGGGGAAGAGTGGTTAGACTGGTCTGTGGTAAGATCCCGGGTTGTAATGGGCATGGCATTGATGCTGAGGGACCCGGTGGTAGCTCGACTGATCCGACAGGTCGAGATGTTCCAAGGAGCGGAGGAATATTTGCCAGACGACCTAGATCATGATCGCCCGCCTCCTGAGATTATGCTGCCATAACTGCGCTGGTCGCTGGAAGCGATACTCCTGGCTGTGAAGCATTGGTTGGTGGGACCAAACCAAGAAGAAATAAAGGTGTAGGCCGATCAGTGGCCTGATTCTGTGCAGACCGAAGATCATTCATCGCTCCAGCTTCGTTTGGTGGAGGAATTGATGTTGAAGCGTTCAACCCCGCACCCAGTCGACCGAGAAGGTGCTCCATCGACTGTTGTTGTTGTTGTTCGAGGAGTTTGCCCTGAGATGCCATGCGATCTCGAAACTCGGTCATAATTTTGTCCAGGTCGTCCCGGGTAAGAAATTGAGGCTGATCGTCATGAGAGGAAGCTTCGTGACTTACTTCCGCAGCATCTGTCTCGGCTGCGTTGGTGCCCGAGGGACGAGAGGATGTTGCATCTTTCTTTCGTTTGTTCGCCACGATCTGAAACAAGCAGAGGCTCGATGGCCATTTTTGAGATCATCACATGCCATTTTTGATTTTGTACATTATCTCATGACTTGGATAACCAAACCATGCACTGACTTGTGTGTGACTAATGATCTGACTTGACCTTACACTTGACCATGCTCTCGACTTCCATAAGGAGATGACACCATTTGGCGATGACCTGTTTATAGACGACCACGTGCAGAAGCCAACAGCCTAGCTTGACTTATGATGATTTCATTCGACCTCTTGACTCGACGAGGCAGAAAAGGAAAAAGAATTCAAGCTTCAGGACTATTCTCAAAGACATGACAATTCAACATTGCTTTCTCGAAGATGAATGACATTCCAAAGAGATGCAGTTCGACTTACTCAAAGTACATCTTGTCCGCCACACGATGTACTTTGGGGGGCAAAGTGTTGACCCGCCTTTTGGTAAGGCCGTCAACCCATGGACCCATCACAGGATCACTCAGGACTCGAGCAGGGCCTAGATAAGCCCATACATTTTTGGCCCGAGGCTCCTTGACTCGAGGGCTCTTGGATAGAAGCATTTCAGCTCAAAAGACCTGGGATAGACGGTCATGAGATCAACTTACACTACAACTATGACTTGGTCATGAGATCTATTTAATAGCCTACTTACTCGGTCCAACTACCTATTCTAAAGCCTATAAACTTGGATCAAGCTATACTTATGCTGCCACATATTGAAGGGAACTTCTCCACGTAATCAAGACTCAGCTCCATTATCCGCTATTCACATGGATCAACCGACACATGGCACCTCCAATTATTGAAGCATACTGCCTATAAATACACCAAGCTATACAACAAAGAAGAGGACTTTTGGCTAAGATCTGAGCCTGACTTTATAGCTCATGCATGCCCTCCACAACTCAATCATGACCGCCAACCACCTTCATCATGAAATACTTGTTATACTCCTCAAAAACGATTATGTAATAGAGATCCTGACGATCTCATTCATTGTATCTCCGACTTTATGATATTATTATGAGATTATAAAGTGGACATAGGCTCGTTAACGCCGAACCACTATAAAATTACTGTTTTCTTGTTTTTT
Organism: Allium sativum; assembly: GCA_030737875.1. NCBI lineage: Eukaryota > Viridiplantae > Streptophyta > Magnoliopsida > Asparagales > Amaryllidaceae > Allium > Allium sativum. The sequence continues at coordinate 41,198,539 of CM060913.1, forward strand.
CTTGCTTTTTCTGATATTTCTTCATAAATCACGCTCAAATTCGACTTTTGGCTGTTGATGACCACTTTTTGACATCAACATATATATATATATATATATATGCACAATAAAGAAGATGCACTGCACCCATATAAAAGTATATAAAGAAGATACACAAAGCATAATTCGATTAATACATAAATCATAACTTCAGTTAATACAAACCACATAACACAATATATACAAAGCATAATGTTTACAGTTCTTGCTCTAAATAAAAAGGAGACAACAAAACTGCAATTGCCAAGCCCATGCAAGTCATGCTTTTTCCAAAGCCTGAAAAGAAATTAAAATAACAAGCATCAGTTTAGTTTCGTCTCCACAACAAGTCATGTAATGTACATAAAATGAGAAATTAGATAAGAAGCATAATAATAACAAGAAGTCATGTAATATATCAAAAACTTTCCCCACACCAAAACAACCCCGATATTGTTTTGCATGGAAAAACATCTTAATATTATTAAAAATAAGTAGGGTGTTTTGCATGGAAAAACATCTTAATATTGTTCTAGGAATATAGCTTGTACATCTGGTATGGGTTTATATATTCACTAAAAGTATAAACAAACATGATTGTAAAATGAAGTGGTTAGATTATCATTAGTATATAATCATGATTCATGTCGCATATTAAAATAAATGACCCGGGCTGTAGCCCAGGGTACAAGATAGGCAGGTCTATCCATATATATGTTCCTACTTTCTAGTTCTCACTTCTCAGAGAGTATATTTATTATTACTACACAGAATTAAATAAATGAAAACGTTCTGCCTAAAAGAAATAAAGATAATTGATAATCAATGCTCGATCAGGGTTTTTAGTCCACAGCCATTAGACCCGTTGTTAAAGTCTGCGGGCTGTGCCAGTTAATTGTAAACACCGAAATGCGAGAACCTTTGAACAATCACACTTTAGACATTAAGCTTGTTTCTGTAACATATTATATTATGTATTCTAATACATTTCGAAAGGAAACACAGACTGTCAATCTCCCAAGGTATGCTAGTCACATGTGCCTTGTGCGCCACAAATAACAGAGGGACATAATGTTCTATATCTAATATTAAGTGTGCATCATAAGGAACTCGTAATGGATATTAATATTTGCGGAATCTCAATAATTGAGTGCTTGATTTAGAATTATTAAATGTATGTGTGTCAACATTGAATATTTGACAGAGGACAACGATATGCTCAGAAGATAGATCATGTGGAGTGGACCTTGTTTTGTCTTCGTAGAAATACGATGGATAATGAAGCAACATATCAATGATTCAGAATTATTAAATGGGATTATAACATGCACAAATATCTTCCATAATTTGGATAGTAATAGTAAAATATGTTTGTCTTACACTATATCTGTATATCAATATACTTGGCCTTAATTGCTACCAGGAAAAGCCATTGTTCCATTAGGCAAAACTCTATGCTCATTTTTTATGACAATCTTAACATAGCCAATCAAAACAAGTTTTTGTAGTATTTATCTGAATTAATCTCATTACATATTCAAGTGGCGTTAAGCATGATTCTACTGCATGTAGATTGTAAATCCATTTTAAAATATATAAGGGAACACACACTAACAAAAAAGTGGCCACTTCTGCAAAAGTAATCGAAGAATGTGACTTGCAAACTGAGACTCAGTTGCAAACTGATCTAATTTGCAACTGAGTTGCAAAATGAACTCAGCTTGCAACTGAGACTCAGTTGCCCAGTTTGCAACTGAGTTGCAAACTGGACTCAGTTTGCAACTTCAGTTGCAAACTGGACTCTGTTTGCAACTGAGTTGCAAACTGAGACTCAGTGGCTCGCCTAAGTCCTCGTCTTTCTCGTTCAACTTTTTTTGTATCCATAGTGGCTTGTTGTTAACAGCGAGATGTGTCAGTCACATTTTTGTCATCCACATTATTGCATGAATTTATAGAGTTTCTTCTCTATTTTTGAATTAAACTGCCTAAATGTATAATCTTCTAAGACTGTCTTTTAGCTCGAACATAGTACCATATCTATTCAGTTTGATCATTAAAATCATTTAGGCTTTTCCTAAAGACTGCACTCTAAGTAGATCATTGGAAAAATTGTGTATGCAAAGCTTATATGAAAACAGTAGTCAGAAGAACCAAAAGAAATAAAATCGAGAACAGTTTGAAAATTACAACTGGAAGTAACGAGAAATGTACCTAGTCATGACATGCAACTAGGAAATGATCTGACCCTATATCTGGGTAAAATAGTAATCCGAGTCCAGCAATAATAACCTGTCCTCACATAATCTTGTAGCATATTTTGCTGATGTAGCAGTTGTCCATAGTAATGGAAGTACATCTTTGCAGAAGAAGACTCGATTTTATGATCAAAATTGCTTTTAAAAGATGAACATGATCCATTTTCGGTAAGAACTCCTGCAAAATCAAGAGTTGGGGATCTGTATAATTCAAAAGGTAGAAAAAAAAGAGACATGATAACAATACAAATAGATACGATGTAGATAAGGATTGGTCATATGCACTTAAGATCAACTACTTTACACCTAGTCAAATAATGTGTTCAACTTTAAATTTGAGTATTTATCATTCAATACTAATCGCTCTGAAATTCATAAATTTCATATATTAGTATGACTATAGTGGACAGTGAGTGGGTTGATAATGATGATTATTAACTGTAAACGTTGCAGCTATAGTACTTTAAAAATGGTCATAAAAATGATATTATTTCGTTGCATTGTCAGAACAGATTGTTAAACACTTAAGATTATTTATCGTTGACCGATATCCAAGATGGCATAGCCTGAGTCAATTAACTATAAGCATTATTTAGGCATAAGTCCGAATGATATATAAAATTGCACAATAACGGTGTTGCTAAAAAGCAATAGATGATACCTAATTTTTGTGGCACGTAATAATATGGATTCGAGGGAATTAAGATGGATGAATTTTACGTAAATTCACAAGAAGCAACTACGCTTCAGTTGGATTAATTCATCAAAAAATTAAAAAACATTCTTCTGCAATAAATCCATATGAAATTTCTGCTTCACATAGTCCATGATCAAGGAAGCAAAATATAAAAGTAAACAATGAAAACAAACCATTAAAATACCATTCATCAGAGAACTACATTTAATCTCACTCATTTTAATACATAGTTTAAACCCAACATGAATTTACTGAAGCATCTCTGCTTCCAAATAATCAAGTTAACATCCTATTTAAACTACTGACATTGTTCTTTTATAAGATGGTTCTGGGGTTTCCAATACCTCAAAAAAATGATAGTTAATGCCATCTCTATAAGGATCTCTACTGTTTAACTTACCACCTTGAATGAAAATTTAAATGAAAACAGATGTTAAAACATGTATACATTTCATAATATACATGAAGAATGATATCAAAGTGTGTAAATTTCAATTTCACTCCAATCACCAAACGTCCAAACGAAATCGCCTTGGTTTTTTAATTAAATTTGATATCAACGCTGCTATCCCCTTTCTACTATTTGGACCACTTTAGATAAGAAGCTCCCACTTGAATTGTGTCTGTTCCTCTTTGCTGCTGTTGTGATTCCATCCTTTCTCCCGTTGCCAACACGGCCAACTCCGGCTCTTTATGGGAACGGCTACCGGTCGCTTACTCTCTTTGTACCTTCCAATTTTCCTACGCCCTTATTTCGAAGTTGTCATCTTCAACGGACTCCCTATGGCGGATAGTCACTCATCGATTAGGTTTCCTCAAAGTTGCCAGTTCTTTGGATGGGCATTGTTAATACCACTTTTGAAAGTTCAAGTACAATAATGATATATTGAAGCATTAATTCTTCTAATGGAAAAGTCTGATGTACGATGAAAGTATGATGGACCTTCCATATGTCGAACATGCAATGAAAACAACGACGATGACAGCGAAAAGAGCAGGGATCAAGCTCGAGCTTTAAATATGTAAGAGAACGCACATGTAAATGTGGCATGTGCAATGCATAGAATTAGTACAGTAAGCTTTGCTGCCAAATGATCAAATGTCTGCTTTTGCTGCCAACTAATTTTCATGCAGAAAGGTGTAATGATAAAGTATATGAATGCTTTCCTAAGTTGGATGCACTTTTCTTCTTTCCTTTATTCGTTTCTTGATAACATCTGTAAAATATTGATTAATGCTACCCAAATCGGTCTTTAAATGCTTACTTAGAAAATAAAGGGCGAACTTGATTGATATAATATATAAATTAATATCCATGTACTGATTATGGTTTAATAACATTTCTAAAATTCATCTACTTTCCCGTGTTTTGGGATTTCTTTCGACAAATTAATTGTGTTCTAATTCAAATGCATATAGACAAAAATAATTGAGATAAATGCAAGTGCTTTCAAAAAAAAAAAAAAAAAACATTCATATGAAAATGATTGATTATCCCCAAAAATCTTAAATACACCTGATAGGAAACAAGTTTTTTTCTTAAAGATAAATTTGATAATAGTAGATTTTCCCAATTTTGAAACAAATAAATAGAGAAAATTTGGAACGAAGGTTAATTTAGGAAAACAGATTGAATATCTTCTAGAAGTTTTCCTTATTTTTGCAATATGCCTAAATTTAATATCTTCCAGAAGTTTTCCTTTTTTTCCAATATGCCCAAATTGAATATCTTCCAAATGTTTTCCTTTTTTCCAATATGCCCAAATATATTTAAAGAAATGTGAGTTCGTCCTGAAAATATTTTCAAAAGAGGCGGACTATTCTATGAAATTGGTAATATTTTAAAAGGATTTTTGATAATTTCGAATACCTGATTTTTTTACTTTCAAAAGCAAAAGATTCACTATTTTTCTTTTAGAAATTAACATTGTTAGAAATTCAACTCTTTATAAGAGCTCAGCTATTAACATTTTTAATTTTTTTCAGAATAATTTATGACATGGGGCAGTTTAATTATAAATTTTGGGACTTATACCAGAATCAGTATGCTGAAGAAAGCGTTAGTTATTTGTCATATAATAAGAAACCATTTTTTTCAAATGGTCAACTCATATGGAACAATTTGAATATTTCAAATCTTAGGAGACAGTACATAATATTGATTACATTAGCATTATTCATGTGCAATGCTAGCCACTTTTTTTATATTACAGCAGATATAAAAAAAATACAGAAGGCTTCATTGTTCTCCTCTCATCATGAACATTGCAAGCTATATTTCCAATTATATTATTTGTTAGTCCATGGTTATCATAAAAATTAAAGTGCAAAATATATTTGGCATGCTCGATAGGATGGATTTATAATAGACACCTACTGATATCAAAATTTGCTTCATTTTCTTAAACAAGAAAAACCAGTCAGCATTACTGTAAATAATATTTTAAATCAGTTGTTTCCATCTCCAGCTTTATGAGGCCATGTACTTGATGTTGTATAACAACTTTTGAAATGTCATATGATTCTCTAATATGTGTAAAGATTGCAAAGACAAAACTAATGTATTTTTGTATGTTAGAAAGTGATTGAAAAACCTTAGAAATGACCATTATGTGTATAAGTTAGTTCGATTTTTGCTTATTTTTACACTTCTGCTTGCGATATCGTTTACATTTTTCGGGTTAGTGCATTATTAAGGATTTTAGTAATTTATCATAACGGTCAATATATAGAAAACTATTCTACCAAGGTTTGTGAAATTTAATTTGTTACAGAAGCATAGTGAAATAACGGGCATTTGGCATGTACATTGGCTGTCCAACATCTTTGTATATCTTCTACTACAACTTGAGTTCAAGATGGTTCTGGATGAAACCCTCTGAAAACAAATTCTAATTATGCATTTCTTTTACCTGTTCATCTTTAATTTTTTTTAACTACCTTTAGTTTGGCATTCTCTCTCTCTCTCTCTCTTTGCTTTTGGTCTCTCATACATGTGCTTTCATTCAATGAACCAATGTGACGTATGATTATATTTGCAAAGCACATGGAGATGTATGAAAGTGAACTACCATATTAATGTTCAGTGCTTCAAAAAATACTTAAAAGTTCAGTTTCTTTTGGCATCGGTGTTAAGTGTGGTCCATATGCAAATGCAAGTCATTTTAAACATGAATATCAAAAATGAAAATACTTTCCAGGGCATCAAACCTGGCTTTAGAATAAGTAGTTACCATGGAATAACTATAAAATATTTGGAAAAAAAACATATAAAGAGTATGGACAACCCACAGACAATATTTCCTATAACTAAATAATCAATCAATGCAGTATGTACTTATATGAGATCTATTCGTAATATATGAAAAAATGCTGAAACTACGAGGATAAACTGCTGACTTTATTAGGATGTTGCAATGGGATTGTAAATTAGATATTTTTGATATATATACCATGGGATTGATAAGGTTTTATATCATGGTTGTCTGTGAGTTCGTCGACATGTTTACAAGCAAAAACAATGCACTTCACTTACTAATTTGTTTTAATTATGTGTTACAGATAAGCAATGGTTCCAGCCCACAACAAACTGCTGTCAGCCAATTGTTATAGAAGAGGATGAAAAATTCAACAGCCGTTCATGCTAAAGTAATCTCAGTGCCAAAAAGACAGTCGTTTTAAACATGAATATCAAAAATGTTATCATACCATTATTACCGGTACTCACTTTTTTAACATGCACTTCCACTGAAATTATGTTTAAAATACTTCTATTACATATTAGACAATTTTATTTATGTCAACTTATGATTACTATCACAAAAAAAAAGTGTGTAAATTTCATTCTAATGGAGTACCATTGCCTTCACTTGATCTGTGTCTCCAACGTGAAAATGCAAAACAAAATGCTTCAGTTTCAAAACTAATCCTAAATGCTCTCGATACAAGTTTCTGATTAGAAAAGACTGTTCGATAAATGGTCTAAAACATTCCAGGAAAAGGAAATGGTTGTCGTATTAGCACAAAACAGGTTAGTTTCTCATTTCATGTTGAAGTACAACATCTGGAGGAAAAGATTGATATGCTAACCATTTAGCAAATTTTGTATGAGCAAGTTTTATGAACACAGAACATGAAAATGAAAATCACAGTGAGCAATGATGGGAGTGAAACTGAACTGCAACATTATAGTCAATTATTCGTAGCTTAATGTAAATGTTCAAATATTCATATCTTTATATCATTTTGTAAAACCAGCATTCCTGTGAGCCATATGCAACAACCTACTATACCAATTTTTGATTACAAAAAAAAGATGACAAACAATGTTTTCACTTAGTGGGACACGACATATTTCAAATTAGGTACTGGTATTCATTATTGAAGAGGATAGCATATTTGATTTGGGGCAAACAGATATATTCATTATTCATTAATGAACTTGGAAATTGACACACACTATAATACAAGTTATAAATCATCTGCCAAAAGAAAATCATAGATACAGACTACATAGTACATGTATGGGCCTCAAAGTTTCCACTTGCATGATTGGTTTTATAAAATTCACCCAGTTTTGTAACTTAGCAAACCATAACAATTTATATTTCCAATTGCAGCATTGTTATCCTCAATAGTATTTTTTTATTAAACGGAAAAAGAAAAAATGTCGTGCGAATATTTGATAGGGCTCAAATGCTTGAAACTATGTGAATTACCATTTTTAAGTTTATTTATTCATTATTTGACTGATGTCCCCCCCAAAAGAGGAACACAAACAATCAAAATCGTGTGCTTTCCACAAAATTGGTGACCACTTGATGATTAAATCGCTTACTAAATAGCCACGAAACTGTTAAAAAATTATAACTCAGTGCCATATTCATCATTCTATTGTATAAGCAGTACAACAGTTTATGAAATACCTTAGGATGATTGGTATCAAATAGAAGAATAACAGATGCATTGCAGGTTTTCATCAAGGTCAACTCAATTGTCTTCAACTACACTACTGATTAAGATCCAACACCAGGGCTAGAGAAAATCAATGATTTAAAACGAAACTAGCGAAATTGAATAAAGATCAACAGAAGTACTGCTGTCGATTGTAAATTGATAAACCTAAGGTTAACATCCATCACCGATTTCAATTTTCTAATACGTTTGTGGATAAATTAACTAATGATTTCATTAGTTTCCAATTTTTTAACGCGATTCTAAAATCTAGGTTTAACATCCATCACCGATTTAACCATGATTCTTCGCGATTTCAGACTAAACTAAAAATTAGGGTTAACAAAATAAAAGCTTACCTTCATACGTCGCAGTTCTAGAAATGGAGGACGAAGTAATACGCGATTTCTGGAGTAAGACGAATTGAAATTAAAATGGATGAAAGGGAAAATGAAAATTAACGAGGGAAATAAATTTGATACGAATGGTGGAAAATGAAAAATAACGGGGAGGACTGAAAATATGGTGCGTTTATGAACTGATCTGAAGAATGAGTGATCTACAGTCAGATTTCACCTATTTGAGAAGGTCGGCACTGCTAAAAGAAAGTTGACACGGGTATGGACACTATCAAATTTGATACGGCTTAAAACCGTATCAAATATCTGCATCCTGGTGTGCCAACTTTGTTGTTTTGGTGTAGTGAAGTTAATGATTTGTTTGAATAATCATGGAGACGCATAGGAGGGAGGATCAAAGTAAAAGTAACAGGGGCGACCTTGTTTTTTCAGGAAGAAGAGATTACGGTTGTCGTTCTAACATGAAGATGAGCTGGTTTTAAATGGTGTGGCCCAATGGAATTTATATTTATTTAGTTTAATTTAAAATGAAATAACGTATTTATTTATTAAATTGATAACTTGACCATACATTATCATAATTTGATGAAACAAGATCCATTAAGATCGTATGGATGAGGGCTACACAATGGAATTGATTCGGAGTAAATCAGAGCTCGTTACAATTTATAGTGAATTAAATTGCCTGATCTGAATCAACAACGGTTTATCGTTGTCTAACGATAAATGTTCAATGTGAGTAAAACTCACTAACTCTTTCCAGTTTATATTTTTATAAACGTAATTTAGTATTGATAAATGATGATTGATTTCTGTGTGATGATTGTTTGAATGAATTGCTAGTCAATTGGTTGAAAATATGGATATAGTTATATATATATATATAAATCGTTAATCGAACATTGATTCTGTTTATTAGAATATTTCATATTCGGGTTATTTATGTTGATTAACATCTGTAGATGCAGGGAAACAGGTTGTAGGGTTCCAACTAGATTCCTCAATATTTATATTACTGGTTTTCATATATTGTGATATATGATGTGGTATATAATCTGTTATTGATTATGTGTGTTTGGATGGTATTAATCATTTTTATTTTGGTATTTTAAATACCATAAGTAATAATGTAATATAAAAAGGGTTTTTTGAAGTGGATACTACATTTAAAGAATTTTATAAAATCACATGGATTTTATAAAAGGAGATATTTAAAAATTAAATAAGGAACTTCTGTATAAAATTATTAACAGTTATATGGAAGTGTAAAAGACCGTTTTTGGTTAAAATAATTAATGGAAATAAAAAGAAGTAAATAAAGAACTTTATGGAATAAATATAGTTTTGGAAATTAAAAGAAGTAAAAAAGGGAATTGGCGAGATATAAAAGAATTATGGGAGAGTTGATTTAAAGAAAATATTTAATGGAAATCTGTTTTTAACAGATAAATTGAGAAGAATAATTTATACACGATGTTTATAAATTAAGAAAATATATATCATTTGATAAATTGAATAGATAAGTCTAAATTTATATAGAGAAGTAAAAATCGGTTTTAACACTGATATGAAAATGGAATGTAAACTTAACAATTATAAAGGGAACTATAAAGGATGGAATATGAATTTGAAAAGGGAGAATCTATTTTATAAATAGAAATGGAATTTCGAATGGGTTAGAAATAAGTAACTTGTTTAATAATAAAACAAGTATTGTGATTTATTAACAACGTTTATAAATGGAATAAAAATAATTATCAATGGATAATTTGGATTTTAAATTCAGCAGTGAATTTAAAATGGGAAACTGAGAATTTGTTTTGAAAAGGAGATGATGGAGTTAATTTCGATGTTCGAAATGTGAATAGGATTAAATAAAATCCAAAAAGATTTGTAATTAGAATTCGACTAGGCCAAACGTAATAAAATAAATTATTTTAAGAAATTATATGTTGAATAAATCAGGATTTGACAAGATAATTAATGTTCGGCTTGAAATCGATATTTTATAATTGAATATAAAGGCGATAGAGAATTGTAGGCTTATTAAATAAAATCAACTATGAAGTTGACATGTAAACGAGATTTGATAAATAAAATGGAATGTAAATAAGAAGTTATAAAATGACTCGATAATTGGAGTTTAAAACTGTATTAGTATCTAAATTATGAAATCAAGTTTTGATTTGATGAAATGAGTCTAGTTTTCTGTAAAGGAATAATATTCACGTTTTAAAGTGAATAACGATTTTAAAGCAAACGTTTTGTAGAATTAAAACAATTATAAAAGGAAATTGGTAATTGTTGGGAAGTACTAAATTCAAGAATGAATTTAGAAATTGAGTTGACTCGAAAGGGTAAAATATGCTGGAGCTCGTAACGTAAATCGAATATAGTTTATTCGAAAGGGAGATAATCAAATATAGTTTATTCGAAAGAGAGATAATTGAATATCGTTTATTTGAAAGAGAGATAATCGAATATAATTTATTCGAAAGTGAGATAATCGAATATAGTTTATTCAAAAGAGAGGTTATCGAATATAGTTTATTCGAAAGAGAGATTATCGAATATAGTTATTCGAAAGGTGGTTATCGAATAGAGTTTATTCGAAAAAGAGTTATCGAATATAGTTTATTCGAAAGAGAGTTATTGAACAGAGATTACTCGAGAGAAAATTATACATTGGGATTCGACTATATTGAATGTAGGAAAGTACTATTTACTTTCCGGTTTTTAAATCAACATTTATTTATTAAATTGTTTATTTATTTATTTAAATTAAGGTATAAAAGTTTCATTTAAAGTTAGATATTTCGGAAGTAGGGATTATAAAGCTATCATTATAACCAACGTTTTTCATAAAAGAATTGGATTCGTAAACTGAATCCGAGAGTTGCATAAGCAATGATTTGATAAGAAGATTTAAATGGAATTAAGGAAAATTAGAAAGTGACTGGAGATTAGTTAAGTTGAATGGTTTTCTGGATATCGAGCTGATGTTGGTTTCGGCCTTTGGGGTTGATATTCAGGGAATTGTTCTCTTACTAGTTCACAGTTAGAGACGGATAGATGTGGAAAGATAGTGATACATGAATAAGAAATGGAAATTCTTTCCAATGGTTAATAACATATATTTTATAAATTTAGAAAATAAGAATTTATGTATATATGGGAATGAGAAATGGGGAAATGAATAAATTAATGATAAATTAATTTAAAGGAAAAATTATTGATTTATGATTGATCGATAAAATTTCCATTTGGAAATAAGATCGTTGTGTGTATGGATGTTTTCCTTTGATAGTTGAATAATTGACTCTCAAAGTTTTGACCATTTTTTGGTCGTCAATACGGAGAGACCGGGATCAGATTTATTATCTTGAAACCACTCCGTATGGGGCGTTAGCGTTGCGAATCAAATATGATGAAGATAATTGAAGACGGAGTTTATGCAAGGACTTTTCTGGCAAACCGTAGGTAGAAATTGCCTAAGATGGGTTCACAAAATAATGTCTTTGGTTTGTCCAGTCCCAGGACAACTTGTATGGAAGAATGTCTGACAGAGTATATTTAATAGATCGCATAAGTTGATCTCTTTAAACGTATTTATGTTTGGTGGCGGAGGAATTCGTTTTTCTTAGCTGTATACCTATGGTATTTTTGGAGAAATCAATATGTGATTTGGTGCGTATGACAATGTGATATTCAAAGTAAAATAAAGGTGTAATCTATACGTTATGACCTCAAGCCTCACAACCGGGAAACGGTATAAAATCGGGTAGGTCGCATGGCTAAGTGGGTAGCTACCAATTAGGGTGTATTGTCACCTGATATATAGAAATTTCATTTACTTCTTTAACCTATTTCGATGCTGTCCCTTTTGGGAAACAGTTGCTGATCCCAACCGTTGGTGATTATACATTCGTTATACTCAAGCGAAATGAGTGACCAGTCATGTTTAGCCTGGGTTGCAAGATGTGCTTATTGAACCCGATGTATTCCTCTCTACACTGTCGGAAGGTGGTCCTGTACCTTGCCGGTTGGAATCCATTACTCAATAAGCGCATGCGGTTTTTTGATTATATATTATTTATGTGGAACCTGAGATGAAAGTGTTCCACTAGATTGCTATTTATTTGATTTAGACATTATTATAATACCATAGGAGTATGGATTTTAAAAGAATGTTTTGGGTTATCGTGCGGTCAAAACCATCTGTGTTTATGTGTGGATTGGTCTTATTATTATTCCTTCCTTAAAAAGGATTTAAAAGTTAAACAAATGGTTGGAGTTTACTCACACCAGTCACATGACTGGCCCAGAGTTTTTTTATTTTATTTTCCCTAAACTCTTGGGTGCCCAATTTTGTACGGGCAGTCAAGTAGTCAAGATTTTACAGATATACTTGGAAATCCGGAGCAAGAGGCTTTAGGATTATATAACTATTGTTATTTCTGCTATGTTGTACGTGTTGCACACTGATAATGGTATTGTATACAGATACTGGTTTTATATTCAGAATTATGTTATATAATATACTTATTCATTCCGTTATGAGATTCATGTTACGCTGAATCTGTTGTTATGTTCTTCTTCTTCTATTCTAATTTTCTATCTTATATATTCTCACCCTCTAACTTCTTTCTATTAATGATCTGGAATGTTGGATGCCTGAATAATTGACATGAGTTTTATGTTGATTTTCTGGGTTGAAAATTCGCGTTCGTTACAGAAAACAAAATGTTGCTTTAATTCATATTATTCTAGAAGGAATGATATCCTGAGAATTCTTAATGTTTCTAAAGGTGAATTACTAGTTAAATATTTAGGCGTTCCTTTGTCATCAAATAAAATTACTGATAGATAGTGTGCTACTCGTATTTCTGGCATCAGAGATAGGATTTAAGGTTGGAGCTCTAGACTTCTACCATTCGATGGTAGAGTTGAATTAGTTCATATAGTGATTCAAGAGAAAATTTATTTTTAGTTACAAATTTTCCAGTTACCAGATGCCGCTATAGGTAAAAGTGGAAGTATTAGTGCATATTTCATATGGAAAAAGGGGCTTCATAAGATCAAGTATTAGAACTTACGCAAACCTAAGAAAGAAGGGGGCGTTGGTTTGAGAAATCTTAGAGCCATGAGGGATGTTTTTGCAGCAAAGTTAGGCTGGAAGATTATTAATTCTTAGGGTTTGCGGGCCAATTGGATGAGGAAAAGATACATTAGAGATAACTTTTAGACTGTGGGGGCTGATAACAATTCTTCTCCCACTTGGAAAGCAATGCTGAGATCTCATGATACACTGGCTTCCAACTGTGTGAAAGAAATTGCTACTGGGAGAGACAGTGATTTATGGCGAGATCCTTGGTTCCATGGTTAATCTCTTGTTGAACAATTGGGTTGGGATACGTACTCTGCCTATGGTTGTCCGAAAAAGACTGTTGATTAAATCATTAACAATGGCAGGTGGTAGGTTGATTAAATTCCAGTTTCTAGTGTTTTGCGTGATTATATAATTCAATCACCTATTTTTGATAATAGAGAAAATGATACTTGGGTATGGAATCAGTCTAACAATTTTATTATAAGAAATGATTGTGTTAACAACAGTAGCCTAATCCCTCTATGGAATGGTCTAAGATTGTGTGGAATCAATCTTATGTTCCTAAGATGGCTTGCTCTACCGATGATGCAGTGTTGCAACGACTCCCTACCAAAAGTAGATTACGTAAATGGGGTGTTAATATTGACTCAATTTGTGTGTTATCTGATGAAAAAGAAGAATCCCATTCTCGTCTATTTTTTAAGTGTGTTTATTCCTAACATATTATGAAGAAATTTTTTGGCGAGCAAGTTATTCGTCTTACGAATTGTTACCTGGATCAACTTGTTGCGTACCTGGTGGATCGCTGAAAGAATAAAAACATGGTGACCAACATAAATTGCATCACCCTCACAATTGCAATTTGGTGGATTTGGAAAGAACGTAATAGGTGGATTTTCCAGAACAACAACAAGATGGTAGATGAGATTTTTGGAGAAATCAGTACTAACATTAATACTATGGTGAAACGTAAATTAAGAAGAGGACTTACATCCCGCTAGGAAGACAGTAGAGATGATGCAGAACTCGGGAATCAAACGGAAAGAGGCATTGGAAACTCAAATAACTCTGTTCACCTTCGGACGCCATGAAATCCTAGGGATTTGGAGAAGATGCCTGTTTTGGGAAAGTGTTAGGTTAAATTAGTTTGAGTATTAACTTTTTATTATATGCCAGTTGTGTTGGATTTTGGGTATATCGGTTGCGTTGTATCACACATATCAACTTGGGTTGTAATGCCTTAATAAAATTGTACCCATTTTAAAAATATATACATATATTTATATATACACATGATCAAGAGCACCCTAAATAGTGCAACACCCCTTTGGCCCCTCTAAACCACATATTCTGGTTTATGTAACAACCCGGAAAATCAGAAACAATTTAAAAATTTATTTTAAGGAAATTTTGTTATAAAATGCATCAGAATTTAAAAATTCCATTATTAAATTATTGTATATATGAATAATAATAATAATAATACCGTAAAACTTTTAATGTTATCTACGTAATAACACATGATGTTAATACTATATGTTTTGAAAATTGAAAGGTTGCAAACTTTCTAATAATTGTCATTAAATAATCTAGCATTTATCTCATGTATTTATTCTCTTCTCTTTCTACTCTTTTATCTATCATTCAAATTCATTTAGAAACAAAGTTATTCCCTTTATTTCTCCTTTTCTTCATCCCTTCTCTTCATATCTACAATCTTCAAATCTCAAAATAAAATAAAGTAAAAGCCTACAAAACTATATGCATATTTCTATGATTTATTCTTATTAGTCCAATTAAATATGTCCCCTAAATTACGTTATTTAATATTACGTGTTTTGAAATTTAAAACGTAACATAACTTTCTTATAGTCATCATTAAAACAATAAATTATGCATTCATTACTTTCCGTTCTTCTCTTTCTTTATGTAATTTTCTTTTGAATTTTTAATAAGAAATAAAGGTTAATGAACGTTGATTAGATTAACATGACATGTCTAGTCAACTAATTTATTCACTTGTAACCTACTACATATGTAGAGACTCAAGTGAGGAATAAAATAAAGTATATAACCAAATATATATATATATATATATATATACACACACATTATATGAAAATATGTATAGGCGTTGTATGAAAATATATGTATACAATATATGAACATACATAAATGCGATATATAAAATGGTCATGAAATGAAATTTTGATTAGTTAGTTAAAAATATATTTTGTTAGACAAAAGCATCGCTATTAGCATATTAGTGAAATATAAAATCATAAATATAGGAAAGTCGCCTCTTTCATAAAATAAATAAATTTTGAAATCATATTCAATGAGGCGTGTCATTCATTGCAAGGAAAAAAAAAGGAAAATAATAATAATAATGATAATGATAACAATAATTGCCGCATGCGTTTCATTCATATCCTTTAATTCTTTATGTTCTCTCTCTTTTTTTCATATACATATATGCCATACTATATACCTTTTATAAATACAAGAAAAAAAAGAGGGAAAAAAGGATAAGATAGACAATTATTAAATTAAATATTATTTAATATATTGTTATTATGTACTGACCTTTATCTCACATAGATTAACACCTCATTCCTATCAATTAATTTAATTCCTTTATAACGTGCAATATATGGTTAGCGGGCCTTTTCTGAATTAAAGAAGTAAATACTTGATTTATTTATAAATACCCTAGAATAATCAAACCCTAATTCATATCATAGCCACTGCCACCCTATCCTTCAATGGTCACTCTTCTTCAAATTTCCTTCATCAATTTCTTCTAATCCATCACATAATTCACGAAAATTATAAAGCCAATATTGGGGAGCACAACGAGACCTCTCCAGTCAACGGTCAAGATCACTGAAGGCGGCCTCAATCAGGGTGCGATTTGGAATCAGGAACGGCAGTTTTGGGTTGAGCGGTTATAAAAAGAGAAGGACGGGTTTTGAGAAAAAAGATTAAGGGATTTTAATTTTTAATTAATTAATTAATTATATAATTAATATAATCAATGTTCGTAATGTCGTATCTCTCTCATACGAGGTTGGAATCGGACGAAACGAAATGCGTTGGAATCACGACGATGAGATCTGCAATATGGAACTAACTAGAGCTGAAACAGAGCACGTTGGAAATTCTGATAAAAATCATGGTGAGATCTCTATTTTAAAAAAAAATGAATTATTTATTGCGATGTGAAATTTATATTTATATTATATAGAATTCATGTTGGTGTTGTATAAAATTGTAATTGTTTGTTTGTGATTACGTTGAACGACTGAATTGAATTATGTATATTCATGTTTTTCAAAATGTATGCATACAATAAAAACCATATTTTTATTGTATATTATAAAATAAAAATGTGTTAATACATGTTTGACATTAAAAAGTCATTTTCGTATGTTAGATTAGAAATATAATATAAAAACATGTTAATACATGTTTGGCATTAAAAAGTCATCTTCTTATGTTAGATTAGAAATATAATTAAAAAAACATGTTAATACATGTTTGGCATTAAAAAGTCATTTTCTTATGTTAGATTAAAATAAAATAAAAACATGTTATTACATGTTTTGCTATTTTAAAAGACATTTTTAATATGCTAGAGTAAAATAAAAAGAATAACATGTTACTACATGTTTGGTTAAATAATAAAGATTACATTTTTATTACATATGGTGATCATTAAAAACATGTCATTTTTGTAAAATCATGTCATGTTATTTAAATATGCCATTTTTGTAAAATCATGTTATGTTAGAATTAAAATATCATTTTTGTTAGATTAGAATAAAATTAACATTTTTGTTAGAAATGTTACATTAGAATAAAAATAACATTTTTGTTAGAAATGTTACATTAGATTAAAAATAACATTTTTGTTATAAAATTATCATTTTAGATAAATTGTCATGTTAGATTAAAAATAACATTTTTTTTTATAAAAATGTCATTTTAGATAAAATGTTATGTTAGATAAAATTATCATTTTAGATAAAAATGTCACGTTAGAATAAAAGGTCATTTTAGTTAAATTGTCATGTTATAATAAAAGGTCATTTTAGTTAAATATGTCATTTATGTTAGGGATGAAAATGTTGAAACTTCAAAATTCACATTTTTAATGTAAAGAAAAAATATATAAAATATTCATTGTATGGATAATAATGTTGAAACATTAAAATTTACATTTTTAATGTAAAGCATGATTTATGTAAAATGATCATTGGTTGAAATATAAAATGTTTAATAATAAAAAAGTTTACATTTTTATTGTATATGAGAAAACATGAAAAATGAACATTAGTTTTAAAAGATTCAAGTTAATAAATTTTGTTTACATTAAAATTTACACTTTAATGTATGTATGAGTTATATTAAAAGATTCATTGTTTGAAAATTTGTTTTCACATTAAAATTTACATTGTTAATGTAAAAATGAATCATTAGAAAAAGGTCATTGCTTGAAAAATGTTTTTATATTAAAATTTACATTTTTAATGTAAATGAATCATATGAAAATAAAAGATTCATTGTGTAATAAAATAAATGTTTTGATATTGAAATTTACATTTTTAATGTAAATAAATCATTAGAAAAAGTTTCATTGTTTAATAAATTACGTTAACATTAAAATTTCATCTTTAATGTAATAAAGGATTGAGTAAAAAGATTAAACTTTGGTAAAAATGTGTTAACATAGGAAAGTACATTTTTAATGTACAAAAGATTATATAAAAAGATTAAAATTTGATTATAATATGTTTACATAAAAAAGCTCATTTTTAATGTATAAAAGGATTCAATAAAAAGATCATTGTTTGATAAAAATGTTTTTACATTAAAAATTACATTTTTAATGTAAGTAGGATTAATTAAAATATGCATTGTTTAATATTAAAATTACATGTTATAGAAGTAGAAATGTTCACTTATAGGATATTAACAATAACACGTTAGAAAAGTAGGAAAATACATTGGTAAAACATTATCATGATTTTGTTAGCGATATTAGAAATAATTCAAACTGGATTATAATTGGTTAAATTTAATAACCAATGATTTATGTATGTAAACTGTTGTTATTTGAAAACCCCACACGGGTATTGGGATGATATCTGTCATACACTAGTCCCAGTATTTAGATGAATGTCAACCGATGGATTGACACTCTGTGATGGACATTATTTATTTATTTATTTTAATGCTCACAGTTATAAATTTCACTCTAGATGTGAATGGATTGTTGATTGATTATTTCTCATTATTGTTATATACATGCGTTGTATGAAATCCATGTAACAGAAGTTATATGGTGATTGATTGAGTCGCATTCCAATTCAGAATATCTTTTAAATAAATTTTTTTTTATCGAAATGAACTAGTTATTAACTAGAATAAATCTTTAAATTAAGATTAAATGAGGTTTACCAATAAATTAATATTTACATGGAATTTAATAAATAAATTATATTCTTAGGTTTGTCATGAATGGTGTCTTCAATAACACTGTTCTTAGATCCAGTTGAGAAAAGAATAAATCTTTTAATTAAGACTATTAAAGTTTCCAATTATATTTAGAAATTAGAATAAAATGAAATGTGAATTGGGTTTATTGTGAACCGTGTTTTTAAACGACATTTGTTCTTTCACCCAATTAACAGTGATAATATAATTTGGAATTTATAAATCTTTTATTAAGATTTAATGGAAATTCTCCAAAGTAAAGTTTTCCAATTTAACATATTAAATTGGAATTGAATGGGATTCGATTTAATAATAATCGAGATGAGCTTCTGTAAAAGAAGACCGTTACTATATATGGAATTTAAAAGGCTTTGCCGTTATTCCATGTATATTATTAGTCTGATACGGGAATTTATATCGATTATATATTGATTTGATTTCTGTGAAAATTCCATATTTAATGGAAGATGACTTTTGGTTTATCATGAACTATGTTTTAAATGACATTGGTTCTTTAACCCAATTAAAGATAAGATTAATTTCATAAAATTGAATAATCATAAAGTAATGATTTTTGATATTAAAACCAAATTGGTGTTTTAATGAATTTCTAAAAAGAAGATTAAAGAATAAATTTAAAAGAATTTATCTTTGATAAATTTAATGGGAACCTTCCCCTAATAATGTGAATATTTATTTAAAAGAATATTCTGGATTGGAATGAGGTGTATGATGTGTTTTATAGCACTTGTTATTGATTATAAAATACGCGAGTTATTCGGAAAGACTGGGTTTAACCCGTTTTGAATAATTATTACGACGATTAAAAGTCGAAGATGAAGACAGTGGTTAAAGACCGGAGATCTTCACATCGTTTGGGTGATTACTGATTTCTTGATTGGGAGACATCCCAAGATAAGGTAATAAATGGTGATCGTCCTAACGTACTTGGAAATCGACGGATATGCAAGAACCTCTCTCCTGTATTGGACATATGGGACAAGGAATAAGGTGTCTCCGGTTTCGTTCAGACCCAGAACGAACTTGTAAATGGATGGTATGTCTGACGTTGTATTCTTTTATGCTGTATTCGTTGATCTCTGCTAAATATATATCTGTTTGGTGGCGGAGAATTTATTCTCTTGCATAACACCCTTCTTTGAGACGTACGAGCTTAGAGGTTATATATTGGCAGAAATCAATGGTATGGTATGGATTGACAATGTGGCATGCCAAGATGCAAATGATCAAGGCTTTTGTTGAAAAGCAGGGCCTTGTGGTTGATGATCAAAGCACAACCCATTTAGGCATAACTTTGTGTATAGTGTAACTTCACGAACCTCACACCCCGGTAAGAGTCAGAAACGGAACAAGGGAACGCAGGGAGTGCACATGTTTCTTTCTAGCTAGAAGTGGTATTAGGGTTTTGCAAGCCCTGTCATTTTACTTATGTGGATGATGGATTATGAGGCCTTGGTTATATTGGTCGATTGTGACCAATTTATAGGTTCAATAGGACCGGGAAGCGTGTGTTCAGGCATAACTAATCCACCAAAGTATTTGTGGACTGGCCCTGCAGGATCCAAGGGTTCACTACGGGGGATCCTGAGACATTGCTAGAGTGTCTCAAATCGGTAAGGAGATTGTCCCTAACCTTGAATCATGATGGATATCCAACTTCCAATACGACACCATACGGTTTTGAATGTAAAACTAGTATGGCGACATAGTATATGGTAGCTATGCCGTCTATGATTGATATATTAAGATTGAAATGTTTTGAAACATATATACACTAGTAATAATATCAAATCCGTTTTATCATATCAAGCATCTTTTGACCATTATAAGGTAAAACTCTATCCTTCGGTTTGCGTTGCATTGTGTGATGGTACTTGAGTCTTATAATAGTTTCATTTTTCTAAAAAGCATTGCGTTGTTTAGCAATTTACTTTATTTATGCACCGGCAATTCAATGTAGTAAACCCGTTCCGCATTAGCGGCATGGTCCTATGATTAGCCTTATTATTAAATAAATCAAGTAAGATTTCTCATACCAGTCCCATGACTGACCTGTAGTTTGTTTCACTTGCAAACTCGGGTGCCCTCTTATCCACACGGGCAGTCAAGTAGTTTATTTTGCAGATATATTGAGCAGGATTCTAGATCGAAGCTTAAAGCTGTATCCAGAGCAATGATAGTCTTCCACTGCATTGTATTAAGTTCATTGTAAATTTATCTTTCGCTGTATTATATTCAATGTATTGTGATATATTCTGTACTCTGATGTAACATTATTATAATGTGTATAAAAGTCTGCTGTTATTCGTTCTAATGTGTTATATTCCCAGAGTTAGCGTATTTAGGTTTTGAATGGTCTTGGTTGATTTAGCGATCAATTAGGTCCGAGTGAAATCCGAGTCATTACAGTTTATCTCTCCTCCCATTAACTCTCTTTCATCATACTAACTTATTTTACTATAAATGAGTGGTGGAAATAGGAGTACTAAAGAGATGCTTCATTTTTTACATGTTGTTGTTGAACGCTTAACTATATATATATATATATATATATATATATATGTATGTATATATATATATATATATCTGTGTGTGTGTGTGTGTGTGTGTGCGCACGCGGCGTGTCGTCGCCACACAAAGCAAAACAAATGACAGAAAATTACGTCCAAATTTGAGCTTAAAATCTTATGGGTGCACAGAACATATACACAAAGTGTAGATACAAAGTTTCAGTTCAGTCAAAGCATTTGTAAAGCTTTTTAGGTGGAGAAAAATAAATAGATGGGAAAGAAGTTCCACATCTATTTAAAGTTGAGTTGGCAACCGTGATCGTTTGATTAAGATCATATGTTTATTATTTGCAATCATCGTGTTGCAAACTTAGCACCAGATAAATGATGAAGAAATTGATATTTAAAATATTGAGTGATCAACTTTTAAGTGCTCACCCAAACATTTTGTCAAATGATGTAACAAAAAGTGTCAACAATCAAGTATTTAAAATGGAAAAATTGTATGCAAAATATTTAAATGAAATTTTTTACTTGTTTGCGTTTTAAAATCATAAGCGGTAATTATTCCACAAAAAAAGTCCATTAAAACTACCGGAAAAGCTTGTAATAGTTTTTTTTACAACTGATAACCATTTATGGTGAAATTCGTAGTTGTAATAAGAATATATATATTTTTACAATTGTCGTCGACAGTTGTAAAATACCCTTTAAACTAAATAAATTATAAAAATGTCTTTTACAATTGTAAAAGGTTTTTTATAACTGTGATTGATAGTTGTAAAAGAATTTCTTACAACTGTGATTGACAGTTGTGTAAAAAAGAACACAAAATAAAAAAATCTGGATACATTTTGCAATGCCAATCACATGCTCATCAAAACTAATATCACGACGTTCGTTATTTATACATTTGAAAACAACTCAATAATCAGCTAACTAACCCATCAATTATTAGTTGAAATAATATATCATTAGACATGTTATCTATGGTCAAACCAATAAAATGCTTAAGATAACAAAAAAAATCAAGCCTCCTTAAACAGTCAGTTCAAATAAAATTTAGAAGGCATCACCATGCTTCCATTTTTGGTAAAATTGTTAACTAACACCACAAACTGTCCTTGTTCTTCTCCACTTAGTCGCACCCTTTTAGACAATGCCTCACTCGAAGGAGACACAACTGCCCAAATTGCTCCATTATTTTTGCTCATAGCTTACACATTAAAATCTACATCTACATGCAAATGTATTTAAGTTAAATTTTAAACTAGTATTGAATCTTCATTGACATCAATTACCAATTACATTTAAACAAAAAACAAAATATTTTCGTATTAATACCGCACATGCTTAGACCGCAGTTATGTCTTCTTTATTGAAAACATATCCAAAAAGCCAAGTAGTCAGAGAAGTTGCTGCTTTTTTCAATCTTGAATTGATATTCTTGTTTAGGTGGTAACAAAAAACCCAAAGAAACAAATAACTGATATAACACATACTTGTAGTATTGTGTATGTGGATTCAAATTTTGGTTCACTAAAAGGTCTAGATCAAATGATGTATGCACTTTTTAACTTTACTTAAATGTTACCAAAATGACAAAGGTGCAACAAGCAATCAATATGGATAACAGATGAACCATATATTTTAGAAGAAAATAAGTGCATAGTAAGACAAATACCACCTTGTGTATTCGAACTACACAAAACTAATAAAAGTATATATCTTTATATTTTGTGATTGTAAATGCTACTACGAAGCATGCATGCACTTGTAAATGATGTATTTTTCAACTCTTTTATTCGATGTCCACAACACCAAAAGCAATTAGAGATGCACAAAAATTAGTAGTCAAACCCATCAACCTGAATGTCTATCACAACCTTACCAACTCGTAAAATTGCATCCAAATCTCAAGTCTGAACTTCAATTACCTCTAATTAGAATTATTTATTGTCAGGGACTGAGATGTTGACGATGATAGTTTTGATGATGACAACCTTGTTTCAATTATTATTTTTATAAAATATATACTAGCACAGTTATCTAATATATATGTATGTATGTATGTATGTATGTATGTATGTATGTATGTATGTATATGTATGTATGTATATACAGGAAATCTATACATGTATTGATTATTGAAGATCATATAATACAGTAAAACAGGAATTCAAAGTAGAAGAGTTCAAGATACACGACTCATGAGTATCAGGAGTTTAAGAAATATAAAGTAATAGTGTCTAGCTATCTTGTTAAAACTCTAGTTAGCATTGAATTCTGTTTTCAAACCTTTTCTCACTATTTTCAAATGATTTCAAAATTATTTTTAAATTTTTAATCTATTTTCAAAAAAAAATCCTTATTTTAAATTTATACCAATTTATTTTTAAATCTATTTTAACTCTTGAAATTTATGTTAACTCCTAGTTTAAAATAATAATTAATATATTTTAACTCCTAAATTCAAATAGTTTTTACTTACAAATTTAATACTAATTTTATTATAGTTACTTATGTTTTCAACTTCCTTATTTATATTAAGTTTAAAATATATTCATAATTTTATAAGTATATACCTTTTATATATTTTTTTAATTATTTTTAATCATCTCAACATATGTTTTTAAATATATACTTCTACTTGAAATACTCTATTTTAATATAATGGAATATAGTTTGTTTTAACCCATAAATTACAATAATTTATTTAAACATTACTTACTTTTATTTAAAAAATTGTTTTTGAAATACACTAGTATATGTCGACATGTACAAAGTAGTATGTCGACATATGTGCCGTTTGTTTTATTTTTTAATTTTGAAAAGTTGTGTCTTTAAAATTTAAACATTTTCTAAATGGTTGTAGTTGTTGAGAAACTATATATAGGCTTTAGATTTGGAATTTTTTAATAACTTCTCATGTCCTTCTTCTTCCTTTGTCTCCTTGCCATTAGTCTTCTTAATTTCTCAAGATCTATACTTGCATTCTTCCGAATTTCAAAGAAATTATATCAATTTTCTTCTCTTTCAATTTACCTTAAACTCTCTTTGAAATTCAAGTGCTACTCAAGAGTTATAGGTTGTTTGTAATAAATGATCGTAAGATCAAGTTCTATCTGGTTAATACTTCAGAACTAATACTAAGAAAAGGTGTGATTGTAGCTCGTAAATCGATTAGGTGTGATTGCATCCTGGAAATCAATTACGTGATCTCGTAATATGGTAAATCAAGAGAGTGCCCTATGCTCGAAAGCAGATTGTGATAGACCTCATGGCCATTGAAATCGAGGATTGTAATTGAAGATTATATTGGAAAGAAATCTACACAACCCAACATTGCATGGGAATAGATGTAGGTTAACTTTGAACCAGTATAAAATCTCGGTGTGCACTTTCCTTTTACTGCTTTTTATTTTTATTTTCTACATCTATGTTTTATTATATGATTGTTTATATCTATGATCTTCATAACATTCTGTTTAATCCAAAAATATTTCAATAAAGTAACAAAATCCATAAAACACTATTCATCCCCCTCTAGTGTTTAATTTTCCTTAAGACCCTTAATCCGTATTCCCAACAAGTGGTATCGGAGCATTGGTTTTCAAAGTTTTCATAATCTGAATTTTGATAAGTTTATATGGCAACCAACACAGGAATTGTCAATAATAATAGTCCATATGTAGAGGAATTAGTCCACCGTAAGACCACCCTTATTCAATGGTAGTAATTATGCGTACTGGGCTTGTAGAATGAAAATTTACTTATAATCTGTTGGATTAGACACTTGGAATATTGCACAAATTGAATATATTGAATCCACTGTTAATTTTGCGTAATGAACTAATGATCAAAACGCCACTACAAAAAATAATTCAAAGACTATAAATATCTTGTTTAGTTCATTAGATAGGAATGAGTTTAATAGGGTACCTGTTTGTAAATCTACATATGAAATCTAGAAAACTTTGAAAGTGAATCATGAAGGAAAAAGCGAAGTTAAACAGACCAAAATATCCATGTTAACCAAGTAGTTTGAATAATTTAAAATGTATCAGAATGAGTCTATCTTCGATATGTACTGTAGGTTCCAAGAGATCTTGCATTCACTAATGGCTTTGGGAAAACATATTTCGAGGAAGATCAGCTAGAAAAATCTTGCTTTCATTAAGTTTAGATTGGGATCAAAAGACACTAGCAATTAAAGAGGCTAATGATACTAGTACATTGAAATTTGAAGAATTAATTGGTAATTTAATGTCGTTTGAAGTCCAAATGCAAGGAAGAAAAGAAAACAAGTCATAGGAAGAGAAATCGATAGCATTTAATGTTACAACTGAAGATTCTAACTCAGATAGCAGTGATGATGAAGAAGCGGCCTTATTGACAAGGAGTTTAAGGAAATTCATGGGATATAGATAAAGAAATAATAATTTTCAAAGGAACAAGCGAAGAAATTCTATATAAAATAACGAAGTTCCAGATAATGTCATATTTTTTAATTGCAACGAACCATGCCATATGAAAAGAAATTGTCCTTATCTAGAGATAAAAAATCAACTTTCAAATGATAATTCATCAAAGAAGAGAAAAAGAGCATATGCAGCAACCCTAGATGATTCTGATTCATCTTCAAGTGATGAAGAACAAGAAATGAACAATTCGGATATGTGCTTCATAGTAATTCACGAATCAAAAGAAATCAAAGAACGGATCTAAAAATAGGTATGCCTTTATAATAAATTTTCTTTAAATTTTTGGATAGTTTCTTGTTTGTTTACCTTGATTGAAAATTTGAATTTTAAATTCAAAATTCAAATATTAAAATTTTGAATAAAGTTGAAAATAAAAACTTGTTCAAATGGATAAATCAAGAAGTTGTTTATAAACAAGATTACAAGATTATAAATTAAGTGAATCGTTGGGCAAACCGAAATATAAGTTCAAATATGAATTTATATGGGAAAGTAAAAATCAGTTTTGAGACCAATATTTGAAAATAGATTTGAACTTAGCAAATTAAAAAGGAAATTAGATTATAAATGTTTGAAATTAATAATGAGATTTTCTACAAACAACTGTAAATATAAGTTATAATTGGAATTTGGATTTGATATGGTGAAATCAAATGGATTAGATTATGTAAAAGGAAATATTATTCATAATTAAAGTGAATAATAGGTTAAAGAAAATATTTTGCAAATGGAATATCTATAAAGGAAACTTAGATTTGGAAATATGAATCCAAATTGGAAATCGAATGAAAAGGGAAATGGATAATCATTTTAAAAGAAAATGATGAGTTTTATTTCAAAATTTGGAATATAAAATAAATTGTAGATTGTAATGGTTATAAAGGAATTTGATAATGATTTGGAAAGGATAAATTCAAATGTGGATTTGGAATTTGAATTAACTTTAAATAGTAGATAAATTCCGAAATTAGGAATGTAAATCGAATATAGATTATTCGAGAGAGAGTTATATATTGGAATTC
The DNA here is from genome assembly GCA_030737875.1 of Allium sativum. Lineage (NCBI taxonomy): Eukaryota > Viridiplantae > Streptophyta > Magnoliopsida > Asparagales > Amaryllidaceae > Allium > Allium sativum. The sequence goes on from CM060913.1 coordinate 41,225,467, forward strand.
GATTATATCGAATGTAGGGAAGTAGTTATTTTTACTTTCCGCTTTGAATCAAATTTAATTATTTGATTATTTATTTGTTTATTTACTTATTTATTTATTTGTTGAAATTAATAAGTACAAGTTGTATTTTCATAAACCAAATATTTAGGAACAACGATTATAACGCTACCATTATAAATATAAACAGCGATTATAATGCTACTGTTATCATAAATGTTTATAAATCTAAACAGTGACTTTAGCGCTGTCATGATAATAAATGTTTTGTAAATCAAAACAGCGATTTTAGCGCTGTCATTATAGTAAATATTTTGTAAATCTAAACAGCGATTTTAACGTTGCCATTATAATAAATATCTTATAAATCAAATATTTGGAAACAACGATTATAACGCTACCGTTAAAATCAATGTTTTTCTGTAAAGGAAGCGGATTCTTAATTTCAATTCGAGAGCCGCGTAAGCGATGTTTTGTTTGAAGTTGTGAGCTTGACTCCTGCTTCAAGCTCCTCCAAGTGTATTTGTAAAGCCTGAAAAACTTGACTGCCCGTACAAATTTGGGCACCCAAGAGTTTAGGGAAAAAACAAACAAAATAAACTCTGGGTCAGTCATGGGACTGGTGTGAGTAAATTCCAACCATACAGTTTAACTTTGAAAATCCCTTTTGAAACAAAAGGATAATAGTAAGACTAACCCATACATAAACATGGACGGTTTTTACCTTACTATAACCCAAAATATTTTGATATCAATATTCAGTGGTATTATAATAATGTCTAATCAAGTAAATAACCAAACAGCAGAACGCTTGCATCTCATGCTTTACATACATAGTATAAAATCAAAAACCGTAGGGCGCTTATTGGAGAATGGACTCCGACTATGACAAAGTATGGGACCACCTGCTGTTAGTGTATCTCTAGAGGCAAATACACGTACAGGGTTCAACAAGAATGTCTTGCAACTCGGCCCACACATGACCGACCACTCATTTCGCTTGAGTGTATCGAATGTATATCACCAACGGTTGGGCTCAAACCGCCATTTCCCGAAAAGGGACAACATTAAAATAGATTAAAGAAGTAAAAGGAATTTATCTAGATAGGTGATTATACACCCTAATGGGAGCGACCCACATAGACAATCTGCATGCCCGATTTTGGTCATTTCCCAGTTGTGAAGCTTGAGGCTATGTCTATCTTTTAGAACATCTGGCCACCATACACTTTGAATGCCACATCGTCAAACCCATCAAATCACTAGTTGATCTTCCCAAAAATATTACGGGTATAAAAGCTAAGAGAAACGAATTTCTCCGCCACCAGACGTAATACCTTGAAAAGTTTGCCTTATGTGACCGTTAGGAATACTCTGTCAAACATTCGTCCATACAAGTTGTCCTGGGACTGGACAAACAAAAACACCATTCTGGAACATGACGACCCTTGCATTTCACTCCGTCTTCAATTGTCTTCAACATAGTCAAATTCGCAGCGCTTATGCCTATACAGAGTGGTTTTCAGATAATAGAACCAACCGGTCTGTCCGTATTGACAATGAGGGTCAAAACCCTTCGATAGTCTGTTATTTAACTATCGAAGTAAACAACAACATCCATTCTAATGTATAACTAAACATCATACAATCACGGGCGCTTTTTATTTAACATTCGTTTTATTATTCAAATTCCTATATCTTACTAGATATTTCTCAAACCCCATTTTAGCACTTTTACACTTCTTGGAAACCATTCTCAGTTATTATAAACTCTTATTCTTATATTTCTTTGGACAACATTGTTACTTATTACTTTAGAATAAGTGGATTCCAAACCAAATTGTTTTCATTCTTTAGGGAGTAGTGCTATATATAAAAATCACGCTTAAGCTTCGTTAACAACGCTAATTTATCGTTATAGTTCAAAACTTGTCATACGTTGTAATATTCCCCTTTTATAACAAATCTCGACATAACAGTCATGCTTAAGCCTAGTCAACAACGTTATTTTATCGTTTTAGTTCAAATACTTGCAATACGCTGCTATATTCCACTTTATGCTAATCTTGTCATCTCTTTCCTTTACAAAAATCTTGACATCTCTTTCCCTTACAAAAATCTTGACATCTCTTTCCGTTACAAACAAATACCATCCCTCGATAATAGTGAAGCCGTTCAAGTTGGGGTATTTTAATTACCTCTCAGACCTTGATAAACAACATTCTTATCTTAGAATAGATATAAGTTCGTAACTCTAACCCCTTATACTTTAAAACCCGTCAAAAACATACTTCTTGCTATATTTTAAATATGTTTTTATGACGCCATATCCTTAGTTTGAAAACTTAGTAGTTTACAACTATTTATTTAAATGTTAACTCTTTGCTACGTCTTCGTTACAAGTCCATTTACGTTCTTTGTCTTCTCACACTTTACTTTTATTTTTGAATCCTTGTTCTTAATGCATGTACATCTCGTTACCAACTCAATAACATCTTAAATGGGATCCGTTTAAGAACCAATTATTTAATTAAAATAATTAAATAATAATTTACTTCATCATTGGTGAAGTAAAACAGTTTACTTCATCTAAAATAACTGATTATATTAGTTCAATAATCCTTCATAAATAAATAATAATTAATAAGAATTCTTATTAAATTTGATCGATTTATTGCTAAGCTATTTTCATTAGATGAATTTAAGGCCAATTAATCTAATAATCAATTTTTAATAAAATAGTTGATTTAATCAACTTCATACCATCAGTTAATTCGTTAACTGATTTTAATAACTTCCGTTCACTTGATTAATATAATTAATCCAATAATATTCTTTAACCATTTTTCTTGAAAATAATTATCCAATATTTACTCGTAGGATAATTGCAGCTTTATAAACTTATTTAAACATCAACAATCGTTTATGTTTACTTTACAAAAACTAACAACAGAATGTTTATAATAGAACTTCTGCTATAATTTTAACTTCGCTTTAATTATAAAAGTAAAATTTTTATAATTTAACTTCGTTAATTCGTCAGGCAACGATTCAACGTCTTAACAAAAAGATGAATTTACGGTCGTCTGCTGCCACTTTCTTAATCGATATCGTTTATTGATTTAATCAAAACAAATGTTGAATTTCCATTCAACATCAATATCCACACAAGGTTTAAATGTCATTTGGGTTCAAACAGTGCATATAAAACAAATAATACATATAAATATTAAGGAATCCGGTTGGATTCCTCCAACCGATTTCCTCCATCCACAGATATTTGTCAACACAATTAACACAATTCCATACTAGGGAATATTATAATCAATGGAATTAGTACCCAACATATGCAACGATATATTTCAACCAATTTAATTGTAATCTACCTAATTGACCATCACACAGCATTCAACCATTATTTATCACTATTAAAAACTGATTAAATTATTTAAAATAGAGCAGAGGTAGTGAATTTACTCACATTGCGCGTTAACCGTTAAATAACGATTTGCGTCAGTCTATCGAAATACTTCCATAAATCCAAACAAGCTCCAAATGATTTCGAACCATCTTCATAGCGTAGTTTGCGATCCAACGATTCCAACGGACCAGACTGTTCCCCAAAACTTAATCTTGTGAATCACTCCTTTTGGCCAAAAACTGATGATCACGGACCACGCTTCAGCTACCGCTACAGCACTACCATTCGCCACGCAGTCCCCTTCTCCCTTTCATGCGCCTGAGTTTCCATGCATACCCTTTTCACGGCTTCACCCATTTATTTCTCCATTTCCTCCTAACGTTACACCCTGCCCCATACATTTTGCTTTCCCTTCTGTACACAATAAACCACACAGTAACCAATCATTTTAAGTTCTTTCCCATCCTACTTCACCACAAGCACAATTCGTTCCTTCTGTACATTCCACTATCTCCTCCACTGATTCATTTCATTCGCTACCTGACCACTACAAGTACAACCGCATGCACCTCAATAGGTATACATGCACAGGCCCCTTCTTCCCTGTTGCGTTCTGATGCCCTCCCCATACCAAGCCCATACCACTTCATACCCACCTCCTTTTCATTCTTCTCCAATGGCCCCCCTGCTGACCACAACGCCTCTAACTCCGGCACTCAAGATCGTTCGCCACCTTCAGTCGCCATGCATTCATCCCATGCACTACATTTAACAAACCGCATTCAATCTCCACCTTTCCCAAGCTAAAACGCTAGTGCTCTGCTCCTGTATTTACAAACACAAATGACACCGCACACAACTGTAATAACCCGGAAATCTGGGCCAGTTTAAAATTTTTATTTTGGCAATTTTAGCGAATTTTGATTATTTAAAATGAAATATTTTAAATAAAAACGACGAGAAATTTATTTTGAATAGAATTCGAACGCATATATTTATATAGCTCGACGTTAGAATATAAATAATTATTTATATTTATAAAAGAAATTGAAAATGGCGCGGTAGTTCGATAATTCGATTTCAAACTTCAATTGAATGTACCAGGGGCAAAATAAACCGGATTTTAGCGAAACCAAAAATAATAGGATCTAATTAATGATATCTTTCCAACGAATCCGAAAAATCAAAATTTCATAGCGGGGATCAAAAGATATGTCCAGTTGAAAATTCTGAATAGTCGCTATGGAATTCAGACCCTTAAAAATGGATATTTTGCAAACGACCTCGGATTTCGACGAAACCACTTTTGTTGGATCCGTGATGTCAAGTTATTGCTAGGTTTCAAATTTCATAATTTTTTGAATCAATATGTGAGCGTGGCAAAGGAAAACGCGTTTGACCAGTTTCAGTTAATTTTAATCGACTGGAAAATGGTCATTTTTCAAACGGTCTCAGAATTCGACGAAATTAGTTTTGTTAGGACCGTATAGTAAATTCGAAGCTAGAAAATATTTTTCTGGTTAGTATGTGGCCCTGGTAAATTGAAATGCGCGTTCAAATTCAATATATAGAGTTATATGTTGATTTTGACGAAAAATGACCGAAATGATCGAATCAGCCTACGATACATATCCCATTGTGTTCGGAATGGGGGTAATTAGCTATGGACGACAGGCGATGTGCCTCGTTTCGAGGTCGAAATAAAAAGTTACTTTTTGGTGAATTAAATTAATAAATAATTATATATAAAACCACCTTTCTCTCTCCCTCCTTGCTTAGTCAAATTGTCCCCCCCCCCATTCAAAACACTTTCAGATCTAATAAAAAAAAAGAAAAAAAAAATCGCGCCCCTCCCTCCCAATCGTCGACGCGATGGTCCACCACCCCACCGCCGTTCCTGCTGCGCCTTCTCCCCTCACCCTCCTCCTCTCCTCCGCGACCTTCTATCTCGCCCCTCCCTCCATCTTCTACTCGAATCCACCGCCGCCGCCCCCGAACGCACGAGACCCGCAACCTCCAGCCCAATGGGACCCGCCGCCGGTGATGCGTGCTAACCCCCGCCGCGCTGCGCCCAGTCCGATCACCCCCTTCTCCAGCGACGACGGCAGCAAGCGATTCCCCCCTTTTTTCTTCAAGCAAACCCCCCTTCCATAAATCGAACACTGTAAGTTTTCATTTCATTTTAACTGATTTTGTTTGCTTTTAAAAACTGAAAATTATTTGATTTTAAAACTGAGAAAGACGGGATTTTTATATGGTAAAAGACGAGATTTTTTATATGGTGAAAGACGTGGTTTTTATATGGTGAAAGACGAGATTTTTATTATATGAGAAGTAAAATAAAAATATGATTTTTATATTATAGAAGGAATAAAAATTCGATTTTTAAATATTGAATAGCGAAGTAAAAATTCGATTTTTATATATTGAGTAGCGAAGTAAAAATTCGTTTTTTATATATTGAATTACGAAGTAAAAATTCAATTTTTATATATTGAATAGAGTAAAAATTTGATTTTTATATATTGAATAGCAAAGTAAAAATACGATTTTTACATATTGAATAGCGAAGTAAAAATTCGATTTTTATATATTGAATAGCGAAGTAAAAATTCGATTTTTATATATTGAATAGAAAAGTAAAAATACGATTTTTATATATTGAATAGCGAAGTAAAAATACGATGTTTATATATTGAATAGCGAAGTAAAAATTCGATTTTTATATATTGAATAGCGAAGTAAAAATTCGATTTTTATATATTGAATTCGATTTTTATATTGAATAGCAAAGTAAAAATTCGATTTTTATATATTGAATAACAAAGTAAAAATTTGATTTTTATATATTGAATAGCAAAGTAAAAATGTGTTTTTTATATATGTAGAGAATACGGGCAGTGAAAATTGACAAAAGGGCAAGAACGACGAAGATTTCTACCTAAGAAGAGTCGTGGCGTTGGTTTAGCTATTCGGTGATAACTTCTCACCTTTTAACTATGTTTTCCAGTTTAAATATATACTAGGATGCATACGGTGTTTAGTAGCACCCGACACCCGTCGTCCGCAGACCATGGACGGCATGTATGCTTGTTTGTTTGATTTTGATGTGTAGTTGATTGTGTGATGTGATGTGGAATAAAATATCTATATAGTTGAAATAAAATATTTTATAGTTAAAAATGGAATTTTTAACGTATATACGAAATGAAATAAAAATAAACAAACCGAACGGTTTGTTTATATACACACATTTGACTGATATCGATTGGGACGATAAATTTTACACATCGCCCAACTGCACAAATAAAATATGTGTTTGATTGTTTGAAACTCCACACGGGTATTGGGATGATATTTGACGTACACTAATCCCGATTGTTTAGTTGAATGTCGATCGATTGATTGACAGACTGTTATAAGCGTTAAATATTTATATTTGATGCTTATACAGTGTAGAACGCACTTTGGATGATGGTTGATTATTCATCGTTGTTATTGTATACATGTGTTGTAGAAAATCCATATAATTAACATTATATGGTTATTGATTGGGCCTCATTCCAGTTTTGAAAAAGAAATATTTGAAATCGAAATATTTGAGAAAGAAATATTTGAAAAAGGAATATTTGAAATAGAATATTTGAAAATAGAAATATATGAAGCCATATTGATTAGATTGACGCCATTTTGACGTGAATGATATTTATATCGATTTTATTCATTTTATAATGAATATCGAAAGTGATTTCAAAATCTGATATTTTGAAAAGAATTGAAATTCGAATTGAAATTGAATTAGAAATCAATTTGAATTGAAATCGATTTGAAATGAATTTAAAACGAATTTATATTGGAATATTCAATTTTGATTTGAAATTGAATATAAAGTTGAAACCGTTTTGAAAATGAATTTAAAACGATTTATAAAGCACGTTTTGAATTGAAATTGACGAAGTATATATTATATATATTATATATATAATATAATGGCCTGAATAGAACCCACCTCGCCGCGGCAGTTCGCGAATTTCGACCATTGACTTCGAACGGATATTGCGGGAGATCCGACCGTCGGATTCTCCTAAAAACCGGAACCGTTGGGTTCGTATCGAAAAGAGTTTTCAGATGAATATTGGAAATTTGAAATCTAACGGTTGGATTTGGAGTTACGTCCAAATCAAATTTGGAAAAGGTCGCTGTAAGTGCAGTTCGATGGCCATTGATGGAAATCGACTGTACGGGCCTTGATAAAATTATTAAAAATAGTAATAATTTGTGTAAAATCATCAGAAATGATTTGGGAAGGATTGGGATGAAAAACTCCCTATTTGAAAAGATAAAAATAGATTTTTATCGAAATGAACTAGTTTTGAACTAGAATTATAATTCTATTTATTTTTAAATAAATAAATTGGATTTGAAATGGTTTTGAAAATAACCAGACTTTCCAATAATTATATTGGAATGGATTTGAATCGAAATTGTCTTCGTAATATTTCGATGTTGGATTTCGTGATGATACAGATATTGTTATGGGAATTTAAAAGAGATATATATATCATTATTTCCAATACGATATTTGTTGGTCGTAGAATTTGATATTGAATATAAGCCGGTATATTTTCTATTCAGAGCCTTGTATTTAATATCAAATGAGATTTGGGTTTGTCGTGAATGGTGTCTTTATTTACACTGTTCTTGAACCCAGTTGAGAAAAGATTAAATCTTTTTATTTAGATTTAATGAAGTGTACCAGTTAAATAATATTTAATTGGAATTGAATTGGTATTGATTTTTGGGTTTATCGTGAACAGTGTTTTAAATAACACTTGTTCTTTAACCCGATAATTAATAGAATGTGATTTTGGGTTGTCGTGAACGGTATCTTCAATAATACTGTTCTTAGACCCAACAGAGTTAAGAAAATCAGAAACTAACTGGAGATAAGTTAAGTTGAATGGTTTCTGGGGTATTGATCTGATGTTGGTTTCGGCCTTCGTACTTAGGGAATTGTTCACTTGCTAATTTACGGTTAGGGACTGATTGAAATGTGATGTGATTTTGGGTTTATCGTGAATCGTGTTTTAAATGACATGGATTCTTTAACCCAGTTACAGATTAAAACTAAGTGGAGTTTCAATGAATCTTTAATTAGATTGAAAAGATCGAGAATGGAGTATCACCAGTTTTGCTCCAGGAGATAGTTAAATCTTTAATTAGATTTGAACGTGAAATGGTAATTGAATTTACCGATAACACCATGGTGTTAGATATGAAGTATTACCAGTTTTACTTCATGGGATGAATAGGTTGGGATTAGGAAATTAAAACAAATGATTACTTCGGTGAGGTTCGCTAATTCCGACTAGTTTGAATTGATACTCAAAAGTAGATTAAAGAATAAATTTTAATGATTTATCTCTGATAAAATTAATGGGAACCATTCCCTATGAATGTGAAATTTAGAAACTAACTGTCGGTTAGCTAAGCAGAATGGTTTTCTGGATATTGATCTGATGTTGGTTTCGGCCTTCGGGGTTAATATTTGGGGAATTACTCTCTTGTTAATTTATGGTTAGTGACTGATGAATTGAAATGAGGCGTATGTTGTGTTTGTGTAACACTTGTTTATAATATACGCGAGTTATTCGGAAAGACCGGGTTTATCCCATTCTGAATAACTGATACGACGATAAGTCAAAGATGAAGACGGTGGTCGAAGACCGGAGGTCTTCACGTCATTTGGGTGATTACTGATGATCTTGATTGGGATGTACACCCAAGAAGATGGAAACAGTTGGTGATCGTCCAGACGTATTTGGAGATCGATGGATATGCGGGGTACTAAGTGCCTCCGGTTTCGTTCAGACCCAGAACGAACTTGTAAATGGACTGTGTGTCTGACATGGGATTTTAGTCTGTGTGATTGATTTCTATTAAATATATATCTGTTTGGCGGTGGAGAATTTATTCTCTTGCTTAACGCCCTTCTCTGAGACGTACGAGCTCAGGGGTTATATACTGATGGATATCAAACGCATAGAGTGAATTGCCTGTGTGGCATGCCTAAGTGGCAAATGGATCAAGGCTTCTGTTGAAAAGCAAAGTCTTGTGGTTGATGATCAAAGCACGGCCTGTGTGGCGTAGCTTAGTGTAACGTTGATTCGCGAGCTTCACACACGGTATGAACCAAAAACGGGAGAAGGACCTCAGGGAGGGCATGCGTTTCTTTCTAGTTAGAAGTGGCGTAAGTGGTTTTACATGCCCTGACGAGTTTGACTTATGTGGTTGTTGCTGTTGCGAGGCGCCTTGGTTTGATCGGACGATCCTGGTCTGATGGAGTCATTCGTTGGCTCATTTACGCCCTATAGGGCGGGGAAACGCATTGTTCAGGCATTTTAATCCACATCGGTGGACCGGCCCTGACGATCCAAGGGTCACACGAGCTTTGATCTTGAGGCTCGGGCTAGAGAGTCTCGAATCGGTTGAGAACTATCTTTTGCCTCGGTTCATAGATGGAAATCCAATTCCCAAATACGTGACATTTGTGGTTTTAATTGTAGAAATAGTACGGCGACATGATATATGGTACCCATGTCGTCTATGATTGATACTTATGATTTGAAGTTGTTTCACCCACTATGCACTTATAGTAGTATCAAATGATTTGTTTTAAACGTACTAAGCATGTTGGGCTATTATAAGGGAAAACCCTATCCCCCGGCTTGCGTTGCATTGTGTGATAGGACCTGGGTCTTATAATAGCTTCATTTTTCCAAAAAGCATCGCGCTGTTTTGTTATATGCAGTGGTATTCTTGGGAGGAAACCCGTTCCGTGTTATACGGCGTGGTCCCTTGATATATCTGATTTAAAGTAAAGTTTTAAATAACTGTTTTAGTTCTCACACCAGTCCCATGACTGACCTGGAGTTTATTGTTTTAACATAAACTCTGGGTGCCCCTATTTTGACACGGGCAGCTAGTAGTTTTGGTTTTGCAGATTTATATTCATAGGATCCTGGTTTATAGCTGGAACAATATCCGGAAAACTTTGTATCCGTATATCTCTTCTAGTTGTGTATCGTATTATTTTCCGCTGCTATGTAATTTATTGTAATCTCTGATATTTTGTAATGTATAATATTCATTTATACTCTGTATATTCTTGTATTCTGATGAATTGTTGTAATATACAATGAAATGTTCTTCCGTCTACGTTCTATTTTGTCGTGTTCTCAAAACAATTCGTTCTTTCTCTTCTCTTCGGAGACCGGGGAAGTTCGGGTCGTTTCAACAACACCTACACAACTTGCCCTTATTCCTCTTTGTCTCCAACACTCAGGCCATCCACGACACTATCATACCGCAACCAAAAACCACTCCAACTCCTATCTCTTTACCGATCTTCCTACTATTCTTTTGTTTCTATACCCACGCCTATTCACTCCCTTCTCTCCTCGTTTCCACCTGAGCACCTTCCAACAAAGCCGAAGCCTCCACCTTGCCCCATTCAAACAATACCCCTCATCTCCGTACTCTACGAACATCACTTCTTTCTACTGTGGAGTCAGTATTCACCGTAACCATGTTTTCCAAAACCCTCAAACCCAACGCCACCTTCAAATTCCTACTTCACAAAACCAATGTTCGAAAATGATACGCAGAAGAAGAGAAAGGAAGACATTCTTGCGTGTTTATGTTTTTGTCTCGTTTTCTAGTTTGAAGAAATGAAGATAAAACAAGTATATATATAGTGTTTAAGTGCCTTGGCCGCCACGTTGTAGCGTTATAACATAGGAGCTATGTTTTGAGTTTTCTTTTCATAAATTTAATGCATTTGACACCATGAGTTGTTGTAAAGTTTTTAGGGTAGCTGTTAGACAATACGTAGGCTTGCGGTGATTTTAATGCACACTGATTTGAATATACATACTGCCTGCAACAGCTTGGACATGTGCTTCCTTTCTGCTCAAAATCCATAGGGTCTGTGACATATCTTTCTCTGTTGGTATGAAGTAACAGCATGTAGGCATTCAGTAGTAGCTATGTATGAGTCTTTGATTAGCTAATCTAGGTCCTATGTATTTAGATTTATTTATTTCCCTGGCGTTTTGGTTTTGTTCTAATAGAGAATGGAAAGCAACAGCTTCGGCTGTTTTATACTTGGAGAAAGAAGATAAGCCCAATAGCTTTTCAATGTACAGTTGGTTCATTTAAAGAAGCCATGTTCCTATATGGATCTGCATGATGTAAGATTGGGGTAGGTGATAGCTTTTGATTTGATTTCTCATTTCAGCATTAAGTTCTAAAGCATTGGTGTAGCCTTATTTTCATTCATTTTGCTACAGTTGATTTAAACAACTTGATGTTCTTTGTACTTCGTGAAGATACTGTAAATCCACAGTTGAGTTTGATGCTATACTCACTAGCATGGTTTTTGTCTTAGCCATGGAATTTTCATGGGCTGCCGTGGCTATTTACATAGTAGTTGATTGATGGGAATTTGTATGAACAACTAGGCTAGTATGTATACTTAGATGTGAAGTATAAAACGTAAAGTCTATATACCTATATGTTTGTAGGTGTGTAAAAAGAAATAAGGTAGGTCTATATAAATACTAGGAGGAGAGGATAGATCGAGGTGAGTCCTTTCACACGTCTCGTACACTATTTACGGTATGGGATGCCTTAAATCGAAACAATTCCCTACGTTTCATTTAATTTAGATAACGTCAGAAGCAATATGGTATGGATTAGTCTCTAGGGGGATGGGTGTACGGTGTACGTTCTGTTGGATATATGCTTTGAAAAGTTAAGTTTATGCAGTACCAGTTATATCGAATTCCGTTTATATATATGTATTGCTATGGACAAAAATAAAAATACAGTCGTGTCCAGCGAGGTGCCACGATCCCAAAAATATAATAATATCGGTAGATTAACTCATATTTTGAAACCCCAAAATGCTGATATAGGGTGCACAATACTCCAAATAAAAAGTTGCGTATTTAATTAATTAAAAATTACAGTAAAATTTTAAAATTAAATTATAAATGCGTCTCGAAAGAATCTTGTCCAGTTTTGCAACTGATATATAGTTATATCAAATAAACTGTTACAGTCGATAAACGATTCTATAGCGACTATTTGAATATTTGATTTGGATATAGTTCACAATCTATAACGCGAAATCTTGATTTTTCACTTCCATTAGAAAAATATAGTTCAACAGATTCCAACATTTCTTGTTTCGAAGAAATCCGACTCGTAACGAATCCTGTACGCTCAGTTGAAGTTCAAATCATTAAATTACAAACTGCCGCGATATTACGGGCTCGATTATATTTAATATATATTTTTATACGTTCAACTTCGTTTTAATTAATATTTAAATCCACTTACATTATGAATTCAATATTTAAACTGATTTAAATATTCAAATACAAACCGATAAAAATGCGGGACATTACATTCCTGCCCCCTTAAAATAATTTCGTCCTCGAAATTGCTAAGAAGTGAAGGTGCTCTAATTCTAACTCTTCACAACCTACTTGGTTGAAATTTCATACTTCACATCCCCATAACTCGATCCTTGCGTCGAATCTTGTATCCTTATATCAATAATTCTCTTATACTCAAGCCCTATTTCATTTCAACTTCCAGTTCCATCTCACTTCCAAATTCTTGGTCAACAATCCAATTCCATAACCAAACTCGGTTCTAATCCAATATCTCATTCCACAAATTCACTTACTTTACTAAGTTTAATTCTATTCCAATTTTATTCAACTTCGTTAAATTTCTATTTATTTACTTCATAAGTAAATTTTAAATTTCAAATCAGTTTGAAACAATATACATATATATTCATAACATAGCAATTTAAAACATTTGAATTCCCGAACAACTCATTTCAAAACAAAATATTTGGTAGTAATCCATCATTTAGAGACTCGAAAATGAACACCTATGATGGTCGACTACATCATCAGAATTATTTTGCAGACATCAAAGTGAGTTCAATACTATATTACTTTTCAAAATCATTTGTAAACACTTCCATTACAAATATCTTTCAGAATGCTTAGAAAACAAATCTCAAATCTCCCTAGGATTTTAAATTTCTATATATTTAATCCTTTTCCAAGTTTCCAGGGTTTATTTCAATTCTGGATTTAAATTTGGGATTAATCCATTAAATTTCACAAATTACATTATTCAAGTTCTGATGGGTTATTTATGTACCCATCTTAGCCATAATGTGATTCGATTATAATAATAACAAATATATCCAGTATACTGAATAATTCCAATGATATATACTTTCTTTACATCAAAATATATTTTTGAGTAAAATTATTTTATTTACCCAGCTTTTAAAACAATATTATGTCGAATTACTCTGTTCAAGAATTTAGAAACACCTATCGATACAGTTTGCAATCCAGTATCGACTAGAATTCATAACCTACTCACCAAACCAATCAACACAATATAAAATAGTTTTTATATCCATTTACAAATACGTGCTCATATATATACACTCAAACTCTATCTAGATTATTGCTAACTCCATCACTATTGAGTTACGCCACAGAGCCAAGGTAATCACTTAGCCTTATGCTCTGATACCAACTGTAAATCGCTTGAGTGTATTGAATGTATATCACCAACGGTTGGGCTCAAACCACCGTTTCCCAAAAAGTGACAGCATCCAAATAGATTAAAGAAGTAAAAGGAATTTCTGTAGATAGGTGATTATACACCCTAATGAGAGCGACCCACATAGCCATGCTGCCTGCCCGATTTTTGTCATTTCCCGATTGTGAAGCTTGAGGCTACGTCTATCTTTTAGAACATCTGGCCAACATACACTTTGAATGCCACATCGTCAAACCCATCAAATCACTAGTTGATCTTCCCAAAAATATTACGGGTATAAAAGCTAAGAGAAACGAATTTCTCCGCCACCAGACGTAATACCCTGAAAAGTTCGCCTTATGTGACTGTTAGGAATACTCTGTCAAACATTCGTCCATACAAGTTGTCCTGGGACTGGACAAACAAAATCACCATTCTGGAACATGACAACCCTTGCATTTCACTCCGTCATCAATTGCCTTTAGCATAGTCAAATTCGCAGCGCTTATGCCTATACGGAGTGGTTTTCGGATAATAGATCCAACCGGTCTGTCCGTATTGACAATGAGGGTCAAAACCCTTCGATAGTCGGTTATTTAACTATCGAAGTAAAAACAACATCCATTCTAATGTATAACTAAACATCATACAATCACGGGCGCTTTTTATTTAACATTCGTTTTATTATTCAAATTCCTATATCTTACTAGATATTTCTCAAACCCCATTTTAGCACTTTCACACTTCTTGGAAAACATTCTCAGTTATTATAAACTCTTATTCTTATATTTCTTTGGACAACATCGTTACTTATTACTTTGGAATAAGTGGATTCCAAACCAAATTGTTTTCATTCTTTAGGGAGTATTGCTATATATGAAGTCACGCTTAAGCCTCGTTAACTGCGCTAGTTTATCGTTATAGTTCAAAACTTGTCATAGGCTGTAATATTCCCCTTTTATAACAAATCTCGACATACTCGTCACGCTTAATCCTAGTCAACAACGTTATTTTATCGTTGTAGTTCAAATACTTGCAATACGCTGCTATATTCCACTTTATGCTAATCTTGTCATCTCTTTCCGTTACAAAAATCTTGACATCTCTTTCCCTTACAAAAATCTTGACATCTCTTTCCGTTACAAACAAATACCATCCCTCGATAATAGTGAAGCCGTTCAAGTTGGGGTATTTTAATTACCTCTCAGACCTTGATAAACAACATTCTTATCTTAGAATAGATATAAGTTCGTAACTCTAACCCCTTATACATTAAAACCCGTTAAAAACATAATTTTTTTCTATATTTTAAATATGGTTTTATGACGCCATATCCTTAGTTTGAAAACTTAGTTGTTTACAACTATTTATTTAAATGTTAACTCTTTGCTACGTCTTCGTTACAAATCCATTTACGTTCTTTGTCTTCTCACACTTTACTTTAATTTGAATCATGGTTCTTAATGCATGTACATCTCGTTACCAACTCAATAACATCTTAAATGGGATCCGTTTAAGAACCAATTATTTAATTAAAATAATTAAATAATAATTTACTTCATCATTGGTGAAGTAAAACAGTTTACTTCATCTAAAATAACTGATTATATTAGTTCAATAATCCTTCATAAATAAATAATAATTAATAAGAATTCTTATTAAATTTGATCGATTTATTGCTAAGCTATTTTCATTAGATGAATTTAAGGCCAATTAATCTAATAATCAATTTTTAATAAAACAGTTGATTTAATCAACTTCAAACCATCAGTTAATTCGTTAACTGATTTTAATTACTTCCGTTCACTTGATTAATATAATTAATCTAATAATATTCTTTAACCGATTTTCTTGAAAATAATTATCCAATATTTACTCGCGGGATAATTGCAGCTTTATAACCTTATTTAAACGTCAACAATCGTTTATGTTTACTTTATAAAAACTAACTACAGAATGTTTATAATAGAACTTCTACTATAATTTTAACTTCGCTTTAATTATAAAAATAAAAATTTTATAATTTAACTTTGTAGATTCGTCTGGCGACGATTCAACGTGTTAACAAAAAGATGAATTTACGGTCGTCTGCTGCTACTTTCTTAATCGATATCGTTTATTGATTTAATCAAAACAAATGTTGAATTTCCATTCAACATCAATATCCACACAAGGTTTAAATGTCATTTGGATTCAAACAGTGCATATAAAACAAGCAGTACATATAAATATTGAGGAATCCGGTTGGATTCCTCCAACCGATTTCCTCCATCCACAGATATTTGTCAACACAATTAACACAATTTCATACTTGGGAATTTGTAAACAATGGAATTAGTACCCAACATATGCAACGATATATTTCAACCAATTTAATTGTATTCTACCTAATTGACCATCAGACAGCATTCAACCATTATTTATCACTATTAAAAACTGATTAAATTATTTAAACTAGAGCAGAGGTAGTGAATTTACTCACATTGCGCGTTAACCGTTAAATAACGATTTGCGTCATTTTATTGAATCAGGCGTTCAATTCTACCATAAATCCAAACGAGCTCCAAATGATTTCGAACCATCTTCATAGCGTAGTTTGCGATCCAACGATTCCAACGGACCAGACTGTTCCCCAAAACTTAATCTTGTAATCACTCCTTTTGGCCAAAAACTGATGATCACGGACCACGCTCCAGCTACCGCTACGGCACTACCATTCGCCACGCAGTCCCCTTCTCCCTTTCATGCGCCTGAGTTTCCATACAAACCCTTTTCACGGCTTCACCCATTTATTTCTCCATTTCCTCCTAATGTTACACCCGGCCCCATACATATTGCTTTCCCTACTGTACACAATAAACCACACGGTAACCAACCATTTTAAGTTCTTTCCCATCCTACTTCACCACAAGCACAATCCGTTCCTTCTGTACATTCCACTATCTCCTCCACTGATTCATTTCATTCGCTACCTGACCACTACAGGTATAACCGCATGCACCTCAATGGGTATACACGCACAGGCCCCTTCTTCCCTGTTGCATTCTGATGCCCTCCCCATACCAAGCCCATGCCACTTCATACCTACCTCCTTTTCGTTCTTCTCAAATGGTCCCCCTGCTGACCACAACGCCTCTAACTCCGGCACTCAAGACCGTTCGCCACCTTCAGTCGCCATGCATTCATCCCATGCACTACCATTTAAACAAACCGCATTCAATCTCCACCTTTCCCAAGCTTAAACACTAGTGCTATGCTCTAGTATTTACACACACAAATGACACCGCACACAGCACCTACACAACTTGCCCTTATTCCTCTTTGTCTCCAACACTCAGGCCATCCACGACACTATCATACCGCAACCAAAAACTACTCCAACTCATATCTCTTTACCGATCTTCCTATTGTTCTTTTGTTTCTATACCCACGCCTGTTCACTCCCCTCTCTCCTCGTTTCCACCTGGGCACCTTCCAACAAAGCCGAAGCCTCCACCTTGCCCCATTCAAACAATACCGCTCATCTCCGTACTCTACGAACATCACTTCTTTCTACTGTGGAGTTAGTATTCACCGTAACCATGTTTTTCAAAGCCCTCAAACCCAACGCCACCTTCAAATTCCCACTTCACAAAACCAACGTTCGAAAATGATACACAGAAGAAGAGAAAGGAAGACATTCTTGAGTGTTTCTGTTTTTGTCTCGTTTTCCAGTTTGAAGAAATGAAGATAAAACAAGTATATATATAGTGTTTAAGTGCCTTGGCCGCCACGTTGTAGAGTTATAGCATAGAAGCTATGTTTTGAGTTTTCTTTTCATAAATTTAATGCATTTGACACCATGAGTTGCTGTAAAGTTTTTAAGGTAGCTGTTAGACAATATGTAGGCTTGCGATGATTTTAATACACACTGATTTGAATATACATACTGCCTACAACAACTTGGACATGTGCTTCCTTTCTGCTAAAAATCCATAGGGTCTACGACATATCTTTCTCCGTTGGTATGAAGTAACAACATGTAGGCATTCAGTAGTAGTTGTGTATGAGTATTTTATTAGCTAAGGTAGGTCCTATCCTATGTATTTAGATTTATTTATTTCTCTGGCGTTTTGGTTTTGTTCTAATAGAGAATGGAAAGCAACAGCTTCGGCTGTTTTATACTTGGAGAAAGATGATAATCCCAATAGCTTTTCAATGTACAGTTGGTTCATTCAAACAAGCCATGTTCCTATATGGGTCTGCATGATGTAAGATTGGGGTAGGTGATAGATTTTGATTTGATTTCTCATTTCAGCATTAAGTTCTAAGGCAATGCTGTAGACTGATTTTCATTCATTTTACTACAGTTGATTTAAACAACTCGATGTCCTTTGTCCTTCACAAAGATACTGTAAATCCATAGTTGAGTTTGATGTTATACTCACTAGCATGATTTTTGTCTTAGCCATGGAGTTTTCATGGGCTGCCATGGCTATTTACATAGTAGTTGATTGATGGGAATTTGTATGAACAACTAGGCTAGTATGTATACTTAGATGTGAAGTATAAAATGTAAAGTCTGTATACCTATATGTTTGTAGGAGTGTAAAAAGAAAGAAGGTAGGTCTATATAAATCCTAGGAGGAGAGAATAGATCGAGGTGAGTTCTTTCACATGTCTCATACACTATTTACGGTAGGGACGCCTTAAATCGAAACCATTCCCTGCGTTTCATTTAATTTAGATAACACCAGAAGAAATATGGTATGGATTAGTCTCTAGGGGGATGGGTGCAAGGTGTACGTTCTGTTGGATATATGCTTTGAAAAGTTAAGTTTATGCAGTACCAGGTATATCGAATTTTGTTTATATATATGTATTGCTATGGACAAAAAAAAAATACAGTCTTGTCCAGCGAGGTGCCACGATCCCAAAATATAATAATATCGGTAGATTAACTCATATTTTGAAACCCCAAAATGCTGATGTAGGGTGCACAGTACTCCAAATAAAAAGTTGCGTATTTAATTAATAAAAAATTATAGTAAAATTCTAAAAATTAAATTATAACTGTGTCTCAAAAGAATCTTGTCCAAATTTGCAACTGGTATCTAGTTATATCAAGTAAACTGTTACAGTCGATAAATGGTTCTAAAGCGAATATTTGAATATTGGTTTGGATGTAGTTCACAATCTATAACGCGAAATCTTGATTTTTCACTTCCATTAGAAAAATACATTTCAACAGATTCCAACATTTCTCGTTTCGAAGAAATCCGAGTTGTAACGGATCCTGTACGCTCAGTTGAATCTCAAATCATTAAATTACGAACTGCCGCGATATTACGGGCTCGATTATATTTAATATATTTTTTATACATTCAACTTCATTTTAATTAATATATAAATCCACTTACATTACGAATTCAATATTTAAACTGATTTAAATATTCAAATACAAACAGATAAAAATGCGGGACGTTACACCAGTGTTGTTGGTGGTTGATCGGTAGAATTTCCAATTGGAAATAGAACCGTTGATTTTATGGATATTACTTTGATAGTTAAATCACCGACTATCAAAGTTTTGATTTATTTTATACATCCGTTGTCAATATGGAGAGACCAGGATTAGATTTAATATCTGAAAACCACTCTGTATTGGCATAGGTGTTATGAATAAAGTCATGCTGAGAATAATTGAAGACGGAGTTATGTGCAAAGGCTGTTTTGTTAATCCTAGGTAGAAATTGCCTAAAATGGATTAATCGGATGGTGCCTTCGGTTTGTCCAATCCCAGGACAAAGTATATGGATGAATGTCTGACGACATGACATTCAAAGTAAATGATGGCAAGAAGTGCTGAAATAAAACCGCGACCTCAAGCCTCATTACCAGGGAAATGACAGAAATCGGGCAGGCAACATAGCCATGTGGGTCATTCCCATTAGGGGTATTATCATCTGATCTAGAGAAATTTCATTTTCTTCTTATTCTATTCGCTGATGTATGCTTTTGGTAACGGTTGCTGATCACAACCGTTGGTGATAATATGCTCGATACACTCAAGTTAAATGAGTGGCCAGCCATGTGTGGGCTAGGTTGCAAGACGTTCTTGTTGAACCCAGTGTATTCCCCTTTAGAGATATGGTTCCATACCTTTTCATGTTGGAAATTTAATCTCCAATAAGCACCCTGCGGTTTTTGATTTTATATTATATATGGAGCGTGAGATGCAAGCGTTCTGCTAGATTCTATTTATTTGATGTAGGCATTATTATAATATCACTTGATTTGATATCAAAAATATTTGGTTTCGTAAGGTAAAAACCATCCATGTTTATGTGTGGATCGGTCTTACGATTATCTTTTCTTTCGAAAGGATTTTTAAAAAGGTTAAACCAATGGTTGGAGTTTACTCACACCAGTCCACTGACCGACCCAGAGATTATTTTGTTTTTCCCCCTAAACTTTTGGGTGTCCATATTTGTACGAGCAGTCAAGTAGTCGGGATTTTATAGATTCACTTGGAGGAGCTTAAAGAAGGATGCTTCACTTATTATCTATAGACTATCATATTTTCCGCCGTGTACTATGTTGTATCTGGAAACAAGGGTTTATAACTGTTCCAGGAATAACTTTGTGCTCTGATGATGGTATGTATATATAGTTACTAATTTGTATTTCAAAATTTATGTTATATAATATATTTTATTTGTCCCACTATGTGACTTGTGTTCTTCGTTTTCTTCTATTCTCATTTTTCTTTCTTTCTATTTCTTATCCTCTAACTTCTTTCTAATAATGATTCGTATTTCTGTGCAATTTGGGTTGGACATGTGGTGTTATTAGTCGACTCAAAGAGCATGGAAATTCGGGCCATTACATTTGGTATCAGAGCTGAAGGTTGAGTAGTAACCTTGGCTCTGCGGTGTGATTCAATAGAGATGGGGTTAGTAATACCCTAGATTGAATTTGAGTGTATATATGTAAACGCGTATTTGTAGATTTGATATGAAATTGTTTTATATTGTGTTGGTTGGTTCATTGAGTGGTTTATGAATTCTGGTCGATACAGGATGTACCACTGTATCGATATGTGTTTCTAAACTCTTGAACAAAGCAATTCGATGCAATATTGTTTTAAAAAGGGTAAATGAAATAATTTTGCCCAAAATTTATTTTGATATAAAAAGAATAATTCCTGGGATATTATAATATGGGGATGTGCTGATTGTTATTTCAATCAAATGAAATTATTAAATATTGAAATTGTTATAGATATAACCAAATATAATTTATATATAGATAATGTACATAAATGAGATAAACCAAGATTAAGTTCGAACCAGAATTGGAATTTAAATTTCGCGTGTTTAGAAAATATTTTCTGAAACATTATAAAATAATAAAACATTGCTTTAAAGTATTTTTGAATAAAAATGGTTTAAATGGATTTTGAAAATGATTAAGCACTGAAATCACTTCAGTGGCGAGAAAATAATTCTGATAATGGATCGCGACATTATCGTTATTCATTTTCAAGTTTTTGAGTGACGGATTGCTACCATAGTAATTTGGGAATGAAAAATTTGTTTGAAAAGGACAAGATGTTTTAGAAATTCAAACGTTTTGAATTGAGTTGATTATAAACATATGTGTATTAAAATATATGATTTCAAAGTAA
Organism: Allium sativum; assembly: GCA_030737875.1. Lineage (NCBI taxonomy): Eukaryota > Viridiplantae > Streptophyta > Magnoliopsida > Asparagales > Amaryllidaceae > Allium > Allium sativum. The sequence continues at coordinate 41,247,198 of CM060913.1, forward strand.
TTTGAAATAAAACCCAGGAATTTGGATTCTGAAATTTAACTTGTATAAGTTGAATAGATTGAAATAATAAAAATGTATCAAATGGATTGAAATTTAACTTAAGTAAATGGAAATTAGATTGGATAGAGATAATCCCGAATGAAATTAGATGAAGAGAAATGTTGAGATTTGTAATTTTAAACTGAATTCGACTTATGTATAAACAAGTTGAATATATATTAGATATTGTTGTTTGGAATTAAATTGTGAAGGAAATTGAAACTCAAACTGAGTAAGTGGATTGCTTCCTAAATAAAAATCAGATTTGAATTGATAGAATGGAAGTGAACTAATCAGAAGTTGATTAGAGTGTTAAAAATTGGAAGTTGGACTGATTTGAGACCAACTGGAAATGGATATATATATATATATATATATATATATATATATATATGCTGAGTAGATATTGAATGGAGCAAATGAAAGAGATAGAATTATACCCAACAAAAAGGTACATGTTTACAATACTACTTGGGTTTGATGGTTTTATGAGCTTGTGGGGCAAGCCTCTTGGCTTTTTGATTTTCGTTTGGATTGGAGAAGGCCTAGAAAGGCGAGTTGCGGTTGTACCGATTGAGCCGTGCAAAGGAGATGTTGGTGAAATTTTTTGAAAATTTAAAGAGTTAGAAAATTTCAAGAATTTTTTTTATAATTTAAAATCGAGTTGTTAATTATGATTGAAATAAGAAAACCAGAATTGGTCAATAAAATTTCAAGTGGAATACTGAAATTGATAAATGGATTTAAAGTCAATTGGAATGGGTGTGGATATGCAGAAGTGCATATGGATTGCAGACAAGAATGTGATGATGGATTGACTAAGAATGGTGGACAAATCACTTGGAAGGAATTATGAATAGTTGAGCATTGGTATGAGAATTCAAAGGTCGAGTAAGAACTTGGTTACGAAGATATGGAATATAAGATTTCAACAAAGTAGGTTATGAGGAATTAGAGTTATAGCATTTTTACTGTTAGCAATTTCGAGGATGAAATTATTTTAAGGGAGAAGGAATGTAACGACCCAAAATTACTGTGACTAAATAATTTATTTAATTGTTTAGAAGGTCGATTTGGTAATTTAAATAACCAATGTACAATAATTTTACTGAATTATTATATAAATAAATTGATTTTAAATAATTCGAATGTCGGTTTAATTTGAAATATTTTGTTTATAAATCCCAATATGAAATTCTATGTAGAGTGGAACGATAATCTTTGAATAAATAATAAATTAACTATGAAGCTTCTTTTGAAAGCTACTCGATTCCTTCCTACTAAAGCTAGCCGATTCCTTCGACCGGAAGCCAATCCCTAATTCTATATATTCCCCAATCCTCCTCCTTTTATTCACTTTACAAGCCATACCTTTCCTGGGGAAACAAAAATCATTTCTTTCCAAAATCAAAATAAAAACACGCCCCATTTTAATCCTTCAGAAAATCTATAAACTCCATAAATAAAACACTAATTGATCGTTGGATTCATGAGTTAAGCATCTTCAACTTCGCGTACGTATTATTGGGTGCGGTGCAAATTCGCTAAGCTCTAAATTCAAGCAGCAACTCCAGGGCGTTAGAGGGGATTTTGGTTCTTGATTCCAAAAGAAGTGGTGTATTCGAGCTTATGGAGGAGGCTGCTACTCACTGGAGGATTTTTAGGGTGATGAAGGTTAGACCCATAGATCGCCACAGGTGTGTCGAAGTCAGCTACTTTTGGATGGAGTGTCGGTTGTTGAAGGCAGCGGAATGATTTGTTCAATACTGGAGTGTTGTCCTGCATGTTCAACAGGGAGTTGTGTGATAATTGTTAGTGAAGTAAGGTTTAATTTTTGGTAAAAGATGGACAAGTTTTAGATGATGTGAAGTATAGTTTTGGGTTTTGTAGTATAGACTGTTGTTCATCATGGAGAGTTGATCTTTGGGTGAATTTTTGGTGGAATATGGAAGCCCAAAATATCTGAAATAGTGTTAAGTGCGAACTGGATATATTTGGGTCGATGCACTGGGTTTAGCTAAGATGAGGACGGAGGGATTGGGGTGGAAGGGTTCGACAATGAACAATGAAAAGTAGCAGGTTACATTTTTTTTCACGAAGAAGAGGATGGTTTAGTGATGAGTAAACAAGGTGATTAGTTAAACAAATGGTTCCTGTGTATTTCAGATTCCTAAATCATGGAGAAACGTGGTTGGTTAAATTAATATGGTAATTTGATACTTAACTATGTCATGCTGAACAATGGAGTTTTATCATCCCATCAAAAAGAAGTGAATGAAAACAGTCAAGGCCATTAGCTGGAAATTAGAGACGTCGGGAAGATAAGTGGTGAGCATGAGGAGGTATTAAATTTAAAACGGTGACTAAGATGCTATTTATAGAAATAATTATTATATTTAAAACAGATGGGATTATAACATTATAATTTGGTCATATGTTACTAGAATCGAACGCCGCTGGATCCGCTGGAATCGTAATGCTTATGGAACTGACATGGTTGAAAACGGAGCAACTGAAATTTTGTGATAGAATCAAATACCCGTTTGATTTTAAACAAAAACAAAAGTGAAACCGTCAACTACAAACCAAGGTTAGTAAACTCACTAACTCTAACTCGTTTCTATTTTTATATAAACGGGTTTTAAATTTATTTATTGTAATTCTATACTCTGTGATGGTTGTTTGGTTGCATGGTTGATAAAATTGGTTGAAATGGTTGATATAGTTAATCGTTGATCGATTATTAATTTTGTTCACCATGATAATTCATACTGATGTAAAATTAATATTATTGATGTTGATTAACATCTGTGGATGCAGGGAAACGGGTTGGAGGGATCCAACTGGATTCCTTAATATTTATATTACTGTTTCTATTTAATTGTGCTATATGATGTGTTATATAATCCATGATTGGATATTTTGTGTTTGAATTACCCTGGCCCTAGAAGCCTAGTATTTTAGATACCGTAAAATATTTTCGAATGTGAAAAGGGAAATTGGTATTTAAAATGGAATTTATTTTCAAAATAGAAATAAAATTTTGAATAAAGTTGAAAATAAAAACCTGTTCAAATGGATAAATCAAGAAGCTGTTTATAAACAAGATTATAAATTAAGTGAATCATTGGGTAAACTAAAATATAAGTTCAAATATGAATTTATATGGGAAAGTGAAAATCGGTTTTGAGACCTATATTTGAAAATAGATTTGAACTTAGCAAATTATAAAGGAAATTATAAATGAGATTATAAATGTTTGAAATTAATAAAGAGATTTTCTATAAACAATTGTAAATAGAAGTTATAATTGGAATTTGGATTTGATATGGTGAAATCAAATGGATTAGATTATGTAAAAGGAAATATTATTCGTAATTAAAGTGAATAGTGGGTTGAAGAACATATTTTGCAAATGAAATATCTATAAAGGAAATTTAGATTTGGAAATTGAATGAAAAGGGAAATGGATAATCATTTTAAAAGAAAATAATGAGTTTTATTTCAAAATTTGGAGTACAAAATAAAGTGTAGACTTTAATGGTTATAAAGGAATTTGATAATGATTTGGAAAGAATAAATTCAAATGTGGATTTGGAATTTGAATTAACCCGAAATAGTAGATAAATTCCGAAATTAGGAATATAAATCGAATATAGATTATTCGAGAGAGAGTTATTTATTGGAATTCGATTATATCGAATGTAGGAAAGTAGTTATTTTTACTTTCCGTTTTGAATCAAATTTAATTATTTGATTATTTAATTGTTTATTTACTTATTTATTTGTTCAAATTAATAAGTACAAGTTATATTTTTATAAACCAAATATTTGGGAACAACAATTATAACTCTACCGTTATAAATATAAACCGCAATTATAATGCTACTGTTATCATAAATGTTTATAAATCTAAACAACGATTTTAGCGCTGTCGTGATAATAAATGTTTTGTAAATCTAAGCAGCGATTTTAGCGCTGTCATTATAATAAATATTTTGTAAATCTAAACAGCGATTTTAACGTTGCCGTTATAATAAATGTCTTATAAATCAAATATTTGGAAACGGCGATTATAATGCTACCATTAAAATCAATGTTTTACCGTAAAGGATGTGGATTCTTAGTTTGAATCCGAGAGTCGCGCAAGCGATGTTTTGTTTGAAGTTGTGAGCTTTGACTGTTTCAAAGTTGTGAATATTGTTCAGTTAAGGTCTGAGAGCTATTATACGCCAACTTGATTGACTTCATAATTAACTAAGGTATGGTTAAGGTTCGGTTGTGAAGATTGGTTAGGGATCCGATTAGTAAATGATTAATTAATGAATTGCGTTATAGCAACGATGTTTATTATGTAACATGGGTTTAACTAAATGAAAAGGTCTTGGAAACTAGAACGACCCGGATTTTCGAATAGTTTATTTTAAATATTTAATATTGTTTTTAATATTGAGTTGACAATATAAATTTATATTTATATTGAGTTATAGATTTTATAATCTAAATACAATTTATTTAGAATATTTATAATTATCGAAATGCGAGAAATTTGAAATAATTCAATTCGAATTTAAAAAGGAGTTAAAATAATTCAAATGATTATATGGATTTTATTTGAATTTATAACAAAATTGAATCAAGAATTTTAAACTGAATCAAAACAATCCAGATGACCTGTATAAATTCAGTTTCAATATATATTGTATTTGAATATGGATATAGACGATAATAATAATTTATTATGAAGGAATTAAATGGTTTAGAATATAATTTATATCAGTTTAAATTAATATCTCCTCCATATGGTCGAATTGAGTTCCGAAACCTGTCCCAATGTGTTCAGAATAGCGGTTTTACCCTAGGAAGGTCGGTCGTTGTGTTCAAAAAGGAGTTCACGATCACGGGATATTTTAAAATTAAATGAACACCGTACTAGTTAATACCTGCCCATAATAAACTCTGTACCTATTAAGACCTACCTCAGATAAATCCTACCCAGTAAAATGCCTACCTTCATTTCCTTAACCAGGAAGCATCTCTCGTGTATAAAATGGTGACAGACTCTCTTCTTTCTCCTTTCTATTTTACAGTGTTCCTCTTTCTCTTATTAAAAATGGTCGATGCATTCAAGTATAAGCAAAAAAACCCATTCCTTTTCTTTTTCTACCTCAATCGTTCATTTGCGAATTCCACTTCCTTATTTTCTTTTCTAAAGTCAGAATCGAAATCGAAGGCCTCCTCGTATATTAAAAAAGAGAGATCGGAAGCAACGTTCTTCCTCAAAGATCTGCACTTGAGCTTCAAGTTTGCACCTGCAGGATCAGGCGCGACGTTCATCTCCAACATCGATCGATTTTGGGGGTATGGGGCCAGCATCCATCGAGATGTGAGCGAATCGAACTGAGGCCAGCATCCCTCGTGACTTCCGATGAGCTCAGAGATGGAAGATGGGGTAGCGTGATATGCACTGTCGCGATCGACATTCGATGGCGATTTCATGCAGCATGGGACTAGGGTTCGAAATGGAGGTGCATCAAGTTTGGTAAAGCTGGGAAGGGATTTGGGGTTTCCGTGGCCTATGGAGTGCGATGTGTTATCTAGTGTTTAATGTACTATGAAGAAGGAAGATTATCAAGTGAATCAGTAAGGTAATTAATATATATTTTTAGACTAATTGCATATTTAATTCAATATTAGGTAATCAACTAAAACAATTTTATTAGTATGAAATAGTTTCAATTTAAATGTAAGTAAATTAGTTATATAACTAGTTTATGAAAGGGAATTTTTAGATTATAAAGGAAAATTGATTAGTAAGAAATATAAAATGTAAACTAATCGTCAAGTATGAAATTAAAGTTTATTTTGGAATTAGATTACACGTGGATAATTTATTTAATTAGATGAGTATAATCCAATAACTGAAATTTATTAATATTGTTTTACATTGAAAAAAAACAGACGTATGGAGGAATCATTATAAAATCTATATGATAAGCTTCATTGGGATGTTTGGCAAATGAGAATCACGGTGAGTAAATCTCACTCATTAATTTTTTTTAGCATTTAAAATAAATTATTGGTTGTTTGGTTGCGTTTAAATATTACTGTGGCTATTTTAAATATACATTAGTTATTTAGGTTTGGCTATTATATATGTATTGGTTTGGTGATTGGATTGTTCCTGCAGTCTCATTAGGGATGCCCGCGGTATCATTAGTGGATGATTTCCCTATGCGCCCCACAATATATATAGTGGATGATCTTCATACCGCTATATCCTGCTTCAAAGCAGGATGGGTATTATTTATGTTGGCTAACGTCTATGGATGCAGGAAAACAGGTTGGAGGGATCCAAATGGATTCCTCAAAAATATTATTATTATTTTGTTTTCACATATATTATCATATATGATGTGTTGATTGATAATTGAGTGGTTTGATTGTTTAAATGTCACTGAGCCAAACTGTTGATATATAAAAACATCGTGAAAAGAATATTTGATATGTAAATGGGGAAATCTATTTTTTTTTTAAAAATAGAAATTGAATTTTTAAATGAGCTATGGGAATATTAACTTGTTTTGAACAAGTATTAAATTTATAAACGTTGTTTATAAATTAAATAATGCAGAGAATTGAAGTGAAATTATAAACAATGTCTATAAACAGAAGTGAAAGAAATATCATTGGATAATTTGAATATTTAAATTCAAATATGAATTCAAAAATAAAAATGGGGAAATCATTTTAAAGAAATAAACGATGGAATTTATTCTGATGTTCAGAATATAAATTGAACTAAAATAAATCCGTAAGGATTTATGATTCGAATTCGATTAATTCGAGTTTATTCAAATAGAAGTTAAATTAAATATGAAAATAAGTTGGGTATTATATATATAAGTTATTATAAATAGAAATTTCAAAAATAAGATTTTGGTTTTAAATAGATTTCGAAATAGACTTATTTAAATATAAAACATGGAAATTTATAAAATGATGTTTATAAATATAATGAATTAATTATCAAGAGATAATTTGAATATTTAAATTCAAATATGAATTTAAAAAATGGAATTTTGAATATAGGGAATTCAAATGGAATTTGAATATAGAAAAGTCAAGTGGAATTTGAATATAGGAAATTCAAATAGAATTGAAAACAGAATTTGAAAATAGAAAGTTGAAATCATTTCGAAATGGGAACAACGAAATATATTTCAGAAATGCGGATTTTTAAATAGAATAGAAATAAATCTAAAGGATTTATAATTTGTCAAAGGAATTGGAATTTAATATAGAAGATCGAAGTATAAATATATTACCGAGTAAGGGAAAATCGACAATTTTAGATAATTGGAAATAGTATGTTGAATTGGAAAAAAAATTGATTTGATATGTATTAAAAATATATCAGAATGGAGTTAGAATTTATATATAAATGAAGTTTAAATATTTATATATATTAATATAATTAAAACGAACTCGCCGCAGTGCGGTAGTTCGTAAATTGGCGTTCCGAACTTCAATTGAGTATACAGGACTCAATTTAAATCGGAATTCTTTGAAACAAGAATCGTCAGGACCGTTGGAATAATAATTTTCTAATGGAAGAGAAATATCTGGATTTCATCGAATAGATTTTGAGTTATGTCAAAATCAAATTTTTAGAAAAGCAGCGCCAAAATCATTTAAAAACCATAACGGTTTATTTAAATAAATAAAAGGATTTTAAAGAAATAAAATCCGAATTGCCATTAGAAAAATCCAGATAGGAGATATAAAATAAATATGAACTCCATTGAAGTAAGTGAAATGATTTTTGAAACAAAAATTAGATTTTTAGTTATTAAATAGATTTAACTAATTTTGAAGAATAAATAGTTAATTGAGTTTTGAATCGAAATTAGTGTTGGATAAGTAAGTTGGTTTTGTGGATCCATATTCGAATTTGAAACTCAAGTTAGAAATGAAATTCTACTTGTATAGAAGTGAATTAAAATATATTTGAACATGATATGTTCAAAATAAAGGGATTTGGCAAAATAGCTAATTAAAGAATAAATTATCAAATTGAGTTAGGAATGACCGAATTGAGTTGGGATAAATTGGAAAACAGGTGAATATAGTTTGAGCAGGTTGGGAATGAAGTATGTGAAGGTTATAATTTGTGTGCCCGACAAAAAGGTACACGTTTAAATTCCATATGAGGTTTTATGCACAGAATCGGCTAGCCGCTTGGCTTTTTCCTTTTCTTTTTGATTGGAGAGGCCTGTGTGGCGGTTTAGGGATTTTCCCGATGCTCCCGGTACAAAGGAGGTTATGGAGAAATTTTCCGAAAATTTAAGGAGTTAGAATATTTTTAAGATAATTTGATAATTAGAAATCTATATATCAATATATATTGAATTCGATAAGGTAACAAATTTAAAATAGAATATTATAAACAAAAAGGAAATCGATAGTCTGGTAATAGAAAGAGAAATGTACATACGTTTTAAAAATGAATAATTGGCTATATATAAGATGTGGATTATTCGAGATAAGTGGTCTTGTCCGTTTTGAAGTTAAGAATGTTTTTCAGTCAAGGTCTGAGAGGTAGTTATACCCCAACTTGATTGATTTCATTTTTAACCGATAAACAGCAAGATCCAGTCTCAAAGAGAAATATTTGAATAAGAGTTATGGAATTGTGAAGACACGTAACTTCCCTGGTAAGGAAAGAGCGGATACTTTGAGAACAACACACAAAAGAACGCAAACAAAAGAACATTTCATTGTATATTACAACAATTTCATCAGATTACAAGAATATACAGAGTATGAATAAATATTACACAGAAAATATCAGAGATTTAAATTACACTTAAATACATCGCAGCAGAAAATAATACAAAACACAACTGAGGGAGATATACGGATACAGAGCTTTCCGGATATCATTCTAGCTGTAAACCAGGTTCCTGTGAATATAAATCTACAAAACCAAAACTACTAGCTGCCCGTGTCAAAATAAACGCACCCAAAGTTTAGGATAAACAATAAACTCCAGGTCAGTCATGTGACTGGTGAGATAACTAAACCAGTTATTAATCTTTATTTTAAAGTTAGGTAAATCAAGGGACCACGCCGTATAACACGGAATAAGTTTCCTCCCAAGAATACCAGTGCATAAAACAACAGCGCAATGCTAAAATAAAGAACAATGAAGCAATTATAAGACCCTGGTCCCACCACACAATGCAATACAAGCCGGAGGATAGGGTTTTACCTTATAATAGCCAAAGCATGCTTGATACGCTAAATTTCATGTTTTATTACTATAAGTTTATAGTGTCAAAACAATTTCAATCATAAATATCAATCATAGACGGCATGGGTACCATATATCATGTCGCCATACTAGGCTCTACAATTAAAACCGCAAAGTCACGTATTTGGAAATTGGATTTCCATCTGTGAACCGAGGCCAGGGATCGTCCTCTACCGATTCGAGACAATCTAGCCTACCATGTCTCAGGCAAGTGCGCAGACAAGCCTTGGATCGTTAGGGCCGGTCCACCGATGTGGATTATTATGTCTGAACACTACATTTTCCCGCCTTTTAGGGCGTAAATGAGCCAACGAATGACTCCATCGGACCCGTATCGTCCGATCAAACCGAGGCGCCTCGCAACAGCAACAACCACACAGGTGAAAATAATATAAATGTCAGCCAGTTTAAGCACTAACACCACCTCTAGCTAGAATGAAACGCATGTCCTCCCTGAGGTCCTCTCCCGTTTCTGGTTCACAACCGGGGTGTGAGGCTCGCGAATCAACGCTACACAAAGCTATGCCACACAGGCCGTGCTTTGATCATCAATCACAAGACTTTGCTTTTCAACAGAAGCCTTGATCATTTGCCACTTAGGCATGCCACACAGGCAATTCACTCCATGCGATTGATATCCATCAATATATAACCCCTGAGCTCGTACGTCTCAGAGAAGGGCGTTAAGCAAGAGAATAAATTCTCCACTGCCAAACAGATATATATTTAATAGAAATCAATCACAGAGAATAAAATCTGATGTCAGACACACAGTCCATTTACAATTCATTCTGGATCTGAACGAAACCGGAGGCACCTAGTACCCGGCATATCCATCGATCTCCAAGTACGTCTGGACGATCACCAATTGATTCCCTCCTCTTGGGTGTACCGCCCAATCAAGATCATCAATAATCACCCAAACGATGTGAAGACCTCCGGTCTTCGACCACCGTCTTCATCCTCGACACCACGTCGAATCAGTTATTCGGAATGGGATAAACCCGGTCTTTCTGAATAACTCGCGTATACAATAAATAAGTGTTACACAAACATAACATACGCCTCATTCCAATTCAGAATATTCTTATGTTCAAATATTTTTATACTTTGGGAGTTCCCATTAATTTTATCAAAGATAAATTCTTTAAATTTATTCTTTAATCTTCTTTGAATATCGATCCAAACTAGTTGGGATTAGCGAACCACACCGAAGCAATCGTTCATTCTATTTCCCAATCCCAACCTATTCATCCCATGAAGTAAAATTGATCATACCTCATATCTAACACCACGGTGTTATCGGTAAATTCAATTACCATTTCACGTTCAAATCTAATTAAAGATTTAACTATCGCCTGGAGCAAAACTGGTGATACTCCACTCTCGACCATTTCAATCTAATTAAAGATTCATTAAAACCCCACTTAGTTTTAATCTTCACAGAAATCAATATCCTGTCTTTAACGGGTTAAAGAACCAATGTCATTTAAAACCACGGTTCACTATAAACCCAAAATCACATTCCATTAATTATCGGGTTAAAGAACAAGAGTTATTTAAAACACCGTTCACGATAAACCCAAAAATCAATTTCTATTCAATTCCAATTAAATATCATTTAATTGGTACACTTCATTAAATCTAAATAAAAAGATTTAATCTTTTTCTCAACTAGGTTTAAGAACAGTGATAATGAAGGCACCATTCACGACAAACCCAAATCACATTCGATATTAAATACAAGGCTCTGAATAGAAAATATATCGGCTTATATTCAATATCAAATTCTACGACCAACAAATATCATATTGGAAATAACGAGATAAATATATCTTTCAAATTTCCATAACAGTATCTGTATAATCACAAAATCCAACATCGAAATATTCCAAAGACAATTTCGATTCAAATCCATTCCAATTCAATTATTGGAAATTCTGGTTATTTTCAAAACCATTTCAAATCCACTTTATTTATTTTAAAAATAAACAGAATTATAATTCTAGTTCAAAACTAGTTCATTTCGATAAAAAATCTATTTTTATCTTCTCAAATATGGAATTTTTCATCCTAATTCTTCACAAATCATTTCTTATGATTTTACACAAATTATTACTATTTTTAATAATTTTATCAAGGCCCGTACAGTCGATTTCCATCAACGGCCATCGAACTGCACTTACAGCGACCTTTTTCAAATTTGATTTGGACATAATTCCAAATCCAACCGTTAGATTTCAAATCTCTAATATTCATTAGAAAGCTCTTTTCGATATGAACCCAACGGTTCCGGTTTTAGGAGAATCCGACGGTAGGATCTCCCGCAACGTCAATTCAAAGTCAATGGTCAAAATTTGCGAACTACCACATCGCGACGCGTTCTATTCAGGCCACTCTATATATATAATATATATATATATTTCATCGATTTCCTTTCAAAACGTATTTTATAAATCGTTTAAATTCGTTTTCAGAATGATTTCAACTTCCTTTACAAATTCAAATCAAAATCGAATTTTTCAATATAAATTCATTTTAATTTCATTTCAAATCGATTTCAATTCAATTTCAATTTAATTCGAATTTCAATTCATTTCAATTTAATTCGAATTTAAAATCTATTCAATTCAATTTGAATTTTAAATCTATTCAATTTAATTCGAATTTCAAGTCTATTCAATTTAATTCGAATTCCATTTCATTTCAATTTAATTCGAGTTTCAATTCATTTCAATTTAATTAGAATTTCAAATCTATTTAATTTAATTTGAATTTCAATTCATTTCAATTTAATTCGAATTTCAAATCTATTTCAGTTTAATTCGAATTTCAAATCTATTCAATTTAACTCGAATTTTGAAATCTATTCAATTTAATTCGAATTTTGAAATCTATTCAATTTAATTCAAATTTTGAAATCACTTTCAATTTAATTCGAATTTTGAAATCACTTTCAATTTAATTCGAATTTTGAAATCACTTTCAATATTTATTGAAAAAAGAATAAAATCGATATAAATATCGTTTACGTCAAAATGGCGTCAATCTAATCGACACGGCTTTTATTCAATACATGAATATTTATTTTCTATTCAACACATGAATATTTATTTTCAATTCAACACATGAATTTTTTTTCTATTCAACCCATGAATTTATTTTCTATTTAACACATGAATTTATTTTCTATTCAACACATGAATTTATTATCTATATTGGAATGAGGCCCAATCAATTACCATATGACGTTTATTATACAGATTTCTATACAACACATGTATATAATAGCAACGATAAATAATCAACCATCATCCAGAGTGCACCACACAACTGCATAAGCATTAAATATAAATAATTAACGCTTACACAGTCTGTCAACCCATCGATTGACATACAACTAAACAATCGGGATTAGTGTACGTCAAATATCATCCCAATACCCGTGTGGGATTTCAAATTAACAAACACAGATTTTTATTTGTGCAGTTGGGCGATGTGTAAAATTTATCGTCCCAATCAATATCAGTAAAATCAGTGTATATAAACAAATCGTTGATTTGTTTATAAATATTTTTTTGATATACACGTTAAAAACCATATTTTTGACTATAAAATATTTTATTTTATTTCACATCACACAATCCAATTTCACAGCACAGAAATCAAACAAACAAGTCATCCATGCTCTGTGGACGACGGGTGTCGGGTGCTACTAAACACCGTCTGCATCCTAGTATATATTTCAAACTAGAAATATAAATAAAAGTGAGGAGTTCTCACCAACTAGCTAATCCAATACCACGACTCTTCTTATGTAGAAATCTTCGTCGTGCTCGCCTTTTGTCAATTTCACTGTCCGTAGCCACTACATATATAAAAATCACATTTTTATATTGTTGCTATGTATATAAAAATTCTATTTTTATACCGCTACTATATAGATAAAATTTCTATTTTTATAACGGTGTTCATATAATAAAGATTATATTTTTATTCTTTCTATAATATAAAAATCATATTTTTATTCTTTCTATAATATAAAAATCATATTTTTATTCTTTCTAAAATAATTTCATATTATACCCTAGTTAAAAATCGTATTTTTAACTTGCCAAATATTTCCTTCCTACGATTAAATTATATCATTATATGATTAAAAATTCGGTCTTTTCTAAATTAAAAATTCGATCTTTCTAAATTCTAAAAATCTATTTTTTCATACTTCAAAAATCTAATTTTTATCGATTTAAAAATCAAAACTTTTAAACTATAAAAATCGAATCCTTTTATTAGGGAAAATCAGATTTTAATCTATGAAGAAAACTGAAAAGGAAATTCAGTTAAAAACCTCACCTTTGCCAAAAATTGAGTCTTTGTTGGGGGGGGGGGGAGAGGAAGGAGGCGGCGCCGTTGGTCAAGGAGGTGGCGGGAGTCTCGGTGGGGGTTCAGATGGTCGGAGCTTTGACCAGGGGTGGCTGCGGTTTCGATGGGGGTGTGTGTTGCGTTGGTCTTCACCGGAGCAGGGGGTTTGGGGCTACGGGAAATCGAATGAGGGGAGGGGTCTGCGTGGATCTCGTCGGAGAGGAGAGAGAAGGGGGGCGAGGGTGGAGGCGATGACGGCGGAAGGGGGGCGCATCGATGGGGCCGGCACATCCAAAGAGGGCGACGAGCCTTCAGAGAACGGGGCGGGTTTTTTTTTGACTGATGGTTTGACCGGTAGGGAGAGTTAGGGTTAGTATATATATATTTAATTAATTTAATTTAATTTATTCTCCAAGAAAAGTCGCCTTCTCATTTGATCTCCAATTCAAACCCAATGACTGTCGTCCCTAGCTATTTACCCCCATTCCAAACACAATGGGATATGTATCGCAGGCTGATTCGCTCGTTTCGACCAGTTTTCGTCAAAATCAAAAAATAACTCTATATATTGAATTTGAACGCGCATTTCAATTTACCGGGGCCACATACCGACTTTAAAAATTCCCAAAAATATTTTCTAACTTTGTATTGACGATACGGTTCTAACAAAACTAATTTCGTCAAGTTCTAAGATCGTTTGAAAAATGGCCATTTTCCAGTCGATTAAAATCAACTAAAATTGGTCAAACGTGTTTTCCTTTGCCCCGCTCACATATTGAATCAGAAAATTACGAATTTTGAAACCTAGCAATAACTTGACATCACGGATCCAACAAAAGTGGTTTCGTTGAAAACCGAGGTCGTCTGCAAAATGACTATTTTTAAGGGCCAGAATTCCGTAGTGACTATTCTGAAATTTCAACTGGACATATCTTTTGATTCCCGCTATGAAATTTCAATTTTCGGATTCGTTGGAAAGATATTCATAAATAGATTCAAATATTTTTGGTTTCGCTAAAATCCGGTTTATTTTGCACTCGGTACATTCATTTGAAATTTGTAATCGAATTATCGAACTACCGCGCCATTTTCAATTCCTTTTATAATTATAAATAAATATTTATATTCTAACGACGATCTATATAAATATATACATTCGAATTCTATTCAATATAAATTTCTTGACGTTATTATTTAAAATAATTCATTTTAAATATTCAAAATTCACTAAAATAGCCGAAATAAAAATTTTAAATTGGCTCAGATTTCTGGGTTATTACAGGAATGCTATATTTTGGGTAGTTTGTAATGATGTTTTACATAAAAGTCATTTTAACCCAAGTAAAGGAATTTTGGAAAATATATCATAAATATTTCCTAAGTATAAAAGTAACCGAGTCGGGAAAGAGATAAGTGATTGAAATGTTTTTCAATTGCAAATAGAATATATTTTCTAAGTATGGAAAATAAATGAAGGCGATATATGGAATGTTTTCCAAATAGCGAAAGAGGCCAAGATGATTTTTGAAAATATTTGGTTAACAAATATTGATAAGGAAATGGAGAAGTGAAATAATTAATAAAATATTAATTAAGCGGCCCAGTGATTATTTGATGTTTTGAATGGATGTTTGTTTTTCTTCGATAGTTAAATAACCGACTATCAAAGTATTTGTCAATATCGTTGTCAATATGGAGAAACCGGTTGGATTATTATCCGAGAACCGCTCCGTATTGGCAGTAGCGTTGCGAATCAGATTATATGAAGATAATCAAAGACGGAGTAGAGTGTAAGGGCTTTTCTATTAATATAAATTGTGTCTTTGGTTTCGTATGGACGAATGTCTGACAGAGTATTTTCAATGATCTTATATGTTGGTCTGTATAAATATATATGGTGGCAGAGAATTTATTCTCTTAGCATAATATGCAGAATATATTTATGCAAATCAATTAGTGATTAACGGATCTGACAATGTGGCATTCAAAGTGATTGTGCTATCAAGGAATGTTAAGAAATCGTAGCCTCAGGCCTCAACAACCGGGAAATGACAAAAATCGGGCAGGCAGCATGGCTATGTGAGTCGCTCCCATTAGGGTGTATTATCACCTATCTAAAGAAATTTATTTAATTCCTTATTCTATTCGATGTTGTCCTATTCAGGAAATAGTTGCTGATCCCAACCGTTGGTGATATACATTCGATACACTCAAGCGAAATGAGTGGTCGGTCATGTGAGGGCCGGGTTGCAAGATGTTCTTGTTGAACCCAGTGTATTCCCCTTTAGAGATACACTATCGGCAGGTGGTTCCATACCTTGTCATGTTGGAAATCCAATCTCCAATAAGCGCCCTACGGTTAAGTTAAACAAATGGTTGGAGTTTACTCACACCAGTCCCATGACTGACCCAGAGTTTATTTTGTTTGTTTTCCCTAAACTCTTAGGTGCCCAAATTTGTACGGGCAGTCAAGTAGTCAGGAACTTTCAGATTCACTTGGAAGAGCTGGGAGCAGGAGGCTTCACCAGTTAGTTATAGACTATCGTTCCGCTGTGAGATTTGTCTTCTTTGTTTTCTTCTATTCTAACTTTTCTTTCTTTTTATTCCTCATCTTCTAACTTCTTTCTAATAATGATTCGTATTTCTGTGCAATTTGGGTTAGACATGTGGTGTTATTAGCCAACTTAGATAGTACGAATTTGCGGGCCATTACAGAAAAAATTTCCAAAGTAAATCAAAGGTGGTTTCTAAGTATAGAAAATGAAATGATTTAGGATAACAAGAAGCAAGGAATGATAATTGGAAATGTTTATTTTTTCAATCTAAATAAAGTATATTTTCTAAAATATAGAAATAATAATATATGAATATATAGAAATGTTTTCAAATTAGAATAAGAGATATCTTCTCGAATAAAGAAATGATGATGTTGGAAATGTCTTTCAAGAATCGAGATTGAGATTTGAAAGGATATGGAAGATTTAATATGGATTTTAGAATCGATAACATAATAAGGAATTAATATAAAAAGGGGCCAGTGTTGTTGGTGGTTGACCGGTAGAATTTCCAATTGGAAATAGGACCGTTGATTTTATGGATGTTACTTTGATAGTTAAATCATCGACTATCAAAGTTTTGATTTATTTTATACATCTGTTGTCAATATGGAGAGACCAGGATCACATTTAATATCTGAAAACCACTCTCTATTGGCATAAGCATTACGAATCAAGTCATGCTAAGAATAATTGAAGACGGAGTAAAGTGCAAGGGCTGTTTTGTTAATCCTAGGTAGAAATTGCCTAAAATGGATTAATCGAATGGTACCTTCGTTTTTTCCAATCCCAGGACAAAGTATATAGATGAATGTCTGACGACATGACATTCAAAGTAAATGATGGCAAGAAGTGCAGAAAGAAAATCGTGACCTCAAGCCTCATCACCCGGGAAATGACAGAAATCGGGCATGCATCATGGCCATGTGGGTCATTCCCATTAGGCATATCATCACCTGATCTAGAGAAATTTCATTTGCTTCTTATTTTATTCGCTGCTGTATGCTTTCGGTAACAGTTGCTGATCACAACCGTTGGTAATAATATGCTCGATACACTCAAGTTAATTGAGTGGCCAACCATGTGTGAGCCGGGTTGCAAGACATTCTTATTGAACCAAGTGTATTCCCCTCTAGAGATACACTATCGGAAGGTGGTTCCATTCCTTGTCATATTGGAAATTAAATCTCCAATAAGCGCCCTGTGGTTTTTGATTTTATATTATATATGGAGAGTGAGATGCAAGCATTCCACTAGATTCTATTTATTTGATGTAGACATTATTATAATACCACTTGATTTGATATCAAAAATATTTTGGTTATCGTAAGGTAAAAACCATCTGTATTTATGTGTGGATCAGTCTTACGATTATCGTTTCTTTCAAAAGGATTTTTAAAATGGTTAAATCAATGGTTGGATTTTACTCACACCAGTCCCATAATTGACCCGGAGTTTATTTTGTTTTGTTTTCCCTAAACTCTTGGGTGTCCATATTTGTACAGGCAGTCAAGTAGTCGGGATTTTACATATTCAACTTGGAGGAGCTTGAAGCAGGAGGCTTCACCTATTAGCTATAGACTATCATATTCCGCTGTGTACTATGTTGTATCTGGAAACAAGGGTTTATAACTATTCCAGGATTAACTATGTGCTCTGATGATGGTATGTATATACAGTTACTGATTTGTATTTCAATATTTATGTTATATAATATATTTTATTCATTCCACTGTGTGACTTGTGTTCTTTGTTTTCTTCTTTTCTAATTTTTCTTTCTTTCTATTTCTCATCCTCTTACTTCTTTCTAATATTGATTCGTATTTCTGTGCAGTTTGGGTTGGACATGTGGTGTTATTAGTCGACTCAAAGAGTACGGAAATTCCCATTACAGGAAAGTTCGCGGTTGGTGGAAGCATGGCATTTTGGGATGGATGGTTGGCGGTTTGTATGGGGGAGTGTCGTTGATGAACATAAGGTCAGAAGGGCGGCGTGATTTCGGTAGAAGGAGGCATTCGTTTACGAGCTGCTTTGTGAAGGAAGATGGAGCAAATTATTGGACAACGAAGTGGGGGACTTACATAGGAAGGGTGCAGGCGTTATTAAGGTGGCAAGTGGGGATGCTGTCTCGAGAGGCGGGGGGTACGAGCCGAGGAGGAAGGGTATGGGTGCGTGGGAAGCAGTACGGCAAAGTTTTGGTGATCACTGATAAGGCAGTTGTGTGGACAAGCAAGAGGAGTGTAAAAAGGATGCCGAGGGGTGCTGTGTATTTGTAGAAGTGGAGGACATAATGTGTATAACCAGTGCATGGGGGCTTGGATGGCAGCAAGATGAAGTTTCAGACAGACGTGAAATAGAAGAGTAAAGGATCAGCAGATATATCCTTAACTAAAGTACTTAAGTTTTTAAATAATTTAATAAAGTAATTAGTATATTAAACTGTATTTAAAGGGTTAACGTTTTAATTAGAACTTGTACAGGAATTTCCAATAGAGCAATACACGAAGAAGGAAGCAGAACGAGTTACTGAAAGGATCTGATAACCAGTATGTCTAAACAATGATGTATTTAAGTAAAACGTGATTACTATATTTAATTATATAATTATAGTGGAAT
Source organism: Allium sativum (assembly GCA_030737875.1). Classification (NCBI taxonomy): domain Eukaryota; kingdom Viridiplantae; phylum Streptophyta; class Magnoliopsida; order Asparagales; family Amaryllidaceae; genus Allium; species Allium sativum. The sequence continues at coordinate 41,266,089 of CM060913.1, forward strand.
TAATTGGAAATATGAGTTATGGCACAAGGATGCTGAAATGGATGGTGCGTGATGATGTTCAGATGGGTTATCATGATAAACGAAAAGCAGGGGAATGAGTTTAAGGGTCCGCAATATTATTTTGACTAAACATAACTAACTTAGTTTTAAATAAAATTTACTAGGAAGCAAATTATCTAATAAAATTACATTAACTAAATTTTGAACTGTTACAGGCCTTTGAAAGAGGAATGTAGGAAGCAGAAGACTACCGATCCTGCATTATTTGACTCAAACTATATGAGTAATTAAAGTTAACTACAGTTAATTAGAAATTAATTTGTTTATTTAAAATAATAATTTTACTTTTTATAGTTCAAACAAAGCAGCGTAGTAACGTTCAAAAGCCGTCTTGGGATGAAAACAGTTCCGAGATTTGAACGAACAAAGAGAAACAACGATGAAAGAATATCGGGCTTAAACACACCGATAGTCACAAGTAATTATAGACAAATTAAATAGTCAAGGATATATTTATTTTTATTTATAATCGAATATTATAAAATGTATAATTCATGCATATGTTATCAGAATTGGATCAGACCAAAGACGTCAAGACTGTATGGACTAACTCTGCATTTTGGAACTATTCTGAATAGAAACAGACACATTTGGAATTAACCGAAATTTTTAATTAAATTAAATAACTATTTAATTTAATTAAAATGATCCGTTGACAGCGAATCAACTCAAGGTGAGTTAAACTCACTCATTTCTCCCAATTTATATTTTATATAAATTGGGTTTTTATTTTGTACGCTCTGGTTGTTAATGGTTGGCTGTTTGCTAGTTATCTATTTATTTGTTGATTTAACCAATGAAATTAAACAGTTGTTTAATTTCAGTGAAATACCAAATTTTTATTTTAACGATTGGATCCAATGAAGGTAACTTACCTTGTTGGTCACGTTTATTTATAAATGTATTTAATTGTTCGAATTGTTTGAATTGTTTTATTGATTGATGGATGTTAAATGGTCGTTATTTGCTGTTATAGAAATTATCAGTTAAATGGAATTGAATAATCTAATTTGAGATAACCAGTTTGATTCAAGGAAGAACAGGTTGGAGGGATCCAACGGGATTCCTCAAATATGTTATTTATTTTCATATTATCATATATGAACTGTCATGATTAGGTGATTGATTTGATTATTGATTGTTGACTGAAAATTCAACCTGTGTCTTGTTTTGGTTAGTTGGTAATACTGGTTGAGTAACCGGCAGTGAATGGCCTAAAATAAGTTGTTTTGTTTATATTGATTTACCGTCAGGTGAATCTATAGAACTGAAGTTATAAAATTTATTTTATAACTGGAGATAGATTTTCAAACATATATTATTTTGAAATAAAGTTTATAAAAGGAAATAAATACTTATTATTTATCATTTAGTTTTATAATCAAGTATTAATTGATTTTATAAAGACAAATTCGGACGTTTATCAGGTTATAAATAAGTGATTAGAAATTAACCTAACGATTTAATTTGAATTTTTTTTAAGAAACAATTAAATGAAATTATTTAAATTAATTATGTCTCAAATGAGGATTAATTGGAATCGATTAATGGGATAACCGTGTTTTGAGTAACTAAATCGACTGTTTTTAATTGGGACTGATCACTAAATTAGTGTATTTTGAATAAAATAGTTTGATGAATATTGTTTTAATTTAATAAGATTTCTAAAAAGGAAATTTCTATTTATTTTAGTTAATAAAGAAACTAACTACAAAAGTAGTTAATGATCGAAAAAAATTATTATTTTAAAATTGATAATAATTTAGAAAATTACCTTTTAATTAAAATTAATTTAAAGGTAATCAAAATTGAAATAAAATCTAGTGAATGGTGAAAGGAGAGTATGAACGTGATTTATATTTTAAAACCCAAATTTTTATAACGAGTTATAAAAGGAATTTCAAGCGGATACAATAACTTGAATCAAGTGCTTACTTAATAGTCAAATTTAGTAAATGGCGAAAAGGGATGAAAAAGGGTTTATAATAGACCAGTGTTATATAAATGAGGTTCAAGATGTTAAAGCGTTAATTAACGTTACTTAATAATGGGATTAAGTAAGAAGGGGAAATAAAATAAGATTTCCAAAGAAGGAATGGTTGAATGGATTTGGAAAGGGATTGGTAAAAGTGAATTTGGGTAAAGCAGAGGATTATAGGATTTGATAAATAAATCCGGATTTATGAAATGAAATTGTTTAAAAAGTTAAAGGTTAAAAAGTCGTGTTTTATAAGGAATTACTTAATTAATAAATTAAGGAATCATGTTCTATTCGAGAAGGAGATTTTCAAAGAGATAAGAAGGTTGTATGAAATCGTATTTTGAATATGATAGTAAAATGGGAATTTGTATTGGTATTAGAATGAAGTGTCGGTTTTTGGATCACAACTGCTATCCATCTTACGATATGAACGTTGTTGATCAAAGTCTGAGAGGTAATTAAAATACCCCAACTTTAACGATATCAGGACTATCTAAGGATGATATTAGTTGTAATGGTAAAAGGGATTAGTGATAATTTATTATTTCCATTAGTGAAATAATAATGCAATGCTGGGTGGAAATTTGGAGAATATATAACGAGAGATCCGAAGTAAAGAAAATTAGAAAGTGTTAGAATATATATATTTAAAGGGATGATTCCAAGAAAAGAAAAAAAGAGGGGATTGCGTGAATTATAACGATATTTTTGAGTTAGAAAAGAAATGTAAAAGTTGGGTTTTACAAAATAGGAATAAGCACTGGGTATTATCAAGAAATGAATAAAAGATATTTCATAACGTTATTTATATGAATAAATAAGTTGAATTGATTTCCCCAATATTAGATAATAATGTGGCTAATGTTTGAAAGTGAAAATAGAAACTGGATAAATCAAATGAATTTGTTCAAAGAAAATTTTTATGTTAAATAAGTAGTGGAAAGTTATATTCGTAATATTGAAATATTTAAGAGTTTTAAATTTACATTTGTTTTAATTAAAAGGCCAATTGGTGCTGAACACTGAACTGGTGAACTCATTGGATTTTCATGATTTAATCACTGTTTATTTTGATAGTTAAATAACCGACTATCAAATCTGGCCAATATGATTGTTGGTACGGAAAGATCGGGATCGAATTTATATTTGAAAACCATTCTGACCCACAAGTACATGAAGATATCAGAAGATGATTGGGATGGAACATTGAAGATCGTAGATTTTCATAAATGGAAGCACTGCTAATAATCGTTGGTCTGCAGCCAAAGATGTACCGTGGTTCTGTCGTGGTTGGAATCTACGGATTGCAAGGTCTTCTCGCTACTGATCCATAAGGTAATTCCTATATTGGATGTGGTAGGAGAGTACCTTCGGTTCATCTTGTTCTGGATGACTTGTATTGACGGATGTCTGACAGAGTATTTCCAAAGGAATCGCGTACGTTGATTTTTACAAACGTATTTCTGTTGGTGGCGGAGAAGGGCCTTTCTCTTAGCTTATCAACTAGAGTATTTTTTATGGACGTCAATTAGTGATATCTAGCGGATCTGACGATGTGACATTCAAAGTGAATGGTGACTAGATGTTCCAGAAGATAATTTAAACCTCAAGCCTCATTAACTGGGAAATGACAAAAATGGGGAGGCAGCATGGCTATGTGGGTTGCTCCCATTAGGGTGTATAATCACCTATCTATAGAAAATCAATTTCCTTCTTTAATCTATTCGATGCTGTCCCTTTTCAGGAAATGGTGGTTTGAGCCCAACCGTTGGTGATATACATTTGATACACTCAAGCGAAATGAGTGGTCAATCATGTGTGGGTCGGGTCGCAAGACGTTCTTGTTGAACCAGTGTATTCCCCTCTAGATGTACACTATCGGCAGGTGGTCCCATACCTTGTCATAGTCGGAATCTAACCTCCAATAAGAGCCCGCAGTTTTGGTTATATACTATATATGTGGAGCGTGAGATGCAAGCATTCCACTGGATTGATATTTACTTGTATTTAGACATTATTATAATATCAGAAGATGTTGATTTCAAAAAAAGTTTTGGGTTATCGTAAGGTAAAAACCATCAGTATTTATGTGCGGATTTGGTCTTACGATTATCCTTTTTCTTTCGAAAAGATTTTAACTTTAAAATCAAGTTGTGTGATACCATTAAACTTAATGTGTTTTTCTCACTCTGGTTCACCAGACTGTGTAACACCCCACCTCCGCCAGGGTGGCTCTTGCAAGCACTCTGACTTTGGAGGGGCGTTTGTACCGGGTAAACATGCATAATGATATATCAAGGCAGAACAAGAACATATGTATATATGTAAACAGAGTAAATAAGATAAGTAAAACAGCGGAAGATTTCAAACTATTTCAAAACAAGTCTGGTACAACATAATGTCAACTTTCCAAATACACAAGTCTAGATAAAAACAACATCACTGAAAAACTGAAATACATAAGTACTATCCCCAAAATAAGTGATAACCATAGCTAGCTTCATGTCAAGACCGTACATAAGCTAAAATCCCACAAGCAAGTGATCAGAAATCCAAGCTAAGCTCCAATATTCCCACCCTGAGAACCTGGGGGGGGGGGGGAACGGAAGAAAAGAGGTGAAAGAAAACAGGTCAGTCAAAAAGACTGAGTAAGCCCTACTACAATCAATGTAAACTGATAAAGTTAACTGACATGAGAAGCAGGAATGAACATAAGGATAACAACATACTAGCATGATGATTAACTAACAAGGTAGATAAAGGTGTCATCGCATAATCAGGTTTAAGGTTTTTGCACCACAGGTGTACTAGCAAACTAACATGACTTGAATAAACAAGTATTGATCCCTTGGCCCGAGCTTTGGCCCAATAACATGAAATGACCCTAATACGAGGTCCAATAATATGAAGTGACCCTAATACGAGGTCCAATAATATGAAGTGACCCTAATACGAGGTCCAACCAAACGGTCTAATCGATCGGCTCCCTAAGCCTAACTCGTCACGTGTTGGTGTCAATACGACCCAAAAATAATTGTAGTCGGACTGTGCCAGGTCCACCTTCGGGTGTATCAAGCCTTAGGGTGTAAACCCCTGGACACCATAAACATAAGTGCACAGTCTCGATCTACTGGTACCCGTGCATGTTTTCTCCGGCTACGGACTATATGCACGACCATAGTCCGTCCGGAACTACACCGGCGTACCATTCTGCCGTCGTTTTTGGTCACTTACCTCAAGTCCAGTAATAGTGCCCCCTCCCTAGCCTAGTCCCTAGGGTCTTAATGATACAAACTTGGGATTACTGCTGGAGTGGACCCCCATTGCTAGGATTTTCTAGTGGGTTAAGTATGGTTTAACCCTCTTGCTAATCATGGATTAACTTGGTTAAGTGTAACGCTGAGTTCACGACTTAACCCTGATTAATCTACCAAGCCCAAATTGGTTAAGTATTAAGTGGACCATGACTTAACCCTAATCATGAGGCATTAATTAATTTAATGTGCCTTAACCTCTCACATTAGACCTTGTTGTGGTTACTAGTTAAGCCGGGCGGGTCCGAGTAGCTTTACACCACAACTTGGTCTAACCTCGGGTTCAAGGTACAACATGAACAACTTCTCACATTAGGTCCTATTGTTTGTAGCAACTAGTTAAGCCGGTCGGTTCCGGGTAGTTTTACGCTACAAACTCAACCCAACCTCGAGTTGGTCACACTTATATTTTCTAAGTGTCATGTCCATCATGTTTCCAAAACATATTACAAGTTTTCAAGAATTTGGGTAGACCTAACTTAATAGGTAAATTCCCAATGGGTAGACCTAACTTAATAGGTAAATTCCTAATCTTATGTTTTTATGTCTTTTAAGTTTACCCAACCCCAAACGCAATCCCATCGCTTACATATCGCAATAGCGCATAAAGGATAGAAAGAGGGAACTTGGCATAATCATGACATAAAGGTGTTGAAGCCACAAGTTTAACATGGTGGCATATGAAATGTACATATGTTCATATACTTGCATATTGCATCATTAGGCCTCAAAAGTATGCATAAAACCAAACTTAGCATATAAGTGATACATGGTGATAAATGACATGTAGAAGTTGCCATAAGTTCGCATTTAGCCTCACATGCAAGTTATCATAACGGATATGATAACTTACATGTTGCCAAAAATGCAACCTTTAGCATAAAGCTTGAAGCTTTAAGCTCATAAACCCAAGATAAGCTTGCATAACATGATAACATGAGCAAAATGATCAACCATAACAAAACTTGCATATCATAACATGGCAAACTTGCATAACATAACATGATAAACTTGCATATCATAACATTGCAAACTTGCATAGCATAACATGGTAAACTTGCATATCATAACATGGCAAACTTGCATAACATAACATGATAAACTTGCATATCATAACATGGCAACCTTGCATAACATAACATGATAAACTTGCATATCATAACATGGCAAACTTGCATAACATAACATGATAAACTTGCATATCATAACATATCAAACTTGCATAACATAACATAGTAAACTTGCATATCATGACAAACTTGCATATCATAATGATCAAACACAACTTGCATCATTCATTAACTTTAGAGTTTAAATATGAAAGTAGAAAAGGGCTTACAAATTCTTTTGAAGACACAAATATATTAATAGATTGAGCCAAGCCCTTATGAAATCAAATAAACCCAATATGAAAGCTCCAAATCAATAAAAACCCTTGCTTTATGATGTAAATATGGAAACTTGACTTGAATGCAAGCTAATGACACTCATACAAGCTTGAAAACACTTGTATGCCTGGAAAATCTCTCATAGAAATGACTTAGGAATTTTATGAAGAGAGTGGAGGCCATGAGAGGAATGATTTTGCCATAGTTTAGTTACGTGAATGAATAATGATGATTTAGGGTTAGGTTAGGGTCTTATTTATAGAGATTAGGATTAGTTTTAGCCTTAGGATTAAACCCTAGTTCCAATCTCAGCCCTCAAAACCGAATCTGGCCCCCAAACTCAACACAACTCCAAAATGGTGCACCAGGCAAAACTGCCCGGCTGAACCAAGTCGACAGCCAAGTCGATAGGGCTGTCGACTTGGGTCCAACCAAGTCGACTCCCAAGTCGACAGGGCTATCGACTTGGGTGCTCTGGCGGGAATTTTCCCGCCTGGCCCAATCTGACCCTAATTTCCAAATTCAAACTTGAATTTGAAATCTGTTTTTACTTTGAATTTTTCTGAAAACTTCGTTGGGCCTTAATCAAGTCATACGGACTCCGATTTTCGAAAACTCGGACTCTATTTCGCGTATTTTTCCGAGACGAACGCAATGGCATAGCCCGTTTCCCTTGATTCAGATTTATAAATTAAATTCTACCTCGATTTACGTTATAACAGGTTATTGAAAATACGGGTTGTTACATTCTCCCCTCCTTAAAGGATTTCGTCCCCGAAATCTTCAAGTTAGGAAGAACGTATCCTACCATCCAACATCCATCTACCCAAAACATCATCCACGAGCAATCATTGTCCTTACAAGATTCTAAATGTTGTATGAACATATGCAAAGGTGTGTGTATATGTACTTATCTAATGCAAATATCATCAATGCAAATTATGTTAGTGAAATGAATCCATATGTATGCAATTCCTAACATAATGTATAACATCTATATGTGTGCACATAACATACATCCATGTGATAACACAAAAATTTTCATCCATGAATAAGCATAAACACTCATGCATATGCAATATGAGGAGTGTGTGAGCCGATCTAGCGCCTAACGTGTATAATGCATCCACGAGTAACCACTTGCAAACACTTGCAACCACTTGTAAACATCAAGCATAACATGTTTCAAACACATGTTTCATCCAAAGGGTTTCTACCTAAGGTTATCATGACAAGATTAACACGATATAGATAGCAAAAGAAAGATATGCTACAAAGAGATCGGGAAGATAAGCAAGATATACTCCTTTTGGATTACAAGAAATCCCTTCCTAACCCAACCCCAATCCTATAAAAGCCCAAAAGGTTTAGTCAACCTAACGGACCCCTTCAAACCTTGACATGTATTACTAACCGATGAGTCATACCCCCTTATGGAGTTTACAACAGAAATGGGATCGAGAACGGGACCGAGAGGATATATGTAAAAGATAACATGCGAGTAAGTTCCACCGGAAAACTAGGATCAAGGATATGCTCTTAAAAAGAGATATGATGCGCGTATCTAGCCTTCAGTCTTCTAAGTCACGTTTCCTTGAGCTTAACTCCACTGTGCTTTGACTGTCTTTTACTTCATGATTCCTTGGCTTCCTAACTCTTATTTCCAAATATGAGTTGGAACCCATTTCATTGTCGCCTCTCGTCTTCCTCTTTCACTTACTCTTCTATCATTCTTGGCTTAAACATAACTATGACCTCATGGTTTCATGTAAGCTCTCCAAAATTCATCAGTGAATCCTGGATCTCATTTACTTACTATAAAGTATTCCACGCAGCAGAACTTTTCTTGAAAATACCAATCCACGTTGCCAATTGCTCTTACTAACGTGATTTTCTATAACTCATGCTTGAACGAAATGAACCATCTGCCTGTGAATGATAGGACGTCCTTGGATTCAGCCGTTTGCCCATGACTTCTCGTAGACTATCTCAAAACTGGCTAGTGAAGATTGAGTCATGGTTACTAACTATCCTTTAGGGGACCCCGTGCAACCGCTTTATTTCTTGAAAGTAAACTGTCGCTAGCTATGATGCAGTCCTTTCGCTCTTTACCGGAGTGAAATGAGCACTCTTCGTGAGTCTACCTACTATGAGCCACATGCTCTTATTCCCTTTCTTGATCTAGGCAGTCCATCCACGAAATCCTTCGTGACGCTTTTCCCTCTTCCATTGCGGGGACCTCCAATGGATAAAATAGCCCACCGGGCTTCTATGACTCGGCCTTTAATCTGTTGGCACAACATGCACCTTGGGACAAACTCGGCCACCTCCTCGAGTGATGTGCATCTTCAAGAGCCTTCTTTCTCTCATTGCGTCTTAGCCATCCCTTGTTATCTATGGCGAGGTGACTTAACATCCTGCCTCTAATCAACTTGTCCATGATCTCGACTAACTGCGGGTCTTCTTTCTTCTTCGAAGTCCCTACTTGATCCAGAAGGGTCGGTCTAAGCTCAAGGGACGCTAACTAACTAATTAAACTGAGAGAACTTCTTACTTCAATTGTCCTCGTCGGAACTTTTCGGTTTTGAACCGCGACCACGTTAGCGGGATCCACCGCTAAGCCTTGCTTAGTAACTATGTGCCCAAGAAATCTAACTTCTTTTCTCCAAAATGACATTTGGAGGACTTGGCTTTCAACTGATGCGCTCTAAGCGTATCCATTACCTCCTTGAAATGTCTAGCATGTTCTTCCTCATTCTTTAAGAAAGTCAGAATATCGTCTACAAAGACTACCACAAACTCGTTCAGGAACTCCCTAGGCACCCTACTCATCAAGTCCACGAAGTAGGCGGGTGCATTAGTCAAACCGAATGTCATGACTAGCCATTCTAAGAATCCATCTGGAGTTCTGAACGCAGTTTTGTCTATACTATCCTCAGCTACTCTTAGCTGATGGAATCCAGTAGCAAGATCAAGAGAAAGCAGATGTTCCTACAAGCTGATCAAACAAATCATCGATCCTTGGTAATGGTTGTCTATTCTTCTTGTTCTACTCACGATAATCAACACACGGGCGAAGCGAACTGTCCACATTAGTAGCGAATACTACTAGAGCACCTTCCTCGGAAATGCTTCATCGAATGAAGTTCTTCTCAAGCAACTCCTCAACTTGCTTTCTTAACTCTCATCTTGCGGGGCCATGTGCCTAACCGGCCACGTAACTGGCTTGGCATTATCAACCAGATAAATGCGGAAGTCAATCTCTTGCTTAGGGGTAACCCCCCTTCACTTCACCCAAGATATCAGGATATTCTCGGACCACCCTCACCGATTGCAAACTATCGATAGACGAGTTGAGGGATTCAAGATAACACAACATGACGGGACCCCTAGGGTAACAAGAAATTTTTAGGGTATTACCGAGGCGAGTCATGAGCCTCACAACCCTATGCTCAAAAATCAAGGATGGCTCCAAAACTGGACAACCCATCCATGCCCAAAAATCAACCCATACCCCATGAAACCGAGAATATAAGCATAACACGAGAACTCTACACTCCAGATAGAAATTTTCAAATCCACGCAGATCATAGACAAATGGGCGGAACCCCTAATTGGATTTGAAACACACACGGGATCATTAACTAGACTAGTACTTAGGTGCAAACATTCAACTAGATCAGATGAAATAAACTATGCGATGCACCAGAATCAAACAAGGTACGAACTGGAAAATCAGAAATATATACAAGGCCCTCAACAGAAATACTACCTCGATCGGGTACTGGAGCGGCATTAAGAGCATGAACTTGCCCTCCTGAAGGTCCAGCACGCTGAGTCTGACCCTGGCCTTGCCCTTGCTTCTTCGGGCAATCCTTACTGAAATGTCCAGTCTCACCGCAGAAAAAGCATTCACCATTCTTCCTTTTCCTCTTCTTACAATCCTTAATAAGATGCCCAACTGAACCACAATAATGGCACTTCCTCTTGTTGTTCTTGCCCTTGTTGTTGTTCCCCTTGTTGCCTTGACTCTTGTTCTTGTTCTGATTGCCTTGACTGCTCTGACCACTTGGATTACCCTGATTTCCTTTCCACTGGGAATCAGTCTTCTTGGCTTGAGTATCATTCATCTTGATCTCTTTCTTGACATCTCCCTGAAGTAACGCCATATCAACCAAGCTCTCAAACGTGGCCCCATGGGGAATATGTGACATAGCCAATCCCTGCAACGGCTCATTCAATCCTCTAGCAAAACGAAGAGCCTTCTTCTGAGGAGTATTCACCATATCCAAGCCAAAACGAGCTAACTGATTGAACTTGTTCACATATTCTTTGACAGACATATCTCCTTGTTTCAAAGTTATGAACCTCTCCATTTGCAGATTCTCCTCAGCAGAAGATAGAAACTTAAGCACGAATCTTGCCCTGAAATCGGCCCAAGTCTCAACAGGCCTAGTACCATTGGTGACTTCCCACCAATAAGCGGCTTCATCCTTCATAAGCCAAACCGCCAACAAGATCTTCCTCTGATCGTCTAACCCAAAGATAGCAAATAAATCCTCGGTCTCTTTCAACCAATTTCTGGCCTCTACAAAAGTCTCAGTGCCTTGAAAGTTCTTGCCACCCATTGCTTTGAAATCTTTGCAAGTCTTTGCGAAGTCAGCTTGAGGATGCTGAGGGGGAGGAGGAAGAGGAACCTCAGCGTCAGGAGGAGGAGGAACATCAGCGACAGGACGAGGAGGAACATTAACTACCGGAGGAGGAGGAGGAACATCTGTGGGGCCGGCTTCGGTCGCCCTAGCCTCCAAACGTCTCCTATACCAAACAGGTACGTGTACTCCCTCCGGAATAGCAAAGTTATCGGCCATACTGAGAACGAAGAAAAAGACAGATTCAGAATGGAGAAAAACGAAGGAATTTTGCTAATGGCTTTTTGGGGAATAGCCTTTAAAATAAACTAGACTTTTCTTTGGAAAATACTTTATACTTGGTTTTGAAAATAGTTTTCCAAAAGTTTCAAAAACCTTTTTGTTCCTTCTCGTAAACCATATGCTCTGATACCAAATGTAACACCCCACCTCCGCCAGGGTGGCTCTTGCAAGCACTCTGACTTTGGAGGGGCGTTTGTACCGGGTAAACATGCATAATGATATATCAAGGCAGAACAAGAACATATGTATATATGTAAACAGAGTAAATAAGATAAGTAAAACAGCGGAAGATTTCAAACTATTTCAAAACAAGTCGGGTACAACATAATGTCAACTTTCCAAATACACAAGTCTAGATAAAAACAACATCACTGAAAAACTGAAATACATAAGTACTATCCCCAAAATAAGTGATAACCATAGCTAGCTTCATGTCAAGACCGTACATGAGCTAAAATCCCACAAGCAAGTGATCAGAAATCCAAGCTAAGCTCCAATATTCCCAACCTGAGAACCTGGGGGGGGGGGGGAAGGAAACGGAAGAAAAGAGGCGAAAGAAAACAGGTCAGTCAAAAAGACTGAGTAAGCCCTACTACAATCAATGTAAACTGATAAAGTTAATTGACATGAGAAACAGGGATGAACATAAGGATAACAACATACTAGCATGATGATTAACTAACAAGGTAGATAAAGGTGTCATCGCATAATCAGGTTTAAGGTTTTTGCACCACAGGTGTACTAGCAAACTAACATGACCTGAATAAACAAGTATTGATCCCTTGGCCCAAGCTTTGGCCCAATAACATGAAATGACCCTAATACGAGGTCCAATAATATGAAGTGACCCTAATACGAGGTCCAATAATATGAAGTGACCCTAATACGAGGTCCAACCAAACAGTCTAATCGATCGGCTCCCTAAGCCTAACTCGTCACGTGTTGGTGTCAATACGGCCCAAACATAATTGTAGTCGGACTGTGCCGGGTCCACCTTCGGGTGTATCAAGCCCTAGGGTGTAAACCCCTGGACACCATAAACATAAGTGCACAGTCTCGATCTACTGGTACCCGTCCATGTTTTCTCCGGCTACGGACTATATGCACGACCTTAGTCCGTCCGGAACTACACCGGCGTACCATTCTGCCGTCGTTTTTGGTCACTTACCTCAAGTCCAGTAATCGTGCCCCCTCCCTAGCCTAGTCCCTAGGGTCTTAATGATACAAACTTGGGATTACTGCTGGAGTGGACCCCCATTGCTAGGATTTTCCAGTGGGTTAAGTACGGTTTAACCCTCTTGCTAATCATGGATTAACTTGGTTAAGTGTAACGATGAGTTCACGACTTAACCCTGATTAATCTACCAAGCCCAAATTGGTTAAGTATTAAGTGGACCATGACTTAACCCTAATCATGAGGCATTAATTAATTTAATGTGCCTTTACCTCTCACATTAGACCTTGTTGTGGTTACTAGTTAAGCCGGGCGGGTCCGGGTAGCTTTACACCACAACTTGGTCTAACCTCGGGTTCAAGGTACAACATGACCAACTTCTCACATTAGGTCCTATTGTTTGTAGCAACTAGTTAAGCCGGTCGGTTCCGGGTATTTTTACGCTACAAACTCAACCCAACCTCAAGTTGGTCACACTTATATTTTCTAAGTGTCATGTCCATCATGTTTCCAAAACATATTACAAGTTTTCAAGAATTTGGGTAGACCTAACTTAATAGGTAAATTCCCAATGGGTAGACCTAACTTAATAGGTAAATTCCCAATCTTATGTTTTTATGTCTTTTAAGTTTACCCAACCCCAAACGCAATCCCATCGCTTACATATCGCAATAGCGCATAAAGGATAGAAAGAGGGAACTTGGCATAATCATGACATAAAGGTGTTGAAGCCACAAGTTTAACATGGTGGCATATGAAATGTACATATGTTCATATACTTGCATATTGCATCATTAGGCCTCAAAAGTATGCATAAAACCAAACTTAGCATATAAGTGATACATGATGATAAATGACATGTAGAAGTTGCCATAAGTTTGCATTTAGCCTCACATGCAAGTTATCATAAGGGATATGATAACTTACATGTTGCCAAAAATGCAACCTTTAGCATAAAGCTTGAAGCTTTAAGCTCATAAACCCAAGATAAGCTTGCATAACATGATAACATGAGCAAAATGATCAACCATAACAAAACTTGCATATCATAACATGGCAAACTTGCATAACATAACATGATAAACTTGCATATCATAACATGGAAAACTTGCATAGCATAACATGGTAAACTTGCATATCATAACATGGCAAACTTGCATAACATAACATGATAAACTTGCATATCATAACATGGCAACCTTGCATAACATAACATGATAAACTTGCATATCATAACATGGCAAACTTGCATAACATAACATGATAAACTTGCATATCATAACATATCAAACTTGCATAACATAACATAGTAAACTTGCATATCATGACAAACTTGCATATCATAATGATCAAACACAACTTGCATCATTCATTAACTTTAGAGTTTAAATATGAAAGTAGAAAAGGGCTTACAAATTCTTTTGAAGACACAAATATATTAATAGATTGAGCTAAGCCCTTATGAAATCAAATAAACCCAATATGAAATCTCCAAATCAATAAAAACCCTTGCTTTATGATGTAAATATGGAAACTTGACTTGAATGCAAGCTAATGACACTCATACAAGCTTGAAAACACTTGTATGCATGGAAAATCTCTCATAGAAATGACTTAGGAATTTTATGAAGAGAGTGGAGGCCATGAGAGGAATGATTTTGCCATAGTTTAGTTACTTGAATGAATAATGATGATTTAGGGTTAGGTTAGGGTCTTATTTATAGAGATTAGGATTAGTTTTAGCCTTAGGATTAAACCCTAGTTCCAATCTCAGCCCTCAAAACCGAATCTGGCCCCCAAACTCAACACAACTCCAAAATGGTGCACCAGGCAAAACTGCCCGGCTGAACCAAGTCGATAGCCAAGTCGACAGGGCTGTCGACTTGGGTCCAACCAAGTCGACTCCCAAGTCGACAGGGCTGTCGACTTGGGTGCTCTGGCGGGAATTTTCCCGCCTGGCCCAATCTGACCCTAATTTCCAAATTCAAACTTGAATTTGAAATCTGTTTTTACTTTGAATTTTTCTGAAAACTTCGTTAGGCCTTAATCGGGTCATACGGACTCCAATTTTCGAAAACTCGGACTCTATTTCGCGTATTTTTCCGAGACGAACGCAATGGCATAGCCCGTTTCCCTTGATTCAGATTTATAAATTAAATTCTGCCTCGATTTACGTTATAACAGGTTATTGAAAATACGGGTTGTTACAGACTGACCCAGTGTTTTGTAAATGCTCGGGTTAGACCGGGGTGTACAGGTCTAGGTTATTGGATGCTGCAATGTCCAGAGATGAGCTGGAGAAGTTCAGATGTATTGTATATATGATGTGTATTCTGTTGTGTGTTGTGTATGGGGCAGATTATTATAACTGTCCAGAGTTGTTGATGTACTCTGATATTGTAAGTATTTTTAAAAGTTCTCAATAAAGATTTATTTCTGTATTATATTTTGTTCGACGGCGATGTGAGACTCTGATTATGTTGTGTTGGTTCTTCTTCTTCTTCTTCTTCTATTCTAATATTTCTTTCTTTTCTCACCCTCTAAATTCTTTCTGATAACGTTCCCATGTTTCGGTGCTTAGAAGGTCGACACGAGATACATAATTGTATTTATGTCGATTTTCGGGGCCGAAAGCCCTTGGGTCGTTACAGTGGTATCAGAGCTATTGGTTTAGTATTAACCTTGGCTCTGTGGTATAACTCGATAGAGATAGGGTTAGCAATACCCTAAATCGAGATTGAGTGTCCATATATCTGAAAGTGTATTTGTAAATTTTATATACAAATGTTTTGTATTGTGTTTGTTGATCGGTTCAAGTGTTGAGGAGTATTGAACTGGCAATGGATACAGTATTGTTTTGAATAAAAAGGTAAATGAAATAATTTTACACAAATTATGTTTTTGTACAGAAAAGAAATAATTTTATCAAATTATTGGGATATTAGTGTATTTGATTGACTTTCATGGAATTCAAATTGGGTTAAAATTTGAATTGAAACTTAGTTTGGTTAAGTGAAATTAAATGAATAATGATACTGAAATTAAATTAAATAAATTTGAAATTTGGAATATGAATAAATAATAATCAAATTGAAATCAATTGGATATTAATCGATTGATATTCAAATATGGGAAACCAAAATAAAATATTTATATTGAATGTAAATTCAGTTGATTTGGTTGATTTGGTTGTGTATTGGTTGTTGATTGTGGATTGTTTGTTATTGGATGATAGTTGTTTGAATAGGAATAATCAACAGTTTAATGGAGCTAAATGAATTATAAACTAAAGAATAATTACCAGTATATTTGAACTGGAATGAAACTACATTTGAATTGACATTTATGATTTAATCCTTATTTGATAAATAATTGATGTTGTATGTTTGATTGTGGAATTGGTGTAGTTATATCAGTTGATTAGAGATATGTTACTTTAGAATTTCATATATTTATTACTCATATGTGAATTGAGTTAAGTATAGGTGCCTGATGGCTAGACAGATTGATATCGGTTGAGTAAATCGCATATACTGTGAGCAAGTATGCGCTCGTAAAAGGTACGCCTACACGAAAATATAAATTTTGGGTTTTTGATTTTTTTTTTTGATGGTGTGGGTTGATGTATATATATTATTTGTTCCTGCGATATCGCAGATGTCACTCCGTACAGGGGAGACTCTACCGATTTTTTTCAGGAATTTAACGTGTTAGAAAATTTTCGATATTTTTAAAAATATTTATTTACGGTATTTAATTGGTTTTCTATTTAAATTAAATTGGATTTGGAAATTAATGGGATTTATAGCATTTTCTTACCTTAGCAATTTCGGGGACGAAATTATTTTAAGGGGGAAAGAATGTAATGACCCGTATTATTATTGGCAGTCAAATATTTAATTTATTTTTTTAAATATTATATTTGGAATATGAATGGATTTTAATATTGAATTCGTTATTCAAAACAAAGTTTGAAAGTTATATATTTATATAATTATAAATCGAGCTCGAAATGGCGCGACAGTTCATAATATGGAGTTTTGAACTTTAACTGAGTATACAAGAACCGATATAAGTCGGATTTCTATGAAACAAGAAACGTTGGAACCATATTGATGATAATTTTTATAAGGAAGAGAAAAATTCAGATTTCGTGTTATAGATTGTTAGTTATAGCCAAATCAAATTTTGAAATAGTCGCTATGGAATTCATTAATAAACGATAACTTTATTTTATAAACTAAATCGGACTTTTATATATTTTGAGTATCGTTCGACACAGAATTTGTAAATATTGAGTTTGAAATATATATTTGTTTATTTCGAAGCTGTACGAGATTCCCTTTGGAGATATATGGTAACAATATATTATTATTATTTAATTTGGATTTAATTATATTTTAATCAATAATATATAGGCCTTAGAAATAACTGTTTTTCAAACGACCTCCGTTTTGGATGAAACATGTTTTATTGGAATACGTATAATTTATTATTGCTAAATTTCCAATTTGAAGCCAAACAGAGTTGTTTCGTCGGTAGACGAAAATATAAAGGGGAACGGATAAACTAAAATTAAGGTTATTGTGCAAACAGAGTTCGTTTTCAACAAAATTAATTTTACTGGAACCGGGATGCCAAAACATAACAGTGCGATTATTTTCGTTGAGATTAAAGTCGGTGTTTGACTGTGTGTATATTTTTGACCGTAGGGTAAGTAAAAGTAAAACATTTATCTAACCGTACCCTAAGCTAAATAAAATATACACCCTTAAACCTTAAAGTAAAATACGATTTACCCTATGCATCTATTCTTCTTCAAACCATCGTACATTGAGATGAAAACTCAATGCTAATTTTCACGCCGCACAACCTTGCTCCATCACATTTCATTTCATAACGGTGAACCTATGATATTCCATCACATTTCCTCATGTAAGAAATGATACAAATCAATTGAACCATGCAGCTATCTTACTAGGGTCACAGCTAATTTGAAAAAAAAAAAAAAAAGATTAACCTACCCGTTCCATTTGATGATGCCAACAGCCTACCTCATACATTAACAAAGCATGCCTATACATGGATTGAGACATCACAACAGGTTTACGGATTAAACAGCACATGCTTACTCTGCAATCAAATTTCGTGCCTCCCAAACAATTGCCTTGTTCCCCAAACTTCATGCGTAATGACAAAACAACTGATAGTACCATGTGTGCCAAATCCAACTGCGTGATGCCCAATCTTCACCAGCTATAAATATACCTCCCCTGCTTGCCCATTTTCTTTTCCTGTGCTTCCCAGATAAAACCGAAACTTCCATTACAATGAATAAATAAAATTGCATACGCTAATTAAAAGAAAACCAATCACCATTTAAATCTAAACTGTTATAAAATGAAATGAGTACCGAGAGTAGTGAGGGTCATTGAGATCTGTATGCTCGCGAGTTTGGAAGTGCAGATGTAGGTGAGTGGAGTGTTGCGAGCAGTTTGAGTTGATCGCGGGAAATGGTGCAACTTGAGTTTAAAACAATAACAATAGGTTCCATATTATTTTTATTGGGACGTGGAGTTTGGGTTTGGAGGGTCCAAAGTGGTGAAAATTGGCGTAGCGGGTTCTGGAGTAGGGGTTTTAAGACTTGGGAAGAAGTGGCCTAATATGGAAAGACAGTAATGTGGGGAAAGTTCGCGATTGGTGGAAGCATGGCATTCTGGGATGGATGGCTGGCGGCTTGTATGGGGGAGTGTCGTTGATGGACATGAGGTCAGAAGGCGACTGCGATTTCGGTAGCAGGAGGCGTTCGTTTACGAGTAGCTTTGTGAAGGAAGACGGAGCTAATTATTGGACAACGAAGTGGGGGACTTATGTGGGAAGAGTGCAGGCGTTTTTAAGGTGGTAAGTGGGGACCCTGTCTCGGGAGGCAGGGGGTACGAGTCGAGGAGGAAGGGTATGGGTGCATGGGAAGCAGTACGACAAAGTTTTGGTGATCACTGATAAGGCAGTTGTGTGGATAAGCAAGAGGAGTGTAAAAAGGATGCTGTGTATTTGCAGAAGTGGAGGACAGAATGTGTATAAGCAGTGCATGGGGGCTTGGATGGCAGCAAGATGTAGTTTCAGATAGACGTGAAATAGAAGAGTAAACGATCAGCCAATATATCCTTAACTAAAGTACTTAAGTTTCTAAATAATTTAATAAAGTAATTAGTATATTAAACTGTAGTTAAAGGGTTAACATTTTAATTGGAATTGGTACGTGAACTTTCAATGGGGCAATACACGAAGAAGGAAGCAGAACGTGTTACTGAAAGGATTTGATAACCGATATGTCTAAACAATGATGTATTTAAGTAAAACGTGATTAATCTATTTACTTATATTGGTTCGTGGGATGCAGATTACAGATCGTACAGTTGGTATTGAAACATGCTTCCAAATAAATTTGCTACGGTGAGCTTATACTCCGCGCATGTTATCGATGTTTTTATGTAATGTCAAGTTAAACCAATGTTTGTACGATGTCATGAATAGTTCGTTAAACAGTGACATACTTTGCACACTGTGACTGAGTCACATTAATTTTGCACACTACTACAGTGCTTGAAAACATCAACTACATGGACTACAACACGACCGCAAAGTTCAATCAGTTGACATTAAAATTATATGCGTATTTTTACGGTATTAGTAAATTGATAATCTCATACTACTACCTGAGCCTGAACATTGTTAACACGCATCTGCATCGTACCGTACGTTGAGTGGTCTATTTGTACGCAGCGTTTACTGGCCATATCACATTACATATATATGCTAACATTAAACATATAGTATGCATATGCTAAAAAATTTACCTATTCTGCACCTGTAAATATGGCAGACTGCTTGAAAACCATTTAAAACATTCGTTGTACAGCAATTTGTAGTTTACAAAATTTGGATACCATCATCCTTCCACCATAGCTTATTAATTTTTGGATTTCTGTCGGCTGCAATGTACAGTATCGATCAGTTTTTGGTTTGTACGTCGCACCGTCCAGTGTGCAGATTTTAAACACGGATTTTTTTTACACATATCATTACTTATTTCATCTTTTTACTTCCCATATTACATAAATGCCTGTTGCAATGCAGATTGCAGATTGTACAGCTGTTAAACATTTTTTGATGCATATTCTCGGCACATGCTTCTGAGTATATT
The DNA here is from genome assembly GCA_030737875.1 of Allium sativum. Taxonomy (NCBI): domain Eukaryota; kingdom Viridiplantae; phylum Streptophyta; class Magnoliopsida; order Asparagales; family Amaryllidaceae; genus Allium; species Allium sativum. Next base: position 41,286,141 of record CM060913.1, read on the forward strand.
TGGTAAGCTGAGGTTATATTTGGTACTCATGATTTCGTATTGGGAACTAAGAAAATTGGCTATTAGAAGAGATGTGCAATCATTTTTTTCCAGTTCATATTTAAAAAGTTTTACGGATAAGACCGTCTTCCTTCCATGCTAGCAAATATATCAATTAACGATTTATTAACAAATAAGAGTGGTTTCCTTCCTAGCATATGTTATTTATAGCAATAGGAATAAATATTTTTGTCAAATTTATTGCTCTGTAATTAAAATTACATTTTGTATATAGTATGACACATTAATTATCAACATCTTACATCAAGCGGTCTTCCGACCAAAAGATTATTTTTATTTAATGGGTAATCCTTTTTTACACTGCATTATTCCTTCCCGTCATGCTTCCTACAATACCAAGCTAAAGTCAGCCAAAAATAACAGAACCCAATTGTTATAGCCACTTATTATTACTGTAACGCAGAAAACTTAATATAGGTTAAAATTTGTTGTGCTTTACAGTATTTTGGTTTTGAAAAATTATCTATCTGTGTTTCAAAACAGAATATGGGAACAAATGATCGTTGTAAAAGTAAACTTCAATTTGGTTGTTTTAAGTATATTGTATCCTAATACAAGGCATACTCATATCGTGGATACGTGTTTTCTATTCTGTTTGTGAAGAGGTTTGATTAAGTTTGAAAGTTGAATGTTATTTGTTTTAAGTAGTTTGGTTATTTGCCATTTTGAAATACCTAAACATCATGAAATCATATGTATTGAACCTAATACATTCATGTAGACAATATTGGGCTGTAATTCCCATGTCAATTAAGGACTAATAAAAGTTTAAAAAAATTAGACGCCATTGAATTGAGTAAAAGTGTCTGTGAGATAAAATCTATAGTAAAAACACTAACCGTTATTTTTTGTACTCAGCCATGACTACTGGAAGAGATGTCAAATATTTTTAGGTTGAAATTTAAAAATTTTAACGGATAAGATTCTCTTTCTTCCAGGCAATCGAATATATTCAGTAACGCTTCAATAACAAATGAGAATGACTTTTATCTCAGCATATGTTTTTTACATCGACAGCAAATATGACATTTAAAGGTTTGGTCCTTCATCAATTTTTCGGCTCGGTTATTTAGAAATTTTGCTGTAAAAAAATTGATATTTCTCTTACATGAATTTCTTAAAATAATAAGTTTTGGTATGTTAAATTTTCAAAGCATGTATTATTTGTTTTCGCTACTCAGTTAGCCGAGAAGAAGTATTGATACTATTGATTTCAGAATGGGAGCTTTGTTTATTGACTATTACAAGCAGACGTGATATATATTTTTAGGTTGATATTCAAACGGAACAGGGACAAGGTTGTCTTCCTTTCATGCAAGCGAGTGTAATTGTTAACGATTTATTACCAAATAAGATCGTTTTCTTCCCAGCATATGTTATTTACAGCAACAGGGAAAAAAAATCGTCAAATGCAGCGCTCCTCTAAATGAAAATACACAACCTTTTTACATCAACCGGGCTTCAAACTAAAATATGGTTCTTATTTAAGGGGTAAATCATTTTTACATAGCATTATTTTTTCCTCATAACCTTCCTATAATACCAAGGTACAGTTAGCAAAAATTAAGAAAACCCAATTGTTATGCCCACTTATGAGTACTGAAATGCAAAAAACTTAAGATAGATTTGGATTTGGTGTGCTTTAGTGTATATTAGTTTTGAAAATTATCTTTCTGCATTTGAAAAGAGAATATGCGGAAACAAATGACCGTTGTAAAAGTAAACTCAAATTTGGTTGTTTCCAGCATATTCTATGACAATATAAGGTGTACTCATATCGTGGATAGGATACATGTTTTCTATTCTGATTGTGATTGGGTTCAATTCAATTAAAATATTGAATCTTATCTGTTTAAGTGGTTTTGTTATTTGTCATTTTGAAATCTCTAATCGTCTAGAAACCTTATGTATTGAACCCAACATGTTCACTCCGATGCTGTTATAACATGTGACATGTATCATATATTTAGTTCAATGACGACAAATACTATTATAGCAGTTGTCCAAATATCTTTGTAATGAACGTGACTGTAATTTCATATAACATCATAGCAATGTCCAGGTGTCCAAGTACGTTTTTTTTTTTTTTTTTTTTTTTTTCTCGTGATCAAACCTGTCACCCTTTCGCATCTTTCACCGAATACTGTGTATTATGCTTTTCCACTGTACTACGGTTTACGCACGCACTTAAATTAAAATATATCACCGACTGCAGGAATTTACAAAAACATTAATAAACATTCAAATATTTCACATTACTCAATAATTTTTATGATTTTTTCACTATTACTTTCGATGTAGTATTAAATATCAACGAAGAATTTAGAAAAACAGTCAAATATTTCACTCCGATTTTGTTATAACATGTGACACATATGATATATTTACCTAAAGGACGACAAGTATTATAATAATAGCTGCCCAAATATCTATGTAACCGCGATGTGTGTTACTCTACTATAATGTTCATGAATTTCTCCGTCTCTACGTGTTCCATATATTTGTTTTTAATCCATTTGTATTTACCACCATTTCCCACCAGTTACGCATTTCTTTACAACATATGTTCCGCATGTGTCCACTCTACGAAATGCAGTCCAAATAATCATACATTTTTCCTTTCCGTTGTATATGTGACACATGGTTACTATCATTCTATATGAGCCTTTCAAATAAGATTTCAGTACCGCTACATGTCTGAAATAAAAACCTCAGGCAAAAACTATGCGTCTAAATATTTCTGCTTTGACAAAGATAGTTGGGCTAAGAATTTTGGTTCTATCTTTTTTCGGTATCATTTATTCACTGTGAGGTATGTACATGGCGCATATGCATGCTTCCCTTCTTGCCAGATCAAAAAGTATGTCACCTACAAAATCACATGCGCTAGTAAGAGAATCGAAGTGTTGTGAAACCATTTTAACAATCACGACATAGTAGTAAACGTTAAAAAAATAACACACCAGCTATAACGTTTTACAAATATATGACACATTGGAACACTACTTCGTTTTTTCCAGCGAGTTAAATACTGTCATTACATCCAACATCGACAATTACACCCTCACTGTTTCTATAACTATACTCTGGTCGTATGCGTGACATGTGCTACGCATTCGGGAAATTGTATACTTTCTTCCGTGTAGTGATTTTTTTTATCTGTTTCTATCTTAAATTGACTATTTGTATGACGGACAGACTTTATTTGGTGCAGTGGACAAATCTAAGAAGTAGCACTACAAAATAAGACCACTGAGTTTACAAAGAGTGCAGCGCCTTTCAATATCGTAATTCAGATTTAATCACAAAAGTAATCACCATCTCAGGTGTTAAAAAGGAAATGAAATTTCTGTTTGCAGAACTGTTCAAGTACACACGCCAATGGTTGAATAAATAAATTATTTCAATCAACATAATTTTTAGAACCCTCTATGCCGTAATTTTGTAATATATATTATAAACATATTTGTAGATTAATGCATGACAAATTAGTAGTTGAATGTTGCAGCGTGAAAAACTAAAATGGGAAGATACACAATAATGGTTATGACAAAACTGAAAACAGTAATGCATTCAATGACAGACCAGTGGACTGTTGGAAAAAAAAAACTGTATTTAAATTCGCAGAATAAGGTAATTGTGTTAACCGAACATGTGCTGCTTTTGGAGAATAACAAACTACTACCGTCTACACTGCAACTTTCCTTTTTGATCATATAATTATAGCAAAATAATGTACATCCCATTTCAACCATGTTCATCCTATCAAGTTTACAACTTCAAAATTAAGTGTTTAAGTCAACTATTCACTCACATGTTTTACTTCTGTACTCAATTGCAGATCAAAATATTATGGATTATTCCCGTCAACAAAGGAGTGCAAGAGAACAAAGAAAGATGTCAATGAACAAGCGGAAAAGGACGGGATCGACATCGGGTGTATCAAACAGAAAGCCAATTCGTAGGCGAGCACAAAGTAAGGCAAATACAAACATCTTTTCTCCCTACTCTGTCTATAGCTTAGTTTATTAGCAAATATATTATTACTGTACGCACAGTAGGGGGAAAATGTAATGTAAGCAGTGCAAGTACGACATGCCGCAAATCTGTTTGCAACAAAAAAGCTGCAGGTATGTTGTTTGCCGAGTTTTCACCTTACATTTATTTTTTCCTATTAACTGTTACATTATGTTATGTATAACCATTCCATGTTTTGTTTTTAGATGTTTCTGGCAGCAGCAACGGCAAAGAAAACTGTTCAACTTTATTTCCCACTAATTCAAACGAAAGTATTAGTACGTACGATTTTTTTTGCCACTTGCATACATCATCCACGTTGCCATGACTAATTCACTTCTAACTTATGACTATAGGAAAAATGTTTGAACCATGGAATTTTGGTGGTCCAACGTACTCTTGCTCACACTGTAACGCATTGGTTTGTTATGAAGTAAGAAGTAGAAAATCAAGAAGGCCATCTAATCCTCAATTTTCGATTTGTTGTAGGACTGGTAAGATTCAACTTCCTAAATACAGAAAATGTCCGGAGTATTTACAACATCTGCTTGACTACAATGGTGGTTCTGAAAGTTCTCATTTCAGACAAAATATATGTGTGTATAACTCAATCTTTGCATTTACTTCAATGGGTGGACGGGTAGACAATTCTATAAACGTAGGTGAAGGTCCTTACGTGTTTCGCATACACGGTCAGAATTATCACCAAATCGGTTTTATGCTACCAGTCAATGGCAACGCTAAATTTGCTTAGCTCTACATTTACGATACAGCTAACGAGGTAGACAACAGACTGAGGGCTCCTGGCCTTTCAACATCACACCCTACAGATTCCGGGATTGTTAGCAATTTAATATCTATGTTCAGTGAATGCAACCCGCTTACTAAAGTGTTCCGTATGGCTAGAGATAGGTTCAAAATGAATAACTTGCACAATGTAACGTTACGGTTGTACGAAAGGAGGGATAGAGATGGTAGACAACATAATATGCCGACAATGTCCGAGGTTGCAGCCTTAATTACAGGGAATGGTACAACAAGCGAGGGATATAGAGATATTGTGATTGAAGAGAAAAGTGTTGTGCTAATGAGAATTACTGAGAAACACCCAAGTTTTATGGCCATGCAGTATCCCATACTATTTCCATATGCCGAGGACGGATATAGACTAAACATACCTTACAGGTTTACACGACAAACTGACGATGATAAGGATGAAATGGTAACAATGCGAGAATATTATGCCTATATTTTGCAGTACAGACAGGGAGATGGCAATACTTTGCTTTTGGGTGGAAGACTGTTACAACAACTGATTGTAGATGCATATTGCTGTGTTGAGGAAGATAGATTGAATTGGATTTGACATAATCAACATAACATTCAATCCGAGGTGTATAAGGGTTTGAAGGATGCAGTAACATCCTGTGATACATTGGCCTTTGCTATTGGTAAAAGAATGGTGTTGCCTTCATCTTTCACCGGGAGTCCTAGATATATGGTTCAAAATTATCAAGATGCAATGGCAATTTGTAGATGGGCCGGACCTCCAGATTATTTTATAACGTTTACATGCAATCCTAAATGGAAAGAGATTAAGGAGTGTTTGACACACATTGAAGGGCAAAGACCGGAAGATAAACCCGATATCATCTCACGTGTTTTTAACATCAAGCTCATGGAGATAATGCATGATATTAAAAGCAAAAAACATTTTGGTAGAATAAATGCAGGTATAATAACCACGTGTGTATGCTTATTCAATTTATCCTCCTTATAAATGTAAATAATCATGCCTTTTTTCTTCCATGATGCAGCATTATATACAACAGAATTTCAGAAACGTGGGTTGCCTCATGCACACATACTGCTGTTTGTTCATGCTGTTGATAAACCTAAAAGTACAACGTACATAGACAAGGTAGTTAGCGCTGAATTTCCTCACTTTGAATCGGATCCTGTTGCATATAATTCTGTTAGCCAGTTTATGGTTCATGGTCCTTGTGGGGAGTACAATTCTAATGCTACATGTATGGTTAATGGTAAGTGTTCTAAGCATTTCCCGAATTTTTTTGTTTCTGACACCTATTTTGATTCAAAAGGTTACCCGAAGTATAGACGATGTGATAACGATAATTCTATCACAACAACAACCAGGATTATTCTTAGTAACCGTTGGGTGGTTCTACATAATGTTGATTTAGTCATCAAGTACCAGGCACATATTAATGTTGAAATATGCAACAGAGCAAAGTCAATTAAGTATTTATTTAAGTACATCAATAAAGGTCATGACAGAGCCACGGTGGTTATAGAGGAAAATAATGCAACTAGACAGCAGTTTTATAGACAAGTTGATGAAATCAAAAGATATATAGATTGCCGCTACATATCGGCTTCTGAAGCAAGTTGGAGAATTTTCAAATTTGATATTCATTATCGAAAACCTTCGGTTGAACGTTTACAATTTCATTTGCCCGAAGAGCAAAATGTGGTTTTTCATGACAACGATAATTTACCTGAAATACTTTCTCACAGTGCTGTCAAGAACACTATATTCACAAAGTGGATGGAAACAAATAAAGCTAATGAGGACGCAAGAGACCTGACTTATGTCAATTTTCTAACTAAATGGGTTTGGCAGACAAAATTAAATAAGTGGACACGGAGAAAGAAAGGGGACACAATTGGAAGAGTATATTTTGCGCACGCAACATGTGGTGAAAGATTTTATTTGATATTGTTGCTAAACATTGTGAAAGGACTTACATGCTATGAAGACATTAGAACCTTTAATTCTACTTTATATGACACTTTCAAAAATGCATGCGTGGCTCGCAGCCTGCTAGAAGACGATAATGAATGGAATATAGCTTAAAATGAGGCAGCACAATGGGCATCATCATCCTCATTGCGTGAAATGTTTTCTATGTTGCTACTTTATTGTGAGCTCTCCGAACCTTTAAAGCTTTTGGATGCTAATTGGAAGAAGTTGTCTGAGGATATTGAATGGCGTTTTGGAAAAAATTCTACATCTGAAAGTATGTGATAGACGAATGTCAACTACAACAACGAACGTTAGTTGAATTGGAGAAGGTTATGAGAAAAAGTGGTAGGACAGTAAAAGATTTTAACTTAAACACTTCATTCGACCTGAGCTCAATTTTAAATTGGGATGATAATTTGCTAGGGGAAGAACAAAATTATGATTGTCATCATTTGCAACTTGAGTCCGAAAGCCTAATACAGTGTTTGAACAGTGAACAACAACACGTGTTTGACGTAGTTTGCGCATCTACTGAGCAGAATAATGGTGGATTTTTCTTCGTGTATGGCAGTGGCGGTACAGTTAAGACTTTTTTGTGGAAAACCATTGTCACATACTTGCGAGGAAAAGGCAAAATTGTTTTGGCTGTTGCATCCTCTGGGATAGCTTTGTTGCTTTTACCTGGAGGCCGCACCGCTCACTCCAAGTTCAAAATCCCGTTGTCATTGGATGAAAATTCAACCTGCAACATATCAAAACAGTCCACATTAGGAATTATTAAAATCTGCAGATTTAGTCATTTGGGATGAAGCACCTATGATGCATCGTAATGCGCTAGAGGCATTTGAGAAAAGTTTACAAGATGTAATGAAACCAACAGATGTTCATCAAAGCTGTAAACCATTTGGCGGGAAAACAGTTTTGCTTGGAGGCGATTTTCGGCAAACTCTTCCAGTTGTTGAAAAAGGAACAAGAGAGATGGTGGTGTCTGCTTCTATTAGTAATTCATATTTATGGTCATTCTGTCACGTGTTTGTTCTAACATGTAACATGCGAATTCGAAATGCAGCATGTGATCCATGCAACTTAACAAAAGTGGAAAATTTTGCAAAATGGGTTTTAGACATTGGCGATGGCAACATAAGTACGGTTTCCACAGATTATGATGATGATCCATCATGGATAAAAATACATGATGAGTATTTGATTGAACCTGGAGATGATGGGATGGAGAAAATTGTTGACGCTATATATCCAGATTTGAATAGTAATTTACAGCAAAAAGAATATTTACAGAAACGGTGCTTACTTGCTGCAACGAATGAGTTTGTAGAAGAAATTCAACGTATACATACTTTCTAAAATAACTAGTGAAATGAAAACGTACCTAAGTGCGGATTGCATTAGTCCTTCTTCTGAAATCGTAGACGATCAACATATTCTTTATCCCCCTAAATTCTTGAACTCACTGAAAGTATCCGGGCTGCCTAACCATAACTTACAATTAAAGGTAGGAGTACCTATTATGCTGCTCCGTAATTTGAACCAAAGTTTAGGTCTTTGCAATGGAACAAGGTTAGTTGTCAGCCGCCTTGCTGAAAGAGTTATAGAAGCGGAAATCATTACTGGCAATAATATTGGTACAAAAGTTCTACTTCCTCGAATTGTCCTCACGTCTTCGGATACAAAATGGCCTTTTGTGCTTCGGCGACGACAATTTCCAGTAAAGGTTTGCTTCTCCATGACAGTAAATAAAAGCCAAGGACAAACATTAGAAAATGTTGGGATATATTTGCCACGTCCTGTTTTCAGTCACGGACAACTCTACGTGGCTGTTTCCCGAACAACTTCGTATGATGGTATCAAGTTTCTACTGGGACAATCGGAAGATGGGATTTGCGGTTTGACCAAGAATATTGTATACAAGGAAGTTTTCAACGGATTATGCGGTAAAATAAATACATGACATTTACGTAGTACTCCCATATTAACAACTGAATAAATATTATGATCTTAATTTTTTTTCGCTGCATACTCGCAGGTTGAACGAATTCGTGATGTACGTACAATTACATTGGTACACAAATAAACGTTGTAAATTTACATTGCCTATTTCATCTTCCTATTTTTCCTGCAGTACTGACATTTTTTTTCCTTTCCTACATATGCGTTTCAGTCATGTGGGCCAACTGCAATTTCAGGCTGCATTACAACTGGAATCATTTACCGTACACTGTTTTTTTAATTTTCCTCTTTTGTTTTTTGGTACAATTACGTGTATGTAGATCGATATTTTATTATCAATTACTGCTACTTTTTCGTTAAATTATTGTTACCTTCTCATTGTGTTCGGTTATCAAATCATATAAATTCAGAGTTTGAGTTCCCACAATTTTCCATAACCCAGCTTAGGTGCTGAAAACCGGGTTGTTTACTGACTACACATTTTTAACCACGGTGAAGACTTAAATGTTTCGGTACGTACAAATTCCTCCCATCTTATTTTTCCTCTTAATTATTAATACAAGTCTATTTAACTTTACGGCTCTTCTCTATCCGTTCTGTGCAGTTTAAAATACCTTCCACAATCTTCACAAAAATAAAAGAATTTTTACAGACAATCATCAAGTTCTGTCTCCAAAGCTCGCACATGTTGCATGTTCAAGGTAAGTCTATCCTAACAGCAAACTTTCCTGTTTTCATTTACTGTCTGTTGCTACAATCAAACGATCAATGTTTACCACATTTATGTTCCGTACAATTTGTTTCCCAATATCAGACGTCCTGCAACACCTACTCCACCTTCCTGTACATATTTGAATCATTGGCATGTTCACGAAAACTGTGGCTTTATTTGAACTATGTCTACTACGTTTGTATTGGCACCTTATATCTGATATGTTAGCAAGTAAATCATAACTTATTTTTAATTTCACATGCAGTTTCTCCTTTAAAAAGTCCCAAATATGTTTTAAATACGCACACTACAAAAATAGATGCTGAATATACTCGTGTTATGTCCAATTCTTTCTTTTATATTATGCAAAAATTTAATGCAATAATTCAAAATGTCATCTAATAGATGTGAACCTAATTATCCAACCAATTTATTTTTATAGCGGAAATGATTATGTTCCTTTATTACATCAGTTCTAGATCATACCCGTATAATAAAATAAATCATGCTTATCAAAGTTTCGTTTTTGCCTTCTTTTTTAATGTCTATTGTTATATCATGTGATTATATTAAATTTAAACTAAAAATCTCTTCTTCGATTGATTTGTGATTGTTTCAGGAATAACAAAAACAGTTCTTTACCTCAGCTACAGGTCAATAGGTCACTTTCTTGCATTTTCAGCTCGAGTGTTGGAATTTGAGATATGGTTAATTGACAGTTTTTATTGTCTATACATTGGTTTTTTTTAGCTGAAGGATGAAACATAACCACAAATGAAGTTACAAACTGTCAAGGATGAAACAGAAAGTAATACACTTCAATTTTTTCCTTTATTTTACATGTGATAATATGAACATTAATATGTTTTTTTAATCATTTGTTGATTTGACCTTAGTTTTCATGATTATTTTCTTGCACTATATTAATTTGCAGAACACTGAATGCACGTTCCAAATATATATTTAGGAAGCAGCGGTTACCTGAAAGTGCTTGATTAATTACAAAAACGGACTATGTACGATGGATTATGAATAGTTTTCAACAAACACTATAACAGGGTTTCTCATAAACTTGAGCACAAAATACATGGTATATGTTATAAAGTAAAAAATTTATTTTCATCATACTATGACATTAAGTCAATGTGCCAGATCTGGTGGATTATTTCATTATTTTTCTCGCATTTATGTTAGTAATGCAGTATATTCTGTAAATAAATTCATTATACAGTTTACAGAAAATTTTATTTTATTTACTGTTTAATGCGTATCAAATTGGAAATCCCACTGAACCTGAATGTTTTGCACCAAACGAGGCCAGAAATAGTAGTAGCCACTGGATTTAAGTGAAGTGATATCCCAGACCTTTACTTCTCCCCCACACACATATACTTATATACTTCTAGGCCTGCTAGCATTATTCGTATCAATCTAAGTATTTTTTTCAATAGTTGTGTTATAGTCAGTTAGCACCGTGGTTTCTTCAAATATCGTGTTAAACACTAAACATAATGATTTTCAAAATTATACTCATGCAAATAACAAGTGGTTTGCAACTTTGCATTCAAGTATTATTTTGTACTAATACATGGCCAAGGCCAAGGCAAGCCGACTAATGGAAAATATTATCAAATGTCATAATAAATTTGATTCTTTATTATTGTTAGCAACCCAAAGTATTATTGGTACCGAAAATATATCATGTTAGAATTCGAGAATCCGTAATGATACAAGTTTGGTGGCTTATTATTATAGCAGATCAGTGCAATAATAAATGATTGTTATCCCTGCATTACTGACTGAAATTTTGTTTTGTATAAAAATGATGGAAAGAATGTTGATTTGACTGTTTACGATAATACGTATGATTTGCATTCCAGCTTGATATATGATTACATGAATGTAAAGAAAAAACATAGAGTTTAAATATTTTTATTCGTGGTTTTGTACATGCCTGTACATTTATTCTTGAAATGGCTGAAGCTGGACATAGTAGTGGAATAACTGTGAATCGGATATTGAAGCATTGAAGGCAAGGGTATCGAAGGTAGGAGACGATGTTTGATAAAAATAACTGATACTGAAAATATTCCGCATGGTGAACTGAAACATCTGCATTGCAAAAAAACTCAAACATGATTCGCATAATTTAATATCCACTTTTTTTTGCCATAAACCACCGTCGCCAGTTCTCAGAAGTTCCTTTAAATATGCTGAAAGTGTTAATTGATGGATGATGCTCAATCTTTGGTGATATTGGTATGTATGCACCGCTTAATGATAAAAATATGACGTTATATGACCATAATAGTTTATGCTATTAAATAACTAAAACCTAATATAATTAATTTTTTCATGTACCAAGATGTTTTCTCTTAATTACGTTTACATATAACTGTGTTCTGCTGCAAATTTATGCGTTCATACTTTAAGGATATGTCGCTCAATTGTGACAATCATATTGTATTCGTGTTTACATAACAGGCTCACCCCCCCCCGTCTTTCCTTCCGCCCATTTGCTACTTCGCACACGACCTCCGTCTACACAATTTTGATATCATTTCCAATTTCATAAGCAAGTCGTCCACCAGCCTAATACAGAAGAACAGGTATGGTTTTTAGTTGCAAACCAACCTACTGCATCAGCATTGGTACATGGCATAAATCACGTTATCTAAATTTCTCGCCATGTTTCCACAATTTTTAATTTGTTATTCCCACTGCCAATATTATAACTTCACTGTCTCATGTTGTCAAGGAAACCCATGTACCGACAAAGAATGACATTAAGAATGAAAGTGATTTAAGGAACACGGGACTGGTTTATGCACGTGAATTTTTATTGCTTCATTTGTTTTTTTTTTCGTTTTTTTTCCATTATGATTCTGCCGTCTGAATTAAACAATATTTTTAAATTTCCAATCCACTGCATTTTACTATCTGTTCGAATGAGATAAGAGGATACATAATTCAAAGATGGTATGCCTTTTGGAAATTCAGGACATTGCTGCTGGCTTTTTTAGCCCAGTCACACGTTTATGCAACAGAGCTCTATTTCCACTTAATGCACACATCACCTTAGTTTAATTTTATCTGTTCTATTTTTTTACCTGCATTACACTCATTTATGCACTGACTGATTTGATAACCATCAATAATTTTTATTCTATCTATCCTGCTATCATCTTTTTTTAACTGGGGCGCGACTATAATCCGGTAATTCGCACTGGGTGTACTGCAATCACTACTCAACCTACATGCACTCAAATTATTGTTGATCAGAAAGGAAAGAGGTACGGAATTCAAGCAACGCAAAATATCAACATTCTGTTGTTTATTTCACAATTTAAAAACCTGTATGTTTTCATACTTTTTCTCCTTAAATCACTAGTAACATTTGATCAGTTAACTTGCCATTTATGTAATCAGTAATTTTGTTGTTCAGGGAGTACACGGATTAAAGGCAAATGTACTGTTCGATTGGGACGTAAGCAGAGCAGTGAATATATATTTGTCTAATTGTCTGCAAATTGTAAATGTAATTACGGTACGAAAAATCTACCCGCTTTCCTGTAACCATCAACTCAATATACATTGTTACTCATCATTTTATCTCTCCTATATCATAATCAATTTTCAGTTTGCATTAGATTCTCATAATTCAAAATTTTACATTTATTTTATTAAGTAGAAAATAAAAATGTTTGGTTGCGTATACTTATTTTACAATCAAAATGATCAAATAAACTATTGATATTCCTTCATATTACTCTCTAACGGAATTTAGAATACAACTTCAGGTTTAGCGTACAGACGCACATGGAAAATATTAGTAATACTGCTAAGGGATGTGCTGCAAACATTGTGGAAAAGATGCAGAATATGAGTCGTTCTCATCCATTTTCAAATCCCACTTCCTACTCAACACCTCTCCGCTTTACATGTGTCAACTCATTTAAATAAAATATAATATCTTTTTGGCTAACTTTTTCAACTTACCATATATCACTGCATTATATATTACGCTGAATTTTTCAACAAATCAAGTATGACGATACCGAATGCCGAACAGTGTAGAGCTTTATCTCTTGACAAGCCAATTATTCATTCTCACATTCCCGACATACCTACCCTTACCGATTTCTATCCTACTCTATTTGACTGTAAATACGGTTGTGTACATAATTTTGTAGAAATATTTTACTGCATTATAATTATTTCCAACCCTTTTACGTCTCCTCGGTTATAATTTAGCTCATTTTTTAGACTGTAGTTAGTTTAGCATCTCCTGCTATACCGAATATTGTTCTGCTTGACTGCGTGTTGATGTGTGTGAGCACAATGACATGTGCATCTATTTTTTTTTTAAATTTCCACGGTGCACTTAGTAGGACGACACGGTTGATATGGTTCACAATTGACTGCTTGAAATAATTCTTCTCATACTATTTATATATTCATGTAACATGCGCTTTTTTGTTTTTTCAGCAACCCGAGTAGGATGATATCATACGGTGCAGAGCAAATAGTTCTAACTCCAAGCAAGGTAATTATTCATTCCAATTTCCCGTCAAAACCAATTTGTCCTCATTTTTGTCTTCCCGTATTTTTGACTAACAACAGTTTTTAATATGAATTTCATAGCTATGAGTTTTTCCTCGGTTATTAATACCAATCATTGTATAAAATTAATTAATTTGTCACCTCTTTTACTCTGACCATCTTCTTGCTAAGCTCTACTGTACTAATTATCATTCCATCCAGTTTTTATTTTCGATTTCATCAATATGGCCTTCCAAAATTTTAAACACTTTCATCCATTTTTGTTTCACATATGTCCACCACTATAGAAAGCACTGCATCCCGTTCCTGTGGTTTACTCTAATCGATTCGCTACGATGTAACGGTCATTTTTCATCTAATATCCAGTGTTCATCAAAATTCATTTGCTTTTTATTCATGACATCCTGACTTGCGTAATCAATGTTCATGCTTAGTATAATATCCTAACATCAGAACATATTATATATATATATATATATATATATATATATATATATATATACACACACACACACACACTTGCATCATATTTCCTGGAAAAACTATATGCTTACAGCATATGTCTTCAAAATTTGATTGACCAGAGTCTTAGACATATTATTTTTTTTGCCACGTACCTAGCACATGATCAAGTAAGAACACATGAAATGTTGAAACAACATATTGTTTATCTACCCAATGTTACTCATGTCATGCATGCTATATTCGTTTACTATGGTTGATTTAACTCGGGATTATACTTACGGGACTGTATCCTAGCCATATACCTCATATTAACTCATTGCTACTTATGCTGCTTTGCAATCTGTCAAGTTCGTATATACTTAGAAGACCAGTTTGGTGTACATGGCAACGAACATCTCTCTTTCGGTTTGACTCCATTGAGGTAACACATTAAATTCTATCGTTCCCATTTTCTGACGGATCTTCATCTATTATGCTATATTTCATGTTCATGATTTATATCGTTTGCCAGAGTTTGTTCAGTTGTGATACTGACATAAATCAGAGTCATGAATTATTCAAAACCTAATAATGTACTGTTTGCAATATAATAAAATTATACGAAATATAGTAGGACAATCCAAATAGAAATATAATTTCAAACGCTAGATAATTCCTTAAAGGGGATTCACATGTTTGCACAAGAGTCTTACAATCTTCTGGACCTAACATGCAAACTGTGGTTACTCTGATTCATTTTATTTACAAACATTTCCAGCATATACTAACTTGGGTTGAAAATATGTGTGTTTTTTCAATGACATTAACTGTTTGCTTCAAACATCAAATTAGCTATGTCACTGTTTTTATTCTCATCTTAGACGACAGACAATCAGATTATCAACTTTAATACATTTCCAAACCATTAAATACTTTGACTTAGTTTTATTCCAGTTTATGATGACATCACATTAGTTATAGTGTACACGCAGTCTCTACTTGATCAGTTAAAGTTCATAACGCGTCATACCTCATCGTCACATTGTTCCCTTTTAAATTGAATATTACCTTCAGAATAATGAATTTGCAAAACCATATAATAATTAATAAGCTTCGACAACTTCAGCACAACATATTCAAATAGTAAATTACGACACTTATGCATAACTGAAGTAGATTTCCGCGATGGTTTGTAACGTTTTCAGTTAAACTATAAACATATCTGTTTTCTTAATTTACACATCCCCGCCATCAAATACTGAATCATAGGAAAGCAGTGGTAGCAGCAAACAAAGGCGTTATCATGAATGCAATAATTTAGAAGCTTCCACTCATATAGGCGAGCAAGCAGTCTTAGATTGTTACAATCTAAGTTCAGTACAGAAGTTGAAATGGACCAATCTGTTTGTGAACGTACAAGTAGAAGACGATACATATTTGTATTCGTATACGGAAATTAATTCTATACCTTAGATTTTATGCATTCTTACAGAAATTTTTGTTCTCTACACACACTACGGATAAAATATTTTTCAAACCAATGGTTACGTATGCGCTCTGAATTACCCCTATCGGACATGAATATACTTTGCTAAAAGTATGTTACATGAATGATTTTAGCAACATATCAAATTATCAATGTGTTTCATTCATACACCATTTACAGTTCAGACCAACTCGAGGCCTACAAACCGCAATGAAATTATCAAAATATTCATTCGGTTATACCTATACTAATTTTATTGTTCAACTGATATCTCAAATTAGAATTTATTCCAACCGTAAGTAACAATTTGTATTGTTCCTATTTCCAGGCTAAGTCATCAAAGAGCTGTGGCAACTAGAATATCTTTTGAACAACTTGAGAGAGAAAAGGATGTAGCACGCATGCAGACAACTGCCCTCCGTAGCATACAATTTCTTTCTACCAATTCCAGCATATTGTTTTCTCTCCATACGTTAAATATGCTGTGTAATATCTTCAAACAGGCTTCTACGGTTGTGCGCATGAGAATGCGACTTAAATCTACGGTGAAAACCCAAATTTATATGCAAGTTTAAATCTTTATTTCAGTTTTTATATCAGAAAACAGCATGTCCTGACCAGTTTGTGCCAATGTGTGTTTGAACAGGATGCGGGCCGTGAAGACCAAACTTTCAACAACGAACCCATGGGGCCAAGGGCCCGGTCCAAACATGTACACATTTATTCATCCTATTGCTTTAGTCTTCTTTTATAGTAAACCCGTTTTTAATTCAATACAGGAAATATGCCACGTCCCCACTACTGTTTTATTCTGCCAACATGCCAAATTTTCATCTTCATCCCACAATGACACGTGATGCAATCAGTTTGGTAACTTGCTGCCTCCTTTTTCTTCTTCACATCACTTCATAAAAATTGGAACTGAATTAAACTGCTTCTGCCAATATTTTAGGCCAACCGGTCAACAACAATCAATCCATTTTCTTTCCTAACCGCAGCCAGTTCACATAACTGAAATCCACTTGGACAGTTTATCCTTATCAATTTCTTACGTCACTAATCATCTTATAACTGCAAATTTTTCCCCTGTCTTCCTTCCTCAACATCAATGCTCATCCTTCTTTGTTCTCAACCAACAGAGTATTCACACAGGAACCAAAAGATGCATGTACTTTCTTCTTCCCCATGTACAGTACATCAAATACTTATCATTATTCACACCACATTTTTATATGATCAGTTTGTCTGTTGTCTCTTACTAGTTCTAACCATGGCCGCCAATGCTCCACTTTTGTCTGACTTAGCTCCTAGACCATTTTGGGATCAGATCATCATTAGAGCATCCAGAATTTGGAACTCCATCACAAAGGTTACTAAAGAAATTTACTCATTAAATCTGCAACTACTTGATATTCAGGTAAGTCTCCGGACTGTTTACTCCATTCGCAAATCATTCAATACCAACAAATTACTTCACGCAACTGAATTATGTTTTAACTCATACGGAAACCAAATGCATGCTGTGGTTCCAAAAAAATTGCTCGACAAATTCATACACACTTTTACGGCGCAATCAATTTATGAAATTGAATCATTCAATGTCTATCCATCAAAAACTGACTATCGTCCAATCAATGAACCATTGATGATCATCTTACGTAGGGACACTCATCTAAACAGTTTGTCACCTACATTGTATGACATCCCCAAATATAAGTTTGAATTTGTTCGAGATAATGTTCTAGCCCAACGTGTCGATAAACTCGACCAGCTTATAGGTAACTAACCCTTTATAAAAAAAGGTTCAACTTTGTACGTACAAGCTGGCTCAATTAATAATCGTTCCATTTATTTTTTTCCTAACATTTTTTTTACCCCACACACAGATATTGCTGGTGTCCTGAATTCCATTTCCGGAGTCAAGCCTAACACAACAAGAAGAGGATGTCAAACCATAATGAGAGAATTAACTCTTCTCACTTCTGGTTTCATAACTTACATATGCGTACACTTTATTGGACTAATGAATACAGTATACTGACTTCTTCTATTTTTCATACAGCTCAAAAACTGCATCTATCACGCTCTAGGCAGACAAGACAGATTTAATTGATGTGCCAACCGCGGAATCGCATAACAAACCACCATTCCTTATCTTCACGGCGATGTTGGTTAAACTGTTTAGAGGTAAACTTCCAAATCTGTTCTCCACTTACTGCTGCTTGGCACACCCTAATAATGTTAATATGTAATCGTAGGCGAGTTTACTTTTTCGTCCACAAATGATACCCAAATGTATTGTATCTTATAGTATGCACTGAAAAGAAATCTATTTCCCAGGTATTTATTTATTTCACATAAATTTCCCATACAGTTGTATGATTACTAAACACTTCCTGTATTGAAACTACTACCCTAGAAGATTACCAGAAGGTGAAGATGGTAAAATAAAAACAATTGATCATCACTGGGACGTAGGTTCACCAAGAGAAGATACTCAAGTTCGTACAACCATTTCAGCTATGTTAACTGATATTAAAGCAAATGACTGTCATGTACTTTCTTCACACTAACTCATACTATTATCACTTTTGAAACATTAACTCTGAAACTTAAGTTTACTATGATGAACTATAAACATGGGAAAAAATATGTTGTTCTTGCAACAATAATGAAGGTTAACACTTCAAATGGATGGTCTTATCTGTCATGCCCACTATATAGAAAGATAGTAACAAAGGACAGAACTTCTTTTGTATGCCCAAAATGCAACTCCCCTGTTCCTAACCCACTTAATAGGTCTGGCTACTCTAACTTAAGCATATTTATCCACTGATATACTAATACATAATTTTTAACAGATATCGATTGTCCATGGAAGTTTTTGACCACACTGCCTCCGCAACTGTCGTATCTTTTGATAAGGAAGCTGCTACGTTGCTCAAAAGAAATGTTGACGAAATGCTTGATCTACCAAAAAAGGTATTAACTGATTATACCTCCCCTTGATTACTACATGATCGTTGTCACTGTTATATGATTCTATGTACAATACAGACGACAAATACTTTGTACACGCATAACTCAGATATCAGTAACACTCGCTGTTTTCAAATCAGGACAATGGAGCCGACATGGTTGATAAAATATTCAACATGCTGCTCGGAGTGGAAGCATGTTTTGAATTTAAACCAACGCAGTACGAGATAATCACGCGTGCAAAATCACTGACTGTTAGCAGAATTTCTAATGTGAATCAGCCTTACGTACCTACCACTGCCAAGTCGACCAAAATAGAAGACAATGACACACGAGATTTGGCATCGACACAACAAACGTTTGAGTCAAGCACCTTGACCAACGACTGTATGACTTTGTCACCTTTACTTATATTCAATATACATTTTCTGAAGTAGTTATTTACATCTATGTTTACAATACACAGCAAACATCCGGGTGGATATTAAGGGGAAGAAAATAAATTATGAGGTTTCCACCGCATATCCTTGATAATTAACTACTACATATTCCATACACACATCAACTCACTATCTGACTTTGTACAGGAATCCAACTATGCTTATATTGCTCCCAGTGAGACTAACCACACTCCTGCGCCTACAAGTTCATCACAGCATGACACACTAAGCCAGGGAACACTCACCCGTACGATTCCTGACATATGTTCGTTCACCTAACTCCTCTTTTTTTTTACAAACTGACTTCTGATTCTTATTCAGGTTGAAGTAACTCACAGCCGCGGTAAAACAAAGACCCAAAAACAAACACTGAAGAAAAGAAAGAAAAAATAGATGTCAACCAACTTCCACTCCCCTGCCTCCAACTGCGCACTCCCCATCGAACTGTGCCTTTTTATTTTCCCTGCAAATATTAGTTTTGTAATTTTTTATTTCCCAAACCATGTCCATTTGTACCTACTTGGTCCGCAATTTACATTCAGTTCTGCCTCCACTACCACATATGCGCCTGTGCATAATTGTATCCATGACAGTGTAAATTCGTATTGTCCCAATGTATCACAATGTGTTTGCTATGTGTTCGTTATTTTTCAACTACAACTGCACATATGGGCTTACCATATGTGCCACTTGCGCTCATCTGATGTTCTTCTGACGCCTACCTGCATTCTACTTTTTAAAATTTTTCCATTCAACCAATCTTACTAACTATAGCACATATCCACCCAAGTGGTTTATTTCTTTATTTCCAAACGGCGATACATCCAACAATCGTACAAACCAAGAAAACTGTCATGCATCTCCTATACTACGTCTTTTCAATCTACAATACAAAGCACATCTGCGATAGCGAGGTACATTAACTTAACTATCATTTGTCTCTCTTTTCCATAACAAAGATTTACACATACATAATAGTACACCAACCACTACTTACGTACAGCAACCAAATCATACGAGCTAACCAAACTAACATCAAAATTTGATACAGAATTTTACATATCTCAAAACAAATTTAATTCATTTCACACAATTTAACTTTCCAATAATTATAACATCAACTTGACATTATACAACGCCCGTATGCGTAGCACGGGGTACACACTTGTATATATACATATATAATTATATAATTAGAATGGAATTAATTGGAAATATGAGTTATGGTACAGGGATGCTGAAATGGATGGTGCGTGATGATGTTCAGATGGGTTATCATGATAAACGAAAAGAAGGGGAATGAGTTTAAGAGTCTGCAATATTATTTTGACCAAACATAACTAACTTAGTTTTAAATAAAATTTATTAGGAAGCAAATTATCTAATAAAATTATATTAACCAAATTTTGAACTGGTACAGGCCTTTGAAAGAGGAACGTAGGAAGTAGAAGACTACCGGACCTGTATTATTTGACTCAAACCATATGAGTAATTAAAGTCAACTACAGTTAATTAGAAATCAATTTGTTTATTTAAAATAATAAATTTACTTTGTACAGTTCAAACAAAGCAGCATAGTAACGTTCAAAAGCCGTCTTGGGATGAAAACAGTTCTGGGATTTGAACGAACAAAGAGAAACAATGATGAACGAATATCGGGCTAGGATACACCGATAGTCTCAAGTAATTATAGATAAATTAAATAGTCAAGGATATATTTACTTTTATTTAAAATCAAATATTATAAAAAGTATAATTCATGCATATGTTATCAGAATTGGATCAGACCAAAGATGTCAAGACTGTATGGACAAACTCTACATTTTGGAACTATTCTGGACAGAAACAGTCACGATTGGAATTAATTGGAACTTTTAATTTAATTAAACGACTGTTTAATTTAATTAAAATGAGCCGTTGACAGCAAATCAACTCAAGGTGAGTTAAACTCACTCAGTTCTCCCCATTTATATTTTATATAAATTGGGTTTTTATTTTGTGTGCTCTGGTTGCTAATGGTTGACCGTTTGCTAGTTGTCTGTTTATTTGTTGATTTAACCAGTGAAATTAAACCGTTGTTTAATTTCAGTGAAATACTAAATCCTTATTTTAACGATTGGATCCAATGAAGGTAACTTACCTTATTGGCCACATTTATTTATAAATGTATTTAATTGTACGAATTGTTTCAACTGTTTTGTTGATTGATGTTAAATGGTCGTTATTTGTTGTTATAGAAATTTTCAGTTAAATGGAATTGAATAATCTAATTTGGGACAATCAGTTTGATACAAGGAAGAACAGGTTGGAAGGATCCAACGGGATTCCTCAAATATGTTATTTATTTTCATATTATCATATATGAACTGTCATGACTGGGTGATTGATTTGATTATTGATTGTTGACTGAAAATTCAATCTGTGTCTTGTTTTGACCAATGGGCAATATTGGTTGAGTGACCTGCAGTGAATGGCCTAAAATAACTTGTTTTTTATATTGATTTACTGTCAGGTGAATCGATAGAACTGAAGTTATAAAATTTATTTTATAACTGGAGATAGATTTTTAAATATATATTATTTTGAAATAAAGTTTATAAAAGTAAATAAATACTTATGATTTATCATTTAGTTTTATAATTAAGTATTAATTGATTTTATAAAGACAAATTCAGACGTTGATCAGATTATAAATAAGTGATTAGAAATTAACCTAATGATTTAATTTGGATAATTGTTTTTTAAGAAGCAATTAAATGAAATTATTTAAATTAAATATATTTCAAAGGAGGATTAATTGGAATCGATTAATGGGATAATAGTGTTTTGAGTAACTAAATCGATAGTTTTTAATTGGGACTAATCACTAAATTAGTGTATTTTGAATAAAATAGTTTAATGAATATTGTTTTAATTTAATAAGATTTTTGAAAAGGAAATTTCTATTTCTTTTAGTTAATAAAAAATTAACTACGAAAGTAGTTAATGATCGAAATAAATTATTATTTTAAAATTGATAATAATTTAGAAAATTACCTTTTAATTGAAATTAATTTAAAGTTAATCGAAATTGAAATAAAATCTAGTGAATGGTGAAAGGAGAGTATGAACGGGATTTATATTTTAAAACCCAAATTTTTATAACGAGTTATAAAAGGAATTTCAAGCGGATACAATAGCTTGAATCAAATGCTTACTTAATAGTCAAATTTAATAAAAGGAGAAAAGGGATGAAAAAGGGTTTATAATAGACCAGTGTTATAAATGGGGTTCAAGATGTTAAAGCATTAATTAACATTACTTGATAATGGGATTAAGTAAGAAGGGGAAATAAAATAAGATTTCCAAAGCAGGAATGGTTGAATGGATTTGGAAAGGGATTGGTAAAAGTGAATTTGGGTAAAGAAGTGGATTATAGGATTTGATAAACAAATCCGAATTTATGAAATGAAATTGTTTAAAAAGTTAAAGGTTAAAAAGTCGTGATTAATAAGGAATTACTTAATTAACAAATTAAGGAATAATGTTATATTCGAGAAGGAGATTTTCAAAGGGATAAGAAGGTTGTATGAAATTGTATTTTGAATATAATAGTAAAATGGGAATTTGTATTGGTATTAGAATGAAGTGTTGGTTTTTGGATTACAACTGGTATCCATCTTACGATATGAACGTTGTTGATCAAGGTCTGAGAGGTAATTAAAATACCCAAACTTGAACGACATCAGGACTATCTAAAGATGATATTTGTTGTAATGGTAAAAGGGATTAGTGATAATTTATTATTTCCATTAGTGAAATAATAATGCAATGTTGGGTGGAAATTTGGAGAATATATAACGAGAGATCCGAAGTAAAGAAAATTAGAAAATGTGAGAATATATATATTTAAAGCGAAGATTCCAAGAAAAGAAAAAAAGGCGGGGATTGCGTGAATTATAACGATATTTTTGAGTTAGAAAGGAAACGTAAAATTTGGGTTTTATTCAATAGGAATAAGCACTAGGTACTGTCAAGAGACGAGCTGAAGAAGTTCAGATGTATTGTATATATGATGTGTATTCCGCTATGTGTTGTGTATAGGGAAGATTATTATAACTGTCTAGAGTTGTTGATGTACTCTGATATTGTAAGTATTTTAAAAAGTTCTCAATAAAGATTTATTTCTATATTATATTTTGTTCCGCTGCGATGTGAGGCTCTGATTATGTTGTGTTGGTTCTTCTTCTTCTTCTTCTTTTATTCTAATATTTCTTTCGTTCTTTTCTCACACTCTAAATTCTTTTTAATAACGTTCTTGTATTTCGGTGCTTGGAAGGTCGGCATGAGATATGGAATTGTATTTATGTCAATTTTCGGGGCCGAAAGCCCTTGGGTCGTTACAATACTACTGTTAAATTGATAGAAAAAGAAAAGACTATATCGCAATTGCTCGTGGAAAGGAAGATAATTGAAGAAAAGCTGCTGAAGCAAAAGCGAAAAAGGGTAAAAGCCGATGAATTTGTAGCAGATATGAAGGAAGAGTTGGCCTAATGTGCATTAAATGTGGAAAACATGAGAAAGGAGAAAAATTCTTTGCAACAGCATTGGCTATGCCCTGGATCATGTTTGGAATTCTTTTGTGTGTTGCTATGGCAATGTAGTGCAGTGAAGTAACATGAAATAACATGCATGGACTGTTTTTTAGGTATAATTTTAAGTTTGTCACATTGTAGATTAGTGATAATTTTTGCCATATTGCAGATTAGTGATAATTTTTTTCACATTGCCCATTAAACATAAAGTGCTAATTAGTGATAATTTTATCCACATTGTAACTATATAATTGTTTACTCAGTATGCTTTGTGCTTTAAACTAATTGAGTCATTGCATCAATTTGTAGCTAAGGCATGCATGCCACAAAATGAGGTATGTAACTGAAATGTCTTTATGCTAAAATGTAAATGAAACTCAGTTATGCAACTGAAATGCAAATGCAACTCAGTTATGCAAATGAAATGAAAATGAAACTTAGTTATGCAATTGGAATGCAAATGAAACTCAGATTGTGCTGAAAAGCAAATGAAACTCAGTTTGTACTGAAATGTAACCGAGGCATGCAGGTGAAGGAGGCAGTGATGAGGTTGTTCAAGAACTTGTTATTGAAGGCACTAGAGGTACTCGAGGAAGTAGAGGCATTGAATGCATTGGAGGCTCGCACTATATTTTGAAACTATTTTAGTTTGATGCAAACATGAATTTAGTACTGGCTGTGTTTGTAACCGAAATGTCTGTAAAATTGAATTTAGTGGCTACATTTTGTTATTTTGTAGTTGACTAATTAGTACTTTTGTTGCTGGTTAATTTGAAATAAAAAGTTCTTTGTATATTTCAGTGTGATGTTAATTGTTGTTTTATTGTAGTATGTTATGTAATGTTGTCATAGCTATGATATAATGTTGCAGTATGTGATGTTAAATGTTGCCATAGCTATGATATAGTGTTGTCACTGGATGGTAAAAGTATTGCCGTAGATTAATGCATGTGGACTTCACAACAGGATTCCGTGAACCCGGGCTACAAATTTTAGTGGGCCCCACATTTTTGTAATTTTTGTACCTGTGGCAACACCTGTACCGATGTAACCTTCGGGTCGCAAAGATATTGTCGTTGACTCTAAGGCAACGCGGCAAAATGCAACACCAAGAAAGTGTTGCCATATATAATTTTTGGCCTATAGCAACATTTTTT
This sequence comes from Allium sativum, assembly GCA_030737875.1. Lineage (NCBI taxonomy): Eukaryota > Viridiplantae > Streptophyta > Magnoliopsida > Asparagales > Amaryllidaceae > Allium > Allium sativum. The sequence continues at coordinate 41,311,305 of CM060913.1, forward strand.
GGCACTTCCTACATCACTTCTCTAGTGTTGCAGTATGCAATCTTTGGCGTAGTGCTTCCTCAAGTACACCAAAGACCATGAGATTAACTAAAATTCTCAAAGCTCATCTCTACAACGATCCAGAAGTTATAAAGGCTTATATTGACTATGCTACCAATGGAAAAGTCAATACGGGAACATTCGCTGTCTATGAAGACTTTCCTTCTTATGATCTTCGTTCTTTTTTCGAACAAAATGGAGTTTTATGTTTAACTGACTCTCAGGGTAACGATGAAGTATGTTACCCGAATCCCGTCAAAATGTTTTATGCGAATTTATATCGCGGTTTTTATGATGGTTATGAAAATCAATTTTGGAGTAGCATGAAGGAAACACAAATTATTATGGATTGTGATATTTTTGGAAATATTTTAAATTGTATGAACACGGGTTTGGATTTTTCAGAATTTGAAATCGATGAACAAGATCTGGAAACATTTCATTATATCTTTGAAAGCGATGAACACATGGATTTTAAAAATTGCTTTTTCTCTCCAAAAGCTAGAATCGTCAACCTCCTTCTTCAACATACCCTCACTCCTCATTCCGGAAATTCAATAACCCTACCCTTAAAATCCAAAAATCCCTTTTTGCCATCTTTTGTACATAAGATATTAATTGGGCTGATGTGAATTTAAAAGAGTCTAAGCCCAAAGAACACACTCTCTACCATGGAGTTTACCTTACTTGTATCTTTAAGTATTTTGGAGTGGATCTCAATGGAGAGGAATTTGCTTCAAGAAGGTTTTTAACTCGAGAAATATATCCCTTATGAAATTCCAATCACTTTCAAGCCTTATGAAACTTTTTCCGAAAAACAAGCTCGAATAGATCAAGAAGAAAATCAAATGGAAATCGACGAAGAAGAAGAATCCTCCTTGGAAAGTGTGGATGTCCAATAACTAATGGAGCCATATCCAAAGAATTACTTGTTCAAAACCAAGTCAAGTTAGCCAAGAACCAAAAGAAGATCAAGAAGACACTCAATCAAATGTCTTCTAAAATGAACAAATTCATTGATTAAGTAGGAAGGAAATTTGGATTACCATCTTCATCCGCTGAGTTCTAGGTTTATTAGTTTAAGTTATCTTTTCGAATTTGCTAGTATTTCCTTTTCGAATCTTGTATTTAGTACCTTGTATTGTTTGAATGCATTTCCTTTTTAGTAGTAATGAATGATCTTGTTTTTTGTCAAATTAATTTTCAAACAACTGTAAAAACATATTAAAACTAAATAAATTAATATAATATAGAAAGAAATAACTTGAAATTGTATTAAAACCTAAATACCCAAAGTTAACAAGGGTATGTCGACATGTAACTTTTGGCATGTCAACATATAACTGCCAGAAGTTCAAATTTGCTCAAAATTTGAATTTTAAATAAATAACTTGTGTCTATTCATTTTAAACGAATTCAATACACTATAAATACCATTTTCTTCTAGAAAAACTCAGTTTTAGTTCCTTCTTTCTTCTCTAATCATCCCTTCTCTATAAACTCAAAAAATGGTCAATTCTATTCACAATCTAAGTGGAAATCTTAAAGAATCTCTCGATTCCTTCATGAATGTCCTATCTATAATCTTCCATAATTAGTGCCATCCAGAATTAAGTCAGATTAAAATGATAAAACATCAAGAAAAACACTTTGATGCCATTCACTGGATGATCCCTTCTCTTTCCAAAGATGAAGATAATAACGTCACTGGAGCACCTCTCACCAAAGAAGAAGTAGATTGGGAATTCATAAAAAAGGATCTAATCCTTGGAGGAGATGGATGGGTAGAAGTTCCAAAAGATATATAAATTGGTTTGATTTGATATGCTTTGATTCGACTTGCTTGATTTGAAAATATTATTTGAAATGGTTGGATTTGACTTGTAAATATATAGTTTGAATGTTTGGTTTGATACATACAGTAATTGCTTGTAAATTCTATTTGAATTGAATTGCTTTGTTTAGAATTATAGAAGTATTGTCATTGAGTTAGGGGGAGTTATGAATTCAAGGTGAATTTAAAGCCACTTAGAAATATTTATAGTATAAATTTAGGGGAAGTACAGTTTCGTATAACTAGAGTTATTTTTTGTTGATGACAAAGGGAGAGAAATTATAAAAGAGGATATAGATAAGATAGGCATAATTTAAGGGGGAATCAGATGGAATTCATGGTAAAAGGGGGAGTAATCAAGGAATTAGGTCAACACGTAATATCAGGTATGAATATTTTATAAACCAAGGTCGTCATCATCAAAAAGGGGAAGACCATTGGAGAATGGAATATTGATGACAACAACCTTGTTTACATTATTGACTATAAAATATATAATATCTTTATCCAAAATATACATACATACATACATACATATATATATATGTGTGTGTGTGTGTGTGTGTGTACATATAAGATTTATATACAAGAAATAAATACTGAAGACTGTACTGCTTTAGAGATTCAAGATATCAAGGAATTCAAGTTCTCAAATGAGATTCAAGACTCACGAGTATCAAGTTATCAGGATTTCAGGAGTTCATGATAAACAAAGTAATAGACTCCAGTTAATATGCAAAACACCGGTTAGCACTTTCAAATTTTAAATTCTTTTCAAATTATTCCAAATTCCTTTCAAAATGTTTTAAATTATTTCAAACTTATGGTTTCAAATTCCCTAATTTATTTCTAACCACCCAAAGTTTTTAAACTATTATTTTAAATACATATTCGTATATAGTTTATAAATATGTATGTTTATAATATAGTTTTATATCATATAATTTTATATATATGTTCAAACCATATATTACTATGTTTTTACAAGTTTTTACACTTTAGAAAATTCAATTGAAACACTAGTTTTGATTCAAGAATTTCCAGAAATAGATATTAGTTTAAATACTTGGAAAATGATTTAAAATTTAAATTTGACACACATATATCGACATATAAGAAATGACATGTCGACATATAACCATCACAAATTTTAAATTTCAAAAGAAGTGCCTTTTCATATTTCAAAACGTTTCAGAACAATTGTGGCCTTTAGAACACTATATAAAGGCCACATTTTCGAATTTTTTAACAATCTATCTTCTCCTTCTTCATCCCTTCTCTTACCACCACTATTCTAATTTAAATTTTTTATTTTTGCACTTATACTCTACCGATTTCAATACAAATTATATCATTCTCTTTCTATTCTCAATCTCTATCAAATGCTCTCTTTTTGGAAGTGCTATCCAAGAGTTCTAGGAATACTGTAATTGTTTAGGAAAGGGTGTGTTCCTTGTAGCACGTAAATCAAGGAAAGGTAGCGGTGTTAACCTTGTGGCCATGAAATCAAGGGTGTGGAATCGGTGCTGTGAAATCAAGGGGATTGTAATTGGATTATGATATTAATAAAACTATGCGCAATCCAGTGTTACGTGGGATTGGACGTAGGAGTAATCCGAACTAGTATAAAATCCGATGTGTTCTTTCCTTTTCTGTATTTTATTTTTACTTATATATGCATCTGTGATTGTTTCTGTTGTGATATTCGTTCTGTGATTCTTACAGTAGTTTGAATAATTATTAATTTTTTTAAGTTTTCTATAAACGGTTCAAAACACTATTCACCCCCACCCCTCTAGTGTTAATTTTTCCTTAAGATCCGTAATTCTCATCCCTAGCAATGTTCTTCCATGACTGTCTTGACTTGAGCTGCATCACCACCCTCTTGCTGTGTTGCATGGCCATGCTTTCTGTTGCTGCCATGACTTGTAACTTAATTTCCCTTGTTCTAGTACTTGTAAAATCTGGCAATTTTGAGCTATTTCTAAACATATGTGTACTTATTGCATACGTGCATGTGCCATTTCGATTTCATATGCATGTCCATGCAGCTTTTGTCACCTGAAAATATTTGCATACATGTGCAGAAATAATATTATAAACAAACCATCAAACCACTATAGTTGTGTCGAGGATGATCTACGAGCATTAGATTCAATATTCCTTATGGTATTTACAATGTATCACTATGAATATCACAAGTGGTCTAGACTAGAATAGAATTAAAAATATCAGACCAAGTCTAGTAAGATGATGAGAAACACACCAAAAGTCAAAGGCAAATAAATTTAAAATTAAATTTATATTCGCTTAAAATTAAATCTATTTTGTTCTATATTACTATGTGCTTCTATGACAGGCATACAGGTGGCTAGACTAGAGTGGAAGCAAAATCAAGACTCGATGTGTCAATGAGTGTGTATATGAATTTGTGTATAAATTGAGTGGCACTGAGTGTATTGTTGTGAGAGATGTAATGTATATGAATAATGGTGTAATGTACAATAGTGAGTTCTGAAAGTTATACTATGTCGAATATTGAAATATTTAATTGAATAAAAAATACTGTTTGAATATTTAAATTCTGTGTAATAGTGTTATCATTTAATACCAATATTAGTTAGTTTAAAAAATAATTAATGTAATAAGGAGCTTACCGCATCGAACGTCTCAAAAAGTGATGTAATAGACCATCTATTACATTAGTTGGTTAAAAGAAACCGATGTAAAAGATTGTCTACTATATTAGTTTGTGTAAAGAAAACTAATTTAAAAGTTGGTCTGATACATCGATTAAAAACCGATGTCTAAGGCATGACTTTTCTCTACACTTGCTAAGACATCGGTCATAAAACACATAAACATCGGCCAAAAACCAATGTTGTAGCCACTATTTCTAGTAGCGTATCATGGAGTTTACCTTACTCATATTTTCAAATATTTTGGTGTTGATTTCAATGGAGAATAGTTTGTTTCTAGAAAAGATTTTAATTCCGCTAATATTTCTCTTATAAAGAGTCTACTTATATTTCATTCATATGAAACATATGCGGAAAAAAAGCAAGATTGGAACATGAAGAAGAAACCAATCAAATGGATATCGAAGAAGAAGAAGATACTTCCTCGGAAAGTATCGAATATCCCGCTAACCCTTCGAATAAAATTCTTCTCAAAAACCAAATGATTCTATTCAAGAACCAAAAGACACTAAAAATATCATTTAGTAAGAAATTTGAAAAGATGTCTATTAAAATGAGCAAGTTCCTTAGGAAAGTTGGAAGAAAACTTGGCTTGTCCTCATCCTCCTCCTCCTTCTCTGCTGAATTCTAAGTCTATTATCATGTTATATTCGCTTGTATTTCAATTTTCATAATTTCTATTTCATGTTTATGTACTAATTCAATGTTCATTATCGTTAGTGTGAAATGAAGCTTAATATTTCTATTAATTCTTATTTAAACATCTATGGAAATGACATTAATATAATAAAAAAGGTATATATAAGTCAAAACAAATCACAAGATCACAAAACACTTCAAAAATTGAAAAATACATACATATGTCGACATGCATGTTTGTATGTGTCAACATATAACTGTAGAAATTTCGAATTTGTTTTAATTTGAAACTGCTCTAATCAACTAGAGTCTATTCAATTCAAACAAATTCCAGAGCCTATTTATAACCATTTCTTCCAGAAAAACTCCTTTATTCATTTCTCCTTCATCCCCTTTCAATATTTCTTAGTAGAATCAAATCTATAATTTAAGTAGAAGAGTTCGAGATACAAAACTCACGAGTACCAAGAATTTAAGATATAAAACGCATGAGTATTAAGAATTCAAGAGTTCAAGAAATATAGAGTAATAATGTCTAGATATCTTGTTAAAACTCTGGTTAGCATTGAATTTTATTTTCAAACTTTTTCGTACAAATTTCAAATGATTTTCTTATTTTTTATCTATTTTCAAAATGATTTCAAAATTATTTCGTTATTTTAAATTTATACCTCTTTATTTTTAAATCTATTTTAACTCCAGAAATTTATTTTAACTCTTGTTTTAAAATGATTCTTGGTATATTTTAACTCCTATATTCAGTTCAACCTTCAGTTAAACCTTCATCTCTAATACCAACTTTAAAGCCCTACAAATCTGTACCCTTTGAGTCGAATAATTACAACTCACATCCAACCCAAATTGCACGGAAATACGAATCTTTAGTAAGAAAGAATAAAGAGGGCAAAGAAAAGAAAGAAATGCTAGAATAAAAAGGAAGAAGAACATCAATACTACAACACTAGAGTACAATAGAATCTTACAGCAGAACGAACAAAATATGATATATCAATACTCTTTACACAAAGGGAAAACTATATATGTAACAACCCGTATTTTTAAATAACATGTTATAACATAAACCAAGGCAGAATTAAATGATAATATCTGAATCAAGGGAAACGGGCTATGCCATTGCGTTCGTCTCGGAAAAATACGCGAAATAGAGTCCGAGTTTTCAAAAATCGGAGTCCGTATGACCAAGTTATGGCCCGTCAAAGTTTTCAGAAAATTTCAAGTTCAAAAACAGTTCAAATTTGAATTCAGAATTCAAATTCAGCCAAGCAGAAGAGGCGGGAAAAATTCCCGCCACCCCCAAGTCGACTAGGGAGTCGACTTGGGAGTCGACACACCCCAGGTGGTGTCGACTGCCCAGTCGACACCCCTGTCGACTTAGGTGGTCGGCCAGTTTGGCCTGGGTGCACCTGACTTGTTCCTCAAGACATGCTTTAGGGCTAGTGACGGATTTTAATGGCTCAGATCTGAACTAGGGTTAATCCTATGGCCTAAACTAACCTAATCTTCTATAAAAAGACCCTAAGACCTAGCCTAAACCCTCATTAATCATTCCTACAACTAAACTATGCCAAAATGTTTCTTGATCATGGTCTCCATCTTCATAACATGGCCTCCATCCTCTTCATGAAAATTTGAGTGTCCTAAGCTAGTAAAAGAGCCACCTTTCTTCATCAAAACAAGGATATTTCTTCATACAAATCAAAGGAGCTTATTGTTTCTCAAAACAACTTGGAGCTTATATTCGATTGGGGGTTTTCAGAGTTGCTAGTGGCTTCGTCTCAATCTTATTTTATTTCATAGGTCTTCATAGCATTGTAAGCCCTATTCTACTCTTAGATTCTAACTATGAAGTTAAATATGACATGTTGCAAGTTTGAGTTTGGGCCAAAGTATGATTTGTGCTTTGATTCTATCATATTATGCATAGATTTATTCTATGCATGTTTGTAAAGCTATCACCTTGACTTTGTGCATAGAAAGCTATGAGCTTTGATTTGAAATGTTGCATAAAGCAACATAGAAGCTCTCATAACCCTTATGTTATCTTGCATATGATGTTATATGCGAATCACTAGCTATCATCCTATGTCATTTATGACCATGCTTCACCTATTTTGCTAAAGTTTGATATCATGCATGATTTGAGGCTTATAATGTAATATGCAAGTTTATGAACACATTTGCCTCATATGCCACCATGTTTAACTTGTGGCCAAACCTTAACCCCTCATGTTCCTTAATATGCTTATGGCCAAATCACCCTTATGCTATTATGCATGCTTGTGGCCAAACCACCCTTATGCTATTATGCATGCTTGTGGCCAAATCACCCTTATGCTATTATGCATGCTTGTGGCCAAATCACCCTTATGCTATTATGCATGCTTGTGGCCAAATCACCCTTATGCTAATTGATATGTTTGAGGCCAAGTCACCTTTTATGCTATCATACATGTTGAGGCCATATGCTAGTATGTTGAACCCCTTTTGGCCTCAAATATCACCATGTTTAACTTGTGATAGACTTTGCCATCTTATGCCCACCTTGTCATATTGTTATGTTCCCTCCTTGATCTATTTGTGTGATGCGAATTTACGTGCGATGGGAATACGTATGGGTAGTTGGGCAAACTTAAATAACATGAAAACATGACTTGAAAATATGACATGAAAGTTTGACATGTGTTTATGCTTGAAAACATGAACGTGGACATGACATGTAGAAAACATGGAAGTGGCCAACTCGAGGTTGGGTTGAGTTTGTAGCATAAATCTACCCGGAACCGACCGGCTTAACTAGTGGCTACAAACAATAGGACCCAATGTGAGTAGTTGGTCACATCGCACTTAAAACCCGAGGTTAGACTAGGTTGTGGTGTAAAGCTACCCGGACCCGCCCGGCTTAACTAGTAACCACAACAAAGTCTAATGTGAGAGGTTGGGGTGCATTAAGTTAATTAATGCCACATGATAGGGTTAAGTCATGGACCGCTTGAATACTTAACCAATTAAACACGATGGGTTGGTAGGGTTAAGTCATGAACTACTTGAATACTTAACCAATTAAACACGATGTATTGATAGGGTTAAGTCATGAACTGCTTTGATACACTTGACCGACTCAATACATGGTTAGTATAGGGTTCACCACACTTAACCCGCTTGAAATCCTAGTTACGAGGTCCTTTTCAGCCGTAACCAACTTGGGAGTATCTGGATACCCTGGACTAGGCTAGGGTGGGGCACGATTACTGGACTGATTGTAAGAGACCAAAAGAGACGGCTGAATGGTGCACCGGTTGTTCATGCGGACCATGGTCGTGCACATTAAGTCCGGAGTTGAACATGGGCACCAGTAGGTTTAGACTGTGCGTGCTTGAATTGTGTCTGTGGTTTACACCTTAGGGCTGGATACACCCTAGGGTGGACCTTGCACAGTTAACTACATTCCATGATTAAGCCGTATGACACCGATACACGACGAGTTAGGCTTATAGGGAGCCGATCGACTAGACCGAGTAGTTGGACCTTGATTTAGGTCACCTCATGATATTGGGACAGCTTTGGGCCAAGGGATCATTTCTTGTTTATACTTGACGTGGATTGGAATACTAGTACACACTTGGTGCAACCTAACCTTGTATATGCGATGCCACACTTGATCTATCTTGTTAACTTTTCACCATGCCAGTTATCATCCTATGTTTCATCTCTGTTTTACATGTCCAGTTAACTTTACTAGTTTTTATACTAATAGTAGGTAGGACTTACCAGTCTTTTTGACTGACCCGTTTTCTTTCGCCTCTTTTCTTCCGTTTCCCCCCCCCCCCCAGGTTTACAGGGTGGGAACACTAGTACCTAGCTTGGATCTTTAGCTGCTTTTCTGGATAGCTCATATACGGTTTGGACTTGAGCATGCTATTGCCTTATTCTACTTTGGGGATAGTTACTTTATGTTATTTCCAGTTTTCGATTTATGTTTTTCTAGACTTTGTTTTGTTGGGAAAATAATGACTCAGTATTTGATGTAACTTGACTATGGTTTTGAAATGTTAGTTTTACCCGCTGCTTTATTTACTCTGCTTTTACTTATATGTTCTGTCTTGTGATATCTGCATGCATGTTTACCTCGTTTAACGCCCCTCCAAAGCTAGTGCGCTTGCAAGAGTGACATTGGTGGAGGTGGGGTGTTACATTTGGTATCAGAGCATAAGGTTTACGAGATTGGACAAAAGGTTTTTAAAACTTACCTTTTGAAAAACTATTTTCAAAACCAATTAAGTATTTTCCAAGAAAAGTCTAGTTTATTTTAAAAGGCTATTCCCCAAAAGCCATTAGCACTATCCTTTGTTTCCTTGTTCTCAATCTATCTTTTTCTTCGTTTCAGTATGGCCGATTATTTTGCCATTCTGGAGGGCGTACCAGTACCTATTTGGTTTAGAAGGTACATGGAGACAAGGACGAACGAAGCCGGCCCCGCGGACATTCCTCCTCCTTCCCCCGTGGGTAACATTCCTCCCCCTCCCGTACCTGAGGTTCCTCCTCCTCCTTAGTATCCACAAGCGGATTTCGCGAAGATTTGTAAGGACTTTAAGGCGATGGGTGGCAAGAATTTTATTGGGACAGAGACTTATGTTGAGGCAAGAAACTGGTTAAAGGAAACTGAAGACCTCTTTGCTATCTTTGATATAGAAGACCGTAGGAAAGTTCTGTTAGCAGTATGGCTGTTGAAAGGGGAAGCTGCATATTGGTGGGTAGTCACCACCACTACTAGGCCAATTCAGACTTGGGATGACTTTAGGAGAAGGTTCAGATTGAGGTTTCTATCATCGACAGAAGAGAACCTTCAGATGGAGAGGTTCCTATCTCTAAAGCAAGGGGACATGACAGTTAGGGAATACGTGGATACGTTTAATCAACTTGCTTGGTTCGGTCTAGACTTGGTTAACACAACTCAGAAAAAGGCCCTACGCTTTGCTCTAGGATTGAATGAGCCATTGCGCGGTTTGGCCATGTCTCATATACCCATGGGGGCGACCTTCGATAGTTTGGTGAATATGGCCCTGCTTCAAGAGGAAGATAAGAGTGGCAAGAAGGAGGTCAAGGCAAATAAGTCTCAAGGCAAGAAGGAAGATTCCAAGAAAGGAGACAAGAACAACAAGAAGGGAAACAAGGCCAACAACAACAAGGCAAAGGACACAAGAAAGTGCAATTTCTGTAGGATCACTGGGCACATAGTCAAAGACTGTAGGAAGAAGAAGAGGAAGTTGGAAAAATGCTTTCATTGTGGAGAGTCTGGACACTATAGTAAGGATTGCCCGAAAAAGCGAGGACTAGGGAAAAGGCAAATTCAGCAAGCAGGACCCTCTGGAGGGCAGTTGCAGGTTCCCCTCGCTCTTCCAGCTTTTGATTCGAGGTAGTGTTTCTATAGAAAGTCATGTTTACATTTCTGATTTCCCTATTCATACCTTATTTGATTCTGGCGCATCGCATAGTTTTATTTCTGATCTTGTTGAAAGTTTGCACCTAAGTACTAGTCTAGTTGAAAATCCCGTTAGTATTTCAAATCCGATTGGGGGTTCCGCCCATCTATCTGCGATTTGTATGGATTTGAAAATCTCTATCTTGAGCATAGAATTCGTGTGTGATGCTTATGTTCTCGGGTTTAGGGGATACGGGTTGATTTTGGGCATGGGTTGGTTGTCCAGTTATGGAGCCATTCTTGACTTTGAACATAGGGTTGCGAGGCTCATGACTCGCCTCGGTAATACCCTCGAAATCTCGTGTGACCTTTAGGGTTCCGTCATGATTAGTTATCTAGAATCCCTTCGCACTTTTTGGAAATTTGTAATCCAATCGAGTAGTGTTCGCCACTAAGGCGGATAGTCCATTCCGCTTAAGCAGGGGTTATAGAAATCACCTTAGTAAGTACATTTGGCAACATGGATTGACATTTGTTTTCAAGAGATAGTTTTTCTGCGTGGAATACCGTATGGTATGTAAACGAGATCCAGGATTCACTAACGAATTTTGGAAAGCTTGCAGGAAAACCATGAGCACGCAGTTGTAGCCAAGTATTTTTAGGAAAAGAATAAGTGGATGTGGAACGAGAGGCAACGGTGAAACAAGTTCCAACTCATATTTGGAAACTACGGAATTGTGAAGTTAAATGACGGTCAAGGCACGATGGGATTAAGCACAAGAAAATGCGACTTAGGGGATTGAAGACTAGATACGCGCATTATATCTCTTTTTAAGAGTATGTCCTTGACCCCTACTATTATGTGGAGCTTACTCGCATGCTATCTTTTAAGTATATCCTCTCGGTCCTATTCTCAATCTTAGTTCTGTTGCAAACCACATAAGGAGTATGACTCGCCTGTTTGTGATATATAGTTGGGGTGAAGATGTCCATTAAGATGACCAAACTATTTGGGCTTTATGGGATATGGGTCATAGTTGATAGACTTACGAAGAGCACCCATTTCATTCCAGTAAAGAACAAGAGGACCGCATCAGGTCTAGCATCTGTTTATCTTCGAGAGATAGTGCGATTGCATGGAGTTCCTTCTAGCATAGTTAGCGATCGTGACCCAATCTTCACTAGCCAGTTCTGGAATAGTTTGCAAGAAGCGATGGGTACGCGATTGAATCTAGGTATGGCCTATCACCCACAGACGGATGGCCAGACCAAAAGGGTGAATAGAGTACTAGAAGATCTGTTGAGGCTATGCATTCTTGACTTTGGTGGTACTTGGGAAGACCACCTCCCTCTTGTAGAGTTTGCTTATAATAATAGCTATCAAGCTAGCATAGGGATGGCACCATTTGAAGCTCTGTATGGGAGGCCGTGTAGGTCACCATCTTGTTGGTGGGAGACAAAGGATAGGCTTATACTTGGGCCCGATATGATATGGGACACATCCGAGAAAGTTGAATTGGTGAGAAGACAGATGAAAGCGGCCCAAGACAGACAGAAATCCTATGCTGACAAGCGAAGGACAGATTTGGAATTCGAAGTTGGAGATATGGTTTTCGTGAAAGTTTCTCCTTTGCGAAACGTGGTTCGTTTTGGAGCAGTTGGAAAGATAGCACCAAGGTTCGTAGGACCCTTCCCTATCATAGAGAGAATTGGGAAGATGGCCTATAAGGTGGAATTGCCCGAGAAGCTGGCCGGAGGGCATAATGTCTTTCGTGTCTCACATCTCCGAAAATGCCTATATGAGTCAGCCGAGGTAGTTGAGCCTAGCATTCTTGAAGATGTGGAGGTAGAGAAAGAGGCAACCCTAAGGCGAGCAACGATCCGTATCTTGGGAACGGAAATCAAGAAGCTGAGGAATCGAGAAGTCAAGTTAGTAAAGGTTCAGTGGAGTGAAGCCGAAAAGGACGCAACTTGGGAAACCGAGGAGAAGATGCGCGCGCTTCACCCATTTCTTTTTTGAGGGTACATTCTCGATCTCTTTTCCTAGCCAGCATATCTTTCTTTCACTATCCATGTTTATCTTGTTATCTCGTTAACCTTGTCATGAGAACCTTAGGTAGAAACCCTTTGGATGAAACATGTATTTGAAACATGTGATGCTTGATGTTTGCAAGTGGATACTCGTGGATGCATGATACACATTAGGCACTAAGATCGGCTCACACACTTTCATATTGCATATGCATGAGTGCTTATACTTATTCATGGATGAAACTTGTTATGCTATCACGTGGATGTTGCATATGGATGAATGTTATGTGCACTCATATAGAGATTATGAATTATGTTAGGAATTTGCATACATATGGACTCATTTCACTAACATACTTTGCATTAAGGAGGTTTACTGAATCAGTAACCGCCTGATTTTCGCATTAGATAAGTACATATACACACACCTCTGCATATGATCATACAACATTTAGAATCTTTTAAGGACAATGTTTACTTGTGGATGATGTTTTGAGTAGATGGATGATGGATGGTAGGATATGTTCTTCCTAACTTGAAGATTTCGGGGACAAAATCCTTTAAGGAGGGGAGAATGTAACAACCCGTATTTTTAAATAACATGTTATAACATAAACCAAGGCAGAATTAAATGACAAAATCCCAATCAAGGGAAACGGGCTGTGCCATTGCGTTCGTCTCGGAAAAATACGCGAAATAGAGTCCGAGTTTTCGAAAATCGGAGTCCGTATGCCCAAGTTATGGCCCGTCAAAGTTTTCAGAAAATTTCAAGTTCAAAAGCAGTTCAAATTTGAATTCAGAATTCAAATTCAGCCAAGCAGAAGAGGCAGGAAAAATTCCCGCCACCCCCAAGTCGACTGGGGAGTCGACTTGGGAGTCGACAGGTGGTGTCAACTGCCCAGTCGACACCCCTGTCGACTTGGGTGGTCGGCCAGTTTGGCCTGGGTCAACCTAACTTGTTCCTCAAGACATGCTTTAGGGCTGGTGACGGATTTTAATGGCTCAGATCTAAACTAGGGTTAATCATATGGCCTAAACTAACCTAATCTTCTATAAAAAGACCCTAAGACCTAGCCTAAACCCTCATTAATCATTCCTACAACTAAACTATGCCAAAATGTTTCTTGATCATGGCCTCCATCTTCATAACATGGCCTCCATCCTCTTCATGAAAATTTGAGTGTCCTAAGCTAGTAAAAGAGCCACCTTTCTTCATCAAAACAAAGATCTTTCTTCATACAAATCAAAGGAGCTTATTGTTTCTCAAAACAACTTGGAGCTTATATTCGATTGGGGGTTTTTAGAGTTGCTAGTGGCTTCGTCTCAATCTTATTTTATTTCATAGGTCTTCATAGCATTGTAAGCCCTATTCTACTCTTAGATTCTAACTATGAAGTTAAATATGACATGTTGCAAGTTTGAGTTTGGGCCTAAGTATGATTTGTGCTTTGATTCTATCATATTATGCATAGATTTATTCTATGCATGTTTGTAAAGCTATCACCTTGACTTTGTGCATAGAAAGCTATGAGCTTTGATTTGAAATGTTGCATAAAGAACCATAGAAGCTCTCATAACCCTTATGTTATCTTGCATATGATGTTATATGCGAATCACTAGCTATCATCCTATGTCATTTATGACCATGTTTCACCTATTTTTCTAAAGTTTGATATCATGCATGATTTGAGGCTTATAATGTAATATGCAAGTTTATGAACACATTTGCCTCATATGCCACCATGTTTAACTTATGGCCAAATCTTAACCCCTCATGTTCCTTAATATGCTTGTGGCCAAATCACCCTTATGCTATTATGCATGCTTGTGGCCAAACCACCCTTATGCTATTATGCATGCTTGTGGCCAAATCACCCTTATGCTATTATGCATGCTTGTGGCCAAATCACCCTTATGCTATTATGCATGCTTGTGGCCAAATCACCCTTATGCTAATTGATATGTTTGAGGCCAAGTCACCTTTTATGCTATCATACATGTTGAGGCCATATGCTAGTATGTTGAACCCCTTTTGGCCTCAAATATCACCATATTTAACTTGTGATAGACTTTGCCATCTTATGCCCACCTTGTCATATTGTTATGTTCCCTTCTTGATCTATTTGCGTGATGCGAATTTACGTGCGATGGGAATACGTATGGGTAGTTGGGCAAACTTAAATAACATGAAAACATGACTTGAAAATATGACATGAAAGTTTGACATGTGTTTATGCTTGAAAACATGAACGTGGACATGACATGTAGAAAACATGGAAGTGGCCAACTCGAGGTTGGGTTGAGTTTGTAGCATAAATCTACCCGGAACCGACCGGCTTAACTAGTGGCTACAAACAATAGGACCCAATGTGAGTAGTTGGTCACATCGCACTTAAAACCCGAGGTTAGACTAGGTTGTGGTGTAAAGCTACCCGGACCCGCCCGGCTTAACTAGTAACCACAACAAAGTCTAATGTGAGAGGTTGGGGTGCATTAAGTTAATTAATGCCACATGATAGGGTTAAGTCATGGACCGCTTGAATACTTAACCAATTAAACGCGATGGGTTGGTAGGGTTAAGTCATGAACTACTTGAATACTTAACCAATTAAACACGATGTATTGATAGGGTTAAGTCATGAACTGCTTGGATACACTTGACCGACTCAATACATGGTTAGGATAGGGTTAACCACACTTAACCCGCTTGAAATCCTAGTTACGAGGTCCTTTTCAGCCGTAACCCACTTGGGAGTATCTGGATACCCTGGACTAGGCTAGGGTGGGGCACGATTTTTGGACTGATTGTAAGAGACCAAAAGAGACGGCTGAATGGTGCACCGGTTGTTCAGGCGGACCATGGTCGTGCACATTAAGTCCGGAGTTGAACATGGGCACCAGTAGGTTTAGACTGTGCGTGCTTGAATTGTGTCTGTGGTTTATACCTTAGGGCTGGATACACCCTAGGGTGGACCTTGCACAGTTAACTACAATCCATGATTAAGCCGTATGACACCGATACACGACGAGTTAGGCTTATAGGGAGTCGATCGACTAGACCGAGTAGTTGGACCTTGATTTAGGTCACCTCATGATATTGGGCCAGCTTTGGGCCAAGGGATCATTTCTTGTTTATACTTGACGTGGATTGGAATACTAGTACACACTTGGTGCAACCTAACCTTGTATATGCGATGCCACACTTGATCTATCTTGTTAACTTTTCACCATGCCAGTTATCATCCTATGTTCCATCTCTGTTTTACATGTCCAGTTAACTTTACTAGTTTTTATACTAATAGTAGGTAGGACTTACCAGTCTTTTTGACTGACCCGTTTTCTTTCGCCTCTTTTCTTCCGTTTCCCCCCCCCCCCCCAGGTTTACAGGGTGGGAACACTAGTACCTAGCTTGGATCTTTAGCTGCTTTTCTGGATAGCTCATGTACGGTTTGGACTTGAGCATGCTATGGCCTTATTCTACTTTGGGGATAGTTACTTTATGTTATTTCCAGTTTTCGGTTTATGTTTTTCTAGACTTTGTTTTGTTGGGAAAATAATGACTCAGTACTTTGATGTAACTTGACTATGGTTTTGAAATGTTAGTTTTACCCGCTGCTTTATTTACTCTGCTTTTACTTATATGTTCTGTCTTGTGATATCTGCATGCATGTTTACCTCGTTTAACGCCCCTCCAAAGCTAGTGCGCTTGCAAGAGTGACATTGGCGGAGGTGGGGTGTTACAATATATACATGATTATAATATCAGAGTACACAAAATAAATACTACATACACAGCGGAAAAAAATTTATACTAGAAAATGCAAGAATACATCTCAACTCTAGCTCCTCTCCCGAAGCTCCAAGAAAGCCTAACCTGAAAAATATACTCGGTCTGACCCGAGCACATTTTAAGGAAAGCAAAATCACCCGGATCAATCTTGAATACTTCCAGTTATCAAACTCACATCACAACCAACTTGCTTAACTTTAGAAAATCATTTGGAAGAATGGAACTCATGTAAGACACGACCACACATAAACATGGCACGTGGTTTTACCTTATGATACCCAAATCACTTTTTATACCAAAATCTGATGATATTATAATAACGACTATCAAACCACAAATAAAATAGGAATATAGCCAAAAAGCTTGCATCTCACTTTTCAACATAGTTGGTATACATCTAAAAGCGTACGGCTCATATTACCATTCGTATTTCCAACATGACTAGGTATGGAACCACCTTTTGATTAGTGTCCTCTAGAGATAAAACACTGGATTTCAACAAGAACTCTTGCAACATGACCACAACAAACCTGTCACACATTCAAATTTAGTGTACAGAATATATCATCACCACGGATGGGGTCAGCAACCATAATATTCCAGAGCGTACAAAAATACAGACAATCGGCCTCTCTAGACCAGGTTATGATATACCATAATGGGTATGACCTACATTACCCTACTGCCTGCCCGGTTTCAGTCATTTCCAAGTTGATGAGGCTTGAGGTCACGATTACCTTTCGAAAACATCACATCAAATTTTGAATGCCACATTGTCAAATCTTCCAAATCACTAATTGGTTTGCATAAATATACTATGGGTGTTAAGCTAACAGAAGTTACCTTCTCCGCCACCAAACTTGATATATTTGTAAAAATCAACATACATTATTCTAGAAAATACTGTGTTTGACATTAGTTCATACAAGTTTATTCTGGGACTGAACGAAACCGAAGATACCTCATAACGAAGAGGTTTACTGCTACAAATTTAATCCTAGTAGTTGACTAGAGACATCAATGAGTCCCTCTCGCTCTAAAGATCTATGTCTTCAAATCATCTCATGATTATCCTTGTAAGTTAGTCATCAAATGCAAAGTCGGTTTGAAGTGGGTTTGGATCCAGTTCTCATCCCATTCTCCGAACTAACACGTTAAAACTTAAAAGCAATATTTATTAATAGTTGGGTTTTTAACTATCAAAATCGAAATAGTATAGATCTGTATATCGACAGCTCGGATCTTTTCTTTAATTAAAACCATTCATTTAAAACCCTTTCTTCGATTCTTAAAAATCGATTCCATATTCATAAATCAATGGAATAAATATATTCACAAGTCTTTTTATTTTCATTACTTCGAAAACATAACTGAAACACCCCACCTACGTTAAGGTCAATCACAAAGGGAATGTCTTAACTTTGGTGGAGGGTTATAGGTACAAGACACAGAAAACTTTACAAGAGAGATAAATATAAGCAGTGAAATTCAAAATATTTATTGCATACGTGGTTCAATACAAAAGCATTACATTAAATTGTCTCAAAAAAACTTCCAAAACATTACAACATAATTTTTGTCTTGATTATTTAATAAAGAAGCATAAATCATAAATAAAACTGTATAAATCCCTAAGGATAATGTCCAAGAGCCATAGCCAAGGTGAGAGAGAGTCCAAATAATACATCTACTTTCTTGAAGCTTGCAAAGAGTCTGACTAAGCTGCGGTATTCCCTCCCTATGGACCGGAAGGTGGGGAGGGAACGTAAGAAATGAGGACGAAAGAAAACGCGTCAGACAATAAGTCTGGTAAGTTCGGTGATTACTAGTATTAAAACAAGGAAAGGGATCATGACAGTAATAACCGAACATAGTACAATACCCTAATATAAGATAAGAGGAACATGTGATCACACCCATTACTATAGTCTCTACACCTACTTAACCATGGGTTCAACCAGCCCTACGTGTTCATAACAAACGATCCCCTTAATGATCGGCTCCTACTCGTATGCATTCAAATCCTGTGTCATTCGGCCCCGCTTGACTATAGATACCTGTGCTGGTCCCACCAAGGGGTGTATCAGTCCCTCTTGTTGCAACCCGGCACGATTCAAGATGCACAGTGTATACTACTGATGCCCAGTGCCTGATTTTTCCACTCCGGAGTACGTGCATGCCCATACTCCGTCGGAACCTACAATGGCCCACCAACCGCCGACGTTTTGACCGCTTATACTCAGCCTAGTAATCGTGCCCCACCCTGCCTAGTTTTAGGGTACCATGATACATCTATGTGGGTTACTGCTGAAATGAGTCTTCGTTACTAGGGTTTTCTAATCAACATGTTTATTTGGTTAAGTGTCCAAGTTTACCTAACCCCACTCATTCGTTTGGTTAACATGTTGAATCGGTTAAGTGTTTCCCTAATTGACTTAACCCTACCAATCCTGACTTAGCTTTAATTTATTAAAGCACCAACCACTCACATTAGACAGGTCTTGTTGTGGTCACTGAATGTGCCGGCCGGTTCCGGGCAGGTTTACACCACAAGTCAGTCTAACCTCGGGTTCTTTTTGGGCTTGATGCACTAACCACCCACATTAGACAGGTCTTGTTGTGGTCACTGGATGTGCCGGTTGTTTCCGGGCATATTTACACCACAACTCAGTCTAACCTCGAGTTAGGCATATTCGTCTTTTTCTAAATTCACATTTATATATGTCTAATTTCTTTATGTAAATTAAATTAAATTTAATCATGCCATAATTATCCTTTGATTATGCTCACTATAAATGGTATATCAAATATACCATTTTATGAACAAATCTATGCCATGAATTTTCATATTTTCCCATCGCTACCCCCGTGGAACGTACGCATGAATCACATAAAATGTTGGGCTAGTAAATTAGCCCAACCTATAAACAAGAAGGGGGTAATAAACAAGGGACATGAAATAAACATAAAATAGCATACATTTCAACTTGTCATGTGTAACTTAGCATAGAAGTATCATTAACTTTAATTAAATGGGTAAAGGTGAATTTGTGACTAAGTTGGGTCTAATTGTCATGTAAACTTGACAAAGGTCTAGCATGGAGGTTTAACATATAATCACAGTTTCAACCCACAACTTAGCATATTAACTTATGTATGTCAAAACATAAGAAAGCTACTATAATCATTTTTAAATTGCAACTTAGCATGATAACTTATGTGTTTTAAACATAAGAGGATTGTTATAAACATATTCGAATCACAATTTAGCATGATACTTATGTGTTAAAACATAAGAGGATTTCCAAATCTTACAACATTAATAGATTCAACCTAACATGAATATACATGAGTGTTGATCTAACATATAAGCATGTGTTTTAGATCATAAACTTGCAAATAACCACTAATTTATAACATGACATGTTTCACCATTTAATTGGCAAAATAAATCCATTACCAAATCATAATAGATTCCAATAACATACAATATGTTCATCACCACAAGCATATAGACATGATTAATATACAACATGTTCATCACCATAAGCATGTAGACATGATTAATATACAACATGTTCATCACCACAAGCATATAGACATGATTAATTACAACGATACTTTAAGATAAACGAGAATCAAATCTTATACATAAGCATCATTCTATATCCAAATTACAGCATGTCATGATTCATTTGAAAGAACGTTTAAACCTGCGTAATAACCAACTTACAAACTAAAAAGGAATTCTTGCGTTCTGAAATCTGAATTCTGAAATTGGTAAGCTCGCCTTTGATGTAGATCGTTTAATTTGATAACTTTTAATTTGATTTTTGATTCAGGTTCTTATCTTGTCTTTGAATTGGTGACGGCTACTCCAAGTTTTCTTTTGACAGCAAGATAGTTCTAGGATTATTTTTGTGTATTTTTAGGTTTGAGCATTGGGTTGTTTATATAGAATTTCAATTCAATTTGAGCCGTTGGATGATCCTAGGGTTAACCACAACCATTCAATCAAGATAGGATGACACCTCAGCCCTAGTGACTCAGCACTGAGTCACAAAATCGTCGCCTTTCAGATCTGCCCGGGGAGGGGGGTAGGTCGACCCCCAGCTCGACCTGTAGGGGGAGGTCGACACTAGGATCGACCCCCTGGTCGACCTAGGTCCTGGGCGGGAATTTTTGCGCCCAGCGCGCCTCTGACTTCTGATTTGAATTTGTTTTCGAGCTATTTGAATTTATTTGAATTTCCTGGAAACTTCCGACAGCCATAACTTCTTCATACGAAGTCCAATTTACGCAAACTCGGACTCTATCTCAACCAGAATTCCGAGACGAACACAATTGCGTGACCCGTTTCCCTTAATTCTCACATTTTAAATTAAGTATTGTTTAATTCGTTACTATACCGTTAACAGAAAATACGGTGTGTTACATTCTCCCCTCCTTTTTGGACTTCGTCCCGAAATCTTCAAGTCGAGAAAAACTTGTTTCCTACCATCCAATCATCCATCTACTCATCAATCAAACACAGGCGTCCATCGTCCTTAAAAGATTTCTAATGTTTCATGATCATATGCATTGTGTGTGTACTTGTCCTTATCTAATGCAAATTCAGACGGGCTACTGATTCAGTTGACCTCCTTAATGCAAATTATGTCAGTGCCATGAGTCCATTATGAATGCAATTTTTTTCTACTCAAAATTTCCTACATGAGTTCACAATCATTCATACAAATGCAACGTCCGTATGATAACACATCAAGTTTCAATCCATATACCAATACATATATGCATATGCAATATGGAAGTGACCGAGCCGATCTAATACCTAAGGTGTGTGTATATGCATCCACTAGCAGCCACTAGCAGCCACTTGCAACTACTTGCAACCATCAATCATAACATGTTTCAATTACATGTTTAAATCCAAATGGGTTCCTACCTAAAGATAAAGGATAAGATCGAGGAGAAATACCTAAAAAGATAGATACGAGCACAAACTTAAGGAAAAAGAGATTAAGGATGTACCCTTTAAAAGAAAAGGGTAGGCTGCGCGTATTCTGTCCTCAGTTTCCCAAGTCGCGTCTTCCTTGGTGTCGCTCCATTGAAATTTGACGAGCTTAACTTCACGGTTGCGTAGTTTTTTGACTTCTGTTCCCAAGATACGGGTTGGAACTCTCCTCACGGTTGCTTCCCGTTCAACTTCAACTTCCTCTTGCATGCTTGGTTCTACCACTTCCGCAGACTCGTGTAAGCATTTCCGCAGGTGAGAGACATGAAAGACATTATGAACCCCGACCAATCTTTTGGGGAGCTGAAACTATAAGCCATCTTCCCAATCTTCTCGATGATAGGGAACGGCCCTACAAATCTTGGTGCTAACTTTCCTGCGGATCCAAAGCGAACGACGTTCCTCAAAGGATAAACTTTAAGGAACACCTTGTCTCCAACTTCGAACTCAAGGTCAGTTCTTCTTTTGTCTGCGTAGGATTTCTGTCTATCTTGGGCAGTCTTCATTCTTCTTCGTATCAAGTCTACTTTCTCTAAAGTTTCCCGAATCATGTCTGGTCCAAGTATGAGCTTGTCTGTGGACTCCCACCAGCAAGTTGGTGACCTGCACGGTCTTCCATATAAAGCTTCGAAAGGAGCGATACCTATGGTGGCTTGGTAGCTATTGTTGTAAGCGAATTCCACCAAAGGTAGATGATCCCCCCATGTACCTCCGAAGTCAATAATGCATAATCTCAAGAGGTCTTCTAATACTCTGTTGAATCTTTCCGTCTGGTCATCAGTTTGAGGGTGATAGGCCGTGCTAAAGCATAATTGTGTGCCTACAGCCTCTTGTAAACTCTTCCAAAACTCGCTTGTGAATATAGGGTCTCGATCACTCACTATGCTGGAGGGTATCCCATGGAGTCGAACTACCTCTTTAAGAGATGAGGCAGTCCTTCTACTCCTGACGGGTATAAAGTGGGCGCTTTTTGTGAGCCTGTCCACTATTACGCAAATACTGGTATTGCCCCTTCTTGACCTAGGCAACCCATCTATAAAGTCCATCGAGATGCTATCTCATTTCCACTGTGGGACTTCTAGAGTATGGAGCAGACCACCAGGCTTCTTCTGCTTCGCCTTGACTTGTTGGCATATTAAACACTTAGAAACAAATTCAGCTACGTCTTTCTTTATGCCATTCCAAAAGAAAACTCTTTTGATATCTTTATACATTTTGTCTCCGCTTGGGTGTATGGTCAGCTTGGAATGGTGTGCCTCTTCTAGAACGCCTTTACCAAATCCCTTACTTGTGGGACACATAGTCTTCCATCTCGTCTCAACCAGCCCTTGGCATCAATGTAGTATCTATTAAGGTGACTGGAAGTCTCACCCCTAATTAACTTGTCCATCACATCGGTATTGCTGAGGGTCTTCTCTTTGCGCGGCTCCGATTGAGTCTAATAGAGTTGGGCGCACTTCTAACATTACTAGCAAGCCAGGTACAAAGTCAGAAGAGGGTCTGAAGTTAAAGCTTGCTATGAACTCCAAGCTTTGCCTTTCCACAAAGAGAGGGCTTAAGGCCAACTTCTTTCTACTTAAGGCGTCTGCTACTGCATTGCCCTTGCCAGGAGTGTAGGAAATCTCCAAATCGAACGAGGCAAGAAACTCCATCCATCTTTGCTGTCTCAAATTGAGATCTTTTTGCGAGAAAAGGTATTTCAACGATTTATGGTCAGTATACAGTTCAAATTTCTCACCTAGGAGATAATGGCGCCAGGACTTAAGTGCAAAAACGATGGCTGCCAACTCTAGGTCATAGGTTGGGTAGTTTTTCTCGTGTACTTTCAACTTTCTTCCACCATAAGCCACTACCTTCCCTTCTTGCATCAGAACAACGCCTATTCCCGTTCCACATGCATCTGTGTATATTGTAAACATCTTGCTTCCATCGGGCAATGTCAGAACTGGGGCTGTTGTTAGAGCCCTTTTCAAACGTTGGAAAGCAATATCGCAATCCAAATCCCAATTGAAAGCTAGGTTCTTCTTTGTCAATCTTGTCAGTGGAGCTGAGATTTTTGCAAAATCTTTGATAATTTTTCGATAAAAGCCTGCTAGCCCGAGAAAGCTTCGGACTTCGGTTGCGTTTCGAGGAACCTTCCAATCTTGCACAACAACCACTTTCGCGGGGTCCACAGCTATCCCCTCTTTGGACACCACGTGTCCAAGGAACCTAACTTCTTCTCTCCAGAAATGGCATTTGGAGAATTTCGCCTTCAACTGATGTGCACCGAGAGTATCCATGACTTCTTTTAGATGCTGAGCATGCTCTTCCTCATTCTTTGAGAAGATCAGAATATCGTCTACGAAGACCACCACAAACTTATTGAGCAACTCTCGGAACACCCTGCTTATTAAATCAACGAAGTAAGAGGGTGCATTTGTCAAGCTGAAAGGCATGACAAGCCACTCGAAGAAACCATCTAGAGTTCTGAACGCGGTCTTATCAATGTTGTCTTCTGCCATCCTTAGCTGATGAAACTCGGTAGCCAAATCTAATTGGGAGAAAACCGATGCACCAACAAGCTGATCGAACAAATCATCTATTCTCTGGAGTTGGTGCCTATTCCTCTTGGTTAGCTTGTTTAGCTCCCTATAATCAACGCATAAGCGAATCGTCCGCTTTAGTTGCGAACACTACTGGAGCACCCCATTCAGAAATACTCCGCCTTATAAACCCCTTCTCAAGCAATTCTTTAACTTGCTTGCTGAGTTCTTTCCTCTCCCTCGGAGCCATGTGTCTAACGGGTAAAGCAACGGGTTTTGCGTTGTCCACGAGGTATATGCAGAAGTCTATCTCCCGCTTTGGAGGTAAGCCTTTTACCTCTACAAACACATCGGAGTATTCACTGACTACCCTTACAGACTGCAAGTTCTCAACAGACGCATTAAGAGATTCTAGATAATTAAGGATAATAGAGTTCATGGGATTACAAGAAATTTCGAGAGTGTTACCGAGGCGAGTCATGAGTCTAACCACTCACTTTTCACAATCGAGGATGACACCATTACTGGATAGCCAGTCCATGCCTAGAATCAACCCATAGCCTATGAAGCCCAAAACAAAGGCATTACATCTAAACCCAACGCTTAGTATAGATACTTTCAAATCCAAACAAACCATTGGCAAATAAGCTGAGCCCCCAATTAGATTTGAAACAAACAAGGGATCCTCTGCTATACTGGTGTCTAGGTGCAGAGATTCCACTAAAGCAGTAGATATAAAAGAGTGCGATGCGCCAGAATCAAATAGTGTACGAACAGGATGATCAAAAAGATAGACTAAACTTTCGACAGAAATATTTCTACCTCGTTCTTGCGGAGGTGCCGTGAGAGCGTGAACTTGTCCTCCAGAAGAAGGTCCAGCTCCCTGCCCCTGCTTCCTTGGACAGGCCCTAGCCATGTGCCCTGTCTCACCACAGTAGAAACAGCCGCCCATATTCCTTTTCTTCTTCTTGCAGTCTTTGATCAAATGTCCAGGAATGCCACAGAAATTACACTTTCTCTTTTCACGGGGTTTTTTGTTTTTCCCGCCTTTCTTTGAATCAACCTTCTTGTTTTGCAACCCCTCCCCCTTCTTATCTTGAGGCACTTCCGCTTTTGCCTCTTTCTTTCCTTTGTCTTCCTCATGTAAGAGTGCCATGTCCACTAACCTCTCGTAAGTAGCCCCCATAGGTATATGGGTCATAGCCAAGCTGTGAAGTGGCTTATTCAATCCCTTGACAAAATGGAGAGCCTTCTTATGAGGAGTATTCACTATGTCCAATCCAAATCGGGCCAACTGATTGAATTGATTGACGTATTCCTTGACCGTCATACTTCCTTGCTTAAGAGATAAGAACTTTTCTAGCTGTAAACTTCGTTCAGCCTGTGAGAGGAATTTCATCTCAAACCTTATTCTGAAATCCATCCATGTGTCAACTGGTCTTTCAGTGTTAGTGACTTCCCACCAATAGGAAGCTTCGTCTTTGAGCAACCATACAGCCAACTGTATCTTTTGCCTATCGTCCACCTCGAAGATAACGAACAGATCCTCAGTTTCTTTGAGCCAGTTCCTTGCTTCTACGAATGATTCAGTTCCCTTGAAATTCTTCCCACCCATGGCCCTAAAGTCTCTACAAATCTTTGAGAAAGCATTTGCACGAGGAGGAGGAACGGCTGCAGCTGGAGGAGGAGGAATATCTGTTGGGCCTGCGTCGTTGGCCCTAGCCTCTAAGTACCTCCTGAACCAGCCAGGTATTGGTACACCCTCTGGAAGGTTAAGATTCCCAGACATGCTGAAACGAAAAAGAAAAGATTCAAAACGAAGGATAGAAAGATAGTGCATATGGCTTTGGGGATTAAGCCTTTTTAAATTTAAAACAACACTCTAAAAATGCTTCTTTATATTTCTTTTTGAAAATAATTTTCAAAAACTCTTATCTGATCTGGTAAACCTTTGCTCTGATACCAAGTGAAACACCCCACCTCCGTTAAAGTCACTCACAAAGGGAATGCCTTATCTTTGGTGGAGGGTTATAAGTACAAGACACAGAAAACTTTACAAGACAGATAAATATAAGCAGCGAAATTCAAATATTTATTGCATACGTGGTTCAATACAAAAGCATTACATTGAATTGTCTCAAAACAACTTCCAAACCATTACAACATAATTTCTGTCTTGATTATTTAATAAAGAAGCATAAATCATAAATAAAACTGCATAAATCCCCAAGGATAATGTCAAAGATCCATAGCCAAGGTGACGGAGAGTCCAAACCATACATCTACTTTCTTGAAGCTTACAAAGAGTCTGACTAAGCTACAGTATTCCCTCCCTGTGGACCGGGGAGGGGGGAAGAAAAGAGGACGAAAGAAAATGGGTCAGACAATAAGTCTGGTAAGTTTGGTGATTACTAGTATTTAAACAAGGAAAGGGATCATGACAGTAATAACCGAACACAGGACAATACCCTAATATAAGATAAGAGGAACACGTGATCGCACCCATTACTATAGTCTCTGCACCTGCTTAACCATTGGTTCAACCAGCCCTACGTTTTCATAACAAACGATCCCCTTAATGATCGGCTCCTACTCATATGCATTCATATCCTGTGTCACTCGGCCCCGCTTGACTATAGATACCTATGTTGGTCCCACAATGGCGTGTATCAGTCCCTCTGGTGGCAACCCGACACGATTCAAGATGCACAGTGTATACTACTGATGCCTAGTGCCTGATTTTTCCACTATGGAGTATGTGCACGCCCATACTCCGTCGGAACCTACACTGGCCCACCAACCGCCGACGTTTTGACCGCTTATACTCAGCCCGGTAATCGTGCCGACCCTGCCTAGTTTCAGGGTACCATGGTACATCTATGTGGGTTACTGCTGAAATGGGTCCCCGTTGCTAGGGTTTTCTAATCAACATGTTTATTTGGTTAAGTGTCCAAGTTTACCTAACCCCACTCATTCGTTGGGTTAACATGTTGAAACGGTTGAGTGTTTCCCTAATTGACTTAACCCTACCAATCCTGACTTAGCTTTAATTTATTAAAGCACCAACCACTCACATTAGACAGGTCTTGTTGTGGTCACTAGATGTGCCAGTCGGTTTCGGGCAGGTTTACACCACAACTCAGTCTAACCTCGGGTTCTTTTTGGGCTTGATGCACTAACCACCCACATTAGACAGGTCTCGTTATGGTCACTGGATGTGTCGGTCGGTTCCGGGCAGATTTATACCATAACTCAGTCTAACCTCGGGTTAGGCATATTCATCTTTTTGTAAATTCACATTTTCTATATATATGTCTAATTTCTTTATGTAAATTAAATTAAATTAAATTTAATCATGCCATAATTATCCTTTGATTATACTCACCATAAATGGTATATCAAATATACCATTTTATGAACAAATCTATGCCATGAATTTTCATATTTTCCCATCGCTACCCCCGTGGAACGTACGCATGAATCACATAAAATGTTGGGCTAGTAAATTAGCCCAACCCATAAACAAGAAGGGGTAATAAACAAGGGACATGAAATAAACATAAAATAGCATACATTTCAGCTTGTCATGTGTAACTTGGCATAGAAGTATCATTAACTTTAATTAAATGGGTAAAGGTGAACTTGTGACTAAGTTGGGTCTAATCGTCATGTAAACTTGACAAAGGTCTAGCATGGAGGTTTAACATATAATCACAGTTTCAACCCACAACTTAGCATATTAACTTATGTATGTCAAAACATAAGAAAGCTACTATAATCATTTTTAAATTGCAACTTAGCATGATTCTTATGTGTTTTAAACATAAGAGGACTATTATAAACATATTCGAATCACAATTTAGCATGATACTTATGTGTTAAAACATAAGAGGACTACAATTCCAAATTTTACAACATAAATAGATTCAACCTAACATGAATATACATAAGTGTTGATCTAACATATAAGCATGTGTTTTAGATCGTAAACTTGCAAATAACCACCAATTTATAACATGACATGTTTCACCATTTAATTGGCAAAATAAATCCATTACCAAATCATAATAGATACCAATAACATACAATATGTTCATCACCACAAGCATATAGACATGATTAATATACAACATGTTCATCACCACAAGCATGTCGACATGATTAATATACAACATGTTCATCACCACAAGCATATAAACATGATTAATTACAATGATACTTTAAGATAAATGAGAATCAAATCTTATACATAAGCATCATTCTATATCCAAATTACAACATGTCATGATTCATTTAAAGAACGTTTAAGTCTGCGTAATAACCAACTTATAAACTAAAACGGAATTCTTGCGTTCTGAAATCTGAATTCTGAAATTGGTAAGCTCGCCTTTGATGTAGATCGTTTACTTTAATAACTTTTAATTTGATTTTTGATTCAGGTTCTTATCTTATCTTTGAATTGGTGACGGCTACTCCAAGTTTTCTTTTGACAGCATGATAGTTCTAGGATTATTTTTATGTTATTTTTAGGTTTGAGCATTGGGTCGTTTATATAGAATTTCAATTCAATTTGAGCCGTCGGATGATCTTAGGGTTAACCACAACCATTCAATCAAGATAGGGTGACACCTCAGCCCTAGTGACTCAACACTGAGTCACAAAATCGTCACTTTTCAGATCTGCCCGGGGGGCAGGTCGACGCCCAGGTCGACCTGTAGGGGGGAGGTCGACACTAGGGTCGACCCCCCTGGTCGACCTGGGTCCTGGACGGGAATTTTCCCGCCCAGCCCGCTTCTGAATTCTGATATTAATTTGAATTTGTTTTCGAGCTGTTTGAATTTATTTGAATTTCCTGGAAACTTCCGACAGCCATAACTTTTTCATACGAAGTCCAATTTACGCAAACTCAGACTCTATCTCAACTAGAATTCTGAGACGAACACAATGGCATAACCCGTTTCCCTTAATTCTCACATTTTAAATTAAGTATTGTTTAATTCGTTACTATACCGTTAACAGAAAATACAGGGTGTTACAATAACTGTACACTTATCTCTATAGAATAACCATATTCACAAAAACCCTTCTTATTTTCCTTTATTTCAAAAATATCGCTATCATTTCACAAACCCATTTTTATTTCTTTTATTTTAGAAATATCGCTATATATTCTCAAAAACCTCTATTTATTTCCTTTACTTTGGAAATATCTCTCTCTCTCTATATATATATATTCATAAATCCCTTTTTTATTTTCTTTACTTTGGAAATATCGTTATAGACACTCAATCAATTGGTATAAATTAAATCACCAAATTTTATATGGGTTAAACAATGTAGTTCAACATTGTTTATTATATAAAACCCCAATCCCTCTTAGTTAACTTCAAAACTCTGCCAAATAAAGCTGATAACAACATTTATGGAAATAATAATTTAATTTCTTTTCCAAACCGGTTTAACCTCTTATTTTCCCTTCCTCGAAAACCATGACCATTTATTATTTATTGAAATAAGTATATTTCCAAAAGCCATACTATTTCCATTATCTAGAAAATAGTGTTGTATACTTAACCAAATGGTAAATGTATAATCAAACTTCAAATCTGGGCCAACCAATGTAAAATAATACATTGTTTCACATAAAACACAATAGTTTTATTATATTTCAAAACCTTGCAAATAACGTTGCAATATTATTTCTCTTATGGGAATAATAAATTATTTCCAACATTTTTACCAATACAAACTAATATCATCCTCAGATATCCTGAAGTCGTTCAAGTTAGGGTATTTTATTTACCTCTTGTAACGACCTAAAATTTTGGAATCAATTTAAAATTTTGAAAATACGAGTTTTTGATAAACTAAAAAAATTGCGCATAGTTCTGGATACATACACTTATTTTTAAATATGATTTCAAAAAGTATAACGATCAAATAAGTTGTTTGAATCAATTTTATCAACTTATCAGTTCAAACATTTTTCATCAAAAATGAAAATTTGACACTATTCACCAAAATTGTAAAATTTGAGATTCCTAATAGTATAGGACTTACATAATAATTGAATAAGGTTATTTGATTTTAAAATGATAATCAAGAAGGAATATTTCGAAAATCAATAATTTAATATTGTTTTAGAAAGCTATAAAGATGGATATTTTTCAAATGATCTCGGAATTCAAGGAAATAATTGTATCAAATTTGTAACATTAAATTATGGTAAGATTCTAAATTTCAAATTAATTGGAGTTAGTGTGTAAGCGTGCGTAATATAAACCTAGGTTAGAAAACCTAGTTAAAAATTAATAATAACATTAACAAATGCCATTTTGCAAATGGTCTACGAATTTAACAAGGCCAGGACCATTAGAACAGTATCTGAAAAATATGGTAAAATTTCAAATTTCATAACCACCGGAATTAGTATGTAATTATACGAGTAGTAAACGCTTAGGTAAATTTCAAAGGTAATTTTATTATAGTTACTTATGTTTCGATTTCCTTATTTATATTAAGTTTTAAATATATTCATAATTTTATATGCATATACTTTCTTTATATATTTTTTATTATTTTTAATCATCTTAATATATGTTTTTAGATATATATTTCTACTTGAAATACTCTATTTTAATATAAAGGAATACAGTTTGTTTTATCTTAGAAATCACCATAATTTATTTAAACATTATTATCTTTGTCTTTTTTTTTCTTTTTGAAAGTACACTAGTATATGTCGACATATACAAAGTCAAATGTCAACGTACATGTTGTTGGTTTTATTTTTAAATTTTGAAAAGTTGTGTCTTTTGAAGTCAAACCTTTTCTAAATGGTTATGTCTGTTGGAAAACTATATATATGCTTTGAATTTCAATTTTTTTAATAACTTCTCACCTCCTTCTTCTTCCTTTGTCTCCTTGTCTATAATCTTCTTAGTTTCTCAAAATCTATATCATCTCTTTCAATTCTACGTCAGACTCTCTTTGAAATTCAAGTGCTACTCAAGAGTTATAAGTTGTTTGTATTAAAGGATCGTAAGAACAAGCTCTATCGAGTCAATACTTTAAAACTGATACTAAGAAAAGGCGTGATCGTTGCCCGTAAATCGATTGGTGTGATTGTAGCCTGGAAATCAATTAAGTAATCTTGTAATTTGGTAAATCAAGAGAGCACCCTATGCTCAGAAGCACGTGGTGTTGGACCTCATGGCCATTGAAATTGAGGATTGTAATTTGAAGACTATATTGAAAAGAAATATGCAAAACCCAGCGTTGTGTGAGACTGAATGTAGGGTAGCTTCAAACCAGTATAAAATCCCGATGTGTACTTCCCTTTTACTGTTTTTATTTTTATTTTTTGCATCCGTGTTTGAATCTGTGATTGTTGATATCTAGTTGTCGTCTCTATTGTATTATGAAGTGGCAATTTTCACACATCGGTACGCTTGGTTGTTTTTGAACATTTGCAATATATGATGTTTTGGTGCACCATTTGTCATGCTGGCTAGTGTGCGTGGTTTGTCTTCTCTTTTTGTCTTGCTAGCTTGAATTGCTCAAATCTGCTTTAAATTGGAATTGTTTAGATACCCTGTTTGAATACAATGTGACTGGATTTAATTATTACACCTAAAATAATATTCAAGAATGTGTAAGATACCGTTAAATTATGCGATCTGTCTTTCATTGTTCAGTGATTTCTACACTTAACCGAATATTTTTCAGTCTTCATATTCACATCTTATTTTAGGGCTCCTGGCAAGAGGCAGATGTGGATCCAGATGAACTTTCTTATGAGGTAATTTAAGCAACATGAACTGGTTGTGTTGGGTGAGGTAGTTGGAATAGAAAGCATAGGTCTTTCAGCATCTACAATTGTAAACTTACCTTCAGATAACTACAAAGTAGAAAGCTCTCAAAACTCAACTCCAACCAGTAAGTTCATAACATCTCATTTAAACTATTTGTTTCTATAGAAAACTGCAGTAGGTGGAATTCTTGTGGATTCATGCAGGTGCGTTATATGTCGGTTAGATTATGAGGATGATGAGTCTTTAGTTTCTTTATCATGCAAACATTTATTATGTCGGTTAGATACATCGTACATGGTACTCGACTACTCGTTATCTGGATGAGTGTTCAAATTGCTGGAATATGTTTCTGTCTTTATGAATGAAAACGTGGAAGTTATTGCTGAATTTAGAGCATCACTATATCTCCATACTACGGAAAACTGCTTCTATATTATTATTATTATTACTATTATCAGGGAGATATGCTAGAATACCCGAATTTTTTTTTTTTGTCAAAAAGTAAGAAATATGGGTAATTCCGGAATTTAGGCGTAGTAAGCATTGAATTCAAGGGGTTATCTGTGTAATTCAAGGGGTGGACCTCCTATTTTTTTGTCTTTGGTGTACTTTTTGACAAAATACTTTTTTTTCATACCAACATTTTTGATTATTAGGAGGGAATGTCGATTTAAACACAAATCTCTGCCACAATTGATCTTCATCGTTTGATCGCCTCTTAAATTCCACTCCTCTACATAAAGATAAAAAAATCCAACCGTTAAGGCTTTGTGTCTCTATGTTTGTGTCTAATTTTGTATCAGGTATACACTTTCCTTTTTTATTGACTGTGCGCGTGAAAATACATATGCCTGAGTACATATGTATGTGCTTGATCGTGCTTGTGTTTCACGTGTGGACATGAGGGGAAGAAGAGGAAGGGGTAGGCAGTTGCGCATAGAAGGACATGCGTGAAATAACAACGATGAAGTACTACTTGACAGGATTACTGGGCGACAAAGGTATGCATTCAATAAACAATTATACAATTATCATCAATTTTCATATAAGTTAATGCTGTTAATTTGTTTCTTGATATTGTTTGCTTGCCAAAAGGATTCAAGAAGCTGATGTTACTGAAATAGATAACATTACCTCTATGATTGTATTTATTTTTCCACATTTTCAGTGTTGTTCATCATTGAATGCGACTTGAATCTTTTTTTTTTTTGAAATGATAAAAAAAGGCCCAAAGCCCATGAACCAGGATCAAAGCCCGAACCACAAATACAACACAAACTCTATGGCATAACCCTAGCCGCCACATAATTCTCATTGTCAAACCCTAATGAGAAAACACTTGAAATGGCGGACTCCAGAGAAATCAGCTCCTCCTTCTTCAAGGCGAATTCCAGATGAAATTCTCTATGACTTTGCTCCTCTTCTCTTTAGATCCAAGCTTGTTAGTGTCTCTATTGTCTCTTGTACAACTATCTCTTTCACTTACACTTCGAGGTTTTGTATCCAACGGATCTGAGTTTTTTGAGCTGTCAAAGCTTATCTTCTTCCTGAAAGGATCTCTAATGACGTCTGAGGTTCCACTCCTGCTACTTTCACCTTCTAACCAGCTAGAGAGATGATAGATCTGGTGATTTAGTAAGCTTTTGTAGTGACTATCGCCAATTTTCTGTGAAAGACTGATTTTTCCTTCTGTTTTCTTTTTTCACAAGTGATTTTGAGGATCTGGATCACTGTTGAAGGTACCTCCCCCTGTATCAGGTAAAAGCACACATTTACTATTCGATTTAGTAATAGAATCACACACAATACATGATGAGTTATGTATACTTCGCACACAGATATATGGTTTGATAGCAGGGTTGATGGATGCTTCAGGAAGGAAGCCAGATCTATCATAATCACTATATCTGACCTCGAAATCTTCTCTGCGAGTGATCTGATCTTTGATATCTGCACCAGGCAAGTGAAAAGATTTGATATTCTTATTTTTAGCTAAACTAAAGTTGTAGTTAAAATTAGTATGATAATTCTCTTTGTTGCTAGATCCACTGGTAGCGGGATGGGGATTAGCTTCACCAGAGGGAGATTTAGAGATCATTCTGCTGGTGTTTTGTTTGCCATTAAGTAAGAAATCTTCCACTAGTTTGTCACTGTCATTGTTGCTATTATAATGACCTTGGTTATGCAATTTGTCCTGCAAGTGACTGTTAGCTTTTTGCAAAACAATATTACTATCATATAGAATAGCATTCCAAAGATGAGTACAGCTAACCTCTTTACCTATGTGTAACCTTTGATTTCTCTCCCTCCAAATAAAATATATGGTTGCAGACAGTAAGACACAAGCTTTTTTGAATTTGGTGGTCTTAGGCTTAAAAAACTTTAAAATATAATCCACACTATCCCTAATGTTAAGAGTAACATAACTTTGATTGAAACCCAAAGTACTTTTGGCATTAAACCAAATGTACTGGGAGTAACTGCAATCAAAAAATAAATGTGTGAAGCTTTCATCCTCACTTTTGCAAAGTAAACATATTTTATCAGAACCTTTGTTCTAATTGCAACACCTATCTCTAGTGGGAAGTTTATTTTGAATGGCAAAATAGGCACAGTGAGCCATTTTGGGGCAATTAGATTTGCTCCAAATAACTTTATGCCAATCCACTTCAACCTCACCACCTTGTAAGAATTCCCAAACTTTTTTGAATGAAATTTTGTCCTTAGAACAAAGGTTCCAACACCAGTGATCTTTATAACCATTATGATCAATATGAATACCAGAAATAGCATTTTTGAAAATTAAAGCAACAGGACTGTTTTGAAGGCTCCAACAGTTATTTAAAATAATGCTATTAACTCTGTCATTAAACCCACCCAATATGTGCAAGTTATCCCAACATAGAAGGTTTATTAAAGAATTTCCACTTCACCATGGATCAAACCATAAATTGGTCTGAGTTCCATCTGTAAACTTTCTATGAATGAGATTTTTTTCCCACATTTCTGCAATCTAAAATGTTTTTCCAGATGTATGAATGGCGATTTTCTTTTCTGGCCAACCAATTTTTTTTATTTTTTTAAATATTTGGCTCTTAGCCATCTGGCCCATAGAGATTTTAAATTTGCTAACATCAGCTGTATCTTTTAAGTTCCTAAGCCCAAGCCCACCAAACTTTCTAGGCTTACAAACTGTGTCCCAAGCAACCTTATGATATTTACCTCTCCAAATAAAATTAGAGCAAATTTTGTCAATTTTATGAATGACATTGCCTGGGATGTTGTGTGTTTGAACCTAATACATGATCATAGCAGTGATGACAGTGTGGGTGAGTTCAAGTCTACCAGCTATAGATAATAGTTTGCTAGACCAACCATCTAGTTTACCTTGAATCATGTCTATTAATCTGGAACAGTCCCTATCATTAATAGAGTTAATGCTTAAAGGGAGGCCAAGGTATTTAACAGGAAGATTACCTTCCTTAAAATTCAAAAGATGCAAAATATCATGCTTATTACTAGCATATTTGCTGAAATAAATTTTGCTTTTGCTCTCATTGACAGCTAACCCTGCATATTTTTCCATATTTTTTAAAATACTGTGAACAGCAATAGCACTAACTTTGTCTGCTTTAAGAAATAGGAGCATGTCATCAGCATATAGTAAATGTGTAATGTGAGGCTTGACTCTGTTAATAGGTTTAATGTTTCCCCTGATCACTTCAATATCCATTTGCATGGAGAAGTATTCCATAACTATTGAGAAAAGGTAAGGTGATAAGGGATCACCTTGCCTTATCCCCCTATTGCTATGAATAAAACCTTTAGGGGAACCATTAACCATGACTGAGTATGTTACATTGCTGATGCATTCCTTTATCAGAGCAAAAAACCTGTTGTTAAACCCCATTTTTTGCAGAATATAAATGATAAAACTCCTGTTAATTTTATCAAAAGCCTTATGCAGATCAATTTTAATACACATAAGGTTTTTATTCCTCATATTGAAGTTACTTATTAGCTCATGAGCTAATAAGGAATTTTCAGAAATCAATCTTCCTGGTATAAAGGCACTTTGATAGTCAGAAATAGTAATTTTTAAAAAACTTTTCAATCTGTTGCAAAGCAAAGAGGAGATAATTTTGTAAACAAAGTTACAACATGATATGGGTCTGTAATCCTCTAGTCCAGAAGGGTTTTCCACCTTAGGAATTAAGGTCAAAAAAATATGGTTTGTGTTCTTCAGTAATTTTCCTGAACTAAAGAATTCATTTATTGAATCACACAAAATATACCGAATATCAACCCAATGTGTTTTATAAAACTTGGCTCCAAACCCATCTGGACCTGGACTTTTGTCAACATTAGCATTAAAGATAATGTTCTTAATTTCTTCCTGCCTAATAGGTGCCAAAAGAATATCATCACTATTGCTGTTCACAATATATTTAAATTCTA
This sequence comes from Allium sativum, assembly GCA_030737875.1. Classification (NCBI taxonomy): domain Eukaryota; kingdom Viridiplantae; phylum Streptophyta; class Magnoliopsida; order Asparagales; family Amaryllidaceae; genus Allium; species Allium sativum. The sequence continues at coordinate 41,347,588 of CM060913.1, forward strand.
AATCAGGAAAAATGGTAGGATAGTCATTGGTATTGTATAAGGAATTGAAATAACTAATAGCCTCTGACTCAATATTAGAGGCTTTGTTAATTATATCACCATTAGCATCCATTAATTTACCAATATTGTTCATATTTTTCCTGCATGACATTTTGGTGTAAAAAAATTTACTGGCTTCATCTCCAGCAGTCAACCAATTTACCTTGCCTTTCTGTTTAAGATTAACAGAATTTATATGAAGAGCATTAACCAATTTGGCCTGAGAATTAAAAAAATTCTCAGCCTTGGTCTTGTCTGAGCTATCTTTGTCAAGATCATTTTGGTACCTCTCACACTCATCTCTAATAGCTTTAATATCATTACTGTTTGTAGAAGAGTTCCAACTTTTAAGATTAGTTTTAACCATCGGCAAAATTTTATTGAATTTGTATCGAGCAGTTCCAAAAATATTATTATTAAAACACTTAGAAACAACCTCTTTGTATTTATGATCATACACCCATCCATTCACAAATCTAAATGGGGCATTGCTATGAATATCCTTATCTGACTTAAAAGAAACTAGAATAGGTGTACGATCACTGGTGTTTTGAGGCAGGGTACAACACTTAATGTTGGAGAAGAGGTTGATGAGATTCTGGTTAAATAAGACCCTGTCCAGCTTGCAATGAATATTCTTGAATTTTCCAGACTTCCAGGTATATTTATTGTCAGAGATGATAGGTTCTGTTAATCCATATTTCATCATAAAAATTGCAACTTTTTCTAATTTTGAAAAAGGAATAGTACTACCTCCCCTTTTTTCAAAATAGTGAAAAACTGTGTTAAAATCTCCCAATAACATCCAAGGCTTTTTAATAATATTACTGAATGGCTCAATGCAACTCCATAACATATTTCTGTCATTTTCAAAATTGGAAGCATATATATAGGTGGTAATAATTTCCAGACCACCTTTATTTTTAAATGTGCAGTGAATATACTGCTTATTAATGAAATAATTGATGAGGGTCCAAATGGCAGGATTATGAAAAAACATAATCCTACCATTTCCACCCATCAAATTATTATTAATAATGTTCCAATTTGAGAAAAATCTAGTTTGCAGATCATTAATCCTAGTATCATTCAGTTTATGCTCAACTAAACCTAGAATACTAGGCTTGTACTTGTTCGTAAAGTTGACCAAGTCTAACTGTCTAGGAGGGGAATTGAGCCCCCTAATGTTCCACACTATGATATCCATAAGAATAAAATATAGAAAATAGGGATATCACTTATCTAGGGTGGACCAGTGCTTTTGCTACGTTCCCATTGTCCCTCTGGTTGTTTGCTACTCCTTTTGAAGCTGGTGTTTTCAGCAGCTTTGAGTTGTTTTTCCCATTTAGTATTCTTACTGATGTATTTTTGTCTGAAATCATGCTCCTTTTTTTTCCTCTGTGTCTTCTACTGAAATTATGTCTGTTAGGCTTTTTATCCTGCTCTTCTTCTTCTTTTTTGGTGATGCAGGTTTAGAGGACTTGGAGCCAACCATTGCATGATTGATTGCCTTTTGTATGTTGTCCTTAGTAATAGGAGAAGATTTAGACGGAGCGAGGCTTTCAGCCAATAGAGATTCATTAGTGAAGATGGGATCGGCTGAAAGCAGATCAGCGCATTCAATTTCTTTTTCTTTCATTTTTATTTTTTTCCAAATTTGTAATTAAAATTGGATTCTCCTTTGGGGGTGAGGATCCAATGACCTGAGCTTCTGAAATCCCCTCTATGTTTTTTTTGTTTTTCAGTCAATGCAGAGATTTGATCATTCAATTCTAAAGATGCAGTGAAACTGACATCTTTAGTTTTGCATTGATCATTTTCTTGCTGCTTGCTTTGGCAAAAGCTTGCGGAATCCTGCATTTGTTGGATTACTGGTGATTCTGAATTACCCAGATTTGGGTTGGAAGCGTCAATATTCATTTATTCTTCCTTATTAAGCACCTTTTCGTGTGCATTGATTGGAAGATTTTGAGATAATCCTTGTGGGCTAATTCCTGCGTTTAAATCTTTATCAAGATTTGTAACTTCCTTTGGTGATTCGTTCGATTCTTTGTTATATAAGCAGTTTTCGAACGAGTGTCCAAAGCACTTACAAAACTTGCATCTATCAGGAATTAGCTCGTAGGATATCGGCTGAGAGATAATCTCTCCGTCATGCATGTAGATCGACGCTTCATTTGGTAATTCAGCGTCAGCGCTGATCTCAACAAGAATTCTAGCATAACTCAGGTGAGTTTCTTTCGCCGTTTGTTCATCCATCTTGAGTGGGGTTCCGATTAAACTCGCGATGGCGCTGAAAACTTCCTTATCCCATAATCTCAGATTAAGCTCGGGTAGCCTTACCTATACGGGCATGGTGCTGAGTAAGTCGCGATCAAGAATTGATTTCTTGGTCCACTTCTTTAATATGATTAGTTTTCCGTTGATGAAATAGGGTCCTCCCGTTAGTAATTTGGCGCAATCTTCATAATTAGTGAATCTAATGATGAAGAATCCATTTTCTCGAGTGAATATTTCGAATGACACTGTCGGATTCCATGTTCGGATAACAAAAGCTCTAAAATGATGATAAGGGGGGTGCTTACCAAACACGTAGGCTAAAACTGACATCTCCCATTTTCCTTCAGTACGTACACTAGTTTCCTCGCTAACGATAACAATCTTCTCCTCACTTGGTAATTCAGTCGGCTCTATTTAACTCAGATAAAAATCGGTACTCTGTCCTCTGCTCTTGACCATGTCTGCCCATGACGAGACCTTTCCCTCTGATGACAATCTGTTCTTGTCCGGTTGTCTAATTTCTTGATCAGATCTGACTGGATTTCTAGGCTGAAACCTTTTACCATTTAAGACAGGAAATGGTTTGTACTTATTTCTGACAGGGAATTCATTGGATCTTCCAGCGTCCTGTCGAAAATGTGCAGAATCATTTGTATTCTGCTTAGGTTTTAGCCCTTTCTTGCGGTTATTAACTATAGTGAAGCCTTCTTCATCAACAAAGAAATTAGGAGAATATTGAGGAAGGTTGCTGTTAGGATTTGAGGAAGATGGGAGAGGAGATGAGGAGACCCCTAACTGATTAGGGCAATTGTCGAAAATAGGATTCAAGAAAGACTTATTGGCAGCCATGGCTGCATTAGACAAAAAACAAAAGTTACAATTTTTGTTTGTTTGTTGTTTAATGGTTGTCATATGATACATGGGCATTCTTCATTAACTTTTACTAAAATTACACCATCGACAGTAGTGAGTGTACGAAGAAATGAAAACAACAGTACATACTGATTATTGAAGAAACTTACTCAAACGTATTCATAAAATGTCATTTTAAAATCTAATAACCCACTAAGCACCACAGGATGAGATCGTCCCACGTACGTTGACTATTTCATGAGAAGATAAAACAAGTTTCAAGATTCCAGGTGAAAGGCCACAATTCAGGCCATCCCATTCCAGTTTCGGTAAAGGTCGGATCAGAAATCTCTCAACAAAATGTTCTGACGAGAAAAAAAATTCATCGTGCTAAAAAAAGAAAAAACAAAGATTAGCACTTAATAAAAGAATCCAAAGAAAAAGTAAGAAGTTTAATATGAATAACAAGAGAATCAAAGAACGCAAATGGTTAAAGGCTCGAAGGTATTTCTATCAAAATGTGCGAAAAGAAAATCTTATGGTTGCTGTTGAAAGTTTCTCCCCATTCCCATTTGAATCGCATGCTTCTCCATGAATTGCGGGACTTTTGCACATTTTACATCCTGATTTTCGGACCTCATAGCAGCATAAGTAAGACAAACTAAAAAGTAATACCTAAGAAAATATTTAAGTTCAGGTGTTTTGATGTTTCGGTAAACTAAGTCGTCAATATTCCATCCTTACAGATTCAAAATTTCCATTTTCATCTTCTGAATTCAAATTAAAGCCTCGACTTTATTGAAACGTTTTTGTGAACATTAGGGCGTAATTGTAGGAACCCATGCAAGTATTGATTGATATATTTTTGTACGGATCAGCGAGACTTAATCAATGAGATTAATTGAGCATCAGCATGCACTAAAGGGCTTTGGAATTACAGAGAGAAAATATTTACTGTTTAGAGGCTTAAGCATGTGTGTTACTGTTGTAAAATTAAAATTAGGAAACCTAATTGCAGTTTCCAAAGTCAAAATTGTAGTATTTTACTAGTGTATTAAATTGAAAAAGAAAACAGAATAAACCACAATGAAACCGGAGCCAAATATAAAACGAAAAATATGGAACGTCCAAAATAGAACCAAAATTTCACAAGTTTTATACGATCGATAGAAACTAAAAACCGAAATTTCAAACTGTGGATAGAGTGGTTGAAAACCATTGTCATAACAAGTTTGAAACTTAAAACACAGCTGCAGACCATTAAAAAGAAAGAATCTGAACAATTTCTTATCAATCTTAATGCTCTCTTTGGATCGACTTAACATCTATAGAAATTGTACCAGTTGATTATATGGAATTATCACTAACCTTTGTCATTTTTTTTTACTCATCCTTGATTTGGCCGTTTGCACTTGTGTAATTAGACCTGATGCTAAGAACTGTATAAAACTACGAATCTTATGTTATTTGATACTTTTCTTAACTTGTATATCAATATATACTTTGGCAGAAGGATAGAGAAATAGGCCTGCCTACACAATTCGCACCGATTATAATTAATATTTTTAACAATCTTGTGTTGATTATCCTTATGTAACAGTTAGTAGGTTAACATATCTCCAACTTTTTGTTTATTATGGTTGAATCATGTGCTTTAAATCAGTGTTTTAAAGGTCCAACCCAACGTCGGTTTGACCGCAATTAACCTTCGATCTTGAAGCGTCATGACTCTGAAAATGAAATAACCTTGCGCGTGCACAGACTCGTGATTCAACTCTATACTGGATTATAAATTGTCCAGTTCACATTATATTGTCAATTCACTATTTCTGACTATTTCAGAAATAAATATATTACTATATTATTTAAATTAATTAAATATTCAACATTATTTAATTAAACGACCATATAAATCTCTAAATCACTATTTATATAATTAAATAAATTAATTATAATACCGTAAAAATACAAGACATTACATTCTTTCCCTCTTAAAATAATTTCGTCCTCGGAATTACTAAGGTAGAAATCAAACCCTACTCATTGATTAAAAATTATTTGTTTAATTCTTAAATCCCGTTTTCACTGTACCAATTAATTTTAATAAAATTATTAATTTATTTCTACTAACGAAAATTTCCATAAACTCTGAAAATTTTCTAACACCCGATTTTTTTGAAATTTTTTGCCAGCACCTCCTTTGTACTGGTCAATTGGTACAACTACAACTCGCCTTTCTGAGCCTTCTTCATCCCAAAAGAAAATCAAACAGCCAAGCAGCTTGCCAATTCGGCTCTAAATCTCATATCCAATAGAAATATAAACTTGTACCTTTTTGTCAGGCATATCATTGTATCTTTCTATCTGCTATTAATTCAGCATATACCCATGTCATCCCAACCAAATTCCAGTCTGTTTTTATCCATAAATCCAACCATTCGCTTATACCTAAGTCGAATTCCATTCAAACTCCAATTCCAATCCCAATTCAAAATTCTTACTCAACAATTCAACTTACTTGATATCATTATATTCTAATTCAATTCAATTTTCACATAATTGATTTCAATTTAATTCCAATTGCTTTTCCAACTGTCAATACGATTTGGTTTTAATTCCACAATCTTTTCCTGGGAATTTTAAACAGTTTACCATATCGAAAATCAAACTTTCCTTTTCAGGATTCAAACATTTGCTTTTCTCAAATCAATTCAAAAACAATGTCTTTGGTAGGAATCCGTCACTTAGAAACTCGAAACTGAACACTAATGATGTCGCGATTCATCATCAGGGTTATTTCCCAGCTATCGAAGTGAATTCAATACTATATCACTTTCAAAATCACTTTTAAACTATTCATTTTTGAAATACATTTCAAAATACCATTCACAATGCTGGTAAAACAATTTGAAATCTCCCAGGGTTTTAAAATTCTGATATGTTTAATTCAAATCCATTTACAAACACTATTCCAAATTTTGGGAATTTCAATTCCAATTCTGATTTAAATTTCAGATTTAATTCATTTCGATTTCATATATTATATTCATATGAATTTCAATTGGTTATTTACATAACCATTCCAATTATAATCTTATTCGATTATAATAGCTACCAATATATCCAATATATTATAATACTTCAAATATCTATACTTTGTTCATATCAAAATATAATTTGGGTAAAATTATTTCATTTACCCTCTTTTCAAAACATACAGTGTCGATTCATTGTATTCGAGTGTTTATAAACCTGTACCGATACAGTGGATCAAACTGATCGACCAGAATTCATAAACCACTCAACCAACAAATCTCCACAATATAAAATAATTTTATATCAAATAACTAATACATTCACTCGTATATATACACTCAACTAAATCTAGGACATTGCAAACCCCATCTCTACCGAGTCACGCCACAGAGCCAATGTAATTACTTAACCTAAGCTCTGATACCACTGTAATGACCTGGGTAATTTGCGATCCTGGATATCGGCATACAACAGTATGTCGACTATTCAAGCATCGGAAACACCGGATAGTCCATGAAAGAAATTAGAGGGTGAGAATAGATAAGACAGAAACTTAGAATAGAAGAAGAAGAAGAAGAAGAAGAAGAACATACAACATCAGAGTAAACATGAATCTCACGGTGGAACAAATAAATATATTTCATAACATAACTTTGAAATAAAATAGTATATGTATACAGTACCATTATTAGAGTGTAACACTTACAACACAGCGGAAATAACAATAGTTATATAATCCTGAAGCCTCATGTTCTAGCTCTTCAAGTATCTGTAAATCCCGACTACTTGACTGCCTGTACAAAATTGGGCACCCAAGAGTTTAGGGAAAACAAAACAAAACAAACTCTGGGTCAGTCATGTGACTGGTGTGAGTAAACTCAAATCATTTGATTTAACTTTCAAAATCCTTTTGAAATAAAGGATAATCATAAGACCGATCCACACATAAACACGGATGGCTTTTACCTTACGATAACCCAAAATATTTCTAAAACGATACTTGTTTGATATTATAATAATGTCTAGATCAAGTAAATAGAAATCTAGCAGAAACGCTTGCATCTAACGTTCTACATATATAATATACAATCAAAACCGCGGGCTCTTATTTGGGGAATAGATTCCAACTATGACAAGGTATGGATCCACCTTCCGATCAGTGTACTCTAGAAGCGATACACTGGAGTTCAACAAGAACATCTTGTAACTCGGCCACACATGACCGACCATTCATTTCTCTTGAATGTATCGAAAATATTGCCACCCCTCGGTTAGTATTCCAACATAACCGTTCCCGGGAGATACAGAATTGAAAAAAGTACAAATATGAATATTCTCTAGATGGTGACAATATACCCAAATTGGATGCAGCCCACTTAGCCATGCTACCTGCCCGATTTCTACCATTTCCTAGTTGATGAGGCTTGAGGTTATAACGTATCTCCATACAGATCACATCTTCATTTACTTTGAATGTCACATCATCATACCCGTTAAATCACAAATTGATTTCCCCAAAAATACCACGGGTATAAGCTAAAAGAAAGGAATTCCTCCGCCACAAACGTAAATACGTTTGAAGTGATTAACTTACACGATCTACCAGTTATACTCTGTTAGACATTTGTCCATTCAAGTTGTAACACCCTGCATTTTTAATGTAATTAAAAATGTTTATATGCATGATAGTGATATGCAGTTTAAATTAATACATACGCTGAAAAGAAGAAAATTTATACGATAACAATGTATGTAACAGAAAAAGATAATAAAATAAAGATACTTAATTTAAATATCAGGAATTAAGTAAAAGAGATGTCATCATTGCGTTCGCCTCAAAATTCTGGTTCAAATGGATACCAAGTTTGCGTAAAATGGATAACATATGAAGAAGTTGTAAGCCGCAGAAGTTTATATACGCGTAGGATAATATATATATATATATATTTTATATGCATTGACATATTTAAGGAAAAGAAAAGTAATATACAATAAGGAATGCGCGTTTAAAGAGGAGAATGGAAATACATTCATGTGCGCGTTCATAAATTTAGTTTAAATTGTAGAGATTATCATGCACTTAAAAGGTTCAATGTATTTGGAAAAAAAGAAAGCATTAAGTACTCTTTTTGGAACCGACAGAGGTTGAAATAAATGTGGCACGTTTTTCGATTTAAATATTTGGAGACTAGATGCATGCACCTGTGATTAAGGAGACTAGATGCATGCACCTGTGATTAAGGAGACTAGATGCATGCACCAATGATTAGTGAGACTAGATGCATGCACCTGTGATTAAGGAGACTAGATGCATGCACTTGTGATTAAGGAGACTAGATGCATGCACCTACGATTATTTATAGCAAACATGTAAATAAAAATAAAAATAAAAAAAGTTAATGCATAATTATAACATTAATAAATTGGCTTGAGGTTGACTAAATGTTAAGTATTTGGTATTATATATATATATATATATATATATATATAAGAGGCAACACTAATTCGAGATTAGGGGATTTGTTTTACTGGTAAGAAATGAAATTGGTAAATTAAAGACATTAATGTTATATTTTGGGATAATATAACGGTTACATTAAATATGGAAAAAGAGAGTACATAAAGTAAATGCATTTAGGCATTTCAAATATGACATGAATAGAAAAACAATGAATAAATAGCCATCAATAATGGCTATGAGAAGGATAAAATAAAAATAAAAAGATATTAAATTCCCTTTAGTAAAGTAGTTGACACATACTATATTTTCTACGATTAAAAATAAAAAAAATAAAGGCATAGTTGGATACCATATTTGATAAGAACATGAGTGTAAGTAAACGTACGGTATTTATTTACATAAATAAATAATAATAATAATGTTAAAAAGGTAGAGAAAAATAAATTGTTGCCTTGTTTAAATAAAATAAAAATGGAAACAAATTTTATACGGTTAAGGTATAAACAAAGGAATGGTTTTGCTAAATAAATCTTCATTAATGTTCTTTAACAAATAAAAGAGGGCTAGATTCGTAGTTTGGCACCTATATAAACAACCCTAAGCTCATTGTAAACTTCACAACAATTCGTTGCGAAGCCATGGCTCCCTTCTCTCTCATTTTCTTCTTCTCCAAAAGATCTTGGATCTATTATCCCCTCTTTTTTCTACAACATCTATTCTTTAAAATAAAAAGAATAAGATCTAGAACAACAATGAAATAGAAAAGAGATTCAAAGCTACAGAGAAGATAATGGATTCAGATTTGCGAATCTATGCCGCAAAGAGAAATCAAAGATGATTCAAAAACATAAATCCAAGCTAAGCAAAAGAGGGAAAACAATACTAGAGTTATCTAGTACTCATTTTGAAGACGACAAGCAATGTGAGTGGTTTATAATACAACTTTTGTATAAGATTATTATTTATCGTTCAAACATTCCCCATGTAAAACATGCGATGAAATTATTGTGAAAGATTGGACCTGTAATGTTTTCATATGTTAAATTATTATATTGTCACGTTCCTCCTTTTATCCTTCCCTCTTTATTTCTTTATAATTAGGCTATCTTGAGCCTAGATCTATCATGAAATGAATACGATTGAATATTGCGAACGAAAAGGGGAAACACTAGATTTTGGGATATGACATAAATTGGAGAGTTTGGTTATGAATTTCAAAGGGGTTTGGGTATAGTATACCATTAGCAAGGTTTGAATGTGTAAACCAAGTTGGGAAGTATAAGTATGAACACGATTTGGGTTTTAGCATAAGATTGTCATCATTGAAAAGATTTGAACTTGTTAATTAGCCTATGACACTAGAATAAAACATGGATTTGAATTTGGGGATTTAATATGTTAGTCATATTTTTATAGGACTCGAACTTATTTAAAAATATGAATACCATTGGAAATAAATGATTTGGAATTGGTAAATTTGAATAAAAGTTGGGTAATTGGGTTACATGTAATTTGGTATGAATCAACATTAAATTGGTCTAATTAATGACCACTTGAATAGGCTTAAAAGTAAATTTGAACTGCATAACATGAAATTTGGGGGTTTGGGTGAAATGCGAATATTAATAAACCTTTGACACGAGGTTAGACGCAATTGTGGTATAAGACTGCCCGGAACCGCCCGACAAATCCAGCTGCCACAATTGGACGTCTAATGTGAGAGGTCAAAGGAGGAAATTTGAGCGTAACGGTTTATGACACGAGGTTGGACTCAAATTGTGGCGTAAGACTGCCCGGAACCGCCCGGCACATCCAGCAGCCACAAAATGTTAGTCCAATGTGGGTGGTCATACATCGTTATGGCATAATGAATGCATTAAGGAATACTAACCATAATAAGACATGTGGGTGACAAGGGTATGGTTAGAGGGTTAAGTGGGTACATGTAAGTATAAGGCTTAACCGTAGTAAGACATGTGTAAAATATGGAAACAATAACAATAAAAAGGTTAATCTGAACTAATGACGGAATATGGGGAATGATAAATAACCTATTACAAATTTGAATAAGAAAAAGAAGGATAATAGGTTAGACTTGTCCTAGGGACAAAAGGGGAAAATATGACTTATGGGATACGATAAGTTATAAGAACGAAAAAGGGAAGAATAAGATAACTTATATGAGGAGATATACTTAATTATAAATTAAGCAGTTTGAAAAGGAAGAAGAAGTAAATTTTGGATCATATATGTTGGTTGGGTAGAGTAATTCCTGAGGTGTCAGTCTGATGTTGATCTCGGTCTTCGGGGCTGGTATTTAGGGGGTTGTTCTCCCAATCAGTATATATGTGGGATAAGGTATACTTAACAATGAATTAAATATAACATGTTGTTGTGACCCAAAAAGGGAATAATTTATGAAATTGAAAGACAACATGTTATAAGGCTTATTAATGGACTTAAGTAAGTTAAGTATAAATTCAGTTGATAACCAAAGGTAAACATAAACTAAGTATCAAACCTTGGTTAAGAGAATCAAGTAATAAACCTTAGTTAAAATAACTAAGTAGATAACGAGAAAGAAAACTAAGTAGTAAACCTTAGTTAAAGTGGACTAGTTAAGAAAAATGAACGATTGATAGAACTAAGTAGTAAACCTTAGTTAAAAGGACTAAGTATTAAACCTAAGTTAAGAAAACGACGATTCAGGAAACTAAGTAAACCTTAGTTAAAAACTAAGAGGGCTAAGTAGTAAACCTTAGTTAAAGAAACTAAGTAGTAAACCTTAGTAGAACACGAGAAGGAGCGTACGACCGTCTGATTTTAAAGAAGGCTCCAACGAATTGGGTTACAAAGCCCGAGGCTTCGAGGGGACGTGAGGGTACTCTTGGTATCCCTCTGTGAGGCTGCAGATGATCCTCCTGGGCTCACAGAGGTTAAAGTCTGCGTTAGAAGAACCAAGGGTATGCCTTGGTTGTAATAAATGGCAACCTAAAGATTAGGATGGACCAGCGTGATTCGGCGAGACCAGTAGCCCTGTGATAGCAACTCGTCGTCTACCTACCATCTTGAGTCAGTCGAGATACGCACAGCGGAAAGGCGGAGAACTCCTACGAACCATATACTTACTACCTAGTTGTGGTTGCGGTTGGCCATAGGTTAGTGGGGGCATAGAGGGGGCGGCATATAGTTCTCATTTTTCAAGGATGGCCTTTCATTAGTTGAGGGAGGGGTCGAGTGGGACCATAGCCACTAGAAAAACAGACCTTAGCATCTGCATCGGCAGACAACTTAAAGCTCCCGACCGAGTTTTGTGTTTCTTGACTTGCCCTGCCACGGGACTCGGGTAGCACATATAGAGTACATGTGCATCTAGTCATCGAAAGACGGCTCACGATACTTACGCGGGGAAGGTCTAGGAACATATATCGCTCTGTGTAGTGTGTCCCAGACTAGAGGGCATATTTCGTTAGGTAGCATAATCCCTAGTAGCCCTAGGTGGCATAAACCCTAACCGAATTAAGGAAACGTGGCAGTCCAAACAATTACGGAAATGGTGGCACTACGCTGAGGTAGTATATAGTTACGTAATGAAGTCCGTACGATAAATGGAAAGGGACTGTACACATACATGGAAAAGATAATACGAGTAGGGGGTATCCACATATACGAGATTTTAGGTTAATATACTAGTATGTGAATAAGAACGACATGAGTTTAGCCTTAGGTGCTAATGACGAGATTAACCTAATAACCAAGAAAATATACGGAACGGTATATGTAGTGTTACACAGAAGTTTATTATAAGTCCTCTCACACAGAACTTATGTTCTGACCCCCTCCTCATTACATACTTCCAGGTTAGATTCATGACAGAGATGGTATAGCTTTGGATACTGGTTAGACAGTATGATTTATAAGATAAAGCTATTTTTGAATATATTATATTTTAATTCCTTCCGCTGTGAGACGCTCTACGAGTTCTGACATGTTTCTTTATCTCTGTCTTTTTCTGCAGGATACCAGAGCACCCAACTCGGGTTTTGATAGATCGAATTTGAAAAATTCGGTCTGTCGGACTCCGGGTTGTCACACAAGTTATCCTGGGACTGGACAAACTGAAGGCACTATTCAGTACATCCATCTTAGGCAATCTCTACCTAAGATTTATACAATAGCCCTTGCACTCTACTCCGTCTTCAATATATTCAACATACTTGGTTTGCAACGCTTATACCAATACGGAGTGGTTCTTCGCATAATAATCCAACCGGTCTCTCCATATTAACAACGTTAAAATGGTCAAAAACTTTGATAGTCGGTGATATAACTATCAAATGAAAAATGTCCGTGTACACACAACGATCTTGTTTTCAAATGGAATTATCGATCAAATCATCAAACAAATATATATATTCATATTTCCTTATTTTCTATGTTTAGAAAATATACGTTATTAACATTGGAAAACGTTTCCATAGCTTATTTACGAATCACTATTCTTCCATAACTATCAATCTCTGACTGTAAACAAGTATGAGAACAATTCCATAAGTATCAATCCTGAAGGTCGAAACCAACATCAGATAGACACTTAGAAAACCATTCAACTTAACTAATCTCTAGTCAGTTTCTAATTTAGCTTAACTCCGTTTCTTATTTCCTTATAAATAAAACATTCCATTTTCTATATTTAGAAAATATCTCTGATTCTATATTTGGGAAACGTTTCCAAAACTCATCTATACGGATTTCAAACTAATGTTGTATAAAACATCGTTACGACCGCTCAATCCATAAATCGCTTATTACTTAACTGTATTTCTAACTAACTCTCGCCCTCGAACCTCAACTATTTCTTAGTTAAGTAAGGAAGTCAATCAAGTTGGGGTATAATTACCTCTCAGACCTTAACTGAACAACGTTCTTAACCTTGTGTAATAACCCGGAAAATCTGGGCCAGTTTAAAATTTTTATTTTGGCAATTTTAGCGAATTTTGAACATTTAAAATAGATTATTTTAAATAATATCGACGAGAAATTTATTTTGAATATGATTCGAACGTATATATTATACGCGTCATCGTTAAAATATAAATATTTATATATAATTATAAATAGAATTGAAAATGGCGCGGTAGTTCGATAATTCGATTTCAAACTTCAAATGAATGTACCGGGTGCAAAACAATCCGGATTTTAGTGAAACCAAAAACATCAGGATCTAATTGATGATATCTTTCCAACAAATCCGAAAAATAGAAATTTCATAGCGGGAATCAAAAGATATGTCCAGTTGAAAATTCTGAATAGTCGCTATGGAATTCAGGCCCTTAAAATTGGGAATTTTGCAAACGACCTCGGATTTCGACGAAACCAGTTCTGTTGGGTCCGTGATGTCAAATTATTGCTAGATTCCAAATTTCATAATTTTTCGAATCAATATGTGGGCGTGGCAAAGGAAAACGCGTTTGACCAGTTTCAGTTGTTTTTAATCGACTGGAAAATGGCCATTTTTCTAACGGTCTCAGAATTCGACGAAACTAGTTTGGTTAGGACCGTATCGTCAATACGAAGCTAGAAAATATTTTTCTGGAATTTTTCCGGTTGGTATGTGACCCCGGTAATTTGAAATGTACGTTTAAAATTCAATATAGTGATTTAAATGTAAATTTAACGGAAACTGATTGTAACGATCAAAACAGCTTGCGATACATATCCCATTGTGTTCGGAATGGGGGTAAAACGCTATGGACGACATGCGGTGGGCCTCGTTTAGAGGACGTATGTAAAAGTCAACTTTTTATTAAATAAAATATATATATATATATATATCTTCATCCTCTATACCCTGCCCCCCCCCCCCCCCGATTAAATTCAGCCGAACTAATAATAAAAAAAAAAAGAGAAGAGGGCACGAAGCCCTAGCTGCGACCATCGGTCGCCGTCGCGCAGGGGAGAGGGCCCCTCCGCCGCGCCACCTCCAGGTGGACCCACCACCGCCAAGCTTCGCTCCAACGCCAGAGCGCATCCGCCCAGTCGAACCCCCCCAGTTCGTGACGCTGAAACCGCCGCGCCCCCCCCCCCCCGAAGCCAGCTCCGACGATCTGCGGAAACCCCCCCCCTCTCTGTAAGTATTTTTTTATTTTATTTTTTTATTTTTATTTTATATAAACAGAAAGTTAAAACTGATTTTTTTTAAAGGTTTAAAACGGTTTTTTTTTTAAGTTTTAAAAACTGAGTTTTTAATGATTTACAAACTGATTTTAAAAAAAACATTTAAAACTGATTTTATTTTAAGATTTAAACTTCAAAAAGAAAAAGATTTGTATGAATAGAAAAGTTATGATGTTTGGTCATGAAACAAAAGGCTTTGATTCTTCATATTCAAAAAAAAAGGGGTAAAAATCAGATTTTTTATATATTGAAAGTCGAAGTAAAAATCAGATTTTTATATATTGAAAGTCGAAGTAAAAATCAGATTTTTATATATTGAAAGTCGAAATAAAAATCAGATTTTTATATATTGAGAGTCGAAGTAAAAATCATATTTTTATATATTGAATAGCGTAGTAAAAATTCGATTTTTATATATTGAACTTTGAAGTAAAAATTCGATTTTTATATATTGAACTTTGAAGTAAAAATTCGATTTTTATATATTGAACTTTGAAGTAAAAATTCGATTTTTATATATTGAACTTTGAAGTAAAAATTCGATTTTTATATATTGAACTGCGAAGTGAAAATTCGATTTTTACATATGTGGTGGCTACGGTCAACGAAGGTGACAAAAAGGCGAAACGACGAAGACTTCTGCAAATGAAGAGCCGTGGAGCTAGGATAGCTATCAGTGAGAATTTCTCACCTTTCAATTTCATTTCTATTTATATATATATACTAGGATGCAGACGGTGCTTAGTAGCACCCGACACAATCGTCCACAGACCATGGACTTGTTTGTTTGGTTGCATAGATTAGTTATATGATGTGATTTGAATTTGGTTGTTTGGTGATTTTGATTGATGTGTGAATGGCGTGGGCCTTCACTAGACCGGGGATAAGGCTAGGCCTCGTCCCGTTTCTAGTATCGTGCCGTTATGCCGCCGAAATTTCTAAAATAAGTTAGAAAAATAAAAATATCATTTTATTTAAAGAATGAACTGAATAGAAATTCATATGTTGGAATAAAATGTTTTATCGTTAAAAATATAATTTTTAACGTGAATGGGAATAAATAAATATTCATTTACAAACCAGACGGTTTGTTTATGTACACCTATTTGAAGGACATTGATTGGGTCGATAAATTTTACACATCGCCCAACTGCACAAATAAAATCTGTGTTTGATTGTTTGAAACCCCACACGGGTGTTGGGATGAAATTTGAAGTTCACTCATCCTGATTGATTAAATATGTCGATCGATTGATTGACAGGCTGTTATAAGCGTTAGATATCTATATTTGATGCTTATACAGTGTAGTGCACTTTGGTTGATGGTTGATTATTTTTCAATGCTATTATATACATGTGATGTATGAAAATCCATATAATTAACATTATATGGTGATTGATTGGGCCTCATTCCAATTTGAAAAATAAAGAATAATATAAAATAAAGGTTCATGTGTTGACAGTACTCATCCATTGAGATTGGTTATGTGTTGAACGAAATATTTTAGTAATAAAATCTACATCTTTATCAATATAAAATAAAGGTTCATGTGTTGACAGTACTCATCCATTGAGATTGGTCATGTGTTGAACGAAATATTTTGATAATAACAACTATTTTGAAAAAGAAATATTTGAAATAGAATATTTGAAAATGGAAATTTATGAAGCCGTGTTGATTAGATTGACGCCATTTTGACGTGAACGATATTTATATCGATTTTATTCATTTCGAAATGAATTGAATTGAAAACGATTTCGAAATGAATTGAATTAAAAACGATTTCGAAATGAATTGAATTGAAAACGATTTCGAAATGAAATGAATTGAAAACGATTTCGAAATGAAATGAATTGAAAACGATTTCGAAATGAAATGAATTGAAAACGATTTCGAAATGAAATGAATTGAAAACGATTTCGAAATGAAATGAATTGAAAACGATTTCGAAATGAAATGAATTGAAAACGATTTCGAAATGAAATGAATTGAAAACGATTTCGAAATGAAATGAATTGAAAACGATTTCGAAATGAATTGAATATAAAATGAATTTGATTTGAATCGATTAGAAAACCAATTCGAATTAGATTGAATAGAAAACGAATTCGAATTGAATTAAATAGAAAACGGATTTGAATTGAATTGAATTCAATTGAAAACGAATTGAAATAGAATTGAAATCAATTTGAATTGAAATCAAATAGAAGTGAATGTAGAAAGAATTTATAAGGGAAAATTCAATTTTAATTTGAATTTGAATTAAAGGTTGAAATTGTCTTTAAAACAAATTTGAAATGACTTATAAAATTCGTTTTAAAAAGGTAATCGACGATATATATATAATATATATATATTATATATATAATGGCCTGAATAGAACGCGCCGCGCCGCGGCAGTTCGTGAATTTCGACCATTTATTTCAAACGGACATTACGGGAGATCCGACCGTCGGATTCTCCTAAAACCGGAACCGTTGGGTTCGTATCGAAAAGAGCTTTCTAACGAATATTAGAAATTAGAAATCTAACGGTTGGATTTGGAATTATGTCCAAATCAAATTTGAAAAAGGTCGCTGTAAGTGCAGTTCGATGGCCGTTGATGGAAATCGACTGTACAGGCCTTGATAAAATTATTAAAAATAGTAATAATTTGTGTAAAATCATAAGAAATGATTTAGAAAGAATTGGGATGAAAAACTCCATATTTGAAAAGATAAAAATAGATTTTTATCGAAATGAACTAGTTTTGAACTAGAATTATAATTCTATTTATTTTTAAATAAATAAATTGAATTTGAAAAGGGTTTTAAAAATAACCAGAATTTCCAATGATTACATTGGAGTGGATTTGAATTGAAATGGTCTTCGGAATATTTCGATGTTTGAATTCGTGATTGTACAGGTGTTGTTATGGAAATTTGAAAGATATATATTTATATCGTTATTTCCAATACGACATTTGTTAATCGTAGATTTTGATATTGAATATAAGCCGATATATTTTCTATTCAGAGCCTTGTATTGAATATCAAATGCGATTTAGGGTTTGTCGTGAATGGTGTCTTCATTAACACTGTTCTTGAACCCAGTTGAGAAAGGATTAAATCTTTTTATTTAGATTTAATGAAGCGTAACAATTAAATGATATTTAATTGGAATTGAATTGATATTGATTTTTGGGTGTATCGTGGACAGTGTTTTAAATAACACTCGTTCTTTAACCCGAGAATTAATGAAATGTGGTTGGGTTTATCGTGAACCGTGTTTTAAATGACACTGATTCTTTAACCCAGTTAACGATTAAAACTAAGTGGAGTTTTAATGAATCTTTAATTAGATTGAAATAAATGTGAAATGGAGTATCACCAGTTCTTGTTGCAGTCGTGATGGGGGGTTCTCGCTTCGCGGTTTGGTGGCGAACGGGAGACTCTTACCCCCACATGTCCCTTGTGGTGGGGGTTGGTTAGGTAGTGGCCGGGAGACTCGAGAGGGTCGCCGTAAAACAAGTAACTGGGGGACCATGTGAAAGCCACGGTGGGTTTTACCTGCTGCTTGAGGGATGAAGGGATGGTTGCAAAGCCTACCGGAGTTCGTCGGCTATCTCACAGTTGGTATCAGAGCTTTGGTTTACAAAGATCAGAGAACAAGGCACATTAGAACCATACGAAAGAATTCATCAGATATTGGATTAATAATATCCAATGGGGATGACTCGTTAGAGATGGGATCAGTAGTATCCTAGAACGAGTGTGAAGTGTAAATTTTTAAAGTGAAAACAAATTTTTGTTTTGAAAATTTAAATCAATTATTCGTATTTTATTATCTATTTATATTGAGTTGGACAGTCCAGTATATAAAGATTTTGCGTATACGTCTGATCCACGTGTATTCGAAGTTTTAAAATATTGGATAGATATAGCATCACACTCTAGTCGCCCGAAGATGATATTGATGATATCGATCGCATCATCAACATTTATGTTCGAGTTTCGAAGGTATGATTTTCTATATATTTCCATTAGACTGGTGTGAGAACCAAAACTAATATAGCTAGAATACATTGTTGTGATTTGGCATCAAAAACATGATTTTTGTATATATATCAAAATTAGGAATTTGAAACGTTAAATTCACTAATTGATTGATGTTTGTGTTGTTTGTTCATTTGTTTGCTAATTTTGAACCATTATGCTTAATCGAACCAAATATTGAACTATATTGAAAATTGGTCGCATTTGCTTGCATATACATATACTTACCTTGAACAGGTCATAGCAAGGAGGCTAGATCAGAGAATAAAATTTGTTTGCCCGACAAATAGGTACATGTTTACTACATAATTTACTGTTTTGTTTGGGTGATGATGATTTTATGAGCCTATTGGCTAGCCGCTTGGCTTTTTCTTTTTCTTTTTGAGATCTGAAGGACTGGGGAAGCTATTTGAAATTGCCCGATGCTCCCATTGTAGGGGAGGTTATGGCGAAATTTTTCGAAAATTTAGGGTGTTATCCAAATTTTTGAAATTTTGAAAATTCTCAGAAACTGAGAAGTTGGAGAATGGAAGCCAGATCGAGCGTAGAGCTGAATAATCAAACCACTTTCGACTTTGTTCCTATTCGGGGACAAAAAGTTTTAAGTGGGGGAGATTGTAATAACCCGGAAAATCTGGGCCAGTTTAAAATTTTTATTTTGGCAATTTTAGCGAATTTTGAACATTTAAAATAGATTATTTTAAATAATATCGACGAGAAATTTATTTTGAATATGATTCGAACGTACATATTATACGCGTCGTCTTTAAAATATAAATATTTATATATAATTATAAATAGAATTGAAAATGGCGCGGTAGTTCGATAATTCGATTTCAAACTTCAAATGAATGTACCGGGTGCAAAACAATCCGGATTTTAGTGAAACCAAAAACATCAGGATCTAATTGATGATATCTTTCCAACAAATCCGAAAAATAGAAATTTCATAGCGGCAATCAAAAGATATGTCCAGTTGAAAATTTTGAATAGTCGCTATGGAATTCAGGCCCTTAAAATTGGGAATTTTGCAAACGACCTCGGATTTCGACGAAACCAGTTCTGTTGGGTCCGTGATGTCAAATTATTGCTAGATTCCAAATTTCATAATTTTTCGAATCAATATGTGGGCGTGGCAAAGGAAAACGCGTTTGACCAGTTTCAGTTGATTTTAATCGACTGGAAAATGGCCATTTTTCTAACGGTCTCAGAATTCGACGAAACTAGTTTGGTTAGGACCGTATCGTCAATACGAAGCTAGAAAATATTTTTCTGGAATTTTTCTGGTTGGTATGTGACCCCGGTAATTTGAAATATACGTTTAAAATTCAATATAGTGATTTAAATGTAAATTTAACGGAAACTGATTGTAACGATCAAAACAGCTTGCGATACATATCCCATTGTGTTCGTAATGGGGGTAAAACGCTATGGACGACAGGCGGTGGGCCTCGTTTAGAGGACGTATGTAAAAGTCAACTTTTTATTAAATAATATATATATATATATATCTTCATCCTCTATACCCTACCCCCCCCCCCCCCCGATTAAATTCAGTCGAACTAATAATAAAAAAAAAAAGAGAAGAGGGCACGAAGCCCTAGCTGCGACCATCGGTCGCCGTCGCGTAGGGGAGAGGGCCCCTCCGCCGCGCCACCTCCAGGTGGACCCACCACCGCCAAGCTTCGCTCCAACGCCAGAGCGCATCCGCCCAGTCGAACCCCCCCCCCCCAGTTCGTGACGCTGAAGCCGCCGCCCCCCCCCCCCCAGAAGCCAGCTCCGACGATCTGCGGAAACCCCCCCCTCTCTGTAAGTATTTTTTTATTTTTTTTATTTTATATAAACAGAAAGTTAAAACTGATTTTTTTTAAAGGTTTAAAACGGGGTTTTTTTTAAGTTTTAAAAACTTAGTTTTTAATGATTTACAAACTGATTTTAAAAAAAAACATTTAAAACTGATTTTATTTTAAGATTTAAACTTCAAAAAGAAAAAGATTTGTATGAATAGAAAAGTTATGATGTTTGGTCATAAAACAAAAAGCTTTGATTCTTCATATTCAAAAAAAAAGGGGGTAAAAATCAGATTTTTTATATATTGAAAGTCGAAGTAAAAATCAGATTTTTATATATTGAAAGTCGAAGTAAAAATCAGATTTTTATATATTGAAAGTCAAAATAAAAATCAGATTTTTATATATTGAGAGTCGAAGTAAAAATCATATTTTTATATATTGAATAGCGTAGTAAAAATTCGATTTTTATATATTGAACTTTGAAGTAAAAATTCGATTTTTATATATTGAACTTTGAAGTAAAAATTCGATTTTTATATATTGAACTTTGAAGTAAAAATTCGATTTTTATATATTGAACTTTGAAGTAAAAATTCGATTTTTATATATTGAACTTTGAAGTAAAAATTCGATTTTTATATATTGAACTTTGAAGTAAAAATTCGATTTTTATATATTGAACTGCGAAGTGAAAATTCGATTTTTACATATGTAGTGGCTACGGTCAACGAAGGTGACAAAAAGGCGAAACGACGAAGACTTCTGCAAATGAAGAGCCGTGGATCTAGGATAGCTATCAGTGAGAATTTCTCACCTTTCAATTTCATTTCTATTTATATATATATATACTAGGATGCAGACGGTGCTTAGTAGCACCCGACACAATCGTCCACAGACCATGGACTTGTTTGTTTGGTTGCATAGATTAGTTATATGATGTGATTTGAATTTGGTTGTTTGGTGATTTTGATTGATGTGTGAATGGCGTGGGCCTTCACTAGACCGGGGATAAGGCTAGGCCTCGTCCCGTTTCTAGTATCGTGCCGTTATGCCGCCGAAATTTCTAAAATAAGTTAGAAAAATAAAAATATCATTTTATTTAAAGAATGAACTGAATAGAAATTCATATGTTGGAATAAAATGTTTTATCGTTAAAAATATAATTTTTAACGTGAATGGGAATAAATAAATATTCATTTACAAACCAGACGGTTTGTTTATGTACACCTATTTGAAGGACATTGATTGGGTCGATAAATTTTACACATCGCCCAACTGCACAAATAAAATCTGTGTTAGATTGTTTGAAACCCCACACGGGTGTTGGGATGAAATTTGAAGTTCACTCATCCTGATTGATTAAATATGTCGATCGATTGATTGACAGGCTGTTATAAGCGTTAGATATCTATATTTGATGCTTATACAGTGTAGTGCACTTTGGTTGATGGTTGATTATTTTTCAATGCTATTATATACATGTGATGTATGAAAATCCATATAATTAACATTATATGGTGATTGATTGGGCCTCATTCCAATTTGAAAAATAAAGAATAATATAAAATAAAGGTTCATGTGTTGACAGTACTCATCCATTGAGATTGGTCATGTGTTGAACGAAATATTTTAGTAATAAAATCTACATCTTTATCAATATAAAATAAAGGTTCATGTGTTGACAGTACTCATCCATTGAGATTGGTCATGTGTTGAACGAAATATTTTGATAATAACAACTATTTTGAAAAAGAAATATTTGAAATAGAATATTTGAAAATGGAAATTTATGAAGCCGTGTTGATTAGATTGACGCCATTTTGACGTGAACGATATTTATATTGATTTTATTCATTTCGAAATGAATTGAATTGAAAACGATTTCAAAATGAATTGAATTAAAAACGATTTCGAAATGAATTGAATTGAAAACGATTTCGAAATGAAATGAATTGAAAACGATTTCGAAATGAAATGAATTGAAAACGATTTCGAAATGAAATGAATTGAAAACGATTTCGAAATGAAATGAATTGAAAACGATTTCGAAATGAAATGAATTGAAAACGATTTCGAAATGAAATGAATTGAAAACGATTTCGAAATGAAATGAATTGAAAACGATTTCGAAATGAAATGAATTGAAAACGATTTCGAAATGAAATGAATTGAAAACGATTTCGAAATGAATTGAATATAAAACGAATTTGATTTGAATCGATTAGAAAACCAATTCGAATTAGATTGAATAGAAAACGAATTCGAATTGAATTAAATAGAAAACGGATTTGAATTGAATTGAATTCAATTGAAATCAATTTGAATTGAAATCAAATAGAAGTGAATGTAGAAAGAATTTACAAGGGAAAATTCAATTTTAATTTGAATTTGAATTAAAGGTTGAAATTGTCTTTAAATCAAATTTGAAATGACTTATAAAATTCGTTTTAAAAAGGTAATCGACGATATATATATAATATATATATTATATATATAATGGCCTGAATAGAACGCGCCGCGCCGCGGTAGTTCGTGAATTTCGACCATTTATTTCAAACGGACATTACGGGAGATCCGACCGTCGGATTCTCCTAAAACCGGAACCGTTGGGTTCGTATCAAAAAGAGCTTTCTAATGAATATTAGAAATTAGAAATCTAACGGTTGGATTTGGAATTATGTCCAAATCAAATTTGAAAAAGGTCGCTGTAAGTGCAGTTCGATGGCCGTTGATGGAAATCGACTGTACAGGCCTTGATAAAATTATTAAAAATAGTAATAATTTGTGTAAAATCATAAGAAATGATTTAGAAAGAATTGGGATGAAAAACTCCATATTTGAAAAGATAAAAATAGATTTTTATCGAAATGAACTAGTTTTGAACTAGAATTATAATTCTATTTATTTTTAAATAAATAAATTGAATTTGAAAAGGGTTTTAAAAATAACCAGAATTTCCAATGATTACATTGGAGTGGATTTGAATCGAAATGGTCTTCGGAATATTTCGATGTTTGAATTCGTGATTGTACAGGTGTTGTTATGGAAATTTGAAAGATATATATTTATATCGTTATTTCCAATACGACATTTGTTAATCGTAGATTTTGATATTGAATATAAGCCGATATATTTTCTATTCAGAGCCTTGTATTGAATATCAAATGCGATTTAGGGTTTGTCGTGAATGGTGTCTTCATTAACACTGTTCTTGAACCCAGTTGAGAAAGGATTAAATCTTTTTATTTAGATTTAATGAAGCGTAACAATTAAATGATATTTAATTGGAATTGAATTGATATTGATTTTTGGGTGTATCGTGGACAGTGTTTTAAATAACACTCGTTCTTTAACCCGAGAATTAATGAAATGTGGTTGGGTTTATCGTGAACCGTGTTTTAAATGACACTGATTCTTTAACCCAGTTAACGATTAAAACTAAGTGGAGTTTTAATGAATCTTTAATTAGATTGAAATAAACGTGAAATGGAGTATCACCAGTTTTGCTCCAGTCGTTAGTTAAATCTTTAATTAGATTTGAACGTGAAATGGTAATTGAATTTACCGATAACACCGTGGTGTTAGATATGAAGTATTACCAGTTTTACTTCATGGGATGAATAGGTTGGGATTGGGAAATTAAAACCAATGATTACTTCGGTAAAGTTCGTTAATCCCGACTAGTTTGAATTGAAATTCAAAAGAAGATTAAAGAATAAATTCAAGGAATTTATCTTGGATAAAATTAATGGGAACCTTTCCCTATGAATGTGAAATTTAGAAACTAACGGTCGGTTAGCCAAGTAGAATGGTTTTCTGAATATTGATCTGATGTTGGTTTCGGCCTTCGGGGTTAATATTTGGGGAATTATTCTCTTGATTAATTTACGGTTAGTGACTGATGAATTGGAATGAGGCGTATATTGTGTTTGTGTAACACTTATTTAAAATATACGCGAGTTATTTGGAAAGACCAGGTTTATCCCATTCTGAATAACTGATACGACGATAAGTCGAAGATGAAGACGATGGTCGAAGACCGGAAGTCTTCACGTTGTTTGGGTGATTACTGATGATCTTGATTGGGCTGTACACCCAAGAAGATGGAAACAGTTGGTGATCGTCCAGACGTACTTGGAGATGGATGGATATGCGAGGAAAGTGCCTCCGGTTTCGTTCAGACCCAGAACGGACTTGTAAATGGACTGTGTGTCTGACATTGGATTTTAGTCCGTGTGATTGATCTCTATTAAATATATATCTGTTTGGCGGCGGAGAATTTATTCTCTTGCTTAACGCCCTTCTCTGAGACGTACGAGCTCAGGGGTTATATATTGATAGATATCAATCGCATGGAGTGAATTGCCAGTGTGGCATGCTAAGATGCAAATGATCAAGGCTTCTGTTGAAAAGCAAAGTCTTGTGGTTGATGATCGAAGCACGGCCATTGTGGCGTAGCTTTGTGTAACGTTGATTCGCGAGTATCACACCCGGTATGAATCAAAAACGGGAGACGGACATCAGGGAGGACATGCGTTTCTTTCTAGTTAGGAGTGGCGTCAGTGCTTGAACTGGCTGACGAGTTTGACTCATGTGGATGTTACTTATTATTACTTGCTGAAAAGCGAGGCGCCTCGTGATTCGGTTTCGGCCGATGCTTCTGGTCGGCTGACGGGCTAGGCTTACGCCCCAAAGGGCGGGGAAACGCAGTGTTCAGGCATAATAATCCAAATCGGTGGACCGGCCCTGACGATCCATGGGGCAGTTGCGGCTGTTCCTGAGACACGGGCTAGAGCGTCTCGAATCGGTAGAGGACTATCTTTTGCCTCGGTTCATACCATAAATGATAACCCAACTTCCAATACGACGTGTAACGACCCGCATTCTACGCATCATAGGATCATAGAATATTTACTTCTTTCACATACGAAGTCGTATGGTCATGTAACTTTGGGGGACGACTATTGGGGTCATTTCCCATGTTCATGATTTTTCCCGATTTTTTTAAATGACCATTTTACCCCTAGTTATCACTGTTTTAGCCATAACTTTTGACTGGAAAGGAATTTTGACCTGAAACCACTTCCATTGGCTCCGGATGATGGTTTCTCTTTCCGTAGAGTGGTCACATTAGCCAAACGGACTCACCGTTTGGGAGATATGGCTGAAACAAGTTTCAGATGGTGAAAAACAGCTTAATTGGGCTTAAGCGGGTGATTAGCAGCTGGGCCCAAGGGGAATTTCGGGTTTAGGGGTATATAGGTGCTGATTAGGGTTAGAAAACATTTCTTTAGACATTTTCCAGCCGTCACTTTCATTTCCCTTAACCTAGCCATGGCCTCCACTCTCTAAATCTCTCTAAATCACCCAAAATCACTTCCTAATCAAGGATTAAGGCTTAGAGGCATCAAATCAAGGGGGATTAGCACAAGGACAGAGGTAGGGCTGCTGTTATATATTGGAATTCGTGCAAATCAGAGGTTCACTTCAGATTTGGAAGTTTTATTGTGGCAAAGGTGAGTGATAGCATCATTTCGACACTAATTACAGTTAATTAAGGGTAATTAGTGAAAATTAGCGAATTTATACACTAATAAATTCTGGAAAATCGTTTAGAAATTCTTAAATAAGGTTTTATGCCTCTGGTTGAAATTTGGTTCGATTTGATTAAGTTTTGCTAACCCTATGATCAGTTTTACTTAAACATGCTTAAGGGAAAATAAGGAGCTTTGGCCACTTTTGATCCATTTTGATTCATTTGAGTGTTTGTTTGCTGTTGTGGTTGCTATTATATGTTGCTATGACTCTAGGGTGTGTTTTGTGATTGCTTAGAAGTGTTAGTCTGGTCAAAAACGCCGTCGAATGGCGAGAAACTGTCGCTGGAACGAAGTGCAGGAATTTATCCGGATCGGATCGCCCCCATGCTCACGAACCGACCCGCCTTCTCGAACCGCGCCACAAGCCAGAGCTCGGAGCCACGAAGGGAAGACCGCGACCCGATCCGATGGCGCGACCCGTTCCACCGATGGCTGAAGACCCCGATCCGATTAGTCTCTCGTGAGAATGAACTACTCCGACCCGAACCGATCCACTTAAGAAGCTCACGATCCGAACCGATGTTCCTCCACGACTGAAGGGAACCAGATGGGTAGCTCGACCCGAATCAGTGGATTGCCACAAACTGATAAGCCCGAACCGACCCGACAAGGCGCCACGAGCTGACGAGGTGCGATCCATATGGTGCGACACGATTCGACGCTGGCGAACCGAACCAAGAAGGCTTCCACGATCCGACCCGAGCGTGAAGGATGATCCGAACCGATCCGAGGTTGATGGCTACGAGCTGGTGACTGCGAACCGAACCAGGAAGTTACGAACAGAATGAAAACCGATCTGGAGGATGATGACAGAAACCCGAGATGCAAAGGAAGCCCAAATGAGAAGTTAGAGCTCAAGATTCAGATGGGAATCAACGAGTTCGCTTCATGGTTGGGTTTTGCTGCGGGACGTGTGCCAAGGGGTTATCGACGTCTATAGCTTTGGACCACTATGGTAGGAGGTACGAAGGCGGATTCAGGGCCATTATGGCATCGGTAGAACCGAGGGCTACGACCAATGAAGTGGGTCATTGAAATGTTTGGTCATGACTCCAAGTGTTTGGCTTGGTCACAGCAAGGTTTCTACAAGTCGGGATTCGTCGTTACCTCAGTTTGTCTAGTGTTCCAAAGTGGTAGGTGTCGTATGCTTTACGCACTGAGTGAGTGATGTGAAGATGGTTGCTATGGATGGTTTGTTTGCTATCATTATGACATACACACCCCACCCCCGTATTCTTTACACTATTCATTATGGCACCTTGGAGTATTGTACGGTATGTGGTACTAACTCTTTGGTTGCAGGTCCAGGTTCAGGTATGGTTTAGTATACCTGTTATTACTCTGTTTAGATGCTTATCGCTCATACCAGGCTTTATGTCTGACCCAGAGTTTTATGTCTCCTCTTATTACTCTGGGTGCTCACACGAGCAGACTAGAGACAGGTTAACTGGTGATGCACGGGTAGATGATCCGGAGACGAGCATGAGGCTTCCACGTAATATATACAGTATTCTCCCTGTGTTGTTGAAGATCACTGCTTGGGCATTGGTGGTGCATCTTCTACTTTAGTTTTCTTTTGATTAGAAACAGTAAATTTGGAAAGTTGTAATAAGCTGTATTTGGATTTCCGCTGCCCTGATGTTGACATTGATTATTAGTTATCAGCTTATGCACTGTCTCGCCTGTTTTATGTCAAGTATGTTATTATTATATTTTTATCCCATGCGCTGTGAGATGTTCTACAGGTTCCTTGATTAGTTCATCCTCTTCTTTCCTTTCTCCTGACGACCGTCCCGTGCTAGTTGGGCATGTGTACAGCGCACTTTCGGTGGGAATGCAGGCTGGTGCGGGGCGGGCCGTCACACTTGGTATCAGAGCTCTAGGTTGCGTAGTTAACCTAGGGAAGCTATCAGGGAGAGATAATATACGTATACGAGAGAGCGTATTTGTGATTACTTTGGTTTTTAAAAGCTATATATATATATATATATACTATTACTAGTATAAGGATGAAGTCGTACTGCACTAGCACCACTATGGAGTCGTTAATCGTTTCCTTTTTCAGATTGACGATGAGCCGATATACTAGAGGTGCTGGTAGAGGAGCCAATAATGGGAATGCTGCTGACATGAGGACGATGTTTACTGACCTCATGAGAGAGATGCTTAGAGATGTGCAGAGGGCAGCTCCCAATGGTGGAAATGGTGGTGGTCCAATAGTGCAGGCGCCGAGGGTCGACTTCGCCAAGTTGAATAAGGATTATACTAGCCTTGGTGGAAAGCCGTTTCATGGAACAGAGTCGGCCACGGATGTTCAAGATTGGTTGGATAGTTGCGACCGTATCTTCGACGATTTGGGTATCAAGGATGCGATGAAGAGAAGGCTTGCGTCTCGTCAGCTGCAAGGACGAGCGATGAATTGGTGGAATGCTATTAGGGCAGCCACACCAGAAGATCAAGTTACTTGGGATCAGTTTAAAGCTCGCTTTAGCGAGAAGTTCATTCCAGCTGCTCAAAAGTCAGTGCTGTTTAAGAAATTCTTGGAGCTCAAGCAGAATGGCAGAGCTGTCTCGGAGTATATTGCTGAATTCGACACTTTGTCGAAGTACGGGTTATCTCTTATTGATACTGCCGAGAAAAAGAATGAGAAGTTCATAACCGGTTTGGATCAGTACTTGGGGGAAAGGCTTATTAATCACATCGATGAGTCGTTTGAGTCGATTGTAGGGAAAGCATTGAGGTCAGAAAGTCTCTACCCTAAGCCGAAAACTGAGGTTGCATCTGCAGAAGAGCCAAAACCACAAGCAAGTGGTGGGGGCAAGGGTGGTTCCCAGAATAAGAGAAAGCAGAATCAGACTAAGGATGGCCAGAAGAAAAAGAACAAGCAAGATGTGGAGTGCTTCAGCTGTGGTAAGAAGGGACATTATGCTAGTAATTGTCGGGCCAAGCCAGCAGATAGGAAGTGCTTCAACTGTGGCCAGATGGGACATCACAAGGACAAGTGTCCACAGCCCCCTAAGGAAAAGCAAATGGTGAAAGCATATGCTCTTAATGCTATTCCTTCTTCGTCGAATGCCCCAACAGCGGCGGAGAAGGGAAAGAATGTCGTCATTCAAGGTATGCTTTCTGTTTATGATGTTCCTGTTAGAGTTTTGTTTGATACCGGAGCTTCCAGTTCTTTCATATCTAGTGACCTGGTAGATAGGTTGGGATTGGAGCCCGAGATTGTCGATAGACCTTTAGTGGTGACGAACCCGATTGGTGGTTCGACTAGCCTTAGCATGATTTGTCGTAATGTGGTCTTATCGAGTCATGGATGCATGTTTGTTTGTGATTGCTTTGTTTTGGGCTTTACTGGGTTTGGCATTATTTTGGGAGTAGATTGGCTCCAAAGATACGGGGTGGTGGTAGACTGTGAGGGCTTGTTGGTGACAGCTAGAGCGGATGATGGGCGGAGGATAGTGTTTGGTGGTCTACCCAGTGAGGGGGTATTGGCTAGTTTTCTAAACTCCCTCGACATTCCGCATAGTGAGTTGTCAGGTTTGCCCATGGTTGGCCAGTATCCGGATGTTTTCGAAGAAGTGACCGGACTTCCACCACACCGAGAGATTGAGTTCCGTATTGATTTGGTAAAAGATGTCAGGCCTATAGTGATGCCACTTCGTCGTATGGCACCAAGAGAGCAGCGAGAGCTCGAGGTGCAAGTCAGCGATCTTTTGAAGAAGGGATTTATCAGAAGGAGTGTTTCTGAATGGGGAGCACCAGTTGTGTTTGCTACCAAGGCGGATGGTTCCCTTCGTTTGTGTGTAGACTACCGCGAGTTGAATAAAGTGACGAGGAAGAACAAGTATCCTCTACCGCGGATAGATGATTTGTTTGATCAGTTGAGTGGCGCGAGAGTATTTTCTCAGTTGGATCTCGCGACAGGTTTTCATCAGCTTAGAGTGGAAGCTGAGAGTATAGCTAAAACGGCATTTCGGACGCCGTCTGGGTTTTACGAGTGGTTGGTCATGCCATTCGGGCTGACCAATGCCCCAGCATATTTTGTGGATCTTATGAATAGGGTATTCAGAGATCAGTTGAATAAGTTTGTCCTTGTGTTCGTTGATGATATTTTGGTCTATTCGAGGACAGAGGAAGAACACAAGGAACATTTAAGAGTAGTGATGGAGGTGTTGAGAAAACACCAATTGAAAGCAAAGTTTTCTAAGTGTCACTTCTGGAAGAGGGAAGTGAGGTTCTTGCGCCATGTTGTATCAGAGAATGGTATTGCCGTAGACCCAGCAAAG
The DNA here is from genome assembly GCA_030737875.1 of Allium sativum. Taxonomy (NCBI): domain Eukaryota; kingdom Viridiplantae; phylum Streptophyta; class Magnoliopsida; order Asparagales; family Amaryllidaceae; genus Allium; species Allium sativum. The sequence continues at coordinate 41,378,147 of CM060913.1, forward strand.
GTGGCTACGGTACAGGATTGGCCTACGCCCAAGAATGCAACAGATGTAAGAAGTTTCTTGGGGTTAGCGGGATATTATCGTAAGTTTATCCAAGGTTTCTCCAAGATAGCAGCACCATTGACCCAGTTGACCAAGAAGAATCAAGCCTTTGTCTGGGATGAAAGGTGCAAGAATGCATTCAAAAGTTTAAAGGACAAGTTGACAAGCGCACCAGTGTTAGTCATTCCTAAAGGGAATGAAGAGATGACGGTATACACGGACGCCTGTGGTACCGGACTGGGTGCTGTATTGATGCAAGGCGGTAGAGTTATAGCTTACGCAAGTCGGCAATTGAAACCGCACGAGAGAAGATACCCTACCCATGATTTAGAATTGGTAGCGATCGTGTTCGCGTTAAAGATGTGGAGACACTATCTCTTGGGAGAAAGATTTGAGCTGTTTACAGATCATAAGTCGTTAAAGTATCTCTTCTCTCAGAAAGATCTGAATCTCCATCAGCAGATATGGTTAGAGTTCTTAGCTTCCTATGATTTTGACATCGCATACACACCAGGAAAGGGCAATGCGGTGGCTGATGCATTGAGTAGAAGACATGCCAGCTTAGGGGCTATGTTCCTTGAATGGAAGCAACTGGAGTTTATCGCGGGGTTTGATTTCAGACCAAAGTGCGAATTGGATCCAGAAATGTTAACAAGTTTGACGGTCAGACCCACTTTGATTGAGCGGATCGGCTCTAGTCAGAGGGACGATCCTAACCTATTGGAAATCATCTCCAAGTTAGAGATGGGTATCGATGAGGAGATGAACAAGTATGGGCTTGATCGAGATAGATGGCTTAGAAAGAATGGAAAGCTTGTTGTACCCAATGTCAATGGATTGAGGGATGAAGTGCTTAGAGAATGTCATCACTCAAAGCTGACTATACACCCCGGTGGTAATAAGATGTATAGAGACATGAAACAGACTTACTACTGGGAAGGAATGAAAAGAGACGTTGGGAAGTTTATATCCAAATGCATGAATTGCCAGCTAGTTAAAGCCGAGCAAAAGAAGCCTAGTGGATTGTTACAGCCATTGGAAATTCCTGAATGGAAATGGGAGCAAGTCTCGATGGATTTCATCGATGGTTTACCAAGGACTAGAACGGGACATGATAGCATTTGGGTGATTGTGGATCGATTGACTAAAAGCGCAAGGTTTATACCAGTCAAATCGACCAGAACAGCAGCTAAGTTAGCAGAGTTGTATTTGAAGTGGGTAGTGAGATTTCATGGAGTACCCAAAAGCATTGTGAGCGACCGAGACCCGTTGTTCACTAGTGGGTTTTGGAAGAGCTTACAAGAGGCTCTAGGGTCAGAGTTACATCTCAGTACCGCATATCATCCTCAGACCGACGGTCAAACGGAGAGGGTGAACCGTATCTTGGAAGACCTCTTGAGAGCATGTATATTGGATTTTGGTGGATCATGGGATGACCATTTGCATCTAGTAGAGTTTGCATATAATAATAGCTACCAATCCAGTATCGGTATGGCTCCGTTTGAAGCTTTGTACGGGAGACCGTGCAACTCACCATCATGTTGGATAGAGACTGGCGAGAAGTTTATGCTTGGACCAGATGTGGTGAGGGAAATTTCAGATAAGATTAAGATCATTCAACAACGAATGAAGGCTGCCCAAGATAGGCAGAAGAGTTATGCTGATAAGAGGAGAAGAGACTTAAAATTCTCCGTTGGTGACTTGGTGTTTGTCAAGATCTCTCCGTTGAAGAGCGTAATACGATTTGGCAGGAGAGGCAAGTTGGCACCAAAATTCGTTGGCCCATTCCCTGTTCTTGAACTAGTCGGGAATTTGGCATATAGAATTGACTTACCGGGGAAGATGGCGGGAGTTCATAACGTATTTCATGTTTCCCAACTAAGGAAGTTCGTTCACGACTCAGATATGACTATTTCACCTGATCAGTTGGAGGACTTCGAAGTAGAACCCGAGGCGGTTGGGAACCGCAAGCCGGCCTATATTGTCGAGCACGACATGAAGCAACTTCGAAGGAAGACGGTGAAGCTAGTCAAGATACAGTGGAGCGAGGACGAGAAAGATTGTACTTGGGAGACAGAGGAGAACATTAGGAAGTCACACCCAGAACTCTTTGCCTGGTAAGATTTTGACTTCGATTTATTTTTCCGCATGCTAGGATAGACTTGTTCGCTTGTTTTGCATGATTGATTGTTGTATGTGGTTGTTAGGCATGCGGGATCCTTTATATGTTTTGGGTTAAGGAATTTCGGGGGCGAAATTTCTTAAGTGGGGGAGAGTGTAACGACCCGCATTCTACGCATCATAGGATCGTAGAATATTTACTTCTTTCACATACGAAGTCGTATGGTCATGTAACTTTGGGGGACGACTATTGGGGTCATTTCCCATGTTCATGATTTTTCCCGATTTTTTTAAATGACCATTTTACCCCTAGTTATCACTGTTTTGGCCATAACTTTTGACTGGAAAGGAATTTTGACCTGAAACCACTTCCATTGGCTCCGGATGATGGTTTCTCTTTCCGTAGAGTGGTCACATTAGCCAAACGGACTCACCGTTTGGGAGATATGGCTGAAACAAGTTTCAGATGGTGAAAAACAGCTTAATTGGGCTTAAGCGGGTGATTAGCAGCTGGGCCCAAGGGGAATTTCGGGTTAAGGGGTATATAGGTGCTGATTAGGGTTAGAAAACATTTCTTTAGACATTTTCCAGCCGTCACTTTCATTTCCCTTAACCTAGCCATGGCCTCCACTCTCTAAATCTCTCTAAATCACCCAAAATCACTTCCTAATCAAGGATTAAGGCTTAGAGGCATCAAATCAAGGGGGATTAGCACAAGGACTGAGGTAGGGCTGCTGTTATATATTGGAATTCGTGCAAATCAGAGGTTCACTTCAGATTTGGAAGTTTTATTGTGGCAAAGGTGAGTGATAGCATCATTTTGACACTAATTACAGTTAATTAAGGGTAATTAGTGAAAATTAGCGAATTTATACACTAATAAATTCTGGAAAAACGTTTAGAAATTCTTAAATAAGGTTTTATGCCTCTGGTGGTTCGATTTGATTAAGTTTTGCTAACCCTATGATCAGTTTTACTTAAACATGCTTAAGGGAAAATAAGGAGCTTTGGCCACTTTTGATCCATTTTGATTCATTTGAGTGTTTGTTTGCTGTTGTGGTTGCTATTATATGTTTCTATGACTCTAGGGTGTGTTTTGTGATTGCTTAGAAGTGTTAGTCTGGTCAAAAACGCCGTCGAATGGCGAGAAACTGTCGCTGGAACGAAGTGCAGGAATTTATCCGGATCGGATCGCCCCCATGCTCACGAACCGACCCGCCTTCTCGAACCGCGCCACAAGCCAGAGCTCGGAGCCACGAAGGGAAGACCGCGACCCGATCCGATGGCGCGACCCGTTCCGCCGATGGCTGAAGACCCCGATCCGATTAGTCTCTCGTGAGAATGAACTACTCCGACCCGAACCGATCCACTTAAGAAGCTCACGATCCGAACCGATGTTCCTCCACGACTGAAGGGAACCAGATGGGTAGCTCGACCCGAATCAGTGGATTGCCACAAACTGATAAGCCCGAACCGACCCGACAAGGCGCCACGAGCTGACGAGGTGCGATCCATATGGTGCGACACGATCCGACGCTGGCGAACCGAACCAAGAAGGCTTCCACGATCCGACCCGAGCGTGAAGGATGATCCGAACCGATCCGAGGTTGATGGCTACGAGCTGGTGACTGCGAACCGAACCAGGAAGTTACGAACAGAATGAAGACCGATCTGGAGGATGATGACAGAAACCCGAGATGCAAAGGAAGCCCAAATGAGAAGTTAGAGCTCAAGATTCAGATGGGAATCAACGAGTTCGCTTCATGGTTGGGTTTTGCTGCGTGACGTGTGCCAAGGGGTTATCGACGTCTATAGCTTTGGACCACTATGGTAGGAGGTACGAAGGCGGATTCAGGGCCATTATGGCATCGGTAGAACCGAGGGCTACGACCAATGAAGTGGGTCATTGAAATGTTTGGTCATGACTCCAAGTGTTTGGCTTGGTCACAGCAGGGTTTCTACAAGTCGGGATTCGTCGTTACCTCAGTTTGTCTAGTGTTCCAAAGTGGTAGGTGTCGTATGCTTTACGCACTGAGTGAGAGATGTGAAGATGGTTGCTATGGATGGTTTGTTTGCTATCATTATGACATACACACCCCACCCCCGTATTCTTTACACTATTCATTATGGCACCTTGGAGTATTGTACGGTATGTGGTACTAACTCTTTGGTTGCAGGTCCAGGTTCAGGTATGGTTTAGTATACCTGTTATTACTCTGTTTAGATGCTTATCGCTCATACCAGGCTTTATGTCTGACCCAGAGTTTTATGTCTCCTCTTATTACTCTGGGTGCTCACACGAGCAGACTAGAGACAGGTTAACTGGTGATGCACGGGTAGATGATCCGGAGACGAGCAGGAGGCTTCCACGTAATATATACAGTATTCTCCCTGTGTTGTTGAAGATCACTGCTTGGGCATTGGTGGTGCATCTTCTACTTTAGTTTTCTTTTGATTAGAGACAGTAAATTTGGAAAGTTGTAATAAGCTGTATTTGGATTTCCGCTGCCCTGATGTTGACATTGATTATTAGTTATCAGCTTATGCACTGTCTCGCCTGTTTTATGTCAAGTATGTTATTATTATATTTTTATCCCATGCGCTGTGAGATATTCTACAGGTTCCTTGATTAGTTCATCCTCTTCTTTCCTTTCTCCTGATGACCGTCCCGTGCTAGTTGGGCATGTGTACAGCGCACTTTCGGTGGGAATGCAGGCTGGTGCGGGGCGGGCCGTCACACGACGTCTTGCGGTTTTGATTGTAAACATTATATATGGCGACATAGTGTTATGGGGCATTCATGCCGCCTATGATTGATACTTATGATTTGAAGTTGTTTTATACACTATGCACTTATAATAGTATCAAACGATTTTTTTTAACCGTATCAAGCATTCTTTGGCTGTTATAAGGGAAAACCCTATCCTCGGCTGCGTTGCAATGTGTGATGGGACCTGGGTCTTATAATAGCTTCATTTTTCTTTATTTAGCATTGCGCTGTTATGTTTTATGCACTGGTATTCTTGGGAGGAAACCCGTTCCGTGTTATACGGCGTGGTCCCTTGATTTACCTAATGATTTAAAATAAAGATTAACTGTTTTAGTTCTCACACCAGTCACATGACTGACCTGGAGTTTATTGTTTTAACCTAAACTCTGGGTGCCCTTATTTTTGACACGGGCAGTTAGTAGTTTTGGTTTTGCAGATTTATATTCACAGGATCCTGGTTTACAGCTGGAATGATATCCGGAAAGCTTTGTATCCGCATATTTACTTCTAGTTGTGTATTGTATTATTTTCCGCTGTTATGTATTTAAATGTAATTTAAATCTCTGATATTTCTGTGTAATATTCATTTATACTCTGTATATTCTTGTAATCTGATGCATTGGTGTAATATACAATGAAATGTTCTTTTGTATGCGTTCTGTTGTGGCTTGTTCTCGAACTATCCGCCGCTTTCCTTTACGGGGAAGTTACGGGTTCTCACACCTTGCAATAGACAAAGCTCACCGCTCCAATTTCTACAATCATTTGCTGACACAAATTCTCGGATTCAGAGTTTGAATCCACTTCTTTTATGACAAACATTTATTATAACGCTAACGTTATAAACTCTACTTCTGAAATATCTAACTTAACATCTAACTTTTTATTTCTTACTTTGAATAATTTACCTACTCTAATTTATTTATAAATAAATAAATCTTGATTTAAAAATCGGAAAGTAAATAATACTTTCTCGAATTTGATATAATTGAATTCGACGTATAACTCACTTTTGAGTAATCTCTATTCGATTAACTCCTTCGAATAACTAATATTCGATTAACTCAACGTCCATATTCAGTTTCAAATATCGATGTTGAAATTAATTCTTACTTCTCTATATAAGTCATGACTTATATATTCCATTTATCCAATGATAAATATTTTTACTTTAATTTATAAAATATTATTTATAAATTGTCTTCTCCATTTTATCTGTTTAAAACAGATATCTATTTAAATATTTACCTTAAACCAATATTGTGTTACACCCGTGTGTGGAGCACGGATCTAAACCTTCCAAATGTAAAGTTTTCCTTTTTATAAAATTCTTTTTATTTTATAAAACAATTCCTTTTATAATTCTATTTATTTTCCCAATAAATATTTCTTTTATAGTTTTATTTATTTAACAAACAAATATTCCCTTTTCAATTCTATTTATTTAACAAATAAATATTCTTTTTCAATTCTATTTGTAAATGTTTTACAAATATTTCCTTTCCAATTCTATTTGTAAATGTTTACAAATATTCCATTTTCAAAACGCTTTTGATTATAACTAATTTCTTTTATAAAATTCCTTTTCTTTTATATATAAAATCCATTGGTTTTATATAAATAATTTATTTTCAAAATACACTTTTGAAAATCACTTTTTCTGCATTCCAATATTTCTTACGGTATTTAAAATACCCAAATAACAATGATCGATATCATTCAACACACATAATCAACACATATTATATATCACACCATATATTACAATATATGAAAACAACAGTAAAATAAATGTTGAGGAATCCAGTTGGATTCCTCCGACCTGTTTCCCTGCATCGTAGATGTTAAACAATATAATTAACATCAACTTCTTTTCACTGTGAAATATTCTGATAAACAGAATCGATATTTGATTAACGATTCATACATATATCGTTATCTGTAATTTCAATCAACACATAAGCAATTCAACCAAACAGTCAACACACAGCAATCAATCATCATTTATCAGTTCTAAAAATACATTATAAAAATATAACTGTTCAGAGTTAGTGAGTTTTACTCACATTGGACGATCACGTTAAATAACGATAACTGTCGCTTGATTCAGAAGGATAATTTATTTCACTATAAATTGTAACGAGCTCGAATTCACCCTCAGTTAGTTCTAGTGTGTAGCCACCGTCCATATGATCCTAATGAATTTGACCATTCGAAATTCTGATTCAGCATGTACCAGTTATGGTATTTAGAAGTTAATACACATTTAAAATTAAATAAACCTGAATTTAAAAAAAAAATCTGGTCCTTAACTTTGAAACCGGCCCAATGCCACTTCAAACCCAACACCATATAAACCCGTCTTCCCCAAAAGCTTAGTACCGAACTCCTCCAGTAAAATTCTCCACCATTTCGAATTGCTTCCCTCACCAATATCTCATCCTTTACTCCATGAATTCCAGAACTACCAACACCATTGTTCTCTTCTCAACTTCCTCTCCCATCTCCTACCCTAACCGTCGAACTCGGATCACCCTGCTGCAGCGCGTCGACGGCTGTCCTCCACGCACCAGCACAAAATGTGCGACAACTATCTCGATGGAATACCCAAAAAAATAGCACATACGATCGAATTTCACTCCTCAATCCAAAAATACTATTAGTTTCTTCGATTTCAACCCCAACTACTCGAATCTGCCAACCCTAACTCGCGGTTCCCAAAAACCCGTCGACAGCAGCATGCGTCGATCTAAAAAAAAGGTATGGGGATGAAGAACGAAACACAGGGAGTCGGAAAATATAGGTTTAGTAATTTATAGGATTTAATTCCTATTTCTATGAATTTCAAAACCCATGAACTTTTTACTGGAAGAGGAAATTTAACAGAGGCGCATTTGCTATTGACTTTAGGTGTTGCAGAATTAGGTTTAGGAATAGGGTATTATATAGGAGAATTTTGATATATTTTTTATTTGTACTTACTTTTAAGCACACGTTGTATGTACTGATCATTTAAAAATTCCTATGATCACACATAATACCCAAAAATCACGAAAATGGACATGCAGCTATAGTTCGACATTACAGATCCAACGAAACTGGTTTCGTCAAATTCCGACTCTGTTTGCTCACATAGCTATTTTTAAAGCCAATTATTGTCTGTTTGTCACATTAAAATCCCGTACGGCCACATACAAACTTCAAAAATCACGAAAATTGAAATCTAGCAATAATTTAATATTGCGGATCCAACAAAATTAGTTTTGTCGAAAACGGAGGTCGCATGCAAAACTGGCTATTTTTAAAGCTCTAAATAGACCATTTAAATATATAAATATATTTAAAAATAATTAAATTAAATATTTATAAATAAATATTATCGTATATATATTCACAAAGAATACCACACAACTCCATATCGGCTTTATAACTCGATATTCAAAATCCAATGTTACATCGATATTCGATTCATATTTAAAATCCATTTAAAAATATAAATAAATCGATATAAATTATAAAAAAATTCCATAGCGACTTTTTCTGAAATTTGGTTTGGACATAAATCAAAATCTACACAATGAAATCCAAATTTTTCTCTTCCATTAGAAAAATAAACTTCACTAGCTCCGAACATTTCTTGTTTCACAGAAATCCGATTTAAAACGGACCCTATATATTCAGTTGAAGTTCAAATCGCCAAACAGCGAACTGTCGTGCAATTTCGAGCTCGATGATAATTATACGTTCAAACTTCGTTTAAATAATATATTCGTTAATAAAATTCAGCTCTATACTGGATTATAAATTGTCCAGTTCACATTATATTGTCAATTAACAATTTCTGACTATTTCAGAAATAAATATATTATTATATTATTTAAATTAATTAAATATTCAAAATTATTTAATTAAACGACCATATAAATCTCTAAATCACTATTTATATAATTAAATAAATTAATTATAATACCGTAAAAATACGGGACATTACATTCTTCCCCCCTTAAAATAATTTCATCCTCGAAATTGTAAGGTAGAAATCAAACCCTACTCATTGATTAAAAATTATTTGTTTAATTCTTAAATCCCATTTTCACTATACCAATTAATTTTAATTAAATTATTAATTTATTTCTACTAACGAAAATTTCCATAAACTCTGAAAATTTTCTAACACCCGAAATTTTTGAATTTTTTTGCGAGCACCTCCTTTGTACTGGTCAATCGGTACAACTACAACTCGCCTCTCTGGGCCTTCTCCATCCCAAAAGAAAATCAAACAACCAAGCGACTTACCAACTCGGCTCATAAATCTTATATCTAATAGAAATATAAAATTGTACCTTTTTGTCGGGCATATCATTATATCTTTCCATCTGCTGTTAATTCAGCATATACCCATGTCATCCCAATCAAATTCCAATCTGTTTTTATACACAAATCCAACCATTCGCTTATACCTAAGTGGAATTCCGTTCAAACTCCAATTCAAATCCCAATTCAAAATTCTTACTCAACAATTCAATTTACTCGATATCATTATATTTTAATTCAATTCAATTTTCACATAATTGATTTCAATTTAATTCCAATTGCTTTTCCAACTGTCAATTCAATTTGGTTTTAATTCCACAATCTTTCCCTGGGAATTTTAAACAGTTTACCATATCGAAAATTAAACTTTCCTTTTAAGGATTCAAACACTTTCTTTTCTTAAATCAATTCAAAAACAATGTCTTTGGTAGTAATCCGTCACTTAGAAACTCGAAAATGAACACTAATGATGTCGCGATTCATCATCAGGGTTATTTTCCAGCTATCGAAGTGAATTCAATACTATATCACTTTCAAAATCGCTTTTAAACTATTTCTTTTTGAAATACATTTCAAAATACCTTTCACAATGCTGGTAAAACAATTTAAAATTTCCCAGGATTTTAAAATTCTCATATGTTTAATTCAAATCCATTTACAAACACTTTTCCAAATTTTGGGAATTTCAATTCCAATTCTGATTTAAATTTCAGATTTAATTCATTTCGATTTCATATATTATATTCATATGAATTTCAATTGGTTATTTACATAACCATTCCAATTATAATCTTATTCGATTATAATAGCTACCAATATATCCAATATATTATAATACTTCAAATATCAATACTTTGTTCATATCAAAATATAATTTGGGTAAAATTATTTCATTTACCCTCTTTTCAAAACATACAGTGTCGGTTCATCGTATTCGAGTGTTTATAAACCCCTACCGATACAGTGGATCAAACTGATCGACCAGAATTCATAAACCACTCAACCAACAAATCTCCACAATATAAAATCATTTTATATCAAATAACTAATACGTTCACTCGTATATATACACTCAACTCAATATAGGGCATTGCTAACCCCATCTCTACTGAGTCACTCCACAGAGCCAAGGTAATTACTTAACCTAAGCTCTGATACCACTGTAAAGACCCAGGGAATTTGCGATCCTGGATATCGGCATACAACACTATGTCGACTATTCAAGCATCGAAAACACCGGATAGTCCATGAAAGAAATTAGAGGGTAAGAATAGATAAGATAGAAACTTAGAATAGAAGAAGAAGAAGAACATACAACATCAGAGTAAACATGAATCTCACGGTGGAACGAATAAATATATTTCATAATATAACTTTGAAATAAAACAGTATATGCATACAGTACCATTATTAGAGCATAACACTTACAACATAGCGGAAATAACAATAGCTATATAATCCTGAAGCCTCCTGTTCTAGCTCCTCAAGTATTTGTAAATCCCGACTACTTGACTGCCTGTACAAAATTGGGCACCCAAGAGTTTAGGGAAAACAAAACAAACTCTGGGTCAGTCATGTGACTGGTGTGAGTAAACTCAAATCATTTGATTTAACTTTCAAAATCCTTTTGAAACAAAGGATAATCAAAAGACCGATCCACACATAAACACGAATGGCTTTTACCTTACGATAACCTAAAATATTTCTAAAACGATACTTGTTTGATATTATAATAATGTCTAGATCAAGTAAATAGAAATCTAGCAGAAACGCTTGCATCTAACGTTCTACATATATAATATACAATCAAAACCGCGGGCTCTTATTAAGGGAATGGATTCCAACTATGACAAGGTATGGATCCACCTTCCGATCAGTGTACTCTAGAAGCGATACACTTGAGTTCAACAAGAACATCTTGTAACTCGACCACACATGACCGACCATTCATTTCTCTTGAATGTATCGATTATATTGCCACCCCTTGGTAAGTATTCCAACATAACCGTTCCCGGGAGATGCAGAATTGAAAGAAGTACAAAATGAATATTCTCTAGATGGTGACAATATACCCTAATTGGGTGCGGCCCACTTAGCTATGATGCCTGCCTGATTTCTGTCATTTCCCAGTTGATGAGGCTTGAGGTTATAACGTATCTCTATACAGATCACATCTTCATTTATTTTGAATGCCACATCATCATATCTGTCAAATCACAAATTGATTTCCCCAAAAATACCACTGGTATAAGCTAAGAGAAACGAATTCCTTCGCTACCAACGTAAATATGTTTGAAATGATCAACTTGCGCGATCTACCAGATATACTCTGTCAAACTTTCGTCCATTCAAGTTGTCCTAGGACTGGACAAACCGAAGGCACTATTCAATACATCCATCTTAGGCAATCTCTACCTAAGATTTATACAATAGCCCTTGCACTTTACTCTATCTTCAATATATTTAGCATACTTGGTTTACAACGCTTATGCCAATACGGAGTGACTCTTCGGATAATAATCCAACCGGTCTCTCCATATTAAAAACGTTAAAATGGTCAAAAACTTTGATAGTCAGTGATTCAACTATTGAATGAAAAATGTCTGTGTACACACAACGATCTTGTTTCCAAATGGAATTATCGATCAAATCATCAAACATATGTATATATATATATTCATATTTCCTTATTTTCTATGTTTAGAAAATATATGTTATTAACACTGGAAAACGTTTCCATAGCTTATTTACGTATCACTATTCTTCCACAACTATCAGTCTCTGACTGTAAACTATTATGAGAACAATTCCCTAAGTATCAATCTCGAAGGTCAAAACCAACATCAGATAGACACTTAGAAAACCATTCAAACTAATCTCTAGTCAGTTTCTAATTTAGCTTAACTCCGTTTCTTAATTCCTTATAAATAAAACATTCCAGTTTCTATATTTAGAAAATATCGCTGATTCTATATTTGGAAAACGTTTCCAAAACTCATTTATATGGATTTCAAACTAACATTGTATAAAACATCGCTACGAACGCTCCATCCATAAATCGCTTATTACTTAACTGTATTTCTAACTAACTCTCGCCCTCGAACCTCAACTATTTCTTAGTTAAGTAAGGAAGTAAATCAAGTTGGGGGTATAGTTACCTCTCAGACCTTAACTGAACAACGTTCTTAACCTTGCAATAGACAAAGCTCACCGCTCCAATTTCTACAATCATTTGCTTACGCAAATTCTCGGATTCAGAGTTTGAATCCACTTTTTTTATAAAAACATTTATTATAACGCTAACGTTATAAACTCTACTTCTGAAATATCTAACTTAACATCTAACTTTTTATTTCTTACTTTGAATAATTTACCTACTCTAATTTATTTATAAATAAATAAATCTTGATTTAAAAACCAGAAAGTAAATAATACTTTCCCGAATTCGATATAATTGAATTCGACATATAACTCTCTTTTGGGTAATCTCTATTCGATTAACTCCTTCGAATAACAAATATTCGATTAACTCTTCATCCATATTCAGTTTCAACTATTGATGTTGAAATTAATTCTTACTTCTCTATATAAGTCCTGACTTATATATTCCATTTATCCAATGATAAATATTTTTACTTTAATTTATAAAATATTATTTATAAATTATCTTCTCCATTTTGTCTTTTTAAAATAGATATCTATTTAAATATTTACCTTAAACCAATGTCGTGTTACACCCATGTTCGGAGCATGGGTCTAAACCTTCCAAATGTAAAGTTTTCATTTTATAAAATTCTTTTCATTTTATAAAATAATTCCTTTTATAATTCTATTTATTTTCCGAATAAATATTTCTTTTATAGTTTTATTTATTTCACAAAAGAATATTCCCTTTTCAATTCTATTTATTTAACAAACAAATATTCTTTTTCAATTCTATTTGTAAATGTTTTCCAAATATTTCCTTTCCAATTCTATTTGTAAATGTTTACAAATATTCCCTTTTCAAAACCCTTTTGATTTTATAACTAGTTTCTTTTATAAAATCCCTTTTCTTTTATATATAAAATCCATTGGTTTTATATAAATAATTTATTTTCAAAATACACTTTTGAAAATCCCCTTTTCTACATTCTAGTATTTCTTACGGTATTTAAAATACCCAAATAACAATGATCGATATCATTCAACACACATAATCAACACAGATTATATATCACATCATACATTACAATATATGAAAACAACAGTAAAATAAATGTTAAGGAATCCAGTTGGATTCCTTCAACCTGTTTCCCTGCATCACAGATGTTAAACAATATAATTAACATCAACTTCTTTTCATTATGAAATATTCTAATAAACAGAATCGATATTTGATTAACGATTCATACATATTTTGTTATCTATAATTTCAATCAACACCTAAGCAATTCAACCAAACAGTCAACACACAATAATCAATCATCATTTATCAGTTCTAAAAATACGTTATAAAAATATAACTGTTCAGAGTTCGTGAGTTTTACTCACATTGGACGATCATCGTTAAATAATGATAATTGTTGCTTGATTCAGTCGGATAATTTATTTTGCTATAAATTGTAACGAGCTCGAATTCACCCTCAGTTAGTTCCTGTGTGTAGCCACCGTCCATACGATCCTAACAGTTCTGACCGTTCGAAATTTTGATTCAGTATGTACCAGTTGTGGTATTCAGAAGTAAATACACATTTAAAATTAAATAAACATGAATTAAAAAAATCTGGGCCTTAACTTTGAAATCGGCCCATTGCCACTTCAAACCCAACACCGTATAAACCCGTCTTCCCCAAAAGCTTAGTACCGAACTCCTCCAGTATAATTTTCCACCATTTCAAATTGCTTCCCTCACCAATATCTCATCCTTTACTCCATGAATTCCAGAACTACCAACACCATTGTTCTCCTCTCAACTTCCTCTCCCATCTCCTGCCCTATCCGTCGAACTCGGATCACCCTACTGCAGCGCGTCGACGGCTGTCCTCCACGCACCAGCACAAAACTTGCGACAACTATCTCGACGGAATACCCAAAATAATAGCACATACGATCGACTTTCACTCCTCAATCCAAAAATACTATTAGTTTCTTCGATTTCAATCCCAACTACTCGAATCCGTTAACCCTAACTCGCGGTTCCCAAAAACCCGTCGACAGTAGCATGCGTCGATCTCAAAAAAAAGGTATGAGGATGAAGATCGAAACATAGGGAGTCAGAAAATATTGGTTTAGTAATTTATAGGATTTAATTCCTATTTCTATGAATTTCAAAACCCACGAACTTTTTACTGGAAGAGGAAATTTAACAGAGGCGCATTTGCTGTTGACTTTGGGTGTTACAGAATTAGGTTTAGGAATAGGGTATTATATAGGAGAATTTTAATATATTTTTTATTTGAATAAAATATTTATTTTTAAGCACACGTTATATGTACTTATCATTTATAAATTCCTATGATCACAATAATAACCAAAAATCACGAAAATGGGCATGTAGCTACAGTTCGACATTACGGACCCAAGAAACTAGTTTCGTCAAATTCCGACTCCGTTTGCTCACACAACATATTTTTAAAGCCAAATTATTGTGTTTTTTTCACATTAAAATCCCATACGGCCACATACAGACTTCAAAAATCACGAAAATTGAAAGCTAGCAATAATTTAATATTGCGGATCCAAAAAAATTAGTTTTGTCGAAAACGGAGATCGTATGCAAAACTGGCCATTTTTAAAGCTCTAAATAGACCATTTAAATATATAAATATATTTAAAAATAATTAAATTAAATATTATCGTATATATATTCACAAAGAATATCACACAGATCCATATTGGCTTTATAACTCGATATTCAAAATCCAGTGTTACATCGATATTCGATTCATATTTAAAATCCATTTAAAAATATAAATAAATCGATATAAATTATAAAGGAATTTTATAGCGACTTTTTCTGAAATTTGATTTGGACATAAATTAAAATCTACACAATGAAATCCCGATTTTTCTCTTCCATTAGAAAAATATACTTCACCAGCTCTGAACGTTTCTTATTTCACAGAAATCCAATTTAAAACGGACTCTGTATGTAACGACCCACATTTTTCAGCGACATAAATAATTTATTTAATTATTTAAATAATGGTTTGGTCATTTAAAATGACCGGAATTAATTAAGATTGGATATTTAATAAGAATAAATAATATAATAGAATAATATATTTAATTTCTAAAATAGTCAGAAATGGTAGAATTCACAAAATAGTGTGAATTGGATCATCTGTGATATTTAATTCAGTTTAGAATTGAATTAGAATAACGAATATATTATTTGAACGGTAGTTTGAACATATAATTATATTATAATTAAAATCGAGCTCGAAATAGCACGGCAGTTCGCTATTTGGCAATTTGAACTTAAACTGGATATACAGGATTCGTTTTAAATCGGATTTCTGTGAAACAAGAAACGCTAGGAGATGGTGAATTATCTTTTTCTGATGGAAGAGAAAAAACGAGATTTCGTCGTGTAGATTTTTAGTTATATCCAAATCAAATTTTAGAAAAGTCGCTATGGAATTCCTTTATAATTTATATCGATTTATTTATATTTTAAAATGGATTTTTAAATATAAATCGAATACCGATGTAACACCGGATTTGAAATATCGAGTTATAAATCCCAGTGTAGTGGTGAGATATTCTGTTGTGAATATATACGATAATATTTATTTTTAAATATTAAATTTAAATGTTTTTAAATATATTTATATATTTAAATGGGTTATTTAGAGCTTTAAAAATAGCCAATTTTTCAAACGACCTCAGAATTCGACGAAACTAATTTTGTTAGGTCCACAATATTAAATTATTATTAGATTCCAAGTTCCATGATTTTTAGAGTCAGTGTATGGCCGTACGGTTTTTTAGAGGGAAAAACAAACAGTATTTTGACGGCTAAAATACGCTGTCTGAGCAAACGAAGTCGTAATTCGACGAAACCAGTTTCGTTGGGACCGTAATGTCAAGCTCTAGCTGCATGTCCAGTTTCGTGATTTTTGGGTATTGTATGTGATCATAAGAATTTTAGAGGACGATTACAAATAGCGATAGCTCAAAAATTAATATAATAATCGAATAAAAAAAATAGAAAAACCTACCTATATAATACCATCATCCTTCCTAAACCTAGAATATATTTTTCTTTGGTTAACACAATTTTTAGCCGTCAGTTTCTTACCCAAATACCAAAACCGTTGGTTTTAAAAATCCTCCTAAAATCAAAGATAAATCTATAAATTTTAATATCCTTATATTTAGATTTGTATCAGGGTTGGCATCAATCGCGTATAGTTTTTATAGGGTTCGTACTCCTCTAGTTCGCTGCGTATGTGAACAGCGAAGGGTTAGGGTTTGGAATCGGTGGACGCTGGGGTTTTGATTCATGAATCAGAGGTTCGATTTGCAATGACAGGATCGAATAAGTGAGAATGGCAAAGTATTGTGAGTTTTTGGGGGAATATTGTTTGGTGGTTGAACTGGACAGTGTGTGGAAAGCCTGATGTCGCAACGTAGAGGGAGACCTTGCGTTGGACTTGACTGAGGGTAAGAGGAAGAGTTGGAAGGAGGAAGAGAATGGTGATGTTCTAATGGAGTTCGGTGGCAAGAAGGAGAAGAGAGAGGGGCTCAAAGATTTGGGAATGGCCGGTTGTAACGCAGAGGAGCTCGCGAATTGTAATTGAGGAAGACAGTGTTTCTTTTAAGCGGGTTTGGGCTTTGAAATTGGAATGGGCCAAAGAATAATGGTGAGGTCCGATAACAAACCTTATTTAAATTGAAACTATTTAAAAACCGTCTAACTGGTAAATTAAATATCTATGTCAGACGATATCAGAATCACGAACGGTCGAATCCGTTGGGAACGTAGGGATGAGGACTTCACCATGGAACTGACCGAGAGTGAATTGAAGCTCGTTTGGACTTATGGTGAAATTAAACGCCTGAATCAAATCAATGTGTGATGATCCCAAAACCCCGTGACACGGTGTTAAGGATAATCATTGGAATATAACACATTAATCATCATTAGCAGATCACAGATAATAGCATAAACAGAAAATAGAATAATTTACACACATATGACAGCGGAATCATATAGATATCATCACATCAGAGAAGCACAGTACATGATACAACTTAGTGCATAATGATACATAATCAGTCACCATCGCCTGAGGCGGAACCATACATAAAGAGTACACAAAAGGAATATCAGACTACATCGCCAGTGGCGGAATCATAATATAGATACAATAATGGCGGAGAAAATCCAAGACAGCACGGTTTAGTCAAGCCTCGCCATGAGCCAAAAGGTGCGTCCGAAACCTGTAACTAGGATGCCCGTGTGAAAATGAGGGCACCCGAGTTTGCAAGGTGAAACAAACTACGAGTCAGTCATGGGACTGGTATGAGAAATCTACTCAACTTATTAACAACAATAATAAGGCAAATCAAAGGACCACGCCACTTTCGCGGAACGGGTTTTCTCCAATGAGTGCTAGTGCATGAAATAAAGTGAATGATTAAATCATCGCAATGCTTTTTATAAAATGAAGCCATTATAAGACTCAGGTCCCATCACACAATGCAACGCAAGCCGGAGGATAGAGATTTTACCTTATAATGGCTAAAAATGCTTCATACGAATAAAACAAAAGTGCTTGATATTATTACTAGTGTATATATGTTTCAAAAGCAAATTCAATCATAAATATTAATCCTAGGCGGCATAGCTACCATCTACTATGTCGCCATACTAGTAATACAATCACATCCGCATATTTCGTATTGGAAATTGGATTCCTTCATGAGTCGAGGCAAGGGGCAAGCTCCTCTCCGTTCGAGACACTCTAGCAAATGTCCCAGGACCCCACTATGATCCTTGTAATCGGCTGGGCCGGTCCTCTCTTACTTTTGAGGATTAGTTATTCCTGAACACACGTTTCCCGGTCCTTACAGACCTATAATCGAGGCGCCTCGCATTCCAACAACCACACAGGTGAAAAGTATATATAATGTCAGGGCTGGTAGGTCACTGACACCACCATAGCTAGAAAGAAACGTCGTGCTCTCCCAGCGGTCCGTCTCCCGTTTTTGACTCATACCGGGGTGTGAGGCTCGCGAATTCACGTTATACACAAAGCTACGTCACACAGACCATGCTTTGATCATCACCCACAAGACTTTGCTTTGCAACAGAAGCCTTGATCATATGCCACTCAGGCGTGCCACACAGGCAATCCACTCCATGCGACTGATTTCTGTCAATACATAACCTCTGAGCTCGTACGTCTCAGAGAAGGGCGTTAAGCAAGAGAATAAATTCTCCGCCGCCAAACAGATATATATTTAACAGAGATCAATCAACACAGAACAAAATCCAATGTCAGACACACAGTGCATTTACAAATCCGTTCTGGGTCTGAACGAAACCGGAGGCACCAATTCCTCGCATATCCGTACAATCAACAGTATGTTTGGACGGCTACTACTTCAATTCCTTCATGGTAGCTACTCCAGTCACGAGTATCAGTAGCACCTATCCATCCAATGTGGAGATCGTCGGTCTTCAGCCGTCTTCGACTCTTCGACTTCTCAACGTCGATCGATTATTTGAAATGAGATAAACTCGGCCTTTTCAAATAACACATGTATATTTAGATTTTCAAATCAATTAATCACATGGTTGGACTATTCAACATTCACATTTCAGTTATTTAGTTATAATTTTCATGTCAAATACATTCAACCATCACATATCAAGCAAACACAACAAAATTGGTTTATTTCCACTCTATATCGTCTATAGTACTTTATAACGATATATCGCCATTTTTATTTAATTTAAAACGGCCATATTTAATTAAACGACGTTTCGGGTCGTGTCGATGCACTGGCGCTGCTTTCCACTAATTTTGTTTTACACATATCTGAAAATCAAACCGTTGGATCTTCACAAATTTTACATCATTAGGAAGGTCATTTCAAAACGAATCCAACGGTTTTAGTTTTGGGAAAATCCGACGGTTGGATCTTCCACACTAGCCATTTGAAGTTATGATTTCAATTTACGAACTGCAGCGTCGTTATTCGATTTTATTTAATTATATATATATATAATCGTTTCTGGCGCTGTTTTTCTTCAGTTTTGAATTAAACATTCCAGACAATCCAACCGTCGGATCTTCACAAAGTTGGTGCCGTTGGAAAGATATTTCCAAGGCGAACCCAACGGTTGCAGTTTCGGGAAAATCCAATGGTCGGATTTCCCGTATTAGTCATTGAAATCACGGTTTCAAAACACGAACTGCACGGCCACGTTTCGTTTTAATTTCATTTATATTTATATATTTATATAAATATAGTTCATTCAAAAATTCCTATATCGTTTCCACTTCAATTATTTCACTAACGCCTTTAAATTTCGGAAAATTTCGCCATAACCTCCTTTGTACGGGAGGGTCTGGGAAAATTCCCAAATAGCCACACGGGCGTCTCATATCAAAAGAAAAAGAAAAAGCCAAGCGGCTAGCCAACAGGCTCATAAAATCATCACCCAAACAAAGCGGTAAATGTGTACCTATTTGTCGGGCACAAAATTTTATTTCTCTTCTCTAGCCCCTTTTCTTTAACCTGTTCAATAGATATGCATGTACATATTTCTAACATTTATCATTTTCAATTCAATTTCATATTTGATTTGCTTTGGTTTAAAAACACCATTCATTCTAATGTTGCATGCATAGGCTAAAATCATATCTTTGGCTAGTTAATGTATATTTCAACTCATGCACGTTTATTTGAACAAGTGGCTATTTTTAACACTTCACATTTCAAAGATGATAATCTTGGCGAACTAAAATATATTTCAACACATGACTATTTTATTTAGTTCCTATGCATGTTAAAAATAATATTTCTTTCACAAATATTTATTTCAACGTCCGCATATCTTTAGCATATCACACATATGATAAAAATGATATTTTTATCATTTAAAATATTTATTCGACAAATAGATGTTTCAACACTTCATAGTTTCAATAAAAATGTAATTTTTATTGTTCGATCTTTTTATTCAACACATGAACTTTTCCACTACACACACTTCTCAACAAATGAGTATCTCCACACATGGACATTTTATTTATGTTGTTCGTATTAGAAAGATGGAATTTTTATTGTTGAAACTATTTATATAAGGCGAATATTTTTCATACTTCATATACATATAAAAATGTGATTTTTATTGTTTAAACACTTCGTTCATTCACAAATGAATTTAATTTTCACACCACACTTTTCAACACATGAACATTTCCACACATGGATATAATTTCAACATATGGCTTTAATTTCAACGCATGAAAAATAATTTCAACATATGAAAATAATTCTAACACACAAAGATTATTCAAAATTTCGGCAGCATAACGGCAGGGTAGTTAAACCGGCACCGTCCCTAGTACGGCTCCTCGCTCTACCTTAAAACTTCGCGGTTTTTGACAATGGGGATTCATGCATCTAATTTACACGCAGGCGGCATGTTTATTTTTATTTCCAATTCATTTCAATCACCAATGGGTATTTTTCAACCACAACCAAACAATATCAACCACAAATAATTATTCAACCATTCGTATTTTTCATCCAATATTTCACACCAATTCACCACAATAAATATCGTCCATGGTCTGTGGACGAGGGGAGTATATATATATATAATTGCTATATTTCACTTGCATTTCAGCACATATATCAATTATTCTATGCATGTAAAATTCATACTTCGCTTATATAGCTTACACTACGCATGTACATGAGGTATACAACACGTATGTAATTTATATTTCGCTAATATAAATTATACACGACATTTTCCATTCAATTTCACGTTAATTTAGATTTCTCACATTGGTTTTCGGAGCACTAAAAATCGATACGATGTCAGAAAAATCCGCGGCTTCTTCTATTGGGTAGAGAGCTTCCTTGCGGTCCCGATGTTTCCTATTTCATCGAATTTCGTCAACACACCAAAAAGATATGATTTTTCAAAGTGTAAAGATCAAAGAAAAACTCACTTTCACGAAGTTTCAAAACTAGGTTTATAGTTTTCGCGAAATCAGTGGCACGTGGGGACGATCGGGGGTGCTGACGTGGAAGAGGACGGCGAGGGCTTCACGGCGCTGGTGGTTTGAGGGGGTGCGGTGGAAGATCGGAGCGGCGGCGGCGCTGGGAAGGTCGGGACTTCCTGGCTTTGATTCCGGCGGCACAGGCAACGAGGGTGGCGATGCTGGGGTCGGATCTGACGAGGGGGCGGAGGCGCTTCGAATGGTGTCGGTGGCGAAGGCTGTAGGTGGCTGTAGCGGCGGCGGAGGAGAGAAGGTCGGGAGCTCGGGTCGCCATTCGTTCAAGGGTTTTTTTTTTAATTTATGAAAGGAAAATTCTGATTGGCCGAGGACTATATTAAATTTTTAAATAGTGTTTTCTCAAACGAACTCCTTTTTAAACCCAACGACTGTCGCCCCTAGCTAAATACCCCCATTCCGGACACAATGCGATATGTTTCGTAGGCCAATTCGACTGTTACAGTCAGTTATTTTTCAAATTAAAGTATAAAACATTTAATTTTTAACTCTGAACGCACATTTCAATTTGCCAGGGCCACAAACTGATTCGAAAAATTCCAGAAAAATAAATCTAGCTATGTTTTGACGCTACGGTCCCAACAAAACTAGTTTCATCGAATTCTGAGGTCATTTGAAAAATGGTCATTTTCTGGTCGATCCAATTTAACAGAACTTGACCAATCACATTTTCTTTTGCCACGCTCACATACTAGCTTCAAAAATTATGAAATTTGAAACCTAGCAATAGTTTGACATCCCGGACCCAACAAAAGTGGTTTCGTCGAATTCCGAGGTCGTATGCAAAATATCAATTTTCCAGGGCTATATATTCTATATACCGACCCTTCTGAAAATTCATTCGGCCATAACTTTTGATTCCCGTTATGAAACTTCGATTTTTCAGATTTATTAGAAAGGTATTGACTAACAGATTTAAATATTTTTGGTTTCACTAAAATCCGTTATATTTTCCACCCTGCACAGTTAGTCAAAGTTTGAATTCAAATTTTCAAACCGACTCACTATTTCTAATTCCCTATTTTATTGAAATATTCTATTTCAATTGTTCAAATCCCTTTGAAATCATCAATTTAAAAATTTTAAATTGGCTCGTATTTTCCGGGTTATTACACAATGACCAATTATCGTTATTTAACGATAACCGTCCAAAGTGAGTAAACTCACTAACTTTTCTCAGTTATATTTTTCTAAAGTATTTTTAGAAATGATAAATGATGGTTGTTTGCTGTGTGTTGGTTGTTTGGTTGAACTGCTAGTCAGTTGATTGAAAATATAGATAACAATATAGATATAAATCGTTAATCAAATATTGATTCTGTTTAGCAGAATATTTCATAGTAAGATGAAATTGATGTTAATTTTATTGTTTAACATCTGTGGATGCAAGAAAACAGGTCAGAGGGACCCAACTGGGTTCCTCAACACTTATTTTACTGTTTTTTCATATATTGTGTTATATGATGTGATATGAACTCTGTTGTTGATTTCATATGGTTGAATGATACTGATCATTGTTATATGGTACGTTAAATACCGTAAGGAATACTGGAATGTGAAAAAGGAAAATTTCAATGTTATATTGAAAAATAAATATTTATAAAATCAAAAGATTTTATAAAAAGAAAACTATTTATTTAGAAAATAAATAGATTAAAAAGGAATATTTGTTGTTAATCAAATAGATAAAATTGAAAAGAAATATTTGTAAACTATTTACAAATAGAATTGCAAAGGGATATTATTTGAAAATAAATAGAATTGAAGGAGGAGATATGTGTAAAGGGAATAGTGAGATTATCAAAGGAATTACTTATAAAATCAATGGATTTTATATAAAAAGAAATTATTTTATAATTGAATAGAATTGTCAAAAAGGGATTTATTTTGTAAATAAATAGATTATAAAAGGAAATACTTGAAAAAGTGACTAGAATTATTTAAAAGGAGAATTTTGCATTTGAAATGTTTAGACCCGTGCTTCGCACACGGGTATAATGTGTTATGGATTTAAAGAAAAGTTTTTAAACATAATCTATTCTAACAGATAGATGGAGAGATAAATTTATAAATATATTTTTTATAAATCAAATGAAATATTTATCGTGGATAAATAGAATATATAAGTCAGGACTTATATAGAGAAGTAAGAATCGATTTCTACATCGATATTTGGAACTGAATTAACGTAGAGTGAATAAAAGGAGTAAACCAGCTAGAGTTAATTAGATAGAGTTAATCGAATTAGAATTAATTGAATATTAGTTTTCAATTAGATTTGATCGAATGTAGTTATTTGAGATAGAGTTAGTCAACATAGTTATTTAGGATATGTTTCCATTGCGTACGACTGCTAGCAAAATTCGCAGGGCTGCAGATAGCCTACGGCGGTCGGATGTTTCCTGAGGGAATCAGGTGTAACAGTTATGATCGCTGCAATCTAGAGTCAAACGAATGGAGTTTAAATCAAGTATTAGTTAATCAATAGGAGTAAACATGTCGAAGTAGTCAAGTTGAGTTAAATAAGTTGAGTTAGAGTTAATCAGTTAAAGTTAATCAGTTAGAGTTACCCAGTTAGAGTTAATCAGTTAGAGTGAACCAGTTATGGTAAATCGAATTAGAGTTATCCAAATGGAGTTAAATAGTTCGAGTTAGTCGAGTATTGGTAAATTAAATAGAGTTGGTCCAAAGGAATTTATCGAATATCACTTATTCGAAGAAGGAAGTTATCGAATATTAGTTATTCGAACAGAGGAATCGAATATAGTTTATTCGAAAGAGAGTTATCGGATAGTGATTATTCTAGAGTGAATTATTCAGTAGAATTCGATTTATCGAATTGAGGGAAGTAATGTTTACTTTCCGTTTCAAATCAAGTTTTACTTAGTTGTTAATAAATTAGTTATTTGTCTATTCATCCAAATTAAGGTATAAAAGTTATATTTAAGCATGGAGTTATAACATTATAGTTATAATCAAATGACTTTGTAAAGGAAGTGGATTCGTAAATAGAATCCGAGAGTTTCGCAAGGAAGTTTCTTATGGATTTAAGGTTTGAACTTTGTCTATTTCAAGGTTAGAATTGTCGTTCAATTAAGATCTGAGAGGTAATTATACCCCAACTTGATTGACTTCAGTTTTAACTAAGGAATTGTTAAGGTTCGATAGTGAGAGTTGGTTAGGTAAATTGAGTCAATGACTGTAATGGGTTAGGTTGGCATAACGATGTTTTATTTAAACATCTGTTTCAATCCTGTAAAGGAGATGTGGAAATGTTTTCCAAATAAGGATCAGGAATGTTTTCCAATATAGGAAATAAGAAATAGAAGTAAATATGGTGATGTGGTCCAAATGATTTATAAAGTATGTTTTTCCCAAATTTAGAAATTTAGAATTTACAAATATATAGAAAGGGGAAAATGGATAAATTAATGATAATTTAATAAACCTTTGAATGATGATTGGTCGATAGAATTTCCATCTGGAAATAATATCGTTGGTTGCATACCTATTTTTCTTTGATAGTTAAATCACCAACTATCGAAGTTTTGACCATTTTATCGTCATCAATATAGACAGACCGGGATCAGATATATTATCTGAAAACCACTCTGTATGGACGTTAGCGTTGCGATCAAATATTGAAGAAGGAGTTATGCAAGGACTATCCTGTTTTACAGAATAATGCATTGTTTGTCCAATCCTAGGACAACGTAAATGGACGAATGTCTGATAGAGTATATCTAAAGGATCGCGTAAGTTGATCTCTTCAAACATACTTACATTTGGTGGCGGAGGAATTCGTTTCTCTTAGCTTTATACCCGTGGTAATTTTGGAGAAATCAATTTGTGATTTGATAGGTATGACGATGTAGCATTCAAAGTAAATGAATGTATGATCTGTCAAAGATACATTATGACCTCAAGCCTCATCAACCAGGAAATGACAGAAATCGGGCAGGCAGCATGGCTAAGTGGGTCGCTCCCATTAGGGTGTATATCACCTATCTAGAGTAAATCCATTTCATTCTTTTATCTATGATCGATGTTGTCCCTTTTCGGGAAGATGGCGGGTAGCTCCCAACCGTTGGTGGTATACATTCGATACACTCAAGCGAAATGATTGGTCGGTCATGTATGGGCCGGGTTGCAAAGAACCCAGTGTATTCGTCTCTAGAGATACACTATCGGCAGGTGGTCCCATACCTTGTCATAGTTGGAATCCAATCTCCAATAAGCGCCCGCGGTTTTGTTTGTATATTATATATGTGGAACATGAGATGCAAGCGTTCTGCTAGATTCTAATTACTTGTGATTAGACATTATTATAATATCAGAGAAGTTGTGATTTTCCAAAAGTATTTTGGTTATCGTAAGGTAAAATCCGTCCGTGTTTATATGTGGATTGGTCTTACGATTATCTTTTTGTTTGAAAAGGATTTTGAAAAGTTAAACTAAATGATTTGAGTTTACTCACACCAGTCCCATGACTAACGCAGAGTTTATTTTGTTTTTTTCGCTAAACTCTTGGGTGCCCAAATTTGTACGGCAGTCAAGTAGTTCAGGTCCTTACAGATATACTTGGAGGAGCTTGAAGCAGGAGGCCTCAGGACTATATAGCTATTATTATTTCCAATGTGTGTAAGTATTGTACGCTGATAATGTTATTGTATACTGTGTTATTTCGAAGTTATGTTATAATATATTTTATTCGTCCCGCTGTGAGATTCGTGTTTACTATGATTGTGTTCTTCTTCTCATATTCTAATTTTCTATTTTATCTATTCTCACCCTCTAACTTCTTTCTATTAATGATCTGGAATGTTCGATGTCTGAATGGTCAACATGGTAGTTTGGTGTTGATTTTCGGAGTCGAAAATACCCACTTCGTTACAGTGGTATCAGAGCTGAAGGTTAAGTGATTACCTTGGCTCTGTGGCGTGACTCAATAGAGATGGGGTTAGTAATACCCTAGATTGAGTTTGAGTGTATATATACGAGAGAACGTATTTATAGATTTTATAAAAATGGTTTTATATTGTGGAGGTTTATTGATTGTGTTGTTTATGAATTTTAGTCGATCAGTTTGATCCACTGTATCGATAGGAGTTTCTAAACACTTGAATACGATAAACCGACACAGTATGTTTTGAAAGAGGATAAATGAAAGAATTTTACCCAAAGTATATTTCGATATAAAGAAAATATTTATATTCAAATGATTATAGTATGTTGGATGTGTTGGTTGATTATAATGGAAATGGTTATATAAATAACCAATTTGAGTTCGTATAATATAAAAGCAGATTAATTAAATTTGAATTAAAATCAGGATTGGAATTAGAATTCTGAAAACTGGGAAAAGTGTTCATAAAGGGATATGAGTTAAATATAAGAAAATTTTAAGATCCTGAGAGATATTAAATTGTTTACAAGCATCGTGAATGATATTTTGAAAAAGATTTCAAAATGAAAATGTTTAAATATGGTTTTGATAAGGGATATAGTATTGAACTCACTTCGATAGCTGGGAAATAACTCTGATGATACTGGCCACATCATCAGTGTTCATTTTCGAGTTGTAAGTGACGGATTACTACCAAAGAGATTGTTCTTGAATTGTTTTGATAAAAAGGAGGTTGTTTTGAATCCTGAAAAGGGAAATTGGATTTTATGAAAGAGTTAAACGGTTTAAAAACTCCCAGGAGGGATTGTCTGAATTAAAACAAAATTTAAATAGAAATTTATGAAAGAAAATTGAAATCGAAATAGAATTGAATTATAATGATATCGAGTAGGTTGGATTGATGTCGTAAGAATTTGGAATTTATAATGGAATTTGAGTTCAGAATGGAAATTGGCTTAGTTAAAAGCGAATGGTTGGATTGGTGGATAAAAACGGATTGGAATTTGATTGGAAATTGATTGGTAACAGATGGAAAGGATGTAATGATATGCCCGACAAAAGGGTACACATTTATTTTTATGGATTTGGTAATTTATGGGCCGATTTGGCAAGCCGCTTGGCTATTTGAATTTCTTTTGGATTGGAGAAGGCCTAGAGAGGCGAGTTGGAGTTTGAACTATTAACCGGTACAAAGGAGGTGCTGGCGAAATTTTTCAAAAAATTTAGGTGTTAGAAAATTTTCAGGATTTTTGAAAATTTTCGTTTGTAAGAATAAATTAATATTTTAATTGAAGTAAATTGGTTCAGTTGAAACTGAAGTTAAAGAAGTAAAACGAATAATTTTTAACCCAGTTAATAGGGTCTGTCTTCTACCTTAGCAATTTCGAGGACGAAATTATTTTAAGGGGGAAGAATGTAACGACCCGCATTTTTCAGCGATATAAATAATTTATTTAATTATTTAAATAATGTTTTGGTCATTTAAAATGACCGGAATTAAATAAGATTTGATATTTAATTAGAATAAATAATATAATAGAATAATATATTTAATTTCTAAAATAGTCGGAAAAGGTAGAATTCACAAAATAGTGTGAATTGGATCATCTGTGATATTTAATTCAGTTTAGAGTTGAATTTGAATAACGAATACATTATTTGAACGACAGATTGAATATATAATTATATTATAATTAAAATCGAGCTCGAAATGGCGCGACAGTTCGCTATTTGGCGATTTGAACTTCAACTGAATATACAGGATTCGTTTTAAATCGGATTTCTGTGAAACAAGAAACGCTAGGAGCTGGTGAATTATCTTTTTCTGATGGAAGAGAAAAATCGAGATTTCATCGTGTAGATTTTTAGTTATGTCCAAATCAAATTTTAGAAAAGTCGCTATGGAATTCCTTTATAATTTATATCGATTTATTTATATTTTAAAATGGATTTTTAAATATAAATCGAATACCGATGTAACACTGGATTTGAAATATCGAGTTATAAACTCCAGTGTAGCGGTGTGATATTCTGTTGTGAATATATACGATAATATTTATTTTTAAATATTAAATTTAAATGTTTATAAATATATTTATATATTTAAATGGGTTATTTAGAGCTTTAAAAATAGCTTGTTTTTAAAACGACCTTTGAATTCGAGGAAACTAATTTTGTTAGATCTGCAATATTAAATTATTGTTAGATTCCATGTTCCGTGATTTTTAGAGTCAGTGTGTGGCCGTACGGATTTGTAGAGTGAAAATAGACAGTATTTTGATGGTTAAAAATACATTGTGTGAGCAAACGAAGTCGTAATTCAACGAAACCAGTTTCATTGGGACCGTAATGTCAAACTCTAGCTGCGTGTCCAGTTTCGTGATTTTTGGGTATCGTATGTGATCACAGGAATTTTAGAGGACGATTACAAATAGCGATAGCTCAAAAATTAATATAATAATCGAATAAAAAAATATAAAAACCTACCTATATAATACCATCATCCTTCCTAAACCTAGAATTTTTTTTTTTTGGTCAACACAATTTTTAGCCGTCAGTTTCTTACCCAAAAACCAAAATCGTTCGTTTTAAAAATCCTCCTAAAATCAAAGATAAATCTATAAATTTTAATATCCTTATATTTGTATTTGTATCAGTGTTGGCATCAATTCCGTATAGTTTTTATAGGGTTTGAACTCCTCTAGTTCGCTGCGTATGTGAACAGCGAAGGGTTAGGGTTTGGAATCGGTGGACGCTGGGGTTTTGATTCATGAATCGGAGGTTCGATTTGCAATGAGAGGGTCGAATAAGTGAGGATGGCAAAGTATTGTGAGTTTTTGGGGGAATTTTGTTCGGTGGTTGAACTGGATAGTGCGTGGAAAGCCTGATGTCGCACCGTAGAGGGAGACCTCGAGTTGGACTTGACTGAGGGTAGGAGGAAGAGTTGGGAAGGAGGAAGAGAATGGTGATGTTCTAATGGAGTTCGGTGGCAAGAAGGAGAAGAGAGAGGGGCTCAATGATTTGGGAATGGCCGGTTGTAACGCACAGGAGCTCGCAAATTGTAATTGAGGAAGACGGTGTTTCTTTTAGGCGGGTTTGGGCTTTGAAATTGGAATGGGCCAAAGAATAATGGAGAGGTCCGATAACAAACCTTACTTAAATTGAAACTATTTAAAAACCGTCTAACTTGTAAATTAAATATCTACGTCATACGATATCAGAATCACGAACGGTCGGATCCATTTGGACCATAGGGACGAGAACTTCACCATGGAACTGACCGAGAGTGAATTGAAGCTCATTTGGATTTATGGTGAAATTAAAGCCTGAATCAAATCAATGACCAATTATCGTTATTTAACGATAACCGTCCAAAGTGAGTAAACTCACTAACTCTTCTCAGTTATATTTTTCTAAATTATTTTTAGAAATGATAAATGATGGTTGTTTGTTGTGGGTTGGCTATTTGGTTGAACTGCTAGTCAGTTGATTGAAAATATAGATAACAATATATATATATATAAATCGTTAATCAAATATTGATTCTGTTTAGCAGAATATTTCATAGTAAGATGAAATTGATGTTAATTTTATTGTTCAACATCTGTGGATGCAGAAAAATAGGTCGGAGGGGTCCAACTGGGTTCCTCAACATTTATTTTGCTGTTTTTTTTTTCATATATTGTGTTATATGATGTGATATGAACTCTATTGTTGATTTCATATGGTTGAAAGATACCGATCATTGTTATATGGTACATTAAATACCATAAGGAATACTGGAATGTGAAAAAGGAAATTTTCAATGTTATATTGAAAAAGAAATATTTATAAAATCAAAAGATTTTATAAAAAGAAAACTATTTATTTAGAAAATAAATAGATTAAAAATGAATATTTGTTGTTAATCAAATAGATAAAATTGAAAAGAAATATTTGTAAACTATTTACAAATAGAATTGCAAAGGGATATTATTTGAAAATAAATATAATAGAAAGGGGAAATATGTGTAAAGGGAATAGTGAGATTATCAAAGGAATTACTTATAAAATCAATGGATTTTATATAAAAAGAAATTATTTTATAATTGAATAGAATTTTCAAAAAGGGATTTATTTTGTAAATAAATAGATTATAAAAGGAAATACTTGAAAAAGTGACTAGAATTATTTAAAAGGAGAATTTTGCATTTGAAATGTTTAGACCCATGCTTCGCACACGGGTATAACGTATTATGGATTTAAAGAATTTTTTTTTAAATAGAATCTATTCTAACAGATAGATGGAGAGATAAATTTATAAATATTTTTTTTATAAATCAAATGAAATATTTATCATGGATAAATAGAATATATAAGTCAGGACTTATATAGAGAATTAAGAATAGATTTCAACATCGATATTTGGAACTGAATAAACGTAGAGCGAATAAAAGGAGTAAACCAGCTAGAGTTAATTAGATAGAGTTAATCGAATTAGAATTAATTTAACATTAGTTTTCAATTATATTTGATCGAATATAGTTATTTGAGATAGAGTTAGTCAACATAGTTATTTAGGATATGTTGCCATTGCGTACGACTGCTAGCGAAATTCGCAGGGCTGCAGATAGCCTACGGCGGTCTGATGTTTCCTGAGGGAATCATGCGTAACCATTGTGATCGCTGCGATCTAGAGTCAAACGAATGGAGTTTAAATTAAGCATTAGTTAATCAATTGGAGTAAATAAGTCGAACTAGTCAAGTTGAGTTAAATAAGTCGAGTTAGAGTTAATCAGTTAAAATTAATCAGTTACAGTTACAGTTACCCAATTAGAATTAATCAGTTAGAGTGAACCAGTTATGGTAAATCAAATTAGAGTTATCCAAATGGAGTTAAATAGTTCGAGTTAGTCGAGTATTGGTAAATTAAATAGAGTTGGTCCAAAGGAATTTATCGAATATCACTTATTCGAAGAAGGAAGTTATCGAATATTAGTTATTCGAATAGAGGAATCGAATATAGTTTATTCGAAAGAGA
Organism: Allium sativum; assembly: GCA_030737875.1. Lineage (NCBI taxonomy): Eukaryota > Viridiplantae > Streptophyta > Magnoliopsida > Asparagales > Amaryllidaceae > Allium > Allium sativum. Next base: position 41,409,568 of record CM060913.1, read on the forward strand.
GTTATCGGATAGTGATTATTCGAGAGTGAATTATTCAGTGGAATTCAATTTATCAAATTGAGGGAAGTAATGTTTACTTTCCGTTTCAAATCAAGTTTTACTTAGTTGTTAATAAATTAGTTGTTTGTTTATTCATCCAAATTAAGGTATAAAAGTTATATTTAAGCATGGAGTTATAACATTATAGTTATAATCAAATGACTTTGTAAAGGAAGTGGATTCGTAAATAGAATCCGAGAGCTTCGCAAGGAAGTTTCTTACGGATTTAAGGTTTGAACTTTGTCTATTTCAAGGTTAGAACTGTCGTTCAGTTAAGGTCTGAGAGGTAATTATACCCCAACCTGATTGACTTCAGTTTTAACTAAGGAATGGTTAAGGTTTGATAGTGAGAGTTGGTTAGGTAAACCGAGTCAATGGCTGTAATGGGTTAGGTTGGCATAACGATGTTTTATTTAAACATCTGTTTCAATCCTGTAAAGGAGATGTGAAAATGTTTTCCAAATAAGGATCAGGAATGTTTTACAATATAGGAAATAAGAAATAGAAGTAAATATGGTGATGTGGTCCAAATGATTTATAAAGTATGTTTTTCCCAAATTTAGAAATTTAGAATTTACGAATATATAGAAAGGGGAAAATGGATAAATTAATGATAATTTAATAAACCTTTGAATGATGATTGGTCGATAGAATTTCCATCTGGAAATAATATCATTGGTTGCACACCTGTTTTCTTTGATAGTTAAATCACTGACTATCGAAGTTTTGACCATTTTATCGTCGTCAATATAGAGAGATCGGGATCAGATATATTATTTGAAAACCACTCTGTATGACATTAGCGTTGCGATCAAATACTGAAGACGAAGTTATGCAAGGACTATCCTATTTTACAGAATAGTGCCTTGTTTGTCCAATCCCAAGACAACGTAAATGGACGAATGTCTGATAGAGTATATCTAAAGGATCGCGAAAGTTGATCTCTTCAAACGTACTTACATTTGGTGGCGGAAGAATTTGTTTCTCTTAGCTTTATACCCATGGTAATTTTGGAGAAATCAATTTGTGATTTGATGGGTATGACGATGTGGCATTCAAAGTAAATGAATGTGTGATCTGTCAAAGATACGTTATGACCTCAAGCCTCATCAACCAGGAAATGACAGAAATCGGGAAGGCAGCATGGCTAAGTGGGTCGCTCCCATTAGGGTGTATATCACCTGTCTTGAGAAAATCCATTTCATTCTTTTATCTATGATCGATGCTATCCCTTTTCGAGAAGACAGTGGGTATCTCCCAACCGTTGGTGGTATACATTCGATACACTCAAGCGAAATGAGTGGTCGGTCATGTGTGGGCCGGATTGCAAAATGTTCTTGTTGAACCCAGTGTATTCGTCTCTAGAGATACACTATCGGCAGGTGGTCCCATACCTTGTCATAGTTGGAATCCAATCTCCAATAAGCGCCCGCGGTTTTGTTTATATACCATATATGTGGAACGTGAGATGCAAGCGTTCTGCTAGATTCTAATTACTTGTGATTAGACATTATTATAATATCAGAGAAGTAGTGATTTTCCAAAAGTGTTTTGGTTATCGTAAGGTAAAAACCGTTCGTGTTTATTTGTGGATTGGTCTTATGATTATCTTTTCGTTTGAAAAGGATTTTGAAAAGTTAAACCAAATGATTTGAGTTTACTCACACTAGTCCCATGACTGACCCAGAGTTTATTTTGTTTTTGTTTTCCCTAAATTCTTGGGTGCCCAAATTTGTACGGGCAGTCAAGTAGTTCATGTCCTTACAAATATACTTGGAGGAGCTTGAAGCAGGAGGCTTCAGGACTATATAGCTAGTGTTATTTCCGCTGTGTGTAAGTATTGTACTCTGATAATGTTATTGTATATTGTGTTATTTCAAAGTTATGTTATAATATATTTTATTTGTTCTGCTGTGAGATTCGTGTTTACTCTGATTGTGTTCTTCTTCTTCTTCTTCTATTCTAATTTTCTATCTTATCTATTCTCACCCTCTAACTTCTTTCTATTAATGATCTGGAATGTTCGATGTCTGAATGGTCAACACGGTAGTTTGGTGTTGATTTTCGGAGTCAAAAATCCCTACTTCGATACACTATATATTCAGTTGAAGTTCAAATCGCCAAATAGTGAACTGTCGTGCCATTTCGAGCTCGATTATAATTATATGTTCAAACTTCGTTTAAACAATATATTCGTTAATATAATTCAACTCTATACTGGATTATAAATTGTCCAGTTCACATTTTATTATCAATTCACTATTTCTGACTATTTCAGAAATAAATATATTATTATATTATTTAAATTAATTAAATATTCAATATTATTTAATTAAACGACCATATAAATCTCTAAATCACTATTTATATAATTAAATAAATTAATTATAATACCGTAAAAATACGGGACATTACATATGCTCTCTAAGCCATGCTCTAATCTTCAATAGCACAACACTTAGTATGCTACACATTCATTACATAATACATGACTGATAGTTACTAACCATAACACTTTTGAGCTCGTACATCTCAAAGAAGGGTGTTAAGTTAAGAGAATAAATTCCCCGCCACATACAAAAATATGATTAGCAAAAACCCTTCATATACTACAAAATACAACGTTAGACACACATACATGCAAGTTCTTTCTGGCCCTGAACGAAACTAAAGTCACATTATTCCTCGAACAATAAAGGAGAGAGGCCCTTGCACATTCCTCTAAATACGTTCGGACAACTGCTATAATACTGATGCATCCATCTCAAGTAAGGAGTTAACCACGAGAGACATTGAGCGAGCAGTCCTTTCGATGTGTAGGTTTCCTATTTTCAACATCATCTTCAATCTCTTTAATTTGTTCCATAACATCGTACTATTATTTAGAATGGTTTTGTCTGACCCAAATTCCGAATTTCGGTCTTTCCAAATAACATTTACTATTTTAAAATTATATGAAAATACAAGATTCACTAAGTCTCTCCTCCATTTCGACTGGTAAGTTAAAACCTTGTTATGGAAATTATTCGTTTCACAAATCCCTTTTTAAAACTTATCTTTTCAAATAAAAGATAGTTAAATTTTTTATTCTAGAATCATTAGTTCTCCAATTCCTTTCCATTTTAAAACAAGATCATTAAGCGTTCCCTTTTAGTTTTTAAAAGATCTCAATCCTCATTTAAATATTCCCAAATCATAACTTAATCTTAGTGGGTTAGAGAATGATATTATTTAAGAGACCATTCACAACAACCTAAAACCAATTAATATAGAAATTATATCCACTTATATTCAATATTGATTCTCGTAACCAATTAATACTATAAGTGAAATAACGATATAAATGTCTTTCAGATTCCTCAAATAGTACATGTCTAAAGAGCATAATTTAATACCAAATATCTTAGGATCCTTTTCCATCCAAATCCATTTTATTTAAATTTGGAAAACTTTACCTTAATTATAAGATATATTAAAACATATATTTTTCTTAAATTTTAAATCATACTCAACACTGGGTTAAAGAATAACGTCATTTAAAACATTACTCACAACAAAACTCAAAAACCAATTTATATCAATATATAAGATTTATATAGAAGTCATATCAACTTATATTCAATATCAATTCCCATATCCAACAAATATTATAAGTGGAATAACGATATAATTACCTTTCAAATTCCTCGAATACTATAATTTCTCTTCTGTGGAACTTAACATCAATATCCGAAGATTATTCCTATCCAAGTCTAATTTTTAAATTTGGAAACCCCAATTTTATTCTTAAATAAGCTCAAATTACTTAAAGTAAATTTTATATAAATGTTTGAATCTTTTTTTTTTAAAAAAAAAATCATTCTAAAATAATTACTTAGGTTGTAGATGACAACAAAAGAGTATAAAACCATTAAATAAATCATTTTCGAAAAATGTAGCAAGAGCGTTACAAAAAGCGTTACTATGAGATTATTTTAGCTAATTTAGTCAAAATGGCTTTTATATTATCTAAAGCTTCATGTTATCAATTCAAATCACTTTTAAATGATTTATAATGATTTTACAATTCTTTTCCCATATTTTTATTTACTTAAAAATAGTCGTTTACTATTACGGTCAATGAACTGCACTTTTAGCGACCTTTCCAAAAACGGTTTTTTACATAACTTGAATTCTATATATTATGTTTTAAAAATTCCTCATCCATTTGAAAATACTATCTTTAGGCAGCAGACTTTTTTGTTTCAAAGAAATCAGATTAAATTTTCTCCTATTATGAGCGTTTGAAGTTTATAGTCGAAATTCGCGAATTACCGTAGCGCGAGTAGTCCTATTCGGACTATATTTTAATTTATTTTCAAAACTTATCTAATTTACTTCAAATATGATTATAAAATATATTTAAACTTGTTTGAAAACATTTTTTCAAAATTTAACTTTAAAATTCAAATATTGTATTAAATGAATATTATATTATTATTTCATTACTAAAATAATGTAATTTTTCAAAATTAATCCTTTCGAATGCAAAATTTCATGAAATCCATTTAAAAATAGTATAAGATAGTTTGAATAATAAAATTAAGTCTTCAACCTTATTTATATATCAAATCGACTCCACTTTTAAAATTTACTATCACAATTTGGTTTCAAATTTGAATACGCCATATATACTTGAAATCTTTTTCAAATTAAATTTTCACCTTTACGAAAGTTATTCTTAATTACTTCAATTTCGTTTCCAAATCATTTCGGGTACAAAATTCCAACTTTTATTTTTACCCCTTTATTTAGTTGAATATAATATTCAATTTTATTCTCGGAATGGACCGAGACTTAACTAATACTCATATCATTCCACATTTGTGTGTGTACTAAACATATAATCATTATTAACTTTCAAAGTGATATTTTCCAACATTTTAACAACCATTCACACATAGCATATATGTGTTCATAGTGTATGTATGTGTTTATATATATATATATATATATATATATTGAAAATTATATGTTTATTTATATATACACACACAACATTTGCACATATGTGTAATCATTAGCTAATTAACGTTTATAATTTGTTAATTAAATTATTAACAAATGTTTTCATATCCATCAACAAATCACAAACATACACAACAATTTCTTATATATTTGATATTCAAATATATGCATGCAACGTTTTCACATATATTTGACATTCAAATATGCATACACAACAATTTTTTTTACTTATATAAATGTTTATATATAAGAATGGGGATCCACATCATTATATTCATTTAAAATTGAGTTTCTCACTGACGTAGCTCATTTTCTTCCATGTAGAACTTCTACCGGATAGTTGGGTAGAGTAACCGCACTGTAAAATATCTTATCTCTTCAAACCTATATACATACATATATATACACACGCACACATACATATATATATATATACACACACACACACGAAAATCTAAAATTTTAAAATGATTTTAGGATGTGATGGGACAAAATGGACGAGGAAGGGGTGGGGGTTGCGCAAGGGGAGGGGCGTATGGTGGGGGAGGAGGGGGCTACCTTGAGGTGGTATGGTGGGGGCGTACGACCTAGGAGGGGCGAAGAAGGGAGAGAAGAGTGGGGGGAGGAGGGAGAAGGAGGAAGAAGTAGGCTAGGAAGCCATGAATCCTAAGCTTAGGAAGAAGAAGAAAAACAGAGAGAAGTGGAATGAGATTTCAGTGAAGGGAGGTGGTCTTTTTATAGCATAAGAGAGAGCTTCATGTATTAACCCATCATGGAACATGCCTTTATCCTTAGCATTACTTAACATGGTAGTAAACCACCCTCCATACCATGTGCTTCTATTGCGAAACCATGTGCTTAGGTGTATGGTTTCTCTTTAATTTATTGATTTATTTTAGCAACACTTTAAAGGTGTTATAACATGGAATATGTTACATTTTAACTTGCATTTTATCACCTTTTGCTAACACTTTTATTAACAACTTCGGTTGATTAAACATAACGATGTTTGTAAACATTCTGTTTGTTTTAAAGAAGTTATTTTATTGAATAACCTATACTAAATACTTATATTTAACCAATATAACCATAGTTAAAATACCTTTACTTATTTAAATTTTGGCAAATTCATCGCAACAAAATAGATGCGTTTCCTTTGATAATTTTTTTTATATTCTCAAATAACTTTCCTTATCATTTAAAATAAATTATTTTATAGTTTAAACAACTATGTTAAATCAATTTAACCCAAACTATTTACATTCAAGTCGATATGTTATAAAATCTTATTTCGACACTTTTTGACAAAAATCCTCTTTTGACAAATTTGTTAATTACTATTATTTCGTTAAAACTTAATCTTAATATTATTTTTATCTTACTATATCCTCAAAATAATATTTAAAACTCAAGAAACTTTTGATAAATTGGCTTAAAAAATCCAGTTTGTTATATCCTCCTCTTCTCAAAAACTTTTCGTACTCAAAAAGGAAAGAAGATATAAGCAACTTTGTCTGTAAAATGGTTTATAGAATTTCAAAATTTATACTTTTTAAATTCATCATATCTAGTATTTTCGAATAGAGAGTTTGTTTTCCAACTGTGAATAGCAATATGCATCGGTCAACAACAGGTGATAAAGCTGCAATAAGCAAAAAGTATCGTAATCATTATATGTACTAGAATGCAGGGTGCACTTGTGGTAATATACATGAATCCTACATGCCAACCTAGGTACATACTAAGTACTTGAGGCGGTCTATATATACAACAAAAGTATGTCTGCCAAAAAGGGGTTAGTCTCCAAAAATATATCCTAGCTCATCAAAAGTATATCCTTACCCATAAGTATCCTAGTGCGAACTATGCACTTAAGATAACTATATATATAATATCTACTATACAACTCAAACAACATCCACCCACTAATCATCGGAAGTGTCAGAATCATCATCGGACGGGCCTGATATGCTTATCTCTTCCGACTCCTCGTTCGTAAGGTCCTCATCGTCTGCATCTAGGCCCTTGTCATCAGTTAAATAGCCATCATCATCAACATTATCCCTATCATTATCATCATCAATCATGTTGTCATCATCCTTAATCATGTTGTCATCAAGCTCAGGGGCTAAGTCCCACTTTAGACCCTCTACCCCTAGAATATGCTCCTCTCGATCACCAAACCCGTCTAACTCTAGCATAACCTCATGCCATAATCTGCCATCTACTCCCTTGGGGATCGGTACATCATCAAGGTGAACTCCAATCTCTCCGTCAAAGTCTCCTATCTCCTGATCATCAGGAACGAGACAACTCATTTCTCAAACTAGGTGCTCATTTGCCTCCTCGTCGTCACTCTCGCTATCTACCAACATCATATCCGAGTCCTTCTCTGAAGGTACTAGCTTAGGTTCTCTAAGTGGAGAAGCCTCTACCTCATCGTCATTACGCTCCGAATTGCTAGACATCAAATCGTCAGAATCATTCAATCCGCTACTAATGCTATTATTATTATCATTTGGATTGAACTGGGCTTAATACTTCTTATTACTCAACTGTTTTCCTCTGCCTCCCTAGAGTTAATAAATAAATTTAGGGTTAGACTTGTAAAATTTAATTCTAGAAGTTTGTGTAAATATATTTTTCTTTAAAATGATCCTAATTGTTTTTGGATACCCTTTTCTAATTGTTTACTAAATACCTTTTAGTCAAAATGAGAAACTTAATTAATAAGGCATCCGTAACTACTTAAATATTTTATTTATTTATCTAATAGGTTTAAGAACTTATCGACTGTCTAAAATCGTCGATAATCGCAATTCTTAATCCATACTTTTTAATAATTATTCTTAATTAAAAAGTCGAGAAACTATTTTCTCTAGTTGTTAAAGAAAATTGTTAAGTTCTAATCCTTATTAAATATTTACAAAATTCAAAATACCTTTATCTGAATTTTAATTATTTTATTTCTTTGTTATCCAAATTTTAACCTTATTATGTATATTTAAAAACATACCTTCTTACATTCAAAATATAATTTTTCAAAAAAGATTTTTTTTATACCGTAAATAACTTTTCTTATGTACTCTTAACTCGTTCTAGGGTATTCCTAACCTATCTCTAATGAGTTTCACTTCGAGGGCATAATTAATCCTAGCTCTGATGAGTTCTTTCCATCTGTTCTAATGAGTCGTACCCCAAAGCTTTGAATAAACCAAATCTATGATACCATTTGCAATGACCTGGAGTTATGACCTTTGAAAATTGACATATGGCACAACTCAAGCATCAAATATCGGAGATGCAAACGCCGGATTCCGTATCGCATTTGGGGTTACAACACATAAGAAATGGACGAAAGAATCTTATCATTATCATTCCTATATTTTTTTACATCAGAGTATAAGATATATCATAGTACAACGGAAAATATATGTACAACAGAAAAAACACAACAGAATTTAAAAATACTTCGGATCTTGCTCCAGCTTTAAATCCAGAACCTGCTCGAAAATGACTTCAAGACTACAACTGCAAAAAACTTTACTAATAGGCTGCCCGTATGGAACATATCGGCACCCAGAGTTCAGGTGGAAGAACAATAAACTCTGGGTCAGTCATGAGACTGGTATGAGAAACTAAACTAGTTTTACATTTAATTAGTATGGTAACTCATAAGACCACGCCATATAATCGAGAACACATTCCTTTTATGAGTATATGTGCATTAAAACTCGCAATGATTTTTGAAACTGAAGCTAGGATAAGTCCTCTTGGCACACACATCACGCAAACGTAGACTTGGGAAATGTTTCTCTTTATGATAGTAAAACATGATTGCTATGTCAAAATCATTTGATATTACTATTATTTTATAAAATATGGAAATTACTTTCGCAAATACATGTATCAATCCTAGCAAGCATAATGTCCCACACCATTATGTTGACATATAGGTTTACAACTAAAATCGTACAAACTCGCAGTAGTGAATGAATTTCCAACAAATAACCGAGCTAAGGAACTTCCTTATCGAATTCAGACAACTCTAAAGGGATGCCTTGAGAATCAACACAAGTTCTCTATGGCCACAAGGTTGGGATCTCCCTACTTGGTCACACAATAGTATATCATTTGTCGGCCGTTACCAACCTATAAACAGGGCGCCCGCAACATCAACAACTACAAAAAATAGAAGTCGCCATTTACTGAATTCAGACAACCCTAAAGGGATGCCTTGAGAATCAACACAAGTTCTCTGCAGCCACAAGGTTGGGATCTCCCTACCTGGTCACACAATAGTATATCATCTGTCGGTCGTTAACAACCTATAAACAGGGCGCCCGCAACATCTACAACCACAAAAAATATAAGTCGCCACTAAAGCAATACTTGGGTTCCAAACCATGGTACACTTTTATGATCTAGAAAGAGATGATAACACGTAATCTTGCCGCATCATTCATGTTTTGACCATTTCCAGGGTGTGAGGCTTGTCGAAGCCTCTTTACACAACGCTACGCTCTTTAAGCCATGCTTTGATCACCAATAGCAAAATACTCAGTATGCCACACAGTCATTCCGTAATACATGACTGATAGTTAATAACCATATAACCTTTAAGCTTGTACATATCAAAAAAAGTGTTAAGCTAAGAGAATGAATTCTCCGCCACCAATAGAAATATGTCTAGAAAAAACCCATCATATACTACAATATACGATGTCAAACACACATCCATACAAGTCCATTTTGGGTCTGAACAAAATCGAAGGCATCTTATTCCTTATCTAATAAAGGAGAGAGGCCCTTGTACATCGTAATTCCTCGAAATACGTCTGGGCCATTGCTATAATACCAATGTGCCCATCTCAAGTAAGAAGCTACACACGAGAGACATTGAGCAAGGAATCCTTTCGATGTGAAGGTTTCTGATCTTCATCATCGTCTTCAATCTCTTTGGTTTGTTCCATAACATCATACTATTATTTGGAATGGTTTAGTCGAACCCAAATATTGAATTTCAGTCTTTCCAAATAACACTCTTGTTTTAAAACTACATGGAAATACAAGATTCACAAAGTCACTCTTCCATTTCGATTGGTTAATTAAAACCTTGTTATGGAAATTATTCATTTCACAATTCCCTTTTTAAAACTTATCTTTTCAAATAAAAGATTGTTAAAATCTTTATTTTAAATTCATTAGTTCTCCAATTCCTTTCCATTTCAAAACATAATCATTAAGCGTTCCTCGTTAGCTTTTTAAAAGATTTTAATCCTGTTTTATATATTCCCAAATCATAACTTAATCTTAGTGTGTTAAAGAATGATGCTATTTGTACACCATTCACAACAACCTAAAACCAATTGGTATAAAAGTTATATCCACTTATATTCAATATCAATTCTCGTAACAAATTAATACTATAAGTGGAATAAAAATATAGTTCCAAATTCCTTAAATAGTAGCGAAATTTAATACCAAATATCCGAGGATTCTTTTCCATCCAAATGTAATTATTTAAATTGGGAAAAAATTACCTTAATTAAAAGATTCATTAAAACATATCTTTTCCTTTAGTTCGAAATCATACTCGATTTTGTGTTAAATAATAATGTCATTTAAAACACCATTCACAACAAAAACCAATTTATATTAATATATAGGATTTGTATAGAAATCATATCCACTTAAATCCAATATTAATTTCCATATTCAACAAGTACTATAAGTGGAATAATGGTATAACTACCTTTCAAATTCCTCGGATAGTATAAGATCTCTTCTGTGGAATTTAACATCAATATCCGAAGATTATTTTTTCTATCCAAGTCCAATTTATAATTTTGGAAAACCCAATTTCATTCTTAAATAAGCTCAGATTACTTAAAGTAATTTTTATTTAAATGTTTAAATATTTCTAAACATTTTTCTAATCACTCAAAAATAATTACTTAAGTTGTAGATGACAACAAATGAGTCTGAAACCATTAAAAAAATCATTTTCGGAAAATGTAGTAAAAGAGTTACTATAGGCTTATTTTAGCTAGTTCGTCAAAGTAACTTTTATATTATCCAAAACTTCATATTATTAATTCAAATCACTTTTAAATGATTTATAATGATTTTACAATTCTATTTTCCATATTTTTATTTATTAAAAATAGTCGTTTACTGTTATGGACAACGAACTACACTTACAGCTACATTCTCCAAAATAGTTTTTCACATAACTTGAAATATACATATTATATTTTGAAAATTCCTCTTCCATTTGAAAACTATTATCTTTAGGTAGCAAACATTTTTCACTTCAAAGAAATCTGATTAAATTTTCTCTTTTTATTAGCATTTGAAGTTTATAGTCGAAATTCATGAAATGCTGCATCGCGACTAGTCCTATTCAAACTATATTTTAATTTAATTTCAAACCTTATCTAATTTACTTCAAATACGATTAAAAATTATATTTAAGTTTTTTTGAAAACAATTTTTCAGATTTTAAATTTAAAATTCAAATATTCATATTAAATGAATATTATATTATTATTTCATTATTAAAACAATATTGTTTTCCAAAATTAATTCTTTCGAAACTAAATTTTCCTGAAATCCATTTAAAAATAATATAAGATAGTTTGAATAATTAAATTTAGGTTTTAACCTTATTTATATATCGAACTCAACTTCACTTGTCAAATTTACTATTTACAATGTGATTTCAAATTTGAACACGCCACAAATACTTGAAATCATTCTCAAAATAAATTTCCACCTTTACAACAATTATTCATAATTACTTCAATTTCATTTCTAAATATTCGGGTACAAAATTCCACGTTTATTTTTACCCCTTTATTTAATTGAAATTGATATTTAATTTTATTCTTGAAATGGACCGAGACCTAACCAAAACTCATATCATTCCGCATTTGTGTGTGTAGTGTACATGTGACACCCCACATCCGTTAATGTCACTCACTAAGGGAATGCATTAAGTTTCGTGAAGCGTTATAGGTAAAAAAAAGAAACATTACAAGACAGATATAAAATAGCAGCGGAATTAAAAACTTTTATTAATCATAAAGCACGGTTACACCATATGTCTGAAAATACATAAACTCAGTACATCATTAAAACTTCTGCCTTGTACTTTAAATATCAGAGTGCAATAACAAAGAAAACATAATCCTCAAATCATAAGCTATAGTAGTAAAGATAGAAGCTTGAGCAATGCATCTAGAAGCTCTAAGCAAGACGATAGCGGAATCCTGACTAAGCCCAAGAATTCCCTCCCTTGAGAACCTGGGGGGGGGGGACGAAATAAAGAAGAGGAAACAAAAAGGGTCATACATAAAGTCTAGCGAGTCTATTTACTTTTAGCCAGTAAATAAATAAAAGTAACATTATAGGCATATAAAGTGGATAAGAGAGGTCACTACATAAATGGCAGGTGTGACAAGATAGACAGGGTAAGGTGTATACACTTCTCTTAATGATTACTCTACACTATTACTAGTATAACCAGAATGAGATGATCCCTTCCACTATAAGATAGTAGACTTAGGCATACGTCCAATTATATCCTAACTTCTACCGTAATCTATCGGCTCCCTACTCCGTAGATACCCTGTGCTGGCCCCACAATAGGAGGTATCACTTCCTAAAGTGGCAACACTTCATTTCCCAAGATGTGCATAACCATATCTACTGGTGTCACGATGGTCTTATCCCTTTCTTCCCGGCCCATGCACGCACAGGGCCCGGTCGGTTTGCGCCGCTCGCACCGTCCGTCACGTTTGGATATCTTACAATCAGTCAGTAAGCGTGCCCCTACTCTGCCTAGTACGGAGTACTTTGTTTGATACCTACTCCGGGTTACTGACAGAAATGGGTCCCACACAATATGATACAAGCTCTCCCCTTTGTCCTGTATCACATAATAGGTTTTCACTGACTATGTATACCACAAGGTGTCTTTAATTACATAGCCTTACTTCTACCAGTTATGCTTACCCTAAAGGGTGTCTTTAATTGCATAACTTCATTATTTCCTCCAGTTATGTATACCACTAGGTGTTTTTAATTACATAACCTTTTATATTTTCCACCGGTTATGTATACCACCAGGTGTCTTTAATTACATAACCTTATTAGGTTAAATTCGTGGGCCTATATGCAAATATCACCCACCCCCTTAAATCTACTTAACCCACCCACCAATTCAAGCATGTTTATTTAACGGTTAAGTTTGCGGGCCTATATATACTAATATTACCCACCCACCCAAGATTTACTTAACCCTCTCGCTTATTCAAGCATGTTTATTTAATGGTTAAGTTTGTGGGTCTATATATACTAATATTACCCACCTACCCAAGATTTACTTAACCCTCCCGCTGATTCACTCAACTTTACTTAACCCTAACTTTAGTTCATATCATACAGTCCCTATGGATTAGATTTGGTTAAGTAGTCCAATTCATTACCATGCCTATTTATGGTTTATAATAGGCTAGACCTCCCACATTAGGCCTACAACGTGTAGATGCTGGATATGTCGGTCGTGTCCGGGCAGACTTTTTCCACAGTTGGGCCTAATCTCGTGTCATAGCCCGATTCGTATTTGCGTACTTAGACCTCCCACATTAGGTTCAACGTTAGTGGCTGCTGGATATGCCGGTCGGGTCCGGGCAGACTTCCACCACTAATGCAACCTAACAGCGTGTCATAAGTACAATTACAATTCCTAGTTGTAATTACTAGACATTCCATTTTTAATTAATTGATCAATTAATTAAACCTTTCCTTTTATAGGTGTTAATACCTATTTTTACCAATAATTTGAATTATATGTCCAAAAATGTTCATATTCAAATTATGCCAATATTAACCCTTTTTCCCCCATTCCTTAACTAGCGCACTCATAAATTTGGCAGCATGCTTAGGCTAGACAATAACCCAGTCATAAATGATGATAGGGAAAATAATGGGAATATAACCAAAGTGATCATCTTGGCATAAACATAAACAAGCATGATAATAAGGTGAACATACATACTGGCATGGACACGCAATTGTCATCATAACAAGGTGGGTATAAACTGATGAACGGTTGGCAGTCAATTGATTCTAACATAACTATGATGTCACAATAAGCATAGTAAGATCTAAATTAGAAATTTAGATGTCCAATCGGTTTAGGTCTAACATGATAACACATGGTGATAAATTAGATCACATAATTCAGATCTAGATGTTAAAATAGATCTAACATGATAACATAAGGTGATAAATTAGATCATATAATTCAGATCTAGATGTTAAAATAGATCTAACATGATAACACAAGGTGATAAATTAGATCACATAATTCAGATCTAGAATTTAAAATAGATCTAACGGTTTCAATGTCCACATAAATTAGATCTACTGATTTAGAAATAGATCTACACAAATCCACATCATAGCAAGTCATAGAAGTTACCATTAAGATAAAGATTTAGATCCAATCCCAATCAATTCAAGGTGACATATGTTCATGATTTACATAAATGATTAGATCTATCCAATGATATAACTTCCAAATTAACATATTTATATTAACCACAATATAGTTACAAACCAAGATCCACAATAATAACATAGTATAATAATCATAATTGAATTGGATCTAAAGAAATAGATCTATCATGACATAGTAGAATAATCACAATTGAATTGGATCTAAAGAAATAGATCTATCATGACATAGCAGAATAATCACAATTGAATTGGATCTAAAGAAATAGATCTATCATGACATAGCATAAGATATGATAATAGCATAGATTCATGGTTTACACATATCTAAATCACGGTCTTTCATAATTTATTTTTATTTATCTAAACCTAAAAGCAACTAGAAATCACAGCGTTAGGTTTAGAGAATAGAGAGAATGGATCTTGAATTTCTGCATGTGATTTGTAAAACTGAAATATTGTACGTTGTTGAAGAAAACGAATCCATCTTAGTTCGCACTCCAGAAGAGTTTAGCCGCCATTATTTCTTTGTGAAGAAAACAAAGGAATTGAGGTATATTTATAGCTGCTAGGTTACAAAATTCGGATGCCACCTCAGCCCTAGAGTGAATCGGGCCACGGGCCCATACCCAGTTGGGTCTGGATGCCCAAAAACACACACGGGCGCACTTTATAGGTGCGCCAGTGTAAAAATACATGGGCGCACTTGTCAAATGCGCTAGGAATTTCTGCTTTTTCTGCCAAACTTCTACCGTCCATAACTTCTTCATACGTTATCCGATTTACGCAAACCAGGGGTCAATCTTGACTAGAATTTCAAGATGAACGCAATGACGTAATCCATTTCCCTTAATTATTAATATTAAATTAATTATTATTTAATTTATCATCTTTAATGTCGTTAAAAATTCGGGGTGTTACAGTATACATTATCATTATTAACTTTTAAAATGATACTTTTCAATATTTTAACAATCGTTCACACATAACATATATATATATATACACCGTGTGTGTGTGTGTATATCCTCAACATATGAACATATTTTATTGCATTTTTTGAAAGTAACATATTATGGCCTCCAAACTAATAGCGAACGCAATTAAAATTGGAAACAACGATGTAGGTCGACCTCCTGACCGGAGAGCAGGGAAGGTAGCGGTAGATGATGGGCCTGTTGAATCATTGCATGTCAGGAATCGTTCGCGATCTCATTTGGATACTAGGGTTTCAAATGGGGTAAATAAAATTGACCTTAATCAGAGGCTATAGATCTCATCTAGGATAATTTTGCATGGAAGATTGATGGGCAGAGAATTTTCTAAAGAAACTAGTACTCATGGTCATGTTGGCCGAATATGACGGGGTTCCGATAACCCAAAATATTGTACATTATACAGTTCGTCAACCTGGGGTGAAGGATATAGGGGGAGCGTATGCTTGAACTAGATCTAAAACTCCTGGTCCAGCATGTGATAAATGGAACTTCTAGATTTTATGACAAAAATTGAAGATATATTCAAGAGGATGTGATTGCTGTTCGATTAAGATCTTGGATCTAGGCGACTACAGGAGGAATGGGGCAATCACAAGATGGGTTTGTTGATCGGAAATATATTGAACCAAGTATTATTAATAACAAGAAGAAGGCTTGTGTACCAGAGAGAGCGTCTGCTAGATCGACATATGTAGTGACCCGTAACTTCCCTGGTTAGCAAAGAGCGGATACTTTGAGAACAACACACAAAAGGATGCAGACGGTAGAACATTTCATTGTTATTACAACAATTCCATCAGATACAAGAAGATACAGAGTATAAATGAATAAATTACATTCGATAAATATCAGAGATTACAATAAATTACATAGCAGCAGAAAATAATACAAAGCACAACTGAAGGTGATATACGGATACAGAGCTTTCCGAGTATCATTCCAGCTGTAAGCCAGGACCCTGTGAATATAAATCTGCAAACCAAAACTACTAGCTGCCCGTGCGGAAAATAGGGGCATCCAGAGTTTAGGTTAAAACAATAAACTCCAGGTCAATCATGTGACTGGTGTGAGAACTAAAACAGTTATTTAAAACTTTACTTTAAAACAGAGTAATTCAAGGGACCACGCCGTATAACATGGAACGGGTTTCCTCCCAAGAATACTAGTGCATATAACAAAACAGCGCAATGCTTTTTGGAAAATGAAGCTATTATAAGACCCAGGCCCCATCACACAATGCAACGCAAGCTGGAGGATAGGGTTTTCCCTTATAATAGACAAACATGCTTGGTACGTTTTAAAACAAATCATTTGATACTATAATAAGTGTATAGTGTCAAAACAATTTCAATCATAAATATCAATCATAGACGGCATGGGTACCATATATTATGTCGCCATACTAGTTCTACAATTAAAACTGCAATATCATGTGGAAATTGGATTTCCATCATGAGTCGATGCAAGGGGCAAGCTCCTCTCCGTTCGAGACACTCTAGCAAATGTCTGAGGACCCCATTTTGATCCTTGGAATCGGTTGGGCCGGTCCTCACCTAACTTTGGAGGATTAGTTATTCCTGAACACATGTTTCCGGTCCTAACAGATCTATATCCGAGGCGCCTCGCATTCCAACATCCACATAGGTAAAAAGTATATAAATGTCAGGGCTGGTAGGTCACGGACATCACCCATAGCTAGAAAGAAACGTCGTGTTCTCCCAACGGTCTGTATCCCGTTTTTGACTCATACAGAGGTGTGAGGCTCGCAAATTCACGTTATACACAAAGTTACGCTACACAGGTCGTGCTTTGATCATCAACCACAAGACTTTGCTTTTCAACAGAAGCCTTGATCAATTGCCACTTACGCGTGCCACACTGGCAATTCACTCCATGCGACTGATGTCCATCGATATACAACCTCTGAGCTCGTACATCTCAGAGAAGGGCGTTAAGCAAGAGAATAAATTCTCCGCCGCCAAACAGATGTATATTTAATAGAGATCAATCAACACAGAATAAAATCCAATGTCAGACACACAGTCCATTTACAAGTTCGTTCTGGGTCTGAACGAAACCGGAGGCACTTTCCTCGCATATCCATCCATCTCCAAGTACGTCTGGACGATCACCAATTGATTCCCTCATCTTGGGTGTACATCCCAATCAAGATCATCAGTAATCATCCAGACGATGTGAAGACTTCCGGTCTTCAACCACCGTTTTCATCTTCGACATATCGTCGAATCGGTTATTCAGAATGGGTATAAACCCGGCCTTTCCGAATAACCCGCGTATATAATAAACACGTGTTACACAAACACAACATACGCCTCATTCCAATTTAGGATATTCTTTTATTCACAAAATCACATTCTTAGGGAAAGGTTCCCATTAATTTTATCAAAGATAAATTCTTCTAAATTTATTCTTTAATCATCCTTTGGATATCGTTTCAAACCATATTATGGTTTTCCAAACTAGTCGGGATTAGCGAACCACACCGAAGTAATTATTTATTTTATTTCCCAATCCCAACCTATATATCCCAAGGAGCAAAACTGGTGGTACTCCATATCTAACACCACGGTGTTATCGGTAAATATTAATTATCATTACACGTTCAAATCTAATTAAAGATTTAACTATCGCTTTGGAGCAAAACTGGTGGTACTCCATTCTCGATCACTTTTTAGATTTGATAATTTAAATTATCAATTTACATTTCAATCTAATTAAAGATTCATTAAAACTCCACTTAGTTTTAATCTTCTTAAAAATCAATATCCTATCTTTAACTGGGTTAAAGAACCAATGTCACCTAAAACACGATTCACGACAAACCCAAATCACGTTTGATATTAAATACAAGGCTCTAAATAGAAAATATATCGGCTTATATTCAATATTAAATTCTGAAACCAACAAATATCGTATTGGAAATAACGATATAGAAATATCTTTCAAATTCCCATAAAAATATCTGTATAATCACGAAATCCAACATCGAAATATTCCGAAGACAATTTTGATTCAAACCCACTTCCACTTTATATATATTGGACATTCTGGTTATTTTCAAAACCAATTCAAATTCAATTTATTTATTTCAAAAATAAATTGATTTTAATTTTAGTTCAAAACTAGTCATCTCGATAAAAATCTATTTTTATCTTTTCAAATGTGGAGTTTTTCATCCCAGTTCTTTCCAATTCACATATTATGATTTTACACAAATTATAGATATTTTTAATAATTTTATCAAGGCCCGTACAGTCGATTTTTATCAACGGCCATCGAACTGCACTTACAGCGAACTTTTCCAAATTTGATTTGGATATAATTCCAAATCCAACCGTTAGATTTCAAATTTCTAATATTCATTGGAAATCCCTTTTCGATACGAACCCAACGGCTCTAGTTTTAGAAGAATTTGACGGTCGGATCTCCCGCAACGTCAATTCGAAGTCAATGGTCGAAATTCACGAACTGCCGCGGCGCGTTCTATTCAGGCCATTTTATATATAATATATATATATATTATATATAATTCGTCAATTTCCTTTTAAAACGTATTTTATAAATTGTTTTAAATTCGTTTTCAAAACCATTTCAACTCTATATTCAATTTCAAATCAAAATTGAATATTTCATATCATTACTATATAAATGATAATATTTTCAAAACGTTATATTTTGAAATCACTACCTTTTCTATATTCATTATAAAAATGACTATAATCGATATAAATATCGTTCACGTAAAAATAGCACAACTCTAATCAACACGGCTTTATATATTTTAATAAATTCGTTATTCTATTCAACAAATGAATATTTATTCCATTCAACACATGAATAGTTTCAACACATAAATATCGTCAACACATGACTATTTTTATATTCAACACATGAATTTTCTTTTATAATATTTATTATTTTCCCGGTTGGAATGAGGCCCAATCAATTACCATATAACGTTAATTATATGGATTCCACCCAACACATGTATATGATAGCAACGATGAACAATCAACCATCATCCAAAGTGTACCACACAACTGCATAAGCATCAAATATAAATAATTAACGCTTACATAGCCTGTCGACCAATCGATCGACATACAATTAAATAATTGGGATTAGTGCACCCAAATATCATCCCAACACCCATGTGGGGTTTCAAATCAACAAACACTGAATATTATTTGTGCAGTTGGGTGATGTGTAAAATTTATCATCTCAATCAATATCCTTCAAATAGGTGTTCATAAACAAACCGTCCGGTTTGTAAATGAATATTTATTTATTTACATTCACTATATTTATATTCACGTTAAAAATTATATTTTTAACGATAATTAATTTATTTCAACACATGAATATATTTCATTATCTATTTCACATCACCATCACAAACAATTTCACAATACATCAGACAAGCATACAAGCCGTCCATGGTTTGTGGACGACGGGTGTCGGGTGCTACTAAGCACCGTCTGCATCCTAGTATATATTTATAACTAGAAAAGAAGATTTAAAGTGAGAAGTTCTCATCAAAGCTATCCCAACTCCATGACACTTCTAATGTAGGAAATCTTCACCTTTTCGTCTTTTGTCAATTTCGTTGCCCGTAGCCACTACATATATAAAAATCACATTTTTATATGTTGTTATGTATATAGAAATTCTATTTTTACACCGCTACTATATAGATAAAAATTCTATTTTTATATCGATGTCCATATAATAAAGATTATATTTTTATTACGCTATTCTCTATATGAAGATTTCGCCTTTTCATATATAAAGATATCGCCTTTTCATATATAAAGATATCGCCTTTTCATATATAAAGATTTCACCTTTTCATATATAAAGATATCGCCTTTTCATATATAAAGATTTCGCCTTTTCATATATAAAGATATTGCCTTTTCATATATAAAGATATCGCCTTTTCATATATAAAGGTTTCGCCTTTTCATATATAAAGATATCGCCTTTTCATATATAAAGATTTCGCCTTTTCATATATAAAGATATCGCCTTTTCATATATAAAGATTTCGCCTTTTCATATATAAAGATATCGCCTTTTCATATATAAAGATTTCGCCTTTTCATATATAAAGATATCGCCTTTTCATTTCATCACTATAAAAATCACATTTTTATTTCAACATATATATAATAAAAATCATATCTTTGAACGACAAAAATCTAAACTTTATCCATTTACTATATTATAAAAATCGTATTTTTATATCACGGCTACATGTGTAAAAATCACTCCTTTACAACGCTACTTCCATGATAAAAATTATATTTTTATCTTGCTAGCAATATAATAAAAATTATATTTTTATTACTCTACATGAATAAAAATCATATTTTTAATACTTCTACTTTATAAAACTTAAATTTTTATATTTCACATATGATAAAAATCATATTTTTATTCTCTTTATACATATAAAAAATATATTTTTACACAATGGAAAATCATATCTTTATGTTTTTAAAATCACATCTTTTTGAAATGAAAAATCTAATCTTTTTCATGTTAACAATCTAAACTTTATTCATGTTAAAATCTAAACTTTATTCACGTATAGTATAAAAAAACCTATGTTTATTTCCAGTAAACGAATTACTTGCTTTTTATATAAAAATAAACAACAAAACAAAAAGAAAAGAAAAAGAGAAAATAGAAGTAAATAGGACTCACAGTATACGGAGAGGGAGGGGAAGTTGCTGGACGTTGACGGAGGAGGGGAGCTCGTGGCTGGCGTCGGTGGTGGTGTCAAGGAGGGGCTGCAGGTTCTAATCGATTTGGGGGTTCGGGGATACATGGATTCACGGTTTTCAGGAGGAGGGATGGGGGACCAACGGGCTGAGGGGGTCCGGCGAGGTAGGGGGCGGAGCTGGCGGTCTCCGGCGTGGTAGCGACGCCATCGCGAGGGCACGATCTCGTTTGTTTTTTTTTCTTTTTTCTTTTTGATTTGAAAATGAATCGGGGGGGGGGGGGCTGAGAGGAGATAAGGGGGGAGAGTTTTTTTTAATTTTTTTAATTATTTATTTTCAAAAAGTTGACTTTTTCATTTGACCTCTAAACGAGGCCCACCGCCTGTCGTCCATAGCTAATTACCCCCATTCCGAACACAATGGGATATGTATCATAGGCTGATTCGATCGTTTTGACCAGTTTTCATCAAAATCAACATATAACTCTATATATTGAATTTGAACGCGCATTTCAATTTAATGGGGTCACATACTAACTCGAAAAATTCCCGAAAAATATTTTCTAGCTTCGTATTGACGATACGGTCCTAACAAAACTAATTTCATCAGATTCTGAGACCGTTAGAAAAATGGCCATTTTCTAGTCGATTAAAATCAACTGAAACTGGTCAAATGCGTTTTCCTATGCCACACTCACATATTGATTCGAAAAATTATGAAATTTGAAACCTAGCAATAACCTTACATCTCGGATCCAACAAAAGTGGTTTCGTCGAAATCCGAGGTCGTTTGCAAAATGGCTATTTTCAAGGGCCTTAATTCCATAGCGACAATTCAGAATTTTCAACTGGACATATCTTTTGATTCCCGCTATGAAATTTCAATTTTTTGGATTCATTGGAAAGATATTCTCAAATAGATCCTATTGTTTTCAGTTTCGCTAAAATCTGGTTTATTTTGCAACCGGTACATTCATTTGAACTTTGAAATCGAATTATCGAACTACCGCGCCATTTTCAATTCCTTTTATAATTATAAATAATTATTTATATTCTAACGATGATCTATATAATATATACGTTCGAATTCTATTCAAAATAAATTTCTCGTCGATATTATTTAAAATAATTCATTTTAACTAATCAAAATTCGTTAAAATTGCCAAAATAAAAATTTTAAACTGGCTTCCATTTTCTGGGCTGTTACAACATATGAATAGAAGAACTCAATTATTTTCTATGTTTATGGTACACGTCCGTACCATACACATCTAAAAAATTATGTTGAACGAATGTGGAAAGCGATAGGAAAATTTGTTTCATTAACTAAAGAAATTGGCTTTTTATCATTTGTTTTGATAATAACATAGACAACGAGAATATTCTAAAGGGAGGGACATATTTGTTTGATAATAAAATTATTATTTTGAGGAAATTGAGCGTAAGCATGAGATTCAAAAAAGATTTATTATCTTCCATGCCATTATGGGTCAAGTTAACCAATATTGAATTAGAACTTTGGGATAGAGAAGCTTTGAGTGCAATTGCTAGTTTTTTGGGAGACCGATTAAAATGGATAAAATTATTGTGGATGAATCAAGAGTGTCTTTTGCAAAAATTCTAGTTGATATGGAGGCGGGTTCTAAGTTTCCCAAAGAGGTTGATGTCGTATTACATACAGGGAAGAGCATAAGGTGAATGTGGAGTGTCTATACAAGCTAATATGTTGCAAAAAAATGTAGAATTTTTGGCCATTTGACCGATCAATGAAAATTAAGAACTAAAGAAATATGGGTTCCAAAAAATAAAGTAAACACATAAAGAGTTGAGAAATCAACATATGACATCCCTTGTGATGAGGTGATTATCATTGAATTTAGAGTCTAGACGACATGTGCTAACAACGAACAAATCACTGATAAGCCATTAACACTAGAACTGTTGACAACAATTCAGCCATAGATGGTATTAATAATACATCTCATAACAATGCAAGTACAAATAAGAAAATTGCTAGTAGAGAACAATGTTAATCAGGCAGATATTATGTTCGACATCTTAAATAAATAGGTGTTAAATGTCCCAATAGCACAAAACAAATTTAGCATTTTGGAGAATGTGGTAAACGATACAAGCAACAAGTCTTTACTATCTAACAATACTACATTGTCGATTGAGCCTGGAATCTTACTGGATGCACCAAATATCAATACCTCAATTTCATATGTTTCAACAGTGAAAGTGCCAAAATCATCTCATTACAATTCAGTGGAGAAGATACCAAATGCTTTTACTATGGATGGACATGTAGATGACTTGGTGGACACTGGTGATGATGATCTGGTTGATCATATTGCCATTAACGAGACGGAAATAGACCCCCCTATAAAAGAAGCAGATGTTTCAAACAATGTAGAGAAAAACATTTTTTTCTATGAAGAATTGGATGCCTTGAAAAACAACAATAAAAAGAAAGGGAACACATCAAAAAACGCTACTGCTCCTCCTAAAGTAACAAGAAGGCACCAAAGAAAAATCAAATAAATATTGTTGCATGGAATCTTAGGGGATTGAATGCTCCTACCCAGATTGTTCGAAGTGATCAGGTTCCTTAATAAATTCAGGCCATATATTATTAAACTATTAGAAAATAAACTATCTAACGTAAAGATTATAAAAGCTAAAACATATTTACACTCTAAGTGGGACTCGATGGATAATAATAATTGTGGTAGCACGGGTAGAATTCTTATTTTTTGGGGCACTAAAATCTGGTATGTTATTGTCGCTCATAAATCCTATCAACAAATTTCAGTGATTCCAGAAAATGTCAGGGGCTTAACTTGAAGATTAATTTTTATATATCTGTAATGACCAGCATTAGCAGAGGTATTATAATTAATTTTATTTAATTATATAAATAGTGATATAGTGAATTAAATGGTTGTTGAATTAAATAATGGTGAATATTAAATTAAAATAATAAATTAAATAATATATTTAATTCTGAAATAATCAGAATTGGATGAAATGACGATATGGTGTGAACCGGATCATCTGTGATATTTAATTCAGCTTGGAATTGAATTTGAATAACGAATATATTATATAAACGACAGTTTGAACATAGAATTATAATATAATTAAAATCGAGCTTGAAATGGCGCTGTAGTTCGTAAATTGGCGATTCGAACTTCAACTGAATGTATAGGATTCATTTTAAGCCGGATTTCTGTGAAACAAGAAACGTGTGGAGTTGGTGGAGTATATCTTTCTAGTGGAAGAGAAAAATCAGGATTTCGTCGTGTAGATTTTAATTTACGTCCAAATCAAATTTTAGAAAAGTCACTGTGAAATTCCTTTATATTTTATAAAGGAATTATTTATGTTTTAAAAAGGAATTTCATTATAAATCGAATATCGATTAAATCAGGATTTGAGATATCAAGCTAGAAATTCATATAGGAATATTCTAGAGCTTTATGGTATTCCACTGTGAATATATACGATAATATTTATTTATAAATATTTAATTTAATTATATTTAAATATATTTTTATATTTAAATGGTTCATTCAGAGCTTTCAAAATAGCGGGTTTTGCAAACGAAGTCGGAGTTCAACGAAACTAATTTTGTTGGATCTGCAATGTCAAATAGTTGTTAGATTTCCAGTTTCGTGATTTTTAGGGTCAGTATGTGGCCATACGGATTTTTAGAATGAGAAACAGTCGATATTTTGACCTTTAAAAATATGTTGTGTGAGCATACAAAGTCGGAATTCGACGAAACCAGTTTCATTGGGACCGTAAGGTCGAACTCTAGCTACATGGAAATTTTCGTGATTTTTGGGTATCGTGTGTGACCACACGGATTTTTAGAAGACGGATACGAATATAAAATGATGAATAAAATATCCAAAAATATCTAAAAAAATATCTAGATATTTATATGCCCTATAAATACCACCCCTTAACCCTTAAATCTAATTCCAACTTCAGAAAATCTGTCGTCTTCATATTCTACCATCTCCAGTAAATTATTCATCTTCAAAAATTCTCATCAAATCAAATTAAAGGTTATAAATTCCTAAATAAATATATATGTGATCATTACACGTTGCTCTTGGATCTGGTGTATCTTTTGGGTGGTTCGATGTCTGTCTTGGCTCACTGGGATTTACCAGCGTGAATTAGGGTTTGGTTTACTGGTCGTCTCGTGGCGTCGGAGGTCAAACCAATGGTATGGATGAACTCGTGGAGAAGAGGGGCACATTTTGGTGGCGATTTGAACTCCTGCGGTGATGGCAGGAGAGAAGCGACAGTCGACGTCGCGATGGAGCAACAACAGGTCGCTGTTCGGTTTGGGGACCGAGTGTGATAAGGAGGACGTGGTCGGGTAGAGAAATCGAGGAGATGATGAATGGTGGAAACGGTTTTGAGTTCGGTGATGAATGGAGAAAGAACGAGGGCTGAGATGTGGTTGAAATGGTGGAGGAAATACTGGTGGAATTTGAGGAAGAAGAAGGGGACGCATATTGGGTTGAGCGGGCTGAAATGGTGCAGATGGGCCGGTTTAATTAGTGAGCCCATTTATAATAAATTCAAGTTTTAATTTATTTAAATTAGTTCAATCTTGTAAATCGAATATCTTGGTCATACAATATCAGATTGACGAACCGTAAGTTGCGTTGAGATCGTATGGACGGTGGCTACACACTGCAACTGACTAGGAGTGAATCCGAGCTCATTACAATTTATAGAAAAATGAATTGTCCGATCTGAATCAACGACAATTATCGTTCTTTAACGATGAACTACAAATGTGAGTAAATCGCATTAACTCTGAACAGTTTATAATTTCATGTTGTATTTTTAGAACTGTTAAATATTGGCTGATTGACTGTGTGTTGACTGTTTGATTGAACTGCTAGTCAGTTAGTCGAATTTCTATATCGATTCTGTTTAACAGAATATATCATATGGAACTGAAAGTGATGTTGATTTTATATTGTATAACATCCGTGGATGCAGGGAGACAGGTTGGAGGAATCCGACTGGATTCCTCAACAATTATTTTACTGTTTTTCATATATTGTGATATATGATGCGATATATAATTTGTTGTCGATTATATGTGTTTGAACGATATTGGTCATCGTGATTTGATGTGTTAAATACCATAACATACCGGAATGGTGAAAAGGGAATTTTCAAAATGAATATTGAAAATAGATTATTTATAAAATCAAGGATTTTATAAAAGTGATAATATTTATAACAATCAAAGGAGATTTTATAAAAAGGAAATATTTAGAAAATAAATAGAGTTATAAAAAGGAAATTTGTTTATAACCGAATAGGATGTTATAAAAAGGAAAACGTTACTAAAAGGGAAATCATTTGTAAAGTGAAGAACCGTTACTAAAAGTAAATATTCATAAATGAATAGTTTATTCGAAAAGGAGTTAATCGAATTTAGTTATTCGAATAGAGTTAAATCGAATATGGTATTCGAAGGGAGTCAATCGAATAAGGTATTCGAAAGTTAGTAAATCGAATATGTTATTCGAAAAGGGGTTAGTCGAGTCGAGTTAGCTGAATAGAGTTAATCGAATATTTGTTATTCGAATAAGAGTTAACCAGATAGAATTAATCGAATAGAGTTAAAATAAAGGAGTAAATCGAATATTAGTAATTCGAATAAAGTAAAAGGAGTTATCGAATATTAGCTATTCTAAGAAGAGTTAAATTGAGTTAATCGAATATTAGTAATTCGAATAAAGTAAAAGGAGTTATCAAATATTAGTTATTCGAAGAAGAGTTAAATAGAGTTCGAATATTAGTTATTCGAATAGAGTTAAATGGAATTAAAGGAGTTAATCGAATTTGGTTTATTCGGATAGAGTTAAAGGAGTTATCGACTAGAGTTAAATCAAATAGAGTTAATCCAATAGTGTTAATCCAAAGGAGTTAATCGAATAGAGTTAAGTGAAAAGAGTGAATCGAATATAGTTATTCGAAAGAAAGGTTAAGTAAGGAAGTTAGTTAAAGAAATTTAAAGTGAACTTTGCCTATTTCAACGTTAGAAATGTTGTTCAGTTAAGGTCTGAGAGGTAGTTCTACCCCAACTTGTTTGGCTTCGTTTTTAACTAAGGAATGGTTAAGGTTCGGCAGTAAAGGATGGTTAAGTGAATAAGTATGATGGTTTGAGTTGGCATAGCGATATTTTATCTAAACATCTGCTAAATCCAAACGTAGGAGTTTTGGAAATGTTTCTAAACAATAACCAGAAATGTTTTCTAACATAGAAAACAAGAAATGGAAAGGTTTTCCAGTGTTAATAAGATATATTTTCTAAATTTAGAAAATAGCAAATGTTGAATATAGGGAAACAGGAGATGAAAAATGAACTAAGGAGATCAATGTTAAATGATGTTTGATTGATAGAATTTCCATCTGGAAATAATATCGTTGTTTGCACACGTGTTTTTTTCTTCGATAGTTAAATCATAGACTATCGAAGTTTTTAACCATTTTAACGTTGTTAATATGGAGAGACCAGTTGGATTATTATCCAAAGAACCGCTCTGTATTGGCATAAGCGTTGCGAATCATATATGCCAAAGATAATTGAAGACGGAGTAAAGTGCAAGGGCTATTGTATAAGTCTTAGATAACAGTGTCTAAGATGGATGTATTGAATAATGCCTTTGGTTCATCCTGTTCCTGGATGACTGGTATGGACGGATGTCTGACAGAGTATTTCCAGACGATCACGTATATTGATTTCTCCAACCGTACCAAGAGTGGAAGCGGAGAAGGAAACTTCTTTTATCTAACACATAATGTATGGTTGAGAACGTCAATCGGTGTTTTGATGGATTTGACGATGTGGCATTCAAAGTGAATCTGGTGTGATGATAAAGCGTAACCTCAAGCCTCATCAACTGGTAAATGACAGAAATCGGGCAGGCAGCATGGCTAAGTCGGTCGCTCCGAAGTAGGGTGTATAATCACCTGATCTAGAGTTTCATTTACTTCTAAAAATCTATTGTTGATGTTGTCCCATTCGGGAAACGGTTGCTGATCCCAACCGTTGGTGATATACATTTGATACACTTAGGCGAAATGAGTGGTCGCTCATGTGTGGCCGGGTTGCAAGATGTTCTTGTTGAACCCAGTGTATTCCTTTCTAGAGGTACACTAGCGAAAGGTGGTTCCATACCTTGTCATAGTTGGAAATCCATTACCCAATACGTGCTTGCGGTTTTGATTGTATATTATATATGTAGAACGTGAGATGAAAGCGTTTCTGCTAGATGATTATTATACTGTGGTTGATAGACATTATCATAATATCAAAAGGTTTTTGATATAAAGATATTTTGGATTCTCATAAGGGAAAAACCCGTTCTGCTATACGGCGTGGTCTTATGAGATATCATTTACCTGCTTGAATTGTTTTAAACTGTTTTACTCATACTAATCCCATGACTGACCCGGAGTTTATTTTGTTGTTTTCCCTAAACTCTTGGGTGCCCAATTTTGTATGGGCAATCAAGTAGTCAGGATTTACAGATATACTGGAAGAGCTTGGAGCAGGAGGCTTCAGGATTATATAGCTACAGTTATTTCCGCTGTGTTGTAAGTGTTGTACTTTGATAATGATATGTATATTCAAGTACAGATTTGTATTTCAAAGTTATGTTATGAAATATATTTATTCGTTCCGCTGTGAGATTCGTGTTACTCTGATATTGTGTTCTTCTTCTTCTTCTATTCTAAGTTTATATCTTATCTTTTCTCACCCTCTGTTTTCTTTCTATTAATTTCCTGATTTTCAGCTTAATTTGGGGTTGGACTTGTGTTTTTGGTCAGCTCAAATTGGACCGGATTTTCGGGTCATTACAATATCCTAGCAATTTCCTTTTAAATAGAGAAAATCTTTGGCTGGAAATTACTAATGAAGCTAAGCATGTAAATGATCCATGGCTTGTTCTTGGAGATTTCAATTATATAACTTCTCCGAATGACAAGAAAGGAGGTACTTCTGTTCCCTTTAGATATATATGGTCTTACTGATTGCATTGTTAGTTCAGGGTTAATGGAGATGAATATTAATGGTTTCAAATACATGTGGAGGAAAAAAGGGGTTGCAACTAAAACTAATAAGGTGTTTTGCAACTGCAACTTTTTGGAGATGTTTCCAGATCTAAACATTTTTGGCATGGCTAATCTTATAAGTGACTATATCCCATTATGCATTTTTTTCAAGTTTGAGAAAAGCTTGAAGAAAAGCATACCTTTTCGATGTCTATATTCTTGGCATCTTAAAAAGGGTTATATGGAATGTTTCTATTCTGTTTTTGAAATGATATTCTTATCTTATGGCAGGGGAAAAAATTGCATAGATTTCAAAAATTCCTTGGTGAATGCAAATACCAATTAAAGGGGTGGCATTGTCATAGAGTAAAAGATGAAATTGTCTTTAAGATAATGGAGAAAAATTATAAAGACATTTTAAAAGAACTGGAAGAGAAACCTACTGATTTTGATATGTATGACTGTCTCAAATATTCTTACAATGGTTGGAAAGAACAAGGTTTAATTCAGTTCATAATAACCATCAAAAATCAAAAATTAGTTGGTTGACTGAAGGGGATTCTTAGGCCAAGCTTTTTCATGCAAAAATGTTTCTTCGAAAACATATTAATAACTGGGGTAATATATTTGTAAAAAATGGGAAGTTGAAATAAGATGAAGAGTACATGGAAAGAGAGGCAATTAATTATTTCTCTGGAATCTTTAAGTCAGACATGCAACATACAAATAATTTTCTATAGATAAAGTGCAAAGTGATCATTAATGATAGAGGATGTAATCACTTGTCTGCTAATATTAGTATGGATGAGATTCGCAAGGTTGTGTTCTCCATCCCTGATGATAAAATCCCAGGTCCTGATGGTTTCTATGCAAAAAAATTCAAAATACATTGGGTTGAGTTAAGAGAGATTATGCTTCATATGATTCAAGAAGTAAGTTAGCTAAAGGTATATATATCATACTTTTATAACTTTTATACCCAAAATGGATAAACCATCAACTTTCACTGATTATAGGCCTATTTCATGTTGTAATGTGATATATAAGATTATTTCCAAAGTTATTTGCAATAGAATAAAACCTTATCTAATGCATTTAATTTCGAATAATCAATCGGCCTTCATTCCAGGAAGATACATTGAGGACAACATTTTTTTGGCACATGAACAAATCAGATTTTTTTTAATAGGAATGAAAGCGGTAAATTGTACATCAAGATTGATTTACAAAAAGCTTATGACATGATTAATAGGGATTTTATTTGTCACATGTTACATATTATGGGCTACCCTAATATCATTGTTCGTGTTATTAGAAAATGCATTACCACTCCTACTTTTTCAATTTTAATTCAGGGGAGTCCGAAAGGTTTTATTCACAACAACAGAGGCTTACGACAAGGTGATCCGCTTTTACCATATATTTTTTGTGCCGCTATGGAATATTTTTCCATACTTGTGTTTCAGGCAGCTAAGTTGAATATTGTGGAACCTATTTATAAAAACGATCCTATTATCACACACTTGATTTATGCTGATGATTTACTAAATCCAAAACTAAAGGTGCTAAGGAAATTAAGCATATTTGAGAGAATTTGAAAAATATGGCAGGTTTTAAGTTAAATAATGTCAAATCCAAAGTGTTTTTTAGCATGGGTGTTGACAATAAATATCACTTTCTGCACCTACTAGACATGAAGGAAGGAAGACTCCCGATCAAATATTTAGGGATTCCTCTGTACTCAAATTATCTACACTTTGCAGATTATGGGGAAATTTTTGACAAGAAAAGAGGAAGAATGGATAGTAAGGATTGCAGGCTCTTATCTATGGCAGGGAGAGTGAAACTTATTTGGTCGGTTATTACACTAGTGGTTTTGTATTGGATGTTGACTTATACATCACCATCGACAACTATTGAGAAGATTAACAAATTATGTGCAGATTTCATTGAGGAAGGTAAGTCTCATAAAATTGCTTATGATAATATATGCACCCTTAAACATGAAGAGGGGGATGGGGTAGGCCTTCGAAATTTTAAGGATATCAAAACTGTTGTTGCTCTTAAATTACTTTGGCATTTCATTAATGGCAACAATCTTTGGAGAAATTAGATGGCTAGCAGATATTGTAATGAGGATCATTTTGGCTTATGAATACTAATAAAAATAGCTCTTTCACTTGGAAACCTATCCTAAAACATAGACAATTGGGTCTTCAGTGTACCAATAGATGTATAATCAATGGTCAAAATACCAAACAATGGTTTGATCCTTGGGTAAACAGTGATACTTTGGTTAATATATTGGGTTGGGACTATCTGAATATTTATAGTGGAGAAAGTTTAATGGTGAATCATATTATTAATGACGGTAGGTTCAATGCTAACATGTTATCTGCTACTCCTCTGGTTACTGCCAAAGTCAAGGATGTAGGTATTCACCATTCTATTTAAAATGATTACTGGAATTGGAATAGTAAATCTAATGATTTTTCCTTTCATTCTGCGTGGGACATATCTCGTGTTCATTTTTCATAAATTGACTGGTGTAAGGTTACCTAGCACTGCATTAATAGTCCTAAAATGTCTATGTGCACAGATAAAGCCAGGTTAAATCTTTTAAGTATGAAGGATATAATGATTGCATAGGGTTTTAATGTGAACCCTAACTGTGTCCTATGTAATGATAATCACGAAAATAGGAATCACCTGTTCTTCCTGTGATCTTATGCTTCATATTTGCGGTTTTTTGCTGAATAAATTTCGGTATACCTCCATTGGTGGCAGAACCTCTACTGATTGAGTACGATCTTTCTCTTCTCAAAACTGAGTTTAGTAATAATGACCGCATACAAGACATTGATTTCTGTAACATAAACAACTATTTATCATATATGGAATGAAAGAAACTCTAGAATTCATGGAAACATGAGTAGAAATAAGTACCAAAGATGGGATCTTGTTGATTTAGAAATTATGTTCTTATTTCCCTGATCTAGGAGAAGAATTTAGAAGAAAGTGGATTTGAAGATACTGGAAAATTGGGGAATTGATCTCCTAGATGAAGGCTAATTCTTGCGAGAATAAATTGTAGTAGGTAGTGGCTATTATTTCTCTTTTTCAATTTGGGAAAGTTCTGGTTCAACTATCCGTATCTTTCTTTTTAGATGGCTTACATCTGTGCAGCATGGAGAGGTTATGGGTCTTCGAGTTTGTTTTAGCAACACTTTAAGGTGTTACAACATGGCTTATGTTACATTTTAATTTGCATTTTGTTACCTTTTGTTCACCCTTTTGTTAACAACTTTTGTCGATTAACTACAACAATGTTTGTAAACCTTTTGTTTGTTTTAAAGAAGTTATTTTATTTAATAACCTATATTAAATACTTATTTTTAACCAATACAACCATAGTAAAAATAGTTTTACTTATTTAAATTTTTGCAAATTCATTGCAACAAAACAGTTACGTTTCCTTACAACATTTTGACGATTCTATTTTATATTATCAAATAACTTTCCTTATCATTTAAAATAAATAATTTTATTGTTTAAACAATTTTGTTAAATTAATTTCAAAAACTCAAATTGTATTTACATTCAAGTCAATATATTATAAAATATTGTTTTGACACTTTTTGACAAATTTGTTAATTACTATTATTTTGACAAAACTTAATCCTAATATCATTTTTATCTTACTATACACTTAAAATCATATTTAAATCTCAAGAATCCTTTTAATAAACAGGCTTAAAAAATCCAGGTGGTTACACAATCAATAGTGAAAACGAAGGCGGGTCTGAGAATGAAGAGAATGGCATCAAGCGCCTATTTTATACGGATTGAAATGAAACATAATTGTATTACTTGACATGGATAGAAAATTATATACGGACACGGTTGGCCTATTTTGAAAAGTATTTTATAAGTTATAATATATTTTTATTTAGTCAATAAATCCATTTTACTATATTCTTAATTATAATATTGTTTTTCCAATTTAAAATTTTTAAATTATTTTTATAAGAATTTAATAAATCATTATTTTAATTTCATATTATTTTGCAATTTTTAATTTAGTACAATTTTTTTCGTAATATTATAAATGTTGGTTTTCTTAATACTTTAATCAAGAATGGTTTAAAAGAAAAGTATACATTTAATTGTAACTTAATTTGTTTAACTAATTAAATCAAAATGAAATTATCAAATTAATACGAATTAACTTTAAGTTGTAAAATGGGCATTATGTGAATATGTTATGATTATGAAACTTCATAAACTGATTTAACAATAATTTGTTTAGTAAAGGTTTGAATCTAAATATAATTGAAATTAAATATTTATAATTGATTAAATTTGGAAATTGAGACTTAATTTGTATTTACTTGTTAAAAATGCGATTTAAATTAAATTTGAAATTGGAATGGATTGATTTAAGTGTAAAACCAAAACCTAACTCGAATACTATTTTGAAATGAATTGGCATTAAGAATATATGATTTAAGATTGAAATTGATTGAAATTGAAGTTTTGAAATATGAATTGATAACAATTTGAACCTTTGATTGACAAATATGTGGTTTGGATTACAATATCATTTGAAACAAGATTATTTTAAACTAGTATTATTTAATACTAAACTATATTAGACTATTTTATACAACTAATAATTTTATGACTATTTATATTTAACTTAACTGTTATACATTTTATATCTATTTTAAAAATTTATTATTTTATTTAAATTTTAATTATTAACTATTTTATAATTATTTTTAAATCAAGATATTTTATATTAATATAACTATTTTTAAATTTGACTATTTTACAAAAAGGTCTGTTTTCAATCTGAACTATTGAGTCTGAATGTTAATATATAGATTTGAATAATTATACTTGAGATATTGAAATTTGAAAGCAAAATGTAATTTTAACGAACTACTTTGTAAATATGAATATTTGAACTTAATCAAATAATGAATTGATTTGAAATATAATTTATGAAATCAAAATATTTAAACGTAATTATTTGAATATTAATATTTGATCTTAATTATTTTAATATAAATCAATATTACTATTACTTGATTTATGATAATTCAAATATGATAAAATATAAATGACCATGGTGTGGAATAAGTGTTTGGTTGTTAAAGAGACAAGGGCTAAATATTGTCATATTCACTTCCAATATCGGGAACCACTTTAACAATTGTGCATGTGGTAGAGAATCCAAAATGAAATAGGTTGATTTGGTGAACACTACTTGAATGAAGTAAGAGAACGATGATAGATATGCTTAACCTTCGGGTGATGTTTGAAATGACTATAACATGAGATATACTATGATTAATTGAGGTGGCACGTCTTATCGGAAACACTTCTTCGATACCATATCTATTACATTGTGATTTTATTGGGCGCCCTTTGATTATGAGAGTGTTGTTCGATGTGAGTGGTAGTCGCGACTAAGCATTACGACCGGTTCAAGATTGAAAATAGTAGAATCCTACAATTGGTATTGCCTTGTGCGCTTTATCATATTATAATGATTGAACCTCCTACGATTTTGATTTGACGTTATCGTATAACGACGCATCCATATCCACCTACCAATTAACTGGTGTTTACATGCAATGTTTATGGTATGTTTATAAACTGCATAAAGGTAGTAATGGTAATACCACTTATGCTATTTTCAGTAGTATATTTATCATAGACACTATTATAATAGTGTATTGTATTATATAATATCTAATTGAATGGACCTTAAAGGATGAGAATCTCATACATCCTTTAAGTTACTTGTTCATTTAATACGAACAATTTGCTTGAGTTGATTTAATTTCATGAGAATGTTAGTGTGACACCCTACATCCATTAATGTCACTCTTTATCAGAATGCATTAAGTTCCGTGAAGTTTTATAGGTAAACAGAAACAGAATCTCACAAGACAGATATACAAATAGCAGCGAAAATTTAAAACTTCATTTTTCAACAGATAAAACATTGTAGTCTCAAAACCAGTTACAACATCAGGATAGAATACTAAAACCTATTTACATCAAACCAAAACATCTGTCTTGCATTAAAAACCACCAGAGTACATAAATGTAAAGTCATAGCCCCTATAAGTAGCCATAACAAAGTAGACAATTAGTCGAAGCGATACATCAAAGCAGATCCAGATCCAAGCAAAAACAAAAGAGAGAGAAAATCTTAATCACGACTAAGCATTCACACCCTGAGAACCTAGGGGGAAGAAAGAGGGAAAGGGAAACAAAAAGGATCAGACATAAAGTCTGGCGAGTCCAGTGACTTTTAGCATATAAAGAAGTAAAGGTATCAAGACTGGTAAATAAAGTGAATGAGAGATAAAAGTAACATACAGTAGGTATAAACAGGATGAATGGATAAGCATAATAAATAGGATAATATAGACCAAGCTATGCTTCTCACTTTCTTTTCTCTGCACCAATACCAATATAATAGGATTCATGACAAGATTAAGTGTTCCCTAATTACTTAATAGAAATAGAATGATCCTAGTAGAAATATATTGGTAGCTTTGGGTGTACTTCTAGTTACAGAACGGATTTTACCCAAACAAAAATAATAGGTACCTCAATAGAAATAATGGGTGTTACCCCAAATAGAAATAACGGGTAACCTAACAAAAAAGGCAGGGCTAGTTGTACCCTAATTACTACCCCAAGTGATCGGCTCCCTAATGTGTGAATACCCTGTGTCAACCCCACAGTAGGGTGTATTACTTCCTAAAGTGGAAATCTACAGAAGGACGAAGACCTATTTACTGGTGCTACAGCGGCTTATTTTCCCCTACAAATCGGACCGATGCACGCTCATGACTCCGTTGGAATGCGCCCGTATACACCTACTTTTAGATGAATCTCTTACTATCTGTTCAGTTTACGTGCCCAAAACCCTACCTAGTGCGGGATTGCCTTTTTAATACTAGAATGGGTTACTAACTGATATGGGCCCCACATAGCAGATGGCACAAGCCAAACCCCTAAACTTGTGTCCCCAATTAACTAGGATTTTAACAGGTTAAGTCTTACAGATTAACATGTTCATATTACCTCCACAGATTTAATAGGTTTATTTAACCTCACAGATTTAACAGATTTGCTTAAACCTACAGATTTAATAGATTTATTTAACCCTACAGATTTAACAGATTCCACAGGTTACTTACAGTTTCATTAACATGTTCCACTTAATCTTTGAATTAAGCCCATAGATTTGCATGTTCATACACCCTAAATTTTCAGTCATATTTCACAGTACTAGATATTCCCTAAAATTCCCTTCTATTGTCATTCCCAACATTCCCTAATTGTCCCAATTCCGTCCGTACATATGTCTTTTACAAGATTGGCCTAGGCTCGAAGGTACCCTAGGCTTATAAAATAAAAAGCGAAAGAGAGAGGGAGAAGAACAAAAATAAGCATATAATAGCCACTGAACAATAGAACAGGGTTACTGAAAAGTGCATGTAATTACAGAGAAACTGTTTAGATATGAATCAATTTATTAACAGGCATATGCTTAAATTCATGTATATTAACAGGTCAGGATATTGTTAAATTTTTATATCTAAAAGTGAAAAGAATTCACAGAGATTGGATCAGTGTACAAGAAATATCTTCGATATATGTGTAGGCTGATGATGTAGAAGATAGTCAGATTCAATCCTAGATGAGGCAACATCTCATTATCTCTATTGTTTTATTTTAGAATAGAGTTTGGAGGAAGAAGAATGAAGATAATTTAGGTGTAGGAAAACAACAGAAATGCCGGCCTTTATATGACTATCCTCCAGTGAACCCAGTAAACGAACAAGTCCAGAAACAGAACAATTCATCGGGCTAGATCGGGGAAGGGTTGACCCACCTACCCCACGGGTCGACCCATCTGCCAATGGGTCGACCCAGTCTAGGTGCGGGTCATCCTACTCGATCTGGATCTCACCTACTTTTCCCACTTATGTTTTCATTCTATTTTGAATTCTGGTTTGAACTATATTTACGTATATGCTACTTATATGTATACAAACTTCTAACCTTAATATCATATCCGTTTTATGCAAACTTGGAGTCTATCTGAACCAGAATTTCGAGAATACAATGGTACAGTCTGTTTAACTTAACTCCCAATATTTAATTAAGTATCCTTTATCTTATTGTTAATAATGTTCTTTAAAATTACGGGGTGCTACGTTCTCCCCTACTTAAAGGATTTTGTCCCCAAAATCTCCAAGTTAAAAAGAATGTTTATTACATCCACCTACAATCATCTACTCATCCATTATCCATAGACATCCATTGTACTTAAGGATTCCTAATGCTTGTATGAACATATGCAAAGGCGTGTGTATATGTACCTATGCTAATGCAAAGAATCAGGCGGCCTGCTGATTCAGTCGGCCTCCTTAATGTAATATATGTTAGTGCCATGAATCCAAGATGTGTACAAACAGTCCTAATATATCATGTAAACTCTATATGTGTGCACAATCATCCATCCAAATGCAACATCCATATGATGATACATACATTTCCACCTACTAAGAAGAAAAATGCATACACATCCATACGTAGTATAAGGGTGTTTGACCCGATCTAGTGCCTAGTTTGTGTATATGCATCCACGAGCAACCACTAGCAAACACTTCCATCCACTTGCATCCAACAAACATAACATGTCTCAAATACATGTTTACATCCATTGATTTTCTACCTAAAGGTCGAACACTCGATTGATAGGATATACTTGAATGATACAAGCAAGTACGAGTAAAAGCTTGGAAAAAGAAGTTAAGGAGGTACTCCCGTAAAGAGAAGGGTATAATGCACGAATCTTGTCTTCAGTCTCCCAAGTTGCATTCTCGTAGTCTTCTCCCCATTGCACTTTTATTAACATAACCTCTCTGTTGCGGAATTTCTTAACCTCTGATCCAAGTATTCACGTCTAACTGTTGCCTCTTTTTCTACCTCCACTTCCTTAAGCATGCTCGGTTCAACCACCTTTGTTGTATTGTGAAGACATTTTCGTAAATGGGAAACGTGGAAAACATCATGAATACCCGCTAATCTCTCTGGTAATCTCACCTTATAGGCCATCTGACCTATCCTCTTTACTGTGGGAAATGGCCCTATGAACCTCGACGTCAATTTTCCTACAGATTCAAAGCGAACCACATTCCTCATAGGTGATACTTCGATGAAAACCATGTCTCCTACCTAAAACTCAATGTGTAACACCCCACCTCTGCTAGGGGCACTCACAAAGGGAATGCACTAGTTTTGAAGGAGCGTTATCGAGTAAACAAACACAGAAATATTACAAGATAGAACATAGATAAAACAGCAGAAGAATCAAAAGATAAATTTCATTACTTTCAAAAAGAGTCAAAGCCTTTTACATCCAAAGTACCAAATAGCCAAAGTCATTATTTTCCATTACAACTAATTCTGTCTTGCATAAATAAAGAAGCATAATCTTAAAAACAACAAAAGTATCTTAATTCCCCAAAGGTAGCAGAAATGCGGCCATAGCATAGCTCAAGATCAAACCATACATGAGCTGAACCAAAAGCAAGCGAAATCCAAGCTAAGTGATAGAGTTTCCTCCCTGAGAACCTGAGGGGGGGGGAACGAAAGAAAAAGAGGCAAAAGAAAACGGGTCAGTCATAAAGAGTGGTAAGTCCAAGTGACTTTCAGCATAAAAACTGGTAAAGGTAACATGACATGTATAAACTGAAAGTAAACATAAGGATGCTGTAAAGGTGGGCAAGATAGACTAAAATAACATAATAAATCAAGTATAGCATCGCATGTTCAAGGTTCGTTACACCAACTGTACTAGTATCCCAAACCCATGTCTTATATTAATCATGAAATGATCCCTTGGCCCAATATCATGAAATGACCCATTACTAGGTCCAACGGAACGATCCAGTAATCGATCGGCTCCCTTCAAGTTCTAGCTCGTCATGTGGCTGTGTCAACGGCCCTATCGCGAATGTAGTCACCTGTGCTAGGTCCACCATAGGGTGTATCAAGCCCTAGGGTGCCAACCACCGATACGAATCAAGCATGCATAGATAAACCTACTGATGCCCAATGCCTGCTTTTTTAACTCCGGACCACGTGCATGACCATAGCCCGCCTGAACCTACACTGGCGCACCAACACAGCCGTCGTTCTGGTCGCTTACAATCAGTCCAGTAATCGTGCCCCACCCTGCCTAGTTCCAGGGTACATGATACATCTAGTGGGTTACTGCTGAAATGGACCGCGTAACTAGGGTTTCCGTCCAATAGGTTAAGTGTTGTCATTTAAATTCGTGATTTAACCCCTATCGGTCTAGCATGTCAAGTTGGTTAAGTGTTGTCATTCAAGTTCGTGACTTAACCCGCCTACGTGTCATCCAAATTGGCTAAGTGTTGTTGATCAAGTTCATGACTTAGCCATACGAATCATGTGTCAAGTTGGTTAAGTGTTATCTTTCATGTTCATGACTTAACCCTATCATGTGGCATTAATTCATTAATGCACCCCAACCTCTCAATCAGACCTGCTGTTGTGGTCACTAGATATGCCGGGCGGTTCCGGGCAGATTTACACCACAACTCAGCCTGACCTCGGGTTTTCAAGTGCGGTATGACCAACTACCCACATTGGATCCTATTGTTTGCAGTAACTGGATTTGCCGGGTGGTTCCGGGCAGAATTACACTGCAAACTCAACCCAACCTCGAGTTGGCCATTTTCAAGTTCATTCTAGTGTCATGTCCATGTTCATATTTTCATGTCAAGTTTGTGTCAAGTTTCAAGGATAATTTTCATGCCAAGTTTCCTATAATTACCAGTTTTTCCCAACGTTACCCCATCTAAATATTAGGCTAACAATCTTAGCCTAATTTTCCGTCCGCATGATTTTTGACATATAATATTAGGCTAAAAACTTAGCCTAATTTAACGTACACAAAATTTGCATAAAGCGATTCATTATCATAAACATGACATAGGTGTAAACTTGGCATTCTTGGCATAGTCAATATGAACACCATAGGTGTGTACTTGCAAAACAATCAACATGAATATCACAGGTGTGAAATTGCAACGTAGACTAAACCAACATACATATATGTGAATTTGCAACATAGACTAAATCAACTTACACATATGTGAACTTGCAAATCAATCACGAATATATGAATAAGTGTGAACTTGAAATATGACATAGGTTTAACATATACACATAAACTTGTAGATCTAACATTTGGTCACATATGTGATATGATTTCACAACCTAAAACTTGCATAACATGGTAAACTACACAATTTGTCATCACGGGTTATACTCCAAGTTCATATACATATGAATGGACTTATTCATTAATTCCCAATTCAACATGATGATAAAATAGAACTACAGGCATAGATCAACATAATAAACATTGCTCTATTATCAATTTATTTCCAAGGCATGACCTAACTGAATAAATTGATTAAAACATCGCAGGAACATTATGAACGTGAGAAAGGTTTGAATAATAATCTAGATTTAAGAACACGGAAAGATCTAACTTAAATAGAAAAATTCCCAAAATCAAGACAAATAAAGAAAATAGGTCTGAATAGAAAATCAAGCTTAGATCCAATTTCATAGTCATAATCCTAGGCAATAACCTCATATGTGATTAGACACAATTGTCCTTGTCATAGTTATAGGCAATAGTCTTATTTTCATAGTCATAGGCATAGTCTTATGTTCACCGTCATAGTCATTGGCATAGTCTTATGTTCACCGTCATAGTCATAGGCATAGGCATAGTCTTATGTTCACAGTCATAGGCATAGTCATTGTCTTATGTTCACATTCATAGGCGTAGTCATAGTGTTATGTTCAAAGTCATAGGCATTGTCATAGTCTTACGCCATTAACAATAGTTTCAACGTCGTAGACAATATTCCCAATAGTCAAGATCCAAGAAGAAAACAAGAATAGATATGAATCATACATAAATCAATTCCAATTTAACATGCCCATATTAGATTTATAGTTTTTATCTAAAAGTAACTGGAACTTACAGATCATGGTCTAAGAAATTTAGATGCAGAAGTCAAGTCTAGAAATTTGTCGTAGAACGTTGTGGTGTCGCTGATCTATTCTCTTGAATTGTTGTAGAAGCGTTGGTCTTTGATTTGAATTGAGTTTGAATGCTTAAGCTTTAATTTGGAGGCGGCGGCCATGGTTCAAGGGGTAAATTAGCAGCATAACAGTGTAAGAATGATTTGTATGAATTAAGCTTGGTCTTAGGATGTATTTATAGGGGTAGCAACTAGTTTAGGCCCTTAGATTAACCATAGAATCAATCCGGACCATCAAAACACGTCTCGGGCTTCAAAAATGGGTTCTGGGTCAAAACAGGCTGACCAGGTCGACCTATAAGGGGGAGGTCGACCATATGGTTGACCGGGGGGGTAGGTCGACCCTAAGGTCGACCACAAGGTCGACCTGACCCCCAGCTCGACCCCCAGGTCCACCTGACTGGTCTTAAATTTGCTGAATCTTCTACAGGCCATAACTTCTTCATCCGGACTCCGATTTTCGAAAACTCGGACTTTATTTCATGCAGAATTCAGAGACGAACACAATGGCGAAACCCATTTCCCCTGATTCTTATTTTAAAAATTAATTCTGCCTTGATTTATGGTTTTAACATGTTATAAAAATTCGGGTTGTTACATTCTTCCCTCCTTAAAGGATTTCGTCCCCGAAATCTTCAAGTTAAGAAGAATGCATCCTATCATCCAATCAACCATCTACTCAACCATCAACCACAAGCAACCATTGTCCTTAAAAGATTTCTAATGCTATATGAACATATGCAGAAGTGTGTGTATACGTTCCTTATCTAATGCAAATGATCAGGCCTGATTGATCTTCCTAATGCAAAATATGTTTAGTGTCATGAATCCAACATGTATGCAAATAGTCCTAGTCACACAAACACTATATTTGTGCATAAACATCCATCCATATGCAACATCCACATGATAACACATTCAATTTCATCCATAAACAAGTATAAACACTCATGCATATGCAATATGAAAATGTGTCTGAGCCGATTTAGTGCCTAATGTGTGTTATGCAACCACGAGCAACCACTTGCGACCACTTGCAACCTTTTGCAAACATCAACCATAACATGTTTCAATCACATGTTTACATCCAAAAGGGTTCTACCTAAGGTACTCAAGATAGGATTGAGAAGATAACAAAGCATCAAGGAGAAGAAGTTAAAGATGTACCCCCAGAAGATCCTGCTTGCGGGGCTTGCCCTTGCTTCTTAGGGGAGTTCTTGCTGATGTGTCCAAGCTTACCAGATTGAAAGAACGCACCTATCTTCTTCTTCCTTCTTTTACAATCCTTGATAGCATGCCCAACTATACCACAGAAGTTGCACTTCCTCTTATCACGTGACTTGTTATTATTGTTATCATTGTTCTCGCCTCCCTTCTGGAAATCTTTCTTCTCATTCTGAGACTCATCCGCCTTAACTTATCACCCATACCTTCCCTATGCAACATGTTAACAAGCCTCACGAAAACTATCTCCATCGTACGGAAAACCCTCTACGAAGCTAGAAAGAAGATTCGCCGTAGGTAAAACTACTGCGACTACAGATGGAGAAAAGAAAGGAAAAGAGATTCAAATGAGAAAACAAAGGATAGTGCTAATGGCTTTTGGGGAATAGCCTTTAAATAAAACAAGACTTTTCTTGAAAAAATGCTTCTTTGTAAACGTTTTGAAAGTAATTTTCAGAAGGTTTTAAAAGCTTTTGCCCAGTCTGGTAACCTTCTGCTCTAATACCAAATGTAACACCCCACCTCCGCTAGGGTCACTCACAAAGGGAATGCACTAGTTTTGGAGGAGCGTTATCGAGGTAAAAAAACACAGAAATATTACAAGATAGAACATAGATAAAACAACGGAAGAATCAAAAGATAAATTTCATTACTTTCAAAAAGAGTCAAAGCCTTTTACATCCAAAGTACCAAATAGCCAAAGTCATTATTTTCCATTACAACTAATTCTATCTTGCATAAATAAAGAAGCATAATCTTAAAAACAACAAAAGTAGTTTAATTCCCCAAAGGTAGCTGAAATGTAGCCATAGCATAGCTCAAGATCAAACCATACATGAGCTGAACCGAAAGCAAGCGAAATCCAAGCTAAGTGCTAGAGTTTCCTCCCTGAGAACCTGGGGGAGGGGGACAAAAGAAAAGGAGGCGAAAGAAAACGGGTCAGTCATAAAGACTGGTAAGTCCAAGTGACTTTCAGCATAAAAACTGGTAAAGGTAACATGACATGTATAAACTGAAAGTAAACATAAGGATGCAGTCAAGGTGGGCAAGACAGACTAAGATAACATAATAAATCAAGTATAGCATCACATGTTCAAGGTTCGTTACACCAACTGTACTAGTATCCCAAACCCATGTCTTATATTAATCATGAAATGATCCCTTCGCCCAATATCATGAAATGACCCATTACTAGGTGAATGATCCACTAATCGATCGGCTCCCTACAAGTTCTAGCTCGTCATGTGTCTGTGTCATACGGCCCTATCGCGAATGTAGTCACCTGTGCTAGGTCCACCATAGGGTGTATCAAGCCCTAGGGTGCCAACCACCGACACGAATCAAGCATGCACAGATAAACTTACTGATGCCCAATGCCTGTTTTTCAACTCCGGACCACGTGCACGACCATAGCCCGCCTGAACCTACACTGGTGCACCAACACAGCCGTCGTTCTGGTCGCTTACAATCAGCCCGCTAATCGTGCCCCACCCTGCCTAGTTCCAGGGTACCATGATACATCTAGTGGGTTACTGCTGAAATGGACCGCGTAACTAGGGTTTCCATCCAATAGGTTAAGTGTTGTCATTTAAATTCGTGACTTAACCGCTATCAGTCTAGCATGTCAAGTTGGTTAAGTGTTGTCATTCAAGTTCGTGACTTAACCCCCCTACATGTCATGTCAAATTGGCTAGGTGTTGTCGTTCAAGTTCATGACTTAGCCCTATGAATCACGTGTCAAGTTGGTTAAGTGTTTTCTTTCATATTCATGACTTATTCCTATCATGTGGCATTAATTCATTAATGCACCCTAACCTCTCACATCAGACCTGTTGTTGTGGTCACTGGCTATGCCGAGCA
Organism: Allium sativum; assembly: GCA_030737875.1. Classification (NCBI taxonomy): domain Eukaryota; kingdom Viridiplantae; phylum Streptophyta; class Magnoliopsida; order Asparagales; family Amaryllidaceae; genus Allium; species Allium sativum. The sequence continues at coordinate 41,454,258 of CM060913.1, forward strand.
GTTCCGGGCATATATACACCACAACTCAGCCTGACCTCGGATTTTCAAGTGCGGTATGACTAACTACCCACATTGGATCCTATTGTTGCTGTAACTGGATTTGTCGGGCGGTTCCGGGCCGAATTACACTGCAAACTCAACCCAACCTCGAGTTGGCCATTTTCAAGTTCATTCTAGTGTCATGTCCATGTTTATATTTTCATGTTAAGTTCGTGTCAAGTTTCAAGGATAAATTTCATGCCAAGTTTCCTATAATTACCAATTTTTTCCAACGTTACCCCGTCTAAATATTAGGCTAACAATCTTAGCCTAATTTTCCGTCCGCATGATTTTTGACATATAATATTAGGCTAAAAACTTAGCCTAATTTAACGTACACAAAATTTGCATAAAGTGATTCATTAGCATAAACATGACATAGGTGTAAACTTGGCATTCTTGGCATAGTCAATATGAACACCATAGCGTGTACTTGCAAAACAATCAACATGAATATCATAGGTGTGAACTTGCAACGTAGACTAAACCAACATACATATATGTGAATTTGCAACATAGACTAAATCAACTTACATATATGTGAACTTGCAAATCAATCATGAACATATGAATAAGTGTGAACTTGAAATATGACATAGGTTTAACTTATACACATAAACATGTAGATCTAACATTTGGTCACATATGTGATATGATTTCACAACCTAAAACTTGCATAACATGATAAACTATACAACTTTTCATCACGGGTTATACTCCAAGTTCATATACATATGAATGGACTTATTCATTAATTCCCAATTCAACATGATGATAAAATAGAACCACAGGCATAGATCAACATAATAAACATTGCTCTATTATCAATTTATTTCCAAGGCATGACCTAACTGAATAAATTGATTAAAACATCGCAGGAACATTACGAGCATGAGAAAGGTTTGAATAATAATCTAGATTTAAGAACACGGATAGATCTAACTTAAATAGAAAAATTCCCAAAATCAAGACAAATAAAGAAAATAGGTCTGAATAGAAAATCAAGCTTAGATCCAATTTCATAGTCATAATCCTAGGCAATAACCTCATAGTTGATTAGACACAATTGTCCTTGTCATAGTTATAGGAAATAGTCTTATTTTCACAGTCATAGGCATAGGCATAGTCTTATGTTCACCGTCATAGTCATTGGCATAGTCTTATGTTCACCGTCATAGTCATAGGCATAGGCATAGTCTTATGTTCACAGTCATAGGCATAGTCATGATCTTATGTTCACAGTCATAAGCGTAGTCATAGTCTTATGTTCACAGTCATAGGCATTGTCATAGTCTTATGCCATTAACAATAGTTTCAGCGTCGTAGACAATATTCCCAATAGTCAAGATCCAAGAAGAAAACAAGAATAGATATGAATCATACATAAATCAATTCCAATTTAACATGCCCATATTAGACTTATAGTTTTTATCTAAAAGTAACTGGAACTTACAGATCGTGGTCTAAGAAATTTAGATGCAGAAATCAAGTCTAGAAATTTGTCGTAGAACGGTGTGGTGTCGCTGATCTATTCTCTTGAATTGTTGTAGAAGCGTTGATCTTTGATTTGAATTGAGCTTGAATGCTTAAGCTTTAATTTGGAGGCGGCAACCGTGGTTCAAGGGGTAAATTAGCAGCATAGCAGTGTAAGAATGATTTGTATGAATTAGGCTTGGTCTTAGGATGTATTTATAGGGGTAACAACTAGTTTAGGCCCTTACATTAACCATAGAATCAATCCGGACCATCAAAACATGTCTCAGGCTTCAAAAATGGGTTCTGGGTCAAAACAGGCTGACCAGGTCGACCTATAAGGGGGTGGTCGACCATATGGTTGACCTGGGGGGTAGGTCGACCCTAAGGTCGACCTGACCCCCAGGTCGACCCCCAGGTCCACCTGACTGGTCTGAAATTTGATGAATCTTCTACAGGCCATAACTTCTTCATCCGGACTCCGATTTTCGAAATCTCGGACTCTATTTCATGCAGAATTCCAAGACGAACGCAATGGCGTAACCCGTTTCCCTTGATTCTTATTTTAAAAATTAATTTTTCCTTGATTTATGGTTTTAACATGTTATAAAAATTCGGGTTGTTACATTCTTCCCTCCTTAAAGGATTTCGTCCCCGAAATCTTCAAGTTAAGAAGAATGCATCCTATCATCCAATCAACCATCTACTCAACCATCATCCACAAGCAACCATTGTCCTTAAAAGATTTCTAATGCTATATGAACATATGCATAAAGTGTGTGTATATGTTCCTTATCTAATGCAAATGATCAGGCCTGATTGATCTTCTTAATGCAAAATATGTTTAGTGTCATGAATCCAACATGTATGCAAATAGTCCTAGTCACATAAACACTATATGTGTGCATAAACATCCATCCATATGCAACATCCACATGATAACACATTCAATTTCATCCATAAACAAGTATAAACCTCATGCATATGCAATATGAAAATGTGTCTGAGCCGATCTAGTGCCTAATGTGTGTTATGCAACCACAAGCAACCACTTGCAACCACTTGCAACCTTTTGCAAACATCGACCATAACATGTTTCAATCACATGTTTACATCCAAAAGGGTTCTACCTAAGGTACTCAAGATAGGATTGAGAAGATAACAAAGCATCAAGGAGAAGAAGTTAAAGATGTACCCCCAGAAGATCCTACTTGCGGGGCTAGCCCTTGCTTCTTAGGGCAGTTCTTGCTGATGTGTCCAAGCTTACCACATTGAAAGCACGCACCTGTCTTCTTTTTCCTTCTTTTACAATCCTTGATAGCATGCCCAACTATACCACAGAAGTTGCACTTCCTCTTATCACGTGACTTGTTATTATTGTTATCGTTGTTCTCGCCTCCCTTCTGGAAGTCTTTCTTCACGTTCTGAGACTCATCCGCCTTAACTTATCACTCATACCTACCCTATGCAACATGTTAACAAGCCTCACGGAAACTATCTCCATCGTACGGAAAACCCTCTACGAAGCTAGAAAGAAGATTAGCCGCAGGTAAAACTACTGCGACTACAGATGGAGAAAAGAAAGGAAAAGAGATTCAAATGAGAAAACAAAGGATAGTGCTAATGGCTTTTGGGGAATAGCCTTTAAATAAAACAAGACTTTTCTTGAAAAAAATGCTTCTTTGTAAACGTTTTGAAAGTAATTTTCAGAAGGTTTTAAAAGCTTTTGCCCAATCTGGTAACCTTCTGCTCTAATATCAAATGTAACACCCCACCTCCGCTGGGGTCACTCACATAGGGAATGCACTAGTTTTGGAGGAGCGTTATCGAGGTAAAAAACACAGAAATATTACAAGATAGAACATAGATAAAACAACGGAAGAATCAAAAGATAAATTTCATTACTTTCAAAAAGAGTCAAAGCCTTTTACATCCGAAGTACCAAATAGCCAAAGTCATTATTTTCCATTACAACTAATTCTGTCTCTCATAAATAAAGAAGCATAATCTTAAAAACAACAAAAGTAGCTTAATTCCCCAAAGGTAGCAGAAATGCAGCCATAGCATAGCTCAAGATTAAACCATACATGAGATGAACCGAAAGCAAGTGAAATCCAAGCTAAGTGCTAGAGTTTCCTCCCAGAGAACCTGGCGGGGGGGGGGGGGCAAAAGAAAACGAGGCGAAAGAAAACGGGTCAGTCATAAAGACTGGAAAGTCCAAGTGACTTTCAACATGAAAACTAGTAAAGGTAACATGACATGTATAAACTGAAAGTAAACATAAGGATGCAGTCAAGGTGGGCAAGATAGACTAAGATAACATAATAAATCAAGTATAACATCGCATGTTCAAGGTTCGTTACACCAACTGTACTAGTATCCCAAACCCATGTCTTATATTAATCATGAAATGATCCCTTCGCCCAATATCATGAAATGACCCATTACTAGGTCCAACGGAATGATCCACTAATCGATCGGCTCCCTACAAGTTCTAGCTCGTCATGTGTCTGTGTCATACGGCCCTATCGCGAATGTAGTCACCTGTGCTAGGTCCACCATAGGGTGTATCAAGCCCTAGGGTGCCAACCACCGACACGAATCAAGCATGCACAGATAAACTTACTGATGCCCAGTGCCTGCTTTTTCAACTCCGGACCACGTGCACGACCATAGCCCGCCTGAACCTACACTGGCGCCCTAGGGGAGTCGACATAGGTGTCGACCGCCCTATAGGGGTGTCGACATAGGTGTCGACCCCCTTGTAGGGGTTGACCCCTACGTGCTGATCTGGACAATGAACATTTTCTGAGTTTTAAGGCTACATGGCGACTTTTGATTGGCTGGGTGATGTGTATTTCGGATTTGGAGGTTTAGATGGAACCTAACCTAATCCGAAGGCCCTAATTCACCAACTACACCTATATAAACACACCTAGACCTAACCCTAAATTCATTAATCAAAGTAATGACGCCTCCATGCAGCTAAATTCTGAGTTGACCTAGCCTCCACCCTAATCAATCAAATTCAAGTTAGAAGACAACAATCAAAGCCTACATCAACACATTTGCTAATCAACTTCAGGAATTAGAATTCAGAATCATTCTCTAATCCTTAAACCTATCTCTGTGAGTTTCTAGTCACTTTTAGGTTTAAATGGATAAATGTGAATTATGATAGAGTACGAATTGGGTATATGTTGTGAATCATGAACTTATGCAAGTTTATTATGTCATTATCCCTGGATCCAATATGATTATTGACATTCTACTATGCTGACTATGTAGATCTTTACTTGCAACTATATTGTGGTAAATGCGAACTTCTTAATTTAGATCTAATCCTTTATGCTAATCACCTTTCACCTGTTATGTTGTAGTAATCACGATATGTTGTAAACTTGACATGTGATGCCACCCTTTTAGATCTAACCATGATACTATGTCACCCTAATTTTGTTAGACATCTAAATGACAAGTTTAGACCATGTTATGTTGACTTTGACATTGTAGTTGCCACAAGTTCATTAGTTCTGTGTTTACCCTGTTATGATGATTACATGTCCATTCACTTTGTTGTCATGCTTATGCCAAAACTATGCTGAAACTATCACCTTTGTCACTCCCTTTTATTGTTATGGTGACAGTACTTTGTAGCCTCGATGAAACCAAAATACATGCAATCACGTTAGTTAGGAAACGGGGAAAAAGGGGATTTATAATTGGCATAATTTATATAATGTTTATATAAGTTGGACATATAATTCAAATAGGGAAACATAGAAATAATAACCTATAATGACATAGGTAAATTTGGGTAAAAATGGCATAATTTGAATATGACCATTTATGGCTATGTAATTCAAATTATTGTTGCAAAATAGGTATTTACAACTATAAAAGGAAAGGATTAATTAATTGGTAAGTTAATTAAAAATGGAACTTTAGTAATTACAATTTGGAATTGTAATTGTACTTATGACACGAGGTTAGGTTACGTTAGTGGTAGAAGTCTGCTTGGACCCGACCGACATATCCAGCAGCCACAAATGTTGTGAGCCTAAAGTGGAAGGTCTAGCCCATTATAACCATAAATGGACATGGTAATGAATTAAACTACTTAACCTTGGTTAATCCATAGGGATTGTATAAACTTAAATTAAGTTGGGGGTTAAATAAGCTTGGCTGAATAAAAGGGGAGGTTAAGTAAATCTTGGGTAGGTGGGTTATATTAGTATATATAGGCCCACAAACTTAACCACTAAGTAAACATGCTTGAATCAATGGGAGGGTTAATTAAATTTTGGGTAGGTGGGTAATATTAGTATATATAGGCCCACAAACTTAACCTACTAAGGTTATGTAATTAAAGACACCTTTTAGGTAAACATAACCAGTTGAAAACCTAGTAGTGGGGATGCAAGACAAAGGGGAGAGCTTACATTATTTTGTGTGGGACCCATTTTTGTTAGTAACCCTTAAATAGGTATCAAACGGGTACTCTGAACTAGGTCGGAGTGGGGCACGCTTACTGAGCTGATTGTAAGAGATCCAAACGTGGGGGCGCTTTTGACGGCGCATTCCAACGGGTTCATGTGCGTGCATGACTCCGCCTGCTGGGGCAAATAAGACACGGTGACATCAGTAGATATGGTTGTGCACATCCGGAAATTAAAGGGTTGCCACTTTAGGGAGTGATACACTCTACTGTGGGGCCATCACAGGGTATCTACGGAATAAGAAGCCGATAGATTAGGGGTAGTAAATTGGGTACGTCTAGTCCTGTCTGTTTCTGTGGGGTACCTATGTTTCTGTCTGGGCTAACACCCATTATTTTTGTTTAGGTACCAGTTTTGTTTGGGTTAAAACCCGATACTAGGGTACACCTAAATCTACCATTATATTTATGTTGGGATCATCCTATTTTTGTTAAGAAATTGGGGAGTATGCAATCCTATTACATATCTGTTATACTAGTATTGGTGCAAAGCAAGGAAAAGTATTAAGAAGCGCTACCTATTCTACCATGTTATCCTGTTTACCTTGTTGTACCTGCCATTTATGTAGTGATCTCTCTTATCCACTTTGTATGTCTGTCATGTTACTTTTATTTATTTACTGGCTAAAAGTAACTAGACTCGCCAGACTTTATGTCTGACCCATTTTTTCCCCCTTCTTTCTTCCGTTTCCCTCCAGGTTCTCAGAGAGGAAACACACACGCTTGATCGTGATTCTGCCTATTTTACTGGAGCTACTGATATGTATGGATCAAGCTCCTATTCTTGTTGCTATGGCCATATTTTGTTCTTGGGGGATTTTCTTTCTTTTATGTACTCTGATATTTCTGAAGTACAAGACAGTGGTTTTTATGTTGTAACGGGTTTTCATATTTCAGACAAATGATGCTTTGGACCACTGTATTTTGATGATTAATAAAGTTTTTTATTTCAGCTGCAATTTTTTTTATATCTTTCTTATAGTATTCTATGTCTGTTCACCTAAACGCTTCACGAAACTTAATGCATATCCTTTGTGAGTGACATTAACGGACGTGGCGTGTCACAGATACCTTTGTAAAGTCCTTGATAAACTTCCTATAGTAGCCCGCTAAACCAAGAAAACTTTTCACCTCCGTTGCATTCTTTAGAACCTTCCAATCTTAAAATACAACTATTTTCGTGGGATCCACCGCTATCCTATCCTTGGAGACCACATGCACTAGAAATCTTATCTCCTTTCTCTAAAGTGACACTTGGAGAATTTCTCCTTAAGCAGATATGCTCTGAGAGTCCTTAAAACCTCACCTTAATGTAGGGCATGTTCTTCCTCACTCTTTGATAAGATCAGGATGTCATCCACAAAGACCACTATAAAATTACTCAGAAACTCCCTAAACAAGCTACTAATCAGATCCACAAAATACGCGTATGCATTCGTCAACCCAAAAGGCATGAATAGCCACTCAAAGAATCCATCCAGAGTTATGAAAGAGGTCTTATCTATACTGTCCTCGGCTACCCTCAATTGATGTAATCCCATGGCTAGATCTAGCTACGAGAAATCAGATGCGCTAACAAGTTGGTCAAACAGATCGTCAATCCTTGGGAGTGGGTGCCTATTTTTCCATGTGAGCTTATTCAACTCCCTGTAATCCACACATAGACAAAGTAAGCCATTCGCCTTGGTCATAAAGATGACTAGAGCACCCAATTATGATATACTCCGCCTAATAAACCGCTTCTCAAGTAGCTCCCTTGCTTGCTTGCTAAGATCCTTCCCCTCTCTAGGAGCCATGTGGCGAACAGGCAGTGCGATTGGTTTCGCATTATCCATCATGTATACCCAGAAATCAATTTCACACCTTGGAGGTAAGCCCCTAACCTCATCAAAAACATCCGAATACTCATAAACTATGGGTACAGATCATAAATCATCAACAGAAGCATCAAGTGATTTTAAGAAATTAACCATGATAGATCCCTTTGGATAACAGGAAATCTCGAGAGCCCTCCCTCAGTAAGTCAAAAGTCTAAAGACCCTCCTCTCACAGTCTAGGATGGAACCATGCATGGCTAGCGAATCCATCCATAGAATCAAATCGTAAAATAAGCACATACGCATCACACTCGAACTCGACTCCTAACACAGTTGTCTTCAAACCTTGACATATCGTAGACAGATGAGTCGTACCCCCAATGGGGTTTGAGACGATAATGGGATTAGAAACAATACAAGTGCTAAGATGCAGAGACTCAACCACAGAATTAGGTATAAAAGAAGGACTAGAATCAAAAAGAGTCCTAACTGGATGATCGGAAAAGGAAATCAAACCTTCAACAGAAACTTTCCCACCTCTTTCTGGTCTACTGGACTCGAGAGATTGCACCTTCCCTCCAGAAGATCCTGCCCTTTTCCCATATCCTTGCTTCTTCGAGCACTCCCTAGTATAGTGTCCAACTTTACCATAGTTGAAACAAGCATTTTTCCTTTTTCTGCAGTCTTGACTAGATGACCCAAGCTCCCAAAATCATGACATTTCTTCTTGTTCTGAACCTTGTCATTCTTTCCATCCTTCTTTTGCATTTCTTTCTTGGGCCACACTTTCTTGATTTGCGTCACATAACTCTTAACCTCTTTCTTCTCATTCTTACCATCTTCGTGCATCAATGCCATGTCAACACGTCTCTCAAAAGTTTCCCTATCCGTATATGAGACAATGCCAATGCTTGGAGAGGTTGATTTAATTCTGTTGTAGATCTTAAAGCTTTCTTATGCGGGGTATCCACCAATTCCAGACCAAACCTTGCCAACTGATTGAACTTATTGGCATACACTTTAACTGACATACTTCCTTGCTTAAGTGCCAAAAATTTCTCCATCTGCATACTCTCTTCTGCCTAAGAGAGAAACTTCATCTCGAATCTCTGTCAGAACTTAGCACAAGTATCTACTGGAAATCCTGCTCATCCTTAAGCTGCCAAGCGACCAATTGTATCTTCCTATGGTCGTATACCTCAAAGAGTCCAAACAAGTTCTCTATCTCTCACAGCCAATTTTGTGCTTCCACAAAGCTTTATGTTCCACAGAATGGTTTTCCTAGCATAGCACATAAGTCTTTGTATATCTTAGAGAAATTGTCTACTCGCGGAGGTAGAGGATCAATGGCTGCTGCGGGGGGAGGGGAATTTCCTTGGCCTCCAGCAGGTGTCGTAGCCTTGAAATATCTACAGAACCAAGCCGGTATCTGAACGCCCTCGGGAAGATTCGGTTCCCAAACATGCTAAAAAGTAAAGAAAAAGGGATTCAAATTGAGAATCAAAAAGATATTTTTGTATGGCTTTGGGGAATATGTTTTTTCGAAAATAGTTTTTTCTTTGAAAATACTTTATTTTTGAAAACAATTTCCAAAACTTTTATCCAATCTCGTAACCTTCAGCTCTAATACCAAATGTGACACTCCGCATATGTTAATGTCACTCTATATAAGAATGCGTTAAGTTCCATAAAGCGTCATAGGTAAACAGAAATAGAAACAGAGTCTCACAAGAGAGATATAAAAACAATAGTGGAAATTTAAAACTTCATTTTTCAATAGAAAAAACATTGTAGTCTGAAAACCAATTAAACATCAGGCTAGAATATTGAAACCCATTTACATCAAACGAAAACATCTGTCTTACATTAAAAACCACCAGAGTACATAAATGTAAAGTCATAATCCCTATAAGTAGCCATAACAAAGTAGACAAGTAGCCGAAGCGATACATCAAAGCAGATCCAGATCCGAGCAGAAATAGAAGAGAGAGAAAATCCTAATCACCATTGAGCGTTCCCACCTTGAGAATTTGGGGGGAGGAATGAGAGAAAGGGAAACAAAAAGGATCTGACATAAAGTATGGTAAGTCCAGCGACTTTTAACATATAAAGAAGGAAAAGTATCAAGAGTGGTAAATAAACTGGATGAGAGATAACAACAACATATAGCAAATATAAACAAGATGAAAGGATAAGCAGAATAAACAGGGTAATATGGAACAAGGTATGGTTCTTACTTTCTTTTCTCTGCACCAATACTATAACACGATTCATGACAGGATTAGGTGTTCCCTAATTACTTAACAGAAACAGAATGGTCCCAAAAGAAATATATTGGTAGGTTTAGGTGTACTTCTAGTTACATAACTAGTCACATAACGGGTATTACCCAAACAAAAATAACAGTTACCTAAACAGAAATAATGGGTATTACCCCAAACAGAAATAATGGGTACCCTAACAAAAATAGGCAGGACTAGATGTACCCTAATTACTATCCCAATCGATCGGCTCCCTAATGTGTAAATACCCTATGTCGTCCCCACAATAGGGTGTATTACTTCCTAAAGTGGCAACCTACAAAAGGACGCAGACCTATTTACTGGTGTTATAGCGGTTTATTTCCCCCTACATTTCGGGCCCATGCACGCTCATGACTTCGTTGGAACGCGCCCGTATACACCTCCTTTCAGATGAACCTCTTACTATCAATTCAGTATGCGTTCCCTGACCCCTACCTAGTGCGGGATTCCCTTTTTAATACCAAAATGGGTTACTAACTGATATGGGCCCCATATAGCAGATAACACAAGCCAAACCCCTAAACTTGTGTCCCCAACTAACTAGGATTTTATCAGGTTAACTCTTACAGATTAACAGGTTCATTAATCCCCACAGATTTAACAGGTTTATTTAACCTCACAGATTTAACAAATTCGCTTAACCCTACGGATTTAATAGATTTACTTAACCCTATAGATTTAACAGATTCCACAAGTTACTTACAGTTTCATTAACATGTTCCACTTAATCTTTGAATTAAGCCTATAGATTTTCATGTTCATACACCCCAAATTTTCATCATATTCAACAGTACAAGATATTCTCTAAAATTGCCTTTCTATTGTCATTCCTAAACATTCCCCAATTGTCCCAATTCCGTTCATACGTATGTTTCTTACGAGATTGGCCTATGCTCGAAGGTAGCTTAGGCATATAAAATAAAAAGTGAAAGAGAGAGGGAGAAGAACAGAAATAGGCATATAATAACCACTGAACAATAGAACATGGGTATAGAAAAGTGCATGTAATTACATAGAAACTGTTTAGATATGAATCAGTTTATTAACTGGCATATGCTCAGATCTAGGTTTATTAACATGTCAGGATTACTATTAAATTTTTATATATAAAAGTAACATAAACTCACAGAGAGTGGATAGGTGTACAAGAAATATCTCCAATATATGTATATGCCGATGTTGTAGAAGATAGCCTGATTCAATCCAAGCTGAGGCAGCATCTCATTATCTCCATTGTTTTATTTTAGAAAAGAGTTTGGAGAAATAAGAACGAAGATAATTTAGGTGTAGGAAAACAATAGGAATTCTTAGCTTTATATAGACTATCCTCCAATGAACCTAGCAAACAAACAAGTCCAAGAATAAAACAATTCATTAGGCCAGATCGAGGATGGGTCAACCCACCAACCCCACGGGTCGACCTATGGGTCGACCCACCTGCCCATGCATCGACCAGTAGGTCGACCCAGTGTAATAACCCGAAAATTCTGAACCAGTTTAAAAAATTTTATTTTGGCAATTTTAGCGAATTTTGAATATTTAAAATAGATTATTTTAAATAATATTGACGAGAAATTTATTTTGAATATAATTCAAACGAATATATTATATACGTCGTCGTTAGAATATAAATAATTATATATAATTATAAATGGAATTGAAAATGGCGCGGTAGTTCGATAATTCGATTTCAAACTTCAATTGAATGTACCGGGTGCAAAACAATCCGGATTTTAACGAAACCAAAAACATTAGGATCTAATTGATAATATCTTTCCAACGAATCCGACAAATCAAAATTTCATAGCGGGAATCAAAGGATATGTCCAGTTGAAAATTCTGAATAGTCGCTATGGAATTCAGGCCCTTAAAAATGGAAATTTTGCAAACGACCTCGGATTTCAACGAAACCACTTTTGTTGGATCCGCGATGTCAAATTATTGCTAGGTTTAAAATTTCATAATTTTTCGAATCAATACGTGAGCGTGGCATAGGAAAACGTGTTTGCGCAGTTTTAGTTGATTTTAATCGACTGGAAAATGGCCATTTTTCCAACGGTCTCAGAATTCGACGAAACTAGTTTTATTAGGACCGTATCATCAATACGAAGCTAGAAAATATTTTTTGGGAATTTTTAGAGTTAGTATGTGACCCCAATAAATTGAAATGTGCGTTCAAATTCAATATATAGAGTTATATGTTGATCTTGACAGAAACTGATCGAAACGATCGAATCAACCTACAATACATATCCCATTGTGTTCGGAATGGGGGTAAAACGCTATGCACGACAAGCGGTGGGCCTCGTTTAGAGGTCGTATGAAAAAGTCAACTTTTTGAAATAATTAAACAAAAAAATAAAATAAAAAAATCTCCCCTCCTTTCCTCTCTATATTCCTTCTGCCCCCCCTTTTTCTTCACAATCGAATCAAATCAAAAAAAAAAGAGGATCTACGGCCCGGGGGGGGGGGGGGGGGGACCGCCGCCGCCTCAGGCGCCCTCCACCCTCGACTCCCTCCCCCTCCTCTCGCGCCGACCCCCAGTCCCCACCCCCCTGCTCTCGCGACGCAGCGCCCCCCCGCCACCAAAAGTCGACCGCAACCACCGCAACCGACATCCCCCCTCCACCGCACCCCCTCGACCACCTCCCTGCCTCCCACCTGAAGACCGACGGCCTACACACCCCCTTCGAGGCCCTGAAACCCTAGAAAATTGTACTGTAAGTTTATTTTATTTTATATTATTTATTTTTCAATTTTCAGTTATCGTTCTATTTGATTTTAAAACTGATTTTATTTGATTTGAAAACTGAAATTTATTTGATTTTAAAATTGATTTTTAACTAAGTAAAAAGGCGGAGATTTTTAAAATAGAAAAGATTAGATTTTTAAAGGAAGAAAAACGATATTTTTAAAGGGAAAAAGGCGTGATTTTTACATATGTAGTGGATTAAAAATATGATCTTTATATAGTATAGATATCAAAAATATGATTTTTATATTATAGAAAGAGTAAAAAAAAATGAAATCTTTATTTTAGAAAAGGCGAAATCTTTATTTTAGAAAAGGCGAAATCTTTATTTTAGAAAAGGTGAAAGATTTATTTTTGAAAAGGCAGAAACTTTATATAGAGAATAACGGTGTAAAATAGAATTTTTATATATATAGTAGCGGTGTGAAAATAGAAATTTTATCCATATAGCATGATTATAAAAATAGGATTTTTATATACATAGCAACAAAGTAAAAATTCGATTTTTATATATTGAATAGCAAAGTAAAAATTCGATTTTTATATATTGAATAGCAAAGTAAAAATTCGATTTTTATATATTGAATAGCAAAGTAAAAATTCGATTTTTATATATTGAATAGCAAAGTAAAAATTCGATTTTTATATATATAGTGGCTACGGGCAACGAAAGCGACAAAGGGCGAGAATGGCGAAGATTTCTATAAATGAAGAGTCGTGGTATTGGATAGCTTTCGGTGAGAACTTCTCACTCTTAAATTTCTTTTTCTAGTTGTATATATATACTAGGATGCAGACGGTGTTTAGTAGCACCCAACACCCGTCATCCACAGACCATGGATGGCTTGTTTGTTTAATTGTTTGGTTGTGTAGTTGGTTAGATTATTTGGTTTGAATTGAACTGTTTGGTGAAATAGAATGGATTTGATTGATGTGTGAATGACGTGGGCCTTCACTAGACCGGGGATAAGGCTAGGCCTCGTCCCGTTTCTAGTATCGTGCCATTATGCCGCCGAAATTTTCTAAAATAAGTTAGAAAAATAAACATAACATTTTTATTTTGTAAATGAACTGAATAAAAATTCATGTGTTAAAATAAAATATTTTATCGTTAAAAATATAATTTTTAATGTGAATGTGAATAAATAAATATTCATTTACAAACCAGACGGTTTGTTTATGTACACCTATTTGAAGGACATTGATTAGGACGATAAATTTTACACATCGCCCAACTGCACAACTAAAATCTGTGTTTGATTGTTTGAAACCCCACACGGGTGTTAGGATGAAATTTGAAGTTCACTCATCCTGATTGATTAAATATGTCGATCGATTGGTTGATAGGCTGTTATAAGCGTTAGATATCTATATTTGATGCTTATACAGTGTAGTGCACTTTGGTTGATGGTTGATTATTTTTAAATGCTATTATATATGTGAGATGTATGAAAATCCATATAATTAACATTATATGGTGATTGATTGGGCCTCATTTCAATTTAAAAAATAAAGAATATTAGAAAATAAAGGTTCATGTGTTGACTGTACTCATCCGTTGAGATTAGTCATGTGTTGAACGAAATATTTTGATAATAAGAAATATTTGAAATAGAATATTTGAAATAGAAATATTTTGATAATAAGCAATATTTGAAATAGAATATTTGAAAATAGAAATATATGAAGCCGTGTTGATTAGATTGACGCCATTTTGACGTAAACGATATTTATATCGATTTTATTCATTTTAAAATGAATGTTGAAAAGTGATTTCAAAATCGAATATTTTGAAATGAAATTTGAAATTGAATCGAATAGAAAACCAATTTGAATTGAATCGAATAGAAAACCAATTTGAATTGAATCGAATAGAAATCCAATTTGAACTGAATTGAATAGAAAAGGAATTTGATTTGAATAGAAAACCAATTTGAATTGAATTGAATAGAAAACGAATTCGAATTGAATTGAATACATAACAAAATTGATTTGAATTGAATATATAACGAATTGATTTGAATTGAATAGAAAACGAATTTGATTTGAATTGAATAGAAAAACGAATTTGATTTGAATTGAATAGAAAACGAATTTGATTTGAATTGAATATATAACGAATTCGAATTGCAATGAATATAAAACGAATTGAATTTGATTTTAATGGAAGACGAATTGAATCCAAATTGAATTGAAATTTGAATTGAATTCAAATGAATTTTAAAACGAATTTATAAGGAAAAATTCAATTTTGATTTGAATTGGAAATGGTATTTGAAATGTTTTTGAAACGAATTCAAACTATTTATAAAATTCGTTTTAAATAGTAATCGACGAGATATATATTATATATATATATAATATAATGGCCTGAATAGAACGCGTCGCGCCGCGGCAGTTCGTGAATTTCGACCATGGACTTCGAATGGACATTACGGGAGATCTGACCATCGGATTCTCCTAAAACCGGAACCGTTGGGTTCGTATCGAAAAGAGTTTTCAAACGAATATTAGAAATTTAAAATCTAACGGTTGGATTTGGAGATACGTCCAAATCAAATTTGAAAAAGGTCGCTGTAAGTGCAGTTCGATGGCCGTTGATGGAAATCGATTGTACGGGCCTTGATAAAATTATTAAAAATATCAATAATTTGTGTAAAATCATAAGAAATGATTTGGGAAAAATTGGGATGAAAAACTCCATATTTGAAAAGATAAAATTGATTTTATCGAAATGAACTAGTTTTGAACAAAAATTAAAACCCATTTATTTTTAAATAAATAAATTGGATTTGAAATGGGTTTTAAATAGAATTGATTTGTGGGTTTGTCGTGAACAGTGTTTTAAATAACACTAGTTCTTTAACCCGATAATAAATGAAATGTGATTTGGGTTTGTCGTGAACTGTGTTTTAAATGACATCAGTTCTTTAACCTAGTAAAAGGAGTTTTAATGAATCTGCAATTAAATTGAAATGTGAATTGATAATCTAAATTATCAAATATAGAAAATGAGCGAGAATGGAGTATCACTAGTTTTGCTCCAAAGCGGTAGTTAAATCTTTAATTAGATTTGAACGTGAAATGGTAATTAATTTTACCGATAACACCGTGGTATTAGATATGGAGTATTACCAGTTTTGCTTCATGGGATGAATAGGTTGGGATTGGAAAATAAAATAAATAATTACTTCGATATGGTTCGCTAATCCCGACTAGTTTGGAAACCATAATTTGGTTTGAAATGACATCCAAAGGAAGATTAAAGGATAAATTTTAAAAGAATTTATCCTGGATAAAATTAATTGGAACCTTTCCCTAAGAATTGGAATGAGGCATATGTTGTGTTTGTGTAACATTTGTTTATAATATACGCGGGTTGTTCGGAAAGTCCGGGTTTATACCCATTCTGAATAACTGATTCGACGATATGTCGAAGATGAAGACGGTGGTCGAAGGCCGGAAGTCTACACATCGTTTGGATAATTACTAACGATCCTGATTGGGCTGTACACCCAAGAGGATGGAAATAGTTGGTGGTCGTCCAGACGTACTTGGAGATGGATGGATATGCGAGGAAAGAGCATCCGGTTTCGTTCAGACCCAGAACGGACTTGTAAATGGATTGTGTGTCTGACATTGGATTTTATTCTGTGTTGATTGATTTCTATTAAATATACATCTGTTTGACGGTGGAGAATTTATTCTTTTGCTTAACGCCCTTCTCTGAGACGTACGAGCTTAGAGGTTTTATATCGATGGATATCAGCCGCATGGCATGAATTGCCTGTGTGGCACGCTAAGATGCAATGATCAAGGCTTTTGTTGAAAAGCAGAGTCTTGTGGTTGATGATCAAAGCACGGCCTACGTGGCAGCTTTGTGTATAATTTGAATTCGCAAGCCTCACACCTCGGTATGAGTCAAAAACGGGATACGAACTGCAGGGACAGCACGACGTTTCTTTCTAGCTTTGGTGGTGTCAGTGACTTACCAGCCCTGACATTTATATACTTTTCACCTATGTGGTTGTTGGATGAGGCGCCTCGATTTTAGGTCTGTAAGGACCGGGAAACGTGTGTTCAGGAATTGCCAATCCTCTAACGTAAGTGAGGACCGGCCCTAAAGATCCATGGTTGCCCAGAGTGCGTAGCCCTGAGACATTTGCTAGAGTGTCTCAAAATCGGAGAGGAGCTTGCCCCTTGCCTCGACTCATGATGGAAATCCACCTTCCAATACGAGATATTTCGGCTTTATTTGTAGAGCCTAGTATGGCGACATAGTAGCATGGGATGCTATGCCGTCTATGATTTATATTTATGATTGAAATTGTTTTGACACTATACACTTACTATAGTCAAATGATTTGTTTTAAACGTACCGAACATGTTTGGCTATTATAAGGGAAAACCCTATCCTCCATCTTGCGTTGCATTGTGTGATGGGACCTGGGTCTTATAATAGCTTCATTTTTTGAAAAAGCATTGCGTTGTTTATTCTATGCACTGGTATTCTTGGGAGGAAACCCGTTCCGTGTTATACGGCGTGGTCCCTTGAATTACTCTCTTTTAAAGTAAAGTTTTAAATAACTGTTTTAGTTCTCACACCAGTCACATGACTGACTTGGAGTTTATTGTTTTAACCTAAACTCTGGGTGCCCCTATTTCCGCACGGGCAGCTAGTAGTTTTGGTTTTGCAGATTTATATTCACAGGATCCTGGTTTACAGCTGGAATGATATCCGGAAAGCTCTGTATCCGTATATCACCTTCAGTTGTGCTTTGTATTATTTTCCGCTGCTATGTAATTTATTGTAATATCTGATATTTATCGAATGTAATTTATTCATTTATACTCTGTATATTCTTGTATCTGATGAATTGTTGTGATAACAATGAAATGTTCTTCCGTTTGTGTTCTGATTTGTCCTGTTCTCAAAACGACCAGGGGTTTCGAACGGTCTAGATCGGTTTAACGACTGATTCGGATCGAGCGAAATTCAAGGCCGTCACATTTGGTATCAGAGCTTTGGTTTACAGAGCTCGAGAACAAGACACATTAGAACCATACGAAAGAATTCATCAGATATTGGATTAGTAATATCCAATTAGAATTACTCGTTAGAGATAGGATCAGTAGTATCCTAGAACGAGTGGGAAGAGTATATTTTTCAAATGAAAACAATTTTGTTTTGAAAATTTAAATCGTTTTATACGTATTTGAATATTTTATTTGTATTGATTTGGACAATCTAGTATATAAAGGTTTTGCATATACGCGTCATGAACATATATTCAAAATTTTAATATACTGGATAGATATAGGATTACACTCTAGTCGCTCGGAGATGATTTTGATGATGGAGCTCCATCACCAATATTTATGTTCGTGTTTCGAAGGTGTGATTTCTATATATTTCCAATAGATTGGTGTGAGAACCCAAAACTAATATAGATAGGTTTATTGTTGTGAATTGGCATCAAAAACATGATTTTCTGTATATGTATCAAATTTTATGGATTTGAAACGTTAAGTCCACTAATTGATTGATGTTTGTGTTGTTTGTTTATTTGTTTGATAATTTTGAAACATTTAGCCGAATTGAATCAAATATTGAACTGTATTGAAAATTAGTTGCATTTGCTTGCATATACATATACTTACATTGAACAGGTCATAGCAAGGAGGCTAGAGTAGAGAATAAAATTTGTTTGCCCGACAAATAGGTACAAGTTTATCATAATTTACTGTTTTGTTTGGGTGATGATGATTTTATGAGCCTATTGGCAAGCCGCTTGGCTTTTTCTTTTTCTTTTTGAGATCAGAAGGCCTATATGGCAATTTCGGGATTTTTCCGTGGCTCCCGGTGCAGGGGAGGTTATGGTGAAATTTTTCGAAAATTTAGGGTGTTAGCCAAATTTTTGAAAATTTAAAAATTCTCAGAAACTGAAAAGTTGGAGAATGGAAGCCAGATCGAACGTAGAGTTGACTAATCAAACCACTTTCGACTTTGTTCCTTTTCGGGGACGAAAAGTTTTAAGTGGGGGACATTGTAATAACCCGGAAATTCTGAACCAGTTTAAAAAAATTTATTTTGGCAATTTTAGCGAATTTTGAATATTTAAAATAGATTATTTTAAATAATATTGACGAGAAATTTATTTTGAATATAATTCGAACATATATATTATATACGTCGTCGTTAGAATATAAATAATTATATATAATTATAAATGGAATTGAAAATGGCGCGGTAGTTCGATAATTCGATTTCAAACTTCAATTGAATGTACCGGGTGCAAAACAATCCGGATTTTAACGAAACCAAAAACATTACGATCTAATTGATAATATATTTCCAACGAATCCGACAAATCGAAATTTCATAGCGGGAATCAAAGGATATGTCCAGTTCAAAATTCTGAATAGTCGCTATGGAATTCAGGCCTTTAAAAATGGAAATTTTGCAAACGACCTCGGATTTCAACAAAACCACTTTTGTTGGATCCGCAGTGTCAAATTATTGCTAGATTTCAAATTTCATAATTTTTCGAATCAATATGTGAGCATGGCGTAGGAAAACGTGTTTGACCAGTTTTAGTTGATTTTAATCGACTGGAAAATGGCCATTTTTCCAACGGTCTCAGAATTCGATGAAACTAGTTTTGTTAGGACCGTATCGTCAATACGAAGCTAGAAAATATTTTTCGGAAATTTTTAGAGTTAGTATGTGACCCCAATAAATTGAAATGCGCGTTCAAATTCAATATATAGAGTTATATGTTGATCTTGACAGAAACTGATCGAAACGATCGAATCAACCTACGATACATATCCCATTGTGTTCGGAATGGGGGTAAAACGCTACGGACGACAGGCGGTGGGCCTCGTTTATAGGTCGTATGAAAAAATCAACTTTTTGAAATAATTAAATAATAAAATAAAATAAAAAAAATCTCCCCTCCTTTCCTCTCTATATTCCTTCTGCCCCCCTTTTTCTTCACAATCGAATCGAAATAAAAAAAATAAAAAGAAAAGAGGATCTACGGCGGGGGGAAAACCGCCGCCGCCTCAGGCGCCCTCCACCCTCGACTCCCTCCCCCTCCTCTCGCGCCGACCCCCAGTCCCCACCTCCCTGCTCTCGCGACGCAGCGCCCCCTGCCACCAAAAGACGACCGCAACCACCGCAACCGACCCCCCCCCTCCACCGCTCCCCCTCGACCACCTCCCCGCCTCCCACCTGAAGACCGACGCCCCACACACCCCCTTCGAGGCCCTGAAACCCTAGAAAATTTTACTGTAAGTTTTTTTTTTCAATTTTCAGTTATCGTTCTATTTGATTTTAAAACTGATTTTATTTGATTTGAAAACTGAAATTTATTTGATTTTAAAATTGATTTTTAACTAAGTAAAAAGGCGGAGATTTTTAAAATAGAAAAGATTAGATTTTTAAAGGAAGAAAAACGATATTTTTAAAGGGAGAAAGGCGTGATTTTTACATATGTAGTGGATTAAAAATATGATCTTTATATAGCATAGATATCAAAAATATGATTTTTATATTATAGAAAGAGTAAAAAAAAAGTGAAATCTTTATTTTAGAAAAGGCGAAATCTTTATTTTAGAAAAGGCGAAATCTTTATTTTAGAAAAGGCGAAATCTTTATTTTAGAAAAGGCGAAATCTTTATTTTAGAAAAGGTGAAAGATTTATTTTTGAAATGGTGAAAACTTTATATAGAGAATAACGGTGTAAAAATAGAATTTTTATCTATATAGTAGCGGTGTGAAAATAGAAATTTTATCCATATAGCGTGATTATAAAAATAGGATTTTTATATACATTGCAACAAAGTAAAAATTCGATTTTTATATATTGAATAGCAAAGTAAAAATTCGATTTTTATATATTGAATAGCAAAGTAAAAATTCGATTTTTATATATTGAATAGCAAAGTAAAAATTCAATTTTTATATATTGAATAGCAATATAAAAATGTGATTTTTATATATATAGTGGCTACGGGCTACGAAAGCGACAAAGGGCGAGAATGGCGAAGATTTCTATAAATGAAGAGTCGTGGTATTGGATAGCTTTCGGTGAGAACTTCTCACTCTTAAATTTCTTTTTCTAGTTGTATATATATACTAGGATGCAGACGGTGTTTAGTAGCACCCGACACCCGTCATCCACAGACCATGGATGGCTTGTTTGTTTAATTGTTTGGTTGTGTAGTTGGTTAGATTATTTGGTTTGAGTTGAACTGTTTGGTGAAATAGAATGGATTTGATTGATGTGTGAATGGCGTGGGCCTTCACTAGACTGGGGATAAGGCCAGGCCTCGTCCCGTTTCTAGTATCGTGCCGTTATGCCGCCGGAATTTTCTAAAATAAGTTAGAAAAATAAAAATATCATTTTTATTTTGTAAATGAACTGAATAAAAATTCATGTGTTAAAATAGAATATTTTATCGTTAAAAAAATAATTTTTAACGTGAATGTGAATAAATAAATATTCATTTACAAAACGGACAGTTTGTTTATGTACACCTATTTAAAGGACATTGATTGGGACGATAAATTTTACACATCGCCCAACTGCAGAACTAAAATCTGTGTTTGATTGTTTGTAACCCCACACGGGTGTTGGGATGAAATTTGAAGTTCACTCATCCTGATTGATTAAATATGTCGATCGATTGATTGACAGGCTGTTATAAGCGTTAGATATCTATATTTGATGCTTATCAGTGTAGTGCACTTTGGTTGATGGTTGATTATTTTTCAATGCTATTATATACATGTGATGTATGAAAATCCATATAATTAACATTATATGGTGATTTATTGGGCCTCATTCCAATTTATAAAATAAAGAATATTAGAAAATAAAGGTTCATGTGTTGACTGTACTCATCCGTTGAGATTAGTCATGTGTTGAACGAAATATTTTGATAATAAGAAATATTTGAAATAGAATATTTGAAATAGAAATATTTTGATAATAAGCAATATTTGAAATAGAATATTTGAAAATAGAAATATATGGAGCCGTGTTGGTTAGATTGACGCCATTTTGACGTGAACGATATTTATATCGATTTTATTCATTTTAAAATGAATGTTGAAAAGTGAGTTCGAAATCGAATATTTTGAAATGAAATTTGAAATTGAATCGAATAGAAAACCAATTTGAATTGAATCGAATAGAAAACCAATTTGAATTGAATCGAATAGAAAACCAATTTGAATTGAATCGAATAGAAAACCAATTTGAACTGAATTGAATAGAAAAGGAATTTGATTTGAATAGAAAACCAATTCGAATTGAATTGAATAGAAAACGAATTCGAATTGAATTGAATACATAACAAAATTGATTTGAATTGAATATATAACGAATTGATTTGAATTGAATAGAAAACGAATTTGATTTGAATTGAATAGAAAACGAATTTGATTTGAATTGAATAGAAAACAAATTTGATTTGAATTGAATATATAACGAATTCGAATTGAAATGAATATAAAACGAATTGAATTTGATTTGAATGGAAATCCAAATTGAATTGAAATTTGAATTGAATTCAAATGAATTTTAAAACGAATTTATAAGGAAAAATTCAATTTTGATTCGAATTGGAAATGGTAGTTGAAATGTTTTTGAAAAGAATTCAAACTATTTATAAAATTCGTTTTAAATAGTAATCGACGAGATATATATTATATATATATAATATAATGGCCTGAATAGAACGCGCCGCGCCGCGGCAGTTCGTGAATTTCGACCATGGATTCGAATGGACATTACGGGAGATCTGACCGTCAGATTCTCCTAAAACCAGAACCTTGGGTTCGTATCGCAAAGAACTTTCTAACGAATATTAGAAATTTAAAATCTAATGGTTGGATTTGGAGATACGTCCAAATCAAATTTGAAAAAGGTCGCTGTAAGTGCAGTTCGATGGTCGTTGATGGAAATCGACTGTACGGGCCTTGATAAAATTATTAAAAATATCAATAATTTGTGTAAAATCATAAGAAATGATTTGGGAAAAATTGGGATGAAAAACTCCATATTTGAAAAGATAAAATTGATTTTATCGAAATGAACTAGTTTTGAACAAAAATTAAAACCCATTTATTTTTAAATAAATAAATTGGATTTGAAATGGGTCTTAAATAGAATTTATTTGTGGGTTTGTCGTGAACAGTGTTTTAAATAACACTAGTTCTTTTACCCGATAATAAATGAAATGTGATTTGGGTTTGTCGTGAACTGTGTTTTAAATGACATCAGTTCTTTAACCCAGTAAAAGGAGTTTTAATGAATCTGCAATTAGATTGAAATGTGAATTGATAATCTAAATTATCAAATATAGAAAATGAGCGAGAATGGAGTATCACCAGTTTTGCTCCAAAGCGGTAGTTAAATCTTTAATTAGATTTGAACGTGAAATGGTAATTAATTTTACCGATAACACCGTGGTATTAGATATGGAGTATTACCAGTTTTGCTTCATGGGATGAATAGGTTGGGATTGGGAAATAAAATAAATAATTACTTTGATATGGTTCGCTAATCCCGACTAGTTTTGAAACCATAATTTGGTTTGAAATGACATCCAAAGGAAGATTAAAGGATAAATTTTAAAAGAATTTATCTTGGATAAAATTAATGGGAAGCTTTCCCTAAGAATTGGAATGAGGCGTATGTTGTGTTTGTGTAACATTTGTTTTTAATATACGCAGGTTGTTCAGAAAGTCCGGGTTTATACCCATTCTGAATAACCGATTCGACGATATGTCGAAGATGAAGAGGGTGGTCGAAGGCCGGAAGTCTTCACATCGTTTGGATAATTACTAACGATCCTGATTGGGCTGTACACCCAAGAGGATGGAAATAGTTGGTGGTCGTCCAGACGTACTTGGAGATGGATGGATATGCGAGGAAAGTGCCTCCGGTTTCATTCAGACCCAGAAGGGACTTGTAAATGGATTGTGTGTCTGACATTGGATTTTATTCTGTGTTGATTGATTTCTATTAAATATACATCTGTTTGGCGGCGGAGAATTTATTCTTTTGCTTAACGCCCTTCTCTGAGACGTACGAGCTCAGAGGTTGTATATCGATGGATATCAGTCGCATGGCATGAATTGCCTGTGTGGCACGCTAAGATGCAATGATCAAGGCTTTTGTTGAAAAGCAGAGTCTTGTGGTTGATGATCAAAGAACGGCCTACGTGGCAGCTTTGTGTATAACGTGAATTCGCGAGCCTCACACCTCGGTATGAGTCAAAAACGGGATACAGACTGCAGGGAGAGCTCGACGTTTCTTTCTAGCTTTGGTGGTGTCAGTGACTTACCAGCCCTGACATTTATATACTTTTCACCTATGTGGTTGTTGGATGAGGCACCTCGATTTTAGGTCTGTAAGGACCGGGAAACGTGTGTTCAGGAATTGCCAATCCTCTAACGTAAGTGAGGACCGGCCCTGAAGATCCAGGGTTGCCCAGAGTGCGTAGCCCTGAGACATTTGCTAGAGTGTCTCGAAAGCGGAGAGGAGCTTTCCCCTTGCCTTGACTCATGACGGAAATCCACCTTCCAATACGAGATATTTCGGCTTTATTTGTAGAGCCTAGTAAGGCGACATAGTAGCGTGGGATGCTATGTCGTCTATGATTTATATTTATGATTGAAATTGTTTTGACACTATACACTTACTATAGTCAAATGATTTGTTTTAAACATACCAAGCATGTTTGGCTATTATAAGGGAAAACCCTATCCTCCGGCTTGCGTTGCATTGTGTGATGGGACCTGGGTCTTATAATAGCTTCATTTTTCGAAAAAGCATTGCGTTGTTTATTCTATGCACTGGTATTCTTGGGAGGAAACCCGTTCCGTGTTATACGGCGTGGTCCCTTGAATTACTCTCTTTTAAAGTAAAGCTTTAAATAACTATTTTAGTTCTCACTCTGAAACACCCCACCTCCGTTAGGGTCACTCTCAAAGGGAATGCCCTAATTTTGGTGGAGGTTTATAAGTACAAGTCACAGATATACAAGACAGATATAAGAACACATATTTGTAAACAGCGGAAGAACAACAAACTTTATTTCACAAAGTCAAATACGTGTTACAACAACATCCTTTCCAAAAACATAACATAACACTTTCATAATCTGTCTTGAGTACATTATTTAAAGAAGCATAAATAAAACGTAGATAAACTGCAAAAGCCCCATAGTGGATTGTCCAAAGCCATAGTTCAAAACAGGAAAGTCCAAGCAATACATTTCTCTACTTCAGCTGGATGTCAAGGCTGATCAAGCTGCTGTGTTCCCTCCCTGAGTACCTGGGGGGGAAACGGAAGAAAGAAGACGAAAGAAAAATAGAGTCAGACATAAAGCCTGAGTAAGTCTAGTACTATTTTGTCTATGAATAAAGAACTGGGTATGATAAGTATAAACAAGAAGTGGGCAAGCACGATAAACTTGGTTAAGTTGTCTAGGGTCGAATATACTATTGTACCCCATGTTAATCTCTGAACCCATATAAACTAGTTTCCAATTTGCACCCCATAATCAGGGTGATGTGATCCATTCTATGATGATCGGCTCCTACTCGCATAGTTACATGTGTCTTACGGCCCCCGATGTCTGTAGTTACCTATGCAGGTCCCACCATGGGGTGTATCAATTCCCATAGTGGCAACCCGACACAACCTCAGAGTGCACAGGTATGCTACTGGTGTCCAGTGCCTTATTTTTCTGCGCCGGAGTGTGTGCACGCCCGCACTCCGTTAGAACCTACACTGCTACACCACCGCCGTCGCTTTGACCTCTTACAATCAGCCCAGTAATCGTGCCCCACCCTGCCTAGTTTCAGGGTATCCTGATACACCTTTTAGGGTTACTGCTGAAAAGGGTCCCCCGTTACTAGGTTTTCTATCTCTAGCCAACATGCTAAGTTGGTTAAGTGTTTCCTAACCTAACCCCACCAGTCCGTTTAGTTTAGCATGTTCCATTTTGATTAAGTCTTTGGTTCACTTAATCCTAATAATCCTGACTCAGCCCTAATTGTCTTATTAAGGCCCTGACCTCTCACATTAGACAGGTATTGTTGTGGCTGCCTGTTGCCGGTTGGTTCCGGGCAGTCTTACGCCACAACTCAGTCTAACCTCGGGTCCTTGCTGGGCTCCATGTTTAACCTCCCACATTGGATAGGTATTGTTGTGACTACTGGACAGCCGGGCGGTTCCGGGCAGGTTTACATCACAACTCAATCCAACCTCGGGTTAAACACATCGTATTTTCTACATTTACATATCTTGTCATTCTTCCTTATTTATATGTAAATATTTGCGGCCCATTATTAAGTTAATGGTGTAAAGATTACACCAATCACGGGCCCAACCCATACTTGAATTTAGGCCCTTCTATTTTATATTTTCATTCATTAATTAATTTTAACCCAACGTTATTTTCCCCCGTTTTACACGTCCGTTCATATATATTGGGCTTAGCCTTATAAAGCCCAATTTAGCCATGCGAAAGGGGAGGCTTATGGCGTATACACAAAGAGGGGAAGGTGAGCGCATGAACTTGCAATACGACGTTGGAAATACAAAATAGAAATTCGTGTACTTGCATAGTGGTAACATAGGCGACATGAATCAAAGCATGTGATCTTGCATTGGTTTAACTACAACATGAACCTATATTCTTATTTAGGCATAATGTCAAACATGAGCATGTCGTAAATATTTCTAGCATAAGCATAGCATAATGTCAAACATAAGCATGGCATAAATACTTTTGGCATAAACATGGCATAAGTAAAGTTAACTTTGTTCATGGCATAAACATAAACAAGTCATGTTCGTAAGGTTTCTACATGTTTACAAAGGGGATACTTTGTTACTAACACAAAAGCATAGTTCAACTTAATCATGGTTTAAGTCTAATCATATAACGATGGTATAAACATACTTATGCATAAATATTCCTAAACATGGTGTTTGCTTTAAAACTTGCAAAAAGGGATTTTTGAGTCTAACCTAGCCATGTCACACATATGTCATCATATAATTCTTTTAAACAAGATAGACTTAATCATAGATTTCAATTATGCCAAATATCATTCATAGCCTAGCCATATTCATAAGTTTTGCAAATACATGGATTATGGTGTCAAAATTCCAACATAGTTTCATATGTACTATAACAACCAAACTTGTTTCAATTACTTGCAAAATGATTTATACAAAAATATACATCATGATGGCATAATAACAAAGCCCCAAACTCGCATGAATTTCAATCAACTACATACATGTAGCTACAACATAGATTACATAATTTGCGAAATATTCCAAACGTTTACTTGCATAGAACTACCGCATGTAGTTCTTTATAACATGAATAACATAATTCAAGAATACCCAAACGTATACAAATTTATAAGAACGCACAAATATGAATTACTTCCATTTCCACAATTCAAGCATACACATCAACACAGTTGTTTATTTATACCAAAGTAATACTCTACTTACAATGGCTGCGGCGAATTCTCTAATTAAGAGATATGATTCCTTTGTTGAATTGATTGGCTTTAGGTTGCTTGAATTGCTTTAGGCTTTAGAACTTTCTTCCTAATCCTCTCTCTAGTTGGCGGCTACTCTTAGTCGTTCCTCAGCAACATGGCGGCTATGTTCTTAATTTGAATGAATAGATTAGGGTTTAGTCTAGGGTTGTTTATATAGAGGTTAGGAATTGATTAGGACCCTTGATGTTGCTAGGTTAGATCGTAGCCATTCATTAGGAAGAGAGACCAATAAAAACCCGCCACCTAGCCCTAATGACAAAGCAGATCACATAAATTCGACCACACACCGACCTGGCCAGCCAGGTTGACTGGGCTCGACCAGGTCGATACCCCTGTCGACAGGGCTGTCGACAGCCCTGTCGACATGGGTAGCCCAGGTCGACAGCCCAGTCGACCTGGGTGGCCTAGGCGGGTGTTTATCCGCCCTGGCCCACTGGGCCCGATTTTTAATTATTTTATTCTGTTTGAATTTTAAATTTAATTCAAAACTTCCGAAGGCCATATCTTCTTCATACGGACTCCGTTTTTCGAAAACTCGGACTCTATTTCGCGTATTTTTCCGAGACGAACGCAATGGCGTATCCCGTTTCCCTTGGTACTTTGATTTGAATTTGATTATACTTTAATTCATGAATTTCACAGTTATAGAATTTTCGGGGTGTTACATTCTCCCCCACTTAAAAGGATTTCGTCGCCGAAATATTCAAGTTAGGAGGAATGTATATCCTAACATCCAATCATCCATCTACTCATCCATCAAACATGAGCATCCATTGTCCTTAAAAGACTTCTAATGCTTCATGATCATATGTGAAGTGTGTGTGTACATGTACTTATCTAATGCAAAATCAGGCGGTCTACTGATTCAGTTTGACCTCCTTAATGCGAATTATGTAAGTGCCATGAATCCATTATGTATGCAAATTTTCCTATTCATGATTCTACATGAGTGCACAATCATTCAATACAAATGCAACATCCACATGACAACACATTAAAGTTCAACCATATACGAATGCAAACATATATGCATATGCAATATGAAGTGACTGAGCCGATCTAGAACCTAGATTGTGTGTGTATATGCAACCACGAGCAACCACTAGCAATCACTTGCAACCACTTGCAACCATCATCCATAACATGTTTCAACTACATGTTTCCATCCAAAAAGATTCTACCTAAAAGATACGGTCGAGGAAATATACCTAAAAAGATAGATAAAAGCGCAACTTAAGGAAAAGGAAAGATCAAGGATGTACCCTCGAACAGAAAAGGGTAGGCTGTACGGATTCTAGCTTCAGTTTCCCAAGTCGCGTCTCCCTCGGCGTCGCTCCACTGAACTTTGACGAGCTTGACTTCACGGTTGCGTAGCTTCTTCACTTCCGTTCCTAAGATGCGGGTTGGAACTTTTCTTATGGTTGCTTCGCGTTCCACTTCGGCCTCTTCGAGTATATTTGGCTCTACCACTTCAGCAGACTCATGTAGGCATTTTCGGAGGTGTGAAACGTGAAAAACGTTGTGGACTCCAGCCAACTTCTCGGGTAGCTCTAATCTATAAGCCATTTTCCCAATTTTCTCGATAATAGGGAATGGCCCTACGAATCTTGGTGCTAGCTTTCCTGTGGTTCCAAAGCGAACAACGTTTCTTAGCGGTGATACCTTGAGAAAAACTCTGTCTCCAACCTCGAATTCAAGGTCGGTCCTCCTCTTGTCGGCGTAGGACTTTTGTCTGTCTTGGGTCGTCTTCATCCTTCTTCGTATTAAGTCTACTTTCTTTGAGGTCTCTCGGATCATATCTGGTCCAAGTATGAGCTTATCCGTGGACTCCCACCAACAAGTGGGCGATCGGCACGGTCTTCCATATAAAGCTTCGAAGGGCGCCATTCCGATGGTTGCTTGATAACTGTTGTTGTAGGCAAATTCCACCAAAGGAAGGTGGTCTTCCCATGTCCCTCCGAAGTCAAGGACGCATAGTCTTAAGAGGTCTTCCAAAACTCTATTCACTCTCTCTGTTTGGCCGTCGGTTTGGGGATGATAGGCTGTGCTCAAGCATAACTGCGTTCCTACTGCTTCTTGCAGACTCCGCCAAAACTCACTGGTGAAGATGGGGTCTCGGTCACTAACGATGCTAGATGGTATTCCATGGAGTCGGACGATTTCCTTGAGGTAAAGTGATGCCAGGGATGAGGCAGTTCTTTTACTTTTGACAGGTAAAAAGTGGGCGCTTTTAGTAAGACTATCCACTATTACCCAAATACTAGTGTTGCCTCTCCTAGACCTAGGCAGCCCATCGATGAAGTCCATTGAGATGCTATCCCACTTCCACTGCGGGACCTCAAGAGGATGTAGCAGTCCGCCAGGCTTTTTCTGTTCTGCCTTAACCTGTTGGCACACCATGCACTTAGAAACGAATTCTGCCACGTCCTTTTTCATGCCGTTCCAAAAGAAAGTCCTCTTTATATCTTTGTACATTTTATCTCCGCCTGGGTGTATCGTCATCTTGGAATGATGCGCTTCCTCGAGAACCTTCCTTACTATATCTTTCGTCTGTGGGACGCATAGTCTTCCATCTCGCCTTAGTACACCCTTATCGTCAATGGAGTATCTGTTGAGGTGACTTGAAGTCTCACCCCTAATTAGCCTATCAATCATTTCCACAAGCTGAGGGTCTTTGCGTTGTGCTGTCCCTACTGAATCCACTAAAGTTGGGCGCACTTCGAGAGATGCTAGCAGGCCCGGTACGAAATCGGAGGAAGGCCTAAAGTCGAAGCTGGCTATAAACTCTAGGCTTTGTCTTTCAACAAACAACGGGCTTAGGGTCAATTTCTTTCGGCTCAACGCGTCTGCCACTACGTTGCCTTTGCCCGGAGTGTAGGAGATTTCGAAATCGTACGAGGCAAGAAACTCCATCCATCTTTGTTGCCTCAAGTTAAGATCCTTCTGCGAGAAAAGATATTTCAACGATTTATGGTCAGTGTAAAGTTCGAACTTCTCACCTAGGAGATAGTGTCGCCAAGACTTGAGTGCAAAGACGATGGCGGCTAACTCAAGATCGTGGGTTGGGTAGTTCTTTTCGTGCACTTTCAACTGCCTCCCGCCATAAGCTACTACCCTTCCTTCTTGCATTAAGACGGCGCCTAGCCCTGTCCCACATGCATCCGTATAAACAGTGAACATCTTGCTCCCATCTGGCAGCGTCAAAACTGGGGCTGTTGTGAGAGCCCTTTTTAGTCGTTGGAAAGCAAACTCGCAATCCAAATCCCAATTAAACACTAGATTCTTCTTAGTCAATTTCGTGAGCGGAGCTGAGATTTTCGCAAAATCCCTTATAAACTTTCGATAGAAACCTGCTAGTCCTAGAAAGCTTCGAACCTCAGTTGCATTCCTTGGTGTCTTCCAGTCCTGCACCGCCACTACTTTAGCAGGGTCCACTGCTAACCCTTGCTTGGATACTATGTGCCCAAGGAACCTCACCTCTTCCCTCCAAAAGTGGCATTTGGAGAATTTGGTTTTTAGTTGATGGACTCGCAAAGTTTCCATGATTGCCCTTAAGTGCTGAGCATGTTCCTCTTCACTATTTGAGAAGATAAGGATATCATCTACGAAGACCACTACGAATTTGTTGAGGAAATCTCTAAATACCCTACTCATCAGGTCCACGAAGTACGCAGGTGCATTTGTCAAGCCGAAAGGCATGACAAGCCATTCAAAGAAACCATCTGGGGTTCTGAACGCCGTTTTATCGATGCTATCTTCAGCCACCCTTAGCTGATGAAAACCGATTGCTAAATCGAGTTGGGAGAAAACAGACGCTCCTACAAGCTGGTCAAATAAATCGTCAATTCTAGGGAGAGGGTGCCTATTCTTTTTCGTTAGCTTGTTGAGCTCCCTATAGTCAACACATAGACGGAGTGATCCATCCGCCTTCGTAGCGAACACCACTGGAGCGCCCCATTCTGAAATGCTCCTCCTAATGAACCCCTTCTCTAGAAGCTCCTTAATATGTTTACTGAGCTCTTTCCTTTCTCGTGGAGCCATATGTCTAACGGGCAACGCAACGGGCTTTTCATTATCTACAAGATATATGCGGAAGTCTATTTCCCGCTTCGGAGGCAAGCCCTTCACCTCTTCGAAGACATCCGGATATTCCCGGACTACTCTAACTGATTGCAAATTTTCAACAGAGGCATCTAACGATTCAAGATAACTAAGCATAACCGCATACGAGGGATTACAAGAAATTTCCAAAGTGTTACCGAGCTGGGTTAGGAGCCTAACAATCCTTTTCTCACAATCAAGGATGGCCCCATTACTGGATAGCCAATCCATACCCAAAATCAAACCATAACCCGAAAAGCCCAAAACAAAGGCACTACACTGAAATTCTACACTTAGAATAGAAATTCTCAATCCCACACAGATCATAGACAAATGAGCTGGGCCCCCAATTGGGTTCGAAACAATTAAGGGGTCCTCTACCATACTAGTTTTTAGGTGCAGAGATTCTACTAAAGCAGACGAGATAAAGGAGTGTGATGCGCCAGAATCAAATAAAGTGCGAACGGGGTGATCATAAAGATAAACTACACTTTCTACAGAAGTATTTATACCTCTCTGTTGCAGAGGTGGTGCTTCCAGCACATGAACCTGTGCCCCTGGGGTGGATCCAGCCCTCTGCTCCTGTCCTTGTTTCTTTGGGCAGTCCTTAGCCCTATGGCCCGTCTCACCGCAAGAAAAGCACCCACCATTCTCCTTGGCCTTCTTTTTCCGGCAGTCCTTTACTAAGTGCCCCACTTTGCCACAGAAATTGCACTTCCTCTTCTCTTTGTTGCCTTTCCCGCCCTTCTTAAAGTCTGGCTTCTTAGGCTGCAAACCCTCTTTCTTCCCTTGAGAGCTTTCTGCCTTTGTCTCCTTCTTGCCCTTATCCTCTTCATTCAGCAATGCCATTTGCACCAATCTTTCATACGTGGCTCCCATGGGTATATGGGTCATGGCCAAGCTGTGTAATGGCTCATTCAACCCTTTGACGAAACGGAGAGCCTTCTTGTGCGGGGTGTTGACTAGGTCAAGCCCAAACCTAGCCAGCTCATCGAACTGATTCACATACTCTCTGACTGTCTTGTCCCCTTGCTTAAGAAATAAGAATTTTTCCAACTGCAAACTTCTTTCTGCATCTGAGAGAAATTTAGTCTCAAACCTTGCCCTAAAGTCCTCCCATGTCTCCACTGGTCTTTCAGCATTAGTGACTTCCCACCAGTAGGAAGCTTCGCCCTTCAATAGCCATACCGCCAATTGTACTTTTTGTCTATCTTCTACCTCAAAGATGATGAATAGGTCCTCCGTTTCTTTCAGCCAATTCATAGCTGCCACGAAGGGCTCAGTTCCATGGAAATCCCTTCCTCCCATAGCTTTGAAATCTTTGCATATCTTAGCGAATGTGTTTCCCCGAGGAGGAGGTGGAGGAAAAGGTGCCGCTGCAGCTGGATGATTTCCTTCCGCTGGGGGAGGAGGAATGGTAGGACCTGGCTGAGTGGCCCTTGCTTCTAAGAACCGTCTAAACCAACCAGGTATTGGTACCCCTTCCGGCAAGTTAAGTTCTTGGGACATGCTGAAACAAAAAGGATAGATTTAAAACGAAGGATAAGAGATAGTTCCTATGGCTTTGGGGAGTGGACTTTGCCTTTTTAAAATAAAATAATATTTTTCTTTTAAAAATGCTTCTTTAAATTTCCTTTTTGAAAATAATTTTTTTCAAAACTTTTTATCTTATCTGGTAAACCTATGCTCTGATACCAAGTGAAACACCCCACCTCCGTTAGGGTCACTCTCAAAGGGAATGCCCTAATTTTGGTGGAGGTTTATAAGTACAAGTCACAGATATACAAGACAGATATAAGAACACATATTTGTAAACAGTGGAAGAACAACAAACTTTATTTCACAAAGTCAAATACGTGTTACAACAACATCCTTTCCAAAAACATAACATAACACTTTCATAATCTGTCTTGAGTACATTATTTAAAGAAGCATAAATAAAACGTAGATAAACTGCAAAAGCCCCATAGTGGATTGTCCAAAGCCATAGTTCAAAACAGGAAAGTCCAAGCAATACATTTCTCTACTTCAGCTGGATGTCAAGGCTGATCAAGCTGCTGTGTTCCCTCCCTGAGGACCTGGGGGGGAAACGGAAGAAAGAAGACGAAAGAAAAATAGAGTCAGACATAAAGCCTGAGTAAGTCTAGTACTATTTTGTCTATGAATAAAGAACTGGGTATGATAAGTATAAACAAGAAGTGGGCAAGCACGATAAACTTGGTTAAGTTGTCTAGGGTCGAATATACTATCGTACCCCATGTTAATCTCTGAACCCATATAAACTAGTTTCCAATTTGCACCCCATAATCAGGGTGATGTGATCCATTCTATGATGATCGGCTCCTACTCGCATAGTTACATGTGTCTTACGGCCCCCGATGTCTGTAGTTACCTATGCAGGTCCCACCATGGGGTGTATCAATTCCCATAGTGGCAACCCGACACAACCTCAGAGTGCACAGGTATGCTACTGGTGTCCAGTGCCTTATTTTTCTGCGCCGGAGTGTGTGCACGCCCGCACTCCGTTAGAACCTACACTGCTACACCACCGCCGTCGCTTTGACCTCTTACAATCAGCCCAGTAATCGTGCCCCACCCTGCCTAGTTTCAGGGTATCCTGATACACCTTTTAGGGTTACTGCTGAAAAGGGTCCCCCGTTACTAGGTTTTCTATCTCTAGCCAACATGCTAAGTTGGTTAAGTGTTTCCTAACCTAACCCCACCAGTCCGTTTAGTTTAGCATGTTCCATTTTGATTAAGTCTTTGGTTCACTTAATCCTAATAATCCTGACTCAGCCTTAATTGTCTTATTAAGGCCCTGACCTCTCACATTAGACAGGTATTGTTGTGGCTGCCTGTTGCCGGTTGGTTCCGGGCAGTCTTACGCCACAACTCAGTCTAACCTCGGGTCCTTGCTGGGCTCCATGTTTAACCTCCCACATTGGATAGGTATTGTTGTGACTACTGGACAGCCGGGCGGTTCCGGGCAGGTTTACATCACAACTCAATCCAACCTCGGGTTAAACACATCGTATTTTCTACATTTACATATCTTGTCATTCTTCTTTATTTATATGTAAATATTTGCGGCCCATTATTAAGTTAATGGTGTAAAGATTACACCAATCACGGGCCCAACCCATACTTGAATTTAGGCCCTTCTATTTTATATTTTCATTCATTAATTAATTTTAACCCAACGTTATTTTCCCCCGTTTTACACGTCCGTTCATATATATTGGGCTTAGCCTTATAAAGCCCAATTTAGCCATGCGAAAGGGGAGGCTTATGGCGTATACACAAAGAGGGGAAGGTGAGCGCATGAACTTGCAATACGACGTTGGAAATACAAAATAGAAATTGGTGTACTTGCATAGTGGTAACATAGGCGACATGAATCAAAGCATGTGATCTTGCATAGGTTTAACTACAACATGAACCTATATTCTTATTTAGGCATAATGTCAAACATGAGCATGTCGTAAATATTTCTAGCATAAGCATAGCATAATGTCAAACATAAGCATGGCATAAATACTTTTGGCATAAACATGGCATAAGTAAAGTTAACTTTGTTCATGGCATAAACATAAACAAGTCATGTTCATAAGGTTTCTACATGTTTACAAAGGGGATACTTTGTTACTAACACAAAAGCATAGTTCAACTTAATCATGGTTTAAGTCTAATCATATAACGATGGTATAAACATACTTATGCATAAATATTCCTAAACATGGTGTTTGCTTTAAAACTTGCAAAAAGGGATTTTTGAGTCTAACCTAGCCATGTCACACATATGTCATCATATAATTCTTTTAAACAAGATAGACTTAATCATAGATTTCAATTATGCCAAATATCATTCATAGCCTAGCCATATTCATAAGTTTTGCAAATACATGGATTATGGTGTCAAAATTCCAACATAGTTTCATATGAACTATAACAACCAAACTTGTTTCAATTACTTGCAAAATGATTTATACAAAAATATACATCATGATGGCATAATAACAAAGCCCCAAACTCGCATGAATTTCAATCAACTACATACATGTAGCTACAACATAGATTACATAATTTGCGAAATATTCCAAACGTTTACTTGCATAGAACTACCGCATGTAGTTCTTTATAACATGAATAACATAATTCAAGAATACCCAAACGTATACAAATTTATAAGAACGCACAAATATGAATTACTTCCATTGCCACAATTCAAGCATACACATCAACACAGTTGTTTATTTTTACCAAAGTAATACTCTACTTACAATGGCTGCGGCGAATTCTCTAATTAAGAGATATGATTCCTTTGTTGAATTGATTGGCTTTAGGTTGCTTGAATTGCTTTAGGCTTTAGAACTTTCTTCCTAATCCTCTCTCTAGTTGGCGGCTACTCTTAGTCGTTCCTCAGCAACATGGCGGCTATGTTCTTAATTTGAATGAATAGATTAGGGTTTAGTCTAGGGTTGTTTATATAGAGGTTAGGAATTGATTAGGACCCTTGATGTTGCTAGGTTAGATCGTAGCCATTCATTAGGAAGAGAGACCAATAAAAACCCGCCACCTAGCCCTAATGACAAAGCAGATCACAGAAATTCGACCACACACCGACCTGGCCAGCCAGGTTGACTGGGCTCGACCAGGTCGATACCCCTGTCGACAGGGCTGTCGACAGCCCTGTCGACATGGGTAGCCCAGGTCGACAGCCCAGTCGACCTGGGTGGCCTAGGCGGGTGTTTATCCGCCCTGGCCCACTGGGCCCGATTTTTAATTATTTTATTCTGTTTGAATTTTAAATTTAATTCAAAACTTCCGAAGGCCATATCTTCTTCATACGGACTCCGTTTTTCGAAAACTCGGACTCTATTTCGCGTATTTTTCCGAGACGAACGCAATGGCGTATCCCGTTTCCCTTGGTTCTTTGATTTGAATCTGATTATACTTTAATTCATGAATTTCACAGTTATAGAATTTTTGGGGTGTTACACACTCCAGTCACATGACTGACCTGGAGTTTATTGTTTTAACCTAAACTCTGGGTGCCCCTATTTCCGCACGGGCAGCTAGTAGTTTTGGTTTTGCAGATTTATATTCACAGGATCCTGGTTTACAGCTGGAATGATATCCGAAAAGCTCTGTATCCGTATATCACCTTCAGTTGTGCTTTGTATTATTTTCCGCTGCTATGTAATTTATTGTAATCTCTGATATTTATCGAATGTAATTTATTCATTTATACTCTGTATATTCTTGTATCCGATGAATTGTTGTGATAACAATGAAATGTTCTTCCGTTTGTGTTCTGATTTGTCCTGTTCTCAAAACGACCAGGGGTTTCGAACGGTCTAGATCGGTTTAACGACTGATTCGGATTGAGCGAAATTCAAGGCCGTCACACCCAGTCTAGGCGCAGGTCGTCCCACTCGATCTGGATCTCACCTACTTTTCCTGCTTCTGTTTTCGTTCTATTTTGAATTATGATTTGAATTATATTTACATATATCCTACTTATATGTATACAAACTTCTAATCTTTTTATCTTTCTCATACGATATTTGTTTTATGCAAAATCAAAGTCTATCTGAACCAAAATTCCAAGACGAAAATCATGGTATAGTCCATTTTACTTAATTCCCAATATTTAATTAAGTATCCTTTTGTTTATTGTCAATAATGTTCTTTAAAATTACGGGGTGTTACAATTAGTGCTATATCGAGTGTTTTGATTTACTTTATGCTCTGATCAGACTAAGTATTACAGTACCGAGATACCATCTTTCGGAGCCGGAGACTTATTGAAGACATCCCCTTTATCTATTTACATAAGTATTCCTTTTGTATTAGAAATCCTTTGTATTAAGACTTCCACTATATCTGATTCTGTAACTCTCATATTGTGTATGAATTTTGTATTTAGTTGCTTCATGAACTACTACTGTATTTTATTTATTCCACTTCGAGATATTTCGATTTTCTATGTCTGTGGTTTGTCTTTGATTTTCTGTTGATTTTATAATTAACCCAGTTGCGATAATGATCTGCTATTTTGAACGATTTGAGTTGGTCTTGTTGTCGACTTGAACGGTTAGAAAAAGCACGTCATTAAAGCACGTAAAAGCACGTGTTGGATTATTAATAACATATAATGAATGGGCTACTAGGTACAATTTATCACAATACATCTTTAGATAAATGTAAGGAGGTCAACAAGGACATCTTGCACCACTACAAACGTATCATTAGCCTTCCCCTTGATGGATAGTACAGAATAAGGCACCATCCTAGTTGCTTTACAACATTTTCTAAGAGTTCGCATGCACAACTAGAACCATAAATTATAACGATCTAGAAATGTGATGACACATCCTAATGGGAGCGACCAATATAACCATGTAACATATCCTTTGTTTTAGTCATTTCTGGTTGTTGAGGTTTGAGGTTAGTTTCTATGTTTATATAGAAAATCATAAAATTCTAACACCACCCTACAGGCATTAATGCAATGCTAGCTCTCATCCATACAAGTTGTTCAGGATATAAAACAAGAAGGCACTAATTTTACTACATCATTTTTTGAATCACCCACATGATTCGTAGCAAGTAGCCATAGCGCTTTAAATATTTTCGTGTTCGTTCCAATTCGAATGCTTAAGCCATTTCGAACTACTTTTGGAATGACCTACATATATTCGATCCCAGTCTATCAGAAACGACAATGATAATTTTCTAGTAAACTCAAACATGGTTCTTTTGGAAATAAATAGACAACACATTACAACGTTGATCAACCCCTTATCATTTAAATTGTTGGATATCCTTATCATTTTCCCTAGAGGAAAAACGAGATTTATACGCGTAGTTGATCATCATCGAAGATAAATGTGCCATATAACTTTTGTGTTTCTCCTAGATATTTCCATATTTATATTTTTGGCTAAGATTTTTTATGGTCAGTTATTTAACTATCAAATAAGCAACAACAATTTACAAGTTCAACTTCTAATAGAATCAACAAAGCATTTTTATTTAATATTTTTCATTAATTAAAATGTTTTGTATGTTTTCAGAAAACATTTTCATACACTTATCTTAAGGGTATAAGTATATCCATATAATATTATATTTTCAATACTTAGAAAATATAGCCATATTCTTATCTCAACGGGATTAGTATATTCACAAAAAAAAAACGAAGATATCATATTTTCAAAACTATGTTAAATTGAATCAAAAATAATTGTCATTAAAAATTGTGTATATAATCCCCAAAACATTTACCCTTTAGGGATAAGAATGGTAATCCATGCCACCAAAATTAAGAAGGATTATTTATCAAAATATAATCTTATAGCTTATTCAAATTCCATTTATAAACACTTTCTATTTAGAAATCTACCTTTTATAAGTTTTTTCCATACCTACAGAACTCCCTTTTAAGAAATAACATTTATAAATATATTATCTTATTTATAAGAAACAACTTAAAATTTCTATGATCATTTGTAAGGCTCTACTAATAAATCTCAATTTCATTTTATAAAACTCCTTTCTCATATTCAAATATTTTCTCCAAAATTTTTTTGTATAATTAATAAAATACATTAATAATTCCTAACCATTCTAAATTGATTTTATATCTCTTTTATATCGTACTTGAAAAGAGTTCTTAAGTATTTAAGGTTGATAACTTCATACAATACAAAAATCAAAATGTTTTCAACAACTACATCCACAATGGCTATCACTATATAGAACATATAGAACAACCCAAAATTTTTGTTATTTAATTTCAATAATAGGTAATTAAAATGTAAACAACTTATATTCAAATAATGTTAACCCACTTTTGGACCAAAGCAGCCTAAACAAAACATATAAAATTATAGGAACTCGATTCAAGTTAAAATTTGGAACGAATACTTAGAAGACATAAAAGAAGACTCATAAGAAAATTAAGATCATTTGGCTTAGCAGATAAGAAGATGATGATCCCTAGGTGTTAACCCGGTTTTGGATCCAATGAAGAAGTTCACAAAAGATAGAAATGACATAATCATGAGTCTAGCTCAAACTTTGCAAGACAAAATAAACTTATAAGATAGGGAAACATAGGAATTTCCATGCAAAAATAAGTTAAATTTATAGAATGGTACCGATCCATTCTTGAAACACCGCACACCACTTAACGTTACCCAAAATAGAATTCCATTAAGGAATATGAAGAATTATAGGTAAAAACATAAATACATCACAAAGACTAAGACTCACAAGATATAAATAATTTAAATGCAGTGGAAGAAGAAGATAATTTACATAGGTGACAAAACCATTTTATTTCAGAAAGAAAAACCAATTGTCACAAAACACCATGGCTAACAAAGATAAATCTCAATCATAAAATAACATCAGAGTACATAAATAACATCCCTCAATTATAGTCATAAACACAACCAAACCATGGAAAAGATTTGAAATAAAAAGAGCAATACATCCATCGCAAAGAGAATCTTCCAAGACAGAATCAGTCAAATGATCCAAATTACGCACTTCCTCCTTGCTAGCCTGGGGTAAAAAAAGAGAAAGGAAGGAAAAATGGGTCAGACATAAAGTTTGGTGAACTATCATTATTACTAGCACGATTAATAAGTAAGGGAAAGAGATAAAATAATAGGTCTAGTGTCATATAGGTTAAGTGCCTGTATGCACCTAAAGTGAATATTTAGGGTAACTATTCTCATTCAACATTTGACTATTTGCTCTTCTACAAATTCAGAACATAATATAACTAGGAAATCTTCCGAATACTACCCGTCGATTGGCTATCAAAATCGTAGGGTGATAACCTATGCCAACTTTGGCCTTGGGATTATCAGGCCTAAGACATCAGCAAAAGACATAACGCTAGTCACAGGTGTCACATTGTCTTATTTTCCCTTGTAGGATCAATGCATGCG
Organism: Allium sativum; assembly: GCA_030737875.1. NCBI lineage: Eukaryota > Viridiplantae > Streptophyta > Magnoliopsida > Asparagales > Amaryllidaceae > Allium > Allium sativum. Next base: position 41,494,815 of record CM060913.1, read on the forward strand.
CATTGACCTGCCAGAACACTCCAGAACCTACCTCAATTTGGACCATCATACTACCACCCATAGCATGGTGTGTGCCCTCTCCTTCTATATGAAACTGTATGATGATAAAAAGGGTATTATGTATGGTATTGATCCCCAACAAATACTATTCGGTCCAAATCACCATTGGTTTGACCCCCGATCGATTAAACATATTGTTTTTAGGCTCAAAATTTAACCTTTTGTAAGTCAATATGTTCATATTAAAGCCTAACGCCTAATCATTAGGCCACCATAGAATTTTAGGTTCATAACTTAACACCTTTTAAGTAAATATGTTCATATTAAAGCATAATTTTCAACCATGCTTGTTCTATTATGATGTCCCAATTATCATATTTATGCTCATAACTTAACACTTTTAAGTCAATATGTTCATATTATAGCCTAAGGCCTAATCACAAGACCACCATAGAATTTTAAACTTGTAACTTATTAATTTTTGGGTCAGTACATTCATATTAAATCCTAACTATCTTTTCAACCATTTCCTATCATATTCATATTTGTAATTAAACTTTGTTCAATTATTATGGTTCTCCAATTATCATATTCATGCAAATATAAGTTATAGTTCATTTCTCTATCATAATCTACAACATAGTCATTTTTACAAACTTAATCAAATTTGAATATTATCAGTCTAACATTCCCTTTTTATTATAGTTTTACAACATTTTTCCAATTAGCCCTAAGCTATGCATTTATCCAAATTAATCAAATTTCCCAAAATGTGGTCATAATGAAGGAGAATAATAAGTCTTAGGCAAGTAGGCATATAAATTTATGTCCAAACCAATCGTATACTTATGCCTTTTAGACATATTTCGGCATAACCAAAATAAACTGTAAAAATTCGACGAAGAATGAGGGTAAGAGACTGAAAATAATAATCTATTGAAATATGAACCTTAATTCAACAAAAACTATAAGAAAATACAGGAAAATTATAGGAAACTTCTTATAGAAAGAAATAACAGAAAACATGAATAAACATAAATTTTAAATTAACTATAAGAAAAAGGAACTATAAACAAAACTATAACTACTATTATTCCTATTGAACCTTAAACTTAATTAAAAATCATAAAAACTCACCAGAAATCTTTCCGTTATGGATCCAGCAGAACCTTCCCCATAAGAAAATAAATAGAATATATTTTAATTTAAATCTAAAACCCTAAATTTTAGATTAAGGGGCCTATCTTAAAAAAAAGGACTAGTCTAAAATTTAAAATTAGTTTGGCTTGTCCCTAAAAGAAGACTAGCCTAGGAAGGGAAGAGATAAGTTGTGAGAAAATGGGGAGAGGGTTGGGGTTATTTATAGGTGGAGCAAAAGACCCTCAGTAGTTAGATCTAGGTTTTAAATCTGAACCGCTATGTCCTTTGGTTAATCCATATTAACTACATCCATCAATAAATACAAGTCACATGAAATCAAAATAATCCCAAAATCATCCATCCGTTCAAAATGTTCCATGCCTAGCAATAAAACGTGGCAGGCATGTTTAGGTCGGCCCACTCGTTGTCGAACTACCCAACGACTGAATCGACACATGAAATGTTTATATTTTTATCATTCAAATTTCTTATTTAAATTTCGAATGCATTGCTCCTTCGTTTTAAGTCTATTTCTCGCAAAATAAATATTCATTTGAACCAATAAATCATAATGGACACAATGGCGCAATCCCCATTGCCAAATTCCGATAAATTTTCAAATTATTCTTTAATTAATTTGTTAATCAATTATTGTTCATTAAAATTTGGGTTGTTACATTCTATTCTCCTTAAAGGATTTTGTCTCCGAAATCTCCATGGGTAGGAGTATAGGGTAATTTTTTTCATACAATCATCTACTCATACATCATCCATTAAAAACCGTGTCCTTATATTTTCTAATGCTTTTCTTGTACTTATGCAATAATGTAGTGTATATATTTCTGACTAACCTAAAAGATTAGGCAGTCTACCGATTCAGTTTACCTTCTCTTTATGCAATTATGTTTGCGCCATGCATCCAAATATATGCACAGTCCTAATGATAACATATCGTTTTGCATGTGTGCTTCAACCATCATTCATATGCAACAATCATATGACAACACCTACTTATATCGTCCATAAAATAATATAAAATGCGCATACATTCATATGCATATGCAATTGTCCTATTAGCCGATCATTAGTGCCTAATGTGTATAAATATGCAACCACTTTCAAACACATGCATCCATTTGCAAACATCCAACATAACATATTATAGTAACATGTTTTAACCATATCCTACCATCTATGGCTCAAATTTTAAGATTTAAAGGATAGAAAGGATACAACCTATTCAAAAATAACAATGGAAAAGGGAAAATTGAAGTGTACAATCAAAAAGAAAAGGATAAGAAATGCGCATCTTCTCCTCTAGTTACCAAGTGGATTCCTTAGAATATTCACTCCCTTGAACGTTTACAAACTTCACCTCCTTATTCCTTAGCTTCTTTGTCTCAAAGTCTAGGATCTGTGTATGTGCTCATCGAATAGATGCCTCTCGCTCAAGCTCCACGTCCTCGAATGAACTATGATGCTAACTTGCCTGCGGAGTCAAATATCACTACATTACTCAATGGCGATACTGGAATGAATACCAAGTCCCCAGTAGAAAACTCGAGATCAGTTCCCCTCTAATTTGCATATGATTTTGTTGATCCAGTGTCGCCTTCATCCTCCTCCTAATCTATCTTCTTGGAGGTCTCCCTAATCATATCTGGATCGAGAAGTAGTCAATCTTTCCCCTTCCACAAACATGAGGGAGATCTGCAGGGCCGTCCATAAAGAGCCTTGAAGGTTGCCATGCCGATGGTAGTTTGAAAACTATTATTATATGCAAACTCCATTAAAGGTAAATGTTCCTCCCATGTCCCTTCAAAATCCAAGATACACAGCCTCAACAATTCCTCTAAAATCTGGTTTACCCTCTCAGTTTGTTTATCGGTCTGAGGGTGATAAGTTGTGCTTATTCTAAGTTGTATCCCTAGAGCCTTCTGTAGACTCCTTCAAATCTCACTAGTGAAAATCGGATCTCTGTCGGTTATAATACTCATGGGAACAACATGGAGTCAGACTATCTATCACACATAGACAGAGGCTAACCACGAAGTCATTCTCTTACTCTTACTGAAATGAGTGCTCTTCCTTAGTCAGCCTGCACTTACCCAAATACTAGTGTTTCCTTTCCTCGATATAAGTAACTTATCAATATACACTACTACAAAACAGATATGTTGCTTCGGTTGTTTACCCCCTGTTGCTTCGGTACAACAAACGAAGCAAATGCAGACGATGCAACAAGTCAAAATATGTTGCTTCCGTTGTGAAACAGAAGCAAAAAACCATTTTTTTGGTTCGATTGTGCCAACAATGGAAGCAAAAAATAACAATTTTTGCTTCTAATTACAGCAACAGGAGCAAAAATCGCAATAATTGACCCTGTCTTTTACTTCTATTATTACCACAACAAAAGGAAGAAAATTACCTTCAAGCAAATCAACATGCAGGAATATCAATATGTATCAAGATAAATAATTATTGCCCACTATAATATAATCAACTAGATAACAAATATAATTAAACAATACAATACACAAAACTAATATTATTCATTATCTATAATCCATATCCATGCATATAAGCGCAACAACATATTAGAAAACAATATGTAACATTAGATAAACCAGGACAAGTACATAGAACATTAGCTAAGTTGACTTTTTACTTTACACTTTACACATTATGGATCCATAATAATTACAATGTAGTTAAATACCATTGAAGATTAAAAAAATGGAGCACTTCCAAAATTTTAGCTTCAGTGGTACATAAATGAAGGTACCTATGTTACAACATGACCTAATGTTTTCCTCCCCATTTGATTTTAGCTCACTTCGCCTACATAAACTTTCAGTAATGTTGTCCACTTCTTTTTGAAAACTAAGCTATCAACCTGCAATATGAAATAGCAACATATTAAAAAAATCATTTTTATATAAAGATAACACGAATTAATAACCCAGCCTTAGGATGTTGATTTCGGGACATAGCAGTCAATTGCGAAGGTGATATTAGCAAGTGTTGAATAAAAAATAAAAAGGAATGCTAATACACATACAATATAAAAAAGAATGAATGAATATTATTCTTGGTTATTTTTGATAAATTTCAACGCCTTGAACAAGAACTACAAAAACAACCACATACCCATTAGCCACTCAAAAAAAGAATAGTATTTACAGCAACAAAAAAAATTCATTGTTGACACTTGATCGAGAATGGTATTAAAAGCTACTTCATCACTGTCAATTGATCAAGTTTACATGTACAACCAAACATCTATAGAGAATAATAAAATATTAACCACATGTAATAAAAAGAAACCCCAAGCACACGAATAGGAAGGAAAAGAAACATAGAGGTAAGTTTTAACAACCCTATCAAGTAAACTAATTCACAACCTCGTCCTACACTATATTCCATTCCAGTAAAGAAGAATGTATTGAATGCAGGTCATATATGTTTTTGTGACATGTATCATCAGCAATAACTCGATTTAAAGAAAATATTCAACTTGACTTTCATCAGCAAGCTTGAAATTAGGAAATACTGGATATAATGGCAGAGTATTCAATTTTAACAAGGCTTCTACCACAATTATTGAGGCCATAGTCAATTTTCCTTTTGTTTGTGGCTACATATTTGTCCTTTTTCGTATACCTTACCTCAAACTGCATAGTTTTTATTTAGCAAGAAATCAGGTAAAAGGAGAGGCATAAGCTATGTCACGAACCTGTGTTTATTGAAGGATCAGCATGGTCAACCAAAACAGTATTTACTGGGCAAAACTTTCTAAGATCATACTAAAAGAAAAGAATAATATTAGTGTTATTATATATTGATACAAATTAATATTTCAACATGATTACCTTATATGGTGCATAATTTCCATGCCAAGCAACTACATTAAATGGAGAAAAAACTTGCTTTGCAGTGAACAACTCTGTACTAAATTTCTAAATAATAACATACCCTGGATGCGGATCATGATTAAACCAAGCCTGTAGGAGCAAGAAAATCTCCTGGAGATGCAAAAGAAAAATTTAAGGCCATAAGATATCACAAACTTCATTGGTAAATTTTATAAAACTTGAAGTAAAATTACCTATTGCCCGTCATCAATGGCATACGATTTTGAGAGAACAGCAATAACAAGTAAAAATAAGGCAAGAACAAAACCTGGCATTTGAAGAGCTTCACAGAAGGCCATTTCTTTTCAAATCCACGAGCTTCAAAGCAGGATTCTTCCAGTTTTGGTACAAAAGCGGTCACAGCTTAAGCTACGGTTTGATTTTGATTGAGCTAGGGAAGGTGAAGGCAACAGAGAGGACGGGTAAATGGGTGGGAACGCAAATAAGATAATTGGAAGCATAGATGGGAATGATGAGAATAGGAGACGCAGAGTTTTCGATCTATCATTGTATCTTTTAGAAATTTGTAAAAAAAAAAGGAAAAAAAATGGTAGATAACTAAAAACGAAGGAGGCCTGGTGGCGCATAATTACGGAGCAGGCTAGGATTTAAGACGAGAAGATAAAATGAAGGAAAATAATAGCGGGAAAACGGAAAACAAGAGGGAAACCAAGCCCAGTTGCTACATGCAGCCTTTTGAGGAAAAAGCGTACCACTAGCATAAACTTAAATGTGAAATTACTATAAATGAAAACTTGCTTGATTACAACTTAAAGATGAAAATTTATTACTTCTGTTTTAAGTCTTTTGTATTGCTTTCTCCATGTTCTAAAACCATTTGATTCTTTAATTTGTCAAAAAAAAGTAAGATTAATTTTACAAATTTAGTTTTAAAATTTTAAGTGATTATTCATATTCAACGAATGTTTTTTATAGTCATGTTATGAATGTTGTGAAAGAAAAGTTGTGATAAAGTCAGTATGTTACAATGTTAAATACTAAATATTAGTTCTAAAGTATTAATATTGCTTATTAATTGCGAATTATTAAATATTTGTCTATTAATAAATATTTATTTTTTAATCATCATTGTTAACTAATAATTATTTAAAGGTAATTATTAAATACTAAATATCACCTTATAATTAATATATGTTATTATTAGTTATTAATTATTAACGTGAGCAAATTATATGATTATCAATAATTAATTTTTTAACAGTGGCTATGTATTAATAACTAAAATTAATTATTAAATATTACTTTATTATTATTATTTATTACTACTTATCGATTGAATATTAAACAATAATGATTAATTATTTAATAGTGATTATTTAGTATTAATTCTCAATTATACTTGTTAATTATTATATGCGACAAATAAATATTAACTACAATTTACTAATTATTAATAATTAACAATAATTAATTATTTGATATAACTATATTTATTTAGTTAATAATAATAAATTATTTACTATTGATCATTAATAATAATAAATTATAAACTATGACATGTATTAATATTCATAATTTTCATAAATTATAATTATTAATTATAAATTATGGAATGTTTTAATTTTCATAAAGCATTGAATTCTAGATGTTACTTCTCATTTTAAAAAAATTCTAATTAAATTATTAAATAATTTTCTAGATTACTGATAATTTATTATGTACTAAATTTAATTTTTAATTATCACAACTAATAAGTAATCACTTAAAATTGATTATTAAATACTAAATGCCAACACGTAAGTATAAAATTTGATTATTAATCAATAAATTAAATATTAATCATGATTATTAATAATTAATTATTTAATTTTAATTACTAATTAATAATTACTAAACATCAACTATTCAAATTAAGTATTAACATTTAAACATTAATTCTCGAATATTGATTATTAAATATTAAGTATTAACTATTAAATGTAATCAATAAGCATTAATTATAATTCATCAATTATTAATTATGAACTATGATAAATCATTAAATAACAAAAAATAATAATTAATTATAAATTATTTATTGATAAGCATCGATTATAATAAATTGTAAATAATGACATATATGGTAATTTATATGTCCGCTTACTTCGATTAAAATAATTTATTATTGCTTTGGTTCTTATGGAACCAATGGAAATCACACTATTGCTTTAATGCATTTGCTTTTATTCTTGAAAAACCGAAGTAAACAACACTATTTGCTTTAGTGCAGTTGCTTCTGTTCTTAAAAAATCGATGCAGTTAACACTATTTGCTTCGGTTATAAGGATAATCGGAGAATATAAAACTATTTGCTTTAGTGGATTTGCTTCGGTTATTGACACAACCGAAGCAAATGATAATATTTGCTTTGGTTGTATGCACAACAAAAGCAATTAACACTATTTGCTTCAATGCATTTACTTCAATTGTTAAGACAACTGAAGCAAATGATACTACTTGCTTCGGTTGTGAGCATAACTGAAGCAAATAAGGCAATGCAACAGACTTATTTTGTAGTAGTGATATACACGCTTTCCCATTTCCAAAGTGGCACATCCAAAGGCTGGAGCAATCCACTAGGTTTATTTTTCTCTTCCTTTACCCTTTGACATGTCATACGTCTTGCCAAAAAATCAGCCACGTCCTTTTTCGTGCCATCCGAGTAGAATGCTCGTCTCATATTACAGTACATCCTATCACTTCCGGGATGAATAGTCATTTAAGAGTGATGTGCCTCATCCAATACTGCACTCGTCATATCACACAAGCGAGGAACAGAAGTCTACCATGATGTTGTAACCAACCTCTACTATCCACAATATACCTGAGAAGATGTCTACAAGTGTCTCCCTGCGAAGACTGTCCAAAATATCCACTAGCTTGGGATTTTCATGATGCCTCGACCTAATCTGCTTTAATAAAATAGGGGCACTTCCAAAGATGGCAACGATCTCGGAGTATAATCCGTAGATGGTCTAAAATCAAGCGTGGATAAGAACTCTAAGATCTGCTACAATACAAACAAAAGACTCAATGATGCCATTTACCTACTTAAAGTATCCACTGCCACATTCCTTTTGCCTGAAATATAAGCTATCTTAAAGTCGTAGAACGCTGGGAACTCCATCCAACGCTGCCGCTTTAGATTGAGATCCCTTTGTGTGAATAGGTACTTTAGAGACTTATAGTCCATGAAAATCTCAAACCTCTCACCTAGTAGATAACGCCTCCAAGAATTAAACATAAAAATTATCGCGGTTAGCTTCAAATTTTGAGTAGGGTGAATTCTCTCATGAACCTTCAATTATCTGCTGCGATAGCATAAAACCCCACCTTCCTGCATCAACATTGCGCCTGTGATGATCTCACACGCATCGGTATATACGATAAATGTCTTAAAGCCATCAAGAAGAAATAAAACCAGTACACTAGTGAGAGACCTCTTCAACCTTAAGAAAGTATCCTTACAATCCATATCCCAAGAAAATACCAAGTTCTTCTTGGTAAGGTGGCAAGTGGCGCGGAAATCCATGCGAAGTCCTTAATGAACTTCATATAGATTCTCGGCGATCCAAGAAAACTCCTCCCCTTTGTCGCGTTATTGGGGTTTTTCCATCCTGCAGCACCGCCACTTTGGCGGGATCCATAGCTAATCTACCCTCAGAAACTATGTGCCTTAAGAAATGCACATTCCTATGCCAAAAATGGAACTTGGAAAACTTCGCTTTCAGCTAATGCGCACTGAGAGCACAAAGAGCCTCTCCCAAATCCAAGGTATACTCATCCTCGCTCCTCGAGAATACAAGAATTGTTGGCTAGCTTTTAGACCAAGCCACAAAGATCCAAACACATGTTTAATACGAAGTTTTGTTCATGAAGTTGCATCCTCGAGATTCGCGATCGCCCCCATGACCACGATCCGATCCATTCACACCTGCTCGATCCGATTCGATACGTTCACGCCAGTTCGATCCCATCCGATCCGATCCCCGAAGCTGAGAGATGAATGCCATGACCAAGTCATTCACGATTCGATAATATAGGATCTCTTGACACCTGTCCACAACGGCTATATTGACTATTTCTCCATCAAGCCACGAACCAGTCCGAGATCTTCGGGATTTGTGCCACGTGTGACCACGATCCGTCTGCAGATATCACCTATAAATAGCCCAAGGCTTGGCATTTTTCAGGATCCTTTGGTAGTTCTGAGTGTTGTTCCCACCATTACTGCCTCTGCATTATTTCTTATCAATATTAATTCGAAATCAATAAGTGAATCAATATTGTAAAAAGGGAGATTGAGAGAAAATTATTGATTGTACCCGAATCTTACGTATAATCATAGATATAAAGTGGATGTAGGCTCGTTAATGCCAAACCACTATAAATCTTGTGTGTTTTCTGTGTTTTCTTTCATTTTTAGATATAAATCTCTACCGATTCAGATAATTTGTGTGTTAGAGCCACTTTTGGAGCTAAAATTTTGGTTGCTTTCACTGAGAACGAAGTCTCAGCATATTGGATTTTAGTTCTATTGTTTGGATAGTCAAGTCTGAAGAAAACAGTCCAAAACCCCGCTATTTCAATTTTTGAAAATTTCAGTAAAGCTCAGATATCATGGCTGGAAAGAAATCTAAGGAAGTATGAACTTCGCAAGCGAATGAAGTTGCGAACGAAGCAATTGAAGAAAGCGTGCACGAACAGGTCGAGGAAGAGCTCTCGGATCGTGGCAATGTTGGGGCGATCCGATCCAGTGATGGAGCAACGAACCAGACAGTTCAAGGGGTAACTACCCGATCGTAGGACCACGCCATGATCCCTCCTGCACCTGTCACCACGACCTGACATCAAGGGGGTACCATGACCCACCAGCCTAGGAGGACCACGATCCAAACTGACAATCAGACCACTGCTCCACCTGGGAAGGAAAATATGGCTTATTCTACTCATGCTGGTACTTCCACTCAACCCGAATCAAGTTTCTTGTGTATAAGAGAAGATGACCAATTCGACCCTTCTGCTCCAGTTACCGAAGGACATCTGACTCGAATACTTAAAGCATTGGACAGGAAAACTGATGAATTGGCCACCCAAAGGCAGGAGAGCTCGTTGTTGCATCAGGATATTACTGCCTTAGGCAGACGAATCGATGATATTCAAAGGCAGGTTTCGCCACCTCCAGCTTACCCTTTATCCCCGGAACATACATCCTCATCTGAAGAACCTCGGAGAAACCGGCGATGGCCTCCATTGAAAAGGGCTGAGAATATAGAAGTGCTTAATCAGGAAACCAATAATCGTAACTTAAATGAGCCCATACTGCCGCCTAGGAATGGAGGCATTATTGAGCCTGCTCATAATCGACCCGTTCCTCCTGCTCATCGTGCGACTGATCATGGCAATAGAGGGCAAGGGAGCTCTGTCCATGACCCAAACCTTGCAGCAACACGTCAAAGAAATGCTGGAGGAGCCCGCCGGGCATGAAGTGCTGATCCCGAATCCACACTGACCCATGCGAATGTCGAATCCATGATTAGGCAAATGATGGTGGAAAGTCACGGACAAAGAACCGAAGATTGGGGTATAGGCCGTTGTCATTCTCCTTTTACAGATGATATTTTAGAGGTACGATTCCCGAGGAAATGTAACATGCCATCCATGAACCGTTATGCGGGAAAGGCTGATTCAGTTCAGCACCTGATGAGATATTCATGGTACATGAACGCGGCTGCCGCCTCCGATGCTGTGAAGTGTAAGGCATTCTTGATATTCCTGGAGGACACGACGCTAATGTGGTTCACTCGGTTGCCAGCGCGGTCGATCTCCAGTTTCAGGGAATTAAGTGAACAGTTTGTAAATCAGTTCCGATTACATACCCGGAGATCTAAAAATGTCATTGAGTTGTCCCTCGTTAAACAACGTCCGCACGGATCCCTGAGGTCCTATTTAGATCGCTTCAATTTAGCGGTCATAGAGGTTAGAGATCCCCATGAACAAACTATTTTGATGGCTCTGATTGACGGAGTGGATAAGGATACTGAGTTTGGAAGATACCTGGCCGGTAATCCACCGTTAACCAGAAAGATATTCTACGAAAAGGCCAACATCCACATGCGTCGAGAGGAAATTTATGCCAACTGAAAGAGGAAGGTAGTTGATAAGGAGGATATCCCAACTAATGTGGCCATTAAGCAAATGGGAGATAGCTCAGGAAAAGTCGAAGTTAATGTCGGGAACAAGAATCAAGGCAGTGGTCGCCAATCGGGGAATACTAATAACAATAATTGGAAAAGAAATCGAGGAAACAACTCTCAGAGAAGATCCCGGCCCAGACCGTTTGAGAGCTTCACGCTGTTAAGTGATACGTTGGAAAACATCTTTCTGGATACATATAATGTCCTCTAATACAAAAGGCCTCCTCCGAGAGATTCTACAGAAAAAGAGCGTAAAACTGGGAAATTCTGTCTTTTTCATCAGGTCCTTGGTCATTCCACAAACAAATGTCATCATTTGAGGGATGTGATTGAAAAACTGCTCTGAGAAGGGAAGCTTGATGAATGTAAGGTGATTCCTAGAGATAGGGGCAAGACGTATAAGCCCCGAACCAAAGCCAACCTGCTGCTAAACCGATGGCTCAGCAAAAAGGAAAAATTATTGTTATCAATACTATAGTTGGTTGGCTTCACCTGGCAGGGCACAGTTTCAGAGCTATGGATCAATATGTGAATGCAGCTAAACATCATTTTGAAGTGGGGGAATGTAGCGACCCCGAGGATAACACTCCGGTTAAGCAGCAAAAGACAATGTCTGACGACGTCATATTTTGCGAGCGAGAGAGTATTGGGGTTCACTCCCCAACTGAAGACCCATTAGTGATCACCGTCACCATCGGTCCAGCTAGAGTTCATAAAGTCTTGGTAGATAACGGGAGTTCAGTCAACATTCTGTTCAAGAAAACATTCGACCAAATGAAACTCGAGCTGAAGGATTTGAAACCATGCGATGGTTGGATACGTGGATTTAATGGGCCTCGACTGCTCCAATGGGATACGAGGAATTATCAGTAGCCCTTGGGGAAGGAGAATGCCAGGGAGTGAAAATTCTCCCCTTTGTAGTCCTGGACATTGAGTGGTCGTACAATGCCTTCTAGGGCCAGCCAGCCCTAGCCAAATTCAGGGCCTGCATTGCACCCTGGTGCCTGTTGTTGAAGTTCCCGGCGGATGCTGGCATAGGCATAGTTAGAGGAGATCAAGTTGTTGCATGAGCATGCTACATTGCAGAGTTAAAATTGCTCTGCAAAGGAAAAGATGTAGAAATAAAAGGTGGTTCTTCCCCTCCGAGGGAGGAATCGTCATAGTAACTAAAGAAAATACCCCTGGGAGGGTCGCCTAGAGAGTTTCCCGAGGACATAGATCCCAGAGAGGATGAAGAGCCTGAGGGCAAAATGGCGACTCCCAATGAAGCGACTATGGATGTACCAATCGATGATAGTGACCCAGAGAAGGTCCTGAAGATTGGATCCCAGTTGGATCCTGTTCGAGCCAAAGAATTAACAAATTCCCTGAAAGCTAACTTGGATGTATTCCCTGGATCCATGCGGACATGTGTGGGATATCTCCCTCGATTATGAGTCATTCGTTAAGCATCAACCCAAAACATCCACCTGTCAAGCAGAAAAGGCGAATGCTTGGCCCGGAGAGGTCTACCGCCTTGAAGGTAGAAGTCGAAAAACTGAGGAGTAAGGGATTTATTAAAGATTCAACGTACCCTGATTGGATTTCAAACCCGGTTTTGGTAAAAAAGGCCAATGGAAAGTGGCGTACATGCATCGACTTTTCAGATCTAAACAAAGCCTGCCCAAAAGACATCTTTTTGTTACCTTGAATCGATCGGTTGGTAGATTCAACCGCGGGTCATGAACTACTTTCCTTTATGGATGCATACTCGGGGTACAATCAAATCCCCATGCATGTCCCAGACCAAGAGCATACCAGTTTCATTACAGATTTGGGATTATACTGCTATGTGGTGGTGCCTTTCGGTTTGAAGAATGTCGGCGCTGCATATCAGCGATTGGTGAATAGAATGTTCTACAACCAAATCGGGAAAACGATGGAGGTATACGTTGACGACATGTTGGTAAAGTCCAGACAATCGTCAGATCATACTCACGATTTAGCAGAGATGTTTGAGATTCTCCGAAAAAATGGGATGAAACTGAATCCTTTAAAATGTTCATTTGGGGTAGCATCTGGAAAATTCCTATGATTCATCATCAGCTTGCGTGGAATCGAAATCAATCCAGATCAAATCATTGCAATTCGAAATATCCAAGAACCAAAGAAAATTAAGGACGTCCAGAGCCTCGCTGGAAAGGTGGCGGCGCTGAGTAGGTTCATCTCCAAAGATACAGACAAATGCATCCCGTTTTTCGAGCTGATAAAGCGAGGCAAACGCAACTTTAAATAGAATCCCGATTGTATAGAAGCATTCCAAAATCTGTTGAACCATTTGGAAAAACCCCCGATACTGTCTAAGCCTGTGGATCTCAAGGATTTATTTGTGTACCTGGCAATGTCATCTCATGCAATTAGTTCGGCTTTGGTAAGAGAAGAGGATAAGGTACAAAGACTGGTGTACTATGTGAGCAACAAACTGGCGGCCGCAGAACGGAATTATCCAAAAATAGAAAAGCTGGCGTATAGCTTACTAATTGCATCTAGAAAACTTCGCCACTACTTCCAAGCTCATCCCATTACTGTGTACACCGATCACCTGCTTAAACAGGTTCTGGAAAGGCCAGAAGCATCAGGGAGACTACTCCAGTGGAACATTGAGCTAAGTCAGTTCGATTTGAATTTCTAGCCTCGAAGATCGATAAAGGGGCGAGTGCTTGCAGACTTCATAGTGGAGTTCATGATCCCGGATGATGATGTAGTAACTGAGGAGGACGATCCGCCAAAGCTACTCCTTGACCCTAATGCCTGGAAACTATACACAGATGGAGCTAAAAATGATAGATGATCTGGTGCGGGAGTAGTTCTCGAAACTCCAGAGAAATGGTTAATTTATTACGCTCTTAGACTGGAGTTCCACGCCACTAATAACGACTCCAAGTACAAAGCCCTAATTGCCGGGCTGGAACTCGCAAAGGAATTGGATATTACAAAGCTAGACATCTTTTGCGATTCCAAGATAGTCGTAAACCAGGTCACTGGAAAGTTTCAGGCCAAGAGTCCAAGGCTGATATCGTACTTGGAAAAAGTGAAGAAGTTTCTGGATGGTTTTGACCACCACAGCATATCTCGTATTCCCCGAACGGAGAATCAAAAGGCAGACAAGTTAGCAAAAATGGCTAGTTCAGATATTCCTCAGGATACGGAGCTAGTCCTAATTGAAGTACTACAGTCTCCTAGCATAGATCAGATGGAAGTTGATCTAGTACTAGAGATTGAGCCTGAGAGAGAGTCATGGATGACTCCTCTAAAGAAGTTTTTGATAAATGGAATGCTTCCGACGAAGAAAAGTGAGAGGCGTGCAGTTATACGAAAAGCTTCTCGATATGTGCTGCAAGGCAATGTCTTATACAGACAACGTTTCTCGATGCCCCTCCTCCGGTGTGTCACCCATGATGACATCAAGCGTGTGCTGAAAGAGGTCCATGAAGGCGAATGTGGCGATCACACTGGAGGGAAAAAGTTGGCAAAGAAGATATTGCGATATGACTATTTCTGGCCTACAATAAACCAGGATGTAGCCAAGTATGCAAGACGTTGTGATGCTTGCCAGAAATTCTCCAAGATTCCTAGGGCGCCACCTAGCCAGTTGAAGACAATGACAAGCCCATGGCCTTTTGCTATGTGGGGAATTGACATTATTGGGAGCCTTCCCATAGCAAAGGGTGGAGCAAAGTTCGCTACTGTGGTCGTGGATTATTTAATTAAATGGGCAGAAGCGGAGCTTTTAACCACGATCACAACCAAGCAAGTGATCACCTTTGTCGTCAAGAACATTGTATGTCAGTTTGGGATTCCAAAAGTCATCGTAACCGATAATGGGACCCAATTCGACAGCATCGAGTTTTGAGATTTTTGTCGAAAGTATCACATCGAGAAAAGATACACCTCTGTGGCACATCCGCAATCGAACGGACAAGTTGAAGCGGAAAACAAGGTGATCAAATCTATTCTAAAGAAAAGATTGAAGAGGGCCAAAGCCATGTGGGTTGATGAATTACCCCTGGCACTATGGGGCCAATAGGACAACGTACAAGTCGACGACGGGTCACACCCCTTTTTCCCTTGCTTTTGGAGCTGAAGCGGTCATTCCGGTCGAGTTGGAAGTACCATCTCATCGAACCATTTATTACGATCCGATGACCAACAATGAGCTGCTCCTTGAATCCCTGGACATGGTTGAAGAAAAAAGGGACGAAGCCAACCTACGTGCCCTGAGGCATAAACAACAAATAGCTCGGTATTACAACAAAAGAGTCCGAGCTCGAACATTTGAACATGGAGACTTGGTTCTGAAGCGCGTCTTTCCACCCCCAGTACATATGGGCCTGAAATGGGAAGGAGCGTACTCCATTTTACGAAGGCTTGATAATGGAACTTTCAAGCTAGCAACCGCGGATGGAGATGAAATCCCCAGAGTGTGGAATGCCCTGCATTTGCGGCCTTATCTGACGTGAAATTGTCAATTTTATTCTTTTGTTTTTTAGAACCATGTAAAAAGTCTCGACTTGCCTAGAACAGTCTAGTTACTTGAACAAAAGATTATAAAGTGGACATAGGTCATGATTCGACCGAACCACTATAAAAACATCGTGTGTCATTTACCTTTACTGCACCGTCTTTTTTTTATTTTTATTTTTTCTGCTCTTTTATTTTTATTAATGTATCATTATCATTTTGAAGTTTGTTTTAAATTATGTAGTAATCTCAAAACAGCTGATCCAAAATGCCATCTATCAGATCGGAAAGCTAATGATAACTAAAGCTCTAAAAGGTGCAACGAGGTAAATTACACTATTGCTTGCACTCTAATTCTCGAGATTAGGGAGAGAGTATAAAGGACGCGAAGATAACGTCCCCAAGGCGTGAAGGTGCACCATGATAAAACCGCCTTGATAACACTCTAACCCGCTGAAGGATCGGGAGAGTATAAAGGCGCTAGAGACTTAGCACCCCGAGAACTTCTGCCCCACTAAGGGATCGATGAGCAGACTAAGAATCGAGCTCGAACTCTAACCCGCTGAAGGATCGGGAGAGTATAAAGGCGCTAGAGACTTAGCGCCACAAGAACTATTACCCCGCTGAAGGATCGGGATAGTATAAAGGCACAATGACATATGCCACTCAAGGGCACCCATCCTACCACACGTGTAGAGAAAAGAATGAAAAAGGGGGGCTGAACCCCTCGTTTTCGGACATGGAGGGGGGAGTACAAATATAATCCTAATCAATCGCCAATAAGCCCTGGCCAGGCACTACAATGACGATTGATTGGGGGCGTATATGCACACCACTACACATTTACTTAGCACACGAACTTCTCAATGATTATTACTCATGACTTTAGTATTTTGTTATGATTGTTTCGGTTATGATTATTGATTGTTACTCATGACTTTAGTATTTAATTATGAATGTTTCGGTTATGATTATTTAAACTCTGCAAACATGATGAACTTGCAGGAACACAATGGCGGAAAAGAAATAGATTTTCATTTACTGAAAGCAGATTTACAAGAACGAGAAGCTAAACAAAAGTGAGGGCCACTCTCACAACTACATTTTTTGGCCAAAGGAAATCATAAAATAAAATATGAGCTAATAAGTGCATTCTATTTATGCTTGGGAGACGATTTTGATTTCTTTTCCTTCTTCTGTTTCTCCAACCCTTCTTTGTCAGCATCAAAGCGGTCACTTTTCTTCCTCTTCCTATTATCAACAAGAGGCTCCAGGGGAGGACTAGAAGGTTGGGAGGTAAGTTGTGAAGTTATTGATTTGGAAGAGAATCTTATAACCAACCCAGTCTTGGGGTCGATTTCAGAAATAGGGCGCACGAATACAGGGTCCTTTTTCCCCTTCTTAAGAACCAACTGCTTTTCTTTCCTAGCCTGCATGTCAGCCAAGGTTTCACTATCATCATCCTTGGCCTCATCTATGATGACAACTTCCTCTTCCTCATCTCCGTGACCACCATCTATGTCTTGCAAAGCTGCAATAATCTCAGCGTCTGCAGGAGCGCTGGTGCTGGATTCCACGGGTGCTATCGTGACTCTCTCACTTGTTGTACCCTCGGTTTGCTTTGGAATCTCAGAAACTTCAACACAAGTACCTGGGGGGACATCAACTTTCTCTGCCACTACCTTCTCCTTTGCATCTTTCTCGACTAATTTGGTACCTACACCATGAGAAGCGAATGTTAGTGAATCAGGAGAAGATGTGGCTATGTCAGTTGTTTGTCCCGTGAGACGACGACAAGTTATGATCGCTTTGATGAACTGTGGAGAGAATATGGAGATACCTTCAGCCGACTCATCTCCCAGATTTGTAGTGGTAGTTCCAAAACTGGAGGGGTTGGAGCCAAGGGAATCAACGGATCATCAGGGTTATATTCCTCAACTTTAGAGGTTTTGGGCTCCACCACCGAGCTCGAGCCTTCATCAACCTTATCCTTGCCCTTGAGCTTAATCTTCTCCCCCTCGATCTCTTCATGGATTAGACGTCTACCTTTCTCCAAAGCCTCTAGTTCTTCACCTCTGAGAAAGGTCTGCATCAGCTGGTTCTCGTCAATCTTGTCGACCATCAATCGCCGCTTCTCGCCTTCAATAATTGAATCCCATACATTGGCCAGAGTAACATGATAGTCCGGAATCCAAGAGATGTCTCGAGTCTTGATGACTTGACCAAAGAAGTCGAACAACAGTTCCTCAAAACCAACTATATCTTTCTCTTTTTAAGCGAGCTTATCAGCAGTAGCAGTGGTCGATTCAAGAGCATTATTGGCGTTACTGTCAACGAGAACTGCACGCTCCTCAGCTTGGGCAAGTTGATCATTTAAAACCTCTTTCTCCTTTTTGGCAAGAGCGAGGTCGTCTTTTAAGCTCGCCCTCTCTTTCTCCCAGGCAGCTTTCTCAGCAGCAAAGCGTTCCTGTGCTGTCTTCAGTTCAGTATTAATTGCCCTAAGATCTTCCACCTCCTTCCTTAGAGCCACCCGTTCCTGGCTGTTTGAGTCAAGCTCACTGCGAAAACGATCCCTTGCACTCTCCAGCTCAGACCTGTAATTTTCTGCATCTCACCGAGCTAAAGCCAGTTGGGTCTGTGCATCCTCTAGTTCTTTTTCCATTTTACTCCTAGCCCTAGCATCATTATCAATCTTCACTCTGGCTCTGGCTGCTTCCGTCTCCAACTGGCGGATGATAGTAGAAAGTGTGGCAACATGCTTCTTCATTACCCCCATATTGTTTAGCCACATGGCATACGTACCCTATCACCTCTGTGTCCCAATCCTCGGGGACCGGTTCGAGATCTGGGACGAACATCATCCTCTCAAAGAAAATATTAGGGAATTGCTTTCGCAAGCGCTCCAGCCTAGCCTGAATTTCAGAATTAGAAGCAATATTATGCGCAACAGTGGTATCCAAGTCATGCTCACTAGAAGAAACATGAGATGTCTTTCTCTTCTCCACGATCTTACCCTCATCTTTGTTTTTGTCCCCTGGCTTGTGGTGTTTTTTAGAAGACTGGACATGAGAAGGCATACTTTTCGTAGGGGTCGAATCTTTAGGAAGTTGCTTGCCCCCAACCGGTAATGATGGAAGACTGTGAGGCTTTTCAGAACCTTGCTTTGATGGAGAACGAGATCGTGTGGAAGAAGGTTAATGAGAATCCCGGGGCCGACGACTGTCCCTTCCCCGACTATCACTACGAGCATGCTCGGGATCTGGAAGGAGGCTTGATGTGCCCTTACGAAGGGAACGATAAGAATAAGACCGTTTGTGAGACATTTTCCCTGTAAAAGAAACAGGTGCATGTTAAAACTATGAACGACAGTGGTAAAAGAGTGTTATGGTAAATGGTGCATGTGATTTGTGCATCCCATGAAATCCCCTTTTTAACGGACCAGGGCCCAGAGTTAGGCTCGTTTGGATGACTTCTTTTTCTCCAACTAGGGCACTCGTCTCTTCAGAGATGGGAAAAATTGGTTCCCCTCCGAAATCCTCCTGAGTATAAATATCGTTTGGTAAAGGAATCTTATTTAATTCCCCGAGTATCTGTTCCTCCCTTAATTCATCTTGAGCGACAGACTCAACCGGTGATGAAGTTTTTAAGGGAGACTGCCCCCTAGAGGTCGGGTCCTCCTTTGATTCGTCAGCTTGCCCCTCATCTCCTTTGTATACGTTTAAATCCTTTTCATCATGATTAATCATTGGCGAAGGACTCTTGCGAAGGGTAGTTGTCTTTACAGCCTGAGAAGTTCCTTCTCCCTCAGTCGGAGGTATATACTTGTAAGGTTTGCCGCCCGCTCCAAGTCCGAATCTTATATCTAAAAGACGGTGTTTGTGAAGGTTCTCGTCGGTGATACATTTCTTAATTCTTAAGAAATTCGAGTTACTCTTGAGAAGCCGGGATATTCGGTCTTCATATATCGATCCTTCCATTCTCTCAAAGTTGTGATCTGTATGGAACAAAATGATTCATTAGCACTGAAATTATGCATTTGAACTAAATGCGGGAAAGTTGAAAACATACTCGCTTGTAGCCACTTCCTCGCACATCCAACTTGGTGTTTTATATAAAACCAGTCAGATTTGATATCCCCTATATTATTATAACCATCCATCACAACTTTTCTATTGGCAACTGATTCGAAGAAAGAAAAAATGGGAGCCCCTGCGGAATGATGCTTGAAGTGGTAATAGAACCTCAGATCTTTAAGGGTAAGTTCGGTCTGCAGAATCTCCATATAAACAACACACAGAGTATACAGAGCCGCATAGGCATTCGGATGGAGTTGCATGGGGACAATGTGTAACTGTCTTAAGAGATCAACGACAAGTGGAGGAAAAGGAGGAATAGCCCCTACCCAGCACATGAGTCGACTAACAGTCATGTACCCCTCTAGGGAAGAATGAGGTCTAACTTCGCTTTCTGGAGTTTTCACATGGTCCCAGGGAATTCCATGTCTTAAACATATCTTCTTAAGTTTTATATTGTCTAACATGGAGGGTAAAGAATCAGTGAACTTCTCTATTTCCTTAACGCCCAGAATTTCATCAGGAGCTCGATCATCCTCATCTTCAAGAGATGTGCACTCAGAAGTCATTGACTCTATATCGGTATCCGTCTCGTAATCAGGATCGGATTTTTCCTCATCTGAATCTGAGGGAAGCACATCAGGGCTGTGATGTACTGATGTCTCTGATTCAGTACTTTCATTCGGTGTCTCAGTCACTTGTTTATCCGACATAGCTGTGTTGGCGAGTAAAAATTAGAACACAAGTTACCCGTTCCTCGTGTGTGTAAGTGCAAGTGTGTGCATGTGAATACAATAAAGAAAGCGTGAAATTAATCAGATAAATGGATATTGGCCATTGTCCGCTGCTAGGTTATGTTGTTCTTCAATCCAGAAAATTCATCTTTAAGGCTTTAAACTAACTGTCCAATGTATTGTGAATACAAAGCATTGTTTAAGTCAAAATGTGTTTGGGATCGTCGATAAGTCCAGTTCGTTGGGCACGTAAGGATCGGACTGCAATTTTGCTCAGATCGTGGAACTCATACTGGATCGTGGAGAATGGGTCGCCCACTTGCTTCGCCAGTAGATGGACATTGGGTCGTGGTACAGTTCAGTTCAGAGTATATGAGCGGATCGTGAGGCACCCCCCACGATCCACCTTAATGTCCAATGCCACGACCCAATACTTCTCCATTACCGCGATCCGATCTGCTATCCAGTATTACATCACAGTTTCCTCCCCGGTCCTTCTGTTTCCATGACCCGAGCCAAGGCCTCGCCCACGAATCGACCTGGCCTGCTCCTTCACCCTCCTCTTTT
The DNA here is from genome assembly GCA_030737875.1 of Allium sativum. Classification (NCBI taxonomy): domain Eukaryota; kingdom Viridiplantae; phylum Streptophyta; class Magnoliopsida; order Asparagales; family Amaryllidaceae; genus Allium; species Allium sativum. The sequence continues at coordinate 41,515,940 of CM060913.1, forward strand.
CTTCTCTCCATTCATGATCCTGTGCAATCGAACTCATTACCAAACCCACATTCACTTCCGTCATCACCATATTAGTGAAAATTCAACGAGGCGTAGGAGAAAAACCAAACAAAAGGAGAAGTGAACCAAACACCGTTACCTTTTAATTATAAAGAAAATATTGGTTTTTGAAAGCTAAATTAGGGTTTTTTCTTGTTGAAGAATTGGTGGCGGCTGCAAAGAAAGAAGGGAGAGAAAGAAGAGGGAGGCGACTGGCTTATATAGATGGTTTAGTGACCGTTTATATCCCCCAGTTTGTCCCATTCGGATCGCGGAAACTAATGGGCCATGAGCTAGAGCCCACCATGGCCCGAGATAGGGCCCGCTCCGTCAGTAACTCACGATCGAAATTGGAAAGCCCATCGTAGCTTGAAGAGGCACCCGCTCGATTACCAGATCGTGGTGAGTGCCCAATCCCATGAACCGCGGGATGATTCGACGACCTGAACTCGATGGACATTTACTAAAGTGAAAGACCAAGAAATACTTGTAAAAATTTAAAAGTTTACCTGGCGAGTTGATTGTGATGTCCTCTAGAATCAAGAGATAAAGATTTCCCACCAAATGAGGAAATGAGTACAGATTCAACTTGATATTTATAGCCGCCAAAGAACGTGATTTCTGATGTTGTACGACGTTTCTGGCAGACACGACCTTCGATTTACACCGCTTCATGAAAAGATAGGTTTGTAATTTCGAAGCTTGTTCCATCCTTGATAAAACATACTTCGAGGGGGAAAAATGTTGGATAGCTTTTAGACCAAGCCACAAAGATCCAAACACATGTTTAATACGAAGTTTTGTTCATGAAGTTGCATCTTCGAGATTTGCGATCGCCCCCATGACCATGATTCGATCCATTCACACCTGCTCGATCCGATCCGATCTGTTCACGCCAGTTTGATCCGATCCAATCCCTGAATCTGAGAGATGAAGGCCATGATTAAGTCATTCACGATCCGATAATATAGGATCTCACGACACCTGTCCACAATGGCTATATTGACTATTTCTCCATCAAGCCACGAACCAGTCCAAGATCTTTGGGATTTGTTCCACGTGTGACCACGATCCATCTGCAGATATCACCTATAAATAGCCTCAGGCTTGGCATTTTTCAGGATCCTTTGGCAGTTCTGATTGTTGTTCCTACCATTACCATCTCTGCATTATTTCTTACCAATATTAATTCGAAATCAATAAGTGAATCAATATTGTAAAAAGGGAGATTGAGAGAAAAATTATTAATTGTACCCGAATCTCACGTATAATCATAAATATAAAGTGGACATAGGCTCGTTAATGTCGAACCACTATAAATCTTGTGTGTTTTCTGTATTTTCTTGCATTTCTAGATATAAATCTCTACCGATTCAGATAACTTGGGTGTTAGAGTCACTTATGGATCTAACAAGAATATTGTTCACAAAGACAACCATAAATTAATTTTGGACATCCCTAAATACTCTACTCATTAAATCCACAAAATAAGCTGGAGCGTTAAAGAAATGACCAACCATTCAAAGAAACCATCAGGAGTCCCTAATGTTGTCTTATCAATACTGTCATCTTCCATATGCAACTGATGAAAACCGGTGACCAACTCTGATTGAGAAAATACAGATGTGCCCACAAATTGGTCGAATAGATCATTTATCCGAGGGAGTGGGTAAAGATTCTTCTTCGTGAGCTTACTTAATTCTCTATAATCCAAACAAAGTCAAAGTGAACCACCCACTCGGAAGTAAAGTCGAACGGTGCTCCCCACTCAGAGATGCCACGTATATAAATCCTTTCACTAGAAGCTAACCCACTTGCTTATTAAGCTCTCTACTTTCCCTTCGATCCATATAACGAATAAGCAATGTAACATGCTTTGCATTCTCACACAAATAAGTTCGGAAATTAATCGCTCTCTTAGAGGGCGTTGGTCGGCCCAAAAGGCATGACCAAGTAGTCAAAAACATTTGGATACTCATGCACAATAGGTACAGAATCAATATCGTCAATAGAAAAGTGTAAGGAATATAAGAAACTCAACATGACTAACCTCCATGGGTCGCAAGAAATCTAGAGTGTTGGAAAAATACAAACCATTAATCTAATAACTCTCCTTTCACAGTCAAAGATATCCCCGTACTTGGCTAACCAGTCCATCCCTAAGATCGTACCGTACCCAGAAAATCCCAACACATAAGCATCACAACAAAACACAACCCCTAAAATAGAAATTTTGAAACCAGTATAACCGTAGATAAGTGAGACGAACCACATATGGGGTTTGAAACTACTATAGGATCTATAACAAGAGAAATATCTAAGTGCAAACAGTCAACCAAGTTACTAGAAATAAGTGAAGAGAAGCACCCGAATCAAAAAGAGTAAGTATAGGAAGTTCAGAAATGGAAATCTAACCTTATACAGTCACCTTTCAACTTCTATCCGGATCACCGCTAGTTGGAGTTATCTCCAATTCATAAACCTATGTTAGTGATGTACTATACCATGTTTAGGTTTTTGTGGACATGTCCTAGTACAATGCCCAGTCTTCCCATAAGAAAAGCCCTTGCCTTTAATTTTTCTGCAATCCATCACTAAATGGCCTGCCATACCACATCCATGACACTTGACCTCTTTTATGATATTCCCTTTCTAAGAACTACCAACTTGATTTCACTTGCCTTCTTGTTTTCCCACCATTACTTCTTAGAATCGACAACATTTGGGACTTCTCTCTTAGTATCCTTAACCTCTTTCTTTTTTCCCTCATTCATCAAAGCCATCTCTACAAGAGTGTCAAAATTAACTCCCATTGGAATATGAATGTTAACTTCAAAAGGTGGAAAAACAACCAAAAAGAGATAATGTAGAGAAATAAATGAAGAAATATAAATGAAAAATGAGAATAAATGAAATCACACATAGAATTATAGTGGTTCGACATTAAGAGCCTACGTCTACTTTATATTCTTATATACTTTGAATAAAATGAATACAATGATGGTTTTTCTCTCTAACACTCGCGTACAAGTCATTCACACAGAGTATGGAAGAGAATAATGGCCAAAAGTCCTTTTTTTAAGTTTTGGAGGGCCATTTATAGCTGAGGTCAAATCCAGCTCAGCATGCCACGTGACGCCCATCCCCGCTTGGTATTAAGGTAGTATAATCAATCATTAATCCATGAGAGGTCCTCTTTCATTGGATACATGACATGTGTAGCGAAATTCCGAAATATAGAAGAAATATCGAGTATTTGACCTGGAAAATGGCCGATAGGATAGGTCTTAGGAGGTTGTGGTCTACGGTCGGTATGGCAGGGTCGGTATACCAATCTGATCCCCCTTGCCCTTTTGCTTTTATGTTCTTGTGGGCTGGTTTTGGGGAGGCTAAGCCCAATTAGGCCATTCCTAGTGACTTACTTTCTTCGTCTCAACAGCCTGGATCAAGTCTCGAACGCTTTGCCTATGAATCTTGATAATCTTACCTAAAGGGCGCATCAACACTTTGCTCCCAAAGTATATTACTTTGCCAACGGGATATGCTTTGAATATGTTGACTTGCATATCCCAAGGAATCATCAGTCTTTAAAGAGAAATGTTGTTGAACAGTTGCAACTCTTTTGGGAAGTCACGTTACTTGGATATTATCATCCGGTCATTCTTCACGCGACGTCCGATAGTGTTTATTAGGTCGAAGTCGTCGACTAATGTAGTTCAGAGACACATATAAATATTTGAACCCTGTCGAATCACGGGGAAAAACATGTTAGTTGTGCAGCTAAGTCATGTCGTGTCATTCCCTCTTATGCGTGATAATCCACACATGGGTCATTACCAAACAACGTCCTTGCATTACGCATGTCGAGCATGAAATTAACTGAATCCTTGATCGTATGTTAGTCAACATACGTGACTGTAGATTCTTAAAGTTGGACAGAGTTTGTTTTTCATTTTTATATTTTTCCCACTCTGATAGGTATATATAGAGTGTTCGGGTAGGCTTACTGATATGAACACTGGACAACCTATCACATCAGGGGGAGGCGAAGAGTTTCTTATCTTCTCTTCATATATAGAAGTCCTACCCCATTACTTTTCTCCTTCACTCTAGTACCTCTGAACCCAGATTTCACAACATCACTATTTTGTCTCTGATCGAATTATAAATCTCGAATTCTTGCGACTGCCGTTTTGATTTATAATCAATAAGTCGGTCACTAGTTGAATCTCTTCATGTATCTACAAGAATCACACACTGATCCTTTAATTTCTTGTTGGTTTTCTATTCGAATTTGTTTGATTCGAAGATCTGGCCTACGTTCATCACCAATGATGGTTGTGACAGTGGTGTTGTGGCCAAGAAGCCTCGAGAAGGGGTGCCAAGAGGGTTGTGATGAATCTAGTGTGGTAATGAATCATGGGAGAGAAGATTGAGGAGGAGGATGGAGAGGAGTTCTCATTTTTATTCTGGTCAACTCGACTTGTTGGGGAAGAAGGAAGAGTAGTGGCAGTAAGAACGCAGTTGGTCCCACGATAGGGGATGAAAGGAAATCGCCGGAGCGCTCGGTTCGGCAAGGGTGACATTAAAGTTATCTCCTAGTCGAGCCGATCCGAGAGTTCTAGTCCCATTCCTCTAAATCTCAGTAACCCTATTTGGTGCTGCTGACCCGGAATAGGTCGAGCTAGATGCACCGAAACATAATAGGCTGATCCACAACATTGTCTTGCCCTTTACCAATCCAAACTTGACGCTCTAAGATGACAATAATAATAAACTAACTTCAACAATCTTGTGGACAATTAGGATAGAGCCCATTGCGACATTTGGACCATGATTATGACTGTATACAAGTTAATACTCTCTGCATATTTCCAATATTTTACTTTCAACTATGCATGTACATGATCACTGCACACATTGCACTAGAACATACACAAGGGCATTCATGATAATTGCATTAACCACATATAGTTTCCTTAGGCAACATAACAAAAATGGCCAGAAGTTATGAAATAAGAGGCCCTAGAGGTGAAGGAGGAAAGACATTCTCTAATGTTCCAAGGATAGAATTAAATTCATACACGGATAATGATGAAGAATGGGCTTATAAAGTTCACTCGAGTGACTTCGGGATAGGTTCCTCATCGTCGTCAGGGGAAGAGTCGTCATCGGGTGATGATACTTTGGAAGAAGGAGCTCCAGCTACCTTTGCCGAAGTTGAGTTCCTGGATAATCCGATATACTCCCATTCTTCTAGTATGGATGAGCCAAAGATGCGGTGACTTTGAAGTAAACACAAGATACCCTTCAAGCATTTTCGGCTACCTGCTCCGTATGACACTGCATACAACCCTTCCGCGGGGTTTATGACCATTAGCTGGCATATGTGCTTAGTAGGATGTATCTTATCATTCAATCCTTATATCATCTATTTCCTTTGACGAATGGAGATCGCTCCCATGATGCTACACCTAAGAGCTTATGCTTATCTTCTTTCCTTGTACATCATTTACAGAGACACTTAGAATGCGATCCTTCATTCAAAGATATTGCTTATCTCTTCAACTTCAAACATCGAAAATATTGTCCATCCTTCCTCTTTCTTGAATCTGCCGCAAAAAGGTAAGTGGTAACTGAAGAAATAAGTAAAATGAGCAATATCAGGATAGACTGGTTATGGAGGAGAAGCGTAGGTTAAAGACCAAAACTGTGGATGAGGAGGAGTCAATGAAAACATTTTTAAGGAATGATGTGCCTAGTGTCTGACGAGGGGGGAAGGATATAGAAGAGGGCTAAGGATTCCTCAAAGCATCAAGCTAAGGGAAAAGACATAATCGATGGTGGTTCTGGTTCTTCTTCTACAGTCTCTGAGTCTGGAGAGGTTGAAAGGTATAACCCAAAATTCCCTGCTTTCAAGATCCGGAGCCATTGAAACCCATTACTGAAGTTCCCGAGACTCCAGGACTTACTAGTGACGGCTCTGCAACTCTAATCTCACCAGCATTTGAGACGGTCTACCAGACGTCAGTTGGATTTCCTGTTGTTCCCCGAAGGATTAATTGTTATTTCTCTTCATGCTATAGGTAATCGTCCAGCCCAGACTTCTTTGGAGATTTAATCTCAAGCCATCGATGAGCCAATCTTTCGCCATGTTGATGATACTAACGAGGATGAGGGTACGATTGACGCGATAAAAGGCTTAGACAACAAAGGCTCTGAAGGTGCTAATAAAGAAGATGTCATTTATACCAGAGATTCGACATCAAAGGGAGCACGAAGCATCATGGAATTCAAGCAAAGGAAATGGGACACGTTCAAAAGCTTAAAGATGAGACAATAACGTTCGATACGTCAACAACTCCACTATAAATTCCACCTCTCCAAATGATTTCTCCTTCTAGTTCAACCTCTCCCACCAAGAAGATTTCGCCTCCTTCTCCAAACAAGCGCCATAAGAAAAAGCATGAAGCTCCCTCATCAAGGGATTATGATTCTTCAGCGGAAATCCCAAGAAAAGAAAGTCTATGACTATTAAGAAGCTTGCTAAATTTGCTACATACAGGGAGTAGGAGAGGAAAAAGAAAACTGATGATAAGCCATCTCAGGCTCAATTAACTTGTCCATTGTATCACTTCTTAGGTCCTTTAATGTAGCTGTGAGTGTAGCCCTTGTGTATTTGTCTGTAAATTTGTATATACCTGCACTTTTGTCAATGAAACATTATTATTTGTTTGCAAGTTTATATATTGCTTTCCATTTAGTCTACTCGCAATTCGAATATTACCAAGCCAAATAATAAGAGATATATTTTTTATGCCCTCGGTTAACTTTGAACCACGAGTCATGTTCGAGCTTTGTTCGAAGTTAATTTATAACGCCATACCCATTCCTCCAATGTCGGTGTGGTTTTGGGTGAGTAAATTTGGACGTCCGATCCTTAAGGGTTTATACTCCAACCCCCAGTCAAAGGGTGACAGAATATGTGTGGATGTCGTTGTTCGTCCTGTATACTCTCCCATAGTCAATCTAGGTTAGAGTCTAGGATCAAGTAGTCATTAGCCTTGATGCACCCATCAAACTCGTCCTTAGTTTATACTTCGTTCCAAGCTCTGGGAATGGATTAGTCAGGCTAACGGTTGGGTCAAGCTTGCCTAGGCATCGTCCCTTAGCCCCTACGTCAAGGGAAACGATCTCCATTGGGATTCTTGGATCACATCCTATATTTTATACTCATCCCGTAAAAATGTGGTAGAGAGCTAAAGATGTCATTTAGGCATCGTCTGTGTCCATAAAGGGTTGATCGCCTTGTCGAGCATTGGAATCAAGCTCAAGTTTAGTCTACCTAAGTCTGACAGGTCATGAAATCTAGTTAGCTCGTCGAAACGGGATCCAATGAACATTACTAGGGAATTAGTCGTCCCTTCATTCAAACCTTGCCATAGGTCGATTGAATCACAACACACAGCTAAAGTAACAAACACAATAGTAGAGCATGGAAAAGAGATTTTATTTATACATAATACTAAGTGGTGAGACACACCTTATTACAGTGCTAAGAATAAATGAAATAATAAAATTTTAAGAAAGATAATGTCATAGATGTTCAACATTCCATGCTCTAGGAAGAAGGCCGCCATCGACAGCCGTTATCCTGAAGGTTCCATTACCAAGTTTATGTTTGATGATGTAAGGTCCTTCCCATTTCGAACCCATGTGCGCTAGGGCCGGAAGACTCATTTCAAGACAATATCACCAAGTCAAAAGTTTTGAATTGAACCTTCTTATTAAAGAATTAGGTGACTCATCGTCTGTGCACCTAAGCATGCAAATTAGCCACCTCTATCTTCTTGTCAATCTTGTCCAGATACTCTAAGAGTTCTTTGTTAGTCAATGGGTCGTAATACGTCATCCGGTGAGAGGAAACTACAAGTTCTATCAGGATGTCTATTTTAGAGCCATAGGACAAGGCGAATGTGTTGATTCGCGATATTTTCGATTCATGACAACATGGAAATGAAGATCAATGAAGATCAGATTGAAGAGCTAAAGTCATATATATATAAGTATTTAGTTGTGTTAAAATCTATCCTCATAGTATAACACAAATGCATGAATCTCTCTCTCTCTCTCTCTATATATATATATATGATCAAAAAATAGCCATTTACTGGACTGGTTTCACTAATTAGCTGATTGGTGAAAACTAGACCAGTCGACTAGTCAGTAAACCAAAGCCCAGTAACAACTAGTTTCCCTTCATATTTTTATATATACATGATTTTCTTTGATCAACCAGTTGACTGATGAAATGCAGATCAGTCGGCTGATTCGAAACAAAAAATATTTATATGAAGATTCACCTCCTTCCATGAATAGATTTCTATTCATTTCTGAATAGAAATGGCCATATCTCTTCAAAATAATTATTCGTGAAAGGTTGCTTCTTTTCTACTATTATACATACACTACAAACATGTTTTCCAAATCACTGATTTTCACTTATTCGATTATAATTTCTGATTTACATTTTTATACTCTCTCGCATTCTAAAAGCTATCTAATGCTCAAGTTACTTTTTGAATCATTGAATTTTTTTCATATCTCTTAATTTAATAAGTAACATACTTCCTCCAATCTTCACATACACATCAAATACTTGAGGATAAGATTATAGGAAGGGTGTACTTAATCGTTGATGATTCAGTGTTGATACAAGAACACATTTAGAAGTCAAAAATCTTTGTAATTGTGAAGTCCTGTGTTGGTGCTCAGGCATGGTCAACGTCGTTAGTGCTCGAAGTGTATTGTGACCTATTCCTCTGAGTGAAGAGAGGGTGTTGTTAGTGAATTCCAAAGAGGAGCTGCGGTGCTGGACATAGGACGGAAAGTTTGAACCAGCATACAATTCCTGGTGTCACTTTATTTACTGCATTTTCTTATTTGTTATATATCTCTATTGCTTAGTTTTATTTGCATAACTATTATACCAGACAAGCCAATATATAATAGTCAATTCCGCTTAATTTCATATACAAAGATCCTGAAGTCATACACGATTTTTCAATTGGTATCAGAGCAAGGTCATCATTTAACTGTAAAACCGTTATTTGATACATAGTTAATATGGATAATAATACTAGTACTAGCACTAATATTGGATATACCAAAGGCCAATATACTGCACGAACACCCTTTTTCAATGGCATGAACTATAGTTATTGGGCTACATGTATGAGAATATATATGCAGGCCAATAGTTTGATGCTTGGAATATTACACAAAAAAATTTGCACAACCCACTACACTATATACTGAATGGTCTGCAACTGAAAAAGAAGAGCCTACTGCCAATGCTAAACCCATGAATATGTTGCATTGTGCCTTGGATAGAAATGAGTTTAACCGAGTTTATATGTGCAACACAACATATGAAATCTGGCGAACACTCAAAGTAACTCATGAAGGAACTAGCAAGGTCAAACAAAGCAAGATATCCATGCTTAAAAACCAGTTTCAAAATTTCATGATGAATTAAAATGAGTCTATAAATGACATGTATTCACGATTTAAAAATATTTATCATTCTCTATTAATTTTAGCAGAAAAATATTCAAACTTTGATATTGTTTCAAAGATATTAAACTCTTTGACGGATGAGTGGGAAAGAAAGGTTTTAGCTATTGAAGAAGCTAATGATCTTTCGACCATGAAACCTGAAGAGTTAATTGGTAATCTTATGTCATACGAAGTAAATTTGCAGGAAAAAAGACTCAGGCTCAAGACAAAAAAAATCTAGCTTTTCATGCTGAAAAAAGGAGTCGGATTCGGAAAAAGAAGATATTGCCTTTGTAGCCAAAAATTTCAGAAAATTTCTAAAATATAAGAAGAGCCAAAATAAGAATGTGAAGAAGAATTCTACAAAATAACCTGACCCAGCCTTGGTGGAATGTTTCAACTGTCACAAACCGAGCACTATCAAAAGAATTGTCCATAATTAATGAAGAATTGCAACAAAAAGAATAAATAAAAAAGGCGAGCTTTCTCAGTCACTTAGGATTATTTAGATTCATCATCTTCTGATAGTGACAATGAACAAGCAAATGTGTGCTACATGGCAAAAGACACCGAGATCAGTGATTTTACTTATGCAGAATTAATGGAAATTAATACGGAAGTTTTAGAATCTAGAAATAATTTTAAAAGAAAATATAAAAAAGCAAATGAAGATAGAAAGAAAGCAGAATTTGAAAGAGAATTATTAAAGGATGAAAAAGAATTTATATATGATGAAATTTGAAAATTACAAGAATCTCTATTCAATGCAAATTCTCAGATTTCTTTATTAAGTCAGGAAATTGAGACTCAAAAAGAAAAGAATGATTTGCTTGTTTCTAAAAATCATGATTTAAATTCAAAAGTTAAAATTATTGAATCAGATAATTCTAGTCTAAATGATATTTCTAAGAGTGTGAATAATTTAAATAAAGGTAGAGAGAGTCTATCTAGGATTTTAGAAAATTCTCAGCCTTCTCATATCAAAAAGAGATTGGGATTTATTCCAAAAATCAATATTAAGAAAAGTTCTAGCAGATCTGTTAGTACTAAGAAGAGTTTTGCATTTTTCTGCTAATATAAAGAAAAATCATGTTTCAAAAGAAAAAATGTCTAAGAATATCTGTATTTAGGTACCAAAAACAGATAATGTTAATTAGGAAAAGTATATCAAATAATTTTTAGATGTTGTTCATAATAATATTAATTATATTTTCAAAAAGCAATCTAAACCCTCTTGGGTTTGGTTTCCTAAGATTTAACCCTTAGGACCCTAACCGAGGAAGTAGGTACCAATATATTTTACATTCTTTACAGGTACCACTCAATACAATTTGTGTCTGGGATCGATTATATTGCAAGGAGATTGTTTCTGATAAAGATATATGATGACTTATTCTCTATTGTCGATCACTTTGTTTCTCATGGCATTAATTCTTTTTAATCGATGACAAAGGGGTAGAATAATAGTATTGCTTATATGATCATATATGAATGCTAACGTTTTGTTATAGGAAGACGCACGGTAAGCATATGTTATATTATGAACTAACAAAATGATGCAGAAATTCAGAAGGAGCTAAATATGTATACAAGCATACACTCAGGGGGAGCAATTTGATATTTCAACAAAATGCGAGATGATGCCATCAATCAAAATAGGGGGAGTATGTTAATTTGCGATATTTTCATTCATGACAACATGGAAATAAAGATCGGATTAAAGAGCTAAAGTTATATATATATATATAAGTATTTTGTTATGTTAAAATCTATCCTCATAGTATAACATAAATGCACGAATATATATATATATATATATATTTACATATATGAATATATGATCAGACAATAGCCATTTACTTGACTGGTTTCACTGACTAGTCGACTAGTGAAAACCAGACTAGTCGACTAGTCAGTAAACCAAGGCCCAGTAATAGCTAGTTTCTCTTCATGTTTAAATATATATATACACACACACACACACACACACACACATAGTTTTCTTTAATCAACCAGTCGACTGATGAAATGCAGATCAGTCGAATGATTCGAAATAAAAACTATTTATATGAAGAGTCACCTCCTTTCATGAATAGATTTCTATTCATTTCTAAATAGAAATGGCCATATCTCTTCGAAATAATTATTCGTGAAAGGTTGTTGCTCTTCTACTATTATAAATACACTACAAACATGTTTTCCAAATCACCGATTTTCACTTATTCTATTCTAATTTCTTATTTATATCTCTATACTCTCCTGCATTCTAAAAGCTCTCTAATACTCAAATTAATTGTTGAATCATTGAAATTATTTCATATCTCTTCATTCAGTAAGTACTATACTTCCTTCAATCTTCACATACATAAAATATTTGAGGATAAGATTATTGGAAGGGTGTACCTAATCATTGAATATTCAATGTTCATACAACAACACATTCAGAAGTCAAAAATCTTTGTAATTGTGAAGTCCCGTGTTAGTGCTCATGCGCGGACATCCTTGATGGTGCTCGGGTGTATCGTGACTAATTCCTCCGAGTGAAGAGAAGGCGTTGTTAGCGATTTCCAAAGAGGTGCATTGGGACTGGACGTAGGATGGGAAGTCCGAACCAGTATAAAATTCCTGGTGTCATTTATTTACTGCATTTTCTTATTTGTGATATATCTCTATTTCTTAGTTTTATTTGGATAACAATTGTACTAGACAAGCTAGCATATCATAGTCAATCCGCTTAATTTCATATTCAAAGATCCTTAAGTCATACATGACTTTTTAGAATGGAGTATGGCCAGTCGCAGACTTATAGGTTGTTCAATAAGGCCAAAGGGCTAAAAAAATTCGATGCGATATCATTGGCAGAAATTTTTGAATTCTATGCTGTTAAAATAGGTCCTATTATCAATTATAATTGTCCGGGGAAGCTAAAATAAGCTTATGATGTTTCCGATGATAAAGTTGGTTACCCGATTTATCGTGATCATGCTTAATGGTTTAGATTCAGCCTACTTCGTAAAGTAATTCACAACTACGATCGCATATTTCGCTCTGATGGATCTAGATTAACCCTAGAGGGGCGTGAATATGGTTTATCATAGTTTTTCGCTGAGTTAAAATTCTAACGGGATCTTAAATAATAAATAGATCACAGACTGTAGTAAAAATGAAAAGCAAAAAAGAAATAACACACAGAGATACCCAGCTTCGGCCAAATCCTAACTACTGCTGCATTCCTAAGGTTTCTACTAGGTGTTATAAACAGATCCCGCATACGAGACCATGTACACTCGCAGCGCCTGCTCCTGTCCTAACCCTACGCTCAAAACCCTAGACTGATCTAAACCCTAGATCAGATTTCTCCTAATTTTACAGACTCTAGTGAACTGCCAGTTAACTCCTTAACTGGATTCCTCTAGATTTTATAGACTGTAGAACTGTTTGAATTGTTTTACAGAACAAAAATAAATACAAACACACAAAAGAAAAAAAGAAAAAACAAATAAAACCCTAGGAAAAATAAAGGAGTTTAATAATAATGGGTCATCCCCTTTTAATCCTTAAGTAAAAAACGGCTGGCCCCATTTTCATTTGAGTGCACCACTTCTTCTAAGGCCCGATCTCAATTTGTTCTCTGGAGAAAAATATGGCGGTTGAACTAGGGTTCCTCAATCTGAATTCCTAATTCAATTTTGATGCTTGAAGGATGGATTAATCTCTGAAGATCGATACTGTGTAGCTTTGTCTATGATTTGGGATTATCTCTCGATCGAAACAATTATAAGTAAATTCTGATTTGAATTTATATGCCCTCGAGTTGATGTTTGATTTCAATCTCACTTTTGCCAACGATGTAAATGGTGTTAAAATAGGATTTAGAAATCCTATCATCTCTAATTTTGTGAAAGTGATTTAGTCTAATTGATTGCGGTTTCCCTTTCTGATCTGGCTCGAATTTAAAATTGATTCCTTGGCTTTGAAAGCTTTCCTGTGTTGATTAAAAACACTTGATTTTCTGGAAATTACACATGAGATTGATCTTGCCAAAAATAACGCACGTGATAAAATTTGTTTCCTTGAGACCCTCCGTGGTTCGTGAGTCATTTCAAGAAAGACATGAATTGATATCTTGCCCAAAATGTTTTGTGATTTTTCTTCACATAATTTGGCCAAAACTGGAAAGAAATGAATGGCTAAAAAACAATTTCTGGTATAATTTTTTTATGTCATAAACCATTCACTAGATTGTGCATGCTTGTGACACAATTCCTTTAAACTGTTGCCAATCCTTGCTTGTGAATTTCTGAAATTAAGTTGGCTGATTTCTTGCCAAACACATTGCCAAACCTCTAAACTTGAAAACTGGAGATTTGCAATTGTAATTGAAAAGGCTAGCAAGAACTTGAACCTATACTTGTACCATGGTGTTTGGCTTAAATAAATGAATTGTTTTTATGTACATGCCTAAACACTGTAATCAGATTTGATAATTTTCAAAAGAAATGGTTTAAAACTGGAAACACATGATTATTTTCCCTAGCATTGAATACTAAAATGAATTCAAAACCTTGCCAATAAAACACTGGAATTTCTGGGGAAAAAAATCTTTATGTTGATAAAATTCTAGACCATTTAAAAACTTGCCTGTTTCATTAAACATGCATCTGGCCATAACATGTTCTCTTGTACTTATTGGCATGGCTATTTAATGCTTGTATATGCTTCATACTTTCACAAATACACCTTGTTGTACATCATTTGTATTTGTTGCGCTGTACCATTTTCATTACTGTTGTGTAATTGTGACCTTGCTGTATTTGGTGCACTGCACCCTCTTGTACAAACTGATTTGAATCTATTTTCACACATATGATAATGTTTAACCATGTTATATCCATTTTTGTTGTGTACACGGTTGCATCATGTTTATGCCATGTCTTGTTTTTTCATTTTTCTTGACTTTGAGCTGTTTGAATCTTCATCTTTGTGATTGATACCATACATCATTTCTGATTTGAGCTATTTAGAAAAATTGATCATAGAGCTTTGTGTTGCACACTTGTGCCATTTCAGTTTTTCTTGTGACCCATGCTACATTGTTTCTTGTGTATGTTAGCTTTGATCTGCATGTCACACATTGTATTTGCACCATTGTGTAAGCTACCATTCAAATTCATGCTGAACTGTCCTGTTGCTTGAGTCATACTTGTTGAAACATGTTTTGAACCATTGTGATTTGCATTCTTGCTTACTGAACCTTGCTATATGTGTAACCTGTGTATGTTGACTTGGTCTTATGTTGGCTCCACCACCTTTGTATTTGAGCTGCCTTGAATAAATATACATGTTGCACTTGCTTGTGTCAAATCGGCTCGTCCATGTTTGCATTCATGTATACATATGAGTATATATGCATGTATGTGTGTATACATGTATGTATATATGTGTGGCTGACAGTTATGAATATATATCAGCAAACCACTGCACTGTGTTGTGGCTGTTGAGAATCAGCTGGTTCTGATCAGCAAACCAATGTCGTGTGTTGAGGCTGATCAGTGGGTAATAGAAATATATACATATCAGTTCAAGCCATGAAAAATGATGAGAAACACACCGAAATTCTGAGGAAAATAAATTTTTTAAAATAAAAATTATATTCACATGTATTTTAAAATATTATTTCTATTTCGCATACTGTGTGTGTTTCTGTATGTGATGGGTATGAAGACTAGACTGACTAAAAGCTGTGAAGACTGAAGATAGAAGACTAAGAGATAGTGTCAGTGAACGTAAATGTATCAGTGAATGTATATGGATATGAAAATGTAAAATCAGTGATCGTGTATATATATATATATATATATATATATATATATATATATATATATTAGATGTATAGACATAGTGTTATAGTGAGGAGCTGTGTAACAATAGAATTGTACTGATGTTTGTATTAAACAAATTTGTTTGAAATCAGATATTATTTTATTGTGCTCAAATTTGTGTTCAAGCAAATTTGTTTATCGTATTCAGTTTATATACATGTATAGTGTCATGTGAAGAACATATAAATAGTGGAGTTTTAAATCTATACTGTTTGAATGTTTGAAATATAATATTCAATTTAAATAAAATACTGTATGAATATATGAATGTCTGTACAGTCGTATTCTATTTAAATATAAATATCATATTCCTGTCTGTGATGTATATATAGAACAACACAGTAACAAACACATTCAAAATAATATTTATTTGGTTGTTATCATCAAACAAAAATCATAAAATTGTATATATAACTACGTTATATACAAAAATCTCCCCCTTTTGATGATGACAAACAAATAAAAGATTTTGAGCACAATAAACGTGTTTGACAGTGAATATTGAACTCCCCCTATTTATTAGCTCCCCCTACAACATACAACTCCCCCTATAACTGTGCATGAGTGAAATAACTGAATAATAATAAAGTTTCAAAACTAGAAATATTTATAAAATATTCACTCTCATAAATCAAAATCTCAACCCATTCTCCCCCTTTTGTTATCATCAGAAGGATACAGAGTTTAAGATACAGATGAAAAATGACTAAAAATATAATTTATGCTTAAGAGGAAGAACGGTCATCACAAATCTCAATCAGTTAAACAAAAATCATAATAAACTGAGAACAAGTGGCATATTTCACATGTAGAGAATGACGGATTTACGATGAAGTTTATATAAAATGGGGAGAGTTTTAAAAATGAATATTTCCCAATTATTTTCAAAAGAATTTTATAAAATTGAGCGAAAAAACAGTAATGGATTTGGACTATAATTATAAATTCAGTATAAATGACAAAATTAAATAATCTCAAATCCCAATAGTTATCACTCAACAAATCATAATATTTCATAAGATTTCAACACATTTCACAGATTAGAAAATGGATTGATGGGCTGGTTTTTACACACCAAGGAGAATTTCAAATTAATTTCTATTTATAGCACATTTTTTATTTATTTAAGAGCACACTGACCACGCATAACCAGAGCTTGGATTTTTAAATGAGGTCAGTCGCAGATTAAATTATAAGTTGTCTCTTAACCATGCATGACCAGAGCTTGGATTTTTAAATGAGGTTAAAGACACATTTATATATTAATTATATATATTTATCATTTCAGCTTTAAAAGGAAAAACTCCTCGGTATATAAAACCAATACATGGATGATAGAAAATGGGGAACGTACAGAAATGGACTGTGAAATAAATTTCTAAATTAATTATATTATGAAATATTCTCGACTATACCTGGACCAATGAAAATTTTCAATTATCACTAATTCTGAATAATAACATAGTCAATTTCTATCACAAATATTTTTACTGTTTATACAAGATGATTTTAAAAAGAATTAAACTCTCCACATTATTATAAAATCACGATGGATGTTAGAAAGATGAAAGATACTGATGATGGCCGTAAAATAATTGCCAATTCAAAGATATTATAATAAATGTTCAACCATCATGAAAAATCTAAATAAAATTTCCTCTTGTTGTGAAATATACTGCAGTCACAATTCATCACAATTTCAAAATCTGTTAATAATTTTGATGAATTATAAATACAGTTGAATTTGGATATAGATTTCAATTTCTGAATGAATATTCAAGAAATAATTTTAAAATTGAAAATCAATTACAAGAAGGAAATGAAAGATTAACACAAAATACGAGGGATTGAAAAAAAATACATGATGTGAATAAATCTAAGAATGCAACGCATCTAAACTGATAACACATGTTGGCGTCTCTATTTACAAGAATTTTAACATGACATGGGTGGCTAACACAGGTATCTTAGACAATGATATCCAAACTCAGATCATAAGCAGGCAAGACAAATAAATTAATTTCATTTATCATAGCAGCAGTCAAAATTAAGCAGAGTTTTGAAAACATTTTTCGAAAATAGTATCAGAGCAGCAGATAAACCATTTCCAAAGTAGACTTGTCAAGTAGATGTTTCAAAGATATTTCAAACAGTCAAAGAATGCTTCATGATCCAAGATTAAATATATGGTTTATTTTAAATCATTTGAAGGAATATGAAGACATTAGGATTTAATGAATCAATCACACCAGATTATAAATTTCAGATCCAAGATATGTGTGAAATTCAATAAATCAATAATTTCAAATGATTTTAAACAAACAAATATTCAAATCAAATAATCATGAGATAATAGTGAGATTTAAGACCAGATTTTCAAAGTATTTTTGACCAACACAAGGAATTTTCCAGAATATTTACATAAAGTTTGAAGACATATTCATGATCCAAAAATAAAAATTATTTATTTGAAATCACTTGAATGGATGTAGATAATGAGATACAATGAATCAATCACACAGAATTAATAATTTCAGATCTGAGAGGTGTGTGAGATTCAACATATCATAAATTTCAAATGATCTCAAACAAACAAAAATCCAAAACAGATGATCATGAATTACAGTGAATTTCAAGATGTACGCAATGATTCAAGACCAAACAAAATATCCAAGCCAATCTGAAATCAATGGAATCATCACAACTGATAAATAGTAGAGTGCTGTAATAAGTATATTATTTCAAGCTTTTCTAAAATGAATTAGAAGGAACTCAAACAGCAGAGATGTGTGAAATTTCAATTGTTTTTCAGATCTAAAAAAAAAGAATTCATATTAACAGTGTTCAAGATATAATAAAAATATGTCAACACTGTTAGGAATTCATATAATCAGAAAGCAAACTTCAAAACAATTTTAGATATTTATAAGATTAAGTTCAAGATCTGGAAAAGATTAAAAACATTAGAGTTTTATTCAAGAGAGGCAAATTTCCAGAAAATATGAATTCTACAATTGGAAGTTTAAGGAAGCCAAGAACAAAAGAAAAAAAATATGGCAGTGACAAATCAACAAAAAAAAAACAGAAGGAGATGGAAGGAGAAATAAACAAGAAAATAAAAAAAATACTTACAAAGGTGAGTTTAGAGATCATACCAGAATCCAGTGTAAATCAGAATCTCTAACTCAACAGATGTGGCTAAGGAACCATGAATGATTCTGTGATATGTAGCAGTTTGAATCCAGTTTCTCTGTCGCAAAGCAGTTCCTCAACCTCCTATGGTACCTAATAGTTTAGGGCATTGAGTGGTCTAACAAAATTAGTAAAACCACTCACAGTTATGTTAACATCTTTTGGTACCCAAATCTGTTTGTATAACAACCCATTCGAATCTATCTTTGTGCCTTTAGGAACCCAAACTTGTTTATTTTTTCCAAAAATCATTTTATTTCTTTTTGAGGTCCACAACTATTCAATTGGATTGTTATCAAACCAATTCTTGTCCCATTTGTGATTTAAAAACCTTTTGGAATTTTCAAAATTTAAATTTTCAGAAAGACCCTTTTTGAAGCAATTTAAAGGATTTTTAAAATCACAAGAATTCAATTTTTCAAAATCGTTTGTTTTCCCAAAACCAAAACCATGTTTATTTCCAACAGAAATTTGATTTTTCAACAACAAATTCAAAGATTTTTCACCATCAGAAAATTTGACCAGAGTTAATTAAAGCTATTGAATTTTAGATTTAAGGTCTTATTCTCTTTCATTAGATTTGAACAACGATTAATGCTGATCTTTCTCTTTTCAGTATCATTTTGTTTCAAAATCAAATTTTCATTTTCAAGTAGTTTGATTTTGGTGTTGGACTCAAAGATTTCAGATTCAAATTTAATTTGTTTTTCAAATTCAAGTTTCTTGAGATTTTCAATCTCCATTTCAAGCTCACTAAAAATATGATTTGTTTTCATCAAACTATTATATTCAGCAATTTCATGTTTGGAATTTTTGGTAACGTTAAAATTTATAAATTCCTTTGGTAAACAATTGTTTGCATCTTTCATCTCTATCTCGTTATCTTTTAAAATCAAAATTTCCTCTTCAAGCCTTTGAATATTATTATTGAGATGAATGAGATCAGTTTTTAATTGTAAACAATTTTCACAATCAGAACTTTCAAATTTTATGACATTTGACAGATTTAATTCCAAATAGTTAATTTTGCTATTTAACTCGTGATTTTTTTATTTTAAAGATTTTTTTTACGATGGAGTTTATCAATGATTTTAGTTAAATCAGTACACATATAAACCAACTCTTCATATGAGAAGCTTGTAGTCTCATTGTTTGTTGAGTCTCCATCATCTGATCTACTTGAATTTTCATCTGTTTCTTCTCCTGAGCATAGATCTAGGTCTGAGTTGAACGTTTTGGGTTTTGAGCTGCTGTTGTCAATCTTTCCATACTTCGTATCGAGAGTATTCCATATTTCCTGTGCAGTCAGGCAATGAGAGTAAGGTTATATTGGACATCACCAATATAAGAATACAAAATATGGATAACACAAGAATTAAATCCAATATCGTTCCTAGTGACCATATCATAACCATTAATAATAGTATCCCAACATTTAATATTAACAGATTTTATATATAATTCCATTTCTAATTTCCAATTTAAAAAATATGTATCATTGAAGATAGATGGAATACGACTGGACTGACTCTCTATGGACTAACAACTAGGAATCACCATTACTCTAGAGTTAAACAAAATACCTTCTCTGATACCACTTGATGGATCTAGATTAACCCTAGAGGGGAGTGAATAGGGTTTATCACAGTTTTTCGCTGAGTTAAAATTCTAACGGGATATTAAATAATAAACAGATCACGAACTGTAGTAGAAATGAAAAGCAGAAAAGAAATAACACAAGAGATACCCAGCTTCGGCAAAATCTTGCCTAATGCTGCATTCCTAAGGTTTCTACTAGGTGTCATAAACAGATGTCGCATACTTGACCATGTACACTCGTAGCGCCTGCTCCTGTCCTAACCCTATGCTCAAAACCCTAGACTGATCTAAAACCCTAGATCAGATTTCCCCTAGTTTTACAGACTCTAGTAAACTACCAGTTATCCCCTTAACTGGATTCTTCAAGATTTTACAGACTCTAGAACTGTTTGAATTGTTTTACAGAACCAAAATAAAAACAAATACACAAAAGAAAAGAAAAACCTATGTAAAATAAAGGAGTTTAATAATAATGGGTCATCCCCATTTAATCCTTAAGTAAAAAACGCTGGCCCCATTTTCATTTGAGTGCACCAATTCTTCTAAGGACCGATCTCAATTTGTTCTCTGGAGAAAAATATGGTGGCCGAACTAGGGTTTCTAAATCTGAATTCCCAATTCGATTTTGATGCTTGATGGATGGATTAATCTCTGAAGATTAATACTGTGTAGCTTTGTCTACGATTAGCGATTATCTCTCGATCGAAACAATTGTAAGTAAATTCTGATTTGAATCTATATGCCCTCGAGTTGATTTTTGATTTTGATCTCACAATGATGTAGATGGTGTTAAAATAGGATTTAGGAATCCTATCATTTCTGATTTCGTGAAGGTGATTTGGTCTGATTGACTGCGGTTTCCCTTTCTGATTTGGCTCGAATTTAAAATTGATTTTTTGGCTTCGAAAGCTTTCTTTTGTTGATTAAAAACACTTGATTTTCTAGAAATTACACATGAGATTGATCTTGCCAAAAATACTGCGTGTGATAAAATTTGTTTCCTTCAAACCCTGCGTGGTTCATGAGTCATTTCTGGAAAGACATGAATTGATATCTTGCCCAAATTGTTTTGTGATTTTTCTGCACATGATTTGGCCAAAACTAGAAAGAAATGAATGGCTAAAAAACAATTTATGGTATGCTTTTGTTATGCCATAAACCATTCACTGGATTTTGCATGCTTGTGACATAATTCCTTTAAACTGTTGTCAATCCTTGCTTGTGAATTTCTGAAATTATGTTGACTGATTTCTTGCCAAACATATTGCCAAACCTGTAAACTTGCAATTGTAATTGAAAAGGCTAGCATGAACTTGAACCTGCACTTGTACCATGGTGTTTGGCTTAAGTAAATGAATTGTTTTTATGTACTTGCCTAAACACTATAACTAGATTTGAATGATTTTCAAAAGAAATGGTTTAAAACTGGAAACACATGATTGTTTTCCCTAGCATTGAATACTGAAATGAATTCAAAACCTTGCCAATAAAATACTAGAATTTCTGGAGAAAAAAATTCTTTATGTTGATAAAATTCTGGACCATTTAAAAACATGCCTGTTTCATTAAACATGCATCTGGCCATACCATGTTCTCTTGTATTTATTGTCTTGGCTATTCAATGCTTGTATATGCTTTATACTTTCACAAATACACCTTGTTGTACATCACTTGTATTTGTTGTGCTGCACCATTTTCATCACTGTTGTGTAATTGTGTCCTTGCAGTATTTGGTGCACTGCACCCTCTTGTACAAACTGATTTGAATCTGTTTTCACACATATGATAATGTTGAACCATGTTATATTTATTCTTGTTATGTACGCAGTTGCATCATGTTTATGCCATGTCTAGTTTTTCCATTTTTCTTGAGTTTGAGCTATTTGAATCTTCATCTTTGTGATTGATACCATACACCATTTCTGATTTGAGCTGTTTAAAAAAATTGATAATAGAGCTTTGTGTTGCACACTTATGCCATTTCAGTTTTTCTTGTGACCCATGCTACATTGTTTCTTGTGTATGTTAGCTTTGATCTGCATGTCACACATTGTATTTGCACCATTATGTAAGCTACCATTCACGTTAATGCTAAACTGTCCTGTTGCTTGAGTCATACTTGCTGAAACATGTTTTGAACCATTGTGATTTGCATTCTTGCTTGCTGAACCTTGCTATATGTGTACCTTATGTATGTTGACTTGGTCTTATGTTGGTTGCACCACCTTTGTATTTGAGCTTCCTTGAATAAATATACATGTTGCACTTGCTAGTGTCAAATCGGCTCGTCCATGTTTGCATTCATGTATACATATGTGTATATATGCATGTATGTGTGTGTATACATGTATGTATATATGTGTGGATGACAGTTATGAATATATATTAGTAGACCACTGCATTGTGTTGTGGCTGTTCAGAATCAACTGGTTCTGATCAGTAAACCAGTGTAGTGTGTTGAGGATGATCAGTGGGTAATAGAAATATATACATATCAGATCAAGTCATGAATAATGATGAGAAACACACCAAAATTCTGAGGCAAATAAAAATTTTAAAATAAAAATTATATTCACATGTAATTTAAATTATTATTTCTGTTCCAGATACTGTGTTTGTTTCTGTATGTGATAGCTATGAAGACTGAACTGACTGAAAGATGTGAAGACTGAAGATAGAAGACTAAGAGACAATGTCAGTGAATGTAAATGTATCAGTGAATGTGTATGGATATGAAAATGTAAAATCAGTGATCGTGTGTGTGTGTATATAAGATGTATAGACATAGTGTTATAGTGATGAGCTATGTAACAGCAGAATTGTACTGATGTTTGTATTTAACAAATTTGTTTGAAATAAAATATTATTTTATTGTGCTCAAATTTGTGTTCAAGCAAATTTGTTTATCCTATTCAGTTTATATACATGTATAGTGTCATGTGAAGAATATATAAATAGTGGAGTTATAAATCTGTATTGTTTGAATGTTTGAAATATAATATTCAATTTAAATAAAATACTATATGAATATATGAATGTCTGTACACTCGTATTCTATTTAAATATAAATATCATATTCCTGTCTGTGATGTATATATAGAACAATATAGTAACAAACACATTCTAAATAATATTTATTTGGTTGTTATCATCAAACAAAAATCATAAAATTGTGTATACAACTACGTTATATACAACACGCTCCACCTTTAGAAATTGGAATGCTTTTAATGATGACCACTCCCCATACAACGAATGACCAAGGATTAACCATGTGGGTGAGTTGAGTTGGCGGAGCTCTTTGAATATTTGCAACTCTCTGAACTTGTCGCATTGTTTGGAACAATAAGTTGCATCCCAACTAATAGTCGACCAAAAGTAGCAATACCGGAACTCCTTTTTTGCTAGAGTCTATCCTCGGTGTGAGAGCCGCGTTCACCTTCGTGCACTTCCTGCAACACTCGCTTAGCTTCGTCATTGGCCATGCACTAGAGCCTAGGAAACGAGAACCCTCTTCTGTAGAGCATATCTCCCTGGATGATATATCTCGAGGATTTGCACACGATATCTTTCCTTTCATTCTTTCGTTCTAGGAGGATCCCATTCTGGAGAAAGTTCTTGATAGTTTCCATCCACGACTCTTTTTCAGGATCAGACTCCAAAGATTGATCAGTCTCCATCTGGTCAATGCTCGGAGTATCTAATGTCTCGATTGTCACCATTCCGCTTCATCTTGGTATGTGAGATGATGTGGTAGTCAACATCGTCCAATAACTCTTCTAGCTATTTGAGACATGCGGCAAGTCGTGCCCGTGTAGTCTGGTACTCCTTTCGATACCAAAACACAATAAATTGCGAATCGTGAAAATGTCCAATGCTACTACCCCTAATTCCTTCACGAGCTTCAGACCGACAACCAAGGCTTCATACTCGGAGTCCTTGTTTGGTAGTGAGAAAGTCTAGCTTTAGGAAGTAATAAATTGATTTCCCCTTAGGAGCTAATAATATAACTTCGGCGCCAGAATGTCAATCGTTATGAGCCCCGTTTGTATACAACTTCCATGTATCCAGTCTAGGTTTAACATCAGGAAGATTAGAATCAACCTCCGGAATGTCATCCTCGGGAGTTGTAAACTCAACTATGAAGTCTACCAATGCTTGCCCTTTTATTGACTTTCTAAGAAGGAAGGTGAGGTCGAACTGACTTAGCTTGATGTTCCACTTAAGCAGCATCCCAAATGCCTCAGGTCGCTGAAGAACCCATCATAGCGGCTGGTTAGTGTATACCTTGATGTCGTGAGCCTGGAAGTTGTGATAGAGCCTTGTCGAGAAAAGCAACAAAGTATAGGCCATCTTATCAATCTTCGGATAGTTGCGTTATGCTCCCGTTAGCTTCTTGATTACATAATATACTGGTCGTTGCACCCGATTCTCTTCGCGGACTAAAGCTGAACTGATGGCATGAAGGGTTACTTCTAGGTATATGAAAAAGTTCTCGTGATCCACTGGCTTGGACAGTATTGGAGGCCTCTCTAAATGATTAAGCATGTTTTGGAAGGCTTTGACATAATCAAGCGTCCAAGCAAAGTTGCGTTTCCCTCGCTTTATTAGCTCAAAGAAGGGAATGCACTTGTCTATTTCTTTAGAAATGGATTTTCACAAATCTGCAACCTTTCCAGCTAAGCTCTACACATCTTGGATCTTTCGAGGCTTCTGAATACCCTTGATTGCTTCAATCTGTTCGGGGCTGATTTCAATTCCTTGAGAGATGACAATGAAGCCCAAGAATTTACCTGACGCAACGCTGAAAGAGAATTTCAAAGGTTTGAGCGTCATTCCATATCTGCGACATATGCTGAACATTTTGTCAAGTCCCGGATATGGCCTGTCGATTGCTTTGACTTTACTAACATAACATCAACATATACCTCCATCATCTTTCCAATCTAATCATAGAGCATAAATTTGACCAAAAATTGATTAGTTTTCCCTGCATATGAATAGTTCTAAAATAAAAGTAAAATAGATACACAAAATAAGATAGATTCTCACTTATATATGAAAATTGCTGCACCAACTACCAAAATATCATAATCATGCTTTACCTAATTTCTTCCCATTGATCGGCTTCTTTATCCAAATGTGAATAACCTGTGCCAGCTATGGAATTCGGGGTTATCAATCCCGAACCCATCAACTAAAAAGACACAACATTAATCACAGGTGTTACAGCGTCTTATCTTCCCAAACTTGAACAATGCACGAACATGACTCCACCGAAACGTGCCCGTACCCATCTCGTTTGAACCACTTACTATCCAATTCAGTAACGTATGCCCCAGCCTCTACCTAGTGCGAGACTTTGTGATAACAAAGGGATACTGACTGATACACGTTCCTAAACAAAAATGCACATTACACAAGCCACCCGTAGACTTGGTCCCTAATTTATAACTTGGATTTTTACGAGCCCCTTATATCCCCACTTGGTATGGACTACCTCTTAGCTTATTAATCCCATAATTTTTACTTAACATGTTTAAGTTCCTTAAGAAGCCCAATATAACCACGTGTTATATTCCTAGGTTTTACATTTCTATTTAATGTAATCTTTATATACACCCTTGCCCATGTTACTTAATGCCCAATTAAGCCCAATATATTCTAATTTACATGTTTTTCAATTACATGTTACTTAATGTCCAATTAAATGCAATTTATTCCAACTTATATAGCTGAATATTATTTAATTAAGATTTGTTCCAATTTAGTGTCCATTACTTGAATATAATATTCCTCAGTTCTCAACATGCCCAAAATCCTCTTTGTGTCATACTTTTAGTATTATTCCAATTTTTATGCAAATTAAATGATAAAGGCCTAGGCTCTCATTAGCCTAGGCTCAATGGAAAAATAAATAAAAATGATAAATTTGTCTAGGCTACTCGTAAGGCCTAGACTCTGAAATGAATAAAATAAATAATGCAGGGTATTAACAAGCTTTTTAGTCAAATCCGTCACACGTGGAATTTCTGGTTAGCAACGCGCACAAGTATTGAGAACAATGTCAAAAGACATAAAATAGTTTGGTCGAAGTCACAACGCAAATGTAAAATGGCATGAAATTCCTATTAGATGGCCTCTTTTGGGCCTGAAAACATGGATTATCATGCTTTGCGCCATAACTCTTGTAGTCCTCTGAATTAGCTTTAGGTACAACTTTTGTTTAACCCAAACAGCCTTACGATTTGGATGTTACGTCCGTTTCCGTGAACGTTCACAGAAGTATAGGCTGGCATTAATCGGCGATCGTTTGGATGAAGTGATGAAGCATCGAAAACTTGGATTTTGGCATTAACAAAACCCCAGATTTGGTCACCCCTCTAGTTCAGATCGCATGAGTAGATCGGGTCAGGTCTATACCCCGCGTGCATCAACAGATGGAAGCTCGGTGTAGGAGCACTACACCGGGTTGGGTTGGGTTGGGCCGAAAGTACCCGACCTGCCTACACATTGAATCACACACTAGCAAGCTTTGGTTCGGGTCAAAGAAAGAGGACTCGACCTGCTTAGGACATCATCTGCACCAAAGTGCATTTTTCTTCGGATCAAAGACACTGGCTCAGGTCGAGTAAGGCGGAACCCGACCCGCCTGCAACGTTATCTGGACTGCAATGTTTTCCTATTCATAAGGCAATATCTACTCTTATTAACTCGGATCAAATTACACTTGGCACGACATGATTAGGAGAGGATTTCTCTACGTCTTCCACCTCATTTGTAGATTCTTGGGATGTGTGCCATGTGGCATCGGACCTGAAACCCGCTGGAGCCTCCATACGGCTATAAATGCACCATTGCATGGCATTTTGATGGGACCTTGGGCTCTGAGCACTCTCGACCTCCATTGCAAACAACAAAAGACATTGTTTCTCTCCCGTTTCAAATTAGCATGAGGACTTCATGTATAAATGTCTTCTCTTTTCTCATTATAACACAAGATTGGTGTGTGTAAACGGATCTTACGGATTGTAAGGTAGAATCATACTTGTAACTTCTCAGAATTTAGGATGGTATAAAGTGGATGTAGGCATTGATTTAGCTGAACCACTATAAACACTTCGTGTGTCTCCTGTTATTTACGGTTTTCTTCATTATGTGATTGCGATTGTGAGGACTTCGCAGTGCATTTGGGTGTTAGTGCCAATTTTTGGTCTAACGCTTAAGCAAACAGGGTAAGGGGCACACGCTACTACTTTTTCTTCTAGCTTAAAAGAAAGCGGATTGCTTAGTTATTGGGTCAATTGTTAAAAGAAAGAAAGATGGAACCTTCTCTCGTGCTGAGGATGTTGGTACTGAAGGCACTAGGAACGAGGGAAGTCAAGAGGCTTCCTCTTGCGGAGATCCATTAGCATACTTGGCTAGAGATGAAATGGATGGAGTTATCGCTGTACTTAAAAAGCCAAATGGTAAGGCAAGATGAACTCCTTCTAAAACAACAAGTGATGATGAACGAATTCCTCGCTCGGATGAATGGAAGGCCAGGCATTGTTCAATTCATTGGAAATAACACTGAACGACTTAAGCAGCCCTCACCAACTGGGTCGGGATGGATCCTACCCGATCTACAGCTGGAAACAACATTGAACAGAGCGCAGAGCGGCCCAAAACCAAACCCGACTCAAGCAGGAACTCACCAGTTTGGGTCGGACCCGATGTAAACCGTAGGACTGAATGAAACAGGGGCCAATCGCCTCCCTTATGGAAATGAGCAACATGCAACGCTTAACGTTTTTAATGAAGACGTTGGCAACACTGGAATTCTAGGCTCAAGTCGAGCACGACCCACATCAATTCCAATTTGGATGGATACTTGAGCAACTGAACCTGCGCAGAGTTAACATGAAGCGGCTCGGATTGGAACACATGGACCGGATTAGGTCGAGCTATTTGACCCGCGACCCAGGGGAAACTTCGACTCGAAAGTCGAAACTCAGCATACGCACACTCATTTTTTAGGACTCAGCACTGGGGGCACCAACTCTGATCTTGGCAATTTGCAATAGCTTTATGATGGCAATCGGCTTGCCAATCTGATTCAACGCCTTTCGAGAAGCCTCATTTCTCAGAACGACGTGGATGACATCAATCACATCCCGTTCACAAGGAGAATCAGAAATCTTGCAATCCTCAAGACTTCAAACTTCCAGTTCTAGAACCTAACAATGGCAGGACGGATCCTACCGTACATCTGATGTAATACAAACAACATATGGAAGTCCTATCAGCGTCAGAAAACATCATGGCCAAATACTTTACTCTCTTCCTAACTGATATAGCTGCTACGTGGATTCGGCAGCTGGAATCAGAATCGATTAATACCTAGAACATGTTGGTCTCCCGATTCATCGAGCAATTTCGGTCTACATCTCTCGACCCAAGAATGTCATGTCGCTTGCTTCAATCAAGCAGAGGTTCAGAGAAACTTTGTGCTTATTCTTGGAAAGATTCAATGCTACAGTAGCATCAGTTGATCGACCTAAACCATCTATGGTATTGATGGAGGCAGTATTCGGCATTTTAGACAAGTCGGACCTCAAAACATCTTTGCACTGAGACCCACAGCGAGATCTCCGTAGGAAGTAGATGCCACTTTTTAGAAGGACATTCTCGATATCAACATGCTTAAAGGCGGATAACCATATGATTTTGGAAAAGGCAATGACAGAGGCAAAGGAAAAGTTGCTGTCAAGAATGATCACAAGACTCAGCCCCGGAGAAGGCCTAGATATGAATAGTACACTAAACTCAGTGCTCCACTGATTGACATTTACATTGATACAAATGGTACGATCTCCTGCCCAAAGCCTCCCAGGAGGAAGCCATGGAAAAATGCGATTCTCGACAACACTTCATATTTCATGGTATAGACGGTCGTGATACAAATGACGACAGGCATCTGCGAGATTTGATTGAGGAACGGGTTAGACGTAGAGAGCTACTCGAGTATGTGAAACAACCAACAACGCCTACATATTCGCTGCCATCTCTTGCTCCCTGGGGAGGATATAATTATAG
Source organism: Allium sativum (assembly GCA_030737875.1). Classification (NCBI taxonomy): domain Eukaryota; kingdom Viridiplantae; phylum Streptophyta; class Magnoliopsida; order Asparagales; family Amaryllidaceae; genus Allium; species Allium sativum. Next base: position 41,545,288 of record CM060913.1, read on the forward strand.
ATCGAGCTCTCATGTGATTGTCATCAACTGATCTGAATGAGATCATCCTACATTTTCTACATTTATTCGGATCTAAAATATGTTTTTGCTTTCTTTAGATTTTCCGGATGGCCAAATCTAAGTACATACGTGCGGGGTTAGGATTTAGCCCCAAAGCGAGCTTTGAATTCGATTATAAACCAATCAGGGTTTAATTTAGTTTTGTATTTTGAATTGAATAAGGAAAGAATTTACGAGCATGGATTATGTTTGGAAAATTTAGATATCATATCAGGTTGTGGTAGGGTTTTCAATCTCAATTAAAGTATGGCTTATACTTATCTTAGAACCCTAGGTATGGATTATGCTTAGGGATGGACAATCTTATCAGTCTATGGCAAGTATGTATTGTACTCAGTTGGATTCCTCAGTATGGATTGTACTCAGGAACGTTAAATCGTCTTGTCAGGATCTGACAAAAGAACTCAATAAAATTCGAGTATGGATTATGCTCGGTTTGAACTTTCAAGTATGGATTATGCGTGGAAGGTTAGGTCCCTCGCCAGGACCTAGCAGGATGATTTGAACATCTCTCGAGTATGGTTTATGCTCAACTGGACGCCTAAGCATGGTTTATGCTTGGAAAGGTTAAGCAGTACTTTTAGGATTTGGCATATCTGTTTGCCTCTTTTTCTTTGCAGGTACGGATTATACTCACAACTGGCGGGCTCGACTTGGCCCTAGTTTTCCAGGATTTCTTTCTAGCCATAATACGATTCCGAGCGATCGTCAATTTTCTGGACTTCTATTCATTATGGATTTCTCGAATTAACAAGGACATATATTCCTTTCTCCATAAAGATATGTTCTGAGGGGAAAAAGTTGTTGACAAGCTTTTTAGTCAAAGCCGTCATACGTGAAATTTATGGTTAGGAACATGCTCAAGCATTAAGAGCATTGTCAGAAGACACAAATTGATTTGGTCGAGGTCGCAGCGAAAATATAAAATGGCCCAAAACTCCAATCAAATGACCTCCTTTGGAGCCGAAAATATGGATTACGGTGCTTTACACCGTAATTTTGGTAGCCTACTAAATTTGCTTCAGGAACAACTTTTGCTTGGCCTAAATTGTCTTATGGTTTGGAAGTTACGCCCGTTTTCACTGAACGCGCACAGAAGTATAGGCTGGCATTAATCGACGATCAACTGGATGAAGTGACGAAGCATCATAAACTTGGATTGTAGCATCGATGAAACCCCGGATCAGGTCGCCTCGGGTTATATCGCATGAGTGGGCCAGGTCGGGTCTTGACCCTGTGTGCATCAATAGATGGAAGCTCGGTGCACGAGCACTACACTGGGTCGAGTCGGGCTGGAGGGGCCTGATCCGCCTATACATTGAATCGGACACTGGCAAGCTCTGGCTCGGGTCAAGGAAAGACGACCCGACCTGCCTTGGACATCATCTACAGCGATGTTTGTCTTGTCTTTGGATAGAAGACACTGGCTCGGGTCGGATAAGGCATAACCCATCCACCTGGAATGTTCTCTGGACTACAATGTTGACCTATTTTTAAGGCAACATCCGCTCCTATTAACTCGGATAAGTTATACTTGGCATGACATGATTAGGAGAGGATTTCTCCACGTTTTCCACCTCATTTTGAAATTCTTTGGATGCGTGCTAGGTGGCATCCGACTCGGAACCCCGAGGACTGATTATGGACTTAAAAGCATATAATGGTACATTGCAGGATTAAAAATAAACCCGATCACTGGGAATTGAGATGATAAAAATATACACGTCTCTCTTGTTGTAGATAAGGCACATGGATTATGACTAATTACCATCACCGGGTTAAGGAATGATTTTTCAGACATCTCCCTTGAGCATAGATATGTCACAATTGATTTGTGTGCGATTATTTGATTTACTGAGTGCTTGATAAGTCCATATAAATTTGTTTAGATCGACCCGTCGAAGTATGTTATTGCAAAAAATTTCAGAAATTTACGGTGTTAGCCAAATTTTAAGGAAAATTTGAAGTTCTTAGAAATTGAAAAGTTGAAGAATATAGGCCAGAATGAAATTTGAGTTGGTTAGTTAAACAAATTTCAGCCTATTCCTTTTTCGAGATGAAAAGTTTTAAGTGGAGGAGACTGTAACAACCCGGAATTTCCAAACCAAATTAAAATTTTAATTTAATCTATTTAAATAAAAATTTAATATAAATTGGTTATTTTTGTTAAAATAAAATTTGAGAATAATTTTAAAATTAGTTTTTATATTTTATTTGACTTAAAACAAGTTCACTAATTATTATTTTTATTTACAGGCCATAAATTTGAATATCGATATTTTAGGATTATATCGATCACTTATAAAATGACCATTTTTCTAGCAGTGTCGGAATTCGACAAAACCACTTTTGTTGGATTCGGAATGTCAAAATATATCATGATTCAAGTTTTCAAGTCCAACTGAGTTTGTATGTAGAAGATCAACCTATAAACGTACGTTGAAAATTGAGTTTGAATTTGAATTTAACTCAGAATAATGCTATTTTTCAAACAATCTCCAAATTCGAAGCGGTTAGGTTCATTGGAACCGTAATTCCGTAATGTAGTGAGATTCCTAATTTCGTAATTTTTGGAGTTAATGTGTGGCCGTGGGAGTGGAGCGATGTTTGCATATAGTAAGAAATACATCTTAACTTTTGGTCATTCAATGAATATTGTAAGATCAATGGGAATTAGTCACCTAGGCATCTCCCTCCTCCACATGGCTCGCTCTCCTCATTTGGTGCCTACATTAGTGGGTTTCTGGTTAATTAGGCTTAGTTAGCTTAAGAGTTTCATTCACTTTTGCAAATCACTAACTCAAGCTCCAAAAACACAAAAATTGTGCTAACTCTCCCTCCTCTAGCCTGCCCCGCATCCGGCCATGGCCCACCATCCCTACTACCCGCCACCTGTTGACGTCAGCACCTCCCCCACATGCAGTGTAGTAGCTCATCCCCTGTCCCTTCTTCTCTTCTCCAGTTGTCTTAAAAGTTTGCAAAATTGCTTCATTTTAGTGTCTACACCCCTCATACTACCTCTAGCACCTCTTATATAGCATCTACGTGCCATGTGTCACCCGATAGACCCCGCAACATCACTCATTCTCATTCGACAGTGAAGCTCGGAGCTTCTCGGACCTCCATTTCGCAAAAGATCGTCGCTTTCTAGATCCATTCACTAGTAAAGACGTGTACAAGAGTTGCCCTAAAGTTTGGAGCCATTTCGAATAAAAAAGCGACATTTTTAAGTGGTAGTGCATGCGAATAAAGTCGGATGTTGCGGCACAGTATTATACGATGGTTAGGGTGATATATTCTCACTTTATTTAGTGTATTTAATTAGCTTAATCAATTGTGAAAGGTTAACTAGTTAACCATTTTAAGTTATAAGTAAATGCAGCAAAATTAAGAGAATTGCAAGTTAGAAATCAGTTTATGTCACAATTAGAACAACATTAAAATATTTTGTATGGTTATTTCATCTGTTACATGTGATACCCCCGGAGTTCAACACATGAACTATTCGTTAAAACTTATTATTAGAAGCATTGTTTGAATATGCGACACTCGTATTTCAAACAATGCGATGGACACTTTATGGCACCGTAAAGGGCAATGGATGAATCATTGATTTATTGTGTTATGTAGGGATTGAAAATTTGATTGTTGTTGATTGAAATTGTAGTTAATTTGTTGATTGAAAAACCCATATAAGAGTTAACTGTTTTAATGCGTATATGGTATTTACCACAATATCTGATTGGATGTTATGATTGGTTGAATGTTATTCCAATCTAGAATAAGACAGATATATTAACATAATATTCAGTAAAAATCAAGTTTGATTTTGGATTTCCGCTTTTGGCTGAACACCAAGATTATAAAATTTTATAATAATATGTGATTTTCAATTTTTACTTAAAATTGAAATAGAAGTTGAAGTTGTTTTTAAACGAATTTATAAACGTTCTATAAATATGTTTTGAATGGAAATCAACAAAATATACTATATTAAATATATATATATATATATATATATATATATGGCTTGAGTAGAACGTGACGCGCGGTGACGGTTCACGAATTTCGCCCATGAACTTCGAATTGACGTAATGGGAGATCCAACCGTCGGATTCTCCTAAAAACAGAACCGATGGGTTCGTATCGAAAAGATATGTCCAATGACTATAAGCGGTCTAAATTTGGACAGTTAGATTTTAAAATATATCCAAATCAAATTTGGGAAGGTCATTATGTACGCAGTTCGGTGGTCGATATTGGAAACTGGTTGCGAGGGCCTTAATAAAATTATTAAAATTATGAATAAATTATGATAAATCATAATAAATGATTTGAAAAGAGTCTGGATTTAATATTCTAAGTTTTGAATGATAAATATTATTTTTATCTGAAAATTTTGCTTTACAACAAGAAGAAAAATCCAACTTTTTGAGTCCCAACATATGATTTGGGAAGAACTTGTATGGAAATAATCTTCGGATACTCCAATACTGGATTCCGTGATTATACAAATATCATTGTGGAATTTGGAAGATATTGATATCGTCATTCCAAAATGATATCCGTTGTTTTTAAAATTTGGTATGGAATGTAAGTCCACATGATTCCCATTTAAGGCTTTATATTTAATATCAAATTGGATTTTGGGTTCGCTTGGACGGTGGCTTTAATAACACTGTTCTTAAACCCTATTGAAATGTAAATAATGGAAGAAAGCGTTTAATTAATATTGAATATGGAATTTTTCCAATTTAATAATCTAAATTGGAATTGAATGGAAGTTGATTTGGGTTGTTGTGAGTGGTATCTTAAATAATATTGTTCTTAAACCTAGTTGTGAAGAAGGAATAAATCTTTTAAATAAGATTTAATGAATTTTCCAATTTATTTAATTAAATTGGGATTGAATGGAATTCGATTTCATAATAATTGAAATGAGCTTCTATAAAGAAGCCCTTTACTATTTAAGGAATTTAAAAGGCTTTGCCGCTATTCCACTTATAATATTAGTCTAATACGGAAATTTATATCGATTGTAAGTTGTTCAAATTTCCGTGAAGATTCCATATTTAATGGAAATTGATTTTGAGTTTATCATGAGCAGTGTTTAAATGACATTTGTTCTTTAACCCAATTAAAAACAAGATTAATTTTTCGTACATTGAATAATCATTAAGTAATGATTTTGAGATTAAACTAAGTCATAGTTTTAATGAATCTTTAATTAGAGTGAAAAGTGAATGGAGTGATTAAATTTACTGAATTCGAGAAGTGTTCAAGAATGGAGTGCCATCATTTTTACTCTATGCGATAGTTAAATCTTTAATTAGATTTGAACATTAGATGGTAATTAAATTTACCAATAATACAATGGGTGTTAAATATGAAGTGCTACCAGTTTTGCTCCATGGGATGAATAGGTTGGAAATGGAGATAATAAAAGGAATGATTACTTCGGTAAGGTTCGTTAATCTTGACTAGTTTATAAACCTTAATTTGGTTTAAGATGGTGAAAAGATATTATAAAACCTTTTGAAATGATCGGCTGTGTAGTTCTACGCTAAACATCCATTTCTCTCAAAAAAAACTTTTGAAATGAATATTTGAATAAAATAATATTCTGGATTGGAATAAGATGTGTGCTATCTTTATGCATTTATCACTTGATTACAAAGATTTGCTAGTTGTTCGGAAAGGTCGGGTTTAACTCATTTGAATAATTGTTATGATGACTAAAAATCAAAGAAATTGAAGGCGGTGAAAGACCAGTAATCTTCACATCGAAAGGATGGTTGCTGACGCCTTGGATTTGGGCCGCAACCTTGAATGGGTTATAGTGGTAGTGGTCCGGATGTAATTGTTAATTGTTCGGATATGCGAGGATCTCTCTCCTGTATTGGATATGTGGAACAAGGAATAAGGTGCCTTCGATTTCGTTCAAACCCAGAACAGACTTGGAATTGGATTATGTGTCAGATGTTGAAATTCGTTGCATATTAATTGATTTCTAATAATTATATATCTTTTTGGTTGCATAGAATTTATTCTCTTGCTTAACACCCATCTCTAAGACGTATGAGCTTAGAGGTTATATAATCGTAGATATCAATGGTATGTCATGGATTGACAACGTGGCATGCTAAGATGCAAATGATCAAGACTTTTGTTGAAAAGTAAGGTCTTGTGGATGATGATCAAAGCAAAACTTTAATATAGTTTTGCTTTGTGTATAGCGTTAATTCACAAGCGTCAGGCCCCGGTAGGAATCAAAAACGGGATTAGGAATAACAAGGAGTGCATGCTTTCTTTCTAGCTAGAAGTAGTGTCATGGTATGGAGCCCAAACATTTTTACTTATGTGGATGATGGATAGCGAGGTACCTCAGATATAGAGTGGATGAAAATGCTCAAGTGATAGGTCTGACAGGATATGGAAATGTATTGTTCAGGAATAACTAATCTATAAACGTTAGGTGTGGACTGGTGTAACACCCCACCTCCGTTAAGGTCACTCACAAAGGGAATGCCTTAACTTTGGTGGAGCATTTTAGTAAACAGAACAGAAACTTACAAGACAGATAAAACAGTACTTGAAAAATTTTAACTTTATTACAGCGGAAACAGAAATTAATATGGTTACATCCTTTCAATTTCAGAATTCAAGTACAAAATATCAGTCTTGTACAAAAGCCTTCAAAATGCATAGTTTAAAATCATAATCCCCATGGAACGGAAGCTATACAGAGCCAAGCCATACTTTAAGCACTTCAAGCAAAGAGAAATCCGGATCAAGCTAAAGTATTTCCCTCCTTGGATAACCTGGGGGGGAAACGGAAGAAAGGAGGCGAAACAACAAGGGTCAGACAAAAAGTCTGGCAAGTCCAGTGACTTTCAGCATATGAACAGATAATAATAATATGATATGAACATAAAACTGGATGTGAGATAACTATAACAGGTGTAGCAGAAAAACAGAATGATATAAACTATTGTTTTACACTTCTCTGCACTAATACTAGTATAGCAGAATTTAGGTGTCACCCTAATGTCTAAATTGAAGCAGGAACGGGTACAGAATACTTTAACAGAAACAGAATGCTAATAATGGGCCTTTACTACCCGATCAGAAACAGACAGAAGAAGAAACAGATTTATCCCTATGGAGACAGAATGTGGAATTAGGTGTACACTAGTAATGGGCCTTTACCACCCGAACAGACGGTACCACACAGAAACAGACAGGTGTTACCACCCAACAGAAACAGACGGTACCAACAGAAACAGACAGAACTAAGCGTACCCTAAAACCCTACCCCAAGCGATCGGCTCCCTAATACATAAATATCCTGTGTCGGCCCCACAGTAGGGTGTATTACTCCCTAAAGTGACAACCAATTGGCACAGACCTATTTACAGATGTCACGGCGTCTTACATCCTCAGAGGCAGACCGGGATCCATGCACGCACATGACCCGGTTGGAACGCACCATCAACACCCCTCGCCATTATCAGAATGAACCACTTATAATTAGTTCAGTAAGCGTGCCCGGACCCTACCTACTGTTGGGTCAAAGTTTTGATACCAGAAAGGGTTACTGACTAATATGGGTCCCAAACAACAGATGACACAAGTAATTCCCCTCCTAACCTTGTGTCCCCAGACTAACAGATTTCAGATTGACTTGTTTACAAGTTCAGACATACAGAATTCAGATTTACTAATTCACAAATTAAGTTAACAAGTTTTCAGACTAACAGGTCAGATGTACAGATTTTTCAGATTTGTCTAACTTTGTATTGGGCCTACAGATTCATGGACGGGTTTTACTACATCTATTAATCCCTTTGGTTTAACCCTATTTTCCCCAATACGTTTTAGACGTCATTCTTATCTTAGATTTTGCATTAATTAATTATTAATGCACAGACCTCTCACATTAGGTCGGTAGCTTGTGGCCGCTGGATATGCCGGGCGGTTCCGGGCAGACTTCTGCCACAAGCCAGACCTAACCTCGTGTCTTACGCATGTTATGACTAACTTCTCACATTAGAACCTATTGTTTGCGGCCACTGGATGTGCCGGGCGGTTCCGGGCAGATTTACGCCGCAAACTCATTCTAACCTCGAGTTAGCCATGTTTATCTTTGCGGCCAATTAATTAATAATTTACCGTTTATGCGCACGCCCAATATATATGCCAATTCAGATTATATCAATAACAGGATGATTATATCAACATAGCAGATAACAGATTTTATATGACTTAACGGATTTAACAGATTTAGCAACTTTGCAGATTTTGGCATATAACAGGTTAGGCATTTCAACCGACAAATTTAACAGATTAGGCATTTCAATCTAATTAGCAGTCTAGGCAATATAACAAAACTAGCAGTTTATGCAACTTGGCAAATTAGCAGATTTTAGCAAATTTAATATTTCTAAAGGTTCTATTTACATGCCTTGTCTAACCATAAATTAGGCCTAAGTTCATATGCCTAAATAATGTCATGATTCACAATATGATCATATACTTCCATGTTTGCATACATTTACATAGCACAGAATATGGACATAATTTACCCTATAACATATGTTCCAATTTTTGTTAAACTAGCATTTTACAGCAGATTCACATATAAATTATACCAAATATAACCATTAATTCCAATGCATGCCATATATCCAAAAATCCCTATTTAGGTGTAATCACAATAATAGATATCCTAATTAATGCAAATCTTTTACACCTAAGCTTCCGTATCTTCTTCTTTTTAAGTCATGAATCATTATGCAAACTATACCCAACAATCTAAATCTTTAAATCATATCTTCTAAAAATCAAACCTTGACTTTTATATGCATTTTGTTCAAAGTCTCACATCATATGTAATCTTACAGTGGTTCCTCTTCTTCTTTTATCACAGAATATGCATAGGTCTAAAACTAGTTTATAACATATGCTTATTTTTCTAATTAATTTCAGATCTAAATTACAACATAACTATGCATACAACATGCATAAATTACATGTTCATAGTCAAATTTATGCATCCAATCCCAAGTCACATGTCCAATATATTTTATGCCTCAGACCTAAAGTCATACATTCAATTTAGTCTTGCATCATTCATTATTTATCCCAAAATTTGCGTTCATACGTTCATCTCTTATGAGATTAGGCACAGGCTCGTGGTAGCCTGGCTATAAAAACAGAAAAGAAGAAAAGGGATACAGAACAGTCACAGAAAAACAAATCTGACAGAAGAGAATATATATAACAATCTCAGATTCAGAATTAAAAACATATCAAAATTACAATTAACGTTTATAGCGGAAAATAACTGTACTTGCCTTGATTGGATTAAAGAAAGAACTTTAACTTGTTGTAGAATCTTTGCAGAAACTTTAATCTCTAGTTTGAATTGAGTTGCTTAGGCTGATGTTGATTATCTTCTAGTTTTAATTCCAGCAGAGCAGAGACGCCATTTTTATTTTTAATTAGAAGAAGAGAGCAATGGAGGCTAGAGAATTGTGTAAGAAACCTAGGTAGAGTCTAGGGTCATTTTATAGGGGTAATGAACTGATTAGGGCCATTGATGTTGCTTGGATTGATCGTAGCCATTCATCCTAAGGAGAGACCAATTAGAACTTGCCACCTAGCCCTAATGACAAAGCAGACTACAGAAAATCGACCAACATAAAATAGGCCAGCCAGGGTAGACTGGGTTCGACCTGGGTCTGGACCAGGTCGACAGCCCTGTCGACAGCCCTGTCGACCTGGCTAGACCAGGTCGACAGCCCAGTCGACCTGGGTGTCTTAGGCGGGACTTTTCCCGCCCTGGCCAATTGGGCCCGATTTTTAATTTTAGACTTGATTCAGAAACTTCCGGAGGCTATATCTTCTTCATACGGACTCCGTTTTTCGAAAACTCGGACTCTATTTCGCGTATTTTTCCGAGACGAACGCAATGGCGTATCCCGTTTCCCTTAGTTCTTTGATTTCAAATTAATTATACTTTAATTTGTTAATTCCACAGTTATAGAATACACGGGGTGTTACATTCTCCCCCACTTAAAAGGATTTCGTCCCCGAAATCTTCAAGTTAAGAAGAATGCGTCCTACCATCCAATCATCCATCTACTAAATCATCAACCACAGGCATCCATTGTCCTTATAGACTTCTAATGCTTTCATGTTTAAATGCACAGTGTGTGTTCATGTCCGTATCTAATGCAAAATCAGGCGGCCCACTGATTCAGTCGACCTCCTTAATGCAAATCATGTTAGTGCCATGAGTCCAATATGTATGCAAATTCTCCTATTTGACACATATCATTTCTATATGAGTGCACAACTGCTCATTCATATGCAACATCCATATGCTGATTCAACCATTTTGCATCCATAAAAATTTTAAAATGCTCACACATCCATATGCAGTATGAGAGTGCTTTCGAGCCGATCTAGTGCCTAGTGTGTGTATATGCATCCACGAGCAACCACTAGCAACCACTTGCATCCACTTGCAACCATCAAACATAACATATCTCAAACACATGTTTACACCCATTAGTTCCTACCTAAAGTTCCAATATTCGATCGATAGGATACAGTCGAATGATGGAAGCAAGTACAGATAGAACGAAAGTTTGGTTCCCATTAGACATGGGTCCTAAGTATCGGCCCCAAAGACCGAAACCAACATCAAATTGACACCCAGAGGATTACCTTCTTTAGACAATGTCAAAACTGGAAATCCTATAAAAAGTATTTAGATATTTACAGACTACTGGTACAGATCAGGTTTCCTAATGATTCTTAGGAAGCTAAGCATGATAAAATCATACCCCACGAAAACTCAGAATGTATGCGTCATACTTGACTCCTAACACAGATATCCCTCAAACCTCAATCTATAACCCTTATGGGTCTGAGTCTACAGCGGAATTCAGAAATAATACTAGTATTAAAGTGCAAAGTACCGATTACAAAACCCAAATACCAGAATCAGAAAAAAAAGTCTTAACTCCATAATCAAATAAAGAAATTAAACCTACTATAGAAATTTTCCTATTCTATCCTAGCCACTAGCCTCAAGAGTGTTCGCCTGCCTTCCTTGTCCTCGTCTCTTCGGGCAGTCCCTAGTAAAGTGCCCCATCTCACCACAGTTGAAGCAAGCACCCTCCCCTTCCTCTTTCGGTAATCCTTATTCAGATAAGTCGAGCTTCCATAAGTAAAACACTTTCCTCCTTATCTTCAATCTTTCCTTCCTTCTTTTGTGTTTCCCTTTTTGCCTCCATCGTCCGGAAAAATCCTTCAAAGCTCTAAAGAAAACTAGCCGCAGGTGAAACTACTACAGCTATCGATGGAAGTCGGGCACTACTTTGCCCTTCGATGAGGTTACCTCCCAGAAAACCGGGAGCCCCAGAGACTCAAGAAAGAAGGAAACAAGGATTCAAGCAGAGGATCAAAAGATAGATATATGGCTTAGGGGACTATGTTTTTCAAAATAAGCTTTACTTTTGAAAATACTTCCTTTTTAAATCCTTTTTGAAAATAGTTTTCAAAACTTTTTATCAAATCTGGTAACCTTCAGCTCTGATACCAAGTGTAACACCCCACCTCCGTTAAGGTCACTCACAAAGGAAATGCCTTAACTTTGGTGGAGCATTTTAGTAAACAGAACAGAAACTTACAAGACAGATAAAACAGTACTTGAAAAATTTTAACTTTATTACAGCGGAAACAGAAATTAATATGGTTACATCCTTTCAATTTCAGAATTCAAGTACAAAATATCAGTCTTGTACAAAAGCCTTCAAAATGCATAGTTTAAAATCATAATCCCCATGGAACGGAAGCTATACAGAGCCAAGCCATACTTTAAGCACTTCAAGCAAAGAGAAATCCGGATCAAGCTAAAGTATTTCCCTCCTTGGATAACCTGGGGGGGAAACGGAAGAAAGGAGGCGAAACAACAAGGGTCAGACAAAAAGTCTGGCAAGTCCAGTGACTTTCAGCATATGAACAGATAATAATAATATGATATGAACATAAAACTGGATGTGAGATAACTATAACAGGTGTAGCAGAAAAACAGAATGATATAAACTATTGTTTTACACTTCTCTGCACTAATACTAGTATAGCAGAATTTAGGTGTCACCCTAATGTCTAAATTGAAGCAGGAACGGGTACAGAATACTTTAACAGAAACAAAATGCTAATAATGGGCCTTTACTACCCGATCAGAAACAGACAGAAGAAGAAACAGATTTATCCCTATGGAGACAGAATGTGGAATTAGGTGTACACTAGTAATGGGCCTTTACCACCCGAACAGACGGTACCACACAGAAACAGACAGGTGTTACCACCCAACAGAAACAGACGGTACCAACAGAAACAGACAGAACTAAGCGTACCCTAAAACCCTACCCCAAGCGATCGGCTCCCTAATACATAAATATCCTGTGTCGGCCCCACAGTAGGGTGTATTACTCCCTAAAGTGACAACCAATTGGCACAGACCTATTTACAGATGTCACGGCGTCTTACATCCTCAGAGGCAGACCGGGATCCATGCACGCACATGACCCGGTTGGAACGCACCATCAACACCCCTCGCCATTATCAGAATGAACCACTTATAATTAGTTCAGTAAGCGTGCCCGGACCCTACCTACTGTTGGGTCAAAGTTTTGATACCAGAAAGGGTTACTGACTAATATGGGTCCCAAACAACAGATGACACAAGTAATTCCCCTCCTAACCTTGTGTCCCCAGACTAACAGATTTCAGATTGACTTGTTTACAAGTTCAGACATACAGAATTCAGATTTACTAATTCACAAATTAAGTTAACAAGTTTTCAGACTAACAGGTCAGATGTACAGATTTTTCAGATTTGTCTAACTTTGTATTGGGCCTACAGATTCATGGACGGGTTTTACTACATCTATTAATCCCTTTGGTTTAACCCTATTTTCCCCAATACGTTTTAGACGTCATTCTTATCTTAGATTTTGCATTAATTAATTATTAATGCACAGACCTCTCACATTAGGTCGGTAGCTTGTGGCCGCTGGATATGCCGGGCGGTTCCGGGCAGACTTCTGCCACAAGCCAGACCTAACCTCGTGTCTTACGCATGTTATGACTAACTTCTCACATTAGAACCTATTGTTTGCTGCCACTGGATGTGCCGGGCGGTTCCGGGCAGATTTACGCCGCAAACTCATTCTAACCTCGAGTTAGCCATGTTTATCTTTGCGGCCAATTAATTAATAATTTACCGTTTATGCGCACGCCCAATATATATGCCAATTCAGATTATATCAATAACAGGATGATTATATCAACATAGCAGATAATAGATTTTATATGACTTAACGGATTTAACAGATTTAGCAACTTTGCATATTTTGGCATATAACAGGTTAGGCATTTCAACCGACAAATTTAACAGATTAGGCATTTCAATCTAATTAGCAGTCTAGGCAATATAACAAAACTAGCAGTTTAGGCAACTTGGCAAATTAGCAGATTTTAGCAAATTTAATATTTCTAAAGGTTCTATTTACATGCCTTGTCTAACCATAAATTAGGCCTAAGTTCATATGCCTAAATAATGTCATGATTCACAATATGATCATATACTTCCATGTTTGCATACATTTACATAGCGCAGAATATGGACATAATTTACCCTATAACATATGTTCCAATTTTTGTTAAACTAGCATTTTACAGCAGATTCACATATAAATTATACCAAATATAACCATTAATTCCAATGCATGCCATATATCCATAAATCCCTATTTAGGTGTAATCACAATAATAGATATCCTAATTAATGCAAATCTTTTACACCTAAGCTTCCGTATCTTCTTCTTTTTAAGTCATGAATCATTATGCAAACTATACCCAACAATCTAAATCTTTAAATCATATCTTCTAAAAATCAAACCTTGACTTTTATATGCATTTTGTTCAAAGTCTCACATCATATGTAATCTTACAGTGGTTCCTCTTCTTCTTTTATCACAGAATATGCATAGGTCTAAAACTAGTTTATAACATATGCTTATTTTTCTAATTAATTTCAGATCTAAATTACAACATAACTATGCATACAACATGCATAAATTACATGTTCATAGTCAAATTTATGCATCCAATCCCAAGTCACATGTCCAATATATTTTATGCCTCAGACCTAAAGTCATACATTCAATTTAGTCTTGCATCATTCATTATTTATCCCAAAATTTGCGTTCATACGTTCATCTCTTATGAGATTAGGCACAGGCTCGTGGTAGCCTGGCTATAAAAACAGAAAAGAAGAAAAGGGATACAGAACAGTCACAGAAAAACAAATCTGACAGAAGAGAATATATATAACAATCTCAGATTCAGAATTAAAAACATATCAAAATTACAATTAACGTTTATAGCGGAAAATAACTGTACTTGCCTTGATTGGATTAAAGAAAGAACTTTAACTTGTTGTAGAATCTTTGCAGAAACTTTAATCTCTAGTTTGAATTGAGTTGCTTAGGCTGATGTTGATTATCTTCTAGTTTTAATTCCAGCAGAGCAGAGACGCCATTTTTATTTTTAATTAGAAGAAGAGAGCAATGGAGGCTAGAGAATTGTGTAAGAAACCTAGGTAGAGTCTAGGGTCATTTTATAGGGGTAATGAACTGATTAGGGCCATTGATGTTGCTTGGATTGATCGTAGCCATTCATCCTAAGGAGAGACCAATTAGAACTTGCCACCTAGCCCTAATGACAAAGCAGACTACAGAAAATCGACCAACATAAAATAGGCCAGCCAGGGTAGACTGGGTTCGACCTGGGTCTGGACCAGGTCGACAGCCCTGTCGACAGCCCTGTCGACCTGGCTAGACCAGGTCGACAGCCCAGTCGACCTGGGTGTCTTAGGCGGGACTTTTCCCGCCCTGGCCAATTGGGCCCGATTTTTAATTTTAGACTTGATTCAGAAACTTCCGGAGGCTATATCTTCTTCATACGGACTCCGTTTTTCGAAAACTCGGACTCTATTTCGCGTATTTTTCCGAGACGAACGCAATGGCGTATCCCGTTTCCCTTAGTTCTTTGATTTCAAATTAATTATACTTTAATTTGTTAATTCCACAGTTATAGAATACACGGGGTGTTACATTCTCCCCCACTTAAAAGGATTTCGTCCCCGAAATCTTCAAGTTAAGAAGAATGCGTCCTACCATCCAATCATCCATCTACTAAATCATCAACCACAGGCATCCATTGTCCTTATAGACTTCTAATGCTTTCATGTTTAAATGCACAGTGTGTGTTCATGTCCGTATCTAATGCAAAATCAGGCGGCCCACTGATTCAGTCGACCTCCTTAATGCAAATCATGTTAGTGCCATGAGTCCAATATGTATGCAAATTCTCCTATTTGACACATATCATTTCTATATGAGTGCACAACTGCTCATTCATATGCAACATCCATATGCTGATTCAACCATTTTGCATCCATAAAAATTTTAAAATGCTCACACATCCATATGCAGTATGAGAGTGCTTTCGAGCCGATCTAGTGCCTAGTGTGTGTATATGCATCCACGAGCAACCACTAGCAACCACTTGCATCCACTTGCAACCATCAAACATAACATGTCTCAAACACATGTTTACACCCATTAGTTCCTACCTAAAGTTCCAATATTCGATCGATAGGATACAGTCGAATGATGGAAGCAAGTACAGATAGAACGAAAGTTTGGTTCCCATTAGACATGGGTCCTAAGTATCGGCCCCAAAGACCGAAACCAACATCAAATTGACACCCAGAGGATTACCTTCTTTAGACAATGTCAAAACTGGAAATCCTATAAAAAGTATTTAGATATTTACAGACTACTGGTACAGATCAGGTTTCCTAATGATTCTTAGGAAGCTAAGCATGATAAAATCATACCCCACGAAAACTCAGAATGTATGCGTCATACTTGACTCCTAACACAGATATCCCTCAAACCCCAATCTATAACCCTTATGGGTCTGAGTCTACAGCGGAATTCAGAAATAATACTAGTATTAAAGTGCAAAGTACCGATTACAAAACCCAAATACCAGAATCAGAAAAAAAAGTCTTAACTCCATAATCAAATAAAGAAATTAAACCTACTATAGAAATTTTCCTATTCTATCCTAGCCACTAGCCTCAAGAGTGTTCGCCTGCCTTCCTTGTCCTCGTCTCTTCGGGCAGTCCCTAGTAAAGTGCCCCATCTCACCACAGTTGAAGCAAGCACCCTCCCCTTCCTCTTTCGGTAATCCTTATTCAGATAAGTCGAGCTTCCATAAGTAAAACACTTTCCTCCTTATCTTCAATCTTTCCTTCCTTCTTTTGTGTTTCCCTTTTTGCCTCCATCGCCCGGAAGAATCCTTCAAAGCTCTAAAGAAAACTAGCCGCAGGTGAAACTACTACAGCTATCGATGGAAGTCGGGCACTACTTTGCCCTTCGATGAGGTTACCTCCCAGAAAACCGGGAGCCCCAGAGACTCAAGAAAGAAGGAAACAAGGATTCAAGCAGAGGATCAAAAGATAGATATATGGCTTAGGGGACTATGTTTTTCAAAATAAGCTTTACTTTTGAAAATACTTCCTTTTTAAATCCTTTTTGAAAATAGTTTTCAAAACTTTTTATCAAATCTGGTAACCTTCAGCTCTGATACCAAGTGTAACACCCCACCTCCGTTAAGGTCACTCACAAAGGGAATGCCTTAACTTTGGTGGAGCATTTTAGTAAACAGAACAGAAACTTACAAGACAGATAAAACAGTACTTGAAAAATTTTAACTTTATTACAGCGGAAACAGAAATTAATATGGTTACATCCTTTCAATTTCAGAATTCAAGTACAAAATATCAGTCTTGTACAAAAGCCTTCAAAATGCATAGTTTAAAATCATAATCCCCATGGAACGGAAGCTATACAGAGCCAAGCCATACTTTAAGCACTTCAAGCAAAGAGAAATCCGGATCAAGCTAAAGTATTTCCCTCCTTGGATAACCTGGGGGGGAAACGGAAGAAAGGAGGCGAAACAACAAGGGTCAGACAAAAAGTCTGGCAAGTCCAGTGACTTTCAGCATATGAACAGATAATAATAATATGATATGAACATAAAACTGGATGTGAGATAACTATAACAGGTGTAGCAGAAAAACAGAATGATATAAACTATTGTTTTACACTTCTCTGCACTAATACTAGTATAGCAGAATTTAGGTGTCACCCTAATGTCTAAATTGAAGCAGGAACGGGTACAGAATACTTTAACAGAAACAGAATGCTAATAATGGGCCTTTACTACCCGATCAGAAACAGACAGAAGAAGAAACAGATTTATCCCTATGGAGACAGAATGTGGAATTAGGTGTACACTAGTAATGGGCCTTTACCACCCGAACAGACGGTACCACACAGAAACAGACAGGTGTTACCACCCAACAGAAACAGACGGTACCAACAGAAACAGACAGAACTAAGCGTACCCTAAAACCCTACCCCAAGCGATCGGCTCCCTAATACATAAATATCCTGTGTCGGCCCCACAGTAGGGTGTATTACTCCCTAAAGTGACAACCAATTGGCACAGACCTATTTACAGATGTCACGGCGTCTTACATCCTCAGAGGCAGACCGGGATCCATGCACGCACATGACCCGGTTGGAACGCACCATCAACACCCCTCGCCATTATCAGAATGAACCACTTATAATTAGTTCAGTAAGCGTGCCCGGACCCTACCTACTGTTGGGTCAAAGTTTTGATACCAGAAAGGGTTACTGACTAATATGGGTCCCAAACAACAGATGACACAAGTAATTCCCCTCCTAACCTTGTGTCCCCAGACTAACAGATTTCAGATTGACTTGTTTACAAGTTCAGACATACAGAATTCAGATTTACTAATTCACAAATTAAGTTAACAAGTTTTCAGACTAACAGGTCAGATGTACAGATTTGTCTAACTTTGTATTGGGCCTACAGATTCATGGACGGGTTTTACTACATCTATTAATCCCTTTGGTTTAACCCTATTTTCCCCAATACGTTTTAGACGTCATTCTTATCTTAGATTTTGCATTAATTAATTATTAATGCACAGACCTCTCACATTAGGTCGGTAGCTTGTGGCCGCTGGATATGCCGGGCGGTTCCGGGCAGACTTCTGCCACAAGCCAGACCTAACCTCGTGTCTTACGCATGTTATGACTAACTTCTCACATTAGAACCTATTGTTTGCGGCCACTGGATGTGCCGGGCGGTTCCGGGCAGATTTACGCTGCAAACTCATTCTAACCTCGAGTTAGCCATGTTTATCTTTGCGGCCAATTAATTAATAATTTACCGTTTATGCGCACGCCCAATATATATGCCAATTCAGATTATATCAATAACAGGATGATTATATCAACATAGCAGATAACAGATTTTATATGACTTAACGGATTTAACAGATTTAGCAACTTTGCAGATTTTGGCATATAACAGGTTAGGCATTTCAACCGACAAATTTAACAGATTAGGCATTTCAATCTAATTAGCAGTCTAGGCAATATAACAAAACTAGCAGTTTAGGCAACTTGGCAAATTAGCAGATTTTAGCAAATTTAATATTTCTAAAGGTTCTATTTACATGCCTTGTCTAACCATAAATTAGGCCTAAGTTCATATGCCTAAATAATGTCATGATTCACAATATGATCATATACTTCCATGTTTGCATACATTTACATAGCGCAGAATATGGACATAATTTACCCTATAACATATGTTCCAATTTTTGTTAAACTAGCATTTTACAGCAGATTCACATATAAATTATACCAAATATAACCATTAATTCCAATGCATGCCATATATCCATAAATCCCTATTTAGGTGTAATCACAATAATAGATATCCTAATTAATGCAAATCTTTTACACCTAAGCTTCCGTATCTTCTTCTTTTTAAGTCATGAATCATTATGCAAACTATACCCAACAATCTAAATCTTTAAATCATATCTTCTAAAAATCAAACCTTGACTTTTATATGCATTTTGTTCAAAGTCTCACATCATATGTAATCTTACAGTGGTTCCTCTTCTTCTTTTATCACAGAATATGCATAGGTCTAAAACTAGTTTATAACATATGCTTATTTTTCTAATTAATTTCAGATCTAAATTACAACATAACTATGCATACAACATGCATAAATTACATGTTCATAGTCAAATTTATGCATCCAATCCCAAGTCACATGTCCAATATATTTTATGCCTCAGACCTAAAGTCATACATTCAATTTAGTCTTGCATCATTCATTATTTATCCCAAAATTTGCGTTCATACGTTCATCTCTTATGAGATTAGGCACAGGCTCGTGGTAGCCTGGCTATAAAAACAGAAAAGAAGAAAAGGGATACAGAACAGTCACAGAAAAACAAATCTGACAGAAGAGAATATATATAACAATCTCAGATTCAGAATTAAAAACATATCAAAATTACAATTAACGTTTATAGCGGAAAATAACTGTACTTGCCTTGATTGGATTAAAGAAAGAACTTTAACTTGTTGTAGAATCTTTGCAGAAACTTTAATCTCTAGTTTGAATTGAGTTGCTTAGGCTGATGTTGATTATCTTCTAGTTTTAATTCCAGCAGAGCAGAGACGCCATTTTTATTTTTAATTAGAAGAAGAGAGCAATGGAGGCTAGAGAATTGTGTAAGAAACCTAGGTAGAGTCTAGGGTCATTTTATAGGGGTAATGAACTGATTAGGGCCATTGATGTTGCTTGGATTGATCGTAGCCATTCATCCTAAGGAGAGACCAATTAGAACTTGCCACCTAGCCCTAATGACAAAGCAGACTACAGAAAATCGACCAACATAAAATAGGCCAGCCAGGGTAGACTGGGTTCGACCTGGGTCTGGACCAGGTCGACAGCCCTGTCGACAGCCCTGTCGACCTGGCTAGACCAGGTCGACAGCCCAGTCGACCTGGGTGTCTTAGGCGGGACTTTTCCCGCCCTGGCCAATTGGGCCCGATTTTTAATTTTAGACTTGATTCAGAAACTTCCGGAGGCTATATCTTCTTCATACGGACTCCGTTTTTCGAAAACTCGGACTCTATTTCGCGTATTTTTCCGAGACGAACGCAATGGCGTATCCCGTTTCCCTTAGTTCTTTGATTTCAAATTAATTATACTTTAATTTGTTAATTCCACAGTTATAGAATACACGGGGTGTTACAACTGGCCCTGCAAGATCCAGGGTTTCCCATAGGTGTGATCTTGGGTCATCTTGCTAGAGGTGACTGAATTGGAAGGAGCCATCCCTTGCCTTGACTCATGATGGAAATCCAATTTCCAATATGCACCTCTTCGGTTTTAGTTGTAAACCCATATGGCAACATGGCAGGATAGGGTACTATGCCGTCTATGATTGATATTTTTATATTCGAAGTTGTTTTATACACTATGCACTTATGGTGATATCAAAAGATTTGTTTTAAAACGTACCAAGCATGTTTATCTATTATAAGGTAAAACTCTATCCTCCGACTTGCATTGCATTGTGTGATAGGAGATGAGTCTTATAATAGCTTCATTTTTCCAAAAAGCATTGCAATGTTTATAAATTATTTTGTTTCAAAGTATTTATGGAAGTAAACTTGTTCCGTGACATACGAAGTGGTCCCATTATATTTATCCAACTTTTTTTTTAAAGTTGAATAACTGTTTTAGCTCTCACACAAGTCCCATGACCAACTCGGAGTTTATTGTTTTAACCAAAACTGTGGATGACCTTATTTTCCACACGGGCAGTCGGTAGTTTTGGTTTTGCAGATTCTTTTCTTTCCAAGGATCCTAAATTATAGCTGGAGCTATATTCATAAAGTTCTGTATCATTGTATTGTCTTCAGCTGTGTTAGTCGATGTTTTCCACTGCACTGTATTTACTTTATATAACATTTTCGTTGTTATGTAATCTAATTATTCTCTGATACTTGTAATTCCGCTATACATTTGTTTTCCGCACTCTTGTATTCTTGTGCTGTGATGTAAATTGTTGTAAAAGTAATGGAAAAAACTATTGTCCAATGTTATGATGAGTCATGTTCTCATACAATCCGAGCTTTTTCATCTCCGAAGAGATCGGTGGATTTCGAAGCGTAACATGGTCGTTAAACGATTATAGCACTGTTTTTCTAAAAAATTGATTTTGGCACAACTCAAAATCAATAGGGCGAAATCTAATTTTTTTCTCTTAAGAATGAAGTAAGACAAAAGGTACAATAATTTGTTTGGATTGATTATTAGACTTACGTATTTAATTTTATAATCAAATATCTTGCGGTTCCGGACTCCTGTTCAAATGCCACAACTGACGTTACTAGAGTTATACTTTTATTTTGAGCACACTGGAACAGGTTCCGAAGCCTGATTTAATTCAATGGGGACGATAACAATTTAAATTAGTGATTTAAATTAAATTCAAATTTAATTATTTCTAAGAACTTTCTGATTGTAGGATTAAATGATAAATCCATATGCTACGAAATTCAAAAGCCGATAATAACACAATATTATGGATCCGATGGAATTAGTTTCATTGAAATCCAGGGTCGTTTGAAAATTAACTATTTTTAACTACCATATTAAATCGATATAATATTATTTTAAATTCAAAACAAACAAATTCTTGATAATAAATTATTACTATCGTTTATATTTGAATAGAATTTCTATTGATCATCTGAATCGTTTCGATTCAGTTTTAAGTTCAAACTCAAATTTTGTGGGACCACACCACTGAATTTTGTATACCTGGAAGGGCAAACTTCGAATTTTTCATCCCTCTATTAATTGCAAAAGAATAACGTGTTCCCCCCAAGAGATACGAATTCCATATCAAAAGGGATATGAAAAACGTATCCCTTAGGATATAACTTCCTCATCTTACCAGGGGGATATGGGTTCTCGTATCCCTTTTGGGATACTGTAGTTTCATATCCCTTGGGGATACGAGTTTTCTTATCCGCTGAGGGATACGAACTCGTATCTCTAGGGATACAAACTCGTATCTCTAGGGATATGAACTCATATCATTTGGGGATATGATTTTTCGTATCCCCTAGAGGATACTAACCAGTATCCCAGGGATACATTGAAGAGGCTTCCGTGTGAAGTGGGATGTGTAATGGGAGATGGAAGGATTTTACATTCATGTTTCCAGTCATGGGAGTTGAATCATAAGGGAGTCGAGTTCCCTGGTGCAAAACGCTGGGATTCGAATTCTTGGTTGCTAAGTCCGAGGATTCGAAATGTTCGTATAGCACATCTTAAGGGACTCGAAATGTATGTTTCAGAGGGATTCGAAATTTATGAAATAAGGGATTCGAAATGTACTTTTTAGAAGTGTTATGAGGCCTACACTCAAGAGACTTCACTAGGGAATGAATCCTTCATGCTTTGGAGACATTTCGGGCTTTGGTGCCACACGATGTATTGAGGCGAGCGGGCCTGGGGTACTTTTAGGAATCGGACCAAAAGGCCGGTTAATAGGAAACCTCGGGATTATATAATTCCTCTGAGTTTGACTTAATTCACCGTTTCCTAGATATTAGAAGCCTAACTTCGAAGATTAGTTACTCATCCTTCAAGAAGAGGAGAGTATCACGCTTAGGACTCAAAGATCACAGTTACCTTGGGATAAGGGATTCATAAGCTCATTACAAGTAGAAAGCTAGATGCTTCATAATGGTTACTTCAGTAATTATCTCAAAGTTGATGGTTTTGTCGTGAATTAGCAATAAGGAAATAAGTGGAATAGGTGACAAGTGCTAAGTCTCTCTTTTATTTACACTTGCTTGACTACATAGAATGTTACAATTAAAATCCCCAAATCTATTTAGAAATTAAGTTTTTATCTCTCAGAAATGGATACAGGATTTTGGAATGAGGAAAAAGTCCCCAAAATGTGACCCTCGGGGTCTTATTTATAGAGGATTTGGATCACCCATTTGTAGCAAACAAGTGAGAATCTTGGTTCCATATCAATACTCTAGTCTCGGCCTGATTAAAGGGCATTTTGGTTTAGTTTCAAATTCTTTGGTTCTAGTTTAGGCTATGGTCTTCTGATGCATGTATTTCTAGGTACCGGTCTGCTTCAGGGATTCTAGGTGCTGCCTTGGTCTTGGTATTGATACCAAGCTAATTGGTATCAGAAGCACTTTGTTTGCTCCTATTCTATTTGTTGGTCATGCTCCTTTCTTCATAACCTTGGTATGATCTTTGATAACTATTGATAACAATTCCATTTTTATCGGTAGTGTTTTACTTTCTCCCCTATTGGTCTCTTGCTTTCTCTTGCATGCATTTGGTATCAAATTTCATGCTTCTGCCTTTGGACATATGGTTTCTCCTTTGTTGTCTTTATGTTTTTGTCTTCCTTGTCCAATACTGATGCCAAGCTAACTAGTAGTTATGAGTTAGCATCCACATCATGCATTTGTTGTCACTTCCTTAGTATCATTACCAAGCCATTTACTTTCATTGGGTTGTGCCGATAGCATATGTACCAAGCCCTCATTTTGGTGTTGGTTCTGTATCCCCAATCTTGTTGCTCTAATGTTGGCTCCGTTGGCCCAGTCCATAATTATCGGTTTGGTCCTTTCCGAATATTTTGCTTTGGCGTCGTCCTTGTGTCTACACCCTGGCGCTCCAGTATCGGTTTAGCATTTTCCAAGCTCGTGCTTTTGGTATCGATCTCAATGTGATATCTCTTCACTTTCCTCTTGTTTTGGTAGTGAAATATGGTAGTAACATTTTCCCTCCCCCTTTGTGAAGTGGTATTTTCGATTTTCATGTCAATAGCTTCGCCTTTTGCATTGTATTGTCTTGAAAGTAAATGATTTTCCTGCCTTTTATCCTTCTGTAGTCGATTTGAATCGTTGACTTGTATTTGCATCAACGGTTATGATGAAAGGTGATTTAATATAAGACCTCTTCTCCTCTCCTCCTTTTCTTCACCTGCAAGATATATAATTGGAACGAGAATCACAATTCCCCAAAATTCCGTAAACTTCCATAGCTACAAATTCGATTGCTTTGGCGTAAGTTTTCTATTTTATGAATCGATTTAAGTTAGTGTCTGAAAATCGTCATCTCTTGAACTTGATTATGAATACAATCAAGGTCAAAAAAACTCTGATTTCTTACTAGAAGTAAATCTATCATCTATCATTCCCGATGATCTGAAATTATATGTTTTTCAGGGCTTAAAGTGCAAAATTAACCATATAGGAAATGAAGAACTTCAATTTACAGCTATGGGGATGGAGTTCTCTTCAATACCTATGGAATCAAATTCAAAAACTTCTAGCTTATTTAGGTTTCGGCCTCACTGACATCGAAATCCTCTTTTATTTTCTAGTTTTGGTTTAATATATACCAAAGTCGTGTTTCGGCTTCGATTAAGTTTGGTATTTCGGTGTCCGTTAGACCTATACTGATACTAAAACGTTCTTGGTTTTGATTTCATTAGTAAAGAACTTTAAATCTCCTTGGCATCGACTAAGTCTCGAGTATCCATAATATGCAGTGTGGTTTTGATATCAACTTCACTAAGAACTTGGGCTTGTTCCAGTTTCGACTCCACCGATACCAAAGACTTGTCAATTTTGTTTTCGGCATTATCACCATCAATATGGACAATACTAAAGACTTAGCTACTTTAAGCATATATAAATTGCATGATGTTATAGGATTTTTTTTGAGAATTCGATTCTAATAACCCAAGGTATGTTCCAATCCTCAACGAGAATATTAGATAACTAATATCAATTAGTTCTGATCATGGTTTCAAATTTACAAACAGTCCATACTTCATTTATGAAAATTGTTTGTTTTTTCTTAACTTCTGTTAAATCACTGTGCTAATGTGTTTATATGGAATAATGTCACCTGGCAGCATCGTGTCTAAGAAGCAAAGTGCTGACAAATCAAATCCAGATATTTATTCAACCCCTCAGCCGAAGAAGGAAATTGTTCCATAGCATTCTCTCAGTCAATTCAAAGTGAAGTGGACATGATTCTGAAGGAATTTGGTATGGCTGGGATAGATGCGATCCCTACTTCTGAAAAAGATACCATTTAGAATCCACTAGAAGGATTCATCGTGTATTTGGCTATTCATATCTGGCGTGGTGGCTTCTTCCCATTCCCAGTTTTCATTTCAAGGCTCCTGCAGAATCTCCATTTGCTCCCATTCAACTGGCCACAAATACATACACGTATCTTCTATATCTT
Source organism: Allium sativum (assembly GCA_030737875.1). Classification (NCBI taxonomy): domain Eukaryota; kingdom Viridiplantae; phylum Streptophyta; class Magnoliopsida; order Asparagales; family Amaryllidaceae; genus Allium; species Allium sativum. The sequence goes on from CM060913.1 coordinate 41,570,722, forward strand.
GATCTTCTAGCACTTGAGTCAGGACAATCTTCCCTTTTGTGTAAGTAATTTTCATCATCTGTTATGATTATATGTAGCTAAAGGAGCGGACTTGTTTATATTTCACATGAATCCTACAAAGAGGTTGATCAACGATGGTATTAATAAACTTAAAGACTAGGAAACACAATTTTCCTATATTAGGTTCCCCTCGGATATCATTGGAAATTTCGCTACTCCTAATGAGCTTTTAATTTCTTTTCACGTTTATTGTGTCATCTCCAAGCTTTGTTTAATTTTTGTTTACTTCTAACTTTGACTCCCTCAAAAAAAGTTTGAATGATGAGGGTACTAAGATTGTTGAAGCCATTTATAAAGATTCTAAAGAGTTAGGAAACGATCCCTTTTACTGAATCTAGGCAATCTTCGTAAGCATGCCTTATCGCTTTAGGACAAAAGATTTTGGGGCAGCTACCGCTTTATTTTTCTAGTGCTAAGCATTTAACCCTAGGTTTATAACTGTTTACTTCATGACTCCTTTGTTTTTTTTGTGCTTCGAGTAAGATTTTCTCTTCTGTAGTGATTTCAAAATCTTATTTCACATTTAGCCTATCTAGTTGTGCATTTCTGATATCATTACTTTGATTAGCTACTTAGGCTTCTGCAGAGAAATCAACCCTGGATGCTCTAGCTCGATCTAAAGTCGCATCTAAGAGAAGGCATGAAACAACTGCTGATGAATCAACTTCCATGAAGCATAAGGATGAATCTTCTACCCCTTCCCCTCTTCGCAACGATGTTTTTGACGTGTCTATTGAGCAGTATACTCCTGATTCTACTGCTCTTGTATTGATATTGCTCATATCGCCGACTCTTCCCAAACAGTGATCACAGGTAGTGAGTGAGTCAATCGTATTTGGGTGCCTGATTCTCCAGGTTCCTTGGATTTGGTGGAACACTAGCTAAATCTTAATTTTTCCCCAAACATGCTAGTCCCTCTAGACCTTCTTAGCAGATTCAAATTTTGATGAGATTGTAAGACTTGCTCTTTCCTCTGAAGATATTACAAACAGTTCGTTGCCTTCCTCATCTTTAGACTTGACGAATTTGTGACAATATCTCATCGAACAACAACATTTGATACATCCTTATTTTACTTGGTTTCTTTTATCTTTCATTCTTACATAAATGCTGGTTCGTCTTTCTTCTTTTCAGAAAAATAAGAAATGGTTCTTCCTCCAAGAGGTGACTACTTCATTTTTTTCTTCTAAGATTGCAAAACTTAAATAGGAGAAATCTAACTTAGAGACCAATGTTAATGTTTTAAGTTAAGCAAAGGAGGAACATGAGAAACAATGCATAGATTTAAAAATATCCCTTAAAAAGGTTGAGTCAGAATTTCTAGAAGAAAAAAAGGCTAAGAATCTTTTATCTGACAAAGTTATGGCTCTTGAGTCATCTAAGCAAGATCTTGAAGATGTGAAAGCACGAATGGTAACCAGACATGCTGATAAGTAAAAGAGAAAGACGACTGTCTTTCTAAGACCCAAGACGCACTTTATAATGCGAAACAAATAATTTTTGATGCTAAAGATAGAATTTATTCATTCTTGGAATCTTATTTTCCAAAGCCGATGTTGAACTCTTTCGAAGATGCTATTTTCTTGGTGTACTCGGAAAACTTCCAAAAGTACCCAAAAATGGAATTCCCTTCAAATGATCCTCTTATTACGAGCAAAGTTATGAATATAATTAAGCAAATCAAGAAGGGGATCCAAGTCCTTGAAAGAGATACGATGGAGCCTGAGCAGTTTCTGTATATTGAATATTTTCCTGATGATTTTAACCCATATGACGAAGAGGAGGAAGACGACGCTGCTCCTGTTGACAACGAGAGGAAGATGATGGCAGTGATCTTGGTTACAATGACAAAGGCCATCATAATGACTTTGGTGGAGGATATGTTGTCCCTTTTCCTTCTGTTGATGGCACTCATGGCTCCGAGGATGCAAATCCTGATCCATCGAATGCTCCTACTAATCAGGATCCAACTGAAACTATGTAGTGGTCCCTCCAACCATGGGTAGAAAGGAAAAGAACATACTGCTCAACCTAATCTCCCTACTTCCCAGTTATGGCTTTCATTTTTTAAGTTTTGTTTTTGAATTCATGGTAACTAATTCCCTGTAACCTCTAGTCAAGGAAAACCATTGCCTCATTTTAAGTCAGATATAGATAATAAACAAAAGGAAATAATTTGATTCCACATAGAGCAGGACAACTTGCTTAAAGATTATGATGCATTTTCTCGAAAATACCGCGATCTTGATAAAAGTGACTCAAAACTAATGTCTTGTAAAGAACATGAGGCCGGACCAAGACTAAAGGCGGCACGACTTTGGAGGGAAAGAATCCTTAAGGAAAATGAAGAGTTAATGACTCTATTTTGGATATTGATAGAAAATAGGGACTTCTTGATATATTTATTATACAAGTTTTTATAATGGAATCAAAATAGTGGATTTTTCTTTCTCGGGAGAGTATAGTGGTGGTCTACTTTGTCGTCTTCACAGAAGATGCTTAGATGATCGCGAGGTTGACCTTCACCCTTGGGTTTTTAGGAACCTACAAAGGTCCCATTAAATCTCTAGGGACCTACCCATGAAAAGCATAAGTAATACAAGAACAGATCCATCTCTGAGTTATTCAAAAGTTAAATTTGTACAAACAAGATGAATATTTGTAAAACTATAGAATATGAACATATGATTCCAATGATAACTTCTTACATCAATGATTTCTAATTTCATTCGATGTTATGGCAGAATCTCATTCAAAGAAGTATTTTCAAACAATGATTTACACTCATTTTTTTAGATAATAAGAGAATATTTGATGCAAACTATTTCTCAAATAACATACGAATTTGGAGGGGACATTTTCTAGTGGACATTCGATGCATTTGCATGAAGTACCTACTTCACTTGACATTCTAGGTGATGATCGAGAAACAATTTTGAAAGAGACTTAGAACCCGACATATTGAGTTGATATGTGATGTGAACAGTTGCTATTTCTACAAATAGGCTCATCCTTTGTAATTTTTAATGTGTGTGTATCCTCAGAACAATTCGTAGCTTGTTCGGATAAGTCTAAAAGTTCATGTAGTAAACTTTTCTGTTAAGTGTAATTTTATTAGTACCATTCTTTCAAAGTAGAATATGTGAATAACCATTTCTTTTGTTTGTAAATAGGGGAATCAATCCAAAATTTCACCTTCCCAAACCAGGGATGAATCATTAACATGGGCAGTGCAGGGGGATGCTCCCAAAGTCGCACCCACCACAACTTAAGAAAAAGAATTTTATATTTAAAAGTTGATCATTAAAATTTTTAATGATAAATTAACCATTTTACAAGGTCGGTTGAAAGAAAAAGACAAAACTATCCTTGAGTTAAAGAGTTAGATAAGGGCCAATCCTTCCATCGACTCTGATGTAAAAGTGAGTAGATTAATTCAATGAATTACCAACTTAGTAATTGATTTGGATGACGCCAAAGAAAAATATAAGGCCTGGGAGTATTCCTTGAAGAACCTTGACCCCGATCAAGGCTATGACTAACCAAAAAAGTCAGTCATTGGGAAATTTCCTTGCTTGGAAGATTCCCCTTAAAGATTTGATGAGTCAATTGTTGCCAGCTGGTGCAGGCAAGTTAAGATTGAAGTTAGGAATTATTATGAGGCAAATTGTCAGGATGATATAATTAAGGAGATGTGAAATAGATGATGTTACTATGGTATTAAGATCCAACTTTCGCACTTGATAATTCGTGAAATGACTTTATGAACAAATATATAAGTAACTTTGTGGGTTGTGTAGATATCACCTGAGGCACAACCCATATTTGTGTTTAGAACATCCTCGTCCAGGAGTTTTACTGCATTATTCTTCATAAAAATCAACATATAACATTTTTGCATTAGTCTTTTGCTAAGAGTAAGATGCATACAATAATGTTCTCCTCTACTGTGAGACATTATCTGAATTGAAAAAGATAGAGCATGCGATAGAATTAAAAATACGTATTTCATATTTTTTTCAGAATAATGAATAGCAGTCTTACATATATAAGTGTAGAAAATTTCCCTGTGTGAGATATGCGAATCATGATCTTCGTCTGGCGGTTTTTAGACATAAATCCCGAGACACCCGTGTACTAATTTATGTATACTTTTTCGGAATTGAGAATGGAAAATCCATTACCCAGATTTAGGTATGAAAATTTGAGAATTTATTTCTGAAAAGCATTATGAGTCCAGTATATCCATCTGGGAATCCAAAGCATTGACCCAAGCTTATCTAATAGAGTCCCGAAAACTCTTTTTTTTAAGGAAATGGGAATTATAGCCTTGAGACCCAGATTCAGATGCTAAAATAGAAATTCAGAAAATCCTCTTTTGGAAGTTCTGGATAGTAGTTATGCAGCCCATGTTCGAGCATTTGTAACAGAAGATCAGAAATCCATCTCTGGAAAATATTAGAAATTCTGAAACCCGGATTCAGGTATTTTTAATTGAAGACTAGAATCTCACATCAGGTAACGATAGATGTCCTGAACTAAAATTTAGATACAGGTATTTGATAGGAGACCAGAAATTTATATTTGTCAATAATAGAAGTCTCGAACCGAAACCCAGATTAAGGTATTTGATAGAAGACCAGAAATCCGTATTTGGAAATAACAGTAGTCTTAAACCAAAGCTTGGATCCGGGTATTTATAGTTTTGTTACCCATTTCGAGTTTGATTTTCAAAGCAGAGTAGTACGTGTTTTGTGAGTCACTCTATGAGCTTCACTTTGGTTTATGAGGTAATGTTGGGCTTTGATTGGTCGTTTCAGCCTTGTGAGCCACTCTCTGGGATTTGTATGTCCGGCGCGCTACCTTATTATCGAGCACGACCCATGGACTTACCCGACCTCCCTTTAGGAGGCGCCTTACCCAAGCCATCATAGGCTATTATAAGGGCTTAGATGCTTCATCCGTGCCACCGTAGGTGCAAATAAAGGATTACTATTTGATGCTTTTCCCAGGCCATCGTAGGCGGTGATAGAGGTTTACATATCACCTCCCTCCAAAGGGTGCCTTAACCTGGCCGTTTAGGCACAAATAAGATTTTCCGATGCTTTACGCTGCCCCATCTGATTTGGACACAGATAAAGGATCACACCCACCACCTCCAAGGGGTTCCCAACCTGGGCCACTGTAGGCAAGAGTAAGGGTTTTAGATGCTCTGCCCTTGCGGCGAAGGCTTACTCTTTTAATGCTTTAACCAAACCCTTTCTGATTTGGACGCGGCTAAAGGCTTACATATGTCCTCCCTCCAGGAGACGCCTTTCTCTGGCCATCTTGGCGTGGACAAGGGTTTTCTATCATCATAGGTAGCTTAATCCATTTCAGGAAGTTCCAATTTTTATGGAGTTTTTCATACCCGCGACCATGTCGACATTCTTTCTTCAGGGAATCCTTCTTTTGAATTAGTTTGTTCCTTTTAAGAATTTGTACAATTAGCCTTGATTAAAGAACTTGATGATCATTCCTTCAAGAACCTTGTAGTGGTTGGTTTCATATCCTTTCATCATACATTAGTGGTAGTATGACCCTTCTAATTTGCTTTCGTGTTTCGGTTTCTTCTTTGATTATGGCCAAAAGTTAAGCTCGTGTTTGGTTAGGAAGTTGATATTCTCAATTGAGGTGATAAAGTTGCATTCTTTAGGGAGTCATGACTCAAAGATTCTCTTCGATGTCAAAACTTAGCTCTTTTGTTACTAGCTTTGTTGCTTCATCTGTATCTTCAAATCTTCTTTTCAATGTATCTTGAGACTGAAGTGCAATTCTTTTGGACCATTTAGAAGTAAAGTGGATGGAATCTTTCATTATTCTTTGTTTGAATATAGTTCCCTTAGCTTGTGCATGGCTGGCTTCTTTTATGTGAGAAAATAGGTTATATTCCTTTGACGTAGAACTACTTAAAGCAAAGATAGGGGTTGGTCCCATATGGAAAGGATTAATGCTCCAACGGTCCAGATTATATGGCTCTACTTCCTTTTTCCTATGCATAATTAGCAAAGCTTCCATTTTTAACCTTTGTTCTTCAATAGTTTTTGGATCAATAATGTCTGATGTAGCCATTCAAGTTTCATAAGATCTTTGTCGAGATCCTTTATACATGATCTATTTCTTTAATTCATAACCAATAGGTTAGAATAACTAGGGATGTGGTAGGTTATCCAAAGGATCGAAGGTTCAAGGCCGCCTTATAGCGCTAAAATGTTAACGTTATTTTTCGTAAACAACAAAATTCAGGTATATGTCTGTGGACCTAGGGGAACCTAGGGATTATCTAGTTCCTTCAAATTAGATTTAATTCAACGTTTCCTAGATAAAAAGATCCTAAGTCCACAATTTAGTTACTCATCCTTCAAGGAGAGGAGAGTATCACGCTTACGGGACCCAAAGTTCAACAATTACCTTGGGATAAAGGTTTCGTAAGCTCGATACAAGTAGAAAGATGGTTTGTAAAGGTTACTTCGGTAATTATCTCAAAGTTGAAGGTTTTGTCATGAATAAACAGTAAGGAAATAAGTGGAATAGGTGGTAAGTGCTAAGTCTTTCTTTTATTGATCACTTTCTTGAGTACATAAAAGATTACAAGTAAAATCCCCAAATCATTTTATAAATTAGGGTTTTTCTTAAAAATGGATACAAGATTTTGGAATGAGGAAAAAGAATCCCCTAAAATGTGACCCTTGGGGTCTTATTTATGGAGGATTTGAACCCCTTATGTAACAAACAAGTGGGAAGCTCGGTTTTGCATCAATACTTCTGTATCGTCTTAACTGCAGGGCATTGGCTTTAGTTTTGACTTCTTTGGATCTAGTTCCGGCTATCTTTTCCTACTGCTTGTATTTATGGGTACCGACCTGCTTTAGCACTTCTAGGTGCTGTCTTAGGTGCCTCCTTGGTCATGGTATCGATACCAAGCAAATTGGTAAGGATAACACTCTGTTTTCTCCTATGTTTTTTGTTGGTCGTACTCCTTTCTTCATAACTTTGGTATGATATTTGATAATGGTATCGATATCAAGTCCATTAGTACCAATAGCATCTTGTTGCTGCCCTATTGGTTTTGTCCTTTCTCTTGCTTGCATTTAGTATCGACTTTCATGCTTCTGGCTTTGGATATATGATTACACCTTTGTTGTCTTTATGTTTTTATCTTTCTTGTCTGATTCTGATACCAACCTAACTGTTGGTTATGAGTTGGTGTCGGCATTGTGCTTTTGTTGTTATTTCCTCAGTATCGACACCAAGCCATTTTCTTTCCTTCGTTAGTGCAGATAGCATATGTTCCAAGTCCTCATTTTGGTGTCGGTTCTGTATCTCCAATCTTGATGTACTAGTTTTGGCTCCGTTTCTCGAGTCCTTCAGTATTGGTTTGGTCCTTCTGAAGCTTTTTCTTTGGCATTGTCCTTGTGTCTACATCCTAGTGCTCCAGTATCGGTTGAGCACTTTCTAAGCTTGTTCTTTTAGTATCAATCTCAATGTGGTACCCCTTCATTTTTCTCTGTTTACGATATCAAAATCTTTTAGTAACAAAGGTATATGAGTTATTGTGGATCATCTAACCAAGAGTGCCCATTTCATCCTAGTAAAATTGTCTAGAACTGCTAGAAGCCTAGCAGAATTATATATAAAAGAGATCGTTAGATTTCATGGTATATCAAGTAGCACAGAGAGCGATCATGATCCAATCTTCACTTGTCGTATTTGGGATGCTTCCTATGTAGCCTTAGGAACTAAGCTAAATTTTAGCACTGCATATCATCCATAGTCAGACGTAAAAAGGGAAAGAGTTAACTGGATATTGGAGGATCTATTACGACCATGCATCCTTGACTTTGGAGGATTATGGGAATGTCATTCAACTTTGACTGAGTTTTCATACAACAACAGTTATCAAGCTAACATTAAGATGGCATCTTTCGAAGCACTATATGGTTGTCCCTGCAAATCACCTGCTTGTTGGGTAGAGTCTAGAGATAGACTTGTTCTTGGACCAGATATGATTAGAGAGGCCACAAGAAGGTGTATTTGATTAAAAAGAAGTTGAAAATATCCCAAGATCAACAAAAGAATTATGTCGATCATAGAAGAACTTTGGAATTCTCCATTGGAGATTCAATATTTTTGAAAGTTTCTCTATTGCGTGGTGTTATAAGGTTTGGGAGGACAGGGAAACTAGCACCATAGTATATTGGATTATTTCCTAATTTAGAAATGATTGGACCCTTGTCTTATAGAGTTCAGCTGCTTGAATGGCTGTTAGAAATACATGATGTTTCCCACATATCTAGCCTATAGAAGTATGTGCACGATCCAAACCAAATTATTGAAGAGGCTTCTCAGAAAGACTTAGAGATCACACCCAACTTGTATTTAAAACAGAGCCCATCAAGATTATTGATCATGATGAGAAGAGATTGAGGAACAATACAGTAAAGCTAGTCAAGGTATAGTCGGGTAGCGATCCAAAGGATTATACTTCGAAAACTGAGAAACATATGCAGAAGTTTTATACCAAATGTCATGTGGATGTCTAAATCATTGGTAAATTTATCTCATTTACACTATTCCTTGCTCGATTTCAAGGACGGAATTTTTTACGTAAGAAAGAATGTAACATCCAAGAATTTTCATCAAACTTTTTAAAGGATCTTTTGTCAATTTTTAAGGAATTTTTGTCAATTTAAAACCAAGATTATAATTTATAATGCTCGATTTGAACTACATATGAATTTGTGCTTTTCAATTAAGAATAATAAAGTTAAATTGATAAATAACGAACTTAGAATTTGTTATCACCATTTTTGTTTGGTCAGAATTTATAAATATTGATTTGGGTTTGTTACATAGCATGAATTAGCAACATAACACTTGAAACACTTAGGAAAAGTGTAACAAAATGGTTCGACAAATCCATCATACAACATATAACGACTTATTATCTCAACAAAATAATGTTCTTAAGCATATGGTTTTGTGTTATTTCAAGGGATGGAAGACACATGCCCACCTATGTGTCACAGTCCCCTTAACCTCCATTTCCTATAAAAGGTCACTTCCTCCTCTTTTATTCATTCCACTTCATTTCTTTCTTTCTACTTCTTCTTTAGCTTAGTGGTAATGGTCTCCTACCTTCTTCTTCTTCCTCCTCCTTCTTTTGCCTTTCATAGCCACCTCCTCCTCATCCCCTAGTCTTCCTCCCTAGCACCCCTACCTCTTACATCATCCCCTTGCTCACCCCATTACTCCCTACCCAACGTTCCCCCTCCCCTTGCTCACGGCCTCCCCTCCCTCTGCACCTCCTACCCCCATGGCCTCCTCCTTATTAAAAATAATAATTGAAAAATAATCTTATTTTTATATGTACTATATATACAAATAATTGTTGAAGAAATAGTCAGTCCAGGGTAATTTCAGTTGGCTATAGGTCCCTCAATAATAGTTTGGTGGAGCGGAACCCAAAGGTAAGAAACTCGACACTTATATTTGTTAATTATGACAGTTATGATAATGGTTGTTAATTATTTATTAACAAAATCATAAGCGTTGTTGATATATGTATACCATTGTGATATATATGTTGTGATAGATGAATGAATGTTATGGATATTGATATGGTTATTAGTAGTGATAATGTATACACTGCACATGTAACACCTATAAATATGGAAATATATGGGTATTGAATAAGTCTCAGATAATATAAATGAATATTTTATTCATTTACATAATATGTAAAAGTTAAAGTTGAAGCTTTGAATCCAAAATAGTTTGGAAATGAAATTAAGGTATTTATGAAAATATTTGGTAAAGGTGGAAGTTTATTTAAAAATTATTTCAGGTTTTCCGAGACATTGACACCAAGAACCACGCCTCCACCTCGAGCCGACAACATGGGCTAGAGTTAAAGGTTATTTTGAAGTCCTCAGATATGACAATGCTTCTATAAGAGAAGCCCTTAGTCCCATTGGTCACTTCATTAAAGAAGATAACTGTGATTGGTCCTTTGTTGACCACTGATACCTCTACGTAAAAATTCAATTTTATGAAGGTATTACCTCTCTTTCTCGCTATGTTGTCTGCCTCAACAACAAAAATGTGAAGCTTTGTGTGGAGCATTGGGAGCATTCACACCCATATTAGAAACCGAAAACACTCTTGATGGGTATATATTTTGATTATGGTGGCTTTTTTTTCCACAACATAACTCCTCCTACAGGCCCAATGGGGGAAGAGTGCCACGATGTTATGTATGATGAAGCAAGTATGAATGTTCAACGTGAGAACCTAGCCACACATGACGCCTCCCTCACTTTACTTAACAGTGTTACTAAGGACAACTTCACACCCAAGTGGGACTCTCTTGCTGATTTAGATCTCTCCACCCCTCTATATCTTCAGATCCAGTGCCTTCTAGAATTTGAACAACAGGATTCCAACATTCCACATCTTACTTCAGTTGATGTCTACAAAAGTACAAGGATCAATCGAGCCAGATCTCATCCTGGATGCTCCGGTAGTTTTTATGAAACTGTCGTTTTTTTTTCTGCTAATAGACTTCCAAATAAAAAGTTAGTGAACTGCATGTGTGTGAGTTTATGTGATAAATACTATAATGCCATGCAAACTTCAGAAACACGGTGAATTAATCATTCCCAATGAAGATATTATCCTGGAATGTCAGGGGGTTAGGGGACCCCACAAAATGTCATGCTGTCAACCTTATTCTGCCTCCCCACCAAATTGATATTTTACTTTTGCAAGAATCTAAGCTTTCTTACCCAGACACATCAACTATTAGAAGAATTTGTGGGCCTTATTTAGTTGGTTGGGCCCATGTAGATGCTATTGAAACTCATGACGGTTTGATTACTGCATGGAATGATAATCCATGGTCCCTCCACCAATTAACAACCGATATATCTGCCCTACACGTGTCTCTCCATCATATTCAAACAAATGCCACTTACTTCTTCAGTAATGTTTATTTCCCAACTGACCCGCAAAACAGAGAAGAGATCTGAAAATTTTGTGAAGGCATGGCAACACAAATCAATGGCCCATGGCTAATTGGTGGTGATTTTAACACAACCAGAACCAATGTTGAATGCAACTCGGGTAACTTCTCGCAAGACTCAGCAGCCTTTAATTCCTTCATTAAATATTGCTCCCTCATTGAATCCCCCATCAGCAATAGAATCTTCACTTGGACCAGTCGACGTGAGGATCCACCACTGGCCAAACTGGACCAGTTTCTCTTCAATTTGGCTTGGGAGGATCTCCACCCACTCTCACTAGTTAACGGCCTTGCCACTATCATGTCTGATCACTACCCTCTTCTACTGGACACTAGAGTTATTAACACCAAGAAGCTCCCCTTTAAGTTTGAAAAACTTTGGCTCCTTAAACCTTCCTTCGAACCTTTCGTTAAGAAAATCTGGTCCCAAGCTACCATGAGCGCTCAGCCATCTCTAGTGTAGTTGCCAAACTTTGCTTCCTTCGTAAAACCATCTGACCATGGGCCAAATTGGTCTAAGGTTTCATTAAAGCCAGAATCAGCTCCACCCAAGATGAAATCCTAAATCTGATCATTTGTGAGGAATCACGTTAGCTTAGTTAAGCAGAAGAGGCTAAGCTTAAAGAATTGGAGAAAGAACTTGACAGATTAATAAAACAAGAAGAGATGGGATGGAAACAGCGATCCAAAGCCAAATTGATTGAAGAAGGAGACAAAAACACTGCCTAATTTCATCGTATAGCAAATGGTCGTCGTCGTTCCACTTTTATTTCTCAAATTTGCCATGCTAACTTATTCTGGCCCCTTGGACATCTGCCATCTCCTTATGAATTTCTATCGCAATATCCTTGGCAAACCCTCCCCTCCTCTCCCGGACATTGACTAGAACCTCCTTTACCCCTCCACTTCCCCCATCAACATTGACTATCCCTTTTCTGAGGATGAAATTTGGGCTTCCGTTAAATTAGTGGCGAATGATAAGGGCCCTGGGCCAGATGGATTCAGCCCATTTTTCTTTAAACATTTTTGTCCCACTATTAAACCTGGTTTTCTATCCATGTGTGCAAAATTCCAATCCAACCGCTCGTCCATTGCAAAACTAAACTACCAAAATATCAACCTCATTCCCAAAGTTCCTGGCTCCAAAACACTAACCTCCTTTCGCCCAATCATCCCCTTCAACACAACCTTCAAAATCATCACCAAAGTGCTAGCCAATGGATTGCAGACTTTCATTGCCTCCCTTGTTGGTCTCGAACAGTCAGCCTTCATTTTAAGACGCAATATCATGGACTACATAGCTGTCACTCAAGAGGCCATTTCATTCTGTCATTTCACTTCCTCACCTGGTGTCCCACTTAAATTTGATTTCTTTAAAGCTTTTGATTTCGAAAATTGGAACTTTATTATAGACTTAATGGCATATCATGGTATTCACCAAAATGGTGCAGTTGTATAGAATATTTGTTGAACATAAGCTTCTCCACCATCTTCATTAATAGAGAGATCGGTGGTCTCATCAAATATAAGCATGGCCTCAGACAAGGAGACCACCTCTCGCCCCTCATCTTTGTCCTAATCGCTGATGTCTTTAACCAAATGATTAAATTAGTCACTTCTAAGAATTTTCTTTCTAGCATAAAGCTCCCCAACTATAACTCCTCTATTTCTATTCTTTTGTTTGCTAATGATACTGTTCTTTTCTTCTCCTTCACCCCTTTCCACATCCACCGCCTCAAGGCGCTTTTGTACACCTTCGAACTCATCTTCGATATATCCATTAATTTTAGCAAGAGATCCATTATCATGCTTGGTAATTCATCTAATTTGGGGCCCTCAATCTCCAAATTCCTAAACTGCAAACTTGAATCTTTCCCAATCACGCACCACTACGCTATAGATGGCCTACTGCAATGAAAATCCAAGGTGTTACGAGCTAAAATGTTGCCATAGCTATGCTGATTGTTGTCTATTGCAACGCACTCTTCAATATGTTAGCATAGATATCAAATTTTGTTGCAGTAGCTATAGTTATAAACTTATAAGTTTAATCTGCCACGTCATCGATTTGCATCTATAAAAAGATGCATATGTATCCGTCAATTTACCTTTTAAAAACAACATATGTAGTTGACACCTCACTAATCCATTATAATCCTCCACGTTAAGAAATCAACTTAAGGTGCTCATTCCATTACTCTTTCTCAATTCGTAACTATTCGTTCTCACCCCCAAATTTCCAATTCCAATCCTAAATTTCATTCACCTACTACTTCCACTTCAACCGTCTCTGCGTCCACCATTTGTTCTAGCTAGTCCTCGACTCCAACTCCAAACACACCCACTTCTCTCCCTTTCTCGTCTTCTCCATCATCAAACGGCAGTCAATCCAAGAAGAAAGGTGCTAGCTTTTAATCCTGTGTTTCTCATGTACATTTCGTTGCTTTTTTTATCACCATTATTAATTAGCCAATCCATAAACTGAAATTATTATCACCATGAGTATAATTGGTGTTAGATGATTAACAATTCTTGTCTGTTATTTGTCAATGAATCCATAGTTTTTTCAGTTTGAAGTTGTATACGATTAGTTTATGTTATTTGTGGTTCTTCTGTATGTTGATTCGCTGAAATGTTCTTTGAGTGGCTATTGGGCTGTTAATTAATTTAATTACATAGTGATGATTGAGACATGATACTGGTAGCTTGTTTAATAAGATATACAGCGGTTTATGAAAATGGTTTCATAAGGATGCTTACATATACGTGATACTATTCATTTCTTAAGTATTTTCATGTTGTCATATGCATGATTTTTCACCTAGTTCCCAATCAGAAATTTCTTCAGAAACTTGTTGTATATTGATGTGTGCATCAACATTGACATCATTGTATCTGCACAAACGTGAACTTTGTTTCGGTGTGTGTGTGTAAGATTGTCTAATAAATATACGCACACAAGTACTAAATGCATGAAATATATGCCTGAAAGCCTACTGCATGAAATTTGTGATATGGAATATATACATAATCATTTGCAGTTTGTGATATCATTGAAATGATTTTCATTTTGTGATATCACTTCGATTCTTCCTTCAATTTGAGTTCAATGACCTCTCAATCAATTTCTACTTCAAATTCATCAACAATGGCTACAAGAAAGAACTCCCACCACAAAACCCCAATGAAGATAAGGACTATGAACGTAGGGTCGAATGCGGGGAAGAAGTTTTTTGGTTGCTCCATGTGGTCGGTAAGTATAAATTAGGTTTTTATGGTTGCTTTTTCTATTATCATATCTTTCATGATGTTTTAGTGTAGAATCTAAGATATGTGCATAATGGCGATTGTGCATATTTTATGTGGCATGACGAAGTGTATGAAATCAATATCAATATGGAATTGGATGATACTACTGTTAAATTGATGGAAAAAAGAAAAGACTATATTGCAATTGCTCATGGAAAGAAAGACAATTGAAGAAAAGCTGCTGAATTAAAAGAAAAAGAGGGCAAAAGCTGATGAATTTGTGGCAGATATGAAGGAAGAGTTGGCCCTAACGCGCATTAAATGTGAAAAACACGAGAAAGGAGAAAAATTCTTTGCAGCATCTTTAGTTATGTCCTGAATCATGTTTGGAGTTACTTTTTGTGTTGCTATGGTAATGTTTGGACAAATTTTCAAGTATAATTTTAAGTTTTGTCACATTGTAGATTAGTGATAATTTTTGATAATTTTTTCCACATTGCCCATTAAACCAATAGTATTGATTAGTGATAATTCTATCCACATTGTAACTATCTAATTGTTTACATAGTATCTTTTGTGCTTTGAAAAAATTGAGTCATTGCATCAATTTGCAACCGAGGCATGCAGGCCATAAACCGAGGTATGCAACTGAAAGGAAAATGAAATGTAAATTAAATGCAACTCAGTTATGCAAACGAAATGCAAACGAAACTCAGTTATGTAATTTAATTATGCAACTGAAATGCAAATGGAACTCAGTTTGCGTTAAAATGCAAATGAACTGAGGCATGCAGGTGAAGGAGGCAGTGATAAGGTTGTTCAAGGACTTGTTACTGAAGGTACTAGCGGTACTCGAGGCACTGAACGAAGGCTCGTGCTATATTTTGAAACTGTTTTAGTTTGATGTATACAAGAATTTAGTACTGGCTGCGTTTGTAACTGAAATGTCTGTAAAATTGAATTTAGTGACTATGTTTTGTGATTTTGTAGTTGACTAATTAGTACTTTTGTTGCTGGTTAATTTGAAATAAAAATTTCTTTGTTAATTTCAGTGTCATATTAATTGTTGTTATGTTGTAGTATGTTATGTAATGCTGCCATAGCTATGATATAATGTTGTAGTATGTGATGTTAAATGTTGTCATAGCTATGATATAGTGTTGCCACTGGATGGTAAAAGTGTTGCCATGGATTAATGCGTGTAGGCCTCACAATAGGATTACGTGAACCCGGGCTACAGATTTTAGTGGGGATTACGTAAACTCGGGATGTAGATTTTAGTGGGCCCCACCTTTTTGTAATTTTAGTACCTATAGCAACATCTTTACCGATGTTGCCTTAGGGTCGCAAAGTTATGGCCTTTGACTCTAAGGCAACGCGGCAAAACGCAGCACCAAGAATGTGTTGCCACAGATAATTTTTGGCCTATAGAAACATTTTTTTGGTACTTCCTGCATCTCTTCTCTTGTGTTGTGTATGCAATC
Organism: Allium sativum; assembly: GCA_030737875.1. NCBI lineage: Eukaryota > Viridiplantae > Streptophyta > Magnoliopsida > Asparagales > Amaryllidaceae > Allium > Allium sativum. The sequence continues at coordinate 41,586,577 of CM060913.1, forward strand.
TATGGCGTAGTGTACCTTGGAATCCCTCTTCGCCCAACTAAACTCTTCAGATCTGATTAGCTTTCCCTTATATCCAGGATTGAACATAGATTGGCATCATGGAAAGCTAATTCTCTGTCAACGGCTGGTTGACTCACCCTTGTTCAATCTGTTCTCTCAGCCATCCCCTCTTATTGGATGTCCTTTCACAAACTCTCGGCTTGTGTTATCTCCAAAATAGATGCTATATGGAGCTCCTTTCTATGGAATAGAGGTAAAGTTAAACGTTTAATTAACTGGCAAACAGTTTGCTTACCTCGAGAGCATGGTGGTTTAGGAATAACAAATCTTGCCCTCTATAATCAGGCATTGTTAGCCAAATGGCTATGGTGCCTTCTTATCCCTGGTTCCTTCATCTGGAAGGATTGGATCCTCACTCATCTTATGCTTCGAACCCAAATCTTGTACTTCATTGTCCTCCCGCCTCCAGGCCATCTCCTTTTTGGGCAGCGGTTATCTACACTGTTCCAAGGATTAAATCTCTCTTCCATGTTAATCTGGGTAATGTCTATGGTTGCCTATTTTGGTTTGATATATGGTGCAGTCATCTACACCTTTCTCATCTGTACCCGAATTTGTACTCCTTAACCACCAGATCGTATTTCTCTGCTTCGAGCATCTTGGGCTCCGGTCCGTTAGGCCTCTTCCCCCTTGGGTCTTTTTGGCCTAGATATCTTATCAGATATTTTACAAATTTGTAATGTTGCTCTTTCATTCAACCTTTCTGCTAGGCATGTTATTATTATTCAGCTTTGAGCCAAAATAAAGGCTTCACCGTATCTTCTTATTATAGCTTCCCCTCGCATCCAGGCCACTGTTTCTCATTTGCACGCCTCTGGAGATGTCGTCTTCCACCCCGCTTGCTTTTTTCCAATGGTGCCTCATTTATAATCGCATTAATACTAAGAGCAGACTCTGGAGATTGCACATCACTGCTGACCCCCGTTATACCTTATGTACCTCTCACGATAAAACCATTGATCACCTCTTCGTTGATTGTGACTTCTCCTTTAGGGTCTAGGCTGCAACTAGTTCCTTCATGCTAGGTTTCGTCCCGCTCTCACCTCTTTCTTCAAATACTGGCAACATAACCCCCAGACCTAATGATTGATTCATTTATGTCGATCTTTAGCTGATGCATTTGGTTGGAGCGCAATGCTCACATTTTTAAAAAAACAAAAAAAGCACCTCTTAGGTATTTGCGGTTATATCGTTCATCTGTATGAAACCTATACAGGTGCTTCACAATATGCATGCTTCAAATACATACTCCTAGTTTCGTCGTCGCCTGACATTCAAAGGGTGCAATCGGCCTTCCATTGATGAACAGTTGTGGTGCTTTGACCGAACATCCTACACTTTTGATATCTTCGTGCGTTAGTTCGATAAGTTTATGTAGTGCGTTGCCTATCATTATTATATGTATGTATGTATGTATTATGTATTTTGGCTCTTCTGTAGACTGCTTATAGGATGGACAATGTCCTAAACTTTATGCCACTGGTTGGGCCTGTAAACCAGACTACTATATTTATATATATATTATGCTAATCGGCTGTGTAGCCATGCACTGCACAATCGTCTTCTTCAAAAAGAAATTATTTTAGGTATAATTGACGTATTAAATTTTAAAATATGTTGTGAATAGTAAATTCAAAAAGTGAAGTTGAGTTTGATATATAAATGATGTTGAAAATTTAAATTTACTATCCCAACTGTCTTATATTATTTTTAAATGGATTTCGAGAAAGTTTGGATTTAAAAGGATTAATTTTGAAAAATAATATTATTTTAAAATAATAATATAATATTAATTTTATATGAATATTTAAATTTTAATTTGAAATTTGGAATATTGATTTGAAATAGTCTTATATATGTTTTAAAAGGATTTATAAACTATTTTGAAGTCCTATAGGAAATCTTACTATTATAGAGCTTCATTTTATGAGTGGTCATCGTTAATAGTGAAAACAAGTCCGATCGTTAATAGATCCAGTTTTTTCTCTCACACCTCTTTCTCTCCACAAACTGCTTCCTCTTCATTCCTAGCTACACAAATCTCCTCTCCTCTCAACCTTGTTTTCACTATGTGTGATAGCCCTAAAAAAATCTAGTCGTTTTTCTCTCTCTAAGATCCGATTTTAACTGGATCTGAGTGACGCTGTCTGTTTCCTTTGCTTCCACATCATATCTGAGCTACCACCTACCTGGATTTGCAACAGACACCACTTCCTACTCTATGCGCTGATTTCAGGCAACGATTGGATCAAGTGATTCCACTGGTCAAGGCATGGACGGGAAGTTTGTCTTCGATGTGGAGCTAACCAGGTAAGCATTAACTCCTTATAAGTGTATTGATTTCGCATTTCGACTAAGATCCTTCTCTTGTTTGTGATGGGTTGATACGAAAATTGGGTGTTCAATGTTCACTGTTATTGGTCTACTTGGAAATACTCTGGTGTTTGTTTCATTTTTCCAGCAGTGTAGTCTAATGTTATGTTGTCTGGTTTGATTTTTTTCCGGCTTTGCTCAGGGTTTTTTTATCATGTAATTTACCTTCGCCTACATCATAATGGTCTAGCAAGATGGGTCACCGCCGTACGTTTAATGGAAATATACGTAACACTTCGCCATAGAACTTTGTCGTTTTCTATTTGTTAGTGGTTTATCTACCTATGTGAGATGATTACTTTCCTATGGGGACGGTATGCAATGGATGTAAACTAGTTATCAATGTCATATATATGGTAATTGGGGTTTGTTATGTTTTTGTGCTCTGATCTTTATGCTCACACTGGAGTGTCAGTGGAAATGATGACGCCACTGTGCTCTCGACTCTACTGCCTTTCTTGGTGTACTCTGTCTCCTCCTACTCTCACGGCATTCTCCAGTTTTTCTGCCACTTTATCTTCTTACTACTTCGGAAATTGTGCTTGAAACTGCTCCATACTTTCAGTGTGGAGCTCAAAATCACTGCCACACTATTGTTGGTTTGATGTATCTTTGTATGCACCTCACAGGTCCCTTGTCAATAGTAGTGATGCCATGCAACTTGTCGAGTACATGTTCCTTTATTTATACAATATTGTACTGTAATTGTTAGGTATTCGAATGTAATCTAACTATATGAAGTATGTAATGTACTCATTCTCTCGCTACGCGGAGAGCTAGGTAATTTTTATAGTAGTCTAGTGTCTAGCTAGCTCCTGCGCTATAGTCTAGATTAGATTAGTGAGTGGCCCACTTTAAATGGCGTATATGGTGGACAATCCACTTTAAAAACCGAATTAGCTGATTGTTAAATACAATTACCTGTACTGTAGTGTATTTTTTTATTATAAGTTATAATAAAAACATTTTTGCACCTAAAAAACAGGACGGTTTACCTTTTTTTTTTTTGAAGTAAATTGAATGAGTTTTGAATTTAAATTAAAATATGGTCCTAATAGCACTAGTCGCGCTGAGGTAGTTCGCGAATTTCGACAATAAATTTGAACGCTAATAACAGGAGAAAATTTAATCTGATTTCTTTGGAATGAAAAACGCTTGCTTCCTAAAGATAATAGTTTTTAAATATAGAAGGAATTTTCAACATTCAATCTATAGATTCCATGTTATGTGTAAAACTATTTTTGGAAAAGTTATTATAAGTGTTGCTTAGTGACCAAATTCGAAAATCAATTAAAATAGCTATTTAAAAATTATTTAAAATAGGGAATTTTTTTGATAAATCATAATAAATGATTTTAAAATGGTTTGGATCAAAATTATGATGATTTAAAGTTGTTTAAACAAAATTTGAAAAATTGGTTGTTTTGGGAATACCTTTAGTAACGCTTTTAAACACTATTATTCAGTATGGAATTTTAAAAGGTTTGAAACTAAGCAGTTATCATCTTAACCTTGGGGAATGATTTCAAATGAAAAATGAAGAATTAAAGACCTTATATATTCATATGTTTTTAAACAGTGATTATTATTTGGATTTTCCGAGATCAGAACTTATGTTCGCAGATAGAATACAACATAACAAAGTTATCAAAGGTATTAATAAATGGTGTTGAAGACCAGAAATCTTCCCATGGAAAGGATTGCCTGTTGATTGTCTCTTCACTGTATTGCTCAAATATTGAGATTTTTATTTAGCGATATGTCAGGAGGTATTTGGAGAATTTTCGAATTGCAAGGGCTTCGCTCCTTTATTGGACGAGGAGTAAAGTGCCTTCAGATTTGTTCAAACCCGCAATGAAATTTTATGGATATGTGTGTGACATTGTATTTTATGATATACTAATTGATCTTTAATAAACATGTTTTTGTTAGCGGCGGAGAGGTTACCTCTAAGATTAACACCCTTTTTTGAGACGTACGAGCTCAAAGGTGATGCAGGTAGTAATTGCCAGTTATATATTATGAAATGACAACGTGGCACACTAAGTGATGTGCTATTGATGATCAACGCATGGATTAGTTAAGCATAGCTTTGTGTAACGAGACTTCAACTAACCTCACACTCCGGAAAATGGCCAAAACAAAAAAATGAGGCAAGGTCATGGGATATCATATCCTTTTAGATAAAAGTTGTACCACGATATGGAGCCTAGTTATCACTTATGTGATAACTTCTACTTTTTGTGGTTGTTGATGTTGCAGGGCCCTGGTTTTAGGTTGGTAACAATCGAGAAATGATATATTCAGGTGTGATCCAGGTAAGAGATCCCGAACTTGTGTTGGTAGAGAAAGAGTTGTTCTCCGGACATTCCTCTAGATATATACCCGTCAGTTAGGACATTCCTTAGCTTGGTTATTTGTTTGAAATCTATTCTCTACTACAGTTTGTACAGTTTCAGTTGTAAACCTATATGTCAACATAATGGTATGGGCCATTATGATGGCTAGGATTGATACATTTATCTGAGAAATTGATTTTCATACTATGTAATAATAATATCAAATTATTTCCATATATCAAGCATGTTTGATTATCACAAGGAGAAACCTCTTCCAAGTCTGCCTTACATGGTATGTGTGCCGAGCGACCTTATGGTAGCTCCATTTCCAAAAGCGTTGCGAGTTTTATTTCACATAACAAATATATTGAGTTTCTCGCACTAGTCCATGACTGGCCTGGAGTTTATCATTTTTCCTTAAAATCTGGGTACCTATATTTCCTACATAGGCAGCCTAAGAGTCAGGTTGTAGCAGTATTCTAGAGCCGATATTTTGGATCTTTTTGGTGGAGCAATTTTAGCTTTCCTGGAGTATCATTTGGATCTTTAAGGTGAGTATAGAGCACAATTTGGATTCACTCTCTTTAATTTATATTCCATTGTTACTTTTGTATCCAGCATTTTATGTATCTTGATATGTACATTACTCTAATCTTGTTGTTAGTGTAACTCCAATGTATCTCATGTTGTATTAACAAGAAGATATGTTACTTCATTGTGATTATTTTCCGATGTGTTATAACCCTAGACAATTAGAAACCCAGTGTTTGAATCTCCGACATTTGATGCTTGAGTTGTGTCAAATGTCAATTTTCGAAGGTCGAAAATTCGGTTCGTCACAGAGACTCATCCCGATCTTTTCATAAATAAATTATTTCCTCAAGAAAATTATTGTTATGTTGCATTATGGTTCCTAGATTGGATGTTAGGAATTGGTCACAATACTGATTCACTAACACAGTACACTCATATTGAAATTATATGCATAGTATGGTGTTTTGCATGCATACAACATTACAGATTACATTTCCATCTAAGGACTAAGCTCATCTTAGTATGCATGCAGAACATAAACACCCTTAAAGTTGACTGTTTAAATGGATCTATAAATTGGTTATTTGATTGTATAATATGTTTGTTAGGGTGAGTTGTGTTGTTCTCCCCTCTAGAAAGATTTCTCAACGAGGTCGCTTTTAATTAGAGAAGAATGTAACGCCTTGTAAAACCTACCTTAAATAGATGTAGAAAAGTAAATAATTAAATAATAATAAGCTTAAATATAGATATTTAATACTTATAGAATTTGTCCACGAAAGTTATACAGTTGTGTTCGTGATGAGATTCTGATCCGTTTTCATATATAAAATAATGAAAACGGAGTTTGTATGGAAAACTACACATGATTCCTAGTTTTTGAATTTAAAATAAATTTTTAAATTTAAATTTGAATTAAAATTAATGGAAAATAATTCCAGATTTGAAATTTAAACTTGTGTATGTATGTATATGTATACATATATATATGTATGTATGAACAATAAACACTAATTAGGTGGCATTAACTACTAATAAATGAAAATGTGTTCGACAGAATTCACTGCGCTATAAGATAGAAGAGCGGTCGACTTCCCTACCGTCATAGAGGTCAACCGCTCCATGAAGGGGTGGTTGACTACTTAGTAGTTATTATTGCATGGTGTGACACCCAAAATTTTAGTAAACAATGATTATATGAAGAAGATTAATAAAACGAATATTAAATAATAATATTCAAAACTGGATAAAACAGACTTTACCATTGCAGTTACGAAATTCAGATTCAGATAGACTTTTGGTTTGTGAAAATCAGACTAAGTATGAACAATATATGACCAATCAAAGTTTGAGTTAAAATAAACAAAATTAATTTAGAATGGTGCAACAGTCAATAAGCGAACCAGACCCTACATTGGTCGACCCGAAGCCAGGCACGAGCCTATGCCTGGTCTGATTAGCTTGTTTCCAGAAAATTCTTTTGTTGACTAAGCATGAGATGTTTTCTACGGTTTAAATTGAAACCCTAAGATCCTATGCCTTAAACTATTCTAGCAAACCTATAAATAGACTAGCAACCGACACTCTTTTCCTACACCAAACATTTCTTCATCTTCTTCCTCTAGTCCATTATGTTCTGAAATAAAATTAGGAAAAGGTTAGGGTGATGTCAAAATATAAATTTAAAAGGATAATTCTTCTTCTACTTCAGTATCAAAGGCCTTTTCTGGATCTATTACAAATCTTTGTGAGTTCTACATTATTCTTACATTGTCTATTTAAGAAGGCTTTTGATAGTAAAATTATATTTGGATCTAAAAGTATCAGTTTTTATAAGTTTATTCTTATATGTTACTGTTCATTTTAATTATTGTTAATTACCTATTCCTTTTTCAATTTTTTTAAATGTACACTCTTCTTCCTTTTCCCCTTTCTGTCATTGTTCTATTTATAGTCTTATTATGCATATTTATTCATTTTTTTCTTTTTTGAGCATAGATATACTTCTCCTTTTTTCCTTTTATTTTTTGCTGAGCTTAGGCCAACGAGAGTCTAGGTCTTTACCGTTTGAGTTGCTTAAAATTGGAATGATTTGTAATAACATTAAAAATGAGATTTAGGCATATTGGAATCTATGAATCGTGGGCTGTAAAATTGGGATAATTACAAAGGAAAATATGGAAGCATGAGAACTGGAATAAGTGTACTTAATTATATATTAAATAGACATGACATGAGAATACATGTGAATTGGAGCAAGATGAACTTGATTATACATTAAGTAAAACATGTTATTATAACTTGTAACTTGCAATCTGTATCTGTAAACATATGAGCAGGGATCTATTTAACTTAGGGGAAGGGTTGTATAAAGATTTACATCTAATAAGAAATGTTATTTACAACCTCGGAATATAACACAGAGTTATATTAAGCTTATTGATGAACTTAAAGCTGCTAAGTTAAAATTGTTTGATTAATAAGAAGATGTTCATTCGGGTAAAATATGTGGGGACTCTCAAAATCCTGGTCAACTTAGGGGTCAAGGTTAGGGGTTGCTTGTGTCAATCTACTACTTGCTTATCTGTCTGGAACCCATATCAATCAGTATCCTCCTATTATCACATGAGTCTCCCACAAGGTAGAGACTAGGGCACACTTTAATGATGCTTGATTGTTAGAGGTTCAAGTTCCTAGGTGGATACGGGACCATTCTGGCAGAATCATGAGCGCGCATTGTTCCGATTAGAGAACATAAGACATTGTAACGCCTAAGAATAAGGCTATGTCTTTTTAATTTGATGAGTTCGGGACTGGTATCTCTGAATACCATAGCTGGCAAAGATTATTTGAGTCTATTTAGGGAGCTGATCACTAGGTAGAAATTAGGGAAAACCTAATCTTGATATTTTGATAGTTGGTGTAGATATCTAAGGATATAAATGAGAAACTTATTTTATCTTATCTTGTTTTATCATGTACTTTTATACTTTATTGTATTTTTATGTCCAGTACTATTTATCTATCTTAGTGCTTTTTTACCTTATGTTTATGCTAAAAATCACTAGAACTCGCCAGACTTATTATCTGACCTAATTTATTTACTTTTCTCTCTATCTCCCTCTTCCTTTCTCCTCCAAGGTTCTCATGGTGGTGGATTGTAGTAGTGGCCATGATTCTTTGATTCGGCTTGGACTTGGACCATTTCTTATTCCATGTATTGTTTTGATTTTTGTTCTATGGCTATTGGTATGACTCATGAGGAATTTGATTTTATGGTTTTGTACTTGTACTCTGACGAATTACTTTATAAGAGACAAATGTTTTATGATTATGGATCTCCGGTATTTGAAACTGTAGTGCATTGATTTGTTTGATGATAAAAGTTTTTAAAAGTTTTCCGCTGTGTTTACTTATGTCTTGTGAATTTTAGCCTCTGTATTATTACTTTATACCTATTGCGCTCCAAAAAACTTAATGCATCCTCATATAGGTGGCATTAAGGGAAGTGAGGTGTCACATTTGGTATAAAAGCCTTAGGTTACAAGATCAGGGGAAAGTTTTTGAAAAAGTGTTTTTAATACAAAGAATTTTCAAGTAAAAACTATTTTTTTAATATATCCCCTCAAGTCAATGACAATATTCCATTGATCTCTTTTTGAATCCTTGTCTCTCCTCTCTTCAACATGTTTGGGGCACCTAATTTCCTGGAGGGCATTCCCATTCGGACATGGTTCCGTGGATAAGTAGAGACTACGACACCTGCTAAAGTGCAAGGAAATATATCACCCCCATCTACAACTGCTGTAGTTCCACCCAATCTGGTATTTAACTTCTCTAAGATCTTTAAGGACATTTGTGCGATGGGCGGAAAGTCTTTTCATGGGATCGAAAGTTACGTGGAGGCTCAAAATTTGACTTATGGAGATGGATAATGTGTTTATATTGTTGGAGCTAGACGATAGGAAGAAGATTCAGTTGGTCGCTTCGCAGTTGAAGGACAACACATCGTATTGGTGGGAGGTAAGTCAGGAAGGGAAGATGGCAGCCACATGGGATGAGTTTAGGAACAGATTTTAAATGAAGTTCTTATCACAAGCTAAGGAAGAAATGCAAATGGAGAAGTTCTTAAGTCTGAAGCAAGGAAGTATGATGGTGAGGAATATGTCAATAGCCTTAATCAATTGGCAAGGTTTGTCTTGGATTTAGTAAACACCCCTTATGGGAAGGCTTTAAGATTCGCGAGAGGGTTAAATCAACCTCTCCAAGGACTGGCATTGACACATATCCCTTTGGGAGCTATATTTGAAATGCTAGTGGATATGACTTTGATTCATGAGGATAGGAAAATGGACAAGAATGATTTAAGACTGAAGAGGCCAGGCCCAAGACTGAAAACAAGAAGTCGTGGCCTAAGAAGGAGGCAGCAAAGAAGGAAAAAAACTAATAAGGTACAAATCATGATAGAAGTTAAGTATCATGGTTGTGGACGTATGAGACACTTTATCAAAGACTGTTAGGGCTGCACAAAGTATGAGTTGGGTCGGGTTGGACAAAATACAACATCCGACCCGCATAGGTATGGGTTTAGGGTAGTTCAACCCGTATCCGACCTATATGAGGTTGGGTATGGGTCGGATTGAAGTATGGGTTGGGTCGGTTTAAGTAGGGTTGGGTTTCTTGAATATAATAAAAAATGAGAATAGAGGAATTTTTTTAAAAGTCGTATTAAAATATTCAACATAATATATTAGATTTTTGCTAGCGTAATGCATTTAAAATAACCGAATCATCAAAAGATATATTTTATTAAAATTCATTGTAATACACATCATATAAAATTAATTTATTACATAGTAGAACTAGCGTTTCATTTCAAGATACATTGAAATGCACTTTAAAATATATTTCCCAAATTCTGTCTAGTTTGAATTGACATGAAATATGTTTTTTTGTATATTTACTGTAGAATACATAAACATTATTCTAGGATTATACAATTCTAATTTTAAGTAGGTTGATATTAAATTTGTTTTTTAATATAGGGTTGGGTTGGGTTAAAATAAGGTTGGGTTGAACAAAATATCAAACCCGACCCGTATGTAGTATGGGTTACATATTGTAACCCATATCCAACCCGAACTAGGATGGGTTGGGTTGGGATAGGTTGGTGGGTTGGGTCGGGTTAGATATGGGTTGTGTGCAGCACTAAAGACTGTAGGAAGATTAAGAATGCTTGTTTCAATTACGGACAAGTTGGACATTATACCAAGCATTGCCTTGGCAAGTAAGGTCAGAAAGCCGAATCATCTAGAGCACAAGTTCATGCGCTAGAGGAAACCCATACTGATAGTCAGGATTAAGGTAGGAAAGTCACCATAGATGGTTTGATTTCTCTTTTTGACTCTCATATTAGGACTTTATTCAATTATGTGCTTCTTATTCTTTCATATCCAATTTTTTTGTTGATAGTCTGCACCTAGATACTTGTATAGTTTTTGATCCTGTAGTTTTCTCAAACCCCTTAGGTGGTGTGGGTCGCCTATCTATGATATGTATGGGTTTGAGAATTTTTGTTCTTGGCATCGAGTTTGAGTGCGACACATATGTTCTGGGCTTTATGGGTTACGGGCTTATTCTAGGAATGGATTGGCTAGCCATGTATGGTGTCATTCTTGATTACGAGAGAAGATTTGTTAGGCTTTTGACATGCTACGGTAGAACTGTCGACATTTCTTATGACCCACGGTTGTCAGTTATGCTCGGTTTTCTAGATTCCCTTGATGCTTCTGTCGACGATCCCAGTTCAGTACCGATAGTCAGAGAATTTTCAGATGTATTCGATGAGCAGAGAGGACTACCTCCCAGATGTGAGATAGATTTCCAGATATACTTGATGGAGAATGCAAAGCATATTGCTTTATCCGTGTGGCACTTAGCTCCTAGAGAGAGGAAGGAGCTCAGTAAGCAAGTGGGTGTCGAGAAGGGATTCATTAGACGAAGCATTTTTGAGCGGGTGGCACCAGTCATATTTATGACCAAGGCTAATGGCTCTCTCCATCTATGCGTGGACTATAGGGTGTTCAAAAAGCTCAATAAGAAGAGTAGACACCCACTTCCATGGATTGATGATTTGTTTGACAAGTTAGTGGGCACTTTGGTTTCCACACAATTGGATCTTGCCATAGGTTCCATCAGCTTAGAGTAGCAGATCACAGTATAGACAAGACTTCTTTCAGGACTACCGACGGATTCCTTTAGTGGTTAGTAAAGCCTTTTGGGATGACTCACGCACCCGCGTACTTTATGGATTTGATGAGTCGGGTATTTAGCAAGTACTTAAATAATTTTGTAGTTGTTTTCGTTGATGATATTTAAGTTTTCTCGAGGAGTGAGTAAGAGCATGCCATTCACTTAGGAGAGGTTCTTCGCACTTTCAGATCGCGTCAGCTAAAGGCTAAGTTTTTTAAGTGTCATTTCTGGCAGAAGGAAGTAAGGTTCCTAGGGCATGCTGTCTCCAAGGATGGAATAGCGGTGGACCCCACTAGAGTTGTCGCAATTCAAGATTGGAAAACCCTTAAAAGGCGACAAATGTTAGAAGGTTCTTGGAATTGGCGGGTTACTATAGAAAGTTTGTTAAGGAATTTACACGAATCTTAGCTCCGCTTACCCGTCTAACGTAGACGAACCTAGATTTGATTGGAATATAGATTGTAAAGATGCAATCTTGAGATTAAAGAAGACTCTTACATCAGCTTCAGTTTTGATTCTTCCTGATGGTACTAAGATGTTTACCGTCTACACAGATGCTTATAGCATGGGTTTAGATGCAGTGTTAATGCAGGAAGGTAGGGTAGTCTACTACGGGAGTAGACAGTTGAGGGTATATGAGAAGAACTACCCAACCCGCGATTTAGAGCTGATAGCAATAGTGTTTGCACTCAAGTCTTGGAGGCATTACTTGCTCGGTGAGAGGTTCAAGCTTTACATAAATCACAAGTCGCTCAAGTACTTATTCTCACAGAAAGACTCAGTTTGCAACAGCAGCGTTGGATGGAGTTCCTTGTATCCTATAATTTTGAGATAGCGTATACCCTTGCTAAAGGGAATGTGGTTGCTGACGCATTGAATAGACAGAGAATGGCTTAAAGTCCATTATTCATAGAATGGAAGAGCTTGGATTCTATCTCATCTTTTGATTTTAGACCATCTACGGATTTTTTCACTCAGTTTGTTGGCATTATTAGAAGTGCGACCTACTCTTTTGGAGCGCATTGGATCCACTCAACGTGAAGATCAGCAGTTAGTGGGCATCTTTGGTTGACTTAGTGGAGGAGAGTCCTTTAGCCACCTTGTTAGATATTCTCTGGAAGAGAAAGGGTGACTATGTTGAGATGGAAGGTTGTGTGTTCTCAGATTTGATGATTTGTTGAGATCATTTCTAGAGGAATGTCATCACTCTAGGATGACTATTCATCTGGGCAGTGACAAGAAGGATGCAACCCGATGTTTTGACTTGCCAGCAAGTGAACGTTAAACAAATAAAACCCGATGGATCGTGTCAACCTCTAGACATACCATAAAGGAAGTGGGAGATTGTCTCTATGGATTTTATAGGTGGTTTGCTCAGATCGAGGAAGGGCAACACCAGTATTTGGGTAATTGGTGATAGATTGACTAAAAGCGCTAATTTTATCCTAGTCAAGAGAAAGAGGACGACAACTTGGTTAGCATCAGTATATCTTAGAGAGATCGTCCAACTTTATGAAGTGACCATGACCCCATCTTTACGAGTGAGTTTTGGAGGAGATTGCAGGAGGCTCTAGGGACATGATTACTACTTAGCACTGCCTATCACCCTCAGACGGATGGACAGACTGAAAGGGTCAATAGGTTTCTAAAGGATTTATTGAGACTGTGTATCCTAGACTTCAAAGGGACTTGGGAGGAGCATCTCCTGTTGGTAGAGTTTGGCTACAATAATAATTATTAGACGAGCATTTGTACGGCTCCCTTCGAGGAACTTTATGGATGACCGTGCAGATCACCTATATTTTGATGGGAGTCTACGGATGGACTTCTTATTGGACCTGAGATGGCTAGAGAAACTTCTGAGAAGATAGACTTGATTTGGAGATGGATGAAAGCAGCTTAGGACAAGCACAAGTCATAAGCTAATCGAAGGAAGTTTGACTTAGAGTTCGAAGTAGGAGATATGGACTTGATCAAGGGGTTACCTTTGAGGAACATTGTTCGCTTTGGCTTGTTTCCCTTTCATCTAAAAATAAAAATAGTAATTAATTAGGGGATCTTTCAATAAGAGAATCAGAATCGGTGTCAGAGGTCTAAGCATCACAAACCATTTTCTTCCACACCAGATGCGTTTTTCTGATATTTCTCTTATGAAGAAAAGTGTGCAAAAAAACTTCAGGATTGTTAAATCACAGACAAGAAAAAAAGAAAAAAATGTGGATTTGTTCCATTTCAAGTATTTAGTTTCACTGATTAGATACTGGTAGGGAAGTTTACGCCAAGGTTTGTAGGACACTCCCCGTAGTTGATAGGATATGTCAAATGACCTACAGAGATAGACTATTAGAGAGACCGGCGAGAGTTCATGATGTGTTCCATGTTTCCAACTCGAGGAAGTGTCTACATGATTTCGCAGAGGTAGTAGAGCCAAGTACACATGAGGATGTTGAAGTTGGAAAGGTGGCATCAATTGGAAACGTTCCTATGCGTATACTTGGACTGGAGGTTAAGAAGCTACGAAACAAGGACATCAAGTTGGTTAAAGGGCAATGGGGAGAAGATCGTGACATTATGACTTGGGAACCTGAAGATAGGATTCCTCTTCTTACCCATTCCTCTTTAAGAGTACGTTCTTAATTCCTTTCTGAGCTTTTGAATTCAAATATATTTTTCTTATCGTTTGAATATCGATTCTTAGGTAGAAGCCTACGGGTAATAGTAATGGTTGAAAACATGTGTTTGAGACATGCTATGTTTGATGGTTACAAGTGGATGCAAGTGTTTGCTATTGGGTACAGTGTATGCTTATACACACACTAGTCACTAGATTATGGACTGGCTTAACAGACACTTACATATGGATGTGTGCGCATTTTAATTTTTAATGGATGGAAATGGTTGAATCATCACTTGGATGTTGCATTTTAGTGAATCGTTGTTGCAGATTTGAACTTATATGCACTATTAGGATTTATTTGCATACATATTGGATATATGGCACAAACATAAATTGCATTAAGGAGGTACACTAAACCAGTTGATCGCTTGATTTTCGAATTAGCTTAGGAACATAAACACAACACATTTGCATATGTTTATACAAAGAATTAGAAATTTTAAGGACAATGTATGCCGATGGTTGATGTATAAGTAGATGGGTGTTGGTTTTGATTGATAACATTAATAACATTCTTCTAAACTTGAAGATTTCAAGGACGAAATTCTTTAAGGAGAGGAGAATGTAACACCCTAAATTTTAATAAACAATGACTATATGAAGAAGATTAATAAAACGAGTATTAAATAACAAAATATTCATAACTGGATAAAATGGAATTTACTATTGCGTTCTTTATGAAATTCGGATTTAGATAGACTCTTGGTTTTCGTAAATCGGACTAAGTATGAATAAGATATGACCAATTAAAGTATGAATTAAAAAAATTCAGAATGGTGCAATGGTTATTGGGCGACCCAGACCCTATATGTGTGGAACCCTGTGTCGACCCACATAGGATGTGGGTTCACCCACCCAAAGCCAGGCACGAGCCTGTGCCTGGTCTGATTAGCATGTTTCTCGAGAATTATTTTGCTGACTCAGCATGAGGTGTTTTCTATGGTTTGGATCGAAACCCTATGGTTCTATGGCTTAAACTATCCTAGCACACCTATAAATAGACTAGCAACCCTCACTCTTTTCTTACACCCAACATTTCTTCATCTTCTTCCTTCTATTTTGTTCTGAAATAAAATTAGGAAAAGGTTAGGGTGCGGTCAAATAAAAGATATGAAAGGATAATTATTCTTCTACTTCAGTTTCAAAGGACTTTTCTGGATCTATTAAAAATCTGTATGAGCTCTACGTTATTTTTAGATTGATAATTCAAAAAGGATTTTGAAAGTAAAATTATATTGGATCTGAAAGTATCAGTGTTTATAAGTTTATTCTTATATATTATTGTTCATTTTAGTAACTGTCAAATACCTATTCCTTTTTCAGTTATTAGTTGTTTATATGTGCATTCTTCATCCTTTTCCCCTTTCTGTCATTGTTTTATTTATAGTATTATTATGCCTATTTATTCATTTTGTTCTTTTATGAGCATGGATTTACTTCTCCTTTTTTCTTTTGTTTTGCGCTGAGTCTAGGCCAACGAGAGCCTAGGCCTTTACCTTTTGAGTTGCGTAAAATTGAAATAATATGTAATAATGATAAAAAGGGGATTTAGGCATATTAGAATTTTTGAATCATAGATTGTAAAATTGGGATAAATACAAAGAAAAAATATGTAAACATGAGAATTGGAACAGGATGTACTTGATTATATATTAAGTAGACATGACATGACAAAACATATGAATTGTAGCAAGGTGAACTTAATTATACATTAAGTAAAACATGTTATTGCAACTTGTAACTTCCGACCTGTATTTGTAAACATATCAGCAGGGTTCTGTCTAACTTGGGGGAAGGATTGTACAAAGAATTACATTTAATAAGAAATGTTATTTCCAACCTCGGAATATAACATAGAGTTATATTAATCTTATTAACGAACTTAAACCTGCTAAGTTAAATCTGTTTGATGAATAAGTTAAGATGTCCATTCTAGTAAAAATATATGGGGACTCTTAAAATCCTAGTCAACTTGGGAACCAAGCCTAGGGATGTCTAGTGTCAATCTGCTACTTGTTTATCTGTCTGGAACCCATCAATCAGTACCCTCCTGTTATCACACGAGTCTCACACAAGTTAGAGACTAGGGCATGCTTTACTGATGCTTGATTGTAAGAGGTTTAAATTCTGAGGTGGGTACGGGCACGTTCCGACAGAACCATGAGCGTGCATTTTTCTGATTGAGGAAGATAAAAAGCTATAACACTATTGATAAGGCTGTGTCTTTTTAGTTGACGGGCTTGGGACTGATATCCCAGAATACCATAGTTGGCACACGTAATTCACATCTTTTTAAGGAGCCGATCACTGGGTTGAAATTAAGTAAAAACTAATCCTAATATTCTGATAGTTGTTGCAGGAGTTCTACGGAAATGACATATAACTTTTTTTACCTTATCTTATCTTTTTTTATCTCATACTTTTATACTTTACTGTAGTTACATGTCCAGTACTATTTATCTGCTGTTAACTGGCCTTTTAGCCATGTTCCCAAAAGTACACAAGACACGCTCGACTCAACACATCGTGTGACGTCAAAGTTCGAAGCATCGTCAAAGAGCCGGGGACACAAGCTTAGAAAAGGTCGTGCAAGCAAGTTCCTCACAACTCCTCAAAAACGTACACGAACTACATTTCGTATCCCTCGCTCACAAGATCTCGTACCCCTTAACAAATGAAACTTTAGATACTTCACCTTCGCAGCACAATTTTCGACTCCCTCAGCAGTATAAACCTCAGATCCCTGGAAAAACCTATGCTTTGTACCCCTTAAATACACATTTCGAGTCCTTTCATACTCGAACCTGGAAAACCTCGCCCCCCTTTACCTCCATTCCCGAAGTGCTCGAGTCTCGAATCCATGTCCTCCAAATTTCGGACCTCGTAACGTAGAAAAGTCATACACCATGGGATGCGAGTTCATATCTTTCTTTGGGATACAAACTACTCATATCCGTTCTTTGGGATATGAACTACTTGTATCCCTTCCTGGATACGAACTACTTGTATCCAACATGATACAAACTATTTATATCCAACGGGATACGAAGTTCGTACCTTAAGGGGTACAAAATTCATATCCTGAGAAGGGGATACGAGTTTCTTCTAGGTAATATTAGGGAGGTCTGAATCTTGTGGTATGCGCCTCCAAGTGGTACGAAAACATAATGAGTGGTTCCCAAATTGTACCTACTCCCACCTAACCTTTCCACTATAAATACCCTCAATTCCACACTTCAAAGGGGGAGAAATGAGTTGATTTGACATCCCTTGAGAGCTCCAAGTGACCTCTTTAATGGAATCCTTGCTTTGAGGAAGAAGGACATGAAGGACTTTCTCCAAATATTCACATATGACAATTATTACTCAAAATTATATAGAAATTCTTGTACTTAGATGCCAAAATAAGGCCTAGAGCTTGTAACTCATTGTTATGAATAAAATATTAGCAATTCTTCCAAAGTGGATGTAGACCCCTCGCTGGACCGAACCACTATAAACCTATTGTGTCATTTACTGCTTTCTTGTACTTATTTTCCATACGTGAAAGTATATTCTTAAGTAATTAATAATCTTGGGTGTTGACGCCATTTTTTACCATCAACATTTTAGTTATTTCACTGGGAGACTCTGAGACTCTCTTCTTTGTTTCACTTATCCATCTCGACTCTAACATACTTTAGGTTCCTTCTCTAACCGGTCATCGAGTCAGCTTACTATGGCTAAGCGATCAAAGAATACAATGATCGGCTCCTCTGTTGCAGCCGAAGCTGGAACATCCCAATAACCTCAGTCGGTGGATAACCCGACCATAATGGACATCCTTCCTCCTATGGACCCCAAAGCCCCTACAACACAAGCACATATTTACGCTCTTATCAAGAAGTATACAGATCTTGAACTCAACCAAGCATTGAAGAACAACATCGACCTTTTGCGTCAACTTCAAGAAATCCAACGCATCGTCGCCCAACTCCAACTAGCTCAGAACAATCCCCGAGTGAGGCTCTTTATCTTGGAAACCTCTTCCTCCGAGTATCAAGGCCCACATCAGCGAAAAAATTCAGCCGTAACAACAATGCCATTGCCCGCTCTAATGCTCACACTAATGGTCATGACAACGGCAATGACAACCGAAACGGGAACAGTGACAAAACCACCGTCACTTATAGTGGTGGCATGCATCACCGTGATCGAACCTGGTTGTTCATTAATGATGAACCAAGGCCGAGTAACCGACCTCCTCCTCAACAGAACCCAACTGTCGTTGTTCAAAATTTAGGGCTCACGCTCCCACCAAACCAACAAGCCCAAGTTACTCCAGATCAGAATGAACGTCAACCTACTCTGGCTTATCGAACCATACTAAAACCAGACAATTGATGTCGAAGACATGGAGAAGGATGAGCCTGACATACATCATAGAATGCATCCACGGAATAGGACTCCCGAAGTTCGCCGAAACCAGTGGATTCCACTAGAAGATGTTCATCCATCATATCTCCTCGACATGGTCCGAAGGACTATGAGAGATATGCGGGGGAACGCCAAAGACTCATGGAAAACCCACTTGAGGCGAAACCCCTTCACTAGGATTGTCCACAAAGCCAAGAGGCCTTGACGGTTTAATATGCCACAAATGGCTAACTATGATGGCATGACTGATCCGTGCGCTTTTATGAATCTCTATGAATGGCAGATGGACTTAAGTCGGGCCACCGATGCGGTAAAATGCAAGTGATTCCCAATCTTCATGTCAGGCACAACTCTATTTTGGCTCTCTCGCCTTCCACTCCAATATATCAACACCCTTGCTAGTTGGCCACTGAGCTAGTTAGGTAGTTCAGAATGCATGTCCCTACTCCAAAGAATGGACTTACTCTTTCCAACCTATACCAGAGTCCCACAGAATCTTTCAAAAGCTGTCTAGAGCAATTCTATAATGCCCTCGCCGAGGTCGATGATACTGAACCTCACACCGTACTCTTCCTACTTGTAAAGGGTGTCCTTCCTACCTCCGAGTTATGTGCCTCGATTGACAGAGAGCAACCCAAGTCCTTAGAGGCATTCTACGAAAAGGTGGGGCAATTCCTGTGTTAGGAGGAAGCAAGGCATAATAGAGCTTCATGGGTGGACCACTCCAACAGCCCATATGACAGCACTATCGACGATGGTGCAGGAAAACAGGTCGGAGAATCCTCCAACAAAGTTAAAGGAGCTATCTCTTACAAGCCAAAATCGAACAGCAGCAAATAAGGCGGTCGCAACAACAACTAGGCTCCTCTGGATCCTAAGAAACACGATCGCTATCCGAATTACAGGAACTATAGTCCATTGAACGAGACATGGAGACCAATTACTTAGAAACCTGTAATACCCTCCAATAAAAGAAGCCCAACACAAGGGAATCCACTGACCGTGAGAAAAACTTCGGTAAGTACTGCGAGTTCCACGACATGTATGTGCATAATACTAATGATTGTAACCATCTCAATGATGCAATCGAAAAATTCATCCGCGAGAAACATCTAGAATGGTATGTTCAGGATCCTACTCCTCCTGAAGTAGCTATGGCCTCTAACACCCACTCTTCCATCTCCTACTAATGCGGCCCCAGGGCCATCCAACCAAAGGTTATGCAGCACCGTGATCAACACTATCTGTGGTGGACCTCACCCATGCATGAAAGCTTCCGCAAGATGGAGGAGTATGCCAAATACATAAAGCGTGCCACATACGAAGCCTCTTCTACCCTGGATGAATCAATATCCAAACTATAGATCCTCTCATTATCTCTGCTCAGATTGGTCTGGCCATCGTCCGGTGGATTTTTATTGATTTATTGAGTTCGGTCAATATCATCTTCAAAGCGGCTTACGACCAGATGAAACTTGAGACCAAAGATTTGAAGCCCTGCCATGCCATGATCCACAGCTTTAACGGATCCTCCAATCACCGGGTTGGCATGGAGGACCTCCCGATAGAACTCGGAGAAGGGGATCAGAGCCGGGTCTGAATCCTCACCTTTGTGGTTATTAACGTCATCTCTCCACACAATGATTTCTTTGGATGACCTTTCCTAGCAGGATTCTAGGTCTGCACGTCACCATGGTCCCTACTGATGAAATTTCCAATAGAGAATGGAATCGACATAGTTAAAGGCGACCAAGCCAAAGCTAGAGATTGCTACCTCATAGAATTGACGAATATGCGTAATAAGGACAAAGGCAAGACGATGCCTCCACCTTCTTGCACCAAGGCCGTCTCCGCATAGAAATCAAAGGCGTCTAAGTCCTGGCTCAGGCGCCACCATCGTCTTTCTGACGATTTCGATCCAAGGGAGGACAAAGAGCCCAATCTCGAAAGGGATATCCCGGTAGAACCAACGGTGGACGTATCGATCAACCCCGACAACTCATCAAAGTTCTTGAAAGTTTGATCGCAACTCCATGTCGCAATAAAGGAACTCATGGAATTATTAAGGGCCAACCTCGACGTTTTCGCTTGGACACACTCCGACATGTGTGGCATCGATTCAGGAGTCGCATGCCACATGCATGCCATCAGTCCCCTATAGCTTCCAATCAAACAGAAATGTCGAACCTTGGGAATCAAAAGATCGACAGCACTCAAAGAGGAAGTGGATAGACAACTCAACAACGATTTCATCTGAGAAGCCTTCTATCCCGAATGGGTATCCAACCTTGTCCTGGCCAAGAAAGAAAATGGCAAGTGGCAAACGTGTGTCGACTTCTCCGACTTGAAAAAGGCAAGCCCCAAAGATAGTTTCCAACTTCCAAAGATCGACTAGCTCGTTGATTCGACCACTGGATACCATCTTTTATCCTTCATGGGCGCCTACCCAGGCTACAATCAAATTCTAATGTATCTTCCATACCAATATCACACCTCTTTCATAACTATTCTTGGGCTCTACTTCTATCTCGTCATTCCCTTTGGCATGAAGAACGCAAGAGCCACCTACTAGTGACTAGTCATTCTCATTTTCGGGGACCAAATTGGGAGATCCATGAAGGTATACATTAATGATATGCTCGTAAAATCGAGGGTATTGTACGACAACGTCTGTGACCTCTCCGAAATGTTTGATGTCCTCCGCCAATATGGCATAAAGCTCAATCCTTGAAATGATCTTTTGGCATTGCATCCGGAAAATTCTTGGGTTTCATTGTCAACTCACGAGGCATCGAAGCCAATCCAGATAAGATTAATGCTATTCGGGACATCCTGACCCCTTGGAGCATCAAAGACGTTCAGAGTTTAAATGGAAAGGTTTCTTCACTAAGTCGATTCATCTCGAAAGCTACCGACGAATGCATTCCCTTTTTCGACTTGCTCAAGAAGGGGAAGCGCAACTTCTCGTGGACACCAGAATGCATACCACATTCCAGGACCTCCTGAATCACTTAGAACGGCCACCTATCTTGTCCAAACATGTGGATCACGAAGACTTACATGTGTATTTGGCTATTTCTATGCAGGCAATCAGCTTAGCACTCGTTCGCAACGAAGACCACGTCCAACGACCCGTTTCAGCAATAGGTTAACAGTAGTAGAAAAGAATTACCTCAAGCTCGAAAAGTTGGCCTACTGTTTGTTAATTTATTCCCGGAAGCTATAACCATACTTTCAATCTCACCCCCATCAAGGTCTACATGTATCAGCCACTACGACAGGTCCTACAACGGCCCAAGGCATCCAGACGACTTCTTAAGCGGAACATATAGCTGAGCCAATTCGAGATTACTTTCATTCCTCAACAAGCCATCCCAGGAAGGCCCTCGTCGACTTTATATTGAAGCTCACAGCCCTGAAAGAGCTTCCTACGGAAGGCACCGAGACTCCTGAAGACCATTGGAAACTCTTCGTAGATGAGTCCTCTAATAACTGTTATTCAGGTGCCTGAATCTTGCTTATCTCTCCCAAAGAACACCCGATTTGCTATGCTTTAAAGCTTGACTTTCTGCTACTAACAACGATGCCAAATACGAAGCTTTAATTGTCGGACTCAAAATTGCAATCGAACTTGACATCAAGACTATCCATATCTACTACAACTCACAACTCATCATACTCTAGCTATAGGGGGAGTATCATGCCAAGGGGCACGGCTCGCCCCTACCTCGCTCGAGTCCACGAACTCCTTACTAGTTTCGATCACTACATCATCATGCTCATTCCCCAAGAACCAAACAAGAAAGCTGATTCATTATCCAAACTGGCAAGTTCCGGAGATGCACAACTTATGGACTCGCCCCAGTCGAAGTACTCGACTCTTCGAGCATCAATCAGATGCAGATTGATTCAGTAGCCACAGCTGAGGCCGAACCCGAACTCAAATCGTGGATGACACTAATCAAAAAATATTTACAGCATGAAATCCTCCCCGATCGCTACAACGACAGACGAACACTCACCCAAATATCATTTCGCTACATCATTCTAGGGGGTGCTATACCAAAGGGGTTCTCTTTTCCATTACTTCGATGTGTAGCCCACAACAACACCGACCGCGTGTTGATAGATATATATAAAGAAGAATGTTCTGACCACACTGGAGGGCAAATTTTAGCGAAGAAAGTTCTACGACATGGGTATTTCTGGCCCACACTCGATCGAGATGCTACAGACTACGCCCACAAATGTGAAAATGCCATAGATTCTCATAGATTTCGAGAGCCGGCCTAACGAGCTAATGCAAATGGTTAGTCTTTGGCTATTTTCCATGTGGGGAATAAGTATCATAGGACTCTCCCCTTGGCCAGAGGGGGCACGTTATGTTATCATCGTAGTTGATTACTTTACCAAATGGCAGAAGCCGAGGCCCTCTCCACAATCACCACCAAGAAGGTAATAAACTTCGTTTTCTACAATATTATCACTCGATACCGAGTCCCTCAAGCTATCTCTCTGACAACAGAACCTAGTTCGAGAGCGTTGAGTTCAAAACTTTCTGTCGATTACACAATATCGAGAAGAGATTCTTAGTATTCGACCATCCTCAAGCGAACGGGAAGGACGAAGCTATCAACAAAGTGATCAAATCCATCATCAAGAAGCATTTGGAAAATGCCAAAGGCTTATGGGATGAAGAGCTCCCTCTGGCCCTATAGGCCTACCAGACCACTCACAAGTCAGAAATCGGCACCTCTTTCGCTCTCGCCTATGGGTCCGAAGCCGTCATTCCCATTGAGATGAAACTCCAGTCTCACCGAGTAACCTATTATGATCCAAGGACTAACAAATATTTTCTCCTGGGGTTGCATGACTTTCTCGAAGAAAAAAGGAACGAAGCTAAACCCAGAGCTATCACTCAGCGCCAACGAGTCGCCCGATACTATAACTCTAGAGTCCGCCTCAAGGATCCCAATGCCTGCGACCTTGTCTTGTAATGGATCTTTGCCACACCAACTGGATTTAGTCCTCACTGGGAGGGTCCATACATCATACAACGAAGACTTGGAGAAGGGACCTTCAAACTGGCAACTATCGGTGGTGCTGAACTCCCAAGGGTGTGGAACGCGAACATATTCGCCGTTACTTTACATGAGTTATTGTACAGATTTACAACTTCCCAACAATGTTTTATTTAAATTCAAGGCATTGTAAAGGCTGTTACTGCCAAAGTTATTTGTACATATAATGTTCATTTTTTCTATGTTATTAACATATTTCCTTCCTATGTGTAGTTTGCAGGAACAACTGTGACAACTTTCTTCCATGCACGAGCACACAACACTGAATTGGCCACTTAAGGATGGGAGTCGGCATCACCAATCGGGTCTCGAATCAACAACGAGATGGAGTATAAATAACATCACTCGATCCTCGAAATAAGGACGAGCCCGATTATAAATAACACCACTCGGTCCTGAGCCAACGAAAAGACCAGGTATAAATCATCTCACCCACCACATCCCCGGACCTAGGGGAAACTCGCCTTCCAAATAAGTGTGACATCAACCACTTTGGCTCCATCCAACTTGATGAGGCCTGGATCTGGGTACCATTTGGCGAATCGACGATGCCCACGAACTCTAATCCAAACAACACAATGGGAGAGTCTAAACGACGAATCCGCAACGTCCATCTCACGACTAAGGACCAATGACCTCCGGGAGGTCCAAGGGAGGGGAAACCAAACCTGGACTCCAACCAACTCGGGACTCCCGACCGGAGGAAAACTTAAGAGTGGATGCAGCACCCAATCTCTGCCTAACTGGGGGCAACCCCAAAGTGGAGTCTGCCAATCACGTTTACTTAAGTGTAACGACAAGTATGCTTGTGCAAGTGCAAAAAATTGCAAAACTCAAGACAAACATTTCAACACTTAAACATAAAATGCAATATATAAAAAGTAACTAATACTTTCATTCACATCCCAAAAGAAGACTACATATCTAAGTATGTCTTTCTTTCTAACAACATGGTGTACATAAAAACCACACCATGCCCCTAAAACACCAAAAGCAAGGGTCGTACTCGCATATACTATCGTCCTACATAAACAAAATGTCTATAATCTATATGACACTTACTACAGTCACCCATCCTTCTTCTTTTTTCTTTTCTTCTTCTGGAAAGATTCGACACTCGGTGGGTCACCACCACCAGTTATGGACCTCTTCCTTCCAGATCCACTCCCGACTTTCCCCCCTCTGCCCTTTACTAGAGTTATGAACTTGTGAGACACCGATTTGCGCTTTCTGTTGTCATCCTCTCCACTTGTAATCTCTGTGATCTCCACTGGTGGAATAATTTGCAGTGGTTTAGGATTAATCTCAGAAGCGAGAGTCAGCGCCGCCTTGGTCTCTCCCTGACCCTTCGGGGTCTCCGAATTCGTTTTATTTTTGGATTGCTAGGCAGCCTTCTGATCGGCTGACTTCAGGGCCTTGAGCTTTACAACATCATCCGCCTTGAGCTTCTTATAGGCCTCCTCGGCTCTTATGTTGGCCTTATCAGCGGCCTTTTTCTTCCTGGCCTCCTTATCGGCTCTCCCCTTCTCGACCTCATCAGTGACCTTCTTCTTCTCAGACTCGTCAGCAGTTCTCTTCTCTTCCGCCTCATCGGCGACCTTCTTTTCCACCAGTGCAGCTGCAGCCTTTTTCACGGCTTCATCCCGAGCCCTAACCTAGGCCTCCTGCAAAGCAGCCTTATCCTATCTCCTCCTTTCCTCAGATTTCGCTATATCTGAGCCTTCTGAGCCTATACCAAGTCATACATCGTATACACATTCTCTTTACCACATCCGTCACGTGGACACTCTGGCCATCTAGTACTCCACTTCCTCCAAAATATCCTTGTACAAGTCGGACCCTAAGTCCACATCCGAGAATGTATCCACATAACTGCTTTCCTCTCTAAATTGGATCCCCTGTAATCCTAATCCAGACTCAAATGTTTGAGGAAGCACGGGGAAAAGCCTTTGTTGTTTCTTCTCCAAGGGGGACAGAACAACAAAAAAACTATTCAGTTTTTGAGGATTAAGTGCTCTCATCCTCGCGGTAGTGTAATTTTACCTCTAGGAAGGTATGGTGTAGGCCTGATAGGAAGGGTTCTCGCCGTCGTGACAGAAGAGGATCCTGTCAGTCCCAATCCTGGATATGCAAGATCATACACAGTTGAAACTTGAGCAAGGACTAGATGACTGCTAGTCGTGATAGGTGGTGGAACTGGTGGCTGGTAATAACTTGCCTCACCAAACACTTGAGCAACAAGTACACTCTCTATAGGCACAAATTTTCCCATTTCAGCAGCATGCTTTTCCAGTCTCTCTCTCTCGGCATCGTCCTGTAGCAATCTCCTCCCTTCCTCTAGCTTCTTACACTCGTCCTCAGTTAGGAGTTCCCCTGTGAGTTTGTTCTCATCCAAAGCCACCACCCTTACTTATTGTAACTGAACCTCATATAACACCAACCTCTCCCATGTCCGAGCCATCTCTCGGGAGTAATCCTCAGGCCACTAGATCCCACGAAACTTCAGTGTCTTAACAAGCATACCCCGAATGGGTTCCTCCATCGACTCCTCCACCCTAGCCTCGGTATCCTCAATCTCTTTTTTCAGTGCCTCCACCTCTCTTTGGTGCTCAGCTTTCATCCCTTGAACTAAGTCCAATACTTCCCTATTGATGGCCTCGGCCTTCTCTTTTTCCTCCCTCATTGCCTCTGGCTGCATCCTCAACTCGTCGTTCTCCTTCTGCAACCTATGAACCCCCTCATTCTCGATTACTTTCTTGAGATTGTTAAACTTTCTCAATCTGGAATACTTTCTCATTGTCGGCCATCAAACGGATGTTCTCCTTTGCCAGTTTGGCGTTATCTTTCTTGAGATTGGTATTCTGAGTAGATACCGAGGCCACAGTATCCTTAAACATCTCCCCCACTTAAAACTTTTCGTCCTCGAAAAGGAACAAAGTCGAAAGAGGTTTGACTAATCAACTCTACGTTCGATCTGCCTTCCATTCTCCAACTTTTCAGTTTCTGAGAATTTTCAAATTCTTCAAAAATTTGGCTAACACCCGGAATTTTCGAAAAATTTCGCCATAACCTCCCCTGCACCGGGAGCCACGGGAAAATCCCGAAATTGCCATACAGGCTTTCTGATCTCAAAAAGAAAATGAAAAAGCCAAGCGGCTAGCCCAATAGGCTCATAAAATCATCATCACCCAAACAAAACAGTAAATTATGTAATAAACATGTACCTATTTGTCGGGCAAACAAATTTTATTCTCTGCTCTAGCCTCCTTGCTATGACCTGTCCAATATAAGTACAAGTATATGCAAGCAAATGCGACCAATTTCCAATATAATTCAATATGTGATTCAATTAGGCTAATTGGTTAAAAATTAGCAAACAAATAAACAAACACAAACATCAATCAATTAGTGAATTAGAGTTTCAAATTCATAATTTTGATACATATACAAAAATCATGTTTTTTTATGCCAAATCACAACAATAGGCCCTATCTAATTTTGGTTCTCACACCAGTCAATAGGAAATATATAGATATCACACCTTCGAAACACGAATACCAATTCTGATGATGTTCGAACTATCATCAGAATCATCTCCGGGCGACTAGAGTGTGATTCTATATCTATCCAGTATATTAAAACTTCAAATACACGTTTGTAAGGCGTATATGCGAAATCTTTATATACTGGACTGTCCTAATCAATATGAAATAAATAATCAAATACGAATAGTTGATTTAGATTTTCAAAACAAAAATTGTTTTCATTTTAAAAAAATGTACTCTTCACACTCGTCTTAGGATACTACTGATCCCATCTCTAACGAGTCATTCTAATTGGATATTACTAATCCAATATCTGATGAATTCTTTCGTACGGTTCTAATGTGTCTTGTTCTCTGCTTTGTAAACCAAAGCTCTGATACCACGATGAAACGACCCGAACTTCCCCGGTCCCCGAAGAGAGAGAGAAAGAACGAATTGTTTTGAGAACACGACAAATCAGAACGCAGACGGAAGAACATTTCATTGTATATTACAACAATGCATCAGATTACAAGAATATACAGAGTATAAACAAATATTACACAGAAATATCAGAGATTGAAACTACATTTAAATACATAGCAGCGGAAAATAATACAATACACAACTAGAAGTAGATATGCAGATACAAAGCTTTCCGGATATCATTCCAGCTATAAACCAGGATCCTGTGAATATAAATCTGCAAAACCCAAAACTACTAGCTGCCCATGACAAAATAAGGGCACCCAGAGTTTAGGTTAAAACAATAAACTCCAGGTCAGTCATGTGACTGGTGTGAGAACTAAAACAGTTATTAATCCTTATTTAAAGTTAGGTGAGTCAAGGGACCACGCCGTATAACACGGAACAGGTTTTCTCCCAAGAATACCAGTGCATAAAACAAACAGCGCAATGCTAAATAAAGAAAAATGAATCTGTTATAAGACCCAGGTCCTATCACACAATGCAACGCAAGCCGGGGGATAGGGTTTTCCCTTATAACAGCCAAAGAATGCTTGATACATTTAAAACAGATTATTTGATACTATTATAAGTGCATAGTGTATAAACAACTTCAAATCATAAGTATCAATCATAGGCGGCATGGGTACCATATATCATGTCGCCATACTAGTTCTACAATTAAAACCGCAAATGTCTCACGTATTTGGAAATTGGATTTCCATCTATGAACCGAGGCAAAAGATAGTCCTCAACCGATTCGAGACTCTCTAGCCCGAGCCTCAGGCAAGTACTCAGTCAAGCCTTGGATCCTCAGGGCCAGTCCACCGATGTGGATTAAACTTAAACCCTGAACATGCGTTTCCCCGCCCTATGGGGCGTAAATGAGCCAACGAATGACTCCACCGGAGCCGGATCGTCCGATCAAACCGAGGCACCTCGCAACAGCAACAACCACATAAGTCAAACTCGTCAGGGCGTGTAAAACCACTGACGCCACTTCTAGCTAGAAAGAAACGCATGCCCTCCCTGACGTCCTCTCCCGTTTTTGTTTCATACCGGGTGTGAAACTCGTGAAGTAAACGTTACACAAAGCTACGCCACAAAGGTCGTGCTTCGATCATCAACCACATGACTTTGCTTTTCAACAGAAGCCTCGATCAATTGCCACTTAGGCATGCCACACAGGCAATTCACTCCATGCGTTTGATATCCATCAATATATAACCCCTGAGCTCGTACGTCTCAGTGAAGGGCGTTAAGCAAGAGAATAAATTCTCGGCCGCCAAACAGATATATATTTAATAAAGATCAATCACAAGGACTAAAATCCAATGTCAGACACACAGTCCATTTACAAGTTCGTTCTGGGTCTGAACGAAACCGGAGGCACCTAGTACCCCGCTTGTCCATCGGTCTCCATGTACGTCTGGACGATCACCAAATGTTTCCATCTTCTTGGGTGTACATCCCAATCATTATCATCAGTAATCACCCAAACGACGTGAAGATCTCCGGTCTTCGACCATCGTCTTCATCTTCGACTTATCGTCGTATCAGTTATTCAGAATGGGATAAACCCGGTCTTTCCGAATAACTCGCGCATATTTTAAATATGTGTTATACAAACACAACATACGCCTCATTCCAATTCATTAGTCACTAACCGTAAATTAATCAAGAGAATAATTCCCCAAATATTAACCCCGAAGGCCGAAACCAACATCAGATCAATATCCAGAAAACCATTCTGCTTGGCTAACCGACAGTTAGTTTCTAAATTTCACATTCATAGGGAGAGGTTCCCATTAATTTTATCAAAGATAAATTCTTTAAAATTTATTCTTTAATCTATTTTTGAATATCAATTCAAACTAGTCGGGATTAGCGAACCTTACCGAAGTAATCATTTATTTTAATTTCACAATCCCAACCTATTCATCCCATGAAGTAAAACTGGTTATACTTCATATCTAACACCACGGTGTTATCGGTAAATTCAATTACCATTTCACGTTCAAATCTAATTAAAGATTTAACTATCGCCTGGAGCAAAACTGGTGATATTCCATTCTCGATCATTCCAATCTAATTAAAGATTCATTAAAACTCCACTTAGTTTTAATCTTTGACTGGGTTAAAGAATCAGTGTCATTTAAAACATGGTTCACGGTAAACCCAAAATTACCTTCCATTAATTATCGGGTTAAAGAACAGGTGTTATTTAAAACACTGTTCACGATAAACCCAAAAATCAATACTAATTCGATTCCAATTAAATATTATTTAATTGGTACACTTCATTAAATCTGAATAAAAGATTTAATCTTTTCTCAATTGGGTTCAAGAACAATGTTAATAAAGACACTATTCACGACAAACCCAAATCACATTTGATATTAAATACAAGGCTCTGAATAGAAAATATATCGGCTTATATTCAATATCAGATTCTACGACCAACAGATATCGTATTGGAAGTAACCATATATATATCTATATCTTTCAAATTTCCATAACAACATCTGTACAATCACGAAATCCAATATCGAAATATTCCGAAGACAATTTCGATTCAAATCCACTCCAATGCAATCATTGGAAATTCTGGTTATTTTTAAAACCCTTTTCAAATTCAATTTATTTATTTAAAAATAAATAGAATTTTAATTCTAGTTCAAAACTAGTTCAATTCGATAAAATTCTATTTTTATCTTTTCAAATATGGAGTTTTTCATCCTAATTCTTCCCAAATCAATTCTTATGATTTTACACAAATTATTGATATTTTTAATGAATTTATCAAGGCCCGTATAGTCGATTTCCATCAACGGCCATCGAACTGCACTTACAGCGACCTTTTTCAAATTTGATTTGGACATAATTCCAAATCCAACCATTAGATTTCAAATTTCTAATATTCGGTAGAAATCTCTTTTCGATACTAACCCAACGGTTCCGGTTTTAGGAGAATCCGACGGTCGGATCTCCCGCAATATCCGTTCGAAGTCAATGGACGAAATTCGCGAACTGCCATGGCGCGGCGCGTTCTATTCAGGCCATTATATTATATATATAATATATATAATATATACTTCGTCGATTTCAATTCAAAACGTGCTTTATAAATCGTTTTTAAATTCATTTCAAAACGGTTTAAACTTCATATTCAATTTCAAATCAAAATTGAATATTCCAATATAAATTCGCTTTAAATTCATTTCAAATCGATTTCAATTCAAATTGATTTCTAATTCAATTTCAGTTCGTTTTCAATTCAATTTCAATTCGAATTCATTTCTATTCAATTTCAATTCGAATTCATTTCTATTTAATTTAATTCGAATTAAATTCTATTCAATTTAATTCGAATTTCAATTCCTTTCGAAATATCAGATTTTGAAATCAACTTCGATATTCATTATAGAATGAATAAAATCGATATAAATATCGTTCACGTCAAAATGGCGTCAATCTAACCAACACAGCTTCATATGTTTCTATTTCAAAATTTTTTATTTCAAATATTTCTGTTTTAAATATTTCTATTTCGAAATTGGAATGAGGCCCAATCAATTACCATATAATGTTAATTATATGGATTTTCTACAACACATGTATATATCAACAACACTGAATAATCAACCATCATCCAAAGTGCATTCTACACTGTATAAGCATCAAATATAAATATTCAATGCTTATAACAGCCTGTCAATCAATCGATCGACATACAACTAAACAATCGGGATTAGTGTACGTCAAATATCATCCCAATACCCGTGTGGGGTTTCAAGCAATCAAACACAGATTTTTAGTTGTGCAGTTGGGCGATTTGTAAAATTTATCGTCCCAATCAATGTCCTTCAAATAAGTGTACATAAACAAACCGTCCGGTTTATAAATAAATATTTATTTGTTCACATTCACGTTAAAAATTATATTTTTAACGACCGAACTATTTTATTCAACCTATGAACATCCTATTCGGTTCATTTATTAAATAAAATGTTATCTTTATTTTTAGAAAATTTCGGCGGCATAACGGCACGATACTAGAAACGGGACAAGGCCTAGCCTTATCCCCGGTCTAGTGAAGGCCCACGCCATTCACACATCAATCAAATCAATTTCATTTCACCAAACAATTCAATTCAAACCAAATAATCTAACCAACTACACAACCAAACAATTAAACAAACAAGCCATCCATGGTCTGTGGATGACGGGCGTCGGGTGCTACTAAACACCGTCTGCATCCTAGTAAATATTTTAACTAGAAATAAATTAAAGAGTGAGAAATTCTCACCGATTAGCTAATCCAATTCCACGACTCTTCTTTGCAGAAATCTTCGCCGTTCTCGCCTCTTGCCACTTTCTTTGCCCGTATTCTCTACATATGTAAAAATCACATTTTTATTTCGCTATTCAATATATAAAAATCGAATTTTTACTTTTCTATTCAATATATAAAAATCGAATTTTTACTTTGCTATTCAATATATAAAAATCGAATTTTTACTTTGCTATTCAATATATAAAAATCGAATTTTTACTTCGCTATTCAATATATAAAAATCGAATTTTTACTTCGCTATTCAATATATAAAAATCGAATTTTTTACTTCGCTATTCAATATATAAAAATCGAATTTTTACTTTGCTATTCAATATATAAA
Organism: Allium sativum; assembly: GCA_030737875.1. Classification (NCBI taxonomy): domain Eukaryota; kingdom Viridiplantae; phylum Streptophyta; class Magnoliopsida; order Asparagales; family Amaryllidaceae; genus Allium; species Allium sativum. The sequence goes on from CM060913.1 coordinate 41,618,977, forward strand.
AATCGAATTTTTACTTTGCTATTCAATATATAAAAATCGAATTTTTATAACTCCTACATAATAAAGAACGAATTTTAATTATCTATATTATATAAAAATTATATTTTTATATCCACAAAAATCGTATTTTTCTATTATGAAAAATCTAACCTTTCTCTAATGAAAGATCGTAACTTTCTACTAATAAAAATCCGATCTTTTACATTATAAAAATTAAACCTTTTCTATCCTATATAAAAAAACAAATTTTTATTTGGCTTTTCAATAAAAAGACTGATTTTTTAATTTTGTTATAACATATAAAATTGATTATTCGAAAGAAATTAAACTAAATAAAAATACTTACAGCATAAAAAAAATGGGGGAAGGGGTCAGTGGCGTCGCAGGTGGATGGAGGAGGCGCAGGCGTGCTCTGGCGGTGTCAGGTGGGTGGCGCTGCTTGATTTGGTCGGGGTTTGGGCGGATTGGGGCCTGCACGGTCTTCGAATCGAGGGGGTTTCGGGGTTTACGTGGAAGAGAGGGGGGTGTCGAGGCTGGAGGCCTCGTCTGCGGTGAGGGAGGGTGATGGAGGTCGCGCAGGGGTCATGGGGTGCTCAGGGTCTCGATCGACGAGGAGAAGAAGGGGAGGAATGCGAGAGGGAGAGGATCGGAGGAGCAGAGGGGGCGCGGCGGTCGTGGGTGGAGCTTCGGTGGTGGTGGCGTCGCGATTTTGGGGAGCATCGCGTTTTTTTTTCTAATTGAAAAGTAAACGGGGGGGGGGAGGGTCTGAGCAAAGATAAGGGGGAAAGGGAGATTTTTTTTTTAATTATTTACTTATTTAATTTCAAAAGGGTACTTTTTATTTCGACCTCGAAACGAGACCCAACGACTGCCGCCCCTAGATAATTACCCCCATTCCGAACACAATGGGATATCCCATGTAGGCCGATTCGATCGTTTCGATCAGTTTCCGTTGAATTTACATTTAAATCATTATATTGAATTTCAAACGTACATTTCAAATTACCGGGGCCACATACTAACTAGAAAAATTCCCGAAAAATATTTTCTAGATTCGTATTGACGATACGGTCCTAACAAAACTAGTTTCGTTGAATTCTGAGACCGTTTGAAAAATGACCATTTTCCAGTCGATTAAAATCAACTGAAACTGGTCAAACGCGTTTTCCTTTGCCACGCTCACATATTGATTCAAAAAATTATGAAATTTGAAACCTAGCTATAATCTGGCATCCCGGACCCAACAAAACTGGTTTCGTCGAAATCCGAGGTCGTTTGCAAAATGTCCATTTTTAAGGGCCTGAATTCCATAGCGACTATTCAGAATTTTCAACTGGACATATCTTTTGATTCCCGCTATGAAATTTTGATTTTTCGGATTCGTTGGAAAGATATTCTCAATTAGATCCCAATGTTTTTGGTTTTGTTAAAATCCGGTTTGTTTTGCACCCGGTACATTCAATTGAAGTTTGAAATCGAATTATCGAACTACCGAGCCATTTTCAATTCCTTTTATAATTATATATAATTATTTATATTCTATCGTCGATCTATATAACTATATACGATTGAATTTTATTCAAAGTAAATTTTCTCGTCGATGTTATTTAAAATAATTCATTTTAAATAATCAAAATTCGCTAAAATTGCCAAAAAAAAAAAAAAAAAAAAAAAACTGGCCCAGATTTTCGGGTTGTTACATTAAACGTCTCAGAAGCATGCTTCGCCTCCTTCTCTATCCTCTCGCATTACCCCTTCAGCTCCGCTGTTTCAAAAACAAATGGTTAAAGTGGGTTACAACAAGAAGGGAAGAAAGCACGATACAAGAATATGTCTCATATATCTCTAATCCTTATTTCGTATGGTGGTCCGCTCGGCATCTATGGTCAACCCCTGACTCGGATCTCCACGTTCTTTTGTCTGATCAAGTCCGACAGATTGGTAGAATGCTTTCTAAACTCATCGCCATGGAAATAGGCAGCTTTCGCTTTTTTCATACTTCCTCGATATCTTCATGAGGGATCGGATTGATATCAGAGAGAAACATTATCTCATCGAAGTAATGCCGGGGGAAGTTCTTTTTCGGTAGGGCATTCCTCTCCTCGATGGTAAGCTCTTGGATCACGGGAACAAGTAGGTTTTGTTGTTTTTTCGCCGCCACTTCCTTCGTCCTTGTCTAGCTAGGCTCCAACTCCTTCCCACTGGGGACATGGGCAGGAGCCAAAGATGCAGTATGGAGGGGCGTCATCGAGGAGGCATGCCTAAGGCCTATCACGTCATCCTGGGAGCCTGCCCAGGATGTTCGAATGGGGAGAGGAGTCGGATATTGCCGTAATTAACGTCTATGACGGTGTTCGTTGTTGCGATCATGCGGAGAGGGGGGATCGCCATAAACTAGAACTCCTCTTAAAACCCGAAATGAAGCTACCCCTAGATGGTAGGCAACCCCATAACCATAACTATGACTCCTCTTCCTCCTCGAGTCATGTTACCTGTAAGAGAAACAGATCCAATATTAAACTCGAACCTCCTATGTACACAAATAATAATGGGTTATGCAGTGCTTATGAATGTGTATGTCCTAAGTGTTCTCCTAACAAACCAAATAACTGCCCGCTCGAAGGAGTGATTTCCCTTCCGACCAGAGCTAAATCTTCCATACTTGTGGAGCTACACAAGGGGAACTGATGCACCCGAGGAATGTGACGGTGTGGAAAATAGCCATTTTGAAACCCACAACTACATTGGGGGTGTCAGAATGACATGCCTTCATCTTTAGAGAAGCATCGATGATATTACTTAATGGGTAGGTGTCTCAACCCCTTTTTATTATCGGTTTGATAATAAAGTTCTTCCGACTAACAGGTTCTGCCAACTAAGTTGCTTTCATTTCCGCCAAGTGTTGTTTATACTTCGTTTCCATTAATAAAGTCTTCCGGGTTACCAGTAAAGCTTCCGGATAGGAATCCTGCTTTTTTCTAATCGGTCGAGCTTTTGGGTATTGTTCAAAACCAAGATTATATACTTTCGGAAAGAGTGACTTGACATCCGGGGCTCTGGTCACTATAACTTTCGGAGTTATTCATCTTTCGGTGTTGAACTTATTTCTTTGTGTTGTTTTTTCTTTTGGTGTTGGTTTGTTTGTAACACCTTGTAATTTTAAAGAATTCTATAATGATAAACAAAAATAATACTTAATTAAATAATGGGAATTAAGTAAAATAGACTACGCCATTGTGTTCGTCTTAGAATTCTGCTTAAGTTAGACTCCGAGTTTACGTATAACGGACATTGTACGACGAAGATATCAAGGTTTGAAGTTGGTATAAATAAAAGCAATATAAATACAAATAAATTAGTCCAGAAAAAATCAAAGAGTGGGAAAAAAGGAGGGAAATCGGCCCTTTGGGGTCGACCCCATGCCCCATTGGTGTCGACCCATGAGTCTACCCCTATAGGGGGTGTCGACCCTGGGTCGACACCACCCAGATCTGGGGTAGATCCATTCTGTGAACCGAGACTTGTTTCCTGACTAGATCTATTGACCGTAGGCTATAAATAGGACCTCATTTCTATTGTTTTATTCATAAAAAAACAATGGAGATAATGAGGTGCTGCCCCAACTCAGATTGAACTAGCCTATTCTTCGGTAACAACAACTTATACGTATACAAGAATCTCCGCTACAACATCTACAGTCATTTCTCTATTCATTAGATCTAGTTCCTGTGAGTTTATGTTATTGTTAGATGTAAACATTTAACAAGTAATCTTGACATGTTTATATGTTTGGATCTAAGCCTATGCCTATTAGTAACCTTAATTATAACTAAACAAATCTGCCACTACTTGTACACCTAATCTACTTTTAGTTCTCATATGCCTATTCCTGATATGCTTATTCTGTCATTATGCCTATTTCTTTCACAATATGCCTTTTCTATTAGTATGCCTAATCATGTCACCATATGCATATTCTGTAGTATACCTAATATGAGAGGTCTAGTGCATTAACAGCCATAAATGGAAAAATGATAATAACTTCTAACCTGAAATACTTAACCTGAGTATATCTGTAGGGGTTACATGAACCTGTCAAATTGAGTAGGGGTTAAGTAAACTTGCTTGAATTGATGGGAGTTAAGTAAATCTGTTAAATCTGTGGGGGCGAGTAATATATAAACTCGACAAACTTAACCTGTTTTATATGTTGGGGTTATGCAAACTTGTTAAAGTGTTAGGCATAACCTATCAAAATCCTGGTAGTGGTGATGCAAGCCTGGGGGTGGCTTGTATCATCTATTGTGTAGGACCTCATATCAGTCAGTATCCCATCTTGGTATCAAACGAAGAACCCCGAACTAGGTCTGGGTCAGGGCACACTTTTTGAGTGGATCGTAAGAGGTTCATCTAAGTGGGGGTATTGATGGTGCATTGCGTCGGAGTCATGTGTGTGCATAATCTACTTGCACTAGGATAACAAGATGTTGTGACATCAGTAGATATGGTTGTGCATCTCGTTAATAAAGGGGTAGCCACTTTAGGAAGTGATACATCCTACCGTGGGGCCAACACAGGGTATCTAGGGATAGGGAGTCGATCGATTGGGTAGTAAATAGGGTCTGCTAATGGTATTATTTGCCAACACCGAAGATAAGTCGACTAAGGTGGATCTAAAGGAGGGAATGGTTAGTAGGTTGTTTTACGGGTCAAATCGGGTTACTGCCCTGGAAGCGGAAATGGGGAATAAGTAGTTTGCCAAGGGCAATCAAAATGGGTTTAGACCCAAGGGATGAAGCGTGTTTTCCTAATCAAGGGCGTATTGAAGAGGAAATCCAATTCAAATCTAAAAAGGAAAACAAGAAACTACAATAGTGATGATCAGAAAATGGAAGTACACACTTACATAGCAACTTTTTGTGATAGATTCCCTTTTATTCAATTTTCACTAAAAGTAAAATTTCATAGGGTGATTTCCCCATTGATCTCTTTTATAAGTTAATTTTAAGAATACAATTGTTTTGGAGGCCAAAAATCCCCTTCTGAATGTGACCTCTGGGGTCTTATTAATAGTGGTTCGGTGCTCCTTCCATTGATGAGCTATTGGGCCTACAAAAGTCCTTGTCGGTCACTTTTTTCTTGACTTTCAGGTGCTTGCCTTTCGGCCATTCTCGGAATGTCAGCCATGGTCCTTGGATATAGGCTTTCGGTTATGAGCTCTTGAATATAGGCCTCCGGCCTTATTGTGAATATTAGAGAGGCTTGCCCTCATGTTGTATGTTGATAAATGATGGTTCGATGCTGCCACGGGTTTCGTTACTAAGTAAATTAGTACCGGTAGCCTATATATCCGCTTGGGTCTTGGTTAGCCTTTTGGTCTCCATGCAGTAAGTGCTCCGAAATTTGGTTCTGGATGGCCTTCACGTTCTTCCAGTTTGGTGCCTTCGATGCCTCCGTCTTCGGGTATGTCGACATTCGGGCTGGTCATTACTGAAGATTCCTTGGGCTTCGTTTATCGAGTTTATCACTTCTGGCTTACTTGGATTTAGGAGATGGGTGGTTCCTCACATGGAGTCTTCCGTTGAGCTGATACTACCGGAAGGGTCTTGTCGGATTAACCCAGGTGGATAGACCCTGTTGGTTATATCCCAAGTTCTTTACAATCTTTCACCTTAGAGGGAGAGTGGAAAGAAGACTTCGGGTGATGCAGCTTTTTGGACTATTTATTCTTGTTCTTGTCCTTCTTGGTATCTAGCTCCCACTTTTTATTGGGCCTCCTGCGAGCCTTTGATCGCCCGATACCCCTTCACCGCCAGCTCCTTCCACTGTTGATTTTTGGTAGTAACATTTTCCCCCCTTTTGTGAAGGGGTGTTTACGACTTTTCAAGTCAAACTCTTTGTCTTTTCCGAGGTGTCATATTGGAGTCCTTTGATCTTCTTTGGAAGAGGGACGTTGATTGGTCTTCGTTTGTGTGGTGGGAATTTAGGTAAATGTCCTTGCACAATTCCACTGCTTCTTCTTCACTTTTACCTAGCAGTGTCATGTTGATGAGATGAGTTCCAGTTTGTCACCCGTTGATGCTTGTGGTCTTTCTCAGAGGGGAAAATCTCTTTTCTTGAAGAAATTTTTGTTTACTTCTTAGAATGACGTTAGTTCCATTCTTGCTAGTTTTGGAATGGACAATGTGGAGGCTATTCCTGCTACTGACTGTAATGATATCATGCATCCTCCTGAGGGATATTTTGCCTACTTAGCCATTCATGTCTGGCATGGTGGATTCTTTCCTTTTCCACCCTTTATGCTTCGTCTTCTGCAGGATTTCGGAGTCGCGCCAATTCAATTTCCCCCGAGCACCTACACATTACTCTTATGCTTGGAAGTTCTTGCTCCAGAATTGGGTTGGGTCTCTTTTACGTCGAATCTCGCCCGTCATTTGATGTGTTTTTAAAGAGATGATGATTTTCCCTTATTCCATGCTACCCCGTTGTGAAGTATGTTAATGATGGTGCGGGAAAGGTTATGCCTTGGGAAGACCAATTCTTTTTCTTTAAATGTCATGTCGGTGTTTGTGGTCAAATTGTTGATCGTAGTAAGCCCCTTTAACCTTTCGTAGGTGGTTATCTTCCTATTTGTAATGTATCCTTAATTACTTTCTTTCATATTTTACCTCTGAGAGAGTGTCTTTAACGGAGAGAGAATCTCACGTGTATAATCTTATCTTGGGATTGCTCGAAAAGCCGCCTAGTCGGTCCGCTCTACTAACCAAGGATAAGTTGTGTCTTTGCAACCTCCTCCCTCATGGATAGAAGATACTAGGGCGCACACCTGGCCGTCTTCCCGATACTAATCACTTGTTGGCAGGCTCGGAGGTGTTTGCTCCTTCAACTCCTTTATCCCAAGTATGTTTTATCGATCCTACAGTTTCTGCGTTGAGATCCCTTTTTTGATACTAACACTTCATGCTTTCGACCTTTTCCTAACTTTTCGTTTGGCTAGGGATTCCGGCTTCTGAAGCCCCAACTCTTATTGGTGCCTTGAACCGAACTACCACTGCTTCCCTTAAGAGGTTAGCTGAATCTCCTGCCGATTCGTCAACTAAGAGATTGAGGTTCGACACCCCTACCTTTGTGATTTCCGGAAGTGTCTTCGATAAGGAGATGAGGAGTGGGGTCCTCTTACTGTTTTCTTTAAGGGCATTCAGGGAGGGTGTAAGTGCCATGCCACCTACTTCTACTTCTTATGCCGTCGGTCCTTCAAGACCCCTTGATCTCCCGTTAGATTTTACTAATCTCGTGAAACTTATTCTTTCGGGACCCGAATTTTCTGATATTTCGTCGCATCCCACGTCCTCCGACATTACAGATTTCTATCGGTGCCTGATTGCTCAACAACTTAAGGTATGACCTTTTCTTTTTACTCCTGGGATTACCGCAACTCTATGCTGAGTGTTTATACCTTCCCAGACTTTTAAGAACAAGCATGTGTCTCAGCTCATCCCTTCTTCTTCTATCACTAAAATTACTCGGCTTCGAGAGGCTAACACAATTTTGAGCGCAAAGTGTGAGAGGCTGAAGGCTTCCTTGGAACATGCTGAGTTAGCTTTAGAAAAGGAGAGGCGGGCTAGGGATGTAACTCCCGACAGGGTATCGGCCTTAGAGCATCAGATTGCAGAGGATGCGGTTACCCATGCTGACGAGCTTCGTAAGAAGTGTGAAAAACTTTCTCGTGACTCCCAGATCATTTATGCAGCCTGGGATAGGATTTCTGGTTTCTTGCAAGTCCACTTTCCACGGATTAAGTCTGAATATTATGAAGATGCCCTTTTCCATCTTTTTTCTAATAACCTTCAGAATCTTTTTGAACCTCCCTCATTCCTTCCTTCACCCTGGATCAAGTTATGAAAATGATTAAGTTGAGTGAGGAAGGAGTTGAGGCATCACGGAGGAGTGACCCTATAGTCGAGGACCTTTTATACATCGACAGACTTTCATATGATTTAAACGAGAAGGGGGTGGCTTCTGCCTGCTTTGACAGTGATAAGGAGAGAGGGGGTATCAGTTCTAGAGATGGTGACTTCCTAGGCGAACATATCATCCATAATTCTGAACCGTTATCACCTAGAGAAGGCGGTCCTTCTGGGTTTCTGAAAGGGAAGGAAGTTGTTGATCAGGAAGTTCCCTCCCTTCGGGTAAAACTTTTTCTTTGGATGTATTTTCCTTTTTTCTGGATGCTTTACTTTTGAACAGTTTCCTGTTGTTATAATAGACAAAAAGAAAAACTATTTTCCTGCCTTGAGCAGAATTAAGTGACAAAAGTTCAAACCATTTTTATGTTGGGCAGAATAGTACACTTGTATATTTAGTTCTACTATTTACGCAACACTTGTATGGGGTCCCCCTTTACTATCAGCAAGGGCTAATGTGATTATTTGCATTATGACCAAGGTTTTAAATCTCGGATATCGGTCGCGTTTCGTCTCGGGGATTTTATAGACTCGGTCTCGTATCCGGGGAGATCTCGGACGAGATGAGTCTAACTCGGGAGTTCGTCTCAGATTTTCATCTCGGGTCTGAAAGTTTATATCGGAACAATCTCAGGGTACATGATATGTTAAAAATGATATTTTTAACAAAATGATTTTTATGAATGCTATCAAAAACATAGTAACTTAAACTTAAAATGCAAAATAACTTTATTATTCTTTGTTTTGCGAAAGATCATTCATACTCTAAATCGTAATATGCTTAAAACAAGAATATTGTTAGATAGGAAACACTAAAAGGATCCAAAACATTAAAAAAATTCAACATAAATAGACCATAAAATACATAATTTCATAAGTAACATGTATGTAAAAATACGAATATGAAAATCATAAGCATTGTAAAACATATACGAACATACAATATAGTCATTTAACATGCAAAATGTAAAATAACAAAACATTGATATGGCTAGATTTGAGTTTTTTAATTATAGTTCTTGTTCAGGCATAAATTTAAATTATAACAAAAAAAACTAAGATCTCGGACGATATTCCAGTATTTCATCTCGGTCGATATATCGTTCGATATTGCAATATCTCGGGCGATATATTCAAAAGGAGATATAGAGTGATATTTGTTGTTTCGTTTCGGAAGGATCCCAAAACGAGATCTCGGAGGAGATCTCGGGCGATATTTGTGAGATTTGAAACAGTGATTATAACAGAGTTAAATTTACTATGAGGAGGCATTATGCATGGTTTGTAGGCTGAGAAAAGAGTTTTCCACGATGCTTATCCATACTTTCAAGGAAACGCATCTCCTCGAGGGACTTGAGTGCGTTTATACTGCATTTCCTCAGCTCTTCTTTAACTTGTAAAGTGGGGATCATGAAGCTATGTTAAGGAATCTTAGGATTAAACATGTTGAGGCACTATGTAAATAATAGACATGTGAAAAAATGTATTTATAATTTGCTTTTCTGCCCTTATGTTATAGTTGGTAGGCTTTGAGTTTAACCCGTGTAGTGATGTATAAAAAAAAGAGGGGGATATAACCTTTGAACATCCAAAAAAGAGAAAACAGAATCATAATCACTTTCTTGTACGTCTACGGGAAGGTAGATCAACGCGAGATTCCTTCCTCCCATAGCAGAACGCCGCCGATAAGAGAGGTCCTCCCTATGTCATTTGAAGGGAAGATCTTACATTAGGATTTATCCATTAAACACTTGACTGAGAGGATGACCATTTTGGAAAGACAGTTAGAAGAGAAGATAGAACCATTCTGGGGTTGAGGACATACATAAAGATCAAACCCTTTGTCGAGTTCGAGGACGAGCTAAAGAATCTTCATCAACGTGTCGTCAACTTGGAAATCGATTTAAACAATTCTACTGCAAAGTGTGAGACATGGGAACATTGCTTTGAAAATATCCCTACAACGGTGGGACGTTCGCCCCCTGGCATCGCAGCAGCACGTAAGGCCTCTGCCTCTACAGAAATGTTATTACTTGAATAATCCCCCACCGGGTTTAAAGGAAATAGTTATTTATGAGTGGTGTAAAAGAGTGATAGCCGAGATGTAAGGAATCTATGATACTAGATTAATCAAGGATTATCACGACCGTGTCATCAGATATGTCGGCCAAATCATACATTTGCAAGAAGAAAATCATGATTTGTGTATAAGCGTTTTTGATTTGGAAAAAGAAAACAAGTCTCTTAAGGCAATGTGCAGGGATTACAACAGAGCTTTGAAACTATAGCCCAAACCTTCTGATCACTTGAACGAGACACAAACAAGTAGGAAAGTTCAAAAACTTAACAAGTTAATAGTGTGGCACTTCGCCATGCTATCGACCCCCTTTACCCGAGGAGGGAGAGGATCCAGATATTCAGTGATATTTTATGAAGATGACACATAATTTTGCTTAAGATAAGGGTACTGATAATGTAATCTTTTTGGTGAATAAACTTATGCATTGATAACATTTCGTATGTAAATAACTGCTGGTATGAGACATGAGTGAGGATTGCTCGTATGATGAATGACTTAAGAGGTTTCCGTTGAGTATGAGAAAATACAACCTCTCTTTTTTACCTGGCTTCGTTTTTGACAATGAGCTTTCCGTCAACTTCTAAATTTTGTGGGACTTCATTCGTAGGCATACCTACGGTTGCCTTGATCTAAGACAATTACCTTGGAGGTCTTCGAGTCGTCTTCTTGACAGTTGGAACCCTCTTTCAATACTTACAAAAGGGTTCCTTCCACCCAGTTTCGGATATCAATATGTGGAAAACTTGCCTTCTCCTGGCATTGGTTTAGAGCCGAATCGATACGGATTTAGTTATAGATAGTAGTAGACCGGGACCTTCTTCAGCACCAGGAAACACTGAGTCTTTCCTAGACTCAGGCATTAACAATAGTTGATTGAGACCTCCCCCGATATTTGTATGGAGCTGGGTCGACCCAGATTCGGATGTTGACAATAATAGACTGGAACCCCCTCCGGTATCTTGAAACGCCGAATTGACCCAGATTCAGGTGGTAGCATTGAGACTGGAACCTCCTTTGATATTAATGAAGTGTTAGATCCATCTAGATTCGGGTGTTAGCATTTGAAGACTGGAACCTCTTCCTGTATTGGTAGAGTGCCGAATCGACCCAGATTCGGGTAGTACCATTGAAGACCGGAACCCCCTCCAGTATTAATGAAGTGAGTATCCCTTTCAGATTTGATTTGAGAAGCAGAGGTTGTACGTGCTTCTTGATCCTCCCCTTGAGCTTTTGATGTCAAAGCAGAGGATGTACGTGCTTTATTGGCCACTCTCTGGGCCTGTGCGTCTGCTGCGCTTGGCCAGCTTATTCACAAGCAGGGCCCAAGGACTTACCCAAACTCCCTCCAGGAAGTGCCTTATCCTGACCATCGTAGGAGATGATAAGAGCTTAGAAACTTAGACGAGTCCCTCGTAGGAACAGAACTAAGGCTTACTCTTTTGATACTCTATACGGGCCATTATATGCACTAAAAGAGACTTATACGCCACCTCCCTGCGAGGGGTGCCCTATCCTGACCATCGTAGGCGATGATAGGGGTTTGCGTTCCCTTCTACGGGTAACGCGGAACATAAGCAGAGGTAGGACATGCTCTTCTATGAGCAAAGATAGGATGTGCTTAGTTCTAGTAGAGGTAGGGCATACTCTTCTGCGAGCAGAGGCAAGGTGTGCTAATTTTAGATGCACCGCCACGACCATTTCTAGTGTGAAACGACGGCTTACGCTTTCGATGCTTTAACCCCAGCCCCTCTGATTTGGGCATAGAGAAAGACTAACACTCCATCCCCTTACGGGGGATGCCTTGCCCGGACTAATTTAGCGCTGACAAGGGTTTTTCTTCTCTTTATCCATTTGTGGTCTAACCTTTCCTCAGTCATTTCATTTGTAGAGTTTTTCTCCTTTGTAACAGGGGGGAATAATCCTTTTCTTAATATTTCAGGAGGATCTGATGACGGGAACTCCTTTGCTTTCCTTACATAATTTTCCTTGGTTCAAGAATTTGATGATCATCCCCTCCAACACTCTGCAATGGTTAGTTTCGTGTCCGTTTACCATATGGTAGTAGCAATATGACCTTCCTTTCTTAGCTTTGTTCTTGGGTTTCTTTTTTGGGCGATGACCGGAAATTTAATTCATGTCTGGTCAGGAAATAGATACCCTCGATTGATATAGTGAGCTTATAACCCTTTGGTAATCTTGACTTGAAATTCTTCTTCTGCCGCTGCATTTTGGTCTTTTTTGTTACAAAATTTTGTTATACCATTACTATCTCTACCCTTCCTTTTTACCGCCTTCCGATGTGGAAGTATATCTTCTTCAGACTTTCCATCGATCAGAGGAATAGGAGTTTTCTCTATGTTTCATTCGGATATGGTTTCTGTAGCTTTTGCGAGGATGGCTTCTATGGCGAGGAGAAAGGAGTTGTATCTCTCAGTTGAGGGCTGATAAAGGGCAAAAATCAGGGTTGATCCTATGTGGAAGGGGTTAATGCTCCATCGATCAGGGTCATAAGGCTTTATGTCTTTCTCTTTCTCTTGAATATGGAGGTTTTCCAATTTGAATCTTTCGATCACCCATGGCTCTTCGATGTTCGCTCCAACCATGGTAAATCTATCGGTCATTGGTGGAGATCCTTTACTCAAAATGTTCACCTTTTCAAGAACTTAGCCCAGGATGGGACAATCACAGGTAGGTATGGGGTAGGGTTAACCACGAGGTCGGAGGTTCAGGCCACTCCCTCTAGTGCCAAAATGTTGACAATATTTTTCATCAACACTAAAGATAAGTCGACTGGGGTGGATCGAAAGGAGGGAATGGTTGGTAGGTTGTTTTACGGGTCAAATCGGGTTATGCCCTAGAAGTGGAAACGAGGAAAAAGCGGTTTGCCAAGGGCAATCAAAATGGGTTCCGATCTAAGGGACGAAGCGTGTTTTCCTAATTAAGGGCGTATTAAAGAGGAAATCCAATTCAAATCAAAAAAGGAAAACAAGCAACCGCAATGGTGATGATCAGAAAATGGAATTACACATTTACTGAGCAAATTTCTTATGATAGATTCCCTTTTATTCAATTTTCGCTAAGAGTATAGAAATGTCATAGGGGTATTTCCCATTGATCTCTTTTCTAAGTTCATTTTAAGAATACAATTGTTTTGGAGGCCAAAAATCCCCTTCTGAATGTGACCTCTAGGGTTTTATTTATAGTGGTTTGGTGCTCCTTCCGTTGATGGGCTATTGGGCGTAACGGAAGTCATTTGCCGGTTACTTTTTTCCTGAGTTTCGGGCGCTTGCCTATCGGCCATTCTTGGAGTGTCAGCCATGGTCCTTGCATATAGGCTTTCGGCTACGAGCTCTCGGATGTAGGCCTCCGGCCTTATCATGAATACTTAGAGAGGCTTGCTCTCATGTTGTATATTGATAACTGCCGGTTCGAAGCCGCCACGGGTTTCGATACTAAGTGAATTAGTACGGGTAGCCTGCATATCCGCTTGGGCCTCGGTTAACCTTTTAATCTCCATGTAGTAGGTGCTTCGGAAGTTAGTTTTGGATGACCTTCACGTTCTTCCGATTTGGTGCCCTTGATGCTTCCATCTTCAGGCGTGTCGTCATTCGGGTTGGTCATTACTGAAGATTCCTTTGGGCTTCGTTTACCGAGTTGATCACTTCTGGCTTACTTAGCTTTAGGAGATGGGTGGTTCCTTACATGGTTCCATTGAGTTGATACTATCGGAAGGGTCTTGTCAGATTAACCCTGGCGAATAGACTTTGTCAGTTATACCCCATAGTTCTTTACGATATTTCCCCCTAGAGGGAGAGAGGAAAGAAGACTTCGGGCGATGCAGCTTTTTGAACTATTTCTTCTTGTTCTTGTCCTTCTTGGTATCTAGCTCCCACTTTCTATTGGGCCTCCTACGAGCCTTTGATCACCCGATACCCCTTCACCGCCAGCTCCCTTCGCTGTTGATTTTTGGTAATAACAGGGTTAATCTAATCTTGCTTGTTTAGGAGCCCGTTATTATTGTTGGGGGTAACAACTGTCATTTCTGTTGGGCTGCCTGTTATTATTGCTGGCCTGTTATTATTATTGGGGTACAACCCATCGCTAGAAGTACACCTAATTCTACCATATGTTTCTTTAGGGATCATCTTGTTTATGTTATACTATTATTAGTGTAGAGAAAAGTACTTGAGAAGCGCAATATATTATGTTTTGTTTATTCTGTTTACCCTGCTCAGTCTGTTATACCTGTCTGATGATATTGTTATATCTCTCATCCAGTTTATATGCCTGTCATGATGCTTTTACTTACTTATATGCTAAAAGTAACTGGACTCGCCAGACTTTGTGTCTGACCCATTTTGTTTCCTTTTCTCTCTCTTTCTTCCCCTTAGGTTCTTAGGTTGGGAATACTCAGGCTTGATTAGGATTCTCTCTTTCGTTCTGCTTGGAGCTACTTAAATGTACCGATTTGATTTCATGTGTTCTCTGATATAGCTATTTTTGGGGACTATGCTTTTTATATTACTGTACTCTGAAGATTTTGGAACAAGACAGATATTTTAATTAGATGCAATGTGTTTTCTGTATTTCAGACTTATGATGTAACTGGGTTTTGGACAACGATGTTTTATGTTTAATAAAGTTTTAAATTCCGCTGTTATTTTATATCTGTCTTGTGATGTTACTGTATCTGTTTTCCTGTAACGCTTCACGAAACTTAATGCATTCTGATAAAGAGTGACACTAAAGGATGTAGGGTGTCACATTTGGTGTAAGAGCTGACGGTTACCAGATCGGATAATAAATTTTGAAAACTGTTTTCAAAAAGGTTTTAAAAGAAAGCATTTTCAAAAGAAAAGTCTGTTTTGAAAAACATATTCCCCAAATCCATATGAAATATATTTCGATTCTCTGTTTGAATCCCTTTTACTTTTCTTTTTAGCATGTTTGGGGAACCTAATATTCCCGAGGGCGTTTAAATACCATCTTGGTTCCGTAGGTATCTTGAGCTTACGACACCTGCCGAAGGCCAAGCAGACGCCCCTCCTCCAGTTGCAGTCGCCGTTCCTCCTCCTCCTCCTCTACAAGCGGATAATTTCTCAAGATATGCAAGGACTTCTATGCTACAGGAGGAAAGCCATTCCGAGGAACTAAGACTTTTGTAGAAGCAAGGAATTGGCTTAAAAGTACGGAGGATTTGTTTGGGATCTTTTAGGTTGACGACAGTAGGAAGATTCAGTTGGCCGTTCGGCAATTGGAAGATGAGCTTCGTTCTGGTGGGAAGTGTCACAAGTAGAGCATTTAGTTGAGACTTAGGATGATTTCTGACACAGATTTGAGATGAAGTTTCTTTCTTAAGCTGAGTAAAGTATGCAAATGGAAACGTTTTTGGCGCTTAAGCAAGGAGACATATCTGTCAATGAGTATGTTAATAAGTTCAACCAATTGGCGTAGCTTGGATCTAGTGAATACCCCAGGCAAGAAATCTTTGATGTTTGCAAGGGATTGAATGAACCCCTCCATGAGTTGGCTATGTCTCATATTCTGATGGGAGCCACTTTTGAGAAACTCGTTGATATGACATTGATGCACGAAGAAGATACAGGTGAAAAGAAAAAGGCTAACATTGATGAACACAAAACAAGAAAGTGTGGGCAAGAAAGAAAAACAACAACAGCAAAAGAAGGGTGGGAAGAACGACAAAGCTCGAGAAAAGAGGAAATGTCATAACTGTGGACGCGTAACACCCCATGTCCATTAATGTCACTCACAAAGGGAATGCATTAACTTCTATGGAGCGTTTTAAGTGAGTATAGAACAGAAACTTAACAACAAGACATATATAAACAATACTTGAAAAATTAAAAACTTTATTTCATTGCAGCGGAAAATACATATGTTTGATTACATCATCAAAACCAGAGCTAAGTACATAATATCCATCTTGACTAAATCAAAGTACATAAATTGAAAGACATAATCCCCAATACAAAATAGCCATAAATAAAAGAGAGGTTGAACTTTACTTCAGCGATCCAAGCAATCTTATAAAAGCAAGAAACACAGCTGTCCAAAATCAAGCTCCACTGGTGCTAGTTCCAACATGAGCACCTGAGGGGGAAGGAAGAAAAGAGGAGGAAATAAAGGGGGTCAGACATAAAGTTTGGCGAGTGCGATAACTTTAACAATATAATCACCAAAGTAACTAGGCTAAGGCATAAGTCGGAAAATCACGAAATGACCATGAACCATTGAGTATGGCAGAGTAAACAAGGAAACATGATGAACACGATATCGTTAAAGCACACCTAACCCAATGTAAGATAATTACTAAACTACACCAACACTATGAGATAACTGCTATACGGCACCACCACTAGTATACTGCACCACCACTAGTCACCCTAAGGTTGATCCCGCCTACAGAACTTAATAATGATATTGGTAGTTTCGTGCACCCCTAGCTACCTTCATAGGTTTCGCCTGCCCCTATCTCACTAGGCGTACCCACTACCCCTAAGCGATCGGCTCCCTAACTCATAGATACCCGTGCTGGCCCTACAGTGGGGTGTATCACTTCCCAAAGTGGTAACCTGATACCACAAATAATGCATGGCTTATACCTACATAATGCAACAACGTCTTACCTACCAGCCCGGGTCCACACACGCATATGAACCCGTTGGACTTGCGTTTCCACCGCTAACCCAGTTTGGCATCTTACAGTCAAGCCCAGTATGCGTGTCCCGTCCTCGACTTGGGTCGAGCCCACAAAGATACGTATGGGTTGCTGGCTGTGTGACGACCCCGAACTCCGTACTGACGGTGGCAAGGGTGATCTTTGGAACATAACACATAAACAGATAACAGTAGAGCAGAATTAAATAAATACACCAGATAATGCACAATAGAATATACCAGATAAACGTAATCATCAGAGTTACATAGTATACAAGATCTTACTTAGTACAAATACAGTTCAGTTATACATAAATGTCTACAGCGGAAAACAAACATAATGTACAAAAGGAGCTGAACAGCATAAATAGAGATAAATGATAGAATCCATCTTCAGCTCCAGCTATCCAGAGAAAGCCAGCTAAAACCTGAATACAAGGTTGCCCGTGTAGAAAAAGGGGCACCCGAGTTTGGTAGTGAAACAAACTATGAGTCAGTCATGAGACTGGTATGAGATATCTACTCAACACATTTAAAATATGGCTAATCACAGGACCACGCCACTTTCGTGGAACGGGTTTACTCCATCGGATTGCCAATGGTATAAAAACAAACAATTCTTTTAAAACATCGCAATGCTTTTTATAAAAATGAAGCCATTATAAGACTCAGTTCCATCACACAACGCAACGCAAACCAGAGGATAGAGTTTTACCTTATAATGGCCAAAATATGCTATATACGAATAAAAAAAGCATTTGATATTATTATCAGTGTCTATAAGTTTCAAAAACAATTTCAATCATAATTATCAATCATAGACGGCATGGGTACCATATATCATGTCGCCATATATATATACAATCAAAACCGCACAGTCACGTATTTGGAAATTGGATTTCCATCATGAACCATGGCAAAAGATTGTCCTTTCCGACTTCGAGACTCTCTAGCCCGAGCCTCAGGCAAGTAATCAGTCAAGCCTTTGGAGCGACATGGCCGGTCCACCGATGTAGATTAAAATACCTGAACACTACGTTTCCCCACCCTATGGGGCGTAAATGAGCCAACGAATGACTCCATCGGACCCGGATCGTCCGATCAAACCGAGGCGCCTCACAACAGTAACAACCACATAAGTCAAACTCGTCAGGGCGTGTAAAACCACTGACGCCACTTCTAGCTAGAAAGAAACGCATGTCCTCCCTGAGGTCCTCTTCCGTTTCTGGTTCATACCGGGGTGTGAGGCTTGCGAATTCACATTATACACAAAGCTACGCCACATAGGCGGTGCTTTGATCATCAATCACAAGACTTTGCTTTTCAACAGAAGTCCTGATCACTGCATCTTAGCATGCCACACAGGCAATTCACACCGTGTAACTGATGGCTATCAATCACACAGAATAAATTCCAATGTCAGACACACCATCCATCTACAAGTCCGTTCTGGGTCTGAACGAAACCGGAGGCACTATATACCTCGCAAACCCATCGACCTCCACGTACATCTGGACGATCACCACTCATTATCCATATTTCGGGATGCCTCCCGATCAGGACATCAGTTACCATCCAAACGAGGTGAAGATCTTCGGTCTTCGACCACCGTCTTCATCTTCGATTTCTTATCATCGATTCAGCTATTCAGAATGGGATAAACTCGGTCTTTCTGAACAACTCGCGTATATAATGAACAAGTGCTACACAAACACTACATACGCATCATTTCAATTCATTAGTCACTAACCGTCAATCAGTAAGAGAACGATTTCCCAAATATTAACCCCGAAGGCCGAAACCAACATCAGATCAAAACCCAGGAAACCATTCGACTTAGCCAACCTTCAGTTAGTTTCTATATTTCACATCATATCGTTTATAATATTTTATAACGACTTATCGCTATTTTTATTTATTTTAAAATAGCCAATTTATTCAAAACGATGCTTCGGGCCATAACGCGGTGGTGGCGCTGTTTTTCTTCAAATTTGATTTACACATATCTGAAAATCTAACCGATGGATCTTCACAAAATTTACATTTTTAGAAAGATCTTTTCAAAACGAATCCAACGGTTCCAGTTTCAGGAAAATCCGACGGTCGGATCTCCCGGTATAATCGTTTGATGTTTCGATTTCAAAATACGAACTGCATCGTCGTTATTCGATTAAATATAATTATATATATATATATATATATATATATATATATACTCGATTTTGGCGCTGTTTTTCTTCAGATTTGAATTAAACATTCCAGACAATCCAACCGTTGGATTTTTACAAAGTTGGTGCCGTTGGAAAGATATTTCCAAAGCGAACCCAATGGTTGCGGTTTCGGGAAAATCCGATGGTTGGATCTCCAGCACTAATAGTTTGAAATCACGGTTTCAAAATACGAACTGCAGCTTCGTTATTCGATATATTTCAATTCTATTTATATATATATATATATATATATATATATATATCGATTCTTCGATTTCAAAACTATATGATTTTCATACATTTGATAAAAATGATATTTTTATCTAACTATCTTCTATTTCAACACTTCACTATTTTTAACAATTCATGTATATAATAAAAATGTGATTTTTAATGTAAAAAAAATTATTTCAGAACACGGTTATTTTATATAGTTCATATAGATGATAAAAATATGATTTTTATTATAAAACAATTTCTTTCAAAATATGAATACCATTCAACACATGAATTTCAATTCAACGAATGAATTTCGATTCAACACATGAAGGTTTTCTATAGTTTGTATATATAGATAAAAAGCTTATTTTTATTGTTAAAACAATTTATTCAAAACACGAATACCATTCAACACATGAATTTCAATTCAACGAATGAATTAAAATTCAACACATGAAGGTTTTCTATAGTTGGTATATATAGATAAAAAGGTGATTTTTATATTTAAAACACGAATACCATTCAACACATGAATTTCAATTCAACGAATGAATTTCGATTCAACACATGAAGGTTTTCTATTCAACAGACGAATATAGTTTCAATACAGGAAAATAATTCTAATACATGAATATTATTCAAAATTTCGGCAGCATAACGGCAGGGCAGTTAAAACCGGGACTGTCCCTAGTACGGCTCCTCGCTCTACCTTAAAGCCTCGCAGCTTTTGACAATGGGGAATCATGCATCTAGTTCGCACGCAGGCGGCATGTATATTTTTTTCATTTCCACAAACTAATCCTATGTGGTTTCAACCAAATATTTCTCAACCACAAACGGGTATTTTTCAACCACAATCAATCAATTTCAACCACAAACAATTTCAATCAACCATTCGCTATCAATCAATTTTTACACTAATCACAGCCAATAAATATCGTCCATGGTTTGTAGACGAGGGACGTATATATATATATATATAGCATTTCACTCCTATTTCAACACATATGTAATTTTTACAACGCATATATAACTAATACATCGAACGTACAACTTATACAACGCTTATACAAGAGGTGTACAACGCTTATATAACTCATACATCGACTATATAATTTATACATCGTCGTTTTCCATATTGTTTATAAATTAGAAATCTCACATTGGGTTCCACTCCACCAAAAATAGCAGAAGGCTCAGAAAAATATGCGGTCTCTTCTAGAAGGTAGAAGACATCCACACGAGTCTACTGTCTCTTGTTTCACTGAATTTCATCAACAAACAAAAAAGATATGATTTTTACAGTGAAATCATAAACGGTAGCGCTTTTAAAATGCTATAATATAGTTTAATATATATAAACCGTTACCTTCAGCAAACTGTTCAAAACTAGGTTTGCATTTATCTCGAAATCCATGTAGCTATTCGTCGATCAGCCTTCGCAGCGTCGAAGGGGGAGGAGAGGCGCACGTGCGTAGGGGGGTGCGGCCCAGTTCGACGGCCTGATTTGGGTGCGGCGGCGGTTTGAAACCCGCAACTTCCAAGCGTCGATTCTTACAAACCACGCAACGAAAAAATCCAAACTATATATGGATTTGAAGATCTTCTCGAACACTACAAATTCTCCAAAGGGGCATGGGTTTTTATTGAGCGGATTAGAAGAAATCGAGGAGAGAAGGAAAGTAAAGCTTTTCGTCGTCGGTTTTGGATAGAGTTGGGGAGAGAGAAAATGATGTGGCCAATGAGATAATTTTTATTTATTTATATATTTAAAAAATCCGAAAATACCCTCTTATCTCTTATGAACACCAATTCAAACTCAACGAATGTCGTCCCTAGCGTTTTACCCTCATTCCAAACACAATGGGATATGTTTCGTAGGCCCATTCGACTGTTTCAGTCAGTTTTCCTTCAATTTAAAATATATAACATTCAATATTCGATTTGAACATACATTTCAATTTGTCCGGGCCACAAACTAATTTGAAAATTTTCAGAAAAATAAATCTGACTATGTTTTGACGATACGGTCCCAACAAATCTAGTTTCGTTGAATTCTGAGACCGTTTGCAAAATGGCCCATTTCTGGTCGATCCAATTTAACTGTAATTGACCAAAACACATTTTCCTTTGCCACGCTCACATAGTAGCTTCAAAAAATTATGAAATTTGAAATCTAGCAATAACTTCACATCCCGGATCCAACAAAAGTGGTTTCGTTGAATTCCGAGGTCGTTTGCAAAATGGCCAATTTCACGGGCTATATAAATTCCATAGCGACCTTTCTGAAAATTCATTTGGCCATAACTTTTGCTTTCCGCTATGAAACTTCGATTTTTCAGATTTGTTAGAAAGGTATTCACTAACAGATTTAAATATTTTTTGTAACAACCCGTATTTTCAATAAACTGTTATAACATAAATCGAGGCAGAGTTAAATTCAAAAATCTGAATCAAGGGAAACGGGCTATGCCATTGCGTTCGTCTCGGAAAAATACGCGAAATAGAGTCAGGGTTTTCGAAAATCGGAGTCAGTATGACCCGGTTAAGGCCCATTGAAGTTTCCAGAAATTTCTATGCTAAAAACAGATTTAAATTTCAAATTAAAAACCAGGATTAGGGCTAATCGGGGTTAGGCGGGAAAATTCCCGCCAGGGCCCCCATGTCGACAGGCATGTCGATAGGGGTCCTATGGTGTCGACTGCCCTGTCGACAGCCCTGTCGACAGGGGGTAAGCAGGCAGGTTTGCCTGGCGCGCCACTTTGATTTGGGCTTGGTCTTGTGGCTTGGTTCTAGAGAATTCCGAGATCTGACGGGCCAAAACTAACCTAGGGTTAATCCTAGGGCTAAAAACACTCTAATCTTCTATAAATATACCCCTAATCCTACCCTAAAGCCTCATTAATCAATCTAGCAACTAAACTATGTCAATTTGAATCCTCAAATGGCCTCCACCTAAAATCCCTAGCCTCCACCTTCCTCAAAGTTTAATCCTATGAAGATATGATGATCATACAACCTTTTCTATGTTGTATGAATGCTTAATAACTTGCATACTTCATTAAGTTGCAAGTTTGATTTGCTAAGTTTGTGTTTTTGGGATTTTGCAAAAGGGTTTTCTTATTTGAAGCTTTGTTTTGGGTTTTTAAAGGGCTTCTTCATCTTATTTGGTGGATTTGTGACTTGTTTATATTTGTAAGCCCTCTTACCTTCACTTTACAAACTCTAAAGTTAATATGTGGTGAAAGTTGAGATTTATGTGAGTATAGTTGATTATGCATGCTTATGCGAACTCACTATGCCATGTTTTATATGTTTCATAAGTTATGCATGCTTATGCGAACTCACTATGCCATGTTTTATATGTTTCATAAGTTATGCATGCTTATGCGAGATTACTATGCCATGTTTTATATGTTTCATAAGTCATGCATGCTTATGCGAGTTTACTATGCCATGTTCTACATGTTTAATGGATTATGCATGCTTATGCAAGTTCACCTTACCATGTTACACATGTTTTATGGGTTATGCATGTTTATGCAAGTTCACCTTACCATGTTATGCAAGTTTAATGGGTTATGCATGACTATGCAAGTTCACCTTACCATGTTATGCATATTTAATAAGCTATGCATGTTTATGCGAGTTCACTATGACATGATTTGCAAGTTTAACATGTATGCATGTTTATTATGATATGTGAAGTTCATCATGTATGTTATGCCAAGTTACCTTTTATACCCTTATGCGTTATGACGAATATGTAAGCGAGATAATGACGTTGGGAGGGTTTGGGTAAGCTTAAAAATACATAAAACTAAAAGATTGGGAATTTACCTATTAAGTTAGGTCTACCCCTTGGGAATTTACCTATTAAGTTAGGTCTACCCAAGTATATGTTAACTTGTAAATATGTTTTAAAGTGGACATGACATTAGATAACATGATATGGCCAACTCGAGGTTAGACCTAGTTGTGGTGTAAATCTTCCCAAGTAACCACAACGTGGGGTCTAATGTGGGTAGTTGGTCATGTTGCACCATAAGACCCGAGGTTAGACCTAGACGTGGTGTAAATCTTCCCAGGTAACCACGGATGTCTAATGTGAGAGGTTGGGTGCGTTAAGTAATTAATGCCTCATGATTAGGGTTAAGTCATGGCCCACTGATACTTAACCAATAATGGGGATGCGAGGATTAGATGGGGTTAAGTGGTTACACTTAACTAATTTAATCCATGATTAGTGAGGGGTTAAAACCACACTTAACCCTCTTAGAAACCCTAGCAACGTGGTCTGTTCCAGCAGTAATCCCAGTTTGGTATCACTACAACCCTACAACTAGGTTAGGGCGGGGCACGATTACTGGACTGATGTAAGCGACCAAAGCGACGGCTGAGTGGTACAGCGGTGCGGGTCCGGCGGGCTGCGGACGTGCACGTAGTCCGATATTGGACAAACTCGAGGCACGGGTACCAGTAGATTTAGACTGTGCATTATTGCTTAGGTGTCTGGGGTTGACACCCGAGGGCTTGATACACCCAAAGGTGGACCCAGCGCAGTCTGACTACATCCATGTGGGCCGTATGGACACCAACACTTGACGTGTTAGGTTTATAGGGAGCCGATCGACTAGACCGTTGGGCTGGACCTTATACTAAGGTCACTTCATGTTACTGGGCCGAAGTTTGGGCTAAGGGATCAATATCTGTTTTGTGGGTTTGCTAGTACACTGTGGTGCAAAAACTCAATCTTCTTATGTGATGTCACCCTTATCTATTGCCAGTATGTTTACCTCAGTTTCCATCATGCTGTTAACTTTATTAGTTTATAGATTGATCGTAGTAGGGCTTACCAGTCTTTTTGACTGACCTGTTTTCTTTCGCTTCTTTTCTTCCGTTTCCCCCCCCCCCCCCCCCCCACAGGTTCTCAGGGAGGGGCTACATCTGCTTAGTGGATCTTTGGCTTGCTTGTTGGATAGCTCATGTATGGATCTGAGCTAGCTGTGGCTTATCTTTTATTTCTGGGGATTAGTACTGATGTTTTACCATGTATTTTGTTATCACGTATCTAGACTTATGTTGTATTTTGGATCATGACATTTTGATATTATGTACTTGACTATGTCGGTTTTCTGAGATGATGATGATGGGTTTTTATCTGCTACCGCTGCTTTACTTATATTTATTTTTATATATTCTGTCTTGCGATATCTCTGTGCATGTTTACCTTCACAATAACGCCCCTCCAAAGCTAGTACATTCTAAGGAGTGATCCTAGTGGAGGTGGGGTGTTACATTTGGTATCAGAGCACAAGGTTAACAAGATTGAACAAAACTTTTGAAAAAAAAAACCCTTTTTGAAAAACTATTTTCAAAAACCTACTAAGTATTTTCCAAAATAAAGTCTAGATTATTTTAAGGCTAATCCCCAAAAGCCATCAGCGTTATCTCTCGTTCTCTTGACCTGATCTTATCTTATCTTTCGTTTCAGTATGGCTGAGAATCTTGACATCCCAGATGGAGTGAACGTACCACTCTGGTATAGGAGACTTCTAGAAGCTAGGGCGGCAGCTGGTCCCGCCAACCCTACTCCCACTCCTCCTCCTGTAGTTGAGAATCCTATCCCTAATATCCCTCCTCCGGTGGTTCCTGCTCCCCCTCCTCCAGCAGTTAATATTCCCCCTCCCGTTGCTAATATTCCTCCCCCTCCCGTTGCTGAGGCTCCTCTTCCTCCTCCTCCCCCTCAGCATCCTCAGGTTGAATTTACAAAGGTTTGTAAAGACTTCAAGGCAATGGGAGGCAAGAATTTCCTAGGCACGGAATCTTTTGTTGAAGCTAGGAATTGGCTGAAAGACACGGAGGACATGTTTTCTATCTTTGGGATTGATGACGAGAGGAAGATCTTATTGACAGTATGGCTTTTGAAGGATGAGGCGGCCTATTGGTGGGAGGTCACCAATGGGACGAGGCCCGTTGAGACTTGGGCCGATTTGAGGGCTAGATTTGTGACCAAGTTTCTATCTTCAGCTGAGGCGAATTTACAAATGGAGAAGTTCATTGCATTAAAGCAAGGTGATATGTCTGTCAAGGAGTATGTGAACAAGTTTAATCAGCTGGCCCGTTTTGGTTTGGATATGGTAAACACCCCGGAGAAGAAGGCTCTTCGATTTGCTAGGGGGTTGAATGAGCCGCTACAGGGCTTGGCGATGTCACATATTCCGCATGGAGCTACTTTTGAGAGTCTGGTCAATATGGCTCTGCTTCAGGGAGATGGAAAGAAAGAAGTCAAGTCGGGTGATACTCAAGCAAAGAAGGCTGATTCTCAAGGCAAAGGCAACCAAGGTGGTCAAAGCAGTCAAGGAAATCAGAACAAGAACAAGAAGGGCAACAACAAAGGCAAGGGAAAGTGCAATTACTGTGGCATAGCTGGGCACTTTGCTAAGGATTGCAGGAAGAAGAAAAGGAAGCTTAGTGGTGGATGCTTTTCTTGTGGAGAGACTGGGCACTTCAGCAAAGAATGCCCGAAGAAGAAAGGACAGGCTGGACCTTCAGGAGGGCAAGTTCATGCTCTCAATGCCGCTTCAGTTCCCGAGCGAGGTAGTGTTTCTGTTGAGAACCTTGTTTATATCTCTGATCTTCCAGTGCGTACCTTGTTTGATTCTGGTGCTTCACATAGCTTTATTTCATCTGATCTTGTTGATAGCTTGCACCTTAGTACTAGCTTAGTGGATGATCCCGTTTGTGTTTCGAATCCCATTGGGGGTTCTGCTCATCTATCTATGATATGTGAGGATCTGAGGATCTCTATACTCAGCGTAGAGTTCTTGTGTAGTGCGTATGTTCTTGGTTTCAGGGGATACGGATTGATCTTGGGCATGGATTGGCTGTCTAGATATGGAGCCATTCTGGATTGTGAGCATAGGGTTGTAAGGCTTGTGACTCGCCTGGGCAACACCTTAGAGATTTCATGCAATCCGAAGAATCCCGTCATGTTATGATATCTAGAATCTCTCGACTCATCAGAGGAGGCCCTTCAGTCTGTAAGGGTGGTCCGAGAATATCCGGATGTTTTTGAAGAAGTTAAGGGGTTGCCCCCTAAACGAGAGATTGATTTTCGCATCTATCTGGTAGATAATGCTAAGCCTGTTTCTTTGCCCGTTCGGCATATGGCTCCGCGTGAAAGACGGGAGCTGAGCAAGCAAGTAAAAGAATTACTTGAGAAGAACTTCATCAGAAGGAGTATATCCGAATGGGGAGCGCCTGTGGTGTTTGCAACTAAGGCAGATGGTTCTCTTCGGCTCTGTGTGGATTATAGAGAATTGAATAAGCTGACTAAGAAAAACAGACACCCGTTACCGAGGATCGATGATCTCTTTGATCAGCTTGTTGGTGCTTCTGTTTTCTCTCAGCTTGATCTCGCTACGGGTTTTCATCAGCTCAGAGTGGCTGAAGATAGTATAGACAAGACCGCATTCAGAACTCCAGACGGATTCTTTGAATGGCTTGTTATGCCGTTCGGTTTGACGAATGCACCCGCGTATTTCGTGGACTTGATGAGTAGGGTGTTTCGGGAGTTCTTGAATAAGTTTGTCGTGGTCTTTGTGGATGATATTCTGGTCTTCTCCAAGGATGAGGAAGAGCATGCGAGGCACCTAGTAGAGGTGATGGATACGCTCAGAGCACACCAGTTAAAAGCCAAGTTCTCCAAGTGCCATTTTTGGAGAAGGGAAGTCAGATTTCTTGGGCATATCGTATCCAAGCAAGGCTTAGCGGTGGATCCCGCTAAGGTGGTTGCAGTTCAGGATTGGAAGACTCCAAGGAATGCAACCGAGGTGAGAAGCTTTCTGGGTCTTGCGGGGTTTTACCGGAAGTTCATCAAGGACTTCGCGAAGATATCCGCTCCTCTTACTAAGTTGACGAAGAAGAACTTAGTTTTTGCTTGGGATATGGATTGTGAGCTTGCTTTTCAAAGGCTCAAGAGAGCCCTCACCTCAGCACCAGTTCTAGCCTTACCCGATGGTGGCAAGATATTTACCGTGTACACGGATGCTTGTGGCACGGGATTGGGCGCCGTTCTGATGCAAGAGGGCAGAGTTATATGTTTTGGTGGGAGGCAACTTAAGGTTCATGAGAGGAATTATCCCACTCATGATCTAGAGCTGGCAGCGATTGTATATGCACTCAAGGCTTGGCGTCATTATCTTCTGGGAGAGAGATTTGAGCTATATACTGATCATAAGTCTTTGAAGTATCTCTTTTCGCAGAAGGATCTGAACTTAAGGCAGCGGAGATGGATGGAATTCTTGGCTTCCTATGATTTTGAGATATCCTATACCCCTGGCAAGGGGAATGTTGTAGCGGATGCGTTGAGTAGGAAAAGGTTGACACTAAGTCCTCTATTTGTTGAGATGAAGAATTTAGAGTTCTTGGCAACCTTTGATTTTTCCTTGACAGTTGAGACGATGAACGGTTCTTTGGCATCTCTAGAGCTCAGGCCTACCCTTCTGGATCAAGTCGGGGCTTCACAGAAGGAAGACCCTCAGATAATTGAGATCATGGACAAGCTGTTTCGAGGGGAGACATCTAGTCACCTTGCTCGATATTCTATAGACGATAAGGGTTGGCTGAGGAGAGACGGAAGGCTTTGTGTTCCGATGGTAGAAGACTTGGTGAGGAAAGTTCTTGAGGAAGCACATCGCTCCAAGATGACTATACATCCAGGTGGTGATAAGATGTATAAGGACATGAAGCGCGTTTTCTTCTGGCCTGGAATGAAAAAGGATGTGGCGGAGTTTGTCTCGAGATGTGTTATTTGTCAGAGAGTAAAAGCTGAGTCGAAGAAGCCCGGTGGGCTATTACATCCGCTAGAGGTCCCGCTATGGAAGTGGGAGAGCATTTCTATGGACTTTATTGATGGGCTTCCAAGGTCCAGGAAGGGGAATACGAGCATATGGGTCATTGTAGATAGACTCACGAAGAGTGCTCATTTTATCCCAGTGAAGAGCAAAAGGACCGCATCTGGACTAGCATCAGTATATCTTCGTGAGATAGTGCGACTACATGGAGTCCCTTCCAGCATAGTCAGTGACCGAGACCCCATCTTTACTAGTCAGTTCTGGAACAGTTTGCAGGAGGCTATGGGCACAAGGTTGAACCTGAGTACGGCCTATCACCCACAAACAGACGGCCAAACAGAAAGGGTGAATAGGGTACTTGAGGACTTGTTGAGGCTTTGCATTCTGGATTTTGGTGGTGCTTGGGAAGACCATCTTCCTCTTGTTGAGTTTGCATATAATAACAGTTATCAGGCGAGCATAGGGATGTCACCATTTGAGGCTTTATATGGGAGGCCGTGCAAGTCACCTACATGTTGGTGGGAGTCCACGGATAAGCTTATACTTGGACCCGACATGATTAGGGATACATCCGAGAAGGTCGAGTTGATTAGAAGACGGATGAAAGCGGCCCAAGACCGGCAGAAATCCTATGCTGATAAGCGGAGATCCGATTTGGAGTTTGAGGTTGGGGACAAGGTTTTCGTAAAGGTTTCTCCTTTACGGAATGTGGTCCGGTTTGGAGCTGTTGGGAAGTTAGCACTGAGATTCGTTGGACCCTTCCCCATCATAGAGAGAATTGGGAAGATGGCTTATAAAGTGCAATTGCCCGAAAAGTTGTCCGGAGTGCATAATGTCTTTCATGTCTCGCATCTCCGAAAGTGCCTACATGAGTCCGCTGGGGTGGTTGAACCTAGCATTCTTGAAGACGTGGAAGTAGAGAAAGAAGCAACTTTAAGGAAAGCTCCGATTCGTATCTTGGGGACAGAGACCAAGAAGCTAAGGAATCGTGAGGTCAGGTTGGTGAAAGTTCAATGGGGTGAAGCCGAAGAAGATGCAACTTGGGAAACCGAGGAGAAGATGCGTGGGCTTTATCCATTCCTTTTTGAGGGTACACTCTCAATCTCTTTCCTTTGTTAGTATATCTTTCTCTTTGCTATCCATGTTTATCTAGTTATCGTGCAAATCTTGTCATAAGAACCTTAGGTAGAAACCCTTTGGATGAAACATGTGTTTGAAACATGTTATGTTTGATGGTTGCAAGTGGTTGCAAGTGTTTGCAAGTGGTTACTCGTGGATGCATGATACACATTAGGCACTAGATCGGCTCACACACTCCTCATATTGCATGTGCATGAGTGTTTATGCTTATTCTTGGATGAAATTTGTATGCAATCACATGGATGTTGCATATGGATGTATGATTGAGCACGCATGTAGATATTATACATTATGTTAGGGATTTGCATACATATGGATACATTTCACTAACATATTTTGCATTGATCTTCGCATTAGATAAGTACATATACACACACTTTTGCATATGTTCATACAGCATTTAGAATCTTTTAAGGACAATGGTTGCTCGTGGATGATGTTTTGAGTAGATGGATGTTGGATGGTAGGACATGTTCTTCCTAACTTGAAGATTTCGGGGACAAAATCCTTTAAGGAGGGGAGAATGTAACAACCCGTATTTTCAATAAACTGTTATAACATAAATCGAGGCAGAATTAAATTCAAAAATCTGAATCAAGGGAAACGGGCTATGCCATTGCGTTCGTCTCGGAAAAATACGCGAAATAGAGTCCGGGTTTTCGAAAATCGGAGTCAGTATGACCCGGTTAAGGCCCATTGAAGTTTCCAGAAATTTCTATGCTAAAAACAGATTTAAATTTCAAATTAAAAACCAGGATTAGGGCTAATCGGGGTTAGGCGGGAAAATTCCCGCCAGGGCCCCCATGTCGACAGGCATGTCGACAGGGGTCCTATGGTGTCGACTGCCCTATCGACAGCCCTGTCGACAGGGGGTAAGCAGGCAGGTTTGCCTGGCGCGCCACTTTGATTTGGGCTTGGTCTTGTGGCTTGGTTCTAGAGAATTCCGAGATCTGACGGGCCAAAACTAACATAGGGTTAATCCTAGGGCTAAAAACACTCTAATCTTCTATAAATATACCC
Source organism: Allium sativum (assembly GCA_030737875.1). Classification (NCBI taxonomy): domain Eukaryota; kingdom Viridiplantae; phylum Streptophyta; class Magnoliopsida; order Asparagales; family Amaryllidaceae; genus Allium; species Allium sativum. The sequence continues at coordinate 41,649,146 of CM060913.1, forward strand.
CTAATCCTACCCTAAAGCCTCATTAATCAATCTAGCAACTAAACTATGTCAATTTGAATCCTCAAATGGCCTCCACCTAAAATCCCTAGCCTCCACCTTCCTCAAAGTTTAATCCTATGAAGATATGATGATCATACAACCTTTTCTATGTTGTATGAATGCTTAATAACTTGCATACTTCATTAAGTTGCAAGTTTGATTTGCTAAGTTTGTGTTTTTGGGATTTTGCAAAAGGGTTTTCTTATTTGAAGCTTTGTTTTGGGTTTTTAAAGGGCTTCTTCATCTTATTTGGTGGATTTGTGACTTGTTTATATTTGTAAGCCCTCTTACCTTCACTTTACAAACTCTAAAGTTAATATGTGGTGAAAGTTGAGATTTATGTGAGTATAGTTGATTATGCATGCTTATGCGAACTCACTATGCCATGTTTTATATGTTTCATAAGTTATGCATGCTTATGCGAACTCACTATGCCATGTTTTATATGTTTCATAAGTTATGCATGCTTATGCGAGATTACTATGCCATGTTTTATATGTTTCATAAGTCATGCATGCTTATGCGAGTTTACTATGCCATGTTCTACATGTTTAATGGATTATGCATGCTTATGCAAGTTCACCTTACCATGTTACACATGTTTTATGGGTTATGCATGTTTATGCAAGTTCACCTTACCATGTTATGCAAGTTTAATGGGTTATGCATGACTATGCAAGTTCACCTTACCATGTTATGCATATTTAATAAGCTATGCATGTTTATGCGAGTTCACTATGACATGATTTGCAAGTTTAACATGTATGCATGTTTATTATGATATGTGAAGTTCATCATGTATGTTATGCCAAGTTACCTTTTATACCCTTATGCGTTATGACGAATATGTAAGCGAGATAATGACGTTGGGAGGGTTTGGGTAAGCTTAAAAATACATAAAACTAAAAGATTGGGAATTTACCTATTAAGTTAGGTCTACCCCTTGGGAATTTACCTATTAAGTTAGGTCTACCCAAGTATATGTTAACTTGTAAATATGTTTTAAAGTGGACATGACATTAGATAACATGATATGGCCAACTCGAGGTTAGACCTAGTTGTGGTGTAAATCTTCCCAGGTAACCACAACGTGGGGTCTAATGTGGGTAGTTGGTCATGTTGCACCATAAGACCCGAGGTTAGACCTAGACGTGGTGTAAATCTTCCCAGGTAACCACGGATGTCTAATATGAGAGGTCGGGTGCGTTAAGTAATTAATGCCTCATGATTAGGGTTAAGTCATGGCCCACTGATACTTAACCAATAATGGGGATGCGAGGATTAGATGGGGTTAAGTGGTTACACTTAACTAATTTAATCCATGATTAGTGAGGGGTTAAAACCACACTTAACCCTCTTAGAAACCCTAGCAACGTGGTCTGTTCCAGCAGTAATCCCAGTTTGGTATCACTACAACCCTACAGCTAGGTTAGGGCGGGGCACGATTACTGGACTGATGTAAGCGACCAAAGCGACGGCTGAGTGGTACAGCGGTGCGGGTCCGGCGGGCTGCGGACGTGCACGTAGTCCGATATTGGACAAACTCGAGGCACGGGTACCAGTAGATTTAGACTGTGCATTATTGCTTAGGTGTCTGGGGTTGACACCCGAGGGCTTGATACACCCAAAGGTGGACCCAGCGCAGTCTGACTACATCCATGTGGGCCGTATGGACACCAACACTTGACGTGTTAGGTTTATAGGGAGCCGATCGACTAGACCGTTGGGCTGGACCTTATACTAAGGTCACTTCATGTTACTGGGCCGAAGTTTGGGCTAAGGGATCAATATCTGTTTTGTGGGTTTGCTAGTACACTGTGGTGCAAAAACTCAATCTTCTTATGTGATGTCACCCTTATCTATTGCCAGTATGTTTACCTCAGTTTCCATCATGCTGTTAACTTTATTAGTTTATAGATTGATCGTAGTAGGGCTTACCAGTCTTTTTGACTGACCTGTTTTCTTTCGCTTCTTTTCTTCCGTTTCCCCCCCCCCCCCCCCCACAGGTTCTCATGGAGGGGCTACATCTGCTTAGTGGATCTTTGGCTTGCTTGTTGGATAGCTCATGTATGGATCTGAGCTAGCTGTGGCTTATCTTTTATTTCTGGGGATTAGTACTGATGTTTTACCATGTATTTTGTTATCACGTATCTAGACTTATGTTGTATTTTGGATCATGACATTTTGATATTATGTACTTGACTATGTCGGTTTTCTGAGATGATGATGGGTTTTTATCTGCTACCGCTGCTTTACTTATATTTATTTTTATATATTCTGTCTTGCGATATCTCTGTGCATGTTTACCTTCACAATAACGCCCCTCCAAAGCTAGTACATTCTAAGGAGTGATCCTAGTGGAGGTGGGGTGTTACATTTTTGGTTTCACTCAAATCCGTTTTGTTTTGCACCCGGTACAATCAGTCGAAGTTTGAATTCAAATTTTGAAACTACAGCGCCATTTCAGGCCTCGTTTATAATTCAAATTAATTATTTTAATTTTCAACATCGATTCAAACATACATTTCATCGCTATTATTTAAAATATTTATTTTAAATATTTAAAATCCACTATTTTAGCCAATTTAAAAAAATTTAATTGGTTCAGATTTTCCGGGTCGTTGCAATCTCCTCCACTTAAAACTTTTCGTCCCCGAAAAGCAACAAAGTCGAAAGTGGTATGATTAATCAATTCTACGTTCAATTTGACTTCCATTCTCCAACTTTTCAGCTTTTGAGGATTTTCAAATTCTTCAAAAAATTTGGCTAACACCCGGAATTTTCGAAAAATTTCGCCATAACCTCCTTTGTACGAGGAGGGGTTTGGAAATTTATTGGGCCGTATTAGGTACCCAATAAATCCTATAAAGCATACACATATTTATAGTGATATATTATGGTGTTTACAGGGGAGCGTGTATTGATAGTAACTCTAGAGAATAAATTCTCGTCACCTTGTCAAAGCCTGAGGGAGTGTGTATTTTAATTGCTCCAGAGGATAAATCCTCGTCACCTCGTCCCGTGTGGGAAATAAATAGTTCATGTGCCATATCTAATGACTAGATAGACGTGATTACTGTCAACTCTAGATCCGTGTGGGGTTTTTATTAATCTGGCAACTTGTCGTTACAAATTTTATATGGTCATATCAGTCATCAGTTCAACCTGTAAAATATAGTCATCGCCATACAAGCCTCTCGCTCGTATGGTAAATCTTCCACCTCGTCACACAAGCTCCAAATGCTTATGTGGTATATGATGAAGTATGCCTATCTTCAAGAAGTATGCCTATCTTCAAGAAGTATGCCATGCAGTGTAGTTCAAAATTAATTGTTACTATCCTATGGCAATATTTATTATTACACACAGAACAACCAGCACTCCGCATCCAATGGCATTCACAGGAGTTGATATAATAATATTTCACATCCAACTCATTAAGGTTTACCTATTTGTCGGGCACGCAAATAATTTCTTTACTCAACAGCTATCCATTTACCTGTTCAAACATATATAATGCACATGTATATATATTTCTATTTATTTCTAAATCAGTTCAATGCGTGAGTTAATCGAATAAATTCTACCATTCATTCTAGTATTGATTAAATTAACTATCGTTTTAATAATTTAATTAATCAATTCTACCATCACACAACACGAACAACAATCAAATTGTTTTTTTAACTTTTCAAAAATATACTAATCAATTTCTATACTCTCTTAAAATCATTCAGACTATAGAATTAAAAGTGCACATCCATGGAAAGAAAATAACAACAGAGTAGAGAATTAATTGGTAATGCAAAGTATGGTAAATGTACCTTGCACCGGAGTCAATCAGAGATATCTACTCGACACTTAGGATAGGATTTCTGAATGCTCTCCTCAGTTTCCCAAGTACAATCTCGCGGATCTCCACTCCATTGCAGTTTGACTAAGTGAACCTTCTTGTTCCTCAGCTCTTTGGTTTCTTTGCCGATGATCTTTAGCGCTTTCTTCTCACAGCTAATTCTGGAGTAATTTCAATATCCTGTTGAGCTGCTTCTTCCACAATCAAGTCTGGATCATGAACGTGCTTTCGAAGTTGAGATATGTGAAATACATCATGCACTCCAGGCAATCAATCAGACAATTTAACCCTATAAGCGAGAGTTCCAATCCATTTAAGAATAGGAAATGGGCCAATGAATTTGGGCGCCAATTTCCCAGTTTTACTGAACCGGATAACTCCTCTCATCGGCGGTACTTTCAAATATACATAGTCGCCAACAACAAATGATATATCTCTTCTTCTCCTATCGGCATAGCTCTTTTGTCGGCTTTGAGCAGCGAGTAATCGTTTCTTAATGAAATCGACTTTGTCGGCAGCTTCTCGGATCATATCAGGCCCTAACACAAGTCTATCACCAGGTTCGACCCAACAAGCAGGGGATCGGCACGGTCTACCATACAATGCTTCGAATGGCGACATTGTCAGGCTCGCCTGGTAGCTGTTGTTATATGAGAATTCAGCCAAATGCAGATGGTCTTCCCATGATCCACCGAAATCTAGAACACAAGCCCGCAATAGATCTTCTAGTATACGATTCACCCTCTCAGTCTGACCATCTGTCTGAGGATGATAGGCAATGCTTAGGTTCAGCTTTGTTCCCAGCTCTACTTGAAATGCCTCCCAGAATTTGCTAGTAAATATTGTATCTCTATCATAACTATATTGATCGGCACTCCGTGTAGTCTAACAATTTCCTTGAAGTATATCTGTGCCAGACTCTGAGCAGTTCTGTTTGATCTGACAGGTATGAAATGGGCGGTCTTCGTGAAGCGATCTACGATCACCCAGATACTGTCATTTCCTTTTCTGGTTCTGGGAAAACCATCTATGAAGTCCATGGAAATATGTTGCCACTTCCAACCTGGAACGTCTAGCGGTTGTAACAATCCAGCCAGTTTCTGTTGGTCGCTTTTGACTAGCTGGCAAGTAGCGCATCGGCTAACATATATTGAAACGTCTCTTTTCATAGCCTTCCACTAGAATGTTCTCTTGAGATCGTTATACATCTTGGCCACACCGGGATGGATACTCAGCTTGGATTTGTGACACTCGTCTAACACTTCCCTTTTTAACTCTGGGATGTCGGGAACACAAATCCTTCCTTTCAATCTCAGGGTCCCGTTGTTATCTATTTGAAAACACGAGGGTTCGCCTTTCTGAATCCTTTTGATCATATCCTTAATAAAGTTATCCTCCTTGTGAAGAATAGATATTTTGTCAATCAAGGAACTTGTAATAATAAAGCTGGCGATCATTACATTCTTTCGGCTTAACGCATCGGCCACGACATTGGCTTTCCCTAGAGTGTATAGAATCTCAAAATCGTATGCTGCAAGGAACTCTAGCCAACGTTGCTGCCTCAGATTCAGGTCTTTCTGAGTGAACAGATACTTTAGCGACTGGTGATCTGTAAATAGTTCAAATCTCTCACCCAGAAGATAATGTCTCCAGATTTTCAAAGCGAATACTATAGCCAATAACTCAAGATCGTGAGTGACGTAGTTTTTCTCGTGCAGCTTCAGCTGACGGCTAGCATAAGCGATCACTTGACCTCTTTGCATTAGTACTGCACCTAGGCCTTCTCTAGAGGCATCTATCCAGACTTTTAAATCTTGATTCCCGTCGATAATGGTTTACACTGGAGCAGTCGTTAATCTTAACTTTAGCTCCTCAAAAGCCTCCTCACATTCTGGAGTCCATTTGAATTTTGAGTGCTTCTTTGTAAGCTTCGTTAAGTGACCAGATATCTTCGAAAAGTTTTTAATGAACTTCCGGTAATAACTAGCCAATCTAAGAAAACTGCGGACTTCTGTTGGAGTACTCGGCTGTTTCCAAGTTTGAATAGCTGTGGTTTTACTTGGATCCATAGCAATTCCTTCTTTCGATATGACATGGCCTAGAAATTTCACTTCATCTTGCCAGAATATACATTTGGACAATTTGGCTTTCAATACATTCCTTCTCAGAATTTCTAGAACCTGTTCCAAATGCTTTTCATGTTCGGCTTTTGATTTAGAGAAGATTAGAATATCATCAATAAAAACCAGAACAAACTTATTCAAAACTCCTTTGAACACTCTATTCATCAGATCGACGAAGTAAGCTGGAGCGTTACATAAGCCGAACGACATTACTAACCACTCGTAGAATAAATCTAGACCCCTGAATGATGTCATTGGAACACACTCTTCGGCAATTCGAAGCTGATGGAAGCCTGTAGCTAGGTCCATCCTTGAAAATACTTGTGCTCCATTCAGGCGATCCAATAAATCATCGACTCGCGGCAATAGATATTTATTCTTTATTGTCTGCTTGTTCAAATCACGATAATCCACACATAGCCGTAGAGTACCGTCAGATTTTGGGACAAATACCACTGTTGCTCCCCAATCAGAGAAACTAGGCCTGATCAGACCCTTCCATACGAGCTGTCTTGTTTGATTGTCAAGTTCTTCTTTCTCTTTCAAGGACATTCTTTGAATAGCGTGAACTACCGGTCTTGCATTCGGAATCAAAGCGATCTTGAAATCAATTTCCCTCTATGGAGGTAAGCGAACAACTTCTTCAAACACATCCGCATAATTCTTGACGACAGGAATATCTTTCACTAGGTCGGAAATATTCTCTGTGACTTCAGGGATATTTTCTATTTGAGCAGGAAAAACATCTAGAGCTGACCAAAAGTCTTTTCTATTGGAATTCGGACCTTCGCATGGTATGGTTATATAATTCCCTGATTGGGCCTTCGCCTTAACAACTCTCTCGGCGCATCTAACCTCTGCTTCATATTTGGTTAGTAATCCAATCGCAGAATAAGATCGAATTCAGTAAAATTCATGACGATAGAGATAGTACGGAATTTATAGCAGGAAAAAGAGACAGGTACTACACAAACCCAACTGAGATCGATGGAACCCCCGACCGGATTTTGGACAGTCATTGGTTCTTTGAGCTTCTTCAAATTCAAATCCAGTTTCTTAACCGCATTCTTTGCAATAAAGCTTCGTGACGCGCCTGTATCAAATAGTACTTTAACTGGAATGTTTTTGACATTAAGCGTGCCTTCCAAAACATCAGCCCTTTCTTGACTGGCTGAGGGTTCAGAAGCTTCTACTACTTCATTTATATGTACTGTTTCAGATTCCTTTGATAGCTGGCAGTCTTGATTTACGTGACCCACCTGATGGCAAAGATTGAATTTTCTATTTTCTTTAACCTTGTTCTTTGATTTAGATCCCTCCTTCTTCATTTTCAAGGACTTACATTTCCTGGACAGATGACCTTTTTGATTGCAGTTTAGGCATATGGCAGTCATTACTGATTCTTTCTCAGGTCTGGCCCTTTTCCGATTTACTTTGGGCTTCTTACTGACCTCATACATCGTACTGTCCTCAGGACGATCAGTTCTAGACTCAACTTTATTGCTAGAGCTGACCTCCTCTTCGTAGCGTAACATGCCTTTCTTGTCTAGATCTTCGTACTGGTAAGCCATGTATATCATTTCAGAAAAAGAAGCTTTACATTCCTCATTACACGGTTCTGATATTTTCTTTGTAGGCCATGAATAAATCTCAAATTCTTCCTCTTTGGGTCTTTAATCAGATGAGGGGCAAAATGAGAGAGTTCGTTGAATTTCTTATGATATTCTGGAATGGTCATATGTCCTTGTATCAGATAAGAGAATTCATACATAATCGCTCAGTTGCTTCTGGAGGAGTAAATCTTTCTAGGAAAATCACTTTGAATCTATCCTAGGTGATATCACCTTCTGGATTATTCTTAATAACCGAATCCCACCAGAACAAAGCTTCATCTTTGAGTGGCCAGGATGCCAGTAATCTTTTCTGGTCATCCCTCAGCTTTAAACCATCAAAGATTTTCTTAGCAGAACGAATCCAAGCATGTGTCTTCATAATAGATTCTTCACCAGAGAACGGTATTCCACCCATATTTCGATACTTGATTAATAGGGCCTCAATATCCGGTTCTGCATTCCTTCTGTTTCTGACACTCATTTTCTAGTACTTCTGCAAATAGCAGATCAAGTGTCAGGTCACAAAAAAGATATTTTAAACATAGAAACATATACTTCAAATGTAAATGTGTCTATTGGGGTGTTTTTCATACTTCTTTACTCATACTAGGATATTACTGATCCTATCTGTAATGAGTTACTCGTCCTAGAACACTACTGGTTCTATTTCTGACGAGTTCGTTTATATGTTATATTCCAGAGCTAAGCTTAACCAAAGCTCTGATACCAAATTGTGACGACCCCGAACCCCGTACTGACGGTGGCAAGGGTAATCTTTGGAACATAACACATAAATAGATAACAACAGAGCAGAATTAAATAAATACACCAGATAATGCACAATAGAATATACTAGATAAACGTAATCATCAGAGTAACACAGTATACAAGATCTTACTTAGTACAAATACAGTTCAGCTATACATAAATGTCTACAGCGGAAAACAAACATTATGTACAATAGGAGCTAAACAGCATAAAAAGAGATAAATGATAGAATCCATCTTCAGCTCCAGCTATCCAGAGAAAGCCAGCTAAAACCTAAATACAAGGCTGCCCGTGTAGAAAAAGGGGCACCCGAGTTTGAAAGTGAAACAAACTACGAGTCAGTTATGGGACTGGTATGAGAAATCTACTCAACACATTTAAAATATGGCTAATCACAGGACCACACCACTTTCGTGGAACTAGTTTACTCCATCGGATTGCCAGTGGTATAAAAACAAACAATTCTTTTATAACATCGCAATGCTTTTTATAAAAATGAAGCCATTATAAGACTTTGTTCCCATCACACAATGCAACGCAAACCGGAGGATAGAGTTTTACCTTATAATGGCCAAAATATGCTTGATACAAATAAAACAAAAGAATTTGATATTATTACCAGTGTCTATAAGTTTCAAAAACAACTTCAATCATAACTATCAATCATAGATGGCATGGGTACCATATATCATGTCGCCATATATATATATATATATATATATATATATATATATACATACAATCAAAACAGCACAGTCTCGTATTTGGAAATTGGATTTCCGTCATGAACCAAGGCAAAAGAAAATCCTTTCCGACTTCGAGACTCTCTAGCCCGAGCCTCAGGCAAATACTCAGTCAAGCCTTTGGAGCGACAGGGCCGGTCCACCGATGTGGATTAAAATTCCTGAACACTACGTTTCCCCGCCCTATGGGGCATAAATGAGCCAACGAATGACTCCATCGGACCCGGGTCGTTCGATCTAACCGAGGCGCCTCGCAACAGTAACAACCACATAAGTCAAACTCGTCAGGGCATGTAAAACCATTGACGCCACTTCTAGCTAGAAAGAAACGCATGTCCTCCCTGAGGTCCTCTCCCGTTTCTGGTTCATACCGGGGTGCGAGGCTCGCGAATTCACATTATACACAAAGCTACGCCACACAGGCGGTGCTTTGATCATCAATCACAAGATTTTGCTTTTCAACAGAAGTCCTGATCACTGCATCTTAGCATGCCACACAGGAAATTCACACCGTGTAACTGATGGCTATCAATCACATAGAATAAATTCCAATGTCAGACACACCATCCATCTACAAATCCGTTCTGGGTCTGAACGAAACCGGAGGCACTATATACCTCGCAAACCCATCGACCTCCACGTACGTCTGGACGATCACAGGTCATTATCCATATTTCGGGATGCCTCCCGATCAGGACATCAGTTACCATCCAAACGAGGTGAAGATCTCCGGTCTTCGACCACCGTCTTCATCTTCGATTTCTTATCACCGATTCAGTTATTTAGAATGGGATAAACCCGGTATTTCTGAACAACTCGCGCATATAATGAACAAGTGCTACACAAACACTACATACGCATCATTTCAATTCATTAGTCACTAACCGTCAATCAGTAAGAGAACGATTTCCCAAATATTAACCCCGAAGGCCGAAACCAACATCAGATCAAAACCAGGAAACCATTCGACTTAGCCAACCTTCAGTTAGTTTATAAATTTCACATCATATCGTTTATAATATTTTATAATGATTTATCTTTATTTTTATTTATTTTAAAATAGCCAATTTATTCAAAACGACGCTTCGGGCCATAACGCGGCCGTGGCGCTGTTTTTTTTCAGATTTGATTTACACATATCTGAAAATCTAACCGTTGGATCTTCACAAAATTTACATTATTAGAAAGATCTTTTCAAAACGAATCCAACGGTTCTAGTTTCGGGAAAATCCGACGGTCGGATCTCCCGGTATAATCGTTTGAAGTTTCGATTTCAAAATACGAACTGCAGCATCGTTATTCGATTAAATATAATTATATTTATATATATAAAAATATAATCGATTCTGGCGCTGTTTTTCTTTAGATTTGAATTAAACATTCCAGACAATCCAACCGTTGGATTTTTACAAAGTTGGTGCCGTTGGAAAGATATTTCCAAAGCGAACCCAACGGTTGCGGTTTCGGGAAAATCCGATGGTCGGATCTCCCGCACTAATCGTTTGAAATCACGGTTTCAAAATACGAACTGCAACTTCATTATTCGATATATTTCAATTCTATTTATATATATATATCGATTCTTCGATTTCAAAACTATATGATTTTCATACATTTGATAAAATGATATTTTTATCTAACTATCTTCTATTTCAACATTTCACTATTTTTAACAATTCATGTATATAATAAAAATGTGATTTTTAATGTGAAACAATTTATTTCAAAACACGACTATTTTATATAGTTCATATAGATGATAAAAATATGATTTTTATTATAAAACAATTTCTTTCAAAATAGGAATACCATTCAACACATGAATTTCAATTCAACGAATGAATTTCGATTCAACACATGAAGGTTTTCTATAGTTTGTATATATAGATAAAAAGGTGATTTTTATTGTTAAAACAATTTATTCAAAACATGAATACCATTCAACACATGAATTTCAATTCAACGAATGAATCTCGATTCAACACAAGAAGGTTTTCTATAGTTGGTATATATAGATAAAAAGGAGATTTTTATATTTAAAACACGAATACCATTCAACACATGAATTTCAATTCAACGAATGAATTTCGATTCAACACATGAAGATTTTCTATTTAACAGACGAATATAGTTTCAATACAGGATAATAATTCTAACACATGAATATTATTCAAAATTTCGGCAGCATAACGGCAGGGTAGTTAAAACCGGGACCGTCCCTAGTACGGCTCCTCGCTCTACCTTAAAGCCTTGCAGCTTTTGACAATGGGGAATCATGCATCTAGTTCGCACGCAGGCGGCATGTATAGTTTCTTCATTTCCACAAACTAATCCTATGTGGTTTCAACCAAATATTTCTCAATCACAAACGGGTATTTTTCAACCACAATCAATCAATTTCAACCACAAACAATTTCAATCAACCATTCGCTATCAATCAATTTTCACACCAATCACAACGAATAAATATCGTCCATGGTTTGTGGACGAGGGGCGTATATATATATATATATATATATAGCATTTCACTTCTATTTCAACACATATATAATTTTTACAATGCATAAATAACTTATACATCGAACGTACAACTTATACAACGCTTATACAAGAGGTGTACAATGCTTATATAACTCATACATCGACTATATAATTTATACATCGTCGTTTTCCATATCGTTTATAAATTAGAAATCTCACATTGGGTTCCACTCCACCATAAATAGCAGAAGGCTCAGAAAAATATGCGGTCTCTTATAGAAGGTAGAAGACATCCACACGAGTCCACTGCCTCTTGTTTCACTGAATTTCGTCAACAAACGAAAAAGATATGATTTTTACAGTGAAATCATAAACGGTAGCGCTTTTAAAATGCTATAATATAGATTAATATATATAAACCGTTACCTTCAGCAAACTGTTCAAAACTAGGTTTGCATTTATCTCGAAATCCGCGTAGCTATTCGTCGATCGGCCTTCGCAGCGTCAAAGGGGGAGGAGAGGCGCACGTGCACAGGGGGGTGCGGCCCAGCCTGATGTGGTGCGGCGGCGGTTTGAAACCCGTAACTTCCAGGCGTCGATTCTTCCAAACCACGCAACGAAAAAATCCAAACTATATATGGATTTGAAGATCTTCTCGAGCATTACAAAATTCTCCAAAGAGGCATGGGTTTTTATTGAGCGGATTAGAAGAAATCGAGGAGAGAAGGAAAGTAAAGCTTTCCGTCGTCAGTTTTGGATAGAGTCCGGGAGAGAGAAAATGATGTGGCCAATGAGATATTTTTATTTATTTATATATTTTAAAAATCCGAAAATACCCTCTTATCTCTTATGAACACCAATTCAAACTCAACGACTGTCGTCCGTAGCATTTTACCCCCATTCCGAACACAATGGGATATGTTTCATAGGCCCATTCGACTGTTTCAGTCAATTTTCCTTCAATTTAAAATATATAACATTCAATATTCGATTTGAACGTACATTTCAATTTACCAGGGCCACAAACTGATTCGAAAAATTCCAGAAAAATAAATCTGACTATGTTTTGACGATACGGTCCCAACAAAACTAGTTTCGTCGAATTCTGAGACCGTTTGCAAAATGGCTCATTTCTGGTCGATCCAATTTAACTCTAATTGACCAAAACACATTTTCCTTTACCACGCTCTCATACTAGCTTCAAAAAATTATGAAATTTGAAATCTAACAATAACTTCACATCCCGGATCTAACAAAAGTGATTTCGTCGAATTCCGAGGTCGTTTGCAAAATGGCCAATTTCACGGGCTATATAAATTCCATAGCGACCTTTCTGAAAATTCATTTGGCCATAACTTTTTCTTTCCGCTATGAAACTTCGATTTTTCAGATTCATTAGAAAGGTATTCCCTAACAGATTTAAATATTTTTGGTTTCACTCAAATCCGTTTTGTTTTGCACCCGGTACAGTCAGTCGAAGTTTGAATTCAAATTTTGAAACTACCGCGCCATTTCAGGCCTCGTTTATAATTCAAATTAATTATTTTCATTTTCAACATCGATCCAAACATACATTTCTTCGTTATTATTTAAAATATTTATTTTAAATATTTAAAATCCACTATTTTAGCCAATTAAATTTTTTTAAATTGGTTCAGATTTTCCGGGTCGTTACAGGTTGAAATGGGGCCCCATGACTTGACACAAGATATCCACCTAAGCTTGGTCCCCTCTAGTACATCCCACTTAACCCACTTCTTATTCATGTTCACTTACATGTTTCAATTTTGGTTAAGTATTTCTAATCGTATTTCAAATGCCACCCAAGGCACCCACTAGATTCCACATGCCACCCAAGGCACCCACTTAACCCCCTCATGCTACCCAAGACCGTAACCTCATAAAGACCTCTCACATTAGACTGGCGTTTGTGGCAGCTGGATTTGTCGGGCGGGCCCGGGCAGTCTTATTCCACAAACGAGCCTAACCTCGTGTCTTTACAATTGCTACGTATTTAATTTATGCCTAAGACCTCTCACATTAGACTGGCATTTGTGGCAGCTGGATTTGTCGGGCGGGTCCAGGCAGTCTTACACCACAAAAGAGCCTAACCTCGTGTCTTGGACGATTAATTACTCCTAATTAATCATTCCCCAATTTGAATTACTTTCCCTATTTAAATTATCAATCAATTCCAAATTTAACGATGCACATAATTGACTCAATTATGTCCATCCATTTATGGTATGTAAAATCATACCAATTTTCATCACAAATTTATTTTATGTCTTTTAAGGCGTTTATGCCAATTAAATCTTTTAATATTATCCCCTTTACCCCAAGTTGTACGTTCATTCGTTTAAGGTAAAATATACGTTAGACTCGAATAGTCTAACTCATGGAATAAAGAGAAAACATCGCAAAATACATATAATTAAAACTAGATCTAAACATAGGGGTGAACTTGCATGTGTGAATGATGTTCTACATCTAAAACTTGCATAGGCCAAAGTTACAACTTGCATAAAACTACATATGTCATAGACCCAAATCTAAAGGTGTGAACTTGTTGGGATAATGGTCACAAACTTGCATAAATCATGTATGTAATAGATCTACATCTAAAGGTGTAATCTTGCATAGGCAGTAACCACAAATTTGCATAACATGATTCATATTCAAACACATGTATTCATATAAACTTGCATATGTGATTTATGCAACATAACAATAGTATAAACTTACATCTAAACATATAAATCATGTACCCCTTGTATGCAAGTCACGTGTTCCAACCAAATGAGCTACTAAGTCTTTTGCTTACAAATCTTAGAACAATGCTAAACATTTATTCTTTTCTCATTCTTTTTTTTCATGTTTTGCTGCAGTATTTAATTTAAAGATATCTTTTTCATACGGAGTCCAATTTACGCAAACTTGAACTCTATCTCAACCAGAATTCCGAGATGAACACAATGGCGCAACCCGTTTCCCTTAATTCTCACATCTGAGTTTAATTATTCTTTAATTTAGTTAATTCGATTATTCAAAAATTCAGGGTGCTACATTCTCCCCTACTTAAAGGATTTCGTCCTCGAAATCTCTAAGTCAAGAAGAACGTATCCTACCATCCAAACAAACATCTACTCAACCATCTACTCAACCATCAAACACATGCATCCATTGTCCTTAAAATCTTCTAATGCTGTATGAACATATGCAAGAAGTGTGTGTATATGTTCCTTATCTAATGCAAAATCAGGCGGTCTACTGATTCAGTTGACCTCCTTAATACAAACCATGATAGTGCCATGTGTCCATTATGTATGCAAAAGAATCCTATCGATACATATTATCTCTACATGTGTGCACAACCATTCACCAAAATGCTGCATCCATATGATAGCACAACCATTAAACATCCATTAGCTTAAGTATGCACACACATTTATATGCAATATGCAATATGAAGTGACTGAGCCGATCTAGTGCCTAAAGTGTGTGTATATGCATCCACGAGCAACCACTAGCAAACACTTACATCCACATGCACCCATCATACATAACATGTCTCAAACACATGTTTCAACCATAGGACTGCGCTATCTAAAGGTCAAAGGTACTAACGAGAGGACATACTAAAGTTAAGATAAGTATAAGGTAAGCGATAAAGGAGAAATTAAAAACATACCCTCGAAAAGAAAAGGGTATAATGAACGCATCTTCTCTTCCGTCTCCCAAGTAACGTTGCTCTCATCATCTCCTCATTGCACTTTGACTAGCTTGACCTCTCGATTCCTCAACTTCTTAACCACTGACCCACAAGAAACTTCGTCCTTCATCAACCAAGTAGCTAGTCGAACCTTCCTCCCCTCATCTATCTCAAAGATACCGACAAGTCCTCCACTTTCTTGAGCCAACTTCTAGACCCGAAAAATGTCTAAGTCCCATGAAGCGGTTTTCCACCCATCGTATGGAAGTCCTCATATATCTTAGGAAAAAGCATCTATACGTGGAGGAAGATATTCAAAAAGGGAAAGAGGAAGAGATTCAAAATGGAGAATCGAAGGAAAGATATATGGCTCTTGGGGATTTTTTTTTAAAATAAACCTTTCTCTTGAAAATACTCTCCATAAAACATATTTTTGAAAGTATTTCTTTATAAAATGCTTTTCAAAAAAATAATTTTTCAAAATCTCATGTCTGTTCTGATAACTTTCAGCTCTGATACCACGTGTAACACCTCATGTCCATTAATGTCACTCACAAAGGGAATGCATTAACTTCTATGGAGCATTTTAAGTGAGTATAGAACAGAAACTTAACAACAAGACATATATAAACAGTACTTGAAAAATTAAAAAATTTATTTCATTGCAGCGGAAAATACATATCTTTGATTACATCATCAAAACCAGAGCCAAGTACATAATATCCATCTTGACTAAATCAAAGTACATAAATTGAAAGACATAATCCCCAATACAAAATAGCCATAAATAAAAGAGAGGCTGAACTTTACTTCAGCGATCCAAACAATCTTCTAAAAGAAAGAAGCACAGCTGTCCAAAATCAAGCTCCACTGGTGCTAGTTCCAACCTGAGCACCTGGGGGGGAAGGAAGAAAAGAGGAGGAAACAAAGGGGGTCAGACATAAAGTCTAGCGAGTGCGATAACTTTAACAATATAATCACCAAAGTAACTAGGCTAAGGCATAAGTTGGAAAATCAGGAAATGACCATGAACCATTGAGTATGGCAGAGTAAACAACGAAACATGATGAACAACGATATCGTTAAAGCGCACCTAACCCACTATAAGATAATTACTAAACTACGCCAACACTATGAGATAATTGCTATACTGCACCACCACTAGTATACTACACCACCACTAGTCACCCTAAGGTTGATCCCGCCTACAGAACTTAATAATGATATTGGTAGTTTCGTGCATCCCTAGCTGCCTTCATAGGTGCCGCCTGCCCCTATCTCCACTAGGTGTACCCACTACCCCCAAGCGATCGGCTCCCTAACTCGTAGATACCCGTGCTGGCCCCACAGTGGGGTGTATCATTTCCCAAAGTGGCAACCCGATATCATAAATAATGCACGACTTATACCTACACGATGCAACAACGTCTTACCCACCAGCCCGGGTCCACACACGCATATGAACCCATTGGACTTGCGTTGCCACCGCTAACCCGGTTTGGCCTCTTAAAGTCAAGCCCAGTATGCGTGTCCTGTCCTCGACTTGGGTCGAACCCACAAAGATACGTATGGGTTACTGGTTGAAATGCGCCCCCATGACTTGACACAAGCTATCCACCTAAGCTTGGTCCCCTCTAGTACACCCCACTTAACCCACTTCTTATTCATGTTCACTTACATGTTTCAATTTTGGTTAAGTATTTCTAATCGTATTTCAAATGCCACCCAAGGCACCCATTAGATTCCACATGCCACCCAAGGCACCCACTTAACCCCCTCATGTCCCACTACATGTGTATTTGGTTAAGTGTTTCTTAATTCATTAAGACCGTAACCTCATAAAGACCTCTCACATTAGACTGGCGTTTGTGGCAGCTGGATTTGCCGGGCGGGTCCGGGAAGTCTTACACCACAAACGAGCCTAACCTCGTGTCTTTACAATTGTTACGTATTTAATTTATGCCTAGGACCTCTTACATTAGACTGGCATTTGTGGCAGCTGGATTTGTCGGGCGGGTCCGGGCAGTCTTACACCACAAAAGAGCCTAACCTCGTATCGTAGACAATTAATTACTCCTAATTAATCATTCCCCAATTAGAATTACTTTCCCTATTCAAATTATCAATCAATTCCAAATTTAACAATGTCCATAATTGACTCAATTATGTCCATCCATTTATGGTATGTAAAATCATACCAATTTTCATCATAAATTTATTTTATGTCTTTTAAGGCATTTATGCCAATTAAATCTTTTAATATTATCCCCTTTATCCCACGTTGTACGTTCGTTCGTTTAACGTAAAATATACGTTAGACTCGAATAGTCTAACTCATGGAATAAAGAGAAAACATCACAACATACATATAATTAAAACTAGATCTAAAATAGGGGTGAACTTGCATGTGTAAATGATGTTCTACATCTAAAACTTGCATAGGCCAAAGTTACAACTTGCATAAAACTACATATGTCATAGACCCAAATCTAAAGGTGTGAACTTGTTGGGATAATGGTCACAAACTTGCATAAATCATGTATGTCATAGATCTACATCTAAAGGTGTAATCTTGCATAGGCAGTAACCACAAATTTGCATAACATGATTCATATTCAAACACATGTTTTCATATAAACTTGCATATGTGATTTATGCAACATAACAATAGTATAAACTTACATCTAAACATGTAAACCAGCATGTAGAATTTGGCATATAACTCACACATGTCATAGCCTAACTTTAGATCTAAAATAGGTGTCATGAAGCATATAAGGTTATACATATAATTTTTCCCAACTTGCATATGATTCATGTCTTAATAAAAATCTAAACTTGCATACATACTTATGATTTATCATATGAATCAACATACCCAAACTAGCATATGAACAACATGGTGATTCGATTATACATAAGCCAGTCATAAAATTACAACATAGATGATCACAACTTTACAAGATAGCATCATAGAATTTACAACATAAACATCACAATTTTACTACATGAACAATAACATGCAGTCAATAATTCATATCATATCCAAATAGTCCACATCATAACTCAATCCGATTAATTTGCTAATTATTTTGTTAAAATTATCGAACACAGAAGGTCTTGAATTCTGAATTCTGAGTTCTGAAATTATAATAGCTTTCCCTTGAAGAAGATTTGTTGTTAAAGTTGAAAAGGTTTGATTTAGACTAGCTTTCTTCCTCTTTAATTGGTGGCGGCTATGCTGAGTTACTAGGTGACGGCATGGAGGCCATGAATCTAATTTTTTATTTATTTTAGGGTTTGAGTCTAGAGGTGTTTTTATAGAGTTTAGGATTAATTTAGGCCATCCGATCAACCTAGAAGCAACCTGAACCATCCAAACAAGATAAGGTGACACCTCAGCCCTAATGACTCAGCACAGTGTATTAAATGTTCATTTTTTCCTATAATTTACATATTTCTTATTTATGAAAGATTCCACATGTAAATTATTCCCATTTTAATTATGCCATAACTATATTTTTAATTATGCTCACAATTAATGGTATACTAAATATACCGTTTCATGAACCAATCTATGCCATGTAATTTTCATGTTTATCCTTCATATTTATATGTAAATTATAAATCTATTATTGTTAATTACATATTCTCCCTTTTACCGTATACATTAATTAGCCATATACAAATATCCATTTATACATGCATAAATCTTTCTTACTTTTAATTTGTCATAAAAGCCAATCAGAGAAGGCCACATAAAAACAATCATTGACAACCAAAAATGCGCCACGTGCGCCACATGATGCGTACACGTCGTATATATATATATTTATATATATATATATATGTGTGTGTGTGTGTGTGTGTGTATTATATTTTTTTTCTTTTTCTTTTTATCTATCTACCCAGTTACCCATTTTCACACTAAACCACTTTTTGAACTGTGTTCACACTAAGCCATTTTAAGCCATTCCCCTAAAAAAAAATATGGCGCTGGCGGGGATCGAACTCTGTAACCCTTGTATGCAAGTCACGTGCTCCAACCAAATGAGCTACTAAGTCTTTTGATTACAAACCTTAGAACAATGCTAAACATTTATTCTTTTCTTATTCTTTTTTTTCATGTTTTGCTGCAATATTTAATTTAAAGATATCTTTTTCATACGGTGTCCAATTTACGCAAACTCGGACTCTATCTCAACCAGAATTCCGAGACGAACACAATGGCGCAACCCGTTTCCCTTAATTATCACATCTAAGATTAATTATTCTTTAATTTAGTTGATTTGATTATTCAAAAATTCAGGGTGTTACAGGTCGCGTGGGTCATTTGAGCAAAGATTGCTGAAAAAGGAAGAATGCTTATTTCAATTGTGGAGAGATCGGACATCTTATTAAGGATTGCCCGAAGAAGCAAGGGAAGGATTTTCCGGAGGGCAGGTGCATGCACTCTTGGCCGATATACCTGATAAAGTTAGGAAAGTTTCAGTTGAAGGTTTGATTTCTCTTTTCAATCGTCCCGTTAGAACTTTTTTTGATTTTGGCGCTTCGCATTCTCTTATATCTGATTCTATGGTTGAGTCTCTACATCTTAGTACTAATATGGTTTTGGATCCCGTTGTTGTCTCAAACCCCGTTTGTGGTACGGCTCATTTGTCTATGATTTGTCGGGGTTTGAGAATATCTGTGTTGGACGTCGAGTTTGAGTGCGACACATACGTGCTTGGTTTCACGGGCTATGGTTTGATTCTAGGTATGGATTGGCTAGCCATGTATGGTGCCATTCGGGATTGTGACAAGATGGTCGTTAAACTTTTGAATTTCCGTGGTAGGTCCCTCGAGATTTCTTATAACCCTAAGGTATCGGTCATGCTTAGTTTCCTAGAATCGCTTGACGCATCTATCGATGATTTACGATATGTGCCAGTAGTTTGTGAGTATCTTGGTATTTTATAGGAGGTTTGGGGCTTACCTCCGAGGCGCAAGATTGATTTCCATATATACTTGGTGGACAATGCAAAGCCAGCTGTATTGCATTGCGCCACATAGCTCCAAGAGAAAGGAGGGAGCTTAGCTAGCAAGTAGGGGAGCTACTTAAAAAAGGTTATATTAAGCGAAGTATATCTGAATGAGGTGCCCCAGTAGTATTTGCCACAAAGACGGATGGTTCGCTTTCGCTTATGTATGAATTACAGGGAGTTGAATAACCTCACTAAGAAAAATAGGCACCCATTTCCAAGGATAGATGATCTGTTTGACTAGCTTGTTGGTGCATCTGTTTTCTCCCAGTTAGACTTGGCCACGAGGTTTCATCAGTTAAGGGTGGCCGAGGACAGTATAGACAAGACTGCTTTTAAAATCCCAGATGATTTCTTCCAGTGGATCATCATGCCTTTTGGGTTGACGAATGAACCCTCCTATTTTGTGGATCTAATGAGTGGGTGTCTCGGGAGTTTCTAAATAAGTTTGTTGTGGTCTTTGTTGATGGTATCTTGATTTTCTCGAAGAGCGAGGAAGAACATGCCCTATATTTAAGGGAGGTTTAGAAAACTCTCCGAGCACACCAGTTTAAGGTGGAATTCTCCAAATGTCATTTTTGGAGAAAGGAATTAAGATTTCTAGGGCATATGGTCTCTAAGAATGAAATAGCGGTAGATCCTGCAAAAGTAGTTGTAGTTCAAGATTGGCATATTCCAAAGAATGCAACAGAGATGAGGAGTTTTCTTGGATTAACGGGTTATGATAGGAAGTTCATTAAGGACATTGCAAAGATATCAGCCCCACTCATCAGATTGATGAACAAGAATCTGACATTTTCTTGGGGTATAGACTGTGAGGTTGCTTTTCAACAATTAAAAAGGGCTCTGACAACAACCTCGGTTTTGACTTTGCCTGGTGGGAACAAAGTGTTCATGGTATACACTAATGCATGTGGTATAGGTCTTGGTGTGGTTCTGATGCAAGAGGGAAGGGTAGTATGTATGGAGGTAGACAGTTAAGAGTTCATAAGAAGAACTACCCTAGCCATGACTTAGAGTTAGCTGCTATAGTATTCGCGCTTAAGACTTGGCATCATTATCTACTTGTAGAGAAATTCGAGTTGTACACCGACCATAAATCTCTCAAGTACTTGTTCTCGCATAAGGATCTCAATTTGAGGCAAAAGAGATGGATGAAGTTCCTAGCATCCTATGACTTTGAGATTGCTTATATCCCTAGCAAGGGTAATGTGGTGGTGGATGCATTGAGTAGGCAGAGGATGACCTTGAGTCCCCTATTTGTAGAGAGGCAGAGCTTGGAGTATATATCGACTTTTGATTTTAAGCCCTCTACCGATTTCACACCTGGTTTATTGGCATCATTAGAGGTGCGACCTACTCTTTTGGATCAGATAGGAACTTTGCAGCGAGAGGACCCACAGATAGCAGACATCTTGGATAGGATCAGTAGAGGGGAGACTTCCAGTCACCTCAACAAATATTCCATGAATGATAGAGGGTGGTTGCGACGAGATGAAAAGCTTTGTGTTCCCCTGGATGGGAGTTTGTTGAGGACAGTTCTTGAGGAAGCCCATCATTCTAGGATGACTATCCATCCAGGCGGTGATAAGATGTGTAGAGATATGAAGAGGGTTTTCTTTTGGGCTGGGATGAAGAAAGATGTCGCGAAGTTTGTTTCTCGATGTTTGATTTGCCAGCTAGTCAAGGTTGAGCAAAGGAAACCCGGTGGTTTCTTCATCCTTTGGAGGTCCCACAGTGGAAGTGGTAAAGCGTCTATATGGATTTCATTGATGGTATGCCTAGATCAAGGAAAGGCAACACCAATATTTGGGTTATAGTTAACATGCTTGCTATGAGCGCGCATTTCATTCCTATTAACAGTAAGAGGACGGCAGCATGGTTGGCAGCTGTTTATCTTCATGAGATAGTCCGTCTATATGGAATACCTTCCAGTATGGTAAGTGATCGTGACCCCATATTCACCAGTGATATTTGGAGCAGCTTGCAAGAGGCATTAGGGACATAGTTGTGTTTGAGCACCGCTTATCACCCTAAGACTGATGGACAGATAGAAAGTAGTGGAAAGAGTTCTTGAGGATCCTTTAAGACTGTGTATCCTAGACTTCGAAGGGACGTAGGAAGAGCATCTTCCATTAGTAGAGTTCACTTACAACAACAATTATCAGGCTAGTATTGGCATGCCACCCTTCGAGGCATTGTATGGATTACCCTATAGATCACCGACTTGTTGGTGGGAGTTTACAGAAAGACTTCAATTTGGACTTGAGATAATTAGGGAAACTTCGGAGAAGATTGATCTTATTCGCAGACGCATGAAGACATCTCAGGACAAGCAGAAGTCCTACGTAGATAAGAGAAGAAGTGATATTGATTTTGAAGTGGGAGACATGGTTTTCATCAAAGTATCACCATTGAGGAATGTGGTTTGTTTTGGATCTGTAGGGAAATTGGCGCCAAGGTTTGTAGGGCCATTTCCCATAATAGAAAGGATTGGTCAAATAGCTTATAGAGCAAAGCTACCAGAGAGATTGGCTAGCGTTCATGATGTTTTCCATGTCTATCATTTACGGAAGTGCCTGCATGATACTGCATAAGTAGTTGAGTCGAATATGCTTGAGGAAGTAGAGGTGGAACAGGAGGCGACAGTTAGACGAGTTCCTACCCGTATTCTCGGATCAGAGGTTAAGAAGCTACGCAACCGAGAGGTCAAGTTGACGAAAGTTTAGTGGGGAGAAGTCCCCGAGGATGCAACTTGGGGGACTGAAGACAAGATTCGCGCTTCATACCCTTTTCTTTTCAAGAGTATGTTGTTAACTTCTTTTTCCAAAGCTTGTATTCGTACTTGTTTCTATCATTAAGTGTATCCCATCGATTGAAACTTCGGCCTTTAGGAAGAAATCCAATAGATGCAAACATGTGTTTAGGACATGTTATGTTTAATGAATGCAAGTTGATGCAAGTATTTGCTAGTGATTGCTCGTGGATGCATATACACACACACTAGGCACTAAATCGGCTCAATCACTCTCATACTGCATATGGATGTGTATGCATTTTCTTCTTCTTTTGTGGATGAAAATGGGTGTATCATCATATGGATGTTGCATTCAGATGGATGATTGTGCATACATATAGCCTTTACATGATATATTAGGATTATTGACATACATGTTGAATTCATGGAACTGACATACATTGCGTTAAGGAGGTCAACTGAATTAGTAGACCGCTTGATTTTTCGCATTAGTATAGGCACATAAACACAGACCTTCGCATATATTCATATAAGCATTTGAAATATACTAAGGACAATGGATGCCTATGATTGGTGGATGAGTATATAGATGACGGATGTTAGCATATATATTCTTCTTAACTTAGAGATTTCGGGGATGAAATCCTTTAAGTAAGGGAGAATGTAACACCCCGTAATTTTAAAGAACACTATAATGATAAACTAAAGAATACTTAATTAAATATTGGGAATTAAGTAAAACGGACTGCGGCATTGCGTTCGTCTCGGAATTCTTCTTAAGATAGACTCCGAGTTTGCGTAAAACAAACATCGTATGAAGAAGATATTATGGTTTGAAGTGTATACATATAAGCAATATAAATATAAACAAACTAGTCTAGAAATCAAAAATCTAAGAGCGGGAAAAAGGGAGGGAAATCGGCTCGTTGGGGGTCGGCCCTATGCCCCATGGGTGTCGACCCATGGGTTTATCCCTACAAGGGGGTGTCAACCCCTGGGTCCACCGTGGGATCGACTCTACCCAGATTTGGGGCAGACCCATTCTGTGAACCAAGACTTGTTTCTTGACCAGATTCGTTGATCGTAGGCTATAAATAGGACCTCATTTCTATTGTTTTATAGAGACAACGAGGTGCTGCCCCAACTCAGATTGAACTAGCCCATTCTTTTGCAACAACAACTTATGCGTATGCAAGAATCTCTGCTACAACATCTATAGTCATTTATCTATTCTTTAGATCTTGTCCCTGTGAGTTCATGTTGCTTTTAGATGTAAACATTTAATAAGTAATCTTGACATGTTTATAAGTTTGGATCTAAGCCTATGCCTGTTAGTAACCTAAATTATAACTATATAGATTTGCCACTACTTGTACACCTAATCTAGTGTTTAGTTCTCATATGCCTATTCCTGATATGCATATTTTGTCACTATGCCTATTTCTATCACCATATGCCTATTCTGTTAGTATGCCTAATCATGCCACCATATATCTATTATGTAGTATACCTAATTCTGTCATCCTATGCATGTCTTGTTATCATGCCTATTTCAACTCTCTTCTCTCCCTCCTTCCCTTTTTATTTTTATAGCCTAGGCTACCTTCGAGTGTAGGCCTATCGCTGAAATATACAAGCGCACGAAATTGGGAATGGTTGGGAATGATAAATTGGGACATAACTTGTATTGAAAAACATGATTGGCATTTGGGGGCATAATCTATACCTTGATCTAAAACTTTAATTTGGGGCATAATTTGTATCGTGAATCAGACTGGGATTTGGGGCATAAACTTTGGTGAACGTGAAATTGTTTAATAATGAAGAAATTTATAGTAAATAGAACTGTAACCGCGCTTATACACGAGGCTAGATTACACTTGCGGTAGATGTCTGCCAGGAACCCCCAGGCAAATCCAACATCCACAAGTGCTGAATCTAATGTGAGGGGTCCAGTGCGTAAATGTACACATAACAGTGCTAAGACATGAGGTTAAGTTTGGCTTGTGGTAGAAGTCTGCGAGGAACCACCGGGCATATCCAGCATCCACAAGTGGTAGACTTAATATGAGAGGTCTAGTGCATTAACGGCCATAAATGGAAAAATGATAAAAGCTTATTAACCTGAATTACTTAACCTGATTAAATCTATGGGGGTTACATGAACCTACCAAATTGAGTAGGGGTTAAGTAAACTTGCTTGAATTGGTGGGGGTTAAGTAAACCTATTAAATCTGTGGGGGCGAGTAATATATAAACCCGACAAACTTAACTTGTTTTATATGTTAGGGTTATGCAACCTTATTAAACTGTTAGGCATAACCTGTCAAAATCCTAGGAGTGGGGATACAAGACTAGGAGGTGGCTTGTATCATCTGTTGTGTGGGACCCGTATCAATCAGTAACCCGTCTTGGTATCAAACCGGGAACCCCGAACTAGGTCGGGGTTAGGACACACTTACTAAGTTGATTGTAAGAGGTTCATCTAAGTATGGGTGTCAACGGCACATTCCATTGGAGTCATGTGTGTGCACGAATCCACTTGCGTTGGGATAATATGACACTGTGACATCAATAGATATGGTTGTGCATCTCGTTAATAAAGGGATTGCCACTTTAGGAAGTGATATATCCTACTGTGGGGCCATCATAGGGTATCTACGGGATAAAGAGCCAATCGATTGGGGTAATAACTAGGGTACATCCAGTCTTGCTTGTTAAGGGGCTCGTTATTATTGTTAGGGGTAACACCTGTCATTTCCGTTAGGCTGCCTGTTATTATTGTTGGTGGTAAAACTCCTCACTATAAGTACACCTAAGTCTACCATCTGTTTTTATAGGGATCATCTTGTTTTTGTTATACTAATATTGGTGCAGAGAAAAATACTTGAGAAGCGCAATATATTATGTTCTGTTTATCCTGCTCAGTCTGTTATACATGTCTTATGATACTGTTATCTCTCTGATCCCGTTTATATGCCTGTCATGATGCTTTTACTTATTTATATGCTAAAAGTAACTGGACTCGCCAAACTTTATATCTAACCCGTTTTGTTTCCTTTTCTCTCTCTTCCTTCCCCCTAAGGTTCTCGGGGTAGGAATACTCATGCTTGATTAGGAATTTATGTTTCGTTCTACTTGGAGCTGCATAGATGTACCACTTTGATTTCATGTCTTATATGATATGGCTATTTTTAGAGACTATGCTTTTATATTACTGTGGTCTGTTGATTTTAGTACAAGACAACTAGTTTAATTGGATGTAGTGGGTTTTTTGTATTTCAGACTTATGATGTAACTAGGTTTTTGGCCACGATGTTTTCTATTTAATAAAGTTTTAAATTTCGCTGTTATTTTAAATCTGTCTTGTGATGTTTTTGTTTCTATTCACCTATAATGCTTCACGAAATGTAATGCATTCCGATGAAGAGTGACATTACTGAACGTGGGGTGTCACATTGTTAGTCCTGGTTTCTTTTCTTTACTATTGTCGGTGTCAGTTTATGTGTGTCTAAAGCCTATATAAATAGGTGGAGTGTGTGAGTTGTAAAGGTTGTTGAATTTTAAAATTGAAATATTGGCATCCGCCATTATTGGGAGCTTTGTTTCTCCATCCCAAATTACGTGATCCTTTATGGATCAATGATTTGGAAGTTCATCTTTCCGGCATTCAGTTTGATCAAGGGAGAGTTGGTGATCACGTTTCCGGCATCTTCAAGATCAACGGAAATTATGTTTACTATTCATCTCGAGTTCATCAAGATCACAGTTCCTAGTACCTTTCCGTCATTGTTTTCGATCAACGAAAGTGGGAATTATCTTGTTTCTACTGTATTATACTGCATCAAAACCATCAGTGTTTCGAGGAATTGAGTATTTCTTTAATTTTTGAATACAATTTCGAAAACTTTATAAATCGACTGCTTCAATTTGGTATCAAAGATAAAGAGATTCTTAAGATCAGAGAGTAATAGTTATTAGAAGGCCGTATTGAAGATTATAGTAGTTGTTTTATTGTCTCAATAGCATGAAAAGTGGATCATTGATTTCTATTTCAGATTGTACTTGCTTCAGCGATTTATGAAAGGCGCAATTTTCATTACAGTGCATTGTTTGATGTTTGAATCGAGAGCTTTAGACAACAAGTGTTTGCAACAAAGAAGGCTTTCGATCTGGAAAAGCTTACGGTAGTGAGTTGTTTTGAAGTTAAGTTTTAGTGTTTTATTAGTGAAGTTCAGACCAGAGCATTTATTTTCATTATTAATTGAAAATGCAGCCAAGATAAGTGAATAGACATCGTAATGTTGAAGATTTTTGTGGACAAGAAGATGCTAATCAAATGGGGGAATCTTAATGCAAGAGTCGATGATGGTATTGGACGATTGGAAAGAATGGTTTTGGACATGAATCGAAATCCAAGACAAAGAACTCCACATGCAACAGAAAATATGTTTGGTGAAGAAGAAGACCGGGGAAGTTATCAATCTCAATATCGTGAGGATGCAAGATCATAACTTCAGACTCAAGTCATTGATAAATGATGGGAGTTAAGAATGAGAACTGAAATACCAGAATTCAAGGGTGGTATGCAAGATGAGGAATTTTTGGATTGAGTTTCAAATGTCGAAGAAATTCTTAAAAAAAGGGAGTTCCAAAAGAACATCAGGTACAATTATTTGCTACAAGATTGAGAGGAAGAGCAACAGCATGGTGGCAACAAACTAAGTTGATTAGAGCAAGAATAGGAAAGCCAAAGGTGGTTACATAGGACAAGATAAAGAAGTTGATGAGGGCTACATTTTTACCTTATAATAATCAGTCGTTAATATATCAATGATTATAGAAACTAAAGTAAGGCACACGTTCTATTAATAATTACATAGAGGATTTTTTCAATTAATTGCCCGAAACGATATATCAGAGACTGAAGAATAATTGGCTGCAAGATATATTGAAGGACTTCGGATTTAAGTCCGGGATATGGTTAACATGTTTGATCCAAAATCTGTTGCTGAGGCTCATCAGAGAGCACTTGCATGGGAAAAACTGGGTAAACGTGGAGGTAATTACTCGGCTTCTAATAATCAGAGTAATAATGTTGGTAAGTAGTGATCCAACTAGCAAGCCTACTAATTCAAACCCTATTAAGGCAAAATAGGGCAGTAATATGAAGTGTTTCAATTGTCAAGAATTTGGACACAAAAGTTCTGAATGTACCAAGCCAAAGAAAAGAACTATGGTCACAGATGAAATCGAAGAATGCAATGAAGAGGTTGTGGCAGACTTTTCATCTCCATGTGATTTGATGAAGAACCAAAAGAAATTGTGGTTGGCGACAAAGGTCATAATTTGATGATTAAAAGAACTTTCTTAACACCTAAGTCAAGCGAGGAATCTAAATGATTTTTCAGTTTACATATACTATTTTTGAAAAAGTGTGTCAATTCGTGATTGACACAGGAAGTTGTGACAATATCATTTTAGAGGAGGCTGTACAAAAGCTGGAATCAAGACAGAAAAACACCCTCGACCTTACGAGCTTGCATGGTTGAAGAAAGAAGGAGAGGTAAAAGTTTCTAAACGAGCTTTCATTTCTTTTTCAATTTGTTTAAAATATAAAGATGAAATTTGGTGTGATGTTTTGAATATGGATGTATTCCATCTCTTGTTGGGGAGATTGTGGAAATATGATAGGGCCGTGCAACATGATGGACGAACAAACAACTACAGTTTCGTATTTGAGGAAACCAAAATTACACTGGTTCCAAAGAGGCGAACTCAAAGTGAAGCAAAGCTTGATCAGAAGACATAGACTGTTAGTTTTCTTCCATTAAAACACTTTGTTGATGAAATTGAAGAAGATGGGGAAATATATTTGCTAGTAGGATTTGATTCTAAAGTGAATAGTGAAATTCCAGAGCCAGTAAAACCATTGCTATGTGAATTCGACGATGTGTTTGCAAAAGAGCTTCCAAAGGAATTACCGTCGCTTATAACCATCCAACATCAGATTAATTTGGAACCTGGTGTTGTGTTACCTCATCGACCATATTATCAAATGAGTCCTAAAGAGCATGAAGAGTTGCGATGACAAGTGGAGGAATTACTAAACCAAGGCCGTGTTTGAGATAGCCTTAGTCCTTGTGATGTGCCTGCATTGCTAGTCCCAACGAAGGATGGTTCATGGAAAATGCGCATGGACAGTTGAGCTCTTAACAAGATAACAGTGAGATATTGCTTCCCTATTCCACGACTGGATGATTTACTAGATTAGATCAGTGGATCGGTTATTTTTTCAATGATTCGTTTAAAGAGTGGGTATCATCAGATCAAAATTCGACTGGCTAATGAACGGAAAACTGCTTTCAAGACATGTGAAGGTTTATATGAATGAATTTTCATGCCTTTCGGGTTGTCAAATGCACCAAGCACCTTTATGAGAGTGATGAAACAGTTTTCAGGCCATATATTGGAAAATTTATGGTTGTTTACTTTGATGATATACTAATCTACGGTGCAAGTATGGAGGAATATCTCCAACATCTACGTGATGTTTTGATTATCTTACGTCAAGAACAATTTAATGCCGCAATGAAGAAATGTACCTTCATGATACCAAGTGTGCTATTTTTGGGATATGTTGTTTCCAAAGAAGATTAACAGGTTGACCAGAGTAAAGTTATTGCAATCAGAGATTAGCCATAGCCGAAGAGAATTACAGACGTGCGTAGTTTCCATGGTTTGCCTTTTTTTTACCGATGATTTGTTCCACATTTCAATAGCGTTATGGCTCCTGTGACAGATTGCATGAAAGGCAAACAGTTTGTTTGGATGGAAGAAGATGAAAGTGCTTTCGAGCATAATAAACGACTATTAACTTCATCGCCTATTCTAGTGCTTCCAAATTTCTATTTACCTTTCTAACTACATATTGATGCTTCTTAGGTTGGAATTGGAGGGTGTTAAACCAAAATGGAAGACCTATTGCTTACTTCAGTGAGAAACTATCTGAGGCGAAGATAAAATACAAGACTTATGACGTTGAATTCTATGTTATAGTTCAAACTATCAAGCATTGGAGACATTATCTCTTTCATAAAGAATATGTTTTGTACACGGATCATGAAGCATCTCCAAGGCCAAGACAAAGTAGCCGTTAGGTATGCATCATGGATTGCTTATTTACAACAGTTCACATTTGTGGTAAAGCATAAGTCATGGGTTACGAATAAATTAGCAGATGCATTAAGTGGAAAAAGCAATCTTTTGATCACCATGAGAGTTGAAGTGTTGGGGTTTGACTTAACTGCAGAATTGTTGACTGCAGATCCTTATCTTTCAAAAGTTCTAGAAAAACTGAAGAATGGTAAAGTGACAAACTATTTATTGAAAGATGGGTTCCTTTAAAAGGAAATCAATTATGCATTTCAAACTGTAGTCTAGGAATGAAAATAATTTAAGAGCTACACAATGAAGGTCATGTTGGCAGAGACTGAACCTTGCAATTGATTAAAGATACCTATTTTTGGCCAACAATGTGAAAAGAAGTTGAAAAGTTCGTACAAAGATGTCACATTTGTCAAGTGTCGAAAGGGACTGCAACTAATGTTGGATTATATATGCCATTACCAATTCCTTCCAAACCATGGATTGATGTGAGTGTGGATTTTGCTATAAGTTCACCACGAACATAGAGAGGCAACGATTCTATCTATGTAGTCATTGATCATTTTTCCAAGATGGTTCATTTAATTGCTTGCAAGAAAACGACAGACGCATTCAACGTAGCTCAACTATATTTTCAAGAAATATACCGACTTCATGGACTATCAGAATCAATTGTTTCAGATCGTGACACTCAATTTTTAAGTCATTTCTAGCTAAGTTTGTGGAAAATGGTGGGAACAATATTGAAGTCTAGTAGGGCCTATCATCCGCAAAAGGATGTACAGACTGAAGTGGTAAACAAACCTTTAGGAAACCTACTAAGAAGTCTTGTTCAAGACAACTTGAAAAGTTGGGATTCAAAACTATTCCAGGATGAATTCTCACACAATCATGCTATCAATCGTAGAACTGGATTTAGCCTGGTCAAAATTGTGTACTCAGAGGTACCTATAGGATCGTTGGATCTAACTCCATTACCTTGTCAAGGTAGAACACAGGGAAAAGTTATTGACCTTGTCACAGAGTTGTAGGAACTTCATTGTGTGGTCCAGAAACAGTTAGTTGAAACAAGTCAAAATTACAAGCAAGCTGCTGATTTGAAACTACCACATGTCGAATTTCAAAAGGGGGACTTTGTATGGGTAATGTTAACAAAAGATAGATTTCCTATTGGAATATACAATAAGTTAGCTTCCAGGAAAATTGGGACTTTGGAAATTGTTGAAAAGATCAATCCAAATGCGTACCGCCTAAAATTATCAAGTCATGTACACACTTATGACGTTTTCAACATTAAGCACTTAATATCATATTATGAAGAGGATCTGGTTCAAAAGGTTACTTCCAATTTGAGGACAAATTCTTTCAAACCCAGGGAGGAGGATGCATCACAGGAATGTAATGGTGTGGAAAACATCCATTCCAAAACCCACAACTGCATTGGGGTGTCGAAACGACAGGCCTTCGGCTTCAGATAAGCATCGGTGATATTACTTGACCAGCAGGGGTCTCAGCTCCTTTCTGCTATTGATTTGATAACAAAATTCTTCTGACTGATAGGTTCCGCATACTAAGTTGCTTCTGCTTCTTCCAAGCGTTATTTCTACTTCTTTTTCGTTAATAAAGTCTTCTGGGTTACAATAAAGCTTCCGGGTAGGAATCCTGCTTTCGGCTTATCAGTCAAGCTTTCGGGTGTCGTTCAACCCCAAGATTGCATACTTCTGGAAGGAGTATCTCTGCATCCGGGGTTTCGGTCATTTTGGCTTTCGGAGTTATTGTTCTTTTGGTGTTGAGCTTATTTCTTTGTGTTGTTTTTTCTTTTGATGTCGGTTGGTTAGTCTCGGTTTCTTTTCTTTACTGTTGTCGGTGTTGGCTTATGTGTGTCTAAAGCCTATAAATAGGCGGAGTGTGTGAGTTGTAAAGGTTGTTGAATTTTAAAATTGAAATATTGGTGTCCACCATTGTTGGAAACTTTGTTTCTCTATCCCCAAATATGGCATCCTTTGTGGATCAACGATTTGGAAGATCATCTTTCCTGCATCCAGTTTGATCAACGGAGAGTTGATGATCTTGTTTCCTACATCTTCGAGATCAGCGAAAATTTTGTTCGTTGTTCATCTCAAGTTCATCGAGATCATAGTTCCTAGTACCTTTTCGACATCATTTCCGATCAACGGAAGTGGAAATTTTCTTGTTTCTACTATATTGTACTGCATCAGATCCGTCAGTGTTTTGAGGAAACAAGTATTTCTTTAATTTTCAAATATAATTTCCAAAACTTTATAAATCCATTGCGTCAGAAACGTAACAAGCGGGAGTTTGTTTAACTCATCAAATTGACCCTCTCTCTTAAGTGAGGCGTCGGTTTCAGAGGGAGTTGCATGAGACTGCGATTTGGCCAACGCCATTGTTCTCGCCTCACCTACCACAGGCAGAACATGGGCAATTTACAGACCCTTATCTCTAGCAGCTGCCTCCTCATCGCCGATCTCACCCCCACCAGTTTCCTCCTGAATCTTTGCAGCCTCGTGCGACATAGACCCGATGGGAGATGCTTTCCTTTCTCAACTCGGAGAGCCCATTTCTTTCCCAGTCTCCATTTTTTTCCACCTTAGGCAATGGCCAGCCTGATTATGGCATGATCGTCAGGGAGTAGTCCTACATTATGAAGTTGATCCTGATCTAGGGTGCTACTAGTAGAGCGAGCCCCGGCTGGAATGGCCAGCAAAGACTCAAAGCGTTGTTAATAAACAATGTTTTAGGCGCCTCAAGATTTCCCATGGAAGAACAAAGTTAAAATTAAGTGACCAAACCCATAAATTTTGAGCTAGAAGTAAAGGGGAATGCTTACTTCCTTCCAACCATCTCCTCGTAAACCCAGGAGGACAATGCACGAAGAACCAATCGTGCTTATACATTGTCATCTTAGTCCATTTCCCATCGAAGAATCTGGTGCTAGGCGAAGCTTCCAAGAAATATTAAGATGGTTAAGCAGCGGCTCTCCTCTTCAGTTGAAACAGATACCAGATATCCTCTCTGGTGAGCTCTAAGTGCAGGTGCTCTCTGTAGAGGACGCAGGTACCTAAGAGGGAAGCATACACATTCATATGGAGCTGCGACAGCGCAATGTTGAAATAGTTCAGTATTTTCTGAATAAAGTTGTTAACCGTGGGCATGCACCAAGAGATACAATCATGCCTGTTCCAGGCAGAGCATCCTTCCGATGGTACATGAGACCTACCATCCCTCTAGGAGGCACGAACATCTTTTTGAGAAATACAGAATCGGATCGCCATGAATCTCACCGTCGTATCATCCATATGCGATGGCATAGAATCGGGAGGGTTCTTAAGAATAGTTGTGCCCGCTGCCATGTCAGGTACCACTAACGTGCTTCCCTCAACGATATCTACATGCTCTACCTCCTCGTGATCGACCTGCAGTTGTTGCCTCCTCGGTTTCACCCCACGGTCTGACGCTTCAGCAAACCTGCCGCCTGGGAAGGAGTGGATTCCCCAGATGTCTCAAGCTCGCTGCTTTTTGAGCTGGTACCACTAGTTGGGTCAGTTGAGGATGGTGAATGCTGCGAAGCCTCGGCTTTCAAGATTTGTCATGTTTTAGATCTCGTATCCATATGCTAACTGTACTTTCAAGATGCTTGCGTTTGACATCACATTGTATAACCTATACCCCTCGTGTTGGTGAAAACTAACATGTACGTGTGGTGTTGTGCAGTGCCATGCTAATACTATGACAACTTGAAACTTTGGGATACGATGATGATCACAAGTCCTTAGGGAAATGACCATCATTGTGGTCTACCAATGTTAATAGATTCGCATCAAGTCTTGACCACGTTATGATTAGAATCGAGAAAACACATTCGATGGTTTGATGTTTCAGTCAAGTCCACAGTTCGTGTATATGCTCTAAATCCTATATGCAAGGTTGAGAAGACAACTCAATGTGATGAGTATAAGTATTGATTCAATTACGCAACACCAGAGACACGATGAAAATCCCGAAACAAGTAGCCGAAAACCCAAAACCTCGGAAGAGGAGCATCTTGAGTCACCAGAACGAGGCTTGAATTCTGCTGGCCTGTAGAGAAAACTTCATATCTACCAAGGCATACGAAATTTTGTATCTCATCGGGGATTCGAAATTTCGTATTTTATCGGGTTCCACCTAGGGACGCGAGATTCCGTATCACTAAGGTATACGAGATTTTGAGTCCCCAATCAAGGGACATGAAATCCATCTCTTTGGTCCCTAAACTTCGACCCCCCACCCTTTGGCGGTTCGACTCTCTCCAACGAGGTAAGTTTTTAGCCTCCTCCTCTTCCACTTCTCCTTTCCCATATCTCGTTCCTACATGATCCCAAACTCGAACACCCCCGAGCTCGAACCACATCTCATGTCAATCTCAACTTCGATCCAACACATGGTCTCAAGCCTCACAAGCTCCAACACAGAGCTTGGGGGTTCAACTGTCGTTAGGTCCTCCACGAGATCCAACGTAAAGCCCGTCTGATAACTATAGCCGAGTTTGAAGAGTGATCTATCTTTGCCTCAGTGGCCACATTTAACAATAGGGCCCACCTATTTGTTAATGTCCAAAACTTTCAACATCCTTGTATTTGGCTTTTCCTAAGTTCACGAGCTCGAGCGAGATAAAAGAAGAAGAAGAGAGAGTAGAAGGGGGTTCAAATTTATAAGGGAAGAAGGGATTGTGCTTTCACCCAACGGACGTTGAAACACCCCACCTCCGTTAGGGTCACTCTCAAAGGGAATGCCCTAATTTTGGTGGAGGTTTATAAGTACAAATCACAGATATACAAGACAGATATAAGAACACATATTTTTAAACAGCGGAAGAACAACAAACTTTATTTCATAAAGTCAAATACGTGTTACAAAACATCACCATGATTGTCTTACATCCTTTCGAAAACATAACATAACATTTTTCATAATCTGTCTTGAGTACATTATTTAAAGAAGCATAAATAAAACATGGATAACTGCAAAAGCCCCATAGTGGATTGTCCAAAGCCATAGTTCAAAACAGGAAAGTCCAAGCAATACATTTCTCTTCTTCTTCAAGCTGGATGGTAAGGCTGGTCAAGCTGCTGTGTTCCCTCCCTGAGGACCTGGAGGGGGGGGGAAACGGAAGAAAGAAGACGAAAGAAAAATAGAGTCAGACATAAAGCCTGAGTAAGTCTAGTACTACTTTGTCTATGAATAAAGAACTGGGTATGATAGGTAAAACAAGAAGTGGGCAAGCACAATAAACTTAGTTAAGTTGTCTAGGGTCGAATATACTATCGTACCTCATGTTAATCTCTGAACCCATATAAACTAGTTTCCAATTTGCACCCCATAATCAGGGTGATGTGATCCATTCTATGATGATCGGCTCCTACTCGCATAGTTACATGTGTCTTACGGCCCCCGATGTCTGTAGTTACCTATGCTGGTCCCACTATGGGGTGTATCAAGTCCCATAGTGGCAACCCGACACAACTTTAGAGTGCACAGGTATGCTACTGGTGTCCAGTGCCTGATTTTTCTGCGCCGGAGTGTGTGCACGCCCGCACTCCGTTAGAACCTACACTGCTACACCACCGCCGTCGCTTTGACCTCTTACAATCAGCCCAGTAATCGTGCCCTACCCTGCCTAGTTTCAGGGTATCCTGATACACCTTTTAGGGTTACTGCTGAAAAGGGTCCCCCGTTACTAGGTTTTCTACCTCTAGCCAACATGCTAAGTTGGTTAAGTGTTTCCTACCTAACCCCCACCAGTCCGTTTAGTTTAGCATGTTTCATTTTGATTAAGTCTTTGGTTCACTTAATCCTAACAATCCTGACTCAGCCTTAATTGTCTTATTAAGGCCCTGACCTCTCACATTAGACAGGTATTGTTGTGGATGCCTGTTGCCGGTTGGTTCCGGGCAGTCTTACGCCACAACTCAGTCTAACCTCGGGTCCTTGCTGGGCTCCATGTTTAACCTCCCACATTGGATAGGTATTGTTGTGACTACTGGACAGCCGGGCGGTTCCGGGCAGGTTTACATCACAACTCAATCCAACCTCGGGTTAAACACATCGTATGTTCTACATTTACATATTTTGTCATTCTTCTTTATTTATATGTAAATATTTGCGGCCCATTATTAAGTTAATGGTGTAAAGGTTACACCAATCATGGGCCCAACCCATACTTGAATTTTGGGCCCTTCTATTTTACATTTTTATTCATTAATTAATTTTAACCCAATGTTATTTTCCCCCGTTTTACACGTCCGTTTATATATATTGGGCTTAGCCTTTTAAAACCCAATTTAGCCATGCGAAAAGGGGAGGCTTATGGCGTGATTACATACACAAAGAGGGGAAAGTGAGCGCATGAACTTGCAATTACGACGTTGGAAATACAAAATAGAAATTGGTGTACTTGCATAGTAGTAACATAGGTGACATGAATCAAAGCATGTGAACTTGCATAGGTTTAACTACAACATGAACCTATATTCTTATTTAGGCATAATGTCAAACATAAGCATGTCATAAATATTTCTAGCATAAGCATGGCATAATGTCAAACATAAGCATGGCATAAATACTTTTAGCATAAACATGGCATAAGTAAAGTTAAATTTGTTCATGGCATAAACATAGACAAGTCATGTTCATAAGGTTTCTACATGTTTACAAAGGGGATGCTTTGTTACTAACACCAAAAGCATAGTTCAACTTAATCATAATTTAAGTCTAATCACATAACGATGGTATAAACATACTTATGCATAAATATTCCTAATCATGGTGTTTGCTTTAAACTTGCAAAAAGGGATTTTTGAGTCTAACCTAGCCATGTCTCACATATGTCATCATATAATTCTTGTAAACAAGATAGACTTAATCATGGATTTCAATTATGCCAAATATCATTCATAGCCTAGCCATATTCATAAGTTTGCAAAAGCATGACTTAATACATGGATTATGGTATCAAAATTCCAACATAGTTTCATATGAACTATAACAACCAAACTTGTTTCAATTACTTGCAAAATGATTTATGCACAAAAATATACATCATGATGGCATAATAACAAAGCCCCAAACTTGCATGAATTTCAATCAACTACATACATGTAGCTTTAACATAGATTACAAAATTTGCGCAATATTCCAAACGTATACTTGCATAGAACTACCGCATGTAGTTCTTTATAATGAATAACATAAACATGAATTACTTTATTATCCCAATTCAAGCATACACATCAACACAGTTGTTTATTCATACCAAAGTAATACTCTACTTACAATGGTTACGGCGAATTCTCTAATTAAGAGATATGATTCCTTTGTTGAATTGATTGGCTTTAGGCTGCTTGAATTGCTTTAGGCTTTAGAACTTTCTTCCTAATTCCCTCTCTAGTTGGCGGCTACTCTTTGTCGTTCCTCAGTAACATGGCGGCTATGTTCTTAATTTTGAATGAATAGATTAGGGTTTAGTCTAGGGTTGTTTATATAGAGGTTAGGAATTGATTAGGACCATTGATGTTGCTAGGTTAGATCGTAGCCATTCATTAGATAGAGAGACCAATTAGAACCCGCCACCTAGCCATAATGACAAAGCAGACCACTGAAATTCGACCAAACACAGACCTGGCCAGCCAGGTTGACTGGGCTCGACCAGGTCGACACCCCTGTCGACAGGGCTGTCGACAGCCCTGTCGACATGGGTAGCCCAGGTCGACAGCCCAGTCGACCTGGGTGGCCTAGGCGGGTGTTTATCCGCCCTGGCCCATTGGGCCTGATTTTTAATTATTTTATTCTGTTTGAATTTTAAATTTAATTCAAAACTTCCGAAGGCCATATCTTCTTCATACGGACTCCGTTTTTCGAAAACTCGGACTCTATTTCGCGTATTTTTCCGAGACGAACGCAATGGCGTATCCCGTTTCCCTTAGTTCTTTGATTTCAAATTAATTATACTTTAATTTGTGAATTTCATAGTTATAGAATTTTCGGGGTGTTACATTCTCCCCCACTTAAAAGGATTTCGTCCCCGAAATCTTCAAGTTAGGAGGAATGTATATCCTAACATCCAATCATCCATCTACTCATCCATCAAACACGAGTATCCATTGTCCTTAAAAGACTTCTAATGCTTCATGATCATATGCGAAGTGTGTGTGTACATGAACTTATCTAATGCAAAATCAGGCGGTCTACTGATTCAATTGACCTCCTAAATGCGAATTATGTAAGTGCCATGAATCCATTATGTATGCAAATTTTCTTATTCATGATTCTACATGAGTGCTCAATCATTCAATACAAATGCAACATCCACATGACAATACATTAAAGTTCAACCATATACGAATACAAACATATATGCATATGCAATATGAAGTGACTGAGCCGATCTAAAACCTAGATTGTGTGTGTATATGCAACCACGAGCAACCACTAGCAATCACTTGCAACCACTTGCAACCATCATCCATAACATGTTTCAACTACATGTTTCCATCCAAAAAGATTCTATCTAAAAGATACGGTCGAGGAAATATACCTAAAAAGATAGATAAAAGCGCAACTTAAGGAAAAGGAAAGATCAAGGATGTACCCTCAAACAGAAAAGGGTAGGCTGTACGGATTCTAGCTTCAGTTTCCCAAGTCGCGTCTTCCTCGGCGTCGCTCCACTGAACTTTGACGAGCTTGACTTCACGGTTGCGTAGCTTCTTCACTTCCGTTCCTAAGATGCGGGTTGGAACTTTTCTTATGGTTGCTTCGCGTTCCACTTCGGCCTCTTCGAGTATATTTGGCTCTACCACTTCAGCAGACTCATGTAGGCATTTTCGGAGGTGTGAAACGTGAAAAACGTTGTGGACTCCAGCCAACTTCTCGGGTAGCTCTAATCTATAGGCCATTTTCCCAATTCTCACGATGATAGGGAATGGCCCTACGAATCTTGGTGCTAGCTTTCCTGTGGTTCCAAAGCGAACAACGTTTCTTAGCGGTGATACCTTGAGAAAAACTCTGTCTCCAACTTCGAATTCAAGATAACTAAGCATAACCGCATACGAAGGATTACAAGAAATTTCCAAAGTATTACCGAGCTGGGTTAGGAGCCTAACAACCCTTTTCTCACAATCAAGGATGGCCCCATTACTGGATAGCCAATCCATACCCAAAATCAAACAATAACCCGAAAAGCCCAAAACAAAGGCACTACATTGAAATTCTACACTTAGAATAGAAATTTTCAATCCCACACAGATCATAGACAAATGAGCTGGGCCCCCAATTGGGTTTGAAGCAATTAAGGGGTCCTCTACCATACTAGTTTTTTAGGTGCAGAGATTCTACTAGAGCAGACGAGATAAAGGAGTGTGATGCGCCAGAATCAAATAAAGTGCGAACGGGGTGATCATAAAGATAAACTACACTTTCTACAGAAGTGTTTGTACCTCGTTGTTGCAAAGGTGGCGCTTCCAGTACATGAATCTGTGCCCCTGGGGTGGATCCAGCGCCCTGCCCCTGTCCCCGTTTCTTTGGGCAGTCCTTAGCCCTATGGCCCGTCTCACCGCAAGAAAAGCACCCACCATTCTCCTTGGCCTTCTTTTTCCGGCAGTCCTTTACTAAGTGCCCCACTTTGCCACAGAAATTACACGTCCTCTTCTCTTTGTTGCCTTCCCCGCCTTTTTTAAAGTCTGTCTTCTTGGGCTGCAAACCCTCTTTCTTCTTGCCCTTATCCTCTTCATTCAGCAATGCCATTTGCACCAATCTTTCATACGTGGCTCCCATGGGTATATGGGTCATAGCCAAACTGTGTAATGGCTCATTCAACCCTTTGACGAAACGGAGAGCCTTCTTGTGCGGGGTGTTGACTAAGTCAAGCCCAAACCTAGCCAGCTCATCGAACTGATTCACATACTCTCTGACTGTCTTGTCCCCTTGCTTAAGAAATAAGAATTTTTCCAACTGCAAACTCCTTTCCGCATCTGAGAGAAATTTAGTCTCAAACCTTGCCCTAAAGTCCTCCCATGTCTCCACTGGTCTTTCAGCATTAGTGACTTCCCACCAGTAGGAAGCCTCGCCCTTCAATAGCCACACTGCCAACTGTACTTTTTGTCTATCTTCTACCTCAAAGATGATGAATAGGTCCTCCGTTTCTTTCAGCCAATTCCTAGCTGCTACGAAGGACTCAGTTCCATGGAAATCCCTTCCTCCCATAGCTTTAAAATCTTTACATATCTTAGCAAAAGTGTTACCCCGAGGAGGAGGTGGAGGAAAAGGTGCTGCCGCAGCTGGATGATTTCCTTCCGCTGGGGGAGGAGGAATGGTAGGACCTGGCTGAGTGGCCCTTGCTTCTAAGAACCGTCTAAACCAACCAGGTATTGGCACCCCTTCCGGCAAGTTAAGTTCTTGGGACATGCTGAAACAAAAAGGATAGATTCAAAACGAAGGATAAGAGATAGTTCCTATGGCTTTGGGGGGGGTGGACTTTGCCTTTTTAAAATAAAATAATATTTTTCTTTTAAAAATGCTTCTTTAAATTTTCTTTTTGAAAATAATTTTTCAAAACTTTTTATCTTATCTGGTAAACCTATGCTCTGATACCAAGTGAAACACCCCACCTCCGTTAGGGTCACTCTCAAAGGGAATGCCCTAATTTTGGTTGAGGTTTATAAGTACAAATCACAGATATACAAGACAGATATAAGAACACATATTTTTAAACAGCGGAAGAACAACAAACTTTATTTCATAAAGTCAAATACGTGTTACAAAACATCACCATGATTGTCTTACATCCTTTCGAAAACATAACATAACATTTTTCATAATCTGTCTTGAGTACATTATTTAAAGAAGCATAAATAAAACATGGATAACTGCAAAAGCCCCATAGTGGATTGTCCAAAGCCATAGTTCAAAACAGGAAAGTCCAAGCAATACATTTCTCTTCTTCTTCAAGCTGGATGGTAAGGCTGGTCAAGCTGCTGTGTTCCCTCCCTGAGGACCTGGGGGGGAAACGGAAGAAAGAAGACGAAAGAAAAATAGAGTCAGACATAAAGCCTGAGTAAGTCTGGTACTACTTTGTCTATGAATAAAGAACTGGGTATGATAGGTAAAACAAGAAGTGGGCAAGCACAATAAACTTAGTTAAGTTGTCTAGGGTCGAATATACTATCGTACCCCATGTTAATCTCTGAACCCATATAAACTAGTTTCCAATTTGCACCCCATAATCAGGGTGATGTGATCCATTCTATGATGATCGGCTCCTACTCGCATAGTTACATGTGTTTTACGGCCCCCGATGTCTGTAGTTACCTATGCTGGTCCCAATATGGGGTGTATCAAGTCCCATAGTGGCAACCCGACACAACCTTAGAGTGCACAGGTATGCTACTGGTGTCCAGTGCCTGATTTTTCTGCGCCGGAGTGTGTGCACGCCCGCACTCCGTTAGAACCTACACTGCTACACCACCGCCGTCGCTTTGACCTCTTACAATCAGCCCAGTAATCGTGCCCCACCCTGCCTAGTTTCAGGGTATCCTGATACACCTTTTAGGGTTACTGCTGAAAAGGGTCCCCCGTTACTAGGTTTTCTACCTCTAGCCAACATGCTAAGTTGGTTAAGTGTTTCCTACCTAACCCCCACCAGTCCGTTTAGTTTAGCATGTTCCATTTTGATTAAGTCTTTGGTTCACTTAATCCTAACAATCCTGACTCAGCCTTAATTGTCTTATTAAGGCCCTGACCTCTCACATTAGACAGGTATTGTTGTGGCTGCCTGTTGCCGGTTGGTTCCGGGCAGTCTTACGCCACAACTCAGTCTAACCTCGGGTCCTTGCTGGGCTCCATGTTTAACCTCCCACATTGGATAGGTATTGTTGTGACTACTGGACAGCCGGGCGGTTCCGGGCAGGTTTACATCACAACTCAATCCAACCTCGGGTTAAACACATCGTATGTTCTACATTTACATATTTTGTCATTCTTCTTTATTTATATGTAAATATTTGCGGCCCATTATTAAGTTAATGGTGTAAAGGTTACACCAATCATGGGCCCAACCCATACTTGAATTTTGGGCCCTTCTATTTTACATTTTTATTCATTAATTAATTTTAACCCAACGTTATTTTCCCCCGTTTTACACGTCCGTTTATATATATTGGGCTTAGCCTTTTAAAGCCCAATTTAGCCATGCGAAAAGGGGAGGCTTATGGCGTGATTACATACACAAAGAGGGGAAGTGAGCGCATGAACTTGCAATTACGACGTTGGAAATACAAAATAGAAATTGGTGTACTTGCATAGTAGTAACATAGGTGACATGAATCAAAGCATGTGAACTTGCATAGGTTTAACTACAACATGAACCTATATTCTTATTTAGGCATAATGTCAAACATAAGCATGTCATAAATATTTCTAGCATAAGCATGGCATAATGTC
Source organism: Allium sativum (assembly GCA_030737875.1). Taxonomy (NCBI): domain Eukaryota; kingdom Viridiplantae; phylum Streptophyta; class Magnoliopsida; order Asparagales; family Amaryllidaceae; genus Allium; species Allium sativum. Next base: position 41,691,919 of record CM060913.1, read on the forward strand.
AAACATAAGCATGGCATAAATACTTTTAGCATAAACATGGCATAAGTAAAGTTAAATTTGTTCATGGCATAAACATAGACAAGTCATGTTCATAAGGTTTCTACATGTTTACAAAGGGGATGCTTTGTTACTAACACCAAAAGCATAGTTCAACTTAATCATAATTTAAGTCTAATCACATAACGATGGTATAAACATACTTATGCATAAATATTCCTAATCATGGTGTTTGCTTTAAACTTGCAAAAAGGGATTTTTGAGTCTAACCTAGCCATGTCTCACATATGTCATCATATAATTCTTGTAAACAAGATAGACTTAATCATGGATTTCAATTATGCCAAATATCATTCATAGCCTAGCCATATTCATAAGTTTGCAAAAGCATGACTTAATACATGGATTATGGTGTCAAAATTCCAACATAGTTTCATATGAACTATAACAACCAAACTTGTTTCAATTACTTGCAAAATGATTTATGCACAAAAATATACATCATGATGGCATAATAACAAAGCCCCAAACTTGCATGAATTTCAATCAACTACATACATGTAGCTTTAACATAGATTACAAAATTTGCGCAATATTCCAAACGTATACTTGCATAGTACTACCGCATGTAGTTCTTTATAATGAATAACATAAACATGAATTACTTTATTATCCCAATTCAAGCATACACATCAACACAGTTGTTTATTCATACCAAAGTAATACTCTACTTACAATGGTTACGGCGAATTCTCTAATTAAGAGATATGATTCCTTTGTTGAATTGATTGGCTTTAGGCTGCTTGAATTGCTTTAGGCTTTAGAACTTTCTTCCTAATTCCCTCTCTAGTTGGCGGCTACTCTTTGTCGTTCCTCAGCAACATGGCGGCTATGTTCTTAATTTTGAATGAATAGATTAGGGTTTAGTCTAGGGTTGTTTATATAGAGGTTAGGAATTGATTAGGACCATTGATGTTGCTAGTTTAGATCGTAGCCATTCATTAGATAGAGAGACCAATTAGAACCCGCCACCTAGCCCTAATGACAAAGCAGACCACTGAAATTTGACCAAACACAGACCTGGCCAGCCAGGTTGACTGGGCTCGACCAGGTCGACACCCCTGTCGACAGGGCTGTCGACAGCCCTGTCGACATGGGTAGCCCAGGTCGACAGCCCAGTCGACCTGGGTGGCCTAGGCGGGTGTTTATCCGCCCTGGCCCATTGGGCCTGATTTTTAATTATTTTATTCTGTTTGAATTTTAAATTTAATTCAAAACTTCCGAAGGCCGTATCTTCTTCATACGGACTCCGTTTTTCGAAAACTCGGACTCTATTTCGCGTATTTTTCCGAGACGAACGCAATGGCGTATCCCGTTTCCCTTAGTTCTTTGATTTCAAATTAATTATACTTTAATTTGTGAATTTCATAGTTATAGAATTTTCGGGGTGTTACAGACGTTCCATATCCCACACAGGGATATGAATTTTCGTAACCCAGCGGAATATGAAATTTTTGTGCACTATGTAGGACACGAAATTTTGTATCCCCATGTGGAATACGAAAATATCATGCCACAATCACGTAGATGAACCTCATCCCTAAAAAAAAGAGGAAAATATGTAATGATATAATTTCAATAACAATATAAATATATGTAAGGTATACATATTTACACTATGCAACATCATACCGAGAAAAATTTGTTTACATTACGACTTAAATAAGGATCGACAGCTAACGTTTACATTCATAAGTCAATAGGAATCAAGCAATGCAACAAATATTTTTCTACCAACTCAAAGCACATCATTTCAAGACAATACGTACTTTGGGGGAAAATGCTTACCGGCCTATTAGCCCAATTCCCAAAAGTACACAAGACACACTCGACTCAATACATTGCGTGATGTCAAAGTTTGAAGCATCACCAAAGAGCCAGGGACACGAGCTTAGAAAAGGTCGCACAAGCAAGGCCTCACAACTCATTTAAAACATACCCAAACCACATTTTGTATCCTTACTTACAAGATCTCGTACCCCTCAACAAATAGAACTTCGGATACTTCACTTCGCGGAGAGCAGCGGTTAGAGGTTATGTAACCTCTAACCACTGCTCTCGGCGCAAATTTCGACTCTCTCAGCAGCATAAACCTCGTATCCCTCAAAAAACCCATGCTTTGTACCACCTAAATACACATTTCAAGTCCTTTTGTACTCGAACCCGACAAACCTCGACCCCCTTCGCCTCCATACCCGAAGTGCTCGAATCCCGAATCCCTGTCCCGTAAATATCTGAGCCCATAACACAGCAAAGTCGACGAACCCAATAGGATATGAGATCGTATCCTTCTTTGAGATATGAACTACTCGTATCGCTTCTTTGGGACACGGACTACTCATATCCCTTATTCGATAGGAATTACTCGTATCAAATGGGATACGAAGTTTGTACCTCAAGTCGTACAAAATTTGTATCCCAGGAAGTGGATACGGGTTTCTTCTAGGCAATATAAGAGGGGTTCGAACCTTGTGGCATGCGCCTCCAAGGGGTACGAAAATGTGATAAGTGGTCCCCAAATCCTACCTACCCCCGCCGAACCACTCCATTATAAATACCCCCAAGTACACACTTCAAAGGGGAGAAATGAGTTGATTTGACATCTCTTGAGAGCTCCAAGTGATCTCTTTAATGGCATCATTGCTTTGAGGAGGAAGAAGGTTATAAAGGACTTTCACAAAATATTCAAATATGACAATTATGACTCAAAATCATATGGAAATGCTTGTAATTATATGCCAAAAAGAGGCCTATAGCTTGTAACTCACTATTGTGAATAAAATATTAGAACTCTTCCAAAGTGGACATAGGCCCCTCGTGGGACCGAACCACTATTAATTTGTTATGTCATTTACTTCTTTTTTGCACTTATTTTCCATACACAAACTATATTCTTAAGTAATTAAGAATCTTAGGTGTTGATGCCATTTTTTGCTGTGAACTTTTGTCTTAATACTTATTTACCTTATGCTTATGCTAAAAATTACTAGAACCCGCTAGACTTGTTATCTGACATAGTTTGTTTTTCTCTCTCTCTCTTCCTTCCCCCTTCCCCTAGGTTATCAGGGTGATGGATTGCAGTAGTGACCATGATTCTTTGATTTAGCTTGGACTTGGACCATTTCTTACTCCATGTATTGTTTTGATTTATGTTCTATGACTATTTTTATGACTCGTGAGGGATATGATTTTTGTGGTTTTGTACATGCACTCTGGTGACTTACTTTCTGTGAGACATACGTTTTATGATTATGACTTTATGGTATTTGAAACTGTAACGTTGTGATTGGTTTGATAATAAAAGTTTTCCGTGGTGTTAACATTATGTCTTATGAATTTTAACCTATGTATTATTACTTTATACCTATTGCATGCCACAAAACTTAATGCATCCTCATATGGGTGACATTAAGGAATGTGGGGTGTCACATGTGGCAACTAAAGTTCTGTAGGTTGATTCTTCTAGGATTTGATGCTATCAATGGATTTGACTTTATAATATGATCTAATGATTCCTGATAACTCTAGCATCAATAAATAAGATCTAGACCCCCACTTCAAATCACATTCTCCTATAGCTACGTTCTTCCATTTATATCTCATTTTAGATCCAGGTTTAGAGGAAGGTTAATTTTATCTTTCTTCTTTCCTCCTAACTTTATTTGATTAGTTATGGATCTAACAATTATATATTTATATGATTATTCCTTGATTATACATATGAAAATACAAAAGAGAAAGGATTGGATTTGATTTGTGTAGCAAAGAAAGATTCCAATTAGGCATAAACATAGCTTTGACCTCCAAAGGATGTGAGTGGAACTTTTACATTTTTCTTTTTATATATGCATGTTTAGCTGAATTCTAGATTGTTCATGCCTAAAGGGATATGAGGATAACCAAATTACAACCCTCTCAAATCTTTATATAAAATGGAAGTTTCATTCTATGGTATTTGTACAAATATTGGATTATGGTTTTAAATAGAAAAGATTTTTGTATTCTTATTTTAAATCTCAAATAAATCTAGTCTGTTTTACTTTCATTCCTCCAATTACTCTAAAACAACTTGCATTTTTAAGACCCAAATTTGAATTTAAATATGACAAAATGTAGAATCCAAGTTTCAGTAAGATTTCAAAGATGTATTTTTAGTTTGATTTATAGAATTTTTCTTTAATTTTTTTTTTTTAGAAAATAGTTAACTTTCCATTTGACTTATTTTACAATAAATACTGGCATTTTTGAAATTTCATAAAATAAGCTAACTTCTCTATTTATTATCATTTTGTTGTCGTGACACATCACCGTACATAACTATATTTTTATTTTTGCCATTCGCGGCCTGTGCATAGAAGTGATATTAGGTAGTAAGGACCGTAAAACTTTGTTTTTAAAACAAAGAAATATAGACAACAACACCACTTATTCTGTACACATTTTCAACCATGATCATATGCTTTCCTCATTAAGTGAAAACATGAGCCTCTCATGTTTACCATATATTTTCATATCGTATTGTGTACTATAGTTTTCTAAACACCTAAGCATCAACATATATATATATACACACACACACACACACAAAAATAAAGAGACATAAAGCCTCAACCATTGGATTTTTTGCTCTTATGTGGAGGGGTGGAATTCAGTGGTGATCCAATGGTGGAGATCAATTGTGTCGAAAATTTATGTCAAAATAACATTTCCCATATATACATACATACATATATATAAGATACGCTCCATGGCGCCCCTATTTGGGAGCACCCCAAATGCACCCCATTTATAGCCACTCGTTTAAATTGAAATAAGTTAGTGGAGGGAAGAGAGAGAGAGTTAGTGGGGGAAGAGAGAGTTAGTGGGAGGAAAGAGAAGCTAGAATGTGCAGTGGGAATCAGAGGCCAATAGGGTTATTGCACTATTTGAAGGTGCACTTGATCCTAGCTCATATATATATATATGAGGTAGGACCAAAATGCACCTCTAAATAGTGCAGCATATTTGTATCCTCCTGATTTTCAACGTACATTCTCATTTCTCTCATCTCCCACTAATTCTCTCCTCTTATTAATTTAATTAATATTAAATGAGAAGTTGTCATTAGGGTGCAAAAGGGGTGTCATTTAACCCCATATATATATATATATATATATATATATATATATATATATATATATATATGTTCATGCACGAAAAGTGCGGATGTTCATTTTTCTCCAGAAGAATTCACTTCTCTTCCGAGCGCACGTGTGCACACAAACACACGCACACACACATGCACGCGCACACACACACATATCTTCATGCATGAAAAGTGCGGAAGTTCATTTAGCTCCACAAGAATTCATTTCTATTCCGAGCACATTATGGCCATTTTCCCTTCTATGTAAACACAGTCACATAAAGATGCATTTTTTCCATTCTTAATTTTATCAATAAAATATAATGCAACACTAAAAATAACAAACATTCACTTTCTAACTTCTATCCCATATGCATGCAGATGAGTAACAAAAAGAGAGATTTTTTGTTCAAATTCTTTCTTCCCTGCCAACGTGTTTTCTCCTTCCTACACATTTTCCCCTATATATATCATCGTACCATGATTAGAATATAGGCACAACATATCTCAATTTCTTATCGACAACTCATAACAGGCAGGGCTCCGATGATCGTGTGGTGGAGGAGGATAATGATAGCCTGCATGCGGGCCCGACCCTAGGTTTAGGTAGGCAAGCCAACCGCCTAGGGTAGCTGTAACAGCCCGCATTTTACATATCGGAAGATTGTAAAATATTTTTTATTTTATTCCTTGAGGGTTGGATCGTTCTCATCTATTAATATGTTGCTTATGGGGATGTGAGACATGTCCATAATTTTTACCAATTTTTTTGTGACCATTTTTCCCTTGTCAGTTTTGTATAGGGCATAACTTTTGACTCGGGTCGAATTAGGCAATAAGATTGTGCCATTGGAAAGGAAATGATGATTAACTTTCCATAGAGTGGTTACATTAAGGATTTGGCTAAGCGGTTTGGGAGGAGTCACTATTTTAAGGTTTTCAAGTTGGTTATTCAGGATTTGGAGCCACAATAGGCTGAATTGGGAAGGCCCATTTGTGGGCTGGTGGAAACTATAAATAGGGGATGAGGGATATGGAGAAGAGGTTACTTCTCCCATTTTCTCATTTGGTAACTTGTGTTCTCCTTCCTCTAACACCTTTCCACCATTAAAAATCAAAATCTAAGAAGGGAAATTATAGATCTACATTGTTGGGGGCTAGATCTACATTAATTGAAGCGGGAATTCATCGGATCAAGAGATTTGGTGCGAAGTGCTTACTATCCAGAATCTTATTACATCGATTTTAGCTTATTTTGGAGAATCGGTACGTGATTTACATCTCTCACATGGATTCAATGAAGTATATGAATATTTGGTCATGTTTTTCGTCAAGTTTAAGTGTTTTACCATAGATCTATACCATTATAGGTTGATCTTCACATGAAACACCCTATGATCTATTTTAGCAAGTTTAAATTGATAATTTCTATACTATTTCATGTGTATATACAAGTTAGATCTATAATTTTGTTTGCATGATCGATTATCATGATTTTGGTGTGATTTGCATAATTTAGCCATAAATAGTCATATTCATGTTATTGGTGATTTCATATCATATTTGTGTTTGCATTCGATGATTCAGACAATTTGTGTCATCGAATTTATCGTTTAGAGGAGTTTTGCCAAAAATCAAAGTGGAAATGGGGAATTGCAAGTTTTGGGTCGCACGTAGGGGGTCGCTCGCATCAAGTATGGTTTTCTTGGGGAACAAGACATGAAGGGTATGTCGAGCGAGGGAGGCTAAAGGAGTTGTCGGTCATGCGAGCTTTCCAGGACGGTTGTAAAGTCTAGAATGGTGAAGTGGTGGGTTGGACGTTTAGGTTCTGGTCGATCGTTCAGGTTCTGGTCGATCGTTCAGGTCCTGGTCGGTCGTCCATGTTTTGGTATGAAGAAATTCTGGTCGGTCATCTCCTAGTCGTGCAAGGAGGAGCCGGTTGGTTGTATACGTTTTGGAGCATGGATGTATGGTCAAACAAAAGTGGTTGGTCGAGCGAGGGTAGTTCGAGCAGGAGTGTACAGGTTAAGGAGCTATCGGTCATGCATCTCTCCTGGTCGGTCATTTAGGTGTGAAGAAGAGGGAGTAAGGTGGAGGCTGGTTGATTATGTGGTGCTGGTCGATCGGTCATCCTGGTGGTCATGCTTGGTCGGTCGTTCAATGATGGAGTAGTCGGTCAAGTTTGAAGGTTTTAACAATGCTTCTAAATGCTGTGGTTGATGGCTTAAATGCTGTGGTTGGTTTCCTTAGCTGATATGTGTGAATGTTATGGATTATATTGAACCTTATATTAATGTTGTTTGGTTTGATGATGATGGTGGCTTCGACGAGAGTCCAGAGGAGGATGTTTGAAGTGTTTAATGAGTTTGTTGATCAGCGTAGAACAACGAATGAGGTGGAAACTCAAAGGTCGTGAGTTGGTGGATAATGGTTTCTTAAGAAGGTTGCTTGAGCTATGAAGAGTCATTAGGTTGGATGACTACAGATCCGAAGGCCGAGAGATTATTGTTGTCGTAAGTTCTAGCAGGCTCGAAGTAGGGGTACACTAATACCCTGGGTGTCGTTGAAAGGCCTAGTTGTCAAGGTTCGACATGCATACGTATCATTGAAAGGCGTATGAAGTTTATGCTAGAACTAGGGTTACCATTAGCTCTAGACGTATGGAAAGGTTGGTCTTTATAAGATTAACGATGGTTTTGAAGCAGGATTGACAGTGATAGCCAGAGTCTGTCATGGATGTTTGAATGTCTGGATGTTTTATTTATACCCTCTCACATGGATTATCCAACATCGAGGGAGATGTTCCTTGGGTGCTTGACTGATATTGGTTTAGGCCTCTAGGGATAGTGCTTGAGGGATATTAAACTCGATTAGGATTGTCTACGTGAGATCTATGTAATCTGGATGCTATGAATGTTCTTGATGGTTGTTCTGATTTCCATGGATAAATCATTGTTACCTTGGATATACGGATTGTAAAGGCTATCACTGTCAGATGTGGGGAAGATGGGTGTGAGTTCTTCTTTGGTGTTGGGTAGTGATTGGTAAATCTACCTATTCTCATATTCTTTGTTGATGAAGTTTGTTAGTTGTTTTATCGCTCACTAAGACTGTTGTCTGACTCAAGGTTTTATGTTTCCTCTTATTACCTTGGGTTGTTCATCCAGTTGTGGATGGGCAGACTAAGTAGTGGGTAACAGGTGATTAGTGAGGACGACGCTGCTGTGCAAAGGTGAGTTGGAGGCTTACGTACCAGTTTTATTACTATCTAGTATTCCTGTTTCCGTTGTTTGAGCTGCTCTATGAGTGTTATAGTGAGGCTTTATGTATAAACTTTGGTATTTCCTATGATGTTTGGATAATCTTTCAAGATGTTGTGAAAGTTTGAAAAGTTTGTTTTATGATGCTTCACTACTATTACCTGTTATATATGTTCTATTATAGTTTATCCTTGCGCTATGAGTTTTACGACATGTTCCACTTATGTTTACCTACTTTGATGATCATCCATAGCTGCCATGCGCACCTTTTAGTGCATTATTCCTCTTGTATAGTGCAGTGGTTTTGGGCGGTCATCACATTTGGTATCAGAGCTCTAGTCAATGGTTTTGGCTAAAGTTCGAGGACGTAATTACGTATGAGAGACATAATTGTTGATTTCGGTTGGATTCTTACTATATATATATATATATATATTAACATATATAGTAGTAGCGATAGTTTTCCTCCAGCAGTTTTTCTTGAAAATGGCTAATTATTCTAAATTGCAGATTTAGAATGAGTAGACGAGAATCAAGACATGCTGTTAGGGGAGCTAATACTGGAGGGGGAAATAGTGGTGAACCAAATTACCCGACCATGTTTGAAGCCATGGCAGAATCAATCATGCAAAGGGTACCCACTTCAGGAGGAAAACCATTCAAGGGAACTAAGCCAGCTGAAGAGGTTCAGAGGTGGATGGATTCTTGTGTCCGTATCTTTGGAGACTCTAATATTTAGGATGCAATAAAGAGAAAACTTACATCAAGGCAGCTGCAGGGCCATGGAGTGGTGGAATTCGGTTATGCTTGAGACTCCAGAAGAGGAGATTTCATGGGAGCAATTCCAAGGTAAATTTGAAGCAAAGTTTATCTCCACTCCTCAAAAATATGTTCTCTTTAAGAAGTTTGTTGAGTTGAAGCAAAACGGTAGATCAGTCCTTGACTACATTTCTGATTTCGAGGCCTTGTCCATATATGCTCGTTCATACATCGATACACCCTATCAGACGAATGAGAAGTTCGTCATAGGTTTGGATGCTTATATTGGAAAGCTGTTGGTGGATCATCTTGATGATTCATTTGAGAAGCTCGTGGAGAAAGTTGTTCACCATGAGAGGTTGTTTCCTAAGAAAGCAAATGTTGTCACAGCAACTAAGGAAGTTCAAAAACCACAGTAGGGTGGTAATAATAAGAAGAGGAAGCAACATTAGTAAAAAGGAAAGGATGGCTAAAAGAAGCCTAATAGTGAGCTAGTTTGCTTTAACTGCCAACATAAAGGCCATTTCGCTAGTGAGTGCAAGAATACCAAAGCTGAGAAGCAGTGCTTCAAGTGTGGGAAGCCTGGGCATGAGAAGAAAGTCTATCTAGAATCAGCAAAGGGCAAGCAAGTGGTGAAGGCATATGATTTGGAAGTCGTGTCGACTTCTTCACGAGCTCCTACTGTAGAGGAGAAGGGAAAGGGTGTCGTGGTGCAAGGCACTCTTTCTGTTAATGGTGTTTCAGTTCATGTACTTTTTGGTACTGGAGCATCGCATTCATTCATTTGCAATGAGCTTGTTTTTTTCTTGGGTTTGGAACCCGAGATTTGTGATAGACCCTTCATAGTGACTAATCCAGTTGGGGTTCATCCAATCTTTGCATTATATGTCGTGGTCTAGTGTTGTCGAGTCATGATTGCTCCTTTGTATGTGATTGCTTTGTTCTTGACTTCGTTGGGTTTTGGATTATCTTGGGCATGGATTGGCTCAAGAGGTATGCGGCAACGGTGAATTACGAGAAGCTAGAGGTTGGGTCGGGGATGTGGAAGGGCGAAAGGTGTTGATTAGATGTAAGCACAAAGATGGGGTCTTCGTGACTTATCTATATTCGCTTGTAATTCCACAAAAAGACTTATCATCAGTGCTAATCGCAAATGAATTTGAGAATGTCTTTGACGAAGTCAAAGGGTTGCTGCTGCATCATGAGATCGAGTTTAGGATCGATTTGGTTGAGGGTGCTAGACCAATCGTTATGCCTCTTAGGCAGATGGAGCATAAGGAACAGCGAGAGTTAGAGGTGCAGGTTCATGACCTTTTGGGAAAAGGATTCATTTAGAGAAGTGTTTCCGAACGGGGTGCACTGGTGGTGTTTGCAACCAAGGAGGATGGCTTGTTAAGATTGTGTATAGACTATCGTCAGCTGAATAAGGTGACAAAGAAGAACAAGCATCCGTTGTCAAGGATAGATGACTTGTTCGATCAGCTTTAAGAAGCCAAAGTGTTTTCTCAGATTGATTTGGCAAGGGGGTTTCACCAGTTGAGGGCGGCAAAGGATAGTGTGCCAAAGACTGCTTTTAGGACACCATCTGGTTTCTTTGAATATTTGGTGATGCCATTCGGGTTGACTAACACGCCAGCATATTTTGTGGATCTTATGAATAGGGTATTCAAAGAATAATTGAACAAGTTCGTGCTTGTGTTCATGGGTGGTATTATGATTTACTCCAGGGACGAGGAAGAACATAAGATGCACTTGAGAGTTGTGTTGGAAATCTTGTGAAAGCATCAGCTAAGAGCTAAGTTTTCGAAGTGTCACTTCTGGAAGAGTGAAGTGAGATTTTTAGGTCATGTTATTTCTGGAAATGGGATAGGCCTAAGAATGTGACGGATGTGAGGAGTTTCCATGGGTTGGCTGGTTATTACCGATGGTTTATCAAGGATTTCTCCAAGATAGCTGCACCATTGACAGGATTGATGAAGAAGAACCAAGTGTTCACATGGGATGTGAAGTGCGAACAAGCGTTCAAAATCCTGAAAGAGAGACTAATGAGTGCTCCTGTGTTGAACATTCCAAGTGGGAATGAAGAGATGATTGTGTATACCAATGCATGTGGCACTGGGCTTGGAGTAGTGCTAATGCAGAAGGATAAGGTTGTGGTCTACGCGAGTCGATGGCTAAAGCCGCATGAAAGGAATTATCTAACTCATGATTTGAAGTTGGCGGCGATTATGTTTTCTCTGAAGATATGAAGACTTTATCTGTTGGGAGTTTGATTCGAGTTATTCACGAATCACGAGTCATTGAAGTCTCTTTTCTCCCAAAAGGATATAAATCTTTGGCAGCAACAGTGGCTAGAGTTTATAGCATCATATGATTTCGATATAGCCTATACTCCTGGAAAAGGTAATGCGGTTGCAAATGCATTGAGTCGAAGACATGCAAGTTTGGGGGAGATGTTTTCAGAATGGAAGAGCCTCGAGTATATGGCAAGGTTTGATTTAAGGCCAAGGTGTGAATTAGAACCTGAAATGTTGGCAACCTTATCGATAAGACCTACTCTTATCGAAAGGATTGGCGAGAGCCAAAAGAGTGATGCAAAACTTGTCAACTTTATCCATAAGCTAGAACCAGAGAATAAAGAGTTTGAAATTGATCGAGAGGGATGGCTTCGAAAGCAAGGACGACTGGTTGTTCCTGATATCGACGGATTGAGAGATGAAGTTCTAAGAGAATGTCATCACTCGAAGTTGATGATTCATCCCGGTGGAATTAAGATGTATCAGGACATAAAGCGAGTTTACTACTGGGAGGGGATGAAAAGAGATATTGGAAAGCTAATTTCCAAGTGCATGAACTGTTAGTTGGTGAAAGTTGAACAGAAGAAGCAGAGTGGTTTACTTCATCCATTGGAGGTTCCTACATAAAAGTGGGAGCAGATATCAATGGATTTTATCGATGGACTACCTAGAACAAGGGAAGGAAACGAAGGAATTTGGGTCATTGTGGATCGCTTGACCAAAAGTGTAAGATTCATTCCTCTCAAGTCGACTAGGACGATATCGAAGTTGGCTGAGCTTTATGTGAAATGGATAGTTTGATTCCATGGTATCTTGAAGAGCATAGACCGAGATCCATTATTTATGAGTGGGTTTTGGAAGAGGTTGCAAGAAGCTTTGGGAACCGAGTTATGTTTAAGTATGGCTTACCATCCCCAAACTAATGGTTAAACCGAGAGGGTCAATTGAGTTTGGAAGATCTCCTAAGAGCTTGTCTTTTTGATTTTGGGGGATCATGGGAAGACCATCTACATCTAGTTGAGTTTGCATATAATAATAACTACCAATCTAGCATTAGGATGACACCATACGAGGCGTTGTATGGGAGGCCGTGTAATTCTCCATCCTATTGGTTAGAAACTGGAGATAAGTTGGTGCTTGGGCCAGAGATGATTAGAGAGACCTCGGATTATATCAAGATCATTCGAAACAAATGAAGGCGGCCCAAGATCGTCAGAAAAGTTATGCTGATAAGCATTGAAAGGATTTGGAATTCGACGTAGGCGATATTGTTTTCATGAAGATTTCGTCGTTGAAGCATATGGATAGATTTGGAAAGAAAGGAAAGTTATCTCCTAGGTTCGTTGGACCATTTCCGATAGTCGAGCGAATTGGAAAGCTCACATATAAATTGGAGTTACCTGAGAAGATGTCGAGCATGCATAATGTGTTCCATGTGTCGTTTCTACGGAAGTTCGTGCATGATTCGAAAGTAGTGGTATCTCCAGAGAACTACGAAGATCTAGAAGTTGAGACCGTAGTTGCAAGACCTAGTAAACAACTTCGTGTTGTGGCGAATGACATGAAACAGCTTAGGAGGAAGACGGTTAAGCTAGTCAAGGTACAATGGAGTAAAGATAGCGACAATTGTATGTGGGAGACGGAAGAGAGCATGAGGGAGACTCATCCAGAACTCTTTATTGGTAGGACCGTTTGATCTCGTATCATCGTTATATCATTGTATCTTGTTGTTGCTTGATAGAATTCCGTGTGCTAGGCTAAGGCTATGGATGCATGGCTTGATTGTTGCTAGTTGGATGATAGAATTGGCTTCTCATGGATGATAAGCATGTGGAATTGTTGTGGTTTCTTGGAATTTTGGGGGCGAAATTCTTAAGTGGGAGAATGTAACGGCCCGCATTTTACGTATCGGAAGATCGTAAAATATTTTTTATTTTATTCCCTGAGGGTTGGATCAATCTCATCTTTTAATATGTTTCTTATGGGGATGTGAGACATGTCCATAATTTTTACCAATTTTGTTTGTGACCATTTTGCCCCCGATAGCCTTGTATAGGGCATAATTTTTGACTCAGGTCGAATTAGGCAATGAGACATGTGCCATTGGAAAGGAAATAATGATTGCCTTTCTGTAGAGTGATTACATTAAGGATTTAGATTAGCGGTTTGGGAGGAATCGTTGTTTTAAGGTTTTTCAGTTGGTTGTTTAGGATTTTGAGCCACAATAGGCTGAACTGGGAAGCCCCATTAGTGGGCTGGTGGAAACTATAAATAGGGGGTGCGGGATACGGAGAAGAGGTGTAACGACCCGTATTTTCAGCGATAGATAATTAATTTATTTATTTAATTAAATCAATAGTAGTTCAGAGAATCTAATGGTCGTTAAATTTAAGTTAGATGGATTATTTAATTAATATAAACAATAGGATAATATAATTAATTCAGGAATAATAAAAAATAGTGGAATTCACAATATAAGGTGAATTGGATTATTTAAAATATATAATTCAGTTTAGAGTTGAATTATATCAGCGAATATATAATATAAATGAAGTCGAACGTATAAATTATATTATAATTATAATCAAGCTCGAAATGGCATGGCAGTTCTCTATTTGGCGATTTGAACTTCAACTGAATATACAGGGTCCATTTTAAATCGGATTTCTGTGAAACAAGAAACATACGGAGCTGGTGAAGTATATTTATCTATTGGAAGAGAAAAATCAGAATTTCGTCGTGTAGATTTTGAGATATGTCCAAATCAAATATTCAGAAAAACAGCGGCATATTCGTTTATGGCCATAACGGTTATTTAAATATATTTAAATATCGGATTTGAATTCAGACAAGATTCTTTGAGACATAGTGACAATTAAATTTTTAGAATTTTACTGTAATTTTTAATTAATTAAATAAGCAACATTTTATTTGGAGTATTTTGCACCCTTAACCAGCGATTTTGGGGTTTCACAATATAAGTTAATCTACCAATATTATTATATTTTCGGGATCGCGGCACCTCACTGAACACGGCTGTATTTTTATCTCAGTCTGCACCGCTCATATATGAATATAACCGTACATAGTGGGGTGGGTAACTTTTTAAAACTTTAAAATAAAGTAGCCTAAGTCATTCTGGACCAAAAAGGAGTCCACAGATTTTTTGTTTCAGCCACAAAAAAATTCTTGTTCCTCAATCAAAAACGTGGACCTCTCTCTCGCAAAATCAAACCTTTAAATCAATAAAACTCCGTCTTTTGAATAAAAAAAACAACGGCCGCCAATAATCCTTCACAGGCAAAACAAACGGGAGAAGTAAAATCCACAAAATTTCCACTAAATACCCTCTTAATCCTCATCACTTATATTCTTCACGCTGGTACCAACTGTTTTGGAATCGAACAGTTTTCGTTTTGCTAAAATAAGACACAGCGACGATAATTTGGCTTGTTCGAGGTTGTCACAGCCACCAAGGCCAACCGCAGTTCGAGTTTCACGATGTGAACGGGATTGGGAAGATCTGTAGGTGGGCTCGGATGACGTACAGTACGTGTTTTTGTTCGAAGTCGGACTTTGGAGTGGAGGACCTGAACATTGGAACGGTGAGAGTATGGAGCAGAGTGAGTGTGAAATGGGGGACGCGGATTCTTATCTGGTTGTCGCGAGTTTCGGGAAGGAGTGCGAGAGTATTGTTGTGAGGTGTGGAGGATTTGAAGAGATGTTGTTTGTGATTTTTGGTTTGAACTTAAATAAACGGAAGAGAGAGAATGAGTTGTTTTGGAATGGGTTTCTTCATAAGGTCACGACATTAAGAAATTGGAGAGGGAAGATGCAATACGAACAGTTAGAGGAGGGGTGAAGTTGAAATGCTATATTGTTTTAAACAACATGTGTCTGAAATGATTTAACTAAAGCTAAAAAAAGTGGGGAATCAACGAAGGTGCAGTGACCATGAAAAAACAGCAGGCTACAGGATTTTTGACGGAGGAGAAAGGTACTGTTCATCTGGGTTAAAGATGATAGGCCACGGTTTTGAGGGTGAGGCCCAAGTGAAATTTAATTCCAAGTTTTTATTTATTCAAATAAATGTATTCAAACTTGTAAATTAAATATCTCGGTCGTGCTTAATTAGAATTGAGCGAAACAAGATCCATCGGGATCGTATGGACGGGCACTACACAATGGAACTAGTTGAGAGTGGATTGGAGCTCGTACAATTTATAGCAAAATAAATTGTCCGTCTGAATCAACAAACGCAAATCGTTATTTAACGGTTAACGCGAAATGTGAGTAAAACTCACCAACTCTGAACAGTTATATTTTTATACTGCATTCTTAGAACTGATAATTGTCTGTTGATTACTGTGTGTTAACTATTTGGTTGAATTGCTTATGTATTGGTTGAAATTATAGATAACGATATGTATGTATAAATCGTTAATCTAATATCGATTTTGTTTAGCAGAATATTTCATAGTGAAATATTATCGATGTTAATTATATTGTTTAACATCTGTGATGCAGGGAAACAGGTTGGAGGGATCCAACTGGATTCCTCAACATTTATTTTACTGTTTTTCATATATTGTAATATATGATATGATATATAATCTGTTGATGATTATGCGTGTTTGGATTATATCAATCATTGTGTTTGGTATTTTAAATACCATAAGAAATAGTGGGATGTAAAAAAGGGATTTTCAAAGTATATTTTGAAAATAGTTTATTTATATAAAATCAATAGATTTTATATATAAAAGGAAAAAGGATTTTATAAAAGGAAATAATTATAAAATCAAAAGAGTCAAAAAGAATATATTTGTAAAACAAATATAAAGGGAATATATTTGTAAAACAAATATAAAGGAAATATATTAGTAAAACAAATATAAAAGAAAATAATTGTAAACCAATTACAAATAAAATAGAAAGAGAAAATATTTGTAAACCATTTACAAATAAAATAGAAAGAGAAATATTTGTAAAACATTTACAAATAAAATAGAAAGAGAAAATATTTGTAAACCATTTACAAATAAAATAGAAAGAGAAATATTTGTAAAACATATACAAATAAAATAGAAAGAGGAATATTTGTAAAACAATTACAAATAGAAATAAAAAAGAAAACATTTGTAAAACATTTACGAATGGAATTGTAAAGAAAATATTTGTAAACCATTTACAAATAGAATTTTAAAGGAAATATTTGTAAAAACATTTACAAATAAATTAAATGGAAATATTTATTTACAGGATAAATAAAGTTTTAAAAGGAATATTTATAGGAAATAAATAGAATGTTATAAATGAGATATTTATTTAGAAAATAAATAGAAAGATAAAAAGGAAATATTTATTGGTTAAATAAATAGAATTAAATCAAAGGAATATTTATTTGGAAATAAATAGAACTAAATCAATGGAATATTCAGAAAATGAATAGGAAATGGAAATCTGTTTTTAGTAGATAAATGGAAAAGATTTATTTAAAGTGGAATTAAATAGAAATATGTTTTAACAGATAAATTGGGAAGATTAATTTATAAATAATATTTTATAAATTAAGTAAAATATTTATCAGTGGACAAATAGAATATATAAGTCAGGACTTATATAGAGAAGTAAGAATCGATTTCAACATCGATATGTTAAGTTGAATATGGACGTAGAGTTAATCAAAGCAGTTAATCGAGTAGAGTAAGAATTTATCATTAGAGTTAGAGTTAATCGATAGAGTTAATTAATTAGAGTTAATCGATTAGAGTTAACCGATAGAGTTAATTAATTAGAGTTAATCGATTAGTGTTAATCGAGTAGAGTTAATTGAATATTAGTTATTCAATTAGAGTTAATCGAATATTAGTTATTCGAATAAAGAGTTAACCAGAGAGAGTTAATTGGACATAGTTAATCGAATTAGGATTAATTGAATATTTGTTATTCAATTAGAGTTGATCGAATATAGTTATCTGAGGTAGAGTTAGTCAAACATAGTTATTCAGGATGAATTGCCATTCCTTACGACTGCTAGCGTAATTCGCAGTGCTGCAGATAGCCTACAGCGGTCAGATGTTTCCTGAGGGAATCAGGCGTAACCATTGTGATCGCTGCGATCTAGAGTCAAGCGAATGGAGTTAAATCGAATATTAGATATTCGAAATAAAATTAAAAAAGACATAGTTATTTGAATATAAGTTAATTGAATATTTGTTATTCGATAGGAGTTAGTCAAGTTGAG
Organism: Allium sativum; assembly: GCA_030737875.1. NCBI lineage: Eukaryota > Viridiplantae > Streptophyta > Magnoliopsida > Asparagales > Amaryllidaceae > Allium > Allium sativum. The sequence continues at coordinate 41,709,664 of CM060913.1, forward strand.
TTAAATAAGTCGAGTTGCTCAAGTTAGAGTAAATCGATCAGAGTTAATCAATTAGAGTTAACCAGATAGAGTAAATCAAAGAGAGTAAATCGATTAGAGTTAGAGTTAATCGATTAGAAGTGGAGTTAGTTGAATATAAATTATTCGAATAGAGTTAATTGAATTAGAGTTAATTAAATTAGAGTTAGTCGAAGCAGAGTTAGTCGGATTAGAGATAATCGAATATAGTTATTTGAAGAAAAAGGAGTTATCGAATTTAGTTTATTCGAAAGGAGTTATTGAATTTAGTTTATTCGAAAGGAGTTATCGAATATTAGTTATTCGAATTAAGTTAATCGAATATAGTTTATTCGAATTAGAGAAAATCAAATATAAGTTATTCGACGGGAGTTAATCGAATATTAGTTATTCTAGGAGAGTTAATCGAATATAATTTATTCGAAGGAGATATTATCGAATATAAGTTATTCGAAGGAGATATTATCGAATATAAATTATTCAAAGGAGAGTTAATTGGATAGAGATTACTCGAAAGGGAGTTATACGTCGAATTCGATTATATCGAATTCGGGAAAGTATTATTTACTTTCCGGTTTTTAAATCAAGATTTATTTATTTACAAATAAATTAGAGTAGGTTAATTATTCAAAGTAAGAAATAAAAAGAGATGTTAAGTTAGATATTTCAAAAGTAGAGTTTATAACATTATCGTTACAATAAATGTTTTTCATAAAAGAAGTGGATTCGTAATCTGAATCATAGAATTTGCGTAAGCAAATGATTTTCAAAATCTGAGAGGTGATTATACCCCAACTTGATTGACTTCCATATTTAACTAAGAAATAGTTGAGGTTCGATGGCGAAGATTGATTAGAGATACAGTTAAGTAATAAGCGATTAATGGATTGCGGGGTCGTAACGATATTTTTACAACGTTAGTTTGAAATCCATATAAATGAGTTTTGGAAACGTTTTCCAAATATAGAATCAGAGATATTTTCTAAATATAGAAAATAAGGAAATATGAATATATATATATATATATATATGATTTGATCAATAGAAATTCCAATTGGAAATAAGATTGTTGTTTGCACACGTGTTTCCATTTGATAGTTAAATCACCGACTATCAAAGTTTTGAGCATTTTAACGTTGTTAATATGGAGAGACCGGTTGGGTTATTATCTGAAGAACCACTCTGTATTGGCATAAGCATTGCGAATCCTATATGCCAAAGATAATTGAAGACGGAGTAAAGTGCAAGGGCTGTTGTATAAATCTTAGGTAGAGATTGCCTAAGATGGATGTACTGAATAGTGCCTTCAGTTTGTCCAGTCCCAGGACAATCTGTATGAAAGAATGTCTGATAAAGTATATTTAATAGATCACATAAGTTGATCTCTTCAAACGTATATACGTTTGGTGGCGGAGGAATTCGTTTCTCTTAGCTGTATACCCATTGTATTTTTGGGGAAATCAATTTGTGATTTGGCGGGTATAACGATGTAACATTCAAAGTGAATTATTGGGTGATCTGTCAGAGATAAGCGCGGCCTCTAGCCCTACAACCAGGAAATGAAAAAAATTGGGCAGGCAGCATGGCTATGTGGGTAGCTCCCATTAGGGTGTATAATCACTTATTTAGAGAATATTCATTTGCTTCTTTAATCTACGAATGTTGTCCCTTATCGTGAAACGGTTGCTGATCCCAACCGTTGGTGATATACATTCGATACACTCAAGCGAAATGAGTGGTCGGTCATGTGTGGCCGAGTTGCTAGTTGTTCTTGTTGAACTCGGTCTATTCTCCTCTAGAGATACACCAACGGCAGGTGGATCCATAGCTTGTCATAGTTGGAAATCCATTATCCAATGAGTGCTTGCGATTTTGATTGTATACTATGTACATGGAACGTGAGATGAAAGTGTTCTGTTAGATTGATATCTATTTGTATTTAGACATTATTATACTATCAGAATGATATTGCTTTTCAAAGATGTTTGGATTCTCATAAGGGAAAAACCCGTTCAGTATTTACAGCGTGGTCTTATGAGATATCATATACTTGTTCAAACTGTTTTAGATGCTTACTCACACTAGTCCCGTGACTGACCGGAGTTTGTTTTGTTTTGTTTCCCTAAACTCTTGGGTGCCTAAATTTTTACGAGCAGTCAAGTAGTCGGGATTTACAGATATACTTGAGGAGCTTGGAGCAGGAGGCTTCAAGATTATATAGCTATTGTTTTCCGCTGTGTTGTAAGTGTTGTACTCTAATAAAGTGCTATCGTATACATAACTGTTTTATTTCAAAGTTATGTTATATTTTATTCGTTTCGATGTGAGATTCGTGTTTACTCTGATGTTGTATGTTCTTCTTCTTCTTCTTCTTCTTCTATTCTAAGTTTCTATCTTATCTATCCTCACCCTCTAATTTCTTACATGGATTATCCAGTATTTTACGATGCTTGGTTAGTCGATATGGTGTTATATGTCGACAACCAGGATCGCAAAAACCCCGGGTCGTTACAGTGGTATCAGAGCCGAAGGTTAAGTACCTTGGCTCTGTGGCGTGACTCAGTAGAGATAAGGTTAGTAATACCCTAGATTGAGTTGAGTGTATATATACAAGAGAGCGTATTTGTGTTTGATATAAAAATGGTTTTATATTATGTAGATTTATTTTTTGAGTTGTTTATGGGTTCTGATCGATCAGTTTGATCCACTGTATCAGTAGAAGTTTCTAAACACTTGAATACGAAGGGTCGACACGATATGTTTTGAAAAGAGGGTAAATGAAAATAAATTTACCCAAGGTATATTTTGATATAGACAAAATATATATCAGAATTATAATATATTAAATATACTGGTTGTTATTATAATCGAGTAAGATTATAAATTAAATGGTTATGTAAATAGCCAATCAGAATTTACATAAGTGTGATATATGAAATCGAGATGAATTTAATCTGAATTTTAATCAGAATTTGGAATTTAAAATTCCTATAACATGAAAAGTGTTTGTAAATGGAATTGAATTAAGTATAAGAGAACCTGGGAGATTTTAAATTGTTTTAAAGCATTGTAAATGGTATTTCAAAATGAATTTCAAAATGGAAGTGTTTATATATGGTTTGGAACTGATATAGTATTGAACTCACTTCATTCACTGGAAAATAATTCTGATAATGACTGCAGCAACATCAGTATTCATTTTGACAGATTACTGCCAAAGATTTTGTTTTTGAATTGTTTAGAAAAACAAGTTGTTGAATCATGCAAAGGAAAGTTTGGGTTTTGAGAAAAACAAAGCAAATTAAAACTCCCAGGAAAAGGGTGTTTGAATTAAAACAAATTGAATTAGAATTTGTAAAAGCAAATAGAAATAGAAATTGGATTAAAACCAGTTAAGTGGAAGATGAATTGAGATAGAAAATATCAAATTAGATTGGATTAGAGATAATCCGATATGGGATTAGACTGGTAAGTGAAGAGTTGGAATCAAAAATGGAATCTGAGTTAAAAACAGAATTTGGCTTGGGTATAACCAAATGATTGGAATGACATTGGTATATGTTGAATTGATAACAGGTGAAAGTGATAAAGTTAATATACCCGACAAAAAGGTACAAGTTTATATTTGATATAAGCATGAGATTTATGAGCCGAATTGGCAAGTCGCTTGGCTGTTTGATTTTCTTTTGGGTTGGAGATGGCCCAGAGAGGCGAGTTAGAGTTTGACCTATTGACCAATATAAAGGAAGTGCTGGTGATTTTTTTTAGAAATTTCGGGTATTAGAAAATTTTTAGGATTTTTGAAAATTTTCGTTGATAAGAATTAATTAAATATTTTAGTTGAAATTAATTGGTATAGTGAAACAGGAGTTAAAAAGTAATCAAATAAATTTTAACCCAGTTGGTGGAGTTTATTTTCTACCTTAGCAATTTCGAGGACGAAATTATTTTAAGTGGGGAAGAATGTAACGACCCGTATTTTCAGCGATAGATAATTAATTTATTCAATTAAATCAATAGTAATTCAAAGAATTTCATGGTCATTAAATTTAAATTAGATGGATTATTTAATTAATATAAATAATAGGATAATATAATTAATTCAGGAATAATCAAAAATAGTGGAATTCACAATATAGGGTGAATTGGATTATTTAAAATATATAATTCAGTTTAGAGTTGAATTATATTAGCGAATATATTATATAAACGAAGTCGAACGTATAAATTATATTATAATTATAATCAAGCTCGAAATGGCGCGGTAGTTCGCTATTTGGCGATTTGAATTTCAACTGAATATACAGGGTCCGTTTTAAATCGGATTCTGTGAAACAAGAAACGTACGGAGCTGGTGACGTATATTTTTCTAGTGGAAGAGAAAATTCGGAATTTCGTCGTGTAGATTTTGACGTATGTCCAAATCAAATATTCAGAAAAACAGCGGCATATTCGTTTATGGCCATAACGGTTATTTAAATATATTTAAATATCGGATTCAAATTAGGACAAGATTCTTTGAGACGTAGTGATAATTAAATTTTTACTGTAATTTTTAATTAATTAAATACGCAACTTTTTATTTGGAGTATTTTGCACCCTTAATCAGCGATTTTGGGGTTTCACAATATAAGTTAATCTACCGATATTATTATATTTTCGGGATCGCGGCACCTCACTGAACACGTCTGTATATTTATCTTAGTCTGCAATGCTCGTATATGATTGTAACCGTACATAGTGGAGTGGGTAACTTTTTAAAACTTTAAAATAGAGTATCCTAAGTCATTTTGGACCAAAAAGGAGTCCACGCATTCTTTGTTTCAGCCGAAAAAAATTCTTGTTCCTCACATGGACCTCTCTCTCAAAAATCAAATCTTTAAATCAATAAAACTCCATCTTCTGAATAAAAAAACAACGGCCGCCAATAATCCTTCATAGGAAAAACAAACGAGAGAAGTAAAATCCACAAAATTTCCACTAAATACCCTCTTAATCCTCATCACTTTTGTTCTTCACGCTGGTACCAATTGTTTTGGAATCGAGCAGTTTTTGTTTCGCTAAAATAAGACACAGCAACGATAATTTGGCTTGTTCGGGGTTGTCACAGCCACCAAGGCCAACCGCAGTTCGAGTTTCACGATGTGAACGGGATTAGGAAGATCTGTAGGTGGGCTCAGATGACGTATAATATGTGTTTTTGTTCGAGGTCGGACTTTGGAGTGAAGGACCTGAGCATGGGAATGGTGAGAGTATGGAGCAGAGTGAGTGTGAAATGGGGGACGCGGATTCTTATCTGGTTGTCGCGAGTTTCGGGAAGGAGTGCGAGAGTATTGTTGTGAGGTGTGGAGGATTTGAAGAGATGTTGTTTGTGATTTTTGGTTTGAATTTAAATAAATGGAAGAGAGAGAACGAGTTGTTTTGGAATGGGTTTCTTTAGAAGGTCACGGCATTAAGAAATTGGAGAGGGAAGATGCAATACGAACTGTTAGAGGATGGATGAAGTTGAAATACTATATTGTTTTAAACAGCATGTGTATGAAATGATTTAACTGAAGCTAAAAAAAGTGGGGAATCAACGAAGGTGCAGTGACCATGAAAAAACAGCAGGCTACAGTATTTTTGATGGATGAGAAGGGTACTGTTCATTCGGGTTTAAGATGATGGGCCACGGTTTTGACGGTGAGGCCCAAGTGAAATTTAATTCTAAGTTTTTATTTATTCAAATAAATGTATTCAAACTTGTAAATTAAATATCTCGGTCATACTTAATCAGAATTGAGCGAAACAAGATCCCTCAGGATCGTATGGACGGACACTACACAATGGAACTAGTTGGGAGTGGAATGGAGCTCGTTACAATTTATAGCAAAATAAATTGTCCGTCTGAATCAACAGACGCAAATCGTTATTTAACGGTTAACACGAAATGTGAGTAAAACTCACCAACTCTGAACAGTTATATTTTTATACTGCATTCTTAGAGCTGATAATTGTCTGTGGATTGGTGTGTGTTAACTGTTTGGTCGATTTGCTTATGTGTTGGTTGAAATTATAGATAACGATATATATATAAATTGTTAATCTAATATTGATTCTGTTTAGCAGAATATTTCATAATGAAATATTATCGATGTTAATTATATTGTTTAACATCTGTGATGCAGGGAAACAGGTTGGAGGGATCCAATTGGATTGCTCAACATTTATTTTACTGTTTTTCATATATTGTAATATATGATGTGATATATAATATGTTGATGATTATGCGTGTTTGGATGATATCAATCACTGTGTTTGGTATTTTAAATAACGCTAGAAATAGTGGGATGTAAAAAGGGGAATTTCAAAGTATATTTTGAAAATAGTTTATTTACATAAAATCAACATATTTTATATATAAAAGGAAATGGATTTTATAAAAGGAAATAATTATAAAATCAAAAGAGTTAAAAAGAATATATTTGTAAAACAAATATAAAGGGAATATATTTGTAAAACAAATTCAAAGTAAATATATTTGTAAAAAATTAAAAGAAAATAATTGTAAACCATTTACAAATAACGTAGAAAGAAAAAATATTTGTAAACCATTTACAAATAAAATAGAAAGAGAAATATTTGTAAAACATTTACAAATAAAATAGAAAGAGAAAATATTTGTAAACCATTTACAAATAAAATAGAAAGAGAAATATTTGTAAAACATTTACAAATAAAATAAAAAGAGGAATATTTGTAAAACAATTACAAATAGAAATAGAAAGGAAAACATTTGTAAAACATTTACAAATGGAATTGTAAAGAAAATATTTGTAAACCATTTACAAATAGAATTTTAAAGGAAATATTTGTAAAAACATTTACAAATAGATTAAATGGAAATATTTATTTATAGGATAAATAAAGTTTTAAAAGGAATATTTATAGGAAATAAATAGAATGTTATAAATGAGATATTTATTTAGAAAATAAATAGAAAGATAAAAAGGAAATATTTATTGGTTAAATAAATAGAATTAAATCAAAGGAATATTTATTTGGAAATAAATATAATTAAATCAAAGGAATATATAGAAAATGAATAGGAAATGGAAATTTGTTTTCAACAGATAAATGGAAAAGATTTATTTAAAGTGGAATTAAATAGAAATTTGTTTTAATAGATAAATTGGGAAGATTAACTTATAAATAATATTTTATAAATTAAGTAAAATATTTATCAGTGGATGAATAGAATATATAAGTCAGGACTTATATAGAGAAGTAAGAATCGATTTCAACATCGATATTTGAAGCTGAATATGGACGTAGAGTTAATCAAAGGAGTTAATCGAGTAGAGTTCGAATTTATCGATTAGAGTTAGAGTTAATCGATAGAATTAATTAATTAGAGTTAATCGATTAGAGTTAATCTATAGAGTGAATTAATTAGAGTTAATCGATTAGAATTAATCGAGTAGAGTTAATTGAACATTAGTTATTCAATTAGAGTTAATCGAATATTAGTTATTCGGATAAAAAGTTAACCAGATAGAGTTAATTGGACATAGTTAATCGAATTAGGATTAATTGAATATTTATTATTCAATTAGAGATGATCGAATATAGTTATTTGAGGTAGAGTTAGTCAAACATAGTTATTCAGGATGAGTTGCCATTCCGTACGACAGCTAGCGTAATTCGCAGGGCTGCAGATAGCCTACGGCGGTCGGATGTTTCCTGAGGGAATCAGGCGTAACCATTGTGATCGCTGCAATCTAGAGTCAAGCGAATGGAGTTAAATCGAATATTAGATATTCGAAATAAAGTTAAAACAGACATAGTTATTCGAATATAAGTTATTCCGTAGGAGTTAGTCAAGTTGAGTTAAATAAGTCGAGTTAGTCAGATTAGAGTTAATTGATCAAAGCTAATCAATTAGAGTTAACCAGATAGAGTTAATCAAAGAGAGTTAATCGATTAGAGTTAGAGTTAATCGATTAGAAGTAGAGTTAATCGAATATTAGTTATTCGAATAGAGTTAATTGAATTAGATTTAATTAAATTAGAGTTAGTCGAAGCAAAGTTAGTCGGATTAGAGATAATCGAATATAGTTATTCGAAGAAAAAGGAGTTATCGAATTTAGTTTATTCGAAAGGAGTTATCGAATATTAGTTATTTGAAGTAAGTTAATCGAATATAGTTTATTCGAATTAGTGAAAATCGAATATAAGTTATTCGACGGGAGTTAATCGAATATTAGTTATTCGAGGAGAGTTAATCAAATATAGTTTATTCGAAGGAGATATTATTGAATATAAGTTATTCGAAGAAGATATTATCGAATATAAGTTATTCGAAGGAGAGTTAATCGAATAGAGATTACTCGAAAGGGAGTTATACGTTGAATTCGATTATATCGAATTCGGGAAAGTATTATTAATTTTCCGGTTTTTAAATCAAGATTTATTTATTTATAATAAATTAGAGTAGGTTAATAATTCAAAAAAGTTAGATATTTCATAAGTAGAGTTTATAACGTTATCGTTATAATAAATGTTTTTCATAAAAGAAGTGGATTCATAATCTGAATCCGAGAATTTGCATAAGCAAAAGATTTTAGAAATCTGAGCGGTGAGCTTTGGCTATTGTAAAGTTAAGAACGTTGTCCAGTTAAGGTCTTAGAGGTAATTATACCCCAACTTGATTGACTTCCTTATTTAACTAAGAAATAGTTGAGGTTCGACGGCGAAGATTGATTAGAGATACAGTTAAGTAATAAGCGATTAATGGATTGCGGGGTCATAACAATGTTTTTACAACGTTAGTTTGAAATCCATATAAATGAGTTTTGGAAACGTTTTCCAAATATAGAATCAGAGATATTTTCTGAATATAGAAAATAAGGAAATATATATATATATATTGATGATTGATCAATAGAAATTCCAATTGGAAATGAGATTGTTGTTTGCACATGTGTTTCCATTTGATAGTTAAATCACCGACTATCAAAGTTTTGACCATTTTAACATTGACGTTTGGTGGCGCAGGAATTCGTTTCTCTTAGCTGTATACCCGTTGTATTTTTTGGGGAAATCAATTTGTGATTTGGCGGGTATGACGATGTGACATTCAAAGTGAATAATTGAGTGATCTGTCAGAGATAAGCGTGGCCTCTAGCCCTACAACCAGGAAATGACAAAAATCAGACAGGCAGCATGACTATGTGGGTAGCTCCCATTAGGGTGTATAATCAACTATCTAGAGAATATTCGTTTTCTTGTTTAATCTATCAATGCTGTCCCTTATCGGGAAATGGTTGTTGATCCCAACTGTTGGTGATATGCATTCGATACACTCAAGCGAAATGAGTGGTCAGTCATGTGTGGCTGAGTTGCAAGATGTTCTTGTTGAACTCGGTGTATTCTCCTCTAGAGATACACAAGCGGCAGGTGGTTCCATACCTTGTCATAGTTGGAAATCCATTATCCAATACGTGCTTGCGATTTTGATTGTATACTATGTACGTGGAACGTGAGATTAAAGCATTCTGCTAGATTGGTATCTATTTGTATTTAGACATTATTATAATATCAGAATGATATTGTTTTTCAAAGATGTTTGGATTCTCATAAGGGAAAAACCTGTTCTGTATTTACGGCGTGGTCTTATGAGATATCATATACTTATTCAAACTGTTTTAGATGTTTACTCACACCAGTCCTATGACTGACCCGGAGTTTGTTTTGTTTTGTTTCCCTAAACTCTTGGGTGTCTAAATTTGTACGGGCAGTCAAGTAGTCGGGATTTACAGATATACTTGAGGAGCTTGGAGCAGGAGGCTTTAAGATTATATAGCTATTGTTTTTCGCTGTGTTGTAAGTGTTGTACTCTGATAAAGTGCTATTGTATACATAACTGTTTTATTTCAAAGTTATGTTATATTTTATTCGTTCCGCTGTAAGATTCGTGTTTACTCTGATGTTGTATGTTCTTCTTCTTTTATTCTAAGTTTCTATCTTATCTATCCTCACCCTCTAATTTCTTCCATGGACTATCCGGTATTTTACGATGCTTGGTTAGTCGATATGGTGTTATATGTCGACAACCAGGATCGCAAAAACCCCAGGTCATTACAAGAGGTTACTTCCCCATTTTGGTGTCCTTGTGTTCCTCCTTGCTCTAACACCTTTCCACCATTAAAAATCAAAATCTAAGAAGAAAAACCATAGATCTACATCATTGGGGGCTAGATCTACATCAACTGAAGCGAGAATTCATAGGATCAAGGGATTTGGTGCAAAGTGCTTGCTGTCCGGAATCTTATTACATCGATTTTAGCTTATTTTGGAGAATCGATGAGTGATTTGCATCTCTCACATGGATTCAATGAAGCATATGAATGTTTGATCATGTTTTCATCAATTTTAAGTGTTTTACCATAGATCTATACCATTATAAGTCCATTTTCACATGAATCGCCCTATGATCTATTTTAGCAAGTTTGAATTGATAATTTCTATACTATTTCATGTGTATATGCAAGTTAGATCTATAATTTTGTTCATAAGATCGATTATCACGATTTTGGAGCGATTTGCATACTTTTGGCAAAAATAGTCATATTCATGTTATTGGTGATTTTATATCATATTTGTGGTCGCATTCGATGATTCGGACAAATTGGTTTCGTCGAATTTATCGTTTGGAGGATTTTTGGCTGAAATCGGAGTGGAAATGGGGAATTATGGGTTTTGGGTCGCACGTAGGGGGTTGCTTGCACCAAATGTGGTTTTCTTGGGGAACAAGATAGGAAGGGTCGGTCAAGCAAGTGATCCAAGGGGAGTTATCAGTCGTGCAAGCGTTCCAGGGTGGTTGTAAAGTCTGGAATGGTGAAGTAGTGGGTTGGACGTTCAGGTTTTGGTCGATCGTTCAGGTCCTGGTCGGTCGTCCATGTTTTGGTATGAAGCAAATCTAGTTGGTCATCTCCTGGTCATTCAAGGAGGAGTTGGTCGGCTGTATACGTTTTGGAGCATGGATGTATGGTTCAAACAAAAGTGGTCGGTCGAGCGAGGTTAGCTCAACCAGGAGTGTACAGGTTGAGGAGCTGTCGGTTGTGCATCTCTCCTGGTCGGTCATTCAGGTGTGAAACTGAGGGAGTAAGGTGGAGGCTAGTTGGTCATGTGGTGTTGGTCAGTCGGTCATCTTGGTCAGTAGTGCTTGGTGGTCATTCAGTGATGGAGCGGCCAGTCAAGTTTGATGACTTTGACGACGCTTCTAAATGTTGTGGTTGATGGCTTAAATGTTGCGGTTGGTTTCCTTAGCTGATATGTATGAATGCTATGGATTATATTGAACTTTATATTGATGTTGTTTGGTTCGATAATGATGGTGGCTTCGACGAGAGTCAAGAGGAGGATGTTCGAAGTGTTTAATGAGTTTGTTGATCGACGTAGAACAATGAATGAGGTGGCAACTAAAAGGTCGTGAGTTGGTGGATAATTGTTGCTTAAGAAGGTTGCTTGAGCTATGGAAAGTCATCAGGTTGGATGACTAGAGATGGAAGGCCGAGAGATTATCGTTATCGTAAGTTCTAGCAGGCTCGAAGCACGGGTACACTAGAGACGTCTAAAAGACCGATTGTAGGTCAAGTACCCTGGGTATCGTTGAAAGGCCTAGTTGTCAAGGTTGGACATGCATACATATCGTTGAAAGGCGTATGGAGTTTATGCTAGAACTGGTGTTACATTTGCCTTTGACATATGGCAAGGTTGGCCATCACACAATTAACAATGGTTTGGAAGCAGGATTGGCGGTGATAGCCGGAGTTTGTCATGGATGTTTAACTGTCTAGATGTTTTGTTTATACCATCTCACGTGGATTATCCAACATCAAGGGAGATGTTCCTTGAGTGCCTTGACTAATATTGGTTTAGGCCTCTAGGGATAGTGATTGAGGGATGTTAAACTCGATTAGGATTGTCTACGTGAGACCTATGTAATATGATGCAATGAATGTTATCGATGGTTGTTATGATTGCCATGATAAATCGTTGTTACCTTGGATATATGAATTGTAAAGGCTATCACTGTCAGATGTGGGGAAGACGGGTGTGAGTTCTTCTCTGGTGTTGGGTAGAGGTTGGTAAATCTACCAATTCTCATATGCTTTGTTGATGGAGTTTGTTAGTTGTTTTATCGCTCACTAAGACTGTTGTCTGACTCAAGGTTTTATGTTTCCTCTTATTACCTTGGGCTGGTCATTCGGTTGTGGATGGGAAGACTAAGTAGCAGGTGACAGTAATTAGTGAGGATGACACTGCTGTGCGAAGGCAAGATGGAGGCTTACGTGCTAGTTTTATTACTATCTAATGTTATTATTTCCGTTGTTTGAGTTGCTCTATAAGTGTTGTAGTGAGGCTTTATGTACAAACTTTGGTACTTCCTTTGATGTTTGGATAATCTTTAAGGATGTTGTGAAAGTTTGAAAAGATTGCTATATGATGCTTCACTATTGTTACCTATTGTATATGTTCTATTTTATTTTATCTTTGCGATGTGAGTTTTACGACAGGTTCCGCTTGTGTTTACCTACTCTGATGATTGTCCATAGCTGTCGTGCACACCTTTCAGTGCGTTATTCCTCTTGTACAGTGCAGGGGTTATGGGCGGTCGTCACAGCAGCAGGGCAAGCCGGCGTAGCATTCGTGAGTTTAGAGTAATTTAATTAGATACAACAGTTTGATTGTAAGTGGTTAAATGTTCAGGTGGCTTGGTACATGGATTTCTTCCTAGACACCAAGTGTTCGATGCATGTTTTTCCCCACTTTCATTAAATCCTTACTTTAGCTTTTGCTTTGCTTGGGCAACAGTATCAATCGGGCCGGACCTGCTGACATTAATAGTGCTTGATCATGTTTCAAATTTCAAATGCGAAATTAATACGCGCATATACTTTCTTTCGTTTTAACTATTTGCATGTTTATTCCCTTTTTAATTCAATGGATGTTATTTTTAACGTTTATTTCCATTATGGTACATGCCATTTTTAACGCGCATTAATTCCATTTCAATTGCAAACCAATAATATATTAACATGCGCACATCTATTCTAATTTGAAACACTACTTAATTAACTTTATTTCAAACTTCCTTTTATTGCATAATTTTGTACCATTTATACCACATGTTTATTTTGTGCGTTTCTTCTGCAATTAATATCTAAATATATTATTCGTTTGTTAATGTCAATTATGACATGCGTTATCAATTAATAGGAACGTTCAATTTTAATGTAAAATACTTTCCTCTTTCTGACTGTCCATTTATTTTAATTTCAAACGACCATTTTTCTAGGAATTTATGTACATACATATAAAAATATAAATTATATTTGCATACATATTTTCCAATGCTAAACTTCGTGCGTTCGTAAATTTGTCGTACAAACTCCATTCGGAACATATTATATATGTAAATTTATCGGGAAAATGCAACAAACGCAACGACACACGTTCCAGAGCCTAATTTTGACAATTCTAGAAAAGTATGTTTTCCATACATCATTTCTGTGATTATTTAATTCAATCTCCTACCTCCATCTCTGGTCATCCGGCTTTGGATTTTCAAGGCTAAGTTTGTCTACCTATGTGCGGGATTAGGCCTTAATCTTAGGCATGATCTTTAAGATGATAAACCCGTAGACTTCCTTCACTCATTTTTGATTACCTGGCTCGGATGTTTGGAGGGCTAAGCCTGCCTACCCATGTATGAGATTAAAACTTAATCCCAAGGCATGCTTTTTACGGGTGATAACCATCCAATCTCCTTTGTTTATTTTTCATTTTCTGGGCTAAGGATGACTATGTCGGCCCACCCATGTATAGGAACCGGTGCAACCCATTGACATGCTCTTTACCTGACACTAGTCCATTTATTCAAACTTAACGGAACTCAATGAACTTTAAATCAAGAGCAGTAAAGTTGACTCATCCATGTACGGGATTAGGCCTTAACCCCTAAGCGTGCTCCCTGCTCGACAATAAACCACTAGGTTTTCCTTTAGATTTATTAAAACCACCAACCCTTGAAAACATTAATAAAAATTACTTTGCTTGTCGGAAAGCTGCTTGCAAACTGAGGAAATATGGAAATAAATTTCAAACTTTAAGGATTTGTCATAATAAGGACTTTGCTTGCTAAGTATACAAATCCTAGTCCTCAAGTAAGGATTTTGCATGGGAAGGAGAAGGTCGTCTTGTAAGGATTTGGCAAGGCCGCTTTGCCTAATGGGTGGTAGGGCCCACTACAACAAAAAAACACTTTTCGGAACAGGCAATATCTGTTGCAGTAGACCAATTGTTACAGGCCCGCGCCCAGTGATATAGCCGGAGTTGTAAAAAGTCTCACAACATTTTCTGCCTGTTGCAATAAGATGTTGCAGTATACTTTTTTGCAACTGGCCTTGTTGTTGCAACAGATCGTTTTGAAACATCAATGGACAGTTGTAAACCTGTAACAGACATTCAATAAACAAGATACTACAACTGTTATTTCCTGTTGCAAATGACTCTATTGCAACTAACAATTGCAGATGCTACATATAATTCACCGATACCTACATTCATAAATTTACTATAATAACGATAAAACATATTACAAACAAATAAACATACATTCCAAAAGGCATTGACAAAACAATATATTCACACATAATATAAACGCGATCCGTACATAATATTAGTTCAAGTTACATTCAAAGTTTAGCATAGTAACAAACGTGATTCATACATAACATAAATGCATATCGTACCAACAATTCCACAATGTAGTTCAACATAACACCTAAAAGCTAAAAAGCGCATACTACTCTAGCGAAACGAAGTCTTTATACCAAGCCATGGTTGTTCCGACTTCCTCTTGAATGGTGTACATTTCCGAATTTGGCCTTAGTAGAAAAGCTTCAGGATCCACAGCTACGTTAACCCATACCTATGAAAACAATACATTAAACTTTTAATTTTAACGCAAACAGTGGAAGCATGAACCAACATACTATGAAAAAAAGTGGATTAAACATACAAATAGCTGAATTTGAAACGAAGTATGGTACAACAAAACAGTCCTTAGCAAAAAGGCCTACTTATAAATGAAACATACGTCTACAGAAAGTTATGCTACCTACATCACATCTTCGAAAGCAACATGAAGTCATCTCTACCTCTAATATCAATAGCAGTTAAACACCCTCATCACCCATTTCAATCTGCATTCCAACTACTTAATCACAACCCCACATTCATATCAGCAAACTGCATGTAATATGTTCCTAAAAAGAATCCAACTCTATCAGCATAAATAATTTACAGTAAAATGTTTTTAAAGTAAATGTAGTATGTTGCCCAAATAATAATCCACATTTACTCTAATGTACAGTGTTTTAAGCTCTTTTTTTTTGGCTTATATCACCTATGTTTTGTTTGGACTGAGCGGTATCAACCATTTGTATAAACATCAACTATAACTTGATCATCTTATTTCACTCATTTCTTCAAATAGAGCTTTTAAGTTGTCTTTCTTGGCCACTTAGTTTCTTCCTCTCTTTATCATGCACAAGAAACAAATTTTCCTTGGAAAGAATGGCGCACTTTTCTCTTTAGCATCCTTCTTGCAAAAAAATACCCAACTTGCAAATTCGGAGCTATGAATTTTGTATGGAAATCTCTGTTATAACTCTCTACATTCACTTCTTACATCTTAGAATTATAACAACTGACTGTATCTTCAAATCTTTAACCAAAAGATTAATTATTAGTTAATAGAAAAGGAAGAAATAAAATATCCTACGATTAATCCCAATCATCTAAAATTTGGGATCCTAGAGAAATATCTGTCAACTTATATCACCAACTAATTGTAATTTACATAGTCATGCTATATGTTGACATGTTGTCCATGCAACACAACCATGACTTTGCTTTAAAAGAAGAAAAGAAAAAGAAAAACATCAGTCCTTGTCATTGTCGTTAAACAAGATTAATTACAGTAGTCAGGGAATAGTGCAGTCATACCCGAGCCATTGACTTTAGCATCCGTGTCCTGTGTTCACAAGCAAATGAGAACACCTTCGATGCTTCTTCTGTTCCTTTTTCTTTGACGCCAACTTCATCATCTTTATTGATTTCAATACTTCTAGTCTTGATACCTCTTTCTCTACCTATACACATAATAAAGAACTTTTCATCACGAGGAAAAGAAATGTCAGGCTCATCATAAATTACTAGTATTTAACTTACATCATTTAGAAAATCCAAGGAGAGAATGTAGGGCTCTTTGATTTCATGTTCAGAAGAAACCACATGGCATGCAACGATATGAAATTGTTGCTGCCCTTCAGTTGGAGTGTCCAGCACATTGTATAAACATCAAGATGGTATAAACATCAAGATAGGTTCAAATATACATCTCACACTAACAATTTGTTTGTAACAACCCGTATTTTTAATAACCTGTTATAACATAATCGAGGAAGAATTTAATTCTAAAATCTGAAACAAGGGAAACGGGCTGCGCCATTGCGTTCGTCTCGGAAAAATACGCGAAATAGAGTCCGAGTTTTCGAAAATCGGAGTCCGTATGACCCGATTAAGGCCCAATGAAGTTTTCAGAAAATTTCAAGTTCAAAACAGATTTCGAATTTCGGGTTCAAAATTCGAAAAAGGGTCAGATTGGGCCAGGCGGGAAAATTCCCGCCAGAGCACCCAAGTCGACAGCCCTGTCGACTTGGGAGTCGACTTGGTTGGACCCAAGTCGACAGCCCTGTCGACTTGGCTGTCGACTTGGTTCAGCCGGGCAGTTTTGCCTGGTGCACCATTTTGGGGTTTTGGTTAGGTTTTGGGGCCAGATTTGGTTTTAAGGGCTGAGATTGGAATTAGGGTTTAATCCTAAGGCTAGAACTAATCCTAATCTCTATAAATAAGCCCCTAACCTAACCCTAAATCATCATTATTCAACCCTACAACTAAACTATGGCAAAATCATTCCTCTCATGGCCTCCACTCTCTTCATAAAATTCTAAGTTATTTCTATGAGAGATTTTCCATGCATACAAGTGTTTTCAAGCTTGTATGAGTGTCATTAGCTTGCATTCAAGTCAAGTTTCCACATTTACATCATAAAGCAAGAGTTTTGATCATTTTTGCTCAAGGGTTTTTCTATTGGAGCTTGCATTTTGGGTTTATTTGATTGCATAAGGGATTTATCTCAATCTTATATTTGCTTATACTCGTTTGAGTCTTCATAAGCATTGTAAGCCCTTTTCTACTTTCATATTTAAACTCTAAAGTTAAATGAATGATGCAAGTTTGGTTGATCATTATGATATGCAAGTTTATCATGTTATGTTATGCAAGTTTGCTATGTTATGATATGCAAGTTTGCCATATGATATGCAAGTTATGTTATGCAAGTTTGGGTTGATCATTTTGCTCATGTTATCATGTTATGCAAGCTTATCTTGGGTTTATGAGCTTAAAGCTTCAAGCTTTATGCTAAAGGTTGCATTTTGGCAACATGTAAGTTATCATATCTCTTATGATAACTTGCATGTGAGGCTAAATGCGAACTTATGGCCATTTCTACATGTCATTTATCACCATGTATCACCAATATGCTAAGTTTGGTTTTATGCATGCTTTTGAGGCCTAAAAATGTAATATGCAAGTATATGAACATATGTACATTTCATATGCCACCATGTTAAACTTGTGGCTTCAACACCTTTATGTCATGATTATGCCAAGTTCCCTCTTTCTATCCTTTATGCGCTATTGCGATATGTAAGCGATGGGATTGCGTTTGGAGTTGGGTAAACTTAAAAGACATAAAAACATAAGATTGGGAATTTACCTATTAAGTTAGGTCTACCCATTGGGAATTTACCTATTAAGTTAGGTCTACCCAAATGCTTGAAACTTGTAACATGTTTTGGAAACATGATGGACATGACACTTAGAAAATATAAGTGTGACCAACTCGAGGTTGGGTTGAGTTTGTAGCGTAAACCTACCCGGAACCGACCGGCTTAACTAGTTGCTACAAACAATAGGACCCAATGTGAGAAGTTGGTCATGTTGTACCTTGAACCCGAGGTTAGACCAAGTTGTGGTGTAAAGCTACCCGGAACCGACCAGCTTAACTAGTAACCGCAACGAAGTCTAATGTGAGAGGTTAAGGCACATTAATTAATTAATGCCTCATGATTAGGGTTTAAGTCATGGTCCACTTAATACTTAATCAATGCGGGCTTGGTAGATTAATCAGGGTTAAGTCGTGAACTCATCGTTACACTTAACCAAGTTAATCCATGATTAGCAAGAGGGTTAAACCGTACTTAACCCACTAGAAAATCCTAGCAATGGGGGTCCACTCCAGCAGTAATCCCAAGTTTGTATCATTAAGACCCTAGGGACTAGGCTAGGGAGGGAGCACGATTACTGGACTTGAGGTAAGTGACCAAAAACGACGGCAGAGTGGTACGCCGGTGTAGTTCCGGACGGACTATGGTCGTGCACGTAGTCCGTAGCCGGAGAAAACATGCACGGGTACCAGTAGATCGAGACTGTGCACTTATGTTTATAGTGTCCAGGGGTTTACACCCTAGGGCTTGATACACCCGAAGGGTGGACCCGGCACAGTCTGACTACAATTATGTTTGGGTCGTATTGACACCAACACGTGACGAGTTAGGCTTATAGGGAGCCGATCGACTAGACCGTTTGGTTGGACCTCGTATTAGGGTCACTTCATGTTATTGGACCTCGTATTAGGGTCACTTCATGTTATTGGACCTCGTATTAGGGTCACTTCATGTTATTGGACCTCGTATTAGGGTCATTTCATGTTATTGGGTCAAAGCTTGGGCCAAGGGATCAATACTTGTTTATTCAAGTCATGTTAGTTTGCTAGTACACCTGTGGTGCAAAAACCTAAAACCTGATTATGCGATGACACCTTTATCTATCATGCCAGTATGTAGTTATCCTTATGTTCATCCCTGCTTCTCATACCAGTTAACTTTATCAGTTTACATTGATTGTAGTAGGGCTTACTCAGTCTTTTTGACTGACCTGTTTTTCTTTCGCCTCTTTTCTTCCGGTCCCCCCCCCCCCCCCAGGTTCTCAGGGTGGGAATATTGGAGCTTAGCTTGGATTTCTGATCGCTTGCTTGTGGGATTTTAGCTCATGTACGGTCTTGACATGAAGCTAGCTATGGTTATCACTTATTTTGGGGATAGTACTTATGTATTTCAGTTTTTCAGTTGATGTTGTTTTTATCTAGACTTGTTTATTTGGAAAGTTATTGTACCAGACTTGTTTTGAAATAGTTTGAAATCTTCCGCTGATTTACTTATCTTATTTACTCTGTTTACATATATACATATGTTCTTGTTCTGCCTTGATATATCATTATGCATGTTTACCCGATTCAAACGCCCCTCCAAAGTTAGAGTGCTTGCAAGAGTCACCCTGGCGGAGGTGGGGTGTTACATTTGGTATCAGAGCATATGGTTTACGAGAAGGAACAAAAAGGTTTTTAAAACTTTTTGAAAACTATTTTCAAAACCAAGTATAAAGTATTTTCCCAAAGAAAAGTCTAGTTTATTTTAAAGGCTATTCCCCAAAAAGCTATTAGCAAAATTCCTTCGTTTTTCTCCATTCTGAATCTGTCTTTTTTCTTCGTTTTCAGTATGGCCGATAACTTTGCTATTCCGGAGGGAGTACACTTACCTGTTTGGTATAGGAGACTTTTGGAGGCTAGGGCGACCGAAGCCGGCCCCGCAGATGTTCCTCCTCCTCCTCCTCCGGTAGTTAATGTTCCTCCTCCTCCTGTCGCTGAGGTTCCTCTTCCTCCTCCCCCTCAGCATCCTCAAGCTGACTTCGCAAAGACTTGCAAAGATTTCAAAGCAATGGGTGGCAAGAACTTTCAAGGCACTGAGACTTTTGTAGAGGCCAGAAATTGGTTGAAAGAGACCGAGGATTTATTTGCTATCTTTGGGTTAGATGATCAGAGGAAGATCTTGTTGGCGGTTTGGCTTATGAAGGATGAAGCCGCTTATTGGTGGGAAGTCACCAATGGTACTAGGCCTGTTGAGACTTGGGCCGATTTCAGGGCAAGGTTCGTGCTTAAGTTTCTATCTTCTGCTGAGGAGAATCTGCAAATGGAGAGGTTCATAACTTTGAAACAAGGAGATATGTCTGTCAAAGAATATGTGAACAAGTTCAATCAGTTAGCTCGTTTTGGCTTGGATATGGTGAGTACTCCTCAGAAGAAGGCTCTTCGTTTTGCTAGAGGATTGAATGAGCCGTTGCAGGGATTGGCTATGTCACATATTCCCCATGGGGCCACGTTTGAGAGCTTGGTTGATATGGCGTTACTTCAGGGAGATGTCAAGAAAGAGATCAAGATGAATGATACTCAAGCCAAGAAGACTGATTCCCAGTGGAAAGGAAATCAGGGTAATCCAAGTGGTCAGAGCAGTCAAGGCAATCAGAACAAGAACAAGAGTCAAGGCAACAAGGGGAACAACAACAAGGGCAAGAACAACAAGAGGAAGTGCCATTATTGTGGTTCAGTTGGGCATCTTATTAAGGATTGTAAGAAGAGGAAAAGGAAGAATGGTGAATGCTTTTTATGCGGTGAGACTGGACATTTCAGTAAGGATTGCCCGAAGAAGCAAGGGCAAGGCCAGGGTCAGACTCAGCGTGCTGGACCTTCAGGAGGGCAAGTTCATGCTCTCAATGCCACTCCAGTTCCCGATCGAGGTAGTATTTCTGTTGAGAGCCTTGTATATATTTATGATTTTCCAGTTCGTACCTTGTTTGATTCTGGTGCATCGCATAGCTTTATCTCATCTGATCTTGTTGATAGTTTGCACCTTAGTACTAGCTTGGTAGATGATCCCGTCTGTGTCTCAAATCCTATTGGGGGTCCGCCCATCTGTCTATGATATGTGGGGATTTGAGGATCTCTATACTGAGTGTAGAGTTCTTGTGTAGTGCTTATGTTCTTGGTTTTAGGGGATATGGATTGATATTGGGCATGGATTGGTTGTCCAGACATGGAGCCATCCTTGATTGTGAGCATAGGGTTGTGAGGCTCGTAACTCGCCTCGGAAACACCCTAGAAATTTCTTGTAATCCGAGAGGTCCCGTCATGTTGTGCTATCTTGAATCACTCGACTCGTCAATGGAAACTCTTCAGTCTGTGAGAGTGGTTCGAGAGTATCCGGATGTTTTCGATGAAGTTAGGGGGTTGCCCCCTAAGCGAGAGATTGATTTCCGCATTTATCTGGTGGATAATGCAAAGCCGGTTTCTTTGCCCGTTCGGCACATGGCTCCGCATGAAAGGCGGGAGCTAAGTAAGCAAGTGAAGGAGTTGCTTGAGAAGAACTTCATTAGACGAAGTATATCTGAATGGGGAGCGCCTGTGGTATTTGCTACCAAGGCAGATGGTTCTCTCCGACTTTGTGTTGACTATCGAGAGTTGAATAAGCTGACTAAGAAGAACAGACACCCGTTACCGAGGATTGATGATCTCTTTGACCAGCTTATCGGTGCTTCTGTTTTCTCTCAGCTTGATCTTGCTACTGGATTCCATCAGCTCAGGGTAGCTGAAGATAGTATAGACAAGACTGCGTTCAGAACTCCAGATGGATTCTTCGAATGGCTTGTCATGCCGTTCGGCTTGACTAATGCACCCGCATATTTCGTGGACTTGATGAGTAGGGTGTTCAGGGAGTTCTTGAACAAGTTTGTTGTGGTCTTCGTAGATGATATTCTGATCTTCTCTAAGGATGAGGAAGAGCACGCAAGGCATCTCGTGGAGGTGATGGATACGCTTAGAGCGCATCAGTTGAAGGCCAAGTTCTCCAAGTGTCACTTTTGGAGAAGGGAAGTTAGATTCCTTGGGCATATAGTATCTAAGCAAGGCTTAGCGGTGGATCCCGCTAAGGTAGTTGCAGTTCAGGATTGGAAGACTCCAAGGAATGCAACCGAAGTGAGAAGTTTTCTAGGTCTTGCAGGCTTTTACCGGAAGTTCATCAAGGACTTCGCGAAGATTTCCGCTCCTCTCACTAAATTGACGAAGAAAAATTTAGTTTTTGCTTGGAGCATAGAATGCGAGTTTGCTTTTCAGAAGCTCAAGAGAGCTCTCACATCAGCACCTGTTCTAGCTTTGCCCGATGGAGGGAAGTTATTTACAGTATACACCGATGCATGTGGCATGGGGTTAGGAGCTGTTCTGATGCAAGAAGGAAGAGTGATATGCTTTGGCGGTAGACAACTCAAAGTGCATGAGAAGAATTATCCCACTCATGACTTAGAGTTGGCAGCAATAGTATATGCACTCAAGGCTTGGCGCCATTATCTTCTGGGAGAAAGATTTGAGCTTTATACCGATCACAAGTCATTGAAGTATCTCTTTTCTCAGAAGGATCTGAATCTGAGGCAACAAAGATGGATGGAATTCTTGGCGTCCTACGATTTTGAGATAGCTTATACCCCTGGCAAGGGGAATGTGGTAGCAGATGCATTGAGTAGAAAAAGGTTGACTCTGAGTCCACTATTCGTTGAGATGAAGAATTTAGAGTATGTGGCAACCTTTGATTTCTCTTTGGCGGTTGAGTCGATGACCGGTTCTTTAGCATCTCTGGAACTCAGACCTACCCTTCTTGATCAAGTTGGGGCTTCGCAGAGAGAAGACCCTAAGATAGTTGAGATTATGGATAATCTGATTCGAGGAGAGGCGTCTAGTCATCTCGCTCGATATTCTATTGATGACAAGGGTTGGCTGAGGAGAGACGGAAGGTTATGTGTTCCAATGGTAGAAGATTTAGTAAGAAAAGTTCTTGAGGAAGCACATCGCTCTAAGTTGACTATACATCCGGGCGGAGATAAGATGTATAAAGATATGAAGCGCATTTTCTTTTGGCCTGGGATGAAGAAGGATGTGGCAGAGTTTGTCTCTAGATGTATCATTTGCCAGCAAGTTAAGGCCGAGTCGAAGAAGCCCGGTGGGCTATTGCATCCTCTAGACGTTCCACTATGGAAGTGGGAGAGTATTTCCATGGATTTTATCGATGGGCTACCAAGGTCAAGGAAAGGGAATACGAGCATTTGGGTTATTGTGGATAGACTTACGAAGAGTGCTCATTTCATTCCGGTGAAGAGCAAGAGGACCGCATCTTGGCTAGCGTCTGTGTATCTTCGTGAGATTGTGAGACTACATGGAGTCCCTTCTAGTATAGTCAGTGACCGTGACCCAATCTTTACAAGTCAATTCTGGAATAGCTTGCAAGAAGCTATGGGCACGAGGTTGAATCTAAGTACGGCTTATCACCCATAGACGGACGGTCAAACCGAAAGGGTGAATAGGGTACTCGAGGATCTGTTGAGGCTTTGTATTCTGTATTTTGGTGGTACTTGGGAAGACCATCTTCCTCTTGTTGAGTTTGCATATAATAACAGTTATCAGGCAAGCATAGGGATGGCACCATTTGAAGCTTTATATGGGAGGCCGTGCAAGTCACCTACATGTTGGTGGGAGACTACAGATGAGCTGATACTTGGGCCTGATATGATCAGAGATACATCCGAGAAGGTCGAGTTGATTCGGAGACGGATGAAAGTGGCCCAAGACTGACAGAAATCCTATGCTGATAAGCGAAGAACTGATTTGGAGTTTGATGTTGGGGATATGGTTTTCGTGAAGGTTTCTCCTTTGCGGAATGTGGTCCGATTTGGAGCCGTTGGGAAGTTAGCACCGAGGTTTGTTGGACCATTCCCTATTATAGAGAGGATCGGGCAGATGGCTTATAGAGTGGAGTTGCCCGAGAAGCTTGCTGGAGTACACGATGTTTTTCATGTCTCGCATCTCCGGAAGTGTTTACATGAATCAGCAGAGGTTGTTGAGCCAAGTGTTCTGAAAGATGTGGAAGTGGAGAAAGAGGCTACCTTGAGGAGAGCTCTGATTCGTATCTTGGGGACGGAGACCAAGAAGCTAAGGAATCGAGAGGTTAAGTTGGTGAAGGTTCAATGGGGTGAAGCCGAAGAAGACGCAACTTGGGAAACCGAGGAGAAGATGCGTGGTAAGCCATTCCTTTTTGAGGGTACACTCTCAATCTCTTTTCTTTGTTAGCATATCTTTCTCTTTGCTATCCATGTTTATCTAGTTTATCGTGTTAATCTTGTCGTGAGAACCTTAGGTAGAAACCCTTTGGATGAAACATGTGTTTGAAACATGTTATGCTTGATGTTTGCAAGTGGTTGCAAGTGTTTGCAAGTGGTTACTCGTGGATGCATTATACACATTAGGCACTAGATCGGCTCACACACTCCTCATATTGCATATGCATGAGTGTTTACGCTTATTCATGGATGAAATTTTTTGTGTTATCACATGGATGTTGCATATGGATGTATGTTATGTGCACACATATAGATGTTATACATTATGTTAGGAATCGCATACATATGGATTCATTTCACTAACATAATTTGCATTGATGATATTTGCATTAGATAAGTACATATACACACAACTTTGCATATGTTCATGCAACATTTAGAATCTTGTAAGGACAATGATTGCTCGTGGATGATGTTTTGAGTAGATGGATGTTGGATGGTAGGATACGTTCTTCCTAACTTGAAGATTTCGGGGACGAAATCCTATAAGGAGGGGAGAATGTAACAACCTGTATTTTTAATAACCTGTTATAACATAATCAAGGCAGAATTTAATTCTAAAATCTGAAACAAGGGAAACGGGCTGTGCCATTGCGTTCGTCTCGGAAAAATACGCGAAATAGAGTCCGAGTTTTCGAAAATCGGAGTCCGTATGACTCGATTAAGGCCCAATGAAGTTTTCAGAAAATTTCAAGTTCAAAACAGATTTCGAATTTCGGGTTCAAAATTCGAAAAAGGGTCAGATTGGGCCAGGCGGGAAAATTCCCGCCAGAGCACCCAAGTCGACAGCCCTGTCGACTTGGGAGTCGACTTGGTTGGACCCAAGTCGACAGCCCTGTCGACTTGGCTGTCGACTTGGTTCAGCCGGGCAGTTTTGCCTGGTGCACCATTTTGGGGTTTTGGTTAGGTTTTGGGGCCAGATTCGGTTTTAAGGGCTGAGATTGGAATTAGGGTTTAATCCTAAGGCTAGAACTAATCCTAATCTCTATAAATAAGCCCCTAACCTAACCCTAAATCATCATTATTCAACCCTACAACTAAACTATGGCAAAATCATTCCTCTCATGGCCTCCACTCTCTTCATAAAATTCTAAGTTATTTCTATGAGAGATTTTCCATGCATACAAGTGTTTTCAAGCTTGTATGAGTGTCATTAGCTTGCATTCAAGTCAAGTTTCCACATTTACATCATAAAGCAAGAGTTTTGATCATTTTTGCTCAAAGGTTTTTCTATTGGAGCTTGCATTTTGGGTTTATTTGATTGCATAAGGGCTTTGTCTCAATCTTATATTTGCTTATACTCGTTTGAGTCTTCATAAGCATTGTAAGCCCTTTTCTACTTTCATATTTAAACTCTAAAGTTAAATGAATGATGCAAGTTTGGTTGATCATTATGATATGCAAGTTTATCATGTTATGTTATGCAAGTTTGCTATGTTATGATATGCAAGTTTGCCATATGATATGCAAGTTATGTTATGCAAGTTTGGGTTGATCATTTTGCTCATGTTATCATGTTATGCAAGCTTATCTTGGGTTTATGAGCTTAAAGCTTCAAGCTTTATGCTAAAGGTTGCATTTTGGCAACATGTAAGTTATCATATCTCTTATGATAACTTGCATGTGAGGCTAAATGCGAACTTATGGCCATTTCTACATGTCATTTATCACCATGTATCACCAATATGCTAAGTTTGGTTTTATGCATGCTTTTGAGGCCTAAAAATGTAATATGCAAGTATATGAACATATGTACATTTCATATGCCACCATGTTAAACTTGTGGCTTCAACACCTTTATGTCATGATTATGCCAAGTTCCCTCTTTCTATCCTTTATGCGCTATTGCGATATGTAAGCGATGGGATTGCGTTTGGGGTTGGGTAAACTTAAAAGACATAAAAACATAAGATTGGGAATTTACCTATTAAGTTAGGTCTACCCATTGGGAATTTACCTATTAAGTTAGGTCTACCCAAATGCTTGAAACTTGTAACATGTTTTGGAAACATGATGGACATGACACTTAGAAAATATAAGTGTGACCAACTCGAGGTTGGGTTGAGTTTGTAGCGTAAACCTACCCGGAACCGACCGGCTTAACTAGTTGCTACAAACAATAGGACCCAATGTGAGAAGTTGGTCATGTTGGACCTTGAACCCGAGGTTAGACCAAGTTGTGGTGTAAAGCTACCCGGAACCGACCGGCTTAACTAGTAACCGCAACGAAGTCTAATGTGAGAGGTTAAGGCACATTAATTAATTAATGCCTCATGATTAGGGTTTAAGTCATGGTCCACTTAATACTTAATCAATGCGGGCTTGGTAGATTAATCAGGGTTAAGTCGTGAACTCATCGTTACACTTAACCAAGTTAATCCATGATTAGCAAGAGGGTTAAACCGTACTTAACCCACTAGAAAATCCTAGCAATGGGGGTCCACTCCAGCAGTAATCCCAAGTTTGTATCATTAAGACCCTAGGGAGTAGGCTAGGGAGGGAGCACGATTACTGGACTTGAGGTAAGTGACCAAAAACGACGGCAGAGTGGTACGCCGGTGTAGTTCCGGACGGACTATGGTCGTGCACGTAGTCCGTAGCCGGAGAAAACATGCACGGGTACCAGTAGATCGAGACTGTGCACTTATGTTTATGGTGTCCAGGGGTTTACACCCTAGGGCTTGATACACCCGAAGGGTGGACCCGGCACAGTCTGACTACAATTATGTTTGGGCCGTATTGACACCAACACGTGACGAGTTAGGCTTATAGGGAGCCGATCGACTAGACCATTTGGTTGGACCTCGTATTAGGGTCACTTCGTGTTATTGGACCTCGTATTAGGGTCACTTCATGTTATTGGACCTCGTATTAGGGTTACTTCATGTTATTGGACCTCGTATTAGGGTCATTTCATGTTATTGGGTCAAAGCTTGGGCCAAGGGATCAATACTTGTTTATTCAAGTCATGTTAGTTTGCTAGTACACCTGTGGTGCAAAAACCTAAAACCTGATTATGCGATGACACCTTTATCTATCATGCCAGTATGTAGTTATCCTTATGTTCATCCCTGCTTCTCATACCAGTTAACTTTATCAGTTTACATTGATTGTAGTAGGGCTTACTCAGTCTTTTTGACTGACCTGTTTTTCTTTCGCCTCTTTTCTTCCGTTCCCCCCCCCCCCCCCCCAGGTTCTCAGGGTGGGAATATTGGAGCTTAGCTTGGATTTCTGATCGCTTGCTTGTGGGATTTTAGCTCATGTACGGTCTTGACATGAAGCTAGCTATGGTTATCACTTATTTTGGGGATAGTACTTATGTATTTCAGTTTTTCAGTTGATGTTGTTTTTATCTAGACTTGTTTATTTGGAAAGTTATTGTACCAGACTTGTTTTGAAATAGTTTGAAATCTTCCGCTGATTTACTTATCTTATTTACTCTGTTTACATACATATGTTCTTGTTCTGCCTTGATATATCATTATGCATGTTTACCCGATTCAAACGCCCCTCCAAAGTCGGAGTGCTTGCAAGAGCCACCCTGGCGGAGGTGGGGTGTTACATTGTTACCCAAACTTAGACCACCCTTTTTGATTGGGACTGGAATTAGATTCCTTCACCTGTCACAAAGGAACCTACCCGGAAATACACAATATTAATACACTAAAAATCAGCAAACTTTGAAAGTGCAAAAGTATCACATAGGTTATCTTTGTAGGGTTTGATAAATCAGCCTTATTGTTTACAATAATGTCAGCTTTTTTCCTTCAACTTTTACTATAATTTGGGGCAGCGGATAAACAAATATTGGTGCAGAAGATATTAAAAATGATGACAAAGATGATTTTCTATGTAATATACTGTCTAATTAATACCCACTAATTCATTTATGATTCTTATCTGGATCTATCGAATTTAAACTCATATTTTCTAGAATATATTCGACAACGAAAGAAAATTACAGTTTTATTTAACCATATTTAATTGAAGAATATACCAAATAAGGAAATACAAGTATATAACTGAGAAAGAAACATTCGTAAACAACTACTTAGGAAAAGAGCTACCATGCCCTCATAAAAATTCAAATTATGTAGTACTTTTTTCTAATGATTTAGACAAAAGTGCCAAAATTCTACATTAACTCGACTAATGAAAGTGACCCCTACCTGATAATTAATATCTTCACAAAATCACCGAATGAGCGTTTAGAAATCAACCAAACACAACATTCGCTAATAGAAGTTGTAGGGATTAGTTGAAAGAGTACAAATGAAGTGATGAACAGACAGACAAAATATCCTGGATAAACAGTAATATGAGACTGATTTATACATGTGCTAACATTAGCTTATCAATCATGATGATTTTTAATCATATCCATAATGTTGTGTTCTAGCCGATCAAAAACTATTTGCTTTTTTCTTTTCCGTGAACATGATGATTAAATACAGTGATTTTATAGTTTGGTTCTCTATTGAAACAATGTATCAATTCTAGGTACGAATTGCTTAAAAAATAAATTAGGTGAGAAGTTTTTCTTTTTAGAAAAATCACGAAATCAAACACCACCAAAAAGGAAAACACGAAAATCACCTGGAACCTGAAATTCCACAATGGATCTCAAATGTAAATCGACGCTTATATGCAGCTACTTTGCTGAGGATTGCGAACAACGAACAAAAAGTAACATATGGGTATATATAAGGAGGAATCGGAACGCCCAAGGAAGCACGATCACACAAGAGGCAAGGAGGATGATGCAAAAGTAGAGCGAGAGGCCATGTTGCCCAGAACATTTCCACCACCTCCACCTTTTCCACCTCCGTTGTCGTCCTTTCCATTGTTGGATCCAGATCTGGATCCGCTGTTATTGGGGACGCCAGAGCCAGAATTGGAGAGAATGTGTTTGGAGAGGTTGGTGCTTTGGGAAATGGGGATTCTTTGCGGTCGTAAATAATGAAAATCAATGGAGACGAAAGTTATGGCCCTGGCTTCAAACGTGAAGAAAGGGGATCCGATGATAGGGTTTTGGGGTAAAAGCGGGAAACGAAATTTTCAAGAAAAGACAACGGGAATGTAACAATTAGAAATTAGAAATGAGACATGTAACATAGGGTTGTCATGGATACCCGAAAAATCCGAAATCCGTCCGCATCCGTACCGAAAAGCGGATAAATATCCGATATCCGAAAAAGCGGATGCGGATGCGGATATAGGCGTATCCGCATCCGAAAATTATCCGTCCGCTTTTTTTCACAATTATTGCTTAAATTATGTGTATTTTAACATAATTAAATATACTAATTTATTATTTTGTAAAATTGAAAGTCTACTAAATGCACGTTAATTGCTCAAAATTATATATTATCATCATATTTATTTGTATTTAGCACTTTTGTAATCAATTGGGTTGAAAAAGCTTAATATTTAGCTTTAAAAAACCTTTTATGTTCATTGATTTATTGACCGTAGCGGAGTGGATAATTTTCCGATATCCGTCCGTATCCGCGGATGCGGATATCCGATATCCGAAAATGGTTTCGGATGCGGATACGGATATGGCACTATCCGTATCCGAAAGTATCCGTTGACAGCCCTAATGTAACAGACGGAAAATATTGAACACGGTTGTACAGATCTAATTTTTAATTGCTAATTGAGGGCTAATGGAAGAAAACAAATTGTTTTCGCATTAAATGACAAACGCATTTCCGAATCAAGTAGAATTTTTTATTAGAAATATAATTATTGTAAGTTTATTTGAAATTAAAGCATTTACATTTGAATCAAAAAGCAGGCTGAACTAAAAACTTATGCTATCTTGCGTAAGCGAAAGTTGTAAGGCTTCAGTACACATTACAATAAATTTTGTAATATTAGCTGCTAATTATTAATATTTGTAATTATTAGTATTATTGATAAATAATAATTAATTTTCAAAAATTAGTATCTAAAATTAAATTATTACTTCTTAACTATTGTAGTAATTACTTCTTCTTAAGATTTATTATTATATTAAGTAGTAAAAACTAATTATAATTTATTAATTCTTAATTAGCACTTATGATTAAATGTTGTTAATTACTTAGTTATTATTTATGAATATTGAGATGCAATATACTCATATTTTCACTTGGTTATTAATTATAAATTATCGTTTATTTATTTATTATGATTAGTTATTTAATTATTTCTTATTTATTTAATATTTAAACATATTAATATTTCAAATTAATTATTACTTTTTATCCATTGGTTTTTATTATTAATTTATTATTATTAATAATTATTTACTTATTTTATGATTTTTTAAATGTTAATTATTATTATTATTTATTATTATATAATTACCAGTTATAAATATCACTTTATAATACTTAAAATTTTATTATTAATTTGTTATTATTAAATATTAATCTTAATTATTAGCAGTTAATCATTTAATAGTAACTATTTAAAATTAATTATTAAAAGTTAATCACTAAATGCTAATACTTATTTTTAATAACATGTTTTTCGCTACTGGCTTTATCATTTGTAAAAAAAATACAGTTATTGCAAGTGGCGAAAACAATTGCTATAGATATCTATTTGTAACTGGCTTGGAAGCGCAGTTGCAAATAATATGTTTGTTGCAACTGTTATGAAAGCTTAGTTGCTAAAAGTATGATTTTGCAACAGGAAGGGAAGTGCAGTTGCTAAAAATATATTTTTCGCAACAGAAAGAGAAGGCCTGTTGCTAAATCTCATCTACAGCAACTGCTATAATAGGTCTGTTGCTAAATACCATTTACTGCAACTGTCATGTGTCGCTTGTTGCAAATAACTATTTGCAATAGGGTATTTTTCATGTAGTGGCCCTACCTGTTTGGATTTTCCTTGGTCCTTTTGTCAGGTTTTGGCAACAACGTCTTAGACTCTTTTGGCTTATCCTTGCTCCTCTTGTTAGGTTTTGGTAAGGGCGTCTTGGACTCATCTGGTTATTTGTTGTTAGTTATTCTTACTTATCCTTGGTCCTCTAGTGTAATGACCTAGATTTTTCAATCATTTGAATTTGAATACTTAAATCTGTTTTAAATATTTTATTTGGAATATTAATGGATTTTTTATATAGAATTCATTTATTAAACGAAGTTTAAACATATAATTTATATTTAAATTAAAACGAGCTCGTAACGTCGTAGTAGTTCGTAATACTACGGTTTGAACTTCAATTGAATATACAAGATCTATTTTAAGTCGGAATTCTGTAAAACACGAAACATTCGAATTTATTAGATTATAATTTTTCTAATAAAAAAGAGAAATCAAGATTTTATCTTATATATTATGAGTTGTGCCCAAATCAAAATTTCAGATAGTCTCTATGGAATCCTATATAAACTATAGCGTTTATTTAATAAATCAAAAGGAATTTCTATAAATTTGGATATCGTTTAACTCGAAAATGTTAATGTTGAGTTATAATTCCATACTGGTTGAATTTAAAGTTGTATATTATTCCGTTTGGATATATACGACACTAATAATTTATTATTATTAAATTTAATTGTTTTGGAATTAATTAATATTTTATCTATATTATTTAAGCCTTAAGAATAGCCATTTTCCAAATGACCACCGTTTTCGACGAAACTAATTTTATTAGAAAACTTACAGCTAATTATTGTAAGATTTCCAATTTGGAGCCAATCATAATTATTTTGAGAGTGCGCAAAGTTTAAACGTGAACCGGTGCATAAATTGGAACTAAAATAAGGTTGTTGTGCAAACGAGATCAGATTTCGATCAAACGAATTTCATTGGGTCTGGAACGTCAAGACGTAGCAGTATGTCCATTTTCATTGCGCTTGGAGCTCGTGTGTGGCGATACGAATATTAAACGTTCAACGTTATATAGTGATAATTCAAATATGAACAAAATAAAATATAAATCATTTCCTTTCCTTACAAGCCACATCCTCAATTCATTTTCCTACACGCAGCCTAAACGTGATGCCCTCATTTTCTCTTCTATAAATAGGTTTCCTTCCTCTTCTTCTTTTTTCTCGCTGAAACAAAACAAAACCATCTCCACTTTTAAATTTTTATCTCCTTATCCATAAAGATTTAGCTTGGTCGTCTACTAGGGAAATGTAGAGGTGATCGAGGGGGGCCCACTGCCGAAGTTTGGTGGGGGCTGGTGCGGTGTGGTGGCGGTGGTGGTCGATCTAAGGTATTGGGTGTGTTTTTGTGCGACGTTTGATTTTGGATTTTTAGTGATTTATAGGGGTCTAAGTAGATCGGGGTTTCAAAAGATGAAATAGAGAGCAGAAGGAGGGCGTCATAATGGTGGTGGTTGTTTGCGATGCGGTGGTTGGAGGTGATGGCTGGAGGCGTCTAAAGTGGCGGGTTGTTGGGTTTGATTAAAGCACAGGTTTTGATTAACTATGATCAAACGGTCGCAAATTAGATGTTGGGGTCAAAAGGGGGGATGAAGCCTGGAGTGTGGTAGTCAAGTTGGTGGAGGCACGACAGCGAATGGCGGTTGGTGGGCAGCACTAGGTGCAGATGATCAGTACTGGGCTGGTTACGTATTTTTGGAGATTGTGGGATCCATCGTGGGTTGTTAAAGGCATGGTTAGTCGGAGGTTGGAGATTGGACACTGGCGGTCTTAGGGGAGGCTCGCCGTGTGTTCTAGTTGTATAGGGAGGCGATAGCGATCGTTAAAGGGAGGGGGTGGCTTTCGTGCTTTGTAATTTCAAGGGAAGACCGTGTTCTTTTTTAATTTGCCTGGGTAAAGAGAGCTTTGAGCGTGAACAGGTTAAAGTGGATGGCTGGTCTGGCAGCATGGGTGAGGCATAAATATATATAAATATATATATATATATATATATATATATATATATATATCTGTTTATTTAAAATAATTATTGTAAACAAACTTATTTTTTTTATAACTTAGTCATACAGTGTCAGAATTTAACAAACCAGGGTACGTTGGAATCGTATCGACGAGCCCAACAAGCTGGAGCTGGTTTTGTTAGCATTGGAAGCGACTGGAATCTTTAATAAAATTAAACGCATGTTTAATTTTATTTAAATGAATCGTTTTAATCGACAAATAAAACCGAGGTAGGTATAACTCACGCAGTTTGTCCCACTTATATTTTATATAAGTCGCATTTAATTTTTGTATGTTATGATTGTTACTTTTTGGATGACTACTGAATAGATATATTGACTGAACTGATTAGATTAAACGTTCGTTTAATTTAATTGAAATCAATCGTTATTTTAATCGATTGTAACCAATTGAGGTAACTTACCTTGTTGGTCGCATTTATAATAATATAAAAGAGTTAAATAAAAAGTTCGATGCTTGGATTGCTATTATTGGTTGATTATTGAAATTCATATCTATATATTGAAATAAATGATTTTATTTAAGGTAACCTATTTGAATGCAGGGAAAAACAGGTCGGAGGAATCTAACATGACTCCTCACTAATATTGGTAATGTTATCATATATGTTGACTATATTTGGTTGAATGAAATAAACTCTTATTTCATAGTTTGGTATTTTAGCGGTAGTCTGGCCCTTTAATTCCATCATTAAAATAAGAAATTGTTAGAATCAATTTTAAATCAAATTTGGAATGTTTACAGATTTATATCTTTTTAAAACGTTGATTTGCCGTCAGGCAAATCGACGTAGTTTAAGTTATAAAACTTATTTTATAACTGAAGCAATGTTTTAAATTATATTTTATACAAAAAAATAGAACTTCTATTATGAATTAATATTTTATATTAGTTCCTATAAAGTAAATACAAATGATTTGTTTTGACATTTAACAAGTTTATAAGTGAGTAAAGGAGTAATTAACCTACGGGTTAATATTTGATATAATTATTTTTAAGAAGACGGTTAACAGATAATACAGAATAATTATATTAATCTAATGGGAATAATAATTTGAAATCAGTTAACAAGTAACTGATGGTTTCCAAATTGACTAAGTCAACGGTTCAATTTTTACTTAGTAATGAAATAGTTTAGCAAATAATGGTTTGAAATTAGTGAGATTTCTTAGATATTAATTAACCTTTTAACGATGTATGTAGTTAGTTATTGTTTATTAAAGTGATTAACTAATCTAATTTTAATTAGTAATGAAATAAACTTTTTTACTTTGCTAATGATGAAGTTAATAATTATCGTTTTAATCAAAGTGATCACTTCTTAAATGGAATTCGTTTAGGATAGTAATTGAGTTTATAGGGAGAAGTGAAGAAAAAAATTTAGATGCTAATAAGACTAGAATTGAAAACGAAAGGGAATTTCAAGAAGGAAAGGTGATGGATTATTAAACCATAATTTAAATTAATTTGAGATTTCAAAGTAGAATAAGTTTTAGAATTACGAACTTTTATCTATTCTGAGATAAGAACGTTGTCCATCAAGGTCTAAGAGGTAAATAAAATACCCTAACTTGAACAGCCTCGCTATTAACAAGAGATGGTACTGGTTTGTAATGGTAAAGGAGGCTATAAATAGTTTATTTTTTCTATAAAAGGAATATTGCAACATATTTGCAAGGTTTTGAGGTGTAAAAAGAATTTATTAATGAATATACTAAGGAAATAATTTATTGAATATGAAATGAATGTGCTAAGAAAAGGGTTAACGATATTGGAAAGGAATCCATAACGTATTTTATGAATGATAAGTTGAAATAAATTAGTTTATTAACATATATATTTGTAAAAGGGACTTTGTTCCCAGTTTCGGACAACGAATAATAGTTATAGCAAATGTTTTGCAAATGGTATTATAAGTGAAATTTTCGATATGATCATGAGATTTAAATGGATATATCGGATTTGAGATAATATTTGAGATGATATTTGAGATAGTTTACTAAGTATATAAAATAAAAGTTTAAGGATACTCTTATATTTAAATAAGAGGTGAAATGCTATTTTCCAAGTACTGAAATATTTTAACCATTCGTTAATTGGTAAATTAAAGAGGCCAAGAGATGCTATGTACCAAACCAGTGAATTTAATTTTATGGTTGAATGGTTATTTATTTTGATAGTTAAATAGCCGACTATCAGAATCTGGCCTATTATCGATTGTTGAAATGGAAAGATCGGGATCAAATTTATATTCGAAACCATTCCGACCAGCAAATATGTAAACGCGGAAGATATTTGAATGTGGTCGAGATGGATCATTTGAAGACCTGCATAATTTCATAAAATGGAATAACTACTTAAAATCACTAGTTGATCCCTAGAGATATACTGTTATTCTGTCGTGGTTGGAATATACGGTTTTTGCAATGACTTCTCGCTACTGATCCTTGTGGTGATTTCTAAATAGAATATGGTAGGAGAGTGCCTTCGATTCATCTTGTTCCTGGATGACTTGTATGGACGAAGTTCTGACGGAGTTTTTCCTAAGAATCACGTACATTGATTTTTACAAATATACCAAGATAGGTGGCAAAAATGGAAATTTCTACGCCATAAATGACCTACTGCAGCCCCTAGGATATGATGGAGTATGTGCTAAAAAATGTCGATGTAGGCAAAAAAGATCAAAGGCAATATTTTTCTGGTGATGCATTTTGTCGCATTGCCATAGAGTCAAAGGCAACATTTCTAACATCCAATGACAACATTTTCTTGATGTTTCCACATATACTAATTTTACTTAATAGTGGGCTCACATATTATCTATAGTAACACTTTTACCATCCAATGGCATCAATTTGCTAGTTTATCACAACATTTACCATCACATATTGCAACATCTACCATCACATACTGCAACATTTACCATCATATACTGCAACATTTTGTTGAATATAGCGATATTTATTGAATAATGTGCTATTGACTCAATTGGATATTCAACAGTATCTTATTCAAATACTTTATTTCAACATTTCAAATAGTATAAATTTTCTAACTTCATTATTGTACATTCACTAGTATATTACACAGTCGTTCATATTTACATACATTCCTCACTACATTGTCACTCGATTCACTCATATACAAACTCACTAACACTCTCTGATACACACACAGTCTTCAACTGCTTCCATATCTATCTATCCAGCCATTTGCACACCTGTCGGTTATAGAAACACAAACAATAGACTAGAACAAAATAGATTTAAATTCGAGCAAATACAAATTTATTTTAAATTTTATTTGCCTCAGATTTTTGGTGTGTTTCTCATCATCTTTCTGGGCTTGGTATGATATGCATTTTTGACGATATTCAAGTATAGCACAATACTATACGAGATTGTATACAATCTAGTATAGAAAGCAAGCCTAATACTTGAATATATCAAATCTCGAATGCATTTAGTCTAGATCAAATAAATATATGTATTTTTCAGTTTAATATGCAAGTATGGAACAATATTATACGGTGTATTCTGATGATATACAAGGATGGCACAATACTATCTGAAGGTCATTAATTCGTTCTTATTAGTTTAGAAGTACAACTCGGTTAACATTATGAATCTCTCGTCCTAATCCTTTTGAAGACGAGCCGTCGTTCATTCTGGAGGACTTACATTGTTTGACAAAATATCAGTCCGACTTGAAGGACATAGTTACCAAAGCAAAAGCCAATCCACATTCATTATTGAAGGGGTATAAGCAACAAAAAAATAGTGAATTTAAATTTAAATTCAAAATAGTCTTAGCAGCAATCGCTTCTCGCAGTTGAACTCCTCCATAGCATACGAACAGATCAGCACCACCGGGCATCCGAGCCTGTAAAAAGATATCACATTTTCCTTGATGTATTGAATCAAATAAATTCACGGCTCAAAACTAATTCTTTCATAAAGATTTGAAGTCAACTTGCTCAAACTAACACATCTTCATGTAGAAAGGGTAATTTCATTAGATTAAAATGAAGAAGCAGGGTGTTAATTCCAGTATTCCAAAAGTTACGATTGGTACATGAATGAAACTAAAGTTTTTGATTTATATATAGCGCTAACTGTCTTGGAGTTGAATGCATATGTAAATTATGGAAATGTTGGTGTGAAAATCAGTGTGGGCAGTTATACTAGCATGCTAGTTCATACGGTTATGATACTTTGAAATGCACAAGGGGACAGAAACTAAGCACAAGTCCTCTAAAATACAAATAGTTTATCAACAGCATTAAACCAATTGAATTTCTCTTTCGAAAACTGGTATATCGCAGTTTATAGGAATTATAAGATGCAATAAATTATATGATACAGATGAGTCTTTCAAGATTTGCATTACCTCAAGATCGGTTGCATCATCTCCGATCATGATCAAAGTTTGATATCCATGAATCTGCAAACAACAGGCGCATGAAATAAAGATAAAAGTGCATAACCAACTGAACTGATACTGCAAAAATACATGGGTTCAAATGTTGAATAGCGTATTAATAGCAGTTATTGAACTAAAACTTCAGTTTTAACATAACTTTACAGGTGAAGTGATATACCTGAGGAAAGTTTAGCCCAACGTTAAGTCATTCCACACCTGCAGAGCAGACATTGCCTTGTCAACTTTCCTTTTCACACCTAATTACCAAATAAGACGAACCAACATCCACTTAAAATAAACAATAAAATAGCATGGATGGCTAAAAACACAAAATCTTAACAGCAATCAGACTTACGTTCTTCAAGTTGTTGCTCTTGAAGTTTTTGAAACTGCAAGTTGACTTATCTTATTAGATACATGGATCAGACACGTCCCCCAAAGACATGCCAAAAGAAGACTTCAAGATTTTAGCTCTCATTATTTGAGCATGAAAATACATATCATTTCTTCCAACAGAGGTTCATCCAAATCAGAGAAGTTACAGGTTATTGCAAGTAGAAGATGTAAGTCAGTTTCCTTATTAAAACACACTGCAATTGCTCATCCTACATCCCAAATAGTAAATTGGAATGGCATTTTTGACAAGAAAATACAGACACAACAAAGAAAAGAAAACAAGTCTAAAATATTCAATCACCCGTTTAGTATTTCAATGTTGTAAGCAAGATCGTTTGCAATACAAAAAAAGAGCTGCTCAGCATACAGACTATTCGGATTTAAAGCTTAAACAATTTCCACAAATTGTCAAACTTCTTCCTTACTAGGTCGTTTTAAAATATCAATTCATAGGAGATAAATAATGAAATCCTGTCTAAAATTAGTAAAAGAAGGGATAAACCTTAGATGTTAGGCACAGATGCGGAACCAAGCTCCCAGTAACCATGCAGCACACCACCCACTTGACGGGTTAGCTTGATAGCAGGAATTTGATGAGAAAACGTCATACTTTCATCCAAGGGGAATACCATGACATGCTCACTGCCTCCTTCCATATCTGGCTTGAACACAAAATTATATTCATCTACTCGGGTCAACATGTGAGCTTTCACTGAAGTAGCGACGCCAAGGATTTTCGTGAATGGAATCTGCACACATTCACACATACTGTGGAGAAATGGAATCTGCACCCTGTTTCTTAACTTTGTGATCATTACAGTATGTGTGGATGTGTGCAAAATCTGTAATCCTTCTTCGATTTTACTACTAACCTGTTCTTTTAAACTTTCCACTCTGGCTAAGTGTACTTGTTTCACAAGTTTCAACTAGCATACATTAATAAATAATCACAAGGTTAGCACATAAAAACTATAAAATATAATGCTGATTAGTATGCTTGTTTCACAATTTAATAGTTTCAGCTCTTTCAATAAATTACAAGTAAACAAGGTTTATGCAAGAACTAAATTACAATTCACGCAGTTCCACAGTTTCAGTTTCACAGTTTTAGTGGTCACAAGTAATAACTAGTATACGTTAAGCTTGTGATAATCACAATTTCACATTTACGGCTCCAGTTTATATACTTGGTAAATCTTAGATGGTTTAACTGGTTATGACTTGCTAATAAATTACATTATGCACTAGACATAAAAATGACAGATGACATAACAAACCTTTTTGTATATTTAGACATAACAATGATAGATTCGCAATGTCCCTTTAGAAACTACCTGAAGATTGAACCTAATGCTATGTAACGCCAATGTGCAACTTATGTTGATCAATAAACAAGAAATAGCTTGATTAACTGTAAATTTCTACAAAAAGCTATCCAGAACAACAAATTTAGGATTTGCCTTAGGATCACGAAATTTATCCATGTTTACGGATTGGTAGAAAATTTTCTTCAGTATAAAATGCATGGAAGTGCAATGCACATTGTTAAAGCTGTATGAAAATGTGTAACCAACTCCGGACATACATACGTAAAAAATTGAAGAAAACTGGCTCCGCAACTGATTACACTTGTGCACATCCCAAAAATTATTTGATTAAGTTACAGCTCTCAGTTTTATCTCATATTAAATGACGTGTCTCAAATTAGTAGTAAATACCTTTTGACTTAAGCATTGGTCATCATTATCCGTATTGCTCAACTATATGCAAATCCCTGCATGGGACCATGATTTGATGATTAAATTATGGTTTATTAGAGCAGCACGATCTTCTCCTATAGTATATTATAAAGATTGAAAGAATATAAATAAAATACATCACATGGAAAAAATTGGGAAACATTATCATATAAGAATAGATGTTAAAGATCATGCTGACATAAATGCCAAAACTATAAAGTAAAAGACGCTATCAACCTTGTAGCATGTCTAATTCATGGTCCAAGACCCCAAGTATGTTTTTCCATCTTCATCGAAAAATATAAACTAAAAGATCATTTCACCGATTTCTGTCTTAAATTTAACAGAGAATATATAATATTTTGGTTTGAAACATTGTGCTAACCTGAGCACTGAACTCAACGCATCCCTGCGATGACCAGAAACCAAATGATTCTGACCACGATGACCAAGTTTAGTTTTGAAAGTCTTTCTATCTAAAGCTTCCACTGTTTCCACTGCGTAATTCTCAAACTTCAAAATCACGAAATCCTTTTGTGCTGAATTTCTAAATAGATTTCGATTTTATAATCCAGATCGAAACAATTTGGTAATTGAAATCTCAAAATTCATTTGATATTCAAACTGAATCGATCTAGAAACTGAAATCCTGAAATTGGTATGGAACTTGGATTGGCGATTTGGGTGAGAACGAAATGAAAAGGAAGAACGTGAATGAAATTTTAGCGGGAAACAGAGGAAGCGTAACAGACAGTGGATGGATGGTTGAGATTTTGTTTTAACTAATGTTGTGGATCGTGAAGGTATATTTTTTTTAAGTTTTTTTAGTTGGAATATATCTAGGGATACTGCAAAATCGTGTTGATATCTATGCTAACACCTTGAAGAGAATGTTGTAACGGACAAAAATCAGCATAGATATTGTTACATTATGGCTAGAAAGTAGAAACATTATGTAATTTCGTTGCAGTATGTCCTTTATGGCATAGAGAAACTTCTTTTAGCTTAACACCCAAAGTTTATTTGTGGACGTCAATTAATGATTTGACGTATCTGATGATGTGACATTCAAATTTACGAGATGTTCTTTGAAAGATAATCGTAACCTCAAGCCTCATTAACCGGGAAAATAACAGAAACCAGGCAGGTAGCATGGCTATGTGAGTCATTTCCATTAGAGTGTACTGTCACCATCTAGAGAAAATTCTTGCTTGTTCCTCTTTCATTTTGGTATCTCCCGGGAATACGGTGGGCCCAAAACCGTAGGATGACAATATATTTGATACACTCAAGCTGAATGAGTGATCGGTCATGTTTGTCCTGCAAGATGCTCTTGTTGAACCCTAGTGTATTGCTCTCTAAAGGTACACTTTCAAAAGATGGTCTCATACTTTGTCATAGTTGGAAGCCGTTCTCCAATAAGCGTCATGCGGTTTTTGATTATATACTAAGTATGTGGAACGTAATATGCAAGCGTTATGCTAGATGGTTATTTATTTGCAGTTTGATAGACACTATTATAGTATTACCGGGTTTGACATATCAAAATTTCTAGGTTATCATAATGTAAAAATCATCCACGTTTATCTGTGGACTGGTCATACGATTATCTTTTACTTTCAAAAAAATTTCTAAAGTCAAGCAAGTTGAATGTTACTTAAACTTAGTGAGTTTACTCACACTGGTTCACCAGACTGATCCATGGCGTTTGCAATGCTCGGATCATACCAAATTTTACAGGTTCAGGTTAGGATGCTACATAGATCAGAAGACATGTTGTAGAAGTCCAGACGTATTTAGTATTTATTCCGCTGTATTTTGTATATGAGGACAGGTTGTATGACTGTCCAGATATATTAGTTGTCTGTTGTACTCTGATGATTGTAAATATTTATACAAGTTCTTTATAAAGATTTATTTCTATGTTATATTTTATTCCGCTGCGATGTGAGACTCTGTGTTGTGTAATTAGTTTGATCTTTCTTCTTCTTCTATACTAAAATTTCTATCTTATTCTTCTCGTATCTTTTATTTTCTTTCTATTAAAGACGGATTTTATTGCAATTTGGGTTGGACATGTATGGTATTAGTCAACTCAAAGGATATGGATTTGCGGGTCTTTACATCTAATCAGATTTTGGCTTATTACGGGAAACCAAGGATTTTCTTTCTCAAAACTTCGAAATGAAAGATATAAGAGACGCTTCTTATGTGACTGGAATAGAATATTCCATGACATATCACGTAGGATTTTAGGACTATCTCAAAATGCTTGTATCACATAAGTTTTAGAAAATTTTGGCATGACGTCATGTGATCCTAATGCTGCTTTAATTTAGAAAGGGAACAAATTCAACTTAAGTCAATGCCCTCAAACTGAGTTAGAACATGATCGAATGAGAGGCTATCCTTATACATCTCTTGTAGGGAGTTTGGGATATATACATGTTTGATCTAGACCAGACATCAGTTTTCCAGTTGGCATGCTAGGTCGCTACCAATGAAATCCAAGCATTGATCATTGGAAAACAGCAATGAAAGTACTGAGATACCTACAAGGAACAGAGAAACTTATGCTCACATTTAGGAGTGTTGATCACCTTGAGATGATTGGATACACTTCATAATTTGGTGGATGTGTGGACACTAGAAGAGCACTTTTGGTTATATATTCATGTTAGCTAGTGATGTTGTCTCATGGAGAAGTGGCAAATAGTCCATTATT
The DNA here is from genome assembly GCA_030737875.1 of Allium sativum. Taxonomy (NCBI): domain Eukaryota; kingdom Viridiplantae; phylum Streptophyta; class Magnoliopsida; order Asparagales; family Amaryllidaceae; genus Allium; species Allium sativum. Next base: position 41,752,107 of record CM060913.1, read on the forward strand.
GCATCATCCACTATGGAGGTTGAATTCGTAGCATGATTTGAGGCTACGATTCAAACATTATGGTTGCAGAATATTAATTCAGGGTTGACAATCATGGATTCTATTGCTAGACCGCTGAAAATTTATTGTGATAACACCGTAGCTGTATTCTTTTCAAAGAATGATGAGTATTCCAAGGGTATAAGCATATGGAGATGAGATACTTATTATTCAAGGATGAAGTTCGAAAGAAAAAAGTGTCAATTGAGCACATAAACACTCGTGCTAATATAGCAGATCCATTAACTAATGAGTTATCACCTAAGACATTTAAGTAACATGCTAAAGCAATGGGTCTTGAGGGCAACCAATAATTTCGCTGTTCTTATTTATGAATTTCTGGATTACTAAGTGATTTTGTTATGACACTGTTTTTAAGTACATTCGGAAATTTTCGGTTTCATATCATGAATCTTTATGTTTATGTATATATCAAAATAAAACATGATAACGGAACTAGTCTTTCATCAAGACATTAATGGAGACCATTATGATTACTTCTACTTATACAAACTTAGTTGTTTTGATTGTCTGTTAGTGGTATATAGTAGGGACTGCGTTCTTTAATTAATGTAGAACCGCTATGATCCTAATTGATAATTCAAATAAATTAAGTGTAATTAAGATAAATTTATCAAAATATCACTTCAACATTTATGCACGCCTTATGTTTGTTCCTATATGACCATTACAACACTTGTCGTATGGACCAAGCGAGAGAATGTAAGAAATTGTATACTTCTCATTATGTTGTCCATATAACAAATATAGAATTATTGATTTCATAAGGACAAGATTGCAATTGGTAAATATTATTCCATATTATAAATTATGTTAGATAAAGAATTATTTCTTCAATAGGATAAGATTGCAATCAGGGTAAATAATTCCATATAACAAATTATGTCATTTAAGAAATAGTTGATTTGACAAGGTTAAAGTCGAATTTAGAAGGTATATTCTATTAGATAACGATATTCTATATTAACGATCAACCTTGGTGAACGGTTGAGATTATATCCTTAGAGGATTTTGTCCCATCTCTCTGTCTATTTATTTTGTAATTAAGAGTATGATGAAAAATCCTTTATGTTTACACTAAAGGAGTAAAAAATGGCGGCAGCGGATCGTCTGACCATGACTTAGGCTCGTCTGCCCAAAATACATGTTTCCTTGATCTTCTTGAACCTCGAAAACAAGGTTTGAAAATTTAATTTTCGGTTCCGTCCCAACCATCTGAATTTTTCTAAATTTTGGTTTCATTTTAGTTTTGTTCCGGACCTAAGAGCTTCTCAAAAGTTTTCTTATCAGCTAAATAGTGAGCATGTTTAGTTTTAAACCTGATGTTGGATAAAATATAAAATCTAATAAGCCCACAAATGACTAGCATGCCTGAAAACTTCATCAAAATATGATAAAAGACCAAATTGACCCAATAAGAAATACTCACTCATAAAAGATAAAGCCACGTCAGTTCCATTATAGGAAACAAACACCTTAAATTGCCAGCACCCAATTCATCACCATAATTACATCGCTGCCTTGCTTCCCAGTTCATGTTAGCCACCTCTAAATCTGTCTTTAAGCTTGATGTTTGCCACCTCTAGATCTGTCGTTTTATTCCTTCATGCTGCAGCCTGTAAGTGTGAATTTAGATCTTCTTTCTCTATTTTTATCCAAAACGAAATTTTTGACAGATTCCGGTCCGATCATTGCCGGAACTGGGTCGAAATGGATGGAATTTCGGCATCCCGAACATAATCTTGAACCACGCTCAAAACATTCCTCAGGAAGATATCAATCAAAAGATGACAAGTAAGGTTCCTTGTCATGCTCCTTACTCTCTTGTTTTCCCTGGCGTGCTCCTTTTCTTCCTCCCTGCCTTGCCTTTCTAGTCTTTGTCCAGCCACTCCCAAGCCTTAACTCGTGAATGAAATCACTTATACATTACAGATGGCAAGTAATGTTCCATCATTATACCACATTGTTATTAATTTTGTATTTTCCTCTAGTGTTCAAAGTTGTGCAATTCGAAGGATTTCAAGATTAGCGTACCGGGAAGTATATCTGGAAGATGACATTATTTCAGAAGAATTAGTGGAGAAAAAATATGAAAAAGGTAGTACTTTGTTCACCCTGGTCTTGTGATATTTCTAATAGAAGCTTGACAAAGGTCGAAAGAATTAAAATGATGTTGCTTTTTGCTGTTTCTTAAACAAATCAATCGCCATAAATGTTTCCAAATTGGAAACGATTTCTTATTTGTAGAATACAAAAGATCATAAAATAAAAGGACTTTGAGATTGAGTTGCATCATAGTTATCCAAGAATGCAGTATCATGTACGTCAGTAGCAAACATCAAGTAGGCATAATTTTGTTAACTTTTGAGTCGCTAGTACTCGCTCTGTAGTGCTTCGAAAGTACTTCTTACAGTCAGAACACCATTTGGCTGGTTGGAGTTAAGGGCACTTCAAGCAGTGCCGACTGGAGGATAAGTGGGGTGATTTTTTTTCCTCGCGTTGCAGCAGTGTAAATTTGAGAATAGCAAAAGAAGGAAAGTAGGAACTCCTCGCTCTTTTTATGCTGAATGAGATCCTAAATGTTAAACTGAACACTGTTTAGTAAAAGAGAAATGATGAATTTTATTTCTCTAGAAAAATGTTTTACAGAATAGAGTAATATGAAACAGAGCATGCTACGCCTTTTATATACAAAGGCTAGCTATATACAGCGGTACAAAATGTACAGGCCCATATACAAAATGTAATGAAGTTAATGGGCTAAAGCCTTTGGGCGAGCTTCTGATATTAAGTACAGAGGAATCCTGTCTTCGATATACTCTTTTCCTTAATATGCCCCCTCAAATGAAACTAGGGTTTCCGCCTTCTACCCCTTCTTATCTTCCCCACTAATAACACGAAGCTCCTCCTTAAATCGGTGGAAATTTCTTGCTGAAAGGGCCTTCGTTAGCACATCTGCTCTCTTGAAGTAAGATGGAATGTGTCTAACTTCTAATTTTCCTCTGACCACTTGCTCACGTATGAAATATAGATCAATTTCTATATGTTTCGTGCGCGAGTGTTGAATAGGATTGGCGGATAGAGAAATTGCACTCTAATTGTCGCACCATATAATTGGCTTGTGATTCAAATCGATTTTGAGCTCACGAAGAAGATAGCTGATCCACATCAGCTCGGCGGTGGTGCTAGCAACTGATCTGTACTCCGCTTCGGTGCTCGAACGCGATACGGTGGCTTGCTTCTTCGAACACCAAGATACAGGGTTGGATCCGATGTAAACACAGTACCCAGAAGTAGATCTGCGATCGTCTGGGTCTGATGCCCAGTCAGCGTCACTGTAAGCGTGTAAATTTACATTCTTTTCAGCTTTTAGCAATAGACCATGATCTAGGGTACCAGCTAGATATCTTAATATACACTTAACAGCCTTCCAATGCTCGTCCAATGGGTTTTGCATGAACTGACATACCCGGTTTACACTATAGCATAGTTTTGGTCTAGTTATGGTCACATATTGAAGAGCACCAACAATACTTCTATAAAGTCTAACATCTTCTATAACTTCACCTTTAATTCGAGACAACCGTAGATTAGTAGTCATTGGTGTTGGCAGTGACTTAGCTTTATCCATGTTGGCTCGTTCTAGAATTTCTGTAATGTACTTCTTTTGGCATAACATGATCTCCGCATTTGATAAGTAGTTGACTTGAATGCCTAAAAAATAGTTTGCAGCTCCTAAATCTTTGATTGAGAATGCCTTATTGAGATAGTCAACAATATTATTAATTTCCTGTTCATTATTTCCAGTAATGAGAATGTCATCAACATAAACTAAAACATAAATGATTATCTTGTCTTTAGCCTTTATGTAGAGGGAATAAACTGACTTTGCCATGTTGAAACCAAGTCCAGTAAAAGTTGCTTTAAGTTTATCATACCAGACCCTGGAAGCCTGCTTTAAGCCATATAATGCCTTGTGTAGTTTGCAAACCAACCCCCTTTCTTCTGCTTTACTGTAACCTATAGGCTGTTGCATATAAACATCTTCCTTTAATTCACCATTAAGAAATGCGTTATAAACATCAAGTTGTCTGATCCTCCACCCTTTACTTAATGCTATTGTCATGATGATTCTGATGGTTGTGTGCTTTACAACTGGAGAAAATGTCTCAATAAAATCAAACCCAAACTGCTGTGAATAGCCCTTTGCCACTAACCTGGCCTTATATTTTGATATGCTGCCATTTGGATTTCTTTTTAGTTTATAGGTCCATTTGCAACCTATAATGTTCTTGTGCTTGGGTGGATTAACCAGACTCCATGTTCTGTTTTTAAGAAGTGCATTATATTCCTCATTCATGGCATTTCTCCATTTAATATTGCTAACAACTTCTTCATATGAGTTAGGCTCCCTGTTGTCTAATGATGTTATGTATGCTTTAGGCTTGAAAACACCACACTTAGCTCTTGTCATCATATGATGCACGTTTTTGCCTCTGGTATGATCATTGTCAGTGTTTACTGTTCCACTTCCACTGCTATTGCAACTGTTGTTGTAACCATGTTGACTGTTACTGCTGCTTTCATCTGTATTTACTGCATTATCGAAACCTTTGTTTCATGTTGATCTGACTCCCTAATATCATCATTTTGATCTTCTGTGCTGTATTCAGATTTTGTGCTCGCAATAGTATGTGTGTCACTTGATTCACCATGTTGATCCTCTTTATATTTGAAGTTGTCCCAATCAGTCAGCACCATTGGTGGTTGTAAATTGTTCACTGTTTTGACTGTTTTGTTAGTTGTTTCCATTTCCTTTTCTGCAAAAGGAAAAATATCCTCATTAAATATAACATGTCTAGAAATGTAAACTCTGCCTTTATTATCCAAACATTTGTACCCTTTTTGGTTGTTTGGATAGCCCAAAAAGGTACAAGGAGTGGATCTAAGACTGAGTTTATGTTGATTATAAGGTCTGAGGTAGGGAAAACACATACACCCAAATATCTTTAATGCTGAGTAATCTGGTTTAGTTCCAAACAATTTCTCATGTGGACATTTTCCATCAATTATTTTTGTAGGCATTTTATTTATTAGAAATACTGATGTATCAAACGCCTCTGGCCAAAATTTGAGAGGCAGAGATGCTTGAGACATTAATGTTAACCCAGTGTCTACAATGTGTCTGTGTTTTCTTTCCACAAGACCGTTTTGTTCAGACGTATATGGACAGGTTATTCGATGAGCAATCCCTTTATTATCAAAGAATTTCTTTAAGGGTTTAAACTCACCCCCTCCATCAGTCTGTAAGCATTTCACACTCTGATTGAATTGTTTTTCAACATTTTTAATAAACTGAACAGTCACATTGTATACATCAGATTTTGCTTTTAGAAAAAATATCCAAGTATACCTACTATATGCATCAACAAAAGATAGGTAGTACCTGTAGCCTTGTTCAGTATTAATTGGAGATGGCCCCCAAACATCTGCAGCAACTAGCTCAAGAGGTTTATTATATACAGTTTCAGAATCAATAAATGGCAATTTGTGACTTTTGCCTATTTGGCAATGTGAACAAATAAATGAATCAGGTAAATTTTCAGCACAAATTTTATTTTCATGCAATATTTTCTTTACAGTCTTAATATTGGGATGGCCAAGTTTTCTATGTCATATATCAAACAAGTTATCATTTTTAGCACTAAACTGAACATTGTAACAATGACCGTTTTGATAATCATAATTCCTGGTCTTGAATTTGCTGAATTTATAAAGTCCATTTTCCATATTACCCTGCAATAAAATATTATTATCAATTAGGTCCTTGACCACGCAAAACTTGGGGTGAAACTCAAAGTACACATGATTGTCGTTGGCAAATTGAGAGACACTAATTAAGTTTTTCTTTATTTTAGGAACTCTCAGTAAATTATTGAGATATAGTTGTCTCTTACCATTAATAAAACCATTACCAATATGAGATATACTTATCGTTTCACTGTTTCCCACACGTATGGCTTGCGTACCTGTGTAGCTTTTGTTTCCAAGATTTAAATTTTGCATGCTGCTAGTCACATGATTTGTCGCTCCTGAGTCTGGGTACCATTCATCTAAATTGATATCATCTGATTTGTTAGGGTCATCAGCACTGCTTGTTTGTCCTCTGCTGTTGTCTGCATTGTTCTTTTGTTGATTCAATTGAGTCATATTGATACTTGGCCTGCTCTGATTTGTTTGATTTTGCCTGGCCACATTAAATTCAGAATTAAATCTGAAATAGCATCTACTGGCCACATGCCCAAATTTTTCACATATTTGACATTTAACGCGGTTGTTACTATTCCATCGACCCCTGCCTCTTCCCCTTTGTGACTGATTATTTCTGTAATTATTTGCTTCTTGATTGCTGCTTTGTCCCATATTGTTTCTTGGTGTGTTCTTGCTTTTGGCGGCAAAATTAATCGAATAGTCTACCTGTGATGATTTCTTTTGCTCTATTCTTCCTTCGTGTGCAAGTAGTGTAGAGTATACATACTGTAAATCAGGTATTACTCTTTGTGATGCAATAAACGTAACCACTGATTCATATTCATCATCTAAGCCGGTTGTGATATATAAAACTTGCTCGCTTTCTGAAACTCTATGGCCTGTAGCCGCTAATCTGTCACATAGGGTTTTAATCTTGGTTAAGTATTCACTCATTGCCATGTTATCTTTCTTGATAGTCTGTAACTGGCTTCGGTAATGCATGATTCTTGACGCAGATTGAGCTATGAATATTCGTTCAATAGCATTCCAAATTTCATAAGATGTTGTACTGCCAACAATTTGAGATAATAGGTTTCCACTTACAGATGAGATTAACCATGAAGCCAGTAAGCTATCTTGCTTCTGGTACATAACATAATCTTGATTGCTGACGAGAATACCATTTTTGTCTGTCACTGTCACAGGTGGAATGACGATTGTACCTCTGACGAATTCTTGAAGCCCATACCCTCTCAATGCAGTTTCGACTTGATATTTCCAAAGCATATAGTTGTCTTCATCGAGAGGGATGGTAATAACATTGCTTTTAGGCTTGACGAGAGTGATGGGACTCGCGGGTGGATTATTGGCTTCTACCCTGGACGTGGCTGAACTTAACGTATCGTTATTTCCAGCCATGTATCAAGGGGAAAGTGGTCAGATCAGAGGAAAAAAAAATCGATGGTTGGAAGATGTTTCTTGAATGGCAAGAAGACTGAATAAGTCTTTCTCTGCAACCAAAAATGGATCCTATCAGCTGAGGGATAATAAGAATGTTTTTTAGACGGCAAAAAAGGCTGAAAATGGTCTTTTCTGCAACCAGAAACACGAAAAACTGATCAAATGAGGACACGGATCCGATGATCAGCACTGCAGCCGAGGTGGTGATGAACTATCTCTGGCGAGGCAGTGAATGAGGGTAAGAGCAGAACTACACTTGTGAATGGAAGGCTCGACTTCGATGATGAGAGTTCTCTGAGAAGCGATAACAACTCCTCCTTCACTTCTGTAGAATGGGTTTAATGATAATCTTGATGTAGAATTGATTTTGTAATGATGCCGTTAGGCTTTCTGTAGAATTGGTTTAATGAAAATCTTGATGTAGAATTGATTTTGTAATGATGCCGTTAGGCTTTAGCTCTGATACCATAAAAGAGAAATGATGAATTTAATTTCTCTAGAAAAATGTTTTACAGACTGAATAGAGTAATATGAAACAGAGCATGCTACGCCTTTTATATACAAAGGCTAGCTATATACAGCGGTACAAAATGTACAGGCCCATATACAAAATGTAATGAAGTTAATGGGCTAAAGCCTTTGGGCGAGTTTCTGATATTAAGTACAGAGGAATCCTGTCTTCGATATACTCTTTTCCTTAATATTTAGGGGGCTGTTTAACGTTAAATTTTTTGGAAAAGAACACTAAACCTCACACTTTTTTTATTGTTTCTCCCACAAAAATCCAAGCTTCTGCAGTAAGTGCTCTAACACTAGACGTTAGAATTCAATCTGACATACTGTATGTACCATGGAGATAAATCCCTAACTCTCAAATACCTCTACGATAGGAATGAATTAAAATTCATATGATAATTGATTCCTTTACAAAGATATACATCTATCAATTAAGAGACACTCGTTGTGATAAAGACATTATGATAATAAATAATATAGTAGTAGATGGTAAAACTCGGCTATTTGACAATAGAACTCCCTGATTTTCGAAGCTATAATCATAAACTCAGCCAGACAACATTATCGAAAAACAACAAACAAGTTTTAGCCTTAAATAATGAAATGCTGCATGTATATCTTATGCAGGACACTGGTAGTCAGAGGGCAAATGCTTCCCACAGTCCAACAAGAGCTGGAGAGCAATAGGCAAAATCAACTGGATATTCAAAAGTTTGGCTTTAATGGTAGTACACAGACACAGCGCTGCATCCAGGTCAGCGAGTCCAGATATAAGAGGACAGCACTTGCTCTCTGCACTTGGTCCGATACCAATGTGCACCAGACCCCCTAACAAATCTACACATGCGCCCAGTTTCAGTGTGTCGATCGGGCACATTTTAGGTTTGGCAGGTGATGGTGGGTTAACTTTTGGTGGTGGTTCGACTTTGGGTGGTGATGGTGGGGGTATGACCTTGGGTGGTGATGGTGGTGGTTCGACCTTGGGCGGCGATGGTGGTGGCTTAACCTTGGGCGGCGATGGTGGTGGCTTGACTTTGGGTGGCGAGGGTGGTGGTTTGACCTTAGGTGGTGATGGTGGGGGTATGACCTTGGGTGGACATGGTCGTGGCTTGACCGCAGGTGGTAATGGTGGTGGCTTGATCCGAGGTGGTGATGTTGGCGGCTTGACTTTGGGTGGTGATGGTTTGACCGTGGGTGGTGATGGTGGGGGTTTGACCTTGGGAGGTGATGGTGGATGTGGATAAGGGCAATTAGGGCAGGCTAAAGTGGTTATGAATGTGCCTACGTTTATGAAGAGGACTAGGAGAGTAATCACTAAAAATTTATCCATATTGGAGGATAAACTAGCGTTCTGCTATATCTATATTACATTATGCATACATAGGGCTATATATAGAACAGGATGAGTAACAAATGAGAGGCTGGGTGAAAGCTACATTAGGATATTTTCCCACTAAATTCCAGTCCACAGCCTGGGTATGTTAGAGTCATGTGACCTCATAGAATGAGAAATGCTACCATCACTGTTTACTAAAGATGGATAATGTAAATCCATGTATTATTTCTGTTAATGTTTCATACTCTCCACCAGTAAAAGAGAAAATATAACATCAACCTCTTAGCCAAACAATATCGTTTGCTTCCAGCAAGTTTTACTAAAACATAGAATCTAGTATCGTTAGAGTCATGTGACCTCATAGAATGAGAAATGCTACCATCACAGTTTTGCCCCTGAAAACGAAATACATAAGTTATCCTTCCATCTAACATTGGAATCTAGTATCATAGATGATCTTAACCAGTGAACTGTATAATATTTGCAGAGTACATACTAAATCCCACACCTAATCAAACCCATGGCCATATGAATACCTTCATCAGTCGGCAAGAAGATTATGCAGATTTTGTCCATAATCTGAAATCATTGTGTCGGCGGACCCATGCATGCGATAAGATATGAATGCATATAAACAATCCATATGTACCTTGATCCCATGAGGTATTTTGTGCATCTAACATATGAATCAATGACATCTCAGACAGTGCAACTGCAACATCCATGGATTTCCACAGCACTATCTTGTTTTCTTGGATTGTGGGGGTGAATATCAAAAGGATATACATTCATATCCATATGAATACAAGAGAGGTAGCAGAAGGACTACTAGGAAGCTGTATTTTTTGGGTGCCACTAAACATTTGCCAGTATGTATGTATATAATACAATGTCTCGTGACTTAAAAAGACAAAGAAGGAACAAACAAACAGAATGACCTTTTTCCCTTGCTGCTTTGTTTTGTTACTTTGGTATAAACCAGAGTGCCACGCAGAAACCGGTTATATAAAACATTTTGCTTTGCACTTCTACTGACATAACCAAATGATATTATTCAATTAGCTTTCTATTTATGTTTTCTACATTGAACATAAGTGAATCAATTAGAATATTTTGGTGCGTTTTACAGCTATTACAGATTAATTATTTTGTTTTACGTTTGACCATGGGATTGTCTGGGTACTTGAAGAATCCTGGCTCACTACCATATAGCGATCAGAAATCCGATACATTTTAGCCGCACAACATATTCCAATAGGCCATTAAATATAGGACAAATTTTGATTATACGTCTAAGGAAAAACATATGGAGTATTTACTTTAGCTTCCATTCAAAACTTATTATAGAAATATGTATGTTTGTTTTTCCTTTTTACATTTAACTACATTTCATACTTGCACGATCCAAATTTACGCAAACACGATCCTTTTTTCTGAACTAAATTTGTGCAAATGGAAATTTTGACTTAACGATAAATAGGTTTTTTTTAATAAGATTTGCTTGAGATCTAAATTTGAAATATTTTTCTTTTACTTGTAAGCAAAATTTGTCCCTAAATATGTACTACATGTGTGTACGTTTTATTAATTTACCCCTACTCTAAATAGCTTGCGATATATTTATGATTTGTTAAGTACTTTCATTATTGGTTTTATGATTACTAATACCATTAAAAAACACAATAAAATACGTACACTTTCTATTATTAAACATTTTTTTTTATGACAATCAACCATCGTTAAAAATCATTTTCTACGTCCATCCACCATAAAAAATTCTCCTCTAAAATGAAAACTCTACATCTAAACAATCACCACGAGACAAGATATACAAAAAAAAAACCACCACCAACCATGCAAGTGGATGCAGTTGCCACATACGCTTATCTCCTTCACCATGTGTGACCCTGATTTCACCCTACCCCATCTCAAATCCTTTATGATATTTCCACTTTGAATATATTTGATAAAGGTTTGTCATTCGGGAAAAACCAAAAGCTTCCTGACCTACAATCAAAAAGACATGTGAGGTTTGGCAATTGGCATTGAGCTATTTTTCAAAAGAATGTATTCTAAATTTTAAATGTACCAATATAATTGATGTAACAAATGGTAACTAAAATCTGAAATATAGCCACTATTGGGTGGTGACCAATCTGAGTGATGATTGATAAGGAGAAAATTTTAATATTTTCTTAAGTCAAGTAAAAACCGAAAATGTAAATATATTTTTCTAATCATACTAGAGAATATCACTTTTACAACCGAAGTTATGCAACAGTGGGTATTGTGAAAACATGATTCTATTGCAACGTTTACTTCAGAAATTCATGTATAAGGTGGACGGAAACAACATTAGTGGCGTACTACAAGATTACAGTAATTGGTTTGCTGAATGTTGTTAACAAACCAGGTTTGAATTAAGAAAGAATATGGGATAATAGAAAATCAATGGTTACCAAAAAGTACAGATGCTTAAAAAAGCTCATTTGCATGGCTAATGTTCCCTTTACAATAACAAACAAAGTATTATTATGTTCCGTGACATTTCCTCTGCATACACATTGTGGTAGAAGTAATAATAAATGCATTGACTCTATATGTGGTGGAAAAATATGAAGAAACGAAGGGGTTTAGGAAATGCATACGCAGACTGGAAATTGGGTAACAATAGTTCACTTCAGCCCTCATTTTTGCACTCAGGGAGTCAAGCAGCAACTCTAAACCACAGAAACAGTTCAATAGTTCAAAAGTAAACTGAAATTAGTTTGGATTTAGGTCAATTGATAAGGAAACAATAAGACAATTGATTCAAATAAATTGAAGCAACTTGCAGCGGTGAATGGTGATTACAAGCTTACAGATAAACGGTCAGAGAATTCGCTGAAGAACTTGTTAAATTACAGATCGATAATTGGTCAGAGTCTCAGAGAACGAGAACTTAATGAGTAGATACGGCTTCGGTCTTCGTGGCAGATACAGGATGAAGCGCGGACCGCGGCCAATGGAGACTGTCAAGGGACGGTGTCGGTGAGCGGTCGCGCCGTTGCGTCGACGATGACTTCAGTGCCAAACAAGCAATTTGACATCAATTTTTAACACTGACGCGTTGTTCGGCTAGGTCTTAGGCCTGGTCCCTAAGAGCACCCCAACAGGCCTCGACAAAGGGTGTGAGCTAAATTTAATGATCATGACAGGCGGTGATTTATCCAGTCTTATTATTTAAGTCGGATAAATGATAAATCATGGCAATGGTAATAAATTAGTTACCGCTGTTGCTCTCATTCGGCTTTAATAAAGTCAAGTAAGAGTCGAACGATAATTTGTTACCTTTGTTATATGCTTATTTAAGCACTTCAAACAATTTTCAGAACTTACAACTTTATCTTCTTTTTGTTATATGCTTATTTAAGCACTTCAAACAATTTTCAAAACTTACAACTTTATCTTCTTTCTCTCTTAGCAAACATCAAATCAAAATATCATAGAAAATGTCAAACAATAAAAAAATGCCATTGTCTTTCTCGATCCATAGATTCTAAGAATATAATCAAAATCCAATAGGTACGACAATTCACCGCTAAATCAACAAAGCAATCAGAATTGTGGATAAAACTCTCCATATGCATTACAGTTATATCATTTGTAATAACAGACACGGTATTTGAATCAAGGCTTCAACGTTCAGTATGACAACCAGAACTCGACTAACAGTCCACATTATCAATCACCGAATTTCAAAGGAAGCATGAAAGGTAATTTCACACAAACCTCGCACTCTAGCAGAAGTTTAAATTTAAATTTTGAAGCAGTTGACGGTTTTAATATAAATCAAAATAATTTGGAGAATTCGCTGAAGAAGAAATCATATGAAATGAACAAAGTCAACGCTCTGTTTTTTTGTCAACTGAGGGAAAATCTAGAAGGAATCAACGTAAATAGTTTTTGATTCCAAAAGTAAATCAAATTCAGTTTATTATCATTGCTTCTAATCAACGAAAATGTTTGTTGGCTTCACTGCTCCGTTGATGATGGGAAAGGTACATCACATGCTAATTATGCGTTTTGGGAATCTATTTCCAATTTTTTCCATGTTTGTCTACCCAGTAGTTTCCTAAAACGGTTGAATCTTTAAAATTCAGTAGAGACGTATGTATAAATGGTTCATATCAAAATGAAATGATATAATGGTATCTATGAGGATGAGAAAACAAAATGGGGTTACGAATGTTAATATGATGAGTGTTATACATTAACTCACATTGTCTTAATTTATTACAATTGCAAGTCAATAAAGATTTATGTCAGCTTTTGGTTAGAACAAGCACTTGAGGCTTATGCAATATAAAGCAACGCAGTTGTTTTCAATGTTTTGCACGTTTACAATCGTATGAAAAACGAGATCAAATGGAGCACAATAAATAAGAAACATACTGGTTTACAATTTGCACCAACCTGAATGATCCCGCGTCAAGTACGAGAGAATCTTATGTTCTCCTTGCGCCATTTAAAGAAGAAAAACCCGCACCATTCGTAGTAACAGCACTGAAAGGGCAACAAGAAAAGACTTCAGTAATAATACTCATCACACACATACATATACACACACAAACTTAAATCAACGGATTTTAACAGAAATTAAGTCAGATTAAATAGTAAGTCAAGGCTGAGGTGAAAACCTAGCTCTGATATCAATTTTTTTCTTTTCTTTTGGCTCAATCATGTTTTCTACACAATCTGAATATGCAAAACTGAAAGATTAGAAGGCAAAAACTATAAACAGAATTGATTTATTTACCTTCAGTCACTGCAGTTGAGCTCTTGAAGCGTATGAAAAGAACAAATCGAATTTGACTTCAGAAAGTAGATTTTTAAAGCTTTCAAATCCATACTTAAATTATTTAAGTGCCAAACCCTCACATTGTTAATTATATGGTATATTTTCTTTATAGAGAGTATATTTGGTGAACTTATCAAGAAACGGGCTCAAGTTCTCTTTTTGTACCGCTCTGACCATCAAAGAGCTGTTGAGAACGTGAGAAAGAAGTGGATGGTTATCTAAAAGCAGGGAGATTTTAATGGCATTGTTAGAGCACTCCCAGCAGTCAGTGGCAAATCGAGTGGGAAAACCAAGTTTAAAGCAGTAACTCCTCCCACCATTCCAGCAGTGGGTGGGAGGACGCTGAAGATTTTAAAAAAATAAAAATAAAATCCTTAAATGGTTTTCTGGAAATAGTTTAAGGTTTAAACGGTTTTCAGAAACCACTTAAGGGTAAATATTTTTTTTTTTAGTTGAAAATATCTTAAATGGTTTTCTGAAAACCGTTTAAGGTCTAAACTATTTTCAGAAAACCATTTACGGATCGCCACTCTTAATTGGAAATGACGACAATCCACATTTGTTTTTTTTTGCCACGCTCGCCCCCCAATTGCTGTAGCGCGAGCTCTCCCTTTTCTCCTCTATTCTACTTCATTCCCACACTGCTGGGAATGCCCTTATCTTGATCATTGGTACATTCCCTCGGTAAATGAAGGGCGATTTTTTTTCAGAATTTGACCATGTTTTATCATTTTCTGGAAAAAGGTTTACACACTCCTTCACTTTCATATTTAAAGGGAGGATGACGATGAAGGCAAAATGATGGCAATAATGATGAAGATGAGAGTGATGGTCATAAAGGTCCTGAAGGGCTAGAAAATGGCGACAGCGGATCGTCTGACCATGACCTTAGGCTCGTCTGCCCAAAGTACAGGTTTCCCTGATCTTCTTGAACCTCAAAACATTCCTCAGGAAGATATCTCATCAAAAGATGACAAGTAGTGTTCCTTGTCATGCTTCTTACTCCCTTGTTTTCCTTGGCGTGCTCCTTTTCTTCTTCAATGCCTTGCCTTCCAAGTCTTCGTCCAGCCACTCCCATGCCTTAACTCGTGGATGAAATCTCTTTTACATTGCAGATGGCAAGTAATTCCATCATTATACCACAATGCTATTAATTTTGTATTTTCCTCTAGTGTTCAAACTTGTGCAATTCGAACTGGGAAGTATATCTGGAAGATCAAATTAGTTCAGTAGAATCAGTGGAGAAAAAATATGAAGAAGAGAGTATTTTGTTCACCCTGTTAGAGTGTTCTTTCTAACAGAAGCTTGAGAAAGGTCGAAAGAATTAAAACGATGTTGCTTTTGCTGTTTCTTAAACAAATCAATCCATGTAAATAAATGTTTCGAAATTGGAAATGATTATTTTTAGAATACAAAAGCTCATATAATAAAAGGACCATGGGTTGCATTACAGTTATCCAAGAATGCAGTATCATGTATGTCAGTAGCAAACATCAACAAGTAGGCATAATTTTGTAACTTTTGAGTCGCTGATACTCGCTCTGTAGTGCTTCGAAAGTACTGTGGTGCTAGTCTTCTAACTGTCAGAATACTCAAGAACGCCATTTGACTGGTTGGAGCTAACTCTGATTGTTAGAATTCAATCTGACATAATGTATGTACCATGGAGATAAATCTGTAACTTTCAAATACCTCTACGATAGGAATGAATTAACATTCAGGTGATATTTGATTCTTTTACAAAGAAATATATGTATCAATTAAGATAACCATGTTGTGATAAATACATCATGGCACTAAATAATGTAGTAGTAGATGGTAAAACTCAGCTATTTGATAATAGAACTCCCTGATTTACAAAGCTATAATCATAAACTCAGTCAGACAACATTATTGAAAAACAACAAACAAGTTACAGCTTAAAGAAATGCTGCATGTATCTTATGCTGGACACTGATAATCAGAGGGCAAATGCTTCCCACAGTCCAACAAGAGCTGGAGAGCAATAGGCAAAATCAACTTGATATTCAAAACCTTGGCTTTAATGGTAGTACACAAACACAGCGCTGCATCTAGGTCAGTGAGTCCAGATATAACAGGACAGCACGTGCTCTCTGCACTTGGTCCGATACCAGTGTGCACCAGACCCCCTAACAAATCTACACATGCGCCCAGTTTCAGTATATCGATTGGGCACATTTCAGGTTTGGCAGGTGATGGAGGCGGACATGGTACTTCAGGTGATGGTGGGTTGACTTTTGGTGGTGGTTCGATCTTGGGTGGTGATGGTGGTGGTTCGACCTTGGGCGGTGATGGTGGGGGTATGACTTTGGGTGGTGATGGTGGTGGTTCAACCTTGGGCGGCGATGGTGGGGGTTCGACCTTTGGCGGTGATGGTGAGGGTATGACCTTGGGCGGTGATGGTGGAGGTATGTCCTTGGGCGGTGATGGTGGTGGTTCGACCTTGGGTGGTGATGGTGGTGGTTCGACCTTGGGTGGTGATGGTGGGGGTATGACCTTGGGCGGTGATGGTGGAGGTTCGACCTTGGGCGGTGATGGTGGGGGCTCGAGCTTGGGCGGTGATGGTGGAGGTTCGACCTTGGGCGGTGATGGTGGGGGTTCGACCTTGGGCGGTGATGGTGGGGGTACGACCTTGGGTGGTGATGGTGGGGGTATGACCTTGGGCGGTGATGGTGGTGGTTCGACCTTGGGCGGTGATGGTGGTGGTTCGACCTTGGGCGGTGATGGTGGGGGTATGACCTTGGGCGGTGATGGTGGGGGTTCGACCTTGGGCGGTGATGGTGGGGGTTTGGCAGGTGATGTAGGCGGACATGGTACAGGTGATGGTGGGTTGACTTTTGGTGGTGGTTCGACCTTGGGCGGTAATGGTGGGGGCTCAATCTTAGGCGGCGATGGTGGTGGCTTGACCCTGGGTGGTGATGGTGGGGGCTTGACCTTGGGAGGCAATGGTGGGGGCTTCACTTTGGGTGGCGATGGTGGTGGCTTGAGCTTGGGTGGCGATAATGGTGGCTTGACTTTGGGTGGTGATGGTTTGTCCGGTGGTGATGGTGGTGGCTTGACTTTGGGTGGTGATGGTTTGACCGTGGGTGGTGATGGTGGGGGTTTGACCTTGGGAGGTGATGGTGGATGTGGATAAGGGCAATAAGGGCAGGCTAAAGTGGTTATGAATGTACCTACGTTTATGAAGAGGACCAGGAGAGTAACCGCTAATAATTTATCCATATTTGAGGATAAACTAGCGTTCAGCTGTATTGATATTACATGGTGCATACATAGGGCTATATATAGAACAAGATGAGTAACAAATGAGAGACAGGGTGAAAGCTACATTGGATATTTTCCCACTAATTTCCAGTCCACAGTATACTGGGTACGTTAGAGCCATGTGACCTCTTAGAATGAGAAATGCTACCATCACTATTTACTAAAGATGGAGAATGTCAATCTATGTATTATTTCTTTTAATGTTTCATACTCTCCACCAGTAAAACTGAAAATGTAACATCAACCTCTTAGCCAAACAATACCGTTTGCGGTTTGACTATAACAAGTTTTAGTCACATCATATAAGTATCTTGCATCTGCATGTCTAGTTCTCCTATATGAGTTAAGTAACTTTGTTCTGGTCAGTAGAAACAGTAATACCATTTGTGAAGAAGGAAACTCGATTGGACACAGGTACACAGTTTTGCCCCAAAAAAACATAAGTTATCCTCCATCTAACATTGGAATCTAGTGGATATTATGGATGATGTTAACCAGTGAACTGTGTATTTGCAGAGTACTTAACCCCACACCTAATCAAATCCATGGCCATGTGAATACCTTCATCAGTGGGCAAGAAAATTATGCAGATTTTTTTCTATAAACTGAAAATCATTGCGTCGGCAGACCCATGCATGTGATAAGATATGAATGCATATAAATCATCTATACGTACCTTGATTCCATGAGATATTTTGCAGTGACACCCCAAATAGGACAGCATCACGGATTTACATCACATTATCTTGTCTTTTCAGATTGCTTGGTGAATGTCAAGAAGCAGCATATACACACAATATGCATGCATGTAAGTATGTTATGCGTATGTAATGTATGTATATATATATATATATATATATATATATATATAGTTATAATCTATTCAAAATTAAGCTTAAATTATAATCAGCGTGTGTCTAACATGCTTAAATTATAATGCAAAGTCTCATGACTTGAAAAAGCAAAGAATGAAGGAAGAAACAAACAAACAAAATGACCTTTTTTACTTTATACTACTTCGTTTTGTATGAACCAGGCCCAGGGTGCCACGCAGAGGCGAGTTTGAATATTTTGCTTTTGTTCTTTTACTGACATAACCAAATGACATTATTCAATTAGCTTTCTATTTATGTTTTCTGCATTGAATATCAGTGAATCAATTAGAATATTTTGGTGCGTTTTACAGCTGTTACAGATTAATTATTCTGTTTTACATTAGACCATGGGATTGTTTGGGTATCTGAAGAATCCTGGCTCACTATTGCGTGCAGTGATCAGAAAAATCCATTGTATTTTAGCTGCACAACATATTCCTATAGGCCATTAAATATAGGACAAATTTTGATTATATGAGTTCGTTTGTCACAGGTCTCTATTAAGTTTCAAAATTAGGCTTACATTCGATGCTAAACTTACTGTAAATTAGGTCCCTATTTTTTGAAAAT
This sequence comes from Allium sativum, assembly GCA_030737875.1. Classification (NCBI taxonomy): domain Eukaryota; kingdom Viridiplantae; phylum Streptophyta; class Magnoliopsida; order Asparagales; family Amaryllidaceae; genus Allium; species Allium sativum. Next base: position 41,770,801 of record CM060913.1, read on the forward strand.
TCATGAAAAAAATATTAAAAAAAATCACGAAAATTTATTATTAAATAACACACATACATGCCAAAAAGTTCATGCATTAAAACAATCAAAAACCACATCAAAACCCAAAATAACACAAAAACAGCGAAACAGCAGGTTTTTGCATCAAAACATGCACATATTCTTAAATAGTTGCATACATTCATGCTTATATTTCATTGTCGTGCCAAACTGCAGTATAAATGCATACATGTATGCAGCTAAACAACAATATACGCATTATTTTATGTATATATTCAAATTTGACATGTTTTTTCAAGCATTCGCCGTTTTCAGACAATGTTGCACACATTTATGCTCTTGTACAGAATACATGCATGCATTCATGTGCATATTCAGAAGTCATCGTCCCTTTTAAATTCGTTACACACGTGCATGCATATATACAGAATAGTTGCATTCATGTATGCAACCATTCGTAACACATGCATCTCAGTTCAACTTTATATGCATACATGTATGCGGCTATTGGTAATAGTTGCATACATATTGGTCCAGATTTTCAACATAAAAACATTATATGAATATATGCATGTATGTATGCTACTATTGGCAATAGTTGCACAGAAGTATGCAACTTTTTGTTTCTTGCGAATGCTTCTGGGAATATTTCCTTATTCTTTTTTTTTTTTTTTTTTTTTTAAGTCACTGGCGCATTTTTTTTGGTCAAAAAGGAGAAAAGGCGGAAGTGGCTGGACCAAGAGGCGGAAGGGATAAAAAAAAGAGCGGCATCTTCATTTTAGGGCCCGGATTTGTATTAAATCTTTGGTGGGACGTGCGCTATATTTAGAAATGTTTTAAGGATGTGAGCCTAATTTTCACTTTTGATTATATGGGTCCAAGGAAAAACATATTTTAACTTTAGCTTTCATTCAAAACTTATTACACAAATATGTTTGTTTTTCTTTTTCTCTTTACATATAAGTGCATTTCATACTTGCATAATCCAAATTTACGGAAACATGATTTTTTTTTTTTTTTTCTTCTTCTTCTTTTTCAAAGTACATTTGCGCAATTCAAAGTTGTGCAAACCAAAATTTCAACTTAACGAAAAAGAAGCTTATTTTTGTAATAAGATTTGTTTGAGATATAAATTTGAAATAGTTTTTCTTTTTTCTGTAAGTAAAATTTGTAGTTAAATATATACTACATTTGTGTACATTTTTCCAATTTACCCCGATCTTAAATAGCTGGCGATATATTTATGATTTGTTAAGTACTTTCATTTTGGTTAATTTTATGATTACTCCATTAAGAACTCGATAAAATTTGTATGGAGTCTATTATCAAACGTTTTTTTACACAACAATCAACCACAATTAACAATCATTTTTCACGTTTATCAAACATAAAAAATTCTTCTCAAAAATGAAAACTCTATATCTAAACCACCACCATGCGCCTAGACCTACCATAAAAAGACCACCACAAACCATGCATGTGGATGCAGTTGCCACATATGCTTATCTCCTTCACGATATATGACCCTGATTTCCCCTGTGCCCCATCTCAAATCCTTTATGATATTTCCACTTTGAATATTTGATAAAGGTTTGTCACTCGGGAGAAAACAAAAAGTTACTGACCTACAATCCAAAAGACGTGAGGTTTGGCACAAAAATGTTAAATGGACCGAAAGAATTTATGTCAAATTGTGCGAATATGAGATAAACGAGTAGGACCCCCATGAATTGCGCCTCAAAAGTAGGAGGTGGAACCCATCTTTTTCTCTCTATTTCGCAGCTTTTGACAAAAAAAGTTTCGGTCCTTGTAGCATTGTTCGATTTGGCATTGAGCTAATTTTTACAAGAAAATATTCTAAATTTTAAGTGTACCAATATAATTGTTGTCGTCAAATGGTAACCACAATTTAAAATATAGCGACTATTGGGTGGTGACTAATCTAAATGATGACTGATAAGGAGAAAATTATAGTATTTTCTGAAGTCATGTAAAAACCAGAAATGTAAATATATTTTTCTAATCATACAAGAGAATATCACATTTACAAGGGAAGTTATGCAACAGAAAGTATTGTGAAAACATGATTCTTTTGCAACGTTTATTCCAGAAATTCACGTACAACGTGCATGGAAACAGCATTAGTTGGTGTACTACAAGATTATAGTAATTGGTTTGATGAATGGTGTTAACAAACCAGGTTTGAAGAAAAAATATGGGATAATAGAAAATCAATGGTTAGTAAAGCACACAGATGCTTAAAAAAACTCATTTGCATGGCTAATGTTCCCTTTACAATAACAAACAAAGTATTATTATGTTCGGTGACATTTCCTCTACATACACATTGTGGTAGAAGTAATAATAAATGCATTGACTCTATATGTGGTGGAAAAATACGAAGAAATGAAGGGGTTTAAGAAATGCATACGCAGACTGGAAATTGGGAAACAATAGCACACATCAGTCCTCATTTTTGCACTCAGGGAATCAAGCAGCAGCCCCAAATCACGGAAACAGTTCAATAGTTCAAAATTAAACCGAAATTAGTTTAGATTTAGGTCAATTGATAAGGAAACAATAAGACAATTGGTTCAAATAATTTGAAGCAAATTGCAGTGGTGAATGGTGATTACAAGCTTACAGGTAAATGGTCAGAGAAGTCGCTGAAGAAATTGTTAAATTACAGATCGATAATTGGTCAGAGAACGAGAAGTCAATGAGTAGAAACGGCTTCGGTCTTCGCAGCAGATGCAGGATGAAGCGCGGACCGCGGCAAATGGCGACCGTCAAGGCACGGCGTCCGTGAGCGGTCGCGGCGTTGCGTCGACGATGACTTCAGTGCCAAGCACGCAATATGAGTTCAATCTTTTAACACTGCGGCGTTGTTCGGCTCAGCTTGGGCCTGGTCCCTAAGAGCACCCCAACAGACCTCGACAGTGCATGTAAGCTAGGCATGTCAACGGATACATTCGGATACGGATAGTGTCATATCCATATCCGCATCCGAAACTATTTTCGAATATCGGATATCCGTATCCGCGGATACAGACGGATATCGGATAATTATCCGTTCCACCAACAATCCATAAATCAATGAATATAAATGAATTTTTTTAGCTTAATATTAATCTTTTTCAACCTAATTGATTACTAAATTGCTAAAAACAAATAAATATGATAATAATATATAATTTTGAGCAATTAACATGTATTTAGTAGACTTTTAATTTTGCAAATTAATAAATTAGTATATTTAATTATGTTAAAATACACATAATTTAAGCTATAATCGGGAAAAAAACGGACGGATAATTTTCGGATGCGGATATACCTATATCCACATCCGCATTCCCGGATATCGGATATTTATCGGCTTTTCGGATACGGATGCGGACGGATTTCGGATTTTTCGGATATCCATTGACAGCCCTAATGTAAGCTCGATTTAACGATCATGACAGTCGGTGATTCACTGATTTAGCCAGTCTTATTTTAGTCAGTATGGTTAAAGCCACTCCAAAAACGGTTAAGGGGTCACTTTTAACATAACGGCGCTTTAATAATTTATAAAATATTGACCAAAATGTCATTTTATTATTTTACCTTATTTGCATTTTATTGTTCGTTAAACTATATCTTCTTTTCTCAAAATAAATAATTAATCACTTTTATTTATGGAGGATTGATTTGTAATAAAATTTCTAACTTTGAAAAAGAAGACAGTATGATTTTTACCTAAAAAAGCGAACAACATTTTGAATTTGTTGAAGAAATCACCGAACATGTAATAATTTACTAAAAAAACGGAGGTCCGTTTTCGATCTTCCATTTTCGCCATGTTATTTCAAAACTTTGTACTGAATTTCAGTACGTTCTTGTCGATTTTTACCGTGTTTTGTGTATTTGAATGGAGGGTAAAATCGGGTTATTTTATATATATTTTCATTGTGTTTGGCCCCCTTAACATTTTAATTTTTAATGGAATGAAAATAAAATATGATTCCACTTATCCGTTTTTGGAGTGACATTAACAATACTCTTTATTTAAGTCGGATAGATGATAAATTGTGGCAATGGTAATAAATTAGTACCAACCAGAAAAGTAACTCTTTAACAAATAAAGTTAATTTTACCTTATTACTCATTTAGGTCCTTAACAAATAAATGTAATTACCTTAACAAATATTGCAAAGGGCGTAGTAAGTTTTTTCCAATTCGCATATATCGATTTTTTTTAAACCCTAAAGGATTAGTGTTGAGGGCTGCTAAAAGCACCCATAATTTTTGGTATTAAGAAGTGTAAAATTAGGTGCATTTAGTTTTACATGGTGGTGCAATGCTAAAAGCACCCAGTTTTATACTTTCTAATATCGTTCATGGTAGTAAGAAGAAGAAATTTGGGTCCTTTTAGCAATACACTAAGTGTTAAATATGACGATTTTTATAATTACGGAGGTAATACACCGAAATAATTATTAATTTTCGATATATCACTGTCGACTACATATATAATTGATTACTGTTACATTCGGTGGAGTGAGGACAAACTGCTTATTTTAATTTGGTTTCCATTGTCGAATAAGTTTTCCTTAACCTAATTTGAAGGGGCAATCCGAAAATATTGAGTAGTGTGAAATAATATGTTTATGTAGTCCCTTAATAAATTTTCAAAGAGTGAAGTGTTTTAAAAAAATGGTCTCCCCTTAACAATAGTTGGAGTGTCAATAACAATACTTTTTTTTTTAATTTCTTTCCCCACCCGCTGGTGGGGGAGTGAGAATTTCTCTTTTTTTTTCTTCTCCTCATTCTGATTTTTCATCTTCTGCTTGGTATGCTCTTAAAGCCGAAACGATTTTCAGTTACCTTTAGGGATCCCCACTAAAAATAAAAATGTAGGAAGCTCCCACTTCACCAACTTCCCCACACACAAATTCGCACTACTGCAGCGTGAGGTGCGGAAAAAAAGTGGTAGTTCTCCCCATTTCCCCCCATTTTCCACTGCTATAAGTGCTCTAATAAAGTCTGGTAAGAGTCGAACAGTAATTTGTTACCTTGTTATATGCTGATTTAAGCACTTCAAACAATTTTCAAAACTTACAACTCTATCTTCTTTCTCCCTTAGCAAACATCAAATCAAAATATCACAGAAAATGTTAAACAATAAAAAAATGTCATTGTCTTTCTCGATCCATAGATTCTAAGAATATAATCAAAATCCAATAGGTACGACAATTCACCGCTAAATTAACAAAGCAATCAGAATTGCCAATAAAACTTTCAATATGCATCACAATATCATTTGTAATAACAGACACGGTATTTGAATCAAGGCTTCAACGTTCAGTATGACAACCAGTACTCGACTAACAATCCACAGTACCGATCACCAAATTTTGAAGGAAGCATGAATGATTATTTCACACAAACCTCACGCTCTAGCAGAAATTTAAATTTAAATTTTGAAGCAGTAGATGCGGGTTTTAATATAAATCAAAATAATTTGGGGAATTCGATGAAGAAGAAATCATATGAGATGAACAAAGTCAGCGCTCTCTTTTTAGGCAACTGAGGGAAAATCTAGAAGGAATCAACATAAATTGTTTTCGATTCCAAAAGTAAATAGAATTCAATATATTATCATTGCTTCTAATCAACGAAAATGTCAAAAAATTAGCAAGAGGAGCTTGCTATATATTGGCTTCAGTGTTCTGTTGATGATGGGAAAGGTACATCACATGCTAAGAATGTGTTTTGGGAATTTATTTCCAACTTTTTCCATGCTCGTCTGCCCAATAGTTTCCTAAAATGGTTGAATATTTAACATTCGGTAGGGACCTACGTATAAATGGTTTATATCAAAATGAAATGAGATAATGGCATCTATGAGGATGAGAAAACAAAATGGGGTTACGAATGTTGATATGGTGAGTGTTGTACATTAACTCACATTGTCTTAATTTATTACTATTGCAAGCCAGTAAAGGTTTATGTCAATTTTTGGTTAGAATAAGCGCTTGAGGCTTGTGCAGTATAAAGCAACGCAGTTGTTTTCAATGTTTTGCACGTTTACGATCGTATGAAAAACCAGGTTAAATGGAGAACAATAAAAAAAGAAAACTACTAGTTTACAATTTGCACCAAGCAGAATGATCCCAAGTCAAGTATGAGAGAATATGATGTTGTCCTTGTGCCATTTAAAGAAGAAAAACCCGCACCATTCGTAGTAACAACATTGAAAGGGAAATAAGAAAAATAAATTTAAAAAATAAAGTTGGTTATACGACTCATTAAGACAGAAAATAGTTGAAACTGTGTCTTCAGTCATAGCGACGCATGATTGCAAAACGAAGAAAAGGTGCAAAAGAGAATGGTAAAATGGAATGAGTGTAAGGTGAAAAAAGTAGAACATAAAAGGTTGGATAATTGTTTACAAAAAAAAATATTTGAAACTTTAAAGGGAAAAATAAAGCAATGAAAAGAAAAATCGATGTTAGCCATGATGACTTATGACCTAATTAAGGTGAGATGATATAGAAAAGTAATGGAATATCATAAGGGCCGACCGTTGGCCGTTGTTTGCGTAATATTAGTTAATTTTCAGTTTATGGTTGTTTATGTTGTGTTAGTTAATTTTCAGTTTATTGTTATTTATGTTGTACTGGTTTATTTCGTGATTATCTTTATTTATGTTGTATTGTTCATATTTCGTGATCATCATTTTTATAGTAGAAGCAATGGACATGAACAATTTTATCATGGCCTTTTAACAATTTGAATAACGTGAATAACATGGATAACATTATCATATTAACATAAAGTACAGTTCAATACGACATAGTATGTTGCTAAGTAGAATACACAAACATTTAACATGAATAACAATAGCACAGTCCAATTAAGTACGGTATGATGCAAAATAATCCAGTGCAACATAAATTACATAAACAAATAACATGAATAATCGTTGCACAGTCCAACAAAGTATAGTACGATATGATACGAAGTCCAACAAACTACGATACGATAATAACATGAAGTAACTTCATCATAATCCTCATCATAGTCGTCCATCTAGTCATAGTATAGTATGTCCCTTTCAGAATTATCTCTCAAAAACAAAATGGCGTCTTAGGTCCAAAGTTCTTATCTATATTCAAAAACTAAGCGGTGTCCTTTGAGAGTACCCACATTCGCCGCCTTTGAGATGCTCTTGTTCTATCTCCCCGACTTGCTCTCAAAGAGCTAGCGTCTTCATCACCTTCGTCAGCTCTGTTTCCATGATTTTTTAGATGATTATCACTATCATGAATAGCACGCGAAAATTTTCTCTTTTTTTCATAAATATTTAGACATTTTAAACTTAAAATTAGTTAAAAATACGAATTTAGGGTATGATTTTCGAAGATTTATGGGTTTGGTGGAAAAAATATAGGAAATAAAGCATAAATGGTTGAAAGACGAAGTCAACTTTGTATACCATTTATCCAACTTTAGTGAAGCAACATATGAACCTATATACAATTTTAGATTTTCTGTATTTCGTAATAGCAATTCGAGTAAATATCAGTTTTTGTTATAAATTTTAGTTTCTGTTACCTCTAGGTTGCCAGAACCATATCGCCTTATTCTGGGTAGGTGGATCCATGACAGCATCAAAAATCTTATCCTCATCCTCCTTAGTCAACTCAGTCATCCCACTGGATTCCAGCATCTGCGCCCTTTGTTCCTGGAATTTCTCCTGTTAAATAAAAAACAATAGAATTTAGATAACACTTTTTAATTAAATTATAACTTTAACTTAATTATGTTATACTTACATATGCCTAACGCTCCTTGGCATCGTGGTCCCAAGAGTAGGAAACTGAGCATGTGTCGTTGACCTGACTCTATGCATGTGTATGCTCAAAAACATCCCAGTACGACACAAGAACGCCACGCCATCTCTCCTGAAATAAGTATATATATATTGAACTTAAAGTTAAATAAACTATTAATTTTAACAAGTTATAAATTAAAATCTTTAATTATGTAATTAATTAATATAACTGGTCCTCGTGATGGTGCTGAAACGACTTGGACCCACTGCGATCCGTAACTGGATTCTTGCTCCTGCTCGCCGCATTTCTCGCGGAACTGGCTTATACATTTGAATTAAAAAAATGTTTTATTCTAAATCATATATATTAGTTGAATAGAAGAATTTAAATCAAATATGCAGTAAATTTACCTGAAACTCCTCATTACTACTCCAATAAGTATATAGGTCATCCCACACCTTACCACTCATCCAATCCGATCTTTTCCCACCTGATTTTATGTTGTTCATCGTCTCTCTGTAATTTTTTTTTATTTCACTTTTAGCCTTGTTTTGCAAAAAATTGCAAATATAGTCTTATTTTGACCAACTCAGCGCTGGATTAACCAAGAAGTACCGGCGCAATCTCAGATTGCGCCGATACAGTACAAAACAAAAAAATTGTACTAGCGCAATCTGAAATTGCGCAAATACAATTTTTTTTTAAATGCTATACACTGCAATGTGGATGTAGTGAACTTTTTGCCTTTCTTCTTCAGAAACCTGAAAAAAAGATCATCGGACTGGCTTCTCCATCCTACCTTTGATGGCCTCCGTCATGTATTTGCTCACGACTTCCAAGCTCTCTTCCAGTTTCTTCTCTGAACCTAAGCCAACGGCCTTCTTCAACCTCCACCATGTTGCCTTTTGTTATACCTGGTTGTATAATTTGATACTATATTCATTTAGTTAGAATAAAGTTTTCATGTGATATAGTTTTTGTTCTTTCGCATCGAACTCTGCGTTTACAAACATCAGTTCAAATTTTGCATTGTTGCACACTCTTGTTTTGGTGATTCACAGATTCATGGTTATAGTTTTTATTCTCTTCTATTTTTATATGTGCATATTGTATCTTCTGTTTCTGATTAAAAAATTCACTTCTTCTTTGAGTTTTCAGTAGTTATTGTTGTTTCATTTGCATTTGTTTACCGGAACTGTGTCCAAGCAATCATTAGTGCAGGCTATGACCAATCTCCAAACAATCATTAAATACTCATCATTTCTCTACCTTTGACACAAACAAAACCTTCAAAACAAAGGAATCCTTCACCACAATACAGGCCTTCATTACATCCAGTCAACATCTCCTTACCACAATCAACCTCTACCTGCAACCACAATCTACAACTACTTCAATCAAAACCCATCCATTCCACGAAACATAACCTCAGCAACATCGCCTGAAACCAGTTCCGCGATCTATACAATGACAACACTGGAACATCAACACATGTTCCTTCCACCCAAACAAAAATACCCAATCAGCGACTCGAATTAAACAGCTCGTCCTTATCGTCGGAAACATTATCGCCTCCTCCGATAAGGACGAAAACATAAAAGGTGGCGCCTGCGAAGGACAACGTGGATAGTCGTAGCAGGATTTGAATCTAGTTCTACTCGGTACAAGTGAGACACATTACAAACTAAACAATGACAAAATAAAAAATAGAATGTTGTCCATGATATAAACAGAATGGTTGCATGCTTCGACAAATGTTTGCATGTACAAAATACAAGTTGAAGGTAAAGGCCATCGTACTAAGGAAAAGTAACAAAAGCAACAAGTTTTGGACATGTGAGAATAACTTTAAACTCTGTACTTGCCGGAAGGACACTCATCAGTGGCTCTTAGTTGGTTTTTCTACACTATCATCCAAAAGGCAGATGTTGAAAAGAAGATAATGAACGAGATAGTGTCAGTGTTGAAGGAGACCAGAGGAGCTAGACATAAGCAAATGGAAGGAGGAGCCATTAGTGTCATAAGCCAATACATGACGGCGGCCATCAAAGAGAGGATGGAGAAGCCAGTCTGATGATCTTCTTTCCAGGTTTCTAAAGAAGAAAGACACAAGTTCACTACATTTACATTGCAGTGTATAGCATTTTTCTTAAAAAACAAATTGTACTAGCGCAATTTCAGATTGCGCCAGTACAATTTTTTTATTTTGTATTGTATAGGCGCATTCTCATATTGCGCCGGTACTTTTTGGTCAATCAAGTGCTAAGTTGGTCAAAAGGGGGTTATATTTACAATTTTTTGCAAAACAAGGCTAAAGTGAAATAAATAAAAAATAGAGAGACATAAACGAAAAATGCTTTTATAACAAACATATGACAAATAGTATGACATGACATGACATAACATAAAATTACCTTTTTAAAATGAGGATTATTGGTTAGTCTTCGTCACTTTCGAATTCTGACTCTTTCCTCCTTGTTAGACCGAAATCTGTGCCTAACACCCAAATGCGGTGTGAAATCCTCACAATCACAGAATAAATACAAAAAAAGCAGTAAAATAAAAGGAGACACAAAATTTTTATAGTGGTTCGGCTCAAACCAAGCCTACGTCCACTTTATAGTTTCTTAAATCCTAAGAAGTTATTACAATACTGCTTGTTTGCGGTTTATACACAATGGCCTTGTGTTACAATGAAGAAGAGGAGATTAGAGAATGAATTTATACATGAATTCCTCGTGTTAAAGTGATGAGCAATGTCCTTGCTTGGTTGTAAAGGAGGCCAAGTGTTGGAGTGCCAAAAAGTCCCTTCAAATCGCCATATGATGGTGTATTTATAGGCGCAGAGAAGCCCTAGGGAGATCCGGATGAATGACAAGTGTCCCAAATCCAACGCCTTGATAGGACGTGGTGACTAAGTGGAAAAATAGGAGAAAGCCTCTCCAATTCGTGTAAGGCCATATGGAAGGTGATCCATGAAAGTAGGAGGAAATGGTGCCACATGAATAGATCAATTCTGAAGTGCAGCAGCAGGTCGAAGGGGGTCGGTTCGGTTCTCCATCCGATCCGAACCGGAGTGTCCAAAGCCAAGCGTGCTTGATGAGTAGAAGGAGCTTTGTGCGGGTCGGGTCTTCCTTTAGCCGATCTGAACCGAGGTGATGTTTCCGATCTGAAGGCTGGAAGTACTTCAGTAAAGAATACTTCAGGCAGGTCGGGTCTTCTGTGCCCCGATCCGATCCGAGGAGTACTAAATTCCCTTTTGCAAAGTTATGCCATTCGTTCCTCTCACCCGATCCAAACCGTATATCCGATCCTAATGGGTTATGCCAATTCCATATTCCAAGTTCCCGGTTCTGCACGCGTTCACGGAAACGAGCGTAACTTTCAAACCGTAAGTCCGTTTTAGCCAAGCGAAAGCTCGATTCGAAGCTGATTCAAAGAGCTACAATAATTATGGAGCTTTGCTGCGTAATTGTTGTTTTCGGGCCCAAAAAGGTCATCTGATAGGAGTTTTGGGCCATTCTTTGTCTGTGATGCGACTTCAACCAAATTGCTCCATGTCTTCTGACGATATTCCCCATACTTGTGCGTATTGTTTTGAAGAAACTTCACGTGTGACTGCTTTGACTAAAAAGCTGGTCAACATTTTGCCCCCTAGAACATATCTTGCTGAACGAAGGAAGATGTTTTCTGGATAATCCAAGAAGTCCAAGGCCACGTCGGGCCTGCCAGCTGCAAGTATAAACCATACCTACGAAGAAAAGAAAGCAAACAGGTATGTCAAAACCTAACAAAATTATTTATACTTTCGAGCATAAACCATGCTTGGGCGTTTGTTTGAGCATAAACCACGCTCAAGAGACGTTCGAATCATCCTGCCAAAACCTGATGAAGGACCTAACCTTCCAGGTATAAGCCATACCAGGAAGTTCAAACTGAGCATAAGCCATACTCAAGTTTTATTGAGTTCCTTTACCAGATCTTAACGAGATCATTTGTCGTTCCTGAGTATAATCCATACTTAAGCATCCTAGTGAGTACAATCCATACTCATGTCGGGATAGAGCTATACTTGCCAAAACCTGACAAGACAGTCTGTCCCTAGGCATAATCCATGACTAGGGGTCCGAGTTAAGTATAAGCCATACTTTAATTGAGATTGAGAATCCTGCCACAACCTGACAAGATACTTAAATTTGCCAAACATAATCCATGCTCGGAAAGTCCTTCCTTATTCAATTCAAAGTACAAAACCAAAGCAAATCCTGATTGGTTTGTCATCGAGTCCAGAGCATGCTTTGGAGCTAAATCCTAACCCCGAATGTGAACTCCGATTTAGCCAATCGGAAAACCTAAAGAAAGCAAAGAAACATATCTTAAATCCTAAGAAATGCAGGAAATCCAGACTGATCTCATCCAGATCAGTTGATGATGAGCCCACAGGAGCTTGATCCAGGGTCATTCCCTCTCCGGGGAGCAGGTGGTGGCAGCGCGGGTGCAGGCGTTGTAGGTTGTTTCACATACTCGGGTAGCTCTCCACGTCTAACCCGTTCCTCAATCAAGTCTCGCAAGTGTCTACAGTCATTTGTGTCATGACCGTCCATATCATGAAATATGCAGTATTTCCCAGAATCACATTCTCTTGGCGATGGCTCCCTTCTGGGAGGCTTTGGATAGGAGACGTCACCATTTGTGTTAACGTAGATATCAATCAAGGTCGAATTGAGCTCTGTGTACTTTTCATATCTGGGCCCTCTCCGGGGAGGAGTGCTGCGGTCATTCTTGACGGTAGCTTTTCCTTTGCCTTTTCCAGAATCGAACGGTTCTCCGTCTCTGAACATGTTGACATCGCGAATTTTCTTTTCAGACATTGCGTCTTCTTCACGTAGAAATCTATCCGATTCAAGGTAGAATTCACCGAGATTCCGTGGTGGATCCCGGTACAAGGATTTTTTGAATTCCGAGTTGTCCAGAACGCCGGATACTGCCGCCATCAATACCATAGATGGCTTAGGTCGATCAACCGATGTTGCTGCAACGTTGAACCGTTCTAGAAATGAGCGCAAAGTTTCTCTGGGCCTCTGCTTGATTGTAGTGAGCAACATCACATTCTTGGGTCGAGCGATGTGGACCCGAAACTGTTCAATAAAGCGAGCAACCAACATGTTCCAGCTTTTGATCGATTCAGATTCCAGCTGCCGAATCCACATAGCAGCTATATCAGTCAAATAGAGGGGAAAGCATTTAGCCATGACGTTTTCCAATCCCGATTGAACTTCTATATGCCGTTTGTAGCGCATCAGATGCATGGTAGGATCCGTCTTGCCATTGTAGGGCTCCAGTTGTGGAAGTTTGAAATCCGGAGGATTGCGAGAATTCCTAATTTCCTTTGTAAATGGATTGTGGTTGACATCATCCATGTCATTCTGATAGGTGTGGCCTCTCGAGATGCGTTCAATGAGATTGGCGAGCCGATCGCCTTCAAAGAGCTGTTGCAAGTTGACAAGTTCAGAGCTGGTGCCCTCGGCGTTGAGTCCAGAAGAGTTCGAAAAAGCTTGAGGAGCATGGAAGATCATTCGGGTCGGGTCGGAGGTGCCCCTAGGCTGCGGCTCTGAGAAGTGAGGAGGCTTGTGGCTATTTGCACGGTTCGGGTCAGAAGTTCCGATCCGACCCGGTTCTCCTGCTCTGAACGGGGGTGCTTCGCATTGATGATGCGTTGCAGTGCCGATCCGAACTGGGGCAGAGGTTGGTCATGCTCGACCTAGACCTTAAGCTTCTGCATTTCCATCAGAAATATTAGGCGTCGGAGCTATTAATTGTTGAGGTGGATTGACCCCGAGTCCATTCGTGCCCCCGGTTCGGATCAGATCCGTACCGATCCGTTTTGCTTCTCTTGCTGGGGCTTGGTCTGTTGTTTGTACAGGGTTGTTTCCAGCAATTTGAATGTTGTCGCTCGGCCTGCCTTCCATCCGAGCGAAGAATTGGTCGATCATCTCATGTTGTTTGCAGAGGAGATCGTCTTTCCTTGCCATTTGAGCTCTCAATTCAGTGAGAACACCATCCATCTCTTCTCTCGTCAAGTATGCTGATGGGTTTCCATGTGAGGAAGCCTCATGGCTTGCCTCGTTTCTCGTGCCTTCGCCTTCAACATGGGAAATCTTTCGCTTAGGCCTCGATCCAATAGCCAAACAATCCGCTTCCTCTAGAGTTAGTAATTGAAGTAGTATCGTTAGGCCCCTACCTGGCATGCCAAAATGTTAGACCGAAATCTGGGCCTAACACCCAAATGCGATGTGAAATCCTCACAATCACAGAATAAATACAGAAAAATCAGTAAAATAAAAGGAGACACACAAAATTTTTATAGTGGTTTGGCTCAAACCAAGCCTACGTCCATTTTATAGTTTCTTAAATCCTAAGAAGCTATTACAATACTGCTTGTTTGCGGTTTATACACAATGGCCTTGTGTTACAATGAAGAAGAGGAGATTAGAGAATGAATTTATACACGAATTCCTCGTGTTAAAGTGATGAGCAATGTCCTTGCTTGGTTGTAAAGGAGGCCAAGTGTTGGAGTCGCCAAAAAGTCCCTTCAAATCGCCATATGATGGTGTATTTATAGGCGCAAAGAAGCCCTAGGGAGATCAGGATGAATGACAAGTGTCCCCAATCCAACGCCTTGATAAGACGTGGTGACTAAGTGGCAAAATGGGAGAAAGCCTCTCCAATTCGTGTAAGGCCATGTGGAAGGTGATCCATGAAAGTAGAAGGAAATGGTGCCACATGAATAGGTCAATTATGAAGTGCAGCAGCAGGTCGAAGGGGGTCGGTTCGGTTCTCCACCCGATCCAAACCGGAGTGTCCAAAGCCAAGCGTGCTTGACGAGTAGAAGGAGCTTTGTGTGGGTCGGGTTTTCCTTTAGCCGATCCGAACCGAGGTGATGTCTCTGATCCGAAGGCTGGAAGTACTTCAGTGCAGAATATTTCAGGCGGGTTGGGTCTTCTGCGCTCCGATCCGATCCGAGGAGTACTAAATTCCCTTTTGCAAAGTTATGCCATTCGGTCCTCTCACCCGATCCGAACCGTACATCCGATCCTAATGGGTTATGCCAATTCCATATTCCAAGTTCCCAGTTCTGCACACGTTCATGGAAATAGGCGTAACTTTCAAACCGTAAGTCCGTTTTAGCCAAACGAAAGCTCGATTCGAAGCTGATTCAGAGAGTTACAAGAATTACGGAGCTTAGCTCTGTAATTGCTGTTTTCGGGCCCAAAAGAGGTCATCTGATAGGAGTTTCGGGCCATTCTTTGTCTGTGATGCGACTTCAACCAAATTGCTCCATGTCTTCTGACGATATTCCCCATACTTGTGCGTATTGTTTAGAAGAGACTTCACGTGTGACTGCTTTGACTAAAAAGCGGGTCAACATTTTTCCCCCCAGAACATATCTTGCTGAACGAAGGAAGATGTGTTCTGGATAATCCAAGAAGTCCAAGGCCACGTCGGGCTTGCCAGCTGCAAGTATAAATCATACTTGCGAAGAAAAGAAAGCAAACAGGTATGTCAAAACCTAACAAAACTGATTATACTTTCGAGCATAAACCATGCTTGGGCGTTTGTTCGAGCATAAACCACACTCAAGAGACGTTCGAATCATCCTGCCAAAACCTGATGAGGGACCTAACCTTCCAGGTATAAGCCATACCAGGATGTTCAAACTGAGCATAAGCCATACTCGAGTTTTATTGAGTTCCTTTACCAGATCTTAACGAGATCATTTGTCGTTCCTGAGTATAATCCATACTTAAGCATCCTAGTGAGTACAATCCATACTCATGTAGGGATAGAGCTATACTTGCCAAAACCTGACAAGACAGTCTGTCCCTAGGCATAATCCATGCTTAGGGGTCCAAGTTAAGTATAAGCCATACTTTAATTGAGACTGAGAATCTTGCCACAACCTGACAAGATACTTAAATTTGCCAAGCATAATCCATGCTTGGAAACTCCTTCCTTATTCAATTCAAAGTACAAAACCAAAGCAAATCCTGATTGGTTTGTCATCGAGTCCAGAGCATGCTTTGGAGCTAAATCCTAACCCCAAACGTGTGAACTCCGATTTAGCCAATCGGAAAACCTAAAGAAAGCTAAGAAACATATCTTAAATCCTAAGAAATGCAGGAAATCCAGGCTGATCTCATCCAGATCAGTTGATGATGAGCCCACGGGAGCTCGATCCAGGGTCATTCCCTCTCCGGGGAGCAGGCGGTGGCAGCGCGGGTGCAGGCGCTGTAGGTTGTTTCACATACTCGGGTAGCTCTCCACGTCTAACCCGTTCCTCAATCAAGTCTCGCAAGTGTCTACAGTCATTTTTGTCATGACCGTCCATATCATGAAATATGCAGTATTTCCCAAAATCACGTTCTCTCTGCGATTGCTCCCTCCTGGGAGGCTTTGGATAGGAGATGTCACCATTTGTGTTCACATAGATATCAGTCAAGGTCGAATTGAACTCTGTGTACTATTCATATCTGGGCCCTCTCCGGGGCTGAGTGTTGCGGTCATTCTTGACGGTAGCTTTTCCTTTGCCTTTTCCAGAATCGGACGGTTCTCCGTCTCTGAACATGTTGACATCACGAATTTTCTTTTCAGACATTGCGTCTTCTTCACGTAGAAATCTATCCGATTCAAGGTAGAATTCACTGAGATTCCGTGGTGGATCCCGGTACAAGGATTTTTTGAATTCCGAGTTGTCCAGAACGCCGGATACTGCCGCCATCAATACCATAGATGGCTTAGGTCGATCAACCGATGTTGCTGCAACGTTGAACCGTTCTAGAAATGAGCGCAAAGTTTCTCTGGGCCTCTGCTTGATTGTAGTGAGCAACATCACATTCTTGGGTCGAGCGATGTGGACCCGAAACTGTTCAATAAAACGAGCAACCAACATGTTCCAGCTTTTGATCGATTCAGATTCCAGCTACCGAATCCACATAGCAGCTATATCAGTCAAATAGAGGGGAAAGCATTTAGCCATGACGTTTTCCAATCCCGATTGAACTTCTATATGCCGTTTGTAGCGCATCAGATGCATGGTAGATCCGTCCTGCCATTGTAGGGCTCCAGTTGTGGAAGTTTGAAATCCGAAGGATTGCGAGAATTCCTAATTTCCTGTGTAAATGGATTATGGTTGACATCATCCATGTCATTCTGATAGGTGCGGCCTCTCGAGATGCGTTCAATGAGATTGGCGAGCCGGTCGCCTTCAAAGAGCTGTTGCAAGTTGACAAGTTCTGAGCTAGTGCCCCCGGCGTTGAGTCCAGAAGAGTTCGGAAAAGCTTGAGTGTAACACCCCGTATTTTTATTAATAACAATGTTTACAAATTAAAGAATAATTAATTTCAGATGTGAGAACTAATGGAAATGGGTTGTGCCATTGTGTTCGTCTCGGAATTCTGGTTGAGATAGAGTCCGAGTTTGCATGAATTGGACTTCGTATGAAGAAGTTATGGCCATCGGAAGTTTCAGAAAATTCAAAACAGCTCGCAAGAAAATTTAAAAATTCAAACTGAAAGTGCAGAAGCGGGCTGGGCGGGAAAATTCCCGCCCAGGCAGGTCGACTGGGGAGTCGACCTCCCCCCCCCCCCCAGGTCGACTGTAGTGTCGACCTTGTCCAGTCGGCCAGGTTTTGGCAGAGCCCAATTTTGAGCTACTGATGTGTCTTTAGGGCTGAGTTGGCTAATTTAACGGTTCAGGTTAGTTCTGAGTTGATCTGACGGTCTAAATAAATCCTAAACTCTATATATACCTAGGTAGTCTCTCACTCTAAATTCACATGAAAAATAGAATAGCCGCTGTCATGCCGTCGCCATGGAACTCAGTGTAGCCGCCGCCAACTAAGAAGGAAGAAAGCTAATCAAAACTCTAATTCTACTCAACTCTAAAGCAAATCAAGACTCTCTTTCTTTTCTAATTGTGAGTATGATGATCTTAATAAGATTATTAGCAAACTAATTAGATTAAGATTTGATATGGATCATAAGAAAATGATGCGAACTGTCATATATGTTGTTGTAAACCTTATGCTATCGTGTATGTTGTAAATCCTATGTTATGTGATGATGATATCCTATATGTTGTAAATCATGCTATGATGATATTATATATGTTGCAAGTTTCTATGCTAAGTTGCGATGTTACAAAGCCATGATGTTATTATGTTGTAGTTAGCTTAAGAATCATGATGTTGATTATATATATTTGGGCTATAATGATTCACATGATAAATCACATGTACCTATGCAAGTTTAGATTTATTAGTATGTATAATCTTACATATTGTATGACATCTATTTAGATCTAGAATTATGACGTCTATTTAGATCTAGAATTATGCTGTGACATGTGTGAGTTCTATGTGTTAGATGCTAGTTCACACCATCATTATGTTGCATAAACCACATATGCAAGTTTATACATGAACTTGGGTTATGATCATATTATGTAAGTTGTGACATTTAACCAAACAAGTTGACACCTTTAGATCCATGACATGTGTAGTTTTATGCAAGTTTCACCCCTACTATGATTAGATCTATTTTATTTGTCTATATATTGTGATAATTTATCTTTGTGCTATGAGTTAGACTATTCGAGTCTAACATATATTTTGCGTTGAATAAGCGAACGTATAACTTGGGGTAGGGGTAATATTAAGGATTTAATATTAAGAAATTGGGGTGCAATTGATATGATTTTGCATACCGTAAGTGGATGGCCATAATTGAGTCAATTATGGACATCATTAAAATTGGAATTAATTAATGATTTGAATAGGGATATATTTAAAACTGGGGTAAAAGATTATAAGTGTTAATCAATGCTTAGGACACGAGGTTGGACTCGTTTGTGACGTAAAACTGCCCGGACCCGCCCGGCGAATCTAGTAGTCACAAATGTCAGCCCTATGTGAGAGGTCCTAGGCCCAAATTAAAGCATAACAGTTGTAAAGACACGAGGTTAGACTCTTTTATGGTGTAAGACTGCTCGGACTCGCCCGACGAATCCAGCTGCTATAAATGCCAGTCTAATGTGAGAGGTCTTTATGAGGTTATGGCCTGAATGAATTAAGAAATACTTAACCAGATAAACATGTGAAGTGGGACATGGGGGTTAAGTAGGTGCCTTGGGTGGCATGAGGAATCTAGTGGGTTCCTTTAGTGGCATTTGAAATACGATTAGTAAGACTTAACCAAACACACATGTAAATGAACATGACTAAGAGGGTTAAGTGGGATGTACTAGTGGGGACAAGCTTAGGTGGATAGCTTGTGGTAAGTAAAGGGGGCCCATTTCAACCAGTAACCCAAAACGTATCTTTGTGGGCTCGACCCAAGTCGAGGACGAGACACGCGTACTGGGCTTGACTATAAGAGGCCAAACGGGTTAGCGGTGGCAACGCAAGTCCAACGGGTTCATATGCGTGTGTGGACCCGGGCTGGTAGGTAAGACGTTGTTGCATCGTGTAGGTATAAGCCGTGCATTCTTTAGCTGTATCGGGTTGCCACTTTAGGGGAGTGATACACCCCACTGTGGGACCAGCACGGGTATCTACGAGTAGGGAGCCGATCGCAAGTGGGTAGTGGGGTACACCTAGCGGAGATAGGGACAGGCGGCACCTATGTAGTCAGTTAGGGGTACACGAAGTTATTTATAAAATTTCTAAGTGAAGCAAGTGGGATCAACCTTTAGGTTGACTGTTGTGGTGCAGTGTAGTAATTATTCGTTAGTATTAGGTGTGCCTTTAACGTTATCTTTATCTGCTCTTCCATACCCAATAGTTCATAGACATTTCCTTGTTTCCGGCTTATGCCTTAGTCTAGTTATTTTGATAATAGTATTGTTAGAATTATCATACTCGCCAGACTTTATGTCTGACCCCCTCTATTTCTATCTTTTTCCCCCTCCAGGTCCTCAGGGTGGGCCCAGCTCTAGTGGAGCTTGATTGGATTGCTTTATCTCTCTTTTGGAAAGCTTGGACCGTTGAAGTAAAGTCCAGCTTGTTATCTTCTTTAATGGCTATTTATGTAATGGGATTATGTATTTTGTTTTATCAAGATGGATATTGTACTTGACTCTGATTTATGGTTTTATGATGTAACAAACATGTTTAATTTCCGCTGCAATGAAATAAAGTTTTAGATTTCCAAGTACTACTTATTATCTGTCTTGTTGTAATTTTTCTGTTCTATATTCACTTAAAACCTCCATGGAAGTTAATGCATTCCCTTTGTGAGTGACATTAATGGACGTGGGGTGTTACACGTGGTATCAGAGCTTAAGGTTACCAGAACAAATATTTTTTTTAGAAAAACTATTTTTCTAAAGTAGTTTTGGAAGAAGTGTTTTCAAAAACATGTCTAGATGAGTAATTTAAAGAGGAAAGTTTTTATGAAAAACATAATCCCCAATAGCCATATATCTTTATGTTTCGAATCCTCCATTTTGAATCTTTCCTTTTTCGTTTCAGCATGGCTGAAGATCTTAACCTTCCGGAGGGTGTAATGATACCAGGATGGTATAGGAGGTTATTAGAGGCTAGGGCCGCTGCAGGTCCAGCCAATGTTCCTCCACCACCAGTTGCACCCGCTCCTCCTCCTCCTCCTCCTCGCGCTGATACTTTTGCAAAGACATGCAAGGAATTAAAGGCTATGGGTGGAAAACCTTTTCAAGGGTCAGAAATGTTTGTGGAAGCTATAGATTGGCTTAAGGAGGTGGAAGAATTGCTTGAAATCTTTGAAGTAGAAGAAGAAAGGAAATTCAAATTAGCTGCTTGGTTAATGAAGGGAGAGGCCTCGTTTTGGTGGGAGGTCACTAATGGGGAGCGTCCTGTTGACTCTTGGGCGAATTTCAGGCGTTGGTTTGAGGCGAAGTTTCTCTCAAGGGTAGAAGAGAATCTATATATGGAAAGGTTCTTGACATTAAAGCAAGGAAGCTCATCAGTGAAAGAATATGTCAACAAATTTAATCAGTTAGCAAGGTTTGGCTTGGACTTTGTGAACACGCCGGAGAAGAAGGCTCTGAAGTTCGTTAAAGGCTTGAATGAGTCGTTGCAAGGGTTGGCTATGACCCACATCCCTATGGGGGCCACCTTTGAGAAGCTAGTAGAAATGGCGTTCATGCACGAGGAAGAGAAAGACACTAAAACTGATAAGGCACCTGAGAAGAAAGGGGATTAAAAGAAACCACAACAGCAAAACAAGAAGGGTGGTAAAGACAATAATGGCAAAGGAAAGAAAAGATGCTTTAACTGTGGGTCACCAGGCCATCTCAGCAAGGATTGCAGAAAGAAAAAGAAGACTGGCTGTTTTCACTGTGGTGAAGCGGGACATCTAGTGAGGGACTGCCCAAAGAAGGGGCAGAGGGCAGGGTCTACCTCGGGAGGACAGGTGCAGGCTCTTAGGGCACCAGGGCAGGCAAGGGGACAAGTTCAGGCTCTCGCGGTCCCACCGCAGCAAAAACGAGGTAGAACCATTTCCGTTGAAAGCTTAGTTTTTCTGTTTGATCATCCTGTTCGTACTTTATTCGATTCGGGCGCATCACATTTGTTTATCTCTACATCATTAGTTGAATCATTGCACTTGAACACCAGTTTAGTAGAGGATCCCTTAGTTGTTTCGAATCCAATTGGGGGCTCAGCTTATTTGTCAATGATGTGTTTGGATTTGAAAATTTCTATACTTAGCGTTGAGTTTAGATGTGATGCTTATGTTTTGGGCTTCACGGGCTATGGGCTAATTTTAGGAATGGATTGGTTATCCGGAAATGGGGCCGTTCTTGATTGTGAAAGGAGAGTAGTTAGGCTCATGACTCGCCTTGGCAACACTCTCGAAATCTTTTGTAATCCCATAAATTCCGTTATGCTAAGTTATCTAGAATCGCTTGACGCGTCGGTGGAAAATCTACGATCTGTTAAAGTAGTCCAAGAATATTCGGATGTGTTTGAGGAAGTAAAGGGCTTGCCTCCGAAGCGGGAGATAGATTTTCGAATATATCTTGTGGATAATGCAAAACCAGTATCTTTGCCAGTACGCCACATGGCTCCTCGTGAAAGGAGGGAACTCAATAAGCAAGTGAAGGAGTTGCTTGAGAAGGGGTTCATAAGACGAAGTATATCGGGGTGGGGTGCTCCAGTAGTATTTGTCACGAAGGCGGATGGGTCCCTTAGACTTTGTGTGGACTATAGAGAAATTAATAAGCTTACTAAGAAGAAAAGACACCCACTGCCGAGGATTGACGATCTCTTCGATCAGTTGGTTGGCGCCTCAGTGTTTTCGCAGTTGGACTTAGCCACTGGTTTCCATCAGTTGAGAGTGGCTGAGGATAGCATTGACAAGACTGCCTTTAGGACTCCGGACAGTTTCTATGAATGGCTAGTGATGCCCTTCGGTTTGACAAACGCCCCCGCATACTTTGTTGATTTGATGAGTAGGGTATTTAGGGAGTACCTTAATAAATTCGTGGTGGTCTTTGTAGACGACATCTTGATCTTTTCTAAGAATGAAGAAGAGCATGCCCTACATCTTAGGGAAGTGTTGGAGACTCTACGAGCACATAATCTTAAAGCTAAATTTTCTAAGTGTCACTTCTGGAGGAAGGAAGTACGGTTCTTAGGGCACGTGGTTTCCAAAGATGGGATAGTTGTGGATCCCGCGAAGGTAGTGTCCATCCAAGATTGGAAGGTCCCTAAAAATGCTACCGAAGTGAGAAGTTTCTTGGGGTTGGCTGGCTACTATAGGAAGTTTATCAAAGACTTCGCAAAGATATCAGCTCCATTAACACGTTTGACGAAGAAGAACCTAGTTTTCACATGGGACGTAGATTGTGATGATGCGTTCCAACGTTTGAAGAGAGCTTTGACTTCAGCCCCAGTCTTAGTGCTGCCAGACGGGAGTAAGTCGTTTACTGTTTATACCGATGCTTGTGGGACAGGACTAGGCGCAGTCTTAATGCAAGAGGGAAGGGTAATAGCCTATGGTGGAAGGCAGTTAAGGGTGCATGAGAAAAATTACCCTACACCTGACCTAGAGTTGGCCGCAATTGTTTTTGCGCTTAAGTCTTGGCGCCATTATCTTCTTGGCGAGAAATCAAAATATTCACTGACCACAAGTCTTTAAAATACTTATTCTCTCAGAAGGACTTGAATTTAAGACAACAAAGGTGGATGGAATTCTTAGCGTCCTACGATTTCGAAATAACATATACCCTTGGCAAGGGTAACGTGGTGGCAGAGCCTTAAGTAGGAAAAGGTTGTCCTTGAGTCCGTTGTTTGTTGAACGGCGAAACTTAGAATTCATCTCTATGTTTGATTTTAGACCTTCCATTGACTTTGTACCCGGTTTGCTAGCATCCTTGGAGGTCAAACCTACGCTTTTGGGACGGATTAGTGAGGCACAGCGAGACGACCCACAATTGGTTGAGTTAGTGGAGAAGCTCAAAAGAGGGGAGTCATCAAGCCATCTCCGTAGGTATACCCTAGATGATAAGGGTTGGTTACGTAGGGATAGTAGACTTTGTGTACCATGAGACGAGGACTTAAGGAAGACTATTCTTGATGATGCACATCGTTCGAAGATGACCATTCATCCCGGCGGGGATAAGCTGTACAAAGACATGAAGCGAGTTTTTTTTTGGGCCGGTATGAAGAGGGATGTGACCGAGCATGTCGCTAGATGCTCGGTGTGCCAACAAGTAAAAGCGGAGCAAAAGAAACCCAGTGGGTTGATTCACCCATTGGAGGTTCCACTGTGGAAATGGGAAAGTGTCTCGATGGACTTTGTGGATGGATTACCAAGATCAAGGAAGGGTAATACGGGGATTTGGGTTATAGTAGATAGACTTACTAAAAGCGCCCATTTTATTCCCGTGAAGAGTAAGAGGACTGCTCCATGGTTAGCTTCTATATACGTCCGAGAGATAGTTCGTTTGCATGGTGTTCCTTCTAGCATAGTAAGCGACCGCGATCCTATCTTCACTAGCGAATTTTGGAGGAGATTACAAGAAGCGGTAGGGACTCAGTTATGTTTGAGCACCGCATATCATCCTCAGACGGACGGCCAAACCGAGAGGGTGAATCGTATTCTAGAGGACCTTTTGAGGCTATGTATCCTAGACTTTGGGGGTACATGGGAAGAGCATCTTCCATTGGTGGAGTTCGCATATAATAATAGCTTTCAGTCCAGCATTGGCATGGCACCTTTCGAAGCTCTTTATGGACGACCTTGTCGTTCACCTACATGTTGGTGGTAATCTACGGATAAGATCTTACTTGGGCCCGATATGATTAGAGAGACTTCGGAGATGATTGATTTGATTCGAAGAAGGATGAAAGCAGCGCAAGATAGGCAGAAATCTTATGCGAATAAGAGGAGGACAGATCTTGAGTTTGATGTTGGGGACATGGTCTTTATCAAAGTGTCTCCATTACGGAACGTTGTTCGCTTTGGGTCCGTTGGGAAATTAGCACCAATGTTCGTAGGGCCGTTTCCTATTAAGGAGAAGATTGGACAGATGGCGTATAGAGTGGAGTTGCCTGAGAGACTTAGTGGTGTACACGACGTATTCCATGTATCACATTTGAGGAAGTGCCTACACGAGACCGCGGAGGTGGTAGAGCCGAACTTACTTAGAGAGGTGGAGATAGAGCGTGATGCGACGATTCGACGAGCTCCTACATGCATTCTTGGGTCGGAGATCAAGAAGATGAGAAATCGAGAAGTCAGACTAGTCAAAGTACAATGGGGAGATGATGAGAGCAACGCTACTTGGGAGACAGAAGAGAAGATGCGTTCACGATACCCTTTTCTTTTCGAGGGTATGTCTTTTAATTTCTCCTTTATCGCTTAGCTTGTACTTATCTTATCTTTAGTATGTCCTCTCGCTAGTACCTTTGACCTTTTTTTAGTTAGGATAGTCTTATGGTTGAAACATGTGTTTGAGACATGTTATGTATGATGGATGCCTATGGACGCAAGTGTTTGCTAGTGGTTGCTCGTGGATTCATATACACACTTTAGGCACTAGATCGGCTCAGTCACTTCATATTGCATATTGCATATAAATGTGTGTACATAGTTAAGTTAATGGATGTATAATGGTTGTGCTATCATATGGATACCGCATTTTGGTGAATGTTTGTGCACACATGTAGAAATAATATGTATCGATAGGGTTCTTTCGCATACATAATGGACGCATGGCACTATCATGGTTTGCATTAAGGAGGCCAACTGAATCAGTAGACCGCCTGATTTTGCATTAGATAAGGAACATATACACACACTTCTTGCATATGTTCATACAGGATTAGAAACTTTATAAGGACAATGGATGCCAGTGTTTGATGGTTGAGTAGATGGTTGTGTGGATGTTAGGATATACATTCTCCTTAACTTGGAGATTTCGGGGGCGAAATCCTTTAAGGAGGGGAGAATGTAACACCCCGTATTTCTATTAATAACAATGTTTACAAATTAAAGAATAATTAATTTTAGATGTAAGAATTAAGGGAAACGGGTTGCGCCATTGTGTTCGTCTCGGAATTCTGGTTGAGATAGAGTCCGAGTTTGCGTGAATTGGACTTCGTATGAAGAAGTTATGGCCATCGGAAGTTTCAGAAAATTCAAAACAACTCGCAGGAAAATTTAAAAATTCAAACTGAAAGTGCAGAAGCGGGCTGGGCGGGAAAACTCCTGCCCAGACAGGTCGACTGAGGAGTCGACACTAGAGTCGACCTCCCCCCCCCCCCCAGGTCGACCTGGGTGTCGACCTGGTCCAGTCGGCCAGGTTTTGGCTGAGCCCAATCTTGAGCTGCTGATGTGTGTTTAGGGCTGAGTTGGCTAATTTAACGGTTCAGGTTAGTTCTGAGTTGATCTGACGGTCTAAATAAATCCTAAACTCTATATATACCTAGGTAGTCTCTCACTCTAAATTCACATGAAAAATAGAATAGCCGCCGTCATGCCGTCGCCATGGAACTCAGTGTAGCCGCCGCCAACTAAGAAGGAAGAAAGCTAATCAAAACTCTAATTCTACTCAACTCTAAAGCAAATCAAGACTCTCTTTCTTTTCTAATTGTGAGTATTATGATCTTAATAAGATTATTAGCAAACTAATTAGATTAAGATGTGATATGGATCATAAGAAAATGATGTGAATTGTCATATATGTTGTTGTAAACCTTATGCTATCATGTATGTTGTAAATCCTATGTTATGTGATGATGATATCCTATATGTTGTAAATCATGCTATGATGATATTATATATGTTGCAAGTTTCTATGCTAAGTTGCGATGTTACAAAGCCATGATGTTATTATGTTGTAGTTAGCTTATGAATCATGATGTTGATTATATATATTTGGGCTATGATGATTCACATGATAAATCACATGTACCTATGCAAGTTTAGATTTATTAGTATGTATAATCTCACATATTGTATGACATCTATTTAGATCTAGAATTATGACGTCTATTTAGATCTAGAATTATGCTATGACATGTGCGAGTTCTATGTGTTAGATGCTAGTTCACACCATCATTATGTTGCATAAACCACATATGCAAGTTTATACAGGAACTTGGGTTATGATCATATTATGTAAGTTGTGACATTTAACCAAACAAGTTGACACCTTTAGATCCAGGACATGTGTAGTTTTATGCAAGTTTCACCCCTATTATGATTAGATCTATTTTATTTGTCTATATGTTGTGATAATTTATCTTTGTACTATGAGTTAGACTATTCGAGTCTAACGTATATTTTGCGTTGAATAAGCGAACGTATAACGTGGGGTAGGGGTAATATTAAGGATTTAATATTAAGAGATTGGGGTGCAATTGATATGATTTTGCATACCGTAAGTGGATGGCCATAAGTGAGTCAATTATGGACATCATTAAAATTGGAATTAATTAATGATTTGAATAGGGATATATTTAAAACTGGGGTAAAAGATTATAAGTGTTAATCAGTGCTTAGGACACGAGGTTGGACTCGTTTGTGACGTAAAACTGCCCGGACCCGCCCGGCGAATCCAGTAGTCACAAATGTCAGCCCAATGTGAGAGGTCCTAGGCCCAAATTAAAGCATAACAGTTGTAAAGACATGAGGTTAGACTCTTTTATGGTGTAAGACTGCCCGAACCCGCCCGGCGCATCCAGCTGCCATAAATGCCAGTCTAATGTGAGACGTCTTTATGAGGTTATGGCCTGAATGAATTAAGAAATACTTAACCAGATAAACATGTGAAGTGGGACATGGGGGTTAAGTAGGTGCCTTGGTGGCATGAGGAATCTAGTGGGTGCCTTTAGTGGCATTTGAAATACGATTAGTAAGACTTAACCAAACACACATGTAAATGAACATGACTAAGAGGGTTAAGTGGGATGTACTAGTGGGGACAAGCTTAGGTGGATAGCTTGTGGTAAGTAAAGGGGGCCCATTTCAACCAGTAACCCAAAACGTATGTTTGTGGGCTCGACCCAAGTCGAGGACGGGACACGCGTACTGGGCTTGACTATAAGAGGCCAAACGGGTTAGCGGTGGCAACGCAAGTCCAACGGGTTCATATGCGTGTGTGGACCCGGGCTGGTAGGTAAGACGTTGTTGCATCGTGTAGGTATAAGCCATGCATTCTTTAGCTATATCGGGTTGCCACTTTAGGGGAGTTATACACCCCACTGTGGGACCAACACGGGTATCTACGAGTAGGGAGCCGATCTCAAGTGGGTAATGGGGTACACCTAGCGGAGATAGGGGCAGGCGGCACCTATGTAGTCAGCTAGGGGTACACGAAGTTATTTATAAAATTTCTAAGTGAAGCAAGTGGGATCAACCTTTAGGGTGACTGGTGTGGTGCAGTGTAGTAATTATTCGTTAGTATTAGGTGTGCCTTTAACGTTATATTTATCTGCTCTTCCATACCCAATAGTTCATAGACATTTCCTTGTTTCCAGCTTATGCCTTAGTCTAGTTATTTTGATAATAGTATTGTTAGAATTATCATACTCGCCAGGCTTTATGTCTGACCCCCTTTATTTCTATCTTTTTCCCCCTCCAGGTCCTCAGGGTGGGCCCAGCTCTAGTGGAGCATGATTGGATTGCTTTATCTCTCTTTTGGAAAGCTTGGACCGTTGAAGTAAAGTCCAGCTTGTTATCTTCTTTAATGGCTATTTATGTAATGGGATTATGTATTTTGTTTTATCAAGATGGATATTGTACTTGACTCTGATTTATGGTTTTATGATGTAACAAACATGTTTAATTTCCGCTGCAATGAAATAAAGTTTTAGATTTCCAAGTACTACTTATTATTTGTCTTGTTGTAATTTTTCCGTTCTATATTCACTTAAAACCTCCATGGAAGTTAATGCATTCCCTTTGTGAGTGACATTAATGGACGTGGGGTGTTACATTGAGGAGCATGGAAGATCATTCGGGTCGGGTCGGAGGTGCCCCCAGGTTGCGGCTCGGAGAATTGAGGAGGCTCGTGGCTATATGCACGGTTCGTGTCAGAAGTTCCAATCCGACCCGGTTCTCCTGCTCTGAACGGGTGTGCTTCGCATTGATGCTGCGTTGCAGTGCCGATTTGAACTGGGGCAGAGGTTGGTCGTGATCGACCTAGACCTTGAGCTTCTGCATTTCCATCAGAAATATCAGGTGTCGGAGCTATTAATTGTTGAGGTGGATTAACCCCGAGTCCATTCATGCCCCCTGGTTCGGATCAGATCCGTACTGATCCGGTTTGCTGCTCTTGCTGGGGCTTGATCTGTTGTTTGTACCGGGCTATTTCCAGCAATTTGAATGTTGTCGCTCGGCCTGGCTTCCATCCGAGCGAAGAATTTGTCAATCATCTCCTGTTGTTTGCGGAGGAGATCGTCTTGCCTTGCCATTTGAGCTCTCAATTCAGTGAGAACGCCATCCATCTCTTCTCGCGTCAAGTATGCTGACGGGTTTTCATGTGAGCAAGCTTCATGGGTTGCCTCGTTTCTCGTGCCTTCGCCTTCAACACTGGAAATCTTCCGCTTAGCCATCGATCCAATGGCCAAACAATCCGCTTCCTTTAAAGTTAGTAATTGAAGTAGTATCGTTAGGCCCCTACCTGGCGTGCCAAAATGTTAGACCGAAATCTAGGCCTAACACCCAAATGCGGTGTGAAATCCTCACAATCACAGAATAAATACAGAAAAAGCAGTAAAATAAATGGAGACACACAAAATTTTTATAGTGGTTCGGCTCAAACCAAGCCTACGTCCACTTTATAGTTTCTTAAATCCTAAGAAGCTATTACAATACTGTTTGTTTGTGGTTTATACACAATGGCCTTGTGTTACAATGAAGAAGAGGAGATTAGAGAATGAATTTATACACGAATTCCTCGTGTTAAAGTGATGAGCAATGTCCTTGCTTGGTTGTAAAGGAGGCCAAGTGTTGGAGTCGCCAAAAAGTCCCTTCAAATCGCCATATGATAGTGCATTTATAGGCGCAGAGAAGCCCAAGGGTGATCAAGATGAATGACAAGTGTCCCCAATTCAACGCCTTGATAGGACGTGGTGACTAAGTGGCAAAATGGGAGAAAGCCTCTCCAATTCGTGCAAGGCCATGTGGAAGGTGATCCATGAAAGTAGGAGGAAATGGTGCCACATGAATAGGTCAATTCTGAAGTGCAGCAGCAGGCGAAGGGGGTCGGTTCGGTTCTCCATCTGATCCGAACCGGAGTGTCCAAAGCCAAGCGTGCTTGACGAGTAGAAGGAGCTTTGTGTGGGTCGGGTCTTCCATTAGCTGATCCGAATCGAGGTGATGTCTCTGATCCGAAGGCTTGAAGTACTTTAGTGCAGAATACTTCAGGCGAGTCTGGTCTTCTGTGCTCCGATCCGATCCGAGGAGTAGTAAATTCCCTTTTGCAAAGTTATTCCATTCGGTCCTCTTACCCGATCCGAACCGTATATCCGATCCTAATGGGTTATGCCAATTCCAGATTCCAAGTTCCCGGTTCTGCACGAGTTCACGGAAACGGGCGTAACTTTCAAACCGTAAGTCCGTTTTAGCCAAATGAAAGCTCGATTCGAAGCTGATTCAGAGAGCTACAAGGGTTACGGAGCAAAGCTCCGTAATTGCTGTTTTCGGGCCCAAAAGAGGTCATCTGATAGGAGTTTCGGGCTATTCTTTGTCTGTGATGCGACTTCAACCAAATTGCTCCATGTCTTCTGACGATATTCCCCATACTTGTGCGTATTGTTTAGAAGAGACTTCACGTGTGACTGCTTTGACTAAAAAGCGGGTCAACACTCCTCTATGCATGGTTCATATGTAGTCTCAAATACTTCAATTAATGCATTCGATCCATCGTTTTGAGGTCCAAAATCTATTTGATCATCGGTTACTATTATTCCTCTAGTTTTCTCAACATCTGCTTGACAAGCTTGGTTGTTGGAGATGTTACGTCCATCAAATGTAAACCTTGCCTATGTTTTGAAAAAAACCTGACCTATCTATTTTGTCTCTTCTTATAGATGGTAAGGAGCGTAATATACTTTAAGAGCTTGTTTGGAAAGTACAAAATGATCTTACTTATAATAACGGGAAGTATGTTTTATTTCTATAAGATTATTTTGGGTGCATGTTGATTCCAGAACCTGGAACGTTGTTGAACTAGTTGCATTTAAATAATTCTTTCGCGGGTCATGTGAAATATGTCAATTGCAGAATCTGGGTTAGCACGCCATAAAAATCGTGTCTATGGTCATTTGGATCATCACTACCTTTAACAAATACACCGCTATTGCTAGTACATTTTTCAACACCATATTCTTTAGTGCTAAATTTATATCCATTGACAAAGAATATTGGATATGTCTTTAACATTCCTTTTTGGTCCCATTGCTAAATGTTTCAATCCTTCATCTACAACACAATTTGTTGTATCAGAAACATAATTTGTAAACCAAGTAGCGAATTCTTTGTTGATATAGCCATTTGGATACTGTGATTCGTAAATGATGCAATTATAGGACAAATGTCACATAATGATTAAAGATACAATACATGTATAGTTGTATAAGTTCATTACCTAACGAACGGTGGAACTTCAGTGCAATTGAGAAGAATATATATGTGTGTTGCATTATAATCTCTATCATTCAACCATTCTTCCACACGTCTACTAGAAGGCCGACCATGTTTTTTAAAAATTGATATAGTCGCTTGACAGTTATTTTGATCAATGCCTTCATCACTACGTGCAAAACTTTCAAATGATATGTTCACTAAAATAACGAGAGAAAAAAACAAAGCTTCTTCTTCGATGTATGATTTGCAAATAGAATCTACCACTCGAGCTTTCTGCCTCACTTTTTTCTTTAGATGATTTAAATACCTATTTAGTATTATTGTAAATTAACTTTTTATACATTTCTTTAACCAATATTTAATTAACAAAATATTAATATTTCAAATGGATACATCCATCTGTATTGCACTAGCTCTCGAAGACATGTTTCTCATGGAAGATGAATAAGTAAATGCTCCATAACATTGAAAAAACCTGGAGGAAATATTTTTTCCAGTTTGTAGAGCAATATGTGAATTTCTTCCTGTAGTTTACATAGACGATCAATTTTTAATATAGTAGAACGAAGCTCTTTATAGAACAGACTAATTTCTGTTATAACGGTCCAAACTTTTATAGGCAACAGTTCTTTGAAAGTGACAGGCAATAAATTTTCCATCATAACATGATAGTCGTGGCTTTTCATCATGCTACATTTACTGTTTTCATAGTCGACGCATCTACGAAGATTAGAAGATATACCAGCCAGGAATCTTAATCCACCGATTTTAAAAGTATTTTAACTTGATTACTGTCTAGTTCATAGCACACTTTTGGTTTTTTGGTGTTATTTGGCTTTATACGAAGCTTACGACGATTGCATATTACTTCGATATCACGTCTTGATTTCATATCATCTTTCGTCTTCCCTTTGACATTCAAAATTGTATTAAATACATTGTCAAACACATTTTTCTCAGTATGCATCACGTCAATATTATGACGAATAAGGAGATTTTTCCAATAAGGCAACTCCCAATATGCTTTGTTTGCCCCAATTATGAATCGTTGATTTACCTTAAATTTTTGTTTGTACTTCGATTTTATGAAGCTTTTGATAATCTTTTACAAGTTCATAAATTTCTTCATTTGACCATATTTTAGGTGGTGTCAAAGTTTCATGCCTATTAGCTGTAAAAAAAAAAAAAAAAATCTTATTTCTTTTAAAAGAATGATTAATATGAAGTGAACATCTATGACAGTCAAACCATGAAATTTTCTTTTCAATAGGTAAAGAAAATGCTCTTGTATCTTCCATGCAGCAAAGACAAGCTAGACAACCAGCCGTACTCCAATCTGAAAGCATTGCATACGCAGGAAAATCGCTAATTGTCCACAACAGAGAAGCATGCATATGAAAGTTCTTTTTTTTGCGAAGTATCATATGTTTCTACTTCTTTCGTACCATAATTTTTTAATTCTTCAATCAACGGTTGTAAATAAACAACAATATCATGTGTCAGACCATTAGGACCAGGGACGATAATTGTGAGAAACATATAGGGAGTTTTCATACATATCCACGGAGGTAAATTATAAGGTGCAACAATTATAGGCCAAGACAAATATTTAGCACCAAATTGAGAAAGTGGTGAAAATCCATTCGTACATAAACTAAGACTAACATTACGATTCTCAGATGCAAAATCAGGATACTTCTACTCAAAATGCTTTCATGCTTCCCCGTCAGCTGGATGTGTTAACGTACCTTCTTTATGTGTTCTCACACTATGTCATATTATATGTTGCATGGTTACATAAGATGCATATAACCTTTAAAGTCTAGGAGTAATAGGCAAATAATGTATACGTTTATAAGGGACTTCCTTTCCTTTTTTCTTTCTTGATTTGTATCTTTCCTGTACATATTTTACAATTCTTAAGGTTGATATCTTCCTTTCAAAATATCATGCAATCCTTTAGACATGTATCTATTTTTTTCCGGTAAACCAAAAGACAACGTCATTTTTTTAACTTCATAATGATTTTCACACATTAGATTATTGGGAGGCATATGCCGCTTCACAGCTTGTACAATAGCAGTAAATCCAGCTTCTGTGAGATTGTATTTAGATTCCATCGCAATGTATTCAACAGTTACTGACAATTGAGTTCCACTTTCATAGCCTTCCCAATGGGTTTTTTCGCAGCAACTAATAAATTATATATTTTTTGGCTCCAATATTTGGTTCTTCTTCATCATTACCATCGTCATCAGTAAATTGTTGAACCGGGAACATTGAACGTGCAACATCTTCAACCATATGTTCTACGAGATTCATCGTAATAATTATATTATTCACTGCCTCCTCAACTTGTATAGAATTAGATGCTAACGGTTCTCCGTGACGATCCCAAACCAAAGAGTTCGGCACAAAACTGTACTGATGCAAATGAACTCTAACTATTTGCGGTATCAAATGCTTCAATAACTTGCATCTACTACATGGACAATGGATTTCGACATCGTTTTCGTTGTTACTTAAGGTGAAATCAATAAACATGCCAACACCATTATAATAAATCGTTCACATGTTGTGCCATTAGCTTCTCTTCGTTTGTACATCCAGCTTCGATCATTAAAATAATTTTCCATTTTTCCTAAGTAGATATATAATTAAAAAGTAAGATAAAATTTGTATTGACATTTTATTAAAACAATTTTATTGCTGAATGTTATGTTAATTCATCATTTACACTTTTGTTATTGTTTCATCCTACCTCCCATTACAAATACAATAACGTGATTAAATCGAGTAAATCTTTTCAATTTAAATGATTAAACAAAA
This sequence comes from Allium sativum, assembly GCA_030737875.1. Lineage (NCBI taxonomy): Eukaryota > Viridiplantae > Streptophyta > Magnoliopsida > Asparagales > Amaryllidaceae > Allium > Allium sativum. The sequence goes on from CM060913.1 coordinate 41,804,585, forward strand.
TTTCGGCAGCACTTCGCCTTAGGTCCCTGAACAGTAAACAATTACGTATACACAGCGAACATAAAGGAAGCGCTTTCGAAATTTTGAGAACTATTTAAAATGAAATGATTTACGAGATTTAATTTCGTTATTGTGTTCGTAACTTGTCTAATACAAAGGACAAATCCAACAAATACTGTATATGATGAATATAAATGTTCGTATCATTAATAAAACGAACATTCACATAACGATCATATACAATACTTATCGGATGAGGCCAAAAACACTCTCTAAGGCTTTATGAATATGATATATTACGATTGGTGCCCTTCAATTTCTAATTGTACGTATATGAATTTTATCACATGTACTATATTTTTAACATTGAATCGAACTAACCGTACGTTATATATAAAATTAAATATCGTTTTTGATAAATTTTTGTAAATCATAAACTTAATTATTTCCATTTTGTTCTCGACAAATTAAATATCATTTTCAATGAGTTGGGCCTCAATCAATTAAACAAATACATAGACTACACATACAAAACTATATATATATATATATGCATATGTACATATACAACATAAACTAATTAACCGTAGATTAGCAACATAATTAAATCAATCTATATATACATGTATTAATAGCACTACACATACAAACATACAATCTAACAAACAAATCAAGCATAAATTAGAAAAACTAGGGTATTAAATAAAATTAGGGCTTCATACCCTCGAAATTGAAGATGAACTGGAGATTAAAGAGGAGGAGAGAGAGCCTTTGTAACAACCTGAATTCCGATAGATCGATTTTTTATTTAAATTCTAATCCATCGAAACCCGTGTTGGTTGCTCTGGTATCCTGCAGAAAAGATACAGATATAAAATATATCAAATCTCAGAAAATATCTCACATCGGAATGGAAAAAATATAATATAATCAATGTATAGCCTTACCGTAGTAATAATATTGCCCTATCAATATCCAAAGCTATCACATCTCTGCCACAAATCTAACATATGAGTATGTTATGATGAGAGGGTCAGAACACAAGTTCTGGTGACTGGATTTAAACTACACATTTTGGATAATCGTTATACCGTTCATTTACATTTTCTTGTTTATTAGGTTACTTGGTTTAACAACACTTAAGGCTTGCACACACGTCACACCCATCTACTTCCCAGTGAATTAACCTAATACAATATATATGTAGCCACCCCCAAATTAAGGTACATCTCATGGTACCCCACTCGCATGGCCTTCGCCGCAACGCCACAGAAATATACGCAGTCCCTCTTCCTATGCCGGAGTGACGTACGGATCTCTATATAATAATGCTGCATTCTGTATAGAACCGCCATCTCCATCCTACGTAAGCGTACGGACTGCCACCTTTGATCGAATCTGATCATAGAGTAATGCCCTAGAGTCTACGATACACCACCTAGAGTAGACATGCATGTATCTAGACTTTCCCACGTATGTATCGTCAATCGTACTCGATGCCTTAACTGCACATATCCTCTATTATGCACCGAGACCCATGACAGGGCTGTACAAGAAACACAGAACTCGGTCTGGAGCTTTTCAGATATCTGTTTACACATATGCTAAGGTTTACATTTTCAATGGCTATGGTCCCACCTGTCCCCTCCCTCAAATAATGAAAGACGAACAAGATTGAGAACTAATGACCTGGCCCAAGAGCAAACAAGAAATAACAAACAAAAAAATCCTAATTGGCCTATCCCTCACCCATAGCCTTAATAGCCAAAGGACTATGGTCGTTGGTTTAGCTCTCCGCCTTTCCGTATCACGCTGACTGTCGATGGTAGGTACCCGACGATTTTTCTATCTAATGGTTAGACCTATCAATACACAAGGGTGGTCGTAACCTAGCCAAATCAGGCAACGGGATCGTCGAATCACCTATGCCACCCTACAGTCTTCTGATTGCCCACTATCATGGAAAGCAAGGCATACTCATCGGGTAGAAACGCGTAGATCTAACCTCTGTGAGCACAGTAGAACGCTGTCACAACATAGAGGGCTACCAGGAGCACTATCCACGTCCCAAGAAGCCACGTGCTTCCTCTTCCAATCCTTCGGATCCAGCAGAATATTAACAAGCAGAACAGGAAGAATAATCAGATGGAAGTGCACTTCCCTCATGTCCTATGACACCACGATGATATACCACGTTGGGTTATTCACCCTCAAATGTATGGACTTGTCCAGGCACCTCAGTTTAATGTGTTATTAGACCATATGTCTAAACATTTTACTATGCGCTTGCTCTACCTCATCAAGTTTCCAGTTAACTTGGTTTTCTCAAATCATATTAACTTCTTATCCAGATTACCAATTAGTTCTTTCTGAGCCCCTTATATCTCTAAGTAATGGACCCCTCTTGCTTATTAATTTTAGTCATATAAGTTAACCCATTTAAGTTTATTAATAAGCTCATAACATGTTATTCTCTAGATTGTAATTCAAGGTCTGTAATCTACAATCTCTTTATATTATTTATTGTCCAATTTCATAGTTACAATAACATGTTCTACTTAATATGTAATTAAGTGTATTCAATTCACATATTTCCTGTTTAACATGTCATTTATTATTAATGATTCAATATAACTTACTCCATTTCATAAGTTTGCCTCATTCTTTCTTATTTAATCATAATTTCATCTTACACTGTCACTACAACTTGTCATTTTTACTTATTAACTTAGTTGTCTTAACTAAGGTTTACTAATAAGTTTCCTTTCCATTAATATAACTTATGTTGTCCTCATCAGCATATTTCAGATTCTCGTTCTTACTGATAACTTAATTTACAATTAAGTACAACTTATCTCATTACATAAGTTATTCCATTTTATTTATCGTTTAGTATAAGTAAGTTGTAATTTCCACTTGTCCTTAGGACAAGCCTACATATTATATAACATCATTAATTTAATTTATTTATAATAGGCTATTATCATTCCCCGTTCATTCCACTTCCTTTACTGTTGCAACTTTCATTTCCATTAATCACAATTAGTGCCTTTTATATCTATACTTATATATACATATTTATTTATATTTATGCATTAGACCTCTCACATTAAGCCAACCACTTGTGGATGTTGGATTTTCCAAGCGGTTCCGGGCAGACTTCTACCACAAGTTGGACTTAACCTCGTGTCTTTGCATCGTTACATGTATATTTACGCACTAGACCCCTCACATATAATTAGCAACTTATGGACCCTGGATTTTCCGGGCGGTTACGGGCACACTTCTGCCATAGGTTGAATTTAACCTCATGTCCAAGTGCGATTATTGTTTTGTATTTACTGTAAGTTTAGGCATATTCATTTTTTCTAAATTTTACAATAATTTATTTTTACATGTCACACTTAATATCATATTAATTCTATTTATAATTATCATGTTGCATGTTCTTCCTAACATGTAGTTAACTTCATTTTAAATTAACAACTTGTAACTATCAATCATGTAATTATTCTCTTCTAACAATTTAACATGTAATTGTACCAATTCTTACAGTTAAGGGTTCAAGTACATAATATGCCACAAATTAGCATGTAATTATTCCAATTTCACTGTAACTTAACTTACAGTATCTAATTAACAAGTTATTAAAACATGCATGTATACAACAGTAATCGTTTCCACATATTTTAACAGGTTTATCCTTTTCAACATATTAACATTTCAACGCATCAAATTAACATTTCAACGCATCAAATTAACATTTCAACATATTAATCAAAATTATGGCAGATTTACATTACGTGTTAACACGAAAAGTCAAACGATAAATATACCATTTTCAAAAATGATATAACTTAAATCCACTCACCTAATTTGCTTTCCAAATCCTAAATCTGGTCCAGATCTAGCATTCCATGGTTCCCCAAACTGAATTTAGAATCTAAACAACCATGGATCCACAATTCTTAACTAAAAGAAGAAAGGAAGAAAGAGGAGAAATTCAAATAGACCAGATCCAAGAAATTACCTTACTTCGGATAGAATTTTGAACACCTTCTTTATTAATTTACATCCTTTTCCTCCATATCCTGAATTAGAATTTTCCTAAACTAATCATTCTATTTTTATAAAGAGATTTGAGAAGGAAGAAGAATGGCAGAGCTTAGGCAGCCTCTCAGAAAATGTGAGATTTTGGCTAGGCTTTACTAGCCTATTTATAGGTGTTCAGGATCTTATCGTACATGCAGCACTGAGTCAGCAACGAACGCAGTTAAGAAAATAGTCAAAATTCATTAATGAATCTAGCTAGATTTGGGGTAGGTCGACACCACTATAGGTGTGTCGACCCTTGGCTTTGACCCCCCTATGGGTCCCGCGAGCTATTTTGGCGCAGAAGTTTTATTTTTGAACTTTTGGATTCCTAGAATTTATTTAAATATTGTATTTTTTAACGATATTTTTCGTCAACACCGGAGATAGGTCAATAGGAATGGACCTAAGGGGAAAATAGGTTTTTTTAGCCTTCCTGAGTTTGGGTTAGATGACCGTCTATAGGTATCAGGGCCTTGGAGAGAAGGATCACTAAACACAACTGGTGATAAAGGAATTGACGGATGGTAGAAAGGAATTTCATGCCAAGTTTGCTGAGATATCTAAGCTCACAGAGAGGACCTAAGCTTGCAAGAAGGGTTTAAGCCTATAGGAAGGGGAGTTTCCTCTGATTTGCGGAAAGGTTCAGACAAGAATCCATTCATATGTATGAAGCAAACAGTAAATCGTAGCAACGATGATTAAGAAATAGTATGATAAACTCACAGGAAAATACTATAAGTATAGATTCTCTCTTTATTAATCTTTGATTTAGAATACATGAACAGAATAGAAGAAATCCTCAAATTGATCTAAGTATTAGGGTTTTCTTTAGAGAGAAAGAGTATAAAAATCAGAATCCCAACCCCCTTCAATATGAGCTTTGGGGTCCTGTTTATAGAGAAATCGGGGACCGTTCTGCTGTTGGGCTATTGGGGGCTGTAGATGTTTCTGTTGGCCGCTTTCCTTCTTGATTTCAGTTGCTTTTGCTCTCGGCCGCTTTTACAGTGCGGATTATAACTTTCGGAGGGAAGGTCCCGGTTAGTCGAGGCTTCTTTGAGAATGAAATGAGCTTGGTTGATGTAGTTGCTTTCCAAAAGGTACTTGAGCCTCCTATTGTATGCTCTTGGTTATAAGATTTTGGATGTAGGCTTCCGGTTTCCTTGTGAATGTTTAGAGGAGCTTTTCCTCAGGTTTCACGTAGATAGTTGCTGGTTCGGAACCACTGTCGGTGTCCGTATTAAGTAGACTAGTATGGATGGCCTGTATCCTTTCTGGGGTTTCGATTTGAGCTCTGGTGGGGTCTCCCGGCACAGCGTAGTCTTCCGGAAGGTTGCTCCAGGTGATCTACCTGTAGTTTATCAATGTGAACTTTTGGTGGTTATACAGTAGATGTTCCGGATAATCTTCATGCACCTTTGGCTTGATACCTTTAATACCTTCTCTTCCTGATGTATCGACATTAAGTAAGTTAACACCGACCTCCCTCCTGTCTTTCTGGGTTTCGGTTGGCGAACCTTTCACCTTTTCCTTTCTTAGCTTCTGATTTCGGTGGCCTTTCGCTATGGGATCCTCCTGCCGGGTTGACGTTGTCGGATAGATCCTTCCGAATATATCCGGTTGGTATTTCTTAGCTTTTGAGCTCTTTTCCCCCAGGATGGTGCCGGTTTATGTCGCTCTCGGCTCACTTCTTCATGCTTTCGGTTCTTTCTATATAATCAGCTTTTTGCCTTCAAAGAATTCTCCTGTGCTCATGTCTCTCCGATTCTCCTTCACTGGCAATGCAGTTTTCGGATCATTCCTTCCTGCTTTCGGTTCTTCCCAGTGTCCGGTTCTTGCTTTTGGAGGATCCCCATGTGCTTGCGATCACCTTATACTCCTTCACCATTAGTTCGTTTTGGAGTTAATTTTGGTGGTAACATTTGCCCCCTTAGTAAAGGGGTATCTTCGACTTTTCAAGTCAAGCGCCTCTTATCTAAGAGGCTATTGAGCTTTAATCGTGCAGAGTTTTTGTCCTTTTTTCTTTTTTTAGTACGAATCATGCTCGTTGATTCGATTCTAGATGATCGGTAGAAATGGAAATGCGAGCCTTTTTACTGGCAAAAGGAATCTTCTTTTTGTCTTCCTCTTTTTTCCTGCATTACATTTTACTCAGGCGAGATTACTGTTCATCGAAATTTATCATACTACTTTCCAAGGTTTTAGATTTAGCTACTTGCGAGTTTTCTTGCCTCAATCTTAATCGTTGGTTTGGATTATGCTTCGAACTGAGGCCCGATGGTCCTAGTGTAGATTAAATTCCCAATGAATGTTTGAGATGATGTTTAATTGTAACTTTTAATAAGTTGTATCCATCCCATTCATCATTGGGATTCTGAGAAGCAAGATTTGTACAAACGAATAACTCGTAATAGAGGGTAATTTAACTTGTTGAAATCGATCTTTGCAACCAATATCGTTGCCTAATGGGTTAACAAAATTTTATGCCGTTTGTTTGCCTGTATGTTGTTTATATGCAATTATCAAATAGAAAACAAATTAAAACATATGTTAATGTCATGATATCACCTGGTAGGATCATGTATGGGATTCCACAATTGGGTGACTCCAGTTTAAGCAAATATGCTAGGCTTTGTTCAAAAAAGGAGAAGCTTGGAGCGAAGAAGTTCCAAGTTGTTGATGCTAAGGGTGGAGTTTCTTTTCCTCCCTATTCCGTGTTTCTTGGGGATGATTTACGCCTGTCTACTACTGCCCCTACCCATCTCTAATCTTTACCTAAAAAGAGGATAACTCCGACTGCCAGTCGTCGTTCTTCCAAGAAATCTAAGAGAGCAAATCTTTTCCCTCATCCTTCTAGTGATGAAACTGTTTAGCGGCCTAGTTGTCGATTGTTATCTAGCCCCCTTCCCCTTTTCTTGAAAACACTCCTAGCAAGTGCCCTTCTTCGGCGGAGACCACGGGAAGTGGTTTATTGCTGGCCTTTTAAGATCTGATTCTCAAGAAGCTTTGTATTTAAGAGAACTTAAGTCACTTTCCCCTTTTTATCGACAGTGTGGCTCCGTAAATTCTCTCATACCGGCTTCATATTTTGATAGTATTGTCAGATCTGTCTTACCTTCTGTTGATGTTTCCGATATTCCAGGGTTTGCTTCTACTGATTGGTCTAGTTCTTGTATTCATCTCATTAAACGACAACTTCTGGTTCAAATTATTATTTCCTTAAACCCATCATCTGTTTACCTTATATAAGGGTTAATATTATACCGTTCTTTTTTCAGATATCTAGAGGTTGGTATACTGCCACGGCATCGGCGGCTTCACTATCTCGTGTTGCAAAAGAGCTCAAATAAGAGAAATCCGCGTTAGAGTCTAAAATCCATGACTTAATTTTAGCGAAGACCAATAACAAGGAAGCCTGTAGTCAGCTGAGAGCGTTTCTTGAGAGGGAAAAGGCTGATAACGATTCCTTAACTGTTAAAGTTTCGTCCCTTAGGCGCTAGCAATTGGATATATTGGCGGAGCACACAAGGGAGCTAAAAACAAAGGAGATGACCTTTTCTAACACTAAACGGATAATTTATGAAACCCAGGACATAATTTCCTTGTTCTTGAAGGTGCATATTCTAGATATAGCGGCCAAATATTATGAAAAGGCCCTCTCTTTGATCTACCATGATAATTATGGAAAGTTTCCGGATATGGATTTTCTTTCCCTCCCCCCATATCTTCAAAGCAGGATCTTGGGGCGAATTATGATGTTTGGAAAGGATGTCGAAATTTCTAAATGGAACAAGGAGAGGGTTGAGGATCTTTTATTTGTTGAAGAGCTGCCTGATTATCCGGCGCCTGGGAATGGTGAGAATCCTACTTCACTTGTTGGCAGTCATGAAATAGGTGATCGTAATGACAATTTTGATTGCGAGTGTGGGCACAATAAAGATAGCGGAGAGGAAGGTATGTTTTTTTGTTTGTGGGTGACTTCCTGGGTCTTACAAGTGCTAATTCCTCTCATGTTTCAATTACTTTATGTGGAGATGGTAGGTTTGCTGAAGAAGTCAATCTCCCGGAACCTGATGAGAAAGAAAAGGCAATGCGCACGGTTTCCCCCATCCCTTAGGTATGAACCTTTGCTCTCAAATTTCTTCTTTACTTGTGGGAATCGACTCTTAATGATTCATTCTTATGAGGATGAAGATCCCATTTCCACTAATCATTCTGTTTTCAAGGATGACGTGCACTCTCTCTAGGTTGAGGAGAGAATTCCTTACAAAACATTCTTATAAATCCGGCAGAGAACGCTTCTTGTAAGAGCTCAAGCATATTTATATGAAGTACCCTCAGCTATCTTTCAACTTCTTGGGGAATGATAGGGAAATGATATTAAAGAAGCTAAGAACTCATCATGCGAAATTAATATGTACTATGAAGGAAAGGAGTATTGGGGAGAAAAATTAATTTGTTATTCCCTTTGTAGTTGACGTTAACGCGCATGGACATGAATTGCATTTGCATTCGTTTTCTTTCTGTTGTATGTAGTTATTTGATTCAAATATTGATATTTCCTGACAACTGATTCTACAAGCGGCAGCTCATTTGTTTTGAAGACACTTCCTCTTACGTAGATAAGGACATTCGATTTACTCCATGTCCAGGAGGTCTTTTGGGGAACTCTTTTATCGGTATCGATGACAGATCTTCCTTGTCTGGGGAACTACTTGCGCGGTGCTTGAAAGAACAAATAGGTATAATGGAGGCTCAGATAAAGCAAAAGGATAAATACATCCTTGAAGTGAAGAGGGATACAAAGACAAACCCTTCTATCGATTTTGATGGAGAAAGGGGCGAGCTTTATCGTCAAATCGCTGACATAGAGGAAAATCGTGACAATGCATTAACTAAATGTAAAGAATGGAAATCTTTTTTTGAATGTACTCTTGAAACTTCCACACTTGAACTCTTGCGAGCTTCAATGGAGTTCGAGTTCTTAGATCATGAGATAAGGGGTTTTCCCCTTGAGTTGGATCATTCCCTTGTTGCCAAGTGGCATAGAAAGACTAAGGCCAACATGAAAGGTTTTTACGACAGAAAAAAGTGTTGAGGATAACTCTCATCGTATTGATCTTTATACTTCCAAAATTAAGCAATTGCAAAAAGAGAAACAAGCCTTATGTAAAGATGCTTTTGATTTGAAGAAGGGAAATAGAACACTTCGTGAAATGGGCAAAGTTTTCAACCGATCCTTGAAGCTGCAGCCTAAGCCCTCAGACAATTCATGCGTGGCTATAAAGAAGATGCGAAAGATCGCTGGATTTTTATGCACTGCGATTCATCATTTTGTAATGTCCTAGCGTTGGGGTATGGGTGTTTTCCCCTCTGGAAATGTGTTTATCATACAATTTTTCTTGTAAATAACTATGTAAGATGTGAAATACTAAGCATATCACCTATCGCATGTAACATCTTATACTGATGGTGTTTATGAACAGAAACAGAATCTATAACAGTTTTACTTAATGCTTGATTACGTATTTTAGTGTTAACATTTTTCTCTCGTTACGATATGGTGTGCATTTTCGGCACACTTTGTTAAAAATCTGTCTTGTAGATCCTTGTAGAGCATTATTTGTTCTCAGCAGGGTTAATAGTATCGAGGCGCGTCAGACATGGAGCGTCTATGGTGATTACTCGTGTTTTGTGTATTAGTGCGAAAATTTGGTATACTTGGATAATAAATTGACGAATGTACAAGTTAAAGCTGCTTCCCTGAGCAAGTGAGAAAGCCATAAGTCCATACTCGGTAACAGCAGGAATGTGACTTTAAACCAGGAACGAGTTGGTGAGAGGTTTGAACAATTCCATCTTCATTTGGTTTTGAGTATTTGAATTGATCCAAATTTGGATATTTACAATGAGACCAGCACCCTTTCTCCAGTTGTGATGCACACTGGAACCGACTCGGATTTGAGCATTAAGATTTGAGACCGAGAACCCATTTCTAGTCTTTGTTGAGAAACGAACCAACCCAGATTCGGGTATTGAGGTAAGACCGGGACCCCCCTTCCGGTACATGTGCGCATCTGATTCGACCCAGATTCAGGTTATTTAAGGTAAGCGACTGGAAGTATGCTTCTCGTCTTCGCTAGGAACTGAATCAACCCAGGTTTGGATATCGATGTAGAAGACCTGAACTAACCCTTGATCAAGCAATTAGAGATTGAAAACCAGGAATCCCCTTCCAGTATTTGTGAAGAATGGAATTAGCCCAAATTCGGGTACTAATATAGAAGGCCTGAACCAAACCTTGTTCAGGTAATTAATGATTGAAGACCAGAAATTCCCTTTCGGTATTAATGCTTAGGTACCCCCTTTGGGTTTGATTTCTGAAGAAGCGAATGTACGTGCTTCTCAAGCCACTCTTCGGGCTTTTGATGTCAAAGCAGAGGTTGTACGTGCTTTGTTGGCCACTTATGGGCCTGTGCGTCCGGTGCGCTTTGCTAGCTTATCCACAAGCAGGGGCCAAGGACTTACTCGACCTCCCTCCAGGAGGTGCCTTATCCTGACCATCGTAGGTGATGATAAGGTCTTAGAAACTTAGACGGGGCCATCGTAGGCATAGAACTAAGGTTTACTCTTTTGACGCTCTATAATGACCATCGTAGGCACTGATAAAGGCTTACAAGCCACTCACCTCCGAGGGGTGCCCTATCCTGACCATCGTGGGCGATGATAGGGGTTAGCGTTCCTTTCTGTGGGTAACATGGAACATAAACAGAGGTACGATGTGCTCTTCTGCGAGTAGAGGTGGGACGTGCTTAGTTCTAGCAGAGGCAGGGCGTACTCTTCTGCGAGTAGAGGCAGGGCATGCCAATTTTAGATGCACCACCACGACCATTTCTGGTGTGAAACGGAGGCTTATGCTTTTGATGCTTTTACCTAACCCCTCTGATTTGGGCATGGAGAAAGACAAACACACCATCCTCCTCAGGGGGATGCCTCATCCTGGCCAGTTTGGTGATGACAAGATATTTAATCCATTTATGGTTTGACCCCTTTTGGGTTTCTTCGAGCTTCGAAAGGAGGGTTTCCCGTACCCTTGGATATGTTTAATAATCCCTTTCCTAAGGATTTTTACTGAAATTAATCTGATCTTTTCATAAATTCACGTGATGTGTTATCATGTGTAAAAATTGCAGCAATATCTGCAATTATTGTAAATAATGGCCTCTTTTTCTATATATTTTTTATTGGAATTGAATTATTTTTCATTTGTACGTTATTTTCATTATTTTTTTGATGATTTTGCTGCAATAATGTGTTGTTTAAATAAATGCATGCATTAAATTTGATAGTTTGAAGGAAATCAGCAAAAGTTACATAAAAATATGCAATATTTTGATGAAGTTGGTGTGATATCTGCAATTTTTCGAAAAATTGTCATTTTCGTAAGACAATGAATAATTTTTTGTTTTGTTATTGTTTTTAAAGCTTTTTTCTGCTTTACTTACATGAATATGAAGATGATTATGTATGAATTAGATTCCAAAGTTTGATAAATTTTTATGTTGATTTTTTGATGATTTTCGAAAATAAGGAACCTAATTTATAAGTTATTAGACAAGGAGTTTTTCTCGTATTTTGAAACTTAAACTGAACCTAAGCCGAAATGTCCCTAGATTAATTACAAACGAATATGTATATAACAAACATCGTCCGTTTTGCCATGTTTTTTATAGTTATAAATGCGAATTTTGGACGAACCAATTTTAATTTTAACAAAAAAATGTTGGATGATTAGAATATAGTATAGATTCATTAAAAAAAGGTAAATTCAAATTTGGTAACATTTAAATTTTAGTTTAGATTCCATTTTTAACCAACCTTTTCCAAAATAGACTTTTCTAGAAAATTTCACATTTTAACAGACTTGGTAAATTAAAATATTCATTAATTCAATTTCGTTATTTAAATTTAAGTTTTTACAAAATTACTTAAATTTAAATAACACTAATTCATCTGGTTCAACAATTAAATTCAAATTTGATAGTTGTTTGATATCACTGTTAAAACGGTACTTATTATTGTTCATTTGCAAATACAAATTCATTTATTTCATTTAGATTAGATAAATTGAAGTTTTGAATATTAAAATTTTAAATTCAAATCAGATTATTAACTGCAAGTCTATTAAAAATTCTGGTTGTACAATGGGAAATGAGTCCTTGAGGCACATGTTATAAGTGAATACGTGTTCATTGTTCCAAGGTTCATTGTCGTGTCAAAGATTGCAGATGCTGATGGCATGGAGTGATTTTGCATCATCATCACTACGCCTAAGTTCTTTCCTTCTTTCTTTTTCTAAAAAAACAAAAAGGTTGGTACTTAGTTTATTAGTTTGATGACGAGTTCCTTTGTGCAAAATAAGAAAGAATAGGTCAAGTCAATCTTTCAAAATTTCATTGAAAATTTTAAATACTCATACAAATAGAAATATGGGAGAAATCAGGAATATGGGGTATCTGATTGTGTTAGAATTTGTGATACAATATCGTTGAAAATTATAAAAAGGAATTAACTTACAATATTGCAATACTTAGTTTATGTGAACGTTCGGTTGTACTCCAGGATTCCATGAATTGACTTACATTCTCATGTTTAAAAAGAGACAAAGTCATCCGTCCTTAACTATTTTTGAAGCTAAGAGGAAACAGAATGTGACACTGGACCTTAAGTACAACCGCTCTACCTTCATAAGTGAATATTTTTTTGTTAAGTTCCTAAAAGGATTCATTCGCTACTGGTTGGTAGAAAATAAGTTTTTATTTGTTTATTTATTTGGTAACAATGTTCTGAATTTCTGACTTGCTATGTGATCTCTTATTGGTAGGTTTAAGTAGAAATAGAGGGTCCGTTTGATTTTGAACAGAAAGGGTTATTTGGAAGGGGCATTTGAAGGGGAATTGTTGCGAACGGGGAATGTCTTTTTTTTACGAAAGAGGCATTTTGGAAGTGGCAGAAATATTATTTTACTGTTTGTGTATATATTATTTTTAATTGTTTGTGTTTGTGTGTGTTTTTTGTTGAACAGAATAGTAGAATGCAGAATACAAATTGCAGAATTCAAATTGCAGAATTAAAATTACATAATTGCGAAATACAATTGCAGAATTTAAAATTCTAATATAAAATACTGAATACAATGAAACTTTTTAATGCATTCCCATGGCAACTAGTTAGTTTTGTATATTGTCTCGTACAACAGCCATGGTGGATGTTGTTCTGGTTCTTTGAATGGGTTATCGATCTCTGTTTCCACAATTTGATATACTATAATATTATTCGAGGTATTCTTCTGGCACTAAATCAGGGTCGTCATTAAACGGCATAAAATCTGGATCGTCAGCATTGTATTTTCTGATGTAGTTGTAAATAACCGTTGTAGCAGAAACAATTTGTACTTGAACATGGTATGGATACATCTACATGTTACGTAAGATGGCAATTTTTTTCTTCCAAATACCAAATGTTCTTTCAACAGCCATGCGCAAACTAGAGTGATAGTAGTTGAAAATTTCATTTTTTGACTTCGGTTCATTCTGTGTGTCATTGAAGTCTGGTATATGATATCTCACAGATCGGTAAGGAGTTATATCCTTCCACTAGTGAATATCCTGAATTCACTAAATAATACTGTCCGGCAGGAGGATGAGAAAAATTAAGATCCGGATTATTTATAGCTTCCCAAAATACTTTAGCCGTCACATGTGTCCCATCAATAGTAACAACCCGGAAAATCAGAACCAATTTAATTATTTTTATTTTGGCGATTTTAACGGATTTTGAATATTTAAAATGAATTATTTTAAATAATAACGACTAAAAATTTATTTTGAACAGAATTAGAACGTATATATTTATATAAATCGAAATTGGAATATAAATTTTTATTTTAATTATAAAAGGAATTGGAAATGGCGCGGTAGTTTGAAATTTCGATTTGAAATTTCAAAGAAATGTACAGGATTCAAAGTAAACCGGATTTTAGTGAAACCAGAAATATTTGAATATGTTTGAAAATATTTTTCCAACGAATCTGAAAAATCCAAATTTTATAGTGGAAATAAAAAGTTATTCCCTGTTGAAAATTCAGAATAGTCGCTATAGAAATATAGCACTTAAAAATAGCGATTTTGCAAACGACCTCCATTTTCGACATGGCCACTTTTGTTGGATCCGGAATGTCAAATTATTGCTTGATTCCAATTTTCATAATTTTTGGAATTAATATGTGAGCGTGACGAATTTAAACGTGTTTGGAAATTTCTGTTTGAATTTAATCGACTGGAAAATGACCATTTTTCAAACGGTCTCCAAATTTGACAAAACTAGTTTGGTTGGGACTGTATTGTCAGAACATAGCTAGATTTATTTTTTGGGAATTTTTGGAGTCCGTATGTTACCCCAATAAATTGAAATGTACGTTCAAATTGAATATATATTAATTTATATTTTAATTTAACGAAAACTGGTCAAAACGATAAAATTGGCTTACCGAACATATCCTACTGTGTTCGGAATGGAGGTAATTAGCTAGGGGCGACAGTCGTTGGGTTCGATTTGGGATTCAAATGAAAAAGTAACTTTTCGGAATTAAATAATTAAAATATATATATTTTGGTCAACCCTTTTCTCTCCCCTTACCCCCACCCAGTCGTTACTTTCAAAAGAGAAAAAAATGGAAGCAGCTCCCGATCCCGTTCAACGCGCCTGCCTCGAGCACGCTACCCACCACCAGCCGACGCCCCTCCCTCCATCTCCTCCCCCTCCACCCTTGTTCCTCTCTCCTCAGCCCCAAATTGCGCCCAAACCCCTTCCACGAACCAAATCAGCACCGCCACCCTCTCCTGGATCCCGCCGCCGCCTGGCTTTGCCCTCCCCGACCTACAACGCGCCTGCGCCGCCTTTCCTCCAACCCCGACCACCTCCAGCGAGCAGTAGCAGCACTCCCCCCCCCCCTCCGCGGAAGACCAAAATGAAAGTGAGATCTTTTCCCTTTATTTATTTATGATGAACTAATTAGTTTTTTTATATAAAGTTGAGATTTTTATGTAAGAAAAGTTTAGATTTTTATTTAAATAAAGTTAAGATGTTTATTTAAATAAAAATATGATTTTTATCATCTGTATAAAATAAAAATATGATTTTTATTATATGATCGACAAAATAAAATATACGATATATATATATATATATATATATATATATATAGAGAGAGAGAGAGAGAGAGAGAGAGATCTGGGATAAAAATTGGATTTTTATTTATATAGTAGAGATTTAAAAAATATAATTTTTTATATACACGTAGCAAGATAAAAATATAATCTTTTATATACATATAGCGAGATAAAAATATAATCTTTTATATACTTGCAGCGAAATAAAAATATAATCTTTTACATACATGTAGCGAGGTAAAAATATAATCTTTTATATACATGTAGCGAGATAAACGTATAATCTTTTATATACATGTAGCAAAATAAAAATATAATCTTTTCTATACGTGTAGCGTCATAAAAATGTGATTTTTATATATATAGTAGCATTGTTAAAAATATGATTTTTAATATAAACCGCGTGAAACAGATGGCGATGAAACTGCTTGGAAGCAAAACGGAATCCAAACCGTTAAAGAATGGAGGAGTGGAACCCACTGTGAGAACTTCTCACTTTAGTTTTATTTTCTAGTTAAAATATATACTTGGATACAAACGGTGCTTAGCAGCACCCGACACCCGTCGTCCATGGACAATGGACCACTTGTTTGATTTGATTGGGTTGTGAAAATTGTTTATGATGTGAAATGGACTATATAAAATATTCTCGTGTTGATATTTTATCGTTAAAAATATAATTTTTAACGTGTATATGAATAAAATAAATATTCATTTACAAATCGGATGATTTGTTTATGTACACAAATTTGACTGACATTGATTGGGATAATAAATTTTACACATCGCCCAACTACACAAATAATTATCAGTGTTTGTTGTTTGAAGGCCCCACACGGGTATTGAATGATATTGGACATACACTAATCCCAATATTTAGTTGTACGTCAATCGATGGGTTGACAGGTTGTTGTAAGAGTTAATTATCTATATTTAACGCTTATGAAGTTGTGTAATGCACTCTGGATGATGGTTGACTATGTTTGATTATTGTTGTGTACATGTGTTGTATAAAATCCATATAAATAACATTATATGGTAATTGACTGTGTCTGATTCCAGTTCAAAAAGAATAAATATTTTAAAATAATGAATATTTTAAAATAATATTCAGTAAATGATCAAAATCTGATTTTGATGTCCGATTTGTGATGGACACGAAAATATTTGAATATATAAAGCCGTACTGATTAGATTAACACCATTTTAACGTGAATGATATTTATATCGATTTTAATCATTTTTATAATGAATATCGTAAAGGAAGTAATTTCAAAATATAATGTTTTGAAACTGCTATCATTTATGTATCGATGATATGGAATTTTCAATTTTGATTTGAAATTGAATATGAGGTTGAAATCGTTTTGAAAACGAATTTAAAACGATTTATAAAATACGTTTTAAATGGAAAACGACGAAATATATAATATATATATTTAATGGCTTGAATAGAACGCGGCGCACCGCGGTAGTTCGCGAATTTCGACCATCGACTTCGAACGGATATTACGGGAGATCTGACCGTCGGATTCACCTAAAACTTGAACCGTTGGGGTCGTATCGAAAAGAGCTTTCCGATGAATATAAGGGAATTGAAATCTAACTGTAGGATTTGGAAATAAGTCCAAATCAAATTTGGAAAAGTTCGTTGTAAGTGCAGTTCGATGACCGTTTATGGAAATCGACTGTACGGGCCTTGATAAAATTATTAAAAATATCAATAATTTGTGAAAAATCATAATAAATGATTTGGAGAAAATTAGGATGAAAAATTCCATATTTTAAAAGATAAAAATATATTTTTATCGAAATGAACTAGTTATGAACTAGAATTATAATCCAATATTTTTAAATAAATAAATTGGATTTGAAATGCTTTTAAAAATAACCGGAATTTCCAATATATGAATTGGAATGGATTTGAATCGAAATTATCTTCGGAATATTTTGATATTGGATTCCATGATTATACGGATATTATGGAGGAATTTAGAAGATATATATATATATATATATATATATATATATATATATCGTTATTCCAATACGATATTTGTTGGTTTCAGAATTTGATATTGAATATAAGCTGATATATTTTCTATTTAGAGCTTTATATTTAATATCAAATTGGATTTAGGGTTTTTCGTGAATGGTATCTTTAATAATACTATTCTTAAACCCATTGGAGTTAAGAAAATTAGAAACTGACTAGAGATTAGCTAAGTTGAATGGTTTCCTGGGTATTGATCTGATGTTGGTTTCGGCCTTCGGGATTAATACTTAGGGAATTGTTCTCTTACTAATTTACGGTTAGAGACTGATGGGATTTTGGGTTTGTCGTGAACTGTGTTTTAAATGACACTGTTCTTAAACCCAATGTGAAAAGAATAATTTTTTTAATTAAGATTTAAAGAAGAATTACCAATTAATTAACATTTAATTGGAACTGAAAATAGAATGTGAATTGTGTTTATTGTGAACTGTGTTTTTAACGACATTCGTTCTTCAACCCGATTTATAGTGAAATGGGATTTGGAGTTTATAAATCTTTTTATTAAGATTTAACGGGAATTTTCCAAAGTAAAGTTTTCCAATTTAATATATTAAATTGAAATTGAATGGAATTAGATTGATAATAATCGAAGTGAACTTCTGTGGAGGAAGACTGTTAATACATATGGAACTTAAAAGGCTTTGTCGTTGTTCCATTTATATTATTAGCCAGATTCGGAAATTGATATTGATTATATATTGATTTGTTTTTTCGTGAAGATTCCATAATTAATGGAATGTGATTTGGGTTTATCGTGAACTGTGTTTTAAATGACATTAGTACTTTAACCCGTTTAAAGGAAGGATTACATACCTGTCGTTGTATTTCGAATTATATTGTTGATCTGTGCTAAATAAATATATATATCTGTTTGGTGGCGGAGAATTTATTCTCTTGCTTAACACCCTTCTCTAAGACATACGAGCTTAGAGGTTATATATCGGCAGAAATCAATAGTACGGTGTAGATGGTCGATGCGACATGTTTGTGTTTCCAAAGTTAAATAATCATTAATATTGATTTTTGGAAAGATTGAAACTAAGTGGAGTTTTAATGAATCTTTAATTAGATTGAAATGTGAATTGATAATTTAAACTATCAAATTTGGAAAATGATCGAGAATGGAGTATCACCAGTTTTGCTCCTAGCGATAGTTAAATCTTTAATTGGATTTGAACGGGTAATAGTAATTAATTTCACCAATAACACCGTAGTGTTAGATATGGAGTATGACTAGTTTTTCTCCATGGGATGAATAGGTTGGGATTGGGAAATTAAACAAATGATTACTTTGGTAAGGTACGCTAATCCCGACTAGTTTGGAAAACCTTAAAATGGTTTGAATTGATATCCAAAGGAAGATTAAAGAATAGATTTAAAGAATTTATCTTTGATAAAATTAACGGGAACCTTTACCAAAGCAGATGAATATTTAAATAAAAGAATAATCAGAATTGGAATGTGGCATATGTTGTGTTTTTATAGCACTTGTTTATTATATACGCATGTTATTCGGAAAGGCCGGGTTTGTACCCATTCTGAATAACTGATTCGACGATATGCCAATGATGAAGACGGTGGTTGAAGACCGGAGGTCTTCACATCGTTTGAATGATTACTGATGTTTTGATTGGGCTGTACACTCAAGACAAGGTAATAAGTGGTGATCGTCCAGACGTACTTGAAGATTGACCGGATATGCGAGGAGCTCTCTCCTGTATTGGACATATGGGACGAGGAATAATGTGCCTCCGGTTTCGTTCAGACCCAGAACAAATTTGTAAATGGGTGTGTATTTGACATTGGATTTTATTCTGTGTTGATTGATTTCTATTAAATATATATATGTTTGGCGGCGGAGAATTTATTCTCTTGCTTAACGCCCTTCTCTGAGACGTACGAGATCAGAGGTTATATATCGATAGACATCAGTCGCATGGCGTGAATTGCTTGTGTGGCATGCTGAGATGCAAATGATCATAGCTTCTGTTGAAAAGCAGAGTCTTGTGGTTGATGATCAAAGCACGGCTTTAATATAGCATAGCTTTGTGTATAGTGTTAATTCGCGAGCCTCACACCGCGGTATGAGTCAAAAACGGGATAAGGGAACTCAGTGAGAACATGATGTTTCTTTCTAGCTATGGGTGGTGTCAGGGTTTGCACGCCCTGACATTGTTATATTTTTACCTATGTGGTTGTTGGATTGCGAGGCGCCTCGGATATATCGGTCTCTACGGAGCCGATGGATAGGTCCTATAGGACCGGGAAACATGTGTTCATGAATAACTAATCCACTAACGTAAGTGTGGACTGGCACTGCAGGATCTAGGGTTGTCCAAAGTGTGTAGTCCTGAGGCACTTGCTAGAGTGTCTCGAAGTGGTTAGGAGTACATCCCTTGCCTCGACTCATGACGGAAATCCAATTTCCAATATGTAACATTTCGGTTTTATTTGTAGAGCCTAGTATGGCGACATGATAGATGGTACCCATGCCGCCTATGATTGATACATTTATATTTAAAGTTGAATTCTTCACTTATAGTAATAATAAAAGATTAAATTACACGTATCAAGCATTATTTGGCTATTATAAGGTAAAACCGTATCCTCCGGCTTGCGTTGCATTGTGTGATGGGACCTGGGTCTTATAATAGCTTCATTTTCTTTATTTAGCATTGCGCTGTTTGTTATATGCACTGGTATTCTTGGGGTTAAACCCATTCCGTGCTATACGGCGTGGTCCCTTGATTTAACTAACTTTTAAAATAAAGATCAATAACTGTTTTAGTTCTCACACGAATCATATGATTGACCTGGAGTTTATTGTTTTAAGCTAAACTCTGGGTGCCCCTATTTTCCACACGGGCAGCTAGTAGTTGGGTTTTGCAGATATTATATTCATAGGATCCTGATTTACAGCTGAAGCGATATTTGGAAAGCTCTGTATCCGTGTATCTCTTTCAGTTGTGTTATGTATTATTTTCCGCTGCATTGTAAATTTAAATCTCTGATATTTAACAAATGTATTTTATTTATTCATACTCTGTATATTCTTGTACTCTGATGTAAATTGTTGTAATAAGCAATGAAATGTTCTTCTGATTGTGTTCTGATTTGTCGTGTTCTCAACTCAATCCGGGCTTTTCTTTACTGGGAAGTTTGGATCGATTCAGCTGGTATCAGAGCTTTGGTTTACAGAGCTCGAGAACAAGGCATATTAGAACCAAACGAAAGAATTCATCAGAGATTGGATTAGTAATATTCAATGAGAATGAATTGTTAGAGATGGGATCAGTAGTATCCTAGAACGAGTGTAAAGAGTGTTATTTAAAAAAAATGATAAAAAAAATTGTTTTGAAAATTTAAACCTTATAATACGTATTTGAATTTTATTTTAAATTGATTTGGACAAATGAGTATATAAAGATTTTGCATATACGCCTTGGAAACATGTATTCGAAGTTTTAATATACTGGATAGATATAGATTCACACTTTAGCTGCCCGGGGATGAAACTATTGACGGCTGTATAGCATCAATAGTTTGTGTTCGAGTTTCGAAAATGGGATTTCTATATATTTCCAACTGACTGGTGTGAGAACCAAAACTAGATAGGGTCTATTGTTGTAAATTGACATCAAAAATCTGATTTTTGGACTATGTATTAAAGTTATGTGAAACGATAATCAACTAATTCATGGCTGATTGTGTTGTTTGATTATTGGTTTGATTTATTAAATTTTGAACCATTAGCCAAATTGAATCAAATATGGAACTGAATTGAAAATTGTTTGAGATTGCATGCATATACATGTATATACATTGAACAGGTCATAGCAGGGAAGCTAAACAGAGGAATAAAATTGTGTGCCCGACAAATAGGTACATGTTTACAAATTTATTCGGTTTGGATGATTTTATGAGCCGATTGGCTTTTTCTTTTTCTTTTTGAGATGAAAGGGCCTGTGTGGCGGTTTGGGGATTTTCTCGATGCTCCCCGTACAAAGGAGGTTATGGCAATAAATTTAGGTTGTTAGCCAATTTTTGAAAAATTGGAAAATTCTTATAAACTGAAAAGTTGAAGAATGAAAGCCAGAATGAAAGTTGAGTTGATTAGTAAAACAACTTTCACCTCCGTTCCTTTTCGAGGACGAAAAGATTTTATGTGGGGGAGATTGTGACAACCCGGAAAATTAGAACCAATTTAAAATTTTTATTTTGCCGATTTTAATGGATTTTGAATAATTTAAATGAATTATTTTAAATAATAACGACTAGAAATTTATTTTGAACAGAATTAGAACGTATATATTTATATAAATCGAAATTGGAATATAAATTTTTATTTTAATTATAAAAGGAATTGGAAATGGCACGGTAGTTTGAAATTTCGATTTCAAATTTCAAAGGAATGTACAGGATTCAAAATAAACCGGATTTTAGTGAAACCAAAAATATTTGAATCTGTTTGAAAATATCTTTCAAACGAATCTGAAAAATCCAAATTTCATAGCGGGAATAAAAAGATATGCCCTGTTGAAAATTCAGAATAGTCGCTATGGAAATATAGCCCTTAAAAATAGCGATTTTGCAAACGACCTCCGTTTTCGACGAGACCACTTTTGTTGGATCCAGAATGTCAAATTATTGCTTGATTCCAAATTTCAAAATTTTTAGAATCAATATGTCAGCATGGCGAATTTAAACGTGTTTGGTAATTTCAATTTGAATTTAATCGACTGAAAAATGACCATCTTTCAAGCGGTCTCCAAATTCAACGAAATTAGTTTGGTTAGGACCGTATCGTCAAAACATAGCAAGATTTATTTTTCGGAAATTTTTGGAGTCCGTATGTGACCTTAATAAATTGAATTGTACGTTCAATTTGAATATATATTGATTTATATTTTAATTTAATGAAAACTGATCAAAACGACAAAATTGGCTTACCAAACATATCTCATTGTGTTCGGAATGAGGGTAATTAGCTAGGGGCGATAGTCGTTGGGTTCGATTTGGGGTTCAAATGAAAGAGTAACTTTTCGAAATTAAATAATTCAAATAAATATATTTTGGTTAACCCTTTTCTCTCCCCTTACCCCCACCCCGACGTTACTTTCAAAAGATAAAAAAGGAAGCCGCTCCCGATCTCGTTCAACGAGCCCGCCTCGAGTACGCCGCCCACCACCAGCTGACGCCCCTCCCTCCATCTCCTCGCCCTCCACTCTCGTTCCTCTCTCCTCAGCCCCAAATCGCGCCCAAACCCCTTCCACGAACCAAATCAGCACCGCCACCCTCTCCTGGACCCCGCCGCCACCTGGCTTTGCCTCTCCCAACCTCCAATGTGCCTGCGCTGCCTTCCCCCAACCCCAACCACCTCCATCGAGCAGTAGCAGCCACCCTCTCCCTCCGCGGAAAACCAAAATGAAAGTGAGTTCTTTTCCCTTTATTTATTTATGATGAAGTAATTAGTTTTTTATATAAAGTTGAGATTTTTGTGTAAGAAAAGTTTAGATTTTTATTTAAAGAAAGTTAAGATGTTTATTTAAATAAAAATATGATTTTTATCATGTGTATAAAATAAAAATATGATTTTTATTATATGATTGACAAAATAAAATATACGATTTATATATATATATATATATATATATATATATATATAGAATTGGGATAAAAATTGGATTTTTATTTATATAGTAGAAATTTAAAAAATATAATCTTTTATATACAGGCAGCGAGATAAAAATATAATCTTTTATATACATGTAGCAAGATAAAAATATAATCTTTTATATACATGTAGCGAAATAAAAATACAATCTTTTATATACATGTAGCGAGGTAAAAACATAATCTATTATATACATGTAGCGAGATAAAAATATAATCTTTTATATACATGTAGCGAAATAAAAATATAATCTTTTATATACGTGTAGCGTCATAAAAATGTGATTTATATATACATACATACATATATATATATATATAGTAGGGTTGTTAAAAGTATGATTTCTAATATAAACTGCGTGAAATAGATGATGAAACTAACTGGAAGCAAAACGGAATCCAAACCGATCAAAAATAAAGAATGAAGGAGTGAAACCCACTATGAGAACTTCTCACTTTAATTTTATTTTCTAGTTAAAATATGTGCTAGGATACAAACGGTGCTTAGCAGCACCCGACACCCGTCGTCCACAGACCATGGACGACTTGTTTGATTTGATTGGATTGTGAAAATTGTTTGTGATGTGAAATGGACTGTATAAAATATTTATGTGTTGAAATAATATTTCATCGTTAAAAATATAATTTTTAACGTGTATATGAATAAAATAAATATTCATTTACAAATCGAACGATTTGTTTATGTACACACATTCGACTGATATTGATTGGGACGATAAATTTTACATATTGCCCAACTCCACAAATAATAATCAGTGTTTGTTGTTTGAAAATCCTACATGGGTATTGGGATGATATTGGACATACACTAATCCCAATATTTAGTTGTATGTCAACCGATGGTTTGACAGGTTGTTGTAAGCGTTAATTATTTATATTTAACGCTTATGCAGTTGTGTGATGCACTCTGGATGATGGTTGACTGTGTTTGATTATTGTTGAGTACATGTGTTGTATAAAATCCATATAAATAACATTATATGGCAATTGACTGTGTCTGATTTCAGTTCGGAAAGAATGAATATTTTAAAATAACGAATATTTTAAAATAATGAATATTTTAAAATAATATTCAGTAAAAGATCAAAATCTGATTTTGATGTCCGATTTGGGATGGACACGAAAATATTTAAATATATAAAGCTGTGTTGATTAGATTAACGCCATTTTGACGTGAACGATATTTATATCGATTTTATTCTTTTTTATAATGAATATAAAAAAGGAAGTGATTTCAAAATCTAATGTTTTGAAAATGCTATCGTTTATATATTGATGATATGGAATATTCAATTTTGATTTGAAATTGAATATGGAGATGTAATCGTTTTGAAAACGAATTTAAAACGATTTATAAAATATGTTTTAAATGGAAATCGATGAAATATATAATATATATATATATATATTATATATACTTAATGGCCTGAATAGAATATGCCGTGCCATGGCAGTTCGCGAATTTCGACCATTGACTTCGAACGGACATTACGGGAGATTTATCCGTCGGATTCTCCTAACCAGAACCGTTGGGTTTGTATCGAAAAGTGCTTTCCGATGAATATAAGGGAATTGAAATCTAATGGTTGGATTTGTAAATATGTCCAAATCAAATTTGGAAAAGGTCGCTGTAAGTGCAGTTCGATGACCGTTTATGGAAATCGACTGTACGGGCTTTGATAAAATTATTAAAAATACCAATAATTTGTGAAAAATCATAATAAATGATTTGGAGAGAATTGGGATGAAGAATTCCATATTTGAAAAGATAAAAAAAATTTTTTTATCGAAATGAATTAGTTATGAACTAGAATTATAATCCAATATTTTTAAATAAATAAATTGGATTTGAAATGCTTTTAAAAATAACCAGAATTTCCAATATATGAATTGGAATGGATTTTTATCGGAATTATCTTCGGAATATTTCGATATTGGATTCCGTGATTATGCGGATATTGTGGAGGAATTTAGAAGATATATATATCGTTATTCCAATACGATATTTGTTGGTTTTAGAATTTGATATTGAATATAAGTCGATATATTTTCTATTTAGAGCCTTGTATTTAATGTCAAATTGGATTTTGGGTTTGTCGTGAATGGTATCTTTAATAATACTGTTCTTAAACCCAATGGAGTTAAGAAAATTAGAAATTGACTGGAGATTAGCTAAGTTGAATGGTTTCCTGGGTATTGATCTGATGTTGGTTTCGGCCTTCAGGATTAATACTTAGGGAATTGTTCTCTTACTAATTTACGGTTCGAGACTGATGGGATTTTGGGTTTGTCGTGAACTGTGTTTTAAATGACACTGTTCTTAAACCCAATGTAAAAAGAATAAATCTTTTAATTAAGATTTAAAGAAGAATTACCAATTAATTAACATTTAATTGGAACTGAAAATGGAATGTTAACAGGGTTTATTGTGAACTATGTGTTTAACGACATTCGTTCTTTAGCCCGATTTACAGTGAAATAGGATTTGGAATCTATGAATCTTTCTATTTAGATTTAACCGGAATTTTCCAAAGTAAAGTTTTCCAATTTAATATGTTAAATTGGAATTGAATGGAATTCGATTGATAATAATCGAAGTGAACTTCTGTGGAGGAAGACTGTTAGTACATATGGAATTTAAAAGGCTTTGTCGTTATTCCATTTATATTATTAGTCGGATACGGAAATTGATATCGATTATATATTGATTTGTTTTTCCGTGAAGATTCCATAATTAATGGAATGTGATTTGGGTTTATCATGAACTGAGTTTTAAATGACATTAGTTCTTTAACCCTGTTAAAGGCAGGATTACATGTCTGTCATTGTATTTCGAACTGTATGGTTGATCCCTGCTATATATATATATGTTTGGTGGCGGAGAATTTATTCTCTTGCTTAACACCCTTCTCTAAGACGTACAAGCTTTGAGGTTATATATCGGCAGAAATCAATAGCACGGTGTAGATGGTCGATGTGTCATGTTTGTGTTTCCTTAGTTAAATAATCATTAATATTGATTTTTGTAAAGATTGAAACTAAGTTGAATTTTAATGAATCTTTAATTAGATTGAAATGTGAAATGGTAACTGATAATTTAAATTATCTAACTTGGAAAATGATCGAGAATGGAGTATTACCAGTTTTGCTCCTAGCGATAGTTAAATCTTTAATTGGGTTTGAACGGGAAATGGTAATTAATTTTACCAATAACACCGTGGTGTTAGATATGGAGTATGATCAATTTTTCTCCATGCGATGAATAGGTTGGGATTGGGAAATTAAACAAATGATTACTTCAGTAAGGTGCGCTAATCCCGACTAGTTTGGAAAACCTTAAAATGGTTTGAATTGATATCCAAAGGAAGATTAAAGAATAGATTTAAAGAATTTATCTTTGATAAAATTAATGGGAACCTTTCCCAAATGATATGAATATTTAAATAAAAGAATATTCAGAATTGGAATGAGGCATATGTTGTGTTTTTATAGCACTTGTTTATTATATACGCGAGTTATTTAGAAAGACCGGGTTTATACCCATTCTGAATAACTGATTCGACGATATGTCGATGATGAAGACGGTGGTTGAAGACTGGAGGTCTTCACATCATTTGGATGATTACTGATGTCTTGATTGGGATGTACACCCAAGATGAGGTAATAAGTGGTGATCGTCCAGACGTACTTGGAGATTGACTTTATATGCAAGGACCTCTCTCCTGTATTGGACATATGGGACAAGGAATAAGGTACCTCCGGTTTCGTTTAGACCCAGAACGAACTAGTAAATGGATGTGTGTCTGACATTGAATTTTATTCTGTGTTAATTGATTTCTATTAAATATATATCTGTTTGGCGGCGGAGAATTTATTCTCTTGCTAAACGCCCTACTCTGAGACGTACGAGCTTAGAGGTTATATATCGACAGACATCAGTCGCATGTCGTGAATTGCCTGTGTGGCATGCTGAGATGCAAATGATCATGGCTTCTGTTTAAAAGCATAGTCTTGTGGTTGATGATCAAAGCACGACTTTAATATAGCATAGCTTTGTGTATATTGTTAATTCGCGAGCCTCAACCCTCGGTATGAGTCAACGGGATAAGGGAACGCAGTGAGAACATGACGTTTCTTTCTAGCTATGGGTGGTGTTAGGATTTTGCACGCCCTGAATTGTTATATTTTTTACCAATGTGGTTGTTGGATTGCGAGGCACCTCGAATATATCAGTCTCTACGGAGCCGATGGATAGGTCCTATAGGACCAGGAAACATGTGTGCAAGAATAACTAATCCACTAACGTAAGTGTGGACTGGCACTACAGGATCCAGGGTTGCCCAGTGTGTGTAGTCCTGGGGCACTTGCTAGATTGTCTCAAAGCGGTTAGGAGTACATCCCTTACCTCGAGTCATTATGGAAATCCAATTTCCAACACTTGACATTTCGGTTTTATTTGTAGAGCCTAGTATGATGACATGATAGATAGTACCCATGCCGCCTATGATTGATACATTTAAATTTGAACTTGATTTCTTCACTTAAAGTAAAATAAAAGATTAAATTACACGTATCAAGCATTATTTGGCTATTATAAGGTAAAACCCTATCCTCCGGCTTGCGTTGCATTACGTGATGGGACCTGGGTCTTATAATAGCTTCATTTTCTTTATTTAGCATTGCGTTGTTTGTTATATGCACTGGTATTCTTGGGGATAAACCCATTCCGTGTTATATGGCATGGTCCCTGGATTTACCTAACTTTAAAAATAAAGAGTAATAACTGTTTTAGTTCTCACACTAGTCATATGACTGACTTGGAGTTTATTTTTTAACCTAAACTCTGGGTGCCCCTAATTTCCACATGGGTAGCTAGTAGTTGGGTTTTGCAGATATTATATTCACAGGATCCTTATTTACAGCTAAAGCGATATTCGGAAAGCTCTGTATCCCTGTATCTCTTTCAGTTGTGTTATGTATTATTTTCCGCTGCATTGTAAATTTAAATCTATGATATTTAACAAATGTATTTTATTTTTTCATACTCTGTATATTCTTGTACTCTGATGTAAATTGTTGTAATAAGCAATGAAATGTTCTTCTGATTGTGTTCTGGTTTGTCGTGTTCTCAACTCAATCCACGCTTTCCTTTACGGGGAAGTTTGGGTCGTTTCAAATAGCCCTAATATAGTTTTTAAATAAAGGGTAATATCGTGGTGAAGAACGAATTTGTTCTGGGATTCGGTTAAATTGGGTATCGGCCGGTTTAATAATATCGACTGCCAATAAGAGAACTGAATCCAAAACTTTATGAAAAATGACACAAATCGTACCATTTGAACGTTGAAACCGCTCAGCAACCTACCTTGTAGGGAGGACCAATGCAATAGTATATAGGAATACAACCACCATTTCTTTGACCGTTATGTGCATTGAGCCTTCCAGTCCGTAATTTGCTAACCGTCCACACAAGGATCTGAAACATAATCGCTTCATTTGAACCCAAGCAAGGCCAAAACTTACCGAATTTTGTATTCTGCTCCTTTCTCGTGTTTGATTAGCCATAATTTCTTGAATATCTAGCAAATCTTCCAAATCTTCAAAATCAGATTCATCACCATCTATCATAATTTCTTGAAGAACTGGAGGAAAATGAAAAGTCAGTATGGTGATGTAGTGTTGAAATGGGTGGAATATATATAAGGAGAGGGAAGAGAGGAGGGCAAAAATATATTTGTCGCATCAAACATGCGTCGTACGCGTCCAAAGCATCTGACGCGAAAGCTAACTTTTCAGCCGTTCAGCTTGAAGGGGCAAATGCGTGGGTCTCACTATTGACGCGTCAAACGCGTCCGACGCAGACGCGAACATAAACTGTCCAGTTGGAAAATCAAACGGTACCAGAGTGTAAAAGTCAATATTGATGATTTATGTGTAGTCGATGTTACTGAATTGAAGGTTGAGTTTTTTAAAACAATGATAATTTGAAGAAATATGACTTAATTTATTTTGGAAGGATAGTCGTGCCTTCTAAAGTCCCATTCAACAGCGATTACAGTGTTTATACCTTTACCTCTGCCATAGGTTGTAGCTCCAACAAGGATGCTCAGTGAAGGAGATGATCAATTAGGAGAAATATATGTAGAAGGACCCTCATGAAAAAATTCCATCGATAGGTGGTAAGCATACCAAATATCTTCAAATCCATAGGAGGAAAAGGTTGTATCGCAATGGAAAAACTCTAATTATCGAAGAAGTTGAAGAAAAAAAGATAGAAATAACATTTATCATGTTAGCAAAAAGTTTGTCGAGTCTTATGATGAATCGCCTAAAATGACTCCTGAATTTCCAAACTCACCCCTCCTAAAAATGTTATATCTAATGTCTCCATCCGAACTGAAGTGCCTCATGATTTTCATTCCACGATATCTCTTTTGATTTTAACGACTTGAGTGACATCCAAATCAATAATAGTGAGATTATGCAGGACTTCATTTTAGTCGATTGAGGTGAAATGGAAGAGTTTAGGTTATGGGTGTTGATGGGAAAAGATTCCTTGAGGTGCATGTTAAAGATGGATACTTGTTCATTGCTCTTAGGTTCATTGTCATGTCGAAGATTGCAGATGGATTGGAGTGGTTCTCCATCAACATAATCATCACTAAACCTAAGTTGTTTCTCTTTCTAAAAAATAAAAAGTTGCTCCTTAGATTATCACTTTTGATGATGAGGCATGTACAGTTTGTTACCAGCATAAGCTAGCGTTAACAGTTCTAGAAAGATCTCTTTTTATATAGTGTCCATTTGAAGAATCGATCACTTTTTAGTACTTGAACTATTTAAGTTTGATGAAATTGATGCTAGATTTTTGATTTTTAATATCTGAGTGTGTTTCATGATTGTCACCATAGAAGTTATACAAATAGTACTGATAAGGGGCCATAACCAAGTTTTTTCCACCATCTGAAGCAGAGCACATCTGGATGTGAAAACAAATTCCACTGGTGTGAAATCATGCATAAGCTCACTATTATTGACTTGGACGTCACTAAGGTCATCAAAATCAATAAATCTATTATGGGACAAAGAATTATGAGGCATTTCAATTGTAACGAGGACATCCGATATAATATTTTTAGGAGGGGGCAAGTTTGGAAGTCCAACAACTCATTTAGGTGATTCATCACTTGATTAAGCACTATTTTTGCTAGCATCATAGTCGCTATAGTCAATTTCCCTTTCTTCAATCATCCGATAATTGGAGTTTCCCTTTTGCATCGGGGAAACAATTCCCCTTTCTCCTTTGAAATCAAAGACATTCGGTACATTTTACTACCCACCATTAAATTTTCTTCTTTAATGCGGGTTTTTGCTGCACAGACTTCGCCTAATAATTCTTCCTTTTCAACTTGATCATTCTCGTCGAAATTACGAGATATGACAGAAAAGAGTGTGTGGATTCTAGAACTATTGAGCGATAAGACTTTAGAAGGCACACCATTCCCTTTAGAATAGAGTAAACTGTATTCATGTAAATTCCCTTGGTTAAAATGGACTCGGTTTTTTCTTCAGCAGAATGGAGTGCTTATAATTCATCAAACATTGACTTATGCACTCTATTTTCGTTTTAACATATAATATCTGCAAGAAAATACATGAGAAGTCGGAAATTAAGTTCATACTGGTAAGACACAGATAACAATTAGAAAACTTATATTCTGTAAATAAGAGACAATTAAATCTTTTTGGGTACTTAATAAAAAAAAGTATCTTCTCTTGAAGGCGGGGCCCTTGTATTGAAGTTGAAGATCTAATATCACATTCCATTTCCTCTTAACTTTGCCAACCATAAAAAAATAAATGATTTTACCTCCTCTTAGACATGAGAAGTTATGGCAACCCATTAAATTTTGTGGGACGGTCAAATGTTCGTATAAATATAATGCATATGGAGGTCAACAATTCACATTCATTTAAATTAATTTGGAATGGAGTCAGATTGAGCTCTTGTAATACCATCTTTAAGAATCCATTAATCAGAGGCACGTTTCCACTCAAGCTATAAGCAGTGAAGTCGGAAGGATGAATTTGTCCAAAATCAAGTTATGGTAAGAAGGAGCGTATTGCTTTCTATAACACCATGTTGGAAGTATATGTCGTAGTACATTTTGACAGTGAGAGTTGAACCAGTTTTCTCGTTCGAGTGATTTGGGATTGAATCAACAGTATTTGATCAATTGCAAGACTTACTGAGACTATTGGGTTATACAGATTTGATGTGATGAGTTAAACTGCATTCCTAGCTGGAGTCAGGGCGTGCTGAAAGTTATATTCTCTTTATGTCAACGTTCAGTTGTCTTCAAAGGTTTAATGAGCTAACTTACCTTCTCATGTTTAAGAGAGGAAAAATTATATATCCTTTACGATTATCAAAGTTAAGAGGAAGAAAAATGTGATACTGGATCTTTAACACAAGTGCACTACCTTTATGAGCGAATATTTTTTTTGTTAATTTCCCAGAAAAATCATTTGCCTCTAGTTGATAGAAAATAAGTTTCTATTTGTCTTGCTAATATGTTTTGAATTTCTGACTTGCTATTTGTTTTCTTTGCAAATATAATATGTCGAAAGAGAAATATAGCGCACAAATTTATATTTGATGTTTTACGTGCAGTCGAATTTTCTTAATGAGAGGTTGAATTCCTTTTGACTAACGAGAATTTGCAGAAATATGGCTTACTTTATTTTGAAAGGATAGCCATTCCTTCTAAAGTCACATCCTCCAACGTTTCGAGCGTCCACACCTTCTCTTCTATCATTGTTTGTAGCTCTCACGAGAATGCTCAAAAGAAGGGGAAGGTTCATCAAATGAAATCTATGCAGGAAGAACCCGCATATGAGTAGAAATTCTAATGGCGGGTAGTTAAACATGCCAAATATATTTAATTTCAGAGGAGTAACAGGTGTTGCATTGCAAAGGGAAAACCACAATCATCAAAGAAGTTGAAAGGAAGATAGAGATATCGATAGTGATTATTATGCTAGTAAAAAAATGTCGAACCCTGAGATTAATCTCTTGAAATTACTCTCGTACACACAAACTCACCCCTCTTGAAAATATTACATCGGATGTCCCCGTTTCGACTGAAGTGCCTCATAATTATCCTCCCAACGATGATATTATTGATTTTGACGACTTGAATGATTGATTTTGATGACTTGGGTGACAACCAAGTCAATAATTGTGAGCATATATAGGACTTCACTCCAGTCGATTTCCCAACGACATGGTTCGACCAGATCTAACCTTAGGTTTGGACGATTGTAGATCTAACCTTAGGTTTGGACAATTGTAGTCATCTAATAAACCCTATAAATAGACTAGTAGAGCCTCTCTCATTTCTTCACATTCATTCTCTCTTTTCTCCTCTTCTTCTTCCTTAGGTTTATCCTTAAAATTAGGAAAGGCCACATAATTGAATTTTTAAGGGGTGAAGAAGTTCTTTAGTTTTTAATATTTATTTTTATAAACACTTCTGAAGGCGGAGGTTCTACTAGATGTTAGAAGAAGGCCACGGGGGAATCCTTCTTCGTCAAATCGGTGAGTTTTTACTCAATTTTTAGACTAGTTATTTGCATAGGAATGTTTAGATAGTTAGATAGTTTCAATTTGCAAGTTTTATGTTTACAAATATTTATATGTTTATCTTTCTATAAGTTACTGTAGTTTATTACTGCATATACCTATTTCTTTCTGATTATTTACTGCTTATAATAAATTCTCCTTCTTTCTATCCACTTCTTTGTTATAGTTTATTTACACTTGTTTCTATGCCTAATTTACTTGCTTTTGCTTATTTTGAGTCTAGACCTTGCGCGTAGCCTAGAGCATTTCCCTTTTTTTTAGCGCTAAGTCAAGGCCTGAAAAGTGCCTAGGTCTTTTTCGTTATATTTGCGTTAAATTGGAATAATATCTAAATTGAATTAAAAAGGGATTTTTGGGAATATTGATACTAATTAAGTATCGTGATCATATTTGACTATAGATTGGGGATGAAACCTTAACATGTAATTGGGGAACGTGTAAACTTATAATCCGGAATAAAATGAACTTTAAGTGACATGGGAACGATTTGTACAAAAAGATAACATTCATTATAAATGTTAATGCAACCTAGTATATAACATGTGGTTATATTCGGCTTATTAATAAACTTAAACGTGTTAATATTAATAAGCAAATATAGGGGGAGTCCGTTTGGTTAGCGTGGGGCTGGAAGATAATGGGCTCGTGGAAATCCTAGCTTTTAATGGGGACCAAATCTAGGTTTGACTTGTGTCAATTTAATTATTTGGGAACTCGTATCAGTCAATATCCCTTGTTATTATGGAGTCTCACACTAGGTAGAGGCTAGGGCACGCTTTACTGAACTGGATAGTAGGAGGTTTCAACGAGGTGGGTCATTCCGGCGGGATAATGAGCGTGCATTTTGCAAATTGGGGAAGTTAAGCCACTATAACTCCTGTGATTAATGACTATGTCCTTTTAGTTGATGGGTTCAGGATTGATAACCCCGAATTCCATTGTTGGCATAAGTTATCACATTGTGGGTATATGAGCCGATCGATGGGTATAGATTGGGTAAAGCCTAATTGTGATATGTCGGTAAAAGGTGCAGCAATTTTCGGATATGAATGAGAAGCCTATCTTTATTCATGTTTATCTTTCCTGCTATTTCACATATGCTTTTATGTCTATTTCTCTTAGAACTATTCATCTGTCTAAATGCTTTCTTAAATTATGCTCATGCTAGAAATTAATAGAACTCACCAGACATATGTATGTCTAGTTTGTTTTCCCCTTCTCTATTCCTTTTTCTCCCCCCAGATTCGTAGGTGAAGGGTCTCAGCAGCAATTCTTGATTATTTGGTTCATCTTGGATTCAAGCTCTTTCCAGATTCATGTATTGGTTCAATTCTTCTTTCTGATCATTGTATTGACTTATGAGAAGGATAGTTTTTATGGTTTTTATGATGTACTCTGATATTTTCCATGTGGCAATATGTTTTATTTATGATGATGACTATCTGGTATTTTAAGATGTAATGAGTACTATGGTTTGACTGATTTTTTAATAAATGTTTTTAAAGTTTCCTCTATGTTTTATATTTCTGTCTTATGAGTTTTAGTCTCTGTTTTGTAAATTTATACCTAAGCACTTCATAAACCTTAACGCATCCTCATATGGGTGACGTTAAGGGGTGTGGGGTGTCAAATTTGGTATCAGAGCCTAAGGCTACAGAATCATAGAAAAGTTTTTGAAAAGGTGTTTTCAAAGTAAAATAGTTTTTAAGTAAAACCTTTTTTTTGAAAAATAACCCCTCAAGTCAACTACAATATTTCCTTGGATCCTTTTTGAATCCTTATCTCTCTCTTTTCAGCATGTAACACCCCACCTCCGCTAGGGTCACTCACAAAGGGATTGCACTAGGTTTGGTGAAGCATTATCGAGGTAAACATGCACAGAAATATTACAAGACAGAACATATATAAAACAACGGAAGTAAAACAAATTTCATTACCTTATAAAATAAGGTCTAAAGCCTTTTACATCAGAATACATCAAAACCTGTCTTGCAATAGTAAAGAAGCATAAAACCATTTCATAAATTATTCCCCAAGTAAAATAGTAAAGTAGCCAAAGCCAAGGAGAGTCCAAGCCATACGTGATGACCTTCAAGCAGAAGAAGTCCGAACTAGATAACAGTGTTTCCTCCCTGAAACCTGGGGGGGAAACGGAAGACAAAGAGGCGAAACAAAACGGGGTCAGTCATAAAGACTGGTAAGTCCTATCTACTTCCAGTATAAAAACAGGTAAAGGTAACATGACATGCATAAACTGAAAGTAAACGTAAGGATGACTACAAGATAGATAAACTAAACCAGGGTAACAGGCTGAACTACTGTAGCAAGGTAAACTAAAATATCATGATAAACTACGGTGTCATGATAAATCAAGGTATCACATCGTCAGGTTTCTATCAAGTATACTATCCCAAGGTATCTATCCTGTATACCATCCCATGGTGTCTATCACGTATACCATCCCAGGGTATTTATCATGTATATTTGCTCTGCACCTCTCGTACTAGTATCCCAACCCGCGTCATGTGTCAACTATGAAGGTCCCTTGCCCAATGTCATGTAATGGTCCATGTCAACCTAATATATATAGCATATGTAGGTTTTCCCAACTCGTATGTTTCTTTCCATGTACAAGTTCAGTCCTTTGCCGTAGGCCATACGGGCTTTCCCATGTAAACGTTTTATCCTAGAGGTTACTTTGGACTGCTACCCTTGATCAAGTTATGTTTTCTTACCATGAACTATCGCGTGTTCACTTAGGATTTATGCCACCTAGGATCACTAGGGATTATGCTACCTAATGAACGTTTCCATGTCTCGGTTTGGGTTTTGGCCACCTAGGACCACTAGGGATTATGCCACCCGTCAACCGCGCCCTTTATCCCACGTATGTATCGTGAATCGTTTTCCATGTCTAGACGCACATGTTCCTCAATGTGCCATCCGAGTTCCGTGCCAGGGCAAATCAAGAAATACGGAACTCGGTCGGGAGCTTTAAGTCGTCTGCTGATGCAGATACCAAGGTCTGTTTTTGTACCCGTGGCTATGGTCCCACGTGACCCCTCCCTCAACTACTGAAAGGCAATCCGAGAGAAATCATGTATGAGAACTGCATCCCGGCCCCACTATAGCCCCACTTTCCTATGGGCCAACCTCACCCATGACTCGATAGCAAGAACATGGTCTGTTGGGAGTTCTCTGCCTTTCCGTTCGTACACGATTGACTAAAGATGGTAGGTAGTCAGCGACATGCTATCCAGGGCAAAAACAAGTATCGTCGACTCCACGCTAATCCACCCTAGTCTTTAGGTCGCTCGCATAGCAACCAAGGCATACTCTTGGCTCTTCTACCGCAGACCTTAACCTCTGTGAGGCCGGGTTTCATGGACCACCTGCCACCTCACAGAGGGATACCAAGAGTACCCTCACGTCCCCCGAAGCTACCGCTTCGGCATCCAGTTCGTTGGAGCCCTTATCCTAGTCGGGTAATTTGCTCCTCCTCGTGTGTTTAAGCGATGACCTACCATATCGGGTTACTCATCCATTCATGAACTAGTCCCATGTCCTTGGCTAAGAATTATTACTTAGTTATATTTAACTAAGGTTTACCACTTAGCTTCTTTTCCCCGTTACCCTTGATTAACCACGATTTTCTACCTAGTTCCTCTCACTAGGGTTTTGTCTATTGGGTTAAGTGTTGTTATTCAGGTTCATGACTTAGCCCGCCTACGAATCATGTCAAGATTGGCTAAGTATTTAAGTTCAAGGTTTAGCCCTAGAAGTTGGTTAAGTATACCAAGAAGCTCATGACTTAACCCTATCAAGTCAAATTGGTTAAGTATTTATTTGTCTTAACCCTACCAGATTATCATGTTAGATTGATTAAGCATAGATTATCTTAATCACATCAGATTATCGAGTCAGATTGGTTAAGTATAGGTTAACTTAACCCCATCCCCTAATCGTATTACAATGGTTAAGCCTAGTTTAAAAGGTCTTGTGACTTAACCCTACCAGGTCCACATATTAGATTGGTTAAGTGAGGTTACTTAACCTCATCAAATCATCATGTATAATTGGTTACGTATAAGTTACTTAACCCCATTAAATTATCATGTTAAATTGGTTAAGTATTGGTTACTTAACCTCATTGAATTACCAAGTTTAGATTGGTTACGTGTTTAACTTAACCCCATCGAATTACCGTGTTTAGATTAGTTAAGTATAAGTTACTTAACCCCATCTAATTACCAAGTCGGATTAGTTAAGTGTAAATTACTTAACCCCATCTAATTACCAAGTTGGATTAGTTAAGCGTAAATTACTTAACCCCATCCCCTAATTGTCTTGTATGGTTAAGTTTCATTAAGAAATCAAGCCCGGTCCCACTTAACCTACCCATTCGTGTCATATCGGTTAAGTGTCATTAGTCAAATTTACTTAACCTTATCATGTGGCATTAATTTAATTAATGCACTCTCAACCTCTCACATTAGACCTTGTTGTGGTTACTAGTTAAGCCGGGTGGGTCCGGGTAGCTTTACACC
Organism: Allium sativum; assembly: GCA_030737875.1. NCBI lineage: Eukaryota > Viridiplantae > Streptophyta > Magnoliopsida > Asparagales > Amaryllidaceae > Allium > Allium sativum. The sequence continues at coordinate 41,841,851 of CM060913.1, forward strand.
ACAACCTAGTCTAACCTCGGGTCCTAAGCGCGACATGACCAACTTCTCACATTGGATCCTAATGTTTGTAGCCACTAGTTAAGCCGGGGGGGGGGGGGGTCCGGGTAGATTTAAGCTACAAACTCAACCCAACCTCGAGTTGGCCACTTTCATGTTTGGTCTAGTGTCATATTACACTTACAACCCCCGTGTCTCGTTTCAAGTCCCATGTTTACCCCCACATGTCATGTCCCCATTTGGGTGTATCATGAGTGTCATATTTTCATGGAATCTCATATCAAATTTTCGTGTCATAATCACGCTCGTCTATCCTACCCAAATCGTGTTTCCAACCCAAGTAAAAGCGAGTCCACATAGTAAGGATACTATGCTACATATTGGCCTCAAAACATGCACGATGCCAAGAAGGGATTGGCCACAAACATGCATAGTATCATAACGGGATTTGGCCTCAAAATATGCATAGCATCATAAGGGGTTTTTGGCCACAAACATGCATAGTATCATAACGGGATTTGGCCATAAAATATGCATAGCATCATAAGGGGTTTTTGTTCATTTACATGCATAAGCCCCAAAGTCAAGTCTTTGCCAATGTCTCACAAGTCAAATGGTTCCCAAAGGTTCATGCTAGCATTCCATAGATAAAGATTCAAACTTGCAAGATAAACTAGGTTAGTCATAACATGAATATCATGATTTAGTCACTAAGCATAGCCAAAAGTCATAGGTTCAAGCAAAAGAGGCATGACAAGGTTCGTATAGGCTAGCATACTTAGTTTAATCTCGTTTTATTCCATGCCATCATTAAAACTACCGTTTAGATCTAGAAGTAGCTAGAACTTACATAGCGAGGCTTAGGGAATGAGCATGATCCGTCTTGACGAAGAAAGGTGGCTCCTTTGTCGAAGAACCGTTATGAAACCGTCGTAGCAACGTTGATTTGGCCTCGATTTGGTGTAGCAAGCTTGCACCTTTTGATTTGAATCCGATTTGAATGCATAGTCTCTAGGAATTGGAGATGGAGGCCATGATCACTCGACATTTGGGCAGCACTTCGTGGCATGAGTGATTTGTGAGGGTTTAGGGTAGGCTTAGGGGTATTTTTATAGAGATTAGGAGTAGTTTAGGCCGTAGGATAAACCCTAGGATAGATCTGAACCCTAAAAAATCGTCACAAGCCTCCAAAACCGAGCCAACATGACAAGCAGGTGCACCAGGTCGGGGTTCTACAGGGGGGGTCGACACCCATGTCGACCCCCTGGGGAGGGGTCGACCCCCTGGAGGGGGGGTCGACCCAGGGGTCGACACCCTGTGTGTCTGGCGGGAATTTTACCGCCTTCTCTTTCTAGGCTGAATTTCAAATCTGTTTTCGGATTTGAATTTTCGTGAAACTTTGTTGGGCCTTAACTGGGTCATACGGACTCCGATTTACGAAATTTCGGACTCTATTTCGCGTATTTTTCCGAGACGAACGCAATGGAGCAACCCGTTTATCCTGATTCATATTTTATAATTTAATTCTGCCTTGATTCTTGTCTTAACACGTTGTTAAAATTCGGGTTGTTACATTCTACCCTCCTTTAAGGATTTCGTCCCCGAAATCTCCAAGTTAGGAAGAACGCATCCTACCATCCATCATCCATCTACTCATAACATCATCCACAGGCAAACATTGTCCTTAAACGATTTCTAATGCCATATGAACATATGCAAAATGTGTGTGTATATGCTCCTTAGCTAATGCTAATGATCAGGCCTGAATGATCTTTCTAATGCAAAATATGTTTAGTGCCATGAGTCCAACATGTATGCAAATAGTCCTAGTCATATAAGTACTATATGCGTGCACAAACATTCATTCATATGCAACATCTGCATGATAACACATTCAATTTCATCCATAAACAAGTATAAATACTCGTGCATATGCAACATGAAACGTGACCGCGTCAATCTAGTATCTAATGTGTATTCGCGCATCCACGAGCAACCACTTGCAACCATTTGCAACCATATCAATCATAACATGTTTCAAATACATGTTTACATCCATAGGATTCTACCTAAGGTTCTCACGATAGGATCGAGGAGATAAACAAGATAAACTCCCTACGGGGTTTGCGACAGAAACAGGACCGAGAGGGTATTCACCAAAAGATAACATGCGAGCAAGCTCTACAGGAAAAACCAGGGATTAAGGATGCACTCTTTAAAAAGAGGTACGATGCGCGTGTCTAGCCTTACGTCTTCCAAGTCGCGTTTCCTCGAACTTAATTCCTCGGTGCCTTGACCATCTTTTTAACTCAATGATTTCGTAGCTCCTTGATTCCTATTTCCAAGATATGAGTTAGAACTCATTTCATTGTCGCCTCTTATTCCACTTTCACTTATCCTTTCCCTAGTATACTTGTCTCAAACGTATCCACTTACTCATGCAAGCTCTCCAAAATTCACTAGGGAATTCTGGATCTCGTTTGCCGATGCCAATCCATGTTGCCAAGAGTACTTACTAGGGTGATTCCCATAACTCATGCATAAGCGAAACGAACCATCCGCCTTAGCGGGAATTCTATTCGAACGGATTGCCAACAACTGCATCCCGAGATTCTAGGTAACTAACCATGACAGAACCCAAAAGGTTACACGAGACTTCAAGGGTATCACCAAGGTGAGTCGAGAGTCTAACTACCCTCTTTCCAAAACCGAGAATGGCACCCCTTATTGGGTGACCACTTTATCCCTAGAATCCATCCGTAGCCGAGACATGTCATTCTCAAATCCAAACAAGTCATGAAGAAATGGACCAACTCTCCAACCAGATTTTTGGGACAAAAACTGGGATCCTCTACCATGCTAGTACTAAGGTGCAGAGACTCAACTATCCAAGCAGACTTAAATGATACGATGATCAAGACAAAATCTGGACGGGATGATAGAAAAGAACGACTAAACCTTTACCAGAAACGGTACCATCTCTTTTAGGTACCCTAGAAATGGGAGCGTACAATTGCCCTCTCCGATGATCTTATCCTTGTCCTCCTTGATGGACTAAGCCATACCAACAGTTGCTTATCCTTAAGCTCACGTCCTTTATCCTTACTCTCATTATCCTTCCTTGTACCACGGCAACAGGTCTCTCGAGAACCACCTCCATCGTACGGGAAAACACTTACGTAGCTAGACAAGGATTAGTCGCAGTTAAAACTACTGTGATCACATATGGAGGAAAGAAAGGAAAAGAGGTTCAATCAAGGAAACAAAGGATAATGCTAATGGCTTTTGGGGAATAGCCTTTTAAAACAAAACTTTTCTTGAAAAATGCTTCTTTGCAAACGGTTTTTCAAATAGTTTTCAGAAGGTTTTAAAATTTTTTGCCCAGTCTGGTAACCTTCTGCTCTGATACCAAATGTAACACCCCACCTCCGCTAGGGTCACTCACAAAGGGAATGCACTAGGTTTGGTGAAGCATTATCGAGGTAAACATGCACAGAAATGTTACAAGACAGAACATATATAAAACAGCGGAAGTAAAACAAATTTCATTACCTTATAAAATAAGGTCTAAAGCCTTTTACATCAGAATACATCAAAACCTGTCTTGCAATAGTAAAGAAGCATAAAACCATTTCATAAATTATTCCCCAAGTAAAACAGTAAAGTAGCCATAGCCAAGGAGAGTCCAAGCCATACGTGATGACCTTCAAGCAGAAGAAGTCCGAACTAGATAACAGTGTTTCCTCCCTGAAACCTGGGGGGGAAACGGAAGACAAAGAGGCGAAACAAAACGGGGTCAGTCATAAAGACTAGTAAGTCCTATCTACTTCCAGTATAAAAACAGGTAAAGGTAACATGACATGCATAAACTGAAAGTAAACGTAAGGATGACTACAAGATAGATAAACTAAACCAGGGTAACAGGCTGAACTACTGTAGCAAGGTAAACTAAGAAATCATGATAAACTACGGTGTCATGATAAATCAAGGTATCACATCGTCAGGTTTCTATCAAGTATACCATCCCAAGGTATCTATCCTGTATACCATCCCATGGTGCCTATCACGTATACCATCCCAGGGTATTTATCATGTATATTTGCTCTGCACCTCTCGTACTAGTATCCCAACCCGCGTCATGTGTCAACTTTGAAGGTCCCTTGCCCAATGTCATGTAATGGTCCATGTCAACCTAATATATATAGCATATGTAGGTTTTCCCAACTCGTATGTTTCTTTCCATGTACAAGTTCAGTCCTTTGTCGTAGGCCATACGGGCTTTCCCATGTAAACGTTTTATCCTAGAGGTTACTTTGGACTGCTACCCTTGATCAAGTTATGTTTTCTTACCATGAACTATCACGTGTTCACTTAGGATTTATGCCACCTAGGACCACTAAGGATTATGCTACCTAATGAACGTTTCCGTGTCTCGGTTTGGGTTTTGGCCACCTAGGACCACTAGGGATTATGCCACCCGTCAACCGCGCCCTTTATCCCGCGTATGTATCGTGAATCGTTTTCCATGTCTAGACGCACATGTTCCTCAATGTGCCATCCGAGTTCCGTGCCAGGGAAAATCAAGAAATACGGAACTCGGTCGGGAGCTTTAAGTCGTCTGCTGATGCGGATATCAAGGTCTGTTTTTGTACCCGTGGCTATGGTCCCACGTGACCCCTCCCTCAACTACTGAAAGGCAATCCGAGAGAAATCATGTATGAGAACTGCATCCCGGCCCCACTATAGCCCCACTTTCCTATGGGCCAACCTCACCCATGACTCGATAGCAAGAACATGGTCTGTTGGGAGTTTCTGCCTTTTCGTTCGTACATGATTGACTAAAGATGGTAGGTAGTCGGCGACGTGCTATCAAGGGCAAAAACAAGTATCGTCGACTCCACGCTAATCCACCCCAGTCTTTAGGTCGCTCGCATAGCAACTAAGGCATACTCTTGGCTCTTCTACCGCAGACCTTAACCTCTGTGAGGCCGGGTTTCATGGACCACCTGCCACCTCACAGAGGGATACCAAGAGTACCCTCACGTCCCCCGAAGCTACCGCTTCGGCACCCAGTTCGTTGGAGACCTTATCCTAGTCGGGTAATTTGCTCCTCCTCGTGTGTTTAAGAGATGACCTACCATATCGGGTTGCTCATCCATTCATGAACTAGTCCCATGTCCTTGGCTAAGAATTATTACTTAGTTATATTTAACTAAGGTTTACCACTTAGCTTCTTTTCCCCGTTACCCTTGATTAACCACGATTTTCTACCTAGTTCCTCTCACTAGGGTTTTGTCTATTGGGTTAAGTGTTGTTATTCAGGTTCATGACTTAGCCCGCCTATGAATCATGTCAAGATTGGCTAAGTATTTAAGTTCAAGGTTTAGCCCTAGAAGTTGGTTAAGTATACCAAGAAGCTCATGACTTAACCCTATCAAGTCAAATTGGTTAAGTATTTATTTGTCTTAACCCTACCAGATTATCATGTTAGATTGATTAAGCATAGATTATCTTAATCCCATTAGATTATCGAGTCGGATTGGTTAAGTATAGGTTAACTTAACCCCATCCCCTAATCGTATTACAACGGTTAAGCCTAGTTTAAAAGGTCTTGTGACTTAACCCTACCAGGTCCACATATTAGATTGGTTAAGTGAGGTTACTTAACCTCATCAAATCATCATGTATAATTGGTTAAGTATAAGTTACTTAACCCCATTAAATTATCATGTTAAATTGGTTAAGTATTGGTTACTTAACCTCATTGAATTACCAAGTTTAGATTGGTTAAGTGTTTAACTTAACCCCATCGAATTACCGTGTTTAGATTAGTTAAGTATAGGTTACTTAACCCTATCTAATTACCAAGTCGGATTAGTTAAGTGTAAATTACTTAACCCCATCTAATTACCAAGTCAGATTAGTTAAGCGTAAATTACTTAACCCCATCCCCTAATTGTCTTGTATGGTTAAGTTTCATTAAGAAATCAAGCCCGGTCCCACTTAACCTACCCATTCGTGTCATATCGGTTAAGTGTCATTAGTCAAATTTACTTAACCTTATCATGTGGCATTAATTTAATTAATGCACTCTCAACCTCTCACATTAGACCTTGTTGTGGTTACTAGTTAAGCCGGGCGGGTCCGGGTAGTTTTACACCACAACCTAGTCTAACCTCGGGTCTTAAGCGCGACATGACCAACTTCTCACATTGGATCCTATTGTTTGTAGCCACTAGTTAAGCCGGGCGGGTCCAGGTAGATTTAAGCTACAAACTCAACCCAACCTCGAGTTGGCCACTTTCATGTTTGGTCTAGTGTCATATTACACTTACAACCCCCGTGTCTCGTTTCAAGTCCCATGTTTACCCCCACATGTCATGTCCCCATTTGGGTGTATCATGAGTGTCATATTTTCATGGAATCTCATATCAAATTTTCGTGTCATAATCACGCTCGTCTATCCTACCCAAATCGTGTTTCCAACCCAAGTAAAAGCGAGTCCACATAGTAAGGATACTATGCTACATATTGGCCTCAAAACATGCACGATGCCAAGAAGGGATTGGCCACAAACATGCATAGTATCATAACGGGATTTGGCCTCAAAATATGCATAGCATCATAAGGGGTTTTTGGCCACAAACATGCATAGTATCATAACGGGATTTGGCCATAAAATATGCATAGCATCATAAGGGGTTTTTGTTAATTTACATGCATAAACCCCAAAGTCAAGTCTTTGCCAATGTCTCACAAGTCAAATGGTTCCCAAAGGTTCATGCTAGCATTCCATAGATAAAGATTCAAACTTGCAAGATAAACTAGGTTAATCATAACATGAATAGCATGATTTAGTCACTAAGCATAGCCAAAAGTCATAGGTTCAAGCAAAAGAGGCATGACAAGGTTCGTATAGGCTAGCATACTTAGTTTAATCTTGTTTTATTCCATGCCATCATTAAAACTACCGTTTAGATCTAGAAGTAGCTAGAACTTACATAGCGAGGCTTAGGGAATGAGCATGATCCGTCTTGATGAAGAAAGGTGGTTCCTTTGTCGAAGAACCGTTATGAAACCGTCGTAGCAACGTTGATTTGACCTCGATTTGGTGTAGCAAGCTTGCACCTTTTGATTTGAATCCGATTTGAATGCATAGTCTCTAGGAATTGGAGACGGAGGCCATGATCACTCGGCATTTGGGCAGCACTTCGTGGCATGAGTGATTTGTGAGGGTTTAGGGTAGGCTTAGTGGTCTTTTTATAGAGATTAGGAGTAGTTTAGGCCGTAGGATAAACCCTAGGATAGATCTGAACCCTCAAAAATCGTCACAAGCCTCCAAAACCGAGCCAACATGACAAGCAGGTGCACCAGGTCGGGGTTCTACAGGGGGGGTCGACCGAGGGGTCGACACCCATGTCGACCCCCTGGGGAGGGGTCGACCCCCTGGAGGGGGGGTCGATCCAGGGGTCGACCCCCTGGAGGGGGGGTCGACCCAGGGGTCGACACCCTGTGTGTCTGGCGGGAATTTTCCCGCCTTCTCTTTCTGGGCTGAATTTCAAATCTGTTTTCGGATTTGAATTTTCGTGAAACTTCGTTGGGCCTTAACTGGGTCATACGGACTCCGATTTACAAAATTTCGGACTCTATTTTGCGTATTTTTCCGAGATGAACGCAATGGCGCAACCCGTTTATCCTGATTCAGATTTTATAATTTATTTCTGCTATGATTCATGTCTTAACACGTTGTTAAAATTCGGGTTGTTACACAGCATGTCTTGGGCCGCCAATTTTTCATAGGGTGTTCCTATTGCAGCATGGTTCCGTAGATATTTTGAAGCTACGGCACCTGTCGAAGGGTAAGGAAATGCCCCCACCACCAGCTGTAGTCGCGCTAGTTCCACCTAATCCAGTGGTTAATTTCTCTTAGTTCTATAAGGATTTTTCTGTTATGGGCAGCATAACATTTCTTGGATTGAAGACTTTTGTTGATGCTCGTAATTGGCTGAGACAGACCGATCGTGTGTTTGGATTGTTAGAGCTTGATGACCGGATAAGGATTCAGTTGGCCGCTTGGTAGCTTAAAGGAGAGGCGTCATATTGGTGGGAAGTAGTTGAGGTCGAGCTTTCCATAGAGACGTAGGATGAGTTTAAGGATAAGTTCGAGAAAAAGTTGTTATCACAAGCTGAAGAAGGGATGCAGTTGGAAAAGTTCTTGAGTCTAAGACAGGGTAGTATGTCGGTGAAGGGGTATGTGAATAGTTTCAACGAGTTGGCAAGGTTTGGCTTAAACCTAGTTAATACTGCACATAAGAAAGCTTTGAGATTTGCGAGGGGACTGAACCAACCCCTTCAAGGACTTGCGATGATGCATATTTCATTGGGATCTATGTTTGAGAGGCTTGCCGATATGACTCTTATGCATGAGGATGGAAAGGAGAGTGAAAAAGAGGATAAGAGTTAAGTTGCTAAGACAAATGTTGGAAAGAAAAAGTGGTAGCCCAAGAAAGGTGCGGTGAAAAGGGGAGATAAGCAAGATAAAGCACATATTAAGAAGGAAGTAAAGTTCCATGGTTGTGGTATGATGGGACACTTCATCAATGATTGAGAGAAAACAACTAAGAAGGGTTCTTGTTTTCAGTGCGGACAGATGGGAAATTACAGCAAATAGTGCCCATGAAAGCAGGGATAGGGGAAGGATCATCTGGGGCACAGGTTCATGCGCTTGAGGCAACTCAGATTGGTGGTAGCAGTCATGATAGAGGTAGGAAGGCCACTATAGAAGGTTTGATTTCTCTTTTCGACTTTTCCATTAGGACCTTGTTCGATTCCCATGCTTCTCATTCTTTCATATCTAGTTCTGGTGTTGATAGTCTGCACCTAGATACTTCTATAATTTCAGATCCAATAGTTGTCCCAAACTCCATAGGAGGTATAACTCACATGTCTATGATGCGTATGGGTTTGAGGATTTCTATTCTTAGCGTCAAGTTTGAGTGTGATGTGTATTTACTAGGTTTTATGGGTCACTGGCTGTATCTAGGATGGATTGACTGGCCATTTATGGTGTCATCCTCAACTGTGAGAGGAAAGTTGTTAGGCTTTTGAAGTTCCATTGTAGGACTCTCGAGATTTCTTGCGACTCACGAGGGTCAATCATGCTTAATTTCTTGGATTCACTAGATGTTTCTATAGACAATCTCAGTTTGGTACTCATAGTTACAGACTTTCTGGACATATTCGAGGAGGTAAGAGGGCTTCCTCGAAGACGAGAGATAGATTTCCGGATATACTTGATGGGGAATGCTAAGCCTGTTGCAATACCAGTTCAACTTATCAGTACCATTTAAACTGACGTTTAACCACTCATGTCAAACTCAAAGGGGGTACAAGAAATCAGATAGTTATGGGAAAGAAGTTAGAGGGCAAGAAGAAGAAAGGAAGAAATTTAAGAATAGAAGAACAAGAATACCAACACTACAGAATAAGAGTAGAATAAAATCTCATAGCGGAATGAATAAAATATAATATATCAATACTCTTTACACAAAGAAAATTGTATATATATGATTACACAATCGGAGTACACACTAGATTAGACTATAAAATCTGATTAATACAACACACAGTGAAAAATAAATTAATACCAGAAAATACGGGAATATGTCACGACTCTAGCTCCTCTTATAAAGATCCAAGAAAAGCCTAATCTGGAAAATATACTTGGCCTAACCCGAGCACATTTTGAAGAAAGAAAAATCACTTGGATTAGTCTGGAAATCTTTCAGTGATAAAACTCACCATAAATAACTTGCTTAAATTTTAGAAATCTTTAAAGAATGAAACTCCCGTAAGACACTACCACACATAAATATGGCATGTGTTTTGCCTTACGAAAACAAAATCATTTTTTATTATAAAATCCAGTGATATTATAACAATGTCCATCAATCCACAAATAAATAGGAATATAACTGAAAAACTTACATCTTACTTTTTCAACATAGTTGCTTTATAACTAAAAATGTACGGCTCATATTGAAGCTTGGATTTCCAACATGACTAGGTATGGAACCAACTAGTATCCTGTAAAGATAAAACACCGGTGGTTCAACAAGAACAACTTGCAACCCGGCCACCTAGAAACAACCACTCATTTAACTGAGTGTACCAAATATATCATTACTACGGTTGAAATCAACTATCATATCATTCCAAAGCATACAAAAATAGGGACAATCGGTTTCTTTAAATTAGGTGATGATATACGCTAAGGGATATGACCCACACAGCCCTGTTGTCTGCCCAATTTCAGTCCTTTCCTGGTTGATGAGGCTTGAGGTCACGATCACTTTCAGACATCACATTTAAACTTTGAATTCCACATTGTCAGATCCGCCAAATCACAAATTGGATTGTATGAAGATATTCTGGGTAATACGATAAAATAAGTTGCCTTCTCCGCCACTATACTCGGTATATTTGTCAAAACCAATGCACATGATTTTAGGAAATACATTGTCAACCATTAGTTCATACAATTTGTCCAGGAACAGGATAAACCGAAGGTACTCTTTTACTACATTTTGTTGGGGTAAACACTAGGATTAGTAACAAGAAGTCCTTGCATCATGCAAATTCCAGAACATAGTGATTACTACTACAAGTTTAATCCTAGTAATTAACTAGAGACAACAGCGAGCATCCCAATCGCTTTGAAGATCTACACCTTTAAATAATCTGATTATCTTCCCTTCAAGTTAGTTTTCAAACAAAAAGTTGGTTCGAAGTGGTTTTACGTCTAGTTCCCATCTAGATCTCCTCTAACTAACACGTTAAAAGTTAAAAGCAATATTTATTGATAGTCAGGTTTTTAACTATCAAATCAAAACAATACAGATCAGTACATCAACAACTCAGGCCCTTTTAATTAAAACCATTCATTAAAAATCATTTCATCGATTTAGAATCGATTCTGTATACTTAACCCAATAAGTTTAATTACCAATCTTATATGGATCAAATCAATGTCCTGTGAATATTGTTTATTATATAACCCTTAATGGCTTTTATTTAACTTCAAACTTTGCGGAATATAGTTCATGATAACGCTTATGAGAATAATAATTAAATTTCCATTGTTCGCTTCCATTTTCAAATCAGTATAACTTCTCGTTTAACTTGCCCCAAAAACCATAGCTATTTACTTATTTCTTGAAATAAGTATATTCCAAAAAACTGTACTATTTTCATTACTTTGAGAAATAGTGCTATATACTTAACCAAATTTTATAAGTATAGTCACACTTTGCATCTGAGCCAAACAATGTCAAATAATACATTGTTTAGCATAAAACCAAACCGTTCTATTATATTTCTAAATCTTGCAAAATAAAGTTGAAATTCTTCTATAGAAATAAAAAATTATTTCCAATATCACTACCGTTCTAAACTAGTACCATCACTAGATAATAGTGAAGTCTTCCAAGTTGGGGTATTTTATTTAGCTCTCAGACCTTGACCTAACAAAGTTCTTATCTTGAGATAGATAAAAGTTTGTAATATCAAAATTTGATACAGATTAAAATATCACAAAAATCTCATTTATTATTTCATTTAAATATGGTTTATAACTCATTGCTTATATTTTGAGAAATCTACTTCCAATTTTCATCATCTTTACTGGGTTTGTGTGACACCCCACTTCCCTTAACGTCACCCATAAGAGGATGTGTTTAGTTTTGTGAAGCACATAGGTATAACATAACAACACAGAGACTATAATTCACATGAATTTTTTTTATAACATAGTGAAAACATTAAAAAACATTTATTATTAAATTGAGCAAATCCAGTCACAACATTGATTACAATTTAAAATACCATAGAATCATCATCATAAAACAATGAACTGTATCATGAAAAAATATCAGAGTATAATAGTAAAACTACAAAAGTCATCTCCCTCACAAGTCATTAAAATAGTCAGAAAGCAAGTACTGAAGCAATACATGAAGAAATTGTATAAATCCAAGACGGGCCAAAAAAAAGTCACTGCTATGTCCCTCCACCCTGAGGACCTGGAGGGGGGAGGAAGAGAGAAGGAGAAAATAAAGTAGGTCAAACATAAGTCTGGTGAGTTCTAATAATTTCTAGCATGAGCATGAGCATAAGATAAGAAAGTATTTAGACAGATGAATAGTAATGGATATGAAAATATAGTAAAGTAGAAAATACGAAATAAGATAAGCTTCTCATTCATATCCAAAAATTACTGCACCAACTACCAAAATGTCAGTATTAGGTTTTACCTAATTTCTACCCATCGATCTGCTTCTTAACCCAAATGTGAATAACCAATGCGAGCTATGAAATTCATGGTTATAAATCCAGAACCCATCAACTAGAAAGTCAACATTAATCACAGATGTTACGGCATTTTATCCTCCCCATTCGGAACAATGCACGCTCATGGTTTTGTCGGAACACGCCCATATCCGCCTCGTTTTTAACCACTTACAGTTCAGTAAAGTGTGCCCTAGCCTCTATCTAGTGCGAGACTCTGTGATAACAAAGGGAAACTAACTAATACAGATTCCCATACAAAAATTCATTTGACACAAGTCATCTGTAGACATAGTTCCCAAATTACAATTAAGATTTCCAAAGAGCCCCTTATATCCTACTAGAACGAACCCTTTAGCTTATTAATCACACAATTTTAACTTATCATGCTTAAGTTTATTAATAAGCCCAATATAACCATGTGTTATATTCCTAGGTTGTAATTAACATTTCTATTTAAATGTAATCTTTTTATACAACCCTTTCCCATGTCACTTATTGTCCAATTAAGTCCAATCTATCACCGTTTACATGTTTTACAATTACATGTTACTTTGCAATTAAGTGAACTTTACTCAAATTCACATGTTTTCTAACTATATGTTACTTAATTAAGTATAATTGATTCCAATTCATAAGTTTGAACATTCTTCCATTAGAATTTATCCAAATTTATAGTTCATAATTTGAATGTAATATTCACCAATTCTTAATATGACCAAAATCCCTTTTTTATATACTTTCAATATTTCCAATTTTATGCAAATTAAACGATAAAGGCCTAGGCTCTTGTTGGCCTAGGCTTGGCGTAAAAATAAATAAAAAGGAGAAATTGGTCTAGGCTACTTGTAAGGCCTAAACTCAGAAATGAACAAAATAAATAAATAGTGCACTGTAGGACTGTAAAGAAGAACATAGTAGAGAAGGGGATGTTACTACCAAAATTAACAGTGGAACGAGCTGGCAGTGAAGGGGTATCGGATGATCCGAAACCTTCATAGAATTAAAGATCGCAAAAGCTGCAAGATATAACTAGCGGGGTCTAACCGCCAGGCTCAATCCGACAAGATCCCTCCAGCAATGTCAACCCGATAGGAGATTCCATGACAAAAATCATCCAGATTCGAAACCAAGAAAGATAAAAGCAATAAACCGGTCAAATGAAGTCCAAAGGAACCTTCGGAATTAACCTGCCTAATACCGATACGACAGGAAGCTAAAACTTCGGAAGCATCAAAAGCAAGAGTGCATAAAAATTGTCCTTATCCCATTTTCGTGACACTCATCCTACAAATACCTAGACGCTGCATTGTTAAAAATAACAAACAAGACACCTAGAGTGACCTTCTGAAAAACTAGGTTATACCCTGAAATCCTACCGAGACGCATACTAGAATCACGGAAAGGATACATGCTATCCACACTAATTAACTCAGCATAGACACCAACAGTGATTCCGAACCGGTATCTAACCACATACACAATGAGGGCAGGCTCCTCTGAGTATCCACGGGAAAACCATATGCATATGTCCAAAAGGGTATGACCGAGAGCATACATATAGAAGATCGAGATACCCTCCAGGAAGCTACCACAACGGCAAGCACATATTCCCTTTGAAGAGGCTCCCGACTAGTCGAAATTCATCGAGAAAACCATGGGTCACACCGCGAAGCGGCGGGAAGAGAAAATATCCGAGACCAAGGAAAAAGTTGGCCGATAAAAGCTCCTAAAGGCCCAATGGCCCGATAACAGAAGGGGATCCAAACTTTCTATAAATAGGACTTTAAAGGTCACACCAAGAGGCGGGTCTTTCTTCATTTGGCTAATCCTTGTATTTTTCCTCTTAAAATCCTTATTCGAGGTCCAATTAAAGAAGTTCTTTCATTTTGGTCATGTATTCCAAATCAAAGATTAATAAAGTGTTCATCCATATCCAAAGCTCCTTACTATGAGTTTGTTATACTGTTTTTCTTAATCATTAATTATCGCAGTTTATTGTATATTTTCTGCAAGTACTTGGATTCTTGCTCAAATCTTCTTACTACCAGAAGAAATACCCTTTTTCTACGGATTTATAACCCTTCCTATGAGCTTCTGCCCTCTCCATAAGCCTAGATCTTATAGCAAGCTTGGTATGGAAACCCACTTATCCGCCATTAAAGTCCTTTATCAAGAGCAACAGAATAGTAACCCTCCTTTCTAAAACCTCGGCATCTCAGGACGGAGAATCAATTCGAGCCTGCAAAAGCCAAACTGCCAATCTTCTCCTTTAGATCCATCATCCTCATTGACCTACTTCCGGTGTTGACGAAAAATATCGTTAACATTTTGGCGCCAGAAGGAGAGCCTGAACCTCTGACCTTGTAGTTCATGTTTCCGCATATACACCTGTGTTGTTCTATCCCAGATTGGACTAGACCTTGAAGAGAAGAACATTATGGATAAAAAATCTCTACTAGTTGCTAATGGATTTCCCATGGCCTGTACAAGTATTGACGAACCATGGGAGATCGAAAGGTTCAAATTAGAAACCCTCCATATCCAAGAAAAAGAGAAGGATGTAGAAACCTATGACCCGGATAATGGAGCATTAATCCCTTCCACATAGGACCAACTCCGATTTTTTCCCTTTAGCGATCCTCGACGGAGAGATATAACTCCTTTCTCCTCGCCACAGAAGCCATCCTCACAAAGGCTAGAGGAACCATACTCGAACAAAGCGTTGAGAAAACCTCCATTCCTTTGGCCGATAAAAAGTCTGAAAGAGATATACCCCCCTGTCGAAAGGCAGTTAAAAGGAAGTGTAGAGATAAAGAAGGAATGACAAAATTGAGTAATAAACGGGTCAAAATGTAACAACGAAAGAAGAATTTTGAGTCAAGATTACTAAAGTATTGTAAGCTCACTATATCGATTGAGGGTATCTATTTCCTGACTAGACATGAGTTGAACTTTTAGTCGTCGCTAAAGAAGAAACCCAAGAACAAAGCCAAGAGAGGAGGGCCATATTGCAACTAACATATGGTAAACGGGCATGAAACAAACCACTACAGAGTTTTAGAGGCAATGATCATCGAGTTCTTAAACCAAGGAAAATTACAAAGATATGTAAAGAAAGCGTAGGAGGTCACGCCGCTAAAACCTTCTAGAAATAGTAAAGGATAGATCATTCACCGGGTTGCGATGAAGAGAAATCCCACAAATAAAATGACCAAGGATGGATCAAGTCACAAATGGTTAAAAGAGAAGAAAAACCCTTGTCAACACCAAATTGGTCCGGGCAAGGCATCCCCCGAAGGGGGATGGTGTGTTAGTCTTTCTCCATGCCCAAATCATAGGGGGTAGGGTTAAAGCATCAAAAGCGTAAGCCTCCATTTCACACCAGAAATGGTCGTGGCGGTGCATCTAAAATTAGCACGCCCTGCCTCTGCTCGCAGAAGAGTACCCCTGCTTCTGCTAGAACTAAGCACGTCCTACCTCTGCTCATAGAAGAGCACGTCCTTCCTCTGCTTATGTTCCGTGTTACCCGCAGAAGGGAACACGAACCCCTATCATCGACTACAATGGTCAGGATAAGGCACCCCTCGGAGGGGGTGACGTATAAGCCTCTATCAGTTCCTACGATGGTCCGTATAGAGCATCAAAAGAGTAAACCTTAGTTCTATGCCTATAATGGCCCCGTCTAAGTTTCTAATACCCTATCATCGCCTACGATGGTGAGGATAAGGCGCCTCCTAGAGGGAGGTCGGGTAAGTCCTTGGGCCTTGCTTGTGGATAAGCTAGCCAAGCGCACCGAACGCACAGGCCCAGAGAGTTGCCAACAAACCACGTACATCCTCTGCTTTGACACCAAAAAATCCCAAGGAATGGCTCAGGAATACGTACAACCTCTGCTTCACAAATCGAATCCAAAGGGGATGCTGAAATAATAAATGCCGGAGGAGGTTTCGGTCTTCTATATATTAATGCCCGAATCTGGGTCGACTCGGCTCTTCGCAAATACCGAAGGGGGTCCCCATCTTCTATGTATTAATGCCCGAATCTGGGTCAATTCGGCTCTTCACAAATACCGAAGGGGATCCCGGTCTTATATATACCGATGCCCGAATCTAGGTCGATTAAGCTTTTCATAAATGCCGGAGCGGGTTCCGGTCTTTTATATATTAATACCCGAATATGGGTTAATTCGGTTCTTTATCAAATGCCGGAAGGGTTTCTAATCACCAAACTTTAATAGCTGAATCTGGGTGAGTCGGCTCTTCACAAACACCGGAAGAGGATTTCCAGTCACCAATACATAATTATCCGAGTGAGTATCGGACAGGGACTTCTATATCGGAAGCGAATTCCCAATACCCGATCTCCAATTACCTGAAAAAAGGATTAGTATGGGTCCTCTATGTTATATCCAAATCTGGAATCATTTGGTCTACATCAAGTACCGGAAGAGGACTGCGGGCCTTACACAAATACCTAAATCTGAAAAATCCTGAATTAAAATGGATCAAAAAGATGAGAATTTACCAATATAAGATCTCCAAAATAATTATCTCAAATTGAAGCAATCATAGATGTACTCACGGGAAAAGAGGTCACAAAACAAAATTTGGAAAGTTGATGGGAAGATGATCATAAAAAACAAGTCCGAACAAAAAGGGTTATATCTTCTCTTACTCAGGAAAACTTCTTAAATCATTCATTATGCAAGCAATTGTTACCCATATCTTGTACCGACAATTATTTGCACAATAGACATCGTCAATGCACTAATTCATTCGCCGGATAGTTACATTCTCAGTACCCTGATTATGGGTAAAATTATTTGTCATCACTACAAAATATTACTCAATATCTCGGTCTTCTCCATCCTCAGAAAACGGGGGGTCGATGACATGACAAAGTGCAATGCCTAGTAATTTGTTAAGTCTTCGCACCTTCCTGCTTGTTTCATCTAAATGATCGGGGGGTTTCATCTGAAGTTTCAAGGCTTTATTGTCAGCCTTACACATTGCCCTGAGAGACTTATTTTCCTTTTCCAATTCAAAAACGTCCATACACAAGTTATGTCTTTCCTCTTGTAAACATCTAATTTGGTCAACATACCCGACGACATGATCATGTGAATCATTAATCAACTTAGTATCATAAGTCCTTTTCAGCTCGGGTACCACTCTTTTGCACCATTCAGGAACGGCTGATTCCTTTACCCAGGGGGGGGGGGGGGAGGTGGAGGGTTATTCAAATAATAAAATTTCTGATGAGTAATGGTCTCGCGAGAGGTCGCAACCCCAGAAGATGAAGATCCCGTCATAATAAGAATATTCTCACGTCTCGCACTTTGTAGCAGCGTTATTCAAGTCCACTCCCGAATCAGCACTATGTTGATGTTGACCCTCAATTCATCTTCAAACTCGATAGAGGGATGTACGCCCTCAATCCAAGAATAGTCCTATCCCTCTCTTCTAGCTGTTCTTTTAAAGCATTCATCCTCTCAGTCAAATGTTTGATGGGTAAATTCTGATGTAATTTCTTCCTTTCCTGGGACATAGGGAGAATCTCTCTCGTTGGTGACGCTCTGCCCTGGGACGGAAGAATCCCGCATTGATCAACCTGCCCACAGACATACAGGAAAGTGGTTACAATTTTGTTTTCTTTTCAATTTACAAGAATAATACTCCTTTCCTTATACATCTTTGCATGATTTAAACCCGAAACAAACTTACTATGACATATAGACAGAAAGGCGAATTATAAAAAGATAACTTCTTTATACATTTATTGTTTACATAGCGCTTCAGCATGTTTAATCCTAAAACTTATTAATATAGCTTCACGATCCCCTCTTAGAAAGTTAAAGGACAGCTGAGGAAATGTAGTGTAAACGCACTTAAGTCCCTCGAGAAAATGCTTTTCCCTGAAATTGTGAATTGGCATCATTTGAAACTCCTTCCTCAGTCTACATATCATGCGTAATGCATCCTCATAATAAACAAAATTCTTTCATGATGCAAAAAAGCATATTAGCCTTTACGTATAATGATGAAAAACCCCATACAAGCGTTACATAGGTTGCGGAATTAAGTTTACAAGTGTGCCACCTGCCCTACACAAGAATGGTTCGGATTCTTCTATTTTGTTACCTAACTCTGCTTAAGGCAGGAAACAGTTTTTCTTTTGTCTATTATATACCCGAGGAGAAGGACCTTTATGACCGACAGCTTTCTCTCCTCCCGAAAGACCGGAGGGGACACCTTCTTTAAGCAATGGTGATTCAGAGTTGTGAACGAAATGCTTATCTTGGCGGCCACCATCTCCGGAACTATTACCACCATTCTCCCTATTGTTACCAACTGAAGCGAGAGCCTCCCCTTCCTCGCCTAAATCGTCCGGAAGTCAGTCAATGTATAAAAGGTCCTTAATTTTAGGCTCATTCCTCTGTGGTACCTCGATTCCTTCTTCATCCAACCTAATCCTTTCCATAACCCGATCCCGAATGAAGGGAGGAACTTGGGTGGTTCGGATTTTAGGAAGACTTTGAAGGTTATCGAAAAGGAGGTGAAATAAGGCATCTTCATAACAGTCGGACTTAATCTACGGGAGGTGGACTTGCAAGAAATTAGAAATCCTGTCATCGGCTGCGTAGACTATCTGGGCAGCACGAGAAAGCTTCTCATCCTTCTTTTGAAGCTCGTCAGTGTGAGTAACCACGTCCTCCGCTATCTGGTTCAAATTAAAACCCCTCCTATGAGATTCTTCCCTCTCCACAAGCCTAGATCTTACAACAAGCTTGGTGTGGAAACCCCCGTTGTCCGCCATTAAAGTCCTTTACCAAGAGCAACATAATAGTAATCCTCCTTCATAAAGCCTCGGCATCTCAGGACGAAGAACCAATTCAAGCCTGCAAAAGCTAAACTACCAACTCCTCTCCTTTAGATCCATCCTCATTGACCTACTTCCGGTGTTGACGAAAAATATCATTAACAGTGGATAAAGAAGAAGAATTACTTGCAAATAAATAAACAATTGAAAGGAGTAAACATAGGCAATGAGTGGATTAAATAATAATTTATAGTAAATAGACTTATAAATACTATAAATGTAAAACTTAAAGATAATGTCTCAATCCTTCTTATATAAATTTGCTGATCTAAAAATTATATCTAAAACTCATAGAGAAAAGATTGCTAATCCAGAAAAGGTCTTGGAAGAAAATAATAATAATCCTTTTCAGATCTACAATTCACTCTGACTTATTCTCCATTTTTATTTCATTTTAGAGCATAATGGAGTGGAGGCTAAGAAAATGAAGACGAAGAGGTATGGGGGAAAAGTAAGGAGTAACAGTCTATTTGTAGGCATGGAAGGATAATTTAGACCTTAGGATTTTAATCTCATACTTTAAAAACACGTTAGCAACACATCAGCAAAGAAGACTCCAGAAGATGCACACATCAGCTTGACACTGGCCAGACACGAAATTGTGCCTGGCTCGTCATGGGTCGACAAAGAGGTCGACCCAGATATGGGTTGGGTCGCCCATTTCACTACTGTTTTAGTTCGTTTATTAATTAAATTTTCTAATTTAAATTTCAAACTTTAATTAATTAAATTTATTTATTTTTCGTCCGATTTATGCAAACTAAAAGTCTATCTGGACTAGAATTTTGTAGCGGACGCAACGGTGAGACCATCTTTGTACAATTCTGAATATTATTTTAATTAATATTTATTTTATTACTCTTCTTTATTTAGTTACCAATTATTAACATTTTAGGGTGTTACATTCTTCCATCCTTAAAGGATTTCATCCTCGAATCTCCAAGGTTAGAAGAATGTTATGAATATTATCAACCATTATCTACACCCATCTACTAAACCATCATCCACTGGCATCCATGGTCTTTAGAATTTCTAATGATTTGTAAGAACATATGCAAATGTGTTGTGTGTATGTCCCTAAACTAATGCAAAAATTAGGTGGTCTATTGATTCAATTGACCTCCTTAATGCAATTCACGTCTGTGCCATGCATCCAATATGTATGCGAAAGAATCCTAATGATATATATAAATTTTATACGTGTGCAACATCCATTCATCCAAATGTAGCATCCAAGTGATGATTCAACCATTACTCATCCATACTTAAGATAAAATTAAAATGTCCACACATCTATATGTAATATGTAAGTGTTCTGGTTCAGCTGATCCCTAGTTTAGTGCCTTATGTATATATGTGACCGCTACATCCACTAGCAAACACTTACATCCACGTGAACCCACTCAACCATAACATGTTCCATTAACATATTTCAAACCATTTCCTACCATCCATAGGCTTCTACATAAGAATTATGATTCAAACGATAGGAAAATAGATTCAAACTCAAAGCTTAGAAAAGAATTAAGAGCGTACTCTCAAAGAGAAATGAAAAAGTATGAATCTTGTCTTTAGGTTCCCAAGGCGCATCATCGCTATCTTCTCCCCACGGTATCTTAAATAGCTTGTAACCAAGACATTGGAGTAAGGGGGAGTAATCGAAAAATCAAGACATCAGGTATGAATATTTTATAACCAATATTGTCTTCATCAAAAAGGGGGAGATTATTAGAGACTGAGATGTTGATGGTAATGGTTTTGATGACATAAACCTTGTTTCAGTTATTATTATAAAATATATATACTAACATTGTTATCTACAATATATATGTATATGTGTGTGTATATATATGTGTGTATGTATGTATATATAGGAAATCTATGCAGGTAATGATTATTGAAGACCGCATAGTTCAAAGAATCAATATTTCAAAGTAAAAGAGTTCAAATTCAAGACTCGTGGGTATTAAGAATTTAGCAGTTCAGGAGTTCAAGAAATATAGAGTAATTGTGTCTGGATATTTCGCTAAAACTCTGGTTAGCACTGAATTCTGATTTCAAATTCATTTTCAAATGATTTTGAAGTTACTTCCTTGTTTGTAAATCAATTTTTCAAATGATTTCAAAATTACTTGCTTATTTTAAATATATACTTCTTTATTTTTAGAAATATTTTAACTCATCAAATTTATTGTAACTCCTGTTTTTTAATTTGATACTTAATATATTTTAACTCCTAATTTGAATAAGTTTTACTTATAAATTTATTACTAATTTTATTATAGTTACTTGTACTTTCAATTTCCTTATTGATATTTATAGTTTTATATTTATATTTTATATCATTTTATATTTAGATTTTAATCATTTTCTTAAAGACATTTTAATATATGTTTTCAATATATTTTTAATTAATATACTCCATTTCAGTAGAAAGGAAAATAGTTTGTTTTAACTCTGGAATTTCCATAATTTATTTAAACATTATTTAATTTAGTTTAAAATTTTATTTTATTTTACTTTTCATGAAGGGATGTTGGCATCATACTTTATGTATGTCCACATACTGATGGTTGACTTGTTTTCTCAATTTCAAAAAGTTGTGTCTTTTAAATTCAAACATTTTCTGAAAGGTCATGGCTCTTGGAAAACAATAAGTACCTTCAAGAATTTGATTTTTCAACCACTTTTCACCATCATCATCATCTTCTTCTCTAATCATACCGTTGTTATTATTCTTAATTTCTTAACTTTATTTCACTTATACTCTGCCGATTTCGATTGAAATCATATCCTTCTTCTTATCTTTCAATTCAAAATCATTTTGAAATTCAGGTGTTACTCAAGAGTTATATTCTATTTGCAATCAAATATCTCAAGATCAAGTCCTAATGAGTCAATCCTACAAAAACTGATAAGAGAAGGGTATGGTCATGTCCCATATAAAGTGATTAGGTGTGATTGTGTCCCAAAAACCGGTTGGGTATAAAATTGTGGCACGGAAGTCAACTAAGTCTCACTGTACTTGGAATCGGTTGGGGTGTGCCCTTGTAGTCCTGAAATTAAGGATTGTAATTGGATATTGTTGAATAAAAAATCCGCATCAACCTTGCGTTGTGTCCGACTGGATGTAGGAAAGTCCCGAACCAATATAAAATCTCGATGTGTATTTTCCTTTTACTGCTTTTTACTTTATTTTTGCATCTGTGTTTGATTATATGATTTATGATATTTGTTATTTACATAGCATTCTATTTAAATTCTATCATAATTCAAAAATTTTATTAAAATCTATAAAACACTATTCACCTCCTTTAGTGTTTAATTTGCCTTAAGATCTTTGATCCATATCCCAACATTTGGGACTGTTCTTAGTGGATTGATCTATTTGATCGTTACTACCCCAAATCAAAGATAACTATCACTAAATTACATCCCAATTTCAACGATATGCCTAATTGGTTGCCATTTTCAGTAGAAATGAGCATCATCTAGAATATGTTATTACAAAATTGTCTAAAATTAGTCTTTGGGTTTCGGTGTGGAAGAGAAGAAAGAGAGGTGGGAAGTAAATGAAGGCAAGTGGTTTCCACTAAATTATGTTTTCCAAATTTCTAGTTATCCAATTTTTACCAAGATTAAAATAATAAATTATGAAAATAAAACGAAACTATTGGGGGCATATTAATCTGCCTTTGTTAACACCAAGGGAGGCCTATTTGCAAAGTAAAGGGAGCCTTCTCTTTAGGCCTCATCAGTGACCAGGGCACCATTCCTCACAGTACAACGACACTCTGGCATCAAAAAATCATGACACTTTAACTCAGCAATGACAAATCAGTTGTGTGTTATGACAACTCTAGGTTCAAAGACTCCAATAGACCGCAGCGGTGCCGACAACTCTATTGAAGAACGCACTAGTCGACAAGTAACAACAGTCGTTAGGTGCTTCAGTTTGAATTCAACTTTGACATTTGAAGGGTGCAGGCACCAGGTGGGGATGAAGGCAGCTGACTGCAGTGCAACAAAGTAGTTGTCAGTCAATCGATCATCTCCGTTCATGGACAGTGGACAGTGGAGGATGAGGAAAGAAAGGCAAAAGATGTGTTGTCATTTTCTAGTAATTAGCCTCTGTAAAATCTGACTTATAAATATCTATTTGACATTTAACATCGTATGAATACTTAAAGTAGTCCACAACGTTGCATTCTTTTATGGTTGTTCATAGTTCGAACAATGGAACAGGAATTGAAAGTGTTTAGAGAATTAAATGAATGTTTTCAAGAGTGTTACGAGATAAATAACTGGTTTGGTAGTATAAGATAGAAAGCACATGCTCGATTTGTGTTGTTTATAAAATATGCAGTAAGTTCATGACTAGAAATTAACTATTAAACAACCCATTCTAATAAATTCTTCTTATTATATACCTATGTGTAGCAGTTTTCCATCTTCCCTTTATAATGGCTCAACATTTCTGCTATTTTTTTTTTTCAATTTTCTAAATTTTAAATTTGGTAGAAGAATAATTTTGTACGCCGTCATAATTAAATTGGTTTTATTAACATGTGAACATAGGATGTTATGTTTATGTACACCAACTAGTGAGCAACTAATCACCGATGGTTCATACCAATAAGCCATAATTGGCATTTTTTGTTTTGTTCTATTTCTATTAAATTATTGAACAAAGCAATTAATTTTTATCAGATTGTTGTGGCTTAAAATCAGTGATTGGAGATGAATCATGAATTTACGTAATGATATTATGATTGTAAACATATTTAATATTCTTACGATCTATTGAGAATAGGATTATAACATTAACTTTTGTAAAAGGTCTTGCTTTTGCAACTTGCTTTGGGTACCAAAACACCAAGGATAAGCCTTGGTTAATACCAATAGGAACCATTATCATTTGTGTCTCTAACCGATTAACGATAAAGGCATAACATTTAATTTGTCTTTGATTAAAAGCCTCTAATACTTTAAATTTTGGTAGCGTATATATGGCTTGCATTGCACACGTCGTCAGCTACAACAAATCATTGCTTAAACCCAAACCTATACACTAAGTTTACATATACAAGTTATCAACCTATCATTTATATTTGCTATAACACTGTGCATTTATATTTACTATAACACTGTGCAAGTGTTTTTTATTTAAAATGGTAAGAGACCGCTATAAAAGCCCCACGATCTTATTAAATATAAAAAATAAAGCGAGAGAAAATATCTTGCAAGTGCGACATATATATATATATATATATATATATATATATATATATATATATATATATATATCCGCATGCGCAAAATTGAGCTGATTTCCTGGAACTTCATTTGATTTTGATTAGGTATAAAATCTTATTGTGATTGGATATAATGTCATATTTATATGTAAACTTGGTATATGCTCATTAATTATAATCATATGCCATTTCAATTACCTATATATATTAAAAAAATTGGTAAATTCTATGCTACAGACCGATATCTAAGTTGATACATTTCTTTGTTGAAATTGTGTAGTAAATTGATAGATTATGGCAACTGTTAAAACTATTGAGATTTTGCTACTGGCAATGCTTCTTTTTGGGGTTTCAGGTATTTCATTTATGTACATAGATCAATCTATTTTTAAAGATAATAAAAAGATCATATGAGCAACTTATGTATAATTATCTAATTATTAGGAAATATTGAGGTCCATGAACATAAGCGACCAGGATGCCACTATCCATTAAAAAAAGGAAGGTTTTTTTTCTGTGAAAGAAAAAAATGTAATGAAATGTGTGTTAATGACAATTATGACAGTGGTTACTGTAAGCTTTATTGGTATGGTGTAGTCTGTACATGTTGTTTATTGAATTAAAAATTCTGTTAATTATTTCATTTTGTTATGAAACGAATTGGGAAAGAAGTAAATGAATACATGCCTTCGAGATAGCTACGGAGTGAAATTTTATTTCTAGTCGATCAAAAGATCATGGCGTTTGATGAGAACTACATGAGTTTCCTGTGATTGAGCTTGTTTCATGTAGAATTAGCAAAGGCAGATTGTGAATGTGCTAAACAGCAGGAGTTTGTTCACACTTTATCCATAAATGTGAACATAACTTTCAAAGCCCATTGATGGAAATCAGGGGTCCCTCTGATTTTCTTGTGGAAATCAAGGAAAATCAGAAGGACCCCTGATTTCCATCAATGGGATCCGAGAGTTATGTTCACACTTATGGATAAAGTGTGAACAAATTCGGACTCATCTGATAACGCCCTTGTTTTCGTTAAACACCCCGTTATTAACGTTACAAAATTTTCTTTCTACCCTTACATAAACTTATACCATGTACTCCATTCTTTAATTTTCTCCATTTTTTCTTCTCAGCAAAATTATAACCATAAAATCATTTCTCCTTGTGTTAAAATTAAAATAAAAAACCTGGTGTCTTGTGTGCTAAAAGTGTTGAAAGAATATAATTCAATGCAAGCATGGAAATAATAAATACAAGGATTTTTTATTTTTCTTAGTTTGGTCCGCTTTGCAGAATTTGTTATGTTTGTAGTTCAGTTTCAAAAATAATTACAAATGTATCACGTTTTATCAAATGCAGTAATGCGTTGACTAAAGATCCAAAATACACCAATGTTATTTCAAACCGCGTCAATGTATATTTTCTTTTTGCGTGTTTTAGACGACAATTAAAATTGCGCCAGTTGACGGTTCATCAAATATTGTTCAGACTGACGACATTCGAAACGATGATAGTGTACTTTATTCAACTCAATGTTGAGTTTATCAAAATAAAAATTACGTTTATAATTAGTTTTGAAATTGGATTAATATGCATAATAAGATTCAGAAAGCAAGATAAATTGGGAAAAAGAAAATCCTAAAAGCAATGCAAAATGATAGTGCGAATTTGTTCACTTTTTAAGATAACTGACCATAACACTCGGCTCCTATTGGTGGAAATTAAAGGGTCCATATGGGTTCTTCTGATTTCCACCATTAGTGGTTGAGAGTTATGCTCACTTACCTTGAAAAAATGTGAACAAACTCCTACCGGCAAAATTAGGGCTGTTATGGTAACGGTAAATTTACCATTACCATACCATTACCGGTCGAATCGGTAACCATTTTCGATTGAAATCGGTATACCAGTTAAAACGGTATGGTAACGGTAAATTTACCATTTTTAACGGTAAATTACCGGTAACATTTCTTCAATACCAGGGGTAACGGTAATTTTACCAGTTAATTTAAAACATGCATATATTCATTTGATATGCTTTATTACATGCAGTTAGTACTAAATAATGATTGTATTTAGTTCAATAATCAGGTGAAATAATTCAATGTACACTTATTTTTCTTTCTTATTTATGTTTTTTATAAACTAACACTACATATAGTATAATAAAGATGCACTGCGCACGAAAAACATATCAAGTAATAAACCTTTATGGACAAACGGTAATTTACCATTACCAGTGTAACGGTTACCAGACTATCGGTATACCAGTCTTCGGTATACCAGTCGATCGGTAACGGTAACGGTAAGCAATTTTGGCTTACCAGTTAAATCGGTATGGTAACGGTATTTGCCAAATGGTAACAGTAACCGTTACCATAACAGCCCTAGGCAAAATGATACCTAAATTAACTGAGTCCGATTTTGTTCACACTTTTTAGCAAGTGTGAGCAAAACACTCGGCTCCTATTGGAGGAATTCAGGGGGGTTCATGTGTGACCCACCTGATTCCTCCAATAGGAGGAAAGTGTTTTGTTCACACTTAAAAAAAAAGTGTGAACAAAATTCTATTCAAATTAACTGACACCCAGCGTACGTCGTTCATCACATCCACAGAAATCTGGTATCATGCAAGTATGAAATTAGTGGAAATCTGGTTCGTCTCATTATAGGCACTTGAAGTATCCAATAGACTCATGCACTAATTGGACTATGCATACTTTTGTGCTCACAACGTTGTTGTTTATGAGAAGGATGAAAAGGTAGATTAAAATCAAATTGAGCAAAGGTTGATGTAACGATTTTGTTTCCCATTTCAGCACGTTGAAAATTGGGAAAGAGTGTATTTTTTTAGGTTGTTGAGAATTTTATTTACATAAAAAAGGAGATACTACAGAAGAGAGACTGGTATATATATATATATATATATATATATATATATATATATATATATATATATATATATGAAAGGTGAACCTCCTGCCTTATATATATGAAAAGTCATTGAGATTCAAGTTGTCATCCCGAATTCTTAGGGTGCGTTCTTGACGAACGGGAATGAGATACTTGAGCGTATCATTTGAGCGGAGTATTTGAGTGTGATACTGTAACGAATGAGGAATGTGTTTTTTGCTGCGAACGGGGTATTTAAACGGGATAATTAGTTGTTAATTTGTTGTTTCAAATTAATTAAACACTAATTTTTAAATGGCGGTTAATTAGTTATTTGTTTGTTTGCTTTAAATTAATTAAACACTAATTTTTAAATGGGGATAATCAGTTGTTAGTTAATTGTTCTTTTATTTCCATTTTCTACAAAATAGAAATTGGATTCAAAAAAAAAAAAAAAGCTTCGGTCTTTATATGTTGTCTTGTAGCACATTTAGCTGTAAATTATCCCATGAGAAACCTAAAAATGTATGGACATCTAACATGGGAAACATAAACAGGAAAGTAAATTCATTGGCTGTCGTATGGACGTTTAACATAAACATAAACATAAAAATGGGAAACATAAACAGAAACACAAAAATGTATGGACGTCTAACATGGGGCGGCACTTACAACGCATGGTAATTAATGCATGGGAGCAAACTGTGCAGGTAATTAACAAAAATAACAAGCTGACGTCCTACGTGTCGGACGCCAACCGCTTGATTTCCAACGTTTACAAATCGTTCTGTTTGAACGGGCAAAAACTTGTTGGCGTCCGACGCATCGGACGCGAACACAAACTCCAATGTGCCAAATAGTGATTGCGAACGGTCCCTTAACGACCAAAAGAAAAACCGAAAGCGTACCCTTAAAAGCACAACACACTGTATGCTGTTCAGAAAACCGGTTAAAAGAGTCAGGATTTTCCGGCTTTAAGGTGAGTATCTGGATGCGGATTCGCCAGAAAACCCACTCTTGAAGTCTTGGTAGTTTGAAACCTAGATTTGCTAGATCTCGATTTACAAAAGCATTGAATTGCAGTTTCGTGGAATTCCATTTCTGTCGATCTGATCAAAGAACTGTGGGTGGTTGAGACTCGTAGTGGGAAAACTTTCGATTCCTGTAGTCAATTATCGTTAAATAGAGAAAGATGGCTTGAAACCACTAAGCGGATTGGTTTCATTTGGATCGCCCTTCCTTTCTCCATTTGGAGAGAAAGAGAGGAAGAAAGTAGAATCAATAACTGGGTCAACTCGTGACTATGATCCTAGGGAAACCATTTATGGACTGACAACCTGTACTTCTCCTTTCCAAATTCATGCGAACCCATTTTGATGGGTTTGGAGAGGAGTACTGGTTGCTGTTACAAGTTATAATGGTTTTTGTAATCACAAACATGGGGATTATGCCGGAATTTGCACTGATGGATGCTGATGCAGAACCATATTCTTTTGAGTACTAGCAGCATCATGGACAAAATCAATTTATGTGACAGTCAGCCATTTCAATGGACCAACTTGCATAACATGTTAACCTGTGCAGATATATTTTGAATTTCACAATAAATTCTTGCTACACAAAGTCAGTCTGCAAGAGGATGTCCTCCAAACTGTTACTCATTTTGAGGACTGAATTAAATTAAATTTACATGAACAAGTCTAGGTACAACGGACAGAGTTGTACCTATGCAAGGAACGGGGATAATGCATTTTGAAGTGCAGGAGGCACTTGTGGCGGGAATTCTTTATGTTTTTTTCTTACACCTTTATTGTTGTATTTAGAATATGTATGTTTTATTTGTAATTCAGATTAGAATGCTAACCTTGCTATGTAATTTCTTTGAAGTCAATAAAGCCTACCTATTTTCAAATATATATATATATATATATATATATATATATATATATATATATAAGGATCATTTCCAAGACATCGTTTTTTGTAGCACTCTTTAGCATTCCTACCCATTCATGAGTTACACCAATTCTAATCCAACAAGAATTTGTAGATGTTCAATTCACA
Source organism: Allium sativum (assembly GCA_030737875.1). NCBI lineage: Eukaryota > Viridiplantae > Streptophyta > Magnoliopsida > Asparagales > Amaryllidaceae > Allium > Allium sativum. The sequence continues at coordinate 41,871,289 of CM060913.1, forward strand.
CACACACACACACACACACACACACACACACACACACACACACATATATATATATATATATATATATATATATATTATCATCTATCCAAAATTTGAGCTCGTTTCGACATCCGTAACATTTTCAAAAATTTTGCTCAATTATTCACCGTTTAGACATTTACTTGAACCATTAAATTTAAACATCAAATATACCATTCTATTAATGTCGAAATGAGCTCAAATTTTTGATAGATAGTGTATGTATATATATTATGTATGAATTGAACATCTACAAATTCTTTTTGGATTTGGATTGGTGTAGCTCACGAACGTGTAAGTGCGCTAAAGGGGTGCTGCAAAACTGGACGCCCCGTGATTTTCCTTTACATGCACACACATACATACATACATACATACATACATACATATATATAGACACACATAGCATAAGAAAGAACTGGAGATGAAAATGAAATATGTTGGGTGGGGGAAGAATTACGTGGGGTGTGAAAGTTCATTATAGCAGAAAATTATCTCTTATCTAAACCTGTTTAAGAATTGCACTTACAATGTACATATCTTATTATGCACAAATAACATTTTGTGTAACGACCCGTATTTTTAGTCACTTTGAAATATGGATTTAAAAATATTTTATGTGGATGTCAAATGGTTAAATATTGATCTGAACCTTAAAACAATTGAAAATGAATTTTAATTTTATTTTGTATTTGACAAAAGTTAAAATAAGGCTAGTGAACTTTTAATTGAAAATGAATATATTGAAATTCAATAATTTAGTATTATTTTAAGAGCAAAAAATAGACCAAAGTCTCAAAATTCGATGAACCCATTTCAATGGATCCTTATCAGTGAAGTATGGTAGAATTTCAATTTTCATAACAATCGGACTTACGATTTGATCGTATGAGTTGAAAACGCGTAAGGATCATTTAATTAAATAAATAATAAAGTAGGAAGCTTCCAAGTGCTTCCATGACCATGTGCCTTCATTTTTGAGGTGTTAATTTCTTCTCTTCTTCCATTCTTTGCCATATGCCTCATTACTTCATTCTCAAGTTTCATTATTTACAATAATGTCATCACATGCTTTACAAAACAAGCTTCCTTCCTCCTTCTTCTTCCTTTCGTCATTTCTTTTCCTCCTTCTTCCTCCACTAATAGTCTCCCCCTCCCTTATAATTTCAACCAAACACCATCCCCCCTTCCTCCTATACTCAAGCGACCTTAAAACCACTTGAAATTTTCCTCTTAACTTCACTAAACCCCATTCTTACCTCCAAAAACCTCCAACCCATGCCATTTCTCCCCTAGGCCGTGATTATATCCACCATTAAAACACTTGTTTAGCTCCTCTCTACCAAGTCAAGCTCCTTCATGTGTTAAAAATCCGATCTTTGTACTAAAAATCCCTCATTTACTTCATTTGTACCTATCTCCAATCCCCATAAGCACCCCACAATCTTGTGCCACCTCCCCCGACTTACGCACCTCTACTTGCTTAGGCCAAACCCCCTTGCCCTTAAGATCTCACCTTTAGCTCCAAGAACACTTAAAGCTTCCACCTTTGTCCTAAAAATCCCATCTTTAGTTCATATGCAAATTAAAAATACATATATACATATTATACTTAGTTTGTTATGAGATCGAGATGTAAAAGGGTTCCATTGGTGTTAAAGACCCTACCTTTGAAAGTTTGGCATAGTGGAACTCTATGGTGAGCGATTCTCGGCCACGTTTGGTTAACTATTTTGTTTAAATTAGCTAATTTGAATTTGGAAAAGTTATGTATGCTTGGTTGTGATAGTTAGCATAATAAAATTTTGCTGTGGAAAGTTAACATATTAGTATGAAAAGTTAATAATGAAAGGCCAGTTGATAATTTGATAAGAAATGTTAAAGTTAGCATGGAAAAGTAATTAACATGATTATATAATTTCTAAGGAAAATTAAAATGTGATATTTGATGATATTGATGTGACAGTGGTTGATTTGATGCGATGAATGACAACTTGATTTGATGTGATGACTAATAAACTTGAAAAGTAATAATAATGACAACTTGATATGATTTGATGGCTAATAAAGTTGAAAAGTAAAAATGATGACAATTTGATGTGATTTGATGGCTAATAAAGTTGAAAGGTAGTAATAATGATAACTTGATGTAATTAGATAGCTACTAAAGTTGAAAAGTAATAATGATGTCAACTTTATGTGATGTGATTGAATGATTAAGTGTTAATGACCTTAACACTTAGGCATATAATGCCATTGAATGGTAATTAAGTGTTAACCATATTTAACGCTTAGTTAATGATGACATGTTATGGTAATTAAGTGTTAAGGACCCGAACACTTATGTTAATGATACCATTATGTGATAATTGGATGTTAATTGTTGTTATTGATTGTAAATGGATGCTAATGATGTGTTAAGCCAACAAAAATTTGACTATATGGTGATTGATTAAGTCTTATTCCAAATCAAAACTAAATTGAATATTTTATTAATAAAATAATAAGTGAAATATAAAATCCAAATTTGATATCTGACCTTTTATAGAAATGAAGTTAAAGTCATTACGTTAAATTTTTGTAAAAGAAAGAAATTGAATTGACAAAGTTATAACATGTTAAAGTTTAAAATTGAAAATAAATCAATTTCAATTTAATAAAAATGATGTTTTTTTTGCTATACTAATGAAGTCCAAATATCTATTTTAATGTTCTGATAGTCTTATATATTATTTGTTGCTTTGGGGGTAAGCGTTCGCGCGACCCCTGCCAAAAAAATAGTCTTATATGTTTGACTTCCGCAAAGTTTGGATTTTAAAAGGTAAAGTTTGAAAAATAATTTTATATTAATGATTTAAACAATATTATAATATTTAAATAATGAGTTATTTGAATTTAAGGTTAAATATTGAAAATATATTTTCCAAAAGTTATTGTATAATTAACATATTATTTTGAAGGTAATTCGATTTGATTAATTGCGCAGCAGCAGTTCGCGAATTTCGACCAATGACTTGAAATTAACGTACCGAGAGATCCGAAAATTGGATTTTCCCAAAATGAAAAAGATTTGGTTCAAAATGAAAAGAGTTTTCAAATCCATAAGAAAGTGTTATAATTCGACTGTTAGATCTTGAAATAAGTTCAAATCAAATTTGAATAAAAATCGCGCTAGTGCAGTTTGAGACCAGAAATTGGGCTTATGTGAAATAAGCTATTTTTAAATTACTAGAAATAGAGATAAATTATGATAAATCTTAATAAATAGTTTAAAAGTGATTTGGATTGAATATACTAAGTTTTGAAGAAGATAAAAAGCTATTTTATGAAATTGAGACGTTTTAGCAACGATTTTTGCAATGGATTTATGGAACGGGTTGAGATGTTTTGATATAATCAGTGTTATCCAAAAATTTTGCAAACATATCTACAGGATTAAAATGAGGATTTGAAGATATTTTAGGATTTGAAAAGTATGTATCAAAGTTAAGTTTCCAATTTTTGAATTAAAATGGAGTTGAATGGGAGTCAGTTAGGTGATAATTGAGATGAGTCTTTATAGTTGAAGACCTTTACTATTTATGGAATTTAAAAGGGTTTGCCATCATTTCGCTTATAGTAGTAGCCTGATACGGAAATTCATATCGATTATTAGCTAATATGATTTTCATGAAGATTTCATTTAGAATGAAAGTATGATTTTGGGTTTATCGTGAACGATGTGTTAAATAACATTAATTTTTTAACTCATTTAAAGGAAAAGATGATTTTTCAAGTTAAGTCAAAGAGAAATCTTGTAACAACCCGGATTTTTGGTCGATTTAATTTACGTACTAAATATTGTTTTAAATGTTGTGTTAATAATATAAATGAATTTTTATATTGACTTATCAATTTAATAATCGAAATACGATTTATTTCGAATATATATAATTATCATAATACGAAAATCGTAAATAATTCAATTTGAAATTTAAAAATTGAGTCAGAATGATTCAATGATTAATAGAAATTCTATTGGAATAGAAACGACGATAATAATAATTTATTATCGAAGAAGTTATTTGTTTTGAATTTAAATTATAATATACCAATTTAATACGGTTATTTTCTGTATATACGTTCGAACTAAGTTACAGAATATATTCTGTTGAGTTCATAATAGCGCTATAACTTTAAAACGTCAGTTATGTTAAAATAAGGGGTTCGTAATTTCAAGTTATGAACCCCGATGTAACGACCCACCTTTTTACCCGGTTCTCACCGGTAATTAAACCAACTTAAACCGTTCATAAAGTTGGATTGTTTTGGATACTAACATATTTGCACGAAAATAATAGAACTTTTCATTTCCATAACAAATATTACATCAGAGTAATCAGGAACATCAAAGTACAACATAAGCTCAGCAGAAATAAACTCTTCAGCGGACTAATAAAATCCAAAATATAGCTCTAGCTCCAAGCCTGAATCCAACTTTAAAAGCTATACCTGCAAACCAAGCTATTGGCTGCCCATGCAAAATTATGGGCACCCAGAGTTCAGGTGTGGGAACAATAAACTCTAGGTCAGTCGTGGGACTGGTGTGAGAATTCAAAACAGTTGTTTTTAGCATTCATTTTAAAGTTGGGTAATTCAACTGACCACGTCGCTAACGCGGAACGGGTTTACTCCATATTAATTCCTATGCATAGAAATTCACTATGATTTTGGAAAAATAAAACTACCATAAGGTCTCGCGGCATACACACAGTGAAAACGCACACATGGGCGAGGTTTCTCCTTATGATAGTCAAAAATGCTTGACACTTGAAAATCCTCTTTCATTACTATAATATAGTGTGAAAAATCCTTTCGAAAGTAAATGTATCAATCTTAGCCAGCATAGGTACCATATACTATACTGACGTATGGTATACAACTAAAATCGTATGGGCTTGTAGCGAAGATTGGTTTCCAACAATGACCAGGTAAAGGAACTTCCTTCCGAATCGAATTTTGAACACCTCTAGAGGGATGTCCAAGGATCAACTGATGCTCCTCATGCCAAGACAAGGCCGGGTCACCCCTTAGCTGGGTAACTTAGAGTACACCTGAGTATGCCATATCCCGATCGTTACTGACCTTTCCGAGCACACGCCAGCAACAACCACAAAAGTAGATGCTTTTACCACGTGGATTAATACCTAGGCTCCATACCATAGTACAGCTTTTATCTAGAAGGAGACAACACCCCATAACCTTGCCGCATTTCTTCCTGTTTTGGTCATTTACCGGGGAGTGAGGCTTGCCGAGGTCATGATATACACAAAGATAAGCTTAAATAAGCCGTGCTTTGATCATCCATATCTCATCACATAACTTAAGTATGCCACATTGTCCATTCACAACGCATTACTGATTTCTATCAATATATAACCTCTAAGCTTATATGTGTTAGAGAAGGGTATTAAGCAAGGGACTAAATTCTCCGCCACCAAGCAGATATATATATATATAACAGAGATCAGTTCTATGTAGTCAATTACAATGTCAGACACACAATACATATATGTCCGTTCTGGGTCTGAATGAAACACCAATCCAAAAATCTCCAAATATATTCAAACCTCATGCCACTTATAACCTCATATCGGGGGATCAGCCCAACCGAGACATCAGCAATCAATCCAAACAATTCAAAGAATCTCGGTCTTCATTCGTCGTTTTCCAAGTCTTAAATTACTTCATAACGTCGTATTATTACTTGGAATGGTTTTCGAACATATATTCGATCCCGGTCTTTCCAAGTAATAAGCGTACTTTGAAACAATAGTTACGGGTTACATAGGCTTTTCAATCCAAATCTCCTTCCAAATAGTTATAAATTCAAGATTGGAATTACTCTTATTTCAAAATCCGAACACCAGCTTATTTCTTTAATTTTAATCAAAAGATTATATTTTCATTCCAATTTCTTACTTTTATTTCCTCAAATCAAAGATTTGATTAAATCCCAAATTATGATATGAATTCCCACGAATCAATCTCATTGGGTTTCAAGAATGGTATTTTTGAAGATGCGATTCATGATAAAACCCAAATCAATTGATATTGAACATAAGTTGCACAAAAATTATATCCACTTATATTCGATATCAATTCTCATAATAACCAAATACTATAAGTGGAATAACGATATAATATGTAACAACCCGGAAAATCTGAACCAGTTTGAAAATTTTAATTTGGCTATTTTAGTGAATTTAAAATAAATATTTTAAATAATAATGATGAAAAGTAAGTTTGAATCGACATTTGAAAATGAATATAGTTATTTCTAATTATAAACTAGGCCTGAAATGGCGTGGTAGTTTCGAAATTTCAATTCAAACTTTGACTGACTATACCGGGTGCAAATTAAAACGGATTTTAGTGAAACCAAAAATATTTAAATCTGTCAGTGAATATCTTTCTAACGAATCTGAAAAATCGAAGTTTCATAGCGGGAAGCAAAAGTTATGGCTAAATGAATTTTCAGAAAGGTCGCTATAGAGTTTATATAGCCCGTGAAAATGGCCATTTTGCAAACAACCTCGGAATTCGACGAAACCACTTTTGTTGGATCCGGGATGTCAAATTATTGCTAGGTTTCAAATTTCATAATTTTTGAAGCTAGTATGAGAGCGTGGCAAATGAAAATGTGTTAGGTCGATTTCTATTAAATTGGATCGACCAGAAAAGGGCCATTTTTCAAACGGTCTCAGAATTCGATGAAACTAGTTTTGTTGGGACCGTATCGTCAAAACATAGCTAGATTTATTTTTCGGGAATTTTTAGAATTAGTATGTGGCCCCGGCAAATTGAAATGTACGTTCAAATTAAATATTGAATGTTTTATATTTTAATTTGAAGGAAAACTGACTGAAACAGTCGAATGGGCCTTCGAAACATATCCCATTGTGTTCGGAATGGGGGTATTTAGCTAGAGACGACAGTCGTTGGGTTTAGATTGGTGTTAGTATGTGAAGAGGGGTATTTTTGAGAATTTAAAAGTTATAAAATAAAATAAAATTCGTATTGGCCATCATTCATCTTCTCTCTCCCCGACAGCTCCAATCGCGACGGCAGAAAGGCTTATCCCTGTTCTCTCTTCAAAATCTCCCAATCCACTCACCAAAACAACCTGCTTCTTTGGGGAATTTTGTAGCCCTCTCCAAGATCTTCAAATCCGTATAGGGTTTGTATTTTTTCGTTGCCTGAATCGTGAGATCCGAGCCTCCAAAGTCGGAGGCTTTCAAGCGCCGCCGCTTACAGCTGGAGCCACCGCACTGGGCACCGCCACCATGCGCGGAGGTGCCCCTCCTCCTTCTTCGTCATGGCGCTGGTCGATCGTCTTGAAGTGGCGCGGATTTCAAGAAAAATCCATATCTAGTTTTGAACAATTTCAGAAAGGTGCGGGTTTATTTATTTTAAACCGTTTTAACACTTTAAAACCGTTACAAACTTGTAAAAATCATATCTTTTTGCTGTGTTGTCGAAATCCAGTGAAACAAGAGACACCGGGACTGTGAGGGCGTCTTCTACATTTTAGAAGAGACCGGATATTTTTCTTAGCCTTCTGCTATTTTTGGTGGAGTGGAACCCAATGTGAGATTTTAATATTATAAACGATATGGAAAACGACGATGTATAAATTATATAGTCGATGTATGAGTTATATAAGCGTTGTACACCTCACGTATAAACGTTGTATAAGTTGTACATTCGATGTATAAGTTATATATGCGTTGTAAAAATTATGTATGTGTTGAAATAGAAGTGAAATTTACTTATATATATATATATATATATATATATATACGCCCCTCGTCCACAAACCATGGACGATATTTATTGGTTGTGATTGGTGTGAAAATTGGTTGATAGCGAATGGTTGACTAGAATTATTTATGGTTGAAATTGATTGATTGTGGTTGAAAAATACTCGTTTGTGGTTGAGAATTATTTGGTTGAAACCACATACGATTAGTTTGTGGAAAAGAAAGAAAAAAATATACATGCCGCCTGCGTGCGAACTAGATGCATGAGATCCCCATTGTCAAAAGCACCGAGGCTTTAAGGTAGAGCGAGGAGCCGTACTAGGGACGACCCCGATTTTAACTACCTTGCCGTTATACTGCCGAAATTTTCAATAATATTCATGTGTTAGAATTATTTTCATGTGTTGAAACTATATTCGTGTGTTGAATAGAAATTCATGTGTTGAATAGAAAACATTCATGTATTGAATAGAAATTCATTCGTTGAATAGAAATTCATGTGTTGAATGGTATTCGTGTTTTAAATAAATTGCTTTAACAATAAAAATCACATTTTTATTTTATATATATGAACTATAGAAAACATTCATGTGTCGAATAGAAATTCATTCGTTGAATAGAAATTCATGTGTTGAATGGTATTCGTGTTTTAAATAAATTGTTTTAACAATAAAAATCACAATTTTATTTTATATATACGAACTATAGAAAACATCCATGTGTTGAATAGAAATTCATTCGTTGAATAGAAATTCATGTGTTGAATGGTATTCGTGTTTTAAATAAATTGTTTTAACAATAAAAATCACATTTTTATTTTATATATACGAACTATAGAAAACATTCATGAGTTGAATAGAAATTCATTCGTTGAATAGAAATTCATGTGTTGAATGGTATTCGTGTTTTAAATAAATTGCTTTAACAATAAAAATCACATTTTTATTTTATATATACGAACTATAGAAAACATTTATGTGTTGAATAGAAATTCATTCGTTGAATAGAAATTCATGTGTTGAATGGTATTCGTGTTTGAAATAAATTGTTTTATAATAAAAATCATATTTTTATAATCTATATGAACTATATAAAATAGTCATGTTTTCAAATAAATTGTTTTACATAAAAAATCACATTTTTATTATATACATGAATTGTTAAAAATAGTGAAGTGTTGAAATAAATGTCTGTTGGATAAAAATATCATTTTTATCAAATGTATGAAAAGAATATGGTTTTGAAATCGAAAAATAGATTATATTTATATATATACATAAATATAATTAAAATAAATCGAATAACGAAGCTGCAGTTCGTGTTTTGAAACCGTGATTTCAAACGATTAGTGCGGGAGATCCGACCATCGGATTTTCCCAAAACCGAAACCGTTGGGTTCGCTTTGGAAATATCTTTCCAACGACACCAACTTTGTAAAGATCCAACGGTTGGATTGTCTGAAATGTTTAATTCAAATTAGAAGAAAAACAGCGCCAGAATCAATTATATATATATATATATATATATATATATATATAATTAAAATAAGTCGAATAACGACGCTGCAGTTCGTGTTTTGAAATCGAAACTTCAAACGAGTGTACCGGGAGATTTGACCGTCGAATTTTCCCAAAACTGGAACCGTTGGATTCGTTTTGAAAAGATATTTCTAATGATATAAATTTTGTGAAGATCCAACGCTTAAATTTTTAGATATGTGTAAATCAAATCTGAAGAAAAACAGCGCCACGACCGCATTATGGCCTAAAGCGTCGTTTGAATAAATTAGCTATTTTTAAATAAATAAAAATAGCGATAAATCGTTATAAAATATTATAAACGATATGGAATGTGAAATTTAGAAACTAACTGAAGGTTAGCTAAGTCGAATGTTTTCCTGGGTTTTGATCTGATGTTGGTTTCGGCCTTCGGGGTTAATATTTGGGAAATCATTCTCTTACTAATTTACGGTTAGTGACTAATGAATTGGAATAAGGCGTATGCTGTGTTTGTGTTGCAATTGTTTATTATATACGCGAGTTGCTCAGAAAGACCGGGTTTATCCCATTCTGAATAACTGAATCGACAATAAGAAATCGATGGTGAAGACGGTGGTTGAAGATCGGAGATCTTCACCTCGGTTGGATGGTAACCGATGTCCTGATTGGGAGGCATCCCGAAATATGGATAATGAGTGGTGATCGTCCAAACATACGTGGAGATCGATGGGTATGCGAGGTATATAGTGCCTCCAGTTTCGTTCAGACCCAGAACGAACTTGCAAATGGACTGCGTGTCTGACATTGGAATTCATTCTGTGTGATTGATAGCCATCAGTTGCATGGTGTGAATTGCCTGTGTGGCATGCTAAGATGCAGTGATGAAGGCTTCTGTTGAAAAGCAAAGTCTTGTGGTTGATGATCAAAGCACCGCCTGTGTGGCGTAGCTTTGTGTATAACGTGAATTCGCGAGCCTCACACCCCGGTATGAACCAGAAACGGGAGAGGACCTCAGGGAGGGCATGCGTTTCCTTCTAGCTAGAGGTGGTGTCAGTGCTTAAACTGGCTGACATTTATATTATTTTCACCTATGTGTTGTTGCTGTTGCGAGGTGCCTCGGTTATATCGGTCGATCCGGGACCGATGTAGTCATTCGTTGGCTCATTTGCGCCCCAAAGGGCGGGGAAACGTAGTGTTCAGGCATTTTAATCCACATCGGTGGACCGACCCTGATGATCCAAGGGTTTGACTGAGTACTTGCCCTGAGACTCGGGCTAGACAGTCTCGAATTCGGTAAGGACTATCTTTTGCCTTGGTTCATGACGGAAATCTAATTTCGAAATACGTGACTGTGCGGTTTTGATTGTATATATATATGGCAACATGATATATGGTACCCATGCCGTCTATGATTGATACTTATGATTTGAAATTGTTTTTGAAACACATAAACACTAGTAATAATGTCAAATGCTTTTGTTTTATTCGTATCAAGCATATTTTGGCCATTATAATGTAAAACTCTATCCTCCGGTTTGCGTTGCATTGTGTGATGGGAACTGAGTCTTATAATGGCTTCATTTTTATAAAAAGCATTGCGATGTTTAAAAGATTTATTTGTTGTAAAGCACTGGCAATCCAATGGAGTAAATCCGTTCCGCGAAAGTGGCGTGGTCCTGTGATTGGCCATATCATTAAATGTGTTAAGTAGATTTCTCATACCAGTCCCATGACTGACTCGTAGTTTGTTTTACTTGCAAACTCGGGTGCCCCTTTTTCTACACGGGCAGTCTTGTATTCAGGTTTTAGCAGGCTCTTTCTGGATAGCTGGAGCTGAAGATGGATTCTATTATTTATCTCTTTTTATGCTGTTCAGCTCCTATTGTACATATTATGTTTGTTTTCCGCTGTAGACATTTATGTATAGCTGAACTGTATTTGTACTAAGTATGATCCTGTATAATTCGTAACTCTGATGATTATGATTATCCAGTGTATTATTTGTACATTATCTGGCGTATTTATTTAATTATGTTTTGCTATTATCTGTTTATGTGTTATATTCCAAAGATTACCCTTAACACCGTCGTACGGGGTTTTGGGGTCGTCACAATGTGGTATCAGAGCTTTGGTTAATCTTAGTGTTGGATTATAACATATTAACGAACTCGTCAGAAATAGAACCAGTAGTGTTCTAGGACGAATAACTCATTACAGATAGGATCAGTAATATCCTAGTATGAGTATAGCAGAATGAAATGCACCCCGATAGACACATTTACATTCAAATATATGTTTCTATGTTTTAAAATATCTTTTCTGTTGACCTAACACTTGATCTTCTATTTGCAGAAGAACTAGAAAATGAGTGTCAGAAACAGAAGGAATGTAGAACCAGATATTGAGGCTCTATTAATTAAGTATCGAAATATGGGTGGAATACCGTTCTCGGGCGAAAAATCTATTATGAAAACACAAGCTTGGATTCGTTCTGCTAAGAAGATCTTTGACGGTTTAAAGCTGAGAGATGACTAGAAAAGATTACTGACATCTTGGGCACTCAAAGACAAAGCTTTGTTCTGGTGGGATTTGATTATTAAGGGTAATCCAGAAGGTAATATTACCTAGGATAGATTTAAAGTGATTTTCCTAGAAAGATTTACTCCTCCTGAAGCAACTGAGCAGTTATGTGATGAATTCTCTTATCTGATACAAGGAGATATGACCATTCCAGAATATCATAAGAGATTCAATGAACTTTCTCATTTTGCCCCGCATCTGATTCAAGATCCAAAGAGGAAGAATATGAGGTTTGTTCATGGCCTGCAAAGAAAATACCAGAATAGTGTAATGAGGAATGTGAAGCTTCCTTTTTCTGAAATGATATACATGGCTTACCAGTATGAGGATATCGACAAGAAAGGTATGTTGCGCTATGAAGAGGAAGTCAGTTCTAGTAATAAAGGTGAGTCTGAAACTGATAATCCTGAGGCCAGTACGACGTCTGAGGTCAGTAAGAAGCCTAAAGCCAATCGGAAAAGGGCCAGATCTGGGAAAGAACCAGTAACAACTGCCATATGCAATAATTGCCATCAGAAAGGGTATTTGCCGATAAATTGCGGACCCTTAAAGAAACGAATCAAGAGTGGATCTAAACCCACTAAGAAGCAAAAGAACCCACATGGGGAAAGGAGATTCCATAAGTGCCACCAAGCAGGTCATATTGCACGGGAGTGCCAACCCTCAAAGAAATCTGAAGCAGTACATATAAATGAAGTAGCAGAAACTTCTGAGCTCTCAGCTAGTCAGGGAAGGTCTGATGATTTGGAAGGCACACTTAATGTCAAAAATATTCCAGTTAAAGTACTATTTGATACAGGCGCGTCACGAAGCTTTATTGCAAAGAATGCAGTTAAGAAGTTGGATTTGAATTTGAAAAAGCTCAAAGAATCCATCACTGTCCATAATCCGGTTGGGAGTTCCCTTGATCTTAGTTGGATTTGTGGGGTGCCTATCTCTTTTTCCAGTTATAAGTTCCCCACCATCTCGATCGTCATGAATTTTACTGAATTTGATCTTATTTTGGGATTAGATTGGTTAACCAAATACGAGGCTGAGGTTAAATGCTCCGAGAGAGTTGTTAAGGCAAAGGCCCAGTCAGGGAACTATATAACCATACCATGTGAGGTCCCGGATTCAAATAGAAAAGACTTTTGGTCAGCTCTAGATGTTTCTCCTGCTCAAATAGAAAATATCCCTGTAGTCACGGAGAATATTCCGGACCTCATCAAAGATATTCCTGTCGTAAAGAATTATGCAGATGTGTTCGAAGAAGTTGTCGACTTACCTCCGCAGAGAGAAATTGATTTCAAGATCGCTTTAATTCTGAAAGCAAGGCCAGTAGTGCACGCTATTCGGAGAATGACTCTAAATGAGAAAGAAGAACTAGACAATTAAACTCGATAGCTTGTATGGAAGGGTCTGATCAGGCCTAGTTTCTCTGATTGGGGAGCAGCAGTGGTGTTTGTCCCAAAGTCTGACGGTACTCTGCGACTATGTGTGGATTATCGTGAGTTGAATAAGCTGAAAATAAAGAAAAATATCCATTGCCGCGAATCGATGATTTATTGGATCGTCTAAATGAAACACAAGTATTTTCAAGGATGGACCTAGCTACAGGCTTCCATCAACTTTTATTGCCGAAGAGTGTGTTCCTATGACAGCATTCAGAGGTCCTGATCTGTTCTATGAGTGGTTAGTAATGTCGTACGGCTTATGTAATGCTCCAGCTTACTTCATCGATTTGATGAATTGAGTGTTCAGAGGAGTCTTGAATAAGTTTGTTCTGGTTTTTATTGACGATATTCTAATCTTCTCTAAGTCAAAAGACGAACATGAAAAACATTTGGAGCAAGTTCTAGAAATTCTAAGAAGGAATGTATTGAAAGCTAAACTGTCCAAATGTATATTCTAGCAAGATGAAGTGAAGTTTCTTGGCCACGTCGTATCAAAAGAGGGAATTGTTGTGGATCCAAGTAAAATCACAGCTATTCAAAATTGGAAGCATCCTAGTACTCCCATTGAAGTCCGAAGTTTTCTTGGATTGGCTAGTTATTACCGGAAGTTCGTTAAAGTTTTTTCGAAGATATCTAGTCACTTAACAAAGCTTACAAAGAAACACTCAAAATTCAAGTTGACTCCAGAATGTGAGGAGGCTTTTGAGAAGCTAAAGTTAAGATTAACAACGACTCTAGTGTTAACGATAATCTATGGCAATCAAGACTTGAAAGTCTGACAGATGCCTCTAGAGAAGGCCTTGGTGCAGTATTAATGCAAAGAGGTCAAGTGGTAGCTTATGCTAGTCGTCAGCTGAAGCCACATGAAAAGAACTACGTTACTCATGATCTTGAGTTGTTGGTTATCGTATTCGCTTTGAAAATCTGGAGACATTATCTTTTGGGTGAGAAATTCGAACTATTTACAGATCACCGGTCACTAAAGTATATGTTCACCCAAAAAGACTTGAATCTGAGGCAGCAACGTTGGCTAGAGTTCCTTGCAGCATACAATTTTGAGATTCTGTACACTCCAGGGAAAGCCAATGTCGTGGCCGATGCGCTAAGTTGAAAGAATGCAATAATCGCCAGCTTTATTATTACGACTTCCTTGATTGACAAAATATCTATTCTTCAGAAGGATGATAATTTTATTAAGGATATGATCAAAATGATTCAAAAAGGCGAACCCTCGTGTTTTCAAATAGATAACGATGGGACCCTGAGATTGAGAGAAAGGATTTGTGTTCCCGACATCCCCGAGTTAAAAAGGGAAGTGTTAGACGAGTGTCACAAGTCCAAGCTGAGTATCCATCCAGGTGTGACCAAAATGTATAACGATCTCAAGCGAACATTCTGGTGGAAGGCTATGAAAAGGGACGTTTCAATATATGTTAGCAGGTGCTCTACTTGCTAGTCAAAAGCGACCAATAGAAACTTGCTGGATTGTTGCAACCGCTGGACGTTCCAGGTTGGAAGTGGGAACATATTTCAATGGACTTCATAGATGGTTTTCCCAGAACCAGGAAAGGAAATGACAGTATTTCGGTGATCGTAGATCGCTTCACGAAGACCGCCCATTTCATACCTGTCAGATCGAACAGAACTGCTCAGAGTCTGGCGCAGATATATTTCAAGGAAATTGTTAGGCTACATGGAGTGTCAATCAGTATAGTTAGTGATAGAGATCCAATATTTACTAGCAAATTCTAGAGGCATTTCAAGTAGAACTGGGAACGAAGCTGAACTTGAGCACCGCTTATCATCCTCGGACAAATGGTCAAACTAAGAGGGTGAATCGTATACTAGAAGATTTATTGCGGGCTTGTGTTCTAGAATTTGGTGGATCATGGGAAGACCATTTACATTTGGCTGAGTTCTCATACAACAACAGCTACCAAGCGAGCCTGGAGATGTCACCATTCGAAGGATTGTATGGTAGACCGTGCCGATCTCCTGCTTGTTGGGTCGAACCTGGTAATAGGCTTGTATTGGGACCTGATATGATCCGTGAAGCTGCCGACAAAGTCGATTTTGTTAAGAAACGATTACTCGCCACTCAAAGCCGACAGAAGAGCTATGCTGATTCGAGAAGAAGAGATTTGGCTTTTTCTGTTGGTGATTATGTGTATTTAAGGGTTTCTCCGATGAGAGGAGTGATTCGATTTGGCAAAACTGGGAAGTTGGCGCCCAGATTTATTGGGCCATTCCCTATTCTTGAACGGATTGGGACTCTCGCTTATAGAATTCAATTACCTGATTGGTTGCCTGGAGAGCATGATGTATTTCACATATCTCAACTTCGAAAGCATGTTCATGACCCAGACTTGGTTGTGGAAGAGGCCGCACAACAGGATATTGAAATTACTCCAGAATTGGCTGTGAGAAGAGAGCCATTAAAGATTGTCGGCAAAGAAACCAAAGAGCTGAGGAACAAGAAGGTTCACTTAGTCAAAGTGCAATGGAGGGGATATCCGCTAGATTGTACTTGGGAAACAGAGGAAAGCATTAAGAAAGCCTATCCTAAGTGCAGGGTGGATATCTCTGATTGACTCTGGTGCAAGGTACATTTACCATACTTTGCATTACCATTTTGTTCTCTACTTTGTTGTTATTTTCTTTTCATGGATGTAAACTTTTAATTCTATAGTCTGATTATTTTAAAAAGAGTATATGAATCGATTAGTATATTTTTGAAAAGTAAAAACAAATTGATTGTTGTTTGTGTTGTGTGATAGTGGATTTGATTAATTAAATTATTAGAATGATAGTTAATTAAATCGCGTATTGAACTGATTTAAAAATAGATAGAAATATATACATGTGCATTATATATGTTTGAACAGGTAATTGGATTAGCTGTTGAGTAAAGAAATTATTTGCGTGCTCGACAAATTGGTAAACCTTAATGAGTTGGATGCGAAATATTATTATATCAAACTCCTGTGAATGCCATTGGATGCGGAGTGCTGGTTGTTCTGTGTGTAATAATAAATGTCGCCATAGGATAGTAACAATTAATTTTGAACTACACTACATGACATACTTCTTGAAGATAGGCATACTTCATCATATACCACATAAGCATTTGGAGCTTGTGTGATGAGGTTGAAGATTTACCATATGAGCGAGAGGCTTGTATGGCGATGACTATATTTTACAGGTTGAACTGATGACTGATATGGACAATGTAAAATGTAACGGTAAATTGCAAGATTAATAAAAAACCCACACGGGTCTGGAGATGACAATAAACACGTCTCTCTGGTCATTAAGGCACAAAAACCAATTATAGGGTGACGATAATTTATTCTTTGGAGTTATGATCTATACACACTCCCCTGTGGACACCGGAATATATCACTATAAATATATGCATGCTTACTAGGATTTATTGGGTACCTAATACGGCCCAATAAATTTCCAAACCCCTCCCCGTACAAAGGAGGTTATGGCGAAATTTTTCGAAAATTTAGGGTGTTAGCCAAATTTTTGAAGAATTAGAAAATTCTCAGAAACTGAAAAGTTGGAGAATGGAAGCCAAATTGAAAGTATAGTTGATTAATTAATCCACTTTCAACTTTGTTCCTTTTCGGGGACGAAAGTTTTAAGTGGGGGAGATTGTAATAACCCGGAAAATCTAAACTAGTTTGAAAATTTTAATTTGGCTATTTTAGTGAATTTAAAATATTTAGAATAAATATTTTAAATAATAACGATGAAAGGTAAGTTTGAATCGACGTTTGAAAATGAATATAATTATTTCTAATATAAACAAGGCCTGAAATGACGCGGTATTTCGAAATTTCAATTCAAAATTTGACTGACTGTACCGGGTGCAAATTAAAATGGATTTTAGTGAAACCAAAAATATTTAAATCTGTTAGTGAATATCTTTCTAACGAATCTGAAAAATCAAAGTTTCATAGCGGGAAGCAAAAGTTATGGCTAAATGAATTTTTAGAAAGGTCGCTATAGAGTTTATATAGCCCGTGAAAATGGCCATTTTGCAAACTACCTCGGAATTCGACGAAACCACTTTTGTTGGATCCGGGATGTCAAATTATTGCTAGGTTTCAAATTCCATAATTTTTGAAGCTAGTATGTGAGCGTGGCAAAGGAAAATATGTTTGCTCGATTTCTTTTAAATTGGATCGACCAGAAAAGGGCCATTTTTCAAACAGTCTCAGAATTCGATGAAACTAGTTTTGTTGGGACCGTATCATCAAAACATAGCTAGAATTATTTTTCAGGAATTTTTAGAATCAGTATGTGGCCCCGGAATATTGAAATGTACGTTCAAATTAAATATTGAATGTTTTATATTTTAATTTGAAGGAAAACTGACTGAAATAGTCGAATGGGCCTTCAAAACATATCCCATTGTGTTCGTAATGGGGGTATTTAGCTAGGGACGACAGTCGTTGGGATTGGATTGGTGTTAGTATGTGAAGAGGGGTATTTTTGAGAATTTAAAAATTATAAAATAAAATAAAAATTCCTATTGGCCATCATTCATCTTCTCTCTCCCCGATAGCTCCAATCGCGACAGCGAAAAGGCTTATCCCCCTTCTCTCTTTAAAATCTCCCAATCCACTCACCAAAACAACCTGCTTCTTTGGGGAATTTTGTAGCCCTCTCCAAGATCTTCAAATCTGTATAGGGTTTGTATTTTTTCGTTGCCTGAATCGTGAGATCCGAGCCTCCAAAGTCAGAGCCTTTCAAGCGCCTCCGCTTACAGCTGGAGCCACCGCACTGGGCACCACCACCACGCGTGGAGGTGCCCCTCCTCCTTCTTTGTCATGGCGCTGGCCGATCGTCCTGAAGTGGCGCGGATTTCAAGAAAAATCCATACCTAGTTTTGAACAATTTCAGAAAGGTGCGGGTTTATTTATTTTAAACTATTTTAACACTTTAATACCGTTACAAACTTGTAAAAATCATATCTTTTTTCTGTGTTGTTGAAATCCAGTGAAACAAGAAACACCGGGACCGTGAGGGCGTCTTCTACATTTTAGAAGAGATCGGATATTTTTTTGAGCCTTTTGCTATTTTTGGTGGAGTGGAACCCAATGTGAGATTTCAATATTATAAACGATATGGAAAACGACGATGTATAAATTATATAGTCGATGTATGAGTTAAATAAGCGTTGTACACCTCATGTATAAGCATTGTATAAGTTGTATGTTCAATGTATAAGTTATATATGCGTTGTAAAAATTATATATGTGTTGAAATAGAAGTGAAATTTACTTATATATATATACACACGACCCTCGTCCACAAACCATGGACGATATTTATTGGTTGTGATTGGTGTGAAAATTGGTTGATAGCGAATGGTTGATTATAATTGTTTGTGGTTGAAATTGATTGATTGTGGTTGAAACATACCCATTTGTGGTTGAGAATTATTTGGTTGAAACCACATAGGATTAGTTTGTGGAAAAGAAAGAAAAAAATATACATGTCGCCTGCGTACGAACTAGATGCATAAGATCCCCATTGTCTAAAGCTGCGAGGCTTTAAGGTAGAGCGAGGAGCCATACTAGGGACGGCCCCGGTTTTAACTACCCTGCCGTTATGCTGCCGAAATTTTCAATAATATTCATGTGTTAGAATTATTTTCATGTGTTAAAACTATATTCGTGTGTTGAATAGAAATTCATGTGTTGAATAGAAAACATTCATGTGTTGAATAGAAATTCATTCGTTGAATAGAAATTCATGTGTTGAATGGTATTCGTGTTTTAAATAAATTGCTTTAGAAATAAAAATCACAATTTTATTCTATACATACGAACTATAGAAAACATTCATGTGTTGAATAGAAATTCATTCGTTGAATAGAAATTCATGTGTTGAATGGTATTTGTGTTTTAAATAAATTGTTTTAATAATAAAAATCACATTTTTATTTTATATATACGAACTATAGAAAACATCCATGTGTTGAATAGAAATTCATTCGTTCAATAGAAATTCACATGTTGAATGGTATTCGTGTTTTAAATAAATTATTTTAACAATAAAAATCACATTTTCATTTTGTATATACGAACTATAGAAAACACTCATGTGAAAAATAGAAATTCATTCGTTGAATAGAAATTTATGTATTGAATGGTATTCGTGTTTTAAATAAATTGCTTTAACAATAAAAATCACATTTTTATTTTATATATACGAACTATAGAAAATATTCATGTATTGAATAGAAATTCATTCGTTGAATAGAAATTCATGTGTTGAATGGTATTCGTGTTTGAAATAAAAAAATTTATAATAAAAATAAAATTTTTATAATCTATATGAACTATATAAAATTGTCGTGTTTTGAAATAAATTGTTTTACATTAAAAATCACATTTTTATTATATACATGAATTGTTAAAAATAGTGAAGTGTTGAAATAAATGTCTGTTGGATAAAAATATCATTTTTATCAAATGTATGAAAAGAATATGGTTTTGAAATCGAAGAATAGATTATATATATATATATAAATATAATTAAAATAAATCGAATAACGAAGCTGCAGTTGTGTTTTGAAACTGTGATTTCAAACGATTAGTGCGGGAGATCCGACCATCGGATTTTCCCGAAACCGAAACCGTTGGGTTCGCTTTGGAAATATCTTTCCAACGACACCAACTTTGTAAAGATCCAACGGATTGATTGTCTGGAATGTTAATTCAAATCTGAAGAAAAACAGCGCCAGAATCAATTATATATATATATATATATATATATATAATTAAAATAAATCGAATAACGACGCTGCAGTTCGTATTTTGAAATCGAAACTTTAAACGATTGTACCGGGAGATCCGACCGTCGGATTTTCCCAAAACTAGAACCGTTGGATTCATTTTGAAAAGATCTTTCTAATGATATAAATTTTGTGAAGATCCAACAGTTATATTTTCAGATATGTGTAAATCAAATCTGAAGAAAAACAGCGCCACGGCCGCGTTATGGCCTGAAGCGTCGTTTGAATAAATTAGCTATTTTTAAATAAATAAAAATAGCGATAAATCGTTATAAAATATTATAAACGATATGGAATGTGAAATTTAGAACCTAACTGAAGGTTAGCTAAGTCGAATGGTTTCCTGGGTTTTGATCTGATGTTGGTTTCGGCCTTCGGGGTTAATATTTGGGAAATCGTTCTCTTACCAATTTACGGTTAGTGACTAATGAATTGGAATAAGGCGTATGTTGTGTTTGTGTATCACTTGTTTATTATATACGCGAGTTGCTCCGAAAGACTGGGTTTATCCCATTCTGAATAACTGAATCGATGATAAGAAATCGATGATGAAGACGGTGGTTGAAGATCGGAGATCTTCACCTCGGTTGGATGGTAACCGATGTCCTGATTGGGAGGCATCCCGAAATATGGATAATGAGTGGTGATCGTCCAAACGTACGTGGAGATCGATAGGTATGCGAGGTATATTGTGCCTCCGGTTTCGTTCAGACCCGGAACGAACTTGCAAATGGACTGTGTGTCTGACATTGTAATTCATTCTGTGTGATTGATAGCCATCAGTTGCATGGTGTGAATTGCCTGTGTGGCATGCTAAGATGCAGTGATCGAGGCTTCTGTTGAAAAGCAAAGTCTTGTGCTTGATGATCAAAGCACCGCCTGTGTGGCGTAGCTTTGTGTATAACGTGAATTCGCGAGCCTCGCACCCCGGTATGAACCAGAAATGGGAGAAGGCCTCAGAGAGGGCATGCGTTTCCTTCTAGCTAGAGGTGGTGTCAGTGCTTAAACTGGCTGACATTTATATTATTTTCACCTTTGTGGTTGTTGCTGTTGCGGGGTGCCTCAGTTATATCGGTCGATCCGGGACCGATGGAGTCATTCGTTGGCTCATTTACGCCCCAAAGGGTAGGGAAATGCAGTGTTCAGGCATTTTAATCCACATCGGTGGACCGGCCCTGACGATCCAAGGGTTTGACTGAGTACTTGCCCTAAGACTCGGGCTAGACAGTCTCAAATTCGGTAAGGATTATCTTTTGCCTTGGTTCATGACGGAAATCCAATTTCCAAACACGTGACTGTGCGGTTTTGATTGTATATATATATATATATATATATATATATATATATATATGGCGACATGATATATGGTACCCATGCCATCTATGATTGATACTTATGATTTGAAATTGTTTTTGAAACATATAAACACTAGTACTAATATCAAATGCTTTTGTTTTATTCGTATCAAGCATATTTTGGCCATTGTAAGGTAAAACTCTATCCTCCGGTTTGCGTTGCATTGTGTGATGGGAACTGAGTCTTATAATGGCTTCATTTTTATAAAAAGAATTGCGATGTTTAAAAGATTTATTTGTTGTAAAGCACCGACAATCCAATGGAGTAAACCCGTTCCGCGAAAGTGGCGTGGTCTTGTGATTGGCCATATCATTAAATGTGTTAAGTAGATTTCTCATACCAGTCCCATGACTAACTCGTAGTTTGTTTCACTTGCAAACTCGGGTGCCCCTTTTTCTACACGGGCAACCTTGTATTCCGGTTTTAGCAGGCTCTTTCTGGATAGCTGGAGCTGAAGATGGATTCTATTATTTATCTCTTTTTATGCTGTTCAGCTCCTATTGTACATATTATGTTTGTTTTCCGATGTAGACATTTATGTATAGCTGAACTGTATTTGTACTAAGTATGATCCTGTATACTGTGTAACTCTGATGATTATGATTATCCAGTGTATTATTTGTACATTATCTGGCGTATTTATTTAATTCTGTTATGCTATTATCTGTTTATGTGTTATATTCCAAAGATTACCCTTAACACTGTCGTACGGGGTTTTGGGGTCGTCACATAATAATAATATCTTCCAATTTCCTCAAATAGTATTACGTTTATACCATAGAATTCCATAACAAATATCAGAAGATTATTTCTATCCAACTTATTTCAATCAGATCGAGAAACCTGTATCTTAATTAAAAGATTTATTCAACTCTCTGACATTAGATTTGGATAGAAATACAATTAACCAATCTTCAATATTAATCTTCGTATCCAACTCCCACTATAAGCGGAATAATGGTGAACTATCTTTTAAATTCCCCAAATAGGAAGAGCCATCATTTACTAGATCAATATCAAACATTTGAAGATTTGTCTCTAACCATATCCAGTTATTTAAAATTGAAAAACCCATTATAATATCAAATAAATCAATTTAAATTCTATATAAAACATTTTCAATAATTTTAAATCTTTGAAAACATTCCATTAATCATTTGCAAATGATTACTTATAGTTCGAAAAACAGTTTGCTGGTTAAAAACTTCAAAATAGATTGTTTTCGAAGAAAGCGTTACAATAGTATTTTCAAAAGCATTACAAAAGTGTTACAGAATAGTTGTCTTAACTATTTTGATCAAAATATCGATTATCTTAGCAAAAACTTAAACTTTACAATTCAAAACACTTTTACAAAATTTAGAATTTTTTTTCCATATCTTTAAAACATTTAAAATAGCTGTTTATAGTTATGTAAGACTACTGCTCTTACAACGACCATTTTCAAAACGGTTTTAAATATAACTTGATAATTATAACTTGAAATTAAAATTTTCTTTCACTCATTTGAAAGCTCTTGTTGGTGGAAATCAAATATTTTTTCGTTTCCTGGAAATCCGATTTAAATTGCAAAAATTATAAGCGTTAAAGTTTGCATCTAATATTCACAAATTGCCTCTATGCGGTAAGCTCTATTTTGACCATAGTAACCATTATTCCACGATACTTCGAAATACCTTGGAAAACAGTTATATCCTTATATAACCCTTTTAAGATCATTTAAATTTACTTTCCAAATTATTTTGGATCTAAAATTCAACTTTTATTTTTCACTTAATAAATCAAATTCCAATTCATTTCTAAATTCAAATAACTTCAAATTAACCATCCCACGTCGGATCAGTTAGGGATAGCCAGGGAGAACAGGAAACTATATTTCGAAACCCAAGCCTAGACACTATCCTCTCTGTCATCCTAGAATGTTCAGGTATTTATTTATTCATTTCAAGAAACTTTATCAATGTATATGAATTTATACATATGTGTCTTTTCTAATTATTAACCTTCAACTTCAGTAATAATTTGCTTCTAATTACGAAGGAGATTTTTCGATCACCAATGTGATACCATAATTTTTGTGTCATAGTGTGTGCGCAACAACATTATTATAAACATCCACAGCAACCATCATCAACATAATTAAATAAATCATAACTGTGCACAAGCGTTACACTTAATAGTGTGTGTGTTCTAAACTACGCATCCATCATCCATCACAGCAAACATCAATCATCATTAACCACTAATAATTCATCACTATATTTAAATTAGTCTAACTACTTATTAAATATATGAACCATTGTTAAAGAGTTATCACCTAACAACTTTCTAAATCGTCACGGTTAGCGAGCCTAGATGAGCGAACCGTCAGACAATATTTCGGCGCAATGTCTTCTTCACCAATATATATATATATATATATATATATATATATATATATATATATAATATACACTAATCTTTCTCTCTTTATATTATAAGAGGAGGAGGATGATGACTATGAACTTTAGCAAGGTGTGGTGGAAAAGAGGAAGACTTATGCCATGGATACCATGGCCATAAGATTAAGAAGAAGAAGGAAGGTAGGAAAAATGAATGTGGATGATAAAAAATGAAATAGCTCCTTATATAGGAAAGGTGGAATAAGGAGGTAAAGACACATAAGGGGACAAGTGGAAACCATGCATGAAAGCATACATGCAAAATTACAAGTGTCCATACACTTGTCTTAAGAAGAGAAGGCGAACTTTTGGTAGCATTTTCCATTAAATGCTATGAAAACTAAGGGCAACACTTAATTCTAACACTACTAATTCATGTTATGGTTTGAAAAATATGATTAAACGACAAATAGTATCAATAAATCCAAACTTATTAAAATCATTCTCATTCATTAAATTTATATTTCAAATAAAATCTATTATATAACTAATCAAAATTATTAAATATACTCAACCACATATATTTATGTCAAATTCAAATTTAAATTCAAATTGAGTAATAAAAATTCCAATTTTAAATTGGTTAATAATTCTGGATCGTTAAACCCGAGATATTTGATAAGTGGATAAGGTTGAAATCAAATCACGTTAAATCTAAACGCAAATCGAATTAAAAGAAATGTACTTAATCAGTATCTACCTATACAACGCGCAGGCATATTCCTTCAGGCTTAAGGTTCTCCATCTATATAATTTGCATCACTGTTTTCATTTTTCTACAATTCGAAAGCTTTAGGAAATAATAAATGTCGCTCTTCATTTTATTCACAACTTCAATTATAAATAAAAGGCCGCTACTCCTTCCCTTATATCTACTTCAGCAATTAATTCGTTCAAACTATTTTCCCCCTTTTCTCAATTTCTTTATCAATTTCTTATAAATAAATACTTGGCAAAATTGGACAATTTGAGATTCGGGTATCCTCTTTCACGTGATAATCAACTCTATATAATAGATTTAGGATGCGAGGCTCTGTAGGGAGGTCGACTTTTGTACATTAGAGTTGGAGCATAGTGCAGTAACTTGGATGGGTTCGACGATTTAATTTGGCGTGCGCGATAAGGGAAAGCGGATGTTCGAAATTTGCGATAACTGGAGGAGCAATTTCGAGTAGTGGTGAAGTTGTTGCTTCGTTGGATGGAAGGGATTCACACCTCTAGGTTGCCAAGGTCACGATTGATTTCCCTAGGTTGTTCGAGCCTAAGTGGGTTGCCAAAGTTGCTACTATTACTGTAGTTTGCCAACGTCGAGCAAGGGTGAGGTCGACATTTTACATTTTTCTGGGTTGTTTGAGTTTTCCAACGAGGATGGGTGGATGTTGGGGACACTATTGGTGGCGCAGTATGAATATGACATTTAGTTTTTGAGAGGTTTATATGGATGATCAGGTGATAGAAGTAGGGGCAGTTTTCTTATGTGAAGAACATGGAGGAAATAAATCAGAGAAGGAGATGATTTAAGTGATTTTGTGAGGTATATTTATATTTATATTTTAAATTTTTATGTAAGCTAGTTATATAATTAGTAACTGACCAATGAAAATTATAAAACCTATGGAGTTAGAATTTATAGATTAATAGCTTGAGCATGAAAATTAATGCTTAATTTGGAATTGTTTTACACATGGGAAAATAATTTAATTTGTATAATTCGATAACTGAAATTTTATTAATATTATTTTACATTGAAAAGCAGAGTATGGAGGAATCACTATGAAATCTATACAATTGGCTTCATTGGGTATTCAGCAAAAATAAAATCAGGTGAGTAAACTCACTCCCTAGTTCATCTATAATTTTATTATAAATGAATTTTTATTTTAAATAATTGTTATATGTTGTTTATTGGTTGCTTGGATGCATTTATATATTTTTGTGGCTATTATATATATATATTAGTTATTTAGGCTTGGTGTTTTTGGATATTATATATATTGGTAGTTGGATATTTCCCGTAGTACCATTAGCAGATGCCTGCAGTATCAATAGCGGATGACCCTATGCGCCCAACAATATGATAGTAGATGACCTTCTATACATTATATTCTACCTTAAAGCAAGATGGGTGTTATTTCTGTTGGCTAAAGTCTGTGGAAGTAGGAAAACAGGTTGGAGGGATCCGACTGGATTCCTTAAAATTTAGTATTTTTTCCATATATATATATATATATTATCATATATGATGTGTTAGATGACATGTGACTGATAATTGGGTATTTTTGATGTTTAAATATCACTGGGCCTAAATGTTGATTTATAAAAATATCGTGAAAAGGGATTTTGAGATTTAAAAGGGGAAATCTATTTTTCTAAAATTAGAATTTGAATTTCGAACAGATTAAGAAATATTAACGTGTTTGAATAATAAAACAAGTAGTGAATTTATAAATGATGTTTATAAATAAAGTGGAGTAATTTCCATTGGATAATGCGGGGAAGTGTAATGAATTTATAAATGGTGTTATAAATGAAATGGAATAATTTTCATTGGACAATATGGGAATGTAAATTTAGATGTGAATTTGAAAATGGGAATTGAAATTAGTCTCAAAAGAAAGGATGAAATCTATTCTGATGTTTAGATTGTAAATTAACTTAAATTAAATTCGTATGGATTTATGATTTGAATTCGATTAGATCGAATCTATTTAAATAAAAATAATTTTAGAAAAGATATTAGGATTGGATGAAATAGAAATTTAAATTTAAATATGAAAATAGATTCACTATATACAGAAGTTGTAATAAATTAAATATTCCAGAATAGGAATTTGATTTCAAATAGATTTTGAAATGAAATTTGTTTTAATATATATAAAACAAGGAAGTTGAATTTACAAACGGTGTTTATAAATTTAGTGAAATAAATTATCATTTGGTAATTTAGGAATTTAAATTCAAATATAAATTTAACAGTGAATTGAAAATTATTTCAGAAAGAGAACGACGGATTTTATTTCGAAAATCAAAATATAAACTGAATTGAGGTAAATCTAAGAAATTATAATTGAAATTCGATTATATCGAATTTTGTAAAATAATTTGTTAAAAAGGGAATTAGAATTCAGTATAGAAAATTGAAATATAAATAAATTTATAACTGAGTTACGAAATAATCGATGATTAGGGATAATCAGAAATATTAAGTTGAATTGGGAAAATTGGTTTAATATATGTTAAAATATATTAGAATGGAGTTAAATATATTTATAAACGAAGTTTAACGTTTATATTTAAATATAATAAAATGAACTCACCGTGCGGTAATTCGTAATTTAGCCTTTCGAACTTCAGTTGAGTATATAGAACTCAATTTAAGTCAGAATTCTTTGAAACAAGAATCGTTAGGACTAATTGAATAATATTTTATGGAAGAGAAAAATATGGATTTCGTCTAATAAATTTTGAGTTATATCAAAATCAATTTTTCGGAAAAACAACGCCAAAGTCGTTATTTAACCATAACGGTTTAATTAAATTAATAAAAGGATTTTAGGTAAATAAAATCCTAATTTCCATTAGAAAAATATGGATTTGAGTTATAAGTTAAATATGAACTCAAGTGTAATAGACGAAGTGATTTTCGGAACAAAAATTAGATTTTAATTATTGAATAGAATTAACTAATTAGAAGAATAATTAGTTAATGGACTTTTGGATTGAATTTGACATTGGATAAGTAAATGCGGTTTGTGAATTCATATTCAAAATCGAATATGAAACTCGAGCAGAAAATGGAATTCGATTGGTTTATAAGAAAATTAAAATTTTATATGAACATGATATATTCAAATATAAAGTTGTAACACCCCACACCCGCTAAGGTCACTCACAAAGGGAATGCCTTAGTTTTGGTGGAGTATTTTTAGTGAGTATAGAACAGAAAAATTACAACAAGACAGATATAAGTAATACTTGAAAATTTAAAACATCCTTTCATTTCAGCGGAAAGTAAAACATGTTTGGTTACATCACAAAACCATAACAAGAGTCAAGAACATAATATCCATCCTGACAAAATAGAAGTACATAATCCCACTACATAGACAATAGCCATAATAGAAAAGATAAATCGAGCTTTACTTCTACGATCCAAGCCCAAAAGATGGATATAGCGGTCTGATCCAAGCCCACTAGTGCTAGGCCCACTCTGATAACCTGAGGGTTGGGAAAAAGATAAAAACAACGGGGTCAGACATAAGTCTGAGTGAGTCCTATAACCCTAACAATACAACCATTAAAGTAATTAGGGTATGACATAAACAACGTACGGTACCTTTGGGGATAATGACTACACTAAGTAGCCAACTAAACACCGGATGTACTACGATAACCGAAAAGACGCATTTATCCACCCCAGATCTCCCCACCCAAGGGTAATTCTTACACTGCACCACACCAGTTCTACCCACCAAGAGTAATTCCTACTTAAAGGTTGATCCCACTAAGTGTACTTAGTAATTTTTACCCAGTAGTTTCTCGTACCCCTACACAGGTGCCGTCTGCCCCTATCTTTACTAGGTGTACCCACTACTCCCAAGCGATCGGCTCCCTACCGTAGATACCCGTGCTGGTCCCACAAAAGGGGTGTATCATTCCCCAAAGTGGCTACCAGATAATATCACTGTGCACGGCTTTATATCTACACGATGCAACAACGATTTACCAATCAGCCCGGGTCCACACACGCATATGAAACCCGTTGATCCTGCGTTGCCACCGCTAACCCGTTTTGGCCACTTATAGTCAAGCCCAATATGCGTGTCCCGTCACCCGACCAGAGTCGGGCCCACAAAGATACGTTTGGGATATTGGTTGAAATGGGCCCCCACAAGCTACTACTTAAGCTTGCTATTTTTATCTAGTGCCTCCCACTTAACCCCTTTTTATAATCATGCCCCCTTACATGTTAAGATTTGGTTAAGTCATCAATCATATTTCAATTGCCACTAAGGGCACCCACTAGATTTCCACATGCCACCCAAAGCACTTACTTGATTCCCACATGCCACCCAAGGCACTTACTTAACCCTTTAATCATGTTTAATTACATGTTCCACTTTGGTTAAGTATTCTAATCGTATTTTCTATTGCCACCCAAGGCAACCCACTAGTTTCCTCATGCCACTCGAGGCACCCCCACTAGTTACTACATGCCACCCAAGGCACCCACTTAACCCTCATGTCCCACTACATGCTAATTTGGTTAAGTATTCTTAATTAATTAAGACCGTGATCCTCATAAAGACCTCTCACATTAGACTATCTTTTATGACCGCTGGTTAAGCCGGTTGGGTCCGGGCAGCCTTACGTCATAACCGAGTCTAACCTCGTGTCTTTACGTTAATCACGTATTTAGTTTGTGACTAAGACCTCTCACATTGGGCCAATCATTTGTAGCCGCTGGATGGCCGGTCGGTTCCGGGCAGACTTCCGCTACAAAAGGGTCCAACCTCGTGTCTTAGTTGATTAATTACTCCTAATTAATCACCCCCACAATTAATTATCCCTAATTAATTACACATTTTTCATAACATGGGTAGACCTAACTCAATAGGTAAATTCCCATGGGGTAGACCTAACTCAATAGGTAAATTCCCACTTATGTTAATTTATTTTTATGGTATGCTTAATCATACCCAATCATACTTTTATTAACATATTTATTACCCCATCGTTCCCCACGTAAATCGTTCTCATTTCACGACATAATAAAGGGAAAGATCCATCACAAATATCATGGGTTTAGCATATAACTTTGTCATGGGTTAAGAGGATGTCAACTTGCATATATGAGCATATATTAACCCAACTACATTTAACCCAAACTTGCACATTATCATACACATGATTTGCATAACATGTTGCATATGAGCTTGCATATTATCATACACATATCTTGCATAAAATGTTGAACTTGCATATAAGCATTCTCATAACTTGCATAACATGTTAAACATGCATTTAAGCATACACATAACTTGCATAAGCATTCATATACTTGCATAAGCATTCACATACTTGCATAAGCATTCACATACTTGCATATCACATTAAACTTGCATTTAAGCATATACATAACTTGCATAACATCATGCACATAACTTACATAATCTCATAAACTTAATCTTGCATAACACCATGCACATAACTTGCATACCCTCATACACATAACTTGCATATGAACTTGCATAACAACATGCACATAACTTACATAACATCATGCACATAACTTGCATAACATGTTGAGCTTGCATATATGACTTGCATCTTAAAGGAGGGTAAACATGCATAGCATATAAAGGTGTCATCTTGCATATGTATGCATCACATTTAAAAGGGTAAACTTATATGTCATGATTTATGCATAATACCAAACACTTAACATGCATAAAACCACTTACTTAGCATGCATAGAATCAATTACTTATTATGCATAAACAAACCACTTAACTTGCATAAACCCAAACACTTAGCATGCATACAATCAAATACTTAGCATGCATAACACCAAATACTTAGCATGCATAAAATCACATGCATAACTTGCATATCATGTTACATATAACTTGCATATATTCTCACTTATAGTTTGCATAACATGTTACATATGCATAAATGTTCAACATAGTGTTTTGCATCATAAAACATGGCATTAACCTTGCATATAACATAAAACTTGCAAATCACATATCATACAAACTTGCATAAACACATTTATCCACAAACATAGCCATGTCTTATCACATCCTACCATAAT
The DNA here is from genome assembly GCA_030737875.1 of Allium sativum. Classification (NCBI taxonomy): domain Eukaryota; kingdom Viridiplantae; phylum Streptophyta; class Magnoliopsida; order Asparagales; family Amaryllidaceae; genus Allium; species Allium sativum. The sequence goes on from CM060913.1 coordinate 41,902,055, forward strand.
CAATTTAACAATTGATTATTAAAGCCATAGGAACTCACCTAAACCAAGATTAGTAACTTATGAAGTAAAACTAGTTGCCAAATATGAAGAAGAAGATGATTAGAGGTTGATTAGCTTGCAACTCTCTTCATTGATTTGTGGAGGCCATGATCAAGTTTCATTTTGCCATAGTTTAGTTACAAGATCTAATTATGAATGAATTAGGGTAGGGTTAGGGTCTTATTTATAGGATTAGGTAGTGTTTTAGGCCCTTAGATTAACCCTAGATTAGTTTAGGTCCGTCAGATTTAGGAAATCTCTAGAACCCAGCCCTCCAAGCCAGCCTAAAACCCAACCTGGTGCACCCAGGTTCTCTGGACGCTGCGCCCCTATCGACAGGCAAGTCGATAGGCAAGTCGACACCCCTGTCGACAGGCCTGTCGACAGCCCTGTCGACATGGTTAGGGCGGGAAGCTTCCCGCCTACCCCCGCTGGTTCTAATTTGAAATCCTAATTTAAATTTCTAAATCTGTTTTAAGCTTTAATTTTTCTGCAAACTTCATTGGGCCATAACCGGGCCATACGGACTCCGATTCTCGAAAACTCGGACTCTATTTCGCGTATTTTTCCGAGACGAACGCAATGACGCAGCCCGTTACCCCCAATTCCCACATCTGAGATTATTTATCCTGAAATTAGTGAATTTTAGTATTAACTAAAATTCGGGGTGTTACAAAAGTGGAATAGGCAAAAGAGCTAATTAAAGAATAAATTAGTGAATTGTAAAATGACCTGATTGAGTTGGGTTAAATTGGAATTGGATGAGTATGTATAAAACATGTATGGAATGAAGAGAATGAAGTTTATATTTTGAGTGTCCGACAAAAAGGTACATGTTTAAATTCCATATGAGTTTTTACGCGCCGAATCGGCAAGCTACTTGGCTTTTTGAATGGAAAGGGCCTAGAGAGACGAGTTGAGGTTTGAGCTATTGACTTGTACAACGGAGGTGTTAGCGAAATTTTCTAGAAATTTAAGGAGTTAGAATATTTTTAAGAAAAACTGATAACTAGAAATCAATATATCAATATATATAGAATTCGATAAGGAAACAAACTTAAATTAGAATATTATAATCAAAAAGAAAATCTATAAATTTAAATCTAGTAAAATTAGAAAGGGAAACGTATACACTTTCTAAAAATGAATAATTGGTTTTTATGATGTTGATTATTTGACGCAAGTGGTCTTGTCCGTTTTGAAGTTAATAAATGTTATCCAGTCAAGGTATGAGAGGTAGTTATACCCCAACTTGATTGATTTCATTATTAACCGATAAATAACGAGACTCGGTCTCGAAGGTCAACATTTGAATAAGATATAGTTGAATGCAATAGTTTGAGTTGTTTGTAACGATGTTTTACACGACAGGCGTTTTAACCCAGATAACTTGAAATTTTGGAAATATAATAGTATATATTTCTTAAGTATAGAAATGAATGGTTGTGAAAGGAAGAAGTTCTTGGAAAATAAATTCCAATCATAAATAGAAAATATTTTCTAAGTATAGAAAATAAAAGAAGGTGATATATGAAAATGTTTTCCCAATAGCGTAAGAGGCCAAGATGATTATTGAAATATTGGGTTAGCAAATATTGATAAGGAAATGGAGAAGTGATTTAATTAATAAAATATTAATTAAGGGGCCTAGTGATTGTTTGATGCTATGGATGAATGTTTGTTTTTCTTTGATAGTTAAATAGTCGACTATTGAAGTATTCGCCAATATCGTTGTAAATATGGGAGGACCGATTGGATTATTATCCGAGAACCACTCCGTATTGATAGTAGCATTGCGAATCGGATTATATGAAGACAATTGAAGACGGAGTAAAGTGCAAGGGATTTTTCTGTTAATCCTAAGTGGAAATTGCCTAAGATGGATTAATGGAAATTATGCCTTTGGTTTCGTTTAGTCCCAGAACGAACATGTATGGACGAATGTCTGACAGAGTATTTTCAAGGATTGCATATGTTGGTCTATACAAATATACATCTAGTGGTGGAGAATTTATTCTCTTATCATAATATCTAGAATATTTTTGTGTAATTCAATTAGTGATTAACAAATTTGACAATGTTGCATTCAATTTGATTGTGCTATCAATGAAAGGTAAGTAATCGTAACCTCAAGCCTCGCAACCGGGAAATGGTATAAAATCAGGTAGGTCGCATGGCTAAGTGGGTCGCACCCAAGTTGGGTGTATTATCACCTGATCTAGAGAAATTCCATTTTGCTTCTTAAATCTTTCGATGTTGTCCCTTTCGGGAAATGGTTGCTGATCCCAACCGTTGGTGACAATACATTCGGTGCTCTCAAGCGAAATGAGGGGCCGGTCATGTTTATCATGGATTGCAAGATGTTCTTGTTGAGCCCCGTGTATTCCTCTCTAGAGATACACTGTCGAAAATTGGTCCCATACCTTGCCAATTGAAATCCTTTCTCCAATAAGAGCCCGTGGTTTTGATTGTATACTATGTCTGTAGAGTGTGAGATGCAAGCGTTCTGCTGCACTGTTATTTACTTGTCTTAGACACTATTTTAATACTTGAAAAGTATTAATTTCAAAGAATGTTTTGGGTTATCGTAAGGTAAAAACCATCTATGTATATGTGTGGATTGGTCTTACGATTATCTTTTCATTCGAAAAGTATTTAAAAAAAAGTTAAATTAATGATTAGAGTTTACTCACACTAGCCCCATGACAGACCCAAAGTTTGTTTTGTTTTTTTTTACCCTAAACTTTTGGATGATCAAATTTGTAAGGCCGTCAAGTAGTTCAAGTATTTACAGATATACTTGGAATAGCTTGGAGCAAGAGGCTTCAGGGTTATCTAGTTATTATTATTTCAACTGTGTTGTAAGTGTTGTACTCTAATAGTGATACGCTGATAATGATATATTTATGCAGTAAATTTTTTGTATTCCAAACGTGTAACACCCCGTGAATTCTATAACATTAATCTTTACAAATTAAAGTGTAATTAATTCTAAATGAAAGAATTAAGGGAAATGGGTTATGCCATTGCGTTCGTCTCGGAATTCTGCTTAAGATAGAGTCCGAGTTTGCATGAATCAGACTCCGTATGAAGGAGTTATGACCTTCGAAAGTTTCAGAATAAAATTTAAAATCCAAACAGCTCAGTTTTAAATTCAAAATTCGAAAAACAGGTTCAAACTAGGCTGGGCGGGAAAATTCCCGCCCAGGGACCAGGTCGACCACAGAGTCGACCTGGGTGTCGACCTGCCAGTCGACTTACCTGGTCGACCTGGCTGGCTGGGTCTGGCTCTGGCTCGATTTTCTGTGGCTCGGTGTGTCATTAGGGCTGACATGTCACCTTTTGATTAGCTCTTTGAACTTTGTATGGTCTAAATTCCTCCTGTCTTCATCTGACGGCTCAAAACAATTTAAAAATCCATAAATACACCCTAAGTCTCAACTAAAAATTCACACAAAAAAATAAGATGGGAGTCGTCATGCTGCCAGGAAGGAATTGAGCATAGCCGTCAAGAGAGAGGAGCTTAGAGACGAATCAAATTAAGAAGAAGACTAAAGCTTAATCAAATTAATCAACGCAACGATAATCTACCCAAAGGAACGCATCTCAATTTCAGAATTCAGAATCCAGAATTCAAGATTCTGCATTCATTGTAAGTATAGTGACCCTTCAGAATATGAATAAAAACTGTGACGTGATGAAAATAGAATTGTGTTATTGTATGATAAGGATATGAATTCTGTGTATTGTAATAATTCTGTCATGACTTGTGTATTGATATTTGTGGCATAAATTGATTGATTCAAGCCTATTGGACATTTGTATATGAAAGTAATAGCAATAGCAAGTTGTGGCAAAAACTAGTAATTGATCCCTTTATGTTTATGTCGATGGCATGGACTATATACATTCCCTTAGTCTAAGTTAGAGTTTATGTAAACATGTTCAAGATTTGAGACCTTTTATGCCTACATGATCCAAAACCTATAAACACATTCTTATGCTTATTTGCAAGTATAATTGGATCTATGTTAAGTATCGTTTGGGTTACATAAACTATGCAAGTTCATGTTGAAATAGGCTATATGATTTGATGTTAAAATTGGACATTTTGGTGAATATACAACATGCTAGTTTTGTGGTTGACATTATGCCAAGTTAAGCATGTTTAAACCCAAGTTTGTATAAACCTAAACTATGCCATTTCATATGTCACCTACTTAGTTATACTTTGATTTGAATGTAAGTTCACATGACCCATAATTTATGTTATTATCGCTAAATTGCAAGTTCATGCGCCACACACCCTTATATGTTGTAAAATATTACATGTTCTTGATTTCCCCTTTTCTCACGTTTATAAAGTTGGGCTGAATTGTGTCGAGCCCAACACTTGTTATGATGTTGCGAACGTACAAACGGGGGTAATAACGTTGGGTGTAAAACATGGAAAATATATGTTGGCATTGTCGGTACATGCCAACGACAAAAACATTTAAGCATTATGAATTGTTATACCCAAGAATAAAGGACATGACATTTACATATAATTGAGAAGTGATAAAATATGCAAATTTAGAAAACACAGTATGCTTAACCCGAGGTTGGATTGAGTTGTGACGTAAACCTGCCCGGACCCGCCCGGCTGTCCAGTAGTCACAACAATACCTATCCAATGTGGGTGGTTAAGCATTGAGCCCAATAAAGACCCAAGGTTAGACTGAGCTACTGTAACACCCCGTAATTCTGTGACATTAAGATTCTCAAATTAAAGTATAATTAATTTTTAAAAGAAAAATTAAAAGAAAAAGATCCATGCAGTTGTTTAATTTAAGTATCGTAACTAACATGAAAAAGAGAAGTAAGGAGAGAACAATAATTATTATTGTTCTAAGACTTATTAACAAAAGCCTCTGTAGCTCAGTTGGTTAAGGCATTGGGTTTGTAGCATAGAGGTCGGGGGTTCGAACCCCGACGGCGGCATAATTTTTTATCTTTGTTTTAGAGAGGGCCAACTGAACATGCAAATATATGTACGTATACAAATTCAAAATTTGAAAGGATAAGAACGTACATATAAGGAAATAAAGAAAATATATATATACATATGAGAATATAAATATATATATATGCAAAAATATATGTATACGAAAGATAAAATTCAAGATAAGGCTACAGTCAATGAAATATGGCAACATCATTTGAATTTTGAAAATAAAATGAAAGTTGTGCGTATATATACGCGTAAAATGGTCGTTAGAGGAATTGTATACATATAAGAATATTTCATGTGAATAAAACAGTTAAATAAATTCCAGAAATTCAAAAGTTCGAAAATCAAATTTCTACGCCAAAATAGTGGGACCCAATGCTGACTCAGCACTGCGTGTATGATAAGGTTTGGCTAGATTCATCTATGTACCTGGACTATTTTCTTAACTAGGTTCAATGCTGACTCAACGCTGCGTGTACGATAAGGTCTTGAGCAGCTATATAAACAGCCCTAGTCTTCATTCTCTTTGCACCTCTCTCTTCTATCCTTATGCTGCTTAGATTCATGGCCTCTTCCTCTCCTCTTTAATTAAATTAATAAATAAAATAAAATATGATTCAAGACGAGTAGATGCTGCTAAAAGACTTTTAAGGAGGGATTCAAATCAAAGTTTCAAGTGAAGAATTCAAAGGCTAGCTCAAACAAGTTTCAAGCAACGACGCACGAATCATAACCACGCTTTCCTTCTTTTCTAGATCTATTTTCTGTAAGTTGGTTATTTCTAGATCTGAATATTTTGTTTTATTTGTGACATGAAATTAAAGGAATAAAGGAATATGCCAAATCTCTCTCTCTCTCTCTCTTCGAATCTGTGTTTATACTCTTGGACTGAATTAAGAACTGTTATGAGTCGAGGACAAATAAGACTGTAACCGTGACTATGACTATAGAACTGTGGCCTTTGAAAGCATATGCCTTTGGACTATGACATAAGCCTTTGATTTTGGGACATATAAACATTGCCTATGACAATGACTTATGACTATGGGAATTATTTTCCCTTTTGGACTATGAACATCGCATATGACTATGGACATTTCCTATGACTGTGACTACAAGGATTATTTCCATGACTAGGCCTATACCTTTGATTTAGACATAAACTATTACTTATGACATAATGAGGACAACTGTGATGTTGACACCCATGATTTATGATTAGGAAAATATTGTTTTAGTTTTGTGATTGAGAAGTTGGGTCTAAACCCAATTATTTATTCTACCTGTTCCTTGGTTTTTCTTTGGTTTTAAGACAGTGGGAATTTACCTATTAAGTTAAGTCTACCCACGTTCTTGAACCTTTTTGGCCCATTCTTTGGTTTTAAGACAGTGGGAATTTACCTATTTAGTTAGGTCTACCCATATTCTTGAACCTACATTGTTATCCAAACATTTTTATGCCAATTATTCCTTCTTGTCATTTTGATTCATTCCCTTTTTATCTACGAATCTAGATTTATTTATAATCTAGGTTGAATCACGATTATTCGAACGGTGGGAATGCGATTTGGGGAAAAACATGGAAATGAATATGAACGTAATTGTAAACTTGAAAATTGGCATAATTTGGAATATGTATTATGACATGCATATTAAAATGAAAACGGGGAAATTTGACATGGATTAGGGAATATGTGATTTTGACATATTAAATTTAGCGTTAGTAGGTAAGCTAAATTTTAGGCATAAAATGTAAACTAGAAAAATAATTCTAGTTTTGCCATAAATTGTGAATTAGGATGTTAAACCAAGATTGGGTTAATTAAGGTTGATTTGGAATAAGTATATTAGCACAATTTTGAATTTATTCATAATTGTGAGCAATTGTCATGTTTAGAATAAATTATGGTTAGCGACACTAAATTTGGTATAATTTACATACCAAAAAGTATAAATATGATAAATAAGAGAGAATGGGCCATAATAATAAATGTGACAATGTACATTAAAAGAGTAGTAATGAAATAAGTAAATTAGGAGTAATTCACTTATAGAATTCGTCATAAATGTTAAATTGTTCATTTACCACAAAATATGTAACTTGGTTAAGTTTTGGCCATAAATTATAAACTAGGATATTTAATCTAGTTTCGGCAATGAAATAGGAAATGGCCTAAACTGCATGTTGGGTTAGGACTTGGGCCTAGAATATAAGTATACTAGTAGGCTTGACAAATAAATATAGGCCAAATTTGTCTAAAAAGGGGAAATGGGCTTTTGAAATAAATTGTTAACAATTTATAAACAAAAGAAAAGTATTTTGATAACATCCCTTTTTATAACACATAGACCAGAAGGTTCTAGGGTGACAGAGAGGATAGTGTCTAGGCTTGGGTTTGGAAAATACAAGTTTCCTGCCCTCCCTGGCTATCCCTAACTGATCCGAAGGACGGGATGGTTGTTTTCAAAACCAGATTTGGAAATTAATCAAAAACCCTTTGAACTTAGAAAACATGAATATGCCTAACCCGAGGTTAGACTGAGTTGCGGTGTAAACCTGCCCGGAACCGACCGGCACATCCAGTAACCGCAGCAATATCTGTCTAATGTGAGAGGTTGCGGCTTTAATTTATTAATTAAAGCTAGAACAAGAATGGGAGATTTAAGTCCATAGAAACACTTAACCAATTTAACACAGTTAAGCAGGAATGGGTGGGTTAAGTCCATAGGAACACTTAACCGACTTAACAAAGTTAAGCTAGAATGGGAAGGTTAAGTCCATAGGAACACTTAACCAACCTAACACGGTTAAGCTAGAATGGGAAGGTTAAGGAACACTTAACCAACTTAGCACAGTTAAAGCTAGAATGGGAGGGTTAAGTCCATGGGAATACTTAGCCAAATTAACATGTTGACTAGACTAGAAGGTGGGGTTAAGTAAAGTTAATACACTTAGCCAATTTAACATGTTAATTAGACTAGAGGTTGGGGTTAAGTAATACACTTAGCCAAATTAATATGTTAGCTGGACTAGACCATAGGGTTAAGTAAACTTGAACGCTTAACCATCAGAATATGATAAATGAATAGGGTTAAGTAAAAAGCATAAAGGGATAACACTTAACCAGTGTAATAGGATAAGGGAAGAGGGTTAAGATAGCTTGAATCGACTAAAGACACTTAACCAACCCAACCTGGCGAGAAAGAAAACTAAGTAGTAAACCTCAGTTGAAAAAGGGACTAAGTAGTAAAACTTAGTTAAGAAAACAAGGAATTTGGAAACTAAGTGGTAAACCTTAGTTAGTAGAACTAAGTAGTAATTCTTAGTATAACACGAAGGAGCGGACATCCATCTGGTTTTAAGAAGGCTCCAACGAATTGGGTTACGAAGCCCGAGGCTTCGAGGGGACGTGAGGGTACTCTTGGTATCCCTCTGTGAGGCTGCAGATGATCATCCTGGGCTCACAGAGGTTAAGGTCTGCGTTAGAAGAACCGAGGGTATGCCTTGGTTGCAATATATATGTGGCAACCTAAAGACTAGGATGGACCAGCGTGATTCGGCGAGAAGACGGTAGCCCTGTGATAGCAACTCGTCGTCTACCATCCATCTTGAGTCAATCGAGATACGTGAAGCGGAAAGGCGGAGAACTCCAAAAGACCATAAACTTGCTATCTAGTTATGGTTGCGGATGGCCATAGGATAGTGGGGCACCGGGGGCCGGCGTATAGTTCTCATTTTACAAGGTGTGCCTTTCATTAGCTGAGGGAGGGGTCAAGTGGGACCATAGCCACTGGAATAAAAACAGACCTTAGCATCTGCATCGGCAGATATCTGAAAGCTCCCGACCGAGTTCTGTATTCCTTGATTTGCCCTGTCACAGGACTCGGATCGCACATTACAGGACATGTGCATCTAGACAAGCGATAACGATTCGCGATACATGCGTGGGGAAGCCTAGGAACATATACCACTCTAGGTAGTGTGTCCTAGACTTGGGGGCATTGTTCGACAGGTAGCGTAATCCCTAGTTGGACTAGGTGGCATAAACCCTGAACTCGAAAAGCGTTCAGCAGATAGCGTAAAACTATAGTTAAATCTAGAAAGCACTTGATAGAAAACCCTAGATTAGATCTAGGTAATAAATAATAAATGTATGCCTGAAGGCAATGGAAACTACAGGGGTTGGGATCACGTTATCGTTACTAGTTGAACACTAGTTAGGTGGTGCAGAGATATAGAAACCAGTATAACAAGGAAATAGCGAAGCTGCGAAAGTATTAAAGCGTATCCAGTTTATATTATCTTAGCATATCTAGTGATTACCTTGTCTAATCTTGTTGACCCTGTCGTCATGGTACAATCTTGTGTTCAGTTAATTCATGTCGTTTTGTTTTCCATGTTCACATGCTAGAAGTTACTGAACTTACTCAGGCTTTATGTCTGACTCTGTTTTTCTTTCGTCTTCTTTTCTTCCGTTTCCCCCCCCCCCCCTAGGTAGTAAAGGAGGGAATAGTTTAGCTCAGGTTAAGTTGGACTGCCACTCTTTCCCAGCTTGAAGATTTGTCGAAGTTTGCTTGGATTCTCTTTTCAGATGCTATGGCTGGCTCTTGCTAAAATCGGGGAATATAAATGTTGTTTTTATGCTTCTTTATTTTGTAAGATAGATGATACTCTGATATTGTAAAGAAACCATTGTACAAACTATTTTATCAATAAAGCAAAGTTTTATTTTCCGCTGTTTAATTTCTGTCTGTCTTGTAATTTATCTGCATCTTTTACCCTAAATGCTCCACAGAACTTAGTGCATTCCCTTTGTGAGTGACACTAACGGATGTGGGGTGTTACACGTGGTATCAGAGCTGAAGGTTACCGGATCAGATAAAAGATTTGAAAAATTATTTTCAAAAGGTTTTTAAAGAAGCATTTTTAAAAAGAAAGGATTTGTTTTAAAGGAATATTCCCCAAAGCCAAATGCACTGTCTTCTCTTCCTCTGTTTGAATTCTTGTCTCCTTCTTTCTTTAGTCTCTGGGGCTCCTGGCTTTCTGGGAGGTAACCTCATCGAAGGGCAAAGTAGTGCCCGTCCTCCATTTATAGCCGTATTCGTTCCACTTACGGCCAGTCTTCTTTCAAGTTTATAAGGTTTTTCTGTATGATGGAAGCAGTTTTCGAGAGATTTGCCAACATAGCAATACATGGAAAGGAATGAGGAGTTTGGCAAAAGGGACAAAACCCTAGGATGAGGAATGCATGGAGATAGGTTAGCTCACGAAGGAGGAAGAAATTATAAAAGAGGAAGTATCCTTACTAGAGTATGATAGGGCATATAATTAAAGACAAGGGCAAGGACGAGGGACAAGATTTTTAGAAGGACAAGTACATGCTAAGCATACCTAGGAGATAGGTGGTAAAAGTTTCTGTTGGAAAGAATCTAGTTTTCTGTTCATACTCTTTCCTTCGGTTTTAGCGCTTCGCATCTGTTCATATTTGCTTCCATAGTTAAGTCTCTGCACCTTAGTACTTGTATAGTAAGAAGATCCCAATCAGTCTCAAACCCAGTGGGTGGTTCGACCCGTTTATTTTTGGATAGTAGGGGTTTGAGAATAGTTATCGAGTTTGTTTATATCATATCACGTAGATCGTCTAAATTCGGAGGAGATATTCCTTGGATGCTTGTCTGATATTGGTCTAGGCCTTTGGGGCTTGTACTTGAGGAATGTCGAGTTCGACTGGGATGGACTGTGTGGGAGATGAATAGTTGTGGCGGGTGCTCTAAAAAGCATGTAGTGACCTTTCAACCCTTATAGTTATAGCATGGTGGATAAGATAGGAGGAGAGATCTTTGATCATCCTAGTATATACACTTGGTTGACATCTGTCTATTTTGGAAATGGAAGTTAGAAACTTCACAATCGTGAAGTTAAATTAGCTAGGATGTAGTAGAGTAAAGCTCAAGAAGGCTAGATACTAGCATCATATCCTTTTCTCTTAAGGGTGTATCCTTGATTTCTTTGTTTAAAAGCTTTACGCATGGTTGTTTCTCTCTTTCCAAAGTATATCCTCTAGGACGCATCTGCGATCCTTAGATAGAAGCCAATGGATGTAAACATGTATTTGAAACATGTTATGGTTGAATGGTTGCAAGTGGTTGCAAATGGTCGCTCGTGGATGCATATGCATACGTATTAGACACTAGATCAAGTTCGAACGCTTTCATATAGCATTTACATATATGCATTTGTTTGTAAGTTGAACTTGATATGATATCATATGGACGTTGCATATGGATGAATGGCTATGCACGCATGTAGTATTTACATGACCAGGGATGCTTGCATACATGATTGGACGCATGGCACAGACATGATTTGCATTAAGGAGGTCAACTGAATCAGATGACCGCCTGATTTTGCATTAGATAGAGACATATACACACACTATGCATATGAACATGAAAGCATTAGAAATCTTTTAAGGACAATGAATGCCTGTGATTGAATGGTTGAGTAGATGGGTGATTGGATGTTAGGACACATTCTTCCTAACTTGAAGATTTCGGGGACGAAATCCTTTTAAGTGGGGGAGAATGTAACACCCCGTAATTCTGTGACATTAAGATTCTCAAATTAAAGTATAATTAATTTTTAAAAGAAAAATTAAAAGAAAAAGATCCATGCAGTTGTTTAATTTAAGTATCGTAACTAACATGAAAAAGAGAAGTAAGGAGAGAACAATAATTATTATTGTTCTAAGACTTATTAACAAAAGCCTCTGTAGCTCAGTTGGTTAAGGCATTGGGTTTGTAGCATAGAGGTCGGGGGTTCGAACCCCGACGGAGGCATAATTTTTTATCTTTGTTTTAGAGAGGGCCAACTGAACATGCAAATATATGTACGTATACAAATTCAAAATTTGAAAGGATAAGAACGTACATATAAGGAAATAAAGAAAATATATATATACATATGAGAATATAAATATATATATATATGCAAAAATATATGTATACGAAAGATAAAATTCAAGATAAGGCTACAGTCAATGAAATATGGCAACATCATTTGAATTTTGAAAATAAAATGAAAGTTGTGCGTATATATACGCGTAAAATGGTCGTTAGAGAAATTGTATACATATAAGAATATTTCATGTGAATAAAACAGTTAAATAAATTCCAGAAATTCAAAAGTTCGAAAATCAAATTTCTACGCCAAAATAGTGGGACCCAATGCTGACTCAGCACTGCGTGTATGATAAGGTTTGGCTAGATTCATCTATGTACCTGGACTATTTTCTTAACTAGATTCAATGCTGACTCAACGCTGCGTGTACGATAAGGTCTTGAGCAGCTATATAAACAGCCCTAGTCTTCATTCTCTTTGCACCTCTCTCTTCTATCCTTATGCTGCTTAGATTCATGGCCTCTTCCTCTCCTCTTTAATTAAATTAATAAATAAAATAAAATATGATTCAAGACGAGGAGATGCTGCTAAAAGACTTTTAAGGAGGGATTCAAATCAAAGTTTCAAGTGAAGAATTCAAAGGCTAGCTCAAACAAGTTTCAAGCAACGACGCACGAATCATAACCACGCTTTCCTTCTTTTCTAGATCTATTTTCTGTAAGTTGGTTATTTCTAGATCTGAATATTTTGTTTTATTTGTGACATGAAATTAAAGGAATAAAGGAATATGCCAAATCTCTCTCTCTCTCTCTCTTCGAATCTGTGTTTATACTCTTGGACTGAATTAAGAACTGTTATGATTCGAGGACAAATAAGACTGTAACCGTGACTATGACTATAGAACTGTGGCCTTTGAAAGCATATGCCTTTGGACTATGACATAAGCCTTTGATTTTGGGACATATAAACATTGCCTATGACAATGACTTATGACTATGGGAATTATTTTCCCTTTTGGACTATGAACATCGCATATGACTATGGACATTTCCTATGACTGTGACTATGACTACAAGGATTATTTCCTTGACTAGGCCTATACCTTTGATTTAGACATAAACTATTACTTATGACATAATGAGGACAACTGTGATGTTGACACCCATGATTTATGATTAGGAAAATATTGCTTTAGTTTTGTGATTGAGAAGTTGGGTCTAAACCCAATTATTTATTCTACCTGTTCCTTGGTTTTTCTTTGGTTTTAAGACAGTGGGAATTTACCTATTAAGTTAGGTCTACCCACGTTCTTGAACCTATTTTGCCCATTCTTTGGTTTTAAGACAGTGGGAATTTACCTATTTAGTTAGGTCTACCCATATTCTTGAACCTACATTGTTATCCAAACCTTTTTATGCCAATTATTCCTTCTTGTCATTTTGATTCATTCCCTTTTTATCTACGAATCTAGATTTATTTATAATCTAGGTTGAATCACGATTATTCGAACGGTGGGAATGCGATTTGGGGAAAAACATGGAAATGAATATGAACGTAATTGTAAACTTGGAAATTGGCATAATTTGGAATATGTATTATGACATGCATATTAAAATGAAAACGGGGAAATTTGACACGGATTAGGGAATATGTGATTTTGACATATTAAATTTAGCGTTAGTAGGTAAGCTAAATTTTAGGCATAAAATGTAAACTAGAAAAATAATTCTAGTTTTGCCATAAATTGTGAATTAGGATGTTAAACCAAGATTGGGTTAATTAAGGTTGATTTGGAATAAGTATATTAGCACAATTTTGAATTTATTCATAATTGTGAGCAATTGTCATGTTTAGAATAAATTATGGTTAGCGACACTAAATTTGGTATAATTTACATACCAAAAAGTATAAATATGATAAATAAGAGAGAATGGGCCATAATAATAAATGTGACAATGTACATTAAAAGAGTAGTAATGAAATAAGTATATTAGGAGTAATTTACTTATAGAATTCGTCATAAATGTTAAATTGTTCATTTACCACAAAATATGTAACTTGGTTAAGTTTTGGCCATAAATTATAAACTAGGATATTTAATCTAGTTTCGGCAATGAAATAGAAAATGGCCTAAACTGCATGTTGGGTTAGGACTTGGGCCTAGAATATAAGTATACTAGTAGGCTTGACAAATAAATATAGGCCAAATTTGTCTAAAAAGGGGAAATGGGCTTTTGAAATAAATTGTTAACAATTTATAAACAAAAGAAAAGTATTTTGATAACATCCCTTTTTATAACACATAGACCAGAAGGTTCTAGGGTGACAGAGAGGATAGTGTCTAGGCTTGGGTTTGGAAAATACAAGTTTCCTGCCCTCCCTGGCTATCCCTAACTGATCCGAAGGATGGGATGGTTGTTTTCAAAACCAGATTTGGAAATTAATCAAAAACCCTTTGAACTTAGAAAACATGAATATGCCTAACCCGAGGTTAGACTGAGTTGCGGTGTAAACCTGCCCGGAACCGACCGGCACATCCAGTAACCGCAACAATATCTGTCTAATGTGAGAGGTTGCGGCTTTAATTTATTAATTAAAGCTAGAACAAGAATGGGAGAGTTAAGTCCATAGAAACACTTAACCAATTTAACACAGTTAAGCAGGAATGGGTGGGTTAAGTCCATAGGAACACTTAACCGACTTAACAAAGTTAAGCTAGAATGGGAAGGTTAAGTCCATAGGAACACTTAACCAACCTAACACGGTTAAGCTAGAATGGGAAGGTTAAGGAACACTTAACCAACTTAGCACAGTTAAAGCTAGAATGGGAGGGTTAAGTCCATGGGAATACTTAGCCAAATTAACATGTTGACTAGACTAGAAGGTGAGGTTAAGTAAAGTTAATACACTTAGCCAATTTAACATGTTAATTAGACTAGAGGTTGGGGTTAAGTAATACACTTAGCCAAATTAATATGTTAGCTGGACTAGACCATAGGGTTAAGTAAACTTGAACGCTTAACCATCAGAATATGATAAATGAATAGGGTTAAGTAAAAAGCATAAAGGGATAACACTTAACCAGTGTAATAGGATAAGGGAAGAGGGTTAAGATAGCTTGAATCGACTAAAGACACTTAACCAACCCAACCTGGCGAGAAAGAAAACTAAGTAGTAAACCTCAGTTGAAAAAGGGACTAAGTAGTAAAACTTAGTTAAGAAAACAAGGAATTTGGAAACTAAGTGGTAAACCTTAGTTAGTAGAACTAAGTAGTAATTCTTAGTATAACACGAAGGAGCGGACATCCATCTGGTTTTAAGAAGGCTCCAACGAATTGGGTTACGAAGCCCGAGGCTTCGAGGGGACGTGAGGGTACTCTTAGTATCCCTCTGTGAGGCTGCAGATGATCATCCTGGGCTCACAGAGGTTAAGGTCTGCGTTAGAAGAACCGAGGGTATGCCTTGGTTGCAATATATATGTGGCAACCTAAAGACTAGGATGGACCAGCGTGATTCGGCGAGAAGACGGTAGCCCTGTGATAGCAACTCGTCGTCTACCATCCATCTTGAGTCAATCGAGATACGTGAAGCGGAAAGGCGGAGAACTCCAAAAGACCATAAACTTGCTATCTAGTTATGGTTGCGGATGGCCATAGGATAGTGGGGCACCGGGGGCCGGCGTATAGTTCTCATTTTACAAGGTGTGCCTTTCATTAGCTGAGAGAGGGGTCAAGTGGGACCATAGCCACTGGAATAAAAACAGACCTTAGCATCTGCATCGGCAGATATCTGAAAGCTCCCGACCGAGTTCTGTATTCCTTGATTTGCCCTGTCACAGGACTCGGATCGCACATTACAGGACATGTGCATCTAGACAAGCGATAACGATTCGCGATACATGCGTGGGGAAGCCTAGGAACATATACCACTCTAGGTAGTGTGTCCTAGACTTGGGGGCATTGTTCGACAGGTAGCGTAATCCCTAGTTGGACTAGGTGGCATAAACCCTGAACTCGAAAAGCGTTCAGCAGATAGCGTAAAACTATAGTTAAATCTAGAAAGCACTTGATAGAAAACCCTAGATTAGATCTAGGTAATAAATAATAAATGTATGCCTGAAGGCAATGGAAACTACAGGGGTTGGGATCACGTTATCGTTACTAGTTGAACACTAGTTAGGTGGTGCAGAGATATAGAAACCAGTATAACAAGGAAATAGCGAAGCTGCGAAAGTATTAAAGCGTATCCAGTTTATCTTATCTTAGCATATCTAGTGATTACCTTGTCTAATCTTGTTGACCCTGTCGTCATGGTATAATCTTGTGTTCAGTTAATTCATGTCGTTTTGTTTTCCATGTTCACATGCTAGAAGTTACTGAACTTACTCAGGCTTTATGTCTGACTCTGTTTTTCTTTCGTCTTCTTTTCTTCCGTTCCCCCCCAGGTAGTAAAGGAGGGAATAGTTTAGCTCAGGTTAAGTTGGACTGCCACTCTTTCCCAGCTTGAAGATTTGTCGAAGTTTGCTTGGATTCTCTTTTCAGATGCTATGGCTGGCTCTTGCTAAAATCGAGGAATATAAATGTTGTTTTTATGCTTCTTTATTTTGTAAGATAGATGATACTCTGATATTGTAAAGAAACCATTGTACAAACTATTTTATCAATAAAGCAAAGTTTTATTTTCCGCTGTTTATTTTCTGTCTGTCTTGTAATTTATCTGCATCTTTTACCCTAAATGCTCCACAGAACTTAGTGCATTCCCTTTGTGAGTGACACTAACGGATGTGGGGTGTTACAACTACGGTGTAAACCTGCCCGGAACCGACCGGCAGATCCAGTAACCTTTGCAATATCTGTCTAATGTGAGTGGTCAGGTGCTTTAAGAGGCTAAGGACAGATGGTAGGGTTAAGTCAACTATGAACACTTAACCAAATTCAACATGTTAACAAGAATTGATGGGTGGGGTTAGGTAAAGACATACACTTAACAACTTAACATGTTTGACTAGAAAACCCTAGTAACGAGGGACCCGTTTCAGCAGTAACCCAAGTAAGGTATCATGGTACCCTGAAACTAAGCAGGGTGGGGCACGATTACTGGGCTGATTGTAAGCGGTCAAAGCGACGGCAGTGGGTGCAACAGTGTAGGTTCTAACGGGGTACGGGCGTGCACACAACAGACAAGCAGGGCACTGGGGCACCAGTAGTATAACCTATGCCTTCTAGAATTGTATCGGGGCCACCACCATGGGTCTTGATACACCCCATGGTGGGACCAGCATAGGTATCTACAATTCTTGGGGGCCGTATGACACATGTTTACACGAGTAGGAGCCGATCTTTAGAAAATGGGGATCACTTCACCCTCATCATGGGGTTCCAGTTAGAATAAGCTCTAGTGGGTGCAGAGATATAGTGTGGGTGCGATAGTATATTCTATTCTTAACGACACTTCCTTAGCTTGTGACACTTTCCTGTTTTCAGTTTATATCTATCATGCCCTTTTTCTTATTCACATACTGAAGAGTTACTAGATTTACTCAGGCTTTATGTCTGACTCTATTTTCTTTTCGTCTTCTTTTCTTTTGTCCCCCCCAGGTCCACAGGGAGGAAACAACCCAGCTTAGTACTCTTTTGCAAGCTTCAAGACTGTATACGTATGGTTTGGATCTCTTTTGCACGGACCATGGCTTTGGATATCACTTTGGGGATTTTTGTTACTTTTATTTATGTTTTTATGCTTCTTTAATAATCAAGACAAAAATGAGGTTGTAACGATGGAAGTATTTTGAGACAATTATGGAAAAGTTTTGTTTGAACACGTATTGATGAAATAAAAGTCTGTTTGGTTTCCGCTGTTTAAAATATGTGTATTTATATCTGTCTTGTGTTTATCTGTGGCTTTTACTTATAAACCTCCGCCAAAGTTAAGGCATTCCCTTTGTGAGTGACCTTAACAGAGGTGAGGTGTTTCACTTGGTATCAGAGCATAGGTTTACCAGACTAGATAAAAGTTTTTGAAATTGTTTTCAAAAGAAAAGTTTGAAGAAGCATTTTTCAAGAAAAAGTGTTATATTTTAAAAGGCATAATCCCCCAAAGCCATATGCACTATCTCTCTCTATCCTTCATTTTGAATCTTTCCTTTCTGTTTCAGCATGTCTGGAGACCTTAACCTTCCAGAAGGAGTATCGATACCCGGTTGGTTTAGGAGGTACTTAGAAGCAAGAGCCAATGGCGCGGGCCCAGCAGACATTCCTCCTCCAGTGGTCGCGGTTCCTCCTCCTCCTCCACCTCCTCGTGGAAATGCCTTCGCAAAAACATGCAGAGACTTCAAGGCTATGGGTGAAAAAGACTTTTATGGGACAGAATCCTTTGTAGGAGCAATAAACTGGCTAAAGGAGACCGAGGATCTGTTTGTCATCTTCGGAGTTGATGACAGGCAAAAGATACAACTAGCAGTGTGGTTGCTTATAGATGAAGCTTCCTATTGGTGGGAAATTACCAATGCTCAGAGGGCAGTGAAAAATGGGAAGACTTCAGAAACAAGGTTTGAGATGAAATTTCTCTCCCAAGCTGAAAGAAGCATGCAAGTGGAGAAGTTCCTAACTCTGAAACAGGGGAGCATGACGATCAGGGAATACGTTAATCAGTTTAATCAGTTGGCCAGATTTGGGCTGGACTTAGTAAACACCCAACACAAGAAGGCGCTTCGCTTCGTCAAGGGTTTGAATGAGCCTCTACACAGCCTTGCTATGACCCATGTATCCACGGGAGCGACTTATGAAAGCTTGGTGAACATGGCGTTGCTACACGAGGAAGACAACGGAAAGAAAGAGACTAAGGTAGAAGAAAAGAAAGAGGGTTTACAAGCAAAGAAAACAGAATTCAAGAAAGGAGGGAAGAACAATAAGCCCCGTGAGAGGAGAAGGTGCAATTTCTGTGGTATTGTGGGACATATATCAAAAGACTACCGAAAAAGGAAGGCAAAGATGGGTGGTTGCTTCCATTGTGGAGAGACTGGGCACCAAGCTAAGGACTGCCCAAAGAAGAAAGGGCTGGGACAGAAAGCTAGATCCACTTCAGGGGGTCAGGTTCATGCGCTAGTGGCACCTCAGCAGGAACGAGGTAGTAATAGTTCTATAGAAAGTGTAGTCTATCTTTATGATCATCCAGTTCACACACTTTTTGACTCTGGCGCATCACACTCCTTTATTTCATCTGCCTTAGTAGAATCTCTGCATCTAGACACTAGTATGGTAGAGGATCCCTTAGTAGTTTCAAATCCAATTGGAGGCTCCGTTTACTTGTCAATGGTTTGTTTGGGTTTGAAAATCTCTATTCTCAGCGTTGAGTTTAGTTGTAATGCTTTTGTTTTGGGCTTCTCGGGATATGGTTTGATCTTAGGCATGGACTGGTTATCCTGTAATGGTGCCATTCTTGATTGTGAGAAAAGAGCGGTTAGACTCTTGACTCGTCTTGTTAACACTCTAGAAATTTCTTGTAATCCCTTCAATGCTGTTATGCTTAGTTATCTAGAGTCGCTTGATGCCTCTGATGAGAATTTGCAGTCAGTTAGAGTAGTCCGGGAATATCTGGATGTCTTTGAGGAGGTGAAAGGCTTACCTCCGTGGCGGGAAATAGACTTCCGCATATATCTTGTGGATAATGCAAAGCCTGTAGCTTTACCTGTCAGACACATGGCTCCAAAGGAGAGAAAGGAGCTCAGTAAGCAGGTTAAAGAACTTTTTGAAAAGGGGTTCATTAGACGGAGCATTTCGGAATGGGTGCTCCAGTGGTGTTCGCAACCAAAGCGGACGGTTCGCTTCGCCTTTGCGTCGACTATAGGGAGTTAAACAAATTGACCAAGAAAAATAGGCACCCTCTTCCCCGAATCGACGATTTGTTTGATCAACTTGTAGGAGCGTCGGTCTTCTCCCATCTTGATCTGGCAACTGGGTTCCATCAGCTAAGAGTAGCTGAAGACAACATTGATAAAACGGCGTTCAGAACCCCAGACGGTTTTTTTGAGTGGCTTGTCATGCCTTTCGGCTTGACAAACGCACCCGCTTATTTCATAGACCTAATGAGCAAGGTGTTCAGAGAATTCGTCAACAAATTTGTGGTTGTCTTCGTAGACGATATTTTGATCTTCTCAAAGAATGAGGAAGAGCATGCTCAGCATCTGAAAGAAATCATGGATACTCTCCGCGCACATCAACTAAAAGATAAGTTCTCCAAGTGCCACTTTTGGAGAAGGAAGGTAAGATTTCTGGGGCATATAGTGTCCAAAGAGGGGTTGGTTGTGGACCCCGCAAAAGTGGTGGCAGTGCAAGATTGGAAGACACCAAGGAATGCAACCGAAGTCCGAAGCTTTCTTGGGCTAGCCGGTTTTTACCGAAAGTTTATTAGGGTTTTCGCGAAAATCTCAGCTCCACTCGCAAGGCTAACAAAGAAGAATTTGGCGTTCACTTGGGATTTGGACTGTGAGTTTGCTTTCCATCGATTAAAAACGGCTCTCACAACAGCCCTAGTTCTGACTTTGCCAGATGGAAGCAAAATGTTCACAGTATACACAGATGCATGTGAAACGGGACTAGGCGCTGTTCTAATGCAAGAAGGAAGGGTAGTAGCTTATGGTGGAAGACAATTGAAAGTTCATGAAAAGAACTACCCAACGCACGATCTCGAGTTGGCCGCCATCGTCTTTGCGCTTAAGTCTTGGCGCCATTATCTCCTAGGTGAGAAGTTCGAATTATACACTGACCATAAATCGTTGAAATATCTCTTCTCGCAGAAGGATCTTAACTTGAGGCAGCAAAGATGGATGGAGTTTCTTGCCTCGTATGATTTTGAAATTTCCTATACTCTCAGCAAAGGCAACGTAGTAGCAGACACGTTGAGCCGAAAGAAACCGACCTTAAGCCCGCTCTTTGTAGAGAGGCAAATCTTGGAGTATATAGCCAGTTTTAACTTTAGCACCTCCTCGGATTTTGTACTGGGTTTGTTAGCATCTCTCGAAGTACGCCCTACTCTCTTGGACTCAATAGGGGCTGCACAACGTGAAGACCCTCAGCTTGTTGATGTGATTGATAAACTTATTAGGGGTGAGACTTCTAGTCACCTCAGTAGATACGCCATCGATGATAAGGGTTGGCTAAGGCGAGATGGAAGATTATGCGTCCCACAAGCAAGGGAGTTGACAAAGAAGGTTCTCGAGGAAGCGCATCATTCCAAGATGACTATACACCCTGGCGGTGACAAGATGTACAAGGATATAAAAAGTACTTTCTTTTGGAGAGGCATGAAGCAAGACGTAGCAAATTTCGTTTCTAAGTGCATAACCTGCCAACAGGTCAAGGCGGAACAGAAGAAACCTGGAGGACTACTTCATCCTTTAGAGGTCCCACAGTGGAAGTGGGATAGCATTTCAATGGACTTCATTGATGGACTACCTAGGTCGAGAAGAGGCAATACTAGCATTTGGGTAATAGTGGATAGGCTTACTAAGAGCGCCCACTTCATACCTATCAAGAGTAAAAGGACTGCCTCATCTCTAGCATCTCTTTATCTCAAGGAAATAGTTCGACTCCATGGGATACCCTCCAACATTGTTAGTGACCGAGACCCTATCTTCACAAGCGAGTTTTGCGCGGAGTCTGCAAGAAGCTGTAGGCACACAGTTATGTTTGAGCACGACCTATCACCCCCAAACCGATGGCCAGACAGAAAGGGTGAATAGAGTTTTAGAGGATCTTTTGAGACTTTGCGTTCTTGAATTTGGAGGGACTTGGTAGGATCACCTTCTTTTAGTGGAATTTTCCTACAACAACTGCTACCAAGCTACCATTGGTATGGCGCCCTTCGAAGCCTTGTATGGAAGACCGTGCAAATCGCCAATTTGTTGGTGGGAGTCTACAGATAAGCTTATACTTGGGCCAGACATGACTCGAGAGACTTCGGAGAAAGTGGACTTGATACGGAGAAGGATGAAGACAACCCAAGACAGAAAAAAATCCTACACCGACAAAAGAAGGACCGACCTTGAGTTTGAGGTTGGGGACAGGGTTTTCCTTAAGGTATCTCCTTTAAGGAACGTCGTTCGCTTTGGATCCACAGGAAAACTAGCACCAAGATTTGTAGGACCATTTCCTATCGTTGAGAAGGTTGGGAAGATGGCCTATAGATTAGAGCTACCCGAGAGACGGGCCGGAGTGCACAACGTCTTTCATGTATCTCACCTCCGGAAGTGTTTGCATGAGTCTGCGGAAGTGGTCGAACCTAACATTCTAGAAGAAGCCGAAGTGGAACGTGAAGCAACTATGAGGAGAGTTCCAACCTACATCTTAGGAACTAAAGTGAAAAAGCTACGCAACCGCGAAGTCAAACTCGTTAAAGTTCAGTGGAGCGACGCCGATGAAGACGCGACTTGGGAAACTGAGGACAAAATACGCGCTGCCTACCCTCTTCTTTTTGAGGGTACATCTTTGATCTCTCTCTTTTTCCTTAAGTTATGCCTTATCTATTTTTTTAGGTATATCTCCTCGGTCCTTTTCCTAACTCCTTAGGTAGAAAACAAGTGGATGCAAGCATGTATTTGAAAACATGTTATGGATGATGGCTGCAAATGGTTGCTAGGGATTGCTAGTGGTTGCTCGTGGATGCTTATACACACACACCCTAGGTTTTAGATTGGCTCAGTCACTTCATATTGCATATGCATATATGTATTCTCATTTGAATATGGTTGAAACTTGATATGATGTCATATGGTTGTCGCATTTGTATGAATAAGTTGTGCACTCATGTAGAATTATGGGTAGGAAAAATTTGCATACATAATGGATTCATGACACTTACATGATTCGCATTAAGGAGGTCAACTGAATCAGTAGACTGCCTGATTTCTGCATTAGATAAGGACATGTACACACACTATGCATATGATCATGAAGCATTAGAAGTCTTTTAAGGACAGTGGACGCCTGTGTTTGTTGGTTGAGTAGATGGACTGTTGGATGGTAGGATATACATTCTTCCTAACTTGAAGATTTCAGGGATGAAATCCTTTTAAGGGGGGAGAATGTAACACCCTGTGAATTCTATAACATTAAGCTTCACAAATTAAAGTGTAATTAATTCTAAATGAAAGAATTAAGGGAAATGGTTTACGCCATTGCGTCCATCTCGAAATTCTGCTTAAGATAGAGTCCGAGTTTGCATGAATCGGACTCCGTATGAAGGAGTTATGACCATCGGAAGTTTCAGAATAAAATTTAAAATTCAAACAGCTCAGTTTTAAATTCGAAATTCGAAAAACAGGTTCAAACTGGGTTGGGTGGAAATATTCCCGCCCAGGGACCAGGTCGCCAATAGGGTCGACCATGGTGTCGACCTGGTCACCCCAGGTCGACCACACAGTCGACCTGGGTGTCGACCTGCCAGTCGACCTACCTGGTCGACCTGGCTGGCTAGGTATGGCTCTGGCTCGAATTTCTGTGGCTCGGTGTGTCATTAGGGCTGACATGTCACCTCTTGATTGGCTCTTTGAACTTTGTATGGTCTAGATTCCTCCTGTCTTCATCTGACGGCTCAAAACAATTTAAAAATCTATAAATACACCCTAAGTCTCAACTAAAAATTCACACAAAAAAATAAGATGGGAGTCGTCATGCAACAGGAAGGAATTGAGCATAGCCGTCAAGAGAGAGGAGCTTAGAGACGAATCAAATTAAGAAGTAGACTAAAGCTTAATCAAATTAATCAACGCAACGATAATCTACCCAAAGGAACGCATCTCAATTTCAGAATTCAGAATCCAGAATTCAAGATTCTGCATTCGTTGTAATTATAGTGACCCTTCAGAATATGAATAAAAACTGTGACGTGATGAAAATAGAATTGTGTTATTGTATGATTAGGATATTAATTCTGTGTATTGTAATAATTCAGTCATGACTTGTGTATTGATATTTGTGGCATAAATTGATTGATGCAAGACTATTGGACATTTGTATATCAAAGTAATAGCAATAGCAAGTTGTGGCAAAAACTAGTAATTGATCCCTTTATGTTTATGTCGATGGCATGGACTATATACATTCCCTTAGTCTAAGTTAGAGATTATGTAAACATGTTCTAGATTTGAGACCTTTTATGCCTACATGATCCAAAACCTATAAACACATTCTTATGCTTATTTGCAAGTATAATTGGATCTATGTTAAGTATCGTTTGGGTTACATAAACTATGCAAGTTCATGTTGAAATAGGCTATATGATTTGATGTTAAAATTGGACATTTTGGTGAATATACAACATGCTAGTTTTGTGGTTGACATTATGCCAAGTTAAACATGTTTAAACCCAAGTTTGTACAAACCTAAACTATGCCATTTCATATGTCACCTACTTAGTTATACTTTGATTTGAATGCAAGTTCACATGACCCATAATTTATGTTAGTATCGCTAAATTGCAAGTTCATGCGCCACACACCCTTATATGTTGTAAAATATTACATGTTCTTGATTTCCCCTTTTCTCACGTTTATAAAGTTGGGTTGAATTGTGTCGAGCCCAACACTTGTTATGATGTTGCGAACGTACAAACGGGGGTAATAACGTTGGGTGTAAAACATGGAAAATATATGTTGGCATGGTTGGTACATGCCAACGACAAAAACATTTAAGCAGTATGAATTGTTATACCCAAGAATAAAGGACATGACATTTACATATAATTGAGAAGTGATAAAATATGTAAATTTAGAAAACACGGTATGCTTAACCCGAGGTTGGATTGAGTTGTGACGTAAACCCGCCCGGACCCGCCCGGCTGTCCAGTAGTCACAACAATACCTATCCAATGTGGGTGGTTAAGCATTGAGCCCAATAAGGACCCGAGGTTAGACTTAGCTACGGTGTAAACCTGCCCGGAACCGACCGGCACATCCAGTAACCGTTGCAATATCTGTCTAATGTGAGTGGTCAGGTGCTTTAAGAGGCTAAGGAGAGATGGTAGGGTTAAGTCAACTATGAACACTTAACCAAATTCAACATGTTAACAAGAATTGATGGGTGGGGTTAGGTAAAGACAGACACTTAACCACTTAACATGTTTGACTAGAAAACCCTAGTAACGAGGGACCCGTTTCAGCAGTAACCCAAGTTAGGTATCATGGTACCCTGAAACTAGGCAGGGTGGGGCACGATTACTGGGCTGATTGTAAGCGGTCAAAGCGACGGCGGTGGGTGCAACAGTGTAGGTTCTAACGGGGTGCGGGCGTGCACACAACAGACAAGCAGGGCACTGGGGGCACCAGTAGTATAACCTATGCCTTCTAGAATTGTATCGGGGCCACCACCATGGGTCTTGATACACCCCATGGTGGGACCAGCATAGGTATCTACAATTCTTGGGGGCCGTATGACACATGTTTACGCGAGTAGGAGCCGATCTTTAGAAAATGGGGATCACTTCACCCTCACCATGGGGTTCCAGTTAGAATAAGCTCTAGTGGGTGCAGAGATATAGTGTGTGTGCGATAGTATATTCTATTCTAAACGACACTTCCTTAGCTTGTGACACTTTCCTGTTTTCAGTTTATATCTATCATGCCCTTTTTCTTATTCACATACCGAAGAGTTACTAGATTTACTCAGGCTTTATGTCTGACTCTATTTTCTTTTCGTCTTCTTTTCTTTTGTCCCCCCCAGGTCCACAGGGAGGAAACAACCAAGCTTAGTACTCTTTTGCAAGCTTCAAGACTGTAGACGTATGGTTTGGATCTCTTTTGCATGGACCATGGCTTTGGATATCACTTTGGGGATTTTTGTTACTTTTATTTATGTTTTTATGCTTCTTTAATAATCATGACAGAAATGAGGTTGTAATGATGGAAGTATTTTGAGACAATTATGGAAAAGTTTTGTTTGAACACGTATTGATGAAATAAAAGTCTGTTTGGTTTCCGTTGTTTAAAATATGTGTATTTATATCTGCCTTGTGTTTATCTGTGGCTTTTACTTATAAACCTCCGCCAAAGTTAAGGCATTCCCTTTGTGAGTGACCTTAACAGAGGTGGGGTGTTTCAAAAAGCTGTTATATATATTATATTTATTCCGCTGCGATGTGAGATTCTGTATAGTTGTTCAATTCTGTCTCCTATCTATTTTCTTCTATTCTAATTTTTTTTCTTTCTATTTCTCATCCGCTAGCTTCTTTCTGTTAATGATCCAATAATTTCTGGTGTTTGGTTAGTCGATATGGTATTTGTATCGATAATTAGGATCGAAAAAATGATGGTACGTTACAATGGTATCAGAGATTAGGTTGAGCGAACACCTAAGATCTAGTGGGGGTTTACTCATTAGAGACAAGGTCAGTTGTACCCTAGAATGAGTTGAGTGTATATATATACAAGAGTGCATATTTGTTAATTGATTAAAACAATTGTTTTATATTGTGTTGACTTGTCTGTTGAGTGGTTTATGAATTCTGATCGAATCATAAGACGCTCAAAGTCAATAGGAATTTCTAAACACTTGAACAGGGAAATGTGACACGATATTGTTTTAAAGTGGGTAAATGAAATAATTTTACCTAAAATTTTATTTTGATATAGAAGGAATAATTTTCTGAAATTATTATAATATATGGATGTGTTGGTTGTTATTATTATAATCAAATGAGATTATAAAATTGAAACGGTTATACATATAACCAAATAGAATTTGTATATGAAAGAAATATATAAATAAGATTAATTAAAATTGGATTCAAACCAAAATTCGAAATCTTAAATCCTGGGTGTTTGGAAAAATATTTTCTGAAGTATATTAAAATTATATAGCTTTGTTTTGGGAAGATTTTTGAACAAAAATCATCTTGAAATGGATTTTGGAAATATATAAAGCATTGAACAGTGGCTGGAAAATAATTCCAATGATGACTACAACATCGTCAGTGTTAATTTTTTGAGTTCTAAGTGATGGATTGCTACCTTAGAAAAGTTTTTGAATGGAAATTTGTTTGAAAGAAAACAAGTTGGTTAAAAAATTCAAATGTTCTGAAATTGAGATGATTATAAGTATCTGTATATATTTATGTGATTTCAAAAGAATTTAAAATAGAAACCCGGGGATTTGAACTTTGGAAAAGCAAGTTAAATGGATCGAATGAATAAATTGATTAGAATCAATTTAAATGCATATGAATGGAATATGAATTGGATGTGAATGCATTGATTGAAAATCATTTGAATTAAATAAATGTGAGTATATATGATGTGTGATGTAAATTGAAACCAAAAGTTTTGGTACTAAAATTGTAAGAAGTATGAAATGTTGAGTTTCATCATAAGTGGATTTTGAAAAGTTAACGGGTTTAAAGCATTTTTCCTACCTTAGTAATTTCGGAGACGAAATTCTTCTAAAGGGGGAGAATGTAACGACCCGGATTTTTGATCGATTTATTTTAAATTTTTAATATTGTTTTAAATGTTGTATCGATAATAAAAATGAATTTTTATATTGAGTTATCAATTAAATAATCGAAATACGATTTATTGCCAATATATAATTATAATAATACGAAAATCTAAAATAAATCAATTCGAAATTTAAAAACTGAGTCAGAATGATTCAAATGATTAATAGAAAATTCTATTGGAATAGAAACGACGACGATGATAATTTATTATTGAATAATTTATTTATTTTGAATTTAAATTATAATATATCGATTGAATACATTTATTTTATACATATACGTTGGAACTAAATTTCAGAATCTATTCTATTGAGTTCAGAATAGCATTATAACTTTGAAACATCAGTTACATTAAAATAAAGGATTCGTGATTTCAAGTTATGAACCCCGAGATATTTTATTAGTGGATAAGCTTGAAATCAAATCACGTTAAATCTAAACCTAAATCGAATTAAATGAAATGTACTTAAACTATATCTACCTATGTAACGCGCAAGCCTATTCCTTCAGGCTTAAGCTTCTCCATCTATATAATTCACATCGTTGTTTTCATTTTTTCTGCAATCCAAAAGCTTCAGGAAATAATAAATGTCACTCTTCATTTTATTCAAAACTTCAATTATAAATAAAAGGCCGCTACCCCTTCCCTTATATCTTCTTCAGTAACTAATTCGTTCGAACTGTTTTCCCCCTTTTCTTAATTTTTTTTTTATCAAATTCTTATAAATCAAATACTTGGCGAAATTGGATAATTCGAGATTCAGGTATCCTCTTTCTCGCGAGCATCAATTCTATACAATAAATTTAGGGTGCAAGGCTCAGTAGAGAGGTTGACTTTTGTGCATCGGAGTTAGAGCATGGCGCAGTAACTTGGATGTGTTCAATGGTTTCATCTATCGTGCGTGATTTCGGGAAAGTGGATGTTCGAAGCTGCAATAACTGGAGGACCAATTTCGAGTAGTGATGAATTTGTGGTTGCGATGGACGGAAGGGATTCACATCTGTAGGTTGCAATAGTCACTGTTACTGTAGTTTTCCAACATCGAGCAAGGGTGAGGTCGACATTTTACATTTTCCTAAGTTATTTGAGTTTTCCAGAGAAGATGAGTGGATGTCGGGGACATTATTGGTGGAGTAGTAAGAATATGACATTGGGTTTTTGAGAGGTTTATATGGAATCTTAGGTAATAGAAGTAGGGGCGGTTTTCTTATATGAAGAACATAGAGGAGTTAAATCATAGAAGGAGATGATTTAAGTGATTATGTGAGGTATATTTATATTTTAAATATTTATGTAAACTAGTTTATGTAATAAGTAACTGATGAATGAAAATTATAAAACCTATGGAGTTAGAATTCATAGATTAATATCCTGTATTGGGCATATGGGACAAGGAATAAGGTGCCCCGGGTTTCGTTCAGACCCAGAATGGACTTGTGAATGGATTGTGTCTGACAGTGTATTGTATACTGTATTCGTCTAAATATATATTTGTTTGGTGGCGGAGAATTTATTCTCTTTCTTAACACCCTTCTCTGAGACGTATGAGCTTAAAGGTTATATATTAGAAAAAATCAATGGTATGGTATGGATTGACAATGTGGCATGCTAAGATGCAAATTACAAAGGCATTTGTTGAAAAACAGGGCTTTGTGGATGATGATCAGAGTAGAGCTTTAAGTAGCATAGCCCTGTGTATAGCGTTAATTCGCGAGCATCACACCCCGGTATGAGTAAAAAATGGGATAGTGATTGCAGGGAGTGCATGCGTTCCTTTCTAGCTGGAAGTGATGTCTGTTAGAGTTTATGCCCTAGAGGCAATCCATTTGATATGATTAATAACATTGCTGATTTTATTATTTTATTTTTGAATAATAATAATATTCTGTTATATTATATTTACTACGTAATATAAATATTAACATAACAGAAGTCCTTAGAATAATAATACAAAATTATATAGTTCGAGTAAGACTTGAACTTGAGATGATATAATATATTAAGTATTATAATTCTTAAATGTCCCTAGTAAAGTTTTGTTGTTTATATAGGATAACAATAAAACATTGGGACTAGTATGTTGATTGACAGATGATCACATCTCATTGGTCATTAATATACGTGATATTAATGTCAAGATATAAATACGTATTGGAGAATAGCGTATTGGGCTAACCCAACGTGAGAAAACTACTTGGAATATAATTAACAGTATCATAATTTATTCTCATACTGGCAGTGATGTAATGGTCCTTAGACCTGAAATCATTATTATTCGAGGATATTTGTGTTTTGATATCGTCTAAAGTTACTCGTAACAGAGTAACGATAACAGTGATTATTGGATACATCTCGAATCGAATGAAAATTATGAATGGTCTTGATGGAATTTAACCCTACGATATATTTGTAGTGATATCCACGGGCCTCTTGATTGAGTGAGACTGTGAAATGCGTGGCCGTGCTCAAATATTTATTTGTTTTAACAGTCTACTCATTGATCATGAAAAAACTTATAAAATCATAAAGAGGGTGTTACGTTCCATGCCTCGAGTTCAATCCTGGATATATTGGTTAAAAAGGATCATATTACATTGATACACTGGCCACCGAAGTGTTGTATCGAATCGTTGATTTTTTATAACTTGGGTAGCAGTGATGTATTACTAGATGCTGCTAATTGTTTATAAATTTAAATACGACTTAAAATTATTTCCAACGTTATTTTAACCTATAGGGTCACACAACTAGAACACTATAAAAGGGAGAACCATCATTAAGAAAATATTAAATAAGTACATAAAATGTTGATATTTAATTTTGTTTGAAATGGTAAAAGGAGATTTATGGGTTCCAATTATTAAGGGTTTCATTTGCTTTTAAAAATGGTGTGTCGACCCCTTTTTCTCTATTAAGCGGATAAGATCAGATTAAATAAGAGATTTTGAAACCCTAGAAAATTGAAAAGAAAATCCTCCATCGGCTAGTACCGACACTCTTTTCATTCGATTACGTTTAAAAAGATTGAAATGGCATTTGTGGACTACTCTAGAGGCGACAACATCACCTGTCATGCTCAGATACGATTTGATTCAATGTCTCGTTTCGACTGCGCAAAATGATGAAGCTTTGAAAGGTTTGATTTTCGATCTACAATTTAATTCATAGATTCTATCTATTTATTTGACATGTATTCGAACTAAAATAAACCAACAATGGTATCGGTTTCAAGGTTTGAATAAAAATTGTATTTTGATTTTAATCTTGGTTTTATAGATCTAGTAATTGCAAAACTACAAACCGTCATGAACCCTAAATTAATTGTGTAGCGATTTAATGTGCATATCTGATGCAAAAATCGATTTACTAAAAAATCTATTTTATTTTTGATATGAAATAGAACATGATTCCATGGATTGATATTTGATATCGATTCAAACTTAAATTGTTAATATGTGCTATGATTGGAGTTTGAGAATCTGGATATATTTATGGTTGTATTGTCGAATACATTATAATTTCACTTTAAGTTTTATAATGAAATGAGTTAGAGTTTAACAGTACTGGTTTTAATTTTGAAATGAAAAACTGTTTCATTTGAAGGTGAACTAATATTAGATATTAATTTAAATGAATGCATCTTAGACAACTAAACCATATATACATGGATTTAGTCTGAAGAACAGTTTCAATCTAATTATATGATTGCCTGATATAATGAATTGAGTGATATGTACACTGAAACGAATCTAGTAAAAGGATGAAACATAGTTACAGTTCTGATGTAAAGTTGTTTCATCTTGAATGTAATTCACATTTAATTTCAATTCGGAAATAATTTAAAGATTGATATTAGATATCAATTATGATACCAATTCCGTGATAACCCCAAACTCCCGTAATACGAAAGCAAGGATAATCATTGGAATATAACACATAAACAATAACATCAGATAATGTACATAAATTACACTGGGAATAATATATCATCAGAATTACACCGCATAATAGGATCATACTTAGTCCAAATTACAGTTTCAGCTTAATATAAAATGTCTGCAGCGGAATCAAACATAATATACTAAATGAAGTCTGAGCAGCATAATAGAAATAATAGAATCCATCTTCATATCCATAGCTATCCAGAATAGATCTGCTAAAACCTGAATACAAGGCTGCCCATGTGGAAAGAGGGCACCCGAGTTTGCAAAGTGAAACAAACTACGAGTCAGTCATGGGACTGGGATGAGAAATCTTACTTAACCTATTTAATAATAAGGCTAATTACAGGACCATGCCGCTAATGCGGAACAGGTTTACTCTATTGGATTGCCAGTGCATAAATAAAGTAAATTATTAAAACAACGCAATGCTTTTTAGAAAAATGAAACCATTGTAAGACTCAAGTCCCATCACACAATGTAACGCAAACCGGAGGATAGAGTTTTACTTATAATGGTAAAAAATGCTTGATACAATAAAATAGATTTGATATTGTTATTAGTGTATATATGTTTTTAAAACATTTCAATCATAATGTATCAATCATAGATGGCATAACTACCATATATTAGGTCGCCTTACTAGTTTTACAATCAAAACTACATGGTGTCGTATTGGAAGTTAGATTTCCATCATGAACCAAGGCAAGGGATCGTCCTTACCGATTTCGAGACTCTCTAGCCCGAGCCTCAGGACAAATACTCAGTCAAGCCCTTAAGATCGCCAGGGCTGGTCCACACATATGTTAGTGGATTAGTAATGCCTGAACAATACGTCTCCCCATCCTATGGGGCATAAATCCGAGTCATTAGGGAGTCAATATCCGAGATACCTTGCTTTCCATCATCCACATAAGTGAAAATGTCTGGGCTCCATACCATGACACCACTTCGGCTAGAAAGAAACGCATGTTCTCCCTGAGGTCCTTCTCCCGTTTCTGGTTCATACCGGGGTGTGAGGCTCGCTAAGTAACGCTATACACAAAGCTATGCTAAATAAAGCTGTGCTTTGATCACCAACCACAAGGCTCTGCTTTTCAACAATAAGCCTTGATCATTTGCATCTTGGCATGCCACACTGACAATTCACGCCATGCGATTGATGTCTACCAATATATAACCTCTGAGCCCGTACGTCTCAGAGAAGGGTGTTAAGAAGGAGAATAAATTCTCTGCCACCAAACAGATATATATTAGATAGAAATCAGTCAGCACAGAATAAAATCCAGTGTCAAACATACATCCATTTACAAGTCTGTTCGGGGTTTGAACGAAACCGAAGACACCTTATTCCTCGTTCCATATGTCCAATATGGAAGAGAGGCTCTCGTATATCCGGACAATCAACAAGTACGTCCGGACAACCACCACTGTAACCCTTTCAAGGCAGCTACTCCAATCAAAGGCATCAGTAGTCATCCATTCGATGTGAAGATCGCCGGTCTTCAAATCTTCGACTTCCAGTCGTCATATAATTATTTGAAATGAGATTTAACTCGGCCTTTTCGAATAATTCGCGAATATGTATATCATTCAAATCAATTGTTTTCATTCCACGTCGTTTATCATATTTTGTAATGATTTATCGCTATATATATATATATACACATACATACATATATATATATAGCCATTTTTAATTAAATGACGCTTCGGGTCATTACATGGCCTTGGCACTGTTTTCATAGAAATTTGATTTACACATTTCTCAAAATCAAACCGTTGGATCTTAGAAAATTTTATATCATTGGAAAGACCTTTCCAAAGCGAACCCAACGGTCCCAGTTTTGGGAAAACCCGATAGTCGGATCTTTCGGTATAATAGTTTGAAGTAACGATTTCAAACAGCGAACTACAGCTGCGCGATTTGTTTTATTTCAAACCATAAAAATGTAATCTTTTAATACATTCTTTCATTATATTGAAAAATGTAATTTTTCATACATTCTTTTATTACATTGAAAAATGTGATTTTTTAATCATTCTTTCATTACATTGAAAAATGTAAATTTTCTTACATTCTTTTATTACATTGAAAAATGTGATTTTTTTAATCATTCTTTCATTACATTGAAAAATGTAATTTTTCTTACATTCTTTTTTTACATTGAAAAATGTAATTTTTTTAATCATTGTTTCATTACATTGAAAAATGTAATTTTTTATACATTCTTTCATTACATTGAAAAATGTAATTTTTCTTACATTCTTTTATTGCATTGAAAAATGTGATTTTTTAATCATTCTTTCATTACATTGAAAAATGTAATTTTTCATACATTCTTTTATTACATTGAAAAATGTAATTTTTTTAATATTAACACATTTAATAGACAATACATCTTTTTCTAAGGACGCATTTACATTGAAAATGTAAATTTCAATGTAAAAACATTTTTATTTAACAATGCTATTCTTTTTGTATATTTACATTTAAAATGTAAATTTCAAGTAAACACATTTTTATATAACAATGTTCATTTTTAATGTTTCATTTACATTAAAATGTAAATTTCAATGTAAAATCATTTTTATAAAACAAATGACCATTTTTGACTTACAACAAAATTATGAATTTCTATTTTAACATATGATGATCATTTTATAAAAATAAAATTGTAGTTTTATTGTTAAACAAATTTTCTACTCGTACTGTGATCATTTTCATATTCAATAAAAACAATGTACTTTTTTATTGTTAATCAATTTTTCTTTAACTATGATCATTTTCATATTTAATAAAAAAATGTATTTTTTTATTGTTAATCAATTTTTCTTTAACTATGATCCTTTTCATATTCAATAAAAAAAATGTATTTTTTTTATTGTTAATCAATTTTTCTTTAACTATGATCATTTTCATATTCAATAAAAAAAATGTATTTTTTTATTGCTAATCATTTTTTCTTTAACTATGATCATTTTCATAATTTATATATATACATTGAAAATCTAATTTTTATATTATTCAAACAATTTTGTATAACAACATGAACATTTTATAAGTCAAGAATATTTCAGAAAATTTCGGCAGCATAAGGGTTGTGTAATTAAAATCGACACCGTCCCTAGTACGACTCCTCGCACTAATTAGGCCTCGCGGAAATACAAGGGTTTCATTTCCTAATACATTTTTATTTCTATACAATGAATTTTCCACAAACACGAACAATTTTGTTTCAATCACCAAAAATCAACCAATTCCACATCACAATACAATCAAGTCGTCCAAGGTCTGTGGACGACGGGTGTCGGGAGTTTCTAAACTCCGTCTGCAACTTAATATATTTTTATTTATTTAATTCGAATTCAGAAATCTCACATTTCTTTTTATTTCTTCTAAAATTGTAGAATGCTCCAAAAACTATGCGGTCTCTTCTGAATTGTAGATCTCGATTCAAGGATTCCAACGCATCTTGAATTATTGAATTCTAATTGAAAATGGCCAAGTTATGATAGTTTGAAGCTTAATCATATTAATAATATAATTAAATATATAATTAATTTTTTAATTACATAGGTTGAGAATCACGTGACTCCTTCCTCTTCGTTCTATACAGAACATCGCGAACCCAAAACTACACCAAACCTCTCCCTATCGCACTCCACTCAGAAGCCTCCAATCCCGATCCAACACCGCCACTTCGTAGCCGCCATCACCCTCTATCCATGCCTAGAATAGCTCCAAACTCAGTGGTCCTATTAGTGCTGAAATATGCCGCGAAGTCGACGGCTTTAGGGCTCGATTTCCCCTGAATCTCCAAATGAAATTCGATCACAACCGTATCAGCTTGAAGAGCTCATGATGCTCTTGAAATTTAGCTTTGGAAGTATGATTTAATTTGAAGAGAAATAGAATAAATTAACGGATTTGTTTAGGAGGTTTTTGGCGATCGATTTTCAATGGTGGCGGCTACTGTATATTAGGATTAGGGTTTTACTGTATATACTAGGTATTTATAGAGTATATTATATATTATTTAATTTTTAAATTCAGAAATAACTTGTTAAACCATCCGAACTCCAAACGAAACCCGACGACTATTTCCCCTAAATAAATACACCTATTTCGGACATGGTGGGATATGTTTCGTAACCCAATTCGGTTGTTACGATATGTTTTTCTTTAAATTAAAATATAAAGCATTTAATTATTTAATTTAATCGTACATTTTAATTTACCAGGGTCACATACCGACTCTAAAAATTCCCGAAAAATAAATATAGCTATGTTTTGACGGTACGACCCTAAAAAAATTAATTTCGTCGAATTTGGAGACCATTTAAAAAAATGATCATTTTCTAGTCGATTCAAATTGACTGAAATTGACAAAACATATTTTCCTTTGCCACACTCACATATTAATTCCAAAAATTATGAAAA
Organism: Allium sativum; assembly: GCA_030737875.1. Lineage (NCBI taxonomy): Eukaryota > Viridiplantae > Streptophyta > Magnoliopsida > Asparagales > Amaryllidaceae > Allium > Allium sativum. The sequence goes on from CM060913.1 coordinate 41,937,863, forward strand.
TTAGAATCTTGCAACAATTTGACATTCTGGATCCAACCAACGTGGTTTTTTCGAAAATGGACGTCATTTGCAAAATGGCTATTTATACGGGCTATATATTATATTAAATTCCATAGTGACTATTCTGAATATTCAACTGGCCATAACTTTTGATTCCTGCTATGAATTTCAATTTTTCAGATTCATTGGAAAGATATTTTTAAACAGATTCTAATATTTTCAGTTTCACCAAAATCCGAGTTATTTTGCATCTTGTACATTCAGTTAAAGTTCAAATTCAAATTTTCAAACTACTGCGCTATTTCTAACTCCTTTTAAAATTAAAATAAATATATTCGTTCAAACTTCGATTTAAATAAAATTTTAATCGTTATTAGTTAAAATAAATTATTTTAACTGTTCAAAATTCAATAAAATAGCCAAAATAAAAATTTTAAATTGGTTCTGATTTTCCGGGTTGTTACAATCTCCCCCCCTTAAGAACTTTTCGTCCCCCAAAAGGAAACAACAGTAAAGTAGGAAACAAAACAGAAAATGTAAAATATTGTAAATATACCTTGCACTAAAGCTAGTTAGAGATATCCACTCTGCACTGGGGATAAGCCTGTTTGATGCTATCCTCAGTCTCCCATGTATAGTCTCTAGGATCTCCGGTCCACTACACTTTGATTAGATGGATTCTTTTGTTCCTCAGAACTCGGGTTTCTTTTCCAATGATCTTTACCGGCTCTCTTCTTACTGCTAAGCTTGGGATAATCTCCAAATCCTGATGTGCAGCTTTCTCCACAATCAAGTTTGGATCATGTGCATGCTTCCGAAGTTGAGACACATGGAATACATCATGTACCCCTGGCAACCAATCAGGCAGCTAAACCCTGTAAGCGAGAGTTCCAATTCTTTCTAGAATAGGGAATGGATCAATGAATCTAGGAGCCAACTTCCTAGTCTTCCCAAAACGAACTATTCTCTCAATGGGGAAACTCTCAGATACACATAATCACCAACAGCAAAATCTAAATCCCTTCTTCTTGAATCTGCGTAACTTTTTTGTCGGCTCTGAGCTGTTAGTATTCACTTCTTAATGAAATCTACTTTGTCTGAAGCTTCTCGAATCATGTCGGGACTCAATACTAGTTGATTGCCTGGTTCAACCCAACATGCGGGAGACCTACAAGGCCTGCCATACAATGCTTCGAATGACGACATTTGCAAGCTTGCTTGGTAACTGTTATTATAAGAGAAACTCGACCAAATGCAAGTGATCTTCCCATGATCTGCCAAAGTCAAGAATACATGCCCGCAACAAGTCCTCCAGTATACGGTTCACCCTCTCAGTTTAACCATCTGTTTGAGGATGATAAGCGGTGCTCAGATTTAACTTTGTCCCCAACTCCTGTTGGAATGCTTCTCAGGATTTACTAGCAAATATTGGATCACGATCACTAACAATGCTACTGGGAACTCCTAGTAGTCTGACAATTTCTTTAAAATAAATTTTCGCCAAAATTTGAGTTGTTCTATTAGATCGGACAGGAATAAAATGGGCAGACTTCGTGAAACGGTCTACGATCACCCAAATACTGTCCTTACCTTTTCTGGTTCGGGGCAAGCCATCAATAAAATCCATGGAAATTTGATCCCACTTCCAACTTGGAAACTCTAGTGGTTGTAACAATCCGACAGGTTTCTACTGATCAATTTTGACTTATTGGCAAGTAGAACACCTGCTGACATAAATGGAAATGTCTCTTTTCATAGATTTCCACCAGAGTGTGCACTTGAGATCATGATACATCTTGCTCACCCATGGATGAATACAAAGCTTGGATTTGTGACATTCGTCCATTACTTCCCTTCCGAGCTCAAGAATATTCGGGACACAAATTCAGCCTTTTAACCTCAAAACTCCCTTGTTATCTATTTGGAAACTATAGGGTTCGCCTTCCGGAACTCTTTTGTTAATTCTCTGAATAAATTCATCATCCTTCTGAAGAGTAGATATTTTATCAATCAATGTAGGTGTAATGATAAGTTTGGCGATGATAAGATTGGCGACGACTGTATTCTTCCTGCTGAGTGTATCGGCTATAACATTGATTTTCCCTGGAGTATACAAGATGTCCAGATCATAAGCCGAAAGAAATTCTAACCAACGTTGCTGCCTCAAATTCAAGTTCTTTTGGGTAAACAGATACTTCAAGGATTTATGATCTTTATATAATTCGAACTTCTCACCCAAAATATAGTGCCTCCATATCTTTAAAGCAAACACGATGGCCAACAACTCAAGATCATGAGTAGGATATCTCTTCTCATGTGGCTTCAATTGACGGTTAGCATAAGCAACTATTTTGTCTCTTTGCATTAATACCGCACCAATACCTTCAATAGAAGCATATGTCCAAACTTTCAAATATTGATTGCCATCAATAATAGTCAACACTGGAACAATAGTCAATCTCAATTTCAGCTCTTGGAAAGCCGCCTCACATTCCAGTATCCAATTAAACTTTGTGTGCTTCTTTGTAAACTTCGTTAATGGACAAGATAGCTTCGAAAAATCTTTAACAAATTTCCGATAATAGCCAGCCAATCCTAGGAAACTTCCGACTTCAGTAGGCGTGCTAGGCTGCTTCCAATCTTGAATGGCTATCATTTTACTTGGATTCACTGAAATTCCTTCCTTCGACACGACATGACCGAGGAACTTCACTTCTTCTTGCCAGAATACACATTTAGAAAATTTGGCTTTTAATACATTCTTTCTCAGAATTTCCAAAACTTGTTCCAAACGCTTTTCATGCTCGACAGTTGACCTAGAGAAGATTAAAATGTCGTCGATGAAAACCAGCACAAATTTATTTCAGACATCGCGAAATACTCTGTTCATTAGATCGACAAAATAAGCAGGAGCATTGCATAAACCGAATGACATTACTAACCACTCATAAAATATGTCTGGACCTCCGAAAACCGTCAAAGGAACACACTCTTCGGCAATGCGCATTTGATGGAAACCTGTAGCTAGGTCCATTTTAGAAAATACTTTTGCTCCATTCAAACGATTCAATAAATCATCTATATGGGGCAATAGATATTTGTTCTTCAGTGTTTGCTTATTTAAATCTCGGTAATCCACACACAGTCTGAGAGTACCGTCTGACTTTGGAACAAACACTACTGCTGCACCCCAATTTGAAAAGCTAGGCCTGATCAGACCTTTTTGTAAAAGATGTTTAGTTTGATTGTCCAATTCTTCTTTCTATTTCCATATCATTCTTCGAATAGGATGCACCACTGGCCTTGCATTCAGAACTAAATCAATCCTGAAGTCAATTTCTCTCCGTGGAGGTAAGCTATCAACTTCTTCGAACACATCCGCATAATTCTTAACAATAGGAATATCTTCAATAGCAGTGGAAGAAACCTCAAGAGCAACCCAAAATTCTTTTCTGTATGAATCTGAGCCTACACAAGGTACAACAACATTGGCAAGCTTCGTTTTAATTCTGACAACTCTTTCTGCACATTTGACTTCGGCCTTGTATTTAGTTAACTAGTCCAACCCAAGAATGATGTCAAATTCATTCAGAGAAATCCATGATGATCAAATCAAAAGAAAACTGGTAACGGGAAAAGGAAATAGGCACTTTACAATACACACCGTGAATAAGAGAACCTCCTATCGGATTATGAACTCTAACCGATTCCTTAAGGTTCCTTAGCTTTAACTTCAACTTTTTAACCGTATTGCTTGAAATAAAGCTTTGTGACACACCCGTATCGAACAATACTTTAACTGGAATATTGTTGACACTAAGAGTACCTTCCAAAACATTTGGCCTTTGCTGACTAGCTGGGGGTGTTGGAGTTTCTGCTACTTCATTTACATGAGCTATTACAGACTCCTTTAACAGCAGGCAATCCCTTGCAACATGATCTGTCTGATGGCACTTATGGCATTTCCTTTTACTATGAGATCTCTTTTGCTTCTTAATGGATTTAGATCCATCCTTTCCCCATTTCTTTAGAGATCTGCAATTTATAGATAAATGGCCTTGCTTATTGCAGTTATTGCATATGGCAGTCGTTAATGGTTCTTCTTTGGATCAACCTTTTTCTTATTAGCTTTAGGCTTCTTACTGACCTCAGGCTTTGTGCTTGCCTCTGGGCTATCAGTTTCAAACTTCCTTTTGCTGCCAGAGCTGCCATCTTCTTCATCTTCCCAACCATGTTATTTACCATTATACTCATAGCGGTAAACCATTTGTATCATTTCAGAGAATGGGAGATTCACAAGAGCAAGTACTCTACCTTCGTATTTCTTTTGTAGTCCTTTGATAAATCTCAAATTCTTCCTTGTAGGATCTCGAACTAGTTCTGGAGCAAAGCGAGAAAGTTCACCGAATTTATTCTAACATTCTTAGATGGTCATATCTTCTTATTTCAGATTGTAAAACTCATCATATAGCTGCTAAGTTGCTTCTGGAGGAATAAATATTTCTTTGGTAATTTCTTTAAATCTATCCCAGGATTAAAGCTAAGAGATGGTCATATCTCTTTGAAAATATTACCTTCTGGATTTTCCTCAGTAACAATTTCCCACCAGATTAAAGCTTCGTCTTTGAGTGCCCAAGATGCTAGTAATCTTTTCTGATCATCTCTCAGCTTTAAGCCTTCAAAAATTCTCTTAGCAGAACGCATCCACGCTTGTGTTTCCATAACGGATTCTTTCCCCGAGAATGGTACTCCACCCAGATTTCGATATTTCATCACTAGAGCTTCTAGATCTGTTCTGGTTGTGGAAGCACGATCGGCTCATTAGATTGTCGAACCGTAGAATTACTCCTTTTGTTTATGCCACTCATTTTCTACTATGTCTGCAAATAGCAAAGATTCAGGCCAACAGAAAAGATATTGTAAAGCATAGAGACTTATATTTAAATGTAAATGAATCTACGTGGGTGTATTTTATTCTGCTATACTCATTCTAGGACATTAGTGATCCTATCTATAATGAGTTATTCGCCTTAGAATACTGCTGATTCTTTTTCTGACGAGTTCATTTATATGTTATATTCTGAAGATAAGATTAACCAAAGCTCTGATACCAATTATGATAACCCCAAACTCCCGTAATACGAAAGCAAGGATAATCATTGGAATATAACACAAACAATAACAACAGAACAGAAATATAGAATTACAGCAGATAATGTACATCAAATTACACCGGGAATAATATATCATCAGAGTTACACAACATAAAGGATCATACTTAGTACAAAATACAGTTTCATCTTAATATAAAATGTCTGCATTAGAATCAAACATTATATACTAAATGAAGTCTGAGCAGCATAATAGAAATGATAGGATCCATGTTTAGCTCCATAGCTATCCAGAATAGATCTGCTAAAACCTGAATACAAGGTTGCCCATGCGGAAAGATGGCACCCGAGTTTGCAAAGTTGAACAAACTACGAGTCAGTCATTGGACTGGTATGAGAAATCTTACTTAACCTATTTAATAATAAGATTAATCACAGGACCATGCCTGAAACGATAAGGAATTCCGCTTGATCCGAATCAATCGCTAAACCGACCAAGACCGTTCAAAACCCTTGATTGTTTTGAGAACACGACAGATCAGAACACAAACAGAAGAACATTTTATTGTTAATTACAACAATTCCATCAGAATACAAGAATATACAGAGTATGAATACATATTATACATCAGAGAAATATCAGAGATTTAAATACATTACTGCAGCGAAAAATAATACAATACAAAATTGAAAGAGATATACAAATACAAAGCTTTACGGATATCATTCCAGCTATAAACCAGGTTCCTGTGAATATAAATCTTCCAAACCGAAACTACTAGCTGCCCATGCGGAAAATGAGGGCATCAAGAGTTTAGGTTAAAACAATAAACTCCAGGTCAGTCATGTGACTGGTGTGAGAACTAAAACAGTTATTAATCTTTATTTTAAAGTTAGGTAAATTAAGGGACCACGTCGTATAACACGGAACAGGCTTCCTCCCAAGAATACCAGTGCATAAAACAACAGCGCAATGCTAAATAAAGAACAATTAAGCTATTATAAGACCCAGGTCCTATCACACAATGCAACACAAGCCGGAGGATAGGGTTTTACCTTATAATAGCCAAAGAATGCTTGATACGCTAAATTTCATCTTTTATTATTACTATAAGTGTATAGTGTCAAAACAATTTCAATCATAAGTATCAATCATAAACGACATAAGTGCCCCATACCACTATGTCGCCATATATAGGTTTACAATCAAAACCGCAATTGTCACGTATTGGAAATTGGATTTCCGTTTGTGAACCGAGGCCAAACAGATATATATTTAATAGAAATCAATCACACAGAATAAAATCCAATGTCAGACACATAATCCATTTACAAGTTCGTTCTGGGTCTGAACGAAACCAGAGGCACCTTGTACCTCGCATAGTACGTCTGGACGATCACCAACTGATTCCCTCCTCTTGGGTGTACATCCCAATCAAGATCATCAGTAATCACCCAAACAATGTGAAGAACTCCGGTCTTCAACCACCGTCTTCATCCTCGACACATCGTCGAATCAGTTATTCAGAATGGGATAAACCCGGTCTTTCTGAATTAAAGATTCATTAAAACTCCACTTGGTTTTAATCTTCCCAATAATCACTATCAATGATTATTTAACTTGGGAAATCATATCCTGTCTTTAACTGGGTTAAAGAACCAATGTCATTTAAAACACGGTTCACGATAAACCCAAATCCCATTTGATATTAAATACATGGCTCTGAATAGAAAATATATCGGCTTATATTCAACATCAAATTCTTCGACCAACAAATAACGTATTGGAAAAAACGATATAAATATATCTTCTAAATTTCCATAGCAATATCTGTAAAATCACGAAATCCAACATCGAAATATTCCAAAGACAATTTCGATTCAAATCCATTTCCACTTCATATATTAGAAATTCTAATTATTTTCAAAACCATTTCAAATCCACTTTATTTATTTAAAAAAAATAAATGGAATTATAATTCTAGTACAAAACTAGTTCATTTCGATAAAAATCTATTTTTATCTTTTCAAATTTGGAAATTTTCATCCCAATTCTTTCCAAATCATTTCTTGTGATTTTACACAAATTATTACTATTTTTATAATTTTATCAAGGTCCGCACAGTTGATTTCCATCAACGGCCATCGAACTGCACTTACAGCGACCTTTTCCAAATTTGATTTGGACATAATTCCAAATCCAACCGTTAGATTTCAAATCTCTTATATTCATTGGAAAGTTATTTTCGATACGAACCCAACGGTTCCGGTTTCAGGAGAATTTGACGGTCGGATCTCCCGCAACGTCAATTCGAAGTCAATGGTCGAAATTCGCAAACTATCACGGCGCGTTCTATTCAGGCCATTTAATACATATAATATATATATATATATATATATATATATATATTATACTTCATCAATTTCAATTCTAAACGTATTTTATAAATCGTTTTAAATTCGTTTTCAAAACGATTTCAACTTCATATTCAATTTCAAGTCAAAATTGAATATTCCATATCATCGATATATAAATGATAGTATTTTCAAAATATTGTATTTTGAAATCAATTACTTTTCGATACTCATTATAAAAATGAATAAAATCGATATAGATATCGTTCATGTCAAAATGGCGCATATCTAATCAACACGGCTTTATATATTTCAATAACTTTGTTATTCTATTCAACAAATGAATATTTCTTTAACACATGAATTTTCTTTTATTCAACACATTATTTATTTTATTCAACACATGAATTTTCTTTTATTTAACACATGAATATTTATTTTATTCAACACATGACTTTTCTTTTATTCAACACATGAATATTTTTTTTATTCAACACATGAATTTTCTTTTATTCAACACATGAATTTTCTTTTTATTCAACAAATGAATTTTTATTCTATTCAACACATGAATTTTTATACTATTCAACACATGAATTTTTATACTATTCAACACATGAATTTTCTTTTACAATATTCCTTCTTTTCCAAATTGGAATGAGGCCCAATCATCACCATATAATGTTAATTATACGGATTCCCTACAACACATGTATATAATAGCAACGATAAATCATTAACCATCATCCAGAGTGCACCACACAACTGCATAAGCATTAAATATAAATAATTAACGCTTACACAGTCTATCAACCCATCGATTTACATACAACTAAACAATCGGGATTAGTGTACGTCAAATATCATCCCAATACCGTGTGGGGTTTCAAATCAACAAACAAAGATTTTATTTGTGTAGTTGGGCGATGTGTAAAATTTATCGTCCCAATCAATATCAGTCAAATGGGTGTACATAAACAAATCATCCAATTTGTTTATTCATATTTATTTTATATACACGTTAAAAATTATATTTTCAACTATAAAATATTTATTCAATCCACACCACACAATCAATTTTCACAACACACCAATCGAACAAACAAGCCATCTATGGTCTGTGGACGACGGGTGTCGGGTGCTGCTAAGCACCGTCTGCATCCTAGTATATATTTCAACTAGAAAATAAATTAAAAGTGAGGAGTACTCACCGAGAAGCTAAACCAAATGTCGCGACTCTTCATACGTAGAAAATATTTGTCGTGCTCACCTTTTGTCACTTTCGTCTACCGTATTCACTACATATATAAAAATCGCATTTTTATATTGTTGTCATGTATTAAAAAAAGTCACATTTTTATACTGCTACTATATAGATAAAAATTCTATTTTTATACCACTACATATATTATAAAGATCACATTTTCTTCTTGTACTGTTCATATAAAAATCACATTTTTATTCTTCTCACTATATAAAAATTATATTTTTGATTCACTACTTATATAAAAATCATATTTTCATTATCTCACATATATAAAAATCATATTTTTATTCTTTCTATAATATAAAAATCATATTTTTATTCTTTTTATAATATAAAAATCATATTTTTATATCGTTAAAAATCATATCTTTAAAGTGTTAAAAGTCTTGACTTCATATGAATAAAGATCTAAACATTATATTGATAAAAATTTGATCTTTATACTTCATTCATATATATAAAAATCCGCTTTTTTTATTAACAAAAATCGAAATAAATAAAAAACAAAGGTAGCTTAAAACTCACAGCGGGAGGGAAAGGATTTGGTGCACGGCTTGAGAAGGGGCGTCAGAGGTCTGCAGATCGTCGACGGGCAGCGGGAGATGGAGGCAGCGATTTTGAGCAGCTTTTAAAGTCTTGGGTTTCAGATTGGAGAGGGATCTTTCAGATATAGAGGAGGGAGCAATGTTTGGCGTTGGGGATAGCAAGGGGGTCGTGAATGGAGAGGATGGTTGGTGGTGGAGTCAAGTGGCATGGGAAGGGGGAGCCCTGCAGCGACATGATTTGGGTTAGAGCTCCGCATTGGGGAGGCTTGGGATTCGAGGATCGTCGGAGAAGAAGGGGGAAGCGACGGTGGTCCCTCTGGGTGACGGCGCCGGAGGTGCGAGAGTGGGGGTAGGTCCGGTAGTGGCTGGAAGAATGGGGCGACGGGGTTTTAGCGATGGCCTTTTTTTATATCCTTAGTCGATGTTGAACTGTGAGGGGAAAGAGGGGTCAAGGTTGACTTCTATAATTAAATATATATAATTTAATTTTTAAATTCCATAAAAGTTACTTTTTCATTCGAACCCCAAATCAAACCCAGCGACTGTCGCCCCTAGCTAATTACCCTCATTCCGAACACAATGGGATATGTTTCGTAAGCAAAATCGTCAGTTACGATCAGTTTTCATCAAATTCAAAATATAGATTAATGTATATTGAACTCGAACTTACCTTTCAATTTACCGGGGCCACATACGGGCTCTAAAAATTCCATAAAACTAAATCTAGCTATGTTTTGACGATACGGTCCTAACAAAACTAATTTCATCAAATTCCGAGACCGTTTGAAAAATGGCCATTTTTTGGTCGATTAAATTCAACTGAAATGGTCAAAACATGTTTAAGTGCACCACGGTCACATATTGATTCAGAAAATTATGAATTTTGGAGCCTAGCTGTAAAAACCCGTATTTCGATAACATGAGTAAGACAAGAATCAAGGCAGAATTTAATTTTAAATTCTGAATCAAGTTAAACGGGCTATGCCATTGCGTTCGTCTCGGAAAAGTACGCGAAATAGAGTCCGAGTTTTCGAAAATCGGAGTCCGTATGACCCGATTAAGGCCCAACGAAGTTTTCAGAAAATTTCTAAGTAAAAAACAGATTTCAAATTCAAACTGGAACTTGGAAAATTGGGCCAGTTGGGCCAGGCGGGAAAATTCCCGCCACAGTACCCAAGTCGACAGCCCTGTCGACTTGGGAGTCGACTTGGTCTGACCAAGTCGACAGCCCTGTCGACTTGGCTGTCGACTTGGCTCAGACGAGCATTCTTGCCTGGTGCACCTATTCTCTATCTTGGCTAGGTTTTTGGGCCTGGTTTGAAATCTGACGGTTCAGGTTGGTCCTAGGGTTAATCTAAGGGTCCTAACTAGCCTAATCTTCTATAAATAAGCCCCTAAACCCCCCCTAATCCCTCATTATTCACTCATGTAACTAAACTATGGCAAAATTTCTACTCTCATGGCCTCCACTCAACTATCCTAGCCTCCACTTCATTTCTATGAAAGGTTTCATAATCATGAGAGTGTTAGAGAGTCCCTATGTTAGTATGAGAGCTTCTCAAGTTGATTTCAAGGCAAAAGCTTTGATCTTTGTTCATAAAGAGAGTGTTTTTGTTGATTTAGAGGGTTCATCTTTGGGGTTTTGGGTAATGGCATGCATAGGCTTCATTACAAGTTTTAGCTTAATCGATTTAGGCCTTCATAGCAATGTAAGCCCTTTCCCTACTCTTAGATATTAACTATGAAGTTAAATGTTCATGTTGCAAATTTGGGTTTGATCATTGGGTATGATTTGTGCTATCATGTCATGCAAGTTTATGAAGTCATCATCTTGATCTTATGAGCTAAAAGCTACAACCTTTATGTTGAAATGTTGCATTATGCAACATGAGAACCTTCATACCTTTTATGTCAACTTGCATATGAAGTCATAACCCTTATATGATGATATATGCGAGTTTCTAGTCATCATTCCATGTCATTTGTCACCATGATTCGCTTATGTTGCAAGTTTGGGTTTATGCATGTCTTTGTGAGGCTTAAGAATGTAACATGCAAGATAATGAACACATTTGTGCCTCATTTGCCACCATGATTAACTTGTGGCTTAATATCCATTTTTGTCATGCCTTTGTCAAGTCTCTTCTTTTAGTCCATTACGTTGTTGCGAACGTATATGCGAGTTTAAAAGCGTTGGGGTCACATTATGAGGGAAATATAATGACATGAACATGATTTGGGTAAATGGGTATAAACATGACAACATGTAACGTTAAATATGACATGTGTTTATACTTGAAAACACGACTTGAAATATAACATGAAAGTTGACATGTAAGTATGCTTGAAAACATAAGCTTGGGAATTTACCTATTAAGTTAGGTCTACCCATTGGGAATTTACCTATTAAGTTAGGTCTACCCAATTGCTTGAAAACTTGAATATGAACATGACACTAGACTAAACATGAAAGTGGCCAACTCGAGGTTGGGTTGAGTTTGCAACATAAAGCTACCCGGAACCGACCGGCCTAACTAGTAGTTGCATACAATAGGACCCAATGTGAGAAGTTGGTCATGTTGTGCTTGAACCCGAGGTTAGACCAAGTTGTGGTGTAAAGCTACCCGGAACCGACCGGCTTAACTAGTAACCACAACAAAGTCTAATGTGAGAGGTTGGGGTGCATTAAGTAATTAATGCCACATGATAGGGTTAAGTTAATTTGATTAATGACTCTTAATCAAATATGACATGGACAAACGGGTTAAGTAAATTGATTGGGCTAATGATACTTAACAAAACATGACAAGGTGGGGTAGGTTAAGTAACTCGATTTGCCTAATGACACTTAACCATTTAGACACGACTAGTGGACGGGGATTAAGTTAACCAACACTTGATCAATCCAACATGATAATTTGGTAAGGTTAAGTAAGTTTTCCTTAATGACACTTAACCAAAAGATACAGTAAATGGATGGGGTTAAGATTAGACTCAACTAGTCTAAACATGATAATCGGATGGGGTTAAGTTAGCTTAGACTTAATTAATCCCACTTGGTAGTTGAAAGGGGGTTAAGTTAAACACTTAACTAATCTAACCCGTTAATTTGATGTGGTTGAGTGACCTATACTTAACCAATCTAACTCGTTGATTTGATGTGGTTAAGTGACCTATACTTAACCAATCTAACCCGTTAATTTGATGTGGTTAAGTGATTTATACTTAACCAATCTAACTCGTGAATTTACTGAGGTTAAGTTAACCCGTACTTAACCAATATAACGTAAAAACATGATAAGGCTAAGTCACGAATCGCTTGAATACACTTGACCGGTTTGACTAAGTAATTTGGTAGGGTCAAGTTAATATATACTTAACCAATTTGAGCATGGTTTGTAGGGTTAAGTCTTGAACTTGGATACTTAGCCAATTTTGACATGATTTGTAGACGGGTTAAGTTTTGAACTTGGATACTTAGCCAATTTTGACATGATTTGTAGATGGGATTAAGTCATGAACTTAAGTGACACTTAATCTATTATGCAAACCCTAATTCGGGGAATTAGGTGGGTAACCGTAGTTAATCAAGGATAACGGGAAAGGAGGCTAGGTGGTAAACCTTAGTTAAGGGTAACTAAGTAACAATTCTTAGCTAAGGACATAGGACTAATTCACAAAGAGATGAGTAACCTGATACGGTAGGTCATCGCTTAGTATACGAGGAGGAGCAAGTTATCTGACTTGGATAAAAGCTCCAGCGAACTGGGGGCCGAAGCGGAAGCTTCGGGGGACGTGAGGATACTCTTGGTATCCCTCTGTGAGGTTGCAGATGATCCGCCTGGGCTCACAAGAGGTTAAGGTCTGCAGTAGAAGAGCCAAGAGTATGCCTTGGTTGCTATGCGAGCGACCTAAAGACTGGGATGGATTAGCGTGGAGTCGACGATTCTTGGTTTTTGCTCTGGATAGCACATCGCCGACTACCTACCATCTTTAGTCAATCGTGTACGTGCGGAAAGGCAGGGAACCCCCAACAGACCATGTGCTTGCTATCGAGTCATGGGTGAGGTTGGCCCGTAGGAAAGTGGGCTATAGTGGGGCCGGGGAGTGGTTCTTATACATGATTTTTCTTGGATTGCCTTTCAGTAGTTGAGGGAGGGGTCACGTGGGACCATAGCCACGGGTACAAAAACAGACCTTGATATCTGCATCGGCAGACGATTTAAAGCTCCCGACCGAGTTCCGTATTTCTTGATTTGCCCTGGCACGGAACTCGGATGGCACATTGGGGAACATGTGCATCTAGACATGAAAAACGATTCACGATACATACGTGGGATCAAGGGCGCGGTTGACGGGTGGCGTAATCCCTAGTGGTCCTAGGTGGCCAAAACCCAAACCGAGACACGGAAACGTTCATTAGGTAGCATAATCCCTAGCGGTCCTAGGTGGCATAAATCCTAAGTGGACGCGCGATAGTTCATGGTAAGGAAACACAACTAGATCAAGGGTTGCAGTCCAAAACAACTTCAAGGATAAACCGTTTACATGGGAAAGCCCGTACAGACTACGGCAAAGGACTGAACTTATATATGGAAAGAAACATACGAGTTGGGAAAACCTACATATGCTATCGATTAGACTGACATGGGCCATTACATGACGTCGGCAAGGGATATTCATGGTTAACACATGACGCGGGTTGGGACACTAGTACGAGAGGTGTAGAGCGGGCATACAGGATAGACACCATGGGACGTTACACGTGATAGATATCTTGGGGATATTATACTTGATTGAAACTTGACGATGTTATCTTGACATCGTAATTTATCATGACACCTTAGTTTACCTGAGTTCAGTAGCTCATCCTGTTATTCTGATTTAGCTTATCTATCTTATTATCATGCTTATGTTCATCTCAGTTTCTCATGACAGTTAACCTTACTAGTTTTTATACTAATAGTAGATAGGGCTTACTCAGTCTTTTTGACTGACCCGTTTTGTTTCGCCTCTTTTCTTCCGTTTCCCCCCAGGTTACAGGGAGGAAATACTGTTGTTTAGTTCGGACTTCTCCTGCTTGAAGGTCATCATGGATGGCTTGGACTTTTCTTGGCTATGGCTACTTTACTGTTTTTACTTGGGGAATAATTTATGAAAATGTCTTTATGCTTCTTTACTATTGCAAGACAGGTTTTGATGTACTCTGATGTAAAAGGCTTTAGACCTTATTTATTCATGTTATGAAAGTTTGATTTTACTTCCGCTATTTTATATGTTCTGTCTTGTGATATTTCTGTGCATGTTTACCAATAATGCCCCTCTAAAGCTAGTGCATTCCTTTGCGAGTGACCCTAGCGGAGGCGGGGTGTTACATCTGGTATCAGAGCAGAAGGTTACCAGACTGGGAAAAAGTTTTTTTAAAGACCTTCTGAAAACTATTTGAAAAATCGTTTATAAAGAAGCATTTTTCAAGAAAATTTTCTTTTAAAAGAAAAAGACTATTCCCCAAAGGCCATTAGCACTATCCTTGTTTCCTTGATTGAGTCTCTTTTCCTTTCGTTCCTCCATCTTTAGTCACAGTGGTTTTAACTGCGACTAGTCTTTTCTATCTACGAAAGTGCTTTCCATGCGATGGAGGTGGTTCTCGAGAGACCAGTGGTCGTGTTATAAGAAAGGATAATGGGAAAGAGAATAAAGGATACGTGTTTAAGGATGAACAACTTGTTGGCCTGACTTAATCCTCAAAGGAGGGAGAAAGATGAACAATGAAACCCATGACGAGAGAGTACCTTTGGCATGGTAAAACGAGACGGATAGTTAAGTATCATGGGACAAGGACAAGATCATCGGGAGGGCAGTAGTATGCTCTCATTTCTAGAGTACCTCGGAAGGAGGGTAACGATCTTGTTAAAGGTTTAGCTTTCCTTCTCTATCATCCCGTTAGGACTTTGGTTTGATCATCGTATCATTTAAGTCTGCTTCGATAGTAGAGTCTCTGCACCTTAAGTACTAGCGTAATAGAGAATCCCAATTTTTGTCTCAAAGTCCTATTGGAGAGTCAGTCCATGTATACATGACTTGTTTGGATTTGAGAATGTCTAGGCCAAGTGTTGAGTTTGGAAATAATGCTTATGTTTATAAGCTATGGATGGATTCTAGGGATAAAATGGTTATCCAGTAAGGGGTGCCACTCTCGGTTTTGATAGGAGGGTAGTTAGACTCTTGACTAGCCTTGGTAATACCCTCGAAGTCTCATGGAACCTTTTTGGGTTCGGTCATGATTAGTTACCTAGAATCCCTTGATACCTTTATTGGAAATTTGAAGCCCGATCGAGTGGTATTCGCCGATAAGACGGATGGTTTATTTCACTTATGCATGGGTCATAAAGACCACCCTAGTAAGTGCGCTTGGTTGACATCCGTTTACTTTCAAGAGAAAGTTCTTCTACGTGGAATACCTTGTGGTACGAGGTCCGAGATTCACTAGTGAATTTTGGAAAGCTTGCATGAGATCATGAGTACGCAGTCATGTTTGCGTCAAGTATTCTAGGAAAAGGATAAGTGCAAGTGGAACGAGAGGCGACGAAGAAATGAGTTCCAGCTCATGTTATGGAAACAGGAAATAAGAAGCTACGAAATCGCGAAGTTAAAAGACGGTCAAGGCACAATGGAATTAAGCTCGAGGAAATACGACTTTGATGGTCAAAGACTAGATACGCGCATGATATCTCTTTTTGGGAGTATATCCTTGATCCCTGTTTTCTGTAGAGCTTACTTATAGGCTATCTTTTGTGGACATCTTCTTGGTCCTATTTTCGGTTACAAACCCTGTAAGGAGTTTGTCCTGTTTATCTTCTCGACCCTATTTCAGGGAATTCTAGGTAGAACCCTATGGATGTAAACATGTATTTGAAACATGTTATGATTGATATAGTTGCAAGTGGTTGCAAGTGGTTGCAAGTGGTTGCAAGTGGTTGCTCGTGGATGCGCGAATACACATTAGATACTAGCTCGACTCGGTCACGTTTCATATTGCATATGCACGAGTGTTTATACTTGTTTATGGATGAAATTGAATGTGTTATCATGCGGTTGTTGCATATGAATAAATGATTGTGCACGCATATAGTATCTATATGACTAGGACTATTTGCATACATGTTGGATTCATGGCACTATACATATTTTTGCATTAGAAAGATTATTCAGGCCTGATCATTAGCATTAGCTAAGGAACATGTACACACACGTTCTGCATATATTCATATAGCATTAGAAATCATCTAAGGACAATGATTGCTTGTGGATGATGTTTTGAGTAGAAGGATGATGGATGGTAGGATAAATTCTTCCTAACTTGGAGATTTCGGGGACGAAATCCTAAAAGGTGGGGAGAATGTAAAAACCCGTATTTCGATAACATGAGTAAGACAAGAATCAAGGCAGAATTTAATTTTAAATTCTGAATCAAGTTAAACGGGCTATTCCATTGCGTTCGTCTCGGAAAAATACGCGAAATAGAGTCCGAGTTTTCGAAAATCGGAGTCCGTATGACCCGATTAAGGCCCAACGAAGTTTTCAGAAAATTTCTAAGTAAAAAACAGATTTCAAATTCAAACTGGAACTTGGAAAATTGGGCCAGTTGGGCCAGGCGGGAAAATTCCCGCCACAGTACCCAAGTCGACAGCCTTGTCGACCTGGGAGTCGACTTGGTCTGACCAAGTCGACAGCCCTGTCGACTTGGCTGTCGACTTGGCTCAGACGAGCATTCTTGCCTGGTGCACCTATTCTCTATCTTGGCTAGGTTTTTGGGCCTGGTTTGAAATCTGACGGTTCAGGTTGGTCCTAGGGTTAATCTAAGGGTCCAAACTAGCCTAATCTTCTATAAATAAGCCCCTAAACCCCCCCTAATCCCTCATTATTCACTCATGTAACTAAACTATGGCAAAATTTCTACTCTCATGGCCTCCACTCAACTATCCTAGCCTCCACTTCATTTCTATGAAAGGTTTCATAATCATGAGAGTGTTAGAGAGTCCCTATGTTAGTATGAGAGCTTCTCAAGTTGATTTCAAGGCAAAAGCTTTGATCTTTGTTCATAAAGAGAGTGTTTTTGTTGATTTGGAGGGTTCATCTTTGGGGTTTTGGGTAATGGCATGCATAGGCTTCATTACAAGTTTTAGCTTAATCGATTTAGGCCTTCATAGCAATGTAAGCCCTTTCCCTACTCTTAGATATTAACTATGAAGTTAAATGTTCATGTTGCAAATTTGGGTTTGATCATTGGGTATGATTTGTGCTATCATGTCATGCAAGTTTATGAAGTCATCATCTTGATCTTATGAGCTAAAAGCCACAACCTTTATGTTGAAATGTTGCATTATGCAACATGAGAACCTTCATACCTTTTATGTCAACTTGCATATGAAGTCATAACCCTTATATGATGATATATGCGAGTTTCTAGTCATCATTCCATGTCATTTGTCACCATGATTCGCTTATGTTGCAAGTTTGGGTTTATGCATGTCTTTGTGAGGCTTAAGAATGTAACATGCAAGATAATGAACACATTTGTGCCTCATTTGCCACCATGATTAACTTGTGGCTTAATATCCATTTTTGTCATGCCTTTGTCAAGTCTCTTCTTTTAGTCCATTACGTTGTTGCGAACGTATATGCGAGTTTAAAAGCGTTGGGGTCACATTATGAGGGAAATATAATGACATGAACATGATTTGGGTAAATGGGTATAAACATGACAACATGTAACGTTAAATATGACATGTGTTTATACTTGAAAACACGACTTGAAATATAACATGAAAGTTGACATGTAAGTATGCTTGAAAACATAAGCTTGGGAATTTACCTATTAAGTTAGGTCTACCCATTGGGAATTTACCTATTAAGTTAGGTCTACCCAATTGCTTGAAAACTTGAATATGAACATGACACTAGACTAAACATGAAAGTGGCCAACTCGAGGTTGGGTTGAGTTTGCAACATAAAGCTACCCGGAACCGACCGGCCTAACTAGTAGTTGCATACAATAGGACCCAATGTGAGAAGTTGGTCATGTTGTGCTTGAACCCGAGGTTAGACCAAGTTGTGGTGTAAAGCTACCCGGAACCGACCGGCTTAACTAGTAACCACAACAAAGTCTAATGTGAGAGGTTGGGGTGCATTAAGTAATTAATGCCACATGATAGGGTTAAGTTAATTTGATTAATGACTCTTAATCAAATATGACATGGACAAACGGGTTAAGTAAATTGATTGGGCTAATGATACTTAACAAAACATGACAAGGTGGGGTAGGTTAAGTAACTCGATTTGCCTAATGACACTTAACCATTTTGACACGACTAGTGGACGGGGATTAAGTTAACCAACACTTGATCAATCCAACATGATAATTTGGTAAGGTTAAGTAAGTTTTCCTTAATGACACTTAACCAAAAGATACAGTAAATGGATGGGGTTAAGATTAGACTCAACTAGTCTAAACATGATAATCGGATGGGGTTAAGTTAGCTTAGACTTAATTAATCCCACTTGGTAGTTGAAAGGGGGTTAAGTTAAACACTTAACTAATCTAACCCGTTAATTTGATGTGGTTGAGTGACCTATACTTAACCAATCTAACTCGTTGATTTGATGTGGTTAAGTGACCTATACTTAACCAATCTAACCCGTTAATTTGATGTGGTTAAGTGATTTATACTTAACCAATCTAACTCGTGAATTTACTGAGGTTAAGTTAACCCGTACTTAACCAATATAACGTAAAAACATGATAAGGCTAAGTCACGAATCGCTTGAATACACTTGACCGGTTTGACTAAGTAATTTGGTAGGGTCAAGTTAATATATACTTAACCAATTTGAGCATGGTTTGTAGGGTTAAGTCTTAAACTTGGATACTTAGCCAATTTTGACATGATTTGTAGACGGGTTAAGTTTTGAACTTGGATACTTAGCCAATTTTGACATGATTTGTAGATGGGATTAAGTCATGAACTTAAGTGACACTTAATCTATTATGCAAACCCTAATTCGGGGAATTAGGTGGGTAACCGTAGTTAATCAAGGATAACGGGAAAGGAGGCTAAGTGGTAAACCTTAGTTAAGGGTAACTAAGTAACAATTCTTAGCTAAGGACATAGGACTAATTCACAAAGAGATGAGTAACCTGATACGGTAGGTCATCGCTTAGTATACGAGGAGGACCAAGTTATCTGACTTGGATAAAAGCTCCAGCGAACTGGGGGCCGAAGCGGAAGCTTCGGGGTACGTGAGGATACTCTTGGTATCCCTCTGTGAGGTTGCAGATGATCCGCCTGGGCTCACAAGAGGTTAAGGTCTGCGGTAGAAGAGCCAAGAGTATGCCTTGGTTGCTATGCGAGCGACCTAAAGACTGGGATGGATTAGCGTGGAGTCGACGATTCTTGGTTTTTGCCCTGGATAGCACATCGCCGACTACCTACCATCTTTAGTCAATCGTGTACGTGCGGAAAGGCAGGGAACCCCCAACAGACCATGTGCTTGCTATCGAGTCATGGGTGAGGTTGGCCCGTAGGAAAGTGGGCTATAGTGGGGCCGGGGAGTGGTTCTTATACATGATTTTTCTTGGATTGCCTTTCAGTAGTTGAGGGAGGGGTCACGTGGGACCATAGCCACGGGTACAAAAACAAACCTTGATATCTGCATCGGCAGACGATTTAAAGCTCCCGACCGAGTTCCGTATTTCTTGATTTGCCCTGGCACGGAACTCAGATGGCACATTGGGGAACATGTGCATCTAGACATGAAAAACGATTCACGATACATACGTGGGATCAAGGGCGCGGTTGACGGATGGCGTAATCCCTAGTGGTCCTAGGTGGCCAAAACCCAAACCGAGACACAGAAACGTTCATTAGGTAGCATAATCCCTAGCGGTCCTAGGTGGCATAAATCCTAAGTGGACGCGCGATAGTTCATGGTAAGGAAACACAACTAGATCAAGGGTTGCAGTCCAAAACAACTTCAAGGATAAACCGTTTACATGGGAAAGCCCGTACAGCCTACGGCAAAGGACTGAACTTATATATGGAAAGAAACATACGAGTTGGGAAAACCTACATATGCTATAGATTAGACTGACATGGGCCATTACATGACGTTGGCAAGGGATATTCATGGTTAACACATGACGCGGGTTGGGACACTAGTACGAGAGGTGTAGAGCGGGCATACAGGATAGACACCATGGGACGTTACACGTGATAGATATCTTGGGGATATTATACTTGATAGAAACTTGACGATGTTATCTTGACATCGTAATTTATCATGACACCTTAGTTTACCTGAGTTCAGTAGCTCATCCTGTTATTCTGATTTAGCTTATCTATCTTATTATCATGCTTATGTTCATCTCAGTTTCTCATGACAGTTAACTTTACTAGTTTTTATACTAATAGTAGATAGGGCTTACTCAGTCTTTTTGACTGACCCGTTTTGTTTCGCCTCTTTTCTTCCGTTTCCCCCCCCCCCCCAGGTTACAGGGAGGAAATACTGTTGTTTAGTTCGGACTTCTCCTGCTTGAAGGTCATCATGGATGGCTTGGACTTTTCTTGGCTATGGCTACTTTACTGTTTTTACTTGGGGAATAATTTATGAAAATGTCTTTATGCTTCTTTACTATTGCAAGACAGGTTTTGATGTACTCTGATGTAAAAGGCTTTAGACCTTATTTATTCATGTTATGAAAGTTTGATTTTACTTCCGCTATTTTATATGTTCTGTCTTGTGATATTTCTATGCATGTTTACCAATAATGCCCCTCTAAAGCTAGTGCATTCCTTTGCGAGTGACCCTAGCGGAGGCGGGGTGTTACACTAGCAATAATTTGACATCCCAGATCCAACAAAAGTGGTTTCGTCGAAAACCGAGGTCGTTTGCGAAATTTCCATTTTTAAGGGTCAAAATTCCATAGCGACTATTCTGAAATTTCAACTGGGCATAACTTTTTATCCCCGCTATGAAATTTCAATTTTTCGGATTCGTTGGAAAGATATTCTCAAATGGATTCTAATTTTTTTGGATTCGCTAAAATCCGGTTTATTTTGAATCCTGTACATTCATTTGAACTTTGAAATCGAATTTTCAAACTACCGCGCCATTTTCAATTCCTTTTATAATTAAAAATAAATAATTATATTCTATCGACGATTCAAATAAATATATACGTTCTATTCTATTCAAAATAAATTTCTCGTCGTTATTATTTAAAATAATTCGTTTTAAATATTCAAAATTCACATCCTCCACTTAAAACTTTTCGTCCCGGAAAAGGAACGAAGCTAAAAGTTGTTTCACAAACCAACTTAACTTTCATTATTTTCATTACGGCTTAAGTTCTTCAACTTTTTAGTTTCTCAGAACTTTTCAAATTCTTCAAAAATTTGGCTAACACCCTAAATTTTCGAAAATTTTCGCCATAACCTCCCCTGCACCGGGAGCTTTGGGATATTTCAAATAGCGTCCCATGGCCCTCACCAATCCAAAACGAAAAAGAAACAGCTAAGCGGCTAGCCAATCGGCTCAAAAAATCATCAAAAACCCAAGAAATACAATAAATATATACCTATTTGTCGGGCAAACAATTTTATTCCTCTTCTCTAGCCTCCTTGCTATGACCTGTTCAATGTAAGTACATGTATATGCATGCAAATGCGACTAATTTTCAATACAACTCACTATTTGATAAAATTTGGCTAAATGGTCCAAATTTTAATTAATCAAACAATAATCAAACAACACAACCATCAATCAATTAGTTGATTAGCTTTTCAAATTCATAACTTTGATACATAGTCCAAAAAAAAATCAGATTTTTTATGCTAAATCACAACAATAGACCCTATCTAATTTTGGTTCTCACACCAGTCAATTGGAATCATATAGAAATCTCACTTTCGAAACTCGAACACAAATATTGATGATGCCATGGTCATTATGAGCATCATCTCCGGGCGACTAGAGTGTGACTTCATATCTATCCAGTATATTAAAACTTCGTACACACGTGGATCAGACGTATATACAAAATCTTTATATACCTGATTGTCCAAATTCAATACAAATAAATATTCAAATACGTTGAATAAGGTTTAAACTTTCAAACAAAAATTATTTTCATTTTAAAAATATACTCTTCACACTCGTTCTAGGATACTACTGATCCCATCTCTAACGAGTCATTCTCATTGGATATTACTAATCCAATCTCTGATGAATTCTTTCGTTTGGTTCTAATGTGTCTTGTTCTCGAGCTCTGTAAACCAAAGCTCTGATACCAAAATGAAACGATAAGGAATTCCGCTCAATCCGAATCGATCGCTAAACCGACCAAGACCGTTCGAAACCCCTGATTGTTTTGAGAACACGACAGATCAAAACACAAACAGAAGAACATTTCATTGTTAATTACAACAATTCCATCAGAATACAAGAATATACAGAGTATGAATAAATATTATACACCAGAGATTTAAATACATTACTGCAGCGGAAAAATAATACAATACACAACTGAAAGAGACATACGGATACAGAACTTTCCGGATATCATTCCAGTTGTAAACCAGGTTCCTGTGAATATAAATCTGCAAAACCAAAACTACTAGCTGCCCATGCGGAAAATGAGGGCACCAGAGTTTAGGTTAAAACAATAAACTCCAGGTCAATCATATGAGTGGTGTGAGAACTAAAACAGTTATTAATATTTATTTTAAAGTTAAGTAAATCAAGGGAAAACGCCGTATAACACGGAACGGGCTTCCTCCAAAGAATACCAGTGCATAAAACAACAGCGCAATGCTAAATAAAGAACAATGAAGCTATTATAAGACCCAGGTCCCATCACACAATGCAACACAAGCTGGAGGATAGGGTTTTACCTTATAATAGCCAAAGAATGCTTGATACGCTAAATTTCATCTTTTATTTTTACTATAAGTGTATAGTGTCAAAACAATTTCAATCATAAGTATCAATCATAAACGACATAAGTGCCCCATACCACCATGTCGCCATATATAGGTTTACAATCAAAACCGCAATTGTCACATATTGGAAACTGGATTTCCGTCTATGAACCGAGGCTAGGGATCGTCCTCTACCGACTCGAGACAATCTAGCCTACCATGTCTCAGGACCCAGACTCAGGTGGGCCCTTGGATCGTCAGGGCCGGTCCACCGATGTGGATTAAAATGCCTGAACACTGCATTTCCCTGCCCTTTGGGGGCGTAAATGATCCCAATGGCTCCATTGGCTCCACATAGTCACCGATATATCTGAGGTGCCTCGCAACCCAACAACCACATAAGTCAAACTCGTCAGGGCGTGTCAAACCATCGATGCCACTTCTAGCTAGAAAGAAACGGATGTCCACCCTGATGTTCTCCCCTGTTTCTGGTTCACAACCGGAGTGTGAGGCTCGCAAATCAATGCTACACAAAGCTGTGCCACACAGGCTGTGCTTTGATCATCAACCACAAGACTTTGCTTTTCAACAAAAGCCTTGATCATTTGCCACTTAGGCAATTCACTCCATGCGATTGATATCCATCAATATAAAACCCCTGAGCTCGTACGTCTCAGAGAAGGGCGTTAAGCAAGAGAATAAATTCTCCTCCGCCAAACAGATATATATTTAATAGAAATCAATCACACAGAATAAAATCCAATGTCAGACACACAGTCCATTTACAAGTTCGTTCTGGGTCTGAACAAAACCGGCTGCACCTTGTACCTCGCATATCCATCGATCTCCAAGTACGTCTGGACGATCACCAACTGATTCCCTCTTCTTGGGTGTACAGCCCAATCAAGATCATCAGTAATCACCCAAACAATGTGAAGAACTCCGGTCTTCAACCACCGTCTTCATCCTCGACACATCGTCGAATCAGGTATTCAGAATGGGATAAACCCGGTCTTTCTGAATAACTCGCGTATATAATAAACAAGTGTTACACAAACACAACATAGCCTCATTCCAATTCAGAATATTCTTTTATTCAAATATTCTTATACTTTGGGAAAGGTTCCCATTAATTTTATCAAAGATAAATTCGTTAAATTTATTCTTTAATCTTCTTTTGAATATCAATTCAAACCAAATTATGGTTTATCCAAACTAGTTGGGATTAACGAACCTTACCGAAGTAATCATTTGTTTTAATTTCCCAATCCCAACCTATTCATCCCATGAAGTAAAACTGGTAATACTTCATGTCTAACACCACGGTGTTATCGGTAAATTCAATTACCATTTCACGTTCAAATCTAATTAAAGATATAACTATCGCCTGAAGCAAAACTGGTGATACTCCATTCTCGATTATTTCAATCTAATTAAAGATTCATTAAAACTCCACTTGGTTTTAATCTTCCCAATAATCATTATCAATGATTATTTAACTTGGAAAATCATATCCGGTCTTTGACTGGGTTAAAGAACCAAAGTCATTTAAAACACGGTTCACGATAAACCCAAATCCCATTTGATATTAAATACAAGGCTCTGAATAGAAAATATATCGGCTTATATTCAATATCAAATTCTTCGACCAACAAATATCGTATTGGAAAAAACGATATAAATATATCTTCTAAATTTCCATAGCAATATCTGTAAAATCACGAAATCCAACATCGAAATATTCCAAAGACAATTTCGATTCAAATCCATTTCCACTTTATATATTGGAAATTTTGGTTATTTTCAAAACCATTTCAAATCCACTTTATTTATTTAATAAAAAAATGGGATTATAATTCTAGTTCAAAACTAGTTCATTTCGATAAAAATCTATTTTTATCTTTTCAAATTTGGAATTTTTCATCCCAATGCTTTACAAATCATTTCTTATGATTTTACACAAATTATTACTATTTTTAATAATTTTATCAAGGCCCGCACAGTTGATTTCCATCAACAGCCATCGAACTGCACTTACAACGACCTTTTCCAAATTTTATTTGGACATAATTCCAAATCCATCCGTTAGATTTCAAATCTCTTATATTCATTGGAAAGCTCTTTTCGATACGAATCCAACGGTTCTAGTTTCAGGAGAATCCGACGGTCGGATCTCCCGCAACGTCAATTCGAAGTCAATGGTCGAAATTCGCGAACTGCCGCGGCGCGGCGCGTTCTATTCAGGCCATTTAATATATATAATATATATTATATATACTTCATCGATTTCAATTCTAAAAGTATTATATAAATCGTTTTAAATTCGTTTTCAAAACGATTTCAACTTCATATTCAATTTCAAGTCAAAATTGAATATTCCATATCATCGATATATAAATGATAGTATTTTTAGAATATTATATTTTGAAATCAATTCCTTTTCGATACTCATTATAAAAATGAATAAAATAGATATAGATATCGTTCACGTCAAAATGGCGCATATCTAATCAACACGACTTAATATATTTCAGTAACTTTGTTATTCTATTCAACAAATGAATATTTTCTTCAACACATGAATTTTCTTTTATTCAACACATTATTTATTTTATTCAACACATGAATTTTCATTTATTCAACACATGAATATTTATTTTATTCAACACATGAATTTTCTTTTATTCAACACATGAATTTTTTTTATTCAACACATGAATTTTCTTTTATTCAACACATGAATTTTCTTTTTATTTAACACATGAATTTTTATTCTATTCAACACATGAATTTTTATTCTATTCAACACATGAATTTTCTTTAATAATATTCCTTATTTTCCAAATTGGAATGAGGCCCAATCATTACCATATAATGTTAATTATATGGATTACCTACAACACACGTATATAATAATGACGATAAATCATCAACCATCATCCAGAGTGCACCACACAACTGCATAAGCATTAAATATAAATAATTAATGCTTACACAGTCGGTCAACCCATCGACTGACATACAACTAAACAATCAGGATTAGTGTATGTCAAATATCATCCCAATACCCGTGTGGGTTTCAAATCAACAAACACAGATTTTATTTGTGCAGTTGGGCAATGTGTAAAATTTATCGTCCCAACCAATATCAGTCAAATGGGTGTACATAAACAAATCGTTCGATTTGTTTATTTATATTTATTTTATATACACGTTAAAAACTATATTTTTAACTATAAAATATTTATTCATTCCACACCACACAATCAATTTTCACAACACACCAATCGAACAAACAAGCCATCCATGGTCTGTGGACGACAGGTGTCGGGTGCTGCTAAGCACCGTCTGCATCCTAGTATATATTTCAACTAGAAAATAAATTAAAAGTGAGGAGTTCTCACCGAGAAGCTAAACCAAACGCCGCGACTCTTCATATGTAGAAAATCTTTGCCGTGCTCGCCTTTTGTCACTTTCGTCTACCGTATCCACTACATATATAAAAATTGCATTTTTATATTATTGTCATGTATAAAAAAAAATCACATTTTTATAATGCTACTATATAGATAAAAATTCTATTTTTATACCGCTACATATATTATAAAGATCACATTTTTCTTCTTGTACTGTTCATATAAAAATCACATTTTTATTCTTCTCACTATATAAAAATTATATTTTTGATTCACTACTTATATAAAAATCATATTTTTATTATCTCACATATATAAAAATCATATTTTTATTATTTTTATAATATAAAAATCATATTTTTATTCTTTTGATAATATAAAAATCATACTTTTACATCGCTAAAAATCATATCTTTAAAGTGTTAAAAATCTTAACTTCATATGAATAAAGATCTAAACTTTATATTGATAAAAATTTAATCTTTACACTTCATTCATATATATCAAAATCAGCTCTTTTTATTAACAAAAATCGAAATAAATAAAAAAACAAAGGTAGCTTAAAACTCACAGCAGGAGGGAAAGGATTTGGTGCGCGGCTCGAGAAGGGGCGTTGGAGGTCTGCAGATCGTCGGCGGGCAGCGGGAGATGGAGGCAGCGATTTTGAGCAGCTTTTAAAGGCTTGGGTTTCAGAATGGAGAGGGATCTTTCAGATATAGAGGAAGGAGCAGTGTATGGCGTTGGGGGCAGCAGGGAGGGGGTCGTGGATGGAGCGGATGGTCGGTGGTGGAGTCAGGTGGCGCGGGAAGGGGAGGGGCCTACAGCGACAGGATTTGGGTTAGGGCTCCGCATTGGGGAGGCTTGGGTGTAACACCCCACGCCCGCTATGGTCACTCACTAAGGGAATGCCATAGCATCGGTGGAGTATTTTAGTGAATATAGAACAGAAAAATTACAACAAGACAGTTATAAATAGTACTTGAAATTTTAAAACATCATCTCATAACAGCGGAAACAAACATGTCTGGTTACATCATAAAACCATGATAAAAGTCAACTACAATATCCATCAAAATAAAGAAGTACATAATCCCACTCTCTCATACAATAGCCAGAAAAGATAATTGGATAACTGGAGCTTTACATCTACCCAAGCTCCTAAAGACTGGAACAGCAATCCGATCAAGCTCTACTACTGCTAGGATCCACCGTAGGACCTGAGGGTTGGAAAAAAAAAACAACGGGGTCAGACATAAGTCTGAGTGAGCCCTATAACTTTAACAATACAATCATTAAAGTAACCAGAGAAGACATAAACTTGACCTACGGTAATATCTGGGGATGAATGGCTACACTAAGCAGCTTGGTAGACTTAGGATAAACTAAGATAACCGTAAGGACGCATCTACCCACCCAAGGATAATTACTAACTGCACCACCCCAGACTTATTCACCCAAGGGTAATTCCTACACTGCACCACACCAGTTCTACCCACCAAGAGTAATTCCTACTTAAAGGTTGATCCCACTAAGTGAACTTATTAATTTTTTACCCGGTAGTTTCTTGTACCCCTACAGGTGCCGTCTGCCCCTATTTTTACTAGGTGTACCCACTACCCCCAAGCGATCGGCTCCCTACCGTAGATACCCGTGCTGGTCCCACAAAAAGGGGGTGTATCATTCCCCAAAGTGGCTACCATATAATATCACTGTGCACGGCTTTATATCTACACGATGCAACAACGACTTACCAACCAGCCCGGGTCCACACACGCATATGAAACCCGTTGATCCCGCGTTGCCACCGCTAACCCGTTTTGGCCGCTTATAGTCAAGTCCAATATGCGTGTCCCGTCACCCGACCAGAGTCGAGCCCACAAAGATACGTTTGGGATATTGGTTGAAATGGGCCCCCACAAGCTACTACTTAAGCTTGCTACTTTTATCTAGTGCATCCCACTTAACCCTTTAACCATGTCCCCTTACATGTTATAAATCTTGGTTAAGTCCTTTAATCATATTTCAATTGCCACTTAGGGCACCCACTAGATTTCCACATGCCACCCATGGCACTTACTTAACCCCTTAATCATGTTTAATTACATGTTCCACCTTGGTTAAGTATTCTAATCGTATTCTCACATGCCACCCATGGCACTTACTTAACCCTTTTATCATGTTTAATTACATGTTCCACCTTGGTTAAGTATTCTAATCGTATTTTTCTATTGCCACCCAAGGCAACCCACTAGTCTCATCATGCCACCCCAAGGCACCCACTTAACCCCTCATGTCCCACTACATGCTAATATGGTTAAGTGTTTCTTAATTCATTAATTAAGATCATGACCTCATAAAGACCTCTCACATTAGACCGTCTTTTATGACTGCTGGATATGCCGGTTGGTTCTGGGCAGACTTCTGTCATCAAAAGGGCCTAACCTCGTGTCTTTACTTTAATCATGTATTTAATTTATGACTAAGACCTCTCACATTGGGCCAATCATTTGTAGCCGCTGGATGGCCGGTCGGTTCCGGGCAGACTTCCGCTACAAAAGGGTCCAACCTCGTGTCTTAGTTGATTAATTAAACCTAATTAATCACCCCCATATTAATTATCCCTAATTAATATCAAATTTTCCATAACATGGGTAGACCTAACTCAATAGGTAAATTCCCATGGGGTAAACCTAACTCAATAGGTAAATTCCCACTTATGGTAATTTATTTTTATGGTATGCTTAATCATACCCAATCATATTTTTATTAACATATTTACCAACCCCATCGTTCCCCACGTAAATCGTTCTCATTTCATGACATAAATAAGGGGAAGATCATCACAAATATCATGGGTTTAGCATACAACTTTGTCATGGGTTAAGAGGATGTCAACTTGCATATATGAGCATATATTAACCCAACTACATTTAACCCAAACTTGCATATTATCATACACATGATTTGCATAACATGTTGCATATGAGCTTGCATATTATCATACACATATCTTGCATAGCATATTGAACTTGCATATAGGCATTCTCATAACTTGCATAACATGTTAATCATGCATTTAAGCATACACATAACTTGCATAAGCATTCACATACTTGCATAAGCATCCACATACTTGCATAAGCATTCACATACTTGCATAAACATTCACATACTTGCATAAGCATTCACATACTTGCATAAACATGCATAACTTGCATATCATGTCTTTTAAGCATATACATATCTTGCATAAGCATTCATATACTCGCATAAGTATGCATAACTTGCATATCACATAGATCTTGCATTTAAACATATACATGACTTGCATAAGCATCCATATACTTGCACATTAACTCTTAAACTTGCATAATGTGTCATCATGAACTTGCATATTAACAAACATGTAACTTGCATAGCATATCTTGCATATCAACATACATGTAACTTTCATAGCATATCTTGCATATTAACATACATGTAACTTGCATAGCATATCTTGCATATTAACATACATGTAACTTGCATAGCATATCTTCATGAACTTGCATAACATGTATATGATCACATAGTCCACAACTAGCATATTTAGCATCATGTAAACATAACATATATCATACTAAACTTGCATAAACGTACATACTCAACATGCATAAACCCACTTGTTAAACATGCATAACCCAACTTGTTAAACATGCATAAATCAACTTGTTAAACATGCATAAATCAACTTATTAAGCATGCATAAACCATCTTATCAAATATGCATAAACATAGAACAACATAGAGTAACATATCATTATACATGATTCAAACTCACTAATCCGCATTTAAGACCATAAGTCTCATTACACCTAATCTACTTACTTTAACAATTGATGTTAAAGTGATAGAAACTCACCAAACTCAAGATTAGCAACCTTATGAAGTAGAATTAGTTGCTAACTATGAAGATAATGATGATTAGAGAATGATTTGAGAGGGATTAGCTTGCAACTTTCTTTATGAACTAGTGGAGGCCATGCTCAAATTTCATTTTGCCATAGTTTAGTTACAAGACTTAATTATGAATGAATTAGGGTAGGGTTGGGGTCTTATTTATAGGATTAGGTGAGTGTTTTAGGCCCTTAGATTAACCCTAGATTAGATTAGGACCCTTAGATTTAGGAAACCTCTAGAACCAGCCCTCCTAGCCAGCCTGAAACCCAACCTGGTGCAACCTGGTGCACCCAGGTTCACAGAACGGTGCCACCCTGTCGACAGGCAAGTCGACAGGCATGTCGACACCCCTGTCGACAGCCCTGTCGACATGGGTTGGGCGGGAAGCTTCCCGCCTGACCCCGCCTGGCCCATTCCAAATTTAAATTTTTAAATTATATTTTTAGTTTTGAATTTTCTGCAAACTTCATCGGGCCATAACTGGGCCATACGGACTCCGATTTTCGAAAACTCGGACTCTATTTCGCGTATTTTTCCGAGACGAACGCAATAACGCAGCCCGTTACCCCCAATTCCCCCGTCTGAGATTATTTATCCTGTAATTAGTGAATTTTAGTATTAACTAAAATTCGGGGTGTTACATTGGGGTTCGAGGATCGTCGGAGAATAAGGTGGAAGCGGCGGCAGTCCCTATGGGTGGCGGCGCCGGAGGTGCAAGAGTGGGGGCAAGTCCGGCGGTAGCTGGAAGAATGGGGCGACGGGGTTTTAACGATGGCCTTTTCTTTTTTTCTTTTTTTATTCTTAGTCGATGTTGAACTGTGAGGGGAAAGAGGGGTCAAGGTTGACTTCTATAATTAAATATATATAATTTAATTTTTAAATTCCATAAAAGTTACTTTTTCATTTGAACCCCAAATCGAACCCAGCGACTGTCGCCCCTAGCTAATTACCCCCATTCCGAACACAATGGGATATGTTTCGTAAGCCAAATCGTCAGTTACGATCAGTTTTTATCAAATTCAAAATATAGATCAATGTATATTGAACTTGAACGCACCTTCCAATTTACCGGGGCCACAAACGGGCTCCAAAAATTCCAGAAAAATAAATCTGGCTATGTTTTGACGATACGTTACTAACAAAACTAATTTCATCAAATTCCGAGACCGTTTGAAAAATGGCCATTTTCTGGTCGATTAAATTCAACTGAAATGATCAAAACACGTTTAAGTGCACCACGCTCACATATTGATTCAGAAAACTATGAATTTTGGAACCAAGCAGTAATTTGACATCCCGGATCCAAAAAAAGTGGTTTCATCGAAAACCGAGGTCGTTTGCAAAATTTTCATTTTTAAGGGCCAAAATTCCATAGCAACTATTCTGAAATTTCAACTGGGCATAACTTTTTATCCCCGCTATGAAATTTCAATTTTTCGGATTCGTTGGAAAGATATTCTCAAATGGATTCTAATATTTTTAGTTTCGCTAAAATCGGGTTTATTTTGAATCCTGTACATTCATTTGAACTTTGAATTCGAATTTTCAAACTACCGCGCCATTTTCAATTCCTCTTATAATTAAAAATAAATAATTATATTCTATCGACGATTCAAATAAATATATACGTTATATTCTATTCAAAATAAATTTCTCGTCGTTATTATTTAAAATAATTCATTTTAAATATTCAAAATTCACTAAAATTGCCAAAATAAAATTTTTAAATTGGTTCAGATTTCCGGGTTATTACAACGCCGCTAATGCGGAACGGGTTTATTCCATTGGATTGCCAGTGCATAAATAAAGTAAATCGTTAAAACAACGCAATGATTTTTAGAAAAATTAAACCATTATAATACTCAAATCCCATCACACAATGCAACGCTAACTGGAGGATAGAGTTTTACCTTATAATGGTCAAAAATGCTTGATACGATAAAACGGATTTGATATTATTATTAGTGTATATATGTTTTAAAAACATTTCAATCATAATGTATCAATCATAGACGGCATAGCTACCATATACTATGTCGCCATACTAGTTTTACAATCAAAACTGCATGGTGTCGTATTGGAAGTGGGATTTCCATCATGAACCAAGGCAAGGTATCGTCCTTACCAAATTCGAGACTCTCTCGCCTGAGCCTCAAGACAAGTACTCAGTCAAGCCCTTATGATTACCAAGGTGGTTCCACATATATGTTAGTGGGGCCTGAACAATACATCTCTCCGCCCTATGGGGCGTAAATATGAGTCACTAGGGACTCAATATCCGAGGTACCTCGCTTTCCATCATCCACATAAGTAAAAATGTCTGGGCTCCATACCATGACACCACTTCGGCTAGAAAGAAACGCATGTTCACCCTGGGGTCCTTCTCCCGTTTCTAGTTCATACCGGGGTGTGAGGCTCGCGAAGTAACGCTATACACAAAGCTATGCTAAATAAAGCTGTGCTTTGATCATCAACCACAAGGCACTGCTTTTCAACAATAAGCCTTGATCATTTGCATCTTAGCATGCCACACTAACAATTCACGTCATGCGACTGATGTCTCAATATATAACCTCTGAGCTCGTATGTCTCAGAGAAGGGTGTTAAGCAAGCGAATAAATTCTCTGCCACCAAACAGATATATATTAAATAGAAATCAATCAGCACAGAATAAAATCCAATGTCAGACGTACATCCATTTACAAGTCCGTTCTGGGTCTGAACGAAACCGGAGACACCTTATTCCTCGTTCCATATGTCCAATACGGAAGAGAGGCTCTCTTATATCCGGACATTCAACAAGTACGCTCGGACAACCACCACTGTAACCCTTTCAAGGCAGCAACTCCAATCAAAGGCATCAGTAGTCATCCACTCGATGTGAAGATCGCCGGACTTCAGTCACCTCTTCAAATCTTCGACTTCCAGTCATCGTATAATTATTTGAAATAAGATTTTACTTGGCCTTTTTGAATAATTCGCGAATGTGTATATAACTCAAATCAATTCTTTTCATTCCACATCATTTATAATATTTTATAACGATTTATCACTATTTTTATATATATAAAAATAGCCATTTTTAATTAAATGACGCTTCGGGTCATTACATGGCCCTGGCGTTGTTTTCATCTAAATTTGATTTACACATTTCTCAAAATCTAACCATTGGATCTTATCAAATTTTATATCGTTGGAACGATCTTTCCAAAGTGAACCCAACAGTTCCAGTTTTGGGAAAATCCGATGGTCGGATCTTTCGGTATAATCGTTTGAAGTTACGATTTCAAATCGCGAACTGCAGCTGCGCGATTTGTTTTATTTTAATTTATATATATATATATATATATATATATATATATTAATTCATTCGACGATTTCAAACCAATTTCTCTCTACCATGTAGTTAACATCATTTTAATAAGTCATAATTACATTAAAATGTAATTTTTAATGTTAAGTTATGTTCACCAATCTTGAATCTCTTTTATATGAGATCACTACATCACATTAAAATGTAATTTTTAATGTCATAAACATTTTTATTTCAACATTGATTTCTTTTATATGAAATCATGTATTACATTAAAAATGTAATTTTCCTTATCTTTCTTTTATTACATTAAAAATGTAATTTTTCTTATGTAATCTTTTATTCATCCTTTTATTACATTAAAAATGTAATCTTTTTATTCATTCTTTTATTACATTAAAAATGTGATGTTTTTAATCATTCTTTTATTACATTAAAAATGTGATCTTTTTAATCATTCTTTTATTACATTAAAAATGTAATCTTTTTAATCACTCTTTCATTTCATTGAAAATGTAATCTTTTTAAACATTCTTTCATTACATTGAAAAATGTAAATTTTCTTACATTCTTTTATTACATTGAAAAATGTGATTTTTTTTAATCATTCTTTCATTACATTGAAAAATGTAATTTTTCTTACATTCTTTTATTACATTGAAAAATGTGATTTTTTTAATCATTCTTTCATTACATTGAAAAATGTAATTTGTCTTACATTCTTTTATTACATTGAAAAATGTAATTTTTTAATCATTCTTTCATTACATTGAAAAATGTAATTTTTTATACATTCTTTCATTACATTGAAAAATGTGATTTTTTTAATCATTCTTCCATTACATTGAAAAAATTAATTTTTCTTACATTCTTTTATTACATTGAAAAATGTGATTTTTTTAATCATTCTTTCATTACATTGAAAAATGTAATTTGTCTTACATTATTTTATTACATTGAAAAATGTAATTTTTTTAATATTAACACATTTAATGGACAATACAACTTTTTCTAATGATGCATTTACATTGAAAATGTAAATTTCAATGTAAAAACATTTTTTATTTAACAATGCTATTTTTTTGTTTCATTTACATTTAAAATGTAAATTTCAAAGTAAACACAATTTTATATAACAATTTTCATTTTTAATGTTTCCTTTACATTAAAATGTAAATTTCAATGTAAAAACATTTTTATAAAACAAATGACCAGTTTTGACTTATAACAAAAATTTGAATTTCTATTTTAATATATGATGACCTTTTTGTAAAAATAAAAATGTATTTTTATTATTAAACAATTTTTCTACTCATACTATAATCATTTTCATATTCAATAAAAAAATGTATATTTTTTTATTGTTAATCAATTTTTCTTTAACTATGATCATTTTCATATTCCATAAAAAAAATGTATTTTTTATTGTTAACCAATTTTTCTTTAACTATGATCCTTTTCATATGCAATAAAAAAATGTATTTTTTATTGTTAATCAATTTTTCTTTAACTATGATCATTTTCATATTCAATAAAAATGTATTTTTTTATTGTTAATCAATTTTTCTTTAACTATGATCATTTTCATATTCAATAAAAAAAATGTTTTTTTTATTGCTAATCAATTTTTCTTTAACTATGATCATTCTAATAACTTATATATATACAATGAAAATCTAATTTTTATATTATTCAAAAAAAATTATATAACAACATGAACATTTTATAACACAAGAATATTTCAGCAAATTTCGGCAGCATAACGGTAGGGTAATTAAAACCGACACCGTCCCTAGTACGACTCCTCGCGCTAATTAGGCCTCGCGGCAATACAAGGGTTTCATTTCCTAATACATTTTTATTTATATACAATGAATTTTCCACAAACACGAACAATTTCGTTTCAATCGCAATCAATCACCAAAAATCAACCAATTCCACATCACAATACAATCAAGTCGTCTGTGGTCTGTGGACGACGGGTGTCGGGAGTTTCTAAACTCCGTCTGCAACCTAATATATTTTTATTTATTTAATTCGAATTCAGAAATCTCACATTGCTTTTTATTTCTTTTAAAATTGTAGAATGCTCCAAAAATTTTGCGGTCTCTTCTGAAATGTAGATCTTGATTTAAGGATTCCAATGCATCTTGAATTATTGAATTCTGATTCAAAATGGCAAAGTTATGACAGTCTGAAGATTAATCATATTAATAATATAATTAAATATATAATTAATGTTTTAATTACATAGGTTGAGAAACACGTGACTCCTTCCTCTTCGTTCTATACAGAACATCGCGAACCATAAACTCCACCAAACCTCCCCTTATTGCACTCCAATCAGAAGTCTCTGATCTCGATCCAACACCGCCACTTCGTAGCCGCCAACACCCTCTATCCACGCCTCCAATAGCTCCAAACTCGGTGGTCCTATTAGTGCTAAAATATGGCGCGAAGTCGACGGCTTTAGGGCTCGATTTCCCCCAAGTCTCCAAATGAAATTCGATCACAACCGTATCAGCTTGAAGAGCTCATGATGCTCTTGAAATTTGGCTTTGGAAGTATTATTTAATTTGAAGAGAAATAGAAGAAAATAACGGATTTGTTTAGGAGGTTTTTGGCGATTGATTTTCAATGGTGGCGGCTACTGTATATTAGGATTAGGGTTTTACTGTATATACTAGGTATTTATAGAGTATATTATATATTATTTAATTTTTAAATTCAGAAATAACTTGTTAAACCATCCGAACTCTAAACGAAATCTAACGACTATCGCCCTTAGCTAAATACGTCCATTCCGGACACAATAGGATATGTTTCGTAACCCAATTCGGCTGTTAGATATGTTTTTCTTTAAATTAAAATATAAAGCATTTAATTATTTAATTTAATCGTACATTTTAATTTACCGGGGTCACAAACTGACTCTAAAAATTCCCGAAAAATAAATCTAGCTATGTTTTGACGATTCGGTTCCAAAAAAATTAATTTCGTTGAATTTGGAGACCGTTTGAAAATTGACCATTTTCTAGTCGATCCAAATTAACTAAAATTGACAAAACACATTTTCCTTTGCCACACTCACATATTAATTTCAAAAATTATGAAAATTGGAATCTTGCAATGATTTGATATTCCGGATCCACCCTGGGTGGTTTTGTCAAAAACGGAGGTCGTTTGCAAAATGGCTATTTATACGGGCTATATATTATATTAAATTCCATAGCGACTATTCTGAATATTCAACTGGCCATAACTTTTGATTCCCGCTATGAAATTTTAATTTTCTGGATTCGTTGGAAAGATATTTTTAAACATATTCTAATATTTTTGGTTTCACCAAAATTCGATTTATTTTGCATCCTGTACATTCAGTCAAAGTTCAAATTCAAATTTTCAAACTACCGCGCTATTTCTAACTCCTTTTAAAATTAAAATAAATATATTCATTCAAACTTCGATTTAAATAATTTTTTAATCATTATTATTTAAAATAAATTATTTTAACTGTTCAAAATTCAATAAAATAGCCAAAATAAAAATTATAAATTGGTTCTGGTTTTCCGGGTTGTTAAAAATTCCTACCCTGTTAATCAGTGAAAAATGAAATAATAATATTGATTAAAATGAAACTAAGGATATGATTTCGAATTGAATCTCGTAATGTTAAAGGCAATCAGAATATCATCCCTAATTATCTTTGAATTCAGATATCTATATGTTTAATTTTGTCAAATAGACATTTGGGATAGATAATAATTATGGGTTAGACTTGTTAGTTCAATTCACATTTAAAATATATGTATCAGTTTGTTACATTTCTAAAGTTTATATTGCTAAACTGGTTGTTCAAAAAAAACCTTCACCATTGAGTAAAATGTTTAGATATGAATTAGTTTGGTTTTAATATTAATAGTAAAATAGATTTCAAAATCTGTTAAATGTTCATAAAAATCCTCCTGATATTTTAAAATGAAGTTAATCAATCTGTGATTTCTGTAGGTGATATCTAGATTCACTATCTTAAAATTTCATGGATGATCTTTGTTGCTTGAGTGTTTTTGAGACATTTTGATTTATGGCTTTATTTACATAAATATCAATGAATTGAACCTGATTAAGATGGTTGGTTTTGTTTTGCTAAGTTTAAAAAAAGATTATACATTCAACTGTATAATCCACCAACAAATAACCACATTCAAAAAGGGGTGTGTGTGTGTATATATATATATATATGATACATATACAGAGTATAGCTTTGGGTATCTGAATTAGTATACATACATATATATATATATATATATATGTATGTATAGAAATATCTCATCTGATAAACAAATTATACATATTGATTTATCAATTATGTAAATATGATTTACATATTACAATACACCCTAGTTATGCAAATTTCGAAATACATTCTATATACATATATATATATATACACATATGTATATTGATACATATAAAAATGTAGTCATAATTGAGGGTCATAACAATTTTGAGTTGCTTAACACTTACATATGTTTGAGTCTGTAAAATATAACTCTGATTCTAATATGATTTAGCAATTTTAATACCCATAGATAAGGCAATCATGTCTTGGTCATGGGTCAACACTAAATGATGCATACACACACACACACACACACACACACACACACACACATATATATATATGGCTATATAAATGATGATGATGGTCATTCTTATGAACCCGACATATATATATATATATATGTGTGTGTGTGTGTGTGTGTGTGTGTGTGTGTGTATGTGTGTATGTATGTATGTTCCTGTGCTGCTTCTTGATAAGTTACAAGTTGACTTAGAATTAGACCCTTTTATAACAATATAGTTATATGGATATTAATGCAAACAGTTTGCATATATTTACACATAATTTGATTGTGCATTTAAACATATATAAATTGATATCTATAAACATTTATTAGTCATACCTGATAGGCAAACTCTGATTAGATTATTAAACCTCATTGAAGTTCTTAGCCTTCTTGCTAGTTTTAGCATTTGTCTTAAAGTATGGAACATTAAGATATATAAATTTAAATTTGATATGATCAAATTTTAATATAGATTTAAGAACCATAATAAAAGTAAAATCCCTTTTTTCATATTTATATGTACCAGCTGAAATTTTATAAACTGGTAAATATACTTTGATCAATATCCTTTGCTATTGCAAAACACAAATTTAGTATGATTGATTCCTGATATTCACCTTTAAATCATATGTTACAGACATATGTGTTATCAGTTTCACCACTATAGGTAATGCAAGTATATATTTATATACATATACATACATACATACATACAAACATAGACATATATATATATATATATATATATATTTGCAAGTTATGGATAAATGTTATGCTAAAATCTTGGTAGATGAAAGTCTAAACTTGGATAAATGTTATGTTAAAATCTGGATAGAAGTTGTGATAAATTCTGGATAGTTTAGTCGCTTACCAGATCTGGTTACCATGTATAAAAATTACCTTAACAGATTGTAACATCCAATTAGAAACAAAATATGTGTCATTTTGTTTTATTGACTGATTCATATATATACATACATATACATATATATATATAACAGAATAAACGTATTCTTGAAAAGTACCATATGCATGTTTGTGATCAATATTGATCTATGCTGTGTATATTGATATGCAGGTTAGTCCAGATGCAGATCGAATGTTTATGAATATTTGCATAGTATATACAGATATACTATGATCTGGATACATGCAAAGATGTATGCTTGCTTATGGTGTTAATTATATGTATATAAGATACTGGATGTTTTATCTATTATAATTACGGCTGAAGTGTAATCTTAATTTCATATACTCATGTGTGCATGTTAACTTAAATGTATACCTGTGCTTGAAGTAGTATGATAATAGATGTCTATATTATATAATGCAAAGGAAAACATGTCTGTATTATATAATCCAGTTATCATTTGGTGTTAAATTATTATTGCAATACAGTTGCATATTTCTATGTATGAAAGATTTTTAGTTTGTGTAATAGATATGCTACGATCTGGATGTATCCCTATGATGATAGGAATGTCCGTTGTTCTCACATCAACAATTGTTAGTGATGTTTCTTTTTGTAAATGTAGTATGTTTAGCATGCCAGTTATATTACATTGTTACTTTACTGTACCGATTCATACATGGCTTGAATTAGTGAAATAAAAGTAACTAGCCCTACCTTTATGAATAAATATAACCAGGCCTTGTAGGTCCAGTTACTTTTATTACACTAATTCAAGCCATGTTTGAATTGGTACAGTAAAGTAACAAATAGTAAATGAACTTCATGAATTGCTAAATGAAATATCAATGGAATTTCACAAATAGTTAATGAACTTTATAAATTGTTAACTATGATGTACTTGACATAAATAATGAATGGATTAAATTTAGAGATTTAAATTTAACATACCTTTAGCATTGCCAGTTAGCACATATAAACAAGAAAAATATATCATAACTCCATGAT
Organism: Allium sativum; assembly: GCA_030737875.1. Lineage (NCBI taxonomy): Eukaryota > Viridiplantae > Streptophyta > Magnoliopsida > Asparagales > Amaryllidaceae > Allium > Allium sativum. The sequence goes on from CM060913.1 coordinate 41,978,337, forward strand.
GATGGAATTCTGAAATCGTTTGATTTTGCATCACATGAAGAATGCAAATCTTGTTTATTAGGCAAAATAACTGAATCACCTTTCGCTTAACAATGTGAATGAGTGATTAGTATTGGGTCTCGTACATAATGATGTATATGGAGCAATGAATACATAATCTAGAGGTAGATTTTATTACTTCATTATATTTACTGATGATGTCAGTAGATATAGATATGTGGATCTTATGAAACACAAACCGATATCCTCTGAAAAGTTCAAAGAATTCAAAAATCAATTTCAAAACCAATTTTGATAGAAAATAAGTTTTCTTCGAGTAGATCGAGAGAATAATTAAGCTAATTATATAATGACTATCAAGAAGAGTTTGAAATTGTTTCACAATTCAATTCATCTAGAACACCATATTGAATGGTGTGTATGAAAGGAGAAATCTCACCTTATAAGATATAGGTCATATAAATCTTCAAATAAATTAAATCTAGAACAATTGCATTTAATCCTACTAAATTGAGTTTGAATACGCCATATAAGATATGGAGTAGGAAATGTCCTAGTATGTTAATGCAAAGATTTGGGATGTAAGGCCTTTATTAAATATCCTTCCTCGGATAAGATCGAACCCAAATCAGATTAACTATTTTGTGGAATATCCAAAAGAAACAGATCGAACCCAAATCAGATAACTATTTTGTCGAATATCCAAAAGAAACAAATGGATATTGTTTTATAAATCCTCTGAGAATAAAATGTTTATTGCTCAAATTGGTATCCTTTTAAAGGAGTGTCAGTCTCTTAAATACCAAAGGGAATGAAAAAGGATTCGAAATGTCGTGGAAACCACAAAATAGTATTGAATCTTGGATATACAAGAAATTGAGTGGGAGTATTACAATAATTCTAATGTTATATTGATAACGCATTAATTATTGAGAATAATGTCAGTTAATAAAAAAGGAAATAGATACTAATTCAGAAATGTTTGGACTAAAAAGTTCATAACTGAACTTAATTCATTGTTGGTCTAATGATTTACATTGCGATAACAATGTGGCTATTGCTCAGGCCTAAGACCTTAAAATCACTATTGATCCAAACATACATATATTTAAGAAATATAATTCTTATGTGAAGTTGTTCACAGAGGAAATGAACATATTTGCAAAGTTACAAAAGTTGTTATGTTGCAAACCTACATAATTAAACTCAGTCACAACAGAAGTTTAATGATCACACTAGTTTCATGAGTATATTATACATGAATAATTGACTTTAGTGTAAGTAGGAGATTGTTAGAGTTTATACTCTAGAGGTAATCCATTTGATATGCTTAATAACATTGTTGATGTTATTATTTTATTTGGAATAATAATATTCCGTTATATTATATTTACTGCGTAATATAAATATTAACATAATAGAAGTCCTTAGAATAACAATACGGAATTATATAGTTCGAGTAAGACTTGAACTTGAGATTATATAATATATTGAGTATTATAATTCTTAAATGTCCCTAGTCAAGTTTTATTGTTTATATAGGACAACAATAAAACATTGAGACTAGTATGCTGATTGATAGATGATCACATCTCAATGATCATTAATATACGTGATATTAATGTCAAAACATAAATACGTATTGTAGAATAGCGTATTGGGCTTACCCTACGTGAGAAAAATACTTGGAATAATTAACAGTATCATAAATTATTCTCATAGTGGTAGTGATGTAATGGTCCTCAGACCTGAAATCATTATAATTTTACTCGAGGATATTCGTGTTTGATATCATCTAAAATTACTCGTAACAGAGTAATGATAACGGTGATAATTGGATACATCTCGAATCAAATGAAAATTATGAATGATCTAGATGGAATTTAACTATACGATATATTTGTAGTGATATCCGTGGGACTCTTGATTGAGTGAGACTGTGAAATGCATGGCCGTGCTCAAATATTGATTTGTTTTAACAGTCTACTCATCGATCAAGAAAAACAGATTAAATCATAAAGAGGGTGACACATTCCATGCCTCGAGTTTAATCCTGGATATATTGGTTAAAAAGGATTATGTTACATTGATACACTAGTCAACAAAAGGTTGTATCGAATCGTTGATTTTATTATTATAACTTAGGTAGCAGTGATGTATTACTAGTAAATATGATTTAAAATTATTTTTAACGTTATTTTAAATAATAGGGTCACACAACTAGAATGCTATAAAAGGGAGAACCATTATTAAGAAAATATTAAATAAGTACATCAAATGTTGATATTTAATTTTGTTTGAAATGGTAAAAGGAGATTTTACGGGTTTCAATTATTAAGGGTTTCATTTGCTTTTAAAAAGGGTGTGCCGACCTCTTTTTCTCAATTAATCAGATAAGATCAGATTCGATATGAGATTTTGAAAGCCCTAGAAAATTGAAAAGAAAATCCTCCATCGGCTAGTACCGACACCTCTCTTCATTCGATTCCGTCTAACGAGATCGAAATGGCATTTGTGGACTTCTCTAGAGGCGGCGACATCACCTGTCATGCTTAGATACGATTTGATTCAATATCTTGTTTCGACTGCGCAAAATGATAAAGCTTTGAAAGGTATGATATTGGATCTACAATTTAATTCGTAGATTCTGTTTATTTAGGTTGAAATCTAGTGTATTTGACATGGACTCGAACTAAAATAAACCAATAGTGTAATGGTATGGAGCTCAGACATTTTTACTTATGTGGACGTTGGATTGTGAGGCGCCTCAGATATAAAGCCGACTAAAAGGCTTAGATGGTCGACGTACTGACCATTTTGGGGGTCTAATAAGACCGAGAAACGTATTGTTCAAGAATAACCAATCCACAAATGTTAGGTGTGGACCTACCCTGAAGATCCAAGGGTTTCCCATAGGTGTGATCCTGAGGCATTTGCCAGACTGTCTCGAAACTGGCAAGGAGACATCCCTTGCCTCGACTCATAGATGGAATCTAATTTCGAATACGTGACTTTTTGGTTTTAGTTGTAAACCCATATAGCGACATAATACATGGTACCTATGACGTCTATGATCGATACATTTATATTAGAAGTTGTTTTTGACACTATGCACTTACAATAGTATCAAAGATATTTGTTTTTAAAATGTACCAAACATGTTTGGCTATTATAAGGTAAAACTCTATCCTCCGGCTTGTGTTGCGCTGTGTGATGGGATCTGATTCTTATAATAGCTTCATTTTTCCAAAAAGTATTGTGTTGATCATGAAGTGTTTTAGTTCAGAGTGTTCATGGGAGTGAACCCGTTCCGTGACATATGACGTGGTCCCGTGATTTACCGTATTTTAAAGTAAAGTTCAATAACTGTTTTTAATTCTCATACCAGTTCCATGACTAACCTGGAGTTTATTGTTTTCTCCTAAACTCTGGATGCCTATATTTTCCACACGGGTAGCCAGTAGTTTTGGTTTTGCAATTTTTTTATTTTCACAGGATCCTGGCTTACAGGTTGAGCTATATTCTGAAAGCTTCGTGTCCGTGTATTTCTTTCAGTTGTGGTAGTTGATGTATTTCTGTTGTGCATTTTATTTATACACTTTAATTTCCATTGCTATGTAATTATTAATCTCTGATATTATTTTTCTGCTATGTAATATTTATTTGTACTCTGATATTCTTGTACTATAATGTAAGTTGTTTTAATAGCAATGAAAAGTTCTGCTATTTTGTGTTCCGATGCGTCGTTGTCTCCCTCAATACATGGTTTCCCGCCTCTTAGGAGATCGGGGAATTTCGGAACGTAACACAATGACAATTCATATTCTTGTTTCTCCATCTGTAACCAATTCAAAGAGATTCTCTCCTAGATCCGCATATCAAGGTTAGTGGATCTAAATTATAATTTGATTTTAGTAGTATATTTATCATTTCTAGTTCATTGTTAATAATTTTTTAATTTAATTATGATTAAATATGACATATGGTGTAACGACCCGACTTTTTTCCTTGTTTACGCTGGTAATTAAACTAACTTAAACCGTTCATAAAGACAGATTGTTAGGGTTACTTACACATTTGCACAAAATGAAAAGAACTTTTCCATTATCATTACAATAATATTACATTAGAGTTACAAGAGATACATCAGAGCACATCGATTACACAGCGGTGGAGATATAAACTCAGTGGAAGAATGTGAATGCTCCAAGATGTAATAGCTCCAGCTAAACCAGCATCCTGCTCCAATCAACTCCAAGTTTAAAACTGCAAACCAAACATAGGCTGCCTATGTAAAAATTATGGGCACCCAGAGTTTAGGTTATGAACAATATAGGTCAATTATGGGACTGGTGTGAGAAATAAAAAATAGTTGTTTTTAGGGTTTATTCTAAAGTTAGGCAATTCACCGAACCACACCGCTAATGCAGAATGTGTTTACTCCATGTGAATACCCGTGCGTCAAAGTTTGTAATGACTTTTTGAAAAATGAAGCTATCATAAACCCATCCCATATCACACAATGCAAGCGCACATCAGATGGGCTAGTTTTTTCTTATGATAACCAAAAATGCCTTCATACTTGAAAATCTTCTTTTACTACTGTATATAGTGCGAAAAACCATTTTTATAAATAAATGTATTAATCCTAGCTAGCATAATGCGCCGTCCCATTATACTGACGTGATCCTGCCAGTAACCAGCATGCTATACAATCAAAACCGTACGGGCTAGTAGTAGAGATTTGGTTTCCAATATGATGGTTCCTGGTATGAAAGATCATTCAAGGGCTTATAAACTTCCTTGCTTGCATTATCCTAGTACTCCTGGATAACTTCCAGACATAGACTCCGTTATGCTAGCCCACTATACATGAATCAGAGTACCCAACAAATAGCGTTCCAGACTGGGGACTTCATAATACGCTTTCATCATAACATCCCGATGCACCGAACATACGAAACAAACATAAAAATATGACCACTATTTTACCATCAATCCAGGGTGTGAGGTTCGTCGAGGTCACGACATGCACAATGCTACGTTTAAATAAGCCATGCTTTGGTCATCTAGCTCATCACGTAACTTAATTATGCCACATTGTCCATTCACTACGCATCACTAATTTCTATCAATATATAACCTCTAAGCTCATACATCTTAGAGAAGGGTGTTAAGCAAGAGAATAAATTCTCCGCCACCAAGAAGATATATATTAAAAAAGATTAGTGCTACACAGTCAATTACAATGTCAGACACACAATCCATATATGTCCGTTTTGGGTCTGAACGAAAAAACAATTCGTAATTCCTTCACAAACGTTCGGGATTCTTGCCACTTAACTGATATATAAAATCCATCTACGAATGGGAGCCAGCCATTCAAGACATTCATCAAGCCGCCCTTACGACATGAAGGGTCCCGGTCTTCAATGTCGTCTCCAATGTCTTCAATCTTTCCATAACGTAGTATTATTATTTGGAATGGTTTTCGGACATAATTCCGATCCCGGTCTTTCCAAATAATAAGCGCAATTAAAAACACAATTACGGAACACCTAGGCTTTCAACCAAATCTCCCTCCATATTGGATTTTATCAAATTAAACTTCTTTAAATTCATTCTCAAATTATTATGAAATTCGTATTAACCTTTCTCCTCTAAAACACATCCCTTAAATAAAAGATAATTTACCCTCAAATCCTTAATTAATTTTCCGTTTGATAACTCGTTATCAAAATCCAGTTTCCTTTGAAAATCATTAATCCGCATTTCAACCATAGTTCCCAATTAAATCGATTTCCCAATATTCAATTCTTTAATCTAAATTGAAAGATTACACTTCCTTCCCAATTTCATACTTTTAATTTTCCAAAATCAAAGATTTGATTAAATCCCAAATTACGTTATGAATTTCCATAACTCAATCTCATTCGGTTTCAAGAATGATATTACTGAAGATACGATTCACAACGAAACCCAAATCAATCGATATTGAACATAAGTTACACAGAAATTGTATCTACTTATATTCGATGTCAATTCTAATAACCAACAAATACTATAACTGGAATAACGATATAATAATATCTTCCAAATTCCTCAAATAGTATAAGTTTACACCACAGAATTTCATATCAAATATCCGAAGATTATTTCTATCCAACTAATCTCAAACAAATTGGGAAACTCGTATCTTAATTAAAATTTTTATCCAACTCCTTGACATTAGATCTGGATAGAAATACCATTAACTTATCCTCAATATTAATCTCTATACCCAACTCACACTATAAGCGGAATAATGGTGTACTACGTTTTATATTCCTCAAATAGTAAGAGCCATCATCTACCGAATTAATACCAAACATCCGAAGATTTATCTCTAACCATATCCAATTATTTAAAATTAAAAACCCATTTTAATATTAAATAAAACAATTTAAATTCCATATAAAATATTTTCAATGCTTGATTATAAAATATTTCCAATACTTGTAAACCTTTGAAAATATTCTATAAATCATTTAAAAATGATTACTTATTGTTCAGAAAACAGTTTGCGGGTTAAAAAATTCAGAATAAATTGTTTTTGAAGAAAGCGTTACAATAACGTTTCAAAGGCATTACAAATGCGTTACAAAACAGTTATCTTAACTACTTTGATCAAAATATCGTTTATCTTAGCCGATACTTAAACATTAAATTCAAAACACTTTTACATAATATATAATGATTTTACAAAAAAAATACGTATTTTTAAAATATTTAAAATAGCTGTTTATAGTTATGGTCGATAACTGCTCTTACAACGATCTTTTCCAAAACGATTCTAAACATAACTTGAAAAATATAACACGAAACTAAAATCTGCTTTCACTCATTTGAAAGCTCTTGTTAGTGGAAATCAAATGTTTTTCGTTTCGCGAAAATCCGATTTGAATTGCAAAAGCTATAAGCATTTAAAGTTTGTAACTAAAATATGTGAATTGCCATTGTGCAACAAGCTCTATTTTGACCGAAATAAACATTTCCTTCAATACTTCAAAATACCTTAGAAAACTATTATATACTTCTATAAACCATTTAAAATCATTTAAAGTGATTTACATTGATTTTGCAAGTTATTTCGGGTTCAAAATTCAACTTTTATTTTTCACTTAAATCAAATTCCAATTTATTTCGAAATTCAGATGATTTCAAATTAACCATCTCATCCGTTGGATCAGTTAGAGATAGCCAGAGAGAGCAAGAAAGTATATTTTTCAAACCCAAGCCTAGACACTGTCCTTTTTGTCATCCTAGAACGTTCCGACATTTGTTTATTCTTTTGAAGAAACTTTATCAATATATATGAATTCATATATATGTCATTTCCAACCACTAACCTTCGATTTCAATAATAATATTGTTTCTAATTACGAAGGAGATTTGTCGATCACCAATTTGATACCATAATTGTTGTGTCATTATGTGTGCGAAACAACATCAATAACCATTATAAACATCCATAGCAACCATCATTAAATAAATCATAACCGTGCACAAGCGTTATAACACTAACGCTTAATAGTGTGTATATTCTAAAATACTCATCCATCATCCATCACAAAAACATCAATCATCATTAACTACTAACAATTCATCACTATATTTAAATTAGCCTAACTACTAATTAAATATATAAATTTGTGGTTAAAAAATTTCTCACTAACAGCTTTCCAATATTCATGGCAGGAAAGCCTAGCTGATCGAACCATCGAACAGTATTTCAGCGCAACGTCTTCTTCACTAATATATGTATACACACACACACACACACACACACTATATATTAGTCTCTCTCCTTATAAGCGAAGGAGGAGGACGACGAACTTTGGCAAGGTGGTAGTGGAAATGAGGAAAACCTATGCATGGAAACCATGGCCATAAACTTTAAGAAGAAGGTGATTTTGAGAAAATAGAATGGAATGGTAAAAAAAATGGAGAAAATGTCTCCTTATATATGAATGGAGGGTTAAGGAGGTAATGACACCAAAAGGGGAAAGTGATAGGCATGCATGCAAGGAAACATGCAAAAATACAAGTGTCCTTACACTTGTCTTAAGAAAAGAAAGTGAATTTTTGGTAGCTCTTTCCTTAAAATGCTACAAAAACCAAGGATAGTACTTACTTCTATCGGCACTAATTCATGTTATGGTTTGACAAATCCGATCGAATGACAAGTAGTATCAATAAATCCAAACTTATTAATAATCATTCTCATCCATTAAATTTATAATTCAAATTAAATTTATCGTATAACTTACCAAATTTATTAAATATTTTAACTAGATACGTATTTATGACAAATTCAAATTGAGTAATAAAAATTCCAATTTTAAATTGGTTCAAAATTTTGGATCGTTACATTCACCCCTCCCCCCAAAACCTTTCGTCCTCGAAAAGAAAATAGAATCGTAACTACTCATTCGACATCTTGTAGATTTTCAAATTCAAGATTAAAATTATTTATACCAAAGCTCCTTGTTCTCATAATGGATATACCAGGTAGAATATTCTAACACACATATTTACGGACAACCATACTTACCATGTCCTCCAATGATAACTTCCAGTTACCCGTTATATTCGATTCATTGTTTACTGAGCCAATTACTTATACTCAACCATTTACTTCTTTCAAAATTTAGAGTTATAAATTTATTCTCTTAAATCTTATATTGCAAATTCAAAGGTTATGAAACTTACCCCTTTTCAATTTTACTATTATTCTTTACACGAAAAACTTGATCATCTCCGAAGTCAGCTTATCTAAACGTTTCAGTTTAGGTATTTTCTTCTTACTATTCCCGTTTGCAAAATATCCTTTAATCAAATTGTGAAACTTAATTCACAAGGTATTCATGCTTACTTAACCGTTTCTTTTTGTTACCATAATATACATTAGAGCTTATCGACTATCCGAAATCGTTGATATTACTGATCCTACTATCTATACCTTTAATTAAATTCAATAACTTTTTCATTAGAATAGGATCTATTTGGATACATGATAAAATACATTAAAAAGATTTATAAAAGAAGCTTTTTTTATTATTTATAGTTAACATCATATACATAAATTTATTTATGCATCCGACTTTGCAGAGATAATTCCCTAAGGGTTAAACATTGATTATATAATTCTTATATTCCTTCTCCTTCACTTATGACTAGAGGTGGTGTTGCTTTAGCTGATCTTTCTCCCTTCTTTTAATGACAATCCCGGACTACATGCCCTACTTTTCTACATCGATAACACTTCTTTTATTTAATTGCGTTCATGGTTTTCTTCTTTATTTTAGGGCACTTACGCATAAAATGTCCTTTTTTCTTGCATTTGAAACAAATTATGTCTTCTCAAATGATTTTTTTTTTTGTATTCTTTCTGGGCATAAAACTACAAAATGTCCTTCTTGACTACATCTATAACAATAGATACCTTTGAATTTCCTTAATCTAGGGACGTTTCTTCCTTTTCTTTTCGGTTAAGAGATTTTCTTGCTTGTTTTAGGGTCATCCACCATTCAGTACCTGATAGACCAAACTCCATCTTTGTTCTTGTAAGGATATTTTGTAGAAAAGTCCAGGTTACTCTCTATTTAATTTACTGGCTTATCCCTTACTAATATGTTTACTTGGTATAATTCTTACAACCCGATCAAATTTTCAAGATCTCCCTTATTTATTCAAGTTCACATTAATTTACGGAACATTTTCAAATACTTATCTAGATGGGTTTGAGTATATATTGATGTTTTAATCGGAATCATATAGTCATCCCACTTTTGAAACTCGAAATACATACTGATGATGCTGCAGTCATCAATAGAATCATCTTTAAGAGACTAGAGTGTGATTCTATATCTATCTAGTATACTTAAGACTTCGTATATACATTGTTCAGGCGTATATGCAAAATCTTCTTATACTCGATAGTCAAACCTCAACAATAAATAAAATACTCAAATTCTTATTATTCATTTTGGTTTCTAACCATATTGATTAGTTTCTTTAAAGGAGAATTACCTTAACAATTTTTACCCATGCTAATCTCTTAACATGAATTCTAATATATTATAATCCCAAACTTAATTAATTTTACATGAAAAGCACTTTCTCGAACGTAGTACTCCAGAAACTCATTCTAAGGCATTACTAACCCTATCTATAATGAGATATTATAACTCTGATGAGTCTTCCCTTTTGTTCAAATGAGTCGTACCCCATAGCTTTGTATAAACCAAAGCTCTAATACCACTTGTAACAACCCGACTTTTTGCCTGATTTTCACCAATAACTAAACCAACTTAAACCGTTCATAAAAATGGATTATTTGGGGCACTTACACATTTTCACAAATGAAAAAAAAAACTTTTCCATTATCATTACAATCATATTACATCAGAATTACAATAGATACATCAGAGTACATCGATTACACAATGGAAGAGGTACTAAACTCAGTGGAAGAATGCGAATGCTCCAAGATGTAATAGCTCCAGCTAAACCAGCATCCTGCTCCAACCAACTCCAAGTCTAAAACTGCAAACCAAACTACTAGGCTACCCGTGTAAAAATTATGGGCACCGAGATTTTAGGTGTGGGAACAATAAACTATAGGTCAGTAGTGGGACTGGTGTGAGAACTTAAAAACGGTTGTTTTTGGGTTTATTTTAAAGTTGGGTAATTCACTGGACCACGGTGCTAATGAAGAATGGGTTTACTCCAAGCGAATACCCATGCATCAAAATTCATAATGACTTTTTGAAAAATTAAGATATCATAAGCTCGTCCCACATCACATAATGCAAGCGCACACCAGATGCACGAGTTTTGCCTTATGATAACCAAAAATGCCTTCATCTGTGAAAATCCTTTTTTATTACTATATATAGTGTGAAAAAACAGTTTTGCAAATAAATGTATTACTCCAGCCAACATAATTCTCTACCCCATTATACTGACGTAATCCTACCGGTAACCAGCAGGCCATACAATCAAAACCGTATGGGATCGTAGTGTAGATTGGGTTTCGGACATGATGGTTCCTGGTATGAAAGATAATTCAAGGGCTCACAAAACTTTCTTGCACGCATCATTCCAGTACTCGCGGATAACGTCCAGACTCGGACTCCGTTGTACTAGCCCACCGTACATGAATCGGAGTACCCAACAAATATCGTCCCAGACTGAGGACTTCGTAGAACACTTTCATCATCACATCCTGGTGCACCGAACATATGAAACAAACATAAAAATCTGGCCACCAGTTTACCATCAATCCGGGATGTGAGGTTCGTCGAGGTCACGATATACACAAAGCTATACTTAAATAAGCCATGCTTTGATCATCATAGCTCATCACATAACTTAAGTATGCCACATTGTCCATTCACTACGCATCACTGATTTCCATCAATATATAACCTCTAAGCTCATACGTCTTAGAGAAGGGTGTTAAGCAAGAGAATAAATTCTCTGCCACCAAGCATATATATGTTAATAAAGATCAGTGCTACACAGTCAGTTACAATGTCAGACACACAATCCATACATGTCCGTTCTGGGTCTGAATGAAACAATAACCGGAATTCCTTCACATACGTTCGGGCTTCTCGCCACTTAACTGATATATAAAATCCATCTATGAATGGGAGCCAACCATTCGAGACATTCAACAAGTCGCCTATACGAATGAATGGTTCCGTTCTTCAATGTCGTCTCCAATGTCTTCAATTATTCAATAACGTCGTTTTATTATTTGGAATGGTTTTCGGACATAATTCTGATCACAGTCTTTCCAAATAATAAGCGCAATTAAAAACAAAATTACGGAACACACAGGCTTTTAACCATTTCTCCTCCCATCTTGGATTTTGTTATATTAAACTTCTTCAAATTCATTCTCAAATTATTTCAAAATCCATATTTAACCTTTCTCCTTTAAAACACATCCCTTAAATCAAAGATAATTTACCCTTAAAGCCTTAATTAATTTTCCGTTTGATAACTCGTTATCGAAATCCATTTTCCTTCGAAAATTCTTAACCCACATTTCAACCATAGTTTCCAATTAAATCGATTTCCCAACATTTAGTTCTTTAATCTAAGTTATAAGATTATACTTCCTTCTCAATTTCATACTATTAATTTTCTCAAATCAAAGATTTAAATAAATCCCAAATTACGTTAACAATTTCCACAACTCTATCTCATTGGGTTTCAATAATGATTTTACTGAAGATACGATTCATGACAAAATCCAAATCAATCGATATTGAACATAAGTTACATAGAAATTGTATCTACTTATATTTGATATCAATTCTCATAATCAACGAATACTATACGTGGAATAACGATATAATAATAATATCTTCTAAATTCCTCAAATAGTATATGTTTACGCCACAAAATTTCATATCAAATACCTGAAGATTATCTCTATCCAACTTATCTCAATCAAATTAGGAAGCTCGTATCTTAATTAATTTTTTTTATCCAACTCCTTGACATTAGATCTGGATAGAAATACCATCAACTTATCCTCAATATTAATCACTGTATCCAACTCACACTATAAGCGGAATAGCAGTGAACTATGTTTTAAATTCCTCATATAGTAAGAGTCATCATCTATCGAATTAATATCAAACATCCGAAGATTTATGTAACGACCCGCATTCTACGCATCATAGGATCGTAGAATATTTATTTCTGTCACATACAAAGTCGTATGGTCATGTAACTTTGGGAGACGACTATTATGGTCATTTCCCATGTTCATGATTTTTCCCAATTATTAAATGACCATTTTACCCCTAGTCGGCACTGTTTTGGCCATAACTTTTGACTGGAAAGGAATTTTGACCTGAAACCACTTCCATTGGCTCCGGATGATGGTTTCTCTTTCCGTAGAGTGGTCACATTAGCCAAACGGACTCACCGTTTGGGAGATATGGCTGAAACAAGTTTCAGATGGTGAAAAACAGCTTAATTGGGCTTAACCGGGTGATTAGCAGCTAGGCCCAGAGGGGAATTTCGGGTTTAGAGGTATAGGAGGACTGATTAGGGTTAGGAAATCATTTCCATTTCAGTTTTGAGCCGCCACAAACCTTCTTGAGACCCTAGTAATGGCTTCCATCCTCTAAAACCACTCCAAAACACATTTTTAGTGAAGATTAAGCCTAAACTACTTCAAAGCAAGGCCAAATAGCAACAAAGCAAGGTTGGAGCAGCTGCTATACATGGGAATTCGACCCAAACAGAGAGTATTTCAGATTTGGTGTGTTATTTTGTGGCAAAGGTGAGTGATAGCATCGTTTTGACACTAATTACAGTTAATTAAGGGTAATTAGTGAAGATTAGCAAATTTATACACTAATAAATTCTGGAAAAATGTTTAGAAATTCTTAAATAATATTTCATGCCTCTGTTAGAAAATTTAGACGATTTGATTTAGTTTTACTAAGTATGTGCTTAAACATGATTAAGAGGGACTATGGGAAAATGTGAGGTTTTAACCACTTTTGATCCATTTTGATTCATTTGAATTGTTGTTTGCTGTTTGTGGTTGCTATCACGTGTTGCTATGACTCTATGGTGTGTTTTATGATTGATTAGAAGTGTTAGAGTTGTCGAAAACGTCGTCGAATGGCGTAGAAAGCTCGTTGGAAAGTTGCAGAAGTGTGCAGGTTCCGAACCGGTTCAGATCGGAGTAGGGGTCGGATCAGATTTGTGAACCGACCAAGGGAATTCGAACTGGATTGGAACTTGTCACTGGAGGAGGCTTGGCGAGAAGGAAGGTCGTTTGCTTAGAGTTGGAGTGGACAAGGGGATCAGATCGGAAGGACAATGGAGGCCAGATCAGATCGAAAGAACATTGGGAGCGGATCGGATCGGAGTAAGCTAGGGAGCGGAGCGGATCGGACTGGAGTAAGGCGAAGGGATCGAATCGGATCGGAGTAGATGGAAAACGAGGGAGCTGATCGGAGAAGGAGCATGAACTGGAAGGAAGACAACAACCCGACCCGACTCGGAGGAGGACACCGACCCGACCCGAAGTGAAGTACCCGACCCGAACCGAATGGAAGATGATAAGGAAGGAGGACCGAACCGAACTGACGAGGGTAATGGCTACCGAACCGAACCGAATTCTAGGGCTACTACTGTATGGCAACTCTTCTGAAGACCCACTCCAATTCGACCAAACCCGAGATGCAAAGAAAGTCCAAATGAGAAGTTAGAGCTCAAGATTCAGATGGGAATCAACGAGTTCGCTTCATGGTTGGGCTTTGCTGCGGGACACGTGCTAAGTGGTTTACGATGTCTGTAGCTTTGGACCACTATGGTAGGAGGTACGAAGGCGGATTCAGGGCCATTATGGCATTGGTAGAACCAAGGGCTACGATCAATGAAATGGGTCATTGAAATGTTTGGTCATGACTCCATATGTTTAGCTTGGTCACAGCAGGGTTTCTACAAGTCGGGATCCGTCGTTACCTCAATTTGTCTAGTATTCCAAGGTGGTAGATGTCGTATGCTTTACGCACTGAGTGAGGGATGTAAGGATGGTTGCTATGGATGGTTTGTTTGCTATCATTATGACATACACACCCCACCCCCATATTCTTTACACTATTCATTATGGCACCTTAGAGAACTGTACGGTATGTGGTACTAACTCTCTGGTTGTAGGTTCAGGTTCAGATATGGTTTAGTATACCTGTTATTGTTATGTTTAGATGCTTATCGCTCATACCAGGCTTTATGTCTGACCCAGAGTTTTATGTCTCCTCTTATTACTCTGGGTGCTCACACGGGCAGACTAGAGACAGGTTAGCTGGTGATGCACGAGTAGATGATCCGGAGACGAGCAGGAGGCTTCCACGTAATGCATATATATAGTATTCTCCCTGTGTTGTTGAAGATCACTGCTTGGGCATTGGTGGTGTATCTTCTACCTTGGCTTTCTTTTGTTTAGAGACAGTAGATTTTGAAAAGTTGTAATAAGCTGTATTTGGATTTCCGCTGCTTTGATGTTGATGTTGGTCTTAGTTATCAGCTTATGCACTGTCTCACCTGTTTTATGTCAAGTATATTATTATTATTATATTTTATCCCATGCGTTGTGAGACATTCTACAGGTTCCTTGATTAGTTCATTCTCTTCTTTTCTTTCTCCTGACGACCGTCCCGTGCTAGTCGGGCATGTGTACAGCGCACATTTGGAGGAAATGCAGGCTGGTGCGGGGCGGGCCGTCACAATTTATCTCCAACCATATCCAATTATTTAAAATTGAAAACCCATTTTAATATTAAATAAATCAATTTAAATTCCATATAAAATATTTCCAATACTTGTAAACCTTTGAAAACATTCTACAAATTATTTTAAAAATGATTACTTATTGTTCGAAAAACAGTTTGCGAGTTAAAAACTCCAAAGTAGATTGTTTTCGAAGAAAGCGTTACAATAGTATTTCAAAGGCATTACAAAAGCGTTACAAAACGGTTATCTTAACAACTTTGATCAAATTATCGTTTCTCTTAGCCAAAACTTAAAATTTACAATTCGAAACATTTTTATGTAATTTATAATAATTTTTCAAAAAAATTCCATATTTTTTAAGATAATTAAAATAGCGGTTTATAGTTATGGTCGACAACTCCTCTTACAACGACCTTTTCCAAAACAGTTTTAAACATAACTTGAAAATTATAGCTCGAAATTAAAATCTACTTTCACTCGTTTGAAAGCTCTTGTTAATGGAAATTAAACATTTTTCGTTTTGTAGAAACTCGATTTGGATTGCAAAAGTTATAAGCATTTAAAGTTTGGAACTAAAATACACGAATTGCCATTGTGCGACAAGCTCTATTTTGACTGAAATAAACATTATTCTTCAATACTTCAAAATACCTTAGAAAACCATTATATACTTATATAAAACATTTAAAATCATTTAAAGTGATTTACATTGATTTTCCAAATTATTTGGGTTCAAAATTCAACTTTTATTTTTCACTTAAATTAAATTCCAATTTATTTCTAAATTTAAATAATTTCAAATTAACCATCCCATCCGTCGGATCAGGTTGGGATAGCCAGGGAAAGCAGGAAGCGATATTTTCCAAACACAAGCCTATACACCATCCTCTCTGTCATCCTAGAACGCTCTGGTATTTATTTATTCATTTTAAAAAACTTTATCAATATATATAAATTCATATATGTGTCATTTCCAACCATTAACCTTCAATTTCAATATTGTTTCTAATTACGAAGGAGATTATTCAATCATCATCCATTAACCATTATAAACATCCATAGCAGCCATCATTAACATGATTAAATAAATCATAAATGTGCACAAGCGTTATAACACTAACGCTTAATTGTGTGTGTTCCAAACTATGCATTTATCATCCATCACAACAAACACCAACCATCATTAACCATTAATAATTCATCACTATATTTAAATTAGTCTAACTACTAATTAAATATATAAATTTGTGGTTAAAAAAGTTCTCACCAAACAGCTTTCCAATCTTCACGAGGCGAGCCTAGCTTAATGAACCGTCGGATAGTATTTCGGCGCAACGTCTTCTTCACCAATATATATATATATATATATATATATATACACACACAATATATTAATCTCTCTATTTATAAGGGAAGGAGGAGGAGGATGACGACAAACTTTGGCAAGGTGGTGGTGGAAAAGAGAAAGACTTATGCTATGGAAACCATGACCAAAAGCTTTAAGAAGAAGGTGAAAAGGAGGAAATGGAATGGAATTGTAAAAAAAATATGGAGAAAAGACCTCCTTATATCGGAAAGGAGGATTAAGGAGGTAATGACACCTAATGGGGGTAAGCGGAAGGCATGCATGTAAGGAAACATGCAAAAATACAAGTGTCCTCACACTTGTCTTAAGGAAGGAAAGTGAACTTTTGGTGGCACTTTCCTTAAAATGATACGAAAACTAAGGACAACGCTTAAATCAAACACTACTAATTCATGTCATGGTTGGACAAATCCGATCGAATGACAAATAGTACCAATAAATCCAAAATTATTAATAATCATTCTCATCCGTTAAATTTATAATTTATATAAAATTTATCATATAACTTATCAAAATTATTTAATATTCTTAGTCATATATATATTTATGACAAATTCAAATCGAGTAATAAAAATTCCAATTTTAAATTGGTTAAAAATTCTGGATCTTTACATGTGGTGAGATTATCGCTAGAAAATCAGCTAGTATGTTTGTCTTGATTTGGATCTATAATTTCTATAATATTTGGGAATAGCAGAATTTAATGATATAATTCATGTCATGTAAAATAAAACTTGAATCGAATAAATATTATGGAGAAATTAGGAATTTGACAAACATAGGCCTAATAAATGCAGTAATCATGTATGTAAAGCAAACCATAATCTAGTTTGTTATATATGTATATATACATACATACATACATACATATATATATACATATATATATATATATATTACAGGGATAATATGAACAATTTGATTTGAAACATTTGTCTTGTCTAAATTTGGTAGTTGAAACAAACGAATATGAAACCTATTAGGCTTTGTATTGCAATAAAGTTGTGATATTCATTTACACCTATTTAGCCGTAAATCAAATAAAGTGTTTGTACCCTAACTCGATAATTAAAATTGGTAAAAAGATTAGATAAAGAGGATAAATTAAAACAAAGATTTGCTATACAAAACGGGGAATATAATCTATTATAAATGATTAGATTAATACGAATAATAGGAAAGCTTGTCCTAGGGACAAGTAAAATTTGTAACATAATTCGAGTTAAACATGAAACTTGTCAACAATAATGGTTGAAAAGACTAGGTTGATTAGTAAATTCTAGTGAGACATCGTTTTGTATAATTAAAAAAAGTAGTAAGAGAAGACTTATGTAAAGAGATAAGACGTTTTTAATTGAATATTAAGTAAACTTATTACCCGTCAGTATATGAACTTGGAATAGAATGTACTTAATTAGATATTAAGTAAAATATGTCATTTGCTTGGTTAGTGAACATAAATGGGTTAAGTTAAAGGCACTGGATTAGTAGATTAAAGAAAGAAGTTTGGAATGACATGAGACAACAAGAGGCTTATTAATGAACTTAAAGAATGATCAAGTTAAATCCGTAAGGTTAATAAGCAAATAGGGCTCATCTGTTGAGATATGTTTTGGGAGTCCAAGCGAACACGTAACTTGAATGAGAAATGAAATGATCAAATTAACTAAGTTGGCAAGGAAAGTGAAAGATTAAAAGATTAGACATATGGCCTAATAAAATGATTTGCATAAGGCACTTGGACCAGACCGTGCGTGTGGAGGTAAAGAACCCAACGGGGTAGATCATCGAGATCGTCTTGCTGGTTGCTGGTTGCAGAGGATAGGGGATGAGGAACACGTCCATCTAATTGTCTGCCTGGTTATTCTACCTACTCGATTATTCTAATTCCTTGCTCGGTTGGCTATTCCGCCTATTGCCATGTTGGGTCTTCGGATAATCTGTTTGGAAGTACGCGGCTTCCTGGGACGTGTTAGGTGCTTCGAGGTGGTCCTCAATTGCAGGCAGCATCAGAGCTGTTACTCACAGAGGTTGGTATGCACGTTACCATCGAGAAGTAGGCCATGAATGTGACTACTATGTGGCAGTCAAAATGACTGTGGCAGTAATGACATTGGAGTGACTTCGACAATGTGCCTCATCTGAATTTTCTTGGGAGGTTTGGTTAAGACCATGTAGGGTAGTAATCGTCGCGTACCTATCATTCGGTAGTCCAGGATCTATGATGCAGGAAATATTAGAGCCAAACCAAGAGGCCAATGACCTTTCAGTATTGAGGCATTGGATGAGGGACACTCGTTGTTTGTTTAGATTGCTTGATTAGGTGGAAATGTCACTTAGCTATTTTATGTAGTCTTTCATTAGTTGAGGGAGAGGTCATGGGTGGGACCATAGCCACCATCTGAAACACAGACCTTATTCTTATATTTGTTGGATACCTACATTGTAAGCCCTTTCGGGTGGACCATTACGGATGAAAAGCTCCCGCTCGAGTTCCTTAAATCCTGTTTAGTCCTGTTAAGGACTCGGTGATTAGTAGGCAGTTTGTTCGGGCAAGGGTTCTAGGTACAAGCACTGGGTGATGTACCGTAAGCTAGAGGGTATTACTCCGAAATATGGAAGAAGGATTCAGATATATGGAATTGTACGTGTACGTGGAGTCATAGAGATGATGATTTTGTACACCTATGTGGCGTCATAGCGATGATGATTTTGTACATCTACGTGGCGTCATGGTATATGCTTCCGCAGTATAATGATGGTGATCATACGAGGGAGATTTGGGTATAGTTACAGTTATACTACTTTAGGTTGATCTGCTGGAACGTATACATGAACGACATGTGTGTTAAGATGAGAGTGCTTATAACCTAAGCAACATAATAATAATAATTGAACGGTAAATGTAGGGTTATCTTAAAGTTATGATTCATCCAGTCACACAGAACTTGTGTTTTGATCCCCTCCTCAAACATATTTGCAGGTTTAGATTTGGCAGAGATGGTATATCTTTGTGACACGCACTAGGCGATGTCATTAACTTGGTAAGGCTATATTTTGATTACATTTTATCCATTCCACTGTAAGATGTTTTTAATAAGCTCTTATATATTTTTATATCTTTGTCTTTTCTACAGGATACCAGATGAGTCACTTCAGGTTTCAATGGTTTAGGATCTTAAGTTTTTGGCAAAAATCCGGACCGTCGAAATTTAGGGTGTTACGTTTGGTATCAAAGCTTTGGTTTAGGGTTCCTATATATAGTTAGTGAGTGGCGTATTTGTATTTTTGAAAAATAAATATTATATATATATATTTATACTTAGATCCATGAGAGAAACACACTTCAAGAGAAAAACAGCGCATGTATAATATTGTGAAAAAGGGTTCGTACACCAAAGTTAGGATTATATAGGGTCCTAAAAAGTATAAGCTCTAATTTAACCTTGGTATAGGGCATACGATAAAATTTGATGATTAATAAAGAAGTTCATGTATCGGTATTTGGAGATGGATAAGTAGGTCGAAGTCATGGGTATCCAGTTATGCTTTGTGTTATTGACGGGATAAGGAATACACACACACACACACACATAATATGCATGGGCAGCACACGGAATAGATGCCAATTGCATAGAGAAAGATTTGCTGAAAGCCCAATAAGAAGGATTTTCAAGTTGCATAAATTAAAAGTTGCCATTTTATAAAGTTATTCATTTTGACATTAAAATAAATTTTGTAAAATAATATGATTTTGAAAGAATCCTTCGAAGCCGATTTTAAATGATTTTATGATAAAAGGTAATCTTGTTCGTGTAGAAAATGTTTTTGGATTTTCTTGGACATACAAATTTGTTTAAATATCATTTTTGGTTATGAAAAAAAAGTAGAAACATAAACCAGTTTTTTTTAAGGTGAAATTTTATTTAATAAAGATTTTTGACGTAAGTACCTAAAAGCACGAAAATGTAGATTACAACATTTATGTTTGAAATGAATATTTTCGTGATGAATGGAAATGTTGTGTGTAACATACGTAGATTTATAAGTGGATATTTATTTCAAGGACATATTTCAAAAAAAAAAAAAAAGATCCAAGGACAAGCAACTTTTGCTACCTAAATCAAGGATAACTTTCATGTTTTAATTGAAAAAAGTCCAAATATTTTAAATTAAGGACACACAGTGACATCTTGCAAATAATAAAAATTAATAATAAAATGTTTTTCTGTGATTATTACATTAAAAATTAATAAAATTTAGTTAGAAAATGTTTTTTGTTTTACAAATACAGAAAAATGAATATAAGAAAATTTAGGATGGAAAACTAAATGAATATAGCTTCGCTTTTTTACATGTAGCTTTTTTTGGATGTAAACGACATTAGCTTTAAAATGACTTGGTTCTGTGTTTATCTATATAATAAAATCCCTTGGTTAGACAAACTAAGAGACAAAGAGCGGTCAAGATTTAATTACCGCTATACATCAACCGGCTCTGAAACGAACATGTAACCCGTCCAGAGTTAATTCAGCGTCCCGCTCCTCTACGCACGTCTCCCACTTCCCTCATTCTCCTGCCCCCCTCTTTTCTCTGCCTAAATCGAAAAAATAATTTATTTTTTAACAAGGGATACTGTTAGACTTCGCATCCAAATCAAAATTATCTTCGATCGTTTCAGTACTTCATGGATTTATATTCAAAATAGTATCCTGGTAATTGGTTCAGTTCTCATGCTCTTGCATACTTGGAAATAGTTTTCTTTCTTTCTTTCAGTCTTTAAAATATGGCGAAGAATCTTTTAATCCTCATCGTGAATTGATTTTGTCATAATTATCTTTTGTGTCCTAACATTATAAATAACTTGCAGGCTCTCGCCTTTCGTTCTTGCGCATTTGCATTGACAGTTTGATTGATCTGAAGTTTTCGTTCCTGTTTTTAAGTTCTACATGCAAGCAGTCTTATTAAGTGGATGTCAATGTTTTTGTTTGGTGTAAGTCTTCATTTATATTTGTATGCACACAAAGTGTTTGTATAAATGATCCAAAAGCATTCTCTTCTAACTTTTCCAGTACTCCAAAATGCGCGCAAGTCAGGGTTATTTACAGTTTAACAGAAGATATCTGCCATACTTGGAACAACACTAATTATGCTTATTTGTTTATTGCCTTTTCCCTGACCAAGCCGAGTAGATACCTAAATTGACTGGAGCAGTTTTTTTTTTACTCGTCACAGTTCCAGTTTTCTGAGAATGAACAATATGCATATGGAGAACGAATAGTATCCATTAGGAAAGAAGCTTACGGAGTATATATAATGCATGTTGTGTGTGTGTCTATCTCTCTCTCTCTCTCTCTCTCTCTCTCTCTCTCTCTCTATATATATATATATATATATATATATATATATATATATATATATATATA
This sequence comes from Allium sativum, assembly GCA_030737875.1. Classification (NCBI taxonomy): domain Eukaryota; kingdom Viridiplantae; phylum Streptophyta; class Magnoliopsida; order Asparagales; family Amaryllidaceae; genus Allium; species Allium sativum. The sequence continues at coordinate 42,000,444 of CM060913.1, forward strand.
TATATATATATATGAGAAGAAACACGGTTTTCACTGAGTGGAAATAGGTGCAGTTTGCAATCCATGAAAACTAGCTTTAATTTTCAGCAAGTAGAAACTTGCATGCACTGGCACAGTTTGCACTAAATGCAAACTGACATCACATTGCATTTAGTGCACACATATTTTGCACTCTGTCCAAACAAAAGTGTTATCAAATGTTTAGTTTTGGGTAGCTGTTTTGTTCGTGGCATGATACAAATTACTATGGAAAGTTTTGTGACTCTGGTATAAACAGGTCACTTAGGATTTTTCTTAACTACTCTTGATTTTGTTTCCTTAAATTGTGATATTTTGTTATTTTCCATATCATGATTGATATCCAATCCAAATTTTGTTCTTTAGAAATGGATTTATTTCACTTGGGATTTTAATTGACTGCTACTACATTGATTGAGTTCATAATACTGGGTTGTTGTACCTTTGTCTCTATGTATATTGTTTGATTAATAGACCAATTTGGTTAGTAGTTTCCCCCCATGTGTAGTACGACTCTTAATGTGCTCAATGGGCTATTTTTGAATTATGTATTCATTTTTGTCTTTTGGGATTGTATTTTTTCTTCCTCAATGGTTAAAACTAAAAAAAAATATTGATTGGACACGCACTGCATCCTTCATGCATTACCAACACACATCAACGGGCTTCCATCAGCAACATCGATAGCATCCATTCAGCAGGCACTGATTTATATCACTCTCCCTACTTTTTTTTGCACTTCCACGAGCTATGAAACTCTCTCCTGTCACATAGCTATCATCTTACTTGAGCTTGGCTGTTTTCAAGCTGCTTTTGGAAAAGGCGGAGGAGGAGTTTGGGTCCAGTAATCTGGACATTTTGAGCATACCTTGCAAAATCTAGATTTTTAAATTCACTTTTTAGGTTATAGAGCAACATCAAGAGGGTCTCATTGATGACGATATGCATTCATTACTTCATGTTATGTTTAGTTGCTTAATATGTCACTATTATATGACTGACGAGTGCTACTTTTTTAATTGTGAAAAGGGAAATCAGACTGGAAAGAAATAATTAACACACTTGAAGTTGCCAACAATTTAATGTAAATATTGTATTTTGTTTTTTTAATCGTAAGATTTTAAATTTTGGTAGGTATTTAGTCGTGTGATTCCAGGTTGTAGACTGATTTTGTGAACCGTCTTATGTTATGATTTTTATTTTGTTGTAATTTAATTTAAGTGGTACATGGTCTTATGATTTTTGAAGCCTTTTTATGTATTATTTGCCGAGTTAAGACAGGATGGAATTTTATGATTCTTTTCATTATATGGAGATGTTCACACTCTCTCTCTCTCTCTCACACACACACACACACACACACACACACAGATTCATAAATGTGTGTAGCATTTTCACAAACATATAACTAAATATCAAATATGTTTATGGATGGTATGCAACAATATTTATGGAGTTATTTATAGGGATTATTTTATAAAAATCATGCAAACGTGGTAGTTAACCATTATTACTAAAGCTTTGGTGTACGTTTCATCCTTTTCAAATAGGCGCTTCTAGCTACAAGAATCGGAATCTAGAGGCATAGAAATATGGATAGTTGATAGGTACTCTTATGTGAACAGAAGTTTAAATTTCATTTATTTGCATTTAGTAAGCTTGGAGTTCTAGCAAAAATTATAATCATGGCTGAAGTTCTTGAAGAAGCTATGAATGGGACTGTCACAGTAGGACCACTGCCTAGATCTTTTATTGGAAGTCTGGAAAGGTACGTTCTAATGTTTGTTAGATTAGCTTGCTTCAGTGTGGACCACATAACCATGTAGAAAATACAAAATATTTCTTTTTAATTGGAATAAAAATAAATATATTTCTTTATGTTTCGCTCCTACAAACTTTAGTCATTTTTTATATACGGCAGATAGATGAGAATAAGGAACACATCCATATTTTATATTACAACATGATCGGTATTATTATAATCATATAATCAAAGCATACATTACCTAACAACGTTTTAGAGGATGCATGAGAAGATACTGATTTAAGAACATAATGCATAGAGAATACTAGAATACTGTTTTAAGAACATAAAATCAAAAGGTTTGATTTCAATTTCATTTGATGATTGTCTATTTGAGATTTGAATGTCCAAGGAATAGAAGGCAGGTTTGGCGATTGTGATAGGGTATTGGAGTTTCGAGTAGTTGTTTCAATCTGCAGATGGATGCAATTAGGGCGCTGAATGTTTGAAGTGTTATTGGTGGAGGAAGAGAAAGGTTCAAGGGGGGGGGGGGGGGGGGGGGTTTGCATGTCAATTAGTTCAGGGGTAAGCGATGCAGGAGTTTGGTGATTGAGTGACGTCAGGTTATCGGTTTGTGTTTTGGCAGTTCAAATAGAGGAGGTTGGATTTGCTTATTGCAGCAGTAAATGTTCGACAAATGAGCAGATTCCAATAGTGGAAATTAGGGAGATTGTTAAATATTGGAGCTGTAGCGTTGTTCAGCGATTTGACTGGAATTTATAGTTCCGGTAGTGGTCTAATGAAGGAAGAAGGTGAATGGAGTCAGTATAATGTGGTGGGTGATGTGAAGTTTCAGTGTGATGGTTATTAAAGTGTGCGTGTGCATAGGGAGGCAATGCAGGATCCATGAGTGCCACAATAGCATTTGTCCCTTTGATCTCAAATCATTCAAAATACTAATAAATAGTCTACATATGCACTTCTTTGTTTATCAAAATATCTATGCCACAACTGTTCATGCTTTCTATATGATTTTTTTGTTTTGTTTTCCCTTTATTTAATTATTTTTTGTATTCTTTTTTTTTTTTTCCTTCTTTTGTTCAAGCTTTAAATAAGCAAGTTTGAGTATGACATGCTATGATTCTTCTATGCAAAAAGCTATAAATAAACATACCTCAGTTTCCGTTCACCAGATTGGAGGCAAACTTTTTCAAATGGCGAGTGCTGTCCCAACTGTAGGCTATGTTAACCAGATTTTGGTACATTTTTCATCCTTTTTATCATATATTTTCATTACAATTTCAATTCTATTTTGTGGTTCTGGATATAACATAGACAAGTGATGTTTCAAGTTTAATAAATGATTGTTTGGTTTGTAGCTAATACACATAATAGCTAGGTATAATTTATTCAACACATTTACGTAGGCAAAATTTCTAACAAAGCTGGTTCGGTCAACTATTGCTAGGATTGAAGGAAATAATGATTTTCTTTCTATTGCTATTTAGCAGTGGGTGGAGCATGCTTCTTTTTACCAGTAGCGTTTGCTCTTATTTGCTTATTGAAGCCAAGGAAGCTTGGAGATCCTTCCTATTTGTCAAGGAACAGATACCCTGGAGGCCACTAAATATTTGCATGTATAGAAGCAAGCAATGTAATTGTATTCGAGAGTAAACAGGTTGTTATTTTCTCTCCGGAAACGTTATGTATGAGTATTCCGTATAATCTACTTCTACTGTTTAATGTTTTTTAAATAATAATAATTATTATAAGAATGAAAAGAAGAAGAACCTTTCATTTGCGTCCTACGTGTGTACAAATTGTGTAGTGATGCAAGAGCTTCCATTGTACCTCATCATATCAACACTTTGAGTTTCAGTTGCATACTTACATTTCCATTGATCTAAGCATCTGGATCTGTAATTCCAAGGCCATAATACTGAGTTGCGAAAATGGTTCTCCATAATTGTTTTTTATTTATTAGAAATTTGGATTATCTCACACTCAGCAAAAAAATATTGAATTGTAGAATTGAACTTTACAATCGTAAGTTAATTTTACTTAATAATTTACATAACTGGTGCGGATATGTTATATGTATGTCTACTGCATCACTGCCATCCATTATGTTTGGAGATGTTTCCTTCATGTCAAACCTATCTTTGTATCAATTTAAATATCTTTTACAGGTGTCCATGCAATTTTACACGCAAACAACATGAATATACTGCTTTGTACTAAAAATTTAACATTACTAAATGATATATAATACTCCTTATTTCCTTAATTACCTACAATACAAAAAACTTACTTTTGGCAATGGAGGTAAGACAGGTGCTTAATGTGCCAAGGAAGAAAGAAGGGCTTACACAATATGCAGTATTGAAGATTCATGGGCCATAGTTAAGCACATGCAGCAAACAATCATATTAAGATCACTGATAAACTGGTACCAACTTCATCATAAAAAGTGGGTCATCTAACATTTGATTGGATTATATAATAATTTAGCATGTTAAAATCATTCACAATTTATAACCCCTGTTGCATCCAAACTTAATATAATGTATATCCGCTTATACGTGCAAACTACAACACCCCATAGTCCATACTCCCGTGCATCGCACGGATTTCCACTCGTGTGATGCAATATATAGCTATATATTTAAGTTATAAAGCTATATTCATTTAGCTTTCTGAGGTAATTATTTTTATATGTTTATAATTACATTAGTAGACTAAAATAATTTTCAATATACATCATTTTTGACAAAAATTTGGAGGGTTATTTTTTATTCTTTAATTTATTTAGTAATGATGAGAAAACAAAGTGGATTTCATGTTGATATAGTTCAATTTGGTCTTTGTCCTTAATTTAATTATGAAACTTAGTTGTTCTTTGATCTAATTTTTTATTTAAATGTGTCCTTAAAACTAAATACCCTATTTTATAATTTCTAAAAATGTCAGTATTCGAGTTTGTAGTAATGGTGTTTTACGCAACATCCGTTTTTGGCCTAAATTGAATACATTTTTGGAAGCTAATTTTTTTTATCTCTTTAAGCATAGAAATGAAACGTTGATTGTTTTTAGTTTATAGAAATATTTTCTATTAAAATTTGAGGAAAAAAAGAAAACATCTTTTGGAATATATTTTTCTTAAATTGGTGCGGTGTTAGGAAGGTAATAAATTATTTAAGGAACAACTATTTTAGTGTAAATAGTTTTAAAACATAAACTTATTGGAATGAGATGTGTAACAATATATTCATGAAAGGCTATAATTAATAGTGTAATAATTAGAAACCTTAAATGAAGACAAAAACAATGGAAATCTTATTTCCTTAGATTTGTATATTTAATTGCTGCATTGTATAAAAAATAATGGCTTTTGTTAATAAACTTGGGTAAATTTTGATTATGGGGTTAAACACCAAATCAATTGGTCAGTAAGATGGTTACTTTAGTTGGAAAGAATCTTATAGGGAGAAATTCTTTCTAGGCCGAGCCTAGTACCTTTTTGGAGACTTGGATATTCCATTTTAAGCATGGAATTAGAGCAATGGATAAAAAGCAAAATTCATAAAGATTAATTTAAAGTATGGATTAATAAGAATGCAAAGAAGGCAATGACTAAATTAATAAGAAAACAATAAAGAAAGAAAACTTTCCAAAGTAAGTTTGGAAAGGTTATAAAAAAAGGTATTATGTAAACTGTGCTTGGAAAACAAATAGGGGTTTTATAGAATAGTTATTAAGGATTCCAACTATGGGGGAAGAGGGTACATAGAAGTGAAGTGAAAAATATGAAATTTCCCACTTTTTACCTTTTTCTAACATAAGAAATCGAACTCGAATTTTTTTTTTTTTTTGAAATTCGAAAATTTAACGTTGGTTAGTAGGGTTTGGATGCAACAATTGGTTGAACTTCGCTCTTATTCTATAAGAGTGAGGGAAAATTGGATGAAAAATATTTTTGAGTTTTAAAAATATTGGATTCATATAGAAATTGCCATTATATTTAGGTTGTGTGCATCATTTTTTCAAAATATTTCTAAAAAAGACAGCATTCGTATAGGAGGTACCGCTTAGAATTCATTACACACATGGATTTTTTAGATGTAATACACATTTACACTTGTGCACGGATGGTTGCAAAAAATTTGATGCACATATCATGGTTGCAAATTATGCGAGGAATTATATTGGCGCACCCTTTATCTAATTTCGAGGACGAATTCCTAAAGGGTGGAAGGATGTAATACCCCGCATTTTTATATAATAATAATAATAATTTGATCAAATGAGTTTACAGAAAATGGTCACATAAAGATTTAATAGTAAAATAGAAGGAAGAAAATGGAACAAACATAATATGAGATCCTAATGTTTCAGTTTGTTAACAAGTGACATTATAGCCCAAATGGTTAAGGCATAGGAATGATATAAAAGAGGCTATGAGTTCGAGTCTTTGCGGTGTCATATTTTTATATTTTTAATGGCCAACCAAAAGTATGCGCGTTCTAAGGAAATATGTGTACGTATGTATACACGCGTAAATAAACAAAAATTTAAATGGTCTAGATGTGCATACAAGGAAATAATTTATATATATATACACACACACACACACATATGTGTGTGTGTGTATATATATATATATATATATATGTATGTATGAAATTCAAAATAATAAACATGCAATCAATAAAAATAAGAAGGTATTAAATAATGGCATAAAGCCATTTGAATTTTGAAAAGTTGTGCATATATATACACACAAATTCAAATGTTGAAATAAAAAGGACAGAAAATAATAAGTGTGAAATAAAGTTATGTAAGGAAATCATTCATTTTAAATTTGTACATTGGTGAAAACGGGAAGAATTAATGTAATGTTAATGTTAAAGGTAACATATGGAAAATTAAAAGATTGTATGTATATATGCACATATAAATTCAAAATTTGAATTTTGATAGATGTCATAAATGGAGAATAATAAACAGAAATTTATGATATTGTAAGCAATATTTGGAAGATAATCAAACGATAAAATTAAAGGGCCATCAGAGGTGTAGTTTTGATCTGAATCTAGATGTATTTTAATATTGTGACATTTTCTTCTGCACTAGCTTAATTCTACTCGTCTAATTCAAAATTCTTGGCATTCTCTTATTGGTCAAATGACGTAGAGAGACCATATTTAATCAGGATAATAAATGGTTAATATTAATTCGAGTTTCCTATATAAAGGACCCTATGGCTTTTCATTCTGATTAATTTCATTCTTCTTCTTCTTCTTCTTCATTTCTCTTCTTCCTTCATAAACTTCTGAATAAAATTATGGTAATTGAAATATCGGGGTGCCGTCCAAATGAAGAATAAGAAGATACTTCTCGTCTACAACAAAAAATTTAGAAATTAAGGGGTTTTCAACTGCAACGACAATTCAAATTATTGTTTCCCCATCTGCAATGAATTCAAAGAGATTCTGTCCTAGATCTGCATATCAAGGTGAGTGGATCTAAATTATAATTTTATTTTAGCGGTATATTTATCATTCTAATTCCTTGTTAATAATTTATGAATTCAATTATGATTAAATATGACATGTGGTGAGATTATCCCTACAAAATCTGCTAGTATTTTTATCTTGATTTGGATCTATAATTTCAATAATATTTTGGAATAGCAGAATTTAATGATAGAATTCATGTCATGTAAAATAAAAACATGGATCGAATGAGTATTGCGGCGAAATTGAGAATTTGACAAACATAGGCCTAAGAAATGTGGTAATCATATATGTAAAGAAAACCCTAATCTAGTTATATATATATATATGTATGTGTATATATATATATATATGTATGTATGTATGTGTATATATATATGTATATATATGCTACAGGGATAATATGAACAATTTGAATTGAAACAATTGTCTTGTATGAATTTGGTAGTTGAAACAAACGAATATGAAACCTATTAGGTTTTGTATTGCAATAAAGCTGTGAATGACCTTTAGAGCTTTTTAGCAGTAAATCAAATAAAATGTTTGTACCCTAATTCGATAATTAAAATAGGTAAAAAGATTAGATAAAGAGGGCAAGTTAATACAAAGGTTTATAGTACAAGAAGGGGAATATAACCTAATGTAAATGATTAGATGAATAATAACAATAGGAAGGCTTGTCCTAGGGACTTATCAAATTTGTAACATAAGTCGGGTTAAACATGAAACTTGTCAACAATAATGGTTCAAAGGACTAGGTTGATAAGTATATTGTAATGAGGCATGGTTATGTATAATTAAGAAAAGAAGTAAGAGAAGACTTATGTAAAGAGATAAGATGTGCTTAATTAAATATTAAGTAAATCTGTTACCCGTGAATATATGAACTTGGAATAGAATTGTAACACCCCTAAGTCCCACATCGTGGAAGCCTGTGTGAAGTGGGTACTTATATAGTAGAGCCCATCTCTTACTAACGCCGAGGCCTAGTGATGGAAAACCCTACACCTGAGAGGTGGCAAAGTAGGGACAATATCGGTGTTAGTAGGGAGGTTGGCTCAGCCTATGCGGCAACGCCATGTGTTGGCGGATCTCAAAACTTAGCCGAGGCCTTTTGAGGAACAAAACCCAACACCTATATGGTGACTAAGTTGGGGACAATATCTTGTGTGAACGGAGGTGCGGGTTGGTAAAGTGGTATCAGAGCCAATACCCAGCCGGAATTGTGGCTCCTGTGTGGACCACAGCGCCTGGGTGAGGTGTTTGTGAGCCAACGTGGGCGTTGGGCTCTGTAGGAGGGGAGAATGTAACACCCCTAAGTCCCACATCGTGGAAGCCTGTGTGAAGTGGGTACTAATATATTAGAGCCAATCTCTTACTAACGCCGAGGCCTAGTGATGGAAAACCCTACACCTGAGAGGTGGCAAAGTGGGGACAATATCGGTGTTAGTAGGAAGGTTGGCTCAGCCTATGCGGCAATGCCATGTGTTAGCGGATCTCAAAACTTAGCCAAGGCCTTTTGAGGAATAAACCCCACACCTATACGGTGGCTAAGTTGGGGACAATATCTTGCGTGAACGGAGGTGTGGGTTGTTAAAAGAATATACTTAATTATATATTAAATAAAATATGTCATTTCCTTGGTTAATGAATTTAAACGGGTTAAGTTAAAGGCGCTGGATTAATAAAGTAAAGAAAGAAGTTTGGAATGACATGTGACAACAAGAGGCTTATTAACGAACTTAAAGAATGATTAAGTTAAACCCGTAAGGTTAATAAGCTAGTAGGGCTCATCTGTTGAATGTTTTGGGAGCCCAGGCAATCATGTATCTTGAATTAGAAATGAAATAATCCAATTAATTAAATTGGCAACGCAAGCGCAAGATTAAAATATTAGACATATAGTCTAATAAAACGATTTGCGTAAGGCGCTTGGACCAGACCATGTGTATGGAGGTGAAGAACCCAATTGGATAGATCATCGATATCGTCTTGCTGGTTGCTGGTTGTAGAGGACATGGGATAAGGAACACGTCCATTTGATTGTCTGCCTGATTATTCTGTCTGCTCGATTATTCTGTCTGCTCGATTGTTTTACTTACTTGTTCGATTGTTTATTCCGCCTGTTTCATTACTGGGTCTTCGGATCATTCGTTTGGAAGTATGTGGCTTCCTTGGACATGTTAGGTGCTTTGAGGTGGAACTTCTTTTGCAAGCGGCATCAGGGCCGTTACTCGCGAAGGTGGGCCTGTAGTTACCATCGAGAAGTAGGCCTCGACTGCGACTACTATTTGGAGGTCAAAATGACTGTGGAAGTAATGACAATGGGGTGACTTTGGTGATGTGCCTCATCTGAATTTGCTAGGGAGGCTGGGTCAAGACAATACAGGATAGTAATCATCGGGTACCTATCATTCGGCAATCCGGGATCTGTGATGCGGTAAAGACTAGAGCTAAACCAAGAGGCCAATGACCTTACATTATCAAGGCATTGGATGAGGGACATGCGTTATTTGTTTAGATTGCTTAATTAGGTGGCAATGTCATTTAGCTCTTTGATGTAGTCTTTCATTAATTGAGGGAGCAGTTAAGGGTGGATCGTTGCCACCATCTGAAACACAAACCTTATTCTAATATTTGTTGGATACCTTTATTGAAAGCCCGTTCAGGTGGATTACTACGGATGAAAATCTCCTGCTCGATTTCCGTAAATCCTGTTTAGCCCTGTTATGGACTCAGTGATTGGTAAGCAGTTTTTTCGGGCAAGGGTTCTAGGTACAGGCACTGTGTGATGTACCGTAGGCTTGAGGGTATTACTCTGAAATATGGCAGAAGGATTCAAATATTTGGAATTGTATGTCAACATGGCATCATACCGATGATGCTTTTGTACGCCTATGTGGCGTCATAGCGATGATGATTATGTACGTCTACGTGGCATCATGGCATATGCTTCCATGTAAGAAAATTAGTCATACACAGCAAAATGGTATAATGTTGGTCAATGACATGCAGTTGATATCATTTATTTTCTTCCTTTTCTCTTAGCAAACGCTGAGATTATTATTTCTGATCAATTGATAGATACACTCCCCATAATTTTTACTTCTCGCATTTTTCATAATTCTCTCTTCCCTAATTTTTCATTTCCCTCTTTATTAACCTAACTTCCTGCATTTTTCATAATTCACTCTTCCTTAATTTTTCATTTCCCTTTTTATTTAACCCTAACTTTAGTTCTCTTACTATTTGATCAAGTACCAACATCAGTCTCGACCTTCATTCACCTAATTTTCTGCTTCCATTGCACCACTATCAGGGGTGGTTATCCGACAACGCCGTATGCTCTAATAGGGTAACCCCTAAGGACAACATCGGCAAGAAAAAGCTACTAACTAAAAATCATGACTTGCTCTTCGTCTACATTACATGATGTAGCAAGCAGCAGTGTCACTCTAGCTTCTCCGATGTTCCTCCACTCTTCGTACCTTTAGGGTAGACTCCGGCTCTTGCCTAATTCAGTTGCAATTTTTCAATACCTTATTATATTGACTAATTTGATTACTGAATGAGGTTTATTTTCTATAATTTGATACTTTGTTGAGAATTAGTTTAGTGTACTTTCGGTAAACTTGGTCTTTCATCAAGGTGATTGTAACTTTGTTAGAAGCAACATTTTTTTTGTTTGTAAGGTATTTTTAAAATTCTATTGCCGTTTTTTTTCATGAGCATACCCAGTGTGATACCGCAGGGTGGAATAAAGCGATCACTTTACATTTTCTAGGCTGGGAATCACCTGCAACAACAATGTTAGTGGAAGATTCAAGCAAGGAATCACCAAGCACCACCAATATTAGCTGGCAGGAGGTGCAAATGACAACTATAGGGGATATCAGATAAGAGGTTACCAGGAAGGGTCTCGGACAAGACAACGAAACCATCATGAGTAGAAACACAATGTAAGGGATGGGAAATGAATTGCGAAGCCAACTCATGACTACCAGAATCAAGTGCATTGAGACGCACAAAACCAGAATAAGAAGTGGCGGCAGGTATTAAAAAATGGTAAAGAAGAGACTGTCAAGTGTAGCATACCAATGCGTGCGTGCTCTCCACTGTTGATCGATGAAAAGAGAGAAAATTATCAATCTGGATAAAGTCCACAAGATTGCTGAGAGACTTGGCTCGTTGGAGATTTTGGCATGGCATGCAGCCGCAGCGCTGGCAACCATGGCAGGGACCATCTCATCTAATTGATCATCGTTGCCAACGCAAAAACTGATGCTATTACTCTCCATGGCAAGGCTAACAACAGGAGGAAACGTGGCAGCATAATCGATGCTAGTGGATCTACGAGGCCCGCCACGAGGATCTTTAGTGGAATTTGAAGCTTCGGCAGGAATGAAGCCCACATAGGGCAACAGTTAGCTGTAGGTGGCCGATAATATGGACTGCATGAGGCTTATAGATTGCCAGAATGGACAACAACCACAAGAGGTAAATGGGCAATTGAGCATTAAAAAGGCCGGTCCGTTTTTCTATATTTTTTAATCTAATCAACTCTTTGCATTCGGATTCTATCACTAGTGATACTCCTTTAAATAAAAAGGCTAGTAAGTTTTTTTTTAGATTTTTTACACTGGGATACTAGATTATAACTTAAGCCCGTTGCGCGCTAGTGTGAGGTACACAACAATTTAACATAGCGGGTATAATACTCCATGGTTGGCTTAATACGTGCAGTCGATAAATCTAATTCCTGCATTTTATTTACTTTTGCTATCGATATTATTTTTAGTGATGCTTGATCACAGTTTAATCCTTATCTTTGACTATTATTATTAAACAAGCTTGGCATTGTTTATAACTTTTAGTGTACTTGAAAATGTTCACACAATTGCTGTTTAGCAAGGCATAATTTTTTGATACAATTAAAAAATAAAGGTAGAAACAATTTCTGTTTAGCAAGAAGATTATTTTGTACCTATTAACATTCGTAGCTGAAAATAAAGCTAGGCATATTTGAAATATTGTTTTGGAAAAAGTTCTTTTATTCATAAAAATTTTTGTTCAGCAATACTGTTTGTGCATTTTGAGCTTTAGACCATTGAAATTCCCGGGATGCTGCATCTTGAAACACCCAAGGTTATAGTTCAATTCTTGTTTGCTGTATTATGGTTTGCCTCAAAAATATATTCAGAATAAACTATTCCATTGTATTTTACTTGTTTGAACCTATATAATTGTTACAAAGGTAGATACGTCATTTAATTTTAAAGAAATATGTTAATGTACAAAAGGCAAAAAGTAGAATAGGAATATAATTACCGACTTAAGTTATGCTATTCTTGAAAAATGAAGTGAATGTATTTTGCAATTTTCAGATATCCAATGAAAACTCTATATTCGATAATCATATTATTCTTGCAAAAGCTGCTAGTTTGTTATTTTATTTTCAAACATTAATTAGAAAACATGATAAGAGTGTTAACATCCTTTTTTAATTTTTTTTTTTACAATATACATGTGTTGAGCGCCAATATGGATTTTGCGTTTGATAATGGGAAAACAATTAAGAAACCGAGTCAACATATGTTAGTAGCAAATCATTTCACACCTTAAAATGAAACTAAAATTAACAGTTTAAGCCTATGTGGATTTGCGAGTTGATGTATGCAATTGGTCCGTGTATGTAGTGTAATTATGTGTGTATTAAGGAAGGGGTAGGAAGGCTGTAAGGCATTACTGCTAGAGCTGCTGCGAAGCAGCACTTGATTAGTGCGAGTAGCATCAGAACTGCTACGAACTACCTCATAAGAAAAAAATATTGTACCACTGACATTATTTGAATAAAAGAATCAACAAAGTGGATGTGTATATAGAAATTCAAAGTGTTCGGTATTATGATAAATGACACCTTCTTAGTTTGTTTAGAGTAATTTTTGTGAAATGTTCCAATTCATATCCCCTTAGTTTCGCTATGATGAATATTTTATATTATACAATTATACATGAATACACTCATATATTCTTTGAGAAGTTAATTTCCTTAGCCCATTTATATATGCATAAAATTATCTTCTTTTCTCTCGTTAAGTATGTATAAAATTAGCTTATATTTTTGGCAAAAAGTGAGTCGAATTTAGACTTTTCTCGTTTTAAAATTTAAAGTAAACATTGCAATACTATTTTAACTAAAAAGAATAATTTAATATTATGAAAATTTAACTAAATTAACTAAGTTTTATAAACTTTTACAAGTTAACAAAATTAACTAACTATTGTAAAAAGTTAACAAAGTAACTAATTTTATAAAAGTTAAGAAGTTTAGTTTATAAAAGTTAACTAAGTATATGAAAATATAAAACATTACCAGGTATTCTATAATAATATAGTAGTGATAATTGTTAACTAAGACTTATAATAATATTAAGTTAACTAAGATATATAAATATTAAGTAATTTTATTAAAATCAACCAGTATTGTAAAAAATTAACTAAACTACTTAATTTTCAAAAATCAACTAAGTATATAAAACAAGTTTGTATAAATTAGAAAAATTAAATAAGTAAACTAATTTTTATGAAAATTAACAAGTTTAGTTTATAAAACTAAACTAAATTTATAACAATAATAAGTTAACTACTATTTATAAATATTGAATAAGTTTATAAAAGTTGACTAAGTATTATAAAAATTTAACAAAGTTAACTAATTTTTAAAAAATTAACTAAGTATATAAAAATGTAAAATAAAGGAGAATCTTATATGATTACGATGATGATGATGCTGATAGTTGTAGCAATAGTAATATAAAATTAACTAAGTATATTGATCTACTTGTCAAAGCACTACCTGTAGAATCAATATGTTATTTGCAATCAAGATTAAAACGCATCATGTGTTGCTAGTAGAATAATCAACTTTTGAATTTCATTGTAGGTAATTAATGACTGTTGGTGTAGAAAAAGTAACATTTTTTTCTATTTAAGCAAGCATATGAAACTTCTTAGTTATCCATTTTGTTGGTATTTAGCGTAAGCTTATTTTATGGATATTGTGCTCTATCTATAGATATTATGACTTTCTTCGACGAGTATTGTGTAAACTTAGTTATGGTGTTATTTTTGTTCATGGAATTTTGTAAACTTGGTTTATTGATGATGTCTGTGTATGAATATCGTGTTATATAATTTATGTAAATGATCAACAGTTATGTGTTTATACGGTAGTTTTGTTATTTGATTTAAACGTTTTATTTATATTAGTTAGCTAATATATGTATATATATATATGTATGTATGTATATATATATATATATATATATATATATATATATATATATATATATATATATATATAGAGGCAGGTTCGAGGGCACCCGTAACAGTGTAGCACCCCAAATGCCCCTCATTCTCCACCAATCATTTCTCCTTCTCTCTCCTTCCACTAATTCTCTCACTTCCCACTCACTTTCTTTAATATAAATCGGAGGTGGATATCAGGGGCCATTTGGGGTGCTCCATTTTTTGGGTGCTGCCGATCCCTTGCCATATATATATATATATATATATATATATATATATATATATATATATGAATGGTGGTTATATGTATGTGCATAAATATTTTGATACTGCAAAATGGGAATGTTGTGAATAAATAAAACAGCAAAAGACAGCGTTTATCTAATGTTGTCATTACCCTTAAAACTTGCTAACAGCATTTATCTAGTGCTATCATTACTTTGAATACTTAATAATAGCGTTTATGATACATATAGAACACAACTTTATGTGCCTTTGACAACAGTTTGTAAACGTTGTTATAAGTTAATAACAGTTTATCACTCGCTGATGTAAAGGGCAACAACAATCTAGAAAATTTGTCAAAACTATTAACAGCTCAGTATAGATGCTGTAAAATAGGGTTTACTACAGCGTTTTATCTTATGCTGTTGTAAATTCTATACCTACGACCGTATGTCGTTATACAACGTTTATCAAAATGCTATAATAGCCTACCACAGCGTTTTCTAACGCTGTTAAAAGTGTTTTCTGGTGTTGTGTTCCGCATTATTACGGTGGAGACCGTACGAGGGGAATTTGGGTATAGTTACAGTTATACTGCTTTAGGTTGATCTACTGCGATGTAGATGGGAACGACGTGTGTGTGTTAAGCCGAGAGTGCTTATAAACTAAGCACCTAATAATAATAAATAAACGGTAAATGTAGGGTTATCTTAAAGTTATAATTTTTCTAGTCACACAGAACTTGTGTTCTGACCCCCTCCTCAAACACATTTGCAGGTTTAAATTTAGCAGAGATGGTATAGCTTTGTGAGACGCGTTAGGCGATGTCACTAACTTGGCAAGGCTATATTTTGATTACGTTTATATTTTATCCATTCCGCTATGAGATGTTTTTCGTAAGCTCGGATATATTTTTATATCTCTGTATTTTCTGTAGGATACTAGATGAGTCACTTCAGGCTTCAACGGTTTGGGATTTTAAGTTTTTGGAAAAAATCTGGACCGTCGAAATTTGGGGTATTACAAAGCTGATCAAACAAAAGACAATACAAGTCCCTATAAAACATGGATTCCTCTAAAATCTCATCGAGATTCTCCTCAGAAAAATCATCAAGAGATAGCTTAATCTTCATCTCCAAAACGACGATCGCCTTCGAAAGAACCTTTTCAAATAAGCTATAGTAAAGGCGGGTGCAACACAAAAAAATATCCTATTCTAAGATCTTGAAGCAACTGGTCGGTGCAAGTTCAACAGCCTCGATAAATTTACTTAGCCCTAAAGCGGTGAGACCTTTTGCTCATTCCAATATAACCAAATGATCTCTCGCTAAGGATAAGACTCAAATGGTGTGAGTAAGATCGGATAGCACAATTAGGTATTATGGACTAAGAAATGGCCGGAGAGAAGGAATTAGATCTTGGACTACTAGCGAGGCGTTAACACAAAATTTGGTACTAAAACCCTAAGGTGCTACTTAGCACTTCACAAATATGATCAACGCAAGATTAAAAGTAAAAGAAAGTGCGAAGAAAGTATAGTGAAGATAAGTTTTAGAGTGGTTTGGCCTTAAGCTTGGGATACATCCACTATGAAGGTAGCTTTCGTTATCATATTAATGTTTACAAGGCAAGAAATCTCTCTTTGTACATTCATCTTCTGTTATTACAAGTAAATCTCGCTTAGATCTATGCAAGTTAATGGAGAAATGGTAAGATCAATGGAGAAATGTCCTTGAATGCAAGGGGTATGAAGGAGGATCTCCGAGCTCTTGGTCACTTAGATGATCTCGATGGAAGCCATGGACGATTAGGTGATAGATCTTCGAATGGAGATGACGAACGAAGGTAGAATTGCTAGGACTGCTTAGGAATGGCGGTAGGAAGGATTCGACATCACTTCGTGGTTCCAAGGAATCGATCACTTTAATGGTGGAAGTCATGGCCTATTTATAGGGGAGCTTCCATGAAGAAATGGGCTGGAATTCATATATGCAGGTCCCTGGTCGAGCATGCAGTATTTATAGAAACGCCACTATGCTTGCTGCTTCCAGTTGTCAAGACCGATCGCCCAGATGAATGTACCACCGACTAGGAGGTGTGCGACCGACGAGGAATCAGCATAAATCCTTCTCTACTTGACCGGTAGATGGAATCTGAACGACGTAGTGGTGTTCGACCAGGGAATGAATGATCGAAGGTTTGTAATGTGCGAGCGACTGGGATAGGAGCGAGCGATCAAACCAGGAGATGATTAGAGGACCAAGGACTGACTGACCAGGGGGAGTAGTCGACCGACCAGGCAATCAAATGGGCTCCCCTTACTTGTGATCATCTGATTAGGGTGTTGCACGAACAGGGTTGTAGTGAGCGAGCGACCGAGATAACATGAGCGACCGACCCCAGTGTTTGGATATTACACTTGTGTGAGTCAATATGAAGCTTGTTCTGTGCTATTGAATGATCAATCATGTGATTGGACCATCTGCGAGCGGTATGAACAGGCGGCCTCTTCAAGATGCACGACCGAACCTTCTGAATGCATGATCGAGCGTCTAGATGCACGAGCGACCGTCTGATTGTAAGCTATGCTATGCTCGACCTCACTTGTCTGACCAACCTCCTATGTCATGCTCGACCTTTGGTGCGTTATAGCTGCCTTGCCTGCACGACTCCTATGGTATGCACGACCCCTGTTGTATGTGTGACCAGGACATGCTCAACCAATCCTTATGATGTTTAACCAATACAAGCGTTTGACCCATGGTTTTAATATAGATTTAATCATTCAATCATGTACACGACTTTTAAGGGATAAACATTTGCCCCTCGAAGTTAGTAATTTTTTATTTGTAACGAGGTTCAAAATAATTAAACGTAGCACAATTTGATAAATAAAAAATATTCTCTCATGGGATGATTACATGTAGCCAAGGGTCGCTCATTCACATCAGGGTTAGTTGAGCTTAAGGTCGTTCGCACCTATACACATTCAAGCAAGCCTTGGATCGCTCATATTTGTGGTCGTTCATGCATATCTGATCAAGTCTGCGCACCAACGTGCTCGAGCAAGCACCTAGGGCTCAAGCTGATGTGTCATTCTGCTTGACCGAGCTATTTAATCTTTTATACATTTTGTCCCTTCATGTTCCTTTTCATTCTGTTTTCTGAAATTTCCTCTGAATAAAACACATTAAATACGACATCGTTCTATTGAATTCTTCAACTCAATTTGATTCCTCTCAGACTTCAATTGAATCAACCCTTCAAATCTTCGACTCATCACCGTGCTTGGCTTCTCCAGTAAAGTTTTACCGACCTCAAAGCTGACTGAAGTGATTTTCTTTTAGATTCGAAGTAATTTGCCTTTTATAGTAATTTCTTCCATATTTGTTCTGTTGACTTGCTCTAGGGTCCTGAATGGAAACAACTCGAGCATGGTTTGAATTTGAAATTGAATTATACGGGGTTGTAATGATTGGAATTTGGTATGGATTTGATTAGATTTGGTTTTAGGATTGTTTGTGAGTGATTGTGGATTTTGAATCATACATGATCCTTTGAATTTATGATTTGAATTGAATGCACATGAGTTGTTTTATGAAATGCTTGAGACATGAGACCCTGATTTTTCACGTGTTCTCACTTCTTTATAGTGCATAGTATTTATGATTTCAAGCTAGGCTTTGCATGTATTGGTCGTCATTTGAATGCATGTTTGTCGCATTTGTTTTGGTTCCATACTTAGTTTTGAAGTTTTTGGTCTTGCAGTTCCATGGCACTCTTGCTCGACCACTGTGGTCGCTCAGGCTCGACTTGGCATGGGTTGTTCTTGCTTGACTCCTTTATGGGGACCATCATGTATGGCCCTACCCTGGTCAATCATGCACGACCGTCTTGAGTTGAGCATGCACGACCGATTTGAGTTGACCATGCATGACTAGGATTTGATTGAACATGAACAACTAGGATTGGATTGAGCATGCACGACCATGCCAGAATCCTTTGTGTATGACCATGCATGGGTCATGCGTGATCGACCAGGTCTTGATTGAGCATGCACGAATAGGTCAGAATCCTTCATGTACGACCAGGTATTGGTCATGCGTGACCGACCATGTCTGGGTCATTCATGCTCGATTTAGTTTGATTGGCATGTTTACATCTCTCGGAGGTTTTCTTACATTAAGACCTCTATTAATTGTTGAAATTTTCTTGTAATGCTAATCTGTAATAACTAAAATACTTGCACACATTTTTGAGCTTATTATTCTATTGTTAGGTGCTCATACCAACAATAGGTTAGCGAAAAACTCAGAATAATTGTGCCATGTGACTTATTATTCAAATTGAACAACATACTTGTACAAGATGATCTAACTTAATTGTTCATAATCAAGATAATTTACTTCTAGTACGAGTATATCACTTTACACATTAATTCTTAAGCAAAACTTAGAACCAATTAATCAGCTCATACTTATTATAGATCCAGAATCTTGCTTTACGCGCAATTGTGCAAATCATTCTTGTAGAATTAGGGAGTGCGTACCTGTAACTAATTACACATGTAGGAATGATAACTAGCAAACAAATGCACCAGAACCTTGGAGAATCAACCATGTATATTGAGATTGGAGCTTCTACCCAGGTCACTTAGAGCACACCAGCTGCTATTTCCGGGGCTAACATTAATCAGGACTTTCCTCAACCCCGGCCTCTTGACAGGGTACCTTCCGATAGTCATAAGACAACACTCCTTTTTGGTTCATATCAGCAGATGTGTGCTTAGTTTGGATTCTCGGAAGATGAGACTAAGTTTACGGGAAAAGATGATTTGCTTAACCAACCACCCGTCAAGTATGTTACAGTCAATCGCCATATGCTTTAAAGTGGAGCAGTCCCCCCTTTTAATCTTTATTTGGAATCAATTCTATGGATCTTGGCTATTGCTCCATATCAATTGCATCCCAATGGCTATTTTATTATAATGGGACTTTACGTGCTTTTTATGAGAGTCAAACAACGAGAGCCTACATTTCAGGATATCTTCTCTTTATATGCCTTTAAAAGAAGGAAGACATATCGTTCCTTTTTTATCTCTGTTGAAGGCAAGTATTCCAGAATTATTATCGGCTTAGTAGAAAGTGTTAGGGGATTCCCAGATCAATATTTTTATGTCTGATGTCGCAACAACTTTTATGGCCGATGGATGGAAGGAGGTAATTACTCTTGCTTGAATTTTTTCTATTTCCTTTTAAAACGTTGATTTTTAATTCCTTCTTTACTTTACAGAATTTCCTTCTGATCAAGGCGCTGTTATTGACCAAACCCTTCTTGATTCCATGAAGGCTGTCTATGAGACCGAGAGATGTGGACAGTTCTTGCTTACGAAAATATTCCTCCGCTAGTATCAATTACTTCACCCCTCACGGTCTATCAAGAAGAAACCAACTAATAAGAAAAGTGTTACTAGCAAATCTTCCGCTAAAAAGGCTTCTTTGAAGAAATGCTAAGATATTGGAAGTAGTAGCGAAACTTTGTCAAAATGCCCTTTGCCTTCAATTGCTGGAGAAGACATCCCTCATCGTGAAGGAAAGAAAATTGAGGAAGGCAGGACTGATGTAAGAGACAAAATATTTTCTGGAAAAGTAATTGAGGATCCCATTGCCCCAATTACTCAAGATTCTACAGACACCTTCAAGGGCTTAGGCGATTTGGACACTGAGAAGGATCTTAGTCAAGATGATACCTCTACTTTGGACCCAACACCCTTAGTTGTGAAACCCATTACTAATACAGCCGTGGCACAAATGCTTTTATCAGGGAAGACGCTTATGGATATAGGAATTAACTTAGATGCACCACTCGAAATTGGTTCGTTACTAGACGTGCATTAGAAAACATAGATGTCGTAGGCTCTTTATGTTTTCCATCAATCTTATAATTTCTCTATCTCTCTCTCTCTCTATATATATATATATACATACATCTTCCGATTTAAGTGCTGAAACTCTGCTTTGTTCCCTTTTTCTAGATACCGTGAAGCACTCGTTATCAAACAACTTCTCTCGACCGATTAGTTATGGTAACCTAAAGAGTTTTTTATGATCTCGCCTTTCCCATCATTCGAAGTATTCTCAACTATCTTTAGATCCTCCGCCTCAGCACAATTCCGAGCTTTCATTGATTGGCCATCGAAAGAAAGGAAAGCACAATCATATAGATGTATCCGACAGAGGTGATAAGGACAAGGAGCGGTATCAGAAGAAGGGAGAGAGAAAGAGAAGCAGAGATGAACGAGGCGAGGGTGAGATTCTGAAACGTCATAAATCAACTGAGTTCTTCGATCCTGATACCCCCATTCTTCCTGAACAACCCTTTACTACTTCTCAATCCATTATCCCAACTTCTATTTGGAGATCCTTGACAGGCCTCCTTATAAAACTCCACTTGGAAATTTGAAGCTTAAGGATCTATTTGGAGATTGGGACCTAAGAGGAATGTTTTTCGACTTGGATTTACGTCCAAATGACAAGCGAGATGCTGTCAAAGAGTTGAGCACTATAAAGAGCTGCGCGCTTGCCCAATTCGATATTGCCAGGAGCTAACTTGAAACGCGGTTAGACAAGTCTATAAGCAC
This sequence comes from Allium sativum, assembly GCA_030737875.1. Classification (NCBI taxonomy): domain Eukaryota; kingdom Viridiplantae; phylum Streptophyta; class Magnoliopsida; order Asparagales; family Amaryllidaceae; genus Allium; species Allium sativum. The sequence continues at coordinate 42,021,895 of CM060913.1, forward strand.
AACCAAAAAATTATTTGAGTCGTGGCACAAATTTGGATATGAGTTTCAAAGGTTAAACACCCAACACCTTGAGCATATTGAAACTTTGGAAAATGACAAGGCTGGATTGGTCTGCGTGATTAGGTCCCAAGAATCTGAAATTGCATCTTTAAAAGATGGAAATACCAGGCTAAATAGCTTAGAAGCTGAAAATGAGAAACTAAAAAGAAAGCTTGAGGATGCTAGAAAATAGGTTCAGGAAGCTCAATTTGCCTAGGAATTTTCTGAATCTCAATTGGCTCTGGAAAAGTGAGCTTCGGCTTCTTATCAACAAGAAAAGGCGGTTCTTGAAGACAAGATTATTTTCTAGAGCAAAGCTCTTAAAGTTCTAGAAGAAGATAAAACCGAACTGACTAGTGCTCTTGAACAGGCCAGGGTTAAAGTTGATCATGCTTTGTCAACGACCTAACTTTCGAACACATCAGAAGTCGTGCCATTAATAAGAAATAAGAATAGAGAGAAGATAAATCACAGAAACATCAGAATCTCACAGTGGAATTTTTCACAAAAGATAATACTTTATAATATTACAACAGTACATAATGCATCAGAACATCATATGTCTAGTGATACAACTCATTTATAGTACATCAGCAATTATAACATAACATTCACGACTAACTTGCAGACTTATAATTTTACAGTAGATAAGGTAGATAGGCCAGCACACTGATAATCTTCATTCAGCTTCACAAGTTTCTACATCCTGATTCACTTGTCTATTCATAACAAGTGTTATGAATACCCAAGAGTTTAAGGGAAACACAGAAAAATAAACTCTGGGTCAGTCAGGGGACTGGTATGAGTAAACAGTTTAAAGAAAATATCTCATAAGACCACGCCGTGAATACGGAATGGGTTTTTTACCTTATGAGATCAAAACACTTTGTATACTTTAAACTAGATATTATCATAGTGTCTAATTGGTTTTCCACAAAAAAAATTTAGAATCTAGAAGAGTGCTTGCGTCTCACATTCTCCGATATAGTATACAAATAAAAACCGCTTGGCACTTATGGAAATCAGATCTCCAACTATGATGAGGTATGGGACCACCTTCCGATGATGTACCTCTAAAGGCAAATACACCTGGGTTCCACAAGAACTTCTTGTAACCCGGCCCTCACATGACCAACCACTCATTTCTCTTGAGTGTATCGAGTGTATATCACCAATGGTTGTGTACGGCAACCATTCCCGAATGGGCAGAATCGATAGATTAAGAAACAAAAGGAATTTCTCTAGATAGGCGATGCTACACCCTAATGGGAGCGACCCACATAGCTATGCTGCTTGCCCGATTTTTTTCATTTCCTGGGTGTGAGGCTTGAGGCTAGACTTACGTTATCATCAGTGGTTTATTTTCTTTGAATGCCACATCGTCAAAACTTCCTGATCACTAATTGACTTCCTCAAAAATATATATAGGTATATGGCGAGAGAAACGAATTCCTCTGCCACCATATAAATACGTTTGAAAAGATCAACGTACGTGATCAGTTAGAGTTACTGTCAGACATTCGTCCATACAAGTTGTTCTGGGTTTGAACAAACCGAAGGTACTATTTAAAAATAGTCCTTGTATAACGCCGTCTTCAAATTTAAAATCTCCGACGTACAACGTATAATCAAATCGAAGCGAAATCTAAATTTCGGTCTTTTCGAATTGATTAACGAATATTCTCCTTTTAAATAATTAATCTAAACACGATTAAATATATTTTACAGTTCTTATTCCATCAAATACTGGACTGTACCTGAATGGTTTCTTGTATTTTGAATTTACAGTTTAAACGGTCAAATTCAGCGTATGCATTACATATGTTTTCTTATCACTTATATGTTTTAAAAACTAAATATTTTATTAACATATGAATGCTGATTTAAATTATAAACTAAATTTATAATTCAATAAAACTTACGGATTCTGTATTTTAAATTTCATCTCCTGACGAAACTATCCTGATTCACTTCTTTCAATTTAATTAAATAAAAATTATATTTTTATTTAAATATTAATCCCTCTATTTTATTAAATCCATTTTTAAATTAAAAATTAATTTAAATTTAAAACATTTTTTAAAAATCATTGTTTCTAAGTTCAAACAGCAAAGTACCATGTTTACAAAGTACCAGATTCAAAAACTCTAGTGCGCACTTACAAAAACAAGCCTGGTTCCTAAGAATCGGCTAAGTACCACTTTGGCTGATCTTTTGCCAAAGTACCAAGCCCCTCCCCTCAACATTTCCCCCTCGATCACACCAAAATACCGTGCGCCATGAGTACCACCCCCTTCTTTTTCTTCTTCCTTCTCTGTGCCATGGCTGTGCACGTGCACAACCACGCGGACCCTTCCAAACTCCACCGACCGTCGCACCATCCGCCCTCCGACCCCTGAACGTGCCACCACCTTCCAGTCGCCTCCCCTCGGCCTGAACCAAAAACTTGTCGTGCACCTCCTTCTTCCAGAAAAACATCACCCAAGAAAACTCCTCCCACTCCTTCCTTAGACCATACGCCGCCACCACCTTCTGGCCACATCAACACATGACCCCGACGCCTCATCTCCCCCTGGACCACACCTCTCTCCCTCCTTCATCTTCGAGCAGTTCAATCATGAAAAACAGTGAACCCAAAACTAGTTTAAACCCTATTTTCTTTTAATTTACAAAATTTATTCATTTAAAAATTTACTTTATATGTTTCCTACGATCCTCAGCCTTTCATGCTCCTCTAGGACGAGTGCCACCACCTCAAATCGTGTGATGCACCGGAAGTTCACCAAAGCTGAACTTTCGGCCATCCCACGATTTCTCTTGATATACATACTTAAAAATCTTGATTTTTGTTTTAAAACTCATTAATTTGTTACCTTGTTATGATTATATAATCAAAACCCGTTTTTACTTAATTTGAAAATTCACTTTGAAATTTTGAAACAGAGTCTCATGTTGTTTTGTTTTTAAAACAACAGTAAAGGTTTTTGATACATCTTGTTTTAATTCGAACCCTTTTATGACTATGTACAAGTTTTTAAACAAGTATGGCATCTCATGTTAAACCCCATCACCTAGATCTACTGATCTACTTAGATCTATAGAGGTTCAATCAAAGAAAACAATGCATGTTGACAGTAGCAGGCAACACAACTTCTAACATATGATACTTAGGGATTTCATTAACAATCAATGATCACTATATCATACCAACCAAGTAAAATCTACATGATAGGTTACTCGAAAAAGATTATAAAGATAAGTCAAGATCACTTCATAGTTCAAACACAAAAACTGCAGTAAGTAAAACAGAAAACATAATGCAGGTTTACTCACCTGTAGATGCTTAAAAACCTTTACTTTCCTTGCTAAAACTCTTGAATTTGCTGTGTGTTTGTGTGAGTAAAATGTGTGCATGGGTAGGTCCTTATATAGTGGTAGAAAATAGTTAAAATATTTGTGCATTTAATGCTTGATTTGAAACAGCAAAACAACTTTTTCTCCTGACAAATGAAAGCCCAATTTAAAAACTGTTTTCTCTCTCAAATCCTTACATTCTCTCATCCATTCCACATGGTATACACAGCCTAGATACCACCTGAAATACCCTAGGCATTTGTACTACATTCTCCTCGTTGGCCTTGAAAGAACACACATTAAATGTTCTATGTACAACCCTTCTTTCTACCATTCTTTTTCCATGGATTAAACAAAATATTGCGATCATTTGTGTACCATAGAGGATCAGAAAATATTGAGCTTTCAAACCATATGTCTCACATGTCAAATTTGATTTTACAAGAATTTCTTTTATATACAAACTTGCCTTCCAAGGATGAGTAAAAATCTGAAAATATTGTACCATGAAAATCTATATCATGTGATGAAAATGCATGCAAAATACTTAGAAATATATATGGTTTGAAATCAACTAGTGTAGGTAAGATAATGGTGTCAATTCATGAATTTGTAGATCTTTTGATGTAATGTTTGTTGACATATTAGCTAAGGTTTTGGAAAATGAAACAAGAAAATGTATTTTCAGAAAAATCAATTGAAAGGAAAGAAAAGGATTGCAAAAACTAAAAATGCTTTTACTCTAAAAGGATTTTGTCATGTGCCAAATCTATGCCTTGAGAAATTTTAGTTGATAGCATGATTCATGGTGTAGTAATTTCATGAATGAGACCATGAAGTGAAAGAGAGTTTGACAATTCATGTTCTCTTTTCAATGCATATGCAAATTCAAATAATTTTCATGAAATCTTATCATATTTATGGTGTATGTGATACATGAATGAAAGTATGATTTTACAAGGGGATTTTGACAATACAAGTTCATTTCTTGCAATGCATATAAAAATGCAAATAATTTCCATGAGATTTTATTTGCAATCATATCTATGAGATCATGAGTTTGAAAGGGATTAGACAATACATGTTTTCAATTTTAAATGCATACAAAAATTCACATATTTTCTTGCATTTGTATGAGAACATAAGGAGATGCCTAAATCATGTTTTAGGCAAGGTGTTTAATCTTGTTTAAAAGCAAGGAGTTTACTAAACTAAGGTTTTAAAGCTTTTAAAAATAAGAGCAAGTGTTTTTCAAGAAAATTGGCATTTTAAAAATTGCTATGCAAAAGTGTTATTAAAAAACATGAATTTAACAACACTATTAAAATATGCTATCATATATGCATAAGAGAAAAATGAAAATTTTTAGTCTTGACATGTTTTTAAACATTTTAAAGTCTAGATTTAAAATTATATTTGTAAATATATACTCAAAATCAAACAATGTTCATGTTAACAATCGATGTGAAAACCGGGTCATTACAATCTATCCCCCTTATAAAAATTTCATCCTCGAAATTTGTAAATAGACGATCAGCAAAAGATAATATATATCATACCATACGTCAAACTGTCTACAGAAAAATACAAGTACTATACTCAACTAGTATCGAGTTATAGACTACAACAAAATATAAGTACAACTATAATATATCTGCCATACTACTACTATACACAACGCCATCCAGTCTGTCTAACCTACTCAGAACTGCTACTAATCTCGATGACATCCTCGTCATCGGAAATGATGATCATCTCATCGTCATCTGAGATGGTAACCACATCCACATCATCAGAAATGCTGATCACATCCTCATTGCCTGAAATGCTAATCACATCCTCACTGTCGGATATCTAGATCACCTCAGCTGCCTCCTCGATCTCCTCAGGAACATCATCATCTGAAAGCTCTATGACCTCAATAGGAGAAGGTGGGTATAGCATCATATCCGGGTATGCAAAATCCATATCATAATCTATAGGTATCCCCATATCATGATCCATGAGTGGCTCTATATGTCCTCCATTAGCCAGATACTGTGCCATCTCCTGAGCTAGCTGTTCCAATAGGACAATTAACTGTCCATCCATAGGTGCTGGTGGTGCCTGAACCCATGGATCTAACTCTGGCTGTGCAAGTGGAATATCCTCCTCAGGTTGCGGCTGAGTAAGTGGTATGTCCTCAAGTGGAATATCCTCCTCCGGCTCTTCCTCATTCAGATCCTTCTCTGGCTCCTCATCCGGATCCTCCTCTGGATCATCATCCGGATCCTCCTCTGGCTCCACATCCGGATCCTCCTTTGGCTCATCATCAGCCATATCATCGTCATCTCTGTCATCGCCACTGTCATCATCACCATCATCTCCACCATCTGCTCCCTTACTACATAGTACCCTACATGATCATCGTCTCCCTCATAATCCTGCTCCTGAGGTAAGTCCCTATTGTCCTCCTCAATGGAAGACTCTCTCTGGTATATGCCCGACTCCTCAGTGTCAACATACCTCCTCACTCCCTCATCCTCCTGTGTACCTGTAAGCTCGTGAATACTGATTCCAGTATACAATCTCAATCTCTGGAGTGGGGTCCGGCTCTTCCTAGCTGTCCTCTTAAAAATCAGTGCCATCTGGAAAAGAAACAAAGAACAGATTTCAGTACAAGTGATAGTAAACTGAAACAGTTCATAAGCCCTACGAATGCTGAGTCCTCATAACATCCATAGTCCAAAATTCCATTTCCAGACAAAAGATAACATTCATACAAGCCATACAATACCATCTTACATAGGATACATCCAAATCAAACATAGGATAACTAACACCTAGTTCACAACAAAATCCGGATAGAATTCCTTGATGTGCTTCTCTGTTTCCCAAGTACAGTCATACAGATTCTCACTCCACTGTATCTTGAGCAGTTTCACAATCTTATTCTGAAGTCGCTTTTCTTCTTTATCCACCACATAGATTGATATCTAACCAAAGTCAAGTTTGGTTCAATCTCAAGATCTTCTTGAACCGATAGTTCTAGAATCAAAGACGGATCGTGAACACATTTGCGGAGATGAGACACATGGAAAACATTGTGAATCCCAACCATTCTTTCAGGTAATTCCACCCTGTAAGCAAGAGATCCAACCTTTTCAAGAACATGGAAAGGTCCCACATACCGTGGAGCTAACTTCCCTGTCTTACCAAATCTGATTGTTCCCTTGATTGGTGAAATCTTCACAAACGCAAAGTCTCCAACAGAAAAGTTCAGATCCTGTCTGCATAGCTTTTCTGTCGATCCTGGGCTTCCTTTATTCGTCTTTTAACTAACTCTACCTTTTCAGTTGCTTCTCGAATCATATCTGGTCCGAGAACAAGTTAATTTCCTGACTCCACCCAACAAGTTGGTGATCTGCACGGTCTACCATAGAAAGCTTCATATGGTGCCATGCCTATACTTACTTGGTAGCTGTTGTTGTAGGAGAATTCAACTAGGTGTAGGTAGTCCTCCCACGATCCTCCAAAGTCCAGAATACATGCTCTCAACAGATCTTCCAATATCTTGTTTACCCTTTCTATCTGGCCGTCTGTCTGGAGATGATAAGCAGTACTTAAATTCATCTTAGTTCCCAAGGTTTTTTGGAGTGCCTCCTAGAATTTTCTGGTGAAAATGGGATCTCTATCACTTATAATACTCACTGGGACTCCATGTAATCGTACAATCTCCCTTATAAAAATCTCGGCCAACGAAGTTGCAGTCCGAGTTGGTTTCACTGGAATGAAATGCGCACTCTTCGTTAGTCGATCTACTATCACCCTAACTCCTTCATATCCTTTTCTGGTCTTGGGTTATCACCCTTTATTTCCCACTTCCAGTGAGGAATTTCCACTTCCAATGAGGAATTTCCACTTCCAGTGAGGAATTTCCAAAGGTTTTAGTAGTCCTGTTGTCTTCTGGTTATCACCCTTTATTTGCTGGCAGCATAGACACTGATTTATATAAGCCAGAATATCTCTCTTCATCCCAGGCCACCAAAATACTCGCCTCTTATCTCTATACATCTTGTGTACTCCTGGATGAATACTCAGCTTTGATTTATGGCATTCTGCCAAAACTTCCTGCCTTAGCCCATCAACATCAGAAACACACAACCTTTCATTAATTCTGAGAATACCTTGGCTATCTACCTCAAAATCTGACTCCCCTCCTTTTATAACTCCTTAAATTAACTTCTCCAGATTCTTATCTCTCCGTTGATTTGCCATTATCCTTCCTTGAAGTGCTGGGGTAGCTTCTAGAAGAGATAAGATCGCATTTCTGCTTAGAGCGTCTGCTACGACATTTGCTTTCCTTGGCGTATAGATAATATCCAGATCATACGATGCAAGGAATTCCAACCATTTCTGTTGCCTTAGGTTGAGATTTTTTTGAGAAAACAGATATTTGAGTGGTTTGTGATCTATGAAAACCTCGAACTTCCCTCCTAACAGGTAATGCCTCCACATTTTTAATGCAAAAACAACCACCAATAACTCTAGATCATGTGTAGCGTAATTCTTCTCATGAATCTTCAATTGTCTACTAGCATACCAACCACACGTCCATTCTGCATTAGTACTGCACCTAGTCCCACTCCACAAGCGTCAGTATAAACCTCAAATTTACTTTTCCCATCGGGAACAGCTAGAACTGGTGCTTCTGTCTGTTTCTTCTTTAACTCCTTGAAAGATTCTTCACACTTCGGAGTCCATATAAATTTATCACCTTTATTAGTCAGCTTAGTCAGATGAGAAGAAATCTTAGAATAATCTTGGATAAACCTCCTGTAATATCCTGCTAATCCCAAGAAACTACGGATCTCCGTTGGTGTTCTGGGTTGCTTCCATTGTTGCACTGTTTCAACTTTGATTGGGTCTACAGAAATACCATCTCCATTCACAATGTGCCCCAAGAATCTAACTTCATATTGCCAGAAATGACATTTAGAAAACTTCACCTTCAACACATTCGTCCTTAGAGTCTCTAATACTACTTTAAGATGATATCGGTGCTCTTCTTCTGTCTTTGAAAAGATTAAGATATCGTCAATGAAAACCAAGACGAACTTGTTCAGAATCTTCCGAAAGACACGATTCATCAAATCGAAAAAATACGCAGGTGCGTTGGTTAATACGAATGGCATCACTAACCATTCATAAAAGAAATCCGGGCCTCTGAAAGCAGTTAGAGGAATACTATCTTCGGCAATCCTTAACTGATAGAATCCTGTAGCAAGATCCATTTGAGAAAACACCGTAGCTCCATTCAACTGGTCAAAGAGATCATCAATGCGTGGTAAAGGATACTTATTCTTAATGGTCACTTTATTTAACTCCCTGTAGTCGACATACAGCCTTAGTGATCCATCAGACTTAACCACAAAAACTACTGCTGAACCCCAGCTTGAAAAGCTTGGCCTGATCAATCCTCTAGCCAGTAAATCTTGAGTTTGCTTCTCAAGTTCTGTAACTTCTTTTGGCGCCATTCGCCTTTTTGGTTGAACGATCGGTCTGGCTCCTGGAATTAGATCGATGCAGAACTCTATCTCTCGATGTGGGGGTAAACTCTTAACTTCTCCAAATACGTCAGAAAAATCCCTGACTACTTCTAACGTCTCCAAATTCTCTTGCGGTGCTTCCAAAGCATACAAGAAACTACACATATGAATACCGGGTTTTCCACACGGTATCCTAGCCTTGCTCCCAATATTGGTTACCAGAGTTACAATTTCTTTGTCGCATTTAATCTTAACTTGGAATTTACTCAACCAGTCTATCCCAAGTATAAAATTAAATCCTTTGAAATCTAAAACGTAGAAATTGAAAAGAAAGGAATGAGAAAGGTACGAGAGTGCCACATTATCGCAATACATTTTTAATTCGGTTTTTCCGCCAATAAGATTAGATATGCAAATTGGATTCAGGGAAATTTTTGGGATAAATCGGAAATTTCCTACCGTGCCAGAAGAAATGAAACTATTTGAGGCGCCGATGTCAAATAAAACACGAACATCAATGCCATTTAAATCAAAAGTACCTTCGAGAACTCCCTTGCCTTTCACATCTTGGGAAGTTGATGGTTCACTTTTGATAGCATATACCTTTGGTTGTTGTGCCCTCTTCATGAGTGGACAGTCTTTAACCAAGTGCCCAGGCTAATGACAGTTGAAACACAGATTCTTCATCACCATTGCATTACCAGGGCCTTGCTGCTGTTTCTGCTGCTGTTGCTAAGATGGTTGTTGTTGCTGGTTTTGCTGTGGCTTCTTTGCTGCTGGTTTGGTGCAGAATTTGGCAATATGTCCCTTCTGTAAACAGTTGTGGCATCTGGTGTCCTTGAATCGTTCTTTGGCCTTTTCTCCCATCTTAGGTACTCCTTTGTTGTTGTTGTTGTTCTAGTTCGGGTTGAATTTCCTTTTATTTGGATTCTCACCACTAGGTCCTCCTGTCTGTGCTGCTTTTGCAACTGGCTTCTTACCCTCCAGTGCCTCATAACAAACCACCATATCAACTAGATCGACAAATGGAATCTTGAGATGTCCAATCATCTGAACTTGCAGGCTATCCTTCAATCCTCCTATGAACATTTCATTCTTCTTAAGCGGAGTGTTGATCAGTTCTGGCCCGAAACAGGAAAGTGAGTTGAATTTGTTCTCATATTCAGATACTTTCATATTCCCCTGCTTGAGATCAATGAAATCACGATACATCCTTGTTTTTCTAGCGGCGGGCATAAATTGTGCTTCAAATGCTTCTTTGAACTTGTCCCAAGTAAAATCTTCCTCAAGAACATTAGTAGTTTGAGCGTCCCACCAGATCACAGCAGCTCTTTGAAGTTGCCATGAAGCTAAAAGACGTTTCTGATCATCATTCAACTTCAACCCTTTGGAAATTCTTTCACAGGACCTCATCCAAGCCAGAACCTCAATAAAAGCCTCAGTCCCTTTGAAAACTTTTCTTCCCGGAGTCGTATACTCCTTACAAATAGTCGCAAAGCTCTTATCCTGTTGGACTGGTGCAACTTCCTCCACTCTTTCCCCTTGGTCTTGGGATCCAGTAGTACGACTAGTAATAGTGGAAGACCATCTAGCTCGACCTCTTCGTGCACGGGTACCCACACTTAATTCCCTGAATACAACAGATCGATAATCAAGACTCGATTGGATATAACTAACTTAGGTATATCATCCAAGTTGGTTTATTTTAATTTTTGTATAAAAATACGGTCTCTCACACTCACCCAAAGCCTAGGTAATCAATAACCTAAGCTCTGATACCAACTGTAACGACCCAACTTTCGAACACATCAGAAGTCGTGCCATTAATAAAAAATAAGAATAGAGAGAAGATAAATCACAGAAACATTAGAATCTCACAGCAGAATTTTTCACAAAAGATAATACTTTATAATATTACACAACAGTACATAATACATCAGAACATCATATGTCTAGTGATACAACTCATTTATAGTACATTAGTAATTATAACATAAAATTCACGACTAACTTGCAGACTTATAATTTTATAGTAGATAAGGTAGATAAGCCAGCACACTGATAATCTTCATTCAGCTTCACAAGTTTCTACATCCTGATTCACTTGTCTATTCATAACAAGTGTTATGAATACCCAAGAGTTTAAGGGAAACACAGAAAAATAAACTCCGGGTCAGTCAGGGGACTCGTATGAGTAAACAGTTTAAAACAGTTTAAAGAAAATATCTCATAAGACCACGCCGTGAATACGGAACATTTTTTTACCTTATGAGATCAAAACACTTTGTATACTTTAAACTAGATATTATCAAAGTGTCTAATTGGTTTTCCACAAAAAAAAAATTTAGAATCTAGAAAAATGCTTGCATCTCACATTCTCTGATATAGTATACGAATAAAAACCGCTTGGCACTTATGGAAATTGAATCTCCAACTATGACGAGGTATGGGACCACCTTCCGATGATGTACCTCTAGAGGAAAATACACCTGGGTTCCACAAGAACTTCTTGTAATTCGGCCCTCACATGACCGACCACTCATTTCTCTTGAGTGTATCGAGTGTATATCACCAATGGTTGTGTACGGCAACCATTCCCGAATGGGCAGAATCGATAGATTAAGAAACAAAAGGAATTTCTCTAGTGAGGCGATGCTACACCCTAATGGGAGCGACCCACATAGCCATGCTGCTTGCCCGATTTTTTTCATTTCCTGGGTGTGAGGCTTGAGGCTAGACTTACATTATCATCACTGGTTTATTTTTTTTGAATGCCACATCGTCAAAACTTCCCGATCACTAATTGAATTCCTCAAAAAATATATAGGTATACGGCGAGAGAAACGAATTCCTCTGCCACCATATAAATACGTTTGAAAAGATCAATGTACGTGATCAGTTAGAGTTACTTCGTTAGACATTCGTCCATACAAGTTGTTCTGGGTTTGAAAAAACCGAAGGTACTATTTAAAAATAGTCCTTGTATAACGCTGTCTTCAAATTCAAAATCTCCGACGTACAGCGTATAATCAAATCGAAGTGAATTCTAAATTTCGGTCTTTTCAAATTGATTAACGAATATTCTCCTTTTAAATAATAAATCTAAATACGATTAAATATATTTTACAGTTCTTATTCCATCAAATATTGGACTGTACCTAAACGGTTTCTTGTATTTTGAATTTACAGTTTAAACGGTCAAATTTAGCGTATGCGTTACATATGTTTTCTTATCACTTGTATGTTTTAAAAACTAAATATTTTATTAACACATGAATGTTGATTTAAATTATAAACTAAATTTATAATTCAATAAAACTTACAGATCCTGTATTTTAAATTTCATCTCCTGACGAAACTATCCTGATTCACTTCTTTCAATTTAGTTAAATAAAAATTATATTTTTATTTAAATATTAATTCCTCTATTTTATTAAATCCATTTTTAAATTAAAAACTAATTTAAATTTAAAACATTTTTTAAAAATCATTGTTTCTAAGTTCAAACAGCAAAGTACCATGTTTACAAAGTACCAGATTCAAAAACTCTAGTGCGCACTTACAAAAACAAGCCTGGTTCCTAAGAATCGGCCAAGTACCACTTTGGCTGATCTTTTGCCAAAGTACCAAGCCCCTCCCCTCAGCATTTTCCCCCTCGATCACACCAAAATACCGTGCGCCATGAGTACCACCCCCTTCTTTTTCTTCTTTCTTCTTTATGCCATGGCTGTGCACAGCCACGTGGACCCTTCCAAACTCCACCGACCGTCGCCACCATCCACTCTCCGACCCCTGAACGTGCCACCACCTTCCAGTCGCCTCCCCTCGGCCTGAACCAAAAACTTGTCGTGCACCTCCTTCTTCCATAAAAAACATCTCCCAAGAAAACTCCTCCCACTCCTTCCCTAGACCGTACGCCACCACCACCTCCTGGCCACATCAGCACATGACCCTGACGTCTCATCTCCCCCTTGGACCGCACCTCTCTCCCTCCTCCATCTCCAAGCAGTTCAATCACGAAAAACAGTGAACCCAAAATTAGTTTAAACCCTATTTTCTTTTAATTTACAAAATTTATTCATTTAAAAATTTACTTTATATGTTTCCTCCGATCCTCAACCTTTCATGCTCCTCTAGGACGAGTGCCACCACCTCAAATCGTGTGATGCGCCGGAAGTTCACCAAAGTTGAACTTTCGGCCATCCCTTGATTTCTCTTGATATACATACTTAAAAATCTTGATTTTTGTTTTAAAAATCATTAATTTGTTACCTTGTTATGATTATATAATCAAAACCCGTTTTTACTTAATTTGAAAATTCACTTTGAAATTTTGAAACAGAGGCTCCTGTTGTTTTGTTTTTAAAACAACAGTAAAGGTTTTTGATACAGCTTGATTTAATTTGAACCCTTTTATGACTATGTACAAGTTTTTAAACAAGTATGGCATCTCATGTTAAACCCCTTCACCTAGATCTACTGATCTACTTAGATCTATAGAGGTTCAATCAAAGAAAACAATGCCTGTTGACAGTAGCAGGCAACACAACTTCTAACATATGATACTTAGGGATTTCATTAACAATCAATGATCACTATATCATACCAACCAAGTAAAATCTACATGATAGGTTACTCGAAAATGATCATAAAGATAAGTCAAGATCACTTCATAGTTCAAACACCAAAACTGCAGTAATTAAAAACAGAAAACATAATGCATGTTTACTCACCTTTAGATGATTAAAAACCTTTACTTTCCTTGCTAAAACTCTTGAATTTGCTGTGTGTTTGTGTGAGTAAAATGTGTGCATGGGTAGGTCCTTATATAGTGGTAGAAAATAGTTAAAATATTTGTGCATTTAATGCTTGATTTGAAATAGAAAAACAGCTTTTTTTCTTGACAAATGAAAGCCCAATTTAAAAACTGTTTTTCTCTCTCAAGTCCTTACATTCTCTCATCCATTTCACATGGTATACACAGCCTAGATACCACCTGAAATACCCTAGGCATTTGTACTACATTCTCCTCATTGGCCTTGAAAGAACACCACAATAAATGTTCTATGTACAACCCTTCTTTCTACCATTCTTTTTCCTTGGATTAAACAAAATATTGTGATCATTTGTGTACAATAGAGGCTCAGAAAATATTGATCTTTCAAACCATATGTCTCACATGTCAAATTTGATTTTACAAGAATTTCTTTTATATACAAACTTGCCTTCCAAGGATGAGTAAAAATCTGAAAATGTTGTACCATGAAAATCTATATCATGTGATGAAAATGCATGCAAAATACTTAGAAAAATATATGGTTTGAAATCAACTAGTGTAGGTAAGATAATGGTGTAAATTCATGAATTTGTAGATCTTTTGATGTACATGTTTATTGACATATTAGCTAAGGTTTTGGAAAATGAAACAAGACAATGTATTTTCAGAAAAATCAATTGAAAGGAAAGAACAGGATTGCAAAAACTGAAAATTCTTTTACTCTAAAAGGATTTTGTCATGTGCCAAATCTTTTCCTTGAGAAATCTTAGTTGATAGCATGATTCATGGTGTAGTAATTTCATGATTGAAACCATGAAGTAAAAGAGACTTTGACAATTCATGTTCTCTTTTCAATGCATATGCAAATTCAAATAATTTTCATGAAATCTTATCATATTTATGGTGTATGTGATACATGAATGAAAGTATGATTTTACAAGGGGATTTTGACAATACAAGTTATTTTTTTGCAATGCATATAAAAATGCAAATAATTTCCATGAGATTTTATTTGCAATCATATCTTTGAGATCATGAGTTTGAAAGGGATTAGACAATACATGTTTTCAATTTTAAATGCATACAAAAATTCACATATTTTCTTGCATTTGTATGAGAACATAAGGAGATGCCCAAATCATGTTTTAGGCAAGGTGTTTAATCATGTTTAAAAGCAAGGAGTTTACTAAACTATGGTTTTAAAGCTTTTAAAAATATGAGCAAGTGTTTTTCAAAGAAAATGGCATTTTAAAAATTTATATGAAAAAGTGTTATTTAAAAACATGAATTTAACAACACTATTAATATATGCTATCATATATGCATAAGAGAAAAATGAAAATTTTGGTCTTTACATGTTTTTAAACATTTTAAAGTCTTGATTTAAAATTATATTTGTAAATATATACTCAAAATCAAACAATGTTCATGTTAACGATCGATGTGAAAACCAGGTCATTACACTTTGTTCCAATTTTATGTTTATAGTGTCATGAGTCGTGGAATCTTAAGCTATTTGAAAGACCACTTTCCACGAACCCTGGCTCTCGTTTAGGAACAAGTGCTTATATATTCTGATGGTGAAGAAGACGAAGTCCTTAAGGAGACTCTCCTAGAAGTAGAAGCCCATGAAGCTCTGGCTAAGGAAAGGAAGATTCTGATAGATGAGCGAGCTCAATCCTCCAGGGAGAAAACCCCGGATGCTACTGCTATCCATGCTCCATCCATCCCTATCAATGTTAAGACTTCGAATTCTCAAACTCCTCCTATGGACCCTCCTACTATTCATAATGATAAGAATGTTACTGAAGGTCATCGCGTGAGGAGCATCTTGCCCAAGAAGATACCGTTAAGCAGTTTGCAGGGAATGCCAAAGGAAATGACTACTCCCCTTTGAATGTAAATGATTATGAAGTTTATCTCATAGACCCACAAGTCCCAGATAAAACTGATATTCATCAAACCGTACCAGATTTAGATTATCTTGTTTCTTCACTCGGGTTTGCCGAGTTTCGTGCTCACTATTCATATGTGCTAGGTTTGCCTTCGTCGCCTCCTCTTGCTATTGGTGCCACCAGCGCTCAAGATTCTACTATTGATTCGATCCTAGTGTCAACTAGCGCTAGCCCGCACATTACTCCTCCCCTAGGTGATATATCATTACTTACTGCATCTGACCTGGAAGCTGTTAATTATGATTATAAAAACGATGAGAACAAGATGTGGGATACTAAGGCTCTTTCTTCTTTGAAATGCAGGAGGAAGTGTGTTGTGAGTGAGCCGAGAATTATTAACCTATCTTCCCTTAAAGTCCTTGCGCAGACAAAGAAGCAGAAGATGGAGGCCAAGCAGCTGGTACGCCTTCCCTTTCTTCCATCAAACGGTCTTTAAGGTCTAGCGACGGGAAAAAAAAAGAAATAGTTTTTGTGATTTCCATGCTTTTATTTTAGTCTGTTTCCTTTCTTTTTGTACATTTAGATTGGTTGTATATGAGAGTGCCGGCCCTCGCTTACTTCTTTATGCTTATGTCGTTGATTTTATGATTCTGGGGCTGACTTGTGACTTTGTGATGAAATTGTGTTTTATTTTGTTGCATGGGACAGTATTTCTATTTGCTGTACTACAACCTTTTATTCAGCTTTGTCATACTGTTTATTTGCACACTACACATTGCACTTGCATATTACACTTGTGTCACAGTACACTTGTATCACAAAAAACTTTGTTGGTTATGAGATTGTAATGAACTTGCGGTATGTAAAGTTAGCATTGTGGGTTTGCTTTTGATGCTACGGTTATGCCCTCATACCGAGGTTCGTCACAACCTCGTTAGGCCGGGAATAACCAATGTTTCTGAATTTTTTTGGCTATAGCTGGAATGTTGGAAGCTTTTGTTCCATTAATTAAGTCTTTGACATTGTTATTGGATTTCGAGCTTCTCGTCTTGTCTAGCGATGAAATTCAGTTTAGTTGGTTGATCCATGCCACTTTCCCTATGCCTCTTCTTGAGAGGTCTTGTATTTATAATGTATTCAGCCGTATTTCTCGCTAACCTGGCAGTCCAGGCCCTTCGGAGATTAGATTTGAATACATGCCCCTATAGAGGTCTTGGTTTTTGTGCCTCCAAAGGCCTTTTACTCAATATACTTCACGTCTGGGATGAGAAAATGCTACGTAGATAATTGAATGCCTCTATGGAGGTCTGTTTAAATCCATTATTCGTTGTGACTGAATAATTCGTACACTTGTCGAATTTGTTGGATGCCACCGGAGGGGTCTTGGGTTTTGTGTTTAATCCAATTCTGTGTCTTGTCTATTCTGATTAGCTCAGAATCGGGAAGATTGTATTGGATACCCCCTTTCGGTTGGGATTTCTGTCAATGCTGGTCCTTCCAGCTTGTTGTTGGTCCTTTCGACCTAGGACTGGTACTTCCAGCCTAGATTTTGTCAGTCCTTCCAACATGGTGCTAGTCCTTCCAGCTTGAGTTGCCGGCCCTTCCGGCCTATGACTGGTACTTCCATCCTAGGTTTTGTCGGTCCTTCTGACATAGTGCTAGTTGTAACACCCCACCTCCGCCAGGGTCACTCTAAGCAAGTACACTGGCTTTGGAGGGGCGTTGGTCAAGGTAAACATGCATAAAGATATCACAAGACAGAACATATAAGTAAAACAGAGTAAGTAAAGCAGCGGATAAAACTACTATTTCAAAACCATAGTCAACTTACATCAAAAGTACTAAGTCATTATTTTCCAACCACTCCAAATCTAGAAACATAAACTGAAAACTGGAAATAACATAAAGTAAACTATCCCCAAAATAGACGTGGTAAAGCCATAGCGAGCTCAAGTCCAAACCGTACATGAGCTATCCAGAAAGCAAGCTAAAGATCCAAGCTAGGTGCTAGTGTTCCCACCCTGAGAACCTGGGGGGGGGGGGGGGGGGGAACGGAAGAAAAGAAGCGAAAGGAAAACGGGTCAGTCATAAAGACAGGTAAGTCCTACCTACTATTAGTATAAAAACTAATAAAGTTAACTGGATATGTAAAACAGAGATGAAACATAGGATGATAACTAAACTGGCATGGTGAAAAGTTAACAAGATAGATCAAGTGTGGCATCGCATATACAAGGTTAAGTTGCACCAAGTGTACTAGTATTCTAATCCATGTCAAGTATAAACAAGAAATGATCCCTTGGCCCAAAATTGGCCTAACATCATGAGATGACCTAAATCAAGGTCCAACTACACGGTCTAGTCGATCGGCTCCCTATAAGCCTAACTCGTCAAGTGTCGGTGTCATACGGCCCAATCACGGAATGTAGTCAAACTGTGCTAGGTCCACCCTAGGGTGTATCAAGTCCTAGGGTGCAAACCACTGACACGAATCAAGCATGCACAGTCTGAACCTACTGGTGCCCGTGCCTGCTTTTTCAACTCCGGACTATGTGCACGACCATAGTCCGCCTGAACCTACACCGGTGCACCAACTCAGCCGTCGTTCTGGTCGCTTACAATCAGCCCAGTAATCGTGCCCCACCCTAGCCTAGTCCCTAGGGTATCGTTGATACATCCAAGAGGGTTACTGCTGAAAAGGACCGCGTAACTAGGGTTTCTAACAGGTTAAGCGTGGTTAACCCTATCCCATCATGTATCAAGTTGGTTAAGTATACCCAAGTGGTTCATGACTTAACCCCAACAATCCATCGTGTTCAATTGGTTAAGTATTCAAGTGGTCCATGACTTAACCCTACCATGTGGCATTAATTAACTTAATGCACCCCAACCTCTCACATTAGACTTTGTTGTGGTTACTAGTTAAGCCGGGCGGGTCCGGGTAGCTTTACACCACAACCTTGTCTAACCTCGGGTTTTAAGGGCGATATGACCAACTACTCACATTGGGTCCTATTGTTTGTAGCCACTTGTTAAGCCGGTCGGTTCCAGGTAGATTTATGCTACAAACTCAACCCAACCTCGAGTTGGCCACTTTCATGTTTTCTACATGTCATGTCCACGTTCATGTTTTCAAGCATAATCACATGTCATATTTTCAAGTCATGTTTTATGTCATTTAAGTTTACCAATAACGTAACCCCATCGTACGTAAGTTCGCATCAACACAAATAGATCAAAAGGGGGAACATAATGATATGATAAGTTGGGCATAAAGTGGCAAAGTCTATAACAAGTTTAACATGGTGATCTATGAGGCAAAGGTGTTCATCACAACTAGCATATGGCATTATTTGCCTCAAAACATGTATGACATCAACTTAGCAAATAGGTGATAACATGGTCATAGTTAACATAGGGTGATAACTTGTGATTAGCACATAGTTCAACATCATATGCGAGTTAACATCAAGGTTATGAGAGGATCTATGTTGCATTATGCATAACTACCAAGTTCTATGTTGCATTATGCATAACCACCAAATAAAGCTCATAGCTTTCTACCCAAAAATCAAGGTAAATGATACTAGGTTCATGATAGTGCCACAATCATAGATCAAAAGAGCCATAAATGGATCTATGCATACAAATATAGCCCCCAAGACAAGTATTATACCCAAAAGTCTCATTTTCAACTTGCTACATGATCATATTAACTTCATAGTTTAAATCTAAGAATAGAGTGGGGCTTACAAAGCGTGGCTATGAGAACTAGAACCAAATAGAACAAGAAAGAGACGTTGTAGAAGCTATAGGAATGATGTAGCAACACAAATAGCCTTGAGAATAAGTAGCTCCTTTGATAGAAAGAAGAAAGATTGCTCCTTTTTGCCTTAGAAGCTCTCAAGAT
Organism: Allium sativum; assembly: GCA_030737875.1. Lineage (NCBI taxonomy): Eukaryota > Viridiplantae > Streptophyta > Magnoliopsida > Asparagales > Amaryllidaceae > Allium > Allium sativum. The sequence goes on from CM060913.1 coordinate 42,041,398, forward strand.
GAAGATGGAGCCATGATTAGGGAGCATTTTGGCAGAATTTAGTTGTCAGGATGATTTGTGATGGTTTAGGCTGGGTATTAGGGTGTTTATATAGAAGTTTAGGTTAGTTTAGGCCATAGGATTAACCCTAATTCATATCTAAGCCATCAAATCACGTCACAAGCCAACAAAACAAGACCCAGGAGCTAAAACAGGTGCACCAGGCCAAACTGGGCCGACCACCCAGGTCGACAGGGGTGTCGACTGGGCAGTCGACACCAGCTGGGGCAAGTCGACTCCCAAGTCGACTTGGGACTGGGCGGGAAATCTTCCCGCCCAGTCTGTTTGGCTCCAGATTTGATTTTCGAACTGTTTTTAAACTCTGGATTTTCTAAAAACTTTGATGGGCCATAACTGGGTCATACGGACTCCGATTTTCGAAAACTCGGACTCTATTTCGCGTATTTTTCCGAGACGAACGCAATGGCACAGCCCATTTCCCTTGATTCAGATTTTAAAATTTAATACTGCCTTGATTAATGTTATAACATGTTATTCAAAATACGGGTTGTTACATTCTACCCACCTTAAAGGATTTCGTCCCCGAAATCTTCAAGTTAGGAAGAACGTATCCTACCATCCATCATCCATCTACTCAAAACATCATCCACGAGCAGTCATTGTCCTTGAAAGATTCTAAATGCTGTATGATCATATGCGAAAGGTGTGTGTATATGTACTTATCTAATGCGAAAATCAGGCGGTTACTGATTCAGTAAACCTCCTTAATGCAAAGTATGTTAGTGAAATGAGTCCATATGTATGCAAATTCCTAACATAATTCATAATCTCTACATGAGTGCACACAACATTCATCCATATGCAACATCCACGTGATAGCATAACAAGTTTCATCCATGAATAAGTATAAGCACTCATGCATATGCAATATGAAAGTGTGTGAGTCGATCTTAGTGCCTAATGTGTATCATGCATCCACGAGTATCCACTTGCAACCACTTGCAAACATCAAGCATAACATGTTTCAAATACATGTTTCATCCAAAGGGTTTCTACCTAAGGTTCTCATGACAAGGTTAACGAGATAACGAGATAAACATGGATAGCAAAAGGAAGATATGCTAACTAGGAAAAGAGATTGAGAATGTACCCTCAAAAAGGAATGGATAAAGCCCACGCATATTCTCCTCGGTTTCCCAAGTTGCATCTTCATCGGCTTCACTTCACTGAACCTTTACTAACTTGACTTCTCGATTCCTCAGCTTCTTGATCTCCATTCCCAAGATACGAATCGGAGCTCGCCTCAAAGTTGCCTCTTTTTCTACCTCCACGTCTTCAAGAATGCTAGGCTCAACTACCTCGGCTGACTCATGTAGGCACTTTCGGAGATGCGAGACATGAAAAACATTGTGCACTCCGGCCAGCTTCTCGGGCAATTCCACCTTATAAGCCATCTTCCCAATCCTCTCTATGATAGGGAAGGGTCCTATGAACCTTGGTGCCAGCTTCCCAACTGCTCCAAAACGAACCACATTTCGCAAAGGAGAAACCTTCACAAAGACCATATCTCCAACTTCAAACTCTAAGTCTGTCCTTCGCTTGTCTGCATAGGATTTCTGTCTGTCTTGGGCCGTTTTCATCCGCCTTCGAATCAACTCAACCTTCTCGGATGTGTCCCTTATCATGCCGGGCCCAAGTATAAGCTTAAACGTCGTCTCCCACCAACATGTTGGCGACTTGCATGGCCTTCCATATAAAGCTTCGAATGGTGCCATCCCTATGCTTGCTTGGTAGCTGTTACTGTAACAACCCGTATTTCGATAACATGATTAAGACGAGAATCAAGGCAGAATTTAATTTTAAATTCTGAATCAAGCGAAATGGGCTATGCCATTGCGTTCGTCTCGGAAAAATACGCGAAATAGAGTCCGAGTTTTCGAAAATCGGAGTCCGTATGACCCGGTTAAGGCCCAACGAAGTTTTCAGAAAATTTCTAAGTAAAAACAGATTTCAAATTCAAACTTGAATTTGGAAAATTGGGCCAGGCGGGAAAAATTCCCGCCACAGTACCCAAGTCGACAGCCCTGTCGACTTGGGAGTCGACTTGGTCTGACCAAGTCGACAGCCCTGTCGACTTGGCTCAGACGAGCATTCCTGGCTTGGTGCACCTGCACTGGTCCCTGGTCTTGTTCTGGAAGCTTCTGACGTGGTTTGATGGTTCAGATCTATCCTAGGGTTAATCTAAGGGCCTAAAACTATCCTAATCTCTATAAAAAGACCCTAAACCTAACCTAAATCCCTAAAAATCAAACCTAGCAACTAAGTGCTGCCAAAATCAATTTTGATCATGGCCTCCATCTCCAATCCCTAGAGCCTATGCATTCAAATCGGGTTCAAATCAAAAGGTGCAAGCTTGCTACACCAAATAGAGGCCAAATCAACGTTGCTATGCGAGTTTCATGACGGATCTTCATCAAAGGAGCCACCTTTCTTCGTCAAAACGATTCATGCTCCTAGTCCTCTTGCCACGCTATGTAAGTTCTAGCTACTTGTAGATTTAAACGATGATCTTGATGTGACATGGGATAAAATGCAAAGTAACATGAGTATGTTAGCCTATGGGAACCTAGTTTGCCCCTTTAGCATGAACATATGACTTTGGGTTATGTTGTAGCGACTAAACCATGCTATTCATGTTACATTGGACCTAGTTTGCCATGCAAGATTGGACCTTTGCTTGTGGTATGTTAGCATGCACACTTGAAACCACTTTGACTCATGAAACATGTGCATGAATGTGACTTTGAGGCTATGCAAGTATATGAACCCGAAATCCCTTATGATAATATGCAAGTTTACCTTTTTATCACATGAGTAACATGGGCATGTTCATCCCTTCATGATAGGTTTATGACATGAACACTTATGCAAGTAATCCCCTTTTATGCTATACATGTTTGTGGCCAAATCCCCTTGAGATACTATGCATGTTTGTGGCCAAATCACCTTATGACACTATGCATGTTTTTGGCCAAGGTTGTGCATGTGGAAGCCAATCCCTTTTTGGCATCATGCATGTTTTGAGGCCAATATGTGATGTAGTATCCTTACTATGTTGACTCGCTTTTGCTTGCGTTGGAAAACACGACTTTGGGGTAGTTAGATAAACATGAACATGACGCGAAATCTTGAGTTGAATATGACATGAAAACTTGACTTGAGGTTACATGTGACACGACATGTAAGTTGAACCAAAATGGGGGCATGACACGTGGGGTAAACTTGGGACTTGAAATTAGACACGTATGGGTTGTAAGTGTAATATAACACTAGACCAAACATGGAAGTGGCCAACTCGAGGTTGGGTTGAGTTTGTAGCATAAATCTACCCGGACCCGCCCGGCTTAACTAGTAGCTACAAACAATAGGATCCAATGTGAGAAGTTGGTCATGTCGCGCTTAAGACCCGAGGTTAGACTAGGTTGTGGTGTAAATCTACCCGGACCCGCCCGGCTTAACTAGTAACCACAACAAGGTCTAATGTGAGAGGTTGAGGGTGCATTAATTAAATTAATGCCACATGATAAGGTTAAGTAAATTTGACTAATGTCACTTAACCGATATGACACGAATGGGTAGGTTAAGTGGGACCGGACTTGATTTCTTAATGACACTTAACCATGCAAGATGATTAGGGGATGAGGTTAAGTAATTTACACTTAACTAATCCGACTTGGTAATTAGATGGGGTTTAAGTAATTGAGACTTAACTAACCTAAACACGGTAATTAGATGGGGTTAAGTAATTGACGCTTAACTAATCTAACCACGGTAATTAGATGGGGTTAAGTAATCCACACTTAACTAATCTAAACACGGTAATTAGATGGGGTTAAGTAATCCACACTTAACTAATCTAAACACGGTAATTCGATGGGGTTAAGTTAAACACTTAACCAACTTAAACTTGGTAATTCAATGAGGTTAAGTAACCAATACTTAACCAACTTAACGTGATAATTTAATGGGGTTAAGCAACTTATACTTAACCAATTATACATGATGATTTGATGGGGTTAAGTAACCTACACTTAACCAATCTAATACGCGGACCTGATAAGGTTAAGTCACAAGACCTTTTTAGAATATACTTAACCATTGTAGTACGATTAGAGGATGGGGTTAAGCCCACCTACACTTAACCAATCCGACTCGATAATTTGATGGGATTAAGATAATCTATGCTTAATCGATCTAGCAAGATAATCCGATAGGATTAAGGTAAGCTAGTACTTGACCAATTTGACTTGATAGGGTTAAGTCATGAGCCTCTGGGTACACTTAACCAACTTGTAGGGCTAAGTCTTGAACTTAAATACTTAGCCAATCTTGACGTGATTCGTGGGCGGGTTAAGGCATGGACTTGAATGATAACACTTAACCCAATAAGACAAACCCTAGTTAGAGGAACTAGGTATAGAATCGTGGTTAATCAAGGACAACGGGAAAGGAAGCTAAGTGGTAAACCTTAGTTAAGGGTAACTAAGTAATAATTCTTAGCTAAGGACATAGGATTAATTCACAAAGCGACGAGTAACCTGATACGGCAGGTCATCGCTTAGTATACGAGGAGGAGCAAGTTATCTGACTTGGATAAAAGCTCCAGCGCACTGGGTGCCGAAGTGGAAGCTTCGGGCGACGTGAGGATATTCTTGGGATCCCTCTGTGGGCTGCCAGGTAATTATACTAGGCCCATGAGAGGTTAAGGTCTGCGTTAGAAGGACCAAGAGTATGCCTTGGTTGCTATGCGAGCGACCTAAAGACTGGGATGGATTAGCGTGGAGTCGACGATTCTTGGTTTTTGCCCTGGATAGCACATCGCCGACTACCTACCATCTTTAGTCAATCGTGTACGTACGGAAAGGCAGAGAACCCCCAACAGACCATGTGCTTGCTATCGAGTCATGGGTGAGGTTGGCCCATAGGAAAGTGGGCTATAGTGGGGCCGGGGAGTGGTTCTCATACATGATTTTTCGTGGGTTGCCTTTCACTAGTTGAGGGAGGGGTCACGTGGGACCATAGCCACGGGTACAAAAACAGACCTTGGTATATGCATCAGCAGACGACTTAAAGCTCCCGACCGAGTTCCATATTTCTTAGTTTGCCCTGGCACGGAACTCGGATGGCACATTGTGGAACATGTGCATCTAGACATGGAAAACGATTCACGATACATACGTGGGATCAAGGGCGCGGTTGACGGGTGGCGTAATCCCTAGTGGTCCTAGGTGGCCAAAACCCAAACCGAGACACGGAAACGTTCATTAGGTAGCATAATCCCTAGCGGCCCTAGGTGGCATAAATCCTAAGTGGACGCGCGATAGTTCATGGTAGGGAAACACAACTAGATCAAGGGTTGCAGTCCAAAACAACTTCAAGGATAAAACGTTTACATGGGAAAGCCCGTATGGCCTATGGCAAAGGACTGACCTTACACATGGAGAGAAACATACGAGTTTGGAAAACCTACATATGCTATATATTAGGTTGACATGGACCATTTCATGACATGGGGCAAGGGACATTCATGGTTAACACATGACGCGGGTAGGGATACTAGTACGAGAGGTGCAGAGCAAATATACATGTTAGAACCAGGAAAAATATACATAATAGACATCGGGGGATGTTAGACAGGATAGATACCTTGGGATAGTATACTTGATAGAAACCTGACGATGTGATACCTTGATTTATCACGACACCGTAGTTTATCACGATATCTTAGTTTACCTTGCTACAGTAGTTCAGCCAGTTACCCTGGTTTAGTTTATCTATCTTGTAGTCATCCTTATGTTTACTTTCAGCTTATGCATGTCATGTTACCTTTACCTGTTTTTATACTGGGAGTAGATAGGACTTACCAGTCTTTATGACTGACCCCGTTTTCTTTCGCCTCTTTGTCTTCCGTTTCCCCCCCAGGTTCCAGGGAGGAAATGATGTTGTTTAGTTCGGGCCTCTTATGCTTGAAGGTCATCATGTATAGCTTGATGTATAGCTTGGTCTTCTCTTGGCTATGGCTGCTTCACCGCTTTATTTTGGGGAATAATTTATGAAAAGGTTTTTATGCTTCTTTATTATTGCAAGACAGGTTTTGATGTACTCTGATGTAAAAGGCTTTAGACCTTAATTATTAATGTTTATGAAAGTTCGATTTTACTTCCGCTATTTTATATGTTCTGTCTTGTGATACTTCTGTGCATGTTTACCAATAACGCCCCTCTAAAGCTAGTGCATTCCTTTGCGAGTGACCCTAGCGGAGGCGGGGTGTTACATTTGGTATCAGAGCAGAAGGTTACCAGACTAGGCAAAAGTTTTTAAAGACCTTCTGAAAACTATTTGAAAAACGGTTTATAAAGAAGCATTTTTCAAGAAAAGTTTGTTTTAAAGGCTATTCCCCAAAAGCCATTAGCACCATCCTTTGATTCCTTGATTAAATCTCGTTTCCTTTCTTTTCTCCATCCATGGTCACAGTAGTTCTCACTGTGACTAATCTTGGTCTAGCCACGTAGGTGTTTCCCGTACGATGGAGGTGGTTCTCGAGAGACCCATTGCCATGTTACAAGAAAGGATAATAAGAGTAAGGATAAAGGATACCAGCTTAAGGATAAGCAACTGTTGTTAGGGCTTGGTCCATCAAGGAGGACAAGGACAAGATCAGCGGAGAGGGAAATAGTACGCTCCCACTTCTGGGGTGCCTAAAAGAAATGGTACCGTTTCTATTAGAGGTTCAGCCTTCCTTTTCTATCATCCCGTCCAGACTTTGTTTTGATCATCGTATCACTTAAGTCTGCTTAGATAGTTGAGTCTCTGCACCTTAGTACTAGCATGGTAGAGGATCCCAGTTTTGTCCCAAAAATCTGGTTGGAGAGTTGGTCCATTCCTTCATGACTTGTTGGATTTGAGAATGACATGTCTCAACTACTGATAGATTCTAAGGATAAAGTGGTCACCCAATAAGGGGTGCCATTCTCGGTTTTGGAAAGAGGGTAGTTAGACTCTCGACTCATCTTGGTGATACCCTCAAAGTCTCATGTAACCTTTTTGGGTTCTGTCATGGTTAGTTACCTAGAATCCCGGGATGCAGTTGTTGGTAATCCGTTCAAATAGGATTCGCCGCAAAGGCGGATGGTTCATTTCGATTATGCATGGGTTATGGCAATCACCCTAGTAAGAACCCTTGGCAACATGGATCGGCATCGGAAAACGAGATCCAGAATTCACTAGTGAATTTTGGAGAGCTTGCATGAGTACGCAGACATATTTGAGCCGAGCATACTAGGGAAAGAATAAGTGAAAGTGAAACGGGAGGCGACAGTGAGATGAGTTCCACTCACACCTTAGAAATAGGAATCAAGGAGCTACGAAATCATGAAGTCAAAGGCGGTCAAGGCCTGATGGGATTGAGCTCATGGAAATGCGGCTTGGACGCGCGCATCACGTCTCTTTTTAAGAGTATATTTTTGATCCTTGGTTCACCTGTAAAGCTTACTTGCATGCTATCGCTTGGTGGATATCCTCTCGGTCCTGTTTCTGTTACAAACCCCGTAAGGAGTTTGTCTTGTTTATCTTCTCGATCTTATCCTGGGAACCTTAGGTAGAACGTTATGGATGTAAACATGTATTTGAGACATGTTATGATTGATATGGTTGCAAATGGTTGCAAGTGGTTGCTCGTGGATGCGCGAATACACGTTAGATACTAGATTGACGCGATCACGTTTCATGTTGCATATGCACGAGCATTTATACTTCTTTATGGATAAAATTGAATGTGTTGTCATGTGGATGTTGCATATGAATGAATGGTTGTGCACGCATATAGTATCTATATGACTAGGACTATTTGCATACATGTTGGATTCATGGCACTATGCATATTTTTGCATTAGAAAAATTATTCAGGCCTGATCATTAGAATTAGCTAAGGAACATGTACACACACGTTTTGCATATATTCATACAGCATTAGAAATCATCTAAGGACAATGGTTGCTTGTGGATGATGTTTTGAGTAGATGGATGATGGATGGTAGGATATGTTCTTCCTAACTTGGAGATTTCGGGGACGAAATCCTAAAAGGTGGGGAGAATGTAACAACCCGTATTTCAATAACATGATTAAGACGAGAATCAAGGCAGAATTTAATTTTAAATTCTGAATTAAGCGAAATGGGCTATGCCATTGCGTTCGTCTCGGAAAAATACGCGAAATAGAGTCCGAGTTTTCGAAAATCGGAGTCCGTATGACCCGGTTAAGGCCCAACGAAGTTTTCAAAAAATTTCTAAGTAAAGACAGATTTCAAATTCAAACTTGAATTTGGAAAATTGGGCCAGTTGGGCCAGGCGGGAAAAATTCCCGCCACAGTACCCAAGTCGACAGCCCTGTCGACTTGGGAGTCGACTTGGTCTGACCAAGTCGACAGCCCTGTCGACTTGGCTCAGACGAGCATTCCTGGCTTGGTGCACCTGCACTGGTCCCTGGTCTTGTTCTGGAAGCTTCTGACGTGGTTTGATGGTTCAGATCTATCCTAGGGTTAATCTAAGGGCCTAAAACTATCCTAATCTCTATAAAAAGACCCTAAACCTAACCTAAATCCCTAAAAATCAAACCTAGCAACTAAGTGCTGCCAAAATCAATTTTGATCATGGCCTCCATCTCCAATCCCTAGAGCCTATGCATTCAAATCGGGTTCAAATCAAAAGGTGCAAGCTTGCTACACCAAATAGAGGCCAAATCAACGTTGCTATGCGAGTTTCATGACGGATCTTCATCAAAGGAGCCACCTTTCTTCGTCAAAACGATTCATGCTCCTAGTCCTCTTGCCACGCTATGTAAGTTCTAGCTACTTGTAGATTTAAACGATGATCTTGATGTGACATGGGATAAAATGCAAAGTAACATGAGTATGTTAGCCTATGGGAACCTAGTTTGCCCCTTTAGCATGAACATATGACTTTGGGTTATGTTGTAGCGACTAAACCATGCTATTCATGTTACATTGGACCTAGTTTGCCATGCAAGATTGGACCTTTGCTTGTGGTATGTTAGCATGCACACTTGAAACCACTTTGACTCATGAAACATGTGCATGAATGTGACTTTGAGGCTATGCAAGTATATGAACCCGAAATCCCTTATGATAATATGCAAGTTTACCTTTTTATCACATGAGTAACATGGGCATGTTCATCCCTTCATGATAGGTTTATGACATGAACACTTATGCAAGTAATCCCCTTTTATGCTATACATGTTTGTGGCCAAATCCCCTTGAGATACTATGCATGTTTGTGGCCAAATCACCTTATGACACTATGCATGTTTTTGGCCAAGGTTGTGCATGTGGAAGCCAATCCCTTTTTGGCATCATGCATGTTTTGAGGCCAATATGTGACGTAGTATCCTTACTATGTTGACTCGCTTTTGCTTGCGTTGGAAAACACGACTTTGGGGTAGTTAGATAAACATGAACATGACGCGAAATCTTGACTTGAATATGACATGAAAACTTGACTTGAGGTTACATGTGACACGACATGTAAGTTGAACCAAAATGGGGGCATGACACGTGGGGTAAACTTGGGACTTGAAATTAGACACGTATGGGTTGTAAGTGTAATATAACACTAGACCAAACATGGAAGTGGCCAACTCGAGGTTGGGTTGAGTTTGTAGCATAAATCTACCCGGACCCGCCCGGCTTAACTAGTAGCTACAAACAATAGGATCCAATGTGAGAAGTTGGTCATGTCGCGCTTAAGACCCGAGGTTAGACTAGGTTGTGGTGTAAATCTACCCGGACCCGCCCGGCTTAACTAGTAACCACAACAAGGTCTAATGTGAGAGGTTGAGGGTGCATTAATTAAATTAATGCCACATGATAAGGTTAAGTAAATTTGACTAATGACACTTAACCGATATGACACGAATGGGTAGGTTAAGTGGGACCGGACTTGATTTCTTAATGACACTTAACCATGCAAGATGATTAGGGGATGAGGTTAAGTAATTTACACTTAACTAATCCGACTTGGTAATTAGATGGGGTTAAGTAATTAAGACTTAACTAACCTAAACACGGTAATTAGACGGGGTTAAGTAATTGACGCTTAACTAATCTAACCACGGTAATTAGATGGGATTAAGTAATCCACACTTAACTAATCTAAACACGGTAATTAGATGGGGTTAAGTAATCCACACTTAACTAATCTAAACACGGTAATTCGATGGGGTTAAGTTAAACACTTAACCAACTTAAACTTGGTAATTCCATGAGGTTAAGTAACCAATACTTAACCAACTTAACGTGATAATTTAATGGGGTTAAGCAACTTATACTTAACCAATTATACATGATGATTTGATGGGGTTAAGTAACCTACACTTAACCAATCTAATACGCGGACCTGATAAGGTTAAGTCACAAGACCTTTTTAGAATATACTTAACCATTGTAGTACGATTAGAGGATGGGGTTAAGCCCACCTACACTTAACCAATCCGACTCGATAATTTGATGGGATTAAGATAATCTATGCTTAATCGATCTAGCAAGATAATCCGATAGGATTAAGGTAAGCTAGTACTTGACCGATTTGACTTGATAGGGTTAAGTCATGAGCCTCTGGGTACACTTAACCAACTTGTAGGGCTAAGTCTTGAACTTAAATACTTAGCCAATCTTGACGTGATTCGTGGGCGGGTTAAGGCATGAACTTGAATGATAACACTTAACCCAATAAGACAAACCCTAGTTAGAGGAACTAGGTATAGAATCGTGGTTAATCAAGGACAACGGGAAAGGAAGCTAAGTGGTAAACCTTAGTTAAGGGTAACTAAGTAATAATTCTTAGCTAAGGACATAGAATTAATTCACAAAGCGATGAGTAACGTGATACGGTACGTCATCGCTTAGTATACGAGGAGGAGCAAGTTATCTGACTTGGATAAAAGCTCCAGCGCACTGGGTGCCGAAGTGGAAGCTTCGGGGGACGTGAGGATATTCTTGGGATCCCTCTGTGGGCTGCCAGGTAATTATACTAGGCCCATGAGAGGTTAAGGTCTGCGTTAGAAGGACCAAGAGTATGCCTTGGTTGCTATGCGAGCGACCTAAAGACTGGGATGGATTAGCGTGGAGTCGACGATTCTTGGTTTTTGCCCTGGATAGCACATCGCCGACTACCTACCATCTTTAGTCAATCGTGTACGTACGGAAAGGCAGAGAACCCCCAACAGACCATGTGCTTGCTATCGAGTCATGGGTGAGGTTGGCCCGTAGGAAAGTGGGCTATAGTGGGGTCGGGGAGTGGTTCTCATACATGATTTTTCGTGGGTTGCCTTTCACTAGTTGAGGGAGGGGTCACGTGGGACCATAGCCACGGGTACAAAAACAGACCTTGGTATCTGCATCAGCAGACGACTTAAAGCTCCCGACCGAGTTCCATATTTCTTAGTTTGCCCTGGCACGGAACTCGGATGGCACATTGTGGAACATGTGCATCTAGACATGGAAAACGATTCACGATACATACGTGGGATCAAGGGCGCGGTTGACGGGTGGCGTAATCCCTAGTGGTCCTAGGTGGCCAAAACCCAAACCGAGACATGGAAACGTTCATTAGGTAGCATAATCCCTAGCGGCCCTAGGTGGCATAAATCCTAAGTGGACGCGCGATAGTTCATGGTAGGGAAACACAACTAGATCAAGGGTTGCAGTCCAAAACAACTTCAAGGATAAAACGTTTACATGGGAAAGCCCGTATGGCCTATGGCAAAGGACTGAACTTACACATGGAGAGAAACATACGAGTTGGGAAAACCTACATATGCTATATATTAGGTTGACATGGACCATTTCATGACATGGGGCAAGGGACGTTCATGGTTAACACATGACGCGGGTAGGGATACTAGTACGAGAGGTGCAGAGCAAATATACATGTTAGAACCAGGAAAAATATACATAATAGACATCGGGGGATGTTAGACAGGATAGATACCTTGGGATAGTATACTTGATAGAAACCTGATGATGTGATACCTTGATTTATCACGACACCGTAGTTTATCACGATAGCTTAGTTTACCTTGCTACAGTTGGTCAGCCAGTTACCCTGGTTTAGTTTATCTATCTTGTAGTCATCCTTATGTTTACTTTCATTTTATGCATGTCATGTTACCTTTACCTGTTTTTATACTGGGAGTAGATAGGATTTACCAGTCTTTATGACTGACCCCGTTTTCTTTCGCCTCTTTGTCTTCCGTTTCCCCCCTAGGTTCCAGGGAGGAAATGATGTTGTTTAGTTCGGGCCTCTTATGCTTGAAGGTCATCATGTATAGCTTGGTCTTCTCTTGGCTATGGCTGCTTCACCGCTTTATTTTGGGGAATAATTTATGAAAAGGTTTTTATGCTTCTTTATTATTGCAAGACAGGTTTTGATGTACTCTGATGTAAAAGGCTTTAGACCTTAATTATTAATGTTTATGAAAGTTCGATTTTACTTCCGCTATTTTATATGTTCTGTCTTGTGATACTTCTGTGCATGTTTACCAATAACGCCCCTCTAAAGCTAGTGCATTCCTTTGCGAGTGACCCTAGCGGAGGCGGGGTGTTACAGTTACTATAAGCAAACTCTACGAGAGGAAGGTGGTCTTCTCAAGTGCCACCAAAGTCAAGAATGCATAGCCTCAACAGATCTTCTAGTACCCTATTCACCCTTTCGGTCTGGCCATCCGTCTGTGGGTGATAGGCCGTACTTAGATTCAATCGTGTACCCATCGCTTCTTGCAAACTATTCCAGAACTGGCTAGTGAAGATTGGGTTACGATCACTAACTATGCTAGAAGGAACTCCATGCAATCGCACTATCTCTCGAAGATAAACAGATGCTAGCCATGATGCGGTCCTCTTGCTCTTCACCGGAATAAAGTGAGCACTCTTCGTAAGTCTATCAACTATGACCCATATGCTAGTATTCCCCTTCCTTGATCTCGACAATCCATCCACAAAATCCATAGAGATACTTTCCCACTTCCATAGCGGGACCTCCAATGGATGCAGTAGCCCACCGGGCTTCTTCGACTCGGCCTTTACTTGCTGGCAAACAATGCATCTAGAAACAAACTCTGCCACATCCTTTTTCATCCCATCCCAAAAGAAAATGCGCTTCATATCCCGGTACATCTTATCCCCTCCGGCATGTATGGTCATCCTCGAGTGATGCGCCTCCTCAAGAACTTTATTTACTAAGTCCCTCACTCGTGGGACACATAGTCTTCCATCACGCCTTAGCCATCCCTTGTCATCAATAGTATATCTAGCGAGGTGACTTGACGTCTCACCTCGAATCAACTTGTCCATGATCTCGACTATCCGCGGGTCTTCCCTCTGTGAAGCCCCAACTTGATCAAGAAGTGTAGGTCTAAGCTCAAGGGATGCTAACGAACCAGTCATCGACCCAACAGCAGGTGCAAAATCAAAGGTTGCCAAGAACTCTAGGCTCTTCATCTCAACAAACAAGGGACTCAAAGTCAACCTTCTTCTGCTTAGCGCATCCGCCACAACATTACCCTTGCCAGGGGTATAAGCTATCTCGAAGTCATATGATGCCAAGAATTCCATCCACCTCTGCTGCCTTAGATTCAAATATTTCTGCGAGAAGAGGTACTTGAGCGACTTGTGATTAGTATATAACTCAAACCTTTCGCCTAGAAGATAGTGGCGCCACGATTTGAGTGCAAAAACGATCGCCGCCAATTCCAAATCATGAGTGGGATAGTTCTTCTCATGAACTTTGAGTTGCCTACCCCCAAAGCATATCACTCTCCCTTCTTGCATCAGGACAGCACCTAATCCCGTGCCACATGCATCGATGTACACGGTAAACAACTTCCCTCCATCGGGTAATGCTAGAACTGGAGCTGTGGTGAGGGCTTTCTTGAGCCTTTGAAAAGCAAGCTCACACTTTGAGTCCCATGCAAAGACTAAGTTCTTCTTCGTTAACTTAGTGAGAGGGGCTGAAATCCTAGCGAAGTCCTTAATGAACTTCCTATAAAATCCTGCCAGACCGAGAAAGCTTCTCACTTCAGTTGCATTCTTCGGAACTTTCCAGTCTGGATCCGCCACCACTTTAGCGGGATACACAGCTAAGCCCTGCTTAGAAATTATATGCCCAAGGAACCGAACTTCCCTTCTCCAGAAATGGCATTTAGAGAACTTGGCTTTCAACTGATGAGCTCTAAGCGTATCCATAACCTCCTTGAGGTGTGTAGCTCTTGCTCGTCCTTAGAGAAGACCAGAATATCATCCACGAAGACAACCACAAACTTGTTAAGGAACTCCCTGAACACCCTACTCATCAAATCAACAAAGTATGCGGGTGCATTAGTCAAACCGAACGGCATGACTAGCCATTCAAAGAATCCATCTGGAGTCCTAAACGCAGTATTGTCAATACTATCCTCAGCCACTCTAAGCTGATGGAATCCGGTGGCTAGATCGAGCCGAGAGAAAACAGAAGCTCCAACAAGCTAGTCAAAGAGATCATCAATCCTCGATAACAGGTGTCTATTCTTCTTTGTCAACTTGTTCAACTCATGATAATCAACATATAGACGAAGCGAACCATCCGCCTTAGTAGCGAATACCACCGGAGCACCCCATTCTGAAATGCTTTGCCTAATGAAATTTTTCTCAAGCAACTCCTTGATTTGTTTGCTAAGCTCTCTTCTTTCTCGCGGGGCCATGTGCCTAACAGGCAATGAAACTGGCTTGGCATTATCAACCAGATAAATACGGAAGTCTATCTCGCGTTTAAGGGGTAACCTCTTCACCTCATAAAAAACATCAGGATATTCTCGGACCACCCTCACAGATTGAAGATTGTCAATAGACGAGTCGAGGGATTCAAGATAACATAACATGACGGGATCCAGAGGGTTACAAGAAATCTTTAGGGTATTGCCAAGGCGAGTCATAAGCCTCACTACCCTATGCTCACAATCGAGAATGGCTCCATAACTGGACAACCAATCCATGCCCAAAATCAACCCGTATCCCATGAACCCGAGAACATAAGCATTACATGTGAATAATGGCTCCATAACTGGACAACCAATCCATGCCCAAAATCAACCCGTATCCCATGAACCCGAGAACATAAGCATTACATGTGAATTCTACGGTCAAGATAGAAATCCTCAAATCCATACAAATCATAGATAGATGGGCGGAACCCCCAATTGGATTTGAAACGCTAACGGGATCCTCAACTAGACTAGTACTTAGGTGCAAACTTTCAACAATGTCAGAAGAAATAAAGGTATGCGATGCGCCAGAATCAAATAAAGTTCGAACAGGAAAACTAGAAATGTAAACAAGGCTTTCTACAGAAATACTACCTCGGTCCGGAGTTGGAAGAGTGTTGAGAGCATGCATCTGCCCTCCAGAAGGTCCCGCTCGCGGAGTCTGTCCTTGCCCCTGTCCTTGCTTCTTTGGGCAATCCTTACTGAAGTGTCCGGCCTCTCCACAATGAGAGCATTCTCCCAACTTCCTCTTCTTCTTCCTACAATCTTTGGCTATGTGTCCAATGATCCCACAGAAGTTGCACTTTCTTGTGTCCTTTGCCTTGTTGTTGTTGGCCTTATTACCCTTGTTGTTCTTGTTGTTCTGGTTGCTCTGATTTCCTCCCCACTTGGAGTCCTTCTTCTTGGTTTGAGTCTCATTAGGCTTAACTTCTTTCTTGCCATTCTTATCATCTCCCTGAAGCAAGGCCATATCCACTAAGCTCTCAAAAGTAGACCCATGGGTATATGAGACATGGCTAAACCTTGTAATGGCTCATTCAATCCTCGTGCAAAGCGTAGAACCTTCTTCTGAGGTGTGTTAACCATGTCTAAGCCGAATCGAGCAATTACTCCCTCACAGTCATGTCCCCTTGCTTCAAAGATATAAACCTCTCCATTTGCAGATTCTCCTCAGCAGATGATAGAAACTTAAGCCCAAACCTCATCCTAAAGTCGGCCCAAGTCTCCATAGGCCTAGTAGCGTTGGTGACCTCCCACCAATAAGCAGCTTCCTCTTTCAACAGCCATACTGCAAACAGAACTTTTCTACGGTCTTCCACATCAAAGATGGCAAAGAGGTCTTCAGTTTCTTTTAACCAGTTTCTTGCCTCCACATAAGTCTCTGTCCCAACAAAATTCTTGCCACCCATCGCCTTAAAGTCTTTGCAAATCTTTGCGAAATCTGCTTGTGGACACTGAGGAGGAGGAGGAGGAACCTCAGGTACGGGAGGAGGAGTGGGAGTGTTTGCTAGGCCCGCATCGTTGGCCCTAGCTTCCAAGTACCTTCGGAATCATCCGGGTATGGGTACTCCCTCAGGAAGGTTAAGATCGGCCATGCTGAAAAAGATAGATTTAGAACGAGGAAACAAAGGATAGTGCTAATGGCTTTTGGGGAATAGCCTTTTAAAATAAACTAGACTTTTTTTGGAAAATACTTAATTGGTTTTGAAAATAGTTTTTTCAAAAAGGTTTTTTTTTAAACTATTGTCCGGTCTAGTAAACCTCATGCTCTGATACCAAATGTAACACCCCACCTCCACCAGGGTCACTCTAAGCAAGTACACTGGCTTTGTAGGGGCGTTGGTCAAGGTAAACATGCATAAAGATATCACAAGACAGAACATATAAGTAAAACAGAGTAAGTAAAGCAGCGGATAAAACTACTATTTCAAAACCATAGTCAACTTACATCAAAAGTACTAAGTCATTATTTTCCAACCACTACAAGTCTAGAAACATAAACTGAAAACTGGAAATAACATAAAGTAAACTATCCCCAAAGTAGACGTGGTAAAGCCATAGCGAGCTCAAGTCCAAACCATACATGAGCTATCCAGAAAGCAAGCTAAAGATCCAAGCTAGGTGCTAGTGTTCCCACACTGAGAACCTGGGGGGGGGGGGGGGGGGGACGGAATAAAAGAAGCGAAAGGAAAACGGGTCAGTCATAAAGACAGGTAAGTCCTACCTACTATTAGTATAAAAACTAATAAAGTTAACTGGACATGTAAAACAGAGATGAAACATAGGATGATAACTAAACTGGCATGGTGAAAAGTTAACAAGATAGATCAAGTGTGGCATCGCATATACAAGGTTAAGTTGCACCAAGTGTACTAGTATTCTAATCCATGTCAAGTATAAATAAGAAATGATCACTTGGCCCAAAATTGGCCCAACATCATGAGATGACCTAAATCAAGGTCCAACTACACGGTCTAGTCGATCGGCTCCCTATAAGCCTAACTCGTCAAGTGTCGGTGTCATACGGCCCAATCATGGAATGTAGTCAAACTGTGCTAGGTCCACCCTAGGGTGTATCAAGTCTTAAGGTGCCAACCACTGACACGAATCAAGCACGCACAGTCTGAACCTACTGGTGCCCGTGCCTGCTTTTTCAACTCTGGACTATGTGCACGACCATAGTCCGCCTGAACCTACACCGGTGCACCAACTCAGCCGTCGTTCTGGTCGCTTACAATCAGCCCAGTAATCGTGCCCTACCCTAGCCTAGTCCCTAGGGTATCGTTGATACATCCAAGAGGGTTACTGCTGAAAAGGACCGCGTAACTAGGGTTTCTAACGGGTTAAGTGTGGTTAACCCTATCCCATCATGTATCAAGTTGGTTAAGTATACCCAAGTGGTTCATGACTTAACCCCAACAATCCATCGTGTTCAATTGGTTAAGTATTCAAGTGGTCCATGACTTAACCCTACCATGTGGCATTAATTAACTTAATGCACCCCAACCTCTCACATTAGACTTTGTTGTGGTTACTAGTTAAGCCGGGTGGGTCCGGGTAGCTTTACACCACAACCTAGTCTAACCTCGGGTTTTAAGTGCGAATGACCAACTACTCACATTGGGTCCTATTGTTTGTAGCCACTAGTTAAGCCGGTCGGTTCCAGGTAGATTTATGTTACAAACTCAACCCAACCTCGAGTTGGCCACCTTCATGTTTTCTACATGTCATGTCCACGTTCATATTTTCAAGCATAATCACATGTCATGTTTTCAAGTCATGTTTTATGTCATTTAAGTTTACCCATAACGTAACCCCATCGTACGTAAGTTCGCATCAACACAAATAGATCAAAAGGGGGAACATAATGATATGATAAGTTGGGCATAAAGTGGCAAAGTCTATCACAAGTTTAACATGGTGATATATAAGGCAAAGGTGTTCATCACAACTAGCATATGGCATTATTGGCCTCAAAACATGTATGCCATCAACTTAGCAAATAGGTGATAACATGGTCATAGTTAACATAGGGTGATAACTTGTGATTAGCACATAGTTCAACATCATATGCGAGTTAACATCAAGGTTATGAGAGGATCTATGTTGCATTATGCATAACTACCAAGTTCTATGTTGCATTATGCATAACCACCAAATAAAGCTCATAGATTTCTACCCAAAAATCAAGGTAAATGATACTAGGTTCATGATAGTGCCACAATCATAGATCAAAAGAGTCATAAATGGATCTATGCATACAAATATAGCCCCCAAGACAAGTATTATACCCAAAAGTCTCATTTTCAACTTGCTACATGATCATATTAACTTCATAGTTTAAATCTAAGAATAGAGTGGGGCTTACAAAGCGTGGCTATGAGAACTAGAACCAAATAGAACAAGATAGAGACATTGTAGAAGCTATAGGAATGATGTAGCAACACAAATAGCCTTGAGAATAAGTAGCTCCTTTGATAGAAAGAAGAAAGCTTGCTCCTTTTTGCCTTAGAAGCTCTCAAGATGAAGATGGAGGCCATGATTAGGGAGCATTTTGGCATAATTTAGTTGTTAGGATGATTTGTGATGGTTTAGGCTAGGTATTAGGGTGTTTATATAGAAGTTTAGGTTAGTTTAGGCCATAGGATTAACCCTAATTCAGATCTGAGCCATCAAATCACGTCACAAGCCAACAAAACAAGACCCAGGAGCCAAAATAGGTGCACCAGGCCAAACTGGCCCGACCACCCAGGTCGACAGGGGTGTCGACTGGGCAGTTGACACCAGCTGGGTCAAGTCGACTCCCAAGTCAACTCCCCAGTCGACTTGGGGCTGGGCAGGAAAATTTCCCGCCTAGTCTGTTTAGCTCCAGATTTGATTTTCAAACTGTTTTTAAACTCTGGATTTTTTGAAAACTTTGACGGGCCATAACTGGGTCATACAGACTCCGATTTTCAAAAACTCGGACTCTATTTTGCGTATTTTTCCGAGACGAACGCAATGGCAGAGCCCGTTTCCCTTGATTCAGATTTTAACATTTAATTCTGCCTTGATTAATGTTATAACATGTTATTCAAAATACGGGTTGTTACACTGGTCCTTCCAGCTTGGATTACATCGTCCCGCGAGGCAGACGCTAGTTCTGTTATTGAGAATTATCACGATTTGTAGAACTGAGGTCTCGAACCTTTCATTTAAGAACCTTTACGGTTGAACTTGCAACCTTTTGTTTGTTGGCATTGTTGTTGTGCTTTCACATTTGCATCGTTTTTCGAGTTTGATATCAATTCTTCTGCTGGGCGCTTATCTTGATAGGCGACCGTAGTCAAAGATTTGGCACATTCGACTTCCTTTTTTAGGAAGTGTTTTCTGCAATGAAAGGTGCAGCTTTTCGACTTGGTGTCCATTTGCTGTGCTTTTCACCATTTGACTCTGGATAGCTTGTCCCTTTTGGATTCGCAAGGTGGTGCATTCCATCATCTTGTTTAGTTTGCATGATGCTTTTGGTACTCAGCGCTTGAGCTATCCCAACTGGGATATGCTCAGGAAGCTTCCAGGTCTGGTTGGATTGTGAAGGAGCAGTTGTTCTTACGTTGCCTACACATTTAAAAAAAAATCAATTTTAGTAAGAGTCTGCAAATATATGATTCATGAAAGCAAATAAACTTTCTCATTCATGACTTTTCATATGTACATAGCTCAAATATAAAGCTTGCCAATATTTACAACATTTTACAATAGATTTGAACAGTGTATTATAGAAAGTAGCGGCAGAGATGCTCGCTATTCCAAGCTCAAGGAATCTGGATCCCATCTGTGGTGGACAATATAAAGGTGCCATCTCAGAGTTTCTGGCTTACAACATAAGGTCCTTCCCAATTTGGGCCGAAAACCCCAGTTCTAGTCATTACTCTCTTGAGCACAAGGTCTCTGATCTCGAAAGTCCTGTGCCTGACTTTAGAATTGAAATGTCTGGCCACCCTTCTCTGATGCAAAGCAACCCTGAGTTCTGCCTCATTTCTCTTTTCCTCGAGCTGATCGAGGGCCTCTAGATGTAGCTTCTCGTTTTCTCCTTGATTGAAGTGAATCCTTCTATGCGTGGGGACTTCCAACTCCACATGAATCATAGCTTCAGAATCAAAAGCCAAGGAAAATGCAGCATGCCCAATCACAGTCTTATGAGTGGTGAGGTACGCCCATAGGGCAAGCGGAAACTTGTTTACCCAACCACCTTTGGATTTCTTTAAGTTCTTCTTGATGGTTGATTTTATTATCTTGTTTACTGCTTCTATTTGCCCATTTGCCTGCGGATGGGCCAATCGTGAAAAGCTCGTCTGGATTTTATACTTGGCATAGAAGCTCTGGAATTCTTCACTTTCAAACTGTGTTCCATTGTCAGTGATTATCTTCTGCGGCACTCCGAACCTACAAAATGATATTTTTCAAACGAAGTTAATATCTTTCTTTGAGGTTATGGTTGCCAACGCTCTTCTTCAACCCATTTAGTGAGGAAATCGATGGCGACAATGGCATATTTAAAACCAGACTTTGCTGTGGAAAGTGCTCCTATGAGGTTAATGCCCTAGACGACAAATGGCCATGGGTTGACATTTTGGGCTATGACTGTGGATGGTGCTCTCGGAATTTTGGAAAATCTTTGACATCTATCGCACTTCCTGGTGTATGTTGCGGAGTCTCGATTTACATCTGGCCAGAAGTAACCATATCGTAGAATTTTCTTGGCTAATGTCTGACCACCAGTATGGCCTCCGCATTCACCCTCATGCAATTCCATCATTATTGCCTTTGATTCCTCCTTTGTAACACATCGAAGCAGAGGCATAGAAAATCCTTGCCTGTATAGTCGTCTATCCTAAATGAGATACATATGAGCTTTTCGTAAAACTTTCCTTCGCTACTTAGCTTCCACTGAGAGTGTTCCATTCAAGAGGTATTCTTTGATTGGTGTCATCCATGAGTCTGGCTCATTGGTCGCCTCCATGAAACTATAGAAAACCTTCATGTGTTGAATCGAAATTCATTCGTTGAATTGAAATTCATGTGTTGAATGGTATTCATATTTTGAAATAAATTGTTTTATAATAAAAATCCTATTTTATCACCAGTTCTTGTTGCTGGCCCTGAGTAGGCCGGGTACGCATGATAGGGGGTTCTTGCTTCGTGGTTTGGTGGCGAACGGGAGACTCTTACCCCTACAAGTCGCAGTTTAGAGCGTTGGTTCGCCAGTAGGCGCGAGACTCGAGAGGGTCGCCGTAAAACAAGGGACTGGGGGACCATGTAGGAGCCACGGTGGGTATTACCTGCTGCTTGGGGGATGAAGGGATGGTGCACGTATTGAATAAAATAAATATTCATTTATTGAATAGAATAACGGAATTATTGGAAATATATAAAGTCGTATTGATTAGAGATGCGCTATTTTGACGCAAACGATATTTATATCGATTATATTCGTTTTTATAATGAATTGAAAAGAAAACGAATTTGAAATGAATTGAAAAGAAAACGAATTTGAAATGAATTGAAAAGAAAATGAATTTGAAATGAATTGAAAAGAAAACGAATTTGAAATGAATTGAAAAGAAAACGAATTTGAAATGAATTGAAAAGAAACCGAATTTGAATTGAAATCGAATAGAAAAAGAATTTGAATTGAATCGACTAGAAAACGAACTTGAATTGAGTTGAAAAGAAAACGAATTTGAATTGAAATCGAATAGAAAATGAATTTGAATTGAATCGAATAGAAAACGAATTTGAATTGAAATCGAATAGAAAACGAATTTGAATTGAATCGAATAGAAAACGAATTTGAATTGAAATTGAATAGAAAACGAATTTGAATTGAAATCGAATAGAAAACGAATTTGAATTGAAATCGAATAGAAAAGGAAACTGAATTGAATTGAATAGAAAACGAATTTGAATTGAATTGAATAGAAAGCGAATTTGAAGTAGAATTGAAATCGATATGAATTTGAAATGAATGTTGAAATTGTTTTCGAAACAAATTTGAAAACGATTTATAAAATTTGTTTAAAAAGGGAAATCGATGAAATATATATATATAATATATATATATATTATATAATATAATGGCCTGAATAGAACGCGCCGCGCCGCGGCAGTTCGTAAATTTCGACCGTTGACTTCGAACGGACATTACGGGAGATCCGACCGTCGGATTCTCTTAAAACCGGAACCGTTGGGTTCGTATCGAAAAGAGCTTTCTAACGAATATTAGAAATTCGAAATCTAACGGTTGGATTTGGAGATACGTCCAAATCAAATTTGGAAAAGGTCGCTGTAAGTACAGTTCGATGGACATTGGTGGAAATCGACTGTACGGGCCTTGATAAAATTAGTAAAAATATCAATAATTTGTGTAAAATCATAAGAAATGATTCGGGAAAAATTGGGATGAAAAACTCCATATTTGAAAAGATAAAAATAGATTTTTATCGAAATGAACTAGTTTGAAGTAAATTTAAAACCAATTATTTCTAAATAAATAAATTGGCTTTAAAAGGGTATTTAAATAATCAGAATTTCTGATATATTTGATTGGAATTGATTTGGGGGTTTATCGTGAACGGTGTTTTAAATAACACTGGTTCTTTAACCCGATAAGAAACAGAATGTGATTTGGGTTTATCGTGAACTGTATTTTAAATGACATTAGTTCTTTAACCCAGTAAAAGGAGTTTTAATGAATCTGTAATTAGATTGAAACGTAAATTGATAATTTTAATTATCAAATTTGGATAATGAGCGAGAATGGAGTATCACTAGTTTTGCTCCAAGCGATAGTCAAATCTTTAATTAGATTTGAACGTGAAATGGTAATTAATTTTACCGATAACATCGTTGTGTTAGATATGGAGTATTACCAGTTTTGCTTCATGGGATGAATAGGTTGGGATTGGGAAATAAAATAAATAATTACTTCGGTGTGGTTCGCTAATCTCGACTAGTTTGGAAAACCATAATTTGGTTTGAAATGACATCCAAAGGAAGATTAAAGAATAAATTTAAAGAATTTATCTTTGATAAAATTAATGGGAACCTTTCCCTAAGAATATGAAATTTAGAAACTAGCTGTAGGTTAGTTAAGAAGAATGGTTTCCTGGGTATTGATCTGATGTTGGTTTCGGCCTTCGGGGTTAATATTTGGGGAATTGCTCTCTTACTGATTTACGGTTAGTGACTAATGAATTGGAGTGAGGCGTATGTTATGTTTGTGTAACATTTGTTTATTATATATGCGGGTCATCCAGAAAGGCCGGGGTTATACCCATTCTGAATAACCGATACGACGATATGTCGAAGACGAAGACGGTGGTTGAAGACCGGAAATCTTCACATCGTTTGGGTGATTTCTGATGAGCTTGATTGGGCTGTACACCCAAGATGAGGGAATTAGTTAGTGATCGTCCAGACGTACTTGGAGATCGATGGATATGCGAGGAAAGTGCCTCCGGTTTCGTTCAGACCCAGAACGAACTTGTAAATGGATTGTGTATCTGACATTGGATTTTATTCTGTGTTGATTGATTTCTGTTAAATATATATATGTTTGGCGGCGGAGAATTTATTCTCTTGCTTAACGCCCTTCTCTGAGACGTACGAGCTTAGAGGTTATATATCGATAGATATCAATCGCATGGCATGAATTGCCTGTGTGGCACGCTGAGTTGCATGGATCAAGGCTTCTGTTGAAAAGCAAAGTCTTGTGGTTGATGATCAAAGCACGGCCTACGTGGCAGCTTTGTGTATAACGTGAATTCGCGAGCCTCACACCTCGGTATAAGTTAAAAACGGGATAAGGACTGCAGGGAGAGAACGGCGTTTCTTTCTAGCTTTGGTGGTGTCAGTGACTTACCAGCCCTGACATTTATATACTTTTCACCTATGTGGTTGTTGGATGAGGTGCCTCGATTTTAGGTCTGTAAGGACCGGGAAACGTGTGTTCAGGAATAACTAATCCTCAAACATAAGAGAGGACCGGCCCTGAAGCATCCAGGGGTTACCCAGAGTGTGTAGTCCCGAGGCATTTGCTAGAATGTCTCGAAGCGGAGAGGAGCTTTCCCCTTGCCTCGACTCATGACGGAAATCCAATTTCCAATACGTGATATTGCGGTTTTAATTGTAGAACTAGTATGGCGACATGATATATGGTACCCATGCCGTCTATGATTGATATTTATGATTGAAATTGTTTAGACACTATACACCAATAATAGTATCAAATGATTTGTTCTTAAACGTACCAAGCATGTTTGGCTATTATAAGGGAAAACCCTATCCTCCGGCTTGCGTTGCATTGTGTGATGGGACCTGGGTCTTATAATAGCTTCATTTTTTGAAAAAGCATTGCGTTGTTTATTGATATGCACTGGTATTCTTGGGAGGAAACCCGTTCCGTGTTATACGGCGTGGTCCCTTGAATTACTCTCTTTTAAAGTAAAGTTTTAAATAACTGTTTTAGTTCTCACACCAGTCACATGACTGGCCTGGAGTTTATTGTTTTAACCTAAACTCTGGGTGCCCCTATTTTCTACACAGGCAGCTAGTAGTTTTGGTTTTGCAGATTTATATTCACAGGATCCTGATTTACAGCGGGAACGATGCTCGGAAAGCTCTGTATCCGTGTATTACTTTCAGTTGTGTTTTGTATTATTTTCCGCTGCTATGTAATTTATTGTAATCTCTAATATTTATCGAATGTATAGTATTCATTTATACTCTGTATATTCTTGTATCTGATGGAATTGTTGTAATAGCAATGAAATGTTCTTCCGTCTGCGTTCTGATTTGTCCTGTTCTCAAACGATCAGGGGTTTCGAACGGTCTTGATCGGTTTAACGAATTATGTTCGAGTGACGAAAGTGGGCCCATAACCCACAGGTCCCAGGATCGAAACCTGGCTCTGATACCACGCTGAAACGACCCAAACTTCCCCGGTCTCCGAAGAGAAGAGAAAGAACGAATTGTTTTGAGAACACGACAAAATAGAACGCGGACGGAAGAACATCTCATTGTATATTACAACAATTCCATCGGAATACAAGAATATACAGTATAAATGAATATATATTACACAGAAATATCAGAGATTACAATAAATTACATAGCATCGGAAAATAATACAATACACAACTGAAGGAGTTATACGGATACAAAGCTTTCCGGATATCGTTCCAGCTGTAAACCAGGACCATGTGAATATAAATTTGCAAAACCAAAACTACTAGCTGCCCGTGTCAAAATAAGAGCACCTAGAGTTTAGGTTAAAACAATAAACTCCAGGTCAGTCATGTGACTGGTGTGAGAACTAAAACAGTTATTAATCTTTATTTTAAAGTTCGGTAAATCAAGGGACCACGCCGTATAACACGGAACGGGTTTCCTCCCAAGAATACCAGTGCATAAAACAAACAGCGTAATGCTAAATAAAGAAAAATGAAGCTATTATAAGACCCAGTTCCCATCACACAATGCAACGCAAGCTGGAGGATAGAGTTTTTACCTTATAATAGCCAAGAATGCTTGATACGTTTAAAACAAATCATTTGATACTATTATAAGTGCATAGTGTATAAAACAACTTCAAATCATAAGTATCAATCATAGACGGCATAAGCGCCCCATCCCACTATGTCGCCATACTAGGCTCTACAAATAAAACCGCAAATGTCACATATTTGGAAATTGGATTTCCATCTGTGAACCGAGGCAAAAGATAGTCCTCAACCGATTCGAGACGCTCTAGCCCGTGTCTCAGGATCAGAGCTCGAGTGACCCTTGGATCCTCAGGGCCAGTCCACCGATGTGGATTAAACTTAAACCCTGAACATGCGTTTCCCCGTCCTATGGGGCGTAAATGAGCCAACGAATGACTCCATCGGACCCGGATCGTCCAATCAAACCGAGGCGCCTCGCAACAGCAACAACCACATAAGTCAAACTCGTCAAGGCATGTAAAACCACTGACGCCACTTATAGCTAGAAAGAAATGCATGCCCTCCCTGACGTCCTCTCCCATTTTGGTTCATACCGGGGTGTGAGGCTCGCGAATCAACGTTACACAAAGCTACGCCACACAGGTCGTGCTTTGATCATCAACCACAAGACTTTGCTTTTCAACAGAAGCCTTGATCATTTGCCACTTAGGCATGCCACACAGGCAATTCACTCCATGTGTTTGATATCCATCAATATATAACCCCTGAGCTCGTACGTCTCAGAGAAGGGCGTTAAGCAAGAGAATAAATTCTCCGCCGCCAAACAAATATATATATTTAATAGAAATCAATCACACAGACTAAAATCCAATGTCAGACACACAGTCCATTTACAATTTCGTTCCGGGTCTGAATGAAACCGGAGGTACCTAGTACCCCGCATATCCATCGATCTCCAAGTACGTCTGGACGACCACTAACTGTTTCCATCTTCTTGGGTGTACATCCCAATCAAGATCATCAGTAATCACCCAAACAACGTGAAGACCTCCGGTCTTCGACCACCGTCTTCATCTTCGACTTATCGTCGTATCAGTTATTCAGAATGGGATAAACCCGGTCTTCCCGAATAACTCGCGTATATAATAAACATGTGTTACACAAACACAACATACGCCTCATTCCAATTCATCAGTCACTAACCGTAAATTAATCAAGAGAATAATCCCCTAAATATTAACCCCGAAGGCCGAAACCAACATCAGATCAATACCCAAGAAATCACTCTGCTTAGCCAACCTACAGCTAGTTTCTAAATTTCACATTCTTAGGGAAAGGTTATCATTAATTTTATCAAAGATAAATCCTTTAAATTTATTCTTTAATCTACTTTTGAATATCAATTCAAACTAGTCGGGATTAGCGAACCTTACCGAAGTAATCATTTATTTTATTTCCCAATCCTAACCTATTCATCCCATGAAGTAAAACTGGTAATACTTCATATCTAACACCTCAGTGTTATCGGTAAATTCAATTACCATTTCACGTTCAAATCTAATTAAAGATTTAACTATCGCCTGGAGCAAAACTGGTGATACTCCATTCTCGATCTTTTCAATCTAATTAAAGATTAATTAAAACTCCACTTAATTTTAATCTGTGACTGGGTTAAAGAATCAGTGTCATTTAAAACACGGTTCACGATAAACCTAAAATCACATCACCTTTCATTCAGTCCCTAACCGTGAATTAGCAAGTAAGCAGTTCCCTAAGTATTAACCCCGAAGGCCGAAACCAACGTCAGATCAATACCCCAGAAACCATTCAACTCAACTAATCTCCAGTTAGTTTCTGAATTTTCTTAACTCCTTTGGGTCTAAGAACAGTATTATTGAAGATACCGTTCACGACAGCCCAAAATCACATTTCATTAATTATCGGGTTAAAGAACAAGTGTTATTTAAAACACTGTTCACAATAAACCCAAAAATCAATACCAATTCAATTCCAATTAAACATTATTTAATTGGTACACTTCATTAAATCTAACTAAAAAGATTTAATCTTTTCTCAACTGGGTTCAAGAAAAGTGTTAATGAAGACACCATTCACGACAAACCCCAAATCACATTTGATATTAATTGCAAGGCTCCGAATAGAAATTATATCAGCTTATATTCAATATCAAACTCTACAACTAACAAATAACGTATTGGAAATAACGATATAAATATATCTTTCAAATTCCCATAACAATATCAGTATCATCACGAAATCCAACATCGAAATATTCTGAAGACAATTTCGATTCAAATCTATTCCAATTCAATTATTGGAAATTCTCATTATTTTCAAAACCATTTCAAATCCAATTTATTTATTTTAAAAATAAATAAATTACTATTCTAGTTCAAATCTGGTTCATTTCGATAAAAATCTATTTTTACCTTTTCAAATATGGAGTTTTTCATCCCAATTCTTTCTACATCATTTCTTATGATTTTACACAGATTATTACTATTTTTAATAATTTTATCAAGGCCCGTACAGTCGATTTCCATCAATGGCCATCGAACTGCACTTAAAGCGACCTTTTTCAAATTTGATTTGGACATAATTCCAAATCCAACCGTTAGATTTCTAATTCCTAATATTCGTTAGAAAGCTCTTTTCGATACGAACCCAACGGTTCCGGTTTTAGGAGAATCCGACGGTCGGATCTCCCGCAATATTTGTTCGAAGTCAATGGTCGAAATTCGCGAACTGCCGCGGCACGGCGCGTTCTATTCAGGCCATTATGTTATATATATAATATATACTTCATCGATTTCAATTCAAAACGTGCTTTATAAATCGTTTTAAATTCATTTTCAAAACGGTTTCAACTTCATATTCAATTTCAAATCAAAATTGAATATTCCCATATAAATTCGTTTTAAATTCATTTCAAATCGATTTCAATTCGAATTCATTTATATTCAATTTCAATTCGAATTCATTTATATTCAATTTCAATTCGAATTCATTTCTATTCAATTTCAATTCGAATTCATTTCTATTCAATTTCAATTTGAATTCAATCCTTTTCAAAATATCAGATTTTGAAATCACTTTTGATATTCCTTATAAAATGAATAAAATCGATATAAATATCGTTCACGTCAAAATGACGTCAATCTAATCAACACGGCTTCATATATTTCTATATTCAAATATTCTATTTCAAATATTTCTGTTCAAATATTTCTATTCAAATATTTCTTTTTCAAATATGGAATGAGGCCCAATCAATTACCATATAATGTTAATTATATGAATTTTCTACAACACACATATATACCAGCCACGATAAATCATCAACCATCATCCAAAGTGCATTCTACACAGTATAAGCATCATATATAAATATTTAACGCTTATAACAGCATGTCAATCAATCGATCGACATACAACTAATTATTGGGATTAGTGTGTGTCATATATCATCCCAATACCCGTGTGGGGTTTCAAACAATCAAACACAGATTTTATTTGTGCAGTTGGGCGATGTGTAAAATTTATCGTCCCAATCAATATCAGTCAAATGTGCGTATATAAACAAATCGTCCGATTTGTTTATTTTTATTTCATTTCATATACGTTAAAAATTCTATTTTTAACTATAGAATATTTTCCACTATAAAATATTTTACTTCAACTATATAGATATTTTATTTCATTTCACATCACATCACACAATAACCTGCACATCAAAATCAAACAAACAAGCATACAAGCCATCCATGGTCTGTGGACGACGGGTGTCGGGTGCTACTAAACACCGTCTGCATCCTAGTATATATATTAACAAGAAAAAAACAAAATTAAAACGTGAGAAGTTCTCACCAATAGCTAATCCAATGCCACGACTCTTCTTAGGTAGAAATCTTCGTCGTTCTCGCCCTTTTGTCAATTTTCACTGCCCGTATTCTCTACATATATAAAAATCACATTTTTACTTCGCTATTCAATATATACAAATCGAATTTTTACTTCGCTATTCAATATATAAAAATCGAATTTTTACTTCGCTATTCAATATATAAAAATCAAATTTTTACTTCGCTATTCAATATATAAAAATCGAATTTTTACTTTGCTATTCAATATATAAAAATCGAATTTTTACTTCGCTATTCAATATATAAAAATCGATTTTTTACTTCGCTATTCAATATATAAAAGTCGAATTTTTATTTTGCTTTTTAATATATAAAAATCGAATTTTTACTTTGTTATTCAATATATAAAAATCGAATTTTTACTTTGCTATTCAATATATAAAAATCGAATTTATACTTTGCTATTCAATATATAAAAATCGAATTTTTTACTTCGCTATTCAATATATAAAAATCGAATTTTTACTTCGCTATTCAATATATAAAAATCGAATTTTTACTTCGCTATTCAATATATAAAAATCGAATTTTTACTTCGCTATTCAATATATAAAAATCGAATTTTTATTTTGCTTTTCATATGATAAAACCCATTTTTTTCTCATTGAAAATTCCTAGCTTTCTACATTGAAAAATCAAATCTTTACTATGTAATTAACCATATGAAAATTCGATTACTGTTTATTTGCTAATTTAAATAAACTGACTTCACAAAAATAAATAAATAAATTAGGAAAAACTCACTTTTTAATTCACTTTTCACCGAGGAAGGGGGGGTTTGCTGAAGGAAGAGAGAGAGGAAGAGAATAAAGGGCGGAGGAAGGTTTTCAGAGGCAACGCTGGGTGACTGGAGGCTTGGGGAGGCGGCGCTGGAATGGTGGTGACTGGCGGAGGTGGTTTCAGGGACCAAAGGAGGGTAGCGGTGCAGATTTCAGGGATTGGGGTTTCGCGAGGTTCTCGGTTTCGAGAGGGGGAGTGAGGACGACGGGGAGGAGCTGCGGTGGAGGGGGTGGCCAGGCGTGCTCCGATGGTGGTCGACGACGAGGGGGCGAAGGGGTATGGCAGATGCAGAATCGAGATATTTTTTATTTATTTGGAGGCGGGTTTACGTTCTGAGGGGAATTAGGTTTAGGGAGATAATTATATTATTTTTATATTATTTTTATTAATACCTTACTCCTTGAAAGTTGACTTTACCTTTGAACTCAAAACGAGGCCCACCGACTATCGCCCCTAGCTAATTACCCCCACTCTGAACACAATGGGATAAGTATCTTAAGCTAATTCGATATTTTCGATCAGTTTCTGTCAAAATCAAAATATAAATCTATATATTGAATTTGAATGCACATTTCAATTTACCGGGGCTACATACAACCTCTAAAAATTCCCGAAAAATATTTTCTAGTTTCGTATTGACGATACGGTCCTAACAAAACTAGTTTCGTCAAATTCTGAGACCGTTTGAAAAATGGCCAATTTCCAGTCGATTAAAATCAACTAAAACTGGTCAAACACGTTTTCTTTTGCCACGCTCACATATTGATTCAAAAAATTACGAATTTTGGAATCTAGCAATAACTTGACATCACAGTTCCAACAAAATTGGTTTCGTCGAAATCCGAGGTCGTTTGCAAAATGGCTATTTTTAAGGGCTAGAATTCCATAGCGACTATTCAGAATTTTCAACTGGACATATATTTTTATCCCCGCTATGAAATTTTGATTTTTCGGATTCGTTGGAAAGATATACTCAAATAGATTCTATTATTTTTGGTTTCACTAAAATCCGGTTTATTTTGAATCCTGTACATTCATTTGAACTTTGAAATCGAATTTTCGAACTACTGCGCCATTTTCAATTCCTTTTATATATATAAATAAATTTTTATATCCTAACGACGGTTCGAATAAATATATACGTTCGAATTTTATTCAAAATAAATTTCTCGTTGATATTATTTAAAATAATTCATTTTAAATAATCAAAATTCGCTAAAGTTGCCAAAATAATTTTTTTGAATTGGCCCAGATTTCCGGGTTATTACAATACCCAATCCATATCAATCTGCTCCGTGCTAGGACTAGAGAGGACTTCTACTGGTACTAATCCCATCAGTTGTGCATCTCCTGTGCTTGCATACTTTGCTAGTTTAATCCGCTTTGGTGTTTTCTTCTCTAGGAATATGAGTTAAGGTGTAATATTCGAAGCTTTCCAGTAGTTCCCAAGCCTTGGATAGATAAGCTGGCAAGTTGCCCATTTTGGCCTGGAACTCTTTTCGAACTTGACATACCACCAATTGCGAATCACTGAAAATTTGCAAGGTCTTTATCTGCAATTCCCTTGCCAGCATTATTTCTGCAATGAGGGCTTCATATTCGACTTCGTTATTTGTAACAACCCGGATTTTGGAACCAATTTAAAATTTTATTTTGAATTGATTTAATGGATCTTATGAATTTAAAATGATTTATTTTGAGAATTAACGATTTAAAATTTATTTAAATCGAAGTTAGAATGTATAAATTTAAAATTTAATTAAAATGAGCTTGAAATGGCATGATAGTTTGAAAATTTGATTTTTAATTTCAAATGAATATACATAATTCAATATAAATTAGATTTCAGTAAAACAAAAAACATTGGAATATTTTGAACTGTAATTTTCTAACGAATGTAAGAAACTGAGATTTCACTTCATAAACTGAAAGTTATGTCTAGATTAAAATTTAGAATAGTCCCTATATAATTTATTTAAATTTTAATATACATACATATATATATATATATATATATATAGTCCTTAAAAATAGCCATTTTGCAGATGACCTCTGTTTTCTACAAAACCACTTTTTTCGGATTCGGAACGTCAAATTATAGTCAAGTTTAAAATTTCATAATTTTTGGAATTAGTATATGAGCGCAGTAAATTTAAACGTGTTTTCAATTTCAATTTAAATTCAATCGACTAGAAAAAGGCCAATTTTTCAAAAAGTCTTCAAATTCAACGAAACTAATTTTGTTAGGACCATATCGTCAAAACATAGCGATATTTCAAAATTCGTAATTTTTGGAGTCAGCATGTGGCCTCGGTAAATTAAAATGTACGTTCAAATTCAATATTGACCGTTGTATTAATTTATATTTTAATTTTGATGAAAACTGATCGAAACATTCGAATTGGCCAACGAAACATATTTCATTGTGCCTGGAATGAGGGTATTTGGATAGAAACGATAGTCGTTGGGTTTGATTTGGAGATCAAATGAATAAACACACTTTTTCGAATTTAACAATAATTATATATATATAAATAAACAATCTCTCTCCCTCATAATCCAAACCCTCTGGCCCTAATTCAATTGAATGGCCAAATCGCTCCCTTCCTTCGATCTGAAAATCTCCCACTATAATTCGAATTAGCCTATCGTACTAAAGCGAGAATTGGAGTACTTTCTTAGCTCTTCAATTAGGTACGGATTTCGTTGAGTGGGTTGTTCAAAAGTACGTTCCAAGGGACACGACTTCGCACGTTGTTCTAGCCGTAGGGGGCCCACCGAGATGGCCGGGAAGGAGGGCGACGAGGGAGAAGGTGGCGGCGCATTACGTGGTGCAGTCAGATCGAGGTTAGGTGGACCATGGCACATGCAAGGAGGAGAGAGGGCAGTGGATGGTTGGGTTCACCGGTTACAGTTTTGAATGGGGAGAGAGTAATTAGGGGGGTGATTAATTAGGACTTAATTATTTCAATTATTTAATTATCAAATGTATTAATTATCATAACTATTTCATACAAGGACGGAATTCGACGATTTCAGTTGCGTTGGAATCGTGATGAAGAGTACTACAACATGGAACAGACCAGAATGGAAACAGAAGCTATTGTAGTTTAAAATTAAACATTTGGTTTAATTTTATTAAAACAATCATCAATAAAAGAATGACGGAGTGGAAATCAATGTGAGAACTCTCTCACTAAAATATTTGTACAGTTATTTATCTTATAACTGAAAATATATGAATTGTTAGTTTTGATTTTGATTTGTTTAATTATCACAAAAATGTTGTACGGTGCCTGTTAGCTCACATTCACTGTTGTTTGAAAACCATGGATAATTTAATTGACTGTATTATGTTGTGATTATGATGATTAACATATTAAAAATAATCTTAATATTATTGTGGTAGTAGAAATTTAATTATAAATATCCATATATAATTTAAATAGTGAACATTGGCTAATTAGAAAATTAATTCGAATTAAACTAGAACTGGTTGAATTTATTAATTAGTGATTTATTTAAATTGATTGTTGTTGGTCGAAACCCCACACGGGTCTGGGGATGATAATTTATTCATGTCTCCCATGGAATTAATTGCATGTCAACCGATTGATTGATAGACTGTTATAAGCATTGTTTAATCATTTAATGCTTATACCGTTGTAAATTACACTCTGGATGTGAATTGAATGTTTAATAGTTGTTCATCACTATTTTTGTATACATGCGATGTATGGAATCCATATAAATGAAATTATGTGGTAATTGATTGTGTCTAATTCCAATTAAGAAATAACGTTCGGTGAATAATCAAAATATGATTTTGATGTCCGATTTTGGATGGACATGAAAATACTGAAATATATAAAGTCGAGTAAAGTAGAAGTGCGCCATTTTAACTTGAACGGATTTTTCCGTTGATTTTTATCCATTTTGTAATGAATATCGAAAAGATTTGATTTCAAAATGTGATATTTTGAAAATATTATCATTTTAATATTGTAATGATATAAAACATTCAATTTTGATTTAAAATTGAAAAGGAAGTTGAAATCATTTTAAAATGAATTTATAAACAATTTATAAAATATATTTTAAATGTAAATCGATGATAAATATATTATATATATTTAATGGCTTGAATAGAATGTGCTGCGCAGCGACCGTTCGCGAATTTCAACCATTAACTTCAAATTGATGTAACGGGAGATCCGACCGTCGGATTCTCTTAAAACTGGAATCGTTGGGTTCGTATCAAAATGTTATTTCCAATGATTATAATTGATTTTAAATTGAGCATTTGGATTTCAAATTATGTCCAAATCAATTTTAAAAAAAGTCGTTATAGATGTAGTTCGGTGGCCGTTATTGGAAACCGACTGCAAGGGCCTTAATAAAATTATTAAAAATATGGAAAAATCATGTAAAATCATATTTAATGATTTTGAAAGGTTTGGATGAAAAATTCCAAGTTTGAAATGATAAAACTATATTTTTATCAAAATGAACTAGTTAATAACTATAATAATAATCCAATGATTTCTAGAAATAATAATCCAACGATTTTTAGAAATAATAAATTATATTTGCGAATGGATTTTTACATAACCAGGAATTCCATATAAATTGGAATGGATTTGAATGAAATAATCTTCGGAATATTTCGATATTGGATCCCGTATTTATACAGATGTCGTTGAGGAATTTGGAAGATACAGATATCGTTATTCCTAATGCGATATCTGTTGGTTTCAGAATTTGATATTGAATACAAGCCGATATTATTTCTATTCAGAGCCTTGTATTTAATATCAAATTGGATTTTGGTGTTTGTCTTGAATGGTTTCTTTAATAACGCCGTTCTTAAAAACCTGTTGAGAAAAGAATAAATCTTTTAATAAGATAAATGAAGTTTTCTAATTTATAATTATAACTCTGAATTAAATGGAAGACGATTTTGGGTTCATTATGAACGATGTTTTAAATAACATTTGTTCTTAAAACCCAAATAACAGGGAAGATATGATTTGGAATTTATAAATCTTTTTATTAAGATTTAATAGAAATTTTCCAAAGTAAAGTTTTCCAATTTAATATATTATATTGGAATTGAATGGAATTTGATTTGGTAATAATCGAGATGAGCTTCTGTGAAGGAAGACTGTTACTATATATGGAATTTAAAAGCCTTTGTCATTATTCCATTTATGTTATTATTTTGATATATAAATTTATATCAATTATATATTGATCTGTTTTCCGTGAAGATTCCATATTTAATGGAAGTTGATTTGGGTTTATTGCGAACTATGTTTTTAATAACATTGGTTTTTTAACCCAATTAAAGACAAGATTAATTTCTTAAAGTGGAATAATCATTAATTAATGATATTTGAAATTAAAACCGAACTAGAGTTTTAATGAATCTTAAATTTGATTGGAATGTGAATGAGGTAATTAAATTTACCGAATTCAAGAAATGTTCGAGAATTGAGTACCACTAGTTTTACTCCCGGGGATAGTTAAATCTTTAATTAGATTTGAAACGAGAAATGGTAATTAAATTTCCGATAACACCGTGGGTGTTTGTAACACCCCGCATTTTTAATATAACTAAAAATGTATATATACGCATAGATAGGTTAATAATGGTGATGTATAATGAAAATTAATTAATACATGAAAGAGAAGGAAAGATTAATTCAATGACAGTGTATGTAACAGAGAAGATAATAAAATAAGGATACTTAATTTAAATATCAGGAATTAAGTAAAACGGACATCACCATTGCGTTCGTCTCGAAATTCTGCTTGGAATAGAGTCAAGTTTTCGAAAATCGGACTTCGTATTAAAGAGTTATGGCCTATAGAAGATTCAACAAAAATTCAGAATTTTTATAGGAAAATACCCGGGGAGATCGACCTGGGGGTCGACTTTGGGGTCATCCTCCCCCCTGATTGCAGTGATGATTTTTGTTGTGCTAGACGGATCAGATGGCTTCTGGGTGATCTAATGGCTCTAAAACACTCTCTACACCTATAAAATAGTGCCTAGACCTAACGTAATTCATAAACAATTCCTTATGACGCCTC
Source organism: Allium sativum (assembly GCA_030737875.1). NCBI lineage: Eukaryota > Viridiplantae > Streptophyta > Magnoliopsida > Asparagales > Amaryllidaceae > Allium > Allium sativum. The sequence goes on from CM060913.1 coordinate 42,078,075, forward strand.
CATGCCGTCAAACTTCAATCAAACATGGCCACTGCCCCAAAATCCTAAACTAAATTGCAAGTTATTCACCAACTTTGGAGTTTAATCAAATAAAGAAACAAAATTCTTCATCAACGATTCAAGCTCTTCACCAACAATCAAATAAGAAGATTAAATCAGCATTCTAGATCAACAAATCATTTACTTTCCCCAATCCAGTCAAGGTGAGTGGAATTATAATAAATTTGTTGTATAATAGTATTATTATCGTTCATCATTCCCTAGTTATTAATTTAATTCAAGATTCATGTTATAATAGTTGTTCCTTTTATCATCCTTCCCCTTTTTATTTTTGGATCTAGGTTATCTCGAACCTAGACGAAAATCTTATTATGCATACGTGCGGTTGGAATATGTAAATGTTGGGCATAATCTATTTTATGCAATCGAGAAATATAATATGTAATTCGGGGTTTGTGGCATAACAATTGTTGTTGCAAATATTGGGCATACTTTATTTTATACAATCTAGGAATATAATCTGTAATTTGGGATTGGGGCATAACAATTATTAAAGTAAATATTGGGAAAATTAGCAAATTGTATATGGGGATTATTCAATGAAGTAAAGTTTGAATTGATAATTTTGGGGCGTAATTCATAATGAATCTTTGAGTATGATTTGGGAACATGAATCTATGGTGAATAGCGCATAATTATGAATTCTGACTTATGATGTTAACATGAAATTGTGTAAATTTAATTGGAATGTGATTGGGAAATTGGAATAATAGGTATAGCCTATTAACGGGATTATGAACATGAACATGCTTGCAAATTTATAATTGGCCTATGACACCTAGAATATACATGAATTGTAATTAAGTTGAATTTGGAACACATGACATGAATTTGGGGTTTGGGTGAAAGACGATTGTTAATGAACGCCTATGACACGAGGTTAGGCGCGTTTGTGGTGTAAGACTACCCAGAACCGCCCGACAAATCCAGCAACCACAAGCGGACGTCTAATGTGAGAGTTCAATGGAAAGAACTAGAGGCGTAACGGTTTATGACATGAGGTTAGGCGCGTTGTTGTATAAATCTGCCCGGAACCGCCCGGCAAATCCAGCAGCCACCAACGGACGTCTAATGTGAGAGGTCATACATTGTTACGACATAATAAATAACTAAATAAAGAAATACTAACCATAATAAGACATATGGGTGATATGGGTATGGTTAGAGGGTTAAGTGGGTGACATAAATGACTTGTAAAACATGACTAAGGTAGACTTAACTGTAGTAAGACATGTGTAAGACACAGAAACAATAATAAAGAGGGTTAAGTGGGACACGGGTGACATATGAAACAAAAATTTAGATATGCTTAACCAAATGGGACCCATAACGGTATCATAAATGAATTGAAGTGAATAAGAGTAACGGGTTAAGTAAATGGAAGGGTCAAGTCAAATCTAAAATTAATGAAAAGAAATGGGGAATGATAAATGACCTATTATGAATAAACTTGAATAAGACAAGAAAGGATAATAGGTGGAAATTATAACTTATGGGACAAGATAAGCTATAGGAAACGATAAGGAAGATGAGATAACACTTAACCAATTTGACAAGATATATGGGTAAGTTAAGTCAACATGAACTTATAGATAACACTTAACTAATTTGACATGATGCGTGGGTTGAATTGAGTACGTGGCTGGGAGTTAAGTCAACCTGAACACATGGGAAAACTTAACCAATATAACAGTATCAAAGCAAGGAAAAGTGGGGAATGATAAGATTAAATAATAGATAAATTTATCCTAGGGATAACAAATGAATATGACTTAAGATGTAATTCAAGACTCGAAGGGTGGGACGACTTATACCATGAAATAAGTTAATCAAAGCTGGAAATGTGGGAAAACACCCGTACACTATCATTTGATAAATAGAACTTAAGTCATGCTTGAATTCATTGGTAAACCTTAGTTAAAAGGAACTAAGATACAAACCTTCGTTGAAAAGAACTAAGTAACAGAAACTAAATATCAAACCTTGGTTAAGAGAACCAAGTAATAAACCTTAGTTAAGAGAACTAAGTAAGTAACGAGAAAGAGAACTAAGTAGTAAACCTTAGTTAAGAGGACTAAGTTGTTAACCTTAGTTAAGAAAATGAATGATTAAGAGAACTAAGTAGTAAACCTTAGTTAAGAGAACTAAGTAGTAAACCTTAGTCAAGAAAGCCAAGTAGAACACGAGGAGGAGCGAACGTCCATCTGATCATGAAGAAGGCTCCAACGAACTGGGTTATGAAGCATGCGGCTTCGAGGGGACGTGAGGGTACTCTTGGTATCTCTCTGTGAGGTTGCAGATGATCTTCCTGGGCTCACAGAGGTTAAGGTCTGCGTTAGAAGAGCCAAGGGTATGCCTTGGTTGTAATATAAGCAACCTTAAGACTAGGATGGGTCAGCGTGAGGCGGCGATATCTTGTTTAGCCCTGTGATAGCACGACGTCGTCTACCTACCATCTTGAGTCAATCGAGTACGTAAAGCTAAAAGGTGGAGAACTCCAAAGACCATATACTTGCTGTCTAGTTATGGGTGAGGTTTGCCCAATAGGTTTGTGGGGGCATAGGGAGCCTGCTAACAGTTCTCATTCTTGATTTTCTTGGGTGCCTTTCATTAGTTGAGGGAGGGGTCAAGTGGGACCATAGCCACACATGGATAAAAATAGACCTTAGCATCTGCATCCGCAGATAACTTAAAGCTCCCGACCGAGTTCCGTGTTTCTTGATTAGCCCTGCCACGGGACTCAGGCTGCACATATAGAGGACATGTGCAACTAGACACCGATAACGATTCACGACACGTACGTAGGGAAAGTCTAGGAACATATATCGCTCTGTGTAGTGTGTCCTAAACTAGGGGGCATCATTTGATAGGTAGTATAATCCCTAGTTGGACCTAGGTCGCGTAAACCCTGAATCCGAGAAGCATTCAATAGGTAGCATAAACCCCAGTAGTCCTGGGTAGCATAAACCCTGGTTGAATCTAGGAAGCGCTCGATAGTAAACCTTAGACTAGATCTAGATGATACATGGAATCTAGCAAGATCGAGAGTGGCAGTCCAAACGATTTCGAGAATGGTGGCACTACACTAAAGTAAAATAGATTTACATGATAAGGCCTGTACGACATACGGCAAGGGACTATATATATACATGGAAAGGATTAGACGAGTTGGGGGTATCTACATATACATTGTATTAGGTTAACCTACTAGTGGGACATGAGTATAGCCTAGAGAGATAATATCGCGAATAACCTAATAAGCAAGAAAATATAACTGAACGGTATATGTAGGATTATACAGAAGTTTATTCTAAGTCCACTCACATAGAACTTATGTTCTGACCCACTCTTCATTACATACTTCCGGGGTAGGTTCATGACAGAGATGGTATAGCTTTGGATACTGGTTTAGCAGTATTGTTAATAAGGTAAAGCAATATTTGAATATTATACTTTATTTCCTTCCGCTGTGAGATGCTTTACGAATTCTGACATGTTTCTTTATCTCTGTCTTTTTCTACAGGATACCATAGCACCCAACTCGGGGTTCGATAGATAGAATTTGAAAAATTCGGTCTGTCGGAATCCGGGTTGTCACATCTGGTATCAGAGCTTCGGTTTAGTGAGCTTAGGGAGATAATGAGTGAACGTATTTGTATTTTCTAAAATATAAATATATTATATATATAAACCTAAATCCATATAGTAGCCCACTAGATATAAAAAGAGTTGGGATATCTAGTTTGTACACTCAAGGAGTGAACATAGGAATTTGGAAACCATTAGGTGGTTGGGAAAGTGTACAATATGACTTGAAGCTAGAGAAAGAAAAGTATCTCATAGGATGGAAACTGAAATATTTAGTATTTCAGATTAGTGGGTTTAGAAGTGTAACCTTAGAAACTAGAAAAGGTTTAAAAATGAAAAATGGATTAGGAATATATATAGTCGAAAGAATTGAATTCGCGAAAGTGCCTAGGAAAGCCTAGTGAGTTGAAGACCCGCTTTGAGTCTAACCCAATGATAAACTTTTTAGAACTTGAATTTGTGAAAGGATTTGTGGTATTTTCCAAGATTTAATCTTAAAAGTATTTTGATAAATGCATGTTGGGTTTTAAAGTAAAGTGGGGTATATTGTGTAAAACAATGATTTCTTGTTTTAAAAGAATTCTCTCATAAAAAGGTGCATATTATGGAGCATAAATAGCTTGCTAGTTTTCATATATGAAAAGAAGTTTTGAAATTCTATTCTGTTACCGATAAAATTTTGATTATTGGTTTACAAAGAAATTTTGTCGGGTGGACAAAATAAGTTATAGGAATAGAATAGATGTCTGCACCTTATAGCGAATAGTTAAACCAGAAACAGTGTAAGCTCGATAGTTGTCCTTGTCTACTCCAGTTTTGTGATTTGAAAAAAAAAAGTTTTGCATTTTTATTTTGATATGTTTTTGTGGTTTGGCATAAACAAGTTTTGGAGAAGAAAATGAAGTTTCAACCACTTTTAATTTTTGAAAAGAAAATATAATGAAAAGAAAGAAGGCCAAACCATGTTTTAAAAAGAATGGAGTAGGTAAGGATTAGTGCTTAGAGAAGAACGAGAGAAAGTTAAAGCTATGAATTAAATAATTGGAACCAACTAAAGATTGGTTGAGTTGAGTGATTCTCTGAGTGTCAATCTGATGTTGATTTTGTTCTTCGGGGTTGATATTTAGGGAGTTACTCTCTTGCCAATTTACAGTCAGGGATTAGCTAATGGAAAATTTCCCGTAGAATGCATAAGCATTGAGAAACCTAGGTTTGTTGCTTGAGAAAAAGAAAAAGGGATAGGCTAGTAATACACAGCAAGGACTAGTAGTGACTACTAAGTAGCAAAGGGCAAGTAAGTAGGTAGACCTTGTTGTATGGACTCGCAATTGTCTGAGATGACAAAGTCCTAAGATTCTTGGTCCGTAGTAGTAGCTGTGTAGGATGCTGTTTGAGTTGAAAACAGAAAAAGCTTATTTGAAATAATAAACTTAAGTGATTGGATTAAGTCAAATAAGCTAAGAAAAAGGATAGCCTAACTAACAAGAAACAATAAATTTAGTAAGGCAACAAATGTGACGGGAAAAGAAAATGGAAATCTTAAGAAAAAGATGAATAAATATGAATTTTTTTCCAAGATAAGTGGAAAAAGAGAAAAAATTTCTTATGTGATTGTGCTTGGATAGGAAAATAGGAAATCTTCGTAAAATAGTCATATCAAAATCCAAGTACGATTAGAAAAGAAAAATGGAAGATGTGAATTTTTCCGTTTTATACCTTTTCGTAACATAAGAAATCGAGTTTGGAAAATTAGATTTTTCTAAATTTCAATTTTAATGATGGATGGTAGGGTTTTGGATGCGACAATTGGGTGAACTATGCTCTTATTCTATAAGAGTATGGGAAAACTTAGATGAATAATATTTTGATTTTTCAAGAATATTGCATTTATATAGAACTGTAAGTATATTTAGGATGTGAGTATCATGTTTTGAAAAAGTTTTTAAAGTTTTTATACATATAGGTGGATCCAAATTAGGCATACATGATTTGCTATGATGTAATTCACTTTGCACATGTGCACAATGTTGCAACAATTGGATGAACACTAATTGGATGTTGCGAGGGATTTTCTATTTTGGTCTTATCGAATTTCGGGGACGAAATTCCTTAAGGGTGGGAGAATGAAACACCCTGCATTTTTAATATAACTAAAAATGTATATATATGCATAGATAGGTTAATAATGGTGATGTACAATGAAAATTAATTAATACATGAAAGAGAAGGAAATATTAATTCAATGACAATGTACGTAACAAAGAAGATAATAAAATAAGGATACTTAATTTAAATATCAGGAATTAAGTAAAACGGACATCACCATTGCGTTCGTCTCGAAATTCTGCTTGGAATAGAGTCCAAGTTTTCGAAAACCGGACTCCGTATGAAAGAGTTATGGCCTGCGGGAGATTCAACAAAAATTCAGAATTTACATAAGAAAATACCCAGGCAGGTCGATCTACCCAGGGAGGTCGACCTACCCAGCAAGGTCGACCTGGGGGTCGACCTACCCTCTGATATTTCCAGATCCGGGCAGTGACGATTTTTGATGTGCTGGACGGACCGGATGGCTTCTAGGGCTATTTAATGGCTCTAAAACACTCTCTACACCTATAAAGTAGTGCCTAGACCTAACCTAATTCATAAACAATTCCTTCTGACGCCTCCATGCTGTCAAACTTCAACCAAACATGGCCGCTGCCCCAAAACCCTAAACTAAATTGCAAGTTCTTCACCAACTTTGGAGTTTAATCAAATCAAGAAGAAAAATTCTTCATCAAAGATTCAAGCTCTTCAACAAAAATCAAATAAGAAGATTAAATCAGCGTTCGACATCAACAAATCATTTACTTTCCCCAATGCTGTCAAGGTGTGTGGAATTATAATAAATTTGTTGTACAATAGTATTATTATCGTTCATCATTCCCCAGTTATTAATTTAATTCAAGATTCATGTTATAATAGTTGTTCCTTTTATCCTCCTTCCCATTTTTATTTTTGGATCTAGGTTATCTCGAACCTAGACGAAAATCTTATTATGGATACGTGCGGTTGGAATATGGAATTGTTGGGCATAATTTATTTTATGCAATCGAGAAATATAATCTGTAATTTGGGGTTTGTGGCATAACAATTGTTGTTGCAAATATTGGGCATAATTTATTTTATGCAATCGAGGAATATAATCTGTAATTTGTGATTGGGGCATAACAATTATTATTGCAAATATTGGGAAAATTGGCAAATTGTATATGGGGATTATTCAATGAAGTTTGAATTGATAATTTTGGAGCGTAATTCATAATGAATCTTTGGGTATGATTTGAGAACATGAATCTATGGTGAATAGCGCATAATTATGAATTCTGACTTATGATGTTAACATAAAATTATGTAAATTTAATTGGAATTAGTGAATATGGAATGTGACTGGGAAATTGGAAAATAGATATAGCCTATTAACGGGATTATGAACATGAACATGCTTGGAAATTTATAATTGGCCTATGACACCTAGAATAGACATGAATTGTAATTAAGTTGAATTTGGAACACATGACATGAATTTGGGGTTTGGGTGAAAGATGACTGTTAATGAACGCCTATGACACGAGGCTAGGCGCGTTTGTGGTGTAAGACTGCCCGGAACCGCTCGGCAAATCCAGCAACCACAAGCGGACGTCTAATGTGAGAGGTCAACGGCAAGAACTAGAGGCGTAACGGTTTATGACATGAGGTTAGGCGCGTTGTGGGATAAGTCTGCCCGGAACTGCCCGACAAATCCAGCAGCCACGAACGGACGTCTAATGTAAGAGGTCATACATCATTACGACATAATAAATAAATTAAGAAATACTAACCATAACAAGACATGTGGGTGACATGAGTATGGTTAGAGGGTTAAGTGGGTGATATAAATGACATATAAAACATGACTAAGGTAGACTTAACCGTAGTAAGACATGTGTAAGACACAGAAACTATAATAAAGAGGGTTAAGTGGGACATGGGTGATATGTGAAACAAAAATTTAGATATGCTTAACCAAATGGGATCCGTAACGGTATCATAAATTAATTGAAGTGGGTATAAGTAACGGGTTAAGTAAATGGAAGGGTCAAGTCAAATCTAAAATTAATGACAAGAAATGGGGAATGATAAATAACCTATTATGAATAAACTTGAATAAGACAAGAAAGGATAATAGGTGGAAATTATAACTTATGAAACAAGATAAGCTATCGGAAACGATAAGGAAGATGAGATAACACTTAACAAATTTGACAAGATATATGGGTAAGTTAAGTCAACATGAACTGATAGATAACACTTAACTAATTTGACATAATGCGTGGGTTGAATTGAATACGTGACTGGGAGTTATGTCAACCTGAACACATGGGAAAACTTAACCAATATAACAACATCAAAGCAAGGAAAAGTGGGGAACGATAAGATTAAATAATAGATAAACTTATCCTAGGGATAACAAATGAATATGACTTAAGATGTAATACTATACTCGAAGGGTGGACGACTTATACCATGAAATAAGTTAATCTAAGCTGGAAATGTGGGAAAACACCCGTACACTATCATTTGATAAAGTGAACTTAAGTCATGCTTGAATTCATTGGTAAACCTTAGTTAAAAGGAACTAAGATACAAACCTTAGTTGAAAAGAACTAAGTAACAGAAACTAAATATCAAACCTTGGTTAAGAGAACCAAGTAATAAACCTTAGTTAAGAGAACTAAGTAAGTAACGAGAAAGAGAACTAAGTAGTAAACCTTAGTTAAGAGGACTAAGTTGTAAACCTTAGTTAAGAAAATGAATGATTAAGAGAACTAAGTAGTAAACCTTAGTTAAGAGAACTAAGTAGTAAACCTTAGTCAAGAAAGCCAAGTAGAACACGAGGAGGAGCGAACGTCCATCTGATCATGAAGAAGGCTCCAACGAACTGGGTTATGAAGCACGAGGCTTCGAGGGGACGTGAGGGTACTCTTGGTATCCCTCTGTGAGGTTGCAGATGATCTTCCTGGGCTCACAGAGGTTAAGGTCTGCGTTAGAAGAGCCAAGGGTATGCCTTGGTTGTAATATAAGCAACCTAAAGACTAGGATGGGTCAGCATGAGGCGGCGATATCTTGTTTAGCCCTGTGATAGCACGACGTTGTCTACCTACCATCTTGAGTCAATCGAGTACGTAAATCTAAAAGGTGGAGAACTCCAAAGACCATATACTTGCTGTCTAGTTATGGGTGAGGTTTGGCCAATAGGTTTGTGGAGGCATAGGTGGCCTGCTAATAGTTCTCATTCTTGATTTTCTTGGGTGCCTTTCATTAGTTGAGGGAGGGGTCAAGTGGGACCATAGCCACACACAGATAAAAACAGACCTTAGCATCTGCATTGGAAGATAACTTAAAGCTCCCGACGGAGTTCCATGTTTCTTGATTAGCCTTTCCACGGGACTCGGGCTGCACAAGATATGTGCAACTAGACACCGATAACGATTCACGACACGTACGTGGGGAAAGTCTAGGAACATATATCGCTCTGGGTAGTGTGTCCTAGACTAGGGGGCATCGTTTGATAGGTAGCATAATCCCTAGTTGGACCTAGGTCGCGTAAAACCTGAATCCAAGAAGCGTTCAATAGGTAGCATAAACCCCAATGGTCTTGGGTAGCGTAAACCCTGGTTGAATCTAGGAAGCGCTCGATAGTAAACCTTAGATTGGATCTAGATGATACACGGAATCTAGCAAGATCGAGAGTCGCAGTCCAAACGATTTCGAGAATGGTGGCACTACACTAAAGTAGTATAGATTTACATGATGAGGCCCGTACGACACACGGCAAGGGACTGTATATATACATGGAAAGGATTAGACGAGTTGGGGGTATCTACATATACATTGTGTTAGGTTAACCTGCTAGTGGGACATGAGTATAGCCTAGAGAGCTAATATCGCGAATAACCTAATAAGCAAGAAAATATAACTGAATAGTATATGTAGGATTATACAGAAGTTTATTCTAAGTCTACTCACATAGAACTTATGTTCTGAACCCCTCCTCATTACATACTTCCAGGTTAGGTTCATGACAGAGATGGTATAGTTTTGGTTAACGGTTTAGCAGTATTGTTAATATGGTAAAACAATATTTGAATATTATACTTTATTTCCTTCCACTGTGAGATGCTTTACGAATTCTCATATGTTTCTTTATCTCTATCTTTTTCTGCAGGATACCAGAGCACCCAACTCGGGTTTCGATAGATAGAATTTGAAAAATTCGGTCTGTCGGAATCCGGGTTGTCACAGTGTTAGATATGGAGTACTACAAGTTTGGCTCCATGGGATGAATAGGTTGGGATTGGAAAAAAATAAAATAAATGATTACTTCGGTAAGGCTCGATAATCCCGAATAATTTTATAAACCTTAATTTGATTTAGAATTGTTAAAGGATAAAATAAAATCTTTTGAAATTGATATCCAAAGGAAGAATAAAGAATAAGTTTCAAAGAATTTATCTTTGATAAAATTAACGGGAACCTTTCCCTAAAGATGTGAATATTTGAATAAAAGAATATTATGAATTGGAATGAGGCATATGATGTGTTTTTGTAGCACTTGATTATTGATTATAAAATACACGGGTTATTCGAAAAGACCGGGTTTAACCCATTCTGAATAACTAATACGACGATTAAAATTCGATGATGAAGACGGTGGTTGAAGACTGGAGATCTTCACATCATTTGGATGATTGCTGATGTCTTGATTGGGCTGTTCACCCAAGAAAAGGTAAAAAGTGGTGATCGTCCAGACGTACTTGGAGATCGACAGGATATGCAAGGACCTCTCTCTTGTATTGGACATATGGAACGAGGAATAAGGTACCTCCGGTTTCGTTCAGACCCAGAACGAACTTGTAAATGGATGTGTGTTTGACATTGGATTTCATTCTGTGTTGATTGATTTCTATTAAATATATATCTGTTTGGTGGTGGAGAACTTATTCTCTTTCTTAACACCCTTCTCTGAGACATACGAGCTTATTGGTTATATATTGATAGACATCAATTGTATGGCATGAATTGTTAGTGTGGCATGATTAGATGCAAATGATCAAGGTTTTGTTGAAAAATAGAGTCCTGTGGTTGATGATTAAAGCACGACTTTAATTAGCATAGCTTTGTGTATAGTGTTAATTAGCGAGCCTCACACCCTGGTATGAGTCAAAAACATGATAAAGGAACACAGTGAGTGCATGACGTTTCCTTCTAGCTAGAAGTGGTGTCATGGTATGGAGCCTAGACATTTTTACTTATGTGGATGACGAATTGCGAGGCGCCTCGGGTATATTGGTCGCTACTGTCCAAGTGATAGGTTCGATAGGACCGGGAAATGTGTGTTCAGGAATAACCAATCAACTAAAGTAAGTGTTGACCGACACTACAGTATCCTTGGGCTCGCCAATGTTTGAGTCCTGGATCATCTTGCTAGAGGTGATCCAAATCGGTAAGGAGACCATCCCTTGCCTTGACTCATGATGGAAATCCTATTTCCAATACGCGACTTTTCGGTTTTAGGTGTAAACCTATATGGCGACATAGTAGGATGGGGCACTATGCCGTCTATGATTGATACATTTATAATTAAAGTTGTTTTGACACTATGCACTTATAGTAATATCAAAATGATCTGTTTTAAAGCGTAACAAGCATATTTGGCTATTATAAGGTAAAACTCTATCCTCCGGCTTGCGTTGCATTGTGTGATGCGACCTGAGTCTTATAATAGCTTCATTTTTTAGAAAACATTGCGCTGTTTATAAATTGTTTTATTTCAGATTATTCATGGGAGTGAACCCGTTCCATGTTATATGGCGTGGTCCCTTGATTTACACAACTTTAAAATAAAGTTAATAATTGTTTTAGTTCACACACTAATCCCTTGAATGAGTCGGAGTTTATTATTTCCACCTAAACTCTGGGTGCCCATATTTTCCACATGGGTAGCTAGTAGTTTTTGTTTTTCGCAGATATTTTGAAACACCCCACCGTTAAGGTCACTCACAAAGGGAATGCCTTAACTTTGGTGGAGGTTTATAAGTAAAAGCCACAGATAAACACAAGACAGATATAAATACACATATTTTAAACAACAGAAACCAAACAGACTTTTATTTCATCAATACGTGTTCAAACAAAACATTTCCATATTTGTCTCAAAATACTTCCATCATTACAACCTCATTACTGTCTTGATTATTAAAGAAGCATAAAACATAAATAAAAGTAAAAAAATCCCCATAGTGATTTCCAAAGACATGATCCGAGCAAAAGAGTTCCAAACCATACGTCTACGGTCTTGGAGCTTGCGAAGGGTCTGACTGAACTGATTTGTTTCCTCCCTGTGGACCTAGGGGGGACGAAAGAAAAGAAGACGAAAAGAAAACAGAGTCAGACATAAAGCCTGAGTAAATCTATTAACTCTTCAGTATGTGAACAAGAAAAAGGGCATGATAGATATAAACTGAAAACAGGAACGTGTCACAAGCTAAGGAAGTGTCGTTTAGAATCGAATGTGCTATCGCACCCACACTATATCTCTACACCTACTTGAGCTTATTTTAACTGGCACCCCATGCTGAGGGTGAAGTGATCCCCAATTTCTAAAGATCGACTCCTACTCGCGTAAACATGTGTCATACGACCCCCAAGAATTGTAGATACCTATGCTGGTCCCACCATGGGGTGTATCAAGACACATGGCGGCGACCTCGACACAATTCTAGAAGGCATAGGTTATACTACTGGTGCCCCCAGTGCCCTGTTTGTCTACTCCGGAGTGTGTGCACGCCCGCACCCCGTTAGAACCTACACTGTTGCACCCACCGCTGTCACTTTGACCGCTTACAATCAGCCCAGTAATCGTGTCCCACCCTGCCAAGTTTCAGGGTACCATGATACCTAACTTGGGTTACTGCTGACGGGTCCCTCGTTACTAGGGTTTTTCTAGTCAAACATGTTAAGTGGTTAAGTGTCTGTATTTACCTGACCCCACCCATCAATTCTTGTTAACATGTTGAATTTGGTTAAGTGTTTATAGTTGACTTAACCCTACCATCTATCCTTAGCCTCTTAGAGCACCTGACCACTCACATTAGACAGGTATTGCAACGGTTACTGGATGTGCCGGTCGGATCCGGGCAGGTTTACATCGTAGCTCAGTCTAACATCGGGTCCTTATTGGGCTCAATGTTTTACCACCCACATTGGATAGGTATTGTTGTGACTACTGGACAGCCGGGCGTGTCCGGGCAGGTTTACATCACAACTCAATCCAACCTCGGGTTAAGCATATCGTGTTTTCTAAATTTACATATTTGATTACTTCTCAATTATATATGTAAATTTCATGTTCTTTATTCTTGGGTATAACAATTCAAACCGCTAGAATGTTTTTGTCGTTGGCATGTGCCAACCATGCCAACTTATATTTTTAATGTTTTACACCCAAAGTTATTACCCCCGTTTGTACGTTCGCAACATTATGACAAGTGTTGGGCTTGACACAATTCAACCCAACTTTATAAACGTGAGAAAAAGGGGAAACCAAGAACATGTAATATTTCACATAAAGGTGTGTGGCGCATGAACTTGCAATTTAGCGATTCAACTAACATATAGTATGGGTCATGTGAACTTGCATTCAAACCAAAGTATAACTAAGTAGGTGACATATGAAATGGCATAGTTTAGGCTTATACAAACTTGGGTTTAAACATGTTTAACTTGGCATAATGTCAACCACAAAACTAGCATGTTGTATATTCACCAAAATGTCCAATTTTAACATCTAATCATACAGCCTATTTCAACATGAACTTGCATAGTTTATGAAACCTAGACGTTACTTAACATAGATCCAATTATACTTGCAAATAAACATAAGAATGTGTTCATAGGTCTTGGGTCATGTAGGCATAAAAGGTCTCAAATCTATAACATGTTTACATAAATTCTAACTTAGACTAAGGGAATATATATAGTCCATGCCATCGACATAAACATAAAGAGATCAATTACTAGTTTTTGCCACAACTTGCTATCGCTATTACTTTCATATACAAATGTCCAATAGGCTTGCATCAATCAATTTATGCCACAAATATCAATACACAAGTCATGACAGAATTATTACAATGCATAGAATTCATACAATAACACAATTCTGTTTTCATTTACATCGAATCACATCATATTTTTTATTCATATTCTGAAAGGTCACTATACTTACAACGAATGCAGAATTTTGAATTTTGAATTCTGAATTCTGAAATTGAGATGCGCTCCTTTGGGTAGATTAGCGTTGCGTTGATTAATTTGATTAAGCTTTAGTTTTCTTATTCTTAATTTGATTCGTCTCTAAGCTTCTCTCTCTTGACGGCTATGCTCAATTCCTTCCTGGCAGCATGACGACTCCCTTCTTATTTTTTTGTGTGAATTTTTAGTTGAGACTTAGGTTGTATTTATAGAATTTTAAATTGTTTTGAGCCGTCATATGAAGACAGGAGGAATCTAGACCATACAAAGTTCAAAGAGCCAATCAAGAGGTGACATGTCAGCCCTAATGACACACCGAGCCACAGAAATTCGAGCCAGAGCCAGACCCAGCCAGGTAGGTCGACCAGGTAGGTCGACACCCAGGTCGACACTATGGTTGACCTGGGGTGGCCAGGTCGACACCATGGTCGACCCTATGGTCGACCTGGTCTCTGGGCGGGAATTTTTCTGCCCAGCCCAATTTAAACATGTTTTTTGAATTTCGCATTTGAAACTGAGTTGTTTGAATTTTAAATTTTATTCTGAAACTTCCGAAGGTTATAACTCCTTCATACGGAGTCCGATTCGCGCAAACTCGGACTCTATCTCAAGCAGAATTCTGAGACAAACGTAATGGTGTTACCCATTTCCCTTAATTATTTAATTTAGAATTAATTACACTTTAATTTGCGAAGCTTAATGTTATAGAATTCACGGTGTGTTACATTCTCCCCCCTTAAAAGGATTTCATCCCCGAAATTTCAAGTTAGGAAGAATGTATATCCTACCATCCAATAGTCCATCTACTCAACCAACAAACACAGGCATCCACTGTCCTTAAAAGACTTCTAATGCTTCGTGATCATATGAATAGTGTGTGTACATGTCCTTATCTAATGTAGAAATCAGGCGGTCTACTGATTCAGTTGACCTCCTTAATGCGAATCATGTAAGTGTCATGAATCCATTATGTATGCAAATTTTTCCTACTCATAATACTATATGAGTGCACAACTATTCATACAAATGCGACGACCATATGACAACTTATCAAGTTTCAACCATATACAAATGAGAATACATATATGCATATGCAATATGAAGTGACTGAGCCGATCTATAACCAAGGGTGTGTGTATATGCATCCACGAGCAACCACTAGCAATTACTAGCAACCATTTGCAGCCATCATCCGTAACATGTTTTCAAATACATGTTTGCATCGATTTTTTTTCTACTTAAGGAGTTAGGAAAAGGACCGAGGAGGTATACCTAAAAAGATAGATAAAGCATAATTTAAGGAAAAAGAGAGATCGAAGATGTACCCTCAAAAAGAAGAGGGTAGGCAGCGCATATTCTGTCCTCAGTTTCCCAAGTCGCGTCTTCCTCGGTGTCGCTCCACTGAACTTTAACGAGTTTGACTTCGCGGTTGCGTAGCTTTTTCACTTCAGTTCCTAAGATGCGGGTTGGAACTTTCCTCACAGTTGCTTCACGTTCCACTTCGGCTTCTTCTAGAATGCTAGGTTCCACCACTTCAGCAGACTCATGCAAACACTTCCGGAGGTGAGAATCATGAAAGTCATTGTGAACTCCGGCAAGTCTCTTGGGTAGCTCTAATCTATAGGCCATCTTCCCAACCTTCTCGATGATAGGAAACGGTCCTACAAATATTGGTACTAGATTTCCCGTGGATCCAAAGCGAACGACGTTCCTTAAAGGAGACACCTTAAGGAAAACCCTGTCCCCAACCTCAAACTCAAGGTCGGTCCTTCTTTTCTCGGCGTAGGATTTTTGTCTGTCTTGGGCTGTCTTCATCCTATTCCGTATCAAGTCCACTTTCTCTGAAGTCTCTCAAATGATGTCTGGCCCAAGTATAAGCCCATCTGTAGACTCCCACCAACAAGTTGGTGCTTTGCACGGTCTTCCATACAAGGCTTCGAAGGGCGCCATACCGATGGTAGCTTGGTAGCTGTTGTTGTAGGCAAATTCCACTAAAGGAAGGTGATCCTCCCAAGTCCCTCCAAAGTCAAGAACGCAAACTCTCAAAAGATCCTCTAAAACTCTATTCACCCTTTCCGTCTGGCCATCGGTTTGGGGGTGATAGGCCATGCTCAAACATAACTGTGTGCCTACAACTTCGTGCAGACTCCGCCAAAACTCGCTTGTGAAGATAGGGTCTCGGTCACTAACAATGATGGAGGGTATCCCATGGAGTCGAACTATTTCCTTGAGATAAAGAGATGCTAGAGATGAGGTAGTCCTTCTACTCTTGATAGGTATGAAGTGGGCGCTCTTAGTAAGCCTATACACTATTGCCCAAATGCTAGTATTGCCTCTTCTCGACCTAGGTAGTCCATCAATGAAGTCCATTGAAATGCTATCCCACTTCCACTGTGGGACCTCTAAAGGATGAAGTAGTCCTCCAGGTTTCTTCTGTTCCGCCTTGACCTGTTGGCAGGTCATGCACTTATAAATGAAATCTGCCATGTCTTGCTTCATGCCGCTCCAAAACAAAGTCCTTTTTATATCCTTGTACATCTTATCACCGCCAGGGTGTATAGTCATCTTGGAATGATGCGCTTCCTCGAGAACCTTCTTTGTCAACTCCCTTGCTTGTGGGATGCATAATCTTCCATCTCGCCTTAGCCAACCCTTATCATCGATGGCGTATCTACTGATGTAACTAGAAGTCTCACCCCTAATAAGTTTATCAATCACATCAACAAGCTGAGGGTCTTCATGTTGTGCAACCCCTATTGGGTCTAAGAGAGTAGGGCGCACTTCGAGAGATGCTAGCAAACCCGGTACAAAATCCGAGGAGGGCCTAAAGTTAAAACTGGCTATATACCCCAAGCTTTTCCTTTCCACAAAGAGCGGGCTTAAGGTTAGTTTCTTTCGGCTCAACGCGTCTGCTACTACATTGCCCTTGCCGGGAGTATAGGAAATTTAAAAGTCATACGAGGCAAGAAACTCCATCCATCTTTGCTACCTCAAGTTAATATCCTTTTGCGAGAAGAGATATTTCAACGATTTATGGTCAGTGTATAATTCGAACTTCTCACCTAGGAGATAGTGGCGCCAAGACTTAAGCGCAAAGACGATGGCGGCTAACTCAAGATCGTGGGTTGGGTAGTTCTTTTCATGAACTTTCAATTGTCTTCCGCCATAAGCTACTACCCTTCCTTTTTGCATTAGAACAGCGCCTAGTCCCGATCCACATGAATCCGTGTATACTGTGAACATTTTGCTTCCATCTGGCAAAGTCAGAACTGGGGCTGTTGTGAGAGGCCTTTTTAATCGTTGGAAAGCAAACTCGCAGTCCAAATCTCAAGTGAACGCCAGATTCTTCTTTGTTAGCCTTGTAAGGATGAGATTTTCGCGAAATCCCTAATAAACTTTCGGTAAAAACCGGCTAGCCCAAGAAAGCTTCGAACTTCAGTTGCATTTCTTGGTGTCTTCCAATCTTGCACTGCCACCACTTTCGCGGGGTCCACAGCCAACCCCTCTTTGGACACTATATGCCCCAGAAATCTTACCTCCTTTCTCCAAAAGTGGCACTTGGAGAATTTGGCTTTTAGCTGATGTGTACGGAGAGTTTCCATTATTTCTTTCAGATGTTGAGCATGCTCTTCCTCATTCTTTGAGAAGATTAAGATATCATCTACGAAGACAACCACAAATTTGTTGAGGAATTCTCTGAACACCCTGCTCATTAGGTCTACGAAATAAGAGGGTGTGTTTGTCAAGCCGAAAGGCATGACAAGCCACTCGAAGAAACCGTCTGGGGTTCTGAACGCCGTTTTATCAATGCTGCCTTCAGCTACTCTCAGCTGATGGAACCCAGTTGCCAGATCAAGTTGGGAGAAGACCGACGCTCCTACAAGCTGATCAAACAAATCATCGATTCGGGGAAGAGGGTGCCTATTTTTCTTGGTCAATTTGTTTAACTCCCTATAGTCGACGGAAAGGCGAAGCGAACCGTCCGCTTTGGTTGCGAACACCACTGGAGCACCCCATTCCGAAATGCTCCGTCTAATGAACCCCTTTTCGAGAAGTTCTTTGACCTACTTACTGAGCTCCTTTCTCTCCTTTGGAGCCATGTGTCTGATAGGTAAAGCTACATGCTTTGCATTATCCACAAGATATATGTGGAAGTCTATTTCCCGCCTCGGAGGTAAGCCTTTCACCTCCTCAAAGACATCCGGATATTCCCGGACTACTCTAACTGATTGCAAATTCTCATCAGAAGCATCAAGCGACTCTAGATAACTAAGCATAACATCATTCAAGGGATTACAAGAAATTTCTAGAGTGTTACCAAGCCGAGTCAATAGTCTAACTACTCTTTTCTCACAATCAAGGATGGCACCATTACCGGATAACCAGTCCATGCCTAAGATCAAACCATATCCCGAGAAGCCCAAAACAAAGGCATTACAACTAAACTCAATGCTGAGAATAGAGATTTTCAAACCTAAACAAACCATTGACAAGTAAGCGGAGCCCCCAATTGGATTTGAAACTACTAAGGGATCCTCTACCATACTAGTGTATAGATGCAGAGATTCTACTAAGGCAGATGAAATAAAAGAGTGTGATGCACCAGAGTCAAAAAGTGTGCGAACTGGATGATCATAAAGATAGACTACACTTTCTACAGAGATATTACTACCTCGTTCCTGCTGAGGTGCCACTAGCGCATGAACCTGACCCCCTGAAGTGGATCCGGCTTTTTGTCCCTGCCCTTTCTTCTTTGGGTAGTCCTTAGCTTGGTGCCCAGTTTCTCCACAATGTAAGCAACCACCCATCTTTGCCTTCCTTTTTCGGCAGTCTTTTGATATATGTCCCACAATGCCACAGAAATTACACCTTCTCCTCTCACGGGGCTTATTGTTCTTCCCTCCTTTCTTGAAGTCTGTTTTCTTTGCTTGTAGACCCTCTTTCTTCTCTTCCACCTTGGTCTCTTTCTTGCCGTTGTCTTCCTCGTGTAGCAACGCCATGTCCACCAAGCTTTCATAAGTCGCTCCCGTGGATACATGGGTCATAGCAAGGCTGTGTATAGGCTCGTTCAAACCCTTGACGAAGCGAAGTGCCTTCTTGTGTTGGGTGTTTACTAAGTCTAGCCCAAATCTGGCCAGCTGATTAAACTGATTAACATACTCCCTGATTGTCATACTTCCCTGTTTCAGAGTTAGAAACTTCTCCATTTGCCGGCTTCTTTCAGCTTGGGAGAGGAATTTCATCTCAAACCTTGTCCTGAAGTCTTCCCATGTTTCCACCGTCCTCTGAGCATTGGTAATTTCCCACCAATAGGAAGCTTCATCTTTAAGCAACCATACTGCTAGCTGTATCTTTTGCCCAACATCAACTCCGAAGATGACAAACAGATCCTCAGTCTCCTTTAGCCAGTTTCTTGCTCCTACAAAGGATTCTGTCCCATAAAAGTCTTTTCCACCCATAGCCTTAAAGTCTCTACATGTTTTTGCGAAGGCATTTCCACGAGGAGGTGGAGGAGGAGGAGGAACCGCGGCCACTGGAGGAGGGATGTCTGCTGGGCCCGCGCCATTGGCCCTTGCTTTTAAGTACCTCCTAAACCAGTCGGGTATCGGCACTCCTTCCGGGAGGTTAAGGTCTCCAGACATGCTGAAATAGAAAGGAAAAATTCAAAACGAAGGATAGAGAGAGATAGATAGGGCACATGGCTTTGGGGGATTTTGTCTTTTTATAAATATAACACTTTTTCTTGAAAAATGCTTCTTTAAACTTTCTTTTGAAAACAATTTCAATTTTTTTTATCTTATCTGGTAAACCTATGCTCTTATACCAAGTGAAACACCCCCACCTCCGTTAAGGTCACTCACAAAGGTAATGCCTTAACTTTGGTGGAGGTTTATAAGTAAAAGCCACAGATAAACACAAGACAGATATAAATACACATATTTTAAACAGTAGAAACCAAACAGACTTTTATTTCATCAATACGTGTTCAAACAAAACAATTCCATATTTGTCTCAAAATACTTCCATCATTACAACCTCATTACTGTCTTGATTATTAAAGAAGCATAAAACATAAATAAAAGTAACAAAAATCCCCATAGTGATTTCCAAAGCCATGATCCGAGCAAAATAGTTCCAAACCATACATCTACGGTCTTGGAGCTAGCAAAGGGTTTGACTGAGATGAGTTGTTTCCTCCCTGTGGACCTGGGGGGGGGGGAGCGAAAGAAAAGAAGACGAAAAGAAAATAGAGTCAGACATAAAGCCTGAGAAAATCTAGTAACTCTTCAGTATGTGAACAAGAAAAAGGGCCTGATAGATATAAACTGAAAACAGGAAAGTGTCACAAGCTAAGGAAGTGTCGTTTAGAATCGAATGTGCTATCGCACCCACACTATATCTCTGCACCTACTTGAGCTTATTTTAACTGGCACCCCATGCTGAGGGTAAACTGATCCCCATTTTCTAAAGATCGGCTCCTACTTGCGTAATCATGTGTCATACGCCCCCCAAGAATTGTAGATACCTATGCTGGTCCCACCATGGGGTGTATCAAGACCCATGGCGGCGACCCCGACACAATTCTAGAAGGCATAGATTATACTACCGGTGCCCCCAGTGCCTTGTTTGTCTGCTCCGGAGTGTGTGCACGCCCGCACCCCGTTAGACCCTACACTGTTGCACCCACCGCCGTCGCTTTGACCGCTTACAATCAGCCCAATAATCGTGCCCCACCCTGCCTAGTTTCAGGGTACCATGATACCTAACTTAGGTTACTGCTGAAACGGGTCCCTCGTTACTAGGGTTTTTCTAGTCAAACATGTTTAGTGGTTAAGTGTCTGTATTTATCTAACCCCACCCATCAATTCTTGTTAACATGTTGAATTTGGTTAAGTGTTTATAGTTGACTTAACCCTACCATCTGTCCTTAGCCTCTTAGAGCGCCTGACCACTCACACTAGACAGGTATTGCTACGGTTACTGGATGTGCCAGTCGGTTCTGGGCAGGTTTACACCGTAGCTCAGTCTAACCTCGGGTCCTTATTGGGCTCAATGCTTAACCACCCATATTGGATAGGTATTGTTGTGACTACTGGACAGCCGGGCGGGTCCGGGCAGGTTTACATCACAACTCAATCCAACCTCGGGTTAAGCATATCGTGTTTTCTAAATTTACATATTTTATTACTTCTCAATTATATATGTAAATTTCATGTTCTTTATTCTTGGGTATAACAATTCATATCGCTAGAATGTCGTTGCCGTTGGCATGTGCCAACCATGCCAACTTATATTTTTAATGTTTTACACCCAACGTTATTACCCCCGTTTGTACGTTCGCAACATTATAACAAGTGTTGGGCTTGACACAATTCAGCCCAACTTTATAAACGTGAGAAAAAGGGGAAACCAAGAACATGTAATATTTCACATAAAGGTGTGTGGCGCATGAACTTGTAATTTAGCAATTCAACTAACATATAGTATGGGTCAAGTGAACTTGCATTCAAACCAAAGTATAACTAAGTAGGTGACATATGAAATGGCATAGTTTAGGCTTATACAAACTTGGGTTTAAACATGTTTAACTTGGCATAATGTCAACCACAAACTAGCATGTTGTATATTCACCAAAATGTCCAATTTTAACATCTAATCATATAACCTATTTCAACATGAACTTGCATAGTTTATGAAACCCAAACAATACTTAACATAGATCCAATTATACTTGCAAATAAACATAAGAATGTATTTATAGGTTTTGGGTCATGTAGGCATAAATGGTCTCAAATCTATAACATGTTTACATAAATTCTAACTTAGACTAAGGGAATATATATAGTCCATGCCATTGACATAAACATAAAGAGATCAGTTACTAGTTTTTGCCACAACTTGCTATCGCTATTACTTTCATATACAAATGTCTAATAGGCTTGCATCAATCAATTTATGCCACAAATATCAATACACAAGTCATGACAGAATTATTACAATACACAGAATTCATACAATAACACAAATCTGTTTTCATTTACATCGAATCACGTCACAGTTTTTATTCATATTCTGAAAGGTCACTATACATACAGCAAATGCAGAATCTTGAATTTTGGATTTCTGAAATTGAGATGCGCTCCTTTGGGTAGATTAACGTTGCGTTGATTATTTTGATTAAGCTTTAGTTTTCTTCTTTTTAATTTGATTCGTCTCTAAGCTTCTCTCTCTTGACGGCTATGCTCAATTCCTTCCTGGCAGCATGACGACTCCCTTCTTATTTTTTTGTGTGAATTTTTAGTTGAGACTTAGGGTGTATTATAGATTTTTAAATTATTTTGAGCCATCAGATGAAGATAGGAGGAATCTAGACCATACAAAGTTCAAAGAGCCAATCAAGAGGTGACATGTCAGCCCTAGTGACACACCGAGCCACAGAATTTCGAGCCAGAGCCAGACCCAGCCAGCCAGGTCGACCAGGTAGGTCGACTGGCAGGTCGACACCCAGGTCGACACTATGGTCGACCTGGGGTGGCCAGGTCGACACCATGGTCGACCCTATGGTCGACCTTGTCTCTGGGCGGGAATTTTCCCGCCTAGCCCAGTTTAAACTTGTTTTTCGAATTTCGAATTTGAATCTGAGCTGTTTGAATTTTAAATTTTATTCTGAAACTTCCGAAGGTCATAACTCCTTCATACGGAGTCCGATTCGCGCAAACTCGGACTCTACCTCAAGAAGAATTCCGAGACGAATGCAATGGCATAACCCATTTCCCTTAATTCTTTCATTTAGAATTAATTACACTTTAATTTGCAAAGCTTAATGTTATAGAATTCACAGGGTGTTACATATTTCTTTTCCCAGGATCCTGGATTATAGCTGGAGCTATATTCGGAATGCTTTGTATCCGTGTATTTCTTTCAGTTGTAGTAGTTGATGTTTTCTGTTGTAATGTATTTATGTATATATTTCCGCTATTTTGTAATTTAAATCTCTGATATCTATTTTCCGCTGTATATTATTTATTCGTACTTTGATATATTCTTGTACTCTGATGTAATTGTTGTAATAGCAATGAAATGTTCTCATAAATTTTTTCTGATGTGTCTGTTTTCAAAACAATCCGGGCTCCTCCGTCTCTTCGGGGATAGGGTAAGCCTAGGTCATTTCATTGTGGTATCAGAGCTTTGGTTTATAGAGCTTGAGAACAAGACACGTTAGAACCAAACGAAAGAATTCATCAGAGATAAGATTAGTAAATCCTATAAGAATAACTCGTTAGAGATAGGGTTAGTAATACCTAGAATGAGTTTGAAGAGTTATATTTCTAAAAATGAATTTAGTTTTGAAAATTATACCATATTATACATATTTGAGTATTTTATTCTAAATTGATTTTGGACTATCAGGTATAAGGAGATTTTCAATATACGCCTGATCCAAGTGTATACGAAGCCTCAAGTATACTATATAGATATAAAATCACACTCTAATCTTCGGGGATGATTCTGATGATTGCTAGCATCATCAGTGGTTATATTCGAGTTTCGAAAGTCAGATATATATATTTCCAATTGACTGGTGTGAGAACCAAAAACTTAGTTAGAGTTAGCTGCTTGTGATTTAACATTGAAAATATTATTGTTGGGTATATAAAATTTATATATTTGAAAATCTAATCAATTAATGATTGTTGATTGTGACGTGTGATTATTAGTTTCACTAATTAAAATATTGGGATAATTAACCCAATATAAGAAAGAATGATAAAACCCATATGAGAATGTATGATAAATAAAATCAAACCAAATATAATATAGAGCTGAATAGAAAATTTAGTTCGAATTGGATTTATATATTAGATAGATATGTACATGTATACATATGCTGAGTAGGTTATGGATTTGTTGTTGAGTAGAGATGTAACGACCCAGAAAATTCATCGCTCGAATTTTCAAATATAATACATAACTCCGTATTACTTGCCAAAAATCCATGTATCAAATCCCAAATTGTTAATAGGAAGAAGTTAGAGGGTGAGAGAAGAAAGAAAGAAATATTAGAATAGAAGAATAAGAAGATCAAATCTCACAGCGGAATGGACAAATTATAATATATCGAATACTTTATACAAAAGAACTGTATACATATCACACATCAGAGCAAACATTCAAATCAATACAATATAGCAGAAATAAACCAGTACCAGTAAATATATGGAATATGTCTGGACTTCAACACCTTATCTGGAACTCCAAGCGAAACCTTACCTGGAAATATACTCGGTCTGACCCAAGCACATTTGAAGCAAAGCAAAATTCACCCATATCAGTCTGAAATACTTTCAGTGATAAATTCATAACACAAACAACTTGCTTAACATTGAAAATCATTTGGAAGAAAAGGATAATAGTAAGACCAATCCACACATAAACACAGGCGGTTTTAACTTACTAGAACCCAAAACATTTTTGATATGTCAAAATCCAATGATATTATAATAGTGTCTATCAAACCACAAATAAATAACCATCTAGTAGAACGCTTGCATCTCACGCTCTACATATTTATTATATAATCAAAATCCGCAAGGCGCTTATTAGGGAATGGATTTCCAACTATGACAAGGTATGGAACCACCTTCCGATCAGTGTACTCTAGAGGGTATACACCGGGGTTCAACAAGAACGTCTTGTAACCAGGACCATACATGACCGACCACTCATTTAGCTTGAGTGTATCGAATATATTGTCATCCATTATGGTTTTAAGGGCCCACTGTACATCTGCGGAGATATAGAAAATGAAAGAAGAACAAATATGAATTTTCTCTAGTTCGATAACAATATATCCTGCTTGGGAATGACCCACCTAGCCGTGCTTCCTGCCCGATTTTTGTCATTTCCCGGTTGATGAGGCTTGAGATCACGTTTAACTTTTTTAAAACTTATGGCCATCATTCACTTTGAACGCCACATCGTCAGATTAGTCAGATCACAAATTGACATCCACAAAAATACCCTAGTGGTTAAGTTAAGAGAAGTGCCCCTCTCGGCCACCAACTATGATACGTTTGTAAAATATCAACGTACGTGAGTTTTCAGGAACTACTCTATCAGACATTCATCTGCACAAGTCATCCAGGAACAGGATGAACCGAAGGCACCCTCCTACCACATCCTTAAATAGGAATCACCCCAAGGATCAGTAGCAAGTAGTCCTTGCAATCCGTAAATTTCAATCACGACAGAACTACGGTGTATCTCTTTTATGGGAGATACCTAGAGATTATAAGTAGTTCTTCCATTTCATGAAGATTTACGGGCTTCAATGCTCCATCTTTATTTGCTGCAAGTTAGTTTCGATCGCAACGTTGGATCGAAGTGGTTTTGGGTCTAGTTCTCATCCCGGTGTCTTCGAAACAACACATCAAAAAGGTCTAATAAGTTATTTCATTGATAGTCAGGTTTTTAACTATCAGTTCACCCAATAGCATTGTAAGTATATGGGCAGCTCAGACTCTTATCATTATTTAAAACCATTCAATTAAAATTCTTCCTCGATCTATAAACCATTTCAATGATTAATCGATTCCATTCCCTTATTTGGAGCAAGTGTATTTCAAATCAAATCATTTCCATTTTCTAGAAAATGGTGTTATATATTTAGCCAATTTATAAACCATAATTGTATTTCCAACTTGGGCCAAACAAACATGTAATGATACGATCCCAGTAATTCAGTTTTAATTCAAATCTTACCAATAGTGTTGTAATATTCCTTCTTAGGGAAATAATAAACTAGCTTCAAATTCCTTTACCGTTACAAACTAATACTATCCCTCGACAATAGTGAAGTCGTTCAAGTTGGGGTATTTTAATTACCTCTCAGACCTTAATCGACGATATTCTTATCTTAGAATAGATATAAGTCTATAACTTAAAAATCCATATTACTGCAAACATCAACCAAACTCTTATTTACTCTTTAAAAATATGGTTTTATGAACTATATTCTACTTTGGGAAAAACTTTAGTCGATTATAACCATTTCAACTCAATTCGTATATTAAGTCATTCTTGCCAAAACCATTCTTTTAGCTTTGATTACTTTTATTACCATTTCGTTTTATAACTTGGATTAAACACTTAATTCAAAACTACTAAACTTCATATTATAAAACTAGATCTTTGGATTTTATAATTAAAATCCCTTTTCAACTTCTTTACCTATACGCAATAAGTAATTCCTTTTGTATTCTGGAAATCCCTCCTTTTATCTTAATTCGAATAAAAATATTTACTTTGGACCTACATTAGCTCAATTCTCTTTTTTTATAACTTCCTTTACGGAGCTTGGATTTTAAAATTTAATCCATTTAACGCTTCTTGATTTAAAGTTCATCTTCTTCGCTTCTTGATTTAAAGTTCATCTTCTTCGCTTCTTCGACCATTTCTCTCTATTCGAATCATTTTACTGAATTCAGTAAAATTCTCTTTTTAAATCAATACTTTCGTTTCCATTTCACATTATAAATCCTTTCCAAACATTTGGATTCGAATATCCAATTTAATCCCATTTGAACTCAATTATTATCTTAAATGAATTTCATGTAAGAATTAACCACTTTAATTATCATTAATTAAATAATAATTACTTTTATCATTTTTTTTGAAGTAAAAACAGTTTACTTATCAATTAACTAAAATAGGTTAGTTAATTACTTAGTTAAATAATAACTAGTTACATTATTTAAACAATCATTTTAGCGTTGTTAAATAAAAAGATAATTAATATTTAAGAAACCTTATTAACTAAAAAAAATTATTTAATAAATCTTTTTCCACTAGATTAACTGGGATTTAATAAATCTAATGATCAATTTCAGACAAAACAATTGGCTTAGTTAGCTTCAAACCATCATTTAATTTGTTTAACTGGTTTTAGTAAATTCTTCCTCATAGATTAATAGAATTAATCTAACTAAACTATTTTCTTATAAACAATTATTCCAATTGGTTAATCTGTGGATTAATCGCTGCTTTATTTACTTATAAAACCTTATTTAATGGTTAAATTCTCATTACAAAATCATTTTATAATACTTGCAAAGTAAATTTATAATTATCGATTTATTTTCAAAACTTCATTTATAAAATATAATAGACAAACCTTACTTCAGTTATAAAAATAAATTTTATAACTTAATTGCGTCAATTCACCTTACGTGAATCAACGACTAAATAAAATGGTGTGTTTCAGGCCATTTGCTGCCAATTCCTTAATCAATACCATATATTGATTAAAAATACAACATCGTTGAATTTCAATTCAACGTCGATATCCAAACAGGTCCTCAGTGTCATTTGGGTTAAATCAGTGCATGTAATATAAAAACAAACAGTACATATAATATTTGAGCATGCCGGTTGGATCCCTCCAACATGTTCTTCCCTGCATCTCAGATAATAATATCTGAAGTAATTGTTTTAATTTAAATCATCCAATTCAACATAAATAATGTCAACAATCAATAAACAACAATTAATCAATCAATCAACCAATCATCCAATTTTTATACTAATAATGATATGTTATAATTAAATGAATTTACTCACATCACAATATTTCAGAAGGTGTGAGAATTAACTCACCCTGTTCTCGATTTGATCGATTCGCGCGTTGTTTCATATAATTTTAAACAATGTTTATAATTACATGAAATTACAGCTGATTCCGTTTCTGACCAAACCAGTTTATGTGTAGCCTTCATTGCCATGATCCCATCAGATCCAGTTTCGCGTGATTCCGGTAATCTAAGAGTAAGTTATGACGATTTAAATGTTTAGATTAAATTAAATAAGCTTAAGTCTTAAAAATAATAATTTAATTAATCTTTACTATAATTACCCTTATAATTCAAATTCACGTCACCCTAGGGTTCACCCGTTTTCTTCCATTATGGTATTGGAATTCGATAGCTAATTTTCCAAACTCTTAGAGCCACCTACCACGATTTCAAATTATAACATAAATCTATAACCCATTTATCCTTAATTATTATTTATTAATTTTAAAAAAACTAATTACCTTTATTTACTATTCCACATCATCAGGCATAATGTAGCAACACAGAAAATTTGATCCAATTTAAAATTTTTATTTTGGCAATTTTAGTGGATTTTGAATATTTAAAAAATTTATTTTAAATAATAATGACCAAAAAACTATTTGGATCGAAGTTATAGCGAATATATTTATTTTAATTATAAAACAAGGCCTGAAATGGCGCGGTAATTTGAAAATTTGTATTCGAACTTTGACTGACTGTACAGGATGCAAAAGAAAATGGATTTTAGTGAAACTAAAAACATTTAAATCTGTTAAAGAATATCTTTCTAACAAATCTGAAAAATCGAAATTTCATAGCGGGAATCAAAATTTACGGCCAAATGATTTTTCAGAAAGGTTGCTATGGAATTAATATAGCCCATGAAAATAGACATTTTGCAAACGACCTCCGTTTTCGATGAAACCTATTTTGTTGGATCTGGGATGTCAAATTATTGCTAGATTCCAAATTCCATAATTTTTGAAGTTAATATGTGAGCGTGGCAAAGGAAAATGTGTTTGTTTACTTTCAGTCAATTTGGATCGACCAGAAAATGGTCATTTTTCAAACGGTCTCCAAATTTGACGAAATTAATTTTGTTAGGACCGTATCATCAATACGAAGATAGATATATTTTTTCTGAAATTTTTGGAATCAGTATGTGGCCCCGACAAATTGGAATGTACGTTCAAATCCATATTTGAATGTTTTATATTTTAATTTGAAGAAAAAATGACTGAAACAGTCGAATGGGCTTACGAAACATATTCCATTGTGTTCGGAATGGGGGTATTTAGCTAGGGGCGACAGTCTTTGGGTTGGAATTGGAGTTCGTATAGGCCGATGGGTATTTTTGGATTTAAAAAAATAAATTTGTAAATATAAACTCCGGCCTATCATAATTTTCCACTTCATCTTCTCTCTCCCCGTAAACTCCTCACGCATGACGGAAACCACTTCACGCCTTCTCTCCTCCATAACTCCTCAACCACGCCACGAAATCAGTCGGTTCTTCAGGGGATTTTGAAGAGGGTCTCAAAAGCTTCAAATCAACACTAGCCTTGCCCTCCATCGTCGAGTATTCTGCTCGAATCGGGCTTGTAAAGCCGCCGCCTTTGGAGAGCTGCCACCGTCGATCGGAGCCATCGAGCTACACCCCACCAGGTGGCGCGGGAAGCCTGCTCTGCCCTCTACAACGCTGTACCCTCCGATCATCCAACCGCTTCACGGATTTCGCAAAAATCCAAACCTAGTTTGGAACCATTTGCTGAAAGGTACGGCCTTTGTTTATTTTAACTGATTTCGACAAATTAAAGCGTTGCAAACTTCTAAAAATCATATCTTTTTGCTATGTGGTCGAAATCCAGTGAAACAAGAGATATTTGACTCGTGTGGACGTCTTCTACATTTTAGAAGAGATGGAGAATTTTTGGAGCTTCCTATAATTTTTGGAGGAGTGGAACCCAATGTTAGATTTCTAAATTATAAATGATATGGAATGACGATGTATAAATTATATAATCGATGTATAAGTTATATAAGCGTTGTACACCTCATGTATAAGCATTGTATAAGTTGTATGTGCGATGTATAAGTTATATATACGTTGTAAAAATCATATGTGCATTGAATGGAACTGAAATGATATTGAAATGAAATTGAAATATATTCATATACGTATATCTATATATATACTCCCCCCGTCCACACATCATGGACGATATATATTGGTTGTGATTGTTTGGATTTTGGTTGACGTGAAATCTAGTGAATATTACGAATGGTTGATTTGATTATGGTTGTTTGTGGTTGAAAACAAATAGGATTAGTTTGTGGAAAAATTCGTCTACGCACGAACTAGATTATTGAAATCCCCATTGTCAAAAGCTGCGAGGCTTAAAGGTAGAGCGAGGAGCCGTACTTGGGACGGTGCCGGTTTTAACTACTCTGCCGTTATGCTGCCGAAATTTTCTGAAATATTCATGTGTTTGATTTATATTCGTGTATTGAAATATATTCATGTGTTGGAAAAATATTCATATGACGAATAAATTGTTTGAAAGAAGAAAAATTAGATTTTTATAATATATATGAATTGCTAAAAATATTCAGGTTGAAATAAATTGTTTTGACGATAAAAATCATATTTTTACTATATATATGAAGTGTTAAAAATAGTCATGTGTTGAAATAAATATTTGTTGGATAAAAATATTATTTTTATCGCATATATGAAATGAAAATGGTTTGGAATTCGAAGAACGGATTATATATATATATATAATTAAAATAAATCGAATAACGATGCTGCAGTTCGTATTTTGAAATCGTGATATTAAACGATTACTGCGGGAGATCCGACCGTTGGATTTTCCCAAAACCGAAACCGTTGGGTCCGCTTTGAAAATATCTTTCCAAGATACCAAATTTGTAAGGATCCAATGGTTAGATTGTGTGAAATGTTTAATTCAAATCTAAATGAAAATAGAATGGATTATTTTTGTATATATAAATATAATTAAAATAAATTGAATAACGACACTACAGTTCGTATTTTGAAATCATAACTTTAAACGATTGTACTGTGAGATCCGACTGTCGGACTTTCCCAAAACTGGAACCGTTGGGTCCGTTTTGAAAATATCTTTCCAATGACATAAAATTTGTAAAGATCCAACAGTTAGATTTTCAGATATGTGTAAATCAAATCTGGAAAAAAATAGCGCCATGGTCGTGTTATGGCCTGAAGCATCGTTTGAATAAATTGGCTATTTTTAAATAAATAAAAATAGCGCTAAATCATTATAAAATATTATAAACGACATGGAATGGAAATAAAATGAATTTACCAGGTTTATTGGATATTTAATGGTTGAATGTGTTTGACAGGAAAATTACAACAATGAACTGAATTATGGATGTCGAATAATTTAACCAAGAAATGAATTGATTTGAATTCTAAATATACGTGAATTATTTGAAAAGGCCGAGTTAATTCTCATTTCAAATAATTGATCGACGATTAGAAGTCGAAGATAAGAAGACGGTGCAAGGCTGATGATCTTCACATCAAATGGATGGCTACCGATGCCTTTGATGGGGGTTGCTGCCCTAAAGGAGTTACATTGGTGGTTGTCTGGACGTACTTTTTGATCGTTCGGATGTGCGAGGGCCTCTCTCCTGTATTGGACATACGGGAGAGGAATAATGTGCCTCCGGTTTCGTTCAGACCCAGAACGGACTTGTAAATGGATGTGTGTCTGACGTTGTAACTTGACAACGTGGCATGTAGAGATACTGTGATCAAAGCTTTTGTTGAAAAGCAAATCTTTGTGGTTGATGATCAAAGCATGACTTTAAATAGCTAGCTTTGTATTTAGCGTTGATTCGCGGGACTCACACCCCGGTATGAGCCAGAAACGGGAGAGGACTTTAGGGAGGACATGCGTTTCCTTCTAGCTAGGAGTGGTGTTTTGGATTTTACATGCCCGGGCATTTTACTTATGTGGATGATGGATAGCAAGGCGCCTTAGTTACTTTGGTCTCTTCGGGGCCGATGGTTTGGTCGGGATATGACCAGTTTATGCCCCATAGGGCGGGAAGCGCAGTGTTCAGGCATTTTGATCCACTCCGTGTGGACCGGCCCTGACGATCCAAGGGCTCACCTGTGTATGGGTCCTGAGACATGGGCTAGATTGTCTCGAAGCGGTAAGGACGATCCCTTGCCTTGGTTCATGACGGAAATCCAATTTCCAAATACGACATTGTGCGGTTTTGATTATAAACCTATATATGGCGACATAATATATGATACCCATGTCTATGATTGATATTTATGATTGAAGTTGTTTTTGAAACATATAAACACTAGTAATAATATCAAATGCTTTTGTTTTATTCGTATCAAGCATATTTTGGCCATTATAAGGTAAAACTCTATCCTCCGGTTTGCGTTGCATTGTGTGATGGGAACTGAGTCTTATAATGGCTTCATTTTTGTAAAAAGCATTGCGATGTTTAAATGATTTACTTGTTTTTAGCATTGGTAGTCCAATGGAGTAAACCCGTTCCGCGTTATCGGCGTGGTCCTGTGATTGGCCTTGTTGTAAAATAAGTTAAGTAGATTTCTTATACCAGTCCCATGACTGACTCGTAGTTTGTTTCACTTGCAAACACGGGTGCCCCTATTTCTACACGGGCAGCCTTGTATTCAGGTTTTAGCAGGCTCTATCTGGATAGATATGGAGTTTGAAGATGGATTCTATCACTTTTTTCTTTTTATGTTGTTCAGCTCCTGATGTACATATTATGTTTTGATTCCGCTGTAGACATTTTGTGTAAAGATGAACTGTATTTTGTACTAAGTATGATCCTGTATATTGTGTAACTCTGATGATTATTTTTATCCAGTGTATTCTATTGTACATTATCTGGTGTATTTATATATTTCTGTTATGCTGCTATTTGTTTATGTGTTATATTCCAAAGATTACCCTTGCCACCGGGGAACGGTGCTTTGGGGTCGTCACAATATGGTATCAAAGCTTTGGTTAAGCTTAGTTCTGGAATATAACATATTAACGAACTCATCAGAAGTAGAACCAGTAGTGTCCTAAGATGAACATACTCATTTCAGATAGGATTAGTAATATC
Organism: Allium sativum; assembly: GCA_030737875.1. Taxonomy (NCBI): domain Eukaryota; kingdom Viridiplantae; phylum Streptophyta; class Magnoliopsida; order Asparagales; family Amaryllidaceae; genus Allium; species Allium sativum. The sequence continues at coordinate 42,110,828 of CM060913.1, forward strand.
CTATTGAAAACATCCTCATTAGAGATAGAATCTGTAGTATTCTAGAATGAGTGGCTCCTTAGAGATGGGGTTTGTAATGCCCCAGAATGAGTTGGGAGTTATATGTTTATAAATTACGTGTTTGTGATTATGTATATTCGGATCTTAGAAAATATGACTTTTGAGTATATTAAAAGAGTATATGAATTAATTAGTGTATTTTTGAAAAGTTAGTCAACAAATTAATTGTTGTTTGTGTCGTGTGATTAAGAATTTGAATAATCAAATTATTGGAATGATAGTTAATCTTATCAGTAAGAGAATGAAAGGTAAATTTATGCAAATTGAATCAAATATTAAACTGATTTGAAAACAGATAGAAATATATACATGTACATTATATATGTTTGAACAAGTAAATGGATTTGCTATTGAGTAAAGAATTTATTTGTGTGCCCGACAAATAGGTAAACCTTAATGAGTTGGATGCGCAATTTTATTTATATATAAACTCCTGTGAATGCCATTGGATGCGGAGTGCCGATTGTTCTATGTGAAATAATTAAGGTCACCATAGGATAGTAACAATTGATTTTTAACAATACTACATGGAATACTTCTTGAAGATAACATACTCTATCATATACCACATAAGCATTTGGAGCTTATGTGACGAGGTTGAAGATTTACCATACGAGCGAGAGGCTTGTATAGCGATGACTATATTACAGGTTGAACCGAAGACTGACATGGACTATATAAAATGTAACGGTAAATTGCCAGATTAATAAAAAAACCCACACGGGTCTGGAGATGACAATAAACACGTCACTCTGGTCATTCAGGCACAAAAACCATTTATAGGGTGATGAGAATTTATTCTCCGGAGTTGTGATCTATACACACTCCCCTGTGGACACCGGAATATATAACTATAAATATGTGTAAGTTTTTTAGGATTTATTGGGTACCTAATACGGCCCAATAAATTTCCAAACCCCTCCCCGTACAAAGGAGGTTATGGCGAAATTTTTCGAAAATTTAGGGTGTTAGCCTAATTTTTGAAGAATTAGGAAATTTTTTAAAAGTGAAAAGTTGAAGAATGAAGGCCAAAATGAAAGTTGAGTTGTTTAATTGAACAACTTTCAGCTTCGTTCTTTTTCGGGGACGAAAAGATTTTAAGTGGGAAAGATTGTAACAACCTGGAAAATTTGAACCTATTTAAAAAATTTATTTTGCCAATTTAACTGGATTTTGAATATTTAAAATAAATTATTTTAAATAATAATGACCAAAAAACTATTTGGATCAAAGTTATAGCGAATATATTAATTTTAATTATAAAACAAGGCTTGAAACGGTGCGGTAGTTTGAAAATTTGAATTCGAACTTTGATTGACTGTACAGGATGCAAAATAAAACGGATTCTAGTGAAACCAAAACATTTAAATCTGTTTAAGAATATTTTTCTAACGAATCTGAAAAATCGAAATTTCATAGCCGGAATCAAAAGTTATGGCCAAATGAATTTTCATAAAGGTCGCTATGGAATTTATATAGCCCATGAAAATAGACATTTTGCAAACGACCTCCGTTTTCGACGAAACCTCTTTTGTTGGATCCGGGATGTCGAATTATTGCTAGATTCCAAATTCCATAATTTTTGGACTTAATATGTGAGCATGGCAAAGGAAAATGTGTTTGTTTAATTTCAGTCAATTTGGACCGACCAGAAAATGGCCATTTTTCAAACGGTCTCCAAATTTGACGAAATTTGTTTTGTTAGGAACGTATCGTTTGCTTCTTGATTTAAAGTTCATCTTCTTTTCTTCTTCGACCATTTCTTTCTATTCGAATCATTTTACTTAATTCAGTAAACTTCTCTTTTTAAATCAATACCTTAGTTTTCTTTTCACTTTATAAACCCTTTCCAAACATTTGGATCCGAATGTCCAATTTAATCTCAGTTGAACTCAATTATTATCTTAAATGAATTTCATTTAAGAATTAACCACTTTAATTATCATTAATTAAATAATAATTACTTTTATCATTTTCTGAAGTAAAAACAGTTTACTTTTCCATTAACTAAAATAGGTTAGTTAGTTAGTTAGTTAATTAATTAATTAATTAATTAATAACTTGTTACATTATTTAAACAATCAATTTAGCATTGTTAAATAAAAAGATAATTAATATTTAAGAAACCTTATTAATTAAAAACAATTATCTAATAAACCTTTTTCCATTAGGTTAATTGGGATTTAATAAATCTAATGATCAATTTCAAACAAAACAATTGGCTTAGTTAGCTTCAAATCATCAGTTAAATTGTTAAACTGATTTTAGTAAATTCTTCCTCATAGATTAATATAATTAATCTAACTGAACTATTTTCTTATAAACAATTATTCCAATTGATTAATCTGTGGATTAATCCCTGCTTTATGTACTTATAAAACCTTATTTAAAGGTTAAATTCTCATTATAAAATCATTTTATAATACTTGCAAAGTAAATTTATAATTATTGATTTATTTTCAAAACCTCACTTATAAAATATAATAGATAAATCTTACTTCAGTTATAAAAATAAATTTTATGACTTAACTGCGTCGGTGCACTTAACGTGAATCAACTACTAAATAAAAAGGTGTGTTTCAGGCCATTTGCTGCCAATTCCTCAATCAATACCATATATTGATTAAAAATACAACAACGATGAATTTCAATTCAACATCCAAACAGGTCCTCAGTGTCATTTGAGTTAAATCAGTGCATATAATATAAAAAAAACATTGTATATAATATTTGAGGAATTTGGTTGAATCCCTCCAACCTGCTCTTTCCTGCATCGCAGATAATAATATCTGAAGTAGTTGTTTTAATTTAAATCATCCAATTCAACATAAATAATGTCAACAATCAATAAACAACCAATAATCAATCAAGCAACCAATCATCCAATTTTTATACTAATAATGATAAGTTATAATTAAATGAATTTAATCACATCACAATATTTCAGAAGGTGTGAGAATTAACTCACCTTGTTTTCGATTCGATCGAGTCGCGCGTTGTTTCGTATAATTTTAAACAATGTTTAAAATTACATGAAATTCCAGCGGATTCCATTTCTAACCAAACCAGTTTGAATGTGTAGCCTTCATTGCCATGATCCCATCGGATCCAGTTTCGCATGATTCTGGTAATCTAGGAGTAAGTTATGACGATTTAAATGTTTAGATTAAATTAAATAAGCTTAAGTCTTAAAAATAATAATTTTATTAATCTTTATTATAATTAACCTTAAAATTCAAAATTCACGTTACCTAGGGGTTCACCCGTTTTCTTCCATTATGGTATTGGAATTCGATAGCTACTTTTCCAAACTCTTAGAGCCACCTACCACGATTACAAATTATAACTTAAATCTATAACCCATTTATCGTTAACTATTACTTATTAATTAAAAAAAACTAATTACCTTTATTTACTTTTCCACATCATCATGCATAACGCATCTTCTTCCTCTTGGTACTCTCAAATCCGTTATCCCCTTCTGTTGTTCAAACGAATATCCTCACCCCATCACTTCGCCCACACCAACCAAGATAAAGACCACCAGAGACCGCATCTCCACCTCCACCAGAATCGCCTCGCCTCGTAAAGCCTCCGACCAACTCCCTGACCTCTGACCTGTCTTTGACCGATTGTAAAACCACCTTGAATGTAAAATACAAATCAAACCCATATAAACGCCTCCGACCATGTCAACAGGCCGCACCGTTCATCACCCAAGAACACCAATAGTTGCTGAACTTTCTCAGCGCCATGCTAGCTAACTTCATCACCTACTGCTCCATTACATTACACTCAATGCCATGCCAACATATACCCACCTTCTTCTTATATATTTCGAATGTAACTTCTTCCCAAACTTCAAAAGTTTGCATGATACAACACCTTCCACCGTGCCGTATTTGAATTCCCATTGATCACTCAAAACATCCCTGTCTCTCCTCGAAAGTACATAGCCTACACAGTACCACCCTTCCACTTTACTGTCGCGCCACCCTAGGCTCACCGGCCCATGATCTAAAACCGGCGACATGTGCTCCTTCCCTCTGTCGACGAATGCCAGCAGTCCCAATCCCCCTAACTTCTCCTTCTCCCTTGCGTATGCTACCTATGTAACTCACACAACCATCATTTTCCCCTTGGTTCCGAAACGTCAATGCCCCCGCACCATTTCCGGCTTACAACAACTCCACTACAGTCATAGTGCCGAGCTGTTCCATGCCCACACCCGGCCCCTCTTGTTTCTTTCACCGGCTCACGGGGAGGAATGAAGGGAAACAACTTGGATGCTATTCGTATGTGGGAAGGGCGACGAAGATCGGTTTTGGTTTCACGGCAAGGAGTTTCGTAGTTAACATGTAAAAGAAGATTACAATATATATTTCTATTTAGGTTTGATGACTATTTTTTATTTTTATTTTTATTTTGTAGTTGTTGAACGATGGAATTTGTGGTTTTATTATCTGGAGAGATAGAGAGAGGATGCATATATATATATATATATATATATATATATATATATATATATATATAGGGGGAAAGTGTGCGTGGCAAGCTACTGAGGTGTTGTTTTCATTTGCAGGTCCTTGGTCGGCATGGTTCAAGAAATGTCATTTTCGCCAGTATCCTTGGTCTGCAAGGAGATTCAGGGTAGATGACAGAATACCTGTGATATTTCATATTCATCTTCCAGATTTCACATGGGTATAGCATTGATTCAGAAGAAAATTAGGACGACAGCACATGTAAGATGTGTAGAAGGTTTGAATCGAAGTGACGAAAGATTTTTCCCTTGGGTGACCAATGATTTTTGTGGAATCGACTAACGATATTTTTAGATGTATAACATTCGATGTTCGTGGTTTGTACACCCCATATAAACCCCGATCATAACGAAATTGAAAACTACACAATAATTAATTTTTTTGCGGATACAATGAAACTAATACAATATACACTGATTTTAATACAAACAAATTTATTAAAAATAAATTATTATTTACATATACATGCAAATAGATTTGTGCATAAATTTCAGAATATACTAAAACTCAAGATATCGAAGTCTAAATTAAAATGATATTAAACTTATTAAAAATCTCTTTTTATTTTATAAATCGTTACGGCTTATTAACGAATTCCATAGCGACTAATTTAAAATTTGAATTGGCCATAACTAACAATTTATAAATCGTTCTGCTGTTATTTGTTTATGTGTTATATTCCAAAGATTACCCTTGTCACCGGGGAATGGGGGTTTGGGGTCGTCACACATAACGCGTATTCTTCCTCTTGGTACTCTCAAACCCGTTATCCCCTTCTGTTATTCGAACGAATATCCTGGCGCCATCACTTCGCCCTCGCTGACCAAGATACAGACCGCCGGAGACTGCATCTCCACCTCCACTAGAATCGCCTTCGACCAAATCCCTGACCTCTGACATGTCTCTGATCGATTGTAAAACTGCCATGAACGGAAAATACAAATCAAACCCATACGAATGCCTCCGACCATGTCAGCGGGCCGCACCATTCATCAACCAAGGACGCCAATAGTTGCTGAATTTTCCCAGTGCTATGCCAACTAACTTCGTCACCTACTACTCCATTGCACTACACTCAGTGCCATGCCAATATATACCCACCTTCTGCTTATATATTTCGAATGTAACTTCTTCCTAGACTTCAAAAGTTTGCATGCTACAACACCTTCAACCGTGCTGTATTTGAATTCCCATTGGTCACTCAAAACATCCTTATCTCTCCTGGAAAGTACACAGCCCACACAATACCACCGTTCCACTTTAATGCCGCGTTACCCTAGGCTCACCGACCGATGATGTAAAACCAGCGACAGGTGCACCTTCCCTCTGTCGATGAACACCAGCAGTCCCGGTCGCTATAATTTCTCCTTTTCCCTTGCATCTGCTACCTATGTAACTCACACAGCCTTCATTTTCCCCTTGGTTTTGGCACATCAATGCCCTTGCACCATTTCCGGCTTATAGTAGCTCCACTAAAGTCATATTGCCGAGTTGTTCCACGCCCACACCCGGCCCCTCTTGTTTCTTTCACCAGCTCACGGGGAGGAATGAAGGGAAGCAACTTGGTTGTTGTTCGAATGTAGAAAGGGCAACGAAGATCGATTTTGGTTTCACGGCAAGGAGTTTCGCAGTTAACTTGTAAAAGAATATTACAGTATATACTTCTGTTTAGGTTTGATGACTTTGTTTTTCTTTTTCTTTTGCAGTTGCTGAAAGATGGAACTTGCGGTTTTCTTATCGAGAGAGAGAGGATGCATTGATATATATAGGGGTGAAGCGTGTGTGGTAAGCTACTGAGGTGTCATTTTAATTTGTAGGTCCTTGGTCGACACGGTTCAAGAAATGTCATTTTAACTAGCATCCTTCGTCCGCAAGGAGATTTAGGGTAGATGACATAATACATTTGATATTTCATATTCATCTTCCATATTTCACATAGGTATAGGGTTGATTCCGAAGAAAAGTGGGACGACAACACATGTAGGACGCGCAGAAGCTTTAAATTGAAGTGACGAAAGATTTTTCCCTTGGATGACCAATGATTTTTGTGGAATCGACTAACGATATTTTTAGATGTATAATGTTCGATGTTCGTGGTTCGTATAAACCATATAAACCCTGATCATAATGAAATTGAAAACTATGCAATAATTAATTTTTTTGGATACAATGAAACTGATACAATATATACTGATTTTAATACAAACAAATTTATTAAAAAAAAATATTATTTGCATATACATGCAAATAGAATTGTGCATAAATTTCAAAATATACTAGTTTAGCTTTTAAACTCGATATATCGAACTCTAAATTAAAATGATATCAAATTTATTAAAAATCTCTTTTTATTTTATAAATCGTTACGGCTTATTAACGAATTCCATAGCGACTATTTTAAAATTTGAATTAGCCATAACTATCAATTTATAACACGAAATTTGGATTTTTTCTCTTTCATTAGAAAAATATTATCCAACAGATTTGGACGTTTCTTGTTTCGAAGAAATCCGAATTATATTGGATTCTGTATAACCATTTGAAGTTGAAAACGCTATATTACGAACTACCGCGCCACTGCATCTCATTTTATAATTATATATAAATTATACGTTCAAACTTCATTTAAATAATAAATTAAAATCCTTTTATATTTCCAAATCAACATTCAAAACAAAATCAAATGTTTAAAACAAATGGTTAAAAATCTGTGCCATTACAAGAGAAATATATTGCGTGCCCAACAAACAAGAGCACCTTAATGAGTTGGTTGCGCAAATTTATTTATTATATACACTACTATAATTTTTTTTGGATGCGTTGTGATGGTTTTTCTGTGTGAGATTATAAACATACGCCATAGGATAGCAACAAATAAATTATGAACTACACCGCACGACATACTACATGAACACAGCATATCATATTATATTCCATATAAGAATTTGGTGCTTATGTGCCAAGGTTTGGATTTCCATACGGGGGAGATGCTTGTATGGCGATGGCTGAATTACAGGTTGAATCAAAGAATGATTATATATGGCGTAGCATATCATATTCCATATAAGCATTTGGCGCTTATATGACGAGGTTTGGATTTCCATACGGGTGAGATGCTTGTACGGCGAGGAATGAATTACGGGTTGAACAGAAGACTAATTATGAACTTATTAAACATATAAAGGTGCTTGGGGCAGGATTTAATAAAAACACTACATAGGCCTAAAGATGTTAATTAAGGCACATGGATTATTTTATTTCCAACACTGGGGCAAGGTATGAGATTTCGCCTTTTTACACGTCCCCCTTGGGTATAAATTGGTCATAAAAATTGTGAATGTTTTTTTATTGATTTATTGGGTGCCTCATACAGCCCAATAAAATTTTCAAACCCGCCCCTACAAAGGAGGTCATGGCGAATTTTTTTGAAAATTTAGGGTGTTTGCCAAATTTTTGAAAAATTAGAAAGTTCTTATAAACTGAAAAGTTAAAGAACTCAAGCCAAAATGAAAGTAGAGTAGGTTAGTTAAACAACTTTCAGCTCCATTTTTTTCGAGGAAAAAAAGATTTTAAGTGGGGGAGATTGTAACAACCCGAATTTTGGAACCAATTTAAAATTTTATTTTGAATTGATTTAATTGATTTTAAGAATTTAAAATGATTTATTTTGAGAATCAACAATTAAAAATTTATTTAAATCGAAGTTAGAATGTATAAATTTAAAATTTAATTAAAATGAGCTCTAAATGGCATGGTAGTTTGAAAATTCGATTTTTAATTTCAAATGAACGTACACAATTCAATATAAATCGGATTTCAGTAAAACATGAAACATTAGAATATTTTGAACTGTAATTTTCCAACGAATGTAAGAAACGAGATTTCACTTCATAAATTGAAAGTTATGTCCAAATTAAAATTTAGAGTAGTCGCTATAGAATTTATTTAAATTTTAATATATATATATGTATCCCTTAAAAATAGCCATTTTGCAAACGACCTCCGTTTTTGACGAAACTACTTTTTTTGGGTCCAAAACGTCAAATTATAGTCAAGTTCAAAATTTCATAATTTTTGAAATTAGTATGTAAGCGCAATAAATTTAAATATGTTTTCAATTTTAGTCTAAATTTAATCAACTAGAAAAAGGCCATTCTTCAAACGGTCTCCAAATTTGGCGAAATTATATTTTTATGACTGTATCGTCAAAACATAGCGAGATTTCAAAATTCATGGCGTGTGCAAGGAGGAGTGTAACGACTCGGGTTTTCGCGATCCTGGATATCGGCATACAACACCATGTCGAACATCCAAGAACCGAAAACACCAGATAGTCCATAAAAGAAAATAGAGGGTGAGAATGGATAAGATAAAAACTTAGAATAGAAGAAGAAGAACAACATACAACATCAGAGTAAACACGAATTTCACAGTGGAATAAACAACATATAATAGATACATATCTCTGAAATAAAATCAGTATATGTATAAAGTAACATTATCAGAGTATAACACTTACAACACAGCGGAAATAACAATAGCTATGTAATCCTGAAGCCTCTTGCTCCAAGCTCTCCAAATATATCTGTAAAACCTGACTATTTGACTTCCCGTACAAATTTGGGCACCCAAGAGTTGAGGGAAAACAAAACAAAACAAACTCTGGGTCTGTCATGGGACTGGTGTGAGTAAAACAATTTAAAACAGTTTGAGCAATTAAACGATATCTCATAAGACCACGTCGTATAATGGAATGGGTTTTTCCCTTATGAGAATCCAAAATAGTCTTTATATCAAAATTCATTTGATATTATGATAGTGTCTATCAACCACAATATAATAATTATCTAGCAGAAACGCTTTCATCTCACGTTCTAAATAAATAGTATACAATCAAAACCACGAGCACTTATTGGATAATGGATTACCAACTATAACAAGGTACGGAACCACCTTCCAATAGTGTACCTCTAGAGAGGAATACACTGGGTTCAACAAGAACATCTTACAACCCGACCACACATACTGACCACTCATTTCGCTTGAGTGTATCGAATGTATATCACCAACGGTTGGGATCAGCAAACGTTTCCCGAATGGGAGAGCATCAAATAGATTAAAGAATGAAATAAATATCTCTAGATAGGTGATAATACACCTAATGGTAGCAACCCACATAGCCATGCTGCATGCCCGATTTTTTTCATTTCCCAGTTGTGAGGCTAGAGGTCATGCTTATCTCTGACAGATCACACAATTTTTCACTTTGAATATCACATCGTCATACCCGCCAAATAACAAATTAATTTCCCTAAAAATACAACAGGTATATAGCTAATAGAAACGAATTCCTCCGCCACTAAATGTACATACATTTGAATAGATCAACTTACATGATCCATTAAATATACTCTATCAGACATTCTTCCATACAGGTTGTCCTAGGACTGGACAAACCGAAGGCACTATTCTGTAATTCCATCTTAGGCAATTTCTACCTAGGATTTGACAGAACGACCCTTGCACAAACTCCGTCTTCAATTATCTTCATCATATTTGATCGCAACGCTAACGCCCATACAGAGTGGTTTTCAGATAATGAATCTGATCCCGGTCTCTCCGTATTGACGATGGAAAAATGGTCAAAAACTTCGATAGTCAATGATTTAACTATCAAAGAAAAATATGTGTACAAACAACGATATTATTTCTAGATGGAAATTCAATCGATCAATCATCAATCATCATTTATCTCTTAAATTAATCTATCATTAATTTATTCAATTACCCATTTCCTATTTCGATATATAAACAGAAATTCTTATTTTCTAAATTTATAAAGTATACCTTATTAATATTGGAAAACTTTTCCATTTTTATTCTCATCTCTTATTTTTTATATTAGAAAATATTTATGATTCTTATTTGGAAACCATTTCCAAAACTCCTTCATGGGATTTAAACAGATGTTTAAATAAAACATCGCTCTGCCAACTCAACCCATTACCCTCATTAACTATATTCACTTAACCAAACTTTACTATCAAACATTAACCGTTCCTTAGTTAAAGACGAAGTCAATCAAGTTGGGGTATAACTACCTCTCAGACCTTAATTGAACAACATTTCTAACTTTGAAATAGACAAAGTTCACCTTGTAAATCTTTAACAAACTTCCTTACGTAACTCTCGGATTCTATTTACGAATCCACTTCTTTTACAGGAATCATTTGATTATAACAATAGTGTTATAATCCCATGCTTCCGAAATATAATAACTTAAATATAACTTTTATTTATTAATTTGGATAAATAAACAAACAACTAATTTATTAATAATAAATAAATCTTGATTACAAACGGAAAGTGAATAGTACTTTTCCGAATTCGATATAATCGAATTTCAACGTATAATTCTCTCTTTCGAATAAACTATATCCAATAAGTCCTTTCGATTAACTATATTAATTAACTCCTTTCGAATAATTATATTCGATTAACTCCTTTCGAATAACCTACTCGATTAACTCCTTTCGAATAACTATATTTGATTAACTCCTTTCGAATAAACTATATTCGATTAACTCCTTTCAAATAAACTATTCGATTAACTCCTTTTGAATAAACTATTTGATTAACTCCTTTCGAATAAACTATTCGATTAACTCCTTTCGAATAAATTATATTCGATTAACTCCTTTTGAATAAACTATTCGATTAACTCCTTTCGAATAAACTATTCGGTTAACTCCTTTTGAATAAACTATTCGATTAACTCCTTTCGAATAAACTATTCGATTAACTCCTTTCATATAAACTATATTCGATTAACTCCTTTTGAATAAACTATTCGATTAACTCCTTTCATATAAATTATATTCGATTAACTCCTTTCGAATAACTAATATTTGACTAACTCTATTCGAATAACTAATATTCGACTAACTCTAATTATATTTTACTTGCAGAATTTTTCATACAAGTCTTACTTTTCCTTCTAACTCTTAATATCTCATTCAAATTCCCTTTTTAAATACAAGTTAAAATTCCATTTCAAGTATCGGTGTTGAAACTGATTTTACTTCTCTATATAAATTCAGATTTTATATATCCAATTTATCCAATGATAAATATTTTACTTAATTTATAAAACATTATTTATAAATTAATCTTCTTAATTTTCTATTAAAACAGATTTCTATTAAATGTTCACTTTAAATTCATATCATCTTATACCCATGTGCGAAGCACGGGTCTAAATCTTCCTAGTGTAAAAATTCTCTTTTTATACAATTCTATTCATTTCTCAAGTATTTCCTTTTATAATATATTTATTTACCAAATAAATCCCTTTTGATAATTCTATTTATTTATCAAATAATTTCCTTTTATAAAATCTTATTTATTTTATAAATAATTCCTTTTATAAAATTCTATTCATTTTTAAAAATATTTGTTTTTATAAAATCCTTTGATTTTATAAATATTTCTTTTCAATATAACATTGAAAATTCCCTTTTGATATTCTAGTATTTCTTATGGTATTTAAAATACCAATTGACAGTTATCAATATCATTCTAACACATATAATCAATAACAGATTGTATATCACATCATATATCACAATATATGAAAATCAGTCAAATAAATGTTGAGGAATCCAGTTGGATCCCACCAACCTATTTCCCTGCATCCACAGATGTTAAACAATATAATAACATCAATTTCATTTCGATATGAAATATTATGATAAACAAAATCAATATTTGATTAACGATTTATATATATATCGTTATCTATAATTTCAACCAATACATAAGCAGTTCGACCAAACAATCAACACACAACAATCAATCATCATTTATCAATTCTAAATTATATTTATAAAAACATAAACTGTACAGAGTTAGTGAGATTTACTCACATTGGACGATCATCGTTAAATAACGATAAACGATTAACGATTCAGATTGGACAATTTATTTTGGTATAAATTGTAATGAGCTCCAATTCATTCCAAGTCAATTTCATTGTGTAGCCCTCATCCATATGATTCTGTCTGATCTTGTTTCGCTGAATTTCGTTCACGTATGAAAATGTTGTGCATTTTACAAATTTAGATACAATTTTAACATTATGAGCAATATAAATTAATAATTAATTACCCTATCACTACTAATCCTTCTTTTAAAAACACGGCACCTCTTCTTCCAGTTTGAACCAAACCCCAAACACGCTGTCCTCATCCATGGCCGCGTCTTTCCAGGCCCCTTCCTCCTTTATTACTCAACAATTTCCAAAACTGAAAAATCCTACATCATTCTCTTCAAATTCCTCAACAACCCATCCCTCATTCCATCAACTTGCATCACACCCAGAAAATGCGTCGACGGCAACTTCTTGTGACTACAGTGAACTTGCGACTTCATCCGTCACGAGACCCCTCCAAAAATGGCCATCACAAGTGAATCAATCTCCTAAACCAAATTACAGACTTTATTTCTTCAAACGGTGCTCCAAAATCAAACCTACCCAAACCCTAGGAGTCGCTATACCAATTTTCAGCGAACCAAATAAAGTGCGAACGAGATAAAAAGCATATCAGATTGAAGTGCTTCCCATGGCGAATCCAAATATACTAGTTTGGAGATTTATGGGTTTCTATTTCATTGTGTTTGAATTTAAAAAATCGAGATTTGGTTTCTGGAAAGAAAAACATAGCGGCGGATTATAATTGACCAGAGAAAACTAAATATAGGTTAGAAGGTTTAGGTGTTTATAGGGTTGACAAAATATCTAGATATTTTGTTTTGTTTTTACATTAATATAAATTTTCAAGGAATGTTTTCAATTCCAACGATCATACACGATACACAAAAATCACGGAAATGGACATGCAGCTACAGTTTGACATTACGGACCCAACGAAAATGGTTTCGTCGAATTCCGAATCTGTTTGCTCACACAACATATTTTTAAATGTCAAATTATCGACTGTTTTTCACATTAAAATCATGTACGGCCACATACTAACTTTAAAAATCACGAAAATTGAAATCTAGCAATAATTTAATATTGCGGATCCAACAAAATTAGTTTCGTCGAAAACGGAGGTCGTTTGCAAAACTGGCTATTTTTAAAGCTCTAAATAAACCCTTTTAAATATTAAATATATTCAAAAATAATTAAATGAAATATTTATAAATAAATATTATCATATATATTCACAATAAAATATCATATAGCTCCAATATATTCCTATCTGGATTTATAGCTCGATATTCCAAAATCCAGTTAAATCCATATTCAATTTATATCGAAAACCCTTTTATAATATAAATAAATCGTTATAAAATTATAAAGGAATTCCGTAGTGACTTTTCAAAAATTTGATTTGGGCATAAATCAAAATCTACATGATGAAATCCCGATTTTTTTCTTTCATTAGAAAAATATACTTCACCAGCTCCGAACGTTTCTTGTTTCGCAGAAATCCGATTTATACCGGATTCTGTATATTCAATTGAAGTTCGAATCACCAAATTACGAACTGCAGCACCATTTCAAGCTCGATTATAATTATAATATAATTATACGTTCAACTGTTTTTTATATAATATATTCGCTATCGTAATTAAATTTTAAACTGAATTATATATTTTGAATTCCCCAATGTGCTCCATATTGCCATTTCAGCTAATTTGGATTATTTCAGAATTTAATATATTATTTAATTATTATATTAATTAAATATTCAAAGTTATTTAATTTAAACCATTGAAATCTCTAAATCATTATTTAAATAATTAAATAAATTAATTATTATACCGCAAAAATATGGGATGTTACATTCTTCCCCACTTAAAATAATTTCGTCCTCGAAATTGCTAAGGTAGAAAACAAACGCTGTTAACTGGGTAGAACTTCTTTGTTCACTTCTTAACTTTAGTTTCAACTGAACCAGTTTAATTTCAATTAAATATTTATTCAAACTCTTGAAAATTTTCTGACACCTTAACTTTTCGAAAAATTTCGCCAGCACCTCCTTTGTACTGGTCAATAGCTCAAACTCCAACTCGCCTCTCTAGGCCTTCTTCAACCCAAAAGAAAATCAAACAGCCAAGCGGCTTGCCAATTCGGCTCATCAAAATCTCAACCCATATATAATATAAACTGGTACCTTTTTGTCGGGCATATCAATATATCCTTTCCATCTACTACTAATTCTGCATATACCAATGTTATCCCAATCATCTCCAATCAGTTATCCTCAAATCTAATCATTCGATTATAACCAAGTCGAATTCCATTTCAAACTCGAGTTCCATTCTCGATTCCAAACTCTTAACATACCAATCCAAAACCATTTCATATTCTTATCCTCACAATTCAAAATCAGATTCTTCTTGATATATTATATTCCAATTCAATTTCCTGTTAATTGGTTTCAATTCAATTTGCTTTCCCAATTTCTGTTTAAATTTTTTCAATTAAAACAATCTTTTCCTGGGAGTTTAAATAGTTTACCATATCAGAAAAATCAAACTTTCCTTTTCAGGATTCAAAACAAGTAGCTTTTCTCAAAAAAATTCAAAAACAAAATCTTTTGTAGTAATCCGTCACTTAGCAACTCAAAAATGAACACTAATGATGTCGCGATTCATCATCAGGGTTATTTCCCAACTATCGAAGTGAGTTCAATACTATATCACTTTTAAAACCACTTTTAAACATTTCCATTTTGAAATCTATTCCAAAATACCATTCACAATGTTTGTAACAAATTTAAAATCTCCCAGCATTTTAAAATTCACATATATTTTAACCTAGATTCATTTACAAACACTTTTATAACCTTCCAAGGTTTTAATTCCAATTCTGATTTAAATTCAGAATTAATTCATCTGATTTCACGTATTTCACTTACATGAATTCTGATTGGCTAATTACATAACCGTTTCACATTTTATAATCTTATTCGATTATAATCATAACCAACACATCAAATATACTATAATACTTCAAATATCTATACTTTGTTTATATCAAAATATAATTTGGGTAAAATTATTTCATTTACCCTCTTGTCAAAACATATTATGTCGTTTCATCGTATTCGAGTGTTTATAAACCCCTACCGATACAGTGGATCAAACTAATCGACCAGAACCAATAAACAACTCAACCAATAAATCTCCACAATATAAAACCATTATTATATCAATAACAAATACGCGCTCATACACTCAAACTCAATCTAGGGTATTTCTAACCCCATCTCCACTGAGTCACGCCATAGAGCCAAGGTAATTACTTAAACTTCAGCTCTAATACCACTGTAACGACCTGGGTTTTCGCGATCCTGGATATCGGCATTCAACACCATGTCGAACATCCAAGAACCGAAAACACCGGATAGTCCATAAAAGAAAATAGAGGGTGAAAATAGATAAGATAGAAACTTAGAATAGAAGAAGAAGAACATACAACATCAGAGTAAACACGAATCTCACAACGAAATGAATAATATATAATAGATACATATCTTTGAAATAAAATCAGTATATGTATAAAGTAACATCATCAGAGTATTACACTTACAACACGGCGGAAATAACAATAACTATATAATCCTGAAGCCTCCTGCTCTAAGCTCTCCAAGTATATCTGTAAAACCTGACTACTTGACTACCCGTACAATTTTGGGCACCCAAGAGTTTAGGGAAAACAAAACAAAACTCTGGTTCAGTCATGGGACTAGTGTGAGTAAAATAGTTTGAAACAAGTTGAGCAATTAAACGATATCTCATAAGACCACGCCGTATAACGGAATGGGTTTTTCCCCTTACGAGAATCCAAAATAGTCTTTATATCAAAATTCTTTTGATATTATGATAGTGTCTATCAACCACAATATAATAATGATCTAGCAGAAACGCTTTCATCTCATGTTCTACATAAATAGTATACAATCAAAACCGCGAGCACTTATTGGATAATGGATTACCAACTATGACAAGGTATGGAACCACCTTCTGATAGTGTACCTCTAGAGAGGAAAACCCTAGGTTCAACAAGAACATCTTGAAACCTGGCCACACATGACCGACCACTCATTTTGCTTGAGTGTATCGAATGTATATCACCAACGGTTGGGATCAGCAACCGTTTCCTGAATGGGACATATTGCAACCCGGCCATACATGACCGACCCTCATTTCGCTTGAGTGTATCAAATGTATATCACCAACAGTTGGGATCAGCAACCGTTTCCCGAATGGGACAACA
The DNA here is from genome assembly GCA_030737875.1 of Allium sativum. Taxonomy (NCBI): domain Eukaryota; kingdom Viridiplantae; phylum Streptophyta; class Magnoliopsida; order Asparagales; family Amaryllidaceae; genus Allium; species Allium sativum. Next base: position 42,127,721 of record CM060913.1, read on the forward strand.
TCGAATAGATTAAAGAACGAAATGAATATCTCTAGATAGGTGATAATACACACTAATGGAAGCAACCCACATAACCATGCTGCCTTCCCGATTTTTGTCATTTCCCAGTTGTGAGGCTAGAGGCCACACTTATCTCTGACAAATCACACAATTTTTCACTTTGAATGTCACATCGTCATACCCGCCAAATCACAAATTGATTTCCCCAAAAATATGACGGGTTTACAACTAAGAGAAACGAATTCCTTCACCACCAAACGTACGTACGTTTGAAGAGATCAACTTACGTGATCCATTAAATATACTCTGTCAGACATTCTTCGATACAGGTTGTCCTGGGACTGGACAAACTGAAGGCACTATTCTGTAACTCCATCTTAGGCAATTTCTACCTAGGATTTGACAGAATGACCCTTGCACAAACTCCGTCTTCAATTATCTTCATCATATTTGATCGCAACACTAACGCCCATATAGAGCGGTTTTCAGATAATGAATCTAATCCCGGTCTCTCGTATTGACGATGGAAAAATGGTCAAAAACTTCAATAGTCGGTGATTTAACTATCAAAGAAAAACATGTGTACAAGCAACGATATTATTTCCCGATGGAAATTCTATCGATCAATCATCATTTATCCCTTAAATTAATATATCATTAATTTATTCATTTACCCATTTCCTATTTCCATATATATATACAGAAATTCTTATTTTATAAATTTAGAAAATATACCTTATTAATATTGGAAAACGTTTCCATTTTTATTCTCATCTCTTATTTCTATATTAGAAAACATTTATGATTATTATTAGGAAAACATTTCCAAAACTCCTTTATGGTATTTAAACAGATGTTTAAATAAAACATTGCTATGCCAACTCAACCCATTACTCTCATTAACTATATTCACTTAACCAAACTTTACTATCAAACGTTAACCATTCCTTAGTTAAAAACGAAGTCAATCAAGTTGGGGTATAACTACCACTCAGATCTTAATTGAACAACATTTCTAACTTCGAAATAGACAAAGTTCACCTTCTAAATCTTTAACAAACTTCCTTATGTAGCTCTCAGATTCTACTTACGAATCCACTCTTTTTACAGAAATCATTTGATTATAACAATAGTTTTATAATCCCATGCTTCTGAAATATAACAACTTAATATAACTTTTATTTATTAATTTGGATAAATAAACAAACAACTAATTTATTAATAATAAATAAATCTTGATTACAAAAGGAAAGTGAATAGTACTTTCCCGAATTCGATATAATCGAATTTCAACGTATAATTCTCTCTTTCGAATAAACTATATTCGATAACTCCTTTCGATTTACTATACTTAATTAACTCCTTTCGAATAACTATATTTGATTAACTCCTTTTGAATAAACTATTCGATTAACTCCTTTCGAATAACTATATTCCATTAACTCCTTTCGAATAAACTATATTCGATTAACTCCTTTCGAATAAACTATTCGATTAACTCCTTTCGAATAAACTATTCGATTAACTCCTTTCGAATAAACTATTCGATTAACTCCTTTTGAACAAATTATTCGATTAACTCCTTACGAATAAACTATACTGGATTAACTCGTTTCGAATAAACTATTCGATTAACTCCTTTCGAATAAACTATATTCGATTAACTCCTTTCGAATAAACTATTCGATTAACTCCTTTTGAATAAACCATTCGATTAATTCCTTTCGAATAAACTATGTTCGATTAACTCCTTTCGAATAAACTATTCGATTAACTCCTTTCGAATAAACTATATTTGATTAACACCTTTCGAATAACTAATATTCGACTATCTCTATTCGAATAACTAATATTTGACTAACTCTAGTTATATTTTATTTGCAGAATTTTTCATACAAGTCTTACTTTTCCTTCTAACTCTTAATATCTCTTTTAAATTCCCTTTTTAAATACCAAGTTAAAATTCCATTTCAAATATTGTTGTTGAAATTGATTTTACTTCTCTGTATAAATTCAAATTTTATATATCCAATTTATCCAATGATAAATATTTTACTTAATTTATAAAACATTATTTATAAATTAATCTTCTTACTTTATCTGTTAAAACAGATTTCTATTAAATGTTTACTTTAAATTCATATCATGTTATACCTGTGTGCGAAGCACGGGTCTAAACCTTCCTAGTGTAAAAAATTTCTTTTTGTACAATTCTATTTATATCTCAAGTATTTCCTTTTATAATCTATTTATTTACCAAATAAATACCTTTTGATAATTCTATTTATTTATCAAATAATTTCCTTTTATAAAATCTTATTTATTTTATAAATAATTCCTTTTATAAAATTGTATTCATTTTTAAAAATATTTCTTTTTATAAAATCCTTTGATTTTATAAATATCTCTTTTTATAAAATCCTTTGATTTTATATATATTTCTTTTCAATATAACATTGAAAATTCCCTTTTGATATTCTTGTATTTCTTATGGTATTTAAAATACCAATTGATAATGATCAATATCATTCTAACACACATAATCAATAACAGATTGTATATCACATCATATATCACAATATATGAAAAACAGTAAAATAAATGTTGAGGAATCCATTTGGATCCCTCCAACCTGTTTCCCTGCATCCACAGATGTTAAACAATATAATAACATCGATTTCATTTCGATATGTAATATTCTGATAAACAGAATCAATATTTGATTAACGATTTATATATATATCGTTATCTATAATTTCAACCAATACATAAGCAATTCAACCAAACAATCAACACACAACAATCAATCATCATTTATCAATTCTAAATTATATTTATAAAATATAAACTGTTCAGAGTTAGTGAGATTTACACACATTGGACGATCATCGTTAAATAACGATAATCGATAGATGATTCAGATTGGACAATTTATTTTGGTATAAATTGCAATGAGCTCCTATTCAGTCCTAGTCAATTCCATTGTGTAGCCCTCGTCCATACGATCCTATCGGATCTTGTTTCGCTGAATTTCGTTCAGGTATGAAAATGTTGTGCATTTTACAAATTTAGATACAATTTTAACATTATTAGCAATTTAAATTAATAATTAATTACCCTATCACTACTAATCCTTCTTTTAAAAACACAGCACCTCTTCTTCCAGTTTGAACCAAACCCCAAACACGTTGTCTTCATCCATGGCCGCATCTTTCCAGGCCCCTTCCTCCTTCATTACTCAACCATTTCCAAAAATTGAAAACTCCAACATCATTCTCTTCAAATTCCTCAACAACCCATCCCTCATTTTATCAACTCGCACCATGCCCAGAAAATGCATCGACGGCAACTTCTTGTGACCTACAGTGAACTTGCGACTTCATCCATCACGAAACCCTCCAAAAATGGCCAGCACAAGTGAATCAATCTCCTAAACCCAATTACAGACTTTATTTCTTCAAACGGTGCTCCAAAATCAAACCTACCCAAACCCCAGGAGCCGCTGTACCAATTTTCAGCGAACCAAATAAAGTGCGAACGAGATATAAAGCATATCAGATTGAAGTGCTTCCCATGGCGAATCCAAATATACTAGTTTGGAGATTTATGGGTTTTTATTTCATTTTGTTTGAATTTAAAAAGATCGAGATTTGGTTTCTGGAAAGAAAGACACAACGGCGGATTATAATTGACCAGAGAAAACTAAATTTAGGTTAGAAGGGTTAGGTATTTACAGGGTTGACAAAATATCTAGATATTTTATTTTGTTTTTATATTAATATAAATTTTCAATGAATGTTTTCAATTCCAACGATCACACACGATACCCAAAAATCACGGAAATGGACATGCGGCTATAGTTTGACATTACGGACCCAATGAAACTGGTATCGTCGAATTCCGAATCCGTTTGCTCACACAGCTTATTTTTAAAGGTCAAATTATCAATTGTTTTTCACATTAAAACCCTGTACGGCCACATACTAACTTCAAAAATCACGAAAATTGTAATCTAGCAATAACTTAATATTGCGGATCCAACAAAATTAGTTTCGTCGAAAACAGAGGTTGTTTGCAAAACTGGCTATTTTTAAAGCTCTAAATAAACCCTTTTAAATATTAAATATATTCAAAAATAATTAAATTAAATATTTATAAATAAATATTATCATATATATTCACACTAAAATATCATACAGCTCTAATATATTCCTACCTGGATTTATAGCTCGATATTTCAAAATCCAGTTAAATCCGTATTCAATTTATATTGAAAATCCTTTTATAATATAAATAAATCGTTATAAAATTATAAAGGAATTCCATAGCGACTTTTCAAAAATTTAATTTGCACATAAGTCAAAATCTACACTACGTTACCCCGATTTTTCTCTTCCATTAGAAAAATATACTCAACCAGCTCCGAACGTTTCTTGTTTCACAGAAATCTGATATAAAACGGATTCTGTATATTCAATTGAAGTATGAATCGCCAAATTATGAACTGCAGCGCCATTTCAAGCTCGATTATAATTATAATATAATTATACATTCAACTATCATTTATATAATATATTCGCTATCGCAATTAAATTTTAAACTGAATTATATACTTTGAATTGCCCAATTCACACCATATCGCCATTTCAGCTAATTCTCATTATTTCAGAATTTAATCTATTATTTAATTATTATATTAATTAAATATTCAAAGTTATTTAATTTAAACCATTAAAATCTCAAAATAATTATTTAAATAATTAAATAAATTAATTATTATACCGCAAAAATACGGGACGTTACAAGGAGAGAGGGCAGTGGAAGGTTGGGTTCGCTGGTTATAGTTTTGAATGGGGAGAGAGTAATTAAGGGGGGTGATTAATTAGGATTTAATTATTTTAATTAATTAATTATTTAATTATCAAATGTATTAATTATCATAAGTATTTCATACAAGGGAGGAATTCGACGATTTCAGTTGCGTTGGAATCGTGATGAAGAGTATTACAACATGGAACTGACCAGAACAGAAACGAAAGCTGTTGCAGTTTTTGATAAAATTAAATGTTTGGTTTAATTTTATTAAAACAATCATCAATAAAAGAATGATGGAGTGGAAACCAATGTGAGGACTCTCTCACTAAAATATTTGTATAGTTATTTATTAATAACTGAAAATATATGAATTGTCAGTGTTGATTTTTATTTGTTTAATTATCACAAAAATATTGTATGGTGACTGTTAGCTCACATTCACTGTTGTTCGAAAACCATGGATGATTTAATTGACTGTATTGTGTTGTGATTTTGATGATTAACATATTAAAAATAATGTTAATATTATTGTGGTAGTTGAAATTAAATTATAAATATCCATATATAATTTAAACAGTGAAAATTGGCTAATTAGAAAAATAATTCGAATCGAATTAGAACTGGTTGAATTTATTAATCAGTGATTTATTTAAATTGATTGTTATTGGTTGAAACCCCACACGTGTCTGGGGATGATAATTTATTCATGTTTCCCTTGGAATTAATTATATGTCAACCGATTGATTGACAGGCTGTTACAAGCATTATCTTAATCATTTAATGCTTATTTAGTTGTAAATTGCGCTCTGGATGTAAATTGAATGTTTAATAGTTGTTCATCACTATTTTTGTATACATGCGATGTATGAAATCCATATAAACAAAATTATATGGTAATTGATTGAGTCTGATTCCAATTCAGAAATAACGAAAATTTTAAAATAAAATTTAGTGAATAATCAAAATATGATTTTGATGTCCGATTTTGGATGGACACGAAAATATTGGAATATATGAAGCCGAGTTTAGTAGAAGTGCGCCATTTTAACTCGAACCAATTTTTCTTTCGATTTCATTCATTTTATAAAGAATATGGAAAAGATTTGATTTTAAAATCTAATATTTTGAAAATATTATCATTTTAATATTATAATGATATAGAACATTCAATTTCGATTTAAAATTGAAAAGGAAGTTGAAATTGTTTTGAAATGAATTTATAAACGATTTATAAAATACGTTTTAGATGGAAATCAATGATAAATATATTATATATATTTAATGGCTTGAATAGAACGCGCCACGCAACGACTGTTCGCGAATTTCAACCAATAACTTCAAATTGATGTAACGGGAGATCTGACCGTCGGACTATCCTAAAACGGAAACCGTTGGGTTCGTATCAAAAGACCTTTCTAATGAACATAAGAGATTTAAATTTGAACAGTTGGACTTCAAATTATGTCCAAATCAATTTTAAAAAAGGTCACTATGGATACAGTTCGGTGGCTGTTATTGGAAACCGACTTTAAGGGCCTTAATAAAATTATTTAAAATATGGAAAAAAACATGTAAAATCATATTAAATGATTTGGATAGATTTTGGATGAAAAATTCCAATTTTGAAAAGATAAAAATATATTTTTATCAAAATGAACTAGTTAATAACTATAATAGTAATCCAATGATTTTTAGAGGTAATAATCCAATGATTTTCAGAAATAATAATCCAACAATTTTTAGAAATAAAAAATTGGATTTGCAAATCAGTTTTTGCATAACCAGGAATTCCATATAAATTGGAATGGATTTGAATGGAAATAATCTTTAGAATTTTTCGATATTAGATTCCGTGATTATACGGATATTGTTAAGGAATTTGGAAGATATAGATATCGTTATTCCCAATGCGATATTTGTTGGTTTTAGAATTTGATGTTGAATATAAGCCGATATTATTTCAATTCAGAGCCTTGTATTTAATATCAAATTTGATTTTGGGGTTTGTCATTAATGGTGTCTTCAATAACACCGTTCTTAAAAACCTGTTGAGAAAAGAATAAATCTTTTAATTAAGATAAATGAAGTTTTCCAATTTATAATTATAAATCTGAATTAAATGGAAGACGATTTTGGGTTCATTGTGAAAGTTGTTTTAAATAACGTTTGTTCTCAAAACCCAATTAGTAGTGAAGATATGATTTGGAATTTATAAATCTTTAAATTATGATTTAATGGAAATTTTCCAAAATAAAGTTTTCCAATTTAATATATTAAATTGGAATTGAATGGAATTCGATTTGGTAATGATCGAGATGAGCTTCTGTAAAGGAAGACCATTACTATGTGTGGAATTTAAAAGGCTTTGCCGTTATTCCATTTATATTATTAGTTTGATATATAAATTTATATCAATTATATATTGATCTATTTTCCGCGAAGATTCCATATTTAATGGAAGTTGATTTGGGTTTATTGTGAACTATTTTTTAATAACATTGGTTCTTTAACCTAGTTAAAGACAAGATTAATTTCTTAAAGTGGAACAATCATTAAGAAATGATATTTGAAATTAAAACCGAACTATAATTTTAGTGAATCTTTAATTAGATTGGAATGTGAATGATGTAATTAAATTTACCGAATTCAAGAAATGTTCGAGAGTGGAGTACCACCAGTTTTACTCCAGGCGATAGTTAAATCTTTAATTAGATTTGAAACGACAAATGGTAATCAAATTTTCGATAACACCATGGGTGTTAGAAATGGGGTACTACCAGTTTTGCTCCATGGGATGAATAAGTTGGGATTGGAAAAAAATAAAATAAATTATTACTTCGGTAAGGCTCAATAATCCCGACTCGTTTGATAAACCTTAATTTGATTTAGAATTGTTAATAGATACAATAAAATCTTTTGAAATTGATATCCGAAGGAAGAATAAAGAATAGGTTTAAAAGAATTTATCTTTGATAAAATTAATGGGAACCTTTCCCTAAAGATGTTAAAATTTTAATAAAAGAAAACTATGAACTAGAATAAGATGTATGATGTGTTTTTATAGAACTTGATTATTGATTATAAAATACTCGAGTTATTCGGAAAGACCAAGTTTAACCCATTCAAAATAACTAATACAATGACTAAAATTCGGCGGTGAAGACAGTGGTTGAAGACCGGAGATCTTCATATCGTTTGGATGATTAGCGATGTCTTGATTGGACTGTACACCGAAGACTAGGTAATAAGTGGTGATTGTCCAGACCTACTTGGAGATCGACCGGATATGCGAGGACCTATCTCATGTATTGGACATATGGAACAAGGAATAAGGTGCCTCCGGTTTCGTTCGGACCCAGAACGGACTTGTAAATGGATATGTGTCTGACATAGGATTTCATTCTGTGTTGATTGATTTCTGTTATATATATATATATATATATATATCTATTTGGTGGCGGAGAACTTATTCTCTTACTTACACCCTTCTTTGGGACATACGAGCTTAGTGGTTATATATTTGTTGGTTAGCTTTTTGACCAACCGACCAAGGTTCACACACAAGAAGAGAGTATGAAGCTTTATTCCTTTAGTTCATGAAAGGCTAGATCGCACCAGCGGATCGCACCAACGGATCGCACACACAGATCGCACCCCTCGGATCGCTAGCACAGAACGCGACACGATCTGTCCATGAGAGCACGACCCGATCCGCACCTATGCCACCACCTCACTCCGATCTGATCCCCTGCTACGTGGCGAAGCTCCTGACTTGTTCAACCACGAACTGGTCTTCAGCGATCTGCAATCCATGGATCCAGCGACACGTGTCCACAACTGTCACATTGACCATTTCTTCCTCATTGCTCGATCCGATCCGATATTAATTCTCGGGATTTGCGCCACGTGTGACCGCGATCCGCCTGCCAGAATCAGCTATAAATAGCCCAGAGGTTGGCATTTTTCGGGATCTTTTTGGGCAGTTCTGAGTATTGATTCCACCATTACTGTCGTACCACCATTTCTTATCAGTTCTACCTAGAAATAACTGAGAGAAATCACAATTGTAAAGTGAGCTTGAGAGAAATCGTTGATTGTACTAGCATTCAAAGTATAATCAATAGCATATAAAGTGGACGTAGGCTCGTTAACGCTGAACCACTATAAATTCTGTGTGTTTTCTGCTTTTTCTTCATTCTTCAGTTATAATTCTCTACGAATCAGAAAAATTTGGGTGTTTGGTCCAAATTTTGATCTAACATTTTGGTGCTTTCACTGAGAATTCAATTCTCAGCCTACCGAATTGCTATTCTACTATTTGGATTTGAAAGTCCGAAGAAAACAGTCCCAAAACTTCACTGTTCAGATTTCTGAAGATTCCGGCGACATCTGATATCATGGCTGGAAAGAAGTCTAAGGAAGTACGAGCTTCGCAAGCGAATGAGGAAATTGAAGAAAGTGTTCACGAGCAGGTCGAGGTGGGTCTCGCGGATCGCGGGGACCAAGGCACGATCCGAACCGACCGTGGCGTGACGATCCGAGCAGATGAGGGCGCCACGATCCAGGCTGATGAGGGCGGAGCGAACCGGACTGCTGAAAGGGTTGTCACACGATCCCATGACAACGCACCGAACCCTCTACCCAGCGTCACCACGAACCGAACCAAGGGGGGCGCAACGAGCCACCGACATCGATCCGCAGCGATCCGAAATGATGACCAGACTACAACTTGACCTGGAAAGGAGGTTATGGCTCACACTTCCCGTCCCGGTACCTCTGCTCGACCTGGTTCAAGTTCTCTGCGCATAAGAGAAAATGTTGATGATCAATATGACCCTTCTGCTCCCGTTACTGAGGGAGATCTTTCTCGCTTCTCTGAAATGTGGGAGAGGCCGTTTGATGAATTGGCTGCTCAAAGGCAGTAGAGCTCCGTGCTGCGACAGAACTTGACTGCTATGGATAGAAGGCTCAATGATCTTGCAAGGCAAAGGACGCCCCCGGTTCGTCCGCTCACCCAGAGTACTCTTCTTCGTCAAAGGAATCGCCAAGACCTCCACGGCGACCGTATGAGAGGCCTGAAAACATAGAGCAACTCTGATTTGGAACCCTGCCATCACGAGAAGAAGAGGTACTGGGTGTAGGGCCCTCAAACCGTAATGTGAATAATCGTGCCGCAACTCCCAGAGCTCGAGGTGTGGACAGCCCTATTGAGAATAGACTACCTCAGCCCCTTAGCCGTACAAATGTTCATGGTAACAGGGGGCAGCGAAGCCCAATCCGAGCCCCAGATTTCGTGGCTGCTCCTGGAAGGGAGATCAGAGAGTTCCACCGAGCAAGAAGCGCTGATCCCGAGCCTCCGTTGACCAGTGCAAATGTTGCAGCTATGATCCATCAAATTCTGGCAGGTAGCCTTGGACAACGGAATGAAGATTGGGGAATTGACCGCAGTCACACCCCTTTCACTGATGACATTTTAGATGCGACGTTCCCGAGGCGTTTCAACATGCCGCAGATGAACCGTTACGCAGGCAGATCTGATCCCATCCAACATCTAATGAGATATTCTTGGTCAATGACCGCTGCCGCAGCTTCTGACGCTGTCAAGTGCAAAGCATTTCCTATATTCCTGGAGGATGTAGCGTTATTATGGTTTACTCGCTTACTAGCAAGATCAATTTCCAGCTTCAGGGAGTTGAGTGAAAGGTTTGTGGAACAGTTCCGTATCTACGCACAAAGGACGAAGCGTGTGATTGACTTGTTCCTTGTCAAGCAACGACCAGGCGAGAGTTTGTGGGTGTATCTAGACCGTTTCAACCTAGCCGCTACTGAAGTCAAAGATCCTCATGAGCCAACTGTTGTGGCAGCCCTGATTGATGGGGTAGATAAAGACACCGAATTTGGGAGATACCTGGTCGGCAAGCCACCTCATACTAGAGAGTTATTCTACGAAAAAGCTAACGTACACTTACATCGGGAGGAGGTATATGCTAACCGGAAGGCAAAAATGGCAGATTAGGAGGAAATCCAGAGCAATGTCGCCATTAAGCAGACAGGAGACAGCTCGGGGAAGGTCGAAGTTAATGTCGGAAACCGGAATCAGGGTGGTCGCCAGTCAGGAAACAATAATGATAACAGTAATGGCAATAACTGAAAAAGGAATCGAGGGAACGACTCCCAAAGAAGGACTCGTCCCAGGTCTTTTGAAAGTTATACGCCAATAAACGATACTTTGGAGAATATCTTCATGGATTCATACAACGTCCTCCAAAATAAAAGGCCTCCTCCCAGAGAGTCGACGGAGAAAGAACGTGAGACGGGGAAGTTCTGTCTCTTCCATCAGATTCACGGCCACTCAACAAATGAATGCCGTCACCTAAGAGATGTGGTCGAGAAGCTTCTACGAGAAGGAAAATTGGATGAATACAGAGTGACACCCAGAGACAGGAGGCAAGCCATACAGGCCTCAAATCAGAACCAGAATCAACCTGCTGTCAGGCCAACTGCCCAGCAAAAGGGAAAGGACCTTGTTATCAATACCATAATCGGAGGGCTTTATCTTGCCGAGCACGGTTCCAAGGCATTGGATCAGTATGTCAATGCGACTAAGCAGCACCTCGAGGTAGGAGAGTGTAGCAACCCTGAGGACAATGTCCTGATAAAGCAACAAAAGATGATGTACGACGACGTCGTTTTCCGCGAACGAGAAAGCATTGGGGTCCATGCTCCGACCGAAGATCCATTTGTAATCACAGTTCCTATTGGCCCGGCCACTGTTCATAAAGTCTTGGTGGATAACGGGAGTTCCGTCAACATTCTTTTCAAAAAGTCATTCGACCAGATGAATCTCGAGATAAAAGACTTGAAGCCCTGTGAGGGATGGATCCGTGGATTTAACGGAGCATCCACCGCTCCAATGGGATATGTAGAGCTACCAGTTACACTTGGGGAAGGAGAACGCCAGAGAGTGAGAATTCTTCCCTTCGTGGTTTTGGGTATTAAATCACCCTATAATGCCTTCTTGGGCCAACCGGCCCTAGCAAAGTTCAGAGACTGTATAGCCCGCTGGTGCTTCTTATTGAAGTTTCCTACAGAAGCTGGTGTTGTTATTGTCAGAGGAGATCAGGTTGCCGCACGAGCATGTTATATTGCAGAGCTAAAGCTACTCCGCAATGGAGTAGACATAGAAACCAAGGGCGCTTCTACCCCCGCAAGGGCGGAGACCTCATAGCAATTAAAGAGGACAATGTAGGTAAGTCGCCCAGAGAGTTGCCCGAGGAAATAGATCCCAGAGAGGACGAAGAACCTGGGGGCAGAATGGCGACCCCCAACGAGACAACTGTGGATGTACCGATCGATGATAGTGACCCAGAGAAGGTCCTTAAGATTGGATCCCAGTTAAATCCGAATTTAGCTAAAGAACTAACGGATTTCTTGAAAGATAACTTGAATGTATTTGCTTGGACCCACGCAGACATGTGTGGGATATCTCCATCAATCATGAGCCATTCATTAAGCATTAACCCTAAGCATCCTCCGGTAAAACAAAAAAGGCGAATGCTGGGCCCAGAGAGGTCCGCTGCCTTGAAAGAAGAAGTTGGAAAGCTAAAGAGTAATGGATTTATCAAAGACTCAACCTATCCAGACTGGATTTGAAATCCAGTTCTGGTAAAGAAGGCCAACGGGAAGTGGCGAACGTGTATCGATTTCTCGGATTTCAATAAAGCCTGCCCAAAAGACAGTTTTCCGTTACCCAGGATCGATCAGTTGGTGGACTCAACGGCGGGTCATGAACTTCTCTCCTTTATGGATGCTTATTCAGGATATAACCAGATTCCAATGCATGTTCCAGATCAAGAACACACTAGCTTCATTACGGATCTGGGATTATACTGCTACGTGGTAATGCCCTTTGGCTTGAAGAACGCAGGCGCTACATATCAACGGTTAGTGAATAGAATGTTCTATAACCAGATTGGGAAAACAATGGAAGTATACGTCGACGACATGTTGGTTAAGTCCAGGCAATCCTCCAATCACACTATAGAATTGGCAGAGATGTTTGGCATTCTTCGAAAGTACGGGATGAAACTCAACCCAACGAAATGTTCATTCGGGGTCGCCTCCGGAAAATTCTTGGGATTCATTGTCAGTTCTCGCGGGATTGAGATTAATCCAGACCAGATCTCAGCAATCAGAGGCATTCAGGAGCCTAGGCAAATTAAAGATGTGCAAAGCCTTGCAGGGAAAGTAGAAGAACTAAGAAGATTCATCTCCAGGGACAAATGCATCCCATTCTTCGAATTGATAAAGCGAGGAAACGCCGCTTCAAATGGATGCCTGACTGCATAGAAGCATTTCAGAACCTGCCGAGTCACCTGGAGAAACCTCCGATATTATCTAAGCCGGTGGATCACGAGGACTTATTCGTGTACTTGGCAGTGTCGTCCCACGCGATTAGCTCAGCATTGGTGAGAGAAGAAGATAAAGTTCAAAGACCAGTGTATTACATGAGCAAAAAATTGGCGGCAGCAGAGCGTAATTATCCAAGGATAGAAAAGTTGGCGTACAGTTTGCTGATTGCCTCTAGAAAGCTTCGACATTATTTTCAGGCTCATCCCATCACCGTGTACACTGATCATCCACTCAAGCAAGTTCTACAGAGACCAGAAGCGTCTGGAAGACTACTCAAATGGAACATTGAGTTGAGTCAATTTGATCTGAACTTTCAGCCCCGGCGGTCAATACGGGGGCAAGTGATAGCCGATTTCATAGCAGAGTTTACTGTCCCGGAGGAAGATATAGCGAATGAAGAAGTTGATCCACCAAAGTTACTTCTCGATCCCAGTGCGTGGAGATTGTATACTGATGGCACTAGGAATGACAAGAGATCCGGCGCTGGAGTAGTGCTTGAAACTCCTGAGAAACGGCTGATATCCTATGCTATCCGGATGGAGTTTCACGCCACTAACAACGACTCCGAATATGAAGCCCTGATAGCCGGGCTAAGGATCGCAAAGGAGTTGGAAATCACAAAGCTGGACATATTTTGCGACTCCAAGTTAGTTGTAAACCAGGTCACTGGAAAATTCCAAGCCAAAAGCCCAAGATTGATTTTATACTTGGAGAAGGTGAAGGAGTTGTTGAACGGCTTCGATCACTACAACATATCTCATATTCCGCGGTTAGAGAACCAACAGGCGGATAAGTTGGCGAAGATGGCTAGTTCCGACGATCTTGAAGAGACCGGGCTAGCCCCAGTTGAAGTACTTCGGTCTCCTAGTATAGATCAGATGGAAATTGATCCGGTACTAGAGATGGAACCAGAAGGGGAGTCATGGATGACGCCTCTAAAGAATTTCTTGATGAATGGAACGCTTCCGACCAAGATGAGCGAGAGGCGTAAAGTAATTCGTAAAGCTTCCCGATACGTTCTGCAAGGCGGAGTCCTTTACAGATAGGGATTTTCGATGCCCCTTCTCCGGTGTATAGCTTATGACGACATCAAGCGTGTACTGCAGGAGGTACATGAGGGTGAATGCGGCGATCACACTGGAGGGCAAACATTGGCAAAAAAGGTGTTGCGACATGGTTATTTCTGGCCTTCCGTAAACTAAGATGCGACGAAGTACGCACGACGGTGTGATGCATGCCAGAGATTTTCAAAGGTATCTAGGGCATCTCCTAGTCAGTTAAAAACGATGACAAGCCCATGGCCTTTCACTATGTGGGGAATTGATATCATCGGAAGTCTCCCCACAGCTAAGGGCAGAGCGAAGTTCGCTATTGTAGTTGTAGACTACTTCACTAAGTGGGTCGAGGCCGAGCCACTGACTATAATCACAACCAAACGAGTGATCAACTTCGTCGTTAGGAACATCATCTATCGGTTTGAGATTCCAAAGATCGTTATAACTGACAATGGAACTCAGTTCGATAGCATTGAATTCAGGGACTTCTTCCAGAAATACCACATCGAGAAATGGTACACCTCTGTGGCGCATCCGCAGTCGAATGGACAGGTCGAAGCGGCGAATAAAGTGATTAAGTCCATTCTGAAAAGAAGACTGAAGCGGGCCAGAGCCATGTGGGTTGATGAATTACCCTTAGCACTATGGGCCTACAGGACAACGTATAAATCGGCAATAGGCCATACCCCCTTCTCTCTTGCTTTTGGAGCAGAAGCAGTCATCCCGGTTGAAATAAAAGTACCTTCTCACCGAGTGACTTATTACGATCCGATGACTAATAACGAATTGCTCCTTGAATCCCTGGATATGATCGAAGAGAAGAGGGACGAAGCAGACCTGCGTGCCTTGAGATGCAAGCAACAGGTCGCCCGATACTACAACAAAAAGGTTCGAGCCCGAACCTTTGAACCCGGAGACTTGGTTCTGAAGCGTGTCTTTCCACCCCCAACTCATATGGGTGCAAAGTGGGAAGGACCGTACTCCATTCTGTGCAAGCTTGATAATGGAACCTTCAAGCTAGCAACCGTAGATGGAAAGGAAATCCCCAGAGTGTGGAATGCCCAACATTTACAGCCGTATCTAACGTAAAGATGTCAGATCTGTTCTTTTGCTTTATTAAGGACCATGTACAAGGCACGACTTGCCTAGAATAGTCCGATTTCTTAAGCAAAAGATTATAAAGTGGACGTAGGTCATGATTCGACCGAACCACCATAAAAATATTGTGTGTCGTTTACCTTTATTGCACTATTATTTATCTGCCTTTCTACTTTTATGGAAATTGCTGTGAACCATACAACGATCACAGGAACATATAATTATAGGTGCCTTCCATCAGAATGGAGTGCAATCAACAGTCAAAACTCTGAGGGTGCGATAAAGTAAATCATATCATTGATAGCGCTCTAACTCTCCAGAGCCGAGAGAGAGCATAACGGACATGAAGGCGATGTCCATAAGTCACAGTGGTGTACCATGATCGGAACCGCCTTGACGGAACTCTAACCTCGGCAACTGCCAGGAGAGTATAAAAGCGTCTCCGACTGAGCGCTGAGAAAGAGCTCTTACCCCGCTGAAGGATCGGGGAGCGACTGAACTGCTGAGCTCGAACTCTAACCTCGGCGACTGCCAGGAGAGTATAAAAGCTTCTCCGACTGAGCGCTGAGAAAGAGCTCTTACCCCGCTGAAGGATCGGGGAGCGACTGAACTGCTGAGCTCGAACTCTAACCTCGGCGACTGCCAAGAGAGTATAAAAGCGTCTCCGACTGAGCGCTGAGAAAGAGCTCTTACCCCGCTGAAGGTTCGGGGAGCGACTGAACTGCTGAGCTCGAGCTCTAACCTCGGCGACTGCCAGGAGAGTATAAAAGCTTCTCCGACCGAGCGCTGAGAAAGAGCTCCTACCCCACTGAAGGTTCGGGGAGCGACTGAACTGCTGAGCTCGAACTCTAACCTCGGCGACTGCCAGGAGAGTATAAAAGCGTCTCCGACTGAGCGCTGAGAAAGAGCTCTTACCCCGCTGAAGGTTCGGGGAGCGACTGAACTACTGAGCTCGAACTCTAACCTTGGCGACTGCCAGGAGAGTATAAAAGCGTCTCCGATTGAGCGCTGAGAAAGAACTCTTACCCCGCTGAAGCATCGGGGAGAGACTGAACAGCTGAGTTCGAACTCTAACCTCGGCAATCTCTAGGAGAGTATAAAAGCGGCTATGATTAAGCGCTGAGAAAGGTGCTGGAGACTCGGCGCCCACTGGATCTTTGACCCGCAGATGGATCGGGAGAGTATCGAAGTCCCAAAAACCGGCACCGCAAGAACTCTAATCCCACAAAAACTTCCAAGTCCCCTATGGTCAGAAACAGGGGGCAACGTGCATATAACTCAAATCAATCTTTAACGATTGATTGGGGGCAGATATATGCATACATGTATCTTGATGCAGTACAATACTGTTAAAGTCTTTCTATTGCTTGAATGATTTGTAGTTATAATTAGATGATTTATGACTAAGCATGAAAAGTTAATTAAATGCAGGTACACGATGATGCAAAAGAAATAAACTTTCATTCATAAACTGCAAGCCTACAAAGTGAAAAGCAACCTAAAACAAAAGTGAGGGCCAGTCTCACAACTACATTTCATGGCCAGTGGGAAGCCTAAAGACAAAACATAGACAAGCGGCAGTATTCTATTTACATTTGGACTTTTTCTCCTTCTTCTTCTTTTCCAGCTCCGCCTTGTTAATATCAGATTGATCACCCTTCTTTCTTTTCCTTTTGTCTATAAGAGGAGCCGACGATTCATCAGAAGACTGGTCCTCCTCCTTCTTTCTCTTTCTTTTATCAGTAAAGGAAGCTGGGAAATCATCGGGATTCTCGAAATGAAGCTGTTTGGTGATTGATTTGGGCTGGAGCTTCAGAACCATCCCAGTTTTGGGATCAAACTCCGAGATAGGAACTACGTTCAAAGGCTCTTGCTCCTCTTTTTTCAAGGCCAGCTGTTTATCTTGCCTAGCCTTCCTTTCAGCCAAGGTTTTGTCGTCATCGCCTTTGATTTCTTCGGTAATGACGACATCCTCTTCATCATCTACATGACGCCCGTCCATGTCTTTCAAGGCATCGATGGACTCAGCATCTGTAGGAACATCAACACTGGAAGCGAGAACGACCTTCTCCTTCGTAGCATCTTCGGGTTGCTTTGGATCATCAGCGCTAGCGATTGGTGGAATGTCACTCTTCTCCGCCTCCGTCTCTTTCTCCGCATCCTTGTCGACTGGCCCGCCACCTGTATTACGAGAAATGAATGTTATTTCAGGAGAGAATGCGGTCTGTTCAGTTGATTGTTCGGCAAGACGGCGACAAGTAATGACAGCTTTGACAAATTGCGGAGAAAATATAGAGATACCTTCCGCTGATCCCCCATCCACGCCGGCAACAGAAGCTCCGACAACAAGAGGGGTCGAACCCAAAGGAATCAATGGATCATCAAGATTGTATTCCTCAACTCCCGAGGCCTTAGGCTCTACAGCTGAGCTCGAGCCTTCATCAATTTTGTTTTTGCCCTTGACCAGACCCTTCTCCTTGTCCATCTCTTCTTGGAGTAAGCCTTTACCCTCCTCCAAATCTTCGGGCTCGTTATCCCTGAGAATGGTTCGCTTCAACTCATCTTCATCAATCTCTTCAACTCCTAACCTCCGTTTCTCTCCTTCGACGATGGCATCCCATATGTTGGCTAAAGTGACATGGTCTTCCGGGATCCATGAGATGTTACGGGTTTTGAGGACATGGACAAGGAAGTCAAATATCGTTTCTCCAAATCCTTCGATCTCTTTTTCTTCTCGAGGAGCTTGTCATTAGAAGCAGTAGCCATTTCAATGGCACTTTCTACATTCTTTTCGGCGAGAGCCGCACGCCTTTCTGCATCTGCAACTTGATCATTCAGATTCACCTTCTTTCCTTCGGCCAAAGCTAGACTCTCTTTCAAGCTCGCCTTTTCTTTCTCCCAAGCGGATTTTTCAGCCTCGAAATGGTCTTGGGCCGTCTTTAATTCAGTATTGGTCGCTCGAAGGTCCTCTATTTCTTTCTTCAGTCTCAAGCGCTCCTCGCTATTCGAATCAAGCTCATTACAAAAGCGTTGCCTGGCCTCCTCAAGTTCTGTCTTGTATTTGTCAGCATCCCGTTGGGTCAAGGCAAGCTGGGACTGAGCATATTCCAAGTCCGCCTCCATTTTCTTTCTGGCCCTCTCATTGTTATCTATTCTCACTTTGGATCTGTGAGCTTCCGTTTCAAGTGTGCGGATATAGTCTGAAAGTTTCACAGCGTGTTTCTTCATCGCCTCGTATTGAGTAGCTACATGACGAACGTGTCCAATAACCTCAGTGTCCCAACCACTGGGAACCAGCTCAAGAGATGGGACGTACATCATCGTGTCGAAGAAGATGTTGGGAAAATGTTCTCGCAGATTCCCCAGCTTTTCCTGAAGCTCAGGGCCATGGAGGTGGTCTCGTGCCCCATGAACACTTAAACCTTCTTGACAAGAAGGGACGATGTCGGTTTTCTCCTTCTCAGAATCCTTGCTTGGATCCTTTTTCTTGTCCTTAGACTCATGGTGCTTTTTGGATAATTTGTCTTGTGACGGCGTGCTCTTTGGAGGAGTTAACTCTCTAGAAAGTTGCTTTCCCCCAGTAAGTGGCGGCTTGTAGCTGCGAGGTTTTCCAGAATCATGCCTCGACGGAGATTTTGATCTTGAAGAAGGAGGCTTGTGGGGGTCCCGAGATCGATGGCTATCTCCCCCTCGGCTGCTGTCACGAGCCTGTTCGGGATCTCCGCGAAGACTCGGAGTGCCTGAGCGAAGGGAACGATATGAATAAGTCTGTTTGCGAGTCATCCTTCCTGCAAATGAAACAAGCATACATTAATGTTATGAACAGCAATAGTGTAGAAAGTGATGTGGTGAGTGGTGCATGTGATTTGTGCATCCCATATAACCCCCTAACGGACCAGGGCCCAGAGCTAGGCTCGTCTGTGCTACATCTTTTTCTTGGGCTGAAGTGTCCGTTTCCTCAGTGACAGAAAAGAATGGTTCTGCACCAAAATCTTCTTGCGAATAAACGTCGTCTGGTATAGGAAGCTTCTTTAGCTCCCTAAGTGTTTGCTCATCGGTTAGCTCCTCGGTAATGATGGGATCCGCGGGTGGTGGAATCTTTGGTGGGGATTGATTCTTAGGGACTGAAGTTTCTATTTGCCCTTCATGTTCGGTTGTTTTAACTGCCCCGGAAGTTCCCTCTCCCTCAGCTGGAGCTATATATTTATAAGGCTTGTCCTTGCCAAGTCCAAACTTTATGTCTAGAAGATGGTGCTTATGAAGACTCTCGTCAGTAAGACACGGCTTTATCCTCAAGAAATCAGATTTTCTTTTAAGAAGGCGAGATAGTCGATTCTTATATACCTTGCCTTCCGTCCTCGGGATTTTATGATCTGCATACAAAGAAGATGGAATGCGTCAGTGCTATGATTATGAAATCAAGTCCTATATCTGAAAGTTTGAAATCTACCTGATTTAATCCACCTCCTTGCACACCCAGCCTGCAGCTTTATATAGAACCAATCGGCTTTGGGATCCCCTATGTTGCTGCGACTATCAGATAGGACCTTCCTGTTAACCACTGATTCGAAGAAATAAAGGTTTGGGGTCGCCGTGGACCGATGTTTGAAGAGGAAATAGAACTTTAAATCCTTGAAAGTGAGCTCTATGTGCAAAATTTCCTCATATGCGACACAGAGTGTGAACAGGGCTGCGTAAGCATTGGGACAAAGTTGCATAGGGGCAATGCGTAACCATTTCAAAGTTTCTATGACGATTGGCGGGAACGGAGGAATAGCACCGACAGTACACATCAATTTACTGATGGTCATATATCCAGGCGGGGCAAGGTGGGGAAGATCATCCTTGCCCGGAGTTTTGACGTCATCCCAAGATATTCCGTGCTTTAAACATAGTCGCTTAAGTTTATCGTCGTCTAGTTTAGATGGCTTGCAAACGGCAAGCTTTTCGGGGCCCCTCACACCAGGAAACTCATCAGGAGCTCGTTCACCTAAATCGGACTCCTCAGTAGAAGTACTCTCTGACGAATCAGATTCCGATTCTACTTCATATTCAGATCCAGATTTTTGACCCTTCGGATTAGTTGAAGGAAGCACATCAGGATCATCGTGTGTGGATGTTTCTGGTTCGGTATCTTTCTCTGGTTGTGTGGATATCTTTGGTTCAGTGTCTTTCTCTGGCATCTCAGTCGCTTGCTTATCAGACATAGCTGTGTTGGCAAACAGAAATTAGAATACAGTTACCCGTCCCCCCGTGTGTGCAAGTGCAAGTGTGTGCCTGTGCGTGCATTAAAGAGAAAACATAAAAGTCAACAAGATCATCAAGATGTTGATCGTCATATGTAGTTAAATTATGTTGTCATCCAGTCCAGAAAGTCCAACATCAAGGCTCTAGCCTAACTGTCCAGATTCTTGTGATAACAGTGCATTGTTTAAAGTTAGAAGTATGTTTGGATCGTGGATTGAGGACTCGGTTCACAAGAGGGGTATAATCGGATCGCGATACACGAAGTGGATCGCCCCCATTTGGATCGCCCTCATTCGGATCGCTATCTTTGGGATCGCGTGTATCTTTGGATCGTGAACCCGACATAAGTTCGTAGCGGGAGCACCACCTCGTGGAAAACAACATCAGTTCGGGATACCTATTCGGATCGCGAGTGGGGGTTCGGATCGTGGCGTATGCCTGGATTCACGAGACAAGCATGGATCAGAGACGGAGGCGCTAACTTCCGGGAGTGCTCCGAATCGGGTCGCTATAAGCTCGAAGCGATCCGCTCCCTCATCACACCACCACGATCCACTACTTGCTCTCCAACCCCGACTCCTTCCTTTTCCTCCCTCCACGATCCACTCCCTTGCCACTGCCACGAACCGCTGCCTTGCCAATCTCCTTCTTCTTCCTCCTTCTTCCTCCTCGTCCACGATCCATACCCAAACTTCACTCACGACCCGACCTGGCCATTCTCTTCTTCCTCATCTCCCTCCTTCACCTCCGAACTCAAGCAGCCGAAACCAATCAGCCATGGCGTCTCCACGACCTCCAACACCTCGAAAACCACCAAATTCCGCCGTTCCTCTACTCCAAGATTTGTGAAAACTCAGGAATAATAAAGTTGAAGTTATATGAAGGAATTTTTTCTAATTACCTTTCTTAAAATCAGAGAAACAGGGGAATTGCTGAAAGTTAGAAGGGCTAGGGTTTCGTTTCGGAGAGTTGGCGGCGAAAGGAGAAGAAAGGGAGGAGATGGGTTCGGTTTATATAGAGAAAGCGTTGGCTCTTCGTATCCCTTTTCTTGTCTTATTCGATCCATACGGGCCGCGAGCTGAAGCCCACCTCGATCCACGACGAAGCCCGCTGGGCCACTAGATCACGATCCGTGGTCATGGATCGCGAAACAAAGGTGCGATCCGGACCATTTTAAAAAAAAGAGAAAGAAAGAAAAAAATTCAGAAATTTACCTGGTGAACTCGACGATGAGGTCTCCAACAAATTCCAGAAAACAATTGTTCAACGAACGAGAAATGATCAAAGATTATACTAGTATTTATACTTGTCAAAAAGATGCGACTTTTCCGAAGTAGCAAGACTTTTCAGACAGGCACGACCATTAAATGGCATCACTTTGCGAAAAGATATCTCTGCGACTTCGAAGCATGTTCCATCAATGAAACATACTTCAAGGGGGCAAAATGTTGGCTAGCTTTTTGACCAAGCCACCAAGGTTCACACACAAGTAGAGAGTATGAAGCTTTGTTCCTCTAGTTCATGAAAGGCCGGATCGCACCAGCGGATCGCACCGGCGGATCGCACACACAGATCGCACCCCTCGGATCGCCAGCACATAACGCGACCCGATCCGTCCATGGGAGCATGACCCGATCCGCACCTATGCCACCACCTCACTCCGATCCGATCCCCTGCTACGTGGCGAAGCTCCTGACTTGTTCAACCACGAACTGGTCTTCAGCGATCCGCAATCCATGGATCCAGCGACACGTGTCCACAACTGTCACATTGGCCATTTCTTCCTCATTGCTCGATCCGATCCGATATTCTCGGGATTTGCGCCACGTGTGACTGCGATACGCCTGACAGAATCAGCTATAAATAGCCCAGAGGTTGGCATTTTTGGGGATCTTTTTGGGCAGTTCTGAGTATTGATTCCACCATTACTGTCATACCACCATTTCTTATCAGTTCTACCTAGAAATAACTGAGAGAAAACACAATTGTAAAGTGAGCTTGAGAGAAATCGTTGATTGTACTAGCATTCAAAGTATAATCAATAGCATATAAAGTGGACGTAGGCTCGTTAACGCCGAACCACTATAAATTCTGTGTGTTTTCTGCTTTTTCTTCATTCTTCAGTTATAATTCTCTACGAATCAGAAAAATTTGGGTGTTAGGTCCAAATTTTGATCTAACATTGATAGACATCTGTTATATGGCGTGAACTGTCAGTGTGACATGCTTAGATGCAAATGATCAAGGCTTTTGTTGAAAAGCAAAGTCTTGTGATTGATGATCAAAGCACAAATTTAATTAGCATAGATTTGTGTATAACGTTAATTCGCGAGCTTCACACCCTGGTATGAGTCAAAAAAAGGATATGGGAACACTACGAGTGCATGACGTTTCTTTCTAGCTAGAAGTGGTGACATGGTATGGAGCTAAGACATTTTTACTTATGTGGATGATGGATTGCGAGGCGCCTTGGATATATTGGTCGCTATTGGCCAAGTGATAGGTCTGATAGGACTGGGAAACGTGTGTTCAGGAATAATCAATCCACTAAAATAAGTGTTAATCGGCACTACAGGATCCAAGGGCTCGCGAACAACCAAGTCCTAGATCATCTTGCTAGAGGTGATCTGAATCGGTAAGGAGACCATCTCTTGCCTTGACTCATGATGGAAATCCAATTTCCAATACACGACTTTTCAGTTTTATTTGTAAACCTATATGGCGACATAGTAGGATGGGGTACTATGCGGTCTATGATTGATAAATTTATATTTGATGTTGTTTTGACATTATGCACTTAGAGTAATATCAAAATGATTTGTTTTAAAGCGTATCAAGCATATTTGGCTATTATAAGGTAAAACTCTACCCTCCGGCTTGTGTTGCATTGTGTGATGGGACCTAAGTCTTATAATAGCTTCATTTTTAGAAAACATTGCGTTGTTTATAAATTGTTTTATTTCAGATTATTCATGGGAGTGAACCCGTTCCGTGTTATATGGCGTGGTCCCTTGATTTACCCAACTTTAAAATAAAGTTAATAACTGTTCTAGTTCACACACCAATCCCTTGACTGATTCGGAGTTTATTGTTTCCACCTAAACTCTGGGTGCTCATATTTTCCACATGAGCAGCTAGTATTTTGGTTTTTCGCAGATATTTTTTTTCCCATGATCCTGCATTACAATTGGAGCTATATTCGGTATGCTTTGTATCCGTGTATTTCTTTCAGTTATGGTAGTTGATGTTTTCCGCTGCATTGTATTTATGTATATATTTTCCGTTGTTTTGTAATTTAAATCTCTGAAACCTATTTTCCGATATATATTATTTATTCGTACTCTGATATATTCTTGTACTCTGATGTAATTGTTGTAATAACAGTGAAATATTCTCATATTTGTGTTCTGATGCGTCGTGTTCTCAAAACAATCTGGGGTCCACCGTCGCCTCGTGGATAGGGGAAGCCTAGGTTATTTCATTATTTATTGATGGAAATTCTAGCCTTAGCGTATAGCAGATAGATCTTCCCTCTGGAGTTTCCAGGATCACTCCTTCCCCTGAACAATAGTCGTTTGATGCTCCATCAACAAATAGTTTCCACTGAATGTTGGCTTCGACAACAGGTTCTTCTTTATCTTCTCCTCGATCAGTGAACTCAGCGATAAAATTTGCCAATGCCCGCCCATTAATTGCTTTCTGAGGATGATATGTAACATAATATTGACTGATCTCGATATTCCATTTCAGCAGACTCCCGAAAGTTTTTGTGCGGAACAAGACCTGCTCAAATGTTGATCGGTGAGGACCTAAATGGGATGAGCTTGAAAGTATGGTTGAAGTTTCCTTGATGCAATAAGCAAGCAATAGGCAAGCTTTTCCAGCTTCGGGTAGTTTAGCTCTGCCCCAGTTAACCTCTTACTAATGTAATAGACAGGCCTCTGGAATTTGGAATCCTCCTTCATCAAGTCTTCACTCAAACATGAACGGAAACCGCCAACTATAAGAATAAGTCTTCCCTATCATTGGTTTTGGATAGCATCGGAGGTGGTGCCATGTATTAGATTAGCTCCTAGAAAGCTTTCTAGCATTCTGGAGTCCACTGTATATCTTTCTTTCCTTTCTTGAGGGCATCGAAGAAAGGAAGACACATGTTTGTTGCCCTAGATATGAAGCGATTCAAAGCTGCAATTTTCCCATTTAAGCAGGAGGTCCTTCTTGGTCCTTGGAGCATGAATTTCCCTCCAGGCTGACATCTGTGCTAGGTTGGCCTCTATTCCCATGGCATTGACCATGAACCCCAGGAGCTTGCCTGAAGCGACTCCGAAGGAGCACTTTAGAGGATTTTGCTACATACCGTATTAGCGTAGAATATCAAATATCTGGGCTAGATTTTCCAAATGATTGACTGCCTTTTTCGATTTTACCAGCATATCATCGACATTGACCTCGATCGTCCTACCGATTTGGGTTTTAAATATAGTGTTCACCAGCCGCTGGTAAGTGGCCCCCGCGTTCTTCAAGCCGAATGGCATCACTTTGTAGCAATATATGGCAAGATCAATGATAAAGCTTGTGTTTTCTTGGTTCAGTTCGTACATCATGATCTGATGGCAGCCTGAATACACATCCATAAAAGATAGCAACTCATGTCTTACCGTAGAATCTACCAGCTGATCTATCGTGGGAAGAGGGAAGCTATCCTTTGGACATGCTTTATTAAGATCTGAATAGTCTATGCAAACTCGCCATTTTCCATTCGCCTTCTTTAGAGCACGGGGTTGGAGACCCAATTCAGATAGGTTGATTCTTTGATAAAGCCATTTTCCATCAATCTGTCGACTTCTTGCTTTAGAGCTCTTGATCTTTCCGATCCTTGGGTTCTTCTTTTTTGCTTGACGGACGGTACACGTGGATCGATATTGAACTTATGAACGGCGATATCTGGAGAAATGCCACACATGTTAGAATGACTCCACATGAACACATCTAAGTTAGCTTTCAAAAAGACAGTTAACTGACTTCTCAACTCTAGGCTCAACTAAGATCCTTTATTCAGCACACGGTTTGGATCTTTCGGATTAACAACAACATGAATTGTGATCTCAGCTGGAGCCGCTCTTTCGTCCCCTGCACTGGCTTTTCTAGGATCAATTTCTTTTTGCACTCCACTGTCTTCGCCAGTGCAGAGGCTCCTCTATGATTGCTATAAGGGGAGGTCATGAATGCGGAGCGGAGCCTCCGTACTCTTCCCCATGTCTTTCTTCCTAACCTTAGCCTGCTCTGTCATATAGAAATCCCTCGCAGTGGGCTAATCACCCTTTATTACACCAACTCCATTTTCGGTTGGAAACTTCATCGTCAAGCACCATGGAGCTAGTGCAACTTTGAAGTCTGTCAGAGTTGGTCTCCCGAGGAATGCATTGTAGGCCAAGAGCTCATCTACTAAGACAAAAGTTTGTATCTGATTCTACTAACAAGTCAAATATGCCAATTGGTTGTGTAGGCTGTCCAGTGAATCCATGAATCTTACTCGGGCATGCCTTCATATCCATCATGGAAAGCTGCATTTTCTGAAAGACGTTTATAAAAAGCACGCTAACGGAGGCCCCTGTATCAACTAGAACTCTTCTCACAATCGCAGGGCCAAGGCCAACTGTGACCACCGTAGGATCAACAATTTGCGTAAGTAGCCCATCAGAATCTCTATCCTTGAACACCACATCGCCAGCTGAAGTTTTAGGCATTTTCATTGGAAGCTTGTTGCTCAAGATCAAGCACCTCTCTTCTTCTAAAGCGCCCTTTAGCTCATTAGCATATTTCTCCATGTCCCTCCAGCTTCTTCTGGCTGGGTGGGGTCCTCCAGAAATTGTGTTAATTATTAGTCTTGAGTCAACAGGAGCTTGGGCTTTTCCGCTAGACCCGGGTTGAGCGGTAGTATTACCCTGCCCTTGGGCAGCTGAGGCATTCTGAGGATTCCTCACATATTGTCAAAACTGATTCTTTTCGATGAGCTCCTCAATCAATCTCTTCAGGTGCCGACATTCATTGGTATTATGCCTCGGTTGGTTGTGAAAGCGACAGAACTTACCAGAGTTGGCTTGCTGCTCTGTAATTTTCTACAACTTTATTTGAGGAAAATTTCTGAGTCCTTCGTAGCGGAGTAAATATTCTCTGAGGTTTCATTCAGAGGAGTCAATTCTGAATGCTTGAAGAACCATGTCTTCTTATAAGTTTGGTTATCCTTCCCCTTGTTTCCCCTTTTGCCCAGAGTTATTCTTTGGTTCAGCTTGGACTTCTCCACTCTTCCTCTCACCGGTAGCACTAATTTCCGCAACATTTCGAGCAATGGGTGGATCATCCTTTATGCTCATGTACTCTTCAGCTTTCGTATAAAACTTCTTCAAAGTTTTGGTTTTTTTCATCTTAAGCCATTTCCTAAATTCTCATCACGATCCATGTTCTCTTTCATTATTCGTTCAATCATGTCCGAGATATACTTTTCGTCACCAGGTTGTCCTAGGGAGCAGGCGCCAGTCCTTTTACCAAAATGGACACGGTTTAAGTCCCGGTGCCCCAGACCTCCCTTGGGAGGTGCCCCTTTGGTAGGACTAGTGGTACTCTGAGTAGTACGTTTCCCGACATGCTGTGGTGACTTGTCTTTAAAGTCCTCAGCGCCAGCCTCCCCCATGTCTTCCATTTTGAAGTGAGAAGGTCCAAGGTCTGATGTAGAAGAGTCCTCTTTTTCGTGAACATTGACCACAACCTTCGGCGATAGGGGATTGCCTTGACCATTAAGCAGTGTCAAGCTTTTCCATTAGCATTTTGGTCATAACATCCGTCTTCTCATTCAAACCAGTTACTGCCACGTTCAACTCTTCTTGGGTTACAGCTAGTCTCGAAGATTCAACAACTTCTCAGTTCAAAGTTTGTGATATAACTGCATTGTTATCCGCATTTTCAACACTCGTAGTAGCTCTAAAGGACTTGCTGTTTTTCTTTGAACCAGCCATGATCTCTGACAATTTTTTGAACTTTGAAGAAAATTCTTCAATGGGCCCACTTTTTAGGCCTTGAGAGGCTATCGTAGCAAGAAGGATTCCACAAAACACTTCAATACATCACCAAGGCTCTTAACCTTGTGATCATGATTTCGAGCCCCGTGGTGGTTGCTAGAAATGTTAGCACAAAATTTGGTACTAACACCCCAAAGTGCTACTTAGCTCTTCACAAATATGATCAACTCAAGATTAAAAATAAAAGAAAGTGCAGAGAAAGTAAAGTGAAGACAAGTTTTAGAGTGGTTCGGCCTTAAGCTTGGCCTACATCCACTATGAAGGTAGTTTCATTATCATATCAATGTTTACAAGGCACGAAATCTCTCTTTGTGCATTCATCTTGTAACACCCTGTAATTCTGCAACACTAAGATTCACAAATCAAGGCAGAATTAAAAGTTAAAATCAAAATCAAGGGAAACGGGCTACGCCATTGCATTCGTCTCGGAATTCTGCATGAAAACGAGTCCGAGTTTGCGAGAATCGGAGTCCGTATGAAGGAGATATGACCTGCGGAAGATTCAACGAAGTTCAAATTTCAAAACAGGTCAGAAAACGAATTCAAATTTCAAAATCGGACCCAGATTGGGCTGGGTAGGAATTTTCCCGCCCTAGGCACCCAAGTCGACTGGGTAGTCAACCTGGGGCACCCAGGTCGACTGGGTAGTCGACCTGGGGGTCGACCCCCCCTGCTTTTTCCAGCTTTCTGAACCTAGTTCGTTTCTCTGTATCTAGACGCCATTCTGACCAGATTCGTTGACTTCTACAATATATAAACAGCCTTAGTCTCCTTCTCCATTCACAATTCTTTTCTATCCTTATGCTGCCTCTGAGAAAATATATATATATAATAAATCAAGACGAGGAAATGCTGCTCAAGTTGTCAAGAGGAGGTTCGAATCAAGATTAAAGCTTCAGGATGAGAATCAAAGGATAACTCAAACGATTTCGAGCAACGTCGCACGAATCATAGCATCGCCATCTTTCTATTCTAATCTAATCTCTGTAAGTCAGTTACTTCTTAGATTTGAACATTTCTCTTTTCGTGACATGAAATTAAAGGAATAAAAGAGTATGCCAATTCTTTCTATTCGAATCAGTGCCTATTTCTTTGGACCTAATTAAGAACTGTCATGATTCGAGGACAAATAAGACCGTGACTATGAAACTATGGACCTTAGAACCATATGCCTCTTTGACTATGAACATTGCCTATGACTATGAACATTGCCTATGACTATGGACATTGCCTATGACTGTGACTGTGACTATGAGAATTATTTCCTTTGACTATGAATACAAGCCTATGCCTTTGATTAGAAAACATAAACTATTGCCTATGACATAACGAGGACAATTGTGACTAAACACCTATGATTCATGACTAGGAAAGTGTTGTTTAAGTTTTATGACTGTGAAATTGGGTATAAACCTGATTTTCTATTCTGTCTATTCTTGGTTTTCTTTGGTTTTAGACCTTGGGAATTTACCTATTAAGTTAGGTCTATCCATGTTCTTGAACCTACGTCTCTATTCTGTCTATTCTTGGTTTTAGACCTTGGGAATTTACCTATTAAGTTAGGTCTACCCATGTTCTTGAGCCTACGTCGTTATTCAACCCTTTTTATGCCAGTTATTATGTCTATCTTTTGCATAGCATCTTTGGTTCATTCCCTATTTTCTACGAATCTAGATTTATCTATAATCTAGATTGAATCACGATTATACGAATGGTGGGAATACGATTTGGGCAAAATATGAAATTTACTAAAAGCATAGTTTTAACTTGGAAATTGGCATAAATTGGGAACATGTATTATGGCATGTTCATATAAATGCAAATTGGATAAATTTGACATGAATTATAGGATGTGTAATTTGAGTCTAGTATTGACTTGTAAATCTAGCATTTTCATGAACTGTGAACTAGAATAATAAGTCTAGTTTGACATGAACTGTAATTAGAATGTTAAAACAGAATTGGATTAGCTAATTTGGCATAATAGGTATATTGGCATAAATTTGAAATTGGCCATAATTGGGAATAATTGTCATGTTTAGCAAAATCATGGTTAGTGACACTTAATTGGGCATAGTTACATACCAAAAAGCATAAACATGATAGAGGGGGAAAATGGGCCACAGAAATAAATGTAGACAATTTACATTAAAAGAGTAATTGGGAAAATAAGTAAATTAGGAATAATTTACTTATAGAATTTGTCCTAAAGGAGAAAATGTGAATTTATAGAAATTAAAGCTTTACAAACGACATCTCTTTTAATAATACACCAGAAAGTTCTAGGGTGACAGAGAGGATAGTGTCTAGGCTTGGGTTTCGAAAATACAAGTTTCCTGCTCTCCCTTGCTATCCCAAACTGATCCAATGGACGGGATGGTTACTTTTAAAACCTGATTTGGAAATTAATCAAAACCCTTTGAATTAGAAAACATGAATATGCCTAACCCAAGGTTAGACTGAGTTGCGATGTAAACCTGCCCGGAACCAACCGGCATATCCAGTATTTGCAATAATATCTGTCTAATGTGAGTGGTAGCGGCTTTAATCTATTTAATTAAAGCTAGAACAAGAATGTTAAGGTTAAGATAACTAAGACACTTAACCAATGCAACATGATAACCAGACCGGTGGGTGGGGTTAGGTTCATACAGACACTTAACGCAGTTAAGCTAGAATGGGAGAGTTAAGTCCATAGGAACACTTAACCAACTTAACACAGTTAAGCTAGAATGGGAGGGCTAAGTCCATAGGGACACTTAATCAACTTCACATGGTAACAAGACAAGATTTCACTACACCATAATGGCCAATTGGCCACTCTTATTTTTTTTCAACTGCCAACACTTATATTTGTTGTAGACTAGTGACACTAATATGTGTTGCGGTAGAAAAAATGTGTCACCAAAAATGTGCCAACACTTTTATGTGTTGTTATGCTTGGTCAACTCAACTTTTCTAAGGGCAAAAGGGTAAGTTAACAAATATAACCCTAATCGTATGCTCAACGCTTAGTCCTCAACACTTATTTCTTTCAGGCCGCACCATACGCAAATAAACAGAACGGAATTGGAATATTGAAATCTGCGATTAGCTCATCAACGTCAGAGAGACGGCGGCTAGGAACTCGAAGAATTGAAATCTGCGACTAAAAGAATGGACTTCGAATTAGGGCTTCTTGGAATTGGGGCTTCTAGGAATCACGACGGCTTATAGGAATCACGATAAGAGGTAAAAGCAATGGTATGATGATTGTTGTTTTCTTCGATTTGGGATTTAGTTCATGCTTCGATTCGCTTGGGCATGCTTCAATTTAATGGGGATTTAGTTCTTTCAAATCTGCAGTTAACAGGAATTCATTTAGGATAACTGTTTTACATTTCACCATGTAAAACAAAACACTTGTTTTAATTTGCACAACTGTTCAGTGCAAAACTTCATATGGAAAATGTTTTTACACCTTAGGTGCAAAATGAATCACTGGTTTGATTTACAAAGAGTTCGACATCGTATTAAATGGCGTATCATTGTTAGGAAAATTTCTGGTGATTACACCTAGTTTTTTCAGATTTCTTTGACTAAAGATGGTGTAGCAGTGCTGTTTGTAATTATGTGCCTATAGTTTCTACAATTGGTCATTTGCTGTGTTTTACAGGCTCATACTCAACGCACTGGATTTTTATATTATTGTTTTTCCTACATCTGATTGTTGGCAACAGGTGATAGATAAGTCCATGGTTGGTTGAGCGCTGGAAGTTTGGTATCACATGCCTTTCGTTTTCTCCCGTTTCTGAATTACTGGTCCATCTCATCTTATCCACGTCCTTAAGCTTGGACCAAATTATTGTTAATCTCAATGTCATTGCTCACTTAAGTTTTATTTAAATATGTTTCTAAATGGTCCTCTTGTGCTATCTGGCTTTTAGATTAGCTGATCATCTAGTATATTATATGTTTGCGTTATCATCTTTTAAATTTCACACGTAGTTGTTTATATTAGTTTATGCGTGGATGATCCATCTGGAACTAGCATCATAGCATGCTAATATTAGTATCATTTGTGATAATACTTATGTTTAGGACAACATCATGTTAAAACATTTGAATTATAGTTGATTTTTTTGACAACATCATGTATTTCAGCTATAGTGTTTTTCATTATGTAAATTATCTAGTAGAACTCTTAGCTTAAATTATAATTCTCATCCATTGCTGTTAGAATTTCATTGTGTCTTGGAATATTCGTTTTTCATTTCAAATAAAATCTAATTTATCTTTTATTGGAAGTTCAAATAAAATGAATTATCTCCATCTTTTCTTTCACTGGAACATTTTTTCTATGATTATTAGTTTTTTGGGGAAATACTGGATCATCTTTTATTTACTTGCAATTTATTTTGCTGAAACCACAGGTGATGACATTTCATTATCTCTATATTTTTTATAAAAAATGTATATGCTAAAGAAGTAAAATTCTATGACTGGACATTCTCGTTATTTTAACCAAAAATCGTTATCCAAAAAAAGATCCCTGAACACTAACAAAATAACATATGGGTAGAAAATGAATAATTCAAAATGATACTATTTACTAATCAAAATTTCAAACTGTTATTCACTGTTTTTAGTAATGCGTATCCACTCAAGCTACAAAAAATATTATAAACCATAATTGGTTACTAAACTCAAATAAGGGACACCAGACCGCGCATCGCTATGAGGTACTAGAGTTCGTCAGAGCGAGGAGGAGAGGCAGCGGCATGTAACGGTTGGCGTTAGGCCATAGGTTGGAAGACATCGATTTCGAACTTAGGGGAGAAAGACTCAGCCTTTATTTGGCTAAGGGGAGCTGGCGGAGTTGATGGCCGAGAGCCGGCCACGAAGACTGTGGTGAAGCGCCGAGGTGGATGGTGGCCTGTCTCATTTTGTGGTACATGCATATTCCTGAACCTTGATCTTCTTATAGATCATTAAGGCATAGCGGATGGTGTTATTAATTTTAAATACTGTTACATGAGTAACCACTTTAAGATAGTGATAGATGATAAGAACATCTTGTAGCAAGTTAATTATGTAATTAAAGAAGAAAAAAAAACAGTCTATGCTTTCCTTGGCTGGACGGCAGGCTGATGTTATAGTATACTAAGTTCTGCAAGCTGAATAATGTTTTTTTTTCTAAAGTATGTGTTAAATATAAAGCTTGGGTGTTCTTCATTTGGAGATGGTCTCAGGTTCCCTTGGCCTCTACAATTAATTTCTATAATGATTTGTGCCATTTATAAAAATAAAATATCAACAGGTTGCTTCTTTTCCCAGTAGTGGTGTGTATATGGTTGTTTCTTTGCGGTGAAGTACAGAACTGTGAATGTCAATTTTAAACAACTCAAATGCATAATCTCCTTTTTGCATTATCCCTATTCCTGGTAAATACTTATGCAGTGAACCATATGTTTGGATCCTTACTAAACTTAGTTACAAAATTTGATCCTGGTTGAATCACAAAATCTGAGATAGGCTCAATTCTCTAACTGTGCTTAGCTCGGATTTTAGTACTGAGCATGTCTCTATTTTTAAAACCAAGCTGGCTCATATATTATTGAACTGAGCAGCACAACAAACTTAGTTTTTAGAGTTACGCAACTGAACAAATCACCAAATTGTCGTTTCACTCCCAAATTATCATAGCTGAAAGAAATTAATAATAATGTCACATTTAAAGTGATTGGACTAAATTATTGAATAGGGTTTGGTTTTAAGTTTTATTTCTATCTAAGATTAAGAATCATCACAAAATAGATAATTGTGAAGCTCTTTTGTGCTCGTAATTGTTATCAAATTCTTATAGTTACGTTATCATTTGAAAATTTGATTCCTGTATTATTCTATGTGCAGTTGCATGCTTTATGAGGATTGCCAATTTGTTCAGTCCACAATTCCTATTGTTAAAAGTATGTGTTTTATGTTTATGTAAAATCAGAGGCTAAATTAAAATCAGAGGTTCGTAGTCTACTGTTTGCTCCCAAGTTAGTTTAATTAGTGACTTCTCGCATAATCTACATATCCATGCTGCATCATGAATGCTTTCCTTGCTAATATTTGTGGTTATACTAATTATCAAATCATTTCAGTATGACTGAAAGTAAGTAAAAATGAGTTATTTTGCTTTCCTTGCTGAGAACAATTATTCGTTGCTTCCCCTTTTGTAATACATTGATATCATAATTTACTTAAAACCATAATTTTATCTCAAGTTTCTTTCAGATTTGGGAAATTTTGTGACTGTCTGTTGAAATCTTCTTTGCATGGTACTGTAATGTACATTTCAAGTGCTGAAACTAGCAAAAAAGCCTCCAAGCCTCTGAATTGATCTAGTCAGCGAAGTTTTACTCAAATCTTGTGGGTAATCTAAGGTGAGGGTTCCCTTGCACCTGCTAGTTTGAGTTTTGCGTGTTTATTGATGATTTGTGGTATTAATCTTGTTGAAATCATTTACTATAAAATGATTGTGATAAACAGTTGCAAACATGGCTTGAGCTATTATAACTTCTCCAATACTTGTCAGATTCTAGAAATTCTTGTTTCAATTGACAGTTAATATTATCTGGTTTTTGCATATTCATTTCTAAGTCAATCTAAGGTCATTAACACCTCTGTATAAGGTCTGGAAATCATATATGAGAGGATTTTTGGTAACCTGGGCATAATCACGACTTGTTTTGACATATGCAAAGCCTGTGTCGACACATAAATCGACACAGACACTACCTGTGTCAACACAGGCCGAGGGAAATGCCCATGTTATTTGTTTTGATACCAGAGTGTTACTCCTAGTCTTGGTGGATTTTTAGTGAGGATTTTCTATGATTTTTTTAGCCTAATTCGAGAATATATCCCAAAAAATAATATGTTGTAATTTATCAAGCATCCAAACTAAACTTATATGATTGTTGTGGCACATCTTTATGATGAATTTTAGAAGAAATATTCAATGTTCCTTACCACTTTGCTTAAGTGCCAAACTATGCTTCATGCAATTGGTTTGGTTTGCTTCCATAAGGATTTTTAGAATTCAAAAATTGTGATCATTACGAATTTTTATATTTCATTCCATGTGGTTATCTTGATGATTTCCGAGCATATGGGCATGATTTCCAAATAAATTACTTTTAAATGAATTTCTTGATAATTGATATATATGCTTTCAATCCTTTTCCATCTTGATATTGTTGCTGTTTATTTATTTTCTGCAGATGTCCTCCTACTCAAGGCCTTCGACCGATAATCCGTCAGTCTATTTAGACGATTCGAGTGATCCTCCTCAAATTGTTTGTTCATCCGAATCTCATGCACCAACTACGTTTAGCGTTATAGAGTCGAGCTTAGAAAGAGATCTGGCATTATTAAGTGTACATAATGATATGACACCGCCTACCAGATCGACATCACCAACAAGATTGCCACCCTTGCCAACGTTATATGTTGGTGAAGTACAATCTCGAAGATTGCTATGTCGTTGCAACATTGAACCAATATTCAAAACATGCTATTTGAATGAAAACGTTGGACGTCGATATTTTATTTGTGCAAACACTGGAACTCTTAGAGACCGTGGATTCATCCATTGGATTGACGAACCATTATGTGATCGTGGTGTGGAATTTGCGTTGGAGGTTCTTGAAGAAAACAGAAGGCTTAAAAAGGAGCTTAAATTGCAAGATTTCATCGAGTTCAATAGACAAAAGATGTGTCAAACTTAAGACGGTATGATTTTGAACTTATAACATTTACCACTATTTGAAACTTAAATGATGCTATTTAATTAAATGCACGCAGGAAGCAGTGAAACGGAGAAAAAGATAAATTTTGGTGGTACAAGCTATGCAAATTTTTGGATGTAAGGTTCGTTATATGGCTGGAGTTTCGCATTTGGTACTTGTAGACTTCAAATATGAAAAATATTGTGTTTCTATGGAATGAGATATTGTATATGTGTTGAATTTGGTATCTTTTATGTATTATTTTTTTTGTTAGTTTGTACTTTGTTGTTGTCACGAATATGGATTTTTTTCTTATGGATTTCGTTACACGTTATGTCGAGATAATATCATAGCTGAATGCATATTAAATAGAGATTATGCCATGTTATATGCAAATATAAGTATTAGCAATGAATATGTTTGTAACTCTTATATGTGTTACCATATCTTATAGTTCCAACATTTATAAGTGTTAGCAATGAATATGTTTGTAACTCTTATAAGTGTTACCATATCCTATAGTTCCAACATTTATAAGTGTTAGCAATGAATTTCCTGTAACACTTATAAGTGTTACCATATTTTATAGTTCCAACATTTATAAGTGTTAGCAATAAATTTCGTGTAACACTTATAAGTGTTAGCAATGAATATGTTTGTAACACTTATAAGTGTTAGCAGTTACTCTGTTTGTAACACTTATAAGTGTCACAGGAAATTCCTCACAGGCCGTTGGTGACACTTAAAAGTGTTACCGAAATTATTTGTAAAACATATACTTGTTGGGAATCCACTGTTTTGGTGTAGTGTTCGGTAGGGGTTAAGTAACTAAGAAAACACTTAGCCAAATTAACATGTTAACTAGACAAGAAGATGGGGTTAAGTAAAGTTAATACACTTAGCCAACTTGATATGTTAGCTGGACTAGACCGTAGGGTTAAGTAAACTTGAACACTTAACCATCAGATTGTGATAAAGGAATAGGGCTAAGTCTAAAACATGAAGGGATAATACTTAACCACAAATAAAATGTTAGTTAAAACAGACGGGCAGGGAACACTTAACCAATACAGGATGAAAGCGGTAGGGTTAAGTAATAAGAAATACTTAACCAATATAACTTGGTTTGTGGTAGGGTTAAGTCAACATGAGTTGCTGATGATACTTAACCAGTTTAACAGGATAAATGAAGAGGGTTAAGTTAGCTTGAATTGACTAATGACACTTAACCAATCCAAATTGACGGGAAAGAGAACTAAGTAGTAAACCTTAGTTAAGAAAACAACGATTCTGGAGACTAAGTGGTAAATCTTAGTTTGTAAAACTAAGTAGTAATTCTTAGTATAACACGGGAAGGAGCGAATGTCCGTCTGAGTAAAAAGGAGGCTCCAACGAGTTGGGTTACAAAGCCCGAGGCTTCGAGGGGACGTGAGGGTACTCTTGGTATCCCTCTATGAGGCTGCAGATGATCCTCCTGGGCTCACAGAGGTTAAGGTCTGCATAGAAGAACCAGGGGTATGCCTTGGTTGCAATATATGGCAACCTAAAGACTAGGATAGACCGGCGTGATTCGGCGAGAAAACGGTAGCCCTGTGATAGCAACTCGTCGTCTACCATCCATCTTCAGTCAATCGAGATACGTGAAGCGGAAAGGCGGAGAACTCCAAAAGACCATATACTTGCTATCTAGTTATGGGTGAGGATGGCCATAGGATAGTGGGGCACCGGGGGCCTGCGTATAGTTCTCATTTTTCAAGGTGTGCCTTTCATTAGTTGAGGGAGGGGTCAAGTGGGACCATAGCCAGTGGAATAAAAACAGACCTTAGCATCTGCATCGGCAGATATCCGAAAGCTCCTGACCGAGTTCTGTATTCCTTGATTTGCCCTGTCACAGGACTCGGGCTGCACATTACAGGACATGTGCATCTAGACAAGCGATAACGATTCGCGATACATGCACAGGGAAGTATAGGAACGCATACCACTCTAGGTAGCGTGTCCTAGACAGTGGGGCATCGTTCGACAGGTAGCATAATCCCTAGTTGAACTAGGTGGCATAAACCCTGAATCCGAAAAGCGTTCAGCAGATAGCGTAAAGTCTAGTTGAATCTAGAAAGCACTTGATAGAAAACCCTATATTAGATCTAGGTAATAAATAATAAATGTATGCCTGAAGGCAACGGAAACTACAGGGATTGGGATCACGTTATCGTTACTAGTTGGGACACTAGTTAGGTGGTGCAGAGATATGGAAACCAGTATAACAAGGAAATAGCGAAGCGGCGAAAGTATTAGAGCATATCCAGTTTATCTTAGCTTAGCACATCTTGTGATTATCTTGTCTAATCTTGCCAACCCTATCATCATGGTGTTATCTTGTATTCTGTTAATTCATGTCGTTCTGTTTTCCATGTTCACATGCTAGAAGTTACTGAACTTACTCAGGCTTTATGTCTAACTCTGTTTTTCTTTCGTCTTCTTTTCTTCCATTTCCCCCCCTCCCCCCCCCCCCCAAGTAGTAAAGGAGGGAATAGTATAGATCAGGTTTAAGTGGGATTGTCACTCTTTCCCAGCTTGAAGATTTGTCGAAGTTTTTGCTTGGATTCTCTTTTCAGATGCTATGGCTGGTTCTTGCTACATTGGGGAATATAAATGTATTTTTATGCTTCTTTATTTTGTAAGACAGATGATACTCTGATATTGTAAAGAAATCATTGTACAAACTATTTTATCAATAAGGCAAAGTTTTATTTTCCTTTGTTTAATTTCTGTCTGTCGTGTAATTTATCTGCATCTTCTACCCTAAATGCTCCACAGAACTTAGTGCATTCCCTTTGTGAGTGACAATAATGGATGTGGGGTGTTACACGTGGTATCAGAGCTGAAGGTTACCAGATCAGATAAAGGATTTGAAAAATTATTTTCAAATGGTTTTAAAAGAAGCATTTTTCAAAAGAAAAGATTTGTTTTAAAGGCATATTCCCCAAAGCCATACGCACTATCTTCTCTTCCTCTGTTTGAATTCTTGTCTCCTTCTTTCTTGAGTCTCTGGGGCTCTTGGCTTTCTGGGAGGTAACCTCATCGATGGGCGAAGTAGTGCCCGACTTCCATCTATAACCGTAGTAGTTTCACCTGCGGTCAGTTTTCTTTCAAGCTTAGTAGGTTTTTCTGTACGATGGAAGCAGCTTTCGAGAGATTTGTCAACATAGTTACACGCGAAAGGGGATGAGGAGTTTGGCAAAGGAGCACAACCCTAGGATGAGGAATTCATGGATGTAGGTTTAGCTCACGAAGGAGGAAGAAATTATAAAAGAGGAAGTATCTTTACTAGGGTATGATAGGGCATATAATTAAGAACGAGGAACAAGATTTTCAAAAGGGCTAGTACATACTTTCACCACCAAGCGTACTTGGAGAAAGGTAGTAAAGTTCTGTTGGAAGAATCTAGTTTTGCTGTTCGTTTTAGCGCTTCACATTTGTTCATATCCACTTCCATATTTGAGTCTCTGTACCATAGTACTTGTATAGTAGAAAGATCCCACTGGAGTCTCAAATCCAATTGGTGGTCAGACTAGTTTATTTTTTGGTTAGTAGGGATTTGAGTATAGCTATCGAGTTTGCTTATATCATCTCACGTGGATCGTCTAAATTCGAAGGAGGTATTCCTTGGGTGCTTGTCTGATGTTGGTTTAGGCCTTTGGGGCTTGTACTTGAGGAATGTCGAGTTCGACTAGGATGGTTTGCGTGAGAGATGAATAGTTGTGGCAGGCACTCTAAAAAGCAAGTAGTAACCTTTTGACCCTCATAGTTATGGCATGGCAGATAAGAGGGAGACCTCAAACCATTTTAGTGCATACACTTGGTATCGTGATTGACATCTGTATATCTTGGAAGTGGAGGTCAGAAACTTCACAATCGTGAAGTTAAGATACAGTAGAGTAAAGCTCAAGAAGGCTAGATACTAGCATCATACCCTTTTTCCTTAAGGGTGTATCCTTGATTTCTTTTTGTAAGAGCTTTACGCATAATTTTTTCTCTCTTTCCAGAGTATATCCTCTAGGTCGTATCTTCGATCCTTAGGTAGAAGCCAATGGATGTAAACATGTATTTGAAACATGTTATGGTTGATGGCTGCAAGTGGTTGTTAATGGTTGCTCGTGAATGCATATGCACACGTATTAGGCACTAGATCAGTTCGGACGCTTTCATATTGCATATACATATATGTATTTGTTTGTAAGTTGAGCTTGATATGTTACCATATTGATGTTGCATATGGATGAATGGCTATGCACGCATGTAGTATTTGCATAACTAAGGATGCTTGCATACATGATTGGACGCATGGCACTGACATGATTTGCATTAAGGAGGTCAACTGAATCAGTAGACCGCCTGATTTTGCATTAGATAAAGACATATACACACACTATGCATATAAACATGAAAGCATTAGAAATCTTTTAAGGACATTGAATGCCTGTGATTGAATGGTTGAGTAGTGGGTGATTGGATGATAGGACACATTCTTTCTAACTTGAAGATTTCGGGGACGAAATCCTTTTAAGTGGGGGAGAATGTAACACCCCGTAATTCTGCAACACTAAGATTCACAAATCAAGGCAGAATTAAAAGTTAAAATCAAAATCAAGGGAAACGGGCTACGCCATTGCGTTCGTCTCAGAATTCTGCATGAAAACGAGTCTGAGTTTATGAAAATCGGAGTCCGTATGAAGGAGATATGACCTCCGGAAGATTCAACGAAGTTCAAATTTCAAAACAGGTCAGAAAACGAATTCAAATTTCAAAATCGGACCCAGATTGTGCTGGGTGGGAATTTTCCCGCCCAAGGCACCCAGGTCGACTGGGTAGTCGACCTGGGGCATCCAGGTCGACTGGGTAGTCGACCTGGGGGTCGACCTCCCTGCTTTTTCTAGCTTTTTGAACCTGGTTCGTTTCTCTGTATCTAGACGCCATTCTGACCAGATTCGTTGACTTCTACACTATATAAACAGCCTTAGTCTCCTTCTCCATTCACAATTCTTTTCTATCCTTATGCTGCCTCTAAGAAAATATATATATATATATAATAAATCAAGACGAGGAAATGCTGCTCAAGTTGTCAAGAGGAGGTTCGAATCAAGATTAAAGCTTCAGGATGAGAATCAAAGGATAACTCAAACGATTTCGAGCAACGTCGCACGAATCATAGCATCGCCATCTTTCTATTCTAATCTAATCTCTGTAAGTCAGTTACTTCTTAGATTTGAACGTTTCTCTTTTCGTGACATGAAATTAAAGGAATAAAAGAGTATGCCAATTCTTTCTATTCGAATCAGTGCCTATTTCTTTGGACCTAATTAAGAACTGTCATGATTCGAGGACAAATAAGACCGTGACTATGAAACTATGGACCTTAGAACCATATGCCTCTTTGACTATGAACATTGCCTATGACTATGAACATTGCCTATGACTATGGACATTGCCTATGACTGTGACTGTGACTATGAGAATTATTTCCTTTGACTATGAATACAAGCCTATGCCTTTGATTAGAAAACATAAACTATTGCCTATGACATAACGAGGACAATTGTGACTAAACACCTATGATTCATGACTAGGAAAGTGTTGTTTAAGTTTTATGACTGTGAAATTGGGTATAAACCTGATTTTTTATTCTGTCTATTCTTGGTTTTCTTTGGTTTTAGACCTTGGGAATTTACCTATTAAGTTAGGTCTACCCATGTTCTTGAACTTACGTCTCTATTCTTGGTTTTAGACCTTGGGAATTTACCTATTAAGTTAGGTCTACCCATGTTCTTGAGCCTACGTCGTTATTCAACCCTTTTTATGCCAGTTATTATGTCTATCTTTTGCATAGCATCTTTGGTTCATTCCCTATTTTCTACGAATCTAGATTTATCTATAATCTAGATTGAATCACGATTATACGAACGGTGGGAATACGATTTGGGCAAAATATGAAATTTACTAAAAGCATAGTTTTAACTTGGAAATTGGCATAAATTGGGAACATGTATTATGGCATGTTCATAGAAATGCAAATTGGATAAATTTGACATGAATTATAGGATGTGTAATTTGAGTCTAGTATTGACTTGTAAATCTAGCATTTTCATGAACTGTGAACTAGAATAATAAGTCTAGTTTGACATGAACTGTAATTAGAATGTTAAAACAGAATTGGGTTAGCTAATTTGGCATAATAGGTATATTGGCATAAATTTGAAATTGGCCATGATTGGGAATAATTGTCATGTTTAGCAAAATCATGGTTAGTGACACTTAATTGGGTATAGTTACATACCAAAAAGCATAAACATGATAGAGGGGGAAAATGGGGCATAGAAATAAATGTAGACAATTTACATTAAAAGAGTAATTGGGAAAATAAGTAAATTAGGAATAATTTACTTATAGAATTTGTCCTAAAGGAGAAAATGTGAATTTAGACAAATTAAAGGTTTATTAACGACATCTCTTTTAATAATACACCAGAAAGTTCTGGGGTGACAGAGAGGATAGTGTCTAGGCTTGGGTTTGGAAAGTACAAGTTTCCTGCTCTCCCTGGCTATCCCTAACTGATCCGACGGACGGGATGGTTACTTTTAAAACCTGATTTGGAAATTAATCAAAACCCTTTGAGCTTAGAAAACATGAATATGCCTAACTCGAGGTTAGACTGAGTTGCGATGTAAACCTGCCCGGAACCAACCGGCATATCCAGTATTTGCAACAATATCTGTCTAATGTGAGTGTTAGCGGCTTTAATCTATTTAATTAAAGATAGAACAATAATGGTAAGGTTAAGATAACTAACACACTTAACCAATGCAACATGATAACCAGACCGGTGGGTGGGGTTAGGTTCATACAGACACTTAACGCAGTTAAGCTAGAATGGGAGGGTTAAGTCCATAGGAACACTTAACCAACTTAACACAGTTAAGCTAGAATGGGAGGGCTAAGTACATAGGGACACTTAATCAACTTCACATGGTAGGGGTTAAGTAACTAAGAAAACACTTAGCCAAATTAACATGTTAACTAGACTAGAAGATGGGGTTAAGTAAAGTTAATACACTTAGCCAACTTGATATGTCAGCTGGATTAGACCGTAGGGTTAAGTAAACTTGAACACTTAACCATCAGATTGTGATAAAGGAATTGGGCTAAGTATAAAACATGAAGGGATAATACTTAACCACAAATAACATGTTAGTTAAAACAGACGGGCAGGGAACACTTAACCAATACAGGATGAAAGGGCTAGGGTTTAGTAATAAGAAATACTTAACCAATATAACTTGGTTTGTGGTAGGGTTAAGTCAACATGAGTTGCTGATGACACTTAACCAGTTTAACAGGATAAATGAAGAGGGTTAAGTTATCTTGAATTGACTAATGACACTTAACCAATCCAAATTGACGGGAAAGAGAACTAAGTAGTAAACCTTAGTTAAGAAAACAATGATTCTGGAGACTAAGTGGTAAATCTTAGTTAGTAAAACTAAGTAGTAATTCTTAGTATAACACGGGAAGGAGCGAATGTCCGTCTGAGTAAAAAGGAGGCTCCAACGATTTGGGTTACGAAGCCCGAGGCTTCGAGGGGACGTGAGGGTACTCTTGGTATCCCTCTGTGAGGCTACAGATGATCCTCCTGGGCTCACAGAGGTTAAGGTCTGCGTAGAAGAACCAGGGGTATGCCTTGGTTGCAATATATGGCAACCTAAAGACTAGGATGGACCGACGTGATTCGGCGAGAAAACGGTAGCCCTGTGATAGCTACTCGTCGTCTACCATGCATCTTCAATCAATCGAGATAGGTGAAGCGGAAAGGCGGAGAATCCAAAAGACCATATACTTGCTATCTAGTTATGGGTGAGGATGGCCATAGGATAGTGGGGGCACCGAGGGCCTGCGTATAGTTCTCATTTTTCAAGGTGTGCCTTTCATTAGTTGAGGGAGGGGTCAAGTGGGACCATAGCCACTGGAATAAAAACAGACCTTAGCATCTGCATCGGCAGATATCCGAAAGCTCCCGACCGAGTTCTGTATTCCTTGATTTGCCCTATCAC
Organism: Allium sativum; assembly: GCA_030737875.1. Taxonomy (NCBI): domain Eukaryota; kingdom Viridiplantae; phylum Streptophyta; class Magnoliopsida; order Asparagales; family Amaryllidaceae; genus Allium; species Allium sativum. The sequence goes on from CM060913.1 coordinate 42,171,286, forward strand.
AGGACTCGGGCTGCACATTATAGGACATGTGCATCTAGACAAGCAATAACGATTCGCGATACATGCGTGGGGAAGTATAGGAACACATACCACTCTAGGTAGTGTGTCCTAGACTTGGGGGCATCGTTCGATAGGTAGCATAATCCCTAGTTGAACTAGGTGGCATTAACCCTAAATCCGGAAAGCGTTCAGCAGATAGCGTAAACTCTAGTTGAATCTAGAAAGCACTTGATAGAAAACCCTATATTAGATCTAGGTAATAAATAATAAATGTAGGCCTGAAGGCAACGAAAGCTACAGGGATTGGGATCACGTTATCGTTACTAGTTGGGACACTAGTTAGGTGGTGCAGAGATATGGAAACCAGTATAACAAGGAAATAGCGAAGCGGCGAGAGTATTAGAGCATATCCAGATTATCTTAGCTTAGCACATCTTGTGATTATCTTGTCTAATCTTGCCAACCCTATCATCATGGTGTTATCTTGTATTCTGTTAATTCATGTCATTCTATTTTCCATGTTCACATGCTAGAAGTTACTGAACTTACTCAGGCTTTATGTCTGACTCTGTTTTTCTTTCGTCTTCTTTTCTTCCGTTCCCCCCCCCCCCCAGGTAGTAAAGGAGGGAATAGTATAGCTCAGGTTTAAGTGGGACTGTCACTCTTTCCCAGCTTGAAGATTTGTCGAAGTTTTTGCTTGGATTCTCTTTTCAGATGCTATGGCTGGTTCTTGCTACATTGGGGAATATAAATGTATTTTTATGCTTCTTTATTTTGTAAGACAGATGATACTCTGATATTGTAAAGAAATCATTGTACAAACTATTTTATCAATAAAGCAAAGTTTTATTTTCCGCTGTTTAATTTCTATCTGTCTTGTAATTTATCTGCATCTTCTACCCTAAATGCTCCACAGAACTTAGTGCATTCCCTTTGTGAGTGACACTAACGGATGTGGGGTGTTACACATGTTCTCTTATCACAAGTAAATCTCGCTTAGATCTATGCAAGTTGATGGAGAAATGGTAAGATTGGCAGAGAAATGGTGAAATGTCCTTAAATGCAAGGAGTATGAAGGAGGATCTTCGAGCTCTTTGCCACTTAAATGATCTCGATGGAAACCGTGGCCGATTAGGTGATAGATCTTTGAATGGAGATGACAAATGAAGGTACGATTGCTAGGACTGCTTAGGAATGGCGATAGGAAGGATTCGACAACACTTCATGGTTCCAAGGAATCAATCCCTTTAATGGTGGAAGCCATAGCCTATTTATAGGGGAGCTTCGATGAAGAAATAGGCTGGAATTCATATAGGCAGGTCCCTGGTCGAGCATGCAGTATTTACAGAAATGCCACTATGCTAGCTTTTTCCAGCTATTGTCAGTTGTCAAGACCGATCACCCAGATGAATGTACGACCGACCAGGAGTGCGCGACCGACCAGGACTCATCATAAGTCCTTCTCTGCTCGACTGGTAGTTGGAATCTGAATGACGTAATGGTGTTCTACCAGGGAATGAATGATCGACCAGGGTTGTAATGTGCAAGCAACTGGGATACGAGTGAGGGATAAGACCAGAGATGATTGGAGGACCAAGGATCGACCGACCATAGGGAGTGGTCGACCGATCAGGCTACCAACCGGGCTCCCCTTACTTGTGATCATCTGAATAGGATGTTGCATGACCAGGGTTGCAGTGAGCGAGCAACCGAGATAGGATGAGCGACCGACCCTAGTGTTTGGATATTTCACATGTGTGAGTCAATATAAAGCTTGTTCTGTGTTATTGAACGATCGATCATGTGATTAGACCATGTGCAAGCGGTATGAACGGGCGACCTCTTCAAGATGTACGACCGAACCTTCTGAATGCATGATCGAGCATGTGGATGCATAAGTGACTGTCTGATTGTAAGCTATGTTATGCTCGACCTCACTTGTCTGACCGACCTCCTATGCCATGCTCGATCTTTGGTGCGTTTGAACTCCCTTACCTGTACGACCCCTATGGTATGAACGACCCCTGTCGTATGTGCGGCTAGGACATGCTCGACATATCCTTATGATGTTTAACCAATACAAGCGTTCGACCCATGGTTTTAATATAGTTTTAATCATTCAATCATGTATACGACTTTTAAGGGATAAACATGAGGCAAGATCTAATATGCAAACTAGCGTTGAAAAAGAGGAGATAAGGCGATGACAAAGAAGGAGAAGAAGGATAAGAATATGGCTCGGCTAGATAAGGAAGGAAGGACGAAAGAAAGAAGTTGAGGGGGTGGTTTGGACGCAACTTTTACGGTTGAGTCCAAGGTCCAAATCGTACCAAAGCTCACCAACTAATTGAACATTCTAGTACAGCACTAAACAGTCAACTACCAAATGTGTTTTGGACAGAGGTTGAACCTTGCCTTATTGGGCCAGATTAAAATATTAATCGTCCTGCGTCATCTTTTAAGATTTAATGTGATTCGAAAAATAATACTTACCCTCATTAACGCGGCATTTAAAGACCGTAGTTAAACTCTAAACCAACTCCAAGGATTTATAGTCTCAACAACGATGCTGCAACTACACAACGAACGAATGAACAATCCAGCTAGAAATCCGTAATATAAAATAAAATGGATTTTCCCCTTACCTAGTTGACAACAGACAGATGATTCAAAATCAAATACCTCAAAAATAAGGATGAAGGATTTTCTTAGCCTTTTCAAAGAAATTTAAGACTTTTCCAAATACGGAATTTATTAAAGTCTAACGGTTTCGTATTTATAAATCCATTTTATTAGTACCATTATTTATATTCCAGTTTATATTCCAAACTGGAAAAATCTTTTCATGTTCAAAAATTTTGGATCTTTAAAATCTTAAGAATTAATTGTGATAATTTCGATAACTTATCCAATATATATAGGAAGTGGGATACTATAAACACAAGGAATGAATATTTATTATTTTTAAGTTTAGCAGTATATTCCTTGTCATTTCTAATTCTTTCCTCCTACCAATTGGATTATGTTTATTAAAATTACACAAAGCCCCAAAAAAATATTTGAAACATGAATATATTAAAATCTAAAAAACATATCTTTATAAAACTGGGCCTATATAAAACCAGTTTCCGAAGCCATATTCGAAACTCGTTTTTACTCATTCCAAATGGTTTTAAAGATTAAATTTCCTCGAATACAAGGCCAAGAACTTAATTGAATGTTTCAACAAAGATAAATTCGGAAATTCAACAAAGTAACAAATTGATATACCTCGTAATTATATTTCCGAAATGGATATGACATACTAATGTGAGCTTTTACCCTTTTGGATCAGGTCATGATCTTAACCAGAACTACTGAATAAAACTAGAAACCAGAAAAGTGACAATCTTGGTTGTAGTTGGATTTTTGTACTATATATATTATTCCAGTTTCCAAACTCAAATCCAATGGAATCCACTATATGTCATCCTCATGCTCTTCACAATAAGATCGCTAATGTTCTGTGGAGTAAGACATAATTGGCCAGAAACCTGAACTCAACATATTCCAACCCTTAGTTGTTTAAAGCCTATTTTACTATAATTAGGCCCAAAACTATTTCATCATTGAAATAAATTAAAATCGAGAAAGAAAAATGAAGAAAAATAGAAACTAAAATCAAATTACATTCTCTCACGAGTCCTAATTTAACTAATTCCTCTGATTGTTTAACCTAAGATCTGATACCAAATGTTACACCCCACACTTTTCTGTGCTCAAATTTTGAAAAAAATCGAAACTCAAAAACATCCAAGCATAGAGCGTCTAAATCTAGTACTTGCAATAAATGAGCATGAGTAGAATTAGAGTACGATAAGATAACTCATAGAAGAAACAAAATAGGATGACTTGTATTAAATCAAGTAATTACCTTTTTCAAAGTAAGTCACTTTGCCAATACCGAGCATGAGAAAGAATGAGAACCGAAAACCAAACTTAAACACCTGTGAGAATCTGACCTTCTCTAAAAAACCTGGGTGGTTGTAATGAAGAGGGGGGAGGGGGGTCAGAACAACAAGATTCCAGTGAACAGAAATTGTACATAACAGGTCATAATACACAGATGTATCCCTTTTGGTTCAACCCAAGATGTATGCCTACCAATGTTATAGATTCCAGCCTAACCTTGTAAGTGTTTACGCACGAATTTGCTACTCTTTTCCCAAAGTAGTATTCTAAGATACAATACCAAGATAGTTTGTTTACACATATATTTAGGAAGCCCTTTAAATTATAATTTAATTGATTGTTATACCGAGAAGTGAACCTAAACTGTGGAGTTCTCACATACGTATATACCTTTCCATCCACTTTCCCTTTATTAATTTCTGCCTTATTATCAATGATAGATAGGGTGGATTCTCTTGATTACTTAAGACCCTAGGCGGACACATTGGTCGGCGGACTAATTGGTGACTTAATACCTCTTGATAACTTGTTCCATATATTTATAAACTACAAAGCACTATCTACGAGCCCTACTAGTTAAGGCTTCCGTCATTCACTCATATACTTATGCCCCACATAAGATGGTATTTTATCGCTCGTTATACATTCTGGCTAATCTTACTAAATAACTGTCATAGTCGTTTACTACTTCCCGTACGCTAGGTAGCCATATCTGACTTTTTTAATTTCCAGGTTTTGGTAGACAATAGACACACATGCCATTTAAGACCCCTATACTGAAAGACCTATCCCCAGGTGGACTCTTCAACCTGTAACAACCTGGAATTTCAGAACCAATTTAAAATTTTGATTTGAGCCATTTTAAGGAACATGGAAATATAAATTGGTTATTTTTGCTAAATAAAATTTGAGAATAAGTTTTGAAATTAGTTTTTATATTTTATTTGACTTAAGACAAACTTAGTAATATTATTAAATTGAGTTATAAGCCTTGTATTTGAAAATTTTGAAATTTGATTTTTTAAAATCATTGCATAGCCCTTAAAAAGTGAAATTTCACTAGCGAGCTCAGAATTTGACGACACCATTTTTGCTAGATTCGGAATAATAAGTCATGCTAGGTTTCAAATTTCACGCAAAATGGACTCAGTATGTGGTCGTGAGAGGCAAATGCGTTTGAGACAAAATTGACAATTAGTTTAAAAAGGAATGTTATTGAGACGATCTCAGAATTCGATGACACTTTTCTTCTGGATTTGTATCATCAAATAATTGTAGAATCCAAAATTTCATAATTTTTGGAGTTAGCGTGTAGGCACGCAAGAAGAAAATGTATGCAAAAATCACATTTTTGAAGCTAATTTGAGCATAATTGAGAAATTAAACGGAAGAAAAACGAACTTTGAATTCGACGAAACTACGTTTTTGGATATGTAATTCCATATATTATCATGTGCTGAAATTTCTTAGAAAACAGACATCGTTTGTAGTCGGATGGTCAGAGAGAAAAGGATACGAAATCTCTTACTTAAACCACTTTCTCCTTTCTCTCTTCATTACTCCTCCTTCTCCACTTCCTCCTTCTTTCTAAAATAAATGGCCTCTCCCCCAAACCCTTGTCGCTGCTGCCGCACCTCCATCACCCCCCGCTGGCCTCCTACAACCGCTCCTCCTCCTCCGGCACCAACCCCTCTTCCTCTCCTCACTCTCCTCTTCTCTAAAACCCTAAAACCCATTTCCTCCACCAAATAACCTCCCTAGATCCTACCCACCACCACGGCCGCCACCCTCCCCTCTGGACCGCGCTGCCTACAACCCCCTCCTCCTTCGGTCGTGGACCCCACTTCATCCAAAAACTCCTCCTTTGCGAAAATCTCGTTTTACAAAAACACCCCCGTTTCTGGCCAAGGCCCTATATAAGAAAGTTGTAGATCTCGTTTTTCTCTATGAAATTCATATATCAAAATCGAATTATGGAATTCGGAGCTACTCTAAAAATGCAATCAAAGTTCCCTGGCCTGGAGTTTTTTTTGGCGAATTCCCGCAAGTCCAAGTAATTTTGGGAGAAAGGACCCTAGGGAAAAGATGACCGGAATGGCATTTACGTGTTGGTGACCAAGTTTGCTGAAGATTGGAGGTCGTATGCAGACTGTAGAGCCAAAATGGTGAATTCGGGTTGTGAAAAGTAATAACGGCGAGTGCGTGACGAGAAAGAAAAGCCTGCATAAGAATTGTCATGGAGTTTGATTTATCTATTGGGTCAGAAATTCTATCTTGAACATTTATAGTGAGAACTATCACTAAATTATTTTGTTATGTTATTATATTATAAAATGTTATATGGTTCCTAGTAGCTCACATCCCAATTGTTTGCAAACTCATGGATGAATGAATGATTATGTATGTTATGAGTTTATTGTGAACTGGAAATATTTAACATGTTAAAAATAATGTTTATATTATTGTGGTTGTTGAAATTGGATATAAATATCCATTTAGAATTTAAACAGTGAAAATTCTTTAGTTTGAAAATTTATTCAAATCAAATTAGAAATGATTAAATTCATGAATCAGTAATGAATTTAATTGCTTGTTGTTGGTTGATAACCTCGTACGGGTCTTCAGAAGATATTTGATTTACACATCTCCCTTGTATATAGCTCGTATGTTAATCGATTAGTTAACAAACGAAATAAGTGTCATTAAATCATTTGAAGCTTATATGAAAATAAAACGCATTTGGATGTTGATAGTTGTTTGCAACTATTGTTGGATACATATGTGAATGTAATCCGTATAAATTTATTTATATGGACATCGGTCGAATTTTATTGCAATCCACAATGAATATGAATATTCTTATAATTTAATATTCAATGAAGATTAGAAGTTTGATGTCTAATTTTGGATGGACAAAAAAATAGAAAAATATGAAGCCGAGTGAAAGTATAAAAATGTTATTTTAACTCAAATGAAATCTTATATCGATTTTATTCATTTTGAAAAAAATTGAATATTCGGAAGACTAAATTTCAAAATCTGACATCTTGAAAATATTATCATTTGAGATCATAATAATAAGGAATGTTAAAGTTTTGTTTAAATGTGAAATCGTTTTCAAATGAATTTATAAACGTTCATAAATGTTTTGAATGGAAATCGATGAAATATATTATATATGTTTAAATGGCTTGAATAGAATGCGTCGCACAGCGACCGTTCACAAATTTTGACCATTAACTTTGAATGGACATAACGGAAGATCCGACCGTCAGATTCTCCTAAAACTGGAATTGTTAGGTTCGTATCGAAAAGATCTTTCCAATGAATATAAGAGGCTTAAATTTTGAATGGTTAGATTTAAATTTAAGTCCAAATCAGTTTTGAAAAAGGTGGCTATGGATGCAGTTTAGTGGCCGATATTGGAAACCGATTGTAAGGGCCTCAATAAAATTATTAAAAATATGATTAAATTATCTAAACTCATAATAAATGACTAGGAAAGATTTTGGATGAAATATTTCATATTTGAAAAGATAAAAGATATTTTTATTCGAATGAACTAATTAATAACTAGAATAATGATCCAATGATTTTTAAAAATTATAAATTGGATTTGTGAACGGTTTTGTTATAACCACAAGTTTCCAATATTTAATCTGGAATTAAATGGAGAATGGGATTTTGGGTTTGTCATAAATGGTATCTTTATTACTACCGTTCTTAAACCCAGTTATGGAAGGAATTAATCTTTTAGTTAGGATTTAAGAAAGTTTTCCAGTTTATTTAATTAAATAGGGATTCAATGGAATTAGGTTAATAATAATCGAGATGAGAGTTTGAAGGAAGGCGTTTACTATTTATTGAATTTAAAAGGCATTGCCGCTATTCCACTTATAGTATTGGTCGGATATGGAAATTAATATTGATTATAAATTTTTCAGATTTCCATGATGATTCCATATTAAATGGAAGATGATTGTGGGTTTATTGTGAATGGTGTTTTTACATGACGTTCGTTCTTTAACCCAAGTAAAAATAAGATTAATTTCCAAAGGTTGAATAATCATTAATTAATGATTTTTGGGGTTAAAACTAAGTTGGAGTTTTAACGAATCTTTAGATAGATTGAAATGTGAATGAGGTAATTCAATTTACCGAATTCAAGAAATGTTCAAGATGGAGTATCACCAGTTTTACTCCATGTGATATTTAAATCTTTAATTAGATTTGAAGTTAAATGGTAATTAAATTTACCAATAAAACGATGGGTGTTAAATATGGAGTACCATCGGTTTTGCTCCATGGGATGAATAGGCTGGGATTGGGATGAAAACTGAATAATTACTTCGGTAAGGCACGTTAATCCTGACTAGTCGATAAACCTTAATTTGGTTTAAGTTGTGAAAAGATATTACAAAATCTTTTGAAATGATTTCCAGGAATATATGAATAAAAGAATACTCTGGATTGGAATGAGATGTGTGCTATATTTGTATACTTATAACATGATTATAAAGATGCGCCAGTTATTAGGAAAGACCGGGTTTAACCCATTCTGGATAACTATTACAATGATTAATAGCCGACGATAAAGACGGTGATTGAAGACCAGAGATCTTCACATCGAATGAATGATTACTTATGCCTTGATTCGGTTGATCCCCCGAGGTAAGGTAATAAGTGATGGTCATCCAAACGTACTTTGTGATCGACCATATATGCGAGTACCTATCTCCTTTATTAGACATATGGGAAGAGGAATAAGGTGCCTTTGATTTCGTTTAGAACCAGAATGTACTTGTAAATGGATTGTATGTTTGATATTGTACTTCGTGCTATATATGTTGATCTCTACTAAATATGTATCTATTTGGTGGTGGAGAATTTATTCTCTTACTTATCACCCTTCTCTGATATGTTTGAGCTTAGAGGTTATATGTTGGTTGAAATCATTGGTACAGTATGGACTGATAATTTGGCATGCTGAGATGCATTGATCAAAGCTTTTGTTGAAAAGCAGGGCCTTGTGGATGATGATCAAAGCACAACATTAAATAGGTAGCTTTGTGTATATCGTTAATTTGCGAGCCTCACACCCTAGTATGAGTCAAAAATGGGATGAGGGACTGTAAGGAGAACTTGTATTTCTTTCTAACTAGAAGTGGTGTCATGGTATGGAACCCAGACATTTTTTACTTATGTGGACGATGGATAGCGAGGTGCCTTGGATATAGAGCTGACTAAAAGACTCATGTGATAGGTCCAATAAGACTGGAAAACGCATTTTTCTGGAACTACCAATCCGCAAAAGTAAGAGAGGACTGGCACCACCAAATCCCAGAGTTGCTAAGGGCGCGATCCTGAGACATATGACAGAGTTTCTTGAAACCGGTGAGGAATGATCCATTACCTCGACTTATAGATGGAATCCAGTTTCCAATATGTGACTTTTTAGTTTTAGTTGTAAACCTATATGGTGAAATAGTAAGATGGCGTACCATGTCGTCTATGGTTGATACATTTATATTCAAAGTTGTATTCCATACTGTGCACCTATAATAATATCAAAACTATTTGTTTTAAGACGTACCAAACACGTTTGGCTATTATAAGATAAAACTCCATCCTCCGGCTTATGTTGCATTGTGTGATGGGACCTGAGTCTTATAATAACTTCATTTTTTTTTTCCAAAAATCATTGTGTTGTTTTATGTTTAAAACTAGTATTCATGGGTGTAAACCCGTTCCGTGTTATACGGCGTGGCCCCGTGAATTACCTTATTTTAAAGTAAAGTTTTAATAATTGTTTTAGCTCTCACACCAGTTCCATGACTGACTCGGAGTTTATTGTTTTTTGTCTAAACGTAGAGTGGCCATATTTTCCACATGGGCAACTAGTAGTTTCGGTTTTGCAGATTATTTATTTTCACAGGATCCTGGAAACCAGTTGGAGCTTTGTTCGGAAAGCTCTGTATCTGTGTATTGCTTTCAGTTGTTTTTCTGCTGCATTGTATTTATTTACATAATATTTCCGCTATTATGTAAATTATTTGTTTTCTAATATTTGTATTTCCGCTGTATAATACTTATTCGTACTCTGATATATTCTTGTACTCTAATGTAAATTGTTGTAATAGCAATGAAAAGTTTTGTTGTTATGCGTTCCGATGCATCGTGTTCTCACACAATCCACGTTCCAGTTCGTTCTAGCTTGGGTGGGGTTTCGGGGTGTGATAGAGTGGTATCAGAGCTTTGGTTTACAAAGCTCGAGAACAAGACACATTATAATTGAACAAAAGAATTCATCAGGGATAGGATTAGTAACATTATATTTAAGAATACTCATTAAGATAGGATCAGTAGTATCATAGAATGAGAAACTCGTTAGACATGGGGTTAGTAATTCCCTAGATATAGTAGAGAGTGATATGTTTATAAATAACGCATTTGTGATTATATATAACCCAATCTTAAAAAATTTATTTTCGAATATATAAAAGTTATATGTTTAAAATGTGTTAAGCAATTAATTGTTTGTGTGATTGTTTGATTTCCTATTTGATTACTTATGACGTCTAATTTAAAAAATTAAAGGAACCTTCGGCGATTTTGGACATTAAATATATGAACACACTTGTTATATAATTTAATTGAGTAAAGTTAAATTGAATTGCGAATTTAGTTAGAATTAGATATATATATACACATATATTTTTAAGAAGGTTATTGACTAGATGTTGAGTAAAGAATAAATTGCTTGCCCGACAAGCGTGTGCTCCTTTATAATTTGGTTGCGCAATTTTATTATTTTTATCACTACTGTGAATGAAATGAATGCACTGTGATGGTTGCTTTGTGTGAAATTGAACATACGCCATAGAATATTAACCAATAATTATGGACTACGTCGCATAACATTTTATTGAAGATAGCATAACACAGCATATTCCATATAAGCATTTGGTGCTTATGTGACAAGGTTTGCAGTGCCATATTAGCAAGATGCTTGTATGGCGAAGACTGAATTACAGGTTGAACTGAGGACTGACTATGGACTTAATAACATATAACGGAAAATTGCAAGATTTAATAACAAGCCCTACACAAGACAGGAGATGACAAAAATATACACGTCTCTCTTGTTTTAGATACGACACATGGATTGTGATAAATTCCTGTCACCGGGTCAAGGAATGATTGTTTTTTCACATCTCCCTTGAGCATAAATAACTCACATTTGATTTGTATGTGATATTTGATTTATCGGGTGCCTAATACGACCCAATAAATTTGTTCAGATTAACTCGTACAAAGGAGGTATGGTGAAATTTTTCAGAGATTTAAGGTGTTATCCAAATTTCTAAGTAGGGAAGATTGTAACCACCCGGAATTTCAGAGCCAATTTAAAATTTTTATTTCATCTATTTTAAGGAATATGGAAATGTAAATTGGTTATTTTTGCTAAATAAAATTTGAGAATAAGTTTTGAAATTAGTTTTTATATTTTATTTCACTTGAAACAAACTTAGTAAAATAGTTAAATTGATTTATAAGCCATGTATTTGAAAATTTGAAAATTTGATTTTCTAAATCATCGCATAGCCTTTAAAAAGTGAAATTTTGCAAGCGAGCTCAGAATTCGACGAGACAATTTTTGTTGCATTCATAATAATAAGTAAGGGCTAGATTTCAAATTTCATGCAAAACGGAGTCAGTATGTGACCGTGAGAGGCAAACCCGTTTGAGGCAAAATTGAGAGTCAGTTTACAACAGAACATTATTGAGACGATCTTAGAATTCAATGACACTTTTATTCCTTATTCATATCATCAAATAATGGTAGAATCCAAAATTTCATATTTTTTTGGAGTTAGCACGTAAGCATGCTAGAAGAAAATGTACGCTAAAATTGCATTTTTGAAGCTAATTTGAGCACAATTGAGAAATTTAATGGAAAGTCGAACGAACTCGGAATTAAACGAAACTTGATTCATTGGATTAGTAATTTCATATGTTATGATGTGCCTAATTTTCATAGCAACCAGAGATCATTTGAAATTGGACGATCGAAGAGAAAAGGAGACGAAACCACTTTCTCCTTTTTCTCTTCATTATTCCTCCTCCACTTCCTCCTCCTATCTAAAATAAATGGCCTCTCCCCCAAACCCTTGCCGTCGCTACCACACCTCCACCACCCGCCGCTGGCCGCCCGCAGCCGCTCCTCTTCCGGTGCCACCCCTCCTCCTCCTCTCCTCTCTCTCCTCTTCTCTAAAACCCTAAAACTCACTTCCTCCCCAAAATCACCTCCCTATACCCCACCACCGCAGTCGCCACCCTCCTTTCTGACCTGCGCCACCTGCAGCTGCCTCCTCCTTCGGTCGTGGACCCTACTTCATCCAAAAACTCCTCATTTGCCAAAATCCCATTTTGAAAAACAACCCTCTACCTTCTTTGCTCAATAACTTTTCATCTATGCGTTTCTGGCCAAGTAGGGGTGTAAATCGGTCGGACCAAACCGGACAGAGGAGTGTTCAGTTTCTATCCTAAAAAAATTGGACCGAACACAGACCAAACCATTTTTTTCTTGGACAAATTTCTTTGCCCTAATTCGTGTCCTAAATAAAATCGGCCAGATAAGGACATATGTTTTTCGGATAAGGACATGATCGGACTCGGTCGAACATGGCTATTTATATCACATTTTGAATATTTTACTAGATTTTCTCTCAACTATACGATGAATTACAAGTTATTCGGACGAATTCGGATGAGCCCAGACCGAACATGATTTTTTCTCGCACAAATTTTGTTGTCCTAACTCGTGTCCTATATGAAAATAGTATGGATTTGGACGGACGTATTTCGGTCATGGACACGAACGGACGTCGCGCATTCGGACAAAATTTACAGCCTGTGGCCAAGGCCCTATAAATGAAAGTTGTAGATCTCTTTTTTTCTCTATGAAATGCACTTATCATAGTCAAATTTTGGAGTTTGGGGATGCTCTAAAAATGCGATCAAATTTTGCTAGCCCGGAGCTGCTTTTAGCGAATTCCCACGAATCCAAGCGTTTTTAGGAGAAAGTGCCATATGGAAAATTGTCCAAAATGGCATTTCCGTGCTGGTGACCAAGTTTGGTGAAGATTGAATATCATATGCGGACTGTAGAGCCATAATGGTGAATTCGGGTTGGGGAGAGTAATAACGGCGAGTGCGCGATGAGAAAAAAAACCTACATAAGTGTCATGGAGTTCGGTTTAGCTATTAGGTAAGAACTTCTATCTAGGGGTGTAAATCGGTCGGACCGGACCAGACGGAGGTGTGTTCAATTTTTGTCATAAATTAAATCGGACCGGACATGTACCGAACAAAAAAATTTCTCAAACAAATTTTTTTGTTCTAACTCGTGTCCTAAATAAAATCGGTTGGACTAGGACATATGTTTTCGGACATGGGCGCGTACGAACTTAGTCGGACATGACTATTTGTATCAAAATTTATACTTGTTGTTTGGTTTTCCCTCAACTATATACCGAATTACAGGGAATTCGAACGAATACGGACCAAACGTGACTTTTTCTTAGACAAATTTTGTTGTCCTAACTCGTGTCCTAAATGAAAATCGGACGAACTCGAACGGACACGAGCGAACATTCGAACAAAATTTATAGCTTTACTTCTATCTTGGAAATTTATAGTGAGAACTCTCACTAATTTATTTTGTTATGTTATTATATCATAAAATGTTATACGGTGGCTGGTAGCTCCCATCCTAGTTGTTTGCAAACCCGTGGATGAATGAACGATTATGTGTTTTATGATTTTATTGTGAACTGGAAATATTTAACATGCTAAAAAAAATGTTAATATTATTATGGTAGTTGAAATTGGATATAAATATCCATTTATAATTTAAACAGTGAACATTAGTTAGTTTGAAAAATTATTCGAATCGAAGTAGAAATGATTAAATTCATGAATTAGTAATGAATTTAAATTGCTTGTTGTTCGTTGAAAACCCCACACAGGTCTTGGGATAATATTTGATATACACATCTCCCTTGTATGTAGATCTTATGTTAATCGATTAGTTAAGAAATAAAATAAGCACCAATAAATCATTTGAAGCTTATATGAAAATTAGACGCATACTGGATGTCATTTTCGATGTTGATAGTTGTTTGCAACTATTATTGGATTCATATGATGAATGTAATCCGTATAAATTTATTTATATGGACATTGGTTGGATTTTATTCCAATCCAGAATAAATATGAACATTTTTATAGTGTAATATTCAACGAAGATTAGAAGTTTGATTTTTGATGTTCGATTTTGGAAGGACACTAAGATAGAAAAATATGAAGCTGAAATAAGTATAAAAACACTATTTTATATTGATTTTATTTATTTTGAAAAAAATGAATATCGAGAAGACTGAATTTCAAAATCTGACATCTTGAAAATATTATCATTTGAGATCATGATAATAAGGAATGTTCAAATTTTATAAAAGTGAAATTGTTTTCAAACGAATTAACAAACGTGTTATCAAATACGTTTTGAATGGAAATCGACGAAATATATTACATATATTTAAATGGATTGAATAGAACATGTTGCACATCAATCGTCCGCGAATTTCGACCATTAACTTTGAAGGGACGCAACGGAAGATCCAACCGTCGAATTCTCCTAAAATCGGAACCGTTGGGTTCGTATCGAAAAGTTCTTTCTAATGAATATACGGGGCTTAAATTTGAATGGTTAGATTTTAATTTGATTCTAACTCAGTTTTGAAAAAGGTCGCTATGGATGAACTTTGGTGGCCGAAATTGGAAACCGAATATAAAGGCCTTCATAAAATTATTTAAAATATGATTAAATTATGTAAAATCATAAAAAATGATCAAGAAAGATTTTGGATGAAATATTTCATATTTGAAAAGATAAAAGATATTTTTATCCGAATGAACTAGTTAATAACTAGAATAATGATCCAATGATTTTTTAAAGTAATAAATTGGATTTGTGAATAGTTCTGTTATAACCACAAGTTTCCAACATATAAATTGGAATTAAATAGAGAATGGGATTTTGGGTTTGTCGTGAATGGTATCTTCATTAATACAATTCTTAAACCCAGTTATGAAAGGAATAAATCTTTTAGTTGAGATTTTGAGGAAGTTTTCCTGTTTATTGAATTAAATTGGGATTGAGTGGAATTCGTCTAATAATAATCGAGATGAGTTTCTGTAAAGGAAGGCATTTAGTATTTATGGAATTTAAAAGGCTTTGTCATTATTCCACTTACAGTATTGGTCGGATATGGAAATTTATGTCGATTATAAATGTTCAGATTTCCGTAAATATTCGATATTTAATGGAAGATGATTTTAGGTTTATTGTAAATGGTGTTTTTACATGACATTTGTTCTTTAATCCAAGTAAAAACAAGATTAATTTTCAAAAGTTTAATAATCATTATCTAATGATTTTTGGTATTAAAACTAAGTTAGAGTTTTTATAAATCTTTAAAAAGATTGAAATGTGAATGAGGTAACTTAATTTATTGAATTCGAGGAATGTTCGAGATGGAGTATCACCAGTTTTACTCCATGCGATAATTAAATATTTAATTAGATTTCAACGTTAAATGGTAATTAAATTTACCAATAAAACAATGGGTGTTAAATATGGAGTACCACCAGTTTTGCCCCACGGGATGAGTAGGTTGGGATAAAAATTGAATAATTACTTCATTAAGGCTTGTTAATCCCAACTAGTTCATAAACCTTAATTTGTTTTAAGTTGTGAAAAGATAATATAAAATATTTTGACATGATTTCCAAGAATATATGAATAAAAGAATATTCTGGATTGGAATGAGAAGTGTGTTATCTTTGCGCTCTTATCACATGATTATAAAGATGCACCGGTTATTCGGAAAGACCGGGCTTAACCCATTTTGGATAAGTATTACGACGATTAAAAATCGACGATGTAGACGGTGGTTGAAGACACGAGATCTTCACATCGAATGGATGATTACTGATGTCTTGATTGGGCTGATCCCCCAAGACAAGGTAATAAGTGGTGGTCGTCCAAATGTACTTGGAGATCGACCAGATATGCGAGGACCTCAATCCTGTATTGGACATATGGGACGAGGAATAAGGTGCCTTTGGTTTCGTTTAGGCTCAGAACGAACTTGTAAATGGATTGTATGTTTGACATTGTACTTCGAACCGTATACGTTTATCTCTACTAAATATATATCTGCTTTGTGGCGAAGAAATTATTCTCTTGCTTAACACCCTTCTCTGAGACGTACGAGCTTAGAGGTAAAATGTTGGTTGAAATCAATGGTATATTATGGATTGACAATGTGACATGCTGAGATGCAATGATCAAGGTTTTTGTTGAAAAGTAGGGCCTTGTGGATGATGATCAAAGCATGACCTTAAATATAGTAGCTTTATGTATATTTTTAATTCGCTAGCCTCACACCCCAGTATGAGTCAAAAACGGGATGAGGGACCGTATGGAGAACTTGCGTTTCTTTCTAGCTAGAAGTGGAATTATGTATGGAGCATAGACATTTTTTCTTATATGGATGATGGATAGTGAAGCGCCTAGGAAATAGAGTTGACTAAAAGGCTCATTTGATAGGTCTGATATAATCGGGAGACGTATTTTTCAGGAATTGTCAATCCGCAAAAGTAAGAGTGGACTGGGCCTACCGAATCACAGGGTTGCTAAGGGCACGATCATGAGCCATGTGCTAGAGTGTGTAACACCCCACCTCCATTAAGGTCACTCTCAAAGGGAATGCCTTAACTTCGGTGGAGCGTTTTAAGGTATAAGATACTAATAAATTACAAGACAAAAAATTTATGCAGCGGAAAAAGATCAATAATAATTCATAAATACTTGTTCAACACAACAATTCAACAACGGTTTCAACCTTCCAAATTATTACAACTTTTCATCTGTCTTGAAAACATAAAGAGGCAATACTGAAAATAAATTGACATAAATCCCCAATAAGTGCTTGACCATAGCCATAGCTCAAAAAGGAAAGTCCATGCCTTACACCTACGGTCTTCAAGCTTTGGCTAACCTGGATTAAGCAGAAGTGTTTCCTCCCTGCGGACCTTTGGGGGGGGGGGAGGAAGAAAAAAGCGAAAGGAAAATGGGTCATACATAAGTCTGGTCAGCCCAGTTATTTAATAGCATGTAAACAAGTAAAAGACTATGACATGAATAAACTGAACTTAGAATGATACCACAAGGATAGGGTAATCCTAAAACGAGGTAAAGTAAGATTTAACTAGATTTGGCTATTGCACCCACTTTTACTTCTCTGCACCCACCAAGAGCTGTTTAACTAGCAATGTATGTTCATGATAAAGTGATCCCATTCATGTATTGATCAGCTCCTACTCGTATTCATGTATTCCCGGTGTCATGCGGCCCTACGTGATTTTAAGTACTTGTGCTGGTTCCAGTATAGGGTGTATCAAGTCCTATAATGGCAACCCTGACACGATTCAAAGATGCACAAGTGTACGCCTGGTGCCCAGTGCCTTCGTTTTCTACTCCAGATCACGTGCACGCCCGTACTCTGTCAGAACCTACACTGACACACCTAACCGCCTCCCTTTTGACCACTTATATTCAACCCAGTAATCGAGCCCCACCCTGCCTAATTCAGGGTACCTTGATACATCCATGGGTCACTGCTGAAACGGTTCCCCGTTACTAGGGTTTTTCTAGTCAACATGCTAAATTGGTTAAGTGTCCTTGGTTTGACTTAACCCCTATCAATCTTGTCTAGTTAACATGTTAAGTTGGTTAAGTGTTTCCTCAATTACTTAACCCCACCAATCTTGTCTTGTTAACATGTTAAGTTGGTTAAGTGTTCCCTTAATTACTTAACCTCGCCATTTCTAGCTTGATTGTTCATGAGCTTTAATTAATTAACTAATTAAAGCACCAACCACTCACATTAGACTGGTATTGTTGTGGTTACTGGATGTGCCGGTCGATTCCGGGCTGTTTTACACCACAACTCAGTCTAACCTCGGGTCTTTCTGGGCTTGATACACTAACCTCTCACATTAGACAGGTATTGTTGTGGTTACTGGATATGCCGGTCGGTTCCGGGCAGGTTTACACCATAACTTAGTCTAACCTCGGGTTAGGCATATTCATCTTTTACATTTTATATATGTGAATTTTCTACAAGCGTTTCATGTCAAATATTTTAATTATGTTCAAGACTAATGGTATAAATTATACCATTCATGGCCTTAACCATTTACATGATTTTGGGCCCACCTACATTATTAACATGTTTTGATTTAATAACTATCCCAATGTTACCCCCGTTTGTTCGTTTGTATTAATCACGTAAAGTCATTGGGCCCGCATAGTATCCCAATTTATAAACAAGAGGTAAGGAAGGGAACATGCATAACATAGATTCAACCAAACATGTAAATTTTGCATAAAACTTTATTCATATAATTTAACATGTCACATGAACTTGCATATAATTTAGACTTAGATAATCATAAGCCAAAAACATGTTAATATGTATATCTAGGCATGTGTGAACATGACCTCAATTACAAACTAGCATATGACATAATCATGACATGTCCAATCCCAAGGCATGTATAATTTTAACATTAACATATAGGCGTGAACTAGATCTAATAAGGTGAACTTGCATAAGTCCACTTTACAAACATGCATATAAATATAGATCTAGTTTTGGATCTAACATGTAACTTGCATATGAACATATGTATAATTAGATCGTGACTTGGATCTATCATAAAACATATAACTTGAATTAATCATATGGACCTAGATAGATCTTGATATGGATCCAACATAAAAATTGTAACTTGAATATGAACATATGAACATATATAGGCATATGGATCTAACATAAAGCATATGAATATATATATATATATGTAGATCTTGACTTGGATCTAACATAATACATACAACTTGCATTAATCATATAAACATATATATGTAGATCTTAACATGAAACATATAACTTGCATATGATATTGATAGTTTCATTCTCAATCTTTAATAGATCCAATACCAAGTCCAATAATCCACAAACATTCCAAGACAATTCATGATGAAATCATCACAAGAAACAAACATGAATTAGCATCGTCAATATTATACAACATGGTATAATTCTGTTTTTCACTTTATATCAAATCATGTCTTAATTTTATTTACATCCAAAAGATAACTACACTTACAAAAGACAATCTTGATTTCTGGAATTTTTATTCTGAAGTTGAAATGCTCGCCTTTGATGTAGACAATCGTTGTTTTAGTTTAATTTTGATTTGATTTGGTTTGCCTCTTTTAATTTGCTTCAAGTTGAACGGCGGCTACTCGAGGTTGTCCAACGGCAGCATGACGGCTCTTGGTTTGATTTTTAATATGATTTAGGGTTGAGGTATTATGTTGCTTATATAGAAGTTTGATTTAATAGGAACCGTCAGATTAACCTAGAGCAAACCAAAGCCATTCAGACAAGATAGAATAGCCACATCAGCCCTAATGACTCAGTAAGGAGTCCATCAGAACCAATCAGATGACACATCTGCCTTAGAGCGAATCGGCCCACGGGTTGACAGCCAAACACCCTGAATCAACCCCTAGTCGACCCACGAGGCTCGGGCCGACCTCAAAAATGGGCCGGTTCGGTTATTCCCCCTCCCGATTCGCTGTTTTGAACTTTTTTGCATATTTATTTATTTAATTTTTGTATATATCTATATATATATATATATTTTTCTCATATGCATACAAACTTCTAGGCTTAATAACTTTTTCATAAGGTATCCATTTTACGCAAACCAAATGTCTATCTTGACCAAAATTTTGAGATGAACGTAATAGCACAACCCATTTCACTTAATTCTTCTTCTAAAAATTAAGTATTCTTTAATTTGTTAATTTTAATATTCTCAGAAAATTCAGGGTGTTACATTCTCCCCTCCTTAAAGGATTTCGTCCTCGAAATCTTCAAGATAAGAAGAATGCATCTTAACATCCAATCATCCGTCTACTCATCCATCATCCACAAGCATCCATTGTCCTTAAAAGTCTTCTAATGCCATATAAACATATGCAGAGTGTGTGTATATGTCTCTTATCTAGTGCAAAATCAGGCGGTCTACTGATCCAGTTGACCTCGTTAATGCGAATCATGAGGGTGCCATGAGTCCATTATGCATGCAATTTTTCCTATTCATAATTCTACATGAGTGCACAATCATTCATACAAATGCAAAGTCCATATGATAACACATTAAGTTTCAATCCACATACAATTTCATGTGTTTATATGCAAATGCAATATGAAAGTGATTGAGTTGATCTAGAACCTAATGTGTATGTGCATATGCATCCACGAGCAATCACTAGCAACCACTTGCAACCACTTTGCAACCATCAACCATAACATGTTTCAAATACATGTTTACATCAGTTGATTTCTACTAAGGATCAAGAAATAGAACTGAGAAGATAACTAAGCATAAACTTATGATAAAGGAGAGATCAAAGATGTACCCTCAAAAAGATAAGGGTAGGCTGCGCGTATCTTGCTTTCGGTCTCCCAAGTCGCGTCTTCTTCATTGTCACTCCGTTATACTTTAGCAAGCTTGACTTCACGGTTGCGTAGCTTTTTGACTTTCGTTCCCAAGATACGAGTTGGGATTCTTCTCACTGTTGCTTCTCGTTCCACTTCTACCTCATCTAGTATCTTTGGTTCCACCACTTCCGCAGACTCATGTAAGCACTTCCATAGGTGAGAAACATGAAAGACATTGTGAACTCCAGCCAACTTTTCAAGTAGCTCTAATCTATAGGCCATCGTCCCAATTCTTTCAATGATAGAAAAAGGTCCTATGAATCTAGGCGCCAGTTTCCCTTTGGATCCAAAGCGAACAACATTCCTCAAAGGAGATACTTTAAGGAACACTCTGTCTGCAACCTCGAACTCAAGGTCGGTCCTTCTTTTATCTGCATAGGACTTCTGTCTATCTTGAGCAGTCCTCATTCGTCTTCTTATTAGGTCTACCTTTTCTGAGGTTTCCCAAATCTTGTCTGGCCCAAGTATAAGCTTATCTGTGGATTCCCACCAACAGATTGGTGATTGACACGGTCTCCCGTATAAAGCTTCGAAGGGTGCCATGCCTATTGTAACTTGGTAGCTATTGTTGTAGGCGAACTCCACTAGAGGAAGATGATCTTCCCATGTCCCTCCAAAGTCAAGAACACACAATCTCAAGAGGTATTCTAAGACTCTGTTCACCCTTTCCGTCTGTCCATCAGTTTAGGGGTGGTAGGCCGTGCTTAAACATAGTTGTGTGCCTACAACCTCTTGCAAACTCTTCTAGAACTCTCTTGTAAAGATAGGGTCTCGATCGCTTACTATGCCGGAAGTTATCCCATGCAGTCGAACAATCTCTTTAAGATATAGAGATGCTAGAGATGAGATGGTCCTTCTACTTTTGACAGGTATAAAGTGAGCACTTTTTGTGAGCCAGTCCACTATTACCCAAATACCGGTATTGCCCCTTCTTGACCTAGGCAACCCATCAATAAATTCCATCGAAATGATATCCCATTTCCACTGTAGGACCTCTAGAGAATGAAGCAAACCACCAGGCTTCTTCTGCTCCGCCTTGACCTGCTGGCATATCATGCACTTAGAAACGAATTCAGCTACGTCCCTCTTCATGTCATTCCAAAAGAAAACTCTTTTGATGTCTTTATGCATTTTGTCTCCGCCTGGGTGTATGGTCAGCTTTGAATGGTGTGCTTCTTCTAGAACCGTTTTCACTAAATCTCTTACTTGTGGGACGCATAGCCTTCCATCCCGTCTCAAACATCCCTTATTATCGATGGAGTATCTATTGAGGTGACTTGAAGTCTCACCCCTAATAAGCTTATCTATTACATCTATAGATGAGGGTCTTCACGTTGTGCGGTTTCTATTGAGTCAAAAAGTGTAGGCCGCACTTCCATTGTTGCTAACAAGCCAGGTACAAATTCAAAGGAGGGTCTAAAGTCAAAGTTAGCTATGTACTCCAAGCTTTGCCTTTCTACAAAGAGAGGGCTTAAGGTCAGCTTCTTTCTACATAGAGCGTCTGCTACCACATTTCCCTTGCCAGGAGTATAAGAAATCTCAAAATCATATGAGGCAAGAAACTCCATCTATCTTTGCTGCCTCAAGTTGAGATCTTTCTGCGAGAAAAGGTACTTCAACGATTTATGGTCAGTAAACAATTCAAACTTCTCACCTAGGAGATAATGGGGCCAAGACATAAGAGCAAAAACGATGGCCGCAAATTCTAGGTCGTGGGTTGGGTAGTTTTTCTCATGAACTTTTTACTGCCTTCCACCGTAAGCTACTACCTTCCCTTCTTGCATCAAGAGAGCGCCTAATCCTGTACTGCATGCATCTGTGTATACGGTAAACATCTTGCTTCCATCAGGCAATGTCAGAAGTGGGGCTGTTGTTAGAGCCCTTTTCAAGCATTGGAAAGCAATATCGCAACCCAAATCCCAAGTGAAAACTAGGTTCTTCTTCGTCAACCTTGTAAGTGGAGCTGAGATTTTCGCAAAGTCTTTGATGAACTTCCGGTAAAAGCCTGCTAGCTCGAGAAAGCTTCGGACTTCAGTTGCGTTTCGTCGAATCTTCCAATCTTGCACAACAACCACTTTTGCGGGGTCCATGGCTAACCCATCTTTGGACACCACATGTCCAAGAAATATAACTTCTTCTCTCCAGAAATGGCATTTGGAGAATTTGGCTTTCAACTAATGTGCACGGAGAATATCCATGACTTCCCTTAAGTGTTGAGCATGCTCTTCCTCACTCTTCGAGAAGATCAAAATATCCTCCACGAAGACCACCACAAACTTATTGAGGAATTCCCGGAACACCCTGCTCATCAAGTCCACGAAATAGGCAGGTGCATTTGTTAAGCCGAAAGGCATGACAAGCCACTCGAAGAAACCATCCGGGGTCCTAAATGCGGTCTTGTCAATGCTATCCTCAGCCACTCTTAGCTGATGAAACCTGGTAGCCAGATCTAGTTGGGAGAAAACAGATGCACCTATGAGCTGATCAAACAGAACGTCAATTCTTGGGAGTGGGTGCCTATTCTTCTTGGTCAGCTTGTTCAGCTCCCTATAATCCACGCATAGGCAGAGTGAACCATCGGCTTTGGTCGCGAACACTACTGGAGCACCCCATTTAGAAATACTCCGTCTTATGAACCCTTTTTCAAGTAGCTCTTTAACTTGCTTGTTGAGTTCTTTTCACTCCCTTGGATCCATGTGTCTAACGGGTAAAGCAACGGGTTTTGCATTGTCAACGAGGTATATGAGGAAGTCTATCTCCCGTTCGGAGGAGGTAAGCCCTTTACCTCTTCAAACACATCCGAGTATTCACGGACCACTCTAACAGACTGCAAATTCTCAACAGATGCATCAAGAGATTCTAGATAACTTAGCATAACATAATTCATGGGATTACAAGAGATTTCGAGAGTGTTACGGAGGCGAGTCATGAGTCTAACCACTCTCTTTTCACAATCGAGGACGACACCATTACTGGATAGCCATCCCATGTCTAGAATCAACCCATAACCCGTGAAGCCCAAAACATAAGCATTACATTTAAACCCAATGCTTAAAATAGAGATTTCCAAATCCAAACAAATCATTGACAAATAAACTGAGCCCCCAATTGGATTTGAAACAACCAAGGGATCCTCTACAATATGGGTGTCAATGTGCAGAGATTCAACTAAAGCAATAGATATAAAAGAGTGCGATGCGCCAGAATCAAAGAGAGTACGAACAGGATTATCAAATAGATAAACTAAACTCTCAACATAAATATGTCTACCTTGTTCCTGCAGAGGTGCAACGAGAGCATGAACCTGCCCTCCAGAAGATGATCCAGACCTCTGTCCCTGCCCTTGCCTTTTCGGGCAGTCCTTAGACAAGTGTCCAGTATCCCCGCACTGGAAACAAGAGCCCGATTTCCTCTTTTTCTTTCTACAGTCCCTAGCCAAGTGTCCAGGTGTCCCGCAGAAATTGCACTTTATCTTCTTACGGGATTTATTTTCCTTCCCGCCTTTGTTGGTGTCCATCTTCTTGTTCTGAGATCCATCTCCTTTCTTGTTTTGAGGCTCTTCCTTATTCACCTCCTTTTTGCCATCTATGTTCTCCTCTTGCAACAAAGCCATGTCCATGAGTCTCTCGTAAGTCGCTCCCATAGGTATATGGGACATTGCCAAACCTTGCAGTGGCTCATTCAGTCCTTTGGCAAAGCGGAGAGCCTTCTTGTGTGGAGTGTTTACTAACTCCAGTCCAAATCGAGCAAGCTGGTTGAATTTATTGATGCATTCTTTGATTGACAAACTGCTATGTTTAAGTGATAGGAACTTCTCCATTTGTAGACTCTGCTCAGCTTGTGAGAGGAACTTCATTTCAAATCTCACCTTGAAGTCCTCCCAAGTCTCTATTGGTCTTTTAGCATTAGTGACTTCCCACCAGAAGGAGGCCTCGTCTTTAAGCAACCACACCACCGATTGTAGTTTATGCCTCTCATCTACTTCAAAGATAACGAATAAGTCCTCAGTCTCCTTGAGCTAGTTTCTGTCTTCCACAAATGATTCGCTCCCCTTAAAGTCTTTTCCACCCATGGATCTAAAGTCTCTACAGATCTTTGAGAAAGCATTTCCTCTCGGAGGAGGAGGAGGAGCAGCAGCTAGGTGTTTAGGAATGTCTGCTGGGCCCGCATCATTGGCCCTAGCTTCTAGGTATCTCCTGATCCATCCAGGTATCGGTACACCCTCTGGAAGGTTAAGATCCCCAGACATACTAAGACAAAAAGGAAAGATTCAAAACGAAGGATAGAAAGATACTGCATATGGCTTTGGGGATTATGCCTTTTTAAATTAACACTTTTTCTTGTAAATGCTTCTTTATGACTTCTTTTTGCAAAATAGTTTCAAAAATTTTATCTGATCTGGTAACCTTTAGCTCTGATACCAAGTATAACACCCCACCTCCATTAAGGTCACTCTCAAAGGGAATGCCTTAACTTCAGTGAAGTGTTTTAAGGTACAAGATACTAATAAATTACAAGACAGAAAATTTATGCAACGGAAAAAGATCAATATTATTTCATAAATACTTGTTCAACACAACAATTCAACAACAGTTTCAAGCTTCCAAATTATTACAACTTTTCATCTGTCTTGAAAACATAAAGAAGCAATACTGAAAATAAAATGATATAAATCCCCAATAAGTGTTTGACCATTGCCATAGCTCAAAAAGGAAAGTCCAAGCCTTACATCTACGGTCTTCAAGCTTTGGATAACCTGGACTAAGTAGAAGTGTTTCCTCCCTGCGGACCTGGGGGGTGGGGGAGGGAAGGAAGAAAAGAAGCGAAAGGAAAATGGGTTAGACATAAGTATGGTAAGCCCAGTTATTTAATAGCATGTAAACAAGTAAAAGACTATGACATGAATAAACTGAACTTAGAATGATACCACAAGGATAGGGTAGTCCTAAAACGAGGTGAAGTAAGATTTAACTAGATTTGGCTATCGCACCCACTTTTACTTCTCTGCACCCACTAAGAGCTGTTTAACTAGCAATGTATGTTCATGATAAAGTGATCCAATTCATGTATTGATCAGCTCCTACTCGCATTCATGTATTCCCGGTGTCATGTGGCCCCACGTGATTTTTATGTACTTGCGCTGGTTCCAGTATAAGTTGTATCAAGTCCTATAATGGCAACCCTGATACGATTAAAAGATGCACAAGTGTACGCCTGGTGCCCAGTGCCTGCTTTTTCCACTCTGGAGCCTGTGCGCGCCTGTACTCCGTCGGAACCTACACTGACGCACCTAGCCGCCACCCTTTTGACCGCTTATATTCAGCCCAGTAATCGTGCCCCATCCTGCCTAGTTCAGGGTACCTTGATACATCCATGTGGATTACTGCTAAAACGGGTCCCCGTTACTAGGGTTTTTCTAGTCAACATGCTAAATTGGTTAAGTGTCCTTAGTTTGACTTAACCCCTATCTATCTTGTCTAGTTAACATGTTAAGCTGGTAAAGTGTTTCCTCACTTACTTAACCCCACCAATCTTGTCTTGTTAACATGTTAAGTTGGTTAAGTGTACCCTTAATTACTTAACCTCACCATTTCTAGCTTGATTGTTCATGAGCTTTAATTAATTAATTAATTAAAGCACCAACCACTCACATTAGACATGTATTGTTGTGGTTACTGAATGTGCCGGTCAGTTCCGGGCAGTTTTATACCACAACTCAGTCTAACCGCGGGTCTTTCTGGGCTTGATGCACTAACCTCTCCCATTAGACAGGTATTGTTGTGGTTACTGGATGTGCCGGTCGGTTCCGTGTAGGTTTACACCACAACTCATTCTAACCTCGGGTTAGGCATATTCATCTTTTACATTTTATATATGTGAATTTTCTACAAGTGTTTCATGTCACATATTTTAATTATGTTCAAGGCTAATGGTATAAATTATACCATTCATTGCCTTAACCATTTATACATGGTTTTGGGCCCACCTACAATATTAACATGTTTTTATTTAATAACTATCCTAACGTTACCCCCGTTTGTTCGTCCGTATTAATCACATAAAGTCATTGGGCCCGCATATTAGCCCAATTTATAAATGAGAGGTAAAGAAGGGAAAATAGTATAGATTCAACCAAACATGTAAATTTTGCATAAAACTTTATTCATACAATTTAACATGACACATAAACTTGCATACAATTTAGACTTAAATAATCATAAGCCTAAAACATGTTAATATGTAGATCTAGGTATGTGTGAACATAACCTCAATTATAAACTAGCATATGACATAATCATGAGATGTCCAATCCCAAGGCATGTATAATTTTAACGTTAACATATAGGTGTGAACTAGATCTAACGAGGTGAACTTGCGTAAGTCCACTTTACAAACATGCATATAAATATAGATCTAGTTTTGGATCTAACATGTATTTTGCATATGAACATATGTATAATTAGATCGTGACTTGGATCTATCATAAAAAATATAACTTGCATTAATCATATGGACCTAGATAGATCTTGACATGGATCCAACATAAAACTTGTAACTTGCATATGAACATATATATAGGCATATGGATCTAACATAAATCATACGTGTGTGTGTGTATATATATATATATATATATATATATATATATATATATATATAGATCTTGACTTGGATCTAACATAATACAAACAACTTGCATAATCATATAAACATATATATACATGTAGATCTTAACATGAAACATATAACTTGCATATGATATTGATAGTTTCATTCTCAATCTTTAATATATCCAACACCAAATCCAATAAGCCACAAACATTCCAAGACAATTCATGATAAAATCATCACAAGAAACAAACATGAATTAGCATCGTCAATATTATACAACATGGTATAATTCTGTTTTTCACTTTATATCAAATCATGTCTTAAATTTATTTACCTCTAAAAGATAACTACACTTACAAAAGACAATCTTGATTTCTGGAATCTGTATTCTGAAGTTGAAATGCTCTCCTTTGATGTAGACAATCGTTGTTTTAGTTTAATTTTGATTTGTTTGGTTTGCCTCTTTTAATTTGCTTCAAGTTGAATGGTGGCTACTCGAGGTTGTCCAATGGCAGCATGATGGCTCTTGGTTTGATTTTTAATATGATTTAGGGTTGAGGTATTAGGTTGCTTATATAGAAGTTTGATTTAATAGGAACCGTCACATTAACCTAGAGTAAATCAAAGCCATTCAGACAAGATAGAATAGCCACATTAGCCCTAATGACTCAACAAGGAGTCCATCAGAACCAATCAGATGCCACATCTGCCTTAGTGCGAATCAGCCCACGGGTTGACAGCCAAACACCCCGAGTCAACCCCTAGTCGACCCAACGGGGCTTGGGTCGACCTCAAAAATGGGCCGGTTCGGTTATTCTCCCTCCCGATTCGCTGTTTTGAACTTTTTGCATATGTATTTATTTAATTTTTATATATATCTATATATATTTCTCATATGCTTACAAACTTCAAGGCTTAATAACTTCTTCATAAGGTATCCATTTTATGCAAACCAAATGTCTATATTGACCAAAATTTTGAGACGAACGTAATAGCGCAACTCATTTCACTTAATTCTTCTTATAAAAATTAAGTGTTCTTGAATTTGTTAATTTTAATATTTTCAGAAAATTCAGGGTGTTACAGAGTGTCTCAAAACCGGTGAGAAATGATTGCTTGCCTCGACTTATAGATGGAATCCAATTTCCAATACGCTACTTTTCGGTTTTAGTTGTAAACCTATTTGGTGACATAGTAAGATGGGGTACTATGTCGTCTATAGTTGATAAATTCATTTTTGATGTTCTTTGCCACACTATGCACCTATAATAATATCAAAACAATTTGTTTTAAGATGTACCAAGCATGTTTGGCTATTATAAGGTAAAGCTCTATACTCCGGCTTGTGATGCATTGTGTGATGGATCTAAGTCTTATAATAGCTTCAATTTTTTTCAAGAAGCATTGTGTTGTTTTATGTTTAAAACTAGTATTCACGGGAGTAAACTCGTTCCGTGTTATACGGCATGCTTCCATGAATTACCTTATTTTAAAGTAAATCTTTAATAACTATTTTAGCTCTCACACCAGTCCCATGACTGACTCGAAGTTTATTGTTTTTGGCCTAAACTCTAGTGGCCCATATTTTTCACACTGGTAGCTAGTAGTTTTGGTTTTGAAGATTCATTATTTTCATAAGATCTTGGAATCCGGCTGGAGCTATATTCGGAAAGCTTTGTATTTGTGTATTGCTTTTAGTTGTGATAGTTATTTTCCCGCCGCATTGTATTTATTTACATAATATTTTCATTGTTATGTAAATTATTTGTTCTCTGATATTTGTATTTCCGTTGTATAATATTTATTCATACTCTTATATATTCTTGTACTCTAATTTAATTTGTTGTAATAGCAATAAAAAGTTATGTTGTTCCACGTTCCGATGCATCGTGTTCTCACATGATCCGTGTTCCAGTTCGGTTCAGGCCGAGTGGGGGGTTTTAGGGGGTGACACAACCCCAGCCGCTTAAGACCCAGGAAGCAGACTATACCGAAAGTTATTAGGTTCGTATCCCATTAGACACTAATACCTTTCCCTATTGGGATAAAGTGGGCTACGTCATTATTCCCTTTCAATTTAGTTTCCCCCCACATGATTTGTTATCCTCACGGGTTCTTATGGTTAATAATATTTTTGGCTTCATTAACCTACTAAGTCCAACTCTATTTTATAATTATATTTTCTATATTCATTAATATAAACAAGGGTGGTTATACTCTCTTTACCCTAGGAAATTTATTTGATTGTCTCCTTAATTGAACTTAGTATTTAAACAACAATCAATATCCATTAATCCCCTTATGACACCCATTTGTTCTATATTTATTCTTATTGCCCTTTTATGACCATAATAGTCATATTTTCCTAAGGCAACCATTTATCAGTCCCAAGGTATCTATTTGTTGTATCCCAACAGATAAATACTATTCTTATTTATTTATTGGTTGACTGCTCTCTCTCTCTCTCTCTCTCTCTCTCTATATATATATATATATATATGCACCGGGCCTCTCATATTAAGTTAACTACATGTGGATGTTGGATTTGCCGGTTGGTTCCATCCAGACTTCTACCACAAGTTAAACTTAACATCGTGCCTTAGTATATTTATATTTACTCATTAGACCTCTCACATTAAGCTAATAACCTGTGGTTGCTAGATTTGTAGGTTGGTTCCAGGCAGGATTATACCATAAGTCGAACATAACCTCGTGTCTAAATGCGGTTATAATACAAATTTCCTAAATCGGGGTGTAAACCATTAATCCTAATTAATTTAGGAATTGTAACCATTATCCTATTATATTTACTTTCCCCAATCGACATTGGTTACAATTATTATTTATTGATTCGCGGTCCTATTTATGGCAATCAATTATATTGATTGCTACCAATGGTCACCACAAATATATTAATTCAATATGGATTACATTTACATATAATTCCATAACTAAACATTATTCAAACATTCAAACATTTAATACAATGTATGTTTTATTGTTTTACGCTGATTTGAACGGATATTATGTACGTTTATATTTTATGATTTCGTGCGGTCAACGTAGTTATCTTTTATTATTATTATTATTATTATTATTATTATTATTATTATTAAGTGATTTAGTTTAATTGACAACCAAACATTCCTTTTTACATTCAATATTGTAAAAAGGTTCCAAATCTTACAAAAAGACTGTTAGCTTTGGTTATTGTAAATTTTCCAAATTAGTGGAATTGACATATTTCCAAATCACAAGAAATATATGTAAATATATAATTTGGAATAGTTGATGCAAATTACATACAAATATGTATACTAATATTTATACGTACGTGTGCACCAATTTTCCCTTTTTAGTCTTTTTATCATATCTCTTTTGATTTCAAAATAATGCCTTTTTATTCAAAAGGAGGAAAATAACATATTTACAACAATTAAGCCAAAACCCAACAACATTAAATGCAAATACGTATAATTCATTTTAAATATCACAATAAAAAAAATCATCTTTTTAGCCAAAGTCACATAATTTATCATTTAACACTGAAATAAAGATCTGGAATGTAACTACATCTAAATGGTGTTTAATGGGACTGATTTCCAGATCCATAGTGCTTCTACAGTAACTGTAATATGTTTTACAACATAACCATAGGAACATGAGTAAAAATGTTTAAGAATCCTACAATTAATATTAGGCATAACCCCAGTTTACAAGTTACAAGTTTTAACAATGTTTACAATCAGATCTGATGGGTGTCAATTCCGTTACAACAATTTAATGAACAGATCTGATAGAAATAGGCATATAAATTGAGATCTATTACAAACGAGATAAGTACGTTATTATAAATGTATATCTAAATTTCTCACTCACCTGCAAGAATCCGAATTCAAGTTTGAACCTTTTAGGCCTACAATTCCCAAATTCTTATAAGTCTATAATTAATATGAAAAAGGGATATTTTCATATCTGTAAGATGTAAGAAAATAGGAAGAGAGTGGAGATTTTATTGTTGAGTGCTAATTTGCATTCTTTTCTATTGGATCTACTAGTCCTCTCGACTTTATATGGTTTGGATTTAACAACCCACATTTTTTGCGCCCAAATTTTGATAAAAATCGAAACTCAAACACATCCATGCATGGAGCGTGTATATCTGGGACCTACAATAAATAAGCATGAGCATAATCGGAGTACGATAAGATAACTCGCAGTGGAAACATAATAGGTTAAACTAGTGTTAACTTCAGTAACTACCTTTTTCTAAGTAAGTCACATTGCCAATACCGAGCATGAGAGAGAACGAGAACTGAAAGCCAAACTTAAACACCTGTGAGAACCTGGGTGGTTGTAATAAGGAGGGAGGTCAGAACAACAAGATTCTAGTGAACAGGAAATGTACAACACAGACTATAGTACACAGATGTATCCCATTTGGTTCAACCCAAGGTGTATGCCTACCAAGGTTAGTGATTCTAGCCTAACCTTGTAAGTGTTTACGAACGACTCTACTACACTTTTCCCAAAGTAGTATTCTAAGATATAATACTGAGATATAATGTTTATG
Organism: Allium sativum; assembly: GCA_030737875.1. Lineage (NCBI taxonomy): Eukaryota > Viridiplantae > Streptophyta > Magnoliopsida > Asparagales > Amaryllidaceae > Allium > Allium sativum. Next base: position 42,203,131 of record CM060913.1, read on the forward strand.
CATATATTTAGAATGCCCTTTAAATTATAATTTAATTGATTATTAGACCGAGAAGTGAACCCGTAACTCCGGAGTTATCACATACATATATACCCTTCCATCCACTTTCCCTCTATTATTTTCCGCCTTACTACCATTGATAGGTAGGGTGGATTCTCCTGATCACTTAAGACCCTAGGTGGACTCATTGGTTGGCAGACTTATTGGTGACTTAATACCTCTCGATAACTTGTTACATATTTTTATAAATAGAGAGCACTATCTACGACACCTACTAGTTAAGTCTTCCGCCATTCACGCATATACCCTTGTCCCGCATAAGGTGAGGATGGTATTTTATCTCTTGTTATACCTTCTAGCTGAACTTATTGGATAACCACCTTAGTCACTTAATACTTCCGTAGGGTAGGTATCCATATATGACGTTTTTAGTTTCCAGGTTTGGATAGACAATAGGCACACATGCCATTTAAGTCCCCTATACTAAAAGACCTATCCCTAGATAGAATCTTCAACCCCAGCTGCTTAAGAGCTAGGAAGCGGACTATTCATGAAAGTTATTAGTTTCGCACCCCATTAGCCCCTAGTACCCTTCCGTATTAGGATTAAGTGGGATACTCATTACAACCTTTCTATTTAGTTTCTCTCTACACGATTTATTATCATCACGGGTTCTTATTGTTAGTAATATTTTTGGCATCATTAACCCGCTAAGTCCAACTATATTCTATAATTATGAGTTCTATATTTGTTAATATAAACAAGGAAGATCATATTCTCTTTACCCTAGGATATTTATTTGATTACCTCCTTAATTGGACTTAGTATTTAAACATCATTCAATTTCCGTTAATCCCCTTATAACACCCATTTGTTTCTATTTCTATGCTTGTTGCCCTTTTTGACCATACCAGTCATATTTTCCTAAGGCAACCATTTATTAGTCCTAAGGTATATATTTGTTGTACCCCAACAGACAATTGCTATTCTTATTTATTTATTGGTTGACTGCTATATATATATGTATATATATATATATGTATATATGTATATATATACATATATATATGCACCGGGCCTCTCACATTAAGTTGACTACTTGCGGATGCTGGATTTGTTAGTCGGTTCCGAGCAAACTTCTACCACAAGTTGAACTTAACCTCGTGCCTTAGAACATTTATATTTAAGCATTAGACCGTTACATTAAGCTGACTACCTTTGGTTGCTAGATTTACCGGTCGGTTCCAGTCTGGCTTATACCAAAAGTTGAACTTAACCTCGTGTCTAAATGCGGTTATAATTCAAATTTTCTAATTCGAGGTATAAAACATTAATCCTAATTAATTTAGGAATTGTAACCGTTATCCTATTATATTTACTTTCCCCAATCGACATTGATTACAACTGTTATTTATTGATTTGCGGTCCTACTTATAGCAATCAATTATATTGATTACTACCAATGGTCACCACAAATATATTAATTCAATATGGATTACATTTACATATAATTCCATAATTGAACATTATTCAAATATCCAATACAATGTATGTTTTACCATTTCACACTGATTTGGACGAATAATATGTATGTTTCTATTTTATGTTTTCGTGCGGTTAGCATAGTTATATTTTTTAAAGTGATTTGGTTTAATTGACAACCAAACATTCCTTTTTACATTCAATATTGTAAAAAGGTTCCAAATCTTACAAAAAGATCGTTAGCTATGGTTATTGTAAATTATGCCTAATTAGTGGAATTGACATATTTCCAAATCACAAGAAATATATGTAAATATATAATTTGGAATAGTTGATGCAAATTACGCACAAATATGTATATTTATATTCATATGTACATTTGCACCAAATTTTCCTTTTTAGTCTTTTTATCACATCTCTTGTGATTTCAAAATAGTGCTTTTTTATTCAAAAGGAGGAAAATGGCATATTTACAACAATTAAGTCAAAATCCCATAACATTGAATACAAATAGGTGTAATCCATTTTAAATATCATAATCACAGAATTCATCTTTTTATCCAAAGTCACATAATTTATCATTTAACACTGAAATAAAGATCTGGAATGTAACTACATCTAAATGGTGTTTAGTGGTACTGATTTCCAGATCTACAATGATTTTACAACATCTGTAATATATTTTACAACATAACTACAGGAATATATGTAAACAAGTTTAAGAATCCTACAATTAATATTATGCATAACCCCAGCTTACAATTTACAAGTTTTAACATTGTTTACAATCAGATCTGATGGGTGTCAATTCAATTACCACAATTTAATGAACAAATCTGACAGAAATAGGCACGAAAATTGAGATCTATTATAAATGAGATAAATACGTCATTATAAATGTATATATAAATTTCCCACTCACCTGCAAGCATCTAAATTCAAAGTTTGAACCTTTTAGTTCTACAACTCCCAAATTCTTATAAATCTAAAATTAATCTGAAAAAGGGATAATTTTGTATCTTTAGAGTTGTGAAAAAATAGGAAGAGATGGGATACTCTATTGTTGAGCGCTAATTTTCATTCTTTTCCATTGGATCTACTAGTCTTCTCAATTCTATATGTTTTGGATTTTACACTCCACACTTTTCTACGCCTAAATTTCAACAAAAATCGAAACTCAAACACATCCAAACATGTAGCATGTAAATCCGGTACCTATGATAAGGCATTATTAGGGTACGATAAGATAACTCATAGTGGAAACAAAATAGGACAAACTAGTATTAACTCAAGTAATTACCTTTTCAAAGTAAGTCACATTGCCAATACCGAACATGGGAGAGAACAAGAACCGAAAGTCGAACTTAAACACCTATGAGAATCCGACCTTCTCTAGAAAACCTAGGTGGTTGTAATGAGGAGGGGATTAGAACAACAAGATTCTGGTGAACTGAAAATGTACAACATATATTATAATACACAGATGTATCATGTTTGGTTCAATCCAAGATGTATGCCTACCAAGATTAATGATTCTAGATTAACCTTGTAAATGTTTACACACGACTCTACTAATCTTTTTGCGAAGTATCATTTTAAGATATAATACCGAGATAGAATGTTTACACATATATTTAGGAAGCCCTTTAAATTATAGTTTAGTTGATTTTTAGCCGAGAAGTGAACCCCTAAATGCGGAGTTCTCACATACATATATACCTTTCCTTCCACTTTCCCTTTATTATTTCCAGCTTACTATCAACAATAGATAGGGTGGATTCTCCTGATCACTTAAGATCGTAGGCAGAATCATTGGTCGGTGGACTTAATGGTGATTTAATACCTCTCGATAACTTGTTCCATGTTTGTATAAACTAGAGAGCACTATCTACATGCCCTACTAGTTAGAGCTTCTGTCATTAACACATATACCCTTCCCCCGCATAAGGTGAGAGATGGTCTTTTATCGCTCATTATACATTCTTGCTGGCCTTATTGGATAACCCCCCTAGTCGCTTACTACTTCCCATAGGGTAGGTAGACATATCTGACGTTTTTAGTTTCCAAGTTTGGGTAGACAATACACACACATTCTATTTAAGACCCTTATACTGAAAGACCTATCGCCAGGTGGACTCTTCAACCCCAGCCACTTAAGACCCAGGAAGCTGAATATACATGAAAGTTATTAGGTTCGTACCCTTATTATCCCCTAGTACCTTTCCCTATTGGGATAAAGTGGGCTACGTCGTTACGCCCTTTCTGTTTAGTTTCTCTCCACACAATTTATTATCATCACAGGTTCTTATGGTTAATAATATTTTTGGCATCATTAACCCACTAAGTCTAACTCTATTTTATAATTATAAGTTATACATTCATTAATATAAACAAGGAATGTTACATTCCCTTTACCCTAGGAAATTTATTTTATTACCACCTTAATTGGACTTAGTATTTAAACAACAATCAATATCCGTTAATCCCCTTATGACATCCATTTGTTTCTATTTCTATGCTTATTACCCTTTTATGACCATAACAGTCATACTTTCCTAATGCAACCATTTATCAGTCCTAAGGTATCTATTGGTTGTACCCCAACACACAATTACTATTCCTATATATTAATTTATTTATTGGTTGATTGTTATATTATATATATATATATATATACATATTTATGCACCGGGCCTCTCACAATAAGTTGACTAATTATGGAAGCTGGATTTGCTAGTCGGTTCCGAGCAGACTTCTACCACAAGTTGAACTTAACCCCGTTTCTTAGTACATTTATATTTACTCATTAGACCCTTCACATTAAGCTGACTACCTACGATTGCTGGATTTGTCGGTCGGTTCCGGGCAGGCTTATACCACAAATTGAACTTAATCTCGTGTCTCAATGCGGTTATAATTCAAAAATCCTAATTCGCGGTGTACAACATTAATCCTAATTAATTTAAGAATTGTAACCATTATCCTGCTATATTCACTCTCCCCAATCAACATTGGTTACAGTTGTTTTTTATTGATTTGTGATGCTATTTATAGCAATCAATTATATTAATTGCTACGTATGGTCATGACAAATATATTAATTCAATATGGATTACATTTACATATAATTCCATAATTGAACATTATTCAAATGTTCAATAAATTGTATATTTTACCATTTTACACTGATTTGGATGGATAATATGTATGTTTATATTTTATGTTTTCTTGCGGACAACGTAGTTATATATTATTATTATTATTTAATTGATTTTGTTTAATTGATAATCAAACATTCCTTTTTACATTCGATATTGTCAAAAGGTTCCAAATATTAATAAAGACCATTAGCTATTGTTAGAGAATGGAGTTTTGATAACAACAACCTTATTTCAATATTAATTGATTATAAAATATATACTAACACTTTTGTCCATAATATATATATATATATGCAGGATTTATATACAGGAATTATTACTGAAGACTGTACAGTTTAAAGATATTAGAGATTCAGAATTCAGAGATGATTCAAGACTCATGAGTATTCAAGATTTCAAGAGTTCAAGAATTCAAGACAAATATACTAATAGAGTCTAGATTATGTAAGACTTAGAATAACACTCCAAGTTCAAATTCAAATTCCATTTTTCAATTTCTGATTTTAATTCTATTTTCAATCTTTATCTTCTCTATTTTATTTTATTTACTTTACCTTTGATTTCAAACTCAAGTATTATAAGTTTTATATATTTATACTTTTATATATACTTTATATTTATATAGTTTTAACTCTATAATTTTATAAATATGTTTATATACTTTATATTTATGTTTTCATATGATTTTCTACTATATAATATTCATTTATAACACTATGTTTTAATTCAATAATTTCTAGAATTATATATATATATATATATATATATTAAAACACTTCAAAAATGCTCAAAATTCAGCTGTACACATGTATATGTCAACATACATTTATGGCCATGTCAACATATGACTGTCATTTTTTTTTTCAAATTGAAAGGAAGTGTCTTTTCACTATTTGTGATGGTTCAGAAACGTTGCAAACTTTCAAATCTTAAATAGGGGCTGATTTCGAATTTTTTTATCATTCTTCTTCTCCATCTTCATCTCCTTTCTTTACACTATTATTCTTTCTTATTTTTTATGAATTCTACACCTATACTCTGCCGAATTCAATTCTATTTATATAAAACTTCTTCTCTTATCACTCTCTACTCATTACTCTCTAAATTAAAGTGTTATTGAGAAGTTATAGGGTTGTTGTAATTGTTTGAGTTGTGTAAGTATTCGGCGGTATCCTTTGTAGCTGTTAAATCAAGGTGGTATCCCTTGTAGCCGTTAAATCAAGGTAGTTGGAATCAGTGGTATCCCGTGTAGCTGTGAAATCAAGGAGGTCGTAAATGACTATTGATATAGTAATACAACTCTGCCAATCCAGCGTTGCGTGGGACTGGACGTTGGAGCAATCCAAACCAGTATAAAATCCGGTGTTTTCTTTCCTTTTCTGCATTCTTATTTTTGTTTATTTGTGTGTTTGTGTTTGATTCTGCATTTATAATTGTTTCTGTGGTGTTTGATTCACATAGTAATGCATATAAATTTCAGATTTTGTTTAAATTATCAAAAACACTATTCACCCCACCTCTAGTGCTAGTTTTGCCTTAATGATCCATTCCGCAATCCTAGCAATTGGAATCAGAGCAAGGTCTTTCAAAAAGTTCATAATCTGCTTTTTGAAAATTTTTAAAATGGCAAGTTTTGGGATTTTTACTAACACTGGTGTCAATTCATGCATTGTTCTAGCGTTGAAAGAGTCTCCATATAATCATGTTGAAAAGTCATGTGATCTACTGAAATATTGTCCAATCCTGGAAAGGATATGTTTTTTGACTCTTGAAAATTCAAAAGTTGAAAAGATGGGTGAAGTGGTTGTTGGTAATTCAAAATCTAAAATGGTGGCTTTTGAAAATTCAAATTCTGAAAAGGTGGTTGTTGGAAGTTCAAATTCCAAACGGGTGTGCTACATGGCTGTTGAGAATTCAAAATTTGGAATGCAGTTGGTGGAAATGAAAACGAACAAATGGATACTGGATAGTGGTTGTTCGAGACATATGGCGGGAAATCCTGAATTACTCCATAATCTGAGATATGAAGATTGTGGAGTGGTGAACTTCGGAGATAACTCTAAAGGATACATTATTGGAATCGGCAATGTCGGTAATTCTGGAACTCCTACTATTTCTAATGTTTTATTAGTTAGGAATTTAAAACACAACTTGCTAAGTATAAGTTAACTTTGCGATAAGGGTTATAAAATAAATTTTGAAAAAGATAAATGTTTTATAGAAGATAGGAATTTAAAAGTAATACTCGAAGGAGACAGAAAGAAAAATATCTATATATTGAGTATGAAAATTTCCAGCGATAATCTATGTCTTATGGCCAATACAAGTGATCCATTGATCTACCATAAGAGATTTGGTCATATAAATTTCAAAAATATCTCTAGGATTTCTAAATTAGATTCAATCAGAGGATTACCCAAAATGAAATTTAAAGTTAATAACTTATGTGACGCTTGTCAATTCGGAAAATTAAAGAAATGTTCATTTAAATCAAAAGAGGAAATTACTACATCAAAACCATTAGGGTTAATTCACATGGATTTATTTGGTCCATCTCAAGTTCGGTCAATAAATCATAATAGATATGTTTACGTAATAGTCCATGATTGTAACGAACCGAGATTTTCGACTCCGAAAATCAACATCAAACTACCATGTTGACCATTCAGACATCGAACATTCCAGATCATTAATAGAAAGAAGTTAGAGGGTGAGATAAGAAAGAAAGAAATATTAGAATAGAAGAAGAAGAAGAACACAACACAACACAGAGTCTCACATCGCAGCGGAACAAACTATAATACAGAAATAACCTTTATTGAGAACTTTTAAAATACTTACAATATCAGAGTACACATCTGGACAGTGATAAAAATCTGTCCTCATATAACACACAGCGGAATAGTAATATCATACGTCTGGACTCTTCCAGCTCGTCTCTTCACAACAGTCGATAACCTGAACCTGTACAACCCGGCCTAACCCGAGCATTTACAAAACACCGGGTCAGTCTGGTGAACCAGAGTGAGATAAACTCGCACAGTAATAAGGGTGAACCATCCAATCATGATTTTTGAGTTCAAAAACCTTTTCGAAGAAAAAGGATAATCGTAAGACCAAATCCACACATAAACACGGACGGTTTTTACCTTACGATAACCCAAAACAGTTTTGAAATCAATATCTTGTCTGATATTATGATAATGTCTAAATACAAGTAAGTAGAATCTAGTGGAACGCTTGCATCTCACGCTCCACATATATAGTATACAATCAAAACTCGCAGGCGCTTATTGGAGATTGGATTCCAACTTGACAAGGTATGGGTCCACCTTCCGATCGTGTATCTCTAGAGACGAATACACTGGGTTCAACAAGAACTTCTTGCAACCCGGCCCTCACATGACCGACCACTCATTTCGCTTGAGTGTATCGAATGTATATCACCGACGGTTGGGATCAGCAACCGTCTGCCCGAAAAGGGACAGCATCGAAACATAGATTTAAGAAGTAAATAGGATTTCCTCTAGATAGGTGATCATACACCCTAATGGGAGCGACCCACATAGCCATGCTGCCTGCCCGATTTTTGTCATTTCCCGGTTGATGAGGCTTGAGGCCAGAATTTACTCTTGACATCTGGTCGTCATTCTCTTTGAATGCCACATCGTCAGATCCGTCAGATATCACTAATTGACGTCCACAAAAATACTCTAGCCGAAAGCTAGAGAATGGCAATTCCCTGCCAACAACTATCGTACGTTTGAAGAAATCAACGTACGTGACCCTTTGGAAATACTCTGTCAGACATTCGTCCATATACGTCATCCAGGAACAGGATGAACCGAAGGCACTCTCCTACTGCATCCAATATAGGAATCACCCCATGAATCAGTAGCGAGTAGTCCTTGCAACCCGTTGATTCCAACCACGACAGAATCACAGCTTATCTCTGCTTGCCAGGCAGAGAACATTAGTGGTTCTTCCGTTTATGAAGATCCACGGTCTTCAATGCTCCATCTCGATCATCTTCTGAGATCTTCACGCATTTGTTGGTCAGAATGGTTTTCGAATATAAATTCGATCCCGGTCTTTCCATACCAACAATCGTATTGGCCAGATTTGATAGTCGGTGTTTTAACTATCAAAATATACAGTGTTTCAACCATGACACTCCAATGAGTTTATTGGTTCAGTATTCAACATCACTTGGCCTTTAAATCAAACTGATTTACTTTTGTTAAATTGAAACTTCCAATTCTTTTAATATTCAAAAATACAATATTTGAATAACTCTAATTGATTAATTAGCATTCGTCTTAACTCCATTCGCTTGACTCTAGATCACAGCGATCACAATGGTTACGCCTGATTCCCTCAGGAAACATCCGACCGCCGTAGGCTATCTGCAGCCCTGCGAATTACGCTAGCAGTCGTACGAAATGGCAACTCAACTTGAATAACTATGTTTTACTAATTTTATCTCGAATAACTATATTCTTGCATACTGATTTACGTTCTTCGGGTCTCTTGTTATATTTTCCAAGATTCCACCAATGTTGCTTTATTATTTCACAAATGGAACTAATCGATTATCGCTAATCTCTCTTACGATTACCAACTAATACCATCTTCAGATAATCCCGATGTTGTTCAAGTTGGGGTATTTCAGTTACCTCTCAGACCTTAATCAACAACGTTCGAATCTTCAGATAAATATAAGTTGTAATCAGGAACTCAACATTCCATTCAAATCTCCAAACAAATTCCATTTAACTCTGGTTTGGTTATACAACCCTATGACCCTTTATTTAACCCCAAATTCACATTTTCCAATCCCCTTTCAAATATATTTAACCTTTTCCCACTTTTGAAATCTCATTTCAAAACTCGCTTGTTACTTGATTTCATTTCCAAATAACGTTAATGTAAAATTAACGTCTTACACTTTAAATCTCACTTAAACCTCTGGTTTGTAATAAACCCTTTTATCGTAATCTCCTTTCACTTAATTCATATAATTGAGTACGTTTATTTCCTTTCACCATTCAATTGACTTGCATCTCACATTCGGTAACCTTTTTAAATGAATTCCCATTTAAAAATATATTCCTAATTTTATCATTAATTAAAATAATAACTTATTTCAAACATTAACTATTTTAGTAGTTAATCCCTTTATTATCTAAATTAAATATTAAATCCCTTTTAAATCCTTATTTAAATTCAAACAATAGTCATTTAACTATTTTAGTCAAAACACATTAACTTGATAACCAATTCTAATTCCAAACGGTCGATTTAATTAACTCAAAAACTTGATTATCTCATTAACTGATTTCAACAATCCTCGCTTTAAATTAATTAAAAATATAATTAATTTAGATAGATTCTAATTATTTATTTTCTTTACAAAACAATTTTCCAAGGTTTTACCATTTAATTCATTTCTTATTCTTCAACCGGTAAATCTGATTAACATCAGCATTTGCTTTGCAAAATAAATTCATAACAAATCAAAGTCTTTAAATAAAAATATTTTATTTATTTCTCTTAAATAACTTTTTATTCAAATAATATAATTCAAATCTAACTCTGGTTATAAAATAAATTTTATAACCTCAACTCTATCGATTCACCTGACGGTGAATCACTGTCTATAACACGATTGGTTTTAAAGGCCATACTTTGCCAAACACTTAACCAATATCGCCCATTGGTTTAAACCAAACAGATGTTGAATATCCAGTCAATAATCAACCATCAAATCAATCACCCAAACAGATCAGTTCATATATGATCATATGAAATAAATAATACGTTTGAGGAATCCGGTTGGATTCCTCCAACCTGTTCTTCCCTGTATTTAAATGGTTATCACAAACCAGGTCAAACAATTCCATTTAACTGATATATCATAGCAAATAGCAACCATTTTATATCAACTTACTAACAAAACATTTTTATCAGTTCATCCAGTTCAAACGAAAACACGTTTATTTTATAAACGTGACCAACCAAGGTGAGTCACCTTTATTGGAATCAATCGTTAAAAATAACGATTTGGTATTTCACTGAAATTAAACACAGTTTAATTTCATCGGTTAAATCAACCGTTAGATAACTAGCAAAGCAGTCAACCATTGGCAAGCAGAGCACACAAAATAAAAACACCCAATTTATATAAAATATAAAAAGGGTAACTGAGTGAGTTTAACTCACCTTATTTGTTCGTTGAACGGTTCAGCTACGGTTAAATTAAAACAGTCGTTTAATTTAACCGGAATCTCCATCTATCTCTGTCCCTGCCCAAATCAGTTTGATAGTGTTCTGTTCGTTGTCACGATCCCAGCGTAGCTTGCTATGTCGGGTACACTTATGTTTTGCTAAAGCTGAATCTTATTCACGCATCCTCCCTGCCAAACGAAAGCTCATGTTGTGTTCAAAATGTACCCAGCTTCACTTTATCCTTTTTTTTTTTTCCTTAAAGGCCCAAGGCCCGCATACCCTATCCTAAATTTAACATTAAAAAGTTTAAACATGTTTAGACTTTACTGTTATATAAACATGCGATTACGTTAAGGCATATTATTATACTTAGAATACCTTAAGGTATAAACGAAAATATACTTTATTGGACTATTGTGCTTCTTCCCACGTCAGATCCGTCCATGCGTGCCCCCATTCTTCAGTTCAAAACTCCCCTCCACCACTATTCCTTCACGTTTTAACTCAAGCACCCAACCCTCCCAGTATTTGCACCGAACCACGCTCCCATGCAACCCATGCAAAGCCCCCTCTTGTTCCCAACGTATGAACCCCACCCACTGAACACAAAACCGACGCCTCTAAAATGCACCACCACTGTAGCCGACCCCCCTCATCCCAATGCTCCGGCTTCTTCGCTCCAGTTCCCACCAGATCCGGCGCAAATGTTGACCAGCAACCGGCCTTGAAGTCGCGGGTTTCCTCCGTTTGATTTTGACGCATGCCGAGATGAAGAGGAAAAAAATATATTAATTTTAATATAGAGGGAGGTGGAGATTTATCTGGTTACGGAAATTAGAGAAGCCGAGCATCGTCCAGCTTGAAGAAGTAAAGATGAACACCCTTATTTATAGGTGAGAGTACGTGGTCATCAAGTAGTTTCTGAACCAAGGTACATGTGTGGGTACACCGTGGTCGGCACGTTTTGTATAAATATATTTTTTCTTCTTTAGGTCTGCAGGCAATTGTTTTATGTAGGGTAGCTGTTAGCTTTAAATACACCCTGCGATGAGTTTCCTTTCAGTCTTGCTTGATGGATAAATGACATGTCGAAGTGAAATAACCCCATCGTCAACAACTGGGGACGGTCGGCAATAGGTAGGCTGTACACTAAAGTTCAGGTAGATATTAGAATAGGTTTGCAGGTATGTTTTCCATTTGATGGTACTTATAATGGAAGTTATAATATTATATTTTTTTCCATGAAACTCCGTCGCGATGTAACAAGTGAAACTAATCAAAATCGACTTCTGTCTACTGATAAAAATGCTGTTCCTGATGTAAAACGATATTCCGGATCCAATGGAACAAGTTTCGTCGAAATCCGCGGTCATATGAAAATTTTTCCTTTATGAAACCAGAAATGAACACACGTTTAATTTTTCCATGGTCACCAGATAAATTGAATCAACCTGAAACTGCGAACATCGATAATAACTTTTCGATACGAACCCAACGACACTAATTTCGTCGCATTCTGAGACTGTTGCCCCGGTAGGCTGTTTTTACCATGAACCGCCTTACCCTTTTTAACGCCAAATTTTCCGGTCTCTAAAAATAACAAACCACATACTTATTCTGGCTCTAATCGACGATACGAACTCAACGGAACTGGTTTCGCGGCCCAATTCAATCGTTTGCTCAAGTTACATTCGAATATCTCTTTAGTTATTTAAATACGCGCTATAGAAATTGAACGGGCGTTTATGGCTACCGTGGTCACATACGATATCGGTTTTCCATGCAATTCACAACCATATAATAATTTAGCGATCCGGTTCTAATGAAACTGATTTCGTCGAAATCTGAGTCCGTTTGCAAAACGGCCATTTTAAAGGCCCATAATTTAATAACGAATTTCCATAGCGACTATTTCAAATTTTGATTTAGCCATAACTATCAAACTATAACACGAAATCTGGATTTTTCTCTTTCATATGGAAGCTATTGCCAATACGGCTCCAACGTGTCTTGTTTCACAGAAATACGACTTATATCGAATCCTGTATTCTCGTTTGAAGTTCAAAAATTCAAATTTACGAACTGCACGCCATTTTCAAGCTCGATTTATATTATATATATATTATAACGTTCAACTTCGTTTTAATAACGAATTAAATATTAAATTCCATTAATATTCCAATATAATATTTAAAACTAATTTAAATATTCATATTCAAATGGTCGAAAAACACGGGTCGTTACATTCTTCCCCCCTTAAAATAATTTCGTCCTCGAAATTGCTAAGGTAAAGAAGAACGTTATAAATTCATTAAATTTCAAATCCAATTTTATATTAAATTAGAACCCAATTCAATACTGTAAATAAATATTTTCAAAAATATCGAAAATTTTCTAATACTTTAAATTTTCGAAAAATTCCGCCAGCACCTCCTCTGTACGGCTCAATCGGTACAACCACAACTCGCCTTTCTAGGCCTTCTCCAATCCAAAAGAAAACAAACAGCCAAGCGGCTTGCCAAATAGGCTCATAAATCACCAAACCCATATAAAAATAAACGTGTACCTTTTTGTCGGGCATATCATTTTATCCTTTCCATCTGCTGCCTTGTCAGTGTATACAAATGCATTCCCCAAACAAAATTCCAATTTTATCCTCAAAACCAAATGCTTCACGCATCCAATCCAAATCCCATTCTTAACTCAATTTCCATCCATCATCAATTCCACCTCTTAACTTACCAGTCCAATACCATTTCAGATTCTTGTCTCCCAATTCAAAATCTGATTCTTCTTGATATATTATATCCCAATTCAATTGCCAGTTAATTTGTTTCAGTTCAATTCATATTTACTTTTCCAATTTCTATTTAATCTTGTTTTTGTTCAAACACTTTCCCTGGGAGTTTTTAAACAGCTCAACTTTTTCAAAAATCAAACCTTTCTTTACATAATTCAAAACCACTTGTTTTTCTCAAAGCAATTCAAAACAAAATCTTTGGTAGTAATCCGTCACTTACCACTCGAAAATGAACACCGATAATGGCGCGCACATCATCGGAATCTATTTTCCAGCTATCAAAGTAAGTTCAATACTATATCTTTTCAAAACTTCAATTTTAAACACTTTCATTTTGAAATATCTCAAAATATAAATGCTTGAAAAATATTTTCAAATTCACCCAGGATCTTAAAATTCACATACATTTAATCCAAAATTACTTTTCACACTCTTCTAATCTTTCACAATTTCAATCTAAATTCTGGTTTAACTTCAAATTTAATTCATATGATTCCATATATTTCACTTATATGAATCCTGATTAGTTATTTACATTACCCTTTCACATTTTATAATTTTATTTGATTATAATAACAACCAACACATCCAATATATTATAATAATTTCAATATATATATATATTTCTTTATATCAAAATATACTTTGGGTAAAATTATTTCTTTTACCCTCTTTCAAAACATATTGTGTCGGTTTATCGTACTTGAGTGTTTAGAAACTCCTATCGATACAGTGGATCAAACCGATCGACCAGAATTCATAAACAACTCAAACAAATAAATCTTCACAATATAAAACATTTTTTTATAAAATCTACAAATACGTTCACTCGTATATATACACTCAACTCAATCTAGGGTATTGCTAACCCCATCTATACTGAGTCACGCCACAGAGCCAAGGTAATCACTTAACCTTCAGCTCTGATACCACTGTAACGACCCAACGGCAGTGGGCTAACCTCCCACCGTGGCTTACAGAGATACCTCAGAACTGCTTTTACGGCCAGCCTCGCGACTCGACCAACCCACATTGTCGGGAGATGTAGGGGTAAGAGTCTCCCGTTCGCCACCAAACGCGAAGCGAGAACCCCCTATCATCCGTACCAATTAAGCAACCAGCTCAGATACCACTGTAACGAACCGAGATTTTCGACTCCGAAAATCAACATCAAACTACCATGTTGACCATTCAGACATCGAACATTCCAGATCATTAATAGAAAGAAGTTAGAGGGTGAGATAAGAAAGAAAGAAATATTAGAATAGAAGAAGAAGAAGAAGAACACAACACAACACAGAGTCTCACATCGCAGCGGAACAAACTATAATACAGAAATAACCTTTATTGAGAACTTTTAAAATACTTACAATATCAGAGTACACATCTGGACAGTGATAAAAATCTGTCCTCATATAACACACAGCGGAATAGTAATATCATACGTCTGGACTCTTCCAGCTCGTCTCTTCACAACAGTCGATAACCTGAACATGTACAACCCGGCCTAACCCGAGCATTTACAAAACACCGGGTCAGTCTGGTGAACCAGAGTGAGATAAACTCGCACAGTAATAAGGGTGAACCATCCAATCATGATTTTTGAGTTCAAAAACCTTTTCGAAGAAAAAGGATAATCGTAAGACCAAATCCACACATAAACACGGACGGTTTTTACCTTACGATAACCCAAAACAGTTTTGAAATCAATATCTTGTCTGATATTATGATAATGTCTAAATACAAGTAAGTAGAATCTAGTGGAACGCTTGCATCTCACGCTCCACATATATAGTATACAATCAAAACTCGCAGGCGCTTATTGGAGATTGGATTCCAACTTGACAAGGTATGGGTCCACCTTCCGATCGTGTATCTCTAGAGACGAATACACTGGGTTCAACAAGAACTTCTTGCAACCCGGCCCTCACATGACCGACCACTCATTTCGCTTGAGTGTATCGAATGTATATCACCGACGGTTGGGATCAGCAACCGTCTGCCCGAAAAGGGACAGCATCGAAACATAGATTTAAGAAGTAAATAGGATTTCCTCTAGATAGGTGATCATACACCCTAATGGGAGCGACCCACATAGCCATGCTGCCTGCCCGATTTTTGTCATTTCCCGGTTGATGAGGCTTGAGGCCAGAATTTACTCTTGACATCTGGTCGTCATTCTCTTTGAATGCCACATCGTCAGATCCGTCAGATATCACTAATTGACGTCCACAAAAATACTCTAGCCGAAAGCTAGAGAATGGCAATTCCCTGCCAACAACTATCGTACGTTTGAAGAAATCAACGTACGTGACCCTTTGGAAATACTCTGTCAGACATTCGTCCATATACGTCATCCAGGAACAGGATGAACCGAAGGCACTCTCCTACTGCATCCAATATAGGAATCACCCCATGAATCAGTAGCGAGTAGTCCTTGCAACCCGTTGATTCCAACCACGACAGAATCACAGCTTATCTCTGCTTGCCAGGCAGAGAACATTAGTGGTTCTTCCGTTTATGAAGATCCACGGTCTTCAATGCTCCATCTCGATCATCTTCTGAGATCTTCACGCATTTGTTGGTCAGAATGGTTTTCGAATATAAATTCGATCCCGGTCTTTCCATACCAACAATCGTATTGGCCAGATTTGATAGTCGGTGTTTTAACTATCAAAATATACAGTGTTTCAACCATGACACTCCAATGAGTTTATTGGTTCAGTATTCAACATCACTTGGCCTTTAAATCAAACTGATTTACTTTTGTTAAATTGAAACTTCCAATTCTTTTAATATTCAAAAATACAATATTTGAATAACTCTAATTGATTAATTAGCATTCGTCTTAACTCCATTCGCTTGACTCTAGATCACAGCGATCACAATGGTTACGCCTGATTCCCTCAGGAAACATCCGACCGCCGTAGGCTATCTGCAGCCCTGCGAATTACGCTAGCAGTCGTACGAAATGGCAACTCAACTTGAATAACTATGTTTTACTAATTTTATCTCGAATAACTATATTCTTGCATACTGATTTACGTTCTTCGGGTCTCTTGTTATATTTTCCAAGATTCCACCAATGTTGCTTTATTATTTCACAAATGGAACTAATCGATTATCGCTAATCTTTCTTACGATTACCAACTAATACCATCTTCAGATAATCCCGATGTTGTTCAAGTTGGGGTATTTCAGTTACCTCTCAGACCTTAATCAACAACGTTCGAATCTTCAGATAAATATAAGTTGTAATCAGGAACTCAACATTCCATTCAAATCTCCAAACAAATTCCATTTAACTCTGGTTTGGTTATACAACCCTATGACCCTTTATTTAACCCCAAATTCACATTTTCCAATCCCCTTTCAAATATATTTAACCTTTTCCCACTTTTGAAATCTCATTTCAAAACTCGCTTGTTACTTGATTTCATTTCCAAATAACGTTAATGTAAAATTAACGTCTTACACTTTAAATCTCACTTAAACCTCTGGTTTGTAATAAACCCTTTTATCGTAATCTCCTTTCACTTAATTCATATAATTGAGTACGTTTATTTCCTTTCACCATTCAATTGACTTGCATCTCACATTCGGTAACCTTTTTAAATGAATTCCCATTTAAAAATATATTCCTAATTTTATCATTAATTAAAATAATAACTTATTTCAAACATTAACTATTTTAGTAGTTAATCCCTTTATTATCTAAATTAAATATTAAATCCCTTTTAAATCCTTATTTAAATTCAAACAATAGTCATTTAACTATTTTAGTCAAAACACATTAACTTGATAACCAATTCTAATTCCAAACGGTCGATTTAATTAACTCAAAAACTTGATTATCTCATTAACTGATTTCAACAATCCTCGCTTTAAATTAATTAAAAATATAATTAATTTAGATAGATTCTAATTATTTATTTTCTTTACAAAACAATTTTCCAAGGTTTTACCATTTAATTCATTTCTTATTCTTCAACCGGTAAATCTGATTAACATCAGCATTTGCTTTGCAAAATAAATTCATAACAAATCAAAGTCTTTAAATAAAAATATTTTATTTATTTCTCTTAAATAACTTTTTATTCAAATAATATAATTCAAATCTAACTCTGGTTATAAAATAAATTTTATAACCTCAACTCTATCGATTCACCTGACGGTGAATCACTGTCTATAACACGATTGGTTTTAAAGGCCATACTTTGCCAAACACTTAACCAATATCGCCCATTGGTTTAAACCAAACAGATGTTGAATATCCAGTCAATAATCAACCATCAAATCAATCACCCAAACAGATCAGTTCATATATGATCATATGAAATAAATAATACGTTTGAGGAATCCGGTTGGATTCCTCCAACCTGTTCTTCCCTGTATTTAAATGGTTATCACAAACCAGGTCAAACAATTCCATTTAACTGATATATCATAGCAAATAGCAACCATTTTATATCAACTTACTAACAAAACATTTTTATCAGTTCATCCAGTTCAAACGAAAA
This sequence comes from Allium sativum, assembly GCA_030737875.1. NCBI lineage: Eukaryota > Viridiplantae > Streptophyta > Magnoliopsida > Asparagales > Amaryllidaceae > Allium > Allium sativum. The sequence continues at coordinate 42,221,322 of CM060913.1, forward strand.
CACGTTTATTTTATAAACGTGACCAACCAAGGTGAGTCACCTTTATTGGAATCAATCGTTAAAAATAACGATTTGGTATTTCACTGAAATTAAACACAGTTTAATTTCATCGGTTAAATCAACCGTTAGATAACTAGCAAAGCAGTCAACCATTGGCAAGCAGAGCACACAAAATAAAAACACCCAATTTATATAAAATATAAAAAGGGTAACTGAGTGAGTTTAACTCACCTTATTTGTTCGTTGAACGGTTCAGCTACGGTTAAATTAAAACAGTCGTTTAATTTAACCGGAATCTCCATCTATCTCTGTCCCTGCCCAAATCAGTTTGATAGTGTTCTGTTCGTTGTCACGATCCCAGCGTAGCTTGCTATGTCGGGTACACTTATGTTTTGCTAAAGCTGAATCTTATTCACGCATCCTCCCTGCCAAACGAAAGCTCATGTTGTGTTCAAAATGTACCCAGCTTCACTTTATCCTTTTTTTTTTTTTTCCTTAAAGGCCCAAGGCCCGCATACCCTATCCTAAATTTAACATTAAAAAGTTTAAACATGTTTAGACTTTACTGTTATATAAACATGCGATTACGTTAAGGCATATTATTATACTTAGAATACCTTAAGGTATAAACGAAAATATACTTTGTTGGACTATTGTGCTTCTTCCCACGTCAGATCCGTCCATGCGTGCCCCCATTCTTCAGTTCAAAACTCCCCTCCACCACTATTCCTTCACGTTTTAACTCAAGCACCCAACCCTCCCAGTATTTGCACCGAACCACGCTCCCATGCAACCCATGCAAAGCCCCCTCTTGTTCCCAACGTATGAACCCCACCCACTGAACACAAAACCGACGCCTCTAAAATGCACCACCACTGTAGCCGACCCCCCTCATCCCAATGCTCCGGCTTCTTCGCTCCAGTTCCCACCAGATCCGGCGCAAATGTTGACCAGCAACCGGCCTTGAAGTCGCGGGTTTCCTCCGTTTGATTTTGACGCATGCCGAGATGAAGAGGAAAAAAATATATTAATTTTAATATAGAGGGAGGTGGAGATTTATCTGGTTACGGAAATTAGAGAAGCCGAGCATCGTCCAGCTTGAAGAAGTAAAGATGAACACCCTTATTTATAGGTGAGAGTACGTGGTCATCAAGTAGTTTCTGAACCAAGGTACATGTGTGGGTACACCGTGGTCGGCACGTTTTGTATAAATATATTTTTTCTTCTTTAGGTCTGCAGGCAATTGTTTTATGTAGGGTAGCTGTTAGCTTTAAATACACCCTGCGATGAGTTTCCTTTCAGTCTTGCTTGATGGATAAATGACATGTCGAAGTGAAATAACCCCATCGTCAACAACTGGGGACGGTCGGCAATAGGTAGGCTGTACACTAAAGTTCAGGTAGATATTAGAATAGGTTTGCAGGTATGTTTTCCATTTGATGGTACTTATAATGGAAGTTATAATATTATATTTTTTTCCATGAAACTCCGTCGCGATGTAACAAGTGAAACTAATCAAAATCGACTTCTGTCTACTGATAAAAATGCTGTTCCTGATGTAAAACGATATTCCGGATCCAATGGAACAAGTTTCGTCGAAATCCGCGGTCATATGAAAATTTTTCCTTTATGAAACCAGAAATGAACACACGTTTAATTTTTCCATGGTCACCAGATAAATTGAATCAACCTGAAACTGCGAACATCGATAATAACTTTTCGATACGAACCCAACGACACTAATTTCGTCGCATTCTGAGACTGTTGCCCCAGTAGGCTGTTTTTACCATGAACCGCCTTACCCTTTTTAACGCCAAATTTTCCGGTCTCTAAAAATAACAAACCACATACTTATTCTGGCTCTAATCGACGATACGAACTCAACGGAACTGGTTTCGCGGCCCAATTCAATCGTTTGCTCAAGTTACATTCGAATATCTCTTTAGTTATTTAAATACGCGCTATAGAAATTGAACGGGCGTTTATGGCTACCGTGGTCACATACGATATCGGTTTTCCATGCAATTCACCACCATATAATAATTTAGCGATCCGGTTCTAATGAAACTGATTTCGTCGAAATCTGAGTCCGTTTGCAAAACGACCATTTTAAAGGCCCATAATTTAATAACGAATTTCCATAGCGACTATTTCAAATTTTGATTTAGCCATAACTATCAAACTATAACACGAAATCTGGATTTTTCTCTTTCATATGGAAGCTATTGCCAATACGGCTCCAACGTGTCTTGTTTCACAGAAATACGACTTATATCGAATCCTGTATTCTCGTTTGAAGTTCAAAAATTCAAATTTACGAACTGCACGCCATTTTCAAGCTCGATTTATATTATATATATATTATAACGTTCAACTTCGTTTTAATAACGAATTAAATATTAAATTCCATTAATATTCCAATATAATATTTAAAACTAAATTAAATATTCATATTCAAATGGTCGAAAAACACGGGTCGTTACAATGATTTTCTAGATTTACTTGGACTATGTTTCTTAAAAATAAAAGTGTTGCTTTTGGCCAATTTAAAACTTTTTCTAAAAGTATTCAAAATTTATTATCGCTAGAAATCAAAAAAATACGCAGTGATCATCGTGGAGAATTCAAAAACGAAAATTTTGAAAAATATTGTAATAAAAAGGGAATAACCCATAATTTTTCAATTCCGAGAACTCCTCAACAAAATGGAGTAGTTGAACGTAAAAATAGGACAATATAAGAGTGTGCGAGAACTATGTTATTTGATAGTAATTTAATAAGACATTATTGGGCTGAGGCAGTTGCAACAGCTTGCTATATTATAAATAGAATTTCAATTAGACCTTTAACTCATAAAACCCCATATGAACTTTTGTATAATAAGATACCAAAAGTGTCATATTTTAAAATATTTGGAAGTAAATGTTTTATACTTAATAGTAAAGACAATTTAGACAAGTTTGACTTGAAATCTGATAAAGGAATATTTATTGGATATTCAGAAAGAAGTAAAGCATATAGAGCTTTCAACACTCGAACCAATACCATAGAAGAAACCTTAGACGTATCTTTCGAAGAAAACAATAAAAGTATAACTCAAAACAATAAAGATGAATGTGAAAATGAAATAATTCATGAAGATACTCAACCAAATAAACAAACTAGATTACTTAGAGACCATCCTATAGAAAATATCTTAGGAGATATTGAATGCGTTGTTAGAACCCTTAATCAATTAAATAATATGAGTAATACTGCATTTATTTCAAGAATTGAACCTAAGAATCCAAAAGAAGCATTTCCGATGATTCATGGATACTTGCTATGCAAGAAAAACCGAATCGGTTTACTAGGAATGATGTATGGGAACTTGTTCCTAGACTAGAGGATAAAACCATAATTGGAACCAAATGGGTTTATAAAAATAAAATGAATGAACATGGTGAGGTAGTAAGAAATAAGGCATGACTAGTAGCACAAGGTTATTCTCAAGAAGAAGGAATAGTGTAACACCCCGTGTATTCTATAACAGTGAGATTCACAAATTAAAGTATAACTAATTTCAAATCAAAGAATTAAGGGAAACGGGATACGCCATTGCGTTCGTCTTGGAATTCTGCTTGAGATAGAGTCCGAGTTTGTGTAAAACAGGTATCGTATGAAGAAGATATGGACGAACGAAATTGGGCGAAAAACCAGAAAACGGGTCAGAATGCATTGGCGCACTTGGGAAGTGCGCCAGAAGAAAAATGAACTGGCGCACTTGGGATGTGCGCCAGTACATTTTTAGCCTGGCGCACCTACCAAGTGCGCCCAGGTCAGAATGACCTGCTGGTCAAGTCTTAGCTGGCCAAGTCTGTGTTTGGTCGATTTTCTGAGCCTTGCCTTGTCACTAGGGCTAGGTGTCAGCTCCTGGTTGGTCTCCCCTTCAAACGAACGGCTATTATTGAACCAAGCTTCATCGACGGTCTAAATCAACTCACAAACTCTATAAAAAGGACCTAAGACTAACCCTAATTCACACAAACTAAAATGGAGATGAGACCGTCATGCTGCTGAGGAGAGACTGAGGATAGCCGTCAGAAATAGAGAGACAATTAGGAGATAAATCAAAAGCTTAAAGCAACGTTAATTAATCAAAATAACGCCTACAATAAAAGGATAGCATCTCCAAATTCAGAACTCAGATTCCTGAATTGAAGATTCATCATACGTTGTAAGTAGAGTGCTATTCCGATGTGAATAATTAATTGCGTTTGATTTGCGTAAGATGCGAAATGGAATTGTGGCGATAATAATATATATTTGTATGTTATTTTGATTCTAAACGTTTTGGGATATTATGGTATACGATTGGATATTTGCAAGTACATGATTTGCGTTGGAAGTTAACAACGAAATGGAATTGTGGCGATAATAATCTATATTTGTATGTTATTTTGGTTCTAAACGATTTGGCGATACTATGGTGAACGATTGGATTCATACAAGTATATGATTTATGTTGACAACCACATGTTGTGGAATTTTAATTGGGATTCATGCAAGTATATGATTCATTGTTATGCTAATGCGATGTACATACTTCTATGATAACTTTTACTGTGTAATTGAATCGATTAATACTATGATTTATATGAATCTACGTTGAAATTGGCAAATCATACTTTTGTGTTATAAACAAAAGTAAGCACCTTTATGAACATGACCAAACTATGTTTGGTACTATGCCTAGTTGAATTATGTTTTAGGCCTAGCTTGTTATCAAAACCATATGGTGATATATGTGACACAATTAAGTTAGATTTACATTCCAATTGCAAGTTTACAATGATTCATGTTTAAGTATTGTTTATGCCATAATCATATGAATAAAATGATTCATGTTTAAGTATTGTTTATGCCATAATCATATGAATAGAATGATTCATGTTTAAGTATTGTTTAGGCCATAATCATATGAATAAATGATTCATGTTTAAGTATTGTTTAGGCCATAATCATATGAATAAATGATTCATGTTTAAGTATTGTCTATGCCATAATCATATGAATAGAATGATTCATGTTTAAGTATTGTTTATGCCATAATCATATGAATAGAATGATTCATGTTTAAGTGTTGTTTAGGCCATAATCATATGAATAAATGATTCATGTTTAAGTATTGTTTATGCCATAATCATATGAATAGAATGATTCATGTTTAAGTATTGTTTATGCCATAATCATATGAATAAGTGATTCATGTTTAAGTATTGTTTATGCCATAATCATATGAATAGAATGATTCATGTTTAAGTATTGTCTATGCCATAATCATGTGAATAGAATGATTCATGTTTAAGTATTGTTTATACCATAATTATATGAATAGAATGATTCATGTTTAAGTATTGTTTATGCCATGATTATATGAATAAAATGATTCATGTTATGCCATGATTATATGATGTTACAATTGCAAGTTCACATGTGCCTACTTTTTGTTAGTTGAATCGTTCGTTGCAAGTTCATGCGTTCACACTCCCTTTTTTCATGTTAAATTATAAACACCATTTTATAAGCCTCCCCTTTTCATTTGGCTAAATTGGGTTTAAGTATTTAACCCAACACACCTTACATTGGAGCGAACGTGTAAAACGGGGGTAATGACGTTTGGGCTAAAATATAGAACATATGTGTTGGCATGTTTGACGCATGCCAACAATCTTGAAAAGCAATTAAGTGGCATAAATAAATTTTAATCAACAAAGATGAATTTGAATAATGGGCCGCAAATATTTACATATAAAAAGAAAAGAGACAAAATATGTAAATGTAGAAAATACGATGTGTTTAACCCGAGGTTGGATTGAGTTGTGATGTAAACCTGCCCGGAACCGCCCGGCTGTCCAGTAGTCACAACAATACCTATCCAATGTGGGTGGTTAAACACGGAGCCCAATAAGGACCCGAGGTTAGACTGAGTTGTGGCGTAAGACTGCCCGGACCCAACCGGCAACAGGCAGCCACAACAATACTTGTCTAATGTGAGAGGTCAAGGCTTTAATAAGACAATTAAGGCTGAGTCAGGATTGATAGGATTAAGTAAATTATATTAATACTTAATCAAAATGGAACATGCTAAACTAAACAGACTGATTGGGGGTTAGGTTTATAAAACACTTAACCAACTTAGCATGTTGGCTAGAAATAAAAAACCTAGTAGCGGGGGACCCTTTTCAGCAGTAACCCTACAAGGCGTATCATGATACCCTGAAACTAGGCAGGGTGGGGCACGATTACTGGGCTGACTGTAAGAGGTCAAATCGACGGCGGTGGTGCATCAGTGTAGGTTCTAACGGGGTGCGGGCGTGCACACACTCCGGCGTAGAAAAATAAGGCACTGGGCACCAGTAGCATACCTGTGCATTCTAGGATTGTGTCGGGCCGCCACCATGGGACTTGATACACCCCATGGTGGGACCAGCATAGGTAACTACAACATCGGGGGCCGTAAGACACATGTAACTATGCGAGTAGGAGCCGATCATCAGAAATGGATCACTTCACCCTGATTATGGGGTGCCTGTTGGGAACTAGTTTATATGGGTACAGAGATTAATATGGGGTACGATAGTATATTCAACCCTAGACAGCTTAACTTAGTTTATGGTGCTTTCCCATTTCCAGTTTATACTTATCATACCCAGTTCTTTATTCATAGACTGAATAGTCTTAGACTTACTCAGGCTTTATGTCTGACTCTACTTTTCTTTTGCCTTCTTTTCTTTCGTTCCCCCCTTCCCCCAAGGTCCACAGGGAGGGAACACCGCAGCTTGACCAGATTTCACATCTAGCTTGAAGAGAAAGAATGTATTGCTTGGATCTTTTCCGTTTTGGACTATGGCTTGGGACAACAATTATGGGACTTTTGCAGTTTATTTATGTCTTCTTTATGCTTCTTTAAATAATGTAATCAAGACAGTTATGATTTTGGAAGTATTGTAAGACAATTATGGCATGGTTTGTGTAACACGTATTTTGATGAAATAAAAGTTGTTGTTTTCCGCTGTTCAAAAATATGTGTTATTATATCTATCTTGTATATCTGTGACTTATACTTATAAACCTCCACCAAAATTAGGGCATTCCCTTTGAGAGTGACCCTAACGGAGGTGTGGTGTTTCACTTGGTATCAGAGCATAGGTTTACCAGATAAGATAAAAATTTTGAAAATTTATTTTCAAAAAAGAAATTTAAAGAAGCATTTTTAAAAGATAAAATATTATATTATTTTAAAAAGGCAAAGTCCCCCAAAGCCATAGGTACTGTCTTCTATCCTTTGTTTTGAATCTATCCTTTCTGTTTCAGCATGTCTGGAGACCCTACTCCCCAGCTGCTGACGCTTTCACTCCTCCTCCTCCACGTGAACCAGCAAGCGGAAGAGTCCCAGTGTAGGAAGACGAATAATAGTCAAACAAGAAAGGATCGTAACAGTAATAACAAGGAACGAGAAAAAAGGAAATGTTGTTTCTGCGGAATTCTTGGACACCTGGAGGGAGACTACAGGAAGAAGAAGAGGATGAGTGCTACTTGCTTTCAGTGTAGGGAGACAGGCCACTGGGCTAGGGACTGCCCAAGGAAGGAGGAGACAAAGGCAGAAAGCTCTCAAGGGAAGAAAGAGGGTTTACAGCCTAAGAAGACAGACTTCAAGAAGGGCGGGAAAGACAACAAGTCCCAAGAGAAGAGGAAGTGTAAATTTTGTGGAAAAGTGGGGCACTTAGTAAAAGATTGCCGGAAAAAGAAGGCCAAGATGAATGGTTGGTGTTTTTCTTGCGGTGAGATAGGCCACATGGCTAAGGACTGCCCAAAGAAACGAGGACAGGGGCAGAGGGCTGGATCCACCACAGGGACACAGGTTCGTGTGCTAAGGGCGCCACCTCTGCAACAACGAGGTATAAATACTTCTGTAGAAAGTGTAGTTTATCTTTATTATCACCCCATTCGCACTTTATTTGATTCTGGCGCATCACACTCCTTTATCTCGTCTGCTTTAGTAGAATCTCTGCACCTAAGAACTAGTATGTTAGAGGACCCCTTAATTGTTTCAAACCCAATTGGGGGCCCGACTCATTTGTCTATGATCTTTGTGGGATTGAAAATTTCTATTCTAAGCGTAGAGTTTAAATGTAGTGCCATTGTTTTGGGCCATTGGTTGATTCTAGAGATGGAGTGGTTATCCAGTAAAGGTGACCATCTCGGTTTCGAAAAGAGGGTAGTTAGACTCTTGACTTGCCTCGGTAATACCCTCGAAGTTGCAGGTAACTTTTAGGGTTCTATCATGATTTGTTTCCTAGAATCTCTTGACACATTTATTGGTAATTTGTAATCCGATCGGGTAGTGTTCGCCACTAAGGCAGAAGGTTCATTTCGCTTATGCATGAGTTGTGGAGAATCACCTTAGTAAGTACATTTGGCAGCATGGTTGGCATTTATTTCCAAGAGATAGTTCTTCTACGTGGAATACCCGATAGTAAGTGGACGAGATCTAAGATTCACTAGTGAATTTTGGAGAGCTTGCATGAAACCATGAGTACGCCGTTATGTTTGAGCCGAGTATACTAGAAGTAGAGTAAGTGAAAGAGGAACGAGAGGCAACAGTGAAATAGGTTCCAACTCATATTTTGGAAACAAGAATTAAGAAGCTACGAAATTGTGAAGTTAAAGACGGACAAAGCATAATGGAGTTAAGCTCAAGGAAATGCGACTTAGAAGATTGAAGACTAGATTCGTGCATCATATCTCTTCTTAAGAGTATATCTTTGATCCCACTCTTCCTGTAGAGCTTACTTGCGTGCTATCTTTTATGTATATCCTCTCGGTCCCATTCTCAATCCAATTTCTGTTGCAAACCCCATAGGGAGTATGACTCATCTGTTAGTAACACATGTTGGGGCTGGAGGGTGTTCGTTGGTTTGACTAAACTTTTTGGGTTTTGTAGGATACGGGTTGGTCTTAGGAAGGGACTCCCTTGTGACCTAAAAGGAGTCCATCATGCTTAGTTTCCTAGAATCATATATTGTGGTTGGGTTGAGTAATTCTTTAGGTGTCAGTCTGATGTTGATTTCGGTCTTCGGGGCTGACGCTTAGAGAGTTCTTCTCCTAATCAATATATATGTGGCATATATTTCCAGTTTTGGCATTGCCTAATGGGCACAAAGTTTTTACTTGCTTCTATCATTCGACTATACCTTTAGATAGGAACAATTGGGTGTAAACATGTGTTTGAGACATGTTATGATTGATGGTTGCAAGTGGTTGCTCGTGGTTGCATATACACACACAATTTAGGTTTTAGATCGGCTCAGTCACTTCATATTGCATATGCATATATGTTTTCATTCGTATATGGTTGAAGTTTAATGTGTTGTCATATGGATGTTGCATTTATATGAATGGTTGAGCACTCATGTAGAATCATGAATAGGAGAATTTGCATACATAATGGACTCATGGCACTTACATAATTTGCATTAAGGAGGTCAACTGAATCAGTAGACCGCCTGATTTTGCATTAGATAAGTACATGTACACACACACTTCGCATATGATCATATACAATTAGAAGTCTTTTAAGGACAATGGATGCTCGTGTTTGATGGATGAGTAGATGGATGTTTGGATGTTAGGATATACATTCTTCCTAACTTGAAGATTTCGGGGACGAAATCCTTTTAAGTGGGGGAGAATGCAACACCCCATGTATTCTATAACAGTGAGATTCACAAATTAAAGTATAACTAATTTCAAATCAAAGAATTAAGGGAAACGGGATACGCCATTGCGTTCGCCTCGGAATTCTGCTTGAGATAGAGTTCGAGTTTGCGTAAAACGGGTATCGTATGAAGAAGATATGGACGAACGAAATTGGGTGAAAAACCAGAAAACGGGTCAGAATGCACTGGCGCACTTGGGAAGTGCGCCAGAACAAAAATGAACTGGCGCACTTGGGAAGTGCGCCAGTACATTTTTAGCCTGGCGCACCTGCCAAGTGCGCCAAGGTCAGAATGACCTGCTGGTCAAGTCTTGGCTGGCCAGGTCTGTGTTTGGTCGATTTTCCGAGCCTTGCCTTGTCACTAGGGCTAGGTGTCAGCTCCTGGTTGGTCTCCCCTTCAAACGAACGGCTATTATTGAACCAAGCTTCATCGACGGTCTAAATCAACTCACAAACTCTATAAAAAGGACCTAAGACTAACCCTAATTCACACAAACTAAAATGGAGATGAGACCGTCATGCTGCTGAGGAGAGACTGAGGATAGCTGTCATAAATAGAGAGACAATTAGGAGATAAATCAAAAGCTTAAAGCAACGTTAATCAATCAAAATAACGCCTACAACAAAAGAATAGCATCTCCAAATTCAGAACTCAGATTCCTGAATTGAAGATTCATCATACGTTGTAAGTAGAGTGCTATTCCGATGTGAATAATTAATTGCGTTTGATTTGCGTAAGATGCGAAATGGAATTGTGGCGATAATAATATATATTTGTATGTTATTTTGATTCTAAACGATTTGGGAATATTATGGTATACGATTGGATATTTGCAAGTACGTGATTTGCGTTGGAAGTTAACAACGAAATGGAATTGTGGCGATAATAATCTATATTTGTATGTTATTTTGGTTCTAAACGATTTGGCAATACTATGGTGAACGATTGGATTAATACAAGTATATGATTTATGTTGGCAACCACATGTTGTGGAATTTTAATTGGGATTCATGCAAGTATATGATTCATTGTTATGCTAATGCGATGTACATACTTTTATGATAACTTTTACTGTGTAATTGAATCGATTAATACTATGATTTATATGAATCTATGTTGAAATGGGCAAATCATACTTTTGTGCTAGAAACAAAAGTAAGCACCTTTATGAACATGACCAAACTATGTTTGGTATTATGCCTAGTTGAATTATGTTTTAGTCCTAGCTTGTTATCAAACCATATGGTGATATATGTGACACAAATAAGTTAGATTTACATTCCAATTGCAAGTTTACAATGATTCATGTTTAAGTATTGTTTATGCCATAAACATATGAATAGAATGATTCATGTTTAAGTATTGTTTATGCCATAATCATATGAATAGAATGATTCATGTTTAAGTATTGTTTAGGCCATAATCATATGAATAAATGATTCATGTTTAAGTATTGTTTAGGCCATAATCATATGAATAAATGATTCATGTTTAAGTATTGTCTATGCCATAATCATATGAATAGAATGATTCATGTTTAAGTATTGTTTATGCCATAATCATATGAATAGAATGATTCATGTTTAAGTATTGTTTAGGCCATAATCATATGAATAAATGATTCATGTTTAAGTATTTTTTATGCCATAATCATATGAATAGAATGATTCATGTTTAAGTATTGTTTATGCCATAATCATATGAATAAATGATTCATGTTTAAGTATTGTTTATGCCATAATCATATGAATAGAATGATTCATGTTTAAGTATTGTCTATGCCATAATCATGTGAATAGAATGATTCATGTTTAAGTATTGTTTATACCATAATTATATGAATAGAATGATTCATGTTTAAGTATTGTTTATGCCATGATTATATGAATAAAATGATTCATGTTATGCCATGATTATATGATGTTACAATTGCAAGTTCACATGTGCCTACTTTATGTTAATTGAATCGTTCGTTGCAAGTTCATGCGTTCACACTCCCTTTTTTCATGTTACATTATAAACACCATGTTATAAGCCTCCCCTTTTCATTTGGCTAAATTGGGTTTAAGTATTTAACCCAACACACCTTACATTGGAGCGAACGTGTAAAACGGGGGTAATGACGTTTGGGCTAAAATATAGAACATATGTGTTGGCATGTTTGACGCATGCCAACAATCTTGAAAAGCAATTAAGTGGCATAAATAAATTTTAATCAACAAAGATGAATTTGAATAATGGGCCGCAAATATTTACATATAAAAATAAAAGAGACAAAATATGTAAATGTAGAAAATACGATGTGTTTAACCCGAGGTTCGATTGAGTTCTGATGTAAACCTGCCCGGAACCTCCCGGCTGTCCAGTAGTCACAACAATACCTATCCAATGTGGGTGGTTAAACACGGAGCCCAATAAGGACCTGAGGTTATGTAACAACCCGGAAAATCTGGGCCAGTTTAAAATTTTTATTTTGGCAATATTAGCGAGTTTTGATTATTTAAAATGAATTATTTTAAATAATATCGACGAGAAATTTATTTTGAATATAATTCGAACGTATATATTATACGCGTCGTCGTTAGAATATAAATATTTATATATAATTATAAATAGAATTGAAAATGGCGCGGTAGTTCGATAATTCGATTTCAAACTTCAATTGAATGTACCGGGTGCAAAACAATCCGGATTTTAGTGAAACCAAAAATAATGGAATCTAATAGTGAATATCTTTCCAACGAATCCGAAAAATCAAAAGTTCGTAGCGGGAATCAAAAGATATGTCCAGTTGAAAATTCTGAATAGTCGCTATGGAATTCAGGCCCTTAAAAATGGACATTTTGCAAACGACCTCGGATTTCGACGAAACCAGTTTTGTTGGGTCCGTGATGTTAAGTTATTGCTAGGTTTCAAATTTCATAATTTTTCGAATCAATATGTGAGTGTGGCAACGGAAAACGCGTTTTGACCATTTCAGTTGATTTTAATCGACTGGAAATTGGCCATTTTTCTAACGGTCTCAGAATTCGACGAAACTAGTTTTGTTAGGACCGTATCGTCAATACGAAGCTAGAAAATATTTTTCTGGAATTTTTCTAGTTAGTATGTGACCTCGGTAATTTGAAATGTACGTTTAAAATTCAATATAGTGATTTAAATGTAAATTAAACGGAAACTGATTCAAACGATCGAATCAACTTGCGATATATATCCCATGGTGTTCAGAATAGGGGTAAAACGCTATGGACGACAGGCGGTGGGCCTCGTTTCGAGGTCGTATGTAAAAGTCAACTTTTTTTTGAATTAAATAATTAAAAAAAATATATAAAAAAAAATATAATATCTCTTCCTCTCCCTATTATACTCTGGCCCCCCCCCCTTCAGTTTCCTATTCGATCTGAAGATGGAAAAAAAGAAAAAAAAGAAAAAGAAAAAAAAAAAGAGGACGCTGATATCTCCGCTCTGCCACCAGTGGCGCTCCACCCAACGCCGTGTCCTCCCCCTCTACCCGATCTCCCTTCTTCGCGACCTCCGCTATACAGCCCCACCGCCGAAGGACAACGCGCATCATCCAAACCCCCCCCCCCCAGCCTGAAGTAAACCACCGCATCCCGAACCGCTCCCCCGTTCGAAACCCCCCACGACGAGGAGCAGCCGCAAGCCCCTCCGACCCCTCCAGCACCGCGACTCCTTGTCGAACCCTAGCCCCAGATCCACCGCGAGACCCCCCCCCCCTTCAACAGTCGATGTAAGTTTATTTTAATTATTTCTTTATTGTATTTATATTGTTAATCTGATTTGTTTTTAAAGTATTTAAAACTGATTTTAAAAAGGTATTTAAAACTGATTTTTAAGGTATTTAAAACTGATTTTAAAAAGGTATTTAAAACTGATTAGAAAAAGGTTAAAACTTTAAATAGAAAATATAAATTTGAAATGATTTTTAAATATAAAAATTAGCATTCTTGAAAATATATCTATCTCACAAAGTTGTGAATATGTATATATCACAAGGTTTTGAAAATATATGGGAATGTTTTAAAAATAAAAATTCGATTTTTATATATTGAACTTTGAAATAAAAATTTGATTTTTATATATTGAACTTTGAAATAAAAATTCGATTTTTATATATTGAACTTTGAAATAAAAATTCGATTTTTATATATTGAACTTTGAAATAAAAATTCGATTTTTATATATTGAACTTTGAAATAAAAATTCGATTTTTATATATTGAACTTTGAAATAAAAATTCGATTTTTATATATTGAACTTTGAAATAAAAATTCGATTTTTATATATATAGTGGCCTTGGGCAACGAAGGTGACAAAAAGGCGAAACGACGAAGACTTCTGCAAATGAAGAGCCGTGGAGCTAGGATCGCAATATGTGAGAACTTCTCACCTTTCAATTTAATTTTTCTAGTTATATATATATACTAGGATGCAGACGGTGCTTGGTAGCACCCGACACAATCGTCCACAGACCATGGACTTGTTTGTTTGACTGTTTGGTGATTGATTGCGATATTGGTTTGAATGTGGTTTGTGGTGTGAAAAATTGAATCGATAAATTGGTTAGGATTAGACGTGCGCCGTTATAAGGCGAAGGAGTAAGGCTAGGTTAGACTCTTACTCCAAATTTTGTGGTTTGCAAAATGAAATTGATTTGATTGATGTGTGAATGGCGTGGGCCTTCACTAGACCGGGGATAAGGCTAGGCCTTGTCCCGTTTCTAGTATCGTGCCGTTATGCCGCCGAAATTTTCTAAAATATGTTAGAAAATAAAAATATCATTTTATTTTGTAAATGAATAATAGAAATTCATATGTTGGAATAAAATGTTTTATCGTTAAAAATATAATTTTTAACGTGAGAATGAATATAGTGAAAGTGAATAAAATAAAATATTCATTTACAAACCAGACGGTTTGTTTATGTACACCTATTTGAAGGACATTGATTGGGTCGATAAATTTTACACATCGCCCAACAGCACAAATAAAATATGTGTTTGATTGTTTGAAACCCCACACGGGTGTTGGGATGAAATTTGAAGTTCACTCATCCCGATTGATTGAATATGTCGATCGGTTGATTGACAGGCTGTTTTAAGCGTTGGATATCTATATTTGATGCTTATACAGTGTAGTGCACTTTGGTTGATGGTTGATTATTTTTCAATGCTATTATACATGTGTTGTATGAAAATCCTCATTCCAATTTGAAAAATAAAGAATATTATAAAATAAAGGTTCATGTGTTGACAGTACTCATTCATTGAGATTGGTCATGTGTTGAACGAAATATTTTAGTAATAAAATTTACATCTTTATCATTATAAAATAAAAGTTCATGTGTTGACAGTACTCATTCATTGAGATTGGTCATGTGTTGAACGAAATATTTTGATAATAACAACTATTTTGAAAAAGAAATATTTGAAATAGAATATTTGAAAATAGAAATTTGTGAAGCCGTGTTGATTAGTTTGACGCCATTTTGACGTGAACGATATTTATATCGATTTTATTCATTTCGAAATGAATTGAATTGAAAACGATTTCGAAATGAATTGAATTGAAAACGATTTCGAAATGAATTGAATTGAAAACGATTTCGAAATGAATTGAATTGAAAACGATTTCGAAATGAATTGAATTGAAAACGATTTCGAAATGAATTGAATTGAAAACGATTTCGAAATGAATTGAATTGAAAACGATTTCGAAATGAATTGAATTGAAAACGATTTCGAAATGAATTGAATTGAAAACGATTTCGAAATGAATTGAATTGAAAACGATTTCGAAATGAATTGAATCGAAAACGATTTCGAAATGAATTGAATTGAAAACGATTTCGAAATAAATTGAATTGAAAACGATTTCGAAATGAATTGAATTGAAAACGAATTCAAATTGAATTGAAAGCGAAGTGAAATGAATTCAAATTGAATTGAAATTTGAATTGAATAGAAATGGATTTTAAAACGAATTTATAAAGAAGAATTCAATTTTGATTTGAATTGAAATGGAAGTTGAAATTGCTTTTGAAACGAATTCAAAACTATTTATATAATTCGTTTTAAATAGAAATCGACGAAAAATATATTATATATATTATATATATAATATAATGGCCTGAATAGAACGCGCCGCGCCGCGGCAGTTCGTGAATTTCGACCATTTATTTCAAACAGACATTACGGGAGATCCGACCGTCGGATTCTCCTAAAACCGGAACCGTTGGGTTCGTATCGAAAAGAGCTTTCTAACGAATATTAGAAATTTGAAATCTAACGGTTGGATTTGGAGATACGTCCAAATCAAATTCGAAAAAGGTCGCTGTAAGTGCAGTTCGATGGCCATTGATGGAAATCGACTGTACGGGCCTTGATAAAATTATTAAAAATAGTAATAATTTGTGTAAAATCATAAGAAATGATTTAGAAAGAATTGGGATGAAAAACTCCATATTTGAAAAGATAAAAATAGTTTTTTTATCGGAATGAACTAGTTTTGAACTAGAAATATAATTCTATTTATTTTTAAATAAATAAACTGAATTTGAAAAGGGTTTTAAAAGTAACCAGAATTTCCAATGATTGCATTGGAGTGGATTTGAATCGAAATTGTCTTCGGAATATTTCGATGTTGGAATTCGTGATTATACAGGTGTTGTTATGGAAATTTGAAAGATATATTTATATCGTTATTTTCAATACGACATTTGTTAATCGTAGGATTTGATATTGAATATAAGCCGATATATTTTCTATTCAGAGCCTTATATTGAATATCAAATGTGATTTGGGTTTGTCGTGAATGGTGTCTTCACTAACACTGTTCTTGAACCCAGTAGAGAAAAGATTAAATCTTTTTATTTAGATTTAATGAAGTGTACCAATTAAAAATGATATTTAATTGGAATTAAATTGGTATTGATTTTTGGGTTTATCGTGAATAGTGTTTTAAATAACACTTGTTCTTTAACCCGATAATTAATGGATTGATTTTTGGGTTTATCGTGAACAGTGTTTTAAATAACACTTGTTCTTTAACCTGATAATTAATGGAATGTGAGTTTGGGTTTATCGTGAACCGTGTTTTAAATGACACTGATTCTTTAACCCAGTCGAAGATTAAAACTAAGTGGAGTTTTAATGAATCTTTAATTAGATTGAAATGATCGAAAATGGAGTATCACCAGTTTTGCTCCAGGCGATAGTTAAATCTTTAATTAGATTTGAACGTGAAATGGTAATTGAATTTACCGATAACACTGTGGTGTTAGATATGAAGTATTACCAGTTTTACTTCATGGGATGAATAGGTTGGGATTGGGAAATTAAAATAAATGATTACTTCGGTAAGGTTCGCTAATCCCGACTAGTTTGAATTGAGATTCAAAAATAGAATAAAGAATAAATTCAAGGAATTTATCTTGGATAAAATTAATGGGAATCTTTCCCTATGGATGTGAAATCAGAAACTAACTGTCGGTTAGCTAAGCAGAATGGTTTTCTGGATATTGATCTGATGTTGGTTTCGGCCTGCGGGGTTAATATTTGGGGAATTATTCTCTTGATTAATTTACGGTTAGTGACTGATGAATTGGAATGAGGCGTATGTTGTGTTTGTGTAACACTTATTTAAAATATACGCGAGTTATTCGGAAAGACCGGGTTTATCCCATTCTGAATAACTAATACGACGATAAGTCGAAGATGAAGACGATGGTCGAAGACCGGAGGTCTTCACGTCGTTTGGGTGATAACTGATGATCTTGATTGGGCTGTACACCCAAGAAGATGGAAACAGTTAGTGATCGTCCAGACGTACTTGGATATCGATGGGTATGCGGGGTACTTGGTGCCTCCGGTTTCGTTCAGACCCAGAACGGACTTGTAAATGGACTGTGTGTCTGACATCGGATTTCATTCTGTGTGACTGATATCGGTTGCATAGAATGGTTTGCCTGTGTGGCATGCTAAGATGCAAATGATCAAGGCTTCTGTTGAAAAACAAAGTCTTGTGGTTGGTGATCAAAGCACGGCCTTTGTGGCGTAGCTTTGTGTAGCGTTGATTCGCGAGCTTCACACCCGGTATGAACCAAAAACGGGAGACGGACCTCAGGGAGGGCCTGCGTTTCCTCCTAGCTAGAAGTGGCGTCAGTGGTTTTACACGCCCTGACGAGTTTGACTTATGTGGTTGTTGCTGTTGCGAGGCGCCTCGGTTTGATCGGACGATCCGGGTCCGATGGAGTCATTCGTTGGCTCATTTACGCCCCAAAGGGCGGGGAAACGCAGTGTTCAGGCATTTTAATCCACATCGGTGGACCGGCCCTGACGATCCAAGGGTCACTCGAGCTCTGATCCTGAGACTCGGGCTAGGCAGTCTCGAATCGGTTGAGGACTATCTTTTGCCTCGGTTCATAGACGGAAATCCAATTTCCAAATACGTGACGTTTGCGGTTTTAATTGTAATCCTATATATGGCGACATAGTGGGATGGGGCGCTTATGCCGCCTATGATTGATACTTATGATTTGAAATTGTTTTGCCACTATGCACTTATAATAGTATCAAATGATTTGTTTTAAACGTATCAAGCATTCTTTGGCTGTTATAAGGGAAAACCCTATCCCCCGGCTTGTGTTGCATTGTGTGATAGGACCTGGGTCTTATAACAGCTTCATTTTTCTTTATTTAGCATTGCGCTGTTTGTTTTATGCACTGGTATTCTTGGGAGGAAACCCGTTCCGTGTTATACGGCGTGGTCCCTTGATTTACCTAATGATTTAAAATAAAGATTAATAACTGTTTTAGTTCTCACACCAGTCACATGACTGACCTGGAGTTTATTGTTTTAACCTAAACTCTGGGTGCCCTTATTTTCGACACGGGCAGCTAGTAGTTTTGGTTTTGCAGATTTATATTCACAGGTTCCTGGTTTACAGCTGGAATGATATCCGGAAAGCTTTGTATCCGTATATCTCTTCTAGTTGTGTATTGTATTATTTTCCGCTGCTATGTATTTAAATGTAATTTAAATCTCTGATATTTCTGTGTATTATTCATTTATACTCTGTATATTCTTGTAATCTGATGCATTGTTGTAATATACAATGAGATGTTCTTCTGTATGTGTTCTATTTTGTCCTGTTCTCAAACGATAGGGCGTTTCGAACGGCCTGGATCGGTTTAGCGACTGGTTCGGACCGAGCGAAATTCCTTGTCGTCACAGTTGGTATCAGAGCCTTGGTTTACAAAGCTAGAGAACAAGGCACATTAGAACCATAGGAAAGAATTCATCAGATATTGGATTAGTAATATCCAATTAGAATGACTCGTTAGAGATGGGATCAGTAGTATCCTAGAACGAGTGTGAAGAGTATATTTTTGAAAATGAAAACAAATTTTTGGTTTTGAAGATTTAAATCAATTATTCGTATTTGATTATCTATTTATATAGATGTGGACAATCCAGTATATATAGATTTTGCGTATACGTCTGATCCGCGTGTATTCGAAATTTTAATATATTGGATAGATATAGCATCACACTCTAGTCGCCCGAAGATGGTACTGATGATTGTCATGACATCATCAGTATTTATGTTCGTGTTTCGAAGGTGTGATTTTCTATATATTTCCATTAGACTGGTGTGAGAACCAAAACTAATATAGCTAGAATACATTGTTGTGATTTGGCATCAAAAATCTGATTTTTGACTATGTATCAAAGTTATGAATTTGAAACTCTAATTCACTAATTGATTGATGTTTGTGTTGGTTGTTTAATTGTTTGATAATTTTGAACCCTTATGCCTAACTGAATCAAATATTGAATTATATTGAAAATTGGTCGCATTTGCTTGCATATGCATATATATCATTGAACAGGTCATAGCAAGGAGGCTAGAGCAGAGAATAAAATTTGTTTGCCCGACAAATAGGTACATGTTTACTACATAATTTACTGTTTTGTTTGGGTAATGATGATTTTGTGAGCCTATTGGCTAGCCGCTTGGCTTTTTCTTTTTCTTTTTAAGATCTGAAGGACCGGGGAAGCTATTTGAAATTCCCCGATGCTCCCGGTGCAGGGGAGGTTATGGCGAAATTTTTCAAAAATTTAGGGTGTTAGCCAAATTTTTGAAATTTTGAAGATTCTCAGAAACTAAAGAGTTGGAGAATGGACGCCTGATCGACCGTAGAGCTGAATAATCAAACCACTTTCGACTTTGTTCCTTTTCGGGGACGAAAAGTTTTAAGTGGGGGAGATTGTAACAACCCGGAAAATCTGGGCCAGTTTAAAATTTTTATTTTGGCAATTTTAGCGAGTTTTGATTATTTAAAATGAATTATTTTAAATAATATCGACGAGAAATTTATTTTGAATATAATTCGAACGTATATATTATACGCGTCGTCGTTAGAATATAAATATTTATATATAATTATAAATAGAATTGAAAATGGCGCGGTAGTTCGATAATTCGATTTCAAACTTCAATTGAATGTACCGGGTGCAAAACAATCCGGATTTTAGTGAAACCAAAAATAATGGAATCTAATAGTGAATATCTTTCCAACGAATCCGAAAAATCAAAAGTTCGTAGCGGGAATCAAAAGATATGTCCAATTGAAAATTCTGAATAGTCGCTATGGAATTCAGGCCCTTAAAAATGGACATTTTGCAAACGACCTCGGATTTCGACGAAACCAGTTTTGTTGGGTCCGTGATGTTAAGTTATTGCTAGGTTTCAAATTTCATAATTTTTCGAATCAATATGTGAGCGTGGCAAAGGAAAACGCGTTTTGACCATTTCAGTTGATTTTAATCGACTGGAAATTGGCCATTTTTCTAACGGTCTCAGAATTCGACGAAACTAGTTTTGTTAGGACCGTATCGTCAATACGAAGCTAGAAAATATTTTTTTGGAATTTTTCTAGTTAGTATGTGACCCCGGTAATTTGAAATGTACGTTTAAAATTCAATATAGTGATTTAAATGTAAATTAAACGGAAACTGATTCAAACGATCGAATCAACTTGCGATATATATCCCATGGTGTTCAGAATAGGGGTAAAACGCTATGGACGACAGGCGGTGGGCCTCGTTTCGAGGTCGTATGTAAAAGTCAACTTTTTTTTGAATTAAATAATTAAAAAAAAATATAAAAAAATATAATATCTCTTCCTCTCCCTATTATACTCTGGCCCCCCCCTTCAGTTTCCTATTCGATCTGAAGATGGAAAAAAAGAAAAAGAAAAAAAAAGAGGACGCTGATATCTCCGCTCTGCCACCAGTGGCGCTCCACCCAACACCGTGTCCTCCCCCTCTACCCGATCTCCCTTCTTCGCGACCTCCGCTCTACAGCCCCACCGCCGAAGGACAACGCGCATCATCCAAACCCCCCCCCAGCCTGAAGTAAACCACCGCATCCCGAACCGCTCCCCCGTTCGAAACCCCCCACGACGAGGAGCAGCCGCAAGCCCCTCCGACCCCTCCAGCACCGCGACTCCTTGTCGAACCCTAGCCCCAGATCCACCGCGAGACCCCCCCCTTCAACAGTCGATGTAAGTTTATTTTAATTATTTCTTTATTGTATTTATATTGTTAATCTGATTTGTTTTTAAAGTATTTAAAACTGATTTTAAAAAGGTATTTAAAACTGATTTTTAAGGTATTTAAAACTGATTTTAAAAAGGTATTTAAAACTGATTAGAAAAAGGTTAAAACTTTAAATAGAAAATATAAATTTGAAATGATTTTTAAATATAAAAATTAGCATTGTTGAAAATATATCTATCTCACAAAGTTGTGAATATGTATATATCACAAGGTTTTGAAAATATATGGGAATGTTTTAAAAATAAAAATTCGATTTTTATATATTGAACTTTGAAATAAAAATTCGATTTTTATATATTGAACTTTGAAATAAAAATTCGATTTTTATATATTGAACTTTGAAATAAAAATTCGATTTTTATATATTGAACTTTGAAATAAAAATTCGATTTTTATATATTGAACTTTGAAATAAAAATTCGATTTTTATATATTGAACTTTGAAATAAAAATTCGATTTTTATATATTGAACTTTGAAATAAAAATTCGATTTTTATATATATAGTGGCCTTGGGCAACAAAGGTGACAAAAAGGCGAAACGACGAAGACTTCTGCAAATGAAGAGCCGTGGAGCTAGGATCGCAATATGTGAGAACTTCTCACCTTTCAATTTAATTTTTCTAGTTATATATATATATACTAGGATGCAGACGGTGCTTAGTAGCACCCGACACAATCGTCCACAGACCATGGACTTGTTTGTTTGACTGTTTGGTGATTGATTGCGATATTGGTTTGAATGTGGTTTGTGGTGTGAAAAATTGAATCGATAAATTGGTTAGGATTAGACGTGCGCCGTTATAAGGCGAAGGAGTAAGGCTAGGTTAGACTCTTACTCCCAATTTTGTGGTTTGCAAAATGAAATTGATTTGATTGATGTGTGAATGGCGTGGGCCTTCACTAGACCGGGGATAAGGCTAGGCCTTGTCCCGTTTCTAGTATCGTGCCGTTATGCCGCCGAAATTTTCTAAAATATGTTAGAAAATAAAAATATCATTTTATTTTGTAAATGAATAATAGAAATTCATATGTTGGAACAAAATGTTTTATCGTTAAAAATATAATTTTTAACGTGAGAATGAATATAGTGAAAGTGAATAAAATAAAATATTCATTTACAAACCAGACGGTTTGTTTATGTACACCTATTTGAAGGACATTGATTGGGTCGATAAATTTTACACATCGCCCAACAGCACAAATAAAATATGTGTTTGATTGTTTGAAACCCCACACGGGTGTTGGGATGAAATTTGAAGTTCACTCATCCCGATTGATTGAATATGTCGATCGGTTGATTGACAGGCTGTTTTAAGCGTTGGATATCTATATTTGATGCTTATACAGTGTAGTGCACTTTGGTTGATGGTTGATTATTTTTCAATGCTATTATACATGTGTTGTATGAAAATCCTCATTCCAATTTGAAAAATAAAGAATATTATAAAATAAAGGTTCATGTGTTGACAGTACTCATTCATTGAGATTGGTCATGTGTTGAACGAAATATTTTAGTAATAAAATTTACATCTTTATCATTATAAAATAAAAGTTCATGTGTTGACAGTACTCATTCATTGAGATTGGTCATGTGTTGAACGAAATATTTTGATAATAACAACTATTTTGAAAAAGAAATATTTGAAATAGAATATTTGAAAATAGAAATTTGTGAAGCCGTGTTGATTAGTTTGACGCCATTTTGACGTGAACGATATTTATATCGATTTTATTCATTTCGAAATGAATTGAATTGAAAACGATTTCGAAATGAATTGAATTGAAAACGATTTCGAAATGAATTGAATTGAAAACGATTTCGAAATGAATTGAATTGAAAACGATTTCGAAATGAATTGAATTGAAAACGATTTCGAAATGAATTGAATTGAAAACGATTTCGAAATGAATTGAATTGAAAACGATTTCGAAATGAATTGAATTGAAAACGATTTCGAAATGAATTGAATTGAAAACGATTTCGAAATGAATTGAATTGAAAACGATTTCGAAATGAATTGAATTGAAAACGATTTCGAAATAAATTGAATTGAAAACGATTTCGAAATGAATTGAATTGAAAACGAATTCAAATTGAATTGAAAGCGAAGTGAAATGAATTCAAATTGAATTGAAATTTGAATTGAATAGAAATGGATTTTAAAACGAATTTATAAAGAAGAATTCAATTTTGATTTGAATTGAAATGGAAGTTGAAATTGCTTTTGAAACGAATTCAAAACTATTTATATAATTCGTTTTAAATAGAAATCGACGAAAAATATATTATATATATTATATATATAATATAATGGCCTGAATAGAACGCGCCGCGCCGCGGCAGTTCGTGAATTTCGACCATTTATTTCAAACAGACATTACGGGAGATCCGACCGTCGGATTCTCCTAAAACCGGAACCGTTGGGTTCGTATCGAAAAGAGCTTTCTAACGAATATTAGAAATTTGAAATCTAACGGTTGGATTTGGAGATACGTCCAAATCAAATTCGAAAAAGGTCGCTGTAAGTGCAGTTCGATGGCCATTGATGGAAATCGACTGTACGGGCCTTGATAAAATTATTAAAAATAGTAATAATTTGTGTAAAATCATAAGAAATGATTTAGAAAGAATTGGGATGAAAAACTCCATATTTGAAAAGATAAAAATAGTTTTTTTATCGGAATGAACTAGTTTTGAACTAGAAATATAATTCTATTTATTTTTAAATAAATAAACTGAATTTGAAAAGGGTTTTAAAAGTAACCAGAATTTCCAATGATTGCATTGGAGTGGATTTGAATCGAAATTGTCTTCGGAATATTTCGATGTTGGAATTCGTGATTATACAGGTGTTGTTATGGAAATTTGAAAGATATATTTATATCGTTATTTTCAATACGACATTTGTTAATCGTAGGATTTGATATTGAATATAAGCCGATATATTTTCTATTCAGAGCCTTATATTGAATATCAAATGTGATTTGGGTTTGTCGTGAATGGTGTCTTCACTAACACTGTTCTTGAACCCAGTAGAGAAAAGATTAAATCTTTTTATTTAGATTTAATGAAGTGTACCAATTAAAAATGATATTTAATTGGAATTAAATTGGTATTGATTTTTGGGTTTATCGTGAACAGTGTTTTAAATAACACTTGTTCTTTAACCCGATAATTAATGGATTGATTTTTGGGTTTATCGTGAACAGTGTTTTAAATAACACTTGTTCTTTAACCTGATAATTAATGGAATGTGAGTTTGGGTTTATCGTGAACCGTGTTTTAAATGACACTGATTCTTTAACTCAGTCGAAGATTAAAACTAAGTGGAGTTTTAATGAATCTTTAATTAGATTGAAATGATCGAAAATGGAGTATCACCAGTTTTGCTCCAGGCGATAGTTAAATCTTTAATTAGATTTGAACGTGAAATGGTAATTGAATTTACCGATAACACTGTGGTGTTAGATATGAAGTATTACCAGTTTTACTTCATGGGATGAATAGGTTGGGATTGGGAAATTAAAATAAATGATTACTTCGGTAAGGTTCGCTAATCCCGACTAGTTTGAATTGAGATTCAAAAATAGAATAAAGAATAAATTCAAGGAATTTATCTTGGATAAAATTAATGGGAATCTTTCCCTATGGATGTGAAATCAGAAACTAACTGTCGGTTAGCTAAGCAGAATGGTTTTCTGGATATTGATCTGATGTTGGTTTCGGCCTACGGGGTTAATATTTGGGGAATTATTCTCTTGATTAATTTACGGTTAGTGACTGATGAATTGGAATGAGGCGTATGTTGTGTTTGTGTAACACTTATTTAAAATATACGCGAGTTATTCGGAAAGACCGGGTTTATCCCATTCTGAATAACTGATACGACGATAAGTCGAAGATGAAGACGATGGTCGAAGACCGGAGGTCTTCACGTCGTTTGGGTGATAACTGATGATCTTGATTGGGCTGTACACCCAAGAAGATGGAAACAGTTAGTGATCGTCCAGACGTACTTGGAGATCGATGGGTATGCGGGGTACTTGGTGCCTCCGGTTTCGTTCAGACCCAGAACGGACTTGTAAATGGACTGTGTGTCTGACATCGGATTTCATTCTGTGTGACTGATATCGGTTGCATAGAATGGTTTGCCTGTGTGGCATGCTAAGATGCAAATGATCAAGGCTTCTGTTGAAAAACAAAGTCTTGTGGTTGGTGATCAAAGCACGGCCTTTGTGGCGTAGCTTTGTGTAGCGTTGATTCGCGAGCTTCACACCCGGTATGAACCAAAAACGGGAGACGGACCTCAGGGAGGGCCTGCGTTTCCTCCTAGCTAGAAGTGGCGTCAATGGTTTTACACGCCCTGACGAGTTTGACTTATGTGGTTGTTGCTGTTGCGAGGCGCCTCGGTTTGATCGGACGATCCGGGTCCGATGGAGTCATTCGTTGGCTCATTTACGCCCCAAAGGGCGGGGAAACGCAGTGTTCAGGCATTTTAATCCACATCGGTGGACCGGCCCTGACGATCCAAGGGTCACTCGAGCTCTGATCCTGAGACTCGGGCTAGGCAGTCTCGAATCGGTTGAGGACTATCTTTTGCCTCGGTTCATAGACGGAAATCCAACTTCCAAATACGTGACGTTTGCGGTTTTAATTGTAATCCTATATATGGCGACATAGTGGGATGGGGCGCTTATGCCGCCTATGATTGATACTTATGATTTGAAATTGTTTTGCCACTATGCACTTATAATAGTATCAAATGATTTGTTTTAAACGTATCAAGCATTCTTTGGCTGTTATAAGGGAAAACCCTATCCCCCGGCTTGCGTTGCATTGTGTGATAGGACCTGGGTCTTATAACAGCTTCATTTTTCTTTATTTAGCATTGCGCTGTTTGTTTTATGCACTGGTATTCTTGGGAGGAAACCCGTTCCGTGTTATACGGCGTGGTCCCTTGATTTACCTAATGATTTAAAATAAAGATTAATAACTGTTTTAGTTCTCACACCAGTCACATGACTGACCTGGAGTTTATTGTTTTAACCTAAACTCTGGGTGCCCTTATTTTCGACACGGGCAGCTAGTAGTTTTGGTTTTGCAGATTTATATTCACAGGTTCCTGGTTTACAGCTGGAATGATATCCGGAAAGCTTTGTATCCGTATATCTCTTCTAGTTGTGTATTGTATTATTTTCCGCTGCTATGTATTTAAATGTAATTTAAATCTCTGATATTTCTGTGTATTATTCATTTATACTCTGTATATTCTTGTAATCTGATGCATTGTTGTAATATACAATGAGATGTTCTTCTGTATGTGTTCTATTTTGTCCTGTTCTCAAACGATAGGGCGTTTCGAACGGCCTGGATCGGTTTAGCGACTGGTTCGGACCGAGCGAAATTCCTTGTCGTCACAGTTGGTATCAGAGCCTTGGTTTACAAAGCTAGAGAACAAGGCACATTAGAACCATAGGAAAGAATTCATCAGATATTGGATTAGTAATATCCAATTAGAATGACTCGTTAGAGATGGGATCAGTAGTATCCTAGAACGAGTGTGAAGAGTATATTTTTGAAAATGAAAACAAATTTTTGGTTTTGAAGATTTAAATCAATTATTCGTATTTGATTATCTATTTATATAGATGTGGACAATCCAGTATATATAGATTTTGCGTATACGTCTGATCCGCGTGTATTCGAAATTTTAATATATTGGATAGATATAGCATCACACTCTAGTCGCCCGAAGATGGTACTGATGATTGTCATGACATCATCAGTATTTATGTTCGTGTTTCGAAGGTGTGATTTTCTATATATTTCCATTAGACTGGTGTGAGAACCAAAACTAATATAGCTAGAATACATTGTTGTGATTTGGCATCAAAAATCTGATTTTTGACTATGTATCAAAGTTATGAATTTGAAACTCTAATTCACTAATTGATTGATGTTTGTGTTGGTTGTTTAATTGTTTGATAATTTTGAACCCTTATGCCTAACTGAATCAAATATTGAATTATATTGAAAATTGGTCGCATTTGCTTGCATATGCATATATATCATTGAACAGGTCATAGCAAGGAGGCTAGAGCAGAGAATAAAATTTGTTTGCCCGACAAATAGGTACATGTTTACTACATAATTTACTGTTTTGTTTGGGTGATGATGATTTTGTGAGCCTATTGGCTAGCCGCTTGGCTTTTTCTTTTTCTTTTTGAGATCTGAAGGACCGGGGAAGCTATTTGAAATTCCCCGATGCTCCCGGTGCAGGGGAGGTTATGGCGAAATTTTTCAAAAATTTAGGGTGTTAGCCAAATTTTTGAAATTTTGAAGATTCTCAGAAACTAAAGAGTTGGAGAATGGACGCCTGATCGACCGTAGAGCTGAATAATCAAACCACTTTCGACTTTGTTCCTTTTCGGGGACGAAAAGTTTTAAGTGGGGGAGATTGTAACAACCCGGAAAATCTGGGCCAGTTTAAAATTTTTATTTTGGCAATTTTAGCGAGTTTTGATTATTTAAAATGAATTATTTTAAATAATATCGACGAGAAATTTATTTTGAATATAATTCGAACGTATATATTATACGCGTCGTCGTTAGAATATAAATATTTATATATAATTATAAATAGAATTGAAAATGGCGCGGTAGTTCGATAATTCGATTTCAAACTTCAATTGAATGTACCGGGTGCAAAACAATCCGGATTTTAGTGAAAACAAAAATAATGGAATCTAATAGTGAATATCTTTCCAACGAATCCGAAAAATCAAAAGTTCGTAGCGGGAATCAAAAGATATGTCCAATTGAAAATTCTGAATAGTCGCTATGGAATTCAGGCCCTTAAAAATGGACATTTTGCAAACGACCTCGGATTTCGACGAAACCAGTTTTGTTGGGTCCGTGATGTTAAGTTATTGCTAGGTTTCAAATTTCATAATTTTTCGAATCAATATGTGAGCGTGGCAAAGGAAAACGCGTTTTGACCATTTCAGTTGATTTTAATCGACTGGAAATTGGCCATTTTTCTAACGGTCTCAGAATTCGACGAAACTAGTTTTGTTAGGACCGTATCGTCAATACGAAGCTAGAAAATATTTTTCTGGAATTTTTCTAGTTAGTATGTGACCCCGGTAATTTGAAATGTACGTTTAAAATTCAATATAGTGATTTAAATGTAAATTAAACGGAAACTGATTCAAACGATCGAATCAACTTGCGATATATATCCCATGGTGTTCAGAATAGGGGTAAAACGCTATGGACGACAGGCGGTGGGCCTCGTTTCGAGGTCGTATGTAAAAGTCAACTTTTTTTTGAATTAAATAATTAAAAAAAAATATAAAAAAATATAATATCTCTTCCTCTCCCTATTATACTCTGGCCCCCCCCCCTTCAGTTTCCTATTCGATCTGAAGATGGAAAAAAAGAAAAAAAAGAAAAAGAAAAAAAAAAGAGGACGCTGATATCTCCGCTCTGCCACCAGTGGCGCTCCACCCAACGCCGTGTCCTCCCCCTCTACCCGATCTCCCTTCTTCGCGACCTCCGCTCTACAGCCCCACCGCCGAAGGACAACGCGCATCATCCAAACCCCCCCCCAGCCTGAAGTAAACCACCGCATCCCGAACCGCTCCCCCGTTCGAAACCCCCCACGACGAGGAGCAGCCGCAAGCCCCTCCGACCCCTCCAGCACCGCGACTCCTTGTCGAACCCTAGCCCCAGATCCACATCGAGACCCCCCCCCCCCTTCAACAGTCGATGTAAGTTTATTTTAATTATTTCTTTATTGTATTTATATTGTTAATCTGATTTGTTTTTAAAGTATTTAAAACTGATTTTAAAAAGGTATTTAAAACTGATTTTTAAGGTATTTAAAACTGATTTTAAAAAGGTATTTAAAACTGATTAGAAAAAGGTTAAAACTTTAAATAGAAAATATAAATTTGAAATGATTTTTAAATATAAAAATTAGCATTGTTGAAAATATATCTATCTCACAAAGTTGTGAATATGTATATATCACAAGGTTTTGAAAATATATGGGAATGTTTTAAAAATAAAAATTCGATTTTTATATATTGAACTTTGAAATAAAAATTCGATTTTTATTTATTGAACTTTGAAATAAAAATTCGATTTTTATATATTGAACTTTGAAATAAAAATTCGATTTTTATATATTGAACTTTGAAATAAAAATTCGATTTTTATATATTGAACTTTGAAATAAAAATTCGATTTTTATATATTGAACTTTGAAATAAAAATTCGATTTTTATATATTGAACTTTGAAATAAAAATTCGATTTTTATATATATAGTGGCCTTGGGCAACGAAGGTGACAAAAAGGCGAAACGACGAAGACTTCTGCAAATGAAGAGCCGTGGAGCTAGGATCGCAATATGTGAGAACTTCTCACCTTTCAATTTAATTTTTCTAGTTATATATATATACTAGGATGCAGACGGTGCTTAATAGCACCCGACACAATCGTCCACAGACCATGGACTTGTTTGTTTGACTGTTTGGTGATTGATTGCGATATTGGTTTGAATGTGGTTTGTGGTGTGAAAAATTGAATCGATAAATTGGTTAGGATTAGACGTGCGCCGTTATAAGGCGAAGGAGTAAGGCTAGGTTAGACTCTTACTCCAAATTTTGTGGTTTGCAAAATGAAATTGATTTGATTGATGTGTGAATGGCGTGGGCCTTCACTAGACCGGGGATAAGGCTAGGCCTTGTCCCGTTTCTAGTATCGTGCCGTTATGCCGCCGAAATTTTCTAAAATATGTTAGAAAATAAAAATATCATTTTATTTTGTAAATGAATAATAGAAATTCATATGTTGGAATAAAATGTTTTATCGTTAAAAATATAATTTTTAACGTGAGAATGAATATAGTGAAAGTGAATAAAATAAAATATTCATTTACAAACCAGACGGTTTGTTTATGTACACCTATTTGAAGGACATTGATTGGGTCGATAAATTTTACACATCGCCCAACAGCACAAATAAAATATGTGTTTGATTGTTTGAAACCCCACACGGGTGTTGGGATGAAATTTGAAGTTCACTCATCCCGATTGATTGAATATGTCGATCGGTTGATTGACAGGCTGTTTTAAGCGTTGGATATCTATATTTGATGCTTATACAGTGTAGTGCACTTTGGTTGATGGTTGATTATTTTTCAATGCTATTATACATGTGTTGTATGAAAATCCATATAATTAACTTTATATGGTAATTGATTGGGCCTCATTCCAATTTGAAAAATAAAGAATATTATAAAATAAAGGTTCATGTGTTGACAGTACTCATTCATTGAGATTGGTCATGTGTTGAACGAAATATTTTAGTAATAAAATTTACATCTTTATCATTATAAAATAAAAGTTCATGTGTTGACAGTACTCATTCATTGAGATTGGTCATGGGTTGAACGAAATATTTTGATAATAACAACTATTTTGAAAAAGAAATATTTGAAATAGAATATTTGAAAATAGAAATTTGTGAAGCCGTGTTGATTAGTTTGACGCCATTTTGACGTGAACGATATTTATATCGATTTTATTCATTTCGAAATGAATTGAATTGAAAACGATTTCGAAATGAATTGAATTGAAAACGATTTCGAAATGAATTGAATTGAAAACGATTTCGAAATGAATTGAATTGAAAACGATTTCGAAATGAATTGAATTGAAAACGATTTCGAAATGAATTGAATTGAAAAAGATTTCGAAATGAATTGAGTTGAAAACGATTTCGAAATGAATTGAATTGAAAACGATTTCGAAATGAATTGAATTGAAAACGATTTCGAAATGAATTGAATTGAAAACGATTTCGAAATAAATTGAATTGAAAACGATTTCGAAATGAATTGAATTGAAAACGAATTCAAATTGAATTGAAAGCGAAGTGAAATGAATTCAAATTGAATTGAAATTTGAATTGAATAGAAATGGATTTTAAAACGAATTTATAAAGAAGAATTCAATTTTGATTTGAATTGAAATGGAAGTTGAAATTGCTTTTGAAACGAATTCAAAACTATTTATATAATTCATTTTAAATAGAAATCGACGAAAAATATATTATATATATTATATATATAATATAATGGCCTGAATAGAACGCGCCGCGCCGCGGCAGTTCGTGAATTTCGACCATTTATTTCAAACAGACATTACGGGAGATCCGACCGTCGGATTCTCCTAAAACCGGAACCGTTGGGTTCGTATCGAAAAGAGCTTTCTAACGAATATTAGAAATTTGAAATCTAACGGTTGGATTTGGGGATACATCCAAATCAAATTCGAAAAAGGTCGCTGTAAGTGCAGTTCGATGGCCATTGATGGAAATCGACTGTACGGGCCTTGATAAAATTATTAAAAATAGTAATAATTTGTGTAAAATCATAAGAAATGATTTAGAAAGAATTGGGATGAAAAACTCCATATTTGAAAAGATAAAAATAGTTTTTTTATCGGAATGAACTAGTTTTGAACTAGAAATATAATTCTATTTATTTTTAAATAAATAAACTGAATTTGAAAAGGGTTTTAAAAGTAACCAGAATTTCCAATGATTGCATTGGAGTGGATTTGAATCGAAATTGTCTTCGGAATATTTCGATGTTGGAATTCGTGATTATACAGGTGTTGTTATGGAAATTTGAAAGATATATTTATATCGTTATTTTCAATACGACATTTGTTAATCGTAGGATTTGATATTGAATATAAGCCGATATATTTTCTATTCAGAGCCTTATATTGAATATCAAATGTGATTTGGGTTTGTTGTGAATGGTGTCTTCACTAACACTGTTCTTGAACCCAGTAGAGAAAAGATTAAATCTTTTTATTTAGATTTAATGAAGTGTACCAATTAAAAATGATATTTAATTGGAATTAAATTGGTATTGATTTTTGGGTTTATCGTGAACAGTGTTTTAAATAACACTTGTTCTTTAACCCGATAATTAATGGATTGATTTTTGGGTTTATCGTGAACAGTGTTTTAAATAACACTTGTTCTTTAACCTGATAATTAATGGAATGTGAGTTTGGGTTTATCGTGAACCGTGTTTTAAATGACACTGATTCTTTAACCCAGTCGAAGATTAAAACTAAGTGGAGTTTTAATGAATCTTTAATTAGATTGAAATGATCGAAAATGGAGTATCACCAGTTTTGCTCCAGGCGATAGTTAAATCTTTAATTAGATTTGAACGTGAAATGGTAATTGAATTTACCGATAACACTGTGGTGTTAGATATGAAGTATTACCAGTTTTACTTCATGGGATGAATAGGTTGGGATTGGGAAATTAAAATAAATGATTACTTCGGTAAGGTTCGCTAATCCCGACTAGTTTGAATTGAGATTCAAAAATAGAATAAAGAATAAATTCAAGGAATTTATCTTGGATAAAATTAATGGGAATCTTTCCCTATGGATGTGAAATCAGAAACTAACTGTCGGTTAGCTAAGCAGAATGGTTTTCTGGATATTGATCTGATGTTGGTTTCGGCCTGCGGGGTTAATATTTGGGGAATTATTCTCTTGATTAATTTACGGTTAGTGACTGATGAATTGGAATGAGGCGTATGTTGTGTTTGTGTAACACTTATTTAAAATATACGCGAGTTATTCGGAAAGACCGGGTTTATCCCATTCTGAATAACTGATACGACGATAAGTCGAAGATGAAGACGATGGTCGAAGACCGGAGGTCTTCACGTCGTTTGGGTGATAACTGATGATCTTGATTGGGCTGTACACCCAAGAAGATGGAAACAGTTAGTGATCGTCCAGACGTACTTGGAGATCGATGGGTATGCGGGGTACTAGGTGCCTCCGGTTTCGTTCAGACCCAGAACGGACTTGTAAATGGACTGTGTGTCTGACATCGGATTTCATTCTGTGTGACTGATATCGGTTGCATAGAATGGTTTTCCTGTGTGGCATGCTAAGATGCAAATGATCAAGGCTTCTGTTGAAAAACAAAGTCTTGTGGTTGGTGATCAAAGCACGGCCTTTGTGGCGTAGCTTTGTGTAGCGTTGATTCGCGAGCTTCACACCCGGTATGAACCAAAAACGGGAGACGGACCTCAGGGAGGGCCTGCGTTTCCTCCTAGCTAGAAGTGGCGTCAGTGGTTTTACACGCCCTGACGAGTTTGACTTATGTGGTTGTTGCTGTTGCGAGGCGCCTCGGTTTGATCGGACGATCCGGGTCCGATGGAGTCATTCGTTGGCTCATTTACGCCCCAAAGGGCGGGGAAACGCAGTGTTCAGGCATTTTAATCCACATCGGTGGACCGGCCCTGACGATCCAAGGGTCACTCGAGCTCTGATCCTGAGACTCGGACTAGGCAGTCTCGAATCGGTTGAGGACTATCTTTTGCCTCGGTTCATAGACGGAAATCCAATTTCCAAATACGTGACGTTTGCGGTTTTAATTGTAATCCTATATATGGCGACATAGTGGGATGGGGCGCTTATGCCGCCTATGATTGATACTTATGATTTGAAATTGTTTTGCCACTATGCACTTATAATAGTATCAAATGATTTGTTTTAAACGTATCAAGCATTCTTTGGCTGTTATAAGGGAAAACCCTATCCCCCGGCTTGCGTTGCATTGTGTGATAGGACCTGGGTCTTATAACAGCTTCATTTTTCTTTATTTAGCATTGCGCTGTTTGTTTTATGCACTGGTATTCTTGGGAGGAAACCCGTTCCGTGTTATACGGCGTGGTCCCTTGATTTACCTAATGATTTAAAATAAAGATTAATAACTGTTTTAGTTCTCACACCAGTCACATGACTGACCTGGAGTTTATTGTTTTAACCTAAACTCTGGGTGCCCTTATTTTCGACACGGGCAGCTAGTAGTTTTGGTTTTGCAGATTTATATTCACAGGTTCCTGGTTTACAGCTGGAATGATATCCGGAAAGCTTTGTATCCGTATATCTCTTCTAGTTGTGTATTGTATTATTTTCCGCTGCTATGTATTTAAATGTAATTTAAATCTCTGATATTTCTGTGTATTATTCATTTATACTCTGTATATTCTTGTAATCTGATGCATTGTTGTAATATACAATGAGATGTTCTTCTGTATGTGTTCTATTTTGTCCTGTTCTCAAACGATAGGGCGTTTCGAACGGCCTGGATCGGTTTAGCGACTGGTTCGGACCGAGCGAAATTCCTTGTCGTCACAGGATAGACTGAGTTGTGGCATAAGACTGCCCGGACCCAACCGGCAACAGGCAGCCACAACAATACCTGTCTAATGTGAGAGGTCAAGGCTTTAATAAGACAATTAAGGCTGAGTCAGGATTGATAGGATTAAGTAAATTATATTAATACTTAATCAAAATGGAACATGCTAAACTAAACAGACTGATTGGGGGTTAGATTTATAAAACACTTAACCAACTTAGCACGTTGGCTAGAAATAAAAAACCTAGTAGCGGGGGACCCTTTTCAGCAGTAACCCTACAAGGCGTATCATGATACCCTGAAACTAGGCAGGGTGGGGCACGATTACTGGGCTGACTGTAAGAGGTCAAATTGACGGCGGTGGTGCATCAGTGTAGGTTCTAACGGGGTGCGGGCGTGCACACACTCCGGCGCAGAAAAACAAGGCACTGGGCACCAGTAGCATACCTATGCATTCTAGGATTGTGTCGGGCCGCCACCTTGGGACTTGATACACCCCATGGTGGGACCAGCACAGGTAACTACAACATCGGGGGCCGTAAGACACATGTAACTATGCAAGTAGGAGCCGATCATCAGAAATGGATCACTTCACCCTGATTATGGGGTGCATGTTGGGAACTAGTTTATATGGGTACAGAGATTAATATGGGGTACGATAGTATATTCAACCCTAGACAACTTAACTTAGTTTATGGTGCTTTCCCATTTCCAGTTTATACTTATCATACCCAGTTCTTTATTCATAGACTGAATGGTCCTAGACTTACTCAGGCTTTATGTCTGACTCTACTTTTCTTTCGCCTTCTTTTCTTTCGTTTCCCCCCCCCCCCCCCCCAAGGTCCACAGGGAGGGAACACCGCAGCTTGACCAGATTTCACATCCAGCTTGAAGAGAAAGAATGTATTGCTTGGATCTTTTCCGTTTTGGACTATGGCTTGGGACAACAATTATGGGACTTTTGCAGTTTATTTATGTCTTCTTTATGCTTCTTTAAATAATGTAATCAAGACAGTTACGATTTTGGAAGTATTGTAAGACAATTATGGCATGGTTTGTGTAACACGTATTTTGATGAAATAAAAGTTGTTGTTTTCCGCTGTTCAAAAATATGTGTTATTATATTTGTCTTGTATATCTGTGACTTATGCTTATAAACCTCCACCAAAATTAGGGCATTCCCTTTGAGAGTGACCCTAACGGAGCTGGGGTGTTTCAAATAGATTACGATGAAACTTTTTCCTCGGTAGCAAGATTAGAAGCTCTTAGGATTTTATTAGCCTTTGCAAACAATAATAATTTCAAATTATATCAAATGGATGTCAAAAGTGCTTTTTTAAATGGATTTGTTAAAGAAGACATATAAGTAGAGCAACCGCCTCTATTTGAAGATGAAAAATTACCAGATCACGTATAAAAGTTAAAGAAAGTGTTATATGGATTAAAACAGGCTCCTAGGGCTTAGTATGATACATTAAGAAATTAATTTGTTACAATCAAATTTTGAAATAGGAAAAATAGGTAATACTTTATTTACTAAGAAGAATAATAAATATATACAATTAGAAATATAAGTTGATGATATAATTTTCGAATCAACAAACAATAAGATGAATAAATAATTTTCAGATATTATGACCCGAGAATTTGAAATGAGTCATATGGGAGAACTAACATTCTTTTTAGGATTATAAATTCATCAATTAAAGAATGGAATATTTATTAATCAAGAAAAATAGGCAAGAAATCTAATTAATAAATATAATCTAACGATAACTAATTGCAGACCAACACCTAGTGCAACAAATATAGCATTAAGTAAAGACAATACATCAAATGACGTTGATCAAAAAACTATATAGAGGAATGATAGGATCGTTATTATATATAACTGCTAGCAGACCAGATATAATGCATAGTGTATGTCTTTGTGCAAGATATCAATCACAACCTAAGGAAAAACATTTAAAAGCCGTAAAACGTATTCTAATGTATGTAAAGCATACATCAGACTTTGGATTATTTTATCCTAAGTATTATTCATTCGACCTAGTTTCTTATTGTGATGCTGGCTATGCGGGATGTAAATCAGATCGAAAAAGTAGTAGTGGATCATGTAATTTTCTAGGACATTCACTAGTCTCGTGGTTCAGTAAAAAGCAAAATACTGTATCTTTGTCAACAACTGAAGCAGAATATATCTTTGCTGCTTTGGCTTGTTCACAAGTAACATATATGCAACAAACTCTAAATGATTTTGGATTAAACATAAATAAATCACCAATATTTTACGATAATACGAGTGATAATAATATCTCTAAAAATCTTACTCATGATTCAAGAACTAAATATATTGATATAAGACATCATTTTCTAAGAGATAACGTAAGTAAAGAGAAAATTTCACTCGAATTTATAGAATTAGATAAACAAATAGCAAACATATTAACAAAACCATTAAACAAAGCAACATTTACTAAATTTAGAAGAGAATTAGGCATATGTTCATTAAGTGAGTCAGAATAATTAAATACACTAATATATATATATATAACATAAAATATCAGAAAAATAAAATTTAAAATACAAGTATGTCGACATACATTTATGCATATGTCGACATATAACTGCCAGAAATTTAAAATTAATTCCCACTAAAAGTTAGTTATAATAATTATTTAAATCCTCTACTTCGACTTTTCTTCTTCATTTTCATTTATCTCTTCTGTAATAATTCTAAACTAAAATAAACAATGGCTCCACCAATTTAAACACCCAAATAAATCCTGATTCGTCCACTGGACCATCCGGAGGTCCTTTTCAGTGATCTACGCTATCTCATGTAATCAAAATTGAAGAAAAGATGGAGTATACTCTATGAATGATGGCTGAAACACAAGTACTTCAAATAAGGATGAGCCAAGAAAATAATAGGCAGGGAAAAGTGATAAGAAGCCTCCTTAAGTTTAACGGATAATCAAACTAATCCTATTTTCATCGAAGAGGATAATGTGCATATGGAAGAGGAGGAGGAACTAGAAGAAGAGGAAGAAAAGATAATAAAGGAAGAGGAACCCGAGGAAGAGCAACATCAAATTTCAAACGAAGAGGATTAAGTCATCTGTGTGGGAGAAGTCCTATACATCATAACCGAAATATGATTGAAAGGAATGGAGAATTTTATCTTCATTATCCAAATTGTCCTACTCACAAGTCTCCTATAGTTCAGGACAAGTAGATTATAGGTTTTGATTCGATTCTTATCGTACATTTTCATTCCTTTTCCTTAATTACATGTATAATATGTACATATAATAAAACTTGTAGAAATAAATTATTAAATAAATTTCTTGTTTTTGAATAACATAAGTGTTCTATTTCCTTGTAATATAGTCAAGAATTAAGGGGGAGTATATAAGAATTATTAATGGAAATACTTTACTTAGGGGGAGTATTCTACTTTGATTTAGGAATTACTTAATTACTTATAGATTTTGTTTAGATAGTTATACGATTAAGGAGAAGCAATTTTAGAATTTCTTTTGATAATGCCAAAAGGGGGGGTGAATTATAAAATATATGACTCATATATATATGGGGAGTATTTGAAGAGTATCTGGAGTATTTGAAGGATCATCATTAACATGTATAAACAGGTATGATATTTTATAAACTAAGGTTATCATCATCAAACAGGGAGAGATTGTTGGAGAATAGAGTTTTGATGACAACAACCTTATTTCAATATTAATTGATTATAAAACATATACTAAATTTTTTGTCTGGAATATATATATATATATATACAGGATTTATATATAGGAATTATTATTGAAGACTGTATAGTTTAAAGATAATAGAGATTCAGAATTCAGAGATGATTCAAGACTCATAAGTATTCAAGGTTTCAAGAGTTCAAGAATTAAAGACAAATATAGTAATAAAATCTAGATTATGTAAAACTCTGAACATCACTCTAGGTTCAAATTCAAATTCTGTTTTTCAATTTCTGATTTCAAATTCTATTTTCAATCTGTATCTTCTCTATTTTATTTTATTTTCTTTGCTTTACTTTTGATTCCAGACTTAAGTATTATAAGTTTTATATATTTATACTTATATATACTTTATATTTATATAGTTTTAACTCTATAATTATATAAATATGCTTATATAGTATATATTTATGTTTTCATATGATTTTCTACTTTATAATATCCATTTATAACACTATGTTTTAATTTAAGAATTTTCATAATTATATATATATATATATATATATATATATATATATATATATCAAAACACTTCAAAAATGCTCAACATTTAGTTTACACATGTATATGTCGATATGCATTTATGGCCATGTCGAAATATAACTGCCATTTTTTTTTTCAAATTGAGAGGAAGTTTCTTTTTACTATTTTTGATGGTTCATAAACGTCGAAACCTTACAAATCTTATAAATAAGGGCTAATTTCGATTTTTTTAATCATTCTTCTTCTCCATCTTCATCTCCTTTTTTTACACAATTATTGTTTCTTATTTTTATGATTTCTACACCTATACTCTGCCGAATTCAACTCTACTTATATATAAAACTTCTTCTCTTCTCACTCTCTGCTCGTTACTCTTTGAATAAAAGTGTTATTGTGGAGTTATGTAACAACTAGGATTTTCTGAACCTGTGACGAACCGCCCAGAACCAGCTGACATTTCCTCGAAATGCGTTGTGCCAATTCCCGAGTAGCACAGGGCGGTCGTCAAAGGAAAAAGGATTAGAAACTATGAATCGCCTAAGAACCTGTAGTATATCTCACGGCGCATGGAATAAAATTTAATAACAACATAACTTGACATAAAACAGGCGAGACAATGCATAAGTTGAAAATTAAATCATAATAGCAATGGAATCCAAAATACACCTTGTGATCCATACCATTATTACAACTTCAAAATACTGTCTCTAAAGCAAAATAGAAAAGGTACACTACTAATGCCCAAAGCAGTGACCAGCAACAACACATGGAGAATATATGTAAGTGGTATGTGGAAGCCTCCTGCTCGTCTCCGGACAGCTACTCGTGCATACCACCTAACTTGTCTCTAGTTTGCTCATTTAGGAGCACCCAGAGTAATAAGAAGAGACATAAAACTCTAGGTCAGACAAAAGTCTGGTATGAGTGATAGCAGCAAAACATAACAATAATAGGTATAAATAATCATACCTGGAGCTAAACCTGCAACCAAAGAGTTAGCACAACAGGATGTACAGTAATCTAAAATAACACTAACATAAAGTGTAAAATGGGAGTGTACCTGTCAAGGTGATAGCAAACATCAAACACAGCAATCATCCTCACATCTCTCACTCAGTGCGTAAAGTATACGATATCCACCATTTTGATCAACAAATCCTTCGCTACGACCACTTTGCCCTTGGGGTCTTAATGACCCCATTGCGCTGGTCCATAACCACTAATCCATTGCTACAATTACCTTGCCATTGGGAGTCCAACTGGCCCCATTGCACTTATCCATAGTCATGCTACAATCACATGCCCTTGGGAGTCTAATAATCCCATTGCACTGATCCACAACCACTAATCCATCTCTTAGTAGTGAACTAAAGCTATAGATATCGATAACCCCTTTACACATGTCCCGCAGCAAAGCCTATTCATGAAGTTAACTCGTTGGTTCCCATCTGGATACTGAGTAACAACTTCTCACTTGGACTTCCTTTGCATCTCAGGTTCTAGTCTTCTCTGGTGTGTTATTCAGTTTCCATTCAGTCAGCTCATACCCTTCATCATGTCTTGGTTCGATATACAAGTTCTCAGCTTGGCTTGCGGTTCGTGGGTGCTCCGGTTCACGACTCGTGGTCGGCTCGTGGACCACATTCAAGTCGTGGGACCCACTCGTTATCCCTGTCCGTGTCGTGGTCTTCTAGTTTGGCTCATTGTCCTTATACGGACTCGGTTTGTGGTACTCCCTATGTGGCGGTTCGTGGAGCTTCCTCTGGTCTGGTTCATGATGCATCGGTCCATGAGGGGGGTGGTCGGCTCGTAAGGTGGGTTCACGACCGGGGTCGGGTCGCGATCATGATGTGCCTCATGATCGGGGACCTGTTCCAATTTCCTACGACTTTCCAGAAACCTATTTACGCCACACGACGGCGTTTTCGATCATTCTAACTATTCTATGCAATCACAAAGCATATCGAACAGTAATAGCAACATGTATAATCAACCATAAACACTAAAACAATGAATAATCATGTAAATATGGATCAAACAAACCCAAAGCCCTTATTTTCCCCTTGATCCCCTTAACCATGTTTTAACTATAGGATTAGCAAAATATGTCCAAATTAACCCAAATTTCTAATAGAGGCATATTTTAGAATTTCTACATATTTTTCTAGATTTTTCTGAGCCATAATTTCGCTAATTATCACTAATCACCCCTAATTAGCAGTAATTAGTGAATAAAAGTGCATATCACTCACCTTAGCGACAAATAAATCTCTGATCAGAAGATTTGGTTTGAATCTGAATGCAACACAGCAGCTCTACCTCCAATTTGATGTTAATTTGCCTTGATTTGATGCTGATTAGCTTAATATTGGATTAGAATGTGATTAGAAGGTAGTTTAGAAGGTGGAGGCCATTGCTAGGGTTAGAGGAAGGTAAATGGTAGCTAGAAAATGAATAAAACTAATTTTCCAAACTCTATCAGCCCTCCCATACCCCTAATCCGGAAATGTGTTATGGACTTAGCTGTTAATCACCCGATTAAGCCCAATTATGTTGTTTTTCACCTTCCAATCCTTATTTCAGCCATATCTCCCAAACGGTAAGTCCGTTTGAATAATGTGACCACTCTACGGAAAGGTAAACCATCATCCAAATCCAATGGAAGTGGTTTCAGGTCAAAACTCATTACCAATCAAAAGTTATAGGCAAGACAAGATTCGCCAAGGGTAAAACGGTCATTTAAAAATCGGCAAAAATCGTGAACATGGGAAATGACCCTGATAGTCCTCACTTAAAGTTACACGACCATACGACTTTATATGTGAATGAAATAAATATTCTACGATCCTCCGATGCATAGAATGTGGGGTTGTTACACTCTCCCCCCTTAAGAAATTTCGCCCTCGAAATTCCTTAACCAAAACATACAATGGTGTCCCGCTTGCCTGCCAGCCATTGGTAACAATCAAACATACATAATAAACACAAAAGTTTATGCCAGCATGCGGAATAACTATATCACGATTAAAACCTTAACAGGTAAAGAGCTCTGGATATGACTTTCTTATGTTCTCCTCGGTTTCCCAAGTACAGTCATTCTCATTATCACCCTACTGGACGTTATACAGTTTCACCGTCTTCCTTCGAAGTTGCTTCATATCATGTCCGACAATACGAATCGTTCTATAGCTCCCAACTGCCTCAGATTCCACTTCGATATCATCCAACCGATCTGGTGAAATAGTCATATTAGAATCGTGCACGAACTTCCTCAATTAGGAAACATGAAATACGTTGTGCACTCCCACCATCTTGTCTGGTAATCCAACTTTATACGCTAAATTCCCCACTTGTTCGAGAATTGGAAACGGACCAATAAATCTTGGTGCTAACTTGCCTCTCCTACCAAATCGAATTACACTCTTCAACGGAGAAATCTTGATGAATACCAATTCGCAAACGGAGAATTTCAAATCTCTTCGTCTTTTATTAGCATAACTCTTCTGCCTATCTTGGGCAACCTTCATTCATTGTTGAATAACCTTGACCTTCTCTGAAGTTTCTCTTATTACATCCGGCCCAAGCATAAATTTCTCACCGTTTTCTAACCAGCATGATGGTGAGTTGCATGGTCTTCCATACAAAGCTTCAAATGGAGCCATACCAATACTAGACTGATAACTATTATTATATGTGAATTCAACTAAATGCAAATGGTCATCCTATGAACCACCAAAATCCAATATACAAGCTCTCAAGAGATCCTCTAATACATGATTCACCCTTTCTGTTTGACCGTCGATTTGAGGACGGTACGCGGTATTGAGATGTAATTCTAACCCTAAAGCCTCTTGTAAGCTCTTCCAATATCCACTAGTAAATAAGGGATCTCGGTTACTCACAATACCTCTAGGTACTCCATGAAATCTCACTACCCAATTCATATATAGTTCTGCTAACTTAGCTTATGTTCTATTAGACTTGACTGGTATAAACCTTGCAATTTTGGTCAATCGATCCACAATCACCCAAATACTATCATGACCCAATCTAGTCCATGGTAAACCGTCAATGAAATCCATTAAGACTTGTTACCATTTCCACTCGGGAATTTCCAACGGTTGTAACAAACTACTAGGCTTCTTTGGCTCGGATTTAACTAACAGGCAATTCATGCACT
The DNA here is from genome assembly GCA_030737875.1 of Allium sativum. NCBI lineage: Eukaryota > Viridiplantae > Streptophyta > Magnoliopsida > Asparagales > Amaryllidaceae > Allium > Allium sativum. The sequence continues at coordinate 42,264,426 of CM060913.1, forward strand.
TGGATATAAACTTCCCAATGTCTCTCTTCATCCCTTCCCAGTAGTAGGTCTACTTCATGTCTCGATACATTTTGTTACCACCGGGATGTATAGTCAATTTCGAATGATGACACTCTCTAAGCACTTCATCTCTCAATCCATCAACATTGAGTACAAATAGCCTCCCATTCTTTCAAAGCCATCCCGCTCGATCAAGACCATACTTGTTCATTCTCTCGCTGTCGATACCAATCTCCACCTTGGAGATGATTTCCATTAGATTAGGATCGTCCCTCTGATTGGAACCAATCCCCTCTACCAAAGTCGGTCTGATCGTCAAATTTACTACCATCTCTGGATCTAGTTCACACTTAGGTATGAAATCATATCCCGCGATATACTCCAGTTGCTTCCATTCAAGAAACATAGCCCCCAAACTGGCATGTATCCTACTCAATGCATCAGCTACCGCATTGCCCTTCCTGGGTTTGTATGCGATATTGAAATCATATGAAGCCAAGAACTCTAACCACCTCTATTGACGAAGATTTAAATCCCTCTGAGAGAAAAGATACTTTAATGACTTATGATTGGTAAACAACTCGAATCTTTCTCCCAAGAGATAGTGTCTCCACATCTTTAACGTGAACACGATCGCTGTCAATTCCAAATCATGGGTAGGATATCTTTTCTCATGCTTTTTCAGTTGCCGACTAGCATAAGCTATAACCCTACCTCCTTGCATCAGTACACCACCTAGTCCGGTACCACAGGCATCCATGTATACCGTCATCTCTTTGCTCCCTTTAGGAATAACCAATTCTGGTGTGCAAGTTAACTTCTCCTTTAGACTCCTAAATGCATTCTCACATATTTTGTCCCAGACAAAAGCTTGATTCTTCTTGGTCAACTGAGTTGACGGCGTCGCTACCTTGGAGAAGTCTTGGATAAACTTACGATAATATCCAGCTAACCCCAAGAAACTTCTCATGTCCATTGCATTCTTGGGCATAGACCAATTTTTCACCATAGCCACCTTTGCAGGATCCACGACAATACCATTCTCTAAAACAACATGGCCCAAGAACATCACTTCTCTCCTCCAGAAGTGACACATAGAAAAATTCGCTTTCAATTGGTGTTTCCTCAACACCCCCATCACTATCCTCAAATGTTCCTTGTGTTCTTCCTCTGTCCTCGAGTTAACCAAGATATCTTCTACGAACACAGGAACAAACTTATTCAGTTGATCTATGAAAACTCTATTCATAAGATGCACAAAATATGCTGGTGCATTGGTCAACCCGAATGGCATAACCAACCACTCTTAGAATCCATACGGCGTCCAAAATGCCATTTTAGGTATACTCTTAGCTGCTACTCGGAGCTGATGAAAACCAGTCCCGAGATCTAATTAGGAGAACACTCTCGCTCCATCCAACTGATCAAACAAATCGTCTATCCGTGGAAGAGGATACTTATTCTTCCTCGTCACCTTATTCAACTCGTGGTAGTCCACACATAATCGAAGGGAACCATCGGCCTTGGTAGCAAATACAACTGGTGCTCCTTACTCGAAAACACTTCTTTTGATAAATCCCTTCTTCAAAAGATCACTTACTTGCACCTCGAGCTCTCGCTGCTCCCTTGGTGCCATACAACGAAGAGGCATCACTATAGGCCTGACATCTTTCACTAAATCAATTTAAAATTCGATCTCTCAATGTGGTGAAAGTTCGATCACTTCCTCGAAGATGTCCGAATACTCGCTAGCAATAGGCACATATGACAACTCATCATGCAGGATGTCGAGGGAATTTAGAAAACTAGCCATAACCCTATCACTAGGTAGGCCACCAAACAATACACTCCGCCCATCATCCACTTTAATGGTCACTGAAGACCTCTCACAATCTACCACCACCCCATACCTTTGCAGCCAATCGACTCCCAAAATAATGTCAAACCCTGTAAAGCCCAAAACAAAGCAAACACAAGCAGACATACATCCATGACTCGATAAGACCAAATTACGACAAATCATACTAAGGCTAGTTGAACCACCAATTGGATTCGTCACAACTAAAGGTCTATCGACAATCTCAGGTTCCAATTCCAACCTATCTACTAGGTCACTAGATATGAAGGAATGGGAAGCCCCTGTATCAAACAGTACTCGAACAGGAACATCATAAATGGAAATTATACCATGGATAACGATGCCCTTTCCCTTCTGCGCCACAGTTGGGGCATTCAACGAAGAAGGAACAACATTGATAGCATATTCTTTCACGATCTGCTTCTCTTTAGGGGGTTGTGGCCATTTATCCTTGTGGTGCCCCACTTGGCCACAATTAAAGCACTTCTTGTCTACTGGCTTTGCTCGACAATCTTTGGCATATTGGCCCTTCTTGCCACAACTATAGCACTCAACATCTTTCTTATTCTTCTTCTGACCATCCTTAGCTTGGTTCTGTTTCCTCTTATTTTGTGAATTATTCTTGCCTCCACCGCTTGCCTGTGGCTTTGGCTCCCCTGCAGATGTAATAGCAACCTCGGCCTTTATCTTAGGGTAAAAGCTCTCCGATCTCAATGCGTTTCCCACAATAGATTCAAATGTCTCATCGATGTGGTTTATAATTCTTTCCCCAAGTACCCATCTAAGTCGGTTATGAACTTCTCGTTCTTCTTCTCGGCAGTATCGATAAGAGATAATCCATACTTTGATAAAGTATTAAACTCAACAATATATTCCGAGGCTGCCCTACCATTCTACTTAAGTTCCAAAAATTTCCTAAACAATTCTGATTTCTGAGCAGTTGGGATAAAATTATTACTGAATCAGGTCTTAAATTGATTCCAGGTAACTTGATCCTCAGGAGTAGTTGCTTTAATAGCGTTCCACCAATTCATCGCTCGTCCTTGAAGTTGACGCGATGCTAACTTCCTTTTATTGCATCCTCAATCCTCAAATCCTCGAAGATGCGCTCACAACTATCAAGCCAATCCTGAACCTCTGTAGCCGACTCCGTTCCGTGGAACGGCTTCCCACCAAGACCAGTGTAATCCTTGCTGAGCTTGGAGAATTCGGCTCTAGGCGCCTGTACTGCTGCACCACCTCCGTTAGCAGCATCAGGAACTTCTCCCTGAAAATCCCCAAGCATCTCCCTCATGAAGGTAGTAAACATCGTCCTCATATCAGGGACATTCCTATCATTGGCTCCTGAACCCATACTCCTCTCATCATTCAATCTGTAAAGAGAAAACGATTAATCATCTCCATAATGGTGCCGGTGCAGTGTGACTTCATCCTCAGATATACTAATAATATATATATATATATAGTTTTTGAAAACCAAAATATCACAAATACGCGCTCTCATCTATGTATACTATCTCTCCCTGATATCTTCTTCTTGGCTAAACTGCGCAACCTAGGCTCTGATACCAAGTGTGACGGACCTCCCCAAGCCAACTGACATTTCCTCGAAACTATGAATCACCTAAGAACCTGTAGTATTTCTTACAGTGCATGGAATAACATATAATAACAACATAACTTGACATAAAACAAGTGAGACAGTGCATAAGCTGAAAACTAAATCATCATAGCAGCGGAATCCAAAATACAACTTAAGATCCAAACCATTACTACAACTTCAAAATACTGTCTCTAAAGCAAAATAGAAAAGGTACACTACTAATGCCCAAAGTAGTGACCAGTAACAACAGGGGGAGAATATATGTAAATAGTACGTGGAAGCCTCCTACTCGTCTCCGGACAGCTACTCGTGCATACCACCTAACCTGTCTCTAATCTGCTCGTTTAGGAGCACCTAGAGTAATAAGAAGAGACATAAAACTCTAGGTCAGACAAAAATCTGGTATGAGTGATAGCAGCAAAACAGAATAATAACAGGTATAAATAATCATACCTGAACCAAGACCTACAACCAAAGAGTTAGCACAACAGGATGTACAGTACTCTAAGGTAACACTAACATGAAGCGTAAAATGAGAGTGTACATGCCATGGTGATAACAAACATCAAATAGAACAATCATGCTCACATCTCTCACTCAATGCATAAAGTATACGATATCCACCATTTTGATCACCAAATCTTTCGCTACGACTACTTTTCCCTTGGGGTATTAATGACCCCATTGCGCTGGTCCATAGCCACTAATCCCTTACTAAGACCACCTTGCTCTTGGGAGTCCAAATGGCCCCATTGCACTGATCCATAGCCATGCTACGATCACTTGCCCTTGGGATTGTTAATAATTCCATTGCGTTGATCCATAGCCACTAATCCATCTCTCAGTGGTGAACAAAAGCTATAGATATTGATAACCCCTTTACACATGTCCCTCAGCATAGCCCAATCATGAAGTTAACTCGTTGGTTCCCATCTGGATCCTGGGTAACAACTTCTCACTTGGACTTCCTTTGCATCTTGGGTTCAAGTCTTCTTTGGTGTTTGATTAAGTTTCCATTCAGTTCAGCTCATACCCTTCATCATGTCTCAGTTCGGTGTCCAAGTTCTTAGCTCGGCTCGTGGATGCTCCAGTTCACGACTCGTGGTCGGCTCGTGGACCACATGCGGGTCGTGGGACCCACTAGTGATCCCTGTCCTGGTCGTGGTCTTCTGGTTTGGCTCGTGGTCCTTATATGGACCCGATTCGTGGTACTCCCTGTGTGGCGGTTCGTGGAGCATCCTCTGGTCCGGTTCATGATGCATCGGTTCGTGAGGGGGGAGGTTGGCTCGTGAGGTGGGTTCACGACCGGGGTCGGCTCGTGGTCATGATGTGCCTCACGATCGGGGACCTGTTCCTGTTTCTTGTGACTTTCCAGCAAGCTATATACGCCACACGACAACGTTTTCGATCACTCTAACTATTCTACGCAATCACAAAGCATACCAAGCAGTAATAGCAACATGTATAATCAACTATATACACCAAAACAATGAATAACCATGTAAATATTGATCAAACACACCTAAAGCCCATGTTTTCCCCTATATCCCCTTAACCATGTTTTAACTATAGGATTAGCAAAGTATGTCCAAATTAACCCAAGTTTCTAAAAGAGGCATAAAATAATATTTTAGAATTTCTTCATATTTTTCTATATTTTTCTGAGCCATAATTTTCGCTAATTATCACTAGTGAATAAAAGTGCTAATCACTCACTTAGCCTCAAATGAATCTCAGATCGGATAATATATCTGATTTGGTTCGAATCCCAATGCAACAGAATAGCTCTACCTCCAATTTGATGTTAATTTACCTTGTTTTGATGTTGATTAGCTTAATATTGGATTCGAATGTGATTAGAAGGCAGTTTAGAAGGTAGAGGCCATTGCTAGGGTTAGAGGAAGGTAAATAGCGGTTAGAAAAATGAATAAAACTGATTTTCAAAACCCTATCAGCCCTCCCATAACCCTAATCCCAAAATGGGTTATGGGCTTAGCTATTAATCACCCAGTTAAGCCCAATTATGCTGTTTTTCATCTTCCAAACATTAGTTCAGCCATATCTCCCAAATGGCAAGTCCGTTTGATTAATGTGACCACTCTACGGAAAGGTAAACCATCATTTAAATCCAATGGAAGTGGTTTCATGTCTAAACTCCTTACCAACCAAAAGTTATAGGCGAAACAATATTTGCCAGGGTAAAACGGTCATCTAAAAATTGGCAAAAATCGTAAACATGGGAAATGACCCCCTATAGTCGTATCCCAAAGTTACACGACCATATGACTTTATATTTGAATGAAATAAATATTCTACGATCCTTTGATGCGTAGAATACGGGTCGTTACAGAACCAATTTAATATTTTTATTTTAGCCATTTTAATGGATTTTGAATATTTAAAATGATTTATTTTAAATATTAGCCATTTAAAATTTATTTAAATCGAAGTTTGAGCATATAAATTTATTTTAATTATAAAACAAACTAGAAATGCGCGGTAGTTTGAAAATTTGGTTTTGAACTTTAAATGAATGTATATAATTCAAAATAAATCGGATTTCAGTAAAACCAGAAACATTAGAATCTATTTAACTATATCTTGAAAAATTGAGATTTCATAATATAAATTGTAAGTTATGTCCAGTTTAAAATTTAAAATAGTCGCTATGGAATTTATATATATCTTTAATATAATATATAGCCCTTAAAAATATCCCTTTTGCAAACGACCGCCGTTTTCAATGAAACAACTTTGTTGGATCCGGAATGTCAAATTATTGTAAAGTTTCAAATTTCATAATTTTTGGAATTAATATGTGAGCGTGGTGAATTTAAACACGTTTGGTAAATTCAATTTGAATTTAATCGACTGGAAAAATAACCATTTTTCAAACGGTCTCCAAATTCAACGAAATTAATTTCGTTAGGACTGTATCGTCAAAACATTGCTAGATTTATTTTTCTGTAATTTTTGGAGTCAGTATATGGTTCCGGTAAATTAAAATATACGTTTAAATTTAATGTATGTTGAGTTATATTTTAATTTTGATAAAAACTGATGGAAACAGTCGAATTGGCTTAAAAACACATCTCATTATGTCCAGAATGGGGGTATTAGGCTAGGAACGACAATCGTTGGGTTTGATTTGGAGTTCGGGAGAAAAACTCCACTTTAAAACAATTAATAAAATAAAATTTCTATAAATAGCTGGCCAATCAAAAAAATTCAGAAAATGCTAATTTTTTTCCACTGCGTTTCCAGAAAATCGACGGCGATTTAACTCAATTCTTCTTCCTCTAAAATCTTTAAGTCCGATCAATGGTTTCGAAAAATTATAAAAGCAAAGATGATCAACTCCGTGAGATCCTCCACTTCAACGGTGGAGATTATTTTTGCTGTCAAGAATTGCTTGGATTTTCGCCTCAAAGGCAGCAACTTCAAGTGAGATTTCCGAGGTGACCGGGGTATCGATTCCGGCCGGACTACCGGTGGTGGCAGTTGGTGCCACACCGCCACTGACGGAGCCCTCTGATCAAAGGCCGAGGGCCTCGAGCCTCCTGCGATGGCGATTTCTTGTTTGGTGCGTGATGGGTTCTCGTTACAGAGTAACGAATGAAGGAAAAGGAGAAAGTTGGAATTTTTAGCTAAATTAAACGGTCATTTAATTTAGTTTAAAAAAAACATAAATTCAGAAATAAAGAATGACGGAGTGGAAACCAAAGGGAGAACAATCTCTCTCACACTAATTATTTTACAGCTATTATATAATAGGTTGCAGATGGGCCTTAGCAGCTCCTGACTGTGGCAACCCGAACTTCCCCAGTCTCCGAAGAGAAGAGAAAGAGCGGATTGTCTGAGAACACGACAAATCAGAATACAAATAGAAGAACATTTCATTGCTTATTACAACAATTTACATCATTGTACAAGAATATACAGAGTATGAACAAATAATATACATTTGATAAATATCAGAGATTAAAATACATTACAAAGCAGTGGAAAATAATACAAAACACAACTGAGATACATAAATAGATACAGAGCTTTCTGAATATCATTCTAGCTACTAACCATGATCCTGTGAATATAAATCTACAAAGCCAAAACTACTACTGCCCGTGTGGAAAACAGGGGCACCCATAGTTTAGGTTAAAACAATAAACTCCAGGTCAGTCATGTGACTGGTGTGAGAACTAAAACAGTTATTTAAAATTTTACATTAAAATCAAATATATCAAGGGACCACGCCGTACGACACGGAATGGGTTTCCTCCCAAGAGTTCCAGTGCATATAACAATATAGCGCATTGCTTTTTGGAGAAATGAAGCTATTATAAGACTCAGGTCCCATCACACAATGCAACACAAGCCGGAGGATATGGTTTTCCCTTATAATAGCCAAACATGTTTGCTACGTTTAAAACAAATCATTTTGATACTATTATAGTGTAAAGTGTATAAAACAACTTCAATTATAAATGTATCAATCATAGACAACATGAGTACCATCTATCATGTCGCCAATACTACGCTCTACAATCAAAACTGAAATGTCACGTATTGGATATTGGATTTCCGTCATGAGTCGAGGCAAGGGATGTACTCCTTTCCGCTTCGAGACACTCTAGCAAATGCCTCGGGACTGCGCATCTGGGCAACCCCTGGATCCTCCAAGGCCGATCCACACTTACGTTAGTGGATTGGCAATTCCTGAACACACGTTTCCTAGTCCTATATGACGTATCCATCTGTAACACCCCACGTCCGTTAGTGTCACTCACAAAGGGAATGCACTAAGTTCTGTGGAGCATTTTGGGTAAAAGATGCAGATAAATTACAAGACAGACAAATATTAAACAGCGGAAAATAGAACTTTGCTTTATTGATAAAATAGTATGTACAAGATTCTTTTACAATATCAGAGTATCATCTGTCTTTACAAAATAAAGAAGCATAAAACAACATTTTATATTCCCCAAAGTAGCAAGAGCCAGCCATAGCATCTGAAAGAGAATCCAAGGACGACTTCGTCAAATCTTCAAGCTGGGGAAAGAGCAACGGTCCAATCTAATCCTGAGTTATACTATTCCCTCCTCAACTACCTGGGGGGAAACGGAAGAAAAGAAGCGAAAGAAAAACAGAGGCTTTTGTTAATAAGTCTTAGAACAATAATAATTATTGTTCTCTCCTTACTTCTCTTTTTCATGTTAGTTACATTACTTAAATTAAACAACTGCATGGATCTTTTTCTTTTAATTTTTCTTTTAAAAATTAATTATACTTTAATTTGAGAATCTTAATGTCACAGAATTACGGGGTGTTACATTCTCCCCCACTTAAAAGGATTTCGTCCTCGAAATCTTCAAGTTAGGAAGAATGTGTCCTACCATCCAATCACCCATCTACTCAAACATTCAATCACAGACATTCATTGTCCTTAAAAGATTTCTAATGCTTTCATGTTCATATGCATAGTGTGTGTATATGTCTCTATCTAATGCAAAATCAGGCGGTCTACTGATTCAGTTGACCTCCTTAATGCAAATCATGTTAGTACCATGCGTCCAATCATGCCTGCAAACATCCCTAGTCATGTAAATACTACATGCGTGCACGGCCATTCATCCATATGCAACGTCCATATGATATCATATCAAGTTCAACTTATAAACAAATGCATATATGTAAATGCAATATGAGAGCGTCCGAACTTGATCTAGTGCCTAATACGTATGCATATGCATCCACGAGCAACCATTTGCAACCATTCAACCATAACATGTTTCAAATACATGTTTACATCCATTGGCTTCTACCTAAGGATCGCAGATACGACCTAGAGGATATACTTTGGAAAGAGAGAAACAACTACGCGTAAAGCTCCTAAACAGAGAAATCAAGGATGCACCCTTAAGGAAAAAGGGCATGTTGCTAGTATCTAGCCTTCTTGAGCTTTACTCCACTGTATCTTACCAATTTATCTTCACGATTGTGAAGTTCCTAACCTCCATTTCCAAAATAAACAGATGTCAATCACGGTACCAAGTGTATGATTAGAGGTCTCTCCCTTATCCACCATGCCATAACTATAAGGGTTGAAAGATCACTACGCGCTTTTTAGAGCGCCTGTCACAACTATTCATCTCTCACGCAAACCATCCTAGTCGAACTCGACATTCCTCAAGTACAAGCCCCAAAGGCCTAAACCAATATCAGATAAGTATCCAGGGAATATCTCCTCCGATTTTAGATGATCGACGTGATATGATATAAGCAAACTCGATAGCTATTCAAACCCCTACTAACCAAAAATAAACGGGTCGAAACACCCACTGGGTTTGAGACTGATTGGGATCTTCTTACTATACAAGTACTAAGGTGCAGAGACTCAACTATGGAAGCAAATATGAACAAATGCGAAGCGCTAAAAAGGAAAGAGTACGAACAGAAAAACTAGATTCTTCCAACAGAACTTTACTACCTTTCTCCTAGGTACGCATAGTATGTACTTGCCCTTCTGAAAATCTTGTCCTTTGTTCTTGCCCTCGTCCTTAATTATATGCCCTATCATACCCAAGTAAAGATACTTCCTCTTGTCTTAGGTTTTATAATCCCTTCCTCCTTTGTGAGCCAAGTCTACATCCATGATTTTCCTCATCCTTGGGTTGTGCTCTTTTGCCAAACTCCTCATCCTTTTCCGTGTGTAACCACATTGGCAAATCTCTCGAAAGCCGCCTCCATCGCACGGAAAACCCTACAACCTTGAAAGAAGACTGACCGTAAGTGAAACAACTACGGCTATAGATGGAAGTCGGGCACTACTTCGCCCTTCGATGAGGTTACCTCCCAGAAAGCCAGGAGCCCAGAGACTCAAGAAAGAAGGAGACAAGAATTTAAACAGAGGAAGAGAAGATAGTGCGTATGGCTTTGGGGAATATGTCTTTAAAACAAATCTTTTCTCTTGAAAATGCTTCTTTAAAAACCATTTTGAAAATAATTTTTCAAATCCTTTATCTGATCTGGTAATCTTCAGCTCTGATACCACGTGTAACACCCCACGTCCGTTAGTGTCACTCACAAAGGGAATGCACTAAGTTCTGTGGAGCATTTTGGGTAAAAGATGCAGATAAATTAAAAGACAGACAAATATTAAACAGCGGAAAATAGAACTTTGCTTTATTGATAAAATAGTCTGTACAAGATTCTTTTACAATATCAGAGTATCATCTGTCTTTACAAAATAAAGAAGCATAAAACAACATTTTATATTCCCCAAAGTAGCAAGAGCCAGCCATAGCATCTGAAAGAGAATCCAAGGACGACTTCGTCAAATCTTCAAGCTAGGGAAAGAGCAACGTTCCAATCTAATCCTGAGTTATACTATTCCCTCCTCAACTACCTGGGGGGGGGGGGAACGGAAGAAAAGAAGCGAAAGAAAAACAGAGGCTTTTGTTAATAAGTCTTAGAACAATAATAATTATTGTTCTCTCCTTACTTCTCTTTTTCATGTTAGTTACATTACTTAAATTAAACAACTACATGGATCTTTTTCTTTTAATTTTTCTTTTAAAAATTAATTATACTTTAATTTGAGAATCTTAATGTCACAGAATTACGGGGTGTTACACCATCAGCTCTGTAGAGACCGATATAACCGAGGCGCCATGCATTCCCACAACCAAAAAGGTAAATATATATATATATATATATATATATATATATATATATATATAAATTTCAGGGCTTGGAAAACGCTGACACCACCCATAGCTAGAAAGAAACGTCATGTCCTCCTTGGGTCCCTTATCCCGTTTTCAACTCATATTGAGGTGTAAGGCTCACGAATTAACGCTATACACAAAGCTTGCTATATTAAAGCCATGCTTTGATCATCAACCACAAGACTCTGCTTTTCAACAGAAGCCTTGATCATTTTCATCTCAGCATGCCATACAGGCAATTCATGTCATGCGACTGATATCTATCAATATATAACCTCTAAGCTCGTACATCTCAAAGAAGGGCGTTAAGCAAGAGAATAAATTCTCTTCCACCAAATGGATATATATTTAATAGAAATCAATCAACACATAATAAAATCCAATGTCAGACACACAGTCCATTTACAAGTTCGTTCTGGGTCTGAACGAAACCGGAGGCGCCTTATTCCTCGTCCCATATGTCCAACATAGAAGAGAGGCCCTCGCATATCCGTCAATCTCCAAGTACGTCTGGACAATCGCCACTTATTACCTCGTCTTGGGTGTACAGCCCAATCAAGACATCGGTAATCATCCAAACAATGTGAAGACCTCCGGTCTTCAACCGCCATCTTCATTGTCGACTTATTGTCCAATCAGTTATTCAGAAGGGGCATAAACCTGGCCTTTTCGAATAACTCATGCATATAATAAACAAGTGCTATAAAAACACAACATACGCCTCATTCCAATTCTGAATATTCTTTTATTTAAATATTCACCTCTTTGGATATCAATTCAAACCATATTAAGGTTTTTCCTAACTAGTCGGGATAGCACACCTTACCGAAGTAATTATTTGTTTAATTTCCTAATCCCAACCTATTCATCCCATGGAGCAAAACTGCTCATACTTCATATCTAACACCACGGTGTTATTGGTAAAATTAATTACCATTTCCCATTCAAATCTAATTAAAGATTTACCTATCACTTGGAGCAAAACTGGTGATAATCCACTCTCGATCATTTCCCAAATTTGATAATTTAAATTATCACATTCCCTTTTTCAATCTATTTGAAGATTCATTAGAACTCCACTTAGTTTTAATCTTCCCAAAAATCAATATTAATGATTATTTAACTTTGGAAACACAAACGTGTATCATCGACAATCTACACCATACTATTGATTTATGCCGATATATATGACATCTAAGCTCGTACGTCTTAGAGAAGGGTGTTAAGCAAGAAAATAAATTATCCGCCACCAAACAGATATATATTTAGCAGAGATCAACCATACAGTTCGAGATACAATGACAGACATGTAATCCTGCCTTTAACTGAGTTAAAGAACTAATGTCATTTAAAACACAGTTCACAATAAACCCAAATCTCATTCCATTAATTATGGAATCTTCATGGAAAAACAAATCAATATATAATCGATATCCATTTCCGTATCCGACTAATAATATAAATGGAATAATGGCAAAGCCATTTAAATTCCATATGTATTAACAGTCTTCCTCCATAGAAGTTCACTTCGATTATTATCGATCAAATTCCATTCAATTCCAATTAAATGTATTAAATTGGAAAAGTTTACTTTGGAAAATTCCCATTAAATCTTAATAAAAAGATTTATAAATTGCAAATCACATTTCACTGTAAATCGGGTTAAAGAACGAATGTCGTTAAAAACACAGTTCACAATAAACCCAATTCACATTCCATTTTTAGTTCCAATTAAATGTTAATTAATTGGTAATTCTTCTTTATATCTTAATTAAAAGATTTATTCTTTTCACACTGGGTTTAAGAACAATGTCATTTAAAACATATTTCATGACAAACCCAAAATCCAATTCAATATTAAATACAAGGCTCTGAATAGAAATTATATCGGCTTATATTCAATATCAAATTCTAAAATCAATAAATATCGTATTGGAATAACGATATGTATATCTTCCAAATTCCTCCACAATATCCGTATAATCATGAAATCCAATAGCGAAATATTCCGAAGATAATTTTGATTCAAATCCATTCCAATTCACATATTGGATATTCTGGTTATTTTTAAAACCATTTCAAACCCAATTTATTTATCTAAAAAAATTGGATTTTTAACTCTAGTTCATAACTAGTTCATTTCGATAAAAATATATTTTTGACCTTTCAAATATGGAATTTTTCATCCTAATTCTTTCTAAATCATTTATTATGATTTTACACAAATTATTGATATTTTTAATAATTTTATCAAGGCACGTAGAATCAATTTCCATAAACGGTCATCGAACTGCACTTACAGCGACCTTTTTCAAATTTGATTTGTACACAACTCCAAATCCAACTGTTAGATTTCAAATCTCTTGTATTCGTTAGAAAGCTCTTTTTGATACGAACCCAATGGTTCCAATTTTAGGAGAATCCGACGGTCGGATCTCCCGTTATACCTGTTCGAAGTCAATGGTCGAAATTTGCGAACTACCGCGGCGCGACACGTTCTATTCAGGCCATTATATATATAATATATATATTATATATATTTCTTCAATTTCAATTTAAAACGTATTTTATAAATTGTTTTAAATTCATTTTCAAAATGATTTCAACTTCATATTCAATTTTAAATCAAAATTGAATATTCCATATCATTAATATGTAAACGATGATATTTTCAAAACATTAGATTTTGCAAACGACCTCCGTTTTCGACGAAACCACTTTTCTTGGATCCGAGATGTCAAATTATTGCTAGGTTCCAAAATTCATAGTTTTTGGAATCAATATATGGACGTGGTGAAATTAAACATGTTTGGTCATTTTAGTTTGAATTTCATCGATTGGAAAATAACTGTATTTCAAACGGTCTCAAAATTCGACGAAATTAGTTTTGTTAGGACCGTATCGTCAAAACGTAACCAGATTTATTTTTGTGGAATCTTTGGAGTCTGTATGTGGCCCCGGTAAATTGAAATGTGCGTTTGAATTTAAAATATATTGATTTATATTTTAAATTTAGCAGAAAATGATCGTAACGGTCGAATTGGCTAGCGAGACATATCCCATTGCGTTCGGAATGAGGGTAATTAGTTATGGACGACAGTCGTTGGGCTTGATTTGGGGTTCGAAATAAAAGTCAACTTCTTTTAAAAAAGGGGAAAAATAAAATAAAGTATATATTTACATTAAATCCCCCTTTCTCCTTTCTTCCCCCGACAGTTTTTAAATTAAAGAAAAAAACAGCGTCGCCAGACCTAGCCGCTACCGTCTCGCCCCATCCATGCGCCGCCACCGCTGGAGGCGAGCCTCCCCACCTCCTCCTCCCCGCGTCAATGCCCCCTTCCCCCTCCCAATCGATTCTTCGATCGATGAAAACATCCCCTAAGCCACTATAAAAAAAACCGCCGCCTCCGCCCCTTTACCATCGCCGACCTCCACCGCGCCCTACCGCCACCCACGACGCCACGTCACACTCCCCTTCCACCTCCGCGAGCACAACACCCCCCTCCACTATAAGTTTTAACCTCCCTTGATTTTTATTTATTTATAAACAACGATTTTGTTTATATAAAAATAAAGAGCATAGATTTTTATTCATATGAGGCTTAGATTTTTAATAATATAAAGATTCGATTTTGATTAAGTTAAAGACATGATTTTTATTAAGTTAAAATTATGATTTTCAGAGATATAAAGTTATGATTTTTAGAAATATAAAAAAATAATTTTTGTTCAAGAAAAGATTAGATTTTTATAAATTAACAATTAGATTTTTATATATCAAAAGATTAGATTTTTATAAATCAAAAGATTTTCTTTTTATAAATCAAAAGATTAGGTTTTTATAAATAAAAAAGTTAGGTTTTTATAAATAAAGAGATTAGATTTTTCATGATAAAAAATATGATTTTTCATGATAGAAAAATATGATTTTTCATTGTAAAAAGATATAATTTTTATATATATTGTAGCGGTATAAAAATATGATCTTTATTACGAAGTTAGCAATATGAAAATGTGATTTTTATGTAAATGGCTTTGGATAAAGATTCGATTTGTAGTTATATAAAAATTCGATTTTTAGTTGTGTAAGAATATGATATTTATATAGAAAACTGAATAGTAGAAATATGATTTTTAATATAAAAAATCGTATGAAGCAGATTGCGTTGGAATTACGGTGAAGGACACAACACGATGGAAGTGAACCAAATCCAAATCCAAGCCGTTCAGAAATAAAGAATGATGGAGTGGAAACCAAAGGTGAGAACTTCTCACATAAATTTTATTTTCTAGTTAAAATATATATACTTGGATGCAGACGGTGCTTAGCAGCACCCGAAACCGTCGTCCACAGACCATGGACGACTTGTTTGTTTGATTGTGTTGTGAAAATTGTTTGTGATGTGAAATGGACTGTATATAATATTCATGTGTTGAATAAAATATTTTATAGTTAAAAATATAATTTTTAATGTGAATATGAATAAAATAAATATTCATAAACAAATCGAACGATTTGTTTATGTACACTGATTTGACTGACATTGATTGGGACGATAAATTTTACATATCGCTCAACTGCACAAATAAAATTCATTATTTGCTGATTGAAACCCCATACGGGTATTGGGATGATATTGGACATACACTAATCCTAATATTTAGTTGTATGTCAATCGATGAGTTGACTGGCTGTTGTAAGCGTTAATTATTTATATTTAACGCTTATGCAGTTGTGTAATGCACTCTGGATGATGGTTGATTGATTTTGATTATTGTTGTGTACATGTGTTGTATGAAATCCATATAAATAACATTATATGGTAATTGACTGTGTATGATTCCTGTTCAGAAAGAATGAATTTTTTAAAATAACAAATATTTTAAAATAATGAATATTTTGAAACAATACTCAGTAAAAGATCAAAATCTGATTTTGATGTCCGATTTGGGATGGACAAGAAAATATTTAAATATATAAAGCCGTGTTGATTAGATTAACGTCATTTTGACGTGAACGATATTTATATACACTGTTTTTTTTGTACAAACCATGGTTGATTGTTTGTTTGGATTGTGATTGGGATTGTCATTGATTGATATTGTTGTATATATAAAATTATTTATATAAAATGTATATAAAAATTATCATGAAAAGAAATTGAATTAAATATTCATTTACAAGTCGAACGGCTTGTTCATGTACACCTATTTAACTGATATTGATTGGGATGATAAATTTTACACATTGCCCAACTACATAAATAATAATCAGTATTTATTGTTTGAAAACCCCACATGGGTATTGCGATGATATTTGACATACACTAATCCCAATTGTTTAGTGGTATGTCAATCGATGGGTTGACAGAGTGTATAAGCGTTATTTATTTATTTATTTTAATGCTTATACAGGTGTAAAATGTACTCTAAATGTTGTATGAATTTTTAGTGATCGTTTATCATTATCGTTGTATACATGCGATGTATGAAATCCATATAACTGAAATTATATGGTAATGGATTGAGTCTGATTCCAGTTCAGAATTAACGAATATTTTAAAATAAAATTCACTGAATAATCAAAATGTGATTTTGATGTTTGCTTTTGGATGGACACGAAAATATTGAAATGTGAAGCCGTGTTAAGTAGTTAAACACCATTTTTACATGAGCAGGATTTTCTGTCGATTTTATTCGTTTTATAATGAATATTGAAAAGTGATTTCAAAATCTAATATTTTGAAAATATCATCATTTTAATGTTATAATGATATAGAATATTCAATTTTGATTTAAAATTGAAATAGAAGCGGAATCGTTTTAAATTGAATTTATAAATATTTTATAAATACTTTTTGAACCAAATTCCACGATATATATATATATATATATATATATATATTATACATATACAATGGCCTGAGTAGAACGTGCCGTGCAGCGACCATTTGCGAATTTCGACCATTAACTTCAAATTGATGTAACGAGAGATCCGACCGTTGGATTCTCCTAAAACCGGAACCATTGGGTTCATATCGAAAACAACATTCCCATGAAAATAAGGGATTTGAAATCTAATGGTTAGATTTTGATATATGTTCAAATCAATTTAAGGAAAGGTCGCTATGGATGTAGTTCGATGGCCGTTATTAGAAACCGACTGTAAGGGCCTTAATAAAATTATTAAAAATATGGAAAAATTGTGTAAAATCATAATAAATGATTTGGAAAGATGTTGGACTAAAAATTCCAAGTTTTGAAAAGATAAAAGATATTTTTATCAAAATGAACTACTTATTAACTAGAATAATAATCCAATGTTTTTAATAAATAAATTGGATTTGAAAATGGTTTCAAAATAACCAAGATTTACCAATGAATAAATTGGAATGGAAATAATCTTCGGAATATTTCGATATTGGATTCTGTTATTATACGGATATTGTTGAGGAATTTGGAAGATATATATATCGTTATTCCCAATACGATATCCGTTGGTTTCAGAACTTGATATTGAATATAAGCCGATATAATTGCTGTTCAGGGCCATGTATTTGATATCAAATTGGATTTTGGGTTTGTCTGAACGGTGTCGTAAATAACACTGTTCTTAATCCCAGTTGAGAAAAGAATAAGTATTTAAATTAAGATTTAGTGAAGTTTTCCAATTAATTAATATTTAATGGGAATTGAATAAAAGAATTGGATTTTTGGGTTTATCGTGATCGGTGTTTTAAATAACATTTGTTCTTTAACCCAATTAATAGTGAGTAACATGATTTGGAATTAAAAATCTTTTAATTAAGATTAATGGAATTTTCCAAAGTAAAGTTTTCCAATTTAATATATTAAATTGGAATTGAATGGAATTCGATTTGGTAATAATCGAGATGAGCTTTTGTGAAGGAAGACCGTTACTATGTATGGAATTTAAAAGGCTTTACCTTTATTCCATTTATATTATTAGTCTGATATGGGAATTTATATCGATTATATATTGTTATGATTTCTATGCAGATTTCATTTCAATGGAAAATGATTTTGGGTTTATCGTGAACTGTGTTTTAAATGACACTCGTCCTTTTACCCAGTTAAAGACAAGATTAATTTCATAAATTTGAATAATCATTAAATAATGATTTTCAGAGATTAAACTAAGTGAAGTTTTAATGAATTTTTAATTAGATTGAAATGTTAATGTGGTAATTAAATTTGAAATTTTTGAGAAGTGTTCGAAAATGGAGTATCACCCGTTTTACTTTATGCGATAGTTAAATCTTTAATTAGATTAGAACGTAAAATGGTAATTGAATTTACCGATAACAGAGTGGTGTTAGATATGGAGTACTACTAGTTTTGCTCCATGGGATGAATAGGTTGGGATGGGATAACAAAATGAATGATTACTTCGGCCAGGCGTTAGTCCCGACTAGTTTGATAAACCTTAATTTGGTTTAAACTGTGAAAAGTTACTTTAAAATCTTTTGAAATGATTTCCAAAGAAATGGATTAAAAAGTGTTTTTAAAAGTGATAATCTTTTATAAGATTAATGAGAACCTTTCCAGAATAAAGAAATAAGAATAAAAGAATATTCTGGATTGGAATGAGGCGTACGATGTGTTGTTACAAAACTTGATTATAAGAAACGCGGGTTATTCGAAAAGACTGGGTTTAACCCATTCTGAATAATCGATATGACAACTAACAGTTGAAGAGATTGAAAATGGTGCAGGACCGACGATCTTCACATCGAATGGATGGGTTGCTATTGATGCCCATGATTGGAGTAGCTACCTTGAAGGGGCTACGGTGGTAGCCATCCGAATGTATTTGTTGATTGTTCGGATATGCGAGGGCCTCTCTCCTGTATTGGACATACACGATGAGGAATAAGATGCCTCCGGTTTCATTTAGACCTAGAACAAAATGGATGGTGTGTCTGACATTGTATTCCATTAAGCTGTATTCGTGGATCTCTGCGAAATATATATCTGTTTGGTGGCAGAGAATTTATTCTCTTGCTTAACACCCTTCTCTGAGACATACAAGCTTAGAGGTTATATATTGGTAGAAATCAATGGTATGACATGGATTGATAGTGTGGCATGTTGAGATGCAGTGATCCATACTTTTGTTGAAAAGAAAAGTTTGGTGGATGATGATCAAAGCATAGCTTTGTGTAGCGTTAATTTGTGTAGCAACCCATAACTTCCCTGTGGAGGAAAGCGCGGATTGCTTTGAGAAAAACACACATCGGAACGCAAATAGAAGAACATTTCATTGTTTATTACAACAATTCCATCAGAATACAAGAATATACAGAGTATGAATAAATATTACACATTCGATAAATACCAGATATTACAATAAATTACATAGCAGCGAAAAAACAATATAAAACACAACTGAAAGTAATACGCGGATACAGAGCTTTCCGAGCATCGTTCCAGTTGTAAATCAGGATCCTGTGAATATAAATCTTCAAAACCAAAACTACTAGCTGCCCGTGTGGAAAATAGGGGCACCCAGAGTTTAGGTTAAAACAATAAACTCCATGTCAGTCATGTGACTGGTGTGAGAACTAAAACAGTTATTAATCTTTATTTTTAAAGTTAGGTAAATCAAGGGACCACGCCGTATAACACGGAACGGGTTTCCACCCAAGAATACCAGTGCATAAAACAAACAGCGCAATGCTAAATAAAGAAAAATGAAGCTATTATAAGACCCAGGTCCCATCACATAATGCAACGAAAGCCGAAGGATAGGGTTTTTACCTTATAATAGCCAAAAATGCTTGGTACATGAAATTTCAACTTTTATTATTACTATAAGTGAAGAAAACAATTTCAATCATAAGTATCAATCATAGATGGCATAAGTGTCCCATACCACTATGTCGCCATACTAGGCTCTATAATAAAACCGAAAGTCACATAGTGGAAATTGGATTCCATCATGAGTCGAGGCAAGGGGCAAGCTCCTCTCCGATTCGAGACACTCTAGCAAATGTCTCATGACCACACACAATGATCCCTTGGAACCTCCAAGGCCGGTCCTCTCTTACTTTTGAGGATTGGCAATTCCTGAACACACGTTTCCCGGTCCTATAGGACCTATATAATGGTCTATACGTCGACTCACATAGTGCCAGTTATCGACCATATATTCGAGGCGCCTCGCATCCAACAACCACACAGGTAAAAAGTATATAAATGTCAGGGATGGTAGGTCACTGACATCACCCATAGCTGAAAAGAAACGTCGTGCACTCCTTGGGTCCTTATCCCGTTTTTGACTCATACCGAGGTGTGAGGCTTACGAATTAACGCTATATACAAAGCTATGCCACATAGGACGTGCTTTGATCATCAACCACGAGACTTTGTTTTTCAACAGAAGCCTTGATCACTTGCCACTTAGGCATGCCACACAGGCAATTCACTCCATGCGACTGATGTCCATTGATATACAACCTCTGAGCTCGTACGTCTTAGAGAAGGGCGTTAAGCAAGAGAATAAATTCTCCGCCACCAAACAGATGTATATTTAATAGAGATCAATCAACACATAATATAATCCAATGTTAGACACACAGTCCATTTACAAGTCCGTTCTGGGTCTGAACGAAACCAGAGGCACTTTCCTCGCTTATCCATCGATCTCCAAGTACGTCTGGATGATCACCAACTGATTCCATCTTCTTGGGTGTACAACCCAATCAAGATCATCAATAATCATCCAAACGATGTGAAGACTTCTGGTCTTCAACCACCGTCTTCATCTTCGACTTATCGTCGAATCGGTTATTCAGAATGGGTATAAACCCGGCCTTTCCGAATAACCCGCGTATAAAATAAACAAGTGTTACACAAACACAACATACGCCTCATTCCAATTCAGAATATTCTTTTATTCCAATATTCACATTCTAAGGGAAAGGTTCCCATTAATTTTATCAAAGATAAATTCTTCTAAATTTATTCTTTAATCTTCCTTTGGATGTCATTTCAAACCAAATTATGGTTTTCCAAACTAGTCGGGATTAGCGAACCACAACGAAGTAATTATTTATTTTATTTCCCAATCCCAACCTATTTATCCCATGGATAAAAACTGGTAATACTCCATATCTAACACCACGGTGTTATCGGTAAATATTAATTACCATTTCACGTTCAAATCTAATTAAAGATTTAACTATCGCTTGGAGCAAAACTGGGATACTCCATTCTCGATCACTTTAATCTAATTAAAGATTTAACTATCGCTTGGAGCAAAACCGGGATACTCCATTCTCGATCACTTTAATCTAATTAAAGATTCATTAAAACTCCACTTAGTTTTAATCTTTCCAAAAATCAATATCCTGTCTTTAACTAGGTTAAAGAACCAATGTCATCTAAAACACGGTTCACGATAAACCCAAAATCACATTCCATTGTTAATCGGGTTATAGAACAGGTGTTATTCAAAACACCGCTCACGATAAACCCAAAAACCAATTCAAATTCAATTCCATTTAAATACTAATTAACTGGACAGTTTCACTAAACCTTAATTAAAATATTTATTCTTTTCTAAATTGGGTTCAAGAACAGTGTTATTTAAGGCACCATTCACGACGAACCCAAAATCCCATTTGATATTAAATAAAAAGCTCTGAATAGAAAATATATCGGCTTATATTCAATATCAAATTCTGAAACCAATAATTATCGTATTGGAAATGATGATATAAATATATCTTTCAAATTTCCACAACCATATCTGTATAATCACGAAATCCAACATCAAAATATTCCGAAGATAATTTCGATTCAAGTCCATTCCAATTCACGTATTGGAAATCCTGATTATTTTTAAAACCACTTCAAATCCAATTTATTTATTTAAAAACATTGGACTATAATTCTAGTTCAAAACTAGTTCATTTCAATAAAAATATATTTTTATCCTTTCAAATGTGGAATTTTTTATCCCAGTTCTTTCCATTTCATATACTATGATTTTACACAAATTATTAATATTTTTAATAATTTTATCAAGTCCCGTACAGTCGGTTTTCAACAACGGCCACCGAATTGCACTTACAGCGACCTTTTCTAAATTTGATTTGGACATAATTCCAAATCCAACCATTAGATTTCAAATTTCTAATATTCATTGGAAAGCTCTTTTCGATACGAACCCAATGGTTCCGGTTTCAGGAGAATCCGACGGTCGGATCTCCCGTAACGTCAATTCGAAGTTAATGGTCGAAATTCGCGAACTGCCGCGGCGCGGTGCGTTCTATTCAGGCCATTATATATATAATATATATATATATATTATATATATTTCATCGATTTCAATTCAAAGCATATTTTTTAAATCGTTTTAAATTCGTTTTCATAACAAATTCAACTTCATATTCAATTTCAATTTCAAATTGAATATTTCATATCATTAATATATAAATGTTAATATTTTCAAAACGTTATATTTTGAAATCACTTCCTTTTTCTATATTCATCATAAAAACGAATATAATTGATATAAATATCGTTCGCGTCAAAATGGCGCATATCTAATCAACACGGCTTTATATATTTCAATAACTTCGTTATTCTATTCAACAAATGAATATTTATTCTATTCGGCGCATGAATCTATATTTCTTTCAACACATGAATATTCTCAACACATGAGTATCGTCAACACATGACTATTTTTATTATTTAATATATTTTATAAAATTATTATAAAGATGTAAATTTTATTATTTAAAATATTTTACTCAACACATGAATATTTTCAACCCATGAATATATATTTTATTCAACACATGAATATTCTTTATTCTATTCAACACATGAATATATATTTTATTCAACACATGAATATTCTTTATTCTATTCAAACATGAATATATATTTTATTCAACACATGTATATTCTTTATTTTCCCAATTGGAATGAGGCCCAATCAATTACCATATAATGTTAATTATATGGATTCCATACAACACATGTATATAATAGCAATGATAAATAATCAACCATCATCCAAATTGCACCACACAACTGCGTACACATTAAATATAACTAATTAACGCTCATACAGTCTGTCAATCAAACGATCGACATAACACTAAACAATTGGGATTAGTGTACGTCAAATATCATCCCAACACCCGTGTGGGGTTTCAATCCACAAACACTGAATATTATTTGTGTAGTTGGACGACGTGTAAAATTTATCGTCCCAATCAATGTCCTTCAAATGGGTGTACATAAACAAACAATCCGGTTTGTAAATGAATATTTATTTATTCACATTCACGTTAAAAATTATATTTTAACGATAATTTATTTCAACACATGAATGTTTTATTATCCATTTCACATCAACATCACAAACAAACTTCACAACACATCAAACAAGCATACAAGTCGTCCACGGTCTGTGGACGACGGGTGTCGGGTGCCGCTAAGTACCATCTGCATCCTAGTATATATTTTAACTAGAAAACAAGATTTAAAGTGAGAAGTTCTCACCGAGGGTTCCACTCCTCCATTCTTTATTTCTGAATTTCTGAACATCTGGATATGCCCGTACTTCCAACATAATCTTTGTCACATTGTTCACATTAAAAATCTCATTTTTAATTCGCTTCAAATATAAAAATCCCATTTTTTTATCGAAGTAAAAATCATATTTTCATTTCTTCTTCGTATATTTTTACAATGCTTCTTTCTATATAAAAATTATATTTTTATATTTATACTTCTAATATAAAGATCGAATTTTTATATCATCGCTATAAAAATCACATTTTTATAACGCTATTTTATATATAAAAAAATCGTATTTTTACTTCACTAAAAATCATATTTTTATTTCGCTACATATATAAAGATAATATTTTTGGTTTTGCTAAAATCCGGTTTATTTTGAATCCTGCACATTCATTTGAACTTTGAAATCGAATTATCGAGCTACCGCACCATTTTCAATTCCTTTTATAATTGTAAATAATTATTTATTTTCTAACGACGATCTAAATAAATATATACATTCGAATTCTATTCAAAATAAATTTTTCATCGTTATTATTTAAAATATTAAAAATTCATCAAAATTGCCAAAATAAAAATTTTTAATTAGCTAAGAATTTCCGGGTTGTTACAATTTGCGAGCCTCACACATTGGTATGATGGTGAACTAATGGTTATATCAGCGTACTTTCGAGAGGAGGACGGATTTGGTCGACTGAGATAGGTTGGGTGTGGTTGCTACACACCTGGTAGGGATAGGGCACACCCCGCGACTCCCAGAAGGATAGAGTATACGACATTTTCTCATGCACGGGATGCAAGCCGTTGAGATACTTGATATCCTGGATATAGGGCGGATGTCTATTACGGTGTTTTCTCATGCATGGGACATAAGCCATTGTGTATTACACTGTGTGATCGATCTTTCAAATCAGTAGCAATCATGATGGAAATCCAACTTCCAATACGACATTTTACGGTTTTAGTTGTATACTATTGGCGGCATAGTGGTATGGGGCATTCATGTCGTCTAGGATTGATACATTTATATTTGAAGTTGATTTTTTCACTTATAGTAATAATAAAAGATAAATTTCGCATACCAAGCATATTTGGCTATAATAAGGTAAAATTCTATCATTCGGCTTGCGTCGCATTATGTGATGGGACCTGAGTCTTATAATAGCTTCATTGTTCTTTATTTAGCATTGCGCTATTTGTTTTATGCACTGGTATTCTTGGCGGTAAACCCATTCTGCTTTAGCGACATGGTCCCGTGAATTACCTAACTTTAAAATAAAAGTTAATAACTGTTTTAGTTCTCACACCAGTCCCATGACTGACTCGGAGTTTATTGTTTCTACCTAAACTCTAGGTGCCCATATTTTTCATACAGGCAGCTAGTAATTTTGGTTTTCACAGATATTTCTTTTCCCAGGATCTTAGATTACATCTGGAGCTATATTCAGAAACCACAAACTTGACAAAGGTTCAGATCCACAAAGGTTACATGATAAACTAACCACATATGAATTATATCTATAAAAATAGATCTAGCATAATAAAGTTTAAGATCCAAGAATAACATAGATTCATGATTCAAGACAGATCCAAATCACAGTACTATCACATTTTACTTTTAATCATTTAAATCTTAAAGTAACCTAGAACTCACAGTGTTTGGCTAAGAAGATAGAACTAGAAAAGAAGCTTGTTGAGTTGTAGATCTACGCTTGAATCTCTTATTGACTAGGCTTAGTTGATCGTTGTTGAAGAAAGGATTTGTCTCTGTTCAGACACCGGCAGCATCCGTGTATTTCATTCAGTTGTGTTAGTCATTGTATTTATACATTTAAATTTCCGTTGCTTTGTTGTAATGGTCCAGATTTTTAACTGCTTAATTTAATATTTAAAAGTAACTTATTTTGAAATTGTATACAATTCAATTTGAATATATTAATAGATTTGTTGATATATATATTATATTTGATTCAATAGTAACTTAAGAACAATTAATTTTCAAATGATATCGAAATTTGACGAAGTCGGTACAATCGTGTTTGAAATATCTAGTTATTGTAAGATTACCAATTTCGTGACAATCAGACGTTGTATGTGCTCATACAAGCTGTAAACGTTGAACGAAAATTTCACATTAAATAATAATATTGTAAAACAAATAGGATTCGTATAAAATCTTTTCAAAGCCAAAACAAAATCCGCACAAAATCCAGTTTAAATTCTTGCAAATACTGAGCAAAATCTTGGATAAGATTTCACTTTCACTATTAAACACTTGGTGCACCATATTTTGGGAAGCCTTTAAAAAATATTTATGCTGAGTATCAGTATCATTTCAAAGTTGAAGAAAATCTTAACAAAGGCCTTACATAATCTGCGCAAAATATCAGCAAATCCACAATATTGGCACAGGATATTTTTCCATTCTTGGTTAGAAGTTTTCGGCTGAATTGTTTGCATCTCCATATGTCTGTTCTTTTCCATCTGAACAGAAATCTTCATCAATCTACACAAGCAGAAATCTTCAGAAATCTTTGACAATCCTTACCCAATCTCACTGAATCCCCGTATGTGCTATGTTCAAAAATTACAACTGCTATTAGTATAAAATAAAATAAAATTTTGTTGGCAAATCGGAACAAGCATATGTCTAGTCTCATTTTAGAAAATCTCAGCATGTCCACATTTCAGCCTATCATTTCTAAAGCTAATCAAAATACTGGCTTGATTTTTGTCTGTCCTCGAATAAACATTAGTGAATGTAAGGAGAAAAATAATATCCCTGTCCTATTCTACATGTGACTTCTGGCAACATAACAATTAATACAAATCCTATGCATATCTTGCTCTTGCCTGGTCCGCAGCTATACCATGTGCATATTTATGTCAGCAAGATTTTACAAAAGTCTTTTCAAATTGAATAGCAGGGTCTCATCGCAAAATCTGAATAATCTTCACAAAGATATAGTCTAAATCCATATCAAAAGCAGAACAAATCAATTCCTGTTACTGTATTCACTATCAAGGATGGCAACTGCTGATATACAGATATGAAGAGAAATCTCAGTACATGTTTTCATGTTCATAGCCAAAAATCTCGGCTGAAAAGCACTTGTGTAATACCTTTACTGCGTCGTAAGTGAAATTTGATCCTAAAACCACCGCTGCCGTCGTACTTTCTTTTCTCAGCAAACAATATACTTTTTGGAAAAAGAGATCTGACAAATCCTTTTTTGGTCTTTAAAATATCTTGGCGAATCTCTGAACAAAACATCATAAAATTTACGTAATCTTGGCACCATATTTTCGGATACCACTGTTCTTCAAACATGTTTTTGCACACCACTTTTGACTGAAGGAAATAAAATCCTTGACTTTGCAATAATTGCTAACCAAGGAATTGACATATATTTATAATAATAACAACCCTCGTCCTCTCTTCTAATACAACACTAGTGGGTATATATATACACGAAACAGCTGCATTTAATTTTGATTCTAAAATGAATAAGACAAAAAGGGCCTTCCATAATCCTAAATGAAATCAACTTATCCCAGTTTCCTCTAACTCGCATGAATAAACACTTCAGCCGCCTACGATGTTTTTCATTTGCATTTTCAGTATAGCTACGCGTAGGCTTAGGATAGTCATCGACAAGGTTGGCCAGAAATGGTTTTAGCGATGCAGCTGTGTTCTGGATGGAGGAAAGGCACACTCTGGCCCAATAAATTTCCAAACCCCTCCCCGTACAAAGGAGGTTATGGCGAAATTTTTCGAAATATTAAGGCGTTAGTGAAATATTTGAAGTGGAAACGAAGTTGAAAATATAAAATGAACTATAGTTGAAACTATGGAATGAACTATATTTATATATATAAATATAAATATAATTAAAAGGAATAGAGGCCGTGCAGTTCGCGTTTCGGAATCGTAATTTGAAACGATTAGTACGAGAAATCCGTCCATCGGATTTTCCCGAAACCGCAACCGCTGGGTTCGCCTTGGAAATATCTTTCCAACGGCACCAACCTTGTAAAAATCCAACGGTTGGATTGTCCGGAATGTTTAACTCAAATCTGAAGAAAAACAGCGCCAGAATCGTTTATATTTATATATAAATATAAATATAATTAAATTTAATCGAATAACGACGCTGCAGTTCGAATTTTGAAACCGTAACTTCAAACGACTAGTGTGGAAGATCCGACCGTCGGATTCTCACGAAACTGGAACCGTTGGGTTCGTTTTGGGAATATCTTCCCACTGATATAGACTTTGTAAAAATCCAACGGTTAGATTTTCCGATATGTGTAAAAAAAATTAAGGGAAAAACAGCGCCAGTGCCACGGCACGACCTGAAACGTCATTTAATTAAATATGACCATTTTTAAATAAATAAAAATGGCGACAAATCATTATAAAATATTATAAGCAACATAGGTTGCAAATAAACCAATTGGGCTTGAATTGTTTGATATTTGATGGTTGTATGTGTATGACATGAAAATAACGCTAAATAACTGAAGGATGGATGTCGAATAACATAACCATAAAACGAATCGATTTAAATTCTAATGACGTGAATTATTTGAAAAGGCCGAGCTAACCCTCATTTCAAATAATTCATCGAGCGATTCGAATTGGAAAATCCAAAGACGATTCAAGGCCGACGATCTTCGTATCGGTTGGATGGGCGCTACTGAGGTTCCTAACCGGAGTAGCTACCGGAAATGGACGGAAGTAGTAGCCGTCTGAACGTATGTGTGGATTGGACGGATATACGAGGAATTTGACGCCTCCGGTTTCGTTCAGACCCAGGACGGACTTGTAAATGGACTGTGTGTCTGACATTGGATTTTGTTCTATAATGATTGATCTCTGTTAAATATATATCTGTTTGGCGGCGGAGAATTTATTCTTTTGCTTAACGCCCTTCTCTGAGACGTACGAGCTTAGAGGTTGTATATCGATGGAAATCAATCGTATGGAGTGGACTGCCTATGTGGCATGCCAAGATGCTGTGATCAAGGCTTCTGTTGCAAAAGCAAAGTCTTGTGGATGATGATCAAAGCAAGGACTACGTGGCCTAGCTTTGTATATTTCGTAGATTCGCGAGCCTCACACCCCGGTATGAGTTAAAAACGGGATACGGACTGCAGGGAGAGCACGACGTTTCTTTCTAGCTATGGTGGTGTCGGTGACTTACCAGCCCTGACATATATATCTATTTTTCACCTTTGTGGTTGTTGGAATGCGAGGCGCCTCGATTATACGTCTGTAAGGACCGGGAAACGTGTGTTCAGGAATTGCCAATCCTCTAACGTAAGTGAGGACCGGCCCTGAAGCATCCAGGGGTTACCCAGAGTGTGTAGTCCCGAGGCATTTGCTAGAGTGTCTCGAAACGGAGAGGAGCTTGCCCCTTGCCTCAACTCATGACGGAAATCCAATTCCCAATACGAGATAACGGATTTGATTGTAGAACTAGTATGGAGACATAGTAGATGGTAGCTATGCCGCCTATGATTGATATTTATGATGCTATTCGTTGTTTGAAACATATATGCACTAGTAATAATATCAAATGATTTTGCTTTATACGTATCAAGCATATTTGGCTATTATAAGGTAAAACTCTATCCTCCGGCTTGCGTTGCATTGTGTGATGGGACCTGAGTCTTATAATGGTTTCATTCTTTCTAAAAGCATTGCGTTGTTTTAAAAGAATTTACTTTGTTTTAAATGCACTAGCAATCACTGGAGTAAACCCGTTCCGCGAAAGTGGCGTGGTCCTATGATTTGCTATTTACTATTGTTTAACTGTTAAATAGATTCCTCGTACCAGTCCCCATCACTGACTCGTTGTTTGTTCACTTTGCAAACGCGGGTGCCCTTATTTTCACACGGGCAGCCTAGTACACAGGTGACAGGTGGTTTTTGGTTCTGCACTGCTGCTTAGCGTGCACTTTTGGCTCATGGCGAGGCTGACTTCATAGAGATGATTTAGATATTTTCCGCCATTACTGTAGCTATATTATGATTCCGCCACTGGCGATGCAGACTGATTTACTTTCCGTATTTCTCATTATATGTATATGTATTCCGCCTTCGGCGATGTAGACTGATACTTTTATTATGTCTCACTACATGTATGTATTCCGCCTCTAGCGATGATGACTGATCACTTTCTTTTCTTCTTACTAAGTATATCCCACGTTATGCTATTCTGATATTCCTACATGTTGTGATTCCGCTGTCATATCCATGTAAAATTTATTTTAATTATTGTTTCTGCTATTTTCTGTACTCTGCTATGATGATTAATGTGTTATTTCCTAATGATTATCCTTAATACCGCCCCTCGGATTTTGGGATCGTCACAGTTGGTATCAGAGCTTTGGTTAACCTTAGTTCCGGGATCTAACACATTAAGCACCTCGTTAGAATAGAATCAGTAGTGTTCTAATACGAGTAGCTCGTTAGAGATGGGATTAGCAATGTCCTAGAATGAGCTAAGCAGATTAGCAAAACAATTTGATCAGTACATCATCATTATCTTTCCTTGTATTCCCTTGCTTTATCATTTATGAAAATTATCAAATCTGTGAGCTTGACTCTTTTTCTTGC
Organism: Allium sativum; assembly: GCA_030737875.1. NCBI lineage: Eukaryota > Viridiplantae > Streptophyta > Magnoliopsida > Asparagales > Amaryllidaceae > Allium > Allium sativum. Next base: position 42,294,803 of record CM060913.1, read on the forward strand.
TTATACAGTACTCTAAGATGGCTACGCATGGAGCAGCAGCTAGAGGAGGCCGTGGAGGCCGAGGAGATGCAGCAGGAGGACGGGGGAATATCCCCGTAGTAGTGGAAGGTCCTATTATCCCACCACCAGCACTAGAAGACTTTGAGCTCGACAAAGTAGCTAAGAGGTACAGAAATCTTGGAGGGAAACCTTTTACTGGCACTGGCACAGTGACAGAAGCTATCGCTTGGCTGAAAACCTGTGAGAAAATCTTCGAGAGTATGGGCATGGGAACTAACAACAAAGCCCGACTTGGCATTTGGCTCCTTCAGGAAGAAGCAGAGCTATGGTGGGATGCCATTACCTCTGGGGATGCAGCTGGTACTATCCGGACTTGGGAGCAGTTCAGGACTTTATTCAATGAGAAGTTTGTACCGGAACAAGCTCTAGAGAGGATGCGGGAGCAATTTGCTAATCTCCAGCAAGGAGACCTCTCTATTCAAGACTATCTGAATAAGTTCACTCAGCTATCGCGCTATGCTCCAGAGCTGGTTTTGACCGACAAAGCGAAGAATAAGAGATTCATATTTGGGCTGAAGCGCAAGTATCACGATAGAGCTATGAGCAACATCAAACTCTCTTTTACAGAACTAGTAGAGATGGCTTGCAACTACGAAGACATGGATGAGAGGCATGCTAGCCAAGCCGCGCTAAAATCCAAGCAGGGAATAAGCGCAAAGCCTCAACAGACCAACCCGAATCTAGCATTTCCGCGGCCGCTCCTCAAAAACCCGCAAAGATCCCGAAAGGAAACTGCTACAATTGCGGGAAGCCCGGTCATTTCTCTAATGTATGCAAGGCCCCAAAGAAGCCAAAGGCCAATGACTCTGCCGAATGCTACAACTGCCACAAGAAGGGGCACTACAACAGGAATTGTCCTTTGAAGAAGAGCGCACAAGTGGCCCATGTCTATGACGGGAATACCCCGCCAGCTACCACCGATGGATCAGGTAAACCCGATGTCTTGGGAGGTACCCTTACTATTAAAAATATTCCTGTTTCTGGACTTTTTGATACTGGTGCATCACGTAGCTTCATATCTGGTATCCTTGTTAACAAACTAAAATTGAAACGAAGAAAACTTAAGGAACCAATCAAAGTACGGAACCCGATAGGAGGTTCAGTTGGTCTCAGTTCATACAGTAGGGTGCCTATCGCTTATTCTTGCTATAAGTTCTCCTTTGATTCGATTGTTATGGACCTTTCCGAATTTGATGTTATACTGGGACTTGACTGGTTGACAAAATATAAGGCCGAAGTTAGATGTGCCGAAAGAATCGTTAAAATCGAAACGAAGCTTGGACCTATATATATACCATGCCAAGGCTCAGAAATAAATAGAACAGAATTTTGGTCTTCTTTAGAAGTTATTCCCCCTTCGATAGAGAAGATACCGGTCGTTAAAAACTATGCGGATGTGTTTGAAGAAGTAGAAAACTTACCACCGCAAAGAGAAATTGAATTTAGGATAGATCTAATTCCTAACGCCCGACCAGTAGTACATCCGATACGAAGAATGGCCCCGAAAGAAAAAGAAGAGCTAAGTAGTCAAACCCGAGAATTACTTTGGAAAGGTCTGATCAGACCAAGCTTTTCAGCGTGGGGAGCCGCAGTAGTATTTGTCCCGAAATCAGACGGTACTCTAAGACTTTGCGTTGATTACCGAGATCTCAATAAACAAACACTGAAGAACAAATATCCTTTGCCCCAAATAGACGATCTGTTAGATCAATTAAATGGAGCAACCGTATTCTCCAGAATGGACCTAGCTACGGGTTTCCACCAATTGCATATAGTTGAAGACTGTGTTCCTTTGACAGCCTTCAGGGGTCCCGATTTATTCTACGAATGGTTAGTAATGCCGTTCGGCTTGTGCAACGCTCCGGCATACTTCGTTGATCTTATGAACAGGGTGTTCCGTGGTGTATTGAATAAATTTGTTCTAGTCTTCATTGATGACATTTTAATCTACTCTAAGTCGGAAGAAGAACATGCAAAACATTTAGAACAAGTGTTGAAAATTCTAAGGAGAAATGTCTTGAAAGCTAAATTTTCTAAGTGTGTCTTCTGGCAGAATGAAGTTAAATTCCTAGGCCATGTCGTATCAAAAGAAGGAATTGCTGTAGATCCAAGCAAAATTACAGCGATTCAAAACTGGAAACAACCTACTACGCCCACAGAAGTTCGAAGTTTCCTTGGGTTAGCTAGTTACTATCGGAAATTCGTTCAGGATTTTTCAAAGATATCAGGAGTATTGACAAAGCTTACAAAGAAGCATGAGAAATTCAAATGGACTCCCGAATGTGAAGAAGCTTTCCAAGAGCTAAAACTGAAGTTGACAACTGCTCCAGTATTGACCATTATAGAAGGCAACCAAGACTTGACCGTATGGACAGATGCTTCTATTAGAGGTCTAGGCGCAGTGTTAATGCAAAAGGGCCGAGTGATCGCTTATGCCAGCCGTCAACTAAAGCCGCATGAAAGAAACTATGCTACTCATGATCTTGAGTTATTAGCTATCGTGTTCGCTTTAAGAATATGGAGGCATTATTTATTGGGCGAGAAGTTCGAACTGTTTACCGATCATCAATCCTTGAAATATCTTTTCACTCAGAAAGATCTAAACTTGAGACAACAACGTTGGTTAGAATTCCTTGCAGCATACGATTTTGAAATTATATACACCCCAGGGAAAGCCAACGTTGTATCCGATGCGCTCAGCAGAAAGAATGAAATCATCGCCAGTTTTGTCATCACGTCTTCATTAATAGACAGGATCTCGACTCTTCAGAAAGACGATGAGTTTATTCAAAGAATCAGTCAAAGAATCAAAGGAGGTGAATCCACAAGTTTTCGACTCGATGACAAGGGAGTTCTAAGATTAAAAGGTAGAATCTGCATCCCAAACCTTCCCGAGCTCAGAAGAGAAATACTTGATGAGTGCCACAAATCCAAATTAAGTATCCATCCCGGTGTGAGCAAAATGTATAACGATATCAAACGCACATTCTGGTGGAGAGCTATGAAAAGAGATATCTCATTATATGTTAGCAGATGCCCCACTTGTCAGCTAGTTAAGAGTGATCAGCAGAAATTGGCTGGATTATTGCAACCATTAGAAATTCCAGGTTGGAAGTGGGAACAAATCTCGATGGATTTCATCGATGGCCTGCCTCGAACTAGAAAAGGAAACGACAGTATATGGGTAATCGTAGATCGCTTCACGAAGACTACCCATTTCATACCTGTCCGATCCAACAGAACGGCTCAAAGTCTAGCACAGATTTACTTCAAAGAAATTGTCAGACTTCATGGAATACCGCTCAGTATAGTCAGCGATAGAGATCCCCTATTCACTAGCAAATTCTGGGAAGCATTCCAGGAAGAATTGGGAACCAAATTAAATCTAAGCACCGCTTATCACCCTCAGACAGACGGCCAAACTGAGCGGGTGAATAGAATTTTAGAAGATCTTTTGCGGGCTTGCGTTATCGATTTTGGAGGCTCTTGGGAAGATCATTTACATTTAGCAGAATTCTCTTACAACAATAGCTATCAAGCAAGTTTGGGAATGTCTCCATTCGAAGCATTGTACGGTAGACCGTGCAGATCTCCCGCATGTTGGGTAGAACCTGGCAACAGACTTGTGTTAGGGCCCGATATGATTCAAGAAGCATCGGATAAAGTCGATTTCATTAAGAAGCGATTAAAAACCGCGCAGAGCAGACAAAAAAGTTATGCTGATGCGAGAAGAAGGGATATATCGTTTACCGTTGGCAATTATGTTTATTTAAGAGTTTCTCCAATGCGAGGAGTAATCATATTTGGCAAGACTGGGAAGTTGGCACCGAGATTTATTGGTCCCTTTCCTATACTTGAACGGATTGGAACTCTTGCATATAGGGTTTCATTACCTGATTGGTTGCCTGGTGTACATGATGTGTTCCACGTATCTCAGCTCAGAAAACATGTTCATGATCCAGATCTTGTTGTAGAAGAAGCAGCACAACAGGATATTGACATAACTCCAGAATTAGCACTCAATAGAGATCCATTAAAGATAGTTGGCAAAGAAACTAGAGAGCTAAGGAGGAAAAAGATTCATTTAGTCAAAGTGCAGTGGAGTAGTGATCCTAGAGACTGTACTTGGGAGACTGAGGAAAGCATTAAACAAGCCTATCCCAAATGCAGAGTGGACATCTCTGACTAACTCCAGTGCAAGGTACCTTTACAATACTTTGCATTTACATTTTATTTCCTGCTTAACCGTTATTTCCTTTTCGAGGACGAAAAGTTTTAAGTGGGGGAGATTGTAATAACCCGGAAAATGTGAACCAATTTAAAATTTTTAAATTAGGTTATTAACAAGAAATTTGAATGATTAAAATAGCCTATTTCCATAAAATATAGAATTGTGTATAATATGGCAGTTTGAAATTTTGAATACAAACTTAGTCTGACTGTACCGGGTGGAAAAGATAACAGATTTTAACGAAACTGAAAATATTTAAATCTGTTTATCAATACCTTTCTAACGAATCTGAAAAATCGAAATTTCATAACGGAAATCAAAAGTTATGGCCAAATGAATTTTCAGAAAGGTCGCTATATAGTATATATAGCCCTTGAAAATTGAGATTTTGCATACGACCTCGGAATTCGACGAAACCACTTTTGTTGGGTCCGGGATGTCAAATTATTGCTAAGTTTCAAATTTCATAATTTTTGAAGCTAGTATGTGAGCGGGGCAAAAGATAACGTGTTTGGTCAAATTCTGTTAAAAAGGGTCGACCTAAAAATGGCCGTTTTTCAAACGGGCTCAGAATTCGACGAAACTGGTTTTGTTAGGACCGTATCGTCAAAACAAAGCTAGATTTATTTTTCTGGAATTTTTCGATTCAGTTTGTGGCCCTGGCAAATTGAAATGTACGTTTAAATTAAATATCGAATGTTTTATATTTTAAATTGAAAAATAACTGACCGTAACAGTCGAAATGGCCAACGAAACATATCCCATTGTGTCCGGAATGGGGGTATTTAGCTAGGGGCGACAGTCATTGGGTTTAAAAAGGAGTCCGTTTGCAAAAACACTATTTAAAAATTTTTCTATAAATTCCAGCCAATGAGAAATTTTCTTTAAAAAAAATAAAAAAACCTAAAACCCTAAGCCGCCAGACGAAATGAACGACGCTCGTCGTTCAGAACTTTCCGACGAGAATCCCGCCGCCACAGGCAACGCCACCCAACGCTACCACCCTCAATCGACGCCGCTCACCGCCCTCTTCAAATCCGACCAACCCCCGCTCATCCTCCCTTCGCCAGCGTCGAGAAAAACGCCCAGAAAGCCGCCGACTTCACGTCGACGCCACGACCGCCAGAGGCGATCGCACCTGCTCCTCCGACCACCGTTAGGACCGCCTCACTTCCCTCTTTCAAGTCCCACCCTCTGATCGGAGCATAGATTCACGGATTTGCTGAAAAATTCAACCCTAGTTTCGAAATCAAAAAGGAGGTATACGGCTAAATTGATTTTTACACTTTAAAGCGTTGCAAATTTGTAAAAATCATATCTTTTTGCTATGTTAACGAAATTCGATGAAACAGGAGACACCGTGACCGCAAGGAGGCTCTCTACATTCTAGAAGAAGCCGCGGATTTTTCTGACCTTCCTACGATTTTTAGCACCGCAAGAACCAATGTGAGGAATCTAAATTATCTGTGTGAATGAAATCGCGTTGTATAAATTATATAAGCGAAGTGTAAATTATATACGCATTGTATACCTCAGGTACATGTGTTGTATAAGTTATATTAGCAATGTATAAATTATACAAGCGTTGTTTGAAACATATATGCTTTAAATTGTGATGAAATGCAAGTGAATTATTATATTATATATATATATACTCCCCTCGTCCACAGACCATGGACGATATTTATTGCTTGTGATTGACGTGATATCATATGGTTTGACGAATGGTTGGAAATAATTGTTTGTGGTTGATATTATGGTTGAAAAATACCTTTGTGGTTGAAAAATACCCTCTTGTGGTTGAAACAAAATAGAATAGGATTGTGGAATTGAAAATAAAACATGCCGCCTGCGTGCGAACTAGATGCATGATCCCCATTGTCAAAAACCGCGAGGTTTTAAGGTAGAGCGAGGAGCCGTACTAGGGACGGTCCCGGTTTTAACTACCCTGCCGTTATGCTGCCGAAATTTTCTGAAATATTTATGTGTTAGAATAATTCTCATTCATTGAAACTATTTACATATGCTATATCGAATATTCATGTGTTGAGTTGCAATTCATTCGTTGAGTTGAAATTCATGTGTTGAATATTATTTGAATTTAAACAAATGGCTTTAGCGATAAAAATCACATTTTTATATATATACAAACTATATCGAATATTCATGTGTTGAGTTGCAATTCATTCGTTGAGTTGAAATTCATGTGTTGAATATTATTTGAATTTAAACAAATGGCTTTAGCGATAAAAATCACATTTTTATATATACAAACGATATAGAATATTCATGTGTTGAATTGCAATTTGTTCGTCGAGTTGAAATTCATGTGTTAAATGTTATCGTCGTCTAAAAATAAAATGGATCGACAATGAAAACTATATTTTTATAGTGAATAAGAAGTGTTAAAAATACACACGTGTCGAATAAATATTTTTTATGATAAAAATATTCCTTTTATCATGTATACGCTTAGTTAAAAATACACACGTGTTGAAATAAATAATAGTTTGCTAGAAATATTATTATTAGCTTGTTCTGCATATATATACATGTGTTGAACAGGAAAAATGGATTAGCTGTTGAGTAAAGAAATTAATTGCGTGCCCGACAAATAGGTAAACCTTGATGAGTTGGCCGCGCAATTTTATTTATATATCAACTCCTGTGAATGCCATTGGATGCGGAGTGCTGGTTTTTCTGTGTGAAATAATAAACAACGCCATAGGATAGTAACAATTAATTTTGAACTACACTACATGGCATACTTCTTGACGATAGGCATACTTCATCATATTCCACATAAGCAATTGGAGCTTGTGTGACGAGGTGGAAGATTTACCATACCAGCAAGAGGCTTGTATGGCGATGACTAAGTACTACAGGTTGAACTGATGACTGATATGGACTATATAAATTATAACGATAAATTGCCAGATTGATAAAAACCCCACACGGGTCTGGAGTTGACAATAATCACGTCGCTCTAGTCATTAGATACGGCACATGGACTATTTATTTCCACACGGAAACGGGGTGACGGGAATTTATTCTCTGGAGTGATTATCAGTACATGCTCCCCCGTAAACACCAAAATATATCACTAAAAATATGTGAATGCTTTTTAGGATTTATTGGGTACCTAATACGGCCCAATAAATTTCCAAACCCCTCCCCGTACAAAGGAGGTTATGGCGAAATTTTTCGAAATATTAAGGCGTTAGTGAAATATTTGAAGTGGAAACGAAGTTGAAAATATAAAATGAACTATAGTTGAAACTATGGAATGAACTATATTTATATATATAAATATAAATATAATTAAAAGGAATAGAGGCCGTGCAGTTCGCGTTTCGGAATCGTAATTTGAAACGATTAGTACGAGAAATCCGTCCATCGGATTTTCCCGAAACCGCAACCGCTGGGTTCGCCTTGGAAATATCTTTCCAACGGCACCAACCTTGTAAAAATCCAACGGTTGGATTGTCCGGAATGTTTAACTCAAATCTGAAGAAAAACAGCGCCAGAATCGTTTATATTTATATATAAATATAAATATAATTAAATTTAATCGAATAACGACGCTGCAGTTCGAATTTTGAAACCGTAACTTCAAACGACTAGTGTGGAAGATCCGACCGTCGGATTCTCACGAAACTGGAACCGTTGGGTTCGTTTTGGGAATATCTTCCCACTGATATAGACTTTGTAGAAATCCAACGGTTAGATTTTCCGATATGTGTAAAAAAAATTAAGGGAAAAACAGCGCCAGTGCCACGGCACGACCTGAAACGTCATTTAATTAAATATGGCCATTTTTAAATAAATAAAAATGGCGAAAAATCGTTATAAAATATTATAAGCAACATAGGTTGCAAATAAACCAATTGGGCTTGAATTGTTTGATATTTGATGGTTGTATGTGTATGACATGAAAATAACGCTAAATAACTGAAAGATGGATGTCGAATAACATAACCATAAAACGAATCGATTTAAATTCTAATGACGTGAATTATTTGAAAAGGCCGAGCTAACCCTCATTTCAAATAATTCATCGAGCGATTCGAATTGGAAAATGCAAAGACGATTCAAGGCCGACGATCTTCGTATCGGTTGGATGGGCGCTACTGAGGTTCCTAACCGGAGTAGCTACCGGAAAGGGACGGAAGTAGTAGCCGTCTGAACGTATGTGTGGATTGGACGGATATACGAGGAATTTGACGCCTCCGGTTTCGTTCAGACCCAGGACGGACTTGTAAATGGACTGTGTGTCTGACATTGGATTTTGTTCTATAATGATTGATCTCTGTTAAATATATATCTGTTTGGCGGCGGAGAATTTATTCTTTTGCTTAACGCCCTTCTCTGAGACGTATGAGCTTAGAGGTTATATATCGATGGAAATCAATCGTATGGAGTGGACTGCCTATGTGGCATGCCAAGATGCTATGATCAAGGGTTCTGTTGCAAAAGCAAAGTCTTGTGGATGATGATCAAAGCAAGGACTACGTGGCCTAGCTTTGTATATTTCGTAGATTCGCGAGCCTCACACCCCGGTATGAGTTAAAAACGGGATACGGACTGCAGGGAGAGCACGACGTTTCTTTCTAGCTATGGTGGTGTCAGTGACTTACCAGCCCTGACATATATATCTATTTTTCACCTTTGTGGTTGTTGGAATGCAAGGCGCCTCGATTATAGGTCTGTAAGGACCGGGAAACGTGTGTTCAGGAATTGCCAATCCTCTAACGTAAGTGAGGACCGGCCCTGAAGCATCCAGGGGTTACCCAGAGTGTGTAGTCCCGAGGCATTTGCTAGAGTGTCTCGAAACGGAGAGGAGCTTGCCCCTTGCCTCGACTCACGACGGAAATCCAATTCCCAATACGAGATAACGGATTTGATTGTAGAACTAGTATGGAGACATAGTAGATGGTAGCTATGCCGCCTATGATTGATATTTATGATGCTATTCGTTGTTTGAAACATATATGCACTAGTAATAATATCAAATGATTTTGCTTTATACGTATCAAGCATATTTGGCTATTATAAGGTAAAACTCTATCCTCCGGCTTGCGTTGCATTGTGTGATGGGACCTGAGTCTTATAATGGTTTCATTCTTTCTAAAAGCATTGCGTTGTTTTAAAAGAATTTACTTTGTTTTAAATGCACTAGCAATCACTGGAGTAAACCCGTTCCGCGAAAGTGGCGTGGTCCTATGATTTGCTATTTACTATTGTTTAACTGTTAAATAGATTCCTCATACCAGTCCCCATGACTGACTCGTTGTTTGTTCACTTTGCAAACGCGGGTGCCCTTATTTTCACACGGGCAGCCTAGTACACAGTTAACAGGTGGTTTTTGGTTCTGCACCGCTGCTTAGCGTGCACTTTTGGCTCATGGCGAGGCTGACTTCATAGAGATGACTTAGATATTTTCCGCCATTACTGTAGCTATATTATGATTCCACCACTGGCGATGCAGACTGATTTACTTTCCTTATTTCTCATTATATGTATATGTATTCCGCCTTCGGCGATGTAGACTGATACTTTTATTATGTCTCACTACATGTATGTATTCCTCCTCTGGCGATGATGACTGATCACTTTCTTTTCTTCTTACTAAGTATATCCCACGTTATGCTATTCTGATATTCCTACATGTTGTGATTCCGCTGTCATATCCATGTAAAATTTATTTTAATTATTGTTTCTGCTATTTTCTGTACTCTGCTATGATGATTAATGTGTTATTTCCTAATGATTATCCTTAATACCGCCCCTCGGATTTTGGGATCGTCACAAAGTCCATATCCATGAATTTTTCATCCTTGGGTTGTGCTCCTTAGCCAAACTCCCTCATTCTCATCTTTGCCATCCTTGTGTGGCTTGTTGACAAGTCTCTTGAAAGCTGCCTCCATCGCACGAAAAAACCTACAAAGCTTGAAAAAAAATTAGCCGTGGGTGAAAGTACTACGACTATATATGGAAGTTGGGCACTTCTTCTCCCTTTGACAGGTATCATAGTCTCATCAAGCCTACGGAACCATGCCGCAATGAGGTTACATCCCAGAAAGTCGGGAGCCCCGAAGACTCAGGAAAGAAGGAAACAAGGATTCAAACAGAGGATCAAAAGACAGTGCATAAGGCTTTGGGGAATATGCCTTTAAAACAAAACTTTTCTTTTGAAAATGTTTCTTTTAAAACCGTTTGAAAATAATTTTTCAAATCTTTTATATGATCTGGTAACCTTCACCTCTGATACCAAGTGACACACCCCACCTCCGTTAAGGTCACTCATAAAGGGAATGCCTTAACTTTGGTGGAGCGTTTTAGGTAAAAGATGCAGATAAATTACAAGACAGACAGATAAAGCAGTGGAAAATAAAGTCATTTTATAACAATGTGGTGCAGCCAAGCTTTTACAACAATTATCTCAATCATACTTAAAAGTAATACATAGAACTTCTGTCTTGATTCAAAAACTTCCAAGTATAAAAGAAGCATAAAAATAACAATGATATTCCCCAGTAAAGCATGAACCAGCCATAACAGTGTAAGAAAGAGTCCAATACATCGACTATCTTCGAGCATGGAAAGAAAACTGAGCTAAGTGGTAACATTTCCTCCCTGTGATCCTTGGGGGGGGGGGGGAACTGAAGAAAAGAGATGAAACAAACTAGGTCAGACATAAGTCTGGTAAGTCCAGCGACTTTCAGCATAAAATAGGCAAAAGCATTATGACATGAATAAACTGAATATAAGACAATACCGTGATAACAAGATAACATTCAATTAGCGTAGATATGAAAAGGCAAGATAAACTGAATGCGCTTCTGCTCTTTCCCTGCTTCGCTACTACCTGGTTATTCTGATTTCTATATCTCTGCACCCCCTAACTAGTGTCCCAACTAGAAATCAGTGTAAAATGATAATGTGATCCCAATCCCCACAATTATGGTAGCCTTCTGGTGTGCATCTAGTATGAGGTTCTTACCTCAATCAACCTAATTGCCATGAAAATGTTAGATGTACCCTTATTACCCTATCGATCGGCTCCTTACTCGTATTAATTTTCCCTTGTCTGTGTCAATCGGCCCTCTCTTGCGTGTAGATACCCTGTGTTGGTCCCACTATAAGGTGTATCAATCCTAATGATAACAACCCGACACGATTCAAGATGCACAGTGTATAACCACTGGTACCCAATGTCTGCTTTTTCCCACTCTAGAGTATGTGGACGCCTGTAATCCGTCGGAACCTACACTGACGTACCTCTTGCTGCTATTTTGACCGCTTATAATCAGCCCAATAATCATTCCCCACCCTGCCTAGTTTCAGGATACCCTGATACATCTATGTGAGTTACTGCTGAAATGGGTCTCCATTACTAGGGTTTCTTACTGGTTAAGTTTGTGGGCCTATATTTACTAATATTACCCACCAACCCGATATGTACTTAACCCTCCCACTGATTCAAACATGTTTACTTAATGGTTAAGTTTGTGGGCCTATATCTACTAATATTACCCACCAACCCAATATGTACTTAACCCTCCCACATATTATGTCATATTGGTTAAGTGTTGTCCATTCATGTTAACTTAACCCACCTACTCATCATGTCATGTTGGTTAAGTGTTTCTTATTAACCCTTCTCACTTGTCATGTTGGATTGGTTAAGTGTTTCCTATTAACTTAGCCTCGTTCATTCATCATGCTATATTGGTTAAGTATTTCCTATTAACTTAACCCCATTCGTTCATCAAGTTATATTGGTTAAGTATTTCTTATTAACTTAACCCCACGCGTTCATCATGCTGTATTGGTTAAGTGTCATCAATCAATTCAAGTTAACTTAACCCACCCGCTTATCGTGTTACATTGGTTAAGTGTTGCCTTCTTGTGTTAACTTTAACCCTTCCACGCATCCTATTATATTGGTTAAGTGTTGCTCTCTTGTTTTAACTTAACCCTACCCATTCATCATGTCATATTGGTTAAGTATTTCTTATTAACTTAACTCTACTCATTCATCATGTTGTACTAGTTAACTTAACCCTACTCACTTGTCTAATTAACATGTTATAACGGTTAAGTGTTCTAAATTTACTTAACCCCACCTTCTTGTCTAATTAACATGTTATAATGGTTAAGTGTTCTAAATTTACTTAACCCCATCTTCTTGTCTAATTAACATGTTATAATGGTTAATTGTTCTAAATTTTACTTAACCTTACCATTCATAGCATGTATGTTTATTGGCATTAATTGATTTATTAATGCACCAACCTCCCACATTAGATCTATGTTGTTGCGGTTACTGGATGTGCCGGGCGGTTCCGGGCAGTTTTACACCACAACTCAATCTAACCTCGGGTTTTTCTTGGGCATGATGTACTAACCTTCACATTAGATAGGTGTTGTTGCGGTTACTGGATGTGTTGGGCGGTTCCGGGTAGTTTTACACTTCAACCCAATCTAACATTGGGTTAGACATGTTTATCTTTTAGCATATTTACCATACATGTCCAAGTCTAGGTTTTATATGCTAATCATCCCAAATTCACAAAACTAGTCATGTTCCAATTCTCAAGTTATACACCAACAAAGTTGATTTGCAAGTTATGCTTCACAAATTCAAATTCAAGTTATTACTCAAAATAGGTTACACCCAATTTTCCCAAATTTTCATTAATAGTCATGCCCCAAAAATCTCAATATAACGCATGCCCTAAGGTTTAGTCATATTGCACCGTACAAAATATTCTCCAAAAACTCCCCAATCATGATTCATAGTATAAACTATGCCAAATTATAGCCTTTAATTACAGTGCATGCCAATTACCCAATTTTAGGGGTGTTCACATTCAACAGTTATCCCTATCTTACTATAGATTTTCATGCCTAAGCCATATATCACTATACAAAATAATCTTCTTCTTCCAAGTCATAAACTACCATATATATGCCCTAATTTTAGGTCTTAAACTACAACATGTACTATTCCTTACATGTTTACAGTTCAATTTACGCCCCAAACCCCAAGTCATAAATATACTTTATGCCTCAAATCTCAAGTCATATGTTAGATACACTTTAGGTTTTAAATACAACATATGTTATGTCCTCAATTCAGTTACAAATCCGTTATGCCCAATTATACATAATCTAATACTTTTCCAAATTTTAGCACTAGTCATGTCCAAATCATATATTATGCCCAATTTTAGCGCTGTTCAAGTACAAATCATATACTACGCCAAATTTTTCCCAACGTACATTCATCTATTATGAGATTTGGCTCAGGCTCGTAGTAGCCTGGCTATAAAAACAAAAAAGGGAAGAAGGAAAGAGGAGACAAGGAATGGAGATAATAATATCAATGAGATAGATCCAATGGATATAGAAAGATAGATAGAAATAGGCATAATCTCAGATTCAGAATTATTACAATGTCTGAATCACAATTAACTTTTATTTCTGAAAGTAATATGAACTTATAAATTTACAAAACGGTCTTGAATTATGGGATCTGATTTCTGAATTTGATTAGCTATTCCTTTGATCTAGACTTTGATTGTTAACTTGAAAACTCTAATTTGATTGATTAAGGTGGAGGCTAGGTCACTTCCGGTTTTAGTAGCATATAGGCGCTTATGAATTCGTGTGTAGAAAACAATTGGTTTACGGGTCTTTTTATAGGTGTATAGGGAGACTTAGAGCCTTCAGATCAGCCTAGAAGTCATCAGAATTATCCGGGGAAGAAAAATATGTCACATAGCGAATCAGGGAGTGACACATCAGCCAAAAAAAGTCGTCCAGAGATTTCGTCCAGATCTGGAAAAGGGGTCGACACCCTGTAGTGGGGGTTGACACCTATGTCGACTCCCCTATACGGGGATCGACTTCTATGTCGACTCCCCCTAGGGGGTCGACACCTGTTGAGAGGGAATTTTCCTGCCCACTTCCCTTTGGTTGATTTCGAATTTTAGACCTGTTTTGACTTCTGGAATTATTTTATATGTATATATATACTTCCTTGGGCGTATACAAACTTCAATGGCTTATAATTTCTTCATACGGAGTCCAATTTACGCAAACTCGCATCTATCTTAAGCAGAATTCCGAGACGAACGAATGGCGCAACCTGTTTCCCATAATTATTCTTTTAAAGATTAATTATTCTTTATTTCGTTACTTTAATATTCACAAGAAATACGGGGTGTTACATGACTCGTTACAGATAGGATCTGTAACATCCTAGAATGAGTTAGAAGAGCATTATTTTTAAAAATGAATTTAGTTTTGAAATTTATATCTTATTATACGTATTTGAGTATGTGACGGCCCGCCCCGCACCAACCGACATTTACTCCAAAAGTGCACTGTGCACATGCCCGACTAGCACGGGACGGTCGCCAAGAAAGGAAAGGAGGAAATGAACTAACAAGGAACCTGTAGAATGTCTCACAGTGCATAGAACAAAATATAATAATAACATACTTGACATAAAACAGGAGAGACAGTGCATAAGCAGAAAACCAGAATTAAGCATCATAGCAGCAGAAATTCAAAATACAGCTTATTACAACTTTCCAAACTGTCTCAAAAAGCAAAAGTAAGATAAAGGAGGTACACTACTAATGCCCAAGTAGCGACCACCAACGACACAGGGAGAATATCTATATATCATACGTGGAAGCCTCCTGCTCGCCTCTGAATCAGCTACTCGCGCATCACCAGCTAACCTGTCTCTAGTCTGCTCGTGTGAGTACCTAGAGTAATAAGAGGAGACATAAAACTCTGGGTCAGACATAAAGCCTGGTATGAGCGATAAGCAACAAAACAGAACAATAACAGGTATAATCCAATCATACCTGAACCTGGACCTGCAACCAAAGAGTTAGCACTACATACCGTACAATACTCTAAGGTGCCACTAACATACTGTGTAAGAGATACGGGGGTGGGGGTGTGCATGTCATAGTGGTGTCAAACAATCAAGCATAGCAATCATCCTCACATCCCTCACTCAGTGCGTAAAGTATATGATATCCACTACTTTGGTCACCTAATACTTTGGGCCATGACGGAATCCAATCCCGTACAACTATCACTACAAGCCCAATATCCATCTCTCAGTGGTGAACCAAAGTTATGAATACCGACAACCTCTTTGCACACGTCCCGCAGCAAAGCCCAATCATGAAGTGAACTCATCGGTTCCCATCCGGATCCTGAGCTCTAACTTCCATTTGGAATACCTTTGCATCTTGGGTTTTGGTCAGCATCTCCTTCGGATCGGTCTTCCTTTCTTCACTGCACGTTGCTTTAGGTCGTGGTTTTACTCCAGGTTCGGATCGTGCTTCTCCTCCATCGGTTCGCGGATCGCACCACTATAGTTCGGATCGTGTTACTCCACCCATGTTGGATCGTAACATCTCGTCCAGATCATGGCCATGCTTTGGATCGGGTCGCGCCATCAGCTCATGGTCCCCCAGCTCCATTGGATTGGGTCGTGGCCAAGCTTAGGGTCGGATCGTGGGTCTCTCTTGGTCCATGGCTCGTGATGCTTTAAGTGACTCGTGGCGCCAGTCTCTAGTTTGTGGCATTCGAAGTGGAGCGGATCGTGGTTGAGAGCTTCGATCGGGTCGGGTCGCATAGGGTAGGGGCGATCCGGTCCGGTGTATTTCCTGCACTTTGTTCCAACGACTGTTTTTCGCCATTCGACGGCGTTTTTGACCAACTTAACTTTTCTAAACAATCATAAAACATTCCAAACAGTCATAGCAACATGTATAATCATTCACAAACAATAAACAACAATCATATCATGTAAAATGGATAACACATACCCAAAAACCCATATTTTTCCCTTAATCCCTCTTAATCATGTTTGGGTATATAATTAGCAAAACTTATTCAAATTAGCCAAATTTTCTAACAGAGGTCTAAAACAATATTTAAGAATTTCTGAATATTTTTCCAGATTTTAATCATGCATAAATTCGCTAATTATCACTAATCACCCCTTAATCCCCCAAATTCCGGGATTTGCAAAATTAGTCGAAATTAACCCAAATTCATATCAGAGGCATAAAATGATGTTTTAGAATTTTAGGAATTTTTCTAGATTTTTCCGAGCAATAATTTCGCTAATCTTCGCTAATTACCATAACTAGCCGTAATCAGTGAAAAACAATGCAAATCACTCACTTTAGCCACAAACAAACTATAGATCTGAAACAATCTCTGATTTGGATCCAATCCCTATGTTTTCCAGTGGCTCTCTCGCTGATTTGGTGCTACCCTCCCTTGATTTGATGTAGTTTTGTTTAATCTTCGATTAGAAAGTGATTAGAGACGATTTGGGATGAAATTAGAAAGTGGAGGCCATTACTAGGGTGTCAAGAATGAAAGTGGCAGGTCAAAACTGAAATGAAAATGATTTCTTAAACCCTATCAGCCTCCCCATAACCCTAATCCCGAAATGGGTTATGGGCCTAACTGTTAACTACCCGGTTTAGCCTAATTAAGCTGTTTTTCACCTTCTAAACCTTGTTTCAGCCATATCTCCCAAACGGTAAGTCCGTTTGGCTAATGTAACCACTCTACGGAAAGAGAAACCATCATTCGAATCCAATGGAAGTGGTTTCAGGTCAAAACTCCTTTCCAATCAAAAGTTATGGCCGAAACAGTACCAATTGGGGGTAAAACGGTCATTTAAAAATCGACAAAAATCATGAACATGGAAAATGACTCTAATGGTTGTTTCCCAAAGTTACATGACCATACGACTTCATATGAGAAAGAAATAAATATTCTACGATCCTTCGATGCGTAGGATGCGGGTTGTTACATTCTCCCTCCCTTAAGAAATTTCGCCCCCGAAATTGCCTAACCAAAACACACAAAGGGTCCCGCATGTCTATCAACCATAAAACAACAATCAACATGCCAAACAAGTCTATCCTAGCATGCGGTTTACTAACAAGGGAAGAAACTATCACTACCAAAACCTTACCAGGCAAAGAGTTCTGGATACTTCTTCCTTATATCCTCCTCTGTTTCCCAAGTACAGTCTTTTTCATTCTCACCCCACTGGACTTTGACTAGTTTCACCACCTTCCTTCGAAGCTGCTTCGTATCGTTCCAAACAATACGCATAGGCTTGCGGTTCCCAACCGCCTCGGGTTCAACCTCGCTATCGTCTAACTGATCTGGTGAAATAGCCACATTATGGTCTTGCACAAACTTCCTTAACTGGGAAACATGAAATATGTTGTGAACTCCCGCCATCTTATCAGGTAGCTCTACTTCATACGCCAAATTCCCAACTTGCTCGAGGACTGGGAATGGACCAACAAATCTTGGTGCTAACTTACCTCTCCAACCAATCCGAATCACATTCTCAATGGAGAGATCTTGACGAACACCAAGTCGTTAACGAAGAATTCCAAATCTCTTCGTCTCTTATCGAGATAAGTCTTCTGCCTATCTTGGGTAGCCTTCATTCTCTAATATAAAATTCACTCAAATACCATCATGACCTGACCTAGTCCTTGGTAAACTATCAATATAATCCATTTGAGACTTGTTCTCATTTCCATTTAGGAATTTCTAATGGTTGTAACAAACCACTAGGCTTCTTTTGCTCAGCTTTTACTAACTGGCAATTTATGCATTTGGACATAAACTTCCCAACGTCTTTCTTTGTCCTTTCCCAGTAGTAGATCTGCTTCATGTCTCAATACATCTTGTTACCACTGGGATGTATAGTCTATTTCGGGTGATGATATGCTCTAAGCACTTCATCTCTCAGTCCATCTACGTTGGGTACAACTAGTCCTCCATTCTTTTGAAGCCATCCTTCTCGATCAAATCCTTGCTTGATCGTTCTCTTTCCATCGATACCCATCTCTACCCTAGAGATGATTTCCAATAGGTTAGGATCGTCCTTCTAACTGGAACCAATCCACTCAATCAAAATCGATCTAATCGTCAAACTTACTAGTGTTTCTGAATCCAATTCACTCTTGGGTCTGAAATCATATCCTGTGATATACTCTAGTTGCTTCCAATCCAGAAACATAACCTCTAGACTGGCATGTCTCCTACTCAATGCAACTATTACCGCACCCAAATCCTCTACTATGATCACTCTACCCCATGGAGTCATGGCGACTCCACTGCACTGATTCATAGCCACTAGTCCTTTGCTATGTCCACTCTGCCCCCATGAAGTCATAACAACTCCACTGCACTGGCTCATAGCCTTACTAATCCTTTACTATGTCCACTTTGCCACTCGAGTCATGACGACTCTACTGCACTGGTTCATAGTCCTACTACAATCACTTTGTTCCCCATTGCTGGAACCCTACTGGTGATAGTCTACTCAAGAGAAGAAAGGTAGGAACAAACATATCAACCATAACATCCATCAAACAAATCCTATCTATCACCTGCTAAATTTATAAACACATCGACACCAATATGATTGGTCTAACCAATCCCAATATGTCGATTCTAGTATGTCTGGTCCAACCAACATCAATAACTAATGGAAGCCCAGCCTCCATACATACACTGATGCCTACTTGATTGGTCCAACCAATCCCAGGCCAATGGAAGCCCCGCCTCCCTACGAACTACCGTACGTCCAACGTACGTTTATCCTCCAAGGATAACTAGATTGCATCCAATGGATCCAGGGTAACGGGCGTCCCCAGATACCCCTGCTTTTAGTCCGCCTAAAAAACTTGAGTCCAACCCAAGTCTATCCTTTTTCTTGGTGCCCTCTCGAGTCCAACTCGAGCTGAATCAAATTCCTTGCAGCCTTCTCGAGTCAAACTCGAGTCAATCTATAACTCAGACCCAGTCTTGAGTATCCATTACCGACAAACTCTGGTCCAACGTGAGTCGTCTCCCTATTCGTTGCATCTCCAAGATCAACGAACACCCGTTTTCTTTTACGAGTTCAAGTCCAACTTGAATCGCCCTAATCTTCGTTGTATCTTCCATGATCAACGAACGCATCCTATGCCTTCAAAAATCTACTATCCAATAGAGAACATCAACATAAGGTCCTAAACAATCCATTACTTTGCATCTTTCTCGAGTCCCACTCGAGTCATCTCATAACCCTATCGAGTCTAACTCTGGGAAGTCTATACCATTGAACAGTCTTATCATGTTCCGTCTGCCCATCACTCCTTGAGTAAACCAAGATATCATTCAATGAAAAATCACAACAACTATTTACCCCTTACGCAAACCATCCTAGTCGAAATCAGCATTCCCCAAGCACAAGCCCCAAAGGCCTAAACTAATATCAGACAAGCACCTAAGGAACATCTCCTCCGAGTTCGGACAACCCACGTGAGGTGATACTAGCAAAACAATCTAGCACTGGAGTACTCATTTGCCTCCCAGAGACAACTAGAACTTATCACAATGATAGCCTCTTAGCTTCCTTAACTCCAGTTTCTATCGCCATCACTAGGTAGGTACCTAATACCACCCTATTCCTTTGGAGTAGATCGACTCCCCAAAATAATGCTAAACCCAGTAAAGCCCAAAACAAAGCAATCACAAGGAAACATACATCCATGACTCGATAAGACCAACCACAACAAATCATACTAGATCAGTCGAACCACCTATCGGGTTCGTCACAATTAGAGGTCTATCGACTATCTCGGGTTTGTCAAACAATACCCGAACAGAAACATCTTAAATAGAAAGAATACCTTTTATAATGACACCCTTTCCCTTCTGTGCCGCACTTGGAGCATTCGACGAAGAAGGAACAGCGTTGATAGCATACGCTTTCACAATCTGCTTCTCCTTAGGAGGTTGTGGGCAATCATCCTTGTGATGTCCCGCCTGGCCGCAGTTAAAGCACTTCCTCTCCCCAGGCTTTTCTCAACAATCTCTGGCATAGTGGCCCTTCTTGCCACAACTAAAGCATTCGCCATCTTTCTTATTTTTCTTATTCTGACCATCCTTGGTCGGGTTTTGCTTCCTCTTGCTCTGAGAATTCTTCTTGCCTTCACCGCCTGCTTGCGGCTTTGGCTCCTCTGTAGATGCAATAGCAACTTCGGTTTTTGACTTAGGGAAAAGGCTCTCTGACCTTAATGCCATTCCTACAATAGACTCGAACGTCTCATCGATATGGTTTATAAGTCTTTCCCCCAAGTACCCATCCAAGCCAGTTATGAACTTCTCGTTCTTCTTTTCGACTGTATCGATAAGGGACCATCCATATTTCGATAGAGTGTCGAATTCAACGATATACTCCGAAACTGCTCTACCATTCTGCTTAAGCTCCAAGAACTTCCTGAACAGTTCTAATTTATGAGCAGCTGGAATAAACTTATCACAAAAGCGAGTCTTAAACTGATTCCAAGTAACTTGATCTTCTGGAGTAGTTGTTCTAATGGCATTCTACCAATTCATCGCTCGCCCTTGCAGCTGACGAGACGCTAGCCTTCTTTTCATCGCATCCTCGATACCCAAGTCATCGAAGATACGATGACAGCTATCCAACCAGTCCTGAACATCTGTGGCCGACTCCGTTCCGTGGAATGGCTTCCAACCAAGGTTAGTGTAATCCTTGCACAACTTGGTGAAATCGGCCCTAGGCGCCTGCACTACTGGACCACCACCGTTACCACCATTGGGAGCTGCCTCTTGCACATCACTAAGCATGTCTCTCATGAGGTCGGTAAACATCGCCCTCATGTTAGCAGCATTCCCATTATTGGTCCCCTACCAGCACCTCTAGCATATCGACTCATCGTCAATCTGTAAAAGGGGAAACGATTAACGACCCCATAGTGGTGCTAGTGCAGTACGACTTCATTCTTATACTACTAATAGTATATATATATATATATATATATATATATCTTTTGAAAACAAAATTAATCACAAATACGCGCTCTCATATACGTACTATCTCTCCCTAATGTCTTTCCCTAGGTTAACTACGCAACCTGGCTCTGATACCAAATGTGAAGGCCCGCCCCGCACCAACCGACATTTACTCCAAAAGTGCGTTGTACACATGCTCGACTAGCACGGGACGGTCGCCAAAGAAAGGAAAGGAGGAAATGAACTAACAAGGAACCTGTAGAATGTCTCACAGCGCATAGAACAAAATATAATAATAACATACTTGGCATAAAACAGGAGAGGCAGTGCATAAGCTGAAAACTAGAACTAAGCATCATAGCAGTGAAAATTCAAAATACAGCTTATTACAACTTTCCAAACTGTCTCAAAAAGCAAAATTAAGATAAAGGAGGTACACTACTAATGCCCAAGTAGCGACCACCAACGTCATAGGGAGAATATCTATATATCATACGTGGAAGCCTCCTGCTCGCCTCTGAATCAGCTACTCGCGCATCACCAGCTAACCTTTCTCTAGTCTGCTCGTGTGAGCACCCAGAGTAATAAGAGGAGACATAAAACTCTGGGTCAGACATAAAGCCTGGTATGAGCGATAAGCAACAAAACAGAACAATAACAGGTATAATCCAATCATACCTGAACCTGGACCTGCAACCAAAGAGTTAGCACTACATACCGTACAATACTCTAAGGTGCCACTAACATACTGTGTAAGAGATACGGGGGTGGGGGTGTGCATGTCATAGTGGTGTCAAACAATCAAGCATAGCAATCATCCTCACATCCCTCACTCAGTGCGTAAAGTATAAGATATCCACTACTTTGGTCACCTAATACTTTGGGCCATGACGGAATCCAATCCCGTACAACTATCACTACAAGCCCACTATCCATCTCTCAGTGGTGAACCAAAGTTATGAATACCAACAACCCCTTTGCACACGTCCCGCAGAAAAGCCCAATCATGAAGTGAACTCATCGGTTCCCATCCGGATCCTGAGCTCTAACTTCCATTTGGACTACCTTTGCATCTCGGGTTTTGGTCAGCATCTCCTCCGGACCGGTCTTCCTTTCTTCACTTCACGTTGCTTCAGGTCATGGTTTTACTCCAGGTTCGGATCGTGCTTCTCCTCCATCGGTTCGCGGATCGAACCACTATAGTTCGGATCGTGTTACTCCACCCATGTTGGATCGTGACATCTCGTCCAGATCGTGGCCATGCTTCGGATCGGGTCACGCCATCAGCTCGTGGTCCCCCACCTCCATCGGATTGGGTCGTGGCCAAGCTTCGGGTCGGATCGTGGGTCTCTCTTGGTCCACGGCTCGTGATGCTTTAAGTGACTCATGGCGCCAGTCTCTAGTTTGTGGCCTTCGAAGTGGAGCGGATCGTTTGTGAGAGCTTCGATCGGGTCGGGTCGCATAGGGTAGGGGCGATCCGGTCCGGTGTATTTCCTGCACTTTGTTCCAACTACTGTTTTTCGCCATTCGACGGCGTTTTTGACCAACTTAACTTTTCTAAACAATCATAAAACATTCCAAACAGTCATAGCAACATGTATAATCATTCACAAACACCAAACAACAATCATATCATGTAAAATGGATCAAGCATACCCAAAAACCCATATTTTCCCCTTAATCCCTCTTAATCATGTTTGGGTATATAATTAGCAAAACTTATCCAAATTAGCCAAATTTTCTAACAGAGGTCTAAAACAATATTTAAGAATTTCTGAATATTTTAATCATGCATAAATTCGCTAATTATCACTAATCACCCCTTAATCCCCCAAATTGCGGGATTTGCAAAATTAGTTGAAATTAACCCAAATTCATATCAGAGGCATAAAATGATGTTTTAGAATTTTTGGAATTTTTCTAGATTTTTCTGAGCCATAATTTCGCTAATCTTCGCTAATTACCATAACTAGCCATAATTAGTGAAAAACAATGCAAATCACTCACCTTAGCCACAAACAAACTATAGATCTGAAACAATCTCTGATTTGGATCCAATCCCTATGTGTTCCAGTGGCTCTCTCGCTGATTTGGTGCTACCCTCCCTTGATTTTATGTAGTTTTGCTTAATCTTCGATTAGAAAGTGATTAGAGACGATTTGGGATGAAATTAGAAGGTGGAGGCCATTACTAGGGTTTCAAGAATGAAAGTGGCGGCTCAAAACTGAAATGAAAATGATTTCCTAAACCCTATCAGCCTCCCCATAACCCTAATCCCGAAATGGGTTATGGGCCTAGCTGTTAACTACCCGGTTTAGCCCAATTAAGCTGTTTTCACCTTCTAAGCCTTGTTTCAGCCATATCTCCCAAACGGTAAGTCCGTTTGGCTAATGTAACCACTCTACGGAAAGAAAAACCATCATTCGAATCCAATGGAAGTGGTATCAGGTCAAAACTCCTTTTCAATCAAAAGTTATGGCCGAAACAGTACCAATTGGGGGTAAAACGGTCATTTAAAAATCGACAAAAATCAAGAACATGGGAAATGACTCTAATGGTTGTTTCCCAAAGTTACATGACCATACGACTTCATATGAGAAAGAAATAAATATTCTATGATCCTTCGATGCGTAGGATGCAGGTTGTTACAGAGTATTTTATTTTATATTTAATTTGGAATATCAAGTATAAGTAAATTTTGCGTATACGTCTTGTGAACGTGTATTCGAAGTCTCAAATATACTGGGTAGATATAGAATCGCACTGTAGTCGCCCGGAGATGATTCTGATTATAGCGATCACATCATCAGCATTTATGTTCGAGTTTTGAAAGTGGGATATCTATATATTTCCAATTGATTGGTGTGAGAACCAAAACTTAGTTAGAACATATTGTTTGTGATTTGACACTGAAAATATGATTTTTAGTATATATAAAAGCTATATAACTGAAAAGCTAATCAACTAATTGATTGTTGGTTGTGTTGTGTGATTATTAGTTTGACTAATAAAAATATTTGAATAATTAAACCAATATGAAAATGAAAGGTAAATTTAGCCAAATTGAATCAAAATATTGAACTGAACTGAAAACTAATTGGAATTGCATACATACACGTGTGTGTATATGTGTGTATATATATATATATATATATATATATATTTGTGTGTGTGTGTGTGTATGTACAAATAGGTCATCTACATGAAAGGTAAATTGGCTTTTTCTTTTTCTTTTGGATTAATGAGGGCCCTGTGAGGCAAGTTGCGGTTTTACCTATCAGCCCCTACAAAGGAGGTTATGGCGATTTTTTTCGAAAATCTAAGGGGTAAGCCAATTTTTTGAGAAATTAGAAAATTGTTAGAAAATGAAAAGTTGAAGAATGCAATCCAGAATGAAAGTTGGGTCGGTTAGTTAAACAACTTTCAGCTCCATTCCTTTTCGAGGACGAAAAGATTTTAAGTGAAGGAGATTGTAACAACCCAGATTTTCTGAACCAATTTAAATTTTTTATTTTAGCTATTTTAATGGAATTTGAATATTTAAAATGATTTGTTTTAAATATTAATGATTTAAAATTTATTTAAATCGAAGTTAGAATGTATAAATATATTTTAATTATAAAACGAACTATAAATGGCGCGGTAGTTTGAAAATTTGGTTTTGAACATTAAATGAATGTATAGGGTTCAAAATAAATCGGATTTCAATAAAACTAGAAATGTTAGAATCTATTTAACTATATCTTTCTAATGAATGTAAAGAATTGAGATTTCATAATATAAATTGTAATTTATGTCCAGTTTAAAATTTAAAATAATCACTATGGAATTTATATATAATTTTAATATAATATACAAGAAACCACTTTTGTTGGATCCCGAATGTCAAATTATTGTTAAGTTTCAAATTTTATAATTTTTGGAATTAATATGTGAGCGTGGTGAATTTGAACGCGTTTGGTAAATTCAATTTGAATTTAACCGACTGGAAAAATGATCATTTTTCAAACGGTCTCCAAATTCGACGAAATTATTTTTTTGGGACCGTATCATCAAAACATAACTAGATTTATTTATTTTTTTGCAATTTTTGGAGTCAGTATGTGGCCCGGGTAAATTAAAATGTACGTTTAAATTCAATATATATTGATTTATATTTTAATTTCGATAAAAACTGATGGAAACAGTCGAATTGGCATATGAAATATATCCCATTGTGTCCGAAATGGGGGTATTAGGCTAGAAACGATAGTCGTTGGGTTTGATTTAGAGTTAACCTCACTTTAAAACAATTAATAAAATAAAAACAAAATAAAATTTCTATAAATTGCTAGCCAATCAAAAAATTCAGAAAACCCTAATTTTTTCCCACCGCATTTCCAGAAAATCGACGGGCGATTTAGATCGATTCTTCTTCGTCAAAAATCTTTAAATCTGGCCAATGGTTTTGAAAAATTATAAAGGCAAAGATGATCAACTCCGTGAGATCCTCCACTTCAACGGTGGAGATCATTTTTGCTCTCAAGAATTGCTCAGATTTCCGCCTCAAAGGCAGCGACTTCAAGTGAGATTTCCGAGGTGACCAGGAAATCGATTCCGACCGGACTGCCGGTGGTGGCCGGTGGCGGCACGCCGCCACTAGCAGAGCCCTCCAATTAAAGGCTGACAGCCTCGAGCCTCCTGCGATCACGATTTCTTGTTTGGTGCGTGATGGGTTCTCGTTACAGAGTAACGAATGAAGGAAAAGGAGCAAGTTGGAATTTTTAGCTAAATTAAACGGTCGTTTAATTTAGTTTAAAAAAAATAGAAATTCAGAAATAAAGAATGACGGAGTGGAAACCAAAGTGAGAACTCTCTCTCACCCAAATTATTTTACAGCTATTATATAATAGGTAGCAGATGGGGCTTAGTAGCTCCTGACATTGTTTTTTGTACAAACCATGGTTGATTGTTTGTTTGGATTGTGATTGGGATTGTCATTGATTGATATTGTTGTATATATAAAATTATTTATATAAAACGTATATAAAAAAATATCATGAAAAGAAATTGAAATAAATATTCCTTTACAAGTCGGACGGCTTGTTTATGTACACCTATTTAACTGATATTGATTGGGATGATAAATTTTACGCATCGCCCAACTGCACAAATAATAATCAGTATTTGTTGTTTGAAAACCCCACACTGGTATTGGGATGATATTTGACATACACTAATCTTAATTTGTGAAAACCCCAAACCCCCGTGTCACGGATGTAAGGTTAATCATTTGGAATATAACACATTAATCAACATTAGCAGATTACAGATAATAGCATAAACATGAAATGGAATAATTTACATCAATATGACAGCGGAATCGTAAAATGTAATGAACATCAAAGTTGCATAGTTACAGGATACAACTTAGTGCATAAAGGAAATGATCAGTCCACCTCGAGATCAACGGTACATATACATCAGATGGTACATATTAGGAATAATCAGTCTACATCGTGATCAGCGGTATATATACATAAGATAATATATGCGGTAATGTCAATAGTCCAAAATACAGATAAAAGCTAGTCTTCTCCATCAGCCAAAAGTGCACTCCAAGCTATAGTGCTAAGCCAAAATAAATCCTGCTACCTGTTACTTGGCTACCCGTGTAAAAATGAGGGCACCCGAGTTTGCAAGTGAAACAAACTACGAGTCAGTCATGGGGCTGGTACGAGAAATCTACTTAACTTATTTAATAATAAGGCTAATCACAGGACCACGCTGCTAACGCGGAATGGGTTTACTCCATTGGATTACCAGTGCATAAAACAAGTAAATAATTTAAACAACGCAATGCTTTTTACAAAAATAAAGCCATTATAAGACCCAGGTCCCATCACACAATGCAACGCAAGCCGGAGGATAGAGTTTTCCCTTATAATAGCCAAAATATGCTTAATACGAATAAAACAAGATCATCTAATATTATTACTAGTGCATATATGTTTCAAAAGAAATTTCAATCACAATATATCAATCGTAGATGACATAGTACCCCATCCTACTATGTCGCCATATATAGGTTTACTATCAAAACTGAAATGTCATATTAGAAATTGGATTCCATCATAAGTCGAGGTAAAGGATGTACTCCTTGCCGGCTTTGAGACACTCTAGAAAATGCCTCAGGGTTACGCACTCTGGGCAACCCCTGGATCCTCCAAGGTCGGTCCTCTCTTACGTTTGGGGATTAGTTATTCCCGAACACACGTTTCCTGGTCCTATCGAACCTATCCATCGGCCCTGTAGTGACCAATATATCTAAGGCGCCTTGCTATCCATCATCCACATAGGTAAAAATATATAAATTTCTAGGCTCCATACCATGACACCATCAATAGCTAGAAAGAAACGTCGTGTCCTCCTTGGGTTCCTTATCCCGTTTTTGACTCAGACCGAGGTGTGAGGCTCGCGAATTAACGCTATACACAAAGCTATGCTATTTAAAGCCATGCTTCGATCATCAACCACAAGACTCTGCTTCTCAATAAAAGCCTTGATCATTTGCATCTCAACATGCCACATTGACATTCCACGCCATGCGACTGATGTCTATCGATATATAACTTCTAAGCTCGTTCGTCTTAGAGAAGGGTGTTAAGCAAGAGAATAAATTCTACGCCACCAGACAAATATATATTAATAAAGATCAATCAACACAGAAAAATCCAATGTCAGACACACATCCATTTACTAGTCCGTTCTGTGTCTGAAAGAAACCAGAGCCCTCTTATACCTCGTTCCATATGTCAAATACGGAAGAGATGCCCTCGCATACCCAGACAATCAACAAATATGTCCGGACCACTACCACTGTAACCCCTTCATGGGAGCTAACCATATCCAAGGCATCAGTAGTAATCCATTCGATGTGAAGATCAGTGGTCTTGCACCGTCTTCATATCTTCGACTTTTAATCGTCGATCAATTATTTGAAATGAGAATTAACTCGGCATTTTCAAATAATTCACGTATACATAGAATTCAAATCAATTCTTTTCAAGGTTAAATCATTTGACATTCACGTTTCAATTCAATATGATAATTTCATTTCGAACACATCTAACCATCAGAATATCCAATAAACCAAGTAAAATCGGTTTATTTCTATTCCATATCATTTATAATATTTTAAAACGATTTTTCGCTATTTTTATTTATATAAAAATAGCCCATTTTAATTAAACGACACTTCAGGTCATTACGCAGCCCTGGCGCTGTTTTTCTTCAGATTTGAATTACACATTTCTCAAAATCTAACCATTGGATCTTAATAAATTTTATATCGTCGGAAAGACCTTTTCAAAGCAGGCCCAACAGTTCCAGTTTCGGGAAAATCCAACGGTTGGATCTCTCGGTATAATCGTTTAAAGTTATGATTCCAAAACGCGAACTACAGCTGCACGATTCGTTTTATTTTAATACATATATATATATATATAATTCATTCGACTATTTCCAAACCGTTTTCACTACAAAATTTTGGCTAACGCCTTTAAATTTTGGAAAAATTCGCCATAGCCTCATTTGTACGGAAAGGGGTTTGGAAATTTATTGGGCCATATTGGATACCCAATTAATCCAGAACAAGCATACACAATTTTTAGTGACTAATCTACGTCCAAGGGAGAGTGTAAAAATCAATTCTCAAGAGAATAAATTCTCGTCACCTTGTCTAGTGTTGGAAAATAAATAATCCATGTGTTGTATCTAATAACTAGAGAAAAGTGATTATTGTCAACTCCAGACCCATGTGGGGTTTTATTAAATCTGAGAATTTACCATTATATTTTATTTAGTCCATAATCCGTTCAACCTGTAATTCAGTCCATGCCATACAAGCGTCACTCTTGTACGGTAATTCCAACCTTGTCACATGAGCTCCAAATGCTTATGTGATATATGATAGAGTATGCTAGCTTCACGAAGTATGTCATGTAGTGTAGTTCAAAATTAATTGTTGCTATCCTATGACAGCGTTTATAATCTCACACAGAACAAACAACACACTGCATGTAACGACCCGGAATTTTTGGGGCCAATTAAAATTTTTATTTTAGAAATTTGTAATGGATTTTTAATACTTAGAATAATTTATTTTAAATAAGAACGACTAAGAATTTATTTTAAAATGAATAAAATTAATTTAATTATAAAAGGAGTTAGAAAGAGCGCTGCAGTTTGAAAATTTGAATTTGAACTTTGACTGAATGTATAGGATTCATTTTAAGTCAGAATTGAGTGAAACCAGATATATTTTAATCTGTTTAATCATATCTTTCTAACGAATCTGAAAAACTGAAATTTCACTTTATAAATCAGAAGTTATGTCCAGTTTAAAATTTTGAAAAGTCGCTGTAGGATTTATATATATTTTAATATAATATATTGGCCTTAAAAATAGCCATTTTGCAAATGACCTCTGTTTTCGATGAAACCACTTTTGTTGGAACCGGAATGTCGAATTATTGCTAGGTTTCAATTTTCATAATTTTTCGAACTAATATGTGAGTGTGGCAGAAGAAAACGTGTTTTGTCAGTTTAAGTCAAATTTAATCGACTTGAAAATGGCCATTTTTCAAACAGTCTCATAATTCGACGAAATTAGTCTTGTTAGAACCGTATCGTCAAAACATAGCTAGAAATAATTTTTCTATAATTTTTAGAATCAGTATGTGGCCCGGGTAATTTAAAATGTACGTTTGAATTTAATAATTAAATGATTTATAATTTTATTTAAAGAAAAATATATTGTAACAGCCGAACTGGGTTACGAAACGTGTTCCATTGCCGGGACGGGGGTATTTAGCTAGGGGAGACACTCGTTGGGTTTGATTTGGTGTTCGTATTGATAAACATGAATTTTTGAATTAATCAAATAAATTAAATAGGAAAATACGCTTATAAATACCATACCAATACGCTAACCCTAATCCATTCACTGTATAGCCGCCGTATGTTCTTTTTAATGGCCGATTTTGTTCCAACTTTGATCCTCAATTGATTTCAATCCGCTCAATGATTTTAAGAACCTAATATACGAAAATGAAGAGGAAGTCACGATCTTTCAGATGGTACGGTGATGATCGAAGATGGTGGTGTATTTCTCTCGGATTCTGCGCCCAAAGGGGCCGCCGTCGTGGCCGTTTTTTGGCTCCCTGGCACCACCGAGGTTGCTGCCTCTCTCGGCGATGGTGGCATACCCCCCTGACTTCGTCATGACCCATTCAGATCAAACTCCGGTGCTTTATATTGGTGGGAAAATCTGAACACTAGAAGGGCTAATGGGTTTCAGCGACGCATGTACGTGAAGAAGAAGATGAAAGGGGCGGCTGTTATTCTGTGAACCAATGTAATTAAAAGTTTTAATTATTTATTTAAATATTCACTAATGTAATGAAAGTTTAAACGACCGTATCTCTCTCAAACTGAATCAGAATTGCACGAAACAACCTGCGTTGGAATCACAAAAATGAGAGCTTCGTGATGGAACCGACTAAAGATGAAATGGAGAACGTCGGGGATTCAGATTAAAACTCGATGTGAGATTTCTGTTTTTAAATTAAAATTATTTATTTATTTTATTATGAAATTTATATTCATTTTATATAAAATGCATGTGGTGTCTTGTATATAATTTTGTTGATTTGTTGTATTACGATGAATCACTGAATGAATGTGTGTATCATGTTTGTTATCCAAACTGAATTTTCATTGTTTTTTTTAGCTGTTGGAATTGACACTAATATTAATTATTAAGTTAGATTCAAATAATATTATCATTTCTGTTGTCATTTTATATAAAACAAAAATAGTCATTTTTGTCAATCCTCTTGGTTAAAATGTTTTGATTAGTAAAAGAAAATCACACTTTTTGATTTAAATCATGATTTGTGAAATAAAATGACATCATTGGTTAAATTTAGAATAACAAGAAAAATATTCACTATTGTTAATATAGTCTAGTTGAGATGAAAATATAAATTTTGTCAAAACATG
Source organism: Allium sativum (assembly GCA_030737875.1). Taxonomy (NCBI): domain Eukaryota; kingdom Viridiplantae; phylum Streptophyta; class Magnoliopsida; order Asparagales; family Amaryllidaceae; genus Allium; species Allium sativum. Next base: position 42,326,025 of record CM060913.1, read on the forward strand.
TTAATTAGAATAAAAATTACATTTTTATCAAAACATGTTATTGAAACCAATTTAACATTTTGTTAGCATGTTTAGAAATTAAAATATCATTTTTAGTGAAAAATGTACATTAGAATTAGATTAACATTCTTTGTTATAAGATGTTACACTGGACAAAAGAATATTCATTTTTGTTAAACATGATTATTGATAAAATAGCATTTTTGTTAAAACATTTCTTTTGTTCATGTTATAAGAATGAACATAAAATATTTCTTTTGGGGCATTTTATAAGGATGAAAATAAACCATTCTTTTTGGACCATTTTATGAGAATAAAACAAAAACATTTATTTTGTTATTTTAAAAAGAACGAATATGAAAGGCACATTTTTGTCAAATGCAAAGAATGAAATAAAAACATTTTTTTATCATCTAAAAAAAATGAAGTAAAAATACTCATTTTATATACATTGAAATGAATTAGATCAAAATTGTCATTTGTTTACATTGAAATGAATTAGATCAAAATTGTCATTTGTTTACATTGAAATGAATTAGATCAAAATTGTCATTTGTTTACATTGAAATGAAGTAGATCCAAACTGTCATTTTGTTCACGTTGAAATGAATTAGAATAAAATATACATTTTGGGTAGAAAATGAAAATTAGAATAAAATATACCTTTTTGTTAGAAAATGAAAAATTAGAATATATATATTTTTGTCATTATGGAGGAAGATTACATTTTGATCACTGAAAAGGATTAAAGAAAAAAATTAGCATTTTTGTTTACTTTAAAAGAATGAAGACAAAAATGACATTTTTGTTACTTTGAAAAGAATTAAAAAAATTATTATATTTTGTACATTAAAAAGAGTTAAACAAAATTATCATATTTTGTACATAAAAAAAAAGAGTTAAACAAAAATAGACATTTTTGTTTGCGTTAAAATAATTAGACAAGATAATCATTTTTGTTTACATAAAAAGGATCAGACAAAAATTGTCATTTTTGTCACTTAAAAAGAATGAATGAATTAGAAATGATTATTCTTGTTACATTAAAAAGAAAGATTTGAAATGTATATTTTTATACATTAAAAAGAAGGAAATTGAAATGAATATTTTTATACATTAAAGAAGAAAATATTCATTTTTATGTTAAAACATATTAGCGAAGAAAATATTCATTTTTATGTTAAAACATGTTAGCGAAGCATAATATACATTTTTGTTAGAAAATGTAAATTAGAATAAAAAGGACATTTTTGTTAGAAAATGTTTATTACAATGAAAAGTTATATTTTTATTTGCATTCCTTGTTGCAAATAAAACTAGAAATGAAAAGTCATATTTTTATTTGCACTCCTTGTTGCAAATAAAACATGCATAAAATGTCGCATTGAAATTTTGATACATTTTTGTCATAAAATGTCATGAAAATTTTGCTACAAAAATGTTAGTAATAGAATTTACATTTTATTGTAAGAAGAAAAAAATCATGTCATTCATATGTGTGAAATATATGTCTGCGATGTTGAAGTGTTAAACGTATTACAGATAATGTTAGAATATTCAAATTGAATATTGCACTCTCATTTATAAGTTACCCGACTTGTCTATGTGATTGGGACGATAATTTTCACACATCGCCCAAGTGCACGAATAATTTATTATTTGGTTGATGGATGAAACCCCACACGGGTATTGGGATGATATTGGATACACACTAATCCCAATATTTAGTTATCTGTCAATCGATGGATTGACAGTCTGTGATGAGCGTCAGTTATTTAGTTTAATTCTCACACAGTTATAGATTCTACTTTGGTCGTCATTTGGATGTTTGATAATTATTTAGCCTGATTGTTGATTCCATACAAAATATATGGTTGTTGGTTGAGTCACATTCCAATAAAGAATATTCTAGAAAAAGAATATTTTCGAAATTTTTTTTTTTTTGAAAAAGAATGTTTTAGAAAATGAATATATTTTTGGAAAATATATCTTTATTGAAATGAACTAGCTATTAACTAGAATAAATCATTAAATTTAGATTTAATGAGGTATTTAACTGAAATTTGAATTTGGGTTTGTCGTGAATAGTGTCTTAAATAACACTGTTCTTAAAACCCCGTATGAAAAGAATAACCTTTTATTTAGATTATTAAAGTTTTCAGTTATATTTGTAAAAAGGAATGTGAGTTGGGTTTATTGTGAACTGTGTTTCTAAGCGACACTTGTTCTTTAACCCAACTGACAGTGAAAATATGATTTGGAACTTATAAATCTTTTATTAAGATTTAAAGGAGAATTTTCCAAAAGCCAATTTTTCTAATTTAATATATATTAAATTGGAGTTGAATGGAATTCGAATTACTAGTAACCGAGATAAGCTTCTGTAAAAGAAGACCGATACTACATATGGAATTTAAGAGGCTTTGCCGTTATTCCATTTATATTATTGGTCGGATACAGAAATTTATAACGATTATATATTGATTGGATTTCTGTGAAGATTCCATATTTAATGAAAATCGATTTTGGGTTTACCGTGAACTATGTTTTAAATGGAATTAGTTCTTTAACCCAGTTAAGAATAAGATTTATTTCTTAAATTTAAATAATCATTGAATAATGATTTTTGATATTTAAAACCAAATTTGGTTTTTAATAAATCTTTAAAAGAAAGATTTAAGAATAAATTTAAAGGATTTATCTTTGGCAGAATAATTTGAATATCTTATTTAAAAGAATATTCTGAATTGGAATGAGGCGTTGGATGTGTTTTTATAATACTTGATTTTTTTTAATGATAAATACGTGGGTTATTCGGAAAGACCGGGTTTAACCCATTCCGAATAATCACTACGGCGATGAAGAGTCGAAGATGAAGACGGTGTTTGAAGACCGACGATCTTCACATCAAATGGATGTGTTGCTACTGAGACCCATGATGGAAGTAGCTACCTTGAAGGGGCTTCAATGGTAGCCGTCCGGACTATTGTTGATTGTTTGGATTTGGTTTTCTCTCAGACCCAGAGCATAAGCTAGTAAATGGATGCGTGTATGACATTGGATTTCGTTCCATGTGAATTAAATCGATTTCTATTAATGTATGTCTGTTTGGTGGTAGAGAATTTATTCTCTACTTAACACCTGGGTATACATTAATAGTGATTGATCGCATGGTGTGAATTGTCAATGTGGTACGCCAAGATGCAAATGATCAAGGCTTTTGTTGAAAAGTAGGGCCTTGTGGGATGATCAAAGCATAGCCTATTACGGCATAGCTTTGTGTATATCGTGACTTCGCGAGCCTCACACCCCGGTATGAGTCAAAAACGGGATATGGACTGTAGGGAGTGCACACGTTTCTTTTTAGTTAGTGGTAGTGTCAATGCTTAAACTGGCTGGCATTTTACTTATGTGGATGATGGATTTTGAGGCGCCTCGGATTTTTATAGGCCGTTAGTGGTCATACTATAGGTTCAAAGGAACCGGGAAACGTGTGTTCAGGCATAACTAATCCACTGCCGATAGGCTGGGACCGACCCTACCGCATCCAAGGGTTCACTGCAGGGGATCCTGAGGCATTTGCTAGAGTGTCTCAAATCGGAGAGGAGCTTGCCCCTAGCCTCGACTCATGATGGAAATCCAATTTCCAATACGACCTTGCGGTTTTGATTGTAGAACTAGTTTGGCGACATAGTAGGATGGGGTACTATGCCGTCTATGATTGATACATTATGATTGAAATGTTTTTTTAAATATATATACCCATATATATACACACTAATATTAAATCCGTTTTATCATATCAAGCATCTTTTGACCATTATAAGGTAAAACTCTATCCTCCGGTTTGCGTTGCATTGTGTGATGGGACTTGGGTCTTATAATGGTTTCATTTTTCTAAAAAGCATTGCGTTGTTTAACGATTTACGTTATTGCACTGGCAATCCAATGGAGTAAACCCGTTCCGCGTTAGCGGCGTGGTCTTGTGATTAGCCTTATTATTAGATAGTTAAGTTAAGATTTCTCATACCAGTCCCATGACTGACCTGTAGTTTGTATCACTGGCAAACTCGGGTGCCCATATTTTCCACACGAGCAGTCGAGCAGCTTTTTTGCAGATATATTTACAGGATCCTGGTTTACAACTGAAGCGGTATTCGAAAAGCTCTGTATCCGTGTATTCCTTTCAGTTGAATATTTGTATTATTTTTCCGCTGCTATTTAAATGTAATTTATAACTTTGATATTATTGCATTTTTTTTTGTAATAAGTATTCATACTCTGTTACATTCTTGTACTCTGATGTAATTGTTGTAATCAGCAATAAAATATTCTTCAGTTTGTGTTCTGTTGTGTATTGTTCTCAAAGCAATCCAGGCTTTCCTTGACTGGTAAATTTGGGTCGTTTCAGTTGGTATCAGAGCTTTGGTTTACAGAGCTCGAGAACAAGGCACATTGGAACCGAACGAAAGAATTCATCAGAGATTGGATTAGTAATATCCAATAAGAATAACTCGTTAGAGATAGGATCTGTAGTATCCTAGAACGAGTGTGAAGAGTATTATTTTCTTTAAAAATGGAAACAAATTTAGATTTGAAAATTTTATCTAAATATATGTATTTGAGTATATTATATTTTAATGTGGACAATCGAGTATATAAGGATTTTGAATATACGAGTAATTAACGGATATTCGAAGTTTTAATATACTAGATAGATTTAGAATCACACTCTAGTCGCCCGGAGATAATTCTGATGATCGGTGCACCATCATCATTATTTATGTTCGATTATCGAAAGTGGGATTTCTATATATTTCCATTGACTGGTATGAGAAGCAAAACTTAGTTAGGACACATTGCTGTGATTTGCAATAAAATTATGATTTTCGATTATATATAAATATTATATATTTGAAAAGTTAATCACCTAATTGATTGCTGGTTGTGATGTTTGATTATTAGTATAACTAATAAAAGTATAGAAATGATAATTAATTTAACTAACAAAATCATGGAAACCAATAAAGTTGAGTTGGTTAATTAAACAACTTTTTAGCTTCGTTCCTTTTTGAGGACGAAAAGATTTTAAGTGGGGGCGATTGTAACGACCCGGAATTTTTGGGGCCAATTTAAAATTTTTATTTTAGAAATTTTATTGGATTTTTAATATTTAGAATAATTTATTTTAAATAAGAACGACTAAGAATTTATTTTAAAATGAATAAAATTAATTTAATTATAAAAGGAGTTAGAAACAGCGCTGCAGTTTGAAAATTTGAATTTGAACTTTGACTGAATGTATAGGATTCATTTTAAGTCAGAATTGAGTGAAACCAGAAATATTTTAATCTGTTTAATCATATCTTTCTAACGAATCTAAAAAACTGAAATTTCACTTTATAAATCAGAAGTTATGTCCAGTTTAAAATTTTGAAAAGTCGTTGTAGGATTTATATATATTTTAACATAATATATTGGCCTTAATAATAGTCATTTTGCAAACGACCTCGGTTTTCGACGAAACCACTTTTGTTGGAACCGGAATGTCGAATTATTGCTAGGTTACAATTTTCACAATTTTTCGAACTAATATGTGAGTGTGGCAGAAGAAAACGTGTTTTGTCAGTTTCAGTCAAATTTAATCGACTTGAAAATGGCCATTTTTCAAACAGTCTTAGAATTCGACGAAATTAGTCTTGTTAGAACCGTATCGTCAAAACATAGCTAGAAATAATTTTTCTATAATTTCTAGAATCAGTATGTGGCCCGAGTAATTTAAAATGTACGTTTGAATTTAATAATTAAATGATTTATAATTTAATTTAAAGAAAAATATATTGTAACAACCGAACTGGGTTACGAAACGTGTTCCATTGTGTCCGGGACGGGGGTATTTAGCTAGGGGAGACACTCGTTTGGTTTGATTTGGTGTTCGTATTGATAAACATGAATTTTTGAATTAATTAAATAAATTAAATAGGAAAATACGCTTATAAATACCATACCAATACGCTAACTGTAAAAACCCGTAACTTCCCCGTAAAGGAAAGTGTCGGATAGTTCGAGAACAAGCCACAACAGAACGCATACAGAAGAACATTTCATTGTATATTACAACAATGCATCAGATAACAAGAATATACAGAGTATGAATGAATATTACACAGAAATATCAGAGATTTAAATTACATTTAAATACATAGCAGCGGAAAATAATACAATACACAACTAGAAGAGATATACGGATACAAAGCTTTCCGGATATCGTTCCAGCTGTAAACCAGGATCCTGTGAATATAAATCTGCAAAACCAAAACTACTAGCTGCCCGTGTCAAAATAAGGGCACCCAGAGTTTAGGTTAAAACAATAAACTCCAGGTCAGTCATGTGACTGGTGTGAGAACTAAAACAGTTATTAATCTTTATTTTAAAGTTAGGTAAATCAAGGGACCACGCCGTATAACACGGAACGGGTTTCCTCCCAAGAATACCAGTGCATATAAGTAAACAATGCAATGCTTTTCTAAAAATGAAGCTATTATAAGACCCAGGTCCCATCACACAATGCAACGCAGCCGAGGATAGGGTTTTCCCTTATAATAGCCAAACATGCTTAGTACGTTTAAAACAAATCATTTGATACTACTATAAGTGTATAGTGTCAAAACAATTTCAATCATAAATATCAATCATAGACGGCATGGGTACCATATATCATGTCGCCATACTAGTTCTACAATTAAAACCACAATACACGTATTGGAAATTGGGTTATCATTTATGGTATGAACCGAGGCTAGGGGCAAGATCCTCACCGATTCGAGACGCTCTAGTCCGCCCCTCAGGAACAGCCGCAACTGCCCCTTGGATCGTCAGGGCCGGTCCACCGATGTGGATTATTATGCCTGAACACTACGTTTCCCCGCCCTTTGGGGCGTAAGCCTGGCCCGTCAGCCGACCAGAAGCATCGGCCGAAACCGATATCACGAGGCGCCTCGCTTTTCAGCAAGTAATAATAAGCAATATCCACATGAGTCAAACTCGTCAGCTAGTTCAAGCACTGACGCCACTCCTAACTAGAAAGAAACGCATGTCCTCCCTGAGGTCCGTCTCCCGTTTTTAGTTCATACCGGGTGTGATACTCGCGAATCAACGTTACACAAAGCTACGCCTCACAAGGCCGTGCTTTGATCATCAACCACAAGACTTTGCTTTTCAACAGAAGCCTTGATCATTTGCCACTTAGGCATGCCACACAGGCAATTCACTCCATGTGATTGATATCCATCAATATATAACCCCTGAGCTCGTACGTCTCAGAGAAGGGCGTTAAGCAAGAGAATAAATTCTCCGCCGCCAAACAGATATATATTTAATAGAGATCAATCGAACGGACTAAAATTCAATGTCAGACACACACAGTCCATTTACAAGTCCGTTCTGGGTCTGAACGAAACCGGGGGCACCTAGTACCCCGCATATTCATCGATCTCCAAGTACGTCTGGACGATCACCAACTGTTTCCATCTTCTTGGGTGTACAGCCCAATCAAGATCATCAGTAATCACCCAAACGACGTGAAGACTTCCGGTCTTCGACCATCGTCTTCATCTTCGACTTATCGTCGTATCAGTTATTCAGAATGGGATAAACCCGGTCTTTCCGAATAACTCGCGTATACTTTAAATAAGTGTTACACAAACACAACATACGCCTCATTCCAATTCATCAGTCACTAACCGTAAATTAATCAAGAGAATAATTCCCCAAATATTAACCCCGAAGGCCGAAACCAACATCAAATCAATATCCAGAAAACCATTCTGCTTAGCTAACCGACAGTTAGTTTCTGATTTCACATTCATAGGGAAAGATTCCCATTAATTTTATCCAAGATAAATTTCTTGAATTTATTCTTTAATCTATTTTTGAATATCAATTCAAAACTAGTCGGGATTAGCGAACCTTACCGAAGTAATCATTTATTTTAATTTCCCAATCCCAGCCTATTCATCCCATGAAGTAAAACTGGTAGTACTTCATATCTAATACCACGGTGTTATCGGTAAATTCAATTACCATTTCACGTTCAAATCTAATTAAAGATTTAACTATCGCCTGGAGCAAAACTGGTGATACCCCATTCTCGATCATTTCAATCTAATTAAAGATTCATTAAAACTCCACTTAGTTTTAATCTTCGACTGGGTTAAAGAATCAGTGTCATTTAAAACACGGTTCACGATAAACCCAAAATCACATTCATTAATTATCGGGTTAAAGAACGAGTGTTGTTTAAAACACTGTTCACGATAAACCCAAAAATCAATATCAATTCAATTCCAATTAAATATTATTTAATTGGTACACTTCATTAAATCTAAATAAAAAGATTTAATCTTTTCTCAACTGGGTTTAAGAACAGTGTTAGTGAAGACACCATTCACGACAAACTCAAATCACATTTGATATTCAATATAAGGCTCTGAATAGAAAATATATCGGCTTATATTCAATATCAAATTCTACGACTAACAAATATCGCATTGGAAATAACGATATATATATATATCTTTCAAATTTCCATAACAACATTTGTATAATCACGAAATCCAACATCGAAATATTCCGAAGACAATTTCGATTCAAATCCATTCCAATGCAATCATTGGAAATTTTGGTTATTTTCAAAACCATTTCAAATTCAATTTATTTATTTAAAAATAAATAGAATTATAATTCTAGTTCAAAACTAGTTCATTTCGATAAAAATCTATTTTTATCTTTTCAAATATGGAGTTTTTCATCCCAATTCTTTCTAAATCATTTCTTATGATTTTACATAAATTATTACTATTTTTAATAATTTTATCAAGGCCCGTACAGTCGATTTCCATCAATGGCCATCGAACTGCACTTACAGCGACCTTTTTCAAATTTGATTTGGACGTAACTCCAAATCCAACCATTAGATTTTGAATTTCTAATATTCGTTAGAAAGCTCTTTTCGATACGAACCCAACGGTTCTGGTTTTAGGAGAATCCGACGGTCGGATATCCCGTAATGTCCGTTTGAAATAAATGGTCGAAATTCATGAACTGCCGCGGCGCGGCGCGTTCTATTCAGGCCATTATATTATATATATAATATATATTTCGTCGATTTCTATTTAAAACGAATTATATAAATAGTTTTAAAATTCGTTTCAAAAGCAATTTCAACTTCCATTTCAATTCAAATCAAAATTGAATTCTTCTTTATAAATTCGTTTTAAAATTCATTTCTATTCAATTCAAATTTCAATTCAATTCGAATTCATTTCAATTCGCTTTCAATTCCATTTGAATTCGTTTTCAATTCAATTCATTTTGAAATCGTTTTCAATTCAATTCATTTCGAAATCGTTTTCAATTCAATTCATTTCGAAATCGTTTTCAATTCAATTCATTTCGAAATCGTTTTCAATTCAATTCATTTCGAAATCGTTTTCAATTCAATTCATTTCGAAATGGATAAAATCGATATAAATATCGTTTGCGTCAAAATGGCGTCAATCTAACCAACACGGCATCATATATTTCTATTTTCAAATATTCTATTTCAAATATTTCTTTTCTTTTCAAAATAGTTGTTATTATCAAAATATTTCGTTCAACACATGACCAATCTCAATGGATGAGTACTGTCAACACATGAACCTTTATTTTATATTATAATATTCGTTATTTTCTAAATTGGAATGAGGCCCAATCAATCACCATATAAAATTAATTATATGGATTTTCATACAACACATGTATATAATAGCATTGAAAAATAATCAACCATCAACCAAAGTGCACTACACTGTATAAGCATCAAATATAGATATCTAACGCTTATAACAGCCTGTCAATCAATCGATCGACATATTTAATCAATCAGGATGAGTGAACTTCATATTTCATCCCAACACCCGTGTGGGGTTTCAAACAATCAAACAGATATTTTATTCGTGCAGTTGGGCGATGTGTAAAATTTATCGACCCAATCAATGTCCTTCAAATAGGTGTACATAAACAAACCGTCTAGTTTGTAAATGGATATTTATTTATTCACATTCACGTTAAAAAATTGTATTTTTAACGATAAAACATTTTATCCCAACATATGAATTTCTATTCAGTTCATTCTTTAAATAAAATGATATTTTTATTTTTCTAACTTATTTTAGAAAATTTCGGCGGCATAACGGCGCGATACTAGAAACGGGACGAGGCCTAGCCTTATCCCCGGTCTAGTGAAGGCCCACGCCATTCACACATCAATCAAATCAATTTCAATTCACCCAAACAATTCAATTTCAATCAAATAATCTAACTTATTTTTGCAATCAAACAAACAAGTCCATGGTCTGTGGACGATTGTGTCGGGTGCTACTAAGCACCGTCTGCATCCTAGTATATATATATAACTAGAAAATGAAATTGAAAGGTGAGAAATTCTCACCGAAAGCTATCCAAACATCTTGACTCTTCTTTGATATAAATCTCCTTCGTTCTCGCCTTTTTGTCACCTTCGTTGTCCGCTTTCACTACATATGTAAAAATCGAATTTTTACTTCGCTATTCAATATATAAAAATCGAATTTTTACTTCGAAATTCAATATATAAAAAAATCACATTTTTTCTATGCTATTCATTTTATAAAAATCATATTTTTTCTATGCTATTCATTTTATAAAAATCACGTCTATATTCTTGTAATGTTCATTTCATATATACGTCGTTTTCATTTCATATATATATATATATCATATTTTCACTTTCAATATATTCGATAATTTCAAAGTCAAATTCTAGTCTTCTAGTTTATATATAAAAACAAAGCATGTTCATATTTTCAAAAACCAAAACATTTTCATATTTTCAAAAACAAAGCAGGTTATATTTTCGAACATGAAGCATATTACATTCTCGAACATGAAGCATATTACATTCTCGAACATTTTCCAGGAAATCTATACTTTGAATTTCCCAAGAAGTTTATACTTTGAATTTTCCCAGAAGTTCATACTTTTAAAAGCATGTATAACTACATTTTCAATGCTAATTTCATACCATATATAGATAAATTCGTATTTTTATTTTATATATATAAAAGCCATATTTTTATATACTAATCTATTATATATATATGTATATATATATCACATTTTAAAACCATTGTCATTTAAATATTTAAATTTAAACACAAAGCTTATTTAAATTTAAATGCATAGAGGCTCACCTTTTAATCACGTCGTTAAGGCTTAACCCCCGTCTTCTTCATTCCAGGTTGACAGAACCCAACGCCCGCTCCTTCATCACCCCGTCGCATGCAAATCCAAGCAGTAAACCACCGATCTGATGTGACCGCACCGAAGCCATAGCCGTTCCCCTCCTTCTCCGTGAACCACGCGCCCTCCGACGGCTCCACCGTCGTGAAAAACCATCACGAACATCGGCGGTTCATAATGGAAAATCGAGCTCCACACTCAATGGAATTCGATCATATAGGTATAGAATTAAACCTCGTGAATCGCTCTACGATTTTTTGTTTTGAAGTTGGATTTAATTTCTATTTGGATTAAGCGAATTTGAGGATCGATTTTCGAAGGGTTCGGACCCGTGATAAGAAACGGCGGCTGTAATAGAAGATAGGGTTAGGTCTGGAAAGAGTGAGTATATATATTAATATTAATTATTTTATTTCGCTAATTTTGCTTCTTAAGGAAATTTTACGTCCGGACACCAAACGAACTTCAACGACTGTCGCCCCTAGCTAATTACCCGCATTTCGAACACAATGGGATATGTATCACAAGCTGATTCGACTGTTATGATAGGTTTTCATCAAAATTAAAATATAATTCTGTATATATTTAATTTGAACGCACATTTCAATTTACCGGGGCCACACACTAACTAGAAAAATTCCCGAAAAATATTTTCTAGCTTCGTATTGACGATACGGTCCTAACAAAACTAATTTCGTTGAATTCTGAGACCGTTAGAAAAATGGCCATTTTCCAGTTGATTAAAATCAACTGAAACTGGCCAAACGCGTTTTCCTTTGCCACGCTCACATATTGATTCGAAAAATTATGAAATTTGGAATCTAGTAATAACTTCACATCCCAGACCCAACAAAAGTGGTTTCGACGAAATCCGAGATCGTTTGCAAAATGTCCATTTTTAAGGGCCTGAATTCCATAGCGACTATTCAGAATTTTCAACTGGACATATCTTTTGATCCCCGCTATGAAAATTTGATTATTCGGATTCGTTGGAAAGATATTATCAATTAGATCCCATTATTTTTGGTTTCACTAAAATCCGGATTGTTTTGCACCCGGTACATTCAATTGAAGTTTGAAATCGAATTATCGAACTACCGCGCCATTTTCAATTCTATTTATAATTATATATAAATATTTATATTCTAACGACGACGTATATAAATATATACGTCGAATTCTATTTAAAATAAATTTCTGGTCGATTTTATTTAAAATAATCTATTTTAAATGTTCAAAGTTCGCTAAAATTGCCAAAATAAAAATTTTAAACTGGCCCAGATTTTCGGGTTGTTACAATCTCCCCCACTTAAAACTTTTCGTCCCCGAAAAGGAACAAAGTCGAAAGTGGTTTGATTAATCAGCTCTACGTTCGATCTGGCTTTCATTCTCCAACTTTTCAGTTTCTGAGAATTTTCAAAAATTTCAAAAATTTGGCTAACACCCTAAATTTTTGAAAAATTTCGCCATAACCTCCCCTGCACCGGGAGCATCGGGGAATTTCAAATAGCTTCCCCGGTCCTTCAGATCTCAAAAAGAAAAAGAAAAAGCCAAGCGGCTAGCCAATAGGCTCATAAAATCATCATCACCCAAACAAAACAGTAAATCATGTAGTAAACATGTACCTATTTGTCGGGCAAACAAATTTTATTCTTCGGCTCTAGCCTCCTTGCTATGACCTGTTCAATGTAAGTACAAGTATATGCAAGCAAACGCAACCAATTTTCAATATAATTCAATATTCGGTTCAATTAGGCTAAATGGCTAAAAATTAGCAAACAAATAAACAAACAACACAAACATCAATCAATTAGTGAATTAGAGTTTCAAATTCGTAATTTTGATACATATACAAAAATCACATTTTTGATGCCAAATCACAACAATAAGCCCTATCTAATTTTGGTTCTCACACCAGTCAATAGGAAATATATAGAAAGCCCACTTTCGTCACTCGAACATAAATTCTAATGATGGAGCTCCATCATCAAAATCATCTCCAGGCGATTAGAGTGTAATTCTATATCTATCCAGTATATTAAAATTTCGAATACACGCGGATCAGACGTATACGCAAAATCTATATATACTGGATTGTCCACATCAATATAAATAAATTATCAAATACGAATAATTGATTTAGATTTTCAAAACAAAAATTGTTTTCATTTTAAAAAATATACTCCTCACACTCGTCCTAGGATACTACTGATCCCATCTCTAACGAGTCATTCTAATTGGATACTACTAATCCAATATCCGATGAATTCTTTCGTACGGTTCTAATGTGCCTTGTTCTCAAAGCTTCGTAAACCAAAGCTCTGATACCAACTGTAAAAACCCGTAACTTCCCCGTAAAGGAAAGTGTCGGATAGTTCGAGAACAAGCCACAACAGAACGCATACAGAAGAACATTTCATTGTATATTACAACAATGCATCAGATTACAAGAATATACAGATTATGAATGAATATTACACAGAAATATCAGAGATTTAAATTACATTTAAATACATAGCAGCGGAAAATAATACAATACACAACTAGAAGAGATATACGGATACAAAGCTTTCCGGATATCGTTCCAGCTGTAAACCAGGATCCTGTGAATATAAATCTGCAAAACCAAAACTACTAGCTGCCCGTGTCAAAATAAGGGCACCCAGAGTTTAGGTTAAAACAATAAACTCCAGGTCAGTCATGTGACTGGTGTGAGAACTAAAACAGTTATTAATCTTTATTTTAAAGTTAGGTAAATCAAGGGACCACGCCGTATAACACGGAACGGGTTTCCTCCCAAGAATACCAGTGCATATAAGTAAACAACGCAATTCTTTTCTAAAAATGAAGCTATTATAAGACCCAGGTCCTATCACACAATGCAACGCAGCCGAGGATAGGGTTTTCCCTTATAATAGCCAAACATGCTTAGTACGTTTAAAACAAATCATTTGATACTACTATAAGTGTATAGTGTCAAAACAATTTCAATCATAAATATCAATCATAGACGGCATGGGTACCATATATCATGTCGCCATACTAGTTCTACAATTAAAACCGCAATACACGTATTGGAAATTGGGTTATCATTTATGGTATGAACCGAGGCTAGGGGCAAGATCCTCACCGATTCGAGACGCTCTAGTCCTCCCCTCAGGAACAGCCGCAACTGCCCCTTGGATCGTCAGGGCCGATCCACCGATGTGGATTATTATGCCTGAACACTACGTTTCCCCGCCCTTTGGGGCGTAAGCCTGGCCCGTCAGCCGACCAGAAGCATCGGCCGAAACCGATATCACGAGGCGCCTCGCTTTTCAGCAAGTAATAATAAGCAATATCCACAAGAGTCAAACTCGTCAGCCAGTTCAAGCACTGACGCCACTCCTAACTAGAAAGAAACGCATGTCCTCCCTGAGGTCCGTCTCCCGTTTTTAGTTCATACCGGGTGTGATACTCGCAAATCAACGTTACACAAAGCTACGCCTCACAAGGCCGTGCTTTGATCATCAACCACAAGACTTTGCTTTTCAACAGAAGCCTTGATCATTTGCCACTTAGGCATGCCACACAGGCAATTCACTCCATGCGATTGATATCCATCAATATATAACCCATGAGCTCGTACGTCTCAGAGAAGGGCGTTAAGCAAGAGAATAAATTCTCCGCCGCCAAACAGATATATATTTAATAGAGATCAATCGAACGGACTAAAATCCAATGTCAGACACACATAGTCCATTTACAAGTCCGTTCTGGGTCTGAATGAAACCGGGGGCACCTAGTACCCCGCATATCCATCGATCTCCAAGTACGTCTGGACGATCACCAACTGTTTCCATCTTCTTGGGTGTACAGCCCAATCAAGATCATCAGTAATCACCCAAATGACGTGAAGACTTCCGGTCTTCGACCATCGTCTTCATCTTCGACTTATCGTCGTATCAGTTATTCAGAATGGGATAAACCCGGTCTTTCCGAATAACTCGCGTATACTTTAAATAAGTGTTACACAAACACAACATACGCCTCATTCCAATTCATCAGTCACTAACCGTAAATTAATCAAGAGAATAATTCCCCAAATATTAACCCCGAAGGCCGAAACCAACATCAGATCAATATCCAAAAAACCATTCTGCTTAGCTAACCGACAGTTAGTTTCTGATTTCACATTCATAGGGAAAGATTCCCATTAATTTTATCCAAGATAAATTTCTTGAATTTATTCTTTAATCTATTTTTGAATATCAATTCAAAACTAGTCGGGATTAGCGAACCTTACCGAAGTAATCATTTGTTTTAATTTCCCAATCCCAGCCTATTCATCCCATGAAGTAAAACTGGTAGTACTTCATATCTAACACCACGGTGTTATCGGTAAATTCAATTACCATTTCACGTTCAAATCTAATTAAAGATTTAACTATCGCCTGGAGCAAAACTGGTGATACCCCATTCTCGATCATTTCAATCTAATTAAAGATTCATTAAAACTCCACTTAGTTTTAATCTTCGACTGGGTTAAAGAATCAGCGTCATTTAAAACACGGTTCACGATAAACCCAAAATCACATTCATTAATTATCGGGTTAAAGAACGAGTGTCGTTTAAAACACTGTTCACGATAAACCCAAAAATCAATATCAATTCAATTCCAATTAAATATTATTTAATTGGTACACTTCATTAAATCTAAATAAAAAGATTTAATCTTTTCTCAACTGGGTTTAAGAACAGTGTTAGTGAAGACACCATTCACGACAAACTCAAATCACATTTGATATTCAATATAAGGCTCTGAATAGAAAATATATCGGCTTATATTCAATATCAAATTCTACGACTAACAAATATCGCATTGGAAATAACGATATATATATATATATATCTTTCAAATTTCCATAACAACATTTGTATAATCACGAAATCCAACATCGAAACATTCCGAAGACAATTTCGATTCAAATCCATTCCAATGCAATCATTGGAAATTTTGGTTATTTTCAAAACCATTTCAAATTCAATTTATTTATTTAAAAATAAATAGAATTATAATTCTAGTTCAAAACTAGTTCATTTCGATAAAAATCTATTTTTATCTTTTCAAATATGGAGTTTTTCATCCCAATTCTTTCTAAATCATTTCTTATGATTTTACATAAATTATTACTATTTTTAATAATTTTATCAAGGCCCGTACAGTCGATTTCCATCAATGGCCATCGAACTGCACTTACAGCGACCTTTTTCAAATTTGATTTGGACGTAACTCCAAATCCAACCATTAGATTTTGAATTTCTAATATTCGTTAGAAAGCTCATTTCGATACGAACCCAACGGTTCCGGTTTTAGGAGAATCCGACGGTCGGATCTCCCGTAATGTCCGTTTGAAATAAATGGTCGAAATTCACGAACTGCCGCGGCGCGGCGCGTTCTATTCAGGCCATTATATTATATATATAATATATATTTTGTCGATTTCTATTTAAAACGAATTATATAAATAGTTTTAAAATTCCTTTCAAAAGCAATTTCAACTTCCATTTCAATTCAAATCAAAATTGAATTCTTCTTTATAAATTCGTTTTAAAATTCATTTCTATTCAATTCAAATTTCAATTCAATTCGAATTCATTTCAATTCGCTTTCAATTCCATTTGAATTCGTTTTCAATTCAATTCATTTCGAAATTGTTTTCAATTCAATTCATTTCGAAATCGTTTTCAATTCAATTCATTTCGAAATCGTTTTCAATTCAATTCATTTCGAAATCGTTTTCAATTCAATTCATTTCGAAATCGTTTTCAATTCAATTCATTTCGAAATGGATAAAATCGATATAAATATCGTTCGCGTCAAAATGGCGTCAATCTAACCAACACGGCTTCATATATTTCTATTTTCAAATATTCTATTTCAAATATTTCTTTTTTTTTCAAAATAGTTGTTATTATCAAAATATTTCGTTCAACACATGACCAATCTCAATGGATGAGTACTGTCAACACATGAACCTTTATTTTATATTATAATATTCGTTATTTTCTAAATTGGAATGAGGCCCAATCAATCACCATATAAAATTAATTATATGGATTTTCATACAACACATGTATATAATAGCATTGAAAAATAATCAACCATCAACCAATGTGCACTACACTGTATAAGCATCAAATATAGATATCTAATGCTTATAACAGCCTGTCAATCAATCGATCGACATATTTAATCAATCAGGATGAGTGAACTTCATATTTCATCCCAACACCCGTGTGGGGTTTCAAACAATCAAACAGATATTTTATTCGTGCAGTTGGGCGATGTGTAAAATTTATCGACCCAATCAATGTCCTTCAAATAGGTGTACATAAACAAACCGTCTGGTTTGTAAATGGATATTTATTTATTCACATTCACGTTAAAAAATTGTATTTTTAACGATAAAACATTTTATCCCAACATATGAATTTCTATTCAGTTCATTCTTTAAATAAAATGATATTTTTATTTTTCTAACTTATTTTAGAAAATTTCGGCGGCATAACGGCGCGATACTAGAAACGGGACGAGGCCTAGCCTTATCCCCGGTCTAGTGAAGGCCCACGCCATTCACACATCAATCAAATCAATTTCAATTCACCCAAACAATTCAATTTCAATCAAATAATCTAACTTATTTTTGCAATCAAACAAACAAGTCCATGGTCTGTGGACGATTGTGTCGGGTGCTACTAAGCACCGTCTGCATCCTAGTATATATATATAACTAGAAAATGAAATTGAAAGGTGAGAAATTCTCACCGAAAGCTATCCAAACATCTTGACTCTTCTTTGATATAAATCTCCTTCGTTCTCGCCTTTTTGTCACCTTCGTTGTCCGCTTTCACTACATATGTAAAAATCGAATTTTTTACTTCGCTATTCAATATATAAAAATCGAATTTTTACTTCGAAATTCAATATATAAAAAAATCACATTTTTTCTATGCTATTCATTTTATAAAAATCATATTTTTTCTATGCTATTCATTTTATAAAAATCACGTCTATATTCTTGTAATGTTCATTTCATATATACGTCGTTTTCATTTCATATATATATATATATCATATTTTCACTTTCAATATATTCGATAATTTCAAAGTCAAATTCTAGTCTTCTAGTTTATATATAAAAACAAAGCATGTTCATATTTTCAAAAACCAAAACATTTTCATATTTTCAAAAACAAAGCAGGTTATATTTTCGAACATGAAGCATATTACATTCTCGAACATGAAGCATATTACATTCTCGAACATTTTCCAGGAAATCTATACTTTGAATTTCCCAAGAAGTTTATACTTTGAATTTTCCCAGAAGTTCATACTTTTAAAAGCATGTATAACTACATTTTCAATGCTAATTTCATACCATATATAGATAAATTCGTATTTTTATTTTATATATATAAAAGCCATATTTTTATATACTAATCTATTATATATATATGTATATATATATCACATTTTAAAACCATTGTCATTTAAATATTTAAATTTAAACACAAAGCTTATTTAAATTTAAATGCATAGAGGCTCACCTTTTAATCACGTCGTTAAGGCTTAACCCCCGTCTTCTTCATTCCAGGTTGACAGAACCCAACGCCCGCTCCTTCATCACCCCGTCGCATGCAAATCCAAGCAGTAAACCACCGATCTGATGTGACCGCACCGAAGCCATAGCCGTTCCCCTCCTTCTCCGTGAACCACGCGCCCTCCGACGGCTCCACCGTCGTGAAAAACCATCACGAACATCGGCGGTTCATAATGGAAAATCGAGCTCCACACTCAATGGAATTCGATCATATAGGTATAGAATTAAACCTCGTGAATCCCTCTACGATTTTTTGTTTTGAAGTTGGATTTAATTTCTATTTGGATTAAGCGAATTTGAGGATCGATTTTCGAAGGGTTCGGACCCTTGATAAGAAACGGCGGCTGTAATAGAAGATAGGGTTAGGTTTGGAAAGAGTGAGTATATATATTAATATTAATTATTTTATTTCGCTAATTTTGCTTCTTAAGGAAATTTTACGTCCGGACACCAAACGAACTTCAACGACTGTCGCCCCTAGCTAATTACCCGCATTTCGAACACAATGGGATATGTATCACAAGCTGATTCGACTGTTACGATAGGTTTTCATCAAAATTAAAATATAATTCTGTATATATTTAATTTGAACGCACATTTCAATTTACCGGGGCCACACACTAACTAGAAAAATTCCCGAAAAATATTTTCTAGCTTCGTATTGACGATACGGTCCTAACAAAACTAATTTCGTTGAATTCTGAGACCGTTAGAAAAATGGCCATTTTCCAGTCGATTAAAATCAACTGAAACTGGCCAAACGCGTTTTCCTTTGCCACGCTCACATATTGATTCGAAAAATTATGAAATTTGGAATCTAGCAATAACTTCACATCCCAGACCCAACAAAAGTGGTTTCGTCGAAATCCGAGATCGTTTGCAAAATATCCATTTTTAAGGGCCTGAATTCCATAGCGACTATTCAGAATTTTCAACTGGACATATCTTTTGATCCCCGCTATGAAAATTTGATTATTCGGATTCGTTGGAAAGATATTATCAATTAGATCCCATTATTTTTGGTTTCACTAAAATCCGGATTGTTTTGCACCCGGTACATTCAATTGAAGTTTGAAATCGAATTATCGAACTACCGCGCCATTTTCAATTCTATTTATAATTATATATAAATATTTATATTCTAACGACGACGTATATAAATATATATGTCGAATTCTATTCAAAATAAATTTCTGGTCGATTTTATTTAAAATAATCTATTTTAAATGTTCAAAGTTCGCTAAAATTGCCAAAATAAAAATTTTAAACTGGCCCAGATTTTTGGGTTGTTACAATCTCCCCCACTTAAAACTTTTCGTCCCCGAAAAGGAACAAAGTCGAAAGTGGTTTGAACCGTCGTGGGCATTTTTTGGCTTCCTGGCACCACCGAGGTTGCTGCCTCTCTCGGCGATGGTGGCATACCCCCCTGACTTCGTCATGAGCCATTCAGATCAAACTCCGGTACTTTATATTGGTAGGAAAATCTGAACCCTAGAAGGGCTGATGGGTCTCAGCGACGCCTGTACGTGAAGAAGAAGACGAAAGGGGCGGCTGTTATTCTGTGAACCAATGTAATTAAAATTTTTAATTATTTATTTAAATATTCACTAATGTAATGAAAGTTTAAACGACCGTATCTCTCTCAAACTGAATCAGAATTGAACGAAACAACCTGCGTTGGAATCACAAAAATGAGAGCTTCGTGATGGAACCGACTAAAGCTGAAATGGAGAACGTCGGGGATTCAGATTAAAACTCAATGTGAGATTTCTGTTTTTAAATTAAAATTAATTATTTATTTTATTATGAAATTTATATTCATTTTATATAAAATTCATGTGGTGTCTTGTATATAGTTTTGTTGATTTGTTGTATTACGATGAATCACTGAATGAATGTGTGTATCATGTTTGTTATCCAAACTGAATTTTCATTGTTTTTTTAGTTGTTGGAATTGACACTAATATTAATTATAAAGTTAGATTCAAATAATATTATCATTTATGTTGTCATTTTATATAAAACAAAAATAGTCATTTTTGTCAATCCTCTTGGTTAAAAATTTTTGATTAGTAAAAGAAAATCACACTTTTTAATTTAAATCATGATTTGTGAAATAAAATGACATCATTGGTTAAATTTAGATTAACAAGAAAAATATTCACTGTTGTTAATATAGTCTAGTTGAGATGAAAATATAAATTTTGTCAAAACATGTTAATTAGAATAAAAATTATATTTTTATCAAAACATGTTATTGAAACCAATTTAACATTTTTGTTAGCATGTTTAGAAATTAAAATCTCATTTTTAGTGAAAAATGTACATTAGAATTAGATTAACATTCTTTGTTATAAGATGTTACACTGGACAAAAGAATATTCATTTTTGTTAAACATGATTAGTGATAAAATAGCATTTTTGTTAAAACATTTCTTTTGTTCATGTTATAAGAATGAACATTTTCTTTTGGGGCATTTTATAAGGATGAAAATAAACCATTCTTTTTGGACCATTTTATGAGAATAAAACAAAAACATTTATTTTGTTATTTTAAAAGGAACGAATATGAAAGGCACATTTTTGTCAAATGCAAAGAATGAAATAAAAACATTTTTTTATCATCTAAAAAGAATGAAGTAAAAATACTCATTTTATTTACATTGAAATGAATTAGATCAAAATTGTCATTTGTTTACATTGAAATGAATTAGATCAAAATTGTCATTTGTTTACATTGAAATGAATTAGATCAAAATTGTCATTTGTTTACATTGAAATGAATTAGATCAAAATTGTCATTTGTTTACATTGAAATGAAGTAGATCCAAACTGTCATTTTGTTCACATTGAAATGAATTAGAATAAAATATACATTTTGGTTAGAAAATGAAAATTAGAATAAAATATACCTTTTTGTTAGAAAATGAAAAATTAGAATATATATATTTTTGTCATTATGGAGGAAGATTACATTTTGATCACTGAAAAGGATTAAAGAAAAAAATTAGCATTTTTGTTTACTTTAAAAGAATGAAGACAAAAATGACATTTTTGTTACTTTGAAAAGAATAAACAAAATTATTATATTTTGTACATTAAAAAGAGTTAAACAAAATTATCATATTTTGTACATAAAAAAAAAGAGTTAAACAAAAATAGACATTTTTTGTTTACGTTAAAAGAATTAGACAAGATAATCATTTTTGTTTACATAAAAAGGATCAGACAAAAATTGTCATTTTTGTCACTTAAAAAGAATGAATGAATTATAAATGATTATTCTTGTTACATTAAAAAGAATGATTTGAAATGTATATTTTTATACATTAAAAAGAAGGAAATTGAAATGAATATTTTTATACATTAAAGAAGAAAATATTCATTTTTATGTTAAAACATGTTAGCGAAGAAAATATTCATTTTTATGTTAAAACATGTTAGCGAAGCATAATATACATTTTTGTTAGAAAATGTAAATTAGAATAAAAAGGACATTTTTGTTAGAAAATGTTTATTACAATGAAAAGTTATATTTTTATTTGCATTCCTTGTTGCAAATAAAACTAGAAATGAAAAGTCACATTTTTATTTGCATTCCTTGTTGCAAATAAAACATGCATAAAATGTCGCATTGAAATTTTGATACATTTTTGTCATAAAATGTCATATGAAAATTTTGCTACAAAAATGTTAGTAATAGAATTTACATTTTATTGTAAGAAGAAAAAATCATGTCATTCATATGTGTGAAATATATGTCTGCGATGTTGAAGTGTTAAACGTATTACAGATAATGTTAGAATATTCAAATTGAATATTACACTCTCATTTACAAGTTACCCAACTTGTCTATGTGATTGGGACGATAATTTTCACACATCGCCCAAGTGCACGAATAATTTATTATTTGGTTGATGGATGAAACCCCACACGGGTATTGGGATGATATTGGATACACACTAATCCCAATATTTAGTTATCTGTCAATCGATGGATTGACAATCTGTGATGAGCGTCAGTTATTTACTTTAATGCTCACACAGTTATAGATTCCACTTTGGTCGTCGTTTGGATGTTTGATAATTATTTAGCATGATTGTTGATTCCATACAAAATATATGGTTGTTGGTTGTGTCACATTCCAATAAAGAATATTCTTGAAAAAGAATATTTTAGAAAATATTTTTTTTTGAAAAAGAATATTTTAGAAAATGAATATATTTTAGGAAAATATATCTTTATTGAAATGAACTAGCTATTAACTAGAATAAATCATTAAATTTAGATTTAATGAGGTATTTAACTGAAATTTGAATTTGGGTTTGTCGTGAATAGTGTCTTAAATAACACTGTTCTTAAAACCCCATATGAAAAGAATAACCTTTTATTTAGATTATTAAAGTTTTCAGTTATATTTGTAAAAAGGAATGTGAGTTGGGTTTATTGTGAACTGTGTTTCTAAGCGACACTTGTTCTTTAACCCAACTGACAGTGAAAATATGATTTGGAACTTATAAATCTTTTATTAAGATTTAAAGGAGAATTTTCCAAAAGCCAATTTTTCTAATTTAATATATATTAAATTGGAGTTGAATGGAATTCGAATTACTAGTAACCGAGATAAGCTTCTGTAAAAGAAGACCGATACTACATATGGAATTTAAGAGGCTTTGCCGTTATTCCATTTATATTATTGGTCGGATACAGAAATTTATAACGATTATATATTGATTGGATTTCTGTGAAGATTCCATATTTAATGAAAGTCGATTTTGGGTTTACCGTGAACTATGTTTTAAATGGAATTAGTTCTTTAACCCAGTTAAGAATAAGATTTATTTCTTAAATTTAAATAATCATTGAATAATGATTTTTGATATTTAAAACCAAATTTGGTTTTTAATAAATCTTTAAAAGAAAGATTTAAGAATAAATTTAAAGGATTTATCTTTGGCAGAATAATTTGAATATCTTATTTAAAAGAATATTCTGAATTGGAATGAGGCGTTGGATGTGTTTTTATAATACTTGATTTTTTTTAATGATAAATACGTGGGTTATTCGGAAAGACCGGGTTTAACCCATTCCGAATAATCACTACGGCGATGAAGAGTCGAAGATGAAGACGGTGTTTGAAGACCGACGATCTTCACATCGAATGGATGTGTTGCTACTGAGATCCATGATGGGAGTAGCTACCTTGAAGGGGCTTCAGTGGTAGCCGTCCGGACTATTGTTGATTGTTCGGATTTGGTTTTCGCTCAGACCCAGAGCATAAGCTAGTAAATGGATGTGTGTCTGACATTGGATTTCGTTCCATGTGAATTAAATCGATTTCTATTAATGTATGTCTGTTTGGTGGTAGAGAATTTATTCTCTACTTAACACCCGGGTATACATTAATAGTGATTGATCGCATGGCGTGAATTGTCAATGTGGTACGCAAAGATGCAAATGATCAAGGCTTTTGTTGAAAAGAAGGGCCTTGTGGGATGGTCAAAGCATAGCCTATTACGGCATAGCTTTGTGTATATCGTGACTTCGCGAGCCTCACACCCGGTATGAGTCAAAAATGGGATATGGACCGTAGGGAGTGCACACGTTTCTTTCTAGCTAGTGGTAGTGTCAGTGCTTAAACTGGCTGGCATTTTACTTATGTGGATGATGGATTTTGAGGCGCCTCGGATTTTTATAGACCGTTAGTGTTCATACTATAGGTTCAAAGGAACCGGGAAACGTGTGTTCAGGCATAACTAATCCACTACCGATAGGCAGGGACCGGCCCTACCGCATCCAAGGGTTCACTGCGGGGGATCCTGAGGCATTTGCTAGAGTGTCTCGAATCAGAGAGGAGCTTGCCCCTAGCCTCGACTCATGATGGAAATCCAATTTCCAATACGACCTTGCGGTTTTGATTATAGAACTAGTATGGCGACATAGTAGGATGGGGTACTATGCCGTCTATGATTGATACATTATGATTGAAATGTCTTTTAAATATATATACCCATATATATACACACTAATATTAAATCCATTTTATCGTATCAAGCATCTTGTAATACTCTATCCTCCAGTTTGCGTTGCATTGTGTGATGGGACTTGGGTCTTATAATGGTTTCATTTTTCTAAAAAGCATTGCGTTGTTTAACGATTTACATTATTTTATGCACTGACAATCCAATGGAGTAAACCTGTTCCGCGTTAGCGGCGTGGTCCTGTGATTATCCTTATTATTAGATAGTTAAGTTAAGATTTCTCATACCAGTCCCATGACTGACCTGTAGTTTGTATCATTGGCAAACTCGGGTGCCCATATTTTCCACATGAGCAGTCGATTAGCTTTTTGTAGATATATTTACAGGATCCTGGTTTACAGCTGAAGCGGTATTCGGAAAGCTCTGTATCCATGTATTCCTTTCAGTTGAATATTTGTATTATTTTTCCACTGCTATTTAAATGTAATTTATAACTCTGATATTATTGCATTTCTTTTTTTTGTAATAAGTATTCGTACTCTGTTACATTCTTGTACTCTGATGTAATTGTTGTAATCAGCAATAAAATGTTCTTCAGTTTGTGTTCTGTTGTGTATTGTTCTCAAAGCAATCCAGGCTTTCCTTGACTGAGAAGTTTGGGTCATTTCACTGTATCCAATGGCATTCACAGGAGTTTATATAATAAATAAAATTGCGCAGCCAACTCATTAAGGTTTATCTATTTGTCAGGCACACAAATAAATTCTCTACTGAACAGCCAATCCATTTACATGTTCTGCATATGTATATATATGCATATCTAGGCTAAAAATAATATTTTTAGCGAACGAATATTTATTTCCATACATGACAATTTTATTCATTTCACTAACATAATAATATTTTTAACTAACAAATATTTATTTCAACACATGACTATTTTTAACACTTCATATACATGATAATAATAATATTTTGGCGAACAAAAATATATTTCAACACATGACTATTTTTAAAACTTCCTACATACAACAAAATGTTATATTTACTGTTTAAACAATTTATTTCCAACATGAATATTTTTAGTGGTTCATACGTACAAAAGAAATGTTATTTTTATTGTTCAAACAATTTATTTTAAACATGAATATTTTATATACTTCATAAATACAATAAAAATGTTATGTTTATTGTTCAAACAATTTATTTCAAACATAAATATTTTATATACTTCATACATACAATAAAAATGTTATTTTTATCGTTCAAACAATTTATTTCAAATATGAATATTTTATATAGTTCATACATACAATAAAAATGTTATTTTTGTTATTCAAACATGAATATTTTATATACTTCATACATACTATAAAAATGTTATTTTTATCGTTCAAATAATTTATTTCAAACATGAATATTTATATACTTCATAAATACAATATAAATGTTATTTGTATCATTCAAACAATTTATTTCAAACATGAATATTTTATATACTTCATATATACAATAAAAATATTATTTGTGTTGTTCAAACAATTTATTTCAAACATGAATATTTTATATACTTCATATACATGATAAAAATGGTATTTTTATCATTCAAACAATTTATTCAACACATGAATAATTTTATAACTTCACATACATGATAAAAATGATATTTTATCGTTCAAACAATTTGTTCAACACATGAATAATTTATATACTTCATACATACAATAAAATTGTTATTTTTATCATTCAAGCAATTTATTTCAAACATGAATATTTTATATATTTCATACATAGAATAAATATGTTATTTTTATTGTTCAAACAATTTATTTCAAACACGAATACTTTGTATACTTCATACATATAATAAAATTGTTATTTTTATCATTCAAACAATTTATTTCAAACATGAATATTTTGTATACTTCATACATACAATAAAAATGTTATTTTTATTGTTCAAACAATTTATTTCAAACATGAATATGAATATTTTATATACTTCATATACATGATAAAAATGATATTTTTATCATTCAAACAATTTATTCAACACATAGTAATTTTCTTACTTCATACATACAATAAAAATGTTATTTTTATTGTTCAAACAATTTATTTCAAACATGAATATTTTATATACTTCGTATACGTGATAAAAATGATATTTTTATCGTTCAATCAATTTATTCAACACATGAATAATTTTACTACTTCATATACATGAAAAAAATGATATTTTTATCGTTCAAACAATTTATTCAACATATGAATAATTTTATTACTTCACATACATGACAAAAATGATTTATTTATCGTTCAAACAATTTATTCAACACATGAATATTTTTAGTGGTTCATACATACAATAAAAATGTGATTTTTATTGTTCAAACAATATATTCAACACAACAACTATTTTATATAGTCCATTTCAGAAAATTTCGGCAATACAACGGCAGGGTATTTAGCACTGGCACCATGTTCGGCATGACTCCTCTGCTATCCTAGGCCTAGCAGCATTACAATAATTTCATTTCCATAATTTCCACAATACCATTCGTTTTCACAACACAATGAATTTACCAGAATCACAACCAATTTTGTTGCAACCACAATCAATCATTGACAATCACAATCAATTTCCACAATAAAATCATTACACAATTAATTTATATAGTCCATGGTTTGTGAATAAGGGGGGTATACATATATATATATATATATGTATATAAATGTATTTATTTCCATTTTAATTTCATTTAACACATATATGATTTATACAACGTATGTATAATTTATACATTGCTTATATAATTTATACAATGCCCATGTATGAGATATACGACGCATATATAATTTATACACCGCTTATATAATTTATGCATCACTTTTCCATTCCAATTTGTATCTAGAAATCTCACATTGGGTTCCACTCCTTCTAATTTTGTAGAGAGATCAAAATGTGTTCTAGCCTCTTCCAGAATGTAGTGTACGATGTCACGAGTCTGATGTCTCTTGTTTCACCGGATTTCGACAAAATACGAGAAAGTTATGGATTTTATTCGATTAACCAACTTTGCAACGCTTTATAGTGTTATAAACAGTTTAAAATAGCTCAGTCGTTACCTCTCAGTTTGGTTCAAAACTAGGGTTCGATCTCGTGCGAAACTGGAAGTACTCGGGTTATGCCACCTTGTAGAGCTCCGGAAGGCGCACCAGTGGGGAGATTGTCACGTCGAACTCGAACGATGGTGGAAGGATAATTCTGGCGATGAATGGCAGATCTTCCCGGAGGTGATTCGATGAAAATACTCAACGATAAAATACCAGACAAGTATGGATTTGAAGCTGGGGATGAGATCTACCAATTCCCCTGAAGAACCATTTAATTTTATTGCGTGGATCAAGAGTTAACGAGCAGAGACAAAATGAAGAGTAGCTACCGTCGATATGAGGGTTAAGGTTTTTTTCTCTTAGCGGATTTAATGAAGGGGGAATTTTGACTGGTTTATATTTATATTTAAATTATTTAATTCCAAAAATATTTCTTTCTCCATACGAACTCCAAAATCAAACCCAATGAGTGTCGCCCTTAGCTAAATACCCACATTCCGAATATGTTTCATAAGCCCATTCGACTATTTCAGTCTGTTATTCTCCAAACTAAAATATAGAACATTCAATATTGGATTTGAACGTACATTTTAATTTACTGGGGCCACATACTGATTCCAAAAATTCCCGAAAAATAAATTTAGCTTTGTTTTAAAACTGATTTCGTAGAATTTGGAGATCGTTTGAAAAATTGCCTTTTTCCGGTCGATCCAATTTGCACTGTATTTGCAAATACGTTTTCTTTTGCCACACTCACATATTAATTCCAAAAATTATGGAAATTTAAATCTAGCAATAATTTGATATCCCGGATCCAAAAAAAGTGGTTTCGTTGAAAACGGAGGTCGTTTGCAAAGTGGCTATTTTTAAAGGCTTTGTTATTATTTAAAAATCGAAATTTTAAATTATAATCAAATTTCTGTTAAAATTACTCGAAATAAAATTTGCAAATTGGTTCTGATTTTCCGGGTTATTACAAACTCCCCCACTTAAAACTTTTCGTCTTCGAAAAGGAAACAAAACAGAAATGCAAAATATTGTAAATGTACCTTGTACCAGAGCTAATCACATATGTCCACTCTGCACTTGGGATATGCCTGTTTAATGCTATCTTCTATTTCCCATGTAAAGTCTCTAGGATCTCCGCGCCACTGCATTTTAACTAAGTGAACCTTCTTGTTCCTCAGAACCTTGGTTTCTTTGCCAACAACTTTCAGTGGTTGCCTTCTCACTGCTAATTTTGGAGTAATATCCAAATCTTGTTGCGCTGCTTCCTCCACAATCAAGTATGGATCATGTACATGCTTTCTAAGTTGATACACGTGAAATACATCATGTACCCCGGGCAACCAGTTAGGCAAATGAACCCTATAAGCAAGAGTTCCAATCCTTTCAAGTATAGGAAATGGACCAATAAATCTAGGCACCAACATCCCTGTTTTCCAGAATCGAACTACTCCTCTCATTAGAGAAACTCTCAAATATACATAATCACCAACAGAAAAAGCCAAATCTCTTATTCTAGAATCTGCATAACTCTTATGTCGGCTCTGAGCTATTTGCAGTTGCTTCTTAATGAAACCGACTTTATCTGAAGCTTCTTGAATCATGTCGAGACCCAATACTAGTCGACTGCCTGATTCTACCCAACATATGGGAGATCTACATGGACTACCATACAAGACTTCGAATGGTGACATTTTCAAGCTTGCTTGATTGCTGTAATTATATGAAAACTCAGCCAAATGCAAGTGATCTTCCCATGATCCGCCAAAATTAAGAATACAAGCCCGTAATAAATCTTCTAGTATATGATTCACTCTCTCAGTTTGGCCATCTATTTGAGGATTATATACGGTGCTAAGATTTAACTTTGTTCCCAATTCTTCTTGGAATGCTTCCTAGAATTTACTAGCAAAAGTCGGGTCTCTATCACTGACTATGCTGCTGGGCACTCCATGCAGTCTAACGATTTCTTTGAAATAAATCTGCACCAGACTTTGAGCTGTTCTATTCGATCTAACATGAATAAAATGGGCGGTCTTCGTGAAATGATCTATGATCACCCATATGATGTCATTTCCTCTCTTATTTCTAGGAAAACCATCTATGAAATCCATGGAAATTTGGTCCCACTTCCAATTTGGGATCTCCAATGGTTGCAATAATCCTGCAAGTTTATGTTGATCGCTCTTGACATGTTGGAAAGTAGAACATCTACTAACATATATGGAAATGTCTCTTTTCATAGCCTTCCACCAGAATGTGTGTTCGAAATCCTTGCACATCTTACTTACTCCAGGATGAATACTAAACTTGGACTTGTGAAATTCATCTAGTAGTTCTCTTCGGAGTTCTGGAACATCTGGAACACAAATTTGTCCTTTCAACCTAAGAGCTCCTTTGCTATCAATTTGAAAACTTGAAACTTTGCCTTTTTGAACTCGTTCGCTGATCATCTGAGTAAACTTATCGTCTTTCTAAAGAACAGAGATCTTATCAATCAATGAAGGCGTAATAATGAGATTAGTGATAATGGCATTCTTTCTGCTAAGCGCATCAGCTACAACAGTGGCTTTCCCTGGAGTATACAAAATATCGAGATCGTACGCTGCAAGAAATTCTAACCAATGCTGATGTCTCAAATGCAAGTCCTTTTAGGTGAACAAATACTTTAACGACTTATGATCTGTGTATAATTCGAACTTCTCACCCAATAGATAGTGCCTCCAGATCTTCAAAGAAAACACGATCGCTAACAACTCAAGATCATGAGTAGCTTATCTCTTCTCATGCGGCTTCAAATGACGGCTAGGATAAGCAACTACTTGACCTCTTTGCATTAATACTGCACCAACACCTTCAAGAGAAGCATCCGTATATACTATCACATATTGATTACCATTGATAATTGTTAATATGGAGTAGTAGTTAATCTTAATTTCAGCTCTTGGAAAGCTGCCTCACATTTTGAGTCCAATTATCTTGCGTGCTTCTTTGTAAGCTTTGTTAATGGACTAGATAGCTTTGAAAAATCTTTAACGAATTTCCGATAATAACTATCCAATCTTAGAAAACTTCGGATTTCTGTGGGTGTAGTAGGTTGCTTCCAATCTTGAATAGCTGTAATTTTGCTTAGATCAACTGAGATTCCTTCCTTTGATACTACGTGACCAAGGAACTTCACTTCTTCTTGCCAAAATATACGTTTAGAAAAATTGGCTTTTAAGACATTCTTTCTCAGAATCTCCAACACTTGTTCTAAGTGTTTCTCATTCTCTCTAGCTGAGTTAAAGAAGATTAAAATGTCATCAATGAAAACCAGCACAAATTTATTCAAGACTTCTCTGGATACTTTGTTCATTAGATCAACTAAATAAGCTAGAGCGTTACATAAGCTGACGGCATTACTAACCACTCACAAAAATTAGCCTGGACCTCTGAAAGCTATCAAAGGACACATTCTTCGGCAATACGCAGTTAATGGAAACCTGTAGCTAGGTCCATTCTAGAAAATACTTGCACTCCATTCAAACGATCCAATAGATCATCAATGTGCGGTAATGGATATTTATTTTTCAGTGTCTTCTTATTCAAGTCACGATAATCTACGCATAATCTGAGAGTACCTTCTGACTTAGGAACAAATACTATGGCTGCTCCCCAATTCGAAAAGCTAAGTCTGATTAGACCATTCCATAACAATTGTCGAGTTTGATCGCCCAATTCTTCTTTTTCTTTTCATGTCATTCTCCGAATAGCGTGCACTACTGGCCTTGCATTCAGAATTAAATCGATTTTGAAGTCAATTTCTCTTCGCGGAGGTAAGCTATCAACTTCTTCAAACACATCCGCATAATGTTTTATGACAGGAGTATTTTCTAATAAAGTGGGAGTAACTTCTAGCGTAGACCAAAATTCTTTTCTATCTGAATCTGAGCCTTGGCATGGTATGACAATACCTCCCAACTTCTTTTAAACTTTAACTATTCTTTCGGCACATTTTACTTCGGCCTCATATTTTGTTAACCAATCTAGTCCAAGAATGATATCGAATTCCGAAAAATTCATAATGATCAACTTAAAAGGAAACCGGTAGAAAGAATAGGAGACGGGCACTTTACAGTATAAATCGAGAGTAAGAGAACTTCCTATAGGATTATGGACCCTAATTGATTCTTTATGGTCCCTTAATTTTAACTTTTTAACTGTGTTACTTGAAATGAAAGTTTGTGATGCACCAGTGACAAATAGTACCGAAACAGGAATATTTTTAATAGTAAGGGTACCTCCCAAAACATCAGGTTTACTTGCTCCCTCAGAAGAAGCTGGAGTATCCGCCCCATCGTATAAATGAGCCACTTGGGAACTTTTGAGCAATGGACAGTTCCTTCTAATATGCCCCGTCTTGTGGCAGTTATAACACTCATTAGAATTACGGGGATTCTGACTTGAGCCTGATTGATTTGTCATTTGCCGCTTTGGAGTGTTGCATTCATTTGCCCAATGTCCATTCTGACCACAATTATGGCATTTTCCCTTGGTTGCTTATTCGTTTGAGGATTTGCGGCTGTTGTGTCACTTGACTCGGGCTGCTTACCAGAAGATTTTCGTTTATTGTTGGCTTGATTTTTCTGACGGTCTTCCTGAAAGTTCCTCTTGTCTAAACTTTCATATCTGCATGCCATCTCAACCAACTTGGTGAATGGAAGGTCAATGTGTCCAGTTGTTCGACTTTGGTACCTACGAAGAAGTCCATGGACAAATCACTTGTTCTTCTCAATAGGATCCTGAATAAGCTTGGGTGCATAGCAAGATAATTCGGTGAATTTGTTGAGATACTCATGGATAGTGCGATCTCCTTACTGGAGATTAGCGAACTCGTCATGTAAGAGCTCAACTTCCTATCAAGGGATGAATTTCTCATTGAACACTTCTTTGAATTTAGCCCATGCCATATCTACCTCAATCTCGCTTAATGTGATGGCATCCCTCCATATCATGCTTCATCCTTCAACAATCAGGATTCCATGAACCTCTTCCTATGATCTTCTAGCTCTAGGCCTGGGAAGATTAGTTTGCATGTCTTCAACCAAGCTTGGGCTTCAGCCACTGCACCATTGCCATAGAATGGCAGGCCACCTAGATTCCTATACATCTTAGCCACCCTATCAAGATCAAACGGTTGCGAGGGTTGCTGCTGAATCTTAGGCTCATCAACAATGGAAATATTCCCTGTCCTCTACCTCGACCACCCCTACCTCTACCTCTAGCTCTAGTACTCATCTCAGTCAATTCTGTACAAGCAAGAAAAGAGTCATACCAACATAAATGATAATTTTAAGGAATGGTAAAAGCAGAAGGACATATGAAAAAACAACGATGTACTGATCAAATTATTATGCTATTTTGCTATGCTCATTCTAGTATAATCCTATCTCTAATGAGCTACTCGCCCTAGAATACTACTGATTCTATTTCTGACGAGTTGTTTAAATATGTTATATTCTGGAACTAAGATTAACCAAAGCTCTGATACCAACTGTGAAAACCCTAAACCCCCATGTCAAGGAAGTAAGGATAATTAATTGGAATATAACAAATTAATCAACATTAGTAGATTACAAATAATAGCACAAACATAAAATGGAATAATTTGCATCAATATGATAGCGGAATCATAGATGTAATAAACATCAGAGTTGCATAGTTACATGATACAACTTAGTGCATAAAGGAAATGATCAGTCTACATCGAGATCAAAGGTACATATACATCAGATTACACATAATAGGAATAATCAGTCTATGTCGCGATCAGTGGTACATATACATAAGATAATACAAGTGGTAATGTCAATAGTCCAAAATACAGATAAATGCTAGTCTTCGCCATCAGCCAAAAGTGCACTCCAAGCTATAGTGCTAAGCCAAAATAAATCCTGCTACTTGTTACTTGGCTGCCCGTGTAAAAATAAGGGAACCCAAATTTGCAAGTGAAACAAACTACGAGTCAGTCATGGGACTGGTATGAGAAATCTACTTAACTTATTTAACAATAAGGCTAATCACAGGACCATGCTACTAACACAGAACGGGTTTGCTCCATTGGATTGCCAGTGCATAAAATAAGTAAATCATTTAAACAACACAATGCTTTTTACAAAAATGAAGCCATTATAAGACCCGGGTCCCATCACACAATGCAATGCAAGCCGGAGGATAGAGCTTTCCCTTATAGTGGCCAAAGTATCCTTAATACGAATAAAACAAGACCATTTGATATTATTACTAGTGCATATATGTTTCAAAAGAAATTTCAATTATAATGTATCAATCATAGATGGCATAGTACCATATTCTACTATTGTAACACCCCGTAATTTTAAAACATGACATAAGAGATAATTAAAGAATAATTAATTTTTAAAAGAAGAAATAAGTGAAATGGGTTATGCTATTGCGTTCATCTCAGAATTCTTCTTGAGATAGAGTCTGAGTTTGCGTAAAACGGATATCGTATGAAGGAGTTATGGACAATTGAAGTTGGGCAGAAAAATCAGAAAATAGACCAGGATAACTGGTGCACTTGTGAAGTGCAACAGAACAAAATTGCACTGGCACACCTGGGAAGTGCACCCAGGCCGAGCCAGATCTGCAGAATTCTGGAGAGTTCCATTGATGACGTGTCTTTCTGGGATTTGCTGGATGACGTGTTTTTCTGGTCTGGATGGTTCAGATGGTTCCTAATCTAATCTAAAGGCCCTAATTCACTTAATACATCTTTAAATAAACACCTAAACCTAACCCTAATCTCATTGTTATCATACATGGCGTCTCCATGCTGCTATAATCTAAACTAGCTTTCTTCTCCACCAAAACAAATCAGAATAGGAGTATTCTAATTAGAAGATCAGATCTACAAATCAAAGTAAGGTTGTTTTAAGATCAAGATCTGCAACAACAAAGCTTAATCCTCTTTTCTAAGAATCCTATCGATGTGAATCTATGTTACTTTCACATTTAATTAAATTAAAAAGTAATTGTGATATGATTGTAAATTGGATCTGATGTATATGCCTGTAAATAAGATGAATCATATCAAGTTTTGTAATTTGTTATCCTTTAGATTCATACACAATTGCTATTATCATATGCCTATCTGATCTACTTTGTCGTTATTCGTTTCACATGCTAATTTATATGTTTATGCCAGTTTTGATGTTTTGATTCTCTTCCCTTCTTCTTTTCCTTTTTCTTTATGAGATTAGGCTAACTTCGAGCCTAACATATTGCGTTGAGATTTACGTACGAATAACGTTGGAACGATTGGGAAAAGTTTGGGAAATATGCAATAAAATGAGATTTGGCATAAATTGTTGATGAATATGGAAAATTGGTTTGGGCATAATTGAGTATGACTTGTATACATGAGATTTGACATAAATTGTTAATGGGCTTGGGCATAATTTGGCACATGAGATTATAAACATAATTTAGATTGGAAATTATGGATGATTGGAATATATTGTAATCCAATGATTTGAAATTGGGACTTGAATCAAGAAAGTAATAATGAACGCCGAAGACGCGAGGTTAGATTTAGATTGCGGTATAAGCCTGCCCGGAACTACCCGGCATATCCAGCAATCGCAATTTGGTAATTTAATATGAGAGGTCAAAGGAAGAAATTACATGCGTAATAATGCAAAGATACGAGATTAGATTCGGATTGCGGTATAAGACTGCCCGGAACCGGCCGGCAAATCCTGCAACCGCAAAATGGTAATATAATGTGGGAGATCTTGCAAGATTTTGGTTATAATGAATTAATGAACACTTAACCTAGATAAGACATGTTATTAGACATGGGGATAATAAAGGGTTAAGTGGGTAACATGGGTACCATGTGAAACATAATAAAAGCACTTAACCAAGATGAGACATGTGATTAGACATGGGGATAAAGAGGGGTTAAGTGGGAATTCCTAGTGGGGACCATGCTTAAGAGGGAAGCTTGTGTCAAGTGGGTGGACCCTTTTCAACCAGTAACCCATTTTAGTATCTATATGAGCTCGAACTAGGTCGAGGACAGGGACACGCTTACAGGAGTTGATTGTAAGTGGTCAATAAAGAGTTAGCGATGACAGTGCAAGTCCAACGGAGTCATGTGCGTGCGTGGGTCCTGGCTGGTAGGTAAGACGTTGTTGCATCGTGCAGGTATAAGCTGTGCATTTCAGTAGTATCGGGGTTGCCACCTTAGTGAGTGATACACCCTATTGTGGGACCAGCACAGATATCTACGAGTTAGGGAGCCGATCGAATGGGGAGGGTAGTGGGTACAACTAGTGGTGGTAGGAGCAAGTGGGAACCTACGAGAGTAGCTAGGAGTACACGAAGCTACCATTATTATGATTAGTTGGGAGGGATCATCTTTTAGTATGTAACCAGTATGTGGTACGGTGCAGAGCATATCTTATAGTGGCTAGAAGCGCAGTCGACTATCTTACTTACCTTGTTTACCTTGTCACATCTGCTTATGTTATAGTCATTTGTTACATCTAGTTTATGTTCTTATCCTGTTACTTTACTGATTATATTGTTAAATTCACTAGAATCGCCAAACTTATGTCTGACCCTTTTGTTTTGCCTCTTTTCTTCCCCCCCCCCCCAAGGTCCTCAGGATGGGATTAGTGAAGCTTGACTTGGATCTCTTTCTTCTTGAAGTGCTTGGAAGTGTTGAAAGTAATGCTCAGCTTTATCTTTTTTCATTATGGCTATTTGGAGTGGGATTATGGTTTTGCTTTTATGCACTCTGATAATAATTTTGTTCAAGATGGATATTTGTGTACTTGGCTTTAGTATGTGGTTTTGATGTTGTAACCAAACATGTTTTGCTTTTCCGCTACAATGAATAAATTTTGATTTTTTAGTACCATTTTATATATCTGTCTTGTGATGTTCTGTTTTATACTCTTATAACGCTCCATGAAAGTTAATGCATTCCTTTAGTGGGTGACATTAACGGACGTGGGGTGTTACACATGGTATCAGAGATGAAGGTTACCAGAACAGATAAAAGATTTTGGAAACCATTTTCTGAAACATGTCTTAAAGAAGGTATTTTCAAGAGAAAGCCTTATTATGAAAACCATAATCCCCAAAAGCCAAATATCTTTCTTTCGATTCTCTGTTTTGAATCTCTTCCTTTTTCCTTTCAGCATGTCTGGGGAATCCGATATACCTGAGGGTGTACAGATACAAGGCTGGTTCATAAGGTATCTGGAGGCTAGGGCTACTGCCGCAGGCCCAGTAAACTTCCTCCTCCCCCAGCTTCAGCCGCTCCTCCTCCTACCCGTGTAGATGCTTTTTCTAAAATATGCAAAGACTTCCGTGCAATGGGGGGAAAACCGTTTTATGGGACTGAGATGTTTGTTGAGGCTCGGAATTGGCTCAAGGAAGTGGAGGATTTTTTTGGTATCTTTGAGATAGACGAGGGAAGGGAGGTTCAGCTAGCTTCTTGGTTGATGAAGGATGAAGCTTCCTTTTGGTGGGAAGTAACTAATGGAGGACGTGCAGCTGAGACGTGGATGGATTTTTGACAAAGGTTCGAGTTGAAATTTCTTTCACAAGTGGAGGAGAGTTTATACATGGAGTGGTTCTTGGCTTTGAAACAAGGGAGTTGTCTGTGAAGGAGTACATTAACAAGTTTAACGAGTTAGCAAGATTTGGTATGGAATTAGTTAATACACCACATAAGAAGGCTTTAAGATTTTCCAAGGGTCTGAATGAACCATTACACGGGTTGGCTATGTCCCACATTCCTATGGGGGCTACTTTCGAGAATCTTGTTGACATGGCGTTGATACATGAAGAGGAGAAAGGTGCTAATGTAGATAATGCATAGGATAAGAAAGGGGATCCAAAGAAGGCACAACAACAACAAAAGAAGGGCGGTAAGGATAACAAGGGCTTAGAGAAAAGTAAGTGTCACAATTATGGAATACCTAGCCATTTGAAGAAGGACAGTAGGAATAAGAAGAAGACTGGTTGCTTCCAATGTGGTGATGCAGGACATATGATTAAAGATAGCCCAAGGAGGCAATGACAAGGGAAAGGACAGAGGATAAGATCTACTTCTGGAAGGCAGATTCATGCTCTCATGGCAGCTACGCAAGAGAGAGGTAGAAACATTTCTGTTTAAAGTTTGATTTTCCTTTTCGATCATCCTGTACGTACTTTGTTTGATTCTGGCACCTCACATTCGTTTATATCTACTTCTGTTGTTGAGTCTCTGCACCTAGATACTAGTATAGTAGTGGATCCGTTGTTGTCTCAAATCATATGGGGGATACGGCTCATTTAT
The DNA here is from genome assembly GCA_030737875.1 of Allium sativum. Classification (NCBI taxonomy): domain Eukaryota; kingdom Viridiplantae; phylum Streptophyta; class Magnoliopsida; order Asparagales; family Amaryllidaceae; genus Allium; species Allium sativum. The sequence goes on from CM060913.1 coordinate 42,364,454, forward strand.
CTATGTTATGTCGGGATTTTAGAATATCGGTGTATGGCATTGAGTTCGAATGCAACACATATGTGCTTGGTTTCACGGGCTATGGGTTGATTCTAGGAATGGATTGGCTAGCCTGGTATGGTGCCATTCTCGACTGTGAAAAGAGGGTAGTTAGACTGTTGACTAGTTTGGGGAATACACTCGATATCTCATGCGAACCTTAGGGTTCTGCTATGCATAGCTACTTAGAATCTCTTGACACTTCTATTGATGATTTGCAATATGTTTGAGTAGTCTGTGAGTATGCAGATGTCTTTGAGGAGGTTAGAGGCTTACCTCCAAAACGCGAGATAGATTTCCGTATATAATTGGTGGACAATGCAAAGCCAGTTGCATTTCCTGTGCTCCACATGACTCAAAGATAAAGGAGGCAGCTTAGTTAACAAGTTAAAGAGTTGCTTGAGAAAGGGTTCATAAGAAGAAGTATCTCAGAGTGGGGTGTTCAAGTTGTTTTTGCCATGAAGGCTGATGGTTCGCTTAGATTGTGCGTGGACTATAGGGAGCTGAATAATATCACGAAGAAGAACAGACACCCATTACCAAGGATAGATGACTTGTTCGATCAGTTGGTTGATGCTTCGGTTTTCTCGCAGTTGGATTTAGCTACAGGATTTCATCAGCTAAGGGTGGCTGAGGATAGCATAGATAATACTGCATTTAGAAACCCAGATGGTTTTTGAATGGCTCGTCATGCCTTTTGGTTTGATGAATGCACCCGCATATTTCGTGAACTTGATGAGTAGGGTGTTTAGGGAGTTTCTAAACAAGTTCATGGTAGTCTTTGTGGATGATTTCCTGATCTTCTCTAGAAGCAAGGAAGAGCATGTCTTACATCTTAAGGAAGTCTTAGAGACCCTTCGAGAGCATCAACTCAAGGCTAAGTTCTACAAATGTCATTTTTGGTGGAAGGAAGTGAGGTTCTTAGGGCACGTGGTCTCTAAGGAAGTGATAGCAGTGGATCCCGTGAAGGTAGTGGCAATCCAAGATTGGAAGATTCCTAGGAATGCAACAGAAGTAAGATGTTTTCTTGGTTTGGCGGGCTATTATATAAATTTCATCAAGGACTTTGCTAAGATATCAGCCCCACTTACTCGGTTAACGAAAGAGAATTTGACCTTTTCTTGGGACGTTGACTGTGACGATGCTTTTCAATGATTGAAGAGGGCATTGACGACAACTCGAGTTTTAATTTTGCCAGATGGGAGTAAACTGTTCACAGTGTATACCGATGCTTGCGGGACAGGGCTTGGTGCAGTTTTGACGCAAGAGGGAAGGGAGATATGTTATGGTCGAAGACAGTTGAAGGTCCATGAGAAGAATTACCCTACCCACGACTTAGAATCAGCTGCCATAGTTTTTGCACTTAAGTCTTGGCGCCATTACTTGCTTGGTGAGAGGTTTGAGTTATATACAGACCATAAGTCACTAAAATACATGTTCTCTCAAAAAGATCTAAACTTAAGGCAATAGTGGTGGATGGATTTCTTAGCATCTTACGATTTTGAGATTGCATATACCCCTGGCAAGGGTAACATTGTAGCTGACGCCTTGAGTAGAAAGTAGTTAACTATGAGCCCTTTGTTTGTCGAGCGGCAGAGTTTAGCGTATATCTCTACCTTTGACTTTAGACCCTCTATCGATTATGTACCCGGTTTGTTGGCATCATTAGAGGTGCAACCTACGCTTTTGAGACAGATAGGGGCGGCACAGCGAGATGACCCACAGCTGATAGAGATAGTAGACAAGCTCATAAGAGGGGAGTCTTCAAGCCATCTTAGTACGTATACTATAGATGAAAAAGGTTGGTTGCGTAGGGATAGGAGACTTTGCGTATCACGAGATGAGAGTTTGAGAAGGACAATCCTTGAAGAAGCACATCGTTCTAAGATGACCATACATCCCGATGGTGATAAGATGTATAGGGACATGAAGCGAGTTTTTTTTGGGGCCGGAATGAAGAAGGATTTGGCCGAGATCTTTTCTAGATGCTTAATGTGCCAGCAAGTCAAGGCTGAGCAAAAGAAGCCTGGTGGTTTACTTCACCCTTTAGAGGTTCCACAGTGGAAATGGGAAAGTGTTTCCATGGATTTCGTCGATGGGTTGCCGAGGTCTAGGAAGGGTAATACAGGGATTTGGTTAGTAGTAGATAGACTTACCAAGAGCGCCCATTTCATCCCCGTTAAGAGTAAAAGAACAGCGGCAGGGTTAGCATTTGTTTATCTCCGAGAGATAGTTCGTCTCCTTAGCATAACTTCTAGTATTGTGAGCGATTGAGATCCCATTTTCACTAGTGAGTATTGGAAGAGCTTGCAAGAGGTGGTAGGAATGCAATTGTGTTTGAGCATCGCTTATCACCCTCAGACGGACGACCAAACAGAAAGAGTGAATCGGATTCTAGAAGATCTTTTGAGATTATGCATCTTGGACTTTGGAGGAACATGGGAGGAACACTTTCTATTAGTAGGGTTCACCTACAACAACTATCAGACTAGTATTAGCATGGAACCTTTTGAAGCTCTATATGGACGACCTTGCCGATCACTGACTTGTTGGTGGGAATCTACGGATAAGATTTTGCTTGGGCCTGAGATAATTAGAGAAAATTCAGAGAAGATAGACTTGATTCGAAGATGCATGAAGACGGCACAAGACCGACAAAAGTCATATGCTGATAAGAGATAAACCGATCTTGAGTTCGATGTTGGAGACACGGTTTTTATTAAAGTATCACCATTGAGGAATGTAGTTCGTTTTGGATCTATAGGGAAATTGACACCAAGATTCGTATGGCCATTCCCCATTGCAGAAAGGATTGGAAAAATGGCCTACAGAGTGAAGTTGCTTAAGAAGCTTTGTGGTGTTCATAATGTATTTCACATGTCGCATTTGAGGAAGTGTTTACATGATACTGCGGAAGTAGTAGAGCTGAGCATGCTTAGAAAAGTGGAAGTAGAGCGAGATGCTATGGTTACATGAGTTCCTACATGCGTCCTTGGATCGGAGGTCAAGAAATTACGCAACTGAGAGGTCAAGTTGGTTAAAGTTCAATAGGGAGATGATCAACGAGACGCGACTTGGGAAACGGAAGACAAGATATGTGCGTCGTACCCTTTCCTTTTTGAGGGTATGTTCTTAACTTCTCCTTTTTCTACCGCTTTGTTTATACTTGTACTATCGTTTAGTGTATCCTCTCGATTATATCTTCGATCTTTAGGTAGAAAATCCTAAGGTTGTAAACATGTGTTTGAGACATGTTATGTTTGGTGGATGCAAGTGGATGAAAGTGTTTGCTAGTGGTTGCTTGTGGATGCATTTACACACACATTAGGCACTAGATCGGCTCAATCACTTTCATATCGCATATGTGTGAGTGGGCATATTTAAATTAATGGATGTATATTGAATGTGTTATCATATGGATGTTGCATTTGGATGAATGGTTGTGCACTCATATAGAAATGACATGTATCATTAGGATTCTTTTGCATACATAATGGACGCATGGCACGATCATGTTTTGCATTAAGGAGGTCAACTAAATTAGTAGACAGCCTAATTTTGCATTAGGATAAGGACATATACACACACTTTTGCATATTTTAATGAAAGTATTAGAAATCATTTAAGGACAATGGACGCCCATGATTGATAGATGAGTAGATGGATGATGGATGGTAGGACATACATTCCTTTTTGCTTCGAGATTTCGGGGAAGAAATCCTTTAAGTATCGGGGAATGTAACACCCCGTAATTTTAAAACATGACATAAGAGATAATTCAAGAACAATTAATTTTTAAAATAAGAATCAAGTAAAACGGGTTATGCCATTGCGCTCGTCTCGGAATTCTGCTTGAGATAGAGTCCGAGTTTGCGTAAAAAGGATAATGTATGAAGGAGTTATGGACAATAGAAGTTAGGCAAAAAAATCAGAAAACAGGCCAGGATAACTAGCGCGCTTGAGAAGTGCCACAAGCGTGCCAGAACAAAATTGCATAGGCGCACCTGGGAAAGTGCGCCCAGGCCAAGATAGATCTGCAGAATTCTAGAGAGTTCCATTGATGACGTGTCTTTCTGGGATTGGCTGGATGATGTGTTTTTCTGGTCTGGATGGTTCAGATGGTACCTAATCTAATCTAAAGGCCCTAATTCACTTAATACATATATAAATAAACACCTAAACCTAACCCTAATCTCATTGTTATCATCCATGGCGCCTCCATGCTGCTCTAATCTAAACTAGTCTTTTTTCTCCACCAAAACAAATCAGAATAGGAGTATTCCAATTAGAAGATCAGATCTACTAATCAAAGTAAGGGTATTCTAAGATCAAGATCTGCAACAACAAAGCCTAATCCTCTTTTCTAAGAATCCTATCGTTGTGAGTCTATGTTACTTTCACATATAATTAAATTAAAAAGTAATTGTGATAGGATTGTAAATTGGATCTGATGTATATGCCTGTAAATAAGACGAATCATATCAAGTTTTGTAATTTGTTATCCGTTAGATTCATACCCAATTGCTATTATCATATGCCTATCTGATCTACTTTGTCGTTATTTATTTCACATGCTCATTTATATATTTATGCCAGTTTTGATGTTTTGATTCTTCTCCCTTCTTCTTTTCCTTTTTCTTTATGAGTTTAGGCTAACTTCGAGCCTAACATATTGTGTTGAGATTTACGTACGAATAACGTTGGAACAATTGGGAAAAGTTTGGGAAATATGCAATAAAATGAGATTTGTTATTAATTGTTGATGAGTATGGAAAATTGATTAGGGCATAATTGAGTATGACTTATATACATGAGATTTGACATAAATTGTTAATGGGTTTGGGCATAATTTGGCACATGATATTATAAACATAATTTAGATTGGAAATTATGGGCAATTGGAATATATTGTAATCCAAAGATTTGAAATTGGGACTTGAATCAAGAAAGCGATAATGAACACTTAAGGCACGAGGTTAGATTCAGATTGCGGTATAAGCCTGCCCAGAACCGCCCGGCATATCCATCAACCAAAAATTTGGTAATCTAATGTAAGAGGTCAAAGGCAGAAGTTAGACGCGTAATAATGCAAAGACACGAGGTTAGATTCAGGTTGCGGTATAAGTCACCCCGGAACTGCCCGGCAAATCCAGCTACCGCAAAACGGTAATCTAATGTGGGAGGTCTTGCAAGATTACTGTTATAATGAATTAATGAATACTTAACCAAGATAAGACATGTGATTAGACATGGGGATAATGAAGGGTTAAGTGGGTAACATGGGTAGCATGTGAAACATAATAAAAGCACTTAACCAAGATGAGACATATGATTAGACATGGGGATAAAGTGGGGTTAAGTGGGAATTCCTAGTGGGGACCAAGCTTAGGAGGGAAGCATGTGTCAAGTGGGTGGACCCTTTTCAACCAGTAACCCATTTTAGTATCTATATGAGCTCGAACTAAGTCGAGGACAGGGACACGCTTACTGGAGATGATTGTAAGAGGTCAGTAAAGAGTTAGCGATGGCAGTGCAAGTCCAACGGAGTCATATGTGTGCGTGTGTCCTGGCTGGTTGGTAAGACACTGTTGCATCGTGTAGGTATAAGTTGTGCATTTCAGTAGTATCGGGGTCGCCACCTTAGTGAGTGATACACCCTATTGTGGGACCAGCGCAAGTATCTACAAGGTTAGGGAGTCGATCGAATGGGGAGGGTAGTGGGTACAACTAGTGGTGGTAGGAGCAAGTGGGCACCTACGAGAGTAGCTAGGAGTACACAAAGCTACCATTATTATGATTAGTAGGGAGGGATCATCTTTTAGTATGTAACCAGTATGTGGTACGGTGCAGAGCATATCTTATAGTGGCTAGTAGCGCAGTCGATGTTCTATCTTACTTATCTTGTTTACCTTGTCACATCTGCTTATGTTACAGTCATTTATTATATCTAGTTTATGTTCTTATCCTGTTACTTTACTGATTATATTGTTAAAGTCACTAGACGCGCCAGACTTATGTCTGACCCTTTTGTTTTGCCTCTTTTCTTTCTTTCCCTCCTCCCTAGGTCCTCAGGGTGGGATTAGTGAAGCTTGACTTGGATCTCTTTCTTCTTGAAGTGCTTGGAAGTGTTGAAAGTAATGCTCAACTTTATCTCTTTATCATTATGGCTATCTGGAGTGGGATTATGGTTTTGCTTTTATGTAATCTGATAATAATTTTGTTCAAGATGGATATTTGTGTACTTGGCTTTAGTATGTGGTTTTGATGTTGTAACCAAACATGTTTTGTTTTTCCGCTGAAATGAATAAATTTTGAATTTTTAGTACCATTTTATATATCTGTCTTGTGATGTTCTATTCTATACTCTTATAACGCTCCATGAAAGTTAATACATTCCCTTAGTGAGCAACATTAAATGACGTAGGGTGTTACAACTATGTCGCTATATATATATTTATAATCAAAACCAAAATGTCGTATTGGAAATTGATTCCATCATGAGTCATGGCAAGGGATGTACTCCTCGCCGACTTTGGGACACTATAGCAAATGCCTCAGGGTTACATACTCTGGGCAAGCCCTGGATCATCCAAGGCCAGTCCTCTCTTACGTTTGAGGATTAGTTATTCTTGAACACACGTTTCCTGGTCCTATCCAACCTATCCATCAGCTCCGTAGTGACTGATATATCGGAGGTGCCTTGCTATCCATCATCCACATAGGTAAAAATATATAAATGTCGGGCTTCATACCATGACATCACCCATAGCTAGAAAGAAACGTCATGTCCTTCTTGGGTCCCTTATCCCGTTTTTGACTAATACCGAGGTGTGAGGCTCGTGAATTAAAACTATACACAAAGCTATGCTATTTAAAGTCGTGCTTTGATCATCAACTACAAGACTCTACTTTTCAACAAAAGCCTTGATGATTTGATTCTCAACATGCCACATTGACATTCCACGCCATGCGACTGATGTCTATAGATATATAACCTCTAAGCTCGTACGTCTTAAAGAAGGGTGTTAAGCAAGAGAATAAATTCTCCACCACCAGACAAATATATATTTAATAGAGATTAATCAACATAGAATAAAATCCAATGTCAGACACACATCCATTCACTAGTCCATTCTGGGTCTGAATGAAACCGGAGCCACCTTATTCCTCGTTCCATATGTCCAATACGGAAGAGAGGCCCTCGCATATCCGGACAATCAACAAATACGTCCGGACCACTACCGCTGTAACCCCCTTCATGGGAGCTAACCAAATCCAAGGCATCAGTAGTAATCCATTTGATGTGAAGATCACCGGTCTTTTACCGTCTTCATATCTTCGACTTTTAATCATCGATCAATTATTTGAAATGAGAATTAACTCGGCCTTTTCAAATAAATCACGTATACATAGAATTCATATCAATTCTTTTCAGGGTTAAATCATTTGACATTCACGTTTCAATTCAATATAATAATTTCATGTCAAATACATCTATCCATCAGAATATCCAATAAACCAAGTAAAATCGGTTTATTTCCATTCCATATCATTTACAATATTTTAAAATGATTTATCGCTAATTTTATTTATATAAAAATAGCTAATTAAATGACGCTTCAGGTCATTCCCTGGCGCTATTTTTCTTCAGATTTGAATTACACATTTCTCAAAATCTAACCTGTGGAAGTTAACGAATTTTATATCGTTGGAAAGAACTTTTCAAAGCGGACCCAACGGTTCCATTTTCGGGAAAATCCGACGTCGGATCCCTTGGTATAATCGTTTAAAGTTAATATTCGAAAATGTGAACTGCAGCTGTGCGATTTGTTTTATTTTAATATATATATAATTCATTCGACGATTTCCAAACCGTTTTCACTTCAAAAATTTGGCTGATGCCTTTAAATTTCGGAAAATTTCGCTATAGCCTCCTTTGTACGGAGAGGAGTTTCGAAATTTATTGGGCCGCATTAGGCACCCAATAAATCCAGAATAAGCATACACAATTTTTAGTGACTAATCTAAGCCCAAGGGAGAGTATAAAAATCATTTTTCAAGAGAATAAATTTTCGTCACCTTGTCCAATGTTGGAAAATAAATAATCCTTGTGTCGTATCTAATAACAAGAGAGACGTGATTATTGTCAACTCCAGACCCGTGTGGGGTTTTATTAAATCTGACAATTTACCGTTATATTTTATTTAGTCCATATCAATCCATAATCCGTTCAACCTGTAATTCAGTCCTCGCCTTACAAGCATCTCGCTTGTACGATAATTCCAACCTCGTCACATAAGCTCCAAATGCTTATGTGGTATATGATAGAGTATGTTATCTTCACGAAGTATGCCATGTACTGTAGTTCAAAATTGATTGTTGCTATCCTATGGCGATGTTTATAATCTCACACAGAACAACCAGCACACTGCATCCAATGGCATTCACAAGAGTTTATATAATAAATAAAATTTCACAGCCAACTTACTAAGGTTTACCTATTTGTCGGGCATGCAAATAAATTCACTACTCAATAGCCAATCCATTTACCTATTTTGCATATGTATATATATGCATATCTAAGCTAAAAAATATAATTTTAGCGAAAGAATATTTGTTTCCCTACATGACAATTTTATTCACATCGTTACATGTTAAAAATAATATTTTTAACTAACAAATATTTATTACAACACATGACTATTTTTAACACTTCATATACATGATAAAAATAAAAATTTTGGCGAACAAAAATATATTTCAACACATGACTATTTTTAACACTTCCTACATACAACAAAATGTTATTTTTATCGTTCAAACAATTTATTTCCAAGATGAATATTTTTAGTGGTTCATACATACAATAAAAATGTTGTTTGTATTGTTCAAACAATTTATTTCAAACATGAATATTTTATATACTTCATCATACAATAAAAATGTTATTTTTATCATTCAAACAATTTATTTCAAACACGAATATTTTATATACTTCATACATACAATAAAAATGTTATTTTTATCGTTCAAACAATTTGTTTCAAACATGAATATTTTATATAGGTCATATATACAATAAAAATGTTATTTTTGTTGTTCAAACATGAATATTTTATATACTTCATACATACAATAAAAATGTTATTTTTATCATTCAAACAGTTTATTTCAAACATGAATATTTTATATACTTCATACATATAATAAAAATGTTATTTTTATCGTTCAAACAATTTATTTCAAACATGAATATTTTATATACTTCATACATATAATAAAAATGTTATTTTTATTGTTCAAACATGAATATTTTATATACTTCATATACATGATAAAAATGATATTTTTATCATTCAAACAATTTATTCAGCACATGAATAATTTTACTACTTCACATACATGAAAAAAATGATATTTTTATCCTTCAAATAATTTATTCAACACATGAATAATTTATATACTTCATAAATACGGTAAAAATGTTATTTTTATCGTTCAAACATGAATATTTTATATACTTCATACATACAATAAAAATTTCATTTTTATTGTTCAAACATGAATATTTTATATACTTCATACATACTATAAAAATGTTATTTTTATCGTTCAAACAATTTATTTCAAACAAGAAAATTTTATATACTTCATACATATAATAAAAATGTTATTTTTATCGTTTAAACAATTTATTTCAAACATGAATATTTTATATGCTTCATACATTCAATAAAAATGTTATTTTTATTGTTCAAACAATTTATTTCAAACATGAATATTGTATATACTTCATATACATGATAAAAATGATATTTTTATCATTCAAACAATTTATTCAACACATGAATAATTTTATTATTTCACACATACAATAAAAATGTTATTTTTATTGTTCAAACAATTTATTTCAAACAAGAATATTTTATATACTTTATATACATGATTAAAATAATATTTTTATCATTCAAACAATTTATTCAACAAATGAATAATTTTATTACTTCACATACGTGATAAAAATGATTGTTTACCATTTAAACAATTTATTCAACACATGAATAATTTTATTACTTTCACATACATGATAAAAATAATATTTTTATTATTCAAACAATTTATTCAACACATGAATATTTTTAGTGGTTCATACTTACAATAAAAATGTTATTTTTATTGTTCAAACAATATATTCAACACAACAACTATTTTATATAGTCCATTTCAGAAAATTTCGGCATTACAACGGCAGGGTATTTAGCACCGGCACCGTGTCCAACACGGCTCCTCTACTATCCTAGGTCTGGCAGCATTACAATAATTTCTTTTCCATAATTTCCACAAAACCATTCATTTTTACAACACAATGAATGTACCATAAACACAACCAATTTTGTTGCAACCACAATCAATCATTCACAATCACAATCAATTTCCACAACACAATCATCACACAATCAATTTATATCGTCTATGTTCTGTGGATGAGGGGAGTATACGTACATACATACATATATATATATATATGTATTTATTTCCATTTCAATTTCATTCAACGCATATATGATTTATACAACGTATGTATAATTTATACTTCACTTATATAATTTATACAACGTCCATATATGAGATATGCAACACGTATATATTTATACATCAATTATATAATTTATGCATCGCTTTTGCATTCCAATTTGAATTTTTAAATCTCACATTGGGTTCCACTCCTTCTAATTTGTAAAGAGCTCCAAATGCGTTCTAGTCTCTTCTATAATGTAGTGTATGATGTCGCAAGTCCGATGTCTCTTGTTTCACTGGTTTTCAATAACATACAAAAAAGATATGATTTTTATTCGATTAACCAACTTTGCAATGCTTTAAAGTGTTATGAACAGTTTAAAATAACTCAGTCGTTACCTCTCAGTTTGGTTGAAAACTAGAGTTCAATCTCGGGCGAAATTGGAAGCAATTGAAGGCGATCGGGTTATGCTACCTTGTAGAACTCTGGAAGGTGCACCAACGGGGGGTAGTCACGTCAACTCGAACGATGGTGGAGGGAGAATTCTGGCGATGAATGGCGGATCTTCCCGGAGGTGATTCGACGAAAATACTCAACGATAAAATACCAGACAAGTATGGATTTGAAGCTGGGGATGAGATCTACAAATTCCCCTGAAGAACCACTTAATTTTATTGCGTGGATTAAGAGTTAATAAGGAGAGAAGGAATGAAGAGCAGCCGCCGTCAATATAAGGGTTACGGTTTTTTTCTCTGAGTGGATTTAATGAAGGGAGAAATTTGATTGGCTTATATTTATATTTAAATTATTTAATTTATTTAATTCCAAAAATATTTGTTTCTCCATACGAATTCCAAATCAAACCCAACAAGTGTTGCCCCAAGCTAAATACCCTTATCCTGGACACAATGGAAAATGTTTCATAAGCTCATTCGATTGTTTTAGTCAGTTATTCTCAAAATTAAAATATAAAACATTCAATATTGGATTTGAACGTACCTTTTAATTTACCGGGGCCACATACCGATTCCCAAAATTCCTGAAAAACAAATCTAGCTTTGTTTTAATGCTATGGTCCCAACGAAACTAATTTCATCGAATTTGGAGACCGTTTGAAAAATGGCCTTTTCCTAGTCGATACAATTTGCACTATATTTGCAAAACACATTTTATTCTGCTACACTCACATATTAATTCCAAAAATTATGGTAATTTAAATCTAGCAATAATTTGACATCCCAGATCCAACAAAAGTAGTTTCGTCGGAAACGGAGGTCGTTTGCAAAATGCCGATTTTTAAGGGCTTTGTTATTATTTAAAAATGGAAATTTTGAATTCTGACCAAATTTCTGTTAAAATTACTCAAAATAAAAATTTCAAATTGGTTCTGATTTTCCGGGTTGTTACACAATTGTTTAGTGATATGTAAACCAATGGGTTGACAAACTTGTATAAGCGTTATTTATTTTTTATTTCAATGCTTGCACAGTTGTAAAATGCACTCTGGATGTTGTATGGATTTTTAATGATCGTTTATCATTATTGTTGTATACATGCGATGTATGATATACATATAATTGAAATTACATTGTAATGGATTGAGTCTAATTCCAGTTCAGATTAACGAATATTTTAAAATAATATTCAGTGAATAATCAAATGTGATTTTGATGTTTGATTTTGGATGGACACAAAATTACTGAAATGTGAAGCCATGTTAAGTAGTTAAACACCGTTTTAACATGAACGAGATTTTCTGCTGATTTTATTCATTATATAATGAATATCGAAAAGTGATTTCAAAATCTGATATTTTGAAAATATTATTATTTTAATATTATAATGATATAGAATATTCAATTTTTAATTAAAATTGAAATAGAAGTGGGAATCATTTTAAAATGAATTTATAAATATTTTTTAAATACGTTTCGAACCGGAATCGACAATATATATATATATATATATATAATATATATATATATAATGGCCTGAATAGAACGTGCCACGCAGCGACCGTTCGCGAATTTCGACCATTAACTTCAAATTGATGTACGGGAGATCCGACCGTCAGATTCTCCTAAAACCAGAACTGTTGGGTTCATATCGAAAAGAGATTTCCAATGAGTATAAGAGATTTGAAATATAACAGTTAGATTTGAGATATATCTAAATCAATTTCAGAAAATGTCCCCTATAAATGCAGTTCGGTGGCCGTTATTAGCAACCGACTGTAAGGGCCTTAATAAAATTATTAAAAATTATGTAAAATCATAATAAATGATTTGGAAAGATTTTGGACTGAAAATTCCAAGTTTTGAAAAGAAAATTGCTATTTTTATCAAAATGAACTAGTTATTAACTAGAATAATAATCCAATGTTTTTAAATAAATAAATTGGATTTGAAAATGGTTTTAAAATAATTAGAATTTTCCAACAAATAAATTGGAATGGATTTGGAATGGAAATAATTTTTGGAATATTTCGATATTGGATTCTGTAATTATTCGGATATTGTTGAGGAATTTGGAATATATACATATATATATCGTTATTCCCAATACGAGATCCGTTGGTTTCAGAATTTGATATTGAATATAAGCCGATATAATTTCTATTCAGAGCCTTGTATTTGATATCAAATTGGATTTTGGGTTTGTCATGAACGATGTCTTAAATAACACTGTTCTTAAACCCAACTGAGAAAAGAATAAGTCTTTAAATTAAGATTTAATGAAATTTTCCAATTAATTAATATTTAACGGGAATTGAATAAAAGAATTGGATTTTTGGGTTTATCGTGAATGGTGTTTTAAATAACATTTGTTCTTTAACGCAATTAACAATGAAGAATATGATTTGGAATTTAAAATCTTTTAATTAAGATTAATGGAATTTTCCAAAGTAAAGTTTTCCAATTTAATATATTAAATTAGAATTGAATGGAATTCGATTTGGTAATAATTAAGATGAGCTTCTGTGAGGGAAGACCGTTACTATGTATGGAATTTAAAAGGCTTTGTTGTTATTCCATTTATATTATTAATCTGATATGGGAATTCATATCAATTATATACTATTATGATTTCCGTGTAGATTCCATTCTAATGGAAGATGATTTTGGGTTTATCGTGAACTGTGTTTTAAATGACACTCGTTTTTTAACCCAGTTAAAAACAGGATTTATTTCCTAAATTTAAATAATCATTAAATAATGATTTTTAGAGATTAAAACTAAGTGGAGTTTTAATTAATATTTAATTAGATTGAAATGTTAACATGGTAATTAAATTTGACAAATTTGAGAAGTGTTTGAAAATGGAGTATCACCAGTTTTACTTCATGCGATAGTTAAATCTTTAATTAGATTGGAACATAAAATGGTAATTGAATTTACTGATAACACAGTGGTGTTAGATATGGAGTACTACCATCTTTGCTCCATGGGTTGAATAGGTTGGGATGGGATAATAAAATGAATGATTACTTCGGTAAGTTGTTAATCCCGACTAGTTTGACAAACCTTAATTTGGTTTAAACTGTGAAAAGGTACTATAAAATCTTTTGAAATGATTTCCAAAGAAATGGATTAAACAGTGTGTTTAGAAGTGATAATCTTTGATAAGATTAATGAGAACCTTTCCAGAATAAAGAAATATGAATAAAAGAATATTCTGGATTGGAGTGAGGCGTATGATGTGTTGTTATAGCACTTGATTATAAGATACGCGAGTTATTCAGAAAGAATGGGTTTAACCCATTCTGAATAATTGATACGATGACAAACAGTCAAAGAGATTGAAGACAGTGCAAGACCGACGTTCTTTATATCGAATGAATGGGTTGCTACTGATATCCATAATTGGAGTAGCTACCTTGAAGGGGCTACAGTGGTAGCCACCGGATGTATTTGTTGATTGTTCGGATATGCGAGGGCCTCTCTACTGTATTGGACAAACGGGACGAGGAATAAGGTGCCTCCGGTTTCGTTCAGACCTAGAACGGACTTGCAAATGGATGGTGTGTCTGACATTGTATTCATTATGTTGTATTCATTGATCTATGCTAAATATATATCTGTTTGGTGGCAGAGAATTTATTCTCTTGCTTAACACCCTTCTCTGAGACGTACAAGCTTAGAGGTTATATATTGGTAGAAATCAATGGTATGACATGGAATGATATTGTGGCATGCTGAGATGCAGTGATCCAAACTTTTGTTGAAAAGAAAAGTTTGGTGGATGATGATCAAAGCATAGCTTTGTGTAGCATTAATTTGCGAGCCTCACACATCGGTATGATGGTGAACTGATGATTTGATCAGTATACTTTCGAGAGGAGGATGGATTTGGTCGATCGAGATGGGCTGGGTGTGGTCGCTACACACCGGGTTGGGATATGGCACACCCCCAGATTCCCAAAAGGATAGAGTACACGGTGTTTTCTCATGCACAAGACGTAAACCGTTGAGATACTTGATATCCTGGATGTAGTGCGGATGTGTATTACGGCGTTTTCCTATGCACGGGACGTAAGCCATTGAGTATTACACTACGTGATCGATCTTTCGGATCAATAGTCATCATGATGGAAATCCAACTTCCAATACCATATTTTACGATTTTAGTTGTGTACTATTGGCGGCATTGTGGTATGGGACATTCATGTCGTCTATGATTGATACATTCATATTTGAAGTTGATTTCTTCACTTATAGTTATAATAAAAGATAAATTTCGCATACCAAGCATATTTGGCAATTATAAGGTAAAAATCTATCCTCTGGCTTGCGTTGCATTGTGTGATGGGACATGAGTCTTATAGTAGCTTCATTATTCTTTATTTAGCATTGCGCTATTTGTTTTATGCACTAGTATTTTGGGGTAAACCCGTTCCGTGTTAGCGACGTGGTCCCATGAATCACCTAACTTTAAATTAAAAAGTTAATAACCATTTTATTTCTCACACCTGGCCCATGACTGACTCAGAGTTTATTGTTTCTACCTAAACTCTGGGTGCCCATATTTTCCACACGGGCAGCTAGTAGTTTTGGTTTTCGCAGATATTTCTTTTCCTAGGATCCTGGATTACAGCTGGAGTTATATTCGGAAAGCTTTGTATCCGTGTATTTCATTCAGTTGTGTTAGTCATTGTATTTATGCATTTAAATTTCCGCTTCTTTGTAATTTCTTAATCTCTGATATTTATTTTTCTGCTGTATATTATTTATTTATCCTCTGATATCTTGTACTTTGATGTCAATTATTATAATAGCAATGAAATGTTGTATTGTTTGTGTTCTGATGAGTCGTGTTCTCAAAGCAATCCGAGATTTCTCGTAAGGGGAAGTTTGGATCGTTTCACTTTATAGGGCGGTTGTAATTGTTTGGGTTGTGTAAGTAATCAGTAGTATCCCTTGTATCCATTAAATCAAGGTGGTTGGAATCAGTTGTATCCCTTATTGCCATGAAATGAAGGTGGTTGGAATTGGTGGTATCCCTTGTAACCGTGAAACCAAGGAGGTTGTAATTGACTTTTTATATAATAATAAAACTATGCGCAATCCAGTGTTGCGTGGGACTGGACGTAGGAGAAATCCGAACCAGTATAAAATCTGGTGTGTTCTTTCCTTTTCTGCATTTTTATTTTTGTTTATCTGTGTATTTGTGTTTGATTTTGTGTGTGTGATTGTTTCTATGGTGCTTGATGCACATAATAATTCATATAAATTTTAGATTTTGTTTAAATTCTTAAAAACACTATTCGCCCCCTCTAGTGTTAGTTTTGCCTTAACGATCCATTCTGCAATCCCTAATAACTATGGTTATTGTAAATTATGCCTAATTAGTGGAATTGACATATTTCTAAATCTGAAGAAATATAAATATATAATTTGGAATAGTTGATGCAAATTATGCAAAAATATTATATTTATATTTATACGTACATCAGCACCTCTTTTCCCTTAATAGTCTTTTTATCATATCTCTTATGATTTCAAGATAATGCCTTTTTATTCAAAGGGAGAAAAATGACATGTTTACAACAATTAAGCCAAAACCAACAACATTGAATACAAATAGGTTTAATTCATTTTAAATATCACAATCACAAAATTCACCTTTTTATCCAAAGTCACATAATTTATCATTTAACACTGTAATAGAGATCTGGAATGTAACTACATCTAAATGGTGTTTAAAGGGACAAATTACCAGATCTACAATGCTTTTACAAAAACTGCAATATATTTTACAGCATAACTATAGGAATATATGTAAACAATTTTAAGAATCCTACAATTCATAATATGCATAACCCCAATTTACAATTTAATGTTTTAACAATGTTTACATTCAGGTCTGATGGGTGTCAATCTAATTAAACAATTTAATGCACATATCTAATAGAAATAGACATAAAAATTGAGATCTATTACAAATGAGATAAATATGTTATTATAAAGGTGTACATAAATTTCCCACTTACCTACCAGCATCCAAATTCAAAGTTTGAACCTTTTAGGCCTCCAATTCCCAAATTATTATAAATCTACAATAAATCTGAAAAGGGGATAATTTCATATCTATGGAGATGTAAGAAAATAGGAAGAGAGAAGAGAATCTACTATTGAGCGCAAATTTGCATTATTTTCCATTGGATATACTAATCCTCTCAATTCTATATGATTTGGATTTAATTTGTTGTATAAGAATATATTTTCATTTAACAAATTAGGTTTGGAGAAGGAGGAAAATGGTAGAGCTTCGCTGCTGCCCACAGATTTGTGTTGAAAAGAATGAGGCCTTAGCCATTTATTTATAGGAGCGGAATTGGCCTTGGACCATTAGATCTATTTTAATTAGAATCCGTCCATTCGATAAAAATATATGATAACCTAACCTTATAAAACCTAGTCGTCACTGGGTGTTTTGACGCCCAGTGGGTCGACCACTATGGTCGACCGTTTGGGTCGTAAAATGCCCAGGTCAGCTAGCTGAATAAGGTATATTATATATAAAAATTATGATTTATTTATTTTCCGTCCATTATCGTATTTCGTCCGTAAATGTTTCATATAGACTCCGTTCGTGAAACTTCAAACATGAAAGTTGAACAGAATTCATATGCATTGGTTAAAATTTTGTGGTCAAATTCCATCATTTGCAAAAACTACTATTTTTGAAAATCTGATAATTAATTTATATTGCCGAAATTCTGGGTTGTTACATTTCTTCTCCAAGTGAACTAGCTGTTTGAGAGCAAAGGCATTAAGAGAAGAACCCCTGGATTTTCGGGAAAAAATCTCCAATCCAAGCATATATGTGTAAGCATTAGGGGCAAGCTGACTTAGAGCAATGTTGAGGTGATGGAGGAAGTCAGAAATAAAAAGGAAAATGTATGAAATAACCTTTCCAGATGTGGATAGCAATAGCTGTGAAGAACCCTTACGGGGGCTTATCGATGTTATCACCTACCTTCGAAGTAACGACAATAAATCCTGAAATACCAAAATCTTCCAACATGGAGTTAAGTTCCTCTTGGGAGGAAAAGAATGAATGCTTCTCAATAGAAATCTTTTGATAGACTTCCTTCAGAACCTATTAGGAAGGTTCACTTCAACTAGCAACAGGAGTATTAGAACTCGCCTTTTTAGCTTGTTATGATGCTGCCAGGTGATATTGTTCCAGTTATAATAATATAAAATGGTAAAAGAATGAGATTATGTTATGTATGAAAAAGAACCTTTTGTCCTTACCAAAACCCATCAAACAACATAATATGCAATCATGATTATTCAAATGCCACTATAATAAAATATCTAAAAAGGCTTTCGATATGGATTAAACCGGTTTTGCTACTAAAATATGTTGGACAATTTTCGATTATTATAATCTATTCTTTTACATTGGGGATTTTGGATTCAAACCTGAATCCTGGAAACAAAATCCTATGGTCTTACGTATGATTGAAATTAGGAAAATAAGAAAATTCATAGTATAAGTAGGAATTTCAAATTACTAAGGAATAATTAGGCTAACGTTTGAATTTAAGCTCGATTTCAACATAAAATACGATCACTTAACAGTATTCGTAATTGATTTTTAAACAGTTTATTGAAAAAAATATTTGAGGAAAAAAAATCAAAGATTCAAAGTTTTGAGGGAAATATTAGATTCAAAATTTATTTTGGAACGTAACTGCGAAACCAAATCAATAATATTCTTTGCCTTAGTCTTTGATCTCAATAAGCTATGATAATCAAGATATTTTCAAAACATTGGACCTCATGTATAAATTCTTCGAATGCAGGAAAGTAAGAATGAAGAAAATACAACTGTTTATAAAGAAATATTTTCAATCGTACAACTGTAAGATCAAATCTGAATGGATTAAACAAAATTCCAAAAGGAGGGAAAGTTAAACCATCGCACGAGAAAGTGGCCTGTTGGATTTAATGACATGAAAAGTCAAGAATACTGCAATTATTTGCGTCAAAATAATCAAGGGATACTGAAAGCCAAAGTTAAGGTGAAGGAATGTTGAAGATAATAATCCTTCAGTATAGTCAGAACCATTCCATCAGATAATTGCTTTGGAGTCGAAGTTGGAAAGGAAAAGGATTCTCTTCTATATGGAAAGATTATACAGGTGAAATCCGAAATGTGTGATTTTGAAAATAGTTGTAGCACCTAGAAAGAGCTAGGGATATCTTTCGGTTAGCCTGATGGATGTATGCAGAAAAAGCACAAGCCCTTATCAGATAACCATTGCAAGAAAGCATCATATACAAGATAAGACAACACAACAAGTAATGTCAAAAACCAGTAGCGATCACAATTTCACTTCTCTTGTAGACGACCAAAGCTGACAGTTCCGAAAGAGCCGTTCCAGAGAACCTTGAAGTGACACACTACGTACCATCCAAGAATATAGCAGGCCTCTTCATAGACATTTATATTCTTTCCAATGAAAATCTAGGACGAAGCCCATATGATGAAGAACAGACTAACCTGTACTTATAAATACGGCCCCATGGGTCCAAGAATCTAGGCCGGATTTCTCATTCTCAATTTGTAGCTATAAGGATATCTAAATCAAACTAGGGAAAAAGATTGTAGCCTCAGAAGTTATCAATAAGATATTTAATCAAGAAATTGAGGTAATGAAATGGTAATTTACGAATTATTATACTATAATACTCTTGAATCCTTGCAAGTACGACACCAAAACTGTACAAAAGATAATAACTCAGTTGAAACACCTTTTGGAAAACCCAACAGGTCTTAAGTATTGGGATAAAGTAACTACATCTATGTTGGTAGTTGTATATCTAGAAACACATAAACTTATAGCTAAACGATGATTTCCAATGATGATCCAAACTAGTTAGAACTCCGAGCCCCTTTCATAAGACTATAGAGACCCCTTCGTCAACCTAACCAGAACCACATAAGTGATCTACTTGATAGTTTATTACAGGAGTGTAACGAATCTCAAAACCCCACACTAGGAACTTCTTGTATGACCTAAAGGCTAACTACGAAACCCATAGGAAAGCATCTATATAATCTAACATAGCAGAGATCGAAAGCTTCTTTAATATGGTCTTTTAAACATTATTCGACCAACGTCTGGTCATATGAGTTTTTTTTTCTATAGGACATACTTTCGGAAGTCACCAGAAGTACTAAATAAGAATTTTGTTATGGAAATAATATCTAAACATAGCTATAACTTTTACAAGTAAAATAATTTACAGGAATACATCAATTTGGGGATGTCAACCATAATTTTGGCTAATAACTTCTAACATCTAAAACACTCATACTTCTATTCCAATCTTGTATTTTTGCTACTTCAGTAGGGTCTGCCACTATTACTTGTCCTGATATGACATAACTTATGATTCTCACTTCTTCCTTTCAAAAGTGACACTTAAAAACTTAGCTCTTAACTAGTGCATTCCCATAATCCCTAACACTATTCCTAGACGCATTTATGTTCCTCCTCGGTCCTAAGTGACCATCAATTTTTGCCTCCAACTCTCGTTGTTCGCTAGCGTTATTCGCCTTAAAGGCTTCACTATAGGTCTGGCTATGTCGACTGGATCAATTTGAAATCCTATGACCTTGTCAAAGACAAAAAGAAACTCCTTGGTCATTAACATAGTTGACAACCCATCCTACGAAATTTCATGGAAATGTAAGAAGCTAACCAATAACCTGTCCTCTGGTAGGCGGTGTATCACAACCTTTCTTCGTTCTACATTTTTGATTCTTACCTAGAGCATCTCGCAATCCACTATAGCTGTATATACCTTGAGTCAGTCCATACCAAAAGTAATCCCAAATCCAACAAAGTTTAAAACAAAACAATCACAAACAAAAGAGGAACCTTGACTCAATAAAACTAGACTATGACAAATTATACAAAGACTAGTGGATCCTTGTACAGGGTTAGTCACAATCAATGGTCTATCCAATCCCAAATTCCAAACCTAGTCTATAAAATAGCTCATTGCAGATAAAGAATGTGATACTTTGGTATCAAACTAAACTCTAATAGAAACATATATAATGTAAAGATGACCATGCACAACAACACCCTTCCCTTACTCTATGGCACAAGGAACTATTAAGGTAGCCGACACATTGTCCAATGCAATAGCCTTAACAATACGCTTATCCTTTGGTGGCTCTAAGAAATTCTTCAATTATCTAGACTTATCACAATTTAAGCATTTCTTCTCAACCTTGGTTGCCTTGCGGTCCCCAGAATAATGGCCTTTCTCATTAGTTGTTGCAGACCAATCCCCCTATTCTTTTTCTTATTTAATATACCATTTCTTATTGTTGCTACTTCCTTTCACGATTCTACCTTTTCTTATTTCCACTACCCTACTATGATTTTGATTCTTCTTTCTACACAAAATCAACGGCAGCGTCAATCTTCTTCAGAAACATGCTCTAATATCTAAGGGCCCTCTCAACCTATTTCTAGATGGAACATCAATGCGGTTAACAAGCTTCTTCCTTAGATATTCATATATACTGATGGTAAACTTCTTGTTCTTCCTTAAGGTAGTATTAATAAATGATATTCACACATAGGAAAGGATTCAATCTCTGCATCATACTCAAAAGTTGAATTACCAGTTTGTTATAACTAAGTGAACCTCTTGAAGAGAATAGACTTTTGAATTGTGAAAATGAACTTATCCTCAACATTAGTCCTAAAATGTTCCCAAGAAATCTATTCTTCTAGGGACTCGATGGGGATAGCATTCCACTAATATATGGCTCGACCTTGCAGTCACCTCGAAGAAAGCTACCTCTTCATCACATCATCTATTCCAAGATAGCCAAAAATGTGACTATGGGCTTTCAACCAATTCTGGACTTCTATAGAAAATCCATTTCGACAAATGGTTTGCCACCAAAAGAAGAGTAGTCCTTATATAACTTGGAAAAATCAACCTTAGGTGCTTGCATATGAGCACCACCATCTATTTCCACTTTTGGAGTAGGTAATCTCCTAATAATTGATGTCATCATGGACTTGAACATACCTGGGTAATCGGGTGCAACGATGCTCGGTCCTCCTCCCTCACCACTTACTCCAGAAGTGGAGTTGTTCCCAACAACGTTTATTGGTCATCAACTCATTCTTTTTATTTAAAAACAAATGATTAGTCTTTTCCAAAAAAAGCTACAATGGTGCGCAAGAGCATGTTGTTACACTATACTATATGTTATACAATTACCATCCAAACCAATCAAGAATAGTCTCTCATACGCATAATAACTCTCTACCACTTTGGATAAATCGATTAATTAAATCTCTGATACCAATGGGACAATATCCCCATGCCTTGTGCACTATTAGACAAGAGCGATGCATTAAATACTATGCCAGGTCGATATGGAATGGTCATCAAAGAAAAATGAATAAATAAATAGAGCCTATCGTATTTCTTAGAGCGAATGGATAGTATATAACATGAAAATATACAACAGAGTATCAGTGAAGCATGATAAAGTTGAAAATCCCACCATCTAAATGCATCATAAAATTGGTATGAGAATTCATTAATCTTTACACAAATAAAGCCTTATTACAATCTCTCTATGAGTATATGAATAAAAATAGTGGAAATGGATAGCTACGTAGAAGAATAATACACCAACCTCTAACTCATTCTCAATCAAAAACATCATCTTCTAACTTCTAGCTAGTCTTCTCATCAGCATCATTAATAAGAACCAAAGATAATAAGAGGAAAAAAATTAGGTCATACAGCAGTCTGGTGTGAGCGATAAATGGTTACAACAAAATATGATAAGAAAATTTCAAGTTACATACCTGAACTATCCCTATAACTAAAAAGTTAGCACATATTAACTAGATAAAATATGCTACTCAAATAATAAAAGAAATAGAAACTTCACAGAAGAGAAAAAAGAATCTAAGCATCCTCTTTCATCTCTTTATTTCCCAATCCAACATTTCACTTTAGTATCCTAAGGTGATAGCTTCCTAGAGAAATAAGATAAATAACATCCATATCAGTCGTTACATCCATCAAGCAAAATCCTGGTTGTTACCTTCCAAAGCCTTGAATACATTGATAATCGATATGACTATCCTCGCTTATGCTAGGAAAAACACCCCAGTTCTAGTCGGACTAATATGTTTCCCAACACATTTTTCCTTCCTAAGATAACTAGATCCCCTTGTCTAGGCAATCCATGGTACATGACCATAGTTACCAGTCATAGTAGGCAATCCCAAGATACCCTTGTTTCGAGTCTACACAATCTTAGAAGACTCCGAGCTATTAGTGATTCGTTGGCACTCTCAATCATAAGATCCATCCATAAATCCATTTCTAGATCCGAGTACCACTCAAACCAGTCCATTATCCCACAGCCTCATTCCATCCCAAGTTTCCTATGCACTTCTTCGACCGCATCAGTCTGAGTTCACAATCGAAGAGCCATAAATTCTATAGGCCATAACTTGCACCTCGTAGAAGCAATCAATGAACCACAAGTTCCAGCAAGCTCCTGAAGAAGTCTATTTATGCCACTATAGATTTCACCATCTTCTCACGCACCATGATGGATCGGTATCTATCCATACCATATTCATCACCATCGATCCATTTTCTTAGCCAAAAATGGCTAAGTCGCTTAATGGATATCCTCATGCCACCTTCTAATGCATCCTCATCAAGTTGATCACCTAGAACCCAGTCTAAGCCTACCGTTACTTATGTGGTCGGTCCATTTCATATCTAATATGTGGCCTGCACAATCAACTTTATATTTTAACCATACTTTTATAGTAGTCCCACCATCTTGCCATAAAAGTTGCACTTCCTTATGAAGCATCTACATAAACTGATGACGATCCATTACCTACGCATTAGTATTGATCCCAATCCTTAAACTATTTTCCACAAAAATTCTGGAGTACCTCCCTGACGTAGTTCCGAGCCTATTTGAAGTTTCTTAAGAATATGATGAAGTTTGATCCCAATATAACTTAATCTTCATCCTACGTCCTAATTCAAAAATTCACTAACAGCCAAATTAATCATAACATGCAATTCAATCATTCAAACAAAAATTGCAATCAGTTGTAGTCATATGCAAACACGTAATCACATACAAATAGTAACCCATCGATAACAATCATAGATCTAGCATAAATTAAGGCCAATTACTCAACAGTCATATAGGATTTAACAAATTAACTAACATATATCATAAGTATGTTATCCAAGAGATTCTTAACATGAAATTAACACGTATACTCAAGTTTATGATAAAATTAAGATATATAGTGATTGAAATGTCTAATTAAAACTAAAATCCAATATGAACATGTGAGACGTCATTATCACTCTCTGAAACCATCGACTTAATGCAATTTGGCATGGATCAAACTAGAATAGTGATGAAAATGCAAAATTCAATGGTTGATTGATAAGACCTAATTTTCTTGATGTAGATCTGATCTCCTGACGATGAATAGAAATGATTTGACATGAAGTAGAAATTAGATTTGAAAGAATTGAAATAAACTAAAGTAGATCATTGTCCAAACCTAATTTAAGAAAGAGGAATAAAGCCTCTAACTTTTCTTACAACACTTATTTATAATTGAGGGTGATTAGATTAATGAGCTTGCTAATCTCAGCCGATTAGCATTACTCTAATTATGTCTAGTAGCATTAAAAACTTAAAATTGTAATTTATGTTAAACCAGTGAACCATTTCTTAATGTTACCACTGTACAGAATGGACAACCACCATCTTAAAGCAATAGGACTAATTAGACCTTCTAATTCAGTCCATAACAAAAGATATTGGAAAAACCAAACTTTTTAGGGATAAGACAATCAGAAAAGAATCAGGTAAAATTCATGGATATGTAGTTCATCCCCATCGACCACATACCAAAATATTAGAATGATATAAGCAATTATGAATATCAATTTTACCATTTTTCAGCATCCTTATTTTATTTTTGTGTGGCTCTATTGCCTCCTTCCATCCTATGCAATCAAAACCCACCTCTCCCTTTCTCCTCCACCACCCAACCTCTTGTACTGAATCCAAATCCTCCTCTTCCCCAATGTTCTTCTGACCCTATCCCTGTGTCGTTCTTGTCCGTGTCGAACTTTCCAATCCCACCTTCCCTGAACCTTACTTCTTTACCTAACCCTGTTGTCATCCCTCCTTCATCTACAGTCTAATCAAACCCTAAACCCCAGAGTAAACATTATTGGATTTCCCTTCATATTTTTCTTCATCTTCCTCATAATGTTGGCAATTAAAATCCTATTCAATTGGAAATATCGTATAATGGTGAAAAAGTGGTGCCCTCACCTTTGATAATCGATGATGTTATAGAGATCTGGAATAGATATGCAAGGGGTTTCTGTAACACCCCGAATTTTTAACGACACTAAAGAGTATAAATTAAATAATAATTAATTTAATATTCAGAATTAGAGGAAATGGACTGCTGCATTGCGTCCGTCTTAAAATTTTTGTCAAGATAGACATTTGGTTTGCGTAAATCGGACACCGTATGAAGAAGTTAAGAGGGTTTTAAGTTTGTATACACAAAAAATATTTTATATATACGCATGAGTCAGAGGTGAGTCAGAGATGAGTCAGAGTTCTATCCAGAGGATTCAAATTCAAAAAAATTCCTCTGGGCATCAAAATTCATGCTCTATGGTGTTGACCTTCCTAGAGGGGTGTCGACCTAGGGGTCGACCCACCCACAGGGGTGTCGACATCCCTAGGGCTGATGTAGCATTCGGTTTCAGGGGGTCTGGCAGATATATATACATGTCCTATTTCTCATATTTTCTTCATTGGAAGTCATGGAGGCCATATGCTGCAGGAGTGCAAACTAAACCGTCTTCTACAACAACATATTTTGCAAATCCAATTCTAGATCCGTTCTTTCTCAATTCTCTAAACCTAATGCTATGAGTTCTAGTTGTTTTTTGGTTTAGATAAATTAAAGTATATTTTGAAAGACTATGAATTGGATATGTTGTAAAGTATGATTCTATGTTAACGTGAAATTCTATACTATGTCAATAACAAATCTATTTCCCTATATATAATACAATTGTGATTATCCTGTTATGTTGCCTATGTGGATCTTGACTTGTAACCATGTTATGGTGAATATATTTATTAAATAGGATAGTTGTAACATTGGCTAGATCTAGTTTCTTATGTAAATCACCTTTCACCTGTCATATTGTGATTGATCTAAATATGTTATAAACTTGACATGTGAAGCTGTTTTTAGATCTAAAACATGTTGCTATGTTACCTAACTATGCTAGATCTAAATAATTGGACACCTAATGTTTAATCTAGATCTCGTTATGCTTGCTGGAACATCATAATAGTTGCTACAAGTTAACAGTTTGATGTCCACCTTATTATGATGTTGGCCACATGTCCATTCACTTTGTTATTATGGCAGTTTATGTTCATGTTTATGCCAAAATATGTTGAAACTATCACCCTTGTTATATTCCCTTTTTATTGTTATAGCTAGGCTACTTTATAGCCTAGATGCCTCCAAAATACGTACGAATACGTTAGAGAGGAAACGGGGGAAAAGGGATTATAATTGGCATAATTTATGTAATATTTATATGAATTGGCATGTAATTCAAATGAGGAAAACATACAAATAGTTACCTATAATGACATAGGTAGATTTGGATTAATTTGTAATGTTTAGCAATTTACAATTAGGAATTGTAAATTGTACTTATGACATGAGGTTAGGTTAGGTTACGTTAGTGTTGGAAGTCTGCCCGGACCCGACCGGCATATCCAGCAACCACTAATGTTGAACCTAATGTGGGAGGTCTAAGTACGCAAATACGAATCGGGCTAAGACACGAGGTTAGGCCCTATTGTGGAATAAGACTACCCGGACCCGACCGGCATATCAGCATCCACACGTTGTAGGCCTAATATGGGAGGTCTAGCCCATTATAACCATAATTGGACATGGTATTGAATTGGACTACTTAACCTAATTTAAAGATTGTATGATTATGAACTTAAGTTAGGGTTAAATAAAATTGGATGGATAGTGGGTGGGTTAAGTAAACTAGAGGGGGTGGGTAATATTTATATATAGGCCCATGAACTTAGCCCAATAAGGTTATGTAATTAAAGACACCTAGTGGTATACATAACCGATAGATAATGTAATGAAGTTATGTAATTAAAGACACCCTTTAGGGTAAGCATAACTGACATAGGGCAATGTATTTAAAGATACCTAAGGGTATACATAGTCAGTGGAAAACCTAGTGGGGAATACAAGACAAAGGAGAGAGCATATATCACATTGTGTGGGACCCATTTCATTTAGTAACCCGGAGTAGGTATCAAATAAAGAACTCCGTACTAGGTGGAGAAAGGGGCATGCTTACTGATTGATTGTAAGAGATCCAAACGAGACGGATGGTGTGGGCGACGCAAACTGACAGGGGACATGTGTGTGCATGGGCCGAGCAGAGGGGGCTAAGACGACCGTGACACCAGTAGTATGGTTGTGCATACGTTGGGTCGCCACTTTAGGAAGTGATACCTCCTACTTTGGGGCCAGCACAAGATATCTACGGAGTAGGGAGTCGATCGATTAGGTTAATGGTTAGGTACACTCGAACGTATGCCCTAAGTCTACCAACTTATATCGGAAGGGATCATCTCATTTTAGTTATACTAGTAATAGTGCGGAGTAATCATTAGTGAGACACATACACCTTATCTTGCTTACCTTGTCACATCTTCCATTTATGAAGTGATCTCTCTCTTATCCACTTTATATGGTTATCATGTTGCTTTTATTTATCTACTGGCTAACAGTAACTAGACTCGCTAGAATTTATGTCTGACCATATTGTTTCTCCTTCTTTCTTCTATCCCCCTCCCCAGGTTCTCAGGGAGGAAACACTCGGACTTAATTAGGAATCAGATATCATCTTGCTAGGAGCTACTTCTGAAGTATGGCTCAAGTTCTTGCCTCTACCATGGCTTAACTCTTTTAATTGGGGGAATGATGCTTTTTTTTACTTATGTACTCTAATGAAGCAAGACAAAAGTTATTTTATTGTAAGGATTTTTGTGACTTATGAAATTGTGGACCACAATATTATGTTTTATGGTTGAAATAAAAATTTAAATTTTCCGCTGCTGCCTTATTTATATCTGTCTTGTAATTATTCTATGTCTGTGTACCTATAGCGCTTCACAAAACTTAATGTATTCACTTAGTGAGTGACATTAACGGACGTGGGGTGTCATAATTTCTTTCTGGAAACCCCTATCATATACAATGGTAATAGAAACTCTAAGAGTAAGATGGAGGCTGAAAGGTTACATTAAACTCAAATCTTGGCACCATTTTCTTGTTTCTATTCTCTTATTAGTCTGATAAAGAGAGAATAATAAGAGGTGATCCAATAATAATGAAAAATAAACTCTTTATTATCAAATAGTGGGATCCATACGTAAGCAATGTGTGTGGATCAATTAAAGCAGTTCCTATTTGCATGAAACTAACTAATATTCCTATATACTTATGGTTACCTCTAGGAAAAATTAGCTAGCAAATAGGCTGGGGATGCTTGTTTGTTTAGATAGTGCTGCTAAAGCAATGTCCAGAATTCAAGATGCAAAGTTCCTAATAGAAATAACTCCATAAAATGAATTAGTTAGTTCTTCCCAGTTCAGAATCCTGATCGATCAACCTAATCACTTCAAATAACATACGTATGCCAGCCTGATGGTTGTGTGCACCGCAAAGTATTTGAACACAAGAGTAAGGAATGTAAGGAAGTTGAAAAAATAAGTGCAGCAGGAAAAGAAATCATAGTTGAGGAAGTGTAAACATAAAAAAGTAAAAGAAAGAGGAATAAATAATAAGAAAATAACTAGAAGAAATGGAAAAGAGAAAATGGATGAAAGTATCAAAAATAGAGAGAAAACAAATATATATCAACTAGCAAGAAGTGCTCAAGCTAAAGTAGAACAATATGGTGGTATGTTCGAAGATGGCTTTGCCTCAAATAACACAAAAAATACTGAAGGGATAGCAGAATCAATGCAATTTAAAACTACTTTGGAAATTGTTGTTTTCAATAGTTTCCCAATCCTAGATGCAACTGAGGAAGAGGGGCCTGAACAAAATGAGATAGGTGAAAAAGATAGCACAAGAAGATAGGAGAAAGTGAGGAAGGAAATGAAGCTAAAGAAGGAGAAATGAGATTTTCTGATCAATGTGAAGAGAATGAAATGCAAAATAATGAAGATGCTATGGACAAAATAATGCAAGAAAAAGAAAAAAACCGAGAAAAAGAGACTAATAAAAGAAAAGAATGAAAAAATCAAAAGAAAGTGAATAAACCAGATGCACATGCACATACCATTGATATTGTGCATGGCAGAGTTAATTCTCTTGCATGTATCAATAAAGTTTTGCAAACCCACAATTTTTCATCTAACCTTGTACCCCAACACAAATTCAACCTTTCTCCTTCTAACATATTCAATCTTCCTCTAAAATTTGCAAATGCAATAAAACTGTCTCCTTTTCTTTAGTCACCAAATATCATTACTCACATTCATGGACCATTTTAATCAACCACTTCCCTTCCTCCTAGCACATCCAAAGCCATATCTCCAAATAATCCCTCCTCAAAAACACCAAAACCTTTCTCTATTCCTCATAGAACTCATTCTATATCTACCTCCACTCATACAAAGAAATCTTCGCCTCTCTCTGAACTGTGTCTAAAGAAGAAAGCAAAGCCAAAGATAATGAAGTAAACCAAAGATCCTAATTAACCAAACCAAAGAAAGAAGAAAAAGTAAAAAAGGGAAAAAGAATAGTTACATAACCTCAGATGTTATTGACCTGTCCCCTATTGATTCAAAATGTGGTATCTCATTTAAACTTCCTATGTGATTCTCCCTTGTCTTCTTCTAGAAGAACAAGAAGTTCTTTCAAACCCCCCTGATAGTCTAATTATGTTGAAAAACATTGTAGCATGGAACACAAGGGGAGTATAAAAAAGGAAAGGCTAGATCAAATTAAAACCCTCATATATGATCATCAACTATCCCTCATCTCCAACGCTGAAACCAAACTCAATCCTGCACTCTCTTTGAAAGCTTCTTCCTATGTCAACCCTACTTGGTTATCCTTAACCAATCACTTTCTATCTCCTTTTGGCAGTATACTATACTATATGACCCCTCATCCTACATACTCACCCCTATTCTATTTGATTATCAATTCATCCACACCAAAACCTATCATACTCCTACTTTACAAAGCTTTACTTCACCTTTATATATAAAAGTAACACTCCATCTTCAAGGAAAAATTTTCTTGACTATCTCCCATATTTAAGCCAAACATCTCACCCATGGGTAGTGATTGATGACTTTCTTAGTTCTCATAAGTACGGTGGCACTCCTTTAAGTTTAACTAACCTATATCCTCTAAACTTTTCCATGAATATTGCATCTCTGGTAAATATATATATTCATTTGGCTCCTCATATACATGATCGAATAAAAACATATCTGATCCCCACACCCTTACAAGGATAGGCCATGGCCTAATGAATATAACCACACTTGCCACTTGACCTTCCATACATATAAACATTCCAATGCCCCACCTTTCTGAGCATTTCCCTCTAATACTACCCTTTGGCATAGCAACCATATTAAAGTAGGTAAACTTTAAATTTTTCGATGAATGGACAAACACAAATTACCATATTTTGCTTATGCAAATTAATATCATTCCTATTATTTGAGCCAGTGAATATGTATTTGATTTTAAATTCGAAAACTTCTTTTGGCTTTGAGAAATTAATACTGCATCTGAAAAACATTCCATAGATATTGCTTGAATTCAAAAAACAATCTATCCCTTTTTCATGATCTTCTTCACTAACTATAATAATAACTACATTTGATCAATCACATGAATGTCACACTTGTGCTTTTGCATCTTTTCCACTATGTATTCACTAGATCTTCACTTGCATTTACTTCTTGTAACCATTCACACCACTATTTGAATTTGCTTTCTTTACTCGGGTATGGTGTGAACTGTTCATATTGGCACTCTTGTGTATTCTAGCTTGTTCAATTGGAGTACATGTGTGCATTGTACTTGTGTTGAACACCGAATTGGACCATGTCTTTGTTTAGATAAGAATTGATATTATACTTGAGCTTAAAGCATTTGTATGGATATTGCACTTGTTGTTCTTTCCTTCTACACTTGTGTTTGTCATTCTTACTTGTGCTCGTACTAGTTGCCCCTCTGTGTGTGTGTGCATGGTCTTGTGACCGCACTCTAATATGACATGCTTGGTCATTGTACTTGTGTTTTAATCATTGTGTACTTGCATGTGTTGGTTTGTTCACTGTTTGTTTCACTACTTGATACTCTTCCACTTTACGCTTGCTATATTGTTTTGATCTGGATTTGCGCATCTGATCATCAATGCTTGTTGCTGCCAAAATTTCTTGTTCTTGCTTCACCTTTTGTGTTTGATCTTATACACTGACCTGAGCATGACTTTGTGCCTAGAATTTCTTGATCTTGATGCACCTACTTGCTGTTGAAACATGTTTCTACTAAGTAATTTGTAGACCAAATTTTATCCTATGGTTCTGCATACTTTGCAAATGTGGCTTGAACCATTTTGTTGATGTTGCATGTGAAGGCATATGAATTCAACACTTACTTTGATTTGTTTTAGTTCTGTATTATTTGTGAACCTAGTTGCGCTTGTACTTCTGAGTTATTATGTTAATTCATGTGTACATACACACTAACGTGTGTGTATATGAATCAGCCCAGAACCAGTTGTCTTATGTGTCGATGCATAGACTTATTTCCTGTCCATGCATACCATGTGAATGAGTTCTCGACCACTCGCTTATTCTATATTGTTATCACTTGTCATGTGCACATTGATTCATGCTTGCTTCTTCTGGGCGGATTTGACTTTTGTTTTATTGGCATTTGCGAGATGATGCATTTTACATTTGTCATTCATTCAGTATTAATGGATATTCATGTCCATTTGCGCATCCATGCTGCAGTATTCCAGTGTACATTGTGCTTCATGCACTTGAGCAAATGTGTCAGATTTACTTCGCATAGTTGGACATGTGCGTATATTTCTTCAATTATGTAACTAGTTTGGTTTTGCATCATTTGTGGTTTGCTGTACATTTGATTTGGTTACTGGTTTGGCTTGACCATCCTTGTTTTGGTCTGGAACCTATTCATATTTGAACTGTGTACTCACTGATGTTTGACCATATTGTCGCTACACATTTTCATTATATATGTGTATATACGTACACATGTATGTGTATTCATGTATTATGCATGTGCAATTATATTTTCTATTTACATCAGCAGACCACTGTACGATGTGTCGTAGCTGGTCAAGATCACCAGACCACAAATGTGAGTTGAGGCAGGTCTTGATCAATATACTATTATAGCCGTATTGAGGCTGATCTGCGATCACTAGCATATAATATGCCTTGTTGTATTTACAGTGAATCACTAGCATACCATGTAATAACCCGGAAATCTGGGCCGGTTTAAAATTTTTATTTTGGCAATTTAACGAATTTTGATTGTTTAAAATGAATTATTTTAAATAAAATCGACGAAAATATAATTTGAATATAATTCGACGTATATATTATATACGTCGTCATTAGAATATAAATAATTATATATAATTATAAATAGAATTGAAAATGGCACGGTAGTTCGATAATTCGATTTCAAACTTCAATTGAACATACCGGGTGCAAAACAAATTGGATTTTAGTGAAACCAAAAATAATAGGATCTATTTGAGGATATCTTTCCAACGAATCCGAAAAATCGAAATTTCATAGCGGGAATCAAAAGATATGTCCAGTTGAAAATTCTGAATAGTCGCTATGGAATTCAGGCCTTTAAAAATAGCCATTTTGCAAACGACCTCGGATTTCGACGAAACCACTTTTGTTGGATCTGTGATGTCGAGTTATTGCTAGATTCCAAAATTCATAATTTTTCGAATCAATATGTGAGCGTGGCAAAGGAAAACGCGTTTGACCAGTTTTAGTTTATTTTAATCGACTGTGAAATGACCATTTTTCAAACGGTCTCAGAATTCGACGAAACTAGTTTTGTTAGGACCGTATCATCAATACGAAGCTAGAAAATATTTTTCTGGAATTTTTCGAGCTAGTATGTAACCCCAGTAAATTGAAATGCGCGTTCAAAATCAATATATAGAGTTATATGTTGATTTTGATGGAAACTGGTCGAAATGATCGAATCAGCTTACGATACATATCCCATTGTGTTCGGAATAGGGGTAATTAGCTATGGACGACAGGCGGTGGGCCCCGTTTGGAGGTCGAATTAAAAAGTCAACTTGCTGAAGTTAAATAATAATAATAAAGATAATAATAAAAAAAACCTCCCTTCCCTCTCTATACTATCTGGGCCCCCACCCTTTTCGTTCATTCTGTCAGAATAAAAAAAATAAAAAAAAAGGGAAAAAGGAGATCGATCCTCCAGCTCCCGTCGCCGATGACCACCGCCGCCACTTATCGTCTCTCGCCATCGATCCCCCCTAGTCGCTCCGCCTCCCTCCGTTAGCACCCCAGTCCCCAAAACCCCCTCCAGTCGCGAGCGCGAGAACCGAGGTTCCCCCACCCTTTCCTCCAGTCAACCGTGACGCAGACCCCACGTGCCACCCGTAGCCGACGCCCTGAGCACACCCACCCGCCGCCCTGATGGCCAACCGCCACTTGCAGGTCCGGTGCCACCGTTTCAGCGCCCTCCTCCAGCAATGGCCCGTCCTCCGTCAACAAAATTTGATTTTTACATGAGAAGGTGAGTTTTTATTCGTAATTTTTCCTATGCTATGTGATTTATTGTAATCTCTGATATTTATCGAATGTAATTCATTCATTTATACTCTGTATATTCTTGTATCTGATGGAATTGTTGTAATAACAATGAAATGTTCTTTCGTCTACGTTCATTTGTGTGTTGTCCTCAAAGTATCCGCTCTTTCCTTCACGGGGAAGTAAGGGGTTCTCACATTTGGTATCTGATCTTTGGTTTATAGAGCTCGAGAACAAGACACATTAGAACCATACGAAAGAATTCATCAGATATTGGATTAGTAATATCCAATCAGAATGACTCGTTAGAGATAGGATCAGTAGTGTCCTAGAACGAGTGTGAAGAGTATATTTCTCAAATGAAAACAAACTTTGTTTTGAAATT
Source organism: Allium sativum (assembly GCA_030737875.1). Taxonomy (NCBI): domain Eukaryota; kingdom Viridiplantae; phylum Streptophyta; class Magnoliopsida; order Asparagales; family Amaryllidaceae; genus Allium; species Allium sativum. The sequence continues at coordinate 42,398,920 of CM060913.1, forward strand.
TAAATCGTTTTATATGTATCTGAATATTTATTTATTTTGAATTTGGACAATCCGATATATAAAGATTTTGCATATACGCGTCATGAACGTATATTCGAAGTTTTAATATACCGGATAGATATAGAACCGCACTCTAGTAGCCCGGAGATGTTCTAATGGTGGTTCGAAACATCATCAGCATTTATTTTCGAGTGACGAAGGTATGATATCTATATATTTTCATTAGACTAGCGTGAGAACCAAAACTTAGATAGATTTATTTGTTGTGAATTGGCATCAAAAACACGATTTTTTGTTTATATATATCAAATTTATGAATTTGAAATTATAATCCACTAATTGATTGATGTTTGTGTTGGTTGTTCATTTGTTTGATAATTTTGAACCATTTAGCCTAATTGAATCAAATATTGAATTGTATTGAAAATTGGTCGCATTTGCTTGCATATACATGTACTAACATTGAACAGGTCATAGCAAGGAGGCTAGAGCAGAGAATAAAATTTGTTTGCCCGAAAAATAGGTACATGTTTACTATAATTTACTGTTTTGTTTGGGTGATGATGATTTTATGAGCCGATTGGCTAGCCGCTTGGCTTTTTCTTTTTCTTTTTGAGATCAGAAGGCCTGTATGGCAATTTCGGGATTTTCCCGTGGCTCCCGGTGCAGGGGAGGTTATGGCGAAATTTTTCGAAAATTTAGGGTGTTAGCCAAATTTTTGAAAATTTGAAAATTCTCAGAAACTGAAAAATTGGAGAATGGAAGCCAGATCGAACGTAGAGCTGATTAGTCAAACCACTTTCGGCTTCGTTCCTTTTCGGGGACGAAAAGTTTTAAGTGGGGGAGATTGTAATAACCCGGAAATATGGGCCTGTTTAAAATTTTTATTTTGGCAATTTTAGCGAATTTTGATTATTTAAAAAGAATTATTTTAAATAAAATCGACGAAAATTTAATTTGAATATAATTCGACGTATATATTATATACGTCGTCGTTAGAATATAAATAATTATATATAATTATAAATAGTATTGAAAATGGCGCGGTAGTTCGATAATTCGATTTCAAACTTCAATTGAACATATCGGGTGCAAAACAAACCGGATTTTAGTGAAACCAAAAATAATAGGATCTATTTGAGTATATCTTTCTAACGAATCCGAAAAATCGAAATTTCATAGCGGGAATCAAAAGATATGTCCAGTTGAAAATTCTGAATAGTCGCTATGGAATTCAGGCCCTTAAAAATAGCCATTTTGCAAACGACCTCGGATTTCGACGAAACCACTTTTGTTGGATCTGTGATGTCAAGTTATTGCTAGATTCCAAAATTCATAATTTTTCGAATCAATATGTGAGCGTGGCAAAGGAAAACGCCTTTGACCAGTTTCAGTTGATTTTAATCGACTAGGAAATGGCCATTTTTCAAACGGTCTCAGAATTCGATGAAACTTGTTTTGTTAGGACCGTATCGTCAATACGAAGCTAGAAAATATTTATCTGGTATTTTTCGAGCTAGTATGTGACCCTTGTAAATTGAAACGCGCGTTCAAAATCAATATATAGAGTTATATGTTGATTTTGACGGAAACTGATCGAAATGATCGAATCAGCTTACGATACATATCCCATTGTGTTCGGAATGGGGGTAATTAGCTATGGACGACAGGCAGTGGGCCCCGTTTGGAGGTCGAATTTAAAAGTCAACTTGTTGAAGTTAAATAATAGTAATGAAGATAATAATAAAATAAACCTCCCTTTCCTCTCTATACTATCTGGCACCCCACCCTTTTCATTCATTCTGTCGAAATAAAAAAAATAAAAATAAAAAAGGGAAAAAGGAAATCGATCCTCCAGCTCCCGTCGCCGATGACCACCGCCGCCACTCATCGTCTCTCGCCATCGACCCCCCCTAGTCGCTCCGCCTCCCTCCGTTAGCACCCCAGTCCCCAAAACCCCCTCCAGTCGCGAGCGCGAGAACCGAGGTTCCCCCACCCTTTCCTCCAGTCAACCGCGACGCAGACCCCACATGCCACCCCTAGCCGACGCCCTGAGCACACCCACCCGCCGCCCTGGTGGCCAACCACCACTTGCAGGTCCGGTGCCACCGTTTCAGCGCCCTCCTCCGGCAATGGCCCGTCCTCCGTCAACAAAATTTGATTTTTACATGAGAAGGTGAGTTTTTATTCATAATTTTTCCTATGCTATGTAATTTATTGTAATCTCTGATATTTATCGAATGTAATTCATTATTTATACTCTGTATATTCTTGTATCTGATGGAATTGTTGTAATAACAATGAAATGTTCTTTCGTCTGCGTTCATTTGTGTGTTGTCCTCAAAGTATCCGCTCTTTCCTTCACGGGGAAGTAACGGGTTCTCACATACCACAAGGAAGACTGTACGTTAGTGCTCACATATCAGCGGTAACACAGCTATAGTGGTCTGCTGATCAAGACCAGTCCCAACACACATTTATGGTCTGCTGATCTTGACCTTCTAGGATACATCGTATACTGGTCTACTGATGTAAATAAAAAGTTTAATTGCACATTCAAAAAACATGTATACTCATACATGTGTATGTATGTACACATATATATTGAAAATGTGCAGGGGAAATATGGTCAAACATCAATGAGTGCACTGTTCAAGTATGAAATAGGTTCCAGACCAAAACAGGGATGGTCAAGCCAAGCCAGTAAGAAAATTAAATGTACAGCAAACCACAAATGATCCAAAACAAATCTGGTCTCACAATTGAAGAAATATATGCATAATACCAATTAAGCAAAGTAAATCTAGAAAGTAAGTCTGGGCACATTTGCACAAGTGAATGAAGCACAATATACACTAGAATACCACAGCATGGATGCGCAAATGGAAATGAATGTTCATTAATACTGAATGAATGAAAAATGGCAAATGCATCATCTCACAAATACCAACAAAGCAAGAAGCTAGATCTTCCCAGAAGAAGCAAGCATGAATCGGTATGCACAAGACAAGTGACAACAATCTTCTAAGAACTCATGCACATGAAATAAGTCAAAGCATGGATACATCAAACAACTAGTTGTGTGTAGATTCATACACACACACACACGAGTGTGTATGTACACATTATGTGACCATAATAACTCATAAGTGCAAGTGCATCCAAGTTCATAAATGATACAAAATTAAAATAAATAAAAGCAAGTGGTGAATGAACATGCCTTCACATGCAACATCAACAAAATGGTTCAAGCCATATTTGCAAAGCATGTCGAACCATATTATTAAATCTAGTCAACAAACTACTTAGTAGCAACATGTTTCAGCAGCGAGTAGGTGCATCAAGCTCAGGTGATTCAAGCCACAAATACCAGCTCAGGCCAGTGTACAATCTCAAACACTAAAGGTGAAGCAAGCACAAGATATTTTGGCAACAACAAGCATCGATGACCAAATAGAAACAATATAGCAAGCATAAAGTGGAAGAGTATAAAATAGTGAAATAAATAGTGAACAAAACAACACATGCAAGTACACAATGATGAAAGCATAAGTACAATGACTAAGCAGGGTAGATTCGAGTGGAGTCACAAGACCATGCACGCACACACACACACACACAGAGAGGTGCAACCAGTACAAGTACAAGTAAGAATGACACACACAAGTGTAGAAGAAAAGAATAAACAAGTGCAGTATCCATTCAAACACTTAAATCTCAAGTATAGTATTAGTTCTGATCTAAACAAAGACATGGTTCATATCACTATTCAACATAAGTACAATTTACACATGTAAACAAACTGCCATGAACAAGCTAGAATATACAAGAATGTTAAACGAACACTTCAGGCCATGCTCGAGTAAAGAAAGAAAATTCAAACAGTGGTGTGAATGGTTACAAGAAGTACATGCAAGTGAAGCTCTAGTGAGTACATAGTGGACAAGACACAAAAGCTCAAGTGCAGCAATCATATGATTGATCAAATCTAGAATTGTTCTAATCAGTGAAGAACATCAAGAAAAAGGGTTAGATTGTTTTTTGAATTCAAGCAATATCTATGGAATGTTTTTCAAGTGAAGTATTAATTTCTCAATGCCAAAAGAAGTTTTTGAATTCAAAATCAAGTACATATTCACTAGCTCAAAAAAAAGGAATGAGATTAATTTGCATAAGTAAAATAATGCAATTTAATATTGCAAATTTATTATCAAGATGCACAGTGATGTAAACTCGGTAGAATTCATTTCTGGAAAACCACGCAAAAATTTATCATCGTTTCCAAAAGAGATGATTTTGGCAAGAATGAATACCAGGTCTAGAAATTTTCAAGAAATCAACAAGGTATTCATGGCAATCACTCATGCAAATATCAAGGGAAAGTCTTGATGGAAATCAGAGTCAATCTAGGGTTCGAGATCCTATACATTGCACCATTTCATCATAGGCAAAGCAGTATTAAAACATAACAATCAATCAAGCAAGTATCAGAAAAATAAGATTAAGAATACACACAAACTCTTATGAAGTTTCGATCGCAGTTCCAAATCGAATAACAAAAGAGCACGAAGTCATCAAAGCATCAGAAATTCAAATTACATCATAGATTTAGAGTCGCAATTTGGAGGAAATCACCAAAACCCTCATTTTGTTTTCGGCCATCAAAAAAACAAGAAGAAACCCGACATTTCAAGAGAAATAAACACAAAGGGGATTAATTATATTTTTATATGCCTTAATTTTTTAAATAGGGTTTTGTGTTGATTTGATTTAAGTGTTTTTAATCAATCTATAGGTTTACTAGCTTTCTAAACTAGAGTTTGTAATCCAGGAAAATCAGATCTTGGGGTTAAATATCAATGCAAGGAATTGAGTGTAGGATTAGAACAGTTATGAGCGGGGGTCGCGAGTTTATAGGGAATTCCGAATGTAGAGATTGTTTTAATTGTAATAGAAATCTTGGGGAATGCAGCAGTAGGCAAGGATTTGCCGAAGTTGGGTAAAATCTATTTCATATATTCCTCAAAACTTTAATAAATCCACTCTCTACGGTTAATCTAGATCCTACAAGTGGTATCAAACAAGGTATTTTCCATTAACTCTAGAGTCATGGATTTTTCTAGTTATCAGTTTAGCAAGAATTGGTCCAATAATATTTCAACTATTTTCAATGGAACGTATTTTTTAAAATTGAAAATCAAAAATTGGATTCTATTTAAAATCCTTAGTTCTGAATATTGGAATATTATTGAAAACATTAGAGATATGCTACGTAAGAGGATTAAATTTATCAATGCTCATGTTATGCATATCATTTAGTATTATCTTAGTGTTGATCAGTTTAACCATATCTTACATTGTTTATCTGCATAGGAAATCTGGAATATCCTCAATGCGATGCATGGTGGAAATGATAACAATAGCTCAAAACCCTGGAATGTCAACTCGAATTCATATTTGTGCTTAAAAGTACATACAGATAAAGAAACTGATAAAGGTAGCAATGGATATTTTTCATATGAAGATTTAGTTCAACTTTGTAATGATTTAACCAAAACTATTGATAATCTCCAATGGAAAAATAAAATTATGAAATATGAGAATCTTGAGTTCAGTAGCAAAATTGATGCTTTGGAATTAGAAAACATTAGAAATTTGAAACCTCCATTTGCAAACAAAAAATTCAATTTGAAAAATGATTTAGTTCATCATAAGGAAAATCTGAAAAAGCTTGAAAATGAAATCACGAGTTTAAAAGAAAAGAGGATGAACTAATTTGTAAAAACAATTATTTACAAATAGAATTGGAGAATTTTAAGATGAATAGAAATTCCAAACATGAAATTGCTAAGAAAGAAAATCTTTTGAAAATTGAATTGATTTTAAATGAGCTTGAAAATGAAATTGTAAATTCAAGATTTTTGAGATTGAAAAACAAAAACAATTTGAATCTAAGATTTCTGAGTCTAAAGCCAAAATTGAAAAGCTTGTAAATGAGAATAACTTATTGAAATCCAAATTCAATGATTTTGAGTTGAAATTTAAGAAATCTTCAAATAGTCAAAATTCTTTGAATTCACTATTGAAAAATAATTCCAATATTGATAACGAGAAAGGACTTGGGATTGAAAATTCAGTTGAAAAACAATCAGAAATTGTTGAGTTCTTCAAATTGTTTGATTTGTGGAAAATCTAATCAAAATAAACATTGTTTTAAAAATAATTCGTTTGAACGAATGACATTCCAAATATTTAAAAATTCAATTATGACTAATGTTAAACATATTTGGGATCCTAAAGGCACAATGGCACGTTCAAATGGATAGTTATTTAAAAAAGTTTGGATTTCGAAAGTCGTGAATACAGTTAAGAGTGGTTTTACAGATTTTGTTAGACCGCTTGACCCTCTACACACTTAGGTATTGGAGGCTGGCTAAGGAACAACTTTCCGAAAGATTCAAAGTTGTTCAATATCAACATCAAAGCTAATTGACATATGTTCCTTAGCTAAGATTGCCGAGTTGGAGATCCACAATGTCAATGGTAAATCAGGTATGATCTCTAAACTCATGTATGTTTTTATTTTTTGTTTCTATTATCCGTTCTTATTTTTTTGAACATTAAGCGAAAATATTTTTATCAATCAACAAGAGATTTACAATATATAGAGTCTCAAGTATATACAATATACTATGACTTACTAAACCAACACTCTCGAAACACCACAAATTTCATTGTACATCCACTCACAAATAAAATGACTAGCTGAAAATAGTAAAAGCAACAAAGAATCATTTATATATAACATCCACTTGTTGCATATCCATCATCGCAATCCACGGTAGCTCTATAATATGCACCCAGGACCGGAACTGCATCTAACACATCATCATGAACTACACTACCTCATCAAGTAAAGTTCCTTGCATCACCATCAATCTTGCAGTTACAACATACACATGCAGACACATCAAAACATTACAAAAGCCATACAGTGTCTACTAGTAACCAAATTAACCATATATTATCAAAAAGAACTCCATAATCATTGAACAACACCAAATCCCCCTACTAAGTAAAGAATGGATCGAACAAAGGGGATGGGTTACTCCTAGTATGTATTTTCGTATATTTCACGTTACTACCAATAGGCAGAACATCCTCCAGAATATAATCATGACCCTCATTTAGATCAGCCCAAAATTTGCCTTTCAATTTGTTGCTCTTGGATTTTGATGAGGGAATGGAACTTGTAGGAATAATAGAGGATAATGAAACTAGAGAGGTATTCGCATTTGGAAAAGTTAATCCCTTACCAAAAACAGGAGGTAAGAAAATATTTGAAGGTGGCTTCAAATAGCATAAGGGAATTAAGCAGAGGATGTCTTTGTTGCACCAGATAAAGAAGATGAATCTTTTATTAAAGAACTAACAGAAGAGGGTGAGCCAAAACTGAAAGTAGACGAGCAAGAAACAATAGCATAAGAAGATGAACATGAGGCAACATTGTTAACAAAAGAAGATAAACTAGCAGAAATAGTTGAACGCCTAGATGAGCATAAACCAAAGGTATACCTCATAGCATTTTGTAGACAATCCATATGCTCATTCATTTCATTAAATAAATTCCAACCTAGAGTATCATTCACATGACCATCAGTGTTTTCCATACCCATATCATTCCTATCCTCAAAGTTAATTCTAATATTTGTATCCATTTTATCTTTAACAATTTCTTCTTTCACAATACTTTCACTTGCACCAGCATTTTCACCTCTATTATTTACCATATAATCGAAAGTTAAAGTTAAAAAAGGATTCACACTTTCATTAGCAACTTCAGCAACACTATTAGTATTCACCTTGTTACTACTAATATCTTTCTTCCTCTAATTTTTTTTCTTTGTATTAACAGTATTCCATTTATACTGATTAATATTCACCTGAATATTATGTTTTCAGTAACCAATATGCACATTTGCATCAACATGTTGATCCTCTTTTCTTGTATCATACCGATCACCATAAACCGTATTATCCTTATTACATAACTCACAATATGATTTATCATGGCCAAAAACTTTACATACTGTACAAATCTTAGGTTTCCAATCATATGATAGTTTTACAGTAGGACACTTATCACCTAATCCTTCAATTTATATTGATTTAAGAAATTCAAATTCAGGGGATACCACAACCAAAACTTTAGCAAGCTTGAATCGATTCATTCTTTCAGTGCTACTATCAAAGCAAATTAATCTACCTATATAACACACTAGCTAGTTGTAACAACCCAAATTTGAACAACATGTTAAAATCATAAATCAAGGCAGAATTAAATTTTAAGATCAGAATCAAGGGAAACGGGTTGCGCCATTGCATCCGTCTCGAAATTCTGCTTGGGAACGAGTCCGAGTTTGCGAGAATCGGGGTCTTATGAGGGATATATGACCCTCTGAAGTTTTAGGAATTTTCAGAGTTCAAAACAGCTCGAATTCGAGTTCAAAATTCGAATTCCAAAACCCAGACAGACTGGGTGGGAAATTTCCCGCCCAACACCCAGGTCGACTGCGGAGTCGACGGGGGAGTCGACACCCCCAAGACCAGGTCGACTGCGCAGTCGACTTGGGTGTCGACCTGGTCCCCGAATCTGCTTTTGGGCCTGGGTGCATTCTGATGTACCTGGTCTCGTTTTCTGCCTAGGTTCGTCCGCCTAATCCTATATAAACAGCCTCTCGCCTCATTCTCTCTACACCATTTCATTCTGTCCTTATGCTGGCTCTGAGAAAATGAATAAAATAATACATAAGTCTGAGACGAGGATATGCTGTTCAAGTCTTTCAAGAGGAGATTCAAATCTAGTTAGGATTCAAGTAAAGATTCAACGGCTTCAAGCAACGACGCCTAGACCATATTGAATCAAATCAGAAGATTAATCAAGTTAGACGTTTCAACGCGACAATGATTCGATTTGTCCTCTCTTAGCCAATCAATGTAAGTTCTAGTTACTTTTTAGATTGAAATGCTTAATTATAATATGGCCATGGAATAAAGTGTAATTGGATGTAAGCATGTTCATCGGTTCAAGTCTATTTCTGTTTCCTCTTGAATCTTGAGTTTTGGGCTTTTCTATCTTTATTCTTTTGTCAAGTTCATAATCTATTCAGCCTGTTGTAAATCAGTTCATGTTAATGTTATTCTCAAGATCTATCTTTTAAGCCTGAGATGACGTTTTTATGCCAGTTTCCTCTCTATACCTATTGTTATACAAATTCTACCTTCCCCTATTTATTTTCTTTGATGAACCTAGATCAATTTCGGATCTAGGCCTAAACCGCGATTTACGTACGATTGAATACGGGGGAATTTTGGGATAATACCTATTTGGATATATGTGTTTGGTGGAATTGATGGCACAACATAAAAATTGAATATTTGGGTATTATCATTATAAGAGTAATTGCAAAAATGGGGATTGGCATATATAATTTGACATGGATTTTGATATATGTAATGGATCTTGATATATGTAATTTGGCTAGAACTTGTTATGGGTAAATTGTTGTAAACATGTTATACATGTAATTTTGGGTATAAAACTGGATCTATGTAAATTGAGCATAGCTTTGTAAACATGAAAATCATGAATCTTGACATATGTAAAACGACATGAATTGAACATATGTAAATCTGGTATGAATTGGGCATATGTAAAAACTTACATGTAACCTAGGACTTGGGCATATGTTAATTATGTAAAATTTGGAGTAGAAACATATATGATAATTTATGACTTGGAGAAAGTTTAATATGAACGCGCCTAAGTTGGGTTCTGGGTAGTTGGTATGTATTGGACATCTAGAAGGCACGTAAACATGCTTATGAACTTGAAACATGAATTGGTTATGAATATGAATCATTAACTTGATAATAGGCATAAGTGAAAACATGAAACTTGACATGAAACTCGCCATGAAACTAGACACGAACTTGACATGAAACTTGAACACAGACATGACATTTAGAATGAACTAGAAATTTGCCAACTCGAGGTTGGGTTGAGTTCGCAGTGTAACTCTGCCCGGAACCGCCCAGCAAATCCAGTTACTGCAAACAATAGGCTCCAATGTGGGTAGTTGGTCATATCGCACTTGAAAACCCGAGGTCAGACTGAGTTGTGGTGTAATTCTGCCCGGAACCACCCGGCATATCCAGTGACCACATCAACAGGTCTGATGTGAGAGGTTGGGGTGCATAAATGAATTAATGACTTGATAGGGTTAAGTCATGAACCGCTTGAATATACTTAACCAATTTGACACGATGACTTGATAAGGTTAAGTCATGAACCGCTTGAATATACTTAACCAGTTTGACACGATGGTTTGGTAGGGTCAAGTCACGAACCGCTTGAACATACTTAACCAACTTGACACATGATTTGTAGGGCTAAGTCATGAACTTGAACAACAACACTTAGCCAATTTGACATGACACGTAGACGGGTTAAGTCACGAATTTGAATGACCACACTTAACCAACTTGACATGCTAGAATGATGGGGTTAAGTCTCGAATTTAAATGACAACACTTAACCTGCTGGACGGAAACCCTAGTTACGCAGTCCTTTTCAGCAGTAACCCACTAGATGTATCATGGTACCCTGGAACTAGGCAGGGTGGGGCACGATTACTGGGCTAATTGTAAGCGACCAGAACGACGGCTGAGTTGGTGCGCCATTGTTGGTTCAGGCGGATTACGGTCGTGCACGTAATCCGGAGTTGAAAAAGCAGGCATTGGGCACCAGTAGGTTTATACTGTGCGTGCTTGATTCGTGTCGGTGGTTGGCACCCTAGGGCTTGGTACACCCTATGGTGGACCTAGCACAGGTGACTACATTCGTGATAGGGCCGTATGACACAGACACATGAACGAGATAGGACTTGTAGGGAGCCGATCGATTAATAGATCGTTTCGTGAGACCAAGTAATGGATCATTTCATGACATTGGGCAAGGGATCATTTTACAGTCAACACATGACACGGGTTGGGATACTAGTACGGTTGGTGCAGAGCAAATAGATATCATAGAAATATTTTAATGGTAAAGCAGAGAAATCTTGCGATGCTTGATAGAAATCTTGCGAAATTATACTTAGTTTATCTTGAATGGAAACCTGGCGATGTTATACTTGACAAAAACGATATGAGGTTATTCTTAGTTATCTTTCCTGTAGCTTATCTTGTCATCATGCTTATGTTTACTTTCAGTTTATTCATGCCATGTTATCTTTACCTGTTTTTATGCTGAAAGTCACTAGGACTTACTCAGTCTTTATGACTGACCCGTTTTGTTTCACCTCTTTTTCTTCCGTTCCCCCCCCCCCCAGGTTCGCAGGGTGGGAATACAGCTTAGTTCGGATCTTACCAAGCTCCAAAGCTCTTTCATGTACGGCTTGGATTTCTCTTGGCTATGGCTTGCTTTGCTTTATTGGGGAATGATTTATAACTATGGTTTTATGCTTCTTTACTATTGCAAGACAGATTTCGATGTAATTGACTTAATAGCATTTTGATGTAAAAGGCTTTAGACCTTACTAGATTTTAAAGCAATGAAATTTGGGTTTTCCTTCCGCTGTTTTATTTATGTTCTGTCTTGTAATATTTCTGTGTATGTTTACCTAGATAATATTCCACCAAAGCTAGTGCATTCCCTTTGTGAGTGACCCTAGCGGAGGTGGGGTGTTACGTTTGGTATTAGAGCAGAAGGTTACCAGACTGGGCAAAAGCTTTTAAAAAACCTTCTGAAACTATTTCCAAAACGTTTACAAAGAAGCATTTTTCTAAAGAAAAGTTTTGTTTTACGAAAGGCATGTTCCCCAAAGCCATATGCACTATCTTTTGATTCTCTCCTTGAGTCTCTTCTCTCTTTCTTTTCACCATAGTTTGTAGGCATACAACACATGTCGGAGGGCAAAGTAGTGCCCAACCTCCATCTGTAGCCGCAGTAGTTCCATCTGCGACTAATCTTATTTCAAGCTTTGTAGGGTTGCTGTGCGATGGAGGTAGCTTTCGAGAAACTTGTCAACAAGCTATACAAGGATAGTAAGAACGAGGATAAAGAACACAAGCCTAAGGATGAGAAACATGTTGATAAGGTGTAATCCACGAAGGAGGAAAAGGTGAAAGGGAAGAGGTCAAAGTAAAAGAATAATAAAACCTATGACAAGAAAGAACATCGTTGGTATGGTAAAAAAAGACATGTAGTTAAGTATCATAGGACAAGGACAAGGGCAAAGAACAAGATCGTCGAGAGGGCAATTGTATGCTCTCTCTACTAGCATACCTAAGAGAGGTGGTAACGTTTCTGTTAAAAGTTTAGCTTCTCTTTTCTATCATACCATGGGAACTTTGTTTTTATACATCGCATCCTTTTAATTCTGCCTCGATAGTTGAGTCTCTGCTCCTTAGTACTAGCGTAGTAGAGGATCCCATTTTTGTCTCAAATCCTGTTGGGGAATCGGTTCATGTATTCATGATTTGTTTGGATTTGAGAATGTCTATGCTAAGTGTTGAGTTTAGAAGTAATGCTTAAGTTTATTTTTTGGGCTATGGGTTGATTCTAGCGATGGAGTAGTTATCCAGTAAGGGTGACATTCTCGATTTTGGAAAGAGGGTAGTTAGACTCTTGGCTTGCCTCGGTAATACCCTCGAAGTCGCGTGTAACCTTTAAGGTTCTCTCATGATTAGTTACCTAGAATCTCTTGATACATTTATTGATCCGCTCGAGTAGTGTTCACCACTAAAGCGGATGGTTCATTTCACTTATGCATGATTTGTAGAAAATCACCTTAGTAAGTACATTTGGCAACATGGTTGATATTTGTTATTTTCAAGAGATAGATCTTCTGCATGGAATACTTCCTAGTAAGTGAACGAGATCGAAGATTCACTAGTGAATTTTTGAGAGCTTGCATGAAACCATGAGTACGTAGTTAAGTTTGAGCCGAGTATACTAGAAGGAGGATAGGTGAAAGTGGAACGAGAGGCAATAGTGAAATGAGTTCCAACTCATATTTTGGAAACAAGAATTAAGAATCTGTGAAGTTAAAGACGGTCAAAGCACAATGGAGTTAAGCTCAAGGAAACGCGACTTAGAAGATTGAAGACCAGATACGTGCATCATATCTCTTTTTAAGAGTATATCCTTGGTCCCTCTTTTCATGTAGAGCTTACTTGCATGTTATCTTTTTCCTCTCGGTCCTATTCTCAATAAAATTTCTGTTGCAAACCCCATAGGGAGTATGTAACGACCCACATTCTACGCATCGGAAGATCGTAGAATATTTATTTCTTTTTCTTGTGAAGTCATATGGTCATGTACTTTTAGGAAACGACTATTGGGGTTATTTCCCATGTTCTTGATTTTTGCCGATTTTTAAATGACCATTTTGCCCCTAGCTGATCTTGTTTCGCCCATAACTTTTAACTGGAAAGGTATTTTGACCTAAAACCACTTCCATTAGCTCCGGACGATGGTTTCTCTTTCCGTAGAGTGGTTACATTAGCCAAACGGACTTACCGTTTGGGAGATATGGCTGAATTAAGGTTTAGATGGTTAAAAACAGCTTAACCGGGCTTAATTGGGTAGTTAACAGCTAGGCCCAATGGGGAATTTCGGGTTTAGGGGTATATAGGGGCTGATTAGAGTTAGAAAACATTTCTTTAGACATTTTCCAGCCGCCACTTTCATCCTTAGACACTCTAACAATGGCCTCCTACATCTAAAACACCCCAAATCACTTTCTAGTTGAAGATTAGGCTTAGCAACATCAAATTAAGAAGAAAAAGCACCAAAGCAAGGTTAGAGCTGCTGTTGGACATCAGTATTCGCCCCAAATCAGAGGAGTTTCAGTTCTGAGAATTTTATTTGTGGCCAAGGTGAGTGGTTAGCATTGTTTTGACACTAATTACAGTTAATCAGGGTGATTAGCGATAATTAGTGAATTCTTATACTTTAAAATTCTGGAAAAATATTCCAAAAATTCGAAATATTATTTTAGACCTCTGTTACAAAATTTGGGTTGATTTGATTAAGTTTTGTTAATCCTATGATTAGTTTTTCTTAAACATGCTTAAGGGAAAACATGGGATTTTGGCTATGTTTGATCCGTTTTATCCTATCACAATTGTGTTTTGATGTTTGTGAATGATTATACATGTTTCTATGACTGTATAGTATGCTTTGTGATTGTCTAGAAGTGTTAGATTGGTCAAAAACGCCGTCGAATGGCGTAAAAACAGTCGCAGGAAATTGTGCAGAAAACGGTTAGCCCCAGTCCTGCAATCCGATGAAGTCCAGCAATCTGATGGAGTCCAGCGATCCAATATAGTCCAGCGATCCGATGGAGTCCAGCGATCCGACGGAGTCCAGCGATCCGATGAAGTCCAGCGATCCGATGGAGTGCAGCGATCCGACGGAGTCCAGCGATCCGATGGAGTCCAGCGATCCGATATAGTCCAGCGATCCGATGGAGTCCAGCGATCCGATGGAGTCCAGCGATCCGACGGAGTCCAGCGATCCGGCGATCCGATGAAGTCCAGCGATCCGATGGAGTCCAGTGATCCGATGAAGTCCGGCGATCCGAAGAAGACCAGAACCCGAGATGCAAAGGTAGTCCAAATAGAAGTTAGAGCTCAGGATCCAGTTGGGAACCACCGAGTTCACTTCATGAGTTGGGCTTTGCTGCGGGACGCGTGCCAAGGGGCTATCAATGTCTATGACTTTGGATCACTATGCATGGGAAGTATGTGAACGGATTCAGGGCTGCAATGGCCTAGGTACAACTAAAGAACTATAAACCAATGAAGTGGGGTCATTTGTAAAGATTTGGTCATGACTCCGCGTGGTAAGCTTGGTAGTAGCAGTAGTTGTGCAAGTCGAACTCCGTTACTACTTCAATGGGTCTAGCGATTGACAGTGGTGGATATCGTATGCTTTACGCACTGAGTGAGGGATGTGAGGATGGTTGATATGGTTGATTGGTTTGTTATCATTATGACATGCACACCCCACCCCCATATTCTTTACACTATTTACTATGGCACCTTAGGGTATTGTACGGTATGTGGTACTAACTCTTTGGTTGCAGGTCCAGGTTCAGGTATGGTTTAGTGTACCTGTTATTGTTCTGTTTAGATGCTTATCGCTCATACCAGGCTTTATGTCTTACCCAGAGTTTTATGTCTCCTCTTATTAATCTGGGTGCTCACACGAGCAGACTAGAGACAGGTTAGCTGGGGATGCACGGGTAGATGATCCGGAGACGAGCAGGAGGCTTCCACGTAATATACATATATAGTATTCTCCCTGTGTTGTTGAAGATCACTGCTTGGGCATTAGTGGTGCATCTTCTACTTTAGCTTTCTTTTGTTTAGAGACAGTAAATTTGGAAAGATGTAATAAGCTGTATTTGGATTTCCGCTGCCCTGATGTTGATGTGGATTTTAATTATCAGCTTATGCACTGTCTCACCTGTTTTATGTCAAGTATATTATTAATATTATATTTTACTCCATGCGCTGTGAGACATTCTACAGGTTCTTAATTAGTTTGTTCCCTTCTTTCCTTTCTCCTGACGACCGTCCCGTGCTAGTCAGGCATGTGTACAGCGCACTTTTGGAGGAAATGCAGGCTGGTGCGGGGCGGGCCGTTACAAAGTATGACTCATCTGTTAGTAATACATTTTGGGGCTTGAGGGTGTCCGTTGGGTTGACTAACCTCTTTGGGTTTTATAGGATACAGGTTGGTTTTAGGAAGGGATTCCCTTGTGACCTAAAAGGAGTCCATCACGCTTAGTTTCCTCGAAACGTATATTGGTTTGATTGAGTAATTCTTTGGGTGTCAGCCTGATGTTGATTTCGGTCTCCGGGGCTGGTACTTAGGGAGTTCTACTGATCAGTATATATGTGACATATATTTCCAGTTTTGACATGGCCTAATGGGCACAAGGTTTTTACTTGCTTCTATCATTCGGCTATACCTTTAGGTTGGAACAATTGGGTGTAAACATGTGTTTGAGACATGTTATGATTGATGGTTGCAAGTGGCTGCAAGTGGTTGCTAGTGGTTGCTCGTGGATGCATTTACACATTAGGCACTAGATCGGCTCAGTCACCTTTCATATTGCATATGCATGAGTGTTTATACTTGTTTATGGATGAATTTGAATGTGTTATCATGTGGATGTTGCATATGGATGGATGTTTGTGCACACATGTAGTGTTATTATGACTAGGACTATTTGCATACATGTTGGACTCATGGCACTAGACGTATTTTGCATTAAGAAGATCAATCAGGCCTGATCATTTGCATTAGACAAGGAACATATACACACACTTTCTTTATATGTTCATACAACATTAGAAATCTATTAAGGACGATGGATGCCTGTGATTGATGATTGAGTAGATGGATGATTGGATGGTAGGACACATACTCATTAACTTGAAGATTTCGGGGACGAAATCCTTTAAGGAGGGGAGAATGTAACAACCCGAATTTTAACAACATGTTAAAATCATAAATCAAGGAAGAATTAAATTTTAAGATCAGAATCAAGGGAAACGAGTTGCACCATTGCGTCTATCTCGAAATTATGCTTGGAAATGAGTCCGAGTTTGCGAGAATCAGAGTCCGTATGAGGGAGATATGACCCTCCGAAGTTTCAGGAATTTTCAGAGTTCAAAACAGCTCGAATTCGAGTTCAAAATTCGAATTTCAAAACCCAGACAGACTGGGCGGGAAATTTCCCGCCCAGCACCCAGGTCGACTGGGGAGTCGACTGGGCAGTCGACACCCCCAAGACCAGGTCGACTGCGTAGTCGACTTGGGTGTCGACCTGGTCTCCGAATCTGCTTTTGGGCCTGGGTGCATTCTGATGTACCTGGTCTCGTTTTCTGCCTAGGTTCGTCCGCCTAATCCTATATAAACAGCCTCTCGCCTCATTCTCTCTACACCATTTCATTCTGTCCTTATGCTGCCTCTGAGAAAATGAATAAAATAATACATAAGTCTGAGACGAGGATATGCTGTTCAAGTCTTTCAAGAGGAGATTCAAATCTAGTTAGGATTCAAGTAAAGATTCAACGGCTTCAAGCAACGACGCCTAGACCATATTGAATCAAATCAAAAGATTAATCAAGTTAGACGTTTCAACGCGACAACGAATCGATTTGTCCTCTCTTAGCCAATCAATGTAAGTTCTAGTTACTTTTTAGATTGAAATGCTTAATTATAATATGGCCATGGAATAAAGTGTAATTGGATGTAAGCATGTTCATCGGTTCAAGTCTATTTTTGTTTCCTCTTGAATCTTGAGTTTTGGGCTTTTCTATCTTTATTCTTTTGTCAAGTTCATGATCTATTCAGCCTTTTGTAAATCGGTTCATGTTAATGTTATTCTCAAGATCTATCTTTTATTCCTGAGATGACGTTTTTATGCCAGTTTCCTCTCTATACCTATTGTTATACAAATTCTACCTTCCCCTGTTTATTTTCTTTGATGAACCTAGATCAATTTCGGATCTAGGCCTAAACCGCGATTTGCGTACGATTGAATACGGGGGAATCTTGGGATAATACCTATTTGGATATATGTGTTTGGTGGAATTAATGGCATAACATAAAAATTGAATATTTGGGTATTATCATTATAAGAGTAATTGCAAGAATGGGGATTGGCATATATAATTTGACATGGATTTTGATATATTTAATGGATCTTGATATATGTAATTTGGCTAGAACTCGTTATGGGTAAATTGGTGTAAACATGTTATACATGTAATTTTGGGTATAAAACTGGATCTATGTAAATTGAGAATAGCTTTGTAAACATGAAAATCATGAATCTTGACATATGTAAAATGACATGAATTGAACATATGTAAATCTGGTATGAATTGGGCAAATGTAAAAACTGACATGTAACCTAGGACTTGGGCATATGTTAATTATGTAAAATTTGGAGTAGAAACATATATGATAATTTATGACTTGGAGAAAGTTTATTATGAACGCGCCTAAGTTGGGTTCTGGGTAGTTGGTATGTATTGGACATCTAGAAGGCACGTAAACATGCTTATGAACTTGAAACATGAATTGGTTATGAATATGAATCATTAACTTGATAATAGGCATAAGTGAAAACATGAAACTTGACATGAAACTCGCCATGAAACTAGACACGAACTTGACATGAAACTTGAACATGGACATGACATTTAGAATGAACTAGAAAATGGCCAACTCGAGGTTGGGTTGAGTTTGCAGTGTAATTCTGCCCGGAACCGCCCGGCAAATCCAGTTACTACAAACAATAGGATCCAATGTGGGTAGTTGGTCATATCGCACTTGAAAATCCGAGGTCAGACTGAGTTGTGGTGTAATTCTGCCCGGAACCGCCCGGCATATCCAGTGACCACAACAACAGCTCTGATGTGAGAGGTTGGGGTGCATAAATGAATTAATGACTTGATAGGGTTAAGTCATAAACCGCTTGAATATACTTAACCAATTTGACACGATGACTTGATAGGGTTAAGTCACGAACCGCTTGAATATACTTAACCAATTTGACACGATGGTTTGGTAGGGTTAAGTCACGAACCGCTTAAACATACTTAACCAACCTGACACATGATTCGTAGGGCTAAGTCATGAACTTGAACGACAACACTTAGCCAATTCGACATGACACGTAGACGGGTTAAGTCACGAACTTGAATGACCACACTTAACCAACTTGACATGCTAGACTGATGGGGTTAAGTCTCGAATTTAAATGACAACACTTAACCTGCTGGACGGAAACCCCAGTTACGCGGTCCTTTTCAGCAGTAACCCACTAGATGTATCATGGTACCCTGGAACTAGGCAGGGTGGGGCACGATTACTGGGCTAATTGTAAGCGGCCAGAACGACGGCTGAGTTGGTGCGCCATTGTAGGTTCAGGTGGACTACGGTCGTGCACGTAGTCCGGAGTTGAAAAAGCAGGCATTGGGCACCAGTAGGTTTACACTGTGCGTGCTTGATTCGTGCCGGTGGTTGGCACCCTAAGGCTTGATACACCCTATGGTAGACCTAGCACAGGTGACTACATTCGTGATAGGGCCATATGACACAGACACATGAACGAGATAGGACTTGTAGGGAGCCGATCGATTAATAGATCGTTTCGTGAGACCAAGTAATGGATCATTTCATGACATTGGGCAAGGGATCATTTTATAGTCAACACATGACACGGGTTGGGATACTAGTACGGTTGGTGCAGAGCAAATAGATATCATAGAAATATTTTAATGGTAAAGCAGAGAAATCTTGCGATGCTTGATAGAAATCTTGCGAAATTACACTTAGTTTATCTTGAATGGAAACCTGGCGATGTTATACTTGACAAAAACCATATAAGGTTATTCTTAGTTATCTTTCCTATAGCTTATCTTGTCATCATGCTTATGTTTACTTTCAGTTTATTCATGCCATGTTATCTTTACCTGTTTTTATGCTGAAAGTCACTAGGACTTACTCAGTCTTTATGACTGGCCCGTTTTGTTTCGCCTCTTTTTCTTCCGTTTCCCCCCGAGGTTCGCAGGGTGGGAATACAGCTTAGTTCGGATCTTACCAAGCTCCAAAGCTCTTTCACATACGGCTTGGATTTCTCTTGGCTATGGCTTGCTTTGCTTTATTGGGGAATGATTTATAACTATGGTTTTATGCTTCTTTACTATTGCAAGACAGATTTCGATGTAATTGACTTAATAGCATTTTGATGTAAAAGGCTTTAGACCTTACTAGATTTTAAAGCAATGAAATTTGGGTTTTCCTTCCGCTGTTTTATTTATGTTCTATCTTGTAATATTTCTGTGTATGTTTACCTAGATAATACTCCACCAAAGCTAGTGCATTCCCTTTGTGAGTGACCCTAGCGGAGGTGGGGTGTTACACTAGTTAATACCAAGTAACATCCAAAGTATGATAGGTATTAGGTAAAAATGGATCTAAACAGGTAACTTCTTGATCTGTGTTTAGCATTTTCACTGGTAGGATCCCACTTAGTTACTATAAAAATTCTACCTTGTATAAAGATTGGATCAGAGTGGAGAATCCTATCTTTTTCCATGTCATTAGAGAATTTAAAAGTAGTATAGATTGCCATCAAATTTAATGTTAACTTCCCCTTATAGTTTCCAATATCGACTCAAAAAATAGATCACAACAAGGTAATTCAATGATCCATCTAAGAAAAAACCTACCAAGTAATTACTCTAGTAATTCATACCTGCCTTCTTAACCAGATCTGGCACTGGTTTCGGTACTCCATCCCTAGGAGTTTTAAAGTGTTATGGCTTGTAAACTCCAGCATTACTAGGGAGAGATTTAAATAGTGAAACGTAATCACTTTTTGTAAAAGAGGCAAAAGACGAAGAATTAAAGTTTGTAGAATGAGGAATCTATTTCGAATTGATATGAGGTGGATTAACATTAGTAGGATTAGTAGATCTAAGAATACCTTGGTTATCTTGATTCATATTCAAATTGAAAACACCAGCGTTAGCATTAGTGGTAATTGAAGAGGTATAATTGGCTCTGAGAGATGGAGGATCAGTCAGAGGAGGAAGGCGAGATGTAGGATGAGGAAAGGAGGAGTCATATGCAAGGGAGGAGGAAGAAGAAGTCGAAGCTGTCAAAGCCACCATTAACGATGTTCATGAGCCCTTTTATTCTTCTCTATATTCTTCTTTTTATTTTTCTATTCTGGTAATGCTGTTTCACTTTGAGACTGCCAATTTATTTTTGACACTTCTTGAGCTTAACTTCAAATTGCAAATTCTTGATTTTTTTTAAATTAGATTCATTTATCTAAAATACTGATGTTTCGATGATTTCCAAATTGTGAACTTAAATTTGAAAATTTCTGCAGTTGTTTTGAAGTTTAATATTTTGATCGTTCTCTGAATTTCTAATAGTAGTGTAGTATCTTGTACATATCTTGAATAACGTTTCTCGAAATTCTGAAATTCTTGAAGTTCTGAAATGCTAATGAAATATCACACAACTTTGACATTTTGGGTTCCTTCTAATTCATTTAGGAAAGTCTTAAAAATCTACACTCTTTATATCAAACTACTTGAAAACTGATTTTGAGAAGTTGTGACAATTTCATTCTTTTTTAGCTAGACTTGACCATTTTGAATTGAAAACCATTTGGTGTAGATTGTTATGTTGCATCTTGAAACTCACTTTTAAATTATGATCATTTGGCTTAGATATTTGTTTTTTTTTTTTTTTGAAATCATTTGAAACTACTAATATCTTGAATCTCACACATGTTTTGGAATTGAGACTGATAATCTTATTTGATCGATGTGTTTGTTATGACTTATGGATCATTATGTTTATTTTCTTAACCTTGAAATTTGCACATCTCATCAAGTGATTTTAGATGAACTATTTTTTATTCTCAAATCATCGGTTGTCACTTGTGGTTGTTACAAATAATTTAAAAAATTCTCTTGTGAATCCTGTTCTGAAAATGAAAGATTATTGCTCTGATAAATGGAATTGAACTTATAGATTTATTGGCTTAGGCGTGATTTATTCTAAAAAATCTGTGTATAGTTTTCATTGACTTCTGTGGGCATTCCAAAGCCGCATGTGGTATCTGTCTTAGAAGTATTTCTCATTCATTTGTTTGATTTTTTTAACAAAATTTAAACTTGTATAGTTCTTTCTGAATCCCTCTTAAAACTAATATTTCCGAATTTAAAATCAATTTTTGATTATTCATTCAAAATTTTGAATTATTGACCAAATTGAAATATATTTTGAACTGACCAAAATTATTATTAGATTTATGAAATTGTGATGAGTTGTGACTATAGTATATTTCATAACAAGAGGAGATTTTATCTAAATTCTCATTATGTTTGAATAGATTTTATAATATCTTTTAATTAATTCCTATTTCATGTACATGTTCTTTTCCTATCGTTTTTCTATCCTCCAGCACGGTTTTATTTATTTTGGAGCATTTATATTTTTTATCTAAAAAGAAAGTACAGTTTCAAAATTTGTGATGGAAGTGTGACTATATTTTTTTCAGAATAGGAGAAAATTAAATTTTTCTGAAAATCCCATTATGGTTGAAAATATTTCATAATATGATTAATTTAGAAATTTATTTCATGACCATCTCTATTTCTACTGTATTTCTATCATTCATTTTGGTTTTATATAATAAGGGGATTTTAGTATGATAAATGTTTCTCTAGTCTCATTTAAAAAACCTAGATATGGTCATGCATGGTTTGAGAATGCTTATAATTTAAGTTGCGACTGACCTCATTTAAAATTCCTTATGGTTATGCATGGTTAGTGTTCTCTTAAATAAATAAATACATAAAGGAAAAGAAAATAAAAAGAAAATAAATTAAAAGAATAAATTATTTATATATTTTAAATCCTCCTTGTTATATAGAATCACCCTATCAATGCATTTTCTGATTTTTGAAATGCGTTACTATTTTATGATATATTATGATTTTGGGTTGATGGTTTTGGGTTTTGGGATAATTTGATTTTTTTCTCTAGACTTGAATTCATAACCATAGTCCAAATCTATCACTATTTTGTGCTTATTTAAAAAAATCATTTGAAAATTAGTGAAATTCGTATTAGTTTATAACTCTCTCCATTTTATAAAGCTATCGTAAATCCATCATTTCAAAACGTGAAATTTTCTTCTTGTTTGAAGAATATTATGATTTTTGTTTGATTAATTAAGGTTTACGATATACATTCACTCTCTTGATTTGAATTTTTTTTCCAGTATATATTCATCACAATTTTGATTTCTATATCCTTTAGATGATAACTAAAGGGGAGAATGGTTAAAATTTTGATTGATGGGTGACTATTTCATGAATATTTTAATATTGAAAAGTCGATTATTTTTAATCTTACTCATGTGCACATATATAGGGGGAGTTCAGTTGTAGGGGGAACATACATATAAAGGGAGTACTACACTTCACTATCAAACACATTTATTACTTTCAAAATCTTAATGTATGTTTGTCATCATCAAAAAGGGGAGAATGTTGAATATAACACACATGTGAGAAGTTATGCTATATATTAATGAATCATTTGAGAAAGAAATGAAGAGAGAACATCGAAATGGATATCTGTCTCTGAGATCTAGTCAGTTATTACTTCCAAGGATAACTCAAAGCTGCAAGTTAACCTATGAATATATGCAGTGAAGAACAAAAATTGCTTTACAAAAAAGTAGTCAAAATAAGGGTAAGTGAGAACCTACTTGCTATAATTATTGTGAAAGGGTTATATATTAATATTGAAAGTTGATGGAAAGAAGAGAAACAACTGCAATAATCATATGCATATTAATATGAAATATTTTGAAATAGTGAAGAACTAGCGGGATTTTTCTACTCATGCATAGAATGATATCAGGGGTTCTTTGGGTGCTAGTTGAAGGAGAATGGAAGCGTGCTCTATTATAAGGAATGTATTCTATTTCTTGTATACATATACATGTTTTATTCAATACCAAGGCTATACTATATTTCATATTATGTGTTTAATTGACCGACTAGGATTAAATCCATAGATAGTTGACTAACCTTCAATTTTTACAAACCTCGTTTGAGGATCAACTAGCCATTTTTTATTTGCTTGTTGAGTTCGAATCATAGATTATTGCATGTTTATTGTAACGACCTAGATTTCTAGTGACTAAATAATTAATTATTTTAATTATTTAGAAGATTGATTTGGTGATTTAAATGACAAATATTCAATAATTTGAATATTTAATTAATATAAATAGTGAAATAATAAATATAAATAGTGAAATAATAAATTTAAATTCTGAAATAATCAGAATTGAGTTGAATTCGCAATATTGTGTGAATTGGATAACATAAGGAAGTTTGGTGCTTGGAAATATGTCCATATTTTTCTTTCTACATGGGCATGTTATAGGATAACTATTCAAACACTAAATCCTGCGAGCATTTAGTTACTAGAATTGAATTAAATAATTTCATATATCCACGGTCACCATGCAAACGTTGCGTATGGCCGTTTCACTTTCGTTCATTATGGGTTTGGATGGGTTGTCTAATGCTTTTCTCTCCTATAATTCATTTCTACTATTTGCCATTTTCCTTCTTGCATATCTTTTAAAACATCACACAAATTGGGTACCTTATCACGATGGTGGCATCGAATACATATATATTTATCTAGTTGAAGGTTGTCATTTCGACAATTCATATGTACTGTTTTGAGATTTATATCTCTTTACATTTGACTCATCTTTTTCTAGCACACTTCATCTATGCCCAATAACTAAATTTTTATACTTTTTCTCTGTACATTAGAAACCCGCGTGCGTTCAAGGAATTACATCCATGGATCCCAAGCCATCAGAACAGCGTATCCATCAAGCCTTCTACCCGTGTGTAATAACCCGGAAATTCTGAGCCAATTTAAAATTTTTATTTTGGCAATTTTAATGAATTTTGAATATTTAAAATGATTTATTTTAAATAATAACGACGAAAAATCTATTTTGAATAGAAATAGAAGTATATATTTATTCAAATCATCGTTAGAATATATATTTATTTTAAATATAAAAGGAATTGAAAATGGCGCGGTAGTTCGATAATTCGATTTCAAAATTCAAATGAATGCACCGGGAGCAAAAATAAACCGGATTTTGGCGAAACCAAAAATAATAGAATCTATTTGAGAATATCTTTCCAATGAATCCGAAAAAATCGAAATTTCATAGCGGGAATCAAAAGTTACGTCCAGTGGAAAATTCAGAATAGTCGCTATGGAATTCTGGCTCTTAAAAATGGAAATTTTGCAAACAACCTCCGTTTTCGACGTAACCACTTTTGTTGGATCCGAGATGTCAAATTATAGCTAGGTTTCAAAATTCATAATTTTTCGAATCAATATGTGAGCGTGGCAAAGGAAAACGCATTTGACCAGTTTCAGTTGATTTTTATCGACTGGAAAATGGTCATTTTTCGAACGGTCTCAGAATTTGATGAAATTAGTTTTGTTAGGACTGTATCGTCAATACGAAGCTAGAAAATATTTTTTTGGAATTTTTAGAGTTAGTATGTGGCCCTGGTAAATTGAAATGAGAGTTCAAATTGAATATATATTGATTTATATTTTGATTTAAATGAAAACTGATTGAAACGATCGAATCAGCTTACGATACATATCCCATTGCGTTCGGAATGGGGGTAATTAGCTAGGGACGACAGGCGGTGGGTTCGATTTCGAGGTCGAAATTAAAAGTTGCTTTTTGAAATTAAATAATTAAATAAAAAAAAACTCTCTCTCTTCCTATACACTGTTCAGCGCCCCCGTTTACTTTTCAAAAATCAAAATAAAAAAAGGGAAAGGGCATCGTGCCCTAACCCCGTCGCTGCGCCGCTAGGGGGTAACCGCCGCCGCCGTTGCACCGAAGCACCCTCCTCCTCTCGCGCCTCCGTTCCTCCCTCCCTGTCCTCTCTCGCCTCGCTCTCCTCCTCCAATCAAACTGCCGCCCCCTCCTGACGCGCGAGACCCCCCACTCTAGCACCCCCTCCTCGTCTCCATTCCCCTTCATCTTCGCCCCCTCCTTCTACCTCGACCTCCTCCTTCAACTCGCCCAAATCCGCCCCCAAACCCTTGGAGAGCCACCGCGGCGTCCCGTCGTCGACCACATCACCACTCCGAGCCTTTTCCGCCACTCCGACAGCGAATGTAAGTTTTATTTTTATTTTTAATTCCTATATGTAGATAAAAATGTGATTTTTACCGATAAAAATAGGATTTTTATTTATGTGTATAGCGAATAAAGGTAGGATTTTTATACATATATAACTTAGTGCAAAGAAGGTGATTAATATATATATATATATATATATATATATATATATCTGTGTGTGTATATATATAGTTAAGAGAAAAGATTTAGATTTTTAATTATATAAAAATGGTCTTTTTAATTAGAAAAAGATTTGACTTTTATCATAGACAAGAATGGATTTTTATTTACGAACAAGGATTGATTTTTATCATAGAAAAGATTTGATTTAAAAGTGAAAATATTATATATATGAAAGGTGAAAATAATATATATATATATATATAAATATATGAAATGAAAACGATATATATGAAATGAAAACGATATATATATGAAATATGAAAACGATATATATATATAAAATGAAAACGATATATAAATGAAATGTGAAAACGATGTATATATGAAATGAAAACGATATATATATATATATATGAAATGTGAAAATGATTTGATTGTTAAAAATATAATTTTTAACATATATATATACTGTATAAAATTGTCGTGTATATGGAATATTCAATTTTGATTAGAAATTGAATATGAAGTTGAAATCGTTTCGAAAACGAATTTAAAACGATTTATAAAATACGTTTTAAAAGGAAACAGCCGAAATATAATATATATATATATATATATGTATATATATATATATATATACATATATAATGGCCTGAATAGAACGCGCCGCGGCAGTTCGCGAATTTCGACCATTGACTTCGAATTGACATTGCGGGAGATCTGACCGTCGGATTCTACTGAAACCGGGACCGTTGGGTTCGTATCGAAAAGAGCTTTCTAACGAATATGAGAAATTTGAAATCTAACCGTTGGATTTGGAATTATGTCCAAATCAAATTAGGAAAAGGTCGTTGTATGTACAGTTCAATGGCCTTTGATGGAAATCGACCGTACGAGCCTTGATAAAATTATTAAAAATATCAATAATTTATGTAAAATCATAATAAATGATTTGGAAAGAATTAGGCTAAAAAATCCCATATTTGAAAAGATAAAAATAGATTTTTATCGAAATGAACTAGTTATTTACTAGAATAATAATTTATTTATTTTTAAATAAATAAATTGGATTTGAAATGGTTTTAAAAATAACCAGAATTTCCAATATATGAATTGGAATGGATTTGAATCGAAATTATCTTCGGAATATTTCGATGTTGGATTTCGTGATTATACGGATATGGTTGTGGAAATTTGAAAGATATATTAATATCGTTATTTCCAATACGATATTTGTTAGTTTCAGAATTTAATGTTGAATATAAGCCGATACTATTTTCTATTCAGAGCCTTGTGTTTAATATCAAATTGGATTTGGGGTTTGTCGTGAATTGTATTTAAATGACATTAGTTCTTTAACCCGCGTAAAAGCATGATTAATTTCCAGAAAGTAGAACAATCAATATGAAATGATTTTAGAGATGAAACCAATTGGGGTTTGAATAAATCTTTAATTAGATTTGGATGAATGAATGGTGATTAAATTTACCAAAACACGTGATGTGATTAAACCAAATTTACTTAGTTGTTGATATTGATTGAGGTTGATTGATTGTTTGGATGGTGCTTGACCAGTTTATGAGCAGAATATGCCTTTACATTTAGCATTGGGTTGAGTAAAGATATCTGTGTGCTAACACCTTGTGAAACACTTCATGATTTGACGATAAGGTGTTTAGCGATGTTGTGTTCATTTCAAATTTAATGAATGATTGTGAAATGATATATTTTTCTTATGTGAAAAGAAATGTATTCCCAATTTTGGACATGGAATGTTTTATAAAAATGTTTTATAAAACAGAAAGGATTTCGAGGCCTAAACCCGATATTATCGAAGAGATTTTGAAATGTATTATGTGTTACATTGTGGTTCATCACATATTTGATTAGTTTCTATTAATGATGTATCTGTTTGGTGGCGGAGAATTGATTCTCTTGCTTAACACCCTTCTTTGTGACGTACGAGCTCAAAGGTTATGTGATTAATTATGACTGATCATATGTGTGAATTACTGATGTGAAGTACTATATTTTGAAATTACTTGGTGATTATTATGTTGTGAAATGATTTTACCTACTTCGGGATATGAAATGATTCAGTATGTGGCTAAAGATTCGGGTAACCCTGAGACTAAAAGTATGTGTGAGAGGGCGGTGTATGCTCTCCATGTGTGGGAGGTGCATCGTCGGTGTAGCCTGCTCCTATGTGGGATAGGTGCACAATTATATATATCGAGTTGCTAGGTGCGTACCCTTTGCCTTATTGATGGGGAGCACGATATTTGGTTGCATACTTGTTTGTATGCATTGTTATGTTTTGGAATTCATATTTCCAAACGATTTGATTTGATATCCCGAAGCGAAATCTACTTTGATATAGAAAGTTAGGTATGTATTTCAAATGATTTGAAATAAGAAATCGGGAATAAAATCCAAAGGAATAATTTCTGTAAATTGAATTGGATTTGGAAAATCTAAGTGTGGTGATTAATCTAAATGGGTAGATTGGGATATTGCATGTTGATTGATGCATAGTAGATCCATATATCTATATTGATTGTTGTTTATACACTGGCATTCATGGGGGTAAACCCGTTCCGCTTTAGCGGCGTGGTCCCGTGTTTTACCTTATTTTAAAACAAAGTTTAATAACTGTTTAGAGTTTCTCACCTCAGTCCCATGACTGACCTGTAGTTTGCTTTTCCTTTGCAAACTCGGGTGCCCCTATTTTTAACATGAGCAGTCGAGTAGTTTTATTTTGCAGATATATTGAGCAGGATTCTGGATTGAAGCTTAGCTATGTCCATGCATTTACAGTCTTCTGTTGTGTAGTTTATATTTCCGCTGTGCATTGTATTGCATTTATGTAAATTTATCTTCCGGTGTGTATTTTTTTCGATATACTCTGATATTCTGTACTCTGATGTAACATTATTATGATGTTTATAAAAGTCTTCTGTTATTTGTTCTGATGTGTTGTATACCCAGAGTTAGCGTATGCGGGATTCGAACGGTCTTGGTCGGTTTATCGATCGATTAGGTCTGGGCGAAATCCATGTCGTTACACCGTGCCTACCACGCTACTCACCTTTCATGTTTGTCATGCCATCAGGTGCCATGTGTGCCAAACTGTCTTCTCCTTTAAATGCGGATGCTTTGTTCTTGAGTTCAGACAAAGGAATAGGAAAAATCCAATTCAAAATTATATAAAATCAAATTTAAAATGAAATTGGGTGCGGTTAAGATCTTGGAAATCTTAGAAGAAAGCTCTTCCACCTTGTACACTTTTTGTGAGGCTCGCACACCCTCCTGATGCTCGGAAAAAACCACCAAGCCGTTAGGGCTGACCGTCATTCAACTTGGCGACATCCTCAAGGTATCTCGAAGGTTGCGGGATGCTTACTGGAGCGAGGCGCACCCAAAAGTGTCGGTCAGGCGGTCTCAGGTGATCGTTGGTGGTGGGTGTAGCAACCAGAAAGGTTTTTCTTTATGACAATTTTCTGTTGAGATGGCTTGGTTTGGGGTACCGTTGAGGGAAGCGGGTGGAGTACTAATGAAATTGGTCAGGTTGCGACAACTCAAGTGGATGTTGGAAGTGGCGGAAGGTGAAGTAATAATTCAATGTTTTGTTCGATGCAGGGTATTGTTTGGCAATGGGGGAGTCAGTGGGTTAGGTGCGAATATGAGAAGTAGGAGGTTTTTGTTTTAGGTAGATGATAGTGTAGGTATTGCCGAGCTTAAGTTGGATGGTGCTCACGTGGTAGGAGGTGATGATAAGTCTGTATGTTGTTTAGTAAAGTGGGGTACTATGTTGAAGTTATGAGTGGCCACTGAAGTTAAATGGGCTAAAGTATGGGATGGTAAGTAGTTGGCGTCAGTGGTTTAAAATGGGTGGAGTTTGTTCGTTCAAATGAGAAAAGGGGTGTCGGTTTTCTTGGAAACCGATGATGGGTTAGCTGGACTAATGAAGAGGGGTCAGCTGAATTAAATAACTGTAATTAAGGGGATTAAGGATTCGTTTATAGCCTATTTTGTTGGAAGATAATGAAGAGGATAAGTAAGGCTGGCTACGGCAAGGTGAAGCTGAGTGCTTGGGATGGTTTTCAGGAGCTTAGGTCGTAGAGAGAAAAAGGAACCGACTATATAATAATAATAATAATAATAATAATAATAATAAGAGTTTATAAAAGCGATTAGGGAAGCACGTTGGTGAAGTTTGATTGGCATGGTAGTAAGTTGCTTCAGAAATGGCACTGTGATTTTATTATTTCAAGAAGGGAGTCACAACTTCCCTGGTAATGAATGGAAGAAGGACAATTCAGCCGTATGTTAAATTCATTCATTATGGTAATTATAAGTTAATGATATATTAGTTAATTATAAATTAATTTAATTCATCATAAACAATAACTATAACTAATTCGTTTGTGATTAGATTTGATGAGCAAACTATGTTGGAATTGCAACGACGAGGCCTATGTTGTGGAGCTAGTGTGGCAGAGAATGGGACTACCAGAATTTCGTAGTGAAATTAAACGTCTGTTTCATTTTAAATGAAACAAAACAGGAATGGTCAACTGCAACCAAGGTGAGTAACCTCACTAAACTTTGACTCGTCTATATTTTTATATAAACGAGTTTTAAAATTATTTATAATAATTCTATACTGTGTGATGATTGTTTGGATGCATGTTTGATAAAACTGGTTGAAATGGTTGATATTGTTAATCGTTGATCGAATATTAATTCTGTTCACCATGATATTTCATATTGATGTGAAATTAATATTATTGATGTTGATTTACATATGTGGATGCAGGAAACCGATTGGAGGGATCTAAATGGATTCCTCAATATTTATATTACTATTTTTATTTGATTGTGCTATATGATTTGTTATATAATCCATGATTGGATATGTTGTGTTGAATTACCCTGACCCTAGAAACCTGGTATGTTAGACACCACAAAATATTTTTGAACGTGGAAAAGTAATCTGGGAATTTAAAATGGAATTTATTTTCTAAATAGAAATAGAATTTCGAACAAGAGTTGAAAATAGAAACCTGTTCAAGTGGATAAATCAAGAAGTTGTTTATAAAAAAGAATATAAATGAAGTGAATCATTAATCATTGGGTAAATTGAAATATAAGTTCAAATATGAATTTATATGAGAAAATGAAAAATCGGTTTTGAGACTAGTATTTGAAATAGATTTGGACTTAGCAAATTATAAATAAAATTGTAAACGAGATTATAAATGTTGAAATTAATAATGAGATTTTCTATAAATAATTGTAAAATAAATGGAATTTGGATTTGATATGGTAAAATCAAATGGATTAGATTATGTAAAAAGAAAATATTATTCACAATTAAAGTGAATAATCATTCAAAGCAGATATTTTGCAAATGGAAGCATCTATAAAAGAAATCTGGATTGGAAATGTGAATTCAAATAGAAATTTGAATGATAAGGGAAATGGAAATCGCTTTCGAAAGGAAACATTGGATTTTTGCTCCAAAGTTTGGAATATAAAACAAATTGAAATAAATTCAAGAGATTTATAATTATACTTTGATTAGGTCGAATTTTATTATAATGGTTCAGTTCATGAAGGATTTTTGAATTCTATTTAGTATAAAACTATAAATTAAAATAAAATATATTAAGAAGTGAATATTTCAATATTTATAGCTATGGAAATACAATTCCATGTTTTGAAATAATTTAAGATTTATTTTAAATTAGAATTATTAAACAAGTCTAGATTCCTATTAAGGAAAGATACTGATATTTGAAAATGAATAATGATCGAAAGCAAATGTTTTGCGAATAGAAATAAT
Source organism: Allium sativum (assembly GCA_030737875.1). Taxonomy (NCBI): domain Eukaryota; kingdom Viridiplantae; phylum Streptophyta; class Magnoliopsida; order Asparagales; family Amaryllidaceae; genus Allium; species Allium sativum. Next base: position 42,430,765 of record CM060913.1, read on the forward strand.
CATAAGGGAAACTGAGTTAACCTGGAATGATAAGATTTATTCCGAAGTTCAGAATATTAATCGAATATATAGTATTTGAATGAGTGTTATTAATTGGAATTCGATTATATCGAATATAGGGAAGTAGTTATTTTTACTTTCCGTTTGAATCAAATTTATTTATTTATTTATTTACTTATTAATTTATTTAATTGAAATTAATAAGTACAAGTTATATTTTATATACCAAATATTTGAAAACAACGATTATAACGCTACCGTTATAATAAATATTTTATAAATCTAAATAGCGATTATAACGCTGTCGTTGTAACAAATGTTTTATAAATCTAAACTGCGATTATAACACTATCGTTGTAACAAATGTTTTATAAATCTAAATAGTGATTTTAATGCTATTATTATAATTAATGTTTGGAAACAGTGATTATAACGCTACCGTTATAATCAATATTTTTCCGTAAAAGAAGTGTATTCTTAGATTGAATCTGAAAATCACGTAAGCGATGTTTTGTGTGAAGTTGTGAGCTTTGACTATTTCAAAGTTGAGAATGTTGTTCAATTAAGGTTTGAGAGGTAACTATACCCCAACTTGATTGACTTCATGATTGATGGAGGAATGGTTAAGGTTCGATAGTAAAGATTGGTTAGCAACATGGTTCATTAATAAATATTAAATGGTTTGAGTTACAATAATGATTTTTTATAATATTGGGTTAATTTAAAGGATTTTGAAATGTTTCCCCAAATAAAATGAGGGATATTTTCTATGCATAGAAAATGAAAATGAGTCGGTCAACGAGGAATTAAGAAATGGAAAATGGAAATATTTTCCAGGTATATTTTCTGAAAATAGAAAATAAGGGTTCATGAATATTTAAAAATGTTTTCTAACTAGAATACGAGATATTTTTCTTGAATAAAGAAATTAGAACATTGGAAATGTTTTTCCAAGAATCGAGAAAGACAATTGAATTTTGAAAGAATCTAGAAGAGGGGAAGATAGGAATTGGAAATGATAATATAATAAGGAATTAATTTAAAAAGGCACCTGTGTTGTTTGATGGGTAATTGGTAGAATTTCCAATTGGAAATAGGATCATTGATTGTATGGATGTTTTCTTTGATAGTTAAATCATCGACTATCAAAATTTTGATTTACTTTATACCTCCATTGTCAATATGGGGAGACCGGGATCAAATTTAATATCTAAAAACCACTCCGTATTGTCATAAACGTTACTAATCAACTTATGCTAAAGATGATTGTAGACGGAGTAAAATGCAAGGGTTGTTCTGTTAATCCTCGGTAGAAATTTCCGAAGATGGATTGATGGAATAATGCCTTTGGTTTGTCCAGTCCCAGGATAACGTATATGGAAGGATCTGATGATGTAACATTCAAAGTAAATGATTGCAAGATGTGCTGAAAGGAAATCATGATCTCAAGCCTCATCACCTAGGAAATGACAGAAATCGGGCAGGCAGCGTGGCCATGTGGGTCATTCCCATTAGGTGTATTATCACCTGATCTAGAGAAAATCCATTTGCTTTTTATTCTACTTGCTGCTGTATGCTTTCGGTAACGGTTGCTGATCACAACCGTTGGTGATAATATGCTCGATACACTCAAGTTAAATGAGTGGTCAGCCATGTGTGGGCCGGGTTGCAAGACGTTCTTGATGAACCCATCATATTCCCCTCTAGAGATACACTATCGGAAGGTGGTTCCATACCTTGTCATATTGGAAATCCAATCTCCAATAAGCACCCTGCGGTTTTTGATTTTATCTTATATATGGAGTGTGAGATGCAAGCGTTCTGTTAGATTCTATTTATTTGTTGTAGACACTATTATAATATCACGGATTGGATATCAAAAATATTTCTTGTTATCGTAAGGTTAAAACCATCCATATTTATGTGTGGATCGGTCTTTCGATTATCATTTCTTTCGAAAGGATTTTGAAAGTTAAACAAATGGTTGGAGTTTACTCACACCAGTCCCATGACTGACCCAGAGTTTATTTTGTTTTGTTTTCCCTAAACTCTTGGGTGCCCATATTTGTACTGGCAGTCAAGTAGTCGGGATTTTACAGATTCACTTGAAGGAGTTTGAAGCAGGAGGCTTCACCAGTTAGCTATAGACTTTCATATTTTTCGCTGTGTATTATGTTGTATCTGGAAACAGGTGTTTATAACTGTTCCAGAAATAGCTGTTGTGCTCTGATGATGGTATGTATATATACAGTTACCACATTTGTATTTCAAAGGTTATGTGATATATTATATGTTATTCGTTCCGCCGTGAGATTTGTGTTTTCATTTTCTTCTATTCTAACTTTTTTCCTTATTATTTCTCATCCTCTAACTTCTTCCTATTAATGATTCATATTTCTGTGCGATTTGGGTTGGACGTGTGGTGTGATTAGTCAACTCAAATAATACGGAAATTCGGGCCATTACATTTATGATTGATTTTTATTAGGTATTTTAGGGTCCATACTTACTCTAAGGATGTTGTAGCAATGGAGGAAGATGGGTGGTGGATTAAAAAAAGGATGTTTGTAATGTAAGGATGGACGATGGTTGTCGAATGGACTTAGTTTGCCTATCTAACAATGAGATGAAGGCTCATAAATCGCCCAAGATCACATGACACATGTTTTCATCTATGCTTATAGCAAGGGATTATCTGGATATTCTGGGATTACCACAACATAAGGAGATTGAATTCCATGTGTATATTTGGTGATGGATGCCATTACAAAGTGGGTCCATTCAATTGTCGAAATATGAGTTCAGAGTACCACAACATCTACGGCTAAGGAGTATTGCTTTTCGACTTTGTGTTTTGATGACAAGTTCAACAAGCCGATGAAGAAGAAAATATATGCACTCTCACGTAATGATGACTTGTTTGATAAGAGAGCTAGGGTGTTATTATACTAGATATCAAGATGTTGGTTCACTAAAAAGACTACCAGAGGAGTGCACATTACAATGATTCTTGTGCCATTGATTTTCTTTGAGTGGGTGATCATGCAATTTTGGTTAACCTACATACTTACATCCTTTGTTGATCTTAAAAATCTTGTATTCACAAATTAATTAAATAAGTTTTTACATGTTTTCACGGATAATATCATTTTTAATTTGGGTTTGGAGGAAGAATACAAAAAACACTTAAAAATTGTGCTGGAGTAGTTGAAAAGAGCCACTAGAAGTATTTTGTTTCAAGTGTCACTTTTAGACGAGAGAAGCAAGGACGTTTGGTCAATTTTTTTTTGAAATGGTTGCTTCAAAGTTCCTATAAAGCTGGCAGTAGTGCATGATTTTGACAGACCCAAGAACACTACAAACATGAGAAATTTCCTTGAACTAGTAGGATACCATATAAGATTTATCAGTTACTTTTGTAAGGTAAAAACATAATTAACCAAATTTTACAATAAAAATGACCTTTTTCAGGCATTGAGGTGCGTGCATGCATTATTGAATTTGAAGTAAAGTTTAATGAACGAAATGATATTAGTTATTTTGAGTGGAAATAGGGTGTTAAGAAGATTATCCCTGCAACGACCTAGAATTTTAACAATAAATATTTAATTAGTTTAATTATTTAAAAGGATTAATTTTAAAATTTAATGACTTGAAATTTATTTAAGGAATTTATCGTTAAATTTACTTGGAAATGAAAATCTTGAATTTAAAATAGAGTTAAGTAAATTTAAGCTATTTAAAATTCTATTTGAATAGATATAATAATAATTTAGTTTCAATGGATAGGATCATTTCGAAATTGATACATATTTTATAAAATTAATTTAACAAATGAGAGTAGATATTTTAAAACGATGTTGGATCTTAACAAAATCAATTTTATAAAACCTTAATTATTGTAATATTTCAAGTTTCATGTTAATTGGAGTTGTTGTGTGATTATGCTTGATGTAAACGCTTATCGATTAACGATTTGAAACCATAATAGCCAATTTTCAAATAGTCTTGGAATTCAAAAAAATCAATTTCATCAAGCCCAAAATATTAAAATATTGTACATATTTTCAATTTTGTAACAATCGGACAATCTATGTGGTCGTATGAATGTAAAATGTTTAACAAAAATACAAGTGAATATAATTTAATAAAATAATAGAAAACCTAACTATAAATAATCTTTGACTCCTTCTCTCCATCATTTTATAGCTTCCACCATCCTCCTCATTCAATAAATTTAATCTTCAAAACCATGGAGAATTAGATGAAGGCGCCAATTAGGAAAATGTAGAGGGGAGTTCGGTCTACAAACGGGAGAAAAATGGTGGCGCTCGGTGCCTGTGGTGGTCAGAAATGAGGGTTGAACGGAAGTTTGTGGTTTTGGGTTTTTTTTGCCACCGTAGTGGATTTTAGTTAATGAGGGCCTGAAGGTAAAGTGAGGGGAGGATGATGGCCGACCTATTGGTGGTGGTCCGGAGAGGTAGTGTTGACTGGGGTGGCCGAAAATTGGATTTGAATGGAAATCATGTTTTTCCAATTTCTGGCGATTTCAGTCGACATGAGGAGTCGTGAAGGAGAAAGGTGGCGAGGCTCAGTGAGGTTTGATGTCAATGGTGGCATGGTGGAGGCGGTGGCCCTGGTGGTGGTACGACGTTGATTTGTTGGAGTGGTTTGGGTTCGTTTTCGAACTAGTGGGGTAATGAAGGATAGGGGTTAATTAGGGAGCTAATGACAGGGATTAGCATGAGTTAATTACATCATTAACTAATTAAACTATTTTAATTCATGTATAATATTGTAACTTATGTATCTATTTCATATGGTATTAGATTTCGACAAAACGAAGTGCGTTAGATTCGTAATGATGATATCAACGCAAACGACCTAGATTGGGGTGATTTGGAGCCAACTGGATTTTTATGTAATTTCAAATGCTCGTTTGAAATTATATAAATTGACATGAAATCATTGATCCAAAATGGATGTGAGCTAATTCTCATGATTTCTGAAATACTATGATGTGATTAAATTGATATGAAAATATCCCCCGTGGTTAGTATAAATTGTGTTTGGATGCTTTGGTTGATTATTGGTTATTGACTGATTGTCGATATTTATATTTCTGTCATCTTAAATGAATTCGATTAGAATTTCTATTTCATATGCATATATATATACATACATATATATATATATATATGATGTTATAAGCCGTGATGTAGGTAGAAAAGGTTGGAGGGATCCAACTGGATTCCTCAAATATTTTGGATGTTACTTGTTTTCATATTATTCATATATGAACTGCTTAACCCAAGTAACATTAAATCTTTTTTTTATATTGGTTGTTGAATTAAATTCAATATTTGATGTGTTATTATTCAATAAACAATATTAATTAAGTGATTGGCAGCTGTTGGCCTGAAATCCATCTTTTTGAGAAATTAATTCGCCGTAAGGGGAATATACTAAGTTGAAGTTATAAAATTTATTTTTATAATTGAAGCAAGGTTTTAAATTATATTTTAAATAAGTTATATAAGATAGAAGTTTTGTTAATAAATCAGTATTTATAAATAGGCTATTATAAAATAATCATAAATGATTTTATAGAAGATTGTTGTGTTTAAAATAAGTTGTATAAGCAGTTAGTCAGAAATTAAACTAAGGATTAATAGTTTGGAATAACTGTTTTTAAGAAATAATTAAGTAGGATTATATTAAATTAATTAAGTTTTTAATTAATTTAAAAGGAAGGATTAACTTATATCAGTTAACAAGCTAATTATGCCTTTAATTTGACTAAGTCAACTGTTTTTAATTGAAATTGGTTAAATTAAGTTGTTTCCAATTCATTGAATAGAAATAGTTTTGACAAATAGCCATATAAAATGAATAAGTTTTCTCAAAATCTAATTAATATTTAATTTTAATGTGTATAAAGATAATTATCAAGTAGTTCATTATTAATAAAGTTAGTTATTGTAATGAATTTTAAAAAGGGGCTATGTAACGACCTGCCTTTTTGACCGCCTTCAGTCGGTAATTAAACCAACTAAAGACGTTCAAAACGACGAGTTCGTTATTAATTAGCTTACAAGGTTTAACAGAACAACACACAGAATCACAGAGTACGGTATAAATAACTGGGGAAATAAATCTTATATATACAAAATCAGAGTTTTACAAATTTTTAGTGTGCAGCGAAAGAAATACGATATATACATCGATTTATAAAAATTCAAGTTTACTCTTTCAGTCAGGTTTTGCGCGCGCCTAAGCGTCTTGCGTCTTCACGTTCCTCTCCAGTTTTGCGAGCCGAACACTTTAAAAATCTGCAATGCTCATATCTGACCCAAGCATATTGCATAAAAGAAACACAACAAACACTCGGATCATGATTAACTTTATTTCAAGTCAGTAAACTTCGATAATCTCATAAATATAATTATTCTAATCCCATCAGTATATTAATAATTCGAGCAAACCATTTAACTGCCGAAATATGCATACCACAATGGATCAAAATAAATCTCATGCATCAACAGTAGAATGGCTGATCGTAACAATTGGTGGGTTGCTAGTCTAGTAACATCTCCAAATCAAGATACAACAACATATAAACCACAATGAATGACAAACATGCATACAAGGCAGCAAGATTCCGACTGTATAAGATCGGGACTGGGTGACAACTTGAAAACGCAACATTACAGACGGTGTAGGATTTCAGGGCAATGTGACTTATTCATAAGATAGTTCCATATAAATGTGATAGTTCATATGTAATTTATGTCCATATACCAGATGGCAATTAAACAATGAAAAGCATGCAAAGTTCATTTCAAGCATATAGGACAATAGGAAGTTGATATCTGCATGGTGGTAAGAACTGATACCAAATTAAGAAAAACATGTAAGCCAATACATAGGCTCAGGGACGTGGACTCAATAGTTCATGTATATATAAATATGATAACCAACAAGACCATATGCTGGTTTATGTAAACAAATGATTTCCCATGCAAGATAACTAATATGCGTGTCTTACTAAAATGATGCAAAGTCCTAACATAACAGAAGAGGCCGAATAAGATCTGGACATAATGTGGCTGAAATATGGCTACATTTAATTTCATAAGGTGGTCTGGAAACCCATACTCAAGTTATGCTACATGCAAATACACCGCAAATATATCTATGGATAGTACATGAATGACTTTAGTTCAGCAGGGGTCTCAACATGGTAAAGAAACAGTGTCAACAAACATTTATCCACACACAGTCAACATTAAGTCACAGTTTTTATCAAAGTTGAGAGGCTTGAAACGAAATTAATCAATCGTGAGCGAACTCACCTTGCAACAGCAGAAATTAGAAATGCGAAGAGGAGCAGGGCGTCGGGGTTCAATTTGGGTTCATCGGCATCTTGGCTCGAACTGAGGCTTCACGGCTTCTCCACTTAAAGGGCACGGCTTCGATTGCAACAGCAAGGGAGGAGCGGTGGAGCAACTTGCGTTCTTCGTGGTGGTGGCTCCGGCGATCAACGTTGGCAAGGTGAACGGTTAAAGGAAGGAGACGCTGCGAGCATACGGTGCTTCAGGTGGCCGGTGAGGAGCTTACGCAGTGACAACAGGAGCAAGGTTCACAAATTTCAGTGTGGCGGTTCTTGGAGGAAGGATCGGACAAAGATAGGAGCGGTGACCATGGACCAATGATGGTGGCCAAAATTCGGAATTGGGGGAAAAGAGGAACTGATTTGATTTTTTATTGATTAGGAGAAGAAGAAGAGTATTGGGATTGAGAGAAAATGGGTCAGAATATTTAAATAGAATGGAAGATGATTCATGGTCAGTGAAAGGAAGTAAAAGGGGTAGTACACGCATTAATATCGAATTTTGAACGCTAAAAAAAATGCACTCTTACCAAGTAAAACTTACCGATCAAAATGGGATATTTAATACTGGTGAAATAAAGGGTGCCCTTTCATAGCAAAATATGATTCAACCGTTCCCATTTTAACACATATGTTACGGCTTAAAGTGAGAATGTAAATGGACTAGTGGTATTTGAAAAATAGAGAGGATGAAATGCACTGAACGTTGAAAATGGAATGCATGTTTCATGCATGTATTATATGCAAAACATGTCCACTTTGCGAATAAAAGAAATATAACATTGGAAATGAGTGCATGCATGTAAACAAATAGAACGTGCATGCATTGTTGAAGAGTGGTCATGCTAAATTGGAAAACAAAAGGATGGAAGGAAAGATATCGGTTGGAACATAAAAAGAAAACCAACGCTGGAAATAAGAAGGTAAATATCAACGCATGAATACATGGAACGTGCATGCATTGGAATGGTGAAAAATGAAGAAATGTGTCCACTTTACAAAACAAAAAAATAATTGTGTGCTCTAGTAAAATAAAAAGACAGGTTTTGCAGATCCAAAATGGCTAAAAAAATGTGCAGGATCCGAATATGGAAACTTCGAAGTCAAATGACTTTGTTTCAAAAATGAACTGCGCAAGCATTTCCAAAATTTCAGCGCTTACCGAGCACCGAAACTAACAAATGAATATATTGCGGAAATCAGCGCGACGAGACGGACGCAACGGTATATAATTTGCAGTGTCAGGATGTTCCGTTCAAAAAGGCATTACGGACCGCTTTTAAAAGGAAAAATGACACGAGAAAACAATTAAACAGAGGTCAAAATGTCTGATTTTCACGAAACGAATTTCGCCGTCAGATTCGTGAAAACAAATAGAATATTTTTCATGTTTGTCCGAACTGATTTCGGAGAGATTTTAAAATCGTTAAAATTTTAACTGATATGCGCAGTTTGCACTGAAAATTGCGCGATCGACAAACATTCAAATTTTCCGATGAAATTAATTTCTACGCTATGTCTGGTTAGACGCATCTCAAATATAATTTTTTTTGTATTTTTATTTTTATATTACATTTTCATTTTTTTTTTGAGATATATCGGTTGCCACTACCGCAAATAATCGTCAAAAACTGATTCAAACGAAGTGACTAAAATTTTATCTTTTCAATATAAAATTATTTAAATCACTTCTAAATGAAAATATCAAAATATGAAAGATAAATATTTCATTATAAATCAAGTTCATGTTTTAATTTTAATTCAAAAAAAAAACAGTTATAAAAGTACAAACAAACTGAGCTTTAAACGAATAAAATAAAATAATAATACACTTAAAATTCTGGGTTGTTACATTCTCCCCCACTTAAATCTTTTCGTCCTCGAAAAGGAACAAGGAAGGAAAATAGTAATTAAATAATTAATATATTTAAAACAATAGTTCAAGTTTATTTTCATATTCATATATACCCTAAGATATATATTTTTAAATCAATGTTAAAACATTTTCTAACATTTCGAAATAATTTTAAGTATTCACTCGACGTCTCGATTGGCAATATATATCCATCCCACTATCGAAACCCGAAAATAGACATCGATGATGCTGCGTAGTCATCACCAGAATCATTTTCAAGTAACTAGAGCGTGACTCTATATCTATCAAATACTTATGGGATTTAACATATACGTTGATCAGACGTATACCCAAATCACTAAGAATTCGATAGGCCAATTTCAACGTCAGGTAAATACTCAAAACATCTTTCTATATTTAAACAGAATATATATCAAAATTTCAATACTACACTAAAGAAATTCCATATTATAATACTTTTTCAAAATAGTTATTTTAAATCAATACTTAGAAAAATGGACTCGCTGGAAGACTTACACTCTCCTTCTACTTCTTACCTTGTTGTAGACAAGGATAAGTCATAGAATTTAAGTTAAAAGCTGAACGAACGTAAGAACTAATCAAAGAGGATCAACGAAGGAAGATGGATTCAAATGGAAGGGAAACTTCAAAAGAAGATTTAAATATTGAACAAAATTTTATATCCAAAAATATTTGTTTTAAAAACATTTAAAATCTCTTTCTTAGTTTATTATGTTGCGGTTATATAAATTTAATTGCAGGTTATTGGTTTGTTATCTAACGTTTGAAAATACTTGATAACTTGAAGTTTAACAAGTTTACTGTCGTTCTTACAGATGTTAGGCATACGCTGGCCAGGCGCACGACCAAAATCTTTAAGTACTAAATATACTTGTTTCAACTCCCAGTGAAAATAGTTAAAACATTTAAAATAGATATGGAAAATACTTCCCCCATGGATCGCGGTTACTCAGCGGTTGCGCTACTATCCCTGTAGAATCGCTTGTAACCGCAGGTATCACACCCCTCAAATTACGCCATGGTTGTTGCCATAGATCGCAGTTACGCGACGGTTACGTCACTATCCCAGTGAAATCGCTTGTAACTATAGGCATCGCACCCCGAATTACGCTATGGCGTCTAGATCACAGTTACGCGGCGGTTACGTCACTATCCCAGTGAAATCGCTTGTAACTGTAGGCATTTCGCCCTCCGAATTACGCTAGAACAGATAAGTAATGATAATAGTCAATGTGATCTCACCGAGTGAGACTTCAATATTTGTGGATACTCCTTCGACGAAGTACCAATGTAGCTACGATTTCCGATTTTCAATGGACACTCTCGACGAGCGCCAACACAATCCCTCTCTCAGGAATTGTGATTTCGATGGAAGGTACTTCCCATATCTTTATTTCGAAAACATATATACTGTATATATATAGTACTTCATTTCACGTTTCACGCATACCGCACTTACATAAATATCAATTTACATAAGATTTTCTTTTCAACATCATGTTTTAGATATATCGTTCTTATATAAATTCCATTATATAAGGTTTCATCAATTAACTTCCAATTCAACAGCTTTCGAATTAATAATCATTTTATGTTAATCTTCCATATAAGGTTCGAAATCTTCATATCAGATATTCAATATCAAAGATTTCTCAAATTCCATTTCAATACCAATTCAGTTTGATTTTATAATAAATTTGATTATTCAATATCATTCCAAATCTTTTTCACAAACGGTTGAATCATTCAAATAGTTGAAAAGTATACTTTTCAATTCAATAATTGGAAATCATGAGTTCAATCATTTCTTATCAAAACATCTCAAGATGTACAATTATATTATCCTAATATATAGGATTATCATTCGACCAAACTTGAGAATAAGTTTCGGATTTTCTTTCAATCATTCAAAATATACATATATGTATATATCAAATCATTCTTCACAAATCAAACTTCTTGGATAATCATGTAGCAAAGCTACCAAAGTGGTCTTCATTCATATATTTTGTTTTCGGGAAAACATTTCATAAAATCATTTCAAACTTTTTATTCGAAAGTACTTGTATATACTACTAGTATTTTTTTCAAAACCTTAGAAATCAATTTCAAAGTATTCCGAAACAAAGTTCCTAAGATTTAGTCAAACGATCTCCTTAGTTATAATCAAATCATTTTATTCCATGTCTTAACTTTATTTTCAATATTTACATTCTCTCATAATCTCGAAAAACAGCGACAACCCGAAGATGGATTTCAAATGGGATCAAGATTCAAATCGAAGGAGAACTTAACAAAAGCTATCGAAGAGAACGGATACCAAGAATGGGAATTCGAAAGGATTTTAAATTCAAAAACCTTATGTTTCAAAATAATTTATATTTTCAAAATACGCTCTCTATAGAGTAATTCTGGTGATAATTCCACTCATTCTAGGGTATTGCTACCCTATCTCTAATGAGTTTTAAACCCGATAAGCTAAGCTTTGTATAAACCAAAGCTCTGATACCAACTGTAACGACCTGCCTTTTTGACCGCCTTCAGTCGGTAATTAAACCAACTAAAGACGTTCAAAACGATGAGTTCGTTATTAATTAGCTTACAAGGTTTAACAGAACAACACACAGAATCACAAAGTACGATATAAATAACTGGGGAAATAAATCTTATATATACAAAATCAGAGTTTTACAAATTTTTAGTGTGCAGCGAAAGAAATACGATATATACATCGATTTATAAAAATTCAAGTTTACTCTTTCAGTCAGGTTTTGCGCGCGCAAAAGCGTCTTGCGTCTTCACGTTCCTCTCCAGTTTTGCGAGCCGAACACTTTAAAAATCTGCAATGCTCATATCTGACCCGAGCATATTGCATAAAAGAAACACAACAAACACTCGGATCAGGATTAACTTTATTTCAAGTCAGTAAACTTCGATAATCTCATAAATATAATTAGTCTAATCCCATCAGTATATTAATAATTCGAGCAAACCATTTAACTGCCGAAATATGCATACCACAATGGATCAAAATAAATCTCATGCATCAACAGTAGAATGGCTGATCGTAACAATTGGTGGGTTGCTAGTCTAGTAACATCTCCAAATCAAGATACAACAACATATAAACCACAGTGAATGACAAACATGCATACAAGGCAGCAAGATTCCGACTGTATAAGATCGGGACTGGGTGACAACTTGAAAACGCAACATTACAAACGGTGTAAGATTTCAGGGCAATGTGACTTATTCATAAGATAGTTCCATATAAATGTGACAGTTCATATGTAATTTATGTCCATATACCAGATGGCAATTAAACAATGAAAAGCATGCAAAGTTCATTTCAAGCATATAGGACAATAGGAAGTTGATATCTGCATGGTGGTAAGAACTGATACCAAATTAAGAAAAACATGTAAGCCAATACATAGGCTCAGGGACGTGGACTCAATAGTTCATGTATATATAAATATGATAACCAACAAGACCATATGCTGGTTTATGTAAACAAATGATTTCCCATGCAAGATAACTAATATGCGTGTCTTACTAAAATGATGCAAAGTCCTAACATAACAGAAGAGGCCGAATAAGATCTGGACATAATGTGGCTGAAATATGGCTACATTTAATTTCATAAGGTGGTCTGGAAACCCATACTCAAGTTATGCTACATGCAAATTGTAATGACTCGGATATTTATGGGTTAATTTCAAAATATGTAATATGGATTTAAATATTGAGTTGAGTAAATAAATCAATATTTATAGGGAGTTATCGATTTAAAAATCAATTTCAATTTAATATTGAAAATATTAAATAACAGAATACGAAAATGGATTTAGTTGAATTCAAATTTTAATTTGAATTGAAAACAGTTCAAATAATTAATATGAAATTCTTTTTGAATTTATAACGATAATAATATTTATTTATTTTCGAGGAGGAATTAATTGTTCTAATTTATTTTATATCGATTTAAAGTAATATCTTCTCCAGATGATCAAATTTAGCTTCGAAACCTGTTCCAGTGTGTCCGGAATAGTGGTATTACCTTAGAATTGATAATTGTTGGGTTCAGAAAGGAGTTCAGAATCAAGGTGCATTTTAATTTTAAGGAAACAGGTTTTTAATTAAATAAAATGTTGGGTGGCCTTCTTTATTCCACCGTTAACCAAATAAAACACTTAAGTGTTCCTTTCTCCTACACAAATGGGAAAACCTGCGTGGCCTCCTTTTCTTCCACCCCTTTCCTTTACTTAAACAACGGACGCCCTTTTCTCTATTTTTTTATTTCGTCTTCATAAATCCTCAGACTGAAACTCGATTCCTCCATCCAAATCAATAATCGAACTCGAATTCGAAAGCAAGATTTCACGAGACCAAAGACGCGCAAAAAACAGATTGTCACGACTTCAGATGGAAGGGCGATGTCGAGTGGGATTTCGTGGCGTCTATTCAAAGTTTTAGAGGTGGATTTGGGTATCGCGATCTTATCTGGGAGCATCGACAAGGCGGTTACAGGCAGTGCGATGGAGGAAGTTCTAAGCATCGGAAGAGGGCAGGCTTCTGGAGGAGGCGGGCGATCTGCGGTTTGAATGAAAAGTAGCAGGATTCGACCTGGGCTTTGCTGTGTATGGGGAAAAGGTCGGGCAATTGCAGTTTTGGTGATGAGAAGGATACGCAGTGGTGAAGTGATGTATTGCTGGCATTCAAACGACAGCAGTGAGCTGAAATTGAAATGGGAGAGATTTGTTTCGAATCTGGTGTACAAAGTGAGGGTGAAATCGTGATCTTGTTAGCGCAAAAATAATTGGTAAGCAATATTAACTAAATTTCATCGATTGATTTAGTTTAATTTAAATCAATTTAAAATCTTAATGCGATATATTTAATTCATACAAGGATCGGAAATCATGAAGTTATTTGGAGTTAATCACAGTTGACTGGGATTTAATTTAAATCGAAGGCTATTCGATTTAATTTTAAGTGGGTATTCAGAAAAATAAATCACGGTGAGTAAATCTCACCTTTTATTTAGAATTTATTTTTATATAGTTAAAAATAATTGTCTGTGCTTGTTTGAATGCTGTTTGATTGTTTTAAAATATATATTAGTTATTTAGGATATATATATATATATATATATTGGGTTGATGATTGGTTGGATTCCCGCAGTCTCATTAGCGGATGCCCGCGGTTTCATAGCGGATGATTACCCTATACGCCCCACGCTATGATAGTGGATGACCTTCATACCGCGATATTCTGCCACGAAGCAGAATGGGTATTACTATGTTGACTAACGTCTGTGGATGCAGGAAAACAGGTTGGAGGAATCCAACTGGATTCCTCAAAAATATATTATCTGTTTGTTGTTTGTTTGATTTCATATATATTCCTATATGATGTGATAAAAATCAAGTGATTGAAAATTGGTTGATCTGATTGTTGAAAATACCACTAGAGCTTGAATATTGATTTATAAAAGTATCGAAAAGGGTATTTGAGGTTTAGAAAGGGAATTCTATTTTTATAAATAGAATTTGAATTTTTAATAAAACTATAGAAAATATTATCTTGTTTTGAAGGTATATAAAACAAGTAATCGAATTTATAAACGTTGTTTATAAATGAAAATATGGGATTTGAATCGAATTTATAAACTTTGTTTATAAATGAAAATATGGGATTTCAATCGAATTTATAAACTTTGTTTATAAATGAAAATATGGGATTTGAATTGAAGTTATAAACGTTGTTTATAAATAATGCAGAGAATTCAAATGGACTTTGAAGATAAGGAATTGAAATAGAATTTGAATAGTAGAATTCAAATGGAGTTTAACAATAGAATTTGAACATAGTAGTTCAAATGGAATTTGAATATAGAAATTCAAATGGGATTTATAATAAATAGATTTGGATAAATAGAAGTGGATTAGACTAAGAAGTTAATTAACAGATTTAATTAACAAATCGAGTTAAAACGATTGTATAGTTAAAATAGATTGGACAGGTATAGACATACAGGAGACAGGTATGGAATAAAGTATAGAAGTGAAATAAATAGAATGCCCGACAAAAAGGTACGTATTTAATTCATATATGAGATTTTATGTGCCGTATCGGCAAGCCGTTTTCTTTTTCTTTTTGAGATGAGAAGGACCGGGAAAGCTATTTGAAATTTCCCGATGCTCCCGGTACAAAGGAGGTTATGGTGAATTTTTCCGGGAATTTAAGGAGATAGAATATTTTTAAGATAATTTGATAGTTAGAAATCAACGTATCGATATATATATATAGAAGTCGATAAGAAAACGAACTTAGAAATATAATAGTATAATCAAAAAGGAAGTATAAGAATAAAATCTAGTAAGAATAGAAAGAGAAAGTATATATGTGTTTAAAAGTGAATCAGTAGTTGTATGTTATTGATTGTTCGAGTAAGTGGTCTTATCTGTTTTGACGTTATAAATGTTATTCAGTCAAGGTCTGAGAGGTAGTTATACCCCAACTTGATTGATTTCATTATTTACAGATAAACAGTAAGATTTCAGGCTCGAAGATCAATGTTGAATGAGAGTTAGTTGAATATAGTATTTGGGTTGTCGTACCGATGTTTTACACAACATCCGGTTTAACCCAGATAAATGCAAGCTTGGAAATAGAATAATAAATATTTCTAATGTTAGAAAATAAAGAAGGCGATATTCGGAAATGTTTTCCAAATAACGTAAAAGGCCAATATGGTTATTGAAAATATTTGGTTAACAAATATTGATAAAGAAATAGAGAAGAGATTTAATTAATGGAATATTAATTAAAGGCTCAGTGATTGTTGGATGTTTGGATGAACACTTGTTTTATTCGATTGTTAAATCATCGACTATCGAAACACTTATTTTTATTCGATAGTTAAATCACAGACTATCGAAGTTTTGACCATCGTTGTCAATATGGAGAGACCGGTTGGATTATTATCCGAAGAACCACTCCGTATCGGCAGTAGCGTGCGAATCAGATTATATAAAGATAATCGAAGACGGAGTAGAGTGCAAGGACTTTTTCTATTAATAGAAATAGTGCCTTTAGTTCATCCTGTTCCTGGGTGACTTGTATGGATGAATGTCTGACAGAGTATTTCTAGAAAGGTCACGTACATTGATTTCTTCAACTGTACCAAGAGTGGAAGCGGAGGAGGAAACTTCTTTTAGCTAACACGTAATGTACTGTTGTGGACATCAATTAGTGATTTTCGATGGATTTGACGATGTGACATTCGAAGTGAATCTGGTGTGATGATAAAGCATAGCTTCTAGCCTCATCAACCGGTAAATGACAAAAATCGGGCAAGCAGCATGGCTATGTAGGTCGCACCTATTAGGCTGTATAATCACCTGATCTAGAGTTTCATTTACTTCTAAAAATCTATTGTCGATGCTGTCCCATTCGGGAAACGGTTGCTGATCCCAACCGTTGGTGATATACATTCGATACACTCAAGCGAAATGAGTGGTCGGTCATGTATGGCTGAGTTGCAAGATGTTCTTGTTGAACTCGGTGTATTCTCCTCTAGAGATATACCAGCGGAAGGTGGTTCCATACCTTGTCATAGTTGGAAATCAAATACCCAATACGTGCTTGCGGTTTATGATTGTATATATATGTGGAACGTGAGATGCAAACGTTCCACTAGATTGTTATTTACTTGATTTAGACATTATTATAATATCAAAAGAGTTTTGATATAAAGATAAGTCAAGTGTTTGGATTCTCATAAGGGAAAAACCCGTTCCGTGTTATACGGCGTGGTCTTATGAGATATCATTTAGTTTCTGAAAACTGTTTTAAACTGTTTACTCATACCAGTCCCATGACTGACCCGGAGTTAATTTGTTTTGTTCTACCTAAACTCTTGGGTGCCTAAATTTGTACGGGCAGTCAAGTAGTTCAGGATTTTTCAGATATATCTAAAGGAGCTTGGAGCAGGAGGCTTCAGCGTTATCTAGTTATAGTGTTGTTCCGCTGTGTTGTAAGTGTTGTACTCTGATAAGTGTATGTTATACAGTTAAGATTTTGTATTTCAAAGATGTGATATATTATATTTTGTTCCGCTGCGATGTGAGATTCTGTGTTGTTAGTTCTGTTCTTTTTCTACCTCTTTCTTCTAAAAAAAATGTTTCGTATTTTCGTGATATTTGGGTTGGACGTATGATGTATATAGTCAACTCTGATGTTACGGATTTGCGGGTTGTTACAGTTGGTGTCAGAGCGAGGTTAAGAATTACTTGGCTCTGTGGCGTGACTCGGTAGAGATAGGGTTAGTAATACCCTAGATTGAGTTTGAGTGTATATATATACGAGAGAGCGTATTTGTTATTTGATATAAAAACCGTTTTATATTGTGTTGACTAGTCTGTTGAGTGGATTATAAATTTTGGTCGAATCGTGGGACGCCACGACGTCGATAGGAGCTTATAAACACTTAAACAGGAGATTGGACACGATATTGTTTTTAAATAGTTGAGTTGATTGTTAGGATTATAATCGAATTAGATTATAAAACAGAAATAGTTATATATAACCAATGGAATTTATATATGAAATCAAATATACAAATGTGATAAATTGAAATTGAATTCCAACCAGAATTCAGAATTTAAAATCCTGGGAGTTTGGGAAAAATATTTTTTTCAAAATGAATGTCAAGGGATATAGCACTGGACTCACTTCAGTGGCTGGAAAATAATTTTGATGATGGTCGCAACATCACCAGTGTTCATTTTCGAGTTTCTAAGTGACGAATTGCTGCCTTAGAAAAGTTTTGATGGAAATTTGTTTGGAAAGAAACAAGTGTTTGAAAATTCAAATGTTTTGAATTTGGGATAGGTATAAATATATGTATATATTTATATTACTTCAAAGGAATTTTGAAATGTGAAATGGGAATGTAGATTTCAAATAAAGGAAAATATGGAATTTGAATATATATATATATAATTCAAATAGAAATTTTATAAGAAAAATTGAAATGGAATTTGAATTCAAAGGAATTCAAATGGATTTGAATAAAGAAAAGTCAAATAGAGATATGAATATTAGAATTCAAATGGAATTTGGTTAAATAGAATTTCAAAGAAAATATAAAGTGGAGGTTGAAAATTAGAATTCAAAGAAAATATAAAGTTTGAAATAGAATTTTAAATAAAAGGAGTTTAAATAGAATTTGAATTCAAAGTAAAATTAAATAGAATTTGAATTCAAAGGAGTATAAATAGAATTTAAATTCAAAGGATTTCAAATAGAAATTGAATAGAAGGAAATTCAAATATAGAGTTTGAATTAAAAAAATAAATTCAAATGGAATTTGAATATTGTAAATATATAGGATTTGAATAAAGAAGTGAAATAGATCGGGAATATTATGTTAAAATGGAAAAATGGATTTGATATATATATCAGAATGGATTGAATTTATTATAAACAAAGTTAAAACGTTTATATTTATAAATATAATTAAAACGAGCTCGCCAAAGCGCGGCAGTTCGTAAATTGGCGACTCGAACTTCAATCGAGTATATAGGACTCAAATTAAGTCGAAATTCTTTGAAACAAGAACCGTCAGGACCAGTTAGATAATAGTTTTCTAATAGAAGAGAAAAATCAGGATTTCGTTGTATAGATTTTGAGTTATGTCAAAATCAAATTTTTAGAAAAGCAGCGCCAGAACCATTATAAAACCATAACGGTTTAATTAAATAAATAAAAGGATTTTTAGGAAATAAAATCCGAATTGGCATTAGAAAAATCCAGACTGGAGATATAAAATAAATATGAACTCCAGTGAAGTAAGTGAAATGATTTTTAAGACAAAAATCATATTTTAAATAGTTAAATAGAATTAACTAAATTGAAAAATAATTAGTTAAAGGAAATTTGAATCGAAATTGGGTTTTTTGATAAGTGAAAGAAATTGAGAATTTATATTCGAAATCGAATATATAACTCGAGTTGAAAATATAATTAGATTAGTTTATAATTAAGTTGACATATATTTGAACAAGTGATATTCAAATAAAAAAGGGTGAAATAGGCAAAACGGTTAATTAGCAACTAGTTAATGGGAACTTGAATGATTGAAATTAAAATTAACTTAAGTAAGTTAAATGGATCGAAATGAATAAATTGAGTAAAATCAATGGGAATGAAAAATGAATTGGGGGTGAATAAAGGAAATATATTTGTAACACAAATACAAAGGAAGTTATGTGCAAACAAATAGAAGGAGAGATATTTGTAAAAACATTTACAAATAGAGTTTAAAAAGGGAATATTTGTGAAACATTTACAAATAGATTCAATGGAAATATTTGTTTATAGAAAATAAATAGAATGTTATAGATGAGATATTTATTTGTTAAATAAATAGAATTTAATCAAAAAAATATTTAAAATAGATGAATAGAAAATGGAAATCTGTTTTTAACAGATAAATAGAAAAGATTTAATTTATAAATAACAGTTTATAAATTAAATTAAATATTTATCATTCGATAAATGAAATGTATAAGTTTGAACTTATTAGAGAAGAGATATTGGTTTTTAACATCGATGGCTTTAAAAATAAGTGGTACACAACACTTGTATAAGTGAAGTAACGTTATTAAAGAGAACATTTATAAAGCGAAGAACCGTTACTAAAGGTAAATCTTTATAAATGAATAAACGTTATCCAATAGGAGTTATTCAAATAGGAGAAGTCGATCAGAGTTAAAATAAATCGATTAAATTAAGAATTAACCAGTTAGAGTTAACCAGTTAGGGTTAATCGGTAGAGTTAATTGAATATTAGTTATTCAATTAGAATTTATCGAATATTTGTTATTCAAATTAAGAGTTAACCAGAAAAGTTAATTGAACATAGTCAATCGAATTAGGATTTAATTGAAGGTTAGTTATTCAATTAAAGTTAATCGAAAATTGTTTTTGAGATAGAATTAGTCAAACATAGTTACTCAGGATAAGTTGCCATTTCGTACGACTGCTAGCGTAATTCGCAGGGTTGTAGATAGCCTAGGGCGGTCGGATGTTTCCTGGGGGAATCAGGCGTAACCATTGTGATCGCTGCGATCTAGAGTCAAGTGAAAGGAGTTATCGAATATAGTTTATTCGAATAGAGTTAAAGGAGTTATCGAATATAGTTTATTCGAATAGAGTTAAAGGTGTTATCGAATATAGTTTATTCGAATAGAGTTAAAGGAGTTATCGAATATAGTTTATTCGAATAGAGTTAAAGGAGTTATCGAATATAGTTTATTCGAATAGAGTTAAAGGAGTTATCGAATATAGTTTATTCGAATAGAGTTAAAGGAGTTATCGAATATAGTTTATTCGAAGAAAGGTTTTCGAATCTAATTATTCGAAAGAGAGATTTTCGAATATAGTTATTCGAAGGGAGGAGTTATCGAATAGGAATTTATTCGAAAGAGAGGTACGTAAGGAAGTTTGAAATGTTGAGTATCAACATAAATAAGTTTTGAGAAGATAAATGGGTTTGTAGCACTTTTTCCTACCTTAGCAATTTCGAAGACGAAATTATTTTAAGTGGGGAAGATTGTAATGACCCGGATATTTATGGGTTAATTTTAAAATATGTAATATGGATTTAAATATTGAGTTGAGTAAATAAATCAATTTTTATAGGGAGTTATCGATTTAAAAATCAATTTCAATTTAATATTGAAAATATTAAATAACAGAATACGAAAATGGATTTAGTTGAATTCAAATTTTAATTTGAATTGAAAACAGTTCAAATAATTAATATGAAATTCTTTTTGAATTTATAACGATAATAATATTTATTTATTTTCGAGGAGGAATTAATTGTTCTAATTTATTTTATATCGATTTAAAGTAATATCTTCTCCAGATGATCAAATTTAGCTTCGAAACCTGTTCCAGTGTGTCTGGAATAGTGGTATTACCTTAGAATTGATAATTTTTGGGTTCAGAAAGGAGTTCAGAATCAAGGTGCATTTTAATTTTAAGGAAACAGGTTTTTAATTAAATAAAATGTTGGGTGGCCTTCTTTATTCCACCGTTAACCAAATAAAACACTTAAGTGTTCCTTTCTCCTACACAAATGGGAAAACCTGCGTGGCCTCCTTTTCTTCCACCCCTTTCCTTTACTTAAACAACGGACGCCCTTTTCTCTATTTTTTTATTTATTTATTTCGTCTTCATAAATCCTCAGACTGAAACTCGATTCCTCCATCCAAATCAATAATCGAACTCGAATTCGAAAGCAAGATTTCACGAGACCAAAGACGCGCACAAAACAGGTTGTCACGACTTCAGATGGAAGGGCGATGTCGAGTGGGATTTCGTGGCGTCTATTCAAAGTTTTAGAGGTGGATTTGGGTATCGCGATCTTATCTGGGAGCATCGACGAGGCGGTTACAGGCAGTGCGATGGAGGAAGTTCTAAGCATCAGAAGAGGGCAGGCTTCTGGAGGAGGCGGGCGATCTGCGGTTTGAATGAAAAGTAGCAGGATTCGACCTGGGCTTTGCTGTGTATGGGGAAAAGGTCGGGCAATTGCAGTTTTGGTGATGAGAAGGATACGCAGTGGTGAAGTGATGTATTGCTGGTATTCGAACGACAGCAGTGAGCTGAAATTGAAATGGGAGAGATTTGTTTCGAATCTGGTGTACAAAGTGAGGGTGAAATCGTGATCTTGTTAGTGCAAAAATAATTGGTAAGCAATATTAACTAAATTTCATCGGTTAATTTAGTTTAATTTAAATCAATTTAAAATCTTAATGCGATATATTTAATTCATACAAGGGTCGGAAATCATGAAGTTATTTGGAGTTAATCACAGTTGACTGGGATTTAATTTAAATCAAAGGCTATTCGATTTAATTTTAAGTGGGTATTCAGAAAAATAAATCACGGTGAGTAAATCTCACCTTTTATTTAGAATTTATTTTTATATAGTTAAAAATAATTGTTTGTGCTTGTTTGAATGCTGTTTGATTGTTTTAAAATATATATTAGTTATTTAGGATATATATATATATATATATATATATATATATATATATTGGGTTGATGATTGGTTGGATTCCCGCAGTCTCATTAGCGGATGCCCGCGGTTTCATAGCGGATGATTACCCTATACGCCCCACGCTATGATAGTGGATGACCTTCATACCGCGATATTTTTCCACGAAGCAGAATGGGTATTACTATGTTGACTAACGTCTGTGGATGCAGGAAAACAGGTTGGAGGAATCCAACTGGATTCCTCAAAAATATATTATCTGTTTGTTGTGTGTTTGATTTCATATATATTCCTATATGATGTGATAAAAATCAAGTGATTGAAAATTGGTTGATCTGATTGTTGAAAATACCACTAGAGCTTGAATATTGATTTATAAAAATATCGAAAAGGGTATTTGAGGTTTAGAAAGGGAATTCTATTTTTATAAATAGAATTTGAATTTTTAATAAAACTATAGAAAATATTAACTTGTTTTGAAGGTATATAAAACAAGTAATCGAATTTATAAACGTTGTTTATAAATGAAAATATGGGATTTGAATCGAATTTATAAACTTTGTTTATAAATGAAAATATGGGATTTGAATCGAATTTATAAACTTTGTTTATAAATGAAAATATGGGATTTGAATTGAAGTTATAAACAATGTTTATAAATAATGCAGAGAATTCAAATGGACTTTGAAGATAAGGAATTGAAATAGAATTTGAATAATAGAATTCAAATGGAGTTTAACTATAGAATTTGAACATAGTAGTTCAAATGGAATTTGAATATAGAAATTCAAATGGGATTTATAATAAATAGATTTGGATAAATAGAAGTGGATTAGACTAAGAAGTTAATTAACAGATTTAATTAACAAATCGAGTTAAAACGATTGGTATAGTTAAAATAGATTGGACAGGTATAGACATACAGGAGACAGGTATGGAATAAAGTATAGAAGTGAAATAAATAGAATGCCCGACAAAAAGGTACGTATTTAATTCATATATGAGATTTTATTCACCGTATCGGCAAGCCGCTTGGCTTTTTCTTTTTCATTTTGAGATGAGAAGGACCGGGAAAGCTATTTGAAATTTCCCGATGCTGCCGGTACAAAGGAGGTTATGGTGAATTTTTCCGGGAATTTAAGGAGATAGAATATTTTTAAGATAATTTGATAGTTAGAAATCAGTGTATCGATATATATATATAGAAGTCGATAAGAAAACGAACTTAGAAATATAATAGTATAATCAAAAAGGAAGTATAAGAATAAAATCTAGTAAGAATAGAAAGAGAAAGTATATATGTGTTTAAAAGTGAATCAGTAGTTGTATGTTATTGATTGTTCGAGTAAGTGGTCTTATCTGTTTTGACGTTATAAATGTTATTCAGTCAAGGTCTGAGAGGTAGTTATACCCCAACTTGATTGATTTCATTATTTACAGATAAACAGTAAGATTTCAGGCTCGAAGATCAATGTTGAATGAGAGTTAGTTGAATATAGTATTTGGGTTGTCGTACCGATGTTTTACACAACATCCGGTTTAACCCAGATAAATGCAAGTTTGGAAATAGAATAATAAATATTTCTAATGTTAGAAAATAAAGAAGGCGATATTCGGAAATGTTTTCCAAATAACGTAAAAGGCCAATATGGTTATTGAAAATATTTGGTTAACAAATATTGATAAAGAAATAGAGAAGAGATTTAATTAATGGAATATTAATTAAAGGCTCAGTGATTGTTGGATGTTTGGATGAACACTTGTTTTATTCGATAGTTAAATCATCGACTATCGAAACACTTATTTTTATTCGATAGTTAAATCACAGACTATCGAAGTTTTGACCATCGTTGTCAATATGGAGAGACCGGTTGGATTATTATCCGAAGAACCACTCCGTATCGGCATAAGCGTGCGAATCAGATTATATAAAGATAATCGAAGACGGAGTAGAGTGCAAGGACTTTTTCTATTAATAGAAATAGTGCCTTCAGTTCATCTTGTTCCTGGGTGACTTGTATGGATGAATGTCTGACAGAGTATTTCTAGAAAGGTCACGTACATTGATTTCTTCAACTGTACCAAGAGTGGAAGCGGAGGAGGAAACTTCTTTTAGCTAACACATAATGTACTGTTGTGGACATCAATTAGTGATTTTCGATGGATTTGACGATGTGACATTCGAAGTGAATCTGGTGTGATGATAAAGCATAGCTTCTAGCCTCATCAACCGGTAAATGACAGAAATCGGGCAAGCAGCATGGCTATGTAGGTCGCACCTATTAGGCTGTATAATCACCTGATCTAGAGTTTCATTTACTTCTAAAAATCTATTGTCGATGCTGTCCCATTCGGGAAACGGTTGCTGATCCCAACCGTTGGTGATATACATTCGATACACTCAAGCGAAATGAGTGGTCAGTCATGTGTGGCTGAGTTGCAAGATGTTCTTGTTGAACTCGGTGTATTCTCCTCTAGAGATATACCAGCGGAAGGTGGTTCCATACCTTGTCATAGTTGGAAATCAAATACCCAATACGTGCTTGCGGTTTATGATTGTATATATATGTGGAACGTGAGATGCAAACGTTCCACTAGATTGTTATTTACTTGATTTAGACATTATTATAATATCAAAAGAGTTTTGATATAAAGATAAGTCAAGTGTTTGGATTCTCATAAGGGAAAAACCCGTTCCGTGTTATACGGCGTGGTCTTATGAGATATCATTTAGTTTCTGAAAACTGTTTTAAACTGTTTACTCATACCAGTCCCATGACTGACCCAGAGTTTATTTGTTTTGTTCTACCTAAACTCTTGGGTGCCTAAATTTGTACGGGCAGTCAAGTAGTTCAGGATTTTTCAGATATATCTAAAGGAGCTTGGAGCAGGAGGCTTCAGCGTTATCTAGTTATAGTGTTGTTCCGCTGTGTTGTAAGTGTTGTACTCTGATAAGTGTATGTTATACAGTTAAGATTTTGTATTTCAAAGATGTGATATATTATATTTTGTTCCGCTGCGATGTGAGATTCTGTGTTGTTAGTTCTGTTCTTCTTCTACCTCTTTCTTCTAAAAAAAAATGTTTCGTATTTTCGTGATATTTGGGTTGGACGTATGATGTATATAGTCAACTCTGATGTTACGGATTTGCGGGTTGTTACACAAATACACCGCAAATATATCTATGGACAGTACATGAATGACTTTAGTTCAGCAGGGGTCTCAACATGGTAAAGAAACAGTGTCAACAAACATTTATCCACACAAAGTCAACAATAAGTCACAGTTTTTATCAAAGTTGAGAGGCTTGAAACGAAATTAATCAATCGTGAGCGAACTCACCTTGCAACAGCAGAAATTAGAAATGCGAAGAGGAGCAGGGCGTCGGGGTTTAATTTGGGTTCGTCGGCGTCTTGGCTCGAACTGAGGCGTCATGGCTTCTCCACTTAAAGGGCACGGCTTCGATTGCAACAGCAAGGGAGGAGCGGTGGAGCAACTTGCGTTCTTCGTGGTGGTGGCTCCGGCGATCAACGTTGGCAAGGTGAACGGTTAAAGGAAGGAGATGCTACGAGCATACGGTGCTTCAGGTGGCCGGTGAGGAGCTTACGCAGTGACAACAGGAGCAGGGTTCACAAATTTCAGCGCGGCGGTTCTTGGAGGAAGGATCGGACAAAGATAGGAGCGGTGACCATGGACCAATGATGGTGGCCAAAATTCGGAATTGGGCGAAAAGAGGAACTGATTTGATTTTTTTTTCGATTAGGAGAAGAAGAAGAGTATTGGGATTGAGAGAAAATGGGTCAGAATATTTAAATAGAATGGCAGACGATTCATGGTCAGTGAAAGGAAGTAAAATGGGTAGTACACGCATTAATATCGAATTTTGAACGCTAAAAAAAATGCACTCTTACCAAGTAAAACTTACGATCAAAATGGGATATTTAATACTGGTGAAATAAAGGGTGCCCTTTCATAGCAAAATATGATTCAACCGTTCCCATTTTAACACATATGTTACGGCTTAAAGTGAGAATGTAAATGGACTAGTGGTATTTGAAAAATAGAGAGGATGAAATGCACTGAACGTTGAAAATGGAATGCATGTTTCATGCATGTATTATATGCAAAACATGTCCACTTTGCGAATAAAAGAAATATAACATTGGAAATGAGTGCATGCATGTAAACAAATAGAACGTGCATGCGTTGTTGAAGAGTGGTCATGCTAAATTGGAAAACAAAAGGATGGAAGGAAAGATATCGGTTGGAACATAAAAAGAAAACCAACGCTGGAAATAAGAAGGTAAATATCAACGCATGAATACATGGAACGTGCATGCATTGGAATGGTGAAAAATGAAGAAATGTGTCCACTTTAGAAAACAAAAAAATAATTGTGTGCTCTAGTAAAATAAAAAGACAGGTTTTGCAGATCCAAAATGGCTAAAAAAATGTGCAGGATCCGAATATGGAAACTTCGAAGTCAAATGACTTTGTTTCAAAAATGAACTGCGCAAGCATTTCCAAAATTTCAGTGCTTACCGAGCACCGAAACTAACAAATGAATATATTGCGGAAATCAGCGCGACGAGACGGACGCAGTGGTATATAATTTGCAGTGTCAGGATGCTCCGTTCAAAAAGGCATTACGGACCGCTTTTAAAAGGAAAAATGACACGAGAAAACAATTAAACGGAGGTCAAAATATCTGATTTTCACGAAACGAATTTCGCCGTCAGATTCGTGAAAACAAATAGAATATTTTTCATGTTTGTCCGAACTGATTTCGGAGAGATTTTAAAATCGTTAAAATTTTAACTGATATGCGCAGTTTGCACTGAAAATTGTGCGATCGACAAACATTCAAATTTTCCGATGAAATTAATTTCTACGCTATGTCTGGTTAGACGCATCTCAAATATAATTTTTTCGTATTTTTATTTTTATATTACATTTTCAATTTTTTTTTGAGATATATCGGTTGCCACTACCGCAAATAATCGTCAAAAACTGATTCAAACGAAGTGACTAAAATTTTATCTTTTCAATATAAAATTATTTAAATCACTTCTAAATGAAAATATCAAAATATGAAAGATAAATATTTCATTATAAATCAATTTCATGTTTTAATTTTAATTCAAAAAAAAACAGTTATAAAAGTACAAACAAACTGAGCTTTAAACGAATAAAATAAAATAATGATACACTTAAAATTCTGGGTTGTTACAGGCTAACTATTCTATTTTAGTTAATAAGGAAGTAAACTACTTTTGCTTCAGTAAATATTAAAGTTAATTATTATACTAAATAATAACTAAAGTGACTTCCCTTTTTAGAACGAAATTCATTGAAGGAGTTATGATTTGATTTGTGTAACGAGTGCTTGTGCTATAAATAAGTTGAATATTTGGAAAGTTTTAGTAATACAACTTAGTTAAGTTCTATAATTAAGATCTATGAAGTTATAAAATAGTGTTTTATGACTAAAATAGTTTATAATGATTTCAGTTGTCTGAACAAGTTCAATAAATAGTTTTGTTGAATTTGCAAACGACGCATAAAGGAATTGGATTTTAGAAATGTGATCTTTAGAAAATAAATATTCATACAAAGTTTATAAATGATTTAAATTAATTTTAAGCCAAGTATAAATGGTTTGATTTTAAAATCAAACCAGGATTTATAAGATCTGAAGTTTTTTTTAAAGAAAAGGAAAGCAAGTCTGAGAAGAGTTAATTGAATTTTCATAAAGAATTTTATAAAAGTTATTGCGTTTAATCCAAGTTTTATAAGCAAAGT
This sequence comes from Allium sativum, assembly GCA_030737875.1. Lineage (NCBI taxonomy): Eukaryota > Viridiplantae > Streptophyta > Magnoliopsida > Asparagales > Amaryllidaceae > Allium > Allium sativum. The sequence continues at coordinate 42,458,932 of CM060913.1, forward strand.
TTATAAAGGAGATTAAAGCTAATGCGATAGTTTTATAAAAGCATTTATATAACGACCCGAACTTCCCCGTGAAGGAAAGCCCGGATTGCTTTGAGAACACGACAAATCAGAACACGTACAGAAGAACATTTCATTGCGTATTACAATAATTTCATCAGAATATAAGAATATTCCAGAGTATACATGAATAATATACAGAAGAAAAATATCAGAGATTTAAATTACATTACATCGCAGCGGAAAACATAACACAACTGAAAGGCATACACGGATACAGAGCTTTCCAAATATAGTTCTAGCTGTAAACCAGGATCCTGTGAATATAATATCTGCAAAACCCAACTACTAGCTGCCCGTGTGGAAAATAAGGGCACCCGGAGTTTAGGTTAAAACAATAAACTCCAGGTCAGTCATGTAACTGGTGTGAGAACTAAAGCAGTTATTAAATCTTTACTTTAAAAATAAAGTAAATCAAGGGACCATGCCGTATAACATGGAACGGGTTTCCTCCTAAGAATACCAGTGCATAAAACAAATAGCGCAATGCTTTTTGGAAAAATGAAGCTATTATAAGACTCAGGTCCCATCACACAATGCAACACAAGACGGAGGATAGAGTTTTACCTTATAATAGCCAAACATGCTTAGTACATTTAAAATAAATCATTTTGATACTAGTATAATGTAAAGTGTATGAAAACAACTTCAAATATAAATGTATCAATCATAGACAGCATAGTGCCTCATCCCACTATGTTGCCATACTAGGCTCTACAAATAAAACCGAAATGTCATGTATTGGAAGTTGGATTGCCGTCTATGAACCAAGGCAAGGGTTCGTCCTTACCGCTTCGAGACGCTCTAGCCCATTTCTCGGGATCAGAGCGCATCGACCCTTGGATCGTCAGGGCTGGTTCACTCGATGTCGATTAAAATGCTTGAACACTACGTTTCCCCGCCCTATAGGGTGTCAGTCTGGTCTGTATAAAGACTATACCATCCATTAGCCCCGCAGTGCCGATATATCCAAGGCACCTCGCTATCCATCATCCATGTAAGTAAAACATCTGGGTGTGCAAAACCCAGACACCACTCCTAGCTAGAAGGAGATGCATGTCCTCCGTGAGGTCCTCTCCCATTTCTGGTTCACATTGGGGTGTGAGGCTTGCGAATTAACGCTATACACAAAGCTTTGCTATATTAAAGCCGTGCTTTGATCATCAACCACAAGACTCTGCTTTTCAATAAAAGCCTTGATCATTTGCATCTCAGCATGCCACATAGGAAATTCACGCTGTGGAACCGATGTATATCAATCACACATAATTAAATCCAATGTCAAACACACATCAATCTACAAGTTCGTTCTAGGTCTGAACGAAACCAGAGGCACATTTTTCCTCATCCCATATGTCCAATACAGGAGAGAGGTCCTCGCATATCCGGTCGATCTCCAAGTACGTCTGGACGATCACCACTTATTACCTCGTCTTAGGTGTACAGCCCAATCAAGACATCAGTAATCATCCAAATGATGTGAAGACCTCCGGTCTTCAACCACCGTCTTCATCGTCGACTCATCGCGATTTAGTTATTCAGAATGGGATGAACCCGGTCTTTCCGAATAACTCGCGTATATAATAAACAAGTGCTACACAAATACAACATAAGCCTCATTCCAATTCAGAATATTCTTTTATTCAAATATTCTTATACTTTGGGAAAGGTTCCCATTAATTTTATCAAAGATAAATTCTTTAAATTTATTCTTTAATCTTCCTTTGGACATCATTCCAAAACAAATTAAGGTTTATCTAAACTAATCGGGATTATCACACCTTACTGAAGTAATCATTTGTTTAATTTCCTAATCCCAACCTATTCATCCCATGGAGCAAAACTGGTAATACTCCATATCTAACACCACTGTAACACTCCACGTCCATTAAGGTCACTTACAAAGGGAATGCCTTAACTTTGATGGAGCATTTTAGTAAACAGAACAAAATATTACAAGATAGATATAAAAATAATACTTGAAAAACTTTATAACTTTATTGCAGCGGACAGAAATCAGCTTGGTTACAAATTTACCAAAAACTCAGGTACATATATATCAGCCTTGTTCAAAAGCCATCAGAGTACAAAACTTTAAAATCATAATCCCCACCAAAGATGCCAGAAAAAGACAAGCCATACTTTAAGCACTTCAAGCACTCCAAGCAGGAAGAAAGATCCGGATCAAGCTAGAGTATTCCCTCCTTGAAAACCTGGGGGGGGGAATGGAAGAAAAGAGGCGAAACAACAAGGGTCAGACATAAAGTCTGGCAAGTCCAGTGACTTTCAGTTATGAACAGATAATAATGTCATGGCATGCAAATAAATCTGGATGAGAGATAACAGGAAACAGGAATAACAGATATACTTAGGTTAAACAGAAGAAACATGATGATATTACTTTTCACTTCTCTGCACTAATACTAGTATAACAGGATTAGGTGTTACCCTGATGTCTAAATAGAAACAGAAACAGAATAATGGGCCTTTACCACCCTAACGGAAGGTACAGAAATATAATGCTAATAATGGGCCTTTACCACCCGAACAGAAAGTACAGAAACAGATGCTAGTAATGGGCCTTTACCACCCGAACAGAGACAAAAACGGAAACAGAATAATCCCTACGGAAACAGAATGTTAGAATTAGGTGTACACTAGTAAATGGGCCTTTACCATCCCAACAGGCGGTACCACGCAGAAACAGACAGGTGTTACCACCCAACAAAAACAGACGGTACCCCACAGAACAGACAGAACTAAGTGTACCCTAAATCCTACCCCACGCAATCGGCTCCCTAATACATAAATACCCTGTGCCAGCCCCACAAAAGGGTGTATCATTCCCTAAAGTGGCAACCTTTGAATGACACAGACCTATTTATAGATGTCACGGCGTCTTACATCCTCAGAGGCAGACCGGGATCCATGCACGCACATGAGCCGGTTGGAACGCACCATCAACACACCGCGCCATTATCAGAATGAACCGCTTATAATTAGTTCAGTAAGCGTGCCCGGACCCTACCTACTGTTGGGTCAAAGTTTTGATATCAGAAAGGGTTACTGACTAATAGGGGTCCCAAACAAAAGATGACACAAGTATTTTCCCCTCCTAACCTTGTGCCCCCAGACTAACAGATTTCAAATTAACTTGTTTACAAGTTCAGACATACAGAGTTCAGGTCAACTAGTTCACAGATCAGAAAATCAAGTTAATAAGTTTTCAGACTAACGGATCAGACATACAGATTTACAGACTTGTCTAACTTTGTACTGGGCCTACAAATTCATGAAACTGGTCTATTAATTTTATTAGTCCAGTTGGTTTAACCCTATCCACCCAACACGTTTTAGACATCATATTTATCTCAGATTTTCATTAATTAAATATTAATGCCCAGACCTCTCACATTAGACTGACAGTTTGCGGCTACTGGTTAGGCCGGTTGGTTCCGGGCATATTTCTGCCACAAACTGAGTCTAACCTCGGGTTTCAAGCATGTTATAACTAACTTCTCACATTAGAACCTATTGTTTGCGGCCACTGGATGTTCCGGGCGGTTCCGGGTAGGATTACGCCGCAAACTCATTCTAACCTCGAGTTAGCCATGTTTATCTTTGCATCCAATTAATTAATAATTTACCATTTATGCCCATGCCTAATATACATGTCAATTATTCATAACTATAGCCAATTCAGATTATGTCAATAACAGACTAAATATATCAACTCAGCAGATAACAGATTTCGCAGATTAGGCGACTTAACAGATTTAGCAGATTAAGCAATTTAGCAGATTTAACATATAACGGTTTAGGCATTTTCAGCAGACTTAGCAGATGACAGATTTAGCAGATGAACAGATCTAGCAGATTAGGCAATATAGCAAACTAGCAAATTAGGCAATATAACAGATTTAGCAGATAACGGATTAGGCAATTTAACGGATTTAGCAGATAACAGATTTAGCAGATTATATATATCTAAAACTCTATTTACCTATCTTGCCTAATCATAGATTTAGCCTAAACTTACATGCCTAAATCAAGGTCATAATTCATAATACAATATATGCCCCAAATCTTAGCCTTAATATTCCCATTTACAGTTCATGTCAAAACTAGATTTAATATTCTAGTTTACCATTTTTGTCCAAGATTAATATGCATGTAAATCATTCTCTATCATAGCCAATTCAAATTATGCCAACATATTTATTAACTTAACTAAGCTACGCCTAATGTTTCAACAAGTTCTCTAAGTACTCATGAAATGGCCCTAGCAAAAGGAATAGGAGATAAGCACAAGAAAGAATAGGCATGAAATAATGAACCAAATACAATGATAATGGCCCCACTAGGCTCGATGTACATAACAGTGAATGGGAATAAACTAGCAAAGTTACATACTAAATATGAGATCTAGTATCATTAAGGGAATAGGTGTAAGAAACTAACTACAATAGTCATGGGCGACAAATCACAATAGTTTCTTATCCAATGTCATAGGCAATAGTCTCATAGGCGTGAATCATAGTCATAGGCAATAGTCTCATAGGCGTGAATCACAGTCATAGGCAATAGTCTCATAGTCATGAATTATAGTCATAGGCAATAGTCTCATAGTCATGAATCATAGTCATAGGCAATAATAGTCTCATAGGCGTGAATCATAGTCATAGGCAATAGTCTCATAGGCGTGAATCACAGTCATCGGCAACAATAGTCTCATAGGCAACAGTTTCATGTCCAATTATGCATTATTCATTATTTGTCCCAAAATTTAGCATTCGTGCGTTAATCTCTTATGAGATTCGGCGCAGGCTCGTAGTAGCCTGGCTATAGAACAGAAAGAAGAAAGAGATACAGAATAAGATAGATCTAAACAGAACAGAACAGACATAACCTCAGATTCAGATTTACAATTCATGCCACAATCATAATTAACGTTTATATCGGAAAATAACTGTACTTGCCTTTCGTGGCTAAAGAAAAGGATTATAAATCAAATTTGATGCAGAAACGCTGATTAATCTTCTTCGATTGTTGTTGCAGCTCTAAACTTTAATTTGAATTGTGAATGAACACTTGAGATTAGATTTAGAGGTGGCGGCTGGGGTTTAAGAGAGAGTTTGGTAGCATAATGGTGTCATAGACAATATTCTATGAATTAGGGTTAGGATAATCACATATTTATAGGTGTAGAGAGTGTTTCAGAACCATTAGATCACCCTAGAAGCCATCAGGTCCGTCCAGCACATCAAAAATCATCATTAGAACTCTCTAGAACCCTGTGCAGGTTTCTGGCTCGACATGGGCGCACTTCCCAAGTGCGCCAGTGTATGTTTGTGCTGGCGCACTTCACAAGTGCGCTAGTGAATTTCTGGCCTGTTTCCGGTTTTTCTGCCTAACTTCGTTCGTCCATATCTCCTTCATATAGTATCCGTTTTACGCAAACTCGGACTCTATCTCAAGCTGAATTTCGAGAAGAACGCAATGGCGCAACCCTTTCCCTTAATTCTTCTCCTAAAAATTAAGTATACTTTAATTTGTTACTTATACGTTCACAGAAAATACGGGGTGTTACATTCTCCCCTCCTTAAAGGATTTCGTCCCCGAAATCTTCAAGTTAAGAAGAATGTGTCCTACCATCCAATCATCCATCTACTCAACCATCATCCACAAGCATCCATTTTCCTTAGAAAACTTCTAATGTTGTATGAACATATGCAAAAGTGTGTGTATATGTCTCTTATCTAATGCAAAGATTAGGCGGTCTACTGATTCAGTTGACCTCCTCAATGCGAACCATGTTGGTGCCACGAGTCCAATTATGCATGCAAGAAATCCTATTTTATACACATCGTTTCTATATGTGTGCGCAATCATTCATCCAGATGCTACATCCATGTGATGAATCAATCATTTTGCATCCACAAAATTGAAAATGCACACACATCCATATGCAGTATGAGAGTGTTTTCGAGTCGATCTAGTGCCTAGTGTGTGTATATGCATCCACGAGCAACCACTAGCAACCACTTGCATCCAATGGCAACCATCAAACATAACATGTCTCAAACACATGTTTACACCCATTGGTTTCTACCTAAAGTTCGAAGATTCGATCGATAGGATACAGTCGAATGATGGAAGCGAGTACATATGAAGCAGAAACTTGGTTTCCATTAGACCATGGTTGAGGGAATAATTTCCCTAAGTATTGGCCCCGAAGACCGAAACCAACATCAGATTGACACCCAGAGGATTACCCTCTTTAGACAATGTCAAAACTGGAAATCTTAACCTTATCAGAAATATTCATATATTTATAGATTAATGGTACAGATCAGATTACCGAACTAAGCATGATAAAAACCAGAATGTATGCGTCCTACTTGACGCCTAACACATATATCTCTCAATCCCCAATCTATCACAAACAGATGAGTCCTAACCCTTAGGGGTTTGAGTCTACAGCGGAATCAGAAACAATACTAGTATTAAAGTGCAGAGTATCGATTACAGAATTAAAATGCCAGAATCAGAAAGAGTTTTAACTCAAAAATCAGATAAGAAAATTAAACCTTCTACATAAATTTTCTTATTTCTACCCTATCTACCAGTCACTTGAGCATTCGCTTGTCCTCCAGAAGTGGGTTCTGCCCTCTGCCCTTGCCCTCGTTTCTTCGGGCAGTCCCTAGTGAAGTGTCCCATCTCACCACAGTTGAAGCAAGTGCCCTTCCTTTTTCTGCAATCCTTGTTCAGATGAGTCGAGCTTCCACAAGTAAAGCACTTTTACTCCTTCTTATCTTCAGACTTCTCATCCTTCTTTTGTGTTTCCTTTTTGGGCCATGCTTTCTTATTATGTGGTTCTTCCTTCTTTGTCTCTTTCTGGCCTTTGTCTTCCTCGTGCAGTAGTGCCATGTCCACCAATTTCTCGTAAGTCGCTCCCATGGGTACATGGGTCATGGCTAGGATGTGTAGTGGCTCGTTCAATCCTTTAACAAAGCGGAGAGCCTTTTTATGCTGAGTGTTGACAAAATCCAGTCCAAACCTAGCCAGTTGGTTGAACTGGTTAACGTATTCTTTGACCATCATACTTCCTTGCTTAAGAGATAAGAACTTTTCCAATTGTAGACTTCGTTCGGCTTGCGAGAGGAATTTCGTCTCAAACCTTGTTCTGAAATCCATCCATGTTTTAACCGGCCTCTTGGCGTTAATGACTTCCCACCAGTAGGAAGCTTCATCTTTGAGCAACCATACCGCCAACTGTACCTTTTTCCTATCGTCCACCTCGAAGATAACGAACAGATCCTCAGTTTCTTTAAGCCAGTTCCTCGCTTCTACGAATGATTCAGTTCCCTTGAAATCCTTTCTACCCATGGCCCTAAAGTCTTTACAGATCTTTGAGAAAGCAATTGCACGAGGAGGGGGCGGAGGAGGGGGATCATTTGCTGGACCTGCGGCGGCGGTCCTAGCCTCAAGGTATTGACGAAACCAACTGGGTACATGAACACCCTCTGGTATCTCAGATGCTTCAGACATGCTGAAACGAAAAAGGAAAGATTCAATACAAAAAGGACCGAAGGAAAGATATATGGCTCTTGGGGATTATGTTTTTCAAAATAAGCTTTACTTTTGAAAATACTTCCTTTTAAAACCTTTTTGAAAATAGTTTTCAAAAACTTCTATCTAATCTGGTAACCTTCAGCTCTGATACCAAGTGTAACACCCCACGTCCGTTAAGGTAACTCACAAAGGGAATGCCTTAACTTTGATGGAGAATTTTAGTAAACAGAACAGAATATTACAAGACAGATATAAAAATAACACTTGAAAAACTTTATAACTTTATTGCAGCGGACAGAAATCAGCTTGGTTACAACTTTACCAAAAACTCAAGTACATATATATCAGCCTTGTTCAAAAGCCATCAGAGTACAAAACTTTAAAATCATAATCCCCACCAAAGATGCCAGAAAAAGACAAGCCATAGTTTAAGCACTTCAAGCACTCCAAGCAGGAAGAAAGATCCGGATCAAGCTAGAGTATTCCCTCCTTGAAAACCTGGGGGGGGAGAATGGAAGAAAAGAGGCGAAACAACAAGGGTCAGACATAAAGTCTGGCAAGTCCAGTGACTTTCAGTTATGAACAGATAATAATGTCATGGCATGCAAATAAAAATGGATGAGAGATAACAGGAAACATGAATAACAGATATACTTAGGTTAAACAGAAGAAACATGATGATATTACTTTTCAATTCTCTGCACTAATACTAGTATAACAGGATTAGGTGTTACCCTAATGTCTAAATAGAAACAGAAACAGAATAATGGGCCTTTACCACCCTAACAGAAGGTACAGAAACATAATGCTAATAATGGGCCTTTACCACCCGAACAGAAAGTACAGAAACAGAATGCTAGTAATGGGCCTTTACCACCCGAACAGAGATAGAAACGGAAACAAAATAATCCCTACGGAAACAAAATGATAGAATTAGGTGTACACTAGTAAATGGGTCTTTACCACCCCAACAGGCGGTACCACGCAGAAACAGACAGGTGTTACCACCCAACAGAAACAGACGGTACCCCACAGAACAGACAGAACTAAGTGTACCCTAAATCCTACCCCACGCGATCGGCTCCCTAATACATAAATACCCTGTGCCAGCCCCACAAAAGGGTGTATCATTCCCTAAAGTGGCAACCTTTGAATGACACAGACCTATTTATAGATGTCACGGCGTCTTACATCCTCAAAGGCAGACCGGGACCCATGCACGCACATGACCCGGTTAGAACGCACCATCAACACCCCGCTCCATTATCAGAATGAACCGCTTATAATTAGTTCAGTAAGCGTGCCCGGACCCTACCTACTGTTGGGTCAAAGTTTTGATACCAGAAAGGGTTACTGACTAATATGGGTCCCAAACAACAGATGACACAAGTACTTTCCCCTCCTAACCTTGTGCCCCCAGACTAACAGATTTCAAATTAACTTGTTTACAAGTTCAGACATACAGAGTTCAGGTCAACTAGTTCACAGATCAGAAAATCAAGTTAATAAGTTTTCAGACTAACGGATCGGACATACAGATTTAACAGATTTACAGACTTGTCTAACATTGTACTGGGCCTATAGATTCATGAAACGGGTCTATTAATTTTATTAGTCCAGTTGGTTTAACCCTATCCACCCAACACGTTTTAGACATCATATTTATCTCAAATTTTCATTAATTAAATATTAATGCCCAGACCTCTCACATTAGACTGACAGTTTGCGGCTACTGGTTAGGCCGGTTGGTTCCGGGCAGATTTCTGTCACAAACTGAGTCTAACCTCGGGTTTCAAGCAATTTATGACTAACTTCTCACATTAGAACCTATTGTTCGCGGCCACTGGATGTGTCGGGCGGTTCCGGGAAGGATTACGCCGCAAACTCATTCTAACCTCGAGTTAGCCATGTTTATCTTTGCGGCCAATTAATTAATAATTTACCATTTATGCCAATGCCTAATATACATGTCAATTATTCATAACTATAGCCAATTCAGATTATGTCAATAACAGACTAAATATATCAACTCAGCAGATAACAGATTTCGCAGATTATGCGACTTAACAGATTTAGCAGATTAAGCAATTTAGCAGATTTAGCATATAACGGATTAGGCATTTTCAACAGACTTAGCAGATGACAGATTTAGTAGATGAACAGATCTAGCAGATTAGGCAATATAGCAGAACTAGCAAATTAGGCAATATAACAGATTTAGCAGATAACGGATTAGGCAATTTAACGGATTTAGCAGATAACAGATTTAGCAGATTATATATATCTAAAACTCTATTTACCTATCTTGCCTAATCATAGATTTAGCCTAAACTTACATGCCTAAATCAAGGTCATGATTCATAATACAATATATGCCCCAAATCTTAGCCTTAATATTCCCATTTGCAGTTCATGTCAAAACTAGATTTAATATTCTAGTTTACCATTTTTGTCCAAGATTAAAATGCATGTAAATCATTCTCTATCATAGCCAATTCAAATTATGCCAACATATTTATTAACTTAATTAAGCTACGCCCAATGTTTCAACAAGTTCTCTAAGTACTCATGAAATCGCCCTAGCAAAAGGAATAGGAGATAAGCACAAGAAAGAATAGGCATGAAATAATGAACCAAATACAATGATAATGTCCCCACTAGGCTCGATGTACATAACAGTGAATGGGAATAAACTAGCAAAGTTACATACTAAATATGAGATCTAGTATCATTAAGGGAATAGGCGTAAGAAACTAACTACAATAGTCATGGGCGACAAATCACAATAGTTTCTTATTCAATGTCATAGGCAATAGTCTCATAGGCGTGAATCATAGTCATAGGCAATAGTCTCATAGGCGTGAATCACAGTCATAGGCAATAGTCTCATAGTCATGAATTATAGTCATAGGCAATAGTCTCATAGTCATGAATCATAGTCATAGGCAATAATAGTCTCATAGGCGTGAATCTCATAGGCAATAGTCTCATAGGTGTGAATCACAGTCATAGGCAATAATAGTCTCATAGGCAATAGTTTCATGTCCAATTTTGCATTATTCATTATTTGTCCCAAAATTTAGCGTTCGTGCGTTAATCTCTTATGAGATTCGGCACAGGCTCGTAGTAGCCTGGCTATAGAACAAAAAGAAGAAAGATACATAATAAGATAGATCTAAACAGAACAGAACAGACATAACCTCAGATTCAGATTTACAATTCATACCACAATCATAATTAACGTTTATATCAGAAAATAACTGTACTTGCCTTTCGTGGCTAATGAAAAGGATTATAAATCGAATTTGATGCAGAAACGCTGATTAATCTTCTTCGATTGTTGTTGCAGCTCTAAACTTTAATTTGAATTGTGAATGAACACTTGAGATTAGATATAGAGGCGGCGACTAGGGTTTAAGAGAGAGTTTGGTAGCATAATGGTGTCATAGACAATATTCTATGAATTAGGGTTAGGTTAATCACATATTTATAGGTGTAGAGAGTGTTTCAGAACCATTAGATCACCCTAGAAGCCATCAGGTCTGTCCAGCACATCAAAAATCGTCATTAGAACTCTCTAGAACCCTATCCAGGTTTTTGGCTCGACATGGGCGCACTTCCCAAGTGCGCCAGTGTAATTTTGTGCTGGCGCACTTCGCAAGTGCGCCAGTGCATTTCTGGCCTGTTTCCGATTTTTCTGCCTAACTTCGTTCGTCCATATCTCCTTCATATAGTATCCGTTTTACGCAGACTCGGACTCTATCTCAAGAAGAATTTCGAGACGAACGCAATGGAGCAACCCGTTTCCCTTAATTCTTCTCCTAAAAATTAAGTATACTTTAATTTGTTACTTATACGTTCACAGAAAATACGGGGTGTTACAACCACGATGTCATCTGTAAAATTAATTACCATTTCACGTTCAAATTTAATTAAAGATTTAACTATTTCTTGGAGCAAAACTGGTGATACTCCATTCTCGATCATTTCCCAAATTTGATAATTTAAATTATCAACTCCCATTTCAATCTAATTAAAGATTCATTAAAACTCTAATTCAGTTTTAATCTCCAAAAATCAATGCTCAATGATTATTCAAAGTTAAGAAATTAATCTTATCTTTAATTGGGTTAAAGTACTAATGTCATTTAAAACACAACTCACGATAAACCCAAAATCACATTCCACTAACAATGGAATTTTCACGGAAAACAGATCAATATATATATATATATATAATCGATATAAACTTCCATATCCAGCCGATAATATAAATGGAATAATAGCAAAGCCTTTTTAAATTCCATATATAGTAATAGCCTTCCTCCATAGAAGCTCACTTCGATTATTACCAAATCGAATTCCATTCAATTCCAATTTAATATGTTAAATCAGGAAACTTTATTTTGGAAAATCTCCTTTAAATCTTAACAAAAGATTTATAAATTCCAAATCACATTTCACTATAAATCAGGTTAAAGAACGAATGTCGTTAAAAACACAGTTCACAATAAACCCAATTCACATTCCATTTCAAATCCAATTAAATGTTAATTAATTGGTAATTCTTCTCCACATCTTAATTAAAAGATTTATTCTTTTCAAACGGGATTTTAAGAACAGTGTTACTGAAAACCCCATCCCATCAATCTCTAACCGTAAATTAGTAAGGGAATAAGTCACTAAATATTAATCCTGAAGGACGAAACCAACATCAGATTAATACCCAGGAAACCATTCAACTTAGCTAATCTCCAGTTAGTTTCCAATTTTCTTAACTCCATTGGGTTTAAGAACAGTATTATTAAAGATACCATTGACGACAAACCCAAAATCTCATTCCATTGTTACTCGGGTTAAAGAAAAAGTGTTATTTAAAACACCTTTCATGATAAACCCAAAAGCCAATTTAATATTAAATACAAGGCTCTGAATAGAAAATTTATCAGCTTATATTCAATATCAAATTCTGAAACTGACAAATATCGTAATGGGAATAACGATATATATATCTTCCAAATTCCTTCACAATATCCATATAATCACGGAATCCAATATCGAAATATTCCGAAGATAATTTCGATTCAAATCCATTTCAATTCATATACTGGGAATTCAGATTATTTTAAAACCATTTCAAATTCAATTTATTTATTTAAAAATAACTGAATTATAACTCTAGTTCATAACTAGTTCATTTCGATAAAAATATATTTTCAAATATGGAATTTTTCGTCCTAATTCTTTCCAAATCATTTATTATGATTTTACACAAATTATTGATATTTTTAATAATTTTATCAAGGCCCGTACAGTCGATTTCCATAAATGGCCATCGAACTACACTTGCACCGGCCTTTTCCAAATTTGATTTGGACATAATTCCAAATCCAACCGTTAGATTCTAAATTTCTTGTATTCTTCAGAAAGCTCTTTTGGATACGAAACCAATGGTTCCGGTTTTAGGAGAATCCGACGGTCGGATCTCCCGTAATATTAATTCGAAGTCAATAGTCGAAATTCGCGAACTACCGCGGCGCAGCGCGTTCTATTCAGGCCATTAAATATATATAATATATATATATATATATTTCATCAATTTCCATTTAAAATGTATATAAATCATTTTAAATTCATTTTTAAAACGATTTCAACTTCATATTCAATTTCCAATCAAAATTGAATATTCCATATCATTAATATATAAATGATAATATTTTCAAAACATTAGATTTTTAAATCATTTCCTTTTCGATATTCATTATAAAAATGAATAATATTGATATAAATATCGTTCGCATCAAAATGGCACATATCTAATCAACACAGATTCATATATTTCAATATTTTCGTGTCCATCCCAAATCGGACATCAAAATCATGTTTTGATTCTTTTCTGAATATTATTTGAAAATATTCGTTATTTTAAAATATTCTTCAATTTTGAATTGGAATCAGACACAGTCAATTACCATATAATATTATTTATATCGATTTCATACAACACATGTATATAACAACAATGATAAGCCTGTCTACCCATTGATTGACATACAACTACATATTGAGATTAGTGTATGTCTAATATCATCCCAATACCCGTGTGGGGTTTTCAAACAACAAACACTGATTTTTATTTGTGCAGTTGGGCGATGTGTAAAATATATCGTCCCAATCAATATCCGTCAAATGTGTGTACATAAGCAAATTGTTTGATTTGTTTATGAATATTTATTTTATTCACTTACATGTTAAAAATTATATTTTTAACTATAAAATATTTATTTCAACACATGAATATTTTATTTTCATCCACATCATAATCACAAACAATTTTCACAACGCAATACAATCAAACAAGTCATCCATGGTCTGTGGACGATGGGGAGCAGTTCATATTTGCAGTTATAAAATAAATAACTGAACAATAAATTATAGTGAGGAGTTCTCACCTTTGATTTCCACTCCGCCAGTTTTTATTTTTGAATTTCTGAACCGCCTGGATTTTCCCGTAATGTCAATTCAATCCTTTTCCACGCTGTTCATAGTAAAAAATCACATTTTTAATATGATGTTCACATTTTAAAAATCACATTTTTATACTGTTACTTCATACATAAAAATCATATTTTTATGTTGATGTTTATATTATAAAAATTATATTTTTATAATTTAGTTTTCCATATTTTTTTAAAACTCTTTAAAACTTGTATCTTTCCATTTTTAAAAATCCCTTTTTTCATATTTAAAAATGTAATCTTTTCATATTTAAAAATATATAATCTTTTCATATTTAAAAATATAATCTTTTTTATTTAAAAATCATATTTTTATTACTCTATTCCATATATAAAAAAATCACATTTTCACTTCACTATTTATATAAAAATCACTTCTTTATCTAACGATATACATAAAAAAATCGTTCCTTTATAAATTCTCTTTTATTATAAAAATCACATCTTTAATACTAATTTTTATATACATATATATATATATATAATATTTTAAAACAATACAAACAATGTTTTAATTGCTAAATTAACTAAATTAATTACTCAAAGAAAATAAGATAATTAAAAACTCACTTCGTTGTAAAAATCAGACCTTGGAGGGTGGAGGGGGTCTACAGTCGATGTTAGTGGTCGGAGGAGGTGGAATGGGGTTGGAGGCGGTGGTTATAGGGATAAAAATTGGATTTTTACTTTCCGCGGGGGGGGGGGGGGGCACAATCGGTTGGAACGGTAGAGGAGGGTGACACGGGGTGCGGCCAGTCGGTGGGAGTCGGTTCAGTGGAGGGGCGTTGGCACAATGGGTGCCCACGGTGGTGCAATGGAGGATTGGGGTGCTAGGGTTCGAGTTGAGCCTGTTTTGGATTCAGCCTGTTGAGGGGGGTCTCTGGCAGTCGCGCGACGCCGGGAGGAGGGGCGGCGCCGCCTCTGACGGTGGTGATTCAGCGGGGCTGGGGAGCGACGGGCTGGAGCCCTTTTGTTTTTTTAATTTCAATCGAATGTTGACTGGGAGAGGGAGAGAGGAAAGGAGAGATTATATAATATATATATTATTTTGTTTTAATCCCAAAAAGTTAATTTTTTTATCCGAACTCCAAATTAAACCCAACGACTGTCGCCCCTAGCTAATTACCCTCATTCCGAACACAATGGGACATGTTTCGTAACCCAATTCGGCTAATATGATCAGTTTTCATTTAAATTAAAATATAAATCAGTGTATATTTAATTTAAACATACATTTCAAATTACCGGGGCCACATACTGATCCAGAAAATTCCAGAAATATTATTTCTAGCTTCTTATTGATGATATGGTCCTAACAAAACTAATTTGGTCGAATTTGGAGACCGTTTGAAAAACTGTCATTTTTTAGTCAATCCAAATTGACTGAAATTGACAAAACACGTTTCCCTTTTGCCACGCTCACATATTAGCTCCAAAAATTATGCAAATTGGAACATAGTAATAATTTGACATTCCGGATCCAACAAAAGTGGTTCCGTCGGAAATAGAGGTCATTTGCATAATCGCTATTTTTAAGGGTTATATTTATTTCATAGTGACTATTCTGAATATTCAACTGGCCATAACTTTTGATTCCCGCTATGAAATTTCAATTTTCCAGATTCGTTAGAAGGTTATTTTCAAACCGATTTAAATATTTATGGTTTCACTAAAATCTGTTATATTTTGTATTCTGTACATTCAGTCAAAGTTTGAAATCGAATTTTAAAACTGCCGCGCCATTTCCAATTCCTTTTATAATTAAAATAATTTTTTATATTCTAATTTCAATTCAAATAAATATATATATTCTGATTCTCTTCAAAATAAATTTCTAGTTGTTATTATTTAAAATATATCATTTAAAATATTCAAAATTCATTAAAATTTCCAAAATAAAATTTTTAAATTAGTTCTGATTTTCCGGGTTGTTACAATTTACTTCATAATTAAATTAAGTAAAGATGGTTGTAATTGAAAGGAGATTTTAAAAATGCAAAGGAAGGACGCTTAATGGATTTGCGTAAAGGATTTGGTAAATGGATATTTTGTAATAAAATCCGAGTTGTAAACGAATAAAGTTAAAGTGATTATAATTGAAAGAAGATTTTTCAAAGGCAAAGAATTGTTTATAATACCATATTTAAATTGAATAGTAAATAGAACTTGTGATATTATATTTAATATCAGCCTTGAGTTACAAACTTTTATCTATCTTAAGATAAGAACATTGTCAAGTCAAGGTCTGAGAGGTAAATAAAATACACCAACTTAAACAACTTCATTACTATCCAAGGGAAGATACTAGTTTGAAATTGTAATGATGTTGGAAATAATTTAATATTTCCATAAGAAATATTGCAACATTATTTTGCAAGGTTTAGAAATTTAATAAAGGGTCTATTTGGCATAGGTCCCTATTAAGTTTTAAAATTAGGCTCACATCCGGTCATAAACCTATTGTAAATTTAGTTCCTATTTTTTTAAAATTCACTAAAAATTAAAAAAAAAACGTAAATTCATATTTAAATTAAACATGCTCTCGACAAAAAAATCAGATAAAAAAACATCAAACAAGGCATCAAAAACGAAAAAAACAACAAAACAACGAAAATGCAGTAAAATGCAAAATGGTATGCAAGTATTTGAAATTTCTTGCATACATATGTGCATGTTTTCAAGTCATGCATATGTGTTTGATTTACTTGCACACATCTGTGTACGTATTGCATAATTCTTGCATAAAAGTGTGCATTAATTTGCAGGCTAAATTTCACTTAAGTTTTCTTTGTGTAAATACATGCATACATGTGTGCAAGTATTTTGAATAGTTACACACATGTATGCAAGTTTTGGTCCATATTTTCTAGCCAAAACAGCTTATGCAATAGTTGCACACATGTATGCAACTATTAGTAATAGTTCCATACATGTATGCAAATTTTTTTTAATTTCTGTTGACTTCCGAGAATATTACAAGATTTTAGAATTTATTTATTTTACTCACGAGCGCTTTTTTTGTCAAAAAACGAAAGAGGCGGAAATATGAAAAATAGGGGGCGGGTTTACATTTAAAACATAGGAGGGATGTGAGACTAATTAAGTTTCAAAATAGGGACGTGAGTCTAATATTCACTTTAATAAAATTGTCTGGTTTTATTGCAAACAATGTATCACTTGACATTGTTTGGCCCAGGTATGATGTATGACTATACTTATACCATTTAGTTAAGTATGTAGCACTAGTTTCTAAGTTGTGAAAATGGTATGGTTTTTTGAATTCAATTATTCCTAGAAATAAGTGTATGGCTATGGTTTCAAAGTAATGAAACAAGAGATTATACTGTTTTGAAAACAAAAGGTGGATATGGAAATTAAGTTATTATTTTCATAAGTGAAGTTTTAAACTTTAAATTGCAAAGTTTGAAGTTAAATAAAACCATTTATGTTTATATAATAAACAATGTTTCGCATGACATTATTTTGACCCATATAAGATTTGGTGATTAGATCTATACCATTTGGCTATGTAAGTAAAGGAAATAAAGTGGGGGGTTTTTGTGAATACGCTTATTCCGAAGACATGAGTGTATGGTAATCGTTTTCAAAATAATTAAAACAAGAAATTTGTGAATATAATTATTCAGTGGAGATAAGTATATGGAATCCATTTGTAAGTATTGATGGATGATTTTAATATATGTTTAAATATTAAAAAGGTCTTTTGATGCTGATGTACTCGACCATATTTTGTGATTTGATAGTTAGTGAATCGATTATCAATAAATATCCCTTTTGACTTATAACGTGTTAGTTCGAGGAACCAGGATTGGAAATGGATCCAAAACCACTTCGAACCAACTTTGCATTTGAAAACTGAATTTACAGGGATTCTGATGCATACTAAGATGATTCAATGGCGTAGTCTTTTGGAGAGAAAAGGGATGCTCCCTGATGTCTCTGGTTAACTACCATGATTATAATTATAGAAGAAATCCCTACATTATGGGTTCTACATGATGTTAGGACTTCTTGTTACTAATCCTAAGGATTACCCCGACAGGAAGTAGTAAAAGAGTACCTTCAATTTGTCCTGATTATAGACAACTTGTATGGACAAATGTCTGGCGGTGAATTTTTTAAAATCACGTTCGTTGGCTTTTACAAATATACCGAGAATGGTGGTAGGGAAGGTAAATTTTTTAGCTTAGCACCCAGAGTATCTTTCTGCAAATCAATAAGTGACTCACGGATCTAACAATGTAGCATTAAAAGTGAATGTGATGTCTCAGAAATGTAATTGTATTCTCAAGCATCATTAACCGGGAAATGTATGAAATCGGGTAGGCAGCAGGGCTATGTGGGTTATATCTATTAAGGTATATCATCACTTAATCTAGAGAAATCGATTGTCTCTTTTGTATGCTTTGGAATGAGTACGTTTGACTAGCCTCTACGGTGATGATGGTATATTTGGTACACTTAAGTTGAATGAGCGGATAATTATGAATGGTCGGGTTGTAAGATGTTTATGTTAAACCCCAGTGTTTTCATCTCTAGAGGAACGCTATTCACGAGGTAGTTTCATACCTTGTCATGTTTGGAAATCCAAACTCCAATACGAGCCGTACGTTTTTTGATGTAAAATAACTATGTCAAAAAGTGAGATGCAAGCTTTTCAGCTATATTCCTATTTTATTTTAAGATGATTTAATAGACCTTGTTATCATATCACTTGATTTGATGTAAAAGTGCTTTGGGTATCCTATGGGGAAACACATGCCATTTTTATGTGTGGTTGTGTTTTATGAGAGTTCCATTCTTTCAAAGGATTTATAAAAATTAAGCAAGTTGCTTGTAATATGAGCTTTCTCACTCAAAGTATTCCAGACTGACCCGGGTGATTTTGCTTTCTTCAAAATGTGCTCAGGTCAAACCGAGTATATTTCCAAGGTTACTCTAGATTTCGCTTGGAGCTTCAAGAGAGGAGCCGAAGTCGAGAGGTATTCCAGTATTTTTGTTATTAATTTATTTTCGATGTGTGTGTTGTATTTACCAGATTGCTTACGCTGATCTAGTTGTGTACTCTGATTTTGTAATTATATATATACGGTCTTCTTTTTGTGTAAAGAGTATTAATATATTATATTTTATTCATTCCGCTATGGAATTCTATTCGGCTCTAATTCTATAGTGTTGTTGTTCTTCATCTATTCTAACATTTCTTTCTTCTTCTTACCCTCTAACTTCTTTCTT
The DNA here is from genome assembly GCA_030737875.1 of Allium sativum. Classification (NCBI taxonomy): domain Eukaryota; kingdom Viridiplantae; phylum Streptophyta; class Magnoliopsida; order Asparagales; family Amaryllidaceae; genus Allium; species Allium sativum. The sequence goes on from CM060913.1 coordinate 42,478,338, forward strand.
TTAACTATTTGGGTCTTTGATACTTGAGTTTTGGCAAGTGAATGCAAATAATGTATTACTGTCGAAATTTGAGCGGTGAATATATGGGTCGATATAGTTGGTATCAGAGCAAAATGTTAAGTGATAACGTTGGCTTTGTGGCGTAACTCAACAGAGATAGGTTATTAATACCCTAGATTGATTTTGAGTGCATATATATTGGAGAGAGAGCATACCTGTTAGTGTTATAAAATGTTTTTTATTATGTTTTTTTATCTGTTAAAGGGTATATAAATTCCAAATTGATATGTTTATCTAACTTGTCAATAGGGATTTCTTAGCCCTTGAACGAGGCAAATCGATGTAATATTGTTTAAAATAATGGGTAAATGAAATAATTTTACCAAGATTTTATATATAAAAGAATTTTCATACTAAATATAGCTTTATATACGATTAATATGATTGGAAACGATAATATTCTATTATTATCACTTATTGTTTATAAGTCATGCTCTCTTTTAAGTATTATAGTTGATTGATTGGTAGTTGTACCCGAACATTTATGGGTATTAGCTACTTGTTTGGATAAGAGAGATCTTATCGCTCTTTTACATGGGTTAGGTAAGAATTTAACCTTAGTAAAATATTTAATATGTCATTAACCTAGATGGAACCTAGGTGAAGTAATTTTATATATAGCTAGAACCATATAAGCGTAATTTATGAATGGGTATATGAATTGGAAATGGGTTTGAATTGTGGATCGAAAGATCTGAATTTCCGGTGAGTTTTGAAATGGGTTTTACCAAAAAAATTATATGATTATTTGAAGCTGTTTATGAATATAAATGGATTTTAAAGATTTTGAAAAAGCATAGATCTTTCTCGTGTTTATGGAAAATAATTTTGATGAAGACTGCAACACCATTGGTGTTCATTTTTGAGTTTCTAAATAAGACTTGCTATCATAAATATATTGTTGTATTAAAATAAAAGTTGTTTTGAAACCAAAATAATGATTTTAGAAATTCGGAGTTTGGGTCCAAAATTCTCAGCTAAATTAAAATATGGTTGCATTTATACTATAGGTAATAGATTTATCTGATTCTGAATTTAACCTAATGTGATGTTTCATAGGTTTGTAATGAAATATTCGATGATTTTGGACAGCCGAAATTTTCAAGTTAGATTTGAAAACCTAGCTTACTTTATATTAAAAACTTATGTGGATTTGGTTATAATCAATTAATTAAACAAAGTTTGAATGTATAAATTATAATTTAGTTAAAACGAGTTCGCCATGTCGTGGTAGTTCATAATTTTATGATTCGAACTTCAATTGAGTGTATTGGATTTAATGTAAGTTGGAATTCTTTGAAACAAGAATCTTCCACATCTATTGCATTATAGTTTTCCAATAAAAGAGAAAAATCAAGATTTCATCCTGTAGATTTTGAGTTATGTCAAAATCAAATTTTTCAAAAAAATCGCAGTGTGGTAGTTTATTAACTATAACGAATTATTTAATAAAATGGAAGAATTTTAAGTGAATTAAATTGGGATTTCCATTAATAAAATATACATGCTTGATATATTAACTTGTAGTGAGTTTGGACGTTATTTTTTAGTTGCTTGAGGTGGCATAAATGATCGGTTTAATAATAACCTGAGGTGGTTGAGTGGATGGTGAAGCTTAACAAGTTGTTTATATCCTTGGGTGATGAAAAGATTTATATCCTAAACAAATCTCGAGTTAATTTTTTGGTGTTTATAACACTACATAATAATTATGTTTGTTGATTGATTATGGTTGCATGCAACGTTATGTTACATATGTTTTGTTTGCTGAATTGCATCATTACTGCATGATTGCATCATATTTGGTTGTTGCTATGATTATTATGTTCGTTTATGCATATATTGGTTGTAGTTGTTATGTTACTTGTTTATTTGTTTAACTCTCTTTGGGTTATGTAAGTATATATGGGTATATGGAGACAAAAGTTGGTCATCTTGCTTAGCTTTTGATTTTATAAGTATGAGTTCAATTCTCCAAAAATTGGTACATGTTTATATTTTGATTTTCTTGGGTGGTTTTGTGCCCCAAATATGGGTAGCCACTGGGCTTTAGTTTTCTTTTTGAGTTGAGTGAGGCCCTGCAAGGCATTGGGATTTCCGAATCAAGTCGTGCAAAGGAAATGCTACCGAACTTTTCCGAAAATTTCAGGTGTTAGAGAATTTTAACTAATTTTAGTATGGTATATTTTTGTAAGTAAAATTAATCATTTTATAACAATCTTCTTAACAAGTGATTTCGGGCACAAAATACTGTTAAGACGGGAAGAAAGTAAGAACTCGGACTTTTAGCAATAAATATTTAAAACGATTAATTTTAAGATTTAATGACTAGAAATTTATTTAATTAAGGAATTGAACATTAAATTTACATGAAAATAAAAATTTTGAATTTAAAACTGAGTTAAGTAAATTGAAGCTATGTAAAATTCTATTTGAATATATATAATAATAATATAGTATCAACGAATTGAGTCATTTTAAAATAAATTTATATTTTGTCGATTTAATCTAACACATGAGAATAGCCATTTTTTCAAATGACCTTGGACTTCAACGCAACTAATTTTATAAAACCTTTAATGGTTAATTATTGTATGATTTCAAGTTTTGTGTTAATTGGAGTTATTGTGTGATAATGCGTGATATAAACCTGTATCGATTAACGATTTGTAACTATAATAGCCAATTTCCAAATAGTTTCCGAATTCAATGAAATCATTTTCATCAAACTTGGAATATTAAATTATTGTACGATTTTCAATTTCGTAACAATCAAACGATCTATGTGGTCGTACGAGCGTAGAATGTTTAACGAAAATAAATGTGAATATAATTGAATAAAATAATAGAAAGCCCAGCTATAAATGGTCATCAACTCCTTCTCTCCATCATTTTATATCCGTCACCCTCCTCTTCATTCAATCAATTTAATCTTCAAAACTGTGGAGAATTAGATGGAGGCGTCAACTAGGAAAGTGTAGAGGGGAGTTCGAGGTACAGGTGGGCAGATTATGATGGTGCTTTGTGGCCTGTGGTGGCTGGAAATGAGGGTTGAAAGTGGATGGAAATGACGATTGAATGGGAGTTGGTGGTATTTGGGTTTTGGGTTTTTCTTTTCGCTATAGTGGTTTTGGGTGATAGGGCCTGAAAGTGAAGTGACGGGAGGAGTATGGCCGGCACATCGATGATGGTCCGTCGAGCTAACATTGACGGGGGTGGCTGGAAATTGGATTTGAACATAAATAATGTTTTTCCAATTTTAGACAATTTCTGCTAATATGAGTGGTCATGTCGGGTCAGGGTGGCGCACCTCGGTGTGGTCGTGACATCGATGGTGGCGCGATAGGTGTTGGTGATCCCTGGTGGTGGCATGGTGTTGATTTGCTGGATTGGGTTTGGGTTGCTTTTCGATCCAGTGGGGGTAATTGACACGACCTGAAATCTCCGGCCAACCTTGATCGAATAGGAAGGCTGTGAAAACCCGTAACTTCCCCGTGAAGGAAAGCGGCGGATAGTTCGAGAACAAGCCACAACAGAACGCATACAAAAGAACATTTCACTGTATATCACAACAATGCATCAGATTACAAGAATATACAGAGTATGAAACAATATTACACAGAAATATCAGAGATTTAAATTACATTTAAATACATCGCAGCGGAAAATAATACAATACACAACTAGAAGAGATATACGGATACAAAGCTTTCTGGATATCATTCCAGCTGTAAACCAGGATCCTGTGAATATAAATCTGCAAAACCAAAACTACTAGCTTCCCGTGTCAAAATAAGGGCACCCAGAGTTTAGGTTAAAAACAATAAACTCCAGTTCAGTCATGTGACTGGTGTGAGAACTAAAACAGGTATTAATCTTTATTTTTAAAGTTCGGTAAATAAAGGGACCACGCCGTATAACACGGAACAGGTTTCCTCCCAAGAATACCAGTGCATAAAACAACAGCGCAATGCTAAATAAAGAAAAATGAAGCTATTATAAGACCCATTTCCCATCACACAATGCAACGCAAGCCGGAGGATAGGGTTTTTACCTTATAATAGCCAAGAATGCTTGATACGTTTAAAAGAAATCATTTTGATACTATAATAAGTGCATAGTGTATAAAACAACTTCAAATCATAAGTATCAATCATAGGCGGCATAAATGCCCCATACCACTATGTCGCCATATATAGGTTATACAATCAAAATCGCAAGTCACGTATTTGGAAATTGGATTTCCATCTATGAACCGAGGCCAGGGATCGTCCTCTACCGATTTGAGACTGTCTAGCCCGAGCCTCAGGAACAGCCGCAACTGCCCCATGGAGCGACAGGGCCGGTCCACCGATGTGGATTATTATGCCTGAACACTACGTTTCCCTGCCCTTTGGGGCGTAAATGAGCCAACGAATGACTCCATCGGACCCGGATCATCCGATCAAACCGAGGCGCCTCGCAACAGCAACAACCACACAGGTGAAAAGTATATAAATGTTAGGGCTGGTAGGTCACTGACACCACCCTAGCTAGAAAGAAACGCATGCCCTCCCTGAGGTCCTCTCCCGTTTTTGGTTCACAACCGGGGTGCGAAACTCGCGAAGTAAACGTTACACAAAGCTACGCCACAAAGGCCGTGCTTTGATCATCACCACAAGACTTTGCTTTTCAACAGAAGCCTCGATCAATTGCCACTTAGGCATGCCACACAGGCAATTCACTCCATGCGTTTGATATCCATCAATATATAACCCCTGAGCTCGTATGTCTCAGAGAAGGGCGTTAAGCAAGAGAATAAATTCTCCGCCGCCAAGCAGATATATATTTAATAGAGATCAATCACACGGACTAAAATCCAATGTCAGACACACAGTCCATTTACAAGTCCGTTCTGGGGCTAAACGAAACCGGAGGCACCTAGTACCCCACATATCCATCGATCTCCAAGTACGTCTGGACGATCACCAACTGTTTCCATCTTCTTGGGTGTACAACCCAATCAAGATCATCAGTAATCACCCAAACGACGTGAAGACCTCCGATCTTTGACCATCGTCTCCATCTTCGACTTATCGTCGTATCAGTTATTCAGAATGGGATAAACCCGGTCTTTCTGAATAACTCGCGTATATATTATAAAAGTGTTACACAAACACAAGATACACCTCATTCCAATTCATCAGTCACTAACCGTAAATTAATCAAGAGAATAATTCCCCAAATATTAACCCCGAAGGCCGAAACCAACATAAGATCAATATCCAGAAAACCATTCTGCTTGGCTAACCGACAGTTAGTTTCTAAATTTCACATTCATAGGGAAAGGTTCCCATTAATTTTATCCAAGATAAATTCCTTGAATTTATTCTTTAATCTATTTTTGAATATCAATTCAAACTAGTCGGGATTAACGAACCTTACCGAAGTAATCATTTGTTTTAATTTCCCAATCCCAACCTATTCATCCCATGAAGTAAAACTGGTAATACTTCATATCTAACACCACGGTGTTATCGGTAAATTCAATTACCATTTCACGTTCAAATCTAATTAAAGATTTAACTACCGCATGGAGCAAAACTGGTGATACTCCATTCTCGATCGTTTCAATCTAATTAAAGATTCATTAAAACTCCACTTAGTTTTAATCGCTAACTGGGTTAAAGAATCAGTGTCATTTAAAACACAGTTCACGATAAACCCAAAATCACATTCATTAATTATCGGGTTAAAGAATGAGTGTTATTTAAAACACTGCCCACGATAAACCCAAAAATCAATATCAATTCAATTCCATTCCAATTAAATTTTATTTAATTGATACACTTCATTAAATCTAAATAAAAAGATTTAATCTTTTCTCAACTGGGTTCAAGAGCAGTGTTAATGAAGACACCATTCACGACAAACCCAAATCACATTTGATATTCAATACAAGGCTCTGAATAGAAAATATATCGGCTTATATTCAATATCAAATTCTACGATTAACAAATGTCGTATTGGAAATAACGATATATATATATATATATATATATATCTTTCAAATTTCCATAACAACATCTGTATAATCACGAATTCCAACATCGAAATAATCCAAAGACAATTTCGATTCAAATCCACTCCAATGCAATCATTGGAAATTCTGGTTATTTTTAAAACCCTTTTCAAATTCAATTTATTTATTTAAAAATAAATAGAATTATAATTCTAGTTCAAAACTAGTTTACTTCGATAAAAATCTATTTTTATCTTTTCAAATATGGAGTTTTTCATCCCAATTCTTCTCAAATCATTTCTTATGATTTTACACAAATTATTACTATTTTTAATAATTTTATCAAGGCCCGTACAGTCGATTTCCAACAACGGCCATCGAACTGCACTTACAGCGACCTTTTTCGAATTTGATTTGGACGTATCTCCAAATCCAACTGTTAGATTTCAAATTTCTAACACTCGTTAGAAAGCTCTTTTCGATACGAACCCAACGGTTCCGGTTTTAGGAGAATTCGACGGTCGGATCTCCCGTAATGTCCGTTCGAAGTCAATGGTCGAAATTCGCGAACTGTCGCGGCGCGGCGCGTTCTATCCAGGCCATTATATTATATATATATATATATATATATATATATATATATAATATAATATATATTTCGTCGATTACTATTTAAAACGAATTTTATAAATAGTTTTGAATTCGTTTCAAAAACAATTTCAACTTCCATCTCAACTCAAATCAAAATTGAATCTTCCCTTATAAATTCATTTTAAAATTCATTTCTATTCAATTTAAGTTTCAATTCAATTTGAATTCATTTCAATTCGTTTTAAATTCATTTTCATTTCAAAATCGTTTTCAATTCATTTCATTTCGAAATCGTTTTCAATTCATTTCATTTCGAAATCGTTTTCAATTCATTTCATTTCGACTTTCAATTCATTTCATTTCGAAATCGTTTTCAATTCATTTCATTTCGACTTTCAATTCTATTCTAATTCAATTCGAATTCGTTCCTATTCGAATTTCAAATCATTTCAGTGTATTTCAAATTTCAAATCAATTCAGTTTAATTCGAATTTCAATTCACTTTAAATATAATTCGAATTTCAATTCTTTTCAAAGTATTAGATTTTGAAATCACTTTCGATATTCATTATAAAATGAATAAAATCGATATCAATATCGTTCACGTCAAAATGGCGTCAATCTATCAATGCGGCTTCATATATTTCGATTTTCAAATATTCTATTTCAAATATTTCTAATTCAAATATTTCTATTTCGAAACTAGAATGAGGCCCAATCAATTACCATATAATGTTGATTATATGGATTTTTCTACAACACATGTATACAATAACAACGATGAATAATCAACCATCATCCAAAGTGCATTCTACACTGTATAAGCATCGAATCTAAATATTCAACACTTACAGCAGCCTGTCAATCAATCGATCGACATACAACTAATTATTGGGATTAGTGTACGTCAAATATCATCCCAATACCCGTGTGGGGTTTCAAACAATCAAATACATATTTTATTTGTGCAGTTGGGCGATGTGTAAAATTTATCGTCCCAATCAATGTCCTTCAAATATGTGTACATAAACAAACTGTCCGGTTTGTAAATGAATATTTATTTATTCTCATTTACGTTAAAAATTATATTTTTAACGATCAAACTATTTTATTCAACCTATGAAAATTCTATTGGGTTCATTTATTAAATAAAATGTTATCTTTATTTTTCTAATTTATTTTTAGAAAATTTCGGCGGCATAACGGCACGATACTAGAAACGGGACAAGGCCTAGCCTTATCCCCGGTCTAGTGAAGGCCCACGCCATTTACACATCAATCAAATCAATTCATTTCACCACACAGTTCAATTTCATTCAATTGATCTAACTAATTTTTGCAATCAAACAAACAAGTCATTGGTCTGTGGACGATTGTGTCGGGTGCTACTAAGCACCGTCTGCATCCTAGTATATATACATATAACTAGAAAAAGAAATTGAAGAGTGAGAAGTTCTCACAAAAAGCTATCCAATCCTCTTGACTCTTCATTTATAGAAGTCTTCTTCATTCTCGCCTTTTTGTCACCTTCGTTGTCCTCTTTCACTACATATGTAAAAATCGAGTTTTTACTTCGCTATTCAATATATAAAAGTCGAATTTTTACTTCGAAGTTCAATATATAAAAATCGAATTTTTACTTCGAAGTTCAATGTATAAAAATCATATTTTTACTTCGAAGTTCAATATATAAAAATCATATTTTTACTATGCTATTCAATATATAAAAATCGAATTTTTACTAATGTAAAAATTCCATCCTTTCTAATGTAAAAATTCTAACTTGATTAGATAAAGATCCCGCCTTTCTACCGATAAAAATTTCGTCTTTCCTATACAAAAAAAATCAAATCTTTCTTGATTCAAAAATCTAATCTTTTTAATAAGCAAATCTAACCTTTTCCTACTATAAAAATCCTGCCTTTTTAATTATAAAAATTACATTTTTATAATAAACCATTTTTAATAAAACTGATTTTAATTAAACAATGTTATTTTCAGTTTTTAAACAATAAAAATTGCAGTTTTAAAACAATATAAATTTCAGTTTTTAAATAAGGTAAAAGAAATTATAAAACTTATAGTCGTTAAAAAGAAAGGGAGGGGGTGGCGTTCACTGCAGCAAAGAAGGGGGTCTTCGATCTGGCCTGAGGAGGAGAAGAAGAGAAGCGAGGGGGGGGGGATCTTGGCGTCGGCTGCTGCTGCGAGGGGGGGTGCTCGGGGTTAGGGTTTCGCGCTCAGCGCGAGGAGGGGGCTGCGGCAGGTGAACACGACAGGGGGGGTGCTCCAACATCGCGATTGGCCAGAGGAGGGGAGAGAAACTGGGGCGGCGCCGCCTTCGCTGGGGAGGCGATCGATCGCCAGTGGAAGGGGGGGCGCCTGCTCCTCCGTCTTCGTTCTTTTTTTTTCCTCTGTTCGAAATGAAATCGGGGGGGGGGGGGGGCTGGTCGTATGTAATGAAGAGGGGAGAGGGTATTTATTTTTCTTTTTCTATTTAATTATTTTATTTCAAAAAGTCAACCTTTTCAAACGACCTCTAAACGAGGCCCACCGCCTGTCGTCCCTAGCGTTTCACCCCCATTCCGAACACAATGGGATATGTATCGCTAGCCGATTCGATCGCTTCGATCAGTTATCGTTAAAATCAACATATAAATCACTATATTGAATTTTAAACGTACATTTCAAATTACCGGGGTCACATACTAACTCTAAAAATTCTCGAAAAATATTTTCTAGCTTCGTATTGACGATACGGTCCTAACAAAACTAGTTTCGTCGAATTCTGAGACGTTGGAAAAATGGCCAATTTCCAGTTGATTAAAATCAACTAAAACTGGTCAAACGCGTTTTCCTTTGCCACGCTCACATACTGATTCGAAAAATTATGAAATTTGAAACCTAACAATAATTTGACATCGCGGACCCAACAAAAGTGGTTTCGTCGAAATCCGAGGTCGTTTGCAAAATTTCCATATTTAAGGGCCTGAATTCCATAGCGACTATTCAGAATTTTCAACTGGACATATCTTTTGATTCCCGCTATGAAATCTTGATTTTTCAGATTCGTTGGAAAGATATCCTCAAATAGATCCTATCATTTTTGGTTTCACTAAAATCCGGATTGTTTTGCACCCGGTACATTCAATTGAAGTTTGAAATCGAATTATCGAACTACCGCGCCATTTTCAATTCTATTATATAATTATAAATAATTATTTATATTCTAACGACGACGCGTATAATATATACGTATGAATTATATTCAAAATAAATTTCTCGTCGATATTATTTAAAATAATTCATTTTAAATAATCAAAATTCGCTAAAATTGCCAAAATAAAAATTTTAAACTGGCCCAGATTTTCGGGTTGTTACAATCTCCCCCACTTAAAACTTTTCGTCCCCGAAAAGGAACAAAGTCGAAAGTGGTTTGATCATTCAACTCTACGTTCGATCTGGCTTCCATTCTCCAACTTTTCAGTTTCTGAGAATTTTCAAATTTTCAAAAATTTGGCTAACACCCTAAATTTTCGAAAAATTTCGCCATAACCTCCCCTGCAATGGGAGCATCGGGAAATCTCAAATAGCTTCCCCGGTCCTTCAGATTTCAAAAAGAAAAAGAAAAAGCCAAGCGGCTAGCCAATAGGCTCATAATATCATCATCACCCAAACAAAACAGTAAACTATGTAGTAAACATGTACCTATTTGTCGGGCAAACAAATTTTATTCTCTGCTCTAGCCTCCTTGCTATGACCTGTTCAATGTAAGTACATGTATATGCAAGCAAATGCGACCAAATTTCAATACAGTTCAATATTTGGTTCAATTAGGCATAACGGTTCAAAATTATCAAGCAAATAAACCAACAACACAAACATCAATCAATTAGTGAATTAGAGTTTCAAATTCATAATTTTGATATATAGTCAAAAATCAAATTTTTGATGCCAAATCACAACAATAGGCCCTATCTAATTTTGGGTTCTCACACCAGTCAATAGGAAATATATAGAAATCTCACTTTCGTCACTCGAATATAAACACTGATGATGAGGCCTCATCATCAGAATCATCTCCGGGCGAATAGAGTGTGATTCTATATCTATCCAATATATTAAAATTTTGAACACACGTTTGCAAGACGTATATGCGAAATCTCTATATACTGGACTGTCCTAATCAATACAAATAAATAATCAAATACGAATAATTGATTTAAATTTTCAAAACAAAATTTTGTTTTCATTTTCAAAAATATACTCTTCACACTCGTTCTAGGATACTACTGATCCTATCTCTAACGAGTCATTCTCATTGGATATTACTAATCCAATATCTGATGAATTCTTTCGTATGGTTATAATGTGCCTTGTTCTCTGAGCTTTGTAAACCAAAGCTCTGATACCAACTGTGAAAACCCGTAACTTCCCCGTGAAGGAAAGCGGCGGATAGTTCGAGAACAAGCCACAACAGACGCATACAAAAGAACATTTCACTGTATATCACAACAATGCATCAGATTACAAGAATATACAGAGTATGAAACAATATTACACAGAAGTATCAGAGATTTAAATTACATTTAAATACATCGTAGCGGAAAATAATACAATACACAACTAGAAGAGATATACGGATACAAAGCTTTCCGGATATCATTCCAGCTGTAAACCAGGATCCTGTGAATATAAATCTGCAAAACCAAAACTACTAGCTGCCCGTGTCAAAATAAGGGCACCCAGAGTTTAGGTTAAAAACAATAAACTCCAGGTCAGTCATGTGACTGGTGTGAGAACTAAAATAGGTATTAATCTTTATTTTTAAAGTTCGGTAAATCAAGGGACCACGCCGTATAACACGGAACGGGTTTCCTCCCAAGAATACCAGTGCATAAAACAACAGCGCAATGCTAAATAAAGAAAAATTAAGCTATTATAAGACCCAGTTCCCATCACACAATGCAACGCAAGCCGGAGGATAGGGTTTTTACCTTATAATAGCCAAGAATGCTTGATACGTTTAAAAGAAATCATTTTGATACTATAATAAGGGCATAGTGTATAAAACAACTTCAAATCATAAATATCAATCATAGGCGGCATGAATGCCCCATACCACTTTATCGCCATATATAGGTTATACAATCAAAATCGCAAAGTCACGTATTTGGAAATTGGATTTCCATCTATGAACCGAGGCCAAGGATCGTCCTCTACCGATTCGAGACTGTCTAGCCCGAACCTCAGGAACAGCCGCAACTGCCCCATGGAGCGACAGGGCCGGTCCACCGATGTGGATTATTATGCCTGAACACTACGTTTCCCCGCCCTTTGGGGCGTAAATGAGCCAACGAATGACTCCATCGGACCCGGATCATCCGATCAAACCGAGGCGCCTCGCAACAGCAACAACCACACAGGTGAAAAGTATATAAATGTCAGGGCTGATAGGTCACTGACACCACCCTAGCTAGAAAGAAACGCATGCCCTCCCTGAGGTCCTCTCCCGTTTTTGGTTCACAACCGGGGTGCGAAACTCGCGAAGTAAACGTTACACAAAGCTACGCCACAAAGGCCGTGCTTTGATCATCACCACAAGACTTTGCTTTTCAACAGAAGCCTCGATCAATTGCCACTTAGGCATGCCACACAGGCAATTCACTCCATGCGTTTGATATCCATCAATATATAACCCCTGAGCTCGTACGTCTCAGAGAAGGGCGTTAAGCAAGAGAATAAATTCTCCGCCGCCAAGCAGATATATATTTAATAGAGATCAATCACACGGACTAAAATCCAATGTCAGACACACAGTCCATTTACAAGTCCGTTCTGGGGCTGAATGAAACCGGAGGCACCTAGTACCCCGCATATCCATCGATCTCCAAGTACGTCTGGACGATCACCAACTGTTTCCATCTTCTTGGGTGTACAGCCCAATCAAGATCATCAGTAATCACCCAAACGACGTGAAGACCTCCGGTCTTCGACCATCGTCTCCATCTTCGACTTATCGTCGTATCAGTTATTCAGAATGGGATAAACCCGGTCTTTCTGAATAACTCGCGTATATATTATAAAAGTGTTGCACAAACACAACATACGCCTCATTCCAATTCATCAGTCACTAACCGTAAATTAATCAAGAGAATAATTCCCCAAATATTAACCCCGAAGGCCGAAACCAACATCAGATCAATATCCAGAAAACCATTCTGCTTGGCTAACCGACAGTTAGTTTCTAAATTTAACATTCATAGGGAAAGGTTCCCTTAACTTTATCCAAGATAAATTCCTTGAATTTATTCTTTAATCTATTTTTGAATTTCAATTTAAACTAGTCGGGATTAACGAACCTTACCGAAGTAATCATTTGTTTTAATTTCCCAATCCCAACCTATTCATCCCATGAAGTAAAACTGGTAATACTTCATATCTAACACCACGGTATTATCGGTAAATTCAATTACCATTTCACGTTCAAATCTAATTAAAGATTTAACTACCGCCTGGAGCAAAACTGGTGATACTCCATTCTCGATCATTTCAATCTAATTAAAGATTCATTAAAACTCCACTTAGTTTTAATCGCTAACTGGGTTAAAGAATCAGTGTCATTTAAAACACAGTTCACGATAAACCCAAAATCACATTCATTAATTATCGGGTTAAAAAACGAGTGTTATTTAAAACACTGCCCACGATAAACCCAAAAATCAATATCAATTCAATTCCATTCCAATTAAATATTATTTAATTGGTACACTTCATTAAATCTAAATAAAAAGATTTAATCTTTTCTCAACTGGGTTCAAGAGCAGTGTTAATGAAGACACCATTCACGACAAACCCAAATCACATTTGATATTCAATACAAGGCTCTGAATAGAAAATATATCGGCTTATATTCAATATCAAATTCTACGATTAACAAATGTCGTATTGGAAATAACGATATATATATATATATATCTTTCAAATTTCCATAACAACATCCGTATAATCACGAATTCCAACATCGAAATAATCCAAAGACAATTTCGATTCAAATCCACTCCAATGCAATCATTGGAAATTCTGGTTATTTTTAAAACCCTTTTCAAATTCAATTTATTTATTTAAAAATAAATAGAATTATAATTCTAGTTCAAAACTAGTTTACTTCGATAAAAATATATTTTTATCTTTTCAAATATGGAGTTTTTCATCCCAATTCTTCTCAAATCATTTCTTATGATTTTACACAAATTATTACTATTTTTAATAATTTTATCAAGGCCCGTACAGTCGATTTCCAACAACGGCCATCGAACTGCACTTACAGCGACCTTTTTCGAATTTGATTTGGACGTATCTCCAAATCCAACCGTTAGATTTCAAATTTCTAACATTTGTTAGAAAGCTCTTTTCTATACGAACCCAACGGTTCCGGTTTTAGGAGAATCCGACGGTCGGATCTCCCGTAATGTCCGTTCGAAGTCAATGGTCGAAATTCGCGAACTACCGCGGCGCGGCGCGTTCTATTCAGGCCATTATATTATATATATAATATATATAATATATATTTCGTCGATTACTATTTAAAACGAATTTTATAAATAGTTTTGAATTCGTTTCAAAAACAATTTCAACTTCCATCTCAACTCAAATCAAAATTGAGTCTTCCCTTATAAATTCATTTTAAAATTCATTTCTATTCAATTTAAGTTTCAATTCAATTTGAATTCATTTCAATTCGTTTTAAATTCATTTTCATTTCGAAATCATTTTCAATTCATTTCATTTCGAAATCGTTTTCAATTCATTTCATTTCTCGTTTTCAATTCATTTCATTTCGACTTTCAATTCATTTCATTTCGAAATCATTTTCAATTCATTTCATTTCGACTTTCAATTCTACTCTAATTCAATTCGAATTCGTTCCTATTCGAATTTCAAATCATTTCAGGGTATTTCAAATTTCAAATCAATTCAGTTTAATTCGAATTTCAATTCACTTTAAATATAATTCGAATTTCAATTCTTTTCAAAGTATTAGATTTTGAAATCACTTTCGATATTCATTATAAAATGAATAAAATCGATATCAATATCGTTCACGTCAAAATGGCGTCAATCTATCAATGCGGCTTCATATATTTCGATTTTCAAATATTCTATTTCAAATATTTCTAACTCAAATATTTCTATTTCGAAACTGAAATGAGGCCCAATCAATTACCATATAATGTTGATTATATGGATTTTTCTACAACACATGTATACAATAACAACGATGAATAATCAACCATCATCCAAAGTGCATTCTACACTGTATAAGCATCGAATCTAAATATTCAACGCTTACAGCAGCCTGTCAATCAATCGATCGACATATAACTAATTATTGGGATTAGTGTACGTCAAATATCATCCCAATGCCCGTGTGGGGTTTCAAACAATCAAATACAGATTTTATTTGTGCAGTTGGGCGATGTGTAAAATTTATCGTCCCAATCAATGTCCTTCAAATATGTGTACATAAACAAACCGTCCGGTTTGTAAATGAATATTTATTTATTCTCATTTACGTTAAAAATTATATTTTTAACGATCAAACTATTTTATTCAACCTATGAATATTCTATTCGGTTCATTTATTAAATAAAATGTTATCTTTATTTTTCTAATTTATTTTTAGAAAATTTCGGCGGCATAGCGGCACGATACTAGAAACGGGACAAGGCCTAGCCTTATCCCCGGTCTAGTGAAGGCCCACGCCATTCACACATCAATCAAATCAATTCATTTCACCACACAGTTCAATTTCAATCAATTGATCTAACTAATTTTTGCAATCAAACAAACAAGTCCATGGTCTGTGGACGATTGTGTCGGGTGCTACTAAGCACCGTCTGCATCCTAGTATATATATATATATATATATATATATATATATATATATATATATAACTAGAAAAAGAAATTGAAGAGTGAGAAGTTCTCACAAAAAGCTATCCAATCCTCTTGACTCTTCATTTATAGAAGTCTTCTTCGTTCTCGCCTTTTTGTCACCTTCGTTGTCCGCTTTCACTACATATGTAAAAATCGAATTTTTACTTTGCTATTCAATATATAAAAGTCGAATTTTTACTTCGAAGTTCAATATATAAAAATCGAATTTTTTACTTCGAAGTTCAATGTATAAAAATCATATTTTTACTTCGAAGTTCAATATATAAAAATCATATTTTTACTATGCTATTCAATATATAAAAATCGAATTTTTACTAATGTAAAAATTCCATCCTTTCTAATGTAAAAATTCTAACTTGATTAGATAAAGATCCCGCCTTTCTACCGATAAAAATTTCGTCTTTCCTATACAAAAAAAATAAATCTTTCTTGATTCAAAAATCTAGTCTTTTAAATAAGCAAATCTAACCTTTTCCTACTATAAAAATCCCGCCTTTTCTATTATAAAAATTACATTTTTATAATAAACCATTTTTAATAAAACTGATTTTAATTAAACAATGTTATTTTCAGTTTTTAAACAATAAAAATTTCAGTTTTAAAACAATATAAATTTCAGTTTTTAAATAAGGTAAAAGAAATTATAAAACTTATAGTCGTTAAAAAGAAAGGGAGGGGGTGGCGTTCACTGCAGCGAAGAAGGGGGTCTTCTATCTGGCCTGAGGAGGAGAAGAAGAGAAGCGGGGGGGGGGGGGGGGGGGGGATCTTGGCGTCGGCTGCTGCTGCGAGGGGGGGTGCTCGGGGTTAGGGTTTCGCGCTCAGCGCGAGGAGGGGGCTGCGGCAGGTGAACACGACAGGGGGGGGGGGTGCTCCAACATCGCGATTGGCCAGAGGAGGGGAGAGAAACTGGTGCGGCGCCGCCTTCGCTGGGGAGGCGATCGATCGCCAGTGGAAGGGGGGGCGCCTGCTCCTCCGCCTTCGTTCTTTTTTTTTCTTTTTCCTCTGTTCGAAATGAAATCGGGGGGGGGGGGGCCTGGTCGTAGGTATAGAAGAGGGGAGAGGGTATTTATTTTTCTTTTTCTATTTAATTATTTTATTTCAAAAAGTCAACCTTTTCAAACGACCTCTAAACGAGGCCCACCGCCTGTCGTCCCTAGCGTTTCACCCCCATTCCGAACACAATGGGATATGTATCGCTAGCTGATTCGATCGCTTCGATCAGTTATCGTTAAAATCAACATATAAATCACTATATTGAATTTTAAACGTACTTTTCAAATTACCGGGGTCACATACTAACTCTAAAAATTCTCGAAAAATATTTTCTAGCTTCGTATTGACGTTACGGTCCTAACAAAACTGGTTTCGTCGAATTCTGAGACCGTTGGAAAAATGGCCAATTTCCAGTTGATTAAAATCAACTGAAACTGGTCAAACGCGTTTTCCTTTGCCACGCTCACATACTGATTCGAAAAATTATGAAATTTGAAACCTAACAATAATTTGACATCGCGGACCCAACAAAAGTGGTTTCGTCGAAATCCGAGGTCATTTGCAAAATTTCCATATTTAAAGGCCTGAATTCCATAGCGACTATTCAGAATTTTCAACTGGACATATCTTTTGATTCCCGCTATGAAATTTTGATTTTTCGGATTCGTTGGAAAGATATCCTCATATAGATCCTATCATTTTTGGTTTCACTAAAATCCGGATTGTTTTGCACCCGGTACATTCAATTGAAGTTTGAAATCGAATTATCGAACTACCGCGCCATTTTCAATTCTATTATATAATTATAAATAATTATTTATATTCTAACGACGACGCGTATAATATATACGTATGAATTATATTCAAAATAAATTTCTTGTCGATATTATTTAAAATGATTCATTTTATATAATCAAAATTCGCTAAAATTGCCAAAATAAAAATTTTAAACTGGCCCAGATTTTCGGGTTGTTACAAAGGCGGACTGCTTTGAGAACATGACGCATCAAA
The DNA here is from genome assembly GCA_030737875.1 of Allium sativum. NCBI lineage: Eukaryota > Viridiplantae > Streptophyta > Magnoliopsida > Asparagales > Amaryllidaceae > Allium > Allium sativum. The sequence goes on from CM060913.1 coordinate 42,495,952, forward strand.
ACATAAACAATATAACATTTCATTGTTATTACAACAATTTACATCAGAGTAAAATGAATAATTTGCAGCGAAAAAATAATATCAAAGATTCAATAAATTACAAAGCAGTGGAAAATATAATACATGAATAAAATGTGCAGCGGAAAACATCATGTACCACAACTGAAAGAAATACATGGATACAAAGCTTTCCAAACACAGCTCCAACCGTAGTCCAAGATCCCATGAAAAGAAATATCTATGAAAACCAAAACTAAGAGCTACCCATGTGAAAAATATGGGCACCCAGAGTTTAGGTGGAAACAATAACTCCAAGCCAGTCACGGGACTGGTGTGAGAACTTAAATAGTTATTAAATTTATTTTAATGTTGGGTAAATCAAGGGACCAAACCGTATAACACGGAACAGATATTCTCCCAAGAATACCATAAAACTAATAACGCAATGCTAAAAGGAAAAATAAAGCCGTTATAAGAATCAGGTCCCATCACACAATGCAAACACAAACCAGAGGATAAATTTTTACCTTATAATGGCCAAATATGCTTGATACGCAAAATCTATCGTTTATTATTATTAATGCATAGTGCAAAAATCAATTTCAAATATAAATGTATCAATCATAGATGACATAGTGCCCTATCTGACTATGTCGCCATATAGGTTTACAACTGAAATCAAAAGTCGCGTATTGGAATGGATTCCGTCTATGAACCGAGGCAAGGGACCTTCCTTATCCGATTCGAGACACTCTATCCCATGCCTCATGACTCACCCGCAGGTGCACCTAGAGCTCGTAGGGCCGGTCCACTCTTACGTTTGTGGATTGGAAATTCCTTAACAATACATTTCCCGGTCCTATAGGACCTAAAATCTTGTCAGTATGTCGACCATCAAGGCCTTTTAGTCGGTCGTATCCAAGGTACCTCGCTATCCATCATCCATATAAGTAAAATGTATAGGCTCCGTACCATGACATTACTCCTTGCTAGAAAGAAACGCAAGTCCTCCCCATGGTCCTTCATCTGTTTTTGGTTCACGCCGGGGTGTGAGGTTCGTGAATTAACTCTATACATGAAGCTAAGCTATTTAAAGCTATTCTTTGATCATAAACCACAAATCCATTATTTTCAACAAAAGCCTTGATCCATGCAACTCAGCATGCCACATTGTCAATCCATGCCATACAATTGATTTCCAGAATATATAACCTCTAAGCTCGTACTTCTCAGAGAAGGATGTTAAGAAAGAGAATAAATTATCCACCACAAAACAGATATATATTTTGCAGAGATCAATGAATACAACGCGAAATACAACGTCAGACATACAATCCATTTGCAAGTTCGTTCTGGGTTTAAACGAAACCAGATGCACCTTATTCCTCATCTCATATGTCCAATACAGAAAAGAGGCCGTCGCATATTCGGTCGATTTTCAAGTACGTCTGGACGATCACCACTTATTACCTCATCCTGGGTGTACAGCCCAATCAAGACATCATTAATCATCCAAATGATGTGAAGATAACTGGTCTTCAACCATCGCCTTCTTCAACTTTTAGTCATTGTATCAGTTATTCAGAATGGGTTAAAGCTGATCTTTCCAAATAACTCACATATTTTATAATCAAATGCTATAAAAACGCATCATACACCTCATTCCAATCTAGAATATTCTTTTATTCAAATATTCCCGAAAGCCCTTTCAAAAGATCTCATAATATCTTTACAACTAAAACCAAATTAAGGTTTATCAGCTAGTTGGGATTAATGAGCTTTACCGAAGTAATCATTCATTTTATTATCCCAATGCCAACCTATTCATCCCATGGAACAAAACTAGTAGTACTCCATATCTAACACTCATTGTGTTATCGGTAAAATTAATAACCATTTCTCATTTCAAATCTAATTAAATATTTAGCTATCGCATGGAGTAAAACTATAGGTACTCCATTCTCGATCATTTCTTAAATTCGGTAAATTTAATTACCTTATTCACATTTCAATCTAATTAAAGATTCATTAAAACTCCACTTAGTTTTAATCTCAAAAATGATTACTCAACTTTTAGGAAATTAATCTTGTCTTTAACTAGGTTAAAGAACGAATGTCATTTAAAACACAGTTCATGATAAACCCAAACTCCAATTTCAATTCCAATTAAATTAATTAATTGGTAAACTTCTCTAAATCTTAATTAAAAGATTTATTCTATTCTCTACTGGGTTTAAGAACAGTGTTATTGAAGACACCATTCACGACAAACCCACAATCCAATTTGATACTAAATACAAGGCTATGAATAGAAATTGTATCGGCTTGTATTCAATATCAATTTCTGAACCAATAAATACTGTATTGGTAATAGCAATATCTATATCTTCCAAATTCCTCGACGATATCCGTATAATTACGGAATCCAATATCTAAATATCTGAAGATAAATTCCATTCAAATCCATTTCAATTCATACGTTGGAAAATTCTGGTTATATTAAAAGCATTTCAATTCCTTCCAGTTCTTTACTCGAGTTAGTAAACAGCTTATTCAGATAAAAATATCTTTTATCTTTACGAACTTGGAATATTTCATCCAAAATCATTTCAAATCATTTATTATGATTTAACATAATTTATTCATATTTTTAATACTTTTATTTAGGCCCTTACAATCGGTTTCCAATATCGGCCAACGAACTGCATTCATAGCGACCTTTTCCAAAACAGATTTGGACATATCATAAAATCTAATTGTTAGATTTCAAATCTCTTATTATCATTCAAAAGCTCTTTTCGATACGAACCCAACGGTTCCAGTTTTACAAGAATCTGATGGTCGAATCTCCCGTCACGTCGATTCAAAGTCAATGGTTGAAATTCGTGAATGGCCGCCGCGCGACACGTTCTATTCAAACCACTTAAATATATATAATATATTTCGTCGATTTCCATTCATAACATATTTTCTAAATCATTTATAAATTCATTTTAAAAACGATTCCAACTTTCATTTCAATTTTATATCAAAATTGAATATTCCATATCATTATAGTATTAAAATGATAATATTTTCAAAATATCATATTTTTAATCAAATTTTTTCGATATTCATTTTAAAATGAGTAAAATCGACAAAAATTTCCATTCGAGTTAAAATGGTGTATATCTACTTGATTTGGCTTCATATACATTTTATTTACAAATATTTAAACATTTTAATGTCCATCCAAAATCGGACATCAAAATCACATTTTGATTCTTCACTGAATATTATTTTAAAATATTCGTTATTTCTTAATTGAAATCAGACTCAATCAATTAATATATAATTTTATTTATGGTTTTCATACATCACGTATATTCAAAAATAGTGATAACCAACTATTAAACATTCAATCCACATCCAGAGTGTAATGTACAACTCTATAAGAATTAAATAATTAAATAACGCTTATAACAGTCTGTTAGTCAATCGATTGGCATATAATAAAATTCAACAGAGATGTGAATTAATTATCATCCCTAGACCCGTGTGGGGTTTTCTACCATTAAACATATATTTTTATTTGTATACTCGGGCGATGTGTAAAATTATTCCTTCCAATACCCGTGTAGGGTTTACATCACAATCCATGTGAAATTATCTATTATTTAACAATGTATATTTTAAGAGTTTAATAATGATAACATTTAAGACTGTAACATCCATCAATCAACAAACAAATATTGCAATCACAGGAAATCAATATTTATTTAGTTACAAAAATAAATAACTGTACAAACATTTTGAGTGAGAGAGTTCTCACTTTGATTTCCACTCCGTCAATCTTTAATTGAGGATTTATTTTTAAACTAAATTAAACAGACATTTAATTTAACTCAAAATTCAACTTGCTCCAAATCTCTCCTAGCCATTTCTATAATGTAGAGCTCGTCATTGTGATTCCATCGCAACTGAATTCGTTCATTTCTGTGTTTGTTTGAATAAGATACGGGGTTTTAAACTTTAAACATTTAAAAATATAATAAAATAACTAATTACAATCCATAATTACTTTTCAGACGTAATCCTCCTGTTACTCATCTTCTTCGTATAACGTTGTAACCTGTATCTCTCACGCCCCAAATTCTTCATCTCGCACCTGTCTCCAAGGCGTCAGCCGATCATCTGGATGTTCCATAACGTCGCAGCCAACATGCTCCATCTCCTCCCTGAAATTCGTGAATCTCGGTACCCTCTCCAACTCCATAATGCGATTCAACCTGCGGTCTTTGAGGCTAGATTCCTCATGAATCACTGAGCCATACATGATCAGGCCTGTATGATATTGGAGATCTTGAAAAGCTTTATGATTTATTAGTTGAAAGTTTTGAATAATTCTCAATAGATCGAAAGAAATTAAGGGGGAAAGGAGATGCAATTTCGGACATTGGAGCTAAACTGGTAGTGTAGAATTGTGATTGGGGAAATTAGGGTTTCCATGTTTAAATATATATATATATATATATTAATAATATTTTAATTCATAAATTACTCACTTAACCTTCGAACTCCAAACGAATCCCAACGACTGTCGCCCCTAACAAAATATCCCCATTACGGATACAATGAGATATGTTTCATAAGTTGATTCGACTATTTTAATCAGTTTTTATCAAAATTAAAATATAATTCAATATAACGTTCAAAATTGAATTTCAATGTACATTTTGATTTGCCATGACCAAATACTGACTCCAAAAATTATGAAATTTAAAATCAAACTATGTTTTGCAAATACGGTTCTAACAAATTTAATTTCGTCGAATTTGGAGACCGTTTGAAAAATGACATTTTTCTAGCTTATTAAATTCAACTGAATTTACAACACGCGTTTAAATTTATCGCGCTTACATATCAGTTCCAATTGGCTTGAAATTTTAAACCTGACAATACATTCCGAATCTAACAAAGTTAATTTCGTCGAAAACGAAGGTCGTTCGCAAAATGGCTATTTATAAGGGCTTATTTAATATTAAAAATATTAATAAATTCTGTAGCGACTATTTAAAATTTTAATTTGGTCATTACTTACAATTTACAAAACAAAATCTCAATTTCTTACATTCGTTAGGAAGATATAATTAAATAGATTCTAACTTTTCTTGTTTTATTGAAATCTAACTTATAATGAATTTTGAATAATCATTCAAAGTTTAAAACGAAATTTTCAAACTACTACGCCATTTCAAGCTCGTTATATAATCAATATTAATATATGCGTTCAAACTTCTTTTTAAATAAAATTTAAGTCATCTATTCTCAAAATAAATTGTACAAAATATTTAATATCCACTAAAATCAATTAAAAAAATTAAATTGGTTCCAAAATTCCAGATTGTTATAGTAATGATGGAGAGGGATTAATTAGGGCGCTAATGACGAGAAATAACTTGAGTTAATGATGTCATTAACTAATTTTACTATTTTAATTCATGTATTATCATATAACTTATGTATCTATTTCGTATGATAACATATTTCAATGCAACAAAGTGCGTTGGATTCATATCGAAAATAAGTATGCATACGAACCGGATTGGAGTGATTTGGAGCCGATTAGAATTTTTCGTAATTTCAAACACTTTTTGAAATTATATAAATCGATCTGAAATTGTAAGAACTAGAATTCCGACAAACCGATTTTTTTTTTCAAAAATCCCAATTTATTGAAATTCGAGTTGGCTTTTCTGGTATCCTGCGGAAAAGACAGAGATATAAAATATATCAGAGCTCAGAAAACATCTCACAGCGAAATGGAATAAAATATAATATAATCAAATATAGCCTTACCAAAGTAATAATACTGCCTAACCAACATCCAAAGCTATCATATCTCTACCATAAACCTAACCTGCGAGTGTGTTATGAGGAGGGGGTTAGAACACAAGTTCTGGTGACTGGACTATATTACACATTCTAAAATAAACCTACATATACCGTTTAGTTTGTTTTCTTGTTTATTAGGTTAGTTTGGGTTAATAGCACTCAAGGCTTTACACACGTCGTACCACCCATTAGATTAACCTAATATAACTACCCCCAATATCAAGGTACTTCCCATGGTACCCTTTTCGCATGGTCTCCACCGTCACGCCTCGAAAGCATTGCAACTCTCATCCTAAGCCAAATGACGTATATACATCCATATTACTACGCCACATTCTGCACAGAACTATCATTGCCATATTACGTAAGCGTACGGACTGCCATATCCGAAATCCCTAGTCGAGACAAATCTCAACATGGAGTAATGCCTTAGAGTCTATTATACACCACCCGTGCGAGATGAGTGTACCTAGACCCTCACACATACGTACTGTCTAGTGTACCCCGAGTCCCGTAATACAGCTACATCCAATGCAGGGAACTCGGTCGGGAGCTTTTCCATATATGTATAGGTTGACGAATAGGGTCTAAAGTACAGATATCTGAACTATGGTCTGTAAATTCACGATGGCTATAGTCCCACCTCGATCCCTTCCTCAACTAGTGAAAGACTAAATCAAGAGCTAAGTGACGTGCCCATAGCAAAAATCCACATCCAAGTTGGCATGTCCCGCAACCAAAGTCTCGATAGAGAAAGATCGATGGCCTATAGGCTTAGCTCTAGTATTTCCGCATCCCACTAACTTCCGATGACAGGTATCCGACGAATATTATCCTTTATTTGGTCCTGACCAACCTCCCTCCACGAGTGAGGAAAACCGCCGAATCACCCTAATGTCATACCGCCATAGCCTTCTAACTGCCAAACTACTTGTAATAACCCGGAAATTCTGAGCCAATTTAAAATTTTTATTTTGGCAATTTTAATGAATTTAGAATATTTAAAATGAATTATTTTAAATAATAACGGCGAGGATTTCCTACATATGTAGAGTCGTGGCGTTTGGTTTAGCTAGTCGGTGAGAACTTCTTACTTCAAATTTTATTTTCTAGTTAAAAATATATACTAGGATGCAGACGGTGCTTAGCAGCACCTGACACCCATCGTCCACAGACCATGGATGACTTGTATGCTTGTTTGATGTGTTGTGAAGTTTGTTTTTTGATGTTGATGTGAAATGGATAATAAAACATTCATGTGTTGAAATAAATTAATTATCGTTAAAAAATATAATTTTTAACGTGTGCGTGAATAAAATAAATATTCATTTGCAAATCAGATGATTTGTTTATGTACACCTATTTGAAGGACATTGATTGGGACGATAAATTTTATACATCGCCCAACTGCACAAATAATATTCAGTGTTTGTGGATTGAAACCCCACACGGGTTTTGGGATGATATTTGACGTACACTAATCCCATAAAATTACAAATACGTTCACTCAATATATATATATATATATATATATATATATATGTATATATGAATCCTAAGCCTAGGCTTTGATACCAGATGTAACAATCCGAATTCCGACAGACGGATTTTCTTTTACAAAATCCTAATCTATCGAAATTTGATTTGGCTTGTCTGATATCCTGTAGAAAAGACAGAGATAAAAAATATATCAGAGCTCAAGAAACATCTAACAACCTAATGGAATAAAATATAATATAATCAAATATAGCTTTACCAAAGCAATAATACTAAGTAACCGGTATCCAAAGCTATCGTATCACTGCCATAAACCTGACATGAGAGTGTGTTATAAGGAGGGGTCAAAACACTAGTTCTGGTGGCTGGACTAAATTACACATTCCAAAATAACCCTACATATATTGTTCAGTTATGTTTTCTTGTTTATGAGGTTAGTTTGTGTTAATAGCACTCAAGGCTTTACACACACGTCGTACACATCTACCACCCAGTAGATTAACATAATATAACATATATATAACTACCCCCAATATGCAGGTACTTCCCATGATACCCTTTTGGCACAGTCTCCCTATGTCAAACTCTCATCCTATGCCGAATGGCGTACAAACATCCATATTACTGCACCACTTTCCGCACAGAAGTACCATCGCCATGCTATATAAGTGTACGGACTGACATATATGAAATCCCCAGTCGAAACTAATCTAAACACGGAGTAATGCCCCAGCATCTACGATACACCACTCGGTGCAGTGTGCATGTACCTAGACCCTCACACGTACGTACTGTCTACTGTACCATGAGTCCCATAATAGAGCTGCATCCAATGCACGCAACTCGGTCTTAAGTTTTCCATATCTGTATAGGTTGACTAACAGATCCTAAAGTAAAAATATTTAAACTATGGTCTGCATTTTCATGGTGGCTATGGTCGCACCTTGACCCCTTCCTAATTTAGTGAAAGATTACATCAAGAGTTGAGTGACATATCCCTAGCAAACAATCTACATCCAAATTGGCGTGTCCAGCAACCAAAGTTTTTAGGTTTAGCACTAGTCTTTCCACATCATACTAACTGTCGATGACATATACCCGACGATTACTATACTTTATTTGGTCCTGACCAACCTCCCTCCACGAGTGAGGCAAACCGCCTAATCACCCCAATGCCATACCACCACACCTTTTGACAACTAAACTACTGTTGCAATCATGGTATACTCACCGGGTGGTAGCATGCAGACCCAACTTCTGTGAGTACAACATGATCATGCACCACAACAGAGGACCACCACGGAGTATCCTACCTTGTTCCTTGGAAGTCGTGTGCTTCCTTCCAGTCCCGCAGAGCCAGCAAGCAGAATATTATCAGATAGACATGCTCCTCATGTGCCTCCATACACTTAGATGATCCACCCAGTTGGGTTCTTCACCTTCGTATATGCGGACTGGTCCAACCACATCACACTAACTTGTTATTAGAGGCTACGTCTAATCTTTTAATCGCGCGCTTGTTTTATCTTATCTGATTACCCATTTAACTTGATTATTCACATCTAATCTTTCTATTCTAGTTACCAGGTTTTCTCTGAGCCCCTTATATCTCGAAGGAACGGACCCCTCTTGCTTATTAATTCAGTGATATAACTTAACCCATTTAAGTTCTTTAATAAACCCTTAACGAGTTATTCCCTTTATTGTGATTAATGAAAGTTATCTACCATCTTTTTTTATTATTACAATGTCATTCAGTGTCCAATTTCATGTTTACAAGTTACAATAACATGTTCTACTTAATGTATAATTAAGCATATCCTATCTCAATCCACATGCTATCTGTTAACATGTTACTTAATATATATAATTAAGCACAACTTATTCCATTCCATAAGTTTACCTCATTGTTCCTTATTTGATCATAATTCTTACACTATCATCACAACCTATTGTTGTTTACTTATTAACTTAGTTCTCTTAACTAAGGCTTATTAGTAAGTGCCCTTTTATATTTATAATAACCCAGATCATAGTTTCCATTTGTCCCTTGGACAAGCCTACCTATCATATTGCATTATCATTAATGTAATTAATTATACTAGGTTATATTCCCTATTCATCACATTTTCCCTTTTTAACCAAACTTTTACTGTTGCAACTTCCATTTCTTTACCGACTTGTATATTTTTACATGTACCATCTATTTCTGTTGGTTACTATTAATGTCACTTATGAACCTAATGGTCATATTTCCCTAACACATTAACGGACAATGAAGTATCCTTATTTTGTTACTCCCCCAAATATATCTATTTTGTTTTACCCCAACAAACATTACTAATTTACTTACTTATTTATTTATCGCCTATTGTATACATATATTTTAATATATGTTTAGGCACCACACCTCTCACATTAAGTTGACCACTTGTGGATGTTGGATTTGCCGAGCGGTTGCGGGTAGGCTTTTACCACAAATTGAACTTAACCTACTATCTCAATATAGTTATCTACAATTTCCCAATTACTATAACTTTTACATACAAATTAGGCATATCTGTTCTTTTACTATTATTTCCAATCTTACTGTAATTTGATTTACAATATCCAGTTGTTTATTAACAACATTTTCTATAACATCTTCACATTTATTGTAAATTCCACAATTCCAGTATTACAGTGATTTTTAACCCAATAAACATATTCATTGTAACAACCTGAATCCTGAAAGACCGATTTTTTTTTCAAAATTCTAATCTATCGAAACTCGTGTTGGTTTGCTCTGGTATCCTGCAGAAAAGACAAAGACATAAAATAGGTCAGAGCTCAGAAAATATCTCATAGCGGAATGGATAAAATATAATATACTCAATGTATAGCCTTACCGTATTAATAATACCGCCTAACCAGTATCCAAAGCTATCATGTCCCTACCACAAATCTAACTTGCGAGTGGGAGGGGGTCAGAACACAAGTTCTGGTGACTGGATTTAAATTATACACTTTGGTTAATCCTACATATACCGTTCAATCGCATTTTCTTATTTATTAGGTTACTTGGGTTAACAACATTCAAGGCCTACACAGATGTCGTACCCATTCACTTCCCAGTGGATTAACCTAACATAGTATATATGAAGCTACTCGTCAATATTGAGGTACACCCCATTGTACCCACTCGAAAGTCTCCACCGTAATGCCACAGAAATGAACACAGTCCCTCATCCTGTGCCGAAGTGACGTATGGATATCTACAAAACAATGCTATGTTCCATATATATCTATCATTACTACGCTACGTAAGCGTACGGACTGCTACCGTCGATTGAATAAGATTTCATACCAGAGTGACGCCCTCAAGTCTACGATACACCACCCAGAGCCGACATGCATGTATCTAGACTGTCTCATGTACATTTCATCAACCATATTCGATGCCTTAACCGCACATAATGTGCATCGAGTTCTGTGGTAGGGCTATACAAGAAACACGGAACTCGGTTGTATAGGCACGTCTTTAAGAGCCTCAAAATACAGATATTCCTAGGGTCTGTTTTTCATGGTGGTTGTGGCTCCACCTCGGCCCCTCCCTCAACTAGTAAAGACTAAAAGAGCTAAACGACTTCCCCCCAACAAACAATATAATCATCCAGTTGGCATCTTCCCTCAACCACCATACTTGATAGTGAAAGGTGAATGGTCTATTGGTTTTAGCTCTAGTCTTTTCTCATCCCACTAGCTACCGATGACGGGTACCCGACGATCTACTATCTCTGTTGGTCCTGACCTCTGCCTCCCCGTTGAGGCGACCACCGAATCACCCTAGTTTCACCATGTCACAGCATTCTGACTGCAAAGCTACTTTTGCAGTCAAGGCCCACCAACCTGGTAGTAACGCACAGACCCAACCTCCGCGAGCATAGCCTAAACATCTACCACCACACAGAGGACTACTAGGAGCACCTTACGTATCTCAGGAAGCCACGCGCTTCCCTTTCCGATCCTTCGGAGCTGACAAATTAATCAGATGAATGTGTGATCCCTTGTGCCTCATGACACCACGATGATCTACCCTATTGGGTTATTCACCCTCAAACATGTGGACTGGTCCAAGCGCATTATTTTAATATGTTATTAGACCCTATGTCTAAACATTCCTTTATGTGCTTGCTTTACCTCATCAGGTTTCCATTTAACTTGGTCATTCCCATTCACATTGACTTCTTATTCAAGTTACCAAGTTCCTCTTGCTTATTAATTTAAGTCATATAACTTAACCCATTTAAGTTTATTAATAATCCCACAACATGTCATTCTCTAGATTGTGATCCAAGGTCAATAATACACAATCCATTTGTATTCTTGTTTGATTTCATATTCACAATAACATGTTCTACTTAATATGTAATTAAGTATATCTCAGTTCACATGTTTTTTTGTTTAACATGTCAGTCATTATTTATTATTAATATGACTTATTTCGTATAAGTTTGTCTCACTTTTTCCTATTTAATCATATTTCCATCTTACATTGTCATTACAACTTATCGTTGTTTACTTATTAACTTAGTTCTCTTAACTAAGGTCCACTAATAAGTTTCTCTTCCCATAAATATAACTTAAGTTGTCCTTATCCGTAGATTTCAGATTCTTGTTCTTATAAATAACTTAATTTACAATTAAGTACATCTTATCTCCTTACATAAGTTATTCCATCCCCTTTATCGTTTATTATAACCTAAGTTATAATTTCCACTTGTCCTTAGGACAAGTCTAAAAATGTTATTCTTATCAGCAGATTTCATACTTCCAAGTTTACATATTACTTAATTTATAATTAAGTACAACTTCTTACATTTCATAAAATTTCCTCTTTTTATCCACTTATTAAAAACAACTGGTTTCAGTTTTCCCCATTTACTGATTACGTAATTTAAAATTAAGTGCCACTTATCTCATTTCACCAGTTATCTCATGTCCTTACTAGTTTATTATAACCTAAGTTATAATCTTCACTTGTCCCTAGGACAAGTCTACCTATTATACAACATTATTAATGTAATTTATTCATAATAGGTTATTATTATTCCCTGTTCATTCGGTTCCTTTTTACTGTTGTAACTATCTTTCAGTTCATTTATTTCCATTAATTACAATTATTGTTGTTTATCAGTCCTGCTATTTACATATATTATATAAATATGTATATATTTATGCATTAGACCTCTCACATTAAGCCTACACTTGTGGATGTTGGATTTGCCGGGCGGTTCCGGGCAGACATCTACCACAAGTTGACTTAACCTCGTGTCTTAGCACCAATACATGTTTTATTTATGCAATTAGACCCCTCGTATTAGATTTACTAATTGTGGATGCTGGATATGTTGGGCGGTTCCGGGCAGACTTCTACCACAAGTGCAGTCTAACCTCATATCTAAGAGCATTATAGTTTCTTATTTACTGTAAATTTAGGCATACTATTCTTTAAAAATTATTCCTATTTCATTATAGGCTTTCATGCCCCTTTCCCAAGTCATATTTATCATGTACCATATGCACAAATTAAGATCTTTAATCATAATTTGATTTATGCTCCAAACCAATATTCATGTATTCAATTTTATGCTAACTTGGAACCATTTAATCATATAACTATTCCAATTCATAAAAGAAGGGATTCATGTATATAAATGTGACAAGTTAACATGTCATTTTCTCAATTCTACATCTAATAATTCAAATACATATTATGCCACATGTAACACCCCACCTCCACCAGGGTGGCTCTTGCAAGCACTCTGACTTTGGAGGGGCGTTTGAATCAGGTAAACATGCATAATGATATATCAAGGCAGAACAAGAACATATGTATATATGTAAACAGAGTAAATAACATAGATAAAACAGCGGAAGATTTCAAAACATTTCAAAACAAGTCTGGTACAACATAGCTTTCCAAATAAACAAGTCTAGATAAAACAACATCAACTGAAAAACTGAAATAAATAAGTGCTATCCCCAATTAAGTGGTAACCATAGCTAGCTTCATGTCGAAACCGTACATGAGCTGAAATCCCACAAGCAAGCAATCCGAAATCCAAGCTAAGCTCCAGTATTCCCTCCCTGAGAACCTGGGGGGGGGGGGGGAACGGAAGAAAAGAGGCGAAAGAAAACAGGTCAGTCAAAAAGACTGAGTAAGCCCTACTACAATCAATGTAAACTGATAAAGTTAACTGGCATGAGCAGCAGGGATGAACATAAGGATAACAATATACTAGCATGATGATTAACTAACAAGGTAGATAAAGGTGTCATCGCATAATCAGGATTAAGGTTTTGCACCACAGGTGTACTAGCAAACTAACATGACTTGAATAAACAAGTATTGATCCCTTGGCCCAAGCTTTGGCCCAATAACATGAAATGACCCTAATACAAGGTCCAACCAAACGGTCTAGTCGATCGGCTCCCTAAGCCTAACTCATCACGTGTTGGTGTCAATACGGCCCAATCATAATTGTAGTCGAACTGTGCCGGGTCCACCCTTCGGGTGTATCAAGCCCTAGGGTGTCAACCCCTGGACACCATGAACATGAGTGCACAGTCCCGATCTACTGGTACCCGTGCATGTTTTCTCCGGCTACGGACTATGTGCACGACCAGAGTCCGCCCGGAACTACACCGGCGTACCCTCTGCCGTTGCTTTTGGTCACTTACCTCCAGTCCAGTAATCTTGCCCCCACCCTAGCCTAGTCCCTAGGGTCATGATGATACAAACTTGGGATTACTGCTGGAGTGGGCCCCCATTGCTAGGATTTTTCTAGTGGGTTAAGTACGGTTTAACCCTCTTGCTAATCCTGGATTAACTTGGTTAAGTGTAACGATGAATTCACGACTTAACCCCGATTAATCTACCAAGCCCAAATTGGTTAAGTATTAAGTGGACCATGGCTTAACCCTAATCACGAGGCATTAATTAATTTAATGCGCCTTAACCTCTCACATTAGACCTTGTTGTGGTTACTAGTTAAGCCGGGCGGGTCCGGGTAGCTTTACACCACAACTTGGTCTAACCTCGGGTTCAAGGTACAACATGACCAACTTCTCACATTGGGTCCTATTGTTTGTAGCAACTAGTTAAGCCGGTCGGTTTTGGGTAGGTTTACGCTACAAACTCAACCCAACCTCGAGTTGGCCACACTTATCTTTTCTAAGTGTCATGTCCATCATGTTTCCAAAACATGTTACAAGTTTTCAAGCAATTGGCTAGACCTAACTTAATAGGTAAATTCCCAATGGGTAGACCTAACTTAATAGGTAAATTCCCAAGCTTATGTTTTATGTCTTTTAAGTTTACCCAACCCCAAACGCAATCCCATCGCTTACATATCGCAATAGCGCATAAAGGATAGAAAGAGGGAACTTGGCATAATCATGACATAAAGGTATTGAAGCCACAAGCTTAACATGGTGGCATATGAAATGTTCATATGTTCATACACTTGCATATTACATTTTTAGGCCTCAAAAGCATGCATAAAACCAAACTTAGCATATTGGTGATACATGGTGCTAAATGACATGTAGAGATGGCCATAAGTTCGCATTTAGCCTCACATGCAAGTTATCATAAGAGATATGATAACTTACATGTTGCTAAAATGCAACCTTTGGCATAAAGCTTAAAGCTTTATGTTCATAAACCCAAAATAAGCTTGCATAACATGATAGCATGAACAAAATGTTCAACCCAAACTTGCATAACATAACTTGGCATACTTGCATATAAACTTGCATATCACAACATGATAAACTTGCATATAAACTTGCATATCACAACATGATAAACTTGCATATCATACATTTAACTTTAGAGTTTAAGTATGAAAGTAGAATAGGGCTTACAATGCTTAAGAAGTCACAAAAATATGACAAAGCCCTTTTGAAATCAACTAAACCCAAAATGCAAGCAAAACCCTTGAGCCAAAATGATCAAGACTCTTTCTTTATGATGCAAATATATAAACTTGACTTGAATGCAAGCTAATGATGCTCATACAAGTTTGAAAACACTTGTATGCATGGAAAATCACTTAGGAATTTATTTAGGAATTTTATGAAGAGAGTGGAGGCCATGAGAGGATTGATTTTGCCATAGTATAGTTGTATGAATGAATAATGATGATTTAGGGTAGGGTCTTATTTATAGATTAGGCAAGTGTTTTAGGCCATATGATTAAACCTAGATTCAATCCAAGCCATCAAAGCATGTCTTGGGGAAGAAGTCAAGTGTAGGAACCATCTAGGGCCTTTAGATTAAAGATGAACCATGAGAACCATTCAAATGCAAAATCTGCATTTGAGCGAATCGGCCCACGGGTAGACAGCAAAACACCCTGGATTAACCCCTAGTCGACCCAGCGAGCTCGGGTCGACCTCAAAAATCGGCCAGTTCGGTTATTCCCCTCTCCCAATTCGCTGTTTTGACATTTTTGCATATTTATTTATTTAATTTTCAATTATATATATATATATATATATATCAATATATATATATTTCTCTGCGCCACCCATTTCACTTAATTAAGTATACTTTAATTTGGGAATTTTTCGTGAAACTTCGCGAGGCCATATCTTGGTCATACGGACTCCGATTTTCGAAAACTCGGACTCTATTTCGCGTAATTTTACGAGACAAACGCAATGGCATAGCCCATTTCCCTTGATTCAGATTTTACAGTTTAATTCTGCCTCCATTTATGTTATAACATGTTATTCAAAAATACGGGTTGTTACATTCTTCCCTCCTTAAAGGATTTCGTCCCCGAAATCTCCAAGTTAGGAAGAACGTATCCTACCATCCATCATCCATCTACTCAAAACATCATCCACGAGCAATCATTGTCCTTAAAAGGTTCTAAATGCTGTATGATCATATGCAAAGGTGTGTGTATATGTACTTATCTAATGCGAAAATCAGGAGGTTACTGATTCAGTAAACCCCCTTAATGCAAAATATGTTAGTGAAATGAGTCCATATGCATGCAAATTCCTAACATAATTTATAATCTCTACATGAGTGCACATAACATTCATCCATATGCAACATCCACGTGATAGCATAACAAGTTTTCATCCATGAATAAGCATAAACACTCATGCATATGCGGTATGAAAGTGTGTGAGCCGATCTTAGTGCCTAACGTGTATTATGCATCCACGAGTATCCACTTGCAAACACTTGCAACCACTTGCAACCATCAAGCATAACATGTTTCAAACACATGTTTCATCCAAAGGGTTTCTACCTAAGGTTCTCATGACAAGATTAACACGATAAACTAGATAAACATGGATAGCAAAGAGAAAGATATGCTAACAAAGAAAAGAGATTGAGAGTGTACCCTCAAAAAGGAATGGATAAAGCCCACGCATCTTCTCCTCGGTTTCCCACGTTGCGTCTTCTTCGGCTTCACCCCATTGAACCTTCACCAATTTGACCTCTTGATTCCTTAGCTTCTTGGTCTCCGTCCCCAAGATACGAATCGGAGCTCTCCTCAAGGTAGCCTCTTTCTCCGCTTCTACATCTTTTAGAACACTTGGCTCAACAACCTCTGCTGATTCATGTAAACACTTTCGGAGATGCGAGACATGAAAAACATCGTGTACTCCAGCAAGCTTCTCGGGCAACTTCACTCTCTAAGCCATCTGCCCGATCCTCTCTATAATAGGGAATGGTCCAACAAACCTCGGTGCCAACTTCCCAACAGCTCCAAATCGGACCACATTCCGCAAAGGAGAAACCTTCACGAAAACCATATCCCCAACATCAAACTCCAAATCCGTTCTTCGCTTATCAGCATAGGATTTCTGTCGGTCTTGGGCCGCTTTCATCCATCTCCGAATCAACTCGATCTTCTCGGATGTATCTCTGATCATATCAGGCCCAAGTATAAGCTCATCTGTAGTCTCCCACCAACAAGTAGGCGACTTGCACGACCTCCCATATAAAGCTTCAAATGGTGCCATCCCTATGCTTGCCTGATAACTGTTATTATATGCAAACTCAACAAGAGGAAGATGGTCTTCCCAAGTACCACCAAAATCCAGAATACAAAGCCTCAACAGATCCTCGAGTACCCTATTCACCCTTTCGGTTTGACCGTCCGTCTGTGGGTGATAAGCCGTACTTAGATTCAACCTTGTGCCCACAACTTCTTGCAAGATATTCCAGAATTGACTTGTAAAGATTGGGTCACGGTCACTGACTATACTAGAAGGGGCTCCATGTAGTCTCACAATCTCACGAAGATATACAGACGCTAGCCAAGATGCGGTCCTCTTGCTCTTCACTGGAATGAAATGAGCACTCTTCGTAAGTCTATCCACAATAACCCAAATGCTCGTATTCCCTTTCCTTGACCTTGGTAGCCCATCGATAAAATCCATGGAAATACTCTCCCACTTCCATAGTGGAACGTCTAGAGGATGCAATAGCCCACCGGGCTTCTTCGACTCGGCCTTAACTTGCTGGCAAATGATACATTTAGAGACAAATTCTGCCACATCGTTCTTCATCCCAGGCCAAAAGAAAATGCGCTTCATATCTTTATACATCTTATCTCCGCCCGGATGTATAGTCATCTTAGAGCGATGCGCTTCCTCAAGAACTCTTCTTACTAGATCTTCTACAATTGGAACACATAACCTTCCGTCTCTCCTCAGCCAACCCTTGTCATCAATAGAATATCGAGCGAGATGACTAGACGTCTCTCCTCGAATTAGCTTATCCATAATCTCAACTATCTGAGGGTCTTCTCTCTGCGAAGCCCCAACTTGATCAAGAAGGGTAGGTCTGAGTTCCAGAGATGCTAAAGAACCGGTCATCGACTCAATCGCCAAAGAGAAATCAAAGGTTGCCACATACTCTAAATTCTTCATCTCAACGAATAGAGGACTTAGGGTCAACCTTCTTCTACTCAATGCATCAGCTACCACATTCCCCTTGCCAGGGGTATAAGCTATCTCAAAATCATAGGATGCCAAGAATTCCATCCATCTTTGTTGCCTCAGATTTAGATCCTTCTGAGAAAAGAGATACTTCAATGACTTGTGATCGATATAAAGCTCAAATTTTTCTCCCAGAAGATAATGGCGCCAAGCCTTAAGTGCATAAACTATTGCTGCCAACTCTAAGTCATGAGTGGGATAATTCTTCTCATGCACTTTGAGTTGTCTATCGCCAAAGCATATCACTCTTCCTTCTTGCATAAGAACAGCTCCTAACCCCGTGCCACATGCATCGGTGTATATGGTAAATAACTTCCCTCCATCGGGCAAAGCTAGAACAGGTGCTGATGTGAGGGCTCTCTTGAGCTTCTGAAAAGCAAGCTCGCATTCTATGCTCCAAGCAAAAACTAAATTCTTCTTCGTCAATTTAGTGAGAGGAGCGGATATCTTTGCGAAGTCCTTGATGAACTTCCGGTGGAAACCTGCAAGACCTAGAAAACTTCTCACTTCGGTTGCATTCCTTGGAGTCTTCCAATCCTGAACTGCCACTACCTTAGCGGGATCCACCGCTAAGCCTTGCTTAGATACTATATGCCTAAGGAATCTAACTTCCCTTCTCCAAAAGTGACACTTGGAGAACTTGGCCTTCAACTGATGCGCTCTAAGCGTATCCATCACCTCCATGAGTTGCCTTGCGTGCTCTTCCTCATCCTTAGAGAAGATCAGAATATCATCTACGAAGACCACGACAAACTTGTTCAAGAACTCCCTGAACACCCTACTCATCAAGTCCACGAAATATGCGGGTGCATTAGTCAAGCCGAATGGCATGACAAGCCATTCGAAGAATCCATCTGGAGTTCTGAACGCAGACTTGTCTATACTATCTTCAGCTACCCTGAGCTGATGGAACCCCGTAGCAAGATCAAGCTGAGAGAAAACAGAAGCACCGACAAGCTGGTCAAAGAGATCATCAATCCTCGGTAACGGGTGTCTGTTCTTCTTAGTCAGCTTATTCAACTCTCGATAGTCAACGCAAAGTCGGAGAGAACCATCCGCCTTGGTAGCAAATACCACAGGCGCTCCCCATTCAGATATACTTCGTCTAATGAAGTTCTTCTCAAGCAACTCTTTCACTTGCTTACTTAGCTCCCGCCTTTCACGCGGAGCCATGTGCCGAACGGGCAAAGAAACAGGCTTTGCATTATCCACCAGATAAATGCGGAAATCAATCTCTCGCTTAGGGGGCAACCCCCTAACTTCATCGAAAACATCCGGATACTCTCGAACCACTCTCACAGACTGAAGAGTTTCCATTGACGAGTCGAGTGATTCCAGATAGCACAACATGACGGGACCTCTCGGATCACAAGAAATCTCTAGGGTGTTTCCGAGGCAAGTCACGAGCCTCACAACCCTATGCTCACAATCAAGAATGGCTCCATATCTGGACAGCCAATCCATGCCCAATACCAATCCGTATCCCCTAAAACCAAGAACATAAGCACTGCACAAGAACTCTACACTCAGTATAGAGATCCTCAAATCCCCACATATCATAAACAAATGGGCGGAACCCCCAATAGGATTTGAGACACAGACGAGATCATCTACCAAGCTAGTACTAAGGTGCAAACTATCAACAAGATCAGATGAGATAAAGCTATGCGATGCACCAGAATCAAACAAGGTACAAACTGGAAAATCAGAAATATATACAAGGCTCTCAACAGAAATACTACCTCGATCGGGAACTGGAGCGACATTGAGAGCATGAACTTGCCCTCCTGAAGGTCCAGCACGCTGAGTCTGACCCTGGCCTTGCCCTTGCTTCCTCGGGCAATCCTTACTGAAATGTCCAGTCTCACCGCAGAAAAAGCATTCACCATTCTTCCTTTTCCTCTTCTTACAATCCTTAATAAGATGCCCAACTGAACCGAAATAATGGCACTTCCCCTTGTTGTTCTTGCCCTTGTTGTTATTGCCCTTGTTGTTGTTCCCCTTGTTGCCTTGACTCTTGTTCTTGTTCTGATTGCCTTGACTGCTCTGACCACTTGGATTACCCTGATTTCCTTTTCCCTGGGAATCAGTCTTCTTGGCTTGAGTATCATTCATCTTGGTTTCTTTCTTGACATCTCCCTGAAGTAACGCCATATCAACCAAACTCTCAAACGTGGCCCCATGGGGAATATGTGACATAGCCAATCCCTGCAACGGCTCATTCAATCCTCTAGAAAAACGAAGAGCCTTCTTCTGAGGAGTATTCACCATATCCAAGCCAAAACAAGCTAACTGATTGAACTTGTTCACATATTCTTTGACAGACATATCTCCTTGTTTCAAAGTTATGAACCTCTCCATTTGCAGATTCTCCTCAGCAGAAGATAGAAACTTAAGCATGAACCTTGCCCTGAAATCGGCCCAAGCCTCAACAGGCCTAGTACCATTGGTGACTTCCCACCAATAAGCGGCTTCATCCTTCATGAGCCAAACCGCCAACAAGAGCTTCCTCTGATCGTCTAACCCAAAGATAGCACACCAATCCTCGGTCTCTTTCAACCAATTTCTGGCCTCTACAAAAGTCTCAGTGCCTTGAAAGTTCTTGCCACCCATTGCTTTGAAATCTTTGCAAGTCTTTGCGAAGTCCACTTGAGGATGCTGAGGGGGAGGAGGAAGAGGAACCTCAACGACAGGAGGAGGAGGAACATTAACCACCGGAGGAGGAGGAGGAGGAACATTAACTACCGGAGGAGGAGGAGGAACATCTGCGGGGCCGGCTTCGGTCGCCCTAGCCTCCAAAAGTCTCCTATACCAAACAGGTACGTGTACTCCCTCCGGAATAGCAAAGTTATCGGCCATACTGAAAACGAAGAAAAAGACAGATTCAGAATGGAGAAAAACGAAGGAATTTTGCTAATGGCTTTTTGGGGAATAGCCTTTAAAATAAACTAGACTTTTCTTTGGAAAATACTTTATACTTGGTTTTGAAAATAGTTTTCCAAAAGTTTTCTAAAAGCCTTTTTGTTCCTTCTCGTACCATATGCTCTGATACCAAATGTAACACCCCACCTCCACCAGGGTGGCTCTTGCAAGCACTCTGACTTTGGAGGGGCGTTTGAATCAGGTAAACATGCATAATGATATATCAAGGCAGAACAAGAACATATGTATATATGTAAACAGAGTAAATAACATAGATAAAACAGCGGAAGATTTCAAAACATTTCAAAACAAGTCTGGTACAACATAGCTTTCCAAATAAACAAGTCTAGATAAAACAACATCAACTGAAAAACTGAAATAAATAAGTGCTATCCCCAATTAAGTGGTAACCATAGCTAGCTTCATGTCGAAACCGTACATGAGCTGAAATCCCACAAGCAAGCAATCCGAAATCCAAGCTAAGCTCCAGTATTCCCTCCCTGAGAACCTGGGGCGGGGGGGGGGGGGGGGGGACGGAAGAAAAGAGGCGAAAGAAAACAGGTCAGTCAAAAAGACTGAGTAAGCCCTACTACAATCAATGTAAACTGATAAAGTTAACTGGCATGAGCAGCAGGGATGAACATAAGGATAACAATATACTAGCATGATGATTAACTAACAAGGTAGATAAAGGTGTCATCGCATAATCAGGATTAAGGTTTTGCACCACAGGTGTACTAGCAAACTAACATGACTTGAATAAACAAGTATTGATCCCTTGGCCCAAGCTTTGGCCCAATAACATGAAATGACCCTAATACAAGGTCCAACCAAACGGTCTAGTCGATCGGCTCCCTAAGCCTAACTCATCACGTGTTGGTGTCAATACGGCCCAATCATAATTGTAGTCGAACTGTGCCGGGTCCACCCTTCGGGTGTATCAAGCCCTAGGGTGTCAACCCCTGGACACCATGAACATGAGTGCACAGTCCCGATCTACTGGTACCCGTGCATGTTTTCTCCGGCTACGGACTATGTGCACGACCAGAGTCCGCCCGGAACTACACCGGCGTACCCTCTGCCGTCGCTTTTGGTCACTTACCTCCAGTCCAGTAATCGTGCCCCCACCCTAGCCTAGTCCCTAGGGTCATGATGATACTAACTTGGGATTACTGCTGGAGTGGGCCCCCATTGCTAGGATTTTTCTAGTGGGTTAAGTACGGTTTAACCCTCTTGCTAATCCTGGATTAACTTGGTTAAGTGTAACGATGAGTTCACGACTTAACCCCGATTAATCTACCAAGCCCAAATTGGTTAAGTATTAAGTGGACCATGGCTTAACCCTAATCACGAGGCATTAATTAATTTAATGCGTCTTAACCTCTCACATTAGACCTTGTTGTGGTTACTAGTTAAGCCGGGCGGGTCCGGGTAGCTTTACACCACAACTTGGTCTAACCTCGGGTTCAAGGTACAACATGACCAACTTCTCACATTGGGTCCTATTGTTTGTAGCAACTAGTTAAGCCGGTCGGTTCCGGGTAGGTTTACGCTACAAACTCAACCCAACCTCGAGTTGGCCACACTTATATTTTCTAAGTGTCATGTCCATCATGTTTCCAAAACATGTTACAAGTTTTCAAGCAATTGGGTAGACCTAACTTAATAGGTAAATTCCCAATGGGTAGACCTAACTTAATAGGTAAATTCCCAAGCTTATGTTTTATGTCTTTTAAGTTTACCCAACCCCAAACGCAATCCCATCGCTTACATATCGCAATAGCGCATAAAGGATAGAAAAAGGGAACTTGGCATAATCATGACATAAAGGTATTGAAGCCACAAGCTTAACATGGTGGCATATGAAATGTTCATATGTTCATACACTTGCATATTACATTTTTAGGCCTCAAAAGCATGCATAAAACCAAACTTAGCATATTGGTGATACATGGTGCTAAATGACATGTAGAGATGGCCATAAGTTCGCATTTAGCCTCACATGCAAGTTATCATAAGAGATATGATAACTTACATGTTGCTAAAATGCAACCTTTGGCATAAAGCTTAAAGCTTTATGTTCATAAACCCAAAATAAGCTTGCATAACATGATAGCATGAACAAAATGTTCAACCCAAACTTGCATAACATAACTTGGCATACTTGCATATAAACTTGCATATCACAACATGATAAACTTGCATATCACAACATGATAAACTTGCATATCATACATTTAACTTTAGAGCTTAAGTATGAAAGTAGAATAGGGCTTACAATGCTTAAGAAGTCACAAAAATATGACAAAGCCCTTTTGAAATCAACTAAACCCAAAATGCAAGCAAAACCCTTGAGCCAAAATGATCAAGACTCTTTCTTTATGATGCAAATATATAAACTTGACTTGAATGCAAGCTAATGATGCTCATACAAGTTTGAAAACACTTGTATGCATGGAAAATCACTTAGGAATTTATTTAGGAATTTTATGAAGAGAGTGGAGGCCATGAGAGGATTGATTTTGCCATAGTTTAGTTGTATGAATGAATAATGATGATTTAGGGTAGGTTAGGGTCTTATTTATAGATTAGGCAAGTGTTTTAGGCCATAGGATTAAACCTAGATTCAATCCAAGCCATCAAAGCATGTCTTGGGGAAGAAGTCAAGTGTAGGAACCATCTAGGGCCTTTAGATTAAAGATGAACCATGAGAACCATTCAAATGCAAAATCTGCATTTGAGCGAATCGGTCCACGGGTTGACAGCCAAACACCCTGGATTAACTCGTAGTCGACCCAGCGAGCTCGGGTCGACCTCAAAAATCGGCCGGTTCGGTTATTCCCCTCTCCCAATTCGCTGTTTTGAACATTTTTGCATATTTATTTATTTAATTTTCAATTATATATATATATATATATGTCAATATATATATATTTCTCTGCGCAACCCATTTCACTTAATTAAGTATACTTTAATTTGGGAATTTTTCGTGAAACTTCGCGAGGCCATATCTTGGTCATACGGACTCCGATTTTCGAAAACTCGGACTCTATTTTGCGTATTTTTACGAGACGACCGCAATGGCATAGCCCGTTTCCCTTGATTCAGATTTTACAGTTTAATTATGTCTCCATTTATGTTATAACATGTTATTCAAAAATACGGGTTGTTACACCACAAGTGAATCATGTAATCATAACAACAGCTGTCACTACCCATATTCTAACAAGTTTGTTTTTGTCACCATGTAAACATTTAACGCTTTAACTGATTCAACATATGAATTTTCCAAAACATTCATATTAATATCTCAACTTGTTATAACAATAATTCTTAATTATTCTGGCAAATTCACATATAATAACGGGGAATGTTAAGCAATAATATATCATTATCTAAAATGATATAACTTAAATCCACACACCTCATATGCTTTCCCAATCCTGGATCTGGTTCAGATCTAACATTCCATGGTTTTCCCTTGATTAGATTCAGAACCTAATAACCATGGATTCATAATTTTTACTAAAAGAAAAAGGAAAGAAAGAAAAGAAAAGTGAAATAGACCAGATCTAGGAAATTACCTCAATTCGATAAGAGATCTATTCTAATTGATTTTCATCCTTTTCCTCCAGATCTAGATTCATATTTTTCCTAAACTTATAATCTAAATTTTCTAAAGAGATTTGAGGAGGAAGAGGAATGGTAGAGCTTTTACGTTGTTTCAGAAATTTGAGATTTAGGTTAGGCTCTAAAGGCTTATTTATAGGTTTTCAGCAACGTATTTGGTAAAATAAATAGTCCATGTTTGCTGCAGGAGAATCTGCTCATGTCTGCCGTAGTGGGGTCGACCCCTCCTTTATGGGGTCAACAAGGGGTCAACACCCTGGGAGGGAAGTTTCCCACTCAAGTGAGTTTGAACTGTTTTGAATTTCTGGACTTATTTTATTCATTTATACTCCTTTTATGCATATACAAACTTCAAACCTTAACAACATCTTTATACGACGTCCTTTTTACGCAAACTAGGTGTCTGTTTTGACCAGAATTCCGAGACGGACGCAATGACGCAGTCTGTTTTACTTAATTCTCATTATTTAATTAAGTTACTTATATTTTATTATCTTAAAAATGCGAGGTTTTACATTCTTCCACCTTTAGGAATTTTTGACCCCAAAATTTGATAAGGGTAAAATCAAATAACCACTCGCATAATATCCATGTGCAACCCATTTTTTTTGCAACCATTGTGCACTTGTGCAAAGTGAAATACAAGCACAACCCACATAAGAAAAGGTGGAAAACGGAAAATGTCACATCTACCCTTTTTCTTTTACGTATCCTTTTCTGACCGTACTTGGATTTTATGTAATTATTTATAAAGATTCCCTATTTTCCTATCCAAGCACAACCCACATAAGAAAATTTTATTTTGTTATTGATTATCTTTTTCATTTTATCTTGGGATTTTTTTTATCCGTCTTTTCTCATAATTAATCATGTTTGTTGCTTTATTGAATTTGTTGTTTCCTTTTTAGTTGTACCATTTCTCTTTTCTTAGCTTATTTAATTATCAGATCTAGGTTTAGTTTTCAAATAAGTCTTCTAGTCTTTCAACTAAAACAGGAAAACAGACACTCTACACAGCTACTACTAAGGGCCAAGAATCTCGGGACTATGTCCCCCTCAGACAGAAAAGTCCAAACCATGGGATCCACGACAGGTTTAGGTGTTACCCTAACTACCCAACAAGAACAAAATAACAGAATGATCCCAACAGAAATGTAGTAACGGTTTTACCTCTAACATGAAAATTAGCAAAAGAATCTAAACACTTACTTGGCCTTTACTATCTAATAGTTACTACTGATTCTAGCTATGTACCAACGGTCATTTCAAGCAACACCCTAGGCTTTTCAATGCTTACGCATCCTACGAGAATTTACCAAAAACATTTCTAAGATAATTTCTCGCTATTTACTTCTTAGCCTCAAAACTTTTCCCGTCTTCCCTAGGCACTAATCCTTACCTACTCCATACTTTTTTTTAAAATACAGTTTGGCCCTTTTAATTTAAATTTTCTTCCAAAAATTTAAAAATGTCAAAACTTTATTTTCCTCATTAAAACATACTTTTTCCAAACCATTAAACATGTTATATATAAAAAAATGTAAATCAATTTTTTTTTTTCAAATCACAAAAACTTGAGTAGACAAGGACAACTATTTCTCAACCAGGTTAATAACTTGTTCTTGCCTATAAGGTTGGTTCAGTCTCTTATTACAAGGTGCAACCATCTACTCTATCCTTAATCTCTACAACTTATTTTGTCCACCACAAAATTTTCTCTCTTAAATGATATATCAAAAATGATTATCAAAAGAATAGAGACTTCAAAACTTTCTTTATTAAAATTTCTTTTTTGAAATATAATAAGAAAACTAGCGAGCTATACATGCTCTATAATATGCACCTTTTACTGAGAGAATTTTACTTTAGACAAAATTTTCATGAGAATTCTTTGCTTACAAAGTATACCCCATTTTTATCTAAAACCCAATATGTACTTCTTTACATATTTTAAAACTATAACTTTTAAGATTAAAACTTGAAAACACCATAAACCCTTTTCCCCAAACTTATACAATTTCAAGTTCTTAAAAGTTAAGAATGGGGTTAGACTCAAAGAGTGTTTCCAATTTTCTAGCCTTTCCTAGACACTTCCCAAGGTCAATTCTCTCAACTATATATATTCCTAATCCATTTTTCACTTTCTAACCTCTCCCAATTTATAAGGTTTTACTGCCAAACCCACTAACCCAAAATACTAATCATATGGGATTCACCTTTCTTCCATACAATGTACATTGTACACTTTCCACCCAAATTACTTAAGGGTCTCAGATTTCCATATTCTTTCCTTTAGTGTACAAAACAACATCCCATTTCTTACCATATTATACTCTTTCTATTTAGTGGGTCCCTCTATGGATCTAGGTATATATATAATATATTTATATTTTAAAAATACAAATACATTCACTCACTATCTATATAGGAATCCTAAACCTAAGCTCTGATACCAAATGTAACAATACGAATTCTGAAAGACCGATTTTTTTTTCAAAATTCTAGTCTATCGAAACTCGTATTGGTTTGCTGTGGTATCCTGTAGAAAAGGAGAGACATAAAATAGGTCAGAGCTCAAAAAATATCTCACAGCGGAATGGATAAAATATAATATACTTAAAGTATAGCCTTACCGTATTAATAATACTGCCTAACCAGTATCCAAAGCTATCATGTCTCTGCCACAAATCTAACCTACGAGTATGTTATGAGGAGGGGTTCAGAACACAAGTTCTGGTGATTGGTTTTAAACTATACACTTTGGATAATCCTACATATATCATTCAATCATATTTTCTTATTTATTAGGTTACTTGGGTCAACAACACTCAAGGCCTACACACAGTCATACCCATTTACTTCCTAGTGAATTAACCTAATACAATATATATGTAGCTACCCCTCAATATTGAGGTACACGCCATGGAACCACACTCGCACGGTCTCCACTGTAATGCCACAGAAATGAACGCAGTCCCTCATCCTATGCCGGAGTGACGTACGGATATCACATAACAATGTTATATTCTACATATATCTATCATTACTACGCTATGTAAGCGTATAGATTGCCACCGTCGATCGAATTAGATTTCATACCAGAGTGATGCCCTCAAGTCAACAATACACCACCCAGAGACGACATGCTATACGTAACGTCAATCATATTCGATGCCTTAACGCACATAATGTGCACCGGGTTCCGTGGCAGGGCTATATAAGAAACACGGAATTCGGTCGTGAGCTTTTCCATATCGGTATAGGACCATCTTTAAGATCCTCAAAATACAGATATTCCTAAGGTATGTTTTTCATGGTGGGTAACGACCCGGCATTTTTCCTGGCTTTCGCTGGTAATTAAACCAACTTAAACCGTTCATAAAGATGGATAGTTATGGGTACTTACATATTTGCACAAAAAGTAATAGAACTTTTCTTTTCATTACCATAATATAACATCAGAGTTACAAGGACTACATCAGAGTACATAGATTTTACAACGGAAGAGATACTAACTTAGCGGAAGAACGCAAATGCTCCAAAACATATAGCTGGAGCTAAAATCAGAATCCTTCTCAAACCAACTCCAAGGCTAACTCTGCAAACCAAACTACTAGGCTACCCATATCAAAATTATGGGCACGCAGAGTTTAGGTGAGGGAACAATAAACTCCAGGTCAGTCGTGGGACCGGTGTGAGAACTCAAAAACTACTGTTATTTAGGATTCATTTTAAAGTTGGGTAATTCAATGGACCACGCCGCTAACGCGGAATGGGTTTACTCCATATGAATTCCCGTGCATAGAAATTTGCTATGACTTTTGAAAAATGAAACTACCATAAGGTTTCATAGTACACACACAATGCAAACGCATACATGGGCGAGATTTCTTCTTCTGATAATCAAAAATGCTTGATACGTGAAAATCCTCTGATATTATTATTAGTGCATAATGTGAAAACAATTCGCAAATAAAAATGTATTAATCCTAGCCAACATAATGCCTCATCACAATATACCGACAATCCTGCTAGTAGCAGGCTATACAACTAAAATCTTACAGGCTTGTAGTGGAAAATGGGATTTCCAACAAATGACTAGGCAAAGGAACTTCCTTACCAAATCGATGGGTATGCCTCTAGAGGGAAGCCCCGAGAAAGAATTTGGGCTCTCTGCCAACACGAGGCCAGGTTACCCATTAACTGGGTAACTTAGAGAACGCCTGAGTATATCACTTCTCGGTCATTACCAACCTTTAAACTGAGGCCTCGCAACATCAACTTCCATATAAATAGAAGTTATTCACATAGGTTAATACCTGGGCTACATACCATAGTACAACTTTTATCTAGAAGGAAATTATAACACTTAACCTCGCTACATCTTTCCTATTTTATCCATTTTCCGGGTTGTAAGGCTTGTCGAGGTCATGATATACACAAAGCTATGCTTAAATAAGCCATGCTTTGGTGATCCATTGCTCATCACATAACTTAAGTATGCGACATTGTCCATTCCCAACGGACCACTGATTTCTATCAATATATAACCTCTATGCTCATACGTCTTAAAGAAGGGTATTAAGCAAGAGAATGAATTCTCCGCCACCAAACAGATATATATTTAACCGAGATCAGTACTACGCAGTCAATTACAATGTCAGACACAGAACCCATAAATGTTCGTTCTGGGTCTGAACGAAACACCAATCTGAAAATCTCCAAATATATTCAAATCTCATGCCACTTATAATCATGTATCGAGTGGCCTACCCCACCGAGACATCAGCAATCAATCTAAACAATTCAAAGAATCCCAGTCTTCGTTTGTTGCTTTCCAAGTCTTGAATTGCTTCATAACATCGTATTATTACTTGGAATAGTTTTTGAACATATATTTGATCCCGGTCTTCCCAAGTAATAAGCGTACTTTAAAAACCAGTAGCTATGGACTATACAAGTTTCTCAATTCAAATCTCCTTCCCAAAACGTTATCAATTCATTTCAAATTTAAGGTTGGATTCATTTAATTCCCATAAATCCCGTTATCGCCTTAACTTTTCTTGAAACTCAATGTTCATTTCCAACCTTATATTTCAAAAGCCAAATTCATTTATTCGTCATTATCTCTTTCCATAAGCTTCAAAACCACCAAATCTCAAATTGGGATTTGAATCTCCATTTATGGTAATTCAAATGATTGACATTTCAAATTCAAGTTTAAAACGGAATTTAATCGACTTATATTCGATATCGATTCACAAACTCGGGCAAATACCCTCAGAATTTGGATATGAATATGGTTTACTATTTCTGATAGTATTCGTCCAATCCTGCGATTCCATATCGAATATCCGACGACCAACTCTTTTCAAAATTCGTTTCTTTTTTATTCAAATTTCCCAAATCTTACTTACCATAAATTTCATACCATACATTATAATATCTTTTAACGTATAAACAAACCCTTTTTCCACAATTTAAACAATGGTTTAAAATCTTTAATTTTAATCATGTTAAAGAAATGGTATAACAACACTAAAAGTGTTACGGAAAGCGCTGAGAAATGACGATTTAACCATATAGACCTAAAATATAAATCCATCATTTTTCGTTTCAAGTCAATTCGATCTGAAATGTTTAAGTTATAATCATTTAAAATTTAAAATCGATATTAACGAACTGTCATTGCGCGATGCATTCGATTCAAGCCATATAACATTTTTAAATATAAATCGCCAAAGTCCTCTTTCCTAAATAGATTAAATTCCATAACTTAGATTTAAAACCATATTCCGAATTTCATTTTTCCAAAATAAAATTATCTTTCCATTCCAATTTCAAAATAACTTTTTTCAAAACCCATTATTTGAAATTTAAATATGAATGGTCATTATGCGACATTTATCAATTTAAATTCTAATTTATTTCTTAGTTTGGGAAATTTAAAATTTAAATTTCAAATTATATTTTGTATTAATCGTCCCGTCCGTCGCATCAGTTAGGGATAGCCAGCGAGAGCAGGAAACTATATTTCCAAACCCAAGCCTAGACACTATCCTCTCTCTCATCTTAGAACGTTCTGGTATATTATAAACAAAAACATTGTCAATATATATTTAAAACCATTTTCAAATCTCCTTTCGAATTAAACTGGACTTAAAATAATATTTGAAAATCAATCTTCATTTATATGGAAGGAAGATTAAATCGATCACTGGTATAATTCCACAACTACAGTGTGTGTGTGTTTCATGCAACCATAATAAATCAACCATATAAATCAGACGAACATGAATTATAACCAGTAAACAACCATCTTAGGTGTGCACGAGCATTACGGACAATAACGCTTATCAATGTTCAGTGTGCTATCTACACATCCAATCAGAGAATAACATCCAGATCCAATCAAATATAATTTATCACAGCCAATTATTCAACCACTATCAATCTAAATAATTTAAATTAGGAGTTCTCACCATAATAGTTCCAAAATCTTCATTACCAGGACGAACAAACCAACGAACACTGCTACCGCTACTCGTACTGCTCTCGATCCACTTCGATTAGCAGCTGGTGATTTTTCTGCTAGTTATATTGAAATTAAATTAATAAAAATGCTCGTTATATGTTGTTATATATAAGGACATTTTTGTTTTATTTTTATTATAAATTATACTCAGTTAATATTTCCAAAATTGTATATCAATGGATTCGATTTTTAGATACGATTCTAACGGACCCAACGGTGGGTAAACGGATTTGAATTGAACGAGTTATAGGGGTTTAAAGCTAAAACTAATATAAACTTAAATTATAATTATAATTAAAATAAAACATACCCAAAACAATTCTGGCACAAAGCCCATATCCTTTTCACATATAGACCGGCCCGCTTCTCTCCTTCTTCCACCCGCGTCCTTCTCTTCGTTCTTTTTCCTGGAAACCCATTCCACTGTATATCGTGTTCACATGCACCATCAATTTACTCCACCATTCTCCAACTTGTGGCCATTAATAAACATGTCTTCGACTCCTCTTCTTACTGCACCCACTCGCCTTCGACCCGACACCCGTTAGCAAAAATCGAACATCAATCATGACCTGTAGCAAAACAAAATCGCATGAACACCAACATGTCGCGAGTCCCAACACTCCCACTGCATTCCACCAAATCATGTCACCGCGAAGCCCACACTTCCCTCATCGCCACGCCACACTCCACTTCACCAATCGACACCCCATTCTACGACGATCCCCAACCCTAATTTTGAGCATTTTCGATCATCGATGCGGAATCGAACCAAATTCTCACAAAAAATACTGCGTTCCTCGCCGATCGCCACAGTGCTGATGGCGTCGATCAATTCAAAGCGGATTAAGAGACATGATTTTCTGATGTTTTGAACCCATTTATTTGATTCTCTGTAAATATGTGATCTCTCTTTCGTTTGTCAACGAAATTTCAATCCTGACAATTTCAAAAAATGTGCAACGATGATCTGGACAACTTGCACATATATTACCTCAGCTAAAACCGAACGGATCAAGAGATATGGATTTTTAAAACGAGTGGAAATGTTATTTTTCCATTCATTGGAATGTATAGAAAAGAAGAAGCAACATTTTTGATCGTGAAATACAGACTATAATTGTGGCAAGATGGTGATGAATTCATGTGCTTATATAGGCACTAAAATGGGTACTTTGGTCATTTAATTATAGGATACCTGGCATGATTTCTATAGGTTAACGCATGCAAGAGGACAGCTAAGGGAAAACCTCATCTAATCCTTATCCTTAAGGCCTAATTAATTAATTTAAATAAGCAACATAGTTGCAACACTTATAGATGAAGCCAATTAGTTTATTAATGTAACCACCATATTACTTAAGGTTTATCAAAATATAACGTACCAAAATTTATACTTACCAATTTTATAAACACCATTATTATTTATCCAAATAATAAGAATAAAAATCATTCTTATATACGATTATATAAAAAATTTAAAAACAACTTATTCTTGATCAAAAATCATATTCTAATGTCATTATCATTATAAATTATCAAAATCAAATAATATCGTTACTTTAAATATTCATAAAACCTTAAAAGTTAAATATTCTTTTTAAATAAAATTTTCTTATAACAAAAATCGTATTTATAAAATAAACAAGATACTTATTCAATATAAAAATTTATATTAAACCTTGTGAAAATCAATTTATATATAGAGAAACTAATTTATACAATAAAAATCCAAATAGTCTTAACTAAAAATTCTGGGATATTACATTCATCCCCCCTTAAGTCTTTTCGTCCTCGAAAAGGAAGCCGAGTAAATTTAATACTCCTTTACTCATTTCTCTCTTAACATATTAAAATTGTATATGCCAGAACCAAGGCCCATATCATTTCAAGATACTCTATCCGATTCTCAATAAAGGTAGAGATTTCTATAATCTCATGATTATTAGGGTCAACACTGGTCATGTTTATAATCAAATTCTCTGAGTTAGACCCAGAGCTGCTACCACTAAAGAGAAATTGAGATAGATATTGTTTAGTATTTAGATGTCTATGACTCTAGGAAACTTTAAAGTTTAGTAATTAACTTTCCAACTTACTGCTGAAGTTATGGAATCCATGGTTTACTTAACACTAAGTCTTCATACCTCAATTCCATTAAATTTCAAAATAAATTTGAATCCAATTTCTCAAGTAAATAATATTTTTCCCAAATCATTTAATTATCTTGCAAAAATAACACTTTGGATCATTTTTGAAATTCCTTTGCACATAATACAAATTCAAATTCAATTTAAGAGATAATTCGAAATACGTGTTTCGAATTCTAAACCATGTCACTAATCCACCTATCCATGGTTTTGTTAAAGCAGGGAAAAAATAAGGATTTAAGAATGAAGTTGGACAATTAAAAATTCAAGCATGACAATCGGAGAGATAATGATCATCAAAAGATGACAATGAGTCAAACAAAACCCAGCAACAAGCGAAGAGGTAGAATTATATTTTCAAACACTTATTCAATTTCAAATTGTTTCCAATCACATATTAATCCATTTAGTATTCATACTTTGAATTATCTACCTAAAATATTCTAAAAATCGTTAAGGGATTTAATTAACAACTCCTGGGTCATTCTTATTCTTACTTATCAACCCAGAAATTTTTAAAAGAGAAATGAATTTTTATTTAAGTTCCCGTACAACCTAAAATTCCCTTAATTTCTTTTGTTTCAGGGTTTTACTCACTTCAATTATTTACTACCATACGAGATTATAAATGCGTACCAATTTATGAATTAAGAAAAGTTTCCAATATTTCCATAAGTTAGTTTCGACTTATGAATTCCATTCTAATTCAAAAACGCATCAATTTTATAGTAACGGATGCTCTCTCAAGCGTAATATTCCCAAATCTCATTCTAGGGTATTTCTAACCTTATCATCAATGAGATATCATACTCTGGTTAGTCCTTATTTTTGCTCAAATATGTCGTACCTATTCCTTTGCATAAACCAAAGCTCTGATACCAATCTGTAACGACCCGGCTTTTTGCCCAGTTTTCCCCAGTAATTAAACCAACTTAAATCGTTCATAAAGACGAATAGTTATGGGTACTTACATATTTGCACAAAAAATAACAGAACTTTTCCTTTCATTACCATAATATAACATCAGAGTTACAAGGACTACATCAGAGTACATCGATTTTACAACGGAAGAGATACTAACTCAGCTGAAGAACGCAAATGATCCAAAACATATAGCTCCAGCTAAAATCAGAATCCTGCTCCGACCAACTCTAAGGCTAACTCTGCAAACCAAACTACTAGGCTGACCATGTCAAAATTATGGGCACCCAGAGTTTAGGTGAGGGAATAATAAACTCCAGGTCAGTCGTGGGACTGGTGTGAGAACTCAAAAACTACTGTTATTTAGGATTCATTTTAAAGTTGAGTAATTCAACGGACCACGCCGCTAACGCGGAACGAGTTTACTCCATATGAATTCTCGTGCATAGAAATTCGCTATGACTTTTGAAAAATGAAACTACCATAAGGTCTCGTTGCACATACACAATGCAAACGCACACATGGGCGAGATTTCTCCTTATGATAGTCAAAAATGCTTGATACGTGAAATCCTATGATATTATTATTGGTGTATAGTGTGAAAACTATTTCGCAAATTAATGTATTAATCCTAGATAGGATAATGCCCCATCCCATTATACTGACAATCCTGCTGGTAGCAGTCTATACAACTAAAATTGTATGGCCTCGTAGTGGAAAATTGGATTTCCAACAAATGACTAGGCAAAGGAACTTCCTTACCGAGCCAATGGGTACGCCTCTAGACGGACGCCCCGAGAACCAAATCGGGCTCTTTGCCAACACGAGGCTGGGCCATCCCTTACTGGTAACTTAGAGCACTGAAACACCCTACCTCTGTTAAGGTCACTCACAAAGGGAATGCCTTAACATCAGTGGAGAATTATAGGTAAAAGATGCAGATAAATTACAAGACAGACAAATAAAGCAGCGGAAAATAAAGTCATTTTATAAACAACTTAATTCAGTCAAGCTTTTAAAACAATTTTCTCAAATCATACTTAAATTTAATACATAGAACTTCTATCTTGATTTGTTAACTTCCAAGTATAAAAGAAGCAAAAAAATAACAATGATATTCCCCCATAAAGCATGAACCAACCGTTGTAGTGGAAGAGAGAGTCCAAAGCAAAACATCGACCATCTTCGAGCCAGAAAAGAAAACTGAGCTAAGTGGTAACATTTCTGCCTCGTGAACCTGTAACACCCCGAATTTCAATTAACACTAATGGTTAGTAATTAAAGTATAATTAATCTCAGATATGAGAATCAGGGGAAACGGGCTGCGTCATTGCGTTCGTCTCGGAAAAATACGCGAAATAGAGTCCGAGTTTGCGTAAAACGGGTACCGTATGAAAGAGATATGGACGAATGAAGTTAGGCAGAAAAACCCGAAACAGGCCAGAAATGCACTGGCGCACTTGTGAAGTGCGCCAGTACAAAAATACACTGGCGCACTTGGGAAGTGTGCCCATGTCGGGACAAGAAACCTGCACAGTTTCTAGAGAGTTCTGTGGTTGGGTGCACCAGTTTGGGGTTTGGGCTTGGTCTTAGGGCTGGTTTCTGGAAGGTTCCGAAATCTAAGGGTCCTAATCTAATTTAGGGTTAATCTAAGGGCCTAAAACACTCACCTAATCTATAAATACACCCTAAACCTACCCTAATCCATACTAAAAATAGAATTGAGGGCTACATGCCGCCAAATTAAATCTTAGAAGGAGCCTCCACTAATTTATGAAGAGGGTTGCAAGCTAATCACTCTCTAATCAACCTCTAATCCATTCTAAGCATCTTAATCTTCTTCATTTGGAGTGCAAATTGGCTAGTTGTGAGTTTCTATCACTCTAATGATCAATTTCTAAACTAAGTAGATGAGATATGATGAGATCATATGGTTTTATTTGTGGATTAATGGGTTTTAAGTCATATGACATGATGTTAGTTTGCTAATGTATGTGGGTTATGCAAGTTTTGTGCTTTGTGATCATATGTTAATATGCAAGTTACATGTATGATAATATGCAAGTTACATGTATGATAATTATGCAAGTTGTATGTTTCTTCATATGCAAGTTTATGAGTTCATATGCAAGTATGTAACATGTTATGCAAGTTCATATGCAAGTTTATGAGTTCATATGCAAGTTATGTAACATGTTATGCAAGTTCATATGCAAGTTATGTGACATATTATGCAAGTTCATATGCAAGTCATGTATTTGTTAATATGTAAGTTTATGTAACATGTTATGCAAGTTAATATGCAAGTTATGTGACATGTTATACAAGTTAATATGCAAGTTATGTGACATGTTATACAAGATTATATGCAAGTTATGTGACATGTTATGCAAGTTCATATGCAAGTTATGTGTTTGATAATATGCAAGATGGCACCTTTGAAACATGTTCATACATATGCAAGTTGACACCTTTTATATGTGTTATGTCATGAGAACGAAATTACGTGGGAACGATGGGGTTAATTAAATGCATATGTTAATAAGATTGTGTGAAATTAATATAATTATGCATAACATAAAATAAATGAACATAGTATGGGAATTTGCCTATTAAGTTAGGTGTACCCATACTATGTGTTGGGAATTTGCCTATTAAGTTAGGTGTACCCACACTTTGGAGTTGGGAATTTGCCTATTAAGTTAGGTGCACCCATATTCCTAAAATAAACAGGATAATTAACACAAATTATGGGGGTGATTAATTAGGAGTAATTAATCGATTAAGACACGAGGTTGGACCCGTTTGTAGTGTAAGACTGCCCGGAGTTTACCGGCTTAACCAGGCATCTACAAATGACGGTCCAATGTGAGGGGTCTTAATCATAAATTAAATACGTAACAAGGGTAAATGACACGAGGTTGGACCCGTTTGTAGTGTAAGACTGCCCGGAGTTTACCGGCTTAACCAGGCATCTACAAATGACGGTCCAATGTGAGGGGTCTTAATCATAAATTAAATACGTAACAAAGGTAAATGACACGAAGTTGGACCCGTTTGTAGTGTAAGACTACCCGGAGCTTACCGGCTTAACCAGGCATCTACAAATGACGGTCCAATGTGAGGGGTCCTTTACACGGTTACGGTGTTAATCAATTAAGAAACACTTAACCAGATAAGCATGTAGTGGGGCATGGGGGTTAAGTGGGTACCTTGGGTGGTATGTGGAAATTGCTAGTGGTTCCCAATAGAAAATATGATAAAATACTTAACCAAGATGAAACATGTAATTAAACATGATTAAAGGGTTAAGTGGGAAACACTAGTGTGTGGGCCAAGCTTAGGGGGATGGCTTGTGCTGGGGGCCCATTTCAACCAGTAACCCATACGTATCTTAGTGGGCTCGACCCATGTCGAGGACGGGACACGCATACTGGGCTTGACTATAAGAGGCCAAAATGGGTTAGCGGTGGCAACGCATGACCAACGGGTTTCATATGCGTGTGTGGACCCGGGCTGGTAAATAAGACGTTGTTGTATCGTGTAGATATAAGCCATGCACCGTTAGTTTTATCAGGTTGCCACGTTGGGGAATGGTACACCCCACGGTGGGGCCAGCACGGGTATCTACGTTAGGGAGCCGATCGAATGGGGAGTAGTGTGTACACCTAGTGGATTGTAGGGCCCCGTGGCGTCTACTTAGTCACCTAGGGGTACGCGAGAACTATTAAGTTAATTTTATAAGTCCATGGGTGGGATCATCCTTTAAGTTAGGAATGACTGGTGTGGTGCAGTTTAGTAATTTACCTTTGGAAGGGTAGATGCGTCTTTATCTTTTATCTTAGTTTAGTTGACCCATTCATCCCCATTGGTTACCGTATATCAGTTTATGTCTTCTCTGGTTACTTTAACGATTGTATTGTTAAAGTTATAGGACTCGCTCAGACTTATGTCTGACCCCGTTGTTTTTATCTTTTTCCCAACCCTCAGGTCCTACGGTGGATCCTAGCAGTAGTGGAGCTTGATCGGATTGCTGTTCCAGTCTTTAGGAGCTTGGATAGATGTAAAGCTCCAGTTACCCAGTTATCTTTTCTTTTGTCATGGCTATTGTATAAGAGTGGGATTATGTACTTCTTTATTTTGATGGATATTGTACTTGACTTTTATTGTGGTTTTATGATGTAACCAGACATGTTTTACTTCCACTGTTATGAGATGATGTTTTAAATTTCAAGTACTATTTATATCTGTCTTGTTGTAATTTTTCTGTTCTATATTCACTAAAATACTCCACCGATGCTATGGCATTCCCTTAGTGAGTGACCATAGCGGGAGTGGGGTGTTACACGTGGTATCAGAGCTGAAGGTTACCGGAACAGATAAATTTTCGAGAAAAATACTTTTTTTTTAAAATAGTAAAGGTATTATTTTTGGAAAAAGTATTTTCAAAAACATGTCTTTTAAGAGAAAAGTTTTTGAAAAAGAAAAGCATAATCCCCAATAGCCATATCTTTATCTTTCGGAATCTCCTTTTTGAATCTTTCCTCTTTCGTTTCAGCATGGCTGAAGATCTTAACATCCGGAGGGCTTAGTTATACCACTATGGTATAGGAGGTTACAAGAGGCTAGGGCCGCGGCTGCGGGTCCAGCCAATGCTACTACACCAGAGGCAACCGCTCCTCCTCCTCAGCCTAGAGTGGATAATTTTGCTAAGATTTGCAAGGAGTTCAAGGCTATAGGAGGAAAACCTTTTCTAGGTTCAGAGACTTTCGTAGAGGCTAGAGATTGGCTTAAGGAAGTGGAAGAGTTGCTAGATATCTTTGAAGTGGAAGAGGGAAAGAAAGTCAAGTTGGCGGCTTGGTTAATGAAGGGAGAGGCCTCATTCTGGTGGGAGGTCACTAATGGAGAACGCCCTGTTGACTCTTGGGCAGATTTCAAGCAAAGGTTTGGGGCTAAGTTTCTCTCAAGGGCAGAAGAGAATCTGTTTATGGAGAAGTTCTTGAATTTGAAGCAAGGGAATCTCACGGTGAAAGAATATGTCAACAAATTCAATCAATTAGCAAGGTTTGGCATAGAGTTGGTGAATACACCGGAGAAGAAGGCTTTGAGGTTCGTTAGAGGCTTGAACGAACCATTGCAAGGAATAGCTATGACTCACATTCCTATGGGGGCCACCTTTGAGAAGCTTGTCTACATGGCACATATGCATGAGGATGATAAGAGTTCTAAGGCACCAGAGAAGAAGGGGGATCAGAAGAAACCGCAACAACAACAACAAGGCAAGGGTGGAAAAGGCAATGGTGACAAGGGGAAGAAGAAGAAGAAGAAGTGCTTCAATTGTGGGACCCGAGGCCACCTCAGCAAGGATTGTCGCAAAAAGAAGAAGACCGGTTGCTTTCATTGTGGTGAAGCAGGACATCTTGTGAAGGACTGCCCAAAGAAGGGGCAGAAGACGGGGTCTACCTCAGGAGGTCAGGTGCAAGCTCTTATGGCACCAGCTCAGGCAGGGGGGCAAGTTCAGGCTCTCTCAGTTCCACCGATTCAGCAGAGAGGTAGAACTATTTCCGTTGAAAGTCTGGTTTTTCTTTTTGATCATCCAGTTCGTACTTTGTTTGACTCTGGCGCGTCGCATTCTTTTATCTCATCATCGTTAGTTGAGTCACTGCACTTAGACACTAGTCTAGTTGATGATCCCTTGGTTGTTTCAAATCCAATTGGGGGCTCCATATATCTGTCTATGATATGTTTAGGTTTGAAGATTTCTATACTTAGCGTTGAGTTTGGATGTGATGCTTTTGTATTGGGCTTCACGGGCTATGGGTTGATTTTGGGCATGGACTGGTTATCCAGTAATGGTGCCGTTCTTGATTGTGAAAGGAGAGTTGTCAGGCTTATGACCCGCTTGGGTAATACTCTCGAGATCTCTTGTAATCCCATGGAATCTGTTTTGCTAAGTTATCTTGAATCGCTCGATGCTTCGGTCGAGAGTTTGCGTTCTGTCAGAGTGGTCCGGGAATATCCGGATGTGTTTGAAGAGGTGAAGGGTTTGCCTCCGAAGCGGGAGATAGATTTCCGAATTTATTTGGTGGATAATGCCAAACCAGTGTCTTTGCCAGTGCGCCACATGGCTCCTCGTGAGAGAAGAGAACTTCATAAGCAAGTAGGGGAGTTGCTTGAGAAGGGGTTCATAAGGCGAAGTATATCGGAGTGGGGAGCTCCAGTAGTGTTTGCCACGAAGGCGGATGGGTCCCTCAGACTTTGTGTGGATTATAGAGAACTTAATAAGCTCACGAAGAAGAATAGACACCCATTACCGAGGATAGATGATCTCTTTGATCAGTTGGTTGGCGCCTCAGTGTTTTCGCAGATGGACTTAGCTACAGGGTTTCATCAGTTGAGAGTGGCGGAGGACAGTATAGAGAAGACTGCTTTCCGGACTCCGGATGGTTTTTATGAGTGGCTTGTGATGCCATTTGGGTTGACAAACGCCCCTGCATACTTTGTTGATCTGATGAGTAGAGTGTTCAGAGAGTATCTGAATAAGTTTGTAGTGGTCTTTGTGGATGACATCTTGGTCTTCTCCAAGAGTGAAGAAGAGCATGCCTTACATCTCAGAGAAGTATTGGAGACTCTTCGAGCACATAGTCTTAAAGCTAAATTCTCTAAATGTCATTTTTGGAGAAGAGAAGTGCGTTTCTTAGGGCATGTGGTCTCTAAGGAAGGGATAGCTGTGGATCCCGCAAAGATAGTATCTATCCAGGATTGGAAAGTTCCTAGAAATGCTACCGAAGTAAGAAGTTTCTTGGGGTTGGCAGGATATTATAGGAAGTTCATCAAAGACTTCGCGAAGATATCAGCCCCATTAACCCGCTTGACGAAGAAGAATCTGGTTTTCTCACGGGACGTAGATTGTGATGATGCTTTCCGACGGTTAAAGAGAGCTTTGACCACCGCTCCAGTTTTAGTGCTTCCAGATGGGAGTAAGCCGTTTGTTGTTTATACCGATGCTTGTGGGACAGGATTAGGCGCAGTCTTGATGCAGGAGGGAAGGGTAATAGCCTATGGAGGGAGGCAATTGAGAGTGCATGAGAAGAATTACCCTACCCATGATCTAGAGTTGGCCGCGATTGTTTTCGCACTTAAGTCTTGGCGCCATTATCTTCTTGGTGAGAGATTCGAGTTGTTCACTGACCATAAATCATTGAACTACTTATTCTCTCAGAAGGATTTAAACTTAAGACAGCAAAGGTGGATGGAGTTCTTAGCATCCTATGATTTCGAGATAGCGTATACCCCTGGCAAGGGTAACGTGGTGGCGGACGCCTTGAGTAGAAAAAGGCTATCTTTGAGTCCATTGTTCGTGGAACGGCGAAGCTTGGAGTTTCTTTCTTTGTTCGACTTCAGACCTTCTATTGACTTTGTACCTGGTTTGTTAGCATCCTTGGAGGTTAGACCTACTCTTTTGGGACGGATTGGCGAGGCTCAGCGAGACGACCCACAGTTGGTTGAGTTGGTAGAGAAGCTTATAATGGGGGAGTCGTCCAGCCATTTGGGTAGATACACCATAGATGATAGGGGATGGTTGCATAGAGACGGTAGACTTTGTGTACCGCAAGATGAGGGTTTGAAGAAGGCTATTTTGGATGATGCACATCGTTCAAGGATGACTATTCATCCCGGTGGAGACAAAATGTACCAAGACATGAAGAGAGTTTTCTTCTGGGCCGGTATGAAGAAAGATGTGGCCGAGTATGTGGCTAGATGCTTAGTGTGCCAACAAGTTAAAGCGGAGCAAAGGAAACCCGGTGGGTTGCTACACCCATTGGAAGTTCCGCAATGGAAGTGGGATAGTGTCTCGATGGATTTCATCGATGGGTTACCGAGATCGAGGAAGGGCAATACGGGAATTTGGGTTGTGGTAGACAGACTTACCAAGAGTGCCCATTTTATATCCGTGAAGAGTAAGAGGACCGCTCCATGGCTTGCTTCAGTCTATGTTAGAGAGATTGTTAGATTGCATGGAGTACCATCCAGCATTGTGAGTGATCGAGATCCTATCTTCACTAGTGAGTTTTGGAGAAGTTTGCAAGAGGCGGTAGGGACTCGGTTGTGTTTGAGCACCGCATATCATCCTCAGACGGACGGTCAGACTGAGAGGGTGAACCGTATCTTAGAAGATCTCTTGAGGCTTTGTATCTTGGATTTTGGAGGTACATGGGAAGAACATCTTCCTTTGGTGGAGTTCGCATACAATAACAGCTTTCAGTCTAGTATT
This sequence comes from Allium sativum, assembly GCA_030737875.1. Lineage (NCBI taxonomy): Eukaryota > Viridiplantae > Streptophyta > Magnoliopsida > Asparagales > Amaryllidaceae > Allium > Allium sativum. The sequence continues at coordinate 42,538,772 of CM060913.1, forward strand.
GGCATGGCACCTTTCGAAGCTCTTTATGGAAGGCCTTGTCGATCTCCTACATGTTGGTGGGAATCTACGGATAAGATCTTTCTTGGGCCAGATATGGTTAGGGAGACTTCAGAAAAGATTGATTTGATTCAAAGAAGGATGAAGGCAGCGCAAGATAGACAGAAATCTTATGTGGATCGGAGAAGGACGGATCTTGAGTTTGAGGTTGGGGACATGGTTTTTGTCAAAGTATCTCCGTTGAGAAATGTTGTTCGCTTTGGGTCCGTTGGGAAGTTAGCACCGAGGTTTGTTGGGCCGTTTCCTATTAAGGAAAGGATTGGACGGATGGCATATAGGGTGGAGTTGCCCGACAGACTTAGTGGTGTTCATGATGTATTCCATGTATCACATTTGAGGAAGTGCTTACATGAGACCGCAGAGGTGGTAGAGCCGAGCTTGCTTAGAGATGTAGAGGTAGAGCGTGATGCGACGATTCGACGAGCTTCTACTCGCATCCTTGGGTCAGAAACTAGGAAGTTGAGGAACAGAGAAGTTCAGCTAGTTAAAGTGCAATGGGGAGATGACGAAAGCAATGCTACTTGGGAGACGGAAGCGAAGATGCGTTCTTTGTACCCATTTCTTTTTGAGAGTATGTCTTTTAACTTCTCCTTTATCGCTTGTCTAGTACTTATCTTATCTTTAGTATATCCTCTCGCTAGTACCTATGACCTTTAGATAGGGTAAAGCCTATGGTTGAAACATGTGTTTGAAACATGTTATGGTTGATGGATGCATGTGGATGCAATTGTTTGCTAGTGGTTGCTCGTGGATGCATATACACACACATTAGGCACTAGATCGGCTCAGTCACTTCATGTTGCATATCGCATAAATGGATGTGGTAGTTAGATTGATGGATGTATCATGGCTGTGTTATCATGTGGATGATGCATTTTTGTGTGTGGTTGTGCACGCATTTAGAAATTGTATGTGTCAATAGGGTTTCACATACATATTGGATGCATGGCACTATCATGGTTTGCATTAAGGAGGTCGACTGAATCAGTAGACCGCCTGATTTTGCATTAGTATACGGACATATACACACACTTTCTGCATATGTTCATACATCATTAGAAGTTTCTAAGGATAATGGTTGCTTGTGGTTGATGGTTTAGTAGATGGTTGTTTGGTTGGTAGGATACGTTCTTCTTGACTTAGAGATTTCGAGAACGAAATCCTTTAAGTAGGGGAGAATGTAACACCCCGAATTTCAATTAACACTAATGGTTAGTAATTAAAGTATAATTAATCTCAGATATGAGAATCAGGGGAAACGGGCTGCGTCATTAAGTTCGTCTCGGAAAAATACGCAAAATAGAGTCCGAGTTTGCGTAAAACGGGTACCATATGAAAGAGATATGGACGAACGAAGTTAGGCAGAAAAACCCGAAACAGGCCAGAAATGCACTGGCGCACTTGTGAAGTGCGCCAGTACAAAAATACACTGGCGCACTTGGGAAGTGCGCCCATGTCGGGACAAGAAACCTGCACAGTTTCTAGAGAGTTCTGTGGTTGGGTGCACCAGTTTGGGGTTTGGGCTTGGTCTTAGGGCTGGTTTCTGGAAGGTTCCGAAATCTAAGGGTCCTAATCTAATTTAGGGTTAATCTAAGGGCCTAAAACACTCACCTAATCTATAAATACACCCTAAACCTACCCTAATCCATACTAAAAATAGAATTGAGGGCTACATGCCGCCAAATTAAATCTTAGAAGGAGCCTCCACTAATTTATGAAGAGGGTTGCAAGCTAATCACTCTCTAATCAACCTCTAATCCATTCTAAGCATCTTAATCTTCTTCATTTGGAGTGCAAATTGGCTAGTTGTGAGTTTCTATCACTCTAATGATCAATTGCTAAACTAAGTAGATGAGATATGATGAGATCATATGGTTTTATTTGTGGATTAATGGGTTTTAAGTCATATGACATGATGTTAGTTTGCTAATGTATGTGGGTTATGCAAGTTTTGTGCTTTGTGATTATATGTTAATATGCAAGTTACATGTATGATAATATGCAAGTTACATGTATGATAATTATGCAAGTTGTATGTTTCTTCATATGCAAGTTTATGAGTTCATATGCAAGTATGTAACATGTTATGCAAGTTCATATGCAAGTTTATGAGTTCATATGCAAGTTATGTAACATGTTATGCAAGTTCATATGCAAGTTATGTGACATATTATGCAAGTTCATATGCAAGTCATGTATTTGTTAATATGTAAGTTTATGTAACATGTTATGCAAGTTAATATGCAAGTTATGTGACATGTTATACAAGTTAATATGCAAGTTATGTGACATGTTATACAAGATTATATGCAAGTTATGTGACATGTTATGCAAGTTCATATGCAAGTTATGTGTTTGATAATATGCAAGATAGCACCTTTGAAACATGTACATACTTATGCAAGTTGACACCTTTTATATGTGTTATGTCATGAGAACGAAATTACGTGGGAACGATGGGGTTAATTAAATGCATATGTTAATAAGATTGTGTGAAATTAATATAATTATGCATAACATAAAATAAATGAACATAGTATGGGAATTTGCCTATTAAGTTAGGTGTACCCATACTATGTGTTGGGAATTTGCCTATTAAGTTAGGTGTACCCACACTTTGGAGTTGGGAATTTGCCTATTAAGTTAGGTGCACCCATATTCCTAAAATAAACAGGATAATTAACACAAATTATGGGGGTGATTAATTAGGAGTAATTAATCGATTAAGACACGAGGTTGGACCCGTTTGTAGTGTAAGACTGCCCGGAGTTTACCGGCTTAACCAGGCATCTACAAATGACGGTCCAATGTGAGGGGTCTTAATCATAAATTAAATACGTAACAAGGGTAAATGACACGAGGTTGGACCCGTTTGTAGTGTAAGACTGCCCGGAGTTTACCGGCTTAACCAGGCATCTACAAATGACGGTCCAATGTGAGGGGTCTTAATCATAAATTAAATACGTAACAAGGGTAAATGACACGAGGTTGTACCCGTTTGTAGTGTAAGACTGCCCGGAGTTTACCGGCTTAACCAGGCATCTACAAATGACGGTCCAATGGAGGGGTCCTATACACAGTTACGGTGTTAATCAATTAAGAAACACTTAACCAGATAAGCATGTAGTGGGGCATGGGGGTTAAGTGGGTACCTTGGGTGGTATGTGGAAATTGCTAGTGGTTCCCAATAGAAAATATGATAAAATACTTAACCAAGATGAAACATGTAATTAAACATGATTAAAGGGTTAAGTGGGAAACACTAGTGTGTGGGCCAAGCTTAGTGGGAAGGCTTGTGCTGGGGGCCCATTTCAACCAGTAACCCATACGTATCTTAATGGGCTCGACCCATGTCGAGGACGGGACACGCATACTGGGCTTGACTATAAGAGGCCAAAATGGGTTAGCGGTGGCAACGCATGACCAACGGGTTTCATATGCGTGTGTGGACCCGGGCTGGTAAATAAGACGTTGTTGCATCGTGTAGATATAAGCCGTGCACCGTTAGTTTTATCAGGTTGCCACGTTGGGGAATGGTACACCCCACGGTGGGGCCAGCACGGGTATCTACGTTAGGGAGCCGATCGAATGGGGAGTAGTGTGTACACCTAGTGGATTGTAGGGCCCCGTGGCGTCTACTTAGTCACTTAGGGGTACGCGAGAACTATTATGTTAATTTTATAAGTCCATGGGTGGGATCAACCTTTAAGTTAGGAATGACTGGTGTGGTGCAGTTTAGTAATTTACCTTTGGAAGGGTAGATGCGTCTTTATCTTTTATCTTAGTTTAGTTGACCCATTCATCCCCATTGGTTACCGTATATCAGTTTATGTCTTCTCTGGTTACTTTAACGATTGTATTGTTAAAGTTATAGGACTCGCTCAGACTTATGTCTGACCCCGTTGTTTTTATCTTTTTCCCAACCCTCAGGTCCTACGGTGGATCCTAGCAGTAGTGGAGCTTGATCGGATTGCTGTTCCAGTCTTTAGGAGCTTGGATAGATGTAAAGCTCCAGTTACCCAGTTATCTTTTCTTTTGTCATGGCTATTGTATGAGAGTGGGATTATGTACTTCTTTATTTTGATGGATATTGTACTTGACTTTTATTGTGGTTTTATGATGTAACCAGACATGTTTTACTTCCGCTGTTATGAGATGATGTTTTAAATTTCAAGTACTATTTATATCTGTCTTGTTGTAATTTTTCTGTTCTATATTCACTAAAATACTCCACCGATGCTATGGCATTCCCTTAGTGAGTGACCATAGCGGGAGTGGGGTGTTACAGAACCTGGGGGGAGGGCGGGACGGAAGAAAAGAGGTGAAACAAAACTAGGTCAGACATAAGTCTGGTAAGTCCAGTGATTATTCAGCATATAAACTGGTAAGAGAATCATGACATGAATAAACTGGACGCAGGACAATAACAAAGAAATAAGGTAACATAGGATAAGCATAAGGTATGGTAATAAAAGATAAACTGATTGCGCTCTTACTCTTTCTCTGCTTCGCTACTACCTTGTTATTCTGAATTTTATATCTATCTCTAAACCACCTAACTAGTGTCCCAACTAGAATTCTGTTTAAAATGATAACGTGATCCCAATCCCCGTAATTGTAGTAGCCTTCAGGTGTACATCTATCGTGAGAATTCTACCTCAATCAGCCTAATTGCCATGAACATGTTAGATGTACCCTTGCTACCCTATTGATCAGCTCCCTACATGTATTCATTTCTCTTGTGTCTGTGTCAACCGACCCTCTCTTGCGTGTAGATACCCTATGCTGGTCCGACCATAAGGTGTATCAATCCTTATGATAGTGACCCGACACGATTCAACATGCACATTGTATAACTACTGGTATCTAGTGCCTGCTTTTTCCCACTCCGGAGTACGTGCATGCCCGTAAATCGTCGGAACCTACACTAACGTACCCCCTGCTGCTGCTTTTTGACCGCTTACAATCAGCCCAGTAATCGTGCCCCACCCTGCCTAGTTCAGGGTACCGTGATACATCTATGTGGGTTACTACTAAAATGGGTCCCCATTACTACGGTTTCCTTATTGGTTAAGTTTGTGGACCTATATATATAAATATTACCTATCTACATGAAATGTACTTAACCCTCCCACCGGTTCTAGCATGTTTACTTAACTGTTAAGTTTGTGGGCCTATATGTACAAATATTACCCACCTATACGAGATGTACTTAACCCTCCCATCGATTCAAGTATGTTTATTTAACGGTTAAGTTTGTGGGCCTATATTTACAAATATTACCCACCAACATGAGATTTACTTAACCCTCCCATCGATTCAAGCATGTTTATTGAACGGTTAAGTTTATGGACCTATATTTACTAATATTACCCACCAACCCGATATGTACTTAACCCTCCCGCACATTATGCCATATTGGTTAAGTGTCGCCCGTTCATGTTAACTTAACCCACTGATTAATCATGTCATGTTGGTTAAGTGTTCCTTATTAACTTAACCCCGTTCGTCCATCAAGTTATATTGGTCAAGTGTTCCTTGTTAACTCAACCCCACGTGTTCATCATGTTGTATTGGTTAAGTGTCATCAATCAATTCAAGTTAACTTAACCCACCTACTTGTCATATTACTTTGGTTAAGTGTTTCCTTCTTGTGTTAACTTAACCCTACCACAAATCAAGTTATACTGGTTAAGTGTTTCCCTCTTGTTTTAACTTAACCTTACCACAAATCAAGTTATATCGGTTAAGTGTTGCCCTCATGTTTTAACTTAACCTTACCACAAATCAAGTTATATCGGTTAAGTGTTGTCCTCTTGTTTTAACTTAACCTTACCACAAATCAAGTTATATTAGTTAAGTGTATCTTATTACTTAACCTTACCCATTCATCATGTTATACTGGTTAAGTGTTTCCTATTAACTTAACCCTAGTCATTCATCTTGTTATATTGGCTAAGTGTTACCTTAATTAAATTAACCCTACCATTCCTGTCTTTAATTCTTTCATTAAAGCACCAACCACTCACATTAGATAGGTATTGTTGCAGTTACTTGATGTGCCGGGCGGTTCGGGCAGTTTTACACCGCAACTCAGTCTAACCTCAGGTTCTTTTGGGCTTGATGCACTAACCTCTCACATTAGATATATATTGTTATAGTTGCTGGATGTGTCCGGCGGTTCTAGCAAGTCTTACACCGTAACTCAATATAACCTCGGGTTAGGCATATTTGTCTTTTCTAAATTTACATATACGCCTTCTATATTTATATGTAAATTATTGTTAATCAAGTCATGCCCAATTTCTCTCTAAATCATGTTCATAATTTTAGGTATATGAATTATACCATTTCAATTCCACTAATCATTTAAAATATGCCAATAACATGTAACTTCATGTCTTTCACAACGTTACCCCCGCTAAACGTTCACATAAATTTCATAGAATGTTAGGCTTCGCAATTTACCCTAACTCAAAATCAAGAGGGGAAAATGAAGAGACATGTAGCATTCAAGACAAGCATAATATGGATCCAACATATGTCACATAAATTTGGCTAAGAATAAATATATGTTTAATTATGAACTTGCAATTTTGAACCTAATAAACATGAACCATACGCATATGGATGGGAGTTTACATAGAACTACACAATTCCAATTAGTCAATTAAAGGTGAACTTGCATTTTTGGATCTAATTAACATGGGTCTTAAAAAAAAAGAAATTACCCAAATCCAACTAGGCATGTATATGCAAACTTTTATTTTGGGTTCAATGAACATAAACCTTAAGCATATAGAATTGCACAAGTTCAACTAGACATATGAATGCAAACTTTAATTTGGATCCAACAATCATGATTCTTAAACAAATGGAATTACACAGGTTTAGCAAGGCATGTAAATATGAACTTTTATTTTTAAATCCAATTTCATAGATCTAAATGTGAATCTTAACATAATACATGTCTTAGCCTAACAACTTGCATGATTCAATAAATATAGGTCTAAACGTAGATCTAAACATAATACATGCCTTAGCCTAACAACTTGCATAAACATAGCAAAATTCCCAAATTGACATACAACATATAGGTGTCATCATGATATGTCATCGCCAAAATTATACAACATGGTATGTCATCGCCAAATTACACAACATGATATGCCATTGCCAAATTATTCAATAATATGTCATCGCCAATTTATTCAACATGATATGTCATCACCAAAGTATACAACATAATATGTCATCGCTAAATTACACAACATATATGTCTTGGCCAAATTATACAACATATGGATTCATTGCCAAGCATTTAACATTTATCATCAAATCACATACAACATGGCCACAAGCTTAATCATGATAAGAGTCATAGTCTTAATCAATTCAGTTTAACAAAAAGGATAGGCATAAATTAACGTAGGGCGTTGTTCTACATCCAGTTATTTAGTTACAATTCTAATATCGTTTAGGTCTAAATGATAACTGAACTTACAAAAAGGAGACTAGTCTTGTGTTCTGGGATCTGTATTCTGAAATTGAATAGCTCTCCTTTGTTGTAGACGTTGAATTATCTTGTTTGAATTAGATTTGATTTGCAATTCCTACTTGCTTTCTAGTTGCATGAGAATGGAGGCTACTCTGGGCTAAGTACTGACAGCATGACGGTCTTAGGGATATTTTTGTGTGGCTTTAGGGTATAGATTTAGGTTGCTTATATAGAAATTTGATTTAATAGGAACCATCAGATTAACCTAGAGAAAATCAAAGCCATTCAAACCTAAGAGAACCAACCAGAACTTGCCACAAACCTTAATGACACAGCAATTCGTCACAGGAGAAAACACGTCAGATTTCAGATCTGACCCGAGGGGGAGGTCGACCCCCAGATCGACCTATAGATAGGGAGGTCGACCCCCTGGTCGACCTTGCCTGGGGTAGGTCAATCCCCAGGTCAACTTGCCTTGGTATTTAATTTTCTGAATTGTTTTATATAATTTTCTGAAAGTTCCGAGGGCCATAACTTCTTCATACGAAGTCCCATTTTCAAAAACTTGGACTCTATCCCAAGCAGAATTTCGAGATGAATGCAATGGCGTAACCCGTTTTCCTTAATTCTTACATTTGAAGTTAATTATTCTTTAATTTTTTATTTTAATATTCTTAAAAAATACGGGGTGTTACATTCTCCCCTCCTTAAAGGATTTCGTCCCCGAAATCTTCAAGTTAAAAGAATGTATATCTTTCCATCCAATCATCCATCTACTCAACCATCAAACACAGGCATCCATTGTCCTTAAAAATATTTCTAAATGCTTTCATGATCATATGCATAGTGTGTGTACATGTCCTTATCTAATGCAAAATCAGGCAGTCTACTGATTCAGTTGACCTCCTTAATGCGAATTATGTCAGTGCCATGAGTCCATCATGTATGCAATTATTCCTAATCATACTTTCTACATGATTGCACAATCATTCATACAATTGCAACGTCCATATGATAACACATAAAGTTTCAATCATATACAAATAATTCACTCATGCATATGCAACATGAAAGTGACTGAGCCGATCTAGTGCTTAATGTGTGTATATGCATCCACGAGCAACCACTTGCACCCACTTGCAACCATCAATCATAACATGTTTCAAACACATGTTCACATCCATTGGCTTCTACCTAAGGATCGAAGATATGACCTAGAGGATATACCTAAAAAGATGGAAACAAGTATGCATAACATTCCTAGAAAAAGAGATCAAGGATATACCCTCAGAAAGGGTATGATGCACGTATCTAGTCTTCAGTCTTCTAAGTTGCATCTTCTTGAGCTTCACTATACTATATCTTATCTAATTTAACTTCACGATTGCGAAGCTTCTTCACCTCCATTTCCAAGACTCATTAGTAAAGACAGGACGTCGATCACTTACTATGCCAGAGGGTATCCAATGTAGTCGAACTATCTTTCCAAGATAAACAAGAGTGAGCCATGATACCAAGTGCATATGCTAAGATGATTAGAGGTCTCTCCTCTACTTAGCTTATCCATCATGTCACAAATCTGAGGGTCTAAAGCTAAAGGTTGTTATGTACTTTTTACCTCTCTTAAGGTCAGTCTTACTTTAGGGCGCCTGCCACAACCATTTATTTCTCACGCAAACCATCCTAGTCGAACTCGACATCCCTCAAGTACAAGCCCCAAAGGCCTAAACCAATATCAGAAAAGCACCCAAGGAATACATCCTCCGAATTTGGACGATCTACGTGAGATGATACTAGAAAAATAATCAAACAATTGAGCACTTAACCGACTCTGGCTATCCTCGCCAATCTTGCTCCAAAACTATCATTGATCGCATAACTGGCTTTGCATTGTCAACTAGATATATGCGGAAGTCTATCTCGAGTTTTAAGTGGAGAATCCCTAACCTAATCAAAAACATCCGCGTACTCATGGACTACTCTAACGGATCGCACATCGTCGATAGATGCATCAATTGATTCTAGGTAGCTAAGCCTTAACTGATCCCCTCAGGATCGCACGAAATCTCGAGGGTATTCCTGAGGCAAGTAAAAAGTCTAACTACCCTCGTTTCACAATTACTAGTTAACTAATCCATGCCTAGAATCAACCCATAACCCATGAAACCAGAAACCTAAGCATTACACTTAAACTCAATCCTTAATATAGATATTCTCAATTTCTTACAAACCAAAGATAAATGAGCTGAACTACCAACTGGATTTGAGAAAATAATGGGATCTTCTATTATACTAGTACAAAGGTGTAGAGACTCAACTACGGAAGCAGATATAAGCGAATGTGAAGCGCTAAAATCAAAAAGAATACTAACAGGATGATCAAAAAGAAAAACTAAACTTTACTATCTTTCTCTCAGGTATGCTGGCGGTGAAAGCAAGCACTTGCCTTCCTGAAAATCCTGTCCTTTGTCCTTGTCCTTGTCCTCCGGGCAATCCTTGATAACATACCCTGCCTCTCCATGCTAAGAACAACCACTTGTCTTTTACTTCCTACAATTAAATGACCCGCTATACTGCAGAAAAGATACTTCCTCTTGTTGCGGGATCTATTATTTCCTCTACCCTTCTTATATTCCAATCCATTGTTTGTGATTCTTCCCCTTTGGCCTCTTTCTCTTTACCTCCAATATGAACCATGTTGACAAGCCTTTCGAACGTTGCCTCCATCGCATGGGAAACCCTACAAAGCTTGGAAGAGAATTAGCCGTAGGTGAAACTATTACGACTATGGATGGAGGTTGGGCACTTCTTCGCCCTTTGATAGATGTCGTAGTCTCATCGAGCCTACGGAACCTTGTCGCGATGAGGTTACATCCCAGAAAGCCAGGAGCCCCGGAGACTCAGGAAAGAAGGAAACAAAGATTCAAACAGAGGATCTAAAAATAGTGCTTATGGCTTTGGGGAATATGCCTTTAAAACAAAACTTTTCTTTTGAAAATGCTTCTTTAAAATAGTTTTGAAAATAATTTTTCAAATCTTTTATCTGATCCTGTAACCTTCAGCTTTGATACCAAGTGAAACACCCCACCTCCGTTAAGGTCACTCACAAAGGGAATGCCTTAACTTCGGTGAAGCATTATAGGTAAAAGATGTAGATAAATTACAAGACAGACGAATAAAGCAGCGGAAAATAAAGTCATTTTATAAACAACTTATTTCAGTCAAGCTTTTACAACAATTTTCTCAAATCATACTTAAAAATAATACATAGAACTTCAGTCTTGATTTATTAACTTCCAAGTATAAAAGAAGCAAAAAAATAACAATGATATTCCCCCATAAAGCATGAACCAACCGTAGCAGTGGAAAAGAGAGTCCAAAGCAAAACATCGACCATCTTCAAGCCAGAAAAGAAAACTGAGCTAAGTGTTAACATTTCCGCCCCGTGAACCGGGAGGGGGGGGACGGAAGAAAAGAGGCGAAACAAAACTAGGTCCGACATAAGTCTGGTAAGTCCAGTGATTATTCAGCATATAAACTGGTAAGAGAATCATGACATGAATAAACTGGACGCATGACAATAACAAAGAAATAAGGTAACATAGGATAAGCATAAGGTATGGTAAGATAAGATAAACTGAATGCGCTCCTACTCTTTCGCTGCTTTGCTACTACCTTGTTATTCTGATTTTTACATCTATCTCTGCACCACCTAACTAGTGTCCCAACTTGAAATCTGTATAAAATGATAATGTGATCCCAATCCCCGTAATTGTGGTAGCCTTCAGGTGTACATCTATCGTGAGGATTCCACCTCAATCAGCCTAATTGCCATGAACATGTTAGAAGTACCCTTATTACCCTATCGATCGGCTCCCTACTTGTATTCATTTCTCTCGTGTCTGTGTCAACCGGCCCTCTCTTGCGTGCAGATACCCTGTGCTGGTCCCACCATAAGGTGTATCAATCCTTATGATAGCGACCTTACACGATTCAAGATGCACAGTGTATAACTACTGGTACCCAGTGCCTGCTTTTTCCCACATCGGATTACGAGCACGTCCGTAAACCGTCAGAACCTACACTGACGTACCCCCTGCCGCTGCTTTTGACCGCTTACAATCAGCCCAGTAATCATGCCCCACCCTGCCAAGTTCAGGGTATCGTGATACATCTATGTGGGTTATTGCTGAAATGGGTCCCCGTTACTAGGGTTTCCTTATTGTTTATGTTTGTGGGCCTATATATACAAATATTACCCGGTTCTAGCATGTTTACTTAACTGTTAAGTTTGTAGGCCTATATGTACTAATATTACCCACCTACACGAGATGTACTTAACCCTCCCATCAATTCAAGTATGTTTGTTTAATAGTTAAGTTTGTGGGCCTATATTTACAAATATTACCCACCAACACGTGATGTACTTAACCCATCCATTGATTCAAGCATGTTTATTTAACAGTTAAGTTTGTGGGCCTATATTTACTAATATTACCCACCAACCCGATATGTACTTAACCCTCCTGCACATTATGCCATATTGGTTAAGTGTCGCCCGTTCATGTCAACTTAACCCACCCATTAATCATGTCATATTGGTTAAGTGTTTCTTATTAACTTAACCCCGTTCGTCCATCAAGTTATATTGGTCAAGTGTTCCTTGTTAACTCAACCCCACGTGTTCATCATGTTGTATTGGTTAGGTGTCACCAATCAATTCAAGTTAACTTAACCCACCTACTTGTCATATTACTTTGGTTAAGTGTTGCCTTCTTGTGTTAACTTAACCCTACCACAAATCAAGTTATATTGGTTAAGTGTTACCCTCTTGTTTTAACTTAACCTTACCACAAATCAAGTTATATCGGTTAAGTGTTGCCCTCTTGTTTTAACTTAACCTTACAACAAATCAAGTTATATCGGTTAAGTGTTGCCCTCTTGTTTTAACTTAACCTTACCACAAATCAAGTTATATTGGTTAAGTGTTTCTTATTACTTAACCTTACCCATTCATCATGTTATACTCGTTAAGTGTTTCCTGTTAACTTAACTCTAGTCATTCATCTTGTTATATTGGTTAAGTGTTACCTTAATTAACTTAAGCCTACCATTCTTGTCTTTAATTCATTCATTAAAGAACCAACCACTCAAATTAGATAGGTATTGTTGCGGTTACTGGATGTGCCAGGCGGTTCTGGGCAGTTTTACACCGCAACTCAGTCTAACCTTGGGTTCTTTTGGGCTTGATGCACTAACCTCTCACATTAGATATATATTGTTACGGTTGCTGGATGTGCCGGGCGGTTCCGGGCAGTCTTACACTGTAACTCAATCTAACCTCGGGTTAGGCATATTTGTCTTTTCTAAATTTACATATTTATCTTCTATATTTATATGTAAATTATTGTCAATCAAGTCGTGCCCAATTTCTCTCTAAATAATGTTCATAATTTTAGGTATACAAATTATACCATTTCAATGCCACTAATCATTTAAAATATGCCAATAACATGTAACTTCATGTTTTTCCCTATGTTACTCCCGCTAAACGTTTGCATAAATTTCATAGAATTTTAGACTTCGCAATTCAGCCTAACTCAAAATCAAGAGGGGAAAAGGAAGAGACACGTAGCATTCATGACAAGCATAATATGGATCCAACATATGTCACATAAATTTGGCATAGAATAAATATATGTTTAATTATAAACATGCAATTTTGAACTTAATCAACATGAACCATACGCATATGGATGGGAGTTTACATAGAACTACATAATTCCAATTAGTCATATAAAGGTGAACTTGCATTTTTGGATCTAATTAACATGGGTCTTAAACATACGAAATTACCCAAATCCAACTAGGCATGTATATGCAAACTTTTATTTTGGGTCCAATGAACATAAAACTTAAGCATATAGAATTGCACAAGTTCAACTAGACATGTAAATGTAAACTTTAATTCAGATCCAACAATCATGAATCTTAAACATACGGAATTACACAGGTTTAGCAAGGCATGTAAATATGAACTTTTATTTTTAAATCCAGTTTCATAGATCTAAATGTGAATCTAAACATAATACATGTCTTAGCCTAACAACTTGCATGATTCAATAAATATAGGTCTAAACGTAGATCTAAACATAATACATGCCTTAGCCTAACAACTTGCATAAACATAGCAAAATTCCCAAATTGACATACAACATATAGGTGTCATCATGATATGTCATCGCCAAAATTATACAACATGGTATGTCATCGCCAAATTACACAACATGATATGCCATTGCCAAATTATACAATAATATGTCATCACCAATTTATTCAACATGATATGTCATCACCAAAGTATACAACATAATATGTCATCGCTAAATTACACAACACATATGTCTTTGCCAAATTATACAACATATGGATTCATTGCCAAGCATTTAACATTTATCATCAAATCACATACAACATGGCCACAAGCTTAATCATGATAAGAGTCATAGTCTTAATCAATTCAGTTTAACAAAAAGGATAGGCATAAATTAACATAGGGCATTGTTCTACATCTAGTTATTTAGTTACAATTCTAATATCGTTTAGGTCTAAATGATAACTGAATTTACAAAAAGGAGACTAGTCTTGTGTTCTGGGATCTGTATTCTGAAATTGAATAGCTCTCCTTTGTTGTAGACGTTGAATTATCTTGTTTGAATTAGATTTGATTTGCAATTCCTACTTGCTTTCTAGTTGAATGAGAATGGCGGCTACTCTGGGCTAAGTACTGACAGCATGACGATCTTAGGGATATTTTTGTGTGGCTTTAGGGTATAGATTTAGGTTGCTTATATAGAAGTTTGATTTAATACGAACCTTCAGATTAACCTAGAGAAAATCAAAGCCAATCAAACCTAAGAGAACCAACTAGAACTTGCCACACAAGCCCTAATGACACAGCAATTCATCACAGGAGAAAACACGTCAGATTTCAGATCTGACCCGAGGGGGAGGTCGACCTATATAGGAAGGTTGACCCCTGGTCAACCTGGCCTGGGGTAGGTTGACCCCCAGGTCGACCTGCCTTGGTATTTAATTTTCTGAATTGTTTTGTATAATTTTCTGAAAGTTCCGAGGGCCATAACTTCTTCATACGAAGTCCGATTTTCGAAAACTTGGACTCTATTCCAAGCAGAATTTCGAGACAAACGCAATGGCATAACCCATTTCCCTTAATTCTTATATTTGAATTAACTATTCTTTAATTTGTTATTTTAATATTCTTAGAAAATACGCGGTGTTACAAGCACGCTTGAGTATATCACTTCTCGGTCATTACTAACCTTTAAACTGAGGCCTTGCAACATCAACATCCATATAAATAGAAGTTATCCACATAGGTTAATACCAGAGCTCCATACCAAAGTACACCTTTTATCTAGAAGGAAATGATTACCCGTAACCTCGCTGCATCTTTCCTGTTTTAGCCAAATACCGGGTTGTGAGGCTTGCCGAGGTCACGATATACACAAAGCTACGCTTAAATAAGCCATGCTTTGATCATACATTACTCATCACATAAGTTAAGCATGCCACATTGTCCATTCACAATGCACCACTGATTTCTATCAATATATAACCTCTAAGCTCACACGTCTTAGAGAAGGGTGTTAAGCAAGAGAATGAATTCTCCGCCACCAACAGATATATATATTTAACATAGATCAATACTACGCTGTCAATTACAATGTCAGACACACAATCCATAAATGTCTGTTCCGGGTATGAACGAAACACCAATCCAAAAATCCCAAAATATATTCAAACCTCATTATACTTATAACCTCGTATTAGGTGGCCTACCCAACCGAGACATCATAAATCAATCTAAACAATTCAAAGAATCCCAGTCTTCATTCGTCGCTTTCCAAGTCTTGAATTGCTTCATAACGTTGTATTATTACTTAGAATGGTTTTAGAATATATATTCGATCCCAGTCTTCCCAAGTAATAAGCGTACTCTAAAAATCAGTAGTTATGGACTATACAAGTTTCTCAATTCAAATCTCCTGCCCAAAACAATATAAATTCATTCCAAATTTAAGATTGGATTCATCAATTCCCACAAATCCTGTTATCATCTTAACTTTTCTTGAAACTCAATATTCATTTCCAATCTTATATTTCAAAAGCCAAATTCATTTATTCGTCATTATCTTTTTCCATAAGCTTCAAAACCACCAAATCTCAAATTGGGATTTAAATCTCCATTTATGGTAATTCAAATGATTGATATTTCAAATATAAGTTTAATACAGAATTTAGTCGACTTATATTTGATATCGATTCACAATCTCACACAAATACCATCAGAAATTGGATAAGAATATGGTTTACTATTTCTGAAAGTATTCGTCCAATCCTGGGATTCCAAATTGAATATTCGAAGACTAACTCTATTCAAAGTTTATTTCTTTTTTATTCAAATTTCCCAAATCTTACTTACTATAAATTTCGTACCATACATTTTAAAATTTATTAGCGTATAAACAAACCCTTTTTCCTTAATTTAAACAATGGTTTAAAATATTCAATTTCAATCATTTCAAAGAAATCGTATAACAAAACTAAAAGCATTACGGAAAGCGCTGAGAAATGGCGAATTAACCATATAGATCTAAAATATAAATCCATCGTTTTTCGTTTCAAGTCAATAAGATTTGAAATGTTCAAATTATAATCATTTGAAATTTAAAATCGATATTAATGAACAATCACTGCGTGACGCATTCTATTCAAGCCATATAACATTTTTAAATATAAATCGCCAAATTCCTCTTTCTTGAATAGATTAAATTCCATAACTTAGATTCAAAACCATAATCCGAATTTCCTTTTTCCAAAATAATATTCTCTTTCCATTCCAATTTCAAAATAACCAAAATCCATTATTTGAAATTTAAATATGAATGGTCACTATGCGACATTTATTAATTTAAATTCTAATTTATTTCTAAGTTTAAACAATTTCAAATTTACATACAAAACTATATTTTGTATTAACCGTCCCGTTCGTCAGAGAAGTTATGGTTAGCCAGCGAGAGCAGGAAACTATATTTCCAAACCCAAGCGAAGACACTATCCTCTCTGTCATCCTAGAACGTTCTGGTATATTATAAACAAAAACATTGTCAATATATATTTAAAACCATTTTCAAGTTTTCAAATCTCCTTTGGAATTAAACTTGACTTAAAATAATATTTTAATATTTGAAAATCAATCTTCATTTATATGGAAGGACGATTAAATCGATCACCGGTATAATTCCACAACTATAATGTGTGTGTTTTTTCATGCAACCATAATAAATCAACCATATAAATCAGATGAACGTGAATTATAACTAATAAACAACCATCTTAGCTGTGCACAAGCGTTACGGACAATAACGCTTATCAGTGTTCAGTGTGCTATCTGTACATCCATTCGGACAATAACACTCAGATCCAACCAAATATAATTTATCACAGCTAATTATTCAGCTACTATCAATTTAAATAATTTAAATTAGGAGTTCTCACCATAATAGCTCCAAAATTTTCATTACCAGGACGAACAAACCTGCGAACACTGCTACTGCTATGCTTACTGCTCTCGATCCATTTCCATTAGCAGCTGGTGATTTTTCTGTAAATTATATTGAAATTAAATTAATAAAAATGCTCGTTATATATTGTTATATATATAAGGACATTTTTTTTATAAATTATACTTAACTAATTTAACCAAAATTATATATCAATGGGTTCTATTTTCAGATACGATTCTTACGGAACCAACGGCGGATTAAACGGATTTGAATTGAACGAGCTAGAGAGGTATAAAGTTTAAACTAATATAAACTTAAATTATAATTAAAATAAAACATACCCAAAACAATTCTGGCCCAAAGCCCATATCCTTTTCACGTATAAACCGGTCCGCTCCTCTCCTTCTTCCTCCCATGTCCTTCTCTTCTTTCTTTTTCCTGGAAACCCATTCCATGGTATATTGTGTGCACGTGCAACATCAATTTACTCCACCGTTCTCCAACTTGAAACCATCAACAAACCCCTCTTCTATTCCTCTTCTTACCGCACCCACTCGCCATCGACCCAACACCCATTATCAAAAACCGAACATCAACCGTGACCTATAGCGAAACAAAATCGCATGAAGACCAACATGTCGCGGGTCCCAGTACTCCCACCACATTCCACCAAATAATGTCATCGCAAAGCCCACAACTCCCTCATCGTTACGCCACACTCCACTTCCTTAATCCTCACCCCACTCTCCGACGATCCCCAACCCTAGTTTTGAACATTTTCGATCATCAATGCGTAATCGAATCGAATTCTAACCAAAAATACGACATTCCTCGCTGATCGCAACGGTGCTAACAGCGTTGATCTATTCGAAGCGGATTAAGAGATATGATTTTCTGATGTTTTGAGCCCAATTATTCGATTCTCTGTAAATCTACGATCTCTCTTTCGTTAGTCAACGAAATTTCGATCCGACAATTTCTAAGAATCAACAACGAAGATCCGAACAACTTCCGCATATATTATCTCAGCTAAAACTGAACGGATCAAAAGATATGGATTTTTAAAATGAGTGGAAATGTTATTTTTCCATTCACTGGAATGAATAACAAAGAAGTAGAATTTTTATCATGAAATACAGATTAGAATTGTGGAAAGATGGTGATGAATTCATGTGCTTATATAGGCACCAAAATGGGTACTTTGGTCATTTAATTATGGGATACCTGGCATGATTCCTACAGATTAACGCATGCAAGAGGACAACTAAGGGAACACCTCATCTAATCCTTATCCTTAAGGCATAATTAATTAAATTAAATAAGCAACATAGTTGCAACCCTTATAGATGTAGCCAATTAGTTTATTAATGGAACCACCATATTACTTAAGGTTTATCAAAATATAACTTACCAAAATTTATACTTACCAATTTTGTAAACACCATTATAATTTATCCAAATAATAAGAATAAAAATCATTCTTATACACTATGATATAAATTTTTAAAAATAACTTATTCTTAATCAAATTCTAATATAATTTTCATTATAAATTATCAAAATCAAATAATTTCATTACTTTGAAATATTCATAAAACCTGATAAATTTTATATTCTTTTTAAATAAAATTTTCTTATACCAAAAATGATATTTATAAAATAAACAAGATAATTATTCAATATTAAAATCTATATTAAACCTTATGAAAATAAATTTATATACCGAAAAACTAATTTATACAATAAAAATCCAAATTAACTTAACTAAAAATTCTGGGATATTACATTCATCCCCCTTAAGACTTTTCGTCCTCGAAAAGGAAGTCGAGTAAATTTAAACTCCTTTACTCATTTCTCTGTTAACATATCAAAATTGTAAATGCTAGAACCAAGGCCCATATCATTTCGGGATACTCTATCCGATTCTCATTAAAGGTAGAGATTTCTATAATCTCATGATTATTAGGGTCGTCATTGGTCATGTTTATAATCAAATTCTCTGAGTTAGACCCAGAGCTTCTACCATTATCACTAAAGAGAAATTGAGATAGATATTGTTCGGTACTTAGATGTCTATGACTTTAAGAAACTTTAAAGTTTAGTAATTAACTTTCTAACTTACTGCTGAAGTTATGGAATCCATGGTTTATTTAACACTAAGTGTTCATACCTCAATTTTGTTAAATTTCAAAATAAATTTGAATCCAATTTCTCAAATAAATAATCTTTTTCCCAAATCATCCAATTATCTTGCAAAAATAACATTTTGGATCATTTTTGAATTTTTTTTGCACTTAATACAAATTCAAATTCAATTTAAGAGATAATTCGAAATACTCGTTTCAAATTCAAAACTATGTCGCTAATCCACCGGTCCATGGTTTTGTCAAAGTAGGGAAAAAAAGGATTCAAGAATGAAGTTAGACAATTAAAAATTCAAGTATGACAATAGGAGAGATAATGATCATCAAAAGATGACAATGAGACAAACAAAACCCAGCGACAAGCGAAGAGGTAGAATTATATTTCCAAACACTTACTCTATTTCAAATTGTTTCCAATCACATATTAATCCGTTTAGTATTCATACTTTGAATTCTCTACCCAAAATATTCTAAAAATCATTAAGAGATTTAATTAACATATCCTGGGTCATTCTTATTTTTACTTATCAAACCAGAAACTTTTAATAGACAAATGAATTTTTATATAAGTTCCCATGTAACCTAAAATTCCCTTAATTTCTTTTGTTTAAGGGTTTTACTCACTTCAATTGTTTACTACCATACGAGATTATAAATGCCTACCAATTTGTGAGTTATGGAAAGTTTCCAATATTTCTATAATTTAATTTCGACTCATGAATTCCATTCTAATTCAAAAACACATCGATTTTATAGTAAAGGACGCTCTCTCAAGCGTAATATTCCCTAATCTCATTTTATGGTATTTCTAACCCTATCTCTAATGAGATATCATAACTCTGATGAGTCCTTATTTTTGTTCAAATATGTCATACATATTGCTCTATTTAAACTAAAGCTTTGATACAAATCTGTAACGACCCATCTTTTATGCCCGGTTTTCGCCGGTAATTAAACCAGCTTAAACCGTTCATAATGATGGATAGTAATGGGTACTTACATATTTGCACAAAAAATAACAGAAGTTTTCCTTTCATTACCATAATATAACATCAGAGTTATAAGGAATACATCAGAGTACATCGATTTCACAGTGGAAGAGATATTAACTCAGCGGAAGAACTCAAATGCTCCAAAACATATAGCTCCAGCTAAAATCAGAATCCTGCTCCAACCAACTCTAAGGCTAACCCTGCAAACCAAACTACTAGGCTGCCTGTGTCAAAATTATGGGCACCCAGAGTTTAGGTGAGGGAACAATAAACTCCAGACCAGTCATAGGACTGGAGTGAGAACTCAAAAATTGCTCTTATTTAGGATTTATTTTAAAGTTGGGTAATTCAACGGACCAACGCAGAATGGGTTTACTCCAGATGAATTCCCATGCATAGAAATTCGCTATGACTTTTGAAAAATGAAACTACCATAAGGTCTCGCGGCACACACACAATGCAAACTCACACGTGGGTGAGGTTTCTCCTTTTGATATTCAAAAGTGCTTGATACGTGAAAATCCTCTGATGTTATTACTAGTGCATAGTTTGAAAACAATTTCGCAAATAAATGTATTAATCCTAGCCAGCATAATGCCTCATCCCATTGTACTCATAGTCCTGCTGGTAGCAGGCTATACAACTAAAATCCTACGGGCTCGTAGTGGAAAATTGGATTTCCAACAAATGACTAGGCAAAGGAACTTCCTTATCGAACCGATGGGTACGCCTCCAGAGGGACGCCACGAGAACCAAATCAGGCTCTCTGCCAACACGAGGCCGAGTTACCCCTTAACTGGGTAACTTAGAGCATGCCTTAGTATATCACTTCCCGGTCGTTACCATCATTTAAACTGAGGCCTCGCAACATCAAGATCCATATAAATAGAAGTTATCCACACAGGTTAATATCTGGGCTCCATACCACAGTACACCTTTTATCTAGAAGGAAATGATTACCCTTAACCTCGCTGCATATTTCCTATTTTAGCCATTTACCGGGTTTGAGGCTTGCCGAGGTCACGATATACAAAAAGCTATGCTTAAATAAGCTATGCTTTAATCATCCATTGCTCATCACATAACTTAAGTATGCGACATTGTCCATTCACAACGCACCACTGATTTCTAGCAATATATAACCTCTAAACTCATACGTCTTAGAGAAGGGTGTTAAGCAAGAGAATGAATTCTCCACTACTAAACAGATATATATTTAACCGAGATCAGTACCATGCAGTCGATTACAATGTCAAACACACAATCCATAAATGTCCATTCTGGGTCTGAACGAAACACCAATCCGAAAATCTCCAAATAAATTCAAACCTCATGCCACTTATAACCTCGTATCGGGCGGCCTACCCAGTCGAAACATCAGCAATCAATCTAAACAATTCAAAGAATCCCGGTCTTCATTCATCACTTTCCAAGTCTTGAATTGCTTCATAATGTCGTATTATTACTTGGAATGGTTTTCGAACATATATTCGATCTCGATCTTCCCAAGTAATAAACATACTTTAAAAATCAATAGCTATGGAGTATACAAGTTTCTCAATTCAAATCTCCTTCCCAAAACGTTGTCAATTCATTTCAAATTTAATGTTGGATTCATTCAATTCCCATAAATCCTGTTATCTTCTTAACTTTTCTTGAAACTCAATATTCATTTCCAACTTTATATTTCAAAAGCCAAATTCATTTATTCGTCATTATCTCTTTCCATAAGCTTCAAAACCACCAAATCTCAAATTGGGATTTAAAACTCCATTTATGGTAATTCAAATGATTGAAATTACAAATAGAATTTAATCGACTTATATTTGATCTCGATTCACAAACTCAGGCAAATACCATTAGAATTTGGATATGAACATGGTTTACTATTCCTAATAGTATTCGTCCAATCCTGGGATTCCATATTAAATATCCGACGACTAACTCTATTCAAAATTCATTTCTTTTCTATTCAAATTTCCCAAATCTGACTTACCATAAATTTCATACCATACATTTTAAAATCTTTTAACGTATAAATAAACCATTTTTCCATAATTTAAATAATGGTTTAAAATCTTTAATTTCAATCATTTCAAAGAAATGGTATAACAACACTAAAAGCATTCCGGAAAGCACTGAGAAATGGCGATTTAACCATATAGATACAAAATATAAATCCATCGTTTTTCGTTTCAAGTCAATTCGATTTGAAACGTTCAAGTTATAATCGTTTGAAATTTAAAATCGATATCAACGAATTGTCATTGCGCGACGCATTCGATTCAAGCCATATAACATTTTTAAATATAAATCACCAAATTCCCCTTTCTAGAATAGATTAAATTCCACAACTTAGATTCAAAACCATATTCTGAATTTCCTTTTTCCAAAATAATATTATCTTTCCATTCCAATTTCAAAATAACTTTATTTCAAACCCATTATTTGAAATTTAAATATGAATGGCCACTATGCGATATTTATTAATTTAAATTCTAATTTATTTCTAAGTTTAAACAATTTCAAATTATATTTTGTATTAACCGTCCCGTTTGTCGGATCAGTTAGGGATAGTTAGGGAGAGCTGGAAACTATATTTTCAAACCAGAGCCTAGACACTATCCTCTTTGTCATTCTAGAACGTTCTGGTATATTATAAACAATAACATTGTCAACATATATTTAAAAATATTTTCAAATTTTCAAATCTCCTTTCTAATTAAACTGGACTTAAAGTAATATTTTAATATTTGAAAATCAATCTTCATTTGTACGGTAGGAAGATTAGATTGATCACCGGTATAATTCCACAACCACAGTGTGTGTATTTTTTTCATGCAACCATAATAAATCAACCATATAAATCAGATGAACATGAATTATAACCAATAAACAACCATCTTAGCTGTGCACAAGCGTTACGGACAATAACGCTTATCAGTGTTCAGTGTGCTATCTACACATCCATTCATACAATAACATCCAGATCCAACCAAATATAATTTGTCACATCCAATTACTCAACCACCATCAATTTAAATAATTTAAATTAGGAGTTCTCACCATAATAGCTCCAAAATCTTCATTACTAGGACGAACAAACCAACGAACACTGCTACCGCTACTCATACTGCACTCGATCCACTTCTATTAGCAGTTGGTGATTTTTCTGCTAATTATATTGAAATTAAATTAATGGCAACGCTCGTTATATATTGTTACATATATAAGGAAATTTTTGTTTTATTTTTATTATAAATTATACTTAACTGATTTAACCAAAATTATATATCAATGGGTTCTATTTTCAGATACGACTCTAACGTAACCAACGACGGGTTAAGTGGATTTGAATTGAATGAGTTAGAGAGGTATAAAGTTTAAACTAATATAAACTTAAATTATAATTAAAATAAAACATACCCAGAACAATTCTGGCCCAAAGCCCATATCCTTTTCACGTATAAACCGGTCTGCTCCTCTCCTTCTTCCTACCATATCCTTCTGTTCTTTCTTTTTCTTGGAAACCCATTCCACTGTATATCGTGTGCACGTGCACCATCAAGTCACTCCACCGTTCTCCAACTTGAGACCATCAACAAACCCCTCTTCGATTCCTTTTCTTACCGCACCCACTCGCCATCGACCCGACACCCATTATCGAAAACCGAACATCAACTGTGACATGTAGCGAAACAAAATCACATGAACACCAACATGTCGCGAGTCCCAGTACTCCCACCGCATTCCACCAAATAATGTCACCGCAAAGCCCACACCTCCCTCATCGTCACGCCACACTCCACTTTACCAATCGACACCACATTCTCTGACCATCCCCAACCCTAGTTTTGAACATTTTCGATCATCGACGCGGAATCGAACCAAATTCTCACCAAAAATACTATGTTCCTTGCTAATCGCAATGGTGCTAATGGCATCGATCAATTCGAAGCGGATTAAGAGATATGATTTCTTGAAATTTTGAACCCATTTATTCGATTCTCTATAAATCTGTGATCTCTCTTTCGTTTGTCAATGAAATTTCGATCCGATAATTTCTAAAAATCGGCAATAATGATCCCGACAACTTCCGCATATATTATCTTAGCTAAAACTGGACGGATCAAGAGATATGGATTTTTAAAATGAGTGGAAATGTTATTTTTTCGTTCACTGGAATGAATAGCAAAGAAGAAGCAACATTTTTGATAATGAAATACATATTTGAATTGTGGCAAGATGGTGATCAATTCATGTGCTTATATAGGCACTAAAATGGGTACTTTGGTCATTTAATTATGGGATACCTGGCATGATCCGTACAAGTTAACGCATGCAAGAGTACAACTAAGGGAACACCTCATCTAATCCTTATCCTAAGGGCCTAATTGATTAATTTAAATAAGCAACATAGTTGCAACACTTATAGATGTATCCAATTAGTTTATTAATGTAACCACCATATTACTTAGGGTTTATCAAAATATAACTTACCAAAATTTATACTTACCAATTTTATAAACACCAATATAATTTATCCAAATAATAAGAATAAAAATCATTCTTATACACTGTTATATAAAAAATTTAAAAATAACTTATTCTTAATCAAAAATCATATTCTAATATCATCGTCGTTATAAATTATCAAAAATCAAATAATATCATTACTTTGAAATATTCATAAAACCTAATAAATTAAATATTCTTTTTAAATAAAATTTTCTTATACCAAAAATCATATTTATAAAATAAACATGATACTTATTCAATATTAAAATCTATATTAAACCTGATGAAAATCAATCTATATATAGCAAAACTAATTTATACAATAAAAATCCAAATTAACTTAACTAAAAATTCTGGGATATTACAGCTATGGCCCCACCTTGGCCCCTCCCACAACTAGTAAAGAATACAAGAGCTAAACGACTTGCCCCTAACAAACAATCTAATCATCCATTTGACGTCTTCCCTAAACCACCGTACCTCAATAATGAAAGGTGAATGGTCTATTGGTTTTAGCTCTAGTCTTTTCGCATCCCACTGGCTGCCTATGACGGGTACCCGACGATCTACTATCTCTATTGGTCCTGACCTCTGCCTCCCAGTTACGGCGACCACCAAATCCCTCTAGTGTCACCACATCACAGTATTCTGGCTGCAAAGCTTCTTTTGATGTCAAGGCCCACCCACCCGGTAGTAACTCGCAGACCGAACCTCTGCAAGCACAGCCTAAACATCTGCCACCATGAAACACCACAACTCCGTTAAGGTCACTCACAAAGGGAATGCCTTAACTTCGGTGGAGTGCTATAGGTAAAAGATACAGATAGTTTATAAGATAGACATATAAACAACGGAAAAAACTAAATTTATTTCGCAAGCACGTGGTTCATTCAAAACATTACAACAACTGTCTCAAACCAAATTCCAAATCATTACAAATAAAATCTTTGTCTTGATTAAAACATAAAGAAGCATGAAATAACAATAAGGCATCATAAATCCCCAATAAGAGTGTATCCAAAGCCATAGCCCAAGAAAAGAGAATCCAAGCAATACATCCACTTTCTTCAAGCTGAAAATGGTATGAACTAAGCTGAAGTATTCCCTCCCTGCGGACCTGGGGAGGGGGGAGAAATGGAAGAAAAGAAGACGAAAGATAAGGCAAGTTATGGTAAGTCCAGTGATTTTTCAGCATGAGAACAAGAAAAAGGATCATGACATGAATAAACTGAAAATAGGACAATACCAGACTAACAAGGTAACATAAGACAAGATAAGGCAAGTTAAACTGAATATACTACCGCACCCATTTCTATTTCTCTGCACCTACTGGCTTATTGTTTCAACCAGCCTTACGTGTTCATAACAAAGTGATCCCCTTTATTTGATCGGCTCCTACTCGTATACGTTTTCTACTTGTGTCATTCGGCTCTGCTTGATTGTAGATACCTGTGTTGGTCCAACTATGGGGTGTATCAAATCCTATGGTTGCAACCTGACATAATTCAAGATGCACAATGTATAACTACTGATGCCCAGTGCCTACTTTTTCCACTCCTGAGTACGTGCATGCCCGCGCTCCGTCGGAACCTACACTGACGCACTACCCGTCGTTGTTTTGACCACTTATAATCAGCCCAGTAATTGTACCCCACCCAGCCTACTTCAGGGTACCATGATACATCTATGTGGGTTACTGCTGAAATGGGTCCTCGTTACTAGGGTATCCTAATCAACTTGTTAAAATGGTTAAGTGTTCTCAAAATTAACCTAACCCCACCCATCAGTTTAGTTAACATGTTGTATTCGTTAAGTGTTGCCTTAGTTAGCTTAACCCTACCTTCTTAGCCTGCTTGTTCCTTAGCTTTAATTCATTCATTGAAGCACCAACCTCTCACATTAGATCTATATTGTTGCGGTCGCTGGATGTGCTAGTCGGTTCCAGGTTGTCTTACACCGCAACTCAATCTAATCTCAGGTTTTTTTGGGTTTAATGAACTAACCTCTCACATTAGATCTATATTGTTTCGGTTGCAGGATGTGTCGGGCGGTTCCGGGCAGTCTTACACCGTAAGTCAATCTAACCTCGGGTTAGGCATATTCGTCTTTTGCTAAATTTACATATTTACCCTTTCATATTTATATGTAAAATTTCCAGAATTATTGCCATTCAAGTCATGCCCTATTTACCCTCTAAATCATGTTCATAAATTTTAGGTATATAAATTATACCAATTTATGCTACTAATCATTTACATGATTATGATCTAGACTATGCCAATAATATGTATTTAATGTTTTTCCCAACGTTACCCCCGTTATACGCTCGCATAATTCACATAGAATGTTAGGCTCGCAACTTAGCCTAACTCATAAACAAAAAGGGAAAAGAAAGGAGCATGTACCATTCTAACAACGTAAAAAAATATGGATCTAACTAAGCATGTATCATAAAAATTTGGCATAGAACAATGAACTTGCATTTTAGATCCAATTAACATAAATCTTAAACATATGAACGGGAACTTGCATAGAATTACACAAATCCAATTAGGCATGTAGATGTGAACTTGCATTTGAGTTGGATCAAATCATAGATCTAAACATATGAGAATGTAGATCTAAACATATAGGTGTATATGACTTAGCCTAAAAACTTGCATGTAACATATCATGAAAGAATCACCAAACTTATATACAACATGATAGGTTCATTCTTAAATTACTATTCAACATGATAGGTTCATCACACAACATGATAAGTCCAATAAACCACAATAGTCTCATAAGCATATATGATAGAATTGTCACAAGAATAGAGACTCAGCATCACCATTATCTTACAACTAGGCACATTTCTAGTTTCATTTCATTACAAATCATGTCTTTTATTTGTTCACATCTAAAGAATAAGTGAACTTACAAACAAAAGAAAAATCTTATTTTCTAGGATCTGTTTTCTGAAACTGAAAAGCTATCCCTTGACTTAGACTATCGATTCTCTAATTTAGACTTGATTCGTAGCTTCTAACTTGCTTTCAAGTTTGCTTCCTAGTTGGAGAAGAATGGTGGCTATGCTAGGTTGACCATGGACAACATGGCGGCTCCTTGGAATGAAATTGTGTGGTTTAGGGTTGAGGGTTGGAGTTGTTTATATAGAAGTTTAGATTTATGTGAGCTGTTATATCAACCTAGGAGCAATCAGGACCATCCAGACAAGATAGAGTTATCCAAAAACCACCACCTATGCCCTAGCGACTCAGCAACAAGTCAGAAATCATCACTGTCTAGATCAGAATACAGGAGTTGACCCCTACAGGGGGGTCGACACCTATGTCGACTCCCCTTGGGGGGGGGGGGGTCGACCCTTGAGCCGGAATTTTCCCGCTCAGCCTCTTTCGCCTAAATTTGAAATTTGAACTACTTTTTCGATTTAATTATTATTTATATTTAATTTCTGATTTAACTTGAAATCTTCTGAACTCTATAACTTCCTCATACGGAGTCCGATTCACGTAAACACAGACTCTATCTCAAGCAGAATTCCGAGACGAACGCAATGGCGCAACCCATTTACCTTAATTCCACTTTTAAAATTAAGTATTCTTTAATTCATTATATAAATAAACATAGAAAATACAGGGTGTTACACACCACATAGAAGACTACCAGGAGCTCCTTACGTATCTCAGGAAGCCGCGTGCTTTCCCTTCTAGTCCTTCGGAGGCGATAGAATAATCATATAAACGTGTGCTCCCCTGTGCCTCATGAAACCACGATGATTTACCCCATTGGGTTATTCACCCTCAAACGTGAAGACTGGTCAAAGCGCCTCATTTTAATATGTTATTAGGCCGTATGTCTAAACATTCCTTTATGCGCTTACTTTACCTCATTAGGTTTCCATTTAACTTGGTTATTCCCATTCACATTGACTTTTTATTCAAGTTACCAAGTACCTCTTTCTTATTAATTTCAGTCATATAACTTAACCCATTTAACTTAATTAATAAGCCTACAACATGTTATTCTCTAGATTGTGATCAAACGTCTGTAATACACAATCCATTTATATTCTTATTTTATTTCAAAGTCACAATAACATGTTTTACTTTATATGTAATTAAGTATATCTCAATTCACATGTTTTCTGTTTAATATGTCAGTCGTTATTTATGATTAAATATAACATATTTCATTTAAGTTTGTCTCACTATTTCCTATTTAACCATAATTCCATCTTACATTGTCACTACAACTTATCGTTGTTTACTTATTAACTTAGTTCTCTTCACTAAGGTCTACTAATAAGTTTCTCTTCCCATAAATATAACTTATGTTGTCCTCATCCGCAGATTTCAGATTCTTGTTCTTATAAATAACTTAATTTACAATTAAGTACATCTTATCTCCAAACATAAGTTATTTCATCCCCTTTATCGTTTATTATAACCTAAGTTATAATTTCCACTTGTCCCTAGGACAAGCCTAAACATGTTATTTTTATCAGCAGATTACATACTTCCAAGTTTATAGATTATTTAATTTATAATAAGCACAACTTCTTACATTTCGTAAACTTTACCCCTTTTCTCTACTTATTACAAACAACTAGTTTTGGTTTTCCCTATTTAATGATTATTAATTTAAAATTAAGTGCCACTTATCTCATTTCACCAGTTATCTCTTGTCCTTACTAGTTTATTATAACCTAAGTTATAATCTTCACTTTTCACTAGGACAAGTCTACCTATTATACAACATTATTAATGTAATTTATTTATAGTAAGTTATTATCATTCCCCGTTCATTCCATTCCTTTTTACTATTGTAACTTTCTTTCAATTCATTTATTTCCATTAGTTATAATTTATGTTGTTTATCAGTCATTCTATTTACATATATTATATAAATATGTATATATTTATGCACTAGACCTCTCACATTAAGCCTACACTTGTGGATGCCGGGTTTGCCAGGCGGTTCCGTGCAGACTTCTACCACAAGTTGACTTAATCTCGTGTCTTAGCATCATTACATGTTTTATTTATGCACTTAGAGCCCTTACATTAGATTTACCACTTGTGAATGCTGTATATGCTGGGAGGACTTCTACCACAAGTGTAATCTTACCTCATGTCTAAGCGTGTTACAGATTCTTATTTACTGTAAATTTAGGCACATTATTCTTTGACAATTATTCCTATTTCCTTATAGGTTTTCATGCCCCTTTCCCAAGTCATATTTATTATGTACCATATGCGTAAATTAAGATCTTCAATCATAATTTGATTTATGCCCCAAACCCATATTCATGTATTCAATTTTATTCTAACATGGAACCATTTAATCATATAACTATTATAATTCATACAAGTAGGGATTTATGTATATAAATGTGACAAGTTAACATGTCATTTTCTTAATTCTACATCTAATAATTCAAATACATAGTATGCCACAAGTGAATCATGTAATCATAACAACAGTAGTCACTACCCATATTCTAACAAGTTTTTTCATCATGTAAACATTTCAACACTTTAACTCATTCAACATATGAATTTTCCATAACATTCATATTAATATCTCGACTTGTTATAATAGTAATTCTTAATTATTTCGAAAAATTCACATATAATTATGGGGAATGTTAAACAATAATATAGCATTATCTAAAATGATATAACTTAAATCTACTCACCTCATATGCTTTCCCAATCCTGGATCTGGTCCAGATCTAGCATTCCATGTTTTACCCCTAATTAGATTTAGAACCTAATAACTATGGATTCATAATTTTTACTAAAAGAAAACGGAAAGAAAGAAAAGATGATTTAAATAGACCAGATCTAGAAAATTACCTCACTTCGATAAGAGATTTGAACACCTTCTAATTGATTTTCATCCTTTTCCTCCAGATCTAGATTCAGAATTTCCCTAAACTAATAATCTAAATTTTATGAAGATATTTGAGGAGGAAGAGGAATGGCAGAGCTTCTGCTTGTCTCAGAAATATGAGACTTAGGGTAGGCTCTACAGACTTATTTATAGGTGTTCAGCAATGTATTTGGTAAAAGAAATAGTCCATGTTCGCTGTAGGAGAATCTGCCCAGATCTGTCGTAGGGAGGTCGACCCCCCTTTATGGGGTCGACCCATGGGTCAACACCCCCCTTATGGGGTCGACCCAGGGGTCGACACCCCCTTGATGGGGTCAACACCCATGGGCGGGAATTTTCCCACTCGCGTGATTTTGAATTGTTTTGAATGACTTATTTTATTCATATATACTCTTCTTATATGTATACAAACTTCAGACCTTAATAACTTCTTCATATGGTGTTCGTTTTACACAAACTAGGTGTCTATTTTGACCAGAATTCCGAGATGGACGCAATGGCGCAATCCGTTTTACTTAGTTCTCATTACTTAATTAAGTTACTTATATTTTATTATCTTAAAAATGCGGGTTGTTACATTCATAGAATATATCAATACAACGGTAATATTATTAACATAAGCGAGAACAAATTATACCACAATTATCATAATTTACAGTAATTTAACATATTAAGAATGACGGGGAATGCAAACAGTAAATATACCATCATTTAAAAAGGTAAAGTTTAAATCTACTCACCTAACGTCTTTCCAATCCATGAATCTGATACATATTTGTTATTCCATGGCATCCCTAATTGAATCTACTATTAAAACAACCACGGATTCACAAATCTAATGCTAAAAGAAGAGGGAAAGGAAGAGAGAAACCTAAATAAATCAGATTCATGAACTTACCTTACCTTGATCAAAAACCCGTACACCTATGCTATAGATTTACATTCTTTTGTCTTTAAATCTTGACATATAATTTCCTAAAACTAATATTCTAATTTCTGGAAAGATTTTGAGAGGAAGGAGAATGGATGAGCCTTGGCAGCATCTCAGAAAATATAAGTTTACAGCTAGGCCCTACAAGTCTATTTATATGTGTACAAGGAAGTCATCACTGATTTAACTAAACAAAATCTGAACTGTTTATAACAGAAAATCTCGTCATCCAAAAAGTAGATCTAGGACCGATTGGTTCGACCCCCGTGTCGATTCACTCATAGGTGGGTTGACCCCTGGGTCGACATATGGGCCGACCCAAGCAAGGGGTCGACCCATCCTGGGTCAAAGCAGATTTTCTGCACCGTTTGTTTTACTGATTCTTTACGTTAATTAATAACGTTACTTACTTAGTATAATTCACCTAATTTATATTATTCCAGTTATGACTTATCTTTAATTTTAAATTTCAAATTAATGCATTTGTATATGTATTCAATCTTTCGGTTCCTTGTCCGTTAATCAATGCAATTAATGACTCTTTGTCTAGTTCCTTTTAATGCACTATAATTTCAATGGCAAGTTATTTCTTGTCCATTTTCAATTTCTTATGCATTAAATGTATTCTACTCTTAGACTTATACTTTTTATCTCGTCATTCGAGTTTGTGCGTATATATATATATATATATATATATATATATATATATATATATATATATATATATAGGCGCAATCTTTATTTCTTTTTCAAAATTCAAACGACGTTATGTCATCATTAATTTCTTACCTATTTTCATTAATTGTAGGTTTATTTTGGATTTTTCTGTCATATGTATATATTTTTGCAAACGCATAAGGATATACATATGCATGTATACATATACTTTTATACTAACTTATGTATAATTTTACTTATATGTGCATTTATACATATTTTCTCTTAGAATATGTACTATTTTAGTCGTTCCTCTAAAATAATAATTTGGCGCCAGCGGAAATCGAACTTGCGCTATTCACTTGGGAGAGACATGTCTTTACCAATTGAGTTGCATAGGCTTTTGTTAACAAGACTACAAAAATTGGTGGTCATTGTTCTTTCTAGTTTTCTTCTTATACCATCTTTTCATGTTTGTTGTAATATTTCATTTAAAGATATCTTTTTCATCTTACATCCGTTTCCTACGAACAATAGGTCTAAATTGATCAGAAACATGCCACGGATGCAATAACGCTAATTCCATGACCAAATTCTGAAAACATTTTCATTTTTTTATTATTAAATATAAAAAATGTCGGGTGTTATAGAAATCATCGATCGGTAATGGATATGAGTTAACACTCCATCTTTCTGAAATACTATGATGTTACTAAATTCATATAAAAACTATCGATCGTTATTAGTATAAATTGTGTGTTTGGATGCATTAGCTGATTATTGCTTGGATGATTGTTGATATTTACATTTCTATCTTATTAAATGAAATTTATTAGAATTTCTATTCCATATATATCTGTGTGTGTGTGTGTGTATATATATATGATATTATGAGCTGTGATGCAGGGACAACAGGATGGAGGGATCCAACTATATTCCTCAAATGTTTTTGATGTTATTAGTTTTCATATTACTCATATATGAATTGTTTAACCAAAATAACATTCAATATCTTTTAGATGTTGGTTGTTGAACTAAATTAAACATTTGATGTGTATTAATCAATAAACCATATTGATTAAGTGATTGGCAACCATTGGCCAAAAATCCATGTTTTTAAGACATTGATTCATCGTTAGGCGAATAACTAAGTTGAAATTATAAAATTTATTTGTATAACTGAAGCAAGGTTTTAAATTATATTTTATATAAGTTAGATAAGATAAAAGTTTCATTAATAAATTAATATTATTAAATAGGTTTTTATAAAATGATATTTATAGTATATTGATGTGTTTAGTATAAGAAGTAAGTCAAAATTTAACCTAAGGGTTAATAGATCGGAATATATGTTTTCAAGACACAATTAAGTGAGATTATATTAAATTGAATAAGTTATTAATTAATTTAAAAGGAATGATTAATTAATATCAGTTAACATGTTAACTGTGCCTGTAAGTTGACTAATTCAACTGTTTTTACTGAAATTGGTTATTAAAATAAGTTGTTTCCAATTCATTTAATAGAAATGGTATTGACAAATAATCATTTAAACTGAATAAGATGTCTTAAAAGCTAATTAATATTTAGTTTTTACTGTGTATAAAGATAATTATATAGTGGTTCATTATTAATCAAATTAGTTATTATTGTAATGATTTATAAAAGGGATTAACTAATTATTTATTCATACAAAAAGCTTCCCCGAGCCCCAAAAATGGTACAACCCCTTTCACTTCGTCCCAAATTTTTGCAAATCCCTTCGCCGTAGGATCGTCGAACCCTTCCTCATCTACTTTGAACCCACCTCCTCTTCCGATTCCATCTGCCCCTGACCCTCCTCCTCTCCCCACTTCCCCACCCTCTTTAGCATTTCCCCCTTTTTCCACTATAAAGTGGTCATCCCTCTTTGCCTCAAAACCTAGAAACGCGGGCTCCTTTTCTCCCCCTCCTATGAAACTACAATTTTCTAGTAATAGGATTGTTCCCAATGCAGAGATTGTAAGAGCTAGTGTTGAGGTTTGTTAAGAGTACCTCGTGGGGTTTTTCCTAGACATGTCATTGTCTTACACAGGAGTAGTGAATCATCTCAAGAAACTATGGAAACCCAGAGGTTCGATAAAGGTAAAATCCAATGGAAACATTTTTTTTCTTCCTACTTTCTGGTCTAGAGGATAATAGAAAAATACTTGAGGCCAATCTGATGGTAATACGTAACAAAATTTTCATTGTTAAGAAACGGGCTTTGGATATGGTAGCACTAGAAATCGTGTACGAAAGTTGCAGTTTGGATTAAACTATTGAACGTGTCGTTATGTGCTTGGTCAAAAATAGGTGCTTGTTGGATGGCCATGCATGTTGGTAAATTTTTGTGTATGGACTCATTTACTGAGTGTCTTGAGTACCCAATGTGTATGGTGGAGGTATCGCCTGACAGCGATTTCCCCGACACATTTTCGGTGTTATTAGACGATGGTACCGAACACTACATTAAAGTCGCGTACTTGTGGAAACCTGACGAGTGTCGTAGATGGAAAGTGTTTGGACACGATTTAGTTATATATGTTAGTAGTCAAAGCAAAGTTGTTTCAACTGCACCTATCGCTGCTAGTAGTGTGGCTAAGGTTAGTGGAGTTGATAATGACAATGGCAAAACAGGTAATGGTGTTTGAACAGTTAAGGGAAGTTGCTTTTTTGGGTGTGGTGCTGCAATTGCCAAGGGAAGTGACAATGTTAGCAAAGCTGTAATCTTCGCTGCTCCTATAAGGAGACATATTCGGTGGAAAGGCAATAAGGGTGGAAACAAAGATAAGGCTAGTTACGACAACAAATCTAGTAAGGAAAGGGAAAAGGAGGGTAATGTGAATTTGAACACCAATAGAAAAGACAAAATTGTCAACCCTGATTCTGGTGGTCCTATTTTCATCGGCCTACATGTTGGCAACAGATTCGATGCACTTAATGTGCTAGCAAAAACAAGGGGCACTATGTTAATGGAGACTGACTATGAAGAAGGAGAAATAATGGATGTTGACAAGATGACAGAGGCGGTAACCAATGTGGTAGATGTTCCCCTGCTAGAAACCTTATTTGAAAGTGAATACAACGATATGTGTAACGACCTGAAAATTCGAACCAATTTAAAAATGTCATTATGGCTAATTCGGAGAATTTTGAATATTAAAAGTGATTTATTTTAAATAATAACGACGGAGAAATTATTTTAATCGAAGAAGAAAAAAAAATGATGAATAAATTTATTTTATTTATATTACGAGCCTGAAATGGCGCGGTAGTTTGAAAATTCGATTGCAAACTTTGGAAAAATATATAAAATTCATTTTAAATCAGAATCGGGTAAAACTGGAAACATTAGAATCGAATTTATCATATCTTTCCAGAGAATGTAAGAAATTGAGATTTCGCCGGATAAATTGCAAGTTATGACTAAATCAAAATTTCGAAAGGTCGCTATGGAATTTATATAAGGAAATTATAAACGTTTGAGATTTAAATTTGAATTCCGGATTTGTTAAATTTTAAATAATTATATATGGGAATTTAAAATATATGAATTTGATTTATAAAATTTTATTTAAGTTATGAATTGATTTAAATTGAATTTTAAGGATATTTAATTTGAAATTTAAGTTGAGGTTGGAATTTAATTTGTTTATATTTAATTTGATATTCAAGTTTGAAAATTTGAAATAATTAAATATGGAATAAAATATATGTGAAATAAGTTTGTAAATTTATCTAAATTTTATTTGGTTTAAATATAAATTTATAAATATTTAAATTTGAATTTAATTAGTTAATTGAATTTTTGAATATTTTATTTATTTAAATTAACTGTGAAATTAGCTGTTTTGGCGACTGTCTCGGAATTCGACGAAACTGGCGCCATCGGATCCGGAACGGTGAATTATTGCAGGATTCCAATTTTTAGAATTTTCGGACTTGTTATGTGACCGTACGGGAGAAAATGCGAATGGAATCAGTGTAACAGGATAATGGGGTGTTTATCATATTGGGCCTTATAATTATATAAATAAAACCCCTTATCCACCTCATCAGCCATTTTCCATCATACGTACACTTTCCTCCCTCAAAATTTTCTCTGTAATGGCTGAAACAAATTTCCAAAACCCTAGAGAAAAAAAAAATTCAAATTCAAATTGAAATCTCTCCAAACCCTATCATATTATATGTCAATTCAAAGCTCTCGACGATACGAACTCGCTGGTGGTCTCAGATCTGACATGCAGCAGCTCGTTTGGCCAGAAATCGCGGTCAAACGTTGTAAATCGCGGAACCCTAAGCACAAATTTGGGGCTTTTCGATTCAGGCGATAATTGACGAATCAGAGATATGGGTTTTGTTGCTCTCGTCTCAAGGAGTTCAACGGTGGTGGTAATTCGTTTTTTAGTGGGGTAATTCGCTCGGAATTTGGGTTTGAAGGCCGGAATAGGGTTCCGTTCTCATGCACGGCGCCGGCGGTAGGGTCCACCGGAGGTGGCGGCTTCGGTGTCTGAAGATGCGGCGGAGGATGCTCTTTCGAGTGGAGGTGGTCTTGGCTTTGCTGGTGGTCGGAGGGAGGAGGAACGGGCGGTCAAAGTTGCATCGAAATGGGTTTCTCGCGTTCGGCACTGTAGCAGGTAGAAGAGGAGCGGGAACGAAGGGAGTGAGGGGTGCTGACGTGGCAATCCGAGATTGGGTGAGAATTTATTTGAATTTATTTTATATATTTAAATTCCAAACGCTAAAACGTGAATAACTTTTGCATATGGACTCGGATTGACGAACCGTTTGTTGCGTTGGGATCGTGGCGGAATTGCGGACGTTTTGGCGCTGGTTCGGTTGCGATCTGAGACTGTCAAATTTTGGGCCTTTTCTGGACGTTCGATGCAATTGTAGCGAAAAGGTGAGTGTTTCTTCACTCACGTAAGACTAAATTTATCCCATATTTATCGAATTAAAATATGAAATGAATTGGTTGCATGTTTGTGTTTGATTTGGTGAATGATTGCTTGAATTTGACAAGCCAGTATGTTACATGCAATAAAAATCGATAATTGGTTATTTAAATTAAATTTAAATTTCTAATTAGGAAACACCGACACCTGTCAACCCGTATATGATTCGATTTACTGTTCGAATGAATGTTTGTGATGGATGCTTCGGTTTACTTGATTTCTGAATTTATACTGTTTGAATGATTCTGTCATTCAGTACCTGATGTTGTGTGCCAATGTGACGATAAATCCCAAATTTTCACCCTTGATGTTACGGGCATCGAATAAACCCGGGGTTTATCGAATTTAATGAATTAAGAACACAGGTTGAAATGATACATACCTGTGACTCTGATTTGGATTGAAATGATAGATCCATCCCGAAATATCAAGAAATTAAATTTAAAAATCACTTGGCCATAGGATAGCAAATTACATACGGACACCGGTCGGTTAAATAAAATTTGGTTTAATCACGAATTTGAAATTTATTGTTTAACGACAATAAGCGATGTTTTATCATTTATTTTCCTTTGAATTTGAAATTGGAAATACAAATAAAGGGGAAATGAATTTGTGTTGTAATTAGAGTTAAATAAAAGTAAGCTGATTTTTAAAATCGAATTTATTTGAATTTGAATGGTCTTGCATGTTTTGAGATTTACTTAAAAAGCAGCCATGAATTGAATTGAATATGAATTTGAACTCGATATTGGTTATATGTTAAAAATCTTTGAAACGGTGAAATGAATTTGAATTTCGATGTGTGTTATAAATCGAATCTGGAATGGGAATATGGATTGAAATCGAATTCTATTTAGTCGTGATAAATTGAGATTATTGGAATGGGAATACGGGTTAGAGTTAACCATCTGAACTGAATTGGCAAATTTGAAATGAATGAAAATTTGAAATGAAGTCGATCGGAAATGTGAATTTGAATTGATGTACTTGAAGTTGAAATATAACTGCAAGTAGGACCGAAATTGATCGAACGTTTCTAATTCCAACTTTAGTATTTCAAAATTTATTTTTCAAACTAATTTAGTAATTTATTTATTCTTTTTATAACTATTTATTTTATGAATTATTTTTAAATAAATTATATTTTAATGAATTAATTATTTATGAATTATTTCAATGTTTTAAATTATATTTATATATTAATAAACTAGACAAATTTTAACTTTATTACAAACTATTATCTCAAACTATTTAATTATATATTTTAGTTATTTAATATATTGTTAATTATTTTGGTATTCAAAAAAATTAATTAAGTTGGAATTAGATCGAGTTGTTATGAATAAATGGAAAACCCCATTTAAATAATATTCTGTTTAGAATATGAAAATTGATTTTGAACCTGATATTTTCGATATGAAGCACGAACTCCTTTGGAAAAGTAAAAACACTGACCGGTGTGAAAAATGTAAACGTCGGTTGGCAAGGAGACCGGAGTCGACATAAGGCATACTCTCTGTCAGTGTCGATACCACCTTGACAACTGTGCACGCGGTGGAAGTTCCAGAACCGGAGTAGGATGGTATGGAGGCGATTACTGGATTTGAAGAAAGAGAACGATGATGGATTAGCCTTGACCTTCGGGTCATAATTGAAATGACTAAAACAGGAGCCATACCCAGGTTAATGAGATCGCATCTCTGATCGAACGCGCTCCTTCGAAACCATCTCTATTACTGTTGTGATTGATTCGGGTGCACCTTTGAATATGGGAATGTCGTTCGAGGTGGGCGGTAGTTGCGGCTATGCGTTACCACCGGCCTGGGTCCGCAATTCGGTAGAATCCTACCGGGGTATTTCCTCGGTGCCTTGTCATATTATCCTGATCGAACCCCTACGATTTTGATTTAACATTGTCGTATCACGGCGCATCCCTATCCACCGACGTACTGGTGTGTTATATGCAAACTGTACGGCAATGGTATAAACGGTGTAAGGGGACCATGGAATCCTGCTTACGCTATTTTCGATATATTATACTTTACTGAATAAACACTATTGTAATAGCGTATTATACTATGTATGTATTAGTTTAACGGATCCTTGAGAGATGGAAAATCCCGTAACATCTCTTGAGTTACTGCACCATGACACTGATATTATTTCGTATTTTAATTTGACTAATATGAGATGATTTAGTGCTGATCCGAGTGTTTGTTGTGTTTTCTTTTATGCAATATGCTCGGGTCAGCAGACGTTGCAGTTAATGAAGATTGTCTTGCCTTGGAGATCGAAGACGGAGTTTGATATACATGTATCCACTACATTCTATTTTCCGCTGCATTATGTGTATGTAAGTGTATAACTCTGATTGATTTAAATGCTGTAACTCGAATGTATACGTTTAAATGCTTTTGAATTTTATTTGTCTATTATATGTGATCCTTCCGCTGTGAGATTCTGTGATTGTTTTCTTCTTCTCTTTCTTTTTCTTATTTTTCCCCAATAACTATCTGGGTTGGCGATTTGTTTGGGTCGACATGTGTGGTTTATTGTCGATTTAAACGGTCAAAAATCTGGGTCGTTACAGTTGGTATCAGAGCGATGGTTATCGATAACCTTGGCTCTGTTTGGGAATTAACTCATTAGAGATGGGGTTAGTAACGCCCTAGAATGAGTTCGAGTGAATATATGAGAGAGCGTATTTGTATTTTGGATATAAAATGATTTTATGTTGTGTTAATTGTTCTGTTGAGTATTATAGATTCTGGTCGATATATGGGACGCCATAGAATCGATAGGAATTTCTAAATGCTCGGACAGAATGACTTAACATAATATGGTTTTCGATTATATTTTAAATTATATTATATATATATTATGAGTTCAAATATGTATGTATTTGTGTTAGTATGTGGTAATGTTAAGTCATTACCCATTATGGTTGATTAAATAGTAAATCAAATAAGAAAAATTTAATGAATGTAGAAATGAACTTGAAATTGATTCCGGGCTTTGACAATGATTTACCAAAGTTTTGAAATACTATTATTTTATAGAATTGTTTTGGAAATAGTTTTGAAAGGGTTTTAAACGAAATGAGTGTAATCCCTTCTTAGACCGTAGAAACGACCTCGGTAATGAGTGCACGCATTATCGATATGTATTCTGAAGAGTCTAAGTGGGGGAGACTGCTCAAATGTTATTATAATTTGTTAAGTAAAGGATTTGGATTTAAATCCCATATGGTATAAATTTTAAGTTCATATGTTATGAATTTTGATTAAGGCATTAGAATATGTTATTTAAAGTTGAAATTTAAGGTAAACATATTTTGAAAAATTTTATATGTTGAGTAATTAAAGATTTGGGTTTAAAATTTTATATGTCATGTCTTCTATAAAATAGTATAAATATATAAGTTATTTTGAACTTAGGATAAAAAAAAAAAAACCCGGAATCAAGCCACTTAAGTTCGTCCTGATTAACGACATTGATTCAAAGTTAATATGCATGTTTTGTTGAAAATTTTAGACTTCGAAATTTGGAATGGACTTAAAAAAAATGAGGGGTCGTCACGGAACTCTTGAATTTGGATTGTAAAATATTCTATCAGATGAAGTATAGCTTTATTTTAGTAGAAGGAATCGAATAATGATAGCTTGAAAATTTAGTATGAATTTGAGTCAAAAACAGTCGTTAATTCAAATCATGACTTGTACGTCGAATAAATAAATTTGGTTAATGGAATAGGGGTCAAGTGAATCCAGTTCGTCGAAAATTTAAAGAGAATTCAAGTTTAATCAAAATATAATACTTGAAACAAAACCGGAAATTGAATAGAAAGAATATCGAATATAAAGTAAGCAATTGAATGTAGATTCAACTATTGAAAATGAGGTGATAACAACATTAAGTGTTCAGGGTTTACAAAGGATTGGAATCGAAAGGTTGAAATTTCAAATAAAAAAATAATAATAAACCGACGTTATGAGAAAATCCAAAATAGTCGATAAGCTGAAATTAAAATGACTATAACTTTTGATGGGCTGATCGGAATCTGACAACTCCGGACTTTTTGGAAACCTTAGAAATTGAGTTAAAACTTTCGTTAATAGAGCCCGCTGAAATTCTCATGTTTACTATGCTGAAATTCAAGTTTTATACATAGTTGTGTGTGCAGAAATTTGAAAACAGAGGTGTACATCGATATGGTTTTGATCATAACTCTCAAACGAAACGTCGGATTTTAGTGTGCGAGTACAATTCGGAAAGGCCAGAGTGTAAGCTAAAACTTTTTCTTAATGTGCTAAGTAAAATTTTAAGGTTTAAAGGGCTGAAAACTGACCTGAACATTCAGACCTGCATTTTTTCAGTGCTCGGGCTGAAACGTTCACTTGCGGTAAAACTGCCATAACTTTTAAACCGATTATCTGAATTTGATGAGTCCGGACATTTCGGGAAGCCTGAAACGAGAGCAACAACTTTCGCCTAGTATGTTTTGCCAAATTCCAACTTTTAATACGTGATAATCAGCGATTTGTTCGCTGACCTATAACGGATATTATGGTTTTGCAATTGAAACGATGAAATTTTGATATGTATGTTGTATACATTTGTTATATATTATATATATGTTTGATTTTCATGTGTATGTAAGTATTTGGCAGGTGTAAGAAGTCGCCTTTCGCTTCAAAGCTCGCTTACGCCAAAATACTAAATGCCAAGGTAAATAAAATGCAATATAACGCTAAAAGAGGTACGTACTTGTGGTATATGAATTCGAGGGTTTTTATATTTTGTTTTCCCCACTTTTGGGATGCCTCATCATTTGGATGAGATGTATTTTGGGTTATATATATATTGGGATTTTTCCCGGACCTCTCCGTACAAAGGAGATGCTGCCGAAATTTTCCGTGATTTCGGGAGTTAGAAAAATTTACGGATTTTACGACTATACTTGTTTGGAAATATTGTTTTAAATATGAATTTGAATTGATATGCGCTTGATATCGTTTCGTTCTCTTTTCGAGGACGAAAAGATTTTAAGTGGGGGAGAATGTAACGACCTGAAAATTCGAACCAATTTAAAAATGTCATTATGGCTAATTCGGAGAATTTTGAATATTAAAAGTGATTTATTTTAAATAATAACGACGGAGAAATTATTTTAATCGAAGAAGAAAAAAAATGATGAATAAATTTATTTTATTTATATTACGAGCCTGAAATGGCGCGGTAGTTTGAAAATTCGATTGCAAACTTTGGAAAAATATATAAAATTCATTTTAAATCAGAATCGGGTAAAACTGGAAACATTAGAATCGAATTTATCATATCTTTCCAGAGAATGTAAGAAATTGAGATTTCGCCGGATAAATTGCAAGTTATGACTAAATCAAAATTTCGAAAGGTCGCTATGGAATTTATATAAGGAAATTATAAACGTTTGAGATTTAAATTTGAATTCCGGATTTGTTAAATTTTAAATAATTATATATGGGAATTTAAAATATATGAATTTGATTTATAAAATTTTATTTAAGTTATGAATTGATTTAAATTGAATTTTAAGGATATTTAATTTGAAATTTAAGTTGAGGTTGGAATTTAATTTGTTTATATTTAATTTGATATTCAAGTTTGAAAATTTGAAATAATTAAATATGGAATAAAATATATGTGAAATAAGTTTGTAAATTTGTCTAAATTTTATTTGGTTTAAATATAAATTTATAAATATTTAAATTTGAATTTAATTAGTTAATTGAATTTTTGAATATTTTATTTATTTAAATTAACTGTGAAATTAGCTGTTTTGGCGACTGTCTCGGAATTCGACGAAACTGGCGCCATCGGATCCGGAACGGTGAATTATTGCAGGATTCCAATTTTTAGAATTTTCGGACTTGTTATGTGACCGTACGGGAGAAAATGCGAATGGAATCAGTGTAACAGGATAATGGGGTGTTTATCATATTGGGCCTTATAATTATATAAATAAAACCCCTTATCCACCTCATCAGCCATTTTCCATCATACGTACACTTTCCTCCCTCAAAATTTTCTCTTTAATGGCTGAAACAAATTTCCAAAACCCTAGAGAAAAAAAAAATTCAAATTCAAATTGAAATCTCTCCAAACCCTATCATATTATATGTCAATTCAAAGCTCTCGACGATACGAACTCGCTGGTGGTCTCAGATCTGACATGCAGCAGCTCGTTTGGCCAGAAATCGCGGTCAAACGTTGTAAATCGCGGAACCCTAAGCACAAATTTGGGGCTTTTCGATTCAGGCGATAATTGACGAATCAGAGATATGGGTTTTGTTGCTCTCGTCTCAAGGAGTTCAACGGTGGTGGTAATTCGTTTTTTAGTGGGGTAATTCGCTCGGAATTTGGGTTTGAAGGCCGGAATAGGGTTCCGTTCTCATGCACGGCGCCGGCGGTAGGGTCCACCGGAGGTGGCGGCTCCGGTGTCTGAAGATGCGGCGGAGGATGCTCTTTCGAGTGGAGGTGGTCTTGGCTTTGCTGGTGGTCGGAGGGAGGAGGAACGGGCGGTCAAAGTTGCGTCGAAATGGGTTTCTCGCGTTCGGCACTGTAGCAGGTAGAAGAGGAGCGGGAACGAAGGGAGTGAGGGGTGCTGACGTGGCAATCCGAGATTGGGTGAGAATTTATTTGAATTTATTTTATATATTTAAATTCCAAACGCTAAAACGTGAATAACTTTTGCATATGGACTCAGATTGACGAACCGTTTGTTGCGTTGGGATCGTGGCGGAATTGCGGACGTTTTGGCGCTGGTTCGGTTGCGATCTGAGACTGTCAAATTTTGGGCCTTTTCTGGACGTTCGATGCAATTGTAGCGAAAAGGTGAGTGTTTCTTCACTCACGTAAGACTAAATTTATCCCATATTTATCGAATTAAAATATGAAATGAATTGGTTGCATGTTTGTGTTTGATTTGGTGAATGATTGCTTGAATTTGACAAGCCAGTATGTTACATGCAATAAAAATCGATAATTGGTTATTTAAATTAAATTTAAATTTCTAATTAGGAAACACCGACACCTGTCAACCCGTATATGATTCGATTTACTGTTCGAATGAATGTTTGTGATGGATGCTTCGGTTTACTTGATTTCTGAATTTATAC
Organism: Allium sativum; assembly: GCA_030737875.1. Classification (NCBI taxonomy): domain Eukaryota; kingdom Viridiplantae; phylum Streptophyta; class Magnoliopsida; order Asparagales; family Amaryllidaceae; genus Allium; species Allium sativum. The sequence continues at coordinate 42,583,199 of CM060913.1, forward strand.
TGTTTGAATGATTCTGTCATTCAGTACCTGATGTTGTGTGCCAATGTGACGATAAATCCCAAATTTTCACCCTTGATGTTACGGGCATCGAATAAACCCGGGGTTTATCGAATTTAATGAATTAAGAACACAGGTTGAAATGATACATACCTGTGACCCTGATTTGGATTGAAATGATAGATCCATCCCGAAATATCAAGAAATTAAATTTAAAAATCACTTGGCCATAGGATAGCAAATTACATACGGACACCGGTCGGTTAAATAAAATTTGGTTTAATCACGAATTTGAAATTTATTGTTTAACGACAATAAGCGATGTTTTATCATTTATTTTCCTTTGAATTTGAAATTGGAAATACAAATAAAGGGGAAATGAATTTGTGTTGTAATTAGAGTTAAATAAAAGTAAGCTGATTTTTAAAATCGAATTTATTTGAATTTGAATGGTCTTGCATGTTTTGAGATTTACTTAAAAAGCAGCCATGAATTGAATTGAATATGAATTTGAACTCGATATTGGTTATATGTTAAAAATCTTTGAAACGGTGAAATGAATTTGAATTTCGATGTGTGTTATAAATCGAATCTGGAATGGGAATATGGATTGAAATCGAATTCTATTTAGTCGTGATAAATTGAGATTATTGGAATGGGAATACGGGTTAGAGTTAACCATCTGAACTGAATTGGCAAATTTGAAATGAATGAAAATTTGAAATGAAGTCGATCGGAAATGTGAATTTGAATTGATGTACTTGAAGTTGAAATATAACTGCAAGTAGGACCGAAATTGATCGAACGTTTCTAATTCCAACTTTAGTATTTCAAAATTTATTTTTCAAACTAATTTAGTAATTTATTTATTCTTTTTATAACTATTTATTTTATGAATTATTTTTAAATAAATTATATTTTAATGAATTAATTATTTATGAATTATTTCAATGTTTTAAATTATATTTATATATTAATAAACTAGACAAATTTTAACTTTATTACAAACTATTATCTCAAACTATTTAATTATATATTTTAGTTATTTAATATATTGTTAATTATTTTGGTATTCAAAAAAATTAATTAAGTTGGAATTAGATCGAGTTGTTATGAATAAATGGAAAACCCCATTTAAATAATATTCTGTTTAGAATATGAAAATTGATTTTGAACCTGATATTTTCGATATGAAGCACGAACTCCTTTGGAAAAGTAAAAACACTGACCGGTGTGAAAAATGTAAACGTCGGTTGGCAAGGAGACCGGAGTCGACATAAGGCATACTCTCTGTCAGTGTCGATACCACCTTGACAACTGTGCACGCGGTGGAAGTTCCAGAACCGGAGTAGGATGGTATGGAGGCGATTACTGGATTTGAAGAAAGAGAACGATGATGGATTAGCCTTGACCTTCGGGTCATAATTGAAATGACTAAAACAGGAGCCATACCCAGGTTAATGAGATCGCATCTCTGATCGAACGCGCTCCTTCGAAACCATCTCTATTACTGTTGTGATTGATTCGGGTGCACCTTTGAATATGGGAATGTCGTTCGAGGTGGGCGGTAGTTGCGGCTATGCGTTACCACCGGCCTGGGTCCGCAATTCGGTAGAATCCTACCGGGGTATTTCCTCAGTGCCTTGTCATATTATCCTGATCGAACCCCTACGATTTTGATTTAACATTGTCGTATCACGGCGCATCCCTATCCACCGACGTACTGGTGTGTTATATGCAAACTGTACGGCAATGGTATAAACGGTGTAAGGGGACCATGGAATCCTGCTTACGCTATTTTCGATATATTATACTTTACTGAATAAACACTATTGTAATAGCGTATTATACTATGTATGTATTAGTTTAACGGATCCTTGAGAGATGGAAAATCCCGTAACATCTCTTGAGTTACTGCACCATGACACTGATATTATTTCGTATTTTAATTTGACTAATATGAGATGATTTAGTGCTGATCCGAGTGTTTGTTGTGTTTTCTTTTATGCAATATGCTCGGGTCAGCAGACGTTGCAGTTAATGAAGATTGTCTTGCCTTGGAGATCGAAGACGGAGTTTGATATACATGTATCCACTACATTCTATTTTCCGCTGCATTATGTGTATGTAAGTGTATAACTCTGATTGATTTAAATGTTGTAACTCGAATGTATACGTTTAAATGCTTTTGAATTTTATTTGTCTATTATATGTGATCCTTCCGCTGTGAGATTCTGTGATTGTTTTCTTCTTCTCTTTCTTTTTCTTATTTTTCCCCAATAACTATCTGGGTTGGCGATTTGTTTGGGTCGACATGTGTGGTTTATTGTCGATTTAAACGGTCAAAAATCTGGGTCGTTACAATATGCTATTGAGAAACAAAATAGGAAACAAAAGAAAGGAAAAAAATGTCGAAATGAATCGGGTTGAAGGCACTGTGGCAGCGTTGAAGAATGTTAACCTTTGTTCTAGTCGTGATGGAACTAGCGAAGATGGTAATATGAATAAAGAGCACTTTATGCAAGAGATAATTGAAGATGTTAGAAACTTTGAGAAGAAAATGCACACTATTGATTCTACCTTAGAAGGACCTGCATCCCCTCAGACTCCGAACTCTAGCAGCAACTTAAGCTTCATGTCTAGGTTCCTCAATAATGCATGTACCTCTCAAAAATCCAAACCAAGAAACAAGCTTTCGGTCAAAAACCATGTAGCCTCCAATGCTACGCTTGCTGATACCTCAAAAAACAAGAAAAACAAACCCGAGCAGACTCGTCCGTATGCGCATATTTTACCACCCACTGATACAAGCCTCCATCGCCTATTTTGGCTGCTTATAAGGCTATTTCGCCACAAACTAGGATCGTTAACAAGCCGAACACGTGGAGCAGGGGCAAGAGTAGGGGAACTCGGCTAGACAGTGGGTAACGTGGCGTTAGATATATGAGTCACTGGTGGTCTCAAAGGTCATGTTTTTGTTATGTTTTTAGTGGTTATGAGATGGATCTCATAGTAATGTGTCATGTCTAAAGCTTGTAATAGGTTGTTTTTTGTACTTCACTAGTTGTCTTTGTTGCTGGTTTGTATGTGGTTTCTCTCCATTCGCGGAGATGGTTTGTAGAAGATAAACATGTTGTGTATCTCCTAGAATTATTGTTCTTATATTTCAATATAATAAACGTGTTACTGAACACTATAAAAACCGGTTGGCCTTGCCAAATAAAGGGTTCAACTATTTTATTTTTGTTAATAAGGAAGTAAACTATTTTATTAATAGTTGAAGTTAATTATTATTCTAAATAATAATTAAAATTATTACCCATTTTAGAATGGAATTCATTAAAGGAATTATGAATCTGATTTGTGCAACGAATGCTTGCATTATAAATAAGTTGAATTATTGGAGATTTCAAGTAATAAAACTTAAATAAGTTTTATAATTATGTTCAATGAAGTTATAAAACCATGTTTTATGACTAAAAGAGTTTATAAGTGATTTCAATTATTTGAACAAGTTTAATAAATAGTTTTTTCGAACTTGTAAATGATGGATAAAGGATGTCGGAATTTCCAAATGAGATCTACATAAATTAAATATTCATAAAAAGTTCATAAATGATTTAAATTAATTTTAATTTAAGTTTAAGTAGTTTGATTTTAAAATCAAACTAGGATTTATAAGAACTGAAGTCCTTTTAAAGAAAATGAAAGCAAGTGCAAAAAGAGTTAATTGAATTTCCATAAAGAACTTTATAGAAGTTATTTTGTTTATAAAACCATGTTTTATGAACAAGGCTTATAAAAGAGTTTTAAAACCAATGCTATAGTTTTAAATAAGCATTTATTTAATAATTAAATTAATTAAAAATGATTGTAAATGAAAGAATATTTTTTAAAAATGCAAAGGAAGGATGCTTAATGGATTTGTGTAAAGGATTTGATAAATGGATTTTTCGTAATAAAATTCGAGTTGTCAATGAATTGAATTAAAGAGGTTTAAAGCTAAGGGTTTTTGTTTTTGTAAGGGTTTTCTTAATAAAATAATTAAGTAATAGTGATTATAATTGAAAGGATTTTTTTTTTCAAATGGAAAGAATGGGTTATTAAACTCTATTTAAATTGAATAGTAAATTGGACTTATAATATTATAGTTAATACAACCTTGAGTTACAAGCTTTTATCAATCTTAAGATAAGAAGTTTGTCGAGTTAAGGTCTGAAAGGTGAATAAAATATACCAACTTGAACGACTTCATTATTATCTAAGGGTTTGAAATGGTAACGATGTTGGAAATAATTTATTACTTTCATAAGAAATATTGCAACATTATTTTGAAAGGTTTAGAAATTAATAAAACTATTGGGTTTTATAATAAACAATATATCACTTGACATTGTTTGGCCCAGGTATGATGGGTGACTATATTTATACCATTTGGTTAAGTATATAACACTATTTTCTAAGTAGTGAAAATAGTAAAATTTTGTGAATGCACTTATTCCAAGAAATAAGTGTATGGCTATGGTTTTCAAATTTATGAAACAAGAGATTATACTGGCTTGAAAACGAAAGTGGATATGGAATTTAATTTATTATTTCCATAAGTGAAGATTTAAACTTTAATCTTCACATTTGGAGGTTAAATAAACCCGTTCTACTTTATACAATAAACAATGTGTCGCATGACATTATCTTGACCATATAAGATTTGGTGATTAAACCTATACCATTTGGCTATGTATATATAGCGATATTTTCAAAGTAAAGGAAATAAACATGATTTTTTGAGAATATGTTTATTCTAAAGAGATAAGTGTATGTTTATCGTTTTCAAAATAATAAAAATAAGAGATTTGTGAATATACTTATCCCTTGGGGATAAGTATATGGAACAGATTTGTAAGAATCGATGAAATGATTTTAATAAATGGTTATATATTAAAAAGGGAATGTTTTGCTGATGTACTCAGCTGTATTGTGTAATTATTAGTTAAAGAAACTGTGACACCCAACGTCCGTTAATGTCACTCACAAAGGGAATGCATTAGCTTTCGTGAAGCGTTATAGGTAAACAGAAACATAGATATTACAAGACAGACATAAAATAACAGCAGAATTAAAACTTTATTTGTAATAAAGCATCGTGGTTCAAAAATAGCACATGTTTGAAATACACAAAAACCAGTACAAAATAAAAGCTACTGTCTTGTACTTTAAAACATCAGAGTACATGAAAGAAACAAAATTCCCCAAAAACAAAATATAGCAATGACAACAAGGATAGGAGCTTGAGTCATACATCTAAGCAGCTCCTGCAAAAGTAAGCAGAATCATCGTCAAGCCTGAGTGTTCCCGCCCTAAGAACATGAGGGGAACAGAAGAAAGAAGAGGAAACAAAAAGGGTTAGACATAATGTCTGGCGAGTCTAGTTACTTTTAGCAAGTAAATAAATAAAAGTAGCATGACAGACATATAAAGTGGATAAGATAGATAACTACATCAAAGGCAGGTATGACAAGGTAAACAGGATAAGGTGTATGTGCTTCCTTAATGATTACTCTGCACTATTACTAGTATACAGAATGAAATGATCCCTTCCACTTTAAGATGGTAGACTTAGGCATACGTCCAAATGTACCCTAACTACTACCATAATTGATCGGTTCCCTAATCCGCGTAGATACTCTGTGTCGGCCCCACCGTTGGATGTATCACGTCCTAAAGTGGAAACCCTTCGCTAATATGCATAGCCTCATATCTACAGGTGTCACTGTCGTCTTATCCCCCTCTATCCGACCCATGCATGAACATGACTCGGTCAGTCTACATAGCCCACATCGTCCTCCACATTTGGACATCTTACAATCAGTTCATTAAGTGTGCCCCTTCTCCGACCTAGTTTGGAGTACTCTGTTTGATACCTTCTCCAGGTTACTGACTAAAATGGGTCCCACACAATATGATACAAGCTCTCCCTTTTGTCTTGAATCCTCCACTATGTTTTCCATTGGTTATATTTACCCTAAAGGTGTCTTTAATTATATAACCCCAATCTTTCTACCGGTTATGCTTACCCATATGCGTCTTCAATACATAACTCCCAATTGGCTAAGTTTAGTGGGCCTATATTAAATATTACGCACCTGTCTCAGATATACTTAACTTAACCCTCTCATTGTTCAACCAAGTTTACTTATCCCCTATTCATGTTTATGTTCACCCAATTTCTATGGATTCAACTAGGTTAAGTATTTCAATTCTTTACCATGTCCATTTATGGTTTATAATAGGCTAGACCTCCGACATTAGGCCAACAGCTAGAGGATGCTGGATATGTCAGTCAATTTCGAGCAGACTTCTTCCACAACTTGGGTCTAACCTCGTGTATTAGCACATCTCGCATTTGTGCACTTAGACCCCTCACATTAGATTCAACATTTACGGTTGCTGGATATGCCGGTCAGGTCTGGGTAGACTTGCATCAAAAATGCAATCTAACCTCGTGTCATAAGTGTAGTTACAGTTTCTAATTATTGTAATCCTAGGCATTTTAATTATTAACCAATTACTTATACCTATGTCTTTATAGGTCTTCATGCCCATTTGCCCAATTATATTCAAAGTGAATTATATGTCCAAATTCATATTCATCTTCAAGTTATGCCGATTCTAATGTTTTCTCCCGTTCCCTAACTAACGCATTCACATATATTTGGCGTCATGCCTAGGCTAGAAAGTAGCCTAGCTATAAACAATAAAAGGGAAAGATGACGGGAAGATGACAACAGAGATTATTCTAACATAACTGGCATATATATATATATATATATATATATATATATATATATAATGGCATAGACATGTAATTGGCATAATAATAATGTGGACATAGAAACATAGCTACTGAACAGGTGATGATAAAAGTAGATCTAACATAATAAGGATGTCCTAACAGGCATGAATAGGTCTAAATAAGGATTCATATGTCTAATAAATGATAGTTCTAAATTAACCACAACAAGATGATCTAGATTTAAGCAAGGATTTAACTATCCAAATAATGATAGATCTAAATTAACCACAAACCTTGATAAAGATTCAGATCCACAAAGGTGACATAATAAATTAACCACAAGTGAATTAGATCTATAAAAATAGATCTAGCATGATAAAGTTTGAGATCCAAGGATAACATAGATTCATGATTTAAGATAGATCCAAATCACAGTACAATCACGTTTTACCTTTAATCATTTAAATCTAAAAGTAACCTAGAACTCGCAGTGTTTGGATAAGAAGATAAAACTAGAAGAGAAGCTTGTTGAGATGCATATCTACACTTGAATCTCTAACTGATTAGCCTTAGTTGATTGTAGAAGAAAAAGGATTCAACTCAGTTCAGATACCGGCAGCGTTTGGCCTTCACTGGTTTCCAATGAAGAAAACAAGAGAAATGGACCTCTATATATTGCTGCCAGCCGTTAGAAACCGACTACCACCTCAGCCCTAGGGGGGTCGACCCATGGGTCGACACCCCTCATGAGGGATCGACTCCCCTAGGCGGGATTTTTCCCGCTTCCCCCAATTTCCGTGATTTCGAATTTTGAACTCCTGGACCCTATATATATATATATATATATATATAATTATCTTACGCGTACACAAACTTCAAGCCTACATAACTTCTTCATACGGTGTCCGTTTTACGCAAACCAAATGTCTGTCTTCACCAAAATTTCGAGACGGATGAAATGGCGTAGTCCATTTCCCTTAATTCCGAGTATTAAATTTAATTATTATCAAATTTTCCCTCTTTAGTGTCGCTAAAAATTCGGGGTGTTACAGAAACGATTATCAATAAATATCCCATTTGACTGATAATGTGTTAGTTCGAGGAACTAGGATTGGAACTGGATCCAAAACCACTTCGAATCGACTTTGCGTTAAAAATGTAAATTTTCCAGGGATGCTATGCGTACTAGGATGAGACCTTCAGAGCGAATAGGGGTGATCGCTGATGTCTCTTATTAACTACTAGGACTATACTTAATCCCTATGTTTTGGGTTATGCATGATGCAAGGACTTTTTGCTACTAATGCCAGTGATAAACTCAACATGATGTAGTAAAAGAGTACCTTTGGTTTGTCCTGATTTTGGACAACTTGCATGGACGAATGTCTGATAGTGTATTTCCTAAAATCACACACTTTAGCTTTTAAAAATATACCGAGAATGGTGGCGAGGAAGGAAACTCCTTTTAGCTTAACACCAGAGTATCTTTGTGCAAATCTGAAACACCCCACCTCCGTTAAGGTCAATCACAAATGGAATGCCTTAACTTTGATGGAGCATTATAGGTAAAAGACACAGATAATTTACAAGACAAATATATATATAAGCAGCGGAAAACAAACATTTCTTTATTTCAAAAATGGTTCATAACAATACATTACAACAAACTGTTTCAAACCAACTCTCAAATTATTACATCATAATTTCTGTCTTGATTATTGTATAAAGAAGCATAGATCATAAATAAAACTACATAAATTCCCAAGTCTAGTGTGTCCAAAGCCATAACCAAAGATAATAGGTTCCAAGCCGTACATCACACAGTCTTCAAGCTTGGAAAGATGAACGGTCTGAATTAAGCTGAGCTAGTCCCTCCCTGGCTACCTGAGGGGGAGGGACGGAAGAAAAGAAGACGAAAGAAAAATGGGTCAGACATAAGTCTGAGTAAGTCTAGTGACTTTTCAGTGTGTGAATAAGGAAAAGGGTCATGATAGGAATAAACTGAAAATAGGACAGTACCAGAACAACAAACTAACATAAAGCTATAAGGCAGGATAAACCGAATATACATCACAACCATGTTTAATTCTTCTGCACCTATTTATACTTGTCCAACTAGCACCATGTGTTCATGGTGAAATGATCCCGCTATATCGATCGGCTCCTACTAACATGCATTTATCACGTGTGTCCTTCGGCCCCCGCTTGACTGTAGATACATGTGTTGGTCCCCCCACGGGGTGTATCAAATCCTATGGTGGCAACACGACATGATTCAAGATGCACAGTGTATAACTACTAATGCACAGTGCCTGCTTTTTCCACTCCGGAGTAAGTGCACGCCCGTACTCCATTGGAACCTACACTGATGCACCACCCGCCGATTCTTTTGACCGCTTATAATCATCCCAGAATCGTGCCCCGCCCTGCCTAGTTCAGGGTCCCATGATACATCTACGTGGGTTACTGCTGAAATGGGTCCCCGTTACTAAGGTTTTCCAACACACATGTTAAATTGGTTAAGTGTCCAAATTTACCTAACCCCACCCATCAGTTTAGCTAACATGTTGAATTGGTTAAGTGTTTCCTTAATTCACTTAACCCTACCACTCTTGACTTAGCTTTATTAGACCACCAACCACTCACATTAGACAGGTATTGTTGTGGTCACTGGATGTGCCGGTCGGTTCCAGGCAGTTTTACACCACAAATCAGTCTAACCTCGGGTGCTTTTTGGGCTCAATGCACTAACCACCCACATTAGACATGTATTGTTGTAGTCCCTGGATGTGCCGGTTGGTTCCGGCCAGTTTTACACCACAACTCAGTCTAAACTTGGGTTAGGTATATTCGTCTTTTCTAAATTTATATATTTATCCTTTTATGCTTATATGTAAATTTGTCAACAATTTATTGTCATGGCCCACTTTCTTTCTAAATCAAATTCATAATTTTTGGTAAGTAAATTATACCATTTCAGTGCCATACCATTTACATGGTTATGAACTAAGTGTGTTAATTATGTATAGTTCTCATGTTTTCCCCAACGTTACCCCCGTTGTACGTTCGTAAGATTACGTAGGATGTTAGGCTCGACAGTTTAGCCTAACTAATAAACTAAAAGGGGAAAAAAGGGGAACTTGCAGCATTCCAACATCATACAAAAAATATGGATCTAACTACAGATATGTCACATGAACTTGGCATAATATACTTTTAATTAAGAACTTGCAAACGAGATCTATGCAACATGAGTCATAAAATAATAGTTTTACAAAGAACTACCAAAATCTAGTTAGACATTAAGTGGTGAACTTGCATAGGGATTTAATCATGCTAATATGGATCTGACATAGAGACATGTGGATCTAGAATGTAAAGTGTAGATCTAAACATATAGGTTTACATAATCATGTTTTTAACCTACAAACTTGCATGTATTCATAACATGATAACAACACCTAACTTGCATAAAAATGGAATAATTTCTAAATTGACATACAACATATAGATATAATCACCAAATTATACAAGGTCGTAGATCTAAACATGTATGCATAATGGATCTAAAAAATTAGGCATAAACGACGTGACTTAGCCAAAAACTTGTATGTATCATAATATCACCAAACGTATATATGATAATTTCATAACATCATAGGTTTATTCACCAATTTCCGCATAACATAATAGGTTCGATAGACCACAATAATTCATAGGCATATACGATTGAATAGACATAAATTAGCATCACATGCAACTTGATACAATTCTATTTTACAATTCATTACAAACCATGTCTTTAATTCATTCACATCTGAAAGATAACTACACTTACAAACAAAAAGGAATTCTTGAGTTTTGGGATCTATATTCTGAAATTGAATTGCTTGCCTTTGATGTAGATCGTTGAATTTTCTTAGTTGAATTAGATTAGATTTAATTTTTGACATAGCTTCAATCTTGCCTTTGTGTCGAAAGAGATGACGGCTATTCTAGGTTCACCATTGACGGCATGGCGGCTCTTAGTATGAATATTTGTGATTTAGGGTTGAGAATTAGGTTGCTTTTATAGAGGTTTAATTAATTTAGAGTCGTCAGATTAATCCTAAAAGTAATCAAGACCATCCAGTTAAGATAGATAACACCTCAGCCCTAATGACTCAGCAGGGAGTCAGAAATCGTCATCCTTTCAGATATACCTGGGGGAGGGGGGAGGGGTAGGTCGACACTAGGGTCGATCTGGCCTGGGCAGGAATTTTTTCTGCCCTACCCTCTTCTGAGTTTAAATTTGAAGTTTGAATTTTTGAAACTTCCGAAGGCCATAACTTCTTCATACGAAGTCCAATTCATGCAAACTCAGACTCTATCTCAACCAGAATTCCGATACGAATGTAATGGCGTAACCCGTTTCCCTTAATTCTCACATTTATAATTAATTATTCTTTAATTTGTTACTTTAAGGTTTTTCAAAGATACGGGGTGTTACATTCTCCCCTCCTTAAAGGATTTCGTCCCCGAAATCTTCAAGTCAAGAAGAACGTATATCCTACCATCTAATTGACCATTTACTCAATCATCAAACACAGGCGTCCATTGTCCTTAAAAGACTTCTAATGCTTCATGATCATATGCATAGTGTGTGTACATGTCCTTATCTAATGCAAAATCAGTCGGTCTACTAATTCAGTTGACCTCCTTAATGCAAGTCAAGTTGGTGTCATGCGTCCATAATGTATGCAATATTCTCTAATCATACTTTCTACATGAGTGCACAATCATTCATACAAATGCAACATCCACATGATAACACATCAAGTTTCAATCATATATAAGTACATATATGCATATGCAATATGAAAGTGGCTGAGCCAATCTAATACCTAAAGTGTGTGTATATGCCTCCACGAGCAACCACTTGCAACCATCAACCATAAAATGTTTCAAATACATGTTTACATCCATTGGTTTCTACCTAAGGATCGAGAACGGCACTGAGGAAAATATTAAAAAAATAGATACGAGTACGAACAAACTTAAGGAAAAAGAGATCAAAGATGTACCCTCAAAAAGAAAAGGGTAGGCTGTGCATATTTTGGCCTCAGTCTCCCAAGTCGCGTCTTCCTCAGTGTCACTCCATTGAACTTTTACAAGTATGACTTCGCGGTTGCGTAACATTTTGACTTCTGTACCCAAGATACGAGTTGGAACTCTTCTCACGGTCGCCTCTCGTTCTACTTCTACGTCCTCTAATATGCTTGGTTCCAACACTTCCGCAGACTCATGTAAGCACTTTCGTAAGTGAGAAACGTGAAAGACATTATGAATTCCAGCCAATCTTTCGGGCAGCTCTGCTCTGTAAGCCATCTTCCCAATCCTTTCAATGATAGGAAACAGCCCTACAAATCTTGGTGCCGACTTTCTTGTGGATCAGAAGCGAACGATGTTCCTCAAAGGAGATACTTTAAGGAAAACCCTGTCCCCAACCTCAAACTCAAGGTCGATCCTTCTCTTACCTGCGTAGGACTTTTGTCTATCTTGGGCAGTCTTCATTCTTTTTCTTATCAAGTCCACTTTTTCTGAAGTTTCTCTAATCATATCTGATCCAAGTATGAGCTTATCTATAGACTCCCACCAACAAGTTGGTGATTAGCATGGTCTTTCATATAAAGCTTCGAAGGGTGCCATACCTATGGTGGCTTGGTAACTATTGTTGTAGGAAAACTCCACCAAAGGAAGATGATCCTCCTATGTTCCTCCGAAGTCAAGAATGCATAATCTCAAGAGGTCTTCTAATACTCTATTCACTCTCTCCGTATGACCATCGGTTTGGGGGTGATAAGTCGTGCTTAAGCATAACTGTGTGCATAAAGCTTCTTGCAAGCTCTTCCAAATCTCGCTCGTAAAGATAGGATCTCGGTCGCTAACAATGCTGGAGGGTATCCCATGGAGTCGAACTATCTCTTTAAGATATATGGATGCTAGAGATGGGGCAGTCCTTCTACTCCTAACGGGTATGAAGTGAGCGCTTTTTGTGAGCCTGTCCACTATTACCCAAATACTGGTATTGCCTCTTCTTGACCTAGGCAGCCCATCAATAAAGTCCATCGAGATGCTATCCCATTTCCACTATAGGACCTCTAGAGGATGAAGCAAACCACCAGGCTTCTTTTGTTCTGCCTTGACTTCCTGGCATACTAAGCACTTCGAGATGAATTCAGCTGCATCCCTCTTCATGCCATCCCAAAAGAAAATCCTTTTGATGTCTTTGTACATCTTCTCTCCAGCGGGGTGTATGGTCAACATGGAATGGTGTGATTCTTCAAGAACTTTCTTCACCAAATCCCTTGCTTGTGGGTCGCATAGCCTTCCATCCCGTCTCAACCAACCCTTATCATCGATGGAGTATCTATTGAGGTGACTAGAAGTATCACCCCTACTTAACTTATCTATACATCAACTAGCTGAGGGTCTTCACATTGTGCTGTCCCTATTGAGTCTAAAAGAGTAGGCCGCACCTCTAGCGATGCTAAAAAACCAGTCACATAATCGACAGAGGGTCTAAAATCAAAGTTGCCTATATACTCCAACCTCTGTCTTTCTACAAAGATAGGGCTTAAGGTCGGCCTCTTTCTACTCAAGGCGTCCGCTACTACATTGCCCTTGCCAGGGGTATAGGAAATCTCGAAATCGTAGGATGCCAAGAGTTCCATCTACCTTTGTTGCCTCAAGTTAAGATCTTTCTACGAGAAAAGGTACTTCAACGATTTATGGTCAGTATATAATTCAAACTTCTCACCTAGGAGATAATGGCGCCAAGACTTAAGCGCAAAGACAATGGCGGCCAACTCTAGCTCGTGGGTTGGGTAGTTTTTCTCATGTATTTTCAGTTGTCGGCCTCCATAAGCTACTAACTTCCCTTCTTGCACAAAGACAGCTCCTAATCCTGTACCACAAGCATCCGTGTATACGGTAAACATCTTGCACCCATCCGGCAATGTCAGAACTGGGGCTGTTGTTAGAGCTCTTTTTAAGCGTTGGAAAGCAATATCGCAATACAAATCCTAAGTGAAAGTTAAGTTCTTCTTTGTCAACTTTGTAAGTGGAGCTGAGATTTTCGCAAAATCTTTGATGAACTTCTGGTAAAAGCCTGCTAGCCTGAGGAGGCTTCGGACTTCGGTTGCATTCTGTGGGACCTTCCAATCTTGCACCGCAACTACTTTTGTGGGGTCCATAACTAATCCCTCTTTGGACACCACATGTCCAAGAAACCTTACTTCTTCCATCCAGAAGTGGCATTTGGAGAATTTGGCTTTTAATGGGTGTGCATGAAGAGTGTCCATGGCTTCCTTTAGATGCTGAGCATGCTCTTCCTCACTTTTCGAGAAAATCAAAATGTCATCTACAAAGACCACTACAAACTTATTGAGGAACTCCCTGAACACCCTGCTCATCAAATCGACGAAGTAAGCGGGTGCGTTTACCAAGCCGAAAGGCATGACAAGCCATTCGAAGAAACCATCCGGAGTTCTGAACGCGGTCTTGTCAATGCTGTCTTCATCCACTCTCAGCTGATGAAACCTGGTAGCTAAATCTAGTTGGGAGAAAACCGATGCACCTACAAGCTGATCGAACAAGTCATCTATTCCTGGGAGTGGGTGCCTATTCTTCTTGGTCAGCTTGTTTAGCTCCCTATAATCAACGCATAGGCAAAGCGAACCATCCGCTTTAGTTGCGAACACTACTGGAGCACCCCATTCAGAAATTCTCCGCCTTATAAACCCATTCTCAAGTAGCTCTTTAACTTGCTTGTCGAGTTCTTTCCTCTCCCTTGGAGCCATGTGTCTAACGGGTAGAGCAACGAGGTATATGCGGAAGTCTATCTCCCGTTTCGGAGGTAACCCATTAACCTCTTCAAAGACATCCGAGTATTCACGGACTACTCTAACAGACTGCAAATTCTCAATAGACGCATCAAGAGATTCTAGATAGCTAAGCATAACAGAGTTCATGGGATTAAAAGAAATTTCGAGAGTGTTGCCAAGGCGAGTCATGAGTCTAACCACTCTCTTTTCACAGTCGAGGATGGCACCATTACTGGATAGCCAGTCCATGCCTAGAATCAACCCATAGCCCATGAAGACCAAAACATAGGCATTGCATCTAAACCCCACACTTAATATAGAAATTTCCAAATCCAAACAAATCATTGACAAATAAGTTGAGCCCCCAATTGGATTTGAAACAACCAAGGGATCCTCTACTAAGCTGGTGTCTAGGTGCAGAGATTCAACTAAAGCAGTAGATATAAAAGTGTGCGATGCACCAGAATCAAAGAGTGTACGAACAGGATGATAAAAAAGAAAAACTAAAATCTCCACAAAAACATTTCTACCTTGTTCTTGCATAGGTGCCATGAGAGCATGAACCTGCACTCTAGAAGTAGATCCAAATTTCTGCCCTTGCCCTTGCTTTCTTGGGTAGTCCCTAGCCATGTGCCCTGCCTCGCCGCAATGGAAACAGCCACCCATCTTTCTTTTCTTCTTCCTGCAGTCCTTAACCAGATGTCCAGGAATGCCACAAAAATTGCACTTCCTCTTGTTACGGGTTTTGTTGTTTTTCCCGCCTTTCTTGGAATCTGTCTTCTTGCTCTGTGATCCTTCCCCTTTCTTATCTTGAGATGCTTCCACCATTGCCTCCTTCTTGCCTACCTTATCTTCTTCTTGTAACAGTGCCAGGTCCACCAGTCTTTCATAAGTCGCACCTATAGGTATATGGGACACAGCTACGCTGTGCAGTGGCTCATTCAATCCTTTAACAAAGCGGAGAGCCTTCTTATGTGGAGTGTTCACTAACTCCAATCCGAACCTAGCCAGCTGATTAAATTGGTTAACGTATTCCTTGAACGACATACTTCTCTATCTGAGAGCTAATAACTTCTCCATTTGCAGGCTTCGTTCAGCTTGTGATAGGAATTTCATTTCAAACCTCATCCTAAAATCCATCCAAGTTTCAATTAGTCTTTCAGCGTTAGTAACTTCCCACCAATAGGAATCTTCGTCTTTGAGCAACAATACCGCCAACTGTATCTTCTGCCTATCATCCACTTTGAAGATATCGAACAAATCCTCAGTTTCTTTGAGCCAGTTTCTTGCTTCCATGAAGAATTCATTTCCATTGAAGTTCATTCAATCCATGGCTCGAAAGTCCCTACATATTTTTGAGAAAGCATTTGCACGAGGAGGAGGAACCGCTGCAGCTGGGGGAGGAGGAATGTCTGCAGGGCCTGCGTCATTGGCCCTAATCTCTAGGTACCTCCTGAACCGGCCAGCTATCGGTACACCCTCTGAAAGGTTAAGATTCCCAGACATGTTGAAACGAAAAGGGAAAGATTCAAAACAAAGGATAGAAAGATAGTGCATATGGCTTTGGGGGATTATGCCTATTAAAGTGAAATAACACTTTTCTTGAAAAAAAAATGCTTCTTTTTGAAAATAGTTTTCAAAAACTTTTATCAAATCTAGTAAACCTTTGCTCTGATACCAAATGAAACACCCCACCTCCGTTAAGGTCACTCACAAAGGGAATACCTTAACTTCGATGGAGCATTATAGGTAAAAGACACAGATAATTTACAAGACAGACATATATATAAGCAGCGGAAAACAAACATTTCTTTATTTCAAACATGGTTCATAACAAAACATTACAGCAAACTATTTCAAACCAACTCCCAAATTATTACGTCATAATTTATGTCTTGATTATTATATAAAGAAGCATAAATCATAAATAAAACTGCATAAATCCCCAAGTCTAGTGTGTCCAAAGCCATAGCCAAAGATAATAGGTTCCAAGCCGTACATCACGGAGTCTTCAAGATTGGAAAGATGAACGGTCCGAATGAAGCAGAGTTATTACCTCCCCGGCTACCGGGGGGGGAACCGAAGAAAAGAAGATGAAACAAAATTGGGTCAGACATTAGTCTGAGTAAGTCTAGTGACTTTTCAGTGTGTGAATAAGGAAAAGGGTCATGATAGGAATAAACTGAAAATAGGACAGTACCAGAACAACAAACTAACATAAAGCTATATAAGGCAGGATAAAACGAATATACATCGCACCCATGTTTAATTCTTCTGCACCTATTTATATTTGTCCAACTAGCACCACGTGTTCATGGTGAAATGATCCCCTTATATCGATCGGCTCCTACTAACATGCATTTATCACGTCTGTCCTTCGGCCCCCGCTTGACTGTAGATACCTGTGCTAGTCCCACCACGGGGTGTATAAAATCCTATAGTGGAAACCCGACACGATTCAAGATGCACAGTGTATGGCTACTGATGCCCAGTGCCTGCTTTTTCCACTCTGGAGTACGTGCACGCCCGTACTCTGCTGGAACCTACACTGACGTACCACCCGCCGATGCTTTTGATCGCTTATAATCAGCCCAGTAATCGTGCCCCACCCTGCCTAGTTCAGGGTCCCATGATACATCTACGTGGGTTACTGCTGAAATGGGTCCCCGTTACTAGGGTTTTCCATCCAACATGTTAAATTTGTTAATTGTCCAAATTTACCTAACCGCACCCATCAGTTTAGCTAACGTGTTGAATTGGTTAAATGTTTCCTTAATTGATTAATCCTACCACTCTTGACTTAGCTTTATTAGAGCACCAACCACTCACATTAGATAGGTATTGTTGTGGTCACTGGATGTGCCGGTCAGTTCCGGGCAATTTTACACAATAACTCCATCTAACCTTGGGTCCTTTTTGGGCTCAATGCACTAACCACCCACATTAGATAGGTATTGTTTGTGGTCACTGGATGTGCCGGTCGGTTCCGGGCAGTTTTACACCACAACTCAGTCTAACCTCGGGTTAGGCATATTCGTCTTTTCTAAATTTATATATTTATCCTTTCTTGCTTATATGTAAATTTGTCAACAATTTATTATCATGGCCCACTTTCTTTCTAAATCAAAATCATAATTTTTGGTAAGTAAATTATACCATTTCAATGTCATACCATTTACATGGTTATGAGCCAAGTATGTTAATTATGTATAGTTCTCATGTCTTCCCCAGCGTTACCCCCGTTGTACGTTCGCAAAATAACATAGAAAGTTAGGCTCGACATTTTAGCCTAACTAATAAACTAAAAGGGGGAAAAGGGGATCTTGCAACATTCTAACATCATACAAAAAATATGGATCTAACTACAGATGTGTCACATGAACTTGGCATAATATACTTTTAATTATGAACTTGCAAACTAGATCTATGCAACATGAGTCATAAAATAATAGTTTTACAAAGAACTACCAAAATCTAGTTAGACATGTAGTGGTGAACTTGCGTAGGGTTTTAATCATGCTAAAATGGATCTAACATAGAGACATGTGGATCTAGCTTATAAAGTGTAGATCTAAACATATAGGTTTACATAATCATGTTTTTAACCTACAAGCTTGCATGTATTCATAACATGATAACTTCACCTAACTTACATATACATGGCATAATTTCTAAATTGACATACCACATATAGATATAATCACCAAATTATACAAGGTCGTAGATCTAAACATGTATGCATAATGGATCTAAACAATTTGGCATAAACGTCGTGACTTAGCCTAAAACTTGTATGTACCATAATATTACAAAACGTATATATGATAATTTCATAACATCATTGATTTATTCACCAATTTCCACATAACATAATAGGTTCGATAGACCACAATAATTCATAGGCATATACGATGGAATAGACATGAATAAACATAAATCAGCATCACATGCAACTTGATACAATTCTATTTTACTGTTCATTACAAACCATGTCTTTAATTCATTCACATCTGAAAGATAACTACACATAAAAACAAAAAGGAATTCTTGAGTTCTGGGATCTGTATTCTAAAATTGAATTGCTTACCTTTGATGTAGATCGTTGAATTTTCTTAGTTGAGTTAGATTAGATTTAATTTTTGATGTTGCTTCAATCTTGCCTTTGAGCTGAAAGAGATGACGACTATTCTAGGTTCACCATTGACGGCATTGCGGCTCTTGGTATGAATATTTTTGATTTAAGGTTGAGAGTTAGGTTGATTTTATAGAGGTTTAATTAATTTAGAGCCGTCTGATTAACCCTAGAAGTAATCAAGACCATCCAGTCAAGATACGATAACACCTCAGCCCTAATGACTTAGCAGGGAGTCAGAAATCGTCATCCTTTCAGATCTGCCCGGGGGAGGGGGGTAGGTCGACCCCCAAGTTCACTTGTAGGGTAGGTCGATACGAGGGTCGACCTCCTGGTCGACCTGGCCTAGGCAGGAATTTTTCTTGCCCTGCCCTCTTTTGAGTTTAAATTTGAATTTTGAATTTTTGAAACTTTTGAAGGCCATAACTTCTTCATACAAAGTTCGATTCACGCAAACTCGGACTCTATCTCAACCATAATTCCGAGACGAATGCAATGGCGTAACCCATTTCCCTTAGTTCTCACATTTATAATTAATTATTCTTTAATTCGTTACTTTAAGGTTTATCGAAAACACCTGGTTTTAAAAAATCAATTAGTGATTGACGGATCTGACAGTTCGTCATTCAATGTGAATGTGACGTCTCAAAAGGTAATCGTACCTTCAAGCCTCATCAATAGAGAAATACTAAAATCGGGAAGACAGCAGGGCTATGTACATCATACCAATTAGGGTATGTCATGACCATATCTAGAGAAACTAATTGTCCCTTTTGTATGCTTCGGAATGAGTACAGTTTGTTGGCCTCAACGGTGGGGATGATATATTCGGTACACTGAAGTTGAATGAGTGGCCGGTTCTATGTAGCCGGGTTGCAAGATGTTCTTGTTGAACCCAGTGTTTTTATCTCTAAAGGAACATTGTTCAGGATGTAATTCCTTACCTATTATGTGTGGAAATCAAAACTCTTATACGGGCCATACGGTTTTATTTGCCAACCAACCATGTCGAAATATGGGATGCAAGTTTTTGACTATAATCCTAGTTTATTTAGAGATGATTTAATAGACATTATTATAATATTACTGTATTTGATATAAAAATCCTTTGGGTATCGTAAGGGAAAAACACATGCCATATTTTTGTGTGGTCTTGTCTTACGAGAGTTCCATTCTATCAAAGGATTTCTAAAAATTAAGCAAGTTTCTTGTGATTTGAGTTTTCTCACTAAATGTATTCCAGACTGATTCGGATAATTTTTATTTCCTTAAAATGTGCTTTAGTCAGACCGAGTATATTTTTTAGGTTACGTTGGGTTTTGCTTGGAGCTTCAGAAGAACAGTCAGAGTCGGGGTATATTCCCGTATTTTCTGGTATTAATTTATTTTCGCTATGTGTATTGTATTTATCAGATTTTATAGGATGATCTAGTTGTGTACTCTGATTTTGTAGTTATATATATATAGTTTTCGTTTTTTGTAAAGAGAATTGATATATTATATTTTATTTATTCCGTTGTGAGATTCTATTTTGCTCTGATTCCATAGTGTTGGTGTTATTTTTTTCTTCTATTTTAACATTTCTTTCTTTCTTCTACCCGACCTTTAACTTCTTTCTTTTAACTATATGGGTTTGACATACTTAAGTTTTGGAAAGTGAATACTGGCGAATGTACGGGTTATTACAATACCGATGCTTATGGTGATAGATTAGGTGCGATGTTGATTTGAAGGATAGGTTGTCGCATATGCTAGTTGACTGCTAATAATATAAGGGAAAAATTATCCAACCCACGATTTGGAGTTAGTGGCAATAGTGTTTTTTTAAAGATATGTAATCATTATTTGATTGAAAAGAGGTTCAAATTGCATACTGTCCATAAAGTTTTAAGTAATTCTTCTCTTAGATTAGACTTTCTTAGTAAAGACAGTTTGAGTTCTTCGCCCCAGTACCTACATAGTTGATAATGGAAATGTAGTCATTAGTGTTTATGAATCCTAGCTTGGGGATGATGTACATGGAGTGGATGTAACTTCAGTATAATTATATTTATAACTTCAAACTTCGATATGTGTTATAGATAAATATGTTAGCTAGTTTGACTATCAAACCTTCCTAGATTGAGTAAATCAACATTAGTCGGTGATGGGTTGCTATACTAGAAGAGGCCATGGATAAATGTTTGATTTTAAGAAGATGAAGCAATACTAGCTTAACTTTGATCGTTGGTTCTATAAAGAAGTCAGATCTTTCCTAGTATTGTTGGATTGAAGGATGAGGCGCTATGAAAGTGTCATCATTTTGGATTGACAACACATCCTGATATGAGCAAAATATATAGTGATAAGAAGTTAGTATAAGACGGAAAAGGAATCTTAGTAAGCACGAATTGCACATTTGTATATGAAAAGAATAAGAAGACACCAATTAAGATTTCCAAGTGAACGTGGGTATAGATATAATTGGACTTCATCAATTGTGCCCCAAGACAAAGTAGGGTATAATAACATTTATGTCATATGATAAATTAAGGAATAGATGTCGGTTCGTATTCGCTAAATCTAGTAGAAGGACATCCAAACTAATCGAGTTATATGTGAAGTAGATAATGTTATTCCAATGTGTGCAAAAGAAAATAATACCTACTCTATTTAATAACGGGTTTTAGAAGAGCATCTATGAGCCATTGGGGATAGAGCTAAACTTAGTATATATTATCACACACAAAATGACGGGGAGACTAATACAGTGAACTGTATCTTCGTAGATCTCTAGCGGGATGGTATTATCGGTTTTAGAGGCCATGGGACAATCATTAGCATTTGGTAGAGTTTGTATACAACAATAGCTATCATTCTAACATTGGTATGACACCATTTGAGATGTTATATAGTTGTCCATACAATTTTCCTTCATGTTAGTGGAAGAGGCTAAAAAATTGATACTGGGGACAAATATGATTAGAGAAATCTTGATTACAATCGAGATCATTTAGTATTGAATGAAATCTACTCAAGGTAGACAAAAATGATACAAGGACAAGAAAAGATAAGCTCAAGAGTCTTTTTTGGCGATATGATGTTTGTCAAGATCTCTTCAATGAAGTATATCGTTTAATTGGTATTAAAGGAAATTTTATATTAGGATACATAGGTCATTTTGGGATACTTGGAGGATTAGGATACTCCATTACAAAGTTGACTTGCACTAAAAGATGGAGGTCATGCACAACGCATTCCACGTTTCTCATTTAAGGATGCTTGTGCATGGCTCAAGTGTGATAGCTAAACCAAATCAGCTTAATGATATCAAGATCAAACCAGATGGTTTGAAGCTTCATTAGCTCAATCATATTAATGGACAAGATTGAAGCATCATAGAAGGAAGGAGAAAAGTTAGTGAAGGTCAAGCAAGGGGTGAGAGAGAAGGATATTGCATAGATTAGATTTACAGTGTGTGAGAACTGCTTATTTGGAGCTCTTTATGTAACGACCCAAAAATTCTCACATTTTAAATCGACTACAAACCATACGAGTCTGATCCAAAAGGCAAAAATTCTCGAACCGTTATGAGTTACAACACATCATTACTAAACACAAAGGAATATTTCATTGTTATTACAAAAATTTTACATCAGAGTACACAATATATCAAAGTACTTCGCAAATATCAAAGAATAACAAATTGCAATACAATACACAGCAGAAACATAATTACATTTAGAGGAAGACTATCAACTCTTTGGACACAACTCTAGCTTCAATCCAGAATCATGTTCTATAAAATAGCTACAAAACCAAAACTACTAGCTGCTCATGTGGAAAATATGGGTAGCTAGAGTTTAGGTGGGAAACAATAAACTCCGAGTCAGTCATGGGACTGGTGTGAGAACCAAAACAATTATTCGCATTATTTTAAAGTTCGGTAAATCATTGGACCATGTCATATAACATGGAACGGTTTTTCCCTACATGAATATTAGTCATAAACTTTCGCAATGTTTTTTGAAAAATAAATCTATTATAAGACTCAAGTCCTATCATGCAATGCAATGCAAAGCGAAGGATAGAGTTTTACATCATAGCCAAACATGCTTGAGACACTAAAGTTCTCTTATATTATCACTAGTGCATAGTGTGGAAATCATTTTTTACAAATAAATGTATCAATCTTAGATGGCATAATGCCTTATCCCATTATGTCGCCAGTAGGTTTAAAATTGAAAATGCAAGGCTCATTTTAGAAGTTGAAAATGCAAGATGTCCAGGAGTCACACGTATGTGGCCCTCGGAGTGGCAGAGTCGGAGCACCAAATCCCAGTGAGCTCGGGTTACTCCTGAACATAATGTTCCCCGGCCTCTTCTGACCGTCGTCTTGGTCGTTGTTGACCATCATCTAAGGCGCCTCAATCCATCATCCACATAAGTAAATTTCTTGGGCTTCATACCATGACATCAATTTTTAGCCAGAAGGAAACGTTTGTCCTTAATCTAATGTCTATAATCCTGTTTTTGGCCATTCACGGGTTGTGAGGCTTGTCGAAGTCACGTTACGACATAAAGTTGCGCTATATCAGTCATGCTTTGAACTTCATCCACAAAGCTCTTCTTTTCAACAAGAAGCTTTGATCTATCAACATTTGGCATGCAACATTGTCAATTCACAATGTATAATCGGTGTTTTTTTAATATATAATCCTCTGAGTACATAAGTCTCAAAGGAGGGTGTTAAGCTAAGAGAATAAATTCTCCGCCACCAAACTGATATAACATCAATAGACATCAATTTATAATGCCATAACTTACATTGTCAGACATACATCCATTTACAAGTCCGTTCTGGATCTGAACAAAACCGAAGGCACCTTATTCCTCGTCCAATAAAGGAGAGAGGCTCTTGCATATCTAGACAATCTTCAAGTACGTCTTGACAACTTCCACTTTAAGCCTCATCTTGGGTGTACCTCCCAATCGAGACATCAGAAATAATTCAAATGATGTAAAGATCCTCGATCTTTAACCACTGTCTTCAAGTATCTTCAATACTCGTCGTACAGATATTCCGAATGGGTCAAAACCCGGTCCTTCTGAAATAACTATCACATCTTTAAAATCAAGTGATATATAAACATATCATAAGTCTCATTCCAACTCAGAATATTGTTTTACTCAAATCATCCGTTACACTGGAAATTACTCCCTTAAATCTTATCAAAGATTTATGTCTTTTAAACTCTTGTTAAAATCTTTCCTTGAAAATCATTTTCACTTTCCCATCCTATCCATCCCATGGAGCAAAACTGGTGATACTCCATATCCAGTACCCTTCTTATTTTGGTAAGTTTAATTACCTTCTTTTATTTCAAATCTAATTAAAGATTCATCAAAACTCTAACTTAGTTTTAATTTCCATTTCATTCATTTAAATCTTTGTTGAAAGATTTATTAAAACTCTAACTTTGTTTTAATCTCTATTTCATTCATTCAAATCTTTGTTGAAAGATTGTTAAAATTCTAACTTAGTTTTAGTCTCTATTTCATTCATTCAAATGTTTGTTGAAAGATTTATTAAAACTCTAACTTAGTTTTAATTTCCAGTTCATTAATTCAAATATTTATTGAAAGATTCATTAAAACGCTAACTTAATTTTAATCTCCATAATCATTATTCAATGATTAATTAATTATGGAAGCATATCATGTCTTTAGCTAGGTTAAAGAATATATTTTATTCAAGACATCATTCATGGAAAAACCAAAATCTAAATTGATATCAAATATAAGGCTTTAATTAGAAATCATATCAACTTACATTCTATATCAAGTTCTGACATCAACTAATAACGTATAAGGACTATCTTCCAAATTCCTCAAATAGTATCCATATAACTATGGAATCCAATATCAAAATATCCAAAGATTATTCCAATTCAAATCCATTGGACTTAAGTTTGAAAACTTCTAGTTTAATTTTATACTAAATCTCAAAACAATTATTTACTATCTTTAGTAGATTAGGTCAAAAGTCCAAAATTCAAGTCATAGTTCAAAACTTCATAATTCTTGCTCAAGTCAATTTAAAATCATTAATTATTATTTATCATTTTTTTCCTATTTTCAATATTTTAAAAATAACTTATTTCTTTAAAATCTGTTTGAGGGTCAATAGCGGCACTTGTGCTGTTTTTGTTCAATTTTGATTTGAACTTATCTCCAAATTTATCCATTGGATTTCAAAACTCTTAGATTCGTTTGAAATATATTTTCATTTTGAACTTAATATTTTTCGTTTTGGGAAAATCCGATGGTTGGATCTTCCGGTACTCTAATTTCAAGTCACTGGTCAAAATTCTCGAACTAGCGCTACGCGACAAGTCCTATTATGACCAAACTTCGATTTATAGTTAAAATTAAATCAAATTACTTCAAAAATATTTTATCAATTGTATAAAATATATATAATTAGTTTTGGATACTATATTTCAATTATTTCTCCTTGAAAACAAATATTCTGTTATTTAATCATTTTAATATTATATTAATCATTAAAATAATATTATTTTCCAACACTTATTATTAGAAGTCCAAATCTTCCTAAAGTCCATTATAAAAATAAATAAGATAGTTTTGAAAAGGAAATAGCTTTAAAACATTTCCCAAATATCCTAACCGAACTTCACTTTTTCAGGTTACTATTCATTTCAAATTTGAATTTGAAAACAAGCTTTATTAATTCAAAGCAAATTCTTACTTTTATGAAAACTATTCTTAATGAATTGAACTACCTTTCCAAATTATTTTGGATTTAAAATTTAAACTTTTATTTTTCACTGAATATTTTATTAATAAAATATTCAGTTAGATTCCGAATTGGAATGAGATTCAACCAATCACCATATAATTCAATATATGGATTTCAAACATCATTAGCATCTAATAATAGTTATTAATCACTATTAATATCCAATTACCATCTAATGGCATCATCAGCATATGTGTTAAGATCAGTAACACTTAATACCCAATCAACCCATTGTTAATTAAGGTATTAAACCTCATTAACCATTTATTGTCGTAATTGACAAAATTAATTCCACATTGACACATATCACATTCACATGATCATCCATACCATATCAATATCGACCAATGTCCAATCAATATTAACAACATTGCATAGTCATCCATAGTCAATTATTTACCAATGGACTTCTTTTCTTATTAAGTGGACATTTAAATTAGTTTTTCTTATCACTAAGTATTTAACTCAGCCTTTTGCTAACTTAATAAATTATCCACTTTTAACATGTAAATCACATCTTTTAGCATTAATATATAAATTATGTAGCAATTTATTTCCAACACATTATTAACTAATTTATCCAAACTTGTTAACAAAAAAAATCGAGTGAGGGGTTCTCATCGAGGGATCCACTCCTCCAATCTTATAGGGTAGGATGCTCTAGCACTACCAAGACTTCACTACCACATTACAACTCTAAAACAACAATGTTTCAACCCAAACAACTTCAAACTATAATGTATATATATTATATAGCACTTATAAGGGGAAAAGTTGGATTTTTTGCAAATGAATCTTGGTCTATATGGAAGGGTAGGTCGCGCATGGGTAGTGTGGGGACATGAGGAGGGTGCGTATGTTGTTTGGTGCAAGAGCGCGGGGGGGGGGGGTATAGTGGTGGTGTAGGGTAGCTGAGGTGTTAGGGTCCTGGGATATGGAGTAAAAATAGGATTTTTCGATAAAAAGGGATTTTTGGCCTTGTGGGGCCCACAGCCTGCGCTTGGGTTCATAGGCTAGTAGTGGGTGGTGTAGCCTAATGCGTGAGCTAATGGGGCCCGGGGGAGGATGTGGTGGTGGAACTTGGCAAAAAGGGGAAAAGAGGAATTTATGGGTATTTAAAGGGAAAAGAGAGGGTTTTAGATCAAAGAGGCCCACATTGTGGAGAACTGGGGCTTTGAGGTAGTGAATATGTGGGTGGTGGAGCTGGTGGTTATGGTAGTTGAGGCCATTGGAGCTAGGGTGGAGGAAGGAGGAAGATGAAAAGGAAAAATGGTGGAAAAAAGTAAAAAGAAACGGAAAATAAAATGAAAATGGTTCCTCTTTCCATTCACATGCCTAAGTACTTAGAAAATAGTGTAAGATGGAAGAATTGGACATGTGTGAGGTTAAGGTCATTACTTGTCTAATGTTGGAAGAGTATAGAAATGGTGGAAAAAGGAAATGATTAACTTAGTTTAATTTTAAAATATCTTTTAAAGTCTTTATAAGGAAGGTGTTATCTCTATTTGAAATTAATTTTAAACTCCATAAAACCATTAGTTCATGTTGATAACTCATTAAGGTTGACATTTACCGTATTATCAATATTTTCAAATTTTTCAGTATTACCCAAAACTGCTTAATTTCAATCGATTTTAAATGAAAATGACTCTACGTGGTTTCAACTCGCATGATCAAACATTAAGTCCAATCAACACGAAATTTGAAACCCCACAATTTTTCAATAATATGGCTCTAATAAAACTGGTTTCGTCGAATTCGGAAACCATTTGAAAAATGGCCTTATTTCTAGCTTTTACATAATTCTAACTGGTTTTTCAACATGCACTTGTATTACGTATGCTTACAAAATAACTCCGATTGACTTGAAATTTGGTACCTTGCCATATTTTAACGTCATGGATCCGACAAATTTGGTTTCATCGAATTCTTAGAATGTATCAAAATGTATATTTTTAGGTCGTCAAAAATAATATTAAACTATAGATTTTCAAAAGATCAATTTTAATTCGATTTTAAAAGTTCACTAACCCTATTCTAACCTTAACAAGATATAGAATCAAATTACAATTCATTTTCAATAGTTTTCCAAGTCTAAATTCAATATTTAATGGAAATTGAAATTCAGACCGTCTTATCCATTTAAAAATACTGTTTAAATGCTATTTTAGATTGACCAAAAATTTGGGTCGTTGCATTCTCCCCCACTTAAAAAAATTTATTCCTCGAAATCGAAGACAGAACTGAAGGTCATTTAGTTAATCAACATAGCCTTCGTTCTAACTTAGGATCTTTAATTTTTCAGTTTCTAAGAACTTCCCAGTTTCTAAGAACTTCCCAGTTTCTCAAAATTTGGCTAAAGCCTTAAATTTAGAAAAAAATTGCCATAACCTCCTTTGTACGGGTCAATCGGTACAACTACAACTTGTCTCCATAGACCCTCACTAATCAAAAATAAAAACCAAAAGCCAAGCGGCTTGCTAATTGGCTCATAAAATCATCAAACTCAATCGATACAATAAATATGTATCTTTGTGTTGGGCATTCAATTTTATTCCTTTTCTTAACTTCCACACTATAGCTTGTTTAATATATATAGATACATATCCCATCCCAACTAATTTCTAAATCAATTCAACATTGAATTTGACTTGGCTTAATTTACCATCCATTCTCATATTGGTTTTGTCGTTCTAAACTTATTCAACTTCTCTTAAGTTAAATTTTAATTCATTCAATTTACTTTCATACTTTCAATCCATTAACTTATAATAGTTAATTTAGCTCAAGTCATTATAAACGTTTGTTTAAAATACAAACATTAAATTTTGACAAATTTCTTGGTTCTCACATCAGTCAATTGGAATGGAATAATATAGTCATCCCACTTTCGAAACTCAAAAATAAACACTGATGATATTGCAATCATCATCGTCATCATCCCCAATCGACTAGAATATGACTCTATATCTACCCAGTATATTTAAGACTTTGGATACATGTTTGTGAGGTGTATATTAAAAATCTTCTTATGCTCGATAGTCCAACCTCAAATCTAATAATATACTCAAACTCTTATTACAAGATATAACCTTTCAAAACTAAATTCATTTTATATATACACCAATTCGTTTTCTTTTTTATATAGAATACTCGTCAAACTTATTCTACGGCATTCCTAAACCTATCTATGATGAGTCACTATTATAGGTATTACTAATCCTATCTCTAATGAGTTCTTTCATCTTGTTCTAATGTATCATACCCCTGAATCCTTGTAAACAAAAGCTCTGATACCAAATTTGACAACACAAATATTCCCACCTTTCAAATCGACTATAAGCCACACAGGTCCGACCCAAAAGGCAAAAATTCTCGAACCATTATGGGTTACAACACATTATAATAAAACACAAAAGAATATTTAATTGTTATTACATCAATTTTACATCAGAGGACAGAATATACCAGAGTACATCGCAAATATACAAGAAATATAAATTACAATACAATACATAGTGGAAAAAAATTACATTCAGCGGAAGACTATCAACTGCTATGGGCAGGGCTCTGGCTTCAATCTAAAATCCTTCTTTATAAAACATCCGCAAAACCAAAACTATTAGCTGCCCATATGGTAATATGGGCACTCTGAGATTAGGTGGGAAATAATAAACTTCGAGTAAGTTATGGGACTGGTGTGAGAACTAAAACAGTTATTTACTTTATTTTAAAGTTCGGTAAATCACAGGACCACGCCGTGTAACACAGAATGGGTTTTCTCCATATGAATACAAGTCATAAAGTATTCGCAATGATTTTTTCGAAAAATGAAGCTATTATAAGACTCAAGGACCATCACATAATGCAACACACATCAGAGGATAGAGTTTTACCATATAATATCCAAACAGGCTTGATATGCGAAAAAAATCTTATATTATCACCAATGCATGGTGTGGAAATGACTTTTCACAAATAAATGCATCAATCTTAGATGACATAATGCCCCATCACATTATGTTGCCATACAGGTTTACAACTGAAAACGCAAGGCTAGTATTTGAAGTTGGATTCCATCAATGACCAAGGAAAAGGATCTTCCTTAATAGTTCAGATCATCTCTATCAAGATATCCAGAAATCACAAGCATGTGACCTCATAGTGGCAAAGCCGGCCCACCAATTCCCGATGAGCTCGGGTTACTCCTGAGCATAACGTTCCCTGCTATCACCTGAATGTCGTCTTGGTAGTCGTTGACCATCATTCGAGTAGCATTAACCCATCATTCCCATAAGTAAATTTCCTAGACCTCATACCATGGCATCACTTTTTAGCTAGAAGGAAAAAATAGTCCTTACTCTATAGTCCATCATCCTGTTTTCGTCCATTCACGGGTTGTGAGGCTTGTCAAAGTCGCATTTCAACACAAAGCTACGCTATACTAGTCATGCTTTAATCATTATCCACAATGCTCTTCTTTTCAACAAGAAGCTTTGATCTATCAGCACTGGCATGCCACATTGTCAATTCACAACATATAATAGGTGTCTATTAATATATAACCCTCTGAGTACATAAGTCTCAGAGGAGGTTGTTAAGCTAAGAAAATAAATTATCCGCCATCAAACCGATATAACATTAATAGATATCATTTTATTATTCCATAACTTACAATGTCAGACATACATTCATTTACAAGTCCGTTCTGGGTTTGAACGAAACCGAAGGCACCTTATTCCTTATCCAATAAAGGAGAGAGACCCTTGCACACATGGACAATCTCAAAGTACGTATAGATGACCACCACTTATAACCTCGTCTTGGGTGCACCTCCCAATCAAGACATCAGCAATATTCCAAATGATGTGTAGATCCCCGGTCTTGAACCACCGTCTTCAAGTACCTTCAGTACTCATTGTATATTTATTCATAATGGGTCGAAACTTGGCCTTTTTGAAATAAGTATTGCATCTTTAAAATCAAGCGATATATAAACATATCATAAGTCTCATTCCAAATCGAAATATTCTTTTACTCAAATCAACCTTTACATTGGAAATTACTCCCTTAAATCTTATCAAGGATTTTTGTCTTTTAAATTCTTGTTTAAATCTTTCCTTGGAATTCATTTTCCCTTTCCCATCCTATTCATCCCATGGAGCGAAATAGGTGGTACTCCATATCTAATACCCCTCTTATTTAGTAAGTTTAATTACATTCTTTCATTTCAAATTTAATTAAAGATTCGTAAAAACTCTAACTTAGTTTTAATCTTTATTTCATTCATTCAATTATTTGTTGAAAGATTTATTAAAACTTTAATTTAATTTTAATCTCTATTTCATTCATTCAAATATTTGATGAAAGAATTATTTTTTAGTCTCCATTTCATTCATTCAAATCTTTGTTGAAAGATTTATTAAAACTCTAACTTAGTTTTAATCTCCATTTCATTCATTCAAATCTTTATTGAAAGATTCATTAAATCTCTAACCTAGTTTTAATCTCCAAAATCATTATTCAATGATTCCTTAACTTTGGAAGCGACACCTGTCATTAGCTAAGTTAAAGAATAGATTTTATTCAAGACATCATTCACGACTAACTCAAAATCCAAATTGATATCTAATATAAGGCTTTAAAAAGAAATCATGTTGACTAGTATTCAATATCAAGTTCTGATGGCAACAGATACCATATAAGATGTAATGATATCAATATCTTCCAAATTCTTCAAATGGTATCTATATAACTATGGAATCTAAAATCGAAATATTTGAAGATTTTGTGTATTCAAATCCAATGGACATAAGTTTGAAAACTTTTAGTTTAATTTTAAACTAAATCTCAAAAGATTTATTTACTAACTTTAGTAACTTACGTCAAAAGCCCAAAATTCAAGTCATAGTTGAAAACTTCATAATTTTTGCTTAAATCATTTTAAAATAATTAGTTATGATTTAATATAATTTTTTCCTATTCTTTATATTTTAAATATACCTTATTCCTTTAAAATCCATTTTCGGGTCAATAGTGGCACTTGCCCTGTTTTTATTCAATTATGATTTGAACTTATCTCCAAGTTTAACCACTGGATTTCAAAACTCTTAGATTCATTTGAAAGCACTTTTCGTTTTGAACCTAACTTTTTCGTTTTGGGAAAATCCGATTCCAGTACGCCAATTTGAAGTCACTGGTCGAAATTCGTGAACTCCAAATGCGCGACAAGTCCTATTAAGACCAATCATCGATTTATAATTAAAATTAAATCGAATTACTTCGAAAATATTTTATTAATTATCTAAATATAAATAATTACTTTTGGATGCTATATTCCAATTATTTCTCTTTGAAAACAAGTATTCTATTATTTAATCATTTTAATAATATTTTATTCATCAGTCAATTATGATTGTTAACAAAATATAATTAGAAATAATGGCGACAGCCATTCCTTTTTCCATACCTTCCTCCTTAGAATACGCTTCCTCACTTCTGTCACATCAGCTCCCTAACCCTCCACCCAAACCGAACCCACCCTCGCCAGATCCACCTCCTCTCCCTCCCTCGCTTCAGCCTCCTGTTCCGACAACCTTACCGCCTCCTCTCATGCATGTTCCTCCTACTCCTCCTTCAGCCAACCCGCCTCCCAAATCTATTCCTCCATTGCCCGACCCCCCTACCGGCTCCAACCCTTCCCACTCACCAGATCCACCACCCCCCGTCAACAAATCCAACCCAGATCCTCTACCAAAATATAAATGGTCCATCCTATTTTCTTCAAAGCCGAAGAATGCGAGATCTTTTGAAGTCAATGATATAGAGCTGAAATTTGAAGGCGAAAATCTTGTGCCAACTGACGATATAATTCATGTCGGTATTGAACAGTGGAGCAGGTTTCTTGTAGGGTTCTTCCTAGACTCGCCTCTGCCTTTCTCTACTGTAGTCAACTTTTAGAAGAACCATTGGAGTCTGCAAGGTACAGTAGAATTTAAATCAAACATAAGTGTATTTTTCTTCCGGTTTTCTTCACTGGCAGATCGAATTAGGGTACTTGAAGCAGACCCAGTCATAATACACAACAAGCTCTTCATTGTTAAACCATAGAACCTAGCTTGAGCAACGTCGCAAATAGTGTGAGGGTTGTCCCAGTATGGATAAAGATGTATAACATCCCCTTAGTCGCTTGGTCGAAGCGTGGAATCAGCTGGATGGCTACAAGATTTGGGAAGTTTCTGTGTATGGACTCCAATACAGAGAGTTTAAACAGACTCAAATTTTCCAAGTGTATGGTTGAGGTTTCTTCCGACTCCCCCTGTCGGACGCTTTTACTGTTTTAACTTAGATGGAAGTATACAAATGGTGAAAGTATTGTATTTATGGAAACCAGTACTACGCATGTTGTGCAAAGTTTTTGGGCATTCATCTGAGAAGTGTCAAAGCCGTATTGAACTGGTTAGTGAGAAAATTGAAAATGGAGCAAGCAATTGTGATAATACTATGCAGCAAAATGGTGTAAAAGGAAATGTTAATGATAGTAGAGTGAATGCTCAAGCTCATATGAATGATAGGTCAAGGTCAGTGCTTCAGCGCACTCAATTTAATGCAGCAACCAGATGGACCAAAGTCGTTAAAAGGAAGAATCCGGTGAGATTTGTTGTTAGTGGTAAACAAAAGGGAAAGCAGGCTTTGATAGACGCATCACTGCTTGAGGGTAATGTTGTTGGTACCTCAAATAGATTTTTGGCTCTGCCAGAATGTGATGTTGTAACCAACAGATATAAAATAAACTATGAAATTGAAGAAGGGGAAATTGAAAAGAAGATATGAATGAAATGGCGCAATTTGGCCATATAGAAGAAAACGTGAACAATGGAGTTGTTAATGGATCTACCCTTCAACAGCAATCTGATACTCTACAGGCAAAGAACAAAGAGAGACCAAATTTAGAACTGCTCATGGTTGATGCTTCTCCTCCTATTGCGGATATTGGTAATTCGAACTGCTTCTCGCAAATATGAGATTGCGAGGTGGGAAGCGATAGCTATAAGATTAACTATGAAATCGAGGATGGGGAAATTGATAATTACGCAACGAATGAAACAAGCGAAAATGGTAACAATGAAGGAAAGGAAAACATTGAAAATGCCATAGGAAATAATTTGCAAAGACAAGCTGAAAATACTACACCGAAACTTAAAGATGATTCTATCATAATGAAGGAATCACGGGCTAATCACATAGCTTTTGTTGATGATGACTTGCTGTCATCTTTTGGGAGCCCAAAAGTAAATGGGAAGGTTTGTGCAAAAGTGTTAGCTGATAGTGATTCACACGAGCTTGCAGCCTTTCCAGATGGCATCCGAAAAGGAATAAAGTCCGGGGGAGGGAATTTTCCTCAAATTCTGTTGAAACGAAGTGTAATGACATTGATATGCAAAGGACCTACGTGAATGAATGTGCATTAGACAGGGAAAAGAATGATGAGTCTGAAATGATTCCAATTGAATCTGCAATACAAGTGCGTATGTTAACGCACTTTTTTGTAAAAGCTGTCACACTGAATATCTGGATAGCATCGCGCTCGGATATGGAGAACATCGTCAGAAGACAGGCAGCGATTTGGTCAAAGTCGCGTCACGAACAAAGAAAGGCCCGAAACTCCTATCAGACGACCTCTTTTAGGCCCGAAAACAGCGATTACAAAGTTAAGCTCCATAACTCTTATAGATCTATGAATTAGCTTCAGTTTGAGCTTTGGTTTGGTTCAATCGGACTTACGGTTTGAAAGTTACGTCCGTTTCCGTGAATGGGTGTAATCTGGCAATTTTCTGAATAAAGCGCCGAAGCGTCACACAATTGGAGTACGACTCGTGCATCCTCTCTGGCTCGTGGTGCACCCTCGGTTCGCCCTTCATCGGATCGTGGCGCACCCTTAGACCACGACCCGTTCGTGGTACACCTCCTGATCACGACTCGCTCGTGACACACCAGCTTCACCATACAGCTCACGATCAAACCTCGGTTCGTGGAGCCCATATCACGATCCGATCCCATGAACACGAACCGACCCCTGCACCTGCTGATGCACGCACTGTTTTGACATGTTCTCATGCCACATCTTGCTCCTACTTCTCCGGATCGGTTACCACGTACCCCATCACGAACCGGTCTTCCCAGAAGCTCTCCTACAGCTATAAATACACCATTTGAAGGGATTTTCAAGGACTTTTTGGCTGAGACTTTCTCTTACATCTTGATAGCCTGTGCCATTACCAATTGCAAGGACTTTGCACCTTTCTACACATAAATTCTCCTCTTGTAATCACAATTAACACACAGATTATGTGTCTGCATATAACTGATTCTTGTAATCTATCAGTATAACAATAAGATTATAAAGTGGACGTAGCTACATCTACAGCCGAAAGACTATAAAAACTTCGTGTGTCTCCTCTTTATTTACTTTTTTCTGCATTCTGTGATTTATGATCTGCATTTGGGTGTTAGGCCCAATTTTTGGTCTAACATTTTGGCGCGCCAGGTAGGGGGGCACACCACAACCTCAATTTCTAGCTTGAAAGGAGACTCAATGGCGAACAAAAGGAAGAAGACTGGAACTTCCGCTCATGCTGATGATGCTAATGCTGAAGACACAAGGAACGAGGCAAGCCAGGAAGCTTCCTCTCATGGAGATCCTTCTACATACTTGACAAGAGACAAGATGGACAGAGTTCTCATTGAACTTAGAGATCATATGGCACGGAAAGATGATCTCCTCCAGAAACAATAGGAAATGATCAACCAATTCTTTGCTCGGATGGATGAAAGGCCGAGCAATGCTCAAGTCATTGGAAATGAAGCCACAGAAGCGGCTCGGGCGTCACATAGACTCGGGGGCTACCCCCTCGTTTTTGGAAATGCACAGCGACCGACTTCAGCTCCAGATCGGATGAATACCAGAGCGCAAACTCTCACTCAACTGCAGTAGGGATCAGCTCGTGATAGGCCACCAGCACTGGGTCGGATCGCCCCTCCTCAGTTCGCTCCCCACGAACCACAATCCAGCCTTCACCAACCTTCCTCACGAACCGACCCCATCGAACCGGATCGGGTCACCACCCTCGATCTATGATCCGTGAGCCGCGATCCCCATGCAACAGCTCACCAGCAGCCTCCATTCTCTCCTGCACTCAACGTTGGGTGCACCTGCTCTGATCCTGGTAGTTTGCAACAGCTTTTTGAAGACAATCGACACGCTGATCTGGTTCAATGCCTCTCGAGAGGCTGCACTTATCAGAATAACGTGGATGACATCAACCACAACCCTTTCACTTAGGAAATCAGGAATTCCCAGAATCCACCAGATTTTAAACTTCCACAACTGGAGTCTTACAACGGCAGGACAGATCCTACCGTGCACCTGATGCGCTACAAACGGCATATGGAAGTACTATCGTCATCAGGAAACGTCATGGCTAAAATTTTTTCCCCTCTTTCTAACCGATATAGTAGCCATGTGGATTCGGCAGCTGGAGATGGAATCGATCAACAGCAGGAATATGTTGGTCGCCCGCTTTCTTGAACAGTTTCGGGTCCACATCGCTCAACCCAAGAACGTCATGTCACTCACTACAATCAAGCAGAGGCCTAGAGAAACACTGCGTTCCTTTCTAGAAAGATTCAACGTTGCAGCAACATCAGTTGATCGCCCTGAACAACTGATGGTACTGATGGCAGCGGTACTCGGCGTTCTGGACAACACAAAATTCAAGAAATCTTTATACTTAGACCCACCACGGAATCTCAGCGAGTTCTACCTTGAATCGGATAGATTTCTACGTGAGGAAGACGCAAAGAAGGTTCTCGATGTCAACATGCTCAAAGATGGAGAACTGTGTGATTCTGGAAATGGAAAACGAAAAGCTGCCATCAATAATGATCGCAATACTCAACCCCAGAGAGGGTCCAGATATGAAAAGTATACTGAGCTCATTGCTTCAATTTCTAACATCTACATGGACATAAACGGTGTTGTCTCCTACCCAAAGCCTCCCAGGAGGGAGCCATCACAAAGAGAACGCGATTCTGGAAAGCACTGCATATTCCATGATATGGACGGTCATGACACGAATGACTGCAGGCATCTTCATGATTTGATTGAAGAACGGGTTAGACGTGGAGAGCTACCCGAGTATGTGAAACCACCCACAGCACTCGCACCTGCGCTTCCACCTCCTACTCCCCGGAGAGGGAATGACCCTAGATCGAGCTCTCGTGGGCTCATCATCAACTAATTTGGATGAGATCATCTTTCATTTTCTACATTTCTTAGGCTTTAAGATTTATTTTTGCTTTCATTAGGTTTTCCGATTGGTTGAATCGGAGTATACACATACGGGGTTAGGATGTATCCCCAAAGCGTGCTCTGGACTCGGTGTCAAACCAATCAGGATTTGCTTTGGTTTTGCATTTTGAATTGAATAAGGACTTTCCAAGCATGGATTATGTTT
Source organism: Allium sativum (assembly GCA_030737875.1). NCBI lineage: Eukaryota > Viridiplantae > Streptophyta > Magnoliopsida > Asparagales > Amaryllidaceae > Allium > Allium sativum. Next base: position 42,620,304 of record CM060913.1, read on the forward strand.
GGAGAATTTAAGTATCTTGTCAGGATGTGGCAGGATCCTCAACTTCGGTTAAAGTATGGCTTATACTTATTATGGAACTCTAGGTATGGATTATGCCTAGGGACGTACTATCTTGTCAGGCTGTGGCAAGCTTAGCTCTACTTCAGGTCTGAGTATGGTTTATACTCACTTTGGAATCTTAAGTATGGATTATACTTAGGAATGACAAATGGTCTTGTCAGGATGTGACAAAAGAAATCGGGTATGGATTATACTCGGTTTGAACTCCAGGGTATGGATTATGCCTGCAAACGGTCTTGTCAGGATGTGATAAAAGAAATTGGGTATGGATTATACTTGGTTTGAACTCCAGGGTATGGATTATGCCTTGCAAACGGTCTTGTCAGGATGTGACAAAAGAAATCGGGTATGGATTATACTCGATTTGGACTTCTGGGCATGGATTATGCCTGGAAATGTTGGCCCTTGCTAGGATTTGGCAGGGTGACTGAAACGTCCCTTGAGTATGGTTTATGCTCATTAGACACTGAAGCATTGTTTATGCTCAGAAAACTTGAACAATATCGCCAGGATTTGGCATGTTTGTTTTTCCTTTATCTCTTTACAGGTATGGATTATATCTGTAGCTGGCAGACCCTGCAAGGTCATGGCATTATCGAATTTCTATGGCTTATAGATTTCCTGGACTATCCAGAACACATTTTCCTTCAACCAGCAAGATATATTCTGGGGGCAAACTTGTTGACACACTTTTTGGTAAAATCTGTCACACTGAATATCTGGATAGCGTCGCGCTCGGATATGGAGAACATCGTCAGAAGACAGGCAGCGATTTGGTCAAAGTCATGTCACGAACAAAGAAAGGCCCGAAACTCATATCAGACAACCTCTTTTGGGCCCGAAAACAGCGATTACAAAGCTATGCCCCGTAAATCTTGTAGATCTCTGAATTAGTTTCAATTTGAGATTTGGTTTGGCTCAATCGGACTTACGGTTTGAAAGTTACGCCCGTTTCCGTGAATGGGTGTAATCTGGCAATTTCCTGGATAAAGCGCCGAAGCGTCACACGATCGGAGTACGGCTCGTGCATCCTCTCTAGCTCATGGAGCACCCTCGGTTCACCCTTCATCGGATCGCCCCCGTCGGATCATGGCGCACCCTCAGACCACGACCCGTTCGTGGTACACCACTTGATCACGACCCGCTCGTGACACACCAGCTTCACCATACAACTCACGATCAGACCTCGGTTCGTGGAGCCTATATCACGATCCGATCCTATGAACACGAAACGACCCCCACACCTACTGATGCACACACTGTTTTGACCTGTTCTCATGCCACATCTTGCTCCTACTTTTCTGGATCGGGTGCCACGTACCCCATCACAAACCGGTCTTCCCAGAAGCTCTCCTACAGCTATAAATACACCATTTGAAGGCATTTTCAAGGACTTTTTGGCTGAGACTTTCTCCTGCATCTAGATAGCCTCTTCCATTACCGATTGCAAGGACTTTGCACCTTTCTACACATAAATTCTCCTCCTGTAATCTCAATTAACACACGAATTGTGTGTCTGCATATAACTGATTCTTGTAATCTGTCAGTATAACAATAAGATTATAAAGTGGACGTGGGCTACATCTACAACCGAACCATTATAAAAACCTCGTGTGTCTTCTCTTTATTTTTTTTTTCTGCATTTTCTGATTTGTGATCTGCATTTGGGTGTTAGGCCCAATTTTTGGTCTAACAGCATATTTGAACTATCAATACGGACATGTTGTCTATCTCTAAATCCCATCACGTTGAGCTTGCAGTTAAGGAAACTAACTCTCCTTATTATTTTATAATAGAGAAGAAGATAGACAGCTTTAACTCCTTCTATTCTGGAATTATTTTTGACTAATTGCACATGGCGCAACCAGACTCTATGTCTGCAGTACTTCAGAGAAACATTGCAAGTGCAATGAAGAGAATACAAAAATCTCCAGCAGTTCAGGACAAGTCTGCCAATCCATATGCACATATTGTCCCACCTGTTGCTTTCAAAGAGCGACCACCAGACATCATATCTGCTCAGGTCACTTCGAGTTCAATTGATAAAGCGGGACCCAAAACACCGATCACTCGCAGCATGAAGAAGGAAATGTTGAGAAATATTCAAGAGAATGGATAGCAGTATGTCACAGGCGGTGTAGAATTAGGAGAAAAAGAAGAGGCAGTCGAATAAGTAATGTGACATATAATATACAAATATGTAAGTGGTACCTGTCTACCAAGTGTGGTAGCGACTAGTTGATATGTATTTTGCATATCACCTATTCTCTCATGTATTATCATATTTTTAAAATAAAAAGTGTTACGGATCACTATAAAAACCAGCCGGCCTTGCCAAAAAAATAATATTTTAGTAATTAAAATAATTTTATTTTTCAAAACTTATTATTTGAAGTCCAAATCTTCCTGAAGTCCATTATGAAAGTAAATAAGAAAGTTTTGAAAAGGAAATTTCATTAAAACCTTTCCCAAATATCCAAACAGAACTTCACTTTTTCAGATTAATATCCATTTTAAATTTAAATATGAAAACATGCCTTTATTAATTCAAAACTAGCTCAAAACAAATTCTTACTTCTACAAAAACTATTCGTAATGACTTGAACTACCTTTCCAAATTATTTTGGATTTAAAATTCAAACTTTTATTTTTCACTAAATATTTAATTAATAAAATATTCAATTAGATTCCGAATTGGAATGAGATTCAATCAATCACCATATAATTCAATATATGAATTTCAAACATCATTAGCATCTAATAATAGTTATTAATCACAATTAACATCCAATTACCATCTAATGGCATCATCAACATAAGTGTTAATATCATTAACACTTAATGCCAAATTAACCCATTGTTAATTAAGGTATTAAACCTCACTAACAATTTATTGTCGTAACTGACAAAAACAATTTCACATTAACACACATCACATTCACATGATCATCCATAAATATCAATATCAAGCAATGTCCAACAAATATGAACAATGTTACATATTCATCCATTGTCACTTATTTACCAATGGTCTTCTTTACTTATCAAGTGGACATTTAAATCAATTTTTCATGTCACTAAGTACTTAAATCAACCTTTTTCTAACTTAATCAATTATCCACTTTAAACATTGTAATAACATCATTTATCATTAATATATAAATCACACAGAAATTTATTTCCAACACATCATTAACTAATTTACCTAAACTATTTAACTAAAAAAATTGAGTGAGGGGTTCTCGCCGAGGTATCCACTCCTCCAATCTTTAAGGGTAGGATTCTTTAGCATTACCAAGACTTCACTACCACTTTACAATTCTAAAATAGCAAAATTTCAACCCAAACAACTTTGAACTATAACGTACATATATTATATAGCATTTATAAGGGGAAAAGATGAAATTTTTGCAAATGAATCTTGGTCTATATGGGAGTGTAGGTCACGAATGGGCTATTTGGGTATAATAGGAGGGTTTGTGTGCTGATAAGGTGTATGAGGAGGGTATAGTAGTGGTTTAGGGTAGCCAAGTTGCTAGGGTAGTGGGATATGTAGTAATAAATGGATTTCTAAGAAAAAAGGGGGGTTTTGGCTTTTTGGCGCCCACGGCCTTTGTAATAGCCTGCATTTTACGTATCGAAGGATCGTAAAATCTTTCTATTTTATTCCCTAAGGGTTGTATCATTCTCATATTTTAATATGTTGCTTATGGGGATGTGAGACATGTCCACAATTTTTACCAATTTTGTTTGTGGCCATTTTTCCCCTGTCAGTCTTATGCAGGGAATAACATTTGAGTCAGGTCAAACCAGGTGTTGAGACCTGTGCCATTGGAAAGGAAATGATGACTTCCTTTACATAGGGTGGTTACATTAAAGAATTTTGGTTTAACGGTTTGGGAAGTATCATTATTTTAAGATTTAGAAGTTGGTTGTCCAGTTTTGGTAAGCCATAATCGGCTGATTTGAGAAGGCCCGTTAGTGGGCTGGTGGAAGGCTATAAATAAAGGGTAAGGGGCATGGAGAATATTTTACTTTCCCCATTCTCTCATTTCGAAGAGCTTAGGTCCTCCATTCCTCCATTATTAACACCTTTCCACCATTAAAGCTTAGAGAATTGAATATCTGCAACGTTTGAGGATAGATCTATGCAAATCGAAGTGAGAGTTCATCGAATCGAAGGATTTGGATCAAATTATTTGATGTTCAGAATCTGATTTCACTGTTTTTGCTTCGATTTGGAGAATTGGCAAGTGATATGCATCTCTCACACGGATTCAAGCAAGTATATGAGTTCTGTGATCTTAATTTCATCATTTTCAAGTCATTTTCCTTACATCTACATCATGGTAAGTCTATTTTCACATGAATCATCATAGGATCTTATTTAGAAATTTAAAACAGGTAATTTTCATGTTATTTCACATATTTATGCAAGTTAGATCTATAATTATGTTCATATGTTCATTTGTCATGATTTTGGTGAAGTTTGCATAATTTTAGTGATAATCATTATATTCATGTTGTTAGTAGTTTCATAACATGCTTATGATTGTGTTGAATGAATTAGAAGAGATATTTTATCGATTGTGTTGATTGGTGAATTTTTGGTCGAGATTGGATTTGAATTGGATTGGTGTAGGTTTTGGGTCGGTCGGTCTTCTCCGGGTCGGTCGGAGTCCTTGTTTTGGGGATCAAGTCGGTTGGGTTGGATCTGGTCGATCATGCTCTGAAGCATTCATTCGGTCAGTCCTTGTGGAGGAACTAGGTTTGTCGGTCGTGAAGTTTGAAGTAGTGGGGGGGATGAGTCGGGTCGGTCATTAATTCCATGCGTCAGTCGCACATAGGTGGCTGGTCGGGTCAGTCATATTGGGAGCAATGGAGGAACCGGGTCGGTTGTGGGGTCTGGATCGGTCATCGCATGGGTCAGTCATTGCACGGGTCGGTCGAGCTGGAGTTACATAGGTCTGTCGGCCAAGTGGTGATAACATAAAGGGGTCAGTCATGATGCTCTACGAGTTGGCCTATTTTAGTAGTAAATGTGTGAATGTTATGGATTGTTTCAGACCTTATGATTGATGTTTTCTTTTGTTCGAGAGTGGTTATAACTTCGAAGTAAATTCAATGGGGAATATTGAAGTGATGTGATGTGTACGTTGCTAGTCGTAATGCAACGGGTATGATTACAACTCAAAGGTTACCTGAGTTGGGTGATAATGGTTTGATAGTCGTCATCGATGACGACTAGAGATATTGAAGGCTAAGAGATTATCGTCGTCATAGGTTCTAGTGGGCTCAAATTAGGGGTATAATAGAGACATCTAAAAGGCCGGTTGTAGGGCGAGTACTATGGGCATCGTGTATGGCCTAGATATGTCGAATTGTATAACGTATGGGGTTTTTGCTATAACTGGGGTTACCATTAGCCCCTGATGGATGATAAATTGTTTGGCCAGTCACACGATTAACTATGGTTTTGAAGCAGGATTGGAGGTGATAGTTAGAGTCTTTCACGCATGCTGGATGTTCTGTTTGTACCATCTTTTGTAAATTATCCAACGTCGAAGGAGATATTCCTTGAGTGCTTGTCTGATATTGGTTTAGGCCTTTGGGGCTTGTGCTTGGGGGGATGCTGAATCTGATTAGGATGGTTTACGTGAGATATGTATAATATGGATGTTGTGAGTGCTATTGTTGGTTGCTTTTGATTGCCATTTTGGTTTCCATGGATGAATGGTTTAATGTAAAGGCTATCACTGTCCGATGTGGGAAAGATGAGAGTTGTGTTCTCTCTGGTGTTATGGGTAGATTAGTTCGTTTATTTACCCATTCTCATATACTTAATTCTTGAAGTTTATTTGCAGTTTTATCGCTCTCTAAGGCTGTTGTCTGACTCATGGTTTTATGCTTCCCTCTTATTAACTTGGGTTGTTCATCCGATTGTTGGATGGGCAGACTAGGTTGCAGGTGACTGGTGATAGCTTAGTGAGGACGATGTTATTGTTCAGAGGCGAGCAGGAGGCTAGCGTACTACATTTCTTACCATCTAGTACTTGTTTCCGCTGTTTGTTATCCTTCTCTGAGTGTTGTAGTGAGGGAAAACTGTATAAACGCTATTGTTGAATCCAACTGTATGGATATTACTTTCTAATCATCATGAAAGTTTTGTGTTTTCTTCTTAACTAATAATACCTACTATATATGTTCTATTATATTTTATCCTTGCATTGTGAGTTTTACGACATGTACCGTTGTGTTTCTTACCTTGATGATCGTCCATAGCTGCTTGGCACACCTTTCAGCGCATTATCCCACTTGATTAGTGCAGGGGCTATGGGCAGTCTTCACATTTGGTATCAGAGCTCTGGTTATCGATTTTAGCCAAAGTTCAAGGATGTAATCATGTATTAGAGACTTACTTGTAGATTTTAGTTGGATGTATGCTATATGATATTATATAGTATAGTAGTGTTTCTACTTCCTTAGCAGCTTTTCTTGCAAGTGGCTAATCATTCTGATTTGCAGATTTAGAATGAGTCGACGTACTTCAAGGCATACTGCTAGGGAAGGGGTTGTACCTGGAGGGGGTAATGGCGGTACACTAGACTACCCAACCATGTTTGAAGCCATGATGGAGGCATTCATGCGAAGGGTACCCGCTCCAGTGGCAGCCACGGTAGATGTAGGTGTTCAGTTGCCTAGGGTTGTGGATTTTGCGAAGCTGTGCAAAGATTATACATCTCTAGGAGGAAAGCCATTCAAAGGAACGAAACCGTCTAAAGAGGTTCAGAGGTGGATGGATTCTTGTGTTCGTATTTTTGTAGACTTGGGGTTGGAGGATGCAACTTAGAGAAAGCTTGCGTCAAGGCAGTTGCAGGGAAGGGCAATGGAGTGGTGGAATTCTATTACACTTGAGACTCCAGAAGAGGAGATTTCATGGGAGCAATTCCAAGCTAAGTTTGAAGCAAAGTTTATCTCCACTTCTCAGAAGTCAGCTTTGTTCAAGAAGTTCGTAAAGCTAAAACAGAATGGTCATTCCATGCTTGATTATGTTTCTGATTTCGAAGCCTTGTCCAGATATGCTCGTTCGTACATTGACACACCCTATCAAAAGAATGAGAAATTTTTTATGAGTCTGGATATCAATATAGGAAGCCCATTGGTGGAACATCTTGAGAGCTTGTTTCTGAAAGAGGAAGTTGTTGTTGGTGCATCTAAGGAAACACTAAAGCCATAGCAAGATGGTAATAATAAGAAGAGGAAGCAGCAACAACAGAAGGGAAAGGATGTCCAGAAGAAGCAGAAAGGCGAAATGACTTGCTTTAACTGTTGGTAGAAGGGCCATTTCTCTAGTGAGTGCAAGAACCCCAAAGCTGAGAAGAAGGACTGTCTAGAATCAGCTAAGAGCAAGCACGTCGTGAAGGCTTATGTTTTGGAAGCCATACCATCATTTTCGAGAAATTCTACTATTGAGGAGAAGCGAAAGGGTGTCATCGTCCAGGGTACTCTTTCTTTCCGAGGTGTTTCAGTTTGGGTTTTGCTTCATACTGGAGCATCGCATTCATTCATTTGTAATGAGCTTGTGTGCAACTTGGGTTTGGAACTTGAGATTTGTGATAGACCATTGATCGTGACTAATCCAGTTGGGGGTTCGTCCATTTTGTGCATGTTGTGTCAAGGTCTAGTGTTGTCGAGTCATGGTTGCTCTTTTGTGTGTGATTGCTTTGTTCTTAACTTCGATGGGTTTGGGATCATCTTGGTCATTGATTGGCTCCAGAGGTATGCGGCAAGGGTGAATTGCGAGAAGCTAGAGGTGAGAGTCGCGGATGTGGAAGGGCGAAATGTGTTGATTCAGTGTAAGCCCGAAGATGGTGTCTTCGTGAGCTATTTATATTCGCTTGTGATTCCATAGGCTTGTCATCTGTACTGATCGCTAGTGAGTATGAGGATATCTTTCACGAAGTTAAAGGGTTGCCTCCGCATCATGAAATCGAGTTTAAGATCGATTTGGTTGAGGGTGCTAGACCAATCATTATGCCTCTTAGCCGGATAGCGCCTAAGGAACAGCGAGAGTTGGAGATACAAGTTCGAGACCTTCTAGGAAAGGGATTCATTCGAAGAAGTTTTTACGAATGGAGTGCACCAGTGATGTTTACATGACTCGTTAAGATTATATGTGGACTATCGTGAGCTAAATAAGGTTCTTAGGCCATGTTGTCTCTGCAAATGGGTTAGCAGTTGACCCAGCTAAAGTGGCAGCAATTTAGGACTGGGATAGACTTAAGAGTGTGACAGATGTGAGAAGCATCCTTGGGTTGGTTGGCAATTACCGACGGTTTATCAAGGATTTCTCCAAGGTAGTTACACCATTGATAGGATTGACAAAGAAGAACCAAGTGTTCATATGGGATGAAAAGTTTGAACAAGCGTTAGGGATCCTGATGGAGAGGCTGATGAGTACTCCTATTTTGACCATTCCAAGTGGGAATGAAGAGATGATTGTGTATACCGATGCATGTAGTACTGGACTTGGAGCAGTGCTGGTGTAAAAGGATAAGGTTGTGGTCTATGCAAGTAACAGCTAAAGCCGCATGAGAGGAATGATCCAACTCATGATTTGGAGTTGGTAGAAATTGTGTTTGCTCTGAAGATGCAGAGACATTACCTATTGGGAGTTCGATTCGAGTTGTTGATGGATCACAAGTCGTTGAAGTATCTTTTCTCCCAAAAGGATTTTAATCTTTGTTAGCAAAGGTGGTTAGAGTTTCTAGCGTCATATAACTTTGGTATCGCCTATACTCCTGGCAAAGGCAACGCAGTGGATGATGCATTGAGTCGAAGTCATGCAAGTTTGGGAGCGATGTTTTCAGAATGGAAGAGAATCGAGTACTTGGCGGGATTTGATTTCAGGCCAAGGTGCGAGTTTGAACCTGAAATGTTGGCAGGCTTATCGATAAGACGTACTCTTATCGAAAGGATTGGCGAGAGCCAAAAGCAAGAAGTGAAGCTTGTCTAGTTTATTCAGAACCTGGAACCAGAGAATAAAGTGTTCGAAGTTGATCGAGAAGGTTGGCTTCGAAAGAAAGGGCGATTAGCTGTTCTTGATATCGACGGATTAAGAGATGAGGTTCTGAGGGAATGTCATCACTCGAAGTTGATGATTCATCCTGGTGGTAACAAGATGTATCAGGACTTGAAGCGAGTCTACTAGTGGGAAGGGATGAAGCGAGATACTGGAAAGTTCATTTCCAAGTGTATGAATTTTCAGTTGGTGAAAGCTGAACAGAAGAAGCCGAGTGGTTTGCTTCAGCCATTGGAAGTTCCAACATGGAAGTGGGAGCAGATATCAATGGACTACCAAGAAAGAGCGCAGGAAACGAAATAATTTGGGTTATCGTGGATCGCTTGACCTATAGTGCAAGGTTAATTCTTGTTAAATCGACTAGGACAACATCAAAATTGGCTGTACTTTATGTGAAATGGATAGTTCGATTCCATGTATCCGAAGAGCATAGTAAGTGACCGAGATCCATTGTTCACAAGTCGGTTTTGGAAGAGTCTACAAGAATCTTTGGGAACTGAGTTGTGTTTGAGTACGGTTTATCATCCCCAAACTGATGATAAGACCGAGAGAGTCAATCGAGTTTTGGAAGATCTCATGAGGGCTTGTATGTTAGACTTCGGAGGATCATGGGAAGACCATCTACATCTAGTTGAGTTTTCTTATGACAACAACTACCAGTCGAGCATTGAGATGGCACAATACGAGGCGTTGTATAGTAGACCATGTAATTCTCTAGCATGTTAGTTAGAAACTGGAGATAAGTTGATACTTGGGCCAGAGATGATAAGAGAGACATCAGATTGTATCGAGATCGTTCAGCAATGAATGAAGGCAACCCAAAAACGTCAGAAGAGATATGCAGATAAGCGTTGAAAAGATTTGGAATTCGACATAGACGATATGGTTTTCGTGAAGATTTCTCCATTAAAGCATGTGGTTCGGTTCAAAAATAAAGGGAAGTTAGCTTCCAGGTTCATTGGACTATTTTCGATAATTGAGCGAATAGGAAATCTCGTGTATAGATTTGAGTTAACCGAGAAGATGTCGAGTGTGCATAATGTTTTTCATATGTCGTTTCCACGGAAGTTCATGCATGACTCGAATGTGGTGGTATCTTCAGAGCAGTATAATGATATAGAAGTAGAGACTGCAGTTGCGAGACCTCGTAATCTGCTTCGTGTTGTGGAGAATGACACGAAACAACTTAGGAGGAAGATAGTTAATCTAGTCAAGGTACAATGGAGCGAAGATGGTGACGATTGTACATGGGAGATGGAAGAGAGCATGAAGGCGACCGATCCGGAACTCTTCGTCGGTACGACCCATTAGTATCATGTCACCATACATCATTGCAGCTTGTTTTATTGTGTTTCTGTTAGAACTCTGCGTTCTAGGATAAGACTATGGATGCATGGCTTGATGATTGCTAGTTTGGATGATAGAATTGGATGCTCATGAATGATATGCATGCATAATTTCTTTGGTTGCTTTTTTTGTTGGAATTTCGACGGAGAATTTCCTAAAGGGGGAGAATGTAATAGCCCTCATTTTATGTATCAGAGGATCGTAAAATATTTTTATTTTATTCCCTGAGGGTTGGATCATTCTCATATTTTAATATGTTGCTTATGGGGATGTGAGACATGTCCATAAAGTTTTCCAATTTTGTTTGTGACCATTTTTCCCCTATCGGTTTTGTGCAGGGCATAACTTATGACTCAGGTCAAACCAGGTTTTAAGACTTGAACCATTATAAAGGAAATGATGATACCGTTTCCATAGAGTGGTTACATTAAAGATTTGGTTCAGCGGTTTGGGAGGAATCGCTGTTTTAAGGTTTAACAGTTGGTTGTCCAGGTTTGGTAAGCCATAATGGGCTGATTTGAGGAGGCCCATTAGTGGGCTGGTGGAAGGCTATAAATAGGGGGTAGGAGGCATGGAGAATAGTTTACTTTCCCTATTCTCTTGTTTGGAAGAGCTAGAGGTCCTCAATTCCTCCATTGTTAACACCTTTCCACCATTAAAGCTTAGCGAATTGAAGATCTACAACATTTGGGGCTAGATCTAAGCAAATCGAAGTGAGAGTTGATCGAATCGAAGGACTTGGATGAAGTTCTTAGCTATTCGGAATCTAATTTCACCGTTTTTTCTTTGATTTGGAGAATTGGTGAGTGATATGCATCTCTCACATGGATTCAAGCAAGTATATGAGTTCTATGATCTTACTTTCATCATTTTCAAGTCTTTTTCCTTAGATCTACATCATGGTAAGTCTATTTTCATATGAGTCACCATAGGATCTTGTTTAGCAATTTAAAACCGGTAATTTTCATGCTATTTTACATATTTATTCAAGTTAGATCCATAATTATGTTCATATGTTCATTTATCATGATTTTGGTGAAGTTTTAATAATTTTAGTGGTAAGCCTTATATTCATGTTGTTAGTTGTTTCATAACATGCTTATGATTGTGTTGAATGAATTAGATGAGTATATTTCGTCGATTGTGTCGATCGGCGAAGTTTTGGTCGAGATTGGACTTGAATTGGACTGGTCTAAGTTTTGGGTCAGTCGGTCCTCTCCTAGTCGGTCGGAGTCTTTGTATTGGGGAGAAGGTCAGGCGAGTCAGTCGGGTTGGATCTTGTCGGCCGTGTTCCGAAGCGTATGGTCGGTCGGTCTTGGTGGAAGAACTGGGTCGGTCGGTCGTGAAGTTTGAAGTGGTGGAGTGGACAAGTCGGGTCGGTCCCTAACTCCATGGGTCGGTCGCACATTGGTGGCTGGTCAGGTCAGTCATGTTGGGAGCAATGGAGGAACCAGGTCGGTTGTTGGGTCTGGATCGGTCATTTGATGGGTCGGTCATTGCATGGGTAGGTCGAGCTGGAGTTACATGGGTCGGTCGACCAAGTGGTGATAACATAAGGGGGTCGGTCAAGTTGTTGTATGAATTGGTAAATGTGTGAATGCTATGGATTGTTTCGAACCTGATGATTGATGTTTTCTTTGGTTCGAGAGTGGTGATAACTTCAAAGTAAATTCAATAGGGAATATCGAAGTGATGTGATGTGCATGTTGCTAGTCGTAATGCAATGGGTATGATTACAACTCAAATGTGTCCCGAGTAAGGTGATAATGGTTTGATAGTCACCGTCGATGACGACTAGAGATACTAAAGGCTAAGAGATTATCGTTGTCGTAGGTTCTAGTGGGCTCAAAGCTGTGGTTCAATAGAGATGTCTAAAAGACCAGTTGTAGGTCAAGTGCCCTGGGCATCGTGTATGGCCTTGATATGCCAAATTGTATGATGTATGGGGTTTTTGCTAGAACCGGGGTTACCATTAGCCCTTGATGGATGGTATATTGTTTGGCCAGTCAAACGATTAACGATGGTTTTGAAGCAGGATTGGTGGTGATAGCCAGAGTCTATCATGCATGTTGGATGTTTTGTTTGTACCATCTCGTGTAAATTATCCAACGTCGAAGGCGATGTTCCTTGAGTGCTTGTTTGATATTGGTTTAGGCCTTTGGGGCTTGTGATTGGGGGATGTTGTATCTAGTTAGGATGGTTTACGTGAGATATATATAATCTAGATGTTGTGAGTGCTATTGTTGGTTGCTTTTGATTTCCATTTTGGTTTCCACGGATGAATGGTTTAATGTAAAGATTATCATTGTCCGATGTGGGGAAGATGAGAGTTGTGTTCTTCTCTGGTGTTGTGGGTAGATTAGTTCGTTTATTTACCCATTCTCATATACTTAGTTGTTGAAGTTTGCTACTTGTTTTATCGCTCACTAGGACTGTTGTTTGACTCATGGTTTTATGTTTCCCTCTTATTACCTTGGGATGTTCATCTGATTGTTGGATGGGCAGATTAGCTGGCAGGTGACAGGTGATAGCTTAATGAGGCTGATGTTTCTGTTTAGAGGCGAGCAGGAGGCTAGCGTACTATTTTTCTTACTATCTAGTATTTTTTTTTCCGCTATTTGTTATCCTTCTCTGAATGTTGTAGAGAGGCAAAATTGTATAAACACTATTGTTGGATCCAAGTGTATGGATATTACTTTCTAGTCATTATGAAAATTTAGTGTTTTCTTCTTCACTAATAATACCTGTTGTATATGTTTTATTATATTTTATCCTTGCGCTGTGAGTTTTACGACAGGTACCGTTGTGCTTCATAATTTAATGATCGTCCATAGTTGACTAGCACACCTTTCAGCGCATTATTCCACTTGATTAGTGCTAGGGTTGTGGGTGGTCGTCACAGCCTTAACAATGGGGCTTCGCATGGGGTGGTGGGCTGTTGGTGGATGGGGCCCGAAGGACGAGGTGGTGGAACTTGGAAAAAAGGGGAAAAGAGATATTTTTGGGTATTTAAAGGGAAAGAGGGATTTTGGATGTAATAACCCGAAAATCTGGGCCAGTTTAAAATTTTTATTTTGGCAATTTTAGCGAATTTTGATTATTTAAAATGAATTATTTTAAATAATATCGACGAGAAATTTATTTTGACTATAATTCGAACGTATATATTATATACGTCGTCGTTAGAATATAAATAATTATATATAATTATAAAAGGAATTGAAAATGGCGCGGTAGTTCGATAATTCAATTTCAAACTTCAATTGAATGTACCGGGAGCAAAATAAACCAGATTTTAGTGAAACCAAAAATAATGGAATCTAATTGTGACTATCTTTCCAACGAATCCGAAAAATCAAAATTTCATAGCGGGGATCAAAAGATAGGTCCGGTTGAAAATTCTGAATAGTCGCTATGGAATTTCGGCCCCTGAAAATAGCCATTTTGCAAACGACCTCGGATTTCGACGAAACCACTTTTGTTGGATCCGTGATGTAAAGTTATTGCTAGGTTCCAAATTTCATAATTTTTTGAATCAATATGTGAGCATGGCAAAGGAAAACGCGTTTGACCAGTTTTAGTTGATTTTAATCGACTGGAAAATGACCATTTTTCAAACGGTCTCGGAATTTGACGAAACTAATTTTGTTAGGACCGTATCATCAATATGAAGCTAGAAAATATTTTTCGGGAAATTTTCTGGTTAGTATGTGACCCCAGTAAATTGAAATGCGCGTTCAAATTCAATATATAGAGTTATATGTTGATTTTGATGGAAACTGATCGAAACGATCAAATCAGTCTACGATACATATCCCATTGTGTTCGGAATGGGGGTAATTAGCTATGGACGACAGTCAGTGGTTTCGATTTCGAGTTCGAAAATAAAAGTTACTTTTTGGATTTTTAAAATTAAAATTAAAATAATATATTTATTTATACTACTCCTCCCAAACCTTCCTTCCCCGTTGACCAGAAATGAAATAAAAAAAACCAAACGAACCCCAAATTCTCCGTCGCACCTCCGCCTCCCGCCTCTCCTTGTCGCCGCCTCCTCCCCAGACCCGCCGCCACCCTTCCTCCCCTCGCCCTCTTCTCCTCCTCCGTTCGAAGAAACCGAGCCCGAAGCACCCAGTCTCCTCACCGCCTTCGCTAGAGCCCCACCGCCCTCGCCGTACCTCCTGGGCCCGCCTCCGGTCACGCCTGGACACCCCTCCGCCCACTCTAGCCATCTGCGCCCTCCTCCAACTCGAGACAGCCACATGTGGGTCCCCCTCTCCCAAATCACCCAAATCCGAGCCCCCTCTGCCTCGCGTGATCCTCCGGTGCCGCCCGGGACACTTCAGCTGACCACCAGTCCGCTACGACCACCAATTGACTCCGGTGACCTTCCTCCCCTTTAATTCGTGAGTTTTTAATTTAATAATTTGCATTTATTTTATTTTTCAGTTTTAATAAATAATAATGTGTGTAAAAATTCTAACTTTGTATTTCATATAACCGTGTTAAGGAAAAAAATCCGATTTTTATGTATAAATAGGTGGCAAATATTATCTTTTTTTTGTTAAAGTAGCGAGATAAAAATATATTCTTTTATGCTAAAGTAGCGGTATAAAAATATTATCTTTTATATTGAATAGCGAAGTAAAAATTCGATTTTTATATATTGAATAGCGAAGTAAAAATTCGATTTTTATATATTGAATAGTGAAGTAAAAATTCGATTTTTATATATTGAATAGCAAAGTAAAAATTCGATTTTTATATATTGAATAGCAAAGTAAAAATTCGATTTTTATATATTGAATAGCGAAGTAAAAATTCGATCTTTATATATTGAATAGCGAAGTAAAATTTCGAATTTTATATATTGAATAGCAAAGAAAAATTCGATTTTTATCTATTGAATAGCAAAGTAAAAATTCGATTTTTATGTATTGAATAGCAAAGTAAAAATTCGATTTTTATGTATTGAATAGCAAAGTAAAAATTCGATTTTTATATATTGAATAGCAAAGTAAAAATTCGATTTTTATATATTGAATAGCGAAGTAAAAATTCGATTTTTATATATTGAATAGCGAAGTAAAAATTCGATTTTTATATATTGAATAGCAAAGTAAAAATTCGATTTTTATATATTGAATAGCGAAGTAAAAATTCGATTTTTATATATTGAATAGCGAAGTAAAAATTCGATTTTTATATATTGAATAGCGAAGTAAAAATGCGATTTTTATATATGTAGTGAAAGCGGGCAACGAAAGTGACAAGGGACAAGAACGGCGAAGATTTCTACATATGAAGAGTCGTGGCGTTGGATTAGCAATTCAGTGAGAACTTCTCGCCTTTAATTTTATTTTTCTAGTTATAAATATATACTAGGATGCAGACGGTGTTTAGTAGCACCCGGCACCCGTCGTCCACAAACCATGGACGGCTTGTATGCTTGTTTGTTTGATTTTGATGTGTAGTTGATTGTGTGATGTGATGTGAAATGGAACAAAATATTTATATAAATGAAATAAAATATTTTATAGTGGAAAATATTTTATAGTTAAAAATAGAATTTTTAATGTGTATATAAAATAAATATTTATAAACAAATCGGACGATTTGTTTATATACACACATTTGACTGATATTGATTGGGACGATAAATTTTACACATCGCCCAACTGCACAAATAAAATCTGTATTTGATTGTTTGAAACCCCACACGGGTATCGGGACGATATTTGACGTACACTAATCCCGATTGTTTAGTTGTATGTCGATCGATTGATTGACAGACTGTTATAAGCGTTGAATATTTATATTTGATGCTTATACAGTGTGGAATGCACTTTGGATGATGGTTGATTATTCATCGTTGTTGATATATACCTGTTTTGTAGAAAATCCATATAATTAACATTATATGGTAATTGATTGGGCCTCATTCCAGTTTAGAAGTAGAAATATTTGAAATATAAATATTTGAAATAGAAATATTCGGAATGGAATATTTGAAAATATCAATATATGAAGCCGTGTTGATTAGGTTTACGCCATTTTGACGTGAACGATATTTATATCGATTTTATTCATTTTATAACGAATATCGAAAGGGATTTCAAAATCTGAAATTTTGAAAAGAAATGAATTCAAATTTAAATTGAATAGAAGTGAATTCAAATTGAAATTGAATAGAAGTGAATTCGAATTGAAATTGAATAGAAGTAAATTCGAATTGAAATTGAATAGAAGTAAATTCGAATTGAAATTGAATAGAAGTGAATTCGAATTGAAATTGAATAGAAGTGAATTCGAATTGAAATTGAATAGAAGTGAATTCGAATTGAAATTGAATATAAATGAATTCGAATTGAATTCGAATTGAACTGAAAACGAACTGAAATTGAATTAGAAATCAATTTGAATTGAAATCAATTTGAAATGAATTTAAAACGAATTTATAAGGAAAATTTCAATTTTGATTTGAATTTGAAATGAAGTTGAAATCGTTTTGAAAACGAATTTAAAACAATTTATATAATACGTTTTAAAAGGAAATCAATGATGTATATATTATATATATTATATATATAATATAATGGCCTGAATATAACGCGTCGCGCCGCGGCAGTTCGTGAATTTCGACCATTGACTTCGTGCGGACATTGCGGGAGATCCGATCGTCGGATTCTCCTAAAACCGGAACTGTTGGGTTCGTATCGAAAAGCGCTTTCTAACGAATATTAGAAATTAGAAATCTAACGGTTGGATTTGGAATTATGTCCAAATCAAATTTGGAAAAGGTCGTTGTAAGTGCAGTTCGATGGCCGTTGATGGAAATCGACTGTACGGGCCTTGATAAAATTATTAAAAATAGTAATAATTTATGTAAAATCATAAGAAATGATTTGTGAAGATTTGGGATGAAAAACTCCATATTTGAAAAGATAAAAATAGATTTTTATCAAAATGAACTAGTTTTGAACTAGAATTAAATTTCTATTTATTTTTAAATAAATAAATTTGATTTGAAAAGGGTTTTAAAAGTAACCAGAATTTCCAATAATTGAATAGGAATGGATTTGAATCGAATTTGTCTTTGTATTATTTCGATTTTGGATTTCGTGATTATACAGATGTTGTTATGGAAATTTGAAAGATATATATATATCGTTATTTCCAATACGATATTTGTTGGTCGTAGAATTTGATATTGAATATAAGCCGATATATTTTCTATTCAGAGCCTTGTATTTAATATCAAATGTGATTTGGGTTTGTCGTGAATGGTGTCTTTATTAACACTGTTCTTGAACCCAATTGAGAAAAGATTAAATCTTTTTATTTAGATTAAATGAAGTGTACCAATTAAATAATATTTAATTGGAATTGAATTGATATTGATTTCTGGGTTTATCGTGGACAGTGTTTTAAATAACACTCGTTCTTTAACCCGATAATTAATGGAATGTGATTTTGGGTTTATCGTGAACCGTGTTTTAAATGACACTGATTCTTTAACCCAGTTAACGATTAAAACTAAGTGGAGTTTTAATGAATCTTTAATTAGATTGAAAAGGTGTTAGAATGGAGTATCACCAGTTTTGCTCCAGGCGATAGTTAAATCTTTAATTAGATTTAAACATGAAATGGTAATTGAATTTACGGATAACACCGTGGTGTTAGATATGAAGTATAACCAGTTTTACTTCATGGGATGAATAGGTTGGGATTGGGAAATTAAAATAAATGATTACTTCGGTGTGGTTCGAACTCCCGACTAGTTTGAATTGATATTCAAAGAAGATTAAAGAATAAATTTAAAGAATTTATCTTTGATAAAATTAATGGGAACCTTTCCCAAAATATAAGAATATTTGAATAAAAGAATATTCTGGATTGGAATGAGGCATATGTTGTGTTTGTGTAACACGTGTTTATTATATATATACGCGAGTTGTTCAGAAAGACCGGGTTTATCCCATTCTGAATAACTAATTCGACGTGGTGTCGAAGGTGAAGACGGTGGTTGAAGACCGGAGGTCTTCACGTTGTTTGGGTAGTTACTGATGATCTTGATTGGGCTGTACACCCAAGAAGATGGAAACAGTTGGTGATCGTCCAGACGTACTTGGAGATCGATGGATATGCGGAGTACTAGGTGCCTCCGGTTTCGTTCAGACCCAGAACGGACTTTTAAATGGACTGTGTGTCTGACATTGGAATTTAGTCTGTGTGATTGATTTCTATTAAATATATATCTGTTTGGCGGCGGAGAATTTATTATTTTGCTTAACGCCCTTCTCTGAGACGTACGAGCTCAGGGGTTATATATTGATGAATATCAATCGCATGGAGTGAATTGCCTGTGTGGCATGTCTAAGTGGCAATTGATCAAGGCTTCTGTTGAAAAGCAAAGTCTTGTGGATGATGATCAAATCAAGGCATGTGTGGAATAGCTTTGTGTAGCGTTGATTCGCGAGCCTCGCACCCCAGTTGTGAACCAAAAACGGGAGAAGGACCTCAGGGAGGGCATGCGTTTCTTTCTAGCTAGGGTGGTGTCAGTGACCTACCAGCCCTGACATTTATATACTTTTCACCTGTTTGGTTGTTGCTGTTGCGAGGTGCCTCGGATATATCGGTTGTTCTCGAACCGATGGAGCCATTCGTTGGCTCACTTACGCCCCAAAGGGCGGGGAAACGCAGTGTTCAGGAATTTTAATCCACATCGGTGGACCGGCCCTGACGATCCAAGGGTCGATGTGCTCTGACCCTGAGGCTTGGGCTAGAGAGTCTCGAAGTCAGTGAGGACTATCTTTTGCCTCGGTTCACAAACGGAAATCCAATTTCCAAATACGTGACATTTGCGGTTTTATTTGTAAAGCCTAGTATGGCGACATAGTGGGATGGGGGCACTTATGTCGTCTATGATTGATACTTATGATTTGAAGTTGTTTTATACACTATGCACTTATAATAGTATCAAATGATTTGTTTTAAACGTATCAAGCATTCTTGGCTATTATAAGGTAAAAACCCTATCCTCTGGCTTGCGTTGCATTGTGTGATGGGATCTGGGTCTTATAATAGCTTCATTTTTCTTTATTTAGCATTGCGCTGTTTGTTTTATGCACTGGTATTCTTGGGAGGAAACCCGTTCCGTGTTATAAGGCGTGGTCCCTTGATTTACCTAACTTTGAAAATAAAGATTAATAACTGTTTTAGTTCTCACACCGGTCCCTTGACTGACCTGGAGTTTATTGTTTTAACCTAAACTCTGGGTGCCCTTACTTTGCCACGGGTAGCTAGTAGTTTTGGTTTTGCAGATTTATATTCACAGGATCCTGGTTTACAGCTGGAATGATATCCGGAAAGTTTTGTATCCGTATATCTCTTCTAGTTGTGTATTGTATTATTTTCCGCTGCTATGTATTTAAATGTAATTTAAATCTCTTATATTTCTGTGTAATATTCATTTATACTCTGTATATTCTTGTATTCTGATGTATTGTTGTAATATACAATGAAATGTTCTTCCGTCTGCGTTTTAGTTTGTCATGTTCTCAAAACAATCAGGCGTTTCGACCGGTCTAGATCGGTTTAGCGATTGATTCAGATCAAGTGAAATTCCTTTTCGTCACATTGGAGCAAGGGGGACCATGTGGTGGTGGATTGGGGTTTCGGAGTGGTGCACCTAGGGGGTGGACGGGCTGGTGGTCGTTGGTTGTGGTGGTGGAGGTCGTTGGAGCTGAGGTGGAGGAATGAGGAAGATGAAAAGGAAATATGGTGGGAAAAAGTAAAAAGAAATGGAAAATAAAATGAAAATGGATCCTCTCTCCATTCAAATTCCTAAGTGGTTGGAAAAGAGTGTAAGATGGAAGAATTGGGCATATGTGACATTAAGATCATTAGTTGACTAATTTTGGAAGAGTATGGGAAATGGTGGGAAAGGGAAATGATTAACTTAATTTAATTTTAAATTAGCTTTTAAAGTCTTTATAAAGGAGGTGCTATCTCCATTTGAAATTAATTTTAAACTCTATAAAACGATTAGTACATGTTAATAAGTCATTAATGTTGTCATTTACCATATTATCAATATTTTTAAATTGTTCAATATTAACCAAAACTGCTTAATTTCAATCAAATTTAAATAAAATAACTCTATGTGGTTTCAACTCGCATGATCAAATGGTAATGAAAGAACCCGTAACTTCCCCGTAAAGGAAAGAGCGGATACTTTGAGAACAACACACATCGGAACACAGACGGAAGAACATTTCATTGTTATTACAACAATTCCATCAGATACATGAATATACAGAGTATAAATGAATAAATTACATTCAATAAATATCATAGATTACAATAAATAACATATAATTACATCGCAGCGGAAAATAATACAAAAGCACAACTAGAAGTAATGCACGGATACAGAGCTTTCCGAGCATCGTTCCAGCTGTAAATCAGGACCCTGTGGATATAAATCTGCAAAACCAAAACTACTAGCTGCCCGTGCGGAAAATAGGGGCACCCAGAGTTTAGGTTAAAACAATAAACTCCAGGTCAGTCATGTGACTGGTGTGAGAACTAAAACAGTTATTAATCTTTATTTTTAAAATTAGGTAAATCAAGGGACCACGCCGTATAACACGGAACGGGTTTCCTCCCAAGAATACCAGTGCATAAAACAAACAGCGCAATGCTAAATAAAGAAAAATGAAGCTGTTATAAGACCCAGGTCCCATCACACAATGCAACGCAAGCCGGAGGATAGGGTTTTTACCTTATAACAGCCAAAGCATGCTTGATACGTTTAAAACACATTATTTGATACTATTATAAGTGTATAGTGTCAAAACAATTTCAATCATAAATATCAATCATAGGCGGCATGAATGACCCATACCACTATGTCGCCATACTAGGTTCTACAAATAAAACCGAAACACACGTATTGGAAATTGGATTCCATCATGAGTCGAGGCAAGGGGCAAGCTCCTCTCCGCGTTCGAGACACTCTAGCAAATGCCTCAGGACCCCACTATGATCCTTTGGAACCTCCAAGGCCGGTCCTCTCTTACTTTTGAGGATTAGTTATTCCTGAACACACGTTTCCCGGTCCTTACAGACCTATATCCGAGGCGCCTCGTATCCAACAACCACACAGGTGAAAAGTATATAAATGTCAGGGCTGGTAGGTCACTGACACCACCCTAGCTAGAAAGAAACGTCGTGCACTCCTTGGGTCCATATCCCGTTTTTGACTCATACCGAAGTGTGAGGCTCGCGAATTCACGTTATACACAAAGCTATGCCACACAGGCCGTGCTTTGATCATCAACCACAAGACTTTGCTTTTCAACAGAAGCCTTGATCAATTGCCACTTACGCATGCCACATTGGCAATTCACTCCATGCGACTGATGTCCACCGATATACAACCTCTGAGCTCGTACGTCTCAGAGATGGGCGTTAAGCAAGAGAATAAATTCTCTGCCGCCAAACAGATGTATATTCAATAGAGATCAATCAACACAGAATAAAATCCAATGTCAGACACACAATCCATTTACAAGTTCGTTCTGGGTCTGAACGAAACCGGAGGCACTTTCCTCGCATATCCATCCATCTCCAGGTACGCCTGGACGATCACCAACTGATTCCCTCATCCTGGGTGTACAGCCCAATCAAGATCATCAGTAATCACCCAAACGATGTGAAGACTTCCGGTCTTCAACCACCGTCTTCAT
The DNA here is from genome assembly GCA_030737875.1 of Allium sativum. Taxonomy (NCBI): domain Eukaryota; kingdom Viridiplantae; phylum Streptophyta; class Magnoliopsida; order Asparagales; family Amaryllidaceae; genus Allium; species Allium sativum. The sequence continues at coordinate 42,642,546 of CM060913.1, forward strand.
CTTCGACATCTCGTCGAATCGGTTATTCAGAATAGGTATAACCCGGCCTTTCTGAATAACCCACGTATATAATTAACAAATGTTACACAAACACAATGAACGCCTCATTCCAATTCAGAATATTCTTTTACTCACAAAATCACATTCTTAGGGAAAGGTTCCCATTAATTTTATCAAAGATAAATTCTTCTAAATTTATTCTTTAATCTTCCTTTGGATATCATTTCAAACTAGTCGGGATTAACGAACCACACCGAAGTAATTATTTAGTTTATTTCCCGATCCCAACCTATATATCCCATGGAGAAAAACTGGTGATACTCCATTCCTAACACCACGGTGTTATCAGTAAAATTAATTACCATTTCACGTTCAAATCTAATTAAAGATTTAACTATCGCTTTGGAGCAAAACTGGTGATACTCCACTCTCGATCACTTTTCAGATTTGATAATTTAAATTATCAAATCACATTTTAATCTAATTAAAGATTCATTAAAACTCCACTTAGTTTTAATCTTTTCAGAAATCGATATCTTGCCTTTAACTGGGTTAAAGAACCAATGTCATCTAAAACACGACTCACGATAAACCAAAATCACATTTGATATTAAATGCAAGGCTCTGAATAGAAAATATACCGGCTTATATTCAATATCAAATTCTGAAACCAACCAATATCGTATTGGAAATAACGATATAAAATATATCTTCCAAATTCCCATAACAATATCTGTATAGTCACGAAATCCAACATCGAAATATTCCGAAGATAATTTCGATTCAACTCCAGTCCAATCCACGTATTGGAAATATCGATTATTTTTAAAATCACTTTCAAATTCAATTTATTTATTTCAAAAATAAATTGATTTTAATTCTAGCTCAAAACTAGTTCATTTCGATAGAAATCTATTTTTATCTATTCAAATGTGGAATTTTCCAGCCCAATTCTTTCCAATTCACATATTATAATTTTACACAAATTATAGATATTTTTAATAATTTTATCAAGGCCCGTACAGTCGATTTCCATCAACGGCCATCGAACTGCACTTACAGCGACCTTTTCTGAAATTGATTTGGACATAATTCCAAATCCAACCATTAGATTTCAAATTTCTAATATTCATTGGAAAGCTCTTTTCGATACGAACCCAACGGTTCCGGTTTTAGGAGAATCCGACGGTCGGATCTCCCGCAACGTCCGTTTGAAATAAATGGTCGAAATTCACGAACTGCCGCGGCGCGGCGCGTTCTATTCAGGCCATTATATATATAATATATATATATATATATATTATATATATATATATATATATTTCGTCGATTTCTATTTAAAGCGAATTTTATAAATCGTTTTAAATTCGTTTCAAAAACAATTCAACTTCTATATTCAATTTCAAATCGATTTGATTTCAATTCAACTCGAATTCATTTCCATTTTATTTAATTCGAATTCAAATTCATTTCAATTCAAATTCAGATTCGTTTCAATTCAAATTGATTTCAATTTAATTTCAATTCGAATTCAATTAAATTTCAGTTCGTTTTCAATTCAACTTGAATTTGTTTTATATTCAATTCCATTCGAAGTCCTTTTATATTCAATTCAAATTCGTTTTCTTTTCAATTCGAATTTGCTATAATATTCATTTCAATTTGAATAAAATCAATATAAATATCGTTCACGTCAAAATGGCGCAAAACTAATCAACACGGCTTTATATTTTTCACAACTTCTTTATTCTATTCTATTCAACAAATGAATATTTTTCCCATTCAACACATGAATCTATATTTCTTTCAACACACGACTTCTCTCAACACATGAGTGCTGTCAACACATCACTATTGTTGTTATGCAAAATATTTTATAAAACTATGGTATCTATCGTTTGATTTTAATTAGACTCCACCGTGAAGTAGATTCTAATTGTAAATATGATAAAGATGTGAATTTGATTATTAAAATATTTCACTCAACACATGAATAGATTCAACACATGAATTTTCCTTTATAATATTCATTATTTTCCCGATTGGAATGAGGCCCAATCAATCACCATATAATGTTAATTATATGGATTCCATACAACACATGTATATAATAGTATTGAAAAATAATCAACCATCAACCAAAGTGCACTACACTGTATAAGCATCAAATATAGATATCTGACGCTTATAACAGCCTGTCAATCGATCGATCGACATATTTAATCAATCAGGATGAGTGAACATCAAATTTCATCCCAACACCCGTGTGGGGTTTCAAACAATCAAACACAGATTTTAGTTGTGCAGTTGGGCGATGTGTAAAATTTATCGACCCAATCAATGTCCATCAAATAAGTGTACATAAACAAACCGTCTGGTTTGTTTATGAATATTTTATTTATTCACATTCACTATATTCATCTTCACGTTAAAAATTATATTTTTAACGATAAAATGTTTTACTTTAACATATGAATTTCTATTCATTTCATTCTTTAAATAAAATGATATTCTTATTTTTCTAACTTATTTTAGAAAATTTCGGCGGCATAACGGCACGATACTAGAAACGGGACGAGGCCTAGCCTTATCCCTGGTCTAGTGAAGGCCCACGCCATTCACACATCAATCAAATCCATTCATTTCACCAATCAATTCAATTCAAACCAATTAGACTGACTAACTACACAACCAAACAATTTAACAAACAAGCCATCCATGGTCTGTGGATGACGGGTGTCGGGTGCTGCTAAGCACCGTCTGCATCCTAGTATATATATATAACTAGAAAAAGAGAATTTGAGTGAGAAGTTCTCACCGAAAGCTATCCACTCATCTTGAATCTTCTTTTATAGAAATCTTCGTCGTTCTCGCCTTTTCATCTCCTTTGTTGCCCGTAGCCACTACATATAGAAATCACACATTTTTATATTTTGATGTCTTTAAAATAAAAATCACATTTTTATTCACTTTCAATTTAAAAATCATATTTTTATAATCACTTCATACCTTTAAAAATTGAATTTTTTACTTCGCTACACTTTATATAAAAATCAAATTTTTACTATGTTATTCAATATATAAAAATCGACTTTTTATTACTATGTTATATAGATAAAAATTATATTTTTATCACGCTATTCCTCATATAAAGATTTTGCATTTTCAAAAATAAAGACTTCGCCTTTTCAGAAATATAAATTTCGCCTTTATAAAAATAAAGTTTATATTTCTCTCGAAGTAAAAATCATATTTTTACTTCACTACTCATATCAAAATATCGTCTTTTCATATTTAAAAATAAAATCTTTTCTAATTTAAAAATCAAATCTTTTCTAATTTAAAAATCAAATCTTTTCTAATTTAAAAATCAAATCTTTTCTCCCTTTTTATTTATTTATTTATATATAATATAAATTTCAGATTTAAAAACAATTTTAATTCAAATTAAATTTCAGATTTATCATTTTAAGTAATTAGCATAAAAGAAAAATAAAATAAATAAAAATTACCTTTTTCTTTCATTGTTGATCACGCCGGAGGGGGAAAGAGGCGGCGCTTTTCGAATTGGAGAGGGAGAGGACGGGATCGGCGAGAGGGGGAGGTGGAAGCGGGGCGGCTCGCGGCGCCGCTGGGGGTGGGGTCTCGAGCGAGGTGGCTGCATCGACTGGGGGGGGGGTTGCTGCGCGCGAGGGTTCTCGAATCGGACGTGGAGGGAGGGAGGGGGTTCGGGCTTTAACGGTGGTCAGGGCGGAAGGTGGAGGCTCTCGAATCGAAGGGGAAGGAGGGGAGAGGAGGGGCTCGATGTAGGGGCGGCGGCACACAAGGAGGAGGAGCGGTGGCTGCTCCGCCCCGTCCTTCCTCTTCTTCTTCTTTTTTTATTGTGAAGAATGAAATTAATCGGGGGGGGGGGGGCAGAACGAGGTTAAGGGGAAGAAAGGGGTTTATTTTATTTTTTTATTATTTAATTATTTTATTCTCTAAAAAGTTGACTTTTACATACGAACTCAGAATCGAACCCACCGACTGTCGTCCCTAGCATATTACCCCTATTCCGAACACAATGGGATATGTATCGTAGGTTGATTTGATCGTTTGAATCAGTTTCCGTTAAATTTACATTTAAATCACTATATTGAATTTTAAACGTACATTTCAAATTACCGAGGTCACATATTAACTTTAAAAATTCTAGAAAAATATTTTCTAGCTTCGTATTGACGATACGGTCCTAACAAAACTAGTTTCGTCGAATTCTGAGACCGTTGGAAAAATGGTCAATTTCCAGTCGATTAAAATCAACTTAAACCGGTCAAACGCGTTTTCCTTTGCCACGCTCACATATTGATTCGAAAAATTATGAAATTTGGAATCTAGCAATAACTTTACACTGCGGATCCAACAAAAGTGGTTTCGTCGAAATCCGAGGTCGTTTGCAAAATGTCCATTTTTAAGGGCCTGAATTCCATAGCGACTATTCAGAATTTTCAACTGGACATATCTTTTGATTCCCGCTATGAAATTTTGATTTTTCGGATTCGTTGGAAAGATATCACCAATTAGATCCTAATGTTTTTGGTTTCACTAAAATCCGGATTGTTTTGCACCCGGTATGTTCAATTGAAGTTTGAAATCGAATTATCGAACTACAGCGCCATTTTCAATTCTATTTATAATTATATATAAATATTTATATTCTAACGACGACGTATATAAATATATACGTTCGAATTATATTCAAAATAAATTTCTCGTCGATTTTATTTAAAATAATCCATTTTAAATAATCAAAATTCGCTAAAATAGCCAAAATAAAAATTTTAAACTGGCCCAGATTTTCGGGTTGTTACAATCTCCCCCACTTAAAACTTTTCGTCCCCGAAAAGGAACAAAGTCGAAAGTGGTTTGATCAATCAACTCTACGTTCGATCTGGCTTTCATTTTCCAACTTTTCAGTTTCTGAAAATTTTCAAATTCTTCAAAAATTTGGCTAACACCCTAAATTTTCGAAAAATTTCGCCATAACCTCCCCTGCACCGGGAGCATCGGAGAATTTCAAATAGCTTCCCCAGTCCTTCAGATCTCAAAAATAAAAAGAAAAAGCCAAGCGGCTAGCCAATAGGCTCATAAAATCATCATCACCCAAACAAAACAGGAAATTATGTAGTAAACATGTACCTATTTGTCGGGCAAACAAATTTTATTCTCTGCTCTAGCCTCCTTGCTATGACCTGTTCAATGTAAGTATATGTATATGCAAGCAGTTGCGACCAATTATCAATACAATTCAATATTTGATGCAATTAGGCATAATGGTTCAGAATTAGCAAACAAATAGGCAAACAACACAAACATCAATCAATTAGTGGATTAGAGTTTCAAATTCATAATTTTGATATATATACAAAAAAGCATGTTTTTGATGCCAATTCACCACAATGTGTTCTAACTATATTAATTTTGGTTCTCACACCAGCCTAATGGAAATATATAGAAGTCACACCTTCGAAACACGAATATAAATACTGATGATGTGGCCACATCATCAGAATTATCCCCGGGCGTCTAGAATGTGACTCTATATCTATCCAGTATATTAAAACTTCGAATATACGTTCATGACGCGTATACGCGAAATCTATATATACTCGATTGTCCATATTCAAAATAAATAAATATTCAAATACGTATAAAACGATTTAAATTTTCAAAACAAAATTGTTTTCATTTGGAAAATATACTCTTCACACCCATTCTAGGATACTACTGATCCTATCTCTAACAAGTCATTCTAATTGGATATTACTAATCCAATATCTGATGAATTCTTTCGTATGGTTCTAATGTGTCTTGTTCTCGAGCTCTGTAAACTAAAGCTCTAATACCAACTGAAAGAATCCGTAACTTCCCCGTAAAGGAAAGAGCGGATACTTTGAGAACAACACACATCGGAACACAGACGGAAGAACATTTCATTGTTATTACAACAATTCCATCAGATACATGAATATACAGAGTATAAATGAATAAATTACATTCAATAAATATCAGAGATTACAATAAATAACATATAATTACATCGCAGCAGAAAATAATACAAAAGCACAACTAGAAGTAATGCACGGATACAGAGCTTTCTGAGCATCGTTCCAGCTGTAAATCAGGACCCTGTGGATATAAATCTGCAAAACCAAAACTACTAGCTGCCCGTGCGGAAAATAGGGGCACCCAGAGTTTAGGTTAAAACAATAAACTCCAGGTCAGTCATGTGACTGGTGTGAGAACTAAAACAGTTATTAATCTTTATTTTTAAAATTAGGTAAATCAAGGGACCACGCCGTATAACATGGAACGGGTTTCCTCCCAAGAATACCAGTGCATAAAACAAACAGCGCAACGCTAAATAAAGAAAAATGAAGCTGTTATAAGACCCAGGTCCCATCACACAATGCAACGCAAGCCGGAGGATAGGGTTTTTACCTTATAACAGCCAAAGCATGCTTGATACGTTTAAAACACATTATTTGATACTATTATAAGTGTATATTGTCAAAACAATTTCAATCATAAATATCAATCATAGGCGGCATGAATGACCCATACCACTATGTCGCCATACTAGGTTCTACAAATAAAACCGAAACACACGTATTGGAAATTGGATTCCATCATGAGTCGAGGCAAGGCGCAAGCTCCTCTCCGCGTTCGAGACACTCTAGCAAATGCCTCAGGACCCCACTATGATCCTTTGGAACCTCCAAGGCCGGTCCTCTCTTACTTTTGAGGATTAGTTATTCCTGAACACACGTTTCCCAGTCCTTACAGACCTATATCTGAGGCGCCTCGTATCCAACAACCACACAGGTGAAAAGTATATAAATGTCAGGGCTGGTAGGTCACTGACACCACCCTAGCTAGAAAGAAACGTCGTGCACTCCTTGGGTCCGTATCCCGTTTTTGACTCATACCGAAGTGTGAGGCTCGCGAATTCACGTTATACACAAAGCTACGCCACACAGGCCGTGCTTTGATCATCAACCACAAGACTTTGCTTTTCAACAGAAGCCTTGATCAATTGCCACTTACGCATGCCACATTGGCAATTCACTCCATGCGACTGATGTCCACCGATATACAACCTCTGAGCTCGTACGTCTCAGAGAAGGGCGTTAAGAAAGAGAATAAATTCTCTGCCGCCAAACAGATGTATATTTAATAGAGATCAATCAACACAGAATAAAATCCAATGTCAGACACACAATCCATTTACAAGTTCGTTCTGGGTCTGAAAGAAACCGGAGGCACTTTCCTCGCATATCCATCCATCTCCAGGTACGCCTGGACGATCACCAACTGATTCCCTCATCCTGGGTGTACAGCCCAATCAAGATCATCAGTAATCACCCAAACAATGTGAAGACTTCCGGTCTTCAACCACCGTCTTCATCTTCGACATCTCGTCGAATCGGTTATTCAGAATGGGTATAACCCGGCCTTTCTGAATAACCCACGTATATAATTAACAAATGTTACACAAACACAATGAACGCCTCATTCCAATTCAGAATATTCTTTTACTCACAAAATCACATTCTTAGGGAAAGGTTCCCATTAATTTTATCAAAGATAAATTCTTCTAAATTTATTCTTTAATCTTCCTTTGGATATCATTTCAAACTAGTCGGGATTAACGAACCACACCGAAGTAATTATTTAGTTTATTTCCCGATCCCAACCTATATATCCCATGGAGAAAAACTGGTGATACTCCATTCCTAACACCACGGTGTTATCAGTAAAATTAATTACCATTTCACGTTCAAATCTAATTAAAGATTTAACTATCGCTTTGGAGCAAAACTGGTGATACTCCACTCTCGATCACTTTTCAGATTTGATAATTTAAATTATCAAATCACATTTTAATCTAATTAAAGATTCATTAAAACTCCACTTAGTTTTAATCTTTTCAGAAATCGATATCTTGCCTTTAACTGGGTTAAAGAACCAATGTCATCTAAAACACGACTCACGATAAACCCAAATCACATTTGATATTAAATGCAAGGCTCTGAATAGAAAATATACCGGCTTATATTCAATATCAAATTCTGAAACCAACCAATATCGTATTGGAAATAACGATATAAAATATATCTTCCAAATTCCCATAACAATATCTGTATAGTCACGAAATCCAACATCGAAATATTCCGAAGATAATTTCGATTCAACTCCAGTCCAATCCACGTATTGGAAATATCGATTATTTTTAAAATCACTTTCAAATTCAATTTATTTATTTCAAAAATAAATTGATTTTAATTCTAGCTCAAAACTAGTTCATTTCGATAGAAATCTATTTTTATCTATTCAAATGTGGAATTTTCCAGCCCAATTCTTTCCAATTCACATATTATAATTTTACACAAATTATAGATATTTTTAATAATTTTATCAAGGCCCGTACAGTCGATTTCCATCAACGGCCATCAAACTGCACTTACAGCGACCTTTTCTGAAATTGATTTGGACATAATTCCAAATCCAACCATTAGATTTCAAATTTCTAATATTCATTGGAAAGCTCTTTTCGATACGAACCCAACGGTTCCGGTTTTAGGAGAATCCGACGGTCGGATCTCCCGCAACGTCCGTTTGAAATAAATGGTCGAAATTCACGAACTGCCGCGGCGCGGCGCGTTCTATTCAGGCCATTATATATATAATATATATATATATATATATTATATATATATATATATATATTTCGTCGATTTCTATTTAAAGCGAATTTTATAAATCGTTTTAAATTCGTTTCAAAAACAATTCAACTTCTATATTCAATTTCAAATCGATTTGATTTCAATTCAACTCGAATTCATTTCCATTTTATTTAATTCGAATTCGAATTCATTTCAATTCAAATTCAGATCCGTTTCAATTCAAATTGATTTCAATTTAATTTCAATTCGAATTCAATTAAATTTCAGTTCGTTTTCAATTCAACTTGAATTTGTTTTATATTCAATTCCATTCGAAGTCCTTTTATATTCAATTCAAATTCGTTTTCTTTTCAATTCGAATTTGCTATAATATTCATTTCAATTTGAATAAAATCGATATAAATATCGTTCACGTCAAAATGGCGCAAAACTAATCAACACGGCTTTATATTTTTCACAACTTCTTTATTCTATTCTATTCAACAAATGAATATTTTTCCCATTCAACACATGAATCTATATTTCTTTCAACACACGACTTCTCTCAACACATGAGTGCTGTCAACACATCACTATTGTTGTTATGCAAAATATTTTATAAAACTATGGTATCTATCGTTTGATTTTAATTAGACTCCACCGTGAAGTAGATTCTAATTGTAAATATGATAAAGATGTGAATTTGATTATTAAAATATTTCACTCAACACATGAATAGATTCAACACATGAATTTTCCTTTATAATATTCATTATTTTCCCGATTGGAATGAGGCCCAATCAATCACCATATAATGTTAATTATATGGATTCCATACAACACATGTATATAATAGTATTGAAAAATAATCAACCATCAACCAAAGTGCACTACACTGTATAAGCATCAAATATAGATATCTGACGCTTATAACAGCCTGTCAATCGATCGATCGACATATTTAATCAATCAGGATGAGTGAACATCAAATTTCATCCCAACACCCGTGTGGGGTTTCAAACAATCAAACACAGATTTTAGTTGTGCAGTTGGGCGATGTGTAAAATTTATCGACCCAATCAATGTCCATCAAATAAGTGTACATAAACAAACCGTCTGGTTTGTTTATGAATATTTTGTTTATTCACATTCACTATATTCATCTTCACGTTAAAAATTATATTTTTAACGATAAAATGTTTTACTTTAACATATGAATTTCTATTCATTTCATTCTTTAAATAAAATGATATTCTTATTTTTCTAACTTATTTTAGAAAATTTCGGCGGCATAACGGCACGATACTAGAAACGGGACGAGGCCTAGCCTTATCCCCGGTCTAGTGAAGGTCCATGCCATTCACACATCAATCAAATCCATTCATTTCACCAATCAATTCAATTCAAACCAATTAGACTGGCTAACTACACAACCAAACAATTTAACAAACAAGCCATCCATGGTCTGTGGATGACGGGTGTCGGGTGCTGCTAAGCACCGTCTGCATCCTAGTATATATATATAACTAGAAAAAGAGAATTTGAGTGAGAAGTTCTCACCGAAAGCTATCCACTCATCTTGACTCTTCTTTTATAGAAATCTTCGTCGTTCTCGCCTTTTCATCTCCTTTGTTGCCCGTAGCCACTACATATAGAAATCACACATTTTTATATTTTGATGTCTTTAAAATAAAAATCACATTTTTATTCACTTTCAATTTAAAAATCATATTTTTATAATCACTTCATACCTTTAAAAATTGAATTTTTTACTTCGCAACACTTTATATAAAAATCAAATTTTTACTATGTTATTCAATATATAAAAATCGACTTTTTATTACTATGTTATATAGATAAAAATTATATTTTTATCACGCTATTCCTCATATAAAGATTTTGCCTTTTCAAAAATAAAGACTTCGCCTTTTCAGAAATATAAATTTCGCCTTTATAAAAATAAATTTTATATTTCTCTCGAAGTAAAAATCATATTTTTACTTCACTACTCATATCAAAATATCGTCTTTTCATATTTAAAAATCAAATCTTTTCTAATTTAAAAATCAAATCTTTTCTAATTTAAAAATCAAATCTTTTCTAATTTAAAAATCAAATATTTTCTAATTTAAAAATCAAATGTTTTCTCCCTTTTTATTTATTTATTTATATATAATATAAATTTCAGATTTAAAAACAATTTTAATTCAAATTAAATTTCAGATTTATCATTTTAAGTAATTAGCATAAAAGAAAAATAAAATAAATAAAAATTACCTTTTTCTTTCATTGCTGATCACGCCGGAGGGGGAAAGAGGCGGCGCTTTTCGAATTGGAGAGGGAGAGGATGGGATCGGCGAGAGGAGGAGGTGGAAGCGGGGCGGCTCGCGGCGCCGCTGGGGGGTGGGGGTCTCGAGCGAGGTGGCTGCATCGACTGGGGGGGGGGGGGGTTGCTGCGCGCGAGGGTTCTCGAATCGGACGTGGAGGGAGGGAGGGGGTTCAGGCTTTAACGGTGGTCGGGGCGGAAGGTGGAGGCTCTCGAATCGAAGGGGAAGGAGGGGAGAGGAGGGGCTCGATGTAGGGGCGGCGGCACACAAGGAGGAGGAGCGGTGGCTGCTCCGCCCCGTCCTTCCTCTTCTTCTTCTTCTTTTTTATTGTGAAGAATGAAATTAATCGGGGGGGGGGGCAGAACGAGGTTAAGGGGAAGAAAGGGGTTTATTTTATTTTTTTATTATTTAATTTTTTTATTCTCTAAAAAGTTGACTTTTACATACGAACTCAGAATCGAACCCACCGACTGTCGTCCCTAGCATATTACCCCTATTCCGAACACAATGGGATATGTATCGTAGGTTGATTTGATCGTTTGAATCAGTTTCCGTTAAATTTACATTTAAATCACTATATTGAATTTTAAACGTACATTTCAAATTACCGGGGTCACATATTAACTTTAAAAATTCTAAAAAAATATTTTCTAGCTTCGTATTGACGATACGGTCCTAACAAAACTAGTTTCGTCGAATTCTGAGACCGTTGGAAAAATGGTCAATTTCCAGTCGATTAAAATCAACTAAAACCGGTCAAACGCGTTTTCCTTTGCCACGCTCACATATTGATTCGAAAAATTATGAAATTTGGAATCTAGCAATAACTTTACACTGCGGATCCAACAAAAGTGGTTTCGTCGAAATCCGAGGTCGTTTGCAAAATGTCCATTTTTAAGGGCCTGAATTCCATAGCGACTATTCAGAATTTTCAACTGGACATATCTTTTGATTCCCGCTATGAAATTTTGATTTTTCGGATTCGTTGGAAAGATATCACCAATTAGATCCTAATGTTTTTGGTTTCACTAAAATCCGGATTGTTTTGCACCCGGTATGTTCAATTGAAGTTTGAAATCGAATTATCGAACTACCGCGCCATTTTCAATTCTATTTATAATTATATATAAATATTTATATTCTAACGACGACGTATATAAATATATACGTTCGAATTATGTTCAAAATAAATTTCTCGTTGATTTTATTTAAAATAATCCATTTTAAATAATCAAAATTCGCTAAAATAGCCAAAATAAAAATTTTAAACTGGCCCAGATTTTCGGGTTGTTACAGGTAAGTTCAATCAATACGAAATTTGAAACCCAACAGTGTTTCAATAATACAGTTCTGATAAAAATGGTCTTGTTGAATTAAAAAACTGTTTGAAAAATGACCTTATTCTAGCTTTTTTTGAATTACAAATATTTTTTCAACATGCATTTATATTACGTATTCTTACACACTAACTCCGATCGACTCGAAATTAGGATCCTTACCATATTTTAAAGTTATGGTTCCGATAAACTTGGCTTCATCGATTTCTGAGACCGTATCAAAAATGGTCTATTTTCAAGTCATCAAAATAATATTAAATTGTTTTTAACAAGATCAATTTTAATTCGATTTCCAAAGTTCACTAACCTTATTCTAACCTTAACAAGATATAAAATAAAATTAGAATTCATTTTCAATTTTTTCCAAGTCTAGATTCAATATTTAATGAAAATTGAAATTCAATCAGACATATCCATTTAAAAATTCTATTTAAATCCTATTTCAAATTGACTGAAAATTTAGGTCGTTACACTTCTCTTGGTCAAACTTTCTGTTTACTGTATTTACTTTTACTTTCGATTTCAGATAGAGTTGTTCAGTATTTTGTTTATTAGAGTAAACATAGATGGTAATTTTTGTTTATGTGTAATTGTTTGTTGTTTGATATGGCAACTCTTGATCGTTTGGCATGTAGAGTTACTATATTCGACTTTACCTCAGTTGTATAGGAAATTTATTGGCATAGAATTCCTGTAGGAAAGAGAATGTAACAAACAATCTTTTATGTATTATGGTATCACAAAATGTTATTTCTAGATTCATATTGGGTGGTATGACATTATATTTTTAGGGGATGTTGAGTAGTGACATATTTTATTCTTTGTAATTTCACGAAATGATTTTACTACTAAAACTTAAAATGTTTATACATTTCCACATTAGCCGAATAAGTATACAGAACAAATTCAGTTTGATAGATATAATGGTTCCCTTTTCATAAAGGTGGTCATAATAGCAATTTAGACATGTCATTTGAGATATGAATATTCGAATTTAGAATGATATAGGTACATTTGATGAGTACCAAGAGAGTTTTGGGATCAAATGTATTAATCCATTTTGGGTTTCGTAATTATTATGTCTGGAACAGTCATCCCTAAGATCTTTTCCTTCGTTTTAAAATAGATGTAAAACAACATAAAATTTCCTTAAATCTTCCTTAATTTCTTTTAAATAACTTCAAATTTATGTATTAAATGTGGAATAATAAGAGGACTAGTTAAAATCTTTTAAATCTTAGTTTTTAAAGAGAAAATTTTGTGGCTTTGTGTTTATTTTCAAATTTGCCTTGTTTTGCATGCAAATAACTAATTTTTTGTTATTATAGGAGTGATTTATAGTCTAACATTACTATACATATGTACCTTTAGGTTTTTACATGTTTTGAACCCAAGTATTAAGTTTAAACAATATTCTGACACTATTTTAAAGCCTTATAACAATAACTAAATGATTTAAAGAGTTGTAATAATTAACTTAAATGTGCAATTGCCTTTGTAGATGATAGATTATATGTTAGACACATTATTTGATAATTTTATATTCTTTTTTCTAGATATTTTCATGTTTTTGTGATATCAAATATCGCTGGTAACTTTTTTGTATGCTCACATGAGTGATTGATAGGAATTTTGGTTATTATTATGTTTTCATAGTTTTTTTATCACTCTAGTGTGTCACGTAACATAGGTTCTATTGATTCTATGCCTAGACATCATATATTGTAGCCCAACTATACTACACAGATGTGATGGTGATAAAGGTGGATTGTTGTATACCAACTTTAATGTACTAAGCCTTTTCATGTAGGGACATGTTAGGTATGGTCCTACATACTCTATCCCCTATGCTATATGTAATTTTTTATAATGTTACAAAAAGATCAATCGCAAATATCTGACTAGTCTTAGAACAAAGGTTTTATGCCTTACTCTTATCATCTCATATACTTCCGATTGAGTAGGTTATAGATAACAAGTCCAGAAAGTGCAAGAGACTATAAATAATACATATAGGGGACAACTCTTCTATATATTTGTACTCATGAGCTTACTATCACATATTCTAATGCGTGTAACCTGGAGCTATACCAGTACTTGTATTATTTTGGACATGGTTACAGAGTTTATTTTGGATATTAGAAATGTATAAGATTTTTTATTTTCGCTCTAGTTAAATTTTTTGATCCTATTACACTTTGATATTCTTATTCAAGATTCATTTGTTTATATTACTGTCTTGTTATATTTGATTTTTATATTTTCTTTAGGTTTCTATGCTTTCATTATTGTGTTCCCTTAACTATCATCATTTATAGGATACCTCCACAGTTCACTCTACATGTATATTGGGAGATGTAGGTGTAAGACATGGTATTATATGCACATTTCATTACAATTGATCATTACAAATGTTTTACATATGAAACATATTTTTTTTACATCTACGTGCAATATAAACGCATTTGAATCGGAATAAAGCATTAAATTGATATATGTGGACTATATTTGAATACTGAGTAGTCAATCATATATGTGCATAAAGAACCACTTAGACAAAATTATTCAAAATTTATTATAGTGTATTTATGCCCTGTCTTACCTGGCCTAACAACTTTTTTACAATGGATTCTTATATCAAAATAGAGAAAATTATGTTTTAGGAAATATACAAGGATTAGTATCAATTTATTATAATGAAATTTTGACCTAGAAGACTTGAAGCAATAAATACAGAGAAATATTGAAGAAAATATAAGTTTTGGACTTTGGATATGAATCAGTACTTATCCATCATTTCCCATGATTTGGTTTAGAACTTAAGTGTTCTTCCCTTTATCCACTTAGATACTAGGAACTAATGATTTGAAACTAGATATGTTAAATTTCAAAAGCGAATTTAGTTATAAAATATAACCATCTCAACATGAAAATGACTTCTTGAAATTTCTCCGGACTTTTGGCACTTAATGGCTTTGCTAAGAGCAAAGGTTTAAATCTTAAATATCGGTCTTGTTTTCTCTGAAAGATTTTAGTGCTTTATCTCATATTGGGGAGATCTTGGACAAGATGAGTCTAACTCAGGTGTTTGTCACATAGTTCTATCCCGGATCTTAAAGCTCATATCAAATCATCTCGCTAGATATTGTATGTTAGAAATTGATCTTATTATATAATAATTTTTATGAATCCTACCATGAAAAAATAACTTAGAAAAATTGCAAAATCATTCCTTTATTATTAATTTATGAATGAACGTTTACATTCATAAATCATAATATACTTAAACAAAAGAAATAACAGAATATTAAAAGATATACGTTACAAATTATGATCCATGAACATGGATTTTTGTTAGATATAAAACGCAAAAAAGAAAGAAATATTAAATAGTTACACATAAGTTGAGCATAAAATACATTATACTATAAGTAACGTGCTTGTGAAAATAATGTCAAATACGATACTCCTAAAATTGTAGAACAAATATGATTGTATCATATAGCCATATAACAGCAAAATGTACATAAAATATTAATTCTTTTCTAGTCTTTTATTTGCATACAAGCAAAAAGAACATCATGGAAAAAAAAATCTATTATTTAACAAGATAACTAGCAAAAGGAGTCATTAATATATATTGTACGATCATTCATCAAACGACCTAAGATGTGACTCAGATGTCTAGCATGGAACTGATGGGTTTAGGGAATATTTTTAGGATTAATTTAAGAAATTAAAAATTAAGGGTTTAATGATTAAAATAGAAAAAGATTATAATGGTTAAATTTGGTTTTTTTAATTGTTGTTTTGGCTTTGGCACAAGCTTAAATTTTAGCACCAAAAACACAAAATCCGGGTCATTTTTTAATATCTTATATCGGTTGATATATCGGCTAATATTGCAGTGTCTCGGACGATATATCTAAAATGAGATTTATATTGAGATTTTCCATTTCACTACAAGAGTAAACTGAAATGAGATCTTAGACAAGATATCGGATGATATTTCCAAATAATGATCATCCAATAGATAAACTTAAATAGTTAAAATGACAACAAAAATAGTAACACATCTTATGGTTATGTTTCTTCTTTTTGCAACTTTATCTATTTTTCTCTTATCTCCTAAACTCGAAAACCAAGGATTATCTTAGAGTCATAAATTTTCATGGGAATAAAAACAAGTGAATGCACATGTTATTTATTAATTATAAGAACCCACAACTTCCCCGTGAAGGAAAGAGCGGATTGCTTTGAGAACAACACACATCGGAACGCAAACAGAAGAACATTTCATTGTTTATTACAACAATTCCATCAGAATAAAAGAATATACAGAGTATGAATAAATATTATACATCAGAGAAATATCAAAGAATTAAATTCATTACTGCAGCGGAAAAATAATACAATACACAACTGAAAGAGATATACGGATACAGAGCTTTCCGAATATCATTCCAGCTGTAAACCAGGTTCCTGTGAATACAAATCTGCAAAACCAAAACTACTAGCTTCCCGTATGGAAAATAGGGGCACCCAGAGTTTAGGTTAAAACAATAAACTCCAGGTCAGTCATGTGACTGGTGTGAGAACTAAAACAGTTATTAATCTTTATTTTAAAGTTAGGTAAATCAAGGGACCACGCCGTATAACATGAACGGGTTTCCTCCTAGAACACCAGTGCATAAAACAACAGCGCAATGCTAAATAAAGAACAATGAAGCTATTATAAGATCCAGGTCCCATCACACAATGCAACACAAGCCGGAGGATAGGGTTTTACCTTATAATAGCCAAAGAATGCTTGATATGCTAAATTTCATGTTTTATTATTACTATAAGTGTATAGTGTCAAAACAATTCCAATCATAAATATTAATCATAGACTGCATGGGTACCATATATCATGTCGCCATAATAGGCTCTACAATCAAAACCGCAAAGTCACGTATTGGAAGTTGGGTTTCCATCTGTGAACCGAGGCAAAAGATAATCCTCACTGATTCGAGACTCTCTAGCCCGAGCCTCAGGATCAGAGCTCGAGTGACCCTTGGATCGTCAGGGCCGGTCCACTGATGTGGATTAAAATGACTGAACACTGCGCTTCCCCGCCCTTTGGGGCGTAAATGAGCCAAATGACTCCATCGGCTCCACACAGTCACCGATATATCCGAGGCGCCTCGCAATCCAACAACCACACAAGTGAAAATAATATAAATGTCAGGGCTGGTAGGTCACTGACACCACCCTAGCTAGAAGAAAACACATGCCCTCCTTGAGGTCCTCTCCCGTTTCTGGTTCACAACCGGGGTGTGAGGCTCGCGAATTAACGTTACACAAAGCTATGCCACACAGGAAGTGCTTCGATCATCACCCACAAGACTTTGCTTTTCAACAAAAGCCTTGATCATTTGCATCTTAGCATGCCACACAGGCAAACCACTCCATGTAACCGATATCCATCAATCACACATAATGATATCCAATGTCACACACACTGTCCATTTACAGGTCTGTTCTGGGTCTGAACGAAACCGGAGGCACCTTGTACCTCGCATATCCATCAATCTCCAAGTACGTCTGGACGATCACCAACTAATTCCCTCCTCTTGGGTGTACAACCCTATCAAGATCATCAGTAATCACCCAAACGATGTGAAGACCTCCGGTCTACGACCACCGTCTTCATCCTCGACGCATCGTCGAATCAGTTATTCAGAATGGGATAAACCCGGTCTTTCTGAATAACTCGCGTATATAATAAACAAGTGTTACACAAACACAACATACGCCTCATTCCAATTCAGAATATTCTTATACTTTGGGAAAGGTTCCCATTAATTTTATCAAAGATAAATTCTTTAAATTTATTCTTTAATCTTCTTTTGAATATCAATTCAAACCAAATTATGGTTTATCCAAACTAGTCGGGATTAACGAACCTTACCGAAGTAATCATTTGCTTTAAATTTCCCAACCCCAACCTATTCATCCCATGAAGTAAAACTGGTCATACTTCATATCTAACACCACGGTGTTATCGGTAAATTCAATTACCATTTCACGTTCAAATCTAATTAAAGATTTAACTATCGCCTGGAGCAAAACTGGTGATACTACATTTTCGATCATTTCAATCTAATTAAAGATTCATTAAAAGTCCACTTGATTTTAATCTTCCCAAAAATCATATTAATGATTGTTTAACTTGGGAAACCATATCCTATCTTTAACTGGGTTAAAGAACCAATGTCATTTCACGATAAACCCAAAATCACATTCTATTCCATCAGCCTTTAACTGTAAATTAGCAAGTGAACAATTCCCTAAGTAATAACCCCGAAGGCCGAAACCAACATCAGATCAATACCCAGGAAACCATTCAACTTAACTAATCTTCAGTTAGTTTCTGATTGTCTTAACTCCGTTGGATATAAGAACAGTATTATTAAAGATATTGTTCATGACAACCCAAAATCACATTTGATATTAAATACAAGGTTCTGAATAGAAAATATATCGGCTTATATTCAATATCAAATTCTACGACCAACAAATATCGTATTGGAAATAACGATATCAATATACCTTTCAAATTTCCACAACAATATCTGCATAATCACGAAATCCAACATCGAAATATTCCAAAGACAATTTCGATTCAAATCCATTTCAGCTTTATATATTGGAAATTCTGGTTATTTTCAAATCCTGTTTATTTATTTTAAAAATAAATGGGATTATAATTCTAGTTCAAAACTAGTTCATTTCGAAAAAAATCTATTTTTATCTTTTCAAATTTGGAATTTTTCATACCAATTCTTCACAAATCATTTCTTATGATTTTATACAAATTATTACTATTTTTAATAATTTTATCAAGGCCCGTACAGCCGATTTCCATCAACGGCCATCGAACTGCACTTACAGCGACCTTTTCCAAATTTGATTTGGACATAATTCCAAATCTAGCTGTTAGATTTCAAATCTCTAATATTCGTTAGAAAGCTCTTTTTGATACGAACCCAACGGTTCTGGTTTTAGGAGAATCTGACGGTCGGATCTCCCGTAATATCCATTCGAAGTCAATGGTCGAAATTCGCGAACTACCGCAGCGCGGTGCGTTCTATTCAGGCCATTATATATATATATAATATATATTATATATATTTCATCGATTTCCTTTTAAAACGTATTTTATAAATTGTTTTAAATTCGTTTTCAAAACGAATTCAACTTCATATTCAATTTCAAATCAAAATTGAATATTCCATATCATCGATATATGAATGAAAGTATTTTCAAAATATTTTATTTTGAAATCAATTCCTTTTCAATATTCATTATAAAAATGAATAAAATCAATATAAATATCGTTCGTGTCAAAATGGCGCATATCTAATAAACACAGTTTTATATATTTCAATTACTTCGTTATTCTATTAAACAAATGAATATTTTCTTCAACACATGAATATATATTTCTTTCAATACATGAATATTCTCAACACATGAGTTTTCTTTTATTCAACACATGAACATATATTTTATTCAATACATGAAATTTTATTTTATTCAACACATGAATATATATTTTATTCAACACATGAATTTTTATTTTATTCAACACATGAATATATATTTTATTCAACACATGAATATATATTTTATTCAACACATGAATTTTCTTTATTTTCCAACTTGGAATGAGGCCCAATCAATTACCGTATAATGTTAATTATATGGATTTTATACACACACATACACTACAACAATCAAACACAGTCAACTATCACCCAAAGTGCATTCTACACTACACAAGCATCAAATATAAATATTTAACTCTTATAACAGCCTGTCAATCAATTGATCGACATATCAGCTAATTATTGGGACTAGTGTATGGCCAATTTCATCCCAACACCCGTGTGTGGTATTCAAACAATCAAACACAGGTTTTATTTGTGCAGTTGGGCGATGTGTAAAATTTATCGTCCCAATCAATATCAGTCAAATGTCCGTATATAAACAAATCGTCCGATTTGTTTATAAATATTTATTTTATATACACGTTAAAAATTATATTTTTAACTATAAAATATTTTCCACTATAAAATATTTTATTTCATTCCACTTCACACAATCAACTTTCACACCACAAACAACAAACAAACAAGTCGTCCATGGTCTGTGGACAGCGGGTGTCGGGTGCTACTAAGCACCGTCTGCATCCTAGTATATAATTTAACTAGAAAATAAAACAAAAGTGAGGAGTTCTCACCGAGAGTTCCACTCCGCCATTCTTTCTTTCTGAACGGTCTGGATTTGTTCGAAACTCCAACGCATCCTTTTCACGTTGTTCATAGATAAAAATCACATTTTTATCGTTTCATTCTAATAAACTAAAACTCATATTTTTATTTCAATTTCATATATTGTACAACGCTTCTTTCTATATAAAAAATATATTTCTATATCACTACTTCTTATATAAAGATCGAATTTTTATTTCCACTTCATATATATAAAAATCTAATCTTTCTAATGTTAAAAATAAAACCTTTCAATCGTGTTGTTCCTATCAAAATCCTGTCTTTCTCTTCATAAAGATCCAATCTTTAATTCGCTACATGCATATAAAAGGTCATATTTTTATCTCGCTACATGTATATAAAAGATTATATTTTATTTCAACTCTACATAGATAAAAATCACAATTTTACCACTTCATTTGCATTATAAAAATCTATTCTTTACATCAAGAAAAATCTATTCTTTACATCAGGAAAAATGTAATCTTTACATTATATACATTAAAAAATCAAATATTTTATATAATTAAAAATCTAAACTTTTTATTTGACCATTGAAAACTCTATTATCATATACCTCATCGTAGAAAATAAAAACAATGAAGGAATAAATAAAACTCACATTTATAAATGCAAAAACTGCATCTTTGGTCGAGGAGGGGGACTGACATGGGCGTCGGAACTGCTGAGGTGGCGGAGGAGGTTCTTCCGGTCGGCGGTGAAATTTTGGTGGCGCGGTGGGCGGTTTCAGGTGGAGGCGGTGGCCTTTGGAGTTGCAAAAGAAAGAGGAGGAGGTACGGGGAAGAGAGAGTGCTCGGAGGGTGAAGGGACGGGTGCGCCGCTGCTTGGGGGAAGGCCGGAGGCCGGTCGCTGTGGAGGAGCGACGGGCATTGGCGACTTCGTGCATTTTTTTCTCGATCTGGTTTGAAGAATATACGGGGGGGGGGGAGAGTTGACTAAGGAGAGAGGAATACAAAAGGGGAAAATATATAGTATTTAATTAATTTTAATTTCCTCCTAACAGCACCCTTTTAATTCGAACTCAAAATTGAACCCACCGACTGTCGCCCCTAGCTAATTACCCCCATTCCGAACACAATGGGATATGTTTCATAACGCAATTCGGCTATTGCGATCAGTTTTCATTTAAATTAAAATTTAAATCATTATATATTCAATTTAAACGCACATTTCAATTTACTAGGGTCACATACGGACTCTAAAAATTCCATAAAAATTATTTCTAGCCTCGTATTGACGATACGGTCCTAACAAAACTAATTTCGTCAAATTCTGAGACCGTTTGAAAAATGACCATTTTCTGGTCGATCGAAATTGACTAAAACTGTTCAAACACGTTTTCTTATGCCACGCTCACATATTGATTAAGAAAATTATGAATTTTGAAATCTAGCAATAATTCGACATCCCGGATCCAACAAAAGTGGTTTCGTCAAAAACAGAGGTCGTTTGCAAAATTTCCATGTTTTAAAGGCCATAATTCCATAGCGACTATTCTGAATTTTCAACTGGGCATAACTTTTGATTCCCGCTATGAAATTTCGATTTTTCGGATTCGTTGGAAAGATATTCTCAATTAGATTCTAATATTTTTGGTTTCGCTAAAATCCGGTTTATTTTGAATCTTGTGCATTCATTTGAAATTTGAAATCAAATTTTCAAACTACCGCGCCATTTTTAATTCCTTTTATAATTAAAATAAAATATTTATATTCTAACGTTGATTCAAATAAATATATATGTTCTATTTCTCGCAATTATTATTTGAAATAATTCATTTTAAATATTCAAAATTCACTAAAATTGCCAAAATAAAAATTTTAAATTGGCTCGAATTTCCGGGTTATTACAATCTCCCCCATTTAAAACTTTTCTTCCCCGAAAAGGAACGAAGCTGAAAGTTGTTTTACAAATCAACTCGACTTTCGTTATTTTCCTTATGGCCTAAGTTCTTCAACTTTTCAGTTTCTAAGAACTTTTGAAATTTTTCAAAAATTTGGCTAACACCCTAAATTTTCGAAAAATTTCGCCATAACCTCCCTTGCACCGGGAGCTTGGGGATATTTCAAATAGCCTCCCATGGCCCTCACCAATCCAAAACGAAAAAGAAACAGCCAAGCGGCTGGCCAATCGGCTCATAAAATCATCAAAAATCCAAGAAATACAATAAACATGTACTTATTTGTCGGGCAAACAATTTTATTCCTCTTCTCTGGCTCCTTGCTATGACCTGTTCAATGTATATACATGTGTATGCACGCAATTGTAATCATTTTTCAATACAGTTCAACATTCGGTTCAATCTGACATAATGGTTCAAAATTCTAATCAATCAAAACAACAATCAAACAACACAGTCAGCAATCAATTAGTTGATTAACGTTTCAAATTCATAACTTTAATACGTAGTCCAAAAATCAAATTTTTGATGTCAAATCACAACACTAAGCCCTATCTAGTTTTGGTTCTCATACCAGTCAATTGGAAATATATAGAAATCCCATTTTCGAAACTCGAACATAAACACTGATGATGAGATCTCAATCATCAGTATCTTCTTCGGGCGACTACAGCGTGATTCTATATCTATCTAGTATATTAAAACTTCAAATACACACGGATCAGACGTATACGCAAAATCTTTATATACTGGATTGTCTAAATCAATACAAATAAATATTCAAATACGAATAAATGAATTTAATTTTTTCAAAACAAAATTTGTTTTCATTTTATTTTAAAAAGATCACTCTACACACTCGTTATAGGATACTACTGATCCCATCTCTAACGAGTCATTCTCATTGGATATTACTAATCCATTCACTGATGAATTCTTTCGTTTGGTTCTGACATGTCTTGTTCTCCGAGCTCTGTAAACCAAAGTTCTGATACCACTGTAAGAACCCGTAACTTCCCCGTGAAGGAAAGAGCGGATTGCTTTGAGAACAACACACATCGGAACACAAATAGAAGAACATTTCATTGTTTATTACAACAATTCCATCAGAATACAAGAATATACAGAGTATGAATAAATATTATACATCAGAGAAATATCAAAGAATTAAATTCATTACTGCAGCGGAAAAATAATACAATACACAACTGAAAGAGATATACGGATACAGAGCTTTCCGGATATCATTCCAGCTGTAAACCAGATTCCTATGAATATAAATCTGCAAAACCAAAACTACTAGCTGCCCGTGCGGAAAATTGGGGCACCCAGAGTTTAGATTAAAACAATAAACTCCGGGTCAGTCATGTGACTGGTGTGAGAACTAAAACAGTTATTAATCTTTATTTTAAAGTTAGGTAAATCAAGGGACCACGTCGTATAACATGGAACGGGTTTCCTCCCAAGAGCACCAGTGCATAAAACAACAGCGCAATGCTAAATAAAGAACAATGAAGCTATTATAAGACCCATGTCCCATCACACAATGCAACACAAACCGGAGGACAGGGTTTTACCTTATAATAGCCAAAGAATGCTTGATACGCTAAATTTTATGTTTTATTATTATTATAAGTGTATAGTGTCAAAACAATTTCAACCATAAATATTAATCATAGACGGCATGGGTACCATATATCATGTCGCCATACTAGGCTCTACAATCAAAACCGCAAAGTCACGTATTGGAAGTTGTGTTTCCATCTGTGAACTGAGGCAAAAGATAGTCCTCACCGATTCGAGAATCTCTCTCAGGATCAGAGCTCAAGTGACCCTTGGATCTTCAGTGCCGGTCCACCGATGTGGATTAAAATGCCTGAACACTGCGTTTTCCCGTCCTTTGGGGCGTAAATGAGCCAAATGACTCCATCGACTCCGCACAGTCACCGATATATCCGAGGCGCCTCGCAATCCAACAAACACACAGGCGAAAATAATATAAATGTCAGGGCTGGTAGGTCACTGGCACCACCTTAGCTAGAAGAAAACACATGTCCTTCCTGAGGTCCTCTCCTGTTTCTGGTTCACAAACGGGGTGTGAGGCTCGTGAATTAACATTACACAAAGCTGTGCCACACAGGCGGTGCTTTGATAATCACCTACAAGACTTTTCTTTTCAACAAAAGCCTTGATCATTTGCATCTTAGCATGCCAAACAGGCAAACCACTCCATGAAACCGATATCAATCAATCACACAGGATGATATCGAATGTCAGACACACTGTCCATTTACAAGTCCGTTCTGCGTTTGAACGAAACCGGAGGCACATTGTACCTCGCATATCCATCGATCTCCAAGTACGTCTGGACGATCACCAACTGATTCCCTCCTCTTGGGTGTACAACCCAATCAAGATCATCAGTAATCACCCAAACGATGTGAAGACCTCCAGTCTTCGACCACCGTCTTCATCCTCGACACATCGTCGAATCAGTTATTCAGAATGGGATAAACCCGGTCTTTCTGAATAACTCGCGTATATAATAAAAAGTGTTACACAAACACAACATACGCCTCATTCCAATTCAGAATATTCTTATACTTTGGGAAAGGTTCCCATTAATTTTATCAAAGATAAATTCTTTAAATTTATTCTTTAATCTTCTTTTGAATATCAATTCAAACCAAATTATGGTTTATCCAAACTAGTCGGGATTAACAAACCGTACCGAAGTAATCACTTGATTTAAATTTCCCAACCCCAACCTATTCATCCCATGAAGTAAAACTGGTCATACTTCATATCTAACACCACGATGTTATCGGTAAATTCAATTACCATTTCACGTTCAAATCTAATTAAAGATTTAACTATCGCCTGGAGCAAAACTGGTGATACTACATTCTCGATCGTTTCAATCTAATTAAAGATTCATTAAAACTCCACTTGGTTTTAATCTTCCCAAAAATCATATTAATGATTGTTTAACTTGGGAAACCATATCCTGTCTTTAACTGGGTTAAAGAACCAATGCCATTTAAAACACGGTTCACGATAAACCCAAAATCATATTCTATTCCATCAGCCTTTAACCGTAAATTAGCAAGTGATCAATTCCCTAAGTAATAACCCCGAAGGCCGAAACCAACATCAGATCAATACCCAGGAAACCATTCAACTTAACTAATCTTTAGTTAGTGTCTGATTTTCTTAACTCCATTGGATCTAAGAACAGTATTATTAAAGATACTATTCACGACAATCCAAAATCACATTTGATATTAAATATAAGTGTAACACCCCACCTCCGCTAGGGTCACTCACAAGGGAATGCACTAGGTTTGGTGAAGCATTATGGAGGTAAACATGCACAGAAATATTACAAGACAGAACATATATATATATATATATATAAAACAGCGGAAGTAAAACAAATTTTATTACCTTATAAAATAAGGTCTAAAGCCTTTTACATCAAAACCTGTCTTGCAAAAATAAAGAAGCATAAAACCATTTCATAAATTATTCCCCAAGTAAACCAGTAAAGTAGCCATAGCCAAGATAAGTCCAAGCCATGCGTGATGACCTTCAAACAGAAGAAGTCCAAACTAACAATAGCATTTCCTCCCTGTAACCTGGGGGGGAAACGGAAGACAAGAGGCGAAACAAAACGGGGTCAGTCATAAAGACTGGTAAGCCCTATCTACTATCAGTATATAAACTAGTAAAGTTAACTGGCATGAGGAACTGAGATGAACATAAGTATGATGACAAGATAGATAAGCTAAACCAAAATAACAGGATGCACTACTGTACCAAGATACACGAGTGTGTCATGATAAACTACGGTGTCAAGATAAATCAAGGTATCACATTGTCAGGTTTCTATCAGGTATACTATCTCAAGGTATCTATCCTGTATAACATCCCACGGTATCTATCATGTATATTTCCCCTAGTTCTAACATGTATATTTGCTCTGCACCTTTCGTACTAATATCCCAACCCGCGTCATGTGTTAACTATGAATGTCCCTTGCCCAATGTCATGTAATGGTCCATGTCAACCTAATATATAGCATATGTACGTTTTCCTAACTCGTATGTTTCTTTCCATGTATAAGTTCAGTCCTTTGTCGTAGGCCATACGGGCTTTCCCATGTGAACATTTTATCCTTGAGGTTATTTTGGACTGCTACCCTTGATCTAGTTATGTTTTCTTATCATGAACTATCGCATGTCCACTTAGGATTTATGCCACCTAGGACCACTATGGATTATGCTACCTAATGAACGTTTCCGTGTCTCGGTTTGGGTACAGCCACCTAGGGCCACTAGGGATTATGCCACCCATCAACCGCGCCCTTTATCCCACGTATGTATCGTGAATCGTTTTCCATGTCTAGATGCACATGTTCCTCTATGTGCCATCCGAGTTCCGTGCCAGGGCAAAACAAGAAATACGGAACTCGGTCGGGAGCTTTAAGTCGTCTGCTGATGCAGATATCAAGGTATGTTTTTGTACCCGTGGCTATGGTCCCACGTGACCCCTCCCTCAACTACTGAAAGGCAATCCAAGAAAAATCATGTATGAGAACTACACTAAGGCCCATCGATGCCCACTTCCAGATAGCTAACCTCACCCATAACTTGATAGCTAGTATATGGTCTTTTGGGAGTTCCCTGCCTTTCCGTATGTACACGCTTGACTAAAGATGGTAGGTAGTCGGCGACCTGCTATCCCGGGGCAAAATCAAGTATCGTCGACTCCACGCTAACCCATCCTAGTCTTTAGGTCGCTCGCATTGCAACCAAGGCATACTCTTGGCTCTTCTACCGCAGACCTTAACCTCTGTGAGGCCGGGTTTCATGGACCACACGCCACCTCACAGAGGGATACCAAGAGTACCCTCACGTTCCCCGAAGCTTCCTCTTCGTTACCCAGTTCGCTGGAGGTTTTATCCAAGTCAGATAACTTGCTCCTCCTCGTATACTAAGCGACGACCTACCGTACCAGGTTACTCATCTCTTTATGAACTAGTCCCATGTCCTTAGCTAAGAATTATTACTTAGTTACCCTTAACTAAGGTTTACCACTTAGCCCCTCTTTCCGCTATCCTTGTTAACTACGATTTCCAACCTAGTCCCCTGAGCTAGGGTTTTGTCAAATGGGTTAAGTGTTGTCATCCAAGTTCATGACTTAACCCACCTACGAATCATGTCAAGATTGGCTAAGTACTCATGTTCAAGGCTTAGCCCTACAAGTTGGTTAAGTGTACCAAGAAGCTCGTGACTTAACCCTATCAAGTCAAATTGGTTAAGTATTTATTTGTCTTAACCCTATCAGATTATCATGTTAGATTGATTAAGCATAGATTATCTTAATCCCATCAGATTATCGAGTCGGATTGGTTAAGTATGGGTTAGCTTAACCCCATCCACTAATCGTATTACAATGGTTAAGCCTAATTTTGAAAGGCCTTATGACTTGACCCTATCAGGTCCACCTATTAGATTGGTTAAGTATAGGTTACTTAACCTCATCAAATCATCACGTATAATTGGTTAAGTATAAGTTACTTAACCCCATTAAATTACCGTGTTAAATTGGTTAAGTATTGGTTACTTAACCTCATTGAATTAACGCATTTAGATTGGTTAAGTGTTTAACTTAACCCCACCGAATTACCGTGTTTAGATTAGTTAAGGGAAGGTTACTTAACCCCATCTAATTACCGTGTTTAGATTAGTTAAGTCTAAGTTACTTAACCCCATCTAATTACCGTGTTTAGATTAGTTAAGTCTAAGTTACTTAACCCCATCTAATTACCGTGTTTAAATTAGTTAAGTGTGGATTACTTAACCCCATCTAATTACCCAGTCGGATTAGTTAAGCATAAATTAATTAACCCCATCCCCTAGTTGTCTTGTATGGTTAAGTGTCATTAAGAAATCAAGCCTGGTCCCACTTAACCTACCCATTCGTGTCATATCGGTTAAGTGTCATTAGTCAAATTTACTTAACCTTATCATGTGGCATTAATTTAATTAATGCACTCTTAACCTCTCACATTAGACCTTGTTGTGGTTACTAGTTAAGCCGGGCGGGTCCGGGTAGTTTTACACCACAACCTAGTCTAACCTCGAGTCTTAAGCGCGACATGACCAATTTCTCACATTGGATCCTATTGTTTGTAGCCACTAGTTAAGCCGGGCGGGTCCGGGTAGATTTATGCTACAAACTCAACCCAACCTCGAGTTGGCCATTTTCATGTTTGGTCTAGTGTCTTGTTACACTTACAACCCATACGTGTCAAGTTTCCAAGTCCCATGCTCATAGCCAAAGTTACATGTTGTCACGTTTATACCAATTTACCCAAATCATGTTTCATGTCATTAAAGTTTACCCATAACATAACCCCAACGCTTTTAAACTCGCATATACATTCGCAACAACGTATAATGTTTTAAAAGAAGGAATTTGGCAAAGGCATGAAAAAAAAGGGGTATAAGGCCACAAGTTAAACATGGTGGAAATGAGGCATAAATGTGCTCACAAACTTGCATGTTACATTGTCAAGCCTCAAAAACATGCATAACATTCAAACATGGCAAATAGGTGATACATGGTCATAGATGACATGAAATGATGACAAGTAACTCGCATATAACATCACATAAGGGTTATGACTTCATATGCAAGTTAACCTAAAGGTTATGAGGGTTCTCATGTTGCATAATGCAACATTTCAACATAAAGGTTATAGCTTTAACCCACAAGATCAAGGTAATGACTTTATAGACTTGCATAACATGATAGCATGTATCATACTTAATGATCAAACCCAAACTTGCAACATTCATTTAACTTTATAGTTAATATCTAAGAGTAAGAGGGGGCTTACAATGCTATGAAGGCACAAATCAACATATAAAACAAAGATTGAGACGAAGCCATTCATGCTATCACCCAAAAACCCCAAAAGAACAA
Organism: Allium sativum; assembly: GCA_030737875.1. Lineage (NCBI taxonomy): Eukaryota > Viridiplantae > Streptophyta > Magnoliopsida > Asparagales > Amaryllidaceae > Allium > Allium sativum. The sequence goes on from CM060913.1 coordinate 42,672,147, forward strand.
GCTCCAAATGAAACCCTTGAGCAAATATCAATAAAAATACTTGCTTTGAAGAAGAAAGGTTTCAACTTTGGCTTTGAATGAAGCTTATGAGCTCTCATGCAAGATCCTTGGTTTTTGGTCAAGAAAAGGTTGCAACTTTGGCTAGAATGCAAATTATGAACTCTCATACAAGTTTGAAAGCACTTGTATGAACTCACAATCTCTCATAGAAATAGGCTTAGGAATTTTAGCATGAGAGTGGAGGCCATGAGAGGAACAAATTTGACATAGTTTAGTTGTAGGATTGAATAATGGTAATTTAGGCTAGGTTTAGGGGTCTTTTTATAGAGGATTAGGATAGTATTAGCCATAGGATTAACCCTAGATTCAATCCAAGCCATCAAAGCATGTTTTGGGGAAGAAGTCAAGTGTAGGAACCACCTAGGGCCTTTAGATTAAAGTTGAACCATGAGAACCATTCAAATGCAAAATCTGCATTTGAGCGAATCGGCCCACGGGTTGACAGCCAAACACCCTGGAATAAACCCTAGTCGACCCAGCGGGCTTGGGTCGACCTCAAAAATCGGCCGGTTCGGTTATTCCCCTCTTCCAATTCGCTGTTTTGAACATTTTTGCATATTTATTTATTTAATTTTCAATTATATATATATATCAATATATATATTTCTCTGTGCAAGCCATTTCACTTAATTAAGTATACTTTAATTTGTGAATTTTTATGTTCAAATTATGGGGTGTTACAATAAGGTTCTGAATAGAAAATATATCGACTTATATTCAATATCAAATTCTACGACCAACAAATATCGTATTGGAAATAACGATATCAATATACCTTTAAATTTTGAGAACAATATCTGCATAATCACGAAATTCAACATCGAAATATTCCAAAGACAATTTCGATTCAAATCCATTTCCACTTTATATATTGGAAATTCTAGTTATTTTCAAAACCATTTCAAATCCCCTTTATTTATTTTAAAAATAATTGGGATTATAATTCTAGTTCAAAACTAGTTCATTTCGATAAAAATCAATTTTTATCTTTTCAAATTTGGAATTTTTCATACCAATTCTTCACAAATCATTTCTTATGATTTTACACAAATTATTACTATTTTTAATAATTCTATCATGGCCCGTACAGCCGATTTCCATCAACGGCCATCGAACTGCACTTACAGCGACCTTTTACAAATTTGATTTGGACATTATTCCAAATCCAACCGTTAGATTTCAAATCTCTAATATTCGTTAGAAAGCTCTTTTTGATACGAACCCAAAGGTTCTGGTTTTAGGAGAATCCGACGGTCAGATCTCCCGTAATATCCATTCGAAGTCAATGGTCGAAATTCGCGAACTGCCGTAGCGCGGTGCGTTCTATTCAGGCCATTATATATATAATATATATATTATATATATTTCGTCGATTTCCTTTTAAAACGTATTTTATAAATCGTTTTAAATTCATTTTCAAAACGAATTCAACTTCATATTCAATTTCAAATCAAACTTGAATATTCCATATCATCGATGTATGAATGATAGTATTTTCAAAATATTATATTTTGAAATCAGTTCCTTTTCGATATTCATTATAAAAATGAATAAAATCGATATAAATATCGTTCGCGTCAAAATGGTGCATATCTAATCAACAAGGTTTTATATATTTCAATAACTTCGTTATTCTATTCAACAAATGAATATTTTCTTTAACACATGAATATATATTTCTTTCAACACATGAATATTCTCAACACATGAGTTTTCTTTTATTCAACACATGAACATATATTTTATTCAACACATGAATTTTCTTTTACTCAACACATGAATATATATTTTATTCAACACATGAATTTTTATTTTATTCAACACATTAATATATATTTTATTCAAAACATGAATTTTTATTTTATTCAACGCATGAATATATATTTTATTCAACACATGAATTTTATTTATTTTCCAACTTGGAATGAGGCCCATTAATTACCATATAATGTTAATTATATGGATTTTTTATACACACGTACACTACAACAATCAAACACAGTCAACCATCATCCAAAGTGCATTCTACATTGCATAAGCATCAAATATAAATATTTAACGCTTATAACCGCCTGTCAATCAATCGATCGACATATCAGCTAATTATTGGGACTAGTGTATGGCCAATTTTATCCCAACACCCGTGTGGGGTTTTCAAACAATCAAACACAGGTTTTATTTGTGCAGTTGGGCGATGTGTAAAATTTATCGTCCCAATCAATATCAGTCAAATGTGCATATATAAACAAATCGTCCAATTTGTTTATAAATATTTATTTTATATACACGTTAAAAATTATATTTTTAACTATAAAATATTTTCCACTATAAAATATTTTATTTCATTCCATTTCACACAATCAACTTTCACACCACAAATAACAAACAAACACGTCGTCCATGGTCTGTGGACAACGGGTGTCGGGTGCTACTAAGCACTGTCTGCATCCTAGTATATATTTTAACTGGAAAATAAAACAAAAGTGAGGAGTTCTCACTGAGAGTTCCATTCCTCCATTCTTTCTTTCTGAACGGTCTGGATTTGTTCGAAACTCTAACGCATCCTTTTCACGCTGTTCATAGATAAAAATTACATTTTTATCGTTTCATTCTAATAAAATAAAAATCATATTTTTATTTCAATTTCATATATTGTACAATGCTTCTTTCTATATAAAAAGTTAAATTTCTATATCTCTACTTCTTATATAAAGATCGAATTTTTATTTCCACGTCATATATATAAAAATCTAATCTTTCTAATGTTAAAAATCAAACCTTTCTATCGTGTTGTTCATATCAAAATCATGTCTTTCTCTTCATAAAGATCCAATCTTTAATTCGCTACATACATATAAAAGGTCATATTTTTATCTCGCTACACGTATATAAAAGATTATATTTTATTTCAACTCTGCATAGATAAAAATCACAACTTTACCAATTCATTTGCGTTATAAAAATCTATTATTTACATCAAGAAAAATTTATTCTTTACATCAAGAAAAATGTAATCTTTACATTATATACATTAAAATCAAATATTTTATGTAATTAAAAATCTAAACTTTTTATTTAACCATTGAAAACTCTATTATCATATACCTCATCATAGAAAATAAAAACAATGATGGAATAAATAAAACTCACATTTATAAATGCAAAAACTGCATCTTTGGTCGAGGAGGGGGACTGACATGGGCGCCGGAACTGTTGAGGTGGCGGAGGAGGTTCTTCCGGTCGGTGGTGAACTTCTGGTGGTGCGGTGGGTGGTTTCAGGTGGAGGCGGCTGCCTTTGGAGTTGCAGAAGAAAGAGGAGGAGGGATGGGGAAGAGAGGGTGCTTGGAGGGTGAAGGGACAGGTGCGCACCGCTTGGGGGAGGGCCGGAGGCCGGTCGCGACGAAGGAGCGACGGGCGTTGGCAGCTTCATGCATTTTTTTCTCGATCTGGTTTGAAGAATATAGGGGGGGTTGACTAAGGAGAGAGACATACAAAGGGGGAAAATATATAATATTTAATTAATTTTTTTTAATTTCCTCCTAAAAGCACCCTTTTAATTTGAACTCAAATTGAACCCATCGACTGTCTCCCCTAACTAATTACCCACATTCCGAACACAATGGGATATGTTTCGTAACCCAATTCGGCTATAACGATCCGTTTTCGTTTAAATTAAAATTTAAATCATTATATATACAATTTAAACGCATATTTCAATTTACTAGGGTCACATACGGACTCTAAAAATTCCAGAAAAATTATTTCTAGCCTCGTATTGACAATACGGTCCTAACAAAACTAATTTCGTCAAATTCTGAGACCGTTTGAAAAATGGCCATTTTCTGGTCGATCGAAATTGACTGAAACTGTTCAAGCACGTTTTCTTATGCCACGCTCACATATTGATTCAAAAAATTATGAATTTTGAAATCTAGCAATAATTTGACATCCCGGATCCAACCAAAGTGGTTTCGTCGAAAACAAAGGTCGTTTGCAAAATTTCCATGTTTTAATGGCTAGAATTCCATAGCGACTATTCTGAATTTTCAACTGGGCATAACTTTTGATTCCCGCTATGAAATTTCAATTTTTCGGATTCATTGGAAAGATATTCTCAATTAGATTCTTCTTATATTTTTTCTTTCGCTAAAATCCGGTTTATTTTGAATCCTGTGCATTCATTTGAAATTTGAAATCGAATTTTCAAACTACCGCGCCATTTTCAATTCCTTTTATAATTAAAATAAAATATTTATATTCTAATGTTGATTCAAATAAATATATACGTTCTATTTCTCGCCGTTATTATTTAAAATAATTCATTTTAAATATTCAAAATTCACTAAAATTGCCAAAATAAAAATTTTAAATTGGCTCGGATTTCCGGATTATTACATTAATCCTGTATGTTTTTGTAATATAGGAAATCATAAGTTGGATAAACATAAAGGGCGATGATGTCACGATCAAAGCAATACGTTCAATATAAATTTGAGTAAACGTGACAAAAAATGCTATGATCATAGCTAAATTTATGACATTGGTTACTACAAACATTATAGGTATGGCTTGCATTGTGCACAGTGTTTCCTAAACTAAGTGATTGCCTTAATGCAAATTTGCGTATTATGTTTACATAGCCTATATTTCACATTTACTTGATCATTGTGCTATTCTTGTGTATATACTTACTTTTTCACTTTTCATATATGAAAATTGAATCATTAGCCACTCACCTGATACTTCATTTTATTTTTGTTGGATATATAATCGTATTTATATCTAAGCTTAATGTATGGTCATTAATTTTAATCTAATATATGCTCATTAATTATAATTTACATACCATATTTACTATATATATAATAGAAAACATATATTCCATTAAAAATACTATTAATATGTCCCTAAATTGAACATAATTGTTGTCGAATTGTTGTGAGCTTGAAGGGTATGGTTACCACCAAAAATATTAAGTTTTTTCTATTGGCAATGCATCTTGTTGCGGTTTCAGGTACTTAATGTCTAGTTGAATATATTTAAATGCTAAGTAAACTTCATATGACTATCTTGTGTCTAATTATTTAATTATTAGGAAATATCAATGTGGCTGAGCACAAAAGACCAGGATGCCACTATCCAATACCGAAGACTTGGATCTATTGTGAACCTAGAAAATGTGATGAATTATGCATTAGTAGGAACTATGACAGTGGTTTTTGTAAGCTTTATTGGTATGGTTTCATTTGTACATGTTGTTTAGAGAACTAGAACCATTTTTTACATTGTATAACTATAAAATTAACTATGACTAAATAATTGAATAAATGATCTGAAATAACTATAAAATCAAATTTTCTTTCTAGTTGATCCAAGATTATGATATTTTGATGAGAACTTGTTCCATATAGAATTACAAAAGGCTTATTATATTAATCGCCTCATTATCTATATACACCCAATTATAATTAGCATAATGAAATCTTATTTATTGTATTACCACTTTATATACTTGTACCACGTACATACTTCATTTTTCGTAATCAATTTTTTTTAATTGTCAATCAAAATTATAAATGTAAAATCAAGTATAATTCTATGTTAAAAATAAAATCATGGTATTTTGCATGGTACAAACATTAAAAGAAATAGTTGAATGCAAGATTAAAAAATATAGAAAACAGAGAACAATACAAGCTTGATACCAATTGATGTCTAGTGTACATCATACTTGAAATTGCCAGAAATTATGTCAAGCATAAGTGGTAATACCATTTTTAGTAAATCAAACTATACGGAGATATAAAAATTGTGTACAGATGAAATAAATGTCGTATCATTCCCTGCTCTTGCCGTTTATCTTTAACGTATGCTTTCCTTCGTTTTGGCCTTCTTAGCTTCGCCATATCACGACTTTTGCCACCTGACCCCCGAGATCTAGCACGTTCTCTAATGTAATTAGGTAAGTAACGCTTCGATTTGCAATGCCCTAGGTCAGAGTTTGTCAGAATTTACTATTGTTAGTCCACCCTTGCATTTTTTGTCGCTACTGAAGCTTAAATACCCGCTGTAGGAAACCCTTAAAGCGGGATGTTAGCCAAATATTTTCTCGACTAGGGTATGAAAGTAAACCGGCAACGACTAAGGAAGAGATATTGGAAGAGTTAGGGAAAGCCTTCGGAAGAACAAAAAAGAGCTTCTGGAGATGTTAGAAGAACAACACTAAGAAAACTAAGGATGAGAAGGCTTAAGAAGTAAGCTTTCAAAAGGATAAAATCCCTTTTGGAGATACCAGTATAAACTGATGAAAGCATCAAGGTGGAAACCAATAGAAATAATAAAGTAGCACTTAAGAACGAGATGTTTGAAAACATAATAAGCTTCTCGCACTAATGAAGGCATCAAAATAGATTAAATTATGGCACTACAAGTCATACAAAGGTAGAAAACATGGGAAAGGGCCCTTTGGTCGGGATGAACTAAAACACTCACACTCGGACAACATCTTCACTAGAGAAGTGGAGGAAGAACTAAACAAGCTTCTAACAGCAGAATCACCCTTTTGAAAGAATCAAAAGAGGTGGTGTTTCTAAAGAATCAAAACTATAACTACCATCTCAAGACATGGCAAAAGGCGCCTTCGCTAGGTTTCTGTAAGCACTTCCATTGAAAACCCAGCACGAAGCCCATATAACGAAGGAAGGCCAACCCACACATATAAATACAACCTAAAGGGTCCATAATCAGGGCATACATTTTCTCATTCTAAACTCATATGCTGTGAACTATAAACCCTAATTCCAAAATCAATTTGGGGGTTTCCTAGTTGCAACTCAGAAATACTTGTACATGTATGAAATGATCAATAAAAGGAAAATCTGAATAATATTATTTTTGTCTCGTTTGACATAAGGGAATAAAATAACATCGATTTCCAATGTGACAAATAGGGAAGAGGGCCAATCATTAATCTCTATGAAGAAAGATAACAACAAAATCGAGATTCTAAGTTTGAAACAACAACTAGTTGATATAAAGAAGCTTATTAAAGGTTCCTTAGTTAGCAATCCTCTTTAAATCACATTTTGTAATTCTTCCGAAACTAATTCCCGAGTTCTACAATCAAAACCGCTGACCTCCTGGAGTTATGAAAGCCGAATAAGATATTCTTCCAAAAAATTGGAAAATCCAATCATTTGCAAGAGAAATCATGTATCAGAAGGTTGGTTTATTCCAAGGAAAAGAGAAATAGCTAAATTAAAAGAAGGAGAAAACTTTAATATGGAATAAGATACATCGAGGAATTCTCCTTTCGGAAGAAATGATGTCTATTGAAATCCCAGCTAATATCAAAGTATCGTTGCTCAAATCCAGATGAACATGTTTCAACCTTCAAGTTATATGAACTTATATATTGCCATTGATTTGGTTTTATGCAAGATCTTCATGACAACTCTTGGCAAAGCAGCTAGAGAATGCAGTATATGTTATCAGGGGCCTGTCGTTTATACTTAGGGAAACTATCATCCATACACTTCCATATGTATAAGAATGCACCATTTGAACCCATGAGTTAGCCAAGTTAAAACAAGGATTTGGAGAATCACTAATTGATTACCTCATATTATTTCATGAAGAATCATTAAAAACAGAAAGGCCTTTGATAGAAAAAAAAACTAACAGTGATACATTCGGAGTTGCTTGAATCGTCTCCATTCTAGAAGGATCTTCACTTGAAAAAAACATAATAGAATCTCTAAATTTCAGGATCGAGTGAATAAATATATTTGTATGGAGGATAAATCAAACATACTGAAGTTTGTGCCAAAGGAAGAAGTTCTCTGTTTTCCCCTTTATTCTGAAAGTCTAAAAAAGACAGAATTCGGACAGAAATTTAAGACAAAGTCTACCAAATCAACTATGTGAACTTGAATCATCCCCTTTCTTACATATATGCATCACGAAGAATGATGGGAGTTCCTTAATTGATCTCAAAGGAAATGCAATTGGTGAACCAATATATTGAAGGAAATATTATGACTACCACAAAATGAATGGACGTGACCCAAACAACTAGCGAACTCTAGCAGAAGGAGTGGTTCAAGAATTTGTGAAATTTAGACTCTTGCAGGAATTTGTCGAATGATTTCAATAAACTCATCGGAAATGAGAAAATTATCATATAAATACTTTCTTAATTTCTGCTTGGCTTACATTATGGATGGTTTTAATTCTACGTATTTCTATATTTTGTTTACAATTTAAGTTTGCTTATAATTATGTATTGAAAAAAAGTGAAAATTACGCTCACATCCTTAAAAATAAACATAACTAAGCTCACATCCTCCCCTACTGAAACTTATAAATTTCATCCCTATTTTTAAAATAGCTGCTGATTTTTTACTGAATTGCCATTTTTTTATATAACGCCTTAATTAACGGATTATATCCGATATTTTATTTTCGTTGTTTATTTTTTTTTAATTCCTTAATTAACAGATCACATCCGATATTTTTTATTCATGATTTACTTTTTTTTCTTAAACATTATTTTTCATGTTAATGGCAGTGGCAGCATCTTTTTAAAATTCTGAACTTCGATTTCTCTCCATATAAAAGTGAAACTAGGCTGCGATTTTTCCAGTGATCAGTTTGATTGAACTATTGCGTACATAATGGATGCGTCTTCCTTCAGGTAAAATATACCTTTTTTTTCTATACTTATTTCACTTATTCAATCGACTTTTGTTGATCCACTATTATGAATTAATGGAATTGTCTATTTCTATTGATGGATAATTTAATTATTTCATAAAGTTTCATTTTTGTTTCAGTCTGTACAGCATATAGTGTGAATATTTGCATATTAAGTTGCAAGTATTGGTATAATACGTTTGTTTGGATGTATTCAGAAAAGTTGCATTTAAGTATACAAATATTTTGTATATATGCATACAAGTATACTGAAATGTTGTTTGTCTTCGTGCATGTTGACTAGTTGCATACTTCTATGCCTATATTTTTAATATTTGCATAGTACTTGTGTTCTGGATTTATTTTTAAATATAATATGTGCAAATATTTTAACCTTTTGCATGTAAGTATGCAGATATTTCTGTTATTCGCGTGTATGTATGCATCTAGTTATACTTCACTGAATATGTTTTTGTACTTTTATTTCATTTGTTGATTAAGCTGATTTATTTTTATTTTTTTATTTTTCAAGCAGTGGTCCTGCAAATGTCGGTGTGTTGGTGCTGCTGAAGTATGGCAATGACAGTTGTTCAATTTCTGTATAGATATATTAAAATATGCATATACTTTCAATCTGAGCATAAACGTATGAAATTAGTGTTAGAATACTTGGGTATGCATTTATTCAGAAAAGTTGAGTATAAGTATGCATATATTCTACATATATGCATACAAATATGCATATATTTTAAAATTAGGCTCACATACTGTTAAGAAGTTGCATACAAATGTGCATATATTCTTAATATGTTCATATCTGTATGCATCTTTTTATCATACATGCAGGAAAACAGATATTTTAAAAATATATTCATATACGTATGCATATATATAGAAAACATGCATATAAATATGCAGAATTATTGTTATTTTGCTGAGTTGTATGTATGTATTTATATTAATCTGAAGCTATTTATGTAATTCGATTATTGCACATTAGGCTTATTAAAGGTGATTTTTTTTATAATAGTTCTCCTCCAAAAGGTAGAAGAATGCTTGGTCCTCCATTTTCTTTCAAAAGATTGAAATCTGCAGTTGATTCTATAGAGACTACTACATGTTGTTTGTGTAATAAGCTGAATAAATAATTGCACAATTTTACACAACATTTCTAATTATCTGCATACAAATATGCAACTATCTCCTGACATTTGCAAACTAGAAATGATTTATTGCAAACAAGTACGCTTATATTCTTAATATTTGCATATTAAGATTTTTTTGGGATTGTATGTAATCAGTTCAATAAAGTCATTTCTGTATTATTTGTAAACATTTTTGTATTTCTATACACTCTGTTCATATTTTATAGTACCTTTGTGTGATATCTACATGGAAGCTTTTCATCTTATATGTATGAAACTATTCGTAAATAGTTGACTAAATTTATCCAGTAATTCTGAATAGTTTTATACATCAGCTGTAAAACTTTTTTTTAATTATTTATAATACTTGTATACAATAATTCTAATTACCTGCATACACGTATACAATTATTCTATAAATATGCATATTAACATTCAACTATTTGATTATTGTTGCATATAAGTGCGCAAATATTCCTACTATTTGCAATTTTTCATAATATATGCGTATAATTCTACTAATACTTGGAATAAATGTACCAAAGTAATCAACATTTCACAATATCATCTAAAATCAAATTAACTACATTCAGTACAAAATTTTCCACCATAAATTTGATTTCCAAAGTGGTCACCAAGCGGCTGTAGCTACTAAACAAACAAACCACTACATATATTTACCAAAACTCCAAATAAACCAAACTTTGCAATATTTTTTTAAAATCACGTGAAGAAGTCGATGGTTGTTCAGTTGTAATTAGACAGCATTCTCCTACACATTGTCATCTTCAACATCTTCTTCAACATTTGGTCTCTGCACAAAAATGGTAGAAAACTTTTTACGTAACCATGACTAAATGCATACAATTACAGAACTTTCAGTTGAAATTTGCACTCTTGTACGCTATAATTCAAAAAAAATTGCATACTATCGTGCTAGTATTAAAAAAATTACAGAACTTTCAGTTCATATTTGCACTCTAGTAACGATTTTTTTTTGTGAAATTCAACTTTTTTAACCCACAACTGCATTAATATTTGCATAAAATCTGTTAATCAATCATCAAATCCATATTTTAATATATATTACACGCAGATTATTAGTTATTGAAAATAAAATAAGTGGATCAACAGCTTACCTTCGTTCTCGCCATTTCTTTGAAAATCCGATCAAATCGGCGAAGACTTTGGTTGTTTTGGTTTGATTGAGTTTAAAATTTTGATAATCGCTTGTGCGATTTTAATTTTCTTCCATGAACGACTGCGCTAATTAAGCGATGAACGGAGTGTTTTTAGGGTTTAAAGGACAGAAGCGTAATTTTAATTGCAGCATTTCAAAACTAGGGATGTATTTTATACTCTTTTTATCACAGGGTTTTTTTATATTTTAAAACTTAATAGGGACCTATAAAAAACGCACCCTAAAAAAAATCCAAGTGTCATTGTATGTAAGAATAAAAGCCGAATCAAATTTCAAAGCGTTCTAAAGCATATTCAAATGACAAAAAAAAGAAGAAGTTAGTCACGGAAAGGAATGCATGTGCTAAGACAATCAGTGGAAGAAGATATTGCAGCTATCTTAAAAAAATTAGACATGATATGAAAGGACAATGGGCTTCGACAGGATTGGCCAATAAAATAGCTAAGGAAGGATTTCTACAAGAGCCTATATTAAACTGAGCGAGATGAGACATTTGACGATGACGATCACTTAACTCATGCAATAACAACTAAAGCTATTCTATTTTCAATATTTTACATGACCAGTGATCTAAAATAAGTTATGTCGGACAGAACTCCGAATATCTTTATAGGAAAAGGCAAGACTCACTCACCCTTTAAAATCTATTGGCCAGCTTCGGAAGAGGGGTTGAACCAATAAAAGTTCTGGAAGAGGAGACGAACCAATAAAACCTCTAGAAGTGGGGGAAGACCAATAAAACCTCCAAAAGAGGAGGAAAACCACTAAAACTTGCGGGAGAGGGGATGAACTAATAAAACATTCGAAAGAGAGGGGAGAACAAATATAACCTCCGAAAGAGGGGTGAACCAATAAAACCTCCATAAGAGGAGGCGAACCAATAAAACCTCCAAAAGAGAAGGAAGTGTAAAACCACAAGAAGAGGGGGAACCAATAAAACCATCAAAATAGGAGGTGAATTGATAAAGCCTTAGAGGTGAGGTCACATCAATAAAGCCTCAAGAGGAGAGGATAAGTCAATGAAGCCTGCAGAGGAGAGGTCACATTAATAAAGCCTGCAGAGGAGAGGTTACATCAATGAACTCCAGAAGAGAGGGAAACTCACGCTCTCCCCTATTGCTCATTTTGAAGCACACTTGCCTCCTTTGTTCATTCGAAGCACACTTGCGTATGATATTCAATTGGGAGCATACTTTACTCTGATATCCATTCTCGAGCACTAACCTAAGAAGTGTTAATCCTATAAATTAAGGATCAATCGCTGCATTAAAGATTGTAGATTGATTACATTCCCTCTTAATGCGAGGGTCATCCTCTATTAAAATATCATTTAGTGATACGTTATTATATGTAGAAAAAGGAAGAAGTTAGAATCCATAGTTTGTCATATCGATCTACTGGATATTCCCGCTAAGATGGGTTAACCAAATGCTTCATCATTGGAAATGAGAGTTGATCATATTTAGAAAAGTCAATCACGATGTTAAGTTATAAAAGGTATTATCGATTGTAACATCCCAGATTTTTGTCGATTTTTTTTAGAACATTTTAAATTTGTTTAAATGTTAAATTAGAGATATAAAAAGTATTTAATTTGAATATATTGATTTAATAATCAACATACGATTTAACTTTGAATATACTAAAATATCGTGATACTGCAAAATGAAATAATTTAATGTTGAGTTAAAACTAGATCGATACAGTTCAGTCGACTAATATGAATTCTATATATTGAATTAGAACAATAATTATTATTTATTTTGAAAATATAATTATTTGAGATTGATTTATATTTAATCGATTTAATAATGTTATTCTATATATACGACTGAATTAAATTCCAGAATCAGTTCCGCTGAGTCCAGAATAGCGTTATAATCTTGTAGCCTCGGTCGTTACGATGAATAATGGTTCAAGATTTCAAATTAAGGATAAAAAGATATTTTTAGTGGATAGGATCAAAATCAGATCAAGTTAAATCGAAATCAAATCAATTTAATTAACCATACCTTAGGCCATCACTCCTTTAATTCTTATGTACGAATGGTCCCTTTCCATTTCTATATATCCACGACCCTCTTTTCCTTTTTCTTCACATTTTCTTTCTCCCGTTCCTCAGTAAAAATCAAAGGGAGAAATCGGCCATCCTTTCAAATTCATTCGAGAAACTCCTCTTTTAAACTCAAAAGCTAGTACTTATGTATTTCTTCCATTCAAAATAGAAGCTGGGTATTTTCTTCATCTCCACAAATTCATTCGAACCGGCTTCAGGAAGAAAAAAAGGGATTGTGATTTCAGTTCGAAATCGCAGATCGAAACTCGAGTCCCCTGAAGATCGATGCTTGCAAACTAGGAAGGAATGGCGATCGCGAATTGAAACCACGAAGTTGTTGAAGCTCGAAGAAGAACTCGCGTCACTTGCATTATAGAGAAGGGTGTTGTAATGACCCGGGTTTTTGACGATCTTGGTTATCCGATATATAACAAATATCGAACATCCAAGGATCAAAAATACCGGCCATAAATGAAAGAAATTAGAGGGTGAGGAAAGATAAGATAGAAACTTAGAATAGAAGAAGAAGAACACAACATCAGAGTAACACGAACCTCACAGCGGAACGAATAACATATAATATATATAACATAACTTGAAATATACATCTGTACTTGAATATACATCATTATCAAAATACAACACTTACAACACAGCGGAAATAAACTATAGCTATATGATCCTGAAGCCCCCTGCTCCAGCTCTTCCAGTATATCTGTAAATCCCGACAACTTTACTGCTCGACAAATTTAGGCACCCAAGAGTTTAGGGAAACAAACAAATAAACTCCGGGTCAGTCATGGGACTGGTGTGAGTAAAACAATTTAAAACAATTCCAGCAGGTAAATGATATCTCATAAGACCACGCCGTATAACGGAACGGGTTTTTCCTATATGAGAATCCAAATTATCTTTATATCAAAAACCTTTTGATATTATAATAATGTATATCAACAACAATATAGTAATCATCTAGCAGAAACGCTTTCATCTCACGTTCTACATATACAGTATACAATCAAAACCGCAAGCACGTATTGGGTAATGGATTTCCAACTATGACAAGGTATGGAACCACCTTTTGCTAGTGTATCTCTAAAAAGTAATACACTGGGTTCAACAAGAACATCTTGAAACCCGGCCACACATGACCGACCACTCATTTCGCTTGAGTGTATCGAATGTATATCACCAACAGTTGGGATCATCAACCGTTTCCCGAATGGGACAACATCAACAATAGATTTTTAGAAATAATTGAAACTCTAGATCAGGTGATTATACACCCTACTTCGGAGCGACCGACTTAGCCATGCTGCCTGCCCGATTTCTGTCATTTACCGGTTGATGAGGCTTGAGGTTACGCTTCATCATCACATCAGATTCACTTCGAATGCCACATTGTCAGATCCATCGAAAATCACTAATTGACGTCTACAACAGTACATCATGTGTAAGCTAAAGAAGTTTCCTTCTCCACTTCCACTCTTGGTATGGTTGAAGAAATCAATGTACGTGACCTTTTTGGAAATACTCTGTCAGACATTCATCCATACAAGTCATCCAGGAATAGGATGAACTGAAGGTACTATTCAATACATCCATCTTAGGCACTGTTATCTAAGGCTTATACAATAGCCCTTGCACTTTACTCCGTCTTCAATTATCTTTGGCATATATGATTCGCAACGCTTATGCCAATACAGAGTGGTTCTTTGGATAATAATTCAACCGGTCTCTCCTTATTAACAACGTTAAAATGTTCAAAACTTCGATAGTCTGCGATTTAACCATCAAAGAAAAACAGGTGTGCAAACAACGATATTATTTCCAGGAAGAAATTATATCGATCAATCATCATTCAACATTTATCTCTTTATTTCATTACTTTACTTATCTCCTGTTCCCATATATTCTAAATTCTTATTTTCTAAAATTAGAAAATATATGTTATTACCATTGGAAAACATTTCCATTTCTTGTTTTCTATATTAGAAAACATTTTTGGTTCTTATTTGGAAAACATTTTCAAAACTCCTATGTTTGGATTATACAGATGTTTAGATAAAACATCGCTATGCCAACTCAAACCATTTCCTATAATTACTAAATTCACTTAACCATCCTTTACTGCCGAACCTTAACCACTCCTTAGTTAAATACGAAGCCAATCAAGTTGGGGTAGAACTACCTCTCAGACCTTAACTAAACAACATTTCTAACATTTAAATAGGCAAAGTTCACTTTATATTTCTTTAACTAACTTCCTTACTAAACCTTTCTTTTCGAATAACTACATTCGATTATCTCCTTTTTTGATTAGCTCTATTCGATTAACTTTATTTGATTAACCCTATTTGATTTACTCTATTCGATTTACCCTATTGCATTCACTTTAACCAATTTACTTTATTTGATAAATTCTTCTCGAGTAATCCTTTTCGATTAATTCTTTTCGAATAAACTATATTCGAATAACTCATTTCGAATAAACTATATTCGATTTCTCCTTTCGAATAAACCATATTCGATATCGCACTTCGAATAACTCATATTCGATTATCTCATTTGGATTACCTCGGTTTGATTAACTCATCTTAAATAACTCAACTTGATTTACTTACTTGATTAACTCAACTCGATTCGATTAACTAGGCTCGACTAACTTGGTTCGACCAACTCGATTCGACTAACTCCTTTAGATTAACTCACTTCGACTAACTCCTTTGGATTTACTAACTTCGACTAACTCCTTTGGATTTACTATCTTCGGCTAACTCCTTTGGATTTACTAACTTCGACTAACTCCTTTGGATTTACTAACTTCGACTAACTCCTTTGGATTTATTAACTTCGACTAACTCCTTTGGATTTACTAACTTCGACTAACTCCTTTGGGTTAACAAGTTTAACTAACTCGATCAAATTGGTTTGATCAACTCATTTAACTTGGTTTGACTAACTCATTTGACAATCTAGTTTAACTAACTCATTTGACAAACTTGTTTAACTAACTCATTTGATAAATCTGGTTTAACTAACTCATTTGATTAATTTATTCCCTTAATAAATACTCCCTTTTAATAATTCTATTTATTCTAACCAATAATATTTCCTTTATTATTACTTATCCTCCGATTTTATAATTATTCTCTTTTATAAAAATCCTTTTCCTTTTCTATATAAAATCCATCGATTTTATATAAAAAATTCATTTTCAGAATGCACTTCGAAAATCCCCTTTCCCACAACCAGTATTTCTTATGGTATTTAACATACCATATAACAACGATAAATATCGTCCAAACACACATAATCAATACAGATTATATATCACATCATATATCACAATATATGAATCACAGTAAATTAAATGTTGAGGAATCCAGTTGGATTCCTCCAACCTGTTTCCCTACATCACAGATGTTAATCAATATAGATAACATCACTTTCAGTTCCATATGATATATTCTGTTAAACATAATCAATATAGAAATTCAACTAACTGATTAGCAGTTCAATCAAATAGTCAACACACAGTCAATCAGCCAATATTTAACAGTTCTAAAAATACAACATGAAATTATAAACTGTTCAGAGTTAGTGAGGTTTACTCACATTGGCAGTTCATCGTTAAAGAACGATAAACTGTTGTTTGATTTGAATCAAACAATTTCTTTCGCCATAAATTCAAATGAGCTTAAATCTACCTCCAGTCAAATCCAATGTGAAGCTCTCGTCCATACGATCCCGACGGATCTTATTTTACTGAATTTAGATTACGTATGACGAAGTTATACAATTTAGAAGTTAATACACTATTTGAATTTAATTAAACACATATGGATTTTCAATTATTGGGCCTCACCATTTAAGAAAAAGCCCATACCCTTTGTAAATACCCAGGCCTGCTCCACCCTCTTCTTCCTCTTCTTTTCCACCGTGAGCTTCCCAATAAGGCCTCACCATTCCTGACATTTTACACCGACGCCCTCCCTTTTGTGATTCACTAAAAATCAAACGAATACCACCACAATTCCTTACTCAATCTCCTCTTTAACCTCATACCCATCTCATTCACCTCTGTCTCCCTTCCATGCTTGCGTCGTACAGCTTTTTTTGGTTACGGTACAGTAAAGTACCGAACTCGATTACCACCATCTACCCCAAAACTTCACACACAAGCTAAAATCCTTGTCACGAACCCAAATATAACACTAGCTTCATCCATCAATGCCGTAATCGCCCAAAACATTGAAACCTAGAAATTTAAACCCTCTGTACCATTTCGTGTATCCCACAGAAGTGCATCGCAACAGGTAGAACTGGCACTGGATTGTAGAGAAATACCATACGAACCCAAAAATATATACTTTGTAATTTATAACTTTTATTTGAATTATCTTTTGATTTTTGAAATCTCACGTTTTGGGTGTTTTGAAAAAGAATGGTGCGTTGGCCAAGAGAGGTTATATAAGGAGATCATACATTTGTTGTGTGGTTGAAAACATGAAAGGGTAGCAAATTTTGGTTCACAACACTTAGATATTTTAGTTCTATATTCTATTTTTGCTTTCTTAAAATCCGTGTGATCTCACACGATGCCCAAAAATCACGAAACTGGACATACTGGTAGAGTTCGGCATTATGGTCCTAACGAAACTGGTTTCGTCGAATTTCGACTTCGTATGCTCACACAGCGTATTTTTAACCATCAAAATACTGACTGTTTTTCACTCTAAAAATCTGTACGGCCACACAGTGACTCTAAAAATCACGAAACTGAAAATCTAACAACTATTTGACAATGCGGATCCAACAAAATTAGTTTCGTCGAATTCCGACTTCGTTTGCAAAAGTGGTTATTTTTAAAGCTCTGGATGACCTATTTAAATATATAAATATATTTAAATATAATTACATTTAATATTTAAAAATAAATATTATCGTATATATTCGCAGTGGAATACCATACAGCTCTAGAATATTCCTATATGGATTTCTAACTTTATATTTCAAATCTGGGTCAACCCGATATTCAATTTATATAGAAATTCCTTTTTAAAATATATTTAATTCCTTTATAAATTATAAAGGAATTCCACAGCCACTTTTCTAAAATTTGATTTGGACGTAAATCAAAATCTACACGACGAAATCCCGATTTTTCTCTTCCACTAGAAAGATATACTCCACCAGCACCACACGTTTCTTGTTTCACAGAAATCCGGCTTAAAACGAATCCTGTATATTCAGTTGAAGTTCAAATCGCCAAATAGCGAATTGCCGCACCATTTCCAGCTCAATTATAATCTTATTATAATTTACGTTCAAATAATATATTCGTTATTCTAATTCAAATTCTAAACTGAATTAAATATTACAGATGATCCAGTTTACATCATATCGCCATTTCAGCCCATTCTGATTATTTCTGAATTAAATATATTATTTAATTTATTATTTTAATTAAATATTCATCATTACACGACCATTTAATTCACTATATCACTATTTATATAATTAAATAAATTAATTATAATACCTCTGCAAATGCGGGCCATTACATTCTTCCCCACTTAAAATAATTTCGTCCTCGAAATTGCTAAGGTAGAGAACGACCCTATCGACTGGTTAGAACATATTTGTTCACTTCTTAACTTCAGTTTCAACTGAACAAATTTAATTTCAATTAAATTATTAATTAATTCTTATCAACAAAAAATCTCAAAAATCCTGAAAATTTTCTAACACCTTAACTTTTCGAAAAAATTTCCCAGCACCTCCTTTGTACTGGTTAATAGCTCAAGCTCCATCTTGCCTCTCTGGGCCATCTCCAACCCAAAAGAAAATCAAACAGCCAAGCGGCTTGCCGATTCGGCTCATAAATCTTATATCCAATAGAAATATAAACTTATACCTTTTGTTGGGCATATCAACTCTATCACTTCCATATGCTATCAACTCAGCATATACCAATGTTATCCCAATCAAATTCTGAAATCACTTTCATCTCCAACACAACCATTCGCCTTTTTACCAAGCCAAATATCATTCTAACTCGAGTTTCTCCTTGATTCCCAACTCTTAACTTGATTATCACATTACACTTCAAATTTGAATCTCACAATTCAATTTGTCTTGATATCATTCTAATTCAACCATAGTTACCACATTACTGGCTTTACTTTAATTCAATTTTGCTTTCACAAATTTCTGTTAAATTTGCTTTTAATTCAAACAGTCTTTCCCTGGGAGTTTTCAAATAGTTTACTCTTTTCAAAAATCAAATTTTCCTTTTGAACATGTCACTAAGCCCTTAATTAATATTTCATTAGTTAAATCACTTCTCTATTTCTTTATCAATATTTGTTAACCAAATATTTTCAATAACCATATTGGCCTTTTATGTTATTTGGAAAACATTTCCGAATATCACCTTCCTTTATTTTCTAAACTTTAGAAAATATATGCTATTTATAATTTGGAAAATATTCCAATTGCTTATCTCTTTTCCGATCTCGTTTATTTCTATACTTAGGAAATATTCTTTATTATATTTCCAAGCTTACACTTATTTGGGTTAAAACGGATGTTGTGTAAAACATCGTTACGACAACCCAAATACTATATTCAATAAACTCTTATTCAACATTAATCTTCGAGCCTGAAATCTTACTATTTATTTGTTAATAATGAAATCAATCAAGTTGGGGTATAACTACCTCTCAGACCTTGACTGAATAACATTTATAACGTCAAAACAAATATGACTACCTACTCGAATAATCAATACCATACAACTACTTATTCACTTTTAAACACGTATACGCTTCCTCTTTCTATTCTTACTAGATTTTATTCTTAGTCTTCCTTTTTGATTTTACTATTCTATTTATAAGCTCGTTTCCTTATTGACTTCCATATATATATATATATATATATATATATATATATATATATATATATCAATACGTTGATTTCTAACTATCAAATTATCTTAAAAATATTCTAACTCCTTAAATTCCCGAAAAAATTTGCCATAACCTCCTTTGTACCAGGAGCATCGGGATATTTTAAATAGCTTCCCATCGCCCTCACCAATCCAAAAGAAAAAGAAAAAGCCAAGCGGCTAGCCGATACGGCGCATAAAATCTCATATATGAATTAAATACATACCCTTTCGTCGAGCATTCGATTTATATACCTTCATATCTTATGCATACCTATCACATGTATATTTATACCTGCCCAACCTATTTTAACTATACCTGATTGTTTTAACTCAATTCGTTAATACATTTGTTAATTAACTCTTTAGTCTATTTCACTTTTATATTTGAACATGACATGTTCAAATATATTTTAACTTGCTTATTAACTAATTTGAATCCAAATTTCAAATTTAAGTTCTATATTCGATTTCGAATATCCATTTACAAATCCAATTCACCTTTCAAAGTTCAAATTCAAAATTCGATTAACTAATTCCTCTTCGACTTAGTTAATTTTATTCAATTTCTAATTAAATTTTATATCACTTCTATTATTTAAATCTATATATCAAATTCTATTATTCAAATTCTATATATCAAATTCTATATATAAATCCCATTTGAATTTCTATATTCAAATTCTATATGTCAATTCTATTCAAATTCTTTATATAAATACCATTTTGAAATTCAACACAACTTGTCTTTCCCAAAACAAATTCAAAACAGTATCTCTGGTAGTAATTCATTACTTACAACTCGAAAAAGAATACTGATGATGCAGCTATCATCATCGGAATCTATTTTACAGCTATCGAAGTGAGTTCAATACTATAAAACAATTTCTAAACATTTCCACTTTGAAATTCATTTCAAAATATAATTCACACTGCTTGTAAAACAATTTAAAATCTCCCAGGATCTTAAATTTTCCTTATTTTTAATCCAAATCCATTTACAAACATTTATCCAATTCTCCAGAGTTTTAACTCAATTTCTGGTTTAAATTAAGATTTAATTCAATTCATTATACTTATCTGAATTCTGATTGGTTACTTACATAACCATTTCACATTTTTATATTCTTATTCGATTATAATATCAACCAATATATCCAATATGTATCAAAATATACTTTGGGTAAAATTATTTTCATTTACCCTCTTTGCAAAACATATCGTGCCGACCCATCGTATTTGAGTGTTTATAAACTCCTACCGATACAGTGGATCCAACTGATCGACCAGAACTCATAAACTACTCAACAATTAAACCTTCACAATATAAAATTATTTTTATATCATCTACAAATACGTGCACTCGTATATATACACTCAAACTCAGTTTAGGGTATTACTAACCCTATCTCTACCGAGTCACACCACAGAGCCAAGGTAATACTTAACCTTTGCTCTGATACCAACTGTAATGACTCGGGTTTTTGATGATCTTGGTTATCCGATATACAACACATATCGAACATCCAAGGATCGAAAATACCGGTCATAAATGAAAGAAGTTAGAGGGTGAGGAAAGATAAGATAGAAACTTAGAATAGAAGAAGAAGAAGAACACAACATCAGAGTAACACGAACCTCACAGCGGAACGAATAACATATAATATATATAACATAACTTGAAATATACATATGTACTTGAATATACATCATTATCAAAGTACAAAACTTACAACACAACGGAAATAAACTATAGCTATATGATCCTGAAGCCACCCGCTCCAGCTCTTCCAGTATATCGGTAAATCCCGACTACTTGACTGCCCGACAAATTTAGGCACCCAAGAGTTTAGGGAAACAAAAAAATAAACTACGGGTCAGTCATGGGACTGGTGTGAGTAAAACAATTTAAAACAGTTCCAGCAGGTAAATGATATCTCATAAGACCACGCCGTATAACGGAACGGGGTTTTCCCTTATGAGAATCCAAATTATCTTTATATCTAAAACCTCTTGATATTATAATAATGTCTATCAACCACAATATAATAATCATCTAGCAGAAATGCTTTCATCTCACGTTCTACATATATAGTATACAATCAAAACCGCAAGCACGTATTGGGTAATGGATTTCCAACTATGACAAGGTATGGAACCACCTTTCGCTAGTGTATCTCTAGAAAGTAATACACTGGGTTCAACAAGAACATCTTGCAACGCGGCCACACATGACCGACCACTCATTTCGCTTGAGTGTATCGAATGTATATCACCAACAGTTGGGATCAGCAAATGTTTCCCGAATGGGACAGCATTAACAATAGATTTTTAGAAATAAATGAAACTCTAGATCAGGTGATTATACACCCACATTCGGAGCGACCGACTTAGCCATGCTGCCTGCCCGATTTCTATCATTTACCGGTTGATGAGGCTTGAGGGTACGCTTCATCATCACATCAGATTCACTTCGAATGCCACACTGTCAGATCCATCGAAAATCACTAATTGACGTCTACAACAGTACATTACGTGTTAGCTAAAGAAGTTTCCTTCTCCACTTCCACTGTTGGTATGGTTGAAGAAATAAATGTACGTGACCTTTCTGGAAATACTTTGTCAGACATTCATCCATACAAGTCATCCAGGAACAGGATGAACCGAAGGTACTATGCAATACATCCATCTTAGGCACTGTTATCTAAGACTTATACAATAGCCCATGCACTTTACTCCGTCTTCAATTATCTTTGGCATATATGATTCGCAACGCTTATGCCAATACAGAGTGGTTCTTTGGATAATAATCCCACCGGTCTCTCCATATTAACAATATTAAAATGGTCAAAACTTCGATAGTCTATGATTTAACCATTAAAGAAAAACAGGTGTGCAAACAACGATATTATTTCCAGGGAGAAATTATATCGATCAATCATCATTCAAAATTTATCTCTTTATTTCATTACTTTACTTATCTCCTGTTCCCATATATTCTAAATTTTTATTTTCTAAAATTAGAAAATATATGTTATTACTATTGGAAAACATTTCCATTTCTTGTTTTCTATATTAGAAAACATTTCTGGTTCTTATTTGGAAAACATTTCCAAAACTCCTACGTTTGGATTATACAGATGTTTAGATAAAACATCGCTATGCCAACTCAAACCATTTCCTTTAATTACTAAATTCACTTAACCATCCTTTACTGCCGAACCTTAACCATTCCTTAGTTAAATACGAAGCTAATCAAGTTGGGGTAGAACTACCTCTCAGACCTTAACTGAACAACATTTCAAACTTTGAAATAGGCAAAGTTCACGTTATATTTCTTTAACTAACTTCCTTACTTAACATTTCTTTTCGAATAACTATATTCGATTATCTCCTTTTTTGATTATCTCTATTTGATTAACTCTATTTGATTTACCCTATTCGATTTACCTATTGCATTCACTTTAACCGATTTACTTTATTTGATAAATTCTTCTCGAGTAATCCTTTTTGATTAATTCTTTTCGAATAAACTATATTCGAGTAACTCATTTCGAATAAACTATATTCGAGTAACTCATTTCGAATAAACTATATTCGATTTCTCCTTTCGAATAAACCATGTTCGATATCGCACTTCGAATAAATCATATTCGATTATCTCATTTGGATTACCTTGGTTTGATTAACTCATCTTGACTAACTCAACTTGATTTACTTACTTGATTAACTCAACTCGATTCGATTAAATAGGCTCGACTAACTTGGATCGACCAACTCGATTCGACTAACTCCTTTAGATTAACTCACTTCGACTAACTCCTTTGGATTTACTAACTTCAACTAACTCCTTCGGATTTACTAACTTCGACTAACTCCTTTGGATTTACTAACTTCGACTAACTACTTTGGTTTACTAACTTCGACTAACTCCTTTAGGTTAACTAGTTTAACTAACTCGATCAACTTGGTATGATCAACTCATTTAACTTGGTTTGACTAACTCCTTTGACAATTTGGTTTAACTAACTCATTTGACAAACTGGTTTAACTAACTCATTTGACAAATCTGGTTTAACTAACTCATTTGATTAATTTATTCCCTGAATAAATACTCCCTTTTAATAATTCTATTTATTCTAACCAATAATATTTCCTTTATTATAACTTATCCTTTGATTTTATAATTATTCTCTTTTATAAAAATCCTTTTCCTTTTCTATATAAAATCCATCGATTTTATATAAATAATTCATTTTCAAAATACACTTTGGAAATCCCCTTTCCCACATCCAGTATTTCTTATGGTATTTAACATACCATATAACAACGATAAATACCGTCCAAACACACATAATCAACACAGATTATATATCACATCATATATCACAATATATGGATCACAGTAAATTAAATGTTGAGGAATCCAGTTGGATTCCTCCAACCTGTTTCCCTGCATCACAGATGTTAATCAATATAGATAACATCACTTTCAGTTCCATATGATATATTCTGTTAAAAAGAATCAATATAGAAATTCAACTAACTGATTAGTAGTTCAATCAAATAGTCAACATACAGTTAATCAGTCAATATTTAACAGTTCTAAAAATACAACATGAAATTATAAACTGTTCAGAGTTAGTGACGTTTACTCACATTGGAAGTTCATCGTTAAAGAACGATAAACTATTATTTGATTTGAATCAAACAATTTATTTCGCCATAAATTCAAACGAGCTTAAATCTACCTCCAGTCAGTTCCAATGTGAAGCTCTCGTCCATACGATACCGATGGATCTTGTTTAACTGAATTTTGATTACGTATGACAAAGTTATACAATTTAGAGGTTAATACACTATTTGAATTTAATTAAACACATATGGATTTTCAATTATTGGGCCTCACCATTTAAGAAAAAGCCCATACCCTTTGTAAATACCCAGGCCCGCTCCACCCTCTTCTTCCTCTTCTTTTCCACCGTGAGCTTCCCAATAAGGCCTCACCATTCCTGACATTTTACACTGACGCCCTCGCTTTTGTGATTCACTAAAAATCAAATGAATACCACCACAATTTCTTACTCAATCTCCTCTTTAACCTCATACCCATCTCATTCACCTCGGTCTCCCTTTCATGCTTGTGTCGTACAGCTTTTTTTGGTCACTATACAGTAAGTACCGAACTCGATTACCACCATCTATCCCAAAATTTCACACGCAAGCTCAAATCCTTGTCACAAACCCAAATATAATACTAACTTCATCCATCAATGCATTAATCGCCCAAAACATTGAACGCTAGAAATTTAAACCCACTGAACCATTTCGTGTATCCCACAAAAGTGCATCGCAACAGGTAGAACTGGCACTGGATTGTAGAGAAATACCATACGAACCCAAAAATATATACTTTGTAATTTATAACTTTTATTTGAATTATCTTTTGATTTTTTAAATCTCACGTTTTGGGTGTTTTGAAAAAGAATGGTGCGACGGCCAAGAGAGGTTTTATAAGGAGATCATACTTTTGTTGTGTGGTTGAAAACATGAAGGGGTGGCAAGTTTTGGTTCACAACACTTAGATATTTTAGTTCTATATTCTATTTTTGCTTTCTAAAAATCTGTGTGATCTCACACGATGCCCAAAAATCACGAAACTGGACATACTGGTAGAGTTCGGCATTACGGTCCTAATGAAACTGGTTTCGTCGAATTTCAACTTCGTATGCTCACACAGCGTATTTTTAACCGTCAAAATACTGATTGTTTTTCACTCTAAAAATCCGTACGGCCACACAATGACTCTAAAAATCAGGAAACTGGAAATCTAACAACTATTTGATATTGCGGATCCAACAAAATTAGTTTCGTCGAATTCCGACTTCGTTTGCAAAAGTGGCTATTTTTAAAGCTCTGGATGACCCATTTAAATATGTAAATATATTTAAATATAATTACATTTAATATTTAAAAATAAATATTATCGTATATATTCGCAGTGGAATACGATACAGCTCTAGAATATTCCTATATGGATTTCTAACTTCATATTTCAAATCTGGGTCAACCCGATATTCGATTTATATTGAAATTCCTTTTTAAAATATAAATAATTCCTTTATAAATTATAAAGGAATTCCACAGCGACTTTTCTAAAATTTGATTTGGATGTAAATCAAAATCTACATGACGAAATCCCCTTCTCAAGTAGCTCCCCTACTTGCTTGCTGAGCTCCCTCCTTTCCTTAGGAGCCATGTGGCGCACAGGCAATGCGACTGGCTTTGGATTATCCACTAAGTATATCCGGAAATCAATCTCGCACCTCGAAGGTAAGACCCTAACCTCCTCAAAAACATCTGAATACTCACGGACTACTAGGACAGATAGAAAATCATCGATAGAAGCATCAAGTGATTCTAGTAAACTAAGCATGACAAACCCCTTTGAGTCACAAAAAATCTCGAGAGTCCTTCCTCGGCAAGTCAAAAGTCTAACAATCCTCCTCTTACAGTCTAGAATGGCACCATTCATGGCTAGCCAATCCATCCCTAGAATCAAACCATAACCCATAAAACCAAGCACATACACGTCACACTCAAACTCGACGCCCAACACAGATATCCTTAAACCCCGAGAAATCATAGACAGATGAATCGTGCCCCCAATATGGTTTGAGACAACAATTGGATCTGAAACCATACTAGTACTAAAATGCAGAGACTCAACCACAGAATCAGGTATAAAAGAACATGAAGCGCCAGAATCAAAAAGAGTCCTAACAGGATGAGTAGAAAGAGAATTCAAACCTTCAACCGAAACTTTCGTACCTTTGTCCAGTATACTAGCCACAAGAGCATGCACCTGCCTTCTAGAAGATCCTGCCCTTTAGCCTTATCCTTGCTTCTTCGAGCACTCCCTAGAATAGTGTTCGACCTCACCACAATGGAAACAAGCATTCTTCCTCTTTTGGCAATCTTTGACCAGATGGCCCACGTTCCCACAACCATGACATTTCTTCTTGCTTTGAGTTTTGTCGTTCTTTCCGCCTTTCTTTTGTTACTGCGGTACTTTTTTTTGTCTCTTCAATCTTAGCCTCCTTTTTCTCATCCTTACCATCTTCGTTCATTAATGCCATATCAACTAGCTTCTTAAAAGTAGCCCCCATCGGAATATAAGATAATGCCAATTCTTGGAGAGGTTCATTTAATCCTCTTGCGAACCTCAAAGCTTTTTTGTGTGGGGTATTCACCAATTCCAGCCCAAACCTTGCCAACTGATTGAATTTATTGGCATATTCTTTAACAGACATACTTCCTTGCATAAGTGCCAGAAACCTTTCCATTTTCATATTCTCTTCTACCTGAGAAAGAAACTACATCTCGAATCTCTGTCGAAAATCATCCCAAGTCTCAACTTGACGCCCTGCTGACGTCACTTCCCACCATACTAAAGTCTGGTCCTTCAGTTGCCAAGTGGCTTACTGAATCTTCCTACGATCATCAACCTCAAATAACCCAAACAAACCCTCCATCTCTTTTAGCCAGTTCCGTGCTTCCATAAAGCTCTCAGCTCCACGGAATGGCTTTCCTCCCGTAGCATAGAAATCCTTGCATATCTTGGAGAAATTATCCTCTCGCGGAGAAGGAGGAACAATGGCTGCAGCTGGGAAGGGTGTTTTCTTGGACTCCAGTAGGTGTCGTAACCTCGAGATATCTACGGAACCAAGCCGGTATCTAAACACCCATGGGAATATTTGGTTCCGAAGACATGCTGAAAAAGAAAAGGAAAAGGTGACTCGAACGGAGACTCGAAAGATATTCCCTATGGCTTTGGGGAATATGTTTTTCAAAGACTTTTCTTTTGAAAATACTTTCATTTTGAGACCTTTTGAAAAAAAATCAAAACCTTTTTATCCGATCTTGTAACCTTCAGCTCTGATACCAAATGTGACACTCCACATCCGTTAATATCACTCTTTAACAGAATGCATTAAGTTCAGTGAACTGTTATAGGTAAATAGAAATAGAACATCACAAAACAGATATATAAAATAGTTGTGGAAATTTTAAACTTTACTTTCCAAACAAAAAACATCGTGGTCTCAAAAATCCAGTTACAACATCAAACTGAAATACTGGAATAAAATACATCAAATAAAAACATCTATTCTGCAATAAAAACCATTAGAGTACAGAAGAAAAATGCCATAGTCCCCAAAAGTAGCCATAAACAAGTAGAAAGATGGTCAAAGCAGTACAGCTAAGCAATATCGAAATCCAGGCTGAAACAGAAGGGAGAGTCCTAGTCAAGCTAGAGCGTTCCCACCTTGAGAACCTTGGGGTGCAAGAAAGAGAGAGAAAAGAAAAAAAGGGTCAAACATAAAGTCTGACAAGTCCAGTTTTTTAGCATATAAATAAGTAAAAACATCATGACAGTCATATAAACTAGATCATATAACAGGTATGAACATGAAAAGAGGAATGAACTGAACAGATTTCTCTTCTCAAATACTTTTCTCTGCACTAATACTACTATAACTGATATGATCCCAACAGAATGGGTTTTACCCTAAAAAGTAATAGCAGGTTACCCAAATAGAAATAATGGGTGTTACCCCAACTAGAAACAATAGTCACCTAATTAGGCAGGACTAGACGTACCTTAACTACTACCCCCAATCGATCGGATCCCTATCCCGTAAATACCATGTATCGTCCCCAAAGTAGGACGTATCAATTCCTAAAGTGGCAACCCCCACAAGGACACAGATCTGTTTACTGTGTTATAGAGACTTATGTTCCCAAGAAAGCCGGACTCAGGCATGCACATGACTCCGTTGGAACGTGCCATCATAACCTTTCCACCCATATTGACCTCTTATAATCAGCGCAGTAAGCATGTCCCGACCCCTACCTAGTGCGGGGTCTCCCTTTGATACAAGAATGGGTTACTGACTGATACGGGTCCCACGCAACTGATGACACAAGCCACCCCCTAGGCTTGTATCCCTAATTACCAGAATTTTGATAGGCTATGCCTAACAGATTAATAAGCCCACATAACCCCAACAGAAATAAAACAGGTTAAGTTTATTGGGTTTACAAAACCCCCCACAAATTTAACAGATTTACTTAACCCCCACTGATTCAAACAAATTTACTTAACCCTCCACTATTTAACAGGTTCATATAACGCCCACAGAAATAAACAGGTTAAGTATTACTGGTTAACAGGTTCATATAACCCACATAGAAATAAATAGGTTAAGTATTGTTGGTTAACAAGTTCATATAACCCCCACAGATCTAAACAGGTTTCACATGTTGTTTACAGTTTCATTACATGTTCCGCTTAATATATAAATTAAGCCTACAGGTTCACATGCCCTAACCCTTAAGTCATAATTCACAATATAAGATATGCCCCAAATTTTAGTCATACATCATAGTATAGTTTATGCCCCCAAATCCCAGTCAAGATTTATAATACAATATATGCCCCAATTTATCTTTCCCAACCATTCCCAATTTCATGCGTTCGCATATTTCAACGATAGGCCTAGGCTCGAAGGTAGCCTAGGCTATAAAAATAAAAAGGAAAGAGGGAGAGAAAATAAAATAAAATAGGCATAATAGTAGAATAGGCATACGATAACAAAAATAGGCATATAAGAACTGAACATTAGATCAGGTGTACATGTAATGGCAGATCTGTTCAGGTCTGAATCATATTCTTAACAGACATATGTTTAGATCCACATTTATAAACATGTCAGGATTACTTGTTAAATGTTTATATCTAAAAATAATGTTAACTCGCAGAGACTAGATCTAAAGAATAGAGAATAGTTAGGCTGAAACTGCAGAAGAAATTCTTGTATATGTATAGGCTGTTGTTGAAGAAAATAGGCTAGTTCAATCCAAGCCGGGACAACATCTCTTTGTCTCCATTGTTTTTATGTGGAAAAAATAGAAATGAGGTCCTATATATAGCCTAAAGCCAACAAACCCAGACAAACCTCACGTCCAGATTCACAGAAAAGAATTCACCCGGACCTCGTAGAGGTCGACCCACCACGACCTAGGTCGACCCAGCCGGCTCTTGGGTCGAACCCCAAAGGGTCGATTCCCTCTTCCTTTCCCGCTTCATGAATTTGATTTATTTTGAAAATTCTGAGTTCATATTTATACATATAATTCTCTTATATGTATTGTAACACCCCATGTCCATTAATGTCACTCACAAAAGGAATGCATTAACTTCCATGGAGGTTATAAGTGAATATAGAACAGAAAAATAGCAACAAGACAGATAATAAATAGTACTTGGAAATCTAAAACTTCATTTTAGTGCAGCAGGAATTAAACATGTTTGTTACATCATAAAACCAAGTACAATATCCATCTTCATAAAAACAAAATACATAATCCCATTACATAAATAGCCATTAAAAAGATAACAAGCTGGACTTTACTTCAACGGTCCAAGCTTTCCAAAGAGAGATGAAGCAATTCAATCAAACTCCAATAGAGCTGGGCCCAACCTGAGGACCTAGAGGGGGAAAAAGGATAGAAATAGAGGTGGTCAGACAAAAAGTCCGGCAAGTATGATAATTCTAACAATACTATTATCAAAATAACTAGACTAAGGCATAAACTGGAAGACAAGTAAATGTCTATGAACTCTTAGGAAGATAAAGATAACGTTTAAGATAACGTTAAAGATAACGGTAAAGGCACAACTAATTACTAACGAATGATTACTACACTGCACCACACCAGTCACCCTATTGTTTGATCCCACTTGCTTCACACAGAAACTTTATAAATAGCCTTACATACCCCTAGCTGACTACATAGGTGCCGTCTGCCCCTATCTCCACTAGGTGTGCCCCACTACCCACTTTCGATCGGCTCCCTACTCGTAGATACCCGTGCTGGTCCCACAGTGGGGTGTATCACTCCCCTAAAGTGGCAACCCGATACAACTTGAGAATGCACGGCTTATACCTACACGATGAAACAACGTCTTACCTACCAGCCCGGGTCCACACACGCATACGAAACCCGTTGGACTTGCGTTGCCACCGCTCCCCGTTTTGGTCTCTTACAGTCGACCCCAGCATGTGTGTCCCGTCCTCGACTTGGGTCGAGCCCACAAAGATACGTTTGGGATACTGGTCGAAATGGGCCCCCACAAGCTACCCACCTAAGCTTGTCACTAGTATATCCCACTTAACCCCCTTAGTCATGTTCATTTACATGTGTGTTTGGTTAAGTCTTACTAATCGTATTTCACATGCCACTAAGGGCACCCCCTAGATTCCTCATGCCACCCAAGGCACCTACATAACCCCCATGTCCCACCTTACATGTTTATCTGGTTAAGTATTTCTTAATTCATTCAGGCCATTACCTCATAAAGACCTCTCACATTAGACTGGCATTTATGGTAGCTGGATTTGCCGGGCGGGTCCGGGCAGTCTTACACCATAAAAGAGTCTAACCTCGTGTCTTTACAACCGTTATACTTTAGTTTAGGCCTAGGACCTCTCACATTAGGCTGACATTTGTGACCATTGGATTTGTCGGGCTTGTCCGGGCAGGTTTACGTCACAAACGAGTCCAACCTCGTGTCCTAAGCATTGATTAACCCTTAAAATCTTTTACCCCAGTTTTAATAATTCCCTATTCAAATTATTAATTAAGTCAACTTTTAATGATGTCCATAATTGACTCAATTATGGCCATCCACTTATGGCATGCAAAATCATATCAATTGCACCCCAACTTTTTAATATTAAATCCTTAATATTACCCCTACCCCACGTTTATACGTTCGCTTATTCAACGCATAATATAGGCTAGACTTGTATAGTCTAACACCTAGCACAAAGATAAATTATCACAACATATAGACAATTAAAATAAATCTAATCATAATAGGGGTGAAACTTGCATAAACTACACATGTTAAGGATCAAAAGGTGTCAACTTGTTAAATGTCTCAATTTACATGATATGATCATAGCCCAAATCTATACATAAACTTGCATATGGGGTTTTTAGGCAACATAATGATGGTGTGAACTAGCATAGGATATCACATATGTCATAGCATAATTCTAGATGTCATAATAGATGTCTTGGCATATGTTCATAACTTTTCTAATCAATCTAACTTGCATATGTGACTTGTCATATAGATCAACATAACCCAAACATGATGATTTAATTAATATGAACTAACTAGCATAGATGGTAACATCATGGCCTTTTTAACATGTATGATTCATCACAACTTAGCATAGAAACTTTCAACATACATAACATCATCATAGCATGATTTACAACATATAAGATATCATCATCACATAACATTGGATTTTCAATATACATGATAGCAAAAGGGGTTTACAACAACATATATGATAATTCACATCATCTACTCATAATCCATTCATAACTCAACCTAATTAAAATGATAATAATCTTGTTAAGATCATCATACTCACAATTTAGAGAAGAAAAGAGAGAGTTTTGCTTTGCTTTAGGGTTGAGAGAATTAGAATTGAATTTGCTTTTCTTCTTTCTTAGTTGGCGGCGGCTCCATTGATTTCCATGGCGACGGTATGACGGTAACTATTCTATTTTAATTAGGTTTAGGGTTAGCATTAGGATGTATTTATAGGTGTAGGAAGTTATTTAGGACCATTAGATTAACCCTGAACCATGAGAATCAATCAAATGCAAAATCTGCATTTGAGCGAATCGGCCCAAGGGTTGACAGCCAAACACCCTGGATTAACCCCTAGTCGACCCAGCAAAGCTCGGGTCGACCTAAAAAATGGGTCGGTTCGGTTATTTCCCCTCCCAATTCGTTGTTTTGAACTTTTTCGCATATTTATTTATTTATTTTTTAATTTATATATATATATATATCAATATATATATATTTCTCTGCGCAACCCATTTAACTTAATTCTTTTCTAAAAATTAAGTATACTTTAATTTGTGAATTTTAATGTTATAGAATTACGGGGTGTTACATTCTCCCCTCCTTAAAGGATTTCGTCCCCGAAATCTCCAATTCAAGAATACTATATATCCTACCATCTAATCGTCCATCTACTCAACCATCAAACACCAGCATCCATTGTCCTTAAAAGACTTCTAATGCTTTAATGTTTATATGCACAGTGTGTGTATATGTCCATATCTAATGCAAAATTAGGCGGTCTACTGATTCAGTCGACCTCCTTAGTGCAATTCATGATAGTGCCATGCATCCAATATGTTTGCAAAAGATTCCTAATGATACATATTAATTCTATATGCGTGCACAACCATCCACCCGAAGGCAGCAACTATATGATAATACAACCATTATACATCCATTTTACTAAATACATCCATATATATGCAATATGAAACATGAAGTGACTGAGCCGATCTGGTGCCTAATAGTGTGTGTATATGCATCCACGAGCAACCACTAGCAAACACTTGCATCCACTTTGCATCCACCATACATAACATGTCTCAAACACATGTTTCAACCATAGGATTATCCTAACTAAAGGTCAAAGATACTAGCGAGAGGATATACTAAAGATAAGATAAGTACAAGCTAAGCGATAAAGGAGAAATTAAAGGACATACCCTCAAAAAGAAAAGGGTATCGTGAACGCATCTTCTCTTCCGTCTCCCAAGTAGCGTTGCTCTCATCATCTCCCCATTGCACTTTGACTAGTCTGACCTCTCGATTCCTTAACCTCTTGATCTCCGACACAAGAATGCGCGTAGGAGCTCGTCGAATTGTCGCATCACGCTCTATCTCCACCTCTCTAAGCAAGCTCGGCTCTACCACTTCCGCGGTCTCGTGCAAGCACTTCCTCAAATGTGACACATGGAATACGTCATGTACACCACTAAGTCTCTCGGGCAACTCCAATCTATACGCCATCCGTCCAATCCTCTCCTTAATAGGAAACGGCCCTACAAACCTTGGTGCTAATTTCCCAACGGACCCAAAGCGAACAACGTTTCATAATGGAGACACTTTGACAAAGACCATGTCCCCAACTTCAAACTCGAGATATGTCCTCTTATCCGAATAAGATTTCTGCCTATCTTGCACTGCTTTCATCCTCCTTCGAATCAAGTCGATCTTCTCCGAAGTCTCCCTAATCATATCGGGCCCAAGTAAGATCTTATCCGTAGATTCCCACCAACATGTTGGTGAACGACAAGGTCGTCCATATAGAACTTCGAATGGTGCCATACCAATGCTGGACTGAAAGCTATTATTATATGCGAACTCAACCAATGGAAGATGCTCTTCCCACGTACCCCCAAAGTCTAGGATACATAGCCTCAACAGATCCTCTAGAATGCGATTCACCCTCTCGGTCTGTCCGTCCGTCTGAGGATGATATGCGGTGCCCAAACATAACTGAGTCCCTACCGCCTCTTGTAAGCTTCTCCAAAATTCGCTAGCGAAAATAGAATAGCGGTCGCTCACTATGCTAGAAGGAACACCGTGCAAACGAACTATTTCTCGAACGTATACGGAGGCTAACCATGGAGCAGTCCTCTTACTCTTTACGGGAATGAAATGGGCGCTTTTAGTAAGTCTGTCTACTATAACCCAAATTCCCGTATTACCCTTCCTGGATCGCGATAACCCATCCACAAAATCCATCGAGACACTTTCCCACTTCCATAGTGGAACCTCCAATGGGTGAAGCAACCCACCGGGTTTCTTTTGCTCCGCTTTTACTTGTTGGCACACCAAGCATCTAGCGACATACTCGGCCACATCTTTCTTCATGCCAGCCGAAAAGTAAACTCTCTTCATGTCTTTGTACATCTTGTCCCCATTGGGATGAATGGTCATCTTCGAACGATGTGCTTCGTCAAGAATAGTCTTCCTTAGGTCATCGTCTTTTGGTACACAAAGTCTACCGTCCCTACGTAACCAACCCTTATCATCTAGGGTATACCTACGGAGATAGCTTGATGACTCCCCTCCTTTGAGCTTTTCTACTAACTCAACTAACTGTGGGTCGTCTCGCTGTGCCTCGCCAATCCATCCCAAAAGCGTAGGTCTGACTTCCAAGGATGCTAGCAAACCGGGTACAAAGTCAACGGAAGGTCTAAAGTCAAACATCGAAATGAATTCTAAACTTTGCCGCTCAACAAACAAAGGACTTAAGGATAATCTTTTTCTACTTAAGGCATCGGCCACCACGTTACCCTTGCCAGGGGTATAGGCTATTTCGAAGTCGTAGGACGCTAAGAACTCCATCCACCTTTGCTGCCTTAAGTTCAAGTCCTTTTGAGAGAATAGGTATTTTAAAGACTTGTGGTCAGTGAATAATTCTAATTTCTTGCCAAGAAGATAATGACGCCAAGACTTAAGCGCGAAAACAATAGTGGCCAATTCAAGGTCATGTGTAGGATAATTTTTCTCATGCGCTCTCAACTGCCTTCCACCATAGGCTATTACCCTACCCTCTTGCATTAAGACTGCGCCTAGTCCTGTCCCACATGCATCAGTATAAACGGTAAACGGCTTACTCCCGTCTGCTAATACTAAGACTGGGGTTGAAGTCAAAGCTCTCTTCAAACGTTGGAACGCATCATCACAATCTACGTCCCATGTGAAAACTAGGTTCTTCTTCGTCAAGCGTGTCAGTGGAGCTGATATCTTTGCGAAGTCTTTGATAAACTTCCTATAGTAGCCAGCCAACCCCAAGAAACTTCTCACTTCGGTAGCATTTTTAGGAACCTTCCAATCTTGGATGGCCACCACCTTCGCGGGATCTATAGCTATCCCTTCTTTGGAAACCACGTGTCCTAAGAACCGTACTTCCTTCCTCCAAAAGTGACACTTAGAAAATTTAGCTTTAAGCTTATGCGCTCGAAGAGTCTCCAACACTTCCCTAAGATGTAGGGCATGCTCTTCTTCATCCTTAGAAAAGATCAAGATGTCATCTACAAAGACTACCACAAATTTGTTAAGGTACTCCCTAAACACCCTACTGATCAAATCAACAAAGTATGCGGGGGCGTTTGTCAAACCGAAGGGCATCACTAGCCATTCATAGAAACCGTCCGGAGTCCTAAAGGCAGTCTTGTCAATGCTATCCTCAGCCACTCTCAACTGATGGAAACCAGCGGCTAAGTCCAACTGCGAAAACACTGAGGCGCCAACTAACTGGTCGAAGAGATCGTCAATCCTCGGCAGTGGGTGTCTGTTCTTCTTAGTAAGCTTATTAAGTTCTCTATAGTCCACACAAAGTCTAAGGGACCCATCCGTCTTCGTGGCAAATACTACTGGAGCACCCCACTCTGATATACTTCGCCTTATGAACCCCTTCTCAAGCAACTCCTTCACTTGCTTATCGATTTCCCTCCTTTCACGTGGAGCCATGTGGCGTACTGGCAAAGATACTGGTTTCGCATTATCCATAAGATATATTCGAAAATCTATCTCCCGCTTCGGAGGCAAGCCCTTCACCTCTTCAAACACATCCGAATATTCTCGGACCACTCTAACAGATCATAGATTTTCCTCAGACGCGTCAAGAGATTCTAAATAACTTAGCATAACAGAATTTATGGGATTACAAAAGATTTCGAGAGTGTTGCCAAGGCGAGTCACGAGCCTAACTACTCTCCTTTCACAATCAAGAACGGCCCCATTTCTGGATAACCAATCCATTCCTAAAATTAGCCCATAGCCCGTGAAGCCCAACACATAAGCATCACATCTAAATTCAACGCTAAGTATGGAAATTTTCAAATCCAAACACATCGTAGACAAATAAGCTGAGCCCCCAATTGGATTCGAAACAACTAAGGGATCCTCTACTAAACTGGTGTTTAAGTGCAGTGATTCAACTAATGATGTAGAGATAAACGAATGTGATGCGCCCGAATCGAATAAGGTACGGACAGGATGATCAAACAGAAAGACTAAGCTTTCAACAGAAATGGTTCTACCTCGTTCTTGCAACGGTGGGACCGCGAGAGCCTGAACTTGTCCCCTTGCCTGCCCTGGTGCCATAAGAGCCTGCACCTGTCCTCCCGAGGTAGCTCCTGCCCTCTGCCCCTTCTTTGGGCAGTCCTTCACTAAATGTCCCGCATCGCCACAATGAAAACAGCCAGTCTTCTTTTTCATTCGGCAATCCTTGCTGAGATGGCCTGGGGTTCCACAGTTAAAGCACTTCTTCTTTCCCTTACCGTTATTGTCTTTTCCACCCTTCTTGTTTTGCTGTTGTGGTTTCTTCTGATCCCCCTTCTTCTCGGGTGCCTTATCAGCTTTAGCGCTTTTCTCCTCATGCATGAGCGCCATTTCTACTAACTTCTCAAAGGTGGCCCCCATAGGGATGTGGGTCATAGCCAACCCTTGCAATGGTTCATTCAAGCCATTCACGAACCTCAGCGCCTTCTTCTCCGGCGTGTTCACTAAGTCCAAGCCAAACCTTGCTAACTGATTAAATTTATTGACATATTCTTTCACTGATGAGCTTCCTTGCTTCAATGTCAAGAACCTTTCCATATATAGATTTTCTTCTGCCCTTGAGGGAAACTTCGCCTCGAACCTACGTCTGAAATCCGCCCAAGAGTCAACAGGACGCTCCCCATTAGTGACCTCCCACCAAAACGAGGCCTCTCCCTTCATCAACCAAGATGCTAATCGAACTCTCCTCCCTTCTTCTACTTCAAAGATTTCTAGCAATTCTTCCACCTCCTTAAGCCAATCTCTAGCTTCCACAAACGTTTCTGACCCTTGAAATGGTTTTCCACCCATAGCCTTGAATACCTTGCACGTCTTTGCAAAAGTATCTACGCGAGGAGGAGGAGGAGGAACGGGTGCAACTGGTGGTGGAGGAACATTGGCTGGACCTGCAGCGGCTCTAGCCTATAATAACCTCCTATACCATCCTGGTATCGTTACACCGTCGGGTAGATTAAGATCTTCAGCCATGCTGAAACGAAAAAGGAAAGATTCAGAATGGATAATTCGAAAGATAAAGAACTGGGCTATTGGGGATTATGTTTTTTATTCTTAAAAACTTTTCTCTTTAAATTTCTCATTAAAACATGTTTTTGAAAACACTTCTTCCAAAAATAACTATTTTTCTAAACTATTTTTATCTGTTCTGGTAACCTTAAGCTCTGATACCACGCGTAACACCCCACGTCCATTAATGTCACTCACAAAGGGAATGCATTAACTTCCATGGAGGTTATAAGTGAATATAGAATAGAAAAATTACAACAAGAGAGATAATAAATAGTACTTGGAAATTTAAAACTTCATTTTAGTGCAGCGGAAATTAAACATGTTTGTTACATCATAAAACCAAGTACAATATCCATCTTCATAAAAACAAAATACATAATCCCATTACATAAATAGCCATTAAAAAGATAACAAGCTGGACTTTACTTCAACGGTCCAAGCTTTCCAAAGAGAGATGAAGCAATTCAATCAAACTCCACTAGAGCTGGGCCCAACCTGAGGACCTGGAGGGGGAAAAAGGATAGAAATAGAGGGGGTCAGACATAAAGTCTGGCGAGTATGATAATTCTAACCATACTATTATCAAAATAACTAGACTAAGGCATAAGCTGGAAGACAAGTAAATGTCTATGAACTCTTAGGAAGATAAAGATAGCGTTTAAGATAACGTTAAAGATAACGGTAAAGGCACACCTAATTACTAACGAATGATTACTACACTGCACCGCACATTACTACACTACACCACACCAGTCACCCTATTGTTTGATCCCACTTGCTTCACACAAAAACTTTATAAATAGCCTTACATACCCCTAGCTGACTACATAGGTGTCGTCTGCCCCTATCTCCACTAGGTGTACCCCACTACCCACTTTCGATCGGCTCCCTACTCGTAGATACCCGTGCTGGTCCCACAGTGGGGTGTATCACTCCCCTAAAGTGGCAACCCGATACAACTTGAGAATGCACGGCTTATACCTACACGATGCAACAACGTCTTACCTACCAGCCCGGGTCCACACACGCATACGAAACCCGTTGGACTTGCGTTGCCACCGCTCCCCGTTTTGGCCTCTTACAGTCGAACCCAGCATGCGTGTCTCGTCCTCGACTTGGGTCGAGCCCACAAAGATACGTTTGGGATACTGGTCGAAATGGGCCCCCACAAGCTACCCACCTAAGCTTGTCACTAGTATATCCCACTTAACCCCCTTAGTCATGTTCATTTACATGTGTGTTTGGTTAAGTCTTACTAATCGTATTTCACATGCCACTGAGGGCACCCCCTAGATTCCTCATGCCACCCAAGGCACCTACTTAACCTCCATGTCCCACCTTACATGTTTATCTGGTTAAGTATTTCTTAATTCATTCAGGCCATAACCTCATAAAGACCTCTCACATTAGACTGGCATTTATGGCAGCTGGATTTGCCGGGCAGGTCCGGGCAGTCTTACACCATAAAAGAGTCTAACCTCGTGTCTTTACAACTGTTATGCTTTAGTTTAGGCCTAGGACCTCTCACATTGGGCTGACATTTGTGACCACTGGATTTGTCGGGCGGGTGCGGGCAGGTTTACGTCACAAACGAGTCCAACCTCGTGTCCTAAGCATTGATTAACACTTAAAATCTTTTACCCCAGTTTTAATAATTCCCTATTCAAATTATTAATTAAGTCAACTTTTAATGATGTCCATAATTGACTCAATTATGGCCATCCACTTATGGCATGCAAAATCATATCAATTGCACCCCAACTTTTTAATATTAAATCCTTAATATTACCCCTACCCCACGTTTATACGTTCGCTTATTCAACGCATAATATAGGCTAGACTTGTATAGTCTAACACCTAGCACAAAGATAAATTATCACAATATATAGACAATTAAAATAAATCTAATCATAATAGGGGTGAAACTTGCATAAACTACACATGTTAAGGATCAAAAGGTGTCAACT
Organism: Allium sativum; assembly: GCA_030737875.1. Taxonomy (NCBI): domain Eukaryota; kingdom Viridiplantae; phylum Streptophyta; class Magnoliopsida; order Asparagales; family Amaryllidaceae; genus Allium; species Allium sativum. Next base: position 42,712,262 of record CM060913.1, read on the forward strand.
TGTTAAATGTCTCAATTTACATGATATGATCATAGCCCAAATCTATACATAAACTTGCATATGGGGTTTTTAGGCAACATAATGATGGTGTGAACTAGCATAGGATATCACATATGTCATAGCATAATTCTAGATGTCATAATAGATGTCTTGGCATATGTTCATAACTTTTCTAATCAATCTAACTTGCATATGTGACTTGTCATATAGATCAACATAACCCAAACATGATGATTTAATTAATATGAACTAACTAGCATAGATGGTAACATCATGGCCTTTTTAACATGTATGATTCATCACAACTTAGCATAGAAACTTTCAACATACATAACATCATCATAGCATGATTTACAACATATAAGATATCATCATCACATAACATTGGATTTTCAATATACATGATAGCAAAAGGGATTTACAACAACATATATGATAATTCACATCATATACTCATAATCCATTCATAACTCAACCTAATTAAAATGATAATAATCTTGTTAAGATCATCATACTCACAATTTAGAGAAGAAAAGAGAGAGTTTTGCTTTGCTTTAGGGTTGAGAGAATTAGAATTGAATTTGCTTTTCTTCTTTCTTAGTTGGCGGCGGCTCCATTGATTTCCATGGCGACGGTATGACGGTAACTATTCTATTTTAATTAGGTTTAGGGTTAGCATTAGGATGTATATATTGGTGTAGGAAGTTATTTAGGACCATTAGATTAACCCTGAACCATGAGAACCAATCAAATGCAAAATCTGCATTTGAGCGAATCGGCCCACGGGTTGACAGCCAAACACCCTGGATTAACCCCTAGTCGACCTCAAAAATGGGCCGGTTCGGTTATTTCCCCTCCCAATTCGCTGTTTTGAACTTTTTCGCATATTTATTTATTTATTTATTTATTTTTATATATATATATATCAATATATATATATTTCTCTGCGCAACCCATTTCACTTAATTCTTTTCTAAAAATTAAGTATTCTTTAATTTGTGAATTTTAATGTTATAAAATTACGGGGTGTTACATGTATACAAACTTCTAAGCTTAATAACTTTCTCATACGATGCCCGTTTTACGTAAACTTGGAGCATATCTTAAGTAGAATTATGAGACAAACGCAATGGTACAGTCTGTTTTACTTTAACTCCCAATATTTAACTAACTATTCTTTAGTTTATTATTATAGTGTTCTTTAAAATTACGGGGTGTTACATTATTACAATTCAGTTTTTCATAACTTTCGACTTCCATATCTAATGTTCTCTTTCCCTATTCGTGATCGTTGATAGATCCCAACCTTCGTGGAAATTTTCTAAAATGTTTATCGATCAGTAAATGATCCTTTGAAATGTGTACTACAATAATTTTGACTTTTCTAGAGTCCATTTTTGTATTACTTCTCATGTGATAATTCCATACATTTCGAATGAAACTTCTTGTGTCTTAGTGATCATAACAGTTTGGAGTTGAAGGTGACTAGTAAGATTTCATGTAATATCCCTAAAATTTGATAACATTTTTCATGAGTTTAATTGGATAAATTAAATTGGAATAATGTAGTGAAGGAAGATATGAGATTTGTGCTTAATTAATTAACTAGTAGGTTGGCCTTAGAAACAAATAAATTGCTTATGAAAGGGTATATGAGAGGGGACAAAAGGGTAAACTTTCGTCCTTTTATCTACTCATGTCCTACCATATTTTGTTTCACTTTTCGTTCACTTTAAAAAATTAAAAGGGAACTTAGGCGATCATCATTAAAGCTAAGAAGAAGAAAAGGGAAAGAGCTAGGATTTAGTGCTTTGAAACTTAATGAACAAATCTAGAAACTCGACTAATCAAGGTGAATAATACTCTTACCCTTATGTTTCGACCAATGGGGAAATAGCCGAAAGTTATGTTTTTTCGTAATGGTTTTTCATGATTTATTGGATGTTAATTGTTGGGAAATCATTATCTATGTTTAACATATTCATGTGGTTCATACATGCAAGAAAATGGTTAGGTTTTATGGTAAAACATATAGATAGAAATCTCTAAATGCCATAGATTGTTTTTGTATGATGTTTGTTGTATGATTTTATAGATGAGTTTGATTTTATAATGATGTATGAATTAATTATGGATTTCATAATTTTAATTGCTTAGGGAAAGCTTGCATTTTAACTAAAATAATTAGAATATATGTATAAATATTTTACAGATGGCTAATACAAAAGTACTTTAAAAAGACAATATACACTCGGTATTATAAGCTAATGAAAATTCGAAAAATATGGTGGAGCAATAAGTCAGTGACAAAATTTGTACTTTATAAGGAAATAATTCAATATAATTGTATTTACTGTAAGTTTCTATTATCATCCTGGAAGCAACATTTTGATACACTCGGAAGCCACTTTCGGTAGCGTTGGATACTTGGAATATCATACACATATGGTATAGGAAGTGTTCGTACATACACCTCTTACCGTCTGGAGGAGCTTTGTTGATAAAACCAATATGTTTTGAAAGTAACTTCTTAACAAGAGGCTTTCACCTCCTCCCTTTTGGTAGAGACAAAAGGAGGTTTTTACTAAAACTAATTTTTTTTTGAATAAGGACTTATACCTTTTCGGGAACCGAAAGAGAGTCCAAAGCCTTCAAAGATGATTTTTTTTACAATGACACGCCTTTGAAAGCTTATTTTCCTGAACTAATTTCCTTGAACTTGTTTCCTAAGACTATAATTTATGATTGTGTAAAGGAGTTAGATGTTTCTGCTTATATACCATGTCGTCATTGTTTCAATGCTAGGACATGGTTGATTTCTTAATAGCATGGATCCAAAAGGGGTTCCTTTCTGGGGAACCGTATGGTTACAAAAGGGTATATTCTAGAGTAGATTGAATGATTACTATATTTTATAAAGCCGGAAGGGATTGGCTTTCGTAGATGAATAATAAATGGCACAAAAGGATTATCCTTTGGAGTGAAACATTGTTGTCTTATTGAGATGGAAGGGGGGTTCCTTTCAAAGATAAATGTTATTGAATTTAGTGGAACTAATCGGTTAAATAAATTGGGGAAACACTTAAACATTCACGGAACCAATAGGAAAAGGGAATTAGGCGAACAATTCAACAGAAAGGGTAAGCCTTCGGTCCCACTGTTAGTAGGGGATACCTTACGAAGCATGGGAGTAGGATCGGAAGGAGAAATTCTTTTGCTTCGTGCAGTATGAAAGTCAAAGAAATTAGTAGGGATGGTTCTATCGCTTCGCGTTGTATGGAATCCAATTGACTGGAAAAGCGATAGTTCCATTTCCCAGTAAGGAATTACCTTGAGTCGCGCATTACAAACACCAAAGGAAAAGACTAATTGCTTTGTGTAATATGGGAGGTGTTCTGATTTCGTTGCCAACCGGGGGTTGCCTTGCAAAACATGAAAGGGATACCAAATTAAAATGAAAATGATAGGAAATCATTAAAAAGTGAAAATGATTGGAATCATTAGAAACCATTAGGATGGGAAATCTAGAATAACGAGTATGGGAAATTCATTATGTGTTGCATATTACACATTTATAAAGTCACTTATGTTATTGTGGTTTCATACTAACCACGTAAGTGCTCGTGTTTCAAGAATGTTTCTAGAGGTAGCTCGATACTAATGAGGGGGAAACCAGTTCCACATTGTGGGGTGGTCCCGTTAGATATATATATATGTATGTATGTATGATAGGTAGAAAGGATTATTATTCGCAGTAATTTGTTGACTGACCTAAAGATTTTTTTTCCCCTTTAACTCTCGGGTGCTCATTTGAGTAGGATAAGGATAGGGTTTTCATGTGCTATGTCGAACAAGCTTCTGAAGGTGAGCAGGGGGCTGTAGTTATCTAAGGGCACCATTGTTTGTCTTGTTTTGATGTATGTGTCTACAATAATGTTATTGACTATGTAATTTGACTCTGGTCAACTGAGAGGGCATCGACATATGCGGTTTCTGCAGTACACTTCGTAATAATTTATATATTCTCTGAATGGGGTTGCGAAAGGGTTGTATAAGTGGTATGACTATCATTAAATGTTTTCTAAAGCTTTCGTACTCCCGTGTTTTCTTATGTTGTCGTTAATTAACATTTGTTTATCAATCGTTCAAATCCGACACTAGAGATGACAACAATATCTACAGGGTTGTGGTTATGGTCTTAGACAACAGGGTGTTTCCAATTACGTATCATAGCACAAATTTATGAAAATTTGAAACAAAGTTATATCTATAAGGATTTTAAAAGTAAAATCCAATGATTAGAGAAATTTTAGCGGTTGGGATAGCGAAACTATTATGTATTTGAATTTGTATTATATAAGTATGTATGTACCCACATGCTAATTAGACCAAGTTAATCAACATTATAGTAATTTAGTCTTGCATAACGAGATTATCAAAATTAGAAACACCAAATCATCATCCATATGAAGACGACCCAAACATCCCCTTACGGGAAAGCCCAGTTTGAATTGAGAACACGATATCAGAGTATGAATAATCATACAACAGAAAAATATCAGAGATTTAAAATACAAAGCAGCAAAAATTTAAATGTATAAATACAATGACTAACACAATTGAATGAAATACACGGATACAAAGCTTTCCGAATATAGCTCCAGTTGTAATCCAGGATCCTGCAAAAAGAAATATCTGCGAATACCAAAACTACTAGCTACTCGTATGGAAAATATGGGCACCCAGAGTTTAGGTTAAACAATAAACTCCGAGTCAGTCATGGGACTGGTGTGAGAACTAAAACAGTTATTAAATTTTTATTTTTAAAGTTAGGTAATTCACGGGACAACGCCGCTAACGCGGAATAGGTTTAACCCCAAGAATACCAGTGCATAAAAAAGCGCAATGCTAATTAAAGAAAAATGAAGCTATTATAAGGCTTAGGTCCCATCACTCAATGCAATGCAAGCCGGAGGATAGAGTTTTACCTTATAATAGCCAAATATGCTCGGTACGCAAAATTTATCTTTTATTATTACTATAAGTGAAGAAATCAATTTCAAATATAAATGTATAAATCATAGACGACATGAATGTCCCATACCACTATGCCGCCAATAGTATACAACTAAAACCGTAAAATGTCGTATTAGAAGTTTGGATTTCCATCATGATGGATACTGATCCAAAAGATCGATTGCGTAGTGCAATTACCCATGGCTTACGTCTCAGGCATGAGAAAACGCCGTAATGCACATCCGCACTATATCCAGGATATTGAGTACCTCCGCGACTTATGTCCCGTGCATGAGAAAACTTCGCTTACTCTATCCTTCTGCGAATCGGGGGGTGTGCCTTATCTCTACCAGGTGTGTAGCGACCACACCAAGCCTATCTTAGTCGACTAAATACATCCATCTCAATAGTATACTGATATAACCATCAGTTCACCACCATACCGAGGTGTGTGGTTCCCGAATTAAAACTACACAAAGTTGTGCTACTTAAAGTTGTCATTTGATCATCATCCACTAAACTTTGTTTTTCAACAAAAGTTTGGATCACTGCATCTCAGCATGCCACACTATCAATCCATGTCATACCATTGATTTCTACCAATACATAACCTCTAAGCTCATATGTCTCAGAGAAGCGTGTTAAGCAAGAGAATAAATTCTCTACCACCAAACAGATATATATTTAGTAGAGATCAATGAATACAACATAATGGAATACAATGTTAGACACACCATCCATTTGCAAGTCCGTTCTGAGTCTGAACGAAACCGGAGGCACTTTATTCCTCGTCCCGTATATCCAATACAGGAGAGAGGCCCTAGCATATCCGAACAATCAACAAATACGTCCGGACGGCTACCATTGTATCCCCTTCAAGGTAGCTACTCCAATCATGGGCATCAGTAGCAACCTATCCATTCGATGAGAAGATCGTCGGTCTTGCACCGCCTTCAATCTCTTCGACTATTAGTCATCATATCAGTTATTCAAAATGGATTAATCCCGGTCTTTCCGAATAACTCGCTTATCTTATAATCAATTGCTATAACAACACATCATATGCCTCATTCCAATCTAGAATATTCTGTTATTCGTATTTCTTTATTCTTGAAAGGTTCTCATTAATCTTATCAAAGATTATCACTTTTAAACACACTGTTTAATCCATTTCTTTGGAAATCATTTGAAAATATTTTATAGTATCTTTTCATAGTTTAAACCAAATTAAGGTTTATCAAACTAGTCGGGATTAATGCCTTACCGAAGTAATCATTCATTTTATTATCCCATCCCAACCTATTCATCCCATGGAGCAAAACTAGTAGTACTCCATATCTTACACCACTGTGTTATCGATAAATTCAGTTACCATTTACCGTTCAAATCTAATTAAAGATTTAACTATCACATGAAGTAAAATTGGTGATACTCCATTCTCGAACATTTCTCAATTTTGGAAAATTTAATTACCACATTAACATTTCAATCTAATTGAAGATTCATTAAAGCTCCACTTAGTTATAATTCCCAAAAATCATTATTTAATGATATTCAAATTTAGGAAATAAATTCTGTCTTTACTAGGTTAAAGAACCAATGCTATTTAAAAAACAATTCACGATAAAACTAAAATCATATTCCATCAAACTGAAACCTACATGGAAATCATAACAGTATACAGTCGATATAAATTCCCTTATCAGACTAATAATATAAATGGAATAATGGCAAAGCATTTTAAATTCCATATATAGTAACAGTCTTCCTTTATAGAAGCTCATCTCGATTATTACCAAATCGAATTCCATTCAATTCCAATTTAATATATTAAATTGGAAATCTTTACTTTGGAAAATTCCATTAATCTTAATTAAAAGATTATAAATTCCAAATCGTACTCTTCACTGTTAATTGGGTTAAAGAACAAATATTATTTAAAAAACCATTCACGATAAACCCAAAAATCCAATTCTTTTATTCAATTCCAATTAAATATTAATTAATTGGAAAACTTCACAAAATATTAATTTAAAGATTTATTTTTTTTACAACTGGGTTTATGAACAGTGTTATTTAAGACACTATTCACGACAAACCCAAAATCCAATTCTTTTATTCAATTCCAATTAAATATTAATTAATTGGAAAACTTAACTAAATCTTAATTTGAAGATTTATCTTTTTCTCAATTGGGTTTAAGAACTGTGTTATTTAAGACACCATTCACGACAAACCCAAAATCCAATTTGATATTAATATAAGGCTCTGAATAGAAATTATATTGTCTCATATTCAATATCAAATTTTGAAACCAACAAATATCGTTTTGGGAATAACGATATGTATATCTTCCAAATTCCTCAACAGTATCCGTATAATCACAGAATCCAATATCAAAATATTCCAAAGACTATTTCCAGTCAAATCCATTTCAATATATTCATCGGAAAATTCTGGTTATTTTAAAACCATTTTTAAACCAATTTATTTAAAAACATTGGATTATTCTTCTAGTTAATAACTAGTTCATTTCAATAAAAATATTTTTTTATCTTTTCAAACTCGGAATTTTTCATCCAAAATCTTTCAAATCATTTATTATGATTTTACACGATTTTCCCATATTTTTAATACTATTATTAAGGCCTTTATAGTCGGTTTCCAATAACAGCCACCAAACTGCATCCATAGCGACCTTTTCTGAAATTGATTTGGACATTTTTTAAATCCGACCATTCAAATTAAATCTCTTATATTCGTTGGAAATCTCTTTTCGATACGAACCCAACGGTTCCAGTTTTAGGAAAATCCGACGGTCGGATCTCCCGGTCATCAGTTGGAAGTTAATGGTCGAAATTCGTGAACGGTCGTTGTGCGATGCGTTTTATTCAAGCCATTAATATATATATATATATATATATATATATATATATATAATATTTCGTCGATTTTCGTTCAAAACGTATTTATAAAATCATTTATAAATTTATTTCAAAAACGACACCCACTTCTATTTCAATTTTAAATCAAAATTGAATATTCTATATCATTATAATATTAAAATGATAATATTTTCAAAATATCAGATTTTGAAATCACTTTTCGATATTCATTATAAAATGAATAAAATCGACAAAAAATCCCGTTCGTGTTAAAATGGCGTTTAACTACTTAACACAGCTTCACATTTCAATATGTTCGTGTCCATCCAAAATCGGACATCAAAATCACATTTTGATTATTCACCGAATAATATTTTAAAATATTCATTAATTCTGAACTGGAATCAGACTCAATCAATTACCATATAATTTCAAGTATATCGATTTCATATATTGCATGTATACAATAATAATGATAAACAATCATTAAAATTCATACAATATCCAAAGTGCATTTTACAAACGTATAAGCACTAAAATAAATAAATAACGCTTATACAGTCTGTTAACCCATCGATTGACATACCACTTATTATTGGGATCAGTGTATGTCAAATATCATCCCAATACCCATGTGGGGTTTCAACCAACAAATACTGTTTATTATTTGTGCAATTGGGCAATGTGTAAAATATTATCGTCCTAATCCATGTCAGTTAAATGGGTGTACATAAAGAAACCATCCGATTTGTAAATGAATATTTATTTTATTTCATGATAATTTTTATATACATTTTATATAAATAATTTTATATACAACAATATCAATCAATGAAAATCCCAATCACAATCCAAACAAACAATCAACCATGGTTTGTACAAAAAAATAGTGTCAGGAGCTACTAAGCCCCATCTACAACCTATTATATAATAACTATAAAATAATTTAAGTGAGAGAGAGTTCTCACATCCGTTTCCACTCCACCATTCTTTTATTTCTGAATTTCAGTTTTGTTTGGATTTGAATTTGCCTAAAATTCTAACTTGCTCCAAATTGGACCCGGTCAGTTTTGTTGCGCAGCTCTTGGCTCCACGATCGCAATTTAATTGAAATCGTTGCGTTTGGACCTCATACGAAAAGATATGATAATAATTACATTTCATTTCATAATTACATAATTAAATATTAATTAAATAAATAATTACTCTCCTAATTAAATTGATTAAAGAAAATAACAGCCGCTCCTTCGTTCTTCTTCTTCAAACCGCTAAACCATCGCTCTTCTATTCTCTCTCCTCCCCGATGCCACCAGATGCCATCGGGACACCATCGCTGGCTGCAGTTCTGAAGCCACGACAGCCCTCCATCACCACCGGCCACGATTCCGCGTTCGACCCCGCCGCTGGCCATATAAACCGCTCCAAACTCGCTTGGTTCGAAGCCAAAAATCAAGCACCTCATGTCACGGAATTAGATCATGCCCGTTGATTAGAAACATCACACCATGCTGAATGATTTTGCAATAATAAGTTTCTTTGATTGATTCATGGTTTGCGAGAAAATTGGGGGAGAATCACCGATGATTTCCGCCCTTGGTTTCGTGTATTATGGCTGAAAGAAAAACGTTGACCAATGAAAATTTTTGACTTAGGGTTTTCACTTGGAAAAGGTTTTTATATAGGGTCAATTATTAATATTTTAATTCTCTAATTAATTCCTTTTCGTCCAAACTCCAAACGAAACCCAACGACTGTCCCCTCTAGCTAAATACCCCCATTCTGAACACATTGGGATATATTTCGTAACCCAATTTGACTATTTTGAATAGTTTTTCTATAAATTAAAATATAAATCAATATATACTAAATTCAAACGTACATTTTAATTTATCAGGGCCACATACTGGCTCCAAAAATTCCAAAAAAATAAATAAATCTAGCTATGTTTTGACGATACGGTCCTAACAAAACTAATTTCATTGAATTTGGAGACCATTTGAAAAATGGTCATTTTCTGGTCGATCCAATTCAAACTAAAACTGTCAAAAGATATTTAAATTTACTACGCTCACATATTAATTCCAAAAATTATGAAATTTTAAACCTAGCAATAATTTGACATTTCGAATCCAACAAAAATGGTTTCGTCGAAAACGGAGGTTGTTTGCAAAATGGCAATTTTTAAGGGCTATATATTATATTAAAATATATATAAATTCCATAGTGACTATTTTAAATTTTAAGTCCGACATAACTTTTAATTTATAAAGTGAAATCTCAGTTTCTTATATTCATTAGAAAGATATTATTAAACAATTCAAATATTTCTGGTTTTACTGAAATCCGATTTATAATTCATTTGTACACTCATTTGAAAATTAAAATCGAATTTTCAAACTACCGCGCCGTTTCAGGCTCGTTTTATAATTAAAATAAATTATACATTCTAACCTTGATTAAAATAAATTTTTAGTCGTTATTATTTAAAATAAATCATTTTAAATATTCAAAATCCATTAAAATCGCTAAAATAAATTTTTTAGATTGGTTTAGAAATTCCGGGTTGTTACACATGTCCTATGAAACCATAGTGTGAGAATTTGTATTCTGGTTATTTATTAATTGTTAACCGTTTATGGTTGCAATATAATATTATCGGCAAGCTTCTATTTCTTTAGATGTAGCAATTGACATGTAAATGGATGTATATTTTTTTTGAAAGGTAAAGTGGAACTTTATTTACATAAACACCAATTACATGAGTTTAAGATAACAATACAATAAAATTGCATTTACAAATCCAAAATTTTAACCATTGATCTATGAATCTGAGTATACAGCTGATCAGTGTTCAGGCAACCATTTCCAAAGATGCGATTATTACGCTCTCTCCAAACCGTAGAAATGAGCTTCTTGAGAAGCTTGAGAAGAAGACAAGTCTTCTTACGTTTCCATCGTGTTGCCTTGAAGATATTGTACTATTCTATATTGCTTGATGATGAGGGTCTATGAAAGCCACCCGTAGCCAACAATCTCCATCAAATTAGATGTACATAAGTACATTCAAAGAACAGATGTGTATTGGTTTCAGACGCATTGTTACATAGAATGCAGGTGTCATTATCAAGTATACCATAAGAGAACAGCTTACTTTTGGTATTGATTGCATTTGCCATTACCTTCCAAAGGAGCAAATTATCTTTCGTTGAGCTTCCACAGTTCCAGATTCGCGAGTGCCATGGAAAATAAGGTTTGCGTGGAGAAAGCAGTTTGTAAACAGTTCTGATAGAGTGCTCTTTACCCATCCAAAGCATTGAGTTATCTGAAGGAAATCTATATTGATCAGAAATATGATTCCAAAGCGCTCTCAATGACGAAGAGCTACTATAAAGAAGATGAATAATGCCATCATGAAAGTAGTCACCAACAATTGCCGAATAGGGGATACGAGAGGTGAAAATGACATTTTCCTCCACTACATCACTCAAAAACAAACCTGAACATGCCCAAGGACTGTGCCAGAATGATAAATTAGCAATGTTTCGATAATTACATTGCACAAGATGCCTAAAGGTTTCTCTAAGCTTTAGAATGGATCTCCAGCTCCAACTGCAAGATTGAGGTATCGATAATGACCAAAAAAAATTTCTTCCAATAAGATTGGCATGAACCCACTTAGCCCAAAGACCTTTGTTCATTGCAAAAAGTTTTTCATAGTATGAAGACATAGCCGCACGGTTCCATTGATAAATATTGATGATGCCAAGTCCACCATTTTTCTTATGATCATATAACTTATGAAAAGCAAATGGTATCATTTTTTTAGAGAAAGGATCTCCATGCCACAGAAAATTATTCATCGCGCTTGTGATCATATCAATTAATTTGGTTGGAAGAATGTAGTGCCTCATCTAGTAATTGGTCATAGCAGTCACACTAGATTGGATAATAGTTAATCACCTTGCTTGCGATAAACTACAATTCAGCCAATGTTGAAGTTTATATATGATCTTTTCATAGAGAGGAAGGCATTGTTGCTTGGTTATTCTGGAGCAGATGAGAGGCACTCCAAGGTATGATGCATTGGGAGGCAATTCAGCAAGTCCAGAACTATTAATAATAAACATTTTTTCAAGTGTAGGTAAACCAACAATTAAAATATGTGATTTACCCATATTGATTTGCAACCCAGTGATTCTGAAAAAAACTATCAAGAGTATCAAAGATGCAATTAATATTCTGGATGGTAGGCTTTGTGAAAGTGATTAAATCATCAGCAAATAGGAGATGAGTGATAAGTGGACTTTTGCATTTAGGATGAAATTTGCAGCCTTCCTCTATTTACTTGCTTCAATAACAAAGAATTCAACAACTCCATAGTGATAATAAAAAGATATGGTGAAATAGGATCTCCCTGTCTCACTCCTCTAGTGCCTTTGAAAAAGCCATGTAATTTCCCATTTCTTGAGATAGAATAATATGGCGATGATATACATGCGTAAATCCACGCAATGAAAGGAAGAGGGAAATTCATATGAGACAATATAGCTAAAATAGAATGCCATGAAATTGAATCAAAAGCCTTCCTAATATCCAATTTGAGCATGCATCTTGGAGAGATATTATTCCTATTATAACCATATAACAGTTTCTGAGTAATCAAAATGTTCTCACTGATACTCCTACCCTTGACATAAGCCGATTGATTTTCAAAAATAACGTATGGAATCACAGATTGCAGACGATTTGCTAAAATCTTAGAGACAATCTTGTATAAGATGTTACAACAAGAGATAGGCCTGTAGTCTGAAACTGAAACTGGATTTTCAGTCTTTGGGATTAAGGCAATTGCAGTAGCGGATAAACTTTTTGGCAACTGATTATGAAAAAAGAAAAACTTGATTGCATTGATGATATCGTCACCAATTGTAGCCCAACACTATTGAATGAAAAAGGCGTTGAAACCATCAGGCCCGCCACAGCTGTCCGCATCAAGACTACAGACTGCATCCTTGATTTCTTCACTTGTTATTTCACTAATAATGTTGTTTGACTGGTCCGAAGTGAGGAAAGGCAAGGTTACATTACACAATGGCTGCACATTGATGTCAGGCTGATTTGGAGAAGCAAGAATAAATGAGAAGTATTCCACAAACGCTTTGTTGATATTGTCCTCTGAAGAATGAATGACACCAAACTGGTCCTTGACCATATGAATAGTATTACTGAATTTCCTGATCTTAATCAAATTGTGAAAAAGTTTGGTGTTTCTGTCGTAATCTTTCTCTCTTTTTAAAAAGGAACATTGTCGTGATGCTTGTAGTTCATAATTAAGCACATCCTTTAATATTTTTTGCAATGTGTACTCTTCATGTAGCAATCCAGAATTAAGGGGATTGTAATACAATTGTTCTTGCACCTTCGCCAATTTAAGTCTAATATTGGATGAATGTTTGGAACCAAATCCAAATGTGAAGGCGGACCAAGGTTTAAGTGAAAGTTTGAGTAACTTGAGCTTGCATAAGATTTTTTCCAAAGGGGTTCCAGAAAAATGTTGAGACCATGCCTGCCAAAGAACAGTAGAAAACTCGACATGTTTAGCCCAGAAATTAAAAAATTTAAAAGAGGAATTACCACTGCTAAAAGAATGATCCAATCCCCAATGAAAAAGCAAAGAACAATGGTCGGAAAGAGAAGAATTGAGAGCTTGATAAAACGAACGAGGCAAAAGTTGAATGAATTGAAGGTTGGCAAATATATGATCTAGCTTGCAACGGGTATGAGAACCAAACTGACATTTTTTGGACCACGTAAACTCATAGCTGTAGCTAGTAAGTGGTGTAAGGGAAGAATGAATTAAAGCTTGATTGAGTGGTGTTATGTCCTTGACAGAAAGTGGAACTCCACCAGATTTATGGAGGTACGAAAACATGCAGTTAAAATCTCCCCCTATTAACCAAGGAGTAGAAGAGACATTCAAGGAAGGAAGGTAATCTAGAAAAGATTGGCGTAAAGAAGTAGAATTCTGAGCATAAACAGAAGTTAGGAAAAATGTAGAATTCAATGGTAAGTGAAGGCATTGGTAGTGCAAGTATTGATCCGAAGAACTGAATTTGGTTAATTGAAAAAAGGAGGGATTCCAAAGGGTTAGAAGTCGACCATATGGAGCATCAGAAATGTTATGATCAAAATGCCAGTTGAGGCAAACAAAAGAAACAACTTTAACTATAAGATTCAAGTCCAATTTTGTTTCAGAAAGACACATTACTTGAACTTTGTTTTCACTAATAAAAGCTTTGACATAACTTTTCTTAGAGGCTAAATGTAAACCTCGGATATTCCAGAATGCAATATTAGGATTCATCATTGGTTAATAGGATTAATGGGGTGTTTCCTAGTGTGGCGCTTTGAAGGATTTTAAGGTCTGACAGTGGCAAAGTTTCATCTATAGAAAAATCTTTTCCTTCATTAAGGTCTGTCATTTCATTTGCAGGCTGAGTTTTTTTCTTTTTCCCTCTCTTATCCTTTTTGCTGCTATGGGACATGGTAGCTTCAACTGGAGAAGTTTGGGTTAGCATCATTGGTGGAGGTAGGGAAATATGAGGTGGCAATGCTAAGTGAGAGTAAGGAGATGAGGCAGGTGTAACACCCCGTAATTCTATAACACTAGGATTCACAAATCAGGGCAAAATTAAAAGTTAAAATCAAAATCAAGGGAAACGGGCTATGCCATTGCGTTCGTCTCGGAATTCTACATGAAAACGAGTCCGAGTTTGCGTAAATCGGAGTCCGTATGAGGAAGATATGGCCTCCGGAAGATTCAGCGAAGTTCAAATTTCAAAACTGGTCAGGTTCAAAATTCAAAAACAGACCCGGATTGGGCAGGGCGGGAATTTTCCGGCCCAAGGCCCCCAGGTCGACTGGGTAGTTGACCTGGGGCACCCAGGTCGACTGGGTAGTCGACCTGGGTCACCCAGGTCGACTGGGTAGTCGACCTGGGGGTCGACCCCCCCTGCTTTTTCCTGTTTTCTGCACCTGGTTCGTTCTTCTGTATTCGGACGCCATCCTGACCAGATTCGTTGACTTCTACACTATATAAATAGCCCTAGACTCCTTCTCTATTCACAATTCTTCTCTACCCTTATGCTGCAAAGTTTCTTAGTGAACATGGCTTCTTCTCCTCCTCTTAAAAGAATAATAAATAGAATAATATATATATAATAAATCAAGACGAGGAGATGCTGCTCAAATTGTCCAGAAGAGATTCAAATCAAGATCAAAGCTTCAAGATAAGGATTAAAGGCTAACGTCGCACGAATCATAGCAACGCCTTCTTTCTATTCTAATCTAATCTCTGTAAGTCAGTTATTTCTAGATTTGAATGTTTTTCTCTGTTCGTGACATGAAATTAAAGGAATAAAAGAATATGCCAAATCTCTCTCTCTCTATTCGAATCAGTGCCTATACTCTTGAACCTAATTAAGAACTGTTATGATTCGAGGACAAATAAGACCGTGACTATGAAACTATGGACCTTAGAACCATATGCCTATGACTATGAACATTGCCTATTGTAACACCCCGAATTTTCTATTAACACTAAAGTTGCTAAAATATTAATAAGTGTGTAAGAGGGGGGATGTATCTAATATGAATATAAAAGTGTGTAAGAGGGGGGATGTATCTAATATGAATATAAAAGTGTGTAAGAGAGGGGATGTATCTAATATGAATATAATAATATTAATAAGTGTGTAAGAGAGGGGATGTATCTAATATGAATATAAAAATATTAATAAGTGTGTAAGAGAGCGGATGTATCTAATATGTATATAAAAACAATAATAAGTGTGTAAAAGGGGGGGGGATGTATCTAATGTGTACATTGTAGAATATATATATATATATATATATATATATATATTGCTGAGTGTTTGCTGAGTCACTTCTGACTCATTGCTGAGTCAACAAGATAAACCCCATCTTGTCTGAACGGCTGCGGTTATTTCTAGGTTAAATCTAATGGCCTAAATGCATTCTAAAATCTATAAATAAGTGGGTAGACCCTAAACCTAAATCACTTGTAAAATTAGAGAAGCTACCGTCATGCTGCTGCCATGGAGTTCAGCGTAGCCGTCACAAACTAAGAAGAGGAAGCCTAATCATCTACAACTAAATCTACACAAATCAAATCAAAAGATCTCTCTTTCTCTAATTCTTTTCTTTTGTTGGTGAGTATGATGATTCTCACAAGACTATTACAAACTAATTTGACTCAGTTATGAATGGATCACAAGAAAGTGATGTGATTTGTAATTGTAAATTCTATATATTGTGGATCTCTTATTATGTTATTATGTTGTCGTATGATGTAAATTATATATGCTATGTCATGCTATGTTGTAAATTCTCTTATGCTATGTCGTGCTATGTTGAGAATCATGTCAAGCTATGTTATACTATCATACTATGCCATGTTATAAATCATGCTATATTATGTTAAAAAATCATGCTGTTGGATCATGCTTAAAGTTATGTTTTTTTTTTCTTAATTTAAATGGATCTTGTTTATGGGAATTTGCCTATTAGGTTAGGTGTACCCATAAACTTGAAACTATAATTAAATAAAACTTGATTATGGGAATTTGCCTATTGAGTTAGGTGTACCCATATAAAACCATGTTGTTAAAAAATTAGATGATGTTGATTCACACATGTTCATATGTAAGTTTATGAAAATTGATTGAGATTATATTAGGTGAATTTTGAACAAGTTGACACCTTTAGGTCCATGACATGTATAATCTATGCAAGTTGGACATATGCAAGTTTCACCCCTTGTTATGATTCATTTGGTCACATATACATGTTGTTATTATGATAATCTCTTTTATGCTATGAGTTAGGCTATTCGAGTCTAACATATATTTTGCGAATAAACGTTCAAACGTGGGGTAGGGGTAATATTAGGAATTAATAAATTGGGTGCAATTTTGTAAGATTTTGCATACCATGAATGGATGTCCATAATTGAGTCAATTATGGACATTGTTAAAAATTGGAAGTATTTAATAATTCAAGTAGGGAATTATTAAAATTGGGGGCAAGTGGATTATTATTAATAATCAATGCTTAGGACACGAGGTTGGACCCGTTTGTGATGTAAACCTGCCCGGACCCGCCCGGCAAATCCAGTAGTCACAAATGTCGGCCCAATGTGAGAGGTCCTAGGCCCAAACTAAAGCATAACAGTTGTAAAGACACGAGGTTAGACTCTTTTATGGTGTAAGACTGCCCGGACCCGCCCGGCAAATCCAACTGCCATAAATGCCAGTCTAATGTGAGAGGTCTTTATGAGGTTATGGCCTTAATGAACTAAGAAATACTTAACCAGATAATCATGTAAGGTGGGACATGGGGGTTAAGTAGGTGCCTTGGGTGGCATGAGGAATCTGGTGGTTGCCTTTAGAGGCATTTGAAATACGATTAGACTTAACCAAACACACATGTAAATGAACATGACTAAGTGGGTTAAGTGGGATGGACTAATGGGGACAAGCTTAGGTGGAATGCTTGTGGTAAATAGTGGGGGCCCATTTCAACCAGTATCCCAAAACGTATCTTTGTGGGCTCGACCCAAGTCGAGGACGGGACACGCATACTGGGTTTGACTATAAGAGGCCAAAACAGGGAGCGGTGGCAACGCAAGTCCAACGGGTTTCATATGCGTGTGTGGACCCGGGCTGGTAGGTAAGACGTTGTTGCATCGTGTAGGTATAAGCCGTGCATGTCCGTTGTATCAGGTTGCCACTTTAGGGGAGTGATACACCCCACTGTGGGGCCAGCACGGGTATCTACGAGTTAGGGAGCCGATCGAATAATGGGAAGTAGGGTACACCTAGTGGAGATAGGGGCAGGCGGCACCTATGTAGTCAGCTAGGGGTACGTAAAGCCATTGGGAAAGTTTCTAAGTGAAGCTAAGTGGGATGAATCTTTAGGGTGACTGGTGTGGTGCAGTATAGTGTTTATCCTTTAGTATTTAGGAGCGCCTATAACGTTGCCTTTAGCGATTGTCTATGTCCTTAATCTGCTCTTCATAGACATTTTCTTGTTTTCCAGCTTATGCCTTAGTCCAGTTATTTTGGTAATAGTATTGTAGAATTATCATATTCACCAGACTTTATGTCTGACCCCCTCTTTTCCATCCTTTTTCTCCCTTCAGGTCCGCAGGTTGGGCCAAGTTCTAGTGGAGTCTAGTTGGATCGCTTATCTTCTGGAAAGCTTGGACTGCTGAAGTAAAGTCCAGCTTGTTATCTTTCTTTTTAATGGCTATTCATATAATGGGATTATGTACTTGTTTTATCAAGATAGATATTGTACTTGACATTGAATATGGTGTTATGATGTAATCAAACATGTTTTGACTTCTGCTACAATGAAATAAAGTTTTGAATTTCCAAGTACTATTTTATATCTGTCTTGTTGTAATTTTACAGTTCTATATTCACTTAAAACCTCCATGGAAGTTAATGCATTCCCTTTGTGAGTGACATTAATGGACGTGGGGTGTTACACGTGGTATCAGAGCATAAGGTTACCAGAACAGATAAAAATTTTTTTTTAGAAAAATATTATTTTCTAAAGTATTTTTGGAAGAAGTGCTTTCAAAAAAAAAAAAAAAAAACATGTTATTTAAAGAGAGTTTTTATGAAAAACATAATCCCAAATAGCCACATCCTTATCTTTATCTTTCGAATTCTCCATTTTGAATCTTTCCTTTTTCGTTTCAGCATGGCTGAAGATCTTAATCTCCCAGAAGGCGTGACGATTCCAGGGTGGTTTAGGAGATACTTGGAGGCTAGGGCCACCACTGCAGGCCCAGCGGATACTCCTCCACCCCTAGTTGCACCCATTCCTCCTCCTCCTCCTCGTGTTGACACTTTTGCAAAGACGTGCAAGGAATTCAAGGCTATGGGAGGAAAAACTTTTCAAGGGACTGAGACGTTTGTGGAGGCCAGAGATTGGCTTAAGGAGACTGAGGAATTGTTGGATATCTTTGAAGTGGAAGATGGGAGGAAAGTCCGTTTAGCTGCTTGGTTAATGAAGGGAGAGGCCTCGTTTTGGTGGGAGGTCACTAACGGGGAACGTCCAGTTGATTCATGGGCGGATTTCAGACGAAGGTTTGAGGCAAAGTTTCTTTCAAGGGCAGAGGAGAACTTAAATATGGAAAAATTCCTGGCACTAAAGCAAGGGAGCTCATCAGTAAAGGAATATGTCAATAAATTTAATCAGTTAGCAAGGTTTGGCTTGGAGTTGGTGAACACGCCAGAGAAGAAAGCTTTGAGGTTCGTTAGAGGCTTGAATGAACCGTTGCAAGGGTTGGCTATGACCCACATCCCTATGGGAGCCACCTTTGAAAAGCTAGTAGAAATGGCACTTATGCATGAGGATAAGGCAGTTGAAAAGAAAGGGGATCAGAAGAAACCCCAACAGCAAAATAAGAAGGGTGGTAAAAACAATAATGGCAAAGGGAAGAAGAAATGCTTCAATTGTGGGACGCCTGGCCATCTCAGCAAAGATTTTAGAAAGAAAAAGAAGACTGGTTGTTTTCATTGTGGAGATGCGGGACATTTAGTGAAGGACTGTCCAAAGAAGGGGCAGAGGGCAGGGTCTACCTCGGGAGGACAGGTGCAGGCTCTTATGGCACCAGGGCAGGCAAGGGGGCAAGTTCAGGCTATTGCGGCCCCACCGCTGCAAGAAAGAGGTAGAACAATTTCTGTTGAAAGCTTAGTTTTTCTGTTTGATCATCCTGTATGTACCTTATTCGATTCTGGCGCATCTCATTCGTTTATCTCTACATCATTAGTTGAATCATTGCACTTGAACACCAGTTTAGTAGAGGATCCCTTGGTCGTTTCAAATCCAATTGGGGGTTCGGCTCGTTTGACCATGATATGTTTGGATTTGAAAATCTCTATACTTAGCGTTGAATTTAGATGTGATGCTTATGTATTGGGCTTCACGGGCTATGGGCTAATTTTAGGAATGGATTGGTTGTCTAGAAATAGGGCCATTCTTGATTGTGAAAGGAGAGTAGTTAGGCTTGTGACTCGCCTTGGTAATGCTCTCGACATCTTTTGTAATCCCATAAATTCCGTTATGCTAAGTTATCTTGAATCGCTTGACGCGTCTGTAGAGAACCTGCGATCGGTAGAAGTGGTCCGGGAATATCCGGATGTGTTTGAGGAGGTGAAGGGCTTACCTCCAAAGCGGGAGATAGACTTTCGAATTTATCTTGTGGATAATGCTAAACCCGTGTCTTTGCCAGTGCGCCACATGGCTCCTCGTGAAAGGAGGGAACTCAATAAGCAAGTAAAGGAGTTGCTTGAGAAGGGGTTCATAAGACGTAGTATATCGGAGTGGGGTGCTCCAGTAGTTTTTGCCACAAAGGCGGATGGGTCTCTTAGACTTTGTATGGACTATAGAGAACTAAACAAGCTTACTAAAAAGAACCGACACCCACTGCCGAGGATTGACGATCTCTTTGATCAGTTAGTTGGCGCCTCAGTGTTTTCGCAGTTGGACTTAGCCATTGGCTTTCATCAACTGAGAGTGGCTGAGGATAGTATAGATAAGACTGCTTTTAGGACTCCTGACGGATTCTATGAATGGCTAGTGATGCCCTTTGGTTTGACAAACGCCCCTGCATATTTTGTTGATTTGATAAGTAGGGTGTTTAGGGAATACCTTAACAAATTCGTGGTAGTCTTTTTGGATGACATCTTAGTCTTTTCTAAGAATAAAGAAGAGCACTCCCTACATCTTAGGGAAGTGTTGGAAACCCTTCGAGCACATAACCTTAAGGCAAAATTTTCTAAGTATCACTTCTGGAGGAAGGAAGTACGGTTCTTAGGGCACGTGGTTTCCAAAGAAGGGATAGCAGTGGATCCCGCAAAGGTGGTGGCCATCCAAGATTGGAAGGTCCCTAAAAATGCAACCGAAGTAAGAAGTTTCTTGGGGTTGGCTGGCTATTATAGGAAGTTTATCAAAGACTTCGCAAAAATATCAGCTCCATTAACACGGTTAACGAAGAAGAACCTGGTTTTTACGTGGGACAAAGATTGCGATGATGCGTTCCAACGTTTAAAGAGAGCCTTAACTTCAGCCCCAGTCTTAGTGCTGCCAGACGGGAATAAACCGTTTACCATCTTTACTGATGCTTGTAGGACGGGACTTGGCGCGGTCCTCATGCAAGAGGGAAGAGTAATAGCCTATGGTGGAAGGCAGTTGAGGGTTCATGAAAAGAATTACCCCATGCATGACTTAGAGCTAGCCGCAATTGTTTTCGCGCTTAAGTCTTGGCGTCACTATCTTCTTGGTGAGAAATTCGAACTGTTCACTGACCACAAATCATTAAAATACTTATTCTCTCAGAAGGATTTGAATTTAAGGCAGCAACGGTGGATGGAATTCTTAGCCTCCTACGATTTTGAAATAGCATATACCCCGGGCAAGGGTAACGTGGTGGCAGACGCCTTAAGTAGGAAAAGGTTGTCCTTGAGTCCGTTGTTTGTTGAACGACAAAGCTTAGAATTCATCTCTATGTTTAACTTTAGACCCTCCGTTGACTTAGTACCCGGTCTGTTAGCATCCTTGGAGGTTAGACCTACACTTCTAGGACGGGTTGGTGAGGCACAGCGAGACGACCCACAGTTGGTTGAGATAGTAGAAAAGCTCAAAGGGGGGGAGTCGTCAAGCCATCTTCGTAGGTATACCCTAGACGATAAGGGTTGGTTACGAAGGGATAATAGACTTTGTGTACCGCAAGACGAAGACTTAAGGAAGGCCATTCTTGATGATGCTCATCGCTCAAAAATGACCATTCATCCCGGCGGGGATAAGATGTACAAAGATATGAAGCGGGTTTTCTGTTGGGCCGGTATGAAAAAGGATGTGGCCGAGTACGTCGCTAGATGCTTGGTGTGCCAACGAGTTAAAGCAGAACAAAAGAAACCCGGTGGGTTGCTTCACCCATTAGAAGTTCCACTATGGAAATGGGAAAGCATCTCAATGGATTTTGTGGATGGATTACCAAGATCAAGGAAGGGTAACACGGGGATTTGGGTTATAGTAGATAGACTTACTAAAAGCACCCATTTTATTCCCGTGAAAAGTAAGAGGACTGCTCCGTGGTTGGCTTCTGTATACATTAAGGAGATAGTTCGTTTGCACGGTATTCCTTCTAGTATAGTAAGCGACCGTGACCCCATCTTTACTAGCGAATTTTGGAAGAGTTTACAAGAGGCGGTAGGGACTCGGCTATGTTTGAGCACCGCATATCATCCTCAGACAGACGGCCAGACCGAGAGGGTGAATCGCATTCTAGAGGATCTTTTAAGGCTTTGTATCCTAGACTTTGGGGGTACATGGGAAGAGCACCTTCCATTAGTAGAATTCGCATATAACAATAGCTTTCAGTCTAGTATTGGCATGGCACCTTTCGAAGCTCTTTATGGAAGGCCTTGCCGTTCGCCTACATGTTGGTGGGAATCTACCGATAAAATCCTACTTGGGCCCGATATGGTTAGGGAAACCTCGGAGAAGATTGAGTTGATTCGAAGGGGGATGAAAGCAGCACAAGATAGGCAAAAATCGTATGCTGATAAGAGGAGGACAGATCTTGAGTTTGACATTGGGGACATGGTTTTTATCAAAGTATCTCCGTTACAGAATGTTGTTCGCTTTGGGTCCGTGGGGAAATTAGCACCAAGGTTTGTAGGGCCGTTTCCTGTAAAAAACAGGATTGGGAAGATGGCATATAGGGTGGAGTTGCCTGAGAAACTTAGTGGAGTACACGACGTATTCCATGTATCACATTTGAGGAAGTGTTTGCACAAGACCGCGGAGGTGGTAGAGCCGAGCTTGCTTAAAGAGGTGGAAATAGAGCGTGATGCAACAATTAGACGAGCTCCTACATGCATTCTTGGGTCGGAGATCAAAAAGTTGAGGAATCGAGAGGTCAGACTGGTCAAAGTGCAATGGGGAGATGATGAGAGCAACGCAACTTGGGAGACAGAAGAGAAGATGCGTTCGTTGTACCCTTTTCTTTTTGAGGGTATGTCTTTTAATTTCTCCTTTATCGCTTAGCTTATCTTATCTTATCTTTAGTATGTCCTCTCATTAGTATCTTTGACCTTTAGTTAGGATAATCCTATGGTTGAAACATGTGTTTGAGACATGTTATGTATGATGGATGCAAAAGGGATGCAAGTGTTTGCTAGTGGTTGCTCGTGGATGCATATATACACACACTTTAGGCACTAGATCGGCTCAGTCACTACATATTGCATATTGCATATATATGGATGTATTTAGTAAAATGGATGAATGATGGTTGTATTATCATGTGGATGCTGCATTCAGATGATGGTTGTGCACGCATATAGAAGTATTATGTAGCATTAAGAATCTTTTGCATACATAATGGATGCATGGCACGATCATAGTTGCATTAAGGAGGTCAACTGAATCAGTGGACCGCCTGATTTTGCATTAGATACGGACATATACACACACTGTGCATTTAAACATGAAAGCATTAGAAGTCTGTAAGGACAATGGATGCCTGTGTATGATGGATGAGTAGATGGACGTTTGGATGGTAAGATATACATTCTTCCAGACTTGAAGATTTCGGGGACGAAATCTTAAAAGGAGGGGAGAATGTAACACCCCGAATTTTCTATTAACACTAAAGTTGCTAAAATATTAATAAGTGTGTAAGAGGGGGGATGTATCTAATATGAATATAAAAGTGTGTAAGAGGGGGGATGTATCTAATATGAATATAAAAGTGTGTAAGAGAGGGGATGTATCTAATATGAATATAATAATATTAATAAGTGTGTAAGAGAGGGGATGTATCTAATATGAATATAAAAATATTAATAAGTGTGTAAGAGAGGGGATGTATCTAATATGTATATAAAAACAATAATAAGTGTGTAAAAGGGGGGGATGTATCTAATGTGTACATTGTAGAATATATATATATATATATATATATATATATATATATATATATATATATTGCTGAGTGTTTGCTGAGTCACTTCTGACTCATTGCTGAGTCAACAAGATAAACCCCATCTTGTCTGAACGGCTGCGGTTATTTCTAGGTTAAATCTAATGGCCTAAATGCATTCTAAAATCTATAAATAAGTGGGTAGACCCTAAACCTAAATCACTTGTAAAATTAGAGAAGCTACCATCATGCTGCTGCCATGGAGTTCAGCGTAGCTGTCACAAACTAAGAAGAGGAAGCCTAATCATCTACAACTAAATCTACACAAATCAAATCAAAAGATCTCTCTTTCTCTAATTCTTTTCTTTTGTTGGTGAGTATGATGATTCTCACAAGACTATTACAAACTAATTTGACTTAGTTATGAATGGATCACAAGAAAGTGATGTGATTTGTAATTGTAA
The DNA here is from genome assembly GCA_030737875.1 of Allium sativum. NCBI lineage: Eukaryota > Viridiplantae > Streptophyta > Magnoliopsida > Asparagales > Amaryllidaceae > Allium > Allium sativum. Next base: position 42,736,651 of record CM060913.1, read on the forward strand.
ATTCTATATATTGTGGATCTCTTATTATGTTATTATGTTGTCGTATGATGTAAATTATATATGCTATGTCATGCTATGTTGTAAATTCTCTTATGCTATGTCGTGCTATGTTGAGAATCATGTCAAGCTATGTTATACTATCATACTATGCCATGTTATAAATCATGCTATATTATGTTGAAAAATCATGTTGTTGGATCATGCTTAAAGTTATGTTTTTTTTTTCTTAATTTAAATGGATCTTGTTTATGGGAATTTGCCTATTAGGTTAGGTGTACCCATAAACTTGAAACTATAATTAAATAAAACTTGATTATGGGAATTTGCCTATTGAGTTAGGTGTACCCATATAAAACCATGTTGTTAAAAAATTAGATGATGTTGATTCACACATGTTCATATGTAAGTTTATGAAAATTGATTGAGATTATATTAGGTGAATTTTGAACAAGTTGACACCTTTAGGTCCATGACATGTATAATCTATGCAAGTTGGACATATGCAAGTTTCACCCCTTATTATGATTCATTTGGTCACATATACATGTTGTTATTATGATAATCTCTTTTATGCTATGAGTTAGGCTATTCGAGTCTAACATATATTTTGCGAATAAACGTTCAAACGTGGGGTAGGGGTAATATTAGGAATTAATAAATTGGGTGCAATTTTGTAAGATTTTGCATACCATGAATGGATGTCCATAATTGAGTCAATTATGGACATTGTTAAAAATTGGAAGTATTTAATAATTCAAGTAGGGAATTATTAAAATTGGGGGAAAGTGGATTATTATTAATAATCAATGCTTAGGACACGAGGTTGGACCCGTTTGTGATGTAAACCTGCCCGGACCCGCCCGGCAAATCCAGTAGTCACAAATGTCGGCCCAATGTGAGAGGTCCTAGGCCCAAACTAAAGCATAACAGTTGTAAAGACACGAGGTTAGACTCTTTTATGGTGTAAGACTGCCCGGACCCGCCCGGCAAATCCAACTGCCATAAATGCCAGTCTAATGTGAGAGGTCTTTATGAGGTTATGGCCTTAATGAACTAAGAAATACTTAACCAGATAATCATGTAAGGTGGGACATGGGGGTTAAGTAGGTGCCTTGGGTGGCATGAGGAATCTGGTGGTTGCCTTTAGAGGCATTTGAAATACGATTAGACTTAACCAAACACACATGTAAATGAACATGACTAAGTGGGTTAAGTGGGATGGACTAATGGGGACAAGCTTAGGTGGAATGCTTGTGGTAAATAGTGGGGGCCCATTTCAACCAGTATCCCAAAACGTATCTTTGTGGGCTCGACCCAAGTCGAGGACGGGACACGCATACTGGGTTTGACTATAAGAGGCCAAAACAGGGAGCGGTGGCAACGCAAGTCCAACGGGTTTCATATGCGTGTGTGGACCCGGGCTGGTAGGTAAGACGTTGTTGCATCGTGTAGGTATAAGCCGTGCATGTACGTTGTATCAGGTTGCCACTTTAGGGGAGTGATACACCCCACTGTGGGGCCAGCATGGGTATCTACGAGTTAGGGAGCCGATCGAATAATGGGAAGTAGGGTACACCTAGTGGAGATAGGGGCAGGCGGCACTTATGTAGTCAGCTAGGGGTACGTAAAGCCATTGGGAAAGTTTCTAAGTGAAGCTAAGTGGAATGAATCTTTAGGGTGACTGGTGTGGTGCAGTATAGTGTTTATCCTTTAGTATTTAGGAGCGCCTATAACGTTGCCTTTAGCGATTGTCTATGTCCTTAATCTGCTCTTCATAGACATTTTCTTGTTTTCCAGCTTATGCCTTAGTCCAGTTATTTTGGTAATAGTATTGTAGAATTATCATATTCACCAGACATTATGTCTGACCCCCTCTTTTCCATCCTTTTTCTCCCTTCAGGTCCGCAGGTTGGGCCAAGTTCTAGTGGAGTCTAGTTGGATCGCTTATCTTCTGGAAAGCTTGGACTGCTGAAGTAAAGTCCAGCTTGTTATCTTTCTTTTTAATGGCTATTCATGTAATGGGATTATGTACTTGTTTTATCAAGATAGATATTGTACTTGACATTGAATATGGTGTTATGATGTAATCAAACATGTTTTGACTTCTGCTACAATGAAATAAAGTTTTTGAATTTCCAAGTACTATTTTATATCTGTCTTGTTGTAATTTTACTGTTCTATATTCACTTAAAACCTCCATGGAAGTTAATGCATTCCCTTTGTGAGTGACATTAATGGACGTGGGGTGTTACACCTATGACTTTGGACATTGCCTATGACTATTAATATTGCCTATGACTATGACTATGAGAATTATTTTCTTGACTGTTAACACCAGCCTATGCCTTTGATTTGGAAAAGCATAAACTATTGCCTATGACATAACAAGAACAACTTTGATTCATGACTAGGAAAGTGTTGTTTAAGTTTTGTGACTATGAAATTGGGTCTAAACCCGATTATCTATTCTGTCTGTTCTTGGTTTTCTTTGGTTTTAGACCTTGGGAATTTACCTATTCAGTTAGGTCTACCCATGTTCTTGAACCTACGTCTCTATTCGGTCTGTTCTTGGTTTTCTTTTGGTTTCAGACCTTGGGAATTTACCTATTAAGTTAGGTCTACCCATGTCCTTGAACCGACGTCGTTATGCAACCCTTTTTATGCCTATCTTTTGCCTAGCATCTTTGGTTCATTCCCTATTTTCTACGAATCTAGATTTATCTATAATCTAGATTGAATTACGATTATACGAACGGTGGGAATACAATTTTGGCAAAATATGAAATTTACTAAAAACATAGTTATAAACTAGGAAATTGGCATAAATTGGGAACATGTACTATGGCATGTTCATAGGAATGCAAATTGGGTAAATTTGATATGAATTATAGATTGTGTAACCTGAATCTAGTATCGACATGTAAATCTAGCATTTACATGAATAGTGAACTAGAATAATAAGTCTAGTTTGACATGAACTGTAATTAGAATGTTAAATCAGAATTGGACTGGCTAATTTGGCGTAATAAGTATATTGGTATAAATGTGAAATTAGCCATAATTGGGAATAACTGTCAGGTTTAGAAAATTCATGGTTAGTGACACTTAAACGGTATAGTTTACATACCAAAAGGCATAAATATGATATAGAGGGGAAAATGGGCCATAAGAATAAATGTTGATAGTTTACATTAAAAGCGTAATTGGGAAATAAGTAAATTAGGATTAATTTACTTATAGAATTTGTCCTAAATGAGGAAATGTTAATTTAGAAAAATTAAAGGTTTGTTAACGACATCTCTTTTAATAATAAACCAGAAAGTTCTAGGGTGACAGAGAGGATAGTGTCTAGGCTTGGGTTTGGAAAATACAAGTTTCCTGCTCTCCCTGGCTATCCCTAACTGATCCGACGAACAGGATGGTAACTTTCAAAACTTGATTTTAAAATAAATTGAAACCCTTTGAACTTAGAAAACACGAATATGCTTAACCCGAGGTTAGACTGAGTTGCGATGTAAACTTGCCCGGAACCAACCGACACATCCAGTATTCGCAACAATATCTGTCTAATGTGAGTGGTCGCGGCTTTAATCTATTTAATTAAAGCTAGAACAAGAATGGTAGGGTTAAGTTAACTAAGACACTTAACCAATTCAACAATATAACCAAACCGATGGGTGGGGTTAGGTTCATACAGACACTTAACACAGTTAAGCTAGAATGGGAGGGTTAAGTCCATAGGAACACTTAACCAACTGGACACAGTCAAGCTAGAATGGGAGGGCTAAGTCCATAGGGACACTTAACCAAACTTATGGTAACAAGACCAGATTTGTAGGGGTTGAGTAACTAAGAAAACACTTAGCCAGATTAACATGTTAACTAGACTAGAAGGTGGGGTTAAGTAAATTTAATACACTTAGCCAAATTAACATGTTAACTAGACTAGAGGTTGTGGTTAAGTAAATACATTTAGCCAATTTGATATGTTAGCTGGGCTAGACCGTAGGGTTAAGTAAGCTTGAACACTTAACCGACAAATTGTTATGAAGGAATAGGGTTAAGTCTAAAACATGAAGGGATAATACTTAACCATTAATAATATGTTGGTTGAAACAGACGGGCAAGGTTAAGTTAAAAGGAACACTTAACCAATACAGGATGAATGGGTAGGGTTAAGTAATAAGGAATACTTAACCAATATAACTTGGTTTGTGGTAGGGTTAAGTCAACATGAATTACTGATAACACTTAACCAGTTTAACAGGATAAATGAAGGGGTTAAGTTAGCTGGAATTGACTAATGACACTTAATCAATCCGAGTTGACGGGAAAAAGAACTAAGTAGTAAACCTTAGTTAAGAAAACAACGATTCTGGAAACTAAGTGGTAAACCTTAGTTGACAAAACTAAGTAGTAATTCTTAGTATAACACGAGGAGGAGCGAACGTCCGTCTGATTAAAAAGAAGGCTCCAACGAATTGGGCTACGAAGCCCGAGGCTTCGAGGGGACGTGAGGGTACTCTTGGTATCCCTCTGTGAGGCTGCAGATGATCCTCCTGGGCTCACAGAGGTTAAGGTCTGCGTAGAAGAACCCGGGGTATGCCTTGGTTGCAATATATGGCAACCTAAAGACCAGGATGGACCGACGTGATTCGGCGAGTAAACGGTAGCCCTACGATAGCAACTCGTCGTCTACCATCCATCTTGAGTCAATCGAGATACGTGAAGCGGAAAGGCGGAGAACTCCAAAAGACCATATACTTGCTATCTAGTTATGGGTGAGGATGGCCATAGGATAGAGGGGCACTAGGGGCCGGCGTATAGTTCTCATTTTACAAGGTGTGCCTTTCATTAGTTGAGGGAGGGGTCAAGTGGGACCATAGCCACTGGAATAAAAACAGACCTTAGCATCTACATCGGCAGATATCTGAAAGCTCCCGACCGAGTTCTGTATTCCTTGATTTTCCCTGTCACAGGACTCGGACCGCACATTACAGGACATGTGCATCTAGACAAGCGATAACAATTCGCGATACATGCGTGGGGAAGTATAGGAACATATACCACTCTAGGTAGTGTGTCCTAGACTTAGGGGCATCGTTCGACAGGTAGCATAATCCCTAGTTGGACTAGGTGGCATAAACCCTGAATCCGAGAAACGTTCAGCAGATAGCTTAAACTCTAGTTGAATCTAGAAAGCACGTGATAGAAAACCCTAGATTAGATCTAGATAATAAATAACAAAATGTATGCCTGAAGGCAATGGAAAATACAGGGATTGGGATCACGTTATCGTTACTAGTTGGGACACTAGTTAGGTGGTGCAGAGATATAGAAACCAGTATAACAAGGAAATAGCGAAGCGGCGAATGTATTAGAGCATATCCAGTTTATCTTATCTTAGCATATCTTGTGATTATCTTGTATAATCTTGTTGACACTATCGTCATAGTGTAATCTTGTATTCAGTTAATTCATGTCGTTTTGTTTTCCATGTTCACATGCTAGAAGTTACTGAACTTACTCAGGCTTTATGTCTGACTCTGTTTTTCTTTCGTCTTCTTTTCTTTCGTTCCCCCCCCCCCCCCTAGGTAGTAAAGGAGGGAATAGTTTAGCTCAGGTTAAGTTGGACTGCCACTCTTTCCCAGCTTGAAGATTTGTCGAAGTTTGCTTGGATTCTCTTTTCAGATGCTATGGCTGGCTATTGCTAAAATCGGGGAATATAAATATTGTTTTATGCTTCTTTATTTTGTAAGACAGATGATACTCTGATATTGTAAAGAAATCATTGTACAAACTATTTTATCAATAAAGCAAAGTTTTATTTTTCGCTGTTTAAATTCTGTCTGTCTTGTAATTTATCTGCATCTTTTACCCTAAATGCTCCACAGAACTTAGTGCATTCCCTTTGTGAGTGACACTAACGGACGTAGGGTGTTACACGTGGTATCAGAGCTGAAGGTTACCAGATCAGATAAAGGATTTGAAAAATTATTTTCAAAATGGTTTTTAAAGAAGCATTTTCAAGAGAAAAGAATTGTTTTAAAGACATATTCCCCAAAGCCATATGCACTATCTTCTCTTCCTCTGTTTAAATTCTTGTCTCCTTCTTTCTTGAGTCTCTGGGGCTCCTGTCTTTCTGGGAGGTAACCTCATCGAAGGGCAAAGTAGTGCCCGGCTTCCATCCATAGCCGTAGTTGTTTCATCTACGGGCAGTTTTCTTTCGAAGCTTACAGGGTTTTTCGAACGATGGAGGCAGTTTTCGAGAGATTTGTCAACATGACTACACACGGAAGGGGATGAGGAGTTTGGCTAAGGAGCATAACCCTAGGATGAGGAATTCATGGATGTTGACTTAGCACACGAAGGAGGAAGAAATTATAAAACCTAAGACAAGAGGAAGTATCTTTACTAGGGTATGATAGGGCATATACTTAAGGACAAGGGCAAGAACGAGGACGAGATTTTCAGAAGGACAAGCACATGCTTTCGCCACCAAGCGTACCTAGGAGAAAGGTAGTCCGGTTGGAAGAGTCCAGTTTTCTGTTCGTACTATTTCCTTAGGTTCTAGCGCTTCTCATTTGTTCATATCCACTTCCATAGTTGGGTCTCTGCACCATAGTACTTGTATAGTAGAAAGATCCCACTAGAATCTCAAATCCAATTAGTGGTCCAACTAGTTTATTTTTGGTTAGTAGGGATTTGAGAATAGCTATCGAGTTTGCTTATATCATCTCACGTAGATCGTCTAAATTCGGAGGAGATATTCCTTGGGTGCTTGTCTGATATTGGTTTAGGCCTTTGGGGCTTGTACTTGAAGAAAGTCGAGTTCAACTAGGATGGTTTGCGTGAGAGATGAATAGTTGTGGCAGGCACTCTAAAAAGTACGGAGTGATCTTTTGACTTTCATAGTTATGGCGTGATGGATAAGCTAAGGGGAGAGACCTCAAGCCATCTTGGTATGTATACCTGGTACCGTGATTGACATCTGTTTATTTTGGAAATGGAGATCCGGAACTTCACAATTGTGAAGTTAAATTAGTTAAGATATAGTGGAGTAAAGCTCAAGAAGGCTTGATACTAGCATCATACCCTTTTCCTTGGGGGTGCATCCTTGATTTCTTTTGTTTGTAGGAGCTTTACGCATAATTGTTTCTCTCTTTCCAAAGTATGTCCTCTAGGTCGTATCTTCGATCCTTAGGTAGAAGCCAATGGATGTAAACATGTGTTTGAAACATGTTATGGTTGGTGGTTGCAAGTGATTGCTAATGGTTGCTCGTGGATGCATATGCATACGTATTAGGCGCTAGATCAGTTTGGACGCTTTCATATTGCATTTACAGATAAGTATTTGTTTGTAAGTTGAGCCTGATATGTTATCATATGGATGTTGCATATGGATGAATGGCTGTGCATGCATGTAGTATTTACATAACTAGGGATGCTTGCATACATGATTGGACGCATGGCACTGACATGATTCGCATTAAGGAGGCCAACTGAATCAGTAGACCGCCTGATTTTGCATTAGATAAAGACATATACACGCACTATGCATATGAACATGAAAGCATTAGAAATCTTTTAAGGACATTGAATGCCTGTGGTTGAATGGTTGAGTAGATGGGTGATTAGATGGTAGGACACATTCTTCCTTGAAGATTTCGGGGATGAAATCCTTTTAAGTGGGGGAGAATGTAACACCCCGTAATTCTGTAACACTAGGATTCACAAATCAGGGCAGAATTAAAAGTTAAAATCAAAATCAAGGGAAACGGGCTGCGCCACTGCGTTCGTCTCGGAATTCTGCATGAAAACGAGTCCGAGTTTGCGTAAATCGGAGTCCGTATGAGGAAGATATGGCCTCCGGAAGATTCAGCGAAGTTCAAATTTCAAAACAGGTCAGGTTCAAAATTCAAAAACAGACCCAGATTGGGCAGGGCGGGAATTTTCCCTCCTGAGGCACCCAGGTCGACTGGTAGTCGACCTGGGGCACCCAGGTCGACTGGGTAGTCGACCTGGGGCACCCAGGTCGACCTGGGGGTCGACCCCCACTCCTTTTTCCTGTTTTCTGCACCTGGTTCGTTCTTCTGTATTCGGACGCCATCCTGACCAGATTCGTTGACTTCTACACTATATAAACAGCCCTAGACTCCTTCTCTATTCACAATTCTTCTCTACCCTTATGCTGCAAAGTTTCTTAGTGAACATGGCTTCTTCTCCTCCTCTTAAAAGAATAATAAATAGAATAATATATATAAAATAAATCAAGACGAGGAGATGCTGCTCAAATTGTCCAGAAGAGATTCAAATCAAGATCAAAGCTTCAAGATAAGGATTAAAGGCTAACGTCGCACGAATCATAGCAACGCCTTCTTTCTATTCTAATCTAATCTCTGTAAGTCAGTTATTTTTGGATTTGAATGTTTTTCTCTGTTCGTGACATGAAATTAAAGGAATAAAAGAATATGCCAAATCTCTCTCTCTCTCTATTCGAATCAGTGCCTATACTCTTGAACCTAATTAAGAACTGTTATGATTCGAGGACAAATAAGACCGTGACTATGAAACTATGGACCTTAGAACCATATGCCTATGCCTATGACTATGGACATTGCCTATGACTATGAATATTGCCTATGACTGTGACTATGACTATGAGAATTATTTTCTTGACTGTGAACACTAGCCTATGCCTTTGATTAGGAAAAGCATAAACTATTGCCTATGACATAACAAGAACAACTGTGATTCATGACTAGGAAAGTGTTGTTTAAGTTTTGTGACTATGAAATTGGGTCTAAACCCGCTTATCTATTCTGTCTGTTCTTGGTTTTCTTTGGTTTTAGACCTTGGGAATTTACCTATTCAGTTAGGTCTACCCATGTTCTTGAACCTTCGTCTCTATTTTGTCTGTTCTTGGTTTTCTTTTGGTTTTAGACCTTGGCAATTTACCTATTAAGTTAAGACTACCCATGTCCTTGAATCGACGTCGTTATGCAACCCTTTTTATGCCTATCTTTTGCCAAGCATCTTTGGTTCATTCCCTATTTTCTACGAATCTAGATTTATCTATAATCTAGATTGAATTAAGATTATACGAACGGTGGGAATACGATTTGGGCAAAATATGAAATTTACTAAAATCATAGTTATAAACTAGGAAATTGGCATAAATTGGGAACATGTACTATGGCATGTTCATAGGAATGCAAATTGGGTAAATTTGATATGAATTATAGATTGTGTAACCTGAATCTAGTATCGACATGTAAATCTAGCATTTACATGAATAGTGAACTAGAATAATAAGTCTAGTTTGACATGAACTGTAATTAGAATGTTAAATCAGAATTGGACTGGCTAATTTGGCGTAATAAGTATATTGGTATAAATGTTAAATTAGCCATAATTGGGAATAACTGTCAGGTTTAGAAAAATCATGGTTAGTGACACTTAAATCGGTATAGTTTACATACCAAAAGGCATAAATATGATATAGAGGGGAAAATGGGCCATAAGAATAAATGTTGACAGTTTACATTAAAAGAGTAATTGGGAAATAAGTAAATTAGGATTAATTTACTTATAGAATTTGTCCTAAATGAGGAAATGTTAATTTAGAAAAATTAAAGGTTTGTTAACGACATCTCTTTTAATAATAAACCAAAAAGTTCTAGGGTGACATAGAGGATAGTGTCTAGGCTTGGGTTTGGAAAATACAAGTTTCCTGCTCTCCCTGGCTATCCCTAACTGATCCGACGAATAGGATGGTTACTTTCAAAACTTGATTTGAATATAAATTGAAACCCTTTGAACTTAGAAAACACGAATATGCTTAACCCGAGGTTAGACTGAGTTGCGATGTAAACTTGCCCGGAACCAACCGACACATCCAGTATTCGCAACAATATCTGTCTAATGTGAGTGGCCGCGGCTTTAATTTATTTAATTAAAGCTAGAACAAGAATGGTAGGGTTAAGTTAACTAAGAAACTTAACCAATTCAACAAGATAACCAAACCGATGGGTGGGGTTAGGTTCATACAGACACTTAACACAGTTAAGCTAGAATGTGAGGGTTAAGTCCATAGGAACACTTAACCAACTGGACACAGTCAAGCTAGAATGGGAGGGCTAAGTCCATAGGGACACTTAACCAAACTTATGGTAACAAGACCAGATTTGTAGGGGTTGAGTAACTAAGAAAACACTTAGCCAGATTAACATGTTAACTAGACTAGAAGGTGGGGTTAAGTAAAGTTAATACACTTAGCCAAATTAACATGTTAACTAGACTAGAGGTTGGGGTTAAGTTAATACACCTAGCCAATTTGATATGTTAGCTGGGCTAGACCATAGGGTTAAGTAAGCTTGAACACTTAACCGACATATTGTTATGAAGGAATAGGGTTAAGTCTAAAACATGACGGGATAATACTTAACCATTAATAATATATTGGTTGAAACAGACGGGCAAGGTTAAGTTAAAAGGAACACTTAACCAATACAGGATGAATGGGTAGGGTTAATTAATAAGGAATACTTAACCAATATAACTTGGTTTGTGGTAGGGTTAAGTCAACATGAATTACTGATAACACTTAACCAGTTTAACAGGATAAATGAAGGGGGTTAAGTTAGCTGGAATTGACTAATAATACTTAACCAATCCGAGTTGACGGGAAAAAGAACTAAGTAGTAAACCTTAGTTAAGAAAACAACGATTCTGGAAACTAAGTGGTAACCTTAGTTGACAAAACTAAGTAGTAATTCTTAGTATAACACGAGGAGGAGCGAACGTCCGTCTGATTAAAAAGAAGGCTCCAACGAATTGGGTTACGAAGCCCGAGGCTTCGAGGGGACGTGAGGGTACTCTTGGTATCCCTCTGTGAGGCTGCAGATGATCCTCCTGGGCTCACAGAGGTTAAGGTCTGCGTAGAAGAACCAGGGGTATGCCTTGATTGCAATACATGGCAACCTAAAGACCAGGATGGACCGGCGTGATTCGGCGAGAAAACGGTAGCCCTGTGATAGCAACTCGTCGTCTACCATCCATCTTGAGTCAATCGAGATACGTGAAGCGGAAAGTCGGAGAACTCCAAAAGACCATATACTTGCTATCTAGTTATGGGTGAGGATGGCCATAGGATAGAGGGGCACTAGGGGCCGGCGTATAGTTCTCATTTTACAAGGTGTGTCTTTCATTAGTTGAGGGAGGGGTCAAGTGGGACCATAGCCACTGGAATAAAAACAGACCTTAGCATTTGCATCGGCAGATATCTGAAAGCTCCCGATCGAGTTCTGTATTCCTTGATTTGCCCTGTCAGAGGACTCAGTCCGCACATTACAGGACATGTGCATCTAGACAAGCGATAACGATTCGCGATACATGCGTGGGGAAGTATAGGAACATATACCACTCTAGGTAGTGTGTCCTAGACTTGGGGGCATCGTTCGACAGGTAGCATAATCCCTAGTTGGACTAGGTGGCATAAACCCTGAATCCGAGAAGCGTTCAGCAGATAGCTTAAACTCTAGTTGAATCTAGAAAGCACGTGATAGAAAACCCTAGATTAGATCTAGATAATAAATAACAAAATGTATGCCTGAAGGCAATGGAAAATACAGAGATTGGGATCACGTTATCGTTACTAGTTGGGACACTAGTTAGGTGGTGCAGAGATATAGAAACCAGTATAAAAAGGAAATAGCGAAGCGACAAAAGTATTAGAGCATATCCAGTTTATCTTATCTTAGCATATCTTGTGATTATCTTGTTTAATCTTGTTGACCCTATCGTCATAGTGTAATCTTGTATTCAGTTAATTCATGTCGTTTTGTTTTCCATGTTCACATGCTAGAAGTTACTGAACTTACTTAGGCTTTATGTCTGACTCTGTTTTTCTTTCGTCTTCTTTTCTTCCGTTCCCCCCCCCCCTCTCCCCAGGTAGTAAAGGAGGGAATAGTTTAGCTCAGGTTAAGTTGGACTGCCACTCTTTCCCAACTTGAAGATTTTTCGAAGTTTGCTTGGATTCTCTTTTCAAATGCTATGGCTGGCTCCTGCTAAAATCGGGGAATATAAATATTGTTTTATGCTTCTTTATTTTGTAAGATAGATGATACTCTGATATTGTAAAGAAATCATTGTACAAACTATTTTATCAATAAAGCAAAGTTTTATTTTCCGATGTTTAAATTCTGTCTGTCTTGTAATTTATCTGCATCTTTTACCCTAAATGCTCCACAGAACTTAGTGCATTCCCTTTGTGAGTGACACTAACGGACGTGGGGTGTTACAACAGGGGAGCAAAGCTTGTGGCTGGACAAAGAATTAGGATCAACATTGAAAGATAAGGTAGAATCTGGAGGCGATCTGGATGCTTGAAGAGGTGATGAAGTAATTGCAAGATTAAGGCCTGTTGAAGAGGACGTATTGACCAAGCCAGGGTCCAAGGCCAGATTATCCAGAACAGAGGATTTGTTGTGAAGTTGTAAGTCATCATTTCCAATTCCATTGTCCACAGCGATTTGTTTTCCTTTTTCCAACTGATTTACAACCGTCTTTCTTGGGGATTTAACTGCTGTAAAAGATGAATTATCCACTTCAGAGTTTACTTTCACCCCCATGTTCTCACATTGCTCATGAATTCTACCATTTTTGTCAATGATCATCACTGTACTCACTCTATCATGCTTCTCCGCATTCTTTTCCACCTGGTTATTTTTGTACATAATATTCTATTCCACCTGGTTATTAACCGCCGATGGTTCTTCCTCACGCTGCATTTCCAAATTCACTTTTCGGACCCAAACTTGTTTCTTTTTGTTAATAGCTTCCTTCCAAGCAGTATTATTGTATGGTTTGTCATTGTTCCTCCACTGATGCTTACCATTAATATCCCTATTTCCATGTTTCAATTCATTTTGTACAACAGCATAATCATCTTCCATGGCTTCCTTACACTCATTGTGCTCACAGTCGAAAGTGGAGTGATCAATTTTTTTGCAAATAGTGCATATACGGGTCTCCAGTCATAAGCAACCTGAACTGATGGATAGTTCACGCCCAGTTCCTCAATTTCAATGGTGTCTGGTAGTTCAAAATCTGGGCTTGTTTCTACTAAAGCTTTCGCGTATTTAAATCGCTGCATTTTTTCCGTACTTTCATCAAAACAGATCAATCGACCAATATGGCATACAAGCCAATTTATACCATAAAGTGTCCACAAAATAAGGGGTATCCGATGTAAGTCAATCCAAATGGGTACTTTTCTAATCTACGACTGAGAATTTCCATTCGAAGGATCCCATTTCATGATGACAAACATTCGACCTCAAATGAAGATTGGATCAGCATGTAGTATCTTTTCTTTGTCTTGTTCATTCGAAAATTTGAAGAAGAAATTAAATCCATTTGATTTGATGTCGACTTCGCCATTAAGCTTCCAGTATTTACGTAAGAAATTCACTACCGTGGTGTATGATAGCATTCCATCCATAAAAAACCAACTACGTACTCACTCCAAAACTTCATGCCTTCTTGCTTGAGTAAATCAGGGATTTTCCTCTTTGAAGCATCTCTCGGAATCTCAAACTGGATGGGTTTGAATGTGCCAGCGTTACGGGGTAATGATTTGAACAGCGACGCAAAATCAGATTTCATAGTAGAGGAGTTTTGATTGATGGAGTTAGAGGGGACAGCTCTTGAGGTAGATGAAGTGTTTGTTGAAAGGTTCATGTGAGAGTTTTCATTAGGTGCGGAATTGACATGATTAAGAGACAAAGATGGATCCTGAGATGGAATAGGGGTATTAACGACAACAGATTCATAATTCGATAGAATCAGATTGGGATCGGATGATGATGATAAGCCAAAGGCCTTATGCGAGATGCGGATTGGATTTGTGGATAAGTTTAGATCTGGATCTGAAGGATTTTTAGATTGAGGTTGATGACCAGTGAGAGGTGCGAAGGCCAAATCGAAGTTGAAAGAAGAAGCGGAAGGGGATGAGGAAGACGCCATTAGCAATGGTCATTAATTTCAAAGAAAACTAGAAATGAATTATATTCCACCATGGATGTATATTGAAATTAAATATTGATGCAAATGATCTAATTAATGATTTTTTTTCCTGAAATTACAAAGCGATGTTTATCTTGAATTCACGTGTTTCTATGGTTGAAAATTTAAAGCTTTGATAGCTTAACTTTTACTCAAAGTATTTTTTTATTACCGCCTTAAAAAAATGGGTTATTTGGTTCGAAATATGTTTTAATTTCTTATTAAGTTAGAATCTTATTAATATTAACAATCATATAGACGAGAATAAACTATTTTTTTAATCGGCCTAAAATATCTAAAGGCGTACCCTGATTCCATGTCACACAAAAAATAACTTCATGATATAACAAAGTGGACATGTCCAGTAGGTTATTTAAAATAGCATGAAATATTATATTCCTCGCTTGCACGATTAGAAAATGAGTCAAACATTCGCAGTGCCGACCGATAACAATATTTGGCTAATATATTTAATAGTCAATAATGTTACTAAGAAAGTGGACTTTGAGAGTGGACCACTTACATTAATAGTAAATAATCTGATTAAGGTACAATTGTTGTAATTTCATTTTATTTTAAGTAAATTTGTTTAGTAAATAACTTGAGATTAGCTGATGTATGTAAGTTTCAATTGAATTATCGCAATCTACTTTGTGGTTTCTAGTTAGAATTTATGGATTAATCCTATCAAAACTAGTAATAACTAACTAAGAGATTTTGATATGAAAAAAATTATGCTTATCAACAACTGAATGTTCATTGACTAAAATTAATGGTTGCACCTAACATTTTGGCCACTTCATAATTACATGTTATAACTGTTTAAAATGTATTTAGTGATGAATGCTCATAATAGTTCCATTGGAAAAGGTGATCGAAGAAGATTAGCAATTAAATTTAAAACTCAATAAATCATAAATACCTTTTTTCTTCCTCTTTTGTATTTTTTCATTGGTCTTAGCTATTTTCCTATCGTTCTTTACGCAATAATTTATCAGTTTTTCCTTATGTGTTGCATTTTTTCATGTAAAGCATCCGGACTTGCTAATGCCAAAAATGGTACCAACCATAGATTTTAATGAAAGCACCTACCCTATTTGGGTAGTTAAGTCATAATAAGCACAAATATCAGAAAACATGTAAAGTGAAAAGAGAAAAAAGAGAAGATCACACATGATTTATAGTGGTTTGATCGTTAACTTATCTTACGTCACATTGAGAAGATTAACTTTGTTCACCACTATCAATGGCCTTCAATACAAACATTTGAATAGATATTCCATTTGATAGATTTGATATCACACGTACATGGGTTGATTAGGATAGACCACATCAGACTTTGTGATTGATCTTGACTTGTTAAAAGGAGAGTTATATTGCAAAAGAACTTTGGAAGCATGTAGGTAGGTAAAATACAAATCCTTTTCATGTTTGAGATAGATCGACATTTATAGGAGTTTGAAGATGAACCGGGTCGATATATTACGCTAGTAGGCTATTCTTAGAGGAGAAATCTACGTAAGCAAACTTAGACAAAACAGACAAAGTATAATGGATCCATGCTAATCTATATCCTATCGATCGATACAGACCCATAAACTTGGACTATTTTGAATCCTCATCTGTTTCTCTAGTCTTTAAATGTTCTTGTGATGCCTCGGTAAAATTTCATAGGAATGTGCAAACTTTTCCATGGATCCATGTTGAACTTCTTTCAAAGTGTATGATCCATCGAACATCTTAAGCTAGGGACATCAGATTGCAACCTAACTTGGAGTAGAAGCTAATATGGTAACAAGGAGAATATTGCTGAGAGCATAATAGGTCATCCATGATCTTTATGAATCGATATTAACCCACCCTACGGGTCAGTGCCTATCGATATACTTAGCATATATCAAGCAAAGTTCTTGTGAATTCATACTTGCCTTCCTTTGAATCTTTTGGTTAAGTTTGAAATGATTTGACTCCGTCTTGACTTCAGACTTCTACGGTTTGTCATGTTGAGTCAAATAGTGGGTTAACATTTACCTCTAGAGTAAGTTTTGTTGCAAACAAAATGTACTCTAGAACTACCCTTTTTTATTCCATGATTTGATTGATTTTGTTAAGGTAATAAACCATCTTTGGGGTGTGCTTTCGGATTAGTTGGGCCATTAACTTGAGTTTTCAAGTCAAGATTGTCTATAACTTTTTGCTATTTGAATTTTTGGTTCAAACTTTACAAGATGTAATGGAATAAAGGGTTTATGATGTGTGAAAATATTCGAGATTGTATGAGTTAACATGATGGATTGACATCGATCAGTAGCTACTAATCCGTAGACTTAGACACTTTTGTAATTTCCCTTCTTTGAGTTTATTTGAACATATGCATAGTCCATCATCTTCATTCCTTCGTATTTTCTCTAGCACCTGATCCATTCCATGGCCTTACACTGAACCGACATTTAATGCCACCGACATCGATCTTGCAGTACCACAGCCATTGTCATAGCTACCTGAAAGTGTTGCCTTGTTTTGTGGGAAGTCGCTCCTTCAACCAAGCCTTCGCTTGCCTGTTCCAATTTGAACCTCAGTCCTAGACAATAAATCTGATTTACTTGCCTTCACACATCACCTCGGCTCACCGCCAACCGCCCTATCGCCAACGTCCATCCCGACCTTCTCTTTGGAACACCTAGAGCCAAATTTCTTGATTAAGATTTTTACCTCTTGAAACCCTAATTAGTGTTGACTTTTACTATATAGGTTTTGGCCCTATGGTTTTAGCATGGTGTTGTATTTGAACTTAGTTTCATGATAATGTACGACAAAGTTTGGACTTGGTTGAACATCTAATAGTTTTTAAATTGAAATGGTCAACTTTGACCATAAAACGGTTAAATTCAAATGTGAACTAAACTTTCACTTGAACTATTTTTGAAATGCATGAATGATTATAATTTGTGGACCTTGAATTATGGCTATGAACACATGTCAACGTAGATGCCACACAAATGATTTAAGAATGAATGAGTGTACTTAAAACAAGAATTGAACTTCATAATAATAGTTGAGCTCGAACTACTATGGTTATTTAAACCTACGTATCCTCCTAGCTTTGGCTAAATCTGAATTATTATGCGGAATGAGGTCATGTCTGTGTTCATTTGTATTCTAGTGTTTCCTTTTTGCTATACATGCTCGTTCAATGATCCTAAAAAGAAAGCTTCCTGTGCAATTTCGCGCGATGAGTCTGTTGTCCATTTTTTCAAATCAACAATAGGTTAGTTTGTATAAAATAAAATAAATGGTATGATTTGCTCAGTCTAGTACACCTGGGCTATTTACGCAAGATAGTCCTTTTAGTAGAGCTAGTGGCTCACTAGACTCCTATCAGTTAGATAATAATGCACTTCACTTGCCCTCGATTAGCATTCATAATTCAGTTGGTCATCACACGTTGATTTCCTTCGAATTCCGAACGTTTTCCCATCAAGTGAACATTTAGGATTTGAATGCACCTGACCATCTTAATCACAAGTTTACTTACATAGAATGACTTCGTGGTTCTCTACTCATTTACAATTTGAAGGAGGTTCTTCCCACCTTGGATAAGAATCTTCTTCTACCATGTCATCCTCTTTTATTCACATGGGAGTCTTAGCACATATTGCATTTGAGGTAGGCTACAATCAGGGCGAAACTAGTTGTGTGCTTATCTCGACCTCCACTCATGGTTCTTACCGATGCATTAGAGAGATGACCCATAGTTTTGGTTTCACGCATGCTTTAGGGCATTTGCTAACAATTTGGGATCCTACAGTGGGATATAGATCTACATCTGAGAGGTAAACTAACAAACCATCGCCTTTTATACTGCATGACATCGCTTTACGTGCCCGACTGGTGTAACACACCACCTTTATGCCCATATTATCTGGGAGCATTACCAAGTAATACTGTCAAATAATACAAAGAATGAGGCTATATGGGTACACATATGTAAACTATCTTGGACTGACTATGGTACATGTTAGCCAAATTTATGGTTAACACTCGAAAACAACGTGTTCCAGTAGAATCCTTTACTTACAAAAGGGATGGGCCCCAAATTGAATATTGTTTTCATTGTTGATTTCTTTTAGAACGTTTCCGGTGATCTTCGAAAGTAAATTCCTGTAGAAAGCAAGAATGAACAGTAATATTTTTGTAACTCAAAAGATAGTTATAATATGTATTCGGTACTTCCTATGTAGTTTCGACATAACTCTTTCTATCAAACAGGATGACCCTTCCGTAACTTAAGATTACCATTATTAATATCCATTTAGGGTCCATAATATCCTTTCGATTACTTTGGAGTCAGGCCTCTTGACTGCGCAAGAAGGAAACATTAGACCCAGATGGAGTAAGACGATCTTGAATAACCATCATTTTTCTATAAATACTAGCATTATGGAGATCCTTTTGGGTGGTTAGATAAAAAAATTAAGGGAACATCAACAAGTAAATCTTCACAAGGTTTCGGATATCTTGGATTCAGAATGAACTAATGCGATTGTCTAGTCCTTTCGTAGTCCTTGGATAAGGCTTTCGGATGAACTCATGTATCTTAGGACGATTAGACAATAATCTTGCAAAGTTATTACAATAATAACATAATAATTTAATAATTACAAATTCCTTACCTTGGTTGCTTGACAAAATTCCTTTATTGATGACTTAAATGATTAGAGACCGTTTTTTCCTAAATCAATTCAGAAATTAGGGTTTTCAATTTAGACTTAGGATTCCAAGATTGGTAAAATGAAAAGCACGTCCCCCATTCTAGAACACAAATGTCAATTTATAGGTGCAGGTTGACCCTTCGACTGGCATATGAGCTTTGTCCCGGCTTTCAATTGGAAATGCATATGGATGCTTTGTGGTTGTGCCTTCTGTTAGTCCTTGAGGGAGAAACTATAGGGCATTTACATAGGATTTTGAAAGCATTATTTCGGAGGCGGAAGTTTTAGTATAATTCTATGGATACAGATTTGCTAGAGCTTTCATCAGAAGTCGATGCCAATAGCTTCTTTTCCCTTGATGCATAATGACTTGTTAGTAATTCTTGTATTCCCATTTTGTATAACTGAAAAGTGTACTAAGCTTAGCCTTTTTTACTTGGAAATTGCATATCTTGTCGTTGGCCTTCGAGTTAATCCAACATGGGCTTTTTGGAAGAAGTGGTATTGGAAGAAGTGGTAAGTTCTTGCCTCTCTTAAATTGATTTTAAAAGCATATAACGAGCTTGTTGTTTCATTTCTTCTGAAGGAATGCTAGCATATGCACCCTCCATCTTGGGTTTGAATTTCGACTTTTCCGTATTTATTTTCGTGCTATCATTTGCCCCTTCACCCATGATAATGAAGGGGTGTTCTCGACTTTTGAATTCGATTGATCCAGCTGGTATTAGTACTCAGTGACGATTTAAATTTTCCACCTTTCGATGCTCTTATCCATCCGTCCAGGTCTGATCTAATGGTCGGACGATTTGGGATTCTTCTTCATAAATAGATACACTTTCTTCTTCGTCTTCACTTTTCTACATTCAAAAAGACCCTCATACAAGTATTGAATTTTTCCATAATTTCTCTGATTATTCTAACAAATTGAGATTAAAGATCAGGTAACATCTTTATTTCGATTTCAGAACTTGAATCCCAAAAATTGATTTACACTAAGATATTTCCTTAAATCTCGATTACTAGACTTTTGACTTCAAATTGATTATTTAAACAATTTATTTGATGTTAAATTGTGAATTCCTTGGGCATTCATATCTCTAGAGTTAATCATGACTAAATTCGAACTTTGACCTTTTTTTGAAAGATTGAAAGTATCTACGTTTGTAGAACAACTTTCTCTAAGATTAAAGTTCGAATTTCAATTAATTGTCATTAGAAATTACCTTCTTCACAATTTGTTTATTGGATTCAGGTTTGTACTCAAGGTACCCATTTATGGGAGGATAAACTATAATAATCAAAATTGTCTAATCGCTCCCAATGACTAGACCTTTCTTCTAATCGCATATCCTTCTTGTATGTATTTTATCATTACGATATTTTAAGGGCTTCGGTTAGGCCGAAGTTTTTTTTTCTTATTTACATAATCGTGTTCTCCTATAAGATCATGTTATTTTAATTGGAATAATATCACCTGGTAGTAATATGGACGAGAAAGAGGAAGAAAATAAGAAGGCTGACTCCAAAATTCCTACCACTAGCGAGTGAGTCTTCTCAGCAGACTACAGAGGAAGCTCTCCCGAAGGTTGCTGCCATCAAGAAGTGTTTCTTTGTCTCATCTCTAAATGAAATCATCGCCATATTGGAGGAGTTTGGAATTTCTAGAGTCGAAGCTATTCCATCCAAGCCCGAGGATACTATTGATTACCCTTCGGAAAAAAAATTGCATTCATTGCCATCCATATTTGGCATGGTGGTTTCTTTTGTTTCCCTTTCTTTATTCTTGACTTCTTTCATTATATGAGGATTGCTTCAATATAGCTTATCCCAAATGCATATACATACATACTTAGAATGGAAGTCCTTTCCTGAGAATCTAGTGGATCTTCCCTTGATGTTGTCGCCCTAGAACAGTCAGTCCCTTTGGAAAAGCTGAGCCAGCGAATTCCCACATCTTCAAGGAAAACCCTTAACTAAAATTGGTTTAAGGGAGTATTAATAAATACCGAGAATGGAGGCATTAATGATTCTTTGTTAGATGTTCTCTCAGTGTTCCCAGAACCTTAACTCAAGATGGTAACCATTTCTGTTGTTATGATTCTAAGATACTTGTGTACTCTGCTTTCCTTTATCTAACAATGTTATGATTTCATTTTTACGTAGGGTACAAAAGACCCCAAGCGTCTAAACCAAGTGTATTATGAAATTGATGATGAAGGTTTCTTCTTCTCTTGGAAAGAGATATTCTCTTTTAATCTTTGTTCTTCTTGTTAAACATTCTATACATCCAACGGGTCAGATGATTTTGGGGCGTTCTTCAATTATGCACCATAAGTTTACAAGTGATTGTTACCTTACAAGGGGTGATCAACATAGTTTTTATTCTCTGTCACCTATTTTCTTAGACCAATCCGGAAAGCTCAAAAAAGTCTTTTGATTGTTGGGAAGTCCCATTGTGTTATTTTCCTAATCATTTCTCCTAATAATTTTTGTTTCCCTCACAGTTGGTGTTTTTCCTCTTGCAAGCTTTTCCCTTGCACATTCCCTGAAATACGGACGTGAAAAAGAACTTTTAACATTAAGGCAGCAACACAGAAGGAGCTTTATAATATTCAAGAGGGAAACAAGACTAAAAGGGCTAAGGTCAGTGACTCAATCTTAGTGTCAACTTCGAGGGTTGAAGACGATATTCCCAGATTTCCTCTTCGGGTTTTATCCACATCCGGTCATTTCTCTATAGTTATCCAGAAGTGAGGTTCCGACTGTAATTCCTTCTACTGATGTGGCTCCTATGTCATCTTCACAACCTCATACCTCCCTCTTCTGAGATGAAATATCTAATGCGCTAGGCCCTTCTCCTTTCCCCTCATTGCTACTTACATTGCTGGCTCTTCATCTAATCTACCTCTATAGTTTTCCTTTCCTCGCCAGGTGAGGGTAATGATCGATTCTCCTTCATTTGCACACCCTTTGCTTCCCCTTATCTTTTTTTTTAAATTGTTATATTTTATTTCAGCCCAAACTTGGCCCATGAGTATTTACAGTCCAAATATACAACCACTCACGCATCTAATAATAATAATGCGACAGCACAACACTTCATCATCTTCATAAAAGGCAACATCCAGTTAAACTCAATTAACCCTAATTTCACTTCGTCATGGTGGGTGGTGACGTAATCTACTTTGGTTTTGATCGCGCCTCTCCTCTTGATGTTCGTCTCCACTATCAACTCTACAGTTATCCAGGCCTGATGTAAGTCCCCTTCTTCTACTCCTCAATTTCACTTCGACATCGTTTATAATTAAATAGCTAACTTCCTCTACTGATCTTGACTTCCTCTGAAATAAACAACAATTTCCCTCTTTCCATATCCACCAAGCCACAGTTGTGAATATGGAGTTATCTACCTCGGATTCCATGTTTTTGGGACGCCATTTGTCAACCAGGTAATCTAGCAACCTTCTCATGTTGTTTTCTCTGAATTGTCTCCCAAATTTTTGATAGCAATGTGTTGCAATTTCATCTAAATACATGCATTCAAAATATAAGTGATTGTGAGTTTCATCTGCATTATTACATAGCACACAAGTTGTTTCATTAATGATATTCCATTTACTGAGTCTATCTTTCGTTAGTAATTGTCCTTTAATTGCCTTGAAAGTTGTAAAAAACCATTTTGGTTACGTTTGCTTTATTCCATATAAACTTGTCCCAAACACACAATTCACCCTCTTCACTAACATTGTTGTATGTTGATTTGATGTTGAAGTCTAATCCATGTTTCCCCTTAGCTCTTTTTTAGAGCAAAAAACTATCATTGCCCATCATCTTTTGATAATCTCTTGATTCTGGCATCTTTTTTCAGTATTCTGACTTCTTTTTATCATATACTTTCTTATACTTTTGCAGCTCGTAAGACAGTGGTTTTCTTCTAAAAAAGTTATTGTTTACTCGGGGAGAATCGAATCTTAAAAGCCAAAAACCTCGAATTTTCTAATGCGGAAACTGAAGCTCAATAATTGATTGATACTACGAGGGCTAACCTTTTAAAGTAGGAGGAATCCATATAGATCCTTACATGTCAAAATCTGAGCTTAAGCATCGAATTGGATAAATTCAAAAAAGAGCTTGAAGACTTGGTTTTAAAATTTACATCCCTCTCCTCGAACCTCAAGAAGGGTGTTAAAAAGTGAAAAGGATCTCTTTCGAAGGTCTTTGATGGTTTTCATGATGTTAAGAGAAAGATTGATGACTTTCTAGATAATTTTATTTGAAGAAATCTTGACTAACACTGTCACAGATACACTTTTTGTCGTCTATACCAAAAACAAGGTTAAATGTTAATCTTTTCTTTCCCAACCATCCTCTAATGATGATGAACGAATTTCTTCAGAAGACAAACACTATTAAAAAGAAGGGGTGAAAATCTCTCAAAGGGATTGTTGTTGTTGAGAAACTTTCCTCGTTTGAGGTACCCGAGATTAATGCTGATACCTCTGAAATAGACGGTGACGAGGTGGATATCGAGACTTCAAATGATACCTTGGAGGGCACTTCCCATAGCGAAGATGAAGATGATGATAAAGGATTGAAGAGAAGTCTTGGTAACTTCGACGCAACAACCATTCCCGAGGTTTCTACATCCTTCCCAAACACCCATGCGGAAAAAAGTGGTCATTCTTATGGAAGAATGGTACTCTAGATGTAGGGAAGGATACTCCCATTACCGAAACCTCAGATTCTTTAAGGCCTACTGATTTTATTGAGCTTTCTATAATTCCTAAAACTGAGGATATTGCCGAAGCATGATCAATTGTGCTTTTTCCAGCTCCTATTCTTCCGGTATGTATAGCTCTTTTCTAGCACTTTGGTTGGTTGTTAAAAATTAAATCACATAATAATTCCATATCCTTAGATATGCCTAAGGCAGTTTATATATCTAAAAGATAAAGTTAGTAACATGCGAGGGGAAATAAATTCTTTGCGAAGAGAATTAGATGAACGAATTAGGGATTATAATAACTTATATGAGAGATACTTTAAGCTTGATAATTATGCTTCATCCCTAATGTCTTTAAAAAACGATGAAATTGGTCCATACTTGAAGAAAGATTGTCTTCGAAATGAAAGTCTTAACAAAGAAAACAAAAAACTAATGGCTCTCTTCTTGATGCTGATTGAAGAAAAAGACTAGCTAGTTGATTTTTGGGAAGCCTATTGCCATTGTACGAAGGATGACTTTTCATTCTTTGGTGACCTTAGAGATGGCATGCTTTGTCTCTTTCGTCTAAGATATCTAAGAGAGTTTGGGCATGATTCCCAACCGAGGAGGACACTGTAATTTTCGAAAGTATCGACATTGCCACTAGATCGTTCCCTTAAAAGACTTTCTCATTATAGAGAACAATTAAATCCAGAAATGTTAAAGAATTTGATTTTGCACGAATTGCACTGAGATTTCGCAAATGTATAACTAGAATTTAATATGAAACGATTTTCTATTTAATGTGTATACAGTCCAAACGTTATTATCTTGCTCATTATATGTTATGCATTTTCTATGTAAATAATATTGCCATATACTTTGGCTTTTATTAGGCTACCCTCCCAATTCTATAGCTCTCCCGAGGTTCCCTTGCTCAAATCATAACTAGAATCAAAGAAGACGGAAACCCTAGAGAATCCATCCTTTCAAAATTTGTAGATAACATACTCACTTTCAAAAGGTTCAAAAAGTTTCAGGAGTAAAGGGTTGTCGTACTAAACCTTAGGGAAAAAAGTATGGATTTGGAAGGGAAACTTACCCAAAAAGAAATGGAATTATTGTGAATGATTTTGTGAAGGCCAATCATAGGGAAGATTTTGGCAATGATATGGAATTTCTACAGAATAAAGTTTATTAATTAACATTTCAGCAAGAGTACAACCAAGCTTCTTGCAATTCCTTAGCATTAATTTTGAATGATAACACCCTTGATTTCCTAGCTCCCTAATCAAATGTTCCATCTAGCCTTGCTGAAGCAACAAGGCGCTAAAAGGAAGTGGCGGAGCATTTTCCTCGTTTGACGATCCCTTTGAATTGCTTAGATGGAGGGCTTGTAAAAGATATCATAAGAAGGTGAAATGTGAAGTTTGGAAATACTTTGAGCAGAAGGGAAAGGATGGTATTAATAACTACATTTGTGAGTACGTTAATCATGCAAAAATCCTAAAGAAGGAGATATACGATTTAAAGAAAGTAATTTCGAACATGAAAATGATAATAAGCTTCTCTCGAGAAACGACAAGGCATTTAATAAAGTCCTTAAAACTTAGATCAGCTCAATTCATGATGCTGACAACGCTAGAGAGAAAGAAGAAAAGCTTAAGGGGATGCTCCAAATTGTTCTAGTATATATTCCACATCCTGCATTATCAGAAATCTTAGTGGAAAGATTAGCAAGTTATAATAACTTGCGTATGTACATAGTGTGTATTATTCCTTTATCCTTATTTTGATAAATAGCATAGTGTGTTGAAGCTAATATTAGTATGCTATAGCTGTTGAGGATTTGAGAAGCTCCCCTTTTGAGATGTGTAGGATATAGGAAGTCCTTGTTTGACTTATAAAATATCTGGAACTCGGGGTCCGCGAGATGATAGCATTCCTTTGAATTTCAATTTCGGAAATAACTAGCTTGAAACCTTCTTTGGCTTACTAGAAATCCAAAAACCAAATTTTAGATATCAAAGAAAAAAAATTTGAAGTTCATATATCCCATTTCTGGAAATTATACATACAAAGACTCCTTCATCTTATTAGAAGAATCGAGACCTAGATTCGGGTAAGAAGAAATTTAGAATTCCAGAAATCCTAATTTTGGAAATACAGATATTAAGCCTCTTTGGCTTATGGATATGAAGACTCCTTCAATTTGAAGTCCTAAAACTTATACTTGTGTATTGAGAAATTTAGAAGTCTAGAATGTCCTCTTTCGGTTTCACATGAAACCATTTTTGGCTTTTGATAGTCGCTCAGAATGCCCCGTTCGGTTTTAGTAATTATGAAGTCATTTTTGTCTTTAATATACCGCTTCCAATTTTAGTAATTATTAAGCCATCTTTGGCATTAATAGACCCCTGAAGTTTCCTTTTCTGGTTTTCGAAGTTTGAAAGTGCTTTCGGTTTTACTTTATCTTCTACCATTTTAGGCATTTCCTAAAGTAGAGGCTTGACATGCTTTAGTTGCTCCTTTTGAGCTTTCGTACCTTTTGTAGGGAGGAACATAAGCATAGGCTTGGCATGCTTATGCTTTATTCAAAACCGATATGTACCGGGAATAGATTATCTATACCATCTCCAGAAGGCGTCTTAACTACGTCAAGAACTTTGGGGACCAGGCTCGTATGTCCTAGGTTTTTCCTAAGGACTACGCTTGTATGTTATGGTATCACCCTCCTTCTTTGTGGAAAAACCTAGGCATGTCTAGGATATAATCGGGTGCCGGAAGTCTGGTACTTACCCCTTCTCCCTTTCAAGAGGTGCCCCAACATCGTCTAGGGCTATATAAGTTAATCAACTTGTGAAGGGATTTTCTCCCCCAAGTAATCATAACTTCTAGTTTTTGGTGTTTGACCTTGTAGAAACTCTTTCTTCAAAATTGAGTTTCATTTCTTAAAAATTCATTTATAATCCATCAAGTACTCTTTCAGTTTTCCTTGTTTGCAAAAGTGGGATACCATTTTTCTCGATGGCTTTGCATTGGTTGGTTTCATGACCATTCGTTCAGTGATAATGGTAATGGTTTCCTCCCTCATTCCTTTTGTGTTTTCTTTTTCTTTTTGCCGATGTCCAATAATCAAGGTTTTCTTTTGTCAGTTGAAAGATTTTTTCTACTGAAATAACCAATTCGTATCTTATAGATGAACGGTCTTTCGGCTTTTCTTTTGAAGATTAACTTTTTACATTTTGTCTATGATTCTTGATTATAATCAATTATTCTCCTTTTTATTTTTGTTATCGGTAGATAATGTGGGGAGACCTTTCAGGTGAAAATTGTTTTCCTTCTCAATTTTTCATCTCAGATAACATTTAATCGTGGTCTGCTTGCATTAAGTCGCCATTTCTTGGTGAAGGACTCATAGTCTTTTATCATTTCCTTTTCAAATTTTTTTCCTTATGAGTGAGCTCGTATTGTATGCTTCATCTGTGAAACAAATCACTATCCATTTTAAAATATATTCATAACGTCAGTCCCCCTTGAGCTGGTTTGTCCTTTCAATGTTTAATTCATAGGCCTTGACCTTTCTTTGATTAATCATATTTTTGGCCTTCACTCTTAGCATTTTCTCTTCGTGGAACCATAAATCCACATGCGTTATTTCTTATATGATTTTATTCGAAGACCTTTGTTCTTCCATTTCTTCTTTATAGCTTTCTTTGTATGAATGAGTCGCAACCCCTTTCTTTATTAGACTGTGGGGAGTATATCTTATCCTTTTAGTATTATTTTCAGTCCTTCGGAAACATCCCTTTGTTTCATATGAGACATTGTACAATTTAGTTTTATTATTGCCCTGCTTATACAAAATATCCTTTGGGGAATATGTGATCTTTCGTAATCCATTCAAAGTTCTTATATACTTGGAGTCCATTTGTTTGTTTAATAAAATGGTTCTCATTGGGTTGAGGAAGTTAAGGATTTCAAAGGTTTGACCCCTCCCTCTAGCGCCAAAATGTTAACCAAATTTATGGTTAACACCCCAAAACAGTGTGCTCCAGTAGAATTCTTTGCTTATGATAGGAATGGGCCTTGGATTGAACATTGTTTCCAGAGTTGACTTCTTGTAGAATGTTTCTACGGATCTCTTAAAGTAAATTCCTATAGAATGCAAGATTGAATAGTAAGATTTCCATAACATAGAGGATAGCAAAAACTTGTACTTTGGTACTTCTCATGTAATTTCGGCATAACTCCTTCAATCAAACAGGATGACCTTTCCGTACCTTAGGATTCCTATTATTAATATCCATTTAGGGTCTATGGTATCCTTTTGGTTACTTTGGGGTCGTGCCTCTTGATAGCACATGAAGGAGATATTGAACCTAGATGGTGTAATACAATATTGAATACCCATCGTTTTACTATAACTACCTTGGTTTTTGTTGTGTTATGGAGACACTGTCGTGTGGTTGGAATGGGACCTAAGACCTTAAGTAAGCTAAATAGTCTTAGGGAATCACCAACAAGTTAATCATTACTAGGTTTCAGATATCTTGGATTCAGAA
The DNA here is from genome assembly GCA_030737875.1 of Allium sativum. Classification (NCBI taxonomy): domain Eukaryota; kingdom Viridiplantae; phylum Streptophyta; class Magnoliopsida; order Asparagales; family Amaryllidaceae; genus Allium; species Allium sativum. Next base: position 42,764,700 of record CM060913.1, read on the forward strand.
TGACCTAATGCGACGTTTGGTTCCTTTCATAGTCCTTGCATAAGGCTTTTGGATGAACTCATGTATCGAGGTATTATTAGAAAATAATCATGTAAAGTTATAACCATAATAACATAATAGTTAAATAACTACAACTTCATTACCTTATTTGCATGGAAAAACTCCCTTTATTGATGACATCAATGATTACAGGCCCTTTTTCCCCAAATTAGTTTAGAAATTAGGGTTTTCAAGTTAGACTTATGATTGAGAAAATGGAAACTTTGTCCCCTATTATGGACCATTGTGATCATATTTATAGGCAGAGGTTGACCCTTGTTTGACACTTTTCTCTTAATTATAAAAGAACAAATTTATTATAAATTACTACAACGCATAGCTATGAAGTATGCAGGTCGAATACAGAGAGGAAAATTAAATTATACTATTTATATAATTTTGTGGGTGGGTTACACAAAGTTTAAAGATGTGGTTTGAGAAAAATAAATTTTATAATTGTAATTTAGCTCGAACAAATCAAATTAAACCGACAATAAAATCACAATTATCAATAAAAAAAAGTAGTAAAGAAAGTAAATCTACTATTAAATTCATTACAGATTCGAGTCCAAATGGATATATACCAAATTCAATAACTAACTAAGAAAACAAAAACAAAATACAGGAATTAAAATTACAGAATAAAAATAAACAAATAAAAAGAAATTAAAAATTAGAATTACCTCTGAATATAATCAAACGATCAATCGCTAATAGGAAACTAAACTGAAATTGAAATTTGTGCTCCATCAAATTTAATTGAATAGACAACACAAATTGTCATGAAAAAGTTCAGAAATAAAAGAAAAGTGAAGCTTTATTAATGGTGAAGAAGATAAATAGGTACGCAGTTTACAATGGATATCATGTGTGTTCACAAGGGATGTAATTTCATCTCAATGTGAATATTTGGCCTAAGAAAAATCTATAAAAACATTTTATTTGAAAAGAAAAGTATATGATTAGATTCTGAGATATTTCATGGAGATCTCCCTCTCTATATCATTGACACATGATAGATTGAGATCGCTGACTGGGTTCTCATTTGGTGATGATCCTATCAAATCTTCTACTACATAGTTTTCAAATATGAATGATTTGATTTCCTTAAGAAGAATATGCCCATTTCATAAATACTTTATTACTGCATATATTAAGTTTATACATATATACATGTGAATATATATATATACCACTAACCCATATATTCTTCAGAGCACAGGAGGCACAGTGTACAATATCCATGTTCCTTTCTTCACAAAAATAAGGCTTGACTGGGATCGAACTTAGAACACTCTACACAAAATTCTAGGCTTTACCAATGTGCTACAACTTCCTTTGCGATTAAACTGTTGTTAATTTTCTAAATTAGCATTTTCTATGCAGTTGTTCTTTAATTGAGATAAATGATACTCTTATTGACAATTTGTGGAAAACACAAAAAATACCATAAGTAATATTTATTTATATACAATAAAGATAAGATATGATCATAAAGATAAACTTTTTTACGGGTTAATAAAATACTACAACACTTATCTTTTACTTGTCCTTGAGTAAAAAATTGAAAAATTAAACTATGTATGTCACATTTAGTAGGAAATAAAATTGCATTGATCGTATCCAACAAGCCATCAAATCTCTAGGTGTCCATCGGAGGACGAGTGGTATCTCGTGAGGATTTTCAGCTTATACTACCCAAAAAATCCAAATGCATTACACTGTGAATGCAATGGACAAATGCAATGAAAGTACAAATGGTAAAACAACTTATTTCAGAAAAAAAATTGCAACATAGCAGTGCACAATTTGAAATCAATCACAAGAAAAAAAAATCCCTCAAATCATCACAAATTTCCAACATAATTTAAGTTTTCATATGTTAATTCTGGTTTGGCCGGTTGCTTCGGTTAATAACATAGTTCAGCCATGAGATAAATTTTTCTTTTTCTTATCATAGTTTGCAAAGTGATATTCTTATTTCCTTATGTATGACTAGTCAAATCAATAAGGTCAATAAGTTCCTAGGCATCAATTGCTTATTCTCTCCATAAGAATAAAATTTATGGCTTATTACACACACCTAACTGAAAAGACAAAGATATACCACCCATGTACTACCTCGCTGTTTTATGTGAGATTTAGGCAAAAAAACTTGGAAGATTGTGTAGACTTACGCTAACTATGTCAACAAGATGTCGGTAATCCTTAAGTGTCCAACTCATAAAATGAGACCAAGGTATACCATCTATGCACTGTCTTGTGGGCTTACGTAAGAGTTGGGAAAGAGCATGGCTATTTTGCATACCAATGCTAGATTTACTAGCAATGTTGGATACTCTTGCATTACTGTTATTATCGAACAAGAGAAGAAGAGAGAGTTATACAAATTCATCTTGACATAACCTATAGTTTTAAAGGCTCGAAAATACAATACTTGTATTTTAAGCCCTCCACTCATTAAACAGAGACTACAATTTAGAATAGACTTCATGGCCATCACCGAAGAATTTTCCTATATGCTAGTTACACTATTATTACTCATAATTCAACTTTTCATTATATTTCTTATTCGATCTTAGTTGGGAATAAAAATAATTACCATCAAATGACCAAAAATTGTTAACTTACTTCATTGTATTAGCCAAAAATGAGTCGTATTTAAAAAAAAAGGCATGTTACTACAACCTCAAATGCATGATGATCCTATCTAAATGCATGAAAATGAAAAGAAAAAAATTAAAGGAAGGTAAAAAAGAATGCAATGTTGGCTCCCCCCTCCAATACTTGGTTAAAACAGTATCCATACTATAAACATGTTTTCTTAATGTGAAAGATAATACCCAATGATTATTGAGATACAAAATTATTTGTAAAATGAAATGAAGTTTGAAAACTATATGTAAATGCAAGTCATATGCCAAATGAAATCTATGATGATGATGAATTTTCTGAGACAGATGATGCTACTTTCTCCCCAGCATTTTCCTTTATCGAAAATGATGCATAATGATTTCTTATCAGATTTGTGAGGTACTGTAGACATGTCAATGAATTTTGAAATCAAAATCCTTCCCAAGAATTTTTTTGTCATGCCAATGATTTATACCATTCAACTAAAGATTATCATAATCCTATAAATTAGAGTGTTTAACCACAATTTATTTTGATGATATTGAACTAAGATTATCTTCGAGGCATTCACTAGATTCATTCTTGTCATTTAAGAATTTAAGTTCATTTTCAAACAGTTCTTCAAAAGACATAGTGGATACATCTATTGAAGCAAGAGAGGCTTCCTGAAGAGATAAATCTGGCGTGTCATCTACTACTGCTTTTATCATGACTATTTATCCTATTTTCAGAATCTTTGTGTTGATTTTAATGACTAATGATGTTCTATTCAATGGCTAGGTGCCGGAAATTAGATAGTCAAAGTTGGTCGATCCTGCAGTTTAAGATAGCATTTGAAGTGGCTAAGAAGGGATGACCTAATATCAATGGAATTTAACTATTGTGATTTAGAACAGATTGGGTTTCTAGGACTGTGAAATCAATGAGGAAATAGAATTTTTAATTTTAATGAAAACATCTTCAATTATACTCAATGGCTTTTTAACAAATCGATCAGCCAGTTGAATTGTTATGTTTGTTATGTTTATGATTTTCAACTCCTCTAGCCCTAGTTTACAGTACGCATCATAAGGAAGAAGATTGACGCTTGCACCAAGATCAAGTGGGGCATGACTAATGTGAGTGTTACCCATTTTTCAACCGATTGTAAGGAAAGTGAGGTCCTTATACTTAATTGGTGAAGGATTTGAGAAAAATGAGCTAGTTTTCACAATAAAAAAGGTAGTTTTGGGAACGTTGGCATCTCATTTTCGGGTGAGTAGCTCCTTAAGACACTTGGCATATTAAGGAATTTATTCGATGGTGTCAAAGAATGGAATATTGACATAATTTTTTAGAAGATTTCAAGATTTTTTTAGAAATTATATTTTTCTTATTATTGTTAAGTCTATAAGGATAAGGAGAAACAAGTTTATAAACTCTTTTGGTGATTTGATCAGTTAGAGAAGAAGGTGTCGAAAAGGGAACTGAAGAAGTTAGAGGTAAAGAAGATGAGATGTTGGGATTGCTAACACTAGAAGAAGATATATTGCCGGCAATGCGGACATTGGAAGAAGAGATATTGGAATTTCCAACATTCAAAGAAGATGAAAAGTTTCAAGATTTGCAACAACTGGCCATGGTTGCCCCCGAGTGTGCATCAATATTTTGAATTGGGTCGAATTCGGAGGGTTATCGAGATTGCCGACATTGTTTTCAGTTTTCTTTTCGGACTTAAGGGTTGTGACAGCGTTGACCGAATTACAATTTTCGTCCTTACAAGAATTCATAGTACGGGAATTATATTTTGGATTCACTTCAGGGTAACTAAGCAATTTTTCTTTCTCGTTACTATTCATTAACTCCTTCATTATATTCATCATTTGTTAGATTTTTGCATCTTGATTGTTTATCTGTTTCTCTAATCGAGCAGATTCTTTTCAACGTTGAGAAGGTTGAGTTGACGAATGAAAGTTTACATTGTTTACTTGAAGGGTTAAATGGTGGTGAAATTTGAGAAGTTTGAGGATTATAAGAAAACGGACCTTGGTATTTTAATTCGGAACCATGGGTTGCATATGAGGGTATGCCGAATTACTAGGATTTAACTAAGAAAATTTTGGATGATTCCTCCAACTAGGGTTATACATGGATGCATAAGGATTATTTCTAGCTATAGCATTGACTTGATCTGGAGAGTAATAATGGGGTAGTGCTTATCCAAATTGAGGATTTTGAGTTTTTAAGAAAGTGATCTGGATCCACGATATGCACTCCTCTAGTGGAAGCACGGATAGGAACACAATTTAACTCCCAAGAATAATCTCCTAAGAATTCCCAAGCTTCATCGGCCGTTTAAACATAAATTCTCCTGCACACATTGATTATAGTTGTGTTCTAGTTTGATAGTTTAGCCCTTCATATGGAATTTGACACAAGTGATGTTTTGGAATTGCATGATGAGTACAACTATATAATAATTGGTTGAATCTCTCGAATTATTTTGAAAAACTTTCCCCATCGTTTTAAGAGAACTGAATTTAGTTCTAATTTTTAAAGTTTTATGAAATGGAAGAAACTTTTTCAACAATACAGTGACAATTTCATCCTAACTTCTTATTTAATGTTTTGGAAGAGAATTCAGCCATCTTTTAGTACTTTCAAGTAGTGTGAAAAGATTAAGCCATAGCTTGATTGATTCGTTAGATAGTTGTTGCATTTTAGTTGTAGATGCATACAACTCAAATTCACAAATATATTCGTAAGCATTTTCAAAACCAATGAATGTAGGTACCACTTAAAGAAAAGAATGTTAAGCTCAAATTTATTTCCTTCAGCTGGTGGAAATTCTATGACAGAAGGTTGAGCAGTCCTAGTTGGGTAACATTGATGTCGAAGAGATAAGGTCTATCCATTCTGACATTGAGATTTTGATTATTTTTTAAGACCTAGGAGAATTATAGTGGCTTTCACTCATTTAGAAAAAAAATTAGAAGTGGCTCCTACTTTAAAATAGCATAAAATACTAAGTCATGCTCTACTAGTTTACAAACTCAATTAGATGGGGGAAGAGGGTCTTATTGCCAATATAGTATAAATAGTAAGGGATACGACCAATGTTTTATGGGAAGTATGCGACCTCTTTTGCAAATAGTTCAATAAATTGAACTATTATATATCCGCGATCAAATTATCATAGACAGTCAAGTTCACAAAAACATTCCTTTTCAATTATAAATATTTTTTCTATAAGCTAATGTTTATCCTAGGACCATCATCTAATGTATTTCAAAGTTGAAAAATGATGAGGGTGATGACTTTTGTTATGGAAATTTTTTCTAACAAAACCGATTAGAAATTTTAGCTAAAACAACAATTAGACTAACAAAATTGCGGAAATAAAAAATTGTAAAAGCGAGCCGTGGCACCTGATGAAAATCTTTACAAGTTATTTCTATTTTATTGTTTTCAGCAGTAGAACGTGTAGAGAAGTAGAAATTTTACATCATGGTATGACAACCCGTCTAAAGAAACTGAGTAGCTGCAACTCTATAACCTTTTTATAGATTGAACACTTTCTTTAATGTGGCATTTAATTGATTGAAACCCTTTTTTGAGAGATAGAGAGAGAAAATAAAAGAAATAAAAAACTAAATCAGAATTAAAACACAAAAATAAGCTAGAAAGAAAAAATAAACAAAAAGAATGACAAAACAAAAAATTAAAGTAAAAGACACTTCAACAAAAGAAACAAACTAAATATCTGTAATGGCGCGTTTTGTTAGCTGTCGAATAATTAATTTATTTAATTATTTATATATCGATTTGGTGATATCGATAACTTAAAGTACAACGTTCGAACTTATAAATTATAATTATAATTAAAACGAACTTGAAACGGCGCTGCATTTCGCGATTCGGCGATTCGAACTTCAACTGAATGTATAGGATTCGTTTTAAGCCGGATTTCTATGAAACATGAAACGTGTGGAGCTGGTGGAGTATATCTTTCTAGTGGAAGAGAAAAATCGAGATTTCGTCGTGTAGATTTTGAGATATTCCAAATCAAATTTCAGAAAAGTCGCTATAGAATCGTTTATCAACCATAACTGTTTATTCGATATAACTAGAGATCGGGTTTGAATTTAGACAAGGTTCTTTTGGGTAGTAGTGATAATTTAATTTTTAGAATTTTATGATAATTTTTAATTAATTAAATAAGCAACTTTTTATTTGAAGTATTGGGCACCCTGTATCGACATTTCGGGGTTTCACAATATGAGTCAACCTACCGACATTTTTATATTTCTAGGATCGGGAAACCTTGCTCACCTCAACAGTATTTTTACATCTGTCAATGCCGATCCGTAAGTGGGTGGAATTCAATGTACACGGTACGCTAAAACTTTATATACTTAAAACCTTAGAAAAACAAATATGTGTGATCAAACGAAAGACCACGTTTCCTTCTATCAACAAAAAAAGAATCATTTGGGAATCAAAGGCCACGTCCATGGATTAAAGCCCTATATATTAACCTTTTGAAAACGTATGACCAAATTTTCCTCTAACCAAACAAATTTCCGCCGCCATGTCCTCTCGTTTCAAAAAGGGAAATTCGATCTTCAAATTTCCAAAACAATTCGAGAATAATTCCTTAAATCAAAAGAGCGATGAATTTGGATTCGCCGAGGTATAGTCTTCGAGCCTGTAACCTTTTTGCTGGTTCGAAGTTTTTTCTGCGATGATGATTCGCATCTGTTCCTGGAGCTGAGATCGGGGTTCACGCGATTCCCTTCTCGAATTGGAGCGTGTTGTGATGCGGTAGGGGAGGAGAGGAGTAGAAGAGGAAGTAAGGATGGCTGAGAAGTGCTGAAGCAAACTGGTTTGGCAAAGAAAAGGGTCTGGAGCGGAAGAACTAAAGGGAGAACGAAGTGAATATTTTGATGGGTGGGGTGTTTTAACAGGAGCTGTGCGTGAGTTTAAATATGGAGGAAGATGGGTGTTGTGGGGTTTAACGTGTTAATGTGGTGATGAGGAACTGCAGATGGGTTAAGGGTGGAGTTCGCATGATGATGTTTTCGTGTGGTAGAAGTGTGGAGCCAGGGAGGGAGTAATACAAAAGGGAATGGTGCCTAACTGGAAGTGTTGGGTGGAATCGCTATTAGTTGTTTGTGTGGTGAGGTGTAGAAGGATGGAGGAGTTGAGTGGGGTGCTGCGTTTCATTCAGGGAAATAGTAGAAGGTGTGGAAGCAAAGGAAGGTCACAGTTTTCTTTTACATTAAATACTGTAAAGAAGGATCCACTGTGTTGTGTATTGAATAAATGGGATGGGTTTTAGTTTAAAAGGTTGGATGGGCTGAAGTATCAAAGGAGTTTGGGATCGCAGAAATGGAAAAGGAAGGTCGGTTGCTGGTCTTCACTGTATGAGGAGTTGTGGAGTTTTGTTATTTATGAAGTCACTGGTTTGGATGGTACCAGTGCATATGCAGTTGAGTTCGGACATTGTGGAGAAGCAGACACAACAAAAAGATGAAGATGCACTGTTAGGAGAGTGCTGGAGAAATCCATGGACGTCAGTTTTTGCAAAGAATAATTAACGACGCTAAGGTCCAAACAAGATGGAATGCACTCCATAGGAATTGTGTTTACAAAGGCTACGGGTACGAATTGGTTTGGAACGGATCGGAGCTCGTCTAAATTTATTGAAAAATAAATTATCCATCAGAATCAAATATGGTTATCGTTATCAACGATGATCGTCCAATATGAGTAAATCTCACTAACTCTGAACAGTTTATAATTTCATGTTGCATTGTTAGAACTGTTAAAATTGTCTCTTTGACTGTGTGTTGATTGGTTGATTGAACTGCTAGTCAGTTAGTTAAATTTCTATATTGATTCTGTTTAACAGAGTATATCATATGGAACTGAAAGTGATGTTATCTATATTGTCTAACATCTGTGATGCAGGGAAACAGGTTGGAGGAATGCGACTGGATTCCTCAACAGTTATTTTATTGTTTTTCATATATTGTTATATGATATGTTATAAAATCTGTGGGAAATTATATGTTCTTGGACGATATTGAACATCGTGATTTGATATGATTGAATACCATAACATACCGAAATGTTGATAAGGGGATTTTCAATGTTTATATTGAAAATGAATCTTATTTATAAAATCGATAGGATTTTATAAAAGGAAAACATTTATTTAATTAGGAAATAAATAAATGAAAAAGGAAACATTTATTTAGAAAATAAATGGAATAAAGGAACATTTATTTAGATTATAAATAAATGGAATAAAGGAATATTTATTTAGGAAATAAATAAAGGAACATTTATTTAGATTATAAATAAATGGAATAAAGGAATAATTATTTAGGGAATAAATAAAGGAACACTTGTTCGGAAAATAAATAGAATTATACAAGGATAGATTTAAACACGTGCTTCGCACACGGTATAACACGATATGGATTTAAATGAGATATTAAATAGGAAATCTGTTTTAAACAGATAAATTGAAGTAGATTAATTTATAAATAATGTTTTATAAATTAAATAAATTATTTATCGTTGATAAATGGAATATATATAAGTCTGGACTTATATAGAGAAGTAGAAACGTTATTAAAAGGACATTTATAAAGTGAAGAACCGTTACTAAAAGTAAATCTTTATAAATGGATAAACGTTGTAAAAAGTTAATCTTTATAAATGGATAAACGTTGTAAAAAGGAAATCTTTTGAAATGAATAAACGTTATAAAAAGGAGTTAATCGAATTTAGTTATTCGAAATGAGTTATTCGAATTAGATATTTGAATAGAGTTAAACACATTAGAGTTATTCGAATTAGTTATTCGAATAGAGTTAAACACGTAAGAGTTAATTGAATATTAGTTATTCAATTTGAGTTAATCGAATGAAGTTATTCAAGAAGAGTTAAATCGAATTTAGTTATTCGAAAAGAGTTAATCAATTTGAGTTAAGTTAATCGATTTGAATTAAGTTGAATCGAAATGGAGTAAATCGATTAGAATTAAGTTAATCGAGTTAGAGTAAATCGAATATAAGTTATTCGATGGTAAGATATTCGAATTAGTTATTCGAAGAAGTTAATCAATTAAGTTATTCGAATTAGTTATTCGAAGGAGTAAATAAAATTAAGTTAATCGATTAGAGTTGAGTTAATCGATTTGGGTTAAGTTAAGTTATCGAGTTAAGATTTATCGAGTTAAGTAATCAAGTTAAGTAATCGAGTTGAGATAATCGAGTTAAGAAAATCGAGTTAAGTCAATCGAATAAGTTATTCGATAAGAGTAAATCCATTTAAGTTAATCGGATGTTAGTTATTCGATAAGAATTGACACATTTGAGAAAATCGAATATTTGTTATTCGATAAGAGTTAATGAAATAGAGCCAACCAAGAAGAGTTTTTCGAATATTAGTTATTCGATAGGAGTTAATCGAAATAGAGTTTATCGAATATAAGTTATTAAAAAGGGAGAGTTAATCGAATAGAGATTTCTCGAAAGAGAGTTATACGTCGAATTCGATTATAGCGAATTTGGGAAAGTACTATTTACTTTCCAGGGTTTAAATCAAGATTTAGTTATTGATTTAGAAATTAGGTGTCTGTTAAATTATTCGAGTTAGGAAATAAATTTATAATTTAGGAGATATTTTAGGGGTAGGAATTATAACGTTATAGTTATAATCAAACGTTGTCATATAAGAAGTGGATTCGTAACCTGAATCCAAGAATTTGCGTAAACAGATGATTGTAGAAAGTGAGTGATGAGTTTCATCTATTTCACAGTTAAGGACGTTGTTCAATTAAGGTCTGCGAGGTAATTATACCCCAACTTGATTGACTTCAGAATTGATAAAGGAATAGTTGTGGTTCGATCTAAAAGGTTGATTAGGAATAAAGTTAAGGAATAAGCGATAAATGGATTAAGCGAAACGATGTTTTATGAGTTTTGGAAACGTTTTCCAAATATAGTCAGATATGTTTTCTAAACATAGAAAATGAAATGTTTTCATGATAAGAATTTAAGAAATAGAGTTAAGCAAATTCAGAAACTGACTGGAGAGGGTAAGTTGAACGGTTTTCTAAGTAACGATCTGATGTTGGTTTCGACCTTCCGGATTGATACTTAGAGAATTATTCTCATACTAGTTACAGTTAGGGACTGATAGTTGCAAAATAATAGTGATGTGAAAATAAGCTATGGAAATGTTTTCCAATGATTAATAACATATATTTTCTAAATATATGAAATAAGGAAATATGAACATATATATGTATATGATGATTGATTGATCGAATTTCCATTTGGAAATAAGATCGTTGTTTGTACACCGACATGTTTTCATTTGATAGTTGAATCACGGACTATCAAAGTTTTGACCCTATTTACGTTGTAAATATGGAGAGACCGGTTGGATTATTATCCGAAGAACCACTCCGTATTAGCATAAGCGTTGCGAATCAAGTACACTGAAGATAATTGAAGACGGAGTGAAGTGCAAGGGCTATTGTGAAAAGCCTAGGTAGGATGGATTCACTGAATAGTGCCTTCGGTTTGTTCAGTCCCAGGACAACGTATATGGACGAGTGTCTGACAAAGTATTCTTAACGAATCATATATGTTGATCTCTTTAAACGTATTTCGTTGGTGGCGGAGAAATTCGTTTCTCTTAGCTTTTATACCCGTGATGCCTTGAGAAATCGATAATGATTGGCGGGTATGACGATGTGGCATTCAAAGTAATTGAAGAAATAATCTGTCAAAGTGATGAACGTGACCTCAAAACCTCACAACCGGAAAATAACAGAAGTTGGGCTAGGCAGCATGGCTAGTTGGGCCATACCCAAGCAGGGTGTATTATCACCATCTAAAGAATATTCAATTGTACTTCTTTATAATCTATTTCAATGTTGTCCCTTATCGGGAAGGATGGTTGCTGATCCCAACCATCAATGATAATATATTCGTTACACTCAAGCTAAATGAGTGAACGGTCATGTGTGGCCGGGTTGCAAGACGTTCTTGTTGAACCCTAGTGTATCTCCTCTAGAGTACACTGATCGGAAGGTGCTCCCATACCTTGTCTGTTGGAATCCAATCTCCAATAAGCGCTCACGGTTTTATTTGTATACTATGTATGTGGAACGTGAGATGCAAGCATTCTGCTAGATTGATATCTATTTGTATTTAGACATTATTATAATATCAGAAGATATCCTTTATTTAACCAAATGTTGGAGTTTTATTCACACCAGTTCCATGACTGACCCGGAGTTTATTTTGTTTGTTTTCCCTAAACTCTTGGGTGCCTAAATTTGTATGGGCAGTCAAGTAGTCGGGATTTTACAGATACACTTGGAGAGCTTGGAGCAGGAGGCTTCAGGATTATAGCTATTATTATTCCGCTGTGTTGTTAAGTGTTATACTTTGAAATGGTATGTATATACGAGTACTGATTTGTATTTCAAAGTTATGTTATATTTTATTCGTTCTGCTGTGAGATTCGTGTTTACTCTGATGATGTAAGTTCTTCTTCTTCTATTCTATTAGTTCTATCTTTTCTTCCTCACCCTCTACTTTCTTTCACTAACATCTCGGAATTTTCGACTCTCGAGGAGTCGAAAATTTCCAGCCGTTACAGTTGGTATCAGAGCTTAAGTTAAGTGATTACCTTGGCTCTGTGGCATAACTCGATAGAGATGGGATTAGTAATATCCTAGATTGAGTTTGAGTGTATATATATGAGCGCGTAATTGTTATTCAATATAAAATGGTTTTATATTGTGGAGACTCATTGGTTGAGTGGCTTATGAATTCTGGTCGATCAGTTTGATCCACTGTATCGATAAGGGTCACTAAACACTCGAATACGATGAACCAACATGGTATGTTTTGAAAGAGGGTAAATGAAATAATTTTTCCCAAAATATATTTGTTTATAGAAGAAATATATATCTTGAAATTATTATAGTATATTGATTATGTTGGTTGTTATTATAATCGAATAAGATTATAAAAGGGTGAAATGGTTATAAATGACCAATCAGAATTCATATGAATGTAATATATGAAATAGTTTGAATTAAATATGAATTTAAATCATAATTTGGAATTTAAAATAAGGAAATTTTAAGTTCCTGGGAGATTTTGAAATGTTTTCAAGCAGTGTGAAAAATATTTGAAATGTATTTCAAAATGAAAAGGTTTAAAATGATTTTGAAAAGAAATATACTATTAAACTCACTTGTATCACTGGAAAATAACCCTGATGAGTGTAGCTACATCATTAGCGTTCATTTCTGAGTTCTAAGTGACGGATTACTACCAAAGGTTTTGTTTTTGAATTGTTTTGAGAAAACAAGTTGTTTAGAAATTCAAAGGTTTTGAATTGGCATTATGATTTCAAATTGATTTGAAAGAAACCCAGGAACTTAAGTTCTGGAATTAAAATTTAACTAATGAAGTTAAATAAAATGAGATGGTAAAAATAAATTGAAATTTAACTTGAATCGAGTTAAATAAAATTGAATTGGATTAGAGATAATCTAGAATGGAACCAAATTGATAAGTCAATAGTTTGGAATTTGATATTAGAGTTCGAATGAAATTCGATTTGGATTTGAGGATATGAACTGATTGGAGATCAATTGGAATGGATAACATTGGTATATGTTGAAGTGGTAGCAGATGCAAGGGATAGAGTTAAATGCCCGACAAAAAGGTATAAGTTTATATCATATATGAGTTTGGATTTTATGAGCCGAATTAGCAAGCCGCTTAGCTATTTTGATTTCCTTTTGGATTGGAGGAGGCCTAGAGAGGCGAGTTGTGGTTTGACGTATTGAGCCGTACAAAGGAGATTATGGCGAAATTTTTCGAAAATTTAAGGTGTTAGAAATTTTTTAGAATTTTTGAAAATTATAGTTGGTCGGAAATGAATTAATAAATTTATTAAAATTAAATGAGTCCAGTCGAAACTGAAATTTAGAGGTAAACAAAAAAAAGGATTTTTAAATCTAGTTAGTAGAGTTAGTAGCATTTTTCTAACTTAGCAATTTCGAGGACGAAATTATTTTAAGGGGGGAAGTCTGTAATGGCGCGTTTTGTTAGCTGTCGAATAATTAATTTATTTAATTATTTATATATCGATTTGGTGATATCGATAACTTAAAGTACAACGTTCGAACTTATAATTTATAATTATAATTAAAACGAACTTGAAATGGCGCTGCAGTTCGCGATTCAGTGATTCGAACTTCAACTGAATGTACAGGATTCGTTTTAAGCCGGATTTCTGTGAAACATGAAACATGTGGAGCTGGTGGAGTATATCTTTCTAGTGGAAGAGAAAAATCGAGATTTCGTCGTGTAGATTTTGAGATATGTCCAAATCAAATTTCAGAAAAGTCGTTATAGAATCGTTTATCAACCATAACTGTTTATTCGATATAACTAGAGATCGGGTTTGAATTTAGACAAGGTTCTTTTGGGTAGTAGTGATAATTTAATTTTTAGAATTTTATGGTAATTTTTAATTAATTAAATAAGCAACTTTTTATTTGAAGTATTGGGCACCCTGTATCGACATTTCGGGGTTTCACAATATGAGTCAACCTATCGACATTTTTATATTTCTAGGATCGGGAAACCTTGCTCACCTCAACAGTATTTTTACATCTGTCAATGCCGATCCGTAAGTGGGTGGAATTCAATGTACACGGTACGCTAAAACTTTATATACTTAAAACCTTAGAAAAACAAATATGTGTGATCAAACGAAAGACCACGTTTCCTTCTATCAACCACAAAAGAATCATGTGGGAATCAAAGGCCACGTCCATGGATTAAAGCCCTATATATTAACCTTTTGAAAACGTATGACCAAATTTTCCTCTAACCAAACAAATTTCCGCCGCCATGTCCTCTCGTTTCAGAAAAAGAAATTCGATCTTCAAATTTCCAAAACAATTCGAGAATAATTCCTTAAATCAAAAGAGCGATGAATTTGGATTCGCCAAGGTATAGTCTTCGAGCCTGTAACCTTTTTGCTGGTTCGAAGTTTTTTCTGCGATGATGATTCGCATCTGTTCCTGGAGCTGAGATCGGGGTTCACGCGATTCCCTTCTCGAATTGGAGCGTGTTGTGATGCGGTAGGGGAGGAGAGGAGTAGAAGAGGAAGTAAGGATGGCTGAGAAGTGCTGAAGCAAACTGGTTTGGCAAAGAAAAGGGTCTGGAGCGGAAGAACTAAAGGGAGAACGAAGTGAATATTTTGATGGGTGGGGTGTTTTAACAGGAGCTATGCGTGAGTTTAAATATGGAGGAAGATGGGTGTTGTGGGGTTTAACGTGTTAATGTCGTGATGGGGAACTGCAGATGGGTTAAGGGTGGAGTTCGCATGATGATGTTTTCGTGTGGTAGAAGTGTGGAGCCAGGGAGGGAGTAATACAAATGGGAATGGTGCCTAACTGGAAGTGTTGGGTGGAATCGCTATTAGTTGTTTGTGTGGTGAGGTGTAGAAGGATGGAGGAGTTGAGTGGGGTGCTGTGTTTCATTCAGGGAAATAGTAGAAGGTGTGGAAGCAAAGGAAGGTCACAGTTTTCTTTTACATTAAATACTGTAAAGAAGGATCCACTGTGTTGTGTATTGAATAAATGGGATGGGTTTTAGTTTAAAAGGTTGGATGGGCTGAAGTATTAAAGGAGTTTGGGATCGCAGAAATGGAAAAGGAAGGTCGGTTGCTGGTCTTCACTGCATGAGGAGTTGTGGAGTTTTGTTATTTATGAAGTCGCTGGTTTGGATGGTACCAGTGCATATGCAGTTGAGTTCGGACATTATGGAGAAGCAGACGCAACAAAAAGATGAAGATGCACTGTTAGGAGAGTGCTGGAGAAATCCATGGACGTCAGTTTTTGCAAAGAATAATTAACGAAGTTAAGGTCCAAACAAGATGGAATGCACTCCATAGGAATTGTGTTTACAAAGGCTACGGGTACGAATTGGTTTGGAACGGATCGGAGCTCGTCTAAATTTATTGAAAAATAAATTATCCATCAGAATCAAAGATGGTTATCGTTATCAACGATGATCGTCCAATGTGAGTAAATCTCACTAACTCTGAACAGTTTATAATTTCATGTTGCATTGTTAGAACTGTTAAAATTGTCTGTTTGACTGTGTGTTGATTGGTTGATTGAACTGCTAGTCAGTTAGTTAAATTTCTATATTGATTCTGTTTAACAGAATATATCATATGGAACTGAAAGTGATGTTATCTATATTGTCTAACATCTGTGATGCAGGGAAACAGGTTGGAGGAATCCGACTGGATTCCTCAACAGTTATTTTATTGTTTTTCATATATTGTTATATGATATGTTATAAAATCTGTGGGAAATTATATGTGCTTGGACGATATTGAACATCGTGATTTGATATGATTGAATACCATAACATACCGAAATGTTGATAAGGGGATTTTCAATGTTTATATTGAAAATGAATCTTATTTATAAAATCTATAGGGTTTTATAAAAGGAAAACATTTATTTAATTAGGAAATAAATAAATGAAAAAGGAAACATTTATTTAGAAAATAAATGGAATAAAGGAACATTTATTTAGATTATAAATAAATGGAATAAAGGAATATTTATTTAGGAAATAAATAAAGGAACATTTATTTAGATTATAAATAAATGGAATAATGGAATAATTATTTAGGGAATAAATAAAGGAACACTTGTTCGGAAAATAAATAGAATTATACAAGGATAGATTTAAACACGTGCTTCGCACACGGTATAACACGATATGGATTTAAATGAGATATTAAATAGGAAATCTGTTTTAAACAGATAAATTGAAGTAGATTAATTTATAAATAATGTTTTATAAATTAAATAAATTATTTATCGTTGATAAATGGAATATATATAAGTCTGGACTTATATAGAGAAGTAGAAACGTTATTAAAAGGACATTTATAAAGTGAAGAACCGTTACTAAAAGTAAATCTTTATAAATGGATAAACGTTGTAAAAAGTTAATCTTTATAAATGGATAAACGTTGTAAAAAGGAAATCTTTTGAAATGAATAAACGTTATAAAAAGGAGTTAATCGAATTTAGTTATTCGAAATGAGTTATTCGAATTAGATATTTGAATAGAGTTAAACACATTAGAGTTATTCGAATTAGTTATTCGAATAGAGTTAAACACGTAAGAGTTAATTGAATATTAGTTATTCAATTTGAGTTAATCGAATGTAGTTATTCGAGAAGAGTTAAATCGAATTTAGTTATTCGAAAAGAGTTAATCAATTTGAGTTAAGTTAATCGATTTGAATTAAGTTGAATCGAAATGGAGTAAATCGATTAGAATTAAGTTAATCGAGTTAGAGTAAATCGAATATAAGTTATTCGAAGGTAAGATATTCGAATTAGTTATTCGAAGAAGTTAATCAATTAAGTTATTCGAATTAGTTATTCGAAGGAGTAAATCAAATTAAGTTAATCGATTAGAGTTGAGTTAATCGATTTGGGTTAAGTTAAGTTATCGAGTTAAGATATATCGAGTTAAGTAATCGAGTTAAGTAATCGAGTTGAGATAATCGAGTTAAGAAAATCGAGTTAAGTTAATCGAATAAGTTATTCGATAAGAGTAAATCCATTTAAGTTAATCGGATGTTAGTTATTCGATAAGAATTGACACATTTGAGAAAATCGAATATTTGTTATTCGATAAGAGTTAATGAAATAGAGCCAACCAAGAAGAGTTATTCGAATATTAGTTATTCGATAGGAGTTAATCGAAATAGAGTTTATCGAATATAAGTTATTAAAAAGGGAGAGTTAATCGAATAGAGATTTCTCGAAAGAGAGTTATACGCCGAATTCGATTATAGCGAATTTGGGAAAGTAATATTTACTTTCCAGGGTTTAAATCAAGATTTAGTTATTGATTTAGAAATTAGGTGTCTGTTAAATTATTCGAGTTAGGAAATAAATTTATAATTTAGGAGATATTTTAGGGGTAGGAATTATAACGTTATAGTTATAATCAAACGTTGTCATATAAGAAGTGGATTCGTAACCTGAATCCAAGAATTTGCGTAAACAGATGATTGTAAAAAGTGAGTGATGAGCTTCATCTATTTCACAGTAAAGGACATTGTTCAATTAAGGTCTGCGAGGTAATTATACCCCAACTTGATTGACTTCAGAATTGACAAAGGAATAGTTGTGGTTCGATCTAAAAGGTTGATTAGGAATAAAGTTAAGGAATAAGCGATAAATGGATTAAGCGAAACGATGTTTTATACAACGTTCATTGGAAATCCGTAAATGAGTTTTGGAAACGTTTTCCAAATATAGTCAGATATGTTTTCTAAACATAGAAAATGAAATGTTTTCATGATAAGAATTTAAGAAATAGAGTTAAGCAAATTCAGAAACTGACTGGAGAGGGTAAGTTGAACGGTTTTCTAAGTAACGATCTGATGTTGGTTTCGACCTTCCGGATTGATACTTAGAGAATTGTTCTCATACTAGTTACAGTTAGGGACTGATAGTTGCGAAATAATAGTGATGTGAAAATAAGCAATGGAAATGTTTTCTAATGATTAATAACATATATTTTCAAAATATATGAAATAAGGAAATATGAACATATATATGTATATGATGATTGATCGATCGAATTTCCATTTGGAAATAAGATCGTTGTTTGTACACCAACATGTTTTCATTTGATAGTTGAATCACAGACTATCAAAGTTTTGACCCTATTTACGTTGTAAATATGGAGAGATCGGTTGGATTATTATCCAAAGAACCACTCCGTATTAGCATAAGCATTGCGAATCAAGTACGCTGAAGATAATTGAAGACGGAGTGAAGTGCAAGGGCTATTGTGAAAAGCCTAGGTAGGATGGATTCACTGAATAGTGCCTTCGGTTTGTTCAGTCCCAGGACAACGTATATGGACGAGTGTCTGACAAAGTATTCTTAACGAATCATATATGTTGATCTCTTTAAACGTATTTCGTTGGTGGCGGAGAAATTCGTTTCTCTTAGCTTTTATACCCGTGATGCCTTGAGAAATCGATAATGATTGGCGGGTATGACGATGTGGCATTCAAAGTAATTGAAGAAATAATCTGTCAAAGTGATAAACGTGACCTCAAAACCTCACAACCTGAAAATAACAGAAGTTGGGCTAGGCAGCATGGCTAGTTGGGCCATACCCAAGCAGGGTGTATTATCACCATCTAGAGAATATTCAATTGTACTTCTTTATAATCTATTTCAATGCTGTCCCTTATCGGGAAGGATGGTTGCTGATCCCAACCATCGGTGATAATATATTCGTTACACTCAAGCTAAATGAGTGAACGGTTATGTGTGGCCGGGTTGCAAGACGTTCTTGTTGAACCCTAGTGTATCTCCTCTAGAGTACACTGATCGGAAGGTGCTCCCATACCTTGTCTGTTGGAATCCAATCTCCAATAAGCGCTCACGGTTTTATTTGTATACTATGTATGTGGAACGTGAGATGCAAGCGTTCTGCTAGATTGATATCTATTTGTATTTAGACATTATTATAATATCAGAAGATATCCTTTATTTAACCAAGTGTTGGAGTTTTATTCACACCAGTTCCATGACTGACCCGGAGTTTATTTTGTTTGTTTTCCCTAAACTCTTGGGTGCCTAAATTTGTATGGGCAGTCAAGTAGTCGGGATTTTACAGATACACTTGGAGAGCTTGGAGCAGGAGGCTTCAGGATTATAGCTATTATTATTCCGCTGTGTTGTTAAGTGTTGTACTTTGAAATGGTATGTATATACGAGTACTGATTTGTATTTCAAAGTTATGTTATATTTTATTCGTTCCGCTGTGAGATTCGTGTTTACTCTGATGATGTAAGTTCTTCTTCTTCTTTTATTCTATTAGTTCTATCTTTTCTTCCTCACCCTCTACTTTATTTCACTAACATCTCGGAATTTTCGACTCTCGTGGAGTCGAAAATTTCCAGCCGTTACAATATCAAAGAATGACTGACCTAAACTCACCTAATTAAAAAACTAAAATTGATTCCTCAAGTAAAGAAAACCACAATCCCACTCAACAAAAATCACAAACTATAGGTACTAAACTAATAGTACTCCCCTTCTTTTTTTAATCTTTTGTGTGTAAAACGCCACAAAAACAAAATTAACTCCTAGAAAACCAGAATAATTGAATCGAATGAAACTCAATAACTCGCATTCCTTTTTTCTTTCGATTCGAACTGGGTTGCAATCGAATTTGGTGAAGTGCTCGAGACATAGGGTTCTACAATTCCTGATTTCAATGGCCTTGGTTGAGATTCAGTCTATGGCTACGTATCTGTGTTTTTGGAGTTTGGCTATTTTGGAGGGTCTCAAACTATGACTGATTTTGTGGGGGTAAGCGCTGTAGATGATCCGTTAGGTTTGATGACTGTATGTTTGGAAGAAGAAAACCAGAACCAGTTTCTCATAAAATTGACTATGGCTATTGCGAACTCCGGTGTTTGAGGGCTTGATGGAGATATTATGGTAGAAGGGTTCGAAGATGATGATGTGGTGAAGAAGATTCAAGAGCCAGAAGGGATAGAGGTGGATTGTGTGAGCTGCAAAGTTGTTTGTGATGTAGGAGATGGTTGAAATATGTAAAAAGGATGTTTTTTGTTGAACTTGTAAAAGAGAAAGAGATTGAATAAAGGAAAGTGGAAAAAAGGGAAAAATATCAAGGGAAATCACAAGTTTTTTCAATTTGTTTAGAAGATTAGAGTATCACTAAATAATATCATATCAACTAGTCAACAAATTTATTTGCAAATAAAAACAAAATGAAAAATAAGAAAAATAAAAAAAAAAGCTAACACGAATCGGAAATCAAATAAATAATAAAATTTTATTATTTCCTCCCTGGAAATGGTGCCAAAACTTGTTTGACACTTTTCTATGAAGTAGAAAAGCAAAAAATTATTATAAATTACTGCAAAAATATGTAGTACTTAGGTTGGACACATGGTGGAAAATTAAATTAAATTATTTATAAAATTTTGTGGGCGAGTTAGATAAAGTTTGCAGATGTAATTTGAGAATAATAAAAATTGTAATTTAGTTCAGATAAATCTAATACAACCAACAACTAAATCGCAATTGTCAACAAAAACAAACTAGAAAACCAAGCTAAACTACTACTGAATTCACTATAGTTTCGAAGCTAATCAGATCTATATCAAATTCAATAACTAACTAAGAAAAGCAAAAAAATACTAGAATTAAAATCACAAAATATAAATAAATAAACAGAAAGAACGTAAAAATTAGGATTACCATGGATTCTAATCAAATTGTCGATCTCTAATAAGAAACTAAAATGCAATAGCAATTTGTGCTTGGGAAAGTCTATAGAGACACAAAATTTTGACACAAATGGTGACACAATGGATTAACACCATTGGATCACCCCATGAATTGCACATCTCCATATAAAGACAAAAAGATCCAACGGTTAAGGCTCAGTGTCTCTCTCTTTGTGTCTAATTTTGTGTTCAAATAGACGGCCCCTTTGTGCTTTATCTAATCTAACTAAATAGACAACACAAATTGCCATGAAAAAATGCAAAAATAAAAGAAAATTGAATCTTTATTAATGGACAAGAAGGAAAAAAGTTACACGATTTACAATGGATATTATGTGTATTTATAGAGGATGTAATCTCCTCTCAATGCGAATATTTGGCCTAAGAAAAATCTATCAAAATATTTTCTTTATAAAGAAAAAGGATATGATTGGATTTTGAGATTTCAATGGAGATCTCCCTCTCTAAATCTTCACCCTGTATTCTATAAGTTAGAAATAAAATAAATTCTCTTTTCAAAATTAACTTTGGAATTTAAAATAATTTATGAGGAAATCATTTTATTTTGCCAACCAATTTGTTTACTTATAAATAGACCATGATTTAAGTCTAAACTACTAATATAATTAATTAAGACTTAATATTATAAAATTTCAAAATTAGTTGAACATCTCAAAATATGGATCAAGGAGAAAAGATTTCCAAAATGATTAACAATCAGTAGTAGAACATTGTGTGAGATAAATTATATCAAAATTTGGTTATTGATGAAATATCAAAATACAAATATAATTTCATAAATACAAATGCAAACGGATAGCAACTTCTTTGCATTTCAGACATCCAAAGGACGTGAATATTTGCATTAGCCAATAAAGGGCATCGAATATTCAAGAGACATCAAAATGAATACACTAGTCGTGCAGTAGGTCCAAATGATTCAATGGTTATTCACAATCTGTTTAACCAAACAAGTGCATTTTTTTCATTAAGCTATGTATATAACCTTTTGTGTATTTATATAATCAATGTACGTTGAAACATATATTGAAGCGAGTGAGAATACTTACCATAATCCAAATGAAGAATTCACTACTTCATCCATTAAATAATTCCTTTTTCCTAAATTTTCCACCGCTCAAGCTTGACGTCCTTCACCTTGTTCTTTGCTTCGATAATTATTGCCAAAGATAACACAAACTACTCCAACAACCACTGTCAAGCGCAACCAGGTCAAGCAACCTCAACACATTCGCTAGCACCCCTCTTCATCCTAGCAACCACCTAAAATCCCAACCCTCACTAATAAGAATTAGAGGTTGCACATAGTTCCATCATCCCCAATTACAAGCATCGTAAATCCTAACATCACATGTCAATTGACGTATCTCCTAATGCTTACCATTTTCGCCGGAAGCAAGATCAAATTCCCTCTAACTTGTAGTGTTCACCTAATTGTCGCGCACCTCCTTGACTTCGCCTAGGTTCAATTGAGGGAAATTATTATTAGTTTATCTTCTTTTGGATGAAGTCATGATTTAAAGAATTTCGGAATTTAGGCTTCGTTGTTGAGGTAGGATTATTTTTAAAGGGCATAAGGCTTGATTAGGAAACCATCCCCTTTTCAAAAAGCACGAATTGGATTAAAGTTGTGAAGTCATGTTTCTTAAGGTCGATTTAACTTAGTCACAAACTAAATTTGTTTATAAATAATATGTAGGATAATATAATTCAATTTATACTTTATTATATCCTGATAATTAAACAATTTTATACAATAAATAAATCATCACAAAACATATTTAAACCTTTTTTATTTTTAGCAAATAAATGTTTAATAACGGTGTTGGAAACAGGGTTGTTACGGACTCACTTCCATAACATAATTGTGTCCTCGCAATTTCTTATTGAGAAAAGTAAACATTACCATACCTTGTCTTTTACGTATTAACCATACAACATTTTTCTCTATGCCTCATATGTTCCACATATTTTATCATATATAAGGAATTCATAATAAATTATTTTTAGCATATTTTATTTTCTACATATAGTATAATCCATAAAATAAAGTATAATTTCCAAAATTTTAATTTGTAATAGACCGCTCCTCTATTCACCAGACATTGTTCCTAATTTAGACCTGGTATAAGAGTGCCGGCAAACAACGGACATCGATACATGGAATCCAACACAACAAACCTTCTTATCCATCCCCGATGCGGTCCATACTTTTCCTTCTCTAGGATGTGAGGTTTTTCTTTCTACTAGGCCTTGACACTATCAAGACTGGGATCTTCGCTATATAAGTTCCCATTTTATCTCCATATTTCATGATGTGGGACTTATAATTGCATCCCAAACTAAGTGGTGTTACGATATCTCCCCTTCACTGCCCAAAGTTCATGTAGACGTTTGCTATCAACATACAAGTCATGAATATATCACCCAAGCAATTTGGGTGACTCACAAGCCACAATTCCAACTGGATATAGGCTCTAGTACTACTGTAACAACGACCACTCTCACATAGCCATATAATTGGTACCTCAGATGCTAGATTTACGACCAACCTCCCAACTATTGCTTTGGCACATGGTTATCCAAGCCAAATAGGACATGTAGGGTAAGAGTCAAGGCTTCACTATTGATTAGTAGGCAAAAACCCCTTTATAAAATAGGAAAAACACCCAACTAGCTGAGATACAATTTCTGTTATATCCCTACCTCTATTTCCATACTATCCAAGAGTACTATTAAGTAATGTCGTCAGAATGAAGAATGAGGATATATGGGGTACACACATGTAAATTAATTGGATTAAGTATGGTGTGAATTAAAACATCAAGAACAAGTCTTATCTGCAAGTAATCTATGTGGGTACAGGAGAGTAAACATGTGTGCCTCTAGGATATAACAATACATGATATACAAAATAAGTAGACCATATAATCAACCATGGTGATAATATATGTTACATATATGATATACAATCCATATTTGTATGCATCACATCAATATGTACATAAGAATCCATACAATATAAGATAATTATATAATAAATTAAATATCTATATTCTATATACGCAATAAAATATAGGCTGGTCTTAGAGTCCATTTATCTGCAATTTATCATATCGATCCAAGTATTGTATAAACAATAAATAGTTTAGACTATATTGAAATCACATATAAATAAAGTAGGGTGTTTGGGAGTATACTAAATAATATTAATGTAAGAAAATACCATCACAATCAAACCTAAAATATCATCATCCGTTAATCCACCAAGATAGAAACCATAAAGACTATATATATAAATGGGTAAATCATACAATTCAGTAATTCTCATTTAGATTCCAAAGTTATCTCTAAAGCGATGTCACGATACATAATTGGACTAATAATCAATTCGGTCCAAATGTCACTCAATATCTAAGATATACTTCATCCACATCAATAAAATAAATGTATATACACAAAATCCCAAAAAAGGGATATACGCCTTCGGAGGATATAACGGGCAAATAGAATCACATATAATTAATAAACATCACAAATATCATATAATCGAAGTTGGCAATAAGAAAAACAACTATAATACAACGTATGGAAATTGTAATAATTGGCGATGTGCCAAAAAGATAATGTAACAACACGGAAAATCAGAACCAATTTAAAATTTTTATTTTGGCAATCCTAATGAATTTTGAATACTTAAAATGATTTATTTTAAATAATAATGCTAAAAATTTATTTTGAATAGAATTAGAATGTATAAATTTATTTAAATCGAAGTTAGAATATAAATATTTATTTTAATTATAAAAGGAATTGAAAATGGTGCGGCAGTTTGAAAATTCGATTTCAAATTTCAATTGAATGTACATGATTCAAAATAAACCGGATTTTAGTGAAACAAGAAATATTTGAATCTATTTGAAAATATCTTTCCAACGAATGTGAAAAATCCAGATTTCATAATGGGAATAAAAAGTTATGTCCAGTTTAAAATTCAGAATAGTCGCTATGGAATTTATATAATATATAACCCTTAAAAATAGCGATTTTGCAAACGACCTCCGTTTTCGACGAGACCACTTTTCATGGATCCGAAATGTCAAATTATTGCTAGATTCCAATTTTCATAATTTTTGGAATTAACATGTGAGCATGGTAAATTTAAACGTGTTTGGTCAATTCAGTTTGAATTTAATCGACTGGAAAATGTGCGTTTTTCAAACGGTCTCCAAATTTAGCGAAACTAGTTTTGCTAGGACCGTATCTTCAAAACATAGCTAGATTTATTTTTCGGAAATTTTTGGAGTCAGTATTTGGCCCCGGTAAATTTAAATGTGCAGTTGAATTTAAAATATATTGATTTATATTTTAAATTTAACGGAAACTGATTGAAACAGTCGAATTGGCTTACGATACATATCCCATTGCATTCGGAATGGGGGTATTTGGTTACGAACAATAGTCATTGGGTCTCGTTTGGAGTTCGCATGCAAAATCCCTTTTTTCGAATTTAATAATATTAAATATTAATATATATAGACCCTGACTAGGTCAAACTCCTCATTTCAATCCACTCCGTGGTGAACCCAGAAAGAACCCGCCTCCAATATCATTCGACGATCACAATTGATTGGATTTTCCTCCAACTTTTTCTCCATCACCATGCATCAATCCATGAAACCCCAACTACCAATCTCTTTACCTTAGCAACACATTTCAATTCAACGGCCATGATCTCTTCTGGCTTCAAAATTCAGGAGGAATTGGGGTTTAAAGTCGTAGGTTTTAGAGGCGTGTTTCTGGACGGAGGGAGGTGCGAGATGTACCTTATTTGGCATACTGGAGGAGGAGGGGACGGGGTTTCGTGGCACCACTTCTAATCGTCGGCATGGTGGAAGAATTGAGGGGCGGCGATGGGTTTTGAAGGTGAACGATGGGTTTCCTGAAGCGTGCGTTACCAGATAGAAGGAGACGCAGGGTAGAATTTATTTATATAATACCATTGTTAAAATCAGTTTTATTTATAAAATTAATCAGTTTTATTTATAAAATTAATCAATTCTATTTATAAAATTAACATTGTTCTAAAAAAAATTAACATTATTTTAAAAAATAAAATTAGCATTGTGCTAAAAATAAAATTAGCATTGTGCTAAAAATAAAATTAGCATTGTTTTAAAAATAAAATTATCATTGTTTTAAAAATAAAAATATCGATGTTTTTAAATAATTAAATAGCATGGTTTTAAAAGTGAGACTTTTAAACATGGTTTTTTTTATATATATAATAGCTGAATAAAAATGTTGTTTTTAAAGAAATAAATGCATTGCTTAAAAATGTAATTTTTATATATATGTTACCAATGAATAAAAATGTGACTTTAAAATATATATCATTTTTAATAATATAATTTTTAAAAATAAAAAGACCATTGATTTAAAAAAAATGACCATTGATTTAAAAATAAAAAGACCATTGATTTAAAAATAAAAAGACCATAGTTGTAAATTATATATAGTAAGGATTTTTAAAATAAAAATAGCATAGTTTTAATAATATAAAAATATAATAGCGTTGTTTATAAAAATATAAAGACATGATTTTTAAAATATAAAGACATGATTTTTAAAAATATAAAGACATGATTTTCTATATGAAGTGGTGAAATAAAAATATGATTTCATTAAAATGAAAAATATGATTTCATTAAAATGAAAAATATGATTTCATTGAATTGAAACATACGATTTCATTGAATTGAAATATTTGATTTCTTTGTAAATAGAAAATATGATTTCTTAGATTAGAAAAATTAAAAATTTCATTGTAGGAAAATAAGATTTTTCATTGTATAAAAATATGATTTTTATCGTATGTTCGAAATATTTTTATGAAGATAAAAATATGATTTTTATCGTATGTATGCGATATATAAACTAGTCACACTATAAAAATAAATTAGAAGGGGAAAAAAATGATTTTAAGAGTATATATGTTATATATAAAATGGTCATATACATGAATATTATTAGTAGGTTGAAAATATGATTTTTAACGTAGGTATGCTATTAAGATTGACAATCAAAGCACGACGGAGTGGAAACCAAAGGTGAGAACTTCTCACTAAAATTATTTCCGTACAGTTGTTTATTTTATAACTGAATATATGAACTGCTCCCCGTCGTCCACAGAACATGGACGACTTTTTTGATTGTATTGTGCTGTGGAATTTGATTGTGATTGTGATGTGAAATGAACTGTATAAAATATTCATATGTTGAATAAAATATGTGAATAATAAAAATATCATTTTTATTGCATAAATGGACTATATAGAATATTCATGTGTTGAATAAAATATTTTATCATTAAAAATATAATTTTTAACATGTGTATGAATAAAATAAATATTCATTTACAAATCGGATGAATTGTTTATGTACACCCATTTAACTGACATTTGTTGGGACGATAATATTTTACACATCGCCCAACTGCACAAATAATAATCAGCGTTTGTTGTTTGAAAACCCCACACGGGTATTGGGATGATATTGGACATACACTAACCCCAATGTTTAGTTGTATGTTAATCAATTGGTTGACAGACTGTTGTAAGCGTTGATTATTTATATTTAACGCTTATGCAGTTGCGTAATGTACTCTGGATGATGGTTGACTGTGTTTGATTATTGTTGTGTCCATGTGTGTATGAAATCCATATAAATAAAATTATATGGTAATTGATTGTGTCTGATTCCAATTCGAAAAGAATGAATATTTTAAAATAGCGAATAATAAATATTTTAAAAGAAATAATATTTTAAAATAATATTCAGTAATGGATCAAAATGTGATTTTGATGTCCGATTTGGGATGGACGCGAAAATATTGAAATATATAAAGCCGTGTTGATTAGATTAACGCCATTTTGAAAAGAACAATATTTATTTTGATATTATTCATTTTTATAATGAATATAGAAAAGGAGATGATTTCAAAATCGTATATTTTGAAAATATTATCATTTACATATTATAGTGATAAAAAAAATCCAATTTTGATTTAAAATTGAAATTGAAGTTGAAATCGTTTTGAAACGAATTTATAAATGATTCATAAAATACGTTTTAAATGGAAACCAACAAAATATATATAATATATATATTATATATTTAAAGGCATGAATAGAACGTGCCGCGGTAGATCGTGAATTTTGACCATCGGCTTCGAATGGACATTATGGGAGATCCGACCGTCGAATTCTCCTAAAAATAGAACCGTTGAGTTCATATCTAAAAGAGCTTTCCAACGAACATAAGAGATTTGAAATCTAATGGTTGTATTTGGATTTATGTCCAAATCGAATTTGGAAAAGGTCGTTGTAAGTGCAGTTCGATGACCGTTTATGGAAATCGACTGTACGGGCCTTGATAAAATTATTAAAAGTATCAATAATTTGTATAAAACCATAATAAATGATTTGTAAAGAATTGGGAAGAAAAATTCCATGTTTGAAAAGATAAAAATATAATTTTTATCAAAATGAACTGGTTATTAACTAGATTTGAAATCTAATAATTTTTAAATAAATAAATTAGATTGGTGGATGGTTTTAAAATAACCAGAAATTTTCAACAAACAAATTGGAATGGATTTGAATGGAAATCATCTTTGAAATATTTCGATATTTGATTCTGTGATTATACAGATAATGTTATGGGAATTTGGAAGATATATATATATATATCATTATTCCCAAAACGAAATCTGTTGGTTTCAGAATTTGATATTGAATATAAGGCGATATAATTTCTATTCAGAGCCTTGTATTCGATATCAAATTGGATTTTAGGTTTGTCGTGAATGGTGTTTTCAGTAACACGATTCTTAAACCCCGCTGAAAAAAATAAATCTTTTAATTAAGATTATTAGAGTTTCCAGTTACATTTGGTAATTGGAATAAATTGGAATGTGAATCAGGTTTATCGTGAATTGTGTTTTTAACGACATTTGTTCTTTAACCCGATTAACAGTGAAATATGATTTGGAATTTATAAATATTTTAATTAAGATTTAGGGGAAATTTTCCAAAGTAAAGTTTTCCAATTAACAAAATAAATTGGAATGGAATGGAATTCGATTTGGTAATAATCGAAGTGAACTTCTGTGGAGGAAGACTGCTACTATATATGGAATTTAAAAGGCTTTGTCGTTATTCCATTTATATTATCGGTTGGATATGGAAGTTTATATCGATTATATATATTGATCTGTTTTCCGTGAAAATTCCATTGTTAATGGAATGGGATTTTGGGTTTATCGTGAAATGTGTTTTAAATGACATTAGTTCTTTAACCCAGTTAAAGATAAGATTAATTTCTTAACTTCGAAGAAAATCATTAAGTAATGATTTTCTGAGATTAAAACTGAATTAGAGTTTTAATTAATCTTTATTATCAAATTCAAGAAATGATCGAGAATGGAGTATCACCAGTTTTGCTCCAAGTGATAGTTAAATCTTTAATTAGATTTGAACGTGAAATGGTAATTAATTTTACCGATGACACCATGGTGTTATATATGGAGTATTACCAGTTTTGCTTCATGGGATGAATAGGTTGGGATTGGGAAATTAAACAAATGATTACTTCGGTAAGGTGAGCTAGTCCCGACTAGTTTGGATAAACCTTAATTTGTTTTGAATTGATATCCAAAGGAAGATTAAGAAATAAATTTAAAGAATTTATCTTTGAGGGAACCTTTCCCAAAGGATATAAATATTTAAATAAAGGAATATTCAGAATTGGAATGAGCCGTATGTTGTGTTTTTGTAGCACTTGTTTATAATATACGCGAGTTATTTGGAAAGACTGGGTTTATCCCATTCTGAATAAATGAATCGGTGATGAGTCGGCGATGAAGACGGTGGTTGAAGACCGGAGGTCTTCACATCGTTTGGATGACTACTGATGTCTTGATTGGGCTGTACACCCAAGACGAGGTAATAAGTGGTGATCGTCCAGACATACTTAGAGATCGACGGATATGCAAGGACCTGTATTGGATATATGGGACGAGAAATAAGGTGCCTTCGGTTTCGTTCAGACCTAGAATGAACTTGTAAATGGATATATGTCTGACATTGGATTGTATTCTATGTTGATTGATCTCTATTAAATATATATCTGTTCGGTGGCGGAGTATTTATTCTCTTATTTAACATCCTTCTCTGAGGCGTACGAGCTCAGAGGTTATATATCGACAGACATCAGTCGCATGGCATGAATTGTCTATGTGGCATTCTGAGATGCAAATGATCGGGGCTCCTGTTGAAAAGCAGAGTTTGTGGTTGATGATTAAAGCACGACTTTAATATAGCATAGCTTTGTGTATAACGTTAATCCGCGAGCCTCACACCCAGTGTGAACCAGAAACGGGAAGGACCTCAGGGAGGGCATGTGTTTCCTTCTAGCTAGGAGTGGTGTCATTGTTTTGCAAGCCCAAATGTTTTACTTATGTGGATGATGGATAGCAAGGCGCCTCGGTTATATCGGTCACTATGGGGCCGATGGATGTTATGGTCGACATACTGACCAGATTTACGCCCCATAGGGCGGGGAGACGCATGTTCAAGGATTTTTAATCCACTTAAAATGTGGACAGGCCCTGTCGCTCCGGGTGTAGTTGCGGTTGAGACCTGAGACATGGGCTAGATTGTCTCGAATTGGCACAGGATGTTCCCTTTGCCTTGGTTCACAGATGGAATCCAACTTCCAATATGACATTTCGGTTTTAATTGTAGACTGTTATGGCGACATAGTAGCATGGGATGCTATGTCGTCTATGATTGATACATTTATATTTAAAGATGTTTTATACGCTTTACACTTATAATAGTATCAAAATGATTTGTTTTAAATGTAACAAGCATGTTTGGCTATTATAAGGTAAAACTCTATCCTCCGGCTTGCGTTGCATTGTGTGATGGGACCTGAGTCTTATAATAGCTTCATTTTTCCAAAAAGTATTGCGT
The DNA here is from genome assembly GCA_030737875.1 of Allium sativum. Lineage (NCBI taxonomy): Eukaryota > Viridiplantae > Streptophyta > Magnoliopsida > Asparagales > Amaryllidaceae > Allium > Allium sativum. The sequence goes on from CM060913.1 coordinate 42,795,854, forward strand.
TGTTTATTATATGCACCGGTATTCTTGGGAGGAAACCCGTTCTGTGTTATACGGCGTGGTCCTTTGATATATCTGATTTTAAAGTAAAGTTTTAAATAATTGTTTTAGTTCTCACACCAGTCACATGACTGAACTGGAGTTTATTGTTTTAACCTAAACTCTGGGTGCCCCTATTTTCCACATGGGAAACTAGTAGTTTTGGTTTTGCAGATATTATATCCACAGGATCCTGGTTTACAGTTGGAGCTATTTTCCACTCTGGGTGCCCCTATTTTCCACACGGTCTTTTCAAACACCTCGAATTCTATTAGGACTACTCAGGACTTGAGTATAAACTTGCATCGATCGACGTTAACTTTGGATGAAGTGATAAAGCATTGTAAAACTTAGTTTATGCATGATTGAAGGCACCGGGTCGGGTCGGATTACTTGGCCCGAATGGAAGCAGCATATCTCCACCAACTTGGCACACAACCGGTTCGAACAGCCGGGTCGAAGTCAAACCAATCGGGCCAAATTTGACCCACACTCACCCTTACAACTCAAATTTCTGCCCAAGTTCATACCAGATTGGATGAGCATGGACCCGACCCGACCATCCTGAAGCGGCTGTACCTACATATCAATGTGATCCTACTTTCAAGGCACGTTCATCTCCTATTTTGCCGGTTCAAGGTCCACATGGCTTCACACAATTAGAGCAGATCATTTCCGTGCTCCCACTACAATTCTGAGGCATGTTGGATGGCTGACATGTGTCATTCGACTCGAATGGCCCTGTAGGCCATAAATACATGGTTTTGTGGCATTTTGAAGGATATTTTTGGCTTCTCTATTAACACGGCTTCCTCCATTACTCTCTGCATACATCCAAGTCGTACTCACCACACAAGAACACGAAGATTTTGTGTATAAACTTCTTATTTCTTACTTCTTTTCATTGTAAGCACGAGGATTTCGTGTAAAATCTTGAGTGAATTGTACTTTTATAATGAGTTATTACGTATTGTGGCGCTTGCTCTTGTAACTTCTTAGGATTTATGAAGCTATAAAGTGGACGTAAGCAAGGATTTTTCCAAACCACTATAAAAATATCGTGTGTCCCTTTGTTATTTATTGAATTTATTCTCTGTGATATGTGTTTGCGAGGATTTCACACTGTACCGGGTGTTAGTGCCACTTTTCGGTCTAAAAATTTTGCGCGCCAGGTTGGGGTGCACGCTATCACTTCGACTTCTAGGTTGTAAAAAACAGGATTACACGATTTTTCGACTTTATGGTTAAAATAAAGTAAGACAAAACCTTCTCTCGTGCTGAGGATGTTGGCACAGAAGGCGCAAGGAATGAGGCAAGCTAGGAAGCTTCCTCTCGCGAAGACCCATCAACATACTTGAATAGAGATGAAATGGATGGCGTTCTTGCTGAATTGAGAATTCAGATGGCACAGAAAAATAAGCTTCTTTAGAAGCAACATGAAATGATGTATGTATTCTTCGCTTGGATGGATGGAAGGCCGAGCAACAACCATCAACTTGCCGGAACAAACATTGTTGATGTTCAAACAGCAACAAACTTGGATCAATCAACCTGTGCACCTCGGGTCGAAGAACATGTGGCCCTGAGTTCGGTTGATGGCAATCGAGTTCATCCCAGTGATGGGCAACATGCAGCTTCAATGCTTGATGTTTTGGATAAAAACGTCGGCAATATCATAAATTAAAGTCAGACTCGAGCCATTTCTACACCGGTTCGGATGGACTCCAGAGCAGAAAATTCGACACGACTTCAATATGAAGTAGCTCGAATCGGAGCATAGGGACCAGGTCGGATCAAACCATTTGACCCGCGACCCGAGGGCACCAGCACGGGATTGGACAACTGGAAATAGTTGCTGACTAACGGAAATCACATTCCTAATGCGGTTTGACGCTTCATGAGAGGCGGCACTTCTCAGGATGACATGGATAATGTCAATCGCAGTCCGTTTACGTGGGAAATCAGGAATACCTGCAACCGCCGGACTTCAAACCTTTGGTTATTGATCCACACAACGGCAAGATGGATCCTACCGTGCATCTGATGTTCTACATGCGCCACACGGAAGTTTTATCGGCATCTAGCAAAGTCATGGCCAAATGCTTCTCCTTCTGCTTAACTGATATAGCTGCTATGTGGTTTAGTCAATTGGAATCTGAATCGGTCAACAGTTGGAATGTATTGGCACTCGCTTTATCACACCTCTCGACCAAAGAATGTCATGTCACTCACCTTAATCAAACAGCGGTCCAGCGAGACCCTACGCTCATTCCTGGAAAGATTCAACGCAGCAGTAGCATCAGTTGATCGACCTAAACCATTTATGGTATTGATGGCAGCAGTATCTGGCATCTTGGACAAATCGGATTTCGAAGTTCTATTGCACCAAGATCCACCACGAGATTTTGGCAAATTCTATTTCGAAGCCGACTGATTTCCACATGAAGAAGATGCAAATTCCGAGAAGGACGTTCTCGACGTTATCATGGTCAAGGATGGAGGACCATCCAATTCTGGAAAAGGCAATGACAGGGGAAAAGGAAAGGCCGATGCTAAGAATGGTCATAGTGCTCAGCCCTAGAGAGGTCCCCGATACGACAAATACATTAAACTCAGTGCTTCACCTATAGACATCAATACGAGAGATGTTGTCTCCTACCCAGAGCCTCCCAAGAGAGAGCCAACGCTCAGAGAGCGCGATTTTGGAAAGCATTGCATATTTCATGACATGAACGGTCATAACACCAATGACTGTAGCCATTTTCGAGACTTGATCAAGGAACGGTTTGGACGTGGAGACCTACCCGAGCATGTCAAACAACCAACGGCGCCCAAACCTGCACTACCACCTCCTGCTCCCTAAAGAGGGAAAGATCCTGGACCGAGTACTCATGGGATTGTCATCAGCTGATCTGGATAAGATCACCTTGCATTTTCTTCAATTCTTAGGACTTAAGATATGTTTATGTCTACTTTCCCTTTTAGTTATCCGAATGGATAAGTTGAAGTACACACATGCGGGATTAGGATGTAATCGGTAACTCCCCACCTCTATACTCGCGTTATCCAAGGCCATTGCAAGCAATGATGTCAACTAACCCAAATAATAAGGTTGTTGAGGAGCGACCATCTGTATATCATCTTTGAACGAGTGTTAGATATGTCAAATAATATAGTCTAACTTTTCAAATCTCAGGAAGAAATCCGACACATCTAAATTAAATCCAAATCTACTACACAGTGGCTATATATAATACGGAAAGCAATATAAAATACACAAAAATAAAATCAGAGTCAGGCACAAATGTTCATATCACAAAGGTGGAAATAGATATGAATAATACTACAAGAGTGGTAGTCATAGTATAAGTGGTCATGCAAGATCCACCATATCATAAAATGATGTATACATGTACAACACAAAAGAATATGTACACATAAGAGTTACAATCTCAAATACATGAAAGATAAAAATACTATAAACAAGTGCAGCTAGCCAAAAGGGTGATTAGCCCATGCTACAATCAAGGAGAGGTGGTTGTAATATTCGATTTGACCCAAGTATTATTTATAAGAATAAACAATAAATGGATTAGTCTAGTTGTACTCATCATAATAAACTGAGATAGAAATAGAGATATAAATAGAAAATGACATATATGAAATAACAACAATGTTCACATGTAAAATGTGAAGACTCGATATGTCCAGAAAATATGCCAAAGAAATCTCAGCGCTATATAATGATATCTCAATGACAAAGAAACTAAGATTTGATAAATTAATATCAATAAAAATAAGATTGATAAATTAATATCAATACGTGGATATTCATGAGAAATGATTCCCCCCATCAAATCTACATGAAATAGAAAAATACAATATCAACACATGAATAATAGTGAGAAATGATGTCTCCCATCAAATCAATACCAAATAGATAACTCATATCAATAACATAGTATCAATAAAAACTCAAACGAATGGAAGTTCCTCAAGATGATCATAGGATCATCAAAGAGACCCGAAGGTCGGATTGATCAGAATTGATCAAGTTTATTGTAAACTACAACAAGCTAGTAAATATAAGAGTCGAGCTACATGTCCCATTACCATTGCTCTACTCGAATATTTACGAATAAGTTGTATATTCCACTAGAAAAAAATGAAACGATTATTGCCACGGTGTTAAATCGAACGAGACCAAGAATTAACCGTCAAAGTAAACTCAAGGGATCATTGTCCATGTTTTTTCTACGGCTTTAATTAGATTTCTCATGCGAACAAGAAAAAGGTTTATGAAATCGTATACTAGTAGATAGTAAAACAATTTGGAAAATAAATTCATATAATGAAGTAGAAATTTGAAACCATTCAGTAAAAGATTGGTATCTACTAATAATTTTAAAACCCCTTTCTATATAGTTTTGAAGTGGCAAATCTCATTTAATAGCGATCAAAATAACGATCGAACAAAGAATTCACGTTATAATAATGTAAATTAGATCTCACGACTATCGATTATAATTTCGTTCACCACGAATCGATCGAAAGTTAATGAAATCGAAATGCAAACATCTACGAACCAAAGAAACTGAAAAGTCACAAACAAAGGAGAAATGGGCCGAAACTCGGCCGGGAATGAGCTCAAATGGCCCTAAACTGTTGACCGTGGTATCCACCGGTCAACAGTAGGAATTATGTCCTTAGATGTCTGACCACTCAAGACAGACGTCTGAGCTAAAAACCTGGAGTTTTTAGTTTTTTTCCGAGAGGTTGGTCAGACGTCTGAGCTGAAGCAATTAAAGATTTTGATTAAAAATGAATGTGCAATCGGCCTTGGATGAGCCCGGTTCAATGGTAATGGTTTATGATGATTCATAAGTTCCAATAAGGCATATAATACTTGCCAAAACAACCTATAGCACCAAACTCAACTCCCTATAATGAATTACACATCGCATTCATATAATCGAATTCAAATTTCATAAATCGAAAACTTCACATACAAACCAATCAACCAAATGCAATTCAAGCTAGAACAAGATGGTTTGGCAATGCTAAAGAGAAGTTATAAGGACTTGTGTGCACACAAGAACTTCACCTATAGCATGCACAATCCAAACATAGAACATAATAGGATTTCTTTTACTCAAAAAGCAAGGGAATCATCAAACTAATCAATTAACTTAATGCATACACTAACCTACTCAATTCATTAGCATATGCAAACTCAAATGAATCACTAAATTACACTTTTACAAGCTAATGGCTTATGGCATGGATGTGAGCTCATGAAAACCTAACCTTTGATTGTAGGAATGAAGAACAAGCTCCAAACCTAAGTTAGATCAACCTCTCTTCAATCAATACTCTAGAATCTCAATCTAAGATGATATAAATAGAATTCATAAGAGTTAGGCATTAGGAATTCATACAAATCGAAGAGGAATACTGTTGGAGAAGATAGAGATGGAGCTTACCTCTCTTTTATATGAATATATACTTTATTTCCTTCACAAATTTGGATTCCTAAGATGAAATAGGGTTTAGGAATTTTGATTTCCCATTCCTTCCCCCATTTTCTATTTTAGCTTTAGTGTTTGGAGAATGAATGAAGGAGGGAGGGAACTTGAGGGGTTTAAGTTAGTAGGCTAGGTTTAGTCATCCAAGCCCCAACCAAAGTCCCAATTTTGGCATACTCAAAATATATTGAAGTTTATAGTCAAAAAGTTGTAAACGATGATCCGGACTCAATGGAAGTGGTTTCAAGTGCAAATTCATCTGTATGTAAAATGTGCCTTTTTGGACCTATACTCGATTAACGATTAATGACATTATATTTAAATATATTATCGTTAGATATGCGGGTTATTACAGACTTTCCCCTTAAAGAAATTGCGTCTATGCAATTACTCAAGAAAAACTTAATTTAAATAACAACCACACATCAAGACGATCTATATAAAGATATATTAACTCAAAATTCGCTTTCGAATAAAATTTTAACTTTGAGTTATAAATCTCTATGTAAATTAAGTTTATACATGTATAATGTTCAAATAAAAGTGACGAACATGTACAAGAAACTAACTTATTTTTCCCATAAGTGTCTTTATGAAATTAGAATTTTCTTTCTCAAATTATATATATTCTAAATCTCAATTTCAATAATTATTTAAATTTTAATCGCGAACTACCTTACAGCGATTTTTCTGAAAACTTGGTTTAGATGTATCTCAATCTATAAGATGAAATTTAAATATTTTTCTTTCACTAGAAAACTATAATCCAGTAGATCCCGATAATTCTTATTTCAAAGAATTCCAGCTTATTTTAGATCCTGTACAATAATTTGAAGTTCAAATCTCAAAAACACGAACTACCGCTATGCGACAAGCTCGTTTTAATTAAATTTAATTAATTCATTTTACGTTCAATAAGTTTATAATTTATAAACCAATACTCTTACGTTTTCAACACAAACTAATTAATTAATCAAATTAAAAAGTTGGAAATATCGACTATCAAAAATCGTCGAACATTGCCTATTTTGTTTTAGCTAGAAATTTTTATCTCTTATAAAATTTATAAAAAGTATTCTTGCATACAAAATTTTCTTACATTGAATAGGACGTATATTATGGTCATATATATCCCGTTCACAAGGATAAGCGATCCCGTTTGGGAAACAAGATCATGAGAAATAAAAATCCGGGTTATACACCCTAAATTGGAAATATTAGCACGTACCCTAATATTTCGAAAACAAATAAATTGGAACTTTTAAGTTTCCAATAAACCCCAAAAATATCAAATTTGAAATATTAGCACATCCTCTAATATTTTATGAAAGCCTGGAGATCAAAAAATTCGAAATCCAGTAATAAGCGAATAAATAGATAAGCAAAACATAGCTTATCATTTTTCGAAAGAAGATTGGAGATAATTTTCCAAAGGAAAACTCGAATCACTCAAATTCTAGAATTCACATAAACAGATCTAGACGAATCTAATTATGGAAAGATGCTCGAACAATAATCTTGAGAGCGTACAAATTCCATAAATAACAAAATGACCATAAATGATCAACAAGTAAAGCGAAATTTTACATTAAGTTAGTAAATAGGTGAGCTTAGCCAAATGTCCCATAACCACTGGCTTAACTCAAGGATTTAGGAACAAATTGCAAAAATCCACCATTAATCATAACACAGAGTCCTTTTGTCATTTGACGAGGTGATTCGACAACCATGGCATCGACAAGGTCGCTGGCATCGGAAAAAGCAGTTTGATCATAATGACAAGGTCGCTGACACCACCCAAAAGCAGTTCTGTCAATAATGGTCAGGTCGCTGACACCTCCCAAAAGCATTTTTGTCATCCATATTCACATCATAGAATACATAAGGTTCTCGTTAATGTACATAAAGAGGTACAACACACAAGTTCCAAAGAAAGTGGTCAACAACGATGTATATAAAGATATACAACACATGTGATCTCTCAAACAAAAACGATTGACACTGATGTATAAAAAGATGCATAACACATGTGATCCTCTCCTTACTGATGTATATAAAGATACACAACACATAAGGTTCCTTTCGATATACATAAAGATATACTCCACATGAGCTCAAATGAAAAATGATCAACATCGATGTATATAAAGATATACAACACATGTGATCCTCTCCTTACCGGTGTATATAAAGATACACAACACATAAGGTTCCTGCCGATTACATAAAGATATACACCACGCGAGCTCAAATGAAAAATGATCAACATCGATGTATATAAAGATATACAACACATGTGATCCTCTCCTTACCGATGTACATAAAGATACACAACACATAAGGTTCTCGCCGATGTACATAAAGATATACACCACACGAGTTCAAACGAAAAATGATTAACATCGATGTATATAAAGATATACAATACATGTGAACCTCTCCTTACCGATGTATATAAAGGTACGCAACACATAAGGTTCCCGCCGATGTACATAAAGATATACACCACACGAGCTCAAATGAAAAATGATCAACATCGATGTATATAAAGATATACAACACATGTGATCCTCTCCTTACCGATGTATATAAAGATACACAACACATAAGGTTCCCGCCGATGTACATAAAGATATACACCACACGAGCTCAAACGAAAAATGATCAACATCGATGTATATAAAGATATACAACACATGTGAACCTCTCCTTACCAATGTATATAAAGATACACAACAAATTAGGTCAAACAACAATGATCAACGAGGATGTATATAAAGATATACAACACATGAGATCAACAAAGATGATAAATCAAAGGAAAGTAAAAAACTCATAAAGTGAGAGCCTTAAGACTCCACTAAGCGGGGGCCTAATTCCATAAAATAGGGATCTAAACTCCACAAAATGATCATCACAATCCTAAGATTTTAACCCAAAAATAAAGCCAAATCTCAACTGACTAAGTCCAGAAATTAACCAACGAGGCAAACTCAAGTGTGTCGACCCACTCGTTTTTACCAAGACATTTAATTAAATTCCTTACTCAATCGAAAAGACGAAATTACTTGTTTGAAAAAAGTAACACTCAAAAGTAAATAGAGAATACTCAATTATTACCCAAATAAAGCTAAAGACGTCTCGATAGCAAAATAAATAGGTAACGAAAGCTCAAGGCAACAAATCCATAACTCGTGATATCTAAGGACAAAGCGTCCATGAGCCCTCTTGGCCCATATCAAAGAAATCCCGAAAAGGAAAAATCACGAAAAATAACAATAGCACAATGGTAGAAGGATATATACCGTAGTTAAGAGGGATCACTTCTTTTTCTTATTTTGGAGTTTAAGGCATCTCGAAATATGATGGTCCGAGCTTTTGCAATAGCAACAAAAGAAGGGCTCAGAGTAACCACTCACGAAGTGGTCTTTAGCACCACAATTGAAACATGCCCCATGAATCGGGGTAGAAGCTTTTGATGTTGAAGTTGCATGTCTCCTTTTCTTCTTAGCAACCACGACATCATCATCGCTATCCTTATCGGCCTCCTTAAGACAAAGCATGATATCCACTAACTCATCAAATGGCTTGGCTAGTTTAAGAAGCAAAGACTTTTTGAGATTGTCGTTAAGCCCACGAACAAATTTTTGATTCTTCTTCTTTGCAGTGTCAATATATTCAAGCCCATATTTGGAGAGAGAGTCAAAAGATGTGGCATACTCGGCCACAGATGAGTCGCCCTGAATAAGATCTATAAAACGTCGGGCTAATGCCTCTTTCCCACTCTCCGGGATGAACTTAGATTCAAATTTTTCTTGGAATTATTTCCAAGTAAGGTCTTCTTCTTGAATTTTGGAAGTCATAAGCTCATATCAGTTGAGGTCTCGATCTTCAAGCATACTAGAAGCGACTTGCACCCGATGCAAGTCCGAAAGGTTTATGTGGGAAAAGATGAGGTCGCATGTCCTCAACCATGATTGGACCTCAATAACATATCCAGGGCCTTTAAGAGGCTTTCCACCAAGCTTGGTGAAATCACCACATAATCGTGTGAACCCGGGTCTAGGATGGGTAGGCACGGAAGCGGATCCGGCAGCATGAGCATTAGTCATAAGATCCAAGAGTTGTTGAGAGGACATAAAGGCTCCCTCTTGCGGGGGATTGCTTGAAGAGCCAACACCGCGATGAGAAGTTCTAACCATTCTTCTCCTCTAAAAGAGAGAAGAGGAAAAAGGTTAGATTCAAATAAATTTTATTGGTCAAAAAGGATCATGATATAAGATAGGATATGACGGGTCCTAACACTCGAGCTAAATCCTAAAACACGATTTCTTAAGAGAGAGACTTAGGACAATTACCATCGTCGTAATATCTTATATTGTTCCGAACATAGCTATGATACCAAGTGTAATGCCCCACTTCTATGCTCGCGTTAGCCAAGGCCATTCCAAGCAACGGTGTCAATTAACCCAAAGAATAAGGCTGTTGAGGAGTGACCATCTGTATATTAACTTTGAATGAGTGTTAAATATGTCGGATAATATAGTCTAACTTTTTAAATCTCATGAGGAAATCCGACACATCTAAATTAAGTCCAAATCTACTACACAGTGGCTATATATAATTCGGAAAGTAGTATAAAATAAACAACAATAAAATCAGAGTCAAACACAGATGTTCATATCACAAAGGTGGAAATAGATATGAATAATACTACAAGAGTGGTGGTCATAGTATAAGTGGCTATGCAAGATCCACTATATCATAAAATGATATATATACATGTACAACACAAAAGAATATGTACACATAAGTGTCACAATCTCAAATACATGAAAGATAAAACTACTAAAACAAGTGTGGCTAGCCAAAAGGACGATTAGCCCATGCTACAATCAAGGAGAGGCACCTGTAATACTCCATCTGACCCGAGTATTATTTATAAGAATAAACAATAAGCAGATCAGTCTAGTTGTACTCATCATAATAAACTGAGATTGAAATAGAGATATAAATGGAAAATGGCATATATGAAATAACAACAATTTCCACATGTAAAATGTGAAGACTCGATATGTCCATAAAATATGCTAAAGAAATCTCGGCACTATATAATGATATCTCAATGACAAAGAAACTAAGATATGATAAATTAATATCAATACAAGATTGACAACACCTATGTCTATAAAAATAAGATTGATAAAATAATATCAATATGTGGATATTCATGATAAATGATGTCACCCATCAAATCTACATGAAATAGAAAATACGATATCAACACATGAATAATAGTGAGAAATGATGTCACTCATCAAATCAACGCCAAATAGATAACTCCGATCGATAACATAGTATCAATAAAAAATCAAACGAACCGAAGTTCCTCAAGATGATCAGAGGATCATCAAAGCTACCCGAAGGTCGGATTGATCAAAATTGATCAAGTTTAGTGTAAACTACAACAAGCTAGTAATTATATGAGTCGAGCTACATGCCCTATAACCACTTGCTCTACTCGAATAATTACGAATAAGGTTTAATTCCACTAGAAAAAACGAAACGATTATTGCCATGGTGTTCAATCGAATGAGTCCAAGAATTAACCGTCAAAGTAAACTCAAGGGGTCATAGTCCTTGTTTTCACTAAGACGTTTAATCAGATTTCTCATACGAACAAGAAAAAGGTTTATGAAATCGTATACTAGTAGATATTAAAACAATTTGGAAAATAACTTCATATAATGAAGTAGAAATTTGAAACCATTTAGTAAAAGATTGCTATCTACTAATAATTTTAAAACCCCTTTTTATATAGTTTCGAAGTGGCAAATCTAGTTTAATAGCGATCGAAATAACGATCGAACAAAGAATTCACGTTATAATAACGTAAATTAAATCTCACGACTATCGACTGTAATTTCCTTCACCACGAATCGATTGAAAGTTCATGAAATCAAAATGCAAAAATCTACGAACCAGAGAAACTAAAAAGTCACAAATGAATGCGAAATGGGCCGAAACTCGGTCGGGAATGAGGTCAAATGGCCCTAAACTATTGATCGTGGTATCCATCGGTCAACAGCAGGAATTCTATCCTTAGACGTCTGGCCACTCAGGACAGAGTCTGAGCTGAAAAAATGCAGTTTTTTTTTTCCGAGAGGTTGGTCAAACGTCTAAGCTGAAGCAATTTAAGATTTTGATTGCCAATGAATGTGCAATCGGCCACAGACAAGCCCAGATCAATGGTGATGGTTTATGATGATTCTTAAGTGCCAACGAAGCATATAATACTTGCCAAAACAACCTATAACATCAAACTCAACTCCCTATAACGAATTACACATCAAATTCAAATTTCATAAACTGGAAACTTCACATACAAACCAATCAAACCAATGAAATTCAAGCTAGAACAAGATGGTTTGGCAATGCTAAAGGGAAGTTATAAGAACTTGTGTGCACATAGGAACTTCACCCATAGCATGCACAATCCGAACATAGAACATAATGGGATTTCCATTACTCAAAAAGCAAGGGAATCGTCAAACTAATCAATTAACTTAATGTATAAACTAACCTACTCAATTTACTAGCATATGCAAACTCAAATGAATCACTAAATTACACTTTTACAAGCCAATGGCTTGTGGCATAGATGTGAGTTCATGAAAAACTCACCTTTGATTGTAGGAATGAAGAACAAGCTCCAAACCTAAGTTAGATCAAACTTTCTTTAATCAATACTCTAGAATCTCCAATCTAAGATGATATGAATAGAATTCCTAAGAGTTAGGTATTAGGAATTCATACAAATTCAAGAGGAACATGGTTGGAGAAGATGGAGATGGAGCTTACCTCTCTTTTCTATGAATTTATACTTGATTTCCTTCACAAATTTGGATTCCTAAGATGAACTAGGGTTTAGGAGTTTTGATTTCCCATTCCTTCCCCTATTTTCTATTTTAGCTTAAGTGTTTGGAGAATGAATGAAAGAGGGAGGGCACTTGAGGGGTTTATGTGAGTTGGCTAGGTTTAACCATCCAAGCCCCAACCAAAGTCCCAATTTTGACATAATCAAAATATATCGAAGTTATAGTCAAAAAGGTTGTAAACGATGATCCAGGCTCAATGGAAGTGGTTTCGAGTCAAAATTCACTGTATGCAAAATGTATCTATTTGGACCTATACTCGATTAACGATTAATGATGTTATATTTAAATAAAATATTTAAATGTATTATCATTAGATATGCGGGTTGCTGCATAATCCCTAGGCGTGCTCTGGATTCAACGATAAACTAAACATGATTTGTTTGTAATCGCATATTTGAATTAAATAACATGCACTTTTCAAGCATGGATTTTGTTTGGCAACTTTAAGTGTTTTGTCAGGATGTGGCAAAATTGTCAATCTCAACCTAAGTATGGCTTATACTTACCTTGGACGTCCAAATCCATCGAACCTTCCAGTCCATAAAACCTTCTAGTCCATCAAACCTTCTGATCCATCGAACGTTCCAATCCATACTTTCTACAGCGTTTGTAAAATGCTATCGTGTCCAGAAAACTTCCGATCCATCCAAAATGCGCTCGATCCGTCCTAGAACTTACGATCCATATCAAACACCACCGATCCAATTTCGTTCAACAAATCAGCCATTGATTCAAGCAATAATCAACAAACATTAAAACAACAATTTAACAAATGTTCGAATCAATAAGTGGATCTAAACATAGAACTAACATATGAAATTACCGTTTAAAAATTACTAGATTTGATCCTATGATGATTTGAATTAAAACCATACTTACATCGATTAGATTTATGCAAAAACAACTTGAAATGATGAACATAAGAACAAATAACCCATACATTTGATTGAATCCGTGTGATAGATGTTTCTCACTCACCAATTCTTCGAATTAACTCGTAATTGCTAAATTCTCAATCCATACAGTGAAGAATATGCTTCAAACCTCTTCATTTGATGCAATCTATCTTCACTTGATGTAGATCTAGCTTCAAACGATGCAGATCTTCGATTCTCATATGTAGATCTAGAATTTACTTGTGAAGACCCGCAACCTCCCCGTAAAGGAAAGCGTCGGATAGTTCGAGAACAAACCACAGCAGAACGCATACAGAAGAACGTTTCATTGTATATTACAACAATGCATCAGATTACAAGAATATACAGAGTATAAATGAATATTACACAGAAATATCAGAGATTTAAATTACATTTAAATACATAGCAGCGGAAAATAATACAATACACAACTAGAATGAGATATACGGATACAAAGCTTTCCGGATATCGTTCCAGCTGTAAACCAGGATCCTGTGAATATAAATCTGCAAAACCAAAACTACTAGCTGCCCGTGTCGAAAATAGGGGATTTCAAAGTTTCCGCCTTTTCCATTTCAAAGATCTAATCTTTTCTTTTACTTTTTAAAGTTCAAATCCTTTTACCTTTTAAAAATTCAAATCTTTTACCTTTTAAAAATTCAAATCTTTTTAAACCTCTTAAAAACAAAAATCTTCTTAAACCTTTTAAATTTCTTTACAATCACAGAAACTTATTTTTCCAAAAATCAAAAATCATATATGTAAAATTCATATTTTTATATTTCTATTAATCATATAAAAATCATATTTTTATATGTTAGAAACCATGCTATTCTTATTTTAAAACCAAATCAGTTTTTATTTTTATAATTTTACAAAATCAGTTTTAAATTACTTTAAAAAAAATTAGTTTTAAATTACTAAAAAAAACAGAAAAAGTAAATAATAAAAATAAAAAAAACAGAAAGGGGACTTACAGGGGGGAGGCTTCTCCGTTCGTCAGTGGGGGGGGCTCGTGGCGGAGGGTGGTCGGAGCAGCTCCTGGGGGGGGCGGTTGTGGGTTTCGCGGCGCCTGGCGCCTGGAGGGGGGGGGTCGGGCTTGAGGGTCTCGCGTCGGAGCAGGGCGGAGATGAAGGGGGGGGGAACTGTGCGAGAGGGAGGCGGCGCGGTGGATGGTGGGGCGGCGCTCCGCCCCCCTGTCGCCCTTTCTTTTTTTTTTTTTTCTTTTTTTTTTTTCTGTTCTGTTTGAAATGAATGGACGGGGGGGGGGGCCAGAGTGTTTTAAGGAGGGAGAAGTTTGTTTTTTTTTTTTTTATTATTATTATTTACTTTTTCTGTTTTTTTTAGTAATTTAAAACTAATTTTTTTTAAAGTAATTTAAAACTGATTTTGTAAAATTATAAAAATAAAAACTGATTTGGTTTTAAAATAAGAATAGCATGGTTTCTAACATATAAAAATATGATTTTTATATGATTAATAGAAATATAAAAATATGAATTTTACATATATGATTTTTGATTTTTGGAAAAATAAGTTTCTGTGATTGTAAAGAAATTTAAAAGGTTTAAGAAGATTTTTGTTTTTAAGAGGTTTAAAAAGATTTGAATTTTTAAAAGGTAAAAGATTTGAATTTTTAAAAGGTAAAAGGATTTGAACTTTAAAAAGTAAAAGAAAAGATTAGATCTTTGAAATGGAAAAGGCGGAAACTTTGAAATCCCCTATTTTCGACACGGGCAGCTAGTAGTTTTGGTTTTGCAGATTTATATTCACAGGATCCTGGTTTACAGCTGGAACGATATCCGGAAAGCTTTGTATCCGTATATCTCATTCTAGTTGTGTATTGTATTATTTTCCGCTGCTATGTATTTAAATGTAATTTAAATCTCTGATATTTCTGTGTAATATTCATTTATACTCTGTATATTCTTGTAATCTGATGCATTGTTGTAATATACAATGAAACGTTCTTCTGTATGCGTTCTGCTGTGGTTTGTTCTCGAACTATCCGACGCTTTCCTTTACGGGGAGGTTGCGGGTCTTCACATTTGGTATCAGAGCTTTGGTTTACAAAGCTTAGAGAACAAGACACATTAGAAACATACGAAAGAATTCATCAGATATTGGATTAGTAATATCCAATGGAATGACTCGTTAGAGATGGGATCAGTAGTATCCTAGAACGAGTATGAAGAGTATATTTTTCAAATGAAAACAAATTTCGTTTTGAAAATTTAAATCAATTATTCGTATTTGATTATTTATTTTATATTGATTAGGACAATCCGATATATAAAGATTTTGCATATATGTCTTGCAAACGTGTATTCGAAGTTTTAATATATTGGGTAGATATAGAATCCCTCTAGTGTCCGGGAATAATTCTGGTGATGGGGCACTGTCGCCAGTATTTATTTTCGAGCGACGAAAGTGAGATTTCTATATATTTCCTATTGACTGGTGTGAGAACCAAAATTAGATAGGGCCTATTGTTTCGATTTGGCATCAAAAATCTGATTTTTGACTATGTATCAAAATTATGAATTTCAAATGATAATTCACTAATTGATTGATGTTTGTGTTGTTTGTTCATTTGTTTGCTAATTTTGAACCATTTAGCCTAACTGAATCAAATATTGAACTGTATTGAAAATTGGTCACGTTTGCTTGCATATACATATATATCATTGAACAGGTCATAGCAAGGAGGCTAGAGCCGAGAATAAAATTTGTTTGCCCGACAAATAGGTACATGTTTACTACATAATTTCCTGTTTTGTTTGGGTGATGATGATTTTGTGAGCCTATTGGCTAGCCGCTTGGCTTTTTCTTTTTCTTTTTGAGATCTGAAGGACCGGGAACGCTATTTGCAATTTCCCGATGCTCCCGGTGCAGGGGAGGTTATGGCGAAATTTTTCGAAAATTTAGGGTGTTAGCCAAATTTTTGAAATTTTGAAAATTCTCAGAAACTGAAAAGTTGGAGAATGGAAGCCAAATCGAACGTAGTGTTGATTAATCAAACCACTTTCGACTTTGTTCCTTTTCGGGGACGAAAAGTTTTAAGTGGGGGAGATTGTAACAACCCGTAAAATGCGAGCCAGTTTGAAATTTTTATTTTGGCAACTTTAGTGAATTTTGAATATTTAATCTGAATTATTTTAAATAATATCGACGAGAAATTTATTTTGAATATAATTAGAACGTATATATTATATACGTCGTCGTTAGAATATATAATAATTATATATAATTATAAAAGGAATTGAAAATGGCGCGGTAGTTCGAAAATTCGATTTCTGATTTCAAATGAATATACAGAATTCAATATAAGTCAGAATTGAACGAAACAAGAAATATTTGAATCTGTATAATTATATCTTTGTAACGAAGTTAACAAACTGAGATTTCATTTTAGAAATGATAAGATATGTCCAGTTTAAAATTAGAAATAGTCGCTGTGGAATTTATATATATTTTTATATATATAAGGCCCTTAAAAATAGCAATTTTGCAAACGACCTCAGATTTCGACGAAACCAGTTTTGTTGGGTCCGTGATGTCAAGTTATGGCTAGGTTTCAAATTTCATAATTTTTCGAATCAATATGTGAGCGTGGCAAAGGAAAACGCGTTTGACCAGTTTCAGTTGATTTTAATCGACTGGAAATTGGCCATTTTTCCAACAATCTCAGAATTCGACGAAACTAGTTTTGTTAGGACCGTATCGTCAATACGAAGCTAGAAAATATTTTCGGGAATTTTTCTAGTTAGTGTGTGGCCCCCGGTAAATTGAAATGTGCGTTTAAATTGAATATATAAAGATTTATATTTTAAATTTAACGGAAACTGGTCGTAACGTCCGAGTTGGCTTACGCAGCATATCCCATTGTGTTCGGAATAGGGGTATTGCGCTAGGGACGGCAGTCGTTGGGTGAAACTCCGAGTTAGAAGGAAAAGTCAACAATTAGGGTTTGGGAAAAAAAATTAAATATAAAATAAAATAATAAAATATAAAAATATAAACATTTACACTAAAGCCCCCCCCCCCCCCCCGTCTTTACTTTTCCCCAATCAGAAAAACCCGATCCCCAATTTAAAAATGGCCACCTGCGATCCGTCGCACCACCGTGGTTGGTCAACAAGCCTCCCCGAGCCGAGGTCGTTTGCAAAATTGCTATTTTTAAGGGCCTTAATTCCATAGCGACTATTCAGAATTTTCAACTGGACATATCTTTTGATTCCCGATATGAAATCTTGATTTTTCGGATTCGTTGGAAAGATATTCACAATTAGATCCCATTATTTTTGGTTTCACTAAAATCCGGATTGTTTTGCACCCGGTACATTCAATTGAAGTTTGAAATCGAATTATCGAACTACCGCGCCATTTTCAATTCTGTTTATAATTATATATAAATATTTATATTCTAACGACGACGCGTATAATATATACGTTCGAATTATATTCAAAATAAATTTCCGTCGATATTATTTAAAATAATTCATTTTAAATAATCAAAATTCGCTAAAATTGCCAAAATAAAAATTTTAAACTGGCCCAGATTTTCGGGTTGTTACAATCTCCCCCACTTAAAACTTTTCGTCCCCGAAAAGGAACAAAGTCGAAAGTTGTTTAACAATTCAACTCAACTTCCATTGTTTTTGATTACGGCTTAAGTTCTTCAACTTTTCAGTTTCTGAGAATTTTCAAAATTTCAAAAATTTGGCTAACACCCTAAATTTTTGAAAAATTTCGCCATAACCTCCCCTGCACCGGGAGCATCGGGGAATTTCAAATAGCTTCCCCGGTCCTTCAGATCTCAAAAAGAAAAAGAAAAAGCCAAACGGCTAGCCAATAGGCTCACAAAATCATCATCACCCAAACAAAACAGGAAATTATGTAGTAAACATGTACCTATTTGTCGGGCAAACAAATTTTATTCTCTGCTCTAGCCTCCTTGCTATGACCTGTTCAATGTAAGTATATGTATATGCAAGCAAATGCGACCAATTCTCAATATAGTTCAATATTTGGTTTAGTTAGGCATAAAGGTTCAAAATTAGCAAACAATTGAACAAACAACACAAACATCAATCAATTAGTGAATTAGAGTTTCAAATTCATAATTTTGATACATAGTCAAAAATCAGATTTTTGATGTCAAATCACAACAATAGGCCCTATCTAATTTTGGTTCTCACACCAGTCAATAGGAAATATATAGAAATCTCACTTTCGTTACTCGAAAGTAAACACTGGCGACAGTGCCCCATCACCAGAATTATCCCCGGGCAACTAGAGTATGATTCTATATCTATCCAATATATTGAAACTTCGAATACACATTTGCAAGACGCATATGCAAAATCTTTATATATCGGATTGTCCAAATCAATATAAATAAATGATCAAATACGAATAATTGATTTAAATTTTCAAAACGAAATTTGTTTTCATTTGAAAAATATACTCTTCACACTCGTTCTAGGATACTACTGATCCCATCTCTAACGAGTCATTCCATTGGATATTACTAATCCAATATCTGATGAATTCTTTCGTATGGTTCTAATGTGTCTTGTTCTCGAACTATCCGACGCACCAAGCCGCCGCTCCCTATCACCACCCCCGCTCCGTCTAGGCGCGCCACGCATGAAGACCGCGCCCCTCTGCATCGCGAGGCCCTCCACCAGACCGCGCTCACACCAAATCGAGACGCCCATCTCCACAGACCCGAAGAGAACCACCGCCACCCCTGATGGCGCCAATGACCTGCCGTGACCCCTCCCCCCCGTAAGTATTTTATTGTTTTTTTTTTTTTTTTTTATTTATTTTAATTCGTTAAAAAAAAACTGAATTGTTTTATTTAAAAAAAAAAAAAAGGTAAGTTCTGATTTTTAAAACGATAAAAAAACTGATTTTGTTTATTAGAATATAAAACTGATTTTGTTTATTAGAATATAAAACTGATTTTTGATTTAAGAATATAAGAATGATTTTGATTTAAAAATATAAAACTGATTTTGTTTTAATAGTAAAAACAGGTTTTAAAGGAAGTATAAAAACTGATTTTTGGAAATTTTAAACTTTAAATAGAAAATGGTTTGATCTTTAAAGTAGAAAAGACGGATTTTTATTAAGCAGAAAGTTTTAATTTTTATTTCATATAAAGATGCGATTTTTAAAATAGAAAAAAAGATGTGATTTTTACAATAGAAAAGAGGCGATTTTTACAATAGAAAAGATTCGATTTTTAAATGGAATAGATTCTATTTTTATAAAAAGGAAAGGAATGATTTTTACCATTAAGTAACGTATATAAAAATTCGATTTTTATATATTGAATAGCGAACTAAAAATTCGATTTTTATATATTGAACTTTGAACTAAAAATTCGATTTTTATATATTGAACTTCGAACTAAAAATTCGATTTTTATATATTGAACTTCGAACTAAAAGTTCGATTTTTATATATTGAACTTTGAACTAAAAATTCGATTTTTATAAATTGAATAGCGAAGTAAAAATGTGATTTTTACGTATGTAGTGAAAGCAGCAACGAAGGTGACAAAAAGGCGAAACGACGAAGACTTCTGCAAAAGAAGTGCCGTGGAGCTAGGATAGCTATATGTGAGAATTTCTCACCTTTCTATTTTATTTCTAGTTATATATATATACTAGGATGCAGACGGTGCTTAGTAGCACCCGACACAATCGTCCACAGACCATGGACTTGTTTGTTTGACTGTTTGGTGATTGATTGCGATATTGGTTTGAATGTGGTTTGTGGTGTGAAAAATCGAATCGATAAATTGGTTAGGATTAGACGTGCGCCGTTATAAGGCGAAGGAGTAAGGCTAGGTTAGATCCTTACTTCAAAGTTTGTGGTTTGCATAACGAATTGATTTGATTGATGTGTGAATGGCGTGGGCCTTCACTAGACCGGGGATAAGGCTAGGCCTTGTCCCGTTTCTAGTATCGTGCCGTTATGCCGCCGAAATTTTCTAAAATAAGTTAGAAAAATAAAATTAGCATTTTATTTAACGAATGAACTGAATATAAATTCATATGTTAAAATAAAATGTGTTATCGTTAAAAATATAATTTTTAACGTGAATGTGAATAAATAAATATTCATTTACAAACCAGACGGTTTGTTTATGTACACCTATTTGAATGACGTTGATTGGGTCGATAAATTTTACACATCGCCTAACTGCACAAATAAAATATGTGTTTGATTGTTTGAAACCCCACACGGGTGTTAGGATGAAATTTGAAGTTCACTCATCCTGATTTATTAAATATGTCGATCGATTGATTGACAAGCTGCTATAAGCGTTAAATGTCTATATTTGATGCTTATACAGTGTAGTGCACTTTGGTTGATGGTTGATTATTCATCGTTGTTGATATATACATGTGTTGTAGAAAATCCATATAATTAACATTATATGGTAATTGATTGGGCCTCATTCCAGTTTCGAGAAAAATAGAAATATTTGAAATAGAATATTTGAAAATAGAAATATGTGAAGCCGTGAGGATTAGATTGACGCCATTTTGACGTGAACGATATTTATATCGATTTTATTCATTTTAAAATGAATATTGAAACGTGATTTCGAAATCGAATATTTTGAAATGAATTGAATTGAAAACGATTTCGAAATGAATTGAATTGAAAACGATTTCGAAATAAATTGAATTGAAAACGATTTCGAAATGAATTGAATTGAAAACGATTTCGAAATGAATTGAATTGAAAACGATTTCGAAATGAATTAAATTGAAAACGATTTCGAAATGAATTGAATTGAAAACGATTTCGAAATGAATTGAATTGAAAACGATTTCGAAATAAATTGAATTGAAAACGATTTCGAAATGAATTGAATTGAAAACGATTTCGAAATGAATTGAATTGAAAACGATTTCGAAATGAATTGAATTGAAAACGATTTCGAAATGAATTGAATTGAAAACGATTTCGAAATGAATTGAATTTTAAAACGATTTCGAAATGAATTGAATTGAAAACGAATTCAAATGGAATTGAAAGCGAATTGAAATGAATTCAAATTGAATTGAAATTTGAACTGAATAGAAATGAATTTTGAAACGAATTTATAAAGAAGAATTCAATTTTGATTTGAATTGAAAAGGAAGTTGAAATTGCTTTTGAAACGAATTTAAAACCATTTATATAATTCGTTTTAAATAGTAATCGACGAAATATATATTATATATATTATATATATAATATAATGGCCTGAATAGAACGCGCCGCGCTGCGGCAGTTCGCGAATTTCGATCATTTGTTTCAAACGGACATTACGGGAGATCCGACCGTCGGATTCTCCTAAAACCGGAACCGTTGGGTTCGTATCGAAAAGAGCTTTCTAATGAATGTTAGAAATTTGAAATCTAACGGTTGGATTTGGAGATACGTCCAAATCAAATTCGAAAAAGGTCGCTGTAAGTGCAGTTCGATGGCCGTTAATGGAAATCGACCGTACGGGCCTTGATAAAATTATTAAAAATAGTAATAATTTGTGTAAAATCATAAGAAATGATTTGTGAAAGTTTGGGATGAAAAACTCCATATTTGAAAAGATAAAAATAGATTTTTATCGAAATGAACTAGTTTTGAACTAGAATTATAATTCTATTTATTTTTAAATAAATAAATTGAATTTGAAATGGTTTTGAAAATAACCAAAATTTCCAATGATTGCATTGGAGTGGATTTGAATCGAAATTGTCTTCGGAATATTTCGATGTTGGAATTCGTGATATTACAGGTGTTGTTATGGAAATTTGAAAGATATATATGTATATCGTTATTTCCAATACGACATTTGTTAATCGTAGAATTTGATATTGAATATAGGCCGATATAGTTTCTATTCAGAGCCTTGTATTGAATATCGAATGTGATTTGGGTTTGTCGTGAATGGTGTCTTCACTAACACTGTTCTTGAACCCAGTTGAGAAAAGATTAAATCTTTTTATTTAGATTTAATGAAGTGTACCAATTAAATGATATTTAATTGGAATTGAATTGATATTGATTTTTGGGTTTATCGTGAACAGTGTTTTAAATAACACTTGTTCTTTAACCCGATAATTAATGGGATGTGACTTTGGGTTTATCGTGAACCGTGTTTTAAATGACACTGATTCTTTAACCCAGTCACAGATTAAAACTAAGTGGAGTTTTAATGAATCTTTAATTAGATTGAAAAGATCGAGAATGGAGTATCACCAGTTTTGCTCCAGGCGATAGTTAAATCTTTAATTAGATTTGAACGTGAAATTTAGAAACTAACTGTCGGTTAGCCAAGCAGAATGGTTTTCTGGATATTGATCTGATGTTGGTTTCGGCCTTCGGGGTTAATATTTGGGGAATTATTCTCTTGATTAATTTACGGTTAGTGACTAATGAACTGGAATGAGGCGTATGTTGTGTTTGTGTAACACTTACTTAAAATATACGCGAGTTATTCGGAAAGACCGGGTTTATCCCATTCTGAATAACTGATACGACGATAAGTCGAAGATGAAGACGATGGTCGAAGACCGGAAGTCTTCACGTCGTTTGGGTGATAACTGATGATCTTGATTGGGCTGTACACCCAAGAAGATGGAAACAGTTAGTGATCGTCCAGACGTACTTGGAGATCGATGGATATGCGGGGTACTAGGTGCCTCCGGTTTCGTTCAGACCCAGAACGGACTTGTAAATGGACTGTGTGTCTGACATCGGATTTCATTCTGTGTGACTGATATCGGTTGCATAGGATGGCTTGCCTGTGTGGCATGCTAAGATGCAAATGATCGAGGCTTCTGTTGAAAAGCAAAGTCTTGTGGTGATGATCAAAGCACGGCCTTTGTGGCGTAGCTTTGTGTAACGTTTACCTCGCGTGTTTCACACCCGGTATGAACCAAAAACGGGAGACGGACCTCAGGGAGGGCATGCGTTTCTTTCTAGCTAGAAGTGGCGTCAGTGGTTTTACACGCCCTGACGAGTTTGACTTATGTGGTTGTTGCTGTTGCGAGGCGCCTCGGTTATATCGGTTTCGGCCGAATGCATTCTGGTCGGCTGACGGACCAGACTTACACCCCATAGGGTGGGGAGACGTATTGTTCAGGCATAATAATCCACTCCGTGTGGACCGGCCCTGACGATCCAAGGCTTGCCTGCGCGCTTGCCTGAGACATGGGCTAGATTGTCTCGAATCGGTTGAGGACTATCTTTTGCCTCGGTTCATAGATGGAAACCCAATTTCCAAATACGAGACTTTGCGGTTTTGATTGTATATCCTATATATGGCGACATAGTGGGATGGGGCGCTCATGCCGCCTATGATTGATACTTATGATTTGAAGTGTTTTATATACTATGCACTTATAATAGTATCAAATGATTTGTTTTAAACGTATCAAGCATTCTTTGGCTGTTATAAGGGAAAACCCTATCCTCGACTGCGTTGCATTGTGTGATGGGACCTGGGTCTTATAACAGCTTCATTTTTCTTTATTTAGCATTGCGCTGTTGGTTTTATGCACTGGTATTCTTGGGAGGAAACCCGTTCCGTGTTATACGGCGTGGTCCCTTGATTTACCTAATGATTTGAAATAAAGATTAATAACTGTTTTAGTTCTCACACCAGTCACATGACTGACCTGGAGTTTATTGTTTTAACCTAAACTCTGGGTGCCCCTATTTTCGACACGGGCAGCTAGTAGTTTTGGTTTTGCAGATTTATATTCACAGGATCCTGGTTTACAGCTGGAACGATATCCGGAAAGCTTTGTATCCGTATATCTCATTCTAGTTGTGTATTGTATTATTTTCCGCTGCTATGTATTTAAATGTAATTTAAATCTCTGATATTTCTGTGTAATATTCATTTATACTCTGTATATTCTTGTAATCTGATGCATTGTTGTAATATACAATGAAACGTTCTTCTGTATGCGTTCTGCTGTGGTTTGTTCTCGAACTATCCGACGCTTTCCTTTACGGGGAAGTTGCGGGTCGTCACACGAAAGACGGGGGGGGGGGGGGGGCTTTAGTGTAAATGTTTATATTTTTATATTTTATTATTTTATTTTATATTTAATTTTTTTTCCCAAACCCTAATTGTTGACTTTTCCTTCTAACTCGGAGTTTCACCCAACGACTGCCGTCCCTAGCGCAATACCCCTATTCCGAACACAATGGGATATGCTGCGTAAGCCAACTCGGACGTTACGACCAGTTTCCGTTAAATTTAAAATATAAATCTTTATATATTCAATTTAAACGCACATTTCAATTTACCGGGGCCACACACTAACTAGAAAAATTCCCGAAAATATTTTCTAGCTTCGTATTGACGATACGGTCCTAACAAAACTAGTTTCGTCGAATTCTGAGATTGTTGGAAAAATGGCCAATTTCCAGTCGATTAAAATCAACTGAAACTGGTCAAACGCGTTTTCCTTTGCCACGCTCACATATTGATTCGAAAAATTATGAAATTTGAAACCTAGCCATAACTTGACATCACGGACCCAACAAAACTGGTTTCGTCGAAATCTGAGGTCGTTTGCAAAATTGCTATTTTTAAGGGCCTTATATATATAAAAATATATATAAATTCCACAGCGACTATTTCTAATTTTAAACTGGACATATCTTATCATTTCTAAAATGAAATCTCAGTTTGTTAACTTCGTTACAAAGATATAATTATACAGATTCAAATATTTCTTGTTTCGTTCAATTCTGACTTATATTGAATTCTGTATATTCATTTGAAATCAGAAATCGAATTTTCGAACTACCGCGCCATTTTCAATTCCTTTTATAATTATATATAATTATTATATATTCTAACGACGACGTATATAATATATACGTTCTAATTATATTCAAAATAAATTTCTCGTCGATATTATTTAAAATAATTCAGATTAAATATTCAAAATTCACTAAAGTTGCCAAAATAAAAATTTCAAACTGGCTCGCATTTTACGGGTTGTTACATTACTGGTGGAAAGATGTATTTGATTGAGCAAGGAGAATCACGAGCTCAACTAAATGAGAGAAGGAAGAAAGTAAACTATTCTCCATGCTTCTAACCCCCAATTTATAGTCAACAACCCTTGCCTTAATGGGCCTCCCAAATCAACCCACTAATGGCTTAGCAAACCTGTACAGAAAAGTGTAGCACTAAAACAGCGATTCCTCCCAAACCGCTAAACCAAATCTTTAATGTGACCACTCTACGGAACTAGCATCACCATTTCCTTTCCAATCAAATTTACCTGAGCACCTGATTCGATCCCAGTCAAAAGTTATTCCCTGTACAAAACTGACAAGGGCAAAATGGTCACAAATAAAATTGGTAAAAATTATGGACATGTCTCACATCCCCATAAACAACATATCAAAATATAAGAATGATCCAACCCTCAGGGAATAAAATAAAAATATTTTATGATCCTATGATACGTAAAATATGGGTTGTTACATTCTTCCCCCCTTTAGCAATTTTTCCCCCGAAATTCCAAACAAGCAATCAAAATAATTATGCATGCCTATCATTCACAATAGCCAATTTACCATCCAAAATAGCAGCCATCAAACCATGCATCCATATCCTTATCCTAGTACGCGGAATTCTTAAAACAACCACAATAGTACAAGTTACAATGACGTACGGTGACACGATATTTATAGGGTCATACCGACGAAGAGTTTCTGATGCATTGCCTTCATTTTCTCTTCCGTTTGCCACATACAATCTTCATCATCCTCACTCCATTGCACCTTGAGTAGCTTAACTGTCTTTTTCCTAAGCTGTTTCGTGTCATTCCCCACAACACAAAGTGGCTTAAAAGGCTTTGTAACTATGGACTCAACTTCTAGGTCTTCGTACTGATCCAGAGATACCACCACATTCGAATCATGCACGCACTTCCGTAGAAACGACACATGGAAAACATTATGCACATTTAACATCTCGGGTAAATCCAATTTATATGCGAGCTTTCCAATCCGCTCAACTATCAGAAATTGCCTAATGAACCTTGAACCTAACTTTCCTTTACTTCTGAATCGAACAACATTCTTCAAAGGAGAAATCTTTGTGAAAACCATGTCGCCAACATTGAATTTCAAATCCTTACGATGCTTATTGGCGTAACTCTTTTGGCGATCCTGGGCTGCCTACATTCGTTGTCGAACGGTCTCCAATCTGAAGTTTTTCTAATCATCTCTAGCCCAAGTATCAATTTATCTCCAGTCTCTAACCAACAAGCCATAGAAGTACACGGTCTACCATACAACGCCTTGTATGGTGCCATCCCAATGCTCGACTTGTAATTGTTATTGTATGAAAACTCGACCAAATGTAGATGGCCTTCCCATGATCCTCCGAAGTCCAATACACAAGCCCTAAGGAGATCTTCCAATACTCGGTTAACTCTTTCGGTTTGGCCATCTGTTTGGGGATGATAAGTCGTACTCAAACACAATTCAGTTCCCAAATCTTCTTGCAAACTCTTCCAATATCCACTCATGAATAATGGATCTCAATCACTCACTATGCTCTTTGGGATACCATGGAATCAAACTATCCATTTTATATAATGCTCAGCCAACTTTGATGTTGTCCTAATCGATTTGATAGGAATATACATTGCACTTTTGGTCAAGTGATCCATGATGATCCAAATTCCTTCGTTTCCTGCCTTGGTTCTAGGTAGTCCTTCGATAAAATTCATCGGTATCTTCTCCCACTTCCACGTAGGAACTTTCAATGGATGAAGCAATCCACTCGGCTTCTTTTTCCAGGTTTCACCAACTGACAGTTCATGCACATGGAAATAAACTTTCCAATATCCCTTTTCTTCTCTTCCCAATAGTAACATCGCTTCATGTCCTAATCCATCTTATTACCACTAGGATGGATCGTCAACTTCGAGTGATGGCATTCCCATAGAGACTCATCTCTCAGTCTGTTGATATCAGGAACAACCAGTCGTCCTTGCTTTCGAAGCCAACCTTCTCGATTGACCACGAAATATTTATCAACTGGTTCCAACTTCTGGATAATCTCGATAAGCTTTGCATCACGCTTTTGGTTCTCGCCAATCCTTTCGATAAGAGTAGGTCTTATCGATAAGCTTGCCAACATTTCAGGCTCCAACTAACACTGTGGTCTGAAATCAAATCCCATCAAGTACTCGAGGCTTTTCCATTCTGAAAACATCGCTCATAATCCTGCATGTCTTCGACTCAACGCATCTGCAACTGTGTTACCTTTACAAGGAGTATAGGCTATACCGAAATCATATGATGCCAGAAACTCTAACCACTTCTGTTGCTAAAGATTCAAATTCTTTTGGGAGAAAAAATACTTCAATGACTTGTGATCTGTAAACAACTCGAATCAAACCCCCAATAGGTTATGTCTCCACACCTTCAGAGAAAACACGATCTATGCCAACTCCAAATCATGAGTTGGATAATTCATCTCGTGCGGCTTCAGATGTCGACTTGCATAGGCCACAACTCTATTTTCTGCATTAGTACTGCTCCTAGTCCAGTACAACATGCATCATGTACACAACCATATCTTTATTTCCACTCGGAATGGTCAGAACAGGAGCGCTCGTCAGTCTCTCCTTCAGGATTCCAAAAGCTTTCTCACACTTTGCATCCCATGTGAACACTTGGTTTTTCGTCGTTAATCCTGTTAACGGTGCAACTATCTTGGAAAAATCCTTGATAAACCATCAGTAATAACCTGCCAAACCAAGGAAACTTCTCACGTTCCGTCGCATTCTTAGGTCTATCCCCAATCTTGGATTGATGCCACGTTAGTGGGGTCAACCGCTATTCCATTTCCAGAAACAATATGGCCTAAGAACCTCACTTCACTCTTCTAGAAGTGACACTTAAAAAACTTAGCCTTCATTTGATGCTTTCGCAAGATTTTCAAAACAACTCGCAAGTCTTTCCTATGTCTTCCTCATTCCGATAGTAAACCAGAATATAATCCATGAACATAAGCACGAACTTGTTCAACTAATCTCTGAAATCCTATTCATAAGATCCATAAAATACGCTGGCGTGTTACTCAACTCAAATGGCATCACCAACCATTCGAAGAAACCAGATGGTGTCCTAAAAGCTGCCTTCGACACGCTATACTTCGCCACTCTCAACTGGTGAAATCCAGTTGCCAAATCCATTTGAGAAAACACTTTGGCCTTGTGAAGCTAATCGAACTATTCATCTATTCTCGGCAACGGATACTTGTTCTTCTTGATCATCTTGTTCAGCTCACGATTATCCATATACAATCTTAAAGATCCATCGACCATGGCTGCAAACACAACTGGTGCACTCATTCAGACACGCTTCTCTGAATGAATCCTTTTCCTAAAAGGTCACAAACTTGCACCACTAACTCTCTTTGTTCCTTAGGCGCCATTTTCTTAAGAGGCATAACGATAGGTCTTGCCCCCACGACTAAATCGATTTTGAACTCAATCTCATGATTCGGCGGTAAGCCTTTGACTTCTTCAAAGACATCATCAAATTCCTTAGCGATTGGCACCGATGACAAGTGTTCCCATGGAATCACAAGCGAATCTAGAAAGCTCACGAAGACACCATCTTTAGGCTTACATCGAATCACAACCTTTTGTGCTTCCACATCCTCGAAATTCTCCTCAAGCCTTTCGCAATCCACTTTTGCCGCATACATCTTGAGCCAATCCATACCCAAGATGATCCCAAACCCAGCGAAGTTCAAAACAGAACAATCACACACAAAAGGATCAACCATGACTCGATAACACAAGACCACGACAAAGCATACACAAATTGGATGAACCCCCAACTGGATTAGTCATAATCAATAGTCTATCACAAATCTCGGGTTCCAAACCCAAGCGACACACAAGCTTATGACAAAATTCTTGTTCTTCTGATAAGGATTCTCAATATACGAACGAGCATATTTGGATAAACCCTAAAAATCAAAAACATAATCGAGCACTGGTCGACCATTTTGTTTCAACTTCAATTTTTTTTTGAATAGAATGGACTTTTGAGCGGTCGAAATGAACGTTGTCTCGAACTTGACTCGGAAATGATTCCATGTAATCCAATCTTCTAGAGTCTCAAGCGTGACAGAGCTCCAACAATCCATGGCTATACCCTACAGCTGTCTTAATGAAAGCTTTCTCCTGGTTGCAATGCCCATGCCCAAGTCTCCAAAAATCCGAATACAAGCATCTAGCTACCCCTGCATCTCAACAGTCGGTTTTGTCCCTTTGAACGGTTTCCTACCAAAAGCAGTGAAGTCCATACAAAGCTTCGCGAAGTCCACAACCCTCGGTAAATGCACCTGAATACCAACATCTACCGCGGCTTTTCCTGAAGCGGGGACCTTCCTCTTGTTCGCAACCATCATAGGCTCGAACATAGCTGGGTAATCTGGTGTACTGCCATCGCCCCCTCCAGGAACAGTCGCCCCCCTAACAGTGTCTCGACAATCAAAGACTCATTCTAAATCTGAAAAATAGAATGATTAGTCCACTTTCGAGAAAAACTACAATGGAATTCAAACGTAATTATACTATACACTAAAATATATTATATACACCTATCAGAAATCTACAAATATGTCTCTCATACGTTATTATGTCTTTGAACTTTGGCTAAAATCGATTAATCAGAGCTCAGATACCAAATGTGACGACCGCCCATAACTCCTGCACTTAACAAGGAAAATAACGCGCTGAAAGATGTGATAGGAAGTTATGGACGATCATCGAGGTAGGAAAACACAAGTGGAACCTGTCGTATAACTCAAAGCACAAGGTTAACGTATAATAGAACATGCGCAACATGCAATAATAGTGAAGCAGGATTGAGCAGAATCTAAAACTTTTCCATATCACCATGAAAATATCCATACAACCTTGGATAACACTATAAGAGTTTGTACAATAAGCCTCACTAAAAACATTCAGAGAATACATCACACAGTAGAAATAATAAATACTAGATAGTAGAAAATAATACGCCAGCCTCCATCTCGTCATCGCATAGCAGCATCGTCCTCACCAAAATCAACTACCTTTTACCTGCTACTCAGCCTGCCCATCCAACACATGGATGAAAAACCCAAGGTAATAAGAGGAAACATTAAACCTTAAGTCATACAACAGTCTTAGTGAGCGATAAAATATCTATCTAACATCATCAATAAAGTATATGAGAATAGGCAGATTAATCAACTAATCTACCAACATCAACCGAGAAGAACCCAAACACGTCTTCCCCACATCCGACAGTGATAGCCTTTACAACAGCTAGAGAAAAACATAGCAGACATAGCATAGCAATTAGTTATCCAGTGTAGACCATCCTAAACGATATTAACATCCACCAAGCACAAACTACGAAGGCCTAAACCAACATTCGACAAGCAACCAAGAGATATCTCCTTCGATATCGAACAATCCATAAGACGATACAAGAAAAACAATCAAACATACATGACTCTGGCTATCACTGCCTATCCTGCTTCAAAACCCTCATTAATCGTATGATTGGCCAACCTTGCCATACGTCAATGGTTAATGGTAACCCCGGTTATAACAAAAACTCCATACACCTTTCAACGATACGTAACTAGGCCTTTCAATGATACCCAGGGTACTCGACCATACAACCGGTCTTTTAGATGTCTCTATTATACCCCTTCTTTGAGTCTGCTAGAACATACGACGATGATAATCTCTCATCCTTCAATATCTCTAGTCGTCCTCTTTGACGGCTATTCATGGCTCAAGAAACCTTCTAGAGCAACTATTATCCACGAACTCGCAACTTTGAGTCGTCTTCACATTCGTTGCATTTCAACGATCAATGAACACTTTACAACACTTTGAAGATTCCAATATGGATTCACGTCGAAGCTACAACTAGCATCGAACCAAAAATAAACTTTTCTTGATCATATATTTTTATTGATCATTCACCTATCCATCACTTCAGGTCCATTATTGCAGGTCCATTACTGCAGGTCCGTAACTGCAGGTCCGTCATTGCAGGTCCATCTCTGCAGGTCCATTACTGCAGGTCCATCTTTGTAGGTCCATCACTGCAGGTCCATAATTGCAGGTCCTTCTCTGCAGGTCCATCACTGCAGGTCCATAACTACAGGTCCATCTCGGCAAGTCCATCACTGCAGGTCCATCATTGCATGTCCATACTTTTCGATCCATCAAACCTTCTAGTCCATCAAACCTTCCAGTCAAATGTTACAGTCAAACCTTCCAGTCAAACGTTGTAGTCGAACGTTCCCATCAAACGTTCTGATCCATCAAACGTTCTGATCCATCACCTTCCAGTTCATCAAACTGTTCAGTCCATCAAACCTTCTAATCCATCAAACGTTTTAATCCATCAAACCTTCCAGTCCATGAAACATGCCGATCCACCGAATGTTCCGATCCATCAAACCTTCCAATCCATCAAACCTTATGATCCGTCAAATGTTCCAGTCCATACTTTCTGCAGCTTTTGTAAATTGCTATCGTGTCCAGAAACTTTCCGATCCATCCAGAAATGTGTCTGATCCATCCTAGAACTACCAATCCATCTCAAACACCACCGATCCAACTCAAACACCACCGATTCAAATTCGATCAACAAATCAACCATTGATTCAAGCAATAATCAACAAACATT
Source organism: Allium sativum (assembly GCA_030737875.1). Lineage (NCBI taxonomy): Eukaryota > Viridiplantae > Streptophyta > Magnoliopsida > Asparagales > Amaryllidaceae > Allium > Allium sativum. The sequence goes on from CM060913.1 coordinate 42,828,041, forward strand.
AAAAGAACAATTCAACAAATGATCAAATCAATAAGCGGATCTAAATATATATAGAGTTAACAAATGAAATTACTGTTTAAAAAATTACTAGATTGGATCCTATGGTGATATGAATTAAAACCATACTTACATCGATTAGATATATGCAAAAACAACTTAAAATGATGAATATAAGATCAAATAACCCATATACTTAATTGAATCTGTGTGAGAGACGCTTATCCCTCACCAATTCTTCGAATTAACTCGAAATCGCTAAATTCTCAATCCGGACAGCGAAGAATATGCTTCAAACCTCTTGATTTGATGCAATATCTCTTCACTTGACGTAGATCTAGCTTCAAACGAAGCAGATCTTCGATTCTCTTATGTAGATTTATATTTTAATAGTGGAAATGTGTATTTGATTGAGCAAGGAGAATCACGAGCTCATCCAAATGAGAGAATGAAGAAAGTAAACTATTCTCCATGCCTCTAACCCCCTATTTATAGCCAACAACCCTTGCTTTAATTGGCCTCCCAAATCAGCCCACTGTTGGCTTAGCAAACCTGTACAAAAAATATGTAGTATCAAAACAGTGATTCCTCCCAAACCGCTGAACCAAATCCTTAATGTGAACAATCTACGGAATTGACATCATCGTTCCCTTTTTAATGAAATCTATCTCAACACCTGATTCGATCTCAGTCAAAAATTATCCCCTATACAAAACTGATAGGGGAAAAATGATCACAAATAAAATTGGTAAAAATTATGGACATGTTTCACATCCCCATAAACAACGTATCAAAATATGAGAATGATCCAACCCTTAGGGAATAAAATAAAAATATTTTACGATCCTCCGAAATGTAAAATACGGGCTTTTACAGTTGATTTTCTGGCCTTTTTATAATACGATCCGGATCAATCATGGCATTTTAGATTTCTATGGATTTAACGGATTATCTAGAACACCTTTTCCTTTATAAAGAAAGAAATGTTCTGAGAGGCAAAATGTTGACATGCTTTTTTGTCAAAGGCTGTCGCACGTCAAGTTTCTGGTTAGCAATGCACTCAAGCATTAAGAACATCGTCAGCAAACACAAGGCAATTTGGTCGAAGTCGCAACGCAAACATAAAATGGACCAAAATCCCTTTAGATGACCTCTTTTGGGCCCGAAAATGTCGATTACGGTGCTATACACCATAACACTTCTAGCCCTTAAAATTAGCTTCAGGTACAACTTTCGTTTGGCCCAAACGGCCTAGTGGTTTGAAAGTTACGCCCGTTTCCGTAGATGTGTATAGAAATGTCTTCATGGTCTTTTCTGAGAACTCGAATTCTATCAGGAGGACTACTCTGGATTTGGGTACAAACTTGCATCGATCGACGTTCGCATGGACGAGGTGATAGAGCATTGGAAAACTTTGTTTACGCATGATTGAAGGCATTGGGTCGAGGTCTCGGGTCGGGTCGGATTACTTGGTTCGAAAGGAAGCAGCATATCTCCATCAACTTGGCACACATCCGATTCGAAAAAGCGGGTCGAACCGATCGGGTTGAATCTGACCTGCACCCAGCCCACAACTCAACTTTCTAGCCAAGTTCACACAAGATGGGATGAGCATGGACCCGACCAGACCAACCTGAAGCGGCTGCAACTACATATCAACGTGATCCTACTTTCAAGGCATGTTCATCTCCTATTTTACCGGTTCAAGGTCCACATGGGTTCACACGATCAAAGGAGAACATTTCCACTCTCCCACTACAATTCTGAGGCACGCTGGATGGCTTACACGTTTCATTAGACCCAAATGGCCCTACAGGCTATAAATACATGGTTTTGTGGCATTTTGAAGGATCTATTTGGCTCCTCCATTAACATGGCTTCCTCTATTACTCTCTACATACATCTAAGCTGTATTCGCCACACAAGAACACGAGGATTTCGTGTATGAACTTCTTATTTCTTACTTCTTTTCGTTGTAAACACGAGGATTTCGTGTATAATCTTGAGTGAATTGTACTTGTATAATGAGTTCTTATGGATTGTAAGTCTTGCTCTTGTAACTTATTAGCATTCAGGAAGCTATAAAGAGGACGTAGGCAAGTATTTTTCCGAACCACTATAAAAATATCGCATGTGCCTTTGTTATTTATTGCATTTATTCTCTGTGATCTGTGTTTGTGAGGATTTCACACTTCATTGGGCGTTAGTGTCACTTTTCGATCTAACAATATTGCTGATGCAGACCAGGTATAAATTAATCATCGACAAATGGCTTTTAGTAGATCAGTAAATGACTATTGGACACACATACGTACGTACATATACATATGTACATACATATGGTGAAGATGACACTTCTTATCCTCATATTCACTGTCATGCGAAAGCAAATGATAACCAAATAACTAACAAATCGGTGTCTCATACCACCACATTTACTAACATTTTTATTTAGTTCTCATACATCACACTCGCCCTTTAGTACACTATATAACAAGTACAAATACTGAAAGTTTCATACCAAACAGTATCACTAAATAGTTTATTCAAATTTCCCGTAACACAGAATATAAATATTATAAATCTTATGAAATATGTCATCACTGTATCATAACAAATCATCAAACAACTCAATATTGACAGTGAATCGCTCATATAATCCTATTCAACATATAAGCTAATCTTTAAAGAAAGTAATATAAATTAAATTATTCAAATAAATGAAATAATTGCCAACAATTCCTTATTTAACAATAAACCTTTATAAAAAAATAATACTTGGAAATAGATATGTAATATACACATTAAATAATAAATCAACGTTGTTTATCAATTCCAATATAAGATTCAATTTATTTTAGTACCTTATACTTTTTTTCCAAAGCTCAAATTACTTTACACATCAGAAATGATTATGGTAACAAATATAGAATACTCTATATTTGAAACACTTAAAAAAATAAATTTATAAACTGTCGAGAATAATTTTTTCATTTCAAGATTATAATTTATAATTCAAACAATTACTAAATATTCAAAAAATCATGTAATATCACTTTACTTTTATTTAAATATTTTCTATATCAATTTTTTTACCATTCATTACATACATCGTTTACTGGGGACCACGATGCTCTGCGCAATGACTCCACTCCCTCTCCTAACCGCAAGTCCAAATCTTGGTTTTCCTCTTCTTCAAGAGCGCGCCCAGCCTCTTTCACCAGATTTGGTCGGAAATTCTCCTCTCCACACTCTGTTGACCCTCCTTCTAAGTCAGCTTCCCTGTCCGATTCATCTCAGAAAGTTGATGAAACTGTGCATGCCGCTGTCAATCCTTTTTTCTCCTTGGTTGATGAGATTCCGAAATGGTACTATTCAGCGCGTCCAGCTGCTTTCATTCCCTGTTTGTAAGTCCCCTTTATCTCCTCTCCTTGCAAAGCGCAAAGTGAATGGCCTGTATTGGGTTCTCCGCTAAGTAATGCTGTAACTGTCGAATCTTTGGATGAAACTGGAAAAACAGAAATGAGTGTATCACCTGGTCTAGTAAGTGGCATTGGTCGGCCTATTGATGTGGCTAGTCCGGTGTGTGCTGGATTGAAGTCAGAGTCCCCTAATGCTCTCAATCCAATTGATAATTAAATCTGCTCGAAAGGTGTTTGTAATAATGCAAAAGTGAGCTATCCAAGGGCCAATTGGACTTCTCTCTTCGTTGCCCTTCTGCTTACTGCAAGGAATTATAGGCCTACATATTTCGTTATCCCGTTTACCAAATCTGGCTCAAATCCGCATCCTGAGCTACTTGTTGAAGCTGTTTCTTTTTGGAGGAACCAGCTAGTGGGTTTCTTCCTTGATGCATCCCCCGGACGTTGATATGTTCCTTGCATGTCGTAACATGTGGAAACTACATGGCGAGTTGCAAATCATGCCAGTAGATGGTATGTTTTACTTGATGTTTTTGTCTGATGAGGAAAGAATTAAAGTGCTAGAAGCTGCCATTTCCATTATTGGTGGAAAACCATTTGTTTTTACAACATCGAATCCCTCTATTGATAAAGCTAGAGAGCAAGTACTATCGATTCCTGTTTGGACACAGTTTACGCACGTTCTTTTAGCTTTACAAGCTTAAATATTTTGATTCTAAGAGCATTCCCAGCAGTACACCCTATTTGGAGCGTGAATCGCTCTTTTTGAGTGTGAATTCCCCCACCGTTCCAGCAGTGGGTTGGGGGACGCTCCATTGTTTTTTTTATTTTTAAATTTTACCGTAAACGGTTTTCTGAAAACCGTTTATGGGTTAAACGGTTTTCAGAAAACCGTTTAACCCAAAAAGTGTTTTCTGAAAACCGTTTTTTATTTCATAATTTTTAAAATATGGTCGAAAGGCCAAAATGTAGTTAACGGGTGTAAAAATTAAATAAAAAATAATATATAATATATATAGAGCCGTTTTGAAATATTAGAATAAAATATGTCTAAATAAAGTCTGTGTCGAATATTAAAATATACTTTAAACAAATAACCGTTGCTGAATAGTAAAATACAATTCAAATTTATAGCCGTTGCAAAATATCATAATTCTGTTTGAATTTATAGTCGTTAACGAATATATTTTTTATATGTTATTATTTATATAGCCGTTGCAACTGTGGATTGAAGAAGCTATAAAACCACTTTAGGTATGCACATTTAGCTTCACAACACAAAAATGTCTCATAATGTCTACAACGACGATGTTTTTTACGAATCAGATGCACAAACTGAAGATTTAATATACTATAGCCAGAATGGTCTGGATGATACTGATTCCGATTTCGACGAAGGCGATGATTTGTTCGGGCATACAAAATTTCTTCAGTTTTCTTCAGATAGCTCGACCGATAGCGATAATTTACAGATTATGATGCAAGCTGTTGTCGTGCAACAATTAAAGATTAACCAACATTTCCTAACGGAAGGATCATCTAGGGGTACTCGAGGAGGCAGCGTGTACGGTCGTGTAGACAAATAGAAGATGCGGGATCATAAAGGAGGTACTGCAAGATTACTTAAAGATTATTTCAATACCCCCTGTACGTATGGTCCTGACGACTTTAGATGCCGTTTTCGTATGAGCAAGAATATGTTTATGTGCATTTTCAATGGAGTTGTTGAACACGATAATTATTTCGTTCAAAAACGTAATAGTGCTGGTACCTTGGGATGTTCGCCGTACCAAAAAATTATAGGCGCATTACGTGTAATAGCTTATGGAATAGCTCCAGATGCGTTTGATGAGGTTGTCCGAATGGGTGAGAGTACTATTACCTTAAGCCTTGAAAGGTTTTGTGTAGCCATAATTGAAATGTATGGTGAGGAGTATCTACGTGCTCCGACGCAAAGCGATACCAACAAATTGAAAAGGTTAGGAGCCAAAAGAGGATTTCCCGGCATGTTAGGCAGTCTAGACTGTATGCATTGGGAATGGAAAAACCGTCCTACAGCATGGCACAGTCAATTTATTGGACATTATCCTAAAGCGACAATGATACTTGAAGCTGTTGCTTCACATGATATATGGTTTTGGCATGCATTTTTCGGATGTCCTGGCTCAATGAACGATATTAATGTACTTCACCAATCACATTTGTTTAAGAGCCTTGCACATAGAAAAGCACCTGCCTGTGATTTTAATATTGCAGGAAATACGTATGACATGGGGTATTATTTAGCAGATGGCATCTATCCTTCTTTGGGTACGCTTGTCAAAACAATTTCAGCTCCAGAAACAGAGAAAGAAAAATACTATGCTAAAAGGAAAGCGACAGCGAGAAAAGACGTAGAACGTGCTTTCGGGGTTCTCCAAGCTAGGTTTGCCATTGTAAAAAACCCTGTTAAATTATTTAAGCCACAGGTTTTGAGCAACATTATGCGTGCTTGTATTATAATGCATAACATGGATCACTGAAGAAGAAAGAGGAACATTTCCGTCTTATTTGGGGTATGATTCAGATAACACCGCAACTGTTGTTGCTGATAGAAATCCAGCGACTCTTGAGGTATTTCTTAGGCGACTGCGTAAAATTAAGTATAGGGAGGTCCATAGTAAACTGCAGGACAACCTGGTTGAGCACTTATGGCATACGAAAGGTACTGCTTAGATATAGTTTATGCGGTTGTTGAACTATTGTAACGTTGTAGTACTCGATTATTGTATTGTTTTATGTATTTTAAATGTATCGCATTTCTATTTTATATTGTAGCTAATATGCAAAATGCACGTTTGATGAGGTTTACCCAAACTGTATGTAACTCCTTAACTTCTTAAACGCCTTAACTCATTATTTACACGAAGAATCAAAAGAGGACAACCCAAACTATATGTAACTCCTTAAACGCCTTAACTCTTTATTTTCACAATTCAAAAGAGGACGATCCAAACTGTATGTAACTCCTTGAACGCCTTAACTCTTTATTTTCACAATTCAAAAGAGGACGACCACCAATTCTTTAACTCCTTGACTCTTTCTTTCCAACATGACTTTTAATGTTAGTGGAGCACGACTTTTAATGTGAGTGGAGTAAGCCATTTTAATGTTCATGGAGCATGACTTATTATAGTGTCCATAGACTAGTCATTTCAGTTGAATAACACACATAATATAGTTATGAATTGAAATTGAACTCTACGGATACATCCAAACTTTCCAACTACATAAACCAAACGATACATATTGAATACGACACATAATATAACGATATACTACTCAAACTGTATAATATGATTGTACCATAACCCGTACGCTTCGTGGCCGACGAAGTTAGAATGGTACTTGAAAAGATAAAGTGAGTCGCATGTCGACCGTTTCTCCTGAAAGACGCCATCCTTTTTTATCTCATCAATTACTTTGCGGTAATTCATACAATCGGTATTAAATAAGCAGAAAGCACTTCTGGTTGCTAAGTTTGGCCTCTGTATTCTACAACTAGTATGATTGTTGTAAAAATCATTGAGGGTTGCCCAAAAATCTTGATCTACCTCTTCTTCCATATGTAGTACGTCTGCTTCAATGTACGCCTTCATCAAAACAACGTAGTCTGAAGCAGTCCAAGTTTCGTTTGCCATTTCGAAGTGTGTTGTTAAACTACAATTCAAATGTTTAATGTAGGCAAGGCAAAGCAAAGCAAAGTAAAGTAAAGTAAAGCATCACACCATTCAAGGGAATCATTAAAGTTGATTTGATTGGAAAACACATTGCAGAACATTGAATGGCATATTGTAATTATCAAGCCTACTTGCATCCTTTGCCTTCATAAATACGGGGGTATGGTAGTTTTCTTCATACTCACAAACAATTCCAATTCTAAGCAAACAACAATGTCTGATCCCAACCACAACAATTTCTCTGGCTATACCGGTGATAACATTGGTAATTTTACTAGTTTATTATCTCAAGCCGAAGGCCCGTCAATGAGTCCATCCCCTTTCCTAACTCCAGAACAAAGTCAATTTCTCCACTAATTAAACCTCACTCAGCAGTACGGTACCATGTATGGCCAACTTCATAATCAAAACATACACCAAGAGATGGTTGCTCCGACCCCGGTACCTGACAAAGGACAAACCAAGGCCAAGCGGGCTTACACCAAGCGAAAAACAAAACAAACTCATGCTCAAAGTGGCATGGAAAAAACTGTAGCGACTGGAAAAATATGGAAAGCAGCTAACTATAAACTAATGCATGGGTAAACGCGTCTGTCGTTGCTGAAGGCCGTTCTGGTGGTAAGTTTTTCTACCAGAGGGTTAATGATTTGTACAATGGAGATCCTGAATGCGTAACACGGAGATCAATTGAGAGCACGAAGACTGTATGGTATAATTTGAATACTATGTGTACCAAGTACAAAGGGATAAAAGCAATAAGGGGGGATTCGCTTAGAAGCGGTCAAACATTCAGAGATTTAAAGGACGATTATGATAGCATCTATCGTGACACCTGTAAAACTGAATTCATTGCTCATGAAGCATTGGAAATTCTTTCTTTTTGTCCATGTTGGGCCAATCTATGCGAAACCGATGATGTTTATCTTGTAGACACTGAAGAATCTAACTTAAGAAATGTAGCTTCTAGACTTTTGGTGGATTCATCCCCGGGAAATACAGGTGAACATCCTATGGCTACAGACGAGGATGGGAATAACAGTACACCTATGACTCCTAACTCGGGAATGCTGTATGGTGGGGTTGAAACAAGGGCAGAAGGAATAAAATCAAGCAAGAGAGCACTACTGAGAAATAAGGAAACAAATGATTTGGCAGCGTCTAGTGATAAACTAACTTCGTTGTTAAGTGATATATCACTTGCATTTGTCTCCAACAAAGAAGACCGTGAAAAGCGTAAAGATAAGAAGCTGCAGATCATGGAGATGCAACTGCAGCAAGATGCCGCTAGAACTACAGCTCTCATTCAAAGAACTACTTATAAAGAAAAACGTGAAAGATGTTTGAAGGAAAAGGAAGAGGAGGAGTATCTATTAAGAGATATATCTCATTTGACTGGACAGGCCCTTCAGTATGCTATAGCAAAATAAGATCCTATATTCAGGGCTCAACAGAAACGATATCAGGAAGAAGAAGGAAGTCCCGAGATGTAGACACAGTCTATGTTGCTATTTCGAGTGTGTTGTATCCTAGCTTTATTTTTCTAAGTTGGTTGTAATGTTGTTAGAGCATTCCCAGCAGTACACCCTATTTGGAGTGTGGATCGCTCTTTTTGAGCGTGAATTCCCCCTACCGTTCCAGCAGTGGGTGGGGGGACGCTCCATTGTTTTTTATTTCTGCCTTGTTGTATCCTAGTTTTAGTTTTCTATGTTGGGTGTATTGTTTTGTGGGTTATTAAAAAAATTTAACAAGTTTTAAGTAATATATATATTTGTAATGCGTATATGAGATTCAAACTTCTTTTACGTTGCTATCAAGTATGCGTGCATACCTAAAACTATGTTTAAAAGGTAATTAAAATTGTGCGGTAAGTGTTGGATACAAAAACGTAATCCGAACATTAAAAAACACTTCGAAAACTTGAAAGCATATAGATTTTCAAAAGGGTGCGTTTTTTATAGGTCCTTATTAAGTTTCAAAATGTAAAAAAAACTCGGTGATAAAAATAATATAGAAAACATCCCTATTTTTGAATTTCCGCTAAAAAAATTCCAGATCTACCCTTACACACCTAAAAAACTATCCAACAACTGTTTGTCCTCATTTACTCAGTCTATCGCTCCTATTATCTCGCTCATAAACCTAATCCAACAATTCTGGAAAACAATCGAATACTCCAACAGCGTTTTTTTTTTTTTTTTTTTACGAAAAACTAGACAAATATATACATATATTACGTAAAATGATTTTTTTATTAGTTTTTTTTTTACGAAAAACTAGACAATTATATACATATATTACGTAAAATTGCATACATTTATGCAACTAAGTGTAATAATTGCATACATATATTTATATTATGCAGAAAATAAATTATTAGTTTTGCGCAACTAAGTGAAATAATCGCATACGTATACAGAACTGTACTGCATAATTGCTGAAACAAAAGAAACGACAAAAAAGTAAATACAGATAATTATAACAAGATGCATATATATATATGCAAATAACAGAAATATGTGCATATATACTTACATGAAAATTTTCATAACATTTACATGTAATACATCAAAAAATAAGTACAGAACACATTTACATGTACTACATCAAAAATTTCAGAACATTTACAAAGCAGAGATGATGGTCTTTTGAAGAACAAATAATTTTGTTAAGACCCAGATTATTGCGCAAACCACATCTAGTAGTCTCTGTAGAAATACATGTAGATTTCAATTATTTGGAAAAGGATGGACGACCAATCTTCAACAACACGATAACACCAATATCCGCTGGAACACTGTTATAAAAAAAAAGAAAATCAACATTAATAAGATTAATGTGCAGTAACCTAAATTACAAAAACTGCTTCAGAATTATATAAATACATGTGCACAATTCAGCAAAATAACAATAATTTCTGAATATTTATATGCAAGTATTCTACATATATGCATAGAAATATGAATATATTTGTAAAATAATATGTTTTTCTGTTTGTTTGATAAAAAATTGCATACATATATGCATATATTAAGAATAAATGCATACTTGTCCGTAACTTAAATGTAATAAAACCTGCTGCGCCAATTAAATGTAAAATATCAAAAGGATATTTTACATTGTTTGCTGGAATACAGAGTAAAAGCCAGATCTTGAAACAAATTGATTATAGAAATACTAAAATTCCAAATCTATCAAATTTGTAACTCTGACACAGTCCACTTGCTCAAGCATTTCTTCACCTCAATAACGATACTAACACCATAATCAATCCATGATTTAAAAATTCCTTTTTTCCAGATCTTTATAACATTAATAATCTTAATGCGTACAATTCAGCAAAAAACAATAATTTCTGAATATTTATATGCAAGTATTCCAGATATATGCACAAAAATATGAATATATTTGTATAATAATATGTTTTTCTGTTTGTTTGATAAAAAATTGCATACATATATGCATATATTAAGAATAAATGCATACTTGTCCACAACTTTTTATCAGAAGTTCAGCAAACTTCCACGAGTTTTTACAATGGTTTCGTGAATTTATGTTTTTTACAAGTCCTTGTCATATGAAAAATCGTATTTTTATGCTAATAAAAACCTAATATTTATCCTGCAAGTAAAATCAGAAAGAATAGAAAAAAAAATCACAATGGTTTGCTGTGGACGGTTTGAGAGGCCATCGACCTCCAGTGCTTGACGCTGATGCCTGCACTGACAAGCTGAGGAGGAAAACTGACGCCGCTGCCTGCGCCGATGCCTGACGCCGTTGGAGATTTGTGGAAGCCGCCTGGAATGATGTCGCTGCCTGGTTGGTGCCGCGAGATAATTGATGCGTTTGCTGAGATGAGGAAGATGCTGTAGATGAGGAAGATGATGTAGATGAGGTTGCTGAGATGAGGAAGATGCCGTGAGTAACAGTAGAGGACGAGAGTTGCTGAGATGAGTGAAAGATGGAGCCGTCGCCGCCATGGATTTGAAAATTTTGTTTCTGTAGAAAATAAAACCCTAATACGTAACATATAGTGAAAAACACACCGTTAAAATCGAATGAGGGCATTTCCCAAAAAAAAAAGCTGCGTTTTAAAAATAGGGATGAAATTTATATGTTTCAAAAGGGGAGGATGTGAGCCTAATTAACTTTAGTTTTAAGGATGTGAGACTAATTTTCACTTTTCAAAAATCCATGGTTTAAATCAATTCGAAAACTTAAAGTTAGATAAATTTACAAATTAATTTACACATACTAAATTAACACAACAAAAATTTGATTATTTAAAAAAAAAAAAACATGTTTTATACGGTTCTCATAAAACCGTACAAAAAGGGTTTTATGAAAACCGAAAATACACTAAACGGTTTTCATAAAACCGTTTATATCTTAAACGATTTTATGAAAACCGTTTAGTGTTTATTCGGTTTTCTTAAAAACGTTCATGTCTCGCTGCTCTATTTTGTGAAATGGCAAGCGTGGCCATTTCACTTCCTCCCCCACACCCGTATCCCTTCTGCTGGAGAGCGTGGAAAACTATTTCCTCCCCATTTCGAGCGTTCTCCCCACTGCTGGGAGTGCTCTAATACAATAGCAAGAAGGAATCTAGTCTATGCTAGAGCGCTAATTGAAATTACTACAGACGGATGCCCTCCCTCACAGATTAAAGTATGCGTCGATAACCATGTTTACTTGGTAGATGTGATCTATTAGTGGTAAACCGACATATGTACTACTTGTAAGTCCTTTGGACATGCTGCAAATTCTTGCAAAGTGGCGGTTGATAGACCTATTACGGTGAAGATTCCTCTTTCGAAGCCACCTTCTAATCGTGGGGTTCCCAAGATTTATTTGGTGGATTCACATCCTACTGCTTCATGGGTCATTTGGATGATGTTGTGGATCATGTTCCCCATCTTGCCTGATCCCGTTATTTCAGATCAATTTGGCAATATTGGTATTAGAAAAGAAACTAGATTTATCTATTCAGAAACTGGGAGAGAATTGATCCACACAGTTTCTAAGATGCACTTTGCGATAGATGGCGTATACTATTATAAGTATATTAGTGGCATTGTTGACCGAGAAAAAAATTATCGTCGGATAGGTGATGATTTGGTTATGTGGGATGTAGGTGAACTTAGATTATAGTAATACTACGATATGATAATGCAAGATGTCTCTTGGGACAGAAAATTTCTTTTCAATCTGTAATCATCTGACTATACTACTAACCCGGCTGGTCATTTTGTAGTTCGTGATTGGTATATGACACCATCCACCATCGTCAGGGGTGCTTGCATCCCTGCTTAGGAGGTCATGTTTGTAGTAGCGGACACTCTCAACTCTATTCTTGTTTCATTTTTGTGCGCTGTCACCTTAAACGAGCTTTCAGTGTCCTGGCACTTCAAACCCGCTCCTTGTAATTAGGTGAATTGTCTAACTCGTGTACTATATTGTAATCATCATTTATTATAATGGAAAGTGGTTGTAGCAACTATAAAAACCGGTCGGCTTTGCCCTAAAATATATTTTCTATAGTCAAATACTATTATAAAATAAATTTACAAGTCATATAATAAATTATATTTATTTCAAATCATGTAGGATACCTAAAAATCTTCCCCTTTTATTCTATACATTAGAAATAAAATAATTTCGCTTCTTAAAATTAAATTCAACATTTCAAATAATATATGAGAAAATAAATTTATTTTACCCATAAATTTATTTAATTATAAATAGACTACAACATAAGACTAAAATTGTAATATAATTTATTAAGACTTCAAATAATATTATAAAATCAGAAAATCATTCGGACATCCGAAAATATCGGTCAAGGAGCAAAATTTTCCAAAATCATTAATAATCATAAGTACAACTTCTTATTGTGTAATTGAGATTAATTCTATCTAATTTTGGATATTGATAAAATATCATAATACAAGTACAATTCCGCAAACTGAAATGTAAACGGGAAGCATCTCCTTTGCATTTAAAACATCAAACAAACATAAAACTATGCATAAACCGATCAAATTCAAGAGGCATCCAAATAAATATGCTAATCAAATAATATATCCAAATTATTCAGTGGTTATTCACCAGCAACTGAGCCAAACATGTAAGATCAGCTCATTAAAGCTATTTTCCTAACTTTTCTATTACTCATGCTCGACTTCCTTCACCATGTTGTTTGCTTTAATATCATTGCCAAAGATGCCTTAAACCACTCCAACAAGCACTATCAAGTGCTGCCCATCTCAAGCGACCTCAACATCATGGCAATCACACCTTTTCACCCTTGCAACCTCCTAAAATTGCAACCCTCACTAATGTGAATTCAAGATTTTATGGAAGTTCCTCCATTTCAAATTGCAGGTGTTGCACATTGTAGCACCGCCTGGTTAAGCGATTTATCTCATGGCATATATCGTTTGGAGCATAACCAAATTCCCTTCCACTTCATATGTTCACTTGAGACCTAAACACCTCCTTGCCTTCAATTAAGTTCGATCGTAGATAATTAACTTTTTTCTTTTAAACAAAGTTATGACTTGAAGGATTAAGGAATTCAGGATGAGGTATGGTTAATTTAAGAGGGCATTAGGCTTGATTAAAAAGCCATCCTCCTTTCCGTAAGCGCGAATAGAATTGATGCTATGAAGTGTTGTTTTTTATGGTACGATTTTATTTCAATTACCCACTAAATTTATTGATTAATTGTAATAACCCGGAAATCCGAGCCAATTTAAAATTTTTATTTTGGCAATTTTAGTGAATTTTGAGTATTTAAAATGAATTATTTTAAATAATAACGACGAAAAATTTAGCTTGAATGGAATTAAAACATATATATTTATATACGTCGTCGTTAGAATATAAATATTTATTTATATATATAAAAGGAATTGAAAATGGCGCGGTAGTTCGATAATTCGATTTCAAAATTCAAATGAATGTACAGGATTCAAAATAAACCGGATTTTAGTGAAACCAAAAATATTTGAATCTAATTGGGAATATCTTTCCAACGAATCCAAAAAATTGAAATTTCATAGTGGGGGTAAAAAGTTATGTCCAGTTGAAAATTCAGAATAGTCGCTATGGAATTTCGGCCCTTAAAAATGACCATTTTGCAAACGACCTCGGTTTTCGACGAAACCACTTTTGTTGGATCCGCGATGTCAAATTATTGCTAGGTATCAAATTTCGTAATTTTTCGAATCAATATGTGAGCGTGGCAAAGGAAAATGTGTTTCACCGGTTTAAGTTGATTTTAATCGACTGGAAAATGGCCATTTTTCAAACGGTCTCAGAATTCGGTGAAACTAGTTTTGTTAGGACTGTATCGTCAATACGAAGCTAGAAAATATTTTTCTGGAATTTTTCGCGTTATTATGTGACCCCAGTAAATTGAAATGCGCGTTCAAATTCAATATATAGAGTTATATGTTGATTTTGACGAAAACTGACCGAAATGATCGAATCAGCTTACGATACATATCCCATTGTGTTCGGAATGGGGGTATTTAGTTAGGGACGATAGTTGTTGGGTGTCGTTTAGAGTTCAGATGAAAAGTCAACCTTTATGAAGATTAAAATGAAAATAAATTAATGAATTATAACTTCCTCTTTACATTAACCCCCCCTCTTTTCTTCCACGATTTAACTCAAAAAAAATATATCGATCCTTCAAATTGATGGCGGAAGTCGCCATCGCCACCACCGCAGGGGGGCTCCGATCGACGCGCCCACGACTGGACACCCCTCTCTCCCCTCCGCACCGCTGCCCTTCCTCCAATGCGCGAAGACGCAACCCTAATGCCTGAAACCCTGACCGACGCGCCCAAACCCTCTTTAATCCACCGCACCACCCCGACAGCCGCCTCCCCTAATGGTGAGCCCCTCCGATCAACCACCCCCCTTCCCCTTCGCGCTACTCTCCCTTCTCTCCCCTTCCATTTTCTTCGATCCGCAACCCTCCCCCTTCTCGAGAGCAGCCGCCGCCGCAAGCAAAGAGGACCCTCGACCGTCGATAGTGAATGCCCCCCCTCTCTTAATTTTTACAGTAAGTTTCTTTTATACATTTATTTACTTCTTTTATTTATTTTCTATAAAATCGGTTTTAAAAATTTAGAAATTCAATTTTATATGCAAACACAAACAAGTGATTTTTTATTTATTTTTATAGACCAAAAGGATTTGATTTTTGAAAACGAAAAGAAAGGAGAGATTTTTATATAATCAAAGATGATATTTTTATAGATGTAGAGAAATAAAAATTCGATTTTTATCTATATGAATTTGAAATAAAAATTCGATTTTTATCTATATGAATTTGAAATAAAAAATTCAATTTTTAACTATTTAGTGCTGAAATAAAAATGTTATCTTTAATATATGAACAGCGTGAAAAAGATGGCGTAGGAATTTCGGGCGAATCCAATCGATCAGAATTTCAGAAATGAAATGGTGGAGCGGAACCCCAAGGTGAGAACTCCTCACCTTTAATTTAAATTTCTAGTTGAAAATATACATTAGGATGCAGACGGTGTTTAGTAGCACCCGACACCCATCGTCCACAGACCATGAACGGCTTGTTTGTTAGTTTGTTTGATTTTGATGTATAGTTGATTGTGTGATGTGAAATGATATAAAATATTTATATAGTTAAAAATATTTTATAGTTGAAAAATAGAATTTTTAACGTGTATATAAAATAAATATTTATAAACAAATCGGAGATTTGTTTATATACACTGATTTGATTGATATTGATTGGGACGATAAATTTTACACATCGCCCAACTGCACAAATAAAATATGTGTTTGATTGTTTGAAACCCCACACGGGTATTGGGATGATATTTGGCGTACACTAATCCCAATTATTTAGCTGTATGTCGATCGATTGGTTGACAGACTATGTAAGCGTTAACTATTTATATTTAATGCTTATGCAGTTGTGTGGTGCACTCTGGATGATGGTTGATTATTTATCGTTGTTATTTTATACATGTGTTGAAAAAAATCCATATAATTAACATTATATGGTAATTGAATGGGCTCATTCCAGTTTTGAAATAGAATATTTGAAAAAGAAATATTTGAATAGAAATATTTGAAATAGGATATTTGAAAAAGAAATATTTGAAATAGAATATTTGAAAATAGAAATATATGAAGCCGTGTTAAGTAGTTACACGCCATTTTGACATGAACGAGAATTTTGTCGATTTTATAATGAATATGGAAATAATTTCAAAATCGAATATTTTGAAATGAATTCGAATTGAAATTAAATAGAATTGAATTCAAATTGAAATTAAATAGAAATGAATTCGAATTTAAATTGAATAGAAATGAATTCGAATTGAAATTGAATAGAAATGAATTCGAAATTAATTTGAATAGAAATGAATTCGAATTGAAATTGATTAGAAATGAATTCGAACTGAAATTGAATAGAATTGAATTCGAATTGAAATTGAATAGAATTCAAAACGAACTGAAATTGAATTAAAAATCGATTTGAATTGAAATCAATTAGAAATGAATTTAAAACGAATTTATATTGGAAAGATTTAATTTTGATTTGAATATGAGATGGAAGTTGAAATCGTTTTGAAAACGAATTTAAAACGATTTATAAAATACGTTTTAAAAGGAAATCGACGAAATATAGTGTATATATATATATATATATATATATATATATATATATATATAATGGCCTGAATAGAACGCGCCGCGGCTGTTCGTGAATTTCGACCATTGACTTCGAATGGATATTGCGAGAGATCCGACCGTCAGATTCTCCTAAAACTGGAACCATTGGGTTCGTATCGAAAAGAGCTCTCCAATGAGTATTAGAAATTTGAAATCTAACGGTTGCATTTCGAATTATGTCCAAATCAAATTTGGAAAAGGTCGCTGTAAGTGCATTCGATGGCCGTTGATGGAAATCGACTGTACGGGCCTTGATAAAATTATTAAAAATAGTAATAATTTGTGTAAAATCATAAGAAATGATTTGGGAAGAAACGGGATGAAAAACTCCATATTTGAAAAGATAAAAATAGTTTTTTAATGAAATGAACTAGTTTTGAACTAGAATTAAAATCAATTTATTTTTGGAAATAAATAAACTGAATTTGAAAAAGGGGTTTTAAAAGTAACCAGAATTTCCAATAATTGAATTGGTAGGGATGTGAATCGAATTTATCTTTGGAATATTTCAATGTTGGATTTCGTGATTATACAGATATTGTTATGGGAAATTGGAAGATATATTTATATCGGTATTTCCAATACGATATTTGTTGGTCGTAGAATTTGATATTGAATATAAGCAGATATATTTTCTATTTAGAGCCTTGTATTTATATCAAAAGAGATTTGGGTTTGTCGTGAACGGTGTCTTCATTAACACTGCTCTTAAGCCCAGTAGAGAAAAAGATTAAATCTTTTTATTTAGATTAAATGGAGTGTACTAATTAAATAATATTTAATTTGAATTGAATTGGTATTGATTTTTGGGTTTATCGTGAAAAGTGTTTTAAATAACACTTGTTCTTTAACCCGATAATTAATGGAATTTGATTTCGGGTTGTCGTGAACAGTATCTTCAATAATACCGTTCTTAGACCCAAAGGAGTTAAGAAAATCAGAAACTAACTGGAGATTAGTTAAGTTGAATGGTTTCTGGGGCATTGATATGATGTTGGTTTCGGCCTTCGGGGTTAATACTTAGGGAATTGCTCACTTCCTAATTTACGGTTAGGGACTGATTGAAATGAGATGTGATTTTGGGATTTATCGTGAACCGTGTTTTAAATGACATGGGTTCTTTAACCCAAGTAAAGATTAAAACTAAGTGGAGTTTTAATGAATCTTTAATTAGATTGAAAAGATCGAGAATGGAGTATCACCAGTTTTGCTCTAGGCGATAGTTAAATCTTTAATTAGATTTGAACGTGAAATGGTAATTGAATTTACCGATAACACCGTGGTATTAGATATGAAGTATGACAGGTTTTACTTCATGGGATAAATATGTTGGGATTGGGAAATAAAATAAATAATTACTTCGGTGTGGTTCGCTAATCCCGACTAATTTGAAGTGATATTCAAAGGAAGATTAAAGAATAAATTTAAAAGATAAAATTAATGGGAACCTTTCCCTAAGAATGTGAAATTTAGAAGCTAACTGTAGGTTGGCTAAGATGAATGGTTTCCTTGGTATTGATCTGATGTTGGTTTCGGCCTTCGGGGTTAATATTTGGGAAATTGTTCTCTTACTAGTTTACGGTTAGTGACTGATGAATTGGAATGAGGCGTATGTTGTGTTTGTGTAACACTTATTTATTATATACGCGAGTTATTCAGAAAGACCGGGTTTATCCCATTCTGAATAACTGATTCGACGATTAGTCGAAGATGAAGATGATGGTTGAAGACCGGAGGTCTTCACGTCGTTTGGATAATTACCGATGGTCTTGATTGGGCCGTACACCCAAGAGGAGGGAATCAGTTGGTGGTCCTCCAGATGTACTTGGAGATCGATGGATATGCGGGGTACTAGGTGCCTCCGGTTTTGTTCAGACCCAGAACGAACTTGTAAATGGACTGTGTGTCTCACATTGGATTTTATTCTGTGTGGTTGATTTCTATTAAATATATATCTATTTGGCGGCGGAGAATTTATTCTCTTGCTTAACGCCCTTCTCTGAGACATACGAGCTCAGGGGTTATATATTAATGGATATCAAACGCATGGAGTGAATTGCCTGTGTGGCATGCCTAAGTGGAAAATGATCAAGGCTTCTGTTGAAAAGCAAAGTCTTGTGGGTGATGATCAAAGCACGACCTGTGTGGCGTAGCTTTGTGTAACGTTGATTTGCGAGCCTCACACCCCGGTGGTGAACCAAAAACGGGAGAGGGCCTCAGGGAGGACATGCGTTTCTTTCTAGTTAGAAGTGGCGTCAGTGTTTTGACACGCCCTGACGAGTTTGACTTATGTGGTTGTTGGTTTGCGAGGCGCCTTGGATATATCGGTGACTATGTGAAGCGATGGAGTCATTCGTTGGCTCATTTACACCCCAAAGGGTGGGGGAAACACAATGTTCAGGCATTTTAATCCACATCGGTGGACCGGCCCTGACGATCCAAGGGCCCACCTGAGTCTGGGTCCTGAGGCTCGGGCTAGAGAGTCTCGAATCGGTAGAGGACTATCTTTTGCCTCGGTTCATAGATGGAAATCCAATTTTCAAATACGTGACTTTGCGGTTTTGATTGTAGAGCCTAGTATAGCGACATGATATATGGTACCCATGCCGTCTATGATTGATATTTATGATTGAAATTGTTTTGACACTATACACTTATAGTAATAATAAAATATGAAATTTAGCGTATCAAGCATTCTTTGGGTAATATAGGGTAAAACCCTATCCTCCAGCTTGTGTTGCATTGTGTGATGGGACCTGGGTCTTATAATAGCTTCATTGTTCTTTATTTAGCATTGCGCTGTTGTTTTATACACCAGTATTCTTAGGAGGAAACCCGTTCCGTGTTATATGGCATGGTCCCTTGATTTACCTCACTTTAAAATAAATATTAATAACTATTTTAGTTCTCACACCAGTCACATGACTGGCCCGGAGTTTATTGTTTTAACCTAAACTCTAGGTGCTCCTATTTTCGACACGGGCAGCTAGTAGTTTCGGTTTTGCAGATTTATATTCACAGTATCCTGATTTACAGTTGGAATGATATCCGGAAAGCTCTGTATCCGTATATCTTCTTCTACTTGTGTATTGTATTATTTTCCGCTGCTATGTAATGTATTGTAATCTCTGATATTTTCTGATGTGTATATTTATTCATACTCCGTATATTCTTGTATTCTGATGGAATTGTTGTAATAAACATTGAAATGTTCTTCTGTCTGCGTTCTGATTCGTCTCGTCCTCAAAGTATTTCGTCCTTTCTCTTCTCTTCGGAGACCGGGGAAGTTCGGGTCGCTTCATTAATAGCATACAGACCAATATAATTTAATTTACACTTTATTATATCCTAGTAACAGAGAAATTTAATTCAATAAATAAATCATCATAAGTCATATTTGAACTTTTTTGTTTTTAATAAGTACACGTTTTGGCATGACGTGGAAAGCGCTACTATTACAACTAATTTTATTCCTCTTAATGCATTCCGACGAATGGTTCTTCAAGAGATGGGCATCACGCCTTTATAAATGCATCCTAATGGTTATGCTGGTGGTACTTATTATTTATGCAAACTTTTAGACATCCACACTCTTTCATCGAGTTAAGATACTTCCTTCAGTCCAAGAGAAGTCACGATTATTGTATCGTCCAACATTCAGAGACTGGAAGCTCAACCATACATATGCTTCAGTCTTCATTAGTGTGAACTTTTGGTAATAGAAATGGGTGTTAATGAACCATAATATTAGAAGACACGGGAGTGAAAAACTTCACAAAACATCCATTGCTAATATTTTATTCATACACCCCTTCCACATAACTCATCCGAAGAAAATATAAGTTATTACAGAATAGCGAGTGACATACGAAGATGTCACTTCAGTTGATCAGTACTTAAATATATGGGCAATTACAACTTTGTTAATACATATAATAAAAGAAAAAATGAGAACGACACTCCTTATTGGCTATTGCCTCATTCTCCCTACGGAAGCTTGTTCGAAGAAGAACTTGAAAGCGCTTAACCCTCATCCTACTCGAATGAACAATCGAGAGTAAAAGGGGAAAATAAAAACTTTGGGTCATTCAAAAGACTGGTGTGAATAATAATGCTTTAGACCTGACATAAAAATATCTAGCGGGACCACGCGGCATTGCGGAATGGGTTCCCCCTTTCTAGTATCAAGCTTTCTTTGGAACCCCCCTGAGTTCTTGCACTTCAATTGTTAATACGCAAGCCATAATAACATAAGTGATAATATAAATGTGCATATACAACACATAATAGATTTTGCATCCCCGTTATTTTTAACTTTCCATATTAACGAAATTTAATGATTCCCTATCATTTCCGGTCTTTATTTCGGGTCCCCTTCCATGCTTCATAAATTAACCTCTCACTAACAACGGAGCCGATACCACCTGACTTCCGGGCTATGCATCTCAAGGTAACCCTTTGCTCGGCAATAGAGTCATTTCCCTTTTCGATCCCCCTCTTATTCTTCGTAAGGTAGCCCCTAATTAACAAAAAGACTGAAAGTTCATCCCTTTGTCTTTTAAGTTAACTGGTTCCGCCAATTTATTCCACCCAATGATTCCCTAAATGTTCACGCAAATGCTAATTTTCTGTCCTTGATTACCCACCAAATAACATGTGAAACTTTCAATAGTGTCCTACGAAGTTTAATAATCAATCATCTTTGAAAGGAAAAACCTCGGACACCCTATAATTCACCCGAAAGGTGCCCTTTTCGGATTCATACAGTCAAGCAATCAATAAATACCTTGCGTCAAAACCATGACAGCAAGGTAAAGAGGGAGAAACCTCTAATCCCTTTATAAAATCACTAAGTAAAATTTGGGAACACAAGATCGAAGTTAGAAAATAGGTAAGAATCCCTTTCAGTTCCTTCGAAAGGTGTAAGATTCTTCATACAAAGTAGTTCTTTCTTGTAAAAGATACCCCTTTAGTCTAAGCCGAAAGAGAAGGGAGAAAGCCTCTTGTGGAATTTTTGAATTTAAAAATGTATAATATTAGAACCGAAACCTATATGAAAGTAAGGGATATAAGCCTGAATAATTCTTATACCATATGTGCGATATTCCAAGCATTCTTCTCTACCGAAGTGTGACTTTCGAAACTATCAGAATATTGTTTTCTAATTTGGTAGTGGCACTGATACAGTAAATATTGGCCAAACTAATTTATTTCCTTATAAAGTGATGCATTATACCTACTCCACTATGTTTGTCAAATTCTCATTGGCTTGTAAATAAAATTTAAACCGAGTATTGTCATTTAATAGTAATCCTTTACAAAGTATGAAACATTTATATGAATATATTAATGTTTTAATTAACATATAAGTTTTCATAGGAAATTCCAACTTATAAAATTCATAACATATTCATGCAACCATAGAAAATTACGAAATTCAAAACACATCTCCAAAATCATATAACAAACGTCGTATCAAAATTTTATGGTATTTTGGGATTTCTAACTATAGGTTTTTACCTAAATCTTATCCTTTTTCCATGCATATCAAGCATATAATTCATATCTAACATAGCTATTGATTAATAACCAACGGTATCATTTCAATCAAAAAAAAACCATCATTAACATACACAACATTTTTGAACATAACGTTAGTACTGAAATACATGTGTAAGTGTATTATTCACCTTGATTAATAAAGGTTGCAAGATTTTTTAATGTTGTTTCCAAGCTATTAGTCCTACCTTTCTTTTCTTCTTCTTCCTTAGCATTAATGGTCGGCCTCCTTTTTCCTTTATGTTTTAGAAAACGAATGAGAAGTGAAACAAATGTGGCAAAATTTGTTTTATATATAAGCCAAAAGCTTACCATTTTACCCTTTTCATATGCCCTTCTTTATTGATATTTTAGTTGATTTGTTTCTAAGGCCAACATGCTAGTTAATTTATTGAACACAAATCTCATTTCCTTCTTCACCACATTACTCCCATTTTAAACAATTTAAATTCCTAAATAATGTTATCTAAATTTAGGGGTATTACATCCTCTCCTCCTTAAAAGTATTTGGTTCTTGAAACTCAATCAAGGATAAAATTAACAAAGCAATCATATCAACCTAGCAAGCAATGCTATCACAAAGATATACTAGCACACCCTATTAGCATCCAATATAAAAAGCAATACAGATCATATCGAAAACAAATAAAGAAAAGCCCTTATAATCTTGTCTTTCGTTTCCCAAGTGAACTGTCAACAACGATCCTTTGGACTTTTACCAGTTTAGTTGTCTTGTTTCTCAACTTCCTTTCGTCTCTTTCTACAACACTAACCTATTGTCTCATAATAGTCAAATCAGGTTCTACTACCAATCCCTCGTATAAATGGTAGCATCAGAGTCATGCATGTACTTCCGTAAGTCTGTCACATGAAATACATTATGAACTCCTGTGAGTCTATCCGATAGCTCCACCCAATGGGTAAGCTTTCTAATCCTTTCCAGCATTGGGAAAGGCCCAACAAACCTTGGCATAAGCTTCCTTACTTTTCCAGAATGGAACATGCCTTTCATCAATGATACCTTGATAAAAACCCGTTCTCCAACTCTGAATTCCAAATTCTTATGCCTTATATCTACAAACTTCTATGCTTGGATTAAGCTTCGCTCATCCAACCTTGGATGTTATCAATCTTCTTGTGGTTTCCCTTACTAATACTAGACCAAGAATTAGCTTGTCGCCTATCTCCAACTAACAAGATGGAGATTTATATGTTCTTCCGTATAAAGCTTCGAAATGAGTTATTCCTAAAGCTATTATTATAGAAAAAGTGCACCAGATGCAAATGTTTCTCCCAAGATCTACTTCCAGATAACAAGCACTTAAAAAATCTTTGAGTATCTTATTTACCATTTCGGTTTTCCCATCGGTCAATGGTTGATAAGTTGTACTCATCTTGAGCTTTGTTCCTAGTGTCTTCTACAAACTTTTCCAAGACTCACTCGTAAACAACAAATCCTTGTCACTTAGGATACTACAAGGAACTTTATGAACCCTCACTATATTCTTCATGAACTACTTAGCCAATGCTTTCCTAGTAGACTTTACGGGAATGAAATGGGCACTCTTGGTTTGTCTTTCCACAACAACCCATATGCTTTCATTTCCTCCTCTTGATCTCAGTAGTCCATCGACGAAATACATGGATATCGAATCATGTTTCTAATTGGTATGTGTAATGGTTGTAACGAACCACTAGAATTCTGATATTCGACTTTTACCTGCTGGAAGTTTATTCACTTCTTCACCCATAAGCCAATATCCTTCTTCTTGCCTTCCTAGAAGAAGCTTCTCTTCATGTCGCGGTACATCCTTTTCCTGTGGGTTGTATCATGAATTTGGAACTATGACATTCTCTAAGAACTTCCCTTTTCAGATCGCCAACCTTCAAAACACATAACCTTTTGTTACTCTGTAACCTACCTTTCCGGTTAAGAGTGAACCATCCAAGACTATTCTCTTCCATTCTGGCTTTGAGTTCTATGATCCTTTCAGTTTGCCTAAAACCTATCTTTCTTATCAAAGATGGTCGAACCTTTAAGCATTACACCAATGATGCACTTTCTCTAGAACTTGTTGTCGACCTGATCATTACATTACATGTGACCAAAGATTGTAAGCCCGTCCGTTTGTTCAGCATAACCGACATCATTTTATTGTATTTCCTACTAAGGGTATTAGCAACCTTATTCCCTGTTCCAAGAGTATACTCTATGCCGAAGTCATAAGTTGCCAAGAATTCCAACCGCCTCTGCTGGCGCAGGTTCAATTCCTTTTGAGAAAACAAATAACTCAAGGACTTATGGTCCATGAGCAACTCAAACCTTTCACCCAATAATCAATGCCTCTAAATTTTAAGGCAAAAACAATAGAATTTAAATCACGATCATGAGTTGGATATCTGATTACATGAGGTCTTAGCTGCCGGGAAACATAAGCAACAACCCTTCACATCTATTAAAAATAGCACATAATCATGTTCCGCAAGCATCACTATAAACAATCAAATCCTAGTTTGCTTCCAGTACTGCTAACGCAGGAGCGTTGGTCAATAACTGTTTTAAATCCTGGAATTCTTCCTCGCACTTATCAGACCAAACAAATTTAACATCATTCTTAGTTAGCTTAGTGAGCGGTGTCGCTATCCGGAAAAAGTCCTTGATAAACCTTCGATAGTATCCGGCCAATCCAAGAAAGCATCGGGTCATGAAACACTTCCAGTCCTCTTCCAACTACTATATCATCAATCATAGCTGGATCTATCAAGAGTACTTCTCCCGAAACAATTTAACCAAGGAACTTCACTATCTTCTCCTAAAACCGACACGTAGAAAACTTGGCTTTATAATTGGTGCTTCTGCGAAGTCTCCAACACTATCCAAAGGTGAGTCTCATGCTCTTTTGATCCTTCGAGTACACAAATTTATCATATATAAAGACCAATACAAATCTCTCTAAATGTTCCCGAAATACTTGATTTCTCAAATCTACGAAGAATGCTGGTGCTTTTGTCAGCCCAATTGTCATAACCATCCATTCATATGTACCATATCTTTTATGATACGTTGTCAACGAGATGTTCTCTTCTGCTACCACCAGCTAGAGAAATCCAGTAGCCAAATTCAACCGAGAAAACTCTCTCGCTCCACTCAGCTTATCGAACATATCACTATTACGAGGCAAAGGACACATATTCTTCACTATCCTTTTGTTGTGCTTCTAGTAATCAATACACATTCTCAACATCCATCGAGCTTCTTCACAAACACAGTCGATGCGCCCTAAGGAGAATTACTCGGACGAATGAAGCTTCTTCCTTTCTACTCAACAAGTTGCGCCTTCAACTCCGTCATCTTCGAAGGGGCCATCCAGTTTGGTGGTCTACTTACTGGCTCATCTCCTGGCACAAAATCGATCTGAAAATCAATAGCTCTTTTCGATAGAAATTCCTCCACTGGTTTGAACACGTTTGCAAATTCCCTACCGATAGGAGCGCTACTTCTTCCTACAATTCCAAAACACCCATCAAAGAAAACATTTGCGAAGTTTCTCTTTCTACTTAGAGCACAACCATATCACTACTGTCGAGGTGTTTCAGTGATACTTTTCTACTTTGATAAAATATTATTGCGTCAAAACAACTCAACCAGTCCATACCCAAGATAATTTAAAACCCTCAAAATCGAGGGCGTACAAGCTATAAACAAATGTATAGCCTAGCAACTGAAATTCTAGGTTATCGCATCTCAATCCCAGAGTCATGTACCCTCTTGTAAGATTAGCCATCCTAAAGAATGTAACAAGGCATGATGGTTCTAAAAGTAATTTATCTACTATACATCCAGAGATAAATGATGTGATGCACCAATGTCTAACAAAACTCTAACAGATAAGCTACGAAACAAAAGCATACCTTCCAAAACTTTCTTTCCTTTTTCCACAGCGGTAGGTCCAAAAGACCTAGATTCCACGGTCATTACCTTACCCTTGGCTTCCACTGGACATTTTTTCTAATTGTGCCCAAGCTGATTGCAATTAAAACACCTGACATTCTGCTCCCGAAAGTGGTGTTCGTTTCCACTGCCTTGCACCTTATCGAATAGTGTCCCTTCTAGTGATAGTTATTTCAGAGAACTTCTACCTTATTCCTTTTGGTCTTTACTTCTTTCTTAGCCTTACCAACTTTCATATTTTTCCTTTTCCTTTCCTGCTTCTCTTTGTTACAAACGACCATCTCCATAATAGCATCACATGGAACTCGCAAATAGGGCATTGTTTCCCTCCTAATCACAAACCTTAACCCTTTGGTAAATTTCTTATTCCTTAAAACGAATGTATCAATTCTCCCCCGAGAATAACAAGAAAATTCATCAAACCTAGGGAATACTCAACTACTATCATATCTCCTTGCTTCAAATCAGCTAACCTTCTCATCGACATAGATTGGGAAGCTTTCGACACAAACCTTGCCTTAAGTCTTCTTTCGAAGCCTTCCCGAGAGACTTCTTCCTCTAATGTAGCCTTAACACCATTCCACCAATGCAAAGCATTACATGACAGTTGTCTCAAAGCCAATCTTCTCTTTTTCCCATAGGTCTAGCCTAAGTCTCCGAAGATTCTTTCATAATGCAACAGCCAAGTATCATTAGCAGCAACAACTTTCGTCCTAAGGAATGACTTTCTTCCCAAGTTAGTATAATCCATGCTCAATTTCGCATAGTTGTTCTTAGCTGTAAAAATGGTTAGTATCCAAAATTATCTTTGGATAAACAAGCTGGGACCTATGAAATTGGGTAACACCCTGGGGCATGTTCTCACTATAGATTTGAAATTCATGTATCATTCGTTTAAAAATTCAAACACATGTCCTTTTGATTTTCAGCATATGCTATAATGTTAGCTACACTTGTGGTGAGTGACATCGATTTGAGAAAGAGATGATTTTCAAAGGAAAACCCTGCTAAGAGGGACTACCATCTATATAAGCTTCCTTTATGAAGCTACTTCCATCAGAAACAGTAATCAATTCACCTTTTCATGATAGATTACTATCACCTCTGGGACAATTCCACTCTTCGGGTTTTACATTACAGAATCGGGTGAATAAAAATAATAAATTAGAAGATAAATCATCTATGATCAGTTGTTAAGAAGGTTAATAACCATGATAAATCATGCTCCATTCTCTTAAAATTAAAAAACAATGGCTAAATCCCTTGAATCTTATTTATTGCTGGCTGTAAATGAGAAATTACGCGAATTTGGAAAAGTTCCCTAATTCAAATTTGAAATTAGGGTTTTGCTCTGCTATTTTAGATTATAAAATTTGAAAATTAGAAGTAGAAAAACCCGATCTCGACCTACTAGGGTTCTATTTATAGGAGTAGGTTGATTTCCCATCGTCTTCAATGGTCTCGATCAATTATAACTCTAGAGGATTTTCGAAGGTCACGCGAAGGCTCTTTCGACATCGGCCTCCTATCCTTATTAGTTTTCTTTAGGATCAGCTTCTTTAGCTTTGGTGCAAATAGCTGCGAGTTGCATATGTTTATGTAGGTTCTTGGATTATAATGGTTGCTACCTTTGGGTTGTTGCTTCCTTTGGAATGGTGGGGTCCACGGGTTCTCTCTCACTCACTCACTTATATTTGCCACCTTTGGCGGACCGCTCGTCTGCTCTTTCCCTTTTTCCTTATAAGAGCTAGTTCATGTGGATGCTTCCAGGGTCCTTAACTATGGGAACTCTTAGTTGGATACAAAAGAGACGATCACGTAGGAACTTTCGGCTTTTTTGAGACTTAATTTCATGATTTGCCTTCAACATTTCAAGTTTTCGGACCCGGATTCGTGGTCTTTCGTGTTATGCCGATCATGACTCATTTTCCATAAGCTTCGGAGATATGCATTGAAAACCTTAATTTATCTCTTTTGGGGGGACTCTGCGGATAGCTGAACTGGGTTAACCCCAAAAGAGAGACTGGGAATGTACGCGTGTGTATCGCGATGCTGTAGAAGATTTCTCCTTCCTTTCCCTTATTTTCAACTTCCTTTAGAGACCCTCTGCTTATATGTCCTTCTTTCACATTGCTCGAATGAATTTTTGGTTAACATTTAGCCCCTAGTTTAGAAGAAGTCTTTGTTCTTT
Source organism: Allium sativum (assembly GCA_030737875.1). Lineage (NCBI taxonomy): Eukaryota > Viridiplantae > Streptophyta > Magnoliopsida > Asparagales > Amaryllidaceae > Allium > Allium sativum. Next base: position 42,856,613 of record CM060913.1, read on the forward strand.
ATAGGGAAAACTCTAATAAATATCATTGGATTCATCATTATTAGCAAACCTGCGTATGTTAGTTATTAATTAATATAATAATTTGTCAGAAAAAGTATCTTTCTATATATATCATGGTCATAAGGAAATCATATATAAGCTTTCATTTGACGTGTCGAGCTAGAAACCTTGATTTGAGCACAACCAACGAACATTACTCATGTTTATATCAAATTTATAAAGAACCTACGTACGGAGGATATAAAGTCATTATTTGATCCGAATTCCTGAATTTAAATAAAAAATTCATATTTCGAAGATAGTTCGGTAGAGCCTTTGGAGGGTAAAGCGTCAATGCAAAATTGTCAAGAAGTCCAGAACCCATATTCAAGCATTAAATAATTGTTTTTTGGGATTTTCTTCTTTTAAAAGTAATGGAAGCGAGTTTTCCTTAGACTATTTTTTATTGAAACCCAAATTCAGATAATAAGTTGATAAGAGCACAGGAGTTATTTTCTAAAAAGAGCAGAGCCTCTTTCAGCTTTGGAGACCCTAATTCAAACATTAGAAATATGAAACCTTCCGGGGCTTAGGAAACCATGATTCGAGTAACAAAAATATGAAACACAGCTTAGCATAAGAAACCCAGATTCGAGTAATAGAGATACAAATCCTCTTAGATTAAGAAACCCATATTCGAGTGACAGAAATATGAACCCTCTTTCAGCTTAATAAACCCAGCTTTGGGCAATAGAAATACTTACCTTTTTTCGGCTCAACAAACCAAGATTTGGATAATAGAAATACAAAGCCTCTTTTGGCTTAATAAACTTAGATTCGGGTAATAAGAAAATAAAAGTTAAGAAATTACTTTCTAGAAATTAATGAGACCTATATCGGGCTAGAAAATTCAAATTCGAACGTTAAGAAGATAAAAGACCAGAGATCATTTTCTAGAAAAAGATGGGGCCTCTTTCGGCTTTTATAGAGCTGTTCTCGACTTTTCAAGTAAAACACAGAATGTCCTCCTTAGATTTAGTTATGAACGTGCTTCCGATTTTAATTTAATTTACTTTGCCATCATAGGCATTTTACAAAGCAGAGGCTTTAGCGTGCTTTGGCGCTCCTTTCAATCTTTCGATCCTTTCTTCGGGATAGGACATAAGTACAGGCAGTGCGTGCTTATGCCGGAAGAAGAGGCAAGCTTGATCATGTATTGATCAGCGTAAGAGCATGCTTCCTTCGGAACTGGGCATATGTCCCTAGGATTAATCGTCCCTCCTCTGAGCGTGCCTTAATCTGACCCTTGGCATGGTTAAGGGCTTCAGTGCATTACCCTGGGCTCACCCCCCTTCCTTTTTGAGTGGAAGGACCCGGGATATACATAGGAATTTCTAAATTAATCCATTTCGAGGAGGGCACTTCTCCCTCATTCAAGTGGAAATTTTATGTTTGGAAGCTATTCCTTTATTACTTTATTCTTGCAGACGAATTCGTAAATTTTTATTTTATTTTATTTTCACCGTACTTGAGGTTCATTTCCTTTAACCTTCACAACGAATTATTCCCTTACTCATTCTATTGCTTTAGTACAGAAGTACGACCTTAAATATTCTAGATTCCAAGTTCTTGGGACCATATTACCGTTAGGATGACACAATCGGTAGGCTCCTAAGGGTATTATCGTGTGAACTACTAAAGGTCCCTCCCAATTTGGGCCCAATGATCTATCTACTAGATTTTTGGTATGGACCATTACCCTTCGGAGAACTAGGTCTCCTTCCTTAAGCATCCTAGGCTGGTGTTGTGTCATCCTTCTTTGATATTTCGTTGTTCATATAGCGGCTTCATCTTGTAATCCTGGAAGTAAATCTAAGGACTCCTACCCTAATTCCTAGCTTGTACCAAAGGCATAAGAAATTCTTCTGTAGGATGACACTTCTATTTTGACTGGAAGCATCGCTTCACATCCAAAAGTTAACAAGTACGGATTATGACCAATAGCTGTTTTGGTTGAAGTTCAATATGCCCAAAGGACTAAGGTAACTCATCCATTGAATTTCCTTTCGCTCTACTTAACCATTTCTTTAGTATGGTTTGATTGTTTTATTTGCGGCTTCTGCATCTCCATTGGCCTTTGGATTTGCAACCGATAACAAACTCTTTATTATTCCATTGTTGGAACAAAACTATGAAAAATCTTCGCCTTAGAACTGAGTTTCATTGTCCGATATTATGGGGTATCCCAATCCTTATTACTATATTATTGATGACAAGTCTTAAATCCTTTTCGAAGGTTATTTTTGTTCTACTTCCATCCATTTAGTAAGATAGAGCTTTCCACTATGGCGTAGTTTAGTCCTCCTTTGGAAATATAAGGTTATAATAAGATATATTCCTTATACATCAAAAGGCTATGGGGTTATTATAACGGTCAATCCATTTGGGGGTAAGCGAGGAATTCTAACAACCTTTGACATTTGTAGCACCTTTAACCAAATCAATGGCCTATTTGGTCATTTTAGGCTAGAAAAATCCTTGGCATACCATTCTTTTGGAAGATTTTATTCCACTCGAATGATCCTTATAGAATCCTTCATCTGCTTTGATTAACAGTTTCACGTCGTCCTTTAGATTTACACATCTTGGGTATGGGAAGACATATCCTTTTTTGTAAATAATTCCATCTATTACAATGGAATTAGAAGCTTGCCTTTTACATTTTTTGGCTTCCACTTTGTCGGAAGAGAGTATTTCCTTACTTATATATTCTAGTACTAGTGCTATCCAATTGCTTTCATTGATATTTTCAGAAGGGTTTCAACTTTCGAGCAAAGGTTCAGATGTTTTTACTTCTTTTTCCTTTTCTTGAGTCCTAGCTTGGAAGTTGGTTAACACCATAGATTATTGTCCTTCAATGCTAAGGGTTGCCTGATATCCAACATGGATTATTCCCGTCTTCGATGCTCCTCTAGCTAACTTGGCTAGTGAATCTACTTGGGAATTTTCTCCTCTTTGTAGCACAAGAAAATCTAATACACTATAACCATACTGTAAAGATAATAAAATTGGGATTACTTAATTAAATATTCAAAATTAAGTAAAACTGGCTTTATCATTGCATTCGTCTCGGAATTCTAGTTTAGATGGACCCCAAGTTTGCATAATTCGGAAAACGTAGGAAGAAGTTATGAGCATAAGAAGTTTGTATACATATAGGAAGATTATATATGCATAAACTCAAATTGTTTCAAACTAGAAATCAATGCGCAGTAACCAACGTACATAGGGTGACCCTAGGGTCGACCTATGGCTAGGTGGGTCGACCCATGGGTCGACCAAGTTTGTTGATGGGTCGACCCACCCAGATCTAGTTCAGATTACGGATTCCGTAGGTGGACAACTTTGTTTGCTAGGTTAGTTCGTTGACTCAGCACTACGTATATGGCTTAGATTGAAAACTTAATATCTAAAGGTTAAGATTAGCTCTGTAAATATGTAAATAGGTGGCTCTCTCCCATTTCAATACACACGATTATTCTTCATATCCTCTTCCTCCATGAATCTATTCTAAAATAAAAATATATAATAGGGAGATGCTGCTGAAGCCTAGATCTACAGAGATAATTCAAAATACAAGATCTGCATACAACAATAAATGAGATAGAAGCTGACTTTTCTACAACGACATATATATAAGAGATATAATCTCTTCTTCACCAAGACCCGCTGTGATTTTCCGGTTATTTTCAGATCTGATACTTAGAACTATATCATGACAGTTAAATAAAATTGGGTTTAGAACGTATAGTGTTTGAAAGATAACTGTTATACATGTTCTTCAGTGTTACTCACCTATGTCGTTATTATAAGTAAAATATATGCCTTTACTGTTAGATGATTAATTAGTTATGTGTATTTATCTTCCTTTTCCATACTTATACCGTTTTAGTTTATTTCCAGTCTTATGTGATTTTATTCTATTCTCCTTCCTCTATTTTTCCCGTTTGTTTACGCTAAGCCAAGGATTTTAAATGCCTAGGCCATGTCCGATTAAAGTTTGCATGTAGTTAAAAATTGGGATAATAATAAATGACATGAAAAGAGAAATTTGGGAATATTGTCAATTTGAGGTCTGTTAGACTTGGGAAAGGGATGATATGCATATACTTGTACTTACTGTAAATTGGGGATGTGATAAAAAGGGGCAATATGCATATATTTGTACTTGATGTAAATTGGGAATGTAACAAAAAGGGATAATATGCATAGACTTGTACACGCTGTAATTTGGGGACATAATTGAATGGAATAGTATGCATATGTATAAACATGTTAGATTTGACTTAATACAGACATTAAGTAAAGGACATGTTAAAATTACGTAAGTACCAGATGTAGGTTAGGTAAACTAAGTTACTTTAATAATTATACATACATCTAGGCACGTGTTTTAGGGAAGGGTTGTACACGCATAATAAGATGTAATATTACAACCACGCTTATTAGTAAACCTAAACCAGCTGGGTGAAATCTGGTTATTAATGAACTAAGAGTTCCCTCGTTATGATGTTGTATCAGGTTTTGTGACTCTTAAATCCTAGTTACTTGAGGGAACAAGCTTAGGGGATTTAGCTTGTGTCAATCTTGCTTTGTGGAACACATATCAGTCAGTATCTCTGTTGGTATTGTTTTAGAGGGCCTCGCACTAGGTAGGGGCCAGGACACTCTTTACTAAACTGGATAGTAAGAGGTTAAAACGGGGAAGGTAGGCATGGGCGTGTTCCGACGGAGTCATGAGAATGCATGAGTCTGATTAGGGAAACTAAGCCACTATAACACCAGTAAATGGGTCTGTGTTATATAAGTTGTCGGGTTAGGTAGTGAAACACTCTACTGTCGGGGCTGATACAGGGTATTTACGTAGTAGGGAGCCAATCGATGAGTAGTAATTAGGGTATACCTAATCCTTCCATTATGTAATTACGGTAACAACTAATCCTATATGTAATTAGAGCACACCTAATCCTGTTGTTTAATCCTATTTTTTCTGTAAAATTATTAGGCAATAGTATTGGTGTAGACAAAAACTGTTTTTAGGATATAAATGAGAAGCATTAGTCGATCATTGTTTATTCCTGGTATACATGTTCATCTTGTTTACCCGTTGTTTGATACATTACTGTACTTTCTCATCCAGTCTTTTTTATCTGTCTTGGTATCTCTATTTTATGCATATTTAAATATCACTAGAACTCGCCAGACTTTATGTCTGACCCTTTTGTTTCACTTCTTTCTTCCTTTCCCCCCAGGTCCTTAGAGTGGTTGCACTCCTCAATGATTAGGAATTTCTCTTTCAACTTGGATCTGGACTTTTTGAGATTTACCGCTTTGACTTACTTTCTACTCTGTTATGGCTTGCTACGAGGGATATGGTTTTATATTATTTCACTCCGTTATTTTGCATTATGTGGCAGATTTGAGATACTTGGTTTTTGATGTAACCGGTTTAAGGATGTAACTTGTTTTGAGACGATGTTTTCTTTTCAATTGTAAAATTGAACTTTTCCGCTGCTTATTTTATATCTATCTTGTGAATTTATGTACTGTTTAATTATTGCACTTCATGAAACTTAATGCAATCTATTGTGAGTGACATTAACGGATGTGGGGTGTCACATCTGTATCAGAGTTGAAGGTTACAAGATCGAAGAAAAGTTTTGAAAAAATTTGTTTTCAAAAGCAAAGTATTTTCGAATAAAAACCTGTTTTTGAAAAACATATCCCCACAAGCCATATTCAATATTATCTTGATCTCTTGTTGTATCTTTTGTTTCTTCTCCTTTCAGCATGTCTGGGGCACCCGACCTTCCCTAGGGCATTTGTGACATCTCACGTCCGTTAATGTCACTCACTAAGGGAATGCATTAAGTTTCGTGAAGCGTTATAGGTAAACAAACACTGAATAATTACAGGATAGATATAAATAAAAGAGCAACGGAAATTTAAATTTTTATTTCAAGCATAACCATGGTCCACAATACCATAAGTCACAAAAACCATTACAATAAAATAACTTTTGTCTTGCATCATCAGAGTACATAAGAATATAAAAAACATAATTCCCCAACTGAAAGAGTTAAGACATAGTAGGGACAAGAACTTGAGTCATACTTCAGAAGTAGCTCCTAGCAAGATGATATCTGAGTCCTGACTAAGCCTGATTGTTTCCTACCTGAGAACCTAGGGGGGAGGGAACTGAAGAAAGAAGGAGAAACAAAAGGGTCAGACATAAAGTCTGGCAAGTCTAGTTACTTTTAGCTAGTAAATAAATAAAAGTAACATGATAGGCATATAAAGTGGATAAGAGAGATCACTACATAAATGGCAGGTGTGACAAGGTAGACAGGGTAAGGTGTATACACTTCTCTAATGATTACTCTGCACTATTACTAGTATAACCAGAATGAGATGATCCCTTCCACTACAAGGTGGTAGACTTAGGTCGTATGTCCAAATATACCCTAACCACTACCCTAATCGATCGGCCCCTTACCCCGTAGATACTTTGTGCCGACCCCACGGTAGGATGTATCACGTTCTACGGTGGCAACCCCTCATTGATATGTACAGCCCCATATTTACTGGTGTCACGGTCGTCTTATCCCCCTCTTCCCGGCTCATGCACGCACATGGCCCGGTCAGTTTGCGCCGCCCACACTATCCTCCACGTTTGGATCTCTTACAATCAGTCATTAAGCGTGTACCCTCTCCGCCTAATACGAAGTATTTTATTTGATACTTACTTCGGGTTACTGACTAAAACGGGTACCACACAATATGATACAAGCTCTCCCCTTTGTCTTGTATCCCTCATTAGGTTTTTCACTTACTATGTATACCACTAGGTGTCTTTAATTACATAGCCCCATATCAGTTATGCTTACCCTAAAAGGTGTCTTTAATTACATAACTTTTGTACTTTCCTCCGGTTATGTATACCACTAGGTGTCATTAATTACATAACCTTATTGGGTTAAGTTTGTGGGCATATATGTAAATATTACCTACCCCTCCAAATTTTCTTAACCCATCCACTATTCCAATCAATTTACTTAACCCTAACCTTATTTCATAATCATACAGTCCCTATGGATTAGATTTGGTTAAGTAGTCCAATTCATTACCATGTCCATTTATATTTTATAACGGACCAGACCTCCGATATTAGGCCTACAACGTATGGATGCTGGATATGCCGGTCGGGTCCGGGCAGACTTATTCCCCGGTTGGGTCTAACCTCGTGTCTTAGCCCGATTCGTATTTGCGTACTTAGACCTCCCACATTAGGTTCAACATTAGTGGCTGGTGGATATGCCGATCGGGTCCGGGTAGACTTCAACCACTAATGCAACCTAACCTTGTGTCATAAGTACAATTACAATTCCTAATTGTAATTACTAGACATTCTGTTATTAATTAATTAATCCTCTCCGCTTAGTACGGAGTATTTTATTTGATACTTACTTCGGGTTACTGACTGAAATGGGTCCCACACAATATGATACAAGCTTTCACCTTTGTCTTGTATCCCCTACTAGGTTTTTCACTGACTATGTATACCACTAGTTGTCTTTAATTACATAAGCCCTATACCAGTTATGCTTACCCTAAAAGGTGTCTTTAATTACATAACTTTTATACTTTCCTCCGTTTTTGTATACCACTAGGTGTCTTTAATTACATAACCTTATTGGATTAAGTTTGTGGGCCTAAATGTAAATATTACCCACCCTCTCCAAATTTGCTTAACCCATCCACTATTCCAATCAATTTACTTAACCTTAACCTTATTTCATAATCATATAATCCGTATGGATTAGATTTGGTTAAGTAGTCCAATTCATTACCATGTCCATTTATGGTTTATAATGGGCAAGACCTCCCACATTAGGCCTACAACAAGTGGATGCTGGATTTACCAGTAGGGTCCGACCAGACTTATTCCCCTGTTGGGCCTAACCTCGTGTCCTACCCCGATTCGTATTTGCGTACTTAGACCTCCCACATTAGGTTCAACATTAGTGGCTGTTGGATATGCCGGTCGGGTCCGGGTAGACTTCCACCACTAATGCAACATAACCTCGTGTCATAAGTACAATTACAATTCCTGATTGTAACTACTAGACATTCCATTATTAATTAATTAATCAACTAATTAATCCTCTCCCTTTATAGGTGTTAATGCCCATTTTACCCAATAATTTAAATTATATGTCCAAAAATGTTTATATTCAAATTATGCTAATATTAACCCTTTTCCCCCTATTTCCTAACTAGCACACTCATAATCTTGTGGCATGCCTAGGCTAGTCAATAGCCTAGTCAAAAACGATAATAGGGAAAATAACGGGAATATAACCAAAGTGATCATCTTGGCATAAACATAGACTAGCATGATGATAAGGTGAACACACATACGAGCATGGACATGTAATTAACATCATAACAAGGTGGACGTAAAACTGATGAACTGGTGGCAGTCAATTGATTTTAACATAACTACGATGTCACAATAACATAGTAAGATCTAAATTAGTAGTTTAGATGTCCAATTGGTTTAGATCTAACATGATAACATAAGGTGATAAATTAGATCACATAATTCAGATCTAGAGGTTAAAATAGATCTAACACCATTAGAATGACATAATAGCATGTTTAGATCTAAATATGGGTTCACATGTCCAACTTGCAACATATCTAAGTTAATCGCAAAATGATAGGTGAAAGGTGATTTACATAAAGAGTTAGATCTAACCAATGTTGCAATTGTCCAAATTAACAGATTTACATTCACCACAACATAGTTACAAGTCAAGATCCACATAGGTAACATAATAGAATAACCACAATTGCATTGGATCTAAAGGTGTAGATCCATCATGACATAGTATAAGATTTAACAATAACATAGATTCATAGTTTACAACATATCCAATTCACAGTCTTTCACAATTTACTTTTATTTATTTAAACCTAAAAGCAACTAGACACTCACTGTGTTAGGTTTAGATCATAGAGAGAATGGATCTTGAATTTCTAGATTTGATTTGTGAAGTTGAATGCTATATGTTGTTAAAGAAAACGAATATGTCTCAGTTCGCACACCGGCAGCATTTGGCTCCCATAATTTATAATGAAGAAATAGGAGAATTGGACACATATATATAGCTGCAGAACCCGCTGAAACCAACTGCCACCTCAGTCCTAGGGGTGTTGACACCCCTGTGGGTGGGTCGATCCACAGGTCGACACCCCTTAAGGGGGGTCGACCCCGGTGTCGACACCCCTCTAGGGGGGTCGACACCCTAGAACAGGAAATTTTCCGCCTTGATGAATTTTTGATTTTTGAACTATTCTGGATAGGGTCTGACTCATATCTGACTCATACGTGACTCATATATGCATATATGTTCTTTCTGCACGTGTACAAACTTAAAACCCTTATAACTTCTTCATACGGTGTACATTTAATGCAAAACAAATGTCTATCTTGACCAGAATTTCGAGATGGAAGCGAGGCGCAGTCCATTTTCCTTAATTCTGAATATAAAATTAATTATTATTTTATTTATCCTCTTTTAATGTCGTTGAAAATTCGGGGTGCTACATTCTCCCCTACTTAAAGAATTTCTTCCCCGAAATCTCTAAGTTGTGAAGAATGTATATCCTACCATCCATCATCCATCTACTCATCCAACAACCACTGGCATCCATTGTCCTTAGAGCCTTCTAATGCTTATATGAATATATGCAACGGTGTGTGTATATGTCCCAACACTAATGCGAAAGATCAGGCGGCCTACTGATTCAGTTGACCTCCTTAATGCAATGTATGTTAGTGCCATGAATCCAATATGTATACAAATAAACCTATTATATCATATAAGTTCTATATGTGTGCACACTCATTCGTCCAATTGCAACATCCATATGCTAGTTCATCCATTTCCATCCATAAAAGAAAAGAAAATGCACACACATCCATATGCAGTATGAAAGTGATTGAGCCGATCTTAGTGCCTAATGTGTGTGTATATGCATCCACAGGCTACCACTAGCAAACACTTACATCCATCAAACATAACATGTCTCAAACACATGTTTACACCCATAGGATTCTTATCTAAAGGTCGAAAAACTATGGATAAGATATACTAAAATGATAGAAATAAGCACTGATAAAACTTGGAAAAAAGAGTTAAGAGCGTACCTTTGAAAAGGAAAGAGTACGAAGCACGAATCTTATCTTTGGTTTCCCAAGTCGCATCCTCTGGGTTATATCACAATTGAACCTTTAGCAACTTGATATCTTTATTGCGTAGCTTCGTAACTTCTGATCCTATAATACGGGTAGGGACTCGCCTGACTGTCGCCTCCCGTTCCACTTCTACTTCTTCCAACAAACTCGGCTCAATGATTACTGCGGTGTCATGCAGGCACTTTCGCAGATAAGAAACATGGAAAACATCATGAACACTGCATAGATTGTCTGGGAGTTTTAGTCCATAGGTCATTTGGCCAATCCTCTCGGTTATGGGAAATGGTCCCACAAACCTAGTGCCAACTTCCCTACTGATCCGAAGCGAACCACATTCCTCAGAGGTGACACTTTGATAAAAACCAAGTCTCATACTTCAAATTCGAGGTCATTCCTTCTCTTATCTGCAAAGGATCTCTGCCTATCTAGAGTTTTCTTCATTCGTCGTCGAATAAGGTCAATCTTTTCGGTCGTTTCTCTAACCATATCTAGTCCAAGTAATAATCTTTCTGTAGATTCCCACGAACAAGTTGGTGATCTAGAGGGTTGTCCATACAATGCTTCAAAGGGTGCCATGCCAATGCTAGCTTGATAACTGTTATTATAGGCAAACTCTACTAAAGGAAGATGCTCTTCCCAAGTCCCTCCGAAGTCTAGGATACACAGCCTCAAAAGATCTTCAAGAATCCTGTTCACCCTCTCTGTCTGTCCATTGGTTTGAGGATGATAAGCGGTGCTCAAACACAACTATGTATCTAATCCTTCTTGCAAGCTTCTCCAAAATTCGCTGGTATAGATGGGGTCACGATGCTAGAAGGTGCTCCATGAAGACAAACTATCTCACGAACATAAATTGCTGACAACCATGATGTCGTCCTCTTACTCTTAACTAGAATAAAGTGAGCACTCTTAGTGAGTCTATCTACCACAACCCAGGTACTGGTGTTGCCTTTCTTCGATCTAGGCAAAATATCTATGAAATCCATAGAGACACTCTCCTATTTCCACTGCAGAACCTCCAATGGATGAAGTAATCCACCGGGCTTCTTTTGCTCAGCTTTGACTTGCTGGCAAACTAAACATTGAGAAACAAATTCGGCCACATCTTTCTTCATCCCAGCCCAAAAGAAAACCCTCTTCATGTCCCTGTAAATCTTATCACCGCCTGGATGAATGGTCATCTTAGAATGGTGGGCTTCTTCTAGAAATGCCTTTATCAAGCTTCCAATTTGAGGAACACAAAGCCTTCCATCTCATCGCAACCGCCCCTTTTCATATATGGCATATCTACTGAGGTGACTAGAAGTCTCCCCTCTTCTGAGCTTATCTATGATGTCTAGAATCTATGGGTCACCTTGTTGCAAAGCTCCTATCTGGTCGATAAGAGTCGGTCGTATCTCCAAGGATGAAAACAAATCAGGCAAAATCTCGATGGAGGGTCTAAAATCAAAAGCTGATATGAACTCCAAGTTCTTTCTTTCCATAAACAGAGGACTCAGGGCCACCCTCTGCCTACTTAGTGCGTCTGCCACCACACTACCCTTGCCAGGGGTATAAGAAATCTCAAAATCATAAGATGCTAAAAACTCCACCCACCGTTGTTGCCTTAAATTGATATCCTTCTACGAGAACATATATTTGAGAGATTTATGATCGGTGTATAAATCGAACTTCTCTCCAAGTAAATAATGACGCCACGTCTTTACACTATGGCAGCTAGCTCTAGATCATGGGTGGGGTAGTTCTTTTCATGAACTCTCAACTGTCTACCCCCATAACACACTACTTTCCCTTCTTGCATTAGAACCGCACCAAGCCCGGTACCACATGCATTAGTGTAAACAATAGACACCTTGCTCTCGTTAGGCAAAGTCAAGACTAGGGCTGTTGTCAGAGCCCTCTTCAGTCATTGGAAAGCAACATCACAGTCTATATCCCATGAAAATGCCAAGTTCTTCTTCTTCAGCCTAGTGAGTGGGGCTGGTATCTTTGTGAAGTTCTTAATGAACTTCCTATATTAACCTGCTAACCCAAGAAAGCTTCTCACCTTGGTTGCATTTTTAGGAAACTACCAATCTTTCATTGCAACCACCTTCGCAGGATCTACAACTATCTCTTCTTTGGAGACCACCCACCCTAAGAATCTCACCTCTTCTCTCCAAAAATGGCATTTGGAGAATTTTTCTTTAAGCTGATGGTCACAGAGAGTTTTCAAAACTTCTCTCAAATGTTGGGAATGCTCTTCTTCGCTTTTGGAGAAGATCATAATATTATCGACAAAGACTACAACAAATTTATTTAGGAACTCCCAAAACACCCTACTCATCAAATCGACAAAATAGACAGGTGCATTCGTCAGCCCAAAAGGCATAACTAGCCATTCAAATAAACCGTTTGGAGTCCTAAAGGCAGTCTAATCTATGTTGTCCTCAGCCACCCTCAACTGATGGAACCCTATAGCCAAGTCTAACTGGGAAAATACCAAGGAACCAACAAGCTGATCAAATAAATCATCAGTCCTCGGAAGCGGGTGCCTATTCTTCTTAGTAAGTTTATTCAGCTCTCTATAATCAACACACAAACAAAGCGAACCATCCGCCTTAGTTGCGAATACTACTGAAGCACCCATTTAGATATGCTTCGTCTGATAAACCCTTTCTCAAGCATCTCCCCTACTTGCTTACTCAGCTCCCTCCTTTCCCTCGGAGCCATGTGGCGCACTGGCAATGCAACTGTCTTTTCATTGTCCACGAAATATACATGAAAGTGGATCTCGCGCCTCAGAGGTAAACCCTGAACCTCATCAAAAACATCGGAAAAATCTCGGACTACTCGAACAGATTGCAGATCGTCGATGGATGCATCAAGAGACTCTAGGAAACTAAGCATAACCGACCCTTGTGTGTCACATGAAATCTCGAGGGTTCTCCCATGATAAGTCAGAAGCCTTACAACCCTCTTCTCTCAATCCAGAATGGCACCATAGGTGGTAAGCCAATCCATTCCTAGAATCAACCCATAGCCCATAAACCCAAGCACATACGCGTCGCATTCAAACTCGACGCCTAACACAGATATTTTCAAACCCCAACAAATCATAGATAAATGAGCTGAACCACCAATGGGGTTTGAAACAACTACGGGATCCACTACCATACTAGTAATTAAGCGCAGAGATTCAACTACAAAACTTGATATAAATGAATGTGAGGCACCAGAATCAAAAAGCGTTCTACTAGGATGGTTTGAAAGAAAAATTAAACCTTCCAAAAAAAATCTACCTCAATCAGGAGCACTGATTGCGAGAGCATGCACCTTCCCTCTAAAAGTCCCAGTCCTTTGACCCTGTCCCTATGATCCCTATTTCTTCGGGCACTCTCTAGCAAAGTGTCCGACCTCTCCACAGTGGTAGCAAGAGTTCTTCCTTCGCTTACAGTCATTAACCAGATGACCTTCCTTCCCATAATGGTGACATTTTCTCTTATCCTCGCATTTATCATTTTCCCTCCTTTCTTCTGCTGTTGTTGCTGTCCCTTCTTGGGACACACCTTCCAATTTTACGATTACTCCTCAACCTTTTTTTCTCCCTTGTCTTCCTCATGCATTAAGGCCATATCGACAAGCTTTTCAAAAGTAGCCCCCATTAGAATATGAGACATGGCTAAACCATGCGGAGGCTCATTCAACCCTTTAGCAAACCACAAAGCCCTTTTGTGCGGCGTATCCACCAACTCTAAACTGTACCTTGCTAGCCAGTTGAATTTATTCACATACTCTTTTACCATCAAATTTCCTTGTTTGAGTGCTAAGAATCTCTCCATCTGCATGCTTCTTTCGGCTTGGGAAAGAAATTTCATTTCGAACATCTATCTAAAATCTTCCCAAGTTTCCACTAGACGTCCAACTTGAGTGACTTCCCACCAAAATGAGGCTTCATCCTTCAGTAGCCAGGCGGCTAACTGAACCTTCCTTCTATCCTCTACTTCAAAGATTACGAATAAGTCCTCGGTCTCCATGAGCCAATTCTGGGCTTCTACATATGTCTCGTTTCCATGGAATGGCTTCCCTCTCATAGCATGGAAGTCCTTGCAGATCTTGGCGAAGTTATCTTCTCTTGGAGGGGGAGGAGGAGGAGGAATGACTGGTGCAGCTGGGGGAGGAACATTTCATTGGCCTTTGGCAGGCGCCGTGGCCTCCAAATATCTACGGAACCATCCGGTTATTGTGACGCCCTCTGGGATATTAGGAATGTTTTGTTCCCCAAACTTGCTGAAAAAGGAAAAAGTAAGAAATTTATATGAAGGACCGAAGGATACTACATATGGATTTTTGGGGAATGTTTTTCAAAACAGACTTTTCTTTTTTTGGAAATGCTTTTTTTAAAACCTTTTTGAAAATAATTTTCAAAAACTTTTATCTAGTCTGACAACCTTCACATCTGATACCAAGTGTGACACCCCATGTCCGTTAATGTCACTCACTAAGGGAATGCATTAAGTTTCTTGAAGCGTTATAGGTAAACAGGCACAGAATAATTACAAGACTGATATAAATAAGATAATAGCAGAAATTTAAATTTTTATTTCAAACACAAATCATAATACCGTGGTCCACAACACCATAAGTCACAAAAACCATTACAATAAAATAACTTCTGTCTTGCATCATTAGTGTACATAAGAATAAAAAAACATAATTCCCCAATTGAAAGAGTTAGCCATAGTAGGGACAAGAACTTGAGCCATACTTCAGAAGTAGCTCCTAGGAAGATGATATCTGAGTCCTGACTAAGCCTGAGTGTTTGCTCCTTGAGAACCTAGGGGAGGGGGAAACAGAAGAAAGAAGGAGAAACAAAAGGGTCAGATATAAAGTCTGACGAGTCTAGTTACTTATAGCCAGTAAATAAATAAAAGTAACATTATAGGCATATAAAGTGGATAAGAGAGATCACTAAATAAATGGCATGTATGACAAGGTAGACAGGGTAAGGTGTATACAGTTCTCTAATGATTAATCTGCACTATTACTAGTATAACCAAAATGTGATGATCCCTTCCACTGTAAGGTGGTAGACTTAGGGCATATGTCCAAATATACCCTAACCACTACCCTAATCGATCGGCTCCGTACTACGTAGATACTCTGTGCCGGCCCTACGTTAGGATGTATCACGTCCTACAGTAGCAACCCCTCACTGATATTCACAGCCCCATATTTACTGGTGTCACGGTCGTCTCATCCCCCTTTGCCCGGCTCATGCACGCACATGGCCCGGTCGGTTTGCGCCGCCCACAACGTCCTCTACGTTTGGATCTCTTACAATCAGTCAATAAGTGTGTCCCCTCTCCGCCTAGTACAGAGTATTTTATTTGATACTTACCCTAGGTTACTGACTGAAATGGGTCCCACACAATATGATACAAGCTCTCCCCTTTATCTTGTATCCCCAACTAGGTTTTTCACTGATTATGTATACCACTAGGTGTTTTTAATTACATAGCCCTATACCAGTTATGCTTACCCTAAAAGGTATCTTTGATTACATAACTTTTGTACTTTCCTCTTGTTATGTATAGCACTAGGTATCTTTAATTACATAACCTTATTGGGTTAAGTTTGTGGGCCTATATGTACATATTACCGACCCCCTCCAAATTTGCTTAACCCATCCACTATTCCAATCAATTTACTTAACCCTAACCTTATTTCATAATCATACAATCCTTATGGATTAGATGTGGTTAAGTAGTCCAATTCATTACCATGTCCATTTATGGTTTATAATGGGCTAAACCTCCCACGTTAGGCCTACAACGTGTGGATGCTGGATATGTCGGTCGAGTCTGGGTAGACTTATTCCCCAAGTTGGGCCTAACCTTGTGTCTTAGCCTGATTCGTATTTGCGTACTTAGACCTCCCACATTAGGTTCAACATTATTGGCCGCTGGATATATCAGTCGGGTCCCGGCAGACTTCCACCACTAATACAACCTAACCTCGTGTCATAAGTACAATTAGAATTCCTAATTGTGATTGCTAGACATTTCATTATTAATTAATCAATCCTTTCCATTTATAAGTGTTAATGCCCATTTTACCGAATAATTTAAATTATATGTCCAAAAATGTTCATATTCAAATTATGCTAATATTAACCTTTTTCCCCCGTTTCCTAACTAGCGCACTCATAAACTGGTGGCATGCCTAGGCTAGTCAATGGCCTAGTCATAAAAGATAATAGGGAAAATAATGGTAATATAACCAAAGTGATCATCTTGGCATAAACATAGACTAGCATGATGATAAGGTGAACGTACATACTGGCATGAACATGTAATTAACATCATAATAATGTGGACATAAAACTGATGAACTGGTGGCAGTCAATTGATTCTAGCATAACTACGATGTCACAATAAGCATGGTAAGATCTAAATTACCAGTTTAGATGTCCAATTGGTTTAGATCTAACAAGATAACACAAGGTGATAAATTAGATCACATAATTCATATCTAGAGGTTAAAATAGATCTAACACCATTAGAATGACATAAGAGAATGTTTAGATCTAAATATGGGTTCACATGTCCAACTTACAACATATCTAAGTTGATAGCAATATAACAGGTGAAAGGTGATTTACATAAAGAGTTAGATCTAACCAATGTTGCAGCTGTCCAAATTAACAGATTTACATTCACCACAACATAGTTACAAGTCAAGATCCACATAGGTAACATAATAGAATAACCACAATTGCATTGGATCTAAAGGTGTAGATCCATCATGACATAGTATAAGATTTAACAATAACATAGATTCATAGTTTACAACATATCCAATTCACAGTCTTTCATAATTTACTTTTATTTATTTAAACCTAAAAGCAACTAGACACTCACCGTGTTAGGTTTAGAGCATAGAGAGAATGGATCTTGAATTTCTAGATTTGATTTGTGAAGTTGAATGTTGTATGTTGTTGAAGAAAACGAATCTGTCTCAGTTCGCACACCGGCAGCATTTGGCTCCCATAATTTCTAATGAAGAAATAGGAGAATTGGACACATATATATAGTTGCAGAACCCTCTGAATACGACTGCCACCTCAGCCCTAGGGGTGCCGACACCCCCGTGGGTGGGTTGACCCATAGGTCGACACCCCTTAAGGGGGGTCAACCCCCTAGAGCGGGAAATTTGCCGCCTTGAAGAATTTTTGATTTTCAAACTATTCTGGATAGGGTTTGACTCATATCTAACTCATACGTGACTCATATGTGTATATATGTTCTTTCTACGCGTATACGAACTTAAAATCCTCATAACTTCTTCATACGTTGTCCGTTTTACGCAAACCAAATGTCTATCTTGACCAGAATTTCGAGACGGACACGATGACGCAGTCTGTTTTCCTTAATTATGAATATAAAATTAATTATTATTTAATTTATCCTCTTTTAGTGTCATTAAAAATTCGGGGTGTTACACCATTCACTACCGACATGGTTCCGTAGGTATCTCGAGGCTACGACACCTGCCGGTGGACAAGGAGATGCCTCACCCCTAGCTGCAGCCATAGTGTAGCTCGACCTCTGCGAGTAGATAACTTTTCTAAGCTATGTAAAGTCTTTTGCGCTATGGTAGGAAAACCATTACGTGATACCAAGAGTTTTGTTGAGGCACAGAATTGGTTAAGAGAAATGGATAACATGTTTGGTCTTTTTGAGCTTGATGATAGAAGCAAGATACAGTTGACCTAATGGAAACTGAAGGATGAAGCTTACTACTAGTGGAAGTAACGCAAGCAAGACAACCAGTAACTACTTGGGATGAATTTAGGTAGAGATTCGAGATGAAATTCTTATCTCAGGCGAAAGAAGGATTATAGATGGAGATATTCTTGGTTTGAAGAAAGGGGACATGTCCGTTAAAGATTATGTTAATAAGTTTAATCAACCGGTGAGCTTTGGTTAGGACTTGGTGAATACACCCTATAAGAAGGCTCTTAGGTTAGAGCGAGGGTTGAATTAGCCTCTCCAAGGACTTGCATTATCTCATATACGGATGGGGGCGACGTTTGAGAGATTGGTTGGCATGGCTCTTATGCATGAAGATGGAACGGATGAGAAGAAAGACAACAAGGCTAAGGAAACATAGGCTAAGGGTGAGGAAAAGAAATGGTGGTCCAAGAAGGGAGCATAAATGAAAGGAGGAAAGTCTGATAAGTCTCAGATCAAGAAAGATATCAAGTGTCATGGTTGCGGAGCTACGGATCATTTTGTGAAAGACTGTAGAAAGACAAAGAGATCCTGCTTTAATTTTGGTCAAGTGGGACATTTCACTAAGTGATGCCCTAGCAAGTAAGAACAAGGGACATGGACATCTGGACAAGTACATGCTCTTGAGGTTAGTGGACCTGATCGAGGTAGGAAAGTCACGGTTGAAGGTTTGATTTCCCTTTTTGACTATCCTATTAGAACCCTATTTGATTCAGCTGCTTCACATTCATTTATACTAGTTCTTTAGTAGATAGTCTAGACCTTAATATTAGTATAGTCTCCGATCCTGTAGTTGTCTCAAACCCCATAGGAGGTACGGCTCATTTATCCATGATATGTAGGGGTTTGAGAATTTCTATCTTGGGCGTCAAGTTTGAATGCGATGCATACGTGCTGGGCTTTATGGGCTATGATTTAATTCTAGGAATGGATTGGCTAGCCATGTATGGTGTTATTCTTGATTAGGAAAAGAGAGTAGTTAGAATTCTTACTTACCATGGTAGAACTCACAAAATTCCCTGTGACCCACGGGGGTCGGTGATACTCGGTTTCCTAGATTCGCTTGATACTTCTATTGACGATTTACGATCTGTACTCATAGTCAGGGATTATCCGTGCATGTTTAACGAAGTTAACGGACTACCTCCAAGGCATGAGATAGACTTGTGGATTTATATGATAGAGAATGCTAAGCCAATTTCTTTACCGGTGTGCTGCATGGCTCCTAGAGAGAGGATGGAGCTCAGCGAGCAAGTAGGGGAGCCATTCGAGAAAGGATTTATTAGGAGAAGCATATCAGAGTATAGAGCTCCAGTCATCTTTGCAACTAATACGGATGGCTCACTTTGTTTATACGTGGATAGGGAGCTGAATAAGCTTACCAAGAATAGGCACCGGCTTCCAAGGATTGACGACTTGTTTGATCAGCTAGTAGGCACATTAGTTTTCTTACAGATGGATTTGGCAACGGAATTTCATCAGCTGAGGGTGGCAGAGGATGGTATTGATAATACTGCATTCAAAACTCTAGATGGTTTCTTTGAGTGGTTGGTTATGCCTTTTGGGCTAGCCCATGCACCTACCTATTTTTTGGACTTGATAAGTAGGGTGTTTAGAGAGTTTCTGAACAAGTTTATGGTGATCTTTGTGGATGACATTATGATATTCTCAAAGAATGAGGAGGAGCATGCCCAATACTTAGGAGAGGTTCTACGCACTTTCATATTACATCAACTCAAAGCAAAAAATTATGTGTCAGTTTTGGAGAAAGGAAGTAAAGTGCCTAGGGGATGTGGTCTCCAAGGACAGGATAGCAGTAGACCCCGCCAAAGTCGTCGCAGTTCAAGATTGGAGGGCTCCAAAGACTGTGATGTAGGTGAGAAGTTTTGTAGGGTTGGCGGACTATTGTAGAAAGTTTATCAAGGACTTTGCAAGGATATCTGCCCCACTCACCCGATTAACAAAGAAGAACTTGACTTTTTCATGGAGCATTGATTGTGAGGTTGCCTTTCAGAGAATGAAAATGGCTCTGACAATAGCCCCGGTTCTGACTCTCCCCGATGGAAGCAAGATGTTCATGGTCTATATAGATTCTTGTGGCATAGGGCTTGCTGCCATTCTGATGTAAGAGGGAAGAGTAGTATGCTATTGTAGCAGATAGTTGAGAGTTCATTAGAAGAACTACCCTACCCATGATCTAGAGTTGGCTGTTATAGTCTTTGCATTGAAGTCTTGGCGACATTATCTACTTGGAGAGATTTGAGCTATACACGGATCATAAGTCACTTAAATACTTATTCTCACAGAATGATCTCAACCTAAGGCAACAATGGTTGATGGAGTTCCTAGCGTCCTACGACTTTGAGATAGCTTATACCTCGGGCAAGTATAATGTAGCGGCGGGTGCATTGAGTAGGCAGAGGATGACTTTGAGTCCTTCATTTGTAGAGAGGCAGAGCTTGGAGTATATCTCTACCTATGATTTTAAGCCATCAACGGATTTCACATTGGGATTGTTAGCATCATTGGAGGTGCGACTTGCTCTATTAGAGCGTATTGGATCTATGCAGTGGGAGGACTCGCAGATATCAGACATCTTGGGCAGGCTTGGCAGAGGAGAGACTTCTAGTCACCTAGCTAGATACACTGTGGATGAGAAAGGGTGGTGCAATTTCCGCCCAGAATGGGCCTATTTGACCCAGAAAAGGCCCATCAAAAGTTAGATCCATTTTGAACGGGTCATTGGTTCTTGTAAGGAATTACATTTGCACATATAATACATATATATATATATACTTCAAATGGAAATCTCACACAGTGAAAAGAGAAAATATAGTACTGAAATAAGATGTACCACTATATTTAAAAGTCACAGAATTCCAACACAACAATTAAGTTTACATCTATTCCATAGTACATCATATAATTCATTCTCAAATGTTCTCATAAGAAGTAAAGCAATAACAACTCAGAATAGCATGACGACTTCGTCTTCTTCTTCATCTCCCATCATGATTTCGTCTATGATTCCAAATAAAAGTATCGTTGATTAGGCAGAGAATGAAGGCAGCCCAAGATCGTCAAAAATCGTATGCAGATAAGTGAAGGAGGGAACCTGAGTTTAATGTTGGAGATTTGGCATTCGTAAAAGTATCCCCTCTCCTTAACATATAATATTTTCTGCATTTTACTATCCAAATTCATTTTCTTGTAACTTCTTCATACATTAACAGTTTTCAGCATATTATATATGACAATGAATCGGAATTTCGCCACGAATACAAATAAAAGATTTCCGTAGACAAATTCCTAAAGCTGAAAAATCTCATTTTCCAGCCTTATTATTAAATTGTTTTATTTTTATTTATTATTAATATTTATGTATTGTACAGGGTGTTACCGGTGGCTAAAACGAGATGAAAGGCTATGTGTCCCTAGGATTGGGGAATTGCTAAAGGCAGTGCTTAAGGAAGCTCATCATTCTCGGATGACTATCCATCCGGGTGGTGACAATATGTATCGAGACATGAAGAGAGTTTTCTTTTGGACTAACATAAAGAAGGATGTGGCAGAATTTGTAGCTCAATGTTTGACTTGCCAGCGAGTAAAGGCCGAACAAAGGAAACCTAGCAGATTGCTTCAGCCCTTGGGTGTCCCACAATGGAAGTGGAAGAGTGTCTCTATGGATTTAATAGATGGATTTCCCAGATCGAGGAAGGGTAATACGAGGATTTGGGTGACAGTGGACAGACTTACGAAGAGTTCTCACTTTATTCCTATCAAGAGTAAGAGGACGACAACTTGGCTAGCATAGGTATATCTTCGAGAGATAGTTCGACTTCATGGGGTACCTTCCAGTATAGTAATCGACCGTGACCCCATCTTCACTAGTGAGTTCTGGAAGTGCTTATAAGGGGCATTAGGTACACAACTATGTTTGAGAATGGCATACCACCCTCAGGACGATGGACAGACCATGAGGGTGAATAGAGTTCTTGAGGATCTTCTGAGACCGTGTATCCTAGATTTCAGAGGGACTGGGAGGAGCATCTCCCATTGATTGAGTTTACCTGCAACAATAGTTATTAATTGAGCATAGGCATGGCACCCTTCAGGGTATTATATGGACGACCTTGCAAACCTTTGACTTGTTGGTGGGAGTCTACGGATAGACTTCTACTTAGACCTGAGACAATTTGAAATACTTCCGAGAAGACTGATCTTATCCGCCGAAGAATGAAAGCAGCTCAGGATAGGCAAAATCATGTGCCGATAAAAGGAGGACCGACTTGCAATTTGAAGTGGGGGATATGGTTTTCATTAAAGTTTCACCGTTGAGGAATGTAGTTCGCTTTGGCTCAGTAGGGAAGTTGTCCCCGAGATTTGTACGACCATTCCCTATAGTGGAGAGGATAAGTCAGATGGCCTATAGGATCAGACTACTGGACATACTAGTAGGCGTACATGATGTATTTCACGTTTTCCACTTGAGGAAATGTTTACATTATGTGGCAGAGATAGTGGATCCAATCATATTTGAGGATGTGGAAGTTGAGATGGAAGCATTGGTGAAAAGATTTCCCACTCATATTCTTGGATCAGAGGTTAAGAAGCTACGCAACAAAGAAATTAGATCAGTGAAGGTACAATGCGGAGAAGACAGCAAAGATGCGACGCAGGAACCCGAGGATAGGATTCACGCTTCTTACCCTTTTCTTTTTGAGATTATGTTATTGACTTCTTTTCCAAGCTTTTACTTTGCATTTTCTTCAATCATTCAAGTATGTTTATCCTATCATTCGAACCTTTGATCCTTAGGTAGAATCAAATGGTTGAAAATATGTGTTTGAGACATGTTATGATTGATGGTTGCAACCATATGCAATTGGATGCAAGTGGATACAAGTGGTTGCTCGTGGATGCATATACACACACTAGACACTAGATCGGCTTAGGCACTTACATATTGCATATAGATGTGTGTGCATTTTAATCTTCTAAGGATGGAAATGGGTGGATCATCATATGGATGTTGCATTTTGATGAATGATTGTGCACATGTATAGAGTTTATGTTATATTAGTGTTATTTGTATACGTTTTAGATGCATGGAAAGAATATATATTGCATTAAAGAGGTCAACTGAATTAGTCAACAGCTTGATTTCGCATTAGTTTAAATACATATACACACAACAACTTTGCATATGTTCATACAAGCATTAGGAACTCATAAGGACAATGGATACTAGTGGATGATGGATGAGTAGATGGTGGTAGATGGTTGTTAGAATAACAACATTCCTCTTAGCTTAGAGATTTCGCGGATGAAATTCATAAAGTAGGGGAGAATTCAATACACTCTAACCATACTGTAAAGACAATATAATTGGTATTACTTAATTAAATATTAAAAATTAAGTAAAATCGGCTTTACTGTTTCGTTCGTCTCAAAATTCTGGTTCAGACGGACCCTAAGTTTGCGTAAACCATACGACTTAGGAAGAAGTTATGAGTATAAGAAGTTTTTATACATATAAGAAGATTATATATGCATAAACTTAGATTATTTCAAACCAAAATTCAACACGTAGGAACCAACGTTCATTGGGCGACCCATGCCCTGTTTGGGTCGACCCACCAAGATCCAGGTCAGATTTCGAATTCTGCAAGTAGACTACTTTGTTAGCTAGGTTCGTTCGCTAACTCAGTGCTACGTGTATGACTTAGATTGAAGACCTAATATCTAAAGGTTAAGATTAGCTTTGTAAATCTATAAATAAGTGGCTCTCTCCCATTTCAATGCACACGATTATTCTTCATATCCTCTAACTCCATGAATCTATTCAAACATAAAAATATATAATGGGGAGATGCTGCTACAGCCTAGATTTATAGAGATAATTCAAAATACAAGAACTGCATACAACAATAAAAGGGATTGAAGTAGATTTTTTTTCTACAATGGCATATATATAAGAGTTATAATCTCTTCTTCACCAAGACCCTCTGTGAGTTCCCTATTATTTTCAGATCTGATACCTAGAACTATATCATGATAGTTAATTAAAATTGGGTTTAGAACATACAGTGTTTATAAGATAATTGTTATATCTGTTCTTCACTATTGTTCACACATGTCGTTATTATAAGTAAAATATATGCCTTTATAGTATGATGATTAATTAGTTATGTGCACCTATCTTTCTTTTCCCTATTTGTACTGTTTTATTTTGTTTCTAGTCTTGCTTATATGTCTATGTGATTTGATCCTATTATCCTTCCTCTAATTTTTCCATTTTGTTTACGCTAAGTCTAGGACTTTGAAAGCCTAGGCCATGTCCAATTAAAGTTTGCGTATAGTTAAAAATTGGGATAATAAGAAATGACATGAAAAGAGGAATTTGGGCATATTATTATTTTGAGGACTGTTTGACTTGGGAAAGGGATAATACGCATATAATTGTACTTGCTGTAAATTGGGGATGTGATAAAATTTGGTAATATGCATATAGTTGTACTTGCTATAAATTGGGAATGTAATAAAAAGGGATAATATGCATAGACTTGTACACGTTGTAATTTGGGGACATAATTGAATGGAATAGTATGCATATGTATAAACATGTTAGATTTGACATAATACAGACATTAAGTAAAGGACATGTTAAAATTACGTAAGTACCAGATGTAGGTTAGGTAAACTAAGTTACATTAGTAATTATACATACATCTGGGCATGTGTTTTGGGGAAGGGTTGTACACACATAATAACATGTAATATTACAACCACACTTATTAGTAAACCTAAACCTGCTGGGTTAAACCTGATTATTAATTAACTAAGAGGTCCCTCGTTCTGCTGTTGTATTGGGTTTTGAAACTCTTAAATCCTAGTTACTTGGGGACGCAAGCTTAGGGGTTTTTTCTTGTGTCAATCTTGCAATGTGAAACCCGGACCAGTCAGTATCCCTGCTGGTATTTTTATAGAGGGCCTCCCACTAGATACGGACCAGAATACGCTTTACTGAACTGGAGAGTAAGAGGATCAAATGGGGAAGGTAGGTATGGGAGCATTCCGGCAGAGTCATGAGAGTGCATGAGTCCGATTAGGGAAACTAAGTCGTTGTAACACTAGTAAATAGGTATGTGTTATACAAGTCGTCGGGTTAGGAGTGATACGCTCTACTACTGGGGTTGACACATGGTATTTACGTAGTAGGGATCTGATCACATGGGTAATAATTAGGGTACACCTAATCCTGTTATTTTGTAATTAGGGTAAAACCTAATCCTGTTATTTAATTAGTGTACACCTAATATTGTTGTTTAATCCTGTTGTTTCTGCTAAGTAATTAGGTTTACGCCTAATCCTATTATACTAGTATTAGTGCAGATGAAACCTGTTTTTAGGATATAAATGAGAAGCATTACTCAATCACTGTTTATTCTTGTTATTTCTTTTTATCATGTTCATCTTGTTTACTTGATGCTTGATACGTTACGGTACTTTCTCATCCAGTTTTGTTTATCTGCCATAGTATCTCTATTTTGTGCATATTTGAAAATCATTGGAACTCACCAGAATTTATGTCTGACCCTTTTGTTTTCGTTTCTTTCTTCCTTTCCCCCTCAGGTCCTCAAAGTGGTAGCACTTCTAAGTGATTAGAACTACTCTTTCAACTTGGATATGGACTTTCTAAGATGTACTGCTTTGACTTACTTTCTACTATGTTATGGCTTGCTATAAGGGATATTGTTTTATATTATTGCACTCTTTTATTTTTCATTATGAGACAGATTTGAGATACTTAGTTTTTGATGTAGCTGGTTTAATGATGTAACCTGTTTTGAGATGATGTTTTCTTTTCAATAATAAAATTAAAATTTTCGACTGCTTAATTTTATATCTATCGTGTGAATTTCTGTGTTATTTACCTATTGCACTTCATGAAACTTAATGCATTCTCTTATGTGTGACATTAACAGATGTGGGGAATCACACTAGGAGTTTGATTTATTGAGAAATAATCCAATGTTTCAAGCATTTGTAATATCTTCCTAACTTATTGCGATAATTTTGGATTCTTAGTCTGATATGCCTGCTTGAGCTGGTTTACCATGAGTTGAGAGTCACTGAAAACTTGGATTTTCTGAATTTGGCATTCTTTTTACCAAAGTCAGCCCAGCCACCATCGTTTCATACTCTGCTACATTATTAGCGGAAGGAAATCCTAAATTCATGACGTAATGTAACTGATGCCCATACAGTGTTATAATAACATATCCAACACCGACCCATTTCTCATTAGATGCTCCATCGACAAACAATTGCCATTTCGGCTTTAAATCTTATTCCTTCTCCGATTTTTGTCTGATAAACCATCATATTCGTTTACAAAATCAGCTAAAGCCAGACCTTTTATCATTGGTCATGGTTTGAATTTTATATCATACTTGCTCTATTCCCTAATTTACGAGTCTTTTGGAAGTTTCTGGTTTACTAAAAACTTGCTTAAGAGGTAGCTTAGTTAGGACCTTGATAGGACCTATTGAAATATAAGCGTAATTTTTATGCAGTCAAAATTAACCTATAAGCCAACCTCTCAATAACCGGGTAATGGTTTCAACGTCATTTAGCCTTTGACTTATGTAACAAACCTTGAGTTGAGTGTCGTTTTCCTCTCATATAAGGACTGAACTTACGACGAATTTTGATACTGCCATATAAAGATATAAGGTTTCTTTATCTTTTGGACTTGACATTATAAGGTTTTTTTAAAATGATTTTTCAGCTTAAGGATGGCTTGTCGGCATTCCTTTCCCCATTCAACATTCTTTTTTTTCTTAACTACATCAAAGATTAATGCATATTTATCAGTAGCTCTTGAAATGAACATACTTAAGGCTGCCACCTTTCCATTTAGACTCATTGCATCCTTATTTATTTAAGGCTCTGCCATTTCTCTTATTGCTTTAGTTTGCATGCGCTTGCTTATATCCCTTGTTCACTTATGATATTACCAAGGAATTTTCCAGAATGAACACCAAAATGGCATTTCTAAGGATTCGATTTCATTTGGAATTTTCTCATTACCTCAAGTATTTCGCCTATATCCTTTAGATGATCTTCTTCTCTTTGAGAATTCACCAATATATCATTAACATCGACCTACATGTTCTTCCTAATTTGTTCGTAAAACATCCTATTCACCAGCCTTTGGGAAGTTGCACTGGCGTTCTTTAACCCGAAAGCATTGCTTTATAACAATAAGTTCCATTATCGGTAGTAAAACTCGTATGCTCATCATTAAGTTTGAACATGAGAATCTGATTATACCCTGAATATGCGTCCATAAGTGACAATAATTTGAGCACGCTTGTGGAATCTACTAGTTGATCTATTCTTGGTAGAGGATATTAATCCCATGTACACGCCTTATTTAGGTCCGTATAGTCAACGCATGTCCTCCATTTTCCATTGGACTTTTTCACTAAAATAGAATATGTCAACCATTTGGAGTAGTTAACTTCTCTATTTAACCCATTTTCAAGCAGTTTCTTTACTTCTTCCTTCAGGTCCTCTGATCGCACCTTGTCAAACTGCCTTTTCTTCTATCGGCCTGGGTCATATTAGGGTCAATGTTGAGGGAATGACACATATTGGATGAGTCAATTCCGGCCATGTCAAAATGCATGCTAGCAAAGATATCCATGCTTCCCCTAAGAAAATGGATTGTCTCTTTTCTTGGTTCTTGTCCCACATTTCGTCCTATTTTCACAATTTTCAAGGTATCGGTAGAGTCTAAGCTTATTTTCTGGATTTCTTCGATATGCTCGGTTATTTCAACCTCTCCCCGACAATCCAAGTCGATTATGATTTCCTCTTCCTTTTTCACATTAATTTCCTTTTTCTTCCTTTTCATGTTCTTAAAACCGCACTTGTTATTTTTACACTTAGCAAATTGATTATTTCTTATCTCTTTTACCTTGCCTTTGAGTGTTGGGATTGAAAAGCCATTATCCGAAGTCTTTAACTCGGTAGAAGAATCATGATAAGCAACGTACTCCCTTTTATATTGATCCAAAGTAGAAAAATACATTTCCTTCGAACTGAACTGCTCACCCTTAATAGTTCCCTAACCCTTCTTTGTTAGGAAATTCACCATTAAATACTTAGGGGAAATGGAAAAATTCTTCTTCATCTAGCGTGCGACGCCCAAAAAAAGCGTTGTAGAAGGAGGGTTAGCTGATAGTGACGAAGAGGGCTTTTAAAGTGTGACAGCAGGGTGAGAGCCCTAATTGAACCTTCAGTTTTATTTTCCTAATAGGCATTGAAACTTTATTGTTAGATCCAAAGATTGGCTCAGGACTCGGTTCCACTTTCTCCCCTGGAATATTCATATGGTCGAAAGCATATGTTTGAAAATAACATTCACGGAACTTCTTGTATCAACCAGTATTTTTTCTACTACGACTATCCTATTTGAGGGGATACCACAAGAGGATCATTATAAGTGTGATGAATACCTTTTTGAAGTTATTTCGGTGTTTAGACCAATGAATGCATATGGATCCCTCTCGGGGGATGATCCGGGACCCCTTTTTGGATTGAAATGATCTCTTATTTAGCTTCCCTTATACATCAGCTTTTAGAACTTTGACTATTTCCCGCTGCATCCAGGCCTCTGTGGATTACGTTAACATAATTTACATGCGAACTCATCTTTTCCATATTTCCCCTTCGACAATGTTAACCATAGTTCCAATAGAGGGTTTCGAAAACTTCCTATTATCTAGAGGAACACTTTGGGCATTCTAGACAAATGTTTGCAATTGTCCCTCTTGAATAAGATTTTGAATAATTCTAGCTAAGACTTTGCTTACCCTATGATAACTATAGTATTTGTCACTTTTCTTGGGTTTCGGGTTTATTTGGGCTTTGAGAGAATTAGGGAAAATTGCTTTTCCTCTCACCATGTGAATAAAAGCTATAGTTTTGTTTAGTGCCACTAAATTGTTGTCAGGCTATGCCTATCATACTCACTTGTTGTTCCAATCAAACCTTGGTTTTACTTTGTCACTGTGTTCTGCTTTCTTCTTGGCATGATAAATTTCATCCATTCGGATGAATTTCTCACCATGAAAATGAAAGTCTTATAGGCTTTCGGCTTCATTCATCATGAGATCCCTTCAAAAGGGTGTATTATTCTTAAGTCCTGCATGGACAACAATTATCTTTGACTCATCAATCATTCCTCTTTCTCTTATTGCTTCAGCATTAAACCTTTTTAGATACCCTCCTAGAAATTTCCTGGTTGATGCTTGATGTTTGACACCGTTGTATAGTGCATAGTGGAATCTTTGCTATTGCATAATTGGGTAGCAAACTCGTAATAGAACTGCCTCTAGGAGTATATGGTGTTAACTTGGTATTTTCAATACCATTTTGCAGCAGCACCGTGCAAAATTACTAGGAAAAGAACAAATAGACCTAGTTATCAACCGCCATTAGATGATCATCAGGATATGTAGTTCCTTAGTATTTAATCATTGATATTTTGAATTGCGATGGGATAGTTGCAGACATGATATCGTCAATGAATGGAGCAACCCTTTCATTTATGTTCGCTTCTACACCGTAGGTCTGATTTCCCTTTGCGTTGAGAGAACCTTTTACCGCTTTCGCTATTAAATCCTTGACATCAACATCCTTGTATGGGTAATTCCTTCAGTGGGGTTAATACCCTTCGGTAGTGGAGCTTCCGGACTGCTCTACCTTACTCTGCATATTTTCATGATAATCAACCTTTGCATTCTTATTCCTTGACGGTTAGTTCTTCTAGTCCTCAGGTTGAGCGGCCTTAGACTCCTTATTCTAATATTCATCCTCTTGGACTACGTTCTTTGCATTACTTTTAATTTTAGCTTACTTTTGAGCAAGAAAGTCATTTGTTAGTGCTTTCATCCCAGCAATTTGACCCTCCAATTGATTAAATTTTTCCATGTTTGTCTCATGAGATTCTGTTTCGGAGGGTTCTCCTTGTAGAGCATTTGCTTGGTTGAAAGAAGGAACAACATTTTCCTCGACTCGTGAGTTGTGAACTTCTTTTTCATTAATTGTTTCCAGCTTCTTTGATTTATTTTTCATAATTCCCCTACGTTCAACCAAATATGAAGATAAAATTAGTTTGTATTAATCATGAGATTGGAGGTTCGAGCCCTCCTTCTTGCGCCAAAAATATTAGCTACTAGATGATTAACATCCAAAATTAGCTTTGGACAAACAAGCTGCTACCCATGAAATTAGGTAACACCCCGGAACTTGTTCTCGCTATAGAGTTGAAATTCATGTATCGTTCCTTTAAAGGATTCTAACATATGTTCTTTTGATTTTCTACCTATCCTATAATGTCAGCCATGTGGTGAGTGATATCGATTTGAGAAAGAGATGATCTACAAAGGAAAATCCTGCGAAGAGGGACTGTACTCTATATAAACTTCCTTTACAGAGCTACTTCCATCAGAAACAGTAATCAACTCGCCTTTTCAGGAGAGATTACTATCACCTCTAGTGTAATGCCTCTTTTTAGCTTTTACACTATAGATTCGGGTGATTAAAAATAAGAATGCAGGAGATAAATCATACAAGATCAGTTGTTAAGAAGGTTAACAAGCATAATAAATCATGCTCCATTCTCTTAGAATTAAAATCAAATGCTAAATTCCCTGAATCTTTTTTATTGCTTGTCGGAAAAGTGAGATTATGAGAAATTGGAAAAGTTCCCTAATTCGATATTGAAATTATGGTTTCGCTCCACTATCTTAGATTACAAATTTTGAAAATAAGGAAAAAAAATCCTACATCTCGGCCTTTGAGGTTCAATTTATAGGAGCGGATTAATTTCCCTTCATCTTTGATCATTTCAATCAATCATTGCTTTGGAAGATTTTTTGAATGTCACGCGAAGGCTCTCATGGCATCGACCTCTTTTCCTTATTATTTTTCTTCAGGATCTGCTTCTTTGGCTTCAGTGCGAATAGTTGTGAGAGGCATATGTGTATGCAAGCTCTCGACTTATGGTGGAAGATACCTATGGGTTGGTGCTTTCTTCATCATGTAGGGATCCATGACCTATTTCTCTGATATTCATCACCTTTGGCGGACCTCTACTCTGCACTTTCCCTTTTCCTTGCGAGAGCGAGTTCATGTAGTTGCTTCAGGGGTCCTTAACAAAGGGAACACTTAGTTAGATACAAAAGAGACGATCGTGCAAGAACTTTTGGATTTTTTGACTTCGTTTCACGCTTTAACTTTAATATCAGAGGTTTCAGACCCAGATTCATGGTCTTCCATATTTATGCTAGCCGCGAGTCATTTTCCATAAACTTCGGAGATATGCACTGAAAGCCTTTCTTTATCTCTTTCGGGGGGCTATACTGATAGATGAAATGGGATAACCTCGAAAGTGAGGTTAGGAATGCACACTTGTGCTTCATGATGTCATAAAAGATTTCTCGTTCCTTTTCATTATTTTTAACTGCCTTCGAAGAACCTCTCCTTAGATTTTGTCTTTCATTTACATTGCTCGAACGATTTTTGGGTTAATAGTGTTTCCAACATGCTTTCAAGGATTTACTCCTTCGGGATAAACAAGGTCTCTAGCTTGGAACATCTAGATAAAAATTGGAAAAAGTTTCTATATCCGCTAGTAGATTTATAGCACCTTAGTTCCCATTGGCCCTTTAACCTTGTCCTCCCGCTTTAGGCCGAACATTTCACATATCCATTATTTATGCTACTTCTGCAACCAATATTTTTTCTTACACTATTTCTTTCCATACCTTATGTCCTTCTTCTATAGATGAACTTTAGTAAGATACTGAAGTGTGACCCTAGGACTATGGGAGCATATATATATATATATATATATATATATATATATTAATATAATAAAAATACATCATATTTCCTTATCCTAACCCTTAGAATATTTCTATGATCTTTGGGTTTTAGTTAGAAAATCCTTGTAGAAACGGAACATCTTATCAAGTTAAATGCATAATCAAATTACTCTAGCACTTATAATATATGTGCATCCATATTATAATTTAGTTAAAAAATTTGGAATCAAACTTTGGGATTCAAAATCACATCACTTATATTTAAACAACGTTTCATTTCAAATCCAAACAATTATTCTTGGTAGAAATTCTTTCTTAGAAACTCGAAAATGAACACCAATAATGATGCAGTCATCATCAGAATTATTTTCATGTGACCAAAGTAAGATCTATGCATTTAATCTCTTTAAAAGCCATTTTCTCTTATAAACCATTTTAAAATAATCGCAACATTCCCTTATAAATCTTGAAAAACCAATTTCAACTTCATTGGAAATTCAGATTCTTCCATTCTCAATTGAAATCCATTTCCTATTTATAAATATCATTTATAAATTACTCTTCCATAATTTTAATTCTACATAAGACAACTTGACCTAATTTCTTTCTTGTTTAAATCCACATTAAACACTTGCTTAGGGTAAACTCTTACCCGACAACATCATTGAATGTCATAAGTCAAATCATAAAGCTGAATTCACACGATATTCATTTCCAATGTTTTCCTCATTAAAAATCTACCCAGCCCGTGCAATAGGTGATAAGATTGCTCTTATCTAAACCAAGTAGTTAACACCCATAAACTGGTCGGGCACAACTACAAGTACATCAACACTATTCAACGCTCGAAAGTGAGCACGACTTATCAAACAATAAATGATAATAATTAAACACCATCATTTCTTATCAAACCAAACTAATCATGCATAAAAATAATTTAAGTTTGAAAATTCCTTTATATATAAATAAAACCTTGGTAAAATAATTTCATTTAC
This sequence comes from Allium sativum, assembly GCA_030737875.1. Lineage (NCBI taxonomy): Eukaryota > Viridiplantae > Streptophyta > Magnoliopsida > Asparagales > Amaryllidaceae > Allium > Allium sativum. The sequence goes on from CM060913.1 coordinate 42,889,590, forward strand.
CAACTCTTAAAACCATAGTATGTCAATTTGTCATGTTCAAGTGTTTAGAAACCGCTACCGACAACATCGGCCGAACACATCAATTTGTAAAATATATACCACTCAACAGATAAAAAGCATAATATAATACTTTTTATAACACTAACAAGTATGCGCTCTCATATATTTATACACTCAAACTCAAAATAAGGCATTTCATTATCTTATCTCTTACTGAGTTATGCCACAGAGCCAAGGTTATCGCTTAACCTTCAACTCTAATACCAAGTGTAAAAAATGGGAAACTCGATGCCAAAATTTGGACACAAATACATTATTTATATTCATGTGCCTAAACTCAAGTACTGAAAATCCAGAAACTTAGAAAAAAAGGTTAGAGGGTAAGAAAAAAGAAAGAAAGGTTAGAATATAAGAAAAAGAAGATGAACACAAACATATTAGAATTAGAAAAATTGGAATTTCAATGCGGAAATGAATAAAATATAATATATCATAATATTTACACAAAGGGAAAACAATACATATACATGAATAGATAATTATACTACACAACTAGATCAGCATGTATGGTGATGACAATATGTCTGTACAATGGATGATAAATACAACACACATAGTGGAAATAAATTAGTACAATAAAAATGAGAATATGTCTCGAGTCCAACTCCTCTCCTGCAGTCCAAATAAATCCAAAAAAAACCTAGAAAATATATGTGGTCCAACCTGAGCACATTTCGAGGGGAAGCAAAAAACACCTGTATCAGTCTAGTATACCTAACGGTGAGAAAACTCACATCATAAATATCTTGCTTAATATTTAAAAATCATTTTTCAAAAGAACGGATCTCCCGTAAGACACGACCACACATAAATATGGAACGTTTTTTTTCCCTTGGAAACCCAATACACTTCTAGAAAATCCCATGATAAGATAATAATGTCTAAAATAAAAATGCATATCAATCGAGCCGAAATCTTTACATTTATTAAATTCCATCATATTAGTTATACAACTAGAACCGTAAAAGGCTCGTATTGGAGTTTGGATTTCCATACAGTGATAAGGCACCAGATACCACATCGTTGTACCTCTCTAGATAAGCGTACTGAGAGCCTCGCATTAACTAGCCACGAATCTGGACCAGCCCAAACCCCCTTTGGATTATTCCCAATATTTCACCACACTGGTTATAATTAGCAACTAAACCTTAACATATAATAATCAAAAGGGTCATCTGTTTTAGATTGGGTGGTGACAGAAACCCTAAATGGGAATTACCCACCTAGCCCTGAAGCATATCCCATATTCTAGTCAATAATGCTTGATGAGACTAGAGGCTACATGTTCAGCTTTCATACATGTCATAGATCCATCTTTGAATGTCACATCGCTGTTCTGTCGATCACTAATTAACATCCACAAAAATACAACCTCCAAGCTCATACATTTTAGAGAAGGGTGTTAAGCTAAGAGAAGTTGTCTTCTCCACCGCCAAACAGATGCATATTTGTAAAAATCAACGTGCATGATCTAAGAAATGCAACATCAGACATCTATCTATTCAAGTTGTCCAGGAGAAGGACAAACCAAAGGTACTCTTTTACGAAGTCCTATCGGGATAACCCTTGGATTAGTAACAAGAATTCCTCGCATCATGCAGAACCCCAGAACGTAAGGACTACTGCTACAAGCACAATCCTAGTAGCTAACCAAGACATCAGAGAATGGTCCTTTCTGGTTTAAGACCTACACCTTTAAATCATCTTAATTCGCATAAGCATACCCATAAATTTAATTTGAACACAAAGCCTGTTCGAAGTGATCTGGGATCTAGTTACAATCTTGGTTCCTCAAACCAACATGTTATAAGTTAAAAGGGAATTTATTGATAGTTGGGTCTTTAAACATCAATCTCTAGTTGTATAGTTAAGTACATTAGTAGCACAAACTCTTTATATTAATTAACACCATTCATTAAAATCATTTCATCGATTCTTAAAAATCAATTCCATATACTTATCTCAATGAGATAAGTATATTCACAAATCCCATGTTTATTTAGTTCGAAAACGATAACCATACACTTATTTGTTTAGACTAAGCATATTCACAAAACCATGTTATTTTCCCTACTTTGGAAATGTGACAATCACGGAATTCGAATCCCTGACCTCGCGGAAAGCAACACCACACACTAACCACTGTGCTGAAAGATCTTTTTGTTAGCTTTTCGAGAGGGGTGTTATAGACTACCCCCCTTAAAGAGCCCAACATCCTCGTTTGCTCATATCACTCACCACCCAGGCGTTGTGCATGTAACCCGCATCATTACCACACTGACTGACATCCGCAACATTACATACACAATTCCGGTTGGGTATAGGCTTTAATACCAAATGTGACAATCATGGAATTCGAACCTTTGACCTCCCGGAAAGCAACACCATGCACTAACCACTGTGCTATAAGATCTTTTTGTTAGCTTTTCGAGAGGGGTGTTACAGGAAAATAGCGCTATATACTTAACAGAATGATATAAGTATATTTTGAAATCATATCTAGCTAAAACAATGTCATGGGATACATTATTTGTTGTAAAACTCCAAATAGTTTTATTTAACTTATAATCTTCACAAATGAAAGTATATAATATTATTTACGGAAATAATAAATTTAATTTCCAACATCTACCGTCGTTTTAATTTAGTATCATTTCTTGGATAACATTGAAGTTATTCAAGTTAGGGCATTTTATTTACCTCTCAAGCCTTGATTCGTCAACATTCTTATCTTCAAGTTTGATAAAAGTTTGTTAACGCAAAACTTAACTTTCAGTAAATGTCATGATAAGTTCCATTTACTATTCACTTTAAATAGGGTTTTAAAAACCATTTCCTGCATATGAAAATCTCATTTCAATCACAATCGCTTTTACTCAATTCAATTATTAAGTAAACCATCATTTAAAACCATTGCATTAGTTTTAAATCTCTGTTATAAACCTTGTTTACAAAACATGGATTTATTATAAAATCTCTTTATAAAATTCTTTATGAAAATTCAATTAAACTCTTATCACAAACTTTTGATTTCCTTTTCTTTATAAACTTCATATCTTATAAGTATTGTTTTGATTTCTTTTTGGATAAGCCGACCGGTTTTTAAGTGGTTGCAAACACTTATTATTATAACAAATAATAATTACAAGAAATTCAGGAGGTTGGCATTTTACCAACCAACTATTCGCTTTGATACCAACTATAATGACCTTCCATTTTTGACTACTTCGAGCCAATAATTAAACCAACTCCAATGAAATTTTAATAAATTGCATCAGTAACCTAAAGGATTCTTGGGATTACATCCTTTATGGATCCATGAAACTAATGAATATAATAGTACGCTATCATAATAATGTCTACCGTAAATATACTATTGAAAATAGCATAAGCGGGATTATCATATTACCCTTACACTGTTTATACAGTTGCCGTTCAGTTTGCATATAAAACACCAGTACGTCAATGGATAGGGATGCGTCGTGATATGACAATGTTAAATCAAAATTGTAGGGGCTCGATCAGGATAATATGACAAGGTTTTTAAGGTGGACCGTCCAACACAGACAGTTTTTATAGTGGACCATCCACTTTAACGATACAGGTTTGCAGCACGGGAGCTAGACCTAAAATCTAAGCTACAAACTGTAACTCTATAAATGGAGGATATATCTTCCAAGCACACCACACACGGTGGCATACTTAGATAGCATGCTATATAAATAGGTATAGTACAAACTGACCATAGCTAGGTACATAAGTACATCACATAAAGCCACACAAAGAGATGCAACATTAGGCAGACATGCTAAGGGCACTAGCAGTAACTTCATAGCATAAGCAGTCCTTGCACGACACATGATGTGATTGCACACCAGCTCTACCGAAACAGGTAGCACCACCTAAAAAGGATATTACCACACTGAAAACACTCCAAGTAGCCAACCAAAAAACAACCCCAACTGCACCTAAAAGATGGCTCTGAAGATGGTGCTGCATCATTACTGATCGACAGGAAGGTGAACTAGACTACAACAGTATTTCCAGACACAATTGCATAGTATAATGAAAAAAATCTTGCATGAACCAAGGTGTGACACAACAAACATTCAACACACTGTTATAGGCCAATTCTGTAAACTCCACCGTCCACCAGAGTGTTTCACCAGAAAAAGACGAACAATAATTGATGGACCAAGCGCATGTCTCATCAGTCGAACAAACACCGAAAAAAGTACAATGGAATATCAGACCAACAAAAAGGAGAATTTGGCATTATGATTGATCTAATACAAGCCATTCACGTAGATAGAAGGAGAGGATTTTATTTGGGAGTCCTTTCATAGGAATCCAGGATACTCACAACCGACCGAGTGAAGGGCTCAAGAGCATCATTTTGCGCATCAAATTTCAGGTTTTAATTACTTGGTGCCTATCGAAGGGCAGATGATGGAGCATGCCAAAGAACTCCTAATAAAGTAGATAATCAGATCTGATAACAAAGCATACAAGAGAAATGCCCGCTTTGGAAATTCTGCTAAACAGTCAACTGACCCTAGAATATGAAAGCAAGTAACATCCAAAACATTATGGATTCTTATTGGATTCCTCCAACCTGTCCCCCTGTATTATAGCTCATATATCAATTTATACATGCATATAAACTAGATAATCTGATTTATTTAAGATGAATCTTCCACTTAAAACCGGGTAATGTCAAAGAACATCCATTCATAGATTGGAATATATGTCGACAACCATCAAAAAAGCATTAAATAATCCAAACACACATTTTAACTCTATCTTATGTCTATCAGGTGGTCACATTTATTAGGGTTCTCTCTAATATCTACAGTCTGTTGGCTGGGCGAATCACCATTTTAACTCTATCTTATGTCTATCACATAGTCACATTTATTAGGGTTCTCTAACAACAATGAATATTATTACAAGAAATAACAATATACATATTATTCCATAAAGTGTGAGATTAATCACCATCCATTCTAATTCGACGTTTTCAGATCGATTTATATAATTCCAACCAAGCATTTGAAATTATATAAAAATCTAAATAGCTCCAAATCACTCCAATCCTACTCGTACGCGTAATGTTCGCGAATAAGAACCCAATGCGACTCGTTTTGCCCTAATATGATTATGTATGAAATATATATAGTTTGTACAAGTTATTACTTGAAAAAAATAGTTAATTAAGTAATTAATGTCTTCATTAGTTTAACACCTTCATTAACCTAAACAAATCACAACCTAATCCTTCGTTCAACTAAAACAAACCTGCTTCTTCCCAGGTTAGAAAGCACGAACAAAACATGACCACTTCAATGCATTGTCGGCGCTATTTAAGACCACCGAACGCCACCACCTTACCATTGAAGACTGCGACCACCTCCGGCTTCTCAATGCCTAGCTATGCCATGCATCTTGCCCTTGATTCGTCAGAATTCCCTAATGAACAGAATTTGTTCATCCACCCGATTTCTCTACCTATGCACCACCATACTTGATCAGACTACCGCCTATACCTCGGCCTCACTCTTCTGCTCTCTTCTCCTACAGACACCTAGACCCAAAACACTTCCATCAACGACGATTGGTAGAACCCGAAAGATCCAAACTTCCTTTTATCATTAGATTTCGACAACCGCATGCGACCATTTGCCACCAAACTCCAGCCGAGTTCAGTACTCATAAGTCTCTACAAATTTCATTTTGAAGCCTTCGATCAATTCTTCATGGATTTATTAATTCATTTCTAGCCATTACATTTGATTTAGAAAAAATGGCGGCTCAGTTTTATTAGGTTTAGGGTTTAACGAATGAGGCTAAGGTCCTGTACTTATACATAAATTTCAAATCACTATTCATGATGTCAAAAGATTTCGAACTTGAAACAAAACATTATAATTGTGATTCATAGCTAATAACCTGTATTCCAAACACAATGGAATTTATTTCGGAAGCCAATTCGATCATTTTTAACAATTATTATTTGAATTTCAAATCATTTATCGATACACGTTTATATCGTGCATACTTACACAATTACTCTGATTGATACGAAAATGGAAATCATACAATAATTAACCATTCCAAATCCGTTGAAAATGGTTTCGTTGAAATGCGAGATCGTTTGAAAAATAGCTATTTTCATGTGTTAAATTAAATCAATAAAATATAAACCGATTTCTAAACACTTAAATTCATAGATAATAATTTCTTATTATCATTCTAATTCAAATGGGAATTCACACAGCTTCAAAATAAACTTAACTGGATTTCAAACTTGATATTTTAAATTTTAAGTTAATTCCATAGCTATATTCTCATTTTAAATTTAACTCAAGAAATTAGATCTTGAAATTAATCATTTTAAATATTTAAATTAATTAAATATTCTTACATAAAATTCCGGGTTGTTATAGTTAGTTTGTACCAAAATAATCCCAAATCCAACAAAGTTCAAAACAAAACTATAACAAACAAAGGAGCGACCTTGTCTCAATAAAACAAGACCATGACAAATCGTACAAAGGCTAATGGATCCTTGTACATGGTTAGCCAGATAAATGGTCTATATAATTCCAATTTCCAGACCTAATCCATACACAAGCTTATTGCGGATAAAAGAATGTGATGCTTCGGTATCAAACAAAGCTCTAATAAAAACATCTCTGTTAAAAAATTATACAATGCACAATAACGCCCTTCACTTTCTCTATGGCACTAAGAGATATTAAGGTAGTCGAAACAACATACAATGCATAAGCCTTAAAAATCTACTTATCCTTCAATAGCTCTACGCAATTCGTCCTCAAATGTCTGGACTTATCACAATTAAAGCATTTCTTCTCAACTGTTGTCACCTTGTAGTCCCTAAAATAATGGCATTTCTTATTTTTTATAGCAGATCAATTCTCGTTATTCTTTTAATTATTTAATCCGCCATTTCCTTGTTGTTACTGCTTTCTTTCACGACTTTACTTTTTCTTATTTCCACCAGCCTATTGCAGCATTGAATCTTCTTTCTCCAAAGAATCGATAGTAGCATCGATCTTCTTTGGAAACATGCTCTAATTTCTAAGAGCCTTCTTAACCTATTTCTAGAACATAACCTCAATGTGGTAAACAAGCTTCTTCCTAAGATATTCATCTAGACTGATATTAAACTTCTTGTTTTTCCTTAAGAGTGTATCGATAAATGATATCACATACTTAGAAAACGATTCAAACTCAACAACATACTCATCAACTAACTTATCACTTTGCTTTAACTTATTGAACTTCTTGAAGAGAACAGACATCTGAATTGCAAAGATGAATTTATCCTTAAATTTAATCATAAACTGTTCCCTAAAAATCTGCTCTTTCGGGGACTCGGTTTCCATCAATGCATAGCTCGGCCTTTTAACTACCTCAAAGCAAGCTTCCTCTTCTTTGCAAAATCTATTCCAAGGTACCCAAAAATGTGATTATAGGCATGCAAACAATTCTAGACTTTTATAACCAGTTCAATTTTGATAAATTGTTTTCCACAAAGAGAAGAGAGTAGTCCTTAAATAACTTAGAAAAATCAACCCTACGTGCTTGAATATGAGCGCCATCATCTATTTCCACTTCTGGAGTAGATATTCTCCTTATAATTGATGTCATTATGGCCCTAAAAATAATTGGGAAATCAGGTGTAATGACGCCTGATCCATCTTCCTTATTGCTTACTCCCGAAGCGCAATTGTTCCTAACAGTGTTTCTTGGTTGTCAACTCACTCTTTTTCTAAAAAAATCATGATTAGTCTGTTCCAAATAAAAGCTACAATGGTACCCAAGAGCACACTAATATACTATACTATATATTATATAGTTACCATCCAAGCTAATCAAAGAATGTATATCTCATGCACATATACCCTCTCTGGCACTCTGGATAAGTTGATTAAGTAAATCTTTGATACCAAATGTGATGATTACCCCATGCTTTATGCACCATTAGACAGGAATGATGCATTGAATAGTATGCCAGGCCAATATAGAATGGTCATCAAAGAAAAAACAAAACCTAAATATAGTGTGTCTTATATCTCAGAGCGAATGGATAATATATAACAAGCAAATGTACAACGGAATAGTATTGAAGCATGATAAAGTAAAAAATCAAAGCATCAATAACCTATAAATATTTATGTACATCAAGCCTCATTACAATCCCTCTCAGAGTATAAGAATAGAAATAGAGGAACTAAAGATCTATATGGAAGAATAATACACCAGTCTCTAACTTATTCTCAATCAGAAACATCGTCACCTGCCTGCTATCTAGTCTTCTCATCAACATCATCAGTGATAACCCAAGATTATAAGATAAAACATAAAAATTGGGTTAGGCATCAGCCTGATGTGCCCGGTAAATGAATATCAACTGCTATACTGCAAAATATGATATGAAAAGTTCAACTCACTTATCTGACCTATCCCTATAACAAAAAAGTTTGCACATAGTAACTAAATAAAATATGATACCTTAATAACAATAGAAATAGATACTACGTAGAATTGGAAAAATGAATCTAAGCAGCCTCTTTTAGTTTTTATCCCCTAATCTATCACTTCACTTCAGTATCCTAAGGTGATATTTTACCTTGAGAAAAAAGAGAAATAACATCCATAGCAATCATTGCATCCATCAAGCAATATCCAGGCTATTACCTTTCAAAGCCTTAAATACAATGATAACCTATATGACTATCCTCGCTTATGCCAGCGGCAAATGTAACACCCCAGTTCAATTTGAACAACCATGTTCCCCAAACACTTTTTTCTTCCTAAGATAAATATATCCCCCATCTGGGATATCTTAGGTACATGACCATCGTTACAAATCTTAATGGGTATTTCCATGATATACATGCTTAGATTCTGCATAACCTTGGAATACTCTGATCTGCCAATGATTCTTTGGCACTCTTAACCATAAGATCCATCCACAAATCCAATTTTATGTCCGAGTTCCACTTAAACCGGTCAGTTTTCCCACAACTCACTATGCCATAGATCGCATGCTGTAACACCAAAGAAAAGATAAAGTTTATCATATGAATGAATATTTTTTACCCCTTACTATTTAATAATTTGGTTTGGTTAACAAACCGACTAACCTCGATTTATCTTGGGAGTTACAAATTTGATCCATTGAAACTTATTGATCTTCGGAACCTGAGTTACTAAATTTTGAAGATCTTTAATGACTAGAAACTTTATTTTATAGTTTTCATCATTTCAAAGTGTTTCCTCAACCAAACCACAAAAATTTAGGTCAATCCCTCTCTTACCTCCACGTATATGCATAGAACTTGTGATTTGTTTCTTAATATGTGAATGCTCCATTTCCATGGAAATAAATTGTAGTATCCTAAAAGTACTAATCATCTACTGACATGCATCTGAAATATACCTCCTGACAGCACTACTATAAACTAATAATAAACTTTGATAGGATATCCTACCTTGTTAGTGTTACGTTTCAAATTTATTGTCATTCCATTGAATGTAGTCACTTAATTTAGTTGCTCCCTAGATAATTCGATCTTGAAATGTTAGACCTCCTGGCCACAAAATATAGTTGCTTTAGTAACTCCCAAGATATCTCGAAATGTTCACACACACTTGATATATACATCTAGGACTAAATGCATACTTGATAAATACACACCTCATAAACATATGCGCTCATGTTTCACACGTACAAAACATAGTATCACCTGCACTATGTATGTATGCATGTATGCTCATATGCATGTCCTAATGTCAAACACAAGGTATGCAGGTGCTAATAATTAAAAAGTTCCACTCTTTTAGCCTATCATTATTTAGCTATATTAAAAGCAGTAATCTTTCATGTATATCACTATATACATACATACATACATACATACATACATACATACATATATATATATATATATATATATTGTGACGACCGCCCATAACCCCCGCACTAAACAAGTGGAATAATGCGCCGAAAGGTGTGCCAGGCTGCTAAGGACGATCATCAGAGTAGGTAAACACATCGAAACCTGTCGTAGAACTCACAGCGCAAGGATGAAACATAGTAGAACATATACAACAGGTAATAGTAATGAGGTATCATATAGCAAACTTTTGAAACTTTCTCAACATCCAGAAAGGTTATCCAACTGATATCAAAGTTTGTACATAAGGCCTCACTACAACTCTCAAGCAACTCAAACAGCGGAAACAGAAATACTAGATAGTAATAAAACTGGTACGCCAGCCTCTTGCTCGTCTTCGCTCAGCTTCCCCGTCTCACTAAGCTTCATTACCTGTAACCTGCTACTTAGTCTGCACATCCACAACCGGATGAACAGCCCAAGGTAATAATAGGAGACATAAAACCTTGAGTCAGACAATAGTCTTAGTGAGCGATAAAACAGCTAACAAACTTCAACAAGAAAGTATATGAGAATGGGTAAATGAACAACTTATCTACCCAAATCACCAGAGAAGAACTCAACCTTATCTTCCCCACATCGGACAGTGATAGCCTTTACACCAAGCATTCAACCATTAATCCATAGAAACCAGAACAACCATTCATTCATGGAAAACAGAAACAATCAACAATAGCAATCATGGGATCGAGATTATATATCTCATGCAAAACATCCAGCATACATGACAGACTCTGGCTATCACCGCCAGTCCTGCTTCGAAACCATCATTATCGTATGACGGCCAACCTTGCCATATGTCAAGGGCTAATGGTAACCCCAGTTCTAGCATGAACTCCATATGTCCAACCTTGACAATGTCCAACCTTGAGCCTAGGCCTTTCCCCAAGACCTAGGGTACTCGACCAGCAACCTTCTGATCTTTTGGGTGCCCCCATCGTACCCCTGCTTTGAGCCTGCTAGAACTTACGACAACGATGACCTCTCGGCCTTCGCATCTCTAATCGTCCAACCTTGACGATATTCCATAGCTTAAGCAACCTTCTCGAGCCACCATTATCCATCAACTCACGACCTTTAAGTTGTCACCTCATTCGTTGTTCCACCTTGATCAACGAACACATTCAACACTTCGAACCTTCCCACTTGAACTACTTCGAAGTTATAACATCACTTGAAGTGTCAGAACAGAAATTTCCACTAGAAATGCCGACTAGACCTATTTGGACTGACCAGACCCCTTCTGGTCCTTCTGGACCGATCAGACCCCTCCTGAACCGACCCGACCTCCCTCAGCTCCTTCTGGACCGACCAGAATCCTTCTGAACCGACCCGACCTCCCTCAGATCCTTCTGGACCGACCAGAATCCTTCTGAACCGACCAAACTCCCTTCTCAATCTTCTGGACCGATCAGAACGACCAGCTCCAAGACCGACCAGCCTTTATCACCTAAGACCGACCGACCACCTACTCAACCAACCACCCTATAGCGACCCAACCTGATCACCCCCTTCCTGAAACATGACCGACCTGCCTGCCCCAAATCAGAACTCCAGATTTGCTCGACTTGACCAGTATAGACCGACCGACCACTTCCTTGTGACCGATCCGATTAGCCTGCTCCCTCTTAGCCGACCCAATCCCTGTCTTGCTTCCCAAGCCATGATTTGACCGACCAGTCTGGGACCGACCCCTCTAGACTGACCCGATTCCTGCACAGCTCCATTTCGACTTCGATTTCGACAAAAACTTCGCCAAACGACGAATCCGACGAAACCGGCTTATCTGGTTCATCCAAACGCAACCATAAACATGTTATGCAACCAACAATATCATCAATCTAACAATTTCCATCAAAACACATAAATTTCCCAAAACATGATAAGTGAACATATGAACATAAAAATGGATCTAATTTGCATAAACTTGTGAAAAATCATGAAATTAACCTTTTAAATTATCTAGATCAGATCCTAAGGTGATTCATATGTAATATAAACATAGCATGGTGTAGATCTAAGGAAAAGAACATGAAAATGATGAAATTAACATCCTATAACTCACATACTTTCATGAATCAGAATGAGAGATGTAAATCACTCACCGATTATCCAAAACAAAGCAAAAGCGATGAAAAAGCAATCCGGACAGCGAACACTTCGAATCAAACCCTTCAATCCGATGAATTCGCCCTTGAAACGATGTTGATCTAGCCTCGAATGGTATAGATCTTCGATTTCCCTCCTTGGATTTGGAATTTTAATGGTGGAAAGGTGTTAGAGGAAGAAGGAGATCAAAGCCTCCCCATAAGAGAATGGAAATTCCAATCTTTCCCAATATCCCTTACCCTCTATTTATAGCCTCCACCAACCCCTTAATGGGCCTTCTCCAAATCAGCCTATTAGCCTTCCAAAACCGGAACAGCCAACTGAAAAACCTTAAAACAGCGATTTCTCCCAAACCGCTGAACCAAATCCTTAATGTAACCACTCTTCGTAAAGAGAATCATCAATTCCTTTCCAATGGCACAGGTCTAACCCTCTGATTCGACCTGATTCAAAAGTTATGCCCTGTACAAGACTGACAGGGGCAAAATGGTCACAAACAAAATCGGTAAAATTTATGGATATGTCTCACATCCGCATAAGCAACATACCAAAAGATGAGAATGATCCAACCCTCAGAGAATAAAATAAAAATATTTTACGATCTTCCGATACGTAAAATGCGGGCTGTTACATTCTCCCCCCCCCCCCTTTAAGAATTTCGCCCCTGAAATTCCAAGCAACCACAACAATTCCGCATGCCTATCATCCATGACAAGCCAATCCTATCATCCAAACTAGCAACCATCAAGCCATGCATCCATAACCTTATCCTAGCACGCGGAATTCTATCAAACAACAACAAGATACAACGATATAACGACGATACAATCAAAGGGTCCTACCGACGAAAAGTTCTGGATGAGTCGCCCTCATGCTCTCTTCCGTCTCCCATGTACAATCGTCACCATCTTCACTCCATTGTACCTTGACTAGCTTAACTGTCTTCCTCCTAAGCTGTTTCGTGTCATTCCCCACAACACGAAGTGGCCTATGAGGTTTCGCAACTGCGGTCTCGACTTCTAAATCTTCATACTGTTCTGGAGATACCACCACATTCGAGTCATGCACAAACTTCCGTAGAAACGACACATGGAAAACATTATGCACACTCGACATCTTCTCGGGTAACTCCAACCTATATGCGAGCTTTCCTATTCGCTCGACTATCGGAAACGGTCCAACAAACCTAGGAGCCAACTTCCCTTTACTTCCGAATCGAACCACATGCTTCAATGGTGAAATCTTCACGAAAACCATATCTCCTACGTCGAATTCCAAATCCTTACGACGCTTATCGGCGTAACTCTTCTGATGATCTTGGGCCGCCTTCATTCGTTGTCGAACAATCTTGATACAATCCGAGGTTTCTCTAATCATTTCAGGCCCAAGTACCAACTTATCTCCAGTTTCTAACCAACAAGCTGGAGAATTGCATGACCTTCCATACAACGCCTCGTATGGTGCCATCCCAATACTCAATTGGTAGCTATTATTATATGCAAACTCAACTAGATGTAGATGGTCCTCCCATGATCCTCCGAAGTCTAACACACAAGCCCTCTGGAGATCTTCTAAAACTCGGTTGACTCTCTCGGTCTGACCATCAGTTTGGGGATGATATGCCGTACTTAAACACAATTCGGTTCCCAAAGCTTCTTGCAAACTTTTCCAAAATCCACTCGTGAACAATGGATCCCGGTTACTTACTATACTCTTTGGGACACCATGGAATCGAACTATCCATTTCACATAAAGCTCAGCCAATTTAGATGATGTCCTAGTCGTCTTGATAGGAATGAATCTTGCACTTTTGGTCAAACGATCCACAATGACCCAAATCCCTTCATTCCCTATCCTATTTCTAGGTAGTCCATCGATAAAATCCATCGATATCTGCTCCCACTTCCATGTAGGAACCTCTAATGGCTGAAGTAAACCACTCGGCTTCTTCTGTTCAGCTTTCACCAACTGACAGTTCATACACTTGGAAATGAAATTTCCAATATCTCTTTTCATCCCTTCCCAATAGTAGGCTCGCTTCATATCCTGATACATTTTATTACCACCGGGATGAATCGTTAGCTTCGAGTGATGACATTCTCTCATAACCTCATCCCTCAATCCGTCGATATCAGGAACAACTAATCGTCCTTGCTTTCGAAGCCAACCTTCTCGATCGACCTCGAACTCTTTATCCGCTGGTTCCAGTTTCTGAATGAACTCGACAAGCTTCGCATCTTTCTTTTGGCCCTCGCCAATCCTTTCGATAAGAGTAGGCCTTATCGACAAGCTTGCCAACATTTCAGGTTCCAACTCGCACCTTGGCATGAAATCGAACCCTGCCAAGTACTCGAGGCTCTTCTACTCCGAAAACATCGCTCCCAAACTTGCGTGTCTTCGACTCAATGCATCTGCAACTGCATTACCTTTGCCAGGAGTATAGGCTATCCCAAAATCATACGATGCCAGAAACTCTAACCATCGTTGCTGCTGAAGATTCAAATCCTTTTGGGAGAAAAGATACTTCAACGACTTGTGATCTGTAAACAACTCGAATCGTACCCCCAATAGGTAATGTCTCCACATCTTCAGAGCAAACACAATCGCTGCCAACTCCAAATCATGAGTTGGATATTTTCTCTCATGCGGCTTTAGCTGTCGACTTGCGTAAGCCACTACCTTATCCTTCTGCATTAGCACTGCTCCAAGTCCAGTACCACATGCATCAGTATACACCACCATCTCTTCATTCCCACTTGGAATGGTCAACACAGGTGCATTCGTCAATCTCTCCTTCAAGATTTCGAATGCTTGTTCACACTTCGCATCCCATGCGAACACTTGGTTCTTCTTTGTCAATCCTGTTAATAGTGCAGCTATCTTGGAGAAATCCTTGATAAACCTTCGGTAATAACCAGCCAACCCAAGGAAACTCTGAACATCTGTCGCATTCTTAGGTCTATCCTAGTCCTGGATTGCTGCAACTTTAGCGGGGTCAACCGCTATACCTTTTCCAGAAACAACATGACCTAAGAACCTCACTTCATCCTTCCAGAAGTGACACTTTGAGAACTTAGCCTTAAGCTGATGCTTTCGCAAGATCTCTAACACAACTCTCAAGTGCGTCTTATGTTCTTCCACATTTCTGGAGTAAACCAGTATATCATCCACGAATACTAGCACGAACTTACTCAACTGATCTCTGAACACTCTATTCATAAGATCCACAAAATACGCTGGCGTGTTAGTCAACCCGAATGGCATCACCAACCACTCGAAGAACCCGGACGGTGTCCTAAAAGCAGTCTTTGGCACATTATCCTTAGCCACTCTCAACTGGTGAAATCCCGTTGCCAAATCCATCTGAGAAAACACTTTGGCTTCGTGAAGCTGATCGAACAAGTCATCAATCCTTGGCAACGGATACTTGTTCTTCTTAGTCACCTTGTTCAGCTCACGATAGTCCACACACAATCTTAACGAGCCATCTGCCTTAGTTGCAAACACGACTGGTGCACCCCACTCGGAAACACTCCTCCGAATGAATCCTTTTCCCAAAAGGTCACGAACTTGCACCTCTAACTCTCGCTGTTCCAAAGGCGCCATCCGCCTAAGGGGCATAACAATTGGTCTAGCACCTTCGACCAAATCGATCCTAAACTCGATCTCACGATGCGGCGGCAACCCTTTGACCTCGTCAAAGACATCTACATACTCATTAGCGATCAACACTGATGACAGGTCTTCCTGTGGAATCCCAAACGAATATAGATAACACACGAAGACCCCGTCTTCGCGCTTACATCTAATCAACACCTTTCGCCCATCCACATCCCCGACCCTCACCTCTAGCTTCTCGCAATTCACCCTTGTCGCATATCTCTTGAGCCAATCCATGCCCAAGATGATCCCATACCCAGCGAAGTTAAGAACAAAGCAATCACACATAAAAGAGCAACCATGACTCGATAACACTAGACCACGACAAATCATGCACAAACTGGACAAACCCCTAACTAGATTAGTCACGATCAAAGGTCTATCACAAATCTCGGGTTCCAAACCCAAGCGACATACAAGCTCATTGCAGATGAATGAATGTGATGCTCCAGTATCAAACAAAACTCGAACTGAAACACCGTTAATGGAAAAAGTACCTTGCACCACGACACCCTTTCCCTTCTCCTCTGCAGTAGGAGCTCTTGAAGTAGATGGCACGGCTTCCAAAGCATATGCCTTCACAATCTGTTTGCCCTTAGTTGATTCTGGACAATCTTTCTTCTCATGCCCAGGCTTTCCACACTTGAAGCACTTCTTCTCAGCTTTGGGATTCTTGCACTCATTTGAATAATGACCCTTCTGTTGGCAGTTGAAGCAAACCACCTCACTCTTGGGTTTCTTTTGGCCATCCTTTCCTTTCTGTTGTTTCTGCTTCCTCTTTTTATTATTACCACCCTGCTGTGGTTTCTGAGCTTCCTTGGTTGCAGTGACAACATTTGCTTCCTTGGGAAACAAGCTCTCATGGCGAATAGCTTTTTCCACAATCTTTTCAAATGATTCATCAAGATGGTCCACAAGCGGTTTTCCAATATGAGCATCCAAACCCAAGACAAACTTCTCATTCTTCTGATAGGGCGTATCAATGTATGAACGAGCATATCTGGACAAAGCCTCAAAATCAGAAATGTAGTCAAGAACTGATCTGCCATTCTGCTTCAACTCTACGAACTTCTTGAAGAGAACGGACTTCTGAGCATTGGAGATAAACTTTGCTTCAAACTTAGCTTGGAATTGCTCCCATGAAATCTCCTCTTCCGGAGTCTCGAGTATGACAGAATTCCACCATTCCATAGCCCTGCTCTGCAGCTGCCTTGATGCAAGCTTTCTCTTCATTGCATCCTCAATACCCAAGTCTCCAAAGATTCGAACACATGAATCCATCCACCTCTGAACCTCTTCAGCTGGTTCAGTTCCCTTGAATGGTTTCCCTCCTAGAGATGTAAAGTCCTTGCACATCTTTGCAAAATCTACTCAAGGAACTCGCACACCTACATCTACCGTAGCCGCCACTTGAGCGGGTACCCTTCGCATAATTGCTTCTGCCATGGCTTCAAACATGGCTAGGTAATCTGGTTCATCACCATTTCTCCCTCCAGTATTAGCTCTCCTAGCAGCGTGTCTTGATGGTCGTCTACTCATTCTAAATCTGCAATCTAGAATAATTAGCCACTTCCAAGAAAAACTGCTAAAGAGATACAACCGCTACTACTATGTATGTTAATATATATATAGTAAACATCCAACTGAAATCTACAAATACGTCCCTCATACGCAATTACATCTTTTGAACTTTGGCCAAAATCGTTGAACCTCGCTCTGATACCAAATGTGACGACCGCCCATAACCCCCGCACTAAACAAGTGGAATAATGCGTCGAAAGGTGTGCCAGGCTGCTAT
The DNA here is from genome assembly GCA_030737875.1 of Allium sativum. Lineage (NCBI taxonomy): Eukaryota > Viridiplantae > Streptophyta > Magnoliopsida > Asparagales > Amaryllidaceae > Allium > Allium sativum. The sequence goes on from CM060913.1 coordinate 42,907,203, forward strand.
GGACGATCATCAGAGTAGGTAAACACATCGAAACCTGTCGTAGAACTCACAGCGCAAGGATGAAATATAGTAGAACATATACAATAGGTAATAGTAATGAGGTATCATATAGCAAACTTTTGAAACTTTCTCAACATCCAGAAAGGTTATCCAACTGATATCAAAGTTTGTACATAAGGCCTCACTACAACTCTCAAGCAACTCAAACAGCGGAAACAGAAATACTAGATAGTAATAAAACTGGTACGCCAGCCTCCTTCTCGTCTTCGCTCAGCTTCCCCGTCCCACTAAGCTCCATTACCTGTAACCTGCTACTTAGTCTGCCCATCCACAACCGGATGAAAAGCCCAAGGTAATAAGAGGAGACATAAAACCTTGAGTCAGACAATAGTCTTAGTGAGCGATAAAACAGCTAACAAACTTCAACAAGAAAGTATATGAGAATTGGTAAATGAACAACTTATCTACCCACATCACCAGAGAAGAACTCAACCTTATCTTCCCCACATCGGACAGTGATAGCCTTTACACCAAGCATTCAACCATTAATCCATAGAAACCAGAACAACCATTCATTCATGGAAAATAGAAACAATCAACAATAGCAATCATGGGATCGAGATTATATATCTCATGCAAAACATCCAGCATACATGACAGACTCTGGCTATCACCGCCAATCCTGCTTCGAAACCATCATTATCGTATAACGGCCAACCTTGCCATATGTCAAGGGCTAATGGTAACCCCAGTTCTAGCATGAACTCCATATGTCCAACCTTGACAATGTCCAACCTTGACACTAGGCCTTTCCCCAAGACCCAGGGTACTCGACCAGCAACCTTCTGATCTTTTGGGTGCCCCCATCGTAGCCCTGCTTTGAGCCTGCTAGAACTTACGACAACGATGACCTCTCGTCCTTCGCATCTCTAGTCGTCCAACCTTGACGATATTCCATAGCTCAAGCAACCTTCTCGAGCCACCATTATCCATCAACTCACGACCTTTGAGTTATCACCTCATTTGTTGTTCCACCTTGATCAACGAACACATTCAACACTTTGAACCTTCCCACTTGAACTACTTCGAAGTTATAACATCACTTGAAGTGTCCGATCAGAAATTTCCACTAGAAATGCCGACCAGACCCATTCTGGACCGACCAGACCCCTTCTGGTCCTACTGGACTGATCAGACCCCTCCTGAACCGACCCGACCTCCCTCAGCTCCTTCTGGACCGACCAGAATCCTTCTGAACCGACCCGACCTCCCTCAGCTCCTTCTGGACCAACCAGAATCCTTCTGAACCGACCAGACTCCCTTCTCAACCTTCTGGACCGATTAGACCGACCAGCTCCAAGACCGACCAGCCTTTATCACTTGAGACCGACCGACCACCTGCTCGACCAACCACCCTAGAGCGACCCAACCTGATCACCCCTTCCTGAAACATGACCGACCCGCCTGCCCCAAATCAGAACTCCAGATTTGCTTGACCTGACCAGTATAGACCGACCGACCACTTCCTTGCGACCGATCCGACTAGCCTGCTCCCTCTTAGCCGACCCAATCCCTGTCTTGCTTCCCAAGCCATGATTTGACCGACCAGTCTGGGACCGACCCCTCTAGACCGACCCGATTCTTGTACAGCTCCATTTCGACTTCGATTTCGACCAAAACTTCGCCAAACGACGAATCCGACGAAACCGGCTTATCCGGTTCATCCAAACGCAACCACAAACATGTTATGCAACAAACAATATCATCAATCTAACAATTTCCATCAAAACATATAAATTTCCCAAAACATGATAAGTGAACATATGAACATAAATATGGATCTAATTTGCATAAACTTGTGAAAAATCATGAAATTAACCTTTTAAATTATCTAGATCAGATCCTAAGGTGATTCATATGTAATATAAACATAGCATGGTGTAGATCTAAGGAAAAGAACATGAAAATGATGAAATTAACATCCTATAACTCACATACTTTCATGAATCCGAATGAGAGATGTAAATCACTCACCGCTTATCCAAAACAAAGCAAAAGCGATGAAAAAGCAATCCGGACAGCGAACACTTCGAATCAAACCTTTCAATCCGATGAATTCGCCCTTGAAACGATGTTGATCTAGCCTCGAATGGTATAGATCTTCGATTTCCCTCCTTGGATTTGGAATTTTAATGGTGGAAAGGTGTTAGAGGAAGAAGGAGATCAAAGCCTCCCCATAAGAGAATGGAAAATCCAACCTTTCCCCATATCCCTTACCCTCTATTTATAGCCTCCACCAACCCCTTGATGGGCCTTCTCCAAATCAGTCCATTAGCCTTCCAAAATCTGAACAGTCAACTGAAAAACCTGAAAACAGCGATTTCTCCCAAACCGCTGAACCAAATCTTTAATGTAACCACTCTACGGAAAGAGAATCATCAATTCCTTTCCAATGGCACAGGTCTCACCCTCTGATTCGACCTGAGTCAAAAGTTATGCCCTGTACAAGACTAACAGGGGCAAAATCATCATAAACAAAATCGGTAAAATTTATGGATATGTCTCACATCCCCATAAGCAACATACCAAAAGATGAGAATGATCCAACCCTCAGGGAATAAAATAAAAATATTTTACGATCTTCCGATACGTAAAATGAGGGTTGTTACATATATATATATATATATATATATATATATATATATATATATATATATATATATGGAGAGAGAGGGAGAGCCCGAATTTAAATGTTCAATCGCAACAGGTATATGACATATTTCAATACTCATGTATACTCCTATACATGTAAATCAGAAGGAATAAAATATATTAACATACATAAACACATTCTGATATACTTGTTTAATATCACATATTGCAAAATTCATATATTTCTTAAGTCATACGCTGCATAATTTATATACCGTGTAACTCATATATATATAATTCTTGCATTGCTAGGTTCCTATAAATAAACAAATAAATATATATCAGTGTGACATGCTTGCTGCAAGTACTCAGTCAAGCAACTTAAACGAACATGTTAACATTTAAAATCAATGTCCATATTGAATTCCGTTCCATATAATTCAGGAAATCAACATACATATATATATATACACACACACACACACACACACAAAACAGGTCCAAAACCCATTCAATTCATTTGCAAACAACATTTGCTTTCATATATACTATTATGAAACATTTATATGTATATCAAGATCTAAATTTGAAGCGTACATGGGGTCATAAGCATATAAATTTAACCTAGTATACTGTCAAAACGCAGATTTCAAAAGTAACTTAAAAACCCAGATATAAAACCCATTTACAAAAATTTATTGCAGAGAGTTTGCAGAAATCAACACACGAAGGATTTTAACAGTTCAAAACCCTAAAAGATAGGATCCAAACAAAATTAGTTAATTCAAGTTTGATTTTATACCATTTGAGCTTTTGCGATTTCACGTAATTGAATATGATTTGGAATTGAATCAAATCCCTTTGCAGCGTCGTTGATATGCACCGCCTCTACTGGTATCTATACGAACGTTGAACGAGACCATCATTACGAAATTGTATTGAACAGATAAATAATACGTGGTAGATTGAAAGTGGTTAGAAGCTATGGTTTTTACGGAAAAAAGCAAGAAAAGGGAACGAGGTTTAAACAAAATTAAGTCTGAGGGGAGAGGAATAGAGAATATGTTGGTTACGTTTATTTTGGACACACAAACTTATTTTACGAAGGCAGGAACGCGAAATATTTTATGTCGCGCTTATATTAGGAGTGAAAACACTTTTTCTTCCATTTGAAAATAAACGCCTCCAATTTTCTCAACAAAAAAACAATTTTTTTGTAGTGCAAATATCAATTAATCCTTTTTTCAAGAGACCAATCATTTTCATTACTGACAATAAAAATGAGTTGGCAAATGAGGAATAACCCTAGGACATCTACTTCTAGCACTAAGAAGGGAGAAAGCGACAAGCAGTTACGAACCTAGACATGTATGGCATATTCAGTAATATGATAAGGAATATGCTACATAAAGCATAAAGAGTTTCCCTAGGTGTGGGTACTTTTTGTGGTGCTCCTGTGCAAGCGCTAAGGTTGACTTTTCCAAATTGAACTAGGATTATTCTACTTCAGGTGGCAAATTATTTCTTAGGATGAAATCAGCCATTTAAGTGAAGGATAGGTTAGAAACCTATGAATACATCCTTGAGTATAGGTAATCGGAGGATATAATAAAGAGGAAGTCGGCCTTCAGGTAGCTTTAAGAGTAAAAAAAAGTTATGATGATACACCATCAATATTACCGCTCCCAAGGACCAGATCACCACGAGTAGTTTAAGAGGATTTTTGATGAGAAATGTGCACTAACTACTTAGAATTCGATGCTCTTACAGAAGTTTAATAATTTACAGTGAAGGATATATGAATATCATGGTAAATAGTTGATTTCGATAAAAGGACCAAAGTATATCTAATCAAGAATAATAAATTTCTATTATAGGCTCAAACGACTACACATGAGAGAAGTTAATGCTTAGTGCTATATATTGATGATTCATTTGAGAAGCCGGTGCAGAGAGAACAACAACACGGAAGTCTATATCTAGAGTCTAGTCAGTTATTGTTTATAAGGATAAGTCAAAGCTGCAAGCGAACCTATGGGTAATGGCAGTGAAGAACAATAGTAGCTTTACAACAAAGTGGTCAGAAGAAGGGCAAGTGAGAACCGACTTGTTATAATGATGGTGAAAGGGTAATATTATTAATATTGAAAGTGGATTGAAAGATGAGTATCTTCTCCTAATGGCGACCATTTTCTGAGCTCCCAAGCAATTTTCCCCTTTCTTCGTCTGTTTTACATCTCGGTTTGCCTTGTGTTGTTTCTCTCTCATTGCACCTCCGTCTTTTGCTTCATGGCTTGCTGCTTGTGGCAAATCCTTCTATTTTAGGGCAGTTAGGGTTTGGCTTTAAAGTTCGTTATGGGTGTTTTCGAGATTATTGAGTCTTTTCTTAGACCTTGTCCAGATCTAGGCTATATTATGGCAACACTTTCATCTATTTGCCCCGATTCAGTGACAATCGAGTTGGTAGGCTCCTCATCGATAGTGGTTCGCATGGAAACGATGGACTCTTTTATGGCTCTATGCCGCCATCGTTTCTTGTTGGTTTTCGATTGCTTCTTCGAACTGTCTCCCCACTATACTTGTTTTCTCGCAATGCCTGATTTTGTCCACTATTGTAGGGGCAACGCTTCCTCTTGTATCACTGATGTAGGGCCTAGTGTTTCGCCAGCTTTATTTTCGGGCAATGTGGATTTCACCACCCATTCGTGCCGAGCTTGGCCATTGTTGACAGTGGTGGACATGGTGCAGTGATGTCTGTCATGGGGTTTTTGGTTGGCTTTAAGTGTTGTGGTATAGGCATTTTAGATGGTTTAGTGGATGGTGACCTCGGTTTGATCATTGGTGTTCGGTAAGTGACTCCCCAACTCAACGCTAAACAAGTTTTGTGCCTGACTGACCCTTGGTTGTGTCGTACTTGCTTCTGTAGGGTCAGGGTGAATGGTCCAGTGCTTACTCTTAATTGCTCGTCGAGTCCATAGTTTCTTATGTGTGGGCGACTTTTGAAACGTCATCAAGGCCAAAGGCATTCGAAGAAGTTGAGGAATGTTGCCCCACCTTCGCAATCTGTGGACTGTGGTGAGCCAATGGTTCGTATTGATTCTCCTTTGATTGCAACTCTCAAACACTTCCCCTTGTGTGTCTTTTGAATTGCTTTGAGGCACTGGCTGGTGGTTCTGTTGAAGACGATGTTATCTCTCTTGTTGGAGATCAGGTTAGCCGTCGCAGGCTTCGACAGCAAGTATGTCAGAGCTTTTGGTTCCTTCTACGACTTTAGATGTCAACTATGATTTTTGTGTGGCAAAGAGCTTGTTTCAGGCGGCTTTCTTCTTTTTCGGCTCCATTAGTGAAGAGGCTTGAGCCTAATCTTCGTTTGCAACCAAAAAATATCTCTTTAGGCGTGCATCCAAGATTAGCTCGATGGCCTTTGATGGGTTGTGCTTTTGGGAAACAAGCGTTTTGGTTTCATCGATGTTCCCACAAGGTAGGTATGGCGGTCCTTTACTTTCTCTTATTTGTCTCTTGGTAGCGTTTCTGTTTTATTTCTCCTTGTACATTGTTTTGGGCTTGTTGGTTTGGTTGGGGGGTTTTCATTCCCTTGTGTTTATCACTTGGATATTGTCGGGTCTAGGGACCGGTTGGCTGATGTTATGCATCCTTTTGGTCGGTCAACACTGGTTTATTCTCTGTTTGACATTTGTGCCTTGAATATTGCACTTGTTCATTGTGTTTGATACTTGGGTGTTCGTCGTCTCTTAGGATACTCGTGGATTTCTTCTCGTTTGTTTGATTCTTCGCTGCTCGGGGTTAAAAAAATAAATTGTTGGTCTGCTCCAGGCTATTGTTTGCGCTAGAAAATTTGATGCGGTTTCTTTTGGTTAGTGTTTGGTGGGTTCTGGTCATTGCAAGGCCTTTACTGTGTTGTTGGTGACTCACGGTTCAGTGTCTGTTTTGACTTGTCGACTTTTGCTCTTGCACAGGATTCTTTGTATGTTGTATAGGACAGCTTTGACCTTGGTAGGTTCGGCTTTTGGGAGTGGCTGTGTAGTGATTCAAGCATTGGATCTTTATACGTGCTACTTTGTAGTGTGCCACCTTGGGTTGGTTCTACCATGTGCGGACATGCGGGGTTTTTTGTCAGTCTGTAATCCTTGGCTTGGGTCCCTGTTCGTAGTAGGCTATTATAGCTATTGCAGGGTCGTCAACATAATGAGAACTCGACTTTCGTAATGCCACCATATGAATTGGTGTCGCGGCGGGTGCCAGACTCTACACTTATTTCTGGTCCTAATGCTCATGTTGTTTCGCCTTCTCCTCCCCTTCTGGTTGTTGGGTCAGCTCCCCCATGTTCTTTTGTTTCCAACTTCTTAATAAGGAGGAGAATTCAATCATTAACAATAAACTCTCCTTCCTATCCAAGAATTTTTTTTCCTTCTCGAGCTTGTTCTTCGATTTCATCTTCTCCCAGTCTGACCTCAAGGGCGTCTTTGGTGGTTTCCGAGACCTGAGCACCCCGTCCTTTGCGCAAGAGACCAAGTAAGGTACCTTGCACTCCCCGTTCCATTCGTATGCACTCTATAGAGGCGTCCGAGCAGAACATCAAGTCTACTCAATTTACGTTGTATCTTGTCTGATTGTGTGGCTTTTTCTAGGTTTTGGTCTTGTTGTCCTTGTGGTTTTGGCACCGATTTTGCATGGCAAAATTTTTGTACTATAATGTTCATGGTATCGATAATGATGCTTCATTGGCAAGGCTTAGGCGTATTGTCAAGTAGCACTTTGTTTGTTTGGTGGTGCTTTTGGAACCTCTTATGGGTCCAGATGTGCTTTCCAAAAATGTCTTATCTCTAGGTTTCAGGGGTGATATAGCCAACATATCCAACAAGATATGGATTATTTGGTCCAAAGTTGTAGTTGCCCATCCTGTTTTTAATCGGGTCATCTTCTTTTGGTGGCCATTTCCGTTTTGCTCTCTTTTCTTCTTCTTTCCTATTCTTGACGGTTTACGCGAAGTGCGATCAGATAGAGCGGTTGGTTCTGTGGTCGGATATCATCTTGCTTTCGGGTTTGAGCTTCGAAGAATTGATTATAAGGGAAAATTTAATGTCGCCGCCTGCCGTGCCGAGAAACGGGGTGGTTCCACTATTACCCGGGCTACGATAGAAGATTTCAACTCTTTTATCGTCAGCTCTGGTCTTTCTCAGGTCTCTTTCACCAGTTCGGCTTTTACTTGGTATAATAACCAAGAAGGTCCTAATCAGATTCTATCTCCTCTGGACAGAGTGTTCAGATCAGAAGGGTGGTTTAACTTTCCTTTCTCTTACTTTGTCTCCCAATTCCACCGAATCTTCTAGGATCATGCTCCGATGATTCTGTGGTGCTCCCCCTTTGCTCTTTCTGTCCCTTCTTCCTTCTGGTTTCAGAGTATGTGGAGGTCCTACCACACTTTTCACAGTATAGTGGAAGCTTCCAGGAACTCTCCCGCTTCCGGCGATCCTTTTGTCGTGTTTTCTCGAAATCTGAAACGGCTCAAATATTGCCTCAAGGTTTGGAACGTGCATATTTTCAAGAATATCTTTGATCATGTCAGGATAGCTAAAGAATCACTTATCCTAGCGGAAGCCTCTTTCGATGAAGACCCATCTTCTGCTAACAAGGAGGCGTAGACGCTTTCCTAACTCGTCTATTCGTCGAAACTTCGTGTCGAGAACGATTTCCTTCGCTAGAAAGCCAGGATCAAGTGGATCGTAGAAGGAGATTCGAACTCCAAGTTCTTCCATTCTATGATTCTAATGAAGAAAAGCCTTCTTTTGATTCATCAGATTCTTCGTTCTGACCTTTCTTTAGCTTCTACCTCTGTTAAAGTCAAAAAGACTATCATTCGTCTCTTCCAATCCTTCCTTTTATCTACTTCCGATACTTTCTCTGATCGGTCTATGTTTGATTTTATCCCCAAGATTGTCCTTCCTGAGGACAGCGGAGCTCTTTCCTTTCCTCCTACTTCTGAGGAAATCCGGGTTGCATTTTCATACAGAGTAAGGACAATGCGAGTGGGTCTGACAGTTTTAATGGTTTTTTTTGTAGAAGTGTCTGGCTGATCATTCAGGATGACTTTTGTCTTGACGTCCAGTTCTTTTTCTTTGGAGGGACTCTTCCCCAAGGTTGGACTTCCACTAACCTGGTTCTCGTACCCAAGGGGGAAAATCCCCGCTCCTGTGCGGATTTTCGCCTAATCAGTCTATGCAACTTCTCTAACAAGGTTATCTCCAAGGTGTTATTATCTAAACTGGCACCTTTTATCGATCGTGTTATCTCCTCTTCTCAAGCTGAGTTTGTAAAAGGAAGCCTGATTACGGATAACATCCTTTTATCGCAGGAGCTGGTTTCTCATATCGATCGTAACGTCAGGGGATCTAATTTAGTCTTCAAGTTAGACATGGCCAAAGCATATGATTGTATGCCTTGGTTTTTCATTATTAGGGTTCTAGGGGGTTTCGGGTTTCCTGAGCCTCTTATTGATCTTATTTGGATACTTATCTCCAACTGCTGGTTCTCCGTTCTCATCAATGGGTCTTCCAATAGGTATTTCAAGTCCAGTAGGGTCCTTCGTTAAGAAGACCCCCTCTCTCCGACTTTGTTTGTTATCGCCACTGAGGCTTTCATTCGTGGACTGTACTCTCTTATGATTGCGGGTAGAATGCATCCCTAGGGTTGCCCGTTCATCTCCTCCTTATCATTTGGTGATGACATTATCTTCTTCGCAAATGGTAATCGGTCATCCTTTCATTGTCTCATTGCCTTAATCCACTAATACGAGAGGTGTTTAGGCCAAACTATAAATTTGGATAAGAGTTGCTTCGTCTCGATGAAAGACTTACCAATGGATAAACCTTCCCTAGTTTCAAGGCTTCATTCCTCCCCTTGACTTACATTGGGGTTGTCCTTTCAAGAGGAAGGAAACTGGACACTATCTTCGACCTCCTTATCGTTCAGGTAATAGTTAAGATTATTCGTTGGAATGCGACTCTCCTTTCTCAGGAAGGTAGACTAGTTCTTATAAAATCGGTACTTGATTCAATATGATCGCATGTCTTCACTGCTATGACTCCTACTTCCTCTTTTTTTCGTTCTTACCATTCCTTAGCAGCGTCCTTCTTCTGAGGGAAAAAGGACAATGATAATTGCCATCACTGGATTTCTTGGGACATCGTTTTCGTCCTAGGTTAAAAGGAGGTTTGGGCCTTCGAAATTCAAAGGATGCATGCACGGCCTTTTCTTTTAAGATGTGGGAGCGGTTTTAAGAAAATAACCCCTTTTAGGTGTTGTTTCTCTAAGCCAAGTACCATAGGTTCTTGATCACTGATTACGGCGGTACCCCGTCCTACGCTAGTGAGACGTGGAAAAGTATGCAGTCTGTGAATTCCTTCACCGACTCTTACGGGGGTGGAGTCGTATGGGATGGAGCCCCGTTCTCGATTAAGGAAGCTTGGGAGTCAGCTAGGTCCAGCTCCAAGGGACCACCTTTTCTTCTTCATTTGGGATACTCGTATGCCTCCCATAGTTTCCTTCTTTATGTAGAAAACTATGTGTTGCAAAGCAGGAGATTTGAAATCTAGTGCTCATTTATTCTTTTAGGGCATTTATGCCACTGTTGTTTGGAATTACTACGGGAATTTGGTTGGTCTCCGTGGTAACGTCTCTTCCTTTGTTGATTTGCTGAGATTTTGGTGGACCGACATTTCAGGAAAATCGCTTCGTTCTACCCTCTTTCATCTTGTCCCTTGCATTATTTGCTGGCATCTTTTGTGCTCATGGAATAAGGAAATCTTTGATGAGGCACCAATGGATCCTCCTTTCATAATCCAAAAGGTTAAAAATGATGTTTTCCTAGCCTTACATGGAAGACCTTTCATGGGATCTATTGACTACTGCTCGAGGAACTTGGTTTGATCTTTCGATCTTTAATCAGGTTTGCTTCCACCCCATGTCGGGATGGGTTGACTCTTCCATGGTTTTGTGTGTGGTCTCAAGCGGTTTTGCTTTTCTGTTTTCCCCTCACCATCCCCCTTTATATCTCATGTCATGGGTTAGTTATGTAGGTGCTGGATTTTAGGTTTTTGTTTGCGTCTACCATATGGATTTCGGATCACGAGGATAGCTGGAGCCGCTGCACACTAGGAGCTGGAGAGTTGGGCTGGCATCGAGAAGCAACTGCAGCCACTATCTTTTTCTAGGCTTGAAGTTGCTGGCTTTTCTCAGTCGTGGCTATGACTTTTCAGATGGGCTTAGAGTGTGGTTCGTTTTCTTGTTAGTTGATCGGTATGCTCATCTTGTTTGGAGTTTTGGCAGTTTCATGTGGTGTTTTGTTGTTTTTTTTGCTTCGTTTTATGTACCTGCGTGTGTTCCACAGTTTTTTGTAGACCTTTTCTACAAAGTAGTTTTTGTGAGCCATTGGAGAATGACTGGGTTCTCCCTGGTGCTATATATATATATATCCTTAAAGAAAACAACAATAATCATGAGCATACCCACAAGAAATATTTTGAAATAATGAAGAATTAGAAGGATGTGTCTACTCACGCTTAGAACGATGTCAGCGATTATTTGGGTGCTCGGCAAAGGTGAATGGAAGTGTGCACTAATACAAGGAATGCTTTCTATTTATGTTATACATGTGGATGTTTTATTCAATACAAAGGCTCTACTTTATTTCATATCAAGTGTTTAATAGATAGATTGGGATTGAAACCATAGATAATTGACCAATCTTTAGTTATTACATACATTGTTTGAGGATCAACTAACCCTTGTATGGTTTATCGAGATCGAATCATGGATTGCTGCTTGTTTGTGAATGATTCGTATTATATTTTTTAGGGCATATAATTATTCTAGGGATGTAGTAGCAATAGAGAAATAGGGGTGGTGGATTGTATAAGGACGTTTGTAATGCAAGTACGGATGATAGGTGTAGAATGGACTTAGTCTGCCTTTCTAACAATGAGATGATAATTAGTTCCATACATTTGCTCAAGATCACATAATAGGAGTTTTATTCTATGTCTGTAGCTTGGGTTTATTTGGATATTCTTGGATTACCACAAAATAAAGAGACTGAATTCCAAATATATTCAGTGAAGTACGCCAAACCGTTCATTCTACAATTGAGGCATATGATGTCAAAAAGTAGGAGGATTCTAGAAAGATAAGTGAATGATCCATTAAACTGTGTAAATATGCAGTTGGAACACCTATTGGTTTTGCAACTAAGGAGAATAGCTTTTCGACTTTGTGCTTTGATGACAAGTTCAACAAGGCGATGAAGAAGAAACTGTGTACACTCTCATGTATTGATGACTTGTTCAATTAGAGAGTTAGGGTGTTATTTCAATTGGATATCAAGGTGTTGGTTCACCAATAAAGAGTGGTAGAGGAGAGAACATTATAATTTTTCTTACACCATCGAGTTTCTATGAGCGGTTGATCATGCCATTTGATCTACGCACTAACATTCTTTGTCGATCGTATAAATTGTGCCTTCATAGATTAATTAACTAAGTTTTTATCTATGTTCACGTATGATAGGCTTAGAGGAAGAATACAAAGAGCACTTAAGAATTGTGCTGGAGATGTTGAAAAGCACTGATTGAAGGAAACGTTTTTGAGGTGTCAGTTTTGGAGGAGTGAGGCGAGGTTGTTAGGTCATGTTATTTTTGAGATGGTCGTTGTTATAGTTCCTGTAAAGCTGGCAGCAATACATGATTTTGACAGACCCAAAACACTATACATGCAGGAAATTTCTTTGAACTAGTATGGTATAATATAAAATTTATTAGTTGCTTCTGCAAGGTAAAAACATAGTTAACGAAGCTTTGCCAAAAAATATGACATGTTCCTGGCATTGAGGTGCGTGCATGCATTATTGATTTTGAAGGAAAGGTTAATGAATGCAACAATATTAGTTATTTTGAGTGGAAATAAGGGGTTAACAGTATTATACTAAAGCCTGTGGTATTAGATTAAGTGCACTATTGACGTAGAAGTGGTAAGTTGTCACATATTCTAGTTGATCGCAAAAAACATAAGAGAAGAATTGTCCAACTCACGATTTTAAGTTAGTGAGAATAGTGTTTTTTTTAAGATATGTAGTCATTATTTGATTGAAAAGAGGTTCAAATTGCATACCGTCCATGAAGTTTGATGTACTTCTTCTCTTAAAAGGACCTTTGTCTTGCTTAGTTGCGATAGTTTTAGTTCTTCGCCTTAGTACCTACACACTTGATAATGGAAATGTAGTCTTTAGTTCTTTATGAAGGAGACATTCCAGCTTGGCTACCTGGAGTGCAACTTTACAAGCAGCCTGGTTATATTTATATTTATGACATCAAACTACAATATGTGCTTGAGATAGAGATGTTAACTTATTTGAATATCAGACACAACTTGGTCGACTAAATCCACATTGTTTGGTGATGCGATGTTATCCTAAAAGAGGTCTTTGCGAAATGTTAGATTTTGAGTTATAAAGCAACAGTAGTTTAACCTTGATGGTTGGTTCTGTAAGGATGTCAAATCTTTAGTTCCTAGTATTGTCGGGTTGAAGTATGAGCCACTACGAGAGTGCAATCATTTCGAATTGACAACACGTCCCGATGGCAACACAATACATAGTGATAAGAAGATATTTTATTAGTAAAGGCCGGAAAAGGACATTGGTGCATTCATCTTAGTATGCATGAATTGCAAGGTGCTAAAGGAAGAGAAGAAGAAGTCACCACTTAATATTCCCAATTGGTAGTGGGTATAGATATCAATGGACATAATCAATTGGCCACCAAGGTAAAAGTGGGTACAATAACATTTACTTCACATGGTAAATTAACAAAGAGTACTCGATCGTATTCTCTAAATCTAGTAGAAGGACATCCAAACAGATTGATTTATATGTGAGCTAGATATTGTGATTTCATTGTGTGCCATGGAAAATTATACCTAATGAGAACCTTTGTTTACTAATGTGTTTTTGAAGAGCTTCCATGAGCCATTGGGGATAGAGCTAAACTTGTATAGATTATCACAAACAAACTGATCGGTAGACCGATATGGTGAATTGTATCTATTAAGAGAAATAATGAAATGGATAGAATGCAGCCGACTTTCTCTACTTCAATACATATTGCACTGTACATTACTTTGGGCTTGTATAGGCTATTGGGCTTTTTTTTATTTTTGCCCAAGCTTTATATTATAAATACACGTTGTATCTGTACATTCTCAATCAAAGTTTAATACATTACAAAGTTTCCACTGTCAACTTCATATCAATTTTTTTGCATTTCTTTCTTGGTATCAGAGCGAACCTCCAATGCCTAACAGCTTATTCCTTATCTCGATCCATTCATCTCGCCATTTGTTGGGAGAGTGTGTTCTTCTCCTCAGTTAATTGTCATCACCGGAGAAGAAAACAACATCAGTGATTGGTGCCGTGCCATAACACTACATACAGTTGCAAAAAGTGCCATCCTCTATACAGAGTGGCTGCAACTCAATCATCCAATACTGTTTTGTATGAAAAGTTCATAAACTCAGTGAAGAAACACAAATAATCAATTAAAAGCTTACAGAGCCGTCCAGGGATTCAATCAGTCAAAGCATCATCTTGAATCTGTTGGTTGCATCTGCAAGTCCCAAATCTTCATTCTTGTTTCTCCGAACATCTGTTCTTGATCTTTTCATTGCTTGTGTTGACTCAAGCTGTTCATAATGGTGAACAACAATCCATCATCATCTTTAGATGGTTCAGTTAACTCCAATTCCGCTATTACTCCTGAAGATAATTTGATCAAAACTGTTGTTAGCCCACAATCTCAGTTAATAACAGTCCAACTTCATGAAAACAACTATATGTTGTGGAAATTACAAATCGAGATAGCCATACAGGGGTATGGTCTTGAAGGCTATATCAAGGGTACCATTGATGTCCCTCAGAAATTCATCGCTAATCAAGACAACAACATTGTCCCCAATGAAGAATTCAATAAGTACCATCAATAAGATAGACTCATCAATGCTTGGTTGTTACCATCTATCAACGAAAAGCTTCTGCCTCAAGTTATAGGGTGTAAAACAGCAAATGAAATTTGGAGTGCAGTTGAAAAATCTTTCAACAACCAATCATATGCCAAGATAATGTTCTACAAAAGGCAACTCCATAAAATCAGTAAAGAACACATGAGTATGAGAGAATATCTAGGAAAGATTAAATCTATCTGCGATATGCCAGAAGCAGCAGGACAAAAATTGCCTGATTTAGAGCAGATTCTTATCATTCTAAATGGTTTGACTGAAGAATATGAAGCTTTTGAAGCAATTATTGCTTCACAAAAACAATTTTCATCAATTGATGATGTCCATGCAATATTGTATTCACATGATGCAAGGATAGAAAGTCAAAGATCTTAAGATGGTGATATAAATGTCAATTACGCTGCCAGTAACAATAAAAACAAGAATCAGAGTAATAAATGTAACCAAACCTTTCAAAGAGGAGGTCAATCATCCAGGGGCAGAGGCAGGTGGAACAGTAACATCAACCGATCAAAATGCCAGATTTACGAGAAAGTTGGACATACTGCAACCAAATGCTTGTTCAGATTCAATGAAAATTAAGCAGTGAATCTGAATACCAGCAACCAGAAAAACTCCAATCCAAGTGCCAACTTAGCTCAAGCAAAAGGGAATGTTGCACCACCTGAATCATCAAGAAACCAAAGTGAAAGTGCAAGAATAGAGCATATTGATGATGACAATTGGTATCCATATTTTGGATCAACAAACCGTCTCACCAATAATTTTGAAAATCTTAATCTTGGCAACGGAGATTATAAAGGTAACAAGTCTGTTTTCATGGGTGATGGTAAGCTTATACATATTTCACACACTGGTAAAGGTAGTATTAATGGTAAACGACAAGTGTTCTAACACAATTTATTAAGGGTACCAGAATTCAAGAAGAATTTAATAAGTGTGTCTCAATTTTCTAGAGACAACAAAGTATTCTTTGAGTTCATTCCTGATCATTGTACTGTTAGAGACATACTAACTAAAAACATTTTATTGCAGGGTGATGCAGTGAAGGGTCTATATAAGTTTAATCTGCAAACTTATAAAAATCCTGATAATAGATCCCTACATTGCAATGTCTCTGAAATAAATAGTCCTAGCAACATGAATGTACCTGATAATAACAGTAAAAGTACTAGTAATTCTGTATTTGATTGTTGGCACTATAGACTAGGTCATCTTAGTGCTAAAGTAGTCAAGAAAATTCTTCTTGATAACAAAATACCCTGTGATTATGTGAATTTACTATATATTTGTGAATTTTTCCAAATGGGCAAAAGTCACAAACTGCCATTTACTGATACTCAGACAAATTATACCAAACCATTAGACATGATTGCGATCGATTTATGGGGTCTTGCACCTACTAACTCAGATTTTGGATTTAAGTACTATATTCTTTCATTGATGCATACTCTAGATATACTTGGTTATACATACTTAAATCCAAATCTGACACAGTCAATGTGGCACTGAATTTTATTAAAATGGTTGAAACTTAATTTAATAGAAGTGTTAAAAAATTTCAATATGATGGTGGAATTGAGTTTAAACCACTCTCCAAATTTTTCCAAAATAAAGGAATTATTCATATAACAACGTGTCCCTATACGTCTGAGCAAAACGTTTTAATTGAAAGGAAACAAGACACGTTGTAGAGACAAGTTTAACTCTATTAGCTCAAGCTGCCCTACTGTTAAAATTTTGGCCAGAAGCATTTTATTCTGTTGTCTTCTTAATAAATAGAATGCCATCAAAAATTTTATATGGTATAAGCCCCCTTGAAAAACTTTATAAAGTTAAACCTGATTACAATTTTCTAAAAGTCTATGGATGCTTGTGCTACCAACATCTCAGGCCTTACAATTCCAATAAACTTGATTTTAGATCAAGACCATGCACATTTATAGGCTATTGTTCCCATCAAAAAGGTTATAAATGTCTAGACTCAAAAGGAAAAAATTTCATAAGCAGACATGTTGTCTTTAATGAGAACATATTTCCATTTAAGTAGTCAAATATGCAGACAACCATGAAGGTATACAATAAAAAGGTCATTATACTTGAGTTACCCATAATTAATGATGCTTAGGAGAAGACAAGTTCTACTGAGGCTGCTGAACCCTATAATGATTACCAGAATTAATATGATGGCCACCATAAGCCATCTAGCCACGCCTATCAGCTACCTGAAGCAAGCAGCAATAACAAAAATAAAGTAATTAACAGCAGTAATGATAATGAAAATAGTGAAGAATATACTGAATCTATAGAGAGGAATCATGATAACCAACTTGTCCACAATCAAGCCAATCAACGCGGCATCATACGATAACCAAAGCTAAAAGTGGTATATTCAAGCCAAAAGCCTATGCTGCAAATATCATGGGAGAGGAACCTGACAATTTCATTCAAGTCATCAAAGACAAAAATTGGAATGTTGCTATGAAAGAGGAATACAATGCTCTTATAAAGAATAACACATGGGAGCTTGTTGATCCTCCATGCAACAAAAACATAATAGGGTGCAAGTGGACATTCAAACTTAAAAGAAATGCAGATGGCTCAATCAATAGATACAAAGCAAGGCTTGTTGCAAAGGGGTTTACTCAAGAATATGTTTTTGATTTTCGTGAAACTTTTTCACCAGTGGTGAAACCACCAACTATTAGATTAATTCTATCTATAGCCTTAAATAATAATTGGGTCATAAATCACTTGGATGTGAATAATGCATTTTTAAATGATTATTTGCAGGAGGAAATCTATATGCAACAGCCCCCAGGATTCAAGCAAAATGAAAATCAAGTTTTCAAACTGAAAAGAGCTATTTATGGTCTCAAACAGGCACCTAGAGTATGGTTTGACAAGCTCAAAAACACACTCAACTCTATGGGCTACTATCCAACCAAATCTGATAACTCACTATTTATAAAAATCAATAATGAATAAACTATATATATACTAATATATGTTGATGAACTTATTATTACAGGTAATAATAGTGAGGAAATCAAGAAGCTAGTTGAACAATTGAATGATCAATTCTCAATAAAAAAATCTAGGAAATGCTTCATATTTTATAAGCATTGAAATTAGCAAGCTTTCTTAACAGAAACGCATTTAAACTAAAGAAAATACATTGGAGAGCTACTTACTAGAGCAAATATGCATGAAGCAAAACCTCAGCCTACCCCTATGATATCAAATCAGAGTTACAATAAAAACAGGGGAGAAGCTATAGACAATACAAAGCAATACAGGAGTGTGGTGGGTGCACTTCAATATGCAACCATCACAAGACCTGACATATCGTTTAGTGTTTACAAAGTGTCACAATTTTTGCAGAATCCTCTTGACGAGCACTGGAAAGCTGTCAAAAGAATACTGAGGTATTTGAAAGGAGCAATCAACTATGGTCTATCACTCAAGGCCAACAACGACTACAACATAACTGCATATAGTGATGTTGACTGGGCAATAGACAAAGATGGTAGAAGATCTATAACAAGTTACTGCATATACATTAGTGATAATATGATTTCATGGTGTTTAAAGAAGCAAACTACAATCTCTAGATCAAGTACAGAGGCCGAGTACAGAAGTGTAGCAAGTGCTACAGCTGAAATACTGTGGTTACAATCACTAATGAAAGAGCTAAAGATTTCATCATGCAAGAGGCCAGTTTAATGGTGTAACAATCAAAGCACTATATATATATGACTGCTGATCCTGTACAACACGCAAGCACAAAACACATAGAAATTGACTTATACTTTGCGCATGAGCAAGTGCAGAAGAACAATCTATATGTAAACTAGTGCCTATTTATCATCAACGTGCCGATATATTTATCAAAGCTCTATCATCCAAAAATTTCACTAGACTCAGAAGTGAACTAAACATAAAAGAGCAATACAACCTGTCAGAGAAGTCAGAATCCAGAACAAGTTCCAAGAGAATCGATTTGAAGGATGAAAGTGACTGATCTACTAGCTTGAAGGATGAAAGGAACAAAATAGCTAACAGGAGCTCTCGATAAATGGATCTGCTATTCTCCGCTGCCAATCATCAGATTAATTGAAGATTCATCTTTTTCACTCTTTACATCAGCCTTGGATAGAGGCCGTATTCCACCAATTTTCATCAAATTAGGTTTCGGCATGGAAGACCTAACCCTAATTTAAGCGAGGGTATTAAGAGAAATAATGAAATGGATAGAATGCGGACGACTTCCTCTACTTCAGTACATATTGCACTGTACATTACTTTGGGCTTGTACAAGCTATTGGGCCTTATTTATTTTTGCCCAAGCTTTGTATTATAAATATACGTATCTGTACATTCTCAATTAAAGTTTAATACATTACAAAGTTTCCACTGTCAACTTCATATCAAATTTTCTTGCATTTCTTTCTGTATCTTAGAGGATCTCTAACGGGCTAGCATTCTTGGTTTTTGAGGCCATGAGACAATCATTAGCATTTGGTAGAGTTTGTATACAACATACTTATCAGTCCAACGTTAATATGACACCATTTGAGGTGTTATATAATTGACCATGCATTTTTCATTCAAGTTGGTAGGGAGGCTAAAAATGGTACTGGGGACATATATGATTAGAGAAATCGTGAAGAATATTAAGATCATTTGGTAATAAATGTAAGCTACTTAAGGTAGACAAAAAAAGCTAGAAGGACAAGAAAAGATGAGATATATAGTTCTGTTTTTTCGATATGATATTTTTCAAGTTCTCTTCAATGAAGTATGTCGTTTAATTTGGTACTAAAAGGAAGTAAGAACTGGGATACATAGGCCATTTATGGATACCAGCAGGATTAGGATCCTCCTTTATAAAGTTGACTTGTTCCAAAAGATGGAGGGCGTGCATAATAAGTTTCACATTTCTCATTTAAGGAAGTTTATGCACGTTCCAAGCGTGACAGTTGATCCAAATTAGCTTGATGATACCAAGATCAAAACAGATGCTTTGAAGCTTCACTGGCTCATTCACATTAATGGACAAGATAGAAGCATCTTAGGAGGAAGGCGAAAGAGTTGGTGAATGTCTGACGAAGGGATGGGGTGTGTGAGAGAGAGAAGGAGATTGCATAGAGGATACTTAGTAGTGTATGAAAACTGCTTATCTGGAGCTCTTTACATGGTGAAACTTTCTATTTGCTGCATTTAATTATTTTTGCTTTTGATTTCAGATATAATTGTTCGGTATCTTGTATATTAGAGTAAACATAGATTGAAATTTTTGTTTATGCATGAATGTTTGTTGTTTGATATGCCTACTCAAAATCATTAGCCAGGCATGTAGACATACTATGTTTGACTTTACATTGGTTGTATTTGGAACTTTTTAGGCATAAAATTCCTATAAGAAAGAGAATGTAACAACTTATATTTTATGTATTACAGGATCCAAAAATGTTATTTTTCTAGATTCATAATGGCATTATAACTTTAGGGGATGTTGAGAGTTACATATTTTGTTTATAGAGTGATTTTACTACTAAAAATTAAATTGTTTATACCTTTCCATATGAGTCGAATAAGTATCCGGAAGTGTTAGAAACCCATATTCATTGTTTATCATATATGGGCCTGACACCTGTTTATTACATTTTATACCGTTATCTTCATTTGCACCATTTACATTGTAACAGAGCTTGGCCCATTGGTCTGCTAATCAGTATATATAGCACTAAATACTTCTGTACAAATTCTATATTCTGAAATACAATAATTCAATTCACCATTATTTCTGCAGTCTCTTTATCTTCATATTATCACAAACATTTTGTATCAGATTTTCAATATGGTATCAGAGCACTTGCTTAATAGCATATAAGATCCTCGTCCAAAATCTGTATCTTCATTCTTTCCATCAATTTTTGATTAAGATTCTTTTGTTGAGATATTTTACTCCCGTCAGATTCAATCTTCATTATTTGGGAGTTGAATAGATTTTATTAAAATTCAAAGTGCCTCGCCATAAACTTCATCAAATTTTGGCTGCAACGTCGAATCTCAAGACAATCTATTATTGGGTATCAAGAAAGCCAGTTCAAGAACTGAACATTCCTATCAAAAGAATAACAAAGATAGAGCCGTCCAAGATCTTTCAAACTGGTTGCATTCTGCTTCGATCTACATCATTTTCTAAAAAGTATTTTTCAATTACCTGAAAGCTTAGTTGATTTTCAATTCTTTCTCTGAAGCGTTGTTTCATCATATTTTTCTCTTTCTGATATGGCTGGAGACAACCAATTAGTAACAGGTCCTGTTGATTCCTCTCATCCAGTCTAGCCCGATTAACCCTCACAACCCACACAAACTTTCACTCTATCCAATGCCAATAATGATATAAGGACTGTAATTAGTCCTCAAAGCCTTTTAACCATCAATCTTGAAGATGACAACTATCTTCTTTGGAGAATGCAAGTTGAAACTATAGTTGAGGGGTATGGTCTTGAAGGTTACATTCTTGGAACAATACCCATACCTCCAAAATTCATCACTGAGAATGAAGATAACATTGTTAGTAATTGCGAACATACCAAATACTTCAGGCAAGATACACTTATAAGTGCTTGGCTACTTTCATCCATAAGTTCAAACCTTCTCTTACAAGTTATAGGTTGTAAATCTGCAAATGAAATTTGGTTAACTACAGAAAGAGTTTTTAGCATCCAATCAGCAGCTAAAGCTATGCATTATAAGACAGGACTGCGGAATATAAGAAAGGGAGAAGATGAACCCATGAAAGATTATCTTGCAAAGGTAAAGAAACTGTACAATTCATTGGAATCTGTTGGTCGTAAAGTCAGTGAAGATGAAAAGGTATTAACAGTTCTAAATGGACTGGGTAATGAGTATGAAGCCATTGTTGCAATTCTAACTACCAAGAAAACAACCCTAGACATGCAATATGTTTATTCAACATTGCTATCTCATGGGTCAATAATTGATCACAACAAATATACTCACAGTGACATGTCCATCAATTATGCATCAAATAATAAAAACAAGAATCCAAGAAGTGATCAAAACACTCAGAAAGGTGTTTTTTCTAGTAGGTCCAGAGGAAGAGGAAGGTGGAGTAATAATAATTCAAGACCTAAGTGCTAGATTGTGAAAAACTTGGACACACTGCAGCCAAGTGTTACTTTAGGTTTACACAAGGCTACATGCCTGGACAAAACTCTGGAAATTCTAAAAATAATGGAAGTACAAACCTCACACAAACCAGAAATATATCTGAACAAAGAGATGGCACTAAAATTTGTCAACTCGGTGAAGCTACAATGTCTAAAGATATATCAAACGATGCATCGTATCCTGATATTGGAGCTACAAATTATGTCACTAGTAATTTGGACAATTTAAGCATTGGCAATAAGGAGTACAGAGGGAAGCAACTTATTTGTTTAGGTAATGGTGATTGCATAAAAATAACACATACTGGAAATGCACTTGTCAAAGGGAAAAGACAATTATATTTGAATAACCTGTTGAGTGTTCCAAATATTAGAAAAAATCTCATCAGCGTATGACAATTTGCAAGTGGTAATGGTGTATTTTTGAGTTTTATCCTAAGTATTGCCTAGTTAAAGACATACTGACCAAAGAAACTTTGTTACAGGGTGAAGCAGAAATGGGATTGTATAAATTTAGTTCTGTAATACGCAAGAAATCTGTTAGCAGTAATGATAATACTTGTAATATCTCTGAAATTGTTCCTAATACTAAGAACGAGAATGTTTTTGATATATAACATAACAAGTTAGGTCATCTTATGAAAAAACAATTAAGAAAGTGTTGCTTGATAATAAAATTCTCTTTGACACATGTACGTCTCCATATGTGTGCACTTACTGCCAGTTTGGTAAAAGTCATAACTTACCATTTACTAATTTTGAAACAGAATATAAACAGCCATTGGCTATGATTGCTTCAGATTTATGGGGTCCTGCACCCATAAGTTCTGACTATAGTACAACTATTGTGTTTCTTTTGTTGATTCATTTTCTAGACATACTTGGATATATTTTTTGAAATTCAAACTAGATGTTTATAATGTTGTTGTAAACTTTGTAAATATGGCAGAAAATCAAACAAACGGTCAGTTAAAGGTTTTTCAAACAGATGGAGGAAGTGAGTATAAGACATTAAGTGATTACTTTCATAAAAAAGGAATTATACATAAAACTACTTGTCCATATACTTCTGAGCAAAATGGGTTAGTAGAAAGAACACACCGACATATTATTGAGTTTAGCTTGACATTGCTTGCTAAGAAGCAATACCCTTAAAATTTTGGCCTGATGCATTTAATACTGCAGTCAACTTAATTAACAGACTGCCAACAAAATTATTAAGTGGAAAATGTCCTCTAGAAATGTAACACCCCACCTCTGCCAGGGTGGCTCTTGCAAGCACTCTGACTTTGGAGGGGCGTTTGAATCAGATAAACATGCATAATGATATATCAAGGCAGAACAAGAACGTATGTATATATGTAAACAGAGTAAATAACATAGATAAAACAGCGGAAGATTTCATACTATTTCAAAACAAGTCTGGTACAACATAGCTTTCCAAATAAACAAGTCTAGATAAAAACAACATCAACTGAAAAACTGAAATACATAAGTACTATCCCCAAATAAGTGATAACCATAGCTAGCTTCATGTCGAAACCGTACATGAGCTGAAATCCCACAAGCAAGCAATCTGAAATCCAAGCTAAGCTCCAATGTTCCCACCCTGAGAACCTGGGGGGGGGGGGGGAAACGGAAGAAAAGAGGCGAAAGAAAACAGGTCAGTCAAAAAGACTGAGTAAGCCCTACTACAATCAATGTAAACTGATAAAGTTAACTGGCATGATGAAAGCTGAGATGAACATATGGACAACTACATACTGGCATGATGATTAACTAACAAGGTAGATAAAGGTGTCATCGCATAATCAGGTTTAAGGTTTTGCACCACAGGTGTACTAGCAAACTAACATGACTTGAATAAACCAGTATTGATCCCTTGGCCCAAGCTTTGGCCCAATAACATGAAATGACCCTAATACAAGGTCTAACCAAACGGTCTAGTCGATCGGCTCCCTATAAGCCTAACTCGTCACGTGTTGGTGTCCATACGGCCCAAACATAATTGTAGTCAGACTGTGCCGGGTCTCCCGTCGGGTGTATCAAGCCCTAGGGTGGCAACCCCTGGACACCACAAACATGCGTGCACAGTCTCGATCTACTGGTACCCGTGCATGTTTTCCCCGGCTTCGGACTATGTGCACGACCATAAGTCCGCCCGGAACTACACCGGCGTACCACTCTGCCGTCGTTTTGGTCACTTACCTCCAGTTCAGTAATCGTGCTCCCTCCGTAGCCTAGACCCTAGGGCCTTAATGATACAAACTTGGGATTACTGCTGGAGTGGACCCCCATTGCTAGGATTTTTCTAGTGGGTTAAGTACGGTTTAACCCTCTTGCTAATCATGGATTAACTTGGTTAAGTGTAACGATGAGTTCACGACTTAACCCCGATTAATCTACCAAGCCCAAATTGGTTAAGTACTAAGTGGACCATGACTTAACCCTAATCACGAGGCATTAATTAATTTAATGCGCCTTAACCTCTCACATTAGACCTTGTTGTGGTTACTAGTTAAGCCGGGCGGGTCCGGGTAGCTTTACACCACAACTTGGTCTAACCTCGGGTTCAAGGTACAACATGACCAACTTCTCACATTGGGTCCTATTGTCTGTAGCAACTAGTTAAGCCGGTCGGTTCCGGGTAGGTTTACGCTACAAACTCAACCCAACCTCGAGTTGGTCACACTTATCTTTTCTAAGTGTCATGTCCATCATGTTTCCAAAACATGTTACAAGTTTTCAAGCATTTGGGTAGACCTAACTTAATAGGTAAATTCCCAAAGGGTAGACCTAACTTAATAGGTAAATTCCCAAGCTTATGTTTTTATGTCTTTTAAGTTTACTCAACCCCAAACGCAATCCCATCGCTTACGTATCGCCATAGCGCATAAAGGATAGAAAGAGGGAACTTGGCATAATCATGACATAAAGGCGTTGAAGCCACAAGTTCAACATGGTGGCATATGAAATGTACATATGTTCATATACTTGCATATTACATTTTAGGCCTCAAAAGCATGCATAAAACCAAACTTAGCATATTGGTGATACATGGTGATAAATGACATGTAGAAATGGCCATAAGTTCGCATTTAGCCTCACATGCAAGTTATCATAAGGGATATGATAACTTACATGTTGCCAAAATGCAACCTTTAGCATAAAGCTTGAAGCTTTATGTTCATATACTCAAGATAAGCTTGCATAGCATGATAACATGAACAAAAGGATCAACCCAAACTTGCATAACATAACTTGCATATCATATGACAAACTTGCATATCAAACTTGCATAACATAACTTGATGAACTTGCATAACACATCATAGTAAACTTGCATATCACATCATAGTAAACTTGCATAACACATCATAGTAAACTTGCATATCACGGCAAACTTGCATATCATACATTTAACTTTAGAGTTTAAGTATGAAAGTAGAATAGGGCTTACAATGCTTATGAAGACACAAAAATATGACAAAGCCCTTATGAACTCAAATGAACCCAAAATGCAAGCTCCAAATCAATAAAAACCCTTGCTTTATGATGTAAATATGGAAACTTGACTTGAATGCAAGCTAATGATGCTCATACAAGCTTGAAAACACTTGTATTCATGTAAAATCTCTCATAGAAATTTATTTAGAATTTTATGAAGAGAGTGGAGGCCATGAGAGGATTGATTTTGCCATAGTTTAGTTGTAGGATTGATTAATGATGATTTAGGGTTAGGTTAGGTCCTTATTTATAGAGATTAGGACTAGTTTCAACCCTAGGATTAAACCCTAGTTCCAATCTCAGCCCTCAAAACCGAATCTGGCCCCCAAGCTCAACACAAACCCAAAATGGTGCACCAGGCAAAACTGCCCGACTGGACCAAGTCGACAGCCAAGTCGACAGGGCTGTCGACTTGGGTCCAACCAAGTCGACTCCCAAGTCGACAGGGCTGTCGACTTGGGTGCTCTGGCGGGAATTTTCCCGCCTGGCCCAATCTTACCCTAATCTCCAATTTCAAACTTGAATTTGAAATCTGTTTTTGCTTTGGAATTTTCTGAAAACTTCGTTGGGCCTTAATCGGATCATACGGACTCCGATTTTCGAAAACTCGGACTCTATTTCGCGTATTTTTCCGAGACGAACGCAATGGCATAGCCCGTTTCCCTTGATTCATATTTTAGAATTAAATTCTGCCTCGATTTATGTTATAACAGGTTATTGAAAATACGAGTTGTTACATTCTCCCCTCCTTAAAGGATTTCGTCCCCGAAATCTTCAAGTTGGGAAGAACGTATCCAACCATCCAATCATCCATCTACTCAAAACATCATCCACGAGCAATCATTGTCCTTACAAGATTCTAAATGTTGTATGAACATATGCAAAGGTGTGTGTATATGTACTTATCTAATGCAAATATCATCAATGCAAATTATGTTAGTGAAATGAATCCATATGTATGCAATTCCTAACATAATGTATAACATCTATATGTGTGCACATAACATACATCCATATGCAACATCCATGTGATAACACAAAAATTTTCATCCATGAATAAGCATAAACACTCATGCATATGCAATATGAGGAGTGTGTGAGCCGATCTAGTGCCTAATGTGTATAATGCATCCACGAGTAACCACTTGCAAACACTTGCAGCCACTTGCAAACATCAAGCATAACATGTTTCAAACACATGTTTCATCCAAAGGGTTTCTACCTAAGGTTCTCATGACAAGATTAATACGATAAACTAGATAAGCATGGATAGCAAAGAGAAAGATATGCTAACAAAGAAAAGAGATTGAGAGTGTACCCTCAAAAAGGAATGGATAAAGCCCACGCATCTTCTCCTCGGTTTCCCAAGTTGCGTCTTCTTCGGCTTCACCCCATTGAACCTTCACCAACTTGACCTCTCGATTCCTTAGCTTCTTGGTCTCCGTCTCCAAGATACGAATCGGAGCTCTCCTCAAGGTAGCCTCTTTCTCCACTTCCACATCTTTCAGAACACTTGGTTCAACAACCTCTGCTGATTCATGTAAACACTTCCGGAGATGCGAGACATGAAAAACATCGTGTACTCCGGCAAGCTTCTCGGGCAACTCCACTCTATAAGCTATCTGCCCGATCCTCTCTATAATAGGGAATGGTCCAACAAACCTCGGTGCCAACTTCCCAACGGCTCCAAATCGGACCACATTCCGCAAAGGAGAAACCTTCACGAAAACCATATCCCCAACATCAAACTCCAAATCAGTTCTTCGCTTATCAGCATAGGATTTCTGTCGGTCTTGGGCCGCCGCTTTCATCCGTCTCCAAATCAACTCGACCTTCTCGGATGTATCTCTGATCATATTAGGCCCAAGTATAAGCTCATCTGTAGTCTCCCAACAACATGTAGGCGACTTGCACAGCCTCCCATATAAAGCTTCAAATGTTGCCATCCCTATGCTTGCCCGATAACTGTTATTATATGCAAACTCAACAAGAGGAAGATGGTCTTCCCAAGTACCACCAAAATCCAGAATACAAAGCCTCAACAGATCCTCGAGTACCCTATTCACCCTTTCAGTTTGACCGTCCGTCTGTGGGTGATAAGCCGTACTTAGATTCAACCTCGTGCCCATAGCTTCTTGCAAGCTATTCCAGAATTGACTTGTAAAGATTGGGTCACGGTCACTGACATTACTAGAAGGGACTCCATGAAGTCTCACAATCTCACGAAGATATACAGACGCTAGCCAAGATGCGGTTCTCTTGCTCTTCACCGGAATGAAATTAGCACTCTTCGTAAGTCTATCCACAATAACCCAAATGCTCGTATTCCCTTTCCTTGACCTTGGTAGCCCATCGATAAAATCCATGGAAATACTCTCCCACTTCCAAAGTGGAACGTCTAGAGGATGCAATAGCCCACCGGGCTTCTTCGACTCGGCCTTAACTTGCTGGCAAATGATACATCTAGAGACAAACTCTGCCACATCCTTCTTCATCCCAGGCCAAAAGAAAATGCGCTTCATATCTTTATACATCTTATCTCCGCCCGGATGTATAGTCAACTTAGAGCGATGCGATTCCTCAAGAACTTTTCTTACTGAATCTTCTACCATTGGAACACATAACCTTCCGTCTCTCCTCAGCCAACCCTTGTCATCAATAGAATATTGAGCGAGATGACTAGACGCCTCTCCTCGAATCAGCTTATCCATAATCTCAACTATCTGAGGGTCTTCTCTCTGCAAAGCCCCAACTTGATCAAGAAGGGTAGGTCTGAGTTCCAGAGATGCTAAAGAACCGGTCATCGACTCAATCGCCAAAGAGAAATCAAAGGTTGCCACATACTCTAAATTCTTCATCTCAACGAATAGAGGACTCAGAGTCAACCTTTTTCTACTCAATGCATCTGCTACCACATTCCCCTTGCCAGGGGTATAAGCTATCTCAAAATCGTAGGACGCCAAGAATTCCATCCATATTTGTTGCCTCAGATTCAGATCCTTCTGAGAAAAGAGATACTTCAATGACTTGTGATCGGTATAAAGCTCAAATCTTTCTCCCAGAAGATAATGGCGCCAAGCCTTGAATGCATATACTATTGCTGCCAACTCTAAGTCATGAGTGGGATAATTCTTCTCATGCACTTTGAGTTGTCTACCGCCAAAGCATATCACTCTTCCTTCTTGCATCAAAATAGCTCCTAACCCCGTGCCACATGCAGCGGTGTATACTGTAAATAACTTCCCTCCATCGGGCAAAGCTAGAACAAGTGCTGATGTAAGAGCTCTCTTGAGCTTCTGAAAAGCAAGCTCGCATTCTATGCTCCAAGCAAAAACTAAATTCTTCTTCATCAACTTAGTGAGAGGAGCGGAAATCTTCGTGAATTCCTTAATAAACTTCCGGTAAAAGCCTGCAAGACCTAGAAAACTTCTCACCTCGGTTGCATTCCTTGGAGTCTTCCAATCCTGAACTGCAACTACCTTAGCGGGATCCACCGCTAAGCCTTGCTTAGATACTATATGCCCAAGGAATCTAACTTCCCTTCTCCAAAAGTGACACTTGGAGAACTTGGCCTTCAACTGATGCGCTCTAAGCGTATCCATCACCTCCTTGAGATGTCTAGCATGTTATTCTTCATCCTTAGAGAAGATCAGAATATCATCTACGAAGACCACGACAAACTTGTTCAAGAACTCCCTGAACACCCTACTCATCAAGTCCATGAAATATGCAGGTGCATTAGTCAAGCCGAACGGCATGACAAGCCATTCAAAGAATCCATCTGGAGTTCTGAACGCAGTCTTGTCTATACTATCTTCAGCTACCCTGAGCTGATGGAATCCCGTAGCAAGATCAAGCTGAGAGAAAATAGAAGCACCGACAAGCTGGTCAAAGAGATCATCAATCCTCGGTAACGGGTGTCTGTTCTTCTTAGTCAGCTTATTCAACTCTCGATAATCAACACAAAGTCGGAGAGAACCGTCTGCCTTGGTAGCAAATACCACAGGCGCTCCCCATTCAGATATACTTCGTCTAATGAAGTTCTTCTCAAGCAACTCCTTCACTTGCTTACTTAGCTCCCGCCTTTCACGCGGAGCCATGTGCCGAACGGGCAAAGAAACCGGCTTTGCATTATCCACCAGATAAATGCGGAAATCAATCTCTCGCTTAGGGGGCAACCCCCTAACTTCATCAAAAACATCCGGATACTCTCGAACCACTCTTACAGACTGAAGAGTTTCCATTGACGAGTCGAGTGATTCAAGATAGCACAACATGACGGGACCTCTCGGATTACAAGAAATTTCTAGGGTGTTTCCGAGGCGAGTCACGAGCCTCACAACCCTATGCTCACAATCAAGGATGGCTCCATATCTGGACAACCAATCCATGCCCAATATCAATCCGTATCCCCTAAAACCAAGAACATAAGCACTACACAAGAACTCTAAACTCAGTATAGAGATCCTCAAATCCCCACATATCATAGACAAATGGGCGGAACCCCCAATAGGATTTGAGACACAGACGGGATCATCTACCAAGCTAGTACTAAGGTGCAAACTATCAACAAGATCAGATGAGATAAAGCTATGCGATGCACCAGAATCAAACAAGGTACGAACTGGAAAATCAGAAATATATACAAGGCTCTCAACAGAAATACTACCTCGATCGGGAACTGGAGCGGTATTGGGAGCATGAACTTGCCCTCCTGAAGGTCTAGCACGCCGAGTCTGACCCTGGCCTTGCCCTTGCTTCTTCGGGCAATCCTTACTGAAATGTCCAGTCTCACCGCAGAAAAAGCATTCACCATTATTCCTTTTCCTCTTCTTACAATCCTTAATAAGATGCCCAACTGAACCGCAATAATGGCACTTCCCCTTGTTGTTCTTGCCCTTGTTGTTGTTCCCCTTGTTGCCTTGACTCTTGTTCTTGTTCTGATTGCCTTGACTGCTCTGACCACTTGGATTACCCTGATTTCCTTTCCCCTGGGAATCAGTCTTCTTGGCTTGAGTATCATTCATCTTGATCTCTTTCTTGACATCTCCCTGAAGTAACGCCATATCAACCAAGCTCTCAAACGTGGCCCCATGGGGAATATGTGACATAGCCAATCCCTGCAACGGCTCATTCAATCCCCTAGCTAAACGAAGAGCCTTCTTCTGAGGAGTATTAACCATATCCAAGCCAAAACGAGCTAACTGATTGAACTTGTTCACATATTCTTTGACAGACATATCTCCTTGTTTCAAAGTTATGAACCTCTCCATTTGCAGATTCTCCTCAGCAGAAGATAGAAACTTAAGCACGAACCTTGCCCTGAAATCGGCCCAAGTCTCAACAGGCCTAGTACCATTGGTGACTTCCCACCAATAAGCGGCTTCATCCTTCATAAGCCAAACCGCCAACAAGATCTTCCTCTGATCGTCTAACCCAAAGATAGCAAATAAATCCTCGGTCTCTTTCAACCAATTTCTGGCCTCTACAAAAGTCTCAGTGCCTTGAAAGTTCTTGCCACCCATTGCTTTGAAATCTTTGCAAGTTTTTGCGAAGTCAGCTTGAGGATGCTGAGGGGGAGGAGGAAGAGGAACCTCAGCGACAGGAGGAGGAGGAACATTAACTACCGGAGGAGGAGGAGGAGGGACATCTGCGGGGCCGGCTTCGGTCGCCCTATCCTCCAAAAGTCTCCTATACCAAACAGGTACGTGTACTCCCTCCGGAATAGCAAAGTTATCGGCCATACTGAAACGAAGAAAAAGACAGATTCAGAATGGAGAAAAACGAAGGAATTTTGCTAATGGCTTTTTGGGGAATAGCCTTTAAAATAAACTAGACTTTTCTTTGGAAAATACTTTATACTTGGTTTTGAAAATAGTTTTCCAAAAGTTTTAAAAACCTTTTTGTTCCTTCTCGTAAACCATATGCTCTGATACCAAATGTAACACCCCACCTCCTCCAGGGTGGCTCTTGCAAGCACTCTGACTTTGGAGGGGCGTTTGAATCAGGTAAACATGCATAATGATATATCAAGGCAGAACAAGAACGTATGTATATATGTAAACAGAGTAAATAACATAGATAAAACAGCGGAAGATTTCATACTATTTCAAAACAAGTCTGGTACAACATAGCTTTCCAAATAAACAAGTCTAGATAAAAACAACATCAACTGAAAAACTGAAATACATAAGTACTATCCCCAAATAAGTGATAACCATAGCTAGCTTCATGTCGAAACCGTACATGAGCTGAAATCCCACAAGCAAGCAATCCGAAATCCAAGCTAAGCTCCAACGTTCCCACCCTGAGAACCTGGGGGGGGGGGGGAACGGAAGAAAAGAGGCGAAAGAAAACAGGTCAGTCAAAAAGACTAAGTAAGCCCTACTACAATCAATGTAAACTGATAAAGTTAACTGGCATGATGAAAGCTGAGATGAACATATGGACAACTACATACTGGCATGATGATTAACTAACAAGGTAGATAAAGGTGTCATCGCATAATCAGGTTTAAAGTTTTGCACCACAGGTGTACTAGCAAACTAACATGACTTGAATAAACCAGTATTGATCCCTTGGCCCAAGCTTTGGCCCAATAACATGAAATGACCCTAATACAAGGTCTAACCAAACGGTCTAGTCGATCGGCTCCCTATAAGCCTAACTCGTCACGTGTTGGTGTCCATACGGCCCAAACATAATTGTAGTCAGACTGTGCCGGGTCTCCCGTCGGGTGTATCAAGCCCTAGGGTGGCAACCCCTGGACACCATAAACATGCGTGCACAGTCTCGATCTACTGGTACCCGTGCATGTTTTCCCCGGCTTTGGACTATGTGCACGACCATAAGTCTGCCCGGAACTACACCGGCGTACCACTCTGCCGTCGTTTTGGTCACTTACCTCCAGTTCAGTAATCGTGCTCCCTCCCTAGCCTAGACCCTAGGGCCTTAATGATACAAACTTGGGATTACTGCTGGAGTGGACCCCCATTGCTAGGATTTTTCTAGTGGGTTAAGTACGATTTAACCCTCTTGCTAATCATGGATTAACTTGGTTAAGTGTAACGATGAGTTCAAGACTTAACCCCGATTAATCTACCAAGCCCAAATTGGTTAAGTACTAAGTGGACCATGACTTAACCCTAATCACGAGGCATTAATTAATTTAATGCGCCTTAACCTCTCACATTAGATCTTGTTGTGGTTACTAGTTAAGCCGGGCGGGTCCGGGTAGCTTTACACCACAACTTGGTCTAACCTCGGGTTCAAGGTACAACATGACCAACTTCTCACATTGGGTCCTATTGTCTGTAGCAACTAGTTAAGCCGGTCGGTTCCGGGTAGGTTTACGCTACAAACTCAACCCAATCTCGAGTTGGTCACACTTATCTTTTCTAAGTGTCATGTCCATCATGTTTCCAAAACATGTTACAAGTTTTCAAGCATTTGGGTAGACCTAACTTAATAGGTAAATTCCCAAAGGGTAGACCTAAATTAATAGGTAAATTCCCAAGCTTATGTTTTTATGTCTTTTAAGTTTACCCAACCCCAAACGCAATCCCATCGCTTACATATCGCCATAGCGCATAAAGGATAGAAAGAGGGAACTTGGCATAATCATGACATAAAGGCGTTGAAGCCACAAGTTCAACATGGTGGCATATGAAATGTACATATGTTCATATACTTGCATATTACATTTTAGGCCTCAAAAGCATGCATAAAACCAAACTTAGCATATTGGTGATACATGGTGATAAATGACATGTAGAAATGGCCATAAGTTCGCATTTAGCCTCACATGCAAGTTATCATAAGGGATATGATAACTTACATGTTGCCAAAATGCAACCTTTAGCATAAAGCTTGAAGCTTTATGTTCATATACTCAAGATAAGCTTGCATAGCATGATAACATGAACAAAAGGATCAACCCAACCTTGCATAACATAACTTGCATATCATATGACAAACTTGCATATCAAACTTGCATAACATAACTTGCATATCATATGACAAACTTGCATATCAAACTTGCATAACATAACTTGATGAACTTGCATAACACATCATAGTAAACTTGCATATCACATCATAGTAAACTTGCATAACACATCATAGTAAACTTGCATATCATGGCAAACTTGCATATCATACATTTAACTTTAGAGTTTAAGTATGAAAGTAGAATAGGGCTTACAATGCTTATGAAGACACAAAAATATGGCAAAGCCCTTATGAACTCAAATGAACCCAAAATGCAAGCTCCAAATCAATAAAAACCCTTGCTTTATGATGTAAATATGGAAACTTGACTTGAATGCAAGCTAATGATGCTCATACAAGCTTGAAAACACTTGTATGCATGTAAAATCTCTCATAGAAATTTATTTAGAATTTTATGAAGAGAGTGGAGGCCATGAGAGGATTGATTTTGCCATAGTTTAGTTGTAGGATTGATTAATGATGATTTAGGGTTAGGTTAGGGCCTTATTTATAGAGATTAGGACTAGTTTCAACCCTAGGATTAAACCCTAGTTCCAATCTCAGCCCTCAAAACCGAATCTGGCCCCCAAGCTCAACACAAACCCAAAATGGTGCACCAGGCAAAACTACCCGGCTGGACCAAGTCGACAGCCAAGTCGACAGGGCTGTCGACTTGGGTCCAACCAAGTCGACTCCCAAGTCGACAGGGCTGTCGACTTGGGTGCTCTGGCGGGAATTTTCCCGCCTGGCCCAATCTTACCCTAATCTCCAATTTCAAACTTGAATTTGAAATCTGTTTTTGCTTTGGAATTTTCTGAAAACTTCTTTGGGCCTTAATCGGGTCATACGGACTCCGATTTTCGAAAACTCGGACTCTATTTCGCGTATTTTTCCGAGACGAACGCAATGGCATAGCCCGTTTCCCTTAATTCATATTTTAGAATTAAATTCTGCCTCGATTTATGTTATAACAGGTTATTGAAAATACGGGTTGTTACAAGAAAATTCATTTGGAATAAAACAAGACTACAAAATGCTTAAAACATTTGGATGTTTGTGTTTTCCTTGTACTAGACCATACAACAGAAACAAGTTAAATTTCAGGTCTAAGTCATGTACTTTTTTTGGTTATAGGGTGCATCAAAAGGGATACAAATGACTTGATGAAAATGGTAAGGTTACTGTCAGTAGAAATGTAGTATTTAATGAGCAAGTGTTTCCATTCAGAGAACATAGCATTAAAACTACAAATAAAATATACAATAATAGGGAATCTATACCAGATATACCTTTACATATTGAGTTCCCAAAAGATGTGGAGACTGAAAGGACCAGTGGTTCTTCAGAATCTCAACACACTTTACCACAAGGGTCAGGTCAAGTTGCTGATCACACACCCAATTGCTTTGTCTAGTATTCAATCAGCACTGCAAGAAATACAAGTCAAATTGCAGAAGAAAACTCAAGAAATGATACAAATGACAGTGCTGAAAATGATGAGAATACTACACCAAATAATCTAATTGCAACTGGACATCCAATGATCACTAGGTCAAAAAGTGGTATTTTTAAAACTAAAATATATGCTACTATATCAACAAGTGAAGAGCCTGAAAACTTTAATCAAGCTATCACTAATGAGAATTGGAAATTGGAAATGGATGAAGAGTTTAATGCCTTAGTTAATAATGAAACTTGGGAACTTGTTCATCCACCAAAGAATAAAAATAGTCAATTGCAGGTGGACTTATAAATAAAGAAATATTCATATGGAAGCATAAATAAATACAAGCAAGGCTTGTTGCCAATGGATATACTCAAGAATATGTATTTGACTTTTCTGAAACTTTTTCTCCAGTGGTTAAACCTACAACAGTTAGACTCGTCCTGACTATTGTTGTTTATAATAATTGGCATATAAGGCAGCTTGATGTTAACAATGCCTTCCTAAACAGAAAACTGCAAGAAGAAATTTATATGTGTAGCCACAAGGCTACATACAAGAAAAAACCTCATATGCAAGCTCAGAAAGGCAATATATGAGCTCAAACAAGCTCCTAGAGTCTGGTTTGATAAACTGAAAGAAAATAACATTAAAAAGGGATTTTAGTTCACCAAATCAAACAATTTACTATTTGTTAACATCACTGCTAATTCATCTATCTATAGACTTACATATGTTGACGATTTGATTATCAAAGGTAATGATGCAAAGCAAATCAATGACTTAATCAAATATCTCAATCAACAATTCTCACTGAAAGATCTAAGTGATCTCAGTTATTTTTTGGGTATAGAAGTAACTAGATCCAATGATCACATGGTGTTAAGTCAGAGAAAATACATTGCTGATCTTCTAGAGAGAGCTAATATGACTAATGCCAATCTCAACCTACCCCAATGATAAGCAGTCAAAGATACTCTAAACAAAGAGGGGAACCAATACAAAATATTAAACAATATAGAAGCATAATTGGAGCTCTCCAATATGCTACTATAACAAGACTTGATTTGTCATTCAGTATTAACAAGTTGTCTCAATTTATGTAGAATCCATTGGACACTCACCGGAAAGGAGTCAAAAGAGTGCTAAGGAATCTAAAGGGCACAATATACTATGGACAACACATTAAAAAAAGTACAAAGCTGGACATCGTGGGATACAGTGATGCTGACAAGGCTGGTGATATGAATGATAGAAAATCTGTTACAAGCTACTGCATCTTCTTTGGAAACAATTTAATCTCCTGGAGTTCTAAGAAACAAGCTACAGTTTCAAAGTCAAGCAGTAATGCTGAATATAGAAGTGTGGCTAGTGCAACTGCAGAAATCATGTGGTTATAATCTGTAACGACCCGGATTTCGAGCGACTTTGGTTATCGACGTAAGCACGCCGTCGATAACCAAACCGTCGAAAAATCCTGGTAATTAGTGAAAGAAATTAGAGGGTGAGGAAAGATAAGATAGAAACTTAGAATAGAAGAAGAAGAAGAAGAACACAACATCAGAGTAACACGAATCTCACAGCGGAACGAATAAATATATTTCATAACATAACTTCGAAATACAAACTTGGTACTTGAATATACATATCATTATCAAAGTACAGCACTTACAACACAGCGGAAATAAACTATAGCTATATGATCCTGAAGCCTCCTGCTCCAAGCTCTTCCAGTATATCTGTAAATCCCGACTACTTGACTGCCCGTACAAATTTAGGCACCCAAGAGTTTAGGGAAAACAACAAAGTAAACTCCGGGTCAGTCATGGGACTGGTATGAGTAAAGCAGTTTAAAACAGTTATACAGGTATATGATATCTCATAAGACCACGCCGCATAACGGAACGGGTTTTCCCTTATGAGAATCCAAAATATCTTTATATCAAAAACCTTTTGATATTATAATAATGTCTATCAACCACAGTATATATATAATCATCTAGCAGAAACGCTTTCATCTCACGTTCTACATATATAGTCTACAATCAAAACCGCAAGCACGTATTGGGTAATGG
The DNA here is from genome assembly GCA_030737875.1 of Allium sativum. Taxonomy (NCBI): domain Eukaryota; kingdom Viridiplantae; phylum Streptophyta; class Magnoliopsida; order Asparagales; family Amaryllidaceae; genus Allium; species Allium sativum. The sequence continues at coordinate 42,944,159 of CM060913.1, forward strand.
ATTTCCAACTATGACAAGGTATGGAATCACCTTTCGCTCGTGTACCTCTAGAGAGGAATACACTGGGTTCAACAAGAACATCTTGCAACCCGGCCACACATGACCGACCACTCATTTCGCTTGAGTGTATCGAATGTATATCACCAACAGTTGGGATCAGCAACCGTTTCCCGAATGGGACAGCATCAACAATAGATTTTTAGAAGTAAATGAAACTCTAGATCAGGTGATTATACACCCTACTTCGGTGCGACCGACTTAGCCATGCTGCCTGCCCGATTTCTGTCATTTACCGGATGATGAGGCTAGAAGCTACGCTTTATCATCATATCAGATTCACTTTGAATGCCACATCATCAAATCCATCCAATCACCGATTGATGTCCTCAACCATACATTATGTGTTAGCTAAGAGAAGTTTCCTTCTCCGCTTCCACTCTTGGTACAGTTGGAGAAATCAATATACGTGATCGTCTGGGCATATTCTGTCAGACATCCGTCCATACAAGTCACCCAGGAACAGGATGAACCGAAGGCACTATTCTGTAAACAGGATAGCCCTTGCATAACTCCGTCTTCAATTTCCTTTGGCATATATGATTCGCAACGCTTATGCCAATACAGAGTGGTTCTTTGGATAATAATCCAACCGGTCTCTCTATATTAACAACGTTAAAATGGTCAAAACTTCGATAGTCTGTGATTTAACTATCGAATAAAAACAAGTGTGCAAACAACGATATTATTTCCAAATGGAAATTATATCGATCAAACATCATTTAACATTCATCTCTTTAGTTCATTAATTTACTTATCTCATGTTTCCCTACGTTCAATATTCCTTATTTTCTAAATTGGGAAAATATACGTTATTAACAAATGGAAAACATTTCCATTTCCTGTTTTCTTTATTTGAAAACATTTCTGGTTTCTTATTTGGAAAACATTTCCAAAGCTTCTTCCTTGGACTTAGACAGATGTTTTAAACAAACCATCGCGATGCCAACTCAAACCATTTCCTTTACTGCCGAACCTTAACTATCCCTTAGTTAAAATGAAGCCAATCAAGTTGGGGTAGAACTACCTCTCAGACCTTAACTGAACAACATTTCTAACTTTGAAATGGGCAAAGTTCACTTTGTATTCCATTTACTAACTTCCTTACTTAACCCTCCTTCGAATAGATCTCTATTTGATTTACTCTTTTCACTTAACTCTATTCGATTAACCCTAATCAATTAACTCTATTGGATTAACTCCATTTCATTTAACTCCTTTCAAATAAACTATATTCGATTAACTCATTTTACTTTCTTCGAGTAAACTATATTCGATTAACTCATTTGCTTCTACTCTAATCGATTAAACTAACATCGATTAACTCCTTTTACTTTATTCTCAAATCGATTAACTAACATCGATTAACTTCTTTTTAACTTTAACACTAATCGATTAACTAACATCGATTAACTTCTTTTTAACTTTAACACTAATCGATTAACTAACATCGATTAGCTTCTTTTTAACTTTAACACTTAATCGATTAACTAACATCGATTAGTTCCTTTTGATAAACTACGTTTTCCGTTACAACTATTTCCTTTTTATAACGTTTACTTACCGTTACAAATATATCCTATTTATAACTTCTATTTACCGTTACAAATATATCGTATTTATAACTTATATTTACCGTTACAAATATATCCTATTTATAACTTCTATTTACCGTTACAAATATATCCTATTTATAACTTCTATTTACCGTTACAAATATATCCTATTTATAACTTCTATTTATCCTCTAAATAAATATTCCTTTTCTATTTCTATTTATTTTCTAAATAAATATCCCTTTTATAAAACCGTGTTCGTTTTATAAATAATTCCTTTTATAAAATCCTGTGATTTTTATAAAATTCCTTTATTTCAATATACATTGAAATACTTCTTTTTACATCCCAGGGTCTTTTATGATATTTACAATATCGAACAACAATGATCAACATCATTCCAACACACATAATCCATAACAGATTATATAACACATCATATATCACAATATATGAAAACAGTAAAATAAATGTTGAGGAATCCAGTTGGATTCCTCCAACCTGTTTCCCTGCATCACAGATGTTAAACAATATAGATAACATCACTTTCAGTTCCATATGATATATTCTGTTAAACAGAATCAAATATAGAAAATTTAACTAACTGACTAGCAGTTCAATCAAACAGTCAACATACAGTAAATCAACCAATATCTAACAGTTCTAAAAATAAAACATGAAATTATAAACTGTTCAGAGTTAGTGAGATTTACTCACATTGGCGCGTTAACCGTTATATAACGATTTGCGTTATTTGATTCAGTTGGACAATTTATTTTGCCATAAATTGTAACGAGCTCCAATTCACTCCCATCAGTCCCATCGTGAAGCCCTTGTCTATACGATCCCAATGTGACCAGTTTCATCGGATTTCGTTCTACCAAATCATGTTATTACGTTCTTCTTCCCCGTTGCAAACACCAACCCCCACGGCTACTACTGCTCACACTGATATCTCCTCACGTATTTGCAAAATGGTTTCACCACTTGCATTTGCAAATGACCACTAATTTTTATGGGAAAAATCACCTGATCATATAACTTTCCTTTCATCCACATGCCTAGTTAGAACAATCGATCTTGTTGAACTTCGTTACGCCACTTCAACAAATTGAAGATCCCCACCAGTTTCATCATTCTTTCCATGAAATAGTCGCTCATGTAAATCACGTTCCAGACCAAAAAGGAAAATCATTTAAACCCCTCATCAACACTCCAATATACGCATACTATTTGCTCAGTAAAAATCCGCACTTACCCCCTTTTCCTCCCCTTAATTACTTCATGAATCAAGTAACCCTCTAATTAAACCACGTTTATACTAATCCCATCGTTGACCAATGTTTTATCGTGATTTACATTTCCAGGAACCCAACAGTATACGGAACTCATTTGAAACCTTCAAACCAAAAATCGCGACAATCAAGTGCTCGCTGCCATCTCCTCCGTACGCCGGAGCTCTGGCCAACTTCTTCACCCTCTGCGCCGTGACCCTTTCTACCACCAGCCACAACATCGGTCGCTAACATCACTTCCCATCGCCCCATAAACTCAGCTGAACGGTAACCCTAAATCGCCTGAATTTGGCAAACACCGACCATCGGAAGGGACAACCCCACCACCAGTCAGCGCGCCTCGACTGCCCCCTCATTTCCTCTTCTGAGCTCAAACACCTATGACTAACGTTGAAGTCCCCAAGCTTGAAAACTGGATCGAAATACTCCATTGTTGTCAAAAGAATCGAATCGAACAAAATGTTGTTCGAATGAAATGAGGAGCACACCGGTCAGAGAGGGTATCAACAGGATTTCGAAATTTATAGGATTTTATAAAATTTTCTTGAATCTTTTGAGAAGGAGGCGGCTTCCTTTTTGATTTACTGAAGAACAATTAAGTCGTAAGGAAACAAAGAAATAAAAAGTTATTTATAGCTTTTAGTTGGAAATTTGATCGGTGGAGAGTTTGTTTCCACGTGGAACACCAAGGAGAAGTGGTGGTTGAAAAGAATGAGGGACGTGGCTTTAGTTTTAATCATAATATTTGGATATTTATTCTACACTTGAGACTACTCCATTATGCGAAACTCTGTTTGTCCATGGACTGATATGAAAATATCCTTAAATCGAGTAATGTGCCGTGATCCCAAAAATATAATAATATCGGTAGGTGGACTCGTATTTTGAAACTTCAAAATGTTGATTACAGGGTGCAAAATACTCCAAATAAAAAGTGGCTTATTTAATTAATTAAAAATTACCATAAAATTCTAAAAATTATTTTATCGTTATGTCTCAAAAGAACCTTGTCTAAATTCAACCCCGATATTCAAATATGTTGAAATAACCGTTATGGCCGATAAACGATTCTATAGCGACTATTCTGAAATTTGATTTGGACGTACATCAAAATCTACACGATGAATTCCCGATATTTCTCTTCTACTAGAAAGATATACTCCATCAGCTCCATACGTTTCTTGTTTCACGGAAATCCGATTTAAAACGAACCCTGTATTTTCAGTTGAAGTTCAAATCGCCAAATCACGAACTACAGCGCCATTTCGAGCTCGTTTATAATTATATTATAAACTATACGTTCAACTGTCGACGATTGAATATATTCGTTATTCAAATTCAATTCTAAACTGAATTAAATATCCTAGATGATCCGGTTCACACCATATCGCAATTTCAGCCAATTCTGATTATTTCAGAATTTAATATAGTATTTAATTTATTATTTTAATTAAATATTCACCATTATTTAATTCCACGACCATTAAATCCTCTAAACCACCATTGATATAATCAAATAAACTAATCATAATACCTCTGCCAATGCGGGTCATTACAATCTTCCCCACTTAAAATAATTTCGTCCTCGAAATTGCTAAAAGGTAGAGGACGACCCTATCGACTGGTTAGAACATATTTGTTCACTTCTTAACTTCAGTTTCAACTGAACCAATTTAAATTCAATTTAATTATTAATTAATTCTTATCAACGAAAATTTTCAAAAATCTAAAAATTTTCTAACGCCTTAACTTTTCGAAAAATTTCGCCAGTACCTCCTTTCTACTGGTCAATACATCAAACTCCAACTCGCCTCTCTGGGCCATCTCCATCCCAAAAGAAAAATCAAACAGCCAAGCAGCTTGCCGATCGGCTCATCAAAATCTCATACCATATGAAATATAAACTTGTACCTTTTGTCGGGCATATCAACTCTATCACTTCCATATGCTATCAACTCATCATATACAAGAGTTACCCCAATCAAATCCAATCTGCTTTTATCCACGACACAACCATTCACTTATATCCGAGCTAAATATCATTTCAACTCGAGTTCCTTCTCGATTCCCAACTCTTAACTTGATTATCCCATTACACTTCAAATTTGAATCTCACAATCCAATTTGTCTCGATATCATTCTAATTCAATCTCAGTTACCACTTTACTGGCTTTACTTTAATTCAAATTTTGCTTTCACAAATTTCTGTTAAATATGTTTTTAATTCAAACAGTCTCTTCCTGGGAATTTTAAACAGTTTACTTTTTCAAAAATCAAATTTCCCTTTTGAAATTCAACTGAGCCCATAATCAATATTCCATTAGTTAAATCACTTCTCTATTTCTTTAACAATATTTGTTAACCAAATATTTGCAATAACCATATTGGCCCTTTTATGTTATTTGGAAAACATTTCCGAATATCGCCTTCCTTTATTTTCTAACTTTTAGAAAATATATGCTATTTATAATTGGAACATATTCCAATTACTTATCTCTTTTCCGATCTCGTTTATTTCTATACTCAGGAAATATTCTTTATTATATTTCCAAGTTACACTTATTTGGGTTAAAACGGATGTTGTGTAAAACATCGTTACGACAACCCAAATACTATATTCAACTAACTCTCATTCAGCATTAATCTTCGAGCCTGAAATCTTACTGTTTATTTGTTAATAATGAAATCAATCAAGTTGGGGTATAACTACCTCTCAGACCTTGACTGAATAACATTTATAACGTCAAAACAGATATGACTACTTACTCGAAAAATCAATACCATACAATTACTTATTCACTTTCAAACACGTATACGCCTTCTCTTTCTATTCTCAATAGATTTTATTCTTAACTTCCTTTTTGATTTTACTATTCTATTTCTAAGTTCGTTTCCTTATCGACTTCTATATATTTATCGATACGTTGATTTCTAACTATCAAATTATCTTAAAATTATTCTAACTCCTTAAATTGCCGGAAAAATTCGCCATAACCTCCTTTGTATCAGGAGCATCGGGAAAATCCCCAAACAGCCACACAGGCCTTCTCTAATCAAAAGGAAAAAGAAAAGCCAAGCGGCTAGCCGATACGACGCATAAAATCTCATATATGAATTAAATACATACCTTTTCGTCGAGCATTCGATTTATAACTCTTGCATTATCCATACCTACCTCATATATATTCATACATTTCTAATTCATTTCAACTTAATCCAATCGTTTTAACTTAGTTCGTTAAGTGATTTTCAAATTACTGGTTTGCCCATTTCACCTTCATATTTGAGTATAACATGTTCAAATATATTTTAACTTGTTTATCAACTAATTGAATTCCTTTCCAATTCTATTTGAATTTCCTATATTCAAATTCCATCTCAATTCTCTTATTCAAATTCTATACTTGAATTTCATTATTCAAATCTATTTTCAAACTCCATACTTGAATTTCATTATTCAAATCTATTTTCAAACTCCATTTGAATTTCTAAATTCAAATCTATTTGAATTCTCTTTATTTCATTTCAATTCCCTTTGAATCTTCTATATTCAAATTTCAAATTCAATTCTATTTGAATCTTCTTTATTCAAATTTCATTTCACTTTCGATATTCAAATCCTATATTTGAAATCTCTTATATTTTCTATATCCAAACGCCATTTGAATTTCTATATTCAAATTCTATATCACTTCCATTGAATTTCATATATCCAAACTCCCCTTGAATTTCTATATTCAATTTTTCATTATTACTCTATATGAATTCTATATTCAATTTTCCATTATTTAAATCTTCTTTATTCAAATCTCATTTGAATTTCTATATTCAAATCCCCTTTTGAATTTTCTTATTTACATTTTATGCTTGAACTTCCTTTATTCTAATTACCTTTCAAACTTTCTTTACTCATTCTTTACAAAGGTCTCGATTTCAATTCCTTTTGAAATCGATATTTCTACCTTTGGAAAAATAGATTTCCCTTTCAATTTCACACTTGTATATATATATTTTTTTTTCTGAATTATCCAATGATAATTCTTTTCACTTCATTTTATAAACTTCGTTTATAAAATAACTATTTATAAACTTCGTTTATAAAGGAACTTCTCGTTTTTATTTCTTTTAAACAAGTTAATATTTCAAATCTATTTGAAATTTCAAATTCTATATTATAAATCCCATTTGAAATTCAACACAACTTGTCTTTCCCAAAACAATTTCAAAACAGTATCTCTGGTAGTAATTCGTCACTTACAACTCGAAAATGAATACTGATGATGCAGCTGTCATCATCAGAATCTATTTTCCAGCGATCGAAGTGAGTTCAATACTATAAAACCATTTTTAAACATTTCCACTTTGAAATTTATTTCAACTATAATTCACACTGCTTGTAAAACAATTTAAAATCTCCCAAAATCTTAAATTTTCCTTATTTTTAATCCAAATCCATTTACAAACACTTATCCAATTCTCCAGAGTTTTAAATTCAATTTCTGGTTTAAATTTCAGATTTAACTCATCTGATTTCACGTATTTCACTTATACGAATTCTGATTGGTTATTTACATAACCATTTAATTTATAATCTTACTCGATTATAATAACAACCAATATATCCAATATATTCAAAATATACGTTGGGTAAACTATTTCGTTTACCCTCTTTCAAAACATACCATGATGGTTCATCGTATTCAAGTGTTTAGTAACTCCTACCGATACAGTGGATCAAACTGATCGACCAGAACTCATAACCGACTCAACCAATGAATCTCCATAATATAAAACAATTTTTATATCAATAACAAATACGTTCACTCGTATATAAACACTCAATCTCAGTCTAGGGTATTACTAACCCTATCTCTACCGAGTCACGCCACAGAGCCAAGTAATTCTTAACTTAAGCTCTGATACCAACTGTAACGACCCGGATTTCGAGCGACTTTGGTTATCGACATAAGCACGATGCCGATAACCAAACCATCGAAAAATCCTGGTAATTAGTGAAAGAAATTAGAGGGTGAGGAAAGATAAGATAGAAACTTAGAATAGAAGAAGAAGAAGAACACAACATCAGAGTAACACGAATCTCACAGCGGAACGAATAAATATATTTCATAACATAACTTCGAAATACAAACTTGGTACTTGAATATACATATCATTATCAAAGTACAGCACTTACAACACAGCGGAAATAAACTATAGCTATATGATCCTGAAGCCTCCTGCTCCAAGCTCTTCCAGTATATCTGTAAATCCCGACTACTTGACTGCCCGTACAAATTTAGGCACCCAAGAGTTTAGGGAAAACAACAAAGTAAACTCCGGGTCAGTCATGGGACTGGTACGAGTAAAGCAGTTTAAAACAGTTATACAGGTATATGATATCTCATAAGACCACGCCGCATAACGGAACGGGTTTTCCCTTATGAGAATCCAAAATATCTTTATATCAAAAACCTTTTGATATTATAATAATGTCTATCAACCACAGTATATATATAATCATCTAGCAGAAACGCTTTCATCTCACGTTCTACATATATAGTCTACAATCAAAACCGCAAGCACGTATTGGGTAATGGATTTCCAACTATGACAAGGTATGGAATCACCTTTCGCTCGTGTACCTCTAGAGAGGAATACACTGGGTTCAACAAGAACATCTTGCAACCCGGCCACACATGACCGACCACTCATTTCGCTTGAGTGTATCGAATGTATATCACCAACAGTTGGGATCAGCAACCGTTTCCCGAATGGGACAGCATCAACAATAGATTTTTAGAAGTAAATGAAACTCTAGATCAGGTGATTATACACCCTACTTCGGTGCGACCGACTTAGCCATGCTGCCTGCCCGATTTCTGTCATTTACCGAATGATGAGGCTAGAAGCTACGCTTTATCATCATATCAGATTCACTTTGAATGCCACATCATCAAATCCATCCAATCACCGATTGATGTCCTCAACCATACATTATGTGTTAGCTAAGAGAAGTTTCCTTCTCCGCTTCCACTCTTGGTACAGTTGGAGAAATCAATATACGTGATCGTCTGAGCATATTCTGTCAGACATCCGTCCATACAAGTCACCCAGGAACAGGATGAACCGAAGGCACTATTCTGTAAACAGGATAGCCCTTGCATAACTCCGTCTTCAATTTCCTTTGGCATATATGATTCGCAACGCTTATGCCAATACAGAGTGGTTCTTTGGATAATAATCCAACCGGTCTCTCCATATTAACAACGTTAAAATGGTCAAAACTTCGATAGTCTGTGATTTAACTATCGAATAAAAACAAGTGTGTACACAACGATATTATTTCCAAATGGAAATTATATCGATCAAACATCATTTAACATTCATCTCTTTAGTTCATTAATTTACTTATCTCATGTTTCCCTACGTTCAATATTCCTTATTTTCTAAATTGGGAAAATATACGTTATTAACAAATGGAAAACATTTCCATTTCCTGTTTTCTTTATTTGAAAACATTTCTGGTTTCTTATTTGGAAAACATTTCCAAAGCTTCTTCCTTGGACTTAGACAGATGTTTTAAACAAACCATCGCGATGCCAACTCAAACCATTTCCTTTACTGCCGAACCTTAACTATCCCTTAGTTAAAATGAAGCCAATCAAGTTGGGGTAGAACTACCTCTCAGACCTTAACTGAACAACATTTCTAACTTTGAAATGGGCAAAGTTCACTTTGTATTCCATTTACTAACTTCCTTACTTAACCCTCCTTCGAATAGATCTCTATTTGATTTACTCTTTTCACTTAACTCTATTCGATTAACCCTAATCAATTAACTCTATTGGATTAACTCCATTTCATTTAACTCCTTTCAAATAAACTATATTCGATTAACTCATTTTACTTTCTTCGAGTAAACTATATTCGATTAACTCATTTGCTTCTACTCTAATCGATTAAACTAACATCGATTAACTCCTTTTACTTTATTCTCAAATCGATTAACTAACATCGATTAACTTCTTTTTAACTTTAACACTAATCGATTAACTAACATCGATTAACTTCTTTTTAACTTTAACACTAATCGATTAACTAACATCGATTAGCTTCTTTTTAACTTTAACACTTAATCGATTAACTAACATCGATTAGTTCCTTTTGATAAACTACGTTTTCCGTTACAACTATTTCCTTTTTATAACGTTTACTTACCGTTACAAATATATCCTATTTATAACTTCTATTTACCGTTACAAATATATCGTATTTATAACTTATATTTACCGTTACAAATATATCCTATTTATAACTTCTATTTACCGTTACAAATATATCCTATTTATAACTTCTATTTACCGTTACAAATATATCCTATTTATAACTTCTATTTATCCTCTAAATAAATATTCCTTTTCTATTTCTATTTATTTTCTAAATAAATATCCCTTTTATAAAACCGTGTTCGTTTTATAAATAATTCCTTTTATAAAATCCTGTGATTTTTATAAAATTCCTTTATTTCAATATACATTGAAATACTTCTTTTTACATCCCAGGGTCTTTTATGATATTTACAATATCGAACAATAATGATCAACATCATTCCAACACACATAATCCATAACAGATTATATAACACATCATATATCACAATATATGAAAACAGTAAAATAAATGTTGAGGAATCCAGTTGGATTCCTCCAACCTGTTTCCCTGCATCACAGATGTTAAACAATATAGATAACATCACTTTCAGTTCCATATGATATATTCTGTTAAACAGAATCAAATATAGAAAATTTAACTAACTGACTAGCAGTTCAATCAAACAGTCAACATACAGTAAATCAACCAATATCTAACAGTTCTAAAAATAAAACATGAAATTATAAACTGTTCAGAGTTAGTGAGATTTACTCACATTGGCGCGTTAACCGTTATATAACGATTTGCGTTATTTGATTCAGTTGGACAATTTATTTTGCCATAAATTGTAACGAGCTCCAATTCACTCCCATCAGTCCCATCGTGAAGCCCTTGTCTATACGATCCCAATGTGACCAGTTTCATCGGATTTCGTTCTACCAAATCATGTTATTACGTTCTTCTTCCCCGTTGCAAACACCAACCCCCACGGCTACTACTGCTCACACTGATATCTCCTCACGTATTTGCAAAATGGTTTCACCACTTGCATTTGCAAATGACCACTAATTTTTATGGGAAAAATCACCTGATCATATAACTTTCCTTTCATCCACATGCCTAGTTAGAACAATCGATCTTGTTGAACTTCGTTACGCCACTTCAACAAATTGAAGATCCCCACCAGTTTCATCATTCTTTCCATGAAATAGTCGCTCATGTAAATCACGTTCCAGACCAAAAAGGAAAATCATTTAAACCCCTCATCAACACTCCAATATACGCATACTATTTGCTCAGTAAAAATCCGCACTTACCCCCTTTTCCTCCCCTTAATTACTTCATGAATCAAGTAACCCTCTAATTAAACCACGTTTATACTAATCCCATCGTTGACCAATGTTTTATCGTGATTTACATTTCCAGGAACCCAACAGTATACGGAACTCATTTGAAACCTTCAAACCAAAAATCGCGACAATCAAGTGCTCGCTGCCATCTCCTCCGTACGCCGGAGCTCTGGCCAACTTCTTCACCCTCTGCGCCGTGACCCTTTCTACCACCAGCCACAACATCGGTCGCTAACATCACTTCCCATCGCCCCATAAACTCAGCTGAACGGTAACCCTAAATCGCCTGAATTTGGCAAACACCGACCATCGGAAGGGACAACCCCACCACCAGTCAGCGCGCCTCGACTGCCCCCTCATTTCCTCTTCTGAGCTCAAACACCTATGACTAACGTTGAAGTCCCCAAGCTTGAAAACTGGATCGAAATACTCCATTGTTGTCAAAAGAATCGAATCGAACAAAATGTTGTTCGAATGAAATGAGGAGCACACCGGTCAGAGAGGGTATCAACAGGATTTCGAAATTTATAGGATTTTATAAAATTTTCTTGAATCTTTTGAGAAGGAGGCGGCTTCCTTTTTGATTTACTGAAGAACAATTAAGTCGTAAGGAAACAAAGAAATAAAAAGTTATTTATAGCTTTTAGTTGGAAATTTGATCGGTGGAGAGTTTGTTTCCACGTGGAACACCAAGGAGAAGTGGTGGTTGAAAAGAATGAGGGACGTGGCTTTAGTTTTAATCATAATATTTGGATATTTATTCTACACTTGAGACTACTCCATTATGCGAAACTCTGTTTGTCCATGGACTGATATGAAAATATCCTTAAATCGAGTAATGTGCCGTGATCCCAAAAATATAATAATATCGGTAGGTGGACTCGTATTTTGAAACTTCAAAATGTTGATTACAGGGTGCAAAATACTCCAAATAAAAAGTGGCTTATTTAATTAATTAAAAATTACCATAAAATTCTAAAAATTATTTTATCGTTATGTCTCAAAAGAACCTTGTCTAAATTCAACCCCGATATTCAAATATGTTGAAATAACCGTTATGGCCGATAAACGATTCTATAGCGACTATTCTGAAATTTGATTTGGACGTACATCAAAATCTACACGATGAATTCCCGATATTTCTCTTCTACTAGAAAGATATACTCCATCAGCTCCATACGTTTCTTGTTTCACGGAAATCCGATTTAAAACGAACCCTGTATTTTCAGTTGAAGTTCAAATCGCCAAATCACGAACTACAGCGCCATTTCGAGCTCGTTTATAATTATATTATAAACTATACGTTCAACTGTCGACGATTGAATATATTCGTTATTCAAATTCAATTCTAAACTGAATTAAATATCCTAGATGATCCGGTTCACACCATATCGCAATTTCAGCCAATTCTGATTATTTCAGAATTTAATATAGTATTTAATTTATTATTTTAATTAAATATTCACCATTATTTAATTCCACGACCATTAAATCCTCTAAACCACCATTGATATAATCAAATAAACTAATCATAATACCTCTGCCAATGCGGGTCATTACATAATCTTTACTCAAAGAATTACAGATCAAACCAACAAAGCTACTATGTGGTGTGACAATCAAAGCACAATATATATGTCTCAAACAAAACACATAGAAATAGACATATATTTTGTTCGACAACAAATCACAAAGGAGCAATTACAACTGTATCACGTTCCAACATACTATCAAAAGGCAGATATTCTTATGAAGGCTTTGTCAAGTACTAATTTTACAAGGCTTAGATCTGAACTGAAAGTAAAGAAAATTCATACCAGAGAGAGTTCAAGTGAGAAGAGTGTTACATCTGACTCACTCTAACCCTTCTTACCATCAAAGCGGATTCTGTCATGTTGATTCTCACTGAAGAGCCCCAAAGATTAAAGATTTATTCAATCCTGCTCTCAAGTTCTCTTCTAATGCTTCAATCCTGCTCTCAAGTTCTCTTCTAAAGCTTGAATTTGCCAAAACTTGGTGTACTTCGGTGAATTGCCATGGAGCTAGGGTTATAGGCGCCATTCTCTGTTTTACGATTTGAGAAAACCCTTGTTTGGATTATCGGGGGGGTGTTAGAAACCCATATTCATTGTTTATCATATATGGGCCTGACACTCGTTTATTACATTTGCTAGTGTTATTTTCATTTACATCATTTACATTGTAATGGGACTTGGCCCATCGGTTTGCTAATCACTATATATAGCATCGAATACTTCTGTACAAATTCTATTTTCTGAAATACAACAATTCAATTCACCATTATTTCTGCAATCTCTTTATCTTCGTATTATCACAAAGTGATTGTATCAGATTTTCAATAAGAACAAATACTATTGGATAGATATAATGGTTCCCTTTTTCGTAGAGATGGTCATAACAGAAATTTAGGCTTATTATTTGAGATATGAATATTTGAATTTAGAATGTGGTATGGTTTAGTGAGCACCTAAGAAGTTTTGGGGGCAAACTAATAATCCATTTTGGGTTTGGTAATTGTTGTGTCTGAAATATTCATCCGTAAGACGTTCTCCTTCATTTTAAAATGGATGTAAAACAACACAAACTTTTTAAAATCTTCTCTAATTTCTTTTAAGTCATGCCAAATTCATATGTCATGTGGAAAAAGAAGCGGACTAGTTAAAGTCTTTCAATTCTTAGTTTTTTAAAGAGAAAAGACTGGATTTGTGTTTATTTTCTAATTTGTCTTGTTTCGCAAGGAAGCCACTACTTTTGGGTTATTTTAGGAGTGATTTATCATCTAACATTTTGCTATACATGGATCTTTAGGTTTTGACATATTTGGAACCAAACTTTAAGCCAAAACAATATTTTGACACTACTTTAAAACCTAACAAACGATAACTAAATGATTTAATGAGATTTAATAATGTAACTTAAAAGTGTAATTACCTTTGTAGGGGATAGGTTATGTGTTAGACACGTTATATGATATATATTTTTATTCATTTTTGTGATATTTTCATGTTTTGGTGATGTCAAATATCGTTGATAACTTGTTTGTATGCTCACATGAGCGACTAAGAGGACTTTGGTGTATATTATGTTTTCATGGTTATTAATTACTCTAGTGTGTGTCACATGACATGACATAGGTTCTATTGATTATAGACCTGGACATCAGATATTTTACTTTAGTTGTACTACACTCGTGTAATGGTGATAATAGTGGATTACTGTATACCTACTTTGTACTAACCCTTCTGATGCAGGACATGTCAAGTATGGTCCTACATACCATGTATCCTTCTTGCTATATATAATTTTTATAATGTTTCAAGATGATCTATCTCTAACATCTAACTATTATTAGAACAAAGGTTTCATGCATTGCTCTTATGGTTTCATATATTTCCCATTGAGTAAATTATAAACAACTGGTCTGGAAAGTGCATGGGACTGTATAGAATACGGATAGGAGACAACTCTTTCATATGTCTATACTCTTGGTCCGAGAGCGAGTTTGTTCACCTCGATGTGAACAGAACATCAATTCTTATTTGTGGAAATCAAATGTTTCATTGGACCCACTGATTGGTGGAAATTAGAGGGTTCTATGGAACTCACTGATTTCCACCAATAAATTGGTGGTTTGTTCACAGTGAGATTAACAAACTAGTATCGCACTTGAGCTTACTATTGCATATTCCAATGCGTGTAACCTTAAGCTATACCAGTATTTGTATTAATTTGGACATTGTTACATAGTTTATTTTGGAGATTAGGAATGTATAGGCTTTATTTATTTTTTCTTGTTTAATTTGTGATCCTATTGCGCTTTGGTATTCTTATTCATGATCATTTTATTATATTATTTCTCATTTGTTTTACATCATTTTTATAATGTTTTTGTCTTTATGTTTCTGTGTTTGAATTTTCATTATTATTTTTGTCTATGACTATCATCAACATGATGTAGATACCTTCACCGTGCACTCTACAAGTATACTGGGTGATGTAGGTGTAAGGCATCGTATTATATGCACAGTTAATTACGACAGGTAATTGCAGAAGTTTAACATATGGAACATAATTTTTTTTATCCACGGGAAATATAATTGCATTTAAATCAGAATAAAGCATTAACTTGAAATATATGGAATATATTTAAACACCGAGTAGTCACTCATATATGGGAATTAGGAATAACCTAGGAAAATTGTTCAAAATTCGTTATGGTGTATCTACAGCCAGACTTGCCTAACCTAACAACCTTTTTACTACTGATTCTTAAGCCACAACATATGAAATTTTACTTTTGGGGAAGTGTAAACTAGGGAGAAGGACAAACTTAAAAAAAAAATTGGTGAAAAGTATGGAAAGTTTAGAATTTAGTGAGAAGGACAATTGTTAGTATAAATGGGAAAAGGATAGTGGCCCCATGAATTCCACTTTTAGTGTAAATGTGTCCTTCTCCCTAATTTTGAAACTTTCCATACTTTTCACCAAATTTTATGCAAAGTTTGTCCTTTGCGAAATATATGCGGACTGGTATCAATTTGTTGTAATGAAATTTTGTTCTTGAAGCCGGAAGTATAAAGCAACATTAAAGAAAATATAAGTTTTGGACTTTAGATATGAATCAGTACCTATCCCTCATTTCCTATGATTTGGTTTAGAATTTACGGATTCTTCCCTATCAACTTAGATCCTAGGAATTAATGAACTTAAACCAGATATATCAATTTTGAAATTTGAGTTTAGTTATAAAATATAACCTTCTCAGCATGGAAATGGCTTCTTGAAATTTTTCTTGACTTTTGGCATTTACAACAAATTTGGATAGGAGCAAGGTTTTAAATTTCATATATCGGACAAGATTTCTCCAAAAGACATTATTTCTTATTGGAATATCTTAGATGAGATGAGTCTAACTCGGGTGTTTGTCATATACTGGGCCTTAAAGCTCATACTAAATCATCTTGCGGTATAATGTATATTAGAAATTGATCTTGTTGTACAGTAATTTTTATGGATACTACCATGAAGATAATAACTTACACTAAATTGCAAAATCATTTATTTGTTATTAATTTATAGAAGAATATTCACATTTATAAATCATAATAATATACTTAAACTATAGAAACAATAGATTATAGTTTATAACTTATGATCTATGAACAGGGATTTTTGTTGTACATAAAACATAAAAAAGATCGAAATATTAAATAATTACAACATAAGTGGAACATAAAATACATTCTTCTATAAATAACATACATGTAAAAAATAATGTCAAATATGAAAATCCTAAAATTGTAGAACAAATATGATTATATCATATACCATACACTACAAAAAAGGGTCAATTTTCCAACCCATAATTCCTCCCTATGTGGCGTAGGCGTGGCGTAGGGAAAACATAAAAATATGTAAATGGTGTAGGGACTGTGTAGGGAATTTATTTAATTGGTTCTGAAATTACGGTCAAAATATCCATACCCGTTCAATACAACCGCTTACCCCCATCAATTTTCACTCAAGCCGTTTCTTTTTCTTTCCATCGTTTCGCTCAGATCGGAAAAAATCAAAAAAATACCCTAAATTATCTCCAGCGATCGCATCGCCGAGTCCAGCCATCGGGTCAAGCCGACAAGCCGCGCCGCCACTCTGTGCCTCAGCCACGCCGCCATCCCTTTGCCAAATTTAGTCTATCCTCCTCGATGCTAATCACCAGCAGCCTCACCTAATTCCGGTTTGTGGTCTTCATCATTAATCGGTGGTTGCCAGCCCGCATGTTCATTCCTTGATTTGCATTAATCCTAATTTACAAAATTAGGTGAGTCAATTTGCTAATTTATTCATATGCTAGATTACTTATTTTCTTTACTAACCCTAAATTAAATGAGATAATTTAAGGTAAATCAAAATGCCCTCATTTCTAGTCCCTAAACTAAATGCGTTATACAAAATTATTGGAACTATTAATAATGTAAAGCGCTGTAACTTCTTTTGTCATTTGTGTTACTTTGTGGCAGTACACACATATGGATATGTTAAGGGTATTTATAAATTAAAATTATAGAAACATGATTTCATCATTCCAATTTGATGGTAGACTGGTTGTTGAAAATAATGATACTTGAAGTGTTGATGGATTATGGGGATCAAACCTATTTCTAAATGAGCAGTTCAACATCATATAAGAACCAACTTTTGTCATATATGTAAAACTGAGCCTGACGTAAGTCTGTATGCCTAAGCTGGAAGGAAGTGTCTTCCTTATGTTTGTATGAAATGATAAAAAAATCTATTTTGATTTGTATAATTAGCATGGGCTGTTAAATGCCACTTGTACCAACATTGAAGTTATACTTTATTATATATATCTTTACATTTCATCTTCCTTAAAGCCCTGAGATTTTACTGATACTTTATGGTCGTTGGAAATAGATGGGAAAATGACCCACAGTATGAATGGATGATGCATTGAGGTTGTTCATAATACAAGGCTAATTCTTTTTCTTTCCAAATGGCCTATAGAACAATAGTCTGAGCTACATATGCACGCTATGCTCTTGTCATATTTCTAGAAAATAGGGAAGTAAGCTAATATGACTTTTTTTAAAATCTAACTTGCACTCTCCATGAAGTATTTCAAAAATTCTGTGTAATGGTAGTTATTATTTGCCAAAGAAATGCTACTTAACGTAATAAAAATAAGCATATAGTGGAATGATGGGAAATAAAAACTTGACCTGTATGAAATAATGATTATGTTACAATTTTAATTTATTCATGTATGGTGAGACTAAAATTTAGCATAAAGAAAAATCTGATGTCGTTAAAAGAAATTTGGCGAGAAGTCCAGAGAATACACTCCACTGTGAAAATAAAACATGTTCCCATATTTTATGTAAGTAAGAAAGTAAGCAAGAAAGAAAAGTTTCAAAGGATTAGAGTTTATTCTTTCTTCATAAAATTTTCAATTCTATTGATTTTCTTACGAAAAAGCTACTCCTACCTTTTCTTATAAAATTTTCTAGCAGGGACATTCATCACTCTGATGTTAACTGATCTGAGGAACGAGTATTACTCAAACCAGAGGAAGTAGTGTTGAACTTGCTATTTTGGATTTCCACCTTTTCTCTTTGATATTATTAACCATGCTGTTTCGAGCAGGACCAGCAATAACATCAGATGAAGTAGTTTCTTTATATTCAAAAGGAGCTACGTCTTTACTTATCTTCCTCATTGACTTGGACCTAGTAGAATCTGTTGCGTTGATGATTTGTGCTTCATAGAGGAAGAGCTATTCAGATATGACCTACTTTATGAGTTATTTTTACTTTGGTAGTGGGTTTGATGTTCTATTTGTGAGAGGTACATTACACGATATTTGAATTAGATGAAACGACCATGTTTGAGTTATGTAGCAACTTTATTTTATTGTTTGTTGGACATGACTTGTTTTAAATATATTTGTAGCAAGTTTATGGTAATTTGACCATGATATTCATTTTATATCAATGTTTTTATTGATATACATTGTTATGATTTTGCATATGTTCGGTTTTATTATGATTTGTGGTACATAAAGATAAATATAAAATAATTATATTGAATTTTGGTGTATGGAGGCTTAGGGAATGCGTATGGAATGGGTAAGGATGCGTATGGAATGGGTAAGGATGCGTATGAAACTTGGCTTAAGGACAACATAGGGATGGCGTAGGGAACTTGGTGTAGGGAATTTGGCGTAGGGAGCTTGGCATAGGGACGACAAAGGGAAATATTTGCGACGAGCTGTTTTCCAACTTCTTTTCTGTCATAGGGATGGCGTAGGAAAATTCGATTTCCTACGCCGTCCCTATGCAAAATTGGCATAGGGAATTCAGAATTCTTTTGTAGTGATACAACATCAAAATGTACATAAAATTTTAATTCTTTTCAAGTCTTTTATTTACATACAAACAAAGAGAACATTATGGAAACAAAATAAAATCAAGCATTTAACAAGCTAACTAGCAAAATGAGTCAATAATATGTCTTAGAAGGTCATTCTTCAAGTGACCCGAGATGTAAATCAGATGTCTGGTATGGGAGTGATGGATTTAGGGAATATTTTTAGGGTTAATTTAAGCAATTAAAAGTTAAGGGGTTCACTATTAAAATAGCAAAAGATTATAACAGTTAGATTTGATTTTATTTATTTTTTTAATTATTGTTCTATGTCTGGCACAAGTTTAAATTTAGCTCTAAGAAACCAAAATCTTGATCATATGTTAATATTTCATACGGACTGATATATCGACTAATATTGCAGTATCTCGGATGATATATCCAAAACGAGATTTACACTGAAATTTTCCTTTTTGTTACAAAAGAATCTAAAATGAGATCTCTGGCGAGAGATATCAGATGATATTTCCTAATATTGACCAATTAATAGATGATGAAATAGATCTCGAGAAGATGTGACCTCCAAAAGGTAAAGTTACAGTCAAACAAGAAACAACATATATCAAAATACAAAGTATACGAAATGGGTTAAATCCCAATACTAAAATAAAAGGCCATAACAAAGTAGAAAACAAAACAATATTTACTACTCTGCAACCCCCGTCTCCCTCAAGAATGACCGTAGTAGAAGGCCAATCTTGAACCAAAAAATGACACACAATTCCAAGATTGCATAGTAAAAACTTGTGTTGATTAGCTCCAAGCAATTTGGTCATAATATCAGCAATTTGCAAGGCAGACTTAACATATTTTGTAGTTATACATTTTGACTGCACTTTCTCTCTAATGCACGTCCAGCTTTTGATGGTTAGTTCTTTTGTGCTTCTTCTTGTCATGAAAACAAGGGTCTTGAGCAATATACATGGATGAAAGACTATCATAATGAAGTGTATAGCTGTTGGAATATCAATATATAAATCTTCCAATAGCCTCTCAATCCAAACAATTTCTGCTGTAGTATAACTCATACTCCTATATTCAGCTTCAGTACTACTTTTAGGAACAATTTTCTGCTTCTTTGTTTTCCACGAAATCAAAGCATTGCCAAGAAAAACACAATAACTAGTTAATGACTTTCCAGTATTATCACATATACCGCAATCAGCGTCGCAATATGCATTCAAAATCATATCAGAATCAGAAGAAAAATTCAAACCTAGATTAACAGTACCTTTCAAATATCTTAGTACATGCATTCCAGCATCATGATGAGGAATAAAAGGAGATTAAAGAAATTGATTTAGCTGTTGAACTTCATATGATATGTCTGAGCGTGTCAAATTCAAATATAAAACTTTCCAATCAACCTTCTATAAATTTACGGATCCTGAAGTATACCACCCTCATGTAAACTGTGCTCTAATCCTTTTGTCATAGGATAATTAGCTGATTTGCATCCTTTCATTTTATGGTCTCGTAAAAGATCCAGAATATACTTTCTTTGATTCAAAGTACCAGAAACTGATCTAGATACCTCAATACCCAAGAAATATTTAATTGAACCCAAATCCTTAATTGTAAAAGTCTTTTGTAGAAGCAACTTCAGTTCAGAAATAGTAGTTCAGTGAATAATAAATCATCAAAATATGCCACCATAATAGTAAAATCATTGTTTTTCTTCAAAGTAAACATAGAATAGTCTTGCTTAGACTGAGTAAAACCCAAATTAAGTAAAAACTTACTTAATTCTTAGATCCAGCATCTAAAAGCTTGTTTTAGGCCATACATTGATTTCTTCAATCTGCAAACATGATCTGATCTTTCCTTCGTATATCCTGCAGAAGGCTTCGTATATACTTCTTCTTGAAGAAATCCATGTAAGAATGCATTTTTAATACCCAACTGTTGAATATCCCAGCTTTTTGCAGCAACCAAAGCCATGATAACTCTTACTGTAGTAAACATAGCAACTGGGCTGAATATACTTATAGTCTTTACCAGAAATTTGCTTATCTCCCCTTGCAACAACACGAGCTTTGCATATTTTGTTTCTCCATTGGGTTCAAAGTTTGTTTTAAAAACCCATTTAGAGGCTATGGGCATTTTTGTAATAGGAAGTTCAACTAAGCCCCAAGTATCATTATTTTATAAAGCTGCCAACTCTTTATTCATAGCTTCGACTCATTCGGGATACATTTTAGCTTGATGATAGGAAGAAGGTTCAAATGAAGAAAGAACATTTGCAAGAATGTGTAAGTTATTAACATTCAATCGAACAAGAGATGGTTCAGCAAATAAGTTGGAAGAAAAAATGTTCTCTATTTGTGAATTATTGGCTTTCCTTGACGGCAGCTTTCCAATATTAAAATCACTATATTTCTTTGGCAATTGATAGGTTCTGGATGATGTTCTGGTAGGAAAAATTTAAAGGGGAACGGAATTATTATTTGAATTTGAAGGTGAAGATTGATGTGTAGTAGACGATAAGAGCTGATCATTATAACTTACAGGTGAAGAAGTTATATTTTAAAGAGGAGTATTGGTAGAATCCGAACACAATTAATTGGAGGAGAACTTCGATCCAAAGCCGGATTAACAAGCATGATGTCTTGATGAGGCTGAATATCGGTTGATAAAACAGCTGATTTTAACTTGAAAGGATAGACATTTTCTATAAATGAACATCTCTGCTAAACATAACTTTGTGTGTATCTAAATCATACAATTTATAACCCTTATGTCCACGATGATATCCAATTAAAACACACATTTTTGCTCTTTCTGCAAATTTATCATTCAATTTTTGAGAAGGAAAACGTAAACATCCAATAACTCAAAGATGTTGATAATCTGGATGTGACGGCCCGCCCCGCACCAGCCTGCATTTCCTCCGAGAGTGCGCTGTACACATGCCCGACTAGCACGGGAAGGTCGTCAGAAGTAAGGAAAGAAGAGAATTAACTAACAAGAATCCTGTAGAATGTCTCACCGCGCATGGAGTAAAATATAATAATAATAACATACTTGACATAAAACAGGTGAGACAGTGTATAAGCTGATAACTAAAACCAACATCAATATCAGAGCAGCGGAAATCCAAATACAGCTTATTACAACTTTTCAAATTTACTGTCTCTAAACAAAAGAAAGCTAAAGTGGAAGATGCACCACCAATGCCCAAGCAGTGATCTTCAACAACACAGGGAGAATACTATATATATGTATTACGTGGAAGTCTCCTGCTCGTTTCCGGATCATCTACCCGTGCATCACCAGCTAACCTGTCTCTAGTCTGCTCGTGTGAGCACCCAGAGTAATAAGAGGAGACATAAAACTCTGGGTCAGACATAAAGCCTGGTATGAGCGATAAGCATCTAAACAGAACAATAACAGGTATACTAAACCATACCTGAACCTTGACCTGCAACCAAAGAGTTAGTACCACATACCGTACAATACTCTAAGGTGCCATAATAAATAGTGTAAAGAATACGGGGTTGGGGTGTGCATGTCATAATGAGAGCAAACAAATCAACCATAGCAACCATCCTCACATCTCTCACTCAGTGCGTAAAGCATACGATATCCACCACTGTCAATCACTAGACCCATTGAAGTAGTGACGGAGTTCAACTTGTACAACTACTGCTACTACCAAGCTTACCACATGGAGTCATGACCAAATCTTTACAAATGACCCCCACTTATAGCCCTTTAGTCGTACCTAGGCCATTTCAGCCCTGAATCCGTTCACATACTTCCCATACATAGTGATCCAAATTCATAAACATCGACTGCCCCTTGGCACACTTCCCGCAGCAAAGCCCAATCATGAAGTGAACTCATCGGTTCCCAACTGGATCCTGAGCTCTAACTTCCCATATTGGACTACCTTTGCATCTCGGGTTATTGGTCAATACTGGGTCGGGTCGGGTTCTCCCTTCTAGCCATCGGTTCGGGTCGCGTCCTCTACTTTGAGTTGGTTCGTAGTCTTCTCCTGTAGCAGTTCGGGTCTTCCTCTGTAGCGGTTCGGTTCGGGTTCATAGCGTTGCGTCGGGTCGGGTGTTCCACTTCGGGTCGGGTCGGGTGCCATCTTCCATCCAGTCCGTACTTCCGCTCCGATCCGCTCCCTCATCCTTCATTTGCTCCAATCCGATTCCGTCACCTTACTTCAGTCCGAGCCCTTCATCCTTCAGTCGATCCGATCCGAGCCCTTCGTCCTTAAGTCGATCCGATCTCTCCTCCTTTATCCGATCTGATCCCAGTTCAATTAGCGTGGCCTTCCTTTTAGCCAGTTGTCTCAAGTGTCGAGTTCCGATTCAATCAGATCCCTTGCCCAGTTCAACTCATCCGATCCGAGCCTCCATATCCGATCCGATCCGGTCCAGAATCTGCACTTCTTCTGCAACTCTTCCAGCAAGTATTTTACGCCATTCGACGACGTTTTCGACCAATTTAACTATACTAATCAGTCACAAATCATCCCAAACAGTCATAGCAACATAGAAACTAACCACAAACACCAAAACAATAAATTTACATGTCAAAATGGATCAAATATACCCAAAACCCCATAATTTCCCTTAAGCATATTTAAGTAAAACTAATCACAGGGTTAACAAAACTTAACCAAATCGAACCAAATTTCTAACAGAGGAATAAAATATTATTTAAGAATTTCTAAACATTTTTCCAGAATTTATTAGTGTATAAATTCGCTAATCTTCACTAATAACCCTTAATTAACTGTAATTAGTGTCAAAACGATGCTAATAACTCACCTTTGCCACAAAATAAAAGACCAAATCTGAAATACTCTCTGTTTGGGTCGAATTCCTATGTATAGCAGCAGCTCCAACCTTGCTATGTTGCTAGTTGGCCTTGTTTTGATGTAGTTTAGGCTTAATCTTCACTAAAAATGTGTTTTGGAGTGGTTTTAGAGAATGGAAGCCATTACTAAGGTCTCAAGAAGGTTTGTGGCGGCTCAAAACTGAAATGAAAGTGACTTCCTAACCGTAATCAGCACTCCTATGCCTCTAAACCCGAAATTCCCCTCTGGGCCTAGCTGCTAATCACCCGATTAAGCTCAATTAAGCTGTTTTTCATCATCTGAAACTTGTTTCAGCCATATCTCCCAAACGGTGAGTCCGTTTGGCTAATGTGACCACTCTACGGAATTGTAAACCATCATCCGGAGCCAATAGAAGTTGTTTTAGGTCAAAATTCCTTTCCAGTCAAAAGTTAGGCCAAAACAGTGCCAAATAGGGGTAAAATGGTCATTTAAAAATCGGGAAAAAAATCATGAACATGGGAAATGACCCCAATAGTCGTCTCCCAAAGTTACATGACCATATGACTTCATATGCGAAAGAAATAAATATTCTACGATCCTATGATGCGTAGAATACGGGTCGTTACACTCTCCCCCCCCCCCCCCCCCCCAAGAAATTTCGTCCCCGAAATTCCTTAATCCAAAACATACAAAAAATCCCGCATGCCTAACAACCACATACAACAATCAAACATGCAAAACAAGCAAACAAGCCTATCCTAGCATGCGGAAAACTAAATCGAAGTCAAAACCTTACCAGGCAAAGAGTTCTGGGTGTGTCTTCCTAATGTTCTCCTCTGTCTCCCAAGTACAATCATTCTCGTCCTCGCCCCACTGAACCTTGACTAGCTTCGCCGCCTTCCTTCGAAGTTGCTTCATGTCGTGCTCGACAATACGAGCCGGCTTGCGGTTCCCAACCGCCTCGGGTTCTACTTCGAAGTCCTCTAACTGATCAGGTGAAATAGTCATGTCTGAGTCGTGAACGAACTTCCTTAGTTGGGAAACATGAAATACATTGTGAACTCCCGCCATCTTCTCTGGTAAGTCAATTTTATATGCCAAATTCCCGACTAGTTCAAGAACAGGGAATGGGCCAACAAATCTTGGTGCCAACTTGCCTCTCCTCCCAAATTGTATTACGCTCTTCAACGGAGAGATCTTGACAAACACCAAGTCACCAACAGAGAATTTTAGGTCTCTTCTCCTCTTATCAGCATAACTCTTCTACCTATCTTGGGCAGCCTTCATTCGTTGTTGAATGATCTTGATCTTATCTAAAGTTTCCCTCACCACATCTGGTCCAAGCATAAACTTCTCGCCAGTCTCTATCCAACATGATGGTGAGTTGCACGGTCTTCCGTACAAAGCTTCAAACGGAGCCATACCGATATTGGATTGGTAGCTATTATTATATGCAAACTCTACTAGATGCAAATGGTCATCCCATGATCCACCAAAATCCAATATACATGCTCTCAATAGATCTTCCAAAATACGATTCACCCTCTCCGTCTGACCGTCAGTCTGAGGATGATATGCGGTACTGAGATGTAACTCTGACCCTAGAGCCTCTTGTAAGCTCTTCCAAAACCCACTAGTGAACAACGGGTCTCGGTCACTCACAATGCTTTTAGGTACTCCATGAAATCTCACTACCCACTTCATATACAATTCTGCTAACTTAGCTGCCGTTCTGGTCGATTTGAATGGTATAAATCTTGCACTTTTAGTCAATCGGTCCACAATCACCCAAATGCTATCATGTCCCGATCTAGTCCTTGGTAAACCATCGATGAAATCCATCGAGACTTGCTCCCATTTCCATTCGGGAATTTCTAATGGCTGTAACAACCCACTAGGCTTCTTTTGCTCGGATTTAACTAGCTGGCAATTCATGCACTTGGATATAAACTTCCCAATGTCTCTTTTCATCCCTTCCCAGTAGTAGGTCTGCTTCATGTCTCGATACATCTTATTACCACCGGGGTGTATAGTCAGTTTTGAGTGATGACACTCTCTAAGCACTTCATCCCTCAATCAATTGAAATTGGGTACAACAAGCTTTCCATTCTTTCTAAGCCATCCATCTCGATCAAGCCCATACTTGT
The DNA here is from genome assembly GCA_030737875.1 of Allium sativum. Taxonomy (NCBI): domain Eukaryota; kingdom Viridiplantae; phylum Streptophyta; class Magnoliopsida; order Asparagales; family Amaryllidaceae; genus Allium; species Allium sativum. The sequence continues at coordinate 42,970,472 of CM060913.1, forward strand.
TCATCTCCTCAGCGATACCCATCTCTAACTTGGAGATGATTTCCAATAGGTTAGGATCGTCCCTCTGACTAGAGCCGACCCGCTCAATCAAAGTGGGTCTGATCGTCAAACTTGCTAACATTTCTGGATCCAATTCACACTTCGGTCTGAAATCATACCCAGCGATGTACTCCAGTTGCTTCCATTCTAGAAACATAGCCCCTAAGCTGGCATGTCTTCTACTCAACGCATCGGCTACCGCATTGCCCTTTCCCGGTGTATATGCGATATCAAAATCATAGGAAGCCAAGAATTCTAACCACCTTTGTTGCCGGAGATTTAGATCCTTTTGGGAGAAGAGATACTTCAACGACTTATGATATGTAAACAGCTCAAATCTTTCTCCCAAGAGATAGTGTCTCCACATCTTCAACGCGAACACGATCGCTGCCAATTCCAAATCATGGGTAGGGTATCTTCTCTCGTGCGGTTTCAATTGCCGACTTGCATAAGCTACAACCCTACCGCCTTGCATCAATACATCACCCAGTCCGGTACCACAGGCATCCGTGTATACCATCATCTCTTCATTCCCCTTAGGAATGACTAACACTGGTGCGCTTGTCAACTTGTCCTTTAGACTCTTGAATGCATTCTCGCACCTTTCATCCCAGACAAAAGCTTGATTCTTCTTGGTCAACTGGGTCAATGGTGCTGCTATCTTGGAGAAACCTTGGATAAACTTACGATAATATCCAGATAACCCCAAGAAACTTCTTACATCTGTTGCATTCTTGGGCGTAGGCCAATCCTGTACCATAGCCACCTTCGCTGGGTCCACGACAATACCACTCTCTGATACAACATGGCCCAAGAACCTCACTTCCCTCCTCCAGAAGTGACACTTAGAAAACTTTGCTTTCAATTGGTGATTTCTCAACACCTCCATCACTATTCTTAAATGTTCCTTGTGTTCTTCCTCTGTCCTCGAGTAGACCAAAATATCATCAACGAACACAAGGACAAACTTATTCAACTGATCTCTGAATACCCTATTCATAAGATCCACAAAATATGCTGGGGCATTGGTCAGCCCGAATGGCATGACCAACCACTCATAAAATCCAGACGGCGTCCGAAATGTCGTTTTATCTATACTCTCAGCTTCCACTCTAAGCTGATGAAAACCTGTCGCGAGATCCAACTGAGAAAATATTCTCGCGCCACTCAACTGATCGAACAAATCATCTATCCGCGGTAGAGGATACTTATTCTTCCTCGTCACTTTATTCAACTCGCGGTAGTCTACACACATACGAAGGGAACCATCCGTCTTGGTAGCAAACACAACTGGTGCTCCCCATTCAGAAACACTCCTTCTGATAAATCCCTTCTTCAAAAGATCGCTGACTTGCACCTCGAGCTCTCGCTGCTCCCTTGGTGCCATACGACGAAGTGGCATCACTATAGGTCTGGCATCCTTTACCAAATCAATACGGAACTCAATCTCTCGATGTGGTGGAAGCCCGGTCACTTCTTCGAAAACATCCGGATACTGGCCAACCACGGGCAAACCTGACAACTCACTATGCGGAATGTCGAGGGAGTTTAGAAAACTAGCCAATACCCCTTCACTGGGTAGACCACCAAACACTATCCTCCGCCCATCATCCGCTCTAGCTGTCACCAAAAAGCCCTCACAGTCTACCCCCACCCCGTATTTTCGGAGCCAGTCTACTCCCAACATAATGCCAAACCCAGTAAAGCCCAAAACAAAGCAATCACAAACAAACATGCATCCATGACTCGATAAGACCACATTACGACAAATCATGCTAAGGCTAGTCGAACCACCAATCGGGTTCGTCACTACTAAAGGTCTATCGACAATCTCGGGCTCCAATCCCAACCTATTTACTAGGTCACTACATATGAAAGAACTGGAGGCTCCGGTATCAAACAAAACTCTAACAGGAACATCATAAACAGAAAGCATACCTTGAATGACGACATTCTTTCCCTTCTCCGCCGCAGTTGGGGCATTCGACGAAGAAGGAATAGCATTAAGAGCATATTCTTTCACCATTTGCTTTTCTTTAGGGGGCTGTGGACACTTGTCCTTGTGATGTCCCATTTGGCCACAGTTGAAGCACTTCCTGTCCGCTGGCTTGGCCCGACAATTACTAGCATAATGGCCCTTCTTACCACAGCTGAAGCACTCAACATCTTGCTTATTCTTTTTCTTCTGGCCATCCTTAGTCTGATTCTGCTTTCTCTTATTCTGGGAACCACCCTTGCCTCCACCACTTGCTTGTGGCTTTGACTCATCTGCGGATGCAACCTCAGTCTTCGGCTTAGGGTAGAGACTTTCTAATCTCAATGCTTTCCCAACAATCGATTCAAACGTCTCATCGATGTGGTTATTAAGCCTTTCCCCCAATCCAAACCAGTTATGAATTTCTCATTCTTCTTCTCGGCAGTATCAATAAGAGATAACCCATATTTCGACAGAGTATTGAATTCAGCAATATACTCCGTGACAGCTCTGCCATTCTGCTTGAGCTCCAAGAATTTCTTAAACAGCACTGACTTCTGAGCAGCTGGAATGAACTTCTCGCTAAAGCGAACCTTAAACTGCTCCCAGGTAATCTGATCTTCGGGAGTAGCTGCCTTTATAGCATTCCACCAATTCATTGCCCGCCCTTGCAGCTGACGGGACGCTAGCTTTCTCTTCATTGCATCCTCGATACCCAAATCCTCGAAGACACGTTCGCAACTATCCAACCAATCCTGAACATCCGTAGCCGACTCCGTTCCGTGGAACGGCTTCCCACCGAGACTAGTATAATCCTTATTCAGCTTGGCGAAGTCGACTCTCGGCACCTGCACTATTGGACCACCACCATTTCCACCATTGGGAGCTGCCCTCTGCACATCCCTAAGCATCTCTCTCATGAGGTCAGTAAACATCGCCCCCATGTCAGCAGCATTCCCGTTATTGGCCCCTCTACCGGTACCTCTAACATATCGGCTCATCGTCAATCTGAAAAAGGAAACGATTAACGACCCCATAGTGGTGCTAGTGCAGCACGACTTCATTCTTATACTACTAATAATATATATATAGCTTTTGAAAACCAAAACAATCACAAATACGCTCTCTCGTATACATATATTATCTCTCCCTGATAACTTCCCTAGGTTAACTACGCAACCTAGAGCTCTGATACCAAGTGTGACGGCCCGCCCCGCACCAGCCTGCATTTCCTCCGAGAGTGCGCTGTACACATGCCCGACTAGCACGGGAAGGTCTTCAGAAGAAAGGAAAGAAGAGAATTAACTAACAAGAAGCCTGTAGAATGTCTCACAGCGCATGGAGTAAAATATAATAATAATAACATACTTGACATAAAATAGGTGAGACAGTGTATAAGCTGATAACTAAAACCAACATCAATATCAGAGCAGCGGAAATCCAAATACAGCTTATTACAACTTTTCAAATTTACTATCTCTAAACAAAAGAAAGCTAAAGTGGAAGATGCACCACCAATGCCCAAGCAGTGATCTTCAACAACACAGGGAGAATACTATATATATGTATTACGTGGAAGTCTCCTGCTCGTCTCCGGATCATCTACCCGTGCATCACCAGCTAACCTGTCTCTAGTCTGCTCGTGTGAGCACCCAGAGTAATAAGAGGAGACATAAAACTTTGGGTCAGACATAAAGCCTGGTATGAGCGATAAGCATCTAAACAGAACAATAACAGGTATACTAAACCATACCTGAACCTGGACCTGCAACCAAAGAGTTAGTACCACATACCGTACAATACTCTAAGGTGCCATAATAAATAGTGTAAAGAATACGGGGTTGGGGTGTGCATGTCATAATGATAGCAAACAAATCAACCATAACAACCATCCTCACATCTCTCACTCAGTGCGTAAAGCATACGATGTCCACCACTGTCAATCACTAGACCCATTGAAGTAGTGACGGAGTTCAACTTGTACAACTACTGCTACTACCAAGCTTACCACATGGAGTCATGACCAAATCTTTACAAATGACCCCACTTCATTGGTTTATAGCCCTTTAGTCGTACCTAGGCCATTTCAGCCCTGAATCCGTTCACATACTTCCCATACATAGTGATCCAAAGTCATAAACATCGACTGCCCCTTGGCACACGTCCCGCAGCAAAGCCCAATCATGAAGTGAACTCATCGGTTCCCAACTGGATCATGAGCTCTAACTTCCCATATTGGACTACCTTTGCATCTCGGGTTATTGGTCAATACTGGGTCGGGTCGGGTTCTCCCTTCTAGCCATCGGTTCGGGTCGCGTCCTCTACTTTGAGTTGGTTTGTAGTCTTCTCCTGTAGCAGTTCGGGTCTTCCTCTGTAGCGGTTCGGTTCGGGTTCATAGCGTTGCGTCGGGTCGGGTGTTCCACTTCGGGTCGGGTCGGGTGCCATCTTCCATCCAGTCCGTACTTCCGCTCCGCTTCGCTCCCTCATCCTTCATTTGCTTCGATCCAATTCCTTCACCTTACTTCAGTCTGAGCCCTTCATCCTTCAGTCGATCCGATCCGAGCCCTTCGTCCTTAAGTCGATCCGATCTCTCCTCCTTTATCCGATCCGATCCCAGTTCAATTAGCGTGGCCTTCCTTTTTGCCAGTGTCTCAAGTGTCGAGTTCCGATCCGATCAGATCCCTTGCCCAGTTCAACTCATCCGGTCCGAGTCTCCATATCTGATCCGATCCGGTCCAGAATCTGCACTTCTTCTGCAACTCTTCCAGCAAGTATTTTACGCCATTCAACGACGTTTTCGACCAATTTAACTATACTAATCAGTCACAAATCATTCCAAACAGTCATAGCAACATAGCAAACTAACCACAAACACCAAAATAATAAATTTACATGTCAAAATGGATCAAATATACCCAAAACCCCATAATTTCCCTTAAGCATATTTAAGTAAAACAAATCATAGGGTTAACAAAACTTAACCAAATCGAACCAAATTTCTAACAGAGGCATAAAATATTATTTAAGAATTTCTAAACATTTTTCCAGAATTTATTAGTTTATAAATTCGCTAATCTTCACTAATTACCCTTAATTAACTGTAATTAGTGTCAAAACGATGCAAATCACTCACCTTTGCCACAAAATAAAACACCAAATCTGAAATACTCTCTGTTTGGGTCGAATTCCTATGTATAGCAGCAGCTCCAACCTTGCTCTGTTGCTATTTGGCCTTGTTTTGATGTAGTTTAGGCTTAATCTTCACTAAAAATGTGTTTTGGAGTGGTTTTAGAGGATGGAAGCCATTACTAAGGTCTCAAGAAGGTTTGTGGCGGCTCAAAACTGAAACGAAAGTGATTTCCTAACCCTAATCAGCCCTCCTATGCCTCTAAACCGGAAATCCCCCTCTGGGCCTAGCTGCTAATCACCCGGTTAAGCCCAATTAAGCTGTTTTTCATCATTTGAAATTTGTTTCAGCAATATCTCCCAAACGGTGAGTCCGTTTGGCTAATGTGACCACTCTACGGAATTGTAAACCATCATCCGGAGCCAATGGAAGTGGTTTAAGGTCAAAATTCCTTTCCAGTCAAAAGTTATGGCCAAAACAGTGCCAATTAGGGGTAAAATGATCATTTAAAAATCGGGAAAAAAATCATGAACATGGGAAATGACCCTAATAGTCGTCTCCCAAAGTTACATGACCATACGACTTCATATGCGAAAGAAATAAATATTCTACGATCCTATGATATGTAGAATACGGGTCGTTACACTAGAGGTTTATTCATTAATAACTCATATGGGGTTTTTCAGTGGAAAAATGAACTTGGCATAATATTGATAAGAGAAGTGGAACCAAGAAGACAATCACCCCAGAATTTGTAAGGCAAACCTGGATGAATTCGAATTTTTTTTGCAGTCTTCAGTAAATGACTGTGTTTTCTCTCTACTCTGCCATTATGTTGAGAATTTCCAGATACCGAACTTTGATGAACTATTCCTTTTGATGCAAACAGTTGTGTACAAGAATCTTGAATTATTTCAGTTCCATTGTCAGATCTGGTCACTTTAATCTTCTTATCAAATTGATTTAGCACATATTCAACAAACGCAACAATTGTAGAAACAACTTGAACTTTAGAATGCAATAAATATGTCCAAGTATTTCTAGTATGATCATCAAGAAAAATTAAAAAAAATAAGTTTCCCCACAAAGAGCTTGTCTATGATACTTTCCTCACAAATCAACATGTACTAGGTCAAATGAAGATTCAACATAAAAATCAGACTAATAGAATGGCAATTTATGATGATTTCCTAATACAAATGCTTCACAAGTAAAATCTCTATTAAGTATTTTGCTTAATACAAAGTTTTGAATATGATTCATCTTGCTAGAAGAAGGATGCCCTAACCTAGCATGTACAATGTCTGTACCAGGTGTATTACAAGAGGTTATGGTATTGTGAATGAAAGCAAGAAAACAACTATTGGCAAGTAATGAAAAAGAAGGAACAGAAACAATATTGAACATGGAAGAAAATGAAAGTTTATAGAAACCAGAGATCCTTGATCCAACAACTTGAAGTTGCTTTGATTCAAGGTCCTGAAAATAACAAGAGGATTGTGTAAAATTTGCCATAATGCTACTTTGATCAAGAAATTTTCCTACTGAAAGAAGATTATTTTGAAATCCTAGAATATACAAAACATTTTGTAGTTGCAAATTTGGATTTAAATTCACAGTTCCAATATGACGAACACGAATTTTAGATCCATCAGGCAGTGAAACTTTTACAGGTTTTTACCTTTTGAAGTGAAGCATATAGTGTTAAATCAGAAGTCATGTGATTAGTAGCCCCATTGTCAATTATCCAGGATTTTTGATTAAAATAACCTCATTAACAAGAGTATTACATGCATAATTGATTGAAGAGGCCAATGAATTATCCTCAATATTGACAGTGGATTTCGAGTTTTCAACCGTCTTCATGATTTCTTTATAGAAATTGATAACAAGTACTGGATCAAACTGACCACTTTGAGAAATAGCAGAATTCACTGCAACAGTTGAATCTTCAGCAAATTCTGGTTTAACTCCTGGTGTTCCTTGAGTTCCAGAAGCTTTAACTATATTTCTATTTTTCTGAATTAGTTTTCCTTTTTCAGTAGCCTCCTTGTTCCACCAATCAGGATATCCAATTACATTAAAGCATTTTTTAGTTAATTGTCCTTTTATTTTGCAATGATCACAGAAATAATCACTCTTCTATTTCTTGGCTTAGAGAAATTCTTCACAGCATTAAAGGCATTCATCTCAGGTTGGTTAATGCTTTTATCACCAAGTTTGTTTTGATGTTCAACTTGTTACAAAGTACAATACGCTTTATGAACTGATGGGAGTGGATCAGAACTTAGAATGTTTATTTTAACTTGATCATACTCTCTTGTAATCCTGAAAGTAGCTGCATCAACTTGTTTCTACGATCATTTTAAAGAATTTTCTTAAGAATCCCACACAAACAATTCCTCAAAGCACCACAAGAACATTCAGGGAATCCTTCAAGCATTTGCAATTGATCCCAAACACCCTTTAAGTGAGAATAATATTCAGCAATATCGAGTTCATTTGGATGAGCAGAGGTCAAAATTTGATGCAGTTCAAAAATTCTTGGTGTTGTTGTTTGACCAAACCTCTCTGCTAACAATCTCCATAATTGTGTAGAAAAATCGAAAAACATAAAGCTCTCAGATAAAACCTTATCCATTGAATTCAAAATCAGAGACATCACCATATAATCGTTTCTAATCCACTTCTGGTAATCAGGTGAATTAACAGAAGGCAAAGGTAGGTTCCATCAACAAATTATAGTTTATTTCTAGCAATTAAAGCCATCTTAACCGTTCTAGACCAATTAATATAATTCGATCTAGTTAGAATATGATTTCCAAGTTGCATACCTAGATGATCTGAATTAGAAAGATAATAAGGATCGTTGAAATTTACTCCCTAATTTGTTTGAAACAGCACTTCAGTTCTAGTCGAATCAGAATTAAAATTCGCCATTCAGATCTGAACACTCGAAGAAGAGGAAAACATAAGATCAGTTGATTTGAAGAAGATTGAATCGGAAGATCAATTGATTTGAAGAAGATTCGACCGCAAAATCACCTGCTCTGATACCATGATGAAATAGATCTCGAGAGGAAAATCTGAAATTTTACTATGACCTCCAAAAGGTAGAGTTAAAGTCAAACAAGAAACAACATATATCGAAATACAAAGTATACGAAATGTGCTAAAGCCCAGTACAAAAATAAAAGGCCCAAACAAAGTAGAAAACAAAACAATATTTACTACTCTACGATAGATAAAATAAAATACTTAAAATGATAACAAAGATAGTAACACATCTTATGGTCATGTTGCTTCGTTTGGCGACTTCGGCTATTCTCTTATCTCTTAAGCACAAAAACGAAAAATTATCTTAGAGTCATAAATTCACATGGGAATAAAGCTAGTTAATGTACATATTATTGATTAATCCTTTCAGTTTTTATATTATAGGAAATCATAAGTTAGATGTCACTATCAAAGCAATAAGTTCAATATCTTTTGCGGTAAATGTGACAAAAAATGCAGTGATCTTCGCACTAACAAAAGTTATGACACTGGTTACTTCAAACATTATTGGTACGGCTTGCATTGCACATGCTATTTGAAAAATTAAATCATTGCCTTAATGCAAATTTGCACATTATGTTTACATGGCCTATGTTTTTTCATTTACTTGATTATTGTGCAATTATGATGTATATTCTTGTGTATATGCTTATTTTTGCACTTTTTCAATGAAAAATTCACCTGGTCCAAGAATTGCGTGGTCTCATTGACCAAAATAATCCGACTCCTTGATTTCAGGTGGGTCCCACCGAAATCAATGGGTCAGATTTTTTTTGTTCATGGGACCATGTAATTTTCGGACCAGATGATCCGCTCCCACTTTTTCATATATGCAAATTGAATCATTAGCAAGTTAGCGATACTTCATTATTATTATTTTTTGATTAGGTACATAATTGTATCTATATCTAGACTTTATATATGCTCATTAATTATAATCTAACTGTATGCTCATTAATTATAATCTAACCGTATACTCATTAACTATAATCTAACCGTATGCTCATTAATTATAATTTATATGCCATATTTAATGTTTATATATATTAGAAAACTTTACTTCATTCAAAATACAATTAATCTATCTCTAGATTAAACACTATTGTTGTCGAATATTGTTGTAAGTTGGTAGGGGGGATGGTTACCACTACAAATATTGTGTTTTTGCAACTGGCAATGCTTCTTGTTGCGGTTTCAGGTATTTCATGTCTATTTGAATATATATACTGAAATATATGAAAGCTGCATAAGACTATCTTGTGTCTAATTATTTAATTATTAAGAAATATTAATGTTGCTGAGCACAAAAGACCAGATGCCACTATCCAATGCCAGAGACTTGGATGTTTTGTTCAGCCAGAACATGTGATGAATTATGCGTTGGTACGAAATATGGTTATTGTAAGCTTTATAGGTATGGTTTAATTTGTACGTGTTGTCTACATAACTAGAACCATTTTTGATTTTGTATAACTGTAAAATTAGCTGTGACATCAAATTTTCTTTCTGGTTAATCCAAGATTATGATGGTTTGTTTGATGAGAACATGTTCCATATAGAATTACTAAAGGCTTATTCTATTAATTGCCTCATTATCTTTATACACTCCATGCTATAATTAAACATAATAAAATTTTATTTATTATTTTACCATTTTATAGACTTGTACCACGGACGTGCTCCATTTGTCTTGTAATCAAATTTTCTCTTTTAATTTTCTAGCAAAATCATAACTGTAAAATCATGTCTAATTCTATGTTAAAAATAAAACATAAAAAAAAAACAGGAAAATATTGTGAAAGATAAAATAAAACCAGGTAATTTTACGTGGTAAAAGTTTTAAAAGGAAATAGTTAAATGCAATCATAAAAATCATAAAAACATATAACAATGCAATCTTGATATTAACCAACACCTAAGGTACATCATACTTGAAACTGTCAGAAATTAAATCAAGCATGATTGGTAATACCATTGTTAGTAATTCAAACTGTATGGAGGTAAAAAAAATGTGTAGAAATGAAATGTCATATTCATACCATTCCCTTTGAATGCTGGCCTTTGCTCTACCTTCTTAAGGTGCGTTTGGTGCAAGTGGATAGCAGAGTATTTCAACGGGGTATTATAGCGAATAATTAGAGTTAGCGGAGAATCGCATTAAGTGGACCATTTGAGTGGAGAGTGTTAATGGTGTATTAGTAGAATAGAAAAATTATAAACTACTCCATTTAGCATTCTCAAAATGATTATAGGTACCTATTTTGACCATTTTTGATGCCTCTCAATGATGCTCCTCTCTATTTTGCAAGTCCCAATAATTTCCCATGGTTCTGTCAAGAAAGTAAGCCCATCATATAGAAATTAAAACCCTCGAAATACTATTTATAGAAAATTTCTCGCCACAGCTGCTACTAAATTTATTCACCTATAGCGGACACTGACTGTGGCCACGACCAATCATCTGAGACTCAATCGTGCTTGATAAAGCCATCCAATTGCGAAGGTTGCACGTGATAGAGAGCTCGATTTTGCCATTTTGATTGTTATAGTATTTAATTATTTGTTTTGATAAGCATACCATTTGCCACAAAGGGATCTGGAGAAAACAGTAAAACAAATAAGCATATCAGTGTATACAAAAATACATATCAGTGTAGGACAATTTTAACAACAAACGTTCCTCTAAAATTCAAAGCAGAAAATTTTAAAGCAATTAGCAACTCACCACTAACAAAATTTTAAATTAAAAGTAAGAAAACACTACTACCATTCAATTCTCGGGTAATTTTATCCCCTCAGAGAACTTAGGTTCTTCATCTATTAGATCTTCGCTGTGGTGGAGACAGGAATCTGATTGTGATGGAAATATGTAAAAAAAGAAAGATAAATGGTATTAGTCTGTGAAATTTTCGAAGTCTATAAATGATGTTAAAGTAAAAAAAATAATGCATCCAATCACCCTTTGTATTATAACAATTATACAATATAATTAGTCATTTCATAAAATAATTTGAGTGCAATGTCCGTAGCATAGAATTATACAGTAAGGCTGCAAGTTGACTTCATAAAGAAGCAAAAATGGCAATATGCATAAAAGCAAACAGTGAATTAGGTGATGTAAAATAAGACTGTAAAAGTTCATAGAATTTAAATGGTACCAACTTAAATAGATGAGCCACGATTATTCATCACAGAGTTTGTTAGTTGTCCATCCTAATCCCAAATTCATGATTTCCATATGGATTTTTTAGTTTTGATGATGAGCATCATTACTTGTTTTAAAATAAAAAAATGGCTGCAAGCATTCATGTCACACGAATAAATCTAGCAATCAACTAAACATTAGATGTCACACGAATAAATCTAGCAATCAACTAAACTTTAGATGTCACATGAACAATCGAATAAAACAATCACCTCAAATAGAAAGAAACCTGAGTAAATAAGAAAGATAAAAAAAATGGATCGATGTGTCTTATCATATCCTTAACCTAATTTACTCATGATCGTTCTCTGACTCTTCGGTTAACTTTAGAAAGAAGTAGCATTATAGGATGAGCTGTTCGCTAATGCATTCCAGTCAAGGTCTCGGATCCTTTGTTTGATATTTCAGGCTAGTAAGGGAAGCCACTACAAAGTCAGTAGTCTTTTGGCTGATTCCATGACCTCGCTAATGGGGGAATTCCATGTGATAGCAATCAACAAAACTGTAGGTGTTCTGTAAAATAAAAATAAATATAATCCTATAAACAACCAAATAAAACAATAACCTCAAGTAGAAAGAAACCTGAGTTGAAACCCATCATCTTCACGGATAAACTCCGACATTACAAAGCATATGAAACATTTGTAATAGAATATGCAAATTTGGAAAATTAAAGAAAAAGGGAACTTCTTAAGTGCTTCGCCGATGGATTATGGCCCAGTAGAATCAATTGCTTTCTCAGTGTTTTCAATCACCGCAGTAGATTTGAGGCTAAATTCCTGATCTTGAAAATTGTAAGATGAAACTGAATCTACAAGAAGGAACTGTAAGAGACATCGAATTGCCTGGAAATGTGTTTTGGAGCTATCTGCAACGGCGAGATCAAAAGCAAGGCGCCACCAGTTTCTGACTGGAATTTGACCTCGATTCATGAAACTAAAATGGAATAGGCTGAAATTGGGAGAGAGATGAAGAACCAGCTTTAGGAAACAGGCAGTACCACATCCGTTGAATTTCACTAATGGTTGGGAAGAATCCGATTAGGTTACTGATATTAATGATAATACCATCTCGTCTCGTTAGAAATTGGGAAGTGGTTGTGGGCAGAGAAACATGATTAGAGAGAGTAGGGAAGATCGTGGGAAAATGATTCTAACGTGGGAAGACTATTGACATAAATAGCCCTATTTTTTCGAACACGTGAAATATGAAAATGGTTGTTTTGGGTATTGCCAAAAAGGCTTCACTTTAACCGATTGACCACAGGTTTCGCATTATAATATAAGATAAGTCAAATCTGCAAGCGAACCTATGGGTAATGGCAAGTGAGAACTGACTAGTTATAATGATGGTGAAAGGGTTATATTATTAATACTGAAAGTGGATTGAAAGATGAGCATCTTCTCCTAATGGCTACCATTTTTTGAGCTCCCTAGAAATTTTCCCCTTTCTTCACCTGTTTTACATCTCGCTTTGCTTGTGTTGTTTCTCTCTCATCGCACCTCTTTCTTTTGCTCCGTGGCTTGCTGCTTATGGCAAATACTTCTATTTTGGGGGTAGTTAGGGTTTGGCTCTAAAGTTCGTTATGGGTGTTTTCGAGATTATTGAGTCTTTTCTTAGACCTTGTCCAGATCTAGGCTATATTATGGCAACACTTTCGTCTATTTGCCCCGATTCAGCGATAATTGAGTTGGCAGGCTCCTCGTCGATTGTGGTTCGGATGGAAAGATGGACTCTTTTATGGCTCTATGCCGTCATCGTTTCTTGTTGGTTGTCGATTGCTTCTTGGAACTGTCTCCCAATTAAACTTGTTTTCTCGCAATGCTTAATTTGGTCCACTATCGTAGGGGCAATGCTTCCTTTTATATCACTAATGTAGGGCCTAGTGTTTCGCCAGCTTTGTTTCGGGCAATGTGGATTTCACCACCCCATTCGTGCCGAGCTTGGCCTTTGTTTGCAGCGGTGGACATGGTGCAGTGGTGCCTGTCATGGGGGTTTTGGTTTGCTTCGAGTGTTGTGATATAGGCATTTTAGATGGTTAGGGGATGATGACCTTGGTTTAATCGTTGGTGTTCGGTAAGTGATGCCCCAGCTCAACGCCAACCAAGTTTTGTGCCTGATTGATCCTTAGTTATGTCGTACATGCTTTTGCAGGTCATGGTGAATGGTCCAATGCTTATTCTCTTAATCGCTTGTCGAGTCCGTAGTTGCTTAAGTGTGGGCGACTTTCTAAACGTCATCGAGGCCAAAGGCATTTGAAGAAGTTGAGGAATGTTGCTCCACCTTTGCACTCTATGGACTGCGGTGAGCCAATGGTTCGTATTTGTAACACCCCGTGAATTCTATAACGTTAAGTTTCACAAATTAAAGTATAATTACTTATAAATGAAAGAATTAAGGGAAATGGGTTATGTCATTGCGTTCGTCTCTGAATTCTGCTTGAGATAGAGTCCGAGTTTGCGTAAATCGGACTCCGTATGAAGGAGTTATGGCCTTCGGAAGTTTCAGAATCAAATTTAAATTCAAACAGCTCGGTTTAATTTCAAAATTTCGAATTTCAGGTTCAAACTGGGCTGGGCGGGAAAATTCCCGCCCAGAGACCAGGTCGACCTTAGGGTCGACCATGGTGTCGACCTGGTCCCCCCAGGTCGACCATAGTGTCGACCTGGGTGTCGACCTGCCTGGTTGACCTGGTTGGCCAGGTCTGGCTCTGGCTCGAATTTCTGAGGCTCTGTGTGTCACTAGGGCTGACGTGTCACCTCTTGATTGGCTCTCTGAACTTTGAATGGCCTAGATTCCTCCTATCTTCATCTGACGGCTCAAAACAACTTAAGAATCTATAAATATACCCTAAGTCTCAACTGAAAATTCACACAAAAAAAAAGAGAAAGGAGTCGTCATGCTGCTAGGGAGGAATTAAACATAGCCGTCAAAAGAAAAGCCTAGAGACAAATCAAGCTAAGAAGAAGATTAAAGTTTAAATCAAATTTATCAACGCATTGTTAGTCTACCCAAAGAAGCGCATCTCAATTTCAGAATTCAGAATTCAGAATTCAAGATTCTGCATTCGTTGTAAGTATAGTGACCTTTCAGAATATGAATAAGAATTGTGATGTGACTTGATGTAAATGAAAATAGAATTGTGTTATTGTATTGTATAAATTCTATGTATTGTGATAGTTCTATCATGACTTTTGTATTGATGTTTGTGGCATAAATTGATTGGTGCAAGCCTATTGAACAATTGTATATGAAAACAATGGCACTTGTAAGTTTGTGGCAAAAATTAGAAATTGATCCCTTTTTGTTTATGCCTATGACATGGACCTTATACATTCATTAAGCATAAGTTAAGGCTTATGTAAACATGATTTAGACTTGAAACCTTTTATGCCTACATGACCCAAAACCTATGATATCATTTTCATGTCTATTTGCAAGTATAATTGGATCTATGTTAAGCATCGTTTGGGTTTCATAAATTATGCAAGTTCATGTTTAATTGCAAGTATAATTGGATCTATGTTAAGTATCGTTTGGGTTTCATAAACTGTGCAAGTTCATGTTGAAATAGGCTATGTGATTAGATGCTATAATTGGACATTTTGGTGAATATACAACATGCTAGTTTTGTGTTTGACATTATGCCAAGTTAAACATGTTTAAACACAAGTTTGTACTAGCCTAAACTATGCCATCTCATATGCCACCTACTTAGTTATACTTTGATTTGAATGCAAGTTCACATGACCCATCATTTATGTTAGTATCGCTAAATTACAAGTTCATGCGCCACACACCCTTATATGTTGTAAAATATTACATGTTCTTGATTTCCCCTTTTCTTACGCTTATAAAGTTGGGCTGAATTGTGTCGAGCCCAACATTTGTTATAACGTTGCGAACGTATAAACGAGGGTAATAACGTTGGGTGTAAAACATGAAAATATATGTTGGCATGTTTGGCACATGCCAATGACAATGACATTTAAACGGTATAAATTGTTATACCCAAAAATAAAAGATATGACATTTACATATATAATAATAAAATACGTAAATTTAGAAACCATGATATGCTTAACCCGAGGTTGGATTGAGTTGTGATGTAAACCTTCCCGGAACCGCCCGACTGTCCAGTAGTCACAACAATACCTATCCAATGTGCGTGGTTAAGCATTGAGCCCAATAATGAACCGAGGTTAGACTGAGCTACGGTGTAAACCTGCCCAGAACCGACCGGCATATCCAGTAATCGTAGCAATACCTGTATAATGTGAGCGGTCAGGTGCTCCTAAGAGGCTAAGGACAGATGGTAGGGTTAAGTCAACTATATCACTTAACCAAATTCAATATTGATGGGTGGGTTAGGTAAATACAGACGCTTAACCAATTAACGTGTTTGACTAGAAAATCCTGGTAACAAGGGACCCGTTTCAGCAGTAACCCAAGTTAGGTATCAACGGTACCCTGAAACTAGGCAGGGTGGGACACGATTACTGGGTTGATTGTAAGCGGTCAAACGACGGCGGTGGGTGCACAGTGCAGGTTTAACGGGGTGCGGGCGTGCAAACACTTCGGAGAAGACAACCAGGGCACTGGGGACACCAGTAGTATAACCTATGCCTTCTAGAATTTGTGTCGGGACCGCCACCATGGGTCTTGATACACCCCATGGTGGGACCAGCATAGGTATCTACAATTCTTGGGGGCCGTATGACACATGTTAACGCGAGTAGGAGCCGATCTTTAAAAAAGTTGGGGATCACTTCACCCTCACCATGGGGTGCCAGTTAGAGGAATCTCAAGTAGATGCAGAGATATAGCATGGGTGCGATAGTACATTCGACACTCCCTTATCTTGTGACACTTTCCTATTTTCAGTATATATCTATCATGCCCTCTTCTTATTCACATACTGAAGAGTTACTAGATTTACTCAGGCTTTATGTCTGACCCTATTTTCTTTTCGACTTCTTTTCTTCTGCCCCCCTGGTCCACAGGGAGGAAACAACTCAGCTCAATCAGGCTCTGTTCAAGCACCAAGACCGTAGATGTATGATTTGGACCTCTGTTGCTCGTATTATGGCTTTGGATATCACTATGGGGATTTTTTTCACTTTATTTATGTTTTTTGCTTCTTTAATAATCAAGACAGTTATGATGTTGTAATGTTTTGTTTTGAACACATATTGATGAAATAAAAGTGTGCTTGGTTTCCGTTGTTTTAAATATATGTGTATTTATATCTGTCTTGAGTTTATCTGTGTCTTTTACTTATAAACCTCCACCAAAGTTAAGGCATTCCCTTTGTGAGTGACCTTAATGGAGGTGGGGTTTTTCACTTGGTATCAGAGCATAGGTTTACAAGATAGGTTAAAAAAAATTGAAATTGTTTTCAAAAAGAAAGTTTAAAGAAGTATTTTTCAAGAAAAAGTGTTATATTTATAAAAGACAAAATCCCCCAAAGCCATATGCACTATCTCTCTCTATCCTTTATTTTGAATCTTTCCTTTCTATTCCAGCATGTCTGGAGACCTTAACCTCCCGGAAGGAGTGTCGATTCCCGGTTGGTTTAGGAGGTACTTAGATGCAAGGGCCAATGGCGTGGGCCTAGCAAACATCCCTCCTCCAGTGGTCGCGGTTCCTCCTCCTCCTCCACCACCTCATGGAAATGCCTTCGCAAAAACATGTAGAGGCTTCAAGGCAATGGGTGGAAAAGACTTTTATAGGACAAAATCCTTTGTAGGGGCAAGAAACTGGCTAAAGGAGACTGAGGATCTGTTTGTCATCTTTGGAGTGGATGACAGGCAAAAGATACGACTAGCTATATGGTTGCTTAAGGATGAGGCTTCCTATTGGTGGGAAGTTACCAATGCTCAGCGGGCGAGGAAACATGGGAGGATTTCAGGACAAGGTTTGAAATGAAATTTCTCTCCCAAGCAGAAAGAAGCCTGCAAATGGAGAAGTTCCTAACTCTGAAACAGGAAAGCATGACGATTAGGGAATATGTTAATTAGTTTAATCAGCTGGCCAGATTTGGGTTAGACTTAGTAAACACCCAACACAAGAAGGCACTTCGCTTCGTCAAGGGTTTGAATGAGCCTTACACAGCCTTACCATGACCCATGGGAGCGACTTATGAAATCTTGGTGGACGTGGCGTTGCTACACGAGGAAGACCACGGTAAGAAAGAAACTAAGGTGGAAGAGAAGAAAGAAGGTCTACAAGCAAAGAAAACAGACCTCAAGAAAGGAGGGAAGAACAATAAGCCCCGTGAGAAGAGAAGGTGTAATTTCTGTGGCATTGAAGGCCAAATATCAAAAGACTGCCGGAAAAGAAAGGCGAAGATGGGTGGTTGCTTCCATTGTGGAGAGACTGGGCACCAAGCTAAGGACTGCCCAAAGAAGAAAGGGCAGGGACAAAAAGCTAGATCCACTTCAGGGGGTCAGGTTCATGCGCTAGTGGCACCTCAGCAGGAACGAGGTAGTAATATTTCTGTAGAAAGTGTAGTCTATCTTTATGATCATCCAGTTCGTACACTTTTTGACTCTGGCGCATCACACTCTTTTATTTCATCTTCCTTAGTAGAATCTCTGCATCTAGACACTAGTATGGTAGAAGATCCCTTAGTAGTTTCAAATCCAATTGGGGGCTCCGCTTACTTGTCAATAGTTTGTTTGGGTTTGAAAATCGATATTCTCAGCGTTGAGTTTAGCTGTAATGCCTTTGTCTTAGGCTTCTCGGGATATGGTTTAATCTTAGGCATGGACTGGTTATCCAGTAATAGTGCCATCCTTGATTGTGAGAAAAGAGTAGTTAGACTCTTGACTCGGCTTGGTAACACTCTATAAATTTCTTGTAATCCCTTGAATGCTGTTATGCTTAGTTATCTAGAGTCGCTTGATGCTTCTGATGAGAATCTACAATCAATTAGAGTAGTCCAGGAATATCCGGATGTCTTTGAGGAGGTGGAGGGCTTACCTCCGAGGCGGGAAATAGACTTCCGTATATATCTTGTGGATAACGCAAAGCCTGTAACTTTACTTGTCAGACTCGTGGCTCCAAGGGAGAGAAAGGAGCTCAGTAAGCAGGTTAAAGAACTTCTCGAAAAGGGGTTCATTAGACGGAGCATTTCGGAATGGGGTGCTCCAGTGGTGTTCGCAACCAAAGAGGACGGTTCGCTTCGCCTTTGCGTCGACTATAGGGAGTTAAACAAATTGACCAAGAAAAATAGGCACCCTCTTCCCCGAATCGACGATTTGTTTGATCAGCTTGTAGGTGCAACGGTCTTCTCCCAGCTTGATCTGGCAACTGGGTTCCATCGGCTAAGAGTAGTTGAAGACAGTATTGATAAAACGAAGTTAAGAACCCCAGACGGTTTCTTCGAGTGGCTTGTCATGCCTTTCGGCTTGACAAATGCACCCGCTTATTTCGTAGACCTAATGAGCAGGGTGTTCGGAGAATTCCTCAACAAATTTGTGGTTGTCTTCATAGATGATATCTTAATCTTCTCAAAGAATGAGGAAGAGCATGCTCAGCATCTGAAAGAAATCATGGAAACTCTTCGAGCTCATCAACCAAAAACCAAATTCTCCAAGTGCCACTTTTGGAGAAAAGAAGTAAGATTTCTGGGGCATATAGTGTCCAAAGAAGGGTTGGCCGTGGACCCCACGAAAGTGGTGGCAGTTTAAGATTGGAAGACACCAAGAAATGCAACCGAAGTTTGAAGCTTTCTTGGGCTAGCCGGTTTTTACCGAAAGTTTATTAGGGATTTCGCAAAAATCTCAGCCCCACTCACAAGGCTAACAAAGAAGAATCTGGCGTTCACTTGGGATTTGGACTACGAGTTTGCTTTCCAACGATTAAAAAGGGCTCTCACAACAGCCCCAGTTCTGACTTTGCCAGATGGAAGCAAAATGTTCACGGTATACACGGATGCATGTGGAACGGGACTAGGCGATGTTCTAATGCAAGAAGGAAGGTAGTAGCTTATGGCGGAAGACAATTAAAAGTTCATGAAAAGAACTACCCAACCCACAATCTTGATTTTGCCGCCATCGTCTTTGCACTTAAGTCTTGGCGCCATTATCTCCTAGGTGAGAAGTTTGAATTATACACTGACCATAAATCGTTGAAATATCTGTTCTCGCGGAAGGATCTTAACTTGAGGCAGCAAAGATGGATGGAGTTTCTTGCCTCGTACGACTTTGAAATTTCCTATACTCCCGGCAAAGGCAACGTAGTAGCAGACGTGTTGATCCAAAAGAAACTAGCCTTAAGCCCTCTCTTTATGGAAAGGCAAAGCCTGGAGTATATAACTAGTTTTAACTTTAGGCCCTCCTCAGATTTTGTACCGGGTTTGTTAGCATCTCTCAAAGCACGCCCTACTCTCTTGGACTCAACAGGGGCTGCACAACATGAAGACCCTCAGCTTGTTGATGTGATTGATAAACTTATTAGGGGTGAGACTTCTAGTCACCTCAGTAGGTACACCATTGATGATAAGGGTTGGCTGAGGCGAGATGGAAGATTATGCGTCCCACGAGCAAGGGAGTTGACAAAGAAGGTTCTCGAGGAAGCACATCATTCCAAGATGACTATACACCCTGGCGGTGATAAGATGTACAAGGATATAAAAAGGACTTTCTTTTGGAACGGCATGAAGCAAGACGTGGCAGATTTTGTATCTAAGTGCATGACCTGCCAACGGGTCAAAGCGGAAGAGAAGAAGCCTGGAGGACTATTTCATCCTTTAGAGGTCCCACAATGGAAGTGGGAGAGCATTTCAATGGACTTCATTGATGGACGGCCTAGGTCGAGAAGAGGCAACACTAGCATTTGGGTAATAGTGGATAGGCTTACTAAGAGCGCCCACTTCATACTTATCAAGAGTAGAAGGACTGCCGCATCTCTAACATCTCTTTATCTCAAGGAAATAGTTCGACTTCATGGGATACCCTCCAGCATTGTTAGTGACCGAGACCCTATCTTCACAAGCGAGTTTTGGCGGAGTCTGCAAGAAGCTGTATGCACACAGTTATGTTTGAGCATGGCCTATCACCCCCAAACCGATGGCCAAACGGAAAGGGTGAATAGAGTTTTAGAGGATCTTTTGAGACTTTGCGTTCTTGACTTTGGAGGGACTTGGGAGGATCACCTCCCTTTACTGGAATTTGCCCAAAACAACAGCTACCAAGCTACCATCGGTATGGCACCCTTCGAAGCCTTGTATGGAAGACCGTGCAAATCACCAACTTGTTGGTGGGAGTCTACAGACAAGCTTATACTTGGGGCAGATATGATTCGAGAGACTTCGGAGAAAGTGGACTTGATACGTAGGAGAATGAAGACTGCCCAAGACCGACAGAAATCCTACGCCGACAAAAGAAGGACCGACCTTGAGTTTGAGGTTGGGGACATGGTTTTCCTTAAGGTATCACCTTTAAGGAACGTCGTTGATTTGGGATCCGCAGGAAAGCTAGCACCAAGATTTGTAGGACCGTTTCCTATCATCGAGAAGGTTGGAAAGATGGCCTATAGATTAGAGCTATCCGAGAAACTAGCCGGAGTTCACAACGTCTTACATGTTTCTCACCTCCGGAAGTGTTTGCATGAGTCTGCGGAAGTGGTGAACCTAGCATTCTAGAAGAAGCCGAAGTGGAATGTGAAGCAACTGTAAGGAGATTTCCAACCGTATCTTAGGAACTGAAGTGAAAAAGCTACGCAACCGCGAAGTCAAACTCGTTAAAGTTCAGTGGAGCGACACCGAGGAAGATGCGACTTGGGAAACTGAGGACAGAATACGCGCCGTCTACCCTCTTCTTTTTGAGGGTACATCTTTGATCTCTCTTTTTCCTTAAGTTATGCTTTATCTATCTTTTTAGGTATATCTTCTCGGTCCTTTTTCCTAACTCCTTAGGTAGAAAACAAATGGATGCAAACATGTATTTGAAAACATGTTATGGATGATGGCTGCAAATGGTTGCTAGTGGTTGCTCGTGGATGCATATACACACACCCTAGGTTATAGATCGGCTCAGTCACTTCATATTTCATATGCATATATATGTATTCTCATTTGTATATGGTTGAAACTTGATATGCTGTCATATGGTCATCGCATTTATATGAATTGTTGTGCACTCATGTAGAATTATGAACAGGAAATTTTTTGCATACATAATGGATTCATGACACTTACATGATTCACATTAAGAAGGTCAACTGAATCAGTAGACCACCTGATTTCTGCATTAGGTAAGGACATGAACACATACTATGCATATGATCATGAAGCATTAGAAGTCTTTTAAGGAGAGAGGATGTCTGTGTTTGTTGGTTGAGTAGATGGACTGTTGGATGGTAGGATATACATTCTTCCTAACTAGAAGATTTCGGGGACGAAATCCTTTTAAGGGGGGAGAATGTAACACCTCGTGAATTCTATAATGTTAAGTTTCACAAATTAAAGTACAATTAATTCTAAATGAAAGAATTAAGGGAAATGGGTTACGTCATTGCGTTCGTCTCGGGATTGTGCTTGAGAAAGAGTCCGAGTTTGCGTAAATCGAACTCCGTATGAAGGAGTTATGGCCTTCGGAAGTTTCAGAATCAAATTTAAATTCAAACAGCTCAGTTTAACTTCAAAATTTCGAAGTTCAGGTTCAAACTGGGCTAGGCGGGAAAATTCCCGCCCAGATACCAGGTCGACCGTAGGGTCGACCATGGTGTCGACCTGGTCACCCCAGGTCAACCATAGTGTCGACCTGGTCCCCCCAGGTCGACCATAGTGTCGACCAAGATGTCGACCAGCCTGGTCGACGACCTGGTTAGCCAGGTCTGGCTCTGGCTCGAATTTCTGAGGCTCTGTGTGTCACTAGGGCTCACGTGTCACCTCTTGATTGGCTCTCTGAACTTTGAATGGCCTAGATTCCTCCTATCTTCATCTGACGGCTCAAAACAACTTAAAAATCTATAAATATACCCTAAGTCTCAACTGAAAATTCACACAAAAAAAATGAGAAAGGAGTCGTCATGCTGCTAGGGAGGAATTAAACATAGCCGTCAAGAGAAAAGCCTGGAGACAAATCAAACTAAGAAGAAGATTAAAGTTTAAATAAAATTTATCAACGCAACATTAGTCTACCCAAAGAAGCGCATCTCAATTTCAGAATTCAGAATCTAGAATTCAAGATTCTGCATTCGTTGTAAGTATAGTGACCTTTCAGAATATGAATAAGAATTGAGATGTGATTTTATGTAAATGAAAATAGAATTGTGTTATTGTATTGTATAAATTCTATGTATTGTGATGGTTCTATCATGACTTGTGTATTGATGTTTGTGGCATAAATTGATTGGTGCAAGCCTATTGAACAATTGTATATGAAAACAATGGCACTTGTAAGTTTGTGGCAAAAATTAAAAACTGATCCCTTTTTGTTTATGCCTATGACATGGACCTTATACATTCATTAAGCATAAATTAAGGCTTATGTAAACATGATTTAGACTTGAAACCTTTTATGCCTACATGACCCAAAACCTATGATATCATTTTCATGTCTATTTGCAAGTATAATTGGTTCTATGTGAAGCATCGTTTGGGTTTCATAAATTATGCAAGTTCATGTTTAATTGCAAGTATAATTGGATTTATGTTAAGTATCGTTTGGGTTTCATAAATTGTGCAAGTTCATGTTGAAATAGGCTATGTGATTAGATGTTATAATTGGACATTTTGGTGAATATACAACATGCTAGTTTTGTGTTTGACATTATGCCAAGTTAAACATGTTTAAACGCAAGTTTGTATTAGCCTAAACTATGCCATCTCATATGCCACCTACTTAGTTATACTTTGATTTGAATGCAAGTTCACATGACCCATCATTTATGTTAGTATCGCTAAATTGCAAATTCATGCGCCACACACCCTTATACGTTGTAAAATATTACATGTTCTTGATTTCCCCTTTTCTTACGCTTATAAAGTTGGGTTGAATTATGTCGAGCCCAACATTTGTTATAACGTTGCGAACGTATGAACGGGGGTAATAACGTTGGGTGTAAAACATGAAAATATATGTTGGCATGTTTGGCACATGCCAATGAAAATGACATTTAAACGGTATAAATTGTTATACCCAAAAATAAAAGATATGACATTTACATATATAGTAATAAAATATGTAAATTTAGAAAACACGATATGCTTAACCCGAAGTTGGATTGAGTTGTGATGTAAACCTGCCCGGAACCGCCCGGCTGTCCAGTAGTCACAACAATACCTATCCAATGTGGGTGGTTAAGCATTGAGCCCAATAATGACCCGAGGTTAGACTGAGCTACGGTGTAAACCTACCCGGAACCGACCGGCATATCCAGTAACCATAGCAATACCTGTATAATGTGAGCGGTCAGGTGCTCCTAAGAGGCTAAGGACAGATGGTAGGGTTAAGTCAACTATATCACTTAACCAAATTCAACATTGATGGGTGGGGTTAGGTAAATACAGACACTTAACCACTTAACGTGTTTGACTAGAAAATCCTGGTAACGAGGGACCCGTTTCAGCAGTAACCCAAGTTAGGTATCAACGGTACCCTGAAACTAGGCAGGGTGGGACACGATTACTGGGTTGATTGTAAGCGGTCAAACGACGGCGGTGGGTGCACAGTGCAGGTCTAACGGGGTGCGGGCGTGCACACACTTCGGAGCAGAAAACCAGGGCACTGGGGACACCAGTAGTATAACCTATGCCTTCTAGAATTTGTGTCGGGGTCGCCACCATGGGTCTTGATACACCCCATGGTGGGACCAGCATAGGTATCTACAATTCTTGGGGGCTGTATGACACATGTTAACGCGAGTAGGAGCCGATCTTTAAAAAAAAGTTGGGGATCACTTCACCCTCACCATGGGGTGCCAGTTAGAGGAAACTCAAGTAGATGCCGAGGTATAGCATGGGTGCGATAGTACATTCGACACTCCCTTCGCTTGTGATACTTTCCTATTTTCAGTATATATCTATCATGCCCTCTTCTTATTCACATACTGAAGAGTTACTAGATTTACTCAGGCTTTATGTCTGACCCTATTTTCTTTTCGACTTCTTTTCTTCCGTTGCCCCTCCCCCCCCCCTCCAGGTCCACAGGGAGGAAACAGCTCAGCTCGATCAAGCTCTGTTCAAGCACCAAGACCGTAGATGTATGATTTGGACCTCTGTTGCTCGGATTATGGTTTTGGATATCTCTATGGGGATTTTTATCACTTTATTTATGTTTTATGCTTCTTTAATAATCAAGACAGTTATGATGTTGTAATGTTGGAAGTATTTTGAGACAGTTGTGGAATGTTTTGTTTTGAACACATATTGATGAAATAAAAGTCTGCTTGGTTTCCGCTGTTTTAAATATATGTGTATTTATATCTGTCTTGAGTTTATCTGTGGCTTTTACTTATAAACCTCCACCAAAGTTAAGGCATTCCTTTTGTGAGTGACCTTAATGGAGGTGGGGTGTTTCAGTATTGGTTCTCCGTTGGTTGCAAGTCTCAAACACTTCCCCTTGTGTGTCTTTCGAATTTCTTTGAGGCACTGGTTGGTGGTTCTGTTTAAGACGATGTTATCTCTCTTGTTGGGGATCAAGTTAGGCGTCACAGGCCTCGCCAGTGAGTATGTCAGAGCTTTTGGTTCCTTCTACGACTTTGGATGTTGACTATGATTGTTGTGTGGCAACGAGCTCCGTTTCAGGTGGCTTTCTTCTTTTTCGGCTCCGTTAGTGAAGAGGCTTAAGCCTAATCTTCATATGTAGCCAAAGAGTATCTCTTTAGGCGTGCATCGAAGATTAGCTCAATGGCCTTTGATGAGGTTGTGCTTTTGGGAAACAAGCGTTTTGGTTTTGTCAATGTTCCAGCAAGGCAGGTATGGTAGACCTTTACTTTCTCTTATTTGTCTCTTGGTAGCATTTCTTTTTTATTTCCCCCTGTATATTTTTTGGGCTTGTTGGTTTGGTTGGGGGGTTTTCATTCCCTTATGTTTCTCACTTGGATGTTGTTGGGTCTGGGGATTAGTTGGCTGATGTTGTGCATCCTTTTGATTGGTCAACGCTGGTTTATTCTTTGTTTGACTTTTGTGCCTTGAATTTTGCACTTGTTCATTGTGTTCGATACTTGGCTGTTCGTCGTACCTTAGGGTACTCGTGGATTTCTGCTTGTTTGTTTGCTTCTTCGCTGCTTAGGGTTATTTTTTTTTGTTGGTCTGTTCCAGGCTATTGTTTGCGCTAGAAAATTTGATGCGGTTTCTTTTGGTTAGTGTTTGGTGGGTTCTGGTCACCGCAAGGCCTTTACTATGTTGTTGGTGACTCACAGTTCAATTTTCGTTTTGACTTGTCGACTTATGCTCTTGCGCATGATTCTTCGTATGTTATATAGGGAAGCTCCGACCTTGGTAGGTTCGGCTTTTGGGAGTGGTTATATAATTATTCTAGCATTGGATCTTTATACGTGCTACTTTGGAGTGTGACGCCTTGTGTTGGTTCTACCTTGTGCGATCATGCGGGTTTTCTTGTCAGTCTGTGATCCTTGGCTTGGGTCCCTATTCGGTAGTAGGCTATTACAGCTATTGCAGGGTTGTCAATATAAGACAACTCGATTTTTGTAATGCCACCACAGGAATAGGTGTCGCGGAGTGTGCCCAGCACTACACATATTTCTAGTCCTAATGCTCCCGTTGTTTCGCCTTCTCCTCCTCTTGTGGTTGTAGGGTCAGTTCCCCCATGTTCTTTTGTTTCCCAACTTCTTAATAAGGAGGAGAATTCGATCATTAATGATCAACTCTCCTTCCTATCCAAGATTTTTTTCTCCTTCTCGAGCTTATTCTTCGGTTTCATCTTCTCCCAGTCTGACCTCAAGGACGTCTTTGGTGGTTTCTGAGACATGAGCTCCTCGTCCTTTGCACGAGAGACCAAGTAAGGTGCCATGCACTCCCTGTTCCATTCGTACACGCTCTATAGCGGCGTCCAAGTAGAATGTCAAGTCTACTCGATTTATGTTGTATCTTGTTTGATTGTGTGGCTTTTTCTGGATTTTGATCTTGTTGTCCTTGTGCTTTTGGCACCGATTTTGGATGGCAAAATTTTTGTACTGTAATGTTTATGGTATCGAAAATGATGCTTCATTGGCAAGGCTTAAGCGTATTGTCAAGTAGCACTTTGTTTGTTTGGTGGCGTTTCTTGAACCTTTTGTGGGTCCAGATGTGCTTTCCAAAAATGTCTTATCTCTAGGTTTCGGGGGTGCTTTAGCCAACATATCCAATAGGCTCTAGATTATTTGGTCTAAAGCTGTAGTTGTCCATCCTATTTTTAATTCGGGTCATCTTCTTTCGGTGGTCTATCCCCTTTTCTCTCTCTTCTTCTTCTTTCCTTTTCTCGACAGTTTACGCAAAGTGCGATCGGATAGAGTGGTTGGTTTTGTGATCGGATATCATCTTGCTTTCGGATTTGAGCATCGAAGAATCGATTATAAGGGCAAATTTAATGTCGTTGCCTGCCATGCCAAGAAACGGGGTGGTTCCACTATTACCCAGGCTACGGTAGAAGATTTCAACTCCTTTATCGTCAGTTCTGGTCCTTCTGAGGTATCTTTCATCGGTTCGGCTTTTACTTGGTGCAACAACCAAGAAGGTCCTAACCGGATTCTATCTCTTCTGGACAGAGTGTTTGGATCAAATGGGCGGTTTAACCTTCCTTTCTCTTACTTTGTCTTCCACCTCCACCGGACCTTCTCGGATCATGCTCCGATGATTTTGTGGTGCTCCCCTTTTGCTCTTTATGTCCCCTCTTCCTTCTAGTTTCAGAGTATGTGGAGGTCCAACCACACATTTCAGAGTATGGTGGAAGCTTCCAGGAACTCTCCTGCTTCTGGCTATCCTTTTGTTGTGTTTTCTCGAAAAATGAAATGGTTCAAATCTTGCCTCAAGTTTTGAAACATGCAGGTTTTCAAGAATATCTTTGATCATGTCAGGATAGCTGAAGAATCATTTATCCTAGCGGAAGCCTCTTTCGATGAAGACCCGTCTTCCGCTAACAATGAGGTGTGGACGCTTTCCCAACTCGCCTGTTCGTCGAAACTTCGTGTCGAGAACGATTTCCTTCGCCAGAAAGCCAAAATCAAGTGGATTGTAGAAGGAGATTCGAACTCCAAGTTCTTCCATTCTGTGATTCTAACGAAGAAAAGCCTTTTTTTGATTCATCAGATTCTTCGTTCTGACCTTTCTTTAGCTTCTACCTCTGTTAAAGTCAAAAAGACTATCCTTCGACTTTTCCAATCCTTCCTTTTATCTCCTTCTGATACTTTCTCTGATCAGTCTATGTTAGATTTTATCTCCATGACTGTCTTTCCTGAGGATAGCGGAGCTCTTTCCTTTCCTCCTATTTCTGAGGAAATCTGGGTTACGTTTTCGTACTGAGTAAGGACAGTACGAGTGGGTCTGACGGTTTCAATGGTTTTTTTTCAGAAGTGTCTGGTCGATCATTCAGGCTGACTTTTGTCTTGACATCCAGTTCTTTTTCTTTGGAGGAACACTTCCCCAAGGTTGGACTTCCACTAACCTGGTTCTCATACCTAAGGGCGAAAATCCCCGCTCTTGTGCGGATTTTCGCCCAATCAGTCAGTGCAACTTCTTTAACAAGGTTATCTACAAGATGCAATTATCTAGACTAGCACTTTTTCTCGATCGCATTATCTCATCTTCTCAAGATGGGTTTGTAAAAGGATGCCTGATAATGGATAACATCCTTTTATCTTAGGAGCTAGTTTCTCATATCAATCGTAACGTCAGGGGATATAATTTAGTCATCAAACTAGACATGGCCGAAGCATATGATTGAATGTCTTGGTTTTTCATTATTAGATCGATGTCTAGGGACTTTCGGGTTTCCTGAGCCTCTTATTGATCTTATTTGGAGACTTATCTCCAACTGTTGGTTCTCCGTTCTCATCAACGGGTCTTCCAATGGTATTTCAAGTCCAGTTGGGGCCTTCGTCAGGAAGGCCTCCTCTCTCCGACTTTGTTTGTCATCGCCATTGAGGCTTTCATTCGTGGATTTCACTCTCTTATGATTGCGGGTAGAATGCATCCCTGGGGTTTCCCGTTCATCTCCTCCTTATCGTTTGCTGATGACATAATCTTTTTCGCAAACGGTAATCGGTCATCCTTTCATCGTCTCATTGCCTTAATCCACCAATATGAGAGGTGTTTAGGCCAACTCATAAATTTGGATAAGAGTTGCTTCGTCTCGATGAAAGGCTTACCAACGGTTAAACCTTCTCTAATTTCAAGGCTTAGACCCTCCCCTTGACTTACCTTGGGTTGTCCTTTATAGAGGAAGGAAACTGAACACTATCTTCGACCTCCTTATCGATTGGGTAATAGTTACGATCATTCATTGGAGTGCGACTATCCTTTCTCATGAAGTTAGAGTGCTTCTTATAAAATCGATACTTGATTCTATATAATCGCATGTCTTCACTGCTATGACTCCTACTTCCTCTTTTTTTCGTTCTTACCGTTCCTTAGCAGCGTCCTTCTTCTGAAGGAAAAAGGACAGCGATAATCACCATCACTGGATTTCTTAGGACATCGTTTTTCGTCCTAGGTTAGAAGGAGGTTTGGGCCTTAGAAATTCAAAGGATGCGTGAACATCTTGTAAGATGTGGGAGCAGTTTAAAGAAAATAAATCCTTTTGGGTGTTGTTTCTCCAAGCCAAATACCATAGGCTCGGTACCCCATCCTACGCTAGTGAGACATGGAAATGTATGCAATCTGTGAAGTCCTTCACCGACTCTTATGGGGGTGGAGCCGTGTGGGATAGAGGCCCGTTCTCGGTTAGGGAGGCTTGGGAATCAGCTAGGTCTAGCTCCTAGGGACCACGTGTACCTTTTCTTCTTCATTTGGGATGCTCGTATGCCTCCCAAAGTTTCCTTCTTTATGTAGAAAACTGTTCATAATGGGTACTACTGGACGATAATATTATATAGATTGGCAGTCCTCTCATGTCGAAGTGCATGTGTTGCAATGCAGGAGATTTGAAATCTAATGCTCATTTATTCGTTCGGGGCACTTATGCCACTACTATTTGGAATTACTACGAGAATTTGGTTGGTCTCCGTGGTAACGTCTCTTCCTTTGTTGATTTGCTGAGATTTTGGTGGACCGACATTTCAGGAAAATTGCTTCATTCTATCCTCTTTCGTCTTGTTCCTTGCATTATTTGCTGGCATCTTTTGTGCTCACAGAATAAGGCAATCTTAGATGAGGCACCAATGGATCCTCCTTTCATAGTCCAAAAGGTTAGAAACGATGTTTTCCTAGCCTTTCGTGGCAGGCCTTTCAGTGGAGCTATTGACTGCCGCTCGAGGAGCTTAGTTAGATCTTTCGACCATTCATCAGGTTTGCTTCCACCCCATGTCGGGATTGGTTGACTCTTCCGTGGTTTTGTGTGTCGTCTCAGGTGGTTTCGCTTTCCTGTTTTTCACTCACCGTTCCCCCTTTATATCTCATGTCGTGGGTTAGTTGTGAAAGTGCTGGATTTCAGGTTTTTGTTTGAGTCAACCATATGGATTTCGGATCTCGAGGATAGCTGGAGTCACTGCACACTAGGAGCTGGAGAGTTGGGCTGGCGTCGAGAAGCGACTACAGCCATTGTCTTTTTCTAGGCTTGAAGTTGCGGGATTTTCTCAGTCGTGGCTGTGACTTTTCAGATGGGCATAAAGAGTGGTTCGTTTTCTAGTTGGTTGATCGGCTATGCTCATCTTGTTTGGAGTTTTGGCAGTTTCGTATGGTGTTTTTTTTTTGCTTCGTTTTATGTACCTGCGTGTGTTCCACAGTTTTATGTAGACCTTTTCTACAAAGCAGTTTTTGTGAGCCATTGGAGAATGACTGGATTCTCCTTGTTGCTATGTGTGTGTGTGTGTGTGTGTGTGTGTGTGTGTATATATATATAACAACAATAATAATGAGCATACCCATAAGAAATATTTTGAAATAATGAAGAATTAGAAGGATGTGTCTACTCACGCTTAGAATGATGTCAATGATTACTTGGGTGCTCGGCAAAGGTGAGCGGAAGCGTGTTTTAATACAAGGAATGCGTTCTATTTATGTTATACATGTGGCTGTTTTATTCAATACAAAGGCTCTACTTTATTTCATATCAAGTGTTTAATAGATAGATTAGGATTGAAACCATAGATAGTTGACCAATCTTTAGTATTTACAAACCTTATTCGAGGATCAACTAACCCTTGTATGGTTTATCGAGATCAAATCATGGATTACTGCTTGTTTGTGAATGATTCATATTATATTTTTTTTAGGGAATATAATTATTCTAGGGATGTAGTAGCAATAGAGAAATAGGGGTGGTGGATTGTATGAGGACATTTGTAATGTAATTATGGATGATGGGCGTAGAATGGACTTAGTCTGCCTTTCTATCAATGAGATGATAATTAGCTTCGTACATTTTCTCAAGATCACATAATATGAGTTTTAATATATGCTTGTAGTTGGGGTTTATTCGGATATTCTTGGATTAGCAAAAAATAAGGAGATTGGATTCCGTATATATATATATATATATATATGTGGTGAAGTACACCAAATTCGTTCTACAATTGAGGCATATGATGTCAAAAAGTAGGAGGATTCTAGAAAGATAAGTGAATGATCCATTATAAAGTGGGTCCATTAAACTGTGTAAATATGCATTTGGAACACCTATTGGTTTTGCGACTAAGGAGAATAGCTTTTCGACTTTGTGCTTTGATGACAAGTTCAACAAGGGGATAAAGAAGAAATTGTGTACACTCTCATGTATTGATGACTTGTTCAATTAGAGAGTTAGGGTGTTATTTCAATTGGATATCATGGTGTTGGCTCACCAACAAAGAGTGGTAGAGGAGAGAACGTTATAATTTTTCTTACACCATCGAGTTTCTATGAGCGGTTGATCATGCCATTTAGGTTAATCTACACACTGACATTCTTTGTCGATCTTATGAATTGTGCCTCCATAGACTAATTAACTAAATTTTTATCTATATTCATGGATGATATCTTATTTAGGCTTAGAGGAAGAATACAAAGAGCACTTAAGAATTGTGCTGGAGATGTTGAAGAGCACTTATTGAAGGAAACGTTTTTGAGGTGTCAGTTTTGGAGGAGTGAGGCGAGGTTGTTAGGTCATGTTATTTTTGAGATGGTCGTTGTTATAGTTCCTGTAAAGCTGGCAGCAATACATGATTTTGACAGACCCGAAAACGCTATACATGCAGGAAATTTCTTTGAAACAGTATGGTACAATATGAAATTTATTAGTTGCTTCTACAAGGTAAAAACACAGTTAACGAAACTTTACCAAAAAATATGACATGTTCCTGGCATTGAGGTGCGTGCATGCATTATTGATTTTGAAGGAAAGGTTAATGAAAGCAACAATATTAGTTATTTCGAGTGGAAATAAGGGGTTAACAGTATTATACTAATGCCTATGGTATCAGATTAAGTGCACTGTTGATGTAGAAGTAGTAAGTTGTCACATATGCTAGCTGATTGCTAAAAACATAAGAGAAGAATTATCCAATCACAATTTTAAGTTAGCGAGGATAGTGTTTGTTTTAAAGATATGTAGCCATTATTTGATTGAAAATAGGTTCATATTGCATACCGTCCATGAAGTTTGGAGTGCCTCTTCTCTTAGAAGGACCTTAGTCTTGCTCAATAGCGATAGTTTGAGTTATTTGCCTCAATACCAACACAATTGATAATGGAAATGTAGTATCTGGTTCTTTATTAAGGAGACATGCTAGCTTGGCAGTGATGTACCTTGAGCGGAAGCAACCTGATTATATTATATGTATGACATCAAACTTCCATATGTGCTTGAGATAGAGGTGTTACCTTGTTTGGTGATGGGATGTTATACTATAAGAGGTCTTTGAAAAATGTTAGATTTTGAGTTATAAAGCAACAGTAGTTTAACCTTGATGGTTGGTTCTGTAACTATGTCAAATCTTTAGTTCCTAGTATTGTTGGGTTGAAGCATGAGCCACTATGAGAGTGCAATCATTTCGGATTGGGAACACAATATATAGTGATACGAAGATATTTTATTAGTAAAGGCTGGAAAAGGACATTGGTGCGTTCATCTTAGTATGCATGAATTGCAAGCTGCTAAAGGAAGAGCAGAAGAAGTCACCACTTAATATTCCCAATTGGAAGTGGGTATAGATATCAATGGACATCATTAATTGGCCACCAAGGCCAAGGTAGGGTACAATAACATATACGTCACATGGTAGATTAATGAAGAGTACTCGATTTGTATTCTCTAAGTCTAGTAGAAGGACATCCAAACTGATTGATTTATATGTAAACTAGACATTGTGATTTCATTGTGTGCCATGGAAAATTATACCTAATGAGAACCTTTGTTTACTAATGTGTTTTTGAAGAGCTTCCATGAGCCATTGGGGATAAAGCTAAACTTGTATAGATTATCACAAACAAACTGATGGGTAGATCGATATGGTGAATTATATCTTAGAGGATCTCTAACTGGCTAGCATTCTTGGTTTTTCAGGCCATGAGACAGTCATTAGCATTTGGTAGAGTTTGTATACAACATACTTATCAGTCCAACGTAATTATGACACTGTTTGAGGTGTCATATAATTGACCATGCAATTTTCATTCAAGTTGGTGGGGAGGCTGAAAATGGTACTGGGGACATATATGATTAGAGAAATCATGAAGAATATTAAGATCATTTGGTAATAAATGAAAGCTACTTAAGGTAGATAAAAAAGCTACAAGGATAAGAAAAGATGAGGTCTATAATTCTGTTTTGGCGATATGATGTTTGTCAAGATCTCTTCAATGAAGTACGTCGTTTAATTTAGTACTAAAGGGAAGTAAGAACTAGAATACATAGGCCATTTATGGGTAATGGCGGGATCAGGATCCTCCTTTATAAAGTTGACTTGTTCCAAAAGATGGTGGGCGTGCACAACAAGTTCCACATTTCTCATTTAAGGAAGTTTATGCACGTCTCAAGCATGACAGCTGATCCAAATTAGCTTGATGATACCAAGATCAAACAAGATGCTTTGAAGCTTTACTGGCTCATTCGCATTAATGGATAAGATAGAAGCATCTTAGGAGGAAGGGAAAGAGTTGGTGAATGTCCGATGGGGGGGAGGGTGAGAGAGAAGGCGATTGCATGGAGGATACTTAGTAGTGTATGAGAACTGCTTATCTGGAGCTCTATGCATGGTGAAACTTTCTATTTACTGCATTTACTTTTGCTTTTGATTTCAAATATAATTGTTCAGTATCTTGTATATTAGAGTAAACATAGATTGTAATTTTTGTTTATGCGTGAATGTTTGTTTTTTGATATGCCTACACAAAATCATTAGCCAGGCATGTAGACATACTATGTCTGACTTTACATTGATTGCATTTGGAACTTTTTAGGCATAAAATTCATGTAGGAAAGAAAATGTAACAAACTATATTTTACGTATTATAGGATCCAAAAATGTTATTTCTAGATTCATATTGGGTCGTATGGCATTATAACTTTAGGGGATGTTGGGTAGTTACATATTTTTTTTATAGAGTGATTTTACTACTAAAACTTAATATGTTTATACCTTTCCATATGAGTCGAATAAGTATCCAGGACAAATGCTATTGAATAAATATAAGGGTTCCCTTTCTCGTAGAGATGGTCATAATAGAAATTTAGACTTATCATTTAAGATATGAATATTTGAATTTAGAATATTATTTGTATGGTTTAATGAGCACCTAAGAAGTTTTGGGGGAAAGCCTAATAATCCATTTTGGGTTTGGTAATTATTATGTCTGAAATATTCATCCGTAAGACGTTCTCCTTAATTTTAAAATAGCTATAAAACAACACAAACTTTTTTAAACTTTCTCTAATTTCTTTTTATGTCACGCCAAATTCATATGTCAAGTGACGAAAAAGAAGGGGACTAGTTAAAGTCTTTCAAATCTTACTTTTTTAAAGAGAAAAGTTTTGTTTTTTGTTTATTTTCAAATTTATCTTGTTTTGCACGGAAGCCACTACTTTTCGGTTGTTTTAGGAGTGATTTATCATATAACATTTTACTATATATGGATCTTTAGATTTTGACATTTTTTGAACCCAACGTTTAAGCCAAAACAATATTTTGACACTACTTTAAAACCTTACAAACAATAACTAAATGATTTAAAGAGCTTTAATAATGTAACTTAAAAGTGTATTGTACAAGATAGGTTATGTGTTAGACGCGTTATATAATGATTTTTTTTATTCATTTTTGTGATATTTTCATGTTTTGGTGATGTCAAATATCGTTGGTAACATATTTGTATGCTCACATGAGCGACTAAGAGGACTTTTGGTTGATATTATGTTTTCATGGTTATTAATTACTCTAGTGTGTGTCACATGACATGACATAGGTTCTATTGATTGTAGACCTGGACATCAGATATTTTACTTCAACTGTACTACACTCGTGTAATGGTGATAATAGTGGATTACTGTATACCTACTTTGTACTAACCCTTCTGATGCAGGACATGTCAAGTATGGTCCTACGTACCCAATATCTTTCTTGCTATATGTAATTTTTACAATGTTTCAAGATGATCTATCGCTAAAATCTGACTATTCGTAGAACAAAGGTTTCATGCATTGCTCTTATGGTTTCATATATTTCCAATTGAGTAGATAATAAACAACCAGTCTGGAAAGTGCATGGGACTGTATAGAATACAGATAGGAGACAACTCTTTCATATGTCTATACTCTTGATCTGAGAGTGAGTATGTTCACCTCGGTGTGAACAAAACATCAGTTCTTATTTGTGGAAATCAGATGTTTCATTGGATCCACTGATTGGTGAAAATTAGAGGGTTCTATGGAACTCGCTGATTTCCACCAATAAATTGGTGGTTTGTTCATAGTGAGATGAACAAACTAGTATTGCACTTGAGCTTACTATTGCATATTCCAATGCGTGTAACCTTAAGCTATACCAATATTTGTATTAATTTGGACATTGTTACATAGTTTATTTTGGAGATTAGGAATGTATAGGCTTTATTTATTTTTTCTTGTTTAATTTGTGATCCTATTGCACTTTGGTATTCTTATTCATGATCATTTTATTATATTATTGTCTCATTTGTTTTACATCTATTTGATAATTTTTTTGTATTTATGTTTCTATGTCTGAATTTTCATTATTATTTTTGTCTATGACTATCATCAACATGATGTAGATACCTTCACCGTGCACTCTACAAGTATGCTGAGTGATGTAGGTGTAAGGCATCGTAATATATGCACAGTTAATTACGACCGGTACTTGCAGAAGTTTAACATATGGAACATAATTTTTTTTGTCCACGGGCAATATAAATGCATTTGAATCAGAATAAAGGATTAACTTGAAATATATGGAATATATTTGAACACCGAGTAGTCACTCATATATGGGAATTAAGAATCACTTAGGAAAATTGTTCAAAATTCATTATGGTGTATCTGCAGCCAGACCTGCCTAACCCAACAACTTTTTTTTACTATGGATTCTTACGCCACAATAGATAAAATTTTATTTTTGGGTAAGTGGAGAAAAGGGAGAAGGAAAAACTTAACAAAAAATTTGGTGAAAAGTATGGAAAGTTTAGAATTTAGTGAGAAGGACAATTGTTAGTATAAATAGGAAAAGGATAGTTGCAACATGAATTCCACTTTTAGTGTAAATGTATCCTTCTCCCTAAGTTTGAAACTTTTCATATTTTTCACCAAATTTTGTGCAAAGTTTGTCCTTTGCGAAATATATGTGGACCGGTATCAATTCGCTGTAATGAAATTTTGTTCTTGAAGAAGGAAGTATAAAGCAACATTGAAGAAAATATAAGTTTTGGACTTTAGATATGAATCAGTACCTATCCCTCATTTCCTATGATTTGGTTTAGAATTTACGAATTCTTCCCTATATCAACTTAGATCCTAAGAATTAACGAATTTAAACCAGATATGTCTATTTTGAAATTCGAATTTAGTTATAAAATATAACCTTCTCAGCATGGAAATGGCTTCTTGAAATTTTTCTTGACTTTTGGCACTTTACAACAAATTTGGATAGGAGCAAGGTTTAAAATTTCAGATATCGGACAAGATTTCTCCAAAAGACTTTATTTCTTATTGGAAGATCTTAGATGAGATGAGTCTAACTCGGGTGTATATCGTATACTATACTGGGCCTTAAATCTCATATTAAATCATCTTGTGGTATATTGTATGTTAGAAATTGATCTTATTGTACATTAATTTTTATGGATACTACCATGAAGATAATAACTTACACTAAATTGCAAAATCATTTATTTATTATTAATTTATAGTAGAACATTCACATTTATAAATCATAATAACATACTTAAACTAAAGAAATAATAGATTATGGTTTATAACTTGTGATCAATGAAAATGGATTTTTGTTGTACATAAAACATAAAAAAGATCGAAATATTAAATAATTACACATAAGTGGAACATTAAATACATTCTTCTATAAGTAACATACATGTAAAAAATAATGTCAAATATGAAAATCCTAAAATTGTAGAACAAATATGATTATATCATATAACCATACACTACAAAAAGGGGGCAATTTTCCAAGACAGAATTCCCTACGCCATACCTATGTGGCGTAGGCGCGACGTAGGGAAAACGTAAAAAGATGTAAATGGTGTAGGGACTGTGTAGGGAATTTATTTAATTGGTTCTGGAATTACGGTCAAAATATCGATACCCGTTCAATACAACCGCTTACCCCCATCAATTTTCACTCAAGCCGTTTCTTTTACTTTCAATTGTCTCGCTCAGATCAGGATAAAAACAAAAAAAAAACCTAAATTATCTCCAGCGATCGCATCGCCGAGTCCAGCCACCGAGTCAAGCCGTCGAGCAGCACCGCCCCTCTGTATCCTAGCCACGTCGCCATCCCCTTTCCAAATTTAGTCTATCCTCCTCGATGCTAATCACCAGCAGCCTCACCTAATGCTGGTTTGTGTTCTTCATCATTGATCGTTGGTTGTCAGCCCACCTGTTCATTCCTTGATTTTCATTTGTCCTAATTTACAAAATTAGGTGAGTCAATTTGCTAATTTATTCATATGTTAGTTTACTTATTTTCTTTACTGATCCTAAATTAAATGAGATAATTTAAGGTAAATCAAAATGCCCTGATTTCTAGTCCCCAAACTAAATGCGTTATACAAAATTATTGGAACTATTAATAATGTAAAGCGTTGTAACTTGGTTTTTCATTTGTGTTACTTTGTGGCAGTACACACATATGGATATGTTAAGGGTATTTATAAATTAAAATTATAGAAACATGATTTCATCATTCCAATTTGATGGTAGACTTTTTGTTGAAAATAATGACACTTAAAGTGTTAATGGATTATAGGGATCAAACCTATTTCTAAATGAGCAGGTCAACATCATATAAGAACCAAGTTTTGTCATAAATGTAAAATTGAGCCTGACGTAAGTCTGTACGCCTAAGCTGGAAGGAAGTGTCTCCCTTATGTGTGTATGAAATGATAAAAAAAAACTATTTCGATTTGCACAATTAGCATGGGATGTTAAATGCCACGTGTACCGACATTGAAGTTATACATTTTATATATATATATATATATATATATATATATATATCTTTACATTTCCTAGTCCTTAAAGCCCTTAGATTTTACTGATACTTTATGGTCGTTGGAAATAGATAGGAACATGACCCACAGTATGAATGGATGATGCATTGAGGTTGTTCATAATACAAGGCTAATTCTTTTTCTTTCCAAATGGCCTACAGAACAATAGTCTGAGCTACATATGCATGCTATGCTCTTGTCATATTTCTGGAAAATAGGGAAGTAAGCTAATATGATTTTTTTCAAAATCTAACTTGCACTCTCCATGAAGTACTTCAAAAATTCTGTGTAACGGTAATTATTATTTGCTAAAGAAATCCTACTTAACGTAATAAAAATAAGCATATAAAGGAATGCTGGGAAATAAAAACTTGACTTGTAGGAAATAATGATTATGTTACAATTTTAATTTATTCATGTATGGTGGGACTAAAATTTAACAAAAAGAAAAATATGATGTTGTTAAAAGAAATTTGGAGAGAAGTCTAGAGAATACACTCCACTGTGAAAATAATACGTGTTCCCATATTTGATGTAAGTAAGAAAGTATGCAAGAAAGAAAAGTTTCAAAGGATTAGAGTTTATTCTTTCTTCGTAAAATTTTCAATTCTATTGATTTTCTTACGAAAAAAGCTACTCCTACCTTTTTTTATAAAATTTTCTAGCAGGGAAATTCATCACTCTGAAGTTCACTGATCTGAGGAACGAGTATTACTCAAACCAGAGGAAGTAGTGTGGAACTTGCTATTTTGGATTTCCTCCTTTTCTCTTTGATATTATTAACCATGTTGTTTCGAGCAGGACCAGCAGTAACATCAGATGAAGTGGTTGCTTTATATTCAAAAGGAGCTATGTCTTTACTTATCTTCCTCATTGACTTGGACCTGGTAGAGTCTGTTGCGATGATTATTCGTGCTTTATAGTGGAAGAGCTATTCAGATATGACGTACTTTATGAGTTATTCTTACTTTGGTAGTGGGTTTTATGTTCTATTTGTGAGAGGTACATTACACAATGTTTGAATCAGATGAAACGACCATGTTTGAGTTATGTAGCAACTTTATTTGATTGTTTGTTGGACATGACTTGTTTTAAATACATTTATAGCAAGTTTATGGTAATTTGACCATGATATTCATTTTATATCAATGTTTTTATTGATATATATTGTTATGATTTTGCATATGTTCGGTTTTATTATGATTTGTGGTAGATGAAAATAAATATAAAATAACTATATTGAATTTTGGTGTACGGAGGCGTAGGGAATGCGTATGGAATGGGTAAGGATGCGTATGAAACTTGGCGTATGGACAACGTAGGGAACTTGGCGTAGGGAATTTGGTGTAGGGAGCTTGGCATAGGGACGACATAGGGAAATATTTGCGACGAGCTATTTTCCAACTTATTTTCTGTCGTAGGGATGGCACAGGAAAATTAGATTTCCTATGTCATCCCTATGCTAAATTGGCGTAGGGAATTCAGAATTCTTTTGTAGTGATATAGCATCAAAATATACATAAAATTTTAATTCTTTTCAAGTCTTTTATTTACATACAAACAAAGAGAACATTATGGAACCAAAATAAAATCAAGCATTTAACAAGCTAACTAGCAAAATGAGTCATTAATATGTCTTATAAGGTCATTCTTCAAGTGACCCAAGATGTAAATCAGATGTCTGGTATGGGACTGGTGGATTTAGAGAATATTTTTAGGGTTAATTTAAGCAATTAAAAGTTGAGGGGTTCACTATTAAAATAGCAAAAGATTATAATGGTTAGATTTGATTTTTTTTTAATTATTGTTCTAAGTCTGGCACAAGTTTAAATTTAGCTCTAAGAAACCAAAATCTTGATCATATGTTAATATTTCATATGGACTGATATATCGACTAATATTGTAGTATCTCGAACGATATATCCAAAACGAGATTTACACTGAAATTTTCCTTTTTATTACAAAAGAATCTAAAACGAGATCTCTGGCGAGAGATATCAGATGATATTTCCTAATATTGACCAATCAATAGATGATGAAATAGATCTCGAGAAGAAAATCTGAAATTTTATTGTGACCTCCAAAAGGTAAAGTTACAGTCAAACAAGAAACAACATATATCAAAATACAAAGTATACGAAATGGGTAAAAGCCTCGTACAAAAATAAAAGGCCCAAACAAAGTAGAAAACAAAACAATGTTTACTACTCTGCACCCTCCGCCCCCTCTAGAATAACCGTAGTAGAAGGCCAATCTTGAACCAAAAACTGACACACCATTCCCAGATTGCATACTAAAAACTTGTGTTGATCAGCTCCAAGCAGGTTGGTCATAATATCAGCAATTTGCAAGGCAAAATTGACATATTTTGTAGTTATACATTTTGATTGCACTTTCTCTGTCGCATAATGCACGTCCAACTTTTGATGCTTAGTTCCTATGTGCTTCATCTTGTCATGAAAACAAGGGTCTTGAACAATATGCATGAATGAAAGATTGTCATAATGAAGTGTATAGGTGTTGGAATATCAATATATAAATCTTCCAATAGCCTCTCAATCCAAATAATTTATGTTGTAGTATAACTCAAACTCCTAAATTCAGCTTTAAAACTACTTTTAGGAACAATTTTCTGCTTCTTTGTTTTCCACGAAATCGAAGCATTGCCAAGAAAAACACAATAACCAGTTAATGACTTTCCAGTATTATCACACATACCCCCAATCAGCGTTGCAATATGCATTCAAAATCAGGTCAGAATTAGAAGAAAAATACAAACCTAGATTAGCAGTACCTTTCAAATATCTTAGTACATGCATTCCAGCATCAAGAAGAGCAACACGAGGAGATTAAAGAAATTAATTTAGCTGCTGAACTGCATATGAAATGTCTGAATGTGTCAAATTCAAATATAAAAACTTTCTAATCAACCTTCTAGAAATTTATGGATCCTGAAGTATACCGCCCTCATGTAAATTGAGCTCTAATCCTTTTGCCATAGGATAATTTGTTGATTTGCATCCTTCCATTTTATGGTCTCGTAAAAGAACCATAATATACTTTCTTTGATTCAAAAAAGTACCAGAAACTGATCTAGATACCTCAATACCCAAGAAATATTTAATTGAACCCAAATCCTTAATTGTAAAAGTCTTATGTAGAAGCAACTTCAGTTTAGAAATAGTAGCAGAATTATTTTCAATGATTAATAAATCATCAAAATATGCCACCACAATAGAAAAATCATTGTTTTTCTTCAAAGTAAACATAGAATAGTCTTGCTTAGATTGAATAAAACCCAAATTAAGTAAAAAAAACTTACTTAATTCTTGAAT
Organism: Allium sativum; assembly: GCA_030737875.1. Classification (NCBI taxonomy): domain Eukaryota; kingdom Viridiplantae; phylum Streptophyta; class Magnoliopsida; order Asparagales; family Amaryllidaceae; genus Allium; species Allium sativum. The sequence goes on from CM060913.1 coordinate 43,012,031, forward strand.
CCAGCATCTAGAAGCTTGTTTTAGGCCATACATTGATTTCTTCAATCTGCAAACATGATCTGATCTTTCCTTCGTATATCCTGCAGAAGGCTTCGTATATACTTCTTCTTGAAGAAATCCATGTAAGAATGCATTGTTAATACCCAACTAATGAATATCCCAGCTTTTTGCAACAACAAAAAAGCCATGACAACTCTTACTGTAGTAAACATAGCAACTGGGCTGAATGTACTTATAGTCTTTACCAGAAATTTGCTTATCTCCCCTTGCAACAACACGAGCTTTGCATCTTTTTGTTTCTCCATTGGGTTTTAAACTTTGTTTTTAAAACCCATTTAGAGGCTATGGGCTTTTTCCCAATAGGAAGTTCAACTAAGCCCCCAGTATCATTATTTTCTAAAGTTGTCAACTCTTTATTCATAGCTTCAACTCATTCAGGATGCATTTTAGCTTGATGATAGGAAGAAGGTTCAAATGAAGAAAGAACATTTGCATGACTGTGTAAGTCATTAACATTCAATTGAACATGAGACGGTTTAGCAAATAAGTCGGAAGAAAAAATGTTCTATATTTGTGAATTATTGGCTTTCCTTGAAGGCAACTTTCCAATAATAAAATCACTATATTTCTTTGGCAATTGACAGGTTCTGGATGATGTTCTGATAGGCAAAATTTGAAGGGGAACAGAATTATCATTTGAATTTGAAGGTGAAGATTGATGTGTAGTAGACGATAAAAGCTGATCATTAGAACTTGGAGGTGAAGAAGATATATTTTGAAGAGGAGTATTGGTAGAATCCGGACACAATTAATTGGAGGAGAACTTTGATCCAAAGCTGGATTAACAAGCATGGTGTCTTGATGAGGTTGAATATCATTTGATAAAACAGCTGATTTTAACTTGAAAGGATAGATATTTTCTATAAAATGAACATCGCTGCTAAACACAACTTTGTGTGTATCTAAATCATACAATTTATAACCCTTATATCCACGAGAATACCCAATTAAAACACACATTTTTTCTCTTTCTACAAATTTTTCATTCAATTTTTTAGAAGGAAAACATAAACATCCAATAACACAAAGATGTTGATAATCTGGAGGTTTATTCATCAATAACTCGTAGGTGTTTTTCAGTGTAAAATTGAACTTGGCATAATATTGATAAGAGAAGTAGCACCATGAAGACAATCACCCCAGAATTTGTAAGGCAAACCTGAATGAATTCAAATTGTTTTTGCAGTCTCCAGCAAATGTTTGTGTTTTCTCTCTACTCTGACATTCTATTGAGAATTTCTAGGTACCAACCTTGTATGAACTATTCCTTTTGATGCAAACAGTTGTGTACAAGAATCTTGAATTATTTCAGTTCCATTGTCAGATCTGATCACTTTAATCTTCTTGCTAAATTGAGTTAGCACATATTCAACAAATGCAACAATTGTAGAAACAAGTTGAACTTTAGAATGCAATAACTATGTCTAAGTATTTCTAGTATGATCATCAAGAATAATTAAAAAAATAAGTTTCTCCACAAAGAGCAGGTCTATGACACTTTCCTCACAAATCAACATGTACTAGGTCAAATGAAGTTTCAGCTTAAAAATTAGACTGATAGAATAGCAATTTATGATGCTTTCCTAACACACATGCTTCACAAGTAAAATCTCTATTAAGTATTTTGCTTGATACAAAGTTTTGAATATGTTTCATCTTGCTAAAAGAAGGATGCCCTAACCTAGAATGTACAATGTCTACGCCAAGTGTATTACAAGAGGTTATAGTATTGTTAACGGAAGCAAGAAAACAGTTATTGGCAGGTAATGAAAAAGAAGGAACAGAAACATTATTGAACATGGAAGGAAAGGAAAGTTTATAGAGACCAGAGGTCCTTAATCCAATAGCTTGAAGTTGCTTTGATTCAAGGTCCTGAAAATAGCAAGAGGATTGTGTAAAATTTACCATAATGCTATTTTGATCAATAAATTTTCCTATTGAAAGAAGATTATTTTGAAATATTGGAATATACAAAACATTTTGCAGTTGCAAATTTGGATTTAAATTCACGGTTCCATTATGACTAACATGAATTTTAGATCCATCAGGCAGTGAAACTTTAATAGGTCTTTTACCTTTTGAAGTGAAGCAAATAGTGTTAAATAAGAAGTCATGTGATTAGTAGCCCCACTGTCAATTATCCAGGATTTTTGATTAAAAAACTTCTCATTAACAAGAGTATTACCTGCATAATTGATTGAAGAGGCCAACGGATTATCCTCAATATTGACGGTGGAATTCGAGTTTTGAACCATCTTCATGATTTCATTATAGAAATTGCTAACAAGCACTGGATCAATTTAACCACTTTGAGAAATAACAAAAGTCACTGCAACAGTTAAATCTTCAGCAAATTCTGGTTTAACTCCAGGTATTCCTTGAGTTCCAGAAGCTTTAGCCATATTTCTATTTTTCAGAATTACTTTTGCTTTTTCAGTAGCCTCCTTGTTCCACCAATCAGGATATCCAATTACATTAAAGCATTTTTCAGTTAAGTATCCTTTTCTTTTGCAATGATCACAGAAATAATCACTCTTCTGTTTCTTGGCTTTGAGAAATTGTAACACCCCATATTTTTCTATGAATATTAATAGACAAATTAAAAGAATACTTAATTTTAAAAGTGAGAATTAAGTAAAACAGACTGTACCATTGCGTTCGTCTCAAAATTCTGGTCAAAATGGACCCAAAGTTTGCACTAAACGGATAATGTATGAGGAAGTTATGGACCCTGGAAGCTTGTATACATATAAGGGAAATATATGTATATATATAAATTAATAAAATAAAAATCAACCTAAAATTTAAGAAGAAAAAAATCAAAATAGCGAAAGCGGGAAGGCAAAATGCCAAACCGATCTATTTTATGGGTAGACCCGAGACCCGCTGGGTCGACCGAGGGTCAACTCAGGGCGTTTGTAATCGACCCCGTCGGCCTAGAATGGTCTGTGAACGAAATTTTGTGTTTTAAGGCTTATGTGTCGCACTGTGGTTGGCTGGGTGACATGTCTCTTTGGTTTAGATGGCTCTGATGACTCATATGCTAACGTAATGGGCATGGTTTGCCTAACACACCTATAAATACATATCCAAACCTAAACCCTAATTCTATTATTCACTCTTATGGCGCCTCCATGCCGCCAAACTCTAATCTAAACCTAGCCACCACTAAAACCTAAATCAAATCAAAAAGTTCTTCATCAACCTAGAGGATTAATCAATATCAAGTTAGAGTTCTTCAATAACTACAAGCGATTCAGTTATCTTTTCTAATCCAAACGTTGTAAGTTTAGTTATTTTTAGATTTGAACACCTAAATCTTGTCTTGACATGTAATAAGATGAAATTGAGACTATGCCTGATTCTAAGTTTTTCTTTTGCTTCTACTCTTGTTCTCATGTTGCTATTATCATCAGTTTATCTTATTGTACATCAGTTTTTCATGTTCATGATATTATTCTTATCAAGTCTTAGCTTCATGCCTATAATGATATTTTCATGCCTATTTTCTCTCTGTTCTTATTTTATGCAACTTCTATCTCCCCCTATTTATTTTCTTTTATTGAACCTGGGTTAACTTCGAACCTAGGCTGAAATCACGAAATACGAACGTTTGGAATACGGGGAATATTGGGTATTGCCTATTTGGGTGAATTCATGGGCATAACATGTTTGGTGGAATTATTGGGCATAATTTGTGATGGATATGGGGTATTATTTTTATTATAATTGCAAGTTTGGGTAAAATTGGCATGTAAATCAATATTTGGGCATATGTAAATTGACATGTAAATCAATATTTAGGCATATGTAAATTGGCATGTAAATCAGTAATTTGGCATATGTAAATTGGCATGTAAATCAATAATTAGGCATATGATAATTGGCATGTAAGAATTGGAATTTGGACATAATTGACAAGTATATAATTTAATTAAATCTAATGGCCGCCTAAGACACGAGGTTAGATTTGAGTTGTGGTGTAAGGCTGCCCGGAACCGCCCAGCACATCTAGCAACCGCAACGAAAACAATCTAATGTGAGAGGTCAAGTGCAAAGATTATATGGGTAATAATGCCTGACACGAGGTTAGAATGAGTTTGTGGTGTAAGACTGCCCGGAACCACCCGGCACATCCAGCAATCGCAAACAACAAGTCTAATGTGAGAGGTTAGCGCATTGAATGCTTGAACCCGAGGTTGGAATGGGTTAGCGGTGTAAGACTGCCCGGAACCGCCCGACACAATCCAGCTTTCGCAAATAAGTCCAGTGTGAGAGGTTGATGCATTAATAAATAATTAATGCTAAACAAACATGTTAAGTATGGTAGGGTTAAGTCAACTTGCAACACTTAACCAATATGACATGACAAGTGGGTGGGTTAAGTAACTTGACTGGATTAATGACACTTAACCAATATAACATGATGAATGGGAGGGTTAAGTAAACTTGAATAGATTGATTGATGACACTTAACCAATATGGGGGGTATACGAATAAACCTTAGGAAAACCCTAGTAGCAGGACCCTTTTCAGCTGTAACCCACATTAGGTATCAACGGGACCCTGAGCTAGGCAGGGTGGGGCACGATTACTGAGCTGATTATAAGCGGTCAAAATAGTGGTAGGTGGTACGATAGTGTGGGTTCTGATGGATTACAGGCGTGCACGTAATTCCGGCATGGGAAAATTTAGACACTAAGTACCAAGTAGGTATAAATCTGTGCACTCTAGAACTGTATCGGGTTTCCACCCTAGGAAATGATACACCCGATGGTGGGACAAGCACATGTATCTACAAGTAGGGGCCGGGTTGATACAAACACATGCGGAACGTTATGAGTAGGAGCCGATCAATTAAGATAGGTACGGTGGGGACATGTAAACTGTCAATAAGAGGTGGTACCCTCATCATGAGATATGCACCTATAAAACTATCATGTGGGAAATGGGGATCACTTATCTTGTTTTGTAACAAATGGCATTAGTTGAACACTAGTTAGGTGGTGCAGAGAAATTAGGAATCGGTACGATACCTTATCATGTTCTATTCTTATCTTATGCTTATCTCGTCATCTTGCGATGCTTATTATCATGGTTATGTCTTGTATCCAGTTTATTCATGTCATGATACCTTCACCTATTTACATGCTGAAAGTCACTGGACTTACCAGGCTTTATGTCTGACTCTGTTTTTGTTTTGCCTTCTTTCTTTCGTTCCCCCCCCCCCCCAGATCCACAGGGAGGTAATACCACCGCTTAGTTCAGATTCTTTTCAAGCTTGAAGATTGTGATGTACTGCTTTGGACTCTTTGCTTTACTGCTATGGCTGGCTACTGCTTAATTGGGAAATTATGTTATGTTATTTTGTATTATGCTTCTTTTGAGAAACAAGACAGATATTTGATGTAATGGGTTTTGATGTTTTGGTGTTGATGTTTGAAATAACCCTTATGAAAGTTTATCCTATTATGCTACTATGGAATAAAAGTTCTAATTTCTTTCCGCTGCTTAAATTTTTTTGTTTTATAATTTTTTCTGTTCGATACTCTTATGACCCCCACTAAAGTCAATGCATTCCTTTGTGAGTGACCTTAATGGAGGTGGGGAGTTACACGTGGTATCAGAGATGAAGTTACCAGAATGGATAAAAGATTTTGAAAACTATTTTCAAATGCATATTTTAAAGAAAATATTTTCAAAACCACGATTTAAAGAAGCATTTTCAAGGAAAAGTATTGTTATTTTAAAAAGGCATATTCCCTAAAGCCATATGCACTATCCTTCTTTTCTTTGTTTTGAATCCTTTCCTTTTTCTTTTCAGCATGTCTGGGGAACCCGAGATACCTGAGGGTGTTCCGATACCAGCTTGGTTCAGACGATACCTAGAGGCTAGGGCCACTGCCGCGGGCCCAGCCAACATTCCTCCTCCTCCCCAGCTATTGTCGCTCCTCGTGTAGATGCTTTTGCTAAGATTTGTGAGGACTTCCGTGCTATGGGTGGAAAGATCTTTAAAGGGACCAAGACGTTTGTTGAAGAACGGAACTAGCTCAAGGAAACAAAAGAGTTGTTTGCTATCTTTGAAGTGGATGATAGGAGGAAGATACAATTGGCCGCTTGGCTAATGAAGGAAGAAGCCTCTTACTAGTGGGAAGTTACTAGTGCTGAGCAACCAGTTGAGACTTGGGTGGACTTTAGGCGGAGGCTTGAGATGAAGTTCCTCTCGCCAGCTGAATAAAGCTTATAGATGGAGAAGTTTCTAGCACTCAAACAAGGGAGTATGTCAGTCAAGGAATACATCAACAAATTCAATTTTCTTGCAAGATTTGGGTTGGAGTTGGTAGATACACCTCACAAGAAAGCTTTACGTTTTGCTAGAGGCTTGAATGAACCATTCCATAGTCTAGCTATGTCCCATATTCCAATAGGCGCAACTTTTGGGAGATTGGTCAACATGGCACTATTACATGAAGAAGACAAGAGTAGGAAGAAAGAAGTGAAGAAGGATGAACCTCAAAACAAGAAGGTGGACAATAAGAAGGGTGGAAAGAACAACAAGCCACGCGACAAGAGGAAGTGTAACTATTGTGGTATCATTGGCCACATCGCTAAAGACTATAGAAAGTAGAAGAGGAAGACGGGTGGTTGTTTCCATTGCGGCGAAACATGACATGTGGTTAAGGATTGCCCAAAGAAACAAGGGCAAAGGGCAGGACCTTCTGGAGGGCAAGTTCATTCTCTCATGGCACCCACTCAAGAGAGAGGTAGAAATATTTCCGTTGAAAGTTTATTTTTTCTTGCTGATCATCCTATACGCACTCTTTTTGATTATGGCGCATCGCATTCTTTTATATCCGCTTCTATAGTAGAGTCTCTGCACCTTAGTACATCTATGGTAGAGGATCCCATTGTTGTCTCAAATCCGATTGGGGGTTCGGCTCATTTATCTATGATTTGCTTGGATTTGGGAATATCTATACTTTGTGTTGAGTTTCGATGTAATGCATATGTTCCTGGTTTCATGTGCTATGGGTTGATTCTAGAGATGGATTGGTTATCCAGAAATGGTGCCATTCTCGATTGTGAAAGGAGGGTAGTCAGGCTTTTGACTCGTCTCGGTAATACCCTCGAAATCTCGTGTAACCCCAATGGTTCTGTCATGCTTAGTTACCTAGAATCTCTTGATGCATCTGTTGATAATTTGCAATCTATTCTAGTAGTCCGTGAGTATCCCGATGTCTTTGATGAGGTGAAGGGTTTACCCCCAAAACGTGAAATAGATTTCCACATATACTTGGTTGATAATGCCAAACCAGTTGCTTTACCCGTACGACACATGGCTCCTAGGGAAAGGAAGGAGCTTAGTAAACAAGTTAAAGAGTTGCTTGAGAAGGGGTTTATTAGGCGAAGTATTTTTGAATGGGGTGCTCTAGTAGTATTCGCTACTAAGGCGGATGGTTCACTTCGCTTATGTGTGGATTATACAGATTTAAATAAGCTGACTATGAAAAATAGGCACCCACTTCCACGCATAGATGATTTGTTTGACCAGCTTGTAGGTGCGTCCGTTTTCTCACAACTAGATTTGGCTATGGGTTTTCATCAGCTAAGAGTGGATGAGGACAGTATAGACAAGACTGCTTTTAGGACACCTGACGGTTTCTTTGAATGGGTTGTCATGCCTTTCAGTTTGATGAATGCACCCACCTATTTTGTTGACTTGATGAGTAGGATGTTTAGGGAGTTCCTTAATAAGTTTGTGGTAGTCTTCGTGGAAGACATCTTAATTTTCTCAAAGAACGAGAAAGAACATACTTTGCATTTGAGGGCAATCATGGATACCCTTCGAGCACATCAGCTTAAAGCGAAGTTCTCCAAATGTCACTTTTGGAGAGAAGAAATAAGGTTTCTAGGACATGTGGTGTCCAAAGACGGGATAGCTGTAGACCCCGCAAAAGCAGTTGCGGTGCAAGATTGGAAGATCCCAAAGAATGCAACAGAGGTGCGAAGCTTTCTTGGATTAGCGGGCTATTATAGGAAGTTCATTAAGGACTTTGCGAAGATATCAGCCCCACTTACTTGACTGATGAAGAAGAATCTAGCCTTTGCTTGGGACATTGATTGTGACATTGCTTTCCAACGATTGAAAAGGGCTCTTACAACAGCCCCAGCGTTGACATTTCCATACGGGAGTAAAATGTTTACAGTATACACGGATGCATGCGGTACGGGACTAGGCGCTGTCTTGATGCAAGAAGGGAAGGTAGTAGCTTATGGTGGAAGATAGTTGAAAGTACATGAGAAAAACTACCCAACCCAGGATCTAAAGTTAGCTGCCATCATTTTTGCGCTTAAGTCCTGGCGCCATTATCTCCTAGGTGAGAAGTTTGAATTGTATACTGACCATAAATCATTGAAGTACCTTTTCTCATAGAAAGATCTTAACTAGAGGCAACAAATGTGGATGGAGTTCTTAGCATCCTATGGTTTTGAGATCGCATATACCCCTGGCAAGGGTAATGTTGTAGCTGACGCCTTGAGTAGGAAGAAGTTGACTTTGAGTCCTATGTTTGTGGAGAGGAAGAGCTTAGAGCACATAGCGGCCTTTGACTTTAGACCCTTCGTCGATTATGTGACCGGTTTATTACCATCCTTAGAGGTGAGACCTACGCTTTTAGGACGAATTGGAGAGGCCCAGCGAGATGACCCACAGTTGCTTGAGCTAGTAGAAAAGCTCATAGGAGAGGAGTCTTCGAGCCATCTTGGTAGGTATACCCTAGATGACAAGGGTTGGTTACATAGGGATGGGAGACTTTGTGTACCACAAGACGAGAACTTGAGGAAGACAGTTCTTGAGGAAGCCCATCATTCTAAGATGACCATACATATCGGTGGTGACAAGATGTACAAAGATATGAAGCGAGTTTTCTTTTGGGCTGGAATGAAGAAGGACGTGGCTGAGTTCATTTCTAAATGCTTGATATGTCAGCAAGTCAAGACTGAGCAGAAAAAGCCCATTGGACTGTTTCATCCTCTAGAGGTTCCACAATGGAAATGGAAGAGTATCTCGATGGACTCTATAGATGGGTTGCCTAGGTCTAGAAGAGGCAATACCAGTATTTGAGTGATAGTGGACAGACTTACTAAGAGTGCTCACTTCATTCCTGTCAAGAGAAAGAGGACTGCATCATCGTCAGCACTTATTTATGTTAGGGAGATAGTTCGTTTTCATGGGGTACCTTCTAGGATAGTAAGCGATCGTGATCTTATCTTTACTAGTGACTTTTGGAAAAGTTTGCAAGAAGCCATAGATCTCAGTTATGCTTGAGCACGGCGTATCATCCACAGACGGATGGCCAAACCGAGAGGGTGTATCGGATTCTAGAAGACCTTTTGAGGCTTTGTTTCTTGGACTTTGGCGGGACATGGGAGGACCACCTTCCGCTAGTAGAGTTTGTGTATAATTACATCTATCAATCTAGCATTGGCATGGCACCTTTTAAAGCTTTGTATGGACGGCTATGTAGATCACCAACTTGTTGGTGGGAATCCACAGGTAAGCTAGTACTTGGACCAGATATAATTAGAGAGACTTCGGAGAAAGTGGATCTAATTCAAAGACATATGAAGATCGCGCAAGACAGGAAAAAGTCGTATGCTGATAGGAGAAGGACCGACCTTGAGTTCAGTGTTGGTGACATGGTATTTGTCAAAGTATCACCGTTAAGGAATGTTGTTCGCTTTGGGTCAGTAGGGAAGCTAACACCGAGATTCGTAGGATCGTTTCCTATTACAATGGGAGTTGGACAGATGGCATATAGATTAGAGTTTCCCGAGAAGCTTAGTGGTGTACATAATGTGTTTCACGTATCACATTTGAGGAAGTGCTTACATGACACCCCGGCTCCCCTCCTTCGTCGCTTCTGGCTAAGCATCTGGAGGCGACCAACGGGAGGTAGCGTAGCTCTTCTGGCGAAGCTGCGAGTTCATGAGCAAGTGAATGAACGAGCCAGTGAGCTACGAGTGAAGTACAACAGTCGCCCGAAGTGGTGGAGCCGAGCATACTTGAGGAAGTTGAAGTGGAGCGAGATGCCGTAATTACACGAGCCCCTACGTGCATCCTTGGATTGGAGGTCAAGAGGTTACGCAACAAGGAAGTCAAGTTAGTCAAAGTACAATGGGGAAATGATCAAGGGGATGCTATTTGGGAGATGGAAGCTAAGATGCGTACGTTATATCCTTTTCTGTTTGAGGGTATGTTCTTAATTTTCCCTTTTTCTACCACTTTGTTTATACTTGTTCTATCGTTTAAGATGTCCTCTTGATTATATCATTGACCTTTAGCTAGGAATATCCTATGATTGTAAACATGTGTTTGAGACATGTTATGTTTGGTGGATGCAAGTGTTTGCTCGTGGATGCATTTACACACACACCTTAGGCACTAGATCGGCTCAAGTCACTTTCACATTGCATATGCATATATATGTTTGGTTATGGATGAGATTGAAATTGGACGTGTTATCATATGAATGTTGCATATGGATGAATGATTGTGCACTCATGTAGAGGTTATGAAGTACACTAGGAATAATTGCATACATAATTGGACTCATTGCACTAACATAATTCACATTAAGGAGGTCAACTGAATTAGTAGACCGCCTGATTTTGCATTAGATAAGGAACATATACACGCACACTTTTGCATAAGTTCATATAGCGTTAGAAATATTTTTTAAGGACAATGGATGCATGTGAATGATGGTTGAGAAGATGGATGTTGGATGGTAGGATGCATTCTTCTTAACTTAGAGATTTCGGGGATAAAATCCTTTAAGGAAGGGAGAATGTAACACCCCATATTTTTCTATGAATATTAATAGACGAATTAAAAGAATACTTAATTTTAAAAGTGAGAATTAAGTAAAACAGACTATACCACTGTGTTCGTCTCAAAATTCTGGTCAAGATGGACCCAAAGTTTGCAATAAACGGATAATGTATGAGAAAGTTATGGACCTTGGAAGTTTGTATACATATAAGGGAAATATACGTATATATATAAATTAATAAAATAAAATTCAACCTAAAATTCAAGAAAAAAAATTAAAAATAGCGGAAGCAAGAAGGCAAAACGCCAAACCGACCTATTTTATGGGTCGACCCGAGACATACTGAGTCAACCCCAGGGTCAAATCAGGGTGTTTGGAATCGGCCCCGTCAGCCTAGAATGGTCCGTGAACGAAAGTTTGTGTTTTAAGGCTTATGTGTCGCACTGTTGTTGGCTGGGTGACATGTCTCTTTGGTTTAGATGGCTCTGATGACTCCTAAGCTAATCTAAAGGCCAAGGTTTGCCTAACACACCTATAAATACATATCCAAACATAAACCCTAATTCTATTATTCATTCTCATGGCGCCTCCATGCCACCAAAATCTCATCTAAACCTAGCTGCCACTAAAACCTAAATCAAATCAAAAAGTTCTTCATCAACCTAGAGGATTAATCAATATCAAGTTAGAGTTCTTCAACAACAACAAGCGATTCAGTTACCTTTTCTAACCCAATAGCTGTAAGTTTAGTTATTTTTAGATTTGAACACCTAAATCTTGTCTTGACATGTAATAAGATGAAATTGAGACTATGCCTGATTCTAAGTTGTTCTTTTGCTTCTATTCTCATTCTCATGATGCTATTATCATCAGTTTATCTTATTGTACATCAGTTTTTCATGTTCATGATGATATTCTTATCAAGTCTTAGCCTTCATGCCTGTGATGATATTTTCATGCCTATTTTCTCTGTGTTCTTATTTTATGCAACTTTTATCTCTCCTTATTTATTTTCTTTTATTGAACCTGGGTTAACTTTGAACCTAAGCTGAAATTGCAAAATACGAACGTTTAGAATACAGGGAATACTGGGTATTGCCTATTTGGGTGAATTTATGGGCATAACATGTTTGGTGGAATTATTGGGCATAATTTGTGATTCATATTGGGTATTATTATTATTATTATTATTATTATTATTAATATTATTGCAAGTTTGGTAAATTGGCATGTAAATCAATATTTGGGCATATGCAAATTGGCATGTAAATCAATATTTGGGCATATGTAAATTGGCTTGTAAATCAGTAATTAAGCGTATGTAAATTGGCATGTAAATCAATAATTGGGAATATGATTATTGGCATGTAAAAATTGGAATTTGGACATAATTAGCAAGTATACAATTTAATTAAATCTAATGGCCGCCTAAGACATGAGGTTAGATTTGAGTTGTGGTGTAAGGTTGCCCGGAACCACCCGGCACAACCAACAACGGCAATGACAACAATCTAATGTGAGAGGTCAAAGGCGAAGATAAGGTGGGTAATAATGCCTGACACGAGGTTAGAATGAGTTTGTGGTGTAAGGCTGCCCAGAACCGCCCGGCACATCCAGCAACCGCAAACAACAAGTCTAATGTGAGAGGTTAGCGCATTGAATGCTTGAACCCGAGGATGGAATGGGTTTGCGGTGTAAGACTGCCCGGAACCGCCCGGCACAATCCAGCTACCGCAAATAAGTCCGATGTGAGAGGTTGATGCATTAATAAATAATTAATGCTAAACAAACATGTTAAGTATGGTAGGGTTAATTCAACATGCAACACTTAACCAATATGACATGACAAGTGGGTGGGTTAAGTAACTCGACTGGATTAATGACACTTAACCAATATAACATGATGAATGGGTGGGTTAAGTAAACTTGAATTGATTGATTGACGACACTTAACTAATATGTGGGGCATACGAATAGACCCTAGGAAAGCCCTAGTAGCAGGACCCTTTTCAACAGTAACCCGTATTAGGTATCAACGGGACCCTGAGCTAGGCAAGGTGGGGCACGATTACTGGGCTGATTATAAGCGGTCAAAATAGCGGCAGGTGGTACGGCAGTGCAGGTTCCGACGGATTACGGGCGTGCACGTAATTCTGGCATGGGAAAATTTAGACACTGAGTACCAAGTAGGTATAAAGCTGTGCACTCTAGAACTGTATCGGGTTGCCACCCTAAGAAATGGTACACCCTATGGTGGGACCAGCACAGGTATCTACAAGTAGGGGCCGGGTTGATACAAATGCATGCGGAACGTTATGAGTAGGAGCCGATCAATTAAGATAGGTACGATGGGGACAGGTAAACTATCAATATGAGGTGGGACCCTTATCATGAGATATGTACCTATAAAATTATCATGTGGGAAATGGGGATCACTTATCTTGTTTTGTAACAAATGGCATTAGTTGAATACTAGTTAGGTGGTGCAGAGAAATTAAGAATCAGTACGATACCTTATCATGTTCTAGTCTTATCTTATGCTTATCTCATTATCTTGCAGTGCTTATTATCATGGTTATGTCTTGTATCCAGTTTATTCATGTCATGATACCTTTACTTGTTTACATGCTGAAAGTCACTGGACTTACCGGGCTTTATGTCTGACTCTGTTTTTGTTTCGCCTTCTCTCTTTCGTCCCCCCACCCCCACCCCCACCCCCAGATCCACAGGGAGGGAATACCACCGCTTAGTTCAGATTCATTTCAAGCTCGAAGATTGTGATGTATTAATTTGGACTCTTGGCTTTACTGCTATGGCTGGCTACTGCTTAATTGGGGAATTATGTTATGTTATTTTGTATTATGCTTCTTTTCAGAAACAAGACAGATATTTGATGTAATGGGTTTTTATGTTTTGGTGTTGATGTTTGAAACAACCCTTATGAAAGTTTATCCTATTATGCTACTATGGAATAAAAGTTCTAATTGTTTTCCGCTGCTTAAATTTGTCTGTTTTGTAATTTTATCTATTCTATACTCCTATGACCCACACTAAAGTTAATGCATCCCCTTTATGAGTGACCTTAATGGAGGTGGGGTGTTACAAAAATTCTTCATAACATTAAAGGCATTCATCTCAAGTTTGTTAATGCTTTTATCACCAAGTTTGTTTAGATGTTCAACTTGTTACAAAGTATAATACGCTTTATGAACTAATGGGAGTAGATCAGAACATAGAATGTTTGTTTTAACTTGGTCATACTCTCTTGTAATCCTGAAAGTAGCTGCATCAACTTGTTTCTACGATCATTTTCAGGAATTTTCTTAAGAATCCCACATGAACAATTCCTCAAAGCACCAAAAGAACATTCAGGGAATCCTTCAAGCATTTGAAATTGGTCCCAAACACCCTTCAAGTGAGAATAATATTCAGCAATACCGAATTCATTTTGATGAGTAGAGGTCAAAATTTGATGCAATTCAAAAATTCTTAGTGCTTTTGTTTGACCAAACCTCTCTGCTAACTCTCTCCATAATTATGCAGAAAAATTGACAAACCTAAAGCTCTCAGATAAAACCTTATCGATTGAAATCAAAATCATAGACATCACCATATAATCGTTTCTAATCCACTTCTGGTAATCAGGTGAATTAACAAAAGGCAAAGGTAGGGTTCCATCAACAAATTGTAGTTTATTTCTAGCAATTAAAGCCATCTTAACCATTCTAGACCAATTAATATAATTCGATCTAGTTAGAATATGATTTCCAAGTTGCATACCTGGATGATCTGAATTAGAAAGATAATAAGGATCGTTGAAATTTACTCCCTGATTTTTTTGAATCGGCACTTTAGTTCTAGTCGAATCAGAATTAAAATTCACCATTTAGATCTGAACACTCGAAGAAGAGGAAAACATAAGATCAATTGATTTGAAGAAGATTCGACCGCAAAATCACCTGCTCTGATACCATGATGAAAAAGATCTCGAGCGGAAAATCTGAAACTTTATTACGACCTCCAAAAGGTATAGTTAAAGTCAAACAAGAAACAACATATATCAAAATACAAAGTATACGAAATGGGCTAAAGCCCAGTACGAAAATAAAAGGCCCAAACAAAGTAGAAAACAAAACAATATTTACTACTCTACAATAGATAAACTAAAATACTTAAAATGACAACAAAAATAGTAACACATCTTATGGTCATGTTGCTTCTTTTGGCGACTTCAGCGGTTCTCTTATCTCTTAAGCACAAAAACAAAAAATTATCTTAGAGTCATAAATTCATATGGGAATAAAGCTAGTTAATGTACATATTATATATTAATCCTTTCGGTTTTTGTATTACAGGAAATCGTAAGTTAGATGTCACTATCAAAGCAATAAGTTCAATATCTTTTGCGGTAAACATGACAAAAAAATGCAGTGATCTTCGTACTAACAAAAGTTATGACACTGGTTACTTGAAACATTATTGGTACGGCTTGAATTGCACATGCTATTTGCAAAATTAAATCATTGCCTTAATGCAAATTTGCACATTATGTTTACATGGCCTATGTTTTTTCATCTACTTTATCATTGTGCAATTATGATGTATACTCTTGTGTATATGCTTATTTTTGCACTTTTTCAATGAAAAATTCACCTGTTCCAAGAATTGCATGGTATCATGGACCAAAATAATCTGACTCCTTGATTTCATGTGGGTCCCAATGAAATCAATGGGTCAGATTTTTTTTGGTTTATGGGACCATGCAATTTTCGGACCAGATGATCTACTCCCACTTTTTCATATACGCAAATTAAATCATTAGCAAGTTAGCTAATACTTCATTTTTTTTTTTTTTGATTGGGTACATAATTGTATCTATATCTGAACTTTATATATGCTCATTAATTATAATCTAACCATATGCTCATTAATTATAATCTAACCGTATGCTCATTAATTATAATTTATATGCCATATTTAATGTTTATATATATTAGAAAACTTTACTTCATTCAAAGTACAATTAATCTATCTCTAGATTAAACACTATTATTGTCGAATATTGTTGTAAGTTTGTAGGGGATATGGTTACCGCTACAAATATTGTGTTTTTGCTACTGGCAATGCTTCTTGTTGCGGTTTCAGGTATTTCATGTCTATTTGAATATATATACTAAAATATACGAAACCTGCATACAGCTATCTTGTGTCTAATTATTTAATTATTAGGAAATATTAATGTTGCTGAGCACAAAAGACCAGGATGCCACTATCCAATGCCAGACACTTGGATGTTTTGTTCACCCGTAACATGTAATGAAATATGCGTTGGTAAAGAATATGACAGTGGTTATTGTAAGCTTTATTGGTATGGTTTAATTTGTACATGTTGTCTACATAACTAGAACGATTTTTGATTTGTATAACTGTAAAATTAGCTGTGACGTCAAATTTCTTTCTGGTTAATCCAAGATTATGATGGTTTGTTTGATGAGAACATGTTCCATATAGAATTACTAAAGGCTTATTCTGTTAATTGCCTCATTATCTTTATACACCCCATGCTATAATTAAACATAATAAAATTTTATTTATTATGTTACCATTTTATAGACTTGTACCACGGACGTACTCCATTTATCTTGTAATCAAATTTTTTCTTTTAATTTTCTAGCAAAATCATAACTGTAAAATCATGTCTAATTCTATGTTAAAAATAAAATCAGAATATTTTGCGTAGTAAAAGCGTTAAAGGAAATGCTTAAATGCAATCACAAAAATTAACAAAACGTATAACAATGCAATCTTGATATTAATGGTGCGTTTTTTGCGAACGGTAACAGATATTTGAAAGTGACATTTGAGCGTGACACAATAATGAACAAAAAATGCGTTTTTTTGCTCCAAATGGGGTATTTGAGCGTGATATTTGAACGAGATATTTGTACATAATATTTACATATACTGTTGTAAACGGAGAAGAACAGAGTGGAAAATGGACCGGCGTCGAACGCTAGTAGTTCATTTTCCAACTGTCAAAATGACCGTGGTTGGGCGTGGTTTACCACACACACGCGTCGAACGAGAACACAACTGAAATGTGCCAATTTTTAGCTGCAAACGGTACCTAACTAACACTGAGCCTACATCATACTTGAAACTGTTAAAAATTATACCATTTTGTGATGCTCCACCCGAGACCCACCATAATAAAGAGTATTACTAGGTAATGATGTCTATTAGAGCGGGGAGTAGGGTTGGTTAAGGGCGATCACTCATAGATTTGCTTTAGGAAGTCTTAAGTACATCGAAGAAGTGCTCGCTTATTTTTTCTAGAGGCTCTTAATATTTACGTAATACAATTCCACTGTGGCTGCAAGATCTGCTTAGAACATGGTACATGTAAATACACAATTACAGATCACGGAACAGTTACATAATATTACATCGATAGAGTATAACAAATACATGAGCTACAAAACAAGACGAAAAAGCTTCAAGAAAACAATATTTTTCAATACGTACGATTGGTAATACCATTATTAGTAAATCAAACTGCATGGAGGTAAAAAAAAAATTATGTACAAATGAAATGTATGTCATATGTCATATCATGCCCTTCGTATGTCGGCCTTTGCTCCAGCCTTCTTAACTTCGCCATGTCGCGCCCCTTGCCACCTGAACCGCTAGACCCAGCACGTTCTCTTCACAACGCCCTAGCTCAGAGTTTTGGGGATATGCTACTGTTATTCCGTCCTAGCATTTTTCGGTTCTAGTGCCACTTCAATATCTGTTGCAGGAAACCCTTAAAGCTAAAGAATCATTTTCTCATTTTTTCTGAAATTTTGAGATCGCATTGCCCTTAAAATTGAAAGAAAAAGGTATTTCAAAATTATTTTAGTCCATTGATGTTATTATAAACATATAGAAATAATCATCTCGAAAAGCTAAATGAATATAACTTTATTACTTAAAAATATAGTTATATATTGTATCACCCAAATGCAAAATTAAGTCATTTTAAATCTAACCTCATTTGCATCATAAAAAAACTATATCATAAATAACGAAGCTATGTGCATATAGCTTTCCATCCTGAATTTTATTATATTCGTTTTTTCCTATATTTACTATACCAAAAACATTTCATAATTAATTTTTAATCTTATAATCACATAAAAGCATTTTTGTATTAATTTTTATTATTTGTGAAATGTCAACGTGTGTCCTTAATTTA
Source organism: Allium sativum (assembly GCA_030737875.1). NCBI lineage: Eukaryota > Viridiplantae > Streptophyta > Magnoliopsida > Asparagales > Amaryllidaceae > Allium > Allium sativum. The sequence goes on from CM060913.1 coordinate 43,030,163, forward strand.
AAATATTTGATCATTTTCCAACTAAATCATAAAACTTGTTCTTGATTTACATTATGAAAGTCGTTTGTCCTTAGATCAAATTTTGTTTTAAAATGTATCCCTGAAACAAATTTCCACTTAGAAAAAATTAAAACAATGATTAAAATTTTAAAAATTGTACTATCAGCAATGTCTATCATTAGGTACTCTAAAACCAAGTACCCAAAACGTGTCGCTTACAAATGTTAATTACTTTAATCAAAATTTAAAAAAAAAAAGAAAAAACAGTAGAAACAAATAACAAGTTAAAAATGCAGTTAGGGAATTTTTGGATTAAACAAGGTAGGAAGAGAAAATGATAGGTTGCACGTTTTATTTTCTAATTAGTGGGGGGTGAAGAGCAAATAAAAGAGTGTTAATAGACGCATCCGTAATCTAATTGATTTTATCTTATTATGCTACAGCCTACAAACTATTTGATGTTTTAGGCCGCGTCAGTCTGTACTTGATACGCTTTGTTCCATATTGACAATTTTTCTACCTTCATGTATTTTAATATTAGAAAGTAACACCCTCTTCCATTTTTTAATGCTTGTTCATAATCCATTTTGGATAGTCTTCAGTTTTGTCCTATTATCTTTCTTTTCTTAGCAGTTTTGCTGCTAATATAAGTTGGATGATTTTGAGGCGTTTGTTCTAATCATCGACTAAAGGTTGTTGTTGTAGATATCCATTGAGCTTATATCGATTTAGGAAAAAAATCATCTTTAAAATCATCTCATTCTTGCTTTAATTCCTAGGTCTGTACTTGGATCTTAGATCTCTCCTTTGAATCCTCTATTAGCTACAGTTGCCAATCGAGATTCTTTGTTGTCTTCTTAGTTTATTAATTCTTTCTCTGACCGCACGCATAGTAATAGACATACGCATAGTAAAGCTATTTCTATTAACACCCCTAATTTTGTTGTTTTCACCTCACTACAAGTTTAAAAAAATACCTATTTACCCTCATTTGTTATTAAACCTGACATATTTATCATTTCATTTTATTGTGCATTTTAATTTTAATGAAATGACAAAATAAGACAAGAATAAAGTTGACTGCAGAACAAAAAAAAGATGTTATATTTTACACTTGATTTTTTTTTCTTAAGGTTTTTTTTTAAGAATTTGATATACAGTTCAATCGTTTCTTTAATTAAATGGAAATCTAAATTTTTAGACCACGCTATCGATGTAAATAATAATACATTAATTACGAATTACAATTTTGTTGTTTTAGATTTTCACTCTTCTTTCATTCCATTAATAATATTAAAATGATTTTTTTAAGTATAAAATAAATGGTAGTTTCGGTTTATTTTGGGGTGTGAAAAGCAAAATATCAGGTGTGATAAATTTTGTTTAAATAGTGGGGTCTGAAAGATAATGGTTAAGGTGCGAATGGATCTAGCCGCATAGTAATGTTGTAACTTATAAGCCTTGGAATAATAATCCTGTAAACTTATACACGACATTTTAGAAACCGCACGCATTAAAGCTATAAATAATGTTCGGGCTTCGTGAATTTCTAATGAATAGGGTTGTGTTCATGCTTCTCCTGTGTGCAATCCTTACACAGTTTTTTCCTTTTGTGAAATTTAGGGAGACATCCTTATTATACCTTCACATAGTAAAGCTGGACTCTGTCAGAATTTCAATGTAAATTTCGTACCTATTTTCTAGAAATGAATAAAACTATTGCTGATATGTCAGCAACTTTTATAAATAATTGTTGATATGTCAACAACTTTTATGAAATGTTGCTGATATGTCTGCAACAATCGAGAATAAAAAACAGGGAACTAATTTGCACTGAAATTTAGTGAAAGACTTTTCGTGTATTTTAAACCTTAGTAAGGACCTGTACCAAAAGTACCCTTTTTTCAAAGCCGATCAGTTTTGAAAGTGACCGCAAACACTCATGATTATAACAAATAATAAGTGCAATTTTACAAGGATTTAACGGGGTGTCAAACCACTAAATTCGGTTTTTAAGATGAACCGTCCACCACATTCGGTTTTTAAGGTAGACCGTCCACCACTATCCTATTAAGGTTACAACACTGGAGCTAGACATTTTCTAGGCTACAACATGACTATAACTTCACGTAGGGAGAATAAGACATAATACAGTGCATACTACAATAAGGAATTCATATTACATTTAGAATTCCAAAACAACACTAACATACTTACATAACAAAGAAATATCATAACAGTACTACTATAGCATGTGATGCCGCTAAGTGTAACATCAAGCTCTGTAGAATTTAGACCTTAGCATCGCGTATAGCTATACCAGACAGCATTACATGATAGAGCCTACACACAAAATCCATCCATCAGAAGAAGGACGAATGAAGCAGTGCACAGTATCAAAAGTAGGCAAAGACCAATAGTCTAAACTCATCACAACCAAGTTTGACAAGGGGTAAAAATAGCCAGTAGACCATCGCATGTTGGGTGAGCACTGCCTGGCCGACAAGGAAGCTATTGAACTTCCTTGGCCATTTCAGCAAAGATACGAGCTAAGCTTTAGTTGGATTGCTGAAAGAAACGAAGAAGCAGATAGATCCAACACACCATGTTAACCGAACAAAACTCATCCCAACATATTTTCATGGCAAAGTACCGTAGGCAACATTGTAACTTAGTAGATTCCAAAGAAGGCAAGTGCAATGACTTCCAACCTTACTTCGGCAGTTTGCGAGCCAAGGCTTCACCATGGTGCCAGGGAAGTAAACAAAGGCAAATACAAACTATTGAAACAAACTCCTATGCCCAAGATTAAAAAACACCAAACTCCAAGAATGAACAATCAAAACCCCAAAGACCAGAACTGCTGACTTAAACACATGCACATGTAACTGTTACTACCAAAATAATCTTGACACAAGACAATAGTGAAGGGGTGAAGAATTTGAGAGCGGCTCAGGCCGATACCCACTCCATAAAGAAGGGGCCTGAAACCTATAGAGTATCAGTAAAAGTTCATCCGACATGATCTACCCGTCAGGAATTAACCGATGTAGCGCCAGAACATTAAAAGAGGAAGAGTATCGGGTCAGAGCATAATGATGGTCTATAACCAACCCCTGATAAAACATCCCCGCAAGTGAGGAAAGGGGTTACCTTCTTAAGCAACATGAGTGTCACCGGAAGCTACCTTCCAGGGAGTCAAACCAGAAGGTTAAATTGAGACTCAAGCGAGGATACACGCTACTTATACTAATCCACCTAGTACCTGAACCATCAACGTTTCTAATTTGGCGAATATACACGTACATCGCGAGGGCGGGCCCCTCCGAGTACCCACAATAAAGCCGAAAGCCTACGATAAAGGACCGATAGCTAGATGCCCTAGACCAAGAAAAATAGCGACCGACAGGAATCGTTCAAGCCCAACAACCTACTGAAAGAGAGACCCCGGGTTCTCTATAAGTAGGACCCCAGAAACCACGTGAAAAAAGGATGAACCTTTTATCTCTCAATTTAATTCCTTCCTTCTCAAGGGGAGAAAATCATCAATTCTTGTAATATATCTACAATCTATGAATGGAGAATTCTGAGTCCCATATAACTTGCGATTTGATAATCTTGTAGTATTGTAATGATGAAACAGGGAGTTAACACTAACCTTTCTGATGAGGAGATCAACCAAGGCGCTCCGGCTGCAGAGGAAGAGGGCTTTGTGGAAACATGAAGCCCCCTTCTCATCGCCTTAAAGGCCACCATGATTGATCTATACAAAATTGTACAAGAATTCCTAACCCGATCCTTTTCATGATCCAGATTCCTCTTTTGGGAAGACCTGACACGAGATGATCATCGAAGTTAATGAATGCTGTGATGCCTTTGTCCATGAAGTCAAAGGAAACGTTAGCTTTTTTTCTTCTTAATGGAATACACAATGTCGTTGTCATGGCTTAGAGACTTACCTATTCCAGATCAAGGATTATATCCTGAGGACTCTGAGTCATGATCACGACAAATTTCATGAATGCATATGTCGCATACCATAATCCATGTGTTGACGAATAATGTCATTAACATTTTGGCGCTAGAAGGAGGGTTGAACCTCCGACCTTGTGGTTAATTTGTCTAAGCTAACTAGATGAATTTATCATACCATGGAAGGAAACAATGAAACTGAGGGCCAAGCACTCAACTCGAATGATAATGAGAAAGAAGCCACACCCAATCCACAACTACCACTAAAATCAAACGCCACGGAAGATAATGTCGTAAGAATCTCCATCTTGGAAAGGCAACTTCAAGAAATGCAGGCTCAAGTCAATGCTGTCTAGGCACAAAAATCCTCAAAGCTCACTAGATCCAGTCAGAGAGAGACGAATGAATCTCCAAAAAGAAAGGCTCCCGTTCAACAGTCGGAAGAAAAAGGGAAGCCTCAGGCAACTTCTTCCAAGAAAAAGAAGTCTCATCTGATGGGAGTAGATCATCAAGGGAATCAGTCCGAGCAGGAATAGTCTGGGAGCTCCACTTGCTAAGGCTATGATCCCAAAAGGGAAAACTATAACAATACAGAAGCTTACATCAGAGATGTCACTCAGAAGACCATCAAGGACTTGTTGGGAAGCAAGGGGAAGAGAACCCAGGATGACAAGGTTAATGACAACGAAAGAGTGGCACCGTTCATTGACGAGATTATGAATACCATAATACTGTCAGGAGTCAAAGTTCCCATCATAAAATATCTGGGAATAACTAACCCCGACGATCATCTGATGGCTTTCGACAGCCAGATGGATCTTTACAATGCTTCCGGAGCCGTCAGGTGCCGCCTCTTCCCGGTGACCTTTCAAGTGGCTGCGGCGAAGTGGTATTGCCAGTATTGGGAAAACACCTTTCACTCATGTAAGAAATTCTCCTACGAATTCTCCGTGCAGTTCTGCATTTGCAAAGATCCAACCGCAGACTATACAGTCATCGCCAGCATCAAACAGAGACAAGGGGAGTCTCTAGGGGACTATCTGAAAAAGTTCAACATCGAAGCCTTAAAATCCAAGGATATGAATGACCGCGACAAGCCGATCACTGTACACTTAGGGTTAATTGAGAACACCCCCTTCTGGAAGGAGCCATATATCCACGGCTGTAAAGACTTGCAAGATTTCCACTTCCAAGCCGACAAGTTTATCCGCATGGATAAACTATACTTCACGAAGAGGAAGTTCGAGCCTCGAGGGGAAGGAGTAAGGCCGAACTTCATACGAAAGCTCCCGGAAGGGAATCAGAGGAGGTCGAGGTGGGAAAACTCTAACACCAACTCGGTTGCCTTGAACAAGCCCATATCGTATGTGTATGCTATTGCAAAAGAAAGGGTCAATAACTTCCCAGTCTCGTTCAAAGCCAAAAATTGCCCCGAACCTCATGCCGATGGTAAATACTGCGAGTTCCATAAAACCCACGGGCATAAGACAAGCGATTGCAAGGTATTGGACGAGATTATCCAAAAGCTAATCTAAGAGGGACATCTGAAGGAGTTTGTTTCAAATAAAGCAGCACCAGTTCAACGTGCAGGAAGACAATAGAAGGTTTCGGTAGACGCAATTGGAGTCACTACGGGGGAGAATAACCTAGATCTGGGGCCTCCAGTAAACCGAATCAACGTGATCCATGGGTGACCACACCCTGCTGAAAGCTGTCCGAAGGCAAGGAACCAAAACGCGAAGGAAACCTTGGAGGGAACCTTCTCCATCCAAGAGGAGCCATCATTGAAAAGCACGTGTTATGCCCTCAAAATGCATAACCTCGTGGCCTTTCCGAAAGAAACAAAGAAATGGGCCCGTCACCCCTATAACGAACCCTCATGATAACGGCGCAGATATGGCTTTCGGTCGTTTCTAAAATATTGGTGGATACCGGAAGCGCTGTCAATGTCATCTTCAAGCACGCCTTCGATCAAATGGGAATTTCCGAAATAAAGCTGGAGCCTAGCAATGAACCAATCTCTGAATTCAACAATAAAGGGTCAACTCCAATGGGCCAAATCAACCTTTTGGTTCAAGTGGGGTTATCCCCTCTTCACAGGACTTTTGAAACTCTCTTCGTCATGATTGATCAGTCGTCCTATTACAATGCCTTCTTCGGACAGCCGTCTTTAGAGGAGATGGATGCCTTCGTTTCTTCCAAATATCTCATGTTAAAATTTCTGACCAAAAAGGGATGGGTTACCATTTGGGGAGAGCAGTTTAGCTCCCGAGAGTTGTACTTCGCAACGGTCGAAAAATACAAATGGGAGTATTCTTCGTATTTTGATTCTTTTACTGTTTTTACGCCTTCAGATAAGAGATTGTTACATCCCTCATTTGAAGCCAAGGTAAAAATAAATAAGCCTGACAAATGCACTAATGGTAGGTACGGTTCTTTGAAAAGGAAGTGGAAAAGGTCCAATGAGGTGAACTCAACTGAAGAGGAGGAAATTATCACACATTTAGACTCCAAAGGAGATATCGAAAGAATAAAACCAATAGAAGAAGTAGAAGAAGTAAACGTTGACCCGAAAGATAAATCAAAGGTCATCAACATAGGGAAGAGGCTAACAGAACCTCTCCGAAGCGACTTAATCCACTTCCTCCAACTCAAAAAAGTTGTTTTTGCTGGACCCATTCAGACATGATTGGTATCGATCCTTCAACTATGAGCCACGCATTAAACATTGACCCTTCGATAACCCCGATCCGACAAAAGAAGAGACAATATAATCGAGACCGGATAGAGGCCTTGAAGGAGGAAGTCAAAAGGTTGGAAACTAACGGGTTTATCAGAGAGGTCCATTACCCGAAATGGTTAGCCAATCTCGTGCTAGTGAAGAAGTCCAACGAGAAGTGGAGGACGTGCATTGATTACACGGATTTAAACAAAGCTTGTCTGAAAGATTGTTACCCTCTTCCACGGATCAGTCTGTTGGTTGATGCCACGAGTGGACACAAGATACTATCCCTTATGGATGCTTATTTGGGGTACAACCAAATCCCGATACACAAACCCGACATGGAACACACAAGCTTCATCAATGACTGGGGAATATTTTGGAGAAATGCAGGGGGAACGTACCAAAGGCTGGTAAACAGGATGTTCCAAGAGAAGATAGGGCGTAATATGGAGGTGTATGTGGATGACATGCTAGTGAAATCCACCAAAACAGAGGATCATCTAAAGGATCTGGAAGAAATGTTTGGTGTCTTGAGAAGTTACCAGATGTAGCTAAAACCTCAATAGTGTTCTTTCGGAGTTCAATCAGGGAAGTTTCTAGGATATGTGGTAAGCGAGCAAGGAATTAGCCCCGACCAAATACAAGCCATTAAGGACATGGAGGAACCTAAAACCATCAAGGAAGTCATGAGCCTAAACGGGAAGGTAGCGGCACTCAGCAGGTTCATTTCTAAGGCCACCGATAAATGCATCCATTTCTTCGATGTCATAAAGAAAAAGAAGAATTTTGAATGGAACGAAGAGTGTAGGAAGGCATTCCAAGAATTGAAAGTTTATATGGGAATGCCTCCGGTTTTGTCCAGTCCCGAGAAGGGATAAACTCTATACCTATACATGGCTGTCTTCGAATATGCAGTAAGCTCAGTTTTGATAAGAGAGAACAAGGTGACTCAACACCCTATCTATTATGTTAGCCGAAGGCTAAAGGACGCGGAACCCGATACCCCGTTATAGAGAAACTAGCGTATTGCTTAATCCTCACCGCACAAAAGCTCAGAGGTTATTTCCAAGCGCACCCTATTAAAGTTTTAACTAGCTTCCCACTCAAACAAGTTTTCAGCAAACCGAAGACCTCAGGGAGGCTAATTAAATTGGGTATTGAGCTTAGAAAATACGAAATTGATTTCCATCCTCGAGCAACAGTCAAAGGGAAAGCTCTCGTAGATTTCGTGAACGAGTGTACGAACTTCATTTCAGAATAGTTGATTAAAGAAAATGACTCAAAGACCAAATGGCAACTCCTCGTAGATGGAGCGTCCAATGAGAAGGGAGTAAGGGCAGGTTACATTATAATCACCCCTGACGGACACCACTTGCACTATGCCATGAAGTTAGGGTTCCTGACAAGCAACAATGTTGCTGAATATGAATCCATGATAGCTGGTATGAATTTGGCATTACAGTTGAAGATACCGAGGATAGAAATCTTCAACAACTCACAATTAATGGTAAACCAAATAAAGCAGACATATCAAACCAAAGACAAATGGCTCACCTTATACATGAAGAAGGTAATAATGATGTTTCCCAGTTTGTGGACTTCTCAGTTCATCAAATACCCTATGAGGAGAATAACCAAGCGGATTCGCTAGCCAAATTAGCCAGTTCCCGAGGAGCCCCCGAAATCCTAATAGTGCTGGTGGGATATCAGGAAGTGCCCAGCATCGAACAGGAAGAATCAGAAATGGGAAAAGAGTTATTGGCCTTGACCATATCCCAAGTCTTAAGAAGGGGAGATGGAGAAGACTGAGAAGGAAATCCTGAGAGGGAATCGCCCATAACAGAAACATGCCACCAACAAGAAGCTACGTGGATGACTCCCACAGAGGATTGCCTCCTAAGGGAGATGTTACCCCTTAGTAAGCAAGATGCAAGAAAGATAAAACACCAAGCTCCCACACTCGTGATCATAGGTGGCATTCTTTATAAAAAAAGGACATTTATTTCCTTATTAGGTGTATAGGTTTCGAAGATGGAATCAGCCTATTAAAAGAAGCTCATGAAGGATGGTGCGGGGACCATTCCAACGTGGTTAAACTTGCCAAAAGGGTCATGCGACAAGGTTACTATTGGCCGCGAATGGTTAGTCAAACGGTTGAGTACATCAAGAGATGCGACAAATGTCAGAAGTATTCAAGGGTGCCACGACTTCCTCCCAGCGACCAAACCACTATATCGAGCCCCTGGCCTTTCGATGTATGGGGAATAGATTTAATCGGACCCTTACCACAAGCCAAGAAGGAGCTAGATATATTGTAGTAGCTATCGACTACTTCACCAAGTGGGTGGAGGCGGAGCCCCTTCCTGTTTTCACATCCAAAAAGGTATTAAGATTCGTAATAAAGAATATCGTTAACCTCTTCAGAATCCCACATAAGATCATATCGTACAACGGAACACAATTCGAGAGCGAAGAGTTTACCTGATTCTATGAGAAAAATGGAATCATTAAAAGTTTCTCTTCAGTATCCCACCCGAAAGTTAACGGAGTTGTGGAAGCCGCAAATAAGACCATTAAGACAATCCTTAAGAAACACCTAAATCAAGCCAAAGGGAATTGGGCAGAGGAGTTTCCTCTGGTGCTATGGGAATACAGAACTTCTAACAAAATAGCTATGGGACACACCCCCTTTTCTCTGACATATGGATGTGAAGCCATGCTTCCGATTGAGATCGAAATTCCATCACATAGAAGGGTAGTATACGCATTTGACCCCAATCAGGAGTTAAGAAAAGAATCACTATACTTGATACAGGGACTAAGGGATAAGGCTGCAATCAGAACCGCCAAATACCAAAGAAGGAACACAAAATAATACAATTCGAAGGTTAAAGCTAGAACCTTCACTAAGGGTGAATTAGTACTGCGGAAAGTAATGGCTAACACCAAGAATCCGACTGATGGTCCTATCGGTCCAAATTGGGAAGGACCCCTGATTTCCCATCAAGAAGTCATACCTGGCACATATCGGCTATGTAGACCAAATGGCGATCTTGTTCCAAGGACATGGAACTTGGAACATTTGAGGCTATATTTCTCAACCATAAAAAAATAGAGGACAAGATCTTTCCCTCAAGAAATCATCATACAACTAAGGGCATGGAAACCCTCCCGGTAGCTCGTGAGAAACCCAAAAGGGGCCGAGCTAGAAAAAGGACTGAATCCCTCGTCATCGCCAAATTGGCCGGGGAGAGACATCCCCCCGAAGGGGGGTGATTATGTTAGTCTTTCTCCTTACCCAAACCGGAGGGGGAAGGATTAAAGCATCGAAAGCGTAAGCCGTTGTTTCACACCAGAGATGGACGTGGCGGTGCATCCAAAAATTAGCATGCCCTGCCTCTGCTCGTAGAAGAGTACGCCCTACCTCTGCTCGGGCTAAGCACGTCCTACCTCTGCTTATGTTCTGCGTTATCCACAGAAGGGAGCGCAAACCCCTATCATCGCCTACGATGGTCAGGATAGGGCACCCCTTGGAAGGGGTGGCGTATAAGCCTCTATCAGTGCCTACAATGGCCCGTGTAGAGCATCAAAAGAATGAACCTTAGTTCTGTGCCTACATGGCCCCATCTAAGTTTCTAAGCCCTTATTATTGCCTACGATGGTCAGGATAAGGCACCTCCTAGAGGGAAGTCGGGTAAGTCCTTGGGCCTTGCTTGTGGATAAGCTAGCCAAGTGCTCCGGACGCACAGGCCTAGAGAGTGGCCAACAAAGCACGTACATCCTCTACTATGACAACAAAAGCCCAAGGGGAGGGCTCAAGAAGCACGTACAACCTCTACTTCCCAAAACAAGTCCAAGGGGGATACTCACTTTACTAAAACCGGAGGGGGTCCCGGTTCTCTATACTTATACCCGAATCTGGGTCGATTCGGCGCTTTACTAATGCCGGAAGGGTTTCCGGTCCTTAATTAAAAAATACCCTAATCTGGGTGGATTCGGCTCTTCATTAATGTTAGAAGGGTTTTTGGTCCTTAATCTAAAAGTACCCGAATCTGGGTGGATTCGGCTCTTCATTAATGCCGGAAGGGTCTCCGGTCCTTAATCTAAAAAAATCCGAATCTGGGTGGATTCGACACTTCATTGATGCCGGAAGGGTTTCCGGTCCTTAATAAAAAAATACCCGAATTTGGGTGGATTCGGCTCTTCATTAATGCCGAAAGGGTTTTCGGTCCTTAATCCAAAGATACCCGAATCTGGCTGGATTCGGCTTTTCATTAATGCCGGAAGGATTTCCGGTCCTTAATCTAAATAAACCTGAATCTGTGTGGATTCGGCTCTTCATTAATGCCGGAAGGGTTTCCGATCCTCAATCCAAAGAAATCCGAATCTGGGTGGATTCGGCTCTTCATTAATGTCGGAAGGATTTCCGATCCTTAATCTAAAAAATCCAAATCTGGGTGGATTCGGCTCTTCATTAATGCCAGAAAGGTTTCCGGTCCTTAATCAAAAAATATCTGAATCTGGGTGGATTCGGCTCTTCATTAATCCCGGAAGGGTTTCCGATCTTCAATCCAAAGATACCCGAATCTGGGTGGATTCGGCTCTTCATTAATGCCGGAAGGATTTCCGGTCCTTAATTTAAGAAAACCCAAATCTAGGTGGATTCGGCTTTTCATTAATGCTGGAGGGGTTTCCGGTCCTTAATCTAAAAATACCCGAATTTGGGTGGATTCAGCTCTTCATTAATGCCGAAAGGGTTTCCATTCCTTAATCTAAAAATATCTGAATCTAGGTGGATTCGGCTCTTCATTAGTACCGGAAAGGTTCCCGGTCTTCAACCTTTAAGTCCCTGAATCTGGGTGAATTCGGCTTCTTAATCTTGATCCGTCTGAGTCTGGATAGTATTCAACTCAACATCATTATTGGAAAGAGTTTTCAATCTTCCATCAAGGCCTGAATCTAGGTCACTTCATTCCTCCACAAGGCGTCGAAAGTGAATCTCTTTGGCAGAAATTATGGCATAACTTAACATTGGAAAGAAATTGGCAAACAAATAGGAGAAAGCCCAGAAAAAGAAGCTTGACTTGGAAAGTCGAAGACACCCCTTCACTAGGGGGGCAAATGTTACAACCAAAATGATCTTGACACAAGATGACAATGAAGGGATGTCAAATGAACGTAAGGAAGGGATTAAGAATTTGAGAGCGGCTCAGGCCGATACACCCTCCGAAAAGAAGGGGCCCGAAACCTACAGAGTATCAGCAAAAGTTCATCCGACGTGATCTACCCGTCAGGAATTAACCGATGTAGCGCCAGTGCATTAAAAGAGGAAGAGTATCGAGTCATATCATAAAGATGGTTTGTAATCGACCCTTGAAAAAACGGCCCCACAGGTGACGAAAGGGGTTACCTTTATAAGCAACATAAGTATCACCGGAAGCTACCTTCCAGGGAATAAAACTTGAAGGTTAAACCGAGACTCAAGCGAGGATACAGGCTACTCGTACTAATCCACCTAGTACCTGAACCATCAACGGTTCTAATTCGGAGAATATACACATACATCGCGAGGACAGGCCCCTCCGAGTACCCTGATAAAGCTAAAAGCCTATATCCGAGAGCCTACGATAAAGGACCGACAGCCTGATGCCCGAGACCAAGAAAAATAGCGGCCGACGGGAATCGTTCAAGCCCATCAACCTACTGGAAGAAAGACCCCGGATTCTCTATAAATAGGACCCTAGAAACCCCATGAAAAGAGGACGAACCTTTTATCTCTCAATTTAATTTCTTCCTTCTCAAGGGGAGCAAATCATCAATTCTTGTAATATATCTCAATCTATGAATGGAGAATTCTGAGTCCCATACATCTTGCGATTTGATAATCTTGTAGTATCATAATGATGAAACAGAGAGTTAACACTAACCTTTCTGATGAGGAGATCAACCAAGGCGCTCCGGCTGCAGAGGAAGAGGGCTTTGTGGAAACATGAAGCCCCCCTTCTCATCGCCCTAAGGGGCCGCCATGATTGATCCATACTCTCATGTTGAGCCTGACGTTTCCTGGACATTGATGTAATGAAATCGTACACGATCCTAACCCGGTCACTGTCATGATCCAGATTCCTCTTTTGGGAAGACCTGACACGAGAGGATCATCGGAGTTAATGAATGTTGCGATGCCTTCATCCATGAACTCAAGGGAAATGTTAGCCTGTTTTTTTTAATGGAATACACAATGTCATTGTCATAGCTTAGAGACTTACCTATTCTAGATCCAGGATTATATCCTGAGGACTCTGAGTCATAACCAAGGCAAATTTCATGAACGCATACATCGCATACCATAATCCGGGTGTTGACGAAAAATGTCGTTAGTAGTAACATTATCAGCACCCCCAAGATGACATACATTCGATACCCTACCTACACAAGCCCCATCATGACCACAGGAGTGAGACGCGAAGCTTACTACTGGGGTGAGACGCAAACATTATCCACTATTGAAACCAACTCCCTTGCACTATTGGTGTCTCTATTACACGACTAACTTGTTCTCTCATCTTATTTGCATCAGTTACCAACGACAACAATTGATATGTTAAAAGTAACAAAAATATTAAAAATATTTTACGATGGTTACAATTTGCAACCGTAGAAGATACTGTGACGACCTGGCGGAAATTCGACGCATAATACATAATCATGTATTACTCGCCAAAAACCAAAGTATCGAAACCTCAAATAGTTAATAGAAAGAAATTAGAGGGTGAGAAATAGAAATAAAAAAAATATTAGAATAAAAGAAGACAAACAACACAGAATCAGAGTATAACATAATCTCACATCGGAACGAATAAAATATAATATATCAACAACTCTTTACTCAAAAGAAACTGTATATATGATTACAACATCAGAGTATACACTAGATCAATACAACACATACAATAGGAATAAATAATACCAAAAAATACGGGTATATGCCTCGACTCTAGCTTGTCTCCTGAAGCTCCAAGCGAAACCTAATTTGGAAATATATTTAGTTTGACCCGAGCACATTTTAAAGCAAAGCAAAATCAACCCAGATCGGTCTAGAATACTTTCAGTGATAAATTCATAACACAAACATCTTGCTTAACTTTAGAAACCTTTTGAAAGAATGGAGCTCTCGTAAGACACGACACATAAAATTTCTTATATCATAAATTCATCAACCCGGATCGGTCTAGAATGTGTCTTGCTGATCGACACATAAAATTTCTTACTATAATACCATAAATTCATATTTTAATTGAGTATTTTTGATGATTTTAGTCTTTATAAATTAGAGTAGAAAAATAAATCTAAAAAATACATTTTTTTATATCTTAAATTGCCTCGAAACTTATTGAAGTGAACAAAGCATTAAGCTATTATTAAATTATAAATTACATTGCATGAAAAATAATTTAAAATAGAGGAAGAGGGTGTAGCAATAATTGAGAAAGAATTTAATACGGAGACCATCAAGTTTCAACTTGCTTTCGGGGGTTATGCGCACTTCTAAATTCAAATCCAAGTCACCAACAGTATAAAAGTCATGGGAAATTGAAAATGAAAGGTCAAATAGAGAAGCGAGAAGAGAGATGAATTCCTAACTCATCTTTTATGATATAAATCAATGTTATCATGACCAGACCGGTCGGACCGTTAGAACCGTGCATGTTATTTTTTGACAAAATTTAAAAAGATAAAGAATCGGTGCATGCACAAACATGTTACATGCTAGATCAAAAGCAGAGAACTAGACTCAAAACCATACTAGACGTTGTGTGAACTATAACATAATTATTAAATAGCCATTTACATTTTAGTTAGAAGACATATTATCTTCTTATGTGAGCATTATAGTATGAAATACACTATTACTGTGGATGTTAACATATTAAATTATAAGCCTAATTAACACTTACATGTTGTACCAGTAAATAGAATAATCATAATATGTAACAATATTACTATAGTCCAACATATCAAACTAATTCATGTTGGAAATATAAAAGTTAGCTGGTAGAAACAATGGAATATCATTTGCAATTGTTTTTGTATGCAGATCATAAACAATTTGTTTGCAGATCTAATACCTAATGTATACCTGAAAATACCATTTGCAAAGTTGCTCCATAAGCTTAGATTTAATCAAATTATTATTTGTAAGGTTGCATCATAAGTTTGGATATGCAAAGTTGTTTTGTCCCACATCTCAAGGAAAAAGAATCAGCGCCGATCTTCTTGAATATAAATAAGTGACGTCCTATTATGTTCCAAAGTAGCCCATGGCAGTGCGGCATTCATTTGATCCCTCGTAACTGGGCTCTGCCTTTGTTATTGGGCTAAAATTTTGTTTAAAACCCGGTTTATTTAAGGTTGAACCTTGGTTTTCACGGTTTAAATCCTCAAGCCGTGCAAGCACGGTTTTTGTATCTTCCAGGCCGGATTGGGCTACGGTCAACGGTTTTGGCAGTTGGGCCGGCGGCCTGGTCCGGTCCTGATATAGATAGATAGATAGATAGTATAATTATTGGTTTCAACTATATTTTTCATATTTATCTTTCTACGTTTATTCAATGTAATTATGGTGGCAGCTTACATTAACATTCCATTGTGGTCATTTATTAGGAAACGTATTTACTGATTTCTAACACTGGACCTCCGATTCACAAAATGTTTTACACCGTTCCAACCTATTATTTTTATTAAAAAATATTGTGGATAAATATATAACCATAGGAATCCACGAAATAGATCTATTATGTGAATTACAACTTTAAAACTTCATTGTAAATTTTATTTGAGAAAACGTTGCGGTTAGGATAGGATATTTTTTTAATAAAAGTGCACCAATTCAATGAATGTTATAAATGAAAAATCAGCATTAATACACATTCAATAAAAACTTAACGTAAATAAAAATGGATATAAATAAAACGTTTATTCTTATCGTTACTTGTTTTTAGTTTCCCTTGCGGTATATGAAAGGCAAAAACAATTACTGCTGCACAAAATTCATTAATTATAACAACCAACATCCTTGGTTGTTTTTTTTCTCTTAAAGTACTATGCACATGAAAGAAACTCCTAGCTTTACATCAAAGGATAGCAGAAAAAGAAAATGCTTAGCATGGCACATAGTATTAGAAATTAATGCTTTATATTAAGTTTGTAATGTTAATTATATATCAAGAGAAATTGAAACTGTAGAATAAAAAGGTAAACGCTGCTGTAAACTATGAAAAAAACCATAAAGCTTTGAAATCTGTTAAAAGCTTGTAAATAACAAAGCCAGAGTGAAAAATATCTTTGAGCGTGTGACATTGATTAAACAAAGAAAAAAGTTTGAAAAGCTGTGGCACATGAAAAGATATAGAAAATGGCTTGCAGTTTCACAAGATAGTTGAACTCCATAAAAAGGAACTCAACAAAAAAAGGGCATCAAGTGCAAATACACATGATTTCAACTATTACCTTCTCCCTTTCCGTTCTTTCCCCTCGTATCTTTCCCCTCATATGCTACCAATAATATAGACACGTCAAACGGATCGGATCGTAAACGGGTCGAATAGAATTTGACCCGACTAATTTAAGGTACATACATACCCGACACATTTAACCCGTTTCATAAACGGGTTGACCCGACCCAACCCGATTATTTAAAGGGTCAACCCGACCCGATCCATCTACCAAAAACTGCACTGAAAACAGGGAACACACTGCTGACTGCTGTAAAAACTGCACTAAAAACACAAAAACACTGCTGACTGCTGTAAAAACCGCACTAAACTGCACAAAAAACACAAACACTGCTGACTGCTGTAAAAACTGCACTAAAAACACTAATATAATACTCAAAAACCGCAGCGAATAGCACCAGAAATTGATAAAAGCTGCAACACAAATATTTTGTTCGTCCTATGAAGTATGATTGCAAATTATAGCATATTGAAAGTAAACGATTTAGCATATTACAGTTGAAATCGACAAAAGCTGCATCAAGTAGCTAACCTACACCGAATCAGACAATACAAAAACATTATTTACTTCAATGTTCCAAGCAACAGCAAAAGCAAACCATATTGATACTAGCATCAAGGGTTCAGCAAGCATAAATACCGGACTGTAGTTGTAAATAACCTGAAACAGAGACATGAAAATGAAACATCATCCTATTGTTTAGCGACATGAAAGCAGATGGATGTTAATAAAAAAAATCGTGTACAACAGATTGGCATTGCAAATCTAGACGCTAATAAACTAAAACTGATGTGGTAGTTACATAATTCTGGAAGAAATAAAAGGCATTCGGTGTACCAAATATTACAAACATGAAATGTTTAGTCTGTCAAACCAGTTTGACATGGGAATCTTTGCTGGAATGTGCATCTTTACTGGAATGTGTATAACATGAATTGTAGAAACCTACACATCCTAAGAAAGAAGATGACGATAAACAGCCTGAAGCTAAAGAGTGAGGCTAAACATAACTTATTCCTACCCATTTATGTTTTACTATCTTTTACTGTAAGTAGATATTGTTTTTGCCATGTTTCATGTGGCAGAGTTTGATTCCATTTGAATGTTGTAATTCAATGAAGTTATGATAACAAATATGGTTACCACTGCACTTCTACAAAGTACTAACAAATATGGTTTATACTTTCATTTCAGAAAACTGAAAAAAAGCACATAACAAATATGGTTACCACTTATTAAACTCACAACAGACACCGGCTTAACTATATACTATGAATTAGGCATCCATGCCAACAAAATCACTGTATATAAGATAATATTTTCTGTCGCTACAAGATTCAGAAATCAAATCAAATCGTACTTCAATTTTATTGAGAACCAAACACATGAATATCTATTATGAAAACGAAACTACTAATAAAGTAAATAATTGTTTGCATCAAAAGCATTTCAAAGGGAAGAGCGAGCTTAAAAGCGAAAGGTTTCTCGTAATAAATAAGTTAGTTTCAATTATATTGAACAAAAATTGAGAACCAAACACATAAATAAGCTAATATATTGAAAGGTCAAAGATGGTAATGTTATAAGTTATAACGGAATATGCTTGTATTCAAATTGTGGCAGCATGCCTGTAACTAATTGTTTATTCATAATGGATCATAACGTGGGATGATTTAACATTAAGACTGAAAAAATAAAGTAAAAACTGGGTATTTTGGTGCATGTAATAAAATTTTGGATGAAAGCAGGTTTTGTGTATGCCTTAATTATTACGTATGTTGATCAAAAATAATAATAATCAGTTGTCCCAACTATATATTGAATTGAAGAAAAAACTTGTTTCCAAGTTCCAACGACTGAAATATAGATAAATCAAAAAGATTTTATTTTGTGTAATCTATGGAAGTACAACATCAAAATCTAAAGAAATATGTGTCCAATTTGTTAGAAAAAAAAATTAACGTTGAAATCATGAAGCATGTATTTACATATTTCGGGTACAAGACAATTAATAAGAGTAAGAAAGTTAACTAACTTTATTACCAGATGACATAAAATTTATTCTAAGTATTTATTGAAAGCTGATAATACAGAGGGAGAAATTTTGTGAATAGATTGTTTCCTTACAATTTCTAGTGTTTATTGAAGGTGAAAAAAAAAAAACCTGAAATCAATTGATCAATGACCACCTTTGGAGAAGCAGTTTCCTTAGCAATTTTTAGTGTTCAGAAATCCTCAAATCAACCACATTACCATGCTGCATTAATTAAGTAAATATGAGAACCAATGGCAGCTAGAAACGTAAATATAAATGATACATGATGCACAATAGATTCTCCCTTAAACTCAGTTTCAAATGATGCTTGCTGGATGATATTAGCAAAGTTTTTGGAAGGTGGGAACCTATGTGTGCATTAGTTGTAAACACTAGCACTGTAAATGTGAGCATACAAATAAATGATTCACTCAACAAGAATTTTAAGCAGTACGTATTTAAGTAGAGAGCATGTTCACCCATCAACCTCCATGCATTTATAACTAAACCAACTCCTCTCACTCTCGTTTGTTAACTCTCCTTGTTAATTAGCCGAAAAACTTGTGATCCAATTCTGTGAATGTTAGGCACATAATGTACTGCAGTAAACACTCATTTGCAAACATAATGTTATCAAATGTTAGGTACATAAGTAATTAACAAATGGTTAAAAAAAAAACAGCTAAATAACAAGCACACTGGGAACCTATGTGTGCATGCACTTTTATCATTTGCTGATGAGAGTAACTTTGCTTGCAAGGTGAAAAAAGTGTGAGATGCTCCTGCTGCTATGCGCATGTGTATGTACATCAGGCAAATAGAATAAAAGTAAATCAATATATAGATTGGATGGTACTAAAATTTTGCTTTATTTATGGAGAAGCTACCAATTAGAAGAATCTGAGTTCTTTGTTATGAATAAATTACCATAGCACAGGTTCATCTTATGATCTGATTGATGTTCTAAAATACACTTAAGATGTCTAAGTATATCAAACTGATAGCACATAATACCATATGAATATTCAAACTAACAAAAAGTTGGATATTTAAAATGGTACTACATATTCATATTGCAAGCTAGTATACAACATATTACAAATTAATATATGTTAGAATTATGCTAGGTAAGTTATCATACTACATGTCAATGCTCGTGCACACTCATTTTGAATTTATTCCAGAAAATAAGGCCAGCTATTTACAATTGAACTTAAACAAACATACAAAAATGTATTCTCAAATTTGTCAAGAAGTTATCGGGAGAATGGACGGTAATTGAGTTCATATAAATGATATACCCTGAATTTTACTATAAATAAACAGGACATATTTACAGTGCAATTAAGCCGACAAATAGAAGAGACATCAGCACAAATCAGTAGAATTACATCGCTCTGGCACAAATTAAAAGAAGACACCTTTCTATGAAAATAGTCCTTTTCCACTATTCAGCCTTCTTTCTATAAATGCCGACTTATAAAATAGGCATGTATAATTTAAAAAATAATAATCTATTTGCTCGTTTTAAAAACTGAAAATATGCATGTAAAAGTTTGTACATATAAGTGCGCATGCATAAGAGACCACTTGGTTTCTAAAACCTAAAATATGCATGTAAAAAGGTGTGAAATCAATTGATTCAAGAAAAAAATTCTCTAAACTCAACATCAGTAGGTGGACGAGAGTTCGTACTTCTACGGTCAGACTTTTATCATTGCTCATAGGACTTTTGTACGCTGGGAATTCTATTTTTAGCTAGTTTTATAAGTACAGATTCAAGAAGAAGAAAAATCTCATGGGATTAAAACATATTTTAGAGACTGGAGCAAGGAAAACTTGAAAGTAGCATACAAAAATACGAAGGCATCAGAGCACAGAAGTTGGCTTCCTAACAAAACTTCTATAATGATCCAACTAATAACATAAACAACATGAACTGAATAAAGACCTCCTTCAAGCCCTTAATTTTTGAACATGAAGCAACAGAGAAAAAAAAGGGGCGCATGAGTGAAACTGAAGATACGATAGACCATACATATAGCAAAGCATATTATATACCACACTGAAGATACGATTGACCATACATATAGCAGCAGCAACGATATATTATTAAAGTAAAACAAGCAAAGCGTATTATATACCACACTGAAGCTACGATTGACCATACATATAGCAGCAGCAACGATATAGCTCATGGATTTAGTCAATGATTTTCTAGCGTTCTAGGAAATACTAATTCACTATTACAGATTAACCTCACTCAACTGAACATCGTGGACTTCCCATCATGTTAGGTTTTCGTTTTCGTTGAAACCGAATAGGGTTTGGTAAAATCTAAAATCAACAAAAATTAGAAGCCACAACAAGAATTTAAGTTACCTGATATTTGTCGATCATTTCAGGAGAAGAAAAGATGAGTCTGGATTCAAATATTGGGAAGGAGCGGTAAATCTGGCGCCCCTCTTCATCTAAAATCGAAAATCTGGCGCCGCTATTTGTCGAAGCTCCCTTTTTCTTTATCGCGATTTGGGGAAGAATTAGAATTAGGGTTACGTGTTCTGCTGAATACGAAAATAACGTAGGGTAAATGGATTACGCAGTTAGGCGGTTTGCATCGGACTAGAACCGTTTATTACAATACTTAAACGGATTGGGTCTAAATAAATTAAAATTTCAAATGGGTCAAACCCAATCCTTTTAAAGTTAGGGTTAATGGGTCGGGTAATTGGGTTAGGGTCAAGTTTGACAGGCCTACTAACAAACTCAAAAAACCCTTAAAAAAATGTCTAAACCCCAAATCAATTTAGACCAAAGACTGATTTTCAATGTTCGCTCATTAAATTAGGGTTCTGATTAGTCCAATGACTACTCGGTGTAAAAAAGGGCCCATCTCCGCTCCTGGTTGTCTTCGTTGCTGGCCAACGGTTAGCTGTGGTTGAAGCCGTACGGTCGGGTCCAGTCTTAGTAACACAGCTTGATACACATCCTGGCTATACATGCAACATCGAACAACATTAGCTGTCATAAAGTTAAGCCATAGAGTTGAATATTTTTTTCAAGAAAATGTACAATACTTGATAGTTAATAGTACATGTACATTGCAGATTTACTGTATATATAATATATCATTCAACGAATATATTTCACGTTGGCATCATGTCCTGGTTGTTCGGTAATCATAATTTAAAGGTTCAGAAAGCGTTTGTTCAATGGCTTTAACATACGTTGAAAACTAAATGCTACCTCACCACTTTATTAAGTTCTTCAATATAAAGGTGCAAAAACTACTCATGCAAAAACAGCTCATGATACACAGATAACACAATCCTCTTTTGTCGTTGTTAACTTCTTTCATGACGATGGCTTACAACATTGTCGCAACTATATAATGCATTCCGTTCCGTTCGAGCTAATGCTTAGAGAAAGGTTTATGAACAAAATTTTGGAAACTCCATTCCGTTTGAACATTTTATAGATTTTCTTCGATCTTAGCATTCTATGCATTATTGTCCTAAATCAATAAAATGATTAGATGAAATGCAATAAAATATTAATAGAAACAACTTTAGGGAAAAACTGTGATAAATTTCTAGTAACTTCCATAAATATTTACTTATTACCATATTCATTCACATTTTTAATAACAAAATTCATGGAAGTTGATAATCAACCTGATCTTGATGAAATAATTCAAAGTATTGCAAACAATCTAATCTATTTGTTTTAATAACAAATATTAGTCAAGGACTCGAATTCAAGAGCTATAGATCAAACAACCAAATGCCTCACCATTTGACCATTGGCCATTATCAAATATACAGATGATGAAAATCATATATAGTAAATGAATTTATATAGTGGTCAAATCAAATAACTACTTGAATAGCAGTGTACAAACTCAAAAATCACTATCTAAGATACATGTAGTAAAGTGAATCATATAACATGTCAAACGAATCAAGGATTCCAATTCATAGTACAACAATTCATTGATTTAAATAATGCTTAGGTGCACATGAAACATGGATAAGCATGGTTTAAAAACAAAAGATGAAGATGAACAGCAATATAATAGTAGATAACTGAAATTAACATATGCATATGAGGATGCTTTGTTGAGTAACCAAATCTGCAACCAAATAATTTTTGAATTACTTATAATAGTATATCAAACTCGTATTTAAAGGATGTTTCATGAATTATTTATGTTATTACTATTTATAATTGATAAATTACATATTTTATTTATGTCAATATATATTTAAGTTAGTAATGTAAAATATAAAGCACCATGTAATATACCTATTTGGCATAGAAGCAAAACTAAGAAATCAAAAGGCTAGAAAAAAAAAATAGTCTGCATGAAATGAGCTATAAAGTTGTGTTAATTTCATTGATGAATTTAAACAATGTAGGAATTTGGTTAAAGATCAATATTCAACTTTACTATGATTTTTGTTTACCATAAAAAGCCTTTATAACGTCTTGAAAGTATAATAATATAAGGAACCAAGTCATTCCGATTCAATTTCATCTTGGATAAAATTCGAAAAATGTAATCTTTTATCGCCAAATACATCAAAAGCGTGATACCGAAATATCCAAAAAGCAGTGTTAATACCAATAATTACGAACAATAATGATTTAGCGACTCATCATTTCCAAAATTTAGTAGTATCATGGGTGGTAGAAAAACATTATTTTCCAAGATAAGTAATAAATTGTACTCAAAGGAATAAAATATGGATATATGAATGCAAAACAATGTGAAACATTACACATTAATTCATAGTTAGATCTAGATCAAGGAAAGTGAATGCATAGTAGCATCTTCATTGAATTGGGTTATTGATGTTGGTCTCCTCACTAACCATGAGTTCCAGTACAGCTGATAATTCTTTACATTAAAAAAATAATATAGACAGGTACAGTGCCCGATTAAGGAAAGTAAGGACGTTAGAGGGAAATAAAACATCACTAAACAAAAGTTACCCTACGGATTTTGATTGTTGCCTTGCAGACCACCTTCAAGTTTACTCAAGGTTGCAAAACCCCACATTACAACCTGGGTGAATGTAACACCCCACTCCCGCTATGATCACTCACTAAGGGAATGCCATAGCATCGGTGGAGTATTTTAGTGAATATAGAACAGAAAAATTACAATAAGACAGATATAAATAGTACTTGAAATTTTAAAACATCATCTCATAACAGCGGAAGTAAAACATGTCTGGTTACATCATAAAACCACAATAAAGGTCAAGTACAATATCCATCAAAATAAAGAAGTACATAATCCCACTCTCATACAATAGCCAAACAAAAGAAAAGATAACTGGATAACTGGAGCTTTACATCTATCCAAGCTCCTAAAGACTGGAACAGCAATCCGATCAAGCTCCACTACTGCTAGGATCCACCGTAGGACCTGAGGGTTGGGAAAAAGATAAAAACAACAGGGTCAGACATAAGTCTGAGCGAGTCCTATAACTTTAACAATACAATCGTTAAAGTAACCAGAGAAGACATAAACTGATATACGGTAACATATAGGGATGAATGGCTACCCTAAGCAGTCAACTAAACGAAGATAAAGGATAAAGACGCATCTACCCTCCCTAAGGTAAATTACTAAACTGCACCACACCAGTCGTTCCTAACTTAAAGGTTGATCCCACCCAAGGACTTATAAAATTTACTAATTAGTACCTGCGTACCCCTAGGTGACCAAGTAGGCGCCACGGGGCCCTACAATCCACTAGGTGTACACACTACTTCCCATTCGATCGGCTCCCTAACGTAGATACCCGTGCTGGCCCCACCGTGGGATGTATCATTCCCCAATGTGGCAACCTGATGAAACTAAAGGTGCACGGCTTATATCTACTCGATGCAACAACGGCTTACCTACCAGCCCGGGCCCACTCACGCATATGAAGCCCGTTGGACTTGCGTTGCCACCGCTAACCCGTTTGCCTCTTACAGTCAAGCCCAGTATGCGTGTCCCGTCCTCGACATGGGTCGAGCCCACAAAGATACGTATGGGTTACTGGTTGAAATGGGCCTCCACAAGCTACCCACCTAAGCTTGTCCCTTTTTCTAGTATATCCCACTTAACCCTTTAATCATGTTTTAATTACATGTTCTATTTTGGTTAAGTATTCTAATCGTATTTTCTATTGCCACCCAAGGCAACCACTAGATTTTCTCATGCCACCCGAGGCACCCACTTAACCCCTCATGTCCCTCTACATGCTAATGTGGTTAAGTGTTTCTTAATTAATTAATTAAGAACGTAACCTTTGTAAAGACCTCTCACATTAGACTGTCTTTTATGACCGCTGGTTAAGCCGGTTGGGTCCGGGCAGCCTTATGTCATAACAGAGTCTAACCTCGTGTCTTTACATTAATTACGTATTTAGTTTGTGCCTAAGACCTCTCACATTGGGCTAACATTTGTAGCAACTGGTTAAGCCGGTTGGGTCCGGGCAGTTTTACGCTACAACTGAGTCCAACCTCGTGTCTTAGTCAATTAATTACACCTAATTAATCACCCTCATAATTTTATATTAATTATCCCTAATTAATCAAGTTTTCTTAACATGGGTAGACCTAACTTAATAGGTAAATTCCCATGGGGTAGACCTAACTCAATAGGTAAATTCCCAACACATAGTATGGGTACACCTAACCAAATAGGCAAATTCCCATACTATGTTTATTTATTTTGTGTTATGCATAATTATATTAATTTCACACAATCTTATTAACTTATGCATTTAATTACCCCATCGTTCCCACGTAATTTCGTTCATGATATAACACATATAAAAGGTGTCAACTTGCATATGAATGAACATGTTTCAAAGGTGCCATCTTGCATATTAACAAACACATAACTTGCATATGAACTTGCATAACATGTCACATAACTTGCATATAATATGTCACATAACTTACATATTCATTTTGCATAACAAACTTGCATATTAGCTTATAGACTTGCATAATGTGTCATCATGAACTTGCATATTAATAAACATGTAACTTGCATATTTACATACATGTAACTCGCATATTAACAAACATGTAACTTGCATATAAAGAAACATGTAACTTGCATATTTACATACATGTAACTTGCATATTAACAAACATGTAACTTGCATATTAACAAACATGTAACTTGCATATTTACATACATGTAACTTGCATATTAACAAACATGTAACTTGCATATTAACAAACATGTAACTTGCATAGCATATTACCATGAACTTGCATAACATGCATATGATTACATAGCCCACAACTTGCATATTTAGCATCATGCAAACATAACATACATCATATTAAACTTGCATAAGCTTACATACTCAACATGCATAAACATAAGATTAATGCTAACATCATATCATATGATTCAAAGCTCATTAACCCACATACAAAACCATAAATCTCATCACATCTCATCTAATTAGTTTACCAAAAGATCATCAAAGTGATAGAAACTCACAACTAGCAACTTTGAACACCAAATGAAGAAGATTAAGATGCTAAGAAGGGATTAGAAGTTGATTAGAGAGTGATTAGTATGCAACCCTCTTCATAAAATTAGTGGAGGCCATGAGAGCTAGCATTTTGCCATAGTTTAGTCACTAGGTTTAATTATGAATGAATTAGGGTAGGTTAGGGTCTTATTTATAGATTAGGCAAGTGTTTTAGGCCATAGGATTAACCCTAGATTCAATCCAAGCCATCAAAGCATGTCTTGGGGAAGAAGTCAAGTGTAGGAACCATCTAGGGCCTTTAGATTAAAGATGGACCATGAGAACCATTCAAATGCAAAATCTGCACTTGAGCGAATCGGCCCACGGGTTGACAGCCAAACACCCTGGATTAACCCCTAGTCGACCCAGCGGGCTCGGGTCGACTTCAAAAATCGGCCGGTTCGGTTATTCCCCTCTCCCAATTCGCTGTTTTGTGCATTTTTGCATATTTATTTATTAAATTTTCAATTATATATATATATATATATCAATATATATATATATATCTACACAACCCATTTCACTTAATTAAGTATACTTTAATTTGGGAATTTTCGTGAAACTTCGCGAGGCCATATCTTGGTCATACGGACTCCGATTTTCGAAAACTCGGACTCTATTTCGCGTATTTTTCCGAGACGAACACAATGGCATAGCCCGTTTCCCTTGATTCCCATTTTAGAATTAAATTCTGCCTCGATTTATGTTATTACAGGTTATTGAAAATACGGGTTGTTACATTCTCCCCTCCTTAAAGGATTTCGTCCCCGAAATCTTCAAGTTAGGAAGAACGTATCCTACCATCCAATCATCCATCTACTCAAAGCATCATCCACGAGCAATCATTGTCCTTACAAGATTCTAAATGCTGGATGGATATATGCAAAAGTGTGTGTATATGTACTTACCTAATGCGAAAATCAGGCGGTTACTGATACAGTAAACCTCCTTAATGCAAACCATGATAGTGCCATGCATCCAATATGTATGCGAAACCCTATTGACACATACAAATTTCTACATGCGTGCACAACCATACACAAAAATGCATCATCCATATGATAACACAGCCATGATACATCCATCAATCTAATTACCACATCCATTTATGCAATATGCAACATGAAGTGACTGAGCCGATCTAGTGCCTAATGTGTGTGTATATGCATCCACGAGCAACCACTAGCAAACAATTGCATCCATATGCATCCATCAACCATAACATGTTTCAAACACATGTCTCAACCATAGGTTTTACCCTATCTAAAGGTCATAGGTATTAGCGAGAGGATATACTAAAGATAAGATAAGTACTAGACAAGTAATAAAGGAGAAGTTAAAAGACATACTCTCAAAAAGAAATGGATACAAAGAACGCATCTTTGCTTCCGTCTCCCAAGTAGCATTGCTTTCGTCATCTCCCCATTGCACTTTAACTAGCTGAACTTCTCTGTTCCTCAACTTCCTAGTTTCTGACCCAAGGATGCGAGTAGGAGCTCGTCGAATCGTCGCATCACGCTCTACCTCTACATCTCTAAGCAAGCTCGGCTCTACCACCTCCGCGGTCTCATGTAAGCACTTCCTCAAATGTGATACATGGAATACATCATGAACACCACTAAGTCTGTCGGGCAACTCCACCCTATATGCCATCCGTCCAATCCTTTCCTTAATAGGAAACGGCCCAACAAATCTCGGTGCTAACTTCCCTACGGACCCAAAGCGAACAACATTTCTCAATGGAGATACTTTGACAAAAACCATGTCCCCAACCTCAAACTCAAGATCCGTCCTTCTCCGATCCGCATAAGATTTCTGTCTATCTTGCGCTGCTTTCATCCTTTTTCGAATTAAATCAATCTTCTCTGAAGTCTCTCTAACCATATCCGGCCCAAGCAAGATCTTATCCGTAGATTCCCACCAACATGTAGGAGATCGACAAGGCCTTCCATAAAGAGCTTCGAAAGGAGCCATACCAATACTGGACTGAAAGCTGTTATTATATGCGAACTCCACCAAAGGAAGATGTTCTTCCCATGTACCTCCAAAATCCAAGATACAAAGCCTCAAAAGATCTTCTAAGATACGGTTCACCCTCTCGGTCTGACCGTCCGTCTGAGGATGATATGCGGTGCTCAAACACAACTGAGTCCCTACCGCCTCTTGCAAACTTCTCCAAAACTCACTAGTGAAAATAGGATCTCGATCACTCACAATGCTGGATGGTACGCCATGCAATCTAACAATCTCTCTAACATAGACTGAAGCAAGCCATGGAGCGGTCCTCTTACTCTTTACGGGTATAAAATGGGCACTCTTTGTAAGTCTGTCTACCACAACCCAAATTCCCGTATTGCCCTTCCTCGATCTCGGTAACCCGTCGATGAAATCCATCGAGACACTATCCCACTTCCACTGTGGAACTTCCAATGGGTGTAGCAACCCACCGGGTTTCCTTTGCTCCACTTTAACTTGTTGGCACACTAAGCATCTAGCCACATACTCGGCCACATCTTTCTTCATACCGGCCCAAAAGAAAACTCTCTTCATGTCTTGGTACATTTTGTCTCCACCGGGATGAATAGTCATTCTTGAACGATGTGCATCATCCAAAATAGCCTTCTTCAAACCCTCATCTTGCGGTACACAAAGTCTACCGTCTCTATGCAACCATCCCTTATCATCTATGGTGTATCTACCCAAATGGCTGGACGACTCCCCTCTTATAAGCTTCTCTACCAACACAACCAACTGTGGGTCGTCTCGCTGAGCCTCGCCAATCCGTCTCAAAAGAGTAGGTCTAACCTCCAAGGATGCCAACAAACCAGGTACAAAATCAACAGAAGGTCTGAAGTCAAACAAAGAAAGAAACTCCAAGCTTCGTCGTTCCACGAACAATGGACTCAAAGATAGCCTTTTTCTACTTAAGGCGTCTGCCACCACGTTACCCTTACCAGGGGTATACGCTATCTCGAAATCATAGGATGCTAAGAACTCCATCCACCTTTGCTGTCTTAAGTTTAAATCCTTCTGAGAGAATAAGTACTTCAATGATTTATGGTCGGTGAACAACTCGAATCTCTCACCAAGAAGATAATGGCGCCAAGACTTAAGTGCGAAAACAATCGCGGCCAACTCTAGATCATGGGTAGGGTAATTCTTCTCATGCACTCTCAATTGTCTCCCTCCATAGGCTATTACCCTTCCCTCCTGCATCAAGACTGCGCCTAATCCTGTTCCACAAGCATCGGTATAAACAACAAACGGCTTACTCCCATCTGGAAGCACTAAAACTGGAGCGGTGGTCAAAGCTCTCTTTAACCGTCGGAAAGCATCATCACAATCTACATCCCATGAGAAAACCAGATTCTTCTTCGTCAAGCGGGTTAATGGGGCTGATATCTTCGCGAAGTCTTTGATGAACTTCCTATAATATCCTGCCAACCCCAAGAAACTTCTTACCTCGGTAGCATTTCTAGGAACTTTCCAATCCTGGATAGATACTATCTTTGCGGGATCCACAGCTATCCCTTCCTTAGAGACCACATGCCCTAAGAATCGCACTTCTCTTCTCCAAAAATGGCATTTAGAGAATTTAGCTTTAAGACTATGCGCTCGAAGAGTCTCCAACACTTCCTTGAGATGTAAGGCATGCTCTTCTTCATTCTTGGAGAAGACCAAGATGTCATCCACAAAAACTACTACAAACTTATTCAGATACTCTCTGAACACTCTACTCATGAGATCAACAAAGTATGCGGGGGCGTTTGTCAACCCAAATGGCATCACTAGCCACTCATAAAAACCATCCGGAGTCCGGAAAGCAGTCTTCTCTATACTGTCCTCCGCCACTCTTAACTGATGAAACCCTGTAGCTAAGTCCATCTGCGAAAATACTGACGCGCCAACCAACTGATCAAAGAGATCATCTATCCTCGGTAATGGGTGTCTATTCTTCTTCGTGAGCTTATTAAGTTCCCTATAATCCACACAAAGTCTGAGGGACCCATCCGCCTTCGTGGCAAACACTACTGGAGCTCCCCACTCCGATATACTTCGCCTTATGAACCCCTTCTCAAGCAACTCCCCTACTTGCTTATGAAGTTCTCTTCTCTCACGAGGAGCCATGTGGCGTACTGGCAAAGACACTGGTTTGGCATTATCCACCAAATAAATTCGGAAATCTATCTCCCGCTTCGGAGGCAAACCCTTTACTTCTTCAAACACATCCGGATATTCCCGGACTACTCTGACAGAACACAAACTTTCGACCGAAGCATCGAGCGATTCAAGATAACTTAGCAAAACAGATTCCATGGGATTGCAAGAGATCTCGAGAGTGTTACCCAAGCGGGTCATGAGCCTGACAACTCTCCTTTCGCAATCAAGAACGGCACCATTACTGGATAACCAGTCCATGCCCAAGATCAACCCATAGCCCGTGAAGCCCAATACAAAAGCATCACATCTAAACTCAACGCTAAGTATAGAAATCTTCAAACCCAAACATATCATAGACAGATATATGGAGCCCCCAATTGGGTTTGAGACAACCAAGGGATCATCAACTAGACTGGTGTCTAAGTGCAGTGACTCAACTAACGATGATGAGATAAAAGAATGCGATGCGCCAGAGTCAAACAAAGTACGAACTGGATGATCAAACAGAAAAACCAGACTTTCAACGGAAATAGTTCTACCTCTCTGCTGAATCGGTGGAACTGAGAGAACCTGAACTTGCCCCCTGACTGAGGTGGTGCTATAAGAGCTTGCACCTGGCCTCCTGAGGTAGACCCCGTCTTCTGCCCCTTCTTTGGGCAGTTTTTCACAAGATGCCCTGCTTCACCACAATGAAAGCAACCGGTCTTCTTCTTTTTGCGACAATCCTTACTGAGGTGTCCTAGTGTTCCACAATTGAAGCACTTCTTCTTCGTCTTCTTTTTGTCACCATTGCCTTTTCCGCCCTTGCCTTGTTGTTGCTGTTGCGGTTTCTTCTGATCCCCCTTTTTCTCTGGTGCCTTAGAATTCTTATCATCCTCATGCATAAGTGCCATGTAGACAAGCTTCTCAAAAGTGGCCCCCATAGGAATGTGAGTCATAGCTATTCCTTGCAATGGTTCGTTCAAGCCTCTAACGAACCTCAAAGCCTTCTTCTCCGGTGTATTCACCAACTCTATGCCAAACCTTGCTAATTGATTGAATTTGTTGACATATTCTTTCACCGTGAGATTCCCTTGCTTCAAATTCAAGAACTTCTCCATAAACAGATTCTCTTCCGCCCTTGAGAGAAACTTAGCCCCAAACCTTTGCTTAAAATCTGCCCAAGAGTCAACAGGGCGTTCTCCATTAGTGACCTCCCACCAGAATGAGGCCTCTCCCTTCATTAACCAAGCCGCCAACTTGACTTTCTTTCCCTCTTCCACTTCAAAGATATCTAGCAACTCTTCCACTTCCTTAAGCCAATCTCTAGCCTCTACGAAAGTCTCTGAACCAAGAAAAGGTTTTCCTCCTATAGCCTTGAACTCCTTGCAAACCTTAGCAAAATTATCCACTCTAGGCTGAGGAGGAGGAGCGGTTGTCTCTGGTGTAGTAGCATTGGCCGGACCCGCAGCCGCGGCCCTAGCCTCTTGCAACCTCCTATACCATAGTGGTATAACTAAACCCTCCGGGATGTTAAGATCTTCAGCCATGCTGAAACGAAAGAGGAAAGATTCAAAAAGGAGATTCCGAAAGATAAAGATATGGCTATTGGGGATTATGCTTTTCTTTTTCAAAAACTTTTTCTCTTAGAAGACATGCTTTTAAAAATACTTTCTTCGAAAATACTCTTAGAAAGTAGTTTTTCTCAAAAATTTTATCTGTTCTGGTAACCTTAAGCTCTGATACCACGTGTAACACCCCACTCCCGCTATGATCACTCACTAAGGGAATGCCATAGCATCGGTGGAGTATTTTAGTGAATATAGAACAGAAAAATTACAACAAGACAGATATAAATAGTACTTGAAATTTTAAAACATCATCTCATAACAGCGGAAGTAAAACATGTCTGGTTACATCATAAAACCACAATAAAGGTCAAGTACAATATCCATCAAAATAAAGAAGTACATAATCCCACTCTCATACAATAGCCAAACAAAAGAAAAGATAACTGGATAACTGGAGCTTTACATCTATCCAAGCTCCTAAAGACTGGAACAGCAATCCGATCAAGCTCCACTACTGCTAGGATCCACCGTAGGACCTGAGGGTTGGGAAAAAGATAAAAACAACAGGGTCAGACATAAGTCTGAGCGAGTCCTATAACTTTAACAATACAATCGTTAAAGTAACCAGAGAAGACATAAACTGATATACGGTAACATATAGGGATGAATGGCTACCCTAAGCAGTCAACTAAACGAAGATAAAGGATAAAGACGCATCTACCCTCCCTAAGGTAAATTACTAAACTGCACCACACCAGTCGTTCCTAACTTAAAGGTTGATCCCACCCAAGGACTTATAAAATTTACTAATTAGTACCTGCGTACCCCTAGGTGACCAAGTAGGCGCCACGGGGCCCTACAATCCACTAGGTGTACACACTACTTCCCATTCGATCGGCTCCCTAACGTAGATACCCGTGCTGGCCCCACCGTGGGATGTATCATTCCCCAATGTGGCAACCTGATGAAACTAAAGGTGCACGGCTTATATCTACTCGATGCAACAACGGCTTACCTACCAGCCCGGGCCCACTCACGCATATGAAGCCCGTTGGACTTGCGTTGCCACCGCTAACCCGTTTGCCTCTTACAGTCAAGCCCAGTATGCGTGTCCCGTCCTCGACATGGGTCGAGCCCACAAAGATACGTATGGGTTACTGGTTGAAATGGGCCTCCACAAGCTACCCACCTAAGCTTGTCCCTTTTTCTAGTATATCCCACTTAACCCTTTAATCATGTTTTAATTACATGTTCTATTTTGGTTAAGTATTCTAATCGTATTTTCTATTGCCACCCAAGGCAACCACTAGATTTTCTCATGCCACCCGAGGCACCCACTTAACCCCTCATGTCCCTCTACATGCTAATGTGGTTAAGTGTTTCTTAATTAATTAATTAAGAACGTAACCTTTGTAAAGACCTCTCACATTAGACTGTCTTTTATGACCGCTGGTTAAGCCGGTTGGGTCCGGGCAGCCTTATGTCATAACAGAGTCTAACCTCGTGTCTTTACATTAATTACGTATTTAGTTTGTGCCTAAGACCTCTCACATTGGGCTAACATTTGTAGCAACTGGTTAAGCCGGTTGGGTCCGGGCAGTTTTACGCTACAACTGAGTCCAACCTCGTGTCTTAGTCAATTAATTACACCTAATTAATCACCCTCATAATTTTATATTAATTATCCCTAATTAATCAAGTTTTCTTAACATGGGTAGACCTAACTTAATAGGTAAATTCCCATGGGGTAGACCTAACTCAATAGGTAAATT
This sequence comes from Allium sativum, assembly GCA_030737875.1. Taxonomy (NCBI): domain Eukaryota; kingdom Viridiplantae; phylum Streptophyta; class Magnoliopsida; order Asparagales; family Amaryllidaceae; genus Allium; species Allium sativum. The sequence goes on from CM060913.1 coordinate 43,063,447, forward strand.
CCCAACACATAGTATGGGTACACCTAACCAAATAGGCAAATTCCCATACTATGTTTATTTATTTTGTGTTATGCATAATTATATTAATTTCACACAATCTTATTAACTTATGCATTTAATTACCCCATCGTTCCCACGTAATTTCGTTCATGATATAACACATATAAAAGGTGTCAACTTGCATATGAATGAACATGTTTCAAAGGTGCCATCTTGCATATTAACAAACACATAACTTGCATATGAACTTGCATAACATGTCACATAACTTGCATATAATATGTCACATAACTTACATATTCATTTTGCATAACAAACTTGCATATTAGCTTATAGACTTGCATAATGTGTCATCATGAACTTGCATATTAATAAACATGTAACTTGCATATTTACATACATGTAACTCGCATATTAACAAACATGTAACTTGCATATAAAGAAACATGTAACTTGCATATTTACATACATGTAACTTGCATATTAACAAACATGTAACTTGCATATTAACAAACATGTAACTTGCATATTTACATACATGTAACTTGCATATTAACAAACATGTAACTTGCATATTAACAAACATGTAACTTGCATAGCATATTACCATGAACTTGCATAACATGCATATGATTACATAGCCCACAACTTGCATATTTAGCATCATGCAAACATAACATACATCATATTAAACTTGCATAAGCTTACATACTCAACATGCATAAACATAAGATTAATGCTAACATCATATCATATGATTCAAAGCTCATTAACCCACATACAAAACCATAAATCTCATCACATCTCATCTAATTAGTTTACCAAAAGATCATCAAAGTGATAGAAACTCACAACTAGCAACTTTGAACACCAAATGAAGAAGATTAAGATGCTAAGAAGGGATTAGAAGTTGATTAGAGAGTGATTAGTATGCAACCCTCTTCATAAAATTAGTGGAGGCCATGAGAGCTAGCATTTTGCCATAGTTTAGTCACTAGGTTTAATTATGAATGAATTAGGGTAGGTTAGGGTCTTATTTATAGATTAGGCAAGTGTTTTAGGCCATAGGATTAACCCTAGATTCAATCCAAGCCATCAAAGCATGTCTTGGGGAAGAAGTCAAGTGTAGGAACCATCTAGGGCCTTTAGATTAAAGATGGACCATGAGAACCATTCAAATGCAAAATCTGCACTTGAGCGAATCGGCCCACGGGTTGACAGCCAAACACCCTGGATTAACCCCTAGTCGACCCAGCGGGCTCGGGTCGACTTCAAAAATCGGCCGGTTCGGTTATTCCCCTCTCCCAATTCGCTGTTTTGTGCATTTTTGCATATTTATTTATTAAATTTTCAATTATATATATATATATATATATCAATATATATATATATATATCTACACAACCCATTTCACTTAATTAAGTATACTTTAATTTGGGAATTTTCGTGAAACTTCGCGAGGCCATATCTTGGTCATACGGACTCCGATTTTCGAAAACTCGGACTCTATTTCGCGTATTTTTCCGAGACGAACACAATGGCATAGCCCGTTTCCCTTGATTCCCATTTTAGAATTAAATTCTGCCTCGATTTATGTTATTACAGGTTATTGAAAATACGGGTTGTTACAGTGAATGACAATCATGTTCGTTAGTCCATGAGAACGTGATATTTGCATTTTGCAAGGTAAATCATAGATACAACCGCATAACTAACATATATTATTGTGATTTGTGAATGTTGTGACATAGAATACAACTAAATAACGTTTAAATATACAGTGGAAAAAACGTGAATAAGAATTGGTTGAGAAGTGATTACGGAAACAAAGCATACTCAGGATCAAATCAATGAGACGTTGGATGTTACAAACAAAGGACATGAAAAGTCTTACATGGCATAGCTTCAAGCCTCACCCACCGGTTTTTGTTGACATAATAACCAAAATTGCTTTTGTTTAAAGTGAATACTTGCTACTGTAAACTGGAAAGTGGATGAACCTTCTTAAAATGGTTACATGAAAAGAAGCAATGTGCTTCTAATTCAAAAGATGAAATCAATGTTTGCAGATAATTAACTGGTAATCTAATAGTCAATGTAGCTAGATGTGTGATTTGATAGTAAACAAATGGTGTATTTGTGAACACATGCAGTGTTTGTGAAGTATAAAGAAAGCTTAGGATGTTAAGCTAAATGATTATGAAAAGAAAAGAAAAACTGGTAAACTAATATAAAACTTGCAAAAAGACACAAAGATGATGTTTAGACTGTTAACAAACAAATCCAAATAGTAAAAACATGTTAGAAAGAACCTTTCTTCAGTTCAAATAATTCACTCGAACACAACTGAGGTCAAAGACTTTAAGGATATGAACATACAAAACCTGCGTTTATATCCATATCCTGAGTCATGGTCCACGATACATCCATATCCTCATTCTTAAATTTGAGCAAGTGTGTTCATCCATTTACTTCCATGTTGATTGAATGAACTTTTTAGTTGTGGTTCTAATTGAGTTTTAGTTCAAAAAATAGAGAATAAAATCATAATAAAGCGATATTATTTTAAATGTGATTCCAGTAAGAGATTTGGTAACCATACTTACTATTATTTCCATTTATGCCTCTAGCCATAAAATGATCAGCGTGTGTCTTTCATAACTTCTGAATCTCCCTCTCTAAATCAAATAAATCACAACTGTAAGCATTGAGCTAAGCTTCGAAGGTTCGGCAAATAGAATGTTTGAGCGCTTAGAGATTTCTACAAGTCCATGGTGAACAGCACATTACTGTTGTACAAAATTTATATCTAAGCACTTGATCTTAAAGATTAATTGTAGGTCTCGGCCATCGGAAAAACCTTCATCGGTGCAACATTGATTCATGATTAAAACTCTCATGATAAAAACATGTTTCATATAATCTAATTATTCATATAATATAATCTAATGTCAACCCACATGATAAAAACAATACTTCCACATTACTCTTTCTTTGCAGTTTTCACATGTTATTCCTTTATACTCACGTTTGCAAATATCAAATAAAAAACTGGACAACACTTCAGACAGCAGGATCAATGAAATAAAACCCTGACACACCCCTGTGCCTTGGATAAAACTGACAGCATAGCTGTTTTTGTTGAAATTGTAAAACTAACTTAACTGAAACCATGTATAATGTTTAGGTTTGATTTATTTTATGCTTCACCCTTTCTATGAAATTTAAATCTTTCCTATAATTCCTCAGTTATAACGTACTGTGAAGAGCTAAATTAGTGATTTACATGTTCAAATTTGAAGAAAAGTAACACGATGAAGAAGAGATTGCCATTGTCTATGAAATGCCAGTTAAGACCTAGTGGGACTGAAATGGAAAATTATTGAGTCTGAACAGAATTTACCTTCCTCTCATTCTTAATCTTGATTCAATCTTCAAATTCCACCATTTCTATTCAATCTGAAGACATGATTAACAAACAAAATTTCTGTTGATAAGAATTAGTCAATTGCTGGAAAAGGGTATATTGTCAGGTTTCCAAATGCATGCTTTTCCAATCATTTGCAGCAAAAGAAAACAATAATAATAATAATAATATCCAAATAAGTCAAAACTAAGAATCTTTATAAAATTAATGCAATTCTAATGCATGAGCCCATTATCAAGGCTAAGAATTAAAACTACTGGGGTGAACCCAGATCCAATACCATATGAATTTTCAACCAACCTATACACATTAATTATTAATTATTTTGTACCAAAACGAAACATTTATCAATCTAACAAAAGCCTAATTAATTTAGATTATGGTGCCAAAAAAATAATAAACCTAATGATCACTCAATAAGAACTTGAACGTACAAATTAATCATCGGCCTGGCACCCTTACCAAACTTCATTCCACATATCAAAATACGCTAATTTATCTTATATCTCAAAAGTCGAATCAAATGGTATATTACCCTAACCAAACAGTTTAAAGAGGAAGAAAAATCTATCGACATATTCAACATAAATTAGGTGCACTGCTAAAAGCACCCGAGTTTATGCTGGCTAACACCATAGGTTGGTAGCCAAAAGCAAAACACTGGGTGCTTTTAGTTCCACATGGTCTGAGTTTATGCTGGCTAACACCATAGGTTGGTAGCCAAAAGCAAAACACTGGGTGCTTTTAGTTCCACATGGTGGTGTAATGCTAAAGGCACCATATTTTGTGCTTTTGGCTACTACACCAGGCTGTTAGAAAGCACAAACTCAATTGTGTGGAATTATTGGTAAGCAACGAATTCAATAGAAAAAGGGATAATTACAAAATTCGTTAACAAAAAGAAAAGCATGCCGAATAGTGCATGTAGATGTTGTCTTCTTCATAAAGTAATAGGTTTTGTAGTGGAGGCGGTGAGCAGTGGTTCAAATCTATGCTAATTTGTCAAGGGATGGAGAGAGGTTACTGAGGCCAAGGGTAGAGGGGATGGGTTAAGGGAAGGAAGTCGGAATTATAATTCAACCCTAATTTTGTTTTAATACGCTGGGAGGAGAAGGTCGATGGAAGGAACCGATTTGGAAAAACGTAAAAATTTTTGAATTGAAAACAGTCAGGTTGCCGTGATTTTGTGAAGTGAAGGTGAAGCTAATTCCCGTAATAAAAGGGAAAAGAATTAGTAAATTAAGAGTGGCGTAAGGGAGTCGGAAAATTAAAAGCATATTGGAGAAGGAAGAGGAAAGCGACCATAGTAGAGAAAGAACATGGAACCAAATAAGCACAAAGGGAAATAATCCCGGTGGCCTAAAATTCGAGCGAAACGAAGGGGTTTCCGATTGCCTGAAGTTCGACCAAAACGCAAGGGAGCAGGAATGGATAAAAAGATGTGACCCCTTCATTTCACAAAATGCTAAGAATGCTTGTGAGGCCTTCAAATCAAGCTCACTAATTATATATACACCCTAGACCTCTCACAATAAACTGTATATCTGTAAATGTTGTATATGCTGAACGGTTCCGGACAGGCTTCTACTACAAGTTGGTTTAACCTCGTGTCTAGTGTACTGTGTTTGAATGCTCATTGCACCTAGACCTCTCACATTAGTTGAGTCTACTTGTGGTTGATGGATTTGTCGGTCGACTCCAAGCAGACTTATACCACAAATGACAACTAATCTCGTGTCTGTGTGTCACTATTTATGTATGTAAAGTCATTCTATACGCATACACAATTAATCAAATATATTTATACATATGAGGACATTTTTAATTCGAATTCTATCCTAGTCGCATTTATTACGCTAATAATGTTAATTACGTTGATTACGTTTATATAACTATAATAATTATAACGTCCAGATAACGTAAATGTTCATATGAACGAAAGAACATTCTAATGAGATGGCAATTGTCAATTTGTCTAAATCAAGGTATACAAGTTTGTTTTTACATATTTTTACCGCTACAGCTTAGGCATGATGGCATAATAACAAAATACCAAATAGCAGTGAATGAAAAATATGCGTACATACAAATTTCAACTTGCATCCTAGGTTTGTTGGAATAATTTCAATATTGGATCGAAAATAGAGTACTACACACACATATAATATATACATATATGCTTATAATTTTCACTTTATCTAATTCACCCCTTTTTGGTGTTATGCACATAAAAACGTTCACATTTGACATATTCCAAGTATGAATATGTTTGAATTCAAAATAGAATCCAAACCTAATCAAATCATGAAATAACCAAATTTAGGTTACAATCAAATGTTCATAAGGGTGGATTACACAAAGTGGAAACAACAACAACACCCCTTTCATTCTTAATCCAATATAAAAATTAAAAATCCACAAAACCCAAATAATATGAGAATTCCTACGCAAATATAAAATAGAGGATTTAAGGGTTTTTGTGTTGGTGTTATAAATTTACAAATCCTCTTAGGCATAACTGTCAACATGTTAATCTATTAAAAAAATAGAATATGCCTAAAAACACGAGATTCCACTCACAGATCTAGTGGAGGAATAAGTAGGATTTCTTGTTGTAGTACATCTAGATTCGTGCTTAATCTTCGCGACAAACGTTCTCCAATCCTCTTAATATAAATGTAAGAAACATATTTCAGAATCTTATATATATATATATATATATATATATATATATATATATATATACACACACACACACACACACACACACACTAAATTCCAGAGTTCGCTCTAAAAACCTATATGAATATAGATTAGAGAATATCAGAATAAAGGCTGGAGGAATAGAAGAAATTCCTAACCTTTTTATGGAATTTAGCAATGGTAGAAGAGCAGCATGGAGGTAGAGAAAGAGAGTGGCTAGGGTTTCACTGTGCGATATAAGGGCCTATATAGTTGCTCGTGTGAGTGTAGGTTGTTAGACTATTCAGATTTAGATTATTCATATTTAATCCAGACCTTTTAATTATTTATATATATCCCTTTAAAAAAAACCTAACCAAACATAGATTTATTGGGGTGTTCAGCTGTCGGGCGGTCGACCGGTGGTTTACATCCTTCCTACGGGAGGGGGGGTCGACCTCCAGGTCACTGAAACGCCTAATGAACGTTGTTGCGCTGAAGTGTATATTTAATTAATACATTGCTTTATTTCTTAATCTTATTCCTTATATAAAATATCCTTTGTCCCTATAATCTTATCCTCAATTCAAAATTCAAATTCTCTCTCTCTCTTATATTTTGGGCATATATATTACACAAATAATTATATATATATATATGTATGTTTTCTGTATTTTATTATCCAAATTCATTTGCTTATAACTTCTTCATACATTAACTGTTTTCAGCATATTATATATGAAAACGATTCAGAATTTCGCCACGAATCCAAATAAAAGAATTTCGTAGCCAAATTCTTAAAGCTGCAAAATCTCATTTTCCAGCCTTATCATTAAATTATTTATTTTTATTCTTATTTATTTATTATTAATGTTTATGTATTTTACAAGGTGTTACAACCCACGTCAGAGAAGGTCATATGAGAGACCTGAGAACCTCGAGCAATTGATGTTTCGCTCGTTGGAATCTCGTGAAGATGCAGCTTGTCGGTTGTGCCCCAATGACCTCAGCCTAGTAGAACCAATGTTACTGCCAATGCAAGGATCTCGTATCCTTCCGAGAGACCCAAATATTACTAATCTTACTCAAGGCCAACTCCTTCAGCCCACTCATCCCGTGAATGATCGGGATCACAGGGGGTAAGGAAACTCTGCTCCCGCGAGAAACCCGAGGACGTCGCCTGATGTAGGAGCTGAAAGCATTAGAAGAGCAAGAAGTGCCGAGTCTGAGCCTACATTAACCAATGCTGAAGTGAAAGCTATGGTACGTCAAATTATGGCTGATAGCTGGGGCTACACTAACGAAGATTGGGATATTGATCGCAGTCACCCGCCTTTCACCGATGTCATATTGGATGTCCAGATCCCAAGGCGATTCAATCTGCCTCCCATGGACCGATATGGAGGAAGAACTGACCCAATGCAACACTTGATGAGATACTCCTGGTATATGAGCGCCGCGTTGGCCCTTGGCACCGCGGAATGCAAAGCTTTCCCAATATACCTCGAAGACGTTGCAATGATGTGGTTTACCTGGCTTCCGCCTCGATCGATTTCCAGTTTTAAAGAACTAAGCAAGAGTTTACTGGATCAGTTTCGGCTTCACGCCCAAAAATCCAAGAGTGTCATCGAGCTCTCTGTAGTCAAGCAGGCTCTAGGGGAAACTCTGAAATCATATTTGGACCGTTTCAATCTGGCAGTTACGGAAGTAAGTAACCCACACTAACAGACTATTTTGATGGCGCTAATAGACGGAGTCGATAAAGACATTGAATTCGAGAGGTACCTGGCCCGAAAGCCGCCATTAACTAGAGTGTTATTTTATGAGAAGGCTAACATTCTTCTATGACAAGAAGAGATATATGCCAGCCGAAAAAGAAAATCCAACGATACCGCGAGAGAAGATATCCAAAGCATTGTCACCATCAAGAAGTCTGGTGACAGTGCAGGGAAAGTTGAAGTGAATGTCGACAACAAGAGTGGTGGAAATGGCCGCCAATACCCCGAGAGAAGATATCCAGAGCATTGTCGCCATCAAGAAGTTTGGTGATAGTGCAGGGAAAGTTGAAGTGAATGTCGACAACAAGAGAGGCATGAACCGGAGAAAGGACCTCGAAAAGAGGCCTCGATTCCAACCTTTTGAGAATTACACACCATTGAATGACACATTGGAGAACATTTATTTAGATAACTTCAATGTTATCCAATACAAGAAGCCTCCACCGAGAGATTCAACTGAAAAGGAGCGTGAGACTGGGAAGTTATGTCTGTTTCATGAAACGTATGGCCACTCCATGAATGAGTGTCACCACATAAGAGATGTTGTGGAAAATTTGTTTTGAGCAGGGAAGTTGGATGAATATAAGGCTGCCCCTAGAGAAAGGGGGCAAGGAGGATCGACTCCAAATCAGAACAAACTTGCCCCTAGACCTACTGTCCAACAAAAAGGAAAAGGGATAGCCATTAATACTATGGTCGAAGGACCACATCTAGCTGGATTCAGCAATAGAGCCATGGAGCAGTATGTCAATGTCGCTAAACATCCAGTAGTGGGAGAGTGTAGTTCCCTTAAGGATACTGCTCCCGCAAAGCAGTAGAAGATGATGACAGACGACGTTATATTTCGAAATAGAGAGAGTGTGGTAATTAAGAGGTTGAGTATTGACCCGTTGGTAATAACTACTACCATCGGTCCATCAATAGTGTGGAAAGTCCTTATGGATAGCGGGAGTTTCGTCAACATCTGTTTAAGAAAGCGTTTGATCAAATGAAATTGGAAGCTAAAGATTTAAAGTCATGCGATGGATGGATACGTGGCTTTAACGGCTTAACAACAACTCTGATTGGAGTAGTGGATGTATCTGTGGAGCTTGGGGAAGGAGACCGTCGAAGGGTATAGATCCTTCTATCTATGGTAATGAATATTGATTCACCTTACAATGCCTTATTAGGCCGACCAACCCTCGTAGAGTTCAGGGCCTATATTGCACCTTGCTGCCTATTGCTAAGGTTCCCAACTGAAGTCGGATTGGGAATGGTCCACGATGACCAAGTTACCGGAAGAGCTTGTTACTTGGAAGAATGGAAGATGCTACCAGCGGAGATGGCGTAGAGCCCAAGAATGCCTCCCCTCCCGCGAAGGAGGCCTCGACATAGCAAGTAAAGAAGATATTGCTGAAGGAATCGCCAGATGATCCGCTCAAAGACATAGACCCCAATGAGGATGAACATTCAGGATGAAGAAGTGCAACACCTAATGAAACAACTATAGATAATCTGATCATTGATGATGACTCGACAAAGGTCTTGAAGATCGGTTCTCACTTGGACCCCTTCCGGACCAGGGAGCTAACTGATTTTCAACGCGCAAATCTGGATGTATTCGCTTGGACCCACGCCAATATATGTGGGATTTCACTGTCAATTATGAGTCATGCACTAAGCATAAACCCGAAGTATCCTCCTGTAAAGAAAAGGAGGTGTATGTTAGGCGCAGAGAGGCTGCCTGCCTTGAAAAAAGAAGTAGATAGGTTGAGAGATAATGGGTCCATCAGAGATGCTACATATCCTATCTAGATATTGAACCCCGTACTTGTCAAGAAGACTAATGGGAAGTGGCGTACATGCATTTATTTTTCTGATCTGAACAAAGTCTGCCTAAAGGACAGCTTCCTGTTGCCAAGAACCGATCAACTTGTGGACTCAACGGCGGGACACGAACTTCTCTCTTTCATGGATGCATGTTCGGGTTACAACCATATTCCCATGGACGTGCCAAATCAAGAACATACCAGTTTTATCACTGATCTCGGACTGTACTTCTACATGGTAATGCCTTTCAGATTGAAGAATGTTAGAGCGACGTATCAGCGCATAGTGAATCGTATGTTCTACAGTCAAATCGGGGAATCCATGGATGTTTATGCGGATGATATGCTTGTGAAATCCAAACGGTCATCTGATCATACAACCGACTTGGCAAAGATGTTCAATATCTTCCGACGTTATGAAATGAAGCTTAACCCGTTGAAATTTTATTTTGGGGTCGCATCAAGAAAATTCCTTGGTTTTATTGTTAGCTCATGGGGAATTGAAATCAACCCTGATCAGACTGTAGCAATCAGGAACATTAGTGAGTCGTAAAAGATCAGAGAGGTGCATAGTCTGGCAGAGAAGGTCGCAGCTTTAAGCAGGTTTATTTCCAAGGCCACTGACAAGTGTGTTCCTTTCTTCAGCTCAATAAAATGTGGGAAATGCAACTTCGAATGGACCTCAGATTGCATTGAAGCCTTCCAGAACCTGCTGAATCATTTAGAGAAGACGCCATATTGTCCAAGCAGGTGGATCATGAAGATTTATTTGAATACTTGGCAGTATCGTCACACGTTATCAGCTCGGTACTTGTACACAAGGAGGATAAAATTCAGATACTGGTGTACCATGTAATCAAGAAATTGGCGACAGCAGTACAAAACTACCCAAAGATAGAAAGGCTTGCTTACAGTTTGACCACAAATTCTTCCCTAGAAAGTCCATATGGGGGCAAGCATTTGCCAACTTCATCGATAAGTTTACTATTTCTGAAGAGGATGTGTTAGACGAAGAAGGTGGCCCCTTAGAACAGAAACATAAATCTAGCACCTAGAAGTTGTATACAGATGGTGCTAAGAATGATCGACGGTCAATTTACTATGCTTTACGGTTGGAATTTTCCGCTATTAACAACTATTCTGAATACAAGGCCCTAGTTGCTGGGTTGAAACTTGCTAAGAAATTGGGAGTACCGACATTGAACATCTTTTGTGACTCTCAAATTGTTGTTTGTCAGGTTTAGAAGGAATTTCAGACGAAGGGACCACAACTCGCAGCTTAACCAGAAAGGGTAGAGGAGCTACTGGACATCCTAATGTCCCAAATTCTGTGAATAGAGAATTAGAAGGCGGATAAGTTGGCTAAGTTAGCAAGCCCCGACAATCCAAAAGAAACATAAATGATCCTAATCGAGACACCAGAAACTCCAAGCATTGATAAGATGGAAGTTGATCCAATGTTGGAAACTGAACCAGAGAGAGTCGTGGATGACAATAATAAAGAACTTCCTGCAGGATGGAACGCTTCCGACGAAAAAAGTGAAATACGTTCCATCGTTCAAAGCTTCAAGATATATCATGCAAGGAGAAACTTTTACCAATAAGGAGTTTCAGTGCCCCTACTCCGGTGTATAGCATATAATGACGTCAAACGTATGTTGAGAGACCTGCATAAAGGAGAATGTGGAATTCACACTGGAGTTTAGACGTTGGCAAAGAAGATACTGCAGTATGGCTACTTTTGGCCTGCCGTAAATCGGGATGCAGCGGATTATTCACGACATTGCGACAGGTGCCATAAATTTGCAAAGAATCCCAGAGCACCTTCCAGCCAAATTAATTCGATGGTGTGTCCATGGTCATTTGCTATATGGGGAATTGACATCATTGGAAGCCTTCCGATCGCCAAAGGCGGGGCAAAGTACGCAATTATGGTTGTGGATTACTTTACAAAATGGGCAGAAGCTAAGCAATTGACCATGATCACCACAAAGCGGGTAATTAAATTTGTTGTCAGAAACATCACTTGTTGATTCGGGATACCCATAATCATCATAACTGACAATGGAACCCAATTCGACAACACAAAATTCAGAGATTTCTGCTAAAAATATAGCATTGGGAAGAGATACACCGCTGTAACACGGCCGCAATTGAATGGGAAAGTCAAAGTAGTAAACAAAATCATTAAGTCCATTTTAAATAAGGGATTGAAGTAGGCGAAAGCCATGTGGTTCAATGAATTACTCTTAGCATTATGGGCTTACAGAATGACCTACAAATCGGCGACTGGCCACACTCCCTTCACACTTTCATTCTGATCAGAAGCAGTCATTCCAGTGGAATTGGAAGTCCCCTCTCGCAGAATAATGTATTATGATCCGATGATGAACAAATCTTTTCTCCTTGAGTCCTTAGACATGATTGAGGAAAAGAGAGATGAAGCAGACTTACATGCCTCAAGCCACAAACACCAGGTTGCTCGATAGTACAACAGGAAGGTTCGGCCCGGAACCTGGAAACTTGGTTTAGAAGGGCATCTTCTCGGCCCCCATTTTTTTGGGCCTAAAATGGGAAGGACCATATGTCATCCAACGAAAACCTAATAAAGGAGCTTTCAAGCCAACGAGCGTAGATGGCGATAAAATCCCCAGAGCGTGGAATGCCCAACATCTGCGGCACTACTTGACTTGAGTTGTTATTTTTTTTTTTTTTTTGTAAACTATGTAAAAAGGCACGACTTGCCTAGAACAGTCTAGTTGATATAAACAAAAGATTATAAAGTGGACATAGGCTATGATTTGGCCGAACCACTATAAAATATCGCATATCATTTACCTTTCCTGCGTTTATTTTTCCATGTTCTGTGATTATTTTGGTCTTTGACTCGACGTCGTGATGTAATTGGTTGGTATCAGACTTACGAGGAAGGGATGATTCACCCTTTTTTATGAAGCCCGTTCATCCACCGCTTGAATAAGTGGACTTAAATCTATGGCCAATCGAAGTTTGATTGGCTAACATCGAGCTCGATACCAACACCCGATGCAATGACTTTCACTTTGTTAGCCAAAGTAAAGGTACAACATCCAAATATCTTACCCTCTCTGTCCCACAATTCGAAGGGGTGAGAAAGGCTTGAATAAGAAGAAAGGGGGATCTTTATCCTCAAGTCAGGGTTTAGAGGTAGCACCAAGGTAAGTGTAATACGATCGCGTGCCTGACAAGCTCCATACGCCAGTGTGAAGTGTGAAGTACAGTTTATAATCAAGTGCAAGACAACACTCAAACCAAAGGAATCTCGCTCTTCGAAATAGAATGTAGAAGGAAAGCCGAGGTAAATGGCATGATTGTTCGCCTGATTAACTCTAATTCTCTCGATCCGAGAGTGACTATAAAAGTAGGCGTGACTGGTGCACCATGATTAAAGACACTTCAACCACACTCTAACTAGGGCATACGACAAGAGAGTATAAAGGTACTGAGACCAAGTGCCGAATGAAAAGGGTTCCTACCCTACTGAAGAATCGGGGGTAAAATTGAAAGCTGAGGCCACACTCCCCATAGAAGGATTGGAGGCAATATAATGTCGATTCTAATCAATCCCGAATAATCCCTGGCCAAGCACTTTATTCAAGATTGATTGGGGGCATACAAATGTCACACCCTTAGGATAATTGCAATATAATGTGATGTTTATTACTTAGTTTAGTAATAAATCCTTGATTGCAGCAATTTTGATTTTTGATTTGCAGGAAGGCTGAATAGGAATCCTGGTACGATATGTGATATGATTTATTGCTTACTACTTAGCATAATGATATTTCAATCACAGTTATATATGATTGAAATAGATGATAAACTTGCAAACATATGATATTGTAGGGAAACTAATTCATTAAAAACGTGCAAATGTACATAGATAACTGGTCAAAAACGCGAGGATCGCACTCGCAACAACAACCGCAAGCCAGTGGAAAAAAATAAAAGTCAGAAACAACTCTTCATTTGGACTTAGGAGAATGTTTGGCATTTTTGGCATCTTTCAACTTCTGCAACAATAAGAATACACTTTTTCTTCTTCTTGTAGGAAGGAGTATCTTTCGGATTGATAGAGGACTTGAAAGGCCGCTCCCCAGTAATCGACCGAGATGGAATCTTAATTGTTATTTTTCCTCCAGGAGGGACCATTTGGAGAGGATCGACCGAGGTGGGCTCTTCTTCTTTCTTGGCCTTCAAGAGTGCTTCAGATCTAGCTTTCATCTGAGCAAGTGTCAAGTTTTCAGTTTCGTTGGTTGCTCCAGTAATAGTGCCACTTATATCCTCTTCATCCTCCTTGCTATCCATATCCTTTAAAGCATCAATGATCTCTCCGTGTTTGGGAGTTTCACTGCTGGAGAGCACTATGGTATTGTCAGCGGCCTCCTCCCGTTTCTCTTCGGTCTCCACAATAGGATTGGTACCTAAAGAATGCGATGCAATAGTTATTAACTCTAGGGAAAACATATGTCTTTCAATTATCTACTCCATAATACGACAACACGCTATGATAGCCTTGAAAAATTACGGTGAAAAGGTAGAGATACCTTCGGTGGACTTGTCTCTAGGAGTGGAAAGAGTAGCTCTTTCTTCAGTGGAAGATAGGAGAGAAGCCTTGGGTATCGTTGGATGTTCAAGATCGTATCCCTCAGTCTCTGAAGCTCCAGGCATGGTGGAAGAGGAATCGGAACCACCTTCGATGGTACTCTTTCCCTTGGCTTGGCGCTTATCCTCTTCCAGAGCCTCCTGAATTAGTTTATGCCTCTCAGCTAAATGCTCTGACTCCTAGCTCTCAAATATGTCTTCATCAGCTCCTCCTCATCGACAGTGTCAACCTTCAACTGCTTCTTCTCATCTTCGACAATTTGATCCCATACGTCGACCAGAGTAGTTGGATAATGCTGGATCCACTATATATCCCGATTCTGAAGCACTTAAGTGAAGAAAGATATCATAATATCTCCATATTCATCTAACTCTTTTCGGGCTTTGAAAGGTTTATGCGTTAGATTCAGAAGCAGATTTAAGAGCAATATCAGCGTTCCCTTCAGCAAGCGCTTCCCTCGCTTTAGCCTCTGCCAGCTTGGCCTCCAGACTAGCATTCTTCTTTTCCAACTCAGTCTTTTCTTATTTAAGGCGAGAGCAAGATAACTCCAAGCCGATGTTTTCTGACTTAACATCCTCAACTTGTTTTTTCAAGGATGTGCGCTCTTGACTACGAGAATTAAACTATATTTTCTAATATATATATATATATATTAAATAAATAAACCAAGTGCTTTAGAAACTATTTTATAAACTTGTTTTCCCTAAAAATCAAGTATTTTTAATATACACACACATATACATATACATATAAACTAAACAATATTTAGACCTTCAATAATACGAGAACGCGAATTAAATAACGTAATACATCATGTGGTACGAGATAAGTAGATTAATTATATTAGTTAATTACAAACTCATCGATCGAAGTAAATTACTGAATATTGAATGTGAAGTGGGTTGTCTCATAGTGAAACGACTAGAGAAAATATATGATATGGTACATATTGTTTTCACTTCTTCGGTTACTATTTGGAATTTTGTGGAACATTATGTTATGTTGTTGGTGCTGGAACTTGGACTGGTGGGTCCTAAATACACTAAAACATATGGCTGGTAGGCTAAACATTGGACTGGTGGGTCATAAAGTTATATTTGGTGACAGTTGAGACTGGTGGGTCTATATTGTATAGCACTACGCAGGTTGAAACTGGTAGGCTATGTACGGAACTGGTGGGTCTTATATTATTTGTTGGTTGGCGATTTGGACATCCTAAATTTATCGTTGATGGGCGAATTGGACTGGTGGGTCCAAATGTTCTTTTCTAGTTGCTTTATGATGTTTCTTAGTTTATTTCATGTCTTTATAGATTTGGATGTTCTCACCTAATTAGTATGATTTGGATTTATACATCTCGTTAGTAGGCAAATAGTAGTGAGGTATTAGGTGGTATCATTCATTAACTTAGAACCCTTATCGAGTTCAAGCTATTTTGTGGCGTTAATAATGGTGTTCCTTGTGTGTTGTGACACGGTATGTAATAACCCGGAAATTCTGGGCCAGTTTAAAATTTTTATTTTGGCAACTTCGACGAATTTTGAGGATTTAAAATAGATTATTTCAAATAATATCGATGAGAAATTTATTTTGAATATAATTCGAACGTATATATTATATATGCCGTCGTTAGAATATAAATAATTATATATAATTATAATGGGAATTGAAAATGGCGCGGTAGTTCGATAATTCGATTTCAAACTTCAATTGAACTTACCGGGTGCAAAACAATCCGGATTTTAGTGAAACCAAAAACATTAGGATCTAATTGATAATATCTTTCCAACGAATCCGAAAAATCGAAATTTCATAGCGGGAATAAAAAGATATGTCCAGTTGAAAATTCTGAATAGTCGCTATGGGATTCAGGCCCTTAAAAATGGGAATTTTGCAAACGACCTCGGATTTCGACGAAACCACTTTTGTTGGGTCCGTGATGTCAAGTTATTGCTAGGTTCCAAATTTCATAATTTTTCGAATCAATATGTGAGCGTGGCAAAGGAAAACGCGTTTGACCAGTTTCAGTTGATTTTAATCGACTGGAAAATGGCCATTTTTCAAACGGTCTCAGAATTCGATGAAATTAGTTTTGTTAGGACCGTATCGTCAATACGAAGCTAGAAAATATTTTTATGGAATTTTTAAAGTTAGTATGTGACCCCGGTAATTTGAAATGTACGTTTAAAATTCAATATAGCGATTTAAATGTAAATTCAACGGAAACTGATCGAAATAGTCGAATCAGCTTACGATACATATCCCATTGTGTTCGGAATGGGGGTGAAACGCTATGGACGACAGGCGGTGGACCTCGTTTAGAGGTCGTATGTAAAAATCAACTTTTTGCAAAATAAATTAAAAATTAAAACTCTCCCTTTCCCTCTTCCCCTTAATCTCGTTCTGCCCCCCCCCCCCCCGTATCATTTCAGAATAAAAAAAAAGGAAAGACGAACGGGGAGGAGCGCAGCCCCCCCCCCCCCCCCCCCCCGCATCGACCATCGTGCCGCCTCTGGCGCGGATCCGCCCTCCCCTCCCTCCATCTACCTCGCGACAACACCCATCCCCGTCACCACACGCCTGAGCCCGCCCCACAATCGACGCCATCCCCCTCTCTTGCCGGCGCCTCCATCCGCCACCACCCCCACCCCGCATCCCCTCCGCCTGCTCGAGAGCCCCCCCCAACCATCCTCCGACGATGCAGGAAGACCCCCCCTCTGTAAGTTTAATTTTAGTTTTTTTTATTTGCTTTATTTTCTTTATTGTTTATTATTTAATTTACATTCATATGATAAACCTGCAAATTCAAGTCATAGTAAAAATAGGGTTTTTTACTTGAAAGTTTTGATTTTTGTTTAAAATAAAGTTTTGATTTTTATTTGTCTTGTTAAAAATATGATTTTTATATATTGAACATCAAAGTAAAAATATGATTTTTATATATTGAACATCAAAGTAAAAATATGATTTTTATATATTGAACATCAAAGTAAAAATTGGGTTTTTCCATATTGAATAGCGAAGTAAAAATTCGATTTTTACATATGTAGAGAATACGGGCAACGAAGCTGACAAAAAGGCGAGAACGATGAAGATTTCTCTAAATGAAGAGTCATGGTATTGGATAGCTTTCGGTGAGAACTTCTCACTCTAAATTTCTTTTTCTAGTTATATATATATATATATATATATATATATATATATATATATATATACTAGGATGCAGACGGTGTTTAGTAGCACCCGACACAATCGTCCACAGACCATGGACTTGTTTGTTTGATTGCAAAAATTAGTAAGATTATTTGATTGAAATTTGAGTTGTTTGGTGAAATGGAATGGATTGATTGATGTGTGAATGGCGTGGGCCTTCACTAGACCGGGGATAAGGCTAGGCCTCGTCCCGTTTCTAGTATCGTGCCGTTATGCCGCCGAAATTTTCTAAAATTTGTTAGAAAAATAAAAATATCATTTTTATTGTGTAAATGAACTGAATAGAAATTCATGTGTTAAAATAAAATGTTTTATCGTTAAAAATATAATTTTTAACGTGAAAGTGAATAAATAAATATTTATAAACAAATCGACCGATTTGTTTATATACATTGATTTGACTGATACTGATTGGGTCGATAAATTTTACACATCGCCCAACTGCACGAATAAAATCTGTGTTTGATTGTTTGAAACCCCACACGGGTATTGGGATGAAATTTGAAGTTCACTCATCCTGATTGATTAAATATGTCGATCGATTGATTGACAGGCTGTTATAAGCGTTAGATATCTATATTTGATGCTTATACAGTGTAGTGCACTTTGGTTGATGGTTGATTATTTTTCAATGCTACTATATACATGTGTTGTATGAAAATCCATATTATTAATTTTATATGGTGATTGATTGGGCCTCATTCCAATTTAGAAAATAAAGAATATATAATATAAAAGTTCATGTGTTGACTGTACTCATCCGTTGAGATTAGTCATGTGTTGAACGAAATATTTTAATAATAAAATTTACATCTTTATCAATATAAAATAAAGGTTCATGTGTTGACTGTACTCATCCGTTGAGATTAGTCATGTGTTGAACGAAATATTTTAATAATAAAATTTACATCTTTATCAATATAAAATAAAGGTTCATGTGTTGACAGTACTCATCCGTTGAGATTAGTCATGTGTTGAACGAAACATTTTGATAATAGAAATATTTGAAATAGAAATATTTTGAAATAGAAATATTTGAAATAGAATATTTGAAAATAGAAATATATGAAGCCGTGTTGATTAGATTGACGCCATTTTGACGTGAACGATATTTATATCGATTTTATTCATTTTAAAATGAATATTGAAAAGTGATTTCGAAATCGAATATTTTGAAATGAATTGAATATAAAACGATTTCGAAATGAATTGAATATAAAACGATTTCGAAATGAATTGAATATAAAACGATTTCGAAATGAATTGAGTATAAAACGATTTCGAATTAAATTGATTAGAAAACAAAACCGATTTGAATTGAATCGAATAGAAAACCAATTTGAATTGAATCGAATAGAAAACCAATTTGAATTGAATCGAATAGTAAACGACTTTGAAATTGAATTGAATTGAAAACGAATTCAAATTGAATTGAAAGCGAATTGAAATGAATTAAAATTGAATTGAAATTTGAATTGAATAGAAATGGATTTTAAAACGAATTTATAAAGAAGAATTCAATTTTGCTTTGGATTAAAATAGAAGTTGAAATTGTTTTTGAAATGAATTCAAAACTATTTATAAAATTCATTTTAAATAGGAATCGACGAAATATATATTATATATATTATATATATAATATAATCGTCTGAATAGAACGCGCCGCGCCGCGGCAGTTCGTGAATTTCGACCATTAATTTCAAACGGACATTACGGGAGATTCGACCGTCGGATTCTCCTAAAACCAGAACCGTTGGGTTCGTATCGAAAAGAGCTTTCTAACGAATATTAGAAATTCAAAATCTAACGGTTGGATTTGGAGATACGTCCAAATCAAATTCGAAAAAGGTCGCTGTAAGTGCAGTTCGATGGCCGTTGATGGAAATCGACTGTACGGGCCTTAATAAAATTATTAAAAATATCAATAATTTGTCTAAAATCATAAGAAATGATTTGGGAAAATTTGGGATGAAAAACTCCATATTTGAAAAGATAAAAGTAGATTTTATCAAAATGAACTAGTTTGAACTAAATTTAAAACCCGTTTGTTTTTAAATAAATAAATTAGATTTAAAAAGGGGTTTTAAATAATCAGAATTTCTAATATATTTGATTGGATTTGAAATGGGTTTATCGTGAACTGTGTTTTAAATAACACTAGTTCTTTAACCCGATAGTAAATAGAATGTGATTTGGGTTTGTCGTGAACTGTGTTTTACATAACACCTAGTTCTTTAACCCAGTAAAAGGAGTTTTAATGAATCTGCAATTAGGTTGAAATGTGAACCTATAGTCTAAATTATCAAATTTAGAAATGAGCGAGAATGTCGCCAGTTTTGCTCCAAAGCGATAGTTAAATCTTTAATTAGATTTGAACGTGAAATGGTAATTAATTTTACCGATAACACCATAGTATTAGATATGGAGTATTACCAGTTTTGCTTCATGGGATGAATAGGTTGGGATTGGGAAATAAAATAAATAATTACTTCGGTGTGGTTCGCTAATCTCGACTAGTTTAGAAAACCATAATTTGGTTTGAAAGGACATCCTAAGGAAGATTAAAGGATAAATTTTAAAGAATTTATCTTTGATAAAATTAATGGGAACCTTTCCCGGAGAATATGAATTGGAATGAGGCGTATGTTGTGTTTGTGTAACATTTGTTTTAATATACGCGGGTCGTTCGGAAAGTCCGGGTTTATACCCATTCTGAATAACCGATTCGACGATAAGTCGAAGATGAAGACGGTGGTTGAAGACCGGAAGTCTTCACATCGTTTGGATAATTACTGACGATCCTGATTGGGCTGTACACCCAAGAGGATGGAAATAGTTGGTGGTCGTCCAGACGTACTTGGAGATGGATGGATATGCGAGGAAAGTGACTCCGGTTTCGTTCAGACCCAGAACGGACTTGTAAATGGATTGTGTGTCTGGCATTGGATTTTATTCTTTGTTGATTGATTTCTATTAAATATACATCTGTTTGGCGGCGGAGAATTTATTCTTTTGCTTAACGCCCTTCTCTGAGACGTACGAGCTAAGAGGTTGTATATCGATGGACATCAGTCGCATGGCATGAATTGCCTGTGTGGCACGCTAAGATGCAAAGATCAAGGCTTCTGTTGAAAAGCAAAGTCTTGTGGTTGATGATCAAAGCACGCCTACGTGGCAGCTTTGTGTATGACGTGAATTCGCGAGCCTCACACCTCGGTATGAGTTAAAAACGGGATACAGACTGGAGGGAGAGCACGACGTTTCTTTCTAGCTTTGGTGGTGTCAGTGACTTACCAGCCCTGACATTTATATACTTTTCACCTATGTGGTTGTTGGAATGCGAGGCACCTCGATTATAGGTCTGTAAGGACCGGGAAATGTGTGTTCAGGAATAAATAATCCTCTAACGTAAGTGAGGACCGGCCCTGAAGCATCCAGGGGTTGCCAAGAGTGCGTTGCCCTGGGACATTTGCTAGAGTGTCTCGAACGCGGAGAGGAGCTTGCCCCTTGCCTCGACTCATGACGGAAATCCAATTTCCAATACGAGATATTTCGGCTTTATTTGTAGAGCCTACTATGGCGACATAGTAGCATGGGATGCTATGCCGTCTATGATTTATATTTATGATTGAAATTGTTTTGACACTATACACTTATTATAGTATCGAATGATTTGTTTTAAACGTACCAAGCATGTTTGGCTATTATAAGGGAAAACCCTATCCTCCGGCTTGCGTTGCATTGTGTGATGGGACCTGGGACTTATAATAGCTTCATTTTTCGAAAAAGCATTGCGTTGTTTATCTATATGCACTGGTATTCTTGGGAGGAAACCCGTTCCGTGTTATACGGCGTGGTCCCTTGAATTACTCTCTTTTAAAATTGAATTAAATAACTGTTTTAGTTCTCACACCAGTCACATGACTGACCTGGAGTTTATTGTTTTAACCTAAACTCTGGGTGCCCCTATTTTCCGCACGGGCAGCTAGTAGTTTTGGTTTTGCAGATTTATATTCACAGAATCCTGGTTTACAGCTGGAATGATATTCGGAAAGTTCTGTATCCGTATATCACATTCAGTTGTGCTTTGTATTATTTTTCCGCTGCTATGTAATTTATTGTAATCTCTGATATTTATCGAATGTAATTTATTCATTTATACTCTGTATATTCTTGTATCTGATGGAATTGTTGTAATAGCAATGAAATGATCTTCTGTTTGTGTTCTGATTTTTCCTGTTCTCAACAATCAGGGGTTTCGAACGGTCTAAATCGGTTTAACGACTGATTCAGATCGAGCGAAATTCTGTGTCCTTACACGGTACGCCGTACCATTATGTTCCTTTGTAAGGATTAGGCCATTTGTGTGTTGTGACACCCCCACGTTCGTTAATGTCAATTTTAAGAGAACGCATTAAGTTTCGTGAAGCGCAATAGGTAAACAACAACTAAATTTACAAGACAGATACAAATAACGCTGCAGAAAACTTAAAACTTTTATTAATCAAGAAAGCATCATTTCAACCCAAATTACAACATCATATTTTTCTCGAATACCAAAATCAACCTGTCTCATAACAAGAGTAAGAAAAACCATAACAATATCCCTTAAGTGTCATTACAAATAACATAGATGTATAAACGGCAGAAAGTACAAAAAATGAGAGTTGTCCAAGTCCAAGCAAAATCACGATCTCAACTATTGACCACTCCCACTCTGAGAAACTGAGGGTAGGGGAGAGGAAGAGGAAGAAGGGAAACAAAAAGGGTCAGACATAAAGTCTGGAGAGTTCCAATAATTTTTAGTATAAGCATATGAAAGGGTGTCAAGACAGATTAATAATACTAGAAGAGAAAGTACAGTAAAACATGTATATACATACGAGGTAAACGAGATGACAAAACAAGATAAAGTTGGATTAAACTTCTCATTCATACCCCAGAATCAAGTTTAACTACACCAAACTACTAGTATTAACAGGATTAGTGTTACCCTAATTACTACCTATGCGATCGGCTCCCTATTACCCGAATATCCTGTGTTAGCCCCGACGGTAGGGTGTATCGGTCCTAACCCAACCAATTATAGATCACATGCATATTAGTAGGTTTTACAACGTCTTAGTTTCCCATAGTCGAACCCGTGCACGCTCATGACTCTGGCGGAACACGCCCGTACCCCACCCCGAAACCTAAAACCTCTTATAATTCAGTTCAGTAAAGCGTTCCCTGGCCCCTACCTAGTGTGAGGCCCCTACCAAGATACCAACTTGGATACTGACTAATATGGTTTCCACACAACTTGACACAAGCCACGCCCTAAGCTTGTGTCCTCGTGTACCTAGGATTTAAGTGTCTCGAAAACCCGATACAAGCTACTAGACTTTGGACCTCTTAGCTTATTAATTAATATGTGTAACTTAGCAGGTTTAAGTTCATTAATAAGCCTGGTTATAAAATGGCATTTATCTAAATGTTATTGGTGTACAACCCCTCCCCTAAGAATCACTTACTCAGATGTATAATAAGACTTACAGTAATTCATTTTACTTAGTTTTTACATCTGATACTCATGTATTCTTACATGTCATACTTAATCTTACATTAAGTCCAAAATAACCAATTAACATGTCGCATGTTCTTCCTAACAAGTAATTTACCCAATCCAATAGATTAACATGTAACTAACCCAATATAATAAATAGATTATTAACATGTAATTATCCCATTTTTACTTTCTTTAATGTAATTAACCTAAATCTTACGGCCAAAGGTTCCAATATACAATATGCCCAATTTTCTCCATTTAAATGACAATATCTAATTATTCCAATTTATGTCCTTTATACACAATCAGTGATAATAGCCTAGGCTTTGAGTAGCCTACGTTCAACGTAAATAAAATGGAAAAAGCGAGAAAACAAATCTCAGACTGAATAAAAAGACATATAGAAAGATTGTAAATAAATGAAAGACATAATAGGGATAAGAAAGATGAAAGTACATAATTTAACTATAGATATAAATAAAAGAACATGTATGAACATATATAGGAATTACTTTAGGCACTGTTTAATTCAGATCCAGCATTTATTACTATAAAAAACCTTTTCAAATAATCATATCTAAAAATGACATGAAACTCACAACGAGACTTAGAGAAGAAGAAGATATCTCCTTTTGGTATGTATATGTCGATGTAGAAAAAGTCCACTTTAATCATTTATTGTTGTAGGGCAGTCTGAATTGTCCTTGCTATTATATATTTGGGCAACACCTCAGTATTTCTATGCATATATAATATTCCCAGAAAAAGGTTTAGAGGAAGAAGGAGGATGAATAATTTGTGTGTAGAACAAATGATGTTGCATGCCTTTATATATGCTACCTAGGAAAATCTACCATCGTTAGATATTAGGGTTTCAATCTTAGCCATACACGTTATGTTGAGTCAGCGAACGAACCCAGTATTAAAAAAATCCAGGTTCAATACTCAGAATCCGCCCAGCATGTTGATGGGTCGACCCACTGACATACTGTGTCGACCCATGGGTAGACCCCTCCTATACATGGGTTGACCCAAGGCTTGGGTTGGGTCATCCCACAACCACTATATTTCTGCGTTAATTCCGCTTTGAATTTTTTTTAATATATTTATATATAACCTCCTTATATATACAAACTTCTTATTTCCATAACTTTTTCATACTTTATCTGTTTTACACAAACTTCGGGTCTATCTGAACCAGAATCCCGAGACGAACACAACGATAGTGTCGGTTTTACTTAATTATGAACATTTAATTAAGTAATTACATACCATTTTATTATCTTTATTATACAGTTACAGTGTATTAAACTATGGGGTGTTACGTTCTCCCCTCCTTATAGGATTTTGTCCTGGAAATCTCTAAGTTAAGGAGAATGTTACTATTTAGACTTACACCCATCTAATCAAACATCATCCATAAGCATCCATTGTCCTTAAAATTTCAAATGCTTGATATGAACATATGCAAAAAGTGTTGTGTGTATGTCCTTAAGCTAATGGGAAAATCACGCGGTCGTCTGATTCAGTTGACCTCCTTAATGCAATGTATGTTTGTGCCATGTATCCATCGTGTGTGCACATCCATTCATCGAAATGCAACAACCGTATGATAATTCAACCAATTTTTTCATCCATTGAAAATTAGATGCACACACTTCTATATGTAATATGTAAGTGCTTGAGCTGATATAGTGCCTAATGCGTGTATATATGCATCCACGGGCATCCACTAACAACCACTAGCAATCATTGAACATAACATGTCTCAAACACATGTTTCCAAACATAGGTTTCTATCCTAAAAGACTGATGATTCAAATGATAGAGATAAACGAATTCAAATTCTAAAGCTAGAAAAGGAAACTAAAACTTAACCTTAAAAAGGAAAGGGTAAGAATCACGACGCTTGTCCTCCAGTTCCCATATCGCGTTATCTTGCTCTTCTCCCCATTGTACCTTCACTAATTTTATCTCTGTGTTGCATAACTTCTTGATTTCTGTCTCAAGGGTACGAGTAGGAACTCTTCGAACTGGTGCCTCTTTCTTGACTTCAACATCTTCAAGGGTACTTGGCTCCACTACCTTCGCCGAATCATGAAGACATTTTCTCAAATG
Organism: Allium sativum; assembly: GCA_030737875.1. Taxonomy (NCBI): domain Eukaryota; kingdom Viridiplantae; phylum Streptophyta; class Magnoliopsida; order Asparagales; family Amaryllidaceae; genus Allium; species Allium sativum. The sequence goes on from CM060913.1 coordinate 43,088,669, forward strand.
GGAAATGTGGAATACGTCATGAACTCCCGCCAGTCTATCTGGAAGTCTAACTCTGTAAGCCATTTGCCTAATCCTCTCTACTATGGGAAATGGTCCTACGAAATTTTGTGCCAATTTCTCTACATAGCCAAATCGAACCACATTACTTAAGGGCGATACTTTGATGAAGATCATATCTCCTACTTTGAATTCCAAGTCAGTTCTTCTCTTATCGGCATACGACATTTTCCTGTATTGTGCAGCTTTTATCCTTCTCGAATGAGGTCTATCTTTTCTGAAGTCTCTCTTACCATGTCAGGCCCTAGTAGAAGTCTGTTAGTAGACTTCCACCAACATGTCAGTGATCTGCAAGGTCGTCCATATAATGCTTCGAAGGGTGCCATCCCTATGCTCGACCGATGACTGTTGTTATATACAAACTCAACCAATGGGAGATGCTCCTTCCAAGTCCCTCCGAAATCTAGTATACACGGTCTTAGTTGATCCTCCAAAACTCTATTAACCCCCTCAGTTTTTCCATTACTCTGAGGCTGATAAGTTGTGCTAAGTCTCAAATGTATACCTAGGGCTTCTTGCAAGATCCTCCAAAATTCACTAGTAAATATGGGGTCACAGTCACTTACTATGCTTGAAGGTACCCCATGTAGTCGGAAGATCTCTTTAAGGTAAACTGAAGCTAGCCAAGCTGCTTTCCTTTTGCTTTTGACTGGGATAAAATAAGCACTCTTTGTACGCCTGTCCACTATCACCCAAATGTTCATGTTGCCCTTCCTTGATCTAGGTAGTCCATCAATGAAGTCCATAGAGACGCTCTTCCATTTCCATTGCGGGATATCCAAAGGCTGAAGTAATTCACCGGGTTTCTTTTGTTTACCCTTGAACCGCTGACAAGTCAAACGTTGGGCAATGAATTTTGCTACATCTTTCTTTATGCCAGTCCAATGAAAAAAACGCTTGATGTCTCGGTATATCTTATCATTGCCCGGATGGATAGCCATCTAAGAGTAATGAGCTTCCTATAGCACTGCTCTTAGCAATTTCCCAATTCTAGGGACACACAGCCTTTCATCTTGTCTTAGCCACCTTTTTTCGTTCATAGTATATCTTGCTAGGTGACTAGATGTTTCTCCTTTACCAAGTCTATCCATGATAACCTTCAACTGGGGGTCCTCTTGGTGCGTAGATCCAATTCGCTCCATGAGAGTAGGTCGCACCTCCAAGGATTCCAACAAACCAAATATAAAATTCGTAGATGGCTTAAAATCAAAGGTCAAGATGTACTCCAAGATTTTCCTTTCTACGAATAGAGGACTCAAGGTCATCCTCTGCCTACTCAATGCGTCCGCCACTACATTACTCTTGCCTAGGGTATAAGCTATCTCAAAGTCGAAGGACGCTAAGAACTCCATCCATCTTTACTGCCTCAATTTGAGATCCTTCTGTGAGAACAAATATTTGAGCGATTTATGATACGTATATAGCTCAAACGTCTCTCCAAGTAGATAGTGTCGCCAAGATTTAAGTGCGAACACTATTGCAGCCAATTCCAAGTCATGGGTCGGGTAGTTCTTTTCATGAACCCTTAGTTGCCTACTTCCATAACACACCACCCTACCCTTTTGCATCAGTACGGCTCCTAACACTGTGCCACAAGCATCCGTGTAGATTGTAAACATCTTGCTTACATCGGGAAGAGTTAGGAAATGGGCTATTGTCAGAGACCTCTTTAGCATCTGAAAAGCGTCTTCAACATCCATGTTCCAAGCAAAACCCAAGTTCTTTTTTGTCAGACAGGTAAGCGGAGCTGAGATCCGCATAATGTCTTTAATAAACTTCCTATAATAACCCACAAATCCAAGGAAACTTCTCACCTCCATCACATTCTTAGGGTCCTACCAGTCTTGAATTGTGACTCCTTTATCGGGGTCCATCGCTATCCCTTCCTTGGAGACCACATGCCCTAGGAACCTTACTTCCTTCCTCCAGAAATGACACTTAGAAATTTTTTCTTTAAATTGATGTGCTCTAAGTGTACTTAGAATATCTTCTAAGTGTCAGGCATGTTCTTCTTCGCTCTTCGAGAATATCATAATGTCATCCACGAACATTACCACAAACTTGTTAAGATACTCCTTAAATACCTGACTCATTAAGTCCACGAAGTATGCTGGTGCATTGGTTAGCCCAAAAGGCATGACCAACCACTCAAAGAAACCATTCGGAGTTAGCATGTTCTTCTTCGCTCTTTGAGAATATCATAATGTCATCCACGAACATTACCACAAACTTGTTCAGATACTCCTTAAATACCTGACTCATTAAGTACACGAAGTATGCGAGTGCATTGGTTAGCCCAAAAGGCATGACCAACCACTCAAAGAAACCATCCGGAGTTCTGAAAATCATCTTGTCAATACTATCATCCGCCACTCTAAGCTGGTGAAATTCCGTGGCTAGATCCAACTGCGAGAAAACTAAAGTGCCAACTAGTTGGTCAAACAAGTCATCAATCCTCAATAGTGGGTGCCTGTTCTTCTTGGTGAGTTTGTTCAATTCTCTATAGTCTAACCATAGACGGAGAGAGCCATCAGCCTTGGTTGGGAAGATTACTGGAGCTCCCCACTCAGAAATGCTCTACTTGATGAATCATTTTTTCAAAAACTCACCCACTTGTTTGCTAAGCTTCCTCCTCTCCTTAGGAGCTATGTGGCGCACTGGCAATGCGACTGGTTTTGCATTTTCCACCAAGTATATCCAGAAGTCTATCTAACGCCTTAGAGGTAACCCGCTAACCTCGTTGAACACGTCTAGAAATCTGCTAACTATAGGTATTGTTCGAAGATCATCAACGAAAGCATCAAGAGAATCTAGGAAACTAAGCATCACTAACCCCCGTGGATCACAAGAAATTTCGAGAGTTCTTCCATTGAAATTAAGAAATATAACTACTCTCTTTTGACAATTAAGAGTGGCACTATACATGGCTAGCCAATTCATTACTAGAATTAATCTGTAACCAATGAAACCAAGAACATATGCATCGCATTCGAATTCGATGCCCAAAACAGAAATCCTCAAACCCTTACATATCATGGATAAATGAGATGTTCCTCCTATAGGATTTGAGACTATAATGGGATTAGAAACAAAACTAGTATTTAGGTGTAGATTTTCTACTATCGAGTTGGATATGAATGAGTGAGAAGCACCGGAATCAAAAAGAGTTCTAACAGGATAGTCTAAAAGAGAAATTAAACCTTTAATTGTGACTTTCCTTCCTTTATCTGGTTCACTAGCCTCTAAAGCATTAACTTGCCCTCCATATGTTCCATCTTTCTATCCTTGTCTCTTAGATCACTGTCCCTTGTATTGTCCAACTTGGCCACAAACAAAGCAATTATTCTTTGTCTTTCTGCAATCTTTCACGAAGTGTCCTAAAGCACCACACCCATGACATTTCACTTTAGTCATTATCTGAGCTTTCTTGGGCTTTCCCCCTTTCTTCGCAGTGTTTTTCTTGGGCCACCATTTCTTTTTCTCTGCATTGGGTTTCTCTTCCTCTGTCTTATCGTCTTTCTTTCCTTCTTTGCCACCTTCTTGCATTAAAGCTATAGCAACTAGTATTTTAAAGGCTGCTCCCATTGGTACATGCATCAGTGCTAAGTCTTGGAGAGGTTGGTTCGATCCCTTAGTGAACCTCAAGTCTTTTTTGTGAGGAGTGTTTACCAACCCCAATCCAAATCTTCCTAGTTGATTAAAAGCGTTGACATACTCCTTTATGGTCATGCTCCCTTGTTTCAAATTAAGAAACCTCTCCTCTTGCGTTCCTTCTTCTGCTTGCGATAAGAATCTCGCCTCAAAGATAGATTTACAGTTTTCTCAGTAGCTAGTTCTGGTCCGGCTTGAACTATTTCCTACCAGTATGAGGCTTCATCCTTCAGTTGCCAAGCGAAAAATTGGATTTTCCTCCTATCATCGAGTTTGAACAAGTTGAACACGTACTCTGTTTCTCTTAGCCAATTGTGCGCTTCTATAAAATCCTTACATAGCTTAGAAAAGTTGACTATAGGAGGAGGAGGAAGCGCTAATGCAGTTGTAGCTAGGGGAGGGATATTCTCTTGTACTCTAACAGGTGTCGTAGCTTCTACATATCTACGAAATAATGTAGGAATGGGAATGCCCTTGGGAAAGTTAGGAGCTCTAAACATACTTAAAAATACGAAACAAGAATTCTAAAAGAGAGTCAAAGGAATATTGTAAATGACTCGAGGGGATTTATTTTTCAAAATATGTTTTTTTTTTTTTTTGAAAATCCTTTATTTTCTCTGATCTTGTAACTTTTGACCCTAATACCAAATGTAAAACTCCACGTCTGTTAATGTCACTCTTAAGAGAATGCATTAACTTTCGTGAAGCGCAATAGGTAAACAACAACTAAATTTACAAGACGGATACAAATAATGCAGTGGAAAATTTAAAACTTTTATTAATCAAGAAAGCATCATTTTAACCTAAATTACAACATCATATTTTTCTCAAATACCAAAATCAATATGTCTCATACTCATAGTAAAAAAAACCATATCAATATCCCTTAAGTGTCATTACAAATAACATAGATAAATAAACGGAAGAAAGTACAAAAAAGGAGAGCTATCGAAGTCCAAGCAGAACCACTATCTCAACTACTGACCACTCCCACTCTGAGAACCTAGGGGGAAGGAAGAGGAAGAAGGAAAACAAAAAGGGTCAGACATAACACTACGCCATAGATGGCCTACAATAACGAAAATCCAAGGTGTTGCTAGCTACAATGTTACCATAGCTATGCTTGATTTTTGTCTATTGCAACGCACACTTCAATGTTTTAGCATAGATATCAAATTGTGTTGCAATAGTTATAGATATATTTTAATTAAATAAAATAAAATAAAAATTACACCTCAGCGATCCACACCATAACTTAAAACAAAATATCATTTGTATGTTCACACCATCAATCTGCGCTGCACCTATTTCTATCCCCTCTTTTATTTTGTTTCAGGCACCTCCCTTTTCATTTCATTTCCACCCCAAATATCCAAAATCACCGATCCCTAATTTCCAAAATCACTGATCGCTAATTTCCAAAATCATCGATCTTTAATTCCAAATCAAATTTAAACGGTCTAGGGCATCGCATCGATACATCTCAGAGCCATGAAAGAAAAAGTGATTCTCAAATCGCCTAATAACAAAAGTTGAAGTTGAACGAACCGACGATTGCAATTTTCTAGGCAGAGCAGCGAGCCCATCTCCACGACAGCTAGATTTTGATAATTCATAATTTTATTGAAGTCGAAGGTACTAATTTGCGCCTTTAATGCTTTAAATATTTGATTGTTGAAGAACTAAGGTCGTTTACTTTTGAGTAAAGTTGTTGCTGTGTAATATTATAAAGAGTGATAATCTGAATCTGATTTGGGAAATGAAAACCGGTGTTTTGAATTTGATTTGAAAAATGAAAATTGGTGTTTACACTTTTTGATAAATTGGGGGCGAAATCATGTTTTGCAATTTTTTTTAATGGTGCAAGAAGGAAGTGAAATTTGGATAATTACATGTTATTTATTAGATTGCGTTAATTACATGTTAGGAAGAACATGCGACATGTTAATCAGTTAAATTTGGCTTATTGTAAGATTAAGTATGACATGTAAGAATATATGTGCACCAGATGTAAAAACTAAATAAAATGAGTTACTGTGATTCTAATTATACATTTAGGCAGGTGCTTGTTGGGGAAGAGGTAGTACACCAGCAAAATTTTAATAAGTGTCATTTTACAACCAGGTTTATTAATGAACTTAAACCTGTTAAGTTACACCTGCTAATTAATAAGCTAAGAGGTAGGGACCCATATCAGTCAGTATCCATGTTAGTATCTCGGTAGGAGCCTCGCACTAGGTAGGGACCAGGGCACACTTTACTAAACTGGATTATAAGAGGTTAAAGGTTTGGGGGTGGGTACGGGCGCATTCCGACAGAATCATGAGTGTGCATTGGTCCGACTACGGGAAACTAAGATGCTGTAACACCTACGAATAGGTCTATGTTCTATAAGTTGCTAGGTTAGGGACTGATACACCCTATTGTCAGGGTGAACACAGGATATTCGGGTAATCGGGAGCCGATCGCATGGGTAGTAATTAGGGTAACACCTAATCCTATTAATACTAGTAGTTTGGTGCAGTTAACTTGCACTACGCCATAAATGGCCTAACACAATGAAAATAAATTGTTGGAACAGGCCCAAAAAATGTTGGCATAGGTCTTTGGCAATGTTTTTATGGTGATGCAATTTTCATTGTTGCTATAGACCTCAAAGGCAACATTTCGACTATCTATGGCAACACAACAAATATTGTTACAGAAGAACCTTATTTAGGTCTATAGCAACATCCTTAGATGTCTGTAGCAACATCCAAAAATGTTGCTATAGATATTAAATTTCTAAATTTGTTTTGGTGAGCTACTTTCATAATACCACATACAATAGTACTAAAGCTACTTGCATAATATCATATACACCACTTGCATAAGACACCATTTGTAGATTCATTTCAAAACATACAACAATACACATCACAATTCATCATCATCAACTCCAAAAAGATGAAACATGAAAAAATTATGAAGAAAAACTGTCCATACATGCTATTTCACTTGGATGGTACCTCACTGCACTACATTGCCATAAGTATACACAAAACAATCTCAATCGTGGTCTAGGACATAGCTAAAGCTCTTGAAAAGAATTTTTCTCCTTTCTCATGCTTTCCACATTTAATGTGCATTAAGGCTAACTCTACCTTCATATCAGCCATAAATTCATCCGCTTTTGCCCTCTTTTGCTTTTGCTTCAACATCTTGTCTTCAAGTGTCTTCCTTTCCATCAACAATTGCGATATAGTATTTCCTTTTTCCATCAATTTGACCGTTGTTTCTTCCATTTCAGCATTGCTATTGATTTCATACACTTTGTCATGCCACATAAAATACCCAAAATCGCCATTATGCACATATGTTAAATTCTCGATTAAAACATCACTGAAAAATATGATAATCGACAAAGCAACCAAAAATACCTAATTTATGCTAACAGGCCACATGGAGCAACCAAAAAACTTCATCCTCGCATTCGACCCTACCTTCACAGTCCTCATCTTCGCTGGAATTTTGTGGTGCCAATGCTTATTTCCCACCGCTGTTGTTGAAATTGAAGTATAATTTGATTGAGTGGTCATTGAACTCGAAGATGGACAGATCAACTACATATATACGCATACATGTGAATATGAATATATGCATGTATACTTGTGTATATGAATTAATTTTTTAACAACTACACATGTTCAAGAAGATATATAGATCAATTACAAAGCACTTGAACAAGAAAACAGGGCAATGGACAAACAACATATTGTATTTATCAGTATTAACTGGGTGATTTTGGATGGCCCATTTCTAACAGGTAGTGCTCCAAGTGCTCTTAGAAATTGACCGGTAAGGCATGTAGACTTCCATAAAATTATATCCTTGTGGCAATGATGATGTGGGCTATTTATCAATGTAAAATAATAGCCATAGGTACGGCCTACCAGACCCATTTTCATATTTTAACATTTTCTTACAAACCCACAAATGAACAAACGAAATAAAAGTTGAAACATATCGGATTAGCATAGTAGATAGGTTAGACATTCCTTTATCACAGCATGAAGTCGATGGTCTTGCAAAGATGAAGGACTTAAATGTTGAAGAAAATAACCAGGGAAAGTGTTGAGTGATAAAAAGATTAATAGGAGTGATATTGTTAATTCAACAAAGTCAGATGAATGTTCTATAGTTAGAGAGAATGGTTCATTTGAAACTATTGCTGCTGAGAGTATGGGTCATGGAAATGTGCAAACAGTGATTGAATTGACTGGTTGCCAAACAATAGAAGATAAAATAGAGCACAAAGTCATGAATGAAGAGGAAATGGTATTACCTGAACCACATGATGCATTGTTAAAGCAAAACTTCAACCATACTACATGGCATGGAAGTCACAATATCAACCAAGATGAGATCACACAAAGTATAAGAATTGTTGAAAAGCAGATTGGTGAAGTTTCGAATGATACCAAGGAGATGCTTGTAGATATTGTGCTCCTTACAGGTTTAATCAAAGAACACATAGCACACGAAGACAATAGTGAACAGAAATGTGCATTATTACAAACGAAACTGAAGCCCCAAATCCTTACAACAACATCAAACTGATACCAATCCTTACAAAAACATTTTAAGGATTACCACTGTTAGTACCAACAAACCCATAAATGAAATTAAAGCCCTAAATCTAACTATGTAAATCCAATAATAAAATTCTTACCCTATGCAGAATGATCAAAAGCTACGGTAATAACAAATCCAGCAGGAATTTGGAAGTTGAATACACTGAATAACTCAATTTCTCTAATGCCTTGACCACGATTTTATTTTCGAAACAACGATTGAATCACTAGAAACCCATATATGATTTCTCTAAGGACCGATTGGCATTGTGTGCCCCCCAGATCGAAGATTAGGGATTGAAGATTTTGAAATTTTGAGGGTTAACAAAATGAAAATTAGGGATTGAAGATTTTGAAATTTTGGGGGTTAGAATGAAAGTGAGTAATTAAATGAAAATAAAACAGGAAATGGAAATAGGTGAGATGTGGATTGATGGAGTGGATGGATGGCTGAGATATTGTTTTAACAAATGGCGCGGATCGCCACGTAGGACATGGAAAGGTCTGCTGTAGCAACACTGTACAAAATTTTGCATCGTGTTACAATTGTTTATCTAGAGCTACACATTTTTATGGCTAAGGTAACACTAAATGTAAAACGTTGCAGTAGGACAAAAATATTATAGCTATCTGGATATTTTGGCTGGTAACACCTTGCAAATTCGTTGCATTAGGCTGTTTATGGCATAGTGTTGATTCTTGGGATATGAATGAGAAGTTTAATCTACCTTTATCTTTTTTGTTATCTCATTTACCTCGTACGTATATACATGTTTTATTGTACTTTCTCTTCCAGTATTGTTAATCTGTCTTAACACCCTTTCATATGCTTATGCTAAAAATTAGTGGAACTTGCCAGACTTTACACTCGTTATAGATGGCCTACTGCAACCCCAGAGAAGTGATACAGAAAATGCAAAAAAGTGTTGCTACAGGCAAAAAATGATATATGGTGACACTTTCTCGGGGTTGCCTTATACCTACTCCACTTATAAGGTAGTGGCACTGACAATAATTTTTGGATTTGGTAGTTGCACTGACAGTAAACATTGGCCAAACTAATTTATTTCCTTATAAGGTGATGCATTATACCTACTCCACTATGTTTGTCAAATTCTCATTGGCTTGTAAATAAAATTTAAACCGAGTGCAGTCATTTAATAGTAATCCTTTACAAAGTATGAAACATTTATATGATTATATTAACGTTTTAATTAACATATAAGTTTTCATAGGAAATTCCAACTTAGAAAATTCATAACATATTCATGCAACCATAGAAAATTATGAAATTCAAAAAACATCTCCAAGATCATATAACAAACGTCGTATCAAAATTTTATGGTCTTTTGGGACTTCTAACTATAGGTTTTTACCTAAATCTTATCCTTTTTCCGTGCATATCAAGCATATAATTCATATCAAACATAGCTATTGATTAGTAACCAATAGTATCATTTCAATCATAAAAAACCTTCATTAACATACACAACATTTTCGAACATAACCTTATAACTGAAATACATGAGTAAGTTTATTATTCACCTTGATTAATAAAGTTTGTGGGATTTTTTAATGTTGTTTTTCAAGCTATTAGTCCTACCTTTCTTTTCTTCTTCTTCCTTATCTTTAATGGTTGGCCTCCTTTTTTCCTTTATGTTTCATAAAATGAATGAGAAGTGAAACAAATGTGGCATAATTTGTTTTATATATAAAGCCAAAAGCTTACCACTTTGCCCTTTTCATATGCCCTTCTTTATTGATATTTTATTTGATTTGTTTCTAAGGCCAACAAGCTAGTTAATTTATTAAACACAAATCTCATTTCCTTCTTCACCACATTACTCCCATTTTGAACAATTTAAATTCCTAAATAATGTTATCTAAATTTAGGGGTATTACATTCTCTCCTCCTTAAAAGTATTTCGTTCTCGAAATTCAATCAAGGATAAAATTAACAAAGCAATCATATCAACCTAGCAAGCATGCTATCACAAAGATATACTAGCACACCCTATTAGTATCTAATCTATAAAGCAATACAGATCATACCGAAAGCAAATAAAGAAAAGCCCTCATAATCTTGTCTTTCATTTCCGAAGTAAACTATTAACAACGATCCTTTGGACTTTTACCAGTTTAGTTGTCTTATTTCTCAACTTCCTTTCGTCCCTATCTACAACACGAACATATTGTCTCATAATAGTCAAATTAGGTTCTATTACCAATTCTCTCATATAATTGGTAGCATCAGAGTCATGCATGTACTTCCGTAAGTGTGTCACATGAAACACATTATGGACTTCTGCGAGTCTATCCGACAGCTCGACCCGGTAGGTAAGCTTTCTAATCCTTTCCAGCATCGGGAAAGGCCCAACAAACCTTAGCATAAGCTTCCTCACTTTTCATGAATAGAACATGCCTTTCGTTAATGACACCTTGATAAAAACCCATTCTCCAACTCATGATTCCAAATCCTTACGCCATATATCTACAAACTTCTATGCTTGAATTAAGCTTCGCTCATCCAACCTTGGATGATATCAATCTTCTTGTGGCTTCCCTTACTAATACTAGACCAAGAATTAGCTTATCGCCTGTCTCCAACTAAAAAGATGGAGATTTATACGTTCTTCCATATAAAGCTTTGAAATGAGTTATTCTTATAGTTACTAAAAAGCTATTATTAAAGAAAAAGTGCACCAGATGTAAATGTTTCTCCCAAGATCCACTAAAGTCCAGATAAAAAGCACTTAACAAATCTTAGAGTATATTATTTACCCTTTCGGTTTTTCCCATCCGTCAATGGTTGATAAGTTGTACTCATCTTGAGCTTTGTTCCAAGTGTCTTCTACAAGCTTTTCCAAGACTCACTCGTAAACAATAGATCCTTGTCACTTAGGATACTACTAGGAACTATATGAAGCCTCACTATATTCTTTATGAACTACTCAGCCAAACTAGTGCTTTCCTAGTTAGACTTTACGAGAATGAAATGGGCACTCTTATTTTGTCTTTCCACAATAACCCATATGCTTTCGTTTCCTCTTCTTGATCTAAGTAGTCCATCGACGAAATACATGGATATCGAATCATGTTTCTAATTGGTATGTGTAATGGTTGTAACAAACCACTAGAATTCTGATATTCAACTTTTACCTGCTAGAAGTTTATGCACTTCTTCACCCATAAGTCAATATCCTTCTTCATACCTTCCAAAAGAAGCTTCTCTTCATGTCATGGTACATCCTTTTCCTGTGGGTTGTATCATGAATTTGGAACTATGACATTCTCTAAGAACTTCCCTTTTCAGATCGCCAACCTTCAAAACACATAACCTTTTCCAACCTTACCAGTTAAGAGTGAATTATCCAAGACTATTCCCTTCCATTCTAGCTTTGAGTTCTATGATCCTTTAGGTTTGCCTAAAACCTATCTTTCCTATCAAAGATGGTCGAACCTTTAAGCACTAAACCAATGATGTACTTTCTCCCGAACTTGTTGTCGAACCGATCATTACATTACATGTGACCAAAGACTGTAAGCCCATCCGTTTGTTCAGCATAACCGACATCTTTTTATGGTATTTCCTACTAAGGGTATTAGCAACCTTATTCCCTTTTCCAAGAGTATACTCTATGCCGGAGTCATATGTCGCCAAGAATTCCAAGCACCTCTACTGGCGCATGTTCAATTCCTTTTGAGAAAACGAATAACTCAAGAACTTATGGTCCATGAACAACTCGAACCTTTCACCCAATAATTAATGCCTTTAAATTTTAAGGCAAAAGACTAGAATTTAAATCAAGATCATGAGTTGGATATCTGATTACATGAGGTCTTAGCTGCCGGGAAGCATAAGCAACAACCCTTCCCATCTATATAAGAATAGCACATAATCATGTTCCGCAAGCAGCACTATAAAAAATCAAATCCTGGTTTTCTTCCAGTACTGCTAACACAAGAGCATTGGTCAACAACTGTTTTAAATTCTGGAATTCTTCCTCACACTTATTAGACCAAACAAACATGACATCATTCTTAGTTAGCTTAGTGAGCGGTGTCACTATCAGGAAAAAGTCCTTGATAAACCTTCGGTAGTATCCGGCCAATCCAAGAAAGCATCAGGCCGTGTAACACTTCTAGTCCTCCTCCAACTAACTATAGCATCAATCATATCTGGAACTATCAAGAGTACTTCTCCCTAAGCCATTTAACCAAGGAACTTCACTTTCTTCTCCTAAAACCGACACGTAGAAAACTTGGCTTTATAATTGGTGCTTCTATGAAGTCTCCAACACTATCCAAAGGTGAGTCTCATGCTCTTTTGATCCTTCGAGTACACAAATTTATCATATATAAATACCAATACAAATCTCTCTAAGTATTCCTGAAATACCTGGTTTCTCAAATATACGAAGAATGCTGGCGCGTTTGTCAGCCTAAATGGCATAACCATCCACTTATATGTATCATATCTTTTAGCTTACATTGTAAATGGGATGTTCTCTTCCGCTACCATTAGCTAGTGAAATCTAGTAGAAAAATCCAACCGAGAAAACTTTCTTGCTCCACTCTGCTCATCGAACATATCACTATTACGAGGCAAAGGACACATATTCTTCACTATCCTATTGTTCTGCTTCTAGTAATCAATACACATTCTCAACATCCATCGAGCTTCTTCACAAACACAGTCGATGCATCCCAAGGAGAATTACTTAGATGAATGAAGCTTATTCCTTTCTACTCAACAAGTTGCGCCTTCAACTCCCTCATCTTCGAAGGGGCCATTCAGTTTGGTGGTCTACTTACTGGCTCATCTCCCGGCACAAAATCGATCCGAAAATCAAGCTCTTTTCGATAGCAATCCTTCCACTGTTTTGAAACGTTAGCAAATTCCCTACCGATAGGAGCACTACTTATTTCTTCCTCCAATTCCAAAACACCCATCGAAGAAAACATTTGCAAAGTTTCTCTTTCGACCTAGAGCACAACCATATCACTACCGTCGAGGTGTTTCAGTGATACTTTTCTATTTTGACAAAATATTATTGCATCAAAACAACTCAACTAGTCCATACCCAAGATAATTCTAAAACCTCAAAATCTAGGGTGTACAAGCTATAAACAAATGTATAGCCTAGCAACTGAAATTCTAAGTTATCGCATCTCAATCCCAGAGTCATGTACCCTCCTATAAGATTAGCCATCCTAAAGAATGTAACAAGGCATGATGGTTCTAAAAATAATTTATCTACTATACATCTAGAGATAAATGATGTAATGCACCAGTGTCTAACAAAACTCTAACAGGTAAGCTACAAGACAAAAGCATACCTTCCAAAACTTTCTTTCCTTTTTCCACAGCAGTAGGTCCGGAAGACATAGATTCCATAGTCATTACCTTACCCTTAGCTTCCACTGGACATTTTTTCTTATAGTGCCTAAGTTGATTGCAATTAAAACAACTGACATTCTGCTTCCCGAAAGCGGTCTTCGTTTCCACTGCCTTGCACCTTATCGAATAGTGTCCCTTCTAGTGTTAGTTAATTCAGAGAACTTTTACATTATTCCTTTTGGTCTTTACTTCTTTCTTAGCCTTCCCAACTTTGATATTTTTCCTTTTCCTTTCCTACATCTCATTGTTACAAATGGCCATCTCCATAATAACATCACATGGATTTCGCAAATTGGGCATTTTTGCCCTCCTAATCACAAACCTTAACCCTTTGGTAAATTTCTTATTCCTTAAAACGAATGTATCAATTCTCCCCCGAAAATAACGAGCAAATTCATCAAACTTAGGGAATACTCAACTACTATCATATCTTCTTGCTTCAAACCAACTAACCTTCTCATCGACATAGATTGGGCAGCTTTCGACACAAGCCTTTCCCTAAGTCTCCTTTTTAAGCCTTCCCGAGTGACTTCTTTCTCTAATGTCGTAGCCTTATCACCATTCCACCAATGTAAAGCATTACACGACAGCTGTCTCAAAGCTAATCTTCTCTTTTTCCCATAGGTCTAGCCTAAGTCTTTGAAGATTCTTTCATAATGCAACAACAAAGTATCATTAGCAGCAACATCTTTCGTCCTAAAGAACAACTTTCTTCCCAAGTTAGTATAATCCATGCTCAATTTCACATAGTTTTGTTCGCTGTAAAAATGGTTAGTATCCAAAATTTTCTTTGGACGAACAAGTTGTGGATCATGAAATTGGTAACACCCTAGGGTGTGTTCTCCCCAACATCTTTCGTCCTAAAGAACAACTTTCTTCCCAAGTTAGTATAATCCATGCTCAATTTCACATAGTTTTGTTCGCTGTAAAAATGGTTAGTATCCAAAATTTTCTTTGGACGAACAAGCTGTGGCTTATGAAATTGGTAACACCCTAGGGTGTGTTCTCCCTATAGATTTGAAATTCAAGTATCATTCCTTTAAAATATTCAAACATATGTCATTTTGATTTTCAGCATATGTTATAATGTCAACTACATTTATGGTGAGTGACATCGATTTGAGAAATAGATGATCTACAAAGGAAAACCCCAGAGGGACTGCCATCTATATAAGCATCCTTCATGAAGCTACTTCCATCAGAAATAGTAATCAACTCACCTTTTCATGAGAGATTACTATCACCTCTGGGGAAATTCCTCTCTTCGGGTTTTACATTACAGATTTGGGTGAATAAAAATAATAAATTAGAAGATAAATCATCTATGATCAGCTATTAAGAAGGTAAACAGCCACGATAAATCATGCTCCACTCTCTTAAAATTAAGAAACAATGGCTGAATCCCTTGAATCTTATTTATTGCTAGTTGTAAATGAGAAATTACACGAATCTAGAAAACTTCCCTAATTTAATTTTGAAAGTACAGTTTTGCTCTGCCATTTTAGATTATAAATTATGAAAATTAAAAGAAGAAAAACCCGATCTCGACCTTCTAGGGTTCTATTTATAGGAGCAGGTTGATTTCCCATCTTCTTTGATGATCTCGGTCAATTATAACTCCAGAGGATTTTCGAAGGTCACGCAAAGGTTCTTCCGACATCGGCCTCCTTTCCTTATTAGTTTTCTTTAGGATCAACTTCTTTAGCAATAGTGCAAATAGCTGCGAGTTGCATAGGTTTATGTAGGTTCTTGGATTATAGTGGCTGCTTCCTTTGGGTTGTTGCTTTCTATGGAATGATGGGGTCCACGGGCTCTCTCTCTCCCACCCACTTATATTTTCCACCTTTGGCGGACCGCTCGTCTACTCTTTCCCTTTTTCCTTACAAGAGCAAGTTCATGTGGATGCTTTCTGGGTCCTTTACTGTGGGAACTCTTAGTTGGATACGAAAAAGACGATCACGTAGGAACTTTCATCTTTTTTGAGCCTTCGTTTCATGATTTTCCTTCACCATTTCGACATTTCGAACCTAGATTCGTGGTCTTTCGTGTTATACCGGTAATGACTCATTTTCCATAAGCTTCGGAGATATGCATTGAAAACCTTACTTTATCTCTTTTGGGGGGACTCTGCGGATAGCTGAACTGGGTTAACCCCGAAAGCGAGACTGGGAATGTACGCGTGTGCTTCGTGATGTTGTAGAAGATTTCTCCTTCCTTTCCCTTATTTTCAACTGCCGTTAGAGACCCTCTCCATATATGTCCTTCTTTCACATTGCTCGAATGAATTTTTTGTTAAAATTTAGCCCCTAGTATGGAAGAAGTCTTCGTTCTTTATAGGGAAAACTCTAATAAATATCATTGGATTCATCGTTATTAACAAACCTGCCTATGTAGGTTATTAATTAATATAATAATTTTTCAGAAAAAAGTGTCTTTCTATATATATCATGGTCATAGCGGAATCATATATAAGCTTTCAATTGACATGTCGAGCTAGAAATCTTGATTTGAGCATAACCAACGAACATTACTCATGTTCATATCAAATTTATAAAGAACCTACGTACAGAGGATATAAAGTCATTATTTTATCCGAATTCCCGAATTGAAATAAAAAAGTTAATATTTCGAAGATAGTTCGGTAAAACCTTTGGAGGGTGAAGCGTCGATGCAAAATTGTCAAGAAGTCCATAACCCATATCCAGGAATTAAATAATTGTGGTTTGGGACTTCCTTCTTTTAAAAGTAATGGAAGTAAGTTTTCCTTAGACTATTTTTGCCTGAAAACCAAATTCAGATAATAAGTTGATAAGAGCACAGGGGTTATTTTCTAAAAAGAGAGGAGCCTCTTTCATCTTTAGAGAACCAAATTCTAACATTAGAAATATGAAACCTTCCGGGGCTTAGGAAACCATGATTCAGGTAACAAAAATATGAAACACAGCTTGGCATAAGAAACCCAGATTTGAGTAATAGAGATACAAATCCTCTTGGCTTAAGAAACCCAAATTTTAGTGATAGAAATATGAACCCTCTTTCAACTTAATAAACCCAGATTTGGGCAATAGAAATACATAGCCTTTTCGGCTCAACAAACCAGGATTCAGATAATAGAAATACAAAGCCTCTTTTGGCTTAATAAACTTAGATTCGGGTAATAAGAAAATAAAAGTTAATAGATTACTTTCTAGAAATTAATGAGACCCATACCGGGCTAGAAAATTCAAATTCGAACGTTAAGAAGATATAAGAACAGAGATCGTTTTCTTGGAAAAGATGGGCCTCTTTCGGCTTTGATAGAGCCGTTCTCAACTTTTCAGGTGAAACACAGAATGTCCTACTTAGGTTTAGTTACGAAAGTGCTTCTGGTTTTAATTTAATTTATTTTGCTGTCATTGGCATTTTACAACGAAGAGGCATTGGCGTGCTTTGGTGCTCCTTTCGATCTTTCGATCCTTTCTTCGGGATAGGACACAAGTACAGGCAGTGTGTGCTTATGCCGGAAGAAGAGGCAGGCTTGATCATGTATTGATCAGAGTAAGAGCATGCTTCCTTTGGAGTTGGGCACATGTCCCTAGGATTAATCGTCCTTCCTCTAGAGGGTGCCTTAATCTGACCCTTAGCGTGGTTAAGGGCTTCAGTGCATTACCCTAGCCCTTAGGCGCAGATAATGACATACCCTCCTCCCTCTAAGAGGCGTTAGGGATATACTCTGGGTTTGGAGCCAAGCGCGCGATTTCCTGGGCTTACCCCCCTTCCTTTTTGAGTGGAAGGACCCGGGATATACGTAGGAATATCTAAACTAATCCATTTCAAAGAGGGCACTTCTCCCTCATTCAAGTAGAAATTTTAGGTTTGGGGGCTATTCCTTTATTACTTTATTCTTGTAAACGAATTTCTAAATTTTGATTTTATTTTATTTTCACTTTGCTTGAGGTTTATTTCCTTTAATCTTCACAAGGAATTGTTCTCTTACTTATTGCACTACTTTAGTACAGAAGTACGACCTTAAATATTCTAGATTCCAAGTTCTTGGGACCATATTACTGTTAGGATGACACAATCAATAGGCTACTAAGGGTATTATCGTGTGAACTACTAAAGATCCCTCCCAATTTGTGCCTAATGATCTATATACTAGATTTTTGGTATTGGCCAGTACCCTTTAGAAAACTAGGTCTCCTTCCTTAAGCATCCTAGGCTAGTGTCAAGTCATCCTTCTTTGATATTCCGATGTTCAGGTAGCGGCTTCATCTTGTAATCATGGAAGTAAATCTAAGGACTCCTACCCTAATTCCTAGCTCTTACCAAAGGCATAAGAAATTATTCTATAGGATAACACTTCTATTTCAACAGGAAGCATCGCTTCACATCCAAAAGTTAACAAGTACGGATTATGACCAATAGCTGTTTTGGTTGATGTTCAATATTCCCAAAGGACTAAGGATAACTCATCCACTAAATTTCCTTTCACTCTACTTAACCATTTCTTTAGTATGGTTTGATTGTTTTATTTGTAGATTCTGCATCTCCATTGGCCTTTGGATGTGCAACCGATAACAAACTCTTTATTATTCCATTGTTGGAACAAAACTATGAAAAATATTTGCCTTCGAACAGAGTTCCATTGTCCGATATTATGGGGTATTCCAAACCTTATTACTATATTATTGATGACAAGTCTTAAATCCTTTTCAAAGGTTATTTTTGTTCTACTTCCATCCATATAGTAAAATAGCGATTGCCACTATGGCGTAGTTTGGTCCTCCTTTGGAAATGTAAGGGTATAATAAGATATATTCCCCATACATCAAAAGGCCGTGGGGTTATTATAATGGTCAATCCATTTGGGAGTAAGCAAGGAATTTTAACAACCTTTGACATTTGTAGCACCTCTTAACTAAATCGTTAGCCTATTTGGTCATTTTAAGCTAGAAAAATCCTTGGCGTACCTTTCTTTTGGAAGATTTTATTCCACTCGGATGATCCTTATAAAATCCTTCATCTGCTTCGATTAACAGTTTCACGTCGTCCTTTAGATTTACACATCTTGGGTATGGGAATGCATATCCTTTTTTGTAAATAATTCCATCTATTACAACAGAATTAGAAGCTTGTCTTTTACATTTCCTGGCTTCCACTTTATCGAAAGAGAGTATTTCCTTACTTATATATTCTAGTACTAGTGCTATCCAATTACTTTCATTGATATTTTCAGAAGGGTTTCAACTTTCGGGCAAAGATTCAGATGTTTTTGCTTCTTTTTCCTTTTCTTGAGTCCTTTCTTGGAACTTGGTTAACACTATAGATTATTTTCCTTCAATGCTAGGGGTTGCCTGATATCCAACATGGATTATTCCCATCTTCGATGCTCCTCTTGAGCTAGCTAACTTGGCTAATGAATCTACTTGGGAATTTTCTCCTCTTTGTAACACAAGAAAATCTAATACACTATAACCATACTATAAAGATAATAAAATTGGTATTACTTAATTAAGTATTCAAAATTAAGTAAAACTGCCTTTATCGTTGCATTCATCTCGGAATTTTGGTTCAGATGGAGCCCAAGTTTGCGTAAATCGGATAACGTAGGAAGAAGTTATGAGCATATGAAGTTTGTATACATATAGGAAGATTATGTATGCATAAACTCAAATTATTTCAAACTAGAAATCAATGCGCAGTAACCAACGTACATAGGGTGACCCTAGGGTCAGCCTAAGACTAAGTGGGTCGACCCATGGGTCGACCAAGTTAGTTGATGGGTCGACCTACCCAGATCCAGGTCAGATTTCGAATTCCGTAGGTGGACTGCTTTGTTTGCTAGGTTCGTTCGCCGACACAGCGCTACGTGTATGGCTTAGATTGAAAAATTAATATCTAAAGGTTAAGATTAGCTCTATAAATCTATAAATAGGTGGCTCTCTCCCATTTCAATACACACGATTATTCTTCATATCCTCTTCCTCCACGAATCTATTCCAAAATAAAAATATATAATATGGAGATGCCCCTGAAGCCTAGATCTATAGAGATAATTCAAAATTCAAGATCTGCATACAACAATAAAAGAGATAGAAGTGGACTTTTTTTACAACGACATATATATAAGAGATATTATCTCTTCTTTACCAAGACCCGCTGTGAGTTTCCTCTTATTTTCAGATCTGATACTTAGAACTATATCATGACAGCTAAATAAAATTGGGTTTAGAACTTGTAGTGTTTGTAAGATAATTATTATACCGATTCTTCACTGTTATTCACCTATGTCGTTATTATAAGTAAAATATACGCCTTTACTGTTGGATGATTAATTAGTTATGTATATCTATCTTCCTTTTCCATATTTCTACCATTTTAGTTTATTTCCAGTCTTATGTATTTTATTCTATTCTCCTTCCTCTATTTTTTCCGTTTGTTTACGCTAAGCCAAGGCTTTTGAATGCCTAGGCCATGTCTGATTAAAGTTTGCATGTATTTAAAAATTGGGATAATAATAAATGATATGAAAAGAGGAATTTTGGAAAATTGTTAATTTGAGGACTGTTTGACTTTGGAAAGAGATAATATGCATATACTTGTAGTTGCTATAAATTGGGGATGTGATAAAAAAGGGGCAATATGCATATAGTTGTACTTGATGTAAATTGGGAATGTAATAAAAAGGGATAATATGCATAGACTTGTACACACTGTAATTTGGGGACATAATTGAATGGAATAGTATGCATATGTATAAACATGTTAGATTTGACTTAATAAAGACATTAAGTAAAGGACATGTTAAAATTACGTAAGTACCAGATGTAGGTTAGGTAAACTAAGTTACTTTAGTAATTATACATACATCTGGGCATGTGTTTTGGGGAAGTGTTGTACACACATAATAACATGTAATATTAGAACTGTAACGACCCTGAATTTTGGGGCCAAGTTAAAAATTTATTTTAAGTGATTTTAAATGAGTTTTGATATTTAAAATAATCTATTTTAAATAATAAGGATCACAAATTTGGTTCAAATCGAAGTTAGAATGAATAAATTAATTTTAAATATAAAAAGAGCTAGAAATGGCGCGGTAGTTTGAAAAGTCAAACTTGAACTTTGACTAACCATACAAGATGCAAAATTTAACGGATTTTAGTAAAACCAAAAATATTAGAATCTATTTAAAAATATCTTTCCAACGAATCCGAAAAATCGAAATTTCATAGCGGAAATCAAAAGTTATGGCTAATTCAATTTTTAGAAAGGTCGATGGGTAATTTGCATAGGACAAAAATGCTACTTTTCACATATGTAGGAATTTGAACTCGAAACCACTTCCATTGGTTTCAGAATGACGTTTCTGCATTGAAAAACAGTAAACACTTATATGTTTCGAGTTTCAGAAAATATTTGTTTAAAAATGTATTTTTAATATTAAATATATTCGCCTTGAAAATAGCCATTTTTCAAAAAGTCTCAGAATTGAACGAAACGAATTTTGTTGTGATCGTATCGGCATAAGAAAGCCAAAAATAATTTTTCCGGATTTTTCTGACTTCGTATGTGGCCCCGGCAAAATTATATTTACGTTCGAATTTAAAATAAAGGATTTATTTGAAAATAAAAGAAAACCATACTGTAACTTCAGAATTAGGCCATGGCGATAGCGCCATCGCGTTCAGAAGACGTCAAAACATTAAGTTCGACAGTCGTTGAGCGCGAATCGGAGGTCGTATGTGAAAACGGTATTTTCTTGAATTAAATAATTAATTAAATAATTAAAATAAAACCCTAAATACTAGTATATATACCCGTATACAGTACGTATACTCCTTCTTCTTCCTCTCGTTATCAGCCGCCGTGAAACCCATAAGTGATCAAAATTTCAAACTCACTTTTCTCCCTCATCTCTCGACGGAATTCAGCATACCATATACCGATTCGAAGCTCTTTTCGAGATCTTCGATTTGGTACCAACCCCGAACCACCTCATCCACTGTCGCGCCCGCCACGTCAGCACGAAGTTCCGCCGGTCGCAGCCACGCCGGGCCCACCACGCTCGATCGAACTCCACCCTCTTCTGGCCGTACAAAGATCTCTCCAAGGCGGTCATTCTCCAAAAAACCGCACTCAAAACCGTTCAGTAAATCAAAAGTTATCGGGATTTGAAGTTTTGAACAAATTCTGAAATTGAGGTATGCTTCAGATTTTGTAACGCTTTTAAGCGTGACAGAAGCAGTTGTTAAAAGTCTGGTTAATTAAAACATCAATAACTTTTTCATATAAACACCGATTCTGAAAATTTCAGATCCGATGGAACCGTGACTTCGAATACAACTTTAATACAGAGCAATTGGGAACAAACTCTAATCTAATTGAGGTGAGAATCCTATTTATTTTATTTAAGTAATTATGTTTTAATTATGGATGTTCGCATTCACAATCATATATGTATGTGAATCTGCTAAGATATAAACTGTATGTGAATCTGCTATGACTTAATCTGTATGCGTATGCTAGGACAAAACCCACTGTATGTTGAGATGTTACAATATAAAATTATATATATTAAAATCGTTCATGTATGTTGTGTGACATGTTGATTTGTCAAAATTAAATATATCAAAATAAGAAAATGAACACCGTATGTAAATTGACACTTTTGTCAATATCAAAATAAGAAAATGAACACCGTATGTAAATTGACACTTTTGTCAATATCAAAATAAGAAAATGAACACCGTATGTAAATTAACACTTTTGTCAATATCAAAATAAGAAAATGAACACCGTATGTAAATTGACACTTTTGTCAATATCAAAATAAGAAAATGAACACCGTATGTAAATTGACACTTTTGTCAATATCAAAATAAGAAAATGAACACCGTATGTAAATTGACACTTTTGTCAATATCAAAATAAGAAAATTAGCACCGTATGTTGAATGAACAAATTTGTGTTATAATAGAATACAAGCACCGTATGTTGAATGAACAAATTTGTGTATTTATAAAATAGAATTGGTCGTTATATGTGAATGATTATATTTTGTTCATTTATAAAATAAGAAAGCACTATATGTTAAAGAATTATATTTTGTGTCATTAACAAAATAGAATTTGTCGCTATGGTAAAGAATTATGTTTTGTGTCATTATTCAAAATAAAATTTGTCGCTATGTGAAACGAACCATTTTTTGTTCGTTAATAAAAATAGAATTAGTCGCTATATGTAATGAACTAATATTTTGTTCATTAGTAACAATAAGCAAGCACCGTATGTTGAATGAATATATTTTGTTCATTATCAAAATAAGAAAACATCGTATGTAAGTGAATATATTTTGTTCATTATCAAAAGAAGAAAGCATCGTATGTTAATGAACTATATTTTGTTCATTATTAAAAATAAAAATAGCATAGTTTGTTAATGAACTATATTTTGTCCATTATATAAAATAGAAGATGGCACTATATAAAAATAGCATATGTGTCATGTTATCAAATAGAAAAAAATGCATTGTATGCATAGCATGCTATTTTTGTCAAGTTAGAACGTTATATAGAAATGCATTGTATGAATATATTATTTTGTCATGTTAGAGAAATAGAAATGCATTGCATAAAATAATATTTTGTCAGGTTAGAGAAATAGAAATGCATTGTATGAATATATTATTTTGTCATGTTAGAGAAATAGAAGTGCATTGTATGCAAATATTATTTTGCCATGTTAGAAAAATAGAAATGCATTGCATAAAATAATATTTTGTCATGTTAGAGAAATAGAAATGCATTGCATAAAATAATATTTTGTCATGTTAGAGAAATAGAAATGCATTGTATGAATATATTATTTTGTCATGTTAGAGAAATAGAAATGCATTGCATAAAATAATATTTTGTCATGTTAGAGAAATAGAAATGCATTGTATGAATATAATATTTTGTCATGTTAGAAAAATAGAAATGCATTGCATAAAATAATGTTTTGTCATGTTAGAGAAATAGAAATGCATTGTATGAATATATTATTTTGTCATGTTAGAGAAATAGAAATGCATTGCATAAAATAATATTTTGTCATGTTAGAGAAATAGAAATGCATTGTATGAATATATTATTTTGTCATGTTAGAGAAATAGAAATGCATTGCATAAAATAATATTTTGTCATGTTAGAGAAATAGAAATGCATTGTATGAATATATTATTTTGTCATGTTAGAGAAATATAAATGCATTGCATAAAATATTATTTTGTCATGTTAGAGAAATAGAAATGCATTGTATGAATATATTATTTTGTCATGTTAGAGAAATAGAAATGCATTGCATAAAATATTATTTTGTCATGTTAGAGAAATAGAAATGCATTGCATAAAATATTATTTTGTCATGTTAGAGAAATAGAAATGCATTGCATAAAATATTATTTTGTCATGTTAGAGAAATAGAAATGCATTGCATAAAATATTATTTTGTCATGTTAGAGAAATAGAAATGCATTGTATGAAACTATTATTTTGTTACGTTAGAAAATAATAAATGCATTGTAGGTAAAAGAATATTTTTGTTATGTTAAAATAAGACATGCATTGTATGAAAAATAATATTTTGTCATGTCAACAATGTAGAAAATGCATGTCATGTAAATATACATTATTTATAATGTTTATTAAAAGAGAATTTGCATTGTAAGATAATAAGCATTATTTATAATCTAAATAAAAAGAGAATTCACCCCGTAGGAAGAATTAACATTTATTTTATGTTAAATAAGAGAAATGAAACTATATGCAAGAATTAACATTATTTTTAATGTTAAGCAAAAGAAATGAAACTGTATGAAAAGAATTAACATTATTTTTAATGTAAAAGATAAAGAAATGATATTGGGAAATCTATATTTTCTAATAATATATTTTCAATGTTATAAAAAGGAAAATGAAGTGTATGTAAATTTAACATCATTCACAATGTTAAATAAAAGGAAATTTTCACTGTATGATAGTTACACTATTTTATAACGTTAAGATTTAAAGAACTTGACCGTAGGAAGTTTATACATTATTTATAATGTAAAATAAAAAGAGAATTTGCATTGTAAGAACATATTCATTTTTTTTATGCATAATAAAAGGGAATTTACTCCATATGAAAGTGTTCATTATTCATAATGAAATTGTTCATGAAGAAATATATAAAGAGATGAATGGAATGGTATGTTATAATTTACATTTTTCAAATGTAAATTATAAAATATAAAAATAAGCAATAATGAAATAAAAGAAGAATTATCGTCTAATCCTAAACTACATTATCATGTAAGTAGAAAAGTGGGAGATAAGAAGCTGTATGTAAGGACGATAAGTTAAACGAATTATTTATATATTTATATATATATATATAATTAAAATATAACGAATCGAGCGCAGTAGTTCGCGTTTTGAAATCGAACTTTTAAACGAATATACCGGAAGATCCGACCGTCGGATTTTCCCAAAACTGAAACCGTTAGGACCGTCGTGGAAAAATCTTTCCAACGATATAAGCTACGCTAAAATCCAACGGTTAGATTTTGAGGAAAGTGAAAAACAAAATTGATTGAAAACAGCGCCAAGGTCGCCCTTGACCTGAAGCGTCGTCAAATAAGGAAATTAATTATATTAAAATAATTAAGGCAAGAATTAATCGTTATAAAATAACGATATGAAATATGTTTTTCTCAAAATATATGAATGCGAGATTATTTGGGAAGTCCGGGTTAATCCCATTCCAAATGGTCGTACGATTTCAAGAATTCAAGTATGAAGACGGCGTATGAAGACCGTAAATCTCCCCTCGAATGGACAACGATCAAGGCTCTGAATTGGTTTGATCCCAATTCAAGGGTCGGGATAATTGCCCAAACGTACGTGTTGATTTCACGGGTTTGACCCTAGTTCAGACCTAGAGCATGGGTATAAATGGATAGTGTGTCTGACATCGTACCCCACAAAATATTATGTTGTTGATATTCAGTTAATATATAAACGATTGGTGGTAGAGAATTTATTCTCTACTTAACACCCGTTTATATTGTGACGGACGATCAATAGTACGGTATGGAGTGACGGCGTGGCACACTAAGATGCAATGATCAGGGTTTCTTGTTGAAAAGCAGAACCTTGTGGTATGAAGAACATGACTTCACGAGCCTCACAAACCGGTAGAGTCTAAAAAGGGGGAAGGGAACGCAGGGAAAGTAGCACGTTTCTTTCTAGTTAGTAGTCATTTTACTTTTGGAGGATGATGAAATGAGGCGCCTCGGATAGGTCCTATAGGACCGGGGAACGTGTGCTTAGGAATTGCCAATCCTCTAAGCTGTATGTGAGGACCGGCCCTGTGTAACAACCCGTAAAATGCGAGCCAGTTTGAAATTTTTGTTTTGGTAATTTTATCGAATTTTGTTTATTTAAAAATGAATTATTTTAAATAATATCGACGAGAAATTTATTTTGAATAGAATTCGACGTATATATTTATATACGTCGTCGTTAGAATATAAATATTTATATATAATTATAAATAGAATTGAAAATGGCGCGGTAGTTCGAAAATTCGATTTCTAATTTCAAATGAATATACAGAATTCAATATAAGTCAGAATTGAACGAAACAAGAAATATTTGAATCTGTATAACTATATCTTTGGAACGAAGTTAACAAACTGAGATTTCACTTTATAAATGATGAGATATGTCCAGTTGAAAATTAGAAATAGTCGCTGTGGAATTTATATATATTTTAATATAATATATAGCCCTTAAAAATAGCCATTTTGCAAACGACCTCGGATTTCGACGAAACCAGTTTTGTTGGGTCCGCAGTGTCAAATTATTGCTAGATTCCAAATTTCATAATTTTTCGAATCGATATGTGAGCGTGGCAAAGGAAAACGCGTTTGACCAGTTTCAGTTGATTTTAATCGACTGGAAATTGGCCATTTTTCAAACGGTCTCAGAATTCGACGAAACTGGTTTTGTTAGGACCGTATCGTCAATACGAAGCTAGAAAATAT
Source organism: Allium sativum (assembly GCA_030737875.1). Classification (NCBI taxonomy): domain Eukaryota; kingdom Viridiplantae; phylum Streptophyta; class Magnoliopsida; order Asparagales; family Amaryllidaceae; genus Allium; species Allium sativum. The sequence continues at coordinate 43,115,445 of CM060913.1, forward strand.
TTTTCTGGAATTTTTCTAGTTAGTATGTGGCCCCGGTAATTTGAAATGTACGTTTAAAATTCAATATAATGATTTAAATGTAAATTTAATGGAAACTGATTGTAACAATCAAATCGGCTTGCGATATATATCCCATTGTGTTCGGAATGGGGGTAAAACGCTATGGGCGACAGGCGGTGGGCCTCGTTTCGAGGTCGTATGTGAAAGTCAACTCTTTAGGATAAAATTTATTAATTAATTAATAAAAAAAAAAAAAAAAAATATACTATCTCCCCCTTTTTACCCGTTGGCCCCCCCCCGTTGAAATCAAATCAGATAAACGAAAAAAAAAAAAAAAAAGAGGACAGACGAGGGCGACGGGGGGGGAGAGCCGCCGCCGCCGCCGCCTCGCGCGCGCCCCCCCCCATAGCGGCGCCGCAGCCTGGCGCCTCCGCAGCGAAACCCCCCCCCCCTCCCCTTCTTCTTCTCCTCCCGCTCCTTCTTCCCCGCCTGCTCCTCCCCTCCTCCGCAACCCGACCTTCCCTCACCTCAACCGCCTCAGGCGCACCCCTCCGAGCCGACCCGACATCAGCCCCCCCCCGGTAAGTTCACTGTACTGTTTTTTTTTATTATTTTATTTATTTATTTATTTACTTTAAAACTGATTTTAATTAAGTAAAAACTGATTTTGTTTTAGATTTTAAAACTGATTTTAAATAAAAAGTTAAAACTGATTTTATTTATTTATTTTTCAGTTTAGAAAAACTGATTTTATTTTATTTTTATTTTTCAGTTTAGAAAAACTGATTTTATTTTATTTATTTTTCAGTTTAGAAAAACTGATTTTATTTTATTTATTTATTTTTCAGTTTAGAAAAACTGATTTTATTTTATTTATTTATTTGGTTTAGAAAAACTGATTTTATTTTATTTATTTATTTGGTTTAGAAAAACTGATTTTATTTTATTTATTTATTTTTGGGTTAGGAAAACTGATTTTTTTAAAAGATATAAAAACTGATTTCTTTAAGAAGTCAAAAGTAAAAATTCGATTTTTATATATTGAATAAGCATACTAAAAATACGATTTTTATATATTGAATAGCATACTAAAAATACGATTTTTATATATTGAATAGCATACTAAAAATACGATTTTTATATATTGAATAGCATACTAAAAATACGATTTTTATATATTGAATAGCATACTAAAAATACGATTTTTATATATTGAATAGCATACTAAAAATTCGATTTTTATATATTGAATAGCATACTAAAAATATGATTTTTATATATTGAATAGCATAAGAAAAATATGATTTTTATATATTGAATAGCATACTAAAAATATGATTTTTATATATTGAATAGCATAAGAGAAAAATTCGATTTTTATATATGTAGTGGCTACGGACGACGAAGCTAACGAAGATGCGAAAACAATGAAGACTTCTGCAAAAGAAGAGCCGTGGAGCTAGGATAGCTATATGTGAGAATTTCTCACCTTTCTATTTCTTTTCTAGTTATATATATATACTAGGATGCAGACGGTGCTTAGTAGCACCCGACACCCGTCCACAGACCATGGACTTGTTTGTTTGACTGTTTGGTGATTGATTGTGATATTGGTTTGAATGTGGTTTGTGGTGTGAAAAATCGAATCGATAAATTGGTTAGGATTAGACGTGCGCCGTTATAAGGCGTAGGAGTAAGGCTAGGTTAGACCCTTACTCCAAATTTTGTGGTTTGCAAAATGAAATTGATTTGATTGATGAGTGAATGGCGTGGGCCTTCACTAGACCGGGGATAAGGCTAGGCCTTGTCCCGTTTCTAGTATCGTGCCGTTATGCCGCCGAAATTTTCTAAAATAAGTTAGAAAAATAAAAATAGCATTTTATTTAACGAATGAACTGAATAGAAATTCATATGTTAAAATAAAATGTGTTATCGTTAAAAATATAATTTTTAACGTGAATGTGAATAAATAAATATTCATTTACAAACCAGACGGTTTGTTTATGTACACCTATTTGAATGACGTTGATTGGGTCGATAAATTTTACACATCGCCTAACTGCACAAATAAAATATGTGTTTGATTGTTTGAAACCCCACACGGGTGTTAGGATGAAATTTGAAGTTCACTCATCCTGATTGATTAAATATGTCGATCGATTGATTGACAAGCTGCTATAAGCGTTAAATGTCTATATTTGATGCTTATACAGTGTAGTGCACTTTGGTTGATGGTTGATTATTCATCGTTGTTGATATATACATGTGTTGTAGAAAATCCATATAATTAACATTATATGGTAATTGATTGGGCCTCATTCCAGTTTCGAAAAAAAAAAGAAATATTTGAAATAGAAATATTTGAAATAGAGTATTTGAAAATAGAAATATGTGAAGCCGTGAGGATTAGATTGACGCCATTTTGACGTGAACGATATTTATATCGATTTTATTCATTTTAAAATGAATATTGAAAAGTGATTTCGAAATCGAATATTTTGAAATGAATAGAATTGAAAACGATTTCGAAATGAATTGAATTAAAAACGATTTCGAAATGAATTGAATTGAATACGATTTCGAAATGAATAGAATTGAAAACGATTTCGAAATGAATTGAATTGAATACGATTTCGAAATGAATAGAATTGAAAACGATTTCGAAATGAATTGAATTGAAAACGATTTCGAAATGAATTGAATTGAAAACGATTTCGAAATGAATTGAATTGAAAACGATTTCGAAATGAATTGAACTGAAAACGAATTCGAATTGAATTGAAAGCGAAGTGAAATAAATTCAAATTGAATTGAAATTTGAATTGAATAGAAATGGATTTTAAAACGAATTTATAAAGAAGAATGCAATTTTGATTTGAATTGAAATGGAAGTTGAAAATGTTTTTGAAACGAATTCAAAACTATTTATATAATTCGTTTTAAATAGAAATCGACGATATATATATTATATATATATTATATATAATATAATGGCCTGAATAGAACGCGCCGCGCCGCGGCAGTTCGCGAATTTCGACCATTTATTTCAAACGGGCATTACGGGAGATCCGACCGTCGGATTCTCCTAAAACCGGAACCGTTGGGTTCGTATCGAAAAGAGCTTTCTAACGAATATTAGAAATTTGAAATCTAACGGTTGGATTTGGAATTATGTCCAAATCAAATTCGAAAAAGGTCGCTGTAAGTGCAGTTCGATGGCCGTTGATGGAAATCGACTGAACGGGCCTTGATAAAATTATTAAAAATAGTAATAATTTGTGTAAAATCATAAGAAATGATTTGTGAAGATTTGGGATGAAAAACTCCATATTTGAAAAGATAAAAATAGATTTTTATCGAAATGAACTAGTTTTGAACTAGAATTATAATTCTATTTATTTTTAAATAAATAAATTGAATTCGAAAAGGGTTTTTAAAATAACCAAAATTTCCAATGATTGCATTGGAGTGGATTTGAATCGAAATTGTCTTCGGAATATTTCGATGTTGGAATTCGTGATTATACAGGTGTTGTTATGGAAATTTGAAAGATATATATATTTATATCGTTATTTCCAATACGACATTTGTTAGTCGTAGAATTTGATATTGAATATAAGCCGATATATTTTCTATTCAGAGCCTTGTATTGAATATCGAATGTGATTTGGGTTTGTCGTGAATGGTGTCTTTACTAACACTGTTCTTGAACCCAGTTGAGAAAAGATTAAATCTTTTTATTTAGATTTAATGAAGTGTACCAATTAAATAATATTTAATTGGAATTGAATTGATATTGATTTTTGGGTTTATCGTGAACAGTGTTTTAAATAACACTTGTTCTTTAACCCGATAATTAATGAATGTGATTTGGGTTTGTCGTGAATGGTGTCTTTACTAACACTGTTCTTGAACCCAGTTGAGAAAAGATTAAATCTTTTTATTTAGATTTAATGAAGTGTACCAATTAAATGATATTTAATTGGAATTGAATTGATATTGATTTTTTGGGTTTATCGTGAACAGTGTTTTAAATAACACTTGTTCTTTAACCCGATAATTAATGAATGTGATTTGGGTTTATCGTGAATGGTGTCTTTACTAACACTGTTCTTGAACCCAGCTGAGAAAAGATTAAATCTTTTGATTTAGATTTAATGAAGTGTACCAATTAAATAATATTTAATTGGAATTGAATGGATATTGATTTTTGGGTTTATCGTGAACAGTGTTTTAAATAACACTTGTTCTTTAACCCGATAATTAATGGGATGTGACTTTGGGTTTATCGTGAACCGTGTTTTAAATGACACTGATTCTTTAACTCAGTCACCGATTAAAACTAAGTGGAGTTTTAATGAATCTTTAATTAGATTGAAAAGATCGAGAATGGAGTATCACCAGTTTTGCTCCAGGCGATAGTTAAATCTTTAATTAGATTTGAATGTGAAATTTAGAAACTAACTGGCGGTTAGCCAAGCAGAATGGCTTTCTGGATATTGATCTGATGTTGGTTTCGGCCTTCGGGGTTAATATTTGGGGAATTATTCTCTTGATTAATTTACGGTTAGTGACTAATGAATTGGAATGAGGCGTATGTTGTGTTTGTGTAACACTTATTTAAATATACGCGAGTTATTCGGAAAGACCGGGTTTATCCCATTCTGGATAACTGATACGACGATAAGTCGAAGATGAAGACGATGGTGGAAGACCGGAGGTCTTCACGTCGTTTGGGTAATTACTGATGATCTTGATTGGGCTGTACACCCAAGAAGATGGAAACAGTTAGTGATCGTCCAGACGTACTTGGAGATCGATGGATATGCGGGGTACTAGGTGCCTCCGGCTTCGTTCAGACCCAGAACGGACTTGTAAATGGACTGTGTGTCTGACATCGGATTTCATTCTGTGTGACTGATATCGGTTGCATAGGATGGTTTGCCTGTGTGGCATGCTAAGATGCAAATGATCAAGGCTTCTGTTGAAAAGCAAAGTCTTGTGGTGATGATCAAAGCACGGCCTTTGTGGCGTAGCTTTGTGTAACGTTTACCTCGCGTGTTTCACACCAGGTATGAACCAAAAACGGGAGACGGACCTCAGGGAGGGCATGCGTTTCCTTCTAGATAAAAAGTGGCGTCAGTGGTTTTACACGCCCTGACGAGTTTGACTTATGTGGTTGTTGCTGTTGCGAGGCGCCTCGGATTGATCGGTCGTTCTCGAACCGATGGAGTCATTTAGTTGGCTCATTTACGCCCCAAAGGGCGGGGAAACGTAGTGTTCAGGCATTTTAATCCACATCGGTGGACCGGCCCTGACGATCCAAGGGTCACTCGAGCTCTGATCCTGAGACATGGGCTAGATTGTCTCGAATCGGTTGAGGACTATCTTTTGCCTCGGTTCATAGACGGAAATCCAATTTCCAAATACGTGACATTTGCGGTTTTATTTGTAAACCTATATATGGCGACATAGTGGCATGGGACGCTCATGCCGCCTATGATTGATACTTATGATTTGAAGTTGTTTTATACACTATGCACTTATTATAGTATCAAATGATTTGTTTCAAACGTATCAAGCATTCTTTGGCTGTTATAAGGGAAAACCCTATTCCCCGGCTTGCGTTGCATTGTGTGATAGGACCTGGGTCTTATAACAGCTTCATTTTTCTTTATTTAGCATTGCGCTGTTTGTTTTATGCACTGGTATTCTTGGGAGGAAACCCGTTCCGTGTTATACGGCGTGGTCCCTTGATTTACCTAACTTTTAAAATAAAGAATAATAACTGTTTTAGTTCTCACACCAGTCACATGACTGACCTGGAGTTTATTGTTTTAACCTAAACTCTGGGTGCCCTTATTTTGACACGGGCAGCTAGTAGTTTTGGTTTTGCAGATTTATATTCACAGGATCCTGGTTTACAGCTGGAACGATATCCGGAAAGCTTTGTATCCGTATATCTCATTCTAGTTGTGTATTGTATTATTTTCCGCTGCTATGTATTTAAATGTAATTTAAATCTCTGATATTTCTATGTAATATTCATTTATACTCTGTATATTCTTGTAATCTGATGCATTGTTGTGATATACAATGAAATGTTCTTCTGTATGCGTTCTGTTGTGGCTTGTTCTCGAACTATCCGACGCTTTCCTTTACGGGGAAGTTACGGGTCTTCACAGTTGGTATCAGAGCTTTGGTTTACAAAGCTTAGAGAACAAGGCACATTAGAACCATACGAAAGAATTCATCAGATATTGGATTAGTAATATCCAACGAGAATGACTCGTTAGAGATGGGATCAGCAGTATCCTAGAACGAGTGTGAAGAGTATATTTTTGAAAATGAGAACAAATTTTTGTTTTGAAAATTTAAATCAATTATTCGTATTTGATTATCTATTTATATTGATGTGGACAATCCAGTATATATAGATTTTGCGTATACGTCTGATCCGCGTGTATTTGAAATTTTAATATACTGGATAGATATAGAATCACACTCTAGTCGCCCGGAGATAATTTTGGTAATGCGGCCGCATTATCAATATTTATATTCGTGTTTCGAAGGTGTGATATCTATATATTTCCATTAGACTGGTGTGAGAACCAAAACTAATATAGATAGATTTATTGTTGTGATTTGGCATCAAAAATCAGATTTTTGTATATGTATCAAAATTATGAATTTGAAACGTTAAATTCACTAATTGATTGATGTTTGTGTTGTTTGTTTATTTGTTTGCTAATTTTCAGCCATTTAGCCTAATTGAACCGAATATTGAATTATATTGAAAATTGGTTGCATTTGCTTGCATATACATATATATCATTGAACAGGTCATAGCAAGGAGGCTAGAGCCAGAGAATAAAATTTGTTTGCCCGACAAATAGGTACATGTTTACTACATAATTTCAAGTTTTGTTTGGGTGATGATGATTTTGTGAGCCTATTGGCTAGCCGCTTGGCTTTTTCTTTTTCTTTTTGAGATCTGAAGGACCGGGGAAGCTATTTGAAATTCCCCGATGCTCCCATTGCAGGGGAGGTTATGGCGAAATTTTTCGAAAATTTAGGGTGTTAGCCAAATTTTTGAAATTTTGAAAATTCTCAGAAACTAAAGAGTTGGAGAATGGAAGCCTGATCGAGCGTAGAGTTGATTAATCAAACCACTTTCGACTTTGTTCCTTTTCGGGGACGAAAAGTTTTAAGTGGGGGAGATTGTAACAACCCGTAAAATGCGAGCCAGTTTGAAATTTTTGTTTTGGTAATTTTATCGAATTTTGTTTATTTAAAAATGAATTATTTTAAATAATATCGACGAGAAATTTATTTTGAATAGAATTCGACGTATATATTTATATACGTCGTCGTTAGAATATAAATATTTATATATAATTATAAATAGAATTGAAAATGGCGCGGTAGTTCGAAAATTCGATTTCTAATTTCAAATGAATATACAGAATTCAATATAAGTCAGAATTGAACGAAACAAGAAATATTTGAATCTGTATAACTATATCTTTGGAACGAAGTTAACAAACTGAGATTTCACTTTATAAATGATGAGATATGTCCAGTTGAAAATTAGAAATAGTCGCTGTGGAATTTATATATATTTTAATATAATATATAGCCCTTAAAAATAGCCATTTTGCAAACGACCTCGGATTTCGACGAAACCAGTTTTGTTGGGTCCGCAGTGTCAAATTATTGCTAGATTCCAAATTTCATAATTTTTCGAATCGATATGTGAGCGTGGCAAAGGAAAACGCGTTTGACCAGTTTCAGTTGATTTTAATCGACTGGAAATTGGCCATTTTTCAAACGGTCTCAGAATTCGACGAAACTGGTTTTGTTAGGACCGTATCGTCAATACGAAGCTAGAAAATATTTTTCTGGAATTTTTCTAGTTAGTATGTGGCCCCGGTAATTTGAAATGTACGTTTAAAATTCAATATAATGATTTAAATGTAAATTTAATGGAAACTGATTGTAACAATCAAATCGGCTTGCGATATATATCCCATTGTGTTCGGAATGGGGGTAAAACGCTATGGGCGACAGGCGGTGGGCCTCGTTTCGAGGTCGTATGTGAAAGTCAACTCTTTAGGATAAAATTTATTAATTAATTAATAAAAAAAAAAAAAAAAATATACTATCTCCCCCTTTTTACCCGTTGGCCCCCCCCCGTTGAAATCAAATCAGATAAACGAAAAAAAAAAAAAAAAAGAGGACAGACGAGGGCGACGGGGGGGGAGAGCCGCCGCCGCCGCCGCCTCGCGCGCGCCCCCCCCCATAGCGGCGCCGCAGCCTGGCGCCTCCGCAGCGAAACCCCCCCCCCTCCCCTTCTTCTTCTCCTCCCGCTCCTTCTTCCCCGCCTGCTCCTCCCCTCCTCCGCAACCCGACCTTCCCTCACCTCAACCGCCTCAGGCGCACCCCTCCGAGCCGACCCGACATCAGCCCCCCCCCCGGTAAGTTCACTGTACTGTTTTTTTTTATTATTTTATTTATTTATTTATTTACTTTAAAACTGATTTTAATTAAGTAAAAACTGATTTTGTTTTAGATTTTAAAACTGATTTTAAATAAAAAGTTAAAACTGATTTTATTTATTTATTTTTCAGTTTAGAAAAACTGATTTTATTTTATTTTTATTTTTCAGTTTAGAAAAACTGATTTTATTTTATTTATTTTTCAGTTTAGAAAAACTGATTTTATTTTATTTATTTATTTTTCAGTTTAGAAAAACTGATTTTATTTTATTTATTTATTTGGTTTAGAAAAACTGATTTTATTTTATTTATTTATTTGGTTTAGAAAAACTGATTTTATTTTATTTATTTATTTTTGGGTTAGGAAAACTGATTTTTTAAAAGATATAAAAACTGATTTCTTTAAGAAGTCAAAAGTAAAAATTCGATTTTTATATATTGAATAAGCATACTAAAAATACGATTTTTATATATTGAATAGCATACTAAAAATACGATTTTTATATATTGAATAGCATACTAAAAATACGATTTTTATATATTGAATAGCATACTAAAAATACGATTTTTATATATTGAATAGCATACTAAAAATACGATTTTTATATATTGAATAGCATACTAAAAATTCGATTTTTATATATTGAATAGCATACTAAAAATATGATTTTTATATATTGAATAGCATAAGAAAAATATGATTTTTATATATTGAATAGCATACTAAAAATATGATTTTTATATATTGAATAGCATAAGAGAAAAATTCGATTTTTATATATGTAGTGGCTACGGACGACGAAGCTAACGAAGATGCGAAAACAATGAAGACTTCTGCAAAAGAAGAGCCGTGGAGCTAGGATAGCTATATGTGAGAATTTCTCACCTTTCTATTTCTTTTCTAGTTATATATATATACTAGGATGCAGACGGTGCTTAGTAGCACCCGACACCCGTCCACAGACCATGGACTTGTTTGTTTGACTGTTTGGTGATTGATTGTGATATTGGTTTGAATGTGGTTTGTGGTGTGAAAAATCGAATCGATAAATTGGTTAGGATTAGACGTGCGCCGTTATAAGGCGTAGGAGTAAGGCTAGGTTAGACCCTTACTCCAAATTTTGTGGTTTGCAAAATGAAATTGATTTGATTGATGAGTGAATGGCGTGGGCCTTCACTAGACCGGGGATAAGGCTAGGCCTTGTCCCGTTTCTAGTATCGTGCCGTTATGCCGCCGAAATTTTCTAAAATAAGTTAGAAAAATAAAAATAGCATTTTATTTAACGAATGAACTGAATAGAAATTCATATGTTAAAATAAAATGTGTTATCGTTAAAAATATAATTTTTAACGTGAATGTGAATAAATAAATATTCATTTACAAACCAGACGGTTTGTTTATGTACACCTATTTGAATGACGTTGATTGGGTCGATAAATTTTACACATCGCCTAACTGCACAAATAAAATATGTGTTTGATTGTTTGAAACCCCACACGGGTGTTAGGATGAAATTTGAAGTTCACTCATCCTGATTGATTAAATATGTCGATCGATTGATTGACAAGCTGCTATAAGCGTTAAATGTCTATATTTGATGCTTATACAGTGTAGTGCACTTTGGTTGATGGTTGATTATTCATCGTTGTTGATATATACATGTGTTGTAGAAAATCCATATAATTAACATTATATGGTAATTGATTGGGCCTCATTCCAGTTTCGAAAAAAAAAAGAAATATTTGAAATAGAAATATTTGAAATAGAGTATTTGAAAATAGAAATATGTGAAGCCGTGAGGATTAGATTGACGCCATTTTGACGTGAACGATATTTATATCGATTTTATTCATTTTAAAATGAATATTGAAAAGTGATTTCGAAATCGAATATTTTGAAATGAATAGAATTGAAAACGATTTCGAAATGAATTGAATTAAAAACGATTTCGAAATGAATTGAATTGAATACGATTTCGAAATGAATAGAATTGAAAACGATTTCGAAATGAATTGAATTGAATACGATTTCGAAATGAATAGAATTGAAAACGATTTCGAAATGAATTGAATTGAAAACGATTTCGAAATGAATTGAATTGAAAACGATTTCGAAATGAATTGAATTGAAAACGATTTCGAAATGAATTGAACTGAAAACGAATTCGAATTGAATTGAAAGCGAAGTGAAATAAATTCAAATTGAATTGAAATTTGAATTGAATAGAAATGGATTTTAAAACGAATTTATAAAGAAGAATGCAATTTTGATTTGAATTGAAATGGAAGTTGAAAATGTTTTTGAAACGAATTCAAAACTATTTATATAATTCGTTTTAAATAGAAATCGACGATATATATATTATATATATATTATATATAATATAATGGCCTGAATAGAACGCGCCGCGCCGCGGCAGTTCGCGAATTTCGACCATTTATTTCAAACGGGCATTACGGGAGATCCGACCGTCGGATTCTCCTAAAACCGGAACCGTTGGGTTCGTATCGAAAAGAGCTTTCTAACGAATATTAGAAATTTGAAATCTAACGGTTGGATTTGGAATTATGTCCAAATCAAATTCGAAAAAGGTCGCTGTAAGTGCAGTTCGATGGCCGTTGATGGAAATCGACTGAACGGGCCTTGATAAAATTATTAAAAATAGTAATAATTTGTGTAAAATCATAAGAAATGATTTGTGAAGATTTGGGATGAAAAACTCCATATTTGAAAAGATAAAAATAGATTTTTATCGAAATGAACTAGTTTTGAACTAGAATTATAATTCTATTTATTTTTAAATAAATAAATTGAATTCGAAAAGGGTTTTTAAAATAACCAAAATTTCCAATGATTGCATTGGAGTGGATTTGAATCGAAATTGTCTTCGGAATATTTCGATGTTGGAATTCGTGATTATACAGGTGTTGTTATGGAAATTTGAAAGATATATATATTTATATCGTTATTTCCAATACGACATTTGTTAGTCGTAGAATTTGATATTGAATATAAGCCGATATATTTTCTATTCAGAGCCTTGTATTGAATATCGAATGTGATTTGGGTTTGTCGTGAATGGTGTCTTTACTAACACTGTTCTTGAACCCAGTTGAGAAAAGATTAAATCTTTTTATTTAGATTTAATGAAGTGTACCAATTAAATAATATTTAATTGGAATTGAATTGATATTGATTTTTGGGTTTATCGTGAACAGTGTTTTAAATAACACTTGTTCTTTAACCCGATAATTAATGAATGTGATTTGGGTTTGTCGTGAATGGTGTCTTTACTAACACTGTTCTTGAACCCAGTTGAGAAAAGATTAAATCTTTTTATTTAGATTTAATGAAGTGTACCAATTAAATGATATTTAATTGGAATTGAATTGATATTGATTTTTTGGGTTTATCGTGAACAGTGTTTTAAATAACACTTGTTCTTTAACCCGATAATTAATGAATGTGATTTGGGTTTATCGTGAATGGTGTCTTTACTAACACTGTTCTTGAACCCAGCTGAGAAAAGATTAAATCTTTTGATTTAGATTTAATGAAGTGTACCAATTAAATAATATTTAATTGGAATTGAATGGATATTGATTTTTGGGTTTATCGTGAACAGTGTTTTAAATAACACTTGTTCTTTAACCCGATAATTAATGGGATGTGACTTTGGGTTTATCGTGAACCGTGTTTTAAATGACACTGATTCTTTAACTCAGTCACCGATTAAAACTAAGTGGAGTTTTAATGAATCTTTAATTAGATTGAAAAGATCGAGAATGGAGTATCACCAGTTTTGCTCCAGGCGATAGTTAAATCTTTAATTAGATTTGAATGTGAAATTTAGAAACTAACTGGCGGTTAGCCAAGCAGAATGGCTTTCTGGATATTGATCTGATGTTGGTTTCGGCCTTCGGGGTTAATATTTGGGGAATTATTCTCTTGATTAATTTACGGTTAGTGACTAATGAATTGGAATGAGGCGTATGTTGTGTTTGTGTAACACTTATTTAAATATACGCGAGTTATTCGGAAAGACCGGGTTTATCCCATTCTGGATAACTGATACGACGATAAGTCGAAGATGAAGACGATGGTGGAAGACCGGAGGTCTTCACGTCGTTTGGGTAATTACTGATGATCTTGATTGGGCTGTACACCCAAGAAGATGGAAACAGTTAGTGATCGTCCAGACGTACTTGGAGATCGATGGATATGCGGGGTACTAGGTGCCTCCGGCTTCGTTCAGACCCAGAACGGACTTGTAAATGGACTGTGTGTCTGACATCGGATTTCATTCTGTGTGACTGATATCGGTTGCATAGGATGGTTTGCCTGTGTGGCATGCTAAGATGCAAATGATCAAGGCTTCTGTTGAAAAGCAAAGTCTTGTGGTGATGATCAAAGCACGGCCTTTGTGGCGTAGCTTTGTGTAACGTTTACCTCGCGTGTTTCACACCAGGTATGAACCAAAAACGGGAGACGGACCTCAGGGAGGGCATGCGTTTCCTTCTAGATAAAAAGTGGCGTCAGTGGTTTTACACGCCCTGACGAGTTTGACTTATGTGGTTGTTGCTGTTGCGAGGCGCCTCGGATTGATCGGTCGTTCTCGAACCGATGGAGTCATTTAGTTGGCTCATTTACGCCCCAAAGGGCGGGGAAACGTAGTGTTCAGGCATTTTAATCCACATCGGTGGACCGGCCCTGACGATCCAAGGGTCACTCGAGCTCTGATCCTGAGACATGGGCTAGATTGTCTCGAATCGGTTGAGGACTATCTTTTGCCTCGGTTCATAGACGGAAATCCAATTTCCAAATACGTGACATTTGCGGTTTTATTTGTAAACCTATATATGGCGACATAGTGGCATGGGACGCTCATGCCGCCTATGATTGATACTTATGATTTGAAGTTGTTTTATACACTATGCACTTATTATAGTATCAAATGATTTGTTTCAAACGTATCAAGCATTCTTTGGCTGTTATAAGGGAAAACCCTATTCCCCGGCTTGCGTTGCATTGTGTGATAGGACCTGGGTCTTATAACAGCTTCATTTTTCTTTATTTAGCATTGCGCTGTTTGTTTTATGCACTGGTATTCTTGGGAGGAAACCCGTTCCGTGTTATACGGCGTGGTCCCTTGATTTACCTAACTTTTAAAATAAAGAATAATAACTGTTTTAGTTCTCACACCAGTCACATGACTGACCTGGAGTTTATTGTTTTAACCTAAACTCTGGGTGCCCTTATTTTGACACGGGCAGCTAGTAGTTTTGGTTTTGCAGATTTATATTCACAGGATCCTGGTTTACAGCTGGAACGATATCCGGAAAGCTTTGTATCCGTATATCTCATTCTAGTTGTGTATTGTATTATTTTCCGCTGCTATGTATTTAAATGTAATTTAAATCTCTGATATTTCTATGTAATATTCATTTATACTCTGTATATTCTTGTAATCTGATGCATTGTTGTGATATACAATGAAATGTTCTTCTGTATGCGTTCTGTTGTGGCTTGTTCTCGAACTATCCGACGCTTTCCTTTACGGGGAAGTTACGGGTCTTCACACCCTGCAGGATCCAAGGGTTAACTGCGGGTAATCCTGAGACGTTAACTAGAGCGTCTCGAATCGGTAAGGAGTCCTCCCTAGCCTGGACTCATGATGGAAACCCAAATTTCCAATACGACCCCGACGGATTTGATTGTATTACTAGTATTGGAGGCATAATATATGGTACCTATGCTTCCTAGGATTAATACATTGCTTTGAATTGTTTTTAAAACATATACACCCTAATAATAGTATTAGTTTCGTATTTGGCGTATTTAGCATGTTTAACCACCATAAGGTAAAACTCTATCCTCTTGGTGTGCGTTGCATTGTGTGATGGGACCTGAGTCTTATGGTGGTTCCATTTTTCAAAAGACATTGCGTTTTGTTACGTTTTACTTATCTGTATTGACACTATAGTTATGCACGGCAATCCATTGGTACAACCCGTTCCGCGTTAGCGGCGTGGTCTTTGGATTTGCCTTATTAGTATAAGTTATTTAAGAATTCTCACACCAGTCCCACGACTGACCCATAGTTTGTTTCACCTTTTTGCAAACTTGGGTGCCCTCTCTTCTACACGGGCAGCCAAGTAGACAGGTTTTTTCTTTGCTTGGAGCTTTTCTTTGTAGCTGCTTATTTTCTCTCTCTTGGATTCTGCTTGGGAGAAGAGGTGATGACTGGGAGCTTGAAGACTTTTTGTTTCTATTGGCATCTTTTCTTTTCTTTTTAAACATCAAACTTATTTCTTTTCTGCAAACTTGTTGTAATAATCTTAGTTTTCTGTGACTGTGGAATTTCTGTGATTGATGACATTATATTTTTCCGCTGCTATAATGTTATTACTCTATGAATCTCCTTTGCTATATTGTATCTGTGTTCTGTTTTATTGTATTTATGTTGTATTCCATATGATTTCTCCCTGCTTTCACTTGTGGAAGTTTGGGGTTGTCACAGTTGGTATCAGAGCTTTGGTTTACAAAGCGGAGTACAACATATCTATAATTATTCGTTTACATAGAATCACTATATTCTATGGCGAACAGTTCATGAGATACATAATAGCCAGTCACTTTATCGTCATCTTTTCATTCATCCTTCGATCTTTTCTATCTCTTAGAATCACCATTTCAGTTGTTTTGACTCTTCCCTTGATCGTGCATTCGAAGAAGACTGAGTGAAGTGGCGATGCTCAATTGGCACATGTTTACGAAGGAGTGAAAGGACCAACTTCTTCGGTAGAAAGCCTGATGTTATAGACGGTACCATCTCTGTTAAAAACATTCTCTGTGTTTATTCTTCCTCTTTTCCTCTTCTATTTTTCTTTTTCCTTTTCGGGGACGAAAAGTTTTTAAGTGGGGGAGACTATAACGACCCTGAATTTTGGGGCCAAGTTAAAAATTTATTTTAAGTGATTTTAAATGAGTTTTGATATTTAAAATAATCTATTTTAAATAATAAGGATCACAAATTTGGTTCGAATCGAAGTTAGAATGAATAAATTAATTTTAAATATAAAAAGAGCTAGAAATGGCGCGGTAGTTTGAAAAGTCAAACTTGAACTTTGACTAACCATACAAGATGCCAAATTTAACGGATTTTAGTAAAACAAAAAATATTAGAATCTATTTAAAAATATCTTTCCAACGAATCCGAAAAATCGAAATTTCATAGCGGAAATCAAAAGTTATGGCTAATTCAATTTTTAGAAAGGTCGATGGGTAATTTGCATAGGACAAAAATGCTACTTTTCACATATGTAGGAATTTGAACTCGAAACCACTTCCATTGGTTTCAGAATGACGTTTCTGCATTGAAAAACAGTAAACACTTATATGTTTCGAGTTTCAGAAAATATTTGTTTAAAAATGTATTTTTAATATTAAATATATTCGCCTTGAAAATAGCCATTTTTCAAAAAGTCTCAGAATTGAACGAAACGAATTTTGTTGTGATCGTATCGGCATAAGAAAGCCAAAAATAATTTTTCCGGATTTTTCTGACTTCGTATGTGGCCCCGGCAAAATTATATTTACGTTCGAATTTAAAATAAAGGATTTATTTGAAAATAAAAGAAAACCATACTGTAACTTCAGAATTAGGCCATGGCGATAGCGCCATCGCGTTCAGAAGACGTCAAAACATTAAGTTCGACAGTCGTTGAGCGCGAATCGGAGGTCGTATGTGAAAACGGTATTTTCTTGAATTAAATAATTAATTAAATAATTAAAATAAAACCCTAAATACTAGTATATATACCCGTATACAGTACGTATACTCCTTCTTCTTCCTCTCGTTATCAGCCGCCGTGAAACCCATAAGTGATCAAAATTTCAAACTCACTTTTCTCCCTCATCTCTCGACGGAATTCAGCATACCATATACCGATTCGAAGCTCTTTTCGAGATCTTCGATTTGGTACCAACCCCGAACCACCTCATCCACTGTCGCGCCCGCCACGTCAGCACGAAGTTCCGCCGGTCGCAGCCACGCCGGGCCCACCACGCTCGATCGAACTCCACCCTCTTCTGGCCGTACAAAGATCTCTCCAAGGCGGTCATTCTCCAAAAAACCGCACTCAAAACCGTTCAGTAAATCAAAAGTTATCGGAATTTGAAGTTTTGAACAAATTCTGAAATTGAGGTATGCTTCAGATTTTGTAACGCTTTTAAGCGTGACAGAAGCAGTTGTTAAAAGTCTAGTTAATTAAAACATCAATAACTTTTTCATATAAACACCGATTCTGAAAATTTCAGATGCGATGGAACCGTGACTTCGAATACAACTTTAATACAGAGAAATTGGGAACAAACTCTAATCTAATTGAGGTGAGAATCCTATTTATTTTATTTAAGTAATTATGTTTTAATTATGGATGTTCGCATTCACAATCATATATGTATGTGAATCTGCTAAGATATAAACTGTATGTGAATCTGCTATGACTTAATCTGTATGCGTATGCTAGGACAAAACCCACTGTATGTTGAGATGTTACAATATAAAATTATATATATTAAAATCGTTCATGTATGTTGTGTGACATGTTGATTTGTCAAAATTAAATATATCAAAATAAGAAAATGAACACCGTATGTAAATTGACACTTTTGTCAATATCAAAATAAGAAAATGAACACCGTATGTAAATTGACACTTTTGTCAATATCAAAATAAGAAAATGAACACCGTATGTAAATTGACACTTTTGTCAATATCAAAATAAGAAAATGAACACCGTATGTAAATTGACACTTTTGTCAATATCAAAATAAGAAAATGAACACCGTATGTAAATTGACACTTTTGTCAATATCAAAATAAGAAAATGAACACCGTATGTAAATTGACACTTTTGTCAATATCAAAATAAGAAAATTAGCACCGTATGTTGAATGAACAAATTTGTGTTATAATAGAATACAAGCACCGTATGTTGAATGAACAAATTTGTGTATTTATAAAATAGAATTGGTCGTTATATGTGAATGATTATATTTTGTTCATTTATAAAATAAGAAAGCACTATATGTTAAAGAATTATATTTTGTGTCATTAACAAAATAGAATTTGTCGCTATGGTAAAGAATTATGTTTTGTGTCATTATTCAAAATAAAATTTGTCGCTATGTGAAACGAACCATTTTTTGTTCGTTAATAAAAATAGAATTAGTCGCTATATGTAATGAACTAATATTTTGTTCATTAGTAACAATAAGCAAGCACCGTATGTTGAATGAATATATTTTGTTCATTATCAAAATAAGAAAACATCGTATGTAAGTGAATATATTTTGTTCATTATCAAAAGAAGAAAGCATCGTATGTTAATGAACTATATTTTGTTCATTATTAAAAATAAAAATAGCATAGTTTGTTAATGAACTATATTTTGTCCATTATATAAAATAGAAGATGGCACTATATAAAAATAACATATGTGTCATGTTATCAAATAGAAAAAAATGCATTGTATGCATAGCATGCTATTTTTGTCAAGTTAGAACGTTATATAGAAATGCATTGTATGAATATATTATTTTGTCATGTTAGAGAAATAGAAATGCATTGCATAAAATAATATTTTGTCATGTTAGAGAAATAGAAATGCATTGTATGAATATATTATTTTGTCATGTTAGAGAAATAGAAGTGCATTGTATGCAAATATTATTTTGCCATGTTAGAAAAATAGAAATGCATTGCATAAAATAATATTTTGTCATGTTAGAGAAATAGAAATGCATTGCATAAAATAATTTTTGTCATGTTAGAGAAATAGAAATGCATTGTATGAATATATTATTTTGTCATGTTAGAGAAATAGAAATGCATTGCATAAAATAATATTTTGTCATGTTAGAGAAATAGAAATGCATTGTATGAATATAATATTTTGTCATGTTAGAAAAATAGAAATGCATTGCATAAAATAATGTTTTGTCATGTTAGAGAAATAGAAATGCATTGTATGAATATATTATTTTGTCATGTTAGAGAAATAGAAATGCATTGCATAAAATAATATTTTGTCATGTTAGAGAAATAGAAATGCATTGTATGAATATATTATTTTGTCATGTTAGAGAAATAGAAATGCATTGCATAAAATAATATTTTGTCATGTTAGAGAAATAGAAATGCATTGTATGAATATATTATTTTGTCATGTTAGAGAAATAGAAATGCATTGCATAAAATATTATTTTGTCATGTTAGAGAAATAGAAATGCATTGTATGACTATATTATTTTGTCATGTTAGAGAAATAGAAATGCATTGCATAAAATATTATTTTGTCATGTTAGAGAAATAGAAATGCATTGCATAAAATATTATTTTGTCATGTTAGAGAAATAGAAATGCATTGCATAAAATATTATTTTGTCATGTTAGAGAAATAGAAATGCATTGTATGAAACTATTATTTTGTTACGTTAGAAAATAATAAATGCATTGTAGGTAAAAGAATATTTTTGTTATGTTAAAATAAGACATGCATTGTATGAAAAATAATATTTTGTCATGTCAACAATATAGAAAATGCATGTCATGTAAATATACATTATTTATAATGTTTATTAAAAGAGAATTTGCATTGTAAGATAATAAGCATTATTTATAATGTAAATAAAAAGAGAATTCACCCCGTAGGAAGAATTAACATTTATTTTATGTTAAATAAGAGAAATGAAACTATATGCAAGAATTAACATTATTTTTAATGTTAAGCAAAAGAAATGAAACTGTATGAAAAGAATTAACATTATTTTTAATGTAAAAGATAAAGAAATGATATTGGGAAATCTATATTTTCTAATAATATATTTTCAATGTTATAAAAAGGAAAATGAAGTGTATGTAAATTTAACATCATTCACAATGTTAAATAAAAGGAAATTTTCACCGTATGATAGTTACACTATTTTATAACGTTAAGATTTAAAGAACTTGACCGTAGGAAGTTTATACATTATTTATAATGTAAAATAAAAAGAGAATTTGCATTGTAAGAACATATTCATTTTTTTTATGCATAATAAAAGGGAATTTACTCCATAAGAAAGTGTTCATTATTCATAATGAAATTGTTCATGAAGAAATATATAAAGAGATGAATGGAATGGTATGTTATAATTTACATTTTTCAAATGTAAATTATAAAATATAAAAATAAGCAATAATGAAATAAAAGAAGAATTATCGTCTAATCCTAAACTACATTATCATGTAAGTAGAAAAGTGGGAGATAAGAAGCTGTATGTAAGGACGATAAGTTAAACGAATTATTTATATATATTTATATATATATATATATAATTAAAATATAACGAATCGAGCGCAGTAGTTCGCGTTTTGAAATCGAACTTTTAAACGAATATACCGGAAGATCCGACCGTCGGATTTTCCCAAAACTGAAACCGTTAGGACCGTCGTGGAAAAATCTTTCCAACGATATAAGCTACGCTAAAATCCAACGGTTAGATTTTGAGGAAAGTGAAAAACAAAATTGATTGAAAACAGCGCCAAGGTCGCCCTTGACCTGAAGCGTCGTTAAATAAGGAAATTAATTATATTAAAATAATTAAGGCAAGAATTAATCGTTATAAAATAACGATATGAAATATGTTTTTCTCAAAATATATGAATGCGAGATTATTTGGGAAGTCCGGGTTAATCCCATTCCAAATGGTCGTACGATTTCAAGAATTCAAGTATGAAGACGGCGTATGAAGACCGTAAATCTCCCCTCGAATGGACAACGATCAAGGCTCTGAATTGGTTTGATCCCAATTCAAGGGTCGGGATAATTGCCCAAACGTACGTGTTGATTTCACGGGTTTGACCCTAGTTCAGACCTAGAGCATGGGTATAAATGGATAGTGTGTCTGACATCGTACCCCACAAAATATTATGTTGTTGATATTCAGTTAATATATAAACGATTGGTGGTAGAGAATTTATTCTCTACTTAACACCCGTTTATATTGTGACGGACGATCAATAGTACGGTATGGAGTGACGGCGTGGCACACTAAGATGCAATGATCAGGGTTTCTTGTTGAAAAGCAGAACCTTGTGGTATGAAGAACATGACTTCACGAGCCTCACAAACCGGTAGAGTCTAAAAAGGGGGAAGGGAACGCAGGGAAAGTAGCACGTTTCTTTCTAGTTAGTAGTCATTTTACTTTTGGAGGATGATGAAATGAGGCGCCTCGGATAGGTCCTATAGGACCGGGGAACGTGTGCTTAGGAATTGCCAATCCTCTAAGCTGTATGTGAGGACCGGCCCTGCAGGATCCAAGGGTTAACTGCGGGTAATCCTGAGACGTTAACTAGAGCGTCTCGAATCGGTAAGGAGTCCTCCCTAGCCTGGACTCATGATGGAAACCCAAATTTCCAATACGACCCCGACGGATTTGATTGTATTACTAGTATTGGAGGCATAATATATGGTACCTATGCTTCCTAGGATTAATACATTGCTTTGAATTGTTTTTAAAACATATACACCCTAATAATAGTATTAGTTTCGTATTTGGCGTATTTAGCATGTTTAACCACCATAAGGTAAAACTCTATCCTCTTGGTGTGCGTTGCATTGTGTGATGGGACCTGAGTCTTATGGTGGTTCCATTTTTCAAAAGACATTGCGTTTTGTTACGTTTTACTTATCTGTATTGACACTATAGTTATGCACGGCAATCCATTGGTACAACCCGTTCCGCGTTAGCGGCGTGGTCTTTGGATTTGCCTTATTAGTATAAGTTATTTAAGAATTCTCACACCAGTCCCACGACTGACCCATAGTTTGTTTCACCTTTTTGCAAACTTGGGTGCCCTCTCTTCTACACGGGCAGCCAAGTAGACAGGTTTTTTCTTTGCTTGGAGCTTTTCTTTGTAGCTGCTTATTTTCTCTCTCTTGGATTCTGCTTGGGAGAAGAGGTGATGACTGGGAGCTTGAAGACTTTTTGTTTCTATTGGCATCTTTTCTTTTCTTTTTAAACATCAAACTTATTTCTTTTCTGCAAACTTGTTGTAATAATCTTAGTTTTCTGTGACTGTGGAATTTCTGTGATTGATGACATTATATTTTTCCGCTGCTATAATGTTATTACTCTATGAATCTCCTTTGCTATATTGTATCTGTGTTCTGTTTTATTGTATTTATGTTGTATTCCATATGATTTCTCCCTGCTTTCACTTGTGGAAGTTTGGGGTTGTCACAGTTGGTATCAGAGCTTTGGTTTACAAAGCGGAGTACAACATATCTATAATTATTCGTTTACATAGAATCACTATATTCTATGGCGAACAGTTCATGAGATACATAATAGCCAGTCACTTTATCGTCATCTTTTCATTCATCCTTCGATCTTTTCTATCTCTTAGAATCACCATTTCAGTTGTTTTGACTCTTCCCTTGATCGTGCATTCGAAGAAGACTGAGTGAAGTGGCGATGCTCAATTGGCACATGTTTACGAAGGAGTGAAAGGACCAACTTCTTCGGTAGAAAGCCTGATGTTATAGACGGTACCATCTCTGTTAAAAACATTCTCTGTGTTTATTCTTCCTCTTTTCCTCTTCTATTTTTCTTTTTCCTTTTCGGGGACGAAAAGTTTTTAAGTGGGGGAGACTATAACGACCCTGAATTTTGGGGCCAAGTTAAAAATTTATTTTAAGTGATTTTAAATGAGTTTTGATATTTAAAATAATCTATTTTAAATAATAAGGATCACAAATTTGGTTCGAATCGAAGTTAGAATGAATAAATTAATTTTAAATATAAAAAGAGCTAGAAATGGCGCGGTAGTTTGAAAAGTCAAACTTGAACTTTGACTAACCATACAAGATGCAAAATTTAACGGATTTTAGTAAAACAAAAAATATTAGAATCTATTTAAAAATATCTTTCCAACGAATCCGAAAAATCGAAATTTCATAGCGGAAATCAAAAGTTATGGCTAATTCAATTTTTAGAAAGGTCGATGGGTAATTTGCATAGGACAAAAATGCTACTTTTCACATATGTAGGAATTTGAACTCGAAACCACTTCCATTGGTTTCAGAATGACGTTTCTGCATTGAAAAACAGTAAACACTTATATGTTTCGAGTTTCAGAAAATATTTGTTTAAAAATGTATTTTTAATATTAAATATATTCGCCTTGAAAATAGCCATTTTTCAAAAAGTCTCAGAATTGAACGAAACGAATTTTGTTGTGATCGTATCGGCATAAGAAAGCCAAAAATAATTTTTCCGGATTTTTCTGACTTCGTATGTGGCCCCGGCAAAATTATATTTACGTTCGAATTTAAAATAAAGGATTTATTTGAAAATAAAAGAAAACCATACTGTAACTTCAGAATTAGGCCATGGCGATAGCGCCATCGCGTTCAGAAGACGTCAAAACATTAAGTTCGACAGTCGTTGAGCGCGAATCGGAGGTCGTATGTGAAAACGGTATTTTCTTGAATTAAATAATTAATTAAATAATTAAAATAAAACCCTAAATACTAGTATATATACCCGTATACAGTACGTATACTCCTTCTTCTTCCTCTCGTTATCAGCCGCCGTGAAACCCATAAGTGATCAAAATTTCAAACTCACTTTTCTCCCTCATCTCTCGACGGAATTCAGCATACCATATACCGATTCGAAGCTCTTTTCGAGATCTTCGATTTGGTACCAACCCCGAACCACCTCATCCACTGTCGCGCCCGCCACGTCAGCACGAAGTTCCGCCGGTCGCAGCCACGCCGGGCCCACCACGCTCGATCGAACTCCACCCTCTTCTGGCCGTACAAAGATCTCTCCAAGGCGGTCATTCTCCAAAAAACCGCACTCAAAACCGTTCAGTAAATCAAAAGTTATCGGGATTTGAAGTTTTGAACAAATTCTGAAATTGAGGTATGCTTCAGATTTTGTAACGCTTTTAAGCGTGACAGAAGCAGTTGTTAAAAGTCTGGTTAATTAAAACATCAATAACTTTTTCATATAAACACCGATTCTGAAAATTTCAGATGCGATGGAACCGTGACTTCGAATACAACTTTAATACAGAGAAATTGGGAACAAACTCTAATCTAATTGAGGTGAGAATCCTATTTATTTTATTTAAGTAATTATGTTTTAATTATGGATGTTCGCATTCACAATCATATATGTATGTGAATCTGCTAAGATATAAACTGTATGTGAATCTGCTATGACTTAATCTGTATGCGTATGCTAGGACAAAACCCACTGTATGTTGAGATGTTACAATATAAAATTATATATATTAAAATCGTTCATGTATGTTGTGTGACATGTTGATTTGTCAAAATTAAATATATCAAAATAAGAAAATGAACACCGTATGTAAATTGACACTTTTGTCAATATCAAAATAAAAAAATGAACACCGTATGTAAATTGACACTTTTGTCAATATCAAAATAAGAAAATGAACACCGTATGTAAATTGACACTTTTGTCAATATCAAAATAAGAAAATGAACACCGTATGTAAATTGACACTTTTGTCAATATCAAAATAAGAAAATGAACACCGTATGTAAATTGACACTTTTGTCAATATCAAAATAAGAAAATGAACACCGTATGTAAATTGACACTTTTGTCAATATCAAAATAAGAAAATTAGCACCGTATGTTGAATGAACAAATTTGTGTTATAATAGAATACAAGCACCGTATGTTGAATGAACAAATTTGTGTATTTATAAAATAGAATTGGTCGTTATATGTGAATGATTATATTTTGTTCATTTATAAAATAAGAAAGCACTATATGTTAAAGAATTATATTTTGTGTCATTAACAAAATAGAATTTGTCGCTATGGTAAAGAATTATGTTTTGTGTCATTATTCAAAATAAAATTTGTCGCTATGTGAAACGAACCATTTTTTGTTCGTTAATAAAAATAGAATTAGTCGCTATATGTAATGAACTAATATTTTGTTCATTAGTAACAATAAGCAAGCACCGTATGTTGAATGAATATATTTTGTTCATTATCAAAATAAGAAAACATCGTATGTAAGTGAATATATTTTGTTCATTATCAAAAGAAGAAAGCATCGTATGTTAATGAACTATATTTTGTTCATTATTAAAAATAAAAATAGCATAGTTTGTTAATGAACTATATTTTGTCCATTATATAAAATAGAAGATGGCACTATATAAAAATAACATATGTGTCATGTTATCAAATAGAAAAAAATGCATTGTATGCATAGCATGCTATTTTTGTCAAGTTAGAACGTTATATAGAAATGCATTGTATGAATATATTATTTTGTCATGTTAGAGAAATAGAAATGCATTGCATAAAATAATATTTTGTCATGTTAGAGAAATAGAAATGCATTGTATGAATATATTATTTTGTCATGTTAGAGAAATAGAAGTGCATTGTATGCAAATATTATTTTGCCATGTTAGAAAAATAGAAATGCATTGCATAAAATAATATTTTGTCATGTTAGAGAAATAGAAATGCATTGCATAAAATAATTTTTGTCATGTTAGAGAAATAGAAATGCATTGTATGAATATATTATTTTGTCATGTTAGAGAAATAGAAATGCATTGCATAAAATAATATTTTGTCATGTTAGAGAAATAGAAATGCATTGTATGAATATAATATTTTGTCATGTTAGAAAAATAGAAATGCATTGCATAAAATAATGTTTTGTCATGTTAGAGAAATAGAAATGCATTGTATGAATATATTATTTTGTCATGTTAGAGAAATAGAAATGCATTGCATAAAATAATATTTTGTCATGTTAGAGAAATAGAAATGCATTGTATGAATATATTATTTTGTCATGTTAGAGAAATAGAAATGCATTGCATAAAATAATATTTTGTCATGTTAGAGAAATAGAAATGCATTGTATGAATATATTATTTTGTCATGTTAGAGAAATAGAAATGCATTGCATAAAATATTATTTTGTCATGTTAGAGAAATAGAAATGCATTGTATGACTATATTATTTTGTCATGTTAGAGAAATAGAAATGCATTGCATAAAATATTATTTTGTCATGTTAGAGAAATAGAAATGCATTGCATAAAATATTATTTTGTCATGTTAGAGAAATAGAAATGCATTGCATAAAATATTATTTTGTCATGTTAGAGAAATAGAAATGCATTGCATAAAATATTATTTTGTCATGTTAGAGAAATAGAAATGCATTGTATGAAACTATTATTTTGTTACGTTAGAAAATAATAAATGCATTGTAGGTAAAAGAATATTTTTGTTATGTTAAAATAAGACATGCATTGTATGAAAAATAATATTTTGTCATGTCAACAATATAGAAAATGCATGTCATGTAAATATACATTATTTATAATGTTTATTAAAAGAGAATTTGCATTGTAAGATAATAAGCATTATTTATAATGTAAATAAAAAGAGAATTCACCCCGTAGGAAGAATTAACATTTATTTTATGTTAAATAAGAGAAATGAAACTATATGCAAGAATTAACATTATTTTTAATGTTAAGCAAAAGAAATGAAACTGTATGAAAAGAATTAACATTATTTTTAATGTAAAAGATAAAGAAATGATATTGGGAAATCTATATTTTCTAATAATATATTTTCAATGTTATAAAAAGGAAAATGAAGTGTATGTAAATTTAACATCATTCACAATGTTAAATAAAAGGAAAATTTCACCGTATGATAGTTACACTATTTTATAACGTTAAGATTTAAAGAACTTGACCGTAGGAAGTTTATACATTATTTATAATGTAAAATAAAAAGAGAATTTGCATTGTAAGAACATATTCATTTTTTTTTATGCATAATAAAAGGGAATTTACTCCATAAGAAAGTGTTCATTATTCATAATGAAATTGTTCATGAAGAAATATATAAAGAGATGAATGGAATGGAATGGTATGTTATAATTTACATTTTTCAAATGTAAATTATAAAATATAAAAATAAGCAATAATGAAATAAAAGAAGAATTATCGTCTAATCCTAAACTACATTATCATGTAAGTAGAAAAGTGGGAGATAAGAAGCTGTATGTAAGGACGATAAGTTAAACGAATTATTTATATATATTTATATATATATATAATTAAAATATAACGAATCGAGCGCAGTAGTTCGCGTTTTGAAATCGAACTTTTAAACGAATATACCGGAAGATCCGACCGTCGGATTTTCCCAAAACTGAAACCGTTAGGACCGTCGTGGAAAAATCTTTCCAACGATATAAGCTACGCTAAAATCCAACGGTTAGATTTTGAGGAAAGTGAAAAACAAAATTGATTGAAAACAGCGCCAAGGTCGCCCTTGACCTGAAGCGTCGTTAAATAAGGAAATTAATTATATTAAAATAATTAAGGCAAGAATTAATCGTTATAAAATAAAATAACGATATGAAATATGTTTTTCTCAAAATATATGAATGCGAGATTATTTGGGAAGTCCGGGTTAATCCCATTCCAAATGGTCGTACGATTTCAAGAATTCAAGTATGAAGACGGCGTATGAAGACCGTAAATCTCCCCTCGAATGGACAACGATCAAGGCTCTGAATTGGTTTGATCCCAATTCAAGGGTCGGGATAATTGCCCAAACGGACGTGTTGATTTCACGGGTTTGACCCTAGTTCAGACCTAGAGCATGGGTATAAATGGATAGTGTGTCTGACATCGTACCCCACAAAATATTATGTTGTTGATATTCAGTTAATATATAAACGATTGGTGGTAGAGAATTTATTCTCTACTTAACACCCGTTTATATTGTGACGGACGATCAATAGTACGGTATGGAGTGACGGCGTGGCACACTAAGATGCAATGATCAGGGTTTCTTGTTGAAAAGCAGAACCTTGTGGTATGAAGAACATGACTTCACGAGCCTCACAAACCGGTAGAGTCTAAAAAGGGGGAAGGGAACGCAGGGAAAGTAGCACGTTTCTTTCTAGTTAGTAGTCATTTTACTTTTGGAGGATGATGAAATGAGGCGCCTCGGATAGGTCCTATAGGACCGGGGAACGTGTGCTTAGGAATTGTCAATCCTCTAAGCTGTATGTGAGGACCGGCCCTGCAGGATCCAAGGGTTAACTGCGGGTAATCCTGAGACGTTAACTAGAGCGTCTCGAATCGGTAAGGAGTCCTCCCTAGCCTGGACTCATGATGGAAACCCAAATTTCCAATACGACCCCGACGGATTTGATTGTATTACTAGTATTGGAGGCATAATATATGGTACCTATGCTTCCTAGGATTAATACATTGCTTTGAATTGTTTTTAAAACATATACACCCTAATAATAGTATTAGTTTCGTATTTGGCGTATTTAGCATGTTTAACCACCATAAGGTAAAACTCTATCCTCTTGGTGTGCGTTGCATTGTGTGATGGGACCTGAGTCTTATGGTGGTTCCATTTTTCAAAAGACATTGCGTTTTGTTACGTTTTACTTATCTGTATTGACACTATAGTTATGCACGGCAATCCATTGGTACAACCCGTTCCGCGTTAGCGGCGTGGTCTTTGGATTTGCCTTATTAGTATAAGTTATTTAAGAATTCTCACACCAGTCCCACGACTGACCCATAGTTTGTTTCACCTTTTTGCAAACTTGGGTGCCCTCTCTTCTACACGGGCAGCCAAGTAGACAGGTTTTTTCTTTGCTTGGAGCTTTTCTTTGTAGCTGCTTATTTTCTCTCTCTTGGATTCTGCTTGGGAGAAGAGGTGATGACTGGGAGCTTGAAGACTTTTTGTTTCTATTGGCATCTTTTCTTTTCTTTTTAAACATCAAACTTATTTCTTTTCTGCAAACTTGTTGTAATAATCTTAGTTTTCTGTGACTGTGGAATTTCTGTGATTGATGACATTATATTTTTCCGCTGCTATAATGTTATTACTCTATGAATCTCCTTTGCTATATTGTATCTGTGTTCTGTTTTATTGTATTTATGTTGTATTCCATATGATTTCTCCCTGCTTTCACTTGTGGAAGTTTGGGGTTGTCACAAGAACCATGCTTATTAGTAATCCTAAACCTGCTGGGTTAAACCTGATCATTAATGAACTAAGAGGTCCCTCGTTCTACTGTTGTATTGGGTTTTGGGACTCTTAAATCCTAGTTACTTGGGGGAGCAAGCTTAGTGGGTTTGGCTTGTGTCAATCTTGCTTTGTGGATCCCATATCAGTCAGTATCCTTACTGGTGTTTTGTTACAGGGCCTCGCACTAGGGAGGGGCCAGGGCACGCCTTACTGAACTAGATAGTAAGAGGTTAAAATGGGGAAGGTAGGCACGGGCGCGTTCCGGTGGAGTCAAGAGCGTGCATGAGTCCGATTAGGGAAACTAAGTCGTTGTAGCACCAGTAAATAGGTCTATGTTGTATAAGTTGTTGGGTTAGGTAGTGAAACACCCTACTGTCGAGGCTGATACGGGGTATTTATGCAGTAAGGAGCCGATTGCATGGGTAGTAATTAGGGTATATCTAATCCTTCCATTATGTAATTAGGGTAACAACTAATCCTGTTGTGTAAGTAGGGCACACCTAATCCTGCTGTTTAATCCTATTATTTCTGTTAAATTATTAGGTTATAGTATTGGTGTAGACAAATCTTGTTTTTAGGATATAAATGAGAAGCATTAGTTGATCACTGTTTATTCTTGTTTATCATGTTCATCTTGTTTACCTGTTGCCTGATATGTTACTATACTTTCTCATTCTGTCTTTTTTATCTATCTTGGTTTCTCTATTGTATGCATATTTGAATATCACTGGAACTCGCCAGACTTTATGTCTTACCCTTTTGTTTTCGCTTCATTCTTCCTTTCCCCCCAGATCCTTAGAGTGGTTGCACTACTCAAAGATTAGGACTGTGACGACCCGCCCTGCACCAGCCGATATTTCCAATGGAAGTGCGATGTGCCAATGTCCAACTAGCACGGGACGGTCACCCAAGAAAGGAAAAGAAAGGAGTTTTGAACTAACAAGGAACCTGTAGAATGTCTCATAGTGCATGGGATAAAATATAAAAATAACATAACTTTGACATAAAACAGGTAAGATAGTGCATAAGCTGAAAACTAAACCATCATAGCAGCGGAAAATCCAAAATATAGCTTATATTCCACATCATCATTATTACAACTTTTAAAACTATCTGTAAAGAAGAACATCTACTCATGCATACCACCTAAGCTATCTCTATTCTGCCCGGTTAAGAGCACCCAGAGTAATAAGAAGAGACATAAATCTCTGGGTCAGACAAAAGTCTAGTGTGAGCGATAAGCAGTAAAACAGAACAATAACAAGTATACTAAACCATACCTGAACTTGGACCTGCAACCAAAGAGTTAGCACACAAGATGTACAATACTCTAAGGTGACACTAACATATTGTGTAAAGATATGGGGGTGGGGGTGTGCATGTCATAATGATGGTAAACAATCAAACATAGCAACCATCCTCACATCTCTCACTCAGTGCATAAAGCATACGATATCCACCGCTTTGACCACCCAATTTCTTTGCTATGATCACTGTGCCCCATGGAGTCATGATGGCTCCACTGCACTGACCCATAGCCACTAATCCTTTGCTATGTCCACTCTGCCCCATGAAGTCATGACAACTCCACTGCACTGGCTCATAGACATGCTATGATCACTCTGCTCCCATGGAGTAATAACTAGCCCACTGCACTGATCCGTAGCCTAACATCTGTCTTGGTGGTGAATAAAAGTTATGGACATCGATAAGCCCTTAGCACACGTCCCGCAGCAAAGCCCAACTCATGAAGTTAACTCATTGCTTTCCAACTGGATCCTAAGTAAAACTTCCCATTTGGACTACCTTTGCGTCTCGGGTTTTAGTCATCATCTTGATTCGATCTTCATCCAGTCTGGTTCGGTCCTCCAGAAGTGGTTCGGCTCGTGGTACCCACTTCGGGTCGGTTCGTGGTACTCTGGTACCCATTGGTTCATGATACACACCAGTTTGTGAGCTCCTTTACCAGCTTGGGTCCTGGAAGCGGTTCGGTTCATGATTACCGTTCAGCTCGGTTCGGAGCTGGCTTAATGGTTCGTGGGGCTTCTTGTTCAACTCATGAGGGCATCGGTTCGGGTTCGTGATGAAGAAACCAGCTTGGTGAAGCTTCGGTTCGTGGAGGGCATCCGAGGCGGTTTGGTCATGGTCTCCCAATGCGAATGGGCCGGTTTGTGACCACCATTCACAAGCGGGTCGAGTCGTGGGATGCTCCATGAGTGGGGTCGGGTCGGATCCGATCTCATTTCCTACACTTTTTCTGCAACTTTTCCAGCAACTATTTTACGCCACACGACGGTGATTTCGACCATTTTAACTATTCTATGCAATCATAAATCATACCAAACAGTAATAGCAACATGTATAATAATCCACAAACATCAAAACAACAATTTAACATGTATATACGGATCAAACATACCCAAAAACCCATGTTTTACCTTAATCCCCTTTAATCATGTTTAAGCATACAATTAGCAAAACTTATCCAAGTTAGCCGATATTTCTATCAGAGCTCTAAAATAATATTTTAGAATTTTACAAATTTTTCCAAAATTTTCTGAGCTATAATTTCGCTAATTATCACTAATTACCCCTAATTAGCCGTAATTAGTGAAAAACAATGCAAATCACTCGCCTTAGCCACAAATAAAATATAAAATCTGAAAACTCCACTTTTTGGGTCGAATTCTAATGCCTAGCAGCAGCTGCAACTTTGATTTGGTGCTATTTCTCCTTGATTTGATGTAGATTAGCTTAATCCTTGATTAGAGAGCGATTTGGGATGAAATTAGAAGGTGGAGGCCATTGTTAGGGTTGAAGAGATGAAAAGTGGCAGCTGAAAAATGATAAAAACTGAATTCTCTAACCCTATCAGCTCTCCCATAACCCTAATCCCGAAATGGGTTATGGGCCTAGCTGCTAATCACTCTAATTAGGCCCGGTTAAGCTGTTTTTCATCTTCTAAACCTTAATTCAGCCATAACTCCCAAACGGAAAGTCCGTTTGATCAATGTGACCACTCTACGGAAAGGTAAACCATCATCTGGATCTAATAAAAGTGAATTCACGCCAAAAGTCCTTACCAATCAAAAGTTATAGGC
Organism: Allium sativum; assembly: GCA_030737875.1. Lineage (NCBI taxonomy): Eukaryota > Viridiplantae > Streptophyta > Magnoliopsida > Asparagales > Amaryllidaceae > Allium > Allium sativum. The sequence continues at coordinate 43,147,193 of CM060913.1, forward strand.
GAAACAAGATTTGCCAGCGGCAAAACAGTCATTGTCATTTAAAAATGGGCAAAAATCGTGAACATGGTAAATGACCCCAATAGTCGTTTTCCAAAGTTACACGACCATACGACCTCATACGAAAAAGAAATAAATATTCTACGATCCTCAGATGCGTAGAATGTGGGTCGTTACACTCTTCCCCCTTGAGAAATTTCGCTCCCGAAATTTCTTAACCAAAAACATACAAAGGTGTTCCGCATGCCTATCAGTCATTCTCAATCAACCAAACACACACAACAAGCCTACCCTAGCATGCGGTTCACTGACAAGGGAAGAAACTATCACTATTAAATCTTACCAGGAAAAGAGTTCTGGATATGATTTCCTTATGCTCTCCTCTGTTTTCCAAGTATAGTCATTCTCATTCTCGCCCCACTGAACCTTGACCAGTTTCACCACCTTCCTTCGAAGTTGCTTTGTATCATACTCGATAATACGGATCGGCTTGCGGTTCCCAACCGCCTCGGTTTCTACTTCGATGTCATCCAATTGATTCAGTGAAATAGTCATATCGGGGTCGTGCACGAACTTCCATAACTAGGAGACATGAAATACATTGTGAACTCCCGCCATCTTGTCAGGTAATCCAACTTTATATGCCAAATTCCCAACTTGCTCGAGAATTAGGAATGGACCCACAAATCTTGGTGTTAACTTGCCTCTCCTACCAAATCGAATCACGCTCTTTAACGGAGAAATCTTGACATGCACTAAGTCGCCAATGGAGAATTTTAAATCCCTTCTCCTCTTATCAGCATAACTCTTCTGCCTATCCTGAGCATCCTTCATTCGCTGTTGGATAACCTTAATCTTGTCTGAAGTTTCTCTTATCACATCTGGCCCAAGCAAAAACTTCTCACCTATTTCTAACCAACATGATGGTGAGTTGCACGGTCTTCCGTACAAAGCTTCAAATGGAGCCATACCAATACTGGATTGATAACTATTATTATATGCAAACTCCACTAGATGCAAACGGTCATTCCATGACCCTCCAAATTCTAATAGGCAAGCTCTTAAGAGATCTTCCGATATACGATTCTCCCTTTCTGTCTGACCGTCGGTTTGAGGATGGTACGCAGTACTGAGATGTAATTCTGACCCTAAAGCATCTTGCAACCTCTTCCAAACCCCACTAGTAAACAACGGATCTCAGTCGCTCACAATGTCTTTGGGTACCCCAAGAAATCTCACTACCCACTTCATATATAGTTCTGCTAACTTAGCTGTTGTTCTATTCGACTTGACGGCCATTAACCTTGCACTCTTGGTCAATCGGTCCACAATCACCCAAATGCTATTATGGCCCGATCTATCCTTGGTAACCCATCAATGAAATCCATTGAGACTTGTTCCCATTTCCATTCTGGAATTTCTAATGGTTGCAACAAACCACAAGGTTTCTTTTGCTCAGCTTTAACTAACTGTCAGTTCATGCATTTGGATATAAACTTCCCAACGTCTCTTTTCATCCCTTCCCAGTAGTAGGTCTGCTTCATGTCTTGATACATTTTATTACCACCGGGATGTATAGTCAGTTTTGAGTGATGACATTCTCTAAGCACTTCATCTCTCAATCCATTGACATTGGGCACAACTAGTCTCATGTTCTTTCTAAGCCATCTATCTTGATCAAGCCTATACTTGTTCATATCCTCGTCAATACCCATCTCTAACTTGGAGATGATTTCCAATAGGTTAGGATCGTCCCTCTGACTGGAACCAATCCGCTCGATCAAAGTGGGTCTGATCACCAAACTTGCTAACATCTCTGGATCCAATTCACACTTTGGTATGAAATCGTACCCTGCGATATACTCCAGTTGCTTCCACTCAAGAAACATAGCCTCTAAACTGGCATGTCTTCTACTCAATGCATCAGCTACCGCATTGCCCTTTCCTGGTGTATATGCGATATCGAAATCATAGGAAGCCAAGAATTCTAACCATCTTTGCTGACGGAGATATAAATCCTTCTGGGAGAAGAGATACTTTAACAATTTATGATGGGTAAACAACTCGAATCTTTCTCACAAGAGATAATGTCTCCACATCTTCAACGCGAACATGATCACTGCTAATTCCAAATCGTTGGTGGGGTATCTTTTCTCATGCGGTTTCAGTTGCCGACTTGCATAAGCTACAACCCTACCTCCTTGCATCAACACAGCACCTAGTCCGGTACCACAGGCATCTGTGTATACTGTCATCTCTTCATTCCCTTTAAGAATGACTAACACTGGCGCATGCGTCAACTTTTCCTTTAGGCTCTTGAATGCATTTTCACACCTTTCGTTCCAAACGAAAGCTTGATTCTTCCTGGTCAACCGAGTTAACAGCGCCGCTATCTTGGAGAAGTCTTGGACAAACTTACGATAATATCCAGCTAATCCCAAGAAACTTCTTACTTCTGTTGCATTCTTGGGCGTAAACCAATCTTGTACCATAGCCACCTTCGCAGGGTCCACGGTAATACCATTCTCTGAAACAACATGGCCCAAGAATCTCGCTTCCCTTCTCCAGAAGTGACATTTAGAAAACTTCGCTTTCAATTGGTATTTTCTCAACACCTCCATCACCACTCTCAAATGTTCCTTGTGTTCTTCTTCTGTCCTCGAATAAACAAGTATATTGTCCACGAACACAAGGACAAACTTATTCAATTGATCCCTAAATACCCTATTCATAAGATCCACAAAATATGCCGGTGCATTGGTCAACCCGAATGGCATGACCAGCCACTCATAGAATCCAGATGGTGTCCGAAAGGCCGTTTTACGAATACTCTTAGCTGCTACTCGGAGATGATGAAATCCTGTCGCGAGGTCCAATTGGGAGAACACTCTTGCTCCCTCCAGTTGATCAAACAAGTCATCTATCCGCGGAAGAGGATACTTATTCTTCCTAGTCACTTTATTCAACTCGCGATAGTCCACACATAAACGAAGGGAACCATCTGCCTTGGTAGCAAATACAACAGGTGCTCCCCGCTCGGAAACACTTCTTCTGATAAATCCCTTCTTCAAAAGATTGCTTACTTGCACCCCGAGCTCTCTCTGCTACCTTGGCGCCACACGACGAAGTGGCATCACTATAGGTCTGGCATCTTTCACTAAATCAGTACGGAACTCAATCTCTCGGTGTGGTGGAAGTCTGGTCACTTCCTCAAAGGTATCTGGATACTGGCCAACAACGGGAATTCCTGCTAACTCATCCTATGGGATGTCGAGGGAATTTAGAAAACTAGCCATCACCTCATCACTAGGTAGGCCACCAAACCCTACCCTCCTCTCATCATCCGCCCTAATAGTCGTCGAAAATCCCTCACAGTCTACCACCACTCCATACCTTTGAAGCCAATCGACTCCCAAAATAATGTCAAACCCAGTAAATCCCAAAACAAAGCAATCATAAGCAAACATACATCCATGACTCGATAAAACCAAATTTTGACAAACCATACTTAGGCTAGTCGAACCACCAATCGGGTTCATCACCGCTAAGGGTCTATTGACTGTCTCGGGTTCCAATCCCAACCTATCTACCAGGTCACTAGATATGAAGGAACGGGAAGCCCCATTATCAAACAATACTCGAACAGGAACATCATAAACAAAAAGCATACCTTGAATGACGACATTCTTTCCTTTGTCTGCCGCAGTTGGGGCATTCGACGGAGAAGGAACAACATTAAGAGCATATGCTTTCACAATCTGCTTCTCTTTAGGGGGTTGCAGACATTTATCCTTGTGATGTCCCACTTGGCCGCAGTTGAAGCACTTCCTGTCTGTTGGCTTTGCTCGACATTCTATAGCATAGTGGCCCTTCATGCCACAGCTAAAGCACTCAACATCTTTCTTACTCTTCTTCTTTCCATCCTTAGTCTGATTCTGTTTCCTTTTATTCTAATAATTATTCGTGCCTCCACCGCTTGCGTGCAGCTTTGGCCCCACTGCAGATGCAACAACGACTTCAGTCTTGGGCTTAGGATAAAGGCTCTCCGATCTTAGTGCTTTGCAAACAATCGATTCAAAAGTCTCAACAATATGGCTTATAAGACTTTCCCCCAAGTACTGATCTAAGCCTGTTATGAACTTCTCATTCTTCTTCTCGGGAGTGTCAATGAGGGATAATCCATACTTCGATAAAGTATCGAACTCAACAATATACTCCGAGACTGCCCTACCATTCTGCTTAAGCTCCAAGAACTTCCTAAACAATTCTGATTTTTGAGCAGTTGGGATAAACTTGTCACTGAATCGGGCCTCAAACTGATCCCAAGTAATTTGATCCTCAGAGGTAGCTGCCTTAATAGCATTTCACCAATTCATAGCCCGTCCTTACAGCCGACGGGATGTTAGCTTCCTCTTCATCGCGTCTTCGATTCCCAGATCCTCGAAGATACGCTCACAACTATCAAGCCAATCCTGAACTTCCGTAGCCGATTCCGTTCTATGGAACTGCTTCCCACCAAGATTAGTGTTGTCCTTACAAAGCTTGGCGAAATTGGCCCTAGGCGCTTGCACCGCTGCACCACCACCATTTGTAGCATTAGGAGCTGCCCTCTGAACATCCCTAAGCATTTCTCTCATGAAGTCAGTGAACATGGTCCTCATATCCGGAGCATTCCCATTATTAGCTCCTCTACCAGTGTCCCTCGTATGTCGGCTCGTCTTTCAATCTGTAAGGAGAAAACGATTAACCATCGCTTCAGTGGTGTCGGTGCAGTACGACTCCATCCTTAGATATACTAATAGTACATATATAGCTTTCAAAAACCAAAATATCACAAACATGCGCTCTCATATACGTATAGTATCTCTTCGTGGTGTCTTTCCCTAGGTTAACTACGCAACCTAGAGCTCTGATACCAAGTGTGACGGTCCGCCCCACACCAGCCGAAATTTCCAATGGAAGTGCGTTGTGCCAGTGTCCAACTAGCATGGGATGGTCGCCAAAGAAAGGAAAAGAAAGGAGTTTTGAACTAACAAGGAACCTGTAGAATATCTCACAACGCTTGGGATAAAATATAATAATAACATAACTTTGACATAAAACAGGCGAGACAGTGCACAAGCTGAAAACTAAACCATCATAGCAGCGAAAAATCCAAAATACAACTTATATTCCACATCATCATTATTACAACTTTTAAAACTGTCTCTAAAGCAAAATAAGAAAGGTAAACTACTAATGCCCAAAGTAGTGACCAGCAGCGACACAGGGAAAATATATGTATATATCATACGTGGAAGCCTCCTGCTCGTCTCCGGTACAGCTACTCGTGCATACCACCTAACCTGTCTCTAGTCTTCCCGTTTAAGAGCACCCAGAGTAATAAGAAGAGACATAAAACTCTAGGTCATACAAAAGTCTGGTGTGAGCGATAAGCAACAAAACAGAACAATAACAGGTATACTAAACCATACCTGAACTTGGACCTGCAACCAAAGAGTTAGCACATAGATGTATAATACTCTAAGGTGACACTAGCATATTGTGTAAAGATACGGGGGTGGGGTGTGCATGTCATAATGTTGGCAAACAATCAAGCATAACAACCATCCTCACATCTCTCATTCAGTGTGTAAAGCATACGATATCCACCACTTTGACCACCCAATTTCTTTGCTATGATCACTCTGCCCATGGACACATAGTGGCTCCACTGCACATATCCATAGCCACTAATCCTTTGCTATGTCTACTCTGCCCCATGAAGTCATGACGACTCCACTGCATTGGCTCATAGACATGCTACGATCACTCTGCCCCATGGAGTAATAACTACCCCACTTTACTGATCCGTAGCCTAACATCTGTCTTGGTGGTGAATCAAAGTTGTAACACCCCGTATTTTCTGTAAACATAAGAGTTAAAAATCAAGGTATAATTAATTTTTAGGAGAAGAAATAAGGGAAATGGTTTGCGCTATTATGTTCGTCTCGGAAAAATACGCGAAATAGAGTCCGAATTTGCGTAAATCGGAGTCCGTATGAAGAAGATATGGACGAACGAAGTTAGGCAGAAAAACCGAGAACAGACCAGAATGCACTGGCGCACTTGTGAAGTGCGCCAGTACAAAAATACACTGGCGCACCTGCCAAGTGCGCCCATACAAATCCAGCACCGAATTCTGGAGTGTTCTGAGGTGATGTGTCTTCTTTTGAGTGGCTGGATGATGTGTATTCGAGCTGTGCGATTCTGATGACTTCTGGACTGATCTGAAGGCTCTAAATCACCCTATCCTCCTATAAATACATCCCTAACCTAAACCTAAGTCTCTAACACAATTCTCTAGCCTCCATTGCTCTCTTCTTCTAATTAAAAAAAAAAATGGCGTCGCTACTCTGCTAGAATCAAAACTAGAAGTCAATCAACATCATCCTAAATTCAAATTTGAGATAAAAGCATCTGCAACAATTCTGTAACAACTAAAGTTCTTTCTTTAATCCAATCAAGGCAAGTACAGTTATTTTCTGCTATAAACATTAATTATAATTCTGATATGCTTTTAAATCTGAATCTGAGATTGTATATCTGTCAGATCTGTTTTTCTGTGACTGTTCTGTATCCCTTTCTGCTTCCTTTCTGTTTCTATAGCCAGGCTACCACGAGCCTGTGCCTAATCTCATAAGAGATTAACATATAAACGCAAATTTTGGGGTAAATAATGAATGATGCGAAATTTGACGAGACTGAATTGAACATATGACTTTAGATCTGAGGCATAAAATATATTGACATATGACTTGGGATTGGATGCATAAATTTGACTATGAACATATAATTTATATATGTTGTATGCATAGTGTATGTTGTAATTTAGATCTGTAATTAATTAGAAAAAGATGAGCATATGTTGTAAACTAGATTTGGATCTATGCATATTCTGTGATAGAAGAAAAGAGGAACCATTGTATGATTACATATGATTTGAGACTTTGGACAAAATGCATATAAAAGTCAAGATCTGATTTTTAGAAGATATGATTTAAAGATTTAGATTGTTGGGTATATTTTGCATAATGATTCATGACTTAATAAGAAGAAGGATATGGAAACGTAGGTGTAAAAGATTTACATTAATTAGGATCTCTACTATTGTGATTACACCTAAATAGGGAATTTTGCATATATGGCATGCATTGAAATTAATGATCATATTTGGTATAATTTATATGTGAATCTGCTGTATAAGGTTAGTTTAACAAAAATTGGAACATATGTTATAGGGTAAATTATGTCCATATTCTGCGCTATGTAAATGTATGCAAACATGGAAGTATATGATCATATTGTGAATCACGACAATTATTTAGGCATATGAATTTAGGCCTAATTTATGTTTAGGCAAGGCATGTAAATAGAACCTTTAGAAATATTAAACCTGCTAATCTGTCATTTACTGAATCCGTTGAAAATGCCTATTTTGCTAATTTGCTAAGTTGCCTAAAACTGCTAGTTCTGTTATATTGCCTAGACTGCTAATTAGATTGAAATGCCAAATCTGTTAAATTTGTCTGTTGAGATGCCTAACCTGTTAAATGCCAAAATCTGCTAAGTTGCTAAATCTATTAAATCCGTTAAGTCATATAATCTGGAAAATCTGCTATCTGCTAAAATCTGTTATCTGCTGTGTTGATATAATCATCCTGTTATTGATATAATCTGAATTGGCATATATATATATATTGGGCGTGCGCATAAACGGTAAATTATTAATTAATTGGCCGTAAAGATAAACATGGCTAACTCGAGGTTAGAATGAGTTTGCGGCGTAATTCTACCCGGAACCGCCCGGCACATCCAGTGGCCGCAAACAATAGGTTCTAATGTGAGAAGTTAGTCATAACCTGCTTAAGACACGAGGTTAGGTCTGGCTTGTGGCAGAAGTCTGCCCGGAACCGCCCGGCCCATCCAGCGGCCACAAGCTAGCGACCTAATGTGAGAGGTCTGGGCATTAATAATTAATTAATGCAAATCTAAGATAAGAATGACGTCTAAAATGTATTGGGGGAAAATAGGGTTAAACCAACTGGACTAATAGGTGTAGTAAACCCGTCCATGAATCTGTAGGCCCAATACAAAGTTAGACAAATCTGAAAAATCTGTACATCTGATCTGTTAGTCTGAAAACTTGTTAACTTAATCTGTGAACTAGTAAATCTGAATTCTGTATGTCTGAACTTGTAAACAAGTTAATCTGAGATCTGTTAGTCTGGGGACACAAGGTTAGGAGGGGAATTACTTGTGTCATCTGTTGTTTGGGACCCATATTAGTCAGTAACCCTTTCTGGTATCAAAACTTTGACCCAACAGTAAGTAGGGTCCGGGCACGCTTACTGAACTAATTATAAGAGGTTCATTCTGATAATGGCGAGGGGTGTTGATGGTGCGTTCCAACCGGGTCATGTGCGTGCATGGATCCCGGTCTGCCTCTGAGGATGTAAGACGCCGTGACATCTGTAAATAGGTCTGTGCCAATTGGTTGTCACTTTAGGGAGTGATACACCCTACTGTGGGGCCGACACAGGATATTTATGTATTAGGGAGCCGATCGCTTGGGGTAGGGTTTTAGGGTACACTTAGTTCTGTCTGTTTCTGTTGGTACCGTCTGTTTCTGTTGGGTGGTAACACCCGTCTGTTTCTGTGTGGTACCGTCTGTTCGGGTGGTAAAGGCCCATTACTAGTGTACACCTAATTCTACATTCTGTTTCCGTAGGGATTAACCTGTTTCTGCTTCTGTTTGTTTCTAATCGGGTAGTAAAGGCCCATTATTAGTATTCTGTTTCGGTTAAAGTATTCTGTACCCGTTCCTGCTTCAATTTAGACATTAGGGTGACACCTAATTCTGCTATACTAGTATTAGTGCAGAGAAGTGTAAAACAATAGTTTATATCATTCTGTTTTTCTGTTATATCTGCTACACCTGTTACAGTTATCTCACATCCAGTTTTATGTTCATATCATATTATTATTATCTGTTCATATGCTGAAAGTCACTGGACTTGCCAGACTTTTTGTCTGACCCTTGTTGTTTCGCCTCCTTTCTTCCGTTTCCCCCCCAGGTTATCCAAGGAGGGAAATACTTTAGCTTGATCCGGATTTCTCTTTGCTTGAAGTGCTTAAAGTATGGCTTGGCTCTGTATAGCTTCCGTTCCATGGGGATTATGATTTTAAACCATGCATTTTGAAGGCTTTTGTACAAGACTGATATTTTGTACTTGAATTCTGAAATTTGAAAGGATGTAACCATATTAATTTCTGTTTCCGCTGTAATAAAGTTAAAAATTTTCAAGTACTATTTTATCTGTCTTGTAAGTTTCTGTTCTGTTTACTAAAATGCTCCACCAAAGTTAAGGCATTCCCTTTGTGAGTGACCTTAACGGAGGTGGGGTGTTACACTTGGTATCAGAGCTGAAGGTTACCAGATTGGGTAAAGTTTTTGAAAACTATTTTCAAAAAGGTTTTGGAAGGAAGTATTTTCAAAAAATAAATCTTATTTTGAAAAACATGATCCCCAAGAGCCATATATCTTTCTTTCAGTCCTTTTTGTATTGAACCTTTCCTTTTTCGTTCCAGCATGTCTGAAGCATCTGAGATACCAGAGGGTGTTCATGTACCCGGTTGGTTTCGTCAATATCTTGAGGCTAGGACCGCCGCTGCAGGTCCAGCAAATGATCCCCCTCCTCCACCCCCTCCTCGTGCAATTGCTTTCTCAGAGATCTGTAGAGATTTTAGGGCCATGGGTGTGAAGGATTTCAAAGGAACTGAATCATTCGTAGAAGCAAGGAATTAGCTCAAAGAAACTGAGGATCTATTCGTTACCTTCGAGGTGGACGATAGGCAGAAGGTACATTTGGCAGTATGGCTACTCAAAGACGAAGCTTCCTACTGGTGGGAAGTCGCTAACGCCGAGAGGCCGGTTGAGACATGGATGGATTTCAGAACAAGGTTTGAGACAAAATCCCTCTCGCAAGCTGAACGAAGTTTACAATTGGAAAAGTTCTTATATCTTAAGCAAGGAAGTATGACGGTCAAGGAATACGTCAACCAGTTCAACCAACTAGCAAGATTCGGATTGGATTTAGTCAACACTCAGCATAAAAAGGCTCTCCGCTTTGTTAAAGTATTGAATGAGCCACTGCACAGCCTAGCCATGACCCATGTACCCATGGGAGCAACTTACGAGAAATTGGTGGATATGGCACTACTGCACGAGGAAGACAAGGGCCCGAAAGAGACAAAGAAGGAAGAACCACAGAATAAGAAAGCGGGTCCCAAAAAGGAAACACAAAAGAAGGATGAGAAGTCTGAAGATAAGATGGGGAAAAAGTGCTTTACTTGTGGGAGCTCGACTCATCTGAACAAGGATTGCAGAAAAAGGAAGGGCGCTTGCTTCAACTGTGGGGAGATGGGACACTTCACTAGGGACTGCCCGAAGAGACGAGGACAAGGAGGGCAGGCAAACACTCTTGAGGCTAGTGGCTAGGATAGAAATAGGAAATTTTCTATAGTAGGTTTAATTTCTTTATCTGATTATGGAGTTAAGACTTTTTCTGATTCTGGTATTTTGATTTTGTAATCGATACTCTGCACTTTAATACTAGTATTATTTCTGAATTCCGCTGTAGACTCAGACCCATAAGGGTTATGGATCATCTGTTTGAGATTGGGGTTTGAGGGATATCTGTGTTAGGCGTCAAGTATGACGCATACATTCTGAGTTTTCATGGGGTATGATTTTATCATGCTTAGCTTCCTAAGAATCATTAGGGAACCTGATCTGTACCAGTAGTCTGTAAATATCTAAATAATTTTGATAGGATTTCCAGTTTTGACATTGTCTAAAGAAGGTAATCCTATGGGTGTCAATTTGATGTTGGTTTCGGTCTTTGGGGCCGATACTTAGGACCCATGTCTAATGGGAACCAAATTTTCGTTCTATCTGTACTCGCTTCCATCATTCGACTGTATCCTATCGATCGAATCTTCGAACTTTAGGTAGAAACTAATGGGTGTAAACATGTGTTTGATACATGTTATGTTTGATGGTTGCAAGTGGATGCAAGTGGTTGCTAGTGGTTGCCCGTGGATGCATATACACACACTAGGAACTAGATCGGCTCGAAAACACTCTCATACTGCATATGGATGGGTGAGCATTTTTCAATTCTTGTGGATGCAAAATGATTGATTCAGCACATGGATGTTGCATTTGAGTGAATGATTGTGAACTCATATAGAAATAATATATATCATTAGAATTCTATTGCATACATGTTGGACTCATGGCATTGACATAATTCGCATTAAGGAGGTCAACTGAATCAGTAGATTGCCTGATCTTTGCATTAGATAAGGAACATATACACACACTTTTGCATATGTTCATACAACATTAGAAGTTTTCTAAGGACAATGGATGCTTGTGGATGATGGTTGAGTAGATGGGTGATTGGATAGTAGGGCACATTCTTCTTAACTTGAAGATTTCGGGGACGAAATCCTCTAAGGAGGGGAGAATGTAACACCCCGTATTTTCTGTAAACATAAGAGTTAAAAATCAAGGTATAATTAATTTTTAGGAGAAGAAATAAGGGAAATGGTTTGCGCTATTGTGTTCGTCTCGGAAAAATACGCGAAATAGAGTCCGAATTTGCGTAAATCGGAGTCCGTATGAAGAAAATATGGACGAACGAAGTTAGGCAGAAAAATCGAGAACAGGCCAGAATGCACTGGCGCACTTGTGAAGTGCGCCAGTACAAAAATACACTGGCGCACCTGCCAAGTGCGCCCATACAAATCCAGCACCGAATTCTGGAATGTTCTGAGGTGATGTGTCTTCTTTTGAGTGGCTGGATGATGTGTATTCGAGCTGTGCGATTCTGATGACTTCTGGACTGATCTGAAGGCTCTAAATCACCCTATCCTCCTATAAATACATCCCTAACCTAAACCTAAGTCTCTAACACAATTCTCTAGCCTCCATTGCTCTCTTCTTCTAATTAAAAATAAAAATGGCGTCGCTACTCTGCTAGAATCAAAACTAGAAGTCAATCAACATCATCCTAAATTCAAATTTGAGATAAAAGCTTCTGCAACAATTCTGTAACAACTAAAGTTCTTTCTTTAATTCAATCAAGGCAAGTACAGTTATTTTCTGCTATAAACATTAATTATAATTCTGATATGCTTTTAAATCTGAATCTGAGATTGTATATCTGTCAGACCTGTTTTTCTGTGACTGTTATGTATCCCTTTCTGCTTCCTTTCTGTTTCTATAGCCAGGCTACCACGAGCCTGTGCCTAATCTCATAAGAGATTAACATATGAACGCAAATTTTGGGGTAAATAATGAATGATGCGAAATTTGACGAGACTGAATTGAACATATGACTTTAGATCTGAGGCATAAAATATATTGACATATGACTTGGGATTGGATGCATAAATTTGACTATGAACATATAATTTATATATGTTGTATGCATAGTGTATGTTGTAATTTAGATCTGTAATTAATTAGAAAAAGATGAGCATATGTTGTAAACTAGATTTGGATCTATGCATATTCTGTGATAGAAGAAAAGAGGAACCATTGTATGATTACATAAGATTTGAGACTTTGGACAAAATGCATATAAAAGTCAAGATCTGATTTTTAGAAGATATGATTTAAAGATTTAGATTGTTGGGTATATTTTGCATAATGATTCATGACTTAATAAGAAGAAGGATATGGAAACGTAGGTGTAAAAGATTTACATTAATTAGGATCTCTACTATTGTGATTACACCTAAATAGGGAATTTTGCATATATGGCATGCATTGAAATTAATGATCATATTTGGTATAATTTATATGTGAATCTGCTGTATAAGGTTAGTTTAACAAAAATTGGAACATATGTTATAGGGTAAATTATGTCCATATTCTGCGCTATGTAAATGTATGCAAACATGGAAGTATATGATCATATTGTGAATCACGACAATTATTTAGGCATATGAATTTAGGCCTAATTTATGTTTAGGCAAGGCATGTAAATAGAACCTTTAGAAATATTAAACCTGCTAAATCTGTCATTTACTGAATCCGTTGAAAATGCCTATTTTGCTAATTTGCTAAGTTGCCTAAAACTGCTAGTTCTGTTATATTGCCTAGACTGCTAATTAGATTGAAATGCCAAATCTGTTTGTCTGTTGAGATGCCTAACCTGTTATATGCCAAAATCTGCTAAGTTGCTAAATCTATTAAATCCGTTAAGTCATATAATCTGGAAAATCTGCTATCTGCTAAAATCTGTTATCTGCTGTGTTGATATAATCATCCTGTTATTGATATAATCTGAATTGGCATATATATATATTGGGCGTGCGCATAAACGGTAAATTATTAATTAATTGGCCGCAAAGATAAACATGGCTAACTCGAGGTTAGAATGAGTTTGCGGCGTAATTCTGCCCGGAACCGCCCGGCACATCCAGTGGCCGCAAACAATAGGTTCTAATGTGAGAAGTTAGTCATAACCTGCTTAAGACACGAGGTTAGGTCTGGCTTGTGGCAGAAGTCTGCCCGGAACCGCCCGGCCCATCCAGCGGCCACAAGCTAGCGACCTAATGTGAGAGGTCTGGGCATTAATAATTAATTAATGCAAATCTAAGATAAGAATGACGTCTAAAACGTATTGGGGGAAAATAGGGTTAAACCAACTGGACTAATAGGTGTAGTAAACCCGTCCATGAATCTGTAGGCCCAATACAAAGTTAGACAAATCTGAAAAATCTGTACATCTGATCTGTTAGTCTGAAAACTTGTTAACTTAATCTGTGAACTAGTAAATCTGAATTCTGTATGTCTGAACTTGTAAACAAGTTAATCTGAGATCTGTTAGTCTGGGGACACAAGGTTAGGAGGGGAATTACTTGTGTCATCTGTTGTTTGGGACCCATATTAGTCAGTAACCCTTTCTGGTATCAAAACTTTGACCCAACAGTAAGTAGGGTCCGGGCACGCTTACTGAACTAATTATAAGAGGTTCATTCTGATAATGGCGAGGGGTGTTGATGGTGCGTTCCAACCGGGTCATGTGCGTGCATGGATCCCGGTCTGCCTCTGAGGATGTAAGACGCCGTGACATCTGTAAATAGGTCTGTGCCAATTGGTTGTCACTTTAGGGAGTGATACACCCTACTGTGGGGCCGACACAGGATATTTATGTATTAGGGAGCCGATCGCTTGGGGTAGGGTTTTAGGGTACACTTAGTTCTGTCTGTTTCTGTTGGTACCGTCTGTTTCTGTTGGGTGGTAACACCCGTCTGTTTCTGTGTGGTACCGTCTGTTCGGGTGGTAAAGGCCCATTACTAGTGTACACCTAATTCTACATTCTGTTTCCGTAGGGATTAATCTGTTTCTGCTTCTGTCTGTTTCTGATCGGGTAGTAAAGGCCCATTATTAGTATTCTGTTTCGGTTAAAGTATTCTGTACCCGTTCCTGCTTCAATTTAGACATTAGGGTGACACCTAATTCTGTTATACTAGTATTAGTGCAGAGAAGTGTAAAACAATAGTTTATATCATTCTGTTTTTCTGTTATATCTGCTACATCTGTTACAGTTATCTCACATCCAGTTTTATGTTCATATCATATTATTATTATCTGTTCATATGCTGAAAGTCACTGGACTTGCCAGACTTTTTGTCTGACCCTTGTTGTTTCGCCTCCTTTCTTCCGTTTCCCCCCAGGTTATCCAAGGAGGGAAATACTTTAGCTTGATCCGGATTTCTCTTTGCTTGAAGTGCTTAAAGTATGGCTTGGCTCTGTATAGCTTCCGTTCCATGGGGATTATGATTTTAAACCATGCATTTTGAAGGCTTTTGTACAAGACTGATATTTTGTACTTGAATTCTGAAATTTGAAAGGATGTAACCATATTAATTTCTGTTTCCGCTGTAATAAAGTAAAAAAATTTCAAGTACTATTTTATCTGTCTTGTAAGTTTCTGTTCTGTTTACTAAAATGCTCCACCAAAGTTAAGGCATTCCCTTTGTGAGTGACCTTAACGGAGGTGGGGTGTTACAAAAGTTATAGACGTCGATAACCCCTTAGTACACGTCCCGCAGCAAAGCCCAACTCATGAAGTTAACTCGTTGGTTCCCAACTGGATCCTGAGTAAAACTTCCCATTTGGGCTACCTTTGCATCTCGGGTTTTAGTCATCATCTTGGTTCGATCTTCATCCAGTCCGGTTCGGTCCTCCAGAAGTGGTTTGGCTCGTGGTACCCACTCCGGGTCGGTTCGTGATACACACCAATTCATGAGCTCCTTCACCAGCTTGGGTCCTGGAAGCGGTTCGGTTCATGACTTCCCTTAGGTTCGGTTCGGAGCTGGCTTCCTGGTTCGTGGGGCTTCTTGATTAGCTCATGAGTGCATCGGTTTGGGTTCGTGATGAAGCAACCAGCTTGGTGAAGCTTCAGTTCGTGGAGGGCATCTGGGTCGGTTCGGTCATGGTCTTCCAATGCGAATGGGTCGGTTCATGACCACCATTCACAAGCGGGTCGGGTCGTGGGATGCTCTACGAGTGGGGTCGGGTCGGATCCGATCCCATTTGCTGCACTTTTCCTGCAACTGTTTTACACCACATAACGACGTTTTCGACCATTTTAACTATTCTATGCAATCACAAATCATACCAAACAGTAATAGCAACATGTATAATCATCCACAAGCATCAAAACAACAATTTAACATGTGTATACGAATCAAGCATACCCAAAAACCCATGTTTTCCCTTAATCCCCCTTGATCACGTTTAAGCATACAATTAGCAAAGCTTATCCAAATTAGCCCGAATTTCTATCAGAGCCCTAAAATAATATTTTAGAATTTTACAATTTTTTCCAGAATTTTCTAAGCCATTATTTGGCTAATTATCATTAATCACCCCTAATTAGCCGTAATTAGTGAAAAACAATGCAAATCACTCACCTTAGCCACAAATAAAATATCAAATCTGAAAACTCCACTGTTCGGGTCGAATTCTAATGCCTAGCAGCAGCTCTAACTCTGATTTGGTGCTATTTCTCCTTGATTTGACGTAGATTAGCTTAATCCTTGATTAGAGAGCGATTTGGGATGAAATTAGAAGGTGGAGGCCACTGTTAGGGTTGAAGAGATAAAAAGTGGCAGATGAAAAATGATAAAAACTGAACTCCCTAACCCTATCAGCTCTCCCATAAACCTAATTCTGAAATAGGTTATGGGCCTAAATGCTAATCACCCTAACTAGGCTCGGTTAAGCTGTTTTTCACCTTCTAAACCTTAATTCAGCCATATCTCCCAAACAGTATGCCCGTTTGATCAATGTGACCACTCTACGGAAAGATAAACCATCTTCTGGATCCATTAAAAGGGGTTTCAGGTTAAAAGTCCTTACCAATCAAAAGTTATAGGTGAAACAAAATTTTCCATGGGCAAAATGGTCATTTAAAAATTGGCAAAAATCATGAACATGGTAAATGACCCTAATAGTCGTTTCCCAAAGTTACACGAATATACGACCTCATACGAAAAAGAAATAAATATTCTACGATCCTCCAATGCGTAGAATGCGGGTCGTTACAAGGACTTTCTCTTTCAACTTGGATTTGGACTTTCGGAAATGTACCGCTTTGACTTACTTTCTACTCTGTTATGGCTTACTATGTGGGATATGGTTTTATATTATTTCACTCCATTATTTTGCATTATGAGACAGGTTTGAGATACTTGGTTTTTCATGTAACTGGTTTTATAATGTAACTTGTTTTGAGATGATGTTTTCTTTTCAATAATAAAATTGAAAATTTCTGTTGCTTATTTTACATCTGTCTTGTGAATTTCTGTACTGTTTAATTATTGCGCTTCATGAAAATTAATGCAATCTTTTGTGAAAGACATTAATGGATGTGGGGTGTCACATCTGTATCAGATTTGAAGGTTGCAAGATCGGCGAAAAGTTTTGAAAATAATTGTTTTCAAAAGCAGTATTTTCAAATAAAAACTTGTTTTTGAAAAAAAATATCCCCACAAGCCATATTCAATATTCTCTCGATCTCTTGTTGGATCTTTTTTTCTTCTCCTCTCAGCATGTCTGGGGCACCCGATCTTCCCAAGGGCATTCACTACTGACGTGGTTCCGTAGGTATCTTGAGGCTACGGCACCTGCCGGTGGACAAGGAGATGCCCCACCCCTAGAAGCAGTCACAGCGTAGCTCGACCTCTATAAGTAGATAACTTTTCTAAGCTATATAAAGACTTTTGCGCTATGGGTGGAAAACATTGCGTGATACCGAAAGCTTTGTTGAGTCACAGAATTGGTTAAGAGAAATGGATAACGTGTTCGGTCTTTTTGAGCTTGATGATATAAGGAAGATACAGTTGACCTCATGGATACTGATGGACGAAGCTTCCTATTGATGGGAAGTAACGCAAGCAGGACAACCAGTAGCTACTTGGGATGAAACTAGGTAGAGATTCGAGATGAAATTCTTATCTCAGGCGGAAGAAGGATTATAGATAGAGATATTTTTGGCTTTGAAGAAAGAGGACATGTCCGTTAAAGATTATGTTAATAAGTTTAATCAACTGGTGAGCTCTGGTCTGGACTTGGTGAATACACCCCATAAGAAGGCTCTTAGGTTTGAGAGAGGGTTGAATCAGCCTCTCTAAGGACTTGCATTATCTCATATACCGATGGGGGCGACGTTTGAGAGATTGGTTGGCATGGCTCTAATGCATGAAGATGGCATGGATGAGAAGAAAGACAACAAGGCTGAGGAAACACAGGCTAAGGGTGAGAAAAAGAAATGGTGGCCCAAGAAGGAAGCATAAATGAAAAAAGGAAAGTCTTATAAGGCTCAGATCAAGAAAGATATCAAGTGTCATGGTTGCGGAGCTATGGATCATTTTGTGAAAGACTGTAGAAAGACAAAGAGATCCTGCTTTCATTTTGGTGAAGTGTGGCATTTCACTAAGCAATACCCTAGTAAGTAAGAACAAGGGACATGAACATCTGGACAAGTACATGCTCTTGAGGTTAGTGTACCTGATCGAGGTAGCAAAATCACGATTGAAGGTTTGATTTCCCTTTTTGAATATCCTGTTAGAACCCTGTTTGATTCAGTTGGTTCACATTCATTTATACTAGTTCTTTAGTAGACAGTCTAGACCTTAATACTAGTATAGTCTCTGATCCTATAGTGGTCTCAAACCCCATAGGAGGTACGGGTCATTTATCCATGATATGTAGGGGTTTGAGAATTTCTATCTTGGGAGTCAAGTTTGAATGCAACGCATACGCGCTGGGCTTTATGGGCTATGATTTAATTCTAGGAATGGATTGGTTAGCCATGTACGGCGTTATTTTTGATTATGAAAAGAGAGTAATTAGACTTCTTACTTTCCATGGTAGAACTCTTAAAATTTCCTGTGACCCACGGGGGTCGGTGATGCTCGGTTTCCTAGATTCACTTGATACTTCTATTGACGAATTACGATCCGTACCCATAGTCAGGAATCATCCGGGCATGTTTAACAAAGTTAACGGACTACCTTCAAGGCATGAGATAGACTTCCGGATTTATATGATAGAGAATTCTAAGCCAATTGCTTTACCAGTGCGCCGCATGGCTCTTAGACAGAGGTTGGAGCTCAGCGAGCAAGTAGGGGAGCCATTCGAGAAAGGATTTATTAGGAGAAGCATATCGGAATATGGAGCTCTAGTCGTCTTTGCAACTAATACGGATGGATCACTTCGTCTATACGTGGATAGGGAACTGAATAAGCTTACCAAGAAGAATAGGCACCCACTTCGAAGGATTGACGACTTTTTTGATCAGCTAGTAGGCACATTAGTTTTCTTGTAGATGGATTTGGCAACGGGATTTCATCAGCTGAGGGTGGCAAAGGAGGTATTGATAAGACTGCTTTCAGAACTCCAAATGGTTTCTTTGAGTGGCTGGTAATGCCTTTTGGGCTAACCCATGCACCCACCTATTTTTTGGACTTGATGAGTAGGGTGTTTAGAGAGTTTCTGAACAAGTTCACGGTGATCTTTGTAGATGACATTATGATCTTCTCAAAAATGAGGAGGAGCATGCCCAACACTTAGGATAAGTTCTACGCACTTCCATATTACGTCAACTCAAGGAAAATAATAATTATGTGTCAGTTTTGGAGAAAGGAAGTAAGGTGCCTAAGGCATATGGTCTCCAAGGACGGGATAGCAGTGGACCCCGCCAAAACCATCACAGTTCAAGATTGGAGGGCTCCAAAGGCTGCGATGTAGTGAGAAATTTTCTAGGGTTGGCGGACTATTATAGAAAGTTTATCAAGGAATTTTCAAGGATATCAGCCCCACTCACCCGATTGACAAAGAAGAACTTTACTTTTTTGTGGAGCATTGATTGTAAGGTTGCCTTTCAGGGATTGAAAAGAGCTCTGACAATAGCCCCAGTTTTGACTCTCCCCGATGGTAGCAAGATGTTCACGGTCTACACAGATTTTTGTGGCATAGGGCTTGCTGCCATTCTGATGTAAGAGGGAAGGGCATTATGCTATGGTAGTAGATAGTTGAGAGTTCATTAGAAGAACTACCCTACCCATGTTCTTGAGTTGGCTGCTATAGTGTTCGCATTGAAATCTTGGCGACATTATCTACTTGGGGAGAGATTTGAGCTATACACAGATCATAAGTTGCTCAAATACTTATTCTCACAGAATGATCTCAACCTAAGGCAACAACGGTTGATAGAGTTCCTAGTGTCCTACGATTATGAGATAGCTTATACCTCGGGCAAGGGTAATGTAGCAGCGGATGCGTTGAGTAGGAAGAGGATGACTTTGAGTCCTTTATTTGTAGAGAGGCAAAGCTTGGAGTATATCTCGACCTATGATTTTAAGCCATCTACGGATTTCACATTGGGATTGTTAGCATCATTGGAGGTGCGACATACTCTATTGGAGCGTACTGGATCTATGCAGCAGGAGGACCCGCAGATATCAGACATCTTGGATAGGCTTGGTAGAGGAGAGACTTCTAGTCACCTAGCTAGATACACTGTGGACGAGAAAGGGTAGTGCAACAACCCAGCTGGAATGGGCCTAAATTTTGACCTAGAAAAGGCCCATCAAAACTTAGAGCCATTCTAAACGGGTCGTTGGTTCTTGTAAGGAATTACATTTGCATATATAATACATATATATACTTCAAATGGAAATCTCACACAGCGAAAAGAGAAAATATAATACTGAAATAAGATGTACCACTGTATTTAAAAATCACAGAATTCCAACACAACAATTAAGTTTACATCTATTCCATTGGTACATCAAATGATTCATTCTCAAATGTTTTCATTACAAGTAAAGCAATAACAACTAATAATAGCATGATGACTTCTTCTTCTTCTTCTTCAGCTCCCATCATAATTTCGTCTATGATTCCAAATAAAAGTATCCTTGATTAGGCAGAGAATGAAGGCAGCCCAAGACTGTCAAAAATCGTATGCCGATAAGTGAAGGAGGGAACTTGAGTTCAATGTTGGAGATTGGCATTCGTAAAAGTATCCCCTCTCCTTAACATATAATATTTCCTGCATTTTACTGTCCAAATTCATTTGCTTGCAACTTCTTCATACATTAACCGTTTTCAGCATATTATATATGACAATGAATCAGAATTTCGCCACGAATACAAATAAAAGATTTCCGTAGACAAATTACTAAAGCTAAAAAATCTCATTGTCCAGCCTTATTATTAAATTGTTTTACTTTTATTTATTGTTAATACTTATGTATTTAATAGGGTGTTACAGGTGGCTAAAATGATATGAAAGGCTATCTGCCCCTAGGATTAGGGAATTGCTAAAGGCAGTGCTTGAGGAAGCTCATCATTCTCGGATGACTATCCATCTGGGTGGTGACAATATGTATCGAGATATGAAGCTAGTTTTCTTTTGGATTGAAATGAACAAGGATGTGGTGGAATCTGTAGCTCGATGTTTGACTTGCCAGCGAGTAAAGGCCGAACAAAGGAAACCTAGCGGATTGCTTCAGCCCTTGGATGTCCCACAACGGAAGTGGAAGAGTGTCTCTATGGATTTAACAGATGGATTTCCCAGATCGAGGAAGGGCAATACGAGGATTTGGGTGATAGTGGACAGACTTGCGAAGAGCGCTCACTTTATTCCTGTCAGGTGTAAGAGGATGACAGTTTGGCAAGCATTGGTATATCTTCGAGAGATAGTCCGAATTCATGGGGTACCTTCCAGTACAGTAATCGACCGTGACTCCATCTTCACTATTGAGTTCTGGAAGTGCTTATAAAGGGCATTAGGTACACAACTACGTTTGAGAACGACATACCACCCTCAGACCAATGGACATACCGAGAGGGTGAATAGAGTTATTGAGGATCTTCTGAGACTGTGTATCCTAGATTTCAGAGGGACCTGGGAGGAACATATCCCATTGATTGAGGTTTCCTACTACAATAGTGATTAATCGAGCATAGGCATGGCACATTTCAAAGCATTATATGGACGACCTTGCAAATCATTGACTTGTTGGCGGGAGTCTACAGATAGACTTCTACTTGGACCTGAGACAATTTGAAATACATCCGAGAAAATTGATCTTATCCGCCGAAGAATGAAAGCAGCTTAGGATAGGTAAAATCACACGCCGATAAAAGGAGGACCGACTTGGAATTTGAAGTGGGGGATATGGTCTTCATTAAAGTTCCACCGATGAGGAATGTAGTTCGTTTTGGCTCAGTAGGGAAGTTGTCCCTGAGATTTGTACGGTCATTCCCTATAGTGGAGAGGATAACTCAAATGGCCTATAGGATCAGACTAGTAAGCGTACATGATGTATTTCACATTTCCCACTTGAGGAAATGTTTATATTATGCAGCAGAGATAGTGGATCCAAGCACACTTGAGGATGTGGAAGTTGAGATGGAAGCATTGGTGAAAAGAGTTTCCACTCATATTCTTGGATCAGAGGTTAAGAAACTACGCAACAAAGAAATTAGATTGGTGAAGGTACAATGGGGAGAAGACCGCAAAGATGCAACACAGGAACCTGAGGATAGGATTCATGCTTCTTCCCCTTTTCTTTTTGAGAGTACATTGTTAACTTCTTTTCCAAACTTTTGCTTTGCATTTGCTTCTATCATTCAAGTATGTTTATCCTATCATTCGAACCTTTGATCCTTAGGTAGAATCCAATGGTTGAAAACATGTGTTTGAGACATGTTATGATTAATGGTTGCAAGTGAATGCAAGTGGTTGCTTGTAGATGCATATACACACACTAGACACTAGATCGGCTCAAGCACTTACATATTGCATATGGCTGTGTGTGCATTTTAATTTTCTATGGATGGAAATGGGTGAATCATCATATGGATGTTGCATTTTGATGAATGATTGTGCACACGTATAGAGTTTATATGTTATATTAGGGTTATTTTTATACGTCTTAGATGCATGGCAAGAACATATATTGCATTAAGGAGGTCAACTGAATTAGTCGACAACCTGATTTTCACATTAATGTAAAGACATATACACACAACAACTTTGCATATGTTCATACAAGCATTAGAAATTCTTAAGGACAATGGATGCCAGTGGATGATGGATGAGTAGATAGTCGTAGATGTTTGTTAGAATAACAATTCCTCTTAGCTTAGAGATTTCGAGGATGAAATCCCTAAAGTAGGGGAGAATTTAATACACCATAGCCATACTGTAAAGACAATAAAATTGGTATTACTTAATTAAATATTCAAAATTAAGTAAAACCGGCTTTACTGTTTCGTTCGTCTCGGGATTTTGGTTCAGATGGACCCCAAGTTTGCGTAAATCATACGACGTAGGAAGAAGTTACGAGTATAAGAAGTTTTTATACATATAAGAAGATTATACCGGCATAAAATTAGATTATTTCAAACCAGAAATCAACGTGCGGGAACCAACGTTCACGGGGCGACCCATGCCCTGTCTGGGTCGACCCTTGGGTCGACCACCAAGATTCAGGTCGGAATCTGAATTCTGTAAGTAGACTACTTCGTTAGCTAGATTCGTTCGCTAATTCAGTGCTACGTGTCTGACTTAGATTGAAAGCCTAATATATAAAGGTTAAGATTAGCTCTGTAAATCTATAAATAGGTGGCTCTCTCTCGTTTCAATGCACATGATTATTCTTTATATCCTCTTCCACCATGAATCTATTCAAAAATAGAAATATATAATGGGGAGATGCCGCTAAAGCCTAGATCTACAGAGATAATTAAAAATACAAGAACTGCATACAACAATAAAAGGGATAAAAGTGGATTTTTTTCTACAATGGAATATATATATATATATATATATATATAAGAGTTATAATCTCTTCTTCACCAAGACCCTCTATGAGTTCCCTGTTATTTTCAGATCTATTATCTAGAACTATATCATGATAGTTAAATAAATTTGGGTTTAGAACATACAGTGTTTATAAGATAATTGTTATATCTGTTCTTTACTATTATTCACATATGTAGTTATTAAAAGTAAAATATATGACTTTACAGTTAGATGATTAATTAGTTATATGTACCTATCTTCCTTTTCCCTATTTTTACTGTTTTATTTTATTTCCAGTCTTGCCCATATGTCTATGTGATTTGATCCTATTCCCCTTCCTCTATTTGTTTACCTTTTGTTTATGCTAAGCCTAGGCATTTGAAAGCCTAAGCCATGTCCAATTAAAGTTTGCGTATAGTTAAAAACTGGGATAATAAGAAATGACATGAAAAGAGGAATTTGGGCATATTATTAATTTGAGGACTGTTTGACTTGGGAAAGGTATAATATGCATATACTTGTACTTGCTGTAAATTGGGGATGTGATAAAAAGTGGTAATATGCATATAGTTGTACTTGCTGTAAATTGGGAATGTAATAAGAAGCGATAATATGCATAGACTTGTACACGTTGTAATTTAGGGACATAATTAAATGGAATAGTATGCATCTGTATAAACATGTTAGATTTGGCTTAATACAGATATTAAGTAAAGGATATGTTAAAATTATGTAAGTACCAGATGTAGGCTCGGTAAACAAAGTTACTTTAGTAATTATACATACATCTAGGTAGCTGTTTTGGGGAAGGGTTGTACACACATAATAACATGTAATATTACAACCACACTTATTAGTAAACCTAAACCTGCTAGGTTAAATCTTAATAAACTAAGAGGTCCCTCGTTCTTCTGTTGTTTCGGGTTCTGGGGACTCTTAAATCATAGTTACTTGGGGACACAAGCTTAGGGGTTTTTGCTTATCTCAATCTTGCAGTGTGAAACCCAGATTAGTCAGTATCCCTGTTGATATTTTTATAGAGGGCCTCGCACTAGATATGGAGCAGAGCACGCTTTACTGAACTGGAGAGTAAGAGGTTCAAATGGGGAAGGTATGCATGGGAGCATTTTGGCTGAGACATGAGCGTGCATGAGTCCGATTAGGGAAACTAAGCTATTGTAACACTAGTAAATAGGACTGTGTTATACAAGTTGCCGGGTTAGGAGTGATACACCCTGCTACCGAGGATGCAACATGGTATTTACGTAGTAGGGAGCCGATCGCATGGGTAGTAATTAAGGTACACCTATTCCTGCTATTTTGTAATTAGGGTAACACCTAATCCTGTTATTTAGTTAAGGTACACCTAATACTGCTGTTTAATCCTGTTGTTTCTGCTAAGTAATTAGGTTTACGCCTAATCCTATTATACTAGTATTAGTGCAGACAAAACCTATTTTTAGGATACAAATAAGAAGCATTACTCATTCACTGTTTATTCGTGTTATTTCTTTTTATCATGTTCATCTTATTTACTTGATGCTTGATACATTACTGTACTTTCTCATCTAGTTTTGTTTATCTGTCTTAGTATCTCTATATTATGTATATTCGAAAATCATTGGAACTCGCCAGACTTTATGTCTGACCCTTTTGTTTTCGCTTCTTTCTTCCTTTCCCCTTCAGGTCCTCAAATTGTTAGCACTCCTAAGTGATTAGGAATTCTCTTTCAGCTAGGATATGGACTTTCTAAGATTTACTGGTTTGACTTACTTTCTAATCTTTTATGGCTTGCTATAAGGGATATTGTTTCATATTATTACACTCTTTTATTTTTCATTATGAGACAGATTTGAGATACTTGATTTTTGATGTAACTTGTTTAATGATGTAACCTGTTATGAGTTGATGTTTTCTTTTCAATAATAAAATTAAAATCTTCAACTACTTAATTTATATCTATCTTGTGAATTTTTGTATTGTTTACCTATTGTGCTTCACGAAACTTAATGCATTCTCTTATGTGTGACATTAATAGATGTGGGGAATCACACTAGGAATTTGATTTATTGAGGAATCGTCAAATGTTTCAATTTCTAATATCTTCCTGACGTATTGCGATAATTTTGGATCCTTGGTCTGATATGTCTGCTTGATCTAGTTTACCATTAGTTGAGAGTCACTGAAAAATTGAATTTTCAAAATCTGGCGTTCATTTTACGAAAGTCAACCCAATCACCATCATTTCATACTCCGCTACATTATTAGCGGAAGGAAATCTTAAATTCATGACGTAATGTAATCGATGCCCATACAATGTTATAAT
This sequence comes from Allium sativum, assembly GCA_030737875.1. Classification (NCBI taxonomy): domain Eukaryota; kingdom Viridiplantae; phylum Streptophyta; class Magnoliopsida; order Asparagales; family Amaryllidaceae; genus Allium; species Allium sativum. The sequence continues at coordinate 43,172,963 of CM060913.1, forward strand.
AACATATCCAGCACAGGCCCCTTGCTCATTAGATGCTCCATCAACGAACAATTTCCATTTCGGCTTTAAATCATTTTCCTTTTCCGATTTTTTTTCCAACAAATCCAGTACATTGTTTAAAAATTCAGCGAAAGCTAGAACTTTTATCATTGTTCATGGTTTGAATTTTATATCATACTAGCTCGATTCCGCAATTTACGAGTCTTTTGGAAGTTTCTGGTTTACTAAAGACTTGTTTAAGAGGTACCCTATTTAGGAACTTGATAGGACCTACTGGAAATATAAGCGTAATTTTTATGCAGTCAAAATTAACCTATAAGCCAACCTCTCAATAACCGGGTAGTGATTTCATTGTCCTTTAGCCTTCGACTTACGTAACAAACCTTGAGTTGAGTGTCGTTTTCCTCCATATAACGACAGAACTAACGACGAATTTTGATATCGCCAGATAAAGATATAAGATTTCTTTGTCTTTTGGACTTGACATTATAAGGTTTTTTCCAAATGATTTTTCAGCTTAAGGGTGGCTCGTTGGCATTCCTCTCCCTATTCAACATTCTTCTTTTTCTTAACTACATCAAAGATTAATGCATATTTATCAGTAGCTCTTGAAATGAACCTACTTAAGGCTACCACCTTTCCATTAAGACTCATTGCATCATTGTTCATTTAAGGCTCTGCCATTTCTCTTATTGCTTTAGTTTGCATGTGCTTGCTTGCATCCCTTGTTAACTTATGATATAACCAAGGAATTTTTCAGAATGAACACCAAAATGGCATTTCTAAGGGTTAGTTTCATTTGGAATTTTATCATTACCTCAAATATTTCGCCTATATCCTTTAGATGATCTTCTTCTCCTTGAGACTTCACCAACATATCATTGACATCAACTTACATGTTTTTTCTGATTTGTTCATAAAACACCCTATTCACAAGCCTTTGGGAAGTTTCTCTGGCGTTCCTTAACCCGAAAGGCATTGCTTTATAATAATACATTCCATTATCGGTAGTAAAACTTGTATGCTCATCATTAAGTTTGAACATGAGAATCTGATTATACCCTGAATATGTGTCCATAAGTGACAATAATTTGTGCACACTTGTAGAATCTATTAGTTGATCTATTCTTGGCAGAGGATAATAATCCCTTGTACACGCCTTATTTAGGTCCGTATAGTCAACGCATGTCCCCCATTTTCCATTGGACTTTTTCACTAAAATAGAATTTGTCAACCATTTGGAGTAGTTAACTTCTCTATTTAACCTGTTTTCAAGCAGTTTCTTTACTCCTTCCTACAGGTCCTCTGATTGCACCTTGTCAAACTGTCTTTTCTTCTATCAACCTGGGTCATATTAGGGTCAATGTTGAGGGAATGACACATATTGGATGAGTCAATTCCGACCATGTCAAAATGCATCCTAGCAAAGATATCCTTGCTTCCCCTAAGTAAATGGATTCTCTTTTCTTAGTTTTTGTCCCATGTTTTGTCCTATTTTAATAATTTTCAAGGTATTGGTAGAGTTTATCCTCATGTTCTCAATTTCTTCGATATGCTCGGTTATTTCAACCTCTCCCCTGCAATCTAAGTCGATTATGATTTCCTTTTCCTTTGTCACATTAATTTCCTTTTTCTTCCTTTTCATGTTCTTAAAACTGCACTTGTTATTTTTACACTTAGCAAATTGACTACTTCTTATCTCTCTTACCTTCGCTTTGAGTGTTGGGATTGAATAGCCATTATCCAAAGTCTTTAACTCAGTGGAAGAATCACGATAAGCAATGTACTCACTTTTACAATGATCCAAAGTAGAAAAATACATTTCCTTCGAACTGAACTGCTCACCCTTAATTGTTCCCCAGCCCTTCTTTGTTAGGAAATTCACCATTAAATACATAGGGGAAACGGAAAAAATCTACTTCATCTAGCGTGCGACGTCCAAAGAAAGCATTGTAGATGGAGGGTTAGCTGATAGTGACGAAGAGGGCTTTGAAAGCGTGACAGCAGGGTGAGAGCCCTAACTGAACCTTCAGATTTTACAAATAGGCGTTGAAACTTTATTGTTAGATCCAAAGATCGGCTCAGGGCCCAGTTCCACTTTCTCCCCTGGAATATCCATGTGGTCGAAAGCATATGTTAGAAAATAACATTCACGGCACTTCTTGTATCAACCAGTATTTTTGCTGCTATGACTGTCCTATTTGAGGGGATACCATAAGCGGATCATTATGAGGGTGATGAATTCCTTTTTGAAGTTCTTTCGGTGTTTAGACCAATGAACGCATATGGATCCCTCTCTGGGACTCCTTTTTGGATTGAAATGATCTTTTATTTAGCTTTCCTTATATATATATGTCAGCTTTTAGAACTTTGACTATTTCCCGCCACATGCGGGCCTCCGTGGATTACATTAACATAATTTACATGCAGACTCATCTTTTCCACATTTCCCCTTCAACAATGTTAACCATTGTTCCAATAGAGGGTTTAGAAAACTTCCTATTATCTAGAGGAACACTTTGGGCATTCTAGACAAATGTTTGCAGTTGTCCCTCTCGAATCAGCTTTTGAATAATTCCATCTAAGACTTTGCTTACCCTGTGATAACTATAGTAATTGTCACTTTTCTTGGGTTTTGGGTTTATTTGGGCTTTGAGAGGATTAGCGAAAATTACTTTTCCTCTCACCATGTAAATAAAAGCTATAGTTTTGTTTAATGCCACTGAAATGCTGTCAGGCTATGCCTATCGTACTCACTTGTTGTTCCAAACAAACCCTGGTTTTACTCTGTCACTGTGTTTTGCTTTCTTCTTGGAATGATTTTCATCCATTTGGATGAATTTGTTACCACGAAAATGAAAGTCTTGTAGGATTTTGGCTTCATTTATCATGAATCCTTCAAAAGGGTGTATTATTCTGAAGTCCTGCATGGACAACAATTATCTTTGACACATCACTCATTCCTCTTGGTCTTATTGCTTCAGCGTTAAACCTTTTTAGATACCCTCCTAGAAATTCCCCTGGTTGATGCTTGATGTTTGCAACCATTGTATAGTGCATAGTGGAATCTTTGCTATTGCATAATTAGGTAGCAAACTCGTAATAGAACTGCCTCTAGGAGTATATGGTGTTAACTTGGTATTGTCAATACAATTTTGCAGCAGCGCCGTGCAAAATTACTAGGAAAAGCTGACAACGAACAACTTTGGAGGTTTTGTACAAATCCATCTAGCTATCAAAGGCCAATAGATGATCATCAGGAAATGTAGTTACTTAGTATTTAATCATTGATATTTTGAATTGTGAGGGGATAGTTGCACACATGATATCGTCAATGATCGGAGCAACCCTTTCATTTATGTTCTCTTCTACATCATAGGTCTGTTTTCCCTTTGCGTTGAGCGAACCTTTCATCGCTTTCGCTATTAAATCCTTGATGTAAGCATCTTTTTCAGGGTAATTCCTTCAGTGGGGTTTATACCCTTCGATAGTGGAGCTTCCGGACTGGTCCACCTTACTTTGCAAATTCTCATGATAATCAACCTTGCATTCTTATTCCTTGACGATTCGTTCTTCAAGTCCTCAGGTTGAGCATCCTTAGACTCCTTATTCTAATATTCATCCTTCTGGACTACGTTCTTTGCATTACTTTTAATTTTAGCTTACTTTTGAGCAAGCAAGTCATTTATTAGTGCTTTCATTCCATCAATTTGACCCTCCAATTGATTAATTTTTTCCATGTTTGTCTCATGAATTCTGTTTCGGAGGGTTCTCCTTGTAGATCATTTGCTTGGTTGAAATAAGGAACAACACTTTCCTCGACTCATGAGCTGTGAACTTCTTTTTCCATTAATTGTGTCTAGCTTCTTTGATTTATTTTTCATAATTCCCTTGCGTTCAACCAAATATAAAGATAAAGTTAGTTTGTATTAATCATGAGATTGAAGGTTTGAGCCCTCCTTCTAGCGCCAAAAATATAAGCCGTTAAGATGGTTAACATCCAAAATTAGCTTTGGACAAACAAGCTACTACCCATGAAATTGGGTAACACCCTTGGACTTGTTCTCGCTACAGAGTTGAAATTCATGTATTGTTTCTTTAAAGGATTCTAACATATGTTCGTTTTATTTTCAACCTATCCTATAATGTCAACCACTCTTGTGGTGAGTTATATCGATTTGAGAAAGAGATGATCTACAAAGGAAAATCCCATGAAGAGGGATTGTACTCTATATTAATTCAATTTTGAAATTATGGTTTCACTCCACTATTTTAGATTACAAATTTTAAAAATAAGGAAAAAGATCGGCCTTTGAGGTTTAATTTATAGGAGCGGTTTATTTCCCTTCATCTTTGATCATTTCGGTCAATCATTGCTTTAGAAGATTTTTTCGAAGGTCACGCAAAGGCTCTCCTGGTATCGGCCTCTTTTCTTTATTAGTTTTCTTCAGGATCTTCCTCTTTGGCTTTGGTGCGAATAGTTGCGAGAGGCATAGGTGTATGCAAGCTCTCGACTTATGGTGGAAGATACCTATAGGTTGGTGCTTTCTTCAGCGTGTAGGGATCCACGACCTATTTCTATGATATTCGTCACCTTTGGCGGACTTCTACTCTGCACTTTCCCTTTTTCCTTGTGAGAGCAAGATCATGTACATGCTTCCGGGGTCCTTAATGAAGGGAACTCTTAGTTAGATACAAAAGAGACGATCATGCAAGAATTTTCGTATTTTCTGACTTCGTTTCACGCTTTAACTTCGATATTAGAGGTTTCAGACCTAGATTCATGGCCTTTCATGTTTATGCTAGTCGCGACTCATTTTCCATAAACTTCGGAGATATGCATTGAAAGCCTTTCTTTATCTCCTTTGGGGGGGGGGGGCTCTATGACAGATGAAACGGGACAACCCCGAAAGTGAGGTTAGGAATGCATATGTGTGCTTCATGATGTTGTAAAAGATTTCTCATTCCTTTTCCTTATTTTTAACTGCCTTCGAAGAACCTCTCCTTAGATTATGTCTTTCTTTTCCATTACTCGAACAATTTTCGGGTTAACAGTATTTCCAACATGCTTTCAGGGATTTACTCCTTTAGGATAAACAAGGTCTCTTTGCTTGGAACATTTAGATAAAAATTCGAAAAAGTTTCTATATCCGCTGGTAGGTTTATAACACTTGGTTCTCATTGGCCATTTAACCTTGGCCTCCCGCTTTAGGCCGAACATTTCGCATATCCATTATTTATGCTACTTCTGTAACCAATATTTTGTCTTACACTCTTTCTCTTCATACCTTATGTCCTTCGTCTATAGATAAACTTTAGTAAGATACCGAAGAGTGACCCTAAGATTGTGGGGGCATATATATATATAATAAAAATACATCATATTTCTTTATCCTAGCCCTTAGAGTATTTCTATGATCTTCCTTGTAGAAACAGAACATCTTATCAAGTTAAATGCATAATCAAATTACTCTAGCACTTATAATGTACATGCATCCATATTATAATTTAGTCAAAAAAATTGGAATCAAACTTTGGGATTCAAAATCACATCACTTGGATTTAAACAAAGTTTCATTTTAAATCAAAACAATTATTCTTGGTAGAAACTCTTTCTTAGAAACTTGAAAATAAACACCAATAATGATGCAATCATCATTAGAATTATTTTTATGTGATCGAAGTAAGATCTATGCTTTTAAAATCTTTAAAATCCACTTGCTTTTATAAACCCTTTTAAAATAATCGCAACATTCCCTTATAAATCTTGAAAAATCGATTTCAACTTCACTGGAAATCCGGATTCTTCCATTCTCAACTGAAATCTCATTCCTATTTGTAAATCTCATTTATAAATTACTCTTACATAATTTTAATTCTACATAAGACAACTTGACCTAATTTCTTTCTTGTTTAAATTCACATTAAAAACTTAGGGTAAAATCTTACCCGACATCGTCATTGAATGTCATAAGTCAAATCGTGAAGCTGAATTCACACGATATTCATTTCTAATGTTTTCCTCATTAAAAATCTACCCAGTCCGTGCAATAGGTGATAAGATTGCTCTTATCTAAACCAAGTAGTTAACACCCATAAACTGGACAAGCACAACTACAAATACATCAACACTAGTCAACGCTCGAAAGTGAGCACGACTTATCAAACAATAAATGATTATAATTAAATACCGTCATTTCTTATCAAACCAAAATAATCATGCATAAAAATAATTTAATTTGATAATTCCTTTATATATATATATATATATATATATATATAAACCTTGGTAAAATAATTTCATTTACCAACTCTTTAAGACCATATTATGTCAATTTGTCGTGTTCAAGTGTTTAGAAACTGCTATCGACAACATTGGACGAACACATCAATTTGTAAAATATATACCACTCAACAGATAAAAAGCGTAATATAATACTTTTTATAACACTAACAAGTACGCGCTCTCATATATTTATACTCTCAAACTCAAAATAAGGCATTTCATTATCTTATCTCTTATTGAGTTACACCACAGAGCCAAGGTTATCACTTAACCTTCAACTCTAATACCAAGTGTAACAAATGGGAAACTCGATGCCAGAATTTTGACACAAGTACATCATTTATATTCACGTTCCTAAACTCAAGTACCAAAAATCCAGAAAGTTAGAAAAAAAGTTAGAGGGTGAGAAAAAAGAAAGAAAGGTAAGAATAGAAGAAAAAGAAGATGAACACAAACATATTAGAATTAGAAAAATCGGAATCTCACTACGGAAAGAATAAAATATAATATATCGATAATATTTACACAAAGAGAAAACAATACATATACATGAATAGATAATTAGAGTACGCAACTAGATCAGCACGTATGGTGATGACAATATGTCTGTACAATGGACGATAAATACAACACACACAGCTGAAATAAATTAATATAGTAAATATGAGAATACATCTCAAGTCCAGGTCCTCTCCTACAGTCCAAATAAATCCAAAACAAACCTAGAAAATATACATTGTCCGACCGGAGCACATTTTAAGGGAAGGTAAAAACACCCGTATCAGTCTAGAATATTTAACGGTGAGAAAACTCACATCATAAATATCTTGCTTAATATTAAAAAAATCATTTTTCAAAAGAAAGGAACTCTCGTATGACACGACCACACATAAATATAGAACGTCCTTTTCCCTTAGAAACCCAAAACACTTCTAGAAAATCCCATGATAAGATAATAATGTATAAAATACAAATGCATATCAATCAAGCCGAAATTTTTACATTTGTTAAATTCTAACATATTAGGTGTACAACTAGAACCGTAAAAGGCTCGTATTAGAGTTTGGATTTCCATACAATGATAAGGCACCAGGTACCACTATCGTTGTACCTCTTTAGATAAGCATACTGAGAGCCTCGCATGGACTAGCTGTGAATCAAGACCAGCCCAAACCCCCCTGGATTATTCCCAATATTTCACCACAGTGGTTATAATTAGCAACTAAACCTTAGCATACAATAATCAAAAGGGTCATCTATTTTAGATTGGGTGATGATAGAAACCCTAAATGGGAATTACCTACCTAGCCCTGAAGCATATCCCATATTCTAGTCAATAATGCTTGATGAGACTAAAGGCTATGTTTTCACCTTTCATGCATGTCATATATCCATCTTTGAATGCCACATCACCGTCTGTCGATCACTAATTGACATCCACAAAAATACAACCTTCGAGCTCATACATTTTGAAGAAGGGTGTTAAGCTAAGAGAAGTTATCTTCTTCGCCGCCAAACATATGCATATTTGTAAAAATCAACGTACATGATCTAAGAAATGCAACGTCAAACATCCGTCTATTCAAGTTGTCTAGGAGAAGGACAAACCAAAGGTACTCTTTTACTATGTGCTATTGGGATAACCCCTAGGATTAGTAACAAGAATTCCACGCATCATGCAAAACCCCAGAACGTAAGGACTACTGCTACAAGTACAATCCTAGTAGCTAATCGAGACATCAACGAACGGTCCTTTACGGTTTAAGGCCTGTGCCTTTAAATCATCTTAACGAGCATAAGCATACCCACAAATTTAACTTGAACACAAAGTCGGTTCGAAGTGATCTGGGATTTAGTTACAATCTTGGTTCCTCAAACCAACATGTTATAAGTTAGAAGGGAATTTATTGATAATTGGTTCTTTAACTATCAATCTGTAGTTGTATAGTTAAGTACATTAGCAGCAAAAACTCTTTAAATTAACTAGAACCAATCATTAAAATCATTTCATCGATTCTTAAAAATTGATTCTATATACTTATCTCAACGATATAAGTATATTCACAAATCCCATGTTTAATTAGTTCGAAAACGATAGCCATACACTTATTTGTTTAGAAAAAGAACAAGCGTATTCACAAAACCATGTTATTTTCCCTACAATGGAAATGTGACGATCACGGAATTAGAATCCCTGACCTCCCGAAAAGCAACACCACACACTAACCACTGTGCTAAAAGATCTTTGTGTTAGCTTTTTGAGAGGGGTGTTACAGGCTACCCCCCTTAAAGTGCCAAACGTCCTCGTTGGCTCATATCACTCACCACCCAGGCGTTCTGCATGTAACCCACATCATTACCACACTGACTAACATCCGCAACATTACATACACAATTCCGGCTGGGTATAGGCTTTGATACCAAATGTGACAATCATGGAATTTGAACCCTTGACCTCCCGGAAAGCAACACCATGCACTAACCACTGTGCTAAAAGATCTTTGTGTTAGCTTTACAGGAAAATAGCGCTATATACTTAACTAAATGATATAAGTATATTTTGAAATCATATCCAACTAAAACAATGTCATGGGATACATTATTTGTTGTAAAACTCCAAATAGTTTAATTTAACTTATAATCTTCACAAATGAAAGTATATAATATTATTTATGGAAATAATAAATTTAATTTCCAACATCTACTTTCGTTTTAAACCAGTATCATTTCCTGGATAACATTGAAGTTATTCAAGTTAGAGCGTTTTATTTACCTCTCAAGCCTTGATTCGTCAACATTCTTATCTTCAAATTTGATAAAGTTTGTTAACGCAAAACTTGACTTTTAGTAAATGTCATGATAAGTTCCATTTACTATCCACTTTAAATAAGGTTTTAAAAACCATTTCCTGCATATGAAAATCTCATTTCAATCACAATCGCTTTTACTTAATTCAATTATTAAATAAACCATCATTTAAAACCATTGCGTTAGTTTTAAATTTCTTTTATAAACCTTGTTTACAAAACATGGATTTATTATAAAATCTCTTTATAAAATTCTTTATGAAAATTCAATTAAACTCTTATCACAAACTTTTGATTTCCTTTTCTTTATGAACTTCAGATCTTATAAGTATTGTTTTGATTTCTTTTTGGATAAGCCGACCGGTTTTTAAGTGGTCGCAAACACTTATTATTATAACAAATAATAATTACAAGAAATTCAGGAGGTTGGCATTTACCAACCAACTATTCTCTTTGATACCAACTATAATGACCTGCCATTTTCGACTACCTCGAGTCAATAATTAAACCAACTCAAATGAAATTTTAATAAATTTCATCAGTAACTTAAAGGATGCTTGGGATTACATCCTTTAAGGATCCATGAAATTAATGAATACAATTGTACGTTATTATAATAATGTCTACTGTAAATGTACTATTGAAAATAACGTAAGCAGGATTATCATATTACCCTTACACCGTTTATACAGTTGCCGTACAGTTTGCATATAAAACACCAGTACGTCAACGAATAGGGATGCGCCGTGATATGACAACGTTAAATCAAAATCGTAGGGGCTCGATCAGGATAATATGACAAGGTTTTTAAGGTGGACTGTCCAACACAGACAGTTTTTATAGTGGACCATCCAGTTTAACGATACAAGTTTACAGCACTGGAGCCAGACCTAAAATCTAGGCTACAAATTGTAACTCTATAAATGGAGGATATATCTTCCAAGCACAACACGCACGGTGGTATACTTAGATAGCATGCTATGTAAATAGATATAGTAAAAACTGACCATGGCTAGGTACATAAGTACATCACATAGAGCCACACAAAGAGATGCAACAACAGGCAGACATGCTAGGAGCACTAGTAGTAACTTCATAGCATAAGCAGTTCTTGCATGACACAGTAATCTAGGTAAGCCAAACAGAGAAATCCATCTTCTACGGTAGTAATTTAGCATAGGAAATTCACATATGTAAGTTGCACACTAGCTCTACCGAAACAGGTAGCACCACCAAAAAAAAGGACATTACCACATTGAAAAAACTTCAAGTAGCCAACCAACAAACGATCGCAACTACACCTAAAAGACGGCTCTAAAGATGGTGCTGCATCATTACTGATCGACAAGAAGGTGAACTAGACTACAATAGTATTTCCAAACACAAAAAAAATCTGACATGAACCAAGGTGTGACACAACAAACATTCAATACACTGTCATATGCCAATTTCGTAAACTCCACTGTCCACCAGAGTGTTTCACCAGAAAAAGAAAAACAACAATTGATGAACCAAGCGCATCGACTCATCAGTCGAACCAACACCGAAAAAAGTACAATGGAATATCAGACCAACAAAAAGGAGAATCTGGCATTGTGAACGATCTAATCGAAGCCATTCACATAGAGAGAAGAAGAGGATTTTCTTTGGGAGTCCTTTCATAGGAATCTAGGATACTCACAACCGACCGAGTGAAGGGCTCAAGAGCATCATTTTGTGCATCAAATTTCAGATTCTAATTACTTGGTGCCTATCGAAGGGAAGATGATGGAGCATGCCAAAGAACTCCTAACCAAAGTAGATAATCAGATCTGATAACAAAGCATATAAGAGAAATGCGCGCTTTGGAAAATCTGCTAAACAGCAACTGACCCTAGAATGAGAAGGAAGGCCCAGGAGCGTCGAGCACTAACTCCAAGAGAGGCATTGTTTTAGATTTGGAGAAAAGTAGCACATGCTTTGGGAAGAAGCATGCTAGCTCGTCTTTTAAACATGGAGGAAATATAGGATTAGGGATGAAGGCAACATTGAAAAAGAGAAGAAGTGCGGAAGAAGGGTGAATGAATGAGCAAGGAGAGTGAACAGAAGAGGGCAGAAGAAAGTGGATTATCCTAGTCCCCATGGTATAAAAACAGAGCTTGTTCCAACATGAAAGGCTTTTAAGGTTTCCTAGTTTGGTTTTTAAAATCAAATCACTTCAAACTTAGCTCAAAAATCAATTTAAAACGTTTATAACTTATTATGAATTTCTAACTTTCCGTATATTTTAATTCTGAAATCCTATATCATTTTTGCATTGTTTTTACCAGTTTAACAAAACTATTTATTAAACTGTTCAAAATAGCATAATATCACTTCAAACCTCGTATAGTTATAAAACTTGGTTTTATAAACTCATAGAACTTAATTATAAAACTTAGTTAAGTTTTAGCACTCGAAATCTTCAAATATAAACTTATTTGTTAACAAGAATTTTACTACGCAAATCATTTTATAAGTTCCTTTATAAAGTCCGATCATAAATATTGACTTATTTACAAAACTTTTCGTTTATATAACTTATATAAAATTTGACTCAAAAATCTTTATTTTGTTATAAAATAAATTATATAACATCAAACTTAGTCGATTTTCCTTACAACGAATCAACGTCTTAAAAATATGAATTTTAGGCCACCTGCTGCAAATCACTTAATCAATACATTTTATTAATTAATAACACATCAGTGTTGAATTTAATTTCAATAATCATCGTCGAAAGCAGATTTTAATGTTACTTATGTTAGATAGTTCATATATGTAAAATATGAAAGCAAGTAACATCCAAAACATTAAGGAATCTTATTGGATTCCTCCAGCCTGTCCCCCTGTCTTATAGCTCATATATCAATTTATACATGCATATAAACTAGATAATTTAATTTATTTAAGATGAATCTTCCGCTTAAAACAAGGTAATGTCAAAGAACATCCATTCATAGATGGGAATATATATCGACAACCATCAACAAAGCATTAAATAATCCAAACACACAATTCATACTAACAACAATGAATATTATTATAAGAAATAACAATGTTCACTATATTCCATAAAGTGTGAGATTAATCACCACCCATTCTAACTCGACGTTTTCGGGTCGATTTATATAATTCCAACCAAGCATTTGAAATTGTATAAAAATCCAAATAGTTCCAAATCACTCCAATCCTACTCATACGCGTAATGTTCGCGAATAAGAACCCAATACGACTTGTTCTGCCCCAATCTGATTCTGTATGAAATAAATATAGATTTTACAAGTTATTACTTGAAAAAAAAAAGTTAATAAGGTCATTAATGTCTTCAATAGTTTAACACCTTCATTAACCTAAACAAATCACAACCTAATCCTTCGTTCAACTAAAACAAACCTTCTTCCTTCCAGGTTAGAAAGCACGAATAAACCATGACCACTTCAATGCATTGTCGGCGCTATTTAAGACCACCGAACGCCACCACCTTACCATTGAAGACTACGACCACCTCCAGTTTCTCAATGCCTAGCCATACCATGCATCTCGCCCCCGATTTGCCAGAATTCCCTAATGAACGGAATCTACTCATCCACCCGATTTCTCTACCTATGCACCACCATACCTGATCAGACTACGCCTATACCTCGGCCTCACTCTTCTGTTCTCTTCTCCTACAGACACCCAGACCCGGAACACTTCCATCAACGACGATTGGTAAAACCCGAAAGATCCAACCTTCTGTTCATCATTAGATTTCGATCACCGCATGCGACCATTTGCCACCAAACTCCGTCCGAGTTCAGTACTCATAAGTCTCTACAAATTTCATTTTGAAGCCTTCGATTAATTCTTCACGGATGTGTTAATTCGTTTCTAGCCATTAGATTTGATTTAGAAAAAATGGCGGCTCAGTTTAATTAGGTTTAGGGTTTAAGGAATGAGGCTAAGGTCCTATATTTATACATAAATTTCAAACCACTATTCATGAGGTCAAAAGATTTTGAACTTGAAACGAAACGTTATAATTGTCATTCATAGCTAATAATCTGTATTCCAAACACAATGGAATTTATTTCAAAAGCCAATTCGATCATTTTTTACAATTATTATTTGAATTTCAAATCATTTATCGATACATGTTTATATCGTGCATACTTACACAATTACTCTGATTGATACGAAAATGGAAATCATACAATAATTAACCATTCCAAATCCATTGAAAATGGTTTCGTTGAAATACGAGATCGTTTGAAAAATAGCAATTTTCATGTGTTAAATTAAATCGATAAAATATAAATCGATTTCTAAACACTTAAATTATTTGATAATAATTTCTTATTATCGTTCTAATTCAAATAGGAATTCACACAGCTTCAAAATAAACTTAACTGGATTTCAAACTCGATATTTTATTTTATTTGTTAATTCCATAGCCATATTCTCATTTTAAATTTAACTCAAAAAATTAAACCTTGAAATTAATCATTTTAAATATTTAAATTAATTAAATATTCTTACAATAAAATCCGGGTTGTTATAGTTACTTTGTACCAAAATAATCCCAAATCCAAAAAGTTCAAAACAAAACTATAACAAACAAAGGAGCGACCTTGTCTCAATAAAACAAGAACATGACAAATCATACAAAGGCTAATGGATCCTTGTAGACGGGTAGCTAGATCAATAGTCTATCCAATCCCAATTTCCAGACCTAATCCATACACAAGCTCATTGTAGACAAAAGAATGTGATGCTTCGGTATCAAACGAAGATCTAATAAAAACATCTCCGCTAAAAAAGTATACAATGCGCAATAACGCCCTTCCCTTTCTCTACGGCACTAATAGATATCAAGGTAGTCGAAACAACATACAATTCATAAGCCTTAACAATCTTCTTATCCTTCGGTAGCTCTAGGCAGTTCGTCCTCAAATGTCCGGACTTATCACAATTAAAGCATTTCTTCTCAATCGTTGTCGCCTTGTAGTCCCTAAAATAATGGCCTTTCTCATTTTTTATAGCAGATCAATTCTCGTTAATCTTTTTCTTATTTAATCCGCCATTTCCTTGTTGTTACTGCTTTCTTTCACAACTCTACTTTTTCTTATTTCCACTGGCCTGTTGCGGCATTGATTCTTCTTTCTCCAAAGAATCGATAGTAGCATCGATCTTCTTTGGAAACATGCTCTAATTCCTAAGAGCCTTCTTAACCTATTTCTAGAACGTAACCTATGTCGTAAACAAGCTTCTTCCTAAGATATTAACCTAGACTGAAATTAAACTTCTTGTTTTTCCTTAAGGGTTAAATGATATCACATACTTAGACAAGGATTCAAACTCAACAACATACTCATCAACTAACTTATCACTTTGCTTTAACTTATTGAATTTCTTGAAGAGAATAGACATCTGAACTATAAAGATGAATTTATCCTAAAATTTAATCATAAACTATTCCCTAAAAATCTGCTCTTTCGGGGACTCGGTTTCCACCAATGCATAGCTCGACCTTGCAGTTGCCTCAAAGTAAGCTTCCTCTTCTTTGCATAATCTATTCCAAGGTACCCAAAAATGTGATTATAGGCATGCAAACAATTCTAGACTTCTATAAACAGTTCCATTTTGATAAATTCTTTTCCACAAAGATAAGAGTAGTCCTTAAATAACTTAGAAAATCAACCCTACATGCTTGCATATGAGCACCATCATCTATTGCCACTTCTGGAGTAGATATTCTCCTTATAATTGATGTCATCATGGCCCTGAAAATAATTAGGTAATCGGGTGTAATGACACCTGATCCATCTCCCTTATTTCTTACTCCCGAAGCGCAATTATTCCTAACAGTGTTTCTTGGTTGTCAACTCACTCTTTTTATAAAAAAATCATGAATAGTCTGTTCCAATTAAAAGCTACAATGGTACCCAAGATCACACTAATATACTATACTATATATTATATAGTTACCATCCAACCTAACCAAAGAATGTGTATCTCATACACATATACACTCTCTTACACTTTGGATAAATTGATTAACCAAATCTCTAATACCAAAAGTGATGATTACCCCATGCCTTATGCACCATTAGACAAGAATGATGCATTGAATACTATGCCAGGTCGATATAGAATGGTCATTAAAGAAAAACCAAAACCTAAATATAACATGTCTTATATCTTAGAGCGAATGGATAGTATATTAGCAGTGAAGCATGATAAAGTAAAAAATCAAAGCATCATAAAATATGATACAATAACCTATAAATATTTATGTACATCAAGCCTCATTACAATCCCTCTCAGAGTATATGAATAGAAATAGAGGAACTGAAGATCTATATAGAAGAATAATACACCAGCCTCTAACTTGTTCTTAATCAGAAACATCGTCATCTGCCTGCTATCTAGTCTTCTCATCAACATCATCAGTGATAACCCAAGATAATAAGATAAAACATAAAAATTGGGTTAGACATCAGCCTGGTGTGCCTGGTAAATGAATATCAACTGCTATACTGCAAAATATGTTAAGAAAAGTTCAACTCGCTTATCTGACCTATCCCTATAACAAAAAGTTTGCACATAGTAACTAAATAAAATATGCTACCCTAATAACAATAGAAATAGATACTACATAGAATTGGAAAAATGAATCTAAGCAGCCTCTTTTAGCTTCTTACTCCCTAATCCAACACTTCACTTCAGTATCCTAAGGTGATATCTTACCTTGAGAAAAAAGAGAAATAACATCCATAGCAATCATTGCATCCATCAAGCAATATCCAGGCTATTACCTTCCAAAGCCTTGAATACAATGATAACCCATATGAGTATCCTCGCTTATGCCAGGGGCAAATGTAACACCCCAGTTCTAGTCGAACTACCATGTTCCCCAAACACTTTTTCCTTCGTAAGATAAATATATCCCCTATCTGGGATGTTTTAGGTACATGACTATCGCTACAAGTCTTAATGGGTATTTCCATGATACACATGCTTAGATTCTGCATAACCTTGGAACACTCCAAGCTACCAATGATTCTTTGGCACTCTTAAACATAAGATCCATCCACAAATCTAATTTTACGTCCGAAACCAGTCGGTTTTCCCACAACTCACTACGCCATAGATCGCATGCTGCAACACCAAAGAAATGATAAAGTTTACCATATGATTGAGTATTTTTTACCCCTTACCGTTTAATAATTTGGTCTGCTTAACAAACCAACTAACTTCGATTTATCTTGGGAGTTACAAAATTGATCTATTGAAACTTATTGATCTTTGGAACCTGAGTTACTAAATTTCGAAGATCTTTAATGACTGGAAATTTTATTTTATAGTTTTCATCATTTCGAAGTGTTTCCTCAACCAAACCACATAAATCTAGGTCAATCCCTCTCTTACCTCCACGTATACGCATAGAACTCGTGATTTGTTTCTTATGTGAATGTTCCATTTCCATGTAAATAAATTGTAGTATCCTAAAAATACTAAACATATGCTGACATGGATCTGAAATATACCTCCTGATAGCGCTACTATACACTAACAATGAACTTTGATTGGAGATCCTACCTTGTTATTGTTACATTTCAAATTTATTGTCAATCCATTAAATGTAGTCACTTAATTTAGTAACTCCCTAGATAATTCGATCTTGAAATGCTAGACCTCTTGGTCACAAAATTTAGTTGCTTTATTAACTACTAAGATATCTCGAAATGTTCACACACGCTTGATATATACATCTAGAAATAAATGCATACTTGGTAAATACACCCTTCATAAACATATGCGCTCATGTTTTGTAACAACCCAGATTTTCAGAACCAATTTAAAAATTTTATTTTAGTTATTTTAATGTATTTTGGATATTTAAATATTTAAAATAGTAACGACTAAAAATTTATTTAAAATCAAACTTAAAACGAATAAATTTATTTTAATTATAAAATGAGCCCGAAATGGTGCAGTAGTTTGAAAATTCGATTTCAAATTTCAATTGAATGCACAGAATTCAAAATAAATCGGATTTCAGTAAAACCAAAAATATTTGAATTTGTTTAATTATATCTTTCTAACAAATGTGAAAAATCCATATTTCATAACGAGAATTGAAAGTTATGTCCAGTTTAAAATTTAAAATAGTTGCTATGGAATTTATATTTTATATATATATATATATATATTGAAAATTGGTTCACTTTATTTCTACTAAAAAAGGCAGTACAACAAACAGGATAGCATACTAAACTTTACAAAATATAAGAGAAAATTAAAGCGGAATTAAACATAACTGCAAAATGAAGCAACTAAATAAACCCACAAAGTGGCCATCTTCTCGCTAAAGTGCAAACTCTGCACTACTCTCATGCCAATTACCCTTCATTTAAGCAGAAACAACCTTCATGTAGAATTAAAACAGTTTCCAGTCCTTGTTTCTAAGTAAAACAATCATGCAAGCTAAATTAAGCCCTTAACAGATATATAGACAACTCTCCTATTGCAAATGAAATCCCAAATGAATTCAATTCCAATCACAAGATCTGGTTGATGATTCACAAACTCCTATGAATCAATCCTGGTGCTAGAATTACCATTTTAATTTTTGAATTTCATAGCTGTAAAGAAATCTCCGTATAACTGCAATCTGAAAACAAGATCAGGATGAAAAGTTTTAAACATGAAACAAGAAAAAGTCCAGCTACTTATGAAACTTGCAACCCAAGAAAAACCTTCTAACAAAATAGATCCGGAGTCAGTCCCCATTTTCCAAACAAAAGGTAGAGAAAACGTGAGCAAGTAATTGATTAAGTTGAAGATACTGGAACATCTTAGATTCATTTACCACTGTTCCGCAATGTACATCTTCAATAATCACATTCGGGAATACCATGAGCAAACATAGAACATGAAGAAGATAAACTGCTACATTAAAACCATTGACAAGGTCTTATTATGACTAACACTAAAAGTAAAGCTTCAAATAAATCATACGGAAATCTGTAGGAACCTAAATCTACTAATCTAAAACAGATATAAGACTGTGATCCAAACAACCCTTAGCATATCCCAGATCTAACACGATCTTCTAATATCAGTTAAAACACACATACCAGAATCTGAAATAACTGCAGGAGATCTAGTGACGTGTAGATCTGAGAACTAAGGGAAGATGATTGATACGCAAAAGTTAGAAAGCTAGATCTAGCATCAGTTGAAACAGATCTAGGCATCCATGGTGATTCGGGTTTGAAAATGATGATTTTTTTTTTCAGATCTGAAACGTGGTTTTGGGAAACAGATGAAAAACATATGTATTATCAGCGAAGAGATCGTTGAAGGTTGCTGAAGGAAAGGGTTTGTAATATCAGATGAAGTAAGGTGATAAAAAGTATAGAGGAGCCTCACGCGTGACGAAAACTGGTGAAATCTCACCAGTCACCATTAACAAGGCTTCCTATTTCCTTTTATTCCTCAATATGTTGTTTTAATATATATATATATATATATATATATATATAAAGCCCTTAAAAATAGTCGCTAATGAATAGATTCTTATGGGTGACTTCAATAATTCAACCTCTCATTTAGACATAAAGGGTAAGCTGCCTGTTCCATTTCAACACATTAGAGCTTTAAATAATTGTTTATCTCCGTCTGGTTTAATAGAGATTAAAGCATCAGGTTTTAATTACACTTGGAGGAAAAGAGGAATGGCCAATAATTTTGATAAAAATTTTGTTAATCATGCTAGTTTATAAAAATTTACCAACATGAATGCTTTATCTTTATCTTAGTATTCTAGTAATCATAATCCCCTTCTTTTGGATCTTATTGTGTCTACTTCAGTAAGTGGAATATCATTCAGGTATTCAAATGAATGGCAAACTAAAGATGGATATGCAGAAAGTATTCAAAGAGGTATGCAGTGTAGAAGCTGGGGCTTTGCAAGCTATATCTTTCTTGACAAATTGAAAAATTGCAAACTAGAGTTAAAGAAATGGAACAAAAATAGGCCTAAAGACAACTCCTCTTTACTAGAAGCTGAAGCTTTGTTCAAAGAAAGGGAGAGTTCTTGTGATTCAGATCCTAAAAATTTAGAGCTCTATGAAAGCATGTTAGAAGCCAAACAATCTCTTGAAATGCAGAAAAGAATTAAACATTGGAGTTATAAATAGAATGCTAAAGTCTCATGGCTTCAAGATAGTGACACGAATTTGAAGTTTTTTCATTCAAAAAATTTCATCAAGGAGGCATACAAGTAACCTGAAAGCTTTGATCAAATGTGATGGATAATTTTTGTTCAAACTTGAAGAAGTTTGTGAAGAAGCCATAAGATATTTCTTAGATTTACTCAATGGTCCTACAGAAGCCGAGCTCCCTTTCTTCCAATCTATTGCAGTGATTAATAATAGTGGACAATAGACATTAATGCAACCAATCTCTTTAGAAGAAGTTCAAAAAGTTGTTCATTCAATCCATGAAGATTCAAGTCCAGGCGCAGATGGTATGAGTTCAAAATTCTTTAAATTACATTGGGACTTGATTAAATATGAACTGTTGGCCGCCATGCAAGACATGTTTTCTTCTTCAAAGCTACCAAATGGAATTAATCACACCTTTGTGACATTAATTCCTAAGGTTGATAGACCTAATGAAATTGCACAATATCGCCCAATCTCTTGCTGCAACGTTTACTATAAGATTTTTAGCAAAATCTTATGTAATAGAATAAAATGGTTCCTTCCTCATTTAATATCTCATAACCAATGTGCTTACATTCCTTTTCGACATATAGGAGATAATATTTTGCTAGCTCATGAGTTATTAAGAGACTTTAAGAAAGTTGGTGTGAACAAATTTTATGTTAAGGTAGATTTGCACAAAACTTTTGACATGATGAATAGAAGGTTTATTTACCACATCATGTTGAAAATGGGCTTCCCTATTCATTTTATCAGTATTGTGTATGAATGTATTTCAACACCAACATTTTCGATTCTAATTCAAGGTGTTCTAAAGGGTTATATAACTTCAAATAGGGGATTAAGAAAAGGGGACCCCTTGTCCCCTTATTTATTTTCAATAGCCATGGAAATTTTCTCTTATTGTATGAATGAAGCTACTATGCAGCAGAGGTTTATTCCTATCCATAAGTTCGAGCTTGTAGTTTCTCATCTGCTATACGCAGATGACCTCATGATATTTGGTAAATGCTTAGCAATATGTGCCAGATCTTTGAAGGATATCTTTAACAGATTGAAGCTTTTCAGTGGTCTTACAGTCAGTCTTCTTAAAACAAAGGTGTATTCAGTTCACATGCAAGAAATTCCTCTGTGTTTTCTTCCATTTTGGGTTTCCAATCTGATAGTCTACCTATTAGATATTTGGGAGTACTATTGTCCTCAAATATATACATTATAATGATTGCCAGACTTTACTTCATAAAGTTCAACAGAAAATTCAATCATAAGACACCAACTTCCTAAGTTTTGCTGGAAGAGCAGAATTAATTCACTCTGTTTTAACTCCAACAGTCTTGTATTGGCTATTTTTTTATCAATTACCAGAGCATGTGATCGATAAACTGCATAGTATGTACTCAGACTTTTTTGGGGTAGTTCATTTCATAAAATAAAATGAGAGAGATTGTGTTTGCCTAAAGCAGAAGGGGGTATTGGTTTAAAATCATTTTCAGGTCTGAAAAAAGCTTCTGGCATTAAGATAATGTGGAGATTTGTTTCAGGTGCTTCTATATGGAGTGATTGGTTGAAATCTAGATATTGCAATAATAAACAATTTTGGGGTATGCAGGTTGACAACAATGTTTCTTGTACTTATAAGTCAATTCTTCGATTGAGAACTTCAGGTTCATAGTTATTTAAAAAAGTTATCTCCTCTGGTAGTTCTACAAGTTTATGGTTTAAACCTTGGTTGAATAGCAAATGTCTTGTGGATTTACTTGGATGGTCTAGATTTTCTCAAATTGATAGTACAGAGGAAAGAGTTTCTTCTATTATAATGGATGGCAAATTAGATGGAAGTATCCATGCAGCCACTAGAGAATTACTGCATGAAATTCAATCTGTACAACTGAGACGAGGTGATGGTAGTGATTTCTATGAATTGTCACCACGTGGAGAGTTTACATTTCATAAAGCTTGGAATTTGTCAAGAGAGAGAGACAAACAGAAAGGTTATGTTATAAAGTGGTGTGGCACAATAAAAATGCAAGGAAAATGTAATTTATTTCATTTCTTGCTTTAAATGATAGGTTATCAACAAATGAGAGGTTGTGCAGACTAGGTATGAGAAATGACAATACTTGTGTCTTGTGTGAAGGTAATGTTGAGACCATAAATCATTTGTTTTTTTCTTGTGAATACTCATATTATATATAGAGTGCAGTTCTGTTGAAGCTTGGATTGGATTTCAGAGACATTGGAACACTTGAGATAGAAGGTGAGAAGATTTTGCAAGTATTCAAATTAAAAGACCAATTGTTTAATGTAGCAGTTGCTACCTTTACTACTGTCATATACCAGATATGGTAAGAGCACAATACAAGAATTTTCAGAAACAAAGTTTGCCAAAAAGAGTTGAGAGTATGTATGATCGTTAAGGAAGTCTACTATTTGGTGAGGAACAATGGAAGTAAAACCAAGTTTTCAGCTAGAGGTGAAGAACTGTTGAGAAGATGGGGCATTGAATTAATGTATAATGGTTAATTGTTTTGGTTATTTTAGTTCATTTCTTTTGAAATGTATATGGTATGTTATTGTGAAGCGAGGATTTGAGAGTGTTTTTTTTTAGATATATGTTGTGTTATTAATATATGACATTTATATGTGCTCTTTTCCCTTATGTCGCACCCACTTAAGTTAGGGGGGCACAAGGTTTTGATGAGGCATATAAACAAAGTATATGATTAGTCTTGCAATAAAGTGCACCAATTTTCAAAAAAAAAAGCCCTTAAAAATAGCCATTTTGCAAATGACCTCCGTTTTCGACGAAACCACTTTTGTTGGATTCAGAATGTCAAATTATTGCTAGATTCCAATTTTCATAATTTTTGGAGTTAATATGTGAGCGTGGTAAATTTAAACGTGTTCGATAATTTTAGTCTAAATTTAATCGACTGGAAAATGACCATTTTTTCAAATGGTCTCCAAATTCGACGAAATTAGTTTTGTTAGGACCGTATCGTCAAAACATAGCAAGATTTATTTTTCTGGAATTTTTGGACTCAGTATGTGACCTTGGTAAATTAAAATTCAATATATATTGATTTATATTTTAATTTTGAGAAAAACTGACTGAAACAGTCGAATTGGCTTAAGAAACATATCCCATTGTGTCCGGAATGGGGGTATTTAGCTAGAGGCGAAAGTAATTGGGTTTCATTTGGAGTTTGAATGCAAAAACGTGTGTTATTGGAATTAAAATAATAATAATAAATAGTATATATATATATATAAATAATTCTCCTAACCCTGGTCAAACGTTTCCTCAGTCAAACCCTATACCCGCTGCTCCCAAGTCAAAGAACGACGGAAATGATTCTACCTTTCAGGCCCCAAATTCCTCAAATACAATCAATAATTTTCGAAATTAAAACATGGAAATCAAAGCCCTCAAGGAGCTCTAGAGATTCAACGGTGGAGATTGGATAATTCGTAGTGGATTTAGGGAATTTCGAGGTTAAAGCTCGATTGTTCGGGTGCGATTTTCTAGGCGCTGGTGCCACCGAGTGAGCCGCAACCGAGGAAGGTAGGAGGAGGCGTTCTGTTCTTCGTTAGAGGGCGCGCTGATGAAGGTCCGACGACTACAGTCAGTGGCAACGGCGAACCCTAGGCTTGGGGCTTCAATTTGGTTCTAGGCGGTTTCACATGGAAGAAGACGCAATTAAAGGAAGGGTTAAGGAAATTAATTACTTAATTATTAATTTAATTATCTCGTTAATGCAATAAAAGTCTAAATCTCTATAACTTTTGACTGCATGATCAGAATTCAGCAAAACTAGGCTTGTTGGAATCATAATAGGAAATGCCACAACATGGAACAGACCAGACAAATTTATACAGTGAGTTTTTTGGTATTTATTTTAGTTTAACTAATTTAATTTAAATAACATTGTTAAAAATCTGAGTTTTTAAAAATATAAATACATAGTTTAAAATCAGTTTTTAAAATATAAAGCATTGACTTTTATTTTTAGATTTTAATATTAATAGCATTGTTAAAATACTGATTTTTAAAATGAAATTGCTTTGAATATAAAAATGTGTTTTTTAAATGAAATTGCATAAAATGAATAAATGTAATATTTATTTATAGAGTTGAACTAAAAATGTGATTTTTAATTTAAATAGCATTGTTTTAAAAATGGGATCTTTAAAATATATACATCACTGTAAAAAAAAATGATTTTTACATAAATGATTTTGTTAGAAAAATATGATTTTTACATAAATGACTTTGTTATAAAAATATGATTTATATATATATAGTTTTGAAAATAAAAATATGATTTTTATATATATAGTTTTGAAAATAAAAAATATATGATTTTTACATAAATGACTATGTTATAAAAATATGATTTTAATATAAATACCATTGTTTTGAAAATGTGGTTTTTTAAAATATAAATAGCAATGTTTTTAAAAATAAATTTAGCATTGTTAAAATCTGATTTTTATATATAAATTCGCAGTATTAAAAATGTGATTTTTAATATATATATATACATATAGCCGTATGAAAATGTGAATTTTGTTATCTATATAGCGTTGTTGTATAAAAATATGATTTTTAATATAAACCGCGTGAAACAGATTGCGATGGAACCGACTGGAAGTGAACAGAATCCAAACCGTCCAGTAAAGAATGACGGAGTGGAAACCAAAGGTGAGAACTCCTTCTCACTCTAACTATTTTAAAGTTAAAAATATACTAGGATGCAGACGGGGCTTAGAAGCCCCTGATACTATTTATTGTGCAAGCCATGGTTGTTTGTTTGGACTGTATTGTGTTGTGATGTGAAATGGAATATAAAATATTCATGTGTTCGAATAAAATATTTGAACATTAAAAATATCCTTTTTAATGTGTAATAAAACTATATAAAATATTAATGTGTTGAAATAAATATTCATTTACAATTCGGATGATTTATTTATGTACACCCATTTAACTGACATTGATTGGGACGATAAATTTTATACATTGCCCAACTGCACAAATAAAATATGTGTTTGTTGATTGAAACCCCACACGGGTATTGGGATGATATTTTGACGTACACTAATCCCAATTTTTTAGTTGTATGTCAATCGATGGGTTGACAAACTGTATAAGCGTTATTTATTTATTTTAATGCTTATATAGTGGTAAAACACACTTTGGATGTTGTATGAATTTTTGATGATTGTTTATCATTATCGTTGTATACATGCGATGTATGAAATCCATATAACGGAAATTATATGGTAATTGATTGAGTCTGATTCCAATTTAGAATTAACAAATATTTTCAAATAATATCCAATGTATAATCAAAATATTTTGAAAATATTATCATTTTAGTATTATAATGTTAAGAAATATTCAATTTTGATTTGAAAGTTGAAATGAAGTAGAAATCATTTTAAAACGAATTTAAAACGAATTTATTAAGAAATATTCAATTTTGATTTGAAAATTGAAATAAAGTAGGAATCGTTTTAAAATGAATTTACTGAGAAATATTTAATTTTGATTTGAAAATTGAAATGAAATAGAAATCATTTTAAAATGAATTTAAAACGAATTTAATAAGAAATATTCAATTTTGATTTGAAAATTGAAATGAAGTAGAAATCATTTTGAAATGAATTTAAAAAGAATTTATTAAGAAATATTCAATTTTGATTTGAAAATTGAAATGAAGTAGAAATCGTTTTGAAATGAATTTATAAACGAATTTATAAAATACGTTCTAAATGGAAATCGACAAAATATATATTAAATATTATATACATATATATATATATATATATATTAATGGCCTGAATAGAATGCGCCGCACCGCGGCTATTCACGAATTTCGACCGTTGACTTCGACTTGACATTACAGGAGATCCGTCCGTCAGATTCTCCTAAAATAGGAACCGTTGGGTTCGTATCGAAAAGAGTTTCTGAATGAATATATGAGATCTGAAATCTAATGGCTGGACTTGGAATTATGTCCAAATCAAATTAGGAAAAGGTAGTTGTAAGTGCAGTTCGGTGGCCGTTTTTGGAAACCGACTGTACGGGCCTTGATAAAATTATTAAAAATATTAATAATTTGTGTAAATTCATAATAAATGATTTGGAAAGAATTTGGATGAAAAATTCCACATTTGTAAAGATATAAATATATCTTTATCGAATTGAACTAGTTATTAACTAGAAATAATAATCCAATATTTTTAAATAAATAGATTGGATTTGAAATGGTTTTAAAAATAACCAGAGTTTTCCAATGAATAAATTTGAATGGAAATAATCTTCGAAATATTTTGATATTGGATTCCGTGGTTATATAGATATTGTTATGGGAATTTGGAAGATACAGATATCGTTATTCCCAATACGATATCCGTTACTTTCAAAATTTGATATTGAATATAAGTCGATATAATTTCTATTCAGAGCCTGGTATTTAATATTAAATTGGATTCTGGGTTTGTCATGAATGTGTCTTAAATAACAATGTTCTTAAACCCAGTTGAGAAAAGAATAAATCTTTTAATTAAGATTTAGTGAAATTTTCCAATTAATTAATATTTAATTGGAATTGAATAAAAGAATTGGATTTTGGGTTTGCCGTGAATGGTGTCTTCAGTAACATTGTTCTTAAAACCCTGTGAGAAAAGAATAATTTTTTTAATTAAGATTATTAGAGTTTTCCAGTTATATTTACTAATTGGAATAAAATGGAATGTGAATCTAGTTTATTGTGAACTGTGTTTTAACGACATTCGTTCTTTAATCCGATTTACAATGAAATGTGATTTGGAATATTTAAAATTTTCTATTAAGATTTAATGGGATTTTCAAAGAAAAGTTATCTAATTTAAAAAAATAAATTGAAATGGAATGGAATTCGATTTGGTAATAATCGAAGTGAACTTCTGTGGAGGAAGACTGTTACAATATATGGAATTTAAAAGGCTTTGCCGTTATTCCATTTATATTATTGGTTGGATACAGAAGTTTATATTGATTATATATATTGATCTGTTTTTCGTGAAGATTCCTAATTAATGGAATGTGATTTTAGGTTTATCGTGAACTGTGTTTTAAATGACATTGGTTCTTTAACCCAGTTAAAGACAGGATTTATTTCCTAAAATTGAATCATCATTGCATAATTATTTTTGAAGATTAAAACTAAGTGAAGTTTTAATGAATCTTTAATTAGATTGAAATGGAAATGTGATAATTTAAATTATCAAATTTGGGAATTGATCGAGAATGGAGTACCTACAGTTTTACTCTAGGCGATAGTTAAATCTTTAATTAGATTTGAACTAGATATGGTAATTAAATTTGCCGATAACACCGTGGTGTTAGATATGGAATATTATCAGTTTTGCTCCATGGGTTGAATAGGTTGGGATTGGGAAATAAAACAAATTATTACTTTGGTAAGGTGTGCTAGTCCCAACTAGTTTGGATAAACCTTAATTTGGTTTGAATTGATATCCAAAGGAAGATTAAAGAATAAATTTAAAGAATTTATCTTTGATAAAATCAATGGGAACCTTTCCCTAATGATGTGAATATTTGAATAAAAGAATATTCTGGATTGGAATGAGACGTATGTTGTGTTTTTATAGCACTTGTTTATAAGATACGCGAGTTATTCGAAAAGACCAGGTTTATCCCATTATGAATAATTGATACGACGATAAGTCGACGATGAAGATAGTGGTTGAAGACTGGACATCTTCACATCGTTTGGATGATTACCGATGTCTTGATTGGGAGGCATACTAAGACAAGGTAATAAGTGGTGATCGTCTAGACATACTTGGAGATCGACCGGATATACGATGAAATGACCCAAACTTCCCCGTAAAGGAAAGCCCGGATGGAGTTGAGAACACAACACATTAGAATACAAACAGAAGAACATTTCATTACTTATTAAAACAATATCATCAGATAGGGCTGTCAATGGGTCGTGTCGGGTCCGGTTCGGGTCGGGTCAAGTCGGGTTCGGGTTGATTTATAAACGGGTCGGGTCAACCCATTTATTAAACGGGTCATATTTTCCAAACCCTAACCCGACCCGTTTATAAACGGGTTGACCCGACCCGACCCGCGTAACCCATTTAACTAAATGTGTCGTGTTGGGTCAGGTTTACTTGTTTGACCCATTGATAGATATTGCCTACTAATATAAGCAACAAAAGAGCCAAATCACCAACATGCACACTGTTATATAATCACCAACATGCAAAACATGCACACTGTTATATAATCACCAACATGCAACAAGTTACAAAGTCACCAACATACAACACATATATAAAGCATGAAATCCCCATATTCAAAAATTATTTTCTATACATAAGTATATATTCCCATACTGCATAAATTAAAGACTACCAGTATGCAAGAGATACAATTGTTATAAGTAAAATATAACCAACAACATATAAGAATAAATTGGTAAAATATAACAGCTTACATATACGAGCATACTGATTACTGCATACATAAAAGACTAACACTAATAGTATACATAAAACACTAATAGTATGGAAGAGATACAATATATAATCGGGTTTGGCGGGTCAAAATCGGGTTAGCGGGTCAACCCTAAACCCACCCGTTTATAAACGGGTCAAATTCGGGTTGACCCGAAAATGACCCGCTAACTAAATGGGTCGGGTTAACCTGTTAATTTCCGTGCGGGTTTCGGGTCGGGTAGGAAATTGACAGCCCTATCATCAGAGTACAAGAATATAATAGAATATGAATAAATAATATACATTTGACAAATATCAGAGATTCAAATACAAAGCAGTGGAAAATCAATACATAACACAGCTTAAAGAAATACACGGATACAGAGCATTCCGAATATAGCTCCATATGTAAATCCAGGATCCTAGAAAAGAAATAATCTGCAAAACCAAAACTACTAGCTGCCCATGCGGAAAATAGGAGCACCCAGAGTTTAGGTTAAAATAATAAACTCCAAGTCAGTCATGTGACTAGTGTGAGAACTAAAACAGTTATTAAATCTTTACTTTAAAAGAGGATAAATCAAGGGACCTCGCCGTATAACACGGAACGGGTTTCCTCCCAAGAATACCATAGCATAGAATAAACAACACAATGCTTTTTTGGAAAATGAAGCTATTATAAGACTCAGGCCCCATCACATAATGCAACGCAAGCCAGAAGATAGAGTTTTCCTTTATAATAGCCAAACATGCTTGGTACATTTAAAACAAATCATTTTTGATACTATTATAAGTGTATAGTGTATAAAACAACTTCAAATATAAATGTATCAATCATAGACAGCATAGTACCCCATCCTACTATGTCTCCATACTAGTTCTACAATTAAAACCGAAATGGGAAATTGGATTTCCGTCATGATTCTAGGCAAGGGATGTACTCCTAACCGCTTCGAGACACTTTAGCAAATGCCTCAGGTCTGCACACTCTGGGCAACCCCTGGATTTTTCACATTCGTTGGAAAGATATTTTAGAACAGATTCAAATATTTCTGGTTTTACTGAAATCCAATTTATTTTGAATCCTGTACATTCATTTGAAATTTGAAATCGAATTTTCAAACTACCGCGCCATTTCAGGCTCGTTTTATAATTAAAATAAATTTATTCGTTCTAACTTCAAATTAAATAATTTTTTAGTCATTATTATTTAAAATAAATCATTTTAAATATTCAAAATCCTTTAAAATTTCTATAACAAATTTTTTAAATTGGTTCTGATTTTTTAGTTTGTTACACGCGAGGACCTCTCTCCTGTGTTGGACATATGGGACAAGGAATAAGGTGCCTCCGGTTTAATTCAGACCCAGAACAGTTTTGCAAATGGATAGTATGTTTGACATTGTATTCCTTTATACAGTATTCTTTGATCTCTGCTAAATATATATCTGTTTGGTGGCAAAGAATTTATTCTCTTGCTTAACACCCTTCTCTAAGACGTACGAGCTCAGAGGTTATATATTGGCAAAAATTAGTGGTATGGTATGGAGTGAGAATGTGGCATGTTGAGTGGCATGTGATCAAGGCTTTTGTTGAAAAGTAGGGCCTTGTGGTGGACGATAAAAGCACGACTTTAAATAGCATAACTTTGTGTATAGCGTTAATTCGCTAGCCTCACACCCCGGTGTGAATCAAAAACGGGAGAGGACCTCAGGGAGGACATGAGTTTCCTTCTAGTTGGGAGTGGTGCCATGGTATGGAGCCCAGACATTTTACTCATGTGGATGTTGCATATTATATTATTTGATGGATAGCGAGGCGCCTTGGATATATCGGTCACTACGTGGACGATGGATGGCATGGTCGATATACTGACCAGACTTACGCCCCATAGGGTGGGGAAACGTATTGTTCAGGGATTATTAACCCACTTATTATGGACCGGCCCTGACTGTAACACCCCGCATTTTTAATATAATTAAAAAATATGTAAAAATATGTGTATATGCATAGATAGGTTAATAGTGGTGATGTACAATGAAAATTACTTAACATGGAAGAGAAGGAAAAATTAATTCGATAATAGTGTACATAACAGAGAAGACAATAAAATAAGGATACTTAATTTAAATATTAGGAATTAAGTAAAATGGACATCACCATTGCATTTGTCTCAAAATTCTGCTTGGAATAGAGTCCAAGTTTTCGAAAATCGGACTCCGTATGAAAGAGTTATGGCCTTCGGAAGATTCAACACAAATTCAGAATTTACATAGGAAAACACCCAGAAAGGTCGACTTGGGGGTCGACTTGGGGGTTGACCTACCCAGGGAGGTCGACTTGGGGGTCGACCTACCTAGGAGGTCGACCTTAGTGTCGGCGTCCCCCCTGATTTTTCCAGATCTGGGCAGTGACGATTTTTGATGTGCTGGACGGACCGGATGGCTTCTAGGGCAATCTAATGGCTCTAAAACGCTCTCTACACCTATAAAATAGTGCCTAGACCTAACCTAATTCATAAACAATTCCTTCTGACGCCTCCATGCTATCAAACTTCAACCAACCATGGCCGCCGCCCCAAAACCCTAAACTAGATTGCAAGTTCTTCAGCAACTTTGGAGTTTAATCAAATCAAAAAGCAAAATTCGTCATCAACGATTCAAGATCTTCACCAATAATCAAATAAAAAGATTAAATCAGCATTCTACATCAACAACAAATCGCTTATTTCTCTAATCCAGTCAATGTGAGTGGATTTGAACTATATTTGTTGTATAATGTTGCTTCTATCGTTTACCATTCCCCATAATGAATATGATATTAATTTAATAAGATCTGTTATTTTATTTATGCCTACATTTGAGTTCTCTCCTTTTTATCCTTTTCCCTTTATATTTTTGGATCTAGGTTATCTCGAACCTAGGCGAAATCTTATTATACAATTCGCACGATTGGAATATGGGGATATTGGAATATAATCTGTAATTTTGGGGTTTGTGGCATAACAATTGTTATTGCATATATTGGGCATAATCTATTTTATGTAGTCGAGGAATATAATCTATAATGTTGAATTTATGTAAGTTTGACATAATTGTCATTGGATATGGAATTGGTATAATTCAATATTAACAACATGTAATTGGATAACATGGATTGGTGAAATTTATTCATGACTTGAAAAGTAAGCCTAGAGGATGAATTAGATTATATGTATGAACGTGGGAATGTTGGGATATATAATGGGAAAATATTGATTATATGAAATTGGGTATAATTGGATATTGAAAATTGGCATGTTTGGGTATGAATAACATGGAATTAGTGAATTTGGCTATAATTGGATAATTTGGGTAATATGAAAATTGGCTAACTATTATGTAATTGGTGTAGTGAATGACAAATTGGAAATAGGCATAAAAATGAAATGTAATTAAGTTGAATTTCGAACATATGACATGAATTTGGGGTTTGGGTGAAAGATGATTGTTGATGAACGCCTATGACACGAGGTTAGAATTGTTTGTGGTGTAAGACTGCCCGGAACCTCCCGGCAAATCCAGCAACCACAAGCGGACGTCTAATGTGAGAGGTCAATGGCAAGAACTAAAGGCATTACAGTTTATGACACGAGGTTATGCGCGTTTGTGGTGTAAGATTGCCGGGAACCGCCCGACAAATCCAGAGCCGTGAACGGACGTCTAATGTGAGAGGTCGTACATCGTTACGGTATTATAAATAAATTAAGAAATACTAACCATAATAAGACATGTGGGTGACATGGGTATGGTTAGAGGGTTAAATGGGTGATATAAATGACATGTAAAGCTTAACTAATGTGGAGTTAACCATTGTGAGGTATGTGATGTAAGACATAACCTAGGTAAACTTAACCGTTGTAAGACACGTGTGACATGTGAAACAAAATTTAGATATGCTTAACCAAATGGGGCCCGTAACGGTATCATAAATTAATTGAATTGGGTAAAGTTTAAGTAACGGGTTAAGTAAAAGGAAGGGTTAAGTCAAATCTAAAATTAATGATACAGTTTGGGGGTAGCTACATATACACTATATTAGGTTAATCTACTAGGGGATAGATGGGTGCGACGTGTGTGTAAGCTTTGAGTGCTAATAACACGTATAACCTAGTAAATAAGAAAGTGTAATTGAACGGTATATGTAGGATTATTCAAGAAGTGTAGTTCAAATTCATTCACACAGAACTTATGTTCTGACCCCCTCCTCATAACATTCGCAGGTTAGACAGAGACTTATAGCTTTGGGAATACCGATTTAGCAGTATTGTGATTAAGGTAAAGCTATGTTTTAAATATATTATATTTTACCCTTTCCGCTGTGAGGTGTTTTCCGAACTCTGACATATCTCTTTTCTCTGTCTTTTTCTGCAGGATACCAGAGCAACCAACTCGGGTTTTGATGGATTGGATTTTTGAAAAAAAATTCGGTCCGTCGGAATTTGGGTTGCTACATCTGTTATCAGAGCTTCGGTTTTGTGATCTTAGGGAGATATTGAGTGAACGTATTTATATTTTCTAAAATATAAATATATTATATATATAAACCTAGATCCATATAGTGGCCCACTACACATGAAAAGAGTTGGGATATTTTAGTTTGTACACTAAAGTAATAAACATAGAAATTTTTGAGACCCTTAAGTGATTTGGTTGGAAAGTGTACAATATGAATTGGTATTTAAGAAAGAAAGTATCCCATAGAATTAAAACTGGAATGTTATTTCAGAGTCGTGGGTTCGGAAGTGAAACCTTATAGATTGGAAATGGTTAAGATGTGGAAAATGGATTAGGAATATATATATATATATATATTGTCGAGAGAATTGAATTTGCATAAGTGCCTAGGAAAGCCTAGTTGAGTTGAAGACCCGCTTTGAGTCTAACCCAATGATAAACTTTTAAGAACTTGAATTTGTAAAAGGATTTGTGGTATTTTCCAAGATTTAATCTTAAAACTATTTTTATAAATGCATGTTGGGTTTTAAAGTAAAGTGGGGTATATTGTGTAAAACAAAGATTTCTTGTTTTAAAAGAATTCTCTCATTAAAAGGTGCATAGTATAAAGCATATATAGCTCGCTAGATTTCATATTATAATATATGAAAGGGTTGAAAAGAAAGTGATGCGTTTTTTAAAAGAAATTCTTTTCTGTTTATTGATTTACAAAGAAATTTTGTTGGGTGGACAAAATAAGTTGGAGGAATAGAATAGATGTCTGCACCTTATAGCGAATAGTTAATGTTGTAAATAGGAACAATGTAACCTTGATAGTTGTCCTTGTCTACTCCAGTTTCGTGATTTAAAGAAAATGTTTTGCATTTTTATTTAGTAACATGTTTTTATGGTTTGGCAAAAGCAAGTTTTCGAGAAAAGAATAAATGTTTTACAACTTTTAGTTTTTGGATGGAGAATGTAATAAAAAGAAAGAAAGCCCAACCATGTTTAAAAAATGGAGTAGTTAAGGATTAAGGGCTAGAAAGAAAGAGATAAAATTAAAGCTATTAGAACCAACTGGGAATTGGTTGAGATGAGAAATTCTCTGAGTATCAATCTGAGGTTGATTTCAGTCTTCTGGGTTGATACTTAGAGAGTTATTTTCTTGCCAATTTACAGTTAGGGATTAGATAATATTAAACTAATGGAAAATTTCCCGTAGAATGCATAATTATTGAGAAACCTAGGTTTGTTGCTTGAGAAAAAGAAAAAGGATTGTTGCTTGAAAGAGAAGTATAGGGTAGTAATACATAGCATGGACTAGTGGTGACTACTAGGTAGTGAAGGGCAAGCAAGTGTATAGATCCTGTTGAGTGGACTCGTGACATAAGTCCTAAGATTCTTGGCCCATAGTAGTAGCTGTGTAGGATATTGTTTGAGTTGAAAATGGAAAGGTTTATTTGAAAATAATAAACTTGAGTAATTTGATTAAGTCAAATAAGCTAAGAAAGAAACTAGCCTAACTAAAAAGAAAACAACAGAATCAATCAAGTGGCAAAACGAGATGGGAAAAGAAAATGGAAATCTTAAGAAAAAGATGAATAAATATTAAATTTTTCCAAGATAAGTGGAAAAAGAGAAGAAATTTTCTTATGTGATTGTACTTGGATAGGAAAATAGGAAATCTTCATAGAATAGTCATATAAAAATCCAAGTACGATTAGAAAAGAAAAACGGAGGATGTGAATTTTTCCGTTTTACACCATTTTGTAACATAAGAAATCGAATTTGGAAAATTAGATTTTTCTAATGATGGTTGGTAGGATTTTGGATGCGAAAATTGAATGAACTATGCTCTTACTCTATAAGAGTGTAGGAAAATTTGGATGAAAAACATTTTGATTTTTCAAAGATATTGCATTCATATAGAACTGCAAGTATATTTAGGATGTGAGCATCATGTTTTGAAAGAGTTTTTAAGATTTGCATACATATAGGTGGATCCAAATTAGGCATACATACCTTACTATGATGTATCTCGCTTTGCACACGTGCACAATGTTTGCAACAATTGGATGCACACTTGATGGATGGACATTGCGAGGGTTTATCTATTTTACTCTTATCGAATTTCGAGGACGAAATTCTTTAAGGGTGGGAGAATGTAACACCCCGCATTTTTAATATAATTAAAAAATATGTGTATATGCATAGATTGGTTAATAATGGTGATGTACAATAAAAATTACTTAACACGGAAGAGAAGGAAAAATTAATTCGATAACAGTGTACGTAACAGAGAAGACAATCAAATGAGGATACTTAATTTAAATATCAAGAATTAAGTAAAACGGACATCACCATTGCGTTCATCTCGGAATTCTGCTTGGAATAGAGTCTGAGTTTTCGAAAATTGGACTCCGTATGAAAGAGTTATGGCCTTCGGAAGATTCAACACAAATTCAGAATTTACATAGGAAAATACCCAGGCAGTCGACCTGGGGGTCGACCAACCCAGGAGGTCGACCTAGGGGTCGACCTTAGTGTTGACCTCCCCCTTGATTTTTCAAGATCTGGGCAGTGACGATTTTTGATGTGCTGGACGGAACGGATGGCTTCTAGGGCAATCTAATGGCTCTAAAACGCTCTATATACCTATAAAATAGTGCCTAGACCTAACCTAATTCATAAACAATTCCTTCTGATGCCTCCATGCTATCAAACTTCAACCAAACATGGCCGCCGCCCCAAAACCCTAAACTAGATTGCAAGTTCTTCAGCAACTTTGGAGTTTAATCAAATCAAGAAGCAAAATTCTTCATCAACGATTCAATCTCTTCACCAATAATCAAATAAAAAGATTAAATTAGCATTTTACATCAACAACAAATCGCTTATTTCTCTAATCCAGTCAATGTGAGTGGATTTGAACTATATTTGTTGTATAATGTTGCTTCTATCGTTTCCATTCCCCATAATGAATATGATATTAATTTAATAAGATCTGTTGTTTTATTTATGCCTACGTTTGAGTTCTGTCCTTTTTATCCTTTTCCCTTTTTATTTTTGGATCTAGGTTATCTCGAACCTAGATGAAATCTTATTATACAATACGCACGATTGGAATATGGGGATATTGGAATATAATCTGTAATTTTGGGGTTTGTGGCATAACAATTGTTATTGCATATATTGGGCATAATCTATTTTATGCAGTCGAGGAATATAATCTATAATGTTGAATTTATGTAAGTTTGACATAATTGTCATTGGATATGGAATTGGTATAATTCAATATTAACAACATGTAATTGGATAACATGGATTGGTGAAATTTATTCGTGACTTGAAAAGTAAGCCTAGAGGATGAATTAGATTATATGTATGAACGTGAGAATGTTGGGATATATATATTGGAAAAATATTGGTTATATGAAATTGGGTATAATTGGATATTGGAAATTGGCATGTTTGGGTATGAATAACATGGAATTAATGAATTTGGCTATAATTGGATAATTTGGGTAATATGAAAATTGGCTAACTATTATGTAATTGGTGTATTGAATGACAAACTGGAAATAGGCATAAAAATGAAATGTAATTAAGTTGAATTTGGAACATATGACATGAATTTGGGGTTTGGGTGAAAGACGATTGTTAATGAACGCCTATGACACGAGGTTAGATGCGTTTGTGGTGTAAGACTGCCCGGAACCGCCCGGTAAATCCAGCAACCACAAGCGGACGTCTAATGTGAGAGGTCAACTGCAAGAACTAAAGGCGTAACGGTTTATGACACGAGGTTAGGCACGTTTGTGGTGTAAGATTTCCCGGAACCGCCCGGCAAATCCAGCAGCCAGGAGCGGATGTCTAATGTGAGAGGTCAAACATTGTTATGACATTATAAATAAATTAAGAAATACTAACCATAATAAGACATGTGGGTGACATGGGTATGGTTAGAGGGTTAAGTGGGTGATATAAATGACATGTAAAGCATAAATAATGTGGACTTAACCATTGTGAGACATGTGATGTAAGACATAACCTAGGTAAACTTAACCATAGTAAGACACGTGTGACATGTGAAACAGAATTTAGATATGCTTAACCAAATGGGGCCCGTAATGGTATCATAAATTAATTGAATTGGGTAAAGTTTAAGTAACCGGTTAAGTAAAAGGAAGGGTTAAGTCAAATCTAAAATTAATGATACAATTTGGGGTAGCTACATATACACTATATTAGGTTAATCTACTATGGGGTAGATGGGTGCGACGTGTGTGTAAGCTTTGAGTGCTAATAACACGTATAACCTAATAAATAAGAAAGTGTAATTGAACGGTATATGTAGGATTATTGAAGAAGTGTAGTTTAAATTCATTCATACAGAACTTATGTTCTGACCCCCTGCTTATAACATTCGCAGGTTAGACAGAGACTTATAGCTTTGGGAATACTGATTTAGCAGTATTGTGATTAAGGTAAAGCTATGTTTTAAATATATTATATTTTACCCCTTCCGCTGTGAGGTGTTTTCCGAACTCTGACATATCTCTTTTCTTTGTCTTTTTCTGCAGGATACCAGAGCAACCAACTCAGGTTTCGGTGGATTGGATTTTTGAAAAAAAAATCGGTCCGTCGGAATCTGGGTTGTTACATTGACGCTCCAAGGCGCACTCGAGCTCTAAGCCTGAGGCACGGACTAGAGTGTCTCGAATTTGGTAAGGACGATCCCTTGCCTTGGTTCACAGATGAAATCCAACTTCTAATACATGACATTTTGGTTTTAATTGTAGAGACTAGTATGGCAACATGATATATGGTACTCATGCCGTCTATGATTGATACATTTGTATTTGAAGTTGTTTTTAACACTATGCTCTTATAATAGTATCAAATGGTTTGTTTTAAAATGTACCAAGCATGTTTGGCTATTATAAGGAAAAATTCTATCCTTCGGCTTGCATTGCATTGTGTGATAGGGCCTGAGTCTTATAATAGCTTCATTTTCTTTAATTAGCATTGCGCTATTTGTTTTATGCACTGGTATTCTTGGGAGAAGACCCATTCCTTGTTATACGGCGTGGTCCCTTGATTTACCTAATTTTAAAGTAAATTTTTAAATAACTGTTTTGGTTCTTACACCAGTCCCATGACCGACCTGAAGTTTATTGTTTTGACCTAAACTCTGGGTGCCCCTATTTTCCACATGGGCAGCTACTAGTTTTTCTTTTCCAGATATTATTTTTACAGGGTCCTGGATTTACAGCTGGAGCTATATTCGGAACGCTCTATATCCGTGTAATTCTTTCAGTTGTATTTGTTAATGTA
This sequence comes from Allium sativum, assembly GCA_030737875.1. Taxonomy (NCBI): domain Eukaryota; kingdom Viridiplantae; phylum Streptophyta; class Magnoliopsida; order Asparagales; family Amaryllidaceae; genus Allium; species Allium sativum. The sequence continues at coordinate 43,210,623 of CM060913.1, forward strand.
TTTCCGCTACACATTGTATTAATTTTCGCTGCTTTGTAATTTAAATCTCTGATATGTTTCTGATGTATAATATTTATTCATCTTTATTATATTCTGGTCCTCTGATGTAAATTGTTGTAACAACAATGAAATGTTCTTCTGTTTGCATTCTGATTTATCGTGTTCTCAACTCAATCCGGGCTTTCCTTTACGAGGAAGTTTGGGTCGTTTTAGGTTTCACACATACAAAACGTAGTATCACATGCACTATGTATGTATGTATGCTCATATGCATGTCCTAATGTCAAACACAAGGTATGCAGGTGCTAATAATTAAAAAGTGCCACTCTTTTAGCCTATCATTATTTAGCTATATTTAAAAGCAGTAATCTTTCATGTATATCACTATATATATATATATATATATATATATATAGAGAGAGAGAGAGAGAGGAGGGGGGGAGAGTCTGGATTTAAATGTTCAATCGCAACAGATATATGACATATTTCAGTACTCATGTATACTCCTATACATGCAAATCAGAAGGAATAAAATATATTAACATACATAAACACATTTTGATATACTTGTATAATATCACATTTTAAAAAATTCATATATTACTTAAGTCACATGCTGCATAATTTATATACTGTGTAACTCATATATATAATTCATGCATTGCTAGGTTCCTATATATATACATATATATATATATATATATATATATATATATATATATCAGTGTGATATGCTTGCTGCAAGTACTCAATCAAGCAATTTAAATGAACATGTTAACATTTAAAATCAATGTCCATATTAAATTCCATTCCATATAATTCAGGAAATCAACACACACACATACACATATATATACACACACACACACACACACACACACACACACAAAACAGGTTCAAAACCCATTCAATTCATATGCAAACAACATTTTCTATCATACATACTATTATGAAACATTTATATGCATATCAAGATCTAAATTTGAAGTGTACAGAGGGTCATAAGCATATAAATTTAACCTAGTATACTGTCAAAACCCATATTTCAAAAGTAACTTAAAAATCCAGATATAAAACCCATTTACAAAAATTGCTTGCAAAGAGTTTGCATAAATCAACACACAAAGGATTTTAACAGTTTAAAACCCTAAAAGATAGGATCCAAACAAAATTAGATAAATCAAGTTTGATTTTATACCTTTCGAGCTTTTGTGGTTTCACGAACTTGAATATGATTTGGAATTGAATCAAATCCCTTTGTAGCGTCGTTAAGATGCATCGCCTCTACTGGTATCCATACGAACATTGAACGAGACCATCTTTACGAAATTGTATTGAATAGATAAATAATACGTTGTAGATTGAAAGTGGTTAGAAGATAGAGTTTTTTTACTGAAAAAGCAAGAAAAGGGAACGAGGTTTAAAAAAATTAAGTTTGAGGGGAGAGGAATAGAGAATATGCCGGTTACGTTTATTTTGGACACACAAACTTATTTTTACAAAGGCGAGAACATGAAATATATTTTGTCGTGCTTATATTGGGAGTGAAAACACTTTTTCTTCCATTTGAAAATAAATGCCACCAATTTTTTCAGCAAAAAACAATTTTCTTGTAGTGCAAATATCAATTAATCCTTTTTTAAGAGACCATTCATTTTCATTACTGACAATAAAAATGAGTTTGCAAATAAGGAATAGACCTAGGACATCTACTTCTAGCACTAAGAAGGGAGAAAGCGACAAGTAGTTACGAACCTTGACATGTATGGTATATTTAGTAATATGATAAGGAATATGCTACAGAAAGTGGGGGCAGATCGTCTGGACCGGGGACCCCCTGGTCCGGACGAATCAAAATCCCCCATTTGGGGGATTTTGCACTTTGCCCCTTGAAATTCGGTTTGAATTCAGGAGAGCAATATGCAAAATCCCCCCAAATGGGGGATTTCGATTGGCCTGGACCAGGGGACCAGAGGGTCCCCGGTCCAGGTAATCCGCGCCCACAGAAAGTATAAAGAGTTTCCCTATGTGTGGGTGCTTTTTGTGGTGCTCCTGTGCAAGCTCTAAGGTTGACTTTTCCAAATTAAACTAGGATTATTCCACTTCAGGTGGCAAATTATTTCTTAGGATGAAATCAGCCATTTAAGTGCAGGATAGGTTAGAAACCTATGAATACATCATTGAGTATAGGTAATCGGAGGATGTAATAAAGAGGATGTCGGCCTTTAGGTAGCTTTAGGAGTAAAAAAAGTTATGATGATATACCACCAATATTACCGCTCCCAAGGACCAAATCACCTACGAGTAGTTTAAGAGGATTTTTGATGAGAAATGTGCACTAACTACTTAGAATTTGATGCTCTTACAGAAGTTTAATAATTTAAGGTGTAGGATATATCAATATTGTGGTAAATAGTTGATTTCGATAAAGGACCAAATTATATCAAATCAAGAATAATAAATTTCTATGATAGGCTCAAACGAGTACACACGAGAGAAGTTAATGCTTAGGGTGCATTCGTAGCTTTTAAATGCCATGTTGGGGGGAGTGTTCGCGTCCGACGCGTCGGACGCTAGCAAAAGTTTCTCCGCTCAAAAGGAGCACTGGAGGAACGTTGGAAATTAAGTCGTTGGCGTCCGACGCGTCCCTCCCTATAAATCACCGTTCTGCTACTACCTCTTCACTCCACTCTCTTCAATCCATCTACTCTTCTATTCTTCATTCAACCAAATCCGAGCAGAAATCATGTTTTTCCCAGTTTGTTGTTTATGTTATGTACCGTTACTTAACATAGTTTTTTCCCTCTTTTTTTAATGATTTTTGATAAATATTATTTTTCCATTTTCCAATATGGCCAGCAGAAAAACTGCACATCACTGGTCGTATACCGCAACTCAGATTACGTTGCAATGTGCTGTCGAGGCATATACAGCTTGTGGCAGCAACAAAAAGGGTGTTCACAAAGCCATTGCAGAAAAGTACAACAATACCATACAAAACTATCCTGACCTCGAACTGATAGACGAAAACAAGATCAGACATAAATATGATAGTTATCGACAAGAGTGGATGAAATGGGATGCATTGATGAACAAGACTGGTGCTGGTTGGGATGCTTGTAAAGGAATGATTGCTGGGACGATGAATGGTGGGAAGATCGTGTAAAGGTTCATGAACTTTTCTTTTAACCGTTTATTTGAAGATAGATTCTTACAATTGTGTTTTTTTCTTTTAGGAATTTGGACCATTTGTTATGAAATATAAGAAACGTCCACTAGAAAAATTGGAGCTGATGCAACAATTATTTCGCGGGACTAATGCTACTAGTCATTCGTCCTACACTCCTGCAGCAACCATACAACCGTCACGGACTATTACGCTGCCTTCAAGAAAGAGCACATTTGATAGAACATGGAATCCATTGGATGCAACACAAAATGATCATATTCCAAATTTGAATTTGCCAACAAATCCCCCATTGCAACAACCGTCAATGAATGCACCAATTTACGAAGCTCCACTAATCCCTCCTTCAACCCAACTTCCAGTGAACCCCCTTCTCAACCAACTTCACGCCACGGTTCTAGAAGATGACGGGGTGAAAATGAAGAAAAGATGACTACGCTCATTGACCTAATGCACGAGAGACAGGTGAAAAAATCTCGCACACATTCTGATAGTCCGAATACGGGTATTAGTGTGGAATCAATGGGGAATTCGACAACTTTTGCGAATGTAGTTACTTGCATTCAACGTATTAGAGAAGGAGGCGAATTTAATGTAGCAAACACTTTAGTATATGTTATGGAACTTGGCAAGACTGAGATGTTCACTCTTATTCCAGATGATCCAACGAAAAACTGGTTGATATCAGGGCTTGCAAACAAACAACACACAAAAGAATACCGAACTTTTTTGATAAATCAAGGTGGTGCCATCAAGTAGGATGTTCATGTAATCTGATATTATTGTATTTCTATTGTATTTCTGTTTGTATTTCATTTGTGCAATGAAATGTAGTCATTTTATTTTGTCCACTTAAGTATTTAATTAATTCATAACAATTAATTTAACAATTAAAAATACTCCGCTCAAATACCACACTCAAATACACCGTTCGCAGCAAAAAACACATTCCACGTTCGCTACAGTACCCCACTCAAATACTCCGCTTCCATTCATCAAGAACACACCCTTAGTGCTATATATTGATGAATCATTTGAGAAGCCGATGTAGAGAGAACGACAACACAGAAATCTGTATCTAAAGTCTAGTCAGTTATTGTTTATAAGGATAAGTCAAAGCTACAAGCGAACCTATGGATAATGACAGTGAAGAACAACAGTAGCTTTACAACAAAGTGGTCAGAAGAAGGGCAAGTGAGAACCGATTTGTTATAATGATGGTGAAAGGGTTATATTATTAATACTGAAAGTGGATAGAAAGATGAGCATCTTCTCCTAATGGCCACCATTTTCTAAGCTGCCTAGAAATTTTCCCCTTTCTTCGTCTGTTTTACATCTCTCTTTTCCTTGTGTTGTTTCTCTCTCATCGCACCTCTGTCTTTTTCTGCGTGGCTTGCTGCTTATGGTGAACACTTCTATTTTTGGGCAGTTAGGGTTTGGCTCTAAAGTTCGTTATGGGTGTTTTTGAGATTATTGAGTCTTTTCTTAGACCTTGTCCAGATCTAGGCTATATTATGGCAACACTTTCGTCTATTTGCCTCGATTTAGTGACAATTGAGTTGGTAGGCTCCTCGTCGATAGTGGTTCGGATTGAAATGATGGACTCTTTTATGGCTCTATGCCGCCATCGTTTCTTGTTAGTTACCAATTGCTTCTTGGAACTGTTTCCCCACTATACTTTTTTTATCGCAATGCTTGATTTGGTCCACTATCGTAGGGGGAGCGCTTCTGTAACAACCCGTATTTTCAATAACCTATTATAACATAAATCGAGGCAGAATTTAATTTATAAATCTGAATCAAGGGAAACGGGATATGCCATTGCGTTCGTCTCGGAAAAATACGCGAAATAGAGTCCGAGTTTTTGAAAATCGGAGTCCGTATGACCCGATTAAGGCCCAATGAAGTTTTCAGAAAATTGCAAGTTCAAAACAGATTTCGAATTTCGGGTTCAAAATTCGAAAAAGGGTCAGATTGGGCCAGGCGGGAAAATTCCCGCCAGAGCACCCAAGTCGACAGCCCTGTCGACTTGGTAGTCGACTTGGTTGGACCCAAGTCGACAGCCCTGTCGACTTGGCTGTCGACTTGGTTCAGCCGGGCAGTTTTGCCTGGTGCACCATTTTGGAGTTGTGTTGAGTTTGGGGGCCAGATTCGGTTTTGAGGGCTGAGATTGGAACAGGGTTTAATCCTAAGGCTAGAACTAATCCTAATCTCTATAAATAAGACCCTAACCTAACCCTAAATCATCATTATTCATTCAAGTAACTAAACTATGGCAAAATCATTCCTCTCATGGCCTCCACTCTCTTCATAAAATTCCTAAGTTATTTCTATGAGAGATTTTCCATGCATACAAGTGTTTTCAAGCTTGTATGAGTGTCATTAGCTTGCATTCAGGTCAAGTTTCCATATTTACATCATAAAGCAAGAGTTTTGATCATTTTGGCTCAAGGGTTTTTCTATTGGAGCTTGCATTTTGGGTTTATTTGATTGCATAAGGGCTTTGTCTCAATCTATATGTATTTTTGTGTCTTCATAAGCATTGTAAGCCCTTTTCTACTTTCATATTTAAACTGTAAAGTTAAATGAATGATGCAAGTTTGGTTGATCATTATGATATGCAAGTTTGCCATGATATGCAAGTTTACCATGTCATGTTATGCAAGTTTGATATGTTATGATATGCAAGTTTATCATGTTATGTTATGCAAGTTTGCCATGTTATGATATGCAAGTTTATCATGTTATGTTATGCAAGTTTGCTATGTTATGATATGCAAGTTTGCCATATGATATGTTTGGGTTGATCATTTTGCTCATGTTATCATGTTATGCAAGCTTATCTTGGGTTTATGAGCTTAAAGCTTCAAGCTTTATGCTAAAGGTTGCATTTTGGCAACATGTAAGTTATCATATCTCTTATGATAACTTGCATGTGAGGCTAAATGCGAACTTATGGCCATTTCTACATGTCATTTATCACCATGTATCACCAATATGCTAAGTTTGGTTTTATGCATGCTTTTGAGGCCTAAAAATGTAATATGCAAGTATATGAACATATGTACATTTCATATGCCACCATGTTAAACTTGTGGCTTCAACACCTTTATGTCATGATTATGCCAAGTTCCCTCTTTCTATCCTTTATGCGCTATTGCGATATGTAAGCGATGGGATTGCGTTTGGGGTTGGGTAAACTTAAAAGACATAAAAACATAAGATTGGGAATTTACCTATTAAGTTAGGTCTACCCATTGGGAATTTACCTATTAAGTTAGGTCTACCCAAATTCTTGAAAACTTGTAATATGTTTTGGAAACATGATGGACATGACACTTAGACAATATAAGTGTGACCAACTCGAGGTTGGGTTGAGTTTGTAGCGTAAACCTACCCGGAACCGACCGGCTTAACTAGTTGCTACAAACAATAGGACCCAATGTGAGAAGTTGGTCATGTTGTACCTTGAACCCGAGGTTAGACCAAGTTGTGGTATAAAGCTACCCGGAACCGACCGGCTTAACTAGTAACCGCAACGAAGTCTAATGTGAGAGGTTAAGGCACATTAATTAATTAATGCTACATGATAAGGTTAAGTAAATTTGACTTATGACACTTAACCAATCTGAACTCGGTAGATTAAACGGGTTAAGTTAACCTACACTTAACCAATCTGAACTCGGCAACTTAACGGGGTTAAGTTGAACTATACTTAACCAATCCAACTCAGTAATTTGATAAGGCTGAGAACCAATTTGATACCTGGTCTGGTTAACTAACTTGATTGATAAATTAAACGAACCTGTTTTGCGGATCTGTAGGACCCACACCAAGTTAGGCAAGTTTGTAAATCTGTTATCTGATCCGTTAGTCTGAAAACTGATCGTCTGAACTCTGTTAATAAGTTAATCTGAATCTGATAGTCTGGGGACACAAGGGGGAATACTTGTGTCATTTGTTGTTTGTGACCCATATTAGTCAGTAACCCTTTCTGGTATCAAAACTTTGACCCAACTGTAGGTAGGGTCCGGGCACGCTTACTGAACTAATTATAAGTGGTTCATTCTGATAATGGCGATGGGTGTTGATGGTGCGTTCCAACCGAGTCATGTGCGCGCATGGATCCCGGTCTGCCTCTGAGGATGTAAGACGCCGTGACATCTGTAAGTATGCCTGTGCCAATTGGTTGCCACTTTAGGGAGTGATACACCCTATCGTGGGGCCGACACAGGGTATTTATGTATTGGGGAGCCGACCGCTTGGGTAGGATTTAGGGTACACTTAGCTCTATCTGATTCTGTTGGTACCGTCTGTTTTGTTGGGTGGTAACACCCGTCTGTTTCTGCGTGGTACCGTCTGTTAGGGTGGTAAAGGCCCACTACTAGTGTACACCTAATTGTAGTATTCCGTTTCTGTACTCTGTTCTGTTAGGGTGGTAAAGGCCCATTATTGTTAGCATTCCGTTTCTGTACTTTATCTGTTAGGGTGGTAAAAGTCCATTTTTCCCAAACTCTATCTCTGTATGGACCATTCTGTTCCGTCCTGTTTCGATGTAAACATTGGGGTAACACCTAATCCTGTTATACTAGAATTGGTACCAAGAAGTTGGACCTTGATTTAAGTCAAACACCTGATACTGGGCCAAATTTAGGCCAAGGGATAAATTCTTGTTTATACATGCCATGTTAGAATGCTGGTACATCTGTGGTGCAAAAACCTTAAACCTGATTATGCGATGACACCTTTATCTACCTTGTTGGTTAATCATCATGCTAGTATGTTGTTATCCTTATGTTCATCCCTGCTTCTCATGCCAGTTAACTTTATCAGTTTACATTGACTGTAGTAGGGCTTACTTAGTCTGTTTGACTGACCTGTTTTTATTTCGCCTCTTTTCTTCCGTTTCCCCCCCCCCAGGTTCTCAGGGTGGGAATATTGGAGCTTAGCCTGGATTTCTGATCGCTTGCTTGTGGGATTTTAGCTCATGTACGGTCTTGACATGAAGCTAGCTATGGTTATCACTTATTTTGGGGATAGTACTTATGTATTTCAGTTTTTCAGTGATGTTGTTTTTATCTAGACTTGTGTATTTGGAAAGTTGACATTATGTTGTACCAGACTTGTTTTGAAATAGTTTGAAATCTTCCGCTGTTTTACTTATCTTATTTACTCTGTTTACATATATACATATGTTCTTGTTCTGTCTTGATATATCATTATGCATGTTTACCTTATTCAAACGCCCCTCCAAAGTCAGAGTGCTTGCAAGAGACACCCTGGCGGAGGTGGGGTGTTACAGCTTCCTCTTATATCATTGATGTAGGGCCTAGTGTTTCGCCATCTTTGTTTTCGGGCAATGTGGATTTCACCACCCCATTCGTGTCGGGCTTGGCCTTTGTTGGCAGCGGTGTACATGGTGCGGTGGTGCCTGTCATGGGTTTTTTGGTTGGCTTCAAGTGTTGTGGTATAGGAATTTTAAATGGTTCAGTGGATGATGACCTTGGTTTGATCGTTGGTGTTCGGTAAGTGATGCTCCAACTCAACACCAACCAAGTTTTGTGTCTGACTGATCCTTGGTTGTGTCGTACTTGCTTCTGCAGAGTCAGAGTGAATGGTCCAGTGCTTATTCTCTTAATCGTGCGTCGAGTCCACAGTAGCTTAAATGTGGGCGACATTTGAAACGTCATCGAGGCCAAAGGCATTCGAAGAAGTTGAGGAATGTTGCTCCACCTTCGCACTCTATGGACTGCGACGAGCCAATGGTTCGTATTGGTTCTCCGTTGGTTGCAAGTCTCAAACACTTCCCCTTGTGTGTCTTTCGAATTGCTTTGAGGCACTGGCTAGTGGTTCTATTGAAGACGATGTTATCTCTCTTATTATGGATCAAGTTAGGCATCGCAGGCTTCGCTAGTGAGTATGTCAGAGCTTTTGGTTCCTTCTACGACTTTGGATGTCGACTATGATTGTTGTCTGGCAACGAGCTCCATTTCAGGCGACTTTCTTCTTTTTCGGCTTCGTTAGTAAAGAAGCTTGACCCTAACCTTCGTATGCAGCCGAAGAGTATCTCTTTAGGCGTGCGTCGAAGATTAGCTCGATGGCCTTTGACGGGGTTGTGCTTTTGGGAAATAAGCTTTTTGGTTTTGTCGATGTTACCGCAAGGCAGTTATGGTAGTCCTTTACTTTCTCTTATTTGTCACTTGGTAGCGTTTCTTTTTTATTTCCCCCTGTACATTGTTTTGGGCTTGTTGGTTTGGTTGGGGGATTTTCATTCCCTTGTGTTTCTCACTTGGATGTTGTTGGGTCTGAGGATCGGTTGGCTGATGTTGTGCATCCTTTTGGTCGGTCAACGCTGTTTTATTCTCTGTTTGACTTTGGTGCCTCGAATATTGCATTTGTTCATTGTGTTCGATATTTGGGCGTTCGTCGTCCCTTAGGGTACTCGTGGATTTCTGCTTGTTTTTTTGCTTCTTCATTGCTTGGGGTTAATTTTTTTTGTTGGTCTGTTCCAGGCTATTGTTTGCGCTGGAAAATTTGTTGCGATTTCTTTTGGTTAGTGTTTGGTGGGCTCTAGTCACCACAAGGCCTTTGCTGTGTTGTTGGTGATTCACGGTTCAGTGTTTGTTTTGACTTGTCGACTTTCTCTCTTGCGCAAGATTCTTCGTATGTTGTATAGGGCAGCTCCGAATTGGGTAGGTTCGTCTTTTGGGAGTGGCTGTATAATGATTCCAGCATTGGATCTTTATATGTGCTACTTTGGAGTGTGCCGCCTTGGGTTGGTTCTATCTTGTGCGGACATGCGGGGTATTTTGTCAATTTGTGATCCTTGGCTCGGGTCCCTGTTCGGTAGTAGGCTATTACAACTATTGCAGGGTTATCAACGTAATGACAACTCAACTTTAGTAATGCCACCACAGGAATTGGTGTTGTGGTGGGTTCCCGACTCTACACTTATTTCTGGTCCTAATGCTTCCGTTGTTTCGCCTTCTCCTCCCCTTATGGTTGTTGGGTAAGTTCCCCCATGTTCTTTTGTTTCCCAACTTCTTAATAAGGAGGAGAATTCAATCATTAACGATCAACTCTCCTTCCTATCCAAGAATTTTTTTCCTTCTCGAGCTTGTTCTTTAGTTTCATCTTCTCCCACTCTGACCTCAAGGGCGTCTTTGGTGGTTTCTGAGACCTGAGTGCCTCGTCTTTTACGCGAGAGACCAAGGTGCCTTGCGCTCTCGGTTCCATTCGTACACGCTCTATAGCAGCGTCTGAGTAGAATGTCATGTCTAGTCGATTTACGTTGTATCTTGTCTGATTGTGTGGCTTTTTATGGGTTTTGGTCTTGTTGTCCTTGTGCTTTTGGAACTAATTTTGGATGGCAAAATTTTTGTACTATAATGTTCATGGTTTCAGTAATGATGCTTCACTTGCAAGGCTTAGGCGTATTGTCAAGCAGCACTTTGTTTGTTTGGTGGCGCTTTTGGAACCTTTTGTGGGTCCAGATGTTCTTTTCAAAAATGTCTTATCTCTAGGTTTCGGGGGTGCTTTAGCCAACATATCCAACAAGATCTGGATTATTTGGTCCAAAGCTGTAGTTGTCCGTCCTATTTTTAATTCGGGTCATCTTCTTTCGGTGGCCTATCCCTTTTTCTCTCTCTTCTCCTTCTTTCCTGTTCTCGATGGTTTACGCGAAGTCCGATCGGATATAGCGGTTGGTTCTGTGGTTGGATATCATCTTGCTTTTGGATTTGAGCTTCGAAGAATCGATTATAAGGGAAAATTTAATGTTGTCGCCTGCCATGCCGAGTAACGGGATGGTTCCACTATTACCTGGGCTACGGTAGAAGATTTCAACTCTCTTATCATCATCTCTGGTCTTTCAGAGGTCTCTTTCAACGGTTCAGCTTTTACTTGGTGTAACAACCAAGAAAGCCCTAACCGGATTCTATCTCGTCTGGACAGAGTGTTTAGATCAGAAGGGTGGTTTAACCTTCCTTTCTCTTACTCTATCTCCCATCTCCACCGGACCTTCTCGGATCATGCCATGTCGAGAAGGATTTCCTTTGCCAGAAAGCCAAGATCAAGTGGATCGTTGAAGGAGATTCGAACTCCAAGTTCTTCCATTCTATGATTCTAACGAAGAAAAGCCTTCTTTTGATTCATCGGATTCTTCATTCTGACCTTTCGTTAGCTTCTACCTCTGTTGAAGTAAAAAAGACTATCCTTCGTCAATTCCAATCCTTCCTTCTCTCTCCCTCTGTGACTTTCACTGATCAGTTTATGTTAGATTTTATCTCCAAGATTGTCCTTCCTGAGGATAGCGGAGCTCTTTCCTTTCCTCCTACTTCTGAGGAAATCTAGGTTGTGTTTTCGTATCGAGTAAGGATAGTACGAGTTAGTCTGACGGTTTCAACGGTTCTTCTTCCCAGATGTGTCTAGTTGATCATTCAGGCTGACTTTTGTCTTGACATCTAGTTCTGTTTCTTTAGAGGAACTCTTCCCTAAGGTTGGACTTCCACTAACCTGTTTCTCATACCCAAGGGCGAAAATCCCCACTTCTGTGCGGATTTTCACCCAATCAGTCTGTGCAACTTCTCTAACAAGGTTATCTCCAAGGTGCTGTTATCTAGACTAGCACCTTTTCTCGATCGCATTATCTCCTCTTCTCAAGCTGGGTTTGTAAAAGGATGCCTGATTACGGATAACATCTTTTTATCTCAAGAGCTGGTTTCTCATATTGATCGTAACGTCAGGGGATCTAGTTTATTCATCAAGCTAGACATGGCCAAAGCATATGATTGTATGTCTTGGTTTTTCATTATTAGAGTTCTAGGGGCTTTCGAGTTTCCTGAGCCTCTTATTGATCTTATTTGGAGACTTGTCTCCAACTGTTGGTTCTCTGTTCTCATCAACGGGTCTTCCAATGGGTATTTCAAGTCCAGTAGGGGGCCTTCGTCAGGAAGACCCCCTCTCTTCGACTTTGTTTGTCATCGCCACTGATGCTTTCATTCATGGACTGCACTCTCTTAGGATTGCGGGTAGAATGTATCCCTGGGATTGCTTGTTCATCTCCTCCTTCTCGTTTGCTGATGACATTATCTTCTTCTCAAACAGTAATTGGTCATCCTTTCATCGTCTCATTGCCTTAATCCACCAATATGAGAGGTGTTTAGGCCAATTCATAAATTTGGATAAGAGTTGCTTCGTCTCGACGAAAGACTTACTAATGGATAAACATTCTCTAGTTTCAAGGCTTCATCCCTCCCATTAACTTACCATGGGGTTGCCCTTTACAGAGGAAGGAAACTGAACACTATCTTCGACCCCCTCATCAATCGGGTAATAGTTAAGATTATTCGTAGGAATGCGACTCTCCTTCTCAGGAAGGTCGACTGGTTCCTATAAAATTAGTACTTGGATTCTATATGATCGCATGTCTTCACTACTATGACTCCTACGTCCTCTTTTTTCGTTCTTACCATTCCTTAGCAGCGTCCTTCTTCTAAGGGAAAGAGGACAATGATAATTGCCATCACTGTATTTTTTGGGACATTGTTTTTCATCCTAGGTTAGAAGGAGGTTTGGGCCTTAGAAATTCAAAGGATGCTTGCACAGCCTTTGCTTGTAAGATGTGGGAGAAGTTTAAAGAAAATAACTCCTTTTGGGTGTTGTTTCTCCAAGCCAAGTACCATAGACCCTTGATCTCGGATTACAGCGGTACCCCGTCCTATGTCAGTGAGACGTGGAAACATATGCAATTTGTGAAGTCCTTCACCGACTCTTAAGGGGGTGGAGTCGTGTGGGATAAAGGCCCGTTCTTGGTTAGGGAAGCTTGGGAGTCAGCTAGGTCCAGCTCCTAGGGACAACCTTTTCTTCTTCATTTGGGATGTTCGCATGCCTCCTAAATTTTCCTTCTTTATGTAGAAAACTATTCATAATGGGTTACTACTCGACGGTAATCTTATGAAGATTGGCAGTCCTCTCATGTCGAAGTGCATGTGTTGCAAAGTAGGAAATTGAAATCTAGTGCTCATTTATTCTTTCGGGGAACTTATGCCACCGCTGTTTAGAATTACTATAGGAATTTGGTTGGTCTCTGTGGTAACGTCTCTTCATTTGCTGATTTGCTGAGATTTTGGTGGACCGACATTTCAGGAAAATCGCTTCGTTCTATCCTCTTTTGTCTTGTTCTTTGCATTATTTGCTAGCCTCTTTTATGCTCACGAAATAAGGCAATCTTTGATGAGGCACCAATGGATCCTCCTTTCATAATCCAAAAGGTTAGAAACGATGTTTTCCTAGCCTTTCGTGGCAGGCCTTTCCAGGGAGCTATTGACTGCCGCTCGAGGAGCTTAGTTAGATCTTTCGATCTTTCATCAGGTTTCCTTCACCCCATGCCGGGATTGGTTGACTCTTCCGTGGTTTTGTGTGTGGTCTCAGGTGGGTTTGCATTCCTGTTTTACCTTCACCATCCCCCTTTATATCTCATGTCATGGTTAGTTGTGTAGGTGCTGGATTTCAGGTTTTTGTTTGCATCTACCATATGGATTTCGGATCTCGAGGATAGCTGGAGCCGCTGCACACTAGGAGCTGGAGAGTTGGGCTGGCATCGAGAAGCGACTGCAGCCACTGTTTTTTTCTGGGCTTGAAGTTGTTGGCTTTTCTCAGTCGTTGCTGTGACTTTTCAGATGGGCTTAGAGAGTGGTTCGTTTTCTGGTTGGTTGATCGACTATGCTCATCTTATTTGGAGTTTTGGCGGTTCTGTGTGGTGTTTTGTTGTTTTTTTCTTCGTTTTATGTACCTACGTGTGTTCCACAGTTTTTTGTAGACCTTTTCTACAAAGAAGTTTTCTAAGCCATTGAAGAATGACTGGATTCTCCCTATTGCTACATATATATCCTAAAAAAACAGCAATAATCATGAGCATACCAACAAGAAATATTTTGAAATAATGAAGAATTAGAAGGATGTGTCTGTTGGAGAGAGACTTCAAAAGATTTGATATATTAATATATTGCTGCCATTCCAGTTTCTTACATATTAATACAACCCATACTTATATATTGCATGCCTTACATATTATTGCATGTAGAGTTTTGTAGATAATATGAAATGCCACAAGCTTTGATATACTAAAAGACATGACACTTTGACTCAAAGGACACGGAATTCAGTATTAAACATAAGTTTACATTTTTCAACACCCCTTTCTTAAACTTGTGTCTTCATGACTCCAAGATAAGCTCTTATTCTACAGAAGTCTTCACACTTCAAAGCCTTAGTAAAAACATCTACAGCTTGCACTTGAGTTCTCACATGCTTCTGTTCTATTCTTTTCTCTCAATTCTTTCTCGTATAAAATGAAACCTGGTATCAATATGCTTACTTCTCTCATGAAGAACTGTATTTTTCCTAGTGTAATAGCTGATTTGTTATCAACTTAAATTTCTGTAGCTTTCTTTTGAGGAAAATTCAATGTCTCTATCAATCTCCTTAACCAAATGGCTTGACATATACAAGAGGTTGCTGCTACATATTCAGCCTCACATGTCGAAAGAGCCATAATAGGTTGTTTTTTAGAGCTCCAAGTGAAAGTCGTGTTGCCGATGAAAAACACAAAGCCTGAAATACTTTTCCGATCATCAATATCTCCTCACCAATCATTGTCATTGTAACCATACATTCTGAAATCATTTGAAGCTTCATAAAACAGTCCATGATCCATGGTTCCTTTAACATACCACATAATCCATTTTGCTGCCTTCATATGTGTCAAAGTGGGGCTTCCATGTATCAGCTGATGAGACCAACTCCGTATAGTAAATCAGGTCTGGTACAAGTTAAAAATCTTAAACTTCCAACAAGACTTCTGAATAGTGTTGCATTTGTTGGCTCAGCTGTGTCAAATTTGGAAAGTTTCATGCCACGCTCCACAGAAGTACTAACGGGCTTACATTGCTCCATCTGAAACTCTTTCAATATTTTTCAGCATAAGCTTATTGTGTAATAAAAATTCCTTCATCAACTTGTTTCACCTCAATTCCAATATAATAACTCATCAGCCCTAAATCTGTCATTTCAAATTCTTCATCCATTTTCTTCTTGAATTCTTCAATCACCCTTTGTTCGCTTCCTGTGAATATCAAATCTTCCACATATAAGCAAACAAACATTATGTCTCCATTATCAATTTCTTAGCATATAAACCATGTTCTTGAGGACACTTTGAGAAACCATTTTTCTGAAAATAAGCATCAATGCGAGTGTACCATGCTCTCGGAGCTTGCTTAAGGCCGTATAAAGCTTTCTTAAGTTTTAACACTTTTCCTTCTTTTCCTTTAACAACATAACCAAAAGGCTGTTTAATATACACTTCAGTATCCAAATAGCCATTTAAGAAGGCTGATTTGACGTCCATCTAAAATATCTTCCAATTTTTATGGGCTGCTGCAGCAATAATCAATCGAATGGTTTCCAACCGGGCCACGAGAGCAAAAACTTCATCGTAATCAATTCCTTCTCATTGATGAAAGCCCCTTGCTACAAGTCGAGCTTTGTATTTTTCAAACTCCTCTTGCATATTTTTCTTAATCTATAGTTCCACTTCAAACTTAAAACCTGCTTTTCTTTTGAAGATCCGCCAGCTCCCATGTGTCATTTCTTTTAATTGCCTTTGCCTCTTCATCCATGGCTTTTTTCCACTTGCTGGCATAAGCTGCCTTTTCACAAGAAATTGGTTCTGAATCAGCATATAAACAATATAGATTTGAATCTTCCTCCGTTTCAGCATAAATTTTTGCTAAGCTTCTCGTACGACGTGGCCATTTAGATGAACTATGGGGAGAAACAGTTAAAGGGGAAACTGTATTATAAGGAGGAGTTTGGAGCACATCACCTAAAGTGGTATGATTGTCAGCAGCTTCATTAAACACAGGAAGAAAACAATATTTTTCATCATGAACATTCCAATCCCAACAACCTTCTTCATCAAATTCTACGTCCCGACTAACAACAAGTCTTCCTCTTTTAGGATTATATAATTTGTAGCCTTTTGAGTGTGCATCATAACCGACAAACACTAACTTTTCACTTTTATCAACCAATTTAATTCTTGACTTGTCCGAAACACGAACATAACCCAAGCTACCAAACACTCGTAAATGTGAAATATTTGGCCTTCTTCCGCTCCAGGCCTCTTGAGGTGTAATATTCTGCAAGCCTTTTGTCGGACAGCGATTGCTTAAATACACAACACATGCCACCGCTTCATCCCAAAATTCTTTGGGCATTTGTTTGTGTTAGCCTACTTTGTGAACTAGGCAACACAAAGTCAAGAAACCAACTGTTGAAGAATATTTCAAGTTATGCGACTCCGGTTCGGATCGGAAGGAAGCTCCACAATTCAGATTGATAGCAGCGTATCGGTTCGGATCGAGTAAAATTCTCTGTTCGGATCGGATATCTCTTACTGGATAAATTGGCAAAGCATACCTGATCGGATCGGAAGGCCAATGAATCTCAGGTGGATCGGAAAGCCGTCTGCTTGCCATGACTTCGGAGCGGAGCGGAGTATGATTAGAGAAGAAGAGCCGTCCAAGCTACTCCGGTTCGGGTCGGGTATTCCGATCCGAACCCCCCAACCTGCATGTCTCCGACCCGCACCCATGATCCAGAAAAATCTCCTATAAAGTCGCCTGGAGAACCGGACCGGATGTGACCAATTCCTACCCCTAACGTCCATCTCATTGATGCGTTGTCTGCTTGATGGCCCATCCGAACCCGAAGAGAGGGCGATGGATGACACGTGTTCCGACCCGGATTGCATTTCAGGCAAATTCACACCTATAAATACCCCAGCTAGAGACAAAGAGAGGGATCTTTTTCAGCACTTTTGAGAATCCAAGTACCTCCATCATTCGAATTCCTTCACTCCCGGAAAATCCAAACCATCTTTCATTTCCTGTTTTAATCTTTCTGAGTGAACAAAAGTGAGTTGTGAGCGAATCTTACATTGTATTTGTAATTGAATTACTGAATATAGTGAAAACTAAGTGGACGTAGGCATTTCTTCGCCGAACCACTATAAATCTTGTGTGTTCTTTTTTATTTCTGCTTTACTTTATCTTGTTTCTAATCAATTTGGGTGTTAGAACCACATTTGGGTCTAACATTTTGGTGCTTTCACTGAGAATCCTCATCTAAATTCTTTATTTTCCGGGATCTCTTTCTACTTTTTGGACCGTTGAGTTCAAAGAAGTGAATCCTTAAGCTTCTCCACTTTCTTACATTCGTTGAAGTAATTGTCAAAGACTCATGGCCAGAGGAAAAGGCAAGGAAGTCCAGTCTGTTCAAGGAAATGGAGCTGGTGAAGATCAGCAACATGCTGTTGTAACAAGGTCTAGGGGGCAGAGTTCAGCAGCAGGGAGAATCAACGCAGGAAATCCGAACCGACAGCAAGTGGAAAGTTCCGATCCGATCCGGGTTGGAGACTCTGAAGCAGTGCACTCCCCCAGTCTGAACCGACCCGACTTGCTCGCTGCACACCGATCCGAACAGACACCTCAGCTTCGATCCGACCCGACTTCCTACCTCCGATCCGACCCGATGCTTGGTGAAGCAGGAACATCTACTCGAGCCCCCGCAAATGCTCCAATTCCAGCTGCCAGGGTTGGAGACCAGGACAATTCATCTGCTCCCATCACTCAAGGAGATTTCTCGCGCTTGCTTGATATGCTTGAGAGCACGAGGGAAGCTATGAGAGTTCATGAGCGCACCAATCTCATGATGCAGGAAAATATGAGGCTCATGAGTCGGGAAATCAGCGAGCTCCGCCGGCAAAGAACTCCGTCGCCAGTTCGTCATACACCAGTAGATCAATCTTCATCTTCTGAGGAAGAGAGGCCCCGTGAGCGAAGGCCACTCGAACGACCTCAGAACGTGGAGCAGCTAACGTTTGGATCTTTGGGATCTCGCGAGGATATCGCGCGAGCATTAGGAAACGATAGCCCATCTCGGGGGCAAAGACTCCAGTCCCCTCTTCCCGAGATCGACCGGGAACGCAGGGAAAGGAATCGAGCAGAGGCAGCTCGAAGAAGAAGGGCGTCTCCTGAGCAAGAGCCCCGGAGGAACTCGGACACTAGGGCCAGGGAACCTGAGCAGCCCCTAACTAGTGCCGATGTGCAGGCGATGGTTCGTCGAATTATGTCCGAAAGCCGGAATTATACAAATGAAGACTACGGTATAGAGCGAAGCCATACTCCGTTCACTGACGACATCCTAGACTTCCAGTTCCCCCGACGCTTTAATTTGCCACAGATGGATAAATATAATGGAAGGACTGATCCAGGACAGCACTTGATGCGGTATTCGTGGCTTATGAATGCAGCTGCTGCCCCCGATGAAGTAAAATGCAAAGCGTTCCCAATCTACCTAGAAGATGTGGCTTTATTTTGGTTTACCCGACTTCCTCCTCGTTCAATTTCTAATTACAAAGAACTAAGCGAGCGTTTCATGAACCAGTTCCGATTACATGCTCGAAAGTCCAAGAGCGTTATTGAATTGTCAAGGATCAAACAGGCACCAGGAGAATCTTTAAGGGCATATTTAGATCGATTTAACCAAGCTGT
The DNA here is from genome assembly GCA_030737875.1 of Allium sativum. NCBI lineage: Eukaryota > Viridiplantae > Streptophyta > Magnoliopsida > Asparagales > Amaryllidaceae > Allium > Allium sativum. The sequence goes on from CM060913.1 coordinate 43,229,427, forward strand.
AACTGAGGTCAGTGACCCGCATGAGCCCACTATTCTGATGGCATTGAAGGAAGGAGTCGATCCCGAATCTGAGTTTGGAGACTACCTTTCTGGGAAGACACCCCCGACAAGGGCGATATTCTACGAAAAAGCCGATATTTATCTAAGACGAGAGGAGGCCCGGGCAAACCGGAAGAGAAAGTCTGAGACAGCTTCAAAGGAGAATGTGCAGAGTAATATTGCAGTGAAGCAGTCTGGGGAAAGTTCTGGCAAGGTTGAAGTAAATGTGGGAAACAAGGGTGGAAACAGCAATACTGGAAGCGGGGGAAACAACAACAACCGTAATTCGAACGGTAACAGGAGAAGCAGAAATAGGGGAAGCGACCCAAACAAAAGGCCCCGATTCCAGAACTACGAGAACTACACACCACTGAATGACACATTGGAAAATATTTACCTGGACACGTATAATGTGTTGCAATACAAAAGACCGCCACCTCGTGATTCGACCGAGAAAGAAATGGCGACAGGGAAATTTTGCTTGTTTCACGGAACGCATGGACATTCAACCAATGAGTGTCGACATTTGAGGGATGTAATTGAAAAGCTGCTGCGTGAAGGAAAGTTGGATGAGTACAAGGTTGCCCCGAGGGACAGGGGGCAAGGAGAGCAGGCTCCAAAGCAAATCCTACCTGCTCCTAAGCCTACCGCGCAGCAGAAAGGTAAAGGGATTGTCATCAACTCCATAGTAGGCGGACCCCACCCGGCAATCCGAAGCTTTAGGTCAATGGACCAATATGTGAATGTGGCCAAGCATCTAGATATGAATGAAGGTGACGATTTGGAAGATGTTACCCCCATCAAACAACAAAAAACCATGTTCGATGACGTGGTGTTTCGCAGCCGAGACAACACGGGAATACAATCTCCCACTAATGATCCGTTGGTTATTACTACCGCTATTGGGCCAGCGTTGGTCCATAAGGTATTAGTAGACAACGGAAGTTCCGTTAATATTTTGTTCAAGAAGTCATTTGATCAGATGAAGCTTGAGCCTGAAGATCTGAAACCTTGTGAAGGATGGATTAGAGGTTTCAACGGAGCGACGACAGCTCCTATGGGATATATAGAGTTGCCTGTAACCCTAGGGCAAGGAGAACGTAGAAGAGTGCGAATGCTTCAGTTTGTAGTACTGGACGTAGATTCGCCATATAACGCATTTTTAGGGAGGCCTGCCCTCGCTGAGTTTAGAATTTGTATCGCCCCTTGGTGCTTGTTACTAAAGTTCCCAACCGAAGCCGGGACTGGAGTAATAAGAGGGGATCAGGTTTCTGGACGGGCCTGCTATGTGGCCGAACTGAAGATGTTGATGAAAGGAGTTAATGCTGAGAATAAGGATGCCTCATCTCCCTCAAAGGGGGACTCGGCATAGCAATTAGAGAGGTTGAACCCAAGGGAGTTGCGAAAAGGAACGCCTGAAGACCTGGATCCTAGAAAAGACGAGGAACCGGAGGCTAGGAATGCAACTCCTAATGAAGCAACAGTGGAAATTCCTGTTGATAAAGCAGATCCGACGAAAGTTTTGAAGATTGGTTCCCAATTGGATCCACGTCGTGCTGAAGAGCTGACGAACTTCTTAAAAGCGAACTTAGATGTGTTCGCCTGGACCCATGCTGACATGTGTGGGATATCGCCTTCCGTTATCAGTCACAAATTGAATGTAAATCCGAAGCATCCACCTGTAAAGCAAAAGAGACGCATGCTGGGCCCAGAGAGGTCGGCTGCCCTCAAAGAGGAAGTAGAGAAATTGAAGCAAAATGGATTTATTCGAGATTCGACCTATCCCGACTGGATATCGAATCCCGTTCTGGTAAAGAAGCCAAACGGAAAGTGGCGAACTTGTGTTGACTTTTCAGATTTAAATAAGGCTTGCCCAAAAGATAGTTTCCCACTTCCCAGGATTTACCAGCTTGTAGACTCGACAGCAGGTCATGAACTTCTCTCTTTCATGGATGCATATTCTGGATACAATCAAATTCCTATGCATGTACCAGACCAAGAGCATACAAGTTTCATTACGAATCTGGGATTATATTGTTATGTTGTAATGCCATTCGGATTAAAAAACGCTGGAGCTACTTATCAGCGGTTGGTAAATAGAATGTTTTACGATCAGATAGGAAAAACCATGGAAGTTTATGTGGATGATATGCTGGTTAAATCAAAGCAGTCCTCCAGTCATACACAAGACTTAGCAGAAATGTTTGGTATCTTGCGAAAATACCGTATGAAATTGAATCCTTTAAAATGTTCATTTGGAGTGGCGTCGGGAAAGTTCCTTGGCTTCATTGTGAGTTCCCGAGGAATTGAGATCAACCCTAGCCAGATAGCGGCGATTAGAAATATCAAAGAACCAAGGAAAATTAAAGACGTCCAAAGTCTGGCAGGGAAGGTAGCGGCGCTAAGTAGATTCATCTCCAAAGCCACCGATAAATGTGTTCCATTTTTTTGATTTGATAAAAAGGGGAAAGAAGAACTTCCAGTGGACTCCCGATTGTGTCGAGGCTTTTCAAAATCTGTTAGAACTGTTAGAAAAACCGCCAATCTTATCAAAGCCCGTAGACCATGAAGAACTATTTGTTTATCTAGCAGTCTCGGCTCACGCTGTCAGCACAGTTCTGGTTCGAGAGGAAGATAAAGTACAAAGGCCAGTATACTATGTGAGTAAGAAATTAGCAGCGGCAGAGCGCAACTACCCAAAGATCGAGAAGCTTGCTTATAGCCTCCTGATTGCATCCCGAAAGCTTCGTCACTACTTCCAAGCCCATCCAATAACCATATACACCGATCAGCCGTTAAGACAAGTGCTGCAGAGAACCGAAGCGTCGGGGAGGTTGATTAAATGGAACATAGAACTAAGCCAGTTTGATTTGAATTTTCAACCACGAAAGTCAATCAGGGGGCAAGCTCTAGCAGACTTTATTGCGGAGTTCACCATTCCAGAAGAAGAAATAATCAATGACCAAGCGGTCAAATCTGAGGATAAGCTAGAGATGAATCCGTGGAGACTATATACAGATGGAGCTAAAAATGACCGAAGATCCGGAGCAGGAATTGTCTTAGTCACTCCGGAGGGACGATCGTTATATTACGCCCTACGGTTAGAATTTTCGGCCACTAACAACGACTCTGAGTATGAAGCCCTGATTGCCGGGCTGAAACTCGCTAAAGACCTCGGAGTAAAAGTGATGGATATATTTTGTGACTCTAAGATTGTTGTTTGTCAAGTGCGAGAGGAGTTCGCAGCTCGAGGACCTCGACTTATTACATACCTCAAGAAAGTGAAAGAGCTATTGAATAGCTTAGAACGGTACAACATAACACATATTCCCAGAGCAGAAAACCAGAAAGCGGATAGATTAGCAAAGTTGGCTAGTTCCGACAATCCAGAAGGGACTGAGGTAATTCCAATTGAAACATTGGAATCGCCAAGCTTCGAATCAATGGAAACTGAATTCGTTTTTGAAGCGAAACCAGAGAAGGAGTCATGGATGACTCCAATCAAGAGTTTTCTTAAGAACGGGACTCTCCCATCGAAGAAGAGTGAGAAGAGAGCTGTAGTTCGCAAAGCTGCCAGATATGTTATGCAAGACGATACCCTCTATAGGCAAGGATTTTCTATGCCCCTGTTACGATGTATCGCACACGACGACATCAAGCGTGTACTGAGAGAAGTACACGAAGGTGAGTGTGGAGATCATACAGGAGGTCAAACTTTAGCAAAGAAAATATTGCGGTACGGATACTTCTGGCCTACGATCAACAAGGATGCAGCTGATTATTCACGACGCTGCGATAAGTGCCAGAGATTCGCCAAAATCCCCAGGGCACCATCAACCCAGCTTAAATCGATGGTGAGTCCTTGGCCATTTGCCACATGGGGAATAGATATCATTGGAGTTTTACCGATTGCTAAAGGGGGAGCTAAGTATGCCATAGTAGCCGTGGATTATTTCACGAAATGGGTGGAAGCTGAACCCTTGACTAAGATCACCACAAGAAAGGTGATAAGTTTTGTGGTCCGAAATATTATATGCCGATTCGGAATCCCAAGGACGATTATTACCGATAACGGGACTCAATTTGATAGCACTGAATTCAGAAACTTTTGCCAGAAATATAAGATAGACAAACGATATACTGCAGTTGCCTATCCACAATCTAATGGGCAAGTAGAGGCAATAAACAAGGTAATAAAATCCATCCTCAAAAAGCGATTAGAGCATGCAAAGGCAAAATGGGTGGATGAACTGCCCCTAGCTTTGTGGGCATATCGAACAACGTTTAAAACGGCTACTGGTCATACCCCTTTCTCCCTCTCCTTTGGTTCAGAAGCAGTAATTCCAGTTGAACTGGAAGTTCCTTCCCACAGGGTGACATATTATGACCCGATGACGAATCGGGCACTTTTACTTGAGTCTCTTGATGAAGTCGAAGAGAAAAGAGACGAAGCAGACTTGCGTGCAGCAAGACATCGGCGTCAGATAGCGCGCTATTATGACAAAAAAGTTCGCCTCAGAACTTTTGAACCCGGAGATTTGGTGCTCAAGAGAGTTTTTCCATCCCTTCCTCACCTCGGCCCAAAATGGGAGGGACCCTTTGTCATCCTACGGAAACTTGATAAAGGAACATTCAAGTTAACGACCGTAGATGGCGAAGAAGTCCCTCGAGCATGGAATGCCCAACACTTAATGCGATATTTGGATTAGAAATGCTATACTTTTTGCTGTTTTTCCTGTAAACTCTGTAATAAGGCACGACTTGCCTTGGGAGAATCCGGTGATATGAATAAAGAACTATAAAGTGGATGTAGGCTATGACTTAGCCGAACCACTATAAAAATATTGTGTGTTATTTACTTTTATGCATTTACATTCATTAGTTGTTCTGTTGTGATTATAAAATACAGGACAACTTAGAACCTAAAAGGGTTGAAACAGTTTGGGCATAAAAAGAAGCACAATGATTATTTGTGCAATAAGACATAAAAGAATGAGAAAACGACATTCTTAACTCTAACTCTCCAGAGAAAGAGAGAGAGTATAAAAGCGTCTCAGACTGAGCGCTGAAAAAGAAATTCTACTCTGAACTCTAACTCTCCAGAGAAAGAGAGAGAGTATAAAAGCGTCTCCGACTGAGCGCTGAGAAAGAGGTTCAACTCCGAACTCTAACTTTCCAGAGAGAAAGAGAGTATAAAGGCGTCTCCGACCGAGCGCCGAGAAAGAAATCTTTTCCCGTTGACCGACCGGGGGATAAACAAATAACTGAACTCGAACTCTAACTCTCAAGAGAGTGAGAAAGAGTATAAAAGAAATGCCAGGAAAAACAACAGGTATTGATGATACAGGAAACGCTATCCCGTTAGAGAATCGGGAGCATCCAGATTGCATAGTTAGGCACTGAATAACTTACGGAGATTGACTGGGGACACATGCCCATACACATATCTCCCCTCTTCACAACTTTGTTTCATAACTATAGATATGCATTTTTACATAAGTGCAGAACTGCTAACAAATAAACATTGCAGAAAGTGAATTATTTTTATTTACGAATGAATGAATTTGTACAGGGAAATAACTGAAAAAGAAAGTGCGAAAGTTGCTGATGTAGCAGCACTTATTGATTTACAAAGATGCTAAAAGGACACAGAAGGACCCACTATTTGGGCTTGGAATGAGCCTTTGATTTCTTGACAGCTTTTTCTGCATCTTTTGCTTCCTTCTCGGCTTCAGTCAAGATCCGCTTTGGTTTCTTTTTCCCTGAAGATGTAGTACTGGGGCCAGCAGACTTTTTCCCGGAGGGCGGGGCACTGGAATCGAGAGAAGATTTTTTAGCAAGTTCTTCGGTAATAGATCTAGTGGAAAGCTTAACAACTAACCTTGAACCTGCATCCACAACAGCGAGGGGCTTGAGGACCTTAGGGTCTAATTCTTCAGCCTTTAATTGCAAGCGCTTGTCTTGATCAGCCTTCATGGCAGCCAAGGTAATGTCCTCAGCGCTTTTCGACTCCCCGGTTATGGTAACTTCTGGTTCCTCATCATGCCCCTCGTCTCCTCCGTCGTCTTTTAACGCTGCAATCATTTCTTCGTCATGGGGAGTAGTCACCTTAGTTGATTCACTCCTTTCCCCCAAGTCTGTGGAAGCAGCCTTGTCTTCTCCTTCCTTGACCCTATCAGCGGGCTTTGTCCCAGTGGTAGCTCCTTGAACTACATCTGTCTTCGCGGAGGATTCAACGCCTGCAAAATGAGAAACATCGGTTATCAACTCAGGCGAGAGCAAAGGATTTCTCATTGAACGTTCAATCGTGTAGCCAAAGGTAGTAGTAGCCTTGACAAGTTGAGGAGAAAAGACAGGGATACCTTCTGAAGACTTCTCAGCGGGGGTGACTACTACCTCTGGAGTTATTTCAGGAATGGGAGATAGTAAAGTTGATCGGGGAATTCCCGGGTTTTCGGGATCATACCCTTCCACTTCAGGAGTTACAGGAGCAGAAGAAGAGGAGCCAGCTTCAGGAATGGTTTTCTGTTTAGACTTCCGCCTCTCTTCTTCCATGGCCTCAGCAATTAGGCGGCGACCTTCAGCTAGGCGCTCTGGTTCGTCGTCTCTCAAGTACTTCTCCATCAACTTATCTTCGTCGAGGGAATCGACCTTAAGCTCTTCTTTTTCCCACTCAACGATTTGATTCCACACATGAACCAAGGTGGATGGATAGTCCTCGATCCAGGAAATGTTTCGACGACGAATAATGTGCGCAAAAAATTCGATCATTAGCTCCCCGAAGCCCTGAATATCGGCCTCCGCCTCTGATAGCTGTTTGCGGGTTTCCTCCGCAGATTTAATAGCGCATTCAACGTTGCCCTCAGCCAGAGCAGCCCTGTTTTCCGCCTCTAACAATTTTGAAGCCAAATCAGCGTTTTTCTTTTCTAACTCAGCACTCCTTTTCGCTAACTCGGCATTCTTTTGCTCAAGCTCAACATAAGCGAGACGTGTCTTAGCGGCCTCTGACTTGGCTTCGTCAGCTTGCTTCTTCAACTCGGAGCGTTCCTGAGTGTGGGATTCTAGCAAATCATGATAGCGCTTTTGCATGTCCTCAAACTGTTGTTTGAAGTTAGAAGCGTTCTTCTGAGCAATAGCTAGTTGAGCTTGAGTATCTTCTAAATTTTTTCCTAAGGTTTTTAGGGCCTTAGCATCTTCCTCTGCAGTTTTGTGCATTGAGTCAGCATTTGTCATTAGCGTGCGAATGATCCTAGAGAGAGTGCGGGAATACTTGAACATTTCGGTATATTGTTTTTCCACCAAATCAATTTTTGCTCTGGCTTCCTCTGCCCAATTAGAAGAAATAGGTTCAAGGGAAGGTAGAAAGGTCAGAGTCTCGAAGTAGTGCTCGGGAAATTGCTCCTTTAAGTATGCCAGCCTTACGGCGGTTCCCGCATCTGGTGGAGGAGGGGCTAGGATTGTTAGTTCAGCGTCCCTTCTCGAAGAAGATTCTGTAGAACCCTTGTCTGTCCGAGGTCGCTTAGTAGCAGGGACTTTTTGCTTGCTTCTAGCCCCAGTTTCCTTTGGAGGTGTTTTCTCTCTGCTTCGCTTTTCATGGGAGGAAGTGGAATCCCTAGATTGTGGTCTATCCTCCTCCCTACGACCTTGATAGCTTTTGTATTTTTCCTGTTCCGGTCGAACTGGTGAGCGGGAGCGTGAGGATCGAGATCGATAAGGATCATAGGGTCTCCTTTCCTCCCTGCCGCGGTCATCCCGGCGGTTATATTCGGCATCCTGGGGAGGATTAGACATGCTGCGGCGAAGCTTCCTTATGTCATAAGAGGATCGAGACATTGTACCTGCACGATAAGTTAAACGAAGTTTAGAATCAGCGGATCCATGGAAAGAGAAGTGCAATGAATGCTGGTGCTACGGTGCAAAGTGCATCCTATGTAGTGTATGTGTCCCCCCAACCAACCCGAGTCTGAAGCTAAAGTGGTGCGGGCAGGCTCTTTGGCCTTAGCAGGAGTAGTCTCTTCAGAAGAAGTGAAAACTAGAGGGTCCTTTCTGAAATCTTCTGAAGTGTATATAGCCTCGGGTAAAGGGAGATCCCCCAAACCCTGAAATATGTGCTCGTCGGCGCTAGGAACATTCCCTTCGGAAGCGTGAAGTGGCGACCCTTGGGGAGATTTTGATTTGTCTGCCGAGGTAGTTTCCTCGGGGGCAACGTACCCTTCACGATGTTTTTTGGCCAGATTAGCCAGCTCATCGTCTTGAGTGGAAGAGGGAGAGGGTGAAGTTTGAAGAGAAGCTGCAGGAATCCCCGAGCCTTCTCCTATTTCTGGAACTGTTTCCACTGGAGGGATATATGCATAAGGGACTGTCCCATGACCGATGCTACGGTGGACGGATAGCAGCCCGTGAAAATGAAGGTACTCATCTTTAAGAACCTCGTCAATAGTAAGGAATTTTTGGTCGCCATTGAGGAGACGGTGCATTCGATCAAAGAACACTTGGTCTGATACCTGTTTGGGATTATCGACTGCAAATAAAAAGGAAAAACCGGTCAGGGTGATGATTCAAGTGTCTAGAATCCAGGGTCAGAAAATCAGTGCTTTACTTGATTTTATCCATCTTCTGGCGCATCCAGGCTGTTGCTTTATATAGAACCACTCCAGTCTGGAATCTCCAGCCTTGCTGCTAAACGGCGTAGAGATTATCTTCCTCTTTGGGACCGACTCAAAGTAACAGAAAGAAGGGGTTTCTCTAGTCCGGTGTTTGAAATTATAGAAGAAATGAACGTCGTCAAACGTAAGCTCCACGCCTAGAATTTCACGATATGCTATGAATAAGGTATGCAAATAGGCATATGAATTGGGATGCAGTTGCATGGGGGCAATCCGCATTTGTCTTAAGAAATCGACGATGAAAGGCGAGAAAGGAGGAATAGCGCCAACCATGCACATCAGACGAGTGACCGTCATATATCCTTCTGGAGGGTTATGTGGACGATCAGAACGTGAGGGCACTAGAGTGTCTTTCTTCATTATTCCATACTTCAAGCAAATTCTCACGAGTCGGTCATTGTCAATTGTTGACTCTACGGAATCTGGAGGTGATTCCAATATAATGGCTGAGTCGAATTCATCGGGTGCTCGGGTGTCACCAATCCCTCCTTCCTCCTCAAAGCCTAGGGAAACTTCATTTTCTGAAGACACTTCACCGCTTTCCCGATGACCAGCTCCGTAATCCGGACCCTCGCTGTCCCATTCTGGGTCAGATGAAGAAGATATATCCTCGAGAGTGGTTTTGTGGGAAGTTTCTGGAGCTTCTTTCCTCTCAGCTAGACGAGAAGAGCGTCTGGGCCTCATTGTCATGGAACTATTGAAGAAGCAATAGCACGAATTAGAGTGAATTATCCCGTGTCCCCTTTTTGTGTATGTGTGTGAACTAAAGTGTGTGCAACAAATGCGGGAAGTACAAAATAAGAGTACAGCAGTGTAAGACGAAGCTTTAAAGAGAAGGTGATAGTCAGAATTGTTCTTAATTCTCGTTCATGTTTACAAGGCACTATCCTAACTGTCCGCGAGGCATATTCGTCTAGAATGAGTGTTAGTTGAATTAGTTGAGTGGTCTTTATGTGTCAAGTTCAATATGTTCGGGTCGGTTCGGATATACATATGATGACTAGCTCGACGCAGGCAAAGATAACAGTCGGTTCGGATGCCTCATTAAAGCGAGGACAGTTCAAGACAAGGGAAGCAACGGATGCAGAAGCGGAACTGATCCGTTCGGGTCGGGTAGCCCGATCCGAACCGAACCAGCATCACCTAACCGACCCGTTTACTTCAGCCTCTTATCCCATTCGCTTTTCCGACCCGAACCGCCTTTCCCTTTCCTTTCCATCTTTTCTAAGAACGAGACCTGAGCCGACATTTTCTTTCCTCCCGTCTTTCTAAGGTGTGCAATCCGAGCCGATCCCCTTTCCTTTTCCTTCCTTTTTTGGTCCTCCGTCTTCTACCCGAACCGACTCCAGATAGTCACCACGCTCCTCATCTTCTTCCTCTTTCCCTCCTTTCTCACAAACAGGTCCATTTTATCATCAAGGCCATCGTTGAGGATAAAATTTGCCCTCTCCAGCCTCGCAATGTCTTGAAGCGATAGCGCATCCACCAGTGGCGGCGGGGGGTTCAAGCAAAGCCTACGATTAAACCATCCTAATCCAACGCTAATTGAAATCAAGAACGTTTATTACGATGTTATTCGAGTTTAAAAAGCTACCTATGTGATTGGTTTGAGGAATCAACAAGAAAGGAATTCGGAGTTTTAGAGTTTTTAAGATTTTCGATGCTTGGGTCCGAGCCGCAATAGAAACGAAGAAGAAAGAAGTGAAGACGGTGATGAGTTTATATAGAGAATGGAGTTGGCTCTTCGTCTCCCTTTTTTGTCTCGCCCGATCGGACCGGGGTGGAAGCCCAATAGCACAACTCTCTCTGAAGGCCCAGTGTTTAAGAACTAAATCCACGAACACGCTTCGGATCGGAATCCGAGCCGAATGGAAATTTCACACGTTGATTTAGCATCCGACTCGAATTGAAGAGAAGGGAAGTAAAAGGAGCATACCTACAAGAAGCGTTACACGGCTAGTAGAGTTCCCAAATTTGCTCAGAAATGAAGAAAAGCCACTCGGATCAGACGCCGAACCGAATGGAAATCGATGCATTACCCTTGACAATTCTGGTTGAACGACATCAAAGGACGCTTTGTACAACGAAAGCATCCTTTGAGGGGGCAAAATGTTAGCCTACTTTGTGAACTAGGCAACACAAAGTCAAGAAACCAACTGTTGAAGAATATTTCAAGTTATGCGACTCCGGTTCGGATCGGAAGGAAGCTCCACAATTCAGATTGATAGCAGCGTATCGGTTCGGATCGAGTAAAATTCTCTGTTCGGATCGGATATCTCTTACTGGATAAATTGGCAAAGCATACCTGATCGGATCGGAAGGCCAATGAATCTCAGGTGGATCGGAAAGCCGTCTGCTTGCCATGACTTCGGAGCGGAGCGGAGTATGATTAGAGAAGAAGAGCCGTCCAAGCTACTCCGGTTCGGGTCGGGTATTCCGATCCGAACCCCCCAACCTGCATGTCTCCGACCCGCACCCATGATCCAGAAAAATCTCCTATAAAGTCGCCTGGAGAACCGGACCGGATGTGACCAATTCCTACCCCTAACGTCCATCTCATTGATGCGTTGTCTGCTTGATGGCCCATCCGAACCCGAAGAGAGGGCGATGGATGACACGTGTTCCGACCCGGATTGCATTTCAGGCAAATTCACACCTATAAATACCCCAGCTAGAGACAAAGAGAGGGATCTTTTTCAGCACTTTTGAGAATCCAAGTACCTCCATCATTCGAATTCCTTCACTCCCGGAAAATCCAAACCATCTTTCATTTCCTGTTTTAATCTTTCTGAGTGAACAAAAGTGAGTTGTGAGCGAATCTTACATTGTATTTGTAATTGAATTACTGAATATAGTGAAAACTAAGTGGACGTAGGCATTTCTTCGCCGAACCACTATAAATCTTGTGTGTTCTTTTTTATTTCTGCTTTACTTTATCTTGTTTCTAATCAATTTGGGTGTTAGAACCACATTTGGGTCTAACAGTTTGCTTTTTAGCATACTACGAACCATATTCAAGATAGTTCAGTTTTTTCGCTCAACAACGCCGTTTTGTTGAGGTGAATATGGAATGGTCAAAGGACGTCGAATGCCGTGAGATTAGCAAAAGTCGTTGAATTCATTATAAGTGAACTCTCCTCCACAGTCGGTTCTCATAGCTTTAATCTTAAGGCTAGTTTCATTTTCAACACGAGCTTTGAATCTTTTGAATAATTCGAAGGCCTTTGATATTTTTTCAGAAAATAAACCCATATTTTACGGCTATAATCATCAATAAAAAACATAACATAATTCTTCTTACCAAAGGAACTCAGTTTAATAGGTCCGCAAACATTTGCATACACCAATTGAAGTGGCTCAATTGCTCTATTCAACAATTCTTTAAAAGGACCTGGGCAGTTTGTTCGTCTCTTTTCTTTAGTCTTTCTTCATGGGCTTGTAATGAACCCAAGAGTTGATCTACTCTCATCGTCTCCAAATCTTTCGACTCCTCAATGGCAGCCACAACATAATCAAACTTGGGAATCAACGAACGAAGAATTTTTTTCAATTACAAGAACACTTCCTGTTGAAACTTTTAGAGGAGGAAGATGAATTATAAGAAAGAAGGAATTTTTTATTGCTTTTATTGATTGCTTTTATTTCCCTTTATTTTGGCTTGGTACAACATTGATATTGCTGCATACTTCTTGATTACAAATGGATGAGTACATCTCAATTTATATTAGGGAAAATCTCTAGACTATTCTTTTTTAGATTCTTCCTAAATTTTATACTTTCTTAATATTTCTTCGCATTACATATTTATTTAGTCTAGATTTTTCCCTTTCCACAAATGCAAACATAATCTCACTAATTATCATTTCCATTAATGCAATAAATGTTTCCTTAAAACCAAGTTTATTTCCAACATCCCCTCATAAACTTGGTTTTTCAACTCATACCAAAAGTTTTAGTTTTTGTATTTTACGTGCTTTGGTAGAAGTATAGAAATCATCCAAGCTTTCCTTTTTCTTCTCTTCTTTTTCACCATGAACATCTTTAACATGATTTCTTGAATCTTTGTTGCAAAACTCCGTTCATCTTGTCCTTCTTCATTGCCATAAAATACTCCAAAAAGTAAGCTCATCAAATTCCATCTTGGTCCCGCATCATAAATTTTGAATGAATCATATATAATATCTCTCCATTGAATTTCTTTGCGTTTTTCCAAAGTTTGACAATCACAATAGATTTCAAAATACTTTGATTGAAAAACGAAATTGTTGAAAAAAGGATTGATATCATAATTGCACACCACTTTTTTCTCACTTTCATAAAATTCATACCTAAGCCCTTTCATTTTCCGTTTTGTTGTTTCTCCTTTTACCTTTTCTTTATTTTTTATTTCGTTTTCTTTAAGAACAACCTTATTTTTTGCATCCAACTGGGATGGAAGACATGCTTTAAGGTCGTTTACTTGCCTTTTGAAATTTTCTGTTTCTTTGCGTACCTTAGAAATTTTTTTAGCTTCTCCAATGGGTGCCACCTTCTAACCTCAAATCCTCGATATGCAGACTGAATAACAGTCGCTGCATCAGTGTCAAAAAACATCCTTTTACTGCTTGACCTCTCATTTGTCTTCTCAGATGGTTCCACGACCTTCTCCCCCTCTAATTTCTCTATCTTCATTAATATTTTTGTATCTTCCTTCTTCTCATTATCCTTTTCTTCATAAGCTTGCAATGAGCCTAAAAACTCCTCTATAGCCATGGTCTTTAAGATTTTTGTTTCTTTAATGACAGCGACAATACGTTCAAACTTTGGATCTAATGACGTAAGAATCTTCTCCGTGATTCTGACATCATCTAATTTTTCACCATTTCTTTTCAAATTATTAGTAACAACTAAAAATCTTGAAAAATAATCAGAAAGAAGTTCACCTTCTTTCATATGTAGAGATTCAAATTCTCCTGTTAATGTTTGAAGACGCACCTTTTTGACTTGATAAGATCCCTTGTAAGATATCTGAAGCTTTTCTCATACTTCTTTTGCTGACTTTGCTTCCGCAATCTTTTCAAAAATGTCATCGTCCATTGCTTGATAAATTAGACAGAGAGCCGTCTTGTCTCTAATCCTTGTGTTTTCCAATTCATCCCTTTGGGTTTGAGATAGACTATCTTCGTCTACTTGTTCGGTATAGCCTTTTTCAACTATCTCCCATAGATCATATACTCTAAGTAGAACCATCATCCTTAAACTCCAATTATCATAGTTAATCTTGGTAAGCATTGGAATTGGTGCAGAAACGCTGTTATTCGCCATCTTTTAGGATCTTCTAGCTCTGATACCACTTTGTTGAAACTTTTAAAGGAGGAAGATGAATTATAAGAAAGAAGGAATTTTTTATTGCTTTTATTTCCCTTCATTTTTGCTTGATACAACATTGATTCTGCTTCATACTTTTTTATTACAAATGGATGAGTACATCTCAATTTATATTAGAGGGACTATTCTTTTCTAGATTCTTCCAAAATTTTATACTTTCTAAATATTTCTTCACATTACATATTTATTTAGTCTAGATTTTTCCCTTTCCACAAATGCAAACATAATCTCACTAATAATCATTTCCATTAATGCAATAAATGTTTCCTTAAAACCAAGTTTATTTCCAACACTTCCACCTTCTCTCCATACCTCTTTAGTTGATTCACTACTGTCAAAAGCCTGTTAAAAAATTCTTCTATAGATTCAGAATCCTTTATCTTGATATTTTCATACTCACCTCTTAAGGTTTGTAGCCGCTTTTTAATCACTTTATCTTTCCCTTTAAAAGAATTTTCAAGAACATCCCATGCTTCTTTTGCAGTTGATGCATCGGAAATTTTCTCAAACATAGTCTCATCCAAGCACATATGAATGAGAGAAAGAGCTTGTTGATATCTCTTTCTGGCTTTATGAAATGTGTCTCTTTTTGCAGCCGTCATCGTACCTTCATTTTGTGGTTTTTCATACCCATTCTCTACAATCTCCCACGCATCTTATGACCCCAACAAGACTTTCATTCTGATGCACCAATTATCATAGTTTTCCTTTTTGAGTTTTGGAAATTGAAAGGGAAGCATTTCATTCATCATGAATCAATTTTAGCAGGTTCTGATACCACTTTGTTGGAGAGAGACTTCAAAAGATTTGATATATTAATATATTGCTGTCATTCCGGTTTCTTACACATGAATACAACCCGTACTTATATGCTGCATGCCTTACATATTATTGCATGCAGAGTTTTCTAGACAATATGAAATGACACAAGCTTTGATATACTAAAAGACATGACACTTTGACTCAGAGGACACGGAATTCAGTATTAAACACAAGTTTACATTTTCCAACAGTGTCTACTCACGCTTAGAATGATGCCAGTGATTACTTGGGTGCTCGGCAAAGGTGAACAGAAGCGTGCTCTAATACAAGGAATGCTTTCTATTTATGTTATACATGTGGCTGTTTTATTCAATACAAAGGCTCTACTTTATTTCATATCAAGTGTTTAATAGATAGATTGGGACCAATCTTTAGTTATGACATACCTTGTTCGAGGATCAACTAACCCTTGTATGGTTTATCGAGATCGAATCATGGATTACTACTTGTTTGTGAATGATTCATATTATATTTTTAGGGCATATAATTATTCTAAGGATGTAGTAGCAATAGAGAAATAAGGGTAGTGGATTGTATGAGGATGTTTGTAATGTAAGTACAGATGATGGGTGTAGAATGGACTTAGTCTGCCTTTCTAATAATGAGATGAGAATTAGCTTCATACATTTGCTCAAGATCACATAATATGAGTTTTAATCTATGCTTGCAGCTAGGGTTTATTCGAGTATTCTTGGATTACCACAAAATAAGGAGATTGAATTCCATATATATTTGGTGAAGTAAGCCAAACCCTTCATTCTACAATTGAGGCATATGATGTCAAAAAGTAAGAGGATTCTAGAAAGAAAAGTTAACGATCCATTATAAAGTGGGTCCACTAAATTGTGTAAATATGCGTTTGGAACACCTATTGGTTTTGCGGCTAAGGAGAATAGCATTTCGACTTTGTGCTTTGATGACAAGTTCAACAAGGCGATGAAGAAGAAACTATGTACACTCTCATGTATTGATGACTTGTTCAATTAGAGAGTTAGGGTGCTATTTCAATTGGATATCAAAGTGTTGGTTCACCAACAAAGATTGGTAGAGGAGAGAACATTATAATTTTTCTTACACCATCGAGTTTTCTATGAGCGGTTGATCATGCCATCTAGGTTAATCTACACACTGACATTCTTTATTAATCTTATAAATTGTGCCTCCATAGATTAATTAACTAAGTTTTTATCTATGTTCATAGATGATATCTTATTTAGGCTTAGAGGAAGAATACAAAGAGCACTTAGGAATTGTATTGGAGATGTTGAAGAGCATTGATTAAAGGAAACATTTTTGAGGTGTCAGTTTTGGAGGAGTGAGGCGAGGTTGTTAGGTCATGTTATTTTTGAGATGATCGTTGTTATAGTTCCTGTAAAGCTGATAGCAATACATGATTTTGACAGACCCAAAAACGCTATACATGTAGGAAATTTCTTTGAACTAGTATGGTACAATATAAAATTTATTAGTTGCTTCTGCAAGGTAAAAACGTAGTTAACAAAACTTTTCCAAAAAATATGACCTGTTCCTGACATTGAGGTGCGTGCATGCATTATTGATTTTGAAGGAAAGGTTAATGAATGCAACAATATTAGTTATTTCGAGTGGAAATAAGGGGTTAACAGTATTATACTAATGCCTGTGGTATCAGATTAAGTGCACTGTTGATGTAGAAGTGGTAAGTTGTCACATATGCTAGCTGATTGCTAAAAACATAAGAGAAGAATTGTCCAACTCACGATTTTAAGTTAGCGAGGATAGTGTTTGTTTTAAAGATATGTAGTCATTATTTGATTAAAAAGAGGTTCAAAGTGCATACTGTCCATGAAGTTTGAAGTACCACTTCTCTTAGAAGGACTTTAGTCTTGCTTAGTAGCAATAGTTTGAGTTCTTCGCCTTAGCACCTACACACTTGATAATGGCAATATAGTCTCTAGTTCTTTATGAAGGAGACATTCCAGCTTGGCAGTGATGTAGCTGGAGTGCAAGAAACCTGGTTATATTTATATTTATGACATCAAACTTCAATATGTGCTTGAGATAGAGATGTTACCTTATTTTATTAGACATAACTTGGTCGACTAAATCTACATTGTTTGGTGATGGGATGTTATACTATAAGAGGTCTTGGAGAATTGTTAGATTTTGAGTTATAAAGCAACAGTAGTTTAACCTTGATGGTTGGTTCTGTAAGGATGTCAAATCTTAAGTTCCTAATATTATTGGGTTGAAGTATGAGCCACTACGAGATTGCCATCATTTGGGATTGACAACACATCTCGATGGAAACACAATATGGGTCCGTTCGCAGCAAGATTTTGTCACGTTGAAAATTTTGGTGGCGTCCGACGCGTCCGATGCCAGCACATTTCTCTCCGTCCACATGGAATGATTTACGAACATGAGAAATCGAGGTGTATGCATCGGACGCGTCCGATGCAAAGGTATTAAAATACCTAAACCTGTTTAACAATGAAATGTGTAGCACAGACCAGGGTTCAAGTCATACATACCATAGCTATGTACTTATTTTTTATTGTTTTTTTATTTTCAGTTAACATATCTAGTTCAGGGATCAAGTCACACGTAGGGCTCTTTAATTTCCAGTCATATTTTCTAGTTCAGGGATCAAGTCACACATAGACTGTTTTGAAGTTTTGGCCTATTTGTTAATGCTAAAAGTTAGTATTAGAACAACCAGGTTAATCAATAATGGAACATTGGTTAAGAACACTAATTACCCCCATTTAAAAATTAATGTTTAATTAATTTAAAACAAACAAATTAACAACTAAGTACCCTCTATTTAAAAATTAGTAAAGGCCGGAAAAGGACGTTGCTGCATTCATCTTAGTATGCATGAATTGCAAGATGCTAAAGGAAGAGCAGAAGAAGTCACCACTTAATATTCCCAATTGGAAGTGGGTATAGATATCAATGGACATCATCAATTGGCCACCAAGGACAAACTAGGTTATAATAACATTTACGTCACATGGTAGATTAACGAAGAGTATTCAACTCGTATTCTCTAAATCTAGTAGAAGGACATCCAAACCGATTGATTTATATGTGAACTGGATATTGGGATTTCATTGTGTGCCATGGAAAATTATACTTAATGAGAATTATACTTAATGAGAACCTTTGTTTACTAATGGGTTTTTGGAGTGCTTCCATGAGCCATTGGGGATAGAGCTAAACTTGTATAGATTATCACATACAAACTGATGCGTAGACCGATACGATGAATTATATCTTAGAGGATCTCTAATGGGCTAGCATTCTTGGTTTTTGAGGCCATGAGACGGTCATTAGCATTTAGTAGAGTTTGTATACAACATACTCATCAGTCCAACGTTAGTATGACACCATTTGAGGTGTTATATAATTGACCATGCAATTTTCATTCAAGTTGGTGGGGAGGCTAAAAATGGTACTGGAGACATATATGATTAGAGAAATCGTGAAGAATATTAAGATCATTTGGTAATAAATAAAGCTACTTAAGGTGGGAAAAAGGCTACAAGGACAAGAAAAATGAGATCTATAGTTCTGTTTTGGCGATATGATATTTGTCAAGATCTCTTCAATGAAGTATTTGTTTAATTTGGTACTAAAGGGAAGTTAGAACTGGGATACATAGTCCATTTATGGATACTGGCAGGATTAGCATCCTCCTTTATAAATTTTACTTGTTCCAAAAGATGGTAGTCGTGCACAACAAGTTCCACATTTCTCATTTAAGGAAGTTTATGCACGACTCAAGCTGATAGCTGATCCAAATCAGCTTAACGATAGCAAGATCAAACCAGATGCTTTGAAGCTTCACTTGCTTATTCGTATTAATGGATAAGATAGAAGCATCTTAGGAGGAAGGTGATGGAGTTGGTGAAGGTCCGACGAGGGATGTGTGTGTGTGTGAGAGAGAGAAGGCGATTGCATAAAGGATACTTAGTAGTGTATGAGAACTACTTATCTGGAGCTCTTTTCATGGTGAATCTATCTATTTATTGCATTTACTTTTACCTTTGATTTCAGATATCATTGTTCAGTATCTTGTATATTAGAGTAAACATAGATTGTAATTTTTGTTTATGCATGAATGTTTGTTGTTTTATATGGCTACTCAAAATCATTAGGCATGTAGACATATTATGTTTGTCTTTACCTTGGTTGTATTTGGAACTTTTTAGGCATAAAATTCCTGTAGAAAAGAGAATGCAACAACCTATATTTTAGGGGATCCAAAAATGTTATTTTTAGATTCATATTGGGTGGTATGGCATTATAATTTTAAGGGATGTTGAGTAGTTACGTATTTCGTTTATAGAATGGTTTTACTACTAAAACTTTAAATGTTTATACCTTTCCATATAAGTGGAATAAGTATCCGGAACAAATACTATTGGATAGATATAATGGTTCCCTTTTTCGTAGAGATGGTCATAATAGAAATTTAGACTTATCATTTGAGATGTGAATACTTGAATTTAGAATGTTGTTGATATGGCTTAATGAGCACCTAGGAAGTTTTGAGGGCAACTCTAATAATATATTTTGGGTTTGGTAATTGTTATGTCTGAAATGTTCATCCCTAAGACGTTCTCCTTCATTTTAAAATAGATGTAAACAACAATTTCTTTTTTAAATCTACTCTAATTTCTTTTAAGTCATGCCAAATTCTTATGTCAAGCGTGGAAAAAGAAGGGGACTAGTTAAAGCCTTTCAATTCTTAGTTTTTTGAAGAGAAAAGTTTGTCTTTGTGTTTATTTTTAAATTTGTCTTGTTTTGCACGAAAGCCACTACTTTTTGGCTATTTTAGGAGTGATTTATCGTCTAACATTTTACTATATATGGATCTTTAGGTTTTGACATATTTTGAACCCAACTTTTAAGTCAAAACAATATCTTGGCACTACTTTAAAACCTTACAAACAATAACTAAATGATTTAAAGAGCTTTAATAATGTAACTTAAAAGTGTATTTGTCTTTGTACGAGATAGTTTATGTGTTAGACGCAATATATGTTGATTTTTTATTCATTTTTGCGATAATTTCATGTTATGGTGATTTCAAATATGTTTTCATGGTTATTAATCACTCTAGGCACATGTCATAGGTTCTGTTGATTGTATACCTGGACACCAGATATTTTACTTCGGCTGTACTACACTCGTGTAATGGCGATAATAGTGGATTACTGTATACCTGCTTTGTACTAACCCTTTTGATGCAGGAAATGTCAAATATGGTCCTACATACCCTATATCCTTCTTGCTACATGTAATTTTTGTAATGTTTCAAGATGATCTTTGAAACACCCGCCTCCGTTAAGGTCACTCACTAAGGGAATGCCTTAACTTTGGTGGAGCACTTTGGGTAAAAGATGCAGATCAATTACAAGACAGACAAATAAAGCAGCGGAAAATGAAACTTTACTTTATTATAAATCAGCTTATACAAAGATTGTTTATAATACGAAAGTATCTATCTTGTTTAATGAAATAAAGGAGTATAAATGACAATAATATTCCCCAATAGAGCAAAGCAAGCCATAGCTGAAATGGGACTGAGTCCAAAGCAACACATGATGATCTTGAAGCAACAACAATCCAAGCTAAGAAGAAGTGTTTCCTCCCTGACTACCTGGGTGGGGGGGGGGACAGAAGAAAAGAAGACGAAAGAAAACAGAGTCAGACATAAAGCCTGGTAAGTTCAGTTACTTTCAGCATGTGAACAGGTAAAAACAACATGACATGAATTAACTGGATACAAGACATAACCATAATAATAAGGATAACAAGATAACAAAGGATAAGCATAAGATATGATAAGGCAAGATAAACTGGATGCGCTTCTACTCTTTCTCTGCCTCGCCACTACCCTGTTATTCGGATTTCTATGTCTCTGCACCACCTAACTAGTGTCCCAACTAGTAATCTGTATCCAGTAATAATAATTACAACGTGATCCCAATCCCCGCAATTATGGTAGCCTTCAGGTGTACATCGATTATGAGGATTCCACCTCAGTAAGCCCAATTTCCATGAATATGTTCGATGTACCCTTACTACCTATCGATCGGCTCCCTACTTGCATTGATGTTCCATGTGTCACACGACCCCCACTTGATTGTAGATACCTACGCTGGTCCCACCATGGGGTGTATCAAGTCCCATGATAGCGACCCGACACAATTCTAGAGTGTATACTACTGATGCCCAGTGCCTGCTTTTTCTGCTCCGAAGTGTGTACACGCCCGCACTCCGTTAGAACCTACACTGCCGCACCAACCGCCATTGCTTTGACCGCTTGTAATCAGCCCAATAATCGCGCCCCACCCCGCCTAGTTTCAGGGTACCATGATACACCTATGTGGGTTACTGCTGAAATGGGTCTCTGTTACTAGGGTTTCCTAATGGTTAAGTTTGTGGGCCTATATTTACTGATATTACCCACCAACCCTGACATGTACTCAACCCTTCTACCGATTCAAGCATCTGTATTTAATGTTTAAGTTTTGTGGGCCTATATTTACTAATATTACCCACCAACCCGACGTGTACTTAACCTTCCTAAGGATTTAAGCATGTATATTAATGGTTAAGTGTGTGGGCCTATATTTACTGATATTACCCACCAACCCGATATATACTTAACCCTCCTACTCGTCACGTCATGTTGGTTAAGTGTTTCTTATTAACTTAACCTTTTCTCACTTATCATGTTGGATTGGTAAAGTGTGATTTATTAACTTAACCCTGTTCATTCACCATGTTATGTTGGTTAAGTGTTCACATTAACTTAACCCCACTCGTTTACCCTGTTATATTGGTTAAGTGTCACCAATCAATTCAAGCTAACTTAACCCATCTACTTGTCATATTATCATGGTTAAGTGTTGTTCTCTTGTATTAACTTAACCCCACCACACGTCATATTATATATATATATATATATATATATATATATATTGGTTAAGTGTTACCTTGGTCAGCTTAACCCTACCATCTGTTCAATTAACATGTTATAATGGTTAAGTGTTCTAAATTTACTTAACCTCACCCACTTGTCCAATTAACCGGTTATAGTGGTTAAGAGTTCTAATTTTTCTTAACCTCACCATCAGTTTAGTTAAAATGTTGAATTGGTTAAGTGTTACCTTAATTAACTTAACCCTACCAAATCTTGTCTTAGCTTTAATTCATTTACTAATGCACCAACCACTCACATTAGACAGGTATTGTTGCGGTCATTGGATGTGCCGGTCGGTTCCAGGCAGCTTTACACCGCAACTCAGTCTAACCTCGAGTTCTTATTGGGCTCAATGCCTTAACCTCTCACATTAGATAGGTATTGTTGTGGTTACTGGACAACCGGCCGGGTCCGGGCAGTTTTACACTACAACTCAATCTAACCTCGGGTTAGGCATATTCATATTTTCTACAATGTACACATTTCTCATTTAGGACAAATTCTATATGTAAATTATTCCTAATTTACTTATGCCATAATTACTCTTTTAGTGTGCATTATCAGCATTTATTATTATGGCCCACGTTCCCTCTAAATCATGTTTATAATTTTTGGTATGTAAATTATACCAAATTTGTAACAACCCACACCCGTTAAGGTCACTCACTATGGGAATGCCTTAACTTCGGTGGAGTATTTTAAGTGAATATAGAACAGAAAAATTACAACAAGACAGATATAAATAATACTTGAAATCTAAAACATCATTTCATTGCAGCAGAAGATAAACATGTTTGGTTACATATCAAAACCAACTAAAACAAGAGTCAAGTACTAAATATCCATCCTGATAAAACATAAGTACATAATCCCACTACATAACTAATAGCCATAATAGAAAAGATAAGCTGGGCTTTACATCACGGTCCAAGCTCCAAAAGATAGATAAAGCAATCTGATCAAAGCCCACTAGTGCTAGGCCCACTCTAAGAACCTGAGGGTTGGGAAAAAGATAAAAACAACAGGGTCAGACATATGTCTGAGTGAGCCCTATAACTTTAACAATACAATCATTAAAGTAATTAGGGTATGATATAAACTTGGTACGGTGATGACTGGGGATAAATGACTACACTAAGCAGCCAACTAGACATAGGATGAACTAAGATAACGGTAAAGACACACATATCCACCCAAGGATAAATACTACACTGCACCACACCAGATCTACCCACCCAAGGGTAATTCCTACACTGCACCACACCAGATCTACCCACCCAATGGTAATTCCCAACTTAAAGATTGATCCCACTAAGTGTACTTAGTAATCTTAATAGTAGTCTCGTGTACCTCTAGCTGACTACATAGGTGCCGTCTGCCCCTATCTCCACTAGGTGTACCCACCACTCCCATTCGATCGGCTCCCTAACGTAGATACCCGTGCTGGCCCCACAGTGGGGTGTATCACTCCCCAAAGTGGCAACCCGATACAACCAACGGTGCACGACTTATACCTACACGATGCAACAACGTCTTACCTACCAGCCCGGGCCCACACACGCATATGAAACCCGTTGGACTTGCGTTGCCACCGCTAACCCGTTTTTGCCTCTTATAGTCAAGCCCAGTACGCGTGTCCCGTCCTCGACATGGGTCGAGCCCAATAAGATACATATGGGTTACTGGTTGAAATGGGCCCCCACAAGCTACCCACCTAAGCTTGTCCCTTCTAGTGTATCCCACTTAACCCTTTTTAATAATCATGTCCACTTATATGTTTAATATTTGGTTAAGTCATCTAATCATATTTCAATTGCCACTCAAGGCACCCACTAGATTTCCACATGCCACCCAAGGCACTTACTTGATTTCCACATGCCACCCAAGGCACTTACTTAACCCTTTAATCATGTTTAATTACATGTTTCACTTTGGTTAAGTATTCTAATCGTATTTTCTATTACCACCCAAGGCAACCACTAGATTTTTCCATATGCCACCCAAGGCACCCACTTAACCCCTCATGTCCCTCTACATGCTAATATGGTTAAGTGTTTCTTAATTGATTAAGACCGTAACCTTTGTAAAGACCTCTCACATTTGACTATCTTTTATGGCAGCCGGATTTGCCGGTCGGGTCCGGGCAGCCTTACGCCATAACCGAGTCTAACCTCGTGTCTTTACACTTGTCACGTATTTAGTTCTTGCCTAAGACCTCTCACATTGGGCCAACCATTTATAGCCGCTGGATTGCCGGTCGGGTCCGGGCAGTCTTATGCTACAAAAGTGTCCAACCTCGTGTCTTAGTCGATTAATTACACCTAATTAATCACCCCCATAATTTGTATTAATTATCCCTAATTAATTACAAATTTAACGATGTACATAATTGACTCAATTATGTCCATCCACTTTATGGTATGCATAATCATACCAACTTCACACAATTTTGTTAACATGAATATTAACCCCATCGTTCCCCACGTAATACGCTAACATGACATAATAAAAAGGGAAGATTCATCACAAATACAATGGTTTCAACATAGCATAACATTAGCATTATCATGGGTTTAAAAAGGTGCCAACTTGCATATATGATCATAGAATCAAACACAACTAGCATAAATAATCAACCCAAACTTGCATGAATCACATATGCCATAAAGAGGGTAACTTGCATAAATTACTTATATCATACAAAGGGGTAAACTTGCACATGTATGTATGACATACAAAGGGGTTAACTTGCATATGTATGCATATCATACGAAGGTGTAAACTTGCACATGTTACTTGCATATAATCAACCACCAAACTTGCATAACATGTCACATATGGATTTGCATATAATCAACCACCAAACTTGCATAACATGTCATATATGAACTTACATATAATCAAACACCAAACTTGCATAACATGTTATATATGAACTTGCATATAATCAAACACCAAACTTGCATAACATGTTATATATGAACTTGCATATAATCAAACACCAAACTTGCATAACATGTTATATATGAACTTGCATATAATCAAACAACAAACTTGCATAACATGTTATATATGAACTTGCATATAATCAAACACCAAACTTGCATAACATGTTATATATGAACTTGCATATAATCAAACACCAAACTTGCATAGCATGGTGTCATAATGGATCAATGTTTATCATAGTGATTTGCCTCACTAGCATCATGAACACATAGCATAGATTACACTCAACTTGCATAACTAGCATCATGAACATATAACATCAAACTTGCATAACTAACATCATGAACACATAGCATATGATAACATAACTTGCATTGATCCAAATTCATAGCCATAACCTCATTATATCCTATCATAATCATTTCAACAATTGGTCATTAAGGCTATAGTACTCACCAAACTTGCATTAGCACTCCTATGAAGAAGATTAAGTTGCTAGAGTTGATTAGAAGTTGATTTGAGAAGCTATCTTCTTCTACAATTTGATGGAGGCTCCTTCAAGTTGCATTTTGATGGCATAACGACGTTGTATATATTTTTAGTATGGATTAGGGTAGTCTTAGGGTGTATTTATAGATTTAGGATGTAGTTTAGGCCCTTGGATTAACCCTAGATTAGGTTAGAGCTGTCAGATTTCGTCACAAGCCCCAAAACACAGCCCAAACCCCTTCAGATTGCATCCAGGCCAAATTGGCCGACAGGGGGTCGACCCCTGGGTCGACACATGGGTCGACCCCTGGGTCGACCCCTTGGGGGGGGGGTCGACACCCATGTCGACCCTAGGGTCGAAACCCTCTGTCTAGCGGGAATTTTCCCGCCTCTTCTGAAATCTGGATTTTAAATATTTTAAATCTGTTTTGAATTTTCTGAAAACTTCTTCGGGCCTTAACTGGGTCATACGGACTCCGATTTTCGAAAACTCGGACTCTATTTCGCGTATTTTTCCGAGAGGAACGCAATGGCATAGCCAGTTTCCCCTGATTCAGATTTTAAAATTTAATTCTGCCCTGATTTATATCAAAACAAGTTATTCAACATACGGGGTGTTACATTCTCCCCTATTTAAAGGATTTCGTCCCCGAAATCTCTAAGTCAAGAAGAACGTATCCTACCAACCAAACAACCATCTACTCAAACCATCAAACACTGGCATCCATTGTCCTTAAAGTTTCTAATGTTGTATGAACATATGCAAAAAGTGTGTGTATATGTTTCCTGTCTAATGCAAAATCAGGCGGTCTACTGATTCAGTTGACCTCCTTAATGCAAACCATGATAGTGCCATGTATCCAATATGTATGCGAAAGAATCCTATCGACACATACTATCACTACATGTGTGCACAACCATACACCAAAATGCATCATCCATATGACAACACAACCATTATACATCCATTAATATAACTACCTACACACAATTATATGCAATATGCAATATGAAGTGACTGAGCCGATCTAGTGTCTAAAGTGTGTGTATATGCATCCACGAGCAACCACTAGCAAACACTTGCATCCACGAAAATCCATCAATCATAACATGTCTCAAACACATGTTTCAACCATAGGTTTACCCTATCTAAAGGTCAAAGGTACTAATGAGAGGATATACTAAAGATAAGATAAGTACTAGACAAACAATAAGGGAGAAGTTAAAAGACATACCCTCAAAAAGGAATGGGTACAATGAACGCATCTTCGCTTCTGTCTCCCAAGTAGCATTGCTCTCATCCTCTCCCCATTGCACTTTGACTAGTCGAACCTCTCTGTTTCTCAACTTCCTAATCTCTGACCCAAGGATGCGGATCGGAGCTCGTCGAATAGTCGCATCACGCTCTACCTCCACTTCTCTAAGCAAGCTCGGCTCTACCACCTCTACGGTCTTATGTAGGCACTTCCTCAAATGTGACACATGGAATACGTCATGTACCCCACTAAGTCTCTCGGGTAAATCCACTCTATATGCCATCCGTCCAATCCTTTCCTTAATAGGAAACGGTCCTACAAACCTTGGTGCTAACTTCCCAACGGATCCAAAGCGAACTACATTCCGTAATGGAGACATCTTGATAAAGACCATGTCCCCAACATCAAACTCAAGATATGTCCTCCTCTTGTCCGCATAAGATTTTTGCCTGTCTTGTGCCGCTTTCATCCTTCTTCGAATCAAGTCAATCTTCTCCGAAGTCTCTCTAACCATATCGGGCCCAAGCAAGATCTTATCCGTAGATTCCCACCAACATGTAGGTGATCGACAAGGCCTTCCATAAAGAGCTTCGAAAGGAGCCATACCAATACTAGACTGAAAGCTGTTATTATACGCGAACTCCACCAATGGAAGATGCTCTTCCCATGTACCTCCAAAATCTAAGATACATAGCCTCAAAAGGTCTTCTAGAACACGATTCACCCTCTCGGTCTGGCCGTCCGTCTGAGGATGATATGCGGTGCTCAAACACAACTGAGTCCCTACTGCCTCTTGCAAACTTTTCCAAAACTCGCTAGTGAAGATAGGATCTCGATCACTCACTATGCTAGAAGGTACCCCATGCAATCGAACTATTTCTCGAAGGTAAAGTGAAGCTAGCCATGGAGCAGTCCTCTTGCTCTTCACGTGTATGAAATGGGCGCTCTTAGTAAGTCTGTCTACCACAACCCAAATTCCCGTATTACCCTTCCTCGATCTCGGTAACCCATCAATAAAATCCATCGAGACGCTATCCCACTTCCATTGCGGAACTTCCAATGGGTGAAGCAACCCACCAGGTTTCTTTTGCTCCGCTTTCACTTGTTGGCACACCAAGCATCTAGCGATATACTCGGCCACATCTTTCTTCATACCGGCCCAAAAGAAAACTCGCTTCATGTCTTGGTACATCTTGTCCCCACCGGGATGAATGGCCATCTTCGAACGATGCACATCCTCAAGTATAGCCTTCCTTAAACCCTCGTCTTGCGGTACACAAAGCCTACCGTCTCTACGCAACCACCCCCTATTGTCTAGGCTGTACCTACTCAAATGGCTGGACGACTCCGCCCTTATGAGCTTCTCTACTAACTCAACCAACTGTGGGTCATCCCACTATGCCTCGCCAATCCGCCCCAAAAGAGTAGGTCTGACCTATAAGGATGCTAGCAAACCAGGTATAAAGTCAACGGAAGGTCTGAAATCAAACATCGAGATAAATTCCAAGCTTCGTCGTTCCACGAACAATGGACTCAAGGACAACCTTTTTCTGCTTAAGGCATCTGCCACCACGTTACCTTTGCCAGGGGTATACGCTATCTCAAAATCATAGAATGCCAAGAATTCCATCCACCTTTGTTGTCTTAAGACTATGCGCTCGAAGAGTCTCCAACACTTCCCTAAGATGTAGGGCATGCTTTTCTCCACTTCTAGAGAAAACCAGGATATTCTCCCATGCAAAATCGTCACAACTATCCATCTCTCACGCAGACCCTCCTAGTCGAACTCGACATCCCCCAAGTGCAAGCCCCAAAGGCCTAAACCAATATCAGACAAACACCCAAGGGATACCTCCTTCGAATTCAGACGACCTACGTGAGATGATACTAGTAAAAACGGCTAAATAATTAAGCACTTGTCCAACTCTGGATGTCCTTGCCAGTCTTGCTCCAAAACCACCGTTGATCAATTAACTGGCTTTGCTTAACCTATTAAGCACATACGAAAACTTATTTTGCTCTTAGAAAAGACCAAGATGTCATCCACAAAGACCACTACAAAGTTATTTAGGTACTCCCTGAACACCCTACTCATCAAATCAACAAAGTATGCGGGGGCGTTCGTCAAACCAAATGGCATCACAAGCCACTCACTAGAAACCATCCGGAGTCCTAAAGGCAGTCTTCTCTATACTATCCTCATCCACTCCCAACTGATGAAACCCCGTGGCTAAGTCCAACTGCGAAAACACTAATGCGCCAACCAACTGATCAAAGAGATCATCAATCCCCGGCAATGGGTGTCTATTCTTCTTTTTTAGCTTGTTGAGTTCTCTATAGTCTACCCAAAGTCTGAGGGACCCATCCGCCTTCGTGGCAAAAACTACTGGAGCACCCCACTCCGATATACTTCGTCTTATGAACCCCTTCTCAAGCAACTCCCCTACTTGCTTATGGAGTTCTCTCCTCTCACGAGGAGCCATGTGGCGCACTGGAAAAGATACTGGCTTAGCCTTGTCCACCAGATATATTCGGAAGTCTATCTCCCACTTCGGAGGTAAGCCCTTCACCTCCTCAAACACATCCGAGTATTCTCAGACCACTCTAACAGGTCGCAAACTCTCGACCGAAGCGTCAAGCGATTCAAGATAACTTAGCATAACAGAATCCATGGGATTACAAGAGATCTCGAGAGTGTTACCCAAGCGGGTCATGAGCCTAACAACTCTCCTTTCACAATCAAGAACGGCACTATTACTGGATAACCAGTACATGCCCAAAATCAACCCATAGCCCGTGAAGCCCAAAACAAAAGCATCACATCTATACTCAACGCTAAGTATGGAAATCTTCAAACCCAAACATATCATGGATAAATAAGTCAATTGGGTTTGAAACAACCAAGGGATCATCTACTAAACTGGTGTCTAAGTGCAGTGACTCAACTAATGATGATGAGATAAACGAATGTGATGCGCCAGAGTCGAATAAAGTTCGAACAGGATGATCGAGAGAACCAAATTTCAACCTAGACGGTCCTACCCCCATCAGGTATACCAGCCGTGAGGGAATACATCTACCCTCCAGAAGATCCTGTAGTTTGTCCTTACCTCTTTGGACAATCCTAATAAGGTGTCCTATTTCTCCAAAACAACTAGCCTTCTCCTTCACATTCTCCTTTCGTGACCTCCCACCACGATGAGGTTCTGTCCTTTATTTACCTAACAGCTATTTGAACCTTCCTCCCTCGTCCATCTTAAAGGTACCCACAAGCCCTCCACCTCCTTGGACTAACTTCTTAGCCCGACAAACGTCTAAGTCCCTTGAAGTGGTTCTTCCGTCCTTCATACGGAAGTGTAAAGACCCGTAACTTCCCCATAAAGGAAAGCGGCGGATAGTTCGAGAACAAGCCACAACAGAACGCATACAAAAGAACGTTTCATTGTATATTACAACAATACATCAGATTACAAGAATATACAGAGTATGAATAAATATTACACAGAAATATCAGAGATTTAAATTACATTTAAATACATAGCAGCGGAAAATAATAAAATACACAACTAGAAGAGATATACGGATACAAAGCTTTCCGGATATCGTTCCAGCTGTAAACCAGGATCCTGTGAATATAAATCTGCAAAACCAAAACTACTAGCTGCCCGTGTCAAAATAGGGGCACCCAAAGTTTAGGTTAAAACAATAAACTCCAGGTCAGTCATGGGACTGGTGTGAGAACTAAAACAGTTAATAATCTTTATTTTTAAAGTTAGGTAAATCAAGGAACCATGCCGTATAACATGGAACGGGTTTCCTCCCAAGAATACCAGTGCATACAACAAACAGCGCAATGCTAAATAAAGAAAAATGAAGCTGTTATAAGACCCAGGTCCTATCACACAATGCAACGCAAGCCGGGGGATAGGGTTTTCCCTTATAACAGCCAAAGAATGCTTGATACGTCTAAAATAAATCATTTGATACTATTATAAGTGCATAGCGTATAAAACAACTTCAAATCATAATTATCAATCATAGGCGGCATGGGTACCATATATCATGTCGCCATACTAGTTCTACAATTAAAACCGCAAATGTCACGTATTTGGAAGTTGGATTTCCATCTATGAACCGAGGCCAGGGATCGTCCTCTACCGATTCGAGACTGTCTAGCCCGAGCCTCAGGAACAGCCGCAACTGCCCCCTGGATCCTCAGGGCCGGTCCATCGATGTGGATTATTATGCCTGAACACTACGTCTCCCCACCCTATGGGGTGTAAGTCTGGTCCGTCTGCCGACCAGAATGCATCGACCGAAACCGATATAACCGAGGCACCTCGCAACAGCAACAACCACATAAGGAAAACTCGTCAGAGCGTGTAAAACCACTGACGCCACTTCTAGCTAGAAAGAAACGCATGCCCTCCCTGACGTCCTCTCCCGTTTTTGGTTCATACCGGGTGTGAAACTCGCGAAGTAAACGTTACACAAAGCTACGCCACAAAGGCCGTGCTCTGATCATCACCACAAGACTTTGCTTTTCAACAGAAGCCTCGATCAATTGCCACTTAGGCATGCCACACAGGTAATTCACTCCATGCATTTGATATCGATCAATATATAACCCCTGAGCTCGTATGTCTCAGAGAAGGGCGTTAAGCAAAAGAATAAATTCTCCGCCGCCAAACAGATATATATCCAATAGAGATCAATCACACGGACTAAAATCCAATGCCAGACACACAGTCCATTTACGAGTCCGTTCTGGGTCTGAACGAAACCGGAGGCTCCTAGTACCCCGCATATCCATCGATCTCTAAGTACGTCTGGACAATCACCAACTGTTTCCATCTTCTTGGGTGTACAGCCCAATCAAGATCATCAGTAATTACCCAAACGACGTGAAGACTTCCGGTCTTCGACCATCGTCTTCATCTTCGACTTATCGTCGTATTAGTTATTCAGAATGGGATAAACCCGATCTTTCTGAATAACTCGCGTATATTTTAAATAAGTGTTACACAAACACAACATACGCCTCATTCCAATTCATCAGTCACTAACCGTAAATTAATCAAGAGAATAATTTCCCAAATGTTAACCCCGAAGGCCGAAACCAACATTAGATCAATATCCAGAAAACCATTCTTCTTGGCTAACCAACAGTTAGTTTCTAAATTTCACATTCATAGGAAGAGGTTCTCATTAATTTTATCAAAGATAAATTCTTTAATTTATTCTTTAATCTACTTTTGAATATCAATTCAAACTAGTCGGGATTAACGAACTTTACCGAAGTAATCATTTGTTTTAATTTCCCAATCCCAACCTATTCATCCCATAAAGTAAAACTGGTTATACTTCATATCTAACACCACGGTGTTATCAGTAAATTCAATTACCATTTCACGTTCAAATCTAATTAAAGATTTAACTATCGCCTGGAGTAAAAACTGGTGATACTCCATTCTCGATTATTTCAATCTAATTAAAAATTCATTAAAACTCCACTTAGTTTTAATCGTTAACTGGGTTAAAGAATCAGTGTCATTTAAAACACGGTTCACGATAATCTCAAAATCACCTTCCATTAATTATCGGGTTAAAAAACGAGTGTTATTTAAAACACTGTCCACGATAAACCCAAAAATCAATATCAATTCAATTTCCAATTAAATATTATTTAATTGGCATACTTCATTAAATCTAAATAAAAAGATTTAATCTTTTCTCAGCTGGGTTCAAGAACAGTGTTAATGAAGACACCATTCACGACAACCCAAATCACATTTGATATTCAATACAAGGCTCTGAATAGAAAATATATCGGCTTATATTCAATATCAAATTCTACGACTAACAAATATCGTATTGGAAATAACGATATATATATATCTATATCTTTCAAATTTCCATAACAACATCTGTATAATCACGAATTCCAACATCGAAATATTCCGAAGACAATTTCGATTCAAATCCATTCCAATGCAATCATTGGAAATTCTGGTTATTTTTAAAACCCCTTCAAATTCAATTTATTTATTTAAAAATAAATAGAATTATAATTCTAGTTCAAAACTAGTTCATTTTGATAAAAAACTATTTTTATCTTTTCAAATATGGAGTTTTTCATCCCAATTCTTCCCAAATCATTTCTTATGATTTTACACTAATTATTACTATTTTTAATAATTTTATCAAGGCCCGTACAGTCGATTTCCATCAACGGCCATCGAACTGCACTTACAACGACCTTTTTCAAATTTGATTTGGACATAGTTCCAAATCCAACCGTTAGATTTCGAATTTCTAATATTCGTTAGAAAGCTCTTTTCGATACGAACCCAACGGTTCTGGTTTTAGGAGAATCCGACGGTCGGATCTCCCGAAATGTCCGTTTGAAATAAATGGTCGAAATTCGCAAACTGTCGCGGCGCGGCGCGTTCTATTCAGGCCATTATATTATATATATAATATATATTTCGTCGATTACTTATTTAAAACGAATTTTATAAATAGTTTTGAATTCGTTTCAAAAACAATTTCAACTTCCATCTCAACTCAAATCAAAATTGAATCTTTCCT
This sequence comes from Allium sativum, assembly GCA_030737875.1. NCBI lineage: Eukaryota > Viridiplantae > Streptophyta > Magnoliopsida > Asparagales > Amaryllidaceae > Allium > Allium sativum. The sequence goes on from CM060913.1 coordinate 43,262,585, forward strand.
TATAAATTCGTTTTAAAATTCATTTCTATTCAATTCAAGTTTCAATTCAATTTGAATTCATTTCAATTCGTTTTATATTCATTTCATTTCGAAATCGTTTTCAATTCATTTCATTTCGAAATCGTTTTCAATTCATTTCATTTCGAAATCGTTTTCAATTCATTTCATTTCGAAATCGTTTTCAATTCATTTCATTTCGAAATCGTTTTCAATTCATTTCATTTCGAAATCGTTTTCAATTCATTTCATTTCGAAATCGTTTTCAATTCATTTCATTTCGAAATCGTTTGATTTCAAAATTACTTTTCAATATTCATTTTAAAATGAATAAAATCGATATAAATATCGTTCACGTCAAAATGGCGTCAATCTAATCAACACGGCTTCATATATTCCTTTATTCTATTCAACAAATGAATATTTATTTTTGTCAACACACGACTAATCTCAACGAATGAGTACTGTCCACGTGTGACTATTTTTGTTAAATTATTTCGTTCAACACATGACTAATCTCAACGGATGAGTACAGTCAACACATGAACGTTTACTTTATAATATTCTTTATTCTCTAAATTGGAATGAGGCCCAATCAATCACCATATAAAATTAATTATATGGATTTTCATACAACACATGTATATCATAGCATTGAAAAATAATCAACCATCACCCAAAGTGCACTACACTGTATAAGCATCAAATATAGATATCTAACGCTTATAACAGACTGTCAATCAATCGATCGACATATTTAATCAATCAGGATGAGTGAACTTCATATTTCATCCCAACACCCGTGTGGGGTTTCAAACAATCCAACACAGATTTTATTTGTGCAGTTGGGCGATGTGTAAAATTTATCGTCCCAATCAATGTCCTTCAAATAGGTGTAAATAAACAAACCGTCCGGTTTGTAAATGAATATTTTATTTTATTCACTTCACGTTAAAAATTATATTTTTAACGATAAAACATTTTATTTTAACATATGAATATTCTATTCGGTTCATTTATTAAATAAAATGTTATCTTTATTTTTCTAACATATTTTAGAAAATTTCGGCGGCATAACGGTACGATACTAGAAATGGGACAAGGCCTAGCCTTATCCCCGGTCTAGTGAAGGCCCACGCCATTCACACATCAATCAAATCAATTTCATTTCACCAAACCATTCAAATTTCAATCAAATAATCTAACTAATTTTTGCAATCAAACAAACAAGTCCATGGTCTGTGGACGATTGTGTCGGGTGCTACTAAACACCGTCTGCATCCTAGTATATATATATAACTAGAAAAATTAAATTGAAAGGTGAGAAGTTCTCACCGAATAGCTAATCCGACTCCACGATACTTCAAATGTAGAAGTCTTCATCGTTATCACATTTTTGTCATCTTCGTTGCCCGTAGTCACTACATATATAAAAATCACACATTTTTATATTTTGATGTCTTTAAAATAAAAATCACATTTTTATTTGTTCACTTTCAATTTAAAAATCATATTTTTATAATCGCTTCATACATTTAAAAATCGAATTTTTACTATGCTGTTCAATATATAAAAATCGAATCTTTATTTCGCTATTCAATATATAAAAATCGAATTTCTATTATATAAAAAGATTTCGCCTTTTCAAAAATATAGACTTCATCATTACAAAAATCATCACTTTATTTCAACGTATATAAAATAAAAATCATATTTTTATTTTGCTACATATACAAAGATGATATTTTTAATATTCCTATCATGTAAAAATTATATTTTTACTACTTCTATATAGTAAAGATCATATTTTTGCTTCACTACTCTCAAAATATCGTCTTTTCTATTTTAAAAATCATGTCTTTTCTATTTTAAAAATCATGTCTTTTGCCTTTTTACATATAAAGATTTCGCCTTTTCAAAAATAAAGATTTCGCCCTTTCAAAAATAAAGATTTCGCCTTTTCTATTCCATCACTATAAAAAATCACATTTTTATTTTTCTACACATATATAGATTATATTTCTAATTCTCTACATAAACAAAAATCATATTTCTACCACTTCTATGTAGTGAAGATTATATTTTTAATACTTCACATCTAATAAAAATCCAATTTTTATTATCATACTTATATAAAAATTATATTTTTAAGTACATGTGAATAAGAACCCCATTTTTATAAGCTAATACATATAATAAACTGATTTTAATCAATGTCCTTTAAATAACAAATGTTAAAACTAAAAAAAACTCACTTTTTTCGTTCAAGAGGGATGACAACTACTGTTGTCGGTGAAGGAGGCGGCAGGGGCGGAGCAGGCGGTCGTGGATGGTGGGGTTGACCTGCGGTGGTCGTCTGAGGTGCTGTGGCAGCGGTTTTGGGGCTTATTGGGTTAGGGTGTGGGTTTAAACGAAGGAGGATGCCGGAGGATGAGCTGAGGCGGAGGCTTGCAGCTGAGGGAGGGGGTCTGCGTCGATGGTGAGGCGGCGCGGTGGTCGTCATGGCCTTGGCCGTGGTGCGATTACGTTCAATTCTTTTTTTTTTTGAATCTGAGGTCAACGGGGAAGGAAAGAGGGTATAAGGGGATTTTATAAAATTTTATTATATTATTTAATTCAAAAAAGTTGACTTTTGCATACGACCTCTAAACGAGGCCCACCGCCTGTCGTCCATAGCATTTCACCCCCATTCCGAACACAATGGGATATGTATCGTAAGCTGATTCGGCTGTTACAATCAGTTTCCGTTGAATTTACATTTAAATCACTATATTGAATTTTAAACGTACATTTCAAATTACCGGGGCCACATACTAACTAGAAAAATTCCAGAAAAATATTTTCTAGCTTTGTATTGACGATACGATCTTAACAAAACTAGTTTCGTCGAATTCTGAGACCGTTGGAAAAATGGCCATTTTCCAGTCGATTAAAATCAACTTAAACTGGTCAAACGCGTTTTCCTTTGCCACGCTCACATATTGATTCGAAAAATTATGAAATTTAAAACCTAGCAATAATTTGACATCACGGATCCAACAAAAGTGGTTTCGTCGAAATCCGAGGTCGTTTGCAAAATGTCTATTTTTAAGGGCCTGAATTCCATAACGACTATTCAGAATTTTCAACTGGACATATCTTTTGATTCCCGCTATGAAATTTTGATTTTTCGGATTCGTTAGAAAGATATTCACAACGAGATCCTATTATTTTTAGTTTCACTAAAATCCGGATTGTTTTGCACCCGGTACATTCATTTGAAGTTTGAAATCGAATTATCGAACTACCGCGCCATTTTCAATTCCTTTTATAAATATAAATTAATATTTATATTTAACTACGACGCATATAAATATATACGTTCTAAATATATTCAAAATAAATTTCTCGTCGATATTATTTAAAATAATTCATTTTAAATAATCAAAATTCGCTAAAATTGCCAAAATAAAAATTTTAAACTGGCCCAGATTTTCGGGTTGTTACAATCTCCCCCACTTAAAACTTTTCGTCCCCGAAAAGGAACAAAGTCGAGAGTGGTTTGATTAATCAACTCTACGTTCGGTCTGACTTCCATTCTCCAACTTTTCAGTTTCTGAGAATTTTCAAAAATTTCAAAAATTTGGCTAACACCCTAAATTTTCGAAAAATTTCGCCATAACCTCCCCTGCACCGGGAGCCACGGGAAAATCCCTAAATTGCCACATAGGCCTTCTGATCTCAAAAAGAAAAAGAAAAAGCCCAGCGGCTAGCCAATAGGCTCATAAAATCATCATCACCCAACAAAACAGTAAATTATTGTAAACATGTACCTATTTGTCGGGCAAACACATTTTATTCTCTGCTCTAGCCTCCTTGCTATGACCTGTTCAATGTAAGTATATGTATATGCAAGCAAATGCGACCAAATTTCAATGCAATTCAATATTCGATATTATTAGGCAAAATGGTTCAAAATTATCAAACAAATAAACAAACAACACAAACATCAATCAATTAGTGAATTAGAGTTTCAAATTCATAATTTTGATACATATACAAAAATCAGATTTTTGATGCCAAATCACAACAATAAGTCCTATCTAATTTTGGTTCTCACACCAGTCAATAGGAAATATATAGAAATCTCACTTTCGTCGCTCGAAAATAAATACTGGCGATGGTGCCCCATCACCAGAATTATCCCCGGGCACTAGAGTATGATTCTATAACTATCCAGTATATTAAAACTTCGAAAACACGTTTGCAAGACATATATGCAAAATCTTTATATACTGGATTGTCCCGATCAATATAGAATAAATAATCAAATACGAATAGTTGATTTAAATTTACAAAACAAAATTTGTTTTCATTTTAAAAATATACTCTTCACACTCGTTCTAGGATTCTACTGATCCCATCTCTAACGAGTCATTCTAATTGGATATTACTAATCCAATATCTGATGAATTCTTTCGTATGGTTCTAAGGTGCCTTGTTCTCTGAGCTTTGTAAACCAAAGCTCTGATACCAACTGTAAAGACCTGTAACTTCCCCGTAAAGGAAAGCGGCGGATAGTTCGAGAACAAGCCACAACAGAACGCATACAAAAGAACGTTTCATTGTATATTACAACAATACATCAGATTACAAGAATATACAGAGTATGAATAAATATTACACAGAAATATCAGAGATTTAAATTACATTTAAATACATAGCAGCGGAAAATAATACAATACACAACTAGAAGAGATATACGGATACAAAGCTTTCCGGATATCGTTCCAGCTGTAAACCAGGATCCTGTGAATATAAATCTGCAAAACCAAAACTACTAGCTGCCCGTGTCAAAATAGGGGCACCCAGAGTTTAGGTTAAAACAATAAACTCCAGGTCAGTCATGGGACTGGTGTGAGAACTAAAACAGTTAATAATCTTTATTTTTAAAGTTAGGTAAATCAAGGGACCACGCCATATAACACGGAACGGGTTTCCTCCCAAGAATACCAGTGCATACAACAAACAGCGCAATGCTAAATAAAGAAAAATGAAGCTGTTATAAGACCCAGGTCCTATCACACAATGCAACGCAAGCCGGGGGATAGGGTTTTCCCTTATAACAGCCAAAGAATGTTTGATACGTCTAAAACAAATCATTTGATACTATTATAAGTGCATAGTGTATAAAACAACTTCAAATCATAAGTATCAATCATAGGCGGCATGGGTACCATATATCATGTCGCCATACTAGTTCTACAATTAAAACCGCAAATGTCACGTATTTGGAAGTTGGATTTCCATCTATGAACCGAGGCCAGGGATCGTCCTCTACCGATTCGAGACTGTCTAGCCCGAGCCTCAAGAACAGCCGCAACTGCCCCCTGGATCCTCAGGGCCGGTCCACAGATGTGGATTATTATGCCTGAACACTACGTCTCCCCACCCTATGGGGTGTAAGTCTGGTCCGTCTGCCGACCAGAATGCATCGGCCGAAACCGATATAACCGAGGCACCTCGCAACAACAACAACCACATAAGTCAAACTCGTCAGGGCCTGTAAAACCACTGACGCCACTTCTAGCTAGAAAGAAACGCATGCCCTCCCTGACGTCCTCTCCCGTTTTTGGTTCATACCGGGTGTGAAACTCGCGAAGTAAACGTTACACAAAGCTACGCCACAAAGGCCGTGCTCTGATCATCACCACAAGACTTTGCTTTTCAACAGAAGCCTCGATCAATTACCACTTAGGCATGCCACACAGGCAATTCACTCCATGCGTTTGATATCCATCAATATATAACCCCTGAGCTCATACGTCTCAGAGAAGGGCGTTAAGCAAGAGAATAAATTCTCCGCCGCCAAACATATATATATTCAATAGAGATCAATCACACGGACTAAAATCCAATGTCAGACACACAGTCCATTTACAAGTCCGTTCTGGGTCTGAACGAAACCGGAGGCACCTAGTACCCCGCATATCCATCGATCTCCAAGTACGTCTGGACGATCACCAACTGTTTCCATCTTCTTGGGTGTACAGCCCAATCAAGATCATCAGTAATTACCCAAACGACGTGAAGACTTCCGGTCTTCGACCATCGTCTTCATCTTCGACTTATCGTCGTATCAGTTATTCAGAATGGGATAAACCCGGTCTTCCCGAATAACTCGCGTATATTTTAAATAAGTGTTACACAAACACAACATACGCCTCATTCCAATTCATCAGTCACTAACCGTAAATTAATCAAGAGAATAATTTCCGAAATGTTAACCCCGAAGGCCGAAACCAACATCAGATCAATATCCAGAAAACCATTCTGCTTGGCTAACCAACAGTTAGTTTCTAAATTTCACATTCATAGGAAGAGGTTCTCATTAATTTTATCAAAGATAAATTCTTTAATTTATTCTTTAATCTACTTTTGAATATCATTTCAAACTAGTCGGGATTAACGAACTTTACCGAAGTGATCATTTGTTTTAATTTCCCAATCCCAACCTATTCATCCCATGAAGTAAAACTGGTTATACTTCATATCTAACACCACGGTGTTATCGGTAAATTCAATTACCATTTCACGTTCAAATCTAATTAAAGATTTAACTATCGCCTGGAGTAAAAACTGGTGATACTCCATTCTCGATTATTTCAATCTAATTAAAGATTCATTAAAACTCCACTTAGTTTTAATCGTTAACTGGGTTAAAGAATCAGTGTCATTTAAAACACGGTTCACGATAATCCCAAAATCACCTTCCATTAATTATCGGGTTAAAGAACGAGTGTTATTTAAAACACTGTCCACGATAAACCCAAAAATCAATATCAATTCAATTTCCAATTAAATATTATTTAATTGGCATACTTCATTAAATCTAAATAAAAAGATTTAATCTTTTCTCAGCTGGGTTCAAGAACAGTGTTAATGAAGACACCATTCACGACAACCCAAATCACATTTGATATTCAATACAAGGCTCTGAATAGAAAATATATCGGCTTATATTCAACATCAAATTCTACGACTAACAAATATCGTATTGGAAATAACGATATATATATCTATATCTTTCAAATTTCCATAACAACATCTGTATAATCACGAATTCCAACATCGAAATATTCCGAAGACAATTTCGATTCAAATCCATTCCAATGCAATCATTGGAAATTCTGGTTATTTTTAAAACCCCTTCAAATTCAATTTATTTATTTAAAAATAAATAGAATTATAATTCTTGTTCAAAACTAGTTCATTTTGATAAAAATCTATTTTTATCTTTTCAAATATGGAGTTTTTCATCCCAATTCTTCCCAAATCATTTCTTATGATTTTACACTAATTATTACTATTTTTAATAATTTTATCAAGGCCCGTACAGTCGATTTCCATCAACGGCCATCGAACTGCACTTGCAGCGACCTTTTTCAAATTTGATTTGGACATATTTCCAAATCCAACCGTTAGATTTCGAATTTCTAATATTTGTTAGAAAGCTCTTTTCGATACGAACCCAACGGTTCGGGTTTTAGGAGAATCCGACGGTCGGATCTCCCGAAATGTCCGTTTGAAATAAATGGTCGAAATTCGCGAACTGCCGCGGCGCGGCGCGTTCTATTCAGGCCATTAAATTATATATATATAATATATATTTCGTCGATTACTTATTTGAAACGAATTTTATAAATAGTTTTGAATTCGTTTCAAAAACAATTTCAACTTCCATCTCAACTCAAATCAAAATTGAATCTTTCCTTATAAATTCGTTTTAAAATTCATTTCTATTCAATTCAAGTTTCAATTCAATTTGAATTCATTTCAATTCGTTTTAAATTCATTTCATTTCGAAATTGTTTTCAATTCATTTCATTTCGAAATCGTTTTCAATTCATTTCATTTCGAAATCGTTTTCAATTCATTTCATTTCGAAATCGTTTTCAATTCATAATATTTCGAAATCGTTTTCAATTCATTTCATTTCGAAATCGTTTTCAATTCATTTCATTTCGAAATCGTTTTCAATTCATTTCATTTCGAAATCGTTTGATTTCAAAATTACTTTTCAATATTCATTTTAAAATGAATAAAATCGATATAAATATCGTTCACGTCAAAATGGCGTCAATCTAATCAACACGGCTTCATATATTCCTTTATTCTATTCAACAAATGAATATTTATTTTTGTCAACACACGACTAATCTCAACGAATGAGTACTGTCCACGTGTGACTATTTTTGTTAAATTATTTCGTTCAACACATGACTAATCTCAACGGATGAGTACAGTCAACACATGAACCTTTACTTTATAATATTCTTTATTCTCTAAATTGGAATGAGGCCCAATCAATCACCAAATAAAATTAATTATATGGATTTTCATATAACACATGTATATCATAGCATTGAAAAATAATCAACCATCACCCAAAGTGCACTACACTGTATAAGCATCAAATATAGATATCTAACGCTTATAACAGCCTGTCAATCAATCGATCGACATATTTAATCAATCAGGATGAGTGAACTTCATATTTCATCCCAGCACCCGTGTGGGGTTTCAAACAATCCAACACAGATTTTATTTGTGCAGTTGGGCGATGTGTAAAATTTATCGTCCCAATCAATGTCCTTCAAATAGGTGTACATAAACAAACCGTCCGGTTTGTAAATGAATATTTTATTTTATTCACTTCACGTTAAAAATTATATTTTTAACGATAAAACATTTTATTTTAACATATGAATATTCTATTCGGTTCATTTATTAAATAAAATGTTATCTTTATTTTTCTAACATATTTTAGAAAATTTCGGCGGCATAACGGCACGATACTAGAAACGGGACAAGGCCTAGCCTTATCCCCGGTCTAGTGAAGGCCCACGCCATTCACACATCAATCAAATCAATTTCATTTCACCAAACCATTCAAATTTCAATCAAATAATCTAACTAATTTTTGCAATCAAACAAACAAGTCCATGGTCTGTGGACGATTGTGTCGGGTGCTAATAAACACCGTCTGCATCCTAGTATATATATAACTAGAAAAATTAAATTGAAAGGTGAGAAGTTCTCACCGAATAGCTAATCCGACTCCATGACACTTCAAATGTAGAAGTCTTCATCGTATCACATTTTTGTCATCTTCGTTGCCCGTAGTCACTACATATATAAAAATCACACATTTTTATATTTTGATGTCTTTAAAATAAAAATCACATTTTTATTTGTTCACTTTCAATTTAAAAATCATATTTTTATAATCGCTTCATACATTTAAAAATCGAATTTTTACTTTGCAGTTCAATATATTATTTCACTATTCAATATATAAAAATCGAATTTCTATTATATAAAAAGATTTCGCCTTTTCAAAAATATAGACTTCATCATTACAAAAATCATCACTTTATTTCAACGTATATAAAATAAAAATCATATTTTTATTTTGCTACATATACAAAGATGATATTTTTAATATTCCTATCATGTAAAAATTATATTTTTACTACTTCTATATAGTAAAGATCATATTTTTGCTTCACTACTCTCAAAATATCGTCTTTTCTATTTTAAAAATCATGTCTTTTCTATTTTAAAAATCATGTCTTTTGCCTTTTTACATATAAAGATTTCGCCTTTTCAAAAATAAAGATTTCGCCCTTTCAAAAATAAAGATTTCGCCTTTTCTATTCCATCACTATAAAAAATCACATTTTTATTTTTCTACACATATATAGATTATATTTCTAATTCTCTACATAAACAAAAATCATATTTCTACCACTTCTATGTAGTGAAGATTATATTTTTAATACTTCACATCTAATAAAAATCCAATTTTTATTATCATACTTATATAAAAATTATATTTTTAAGTACATGTGAATAAGAACCCCATTTTTATAAGCTAATACATATAATAAACTGATTTTAATCAATGTCCTTTAAATAACAAATGTTAAAACTAAAAAAAACTCACTTTTTTCGTTCAAGAGGGATGACAACTACTGTTGTCGGTGAAGGAGGCGGCAGGGGCGGAGCGGGCGGTCGTGGGTGGTGGGGTTGACCTGCGGTGGTCGTCTGAGGTGCTGTGGCGGTGGTTTTGGGGCTTATTGGGTTAGGGCGTGGGTTTGAACGAAGGAGGATGCCGGAGGATGAGCTGAGGCGGAGGCTTGCAGCTGAGGGAGGGGGTCTGCGTCGATGGTGAGGCGGCGCGGTGGTCGTCGTGGCCTTGGCCGTGGTGCGATTACGTTCAATTCTTTTTTTTATTTTGAATCTGAGGTCAACGGGGAAGGAAAGAGGGTATAAGGGGATTTTATAAAATTTTATTATATTATTTAATTCAAAAAAGTTGACTTTTGCATACGACCTCTAAACGAGGCCCACCGCCTGTCGTCCATAGCGTTTCACCCCCATTCCGAACACAATGGGATATGTATCGTAAGCTGATTCGGCTGTTACAATCAGTTTCCGTTGAATTTACATTTAAATCACTATATTGAATTTTAAACGTACATTTCAAATTACCGGGGCCACATACTAACTAGAAAAATTCCAGAAAAATATTTTCTAGCTTCGTATTGACGATACGGTCCTAACAAAACTAGTTTCGTCGAATTCTGAGACCGTTGGAAAAATGGCCATTTTCCAGTCGATTAAAATCAGCTGAAACTGGTCAAACGCGTTTTCCTTTGCCACGCTCACATATTGATTCGAAAAATTATGAAATTTAAAACCTAGCAATAATTTGACATCACGGATCCAACAAAAGTGGTTTCGTCGAAATCCGAGGTCGTTTGCAAAATGTCTATTTTTAAGGACCTGAATTCCATAGCAACTATTCAGAATTTTCAACTGGACATATCTTTTGATTCTCGCTATGAAATTTTGAATTTTCGGATTCGTTAGAAAGACATTCACAACGAGATCCTATTATTTTTGGTTTCACTAAAATCCGGATTGTTTTGCACCCGGTACATTCATTTGAAGTTTGAAATCGAATTATCGAACTACCGCGCCATTTTCAATTCCTTTTATAAATATAAATTAATATTTATATTCTAACGACGACGCATATAAATATATACGTTCTAAATATATTCAAAATAAATTTCTCGTTGATATTATTTAAAATAATTCATTTTAAATAATCAAAATTCGCTAAAATTGCCAAAATAAAAATTTTAAACTGGCCCAGATTTTCGGGTTGTTACAGGAAGTCCTTATTTATCTTAAAAAGACATCTATACGCGGAGGGGAAATTCAAAAAGAGAAAGAGGAAGAGATTCAAAACGGAGAATCGAAGGAAGGATATATGGCTCTTGGGGATTATGTTCTTTTTCTTTCAAAAACTTTTCTCTTAAATGACATGTTTTTGAAAATACTTCTTCCAAAAGTGTTTTTAGAAAAATAGTTTTCTAAAATTTTTATCTGTTCCGGTATCCTTCAGCTCTGATACCACGTGTAACACCCCACACCCGCTAAGGTCACTCACTATGGGAATGCCTTAACTTCGATGGAGCATTTTAAGTGAATATAGAACAGAAAAATTACAACGAGACAGATATAAATAATACTTGAAATCTAAAACATCATTTCATTGCAGCAGAAGATAAACATGTTTGGTTACATATCAAAACCAACTAAAACAAGAGTCAAGTACTAAATATCCATCCTGATAAAACATAAGTACATAATCCCACTACATAACTAATAGCCATAATAGAAAAGATAAGCTGGGCTTTACATCACGGTCCAAGCTCCAAAAGATAGATAAAGCAATCTGATCAAAGCCCACTAGTGCTAGGCCCACTCTGAGAACCTGAGGGTTGGGAAAAAGATAAAAACAACGGGGTCAGACATAAGTCCGAGTGAGCCCTATAACTTTAACAATACAATCATTAAAGTAATTAGGGTATGATATAAACTTGGTATGGTGATGACTGGGGATAAATGACTACACTAAGCAGCCAACTAGACATAGGATGAACTAAGATAACGGTAAAGACGCACATATCCACCCAAGGATAAATACTACACTGCACCACACCAGATCTACCCACCCAAGGGTAATTCCTACACTGCACCACACCAGATCTACCCACCCAAGGGTAATTCCCAACTTAAAGATTGATCCCACTAAGTGTACTTAGTAATCTTAATAGTAGTCTCGTGTACCCCTAGCTGACTACATAGGTGCCGTCTGCCCCTATCTCCACTAGGTGTACCCACTACTCCCATTCGATCGGCTCCCTAACGTAGATACCCGTGCTGGCCCCATAGTGGGGTGTATCACTCCCCAAAGTGGCAACCCGATACAACCAACGGTGCACGACTTATACCTACACGATGCAACAACGTCTTACCTACCAGCCCGGGCCCACACACGCATATAAACCCGTTGGACTTGCGTTGCCACCGCTAAACCGTTTTGGCCTCTTATAGTCAAGCCCAGTACGCGTGTCCCGTCCTCGACATGGGTCGAGCCCAATAAGATACATATGGGTTACTGGTTGAAATGGGCCCCCACAAGCTACCCACCTAAGCTTGTCCCTTCTAGTGTATCCCACTTAACCCTTTTTAATAATCATGTCCACTTATATGTTTAATTTTTGGTTAAGTCATCTAATCATATTTCAATTGCCACTCAAGGCACCCACTAGATTTCCACATGCCACCCAAGGCACTTACTTGATTTCCACATGCCACCCAAGGCACTTACTTAACCCTTTAATCATGTTTAATTACATGTTTCACTTTGGTTAAGTATTCTAATCGTATTTTCTATTGCCACCCAAGGCAACCACTAGATTTTTCCACATGCCACCCAAGGCACCCACTTAACCCCTCATGTCCCTCTACATGCTAATATGGTTAAGTGTTTCTTAATTGATTAAGACCGTAACCTTTGTAAAGACCTCTCACATTAGACTATCTTTTATGGCAGCTGGATTTGTCGGTCGGGTCCGGACAGCCTTACGTCATAACCGAGTCTAACCTCGTGTCTTTACACTTGTCACGTATTTAGTTCTTGCATAAGACCTCTCACATTGGGCCAACCATTTGTAGCCGCTGGATTGCCGGTCGGGTCCGGGCAGTCTTATGCTATAAAAGGGTCCAACCTCATGTCTTAGTCGATTAATTACACCTAATTAATCACCCCCATAATTTGTATTAAATATCCCTAATTAATTACAAATTTAACGATGTACATAATTGACTCAATTACGTCCATCCACTTTATGGTATGCATAATCATACCAACTTCACACAATTTTGTTAACATGAATATTAACCCCATCGTTCCCCACGTAATACGCTAACATGACATACTAAAAATGGAAGATTCATCACAAATACAATGGGTTCAACTTAGCATAACATTAGCATTATCATGGGTTTAAAAAGGTGCCAACTTGCATATATGATCATAGAATCAAACCCAACTAGCATAAATAATCAACCCAAACTTACATGAATCACATATGTCATAAAGAGGGTAACTTGCATAAGTTACTTATATCATACAAAGGGGTAAACTTGCATATGTATGTATGACATACAAAGGGGTTAACTTGCATATGTATGCATATCATACAAAGGTGTAAACTTGCACATGTTACTTGCATATAATAAACACCAAACTTGCATAACATGTTATATATGAACTTGCATATAATCAAACACCAAACTTGCATAACATGTTATATATGAACTTACATATAATCAAACACCAAACTTGCATAACATGTTATATATGAACTTGCATATAATCAAACACCAAACTTGCATAACATGTTATATATGAACTTGCATATAATAAACACCAAACTTGCATAACATGTTATATATGAACTTGCATATAATCAAACACCAAACTTGCATAACATGTTATATATGGACTTCCATATAATCAAACACCAAACTTGCATAACATGTTATATATGAACTTGCATATAATCAAACACCAAACTTGCATAGCATGGTGTCATAATGGATCAATGTTTATCATAGTGATTTGCATCACTAGCATCATGAACACATAGCATAGATTACACTCAATTTGCATAACTAGCATCATGAACATATAACATCAAACTTGCATAACTAACATCATGAACATATAGCATATGATAACATAACTTGCATTGATCCACATTCATAGCCATAACCTCATTATATCCTATCATAATCATTTCAACAATTGGTCATTAAGGCTATAGTACTCACCAAACTTGCATTAGCACTCCTATGAAGAAGATTAAGTTGCTAGAGTTGATTAGAAGTTGATTTAAGAAGCTATCTTCTTCTACAATTTGATGGAGGCTCCTTCAAGTTGCATTTTGACAGCATAACGACGTTGTATCTATTTTTAGTATGGATTAGGACAGTCTTAGGGTGTATTCATAGATTTAGGATGTAGTTTAGGCCCTTAGATTAACCCTAGATTAGGTTAGAGCCGTCAGATTTCGTCACAAGCCCCAAAACACAGCCCAAACCCCTTCAGATTGCATCCAGGCCAAACTGGCCGACAGGGGGGGGGGGTCTACCCCTGGGTCGACACATGGGTCGACCCCTTGGGGGGGGTCGACACCCATGTCGACCCTAGGGTCGACACCCTCTGTCTGGCGGGAATTTTCCCGCCTCTTCTGAAATCTGGATTTTGAATATTTTAAATCTGTTTTGAATTTTCTGAAAACTTCTTCGGGCCTTAACTGGGTCACACGGACTCCGATTTTCGAAAACTCGGACTCTATTTCGCATATTTTTCCGAGACGAACGCAATGGCATAGCCCGTTTCCCCTGATTCCGATTTTAAATTTTAATTCTGCCCTGATTTATATCAAAACAAGTTATTCAACATACGGGGTGTTACAAAATTAAGTGTCACTAACGATGATTGTGCTAAACAAGACAATTACATGTAACTTCAAGTTATTAATAAGAATAGGCTATACCCCACCTTCCCAAACTCACCATAATAGTCATGCCCAAAATCACTATGTCATATATTTGGCGTTCCAAATCAATAGTTAAGCCTAATCTAGATTTAATGTTCCTATTTGCTTTTACATGCAATCTAGATTAAATATCCAAACTTACAATTCATGTTAAAACTAGATTTAATATTCTATCTTACAGTTTATGCCCAAAACTTGGTTTACAAGCCAATTACATACTTTGCGGCCAATCAACAATTTTACCATTTACGCCCAAGTCTAATATGCATGTAAATTATTTACGATTATAGCCAATTCAGATTATGCCATCATATTTGTTATGCCAAATTATCTTAATTAAGCTACACCCAAATTCCCGTGCCAGAATCGTACGTATAACATGATTTCACAAGTTTCTGAGTACTCATGAAATGAAACTAACAAAAGGAATAGGGGATAAGCACGAGAATTGACATAAAAGAATAGACATTCAAGAATAAACCAAATACAAAAATAATGGTTCCAATAGGTTCGATGTACATAAAAGTAAATAGGAATAAACTATACAAGTTACACCCTAAATACGAGATCCAACATAATTAAGGGAATAAGCATAGGTGATTTGGCCCAACTTAATGCCAGTTCTAAGGACAACTTAATAGGTTAATGGGAATAGGCATAAGCCACTAACTATAATAGTTATAGGCAATTAACCACAATAGTCATGTACGACTAACCACAATAGTTTCTCAATCATAGTCATATGTAGTAGTCTCATAGTCATGAATCATAGGCAATAGTCCCAAATTTATGAATCATAGTCATAGTCATAGGCAACAGTCTTATGTTCATAGTCATAGGCATAGTCTTATGTTCATAGTCATAGGCATAGTCTTATGTTCATAGTCATAGGCATAGGAATAGTCTCCTTGGTAATTAATCACAATAGTCCTGAATCAGGTCCATAGGCAAGTACAAACACAGATTCAAATGAAAGGATCAGGCATATTCTCATATCCATTTAATTTCATGTCACAAATAGATCTAGGCATTCAAATCTAAAAAGTAACTGACTTACATTGATCGGTTTTAGAAAAGGATAATAAGATAGTGTTGTGGTGATTTGTTATGATTCGCGTGACATTGCTTGGAGACGTTGAACTAGCCTCTGCTTCCCTTCTTGAAGCTTTAACTTGATTTTAATCTCCAATTTTAAGAAGAACTATAACTTGTTTTAGTGAAGAACAAGATTTATTTTAATGGTGGAGCCTTAGAATAGAGAGAAACAACATGTAGACAACTCAAAGAATTTGTGTGGAGAAACCTTAGGTCTAGGCATTCTTTTATAGGTGCAGAGAGTGTTTTAGAGCCATTAGATCATCATAGAATCAATCAAGGCCATCTAGACAAGATAGAGTTATCCCAGTGACTCAGCAATAGGTCAGGATTGACTCAGCAATGACTCAGCATTTGTATTAATAACTTTATACTTTAATGTTAATGTACCAAATGTACATCTTTTTTTTATTATTATTTATTGTCAATCAACCGAACATAAATACCTACTTAATATATATATATATATATATATATATGTATATTCCTTTACTGTATACATTAACTACCCACATGTAAATATTTATTTATACATGAATAAATATTTCTTACTTTTAATTTGTCATAAATCTAATTAGAGAAGGCCACGTAAAAAAAACAATCCTTGACAACCAAAAATGCGCAACGTACGCCACATGATGCGTACACGTCGTATATATATATGTATTTATATTTATATGTATATATATATATATTTATTTATTTTTATCTATCTTCCCAATTAACCATTTTCTCACTAAACCACTTTTGGAACTGCGTTCACACTAAGCCACTTTTAAGTTATTCCCCTAAAACAAAAATATGGCACTGACGGGCATCGAACTCTGTACCTCTAGTACGCAAGTCACATGTTCTAACCAAATGAGATACTAAGTCTCTTGCTTACAAACCTTAGAACAATGCTAAACATTATTCTTTTCTCATTCCTCTTTTTCATGTTTTGCTGCAATATTTAATTTAAAGATATCTCCTTCATATGGAGTTCGATTTTCGCAAACTCAGACTCTATCTCAAGCAGAATTTCGAGACGAACGCAATGGCGCAACCCGTTTTACCTAATTCTTCTTTTTCAAATTAATCATTCTTTAATTTGTGAAACTTAATGTTACAGAATTACGAGGTGTTACAATCTTTCGCTAACATCTGACTATTCGTAGAACAAAGATTTCAAGCATTGCTCTTATCGTTTCATATATTTCCTATTGAGTATAAACAATTGGTCTGGAAAGTGCATGGGACTGTATAGAATACGGATAGGAGACAACTCTTTCATTTGTCTATACTCTTGGTCTGGGAACGAGTTTGTTCACCTCGATGTGAACATAACATCAATTCTTATTGGTGGAAACCAGACGTTTCATTGGACCAGTAATTGGTGGAAATTAGAGGGTTTTATAGAACTCACTGATTTCCACCGATAAGTTGTTGGTTTTTTCACAGTAAGATGAACAAACTAGCATTGCTCTTGAGCTTACTATTGCATATTCCAATGCTTGTAACCTTGAGCTATAATAGTCTTTGTTTTAATTTGGACATTGTTACAATGTTTATTTTGGAGATTTGGAACGTATAAGATTTATTTATTTTTATTTTGGAGATTTGGAACGTATAAGCTTTATTTATTTTTTCTTGTTTAATTTGTGATCCTATTGCACTTTGGTATTCTTATTCATGATCATTTTATTATATTATTGTCACATTTGTTTTACATCTATTTGATTATGTTTTTGTCTTTACGTTTCTATGTTTGAATTTTCATTATTATTTTTTCCCATGGCTATCATCAACATGATGTAGATACCTTCACTGTGCACTCTGCAAGTATAGGTGTAAGGCATCATATTATATGCACAGTTAACTAGGACCGATAATTGCAGACGTTTAACATACAGAACATAAGGTTGCGTTTGGTTTATCATTTTCGGTTTATTTTCAGTTTTCTATTTTGAAAAACACTGAAAACATGTTCTCTTTATCATTTTCAAAAATTCATTTTCAAAAATCTATCATTTTCAAAAATAGGCCCAACAAAGAAAACTGAAAACAGGTTTTTCTCATTTTCCCCATTTTTAGCCCAAATAAGAAATTGAAAATTCACAGCCAAAACGAAAGCAAACACGTTAAAAAAAACCACTGATTTTCTGGCCGCACTGTTCGTCTTCTTCTATTTTCATCTGTTGAGTGTATTTGAGTGTATTGAATTTCTTGTATACGGTTGTAAGTCTGTTTTGTATAAGTGTTAGTACATTGTTTTCTTTTGTATTGTTTTTCTTTTTGGGCTTTTGTATTGGGCCTTCTTTACAGTGTAATGTTTTGGTATATAGGTCAGGATATTGACCTTGTAACATTTCATTCGGTTCTGTTAATAAAAATTTCTTTTACTTTGACTTCAATGGAGTTCATCATGGTATCAGAGCGAATCAAGATCAAAACCTAATTTTCTTCTTTTTTTCTTCGATTTTCATCTAAAACGAATGAGTCGGAGAATTCCTCTTTCAATTCCGCTCCACAACAAAGCAACATCATAATTAATTACAACGATCCATATTTTCTCACTGCTGGAGATACATCAATAGTACCGACTGTCAATTATGTTTTCAATGGAAGTAATTTCATCAATTGGAGCAGGGCGATAAGGATGGCGCTGATTGCTCGGAATAAATTAGGGTTTATTGATGGAACCCTAGCAAAACCTGAGGTAACTTCTTTCGATTACCAAAAGTGGATTCGAAATGATTATGTTGTTATGAATTGGCTATCAATTCTATAGATAAATCAATATCCGAAAGTTTTATTTCTGTGATTCATCTCGCCAACTGTGGACTGAGATTCTTGAAAGATATGGTAAAACAAATGTCCCACAACTGTATGATTTGCATCGTCAGTTGATGTTAATTGAACAAGGAGATTTATCGATTTCTGGGTATTATTGTAAGATGAAACGGGTTTGGGATGAATTACAAATAATTGATGGATTCCCTGATTGCACTTGTGGAATAATGAAGGATTGTACTTGTGGGATTTTAAAGAAAATAATTAAAGGAGATCAGTGAATGAAGCTAATTCAATTTTTATCTCGACCGAATAAAAGATATGATCAAGTCAGAATCAATTTGCTTAGTTCAGACCCTCTACCAACTGTCAATCGAGCTTACAATATTCTACAACAATTTGAGAGATAGAACTTGAATGGAATCAGTAATGTTTCTATTGAGTCAAGTGCCTTCCAAGCACAATCTGCAAAGAAAAATTTACAGAAGCTTGTACCATAGAATTCTGGAAAACGAGACTTCAAGAAACTCAAAAGCAATTTGAACTGTGAGCATTGTAAGATGAAAGGGCATACTATTGATCAATGTTTTAAACTAATAGGATATCCAGAGTGGTTTCATAAAGGGAAAAATATCAAATCAATAAATAAAATGGCAGCAAATGCATCTGGATCTGGAATTTTGGGAAGTTCTCTTGTGCAGGGTGATGAAAAGAGCAGCAGTTCAGGAACTCGACTTGATCAGAAAGTGGTTGCTGAAGTTTACAAAGCTATATAGTACACATGATGCAGCAAGATTCCTCTTCTGATCCTTTGTCACAGAATTACACTACATTAAATTTTGCAGGTATTATTGCTTCCAATGTTAATCATGATGCAAATACTGCTTCTTATAATAATTGGATTATAGATTCTGGGGCATCTGACCATATGGCATATGATTTTAAATGTTTTGCTTCGTTTCATACACTAAAACATCCTTTAAGTGTTAGTTTTCCTGATGGAACTGTTAAAATTGTTACAAAAACTAGAACAATTCATTTAACACCTCAAATAACTCTCAAAAATGTCCTTTACATTCCTGACTTCAAGCATAATCTCCTATCTATTGGAAAATTACTTGATCATAATAATCTTGTGGTCTATTTTGATCAAACAGAATGTTTGTTTCAGGACCTACACTCTAAACAAGTGCAAGGATCTGGCAAAAGAGAAGCAGGACTATACAAATTTTCTTCTCCTTCAATTTTATCTTCTACTCATAATTCCTATGTTGAAAATTCTGAAATTATTCTAGCAAACAATTATACTTTTGTACCTAGTTTTAATACTCTTCATGCAAGACTAGGACATGTAAGTGTATCCACTATGGAACATTTAACAGTTCCTTGTCCTAACAATAAAACGATGATTTTAGTTGTGAAGCATGCATTTTAAGTAAACATCATAAATTTCCATTTGTTTTGTCATCATCCATTACTGCTAAATCTTTTGACATGATTCATATAGATTTATGGGGACCATATAGAACACCTACATTGTCTGGTGCAAGTTATTTTTTAACCATTTTGGATGATTATCGTAGAACTACATGGGTTCATCTCTTACACAGCAGACAACAAGTTTACAAAATAATATCAGATTTTCTGGCTTATGTTGATACTCAATTTACTAGTAAGGTTAAAATAGTTAGAAGTGATAATGGGATAGAGATATTAAATGAATCATGTAGTAATTTGTTTGCTCAAAAAGGAATTATACATCAAAGAAGTGTACCAGGTGTTCCTCAACAAAATGGAAGGGTGGAAAGAAAACATAAACACCTTTTAGAAACTGCCAGGTCAATAAAAATATATGCTAATTTCCTATTAAGTTTTGGGGTGATTGTATTTTAGCAGCTGCAGACTTAATTAACTTGATGCCTAGTGTTGTACTTCAGTGGAAGACACCATATGAAAAATTAATGGGAAGGGAACCTGATTATGGACATCTTATAGTGATTGGGTGTTTATGTTATCTTGCCATAAAATCAACTAACAAGTTTGCAGCAAGAGCAAGGAAATGTGTGATGATTGGATATCCTTATGCTAAAAAATGATACAAATTGTATGATTTGGATGAGCACAAGACTGTTATTAGCAGGGATGTGATTTTTGAAGAATCCATTTTTCCTTACCATAACAAAAATTCTTTTCCATACACAAAAATTCAGTCATGTTCAATTCAATCTCCTCAACTTCAAAATTTAATCCATGATGAACAAGTTTGTGGATCATATTCAAATATTCATCATTTTTCCTCTTCTCAAAATCCTCCTACAAATGAAAACATAATTCCAGAAACCTCTTCTACATCCACTCAATCTCAACAACATCATTTTGATACTAATGAGCAGACTGAACCTGTAATTTCTGTTGTTCCTCCTCAAAGAAAATCAACTAGACCAAAAAAATTACCTTCCAAGTTCAAAGATTTTGAGGTTCAGTATGTTAAACCATTATCTACACCACATGATTCGTCAGCTACATCTATGAGTTTTAATGTGTTTTCAGAACCATCATTATCACATTTGAATTCTGAAGCTTTGACAAACCTCAACAAAATGTTATCTACAAAAGAGCCTGCTCCATATAATCAAGCAAAGGAAGACCCTAGATGGGTAGCAGCAATGCAACAAGAAATTGAAGCAATGGAGAAGAATAATACTTGGGAATTGGTAGAGTTGCCATCTGACAAATCTGCAATAGGAAGCAAATGGGTATATAAGACCAAGTTTTTGAAGAATGGGGATGTTGAAAGGTGTAAAGCCATAATTGTAGCAAGAGGGGACAAGCAAATCAAAGGTAAAGATTTTAAATATACTTTTAGTCTAGTGGATAGATTTACAACTGTTAGAATTGTAATTGCTTTAGCAGCAGCTCATAATTGGCATTTGCATCAACTGGATATAAATAATGCCTTTCTACATGGTTTTATTGATGAAGAGTTATATATGAAACCCCCTCCTGGTTATACAAAAGCAAAGCCTGGACAAGTATGCAAATTAAAAAAATCAATATATGGAATTAAGCAAGCTGCTAGACAGTGGAATAAAGAGCTTTAGATATTTCTTCTTCATATTGGTTTTGTTCAATCTAAGCAGGATTGCTCATTGTTTAATAGAACTGATAAACATGACTTTACTGTTATAGTATGCTATGTAGATGATTTACTTGTTACTGGCTCAAGCATTCAGATTATTTCAGAAATAAAGAAGTAATTGCATCAAGAATTTACAACCAAAGATTTAGAGGAGCTTACATTTTTTCTTGGAATTGAAGTTATTAGAACAAGTAAAGGAATTTTCTTAAATCAGAGAAAATATATATTGGATATGCTCAGTTCTACGAACATGGAAAATTCAAAGATTGCACCATTTCCTCTTCCAAAAGGTTTGAAATTGAGTACAATTGAAGGTACACAGTTAAATAATCCAGAAATATATAGAAGGTTGATTGGAAAATTGATGTATTTAAACATGACTAGGTCTGATATATCTTATGTTGTGCAACAGTTAAGCTAGTTTATGCAGGAACCGAGGACTCCACATTTTTCAGTAGTGTAGCATGTTTTAAAGTATTTAAAGGGTAATTTGAATCATGGATTGTTTTATGCAGCCAATTCTATATTGCAGATTAATGCATACAGTGATGGAGATTGGGGTAGCTGCATTTTTTCTGGAAAATCTCTCACTGGATCTTGCATTTTTCTTGGTGATTCTTTAATATCATGGAAGACAAAGAAACAGAAGGTTACTTCTAAGAGCTCGACTGAAGCTAAGTACAGGGCCATGAGTCAGACAACAAGTGAGATAGTTTGGACAGAATGTTTGCTGCAAGAATTATGGGTAAACATTCCTAAACCAATTTCTCTTTTTTGTGAAAATAAATCTGCACAATACATAGCTGAGAATAAAGTTTTTCAAGAGAGAACTAAACATTTAAGAATGGATTGCAACTAATAAGGGATCATATAAAGAGTAATTTCATTACTTTGTCTCAAGTTAGCACAACCATGCAATTAGCTGATTTAATGACGAAGCCACAAAGTGTTGAGCAGCATCAGTTTTTGTGTTCCAAGATTGGTCTTATTTCTTCAACAAGTCAATCTTGAGGGGGGGGGGGGGGGGGAGTTGAGTGTATTTGAGTGTATTGAATTTCTTGTATACGGTTGTAAGTCTGTTTTGTTTAAGTGTTAGTACATTGTTTTCTTTTGTATTGTTTTTCTTTTTGGGCTTTTGTATTAGGCCTTCTTTACAGTGTAATGTTTTGGTATATAGGTTAGCATATTGACCTTGTAACATTTCATTCGGATCTGTTAATAAAAATTTCTTTTACTTCGACTTCAATGGAGTTCATCATCATCAATCTTAAAAAAATCAAGTAAAATTGCAACTTTTCGTTTCTTTCATGCCTCCTTCGATTCAACTGAACTAGTTCATGAAGTTTTCTATTTAACAGTGGCTCCTTCTCTTCGGCATAAGGTAATTTCTGTCAATCTCCTTTTGTTTCGAGCTACTTCTATTTAATTTCTGTCAATCTCCTTTTGTTTCATGCTTTTTCAAGTACTTGCTCCATGCGGGATTTATTTTGCAACTTTGTTTGTGTGTATAAAATGGTTCAACTCTGTTTCATGCGGAATTTTAATTAGGAACTGTTTTATGCTATTGATGAATTTCATTATAGGCTTTGGTCTGATATAAATTAGAAATTTGTGGCACCAGTAACCTGCACTGATTTAAGTTGTTAACCATGTTTTGTATTAAAATATATGCAGTTGACTGAGCATGAAAAAAATAGTGCAATATCAACATCTTTTTTTCTTAAAGGAAAAAACACATAATACACTTCCCTATTATAGTTGAGTGGATATGCATATGTTACAACAATATCTTTGCTTAGAGGTCATGGCATGGTGTATATGTTAAATCCTCGTACATGGTGGGGTGTTATTTCACTGATATATATGCCAACATATAAGTGGACTTAACTTATTTCCTTCATTTTTCTTTCCTTTTTCCTTTTAATCTATTTTGATTCTCTTGGATGAGGGATGAAACTTGTTTCATATACCAAACTAAAATTTTGGAAAATGCAGTTGAAAAGTTTGTGTTATGTTATGAGTGGAAACTAGAATTACAGTTACTCTCTATAGTATAGTCTACTCTTGATTAACACAAAAACACAGTTGATCTTAATCTCGAACATGTGTTAATATTATATTAAATGGGTTATTGTTTTTTCATGGCATGTTATGGTTTCTTATTAATGTGTTATTACCAACCACTGGTTGCCATTTCTGAGTTTAGTGTGTTAGTACTATATATGGTTATACTAGTTGTGAGTTTACTGTTTTTACTGGTAAACATCAGCAACAAAAAAAATCATATTATTACTAATGGCAATTGGCCTACTCTTTATGGCTTTTTCCCTTAATTCATTTGGAAGCTCAGATTTATATAATATTGACAACACAAATCTATGTGTTTGATTTACGCACCACCCTATTGTTATGCTTCATTTTTTATATTTGGACCATTCTTATCCATGTTTTTTTTGTTTAGTGTCTTTGTTTGAACTTGAAAACATATACATCTATGTACTTATTTCGAAACTGCGAGTGCAAAAAAAAGTGCTAAACTATCAGATTTTCGTTTTTCTTTTAAATTGAACATATCTTCTGTCAATATTTGCAACGGTCAATTTTTAGTAAGTCAATTG
The DNA here is from genome assembly GCA_030737875.1 of Allium sativum. NCBI lineage: Eukaryota > Viridiplantae > Streptophyta > Magnoliopsida > Asparagales > Amaryllidaceae > Allium > Allium sativum. Next base: position 43,287,175 of record CM060913.1, read on the forward strand.
CATAACAATGGTTGTCAATCAGTCGTATTGAAATTCTTGATATTTGTGAATGTAAAACTATGTCAATCACAAGTCTCTTATGTGAATTATGTATTTGATTCTGTTCTTTTAAAGCATAGGCTTTGCCTTACATTTTGCCATAACCACTGTATACTAAATTGAAATATCTGGTACGACATTTTAAATTATTGGGTTTATGTCTGTAATATTGATATGTTGTGTTGAAGTACAATTTATGGTGCTAAATTAGTATATGATTTGTAATTAGATTCCACAACCACACTATTTTATTACCTAAACCACTAGCTTACCTGAAAAAAGTTTGTCAGGTCCTGTGAAAAAGTTCTTAACCTGATGGTTTGGTTCCTGATCTTCTACGTTTTTGTCATTTATTCTCCATCACTGTGGCTCAACTCTTTTTTATAGTTTAGATATTGCTTCAAAAAAGGGCCCCATCTCTTAATTGTAAATTACGCTTAAAGGGTATACATATTTTAAATGACATTTGCAATATCAGTTCCATCTTCCTTATTACAATAGTTCTGAAATGAGAACTACACCATGCTTTCTCTGTATCAACAAATGGATTATTTTCACACGTTGTATGTTGCTTATTTTCATTATGTTATCCACTATTTGGAAGCTCAGATTTCCATTATTTGGTGCATCACTTCTGCATACTATGTACACAAAGTATGCACAAAATTTGCAACTATTTCAGGTACACAAACAAGGAATTTCTCTTAGGTAGATCTGTGGATCTAACAAGGTTTAGTGGCTACGATGAACTAATTTTCGAACTGGACCAAATGTTTGAGTTTGAGGGTGAACTAATGTCTCTAAACAAAAGTTGGATGGTTGTTTACACAGATAATGAGAGCGATATGATGCTTGTCGGAGTTGTTCCATGGAAGTAAGTACTATTCCCAACATAAACATACATTTTTTTATGAGTTTCAGAACATCTTTTTATTCGCCTTCTCCTATTTCATAACAGTTGTGTATTTGCCTCTCCTCTTATTTAATAACAGGGAGTTATGTAGCATGGTGCGTGAGATTTTCATCTACACAAAAGAAGAGGTTCAGAAGATGAATCCACTCAGCCCAAGGAGCAAAGACTCTTCGTCCTCCGATGAAGACAAATCACTTGACAATGAAGTCAAGAGCTCCACAGCAGCTGCTTCGGTTTAAAGCTAGTACATTTTAGATCAAAGTAGCTCATACATAGTAAGGTAGTGTTAAGGTTTTCCTGCATGCCTCTGTAGTTTGATCCTGTTTGGTTGACAAGTAAAGCATGCATATGTAATTAGCTAGCTGTTCACTAATATAATCTATTTCTCTCTTTAAAGAATGGCAAGTGCAAAGGATACTTCTATTTCTCCAGACGTTTGGAAATGCCGTCATACTTTACCGAGTAGTGTTATTGTTATTTTATTCTATTTTATATGCATGTTTCAACTGAATATCATACTTTGACCACCAAAATGTTCCTTTTTGTGGAGACAGAAACAAAAGGGAGTGTATGCTATCATTACAAGTATGTGATTGATATGTTAGTGAGATATATGGATATGTTAGCTAGGCGTATTGAGGCTGAGGCTGTGATTAGCTTTAGTTAAGCTGATACAAGTACATAGCTAGCTGAGATCCATCCATATTTAGACAAGAGCATTTGATTTTGAAGGTCTGAAATGGAGTTCTGCTTTGAAGTGATATAAATTATTGAATAATTGGTTGTGTATATTATGTATAATGTATGTTATGTCTAATGAATAATATACATGGTTTCATGTTATGTATAATGTATATTCTGGTTTTGAATTGCATGAGTTTTTTGAGTTATGTTGTGCTTTGTGTGATATGTGGTTGGTGTTTTTGTGATATGGATCAAATTTTTACTTATATGGGGATAAAAAATGTCTCAGGTAGATGGTGGATTTTCAGCTTTGCATGTAAAGGAGGTTTTGATAGAGTAAGAGTTGTTTGAAAGTGATGTATTGGTTTTACTATTGTTGTGTATGGTTAATCGGTGCTGTTAGAGTGTTGTTTTGATTACTGTCTGGCCGTGTATTGATTTTATCGTCCACTGATTGTTGTGTATTTATACATTTTTCAAAATTTCAAAATATGGAAAACATACTTCAAACCAAGCACATTTTCCAATTTTCATTCTTGGAAATGCATTTTTAGAATACTCCGTACCAAACACATTTTTCAAATAATGAAAATTATCAAGATAAAAAATTGAAAATGACTAAAAAAACACAAAACGGAAAACTCAAAACACAAACCAAACGCTCCCTTAAGTTTACATATGTTAATTCTAGTTTGGCCACTTGCTTCGGTTAATAACATAGTTCAACCATGAGATAAATTCTACTTTTGCTTATCATAGTTTGCAAAGTGATATTTTTATTTCCTTATGTATGACTAGTCAAATCAATAAGGTCAAGAAGTTCCTAGGCATCAATTGCTTATTCTCTCTCCATAAGAATAAAATTTATGGCTAATTACATACACCTAACTGAAAAGACAAAGATATACCACCCATGCACTGCCTCGCTGTTTTATGTGAGATTTAGGAGAAAACTTGGAAGATTGTGCAGACCTATGCTAACTATGTCAACAAGATGTCGGTAATTCTTAGGTGTACAACTCATAAAATGAGACCAAGATGTACCACATGTGCGCTGTCTCGTGGGCTTACGTAAGAGTTGGGAAAGAGCATGCCTATTTTGCATACAAACGCTAGATTTACTAGCCATGTTAGATACTCTTGCATTACTGTTATTATCGAACATGAGAAGAAGAGAGAGTTATACAAATTCATCTTAACACAACCTATAGTTTTAAAGACTCGAAAATACAATACATGTATTTTAAGCCCTCCACTCATTAAACAAAGACTACAATTTAGAATAGACTTCATGGCCATCACCGAAGAATTTTCCTATATGCTAGTTACACTATTATTACTCATAATTCAACTTTTCATTATATTTCTTATTCTATCTTGGTTGGGAATAAAAATAATTACCATCAACTGACCAAAAATTGTTAACTTACTTCGTTGTATTAGCCTAAAATGAGTCGTATTTCAAAAAAAAAAGGCATGTTACTACAACCTCAAATGCATGATGGTCCTATCTAAATGCATGAAAATGAAAAGAAAAAAATTAAAGGAAAGTAAAAAAGAATGCAATGTTGGCACCCCCACATTTGGTCAAAACAGTATCCATACTGTAAATACGTTTTCTAAATGTGAAAGATAATAGCCAATAATTATTGAGATAAAAAATGATTTGTAAAATGAAATGAAGTTTGAAAACTATATGTAAATGCAAGTCATATGCCAAATGAAATCTATGATGATGATGAATGTTCTGAGACAGATGATGCTTCTTTTTCCTCAGCATTTGCCTTTATCGAAAATGATGCATAATGATTTCTTATCAGATTTGTGAGGTACTATTGACATGTCAATGAATTTTGAAATCAAAATCCTTCCCAAGAAATTTTTTGTCATGCCAATGATTTATACCATTCAACTAAAGATTATCATAATCCTATAAACTTGAGTGTTTAACCATAACTTATTTTGATGATATTGAACTAAGATTATCTTCGAGGCATTCACTAGATTCATTCTTGTCATTTAAAAATTAATGTTCATTTTCATATAGTTCTTCAAAAGACATAATGGATACGTCTACTGAAGCAAGAGAGGCTTCCTGAAGAGATAAATCTTACGTGTCATCTACAACAGCTTTTATCATGACTATTTCTCCTATTTTCATAATCCTTGTGTTGATTTTAATGACTAATGATGTTCAATTCAATGGCTAGGTGCCGAAAAGATAGTTAAAGTTGGTCGATCCTACAGTTTGAGATAGCATTTGAAGTGGCTAAGAAGGGATAACCTAATATAAATGGAATTTAGCTATTGTGATTTGAAACGGGCTGGGTTTCTAGGACTGTGAAATCAACGAGGAAATAGAATTTTTAATTTTAATGAAAACATCTTCAATTATACCCAATGATCAGCTAGTTGAATTGTTATGTTCGTGATTTTCAACTACTCTAGCCCTAGTTTACAGTGCGCATCATAAGGAAGAAGATTGACACTTGCACCAAGAACAAGTGGTGCATGACTAATGTGAGTGTTACCCATTTTTCAACCGATTGTAAGGAAAGTGAGGCCCTTATACTTAATTGGTGAAGGAATTGAGAAAACGGAGCTAGTTTTCACAATAAAAAAGGTAGTTTTGGGAACGTTAGTGCCTCATTTTCGGGCGCATAGCTCCTTAAGACACTTGGCATATTAAGGAATTTCTTCGATGGTGTCAAAGAGTGGAATATTGACATATTTTTTTAAGAAGATTTCAAGATTTTTTCGAAATTAAAGTTTTCTTACTATTGTTAAGTCTATAAGGATAAGGAGAAACTGGTTTATAAACTCTTTCGATGATTTGATCAGTCAGAGAAGAAGGTGTCGAAAAGGGAACTGAAGGAGTTAGAGGAAAAGAAGATGAGATGTTGAGATTGCTAACATTAGAAGAAGAGATATTGTCGGGGTTGCGGACATTGGAAGAAGAGATATTGGAATTTCCAACATTCAAAGAAGATTAAAAATTTCAAGATTTGCAACAGCTGGCCTTGATTTCCCTCGAGTGTGCATCAATATTTTGAATCGGGCTGAATTCGGAGGGTTGTCAGGATTGTCGACATTGTTTTCAGTTTTCTTTTCGGACCTAAGGGTTGTGACAGCATTAACCGAATTACAATTTTCGTCCTCACAAGAATTCATAGTACGAGAATTATAATTTGGATTCAATTCAGGTTAACTAAGCAATTTTCCTTTCTTGTTACTATTCATTAACTCCTTCATTATATTCACCATTTGTTCGATTTTTGCATCTTGATTGTTTATATGTTTCTCTAATCGAGCAGATTCTTGTCAAGGTTGAGTTGACGACTGAAAGTTAGAATGCCTACATTGTTTACTTGAAGGGTTAGATTGAGGTGAAATTTGAGAAGTTTGAGGATTATAAGAAAATGGATCTTGGTTTAATTTAGAACCATGGGTTGCATATGAGGGTATGCCGAATTACTAGGATTTAACTAAGAAAAATTTGGATGATTCCTCCAACTAGGGTTATACATGGATGCATAAGGATTATTTCTAGTTGTAGCATTGACTTGATCTGCAGAGTAATAATGGGGTAGTCCTTATCTAAATTGAGGATTTTAATTTTTTAAGAATGTGATCTGGATCCACGACATGCACTCCTCTAGTGCAAGCACGGATAGGAATGCATTTTGACTCCCAAGAATAATCTCCTAAGAATTCCCAAGCTTCATCGACCGTTTAAACATAATTTCTCCTACACACATTGATTATAGTTGTGTTCTAGTTAGATAGTTTAGCCCTTCATATGCAATTTGACACAAGTGAAGTTTTGGAATTGCATGATGAGTACAACTATATAATAATTGGTTGAATTTCTCGAATTATTTTGAAAAACTTTCCCCATTGTTTTGAGAGAACTGATTATTTCAGTTCTAATTTTTAAAGTTTTATGAAATGAAAATGAATTCAACAATACAGTGACAATTTAATCCTAAATTCTTATTTAATGTTTTGGAAGAGAATTTAGTCGTCTTTTAGTACGTAGTTTCAAGTAGTGCGAATAGATTAAGCCATAGTTTGAATGATTCGTTAGATAATTGTTGCAATTTAGTTGTTGATGCATACAACTCAAATTCACAAATATATCCGTAATCATTTTCAAAACCAGTGAATGTAGGTACCACTTAAGAAAAAAATGCTAAGCTCAAATTTATTTCCTTCAGCCGGTGGAAATACTATGACAGAAGGTTGAACGGTCCTAGTTGGGTAACGTTGATGTCGAAGAGATAAGGTCTATCCATTCCGATAGTGAGATTTTGAAAGTTTTGATTATTTTTTAAGACCCTCTAGGAGAATTATGGTGGCTTTCACTCATTTAGGAAAAAAAATAGAAGCAGCTCCTATTTAATATAGCATAAAATACTAAGTCGTGCTCTACTAGTTGACAAACTCAATTAGACGGGGAAGAGGGTCCTATTGCCGATATAGCATAAATAGTAAGGGATACGACTAATATTTTATGGGAAGTATGCGACCTCTTTTGCAAATAGTTCAATACATTGAACTACTGTATATCCGCGATCAAACTATCATAGACAATCAAGTTCACAAAAACACTCCTTTTCAATAAGCTAATATTTATCCTAGGACCAACGTCTAGTATATTTCAAAGTTGAAAAACAATGAGAGTGATGACTTTAGTTATGGAATTTTTTTTCTAACAAAACCGATTTAGAAATTTCAGCCAACACAACAATTAGACAAACAAAATTGCAGAAATTAAAAATTGTAAAAGCGAGTCGCGGCACCTGATGAAAATCTTTACAAGTTATTTCTATTTTATTTTTTTCAGCAGTAGCACAAGTAGAGAAGTAGAAATTTTACATCATGGTATGACAACCCGTCCAAAGAAACTGAGTAGCTGCAACTCTATAACCTTTTTTATAGCTTGAACTCTTTCTTTACTGTGGCATTTGATTGATTGAAACCCTTTACTGAGAGATAGAGAGAGAAAATAAAATAAATAAAAAAATACTAAATCAGAATTAAAACACAAAAATAAGCAAGAAAGAAAAAATAAAAAAAAATAACGGCAAAACAAAAAATTAAAGTAAAAGACACTTCAACAAAAGAAACAAACTAAATATAAATGAATGACTGACCTAAACTCACCTAATTAAAAAAAGAAAATTTATTCCTCAAGTAAAGAAAACCACAATCCCACTCAACAAAAATCGCAAACTATAGGAACTAAACTAACAGTACTACCCTTCTTTTCTTATCTTTTGTGTGTAAAACGCCACAAAAACAAAATTAACTCCTAGAAAACCAGAATAATTGAATCGAATGAAACTCAATAACTCGCATTCCTTTTTTCTTTCGAATCGAACTGGGTTGCAATCGGATTTGGTGAAGTGCTCGAGACATAGGGTTCTACAATTCCTGATTTCAATAGCCTTTGAATTGAAATTTAGTCTATGGTTATGTATTTGGGTTTTTGGAGTTTGGCTATTTTGGAGGGTCTCAAACTATGACTGATTTTGTGGGGGTAAGCGCTGTAGATGATCCGTTAGGTTTGATGACTGTATGTTTGGAAGAAGAAAACGTGAACCAATTTCTAATAAAATCGACTATGGCTATTGCGAATTCTGGTGTTTGAGGGCTTGATGGAGATATTATGGTAGAAGGGTTCGAAGATGATGATATGGTGAAGAAGATTCAAGAGCCAGGAGGGATGGAGGTGGATTGTTTGAGCTGCGAAGCTGTTTATGATGTAGGAGATGGTTGAAATATGTAAAAGGATTTTTTTGTTGAACTTGTAAAGAGAAAGGATAGAATAAAGGAAAGGAGAAAAAAGGAAAAAATATCAAGGGAAATTGGCAAGTTTTTTTCCTCTTGTTTAGAAGATTAGAGTATCACTGAGTAACTAGTCAACAAATTTATTTGAAAATAAAAATAAAATGAAAAATAAGAAAAATAAAAAAGCTAACACGAATCGGAAATTAAATAAATAATAAAATTTTATTATTTCCTCCTTGGAAATAGTGCCAAAAGTTGTTTGATACTTTTCTATGAAATAGAAAAGCAAAATTTTATTATAAATTACTGCAAAAATACGTAGTACTTAGGTCCGACACAAGGAGGAAAATTAAATTAAATTATTTATAAAATTTCATGGGTGAGTTAGATAAAGTTTGTAGATGTGATTTGAGAATAATAAAAATTGTAATTGTAATTTAGTTCAGATAAATCTAATAGAACTGACAACTAAATCGCAATTATCAACGAAAACAAACTAGAAAAGCAAACTAAACTACTACTGAATACACTATAGTTTCGAAGCTTATCAGATCTATATCAAATTCAATAACTAACTAAGAAAAGCAAAAAAAATATAAATAAATAAACATAATGAAAGTAAAAATTAGGATTACTATGGATTCTAATCAAAAAGTCGATCACTAATAAGAAACTAAAATGCAATAGAAATTTGTTCTCTATCTAATCTAATTGAATAGACCACACAAATTGCCATGAAAAAAATGCAAAAATAAAAGAAAGTTGAAGCTTTATTAATGGAGAAGAACGCAAAAGGTTACACAATTTACAATGGATATTATGTTTATTTTTATGGGATGTATTCTCCTCTCAATGTGAATATTTGGCCAAAGAAAAATCTACGAAAATATTTTCTTTACAAAGAAAAAGGATATGATTGGATTCTGAGATATTCCATGGAGATCTCCCTCTCTAAATCTTCACCCTGCGTTCTACAAGTTAGAAATAAAATAAATTCTCATTTCAAAATTAACTTTGGAATTTAAAATAATTTATGAGGAAATCATTTTATTTTGCCAACCAATTTGTTTACTTATAAATAGACCATGATTTAAGTCTAAACTACTAATATAATTTATTAAGACTTCAAATAATATTATAAATTAGTTGAACATCTCAAAATATGGGTTAAGGAGAAAAGAATTCCAAAATCATTAACAATCATTAGTAGAACATTGTGTGAGATAAATTATATCAAAATTTGGCTATTTATAAAATATTAAAATACAAATATAATTTCATAAATAGAAATGCAAACGGATAGCATCTTCTTTGCATTTCAGACATCCAAAGAACGCTAATATTTGCATCAGCCAATAAAAGGCATAGAACATTCAAGAGACATAAAAATGAATATACTAGTCGTGCAATAGGTCCAAATGATTCAATAGTTATTCACAATCTATTTAACCAAACAAGTGCAATTTTTTCATTAAGCTATGTATATAACCTTTTGTGTATTTATATAATCAATGTATAATGAAACATATATTGGAGAGAGTGAGAATACTCACCATAATCCAAATGAAGAATTCACTACTTCATCCATTAAACAGTCCTTTTTCCTAAATTTTCCACCGCTCAAGCTTGACGTCCTTGACCATGTTCTTTGCTTCGATAATTATTGCCAAAGACAACACAAACTACTCCAACAACCACTGTCATGCGCAACCCAGGTCAAGCAACCTCAGCACATTCGCTAGCATCCCTCTTCATCCTAGCGACCACCTAAAATCCTAACCCTCACTAATAAGAATTAGAGGTTGCACATAGTTACATCATCCCCAAATACAAGCATCGTAAATCCTAACATCGCATGTCAGTTGACGTATCTCCTAATGTTTACCATTTTCGCCTGAAGCAAGATTAAATTCCCTCTAACATCTAGTGTTCACCTAATTTCGCGCACCTCCTTGCCTTCGCATAGGTTCGATCCAGGGAGCTTATTATTAGTTTATCTTCTTTTAGATGAAGTCATGATTTAAAGAATTTCGGAATTAAGGCTTCATTGTTGAGGTAGGATTACTTTTAAAGGGCATTAGGCTTGATTAGGAAACCGTCCCCTGTTCAAAAAGCAGGGATTGGATTAAAGTCGTGAAATCATGTTTCTTAAGGTTGATTAAATTTAGTCACAAACTAAAGTTGTTTATAAATAATCTGTTGGCCAATATAATTCAATTTATACTTTATTATATCCTAATAATTAAACAATTTTATACAATAAATAAATCATCACAAATCGTATTTAAACCTTTTTTATTTTTAGCAAATAAATGTTTAATAACGGCGTTGGAAACATAGTTGTTACTGACTCACTTCCATAACATAATTGTGTCCTCGCAATTTCTTATTGAGACAAGTAAACATTACCATACCTGGTCTTTTACGTATCAACCATACAACATTTTTCTCTATGCCTCATATGTTCCACTTAGTTTATCATATATAAAAAATTCATAATAAATTATTTTTAGTGTATTTTATTTTCTACATATAGTATAATCCATAAAATAAAATATAATTCCCAAAATTTTAATTTGTAATAGACCACTTCTTTATTCACAAGATATTGTTCCTAATTTAGCCCTGGTATAAGAGTTGGGTTTTATTCCTCAAAAGGGCTCGATGAAGATATAAGAGTACTGACAAACAACGGACATCGATACATGGAATCCAACTCAACCAACCTTCTTACGCATCTTCGATGTGGTCCATACTTTTCCTTCTCTACGGTGTGAGGTTTTTCTTTGTACTAGGCCTCGGCACTATCAGGACTCGGAGCTTCACTGTATAAGTTCCCATTTTATATCCATATTTCATGATGTGGGACTTCTAATTGCATACCAAACTAAGTGGTGTTACGATATCTCCCATTCACAGCCCAAAGTCCATGTAGGGCGTTTGTTATCAACATACAAATCATGAGTATATCACCCAGGCAATTTGGGTGACTCACAAGCCACAATTCCAACTTGATATAGGCTCTAGTACCACTGTAACAATGACCACTCTCACATAGCCATAATTGGTACCTCAGATGCTAGATTTACGGCCAACCTCCCAACTATTGCTTTGACACATGGTTATCCAAGCCAAATAGGACATGTAGGGTAAGAGTCAAGGCTTCGTTATTGATGAGAAGGCATGAACCCCTTTATAAAATAGGAAAAACACCCAACGAGCTAAGATACAATTTCTGTTATGCCCTACCTCTATTTCCATACTATCCAAAAGTACTATTAAGTAATGCCGCCAGAATGAAGAATGAGGCTATACGGGGTACACACATGTAAATTACTTGGATTAAGTATGGTGTGAATTAAAACACCAAGAACAAGTCTTATTTGCAAGTAATCTGTGTGGGTACAGGAGAGTAAACATGTGTGCCTCTAAGATACAACAATACATGATATACAAAAATATGTAGAACATACAATCAACCATGGTGATAATATATGTTACGTATACGATATACAATCTATATTTTTATGCATCGCATCAATATGCACATAAGAATCCATACAGTATAAGATAATTATATAATAAATTAAATATCTATATTCTATATACCCAATAAAATATAGGCTGGTCTTAGAGTCCATTTATCTACAATTTATCATATCGATCCAAGTATTATACAAACAATAAATAGTTTAAACTATATTAAAATAACATATAAATAATGTAGGGTGTTTGGGAGTATACTGAATAATATTAAGATCAGAAAATATCATCACAATCAAGCCTAAAATATCATCATCCGTTAATCCACCAAGATAGAAGCCAAAAAGATACATATATAAATGGGTAAATCATACAAATTTAGTAATTCTCGTTTAGATTCCAAAGTTGTATCTAAAGAGATATCACGATACATAGTTGGACTAATAATTAGTTAAGTCCAAATGTCACTCAATATTTAAGATATACTTCATCCACATCAATAAAATAAATGTATATACACAAAATCCCAGAAATGAGTGAAATATGCCTTCGGAGGATATAACAGGCAAATAGAATCACATATAATTAATAAACATCACAAATTTTATATAATAGAAGTTGGCAATTGGAAAAAGAATTATAATACAATGTATGGAAATAGTAATACTTGGCAATGTGCCAAAAAGATAACATGCGACATACGCTGAAGAATGACAAGGATTGATCATGCTCATGGCACAGTCTCTGAAACAATCTTGTACTTTACTATACAATGTATCATAACTAAAAAGGGAGACTACCCACTGGTCTGGTGAACACAATACATCTACCCATCTAGACGACCTCCTACAGTCTTAGTTACCTCGATGGACATCATGACTCATATTACAAACAAGCTGTAGGACTATGCTTTGCATTTTGGTCATAACCCAGTCGTAGCACCTAATGGTAACAGACTATTGGGTTGGGTGATAGGAGGGGATAAATGTTGTTGATAATCAACTATATAAATACTATTGGCAATAAGCATTTGTGTCACAAATCTAGGGCGCGACCTAGCGATCAGCCTGCCAGGGTGAATACTAGCTATTCTAATTCTCTCCCGCAATAGGAAATAGCTGGATAGTGATAGCCTAGTACTACTAACTAATCATATATAATATAATAGTAGATACACTACCGCATATATACTCTAACACACAGAACAATGCAAATACTGACATACTATAAAATATCTACACCAACATACGGTTTAATATATTTGTTGACATATCTTATAGCTAAAGCCGTCACACATCAATTTTTTGATTAGCAACGCACTCAAGCATTGAGAAAATTGTCAGCAAACACAAGGCGATTTGGTCGAACTCGCAACACAAACATAAAATAGCCTAAAACTCCTTTAGATGACCACTTTTGGGTCCAAAAATGTCGATTATGTTGCTTAGGACAGTAACTTTTGTAGCCCTCTGAATTAACTTCAGGTACAACTTTTGTTTGGCCCAAACGGCCTTGCGATTTTAAAGTTACGTCTGTTTCCATAAACGAGTGCGGAAATGTCTTCACGGTCTTTTGAGACAGCTCGAATTCTATTTGGAGGACTACTCGCGACTTAAGTATAAACTTGCATCAATCAGCGTTAACTTTGGATAAGTGATAAAGCATTGGAAAACTTAGTTTACGCATGATTGAAGGCACCGGGTCGGGTCGAGGTCTCGGGTTGGGTCGGATTACTTGGCTCGAATGGAAGCAGTATATCTCCGCCAACTTGGCATACAACTGGTTCGAATAGGCAGGTCGAACCGATTAGGTCGATGTCAAACCGATCGAGTCAAATTCGACCTACACTCACCCCCAAAACTCAATTTTCTACCCAAGTTCATGCCGGATCGGATGAGCATCGACCTGACCTGACCAACCTGAAGCGGCTGCAACTACATATCAATGTGATCCTACTTTCAAGGCATGTTCATCTCCTAATTTACCGGTTCAAGGTCCATATGGATTCACACAATTAGACGAGATCATTTCCACACTCCCACTACAATTCTGAGGCACGCTGGATGGCTGACACGTGTCGTTCGACTCGAATGGCCCTACAGGCTATAAATTCATGGTTTTGTGGCATTTCGAAGGATATTTTTAGCTCCTCCACTAACACGACTTCCTCGATTACTCTCTACATACAACCAAGCCATACTCACCACACAAGAACACGAAGATTTCGTGTATACACTTCTTATTTATTACTTCTTTTCATTGTAAACACGAGCTGCCGTGTATAATTTTGAGTGAATTGTACTTGTATAACGAATTCTTACCAATTGTGAAGCTTGCTTATGTAACTTCTTAGGATTTAAGAAGCTATAAAATGGACGTAAGCAAGGATTTTGCCGAACCACTTTAAAAATATCGCGCATCCCTTTGTTATTTATTGCATTTATTCTCTGTGATCTTTTTTTGCGAGGATTTCACACTGCATTGGGTGTTAGTGCCACTTTTCGATATAACATTTTAGCGTGCCAGGTTGGGGGGCACGCTATCCCTTCGACTTCTAGCTTGTAAAGAACTAGATTACTCGATTTTTCGACTTAATGGTTAAAATAAAGTAAGATGAAACCTTCTCTTGTGCTAAGGATGTTGGCATAGAAGGCGCAAGGAATGAGGCAAGCCAGGAGGCTTCCTCTCGCGGAGACCCATCAACGTACTTGAATAAGGATGAAACGGATGGTGTTCTTTTTGAATTGAGAAATTAGATGGCACAGAAAGATAAGCTTCTTCAGAAGCAACACGAAATGATGAATGGATTCTTCGCTCGGATGGATGGAAGGCCGAGCAACAATCCTAAACCTGTCGGAACAAACATTGTTGATGTTCAAACAACAACAAACTTGGATCAATCAACCTGTGCACCTCGGATCGAAGCACATGTGACCCCGAGTTCGGTTGACAGTAATTGAACTCATCCCAGTGATGGGCAACATGCAACTTCTATACATGACATTTTGGATGAAAACGTCGGCAATATCATAAAGAGCCATTTTTACACCAGTTCGGATGGACTCCAAAGCAGAAAATTCAAAATGAATTCAACATGAAGTAGCTTGAATCAGAGCACAGGGACCGGGTCAGATCAAACCATTTGACTCGCAACACGGGTGCACAAGCATAGGATTGGACAACTAGCGACAGTTGCTGACTAATGGAAATCACATTCCTAACGTGATTCGAAGCTTCACGAGATGCAACACTGTTGAGACAAGATTTTGATCGATGCCAACATATAAAGATGCAATGAAGATCATTTCATAGAAATAAGTTTTTTTACTTTGAGTCGTGATAGAAATATGTTAAAATCTATCCTCAAAGTATAACACGAATGCACAAAACAATATCATATCTTTGTTGCTGGAATCTGTATATTTGAGGAATTGAAAAGTCACAAAAAAAGCCCAAATGGTCCAGGCTCCGACCGGAAAGAGTGCAGAGTGATATAGACTGCGGACCGAGTTTCTCCGGTCCACAGCCACAAAACGGTCGATCGCCCAAAAAGGACCAGTCGACCGATTCTGCTGTGTTTTTTGAAACAGAAACTAAAACGGTCGACCGCCCAAAAAGGACCAGTCGACCGGTTTTTGTGTTTTTGTACATAATGGCTATTTTTCTAGAATTTTCAATTCAACCAATCGACCAGTGATTTTTGACCTATCGACCGTTTCCAAAACAACAAGCTTTTTCCTGAAGGGTTGCTTCCATTCATCAAGAGTTTTCTCTTCAATTTTCAATGGAAACGGATGCAATCTTTTGTAAAAACTCTTCATGAAGGAATGCAACTATTCTACACTATAAATAGACTTGAAATCATACTTTCAAATCACCGATTCTTGCTCTAAATTCTGATCTTACTTTCTAAATATTCTTGCATTCTAAAAGCTCTCAAATATTTCAATTGCTTATTGAATCATTGAAATTATTTCATATCTCTTGATTCAATAAGTAATATACTTCCTTAAATCTATGCATTCAAAGTATATACTTGAGGATTGGATTATAGGAAGATTGTACTTAAACTGTTGACTATCCGTGTTGAATCAAGAACACAAAGCAGAAGTCAAAACCATTGTATCAGTTGAAGTCCTGTGTGTGATCAGGCAAGTGTTGAAGTCCTCGTGTTGTTAGAGGCGTGAAATCCCGTTTGGCTGCTCCGGTGTTGTGAACCTGTTCCTCTGGGTGAAGCGAGGTTGTTGATTAGTGAAAATCTAGAGAGAGGTCTGGGACTGGACGGTGCTCCGAACCAGTATAAAAAGCCCTGGTGTGATTTTTCCATTTTTACTGCATTTACTATACTACTGTTCAGTGATTAGCTATTACTTTATACTTGAATATTGTTTGTCATATTACATGATCCTTGTGAGTGTACTATACTTAGCACATACGCACTCGAATTTTCAATTGGTATCAGAGCCTGGCGTTCTAGAGATCATAACAACATCCTAGAACAAATGGCAATAAAGAAATCTAGTCAGGGAAAGAGAAAATGGAAGAGCAACAAAGCAGGATCAGGAGAGCTAGGAAACAAATGTCTCATGGCTAAAGTCAGTTCATAATCGGTATGTATAGATTCTTTATATAAAGATCTTTTGTTAAACCATGAAAAATTGTTGAAAGATTTTAAAAGTTTGAGTAAACTTAATGTAATCATTGTAGCCAAGGCTAAAAATTGTGAGCAAGAAAATTCCAAATTAAAAGAAGAAAACAATTTTTTGGTAAAACAAGCCAAATGTTTTGAAAATACCTTAGAAAAGCTTGTTTCTCAAAAAGATTCCCTTCAAAAAGAAAATGAGCGACTAGAAGATAAAAGCAATGTTCTTTTAAAGGAAATCAATCTTTTGCAAAATAGAAATAAATCATTAGAAGATTCTTTAAATAATTCTACTTCTTTAATTTCATCTCTTGAAAAAGAGAATGGAGCTCTAACTGAAAAGAATTTGGAATTATCTAAAGAATGTGAGACTTTAAAAGTTAATAATAATATTTTGCTAAAAGCAATCTCTGAATCAAAAGAAAATGTTGAAAAATTACAATCATCTTTATATAATTTAGAATCTCAAATTAGTTGTCTGGAAAATGAGAATAGAACTTTAAAAAGGAAGAATTTTGAATTAAATAAGGGTATTAATAGCAAGGTTTCTTTTGAAAATATCAATCGCGACTGTGGAATCAAATGTACAAATAAATTCGCGAAATTTAATAAAGGTCAAAATGATTTAAACATGATTTTATCTAGATCTCGACCTTTACATGACAAAAGTGGTATAGGATATAATAATAATAGAAATAGTACTAGATATGCTTTTATGTACAAAAAGAATATCACGGCTAGTACTAATACATATCCAAAACCCAATTATTATAGAAATTCGAATACTTATATGACTAACGGTATTTATAATAAATATAGAGGTACGAATAGGAATATCACTAGAGATCACTTAAGTATCTGGTTTCCTGTAAGTTGGAAAAACAGAGAAAAATATATCGATGATTATTTTGATTCAGTAGTTAATAATGAAAATTTTATCTTTAAAGGTTCCATTAAACCCTCTTGGGTATGGTTACCTTCCATCTGACTCATGGACCCAAACAAAGCAAGTGGGTGCCAAAACTATATATCTTATATTTTTTGCAGGTACACCACAATAAAGAGAAGGTTATTCGACATCTCTAAATATCGTTGAAAACTCAGCTTATCAAAAAAAAATCACATGATTCAATGTCTCCTAAACGTGCTATAATTATTTGTATTCTCTACTACTCTCGATTACTGTGTTTATTATGGTATTTATTCTTTTTAATCGATGACAAAGGGGGAGAAATATTTTCTCTTATGATGATACATATTATTCATGTTACATATACTATCATTTAAAATTATGTGCTTAACATGATAATAGTATATGTATGCTAACATTTGTTAATGCAGGAATCAAAAGTTAAGATTATATATATTATGAACTAACACATGTTGTAGAAATTCAGGGGGAGCTTTATATTCAGAGGGAGAAAATCCAAGGTGTTGTCATCAATTAAAAAGGGGGAGAATGTTAAGACAAGATTATGATCGATGCCAACATATAAAGGTGCAATGAAGATCATTCATAGAAATAAGGTTTTTTACTTTGAGTAATGTTAGAAATATGTTAAAATCTATCCTCAAAGTATAACACGAATGCACAAAACAATATCATATCTTCGTTGCTGAAATCTGTATATTTGAGGAATTGAAAAGTCACAGAAAAATCCCAAACGGTCCAGGCTCCGACCGGGAAAGAGTGCAGAGTGATATAGACTGTGGACCGAGTTCCTCTGGTCCACAGCCATAAAACGGTCGACCGCCCAAAAAGGACCAGTCGACCAGTTCTGCTGTGTTTTTTGAAACAGAAACTAAAACGGTCGACCGCCCAAAAAGGACCAGTCGACCGGTTTATGTCTTTTTGCACATAATGGCTATTTTTCTGGAATTTTCAATTCAACTAGTCGACCGGTGATTTTTGACATGTCGACCGTTTCCGAAACAGCAAGCTTTTTCCTGAAGGGTTGCTTCCATTCATCAAGAGTTTTCTCTTCAATTTTCAATGGAAACGGATGCAATCTTTTGTAAAAACTCTTCATCAAGGAATGCAATTATTCTACACTATAAATAGACTTGAAATCATACTTTCAAATCTCCGATTCTTGCTCTAAATTCTGATCTTACTTTCTAAATATTTTTGCATTCTAAAAGCTCTTAAATATTTCAATTGCTTATTGAATCATTGAAATTATTTCATATCTCTTGACTCAATAAGTAATATACTTCCTTAAATCTACGCATTCAAAGTATATACTTGAGGATCAGATTATAGGAAGATTGTACTCAAACTGTTGACTATCCATGTTGAATCAAGAACACAAAGCAGAAGTCAAAACCATTGTATCAGTTGAAGTCCTATGTGTGATCAGGCAAGTGTTGAAGTCCTCGTGTTTTTAGAGGCGTGAAATCCCGTTTGGCTGCTCGGGTGTTGTGAACCTGTTCCTCCGGGTGAAGCGAGGTTGTTGATTAGTGAAAATCCAGAGAGAGGTTTGGGACTGGACGGTGCTCCGAACCAGTATAAAAAGCCCTGGTGTGATTTTTCCATTTTTACTGCATTTACTATACTACTGTTTTGTGATTAGCTATTACTTTATACTTGAATATTGTTTGTCATATTACACGATCCTTGTGAGTGTACTATAATTAGCACATACACACTCGAGTTTTCAAGCACTTCTCAGGATGACATTGATAACGTCAATCGCAGTCAATTTACATGGGAAATCAGGAATAACTGCAACCCCCCAGACTTCAAACCTTTGGTTATGGAACCATACAATGGCAAGACGGATTCTACCATGCATCTAATGTGCTACATGCACCACATGGAAGTTTTATCGGCATCTAGCAACGTCATGGCCAAATGCTTCTCCTTCTAATTAACTGATAAAGCTGTTATGTGGTTTTGGCAACTGGAATATGAATCGGTCAATAGTTGGAATGCGTTGGTCACTCTCTTTATCACACCTCTCAACCAAAGAATGTCATGTCACTCACCTCAATCAAACAGCGGTCCGACAAGACCCTGCGCTCATTCCTTGAAAGATTCAAAGCCGCAACAGCGTCAGTTGATCGATCAGAACCATTTATGGTATTGATGGCAGCAGTATCCGACATCCTGAACAAATCGGACTTTAAAGTTTTAATGCACCGAGATCCACCGCGAGATTTTGGCGAATTCTAATTTGAAATAGACTAATTTCTGCATGAAGAAGATGCAAATTCCAAGAAGGACGTTCTCGACATTAACATGGTCAAGGATAGAGGACCATCCAATTCTGGAAAAGGCAATGACAGGGGTAGAGGAAAGGACGATGCTAAGAATGGTCGTAGCGCTCAGTCCCGGAGAGGTCCCTGATACGACAAATACACTAAACTCAGTGCTTCAGCCATAGACATCCACATCAAAACGAGAGATGTTGTCTCCTACCCAGAGCTTCCCAAGAGAGAGCCAATGCTCAAAGAGCGCAACTTTGGAAAGCATTGCGTATTTCATGACATTAACGGTCATAACACCAATAACTACAACCATTTTCGAGACTTGATCATGGAACGGTTTGGACGCAGAGATCTACCCGAGTATGTCAAACAACCAACAGTGACCACACCTGCGCTACCATCTCCTTCTCCCCAGAGAGGGAAAGATCCTGGACCGAGTACTCGCGGGATTGTCATCAGCTGATCTGGATTAGATCACCTTGCATTTTCTGCGATTCTTAGGACTTAAGATATGTTTTGTGTCTACTTTCCCTTTTAGTTATCCGAATGGATAAGTTGAAGTACACACATGCAAGATTAGGATGTAATCTGTAATGCCCCACCTCTATACACGCATTAGCCAAGGCCATTGCAAGCAACGGTGTCAGCTAACCCGAAGAATAAGGCTGTTAAGGAGTGACCATCTGTATATTAGCTTTGAATGAGTGTTAGATATGTCGGATAATATGGTCTAACTTTTTAAATCTCATAAGGAAATCCGACACATCTAAATTAAATCCAAATCTACTACACAGTGGCTATATATAATTTGGAAAGCAATATAAAATACACAACAATAAAACTAGAGTCAAACACAGATGTTCATATCACAAAGGTGGAAATAGATATGAATAATACTACAAGAGTGGTAGTCATAGTATAAGTGGTCAAGCAAGCTCCACTATATCATAAAATGATATATACATGTATAGCACTAAAGAATATGTATACATAAGAGTCACAATCTCAAATACATGAAAGATAAAACTACTAAAACAAGTGCGTCTAGCTAAAAGGATGATTAGCCCATGCTACAGTCAAGGAGAGGCACCTGTAATACTCAGTCTGACCCGAGTACTATTTATAAGAATAAACAATAAACGGATCAGTCTAGCTGTACTCATCATAATAAGCTGAGATAGAAATAGAGATATAAATAGAAAATGACATATATGAAATAATAACAATGTTCACATGTAAAAAGTGAAGACTCGATATGTCCATAAAATATGCCAAAGAAATCTAGGCACTATATAATGATATCTCAATGACAAAGAAACTATGATTTGATAAATTAATATCAATATGAGATTGACAACACCTATGTCAACAAAAATAAGATCGATAAATTAATATTAATACTTGGATATTCATGATAAATGATGTCACCCATCCAATCTACATGAAATAGAAAATACGATATCTACACATGAATAATAGTGAGAAATGATGTCACCCATCAAATCAACGCCATATAGATAACTCAGATCGATAACATAGTATCGATAAAAACTCAAACGAGCCAAAGTTCCTCAAGATGATCAGAGGATCATCAAAGTGACCCGAAGGTCAGATTGATCAGAATTGATCAAGTTTAGTGTAAACTACAACAAGCTAGTAAGTATAAAAGTCGAGCTACATGTCTCATAACCACTTTCTCTACTCGAAGATTTACGAATAACTTGAATATTCCACTAGAAAAAACGAAACGATTATTGCCACAGTGTTCAATCGAACGAGTCCAAGAATTAACCGCCAAAGTAAACTTAAGGGGTCATAGTCCTCGTTTTTACTAAGGCATTTAATTAGATTTCTCATATGAACAAGAAAAAGGTTTATGAATTTGTATACTAGTAGTTAGTAAAACAATTTGGGAAATAACTTCATATAATGAAGTAGAAATTTGAAACCATTTAGTAAAAGATTGGTATCTACTAATAATTTTAAAACCCCTTTTTATATAGTTTCGAAGTGGCAAATCTCATTTAATAGCGATCGAAATAACGATCGAACAAAGAATTCACGTTATAATAACGTAAATTAAAACTCACGACTATCGATTATAATTTCTTTCACCACGAATTGATCGAAAGTTCATGAAATCGAAATGCAAAAATCAACGAACCGGAGAATCTGAAAAATCACAAATGAAGGCGAAATGGGCCGAAACTCGACCGGGAATGAGCTCAAATGGCCCTAAACTGTTGACCGTGGTATCCCTTGGTCAACAGCTGGAATTCTATCCTCAGACGTCCGGCCACTCATGACAGACGTATGAGCTGAAAACCTGCGTTATTTTCTTTTTCCAAGAGGTTGGTCAGACGTCTGAGATGAAGCAATTAAAGATTTTGATTGCTAATGAATGTGCAATCGGCCTCGGACGAGCCTGGATCAATGGTGATGGTTTATGATGATTCCTAAGTGCCAATAAGGCATATAATACTTGCCAAAACAACCTATAACACCAAACTCAACTTCCTATAACGAATTACACATCACATTCATATAATCGAATTCAAATATCATAAATTGGAAACTTCACATACAAACCAATCAACCGAATGCAATTCAAGCTAGAACAAGATGCTTGTCAATGTTAAAGGGGAGCTATAAGGACTTATGTGCACACAAGAACTTCACCTATAGCATGCACAATCCGAACATAGAACATAACTGGATTTCCATTACTCAAAAAGCAAGGGAATCATCAAACTAATCAGTTAACTTATTGCATGAACTAACCTACTCAATTCACTAGCATATGCAAACTCAAATGAATCACTAAATTACACTTTTACAAGCCAATGGCTTGTGGCATAGATGTGAGTTTATGAAGAACTCACCATTGATTGTAGGAATGAAGAACAAGCTCCAAACCTAAGTTAGATCAACCTCTCTTCAATCAATACTCAAGAATCTCCACTCTAAGATGATATAAATAGAATTCCTAGGAGTTAGGTATTAGGAATTCATACAAATTGAAGAGGAATATGGTTGGAGAAGATAGAGATGGAGCTTGCTTCTCTTTTCTATGAATTTACACTTGATTTCCTTCAAAAATTTGGCTTCCTAAGATGAATTAGGGTTTAGGAATTTTGATTTCTCATTCCTTCCCTCATTTTCTATTTTACCTTTAGTGTTTGGAGAATGAATGAAGGAGGGAGGGCACTTGAGGGGTTGAAGTGAGTAGGCTAGGTTTAGCTATCCAAGCTCCAACCAAAGTCCCAATTTTGACATACTCAAAATATATTGAAGTTTATAGTCAAAAAGTTGTAAACGATGATCCAGACTCAATGGAAGTGGTTTCGAGTGCAAATTCATCCGTATGCAAAATGTGACTTTTTGGACCTATACTCGATCAACGATTATTGACATTATATTTAAATAAAATATTTAAGTATATTATCGTTAGATATGCGGGTTGTTGCAGAATTCCCCGCTTAAAAAAATTGCGTCCTTGCAATTACTCAAGGAAAAACTCAATATAAATAACAACCACGCATCAACATGATCTATATAAAGATATATTAACCCAAAATTTGCTTTCAAATAAAATTTTAACTTTGAGCTATAAATCTCTATGTAAATTAAGTTTATACATGTATAATGTTCAAATAAAAGTCACGAACATATACGAGAAACTAACTTATTTTTCCTATAAGTGTCTTTAAGAAATTAGAATTTTCTTTCTCAAATTATATATATTCTAAACCTTAATTTCAATAATTATTTAAATTTTAATCGCGAAATACCTTACCGTGATTTTTCTGAGAACTTGCTTTAGATATATCTCAAAATCTATAAGATGAAATTTAAATATTTTTCTTTCACTAGAAATCTATAATCCTATAGATCCGGATAATTCTGATTTCGAAGAATTCCAACTTATTTTAGATCCTATACAATAATTTGAAGTTCAAATCTCAAAAACACAAACTAACGCTACACGACAAGCTCGTTTTAATTAAATTTAATTAATTCGTTTAGTGTTCAATAAGTTTATAATTTATAAACCAATACTCTTATGTTTTCAACATAAACTAATTAATTAATCAAATTAAAAAGTTGGAAATATCGACTATCAAAAATCGTCGAACATTCCCTATCCTGTTTTAGCTAGCAAATTTTATCTCCTATAAAATTTATTAAAAGTATTCTAGCGTACAAAATTTTCTTACATGAACAGGATGTATATGATGGTCATATATATCCCATTCACAAGGATAAGCGATCTCGTTGGGGAATCAAGATCCTGAGAAATAAAAATCTGGGTTATACACCCTAAATTGGAAATATTAGCACGTTCTCTAATATTTCAAAAACAAATAAATTGGAAATTTTAAGTTTTCAATAAACCCCAAAAATCTCTAATTTAAAATATTATCACATCCTCTAATATTTCATGAAAGCCTAGAGATCACGAATTCGAAATCCAGAAATAAGCGAATAAGATAGATAAGAAACCATAGCTTATCATTTTTTGAAAGAGGACTGGAAATAATTTTTCGAAGGAAAACTCGAATCACTCAAATTTTATAATTCACATAAACAGATCTAGACGAATCTAAATATGGAAAGATGCTCGAACAATAATCTGTAAGAGCATACAAATTCCATAAATAACAAAAGTGACCATAAACGATCAACAAGTAAAGCAAAATTTTACGTTACGTTAGTAAATAGGCAAGCTTAACCAAATGTCCCATAACCACTGGCTTAACTCAAGGATTTAGGAATATATTGCAAAAATCCACCATTAATCAAATCACGGAGTCCTTTTGTCATTCAACGAGGTGATCCGATAGCCATCGCATGGACAAGGTCGCTGACACCGCCAAAACAAGTTTGATCATAATTACAAGGTCACTGACACCACCCAAAATAAGTTCTGTCAATAATGGTCAGGTTGTTGACACCTCTTAAAAGCATTTTTGTCTTCCATATTCGCATCATAGAATACATAAGGTTATCGTTGATGTACATAAAGAGGTACAACACACAAATTCCAAAGAAAGTGGTCAACAACGATGTATATACAGATATACAACACATGTGGTCTCTCAAACAAAAATGATCGACACCGATGTATATGAAGATGTATAACAAATGTGATCCTCTCATTACCGATGTATATAAAGATACACAACACATAAGTTTCTCGTCAAAGTACATAAAGATATACACCACATGAGCTCAAACGAATAATGATCAACATTGATGTATATAAAGATTTACAACACATGTGACCTCTCCTTACCGATGTATATAAATATACACAACACATAAGGTTCCCACCGATGTACATAAAAATATACACCACACGAGCTCAAATGAAAAATGATCAACATCGATGTATATAAAGATATACAGCACATGTGATCCTATTCTTACCGATGTATATAAAGACACACAACACATAAGGTTCCGCCAATGTACATAAAGATATACACCACACGAGCTCAAACGAAAATTGATCAACATCGATGTATTTAAAGATATACAACACATGTGATCCTCTCCTTACCGATGTATATAAAGGTACATAACACATAAGGTTCTTGCCGATGTACATAAAGATATACACCACATGATCTCAAACGAAAAATGATCAACATCGATGTGTATAAAGATATACAACACATGTAATCCTCTCCTTACCGATGTATATAAAGATACACATCACATAAGGTTCCCGCCGATGTACATAAAGATATACACCACACAAGCTAAAACGAAAAATGATAAACATCGATATATATAAAGATATACAACACATGTGAACCTCTCCTTATCGATGTATATAAAGATACATAGGTCAAACAACGATGATCAGCGAGGATGCATATAAAGATATACAACACACGAGATCAAAAAAGATGATAAATCAAAGGAAAGTAAAAACTCATAAAGTGAGAGCCTTAAGACTCCACCGAGCGGGGGCCTAACTCCATAAAATAGGGACCTATACTCCACAAAGTGATCATCATAATGCTAATATTTTAACCCAAAAATAAAGCCAAATCTCAACTGACTAAGTCCATAAATTAACCGACGAGGAAAACGCAAGTGTGTCGACCCAATCGTTTTTACCAAGACATTTAATTAAATTCCTTACTCAATCGAAAAGACGAAATTACTAGTTTGAAACAAGTAACACTCAAAGTGAATAGAGAATACTCAATCATTACCCAAATAAAGCAAAATACATCTCGATAGCAAAATAAATAGGTAACGAAAGCTCAAGGCAAATATGCAAATCCCTAACTCGTGATATCCAAGGACAAAGCATCCACTTGGGCCATATCAAAGAAATCCCGAAAAGGAAAAATCACGAATAATAACAATAGCACAATGTTAGAAGGATATGTACCATAGTCAAGGGGAATCACTTCTTTCTCTTATTTTGGATTTCAAGGCATCTCGAAATATGATGGTCCGAGCTTTATTTTTCTCATGCAATATCACAAATTTTATATTTAATATGGTTCTAAGGATATTTGTTTTTAATTTTCCTAATTCTTACAATAGTTGTGTCGAATATTGGGATTCTTATAGATTTGTTTATAATAGTAGTAAAAGATACATTTTAGATTCTTTAGTCAATATCATAAGTTGGTTCATTTGGTTTGAGAGAAATCAGAGATGTTTTCATTCCAATTCTGTTTCTACGAATAATTTAATTATTAAAATAGTTTATTTTTTTTTGGAATGGATGTCTAATTCACATTACAAGCTATTTGGGAAATTGGGTTTTGAGAGTTTATTGATTAAGGTTAGATTTAATTTGTATCTATTTATTAGAATCAGCAGTTTTTTTCGTAATAGATATCGCATTGGTTGTTAATTTTTTTTATTAGTTTTTTCATTGTATTTTTCTTCTACACATATATGTATGGTAGATAAATATATATGAATATATATATGATTATATAATATATATATATTTATACACATATATTTCCATATATATGTGTGTGACAAATTACTAATAATTTGTTGAGCTTTTCGCAGATTCAGGTTGTTGATTAAGAGGAAGTACTTAGCGGATAGCTGGATGGATTGGTAGCAGATATTTTGGGGGTTGTTTTTTATAGTTATATTTGGAGTGTTGCATTTGGTTGTTTTGATTCTCATTGGCTATTTTGATGTGTTTTGTTTGTATTGGAGTAGATATACTTTAATATTAGGTGGTGGCCTTGCCGGAATTCGATATTGAAGTACGATGGGCGGTAGTTTATCCAAAGTTCCTCTATCTACCTCTTATACATCTATATAGCAGAGTCTGTTATTATGTAGTTGGATTTTGTAGTTTTTTGGCTATATATATGTATGTGTGCGCTCTCTTCTTTTTAGAAGATCACACGTTTTTTGTTTCAAAAAAATGATGGTCCGAGCTTTTGCAATAGCGACAAAAGAGGGGCTTAGAACAATCACTCACGAAGTGGTCTTTAGCACCACAATTGAAACATGCCCCATGACTCGGGGTAGAAGCTTTTGATTTTGAAGTTGCATGTCTCCTTTTCTTCTTAGCAACCACGACATCATCATCGCTATCCTTATCGGCCTCCTCAAACTAAGCGTGATATCCACTAGCTCATCAAAAGGCTCGGCTAATTTAAGAAGCGAAGACCTTTTGATATTGTCGTTGAGCCCATGAACAAATTTCTGATTCTTCTTCTTTGCAGTATCAATATATTCAAGCCCATATTTGGAGAGAGAGTCAAATAATGTGGCATACTCGGCCACAGAAGAGTCGCCCTGAACAAGGTCTATAAAACATCGGGCTAATGCCTCTTTCCCACTCCCGGGGATGAACTTAGCTTCAAATTTTTCTAGGAATTGTTTCCAAGTAAGGTCTGCTTCTTGAATTTCGGAAGTCATAAGCTCATACGAGTTGAGAGCTCAATCTTCAAGCATACTAGAAGCGACTTGGACCCGATGCAAGTCCGAAAGGTCCATGCGGGAAAAGATGCGGCTGCATGTCCTCAACCATGATTGGACCTCAATAACATCTCCAGAGCCTTTAAACGGCTTTCCACCAAGCTTGGAGAAATCAACACATAATCGTGCGAACCCAAGTCTAGGATGGGTAGGCAAGGAAGTGGCTCCGGCAGCATGAGCATTAGTCATAAGATCCAAGAGTTGTTGAGAGGATATAAAGGCTCCCTCTTGCGGGGGATTGCTTGAAGAGCCAACACCACAATGAGAAGTTCTAACCATTCTTCTCCTCTAAAAGAGAGAAGAGGAAAATGGTTAGATTTAAATAAATTTTACTGGTCAAACAAGGATCATGATATAAGATAGGATATGATGGGTCCTAACACTCAAGCTAAATCCTAAAACACGATCTCCAAAGAGAGACTTAGGACAATGACCCTCGCCATAATATCTTATATTGTTCCGAACTTAACTATGATACCAAGTGTAACGCCCCACCTTAAAACTCGCGTTAGCTGTAACACCCTGCAATTTTATAACATTAAAATTCACAAATTAAAGTATACTTAATTTTTAGGAGAAGAATTAAGTGAAATGGGTTGCGCTATTATGTTCGTCTCAAAATTTTGGGTCAAGATAGACATTTGGTTTGCATAAAACGGATAACTTATGAAGAAGTTATTAGGTCTTGAAGTTTGTATGCATATGATAGAAATATATATATATATATAGATATATATATATATATAAATAAATAAAAAATATTCAAAAAAGAGTTCAAAACAGTGAATCGGGAGGGAGAATAACCGAACCACACCATTTTTGGGTCGACTATGGGTCGATACAGGGTGTTTGGCTGTCAACCCGTGGCTCGATTTGCCCTAAGGGTTGATGTGGCATCTGAGTGGTCGTGATGGTTCTGGTTATCCCTAGGTTAATCCGATGGCTCTTATTAAATTAAACTTCTATAAAAACACTCCTAAACCCCTAACCCTAATCACATTAATTCATAACAAGAGCCGCCATGCCGTCAATGGAGGACCTAGAGTAGCCGCCATACACTTTCAACCCTAAAGCAAGATAGAAGCTTGAATCAAAATCAAATCAAATCTAAATAACGATTATTCTACATCAAAGGCGAGCAATTCAGTTTCAGAATACAGATCCTAGAAAGACAAGACTATTCTTTTTAATTGTAAGTATGATAGCTTTCACAAATTAATTTAATTATGATAAAATATAATTGGGAATATGAGAATATGATTTTGAATCATGTGATGTAATTATATGTATGTTTGTGGTGTTGAATCATATGTTAGTCTTATGCAAGTTGGATCACATGTTAGTTCTTATGTGAATCTTATGCAAGTTGAATCATATATCTTATGCAAGTTTGTGATGATTGGATCATATATTCATGTATGAATCTTATGCAAGTTTGGGTTGTTAAAATATATGTGAGACATGTATATGCATATGCTATTTTATGTGACATTAACCTTTATGTCTAGATCCATATGCAAGTTAACATCTTTATGTTTAGATCTATATGCAAGTTTACATCTTTATGTTTAGATCCATATGCAAGTTCACACCTTTATGTTTGGATCTATAGCAGTACATAAGTTATGCAAGTTTATTCCCATTACCTATGCTAGTTTGAATGAAATTCATATGCAAGTTATTGGCTATGTAATCTTATGTCATGATCCTTAGATCTATTTTATGTGTTATGTGATGTTGTTTTTCTTTTTATAAGTTAGACTATTTGCGAGTCTAACATATGTCATATGAAAATGTACGAATAGCGTTGGGATGATGGGATAATATTGAATATACATAAATTTTGAATTGGCATAAAATGGCCTTAAAAGGCATATAATTATTTTGACACATTAAATGGCATAATTGGTATTTATGGACATAATTTTAAGAGACAATTATGGAAATAAAAAATTTGGAATTTATTGACAAATTTTAATAGGGATATTAATCCAATTTGGGGTTAAATAAAGATGTGTAATAATTAACCGCCTAAAACACGAGGTTAGACTCTTTTGTGGTGTAAGACTGCCCGGACCCGCCCGGCAAATCTAGCAACCACAAATGCCAGTCTAATGTGAGAGGTCAAAGTCATGAATTAAACGTGTAACAATTGTAAAGACACGAGGTTAGGCTCGTTTGTGGTATAAGACTACCTGGACCCGCCCGACAAATCCAACAACCGCGAATGTCAGCCTAATGTGGGAGGTCTTTACAAGGTTACGGTTCTAATGAATTAAGTAACACTTAACCAAATAAACATGTGGTGGGACATGGGGGGTTAAGTGGGTGCCTTGGGTGGCATGTGAAATTAAGTGGGTGCCTTGGGTGGCATGCGAAATACGATTAGATGCACTTAACCAAGATTGAAACATGTAAGAAGACATGAATAAGAATGGGGTTAAGTGGGGAAACCTTAGTGGGGACCAAGCATAGGTGGAAGGCTTGTGCCAAGCATGAGGGCCCTTTTCAAACCAGTAACTCATTAAGTATCTTTGTGAGCTCGACCCAAGTCGAGGATAGGACACACTTACTGGATTTGATTGTAAGAGGTCAAAACGGGTTAGCGGTGGCAACGCAAGTCCAATGGGGTCATGTGCGTGCGTGGGCCCGGGCTAGTAGGTAAGACGTTGTTGCATCGTGTAGATATAAGCCGTGCATCTTTGGTTGTATCGGGTTGCCACTTTGGGGAGTGATACACCCCACTATGGGACCAACACGGGTATCTACGAATTAGGGAGCCGATCAAATGGGGGAGGTGGGTACAACTAGTGGAGATAGGGGGAGACGACACCTATGAAGGAAGCTAGGGGTATATGAAACTACCATTATCATTATTATGTTCTGTAGGCGGGATCAACTTTTATGGTGACTAGTGGTGGTGCAGTATAGTAATTATCCTATAGTGATTAGAAATGGGATTAATGCCAGAATATTCCTCTTATTTGCTTTGTCATTCCCACTTGTTTCATGGTCATATCTTATCTTACCAGTTTATGCCTTATCCTAGTTGCTTTAATAATTATATTGTTAAAGTTATTATACTCGCCAGACTTTATGTCTGACCCCCTTATTTTCGCCTCTTTTCTTCCTTTCAACCCCTCCCCCCCAAGTTCTCAGGGTGGGACTAGTACTAGTGGAGCTTGATCTCGGATCTCTTTCTCTCTCTTTTGGAAGTGCTTGGATTGCTGAAAGTAAATTTCAGATCGTCTCTTTTATGGCTACTTATGTTGGGGTTTATGCTTTTTATTTTATGTACTCTGAAACAATTTATCAAGATGGGTATTAAGTGTACTTGGTTTATGAATTTGTTGTAATCAAACTATTTCTCCACTGCAATAAAAGTTGTTTTAAAATTTTCAAGTACCATTATTTATATCTGTCTTGTTATATTATGTTCTATACAATGAATACACTACATGGAAGTTAATGCATTCCCTTTGTGAGTGACATTAGTGGACGTGGGGTGTTACACGTGGTATTAGAGTTGAAGGTTACCAGACCAGATATGAATTTTGAAAAACTATTTTTCAAAAAGCATTTTATAAAGAAATACTTTCAAAAGTATGTTTTAAGGAAAGTATTTTCAAGAGAAAAGTTTGTTTTAAAAACATAACTCTCAAGAGCCATATATTTTTCTTTCGAATTCTCCGTTTGGAATCCCTTCATTTTCTTTTCAGCATGTCTGGAATTCTCGAGATACCCGAGGGGATACCGATACCAGGATGGTTTAGAAGGTATTTGGAAGCTAGGGACAATGTCGCAGGCCCAGAAAATGCTCCTCCTCCTACCCTTTCTCCTCCTCCTCCCCGTGTTGATACTTTTGCAAAGATATGCAATGATTTTAGGGCAATGGGCAGGAAACCTTTTCACAGATCAGAGACGTTTGTTGAAGATCGAAATTGGCTTAAGGAGGCGGAAGATCTATTTGGTATTTTCGAAGTAGAAGATGGAAGGAAGGTCCAATTGGCTGCTTGGTTAATGAAATACGAAGCCTCGTTTTGGTGGGAGGTCACGAACGGAGAGCGTCCGATAGAGACATGGATGGATTTCAAGCATAGGTTCGAAATGAAGTTTCTCTCACGAGCAGAAGAGAATTTATATATGCAAAGATTCTTGGCATTGAAGCAAAGGATCTATCAGTAAAGGAGTACGTCAACAAGTTCAATCAGTTGGTGAGATTTGGCTTGGAATTGGTAAACACACATGAGAAAAAGGCCCTGAGGTTCTTAAAGGTTTGAATGAGCCGCTACATGGGTTGGCGATGACCCACATTCCGATGGGGGCTACCTTTGAGAAACTGGTTGACATGGCGCTTATGCATGAGGAAGAGAAAGGTGTGAATGCTAATAAGGCACCGGAGAAGAAAGGAGACCAGAAGAAGCCACAACAGCAAAACAAGAAAGGCGGGAAGAACAATAATAGCAAAGGAAAGAAGAAGTGCTTTAATTGTGGGACACCAAGCCATCTGAGCAAAGACTGTAGGAAAAAGAAGAAGACTGGCTGTTTCCACTGTGGAGAGGCAGGTCATCTTGTTAAGGACTGCCCAAGGAAACAGGGGCAAGGGCAAAGAACTTCTGGAGGGCAGCTTCAGGCTCTCATGGCACCAGGGCATTCGAGAGGGCAGATTCAGGCTCTCATGGCACCAAGACATGAGAGAGGTAGAAACATTTCCGTTGAAAGTTTAGTTTTTCTGTTTGATCATCATGTTCGTACTTTGTTTGAGTCTGGCGCTTCACACTCGTTTGTATCTGCTTCGTTAGTTGAAACACTGCACCTAAATACTAGTCTAATCACGGATCCCATAGTAGTCTCAAATCCTATTGGTGGTTCGGCTCATCTTTCTAGATTTGTCGGGATTTGAGAGTGTCTATCTTGGGCGTTGGGTTTGAATGCAACGCCTTTGTTCTTGGCTTCATGGGCTACAGCTTGATTCTAGGTATGAATTGGCTAACTAGATACGGTGTCATCCTAGACTGTGAAAGAAGGGTAGTTAGATTGTTGACTCGTTGTGGAAAGACCCTTGATATTTCTTTTGACCCTAGAGGTCCGGTAATGCTTAGCTACCTAAAATACCTAGACGCATCCAATGATGATTTGAAATCTATTCGTGTGGTCCGTGAATATAGTGAAGTCTTCGATGAAGTTCGAGGTTTACCCCCGAGGCGTAAGATAGACTTTCGAATATATCTAGTAGATAATGCAAAGCCAGTTGCATCACCAGTGCACCACATGGCTCCGAGAGAGAGAGAAGAGAACTCAGTAAGCAAGCGAAAGAGTTGCTTGAGAAGGGGTTCATAAGAAAAAGTATTTCGAAGTGGGGTGCTCCAGTTGTTTTTGCTACAAAAGCTGATGGTTCACTTAGATTGTGCGTGGACTATATAGAGCTGAATAAGCTAACAAAGAAGAACAGACACCCATTGCCGAGGATAGACGATTTATTCAATCAGTTGGTGGGTGCTTCAGTTTTCTTGCAACTGGATTTAGCTACAGGGTTTCATCAGCTAAGGGAGGCTGAAGATAGCATCGATAAGACTTCCTATAGAACTCATGACGGTTTCTTTGAGTGGCTCGTCATACCTTTTGGTTTGACGAATGCACCCTCATGCTTTGTTGACTTAATGAGTAGGGTGTTTAGGGAGTTTCTAAACAAGTTTGTGGTAGTCTTTGTAGACGATATTCTGGTTTTCTCTAAAAATGAAGAAGAGCATGCCCTACATCTTAGGGAAGTCTTAGAGACCCTACGAGCGCATCAGCTAAAAGCTAAGTTCTCTAAGTGCCATTTTTGGAGAAAAAAAGTGAGGTTCTTAGGGCACGTGGTCTCTAAGGAAGGGATAGCTGTGGATCCCGCCAAGGTGGTGGCAATCCAAGATTGGAAAACTCCTAAGAACGCAACAGAAGTAAGAAGCTTTTTAGGGCTGGCTGGCTATTATAGGAAGTTCATTACGGACTTCGTGAAGATATCAGTCCCTCTCACTCGATTAACGAAGAAGAATTTGACTTTTACTTAGGACGTTGACTGTGACGATGCTTTCCAACGTCTGAAGAGGGCTTTCACGACAGCTCCAGTTTTAGTTTTTCCAGACAGGAGTAAGACATTCACTGTATATACGATGCTTGCGGGACAGAGCTTGGCG
This sequence comes from Allium sativum, assembly GCA_030737875.1. Taxonomy (NCBI): domain Eukaryota; kingdom Viridiplantae; phylum Streptophyta; class Magnoliopsida; order Asparagales; family Amaryllidaceae; genus Allium; species Allium sativum. The sequence goes on from CM060913.1 coordinate 43,320,095, forward strand.
CAGTTTTAATGCAAGAGGTAAGGGTGATATGCTATGGTGGAAGACAGTTGAAAGCCTACGAGAAAATTTACCCTACCCACGACTTAGAGTTGGTGGTCATAGTTTTTGCGCTTAATTCATGGCATCATTATTTGCTTGGCGAGTGGTTTGAGTTGTATACAGACCATAAGTCGCTAAAGTACTTATTCTCTCAGAAGGACCTAAACTTGAGGCAACAGAGTTGGATGGAGTTTTTGGCATCCTATGATTTTGAGATCGCATATACCCCTGGCAAGGGTAACGTTGTAGCTGACGCCTTAAGTAAAAAGAAGTTAACTTTAAGTCCTTTATTCGTAGAGCGGCAGAGTTTGGAGTATATATCTTCGTTTGACTTCAGACCCTCTGTCGATTATGTACCCGGATTATTGGCATCATTAGAGGTGCAACCTACACTTTTGGGTCGAGTTGGAGAGGCACAACGAAATGACCCGCAGTTGGTTGAGATAGTAGGCAAGCTTATAGGAGGGGAGTCCTTGAGTCATCGTGATAGATATGCTATAGATAAGAGAGGTTGGCTACATAGAGATAGAAGACTTTGCATACCACAAGACGAGAGTTTGAACAAGGCAATTCTTGAAGACTCACATTGCTCTAAGATGACCATACATCCGGGTGGTGATAAGAGGTATAGGGATATGAAGCGAGTTTTCTTTTGGGCCGGAATGAAGAAGGACGTGGCCGAGTTCATTGCTAGATGCTTAGTGTGTCAACAAGTCAAGGGGAAGAAAAAAAGCCTGGAGGTTTGCTCCATCCCTTAGAGATTCCGCTTTGGAAATGGGAAAGCGTTTCCATGGATTTTGTAGATGGGTTACCAAGATCAAGGAAGGGTAATATGGGGATTTGGGTAATTGTAGACAGAATTACCAAAAGTGCCCATTTTGTTCCCGTTAAAAGTAGAAGGACCGCCGCGTGGTTAGCATCTGTTTACCTTCGGGAGATAGTTCATTTGCACGACATACCCTCTAGCATTGTGAGCGACAGATATCCCATTTTCACAAGCGAATTTTGGAACAGCTTACAAGAGGCGGTTGGAACACAATTATGCTTAAGTACCACTTATCACCCTCAAACGGACGACCAGACCGAGAGAGTAAATCGGGTTCTAAAAGACCTTCTGATACTATGCATCCTAAACTTTGGAGGAACATGGGAAGAACACCTTCCACTAATGGAGTTTGCCTATAATAATAGTTTTCAGGCTAGCATTGGCATGGCACCTTTTGAGGCTCTTTATGGATGACCGTGCCGATCACCTACATGTTGGTGGGAATCCACTGATAAGGTTTTGCTTAGACACGACATGATTAGGGAGACTTCGGAGAAGATAGACCTGATTCGACAACGAATGAAGGCGGCGCAAGAACGACAGAAGTCATATGCTGATAGGAGGCGAACAGATCTTGAATTCAATATTGGGGACATGGTTTTTGTTAAGGTGTCATCGTTAATAAACGTAGTCCGTTTTGGATCAGTAGGGAAGTTGGCACCGAGATTCGTAGGACCCTTTCCAATTACGGAGAGGATTGGACAGATGGCGTATAGAGTAAAGTTACCAGAGAAGCTCAGCAGAGTTCATGATGTGTTTCACGTTTCGCATTTGCATAAGTGTTTACATGATACGGCGGAAGTGGTAGAACCGAGCACACTCGAAGAAGTGGAAGTAGAGCGCAATGCCACGATCAGACGAGCTCCTACACGCATTCTCGGATCGGAGGTCAAAAAGCTTCGCAACAAAGAGGTCAAGTTGGTCAACGTGCAATGGGGAGATGATCAAAGAGAAGCGACTTGGGAGATGGAAGACAAAATGCGTGCGCTGTACCCTTTCCTTTTTGAGGGTATGTTTTAATTTCTCCTTTTTCTACCGCTTTGTTGACACTTGTCCAATCTTTAGTATTATCTTTGCGATGACATCTTCGATCTTTAGTTAGGAAGAACCCTATGGTTGCAAACGTGTGTTTGAGACATCTTATGTTTGGTGGATGCAAATGGATGCAAGTGGTTGCTAGTGGTTGCTCGTGGATGCATGTACACACACATTAGGCACTAGATCGGCTCAATCACCTTCATGTTGCATATAAATGCGTGTGCATATCTAAATTAATGGATGTATAATGGTTGTGTTATCATATGGATGCTGCATTTTGATGAATGGTTATGCACACATGTAGAAATAATCTGAATCGGTAGGATTATTTCGCATACATAATGGACGCATGGCACTATCATGATTTGCATTAAGGAGGTCAACTGAATCAGTGGACCGCCTGATCTTTGCATTAAATAAGGAACATATACACACATTTTTGCATAAGTTCATATAACATTAGAATTTTCTTTAAGGACAATGGATGCTTGTGGATGATGGTTGAGTAGATGGATGATTGGTTGGTAGGATACATTCTTCTTAACTTAGAGATTTCGGGGATGAAATCCTTTAAGGAGGGGAGAATGTAACACCCCGTAATTTTATAACATTAAAATTCACAAATTAAAGTATACTTAATTTTTAGAAGAAGATTTAAGTGAAATAGGTTGCGCTATTATTTTTGTCTCAAAATTTTGGGTCAAGATAGACATTTGGTTTGCATAAAACAGATAACTTATGAAGAAGTTATTAAGCCTTGAAGTTTGCATGCATATGATATATATATATATATATATATATATTCAAAAAAAAGTTCAAAACAGCGAATCGAGAGGGGGAATAGTCGAACCACACCATTTTTGGAGTTGGCCCGAGCCCAGCTGGGTCGACCAAGTTGTTTGGCTGTCAACCAGTGGCCCAATTTGCCTTAAGGGCTGATGTGGCATTTGAGTAGTCCTGATGGTTCTGGTTATCCCTAGGTTAATCCGATGGCACTTGTTAAATTAAACTTCTATAAAAACACTCTTAAACCCCTAACCCTAATCACATTAATTCATAACAAGAGCCGTCATGCCGTCAATTGAGAACCTAAAATAGCCGCCATACACTTTCAACCCTAAAGCAAGATAGAAGCTTGAATCAAAATCAAATCAAATCTAAATAATGATTAGTCTACATTAAAGGCGAGCAATTCAGTTTCAGAATACATATCCCAGAAAGACAAGACTATTCTTTTTAATTGTGAGTATGATAGCTTTCACAAATTAATTAATTAATTTAATTATGATAAGATATAATTGGGATTATGAGAATATGATTTTGAATCATGTGATGTAAATTATATGTATGTTTGTGGTGTTGAATCATATGTTAGTCTTATGCAAGTTGGATCATATGTTAGTCCTTATATGAATCTTATGCAAGTTGAATCATATATCTTATGCAAGTTTATGATGATTGGATCATATATTCATGTATGAATCTTATGCAAGTTTAGGTTGTTAAAATATATGTGAGACAAGTATATGCATATGCTAGTTTATGTGACATTAACCTTTATGTCTAGATCCATATGCAAGTTTACATCTTTATGTTTAGACCCATATGCAAGTTTACATCTTTATGTTTAGATCTCTATGCAAGTTTACATCTTTATGTTTAGATCTATATGCAAGTTTACATCTTTATGTTTAGATCCATATGCAAGTTCACACCTTTATGTTTGGATCTATAGCAGTACATAAGTTATGCAAGTTTATGCCCATTACCTATGCTAGTTTTGTATCATATGCTAGTTTGAATGAAATTCATATGCAAGTTATTGGCTATGTAATCTTATGTCATGATCCTTAGATATATTTTATGTGTTATGTGATGTTTTTTTTCTTTTTATAAGTTAGACTATTTGCAAGTCTAACATATGTCATATGAAAAGGTACGAATAGCGTGGGGATGATGGGATAATATTGAATATACGTAAATTGTGAATTGGCATAAAATGGCCTTAAAAGGCATATAATTAATTTGAGACATTAATTGGCATAATTGGTATTTATGGACATAATTTTAAGAGACATTATGGACATAAATAAATTTGGAATTTATTGACAAATTTGAATAGGGATATTAATCCAATTTGGGGTTAAATAAAGATGTGTAATAATTAACCGCCTAAGACACGAGGTTAGACTCTTTTGTGGTGTAAGACTGCCCGGACCCGCCCGGCAAATCCAGCAGCCACAAATGTCAGTCTAATGTGAGAGGTCAAAGGCATGAATTAAATGCGTAACAATTGTAAAGACACGAGGTTAGACTCGTTTGTGGTATAAGACTGCCCGGACCCGCCTGGCAAATCCAGCAACCGCAAATGTCAGCCTAATGTGGGAGGTCATTACAAGGTTACGGTTCTATTGAATTAAGTAACACTTAACCAGATAAACATGTGGTGGGACATGGGGGGTTAAGTGGGTGCCTTGGTGGCATGTGAAATTAAGTGGGTGCCTTGAGTGGCATGTGAAATACGATTAGATGCACTTAACCAAGATTGAAACATGTAAGAAGACATGAATAAGATTTGGGTTAAGTGGGGAAACCTTAGTGGGGACCAAGCATAGGTGGAAGGCTTGTGTCAAGCATGGGGGCCCTTTTCAAAATAGTAACCCATTAAGTATCTTTGTGATCTCGACCCAAGTCAAGGATGGGACACGCTTACTGGATTTGATTGTAAGAGGTCAAAACGGGTTAGCGGTGGCAACGCAAGTCCAACGGGGTCATGTGCGTGCGTGGGCCCGGGCTGGTAGGTAAGATGTTGTTGCATCGTGTAGATATAAGCCGTGCATCTTTGGTGGTATCGGGTTGCTACTTTGGGGAGTGATACACCCCATTGTGGGACCAGCACGGGTATCTACGAGTTAGGGAGCCGATCGAATGGGGGTTGTGGGTACAACTAGTGGAGATAGGGGTAGACGGCACCTATGAAGGCGGCTAGGGGTACACGAAACTACCACTATCATTATTAAGTTCTGTAGGTGGGATCAACTTTTAGGGTGACTAGTGGTGGTGCAATATAGTAATTATCCTATAATGATTAGGAATGGGATTAACGCCAGAATATTCCTCTTATTTGCTTTGTCATGCCCACTTGTTTCATGGTCATATCTTATCTTACCAGTTTATGCCTTATCCTAGTTACTTTAATAATTATATTGTTAAAGTTATTTTACTCTCCAAACTTTATGTCTGACCCCCTTGTTTTCACCTCTTTTCTTCCTTTCAACCCCCCGAGGTCCTCAGGGTGGGACTAGTACTAGTGGAGCTTGATCTCGGATCTCTTTCTCTCTCTTTTGGAAGTGCTTGGATTGTTGAAAGTAAAGTTCAGCCCATCTCTTTTACGGCTACTTGTGTTGGGGTTTATGCTTTTTATTTTATGTACTCTGAAACAATTTATCAAGATGAATATTAAGTGTACTTGGTTTATGAAGTTGTTGTAATCAAACTATTTCTCCGCTGCAATAAAAGTTGTTTTAAAATTTTCAAGTACCATTATTTTTATCTTTCTTATTATATTCTGTTCTATACACTAAATACGCTCCATGGAAGTTAATGTATTCCCATTGTGAGTGACATTAATGGACCTGGGGTGTTGCATTAGCCCAGGCCATTACAAGCAACGGTGTCAATTAACCCGAAGAATAAGGCTGTTGAGGATCGACCATCTGCATATTAGCTTTGAACGAGTGTTAAATATGTCGTATAATATGGTCTAACTTTTTAAACCTCATGAGGAAATCCGACACATCTAATTTAAGTCCAAATCTACTACATAGTGGCTATATATAATTCTGGAAGCAGTATAAAATACACAACAATAAAATCAAAGTCAGACACAGATGTTCATATCACAAAGGTGGAAATAGATATGAATAATACTACAAGAGTGGTGGTCATAGTATAAGTGGTCATGCAAGATTCACTATATCATAAAATGATACATACATGTACAACACAAAAGAATACGTACACATAAGAGTCACAATCTCAAATACATGAAAGATAAAACTACTAAAACAAGTGCGGCTAGCCAAAAGGATGGTTAGCCCAAGCTACAATCAAGGAGAGGCACCTGTAATATTCGGTTTAACCTTAATATTATTTATAAGAATAAACAATAAACGGATCAGTCTAGCTGTACTCATCATAATTAATTGAGATAGAAATAGAGATATAAATAGAAAATGATATATACGAAATAACAACAATGTTTACACGTAAAATGTGAAGACTCGATATGTCCAAAAAATATGAAAAAGAAATCTCGGCACTATATAATGATATCTCAATGACAAAGAATCTAAGATTTGATAAATTAATATCAATACGAGATTGACAACACCTATGTCAATAAAAATAAGATTGATAAATTAATATCAATACGTGGATATTCATGAGAAATGTTGTCTCCCATCAAATCTACATGAAATAGAAAATACGATATCAACACATGAATAATAGTGAGAAATGATGTCACCCATCAAATCAATGCAAATAGATAACTCAGATCAATAACATAGTATGAATAAAAACTCAAACAAGCTGAAGTTCCTCAAGATGATTAGAGGATCATCAAAGTGACCCGGAGGTCGGATTGATCAAACTTAGCGTAAACTACAACAAGCTAGTAAGTATAAGAGTCGTTCTACATGTCCCTTAATCACTTGCTCTACTCGAAGATTTGCGAATAAGTTGTATATTCTACTATAAAAAAACCGAAACGATTGTTGCCACGGTGTTCAATCGAACGAGTTGAAGAGTTAACCGTCAAAGTAAACTCAAGGGGTCATAGTACTTGTTTTTACTAAGACATTTAATTAGATTTCCCATACGAACAAGAAAAAGGTTTTATCGTATACTAGTAGATAGTAAAACAATTTGGAAAATAATTTCTTATAATGAAGTAGAAATTTGAAACTATTTTGTAAAGGATTGTATCTACTAATAATTTTAAAACCCCTTTCTATATAGTTTCGAAGTGACAAATCTAGTTTAATAGCGATCAAAATAACGATCAAACAAAGAATTCACATTATAATAACATAACTTAAATGTTACGACTATCGATTATAATTTCGTTCACCACGAATCAACCAAAAGTTCATGAAATCGAAATGCAAAAATCTACGAATCAGAGAAACTGAAAAGTAACAAACAAAGGCGAAATGAGCCGAAACTTGGCCGGGAACGAGCTCAAATGGCCCTAAACTGTTGACCGTTTTATCCACCGGTCAACAGTAGGAATTCTATCCTCAGACGTCTGACCACTTGGGACAGACGTCTGAGCTGAAAACCTGCAGTTTTTTCCCTTTTCCGTGAGGATGGTCAGACGTCTGAGCTGAAGCAATTAAAGATTTTGATTGCTAATGAATGTGTCTCGGACAAGCCCAGATCAATGGTGATGGTTTATGATGATTCCTAAGTGCCAATGAGGCATATAATACTTGCCAAAACAACCTATAACACCAAAATCAACTCCCCATAACGAATTACTCATCGAATTCATATAATCGAATTCAAATTTCATAAACTGGAAACTTCACATACAAACCAATCAACCAAATGCAATTCAAGCTAGAATAAGATGGTTTGGTAATGCTAAAAGGAAGTTATAAGGACATGTGTTCACACAAGAACTTCACCCATGGCATGCACAATCCGAACATAGAAAATAATAGGATTTCCATTACTCAAAAAGCAACGGAATCATCAAACTAATCAATCAACTTAATGCATACGCTAACCTACTCGATTCACTAGCATATGCAAACTCAAATGAATCACTAAATTACACTTTTACAAGAAAATGGCTTGTGGCATAGATGTGATTTCATGAAGAACTCACCTTTGATTGTAGGAATGAAGAACAAGCTCAAAACCTAAGTTAGATCAATCTCTCTTCAATCAATACACTAGAATCTCTAATCTAAGATGATATGAATAGAATTCCTAAGAGTTAGGTATTAGGAATTCATACAAATTGAAGAGGAATATGGTTGGAGAGGATAAAAATGGAGCTTACCTCTCTTTTCTATGAATTTGCACATGATTTCCTTCACAAATTTGGATTCCTAAGATGAACTAGGGTTTAGGAATTTTGATTTCCCGTTCCCTCCCCCATTTTCTATTTTAGCTTAAGTGTTTGGAGAATGAATGAAAGAGGGAGGGCACTTGAGGGGTTTAAGTGAGTAGGCTAGGTTTAGCCATCCAAGCCCCAACCAAAGTCCCAATTTTGATATACTCAAAATATATCGAAGTTCATAGTCAAAAAGGTTGTAAACGATAATCCGGACTTAATGGAAGTGGTTTCGAATCCAAATTCATCTTTATGCAAAATATGACTTTTTAGACCTATACTCGATTAACGATTAATGACGTTATATTTAAATATTTTATCATTAGATATGCGGGTTGTTACATAATCTCTAGGCGTTCTCTGGATTCAACAATAAACTAAACAGGATTTGTTTGTAATCACATTTGAATTGAATAACATGTACTTTTCGGGCATGGATTATGTTTGGCAACTTTAAGTGTTTTGTCAGGATGTGGCAAAATTGTCAATCTCAACCTAAGTATGGCTTATGCTTATCACGGAACCCTAGGTATGGATTATGCCTAGGGATGGACTATCTTGTCAGGTTGTGGCAAATATAGCTCTATACCGATATGAGTATGGTCTATACTCAGTTAGATTCCTCGGTATGGATTATATTCAGGAACGTCAAATCGTCTTGTCAGGTTTTGGCAAAGGAACACAATAAAACTTGAGTATGGATTATGCTCAGTTTGAACTTTTAGGAATGGAGTATGCGTGGAGGGTTAGGTCCCTTGCCAGGATTTGGCATGATGGTTCGAACGTCCCTCGAGTATGGTTTATGCTTAGCTGGACGCCCAAGCATGGTTTTATGGTCGAAAATGTTAAGCAGTACAGTCGGAATTTGACACATCTGTTTGCTTTCTTTTCTTTGCAGGTACGAATTATACTCACGGCTGGTAGGCCCGGCGTGGCCTTGGATTTTTTGGTTTTCTGGCTTTAATATGATCTTGTGCGATCGTCAGTGTGACGACTGCCCATAAATGCGACACTTAACAAGAGAAAAAAATGCGCTGAAAGACGTGCTAGGAAGCTATGGACGATCATCGTGGTAGGTAAACAAAAGCGGAACCTGTCGTATAACTCACAGCACAAGTATAAAGTATAATAGAACATATACAACAGAAAATAATAGTGAAGCAGGATTGAGTAGGATCTTAAACTTTTCCATATCACCATGAAAATATCCATACAACCTTGGATAACACTATAAGAGTCTGTACAATAAGCCTCACTACAAACACTCAGAGAATACATCAAACAACGGAAACAACGAATATTGGATAGTAGAAAATAATATGCCATCCTCAAGTATGTCATCTCATAGCAGCATCATCCTCACCAAGATCAACTACCTGTTACCTGCTAGTCTGTGCAGTTAAAGCGCTTAGCGGATCCAATGCGGTGGAGATTCAAAAGGTCATAGCGGGGATAAAGCGAGGAAATATCAGGATATGGCGGATGACTCTAAAATAGCTTATATAACTCGTTTTTAATGTTTTTGTGAATGTAAAAACAATAATTAAATGAAAAACTAGCATTTAGTTTTACTTTAACGAGTGCTTTCTTAATTTTAACCGAAAACATGAAACAAATATTTGTAAATAAACGTAAATTGCTATTTAACTCAATTAAATTTTTATTGAATATAAAGTATTTTTATTTCTAAAATACATACTAAAAAATTCAATCAAGAAACCCAAATTCATAATTTTTATTATGCATATATGTCATTTTTCAATTTGTATCTTTCATCAAAGATATAGTGGGAATATCGTAGTATAGTGGAAATAATTGGGTACAGTGGGAATAGCGGAATATAGAGGGGCTTAAAGCGGAGAGGCTATATCAGATGCTTTTTTCGGAAAAGCGTAGCGATGATAATCCGCTACGAGATATAGCAGGGTTATAGCGGGGTAATAGCGAGGCATAAACTGCATAACCTGCTACTTAGCCTGCCCACCCAACACATGGATGAACAACCCAAGGTAATACGAGGAAACATAAAACCTTAATCCATACAACAGTCTTAGTGAGCGATAAAACAGCTATCTAACATCATCAATAAAGTATATGAGAATTGGCATATTAATCAACTAATCCACCAACATCAACCGAAAAGAACCCAAACACGTCTTCCCTACATCCATAGTGATAGCCTTTAAAACAGCTAGAGAAAAACACAGCAGACATAGCATAGCAATTAGTTATACATTGTAGACCATCCTAATCGATATTAAAATCCACCAAGCACAAGCCCCGAAGGCCTAAACCAACATCAGACAAGTACCCAAGATATGTCACCTTCGATGTCGAACAATCCACATGACGATACAAGTAAAGCAATCAAACATACATGAATCTGGCTATCACTTCCTATCCTGATTCAAAACCATAATTAATCGTATGACTAGCCAACTTGCCATACGTCAAGGGCTAATGGTAACACCGGTTCTAGCAAAAACTCCATGCCCCTTTCAACTATATGTAACTAGGCCTTTCAACGATACCCAGGGTACTCGACCGTACAACCGGTCTTTTAAACGTCTCTATTATACCCCTGCTTTGAGTCTACTAGAACCTACGATAATGATAATCTATCAGCCTTCGATATCTCTAGTCGTCCTCTCCGACGGCTATTCATGGCTCAAGTAACCTTCTGGAGCAACCCTTATCCATGAACTCACAACTTTGAGTCGTCTTCACATTCGTTGCATTTCAACGATCAATAAACACTTCACAACACTTCGATTCCAATATGGACTCACGTCGAAGCTACAACTAGCATCGATCCAAAAATAAACTTTGCTTGATCATATATTTGATGGATCATTCACCGATCCATCATTGTAGGTCCATAATTGCAGGTCCATAATTGCAGGTCCATAACTGCAGGTCCATCATTGCAGGTCCATCTCTGCAGGTCCGTCACTACTGGTCCATCTCTGCAGGTTCATCACTATAGGTCCATGATTGCAGGTCCATCATTGTAGGTCCATCTCTGCAGGTCCATCACTGCAGGTCCATAACTGTAGGTCGATCATTGCAGGTCCATACTTTCTAGTCCATCAAACCTTCCAGTCAAACATTCTGATCCATCAAATGTTCTGATCCATCGCCTTCCAGTCCATCAAACCTTAAGTCCATCAAACCTTTAGATCCATCGAATGTTCTGATCCATCAAACCTTCTAGTCCATTAAACCTTCTGATCCATCGAATGTTCCAGTCCATACTTTCTACAGCATTTGTAAAATGCTATCGTGCAGGAATGGCAATGGGGCAGGTTTCTCATGCCCAGACCCAACCCGGACTTTTTAAACCCCACCCCAAACCCGTCCTGTAGACTCGGTGCGGGTCTAGAATTTTTCCCAGTACTCGAAGCCCGTACGGGGCAGGGTAAACCGCCCCGCCCCATGACCCGTTGATATTATGCTCTAATGTACACAAATTTTATATACCTATACTTTTTATCACTAAATGTTAAATTATATACATATTATAATGTGTTCACAATTATAAGAGACTTTACTAAAATGAGTTGTAAGATAATAGTTCAAAATTCATGCATTTGTTATTATATGATTATCATTGATGCAACTTAATAATATGAAAATTTTATAGTTTGTTGATTGAAAAAAAATGTAATATTCAAGTTATAGCATGTATGCCTAAGTGGATTAACAAGTAATCTTTATAGTTATAAAGTATTATAATGATATTTCAATCATGCGGGTCGGGTGGGGGTGGGTTAGCCATGTCCCAAACCCAACCCTAGACCCGAACCTCCAAAGGCGGATCGCGGGTCTACCCGCCCCGAAGACCCTATGGGGCGGGTCTAAATGGATCAAAATAGGGGTGGGTCAAGCGGTTTTGGACCCTATTCCCGCTCCATTGCCATCCCTACTATCATGTTTAGAAACCTTCCGAACCATCCAAAATGCGTCTGATCCATCCTAGAACTTCTGATCCATCTCAAACACCACTGATACATATTCATTCAACAAATCACCCATTGATTCAAACAATAATCAACAAACATTAAAACAATGATTTAACAAATGTTCAAGTCAATAAGTGGATCTAAACATAAATTAACATATGAAATTACCGTTTAAAAATTACTTGATTAGATCCTATGATGATTTAAACTAAAACCGTACTTACATCGATTAGATTTATGCAAAAACAACTTGAAACGATGAACATAAGATCAAATAACCCATATATTTGATTGAATCTATGAGAGATGCTTCTGACTCACCAATTCTTCGAATTAACTCGTAATCGCTAAATTCTCAATCCAGACAACAAAGAATATGCTTCAAACCTCTTGATTTGATGCAATCTATCTTCACTTGACGTAGATCTAGCTTCAAACGATGCAGATCTTCGATTCTCATATGTAGATCTAGATTTTAATGGGGGAAAGGTGTATTTGATTGAGAAAGGAGAATCACGAACTCAACCTAATGAGAGAATAAAGAAAGTAAACTATTCTCCATGCTTCTAACCCCCTATTTATAGCCAACAACCCTTGCCTTAATGGGCCTCCCAAATTAGCCCACTAATGGCTTAGCAAACCTGTATAGAAAATATATAGCACTAAAACAGCGATTCCTCCCAAACCGCTAAAAGAAATCTTTAATGTGGCCACTCTATAGAATTGGCATCACCGTTTCCTTTCCTATGAAATCTATCTCTGCACCTGATTCGATTTTAGTCAAAAGTTATTCCCTGTACAAAATTGACAAGGGCAAAATGGTCACAAATAAAATTGGTAAAAATTATGGACATGTCTCACATCCCCATAAACAACATACCAAAATATAAGAATGATCCAACCCTCAGGGAATAAAAAATATATTTTATGACCCTCCGATACGTAAAATATGGGATGTTACATTCTTCCCACCTTTAGGAATTTTGCCCCTGAAATTCTAAACAAGCACAAGTAGTCAAAATAATTTTGCATGCCTATCATTCACAGCAGCCAATTTACCATCCAAAGTAGCAGCCATCAAACCATGCATCCATACCCTTATCCTATTACGCGGAATTCTAAAAACAACCACAATAGTACAAGTTACAATGACGTAGGGTGACACGATATTTATGGGTCATACCGACGAAGAGTTCTAGACGGATTGCGTTCATTTTATTTTCTGTTTCCCATGTACAATCGTCATCATCCTTACTCCATTGCACCTTGAGTAGCTTAATTGTTTTCTTCCTAAGTCGTTTCATGTCATTCCCTACAATACGAAGTGGCTTAAGAGGCTTCGTAACTACGGACTCAACTTCTAGATCTTCATACTGATCCAGAGATACCACCACATTCGAATCGTGCATGCACTTCCGTAGAAACAACACATAGAAAACATTATGCACATTCAAAATCTTCTTGGGTAAATCCAATTTATATGCAAGCTTTCCAATCCGCTCGACTACTGGAAATGTTCTAACGAACCTTGAATCTAACTTTCTTTTACTTCTGAATCGAACAACATTCTTCAAAGGAGAAATCTTTGTGAAAACCATGTCGCCAACATTGAATTCCAAATCCTTACGATGCTTATCGGCGTAACTCTTTTGACGATCCTGGGCTGCCTTCATTCGTTGTCGAACGATATCCAATAAAGTTTCTCCAATCATCTCTGGCCCAAGTATCAATTTATCTCTAGCCTCTAACTAATAAGCCAGAGAATTACACGGTCTACCAAACAACGCCTCGTATGGAGCCATCCCAATGCTCGACTTTAATTGTTATTGTATGAAAACTCGACCAAATGTAGATTGTAGTGACCCGAAAATCCGGGGGAATTTGAGCTGACTAAATAACACAAGTCCAACCAAAATCGCACTGGAAATTCAAGAAACTAATAGAAAGAAGACAGAGGGTGAGGATAGATAAGATAGAAACTTAGAATAGAAGAAGAAGAAGAACATAACATCAGAGTAACACGAACCTCACAGCGGAACGAATAACATATAATAGATAACATAACTTTGAAATATAACAGTTATGTATACAATAGCACTTATCAGAGTACAGCACTTACAACACAGCGGAAATAACTATAGCTATATGATCTTGAAGCCTCCTGCTCCAAGCTCTTCCAGTATATCTGTAAATTCCTGACTACTTGACTGCCCGTACAAAATTAGGCACCCAAGAGTTTAGGGAAAACAACAAAGTAAACTCCGGGTCAGTCATGGGACTGGTATGAGTAAAACAGTTTAAACATGTATATGAACAAGTAAACGATATCTTATAAGACCACGCCGCAGAACGGAACGGGTTTTTCCCTTATGAGAATCCAAAATATCTTTATATCAAAAACCTTTTGATATTATAATAATGTCTATGTACAAATAGATATCAACTAGCAGAAACGCTTTCATCTCACGTTCTACATATATAGTATACAATCAAAACCGCAAGCACGTATTGGGTAATGGATTTCCAACTATGACAAGGTATGGAATCACCTTCCGATCAGTGTACTCTAGGAACGATACACTGGAGTTCAACAAGAACATCTTGCAACTCAGCCACACATGACCGACCACTCATTTCGCTTGAGTGTATCGAATGTACATCACCAACGGTTGGGATCAGCAACCGTTCCCGTATATATATGGGACAGCATTGATAGATTTAAGAAATAAATGAATATTCACTAGATAGGTGATTATACACCCTACTTCGGTGCGACCGACTTAGCCATGCTGCCTGCCCGATTTCTGTCATTTACCGGTTGATGAGGCTAGAAGCTACGCTTTATCATCACATCAGATTCACTTCGAATGCCACATTGTCAGATCCATCAAAATCACTAACTTGACGTCTACAACCATACATTACGTGTCAGCTACAAGAAGTTTCCTTCTCCGCTTCCACTCTTGGTATAGTTGAAGAAATCAATATACGTGACCGTTTGGAAATACTATGTCAGACATCCATCTTCATTCACTTAGAATGTCACATCGTCATACCCGCCAAATCACAAATTGACTTATCCAAAAATAACACGGGTATACAGCTAAGAGAAACGAATTCCTCCGCCACCAAACGTGAATATGTTTGAACAGATCAACTTACGCGATCCATTGGATATACTCTGTCAGACCTTCGTCCATACAAGTTGTCCTGGGACTGGACAAACCGAAGGCACTATTCTGTAAACAGGATAGCCCTTGCATTTTACTCCGTCTTCAATTATTTTTGGCATATATGATTCGCGACGCTTATGCCAATACAGAGTGGTTCTTTGGATAATAATCCAACCGGTCTCTCCATATTAACAATGTTAAAATGGTCAAAACATCGATAGTCGGTGAGTTAACTATCAAAGAAAAACAAGTGTGCAAACAACGATATTTTCCAGATGGAAATTTTATCAAACAAACATCATTTAACATTAATCTCTTTAGTTCATTTATTTACTTATCTCCTGTTTCCCTATATTTTAAATTCTTATTTTTCTTTTATCAGAAAACATTTCTGATTCTCGTTTGGAAAACATTTCCAAAACTCCTTTACGATCAAACCTTACCATTTCTTAGTTAAGAAGGAAGTCACTCAAGTTGGGGTATAATTACCTCTCAGACCTTAACTGAACAACGTTATAACTTCGAAATGGTCAAAGTTTATCTTTTAATCTTTAACAACTTCTTTACGCCTTTCTCGGATTCAATTTTACTAGTCCACTTCTATATTTAAAACATTGGTTATAACGATAACGTTATAATCCCTACTTTCGAATTATCTAACTTTAATTATAACTTCTATTCTTATTAGTGAATACTTAACCTAACACTTATTTATTTATAAATAAATAAATCTCTATTTAGACACTGGAAAGTATAAGTACTTTCCCGAATTCGATATAATCGAATTTGCCGATTAACTCTCTTCGAGAAATCTCTATTTGATTAACTCTTCTTCGAATAACATATATTCGATTAACTCCTTCTCGAATAAACGATATTCGATAATCTTTCTTCGAATAACTAATGTCCGATAACTCTTCCTTTTCAAATATCTCATATTTGAAAATCTCACTTCGATTAAACTATAATCGATAACTCCCTTCGATGAAACTAACATCGATAATTCCTTTCGATGAAACTAACATCGATTTATTTAACTTGACGAACTTAACTCGACTAACTTAACTTGACTCGACTAACTCGACTTACTTGGTTCGACCAATTCGATTCAATTAACTAGGCTCGACTAACTTGACTAACTTAACTCGACTTACTTGGTTCGACCAATTTGATTCGATTAACTGGGCTCGACTAACTTGGTCGAACCACCCGATCAACTCAACTTATTTAACTTAACTTATTTCTCAACTCGATCAACTCGATTAACTCCTATCGAATAACTAATATTCGATTTAACTCCATTCGCTTGACTCTAGATCGCAGTGATCACAATGGTTACGCCTGACTCCCTCAGGAAAACATCCGACCGCCGTAGGCTATTTACAGCCCTGCGAATTACGCTAGCAGTCGTACGAGATGGCAACTTATCCCGAATACTATGTTTGACTAACTCTGTCTCAAATAACTATATTTGATTTAATCTAGTTCGTTTTAACTCTAATCGATTAACTCTAACTAATTAACTCCACTGGTTAACTCTAACTGATTAACTCTAACTGGTTAACTCTATTTGACTAACTCGACTTGACTAACCCCTTTCGAATAACATATTCGATTAACTAACTTTCGAATACCAACTAACTTCGAATACCATATTCGATTAACTAACTTCGAATACCATATTCGATTAACTCCTTTCGAATAACATATTTGATTTCTCCTTTCGAATACCATATTCGATTTACTTTATTCACTTTATAAAGATTTCCTTTTTGACAACGTTTTATTCATTTGAAAAGATTTACTTTTAAATAACGTTTCTACACTTAAAAAAAATGATTTCCTTTTTTAAAATGTTCCCATTCCAATTCTATTTGTAAATGGTTTACAAATATTTCCTTTTCAAATTTATTCTATTTGCAAATGGTTTGCAAATATTTCCTTTTTATTTTTATTCTTAAAAATATTCTAACTCCTTAACTTTCCGGGAAATTCGCCATAACCTCCTTTGTATCGGGAGTATCGGGAAAATCCCCAAACTCGCCACACAGGCCTTTCCATTCAAAAAGAAATGTTTTGAATTTATTTCCTTTTAAAATATCTCCTATTTATAAATATTCCAATTTATAAACATTTCTTATTTATAAATATTCCACTTTATAAATATCTCTTATTTATAAATATCCCATTTTATAAATATGCTATTTTCAATATCACTTTGAAAATTCCCCTATCAACATTCCGGCATGTTATGTATTCAATCATATCCAACCACGATGTCTAATCTCGTCCATACACACACAATAAACAACAGGTTAAAATTCACATCATATATTAAAATATATGAAAAACAATAAAATAACTGTTGAGGAATCCAGTCGGATTCCTCCAACCTGTTTCCCTGCATCACAGATGTTAGACAATATAGATAACATCACTTTCAGTTCCATATGATATATTCTGTTTAAACATAATCAATATAGAAATTTAACTAACTGACTAGCAGTTCAATCAAACAATCAACACACAGTAAATCGGACAATTTCTAACAGTTCTAAAGATACAACCTGAAATTGTAAACTGTTTAGAGTTGGTGAGATTTACTCACATTGACGCGTTAACCGTTGAATAACGGTTTGCGTTATTTGATTGCGACGGACAATTTATTTCGCCATAAATTCTAACTAGCTCGGATTCACTCCCGGTCAGTCTCATTGTGTTGCTCCCGTCCATACGATCCTGTCGGATCTTGTTTCGTCAGATTCCGATAATATAGGAGCAAGTTATTCAAGTTCAAAGTTTCATACATATTTTCAAATAAAACAAAAGGACTTAAATTAATTTTAAATTGGGCTTTACCCATATCCTACGGCCCATCCCATTTCAACCCGTCAGCCCCTTTTTCCTTCTTCCCCTTTTCATACGCGAGCTCCAGCTTCAAAGAAAAACATGGCCGCTCCTTCCTATTTCAATTGCTTCCTCCACCACATGAATTCAAAAACCAACACCACCACCCAACTCCCTTCCAAAAACCGTATCTTCCCAAACCCACGATGTTCAACTCGCACTCGAAAATCCATTTCCGTCCTCAGCCTGTACTCGCGTCGCGACAGTAATTCGAGCGACAGATTTTCCTCCACGAACACCAACACCGACGCTACCACTTGCTTCTTCGTTCAGCACTCCATCTCCCTACATCCTCCCTCTCCAACTCGATAACCCCATGGTGGTCACGGCTTCGACCACTTGGTGGTTCAAACAGTAACTCGCGACATCCAAGGAGATAACCAGACCCGACACGTTCTTCTTCCTCATCCCATTTCTCCTGAATCCGGCTCCTCCATACCAAATCCAGGTACTCGCAAGCCCCAACTAGTTTCCGTCGTTGAGTAGCCCGTTTTCACGAACCCAGTAAATCACATGTCAGTTTTTTTTTTTTTTTTTTTTTTGACACCGACTCCACCAAAAATTAGTGAACACACTCTAAATGATTTGCTAAGACACGGTTCAAGCTCCAAATCGAAGATCATTGCTTCGATTCTCAACCAGCTAGAACCCTAGCTACTGCGTCAATGTCCATTGCGAACCAACAGAGGTTCGAACAAGGCGAAATACATAGGTAATTGTAGAGGTTCTTCTCAGAGACCCAAAATTACTTGATTCAAGATTTAGAGATTTTTCTTTGATTTTTTGTATTTGATCTATCCACCCAAACTTTGCTGTAGATCTGGTTTTAAGTGGCGGCGCAAGTTTTTGACAGTGGGAGGAAAAAGAAATTAGGTCTTAAGACTGCTGAAGGAGTATATTTATAGAGGAATGGTTTGGAGAAAGTTAATAATATTATTATGTATAAACTTATCAACGAGTTTTTCGTAAAATTAACACCTTAGATGATATCTGTTTTTGACAAACAAAGTCAATCCTAGCATAGAAAAATATTCCGGATTCAATGGGACAGGTTTCGTCGAATTCCGACACCGTTTGCGAAAATCCTTTAGAAAATATCGATGAAAAACACCGAGCAATAATTCCTAGAAATTTCAGAAAAAAATCCTAAAAATATGAGGCCTTGACGTTTCACTAGACCTCTTCCTAAGGTTTCGTATGAAACTTGTTTCGTTGAATTTCGAGTTAGTTTGACCAGTTAACCATTCAGTTTAGTTTGTTTTAAGTTAAAAACATAGCGTACCCCACTATGAAATATTCTGTTCACGTAGGGACTGTTATGGACAGAAACAAAAATACCATTGAAATGAGTGACGTGTTCTGGTCCCAAAAATGCAATAATACCGGTAGATGGACTCATATTGTGAAACCCCGAAATGTCGATACAGGGTGCCAAATACTCCATATAAAAAGTTGCTTATTAAATAAATTAAAATTTTCCATAAAATTCTAAAAAATAAATTATCACTATTTCCCAAAAGAACCTTGTCTAAATTCAAACCCAATCTCTAGTTATATTGAATAAACCGATACGGTCGATAAACGATTCTATAGCGACTATTCTAAAATTTGATTTGGACATATCTCAAAATCTACACGACGAAATCCTGATTTTTCTCTTCCGCTAGAAAGATATACTCTACAAGCTCCACACGTTTCTTGTTTCACGGAAATCCAATTTAAAACGAACTCTGTACATTCAGTTGAAGTTCGAATCGTCAAATTACGAACTGCAGCGCCATTTCGAGCTCGATTTTTATTATATTAAAATTATAAATTAAATATTCAATATTATTAAATTCATGTTCTCGATATCGATAAATCGATATTTAATAATTAAATAAATTAATTATTCAACAGCTAAAATGCGGGTCACTACATTCTTCCCCACTTAAAATAATTTCGTCCTCGAAATTGCTAAGCTAGGGGACGACCCTATCTATTGGAATTCCTAAGATTTGTTTACCCCTTATTTCTGATTTCAACTGAACAAATTAATATTGACTAAAATATTAATGTATTCCGACTAACTAAAATTTTCAAAAATTCTGAAAATTTTCTAACGCCTTAACTTTTCGAAATTTTTTGCCAGCACCTCCTTTGTACTGGTCAATATCTCAAACTCCAACTCGCCTCTCTGGGCCTTCTTTAACCCAAAAGAAAATCAAACAGCCAAGCGGCTTGCCAATTCGGCTCATAAATCTCATATCCATATATAATATAAACTGGTACCTTTTTGTCGGGAATATCAACTCTATCACTTCCATATGCTATTAACTCTGCATATACCAGTGTTATTTCCATCAAATTCCAATCAGGTCATATCCTCAAAACCAAATCGAATTTCATTCGAACCCGAATATCAAATTTCAAATTCTTAACTCATCAACCCAATTCCATAACAGATTATTCTCTAATCCAATTCAATTCTATTTAACTCAGTTCAAGTTAATATTTCAATTTATTTCTACTATCTTATTCTATTTAACTTCATAAGTTAAAATTAAATTCCGAAACTTAATTTCCTGGGTCTATTTCAAATCAATTTGAAATTACAATGCCAATTCAAAACCTTTGAATTTCTAAACAACTTGTTTTCTCAAAACAATTCAAAAACAAAACCTTTGGTAGTAGTCCGTCACTTAGAACTCGAAAATGAACACTGATGATGTCGCGATTCATCATCAGAATCTATTTTCCAGCTATCGAAGTGAGTTCAATACTATATCACCTTCAGTTTGAAAAACGTTTTCAAAATCTCCCAGGAACTTAAAATTTCCTTATTTTAATTCCAATCTGATTTAAATTCAGATTTTTCTTCATTTTATTTCATATACTTTACTTATATGAATTCTGATTAGTCATTTATAATCATTTTACCTTTTTTATAATCTTACTCGATTATAATAACAACCAACACAGCCAATATACTATATCAAATATATTCGGGTAAAATTATTCCATTTACCCTCTTTCAAAACATACCATGACGGTTCATCGTATTCGAGTGTTTAGTAACCCCCATCGATACAGTGGATCAAACCGATCGACCAGAATTCACAAACAACTCCACCAATAAAACTCCACAATATAAAATCATTTTATATTAACTAACAAATACGTTCACTCGTATATATACACTCAAACTCAGTCTAGGATATTACTAATCCCATCTCTACCGTGTCACGCCACAGAGCCAAGGTAATAACTAAACCAATGCTCTGATACCAACTGTAGTGACTCGAAAATCCGGGGGAATTTGAGCTGACTAAATAACACAAGTCCAACCAAAATCGCACTGGAAATTCAAGAAACTAATAGAAAGAAGACAGAGGGTGAGGATAGATAAGATAGAAACTTAGAATAGAAGAAGAAGAAGAACATAACATCAGAGTAACACGAACCTCACAGCGGAACGAATAACATATAATAGATAACATAACTTTGAAATATAACAGTTATGTATACAATAGCACTTATCAGAGTACAACACTTACAACACAGCGGAAATAACTATAGCTATATGATCTTGAAGCCTCCTGCTCCAAGCTCTTCCAGTATATCTGTAAATTCCTGACTACTTGACTGCCCGTACAAAATTAGGCACCCAAGAGTTTAGGGAAAACAACAAAGTAAACTCCGGGTCAGTCATGGGACTGGTATGAGTAAAACAGTTTAAACATGTATATGAACAAGTAAACGATATCTTATAAGACCACGCCGCAGAACGGAACGGGTTTTTCCCTTATGAGAATCCAAAATATCTTTATATCAAAAACCTTTTGATATTATAATAATGTCTATGTACAAATAGATATCAACTAGCAGAAACGCTTTCATCTCACGTTCTACATATATAGTATACAATCAAAACCGCAAGCACGTATTGGGTAATGGATTTCCAACTATGACAAGGTATGGAATCACCTTCCGATCAGTGTACTCTAGGAACGATACACTGGAGTTCAACAAGAACATCTTGCAACTCAGCCACACATGACCGACCACTCATTTCGCTTGAGTGTATCGAATGTACATCACCAACGGTTGGGATCAGCAACCGTTCCCGTATATATATGGGACAGCATTGATAGATTTAAGAAATAAATGAATATTCACTAGATAGGTGATTATACACCCTACTTCGGTGCGACCGACTTAGCCATGCTGCCTGCCCGATTTCTGTCATTTACCGGTTGATGAGGCTAGAAGCTACGCTTTATCATCACATCAGATTCACTTCGAATGCCACATTGTCAGATCCATCAAAATCACTAACTTGACGTCTACAACCATACATTACGTGTCAGCTACAAGAAGTTTCCTTCTCCGCTTCCACTCTTGGTATAGTTGAAGAAATCAATATACGTGACCGTTTGGAAATACTATGTCAGACATCCATCTTCATTCACTTAGAATGTCACATCGTCATACCCGCCAAATCACAAATTGACTTATCCAAAAATAACACGGGTATACAGCTAAGAGAAACGAATTCCTCCGCCACCAAACGTGAATACGTTTGAACAGATCAACTTACGCGATCCATTGGATATACTCTGTCAGACCTTCGTCCATACAAGTTGTCCTGGGACTGGACAAACCGAAGGCACTATTCTGTAAACAGGATAGCCCTTGCATTTTACTCCGTCTTCAATTATTTTTGGCATATATGATTCGCGACGCTTATGCCAATACAGAGTGGTTCTTTGGATAATAATCCAACCGGTCTCTCCATATTAACAATGTTAAAATGGTCAAAACTTCGATAGTCGGTGAGTTAACTATCAAAGAAAAACAAGTGTGCAAACAACGATATTTTCCAGATGGAAATTTTATCAAACAAACATCATTTAACATTAATCTCTTTAGTTCATTTATTTACTTATCTCCTGTTTCCCTATATTTTAAATTCTTATTTTTCTTTTATCAGAAAACATTTCTGATTCTCGTTTGGAAAACATTTCCAAAACTCCTTTACGATCAAACCTTACCATTTCTTAGTTAAGAAGGAAGTCACTCAAGTTGGGGTATAATTACCTCTCAGACCTTAACTGAACAACGTTATAACTTCGAAATGGTCAAAGTTTATCTTTTAATCTTTAACAACTTCTTTACGCCTTTCTCGGATTCAATTTTACTAGTCCACTTCTATATTTAAAACATTGGTTATAACGATAACGTTATAATCCCTACTTTCGAATTATCTAACTTTAATTATAACTTCTATTCTTATTAGTGAATACTTAACCTAACACTTATTTATTTATAAATAAATAAATCTCTATTTAGACACTGGAAAGTATAAGTACTTTCCCGAATTCGATATAATCGAATTTGCCGATTAACTCTCTTCGAGAAATCTCTATTTGATTAACTCTTCTTCGAATAACATATATTCGATTAACTCCTTCTCGAATAAACGATATTCGATAATCTTTCTTCGAATAACTAATGTACGATAACTCTTCCTTCTCAAATATCTCATATTTGAAAATCTCACTTCGATTAAACTATAATCGATAACTCCCTTCGATGAAACTAACATCGATAATTCCTTTCGATGAAACTAACATCGATTTATTTAACTTGACGAACTTAACTCGACTAACTTAACTTGACTCGACTAACTCGACT
Organism: Allium sativum; assembly: GCA_030737875.1. Lineage (NCBI taxonomy): Eukaryota > Viridiplantae > Streptophyta > Magnoliopsida > Asparagales > Amaryllidaceae > Allium > Allium sativum. The sequence goes on from CM060913.1 coordinate 43,343,843, forward strand.
TACTTGGTTCGACCAATTCGATTCAATTAACTAGGCTCGACTAACTTGACTAACTTAACTCGACTTACTTGGTTCGACCAATTTGATTCGATTAACTGGGCTCGACTAACTTGGTCGAACCACCCGATCAACTCAACTTATTTAACTTAACTTATTTCTCAACTCGATCAACTCGATTAACTCCTATCGAATAACTAATATTCGATTTAACTCCATTCGCTTGACTCTAGATCGCAGTGATCACAATGGTTACGCCTGACTCCCTCAGGAAAACATCCGACCGCCGTAGGCTATTTACAGCCCTGCGAATTACGCTAGCAGTCGTACGAGATGGCAACTTATCCCGAATACTATGTTTGACTAACTCTGTCTCAAATAACTATATTTGGTTTAATCTAGTTCGTTTTAACTCTAATCGATTAACTCTAACTAATTAACTCCACTGGTTAACTCTAACTGATTAACTCTAACTGGTTAACTCTATTTGACTAACTCGACTTGACTAACCCCTTTCGAATAACATATTCGATTAACTAACTTTCGAATACCAACTAACTTCGAATACCATATTCGATTAACTAACTTCGAATACCATATTCGATTAACTCCTTTCGAATAACATATTTGATTTCTCCTTTCGAATACCATATTCGATTTACTTTATTCACTTTATAAAGATTTCCTTTTTGACAACGTTTTATTCATTTGAAAAGATTTACTTTTAAATAACGTTTCTACACTTAAAAAAAATGATTTCCTTTTTTAAAATGTTCCCATTCCAATTCTATTTGTAAATGGTTTACAAATATTTCCTTTTCAAATTTATTCTATTTGCAAATGGTTTGCAAATATTTCCTTTTTATTTTTATTCTTAAAAATATTCTAACTCCTTAACTTTCCGGGAAATTCGCCATAACCTCCTTTGTATCGGGAGTATCGGGAAAATCCCCAAACTCGCCACACAGGCCTTTCCATTCAAAAAGAAATGTTTTGAATTTATTTCCTTTTAAAATATCTCCTATTTATAAATATTCCAATTTATAAACATTTCTTATTTATAAATATTCCACTTTATAAATATCTCTTATTTATAAATATCCCATTTTATAAATATGCTATTTTCAATATCACTTTGAAAATTCCCCTATCAACATTCCGGCATGTTATGTATTCAATCATATCCAACCACGATGTCTAATCTCGTCCATACACACACAATAAACAACAGGTTAAAATTCACATCATATATTAAAATATATGAAAAACAATAAAATAACTGTTGAGGAATCCAGTCGGATTCCTCCAACCTGTTTCCCTGCATCACAGATGTTAGACAATATAGATAACATCACTTTCAGTTCCATATGATATATTCTGTTTAAACATAATCAATATAGAAATTTAACTAACTGACTAGCAGTTCAATCAAACAATCAACACACAGTAAATCGGACAATTTCTAACAGTTCTAAAGATACAACCTGAAATTGTAAACTGTTTAGAGTTGGTGAGATTTACTCACATTGACGCGTTAACCGTTGAATAACGGTTTGCGTTATTTGATTGCGACGGACAATTTATTTCGCCATAAATTCTAACTAGCTCGGATTCACTCCCGGTCAGTCTCATTGTGTTGCTCCCGTCCATACGATCCTGTCGGATCTTGTTTCGTCAGATTCCGATAATATAGGAGCAAGTTATTCAAGTTCAAAGTTTCATACATATTTTCAAATAAAACAAAAGGACTTAAATTAATTTTAAATTGGGCTTTACCCATATCCTACGGCCCATCCCATTTCAACCCGTCAGCCCCTTTTTCCTTCTTCCCCTTTTCATACGCGAGCTCCAGCTTCAAAGAAAAACATGGCCGCTCCTTCCTATTTCAATTGCTTCCTCCACCACATGAATTCAAAAACCAACACCACCACCCAACTCCCTTCCAAAAACCGTATCTTCCCAAACCCAGGATGTTCAACTCGCACTCGAAAATCCATTTCCGTCCTCAGCCTGTACTCGCGTCGCGACAGTAATTCGAGCGACAGATTTTCCTCCACGAACACCAACACCGACGCTACCACTTGCTTCTTCGTTCAGCACTCCATCTCCCTACATCCTCCCTCTCCAACTCGATAACCCCATGGTGGTCACGGCTTCGACCACTTGGTGGTTCAAACAGTAACTCGCGACATCCAAGGAGATAACCAGACCCGACACGTTCTTCTTCCTCATCCCATTTCTCCTGAATCCGGCTCCTCCATACCAAATCCAGGTACTCGCAAGCCCCAAATAGTTTCCGTCGTTGAGTAGCCCGTTTTCACGAACCCAGTAAATCACATGTCAGTTTTTTTTTGTTTTTTTTTTGACACCGACTCCACCAAAAATTAGTGAACACACTCTAAATGATTTGCTAAGACACGGTTCAAGCTCCAAATCGAAGATCATTGCTTCGATTCTCAACCAGCTAGAACCCTAGCTACTGCGTCAATGTCCATTGCGAACCAACAGAGGTTCGAACAAGGCGAAATACATAGGTAATTGTAGAGGTTCTTCTCAGAGACCCAAAATTACTTGATTCAAGATTTAGAGATTTTTCTTTGATTTTTTGTATTTGATCTATCCACCCAAACTTTGCTGTAGATCTGGTTTTAAGTGGCGGCGCAAGTTTTTGACAGTGGGAGGAAAAAGAAATTAGGTCTTAAGACTGCTGAAGGAGTATATTTATAGAGGAATGGTTTGGAGAAAGTTAATAATATTATTATGTATAAACTTATCAACGAGTTTTTCGTAAAATTAACACCTTAGATGATATCTGTTTTTGACAAACAAAGTCAATCCTAGCATAGAAAAATATTCCGGATTCAATGGGACAGGTTTCGTCGAATTCCGACACCGTTTGCGAAAATCCTTTAGAAAATATCGATGAAAAACACCGAGCAATAATTCCTAGAAATTTCAGAAAAAAATCCTAAAAATATGAGGCCTTGACGTTTCACTAGACCTCTTCCTAAGGTTTCGTATGAAACTTGTTTCGTTGAATTTCGAGTTAGTTTGACCAGTTAACCATTCAGTTTAGTTTGTTTTAAGTTAAAAACATAGCGTACCCCACTATGAAATATTCTGTTCACGTAGGGACTGTTATGGACAGAAACAAAAATACCATTGAAATGAGTGACGTGTTCTGGTCCCAAAAATGCAATAATACCGGTAGATGGACTCATATTGTGAAACCCCGAAATGTCGATACAGGGTGCCAAATACTCCATATAAAAAGTTGCTTATTAAATAAATTAAAATTTTCCATAAAATTCTAAAAAATAAATTATCACTATTTCCCAAAAGAACCTTGTCTAAATTCAAACCCAATCTCTAGTTATATTGAATAAACCGATACGGTCGATAAACGATTCTATAGCGACTATTCTAAAATTTGATTTGGACATATCTCAAAATCTACACGACGAAATCCTGATTTTTCTCTTCCGCTAGAAAGATATACTCTACAAGCTCCACACGTTTCTTGTTTCACGGAAATCCAATTTAAAACGAACTCTGTACATTCAGTTGAAGTTCGAATCGTCAAATTACGAACTGCAGCGCCATTTCGAGCTCGATTTTTATTATATTAAAATTATAAATTAAATATTCAATATTATTAAATTCATGTTCTCGATATCGATAAATCGATATTTAATAATTAAATAAATTAATTATTCAACAGCTAAAATGCGGGTCACTACATAGATGGTCTTCCCATGATCCTCCAAAGTCCAATACAAAATTCCTAAGGAGATCTACCAAAACTTGGTTAACTCTTTCGGTTGGCCATCTTTTTGGGGATGATAAGCCGTACTCAAACACAATTTAGTTCCCAAATCTTCTTGCAAACTCTTCCAATATCCACTCGTGAATAATGGATCACGATCACTCACTATGCTCTTCGGGATACCATGGAATCGAACTATCCAATTTATATAATGCTCGGACAACTTCAATGTTGTTCTAATCGATTTGATAGGAATATACCTTGCACTTTTGGTCAAGTGATCCACGATGACCCAAATTCCTTCGTTTCCCGCATTGATTCTAGGTAGTCCATCGATAAAATTCATCGATATTTGCTCCCACTTCCACGTAGGAACTTTCAATGACTAAAGCAATCCACTCGGCTTCTTCTGTTCCAGTTTCACCAACTGACAGTTCATGCACATGGAAATAAACTTTCCAATATCCCTTTTCATCCATTCCCAGTAGTAAGATCGCTTTATGCCCTAATCCATCTTATTACCACTAGGATGGATCGTCAACTTCGAGTGATGACATTCCCTCAGAAACCCATCTCTTAGTCCGTCGATATCAGGAACAACAAGTCGCCCTTGCTTTCAAAGCCAACCTTCTCGATCGACCGCAAACTCTTTATCATCTGGTTCCAACTTCTGGGTAATTTCGACAAGCTTTGCATCACGCTTTTGGTTCTCGCCAATCTTTTTGATAAGCGTAGGTCTTATCGATAAGCTTGCCAACATTTCAAGCTCCAACTCACACTGTGATCTGAAATAAATCCCGCCAAGTACTCGAGGCTTTTCTGTTCTGAAAACATATCTCATAATCCTGCATGTCTTCGACTCAGCGCATCTGCAACTGTGTTACATTTACAAGGAGTATAGGTTATACCAAAATCATATGATGCTAGAAACTCTAACCACTGCTACTACCCGAAGATTTAAATCCTTTTGGGAGAAAAGTACTTCAACAACTTGTGATCCGTGAACAACTCGAATCGAACCCCCAATAGGTTATGTCTCCACACCTTCAGAGCAAACACGATCTATGCCAACTCAAAATCATGAGTTGGATAATTCCTCTCATGCGGCTTCGACTGTCGACTTGCGTAGGCCATGACTCTATCTTTCTGTATTAGTACTGATCCTAGTCCAGTAATACATGCATCGGTGTACACAACCATATCTTCATTCCCACTTGGAATGGTCAGAACAGGAGCGCTCGTCAATCTCTCCTTCAGGATTCAAAAAGATTGCTCACACTTTGCATCCCACGTGAACACTTGGTTTTTCGTCGTCAATCCTGTTAACGACGCAACTATCTTGGAGAAATCCTTGATAAACCATCGGTAATAACCTGCCAAAACAAGTAAACTTCTCACGTTCCGTCGCATTCTTAGGTCTATCCCAATCTTGGATTGCTGCCACCTTAGTGGGGTCAACTGCTATTCCATTTCCAGAAACAACGTGGCCTAAGGACCTCACTTCACTCTTCCAGAAGTGACACTTCGAAAACTTAGCCTTCATCTGATGCTTTCGCAAGATTTCCAAAATAACTCGCAAGTCTGTTTTATGCTCTTCCTCATTTCGATAGTAAACCAGAATATAATCCACAAACACAAGCATGAACTTGTTCAACTAATCTCTGAAAACCTTATTCATAAGATCCACAAAATAAGCTGGCGCGTTAGTCAACCCAAATGGCATCACACACCATTCGAAGAAATCGGGAGGTGTCCTTAAAGATGTCTTCGTCACACTATCCTTCGCCACTCTCAACCGGTGAAATCCAGTTGCCAAATCCATCTGCGAAAACACTTTGGCCTCGTGAAGCTAACCGAACTAGTCATCTATCACTACAAGAAAAAACTGATTTTGCAGCGGCGTACTCCGCTGCTAATCCGTCACTATATAGGGCTTAGGGACGGATTACTGACGGATCATGATGGTCGGCAAATTTCAAGACGGTATTTGTGTCAAAATTTTGCAATGGATTTTAGTGTGAGATCTTTGACCATTTTCAGTCCTTTTTCTCAAAATAAAAATTTAATTTTGAATTAATTAAAATTTATTTACTGATGTTTTAGCGATGGATACGTATATTTTAGAAATTATTATTTATAAATAATCATCGGTAAACACTTTCTAATTAGCAAGGGATTAGCGATGGATACATATATTTTAGAAATTATTATTTATAAATAACCGTCGGTAAACCCTTGCTAATTAGCAAGGGATTAGCGACGATCATTAATTTTTAGTCAAAACATTTTTCTTAGGCAAATATGTCATTAAACTCTTACAGTTATATCCCTAATGTCATAAAATTGCTGAAATATACAAAATTCATCGACTCAAATACATCAAATTCACCGATTCAAACAATAATATTTCATATACATTATTATGTTCATTTTACATATAATATTTAAATAATAATCCCACAATGCATACACTATCACATCCATTTCACTTGGAACAACTCCATTTCACATCAAATAAGAAAAATAATACTTTTTACCTAAAGTTGTAGACATTACACTCAGTGAGATATGAAATTTAATATACAAGCTCCATAGACAGAAAATGTTTATTTTGCAGCCTGTAAGTGGGATGTTGCTTTATACACAGAAAATGTCCTAAAACATAGGATTTCCATTGTGCATCTCCTCACATTGTTGGTGAATCTTTTTTATTCCTAGACATTCTTAATCATTTTCCATTTGCATCTGTAATGTCCTAGAACATAAAACCGAAATAATATACATTAGCATAGTTGTAAGAATATAGATTTATCTCCATTTAGGGATATAAACATGCAAATACTAATTCAAATGTGGGTGAATTAAACCGGAAATATAATTTAGTTGTAAGAATATATTAGAGATGTTAAAGCTTATGTTTTAGGTTCTTTTGAATACCATCCCATCTTAAATTGAAAGTGAAAATGCCAGGAGAAGACCGGAGCTTAGGAATAGTACTGGTTTTGGTAGAAAAGGGGGATGTTAGAACAATAGCAGTGACCATAAGATTATGGAACTCATTCATACAAGTGTGCCATCTTTAGTTAATTGCACTATGCAATAAATAATACTTGCACCATCATCAACAACTTGTTTATAAGCTAAATCAGTGCAATCTGGGTAAAATCCTGGAAGCCCCATTGTCTGTTATTACCAAAGGCCTTCCTGAGCAAACATAACAAAATAATTTTCAGTGATGTAAGTTTGAAAACTAAATATTAGTCGTACATGACCTTTAACAGGAGATGCGGACTAACCCTGGTAAGAGTTGTTTTTACTTAAATAGAAAAACAACCAACAACAATGTCAAAATTAGAATCAAGAAACTAGTAAGAGAAAAGAAATGGAATTTGAAAGAAAAATCAAACTTATTAAATCATAAATGCTTAGACATAAGTTTTTGAGATTAAGCTTGTCACATACAAATATACCAGAATTTAAAATGACATGAAAGGCTACCTAATCACTGATATATAATATCATGTACATAGTCATTATATAATATAGCAAACTAGGAAGAAAAAAATAACATTCTCAAGATATTTAAATCAGATGTTTATAATTCAAACTTGATTATACATTATACCAACGAAAGTATTACCTATGGCCTATGGAGTTATAGGGAAAATCTGTGACCATACCATCAAGAGCAAAGTCTTCATTTTCGATGAAATTAAGATATTCATATATTGTATCATAGTAATAATTACAACTAAATACAACGTCATTTGCAAAATCTGCATCAAAAATTTCAAGTCCATTGGAAAGCTCCTAACATTGTTGTTAAATAAATGAATATTGATAGTTAATGAATGAAGTATAGAAAATCTTGTCAATAATTTGTCATATGATTGAAAAATTCAAAATTTTGAAGGATACACAACGCTGAACTTAATTTAATTTCACTACATACAGCGGTAGAACAAGCTCGGAAGTTCAAATATGCCAGCTAATCTAATATGTAGATATTGTGGAAAATTAAGTGTGAAAATTAAAAATATAGTTGATATTAAAAATAAGTGTGAAAATTAAAAATAAAGAATTACTTTAAATAGTTGATACTGCAGATGCATCAGTTTCCTGTTGTTAATTTATTCACATATAACAACTAATCAATATATAAAGCATCAAATGATTTAATTTAGCTTTAAACTATACCTTACTGTATGAACAATTAAAACATAGAATTGACAACCAAAAAAAAGTGAAACAAAAAATTGAAGAAAATAATTGGTCACATGTGGAAATCAGTAGATTACACTACAGGTAATCTAATATGTGGGTGATGACTTAAAAATGTTCTACGTACCAATTACAACTCTTTATTTGAATTATATCTAATATAAATGGTCACAACCCTTCTACATATTGAGCATTATCATCTTTTTCTAGTTTGACCACATTTCCTATGTAGTGGTATAGCAATTCCCATTTAAAAAAAATCCTTCTTACACACTCCATTTGTGTCAGTCTACTTGGTTGCCTCGTATTGTAATAACCCAGAAAATGTGAACCAGTTTTAAAATTTTAAAATTGGTTATTACCAAAGAATTTGAATAATTGAAATAGCAGATTTCAATAAAATAAAGAATTGGGAATAGTAAGGCAGTTTGAGAATTTGAATACAAACTTTGTCTGACTATACCGGGTGGAAAATATAATAGATTTTAGTGAAACTAAAAATATTTAAATCTGTTTATGAATACCTTTCTAACGAATCTGAAAAATCGAAGTTTCGTAACAGGAATCAAAAGTTATGGCCAAATGAATTTTCAGAAGGGTCGCTATATAGAATATATAGCCCTTGAAAATAGATATTTTGCATACGACCTCGGAATTCAACGAAACCACTTTTGTTGGGTCCGGGATGTCAAATTATTGCTAGGTTTCAAATTTCATAATTTTTGAAGCTAGTATGTGAGCGGGGCAAAAGAAAATGTGATTGGTCAATTTTTGTTAAAATGGATCGACCTGAAAATGGACATTTTGCATATGAGCTCAGAATTCGACGAAACTGGTTTTGTTGGGACCGTATCGTCAAAACAAAGCTAGATTTATTTTTCTGGAATTTTTCGATTCAGTTTGTGGCCCTGGCAAATTGAAATGTACGTTCAAATTGAATATAAAATGTTTTATACTTTAATTTGAAAAATAACTGACTGTAACAGTCGAATTGGCCAACGAAACATATCACATTTTGTCCGGAATGGGGGTATTTAGCTAGAGGCGATAGTCGTTGGGTTGAAATTGGTGTACGTTGGCTAGAAAGGATATCATAGGAATTTAAAAATATAATATATTAGAAAATATATCTCATTTTCTCTCACATCTCAAAAACCCGGTCAACCCCAGAACGAACGACGTAAATCGTTCAAAACCTTTCCCCCTCGATCGCCGCCGCCACAGTCAATATCGCCGCCACCTCCAGTTGACAATTCTGACCGCCTTCCTCCCCTCTTCAAATCAAAACAACCCTCGACAGAAATCGTGTAGTATTCTCGTCGTTCTACCTCGAGGAAGTTCGCCCCTTTGGAGCGTCGCCGATCGCCAGAAGAGCCGCCGAGTTCGCTGCCACCACCGTCGATAGGAAGCCAGTTCGAAGCCCTTCGACGCCGTATAGTCTAATCGGGACAACGAGGTACGGTTATGATTTAAATTCAAAACCTAGTTTTGAAGGTTTGCAAACCCTTCTGCTTTGAATTTCTGAATTGAAAATAACACTTTTAAGTGTTGCAAAACTTTGAAAAATCATATCTTTTTAGTGTGTTAACAAAATTCGATGAAACAGGAAACATCGGGACCGCAGGGAGGCTTTCTACCATCTAGCAGAAGCCGCAGATTTTTCTGATCTTCCTACGATTTTTAGCACTACAAAAACCAATGTGAGGAATCTAAACTAAATTGTGTGAATGGAATCGTGTTGTATAAATTATATAAGCAAAGTGTAAATTATATACGCATTGTATACCTCATGTACATGTGTTGTATAAGTTATATTAGCGATGTATAAATTATACAAGCGTTGTATGAAACATATATGCTTCGAATTGTGATGAAATGCAAGTGAATTATAGAAATAATATATATATACTCCCCTCGTCCACAGACCATGGACGATATTTATTGCAATTGACTGGCGTGATATTATATGGTATGACGAATGGTTGGAAATAATTGTTTGTGGTTGATATTGTGGTTGAAAAATATCTTTGTGGTTGAAAAATACCTTTGTGGTTGAAAAATACCCTCTTGTGGTTGAAACAAATTAGAATAGGATTGTGGAAATGAAAATAAAACATGCCGCCTGCGTGCGAACTAGATGCATTATCCCCATTGTCAAAAACCGCGAGGTTTTAAGGTAGAGAGAGGAACCGTACTAGGGACGGTCCCGGTTTTAACTACCCTGCCGTTATGCTGCCGAAATTTTCTGAAATATTCATGTGTTAGAATAATTTTCATTTGTTGAAATTAATTACATATGTTGAAACCAATATTCATGTGTTGAATTGAAATTCATTCGTTGAGTTGAAATTCATGTGTTGAATATTATTCGAATTTAAACAAATAGATTTAACAATAAAAATCACATTTTTATATATATACGAACTATAGAGAATATTCATGTGTTGAACTGAAATTCATTCGTTGAGTTGAAATTCATGTGTTGAATATTATTCGAATTTAAGCAAATAGATTTAACGATAAAAATCACATTTTCATATATATACAAACTATAGAGAATATTCATGTGTTGAATTGAAATTCATTCGTTGAGTTGAAATTCATGTGTTGAATATTATTCGAATTTAAACAAATAGATTTAACGATAAAAATCACATTTTTATATATATACGAACTATAGAGAATATTCGTGTGTTGAATTGAAATTCATTCGTTGAGTTGAAATTCATGTGTTGAATATTATTCGAATGTAAACAAATAAATTTAATGATAAAAATCACATTTTTATATATATACGAACTATAGAGAATATTCATGTGTTGAATTGAAATTCATTCGTTGAGTTGAAATTCATGTGTTGAATATTATTCGAATGTAAACAAATAGATTTAACGATAAAAATCACATTTTTATATATATACGAACAATAGAGAATATTCATGTGTTGAATTGAAATTCATTCGTTGAGTTGAAATTCATGTGTTGAATGTTATTCGAATGTAAACAAATAGATTTAACGATAAAAATCACATTTATATATATATATATACAAACTATAGAGAATATTCATGTGTTGAATTGAAATTCATTCGTTGAGTTGAAATTCATGAGTTGAATATTATTCGAATTTAAACAAATAGATTTAACGATAAAAATCACATTTTTATATATATACGAACTATAGAGAATATTCATGTGTTGAATTGAAATTCATTCGTTGAGTTGAAATTCATGTGTTGAATATTATTCGAATGTAAACAAATAGATTTAACAATAAAAATCACATTTTTATATATATACAAACTATAGAGAATATTCATGTGTTGAATTGAGATTCGTTCGTCGAGTTGAAATTCATGTGTTGAATGTTATCGTATTTTAAAATAAAATGAATAGACAATAAAAACTACATTTTTATTGTGAATATGAAGTGTTAAAAACAGTCACGTGTTGGATAAATATTTTTGATGATAAAAATATTTCTTTTATCATGTATACGCTTTGATAAAAATACACACGTGTTGAAATAAATAATAGTTTGCTAGAAATATTATTATTAGCTTTGTTCTGCATATATACACATGTGTTGAACAGGGAAAATGGATTAGCTGTAGAGTAAAGAAATTATTTGCGTGCCCGATAAATAGGTAAGCCTTAATGAGTTGGCTGCGCAATTTTATTTTTATACCAACTCCTGTGAATGCCATTGGATGCGGAGTGCTGGTTATTCCGTGTGAAATAATAAACATCGCCATAGGATAGTAACAATTAATTTTGAACTACACTACATGGCATACTCCTTGACGATAGGCATACTTCATCATATTCCACATAAGCAATTGGAGCTTGTGTGACGAGGTGGAAGATTTACCATACGAGCGAGAGGCTTGTATGGCGATGATTATATACTACAGGTTGAACTGATGACTGATATGGACTATATAAAATATAACGATAAATTGCCAGCTTAATAAAAACCCCACACGGGTCTAGAGTTGACAATAATCACGTCTCTCTAGTCATTGGATACGACACATGGACTATTTATTTCCACACGGAACGGGGTGACGAGAATTTATTCTCTGGAGTTATTATCTATACACGCTCCCCCGTAAACATCAGAATATATCACTATAAATATGTGGATGCTTTATAGGATTTATTGGGTACCTAACACGGCCCAATAAATTTCCAAACCCCTTCCCGTACAAAGGAGGTTATGGCGAAATTTTTCGAAATATTAAGGCGTTAGTGAAATATTTGAAGTGAAAACGAAGTTGAAATTAAAGAATGAACTATATTTGAAATAAATGAATGAACTATATTTATTTATTTATTTTTATTTTTTTTGAAATTGGGTAAATTTTATTTCAGCTTATAAAGCCAAGCCCGACCTAAATGTTACAAAGCCTGATCCACTCAGGTACCAACATAATACAAACAACAGTACACTTTTCGTTCATTCCTCATTCTCTGAAAAAGTATCAAAAAGCGCCCCATTGTTCAGATTAGGGTTACGACGGATTCTTCATGGCGGCCGCAGATTCTCTCATCTCCTTCCTCCAGTCACTCCCCTCCAGTTCCACTTCTCCAATAGCAGTAATTCTCGTTCCGTTGCAGTGGTAAAGTACTTTGGTTTGATTCTTTCGATAGTTATTGCAATTTCTCTGTTAATCATTGCAGCGTTAGCTAACACATCTTTCTCCTTCTTCTTGAAAGCACGGGTATTGCGTTCTCGCCATGTATGCCACACTGTGGCTGCGAGGCCAACCTTGCCAATCTCTATCATCAGCTTCGACATGTTACTCCCATCGTTCAGGTATTCAATTTCTTCCTCTAAGCTTCCGATTTGGTCTGTGTTAAAGCACTTCAGTTTTTGGATGGCCCACAGTCTTCTACTGTAATTGCACTCAAAAAATAAGTGGTGAAGGGTCTCCCTTTCTCTCTTACATAGTAAACATGTGTCGTCTTCTATGATTCCCCAGCTATGTAGTCACTCTTTAGTAGGCAGCCTGTTGAGTATGGCTTTGTATAGGACTTGAGCGAATTTCAGTGGACAGGACTTAGTCCAAACCACTTTGAACCAGGGAACCTGTTCATGTCTGAGACTCTCCCACACACTTTTGATTATGAATTTGCCATCTGCCCACTACCATTCATCTTGTTCTTTGTCTTGATTTATTGTTATCTCAGCCAGTTCATTTGCTAGATTACGTGCCACCAAGTTGTTATGGATGTCCCACATGTTATCTGAAATAATAGTGCTTACATTAGCAATTGGGGCACCATTAGCTGAGTAACTATCCCATCCTTGCCTATCAATAAGACTTTGACCATTTAGCCATGGATCCCTCCATAGGTCAGTTGTGTTGCCATTTGCGATTTCTCTCCGGATCCTACATTTTAGTTCATTTCTGAATTTGAGGCAAGTTTTCCAGATGATGGATGAGTTGTTGTCTATGGGTGATGTCCAAAAATTCTTTTTGTTGTATCTGGCCCTCATCCATTCAGCCCACATGTTCTTAGATGAGATTATATTCCAGGCCAATTTCAGCCCATAGGCTTTCTTCAGCTCAAATAAATTTTTCAGGCCCACTCCCCCTTCTTTCTTGGGCCTGCACAAAAGCTTGTAACTAATTTTATGCAATCCCCCCTTTCAAATGAAATCTGCACATACTGTATTGATTTTTGCAATCGAGCAGTCTGGAATTTGAAACGTTTGGAGCCAGAATCTGACTTTATAGGTGATCACTGTGTGCACCAGTTCCACCCTACCAGCAAAAGATAATAGTTTTGATCTCCATCCCTGAAGCTTGTCACGAATACTATTTACCAACTTGCCACATTCTGCATCAGTAATGATATTATTAGACAGTGGCACTCCCAGGTACTTTACAGGGAGGTTACCTTCTGGAACTCCAATTGCTTCAAGCAGCACCTTTGGTTCTGCAAAATTTGTTGAAGTAGAATTTAGTTTTGAGTTCATTCACTTTTAGTCCCACCCATTTTTCCATGTTGTGAAAGATGAGTTTTAACTGAGAGATGGCTGGGATGGATGCTTTAAAGGCTACCAATAGATCATCAGCATAGATCAAATGCGTTACCAAAGGCTGATGATTATTAATTGGAACAATCAAGTTTTGTTCAGTGGCCAACTCCATTTGCAACGTGAACCACTCCATTGCCACTGCAAACAAGTATGGGGAAAGTGGGTCCCCTTGCCTAATCCCTCTAGTGCTAGTTATATATCCTTTAGGGACACCATTGATTAAGATAGAGTAGGTTGGGGAGTCAAGACAGAATCTTATTAATTTTAACAGATTATCTGGTAGATCCATTGAGTTAAGCATGTGAATTATGAAACCTCTATTAACTCTGTCATAGGCTTTATGTAGGTCAATTTTCAGACACATTTTATCAGCCCCTTTCTTATTGAATTCTCTGACAAGTTCATGAGCCATTAAGGAATTTTCTGAAATGAATCTTCCTTTAATGAAAGCACTTTGACATTGAGAGACAAGCTCTGGTAGCACTAGATTTAATCTATTGCAGATGATTTTGCTAAGCACTTTGTACACCACATTGCAACATGCTATTGGTCTATAGTCTTCAATTCTTGAAGGATTCTGCACTTTTGGAATTAGTGAGATAAAAGTATGGTTTATTTCTCTAATGAATTCACCTGAGTTTAAGGCCTCTTGGTAACCATCTAACATGAGATTTTTCAGGTTTTTCCAGTGCAGTTTGAGGAAGGCAACCCCCATTCCGTCAGGGCCGGGGCTGGAATCGTTGTGAATGGAGAGCAAAGCAGTCTTCACTTCCCTCTTGCTGATGTCAGCACTCAGCAGCCTCCTCCCCTCAGTAAAGATTTGCCTTCTACACTCAGTTCTGGGTAAGTCTTCATCGTAAGTCCCATTGAAAAGGTCAGTGTAATAGGCAATAGCTTTGTCCTCAAGTTGCTTGATGTATTTTGTAGCATCCCCCTGTTCATTCAAACAATTAAACAGATTGTTATAATGTTTCCTTTGTGACATTTTGGTATAAAATTTTTTGTTGCATTCATGTCCCTTGGTCAGCCATTTTTCTTTAGCTTTTTGCTTAATTTCCAGTGATTTTTGTGACAAGGCAGCCTTGAGTTGCCTTTGTACTTCATAGAAATCCCTATTGAGACCTTCATTGAGTGGGTCAACGTCTAGAAGGTTTTGAATATGTTCAAGTTGTTGTTGCAGCCCCTGAATGACATCCCCCTCTTTAGGCCTTGTTTTGTTCCATTCTTTCAGTTTGAGCTTGAAATGTTTGATGGTCATAACAAGTTTGAACATATTGTTCCCATCTGGAGCATGAGATTCATTGAAATTGGTTACATCGTCGTATCCCTGTATGAGATGCCAGTGGTTAGCATACCTAAATGGTTTACCTTTGGTGGTTATAACATCATTGAATCTAATTAGCAGTGGAGAATGGTCACTAGTGGATGAGGTTAAGACAGTAGCATTAAGTCCATTGATCTGGTTTAGCAATTTTGCGTTTGCGAGTGCTCGATCAAGTCTTGATGATATTTTTTTGGCCTTACCGCTTCTCCATGTAAACTGCAGACCTGAATGGGGGATTTCAGATAATCCACTTGCTAATACGCACTTATTGAATTCAGAAACTTGGGATAGCTTAAGGGTAAGTCCGCCTTTTTTTTCATTTATACGTAAAACTGCATTGAAGTCTCCTAGAACCAGCCATGGTGAATTCATTGTTTTGGCTGTTTCATTTATAGTATTCCATAACTGGACTCATTCTGTTGCCCAATTGCTTGCATAGACAAACGAGATGTAAACATCAAGTCCACCAGTATTAGTTGCCCTAATGGTGACTTGTTGGTTATCATATTTCTCACATACACTCTTCCAACACATGACATCCCAAAAAATAACAATACGACCTTTTAGAGACGTATTAAGATTGTCTGTTGTATGCCATTGGGGTCACATGCGGTTTTTGAAAAATTCCAAGCTTTCTTGAGTGAATTTATTTTCTAAAACCGCGATAATAGAGGGCTTACACTTTTCCCTAAAGTTGTAGAGGTCTAATTGACGAGTGTCATTGTTTAGACCCCTAACATTCCAACATAGGATCGACATTATGGTTTGGTGGCTTCGCTCCTTGTGACTGGAGCAGTACCAACCAAGCTACTGGCAGTAGCAGCTTTCTTATCCTTTTGTTTAAATTGTGCATTGTAGTTGTTGTTAGCTTCAGTGAATCCACTAATGTCTGGTTCCTCATTGTTTTCCTCTTCAGACTTATGCAGATGAATTTCCAGCCCCTGAATATCATCCAGAGACTCTGGTTCCTTATCCTCCACCACCGCTTGACTGGGCTCCCCATGTTGATGAGCTGGACTTGAACCATCCGCCTCTACCTGAGCCTGTACCTGATTTCGACCTGGATCTGTATGAGATGTTGCAGCTGTTGCAGTCACCGTCACATTAGGAGGAGTATGCAAGTTTGTAGATACTGATGACGTACTAGCTTCATTTTGTATAGCACTTTTTGGCAAAGCCTGCTTTTTGGTTGTGTTAGCTTCAGGGGTCTTTCTAACCCACATTTTGTCAAATGAGCAGTATGTAACTGAATGCCCAAAGCATTTGCAAGTAGTGCATCTGGGTGGGACAAACTCGTACTCTACTAATTGCTCATAAATGTTACCATGTTTATCGTAAGCTGTAATTGTTTTTAGCAACTCCGACTCCGCTGTAATTTCTATCAGCACTTTTGCATAGTTGATTTATTTTACCAGTTTAGTGTTCTCATCTATTTCCAAAGGCTTCCCAATGATACTGGCAAGCTTTCTAATGCATCGAGCATTCCATAGAGCTAGGTTTAGGTTTGGAAGCTTTGCCCAAATTGGGTAGGATGTGAGCATATCTTTGTCAAAATTAAAATCAGCTACCCATTTTCTTATAAAAATGATCTTGCTATTCATAAACCAAGGACCACCCTTGAGAATCCTTTCATAATCATCTTTCAATTGAAACTTGATTAAAAATAAACCATTTTCCCTCGGGTAAACATCCCACGCCCCTTTAGGTCGCCACGACCTTTTGATATACGCATTAAAGTATACAAAATAGGGCCTTTTACCTGCCATATATACGTAGATTGAGTTTTCCCAGATCTTGTTCGATTCGTCATAGTCTAGATCATCGATGAGTTGATATTTTGAATCACCATTCTGTATCAGTTCAAAGTACTGCAACTCACTAGAGATTTTCATTTGTGAATCAAACGCGTCAGCCCAGTTTTTTGGGTTTTGGGTATTTGGCTATCGAGCAACGCGTGGAGATTGTCTGAGAACTTCAGCAAAAGAGTGTTTTCCTCTGCGCCTGGCCTCCTGCCACCCACCACCGTCATCTTCTTCATTCCTGGCGGCTAGGGTTTCTTGGGGGTTGGGTGAGGCCGCCATCTATTTCTGAACGTATTATGATGTCTTTATATATATATATATATATATATATATATCAATGAACTACATATATATATAAATATAAATAGAATAGAAAGGAATCGAAGCCATGCAGTTCATGTTTTGGAATCGTAATTTGAAACGATTAGTACGAGAAATCCGACCATCGGATTTTCCCGAAACCGCAACCGCTGGGTTCGCCTTGGAAATATCTTTCCAACGGCACCAACCTTGTAAAAATCCAACGGTTGGATTATCTGGAATGTTTAATTCAAATCTGAAGAAAAACAGCGCCAGAATCGTTTATATTTATATATAAATATATATATAATTAAATTAAATTGAATAACGATGCTGCAGTTCGAATTTTGAAACCGTAACTTCAAACGACTAGTGTGGGAGATCCGACCGTCGGATTTTCACGAAACTGGAACCGTTGGGTTCGCTTTGGGAATATCTTCCCACTGATATAGACTTTGTAGAAATCCAATGGTTAGATTTTCCGATACGTGTAAAACAAACTAGGGGAAACCAACGCCAGTGCCACGGCACGACCTGAAACGTCGTTTAATTAAATATGGCCATTTTTAAATAAATAAAAATGGCAAAAAATCGTTATAAAATATTATAAGCAAAATAGATTGGAAATAAACCAATTTGGCTTGATCTGCTTGATATTTGATGGTTGTATGTGTTTGACACAAAAATTATACTAAAGAACCGAAATGTGATTGTCGAATAATATATACATGGAAAGAATTGATTTGAATTCTAATTATGTGAATTATTTGAAAAGGCCGAGCTAACCCTCATTTCAAATAATTGATCGAGCGATTCGAATTGGAAAATACAAAGACGATTCAAGACCGACGATCTTCGTATCGGTTGGATGGGCGTTGCTGAGGTTCCTGATTGGAGTAGCTACCGTGAAGGAACAGAAGTAGTAGCCGTCTGAACGTATGGGTTGATTGTACGGATATACGAGGAATTGACGCCTCCGGTTTCGTTCAGACCCAGAACGGACTTGTAAATGGACTGTGTGTCTGACATTGGATTTTGTTCTATACTGATTGATCTCTATTAAATATATATCTGTTTGGCGGTGGAGAATTTATTCTTTTGCTTAATGCCCTTCTCTGAGACGTACGAGCTCAGAGGTTATATATCGATAGAAACCAGTCGTATGGAGTGGATTGCCCATGTGGCATGCTAAGATGTTGTGATCAAGGCTTCTATTGCAAAGCAAAGTCTTGTGTTTGATGATCAAAGCACGGCCTACGTAGCCTGCCTTTGTGTATAGCATGGATTCGCGAGCCTCACACCTCGGTATGAGTTAAAAACGGGATAAGGACTGCAGGGAGAGCACGACGTTTCTTTCTAGCTATGGTGGTGTCAGTGACTTACCAGCCCTGACATTTATATCTATTTTTCACCTATGTGGTTGTTGGAATGCGAGGCGCCTCGATTATAGGTCTGTAAGGACCGAGAAACGTGTGTTCAGGAATTGCCAATCCTCAAACGTAAGAGAGGACCGGCCCTGAAGATCCAGGGGTTACCCAGAGTGTGTAGCCCTGAGGCATTTTCTAGAATGTCTCGAAGCGGAGAGGAGCTTGCCCCTTGCCTCGACTCATGACGGAAATCCTATTTCCAATACGAAATAACGGATTCGATTGTAGAACTAGTATGGCGACATAGTGGTATGGGGCACTTATGCCGCCTATGATTGATATTTATGATGCTATTCATTTTTGAAACATATATGCACTAGTAATAATATCAAATGATTTTGCTTTACACGCATCAAGCATATTTGGCCATTATAAGGTAAAACTCTATCTTCCGGCTTGCGTTGCATTGTATGATGGGACTTGAGTCTTATAATTGTTTCATTCTTTTTAAAAGCATTGCATTGTTTTAAAGAATTTACTTTGTTTAAAATGCACTAGCAATCACTCAAGTAAACCCGTTCCGCGAAAATGGCGTGGTCCTATGATTTGCTTATTACTGTTGTTTAAACTGTTAAGTAGATTTCTCATACCAGTCCCCATGAATGACTCGTTGTTTGTTTCACTTTGCAAACGCGGGTGCCCTTATTTTCACACGGGCAGCCTAGTTCACAGGTGACAGGTTGTTTTGGCTCAGCACTGTAGTATGGAGTGCATTTCGGCTCATGGCGAGGCTGACTTCACCGAGATGACTTTGACATTTTCCGCCATTATTGTATCTATATTATGATTCCGCCACAGGCGATGCAGACTGTTTTACTTCCAGTACTTATTATCATATGGATATGTACCGCCTTCGGCGATGTAGATTGATACCCTTATTATGTCTCACTACATGTATATATTCCGCCTCTGGCGATGGTGACTGATCATTTCCCTTTTATTTACTAAGTTATATCCTACGCTGTGCTATTCTGATGTTGTTACATGTTGTGATTCCGCTGTTATATCCATGTAAAATTATTCTATTTATTGTTTTTGCTATTATCTGTACTCTGCTATGATGATTGATGTGTTACATTCCGATGATTATCCTTAATACCGTCACACGGATTTTGGGATCGTCACAGTCGGTATCAGAGCTTTGGTTAACCTTAGTTCTGGGATCTAACACATTAAACACCTCGTCAAAATAGAATCAGTAGTGTTCTAAGGCGAGTAGCTCGTTAGAGATAGGATTAGCAATGTTCTAGAATGAGCTAAGCAGATTAGCAAAACAATTTGATCAGTACATCATTACCTTTCCTTATGTTCCCCTGCTTTATCATTTATGAAAGTTATCAATTCTGTGAGCTTGACTCTTTTCTTGCTTATACAGTACTCTCTCTGATGGCTACACGAGCAGCAGCAGCCAGAGGTGGCCGTGGAGGCCGAGTAGACATAGCAGGAGGACGGGGGAATATCCCCGTAGTTGAGGAGGGCCCTATTATTCAGCCACCAGCACCCCAGGACTTTGAGCTAGACAGAGTAGCGAAGAGGTATAGGAACCTGGGGGGAAAACCCTTTTCTGGCCTTGGTACAGTGACAGAGGCTATTGCTTGGTTGAAGACCTGTGAAAAGATTTTTGAAGGCATGGGATTGGGGACCAACAACAAAGCACGTCTAGGTATTTGGCTCTTACAGGAAGAAGCAGAGCTGTGGTGGGATGCCATCACCTCAGAAGATGCAGTAGTTACTGTTAGGACCTGGGAGCAATTCAAGATCATGTTCAACAAGAAGTTTGTACCTGAGCAGGCCTTAGAGCGGATGCGAGAGCAGTTTGCTAATCTCCAGCAAGGAGATCTCTCTATCCAAGATTACCTCAATAAATTCACTCAGTTGTCGCGCTACGCTCCAGAGCTTATTATGACTAACAAAGCTAAGAACAAGAGGTTTATATTTGGGCTATGGGGCAAGTACCATGACAGAGCCATGAGCAACATCAAACTATCATTCTCAGAATTAGTAGAAATGGCCTGCAATTATGAAGACATGGATGAAAGACACTCCAACCAAGACCGCGCCAAAAGCCAAGCTGGAAATAAGCGCAAAGCTTCAGCAGATCAGACAGAGTCTAGCATTACAGCGTCCGCTACTCAAAAATCTGGAAAGATACCGAAAGGAAGCTGCTATAACTGCAGGAAGACAGGACATTTTTCTAATGTGTGCAAAGCCCCGAGGAAGATAAAGGCAAATCCAGACCATAGCTCAGCCGAGTGCTACAACTGCCATAAGAAAGGGTACTATAGCAGGAATTGTCCTCTAAAGCAGAATGCACAAGTGGCTCATGTGTATGACGGGGAGACCACGCCAGCTATCACCGATGGATCAGGTAAACCCGACGTCTTGGGAGGTACCCTTACCATTAAAAATATTCCTGTTTCTGTACTTCTTGATACTGGTGCATCACGTAGCTTCATTTCTGGTAACACTGTTCACAAGTTAAAATTGAAACAAAGAAAGCTTAAAGAACCAATTAAAGTTCAAAACCCGATAGGAGGTTCTGTTAGTCTCCGTTCATATTGTAGAGTACCTGTCTCTTATTCTTGCTACAAGTTCTCTTTTGATTTGATCATCATGCGCTTTCCCGAATTTGATGTTATACTCGGGCTAGACTGGTTGACAAAATATAAGGCCGAAGTCAGATGTGCCGAAAGAATCGTTAAAGTTGAAACAAAAGTTGGGCATATCACTATACCATGTCTCGGTTCAGATCCCAATAGAGAAGAATTTTGGTCTTCTTTGGAAGTTACTCCCACTTCATTAGAAAAGATACCGGTCGTTAAAAACTATGCGGATATGTTTGAAGAAGTAGAAAACTTACCGCCGCAAAGAGAAATTGAATTTAGAATAGATCTAATTCCTAACGCCCGACCAGTAGTACATCCAATTAGAAGAATGGCCCCGAAAGAAAAAGATGAGTTAGGTAGTCAAACCCGAGAATTGCTTTGGAAAGGTCTGATCAGACCGAGCTTTTCAGCTTGGGGAGCAACAATAGTATTTGTCCCGAAATCAGACGGTACTCTAAGACTTTGTGTTGATTACCGAGATCTCAATAAGCAGACACTGAAGAACAAGTATCCCTTGCCACGTATAGATGATCTGTTAGATCAATTAAATGGAGCAACTGTATTCTCCAGAATGGACCTAGCTACAGGTTTCCACCAATTACATATAGCCGAAGACTGTGTTCCTTTGACAGCCTTCAGGGGTCCCGATTTATTCTACGAATGGTTAGTAATGCCGTTCGGCTTGTGTAACGCTCCGGCATACTTCGTCGATCTTATGAATAGAGTGTTCCGTGGTGTATTGAATAAATTTGTGCTAGTTTTCATCGATGACATTTTAATATACTCCAAGTCTGAAGGCGAGCATGCAAAACATTTAGAACAAGTGTTGAAAATTCTGAGGAGAAATGTCTTGAAAGCTAAATTTTCTAAATGTGTCTTCTGGCAGGATGAAGTTAAGTTCCTAGGCCATGTCGTATCAAAAGAAGGGATTGCGGTAGATCCAAGCAAAATTACAGTGATTTAGAACTGGAAACAACCTACTACCTCCACAGAAGTTCGAAGTTTCCTTGGATTGGCTAGTTACTATCGGAAATTCATTCAGGATTTTTCAAAGATATCAGGTGTATTGACAAAGCTTACAAAGAAGCAAGAGAAATTCAAATGGACTCCCGAATGTGAAGAAGCTTTCCAGGAGCTGAAACTGAAATTGACAACTGCTCCAGTATTGACAATTATAGAAGGCAACCAAGACATGACTGTATGGACAGACGCTTCTATTAGAGGGCTTGGCGCAGTATTAATGCAAAAAGGCCAAGTGGTCGCTTATGCCAGCTGTCAGCTGAAGCCGCATGAAAGAAACTATGCAACTCATGATCTTGAGTTATTAGCTATCGTGTTTGCTTTGAGAATCTGGAGGCATTATTTATTGGGCGAGAAGTTCGAACTATTTACCGATCTTCAATCCTTGAAATATCTATTCACTCAGAAAGATCTAAACTTGAGACAAGAGCGTTGGTTAGAATTCCTTGCAGCATACGATTTTGAGATTCTATACACTCCAGGGAAAGCCAATGTTGTAGCAGATGCGCTCAGCAGAAAGAATGAAATCATTGCCAGTTTTATCATTACGTCTTCATTAATTGACAGGATCTCGACCCTTCAAAAAGAAGATAATTTTGCAAAGGAGATGGTCAAAAGAATCAATGAAGGCTTAGACTCCAGCTTCCAAGTGGATAGTGAGGGAGTTCTGAGGTTAAAAAGAAGAATTTGTGTTCCTGACATCTCCGAGCTAAAGAGGGATGTGCTTGATGAATGTCACAGGTCCAAACTCAGTATCCATCCCGGTGTGAGCAAAATGTATAATGACCTCAAACGCACCTTTTGGTGGAAGGTGATGAAAAGAGATATTTCATTATATGTTAGCAGATGCTCCACTTGTCAGCTAGTTAAGAGCGATCAGCAGAAATTGGCTGGACTATTACAACCATTAGAAATTCCAGGATAGAAGTGGGAGCAAATTTCGATGGACTTCATGGATGGCTTGCCTCGAACTAAGAAAGGAAACGACAGTATATGGGTGATCGTAGATCGCTTCACGAAGACTGCCCATTTCATACCTGTCCGATCCAACATAACAGCTCAAAGTTTAGCACAGATTTACTTCAAAGAAATAGTTAAACTACATGGAGTGCCGCTCAATATAGTCAGTGATAGAGATCCCTTATTTACTAGCAAATTCTAGGAAGCATTCCAGACAGAATGGGAACCAAATTGAATCTAAGCACCGCTTATCACCCTCAGACAGACGACCAAACTGAGCGGGTGAATAGAATTCTAGTAGATTTACTGTGGGCTTGCGTTATTGATTTTGGAGGCTCATGGGAAGATCACTTACATTTAGCCGAATTCTCTTATAACAATAGCTATCAAACAAGTTTGGGAATGTCTCCATTTGAAGCATTATACGGTAGACCGTGCAGATCTCCCGCATGTTGGGTAGAACCTGGCAACAGACTTGTGTTAGGGCCCGATATGTTTCGAGAAGCATCAGATAGAGTAGATTTCATTAAGAAGTGATTGAAAACTGCACAAAGCCGACAGAAAAGTTATGTTGATGCGAGAAGAAGAGACTTATCATTCGCCGTTGGCGATTATGTTTATTTAAGAGTTTCTCCGATGCGGGTAGTAATCAGATTTGGCAAGACTGGGAAGTTGGCACCGAGATTCATTGGTCCCTTTCCTATACTCGAACGGATTGGAACTCTGGCATATAGGGTTTCATTACCTAATTGGTTGCCTGGTGTACATGATGTGTTCCACGTGTCACAACTCAAAAAACATGTGCATGATCCAGATCTTGTTGTAGAGGAAGCAGCGCAACAGGATATAGACATAACTCCAGAATTAGCAGTCAGGAGAGAGCCATTAAAGATTGTTGGCAAAGAAACTAGGGAGCTAAGGAGAAAAAAGATTCATTTAGTCAAAGTGCAGTGGAGTAGTGATCCTAGAGACTGTACTTGGGAGACTGAGGAAAGCATTAAACAAGCCTACCCCAAATGCAGAGTGGACATCTCTGACTAACTCTGGTGCAAGGTACTTTTACAATACTTTGCATTTACATTTTGTTTCCTACTTTGTTGTTATTTCCTTTTCGAGGACGAAAAGTTTTAAGTGGCGGAGATTGTAATAACCCGGAAAATGTGAACCAATTTTAAAATTTTAAAATTGGTTATTACCAAAGAATTTGAATAATTGAAATAGAAGATTTCAATAAAATAAAGAATTGGGAATAATAAGGCAGTTTGAAAATTTGAATACAAACTTTGTTTGACTATACCGGGTGGAAAATATAACAGATTTTAGTGAAACTGAAAATATTTAAATCTGTTTATGAATACCTTTCTAACGAATCTGAAAAATCGAAGTTTTATAATAGGAATCAAAAGTTATAGCCAAATGAATTTTCAAAAGGGTTGCTATATAGAATATATAGCCCTTGAAAATAGATATTTTGCATACGACCTCGGAATTCGACGAAACCACTTTTGTTGGGTCCGGGATGTCAAATTATTGCTAGGTTTCAAATTTCATAACTGTTGAAGCTAGTATGTGAGCGGGGCAAAAGAAAATGTGATTGGTCAATTTCTGTTAAAATGGATCGACCTGAAAATGGACATTTTGCATATGAGCTTAGAATTCGACGAAACTGGTTTTGTTGGGACCTTATCATCAAAAAAAAGCTAGATTTATATTTCTGGAATTTTTTGATTCAGTTTGTGGCCCTAGCAAATTGAAATGTACGTTCAAATTGAATATAAAATGTTTTATACTTTAATTTGAAAAATAACTGACTGTAACAGTCGAATTGGCCAACGAAACATATCCCATTGTGTCCGGAATGGGGTATTTAGCTAGGGGCGATAGTCGTTGGGTTGAAATTGGTGTACGTTGGCTAGAAAGGATATTATAGGAATTTAAAAATATAATATACTAGAAAATATATCTCATTTTCTCTCACATCTCAAAAACCAGGTCAACCCCAGAACGAACGACGTAAATTGTTCAAAACCTTTCCCCCACGATCCCCGCCGCCACAGTCAATATCGCCGCCGCCTCAACTTGACAATTCCGACCGCCTTCCTCCCCTCTTCAAATCAAAACAACCCTCGACAGAAATCGTGTAGTATTCGCGTCGTTCTACCTCGAGGAAGTTCGCCCCTTTGGAGTGTCGCCGATCGCCAGAAGAGCCGCCGAGTTCGCTGCCACCACCGTCGATAGGAAGCCAGTTCGAAGCCCTTCGACGCCGTATAGTCTGATCGGGACAACGAGGTACGGTTTTGATTTAAATTCAAAACCTAGTTTTGAAGTTTTGCAAACCCTTCTGCTTTGAATTTCTAAATTGAAAATAACACTTTTAAGTGTTGCAAAACTTTGAAAAATCATATCTTTTTAGTATGTTAACGAAATTCGATGAAATAGGAAACATCGGGACCGCAGGGAGGCTCTCTACCATCTAGCAGAAGCCGCAGATTTTTCTGATCTTCCTACGATTTTTAGCACTACAAAAACCAATGTGAAGAATCTAAACTAAATTGTGTGAATGGAATCGTGTTGTATAAATTATATAAGCGAAGTGTAAATTATATACGCATTGTATACCTCATGTACATGTGTTGTATAAGTTATATTAGTGATGTATAAATTAAACAAGCGTTGTATGAAACATATATGCTTCGAATTGTGATGAAATGCAAGTGAATTATAGAAATAATATATATATATATATATATATATATATATATATACTCCCCTCGTCCACAGACCATGGACGATATTTATTGCTTGTGATTGGCGTGATATTATATGGTATGACGAATGGTTGGAAATAATTGTTTGTGGTTGATATTGTGGTTGAAAAATACCTTTGTGGTTGAAAAATACCTTTATGGTTGAAAAATACCCTCTTGTGGTCGAAACAAATTAGAATAGGATTGTGGAAATGAAAATAAAACATGCCGCCTGCGTGTGAACTAGATGCATGATCCCCATTGTCAAAAACCGCGAGGTTTTAAAGTAGAGTGAGGAGCCGTACTAGGGACGACCCCGGTTTTAACTACCCTGCCGTTATGCTGCCGAAATTTTCTGAAATATTCATGTGTTAGAATAATTTTCATTTGTTGAAATTAATTATATATGTTGAAACCAATATTCATGTGTTGAATTGAAATTCATTCGTTGAGTTGAAATTCATGTGTTGAATATTATTCGAATTTAAACAAATAGATTTAACGATAAAAATCACATTTTTATATATATACGAACTATAGAGAATATTCATGTGTTGAATTGAAATTCATTCGTTGAGTTGAAATTCATGTGTTGAATATTATTCGAATGTAAACAAATAGATTTAACGATAAAAATCACATTTTTATATATACACGAACTATAGAGAATATTCATGTGTTGAATTGAAATTCATTCGTTGAGTTGAAATTCATGTGTTGAATATTATTCGAATGTAAACAAATAGATTTAACGATAAAAATCACATATTTATATATATACGAACTATAGAGAATATTCATGTGTTGAATTGAAATTCATTCGTTGAGTTGAAATTCATGTGTTGAATATTATTCGAATGTAAACAAATAGATTTAACGATAAAAATCACATTTTTATATATATACAAACTATAGAGAATATTCATGTGTTGAATTGAAATTCATTCGTTGAGTTGAAATTCATGTGTTGAATATTATTCGAATGTAAACAAATAGATTTAACGATAAAAATCACATTTTTATATATATACGAACTATAGAGAATATTCATGTGTTGAATTGAAATTCATTCGTTGAGTTGAAATTCATGTGTTGAATATTATTCGAATGTAAACAAATAGATTTAACGATAAAAATCACATTTTTATATATATACAAACTATAGAGAATATTCATGGGTTGAATTGAAATTCATTCGTTGAGTTTAAATTCATGTGTTGAATATTATTCGAATTTAAACAAATTGATTTAACGATAAAAATCACATTTTTATATATATACGAACTATAGAGAATATTCATGTGTTGAATTGAAATTCATTCGTTGAGTTGAAATTCATGTGTTGAATATTATTCGAATGTAAACAAATAGATTTAACGATAAAAATCACATTTTTTATATATATACAAACTATAGAGAATATTCATGTGTTGAATTGTGATTCGTTCGTCGAGTTGAAATTCATGTGTTGAATGTTATCATATTTTAAAATAAAATGAATAGACAATAAAAACTACATTTTTATTGTGAATATGAAGTGTTAAAAATTGTCACGTGTTGGATAAATATTTTTGATGATAAAAATATTTCTTTTATCATGTATACGCTTTGATAAAATTACACACGTGTTGAAATAAATAATAGTTTGCTAGAAATATTATTATTAGATTTGTTCTGCATATATACACATGTGTTGAACAGGGAAAATGGATTAGCTATAGAGTAAAGAAATTATTTGCGTGCCCGACAAATAGGTAAGCCTTGATGAGTTGGCTGCGCAATTTTATTTTTATATCAATTCCTGTGAATTCCATTGGAAGCGGAGTGTTGGTTATTCTGTGTGAAATAATAAACATCGCCATAGGAAAGTAACAATTAATTTTGAACTACACTACATGGCATACTCCTTGATGATAGGCATACTTCATCATATTCCACATAAGCAATTGGAGCTTGTGTGACGAGGTGGAAGATTTACCATACAAGCGAGAGGCTTGTATGGCGATGATTATATATTACAGGTTGAACTGATGACTGATATGGACTATATAAAATAAAACGATAAATTGCCAGATTAATAAAAACCCTACACGGGTCGAGAGTTGACAATAATCACGTCTCTCTAGTCATTAGATACAGCACATGGACTATTTATTTCCACACGGAACGGGGTGACGAGAATTTATTCTTTGGAGTTATTATCTATACACGCTCCCCCGTAAACACCAGAATATATCACTATAAATATGTGGATGCTTTATAGGATTTATTGGGTACCTAACACGGCCCAATAAATTTCCAAACCCCTTCCCGTACAAAGGAGGTTATGGCGAAATTTTTCGAAATATTAAGGCGTTAGTGAAATATTTGAAGTGAAAACGAAGTTGAAATTAAAGAATGAACTATATTTGAAATAAATGAATGAACTATATATATATATATATAAATAGAATAGAAAGGAATCGAAGCCGTGCAGTTCGTGTTTTGGAATCGTAATTTGAAACGATTAGTACGAGAAATCCGACCATCGGATTTTCCCGAAACCGCAACCGCTGGGTTCGCCTTGGAAATATCTTTCCAACGGCACCAACCTTGTAAAAATCCAACGATTGGATTATCTGGAATGTTTAATTCAAATCTGAAGAAAAATAGCGCCAGAATCTTTTATATTTATATATAAATATAAATATAATTAAATTAAATCGAATAACGACGCTGCAGTTCGAATTTTGAAACCGTAACTTCAAACGACTAGTGTGGGAGATCCGACAGTCGGATTTTCACGAAACTGGAACCGTTTGGTTAGCTTTGGGAATATCTTCCCACTGATATAGACTTTGTAGAAATCCAACGGTTAGATTTTCTGATACGTGTAAAACAAACTAGGGGAAAAACAGCGCCAGTGCCACGGCACGACCTGAAACGTCGTTTAATTAAATATGGCCATTTTTAAATAAATAAAAATGGCGAAAAATCGTTATAAAATATTATAAGCAACATAGATTGGAAATAAACCAATTTGGCTTGATCTGCATGATATTTGATGGTTGTATGTGTTTGACACGAAAATTATACTAAAGAACCGAGATGTGATTGTCGAATAATATAACCATGGAAAGAATTGATTTGAATTCTAATTACGTTAATTATTTGAAAAGGCCGAGCTAACCCTCATTTCAAATAATTGATCGAGCGATTCGAATTGGAAAATACAAAGACGATTCAAGATCGACGATCTTCGTATCGGTTGGATGGGCGTTGCTGAGCTTCCTGATTGGAGTAGCTACCATGAAGGAACGGAAGTAGTAGCCGTCTGAACGTATGGGTTGATTGTACGGAAATACGAGGAATTGACGCCTCCGGTTTCGTTCAGACCCAGAACGGACTTGTACATGGACTGTGTGTATGACATTGGATTTTGTTATATACTGATTGATCTCTATTAAATATATATCTGTTTGGCGGCGGAGAATTTATTCTTTTGCTTAACGCCCTTCTCTAAGACGTACGAACTCAGAGGTTATATATCGATAGAAATCAGTCGTATGGAGTGGATTGCCCATGTGGCATGCCAAGATGTTGTGATCAAGGCTTCTGTTGCAAAGCAAAGTCTTGTGTTTGATGATCAAAGCACGGCCTACGTAGCCTGGCTTTGTGTATAGCGTGGATTCGTGAGCCTCACACCTCGGTATGAGTTAAAAACGGGATAAGGACTGCAGGGAGAGCACAACATTTCTTTCTAGCTATGGTGGTGTCAGTGACTTACAAGCCTTGACATTTATATCTATTTTTCACCTATGTTGTTGTTGGAATGCGAGGCGCCTCGATTATAGGTCTGTAATGACCGGGAAACGTGTGTTCAGGAATTGCCAATCCTCAAACGTAAGAGAGGACCGGCCCTGAAGATCCAGGGGTTACCCAGAGTGTGTAATCCTGAGGCATTTGCTTTGAATGTCTCGAAGCGGAGAGGAGCTTGCCCCTTGCCTCGACTCATGACGGAAATCCAATTTCCAATACGAAATAACGGATTCGATTGTAGAACTAGTATGGCGACATAGTGGTATGGGGCACTTATGCCGCCTATGATTGATATTTATGATGTTATTCGTTTTTGAAACATATATGCACTAGTAATAATATCAAATGATTTTGCTTTACACGTATCAAGCACATTTGGCCATTATAAGGTAAAACTCTATCCTCCGGCTTGCGTTGCATTGTATGATGGGACTTTAGTCTTATAATGGCTTCATTCTTTTTAAAAGCATTGCGTTGTTTTAATGAATTTACTTTGTTTTAAATACACCAGCAATCACTGGAGTAAACCCGTTCCGCGAAAGTGGCGTGGTCCTATGATTTGCTTATTACTGTTGTTTAAACTGTTAAGTAGATTTCTCATACCAGTCCCCCTGACTGACTCGTTGTTTTTTTCACTTTGCAAACGCGGGTGCCCTTATTTTCACACGGGCAGCCTAGTTCACTGCTGACAGGTTGTTTTGGCTCAGCACTGTAGTATGGAGTGCATTTTGGCTCATGGCGAGGATGACTTCACTGAGATGACTTTGACATTTTCCGCCATTATTGTATCTATATTATGATTCCGCCACAGGCGATGCAGACTGTTTTACTTCCAGTACTTATTATCGTATGGATATGTACCGCCTTCGGCGATGTAGATTGATACCCTTATTATGTCTCACTGCATGTATATAGTCCGCCTCTGGCGATGGTGACTGATCATTTCCCTTTTATTTACTACGTTATATCCTACGCCGTGCTATTCTGATGTTGTTACATGTTGTGATTCCGCTGTCATATCCATGTAAAATTATTCTATTTATTGTTTTTTCTATTATCTGTACTCTGCTATGATGATTGATGTGTTACATTCCGATGATTATCCTTAATACCGTCACACGGATTTTGGGATCGTCACAGTGCCTCGTATACTCCCGAATTAACCATTCTACAAAATTTTGTACATGGCCTCTTGGCCCCTCCTCAACTATATTCATCATTGCTAATGTCAAAACATGTTTCGTCATACCATTCTTTTATTCTGCCAAAAAATGGAAAAAATATAGTTGCCCCGAATTATAAGTGAACGTGTTAACTGATATAGGTAAGAAAAAAAGTTTTGATTAAAAAATGTGTGACATACATCTACAACTTTCTATTTTTTTTATAGATTTCTCTTCTCTGATTTTTTTTTTTCTTCTAAAAAGGCATGATGAAATGGTATGCCCTACAATTGAATGGTAAGTAGTGAATGAACTGCTACTTGCAATTCAATTTACACAAACACCTATGAGCATAATTGTTTATAAAATATGATAAAAAGACGTTACTCAAGAAGGTTGGCATCTACTTGCAAAAAGAATCATAGATAACGTGACCATAAAGAAAAAGGATAGGCTGACAAAAAGTTGAAATAACCTGTGTTACTGGTAGTAATTTATAAAAGGAGACTTCTAAAGAAAGAAAATTTGAATATCTTTTGTTACTAAAAGTATTTTATGTAATTAGATTTATTCAACTAAAGATAGTTGGAAAGTAATTTACATCATAGTAATTTACTGAATTATATAAAATCTAAGCATGCCAAATATTCATCTTTGATGAGCACACGTCAACTTATATGACAGAATGGGCCCATTACCTCTAATTGTATGTCCACTCAAATGAAATTTTATTATGCATACAACGCATTCATCAACAATTTATGTCATTAAAATAGTGGTGGTATGTAAAAACATACGTAAAACTGTCCCCAACTTTCATCTTAAACATTTCTCACAAACCAAAATTATGAACTAACAAAAGACTGTCAAAAAGTAGTTTATGTCGTGTAAATTTACTGAAGTGTCAGTGTCAATCAACAATGTCCAATTAGATAAATATCAAGTATTTTTCACTTTATCTTCTTGAATCGATATAAGTGTGTTATACTTATGATGACCAAATTAAAAATTCATTTATGCTTATGAAAACAGTCAGCTGAAAATCATGGTGATGTATTACCATTTATTAGCAACAAATAACATACATTGAGCTTATTTTCCCATACATTTAAATGGCATCATTATTAATTTATATTAAACACATAAATGAGCATTGATTTTAAACTTTTAATTGGAATTCATATGAAAATATAAATTTAAATTCAATACCTACTTAATATACAGTGATCATTCACCTCATT
This sequence comes from Allium sativum, assembly GCA_030737875.1. Lineage (NCBI taxonomy): Eukaryota > Viridiplantae > Streptophyta > Magnoliopsida > Asparagales > Amaryllidaceae > Allium > Allium sativum. The sequence continues at coordinate 43,376,264 of CM060913.1, forward strand.
TATGCTGCCAAATATGTGAATCTGGAACCAAGATAACATAAATATATGTATCCATTTATTAGCAAAACAATATAGTCATATGTGTACATATAAAAATGGCATCATATATTGTCGTATTGAATTAATTAGCTACTAATTATCCTAAAAGGTTAACTAAAACTTATACAAGTTTATAATTTGAAATGTATTCATTTATTTCAATTATGATTACATAATTATAGATTTTTATTAAGACTAAACGATTACATATCCTTTGTCCCAATGTAAATTATGTCCCGGTAACGTGGTGAAGCATCAATCTCAAAACTGGAAATTTTCAAATTTTATCTTTAAGAAAACACATTCTAATTGTGATCATCAAATTAATGTTTAGTTTATTCTTTCCGCATTTGATAAACGAAAATCATAGTAATATGTTTTTTCATTTATTAGCAACAAATATAATACATATTTAGCTTATAATCATATATATATAAAATAGCATAACTAAACTCATATTAAACACAGCTAAATATTCATGATGTCAAAAACCAAGTGTCTATGCTGGCGATTTAATCGGCAAACTATACATTGAAATGGTAAGAAGTTAGGCAATAAATTAAATATACACAAAATTGATACTTTAAATTAAATTAAAATAAATCAGAGTCATCTTAATTGTGTTTCTCTGGTTAATGAAGAATAACATCATTGACGTTGCATCCTGATGATGAGTGCATAGGAATGAATCAAAGTTTGATGTTGACATTGTAACAAATTGTGTATTACAATGTGTGCAAGAGGACCAGATATCCCAATTTCTTGTTGTGAGCTGTTTTCGTCTTAGTATCAATCTCCACTTTATTTTGCATGTTTTGACAACTGAAATCAAAGATTGGTAGATGTAGCGGTTGTGGTTTATGTTTTACGTTCCGCTAAGTATGTTACGTCGCGTGAAACATAAAGTGAACAGCTAAAATTATATATAAAAAGGAAATGGCATAAGCCAGTACTAACTGCAAAAAATAAATGCCTTTATATGGGTACAATAGGCTCACTTACTGAAAGTCGACATCAATGCATTTAAATGAATGATTCAGTAATGGAATCCACAATGTCTTTTTTTTAACACATACGGCAACAGGAGAAGGATGGCAACGACAATGACTACTAAGAAATTCATAAAAATATTGAATTGGCATGAGAGTACGCAGCAACATAGGGTTATAATAGGATGCAGAAGCAAAGAAAAAATCTATCGCGTAGATGATACTTTTATTGCAAATATCATATGCCAATATATCCGATTGCAACTGAACATGGTTGAAACCTCCAAAAATAAATGTAATAGGCACTTGCGCCTTTTTCTCAATTATAACGTGATATATATATATATATATATATATATATATATATATATATATATAGACACACACACACACACACAATTTAATGGTTGTAGAAAAATACTACTCATGTGTAGTTAACTAAAGATGTTGGAAAACCGTGAACATACATCAATTCTTTGCGACATTCGATGCAAGCACAAAGTTAATGAAATGGAAGCCGTCGGTATAACTTTGTTAATTGCCCAACCATTTGCTCATTGTAAATCATGATTATGTATTGGGTGTACTGGTTTTGTGATCAAGTAAAAGGATGATCAGTTGAAAGTAGAAATCAACATATGATAACTGACGTCAGTGATAAAATTTATTAAAAAAATCATGTAATGGTGAAGGTTAAAATAACAATTACAACGAAAAAGTAAAATAGGTGTCTTCATACACTAATGTAAGGTAAGTAAAAATAAGTTACCTTTAACAAAACTATTTAGTACAATCGAAAAGAAGCTATAATTGGAGCACATCCCATTAACCATCATGAAAGCTTTGGGCGTAGGCTTTCCTGTCACCTAACTTCTGATATCCCCTTATAATCATATAACATGTCAGAGTAAGAGCTATAATGAAAAAGTAAAATAAGTGCAGTCATACATTGATGTAAGGTGAGTACAAATAATTTACCTTTAACAAAATTTTGTAGTATTATGAAAATGCAGCCTTAATTCAAGCATATCCCATTAATCATCATCAAAACATTTGTCGTAACCTTCTGTGCCAACAAATCTTTTGATATCCCCTTACAACCATGTGCCCCTACAAAACGTAGCTTTAATTCAAGCAGATGAACTTATATTTTTATATTGCTGTTACTCTCAAGTTTCTAAAGCTCTAGCTCAATACCAAATTATAAATCGTAATTTACATGAAAAAAATTTGTTATCAAAGAAAACAGTTGTGGATACCTATTTAACGAAGCGAGCAGCAACTGAGGAGAGCAACAACCGAGGAGAGCAAAATAGGCGAGAAGATGGCGGAGAGTAGCGGATTTGCAAGAGGGCTTCGACAATTAGAGGAGGCGAGTGATTTTGTGTGACATGGAAGCCAGAAAACAAGATGGAAAGGGGGATTAGGTCAAGAATCGCTATTTGCAGGAGGCTAAATAATAAATTTGGGGAATTTGGGGCAAGTAGCGTGAACAGCGGGAAAATAAAATTTTGGGGGAAACGTGATAAGGAGAATCTGATTGAGTGATAGGTAATGTACACCATTGGATCGTACTCACACAGATTGATAATTTTGTTTTTCGGTATTCTATCTGGATTTGCAGCGGAAAATAGCAGCAGAAATTTTTTGTCGGTAATTTGAAGCAATTTGCAACGGCTTAGTGAGGAATTACAGAAGACGACGGTAATAAATAAAAGAAAAAAAGTTAGAAAAAACAAAAAACTATCCCTTGCAGATCACATGGAAATCCGCCGTTAATTAGTGACGGAAAATTCCGCTTCTAAATATTTGACGCTAAATTAGCGTTTTCTTGTAGTGTATTCTCGGCAACGAATGCTTGTTCTTCTTGATCATCTTGTTCAACTCCCGATAATCCATACACAATCTTAAAGATCCATCGGCCATGGTTGCAAACACAACTGGTGCACCCATTCGGACATGCTTCTCCGAATGAATCCTATTCCTAAAAGGTCAAAAACTTGCACCACTAACTCTCGTTGTTCCTTAGGCGCCATTCGCCTAAGAGCCATAACGATAGGTCTAGCACCCACGACTAAATCGATTTTCGGCGGCAAGTCTTTGACTTCTTCGAAGACATCATCAAATTCACCAGCGATTGCACCGTTGACAAGTGTTCCCATGGAATCACAATTGAATATAGAAATCTCACAAAGACACCATCTTCAGGCTTACATCAAATCACAACCTTTCGCCTTTCCACATCCCCGAATTTCACCTCGAGCCTTTCACAATCCACTTTTGTCGCATACCTCTTGAGCCAATCCATACCCAAGATTATCCCAAACCCAGCGAAGTTCAAAACAAAACAATCACACACAGAGGATCAACCATGACTCGATGACACAAGACCACGACAAAGCATACACAAATTGGATGAACCCCTAATTAGATTGGTCATAATCAATGGTCTATCACAAATCTCGGGTTTCAAACCCAAGAGACACACAAGCTTATGACGAACTTCTTGTTCTTCTGATAAAGAGTCTCAATATACGAATGAGCATACTTAGATAAACCCTCAAAGTCAAAAACAAAATATAACATTGGTCAACCATTCTGTTTCAACTTCAAAAACTTTTTGCACAGAACGGACTTTTGAGTGGTCAAAATGAATGTTGTCTCGAACGTGACTAGGAACTGATCCCATATAATCCCATCTTCTGGAGTCTCAAGTATGACAGAGTTCCACAAATCCATGGCTATACCCTGTAGCTGTCTTGATGAAAGCTTTCTCTTGGTTGCCATGCCCATGCCCAAGTCTCCAAAAATACGAATACAAGCATCTAGCCACCCTTGCATCTCAACAGTCGGTTTTGTCCCTTTGAACGGTTTCCCACCAAAAGCAGTGAAGTCCATACAAAGCTTCGTGAAGCCCACAACCCTCGGTAAATGCACCTGAATACCAACATCCACCGCGGTTGCTCCTGGAGCGGGGACCTTCCTCTTGTTCGCAGCCATCATAGGCTCGAACATAACTGGGTAATCTGGTATACTTCCATCACCCCCTCCATAAACAGTCTCCCCCCTAATAGTGTCTCGACACTCAAAGACTCATTCTATATCTGAAAAATAGAATGATTGGTCCACTTTCAAGAAAAACTGCAATGGAGTTCAGACGCAATTATACTATACACTAATATATATAGTATACACCCATCAGAAATCTACAAATATGTCTCTCATATATTATTGTGTCTTCGAACTTTGGCTAAAATCGATTAACCAGAGCTCAGATACCAAATGTGACGACCACCTATAATCCCACACTTAACAAGGGAAACAACATGCTGAAAGACATGACACGAAGCTATGGACGATCATCTAGGTAGGTAAACACAATTGGAACCTGTCGTATAACTCAAAGCGCAAGGATACAGTGTAATAGAATAAACACAATAGGCAATAATATTGAAGCAGGATTGAGCAGAATCTTAAACATTTCCATATCACTATGAAAATATCCATACAACCTTGGATAACACTATAAAAGTCTGTACAATAAGCCTCACTACAAAAATTCAGAGAATACATCAAACAGCGGAAACAACAAATACGAGATAGTAGAAAATAATACGCCATCCTCCATCTCTTCATCGCACACCAAACTCAACTACCTGTTACCTGCTACTCAGCCTGCCCATCCAACACATGGATGAACAGCCCAAGATAATAAGAGGAAACATTAAACCTTATGTCATACAACAGTCTTAGTGAGCGACAAAATAGCTATCTAACATCGTCAATAAAGTATATGAGAATAGGCAGATTAATCAATTAATCTATCAACATCAACCGAGAAGAACCCAAACACGTCTTCCCCACATCCGACGGTGATAGCCTTTACAATAGACAGAGAAAAACATAGCAGACATAGCATAGCAATTAGTTATCTAGTGTAGACCATCCTAGTTGATATTAACATCCACCAAGCACAAACTCCGAAGGCCTAAAACAACATCAGACAAGCACCCAAGAAATGTCTCCTTCAGTGTTGAACAATCCACAAGATAATATAAGAAAAATGATCAAACATACATGACTCTGGCTATCACTGCCTATCATGCTTCAAAACCATCATTAATCGTATGACTGGTCAACCTTGACGTCAATGGTTAATGGTAACCCCGGTTCTAGCAAAACCTCCATACGCCTTTCAATGATACGGAACTAGGCCTTTCAATGATACCCAGGGTACTCGACCATACAACCGGTCTTTTAGATGTCTCTATTATACCCCTGCTTTGATTCTACTAGAACATACGACGCTGATAATCTCTTAGCCATCAATATCTCTAGTCGTCCTCTCTAACGGCTATTCATGGCTCAAGCAACCTTCTCGAGCAACCATTATCCACGAACTCATAACTTTGAGTCGTCTTTACATTTGTTGCATGTCAACGTTCAATGAACACTTCACAACACTTCGAACATTCCAATATGGATTCACGTCGAAGCTATAACTAGCATCGAACCAAAAATAAACTTTGCTTGATCATATATTTTTATGGATCATTCACCTATCCATCACTGCAGGTCCATCATTGCAGGTCCATCACTGCAGGTCTATCTTTGTAGGTTCATCACCCAGGTCCATAATTGCAGGTCCTTATCTACAAGTCCATCACTGCAAGTCCATAACTGTAGTTCCATCATTGTAGGTCCATCTCTATAGGTCCATCACTGCAGGTCCATCATTACATGTCCATACTTTTTGGTCCATCAAACCTTACAGTCAAACGTTGCGATCCATCAAACATTCGGATCCATCACCTTCTAGTTCATCAAACTTTCAGTCCATCAAACCTTCTGATCCATCGAACGTTTTGATCCATCAAACCTTCAAGTCCATGAAACATGCCGATCCATTGAATGTCCCTATCCATCAAGCCTTCCAGTCCATCAAACCTTCTGATACATCGAACATTCCAGTCCATACTTTCTACAGCGTTTGTAAATTGTTATCATGTCCAGAAACTTTCCAATCCATCCAAAATGCGTCTGATCCATCCAGAAATGTGTCTGACCCATCCTAGAACTTCCGATCCATCTCAAACACCACCGATCCAAATTTGATCAACAAATCAACCATTGATTCAAGCAATAATCAACAAACATTAAAACAACAATTCAACAAATATTCAAATCAATAAGTGGATCTAAACATAGAATTTACATATGAAATTACCATTTGAAAAATACTAGATTAGATCCTATGGTGATTTGAATTAAACCCATACTTACATCGATTAGATATATGCAAAAACAACTTAAAATGGTGAACATAAGATCAAATAACCCATATACTTGATTGAATCCGTGTGAGAGATGCTTATCGCTCACCAATTCTTCAAATTAACTCAAAATCGCTAAATTCTCAATCCGGGCAGTGAAGATTAAGCTTCAAACCTCTTGATTTGATGCAATATATCTTCACTTGACATAGATCTTGCTTCAAATGAAGCAGATCTTCGATTCTCTTATGTAGATCTAGATTTTAATGACGGAAATGTGTATTTGATTGAGCAAGGGGAATTACGAGCTCAACAAAATGAGAGAATGAAGAAAGTAAACTATTCTCCATGTCTCTATCCGCCTATTTATAGCCAACAGCTCTTGCATTAATGGGCCTCCCAAATCAACCCGCTAATGGCTTAACAAACCTGTACTGAAAACGTGTAGCACGAAAACAGTGATTCCTCCCAAACCACTGAACCAAATCCTTAATGTGACCACTCTACGGAATTCGCATCACCATTCCCTTTTCAATGTAATTGATCTCAGTACTTGATTCGATCCCAGTCAAAAGTTAAACCCTATACAAAACTGACAGGGGCCAAAATGGTCACAAATAAAATTGTTAAAAATTATGGACATGTCTCACATCCCCATAAACAATATATCAAAACATGAGAATGATCCAACTCTCAAGGAATAAAATAAAAGTATTTTACGATCCTCCGAAATGTAAAATTCAGGCTTTTACAGTTGATTTTCTGGCCTTCTTGTAATAAAATCCGGATCAATCATGGCATTTCAGATTTCTATAGATTTAACGGATTATCCAAAACACATCTTCCTTTATAAAGAAAGAAATATTCTGAGAGGCAAAATGTTGACACGCTTTTTAGTCAAAGGCTGTCACACGTCAAGTTTTTGGTTAGCAATATGCTCAAGCATTGAGAACATCGTTAGCCAAACACAAGGCAATTTGGTCGAAGTCGCAACGCAAACATAAAATGAACCAAAACCCCTTTAGATGACCTCTTTTGGACCCGAAAATGTCGAATATGGTGCTTTACATCGTAACACTTCTAGCCCTCAGAATTAGCTTTAGGTACAACTTTCTTTTGGCCCAAACGGTCTTACGGTTTGAAAGTTACGCCTGTTTCCGTAAATGTGTATAGAAATGTCTTCATTGTCTTTTCTAACAACTCGAATTCTATCAAGAGGACTACTGAGGATTTGGGTATAAACTTGCATCGATCAGCGTTCCCATGGATGAAATGATAGAGCATTGGAAAACGTAGTTTACGCATGATTGAAAGCATCGGGTCGGGTTGAGGTCTCGGGTCGGGTCAGATTGCTTGGTTCAAATGGAAGCAGCATGTCTCCACCAACTTGGCACACAATCGGGTCGAACTGATCGGGTTGAATTTGACCCACGCCCAGCCCACAACTCAACTTTCCAGCCAAGTTCACACCGGATCGGATGAGCATGGACCCGACCCGACCAACCTGAAGCGGTTGCAACAACATATCAACGTGATCCTGCTTTCAAGGCATGTTCATCTCCTATTTTACCGGTTCAAGGTCCACATGGCTTCACACGATCAAAGGAGACTGTATTCCACTCTCCTACTACAATTTTGAGGCATGTTGGATGGCTAACACGTGTCATTCGACCCAAATGGACCTGCAACTATAAGTACATAGTTTTGTGGCATTTTAAAGGATCTTTTTGGCTCCTCCATTAACATGGCTTCCTCTATTACTCTCTACATACATCCAAGCCGTATTCGCCACACAAGAACACGAGGATTTCGTGTATGAACTTCTTATTTCTTACTTCTTTTCGTTGTAAACATGAGGATTTCGTGTATAATCCTAAGTGAATGTACTTGTATAACGAGTTCTTATGGATTGTAAGGCTTGCTCTTGTAACTTATTAGCATTCAAGAAGCTATAAAGTGGATGTAGGCAAGGATTTTTCTGAACCACTATAAAAATATCGCGTGTCCCTTTGTTATTTATTGCATTTATTCTCTGTGATCTGTGTTTGTGAGGATTTCACACCGCATTGAGCATTAGTGCCACTTTTCGATCTAACAATATTGCCGATGCAGACCAGGTATAAATTAATCATCGACAAATGGCTTTTAGTAGATCAGTAAATGACTATTGGACACACATACGTACGTACATATGCATACGTGTGTACAAACATACATATACATATACATATATATATATGTATATATATATGTATATTCACTATGGTGAAGACGACACTTCTTATCCTCATATTAAGTGTCATGCGAAAGCAAACGATAACCAAATAAATAACAAATCGGTGTCTCACATCACCACATTTACTAACCTTTTTATTTATTTCTCATACATCACACTCGTCCTTTAGTACACTATATAACAAGTGCAAATACTGAAAGTCTCATACCAAACAGTATCACTAAATAGTTTATTCAAATTTCCCGTAACACAGAATATATATATATATTATAAATCTTATGAAATATGTCATCACTGTATCATACCAAATCATCAAACAACTCAATATTGACAGTGAATCACTCATATAATCCTATTCAATATATAAGCTAATCTTTAAAGAAAGTAATATAAATTAAATTATTCAAATAAATGAAATAATTGCCAACAATTCCTTATTTAACAATAAACTATTATAAAAAAATACTTGGAAATAAATATGTAATATACATATTAAATAATAAATCAACATTGTTTATCAATTCCAACATAAGATTCAATTTATTTTAAAACCTTATACTTTTTTTCAAAAGCTCAAATTACTTTACACATCAGAAATGATTATGGTAACAAATATAGAATATTCTATATTTGAAACACTTAAAAAAATATAAATTATCGAGAATAATTTTTTCATTTCAAGATATAATTTATAATTCAAACAATCATTAAATATTCAATATTTCAAACAGCTATATTGAAAATCATGTAATATCACTTTACTTTATTTAAAGGGTGTTGTTATTGACACTCCAACTGTTATTAAGGAGGGGTCATTTTTGTAATAACCTGGAAATCTGAGCCAATTTAAAATTTTTATTTTGGCAATTTCGATGAATTTTGAATATTTAAAATGAATTATTTTAAATAATATCGACGAGAAATTTATTTTGAAAAGAAATAGAATGTATATATTTATATAGATCGTCGTTAGAATATAATTATTTTTTATAATTATAAAAGGAATTGAAAATGGCGCAGTAGTTCGATAATTCGATTTCAAACTTCAAATGAATGTACCGGGTGCAAAATAAACTGGATTTTAGCGAAAACAAAAATATTAGAATCTATTTGAGAATATCTTTCCAAGGAATCCGAAAAATAAAAATTTCATAGCGGGAATTAAAGTTATGTCTAGTTGAAAATTCAGAATAGTCGCTATGGAATTCTGGCCCTTAAAAATGAAAATTTTGCAAACGACCTCGGTTTTCGACGAAACCACTTTTGTTGGATCCGTGATGTCAAATTATAGCTAGGTTTCAAAATTCCTAATTTTTTGAATCAATATGTGAGCGTGGCAAAGGAAAACGTGTTTTGATAGTTTTAGTTGATTTTAATCGACTGGAAAATGACCATTTTTCAAACGGTCTCAGAATTTGACGAAATTTGTTTTGTTAGGACCGTATCGTCAATACGAAGCTAGAAAATATTTTTCGGGAAATTTTAGAGTCCGTATGTGGGCCCGGTAAATTGAAATGTGCGTTTAAATTCAATATATAGATTTATATTTTGATTTTGACGAAAACTGATTGAAACGATCGAATCAGCTTACGATACATGTCCCATTATGTTCGGAATGAGGGTAATTAGCTTTAGTTGAAAGTCGTTGGGTCTCTTTTCGAGTTTGTAACGACCCAGAAAATCTGAACCAATTTAAAAATTTTAAATTGGCTAAAATAATGGATTTTAAATATTTAAAATAAATATTTTAAATAATGGCAATGAAAAGTGAGTTTGAATCGACAATTGAAAACGAATATAATTAATTATAATTATAAACAAGGCCTGAAATGGCGCGGTAGTTTCAAAAATTGAATTCAAACTTTGTCGGACTGTACCGGGTGCAAACCAAAACGGATTTTAGTGAAACCAAAAATATTTAAATCTGTTAGTGAATACCTTTCTAACGAATCTGAGAACGGTCGCTATGGAATTTATATAGCCCGTGAAATTGGCCATTTTGCATATGACCTCGGAATTCGACGAAACCACTTTTGTTGGATCCGGGATGTGAAGTTATCGCTAGGTTTCAAATTTCATAATTTTTGAAGCTAGTATGTGAGTGGGGCAAAGGAAAATGTGTTTTGGTCAATTACAGTTAAATTGGATCGACCAAAAATGGGCCTTTTTGCAAACAGTCTCAGAATTCGACGAAACTAGTTTTGTTGAGACCGTATCATCAAAACATAGCTAGATTTATTTTTCTGTAATTTTTCGAATCAGTTTGTGGCCCTGGCAAATTGAAATGTACGTTCAAATCGAATATTGAATGTTATATATTTTGATTTGAAGGAAAACTGACTGAAACAGTCGAATGGGCCTACGAAACATATCCCATTGTGTTCGGAATGGGGGTAAAACGCTAGGGACGACAGTCGTTGGGTTTGATTTCGAGTTCGTCCAAGAAATCCCCAATTTTTGAATTTAATATAACATCGGCCAATAGGATTTTTTATTTCATTAATTTAAAAATATAAAAAAAAACAAAAAAAACCCCGATATCCTCAGCGACGAACGGCGGCCAGCGTTAGAATCTTCTCGACCATTTTCCGGCGAAACCACGCCTTGATAGACCTCCCTCCAGTTGAACTTTTTAGAGTACTCTCCTCCCTCTTCCCATCCATACCTGGTTCGGCCTCCACCATGCCCTGTCGAGCGAGATCGAGCACCTCAAAGGCGGCAACTTCATCTCGCCGCCGCCACTGATTCTGGCCATCGAACGGAGCGCCGCCCCTGGCGTTTGAAGCCCATTCCAAGCTCGACGATGTGGTATAACATGATCGGGACGTAGTGCAACGGGTGGAGCTAAAAATCGAAACCTAGTTTCAAAGATTTCAAGCAGGTATCGACTGTTTTTATTTTAAAATGATTTTAACAGTTTAAAACCGTTGCAAACTTTGAAAAATCATATCTTTTTGCTTCGTTAACTAAATTCGATGAAACAGGAAACATCGTGACCGTGTGGACGCCTTCTACATTTTAGAAGAGACCGCGTATTTTTCTGAGCCCTCTGCTATTTTTGGTGGAGTGGAACCCAATGTGAGATTTCTAAATTATAAACAATATGGAAAACGACGATGTATAAATTATATAGTCGATGTATGAGTTATATAAGCGTTGTACACCTCATGTATAAGCGTTGTATAAGTTGTACGTTCGATGTATAAGTTGTATATGCGTTGTAAAAATTATATATGTGTTGAAATAAAAGTGAATTGCTATATATATATATATATATATATATATATATATATATATACGCCCTCGTCCACAAACCATGGACGATATTTATTGATTGTGATTGGTGTGAAAATTGATTGAAAGCGAATGGTTGTTTGGGATTGTTTGTGGTTGATATTGATTGATTGTGGTTGAAAAATACCCATTTGTGGTTGAGAAATATTTGGTTGAAATCACATAGGATTAGTTTGTGGAAATGAAATAAATATATACATGCCGCTTGCGTGCGAACTAGATGCATGATCCCCATTGTCAAAAACTGCGAGGTTTTAAGGTAGAGCGAGGAGCCGTACTAGGGACGGTCCCGGTTTTAACTACCCTGCCGTTTTGCTGCCGAAATTTTGAATAATATTCATGTGTTTGAATTATTTTCATTTGCCAAAACTATATTTATTCGTTGAATAGAAAACCTTCATGTGTTGAATTGATATTCATTTGTTGATTAGAAATTCATGTGTTGAATGGTATTCGTGTTTTAAATATAAAAATCACATTTTTATCTATATATAGAAACTATAGAAAACCTTCATGTGTTGAATTGATATTCGTTCGTTGATTAGAAATTCATGTGTTGAATGGTATTCATATTTTGAAATAAATTGTTTTATAATAAAAATCACCTTTTTATATCATCTATATGAGCTATGTAAAATGATCTCGTTTTAAAATAAATTTTTTCATAATAAAAATCACCTTTTGATCACCTATATGAACTATATAAAATAATAGTGTTTTGAAATGAATTCTTTTACAATAAAAATCTCATTTTTATTATACACATGAATTGTTGAAATGTGAAGTGTTAAAAATAGCAACTCGTTCAAATAAACATATATGAGTTGAAATATTCATTAATTAACTAATGATATGATTTTTGCCTATACATGCAACATTAGAATGAATGGTGTTTTTAAACCAAATGGAATCAAATATGAAGTTGAATAGAAAATGTTAAGTGATAAGAACTATATATATGTACATGCATATTTATTGAACAGGTTATAGCAAAGTGGCTACAGAAGAGGAATAAAATTTTGTGCCCGACAAATAGGTACACATTTACTGCTTTGTTTGGGTGATGATTTTATGAGCCTGTTGGCTAGCCGCTTGGCTTTTTCTTTTTCTTTTCGACATGAGACGCCCGTGTGGCTATTTGGGAATTTTCCCAGCCCCTCCCGTACAAAGGAGGTTATGGCGAAATTTTCCAAAATTTTAAGGCGTTAGTGAAATATTTGAAGTGAAAACGATATTGAAATTGTTGAATGAACTATATTTATATAAATACATGAATATAAATATAATTAAAACAAAACGTGGCCGTGCATTTCGCGTTTTGAAACCGTGATTTCAAACAACTAGTACGGGAAATCCGACCATTGGATTTTCCCAAAACCGCAACCGTCGGGTTTGCCTTGGAAATATCTTTCCAACGGCACCAACCTTGTAAAATCCAACGGTTGGATCATCTGGAATGTTTAATTCAAGTCTGAAGAAAAACAGCGCCAGAATCGATTATATTTATATATATATAAATATAATTATATTTAATCGAATAACGACGCTGTAGTTCGTATTTTGAAATCGAAGCTTCAAACGATTGTACCGGGAGATCCGACCATCGGATTTTCCCGAAACTGGAACCGTTGGATTCGTTTTGAAAAGACCTTTCTAATGATGTAAATTTTGTAAAGATCCAACGGTTAGATTTTCAGAGATGTTTAATTCAAATCTGAAGAAAAACAGCGCCACGGCCTCGTTATGGCCCGAAGCGTCGTTTTGAATAAATTGGCTATTTTTAAATAAATAAAAATAGCGATAAATCGTTATAAAATATCATAAACAATATGGAATGGAAATAAACTGAATAAGCTCGATTTATGTGGTATTTGATGGTTGAATGTGTTTGGTATGAAAATTACATTAAAGAACAAAATTGGTGTTGTCGAATGATTTAACCATTGAAATAAATCGATTTGAAATTCTAAATATACGTGAATTATTTGAAAAGGCCGAGTTAATCATCATTTTAAATAATTGACCGACAATTGAAATTCGAAGATGAAGACGGTGGTCGAAGACCGGAGATCTTCACCTCGTTTGGATGGTAACCGAGGTCCTGATTGGGAGGCATCCCGAAATATGGATAATGAGTGGCGATCGTCCAGACGTACGTGGTGATCAATGGGTTTGCGAGGTATTTAGTGCCTCCGGTTTCGTTCAGACCCAGAACGGACTTGTAAATGGACTGTGTGTTTGACATTGGATTTTATTCTGTGTTGGTTGATCTCTATTAAATATACATCTGTTTGGCGGCGGAGAATTTATTCTTTTGCTTAACGCCCTTCTCTGAAACGCATGAGCTCAGAGGTTGTATATCGATGGACATCAGTCGCATGGCATGAATGGCCGGTGTGGCATGCTAAGATGCAGTGATCAGGGCTTCTGTTGAAAAGCAAAGTCTTGTGGTGATGATCAAAGCACTGCCTGTGTTGCATAACTTTGTGTATAACGTAAAATCGCGAGCCTCACACACAGTATGAACCAGAAACGGGAGGAAGGACCTCAGGGAGGGCATGCGTTTCTTTCTAGCTAGGGTGGTGTCAGTGACCTACCAGCCCTGACATTTATATACTTTTCACCTATGTGGTTGTTGCTGTTGCGAGGCGCCTCGGTTTGATTGGACGATCCGGGTCCGATGGAGTCATTCGTTGGCTCGTTTGCTCCCCAAAGGGCAGGGAAACGTATTTCTCAGGCATTTTAATCCACATTGGTGGACCGGCCCTGTCGCTCCTAGGGTCACTCGAGCTCTGATCCTGAGACATATTAGGCTAGATTGTCTCGAATTCGGTAAGGACTATCTTTTGCCTTGTTTCATGACGGAAATCCAACTTCCAAATACGACATCGTGCGGTTTTAAATTGTATACCTATTTATGGCGACATAGCGGTATGGGGCATTAATGCCGTCTATGATTGATAGTTATGATTTGAAATTGTTTTCAAATCATATAAACACTAGCAATAATATCAAATGCCTTTGTTTTATTCGTATCAAGCATATCTTGGCCGTTATAAGGTAAAAACTCTATCCTCCGGTTTGCGTTGCATTGTGTGATGGGAACTGAGTCTTATAATGGCTTCATTTTTATAAAATGCATTGCGTTGTTTAAAAGAAAGATTTGTTTTAAAGCACTGGCAATCCAATGGAGTAAACCCGTTCCACGAAAGTGGCGTGGTCCTGTGATTGGCCATATTATGTATGTGTTGAGTAGATTTCTCATACCAGTCCCATGACTGACTCGTAGTTTGTTTCACTTTCAAACTCGGGTGCCCCTTTTTCTACGCGGGCAGCCTTGTATTCAGGTTTAGCTAGTTCTTTCTGGATAGCTGGAGCTGAAGATAGATTCTATCATTTATCTCTTTTTATGCTGTTCAGCTCCTATTGTACATATTTTGTTTATTTCCGCTGTAGACATTTATGTATAGCTGAACTGTATTTGTACTAAGTAAGATCCTATATACTGTGTAACTCTAATGATTACTTTTATCCAGTATATTCTATTGTTCATTATCTGGTGTATTTATTTAATTCTATTCTGCTATTATCTGTTTCTGCGTAATATTCCAAAGATTACCCTTGTCTCCGTCAGTACGGGATTTGGGGTCGTCACAACGTGACGACCCCAAATCCCGTACTGACGGAGACAAGGGTAATCTTTGGAACATAACGCAGAAACAGATAATAGCAGAATAGAATATACTGGATAAAAGTAATCATCAGAGTTACACAGTATATAGGATCTTACTTAGTAAAAATACAGTTCAGCTATACATAAATGTCTACAGCGGAAATAAACAAAATATGTACAATAGGAGCTGAACAGCATAAAAAGAGATAAATGATAGAATCTATCTTCAGCTCCAGCTATCCAGAAAGAACTAGCTAAACCTGAATACAAGGCTGCCCGCGTAGAAAAAGGGGCACCCGAGTTTGAAAGTGAAACAAACTACGAGTCAGTCATGGGACTGGTATGAGAAATCTACTCAACATATACATAATATGGCCAATCACAGGACCACGCCACTTTCGTGGAACGGGTTTACTCCATTGGATTGCCAGTGCTTTAAAACAAATCTTTCTTTTAAACAACGCAATGCATTTTATAAAAATGAAGCCATTATAAGACTCAGTTCCCATCACACAATGCAACACAAACCGGAGGATAGAGTTTTTACCTTATAACGGCCAAGATATGCTTGATACGAATAAAACAAAGGCATTTGATATTATTGCTAGCGTTTATATGTTTTGAAAACAATTTCAAATCATAACTATCAATCATAGACGACATTAATGCCCCATACCACTATGTCGCCATAAAAGGTATACAATTAAAACCGCACGATGTCGTATTTGGAAGTTGGATTTCCGTCTTGAACCAAGGCAAAAGATAGTCCTTACCGAATTCCAGACAATCTAGCCTACCATATCTCAGGATCAGAGCTCGAGTGACCCTAGGAGCGACAGGGCCGGTCCACCGATGTGGATTAAAAGGCCTGAGCAATACGTTTCCCCGCCCTTTGGGGCGCAAACGAGCCAACGAATGACTCCATCGGACCCGGATCGTCCGATCAAACCGAGGCGCCTCGCAACAGCAACAACCACATAGGTGAAAAGTATATAAATGTCAGGGCTGGTAGGTCACTGACACCACCCTAGCTAGAAAGAAACGCATGCCCTCCCTGAGGTCCTTCCTCCCGTTTCTGGTTCATACTGGGTGTGAGGCTCGCGATTTTACGTTATACACAAAGCTATGCCACACAGGCGGTGCTTTGATCATCACCACAAGACTTTGCTTTTCAACAAAAGCCTTGATCACTGCATCTTAGCATGCCAGACCGGCCATTCATGCCATGCGACTGATGTCCATCGATATACAACCTCTGAGCTCATGCGTTTCAGAGAAGGGTGTTAAGCAAAAGAACAAATTCTCCACCGCCAAATAGATGTATATTTAATAGAGATCAACCAACACAGAATAAAATCCAATGTCAAACAAACAGTCCATTTACAAGTCCGTTCTGGGTCTGAACGAAACCGGAGGCACTAAATACCTCGCAAACCCATTGACCACCACGTACGTCTGGATGATCGCCACTCATTATCCATATTTCGGGATGCCTCCCAATCAGGACCTCGGTTACCATCCAAACGAGGTGAAGATCTCCGGTCTTCGACCACCGTCTTCATCTTCGAATTTCAATCGTCGGTCAAATATTTGAAATGAGGATTAACTCGGCCTTTTCAAATAATTCACGTATATTTAGAATTTCAAATCAATTTATTTCAATGGTTAAATCATTCGACAACACCAATTTTGTTCTTTAATGTAATTTTCACACCAAACACATTCGACCATCAAATACCACATAAATCGAGCTTATTCAGTTTATTTCCATTCCATATTGTTTATGATATTTTATAACGATTTATCGCTATTTTTATTTATTTAAAAATAGCCAATTTATTCAAAACGACGCTTCGGGCCATAACGCGGCCGTGGCGCTGTTTTTCTTCAGATTTGAATTAAACATCTCTGAAAATCTAACCGTTGGATCTTTACAAAATTTACATCATTATAAAGGTCTTTTCAAAACGAATCCAACGGTTCCAGTTTCGGGAAAATCCGACGGTCGGATCTCCCGGTACAATCGTTTGAAGCTTCAATTTCAAAATACGAACTGCAGCGTCGTTATTCGATTAAATATAATTATATATATATATATAAATATAATCGATTCTGGCGCTGTTTCTCTTCAGATTTGAATTAAACATAACAGACGATCCAACCGTTGGATTTTTACAAGGTTGGTGCCGTTGGAAAGATATTTCCAAGGCAAACCCGACGGTTGCGGTTTCGGGAAAATCCAATGGTCGGATTTCCCGTACTAGTTGTTTGAAATCACGGTTTCAAAACACGAACTGCACGGCCACGTTTCGTTTTAATTATATTTATATTCATATATTTATATTAATATAGTTCATTCAACAATTTCAATATCGTTTTCACTTCAAATATTTCACTAACGCCTTAAAATTTTGGAAAATTTCGCCATAACCTCCTTTGTACGGGAGGGGCTGGGAAAATTCCCAAATAGCCACACGGGCGTCTCATGTCGAAAAGAAAAAGAAAAAGCCAAGCGGCTAGCCAACAGGCTCATAAAATCATCACCCAAACAAAGTAGTAAATGTGTACCTATTTGTCGGGCACAAAATTTTATTCCTCTTCTGTAGCCACTTTGCTATAACCTGTTCAATAAATATGCATGTACATATATATAGTTCTTATCACTTAACATTTTCTATTCAACTTCATATTTGATTCCATTTGGTTTAAAAACAACATTCATTCTAATGTTGCATGTATAGGAAAAAATCATATCATTAGTTAATTAATGAATATTTCAACTCATATATGTTTATTTGAACTAGTTGCTATTTTTAACACTTCACATTTCAACAATTCATGTGTATAATAAAAATGAGATTTTTATTGTAAAACAATTCATTTCAAAACGCTATTATTTTTTATAGTTCATATACGTGATCAAAAGGTGATTTTTATTATGAAACAATTTATTTTAAAACGAGGTCATTTTACATAGCTCATATAGATGATATAAAAATGTGATTTTTATTATAAAACAATTTATTTCAAAATATGAATACCATTCAACACATGAATTTCTAATCAACGAATGAATATCAATTCAACACATGAAGGTTTTCTATAGTTTCTATATATAGATAAAAATGTGATTTTTATATTTAAAACACGAATACCATTCAACACATGAATTTCTAATCAACAAATGAATATCAATTCAACACATGAAGGTTTTCTATTCAACGAATAAATATAATTTTGGCAAATGAAAATAATTCAAACACATGAATATTATTCAAAATTTCGGCAGCATAACGGCATGGTAAAACCGGGACCGTCCCTAGTACGGCTCCTCGCTCTACCTTAAAACCTCGCGGTTTTTGACAATGGGGATCATGCATCTAGTTCGCACGCAGGCGGCATGTATATATTTATTTCATTTCCACAAACTAATCCTATGTGGTTTCAACCAAATATTTCTCAACCACAAATGGGTATTTTTCAACCACAATCAATCAATATCAACCACAAACAATCCCAAACAACCATTCGCTATCAATCAATTTTCACACCAATCACAATCAATAAATATCGTCCATGGTTTGTGGACGAGGGGCGTATATATATATATATATATATATATATAGCAATTCACTTTTATTTCAACACATATATAATTTTTACAACGCACATACAACTTATACATCGAACGTACAACTTATACAACGCTTATACATGAGGTGTACAATGCTTATATAACTCATACATCGACTATATAATTTATACATCGTCGTTTTCCATATTGTTTATAATTTAGAAATCTCACATTGGGTTCCACTCTACCAAAAATAGCAGAGGGATCAGAAAAATACGCGGTCTCTTCTAAAATGTAGAAGGCGTCCACACGGTCACGATGTTTCCTATTTCATCGAATTTCGTTAACGAAGCAAAAAGATATGTTTTTTCAAAGTTTGCAATGGTTTTAAACTGTTAAAATCAGTTTAAAATAAAAACAGTCGATACCTGCTTGAAATCTTTGAAACTAGGTTTCGATTTTTAGCTCCACCCGTTGCACTACGTCCCGATCAGGTTATACCACATCGTCGAGCTTGGAATGGGCTTCAAACGCCAAGGGCGGCGCTCCGTTCGATGGCCAGAATCAGTGGCGGCGGCGAGATGAAGTTGCCGCCTTTGAGGTGCTCGATCTCGCTCGACAGGGCATGGTGGAGGCCAAACCAGGTATGGATGGGAAGAGGGAGGAGAGTACTCTAAAAAGTTCAACTGGAGGGAGGTCTATCGAGGCGTGGTTTCGCCGGAAATTGGTCGAGAAGATTGGAACGCTGGCCGCCGTTCGTCGCTGAGGATATCGGGGTTTTTTTGTTTTTTTTATATTTTTAAATTAATGAAATAAAAAATCCTATTGGTCGATGTTATATTAAATTCAAAAATTAGGGTTTTCTTGGACGAACTCGAAATCAAACCCAACGACTGTCGTCCCTAGCGTTTTACCCCCATTCCGAACACAATGGGATATGTTTCGTAGGCACATTCGACTGTTTCAGTCAGTTTTCCTTCAAATCAAAATATATAACATTCAATATTCGATTTGAACGTACATTTCAATTTGCCAGGGCCACAAACTGATTCGAAAAATTACAGAAAAATAAATCTAGCTATGTTTTGACGATACGGTCTCAACAAAACTAGTTTCGTCAAATTCTGAGACTGTTTGAAAAAAGGCCCATTTTTGGTCGATCCAATTTAACTGTAATTGACCAAAACACATTTTCCTTCGCCATGCTCACATACTAGCTTCAAAAATTATGAAATTTGAAACCTAGCGATAACTTCACATCCCGGATCCAACAAAAGTGGTTTCGTCGAATTCTGAGGTCGTATGCAAAATGACCAATTTCACGGGCTATATAAATTCCATAGCGACCGTTCTGAAAATTCATTCGGCCATAACTTTTTCTTTCCGCTATGAAAATTCGATTTTTCAGATTCGTTAGAAAGGTATTCACTAACAGATTTAAATATTTTTGGTTTCACTAAAATCCGTTTTGGTTTGCACCCGGTACAGTCCGACAAAGTTTGAATTCCATTTTTGAAACTACCGCGCCATTTCAGGCCTTGTTTATAATTATAATTAATTATATTCGTTTTCAATTGTCGATTCAAACTCACTTTTCATTGCCATTATTTAAAATATTTATTTTAAATATTTAAAATCCATTATTTTAGCCAATTTAAATTTTTTAAATTGGTTCAGATTTTCTGGGTCGTTACAATCTCCCCCACTTAAAACTTTTCGTCCCCGAAAAGGAACAAAGTCGAAAGTGGTTTGATTAATCAACTCTACGTTCGATCTGGCTTCAATTCTCCAACTTTTCAGTTTCTGAGAAATTTCAAATTCTTCAAAAATTTGGCTAACACCCGGAATTTTCGAAAAATTTCGCCATAACCTCCTTTGTACGGGGAGGGGTTTGGAAATTTATTGGGTCGTATTAGGCACCCAATAAATCATAATAAGCATACACATATTTATAGTGATATATTCTGGTGTTTACAGGGGAGCATGTACTGATAATAACTCCAGAGAATAAATTCTCGTCACCCTGCCCCCCGTGTGGGAAATAAATAGTTCATGTGCTGTATCTAATAACTAGAGAGACGTGATTATTGTCAACTCCTGACCCGTGTGGGGTTTTTATTAATCTGGCAATTTTATCTTTACAATTTAAATAGTCCATATCAGTCATCAGTTCAACCTGTAAAGGATTGTCATCGCCATACAAGCCTCTCGCTCGTATGGTAAATCTTCCACCTCGTCACACAAACTCCAAATGCTTATGTGGTATATGATGAAGTATGCCTATCTTCTGAAGTATGCCATGTAATGTAGTTCAAAATTAATTGTTACTGTCCTATGGCGACGTTTATTATTTCACACAGAAAAACCAGCACTCCGCATCCAATGGCATTCACAGGAGTCGATATAATAATATTTCGCATCCAACTCATTAAGGTTTACCTATTTGTCGGGCACGCAAATAAAATCTTTACTCAACAGCTAATCCATTTACCTGTCCAAACATATATAATACACATGTATATATATTTTTATTTATTTTCTAATCAGTTCAATGCGTGATATAAATGAATGAATCCTACCATTATTCCATTGTTGATTAAATTAACTTTGGTTTCAATCATTCAATTAACCAAATTTACTATCACACAACACAACCAACAAGCAATTTGTTTTTAATTTTTCAAAACCATACAAATTAATTCCTATTCTCTTTTAAAATAATTCAGACTATAGAGTTAAAAGTGCACATCCCTGGAAAGAAAATAACAGCAGAGTAGAGAATTAAATGGTAATGCAAAGTATGGTAAATATACCTTGCACCGGAGTCAATCAGAGACATCCACTCGGCATCTAGGATAAGCTTTCTGAATGCTCTCCTCAATTTCCCAAGTACAATCTCGCGGATCTCTACTCCATTGCACTTTGACTAAGTGAACCTTCTTGTTCCTCAGCTCTTTGGTTTCTTTGCCGATGATATTTAGCGGCTCTCTTCTCACAGCTAATTCTGGGGTAATTTCAACGTCCTGTTGAGCTGCTTCTTCCACGATCAAGTCTGGATCATGAACGTGCTTTCGGAGTTGAGATATGTGAAATACATCATGAACTCCAGGCAACCAGTCAGGCAATTTGACCCTTTAAGCGAGAGTTCCGATCCGTTCCAGAATAGGAAACGGACCAATGAATTTGGGCGCCAACTTTCCAGTTTTACCGAACCAGATTACTCCTCTCATCGGCGATACTTTCAAATATACATAATCGCCAACAGCAAAGGATATATCTCTTCTTCTTCTATCGGCATAGCTCTTTTGTCGTCTTTGAGCGGCGAGTAATCGCTTCTTAATAAAATCGACTTTGTCGACAGCTTCTCGAATCATATCGAGACCCAACACAAGTCTATTTCCGGGTTCGACCCAACAAGCAGGAGATCGGCACGGTCTATCATACAATGCTTCGAATGGTGACATTGTCAGACTCGCCTGGTAGCTGTTGTTATAAGAGAATTCAGCCAAATGTAGATGATCTTCCCATGATCCACCGAAATCTAAAACACAAGCCCGCAATAGATCTTCTAAAATACGATTCACCCTCTCAGTCTGACCGTCTGTCTGAGGATGATAAGCGGTGCTTAAGTTCAACTTCGTTCCCAGCTCGACTTGAAATGCTTCCCAGAATTTACTAGTGAATATTGTATCTCTATCACTGACTATACTGAGCGGCACTCCATGTAGTCTAACTATTCCCCTGAAGTATATCTACGCCAGACTCTGAGCAGTTCTGTTTGATTTGCCAGGTATAAAATGGGCGGTCTTTGTGAAGCGATCTATGATCACCCAAATACTGTCATTCCCTTTTCTGGTTCTAGGCAGACCATCAATGAAATCCATAGAAATATGTTCCCACTTCCAACCAGGAACTTCTAGCGGTTGTAATAATCCAGCTAGTTTGTGTTGGTCGCTCTTGACTAGTTGGCAAGTAAGGCATCGGCTAACATATATTGAAACATCTCTTTTCATAGCCTTCCACCAGAATGTTCGTTTGAGATCGTTATACATTTTGGCCACACCAGGATGGATACTCAACTTGGACTTGTGACACTCGTCTAACACTTCCCTTTTTAACTCTGGGATATCAGGAACACAAATCCTTCCTTTCAACCTCAAGGTCCCGTCGTTATCTATTTGAAAACACGAGGGTTCGCCTTTCTAACGATACGGTCTTGTGGTTGAAACAAATTAGAATAAAGTTGTGGAATTGAAAATAAACATGCCGCCTGCGTTGACAGTACTCATCCGTTGAGATTAGTCATGTGTTGAACGAAATATTTTAATAATAGAAATATTTGAAATAGAAATATTTGAAAAAGAAATATTTGAAATAGAATATTTGAAAATAGAAATATATGAAGCCGTGTTGATTAGATTGACGCCATTTTGACGTGAACGATATTTATATCGATTTTATTCATTTTAAAATGAATATTGAAAAGTGATTTCGAAATCGAATATTTTGAAACGATTTTGAAACGAATTGAATATAAAACGATTTCGAAATGAATTGAATATAAAACGATTTCGAAACGAATTGAATATAAAATGATTTCGAAATGAATTGAATATAAAACGATTTCGAAATGAATTGAATATAAAATGATTTCGAAATGAATTGAATATAAAACGATTTCGAATTGGATCGAATAGAAAACCAATTTGAATTGAATCGAATTGAATTGAAAACGAAATGAATTTGATTCAAATAGAAAACGAAATGAATTTGATTTGAATGGAATTTGATTTGAATTGAATAGAAACCGAATTTGAATTGATTTGAAATTTGAATTGAATAGAAATGAATTTTAAAACGAATTTATAAGGGAAAATTCAATTTTGATTTGAGTTGAAACAGAAGTTGAAATTGTTTTTGAAACGAATTTAAAACTATTTATAAAATTCGTTTTAAATAGAAATCGACGAAATATATATATATATATATATATATATTATATATATATAATATAATGGACTGAATAGAACGCGTCGCGCCACGGCAGTTCGTAAATTTCGACCATTAACTTCGAATGGACATTACAGGAGATCCGACCGTCGGATTCTCCTAAAACCGGAACCGTTGGGTTCGTATCGAAAAGAGCTTTCTAACGAATATTAGAAATTCAAAATCTAACGGTTGGATTTGGAGATACGTCCAAATCAAATTTGAAAAAGGTCGCTGTAAGTGCAGTTCGATGGCCGTTGATGGAAATCGACTGTACGGGCCTTGATAAAATTATTAAAAATAGTAATAATTAGTGTAAAATTATAAGAAATGATTTGGGAAAAATTGGGATGAAAAACTCCATATTTGAAAAGATAAAAATAGATTTTTATCGAAATGAACTAGTTTTGAATAAAAATTAAAACCCATTTATTTTTGAATAAATAAATAAATTGGATTTGAAATGGATTTTAAATAGAAATCGACGAAATATATATATATTATATATTATATATATAATATAATGGCCTGAATAGAACGCGCCGCGCCACGGTAGTTCTTAAATTTCGACCATTAGCTTCGAATGGACATTACGGGAGATCCGACCGTCGGATTCTCCTAAAACCGGAACCGTTGGGTTCGTATCGAAAAGAGCTTTCTAACGAATATTAGAAATTCAAAATCTAACAGTTGGATTTGGAGATACGTCCAAATCAAATTTGAAAAAGGTCATTGTAAGTGCAGTTCGTTGGCCGTTGATGGAAATCGACTGTACGGGCCTTGATAAAAATATTAAAAATAGTAATAATTAGTGTAAAATCATAAGAAATGATTTGGGAAAAATTGGGATGAAAAACTCCATATTTGAAAAGATAAAAATAGATTTTTATCGAAATGAACTAGTTTTGAATAAAAATTAAAACCCATTTATTTTTAAATAAATAAATAAATTGGATTTGAAATGGATTTTAAATAGAATTGCTTTGGGGGTTTATCGTGAAGGGTGTTTTACATAACACTTGTTCTTTAACCCGATAAATAAATAGAATGTGATTTGGGTTTGTCGTGAACTGTGTTTTAAATGACATTAGTTCTTTAACCCAGTAAAAGGAGTTTTAATGAATCTGCAATTAGATTGAAATGTGAATAGATAATCTAAATTATCAAATTTAGAAATTGAGCGAGAATGGAGTACCACCAGTTTTGCTCCAAAGCGATAGTTAAATCTTTAATTAGATTTGAACGTGAAATGGTAATTAATTTTACCGATAACACCATGGTATTAGATATGGAGTATTACCAGTTTTGCTTCAGGGGATAAATAGGTTGGGATTGTGAAATAAAATAAATAATTACTTCGGTGTGGTTCCCTAATCCCGACTAGTTTGGAAAACCATAATTTGGTTTGAAATAACATCCAAAGGAAGATTAAAAGATAAATTTTAAACAATTTATCTTGGATAAAATTAATGGGGACCTTTCCCTAAGAATTGAAATTTAGAAACTAGCTGTAGGTTAGCTAAGAAGAATGGTTTCCTGGGTATTGATCTGATGTTGGTTTCGGCCTTCGGGGTTAATATTTGGGAAATTGTTCTCTTGTTGATTTACGGTTAGTAGCTACTGAATTGGAATGGGGCGTATGTTGTGTTTGTGTAACATTTATTTTTAATATACGCGGGTTGTTCAGAAAGGCCGGGTTTATACCCATTCTGAATAACCGATTCGACAATATGTCAAAGATGAAGACAGAGGTTGAAGACCGGAAGTCTTCACATCGTTGGGATAATTACTGACGATCCTGATTGGGCTGTACACCCAAGAGGATGGAAATAGTTGGTGGTCGTCCAGACGTACTTGGAGATGGATGGATATGCGAGGAAAGTGCCTCCGGTTTCGTTCAGACCTAGAACGGACTTGTAAATGGATGGTGTGTCTGACATTGTATTCCTTTATATTGTATTTGTTGATCTCTGCTAAATATATATCTGTTTGGCAGCGGAGAATTTATTCTCTTGCTTAACGCCCTTCTCTGAGACATATGAGCTCAGAGGTTATATATTGGCAGAAATCAGTGGTACGATATGGATTGATAGTGTGGCATGCTGAGATGCAGTGATCCAGACTTTTGTTGAAAAGCAAAGTTTGGTGGTTGATGATCAAAGCGCAGCTGATATAGCATGGCTTTGTGTATAGCGTTGATCCGCGAGCCTCACACCCCGGTATGGTGGTAAACTGGTGGTTTGATCAGTATGCTTTTTAATGGATGGGCACCTTAGTGGTGTCGTGGATTCGGTCGACCGAGATGAGCCTAGTGCTCAGGGATATATAGAGTAGGCGGTGTTTTCTCTCGCTGGGACGTAAGCCGTGGTGGTACTCTAGTCCCAAATGTGCGGATGTGCAGACGGTGTTTTCTCTTGTTGGTACGTAAGCCATGGTGAATTGCATTACGCGATCGATCTTTCGAATCAGGAGCCACCATGATGGAAATCCAATTTCCAATACGTGTATTTTGGTTTTATTTGTAGAGCCTAGTATGGCGACATAGTGGGATGGGGCACTTATGCCGTCTGATTGATACTTATGATTTGAAGATATTTTATACGATATGCACTTATAATAGTATCAAATGATTTGTTTTAAACGTATCAAGCATTCTTGGCTATTATAAGGTAAAAACCCTATCCTCCGGTTTGCGTTGCATTGTGTGATGGGACCTGGGTCTTATAATAGCTTCATTTTTCTTTATTTAGCATTGCGCTGTTGTTTTATGCATTGGTGTTCTTGGGAGGAAACCCGTTCCGTGTTATGCGGCGTGGTCCCTTGATTTACCTAACTTTAAAAATAAAGATTAATAACTGTTTTAGTTCTCACACCAGTCACATGACTGACCTGGAGTTTATTGTTTTAACCTAAACTCTGGGTGCCCCTATTTTTGACACGGGCAGCTAGTAGTTTTGGTTTTGCAGATTTATATTCACAGGATCCTGGTTTACAGCTGGAACGATATCCGGAAAGCTTTGTATCCGTATATCTCCTTCAGTTGTGTATCGTATTATTTTCCGCTGTCATGTATTTAAATGTAATTTAAATCTCTGATATTTCTGTGTAATATTCAATCATACTCTGTATATTCTTGTATCTGATGGAATTGTTGTAATAACAGTGAAATGTTCTTTCGTCTGCGTTCTGATTTGTCTTGTCCTCACAGTAATTCGTTCTTTCTCATCTCTTCGGAGACCGGGGAAGTTTCGGGTCGCTTCATTTGGTAGGCTAGATTGTCTCGAATTCGGTAAGGACTATCTTTTGCCTTGGTTCATGACGGAAATCCAACTTCCAAATACGACATCGTGCGGTTTTAATTGTATACCTATTTATGGCGACATAGTGGTATGGCGCATTAATGCCGTCTATGATTGATAGTTATGATTTGAAATTGTTTTCAAAACATATAAACACTAGCAATAATATCAAATGCCTTTGTTTTATTCGTATCAAGCATATCTTGGCCGTTATAAGGTAAAAACTCTATCCTCCGGTTTGCGTTGCATTGTGTGATGGGAACTGAGTCTTATA
Organism: Allium sativum; assembly: GCA_030737875.1. Lineage (NCBI taxonomy): Eukaryota > Viridiplantae > Streptophyta > Magnoliopsida > Asparagales > Amaryllidaceae > Allium > Allium sativum. Next base: position 43,403,904 of record CM060913.1, read on the forward strand.
ATGGCTTCATTTTTATAAAATGCATTGCGTTGTTTAAAAGAAAGATTTGTTTTAAAGCACTGGCAATCCAATGGAGTAAACCCGTTCCACGAAAGTGGCGTGGTCCTGTGATTGGCCATATTATGTATGTGTTGAGTAGATTTCTCATACCAGTCCCATGACTGACTCGTAGTTTGTTTCACTTTCAAACTCGGGTGCCCCTTTTTCTGCACGGGCAGCCTTGTATTCAGGTTTAGCTGGAGCTGAAGATGGATTCTATCATTTATCTCTTTTTATGCTGTTCAGCTCCTATTGTACATATTTTGTTTATTTCCGCTGTAGACATTTATGTATAGCTGAACTGTATTTGTACTAAGTAAGATCCTATATACTGTGTAACTCTGATGATTACTTTTATCCAGTATATTCTATTGTTCATTATCTGGTGTATTTATTTAATTCTGTTCTGCTATTATCTGTTTCTGCGTTATATTCCAAACATTACCCTTGTCTCCGTCAGTACGGGATTTGGGGTCGTCATAGAGTTCGAACAAAAAGTCAACTTTTCGGTTGAAAATTAAATATATAACAAACTAATTAAATAATGGCCCACACCCCCCTTTGTCCCTACATCCCGGTCAAACCCACCCATACCCCCTTTTATTGTGGAAAATCGAAATCGAATTTAAAAAAGAACAAAAAAATCGCTCCACCAGTGGCGGAAACCGCCGCCGCCCCTTGTCGAAGCTCCACCCCCTCAGGCGCGCACCTCCCCAACCTCGGCCTGCTAAGGCCACCCCCTCCCCCCCATCGATCTGCTCCCTTCTCCCTCCTGTTCAATTTTAACGCGGTATCCCCAAGACCCCCACGCCCAAACCTCCGTCGAGCCACCTAATAGCGCAACCCGCCTCCAGTCAGCTTCGCCCCCCCTCCCCACCGCCCCCGACCATCTGAACCCGCGCACCTCGCCTTCGACGAACCCCGGCAGCCCTCCCCTCTCCCAAATGTTCAACTATAATTTTTTTTAATTAATTATTTACTTATTTTTATTTATTTATTTCTACCTATCCTTGCTAATATAAAAACATATGATTTTTTTATGTATGTGGTTTCAATTTGAAATAAAAATCCAATTTTTAGGTGTAGGAATTTGAAATAAAAATCCAATTTTTATGTAATAGAAATAGGATTTATATATATATAACTTTTTTTTAGAAATGAGATTTTTTTTTTTATATAACATATAAGAAAAAGAATAGATTTTTATAGAGAAAAAGAATGGATTTTTTAAATGTAAAAGGTCGGATTTTTATAATGTAAAAGATCAGATTTTTATTAGTAGAAAGTTATGATCTTTCATTAGAAAAAGGTTAGATTTTTCATAATAGAAAAATATGATTTTTTTGGATATAAAAATATAAATTTTACCTATGTTGAGTGGCAAGAAAAATATAATTTTTACAAATATGAAGTAGCGTTATAAAAATATAATCTTTATTAGAAGAAGAGCGTTATAAAAATATAAATTTTATAACGAAGTAGCGAATTAAAAATATGATTTTTATGTATTAGAGAATATAAAAATGTGATTTTTATATATGTAGTGAATACGGGTGACGAAAGTGACAAAAAGGAAGTTTTCCTACATAAGAAGAGTCAAGGCGTATGGTTTAGCTATTTGGTGAGAACTTCTAACTTTAAATTTCCTTTTCTAGTTAAAAATATATACTAGGATGCAGACGGTGCTTAGCAGCACCCGACCCATCGTCCACAGACCATGGATGACTTGTATGCTTGTTTGATGTGTTGTGAAATTTGTTTGTGATGTTGATGTGAAATGGATGATAAAGCCTTCATGTGCTGAAATAAATTAATATAGTTAAAAATATAATTTTTAACGTGAATATGAATAAACAAATATTCATTTACAAACCGGACGGTTTGTTTATGTACACCTATTTGAAGGATATTGATTAGGACGATAAATTTTACACATCGCCCAACTGCACAAATAATATTCAGTGTTTGTGGATTGAAACCCCACACGGGTGTTGGGATGATATTTGAAGTACACTAATCCCAATTGTTTAGTGGTATGTCGATCGTTTGATTGACAGACTGTGTAAGCGTTAATTAGTTATATTTAATGCTTATGCAGTTCTGTGGCGCACTTTGGATGATGGTTGATTATTTATCGTTGCTATTATATACATGTGTTGTATGGAATCCATATAATTAACGTTATATGGTAATTGATTGGGCCTCATTCCAATTGGGAAAATAAAGAATATTATGAAATAAAGAGTCATGTGTTGACAGTACTCATGTGTTGAGATTAGTCATGTGTTGAAAGAAATATAGATTCATGTGTTGCACGAAATATTTTAACAATAAAATCTACATCTTTATCATATATAAAATTAGAAACTAACTGGAAAATGGATAAGATGAATGGTCTCCTGGGTATTGATCTAATGTTGGTTTTGGCCTTCGGGGTTAATACTTAGGGAATCGTTCTCTTACTAATTTACGGTTGGAGTTTGATTAAGAATTAAATGATAGAAATCATAATTTTATAAAATATATTACATAACAAAAATAGTCATGTGTTGACAGTACTCATGTGTTGAGATTAGTCATGTGTTGAAAGAAATATAGATTCACATATTGAACAGAATAAATATACATTTGTTGAATAGAATAACGAAATTATTGAAAAATATAAAGCCGTGTTGATTAGAGATGCACTATTTTGACGCGAACGATATTTATATCAATTATATTCGGTTTTAAAATGATTATAGAAAAGGAAGTGATTTCAAAATATAACGTTTTGAAAATATTATCATTTGTATATTGATGATGTGGAATATTCAATTTCGATTCGAAGTTGAATATGAAGTTGAAATCGTTTCGAAAACGAATTTAAAACAATTTATAAAATACGTATATAATATATATATATATATATATATAATATATAATGGCCTGAATAGAATGCGCCGCGCCGCGGCAGTTCGTGAATTTCGACCATTGACTTCAAATGGATATTGCGGGAGATCCGACCATCAGATTCTCCTAAAACCGGAACCGTATCGAAAAGAGCTTTCTAACGAATATTAGAAATTTGAAATCTAACGGTTGGATTTGGAATTATGTCCAAATCAAATTTAGAAAAGGTCGTTGTAAGAGCAGTTCGATGGCCGTTGATGGAAACCGACTGTACAGGCCTTGATAAAATTATTAAAAATATTAATAATTTGTGTAAAATCATAATATATGATTTGAAAAGAACTGGGATGAAAAATTCCACATTTGTAAAGATAAAAATAGATTTTTATCGAGATGAACTAGTTTTGAACTAGAATTATAATTCTATTTATTTTTAAAAATAAATAAAGTGGATTTGAAATGGTTTTTAAATTAACCAGAATTTCCAATAATTGAATTGGAATGGGTTTGAATCGAAATTGTCCTTGGAATATTTCGACGTTGGATTTCGTGATGAAACAGATATTGTTATGGAAATTTGAAAGATATATTTATATCGTTATTTCCAATACGATACTTGTTTGTCGTAGAATTTGATATTGAATATAAGCCGATATTTTTTCTATTCAGAGCCTTGTATTTAATATCAAACGTGATTTGGGTTTGTCGTGAATGGTGTCTTCATTAACATTGTTCTTGAACCCAGTTGGGAAAAGATTAAATCTTTTTATTTAGATTTAATGAAGTGTACCAATTAAATAATAGTTAATTGGAATTGAATTAGAAAGTGATTTTGGGTTTATCGTGAATAGTGTATTAGGTGACATTGGTTCTTTAACCCAGTTAAAGACAGGATATTGATTTTTGAGAAGATTAAAAGTAAGTGGAGTTTCAATGAATCTTTAATTATGTAAAAACTCGTAACTTCCCCGTAAAGGAAAGTGTCGGATAGTTCGAGAACAAGCCACAACAGAACGCATATAAAAGAACATTTCATTGTATATTACAACAATGCATCAGATTACAAGAATATACGGAGTATAAATGAATGTTACACAGAAATATCAGAGATTTAAATTACATTTAAATACATCGCAGCGGAAAGTAATACAATACACAACTAGAAGGAGATATACGGATACAAAGCTTTCCGGATATCGTTCCAGCTGCCAGGATCCTGTGAATATAAATCTGCAAAACCAAAACTACTAGCTGCCCGTGTCAAAATAGGGGCACCCAGAGTTTAGGTCAAAACAATAAACTCCAGGTCAGTCATGGGACTGGTGTGAGAACTAAAACAGTTATTGATCTTTATTTTTAAAGTTAGGTAAATCAAGGGACCACGCCGTATAACACGGAACGGGTTTCCTCCCAAGAATACCAGTGCATAAAACAAACAGCGCAATGCTAAATAAAGAAAAATGAAGCTGTTATAAGACCCCAGGTCCTATCACACAATGCAACGCAAGCCGGGGGATAGGGTTTTCCCTTATAACAGCCAAAGAATGCTTGATACGTTTAAAAGAAATCATTTGATACTATTATAAGTGTATAGTGTATAAAACAACTTCAAATCATAAGTATCAATCATAGGCGGCATGGGTACCATATATCATGTCGCCATACTAGTTCTACAATTAAAACCGCAAATGTCACGTATTTGGAAATTGGATTTCCATCTATGAACCGAGGCAAAAGATAGTCCTCAACCGATTCGAGACTCTCTAGCCCGAGCCTCAGGACCCAGACTCAGGTGGGCCCTTGGATCGTCAGGGCCGGTCCACCGATGTGGATTAAAATGCCTGAACATGCGTTTCCCCGCCCTTTGGGGCGTAAATGAGCCAACTAAATGACTCCATCGGTTCGAGAACGACCGATCAATCCGAGGCGCCTCGCAACAGCAACAACCACATAAGTCAAACTCGTCAGGGCGTGTAAAACCACTGACGCCACTTCTAACTAGAAAGAAACGCATGCCCTCCCTGAGGTCCTCTCCCGTTTTTGGTTCATACCGGGTGTGAAACACGCGAAGTAAACGTTACACAAAGCTACGCCACAAAGGCCTTGCTTTGATCATCACCACAAGACTTTGCTTTTCAACAGAAGCCTCGATCAATTGCCACTTAGGCATGCCACACAGGCTATTCACTCCATGCGTTTGATATCCATCAATATATAACCCCTGAGCTCGTACGTCTCAGAGAAGGGCGTTAAGCAAAAGAATAAATTCTCCGCGGCCAAACAGATGTATATTTAATAGAAATCAATCAACACAGAATAAAATCCAATGTCAGACACACAATCCATTTACAAGTCCGTTCTGGGTCTGAACGAAACTGGAGGCACTTTCCTCGCATATCCATCCATCTCCAAGTACGTCTGGACGACCACCAACTATTTCCATCCTCTTGGGTGTACAACCCAATCAGGATCGTCAGTAATTATCCAAACGATGTGAAGACTTCCGGTCTTCAACCACCGTCTTCATCTTCGACATATCGTCGAATCGGTTATTCAGAATGGGTGTAAACCCGGTCTTTCCGAACAACCCGCGTATATTGAAAACAAATGTTACACAAACACAACATACGCCTCATTCCAATTCATTAGTCACTAACCGCAAATTAGCAAGAGAACAATTTCCCAAACATTAACCCCGAAGGCCGAAACCAACTTCAGATCAATACCCAGGAAACCATTCTTCTTAACTAGCCTACAGCTAGTTTCTAAATTCCAAATTCTTAGGGAAAGGTTCCCATTAATTTTATCCAAGATAAATTCTTTAAAATTTATCATGTAATCTTCCTTTGGATGTCGTTTCAAACCAAATTATGGTTTTTCCAAACTAGTCGAGATTAGTGAACCACACCGAAGTAATTATTTATTTTATTTCCCAATCCCAACCTATTCATCCCATGAAGCAAAACTGGTAATACTCCATATCTAACACCACGGTATTATCGGTAAAATTTATTACCATTTCACGTTCAGATCTAATTAAAGATTTAACTATCGCTTTGGAGCAAAACTGGTAATACTCCATTCTCGCTCATTTCTAAATTTGATAATTTAGATTATAGATTCACATTTCAATCTAATTGCGGGTTCGTTAAAACTCCTTTTACTGGGTTAAAGAACTAGGTGTTATTTAAAACACAGTTCACGACAAACCCAAATCACATTCTATTTGTTATCGGGTTAAAGAACTAGTGTTATTTAAAACACTGTTCACGATAAACCCATTTCAAATTCAATCAAATATATTAGAAATTCTGATTATTTAAAACCCCTTTTTAAATCTAATTTATTTATTTAAAAGTAATTGGGTTTTAAATTTAGTTCAAAACTAGTTCATTTCGATAAAAATCTATTTTTATCTTTTCAAATATGGGGTTTTTCACCCCAATTTTTCCCCAATCATTTCTTGTGATTTTACACAAATTATCGCTATTTTTAATAATTTTATCAAGGCCCGTACAGTCGATTTCCATCAACGGCCATCGAACTGCACCTATAGCGACCTTTTTCGAATTTGATTTGGACGTATCTCCAAATCCAACCGTTAGATTTCAAATTTCCAATATTCGTTAGAAAGCTCTTTTCGATACGAACCCAACGGTTCCGGTTTTAGGAGAATCCGACGGTCGGATCTCCCGTAATGTCCTTTTGAAATAAATGGTCGAAATTTACGAACTACCGCGGCGCGGCGCGTTTTATTCAGGCCATTATATTATATATATAATATATATCGTTGATTTCTATTTAAAACGAATTATATAAATAGTTTTAAATTCGTTTCAAAAACGGTTTCAACTTCCATTTCAACCCAAAGCAAAATTGAATTCTTCTTTATAAATTCGTTTTAAAATTCATTTCTATTCAATTCAAATTTTAATTCAATTTGAATTCATTTCAGTTCGCTTTCAATTCAATTTGAATTCGTTTTCAATTCAATTCATTTCTGTTTTCTATTTGAATCAAATTCATTATATATTCAATGGAAATCAAATTCGTTTTATAATCTATTCGAATTCAATTCGTTATATATTCAATTCATTTCGAAATCATTTTCAATTCAATTCATTTCGAAATCGTTCGAAATTGTTTTCAATTCAATTCATTTCAAAATCTTTTTCAATTTAATTCATTTCGAAATCGTTTTCAATTCAATTCATTTCGAAATCGTTTTCAATTCAATTCATTTCGAAATCGTTTTCAATTCAATTCATTTCGAAATCGTTTTCAATTCAATTCATTTCGAAATCATTTTCAATTCAATTCATTTTGAAATCGTTTTCAATTCAATTCATTTCGAAATCGTTTTTCAATTCAATTCATTTCGAAATCGTTTTTAATTCAATTCATTTCGAAATCGTTTTCAATTCAATTCATTTCGAAATCGTTTTTCAATTCATTTCGAAATCGTTTTCAATTCAATTCATTTCGAAATCGTTTTCAATTCAATTCATTTCGAAATCGTTTTTCAATTCAATTCATTTCGAAATCGTTTTTCAATTCAATTCATTTCGAAATCGTTTTCAATACAATTCATTTCGAAATCGTTTTCAATTCAATTCATTTCGAAATCGTTTTCAATTCAATTCATTTCGAAATCGTTTTCAATTCAATTCATTTCGAAATCGTTTTCAATTCAATTCATTTCGAAATCGTTTTCAATTCAATTCATTTCTGTTTTCCATTTCTAAATATTCTATTTTTAAAATATTTCGTTCAACACGTGACTAATCTCAACGGATGAGTACTGTCAACACATGAACCTTTATTTTATATTGATAAAGTTGTAAATTTTATTATCAAAATATTTCGTTCAACACATGACTAATCTCACGAATGAGTACAGTCAACACATGAACCTTTATTTTATATTGATAAAGATGTAAATTTTATTATCAAAATATTTCGTTCAACACATGACTAATCTCACGAATGAGTACAGTCAACACATGAACCTTTATTTTATATTGATAAAGATGTAAATTTTATTATCAAAATATTTCGTTCAACACATGACTAATCTCACGAATGAGTACAGTCAACACATGAACCTTTATTTTATAGTGATAAAGATATAAATTTTATTGTTAAAACATTTCGTTCAACACATGACTAATCTCACGAATGAGTACAGTCAACACATGAACCTTTATTTTATAATATTCTTTATCTTCTAAATTGGAATGAGGCCCAATCAATCACCATATAAAATTAATTATATGGATTTTCATACAACACACGTATATAATAGCATTGAAAAAAAATCAACCATCAACCAAAGTGCACTACACTGTATAAGCATCAAATATAAATATCTAACGCTTATAACAGCCTGTCAATCAATCGATCGACAGATTTTATCAATCAGGATGAGTGAACTTCAAATTTCATCCCAACACCCGTGTGGGGTTTCAAGCAATCAAACACAGATTTTAGTTGTGCAGTTGGGCGATGTGTAAAATTTATCAAACCAATCAATGTCCTTCAAATAGGTGTACATAAACAAACCGTCTGGTTTGTAAATGAATATTTTATTCACTTCACGTTAAAAATTATATTTTTAACGATAAAACATTTTATTTTAACATATGAATTTCTATTCAGTTCATTTTTTAAATAAAATGATATTTTTATTTTTCTAACTTATTTTAAGAAATTTCGGCGGCATAACGGCACGATACTAGAAACGGGACGAGGCCTAGCCTTATCCCCGGTCTAGTGAAGGCCTACGCCATTCACACATCAATCAAATCAATTTGTTTCACCAAACAATTCCATTTCAAATCAAATCATCTAACTAATCTATGCAACCAAACAAACAAGTCCATGGTCTGTGGACGATTGTGTCGGGTGCTACTAAGCACCGTCTGCATCCTAGTATATATATATAACTAGAAAAAGAAATTGAAAGGTGAGAAATTCTCACCGATAGCTATCCAACTTCACGACACTTCTTTTATAGAAATCTTCACCGTTATCGCATCTTCTTCATCTTCGTTGCTCGTATTCTCTACATATATAAAAATCACATTTTTACTTCGATGTTCAATATATAAAAATCATATTTTTACTTCGATGTTCAATATATAAATATCATATTTTTACTTCGATGTTCAATATATAAAAATCATATTTTTATCACGCTATTTTCCATATAAAGATTTCGCCTTTTCTAAAATAAAGATTTCGCCTTTATAAAAACATAGACTTCGCCTTTTCAAATTTAAAGATTTCATCTTTATAAAAATCTCATTTTTATTTTTCTACACATATAAAGATGATATTTTTAATATTCCTATCATGTAAAAATTATATTTTTAATTCTCTACCTAACCAAAAATCATATTTTTACATCTTCTATATAGTAAAGATTATATTTTTAATACTTTAAAAATATAAAAATCATATTTTTATTACTTTAAAAATATAAAAATCATATTTTTAACTTCTATACTATATAAAAATTATATTTTTATAGTTCCTACTATGCAAAGATCATATTTTTATTTCGATAGTTTCATAATAGAAATCTACATCTTATAAAAATTTCGCCCTTCTACTTATGACAACATCGTCTTTACTTCACTAAGAATCAAATCTTTTTATTGCAAAAAATCTCATCTGTTATAGGCTATTCATATAAAAACTTATTTCTAAAATTATTGCTTTTTTATATATAAAAACTGATTTTACACTATAATTCAGATAAAAACAATTTCTATATGAAACAATTTTTAGATATAAATGTATTATTTCAAATCATTTGCAAATCAATATTATAAAGTCACCCGAAATCAAATTCTCAAATTCATATTTTTCTTCTTATTTCATTGTCAATAAATTTTCAATATTTAATTTTTCTTAAACCATCAACAACCAATGGTTTTAACTATTAATTATGTAATAACCCGGAAATTCTGAACCAGTTTAAAATTTTTATTTTGGCAATTTTAGCGAATTTTGATTATTTAAAATATATTATTTTTAAATAATATCGACCAGAAATTTATTTTGAATATAATTCGAACGTATATATTATACGCGCCGTCGTTAGAATATAAATAATTATATATAATTATAATAGGAATTGAAAATGGCGCGGTAGTTCGATAATTCGATTTCAAACTTCAATTGAATGTACCGGGTGCAAAACAATCCGGATTTTAGTGAAACCAAAAACATTAGGATCTAATTGGTAATATCTTTCTAACGAATCCGGAAAATCAAGATTTCATAGCGGGAATCAAAAGATATGTCCAGTTGAAAATTCTGAATAGTCGCTATGGAATTCAGGCCCTTAAAAATGGACATTTTGCAAATGACCTCGGATTTCGACGAAACCAGTTTTGTTGGGTCCGTGATGTCAAATTATTGCTAGGTTTCAAATTTCATAATTTTTCGAATCAATAGGTGAGCGTGGCAAAGGAAAACACGTTTGACCAGTTTTAGTTGATTTTAATCGACTGGAAATTGGCCATTTTTCCAACGGCCTCAGAATTCAGCGAAACTAGTTTTGTTAGGACCGTATCGTCAATACGAAGCTAGAAAATATTTTTCGAGAATTTTTAGAGTTCGTATGTGACCTCAGTAATTTGAAATATACGTTTAAAATTCAATATAGTGATTTAAATGTAAATTTAAAGGAAACTGATTCAAACGATCGAATCAGCCTACGATAAATATCCCATTGTGTTCGGAATGGGGGTAAAACGCTATGGAAAACAGGCGGTGGGCCTCGTTTAGAGGTCGAAGATAAAAGATGCTTTTTGGCGAAAAATAAAATAATAAAAATAAAAAGTAAACCCTTATCTCTACATACCCTGGTCCCCCCTTTCCCTTCATAATCGATTTCTTCAGAAAATAAAAAAAGAAAAAGAAAAAAAAGAAGAAAGGTGGAGCGCAGCAGCCGCCGCCCTCCCCGAGACCGCCGCGCCACCACCGCAGCACCCCCCCGCCCCCTCCACGCCTGCGTCGAACCCCTTTCCCCCGAACCCCTCCCCCCCCCCTGCCGCACGATCGATCCCCTTTTTTTGCCCTAAATCAGCACCGCACCCCCCCAACCCTCCACCGCAGCACCACCCGACGCGCCGCTTCCCCCTCCTCCTTGCGCCGCCAACTGTGCTGCGAAGCCCCGTCCATTCGATGAAGTAAGTTTTCGTATTTACTTCTTTTATTTATATATGATTTGTTCAGTTTATTTAGCAACCTATTTTCAGTTTATTTAACATAAGATTTTCAGTTTTAATACCCATGAATAGGAAGTGAAAAAGAAAGGATTTTTATCGCTATAAAGAAAATATTCTTGGCAATTAAAAATATGATTTTTATATTTTTAAAGTATTAAAAATATGATTTTTATATTTTTAAAGTATCAAAAATATAACCTTTAGTATATAAAAGATGTAAAAATTTGATTTTTACTTATGTAGTGGATTAAAAATATAATTTTTACATGATAGGAATATTAAAAATATCATCTTTATATGTGTAGAAAAATAAAAATGAGATTTTTATAAAGATGAAATCTTTAAATTTGAAAAGGCGAAGTCTATGTTTTTATAAAGGCGAAATCTTTATTTTAGAAAAGGCGAAATCTATATATGGAAAATAGCGTGATAAAAATATAATTTTTATCTATATAACATAGTAGTAAAAAAATTCGATTTTTATATATTGAATAGCATTGTAAAAATTCGATTTTTATATATTGAATAGCGAAGTAAAAATTCGATTTTTACATATGTAGAGAATACAGCAACGAAGATGACGAAGATGCGATAGCGATGAAGATTTCTATAAAAGAAGTGTCGCGAAGTTGGATAGCTATCTATGAGAATTTCTCACCTTTCAATTTCTTTTTCTAGTTATATATATATATATATATATATATATATATATATATATATATACTAGGATGCAGACGGTGTTTAGTAGCACCCGACACCCGTCATCCACAGACCATGGATGGCTTGTTTGTTAAATTGTTTGGTTGTGTAGTTAGTTAAATTATTTTGGTTGAATTGATTTGTTTGGTAAATTGGATTGATGTGTGAATGGCGTGGGCCTTCACTAGACCGGGGATAAGGCTAGGCCTTGTCCCGTTTCTAGTATCGTGCCGTTATGCCGCCGAAATTTTCTAAAATATGTTAGAAAAATGAAAATATCATTTTATTTAAAGAATGGACTGAATAGAAATTCATAAGTTAAAATAAAATGTTTTGTCGTTAAAAATATAATTTTTTTTACGTGAAGATGAATATAGTGAGTGTGAATAAATAAAATATTCATTTACAAACCGGACGGTTTGTTTATGTACACTGATTTGACTGACATTGATTGGGACGATAAATTTTACACATCACCCAACTGCACAAATAAAATCTGTGTTTGATTGTTTGAAACCCCACACGGGTGTTGGGATGAAATTTGAAGTTCACTCATCCTGATTGATTAAACATGTCGATCGATTGATTGACAGGTTGTTATAAGCGTTAGATATTTATATTTGATGCTTATACAGTGTAGTGCACTTTGGTTGATGGTTGATTATTTTTCAATGCTATTATATACATGTGATGTATGGAAATCCATATAATTAACATTATATGGTGATTGATTGGGCCTCATTCCAATTTACAAAATAAAGAATATTATAAAATAAAGGTTCATGTGTTGACTATACTTAAACGTTGAGATTAGTCATGTGTTGAACGAAATATTTTAATGATAAAATTTATATCTTTATCAATATAAAATAAAGGTTCATGTGTTGACTATACTCATTCGTTGAGATTAGTCATGTGTTGAACGAAATATTTTTATAATAAAATTTATATCTTTATCAATATAAAATAAAGGTTCATGTGTTGACTGTACTCATTCGTTGAGATTAGTCATGTGTTGAACGGAATATTTTAATAATAAAATTTACATCTTTATCATATATAGAATTAGAAATCAACTGGAAAATAGATGACATGAGTGTTCTCCTGAATATTGATCTGATGTTGGTTTCGGCCTTCGGGGTTAATATTCAGGAAATTGTTCTCTTACTAATTTACAGTTGAAGTCTAATTTTATATCAACCGATAGATACCTTAATTTTTATAAAATATATTAAATAGCAAAAATAGTCACACGTGGACAGTACTCATTCGTTGAGATTAGTCGTGTGTTGACAAAAATAAATATTCATTTGTTGAATGGAATATTTGAAAATAGAAATTTATGAAGCCGTGTTGATTAGATTGACGCCATTTTCACGTGAACGATATTTATATCGATTTTATTCATTTTGAAATGAATTGAATATATAACGATGTCGAAATGAATTGAATATATAACGATTTTGAAATGAATTGAATATATAATGATTTCGAAATGAATTGAATATATAACGATGTCGAAATGAATTGAATATATAACGATTTTGAAATGAATTGAATATATAACGATGTCGAAATGAATTGAATATATAACGATTTTGAAATGAATTGAATATATAACGATGTCAAAATGAATCGAATATATAACGATGTCGAAATGAATTGAATATATAACGATTTTGAAATGAATTGAATATATAACGATTTCGAAATGAATTGAATATATAACGATGTCGAAATGAATTGAATATATAACGATTTCGAAATGAATTGAATATATAACGAATTTGATTTCAATTGAATATATAACGAATTGAATCGAATAGAAAACCAATTTGAATTGAATCAAATAGAAAACCAATTTGAATTGAATCGAATAGAAAACCAATTTGAATTGAATCGAATAGAAAACCAATTTGAATTGAATCGAATAGAAAACCAATTTGAATTGAATAGAATAGAAAACCAATTTGAATTGAATCGAATAGAAAACCAATTTGAATTGAATCGAATAGAAAACCAATTTGAATTGAATCGAATAGAAAACGACTTTGGAATTGAATGAAATTGAAAACGAGTTCAAATTGAATTGAAAGCGAATTGAAATGAATTCAAATTGAATTGAAATTTGAACTGAATAGAAATGAATTTTAAAACGAATTTATAAAGAAGAATTCAAATTTGCTTTGAATTGAAATGGAAGTTGAAATTGTTTTTGAAACGAATTCAAAACTATTCATATAATTCGTTTTAATTAGTAATCGACGAAATATATATTATATATATAATATAATGGCCTGAATAGAACGCGCCGCGCCGCGGCAGTTCGTGAATTTCGACCATTTGTTTCAAACTGACATTACGGGAGATCCGACAGTCGGATTCTCCTAAAACCGGAACCATTGGGTTCGTATCGAAAAGAGCTTTCTAACGAATATTAGAAATTCAAAATCTAACGGTTGGATTTGGAGATACGTCCAAATCAAATTTGAAAAAGGTCGCTGTAAGTGCAGTTCGATGGCCGTTGATGGAAATCGAGTGTGCGGGCCTTAATAAAATTATTAAAAATATCAATAATTTGTGTAAAATCATAAGAAATGATTTGAGAAAATTTGGGATGAAAAACCCCATATTTGAAAAGATAAAAATGAATTTTTATCAAAATGAACTAGTTTGAACTAAATTTAAAACCCGATTTGTTTTTAAATAAATAAATTAGATTTAAAAAGGGGTTTTAAATAATCGGAATTTCTAATATAATTGATTGAATTTGAAATGGGTTTATCGTGAACGGTGTTTTAAATAACACTAGTTCTTTAACCCGATAACAAATAGAATGTGATTTGGGTTTGTCGTGAACTGTGTTTTAAATAACACCTAGTTCTTTAACCCAGTAAAAGGAGTTCTAACGTATCTGCAATTAGATTGAAATGTGAATCTATAATCTAAATTATCAAATTTAGAAATGAGCAGGAATGGAGTATTACCAGTTTTGCTCCAAAGCGGTAGTTAAATCTTTAATTAGATTTGAACGGGAAATGGTAATTAATTTTACCGATAACACCACGGTGTTAGATATGGAGTATTACCAGTTTTGCTTCATGGGATGAATAGGTTGGGATTGGGAAATAAAATAAATAATTACTTCGTTACGGTTCGCTAATCTCGACTAGTTGGAAAAACCATAATTTGGTTTTAAATGACATACAAAGGAAGATTACAGGATAAATTTTAAAGAATTTATCTTGGATAAAATTAATGGGAACTTTTCCCTAAGAATGTGGAATTTAGAAACTAGCTGTAGGTTGGCTAAGAAGAATGGTTTCCTGGGTATTGATCTGATGTTGGTTTCGGCCTTCGGGGTTAATGTTTGGGAAATTGTTCTCTTGCTAATTTGCTGTTAGTGACTAATGAATTGGAATGAGGCGTATGTTGTGTTTGTGTAACATTTGTTTTTAATATACGCGGGTTGTTCGGAAAGACCGGGTTTACACCCATTCTGAATAACCGATTCGATGATAAGTCGAAGATGAAGACGGTGGTCGAAGACCGGAAGTCTTCACATCGTTTGGATAATTACTGACGATCCTGATTGGGCTGTACACCCAAGAGGATGGAAATAGTTGGTGGTCGTCCAGACGTACCTGGAGATGGATGGATATGCGAGGAAAGTGCCTCCGGTTTCGTTCAGACCCAGAACGGACTTGTAAATGGATTGTGTGTCTGACATTGGATTTTATTCTGTGTCGATTGATTTCTATTAAATATACATCTGTTTGGCGGCGGAGAATTTATTCTTTTGCTTAACGCCCTTCTCTGAGACGTACGAGCTCAGAGGTTGTATATCGATGGACATCAGTCGCATGGCATGAATTGCCTATGTGGCACGCTAAGATGCAATGATCAAGGCTTCTGTTGAAAAGCAAAGTCTTGTGGTTGATGATCAAAGCACGCCTACGTGGCAGCTTTGTGTATAACGTGGATTCGCGAGCCTCACACCTCGGTATGAGTTAAAAACGGGATGAGGACCCAAGGAGTGCACGACATTTCTTTCTAGCTTTGGTGGTGTCAGTGACTTACCAGCCCTGACATTTATATACTTTTCACCTATGTGGTTGTTGGATGAGGCGCCTCGATTATAGGTCTGTAAGGACCGGGAAACGTGTGTTCAGGCATAACTAATCCTCTAACGTAAGTGAGGACCGGCCTTGGAGGATCTCAGGGTTGCCCAGAGTGCATAACCCTGAGGCATTTGCTAGAGTGTCTCGAACGCGGAGAGGAGCTTGCCCCTTGCCTCCACTCATGACGGAAATCCAATTTCCATTACGTGTAATTCGGTTTTAATTGTAGAACTAGTATGGTGACATGATATATGGTACCCATGCCGTCTATGATTTATATTTATGATTGAAATTGTTTTGACACTATACACTTATTATAGTATCAAATGATTTGTTTTAAACGTACCAAGCATGTTTGGCTATTATAAGGGAAAACCCTATCCTCCGGCTTGCGTTGCATTGTGTGATGGGACCTGGGTCTTATAATAGCTTCATTTTTCGAAAAAGCATTGCGTTGTTTATTCTATGCACTGGTATTCTTGGGAGGAAACCCGTTACGTGTTATACGGCGTGGTCCCTTGAATTACTCTCTTTTAAAGTAAAGTTTTAAATAACTGTTTTAGTTCTCACACCAGTCACATGACTGACCTGGAGTTTATTGTTGTAACCTAAACTCTGGGTGCCCCTATTTTCCGCACGGGCAGCTAGTAGTTTTGGTTTTGCAGATTTATATTCACAGGATCCTGGTTTACAGCTGGAATGATATCCGGAAAGCTCTGTATCCGTATATCACCTTCAGTTGTGCTTTGTATTATTTTTCCGCTGCTATGTAATTTATTGTAATCTCTGATATTTATCGAATGTAATTTATTCATTTATACTCTGTATATTCTTGTATCTGATGGAATTGTTGTAATAGCAAGGAAATGTTCTTCTGTTTGTGTTCTGATTTGTCCTGTTCTCAACATTCAGGGGTTTCGAACGGTCTAGATCGGTTTAACGACTGATTCGGATCGAGCGAAATTCACGGCCGTCACATTTGGTATCAGAGCTTTGGTTTACAGAGCTCGAGAACAAGACACATTAGAACCATACGAAAGAATTCATCAGATATTGGATTAGTAATATCCAATTAGAATGGCTCGTTAGAGATAGGATCTGTAGTATCCTAGAACGAGTGTAAAGGGTATATTTTTCAAATGAAAACAATTTTGTTTTGAAAATTTAAACCATTTTATACGTATTTGAATATTTATTTATTTTGAATATGGACAATCGAGTATATAAAGATTTTTCATATACGCGTCATGAACGTATATTCGAAGTTTTAATATACTGGATAGATATAGAATCATACTCTAGTGGCCCGAAGATGATTCTGATGATTAACTAGTTGTCATTAGTATTCATGTTCGAGTAACGAAGGTGTGATTTCTATATATTTCCATTAGACTGGTGTGAGAACCAAAACTCATATAGTTAGAACACATTGTTGTGAATTGACATCAAAAACATGATTTTTGCATATGTATCAAAATTATGAATTTGAAAACTTTAATCCACTAATTGATTGATGTTTATGTTGTTTGTTTATTTGTTTGCTAAATTTTAACCATTTAGCCTAATTGAACCAAATATTGAACTATATTGAAAATTGGTCGCATTTGTTTGCATATACATATACTTATATTGAACAGGTCATAGCAAGGAGGCTAGAGCAGAGAATAAAATTTGTTTGCTCGACAAATAGGTACATGTTTACTACATAATTTCCTGTTTTGTTTGGGTGATGATGATTTTATGAGCCTATTGGCTAGCCGCTTGGCTTTTTCTTTTTCTTTTTGAGATCTGAAGGACCGGGGAAGCTATTTGAAATTCCCCGATGCTCCCGGTGCAGGGGTGGTTATGGCGAAATTTTTCGAAAATTTAAGGTGTTAGCCAAATTTTTGAATTTTTGGGAATTCTCAGAAACTGAAAAGTTGGAGAATGGAAGTCTGATCGAACATAGAGTTGACTAATCAAACCACTTTCGACTTTGTTCCTTTTCGGGGACGAAAAGTTTTAAGTGGGGGAGATTGTAATAACCCGGAAATTCTGAACCAGTTTAAAATTTTTATTTTGGCAATTTTAGCGAATTTTGATTATTTAAAATATATTATTTTTAAATAATATCGACCAGAAATTTATTTTGAATATAATTCGAACGTATATATTATACGCGCCGTCGTTAGAATATAAATAATTATAATAGGAATTGAAAATGGCGCGGTAGTTCGATAATTCGATTTCAAACTTCAATTGAATGTACCGGGTGCAAAACAATCCGGATTTTAGTGAAACCAAAAACATTAGGATCTAATTGGTAATATCTTTCTAACGAATCCGGAAAATCAAGATTTCATAGCGAGAACCAAAAGATATGTCCAGTTGAAAATTCTGAATAGTCGCTATGGAATTCAGGCCCTTAAAAATGGACATTTTGCAAATGACCTCGGATTTCAACGAAACCAGTTTTGTTTGGTCCGTGATGTCAAATTATTGCTAGGTTTCAAATTTCATAATTTTTCGAATCAATAGGTGAGCATGGCAAAGGAAAACACGTTTGACCAGTTTCAGTTGATTTTAATCGACTGGAAATTGGCCATTTTTCCAACGGCCTCAGAATTCAGCGAAACTAGTTTTGTTAGGACCGTATCGTCAATACGAAGCTAGAAAATATTTTTCGAGAATTTTTAGAGTTCGTATGTGACCTCAGTAATTTGAAATACACGTTTAAAATTCAATATAGTGATTTAAATGTAAATTTAAAGGAAACTGATTCAAACGATCGAATCAGCCTACGATAAATATCCCATTGTGTTCGGAATGGGGGTAAAACGCTATGGACGACAGGCGGTGTGCCTCGTTTAGAGGTCGAAGATAAAAGATGCTTTTTGGCGAAAAATAAAATAATAAAAATAAAAAGTAAACCCTTATCTCTACATACCCTGGCCCCCCCTTTCCCTTCATAATCGATTTCTTCAGAAAATAAAAAAAGAAAAAGAAAAAAAAGAAGAAAGGTGGAGCGCAGCAGCCGCCGCCCTCCCCGAGACCGCCGCGCCACCACCGCAGCACCCCCCCGCCCCCTCCACGCCTGCGTCGAACCCCTCCCCCCCCTGCCGCACGATCGATCCCCCTTTTCTGCCCTAAATCAGCACCGCACCCCCCAACCCTCCACCGCAGCACCACCCGACGCGCCGCTTCCCCCTCCTCCTTGCGCCGCCAACTGTGCTGCGAAGCCCCGTCCATTCGATGAAGTAAGTTTTCGTATTTACTTCTTTTATTTATATATGATTTGTTCAGTTTATTTAGCAACCTATTTTCAGTTTATTTAACATAAGATTTTCAGTTTTAATACCCATGAATAGGAAGTGAAAAAGAAAGGATTTTTATCGCTATAAAGAAAATATTCTTGGCAATTAAAAATATGATTTTTATATTTTTAAAGTATTAAAAATATGATTTTTATATTTTTAAAGTATCAAAAATATAACCTTTAGTATATAAAAGATGTAAAAATTTGATTTTTACTTATGTAGTGGATTAAAAATATAATTTTTACATGATAGGAATATTAAAAATATCATCTTTATATGTGTATAAAAATAAAAAATGAGATTTTTATAAAGATGAAATCTTTAAATTTGAAAAGGCGAAGTCTATGTTTTTATAAAGGCGAAATCTTTATTTTAGAAAAGGCGAAATCTATATATGGAAAATAGCATGATAAAAATATAATTTTTATCTGTATAACAAAGTAGTAAAAAAATTCGATTTTTATATATTGAATAGCATTGTAAAAATTCGATTTTTATATATTGAGTAGCGAAGTAAAAATTCGATTTTTACATATGTAGAGAATACGGCAATGAAGATGACGAAGATGCGATAGCGATGAAGATTTTTATAAAAGAAGTGTCGCGAAGTTGGATAGCTATCTGTGAGAATTTCTCACCTTTCAATTTATTTTTCTAGTTATATATATATATATATATATATATATATATATATATACTAGGATGCAGACGGTGTTTAGTAGCACCCGACACCCGTCATCCACAGACCATGGATGGCTTGTTTGTTAAATTGTTTGGTTGTGTAGTTAGTTAAATTATTTTGGTTGAATTGATTTGTTTGGTAAATTGGATTGATGTGTGAATGGCGTGGGCCTTCACTAGACCGGGGATAAGGCTAGGCCTTGTCCCGTTTCTAGTATCGTGCCGTTATGCCGCCGAAATTTTCTAAAATATGTTAGAAAAATGAAAATATCATTTTATTTAAAGAATGGACTGAATAGAAATTCATAAGTTAAAATAAAATGTTTTGTCGTTAAAAATATAATTTTTTTTACGTGAAGATGAATATAGTGAGTGTGAATAAATAAAATATTCATTTACAAACCGGACGGTTTGTTTATGTACACTGATTTGACTGACATTGATTGGGACGATAAATTTTACACATCACCCAACTGCACAAATAAAATCTGTGTTTGATTGTTTGAAACCCCACACGGGTGTTGGGATGAAATTTGAAGTTCACTCATCCTGATTGATTAAACATGTCGATCGATTGATTGACAGGCTGTTATAAGCGTTAGATATTTATATTTGATGCTTATACAGTGTACGCACTTTAGATGATGGTTGATTATTTATCGTTGCTATTATATACATGTGATGTATGGAAATCCATATAATTAACATTATATGGTGATTGATTGGGCCTCATTCCAATTTACAAAATAAAGAATATTATAAAATAAAGGTTCATGTGTTGACTATACTCAAACGTTGAGATTAGTCATGTGTTGAACGAAATATTTTAATGATAAAATTTATATCTTTATCAATATAAAATAAAGGTTCATGTGTTGACTATACTCATTCGTTGAGATTAGTCATGTGTTGAACGAAATATTTTTATAATAAAATTTATATCTTTATCAATATAAAATAAAGGTTCATGTGTTGACTGTACTCATTCGTTGAGATTAGTCATGTGTTGAACGGAATATTTTAATAATAAAATTTACATCTTTATCATATATAGAATTAGAAATCAACTGGAAAATAGATGAGATGAGTGGTCTCCTGGATATTGATCTGATGTTGGTTTCGGCCTTCGGGGTTAATATTCAGGAAATTGTTCTCTTACTAATTTACAGTTGAAGTCTAATTTTATATCAAACGATAGATACCTTAATTTTTATAAAATATATTAAATAGCAAAAATAGTCACACGTGGACAGTACTCATTCGTTGAGATTAGTCGTGTGTTGACAAAAATAAATATTCATTTGTTGAATGGAATATTTGAAAATAGAAATTTATGAAGCCGTGTTGATTAGATTGACGCCATTTTGACGTGAACGATATTTATATCGATTTTATTCATTTTGAAATGAATTGAATATATAACGATGTCGAAATGAATTGAATATATAACGATTTTGAAATGAATTGAATATATAACGATTTCGAAATGAATTGAATATATAACGATGTCGAAATGAATTGAATATATAACGATTTTGAAATGAATTGAATATATAACGATGTCGAAATGAATTGAATATATAACGATTTTGAAATGAATTGAATATATAACGATGTCGAAATGAATTGAATATATAACGATGTCGAAATGAATTGAATATATAACGATTTTGAAATGAATTGAATATATAACGATTTCGAAATGAATTGAATATATAACGATGTCGAAATGAATTGAATATATAACGATTTCGAAATGAATTGAATATATAACGAATTTGATTTCAATTGAATATATAACGAATTGAATCGAATAGAAAACCAATTTGAATTGAATCAAATAGAAAACCAATTTGAATTGAATCGAATAGAAAACCAATTTGAATTGAATCGAATAGAAAACCAATTTGAATTGAATCGAATAGAAAACCAATTTGAATTGAATAGAAAACCAATTTGAATTGAATCGAATAGAAAACCAATTTGAATTGAAAACCAATTTGAATTGAATCGAATAGAAAACGACTTTGGAATTGAATGAAATTGAAAACGAGTTCAAATTGAATTGAAAGCGAATTGAAATGAATTCAAATTGAATTGAAATTTGAACTGAATAGAAATGAATTTTAAAACGAATTTATAAAGAAGAATTCAATTTTGCTTTGAATTGAAATGGAAGTTGAAATTGTTTTTGAAACGAATTCAAAACTATTCATATAATTCGTTTTAATTAGTAATCGACGAAATATATATTATATATATTATATATATAATATAATGGCCTGAATAGAACGCGCCGCGCCGCGGTAGTTCGTGAATTTCGACCATTTGTTTCAAACTGACATTACGGGAGATCCGACCGTCGGATTCTCCAAAAACCGGAACCGTTGGATTCGTATCGAAAAGAGCTTTCTAACGAATATTAGAAATTCAAAATCTAACGGTTGGATTTGGAGATACGTCCAAATCAAATTTGAAAAAGGTCGCTGTAAGTGCAGTTCGATGGCCGTTGATGGAAATCGAGTGTACGGGCCTTAATAAAATTATTAAAAATATCAATAATTTGTGTAAAATCATAAGAAATGATTTGAGAAAATTTGGGATGAAAAACCCCATATTTGAAAAGATAAAAATGAATTTTTATCAAAATGAACTAGTTTGAACTAAATTTAAAACCCGATTTGTTTTTAAATAAATAAATTAGATTTAAAAAGGGGTTTTAAATAATCGGAATTTCTAATATAATTGATTGAATTTGAAATGGGTTTATCGTGAACGGTGTTTTAGATAACACTAGTTCTTTAACCCGATAACAAATAGAATGTGATTTGGGTTTGTCGTGAACTGTGTTTTAAATAACACCTAGTTCTTTAACCCAGTAAAAGGAGTTCTAACGTATCTGCAATTAGATTGAAATGTGAATCTATAATCTAAATTATCAAATTTAGAAATGAGCGGGAATGGAGTATTACCAGTTTTGCTCCAAAGCGGTAGTTAAATCTTTAATTAGATTTGAACGGGAAATGGTAATTAATTTTACCGATAACACCACGGTGTTAGATATGGAGTATTACCAGTTTTGCTTCATGGGATGAATAGGTTGGGATTGGGAAATAAAATAAATAATTACTTCATTACGGTTCGCTAATCTCGACTAGTTGGAAAAACCATAATTTGGTTTTAAATGACATCCAAAGGAAGATTACAGGATAAATTTTAAAGAATTTATCTTGGATAAAATTAATGGGAACTTTTCCCTAAGAATGTGGAATTTAGAAACTAGCTGTAGGTTGGCTAAGAAGAATGGTTTCCTGGGTATTGATCTGATGTTGGTTTCGGCCTTCGGGGTTAATGTTTAGGAAATTGTTCTCTTGCTAATTTGCTGTTAGTGACTAATGAATTGGAATGAGGCGTATGTTGTGTTTGTGTAACATTTGTTTTTAATATACGCGGGTTGTTCGGAAAGACCGGGTTTACACCCATTCTGAATAACCGATTCGACGATAAGTCGAAGATGAAGACGGTGGTCGAAGACCGGAAGTCTTCACATCGTTTGGATAATTACTGACGATCCTGATTGGGCTGTACACCCAAGAGGATGGAAATAGTTGGTGGTCGTCCAGACGTACCTGGAGATGGATGGATATGCGAGGAAAGTGCCTCCGGTTTCGTTCAGACCCAGAACGGACTTGTAAATGGATTGTGTGTCTGACATTGGATTTTATTCTGTGTCGATTGATTTCTATTAAATATACATCTGTTTGGCGGCGGAGAATTTATTCTTTTGCTTAACGCCCTTCTCTGAGACGTACGAGCTCAGAGGTTGTATATCGATGGACATCAGTCGCATGGCATGAATTGCCTATGTGGCACGCTAAGATGCAATGATCAAGGCTTCTGTTGAAAAGCAAAGTCTTGTGGTTGATGATCAAAGCACGCCTACGTGGCAGCTTTGTGTATAACGTGGATTCGCGAGCCTCACACCTCGGTATGAGTTAAAAACGGGATGAGGACCCAAGGAGTGCACGACGTTTCTTTCTAGCTTTGGTGGTGTCAGTGACTTACCAGCCCTGACATTTATATACTTTTCACCTATGTGGTTGTTGGATGAGGCGCCTCGATTATAGGTCTGTAAGGACCGGGAAACGTGTGTTCAGGCATAACTAATCCTCTAACGTAAGTGAGGACCGGCCTTGGAGGATCCCAGGGTTGCCCAGAGTGCGTAACCCTGAGGCATTTGCTAGAGTGTCTCGAACGCGGAGAGGTGCTTGCCCCTTGCCTCGACTCATGACGGAAATCCAATTTCCATTACGTGTAATTCGGTTTTAATTGTAGAACTAGTATGGCGACATGATATATGGTACCCATGTCGTCTATGATTTATATTTATGATTGAAATTGTTTTGACACTATACACTTATTATAGTATCAAATGATTTGTTTTAAACGTACCAAGCATGTTTGGCTATTATAAGGGAAAACCCTATCCTCCGGCTTGCGTTGCATTGTGTGATGGGACCTGGGTCTTATAATAGCTTCATTTTTCGAAAAAGCATTCCGTTGTTTATTCTATGCACTGGTATTCTTGGGAGGAAACCCGTTCCGTGTTATACGGCGTGGTCCCTTGAATTACTCTCTTTTAAAGTAAAGTTTTAAATAACTGTTTTAGTTCTCACACTAGTCACATGACTGACCTGGAGTTTATTGTTGTAACCTAAACTCTGGGTGCCCCTATTTTCCGCACGGGCAGCTAGTAGTTTTGGTTTTGCAGATTTATATTCACAGGATCCTGGTTTACAGCTGGAATGATATCCGGAAAGCTCTGTATCCGTATATCACCTTCAGTTGTGCTTTGTATTATTTTTCCGCTGCTATGTAATTTATTGTAATCTCTGATATTTATCGAATGTAATTTATTCATTTATACTCTGTATATTCTTGTATCTGATGGAATTGTTGTAATAGCAAGGAAATGTTCTTCTGTTTGTGTTCTGATTTGTCTTGTTCTCAACGTTCAGGGGTTTCGAACGGTCTAGATCGGTTTAACGACTGATTCGGATCGAGCGAAATTCACAGCCGTCACAAATTAATCGAATGATTAATGATGAAAATTTAATATTATCATCAACGAAATCAAAATTCATATATTTTCAAATAATTCTATATATATATATAATAAAATTCAAAACAATATTATGTCGATAAGCCTTGTTCGAGTGTTTAGAAATCCCTATCGATGCCTTGGCATCCCAAGTACCGATCAGAATTCATAAATACTCAACAGAACAACCAACCAATATATAAAACCATTTTTATACCAAAATAAAAATACGCTCTCTCATATACACTCAAACTCATTCTAGGGTAATACTACCCTATCTCTAATGAGTTAATCCCAAATAGAGCCAAGGTTTTCGCTAAACCAAAGCTCTGATACCAAATGTAACGGCCCTAGGCTTTGCAACCATCAGGCAGTGGGCTAACCTCCCACCGTGACATACAGTGATACCTCAGAACTGATTTTACGGCCAGCCTCTCGACTACAACAACCAGCCCAATCTTCCCATTGGGATGTGTAGGGGTAAGAGTCTCCTGCTCGCCACCAAACAGCCAAGCGAGAACCCCCTATCACATTCTCTAACCAGCTCTGATACCAAATGTAACATCCCGATATTTTTGACCGTTCAAATCGACAATGATCCTCAATGTCGACATAAAAAAAATCAAAAATAAGGATAGTTATTGGGATTTATATAAATAAAAAAGAAGAGAAGAAGAAGAACAAATATAGAATCTCGCAGCGGAAGGAAAAAATATAATAAATAAATAACAATTCATGAAGCTGTTAAAACATACATTTTATTATATTTTACAATGATTATCAGAGTAAATTAACATACAACATACCAATGCATTGCAGCGGAATAATAATAATAATACGTCTGTTGAGCTCCATCTTCATCTTCATAATGGAATCTTCAAAGCAATGGAATCTTCGCTAACTGCAGCTCGGTCTAACCCGAGCGTATTGCAAAAAGAAACACAACAAACACTCGGATCAGAACTAAATCATTCTCATATTAGTTAAATCAAATTTCATGTAATAATATGAGTGCAATAACTTAAGAGATGTTACGGGAATTTCCATCTCTTAAGGATCCGTCAAACTAATACTATATAATATAATACGCTATTATAATAATGTCTATGGTTAAATATAACATAATGAAATAATGTAAGCGGGATTACCATTATTACCCTTACACCGTTTATACCGTTGTCGTACAGTTTGCATATAACACACCAGTACGTCAGCGGATAGCGATGCGCCGTGATACGACAACGTTAAATCAAAATCGTAGGGGGCTCGATCAGGATAAATATGACAAGGCATCGAGGCAATACCCATCAGTAGTGATTCTACCGGATTGCTGACCCAGGCCGGTGGTAACGCATAGCCGCAACTACCGCCCACCCCAAACATACCCCCAAAATCAATCAAAGGCTCCAATCAATCACAAGTATATATGTGGAATCGAAGAAGTATGCCTGCTCAGAGTAGCTAACTCAATTAACCTGGGTATGGCTCCTGTTTTAGTCATTTTAATTATGACCCGAAGGTCAAGGCTATCCATCATCGTTCTCTTTCTTCAAATCCAGTAATCGCCTCCAAATCCATCCAACACCATTTCTGGAACTCCACCACGTACACAGTTGTTAAAGTGGTTTTCGGTATTGACAGAGAGTATGACAATATCCGATCCCGGTCTCTTTAACAACCAAACATTTACATTTTTCACACCGGTCGGTTCTTTTACATTTCAAAGGGGTTCATACTTCATATCAAAATATTAGATTTTCAAAATCATTCAATATTCAAGATAGAATATTATTCATACTAAAATCTCCATTTAAACCAGTTAAAATCTTGAAACAATTCCAACTTTAATAATTTGAATATTAAAATAGTTAACAGTATATTTAAAATAGTTTAGATATATAATTGAAATAGTTTGAAAATAAATAGTTTGTAATTAAAATAGAATTTATCAAATTTATTAAATATATAGTTAAAAAATTAAGTAATCTATAAAATAAATAGTAAATGTTAAAATGATTTATTTAAAGTAATTTATAAAATAAAATAGTGATAAAGTAAAATAGTTTATAAAGAAAAATAATTATTATTAAAATAGTTTATAAAATGATTTTGAAATACTATTGTTGGAATTAGAATCGTTTCTCTAACATTTTCAATTAAACTTGAAGTCAAATTTCAAAACTTCAATTCAACCAACTCAATTTTTAATAATTCCACCGATTAAAATTCCAATTTATATTCATTTCAATTTGATCAAATTAATTCAATAGTTACATAATCAAGTTCTCATTTTCAATGATTTCAATTTATAACAAATATCAAGTTCACAATTCATATATAATTCAAACCAATGTTGATTCATAACAAATTTCAAAGGTGGGTGAAACCATTCAATTTCAATAAATTCTATTTACATTTTATTTCACTTTATTTAGCTTCATTTACAATACTAATTTATTCTCCCTTTTTTGTTTATATTTCAAAATTCAAGGTTCAAGTTCAAGGAAAAATAAGTTATAAACATCGCTTATTTTGTCTTTAAAACAATATTTCAAAATTCATGGTTAAAACAAATTTTATTTAACCAACCGGTGTCCGTATATAATTTTCTATCCTATGGCCAAGTGATACTTAAATTTTAATTTTAGTATTTGGGAAAGGATATATATCATTTCAATCCAAATCAGGGTCATAGGTATTTATCATTTCAACCTACGTTCTTAATTCATTTTAATGATTAATCCCGGGTTTATTTGATGCCCGTAACATCTACGGTAAAGATTGGGATTAATCAACACAACAATGGTCATATATAAATAAATGTGAATAACAGGTAAATTCACACAATTAACATCAATATGTCAAACATATCAAATTCAAGTCATTCATCACATCAATACATACAAACAGTCAAATAGCATATAAATTTACCAATTATCAGGTGTCAGGTTTTAAAACATTAATTAAATGTCAAATTTTAACTTAACTGTAAAATTAAATCTAACAGTCAAATTTAATTACGCTATCGATGCAAATCAATATAAGTATGTAATTTAACTGTCAAACATCAATCCATACAATCATATCATGACATGATATTAATTTAACTAACAATCAACTATTTTAGTTAGGTGTGAGTTGAACTCACCTTCAGTGGCACAGAAATAGAGATGATAACAGAGAGGCGTAGAAATGAACGGCACTGAAACTTCAACGAACTGGACAAACAAATTATGGTCAAGACCAGTACAAACGTAGCGAAGTTATATCTCACAAAAAAAAAAAAAATATTTTTATATATATATTGCGCATGGAAGTCTAACCCAACTAAACAAATTATGTATGTCTAGTTTATAATTCCTATAGGTTACATTTCACAATAACCTTTCATGCTTACAACTTTATTTATATCATAATAATGGTCTCACTTTGACAAAATGCCTGGGTATAGTTTACATTCCTATCCAATATTATATGTACCAATAAATCTTAGCAAATGCCCTCTTTTTTTTTAGTATACACAAAATGCATATGCCCAGGCACAAAAAAGAAAACTTTGTTTCCTACTCTTCAAAAGTTTCAACACGCAAGTGTAAATGTACAACATAACTTAACAACATGTTCTTACACGCTTGGTGTATATTATTATAAGATTAACAAATGAGTCCATGCTACAGCAAAACTATAATCCTTTTTTTTATAAAACGCAAATATGAAATACCTGGTACTAATTTTCTTTATTCTTCCCAAAAGTTCACATGCATGTACAACATGTTTATAACTTTTAACTTCCTTCCACTACTTATAAAAAAATATATTATACCCATGATTGTACATGTGTTATGCATGGGGAAGGATGATATTTCCATGCTATAACAAACTTAGAAAAACTAAAAGTGTCCATTTTTTTTATTTGACAAAACATTTAGAACAACGTTGGTAATCAAAAATTTTTTTTTTAATAAAAACATGGCAGTTCGAATTGTAAGGGAAAAGAGGAGCATTTCAGAATGGGAAAGGTAGGCGAATCTTTGTTAAGGTTTCATATCAAAACAAAAGGAACAAAGTGAAGAAAAATAAACAAGTAGTAAGGCATGGGTTCGTTCGGAATTTATTCACAAACTTTTCAAATTTACGTATTTCGATGAGATAAAAAAAATAGATTAAAGAGAAATAATATTTTTAAATCAGCGTATTACCTGAAGATGTAGATCTACACACAAGAATTTAGACGGAGAAGAGAAGTTTGGAGGAAGAGAACGAATAGTCTTTTCTCAGTAAAAAAAGAAAAAGAAAAATAATATACAAAAAGGAACAACCATGTAAATGCTCTCTTAAGGCTTTTCAAATTTATTCCCCTTTTAACGTCAATAAATGGCTTTTCAAATTTATTCCCCTTTTAATGTCAATAAATGGATTTTCCAATTTATTCCCCTTTTAATGTTAATAAATGGATTTTCAAATTAAAAAAAAAAGAGACGGCCATTTTCATAGCAATGAACATGAAGAGATCTAAATTAGGTTAATATATAAGATCATTTATAGGCAGTGACATTCCAAAGGTAAATTAATTTATAAAATTTCAATTTCCTTTTATACACATAAAATTTAATACCAAACATCAATGAATTAATCCTAATCTAAACCAGGACTTAAATTAGTTATGGAATAAATGGCACATACTATAAATCTCAAATTAAATTACAACAATCACAATTGAGCATTTAATTCTAAAACAACCAATTTATTTTATTTTAGTCTTACAATTTCACTATAAATTTCCAATTTATAAATTATATTTTAAATTCACACTGGTTTTACGTTTTTATTTATAATTTATATCCCATGTAAACATACAATTTATTACTTATTAATTCACCACTTTACTTGTAGCATTCATTTTATTTCTACCTTACTATTATAACTACCACTTTTAATTTATAATAAGTGCGATACTTAATTGTATTGATTCTAGTTGGTAACCATATCAATACCAAATAGTTAATGTTTGATTTGTTCGTACTTTCCAATTTTTATAGCAACATAATATCCAAATATATATATTACAACACAATGTAAAATGCACATTAATCCATATATATATATATATATATATACATATCCTATGCATTGATTAGTTACCAAATCAATTGAATTTCAATTGTAAATTAAATAAATCAATTTCATCCAAACATTTTAATATTAATTACAAATTTCAATATTTATAATTACAAACCAATTGTAATTTCATTTACAATAACTACAATTTATTATTATTGTAAACAACTAGCATACATTACTTAATCAAATTAATTATGTTACAAATAAATTTACATAATTAAGTCATCAAATTTTGTTTATAACCATAAATACACAAAAATCATAATAAATTGAAAAATTAAATAATAGAGAATTACGGGTTGTTACATATTTAATATCAAACGTGATTTGGGTTTGTCGTGAATGGTGTCTTCATTAACACTGTTCTTGAACCCAATTGGGTAAAGATTAAATCTTTCTATTTAGATTTAATGAAGTGTAACAATTAAATAATAGTTAATTGGAATTGAATTAGAAAGTGATTTTGGGTTTGTCGTGAATCGTGTATTAGGTGACATTGGTTCTTTAACCCAGTTAAAGACAGGATATTGATTTTTGAGAAGATTAAAACTAAGTGGAGTTTTAATGAATCTTTAATTAGATTAAAGTGAATGAGGATGGAGTATCACCAGTTTTTCTCCAAAGCGATAGTTAAATCTTTAACTAGATTTGAACGTGAAATGGTAATTAATTCTACCGATAAAACCGTGTTGTTAGATATGGAGTATTACCAGTTTTGCCCCCATGGGATAAATAGTAGGGATTGAGAAATAAAATAAATAATTACTTCGGTGTGGTTCGCTAATCCCGACTAGTTTGGAAAACCTTAACATGGTTTGAAATGATATCCAAAGGAAGATTAAAGAATAAATTTAGAAGAAATTATCTTCGATAAAATTAATGGGAACCTTTCCCTAAGAATGTGAAATTTAGAAATTTACTGTAGGTTAGTTAAGAAGAATGGTTTCCTGGGTATTGATCTGATGTTGGTTTCGGCCTTCGGGGTTAATATTTGGGGAATTGTTCTCTTGCTAATTTACGGTTAGTGACTAATGGATTGGAATGAGGCGTATGTTGTGTTTGTGTAACATTTGTTTATTATATACGCGGGTTATTCGGAAAGGCCGGGTTTATACCCATTCTGAATAACCGATTCGACGATATGTCGAAGATGAAGACGGTGGTTGAAGACCGGAAGTCTTCACATCGTTTGGGTGATTACTGATGATCTTGATTGGGCTGTACACCCAAAATGAGGGAATCAGTTGGTGATCATCCAGACGTACTTGGAGATTGATGGATATGCGAGGAAAGTGCCTCCAGTTTCGTTCAGACCCAGAACGAACTTGTAAATGGACTATGTGTCTGACATTGGATTTTATTTTGTGTTGATTGATCTCTATTAAATATACATCTGTTTGGAGGTGGAGAATTTATTCTCTTGCTTAATGCCCTTCTCTGAGACGTACGAGCTCAGAGGTTGTATATCGATGGACATTAGTCGCATGGAGTGAATTGCCTGTGTGGCATGCCTAAGTGGAAAATGATCAAGGCTTTTGTTGAAAAGCAAAGTCTTGTGGTTGATGATCAAAGCACGGCCTGTGTGGCGTAGCTTTGTGTATAACGTGAATTCGCGAGCCTCACACCTCGGTATGAGTCAAAAACGGGATAGTGACTGCAGTGAGATCACGACTTTTCTTTCTAGCTATGGGTGGTGTCAGTGCTTAAACTGGCTGACATTTATATATATTTTTACCTATGTGGTTATTGGAAGGAGGTGCCTCAATTTTAGGTCTGTTAGGACCGAGAAACGTGTGTTCAGGAATACTAATCCATAAACGTAAGTGTGGATCGGCCCTGAAGCATCCGAGGGTTACCGAGGGAGAGTAGTCCTGAGACATTTGCTAGAGTGTCTCGAAGCGGAGAGGAGCTTGCCCCTTGCCTCGACTCATGATGGAATCCAATTTCCAATCCGTGATAATTCAGTTTTATTTGTAGAGCCTAGTATTGGTGACATAGTAGATGGTAGTTATGCCGCCTATGATTGATACTTATGATTGAAATTGTTTTGACACTATACACTTATAGTAATATCTGAATAATGTGTTTTTAAACGTATCAAGCATTCTTTGGCTATTATAAAGGAAACCCTATCCTCCGGCTTGCGTTGCATTGTGTGATGGGACCTGGGTCTTATAATAGCTTCATTTTTCTTTATTTAGCATTGCGCCGTTTTTTTTATGCACTGGTATTCTTGGGAGGAAACCCATTCCGTGTTATACGGCGTGGTCCCTTGATTTACCTAAGTTTAAAAATAAAGATTAATAACTGTTTTAGTTCTCACACCAGTCACATGACTGACCTGGAGTTTATTGTTTTAACCTAAACTCTGGTGCCCTTATTTTCGACACGGGCAGCTAGTAGTTTTAGTTTTGCAGATTTATATTCACAGGATCATGATTTACAACTGGAACAATGCTCGGAAAGCTCTGTATCCTTGCATTACTTTCAGTTGTGTTTTGTATTATTTTTCCGCTGCAGTATTGTATTTAAATCTCTAATATTCTTTGTTGTATTATATTTATTCATACTCTGTATATTCTTGTATTCTGATGGACATGTTGTAATAAACAATGAAATGTTCTTCTGTTTGTGTTCTGATTTGTCTTGTCCTCAAAGTAATTCGTTCTTTCCTTAACGGGGAAGTTACGGGTTATCACAGCTGGTATCAGAGCTTTGGTTTACAGAGCTCGAGAACAAGACACATTAGAACCGAACGATAGAATCCATCAGATATTGGATTAGTATTATCCAATTAGAATGACTCGTTAGAGATAGGATCAATAGAGTCCTAGAACCAGTGGAAATAGTGAAATTTTTGAAATAATAATTTGAAAACAAACTTTGTTTTGAAAATTAAAATCAAGTATACGTATTTGAATATTTTATTTGTATTGAATTTGGACAATCCAATGTATAAAGATTTTGCATATACGCGTCATGAACGTATATTCGAAGTTTTAATATACTGGATAGATATGGAATTACACTCTAGTCATCCGGGGACAATTCTGGTGATGTCGCGACATCATCAGTATTTGTGTTCGAGTTTCGAAGGTGTGATATCTATATATTTCCACCAGGCTGATGTGAGAACCAAAATATAGCTAGAATACATTGTTGTGAATTGGCATCAAAAATGTGATTTTTGTATATATATCAAAATTATAATTTTGAAACGATAATCCACTAATTGATTGTTGGTTGTGCTGTTTAATTGTTGGTTTCATTTATTTGAAATTTTGAACCATTAGGCCAAATTGAATCAAATATTGAACTGTATTGAAAAATGATTACAAAAGCATGCATATACATGTACTTACATTGAACAGGTCATAGCAAGGAGGCTAGAGCAGAAGAATAAAATTGTTTGCCCGACAAATAGGTACATGTTTACAAATTTATTGGGTTTGGATGATTTTATGAGCCGATTGGCTTTTTCTTTTTCTTATGGATTGAAGAAGGCCATAGGAGGCTATATGAAATATCCCGAAGTCCCCGGTGCAGGGGAGGTTATGGCGAAATTTTTCGAAAATTTAGGGTGTTAGTGTAACAACCTGTATTTTTAATAACCTGTTAAGATATAAATTGAGGCAGAATTTAATTTAAAAATCTGAATCAAGGGGAAACGGGCTGTGCCATTGCGTTCGTCTCGGAAAAATACGCGAAATAGAGTCCGAGTTTTCGAAAATCGGAGTCCGTATGACCCAGTTAAGGCCCATTGAAGTTTTCAGAAATTTCCATATTAAAAACAGATTTAAATTTTAAGTTAAAAACAAGGGTTAGGGCACAACTGGCGTCAGCGGGAAAACTCCCGCCAAGACCCCCAAGTCGACAGGCATGTCGACAGGGGTCTAAGGGTGTCGACAGCCCTGTCGACACGGGGTGGCCGGGCAGTTTTGCCTGGCGCACCATTTCTGATCTGGGCTTGGTTGTGTGGCTTGGTTCTGGAGAATTCCGAAATCTGATGGACCTAATTTAACTAAGGGTTAATCCTAAGGCTAATATCACTCTAATCTTCTATAAATATGACCCTAATCCTACCCTAAAACCCCATTATTCATTCTAGCAACCAAACTATGTCAAATTGATTTCTCAAATGGCCTCCACTTAAAAACCCTAGCCTCCACACTCTTCATAAATCATTCCTATGAAGATTATGATGTTCATACAAGCATTTCTAAGTTGTATGAATGATCATTAGCTTGCATACATCATCAAGTTGCAAGTTTTATTTGCTAAGCTATAGTTTTTGGGATTTTTGTTAAGGGTGTTTCTTATTGGAGCTTTGTTTTGGGTTTTTATGCTTGCATAAAGGGCTTCTCAATCTTTACTTGTGGATTTGTGTCTTCATAATATTTGTAAGCCCTCTTACCTTCATTTTAGAAACTCTAAAGTTAATATGTGATGAAAGTTGGGATTTATGCATGTTTAATAAGTTATGCATGCTTATGCGAGTTCACTATGCCATGTTACACATGTTTAATAAGTTATGCATGCTTATGCGAGTTCACTATGCCATGTTACACATGTTTAATAAGTTATGCATGCTTATGCGAGTTCACTATGCCATGTTACACATGTTTGATAAGTTATGCATGTTTATGCAAGTTCACTATGCCATGATTTGCAAGTTTAACAAGTTATGCATGTTTATGCAAGTTCACTATGCTAAGTTATGCAAGTCCAACATGTTATGCATGTTTATTATGATATGTAAGATTCATCATGTATGTTGTGCCAAGTTCCCTCTTTCTATCCTTTATGCGTTATAACGAATATGTAAGCGAAAGAATGACGTTGGGGGGTTTGGGTAAAACTTAAAATACATGAAAATATAAGATTGGGAATTTACCTATTAAGTTAGGTCTACCCCTTGGGAATTTACCTATTAAGTTAGGTCTACCCAAGTATTTGTTAAACTTGTAATTATGTTTTGAAAATAAAGTGGACATGACACTTAGAAAACATAAGTGTGGCCAACTCGAGGTTGGGTTGAGTTTGTAGCGTAATTCTACCCGGAACCTACCGGCTTAACTAGTGGCTACAAACAATAGGATCCAATGTGAGAAGTTGGTCATGTGGTGCCAAGACCCGAGGTTAGACCAAGTTGTGGTGTAAATCTACCCGGAATCCACCGGCTTAACTAGGTAACCGCAACAAAGTCTAATGTGAGAGGTTAAGGCACAATTAAATTAATTAATGCCTCATGATTAGGGTTAAGTCATGGCCCACTAATACTTAACCAATTTTGGGGATACGAGGGATTAAATGGGGTTAAGTGGTGAACTGTTGGTTACACTTAACTAATTTAATCCATGATTAGTGAGGGGTTAAACCACACTTAACCCTCTTAGAAAACCCTAGCAACGTGGTCTGTTCCAGCAGTAATCCCAGTTTGGTATCATTCACAACCCTAGAGGCTAAGCTAGGGCGGGGCACGATTACTGGACTGATGTAAGCGACC
The DNA here is from genome assembly GCA_030737875.1 of Allium sativum. Lineage (NCBI taxonomy): Eukaryota > Viridiplantae > Streptophyta > Magnoliopsida > Asparagales > Amaryllidaceae > Allium > Allium sativum. Next base: position 43,439,600 of record CM060913.1, read on the forward strand.
AAAGCGACGGCTGAGTGGTACAGCGGTGCGGGTCCAGGCGGGCTACGGACGTGCACGTAGTCCGGTGTTGGACAAACTCGAGGCACGGGTACCAGTAGGTTTAGACTGTGCATTATTGCTTAGGTGTCTGGGGTTGACACCTGAGGGCTTGATACACCCGAAGGTGGACCCAGCACAGTCTGACTACAACCATATGTGGGCCGTATGGACACCAACACTTGACGTGTTAGGTTTATAGGGAGCCGATCGACTAGACCGTTGGGCTGGACCTTGTATTAAGGTCACCTCATGTTATTGGGCCAAAGTTTGGGCTGAGGGATCACTACCTGTTATTTTAGTTTGCTAGTACACTGTGGTGCAAAGCTTAATCTTCTTTATGTGATGACACCTTTATCTATTGCCAGTATGTTCATCTCAGTTTCCATCATGATGCTAACTTTATTAGTTTATAGACTGATCGTAGTAGGGCTTACCAGTCTTTTTGACTGACCTGTTTTCTTTCGCTTCTTTTCTTCCGTTCCCCCCCCCCCTCCCAGGTTCTCAGGGAGGGAATAGTGGTGCTTAGCTTGGATCGCTTGCTTGTTTGCTGGATAGCTCATGTATGTCTGGACATTGAGCTCGCTATGGTTTATCATCTTTATTTTGGGGATAGCACTATGTATTTCAGTATTTCTGTTTATGATGTACTAGACATGTTTATTTTGGCAGTTGACTTTATGATGTACTAGACTTGTTTTGAGATGGTTTGAGATATTCCGCTGTTTTATTCTCACTTACTCTGTTTTACATATATATTTATGTTCTTGTTCTGCCTTGATATATCATTATGCATGCTTACCCACTCCTAACGCCCCCCAGAAGCTAGTGCCCCCGAAAGAGTGACCCTAGCGGAGGTGGGGTGTTACAGTTAGCCAAACTTTTTGAAAAAATTGAAAAGTTCTTAGAAACTAAAAAGTTGAAGGACTTAAGCCGTAAAGAAAATAATGGAAGTTGAGTTGATTAGTTAAACAACTTTCAGCTTCGTTCCTTTTCGGGGACGAAAAGTTTTAAGTAGGAGAGATTGTAATAACCCGGAAATCTGAGCCAATTTAAAAATTTTATTTTGCAATTTCGATGAATTTTGAATATTTAAAATGAATTATTTTAAATAATATCAACGAGAAATTTGTTTTGAAAAGAAAGAGAACGTATATATTTATATAGATCGTCGTTAGAATATATATTTTTTTATAATTATAAAAGGAACAAACTTTAAACCAAAATTAAGCTAAAGGAAAATGCTAAATGTAATTAGCATTATATTCAGTTTTTTACACTACACGAAAATGCAAGTTTTAACTAGCATTATTCAGTTTTACACTACAGAAAATGCTAATTGTATTTAGCATTGTCCTTCAGCCTAATTTTTTTTCAAAGTTTGTCCTTCAGCATAAAAATAAAACTTTACATCTTTCACACTAATTTTTTTTCAGACTTTGTTCTTATGTCTATTTTCCACTTTTTAAAAAACACTCCACTCTTTGAAAATTTGTTAAGAGGCTACACAAACATATTATTTCACATTACTCAATATTCCTGAATTGTCCCTTCAAATTAGATTTAAAGAAACTTATTCGATAAGGGAAACCGAATTAAAATAAGCAATTCGTCATCACTGCATCGAATGTAGCACTTAATCAATTATATATGTATTTGATAGTGATATGTCAAATAATAATAATAATTTCGATGTATTGCCTCCGTAATTATAAAATTAGGCATGTTTATATCGACAAAAAAAAAGTTTGATCCAATTCCTCAAAAAAGCTTATCCTTTAGGATTTAAAAAAATCGATATATGCGAATAAAAAAATACTACAGCCCTTGCAGTATTTGTTAAGGTAAAATTACCTTTATTTATTAAGGGGTAAATGGATAATACGGTAAAACTACATTAATTTGTTAAGGGGCTACTTTCGTTATTGGCACTCCCTTTAACAATTTTTGAAGAAAAAAAAATTGACCCCTCGCTTAACAATATTTGGGGTGTCAATAACTAATACCTATTTAAATATTTTCTATAATCAATTTTTTTACCATTCATTTCATATGTCAATTAATGGGGACCACGATGCTCCTGCACAGTGACCCACTCCCTCTCCTTTTTCTCTCACCATGGCAAAGAACCGCAAGTCCAGATCTTGGTTTTCTCCTTCTTCAAGAGCGCGCCCAGCCACTTTCACCAGACTTGGTGGGAAATTCTCCTCTCCACACTCTGTTGGCTCTCCTTCTGAGTCAGTTTCCCTGTCCGGTTCTTCTCAGAAAGTTGATGAAACTGTGCATGCTGCTATCAATCCTTTTATCTTCGTGGTTGATGAAATTTCGAAATGGCACTATTCAGCGCGTCCCGCTGCTTTCATTCCCTTTTTGTAAGTCCCCTTTATCCCCTCTCCTTGCAACATTACAAAGTGAATGGCCTGTATTGGGTTCTCTGCTAAGTAATGTTGTTACTAAGGGTGGGCGCGGTTCGGTTCAGTGCGGTTTGGACCTCAAATCGTTTCCGCACCGCATCAAACAGTTTTAAAAAAATACAAACCATTATAGTAACCGTTCAAATGGTTCGGTTTCGGTTCGGTTTCGATGTAATACAGTCTAGTTTTGGTTCGGTTCGGTTTGAACCCGTATTAAATATGAAAAAAGAGAATTGCTTCCATCAGCAATCAATTTACGATTGTATGACATTGTGCCACCCGAATGTTAAAACACATAGTGTTATCTTGAATTGATATAACTACAAGATATGCTGAAAATAGAATATATATCATTAAAATAAAAAGTTAGATAGGAATTTGTTAATTTTTTTATCATAACATTACCGAAGTAGCTATGCGGTTCGGTTCGGTTTAATATGGTTTGGTAATAGTTCAAACCGCAACTGAACCGTATCATTACGGGTCGGTTCAATTTGGGTTGTTGTTTTAGAAATAGAATCTGGTGCGGTTTTCTGCACCGTTTTTGCGGTCCGGTCTGGGCGGTTTCCGCATTGCGGTGCGGTTTATGCCCACCCCTAGTAGTTACTGTCGAATCTTTGAATGAAACTGGAAAAACAGAAATGAGTGTATCACCTGGTCTAGTAAGTGGCATTGGTCGGCCTGTTGATGTAGCTAGTCCGGTGTGTGTTGGATTGAAGTCAGAGTCCCCTAATGCTCTCAATCCAACTGATAATTAAATCTGCTCGAAAGGTGTTTGTATTAATGCCAAAGTGAGCTCTCCAAGGGATAATTGGACTTCTCCCTTCGTTGTCCTTCTGCTTAGTGCAAGGAATTATAGGCCTACATTATTTCGTTATCCCGTTTACCGAATCTGGCTCAAATCCGCATACTGAGCTACTTGTTGAAGCTGCTTCTTTTTGGAGGAACCAGCTAGTGGATTTCTTCCTTGATGCGTCCCCCGGACGTTGATATGTTCCTTGCATGTCGTAACATGTGGATACTACATAGCGAGTTGCAAATCATGCCAGTAGATGGTATGTTTTACTTCATGTTTTTGTCTGATGAGGAAAGAATTAAAGTGCTAGAAGCTGTCCCTTCCATTATTGGTGGAAAACCATTTGTTTTACAACATGGAATCCCTCTATTGATAAAGCTAGAGAGCAAGTACTATCGTTTCCAGTTTGGACACAGTTTACGCACGTTCCTTCATCTGTACAAGCTTAAATATTTTGATTCTAATACAATAGCAGGAAGGAATCTAGTCTATGCTAGAGCGCTAATTGAAATTACTTTAGATGGATGCCTTCCCTCATAGATTAAAGTATACGTCGATAACCACATTTACTTGGTAGATGTGAACTATTAGTGGAAACCCGACATACATTCTACTTGTAAGTCCTTTGGACATGTTGCAGATTCTTGCAAAGTGGCGGCTGATGGACCTATTACGGTGAAGATTCCTCTTTCGAAGCCACCTTCTAATCGTGTGGTTCCAAGATTTCTTTGGTGGATTCGCATCCTACTTCTTCACAGGTCATTTGGATGATGTTGTGGATCATGTTCTCCCATCTTGCCTGATCCCGTTAATTCAGATCAATTTGGCAATATTGGTATTACAAAAGAAACTAGATTTATCTATTCAGAAACTGAGAGAGAATTGATCCACACAGTTTCTAAGATGCACTTTGCGATAGATGACATCTACTACTATAAGTATATTAGTGACATTATTGATGACCGAGAAAAAAATTATCGTCGGATAGTGTAGGATCTAAAATTAACCCTAGAAGGGGGTGAATGGGGTTTATCGCAGATTTTCACAGAGTAATTAAAAATAACAGCACATATAATAATCAGAATAAATGCGGAAAATAAATAACACACAGATATACCCAACTTCGGCAAAACCCTCCCTTGTAAACTCGCGATACTCGCTCCTAATTGTTCTTAACCCTACACTCAAAACCCTGCACTGGTTTCTATCCCCGAAACCATATTTCCCCGAATTACAAATCCCGTAATTCGTCTCCAAGAGATTTTACAGATCTAGAAACTGATTGATGGTTTGTAAACTGAAAAACAATTCAAAATGTAAAAAAACAAAACCCTAGATTTTAAAACCCTAGAAATTGAAACAAGGGTTATCCCCTTTATATGAAAACTTGGCCGGCCCTTCTTTAATTGCCTCACCACTTCACTTTAGCCCGATCTCTTTTCTCTGAAATAAAAAATGGCAGCGGCTTTGCTAGGGTTTACTGAAATTTCCCAAATTGATTCGATACTTGATGAATTTCTTAGTCTTTGATGCACGAGACCCTTGATGCTCTATCATCTCTGATGTTCTTCAATTTGTAGTCGCGATCTCTTTTAATTGAGTTGAAGAATCCAAGTACTCTACTTTTTCCTGGTATGAATTCAATTCAGATTTTTGATTTTAGCTTGTTTGAACTTGGATAATTCTGGCCAGTGATGAATTGGTGTCTTTAAATAGGATTTAAGATCCGAGATATTCTCATTAGATTCAGTCTTGATATATCCATGAATTTTTTGCTCATGAAATCTTCATGGTTTTGAATTGGTCTTAAGTGTTTATTGCCGTGAGTTCTAGAATTTGAATTTTCCTTGATTTTGAATTCGCATGCTTTTCTCCTATTTTTGCTCTGCTCATATATGTTTCTGAAAACTTGCTTGATAGATCTTCGACTTTCAATTTGTCTTGTATTCTCCTTTGAACAGAAACAACACTTGAACTCACCAGATAATTTTGCACTGAATTTTTTTGTCTGCTTCATCATAGTTTGTACAATTTATCTATATAATGTATTACTATTGGGTTTGTCCTTTTGAATGAATCATTTCTGGAAATAATTCAAAAACATTGCTATGCTCATTAAAACAGATTTTTAATAAACGAAATCTCATCAAAGTCTGCTGCATTGAATGTATGTAAATCTGGAAACAAATAATCTTGATTTGCCAACTCTTGAACCATAAATTGAACTTGTCAAAAAAACATTTTTTTTGATTGACAAATTTCATTTCTGGAGATAAAAATGAACTTTGATTGATTCTCTCCTTAAACATCCCCTGTTGAATTTGTACTGTCATATTTGATTCCCAAAAAGAACATGTTTTGGCTTAACACTGAATAACAATTTATTGCCCATAATCAATTTGTCATTGCTGTTTTGATGCATATATTCATCACAATGCCTTGATGTTGAATCATTGCTGCATGTACCATTTATAACCCTGCCTTGTGCTTATTTAACATTCATGGTGTGATGTACTTTGCTCCATTATTCATCTTCGAGCTGTTGTACACCATTTCCTATATATACTGACTGCACTATTGAACTTGACCCCATGAATCTGAAAACTGCTCTTGTATGCTTGTTGAAACTTGAATGTACACTTCCACTTGTATATGTTCACAATTTTGTAACTTGTTTGACCTTGGTGTTGAGTTGCTGATGAACACATGATCCTGAAATGTTGATGCAACTGTGACTTGGCAATCTTTTGTATTTGGACACTTAACACTTGACACTTTCTTCACCATATAGCTATTACACCATGTTTTTGCCAAGTGCCATGTTAGTCCATGATGTTTCATCATGCACCTTGTATATATTTGCATTAGTTACCCTGTTTGTGCACTTGCGCACTTTGAATCACTTTGCTCGACCTTGGAATAGAATTGACACTAAGTACTTTCTCTTGCATTGCAAACTTACTGGGTACACCTGCTTTGTCTCACTATTTGTACCTTGACCTTGGGCATGAGTATAGATAACATATTTTGATTTTTCCACTCTTACTGTAGCACTATTCTTGAACTTGGAAAGTGATACATAGTGCTCATGTTTGGGAACAGATCCTTTGCACTTGTTGTACTAGAATTGTTGCGTTGACCTTAGACCATTTTTGATTGCAGAAATGCTTTATTTTGTATTAGCTGCCCTGAACCTGTTTTGTTGTTGTGGCCTTTACTATCTAAAATCTGCCCTCCTTCTTATGTTGATCATGCTACCTTAATGTGCTTTGATTATTTTTGTCCATTTTCAGTTTGCTTTTGTTCTTGGTTAATTTTTTTAATGTGCACTCAGTCGAGATGGTCCTTGTGGCTACTCCTCAGTTGCTCGCTGATTTTTGATTGGCGCGGCAGTGCGCACGTGTATATTTGTACACGTGTGTACATGCAGCCATCAGACAATTTTTCCTGTCCCTGCATATCAAACCAAGTCTAGAAAAATGATGAGAAACACACCGTAATTCTAAGGCAAATAAAATTTTAAAATAAATTTTTATTTGTTTTTACTGAATTTTATTTTTGTTGCAGTCTATTGTGTGTGTTGTTCTGTATGTGACAGGTTTACACAAGGTGGACTGGATTGGAGCACGTGAAGACTCAAAAGACTGAAGACAGAGTGTTAATGTGTGTGTATATGTAAATATACTGAGTGATGAGTGATGTATGTAATGAGGAATCTGTATATATGAAATCGATTATAGACGTGAATAAAATTGTACTGTCATTTGTAATAAACATATTTGATTGAAATAAAATATTAATTTATTGTGTTATATTCAATCTGTCTATTTTTATTTGAATTCCCTCAATATTACAATTTCATGTGTGATGTGTCTTGTCAGAAATATTCAAACATATTTAAGTGAACTGTAAATAGTGGAATTATAAATAGTTGTACTGTTTGAATGTTTGAAGTATAATATTTAATTTAACTAAAATACTGTACGAATATATGAATGTCTGTATAGTCGTATTCTATTTAAACATAAATATTATATTCTTGTCTGTGATGTATAAATAGAACAGTACAGTAACAAACACATTTAAAATAATATTTATTTGGTTGTTATGATCGAACAAAAATCATATAATTGTGTATACAACTACGTCATATACAACAATCTCCCCCTTTTGATGATGACAAACAAATAAAAGATTTTGAATGGGTTTGAACGTGAAATATATTACTCTCCCTATTTGTATGCTCCCCCACAACTGAAACCCCCTATATTATGTGGAAAATAATTGAAATTCAATTGACCATTCTGCCCCTAGATATTTAATTTCCAATCTTAAAATATTTTTGAATTAAATACTCATTAATCAAAATCTTGACAATTCCCCCCCCTTTTGTTATCATCAAAAGGATAATAGAAATCGAAGCAGTGATGAATATAGACTAAAATATAAATTCGAATTAAGAGAGAGAATATATATCGTAAAACCAATTTAATCAAACAAAAGTCATAATAATCTTTAAATCAGAAGCAAAATTTTACTTTCAGAATGAATGGATTTATGATGGATTTTATAGAATGAGGAGAGTTCAATAAAATTGAATATTTGAATATGAATTACAAAGATTTTAAATAAGCTTAAAATGTGTTAAGCACTTGTTAATCACGCATAGCCCAAAGGTCTTTTAAATGGGGTTAGTAGTAACTTAACTTTATCCTCTCTAATGAATTCCACCCATGCACAGCCCAAAGGTCCTTTAAGAGAGAATGGAAGCACATAGAGATTAAGGTAATTCCCCAACGCATAACCGCGAGGACTTTTAAATGGGAGTGAATACCAAGGATAATTTATTTATTTATTTATTTTAGTTTTAATTCCAAGAATAATTAGAACTCCCCAAATTAAATAAAACCATGATGAATGGCAGAAATATGATAGATATAGATGATGGTCGTGAAATAAGCTCTAATTCAAAGATATTATAAAATCTGTCCAAACATCATGAGATTTAAAACAACATCTCCTCTAGTTATGAATTATACCATAGTCACAACTCATCACAATTTCATAAATCTATTAATAATTTTGATGAGTCACAAAACAGTTCAAATCAATCAATAATTTCAATTTTTGAATAAATAATCAAAAATAATTTTAAAATTAAAAATATTAATTTCATGACGGGTTTTGAAAATATCAATGCTGATTGTTCCAAGACAATTTTAAAAACACTTATATATTTAATTCAAATTGCCTATGAATTTTAATATCATTTAATCACCAACACACTTAAAACAAATTAAATCAATTTCCTTATCAGAGCAGCACAAGATCATTTTCAAAGCAAGAATCATAAGTGACATTCTAAGAGAATTTTAGGCAAGCAAGCACAAGATTCAACGATCAAATCTGAAGATCAAATTTTTATAATCCAAGAATATCAACAATCAATAACGATTGATTTCAAAATTAGCCAAGTAAAAAATAAAGAAAATAAAAACTAAAAAGGTATTAAAATAAAAATACGAGTTTAGAGATCATACCTGACTTACCATAATCGATGTGATCCAATGAATCTCCAACTCTGAATCTATGGCTAAGGAACTTCAAACAATTCAATAAAATGGAACAATTTGAATTTTTATCTTTTAAACACAATTGTTCCTTAGCCTATCCCCGGTACCTAAATGTTTATAGGATCAAGTGGTCTAACAAAAATTGTTTTACCACTCTTATCTTCGTTTACACGTTTTGGTACCCAAACCCGTTTATATAACAATCCATTACTATCCACTAGTGTACCCTTTGGAACCCAAATTCGTTTAGATTTATCCAATTTCATTTTGTTATTTTTTGAAATCCAAATTCGTTTAATTGAATTGTTTCAAAACAAGTTTTCATATTGTTCATGATTTAAAAACCTTTTGAAATTATTAGAGTTCAAAATTTCAATTTGATCAATTTCAAAGCCATTTAAAGGATTTTGTTAGGATTTTGTTTTTCAACTGGATCAAATCCAAAACCAAGTCCCTTTTTATTCTAAACAAAAAATTGATTTTTAACAACATATTCAACGATTTCTCTCCTTTAGAAAATTTAGTCAAAGCTGACTCAAGTCGTTGAATTTTAAATTTAAGATCGCTATTTTCTTTCATTAAATTTGAACAATGATTAATAGCGATTTTCCTCTTTTCAGCATCAGTTTGTTTTAAAATCAATTTTTCGTTTTCAAGTGATTTGATTTTAGCATTGGACTTAGAAATTTCAAATTGTTTTCGCTTTTCAAAATCAATTTTTTCAAATTCTTTAAGCTTTTCAATTTCCTTTTCAAAATCACGTTTCACTTTTAAGTAACTCAAAATCAGTTTTGAATTTCAAAGTATCATTACTCAAAAATTGACATTTTTCGCATTCTGAAAATGGTGAATTCTTAACTTTTTCAAGTTTTCTTTCTAAAATGTTATTTTCTTGAACTAGTTTTGACCTATCAGATTTCAATTTCTTAACTTTTAGTTCAAGAGAATCATTGGTTTTTGTGAGATCGTGACACATTACAATTAAATCTTTGTAAGTAAAATTCGATACCTCGCTTGAATCCTCTTCGTTACTTTCTGAATCATATCGTGCCATAAGACACAAATTAGCTACCACTTCATCACTTTCAGAAACTTCTTCTCCTTCCTCGTCATCCCATGTAGCAGCAAAAGCCTTCTTCTTTCTTCTGAACTTCTTCTTCTTTTCATTTTTAAGCTGTGGGCAATTTGGTTTGATATGTCCAGGTTTCTTGAAATTGTAGTAAAACACTTCATCGTCTGAACTTTCTGAACTTTCGGATTTGATAGTTTTCTTCTTTTGTGGCTTGTAGTTTCCTTTGGCTCACTTTCTCAAAACCATGGCTAGCTCTTCAGTGGGATCACCATCATTACTTTCAAAAGAATTATTTAGAGCAATCATTTTTTTCATTGATTCAGAATTCTTTTGATCTTCTCTTGCTTTTAACTCCATCTCGTAAGTGATCAAATTTCTGATCAACTGTTCCATGCTTATTTTATTCAGTTCTTTTGATTCTTGAATTGCCGTCACTTTTGCTTCATAATTCATTGGTAGCACTCTCAATATTTTTCTGATCAATTCCACTTCGGTATAGGTTTTTCCAAGAGCTTTTGCATTGTAGACTAGTGACGAGAAGCATCCATACATCTCTTTTATATCTTCATCTCTTTGCATAGAGAAATTTTCATATTCGTTGCTGAGTAAAGCGAGATGAGATTCCTTCACTTGAGATGTTCCTTCGTGTGTGACCTCCAACGTATGCCATATTTCCTATGCAGTTTCACAATGAGAAATTCAATTAAATTCTGTTTTATCAAGAGCACAGATTAAAGCACTCATTGCTTTGGCATTAGTTGAAGATAATTATTTATCATTAGCATCCCAACTGTCTTTTGATTTCGTAACTTCAATACCATTAACAATAACAGTGGGAGTCCTATAACCCGTTTTGATAATATCCCACACATCATAATCAGATGAACTCAAATAAATTTTCATCCTAGCTTTCCAATAGGCATAATCAGTTCCATTAAACATTGGTGGCCTAGCTATGGACTGACCCTCAGAAAAAGCGTTATTAGACAGATTCATGACTCTATAGTTAAAATAAAATAAAAAATATCTGCTCTGATACCACTTGTAGGATCAAAAATTTACCCTAGAGGAGGGGGTGATGGGGTTTATCGTAGATTTTCACAGAGTAATTAAAAATAACAGCACAGATAATAATCAGAATAAATGCGGAAAATAAATAACACATAGACATACCCAACTTCGGCAAAACCCTGCCTACTGCTGCATTCCCCAAGGTTTCTAATAGGAGGTAAAAAAATCTCTACGCTTACAATCCACTGTAAACTCGCGACACTCGCTCCCAACTGTTCTTAACACTACGCTTAAAACCCTGCACTGGTTTCTATCCCCAAAACCAGATTTCCCCGATTACAAATCCCGTAATTCGTCTCCCTTAGATTTTACAGATCTGGAAACTAACCGATGGTTTACAAATAAAAAAACAATTCAAAATAAAAAACAAACAAAACACTAGATTTTAAAACCCTAGAAATTGAAATAAGGGTTATCCACTTTATATGAAAACTTGGTCGGCCCTTTTTTAATTGCTTCACCACTTCACTTTAGCCCGATCTCTTTTCTCTGAAATAAAAAATGGCGGCGGCTTTGCTAGGGTTTACTGAAATCTCCTAAATTGATTCGATACTTGATGAATTTTTTAATCTCTGATGCACAAGACCCTTGATGCTCTATCGTCTATGATGTTCTTCAATATGTAGTCGCGATCTCTTTTAATTGAGTTGGAGGATTCGAGTACTCTCCTTTTTCCTGGTACGAATTCAATTCAGATTTTTGATTTTAGCTTGTTTGAACTTGGATAATTCTGGCCAGTGATGAATTAGTATCTTTAAATAGGATTTAAGATCCGAGATATTCTCTGATTTCTCATTAGATTCACTCGTGATATATCTGTGAATTTTTTGGGCATGAAATCTTCATGGTTTTGAATTGGTCTTAAGTGTTAATTGCCGTGAGTTCTAGAATTTGAATTCGCATGCTTTTCTCCTATTTTGCTCTGCTCATATATGTTTCTAAAAACTTGCTTGATAGATCTTCGACTTTGAATTTGTCTTGTATTCTCCTTTGAACAGAAACAACACTTGAACTTGCCAGAAAATTTTGAGCTGAATTTTTTTGTCTGCTTCATCATAGTTTGTGCAATTTGTCTGCATAGTGTATTGCTATTGGGTTTGTCCTTTTGAATGAATCATTTTTGGAAACAATTCAAAAGCATTGTCGTGCCCATTAAAACAGTTTTTTAATAAATGAAATCTCACCAAAGTCTGCGGCATTGGCTATATGTAAATCTGGAAATAAATAATCTTGATTTGCCAACTCTTGAACCATAAATTGAACTTGTCAAAAAACATTTTTCTTGATTGAGAAATTTCATTTCTGGGGATAAAAATGAACTTTGATTAATTTTTTCCTTAAACATCCCCTGTTGAATTTGTACTTTCATATTTGATTTCCGGAAAGAACATGTTTTGGCTTAACATTGAATAACAATTTATTTCCCATAACCAATTTGTCATTGCTGTTTTGATGCATGTATTCATCACAATGCTTTGATGTTGAATCATTGCTGAATGTACCATTTATAACCCTGTCTTGTGCTTATTTTACATTCATGGTGTGATGTACTTTGCTCCATTGTTCATTTTAAACCTGTTGTACACCATTTCCTGTATATACGCTGACTGCACTATTGAACTTGACCCCATGAATCTAAAAACTACTCTTGTATGCTTGCTGAAACTTGAATGTACACTTCCACTTGTATATGTTCACATTGTGTAACTTGTTTGACCTTGGTGTTGAGTTGCTGATGAACACATGATCCTGAAATGTTGATGCAACTGTGACTTGGCAATCTTTTGTATTTGGACACTTAACAATGGACACTTTCTTCACCATATAGCTATTGCACCATATTTTTGCCAAGTGTCATGTTAGTCCATGATGTTTCATCCATGCACCTTGTATATATTTGCATTAGTTACCCTGTTTGTGCACTTGCGCACATTGAATCACTTTGCTCGACCTTAGAATAGAATTGACACTGAGTACTTTCTCTTGCATTGTAAACTTTCTGGGTACACCTTCTTTGTCTCATTGTTTGTACCTTGACCTTGGGCATGAGTATAGATAGCATATTTTGATTTTTCCACTCTTACTGTAGCGCTATTCTTGAACTTGGAAAGTGATACATAGTGCTCATGTTTGGGAACAGATCCTTTGCACTTGTTGTACTAGCATTATTGTGTTGACCATAGACCATTTTTTATTGCTGAAATGCTTTGTTTTGTAATAGCTGCCCTGAACCTGTTTTGTTGCTGTGGCCTTTACTATCTAAAGTATGCCCTCTTGCTTGTGTTGATCATGCTACCTTAATGTGCTTTGATTAATTTGTCCATTTTCTGTTTGCATTTGTTCTTGGTTAATTTTTTAATGTGCACTGAGTCAAGACGGTCCTTGTGACTACTCCTCAGTTGCTCGCTGATTTTTGATTGTAGGGGCAGTGCACACGCGTATATTTGTACACGTGTGTACATGCAGCCATCAGACAGTTTTTCCTGTCCCTGCAAATCAGGCCAAGTCTAGAAAAATTATGAGAAACACACCGTAATTCTGGGGCAAATAAAATTTTAAAATAAATATTTATTTGTTTTTATTGAATTTTATTTTTGTTGTAGTCTACTGTGTGTTTTCTTCTGTATGTGATAGGTTTGCACATGGTAAATTGAATTAGAGCACGTAAAGATTCAGAAGACTGAAGACAGAGTGTCAGTGTGTGTGTATATTTGAATATACTGTGATGAGTGATGTATGTAATGAGGAATCTGTGTATATGAAATCGATTGTAGATGTGAATAAAATTGTACTGTTATTTATAATAAACAGATTTGATTGAAATAAAATACTATTTTATTGTGTTCAATTCAATCTGTCTACTTTTATTTGAATTCCTTCAATATTACAATTCCATGTGTGATGTGTCATGTCAGAAATATTCAAACATATTTAAGTGAATTGTAAATAGTGGAGTTATAAATAGTTGTACTGTTTGAATGTTTGAAGTATAATATTTAATTTAAATAAAATACTATATGAATATATGAATGTATGTACAGTCGTATTCTATTTAAATATAAATATTATATTCCTATCTTTGATGTATAAATAGAACAGTACAGTAACAAACACATTTAAAATAATATTTATTTGGTTGTTATCATCAAACAAAAATCATATAATTGTGTATACAACTACGTCATATACAACGGATAGGTGATGATTTAGTTATGTGGGATGTGGATGAACTTAATGAACACTACGATATGATAACGCAAGATGTCTCTTGGGACAGAAAATTTCTTTTCAATATGTAATCATCTGACTATACTACTAGCCGGGCTGGTCATTTTGTAGTTCATGATTGGTATAGGACACCATCGACCATGGTTCTTCAAGAGATGGGCATCACGCCTTTACAAATGCATCCTAATGGTTATGCTGGTTGTACTTATTATTTATGCAAAATTTTAGACATCCACACTCTTTCATCAAGTTAAGATACTTCCTTCAGTCCAAGAGAAGTCACGATTATTGTAACGCCCCACTTTCAGAGTCTGGAAGCTCAACCCTACATATGCTTCAGTCTCCACTAGTGTGAACTTTTGGTAGTAGGAAATGGATGTTAATGAAACATAACATCAGAAGACATGAGAGTATGAAAAACTTCACAAAAAATTCATTGCTAATAATTTGATTCATACACCCCTTCCACATAACTCGTCCGAAGAAAATATAAGTTATTACAGAATATCAACATCGCGAGCGACATAAGAAGATGTCACTTCAGTTGATCAGTACTTAAATATATGTGCAATTGCAGCTTTGTTAATACATATAAAAGAAGACAAAATGATAACGATGCTCCTTATTGCATATCGCCTCATGCTCTCCTACGGAAGCTTGTTCAAAGAAGAACTTGAAAGAGCTTAACCCTTATCCTACCCGAATGAACAATCGAGAGTAAGAGGGGAAAATAAAAACTTGGGGTCATTCAAAAGACTGGTGTGAATAATAATGCTTTAGAGCTGACATAAAAATATATAGCGGAACCACGCCGCATTGCGGAATGGGTTCCCATCTTTCTAGTATCAAGCTTTCATTGGAACCCCCCTGAGTTCTTGCGCTTCAATTGTTAATACGAAAGCCATAATAACATAAGTGATAATATAAATGTGCAATATGCAACACATAATGGATTTTGCGTCCCCGTTATTTTAAACTTTCCATGTTAACGATTACTACTGATTCCCTATCATTTTCATTCTTTATTTCGGGTCCGCTTCCATGGTTCATATAGTATCCCCTCACTAACAACGGAACCGATACCACCTGACTTCCGGGCTATGCATCTCAAGGTAACCCTTTGCTCGGCAACAGAGTCATTTCCCTTTCGGATCCCCCTCTTATTCTTCGTAAGGTAGCCTCTAACTAAACAAAAGACTGAAACTTCATCCCCTTGTCTTTTAAGTTAACTGGTTCCACCAATTTATTCCACACATTGATTCCCCAAATGTTCGCACAAATGCTAATTTTATGTCCTTGATTACCCACCAAATAACATGTGCAACTTTCAATAGTGTCCTACCAAGTTTAATAATCAAACATCTTCGAAAGGAAAACCCTCGGACACCGTATAATTCACCCGACAGTTGCCCTTTTCAGATTCATACAGTCAAGCAATCAATAAATACCTTGCGTCAAAACCATGACAGCAGGATGAAGAGGGAGAAACCTCTAATTCCTTTATGAAATCACTAAGTAAAATTTGGGAACACAGGATCCAAGTTAGAAAATAGATAATAGTCCCTTTCAATTCCCTCCAAGGTGTAAGATTCTTCATACAAAGTAGTTCTTTCTTGTAAAAGACATCCCTTTTGTCTAAGCAAAAAGAGTAGGGAGAAAGCCTCTTGTGGAATTGTTGAATTTAAAAATGTATAATATTAGAACCGAAACCTATATGAAAGTAAGAGATGTAAGATTGAATAATTATTATACCATGTGTGCGAAATTCCAAGCATCCTTCTCTACCGAAGTGTGACTTTCGAAACTATCAGAACATTGTTTTTGGATTTGGTAGTGGTACTGACAGTAAATATTGGCTAAACTAATTTATTTCCTTATAAGGTGATGCATTATACCTACTCCACTATGTTTTTCAAATTCTCATTGGCTTGTAAATAAAATTTAAACCAAGTACTTTCATTTATTAGTAAATCCTTTAAAAAGTATGAAACATTTATATGAATATATTAACGTTTTAATTAACATATAAGTTTACATAGGAAATTCCAACTATAAAATTCATAACATATTCATGCAACCATAGAAAATTATGAAATTCAAAACACATCTCCAAAATCATATAACAAACGTCGTATCAAAATTTTATGGTATTTTGGGATTTCTACCTATAGGTTTTTACCTAAATCTTATCCTTTTTCCATACATATTAAGCATATAATTCATATCTAACATAGCTATTGGTTAATAACCAACAATATCAATTCAATCATAAAAAACCATCATTAACATACAAAACATTTTCGAACATAACCTTATAACTGAAATACATGTGTAAGTGTATTATTCACCTTGACTAATAAAGGTTGTGAGATTTTTTAATGTTGTTTTCCAAGCTTTTAGTCCTACCTTTCTTTTCTTCTTCTCCCTTAGCTTTAATGATCGGCCTCCTTTTTTCCTTCATGTTTTAGAAAACGAATGAGAAGTGAAACAAATGTGGAAAAATTTGTTTTATATATAAAGCCAAAAGCTTACCACTTTGCCTTTTTCATATGCCCTTCTTTATTGGAATTTTAGTTGATTTGTTTCTAAGACCAACATGCTAGTTAATTTATTAAACACAAATCTCATTTCCTTCTTCACCACATTAATCCCATTTTGAAAAATTTAAATTCCTGAATAATGTTATCTAAATTAAGGGGTATTACATCCTCTCCTCCTTAAAAGTATTTCGTTCTTGAAATTCAATCAAGGACAAAATTAACAAAGCAATCATATCAACCTAGCGAGCAATGCTATCACAAAGATATACTAGCACACCCTATTAGTATCCAATCTATAAAGCAATACAGATCATATCGAAAGAAAATAAAGGAAAGCCCCCATAATCTTGTCTTTCATTTCCCAAGTAAACTATCAACAATGATCCTTTGAAATTTTACCATTTTAGTTGTCTTGTTTCTCAATTTCCTTTCGTTTTTATAAACAACACGAACATATTGTCTCATAATAGTCAAATCAGGTTCTACTACCAATTCCCTTGTGTAAATGGTAGCAATAGAGTCACTCATGTACTTCTATAAGTGTGTCACATGAAACACATTATGGACTTCTGCGAGTCTATCCGACAGCTCCACCCGATAGGTAAGCTTTCTAATCCTTTCCAGCATCGGGAAAGGCCCAAAAAACCTTGGCATAAGCTTCCTCACTTTTCCGGAATGGGACATGCCTTTCGTCAATGATACCTTGATAAAAACCCGTTCTCCAACTCAAAATTCCAAATCCTTACGCCTTATATCTACAAACTTCTATGCTTGGATTAAGCTTCACTCATCCAACCTTGGATGATATCAATCTTCTTGTGGCTTCCCTTAATTATACTGGACCAAGAGTTAGCTTATTGCCTGTATCCAACTAACAAGATGGAGATTTATATGTTCTACCGTATAAAGCTTCGAAATGAGTTATTCCTATAGTTACTAAAAAGCTATTATTACAGAAAAAGTGCACCAGATGCAAATGTTTCTCCCAATATCCACTAAAGTCCATATAACAAGCACTTAACAAATCTTGGAGTACCTTATTTACCCTTTCGGTTTTCCCATCGGTCAATGGTTGATAAGTTGTACTCATCTTGAGCTTTGTTCCAAGTGTCTTCTACAAACTTTTCCAAGACTCGCTCGTAAACAATAGATCCTTGTCACTTAGGATACTACTAGGAACTCTATGAAGCCTTACTATATTCTTCATGAACTACTCAGCCAAAACTAGTGCTTTCTAGTAGACTTTACGAGAATGAAATGGGCACTCTGGGTTTGTCTTTCCACAACAACCCGTATGCTTTTGTTTCCTCTTCTTGATCTTGGTAGTCCATTGATGAAATACGTGGATATCGAATCATGTTTCTGATTGGTATGTGTAATGGTTGTAACAAGCCACTAGAATTCAGATATTCGACTTTTACCTGCTGGAAGTTTATGCACTTCTTCACCCATAAGCCAATATTCTTCTTCATGCCTTCCAAAAAGAAGCTTCTCTTCATGTTGCGGTACATCCTTTTCCTGTGGGTTGTATCATAAATTTGTAACTATGAAATTCTCTAAGAACTTCCCTTTTCAGGTTGCCAACCTTCAAAACACAAAACCTTTTGTTACTCTGTAACCAACCTTTCCAGTCAAGAGAGAACTATCCAAGACTATTCCCTTCCATTCTAGCTTTTAGTTCTATCATCCTTTCAGTTTGCCTAAAACATATCTTTCCTATCAAAGATGGTCGAACCTTTAAGTATTACACCAATGATGCACTTTCTCTGGAACTTATTGTCGACTCGATTATTACATTACATGTGACCAAAGATTGTAAGCCCATCCGCTTGTTCAGCATAACCGACATCATTCTATGGTATTCCTACTAAGGGTATTAGCAACGTTATTCCCTATTCCAAGAGTATACTCTATGCCGAAGTCATAAGTCACCGAGAATCCCAACCATCTCTATTGGCGCATGTTTAATTCCTTTTGAGAAAACAAATAACTCAAGGACTTATGGTCCATGAACAACTCGAACCTTTCACCCAATAATTAATGCCTATAAATTTTAAGGCAAAAACACTAGAATTTAAATCAAGATCATGAGTTGGATATCAGATTGCATGAGGTCTTAGCTTCCGGGAAGCGTAAGTAACAACCCTTCTCATCTACATAAGAATAGCACATAATCATGTTCCGCAAGCATCAATATAAACAATCAAATCCTGGTTTCCTTCCAGTACTGCTAACACAGGAGCATTGGTCAACATCTGTTTTAAATACTGGAATTCTTCCTCATATTTATAAGACCTAACAAACTTAACATCATTCTTGGTTAGTTTAGTGAGCGGTGTCACTATCCGAAAAAAGTCCTTAATAAACCTTCGATAGTGTCCGGCCAATCCAAGAAAGCATCGGGCCATGTAACACTTCCAATCCTCTTCCAATTAACTATAACATCAATCATAGCTGGATCTATCAAGCACTATTACAAAAGTGGGCATATTTGACACTAATTTGTGTGTGTTGTATGAAAAGTGTGGCGAAAGATATGCTTTCTTTGATCTTCTGCAACAACATTCATATGTTGTTGCATTAGATATGAATGCAGTGTTGCTGTTGGAATTCTCGTGTTGTGACGTACAACCCCAGTTCAAAGTGTTGCTTTACATAAATACATGCCAGGTTAGCGATCCACGTTATCAGTTTAAACAAATAAATAACCGTAGATGTTTGATTAATCCAACAGTTCAAACGTATCCCTGCTTCAGTTTAGTGAAAATTTGGCGTGATCTTTTCCCCATTTACGAAATACTCCCCCCTCCCCCAAAACAAATTTCTCCCGTACTCCTCCTTCTGTCCGTTTCTCTCACCACGAAATCCGTCCACGAAGACCTCCAATTGCTACTTTACCGCCGTTACAAATTATAAACCTCCGATTTCTCCTATTTTACAAACTTTACACCTCCGATTTGGATAATTTAGGACAATTACAGGCAGTTAGGGCTTCACCATTTTGGTTTTATTTAGATGCTTTCATCTCTAACTTATTTTGGTCTACGTTCAAAATCTCTGGGTGATTTGGCTATACTGATTACCTTAAATTAGGGTTTTTTACACTTGAAGTGTTGTATTTATATGTTTGCATGTGTTGAAGTTATGCAAGTTTTGTATTTTTATGTTTGCCGAACCATTGATGTATTGTTAAATAATGCTTATTTCGACGGGTGGGAACAAAATTTAGAGGACAAAAGAAATCCAATTTAAATGTTCAAATGTCTATTTCTGTTTGTATGACTACGAAGATAAATAATGCCTATTTATCTTCCGACATCGTATGACTACGAAGATGCCCTGGGCATGGGTGATCAACGACTGTCAAACCCATCATCACCAGAAACTCTTATTGATTTTTACATAGAGATGCAAGAAAGGAACTACGAAAATTTTCTCGAGTATGAACTAGAGCAAGAAGAACTCCGAAGACAATGGAGAGAAGAAGAATGACGTGAAGAAAGGGCGACGCGATGGCATGGTCGTGCTGCCTTGCATCGTCAGCATCAAAACAACCAAGTGGTTAACGAACAATATGTTGACTCACCAATCATAATGTGTGATTGTGGGTTTTCCGTTGTAGAAGATTTTATTTCAATTGGATTCAACATTGGTCATCGTTATTTTAGATGTCGTGTTTGTCCCACAGGGTGTACCTTTTGGTAGTGGATTGACCAATAGTTTTCAAGTCGAGCCGCTAAGCACGCAAATGAATTACAACATCAACTTACGACGCTGCAAAATCGAGTTATTGGTTTTCGAACTGACGTTAGTAGACTTAACGACCATCTTCCAGGGCTAAACATTATAAGACAAAATTAAATTATTGCGTCGTTCTTTGTATTAGGTACAACTGTATCGTCTTTGTATCACCTGTATAGTCTTTGTATCTGTACTGTTTTTTTTTTGGTGCAGTCATGAAATGTTATGAATTTGTGTTCAGTATCCTTAGTTGCTTGTTTTATGTATTCTCCTGATAACTCAGTTCCAAAAGTCAGTGATAATTCATATCAAAACAATCGTCTTTGTATCATCATACTAATTATGTATATTTGTAAATTATTAACTTGTTTTGTTTTTATTCCTAATTTAATCTAACCTTACAGGGTAGCCCTTGTTCGTGTCTTGAAACTGTCTTACTAGGTCGTGGTTAGATTGTGGCAATGGATAGTGAGTATTACATATGGATAGGACTTCCGAGATCGAGTGCAGAATATGTAAGAGGGGTAACAGCTTTTCTAAGAAATGCATTTTCCATTTATAAAATAGGTGATGAGATGAAGTGCCCCTGCAAAAAATGCACAGAACGTAATTGGTATTTTGAAAATGTCATACACGATCATCTTATTTTTAATGGCCCTTCTCCATTACATACCGGGTGGATTTGTGAAGTTTCACAGACAAAATTAATAGGTGTTAATGACAATATGGATTGTGCAATGGAGATGGATTTTGAGGATAATTTAGATGTGATGCTCAAATGTGCAAGTTACAAATTAGGTCAAAATCCTAGGGACTTTGTAGTGGAACCAAATCCAGAGGCCGAGAAATTTTATCGGCATGTTAATGAAGGAAAAAACCATTATATCCTCGCTGCACAAAATTTTCTCGACTAAGTTTCTTGATCAGGCTCTATCATTTAAAGTGTGCTTATGGAATTAACTAGTATTCATTTGGGGAATTACTAAAGCTTGTAAAAGAAGCCTTTCCTGGTGCCGAGCCGCCTTTGTCTTCCTATGCTGCAAAGAATGTCATTAAGGATTTAGGTCTTGATTACCATAAAATACATGGCTGCCCAAACCATTGCATGTTATATTGTGCAGAGAATAAAGATAAAGAGGCTTTTGACATTTGTGGTTTTTCGAGGTGAACTGTAAAAGAAAAAGAAGTCATCGTTGATAATAATAATCCACCAAAGTCATTTCTGAAAGTGCCGACAAATGTTATGAGGTACTTTCCTCTAAGGCCAAGGTTATAAAGGATGTTTATGTGCAAAGAATTTTCTAAACTTATGAGATGGCACCAAGTGGAATGAAAAAAAGATGGAAAACTATGACATCCGAATGATAGTGTGGCATAGGAGATGATGGATGCTCGCTATCCTGATTTTTCATCAGAAAATCGTAATGTTAGATTGGGTCTAGCATCTGATGGATTTAATCCATATCATTCAATGAATTCAAGTAATAGTACATGGACAATTATGTTGGTAAAGTATAGTCTTCCGCCTTGGTTATGTATAAAACAAGAGAATTTGATTCTTTCAACATTAATATCTGGTCCAGATTCTCCAAAGAATAGTATTGATGTATATATGCAGCCTTTTAATTGCAGAATTTAAAGCGTTATTGAATGTTGGCGTCGAAACATATGATTCCATGACTGATGGGAATTTTAATTTACATGCAAGCGTCTTATGGACCATTAGTGATTTTTCGAGATATGCCATGTTGTCAGGTGGAGCACGAAGGGGAAACTAGCGTGTCCAGTATGCTATTATGAAACTTCTTCAAATTATTTGAAGCATAGCAAAAAAAATTGTTATATGCACCATCAGAAGTTTCTTGATCTGACACATAAGTAGAGGCTGGATAAGAGGAGATTTAATGGCGAAACTAAAATGGAGAGCATTCAAGAAATATTATATGGAATTGATATTGAAGAGTTATTGTGGGGGTTCAAAAATTGGTTTGGGGATAAGACGAAGAAACCTGGTAAAAGTGATGGCACTTTAAAAAAAAAGGTCAATACTGTTTGACCTACCATATTGGTGTCATAATCCCCTTCGATACAACCTGAATGCCATGCACATAGAGAAGAACATATGCGACAAAATATTAGGTACTTTATTTAATATAGGTGTGACGACCCCAAACCCCGTACTGACGGTGGCAAGAGTAATCTTTGGAATATAACACATAAACAGATAATAGCAGAACAGAATAAAATAAATACACCAGATAATGCACAATAGAATATACTGGATAAACGTAATCATCATAGTTACACAGTATACAGGATCATACTTAGTACAAATACAGTTCAGCTATACATAAATGTCTACAGCGGAAAACAAACATAATGTACAATAGGAGCTGAACAACATATAAAGAGATAAATGATATAATCCATCTTCAGCTCCAGCAATCCAGAGAAAGCCAGCTAAACCTGAATACAAGGCTGCCCGTGTAGAAAAAGGGGCACCCGAGTTTGAAAGTGAAACAAACTACGAGTCAGTCATGGGACTGGTATGAGAAATCTACTCAACACATTTAAAATATGGCAAATGACAAGACCACGCCACTTTCGTTGAACAGGTTTACTCCATCGGATTTCCAGTGCTTTAAAACAAATCACTCTTTTAAACATCGCAATGCTTTTTATAAAAATGAAGCCATTATAAGACTCAGTTCCCATCACACAATGCAACGCAAACCGGAGGATAGAGTTTTACCTTATAATGGCCAAAATATGCTTGATACGAATAAAACAAAAGCATTTGATATTATTACTAGTGTTTATATGTTTCAAAAACAATTTCAAATCATAACTATCAATCATAGACGGCATGGGTACCATATATCATGTCGCCATATATATACACAATCAAAACCGCACGGTGTCGTATTTGGAAATTGGATTTCCATCATGAACAAAGGCAAAAGATAGTCCTTATCGACTTCGAGACTGCCTAGCCCGAGTCTTAGGATCAGAACGCATCGACCCTTGGATCGTCAGGGAAGGTCCACACGGAGTGGATTAAAATGCCTGAACACTACGTTTCTCCGCCCTTTGGGGCGTAAGTGAGTCAACGAATGACTCCATCGGTCCCGGATCGACCGATATATTCGAGGCGCCTCGCAACAGCAACAACCACATAAGTCAAACTCGTCAGGGCGTGTAAAACCACTGACGCCACTTCTAGCTAGGAAGAAACGCAGGCCATCCCTGATGTCCTCTCCCGTTTCTGGTTCATACCGGGGTGTGAGGCTCACGAATTTATGTTATACACAAAGCTACGCCACATAGGCGGGGCTTTGATCATCACCACAAGACTTTGCTTTTCAACAGAAGCCCTGATCACTGCATCTTAGCATGCCACACAGGCAATTCACACCGTGCAACTGATGGCTATCAATCACACAGAATAAATTCCAATGTCAGACACACTGTCCATTTGCAAGTCTGTTCTGGGTCTAAACGAAACCGAAGGCACTATATACCTCGCAAACCCATCGATCACCATGTACGTCTGGACGATCACCACTCATTATCTATATTTCGGGATGCCTCCTAATCAGGACCTCGGTCACCATCCAAACGAGGTGAAGATCTTCGGTCTTCGACCACCGTCTTCATCTTCGATTTCTTATCGTCGATTCAGTTATTCAGAATGGGATAAACCCGGTCTTTCTGAGCAACTCGCGTATATAATAAACAAGTGCTACACAAACATTACTACGCATCATTTCAATTCATTAGTCACTAACCGTCAATCAGTAAGAGAACGATTTCCCAAATATTAACCCCGAAGGCCGAAATCAACATCATATCAATACCCAAGAAACCATTCGACTTAGCCAACCTTCAGCTAGTTTCTAAATTTCACATCCATATCGTTTATAATATTTTATAACGATTTATCGCTATTTTTATTTATTTTGAAATAGCCAATTTATTTAAAACGACGCTTCGGGCCATAACGCGGTCGTGGCGCTGTTTTTCTTCAGATTTGATTTACACATATATGAAAATCTAACCGTTGGATCTTCACAAAATTTACATCATTAGAAAGATCTTTTCAAAACGAATCCAACGGTTCCAGTTTCGGGAAAATCCGACGGTCGGATCTCCCGGTATAATCGTTTGAAGTTTCGATTTCAAAATACGAACTGCAGCGTCATTATTCGATTAAATATAATTGTATTTATATATATATATAAAAATATAATCGATTCTGGCGTTGTTTTTCTTCAGATTTGAATTAAACATTCCAGACAATCCAACCGTTGGAATTTTACAAAGTTGGTGTCGTTGGAAAGATATTTCCAAAGCGAACCCAACGGTTGCGATTTCGGGAAAATCCGATGGTCGGATCTCCCACACTAATCGTTTGAAATCACGGTTTCAAAATACGAACTGCAGCTTTGTTATTCGATATATTTCGATTCTATTTATATATATATATATATATATCGATTCTTCGATTTCAAAACTATATTCCTTTCATACATTTGATAAAAATGATATTTTTATCTAACTGGCTTCTATTTCAACACTTCACTATTTTTAACAATTCATGTATATAGTAAAAATGTGATTTTTATTATAAAACAATTCATTTCAAAACACGATTATTTTCTATAGTTCATATAGGTGATAAAATAGGATTTTTATTATAAAACAATTTATTTCAAAACAAGATTATTTTATATAGTTCATATAGATAATAAAAATAGGATTTTTATTATAAAACAATTTATTTCAAAACAAGATTATTTTATATAGTTCATATCGATAATACAAATAGGATTTTTATTATAAAACAATTTCTTTCAAAATATGAATACCATTCAACACATTAATTTCAGTTCAACGAATGAATTTCGATTCAACACATGAAGGTTTTCTATAGTTTATATATATAGATAAAAAGGTGTTTTTTATATTTAAAACACGAATACCATTCAACACATGAATTTCAATTCAACGAATGAATATCGATTCAACACATGAAGGTTTTCTATAGTTTATATATATAGATAAAAAGGTGATTTTTATATTTAAAAACACGAATACCATTCAACACATGAATTCTATTCAACGAATGAATTTCAATTCAACACATGAAGGTTTTCTATACAACGAATAAATACAGTTTCAACAAATGGAAATAATTCTAACACATGAATATTATTCAAAATTTCGGTAGCATAACGGCAGGGTAGTTAAAACCGGGACCGTCCCTAGTACGGCTCCTCGCTCTACCTTAAAACCTCGCGGTTTTTGACAATGGGGAATCATGCATCTAGTTCGCACGCAGGCGACATGTATATTTTTTTCATTTCCATAAACTAATCTCATGCGGTTTCAACCAAATATTTCTCAACCACAAACGGGTATTTTTCAACCACAATCAATCAATTCCAACCACAAACAATTTCAATCAACCATTCGCTATCAATCAATTTTCACACCAATCACAACCAATAAATATCGTCCATGGTTTGTGGACGAGGGGCATATATATATATATATATATATATATATATATATATATATATATGTATGTATGTATGTATGTATGTATATATATATAGCATCTCACTTCTATTTCGACACATATATAATTTTTACAATGCATATACAACTTATACACCGAACGTACAACTTATACAACGCTTATACAAGAGGTGTACAACGCTTATATAACTCATACATTGATTATATAATTTATACATCGTCGTTTTCCATATCGTTTATAAATTAGAAATCTAACATTAGGTTCCACTCCACCAAAAATAGCATAAGGTTCAGAAAAATATGTGGTCTCTTCTAGAATGTAGAAGACGTCCACACGAGTCCACTGTCTCTTGTTTCACTGGATTTCGTCAAGAAACGAAAAAGATATGATTTTTACAAGTTTGCAACGGTTTAAAAGTGTTAATTTCAGTTTAAATAAAACAAGCCGTACCTCAGCTAATTCATTCAAAACTAAGTTTTGAATTTTCGTGCAAACGGTAAAGTGGTTGGACGATCGGCCTTCGCAGCGACGAAGAGGGAGGAGAGGCGCGTCGGAGCCCTGAACGGTGGCGAACTCGAGCTGGCAGTTGAGCCGAAAACTAGCGACGAATGGGCGAACTTCTCGTGGGTGATTCTCCCAAAAAACTCAACGAAAAAATCGAAACCAGGTATGGATTTGAAGCTCGTCTCGAGCTCTTCAAAATCTTCAACTGGAGCTCTTGATATTAGTGAGTGGATTGATCAGAAAATGGATGAGAACGATGGAGCATTAGCCATCGTTCGAGGGGGGGGGTTCCAGATAAAAGACGGGGAGAGAGAAAGTGACCAACCAATCATATTTTTTTTATATATTTTTAAATTCTCAAAAATATCCCTTGCCACACACGAACACCAATTCAAACCCAACGACTGTCGTCCCTAGTGTTTTACCCCCATTCCGAACACAATGGGATATGTTTTGTAGGCCCATTCGACTGTTTCAGTCAGTTTCCATTCAATTTAAAATATAAAACATTCAATATTTGTTTTGAACGTACATTTCAATTTGCCGGGGCCACAAACTGATTCGAAAAATTCCAGAAAAATAAATCTGGATATGTTTTGATGATACAGTCCCAACAAAACTAGTTTCGTCAAATTCTGAGTCCGTTTGCAAAAAGGCCCATTTCTGGTCGATCCAATTTAACTGTAATTGACCAAAACACGTTTTCCATTGCCACGCTCACATACTAGCTTCAAAAATTATGAAATTTGAAACCTAGCAATAACTTTACATCCCGGGTCCAACAAAAGTGGTTTCGTCGAATTCCGAGGTCGTATGCAAAATGGCCATTTTCACGGGCTATATAATTTCCATAACGACCTTTCTGAAAATTCATTTGGCCATAACTTTTACTTTCTGCTATGAAACATCGATTTTTCAGATTCGTTAGAAAGGTATTCACTAATAGATTTAAATATTTTTGGTTTCGCTCAAATCCATTTTGTTTTGCACCCGGTACAGTCAGTCAAAGTTTGAATTCAAATTTTGAAACTACCGCGCCATTTTAGGCCTTGTTTATAATTAGAATTAATTATATTCGTTTTCAAACGTCGATTCAAACTCACTTTTCATTGCTATTATTTAAAATATTTATTTTAAATATTTAAAATCCATTATTTTAGCTAATTTAAATTTTTTAAATTGGTTCAGATTTTCTGGGTCGTTACAATAGGTCGCATGTCGTAGGATCACCTAAACGCTTCTTTGGTTTTACAGGAATTGGGCATAAGGAAGGCCCTTCATTCTGTTGACTATGGTGATGGAAAGCATGTTGAAATTAGATCTTCAATATTTTATATGACAAACAAGGAAAAAGAAATCTTTTGCTCTATATTGAAAAATGCCAAACTGCCCTACGGTTGTGCCTTGAATGTTAGTCGGTACGTGCACATAAAAGAGAGAATGGTTATGGGATATAAGAGCCATGATGCTCATTTCATACTCCACTATTTGTTACAATTTTCCATGAAGAAAGCGTCAAAACCTGAGGTTACGTTATCAATGATCAAATTTAGTGCATTCCTTAAAGGACTATGGATCAAGGTTATCGAAGTGGATGATATCAAGAGGCTGCAAAAAGAATTTGTCGAGATACTTTGTCATTTTGAAATGATTTTTCCACAGTCTTTTTTCGATATAATGGTACACTTGCCTGTTCATTTATTCAGAGGAATCGAGTACGACGAACCTGAACATCTTAGATGCATGTATACAATTGAGCGGTATCTAGGAAAGTTGAAATTTTATGTGCGGAATAGAAACAGACCGAAAGGTTCGATTGCAGAAGGTTACTTGGCAGAAGAGTGTGTGACCTTCTGTTTAAGATTTTTAAGCGTTGATGGAGGAACAAAAAACACGTCGATTGATTTTGGAAGATGTACAACAGATTTGGAATATCATATTGGAACGAAGAAGAATAAAAATGGGAAGATGTTCAATTTGTAAGACACAGATTGGAAGGCAACACATCGCTATATTCTATTCAATTCCGATAATAAAGAAATTGAGAGTTTGATCGAGTAAGTTCTTAAGTTCCTATATCATTTTCCTTAACTATAAATTAACATCTGCATTTCTTAGTTTTTTGACCTTAATTATTATTTAGGGTTCATCGAGCTTTTGTGGATGGTCTTGCAATTCCAAGAAGATACAAGAGGGAACAAGAACATTTCGAAGAGTTTTGGAATTAGCTTAAAGAAGAGGTTCTGAAAAAGGACAACATTTCAATAGATTTAGAGGTGTTTGCATTAGGTCCTAATCGAGTAGCTACGAAGTTTACCGGTTATATAGTAAATGGATATAGATTCTAATTTAGAGATTCTCGATGTACCACACAAAATAGTGGTGTATTTTTTACTGCCAATACCACCAGCTTTGCAAGTTCGAAAGACCAAAACCCAATAGTGGGTGATGTCAATTACTACGGATCAATCGAAGAAACTTTTTAACTTGATTATTGGGGAGCTTTCACAGTGGTACTTTTTAAGTGTTGCTGGTACCAAGAGGAAAAAGATTCATATGGTCTTACTCGAGTAAATTTTAGCAAGTGCCGTAAAACTGATCCTTATGTTATTAAAAAAATTGCAGAGAGAATGGTGTGATACTAAAAATCACAATGCAATGGAACAAGACGTGAGCAATACGCATTCACATGATATGGGCATAGGTGGTGAACTAGAACCAGAAGTTGTTGATGCGGGTTGGATTAGAGATGATGTCCCCATAATACAACTAGAAATAGAACTAGCATCAGAAGTTCCTGATCTTGTTTCATCTCGTTAGGACCAAAAATTCCTCTTTCTTATTGCTTTAATTTGGTCTAATTTATGATGTATTTGGCAATTTTTGTTTTAACTGAAAATTATTATCTTTGATGAATGTACTTGGCACTCTTTTCTCATAATGCAATCCACACTGTTCGGTGTTCACATGTTTTATGATTTAATGTCTTTCTTTACTGTCATCTAAATTGGTTATAGACCAAAATGTTATAGTTGTTGTTTTTCGTCCACTTTAACATGCATGTACCTTGTTTTAATGTATTCGTTTTGTACAGGATCGACGAACTTATTAATATCCGACTGCAACATGGTGGACAGTTTAGAAGGGCATGTTACGTCGGTGGAGAATCCTTCGTAGTGACAAATATAATGTAGACCACTTTTCTTATGGTGTGCTTATGGACATTATTAAAGATGCTCTCCATTACACTGAAATAGGAGGAGACTATATCATCAGCAAAGGAACAAGGGGTGGCTGGCAGCTAATATTGAATGACAAGGACGTAAACGAGTACGTACATAGCTGCATTAATAAGCAAGAAGAAGTGATTTTTTACATCGACAACACCATTGACAAAGACACTGAGCCGTTAATTCAACTACAGCCACATGTAATCATACAACCAAGGAAAAACATAATTCAAGGTATATATATGCAATATATATCCATTCTTTTACATATCTGTGTTTGTAAAGAACTATGAATGAGGCCATCGTTATTATTTTTATTGTTCTAGGTTCTGCTAAGAAGCTGGTTGCAAAGCGCAAGTATACTACTGCACATAGACTTCAGAAGCAACACAAAATGATGAAAAACAACCCGACTGAAGTGGGTTAAAAGAAACTATCGTTGGAGCCTGATATGAATAATGATGAAGATGTTACTGTGACGGACAAAGGAACCAGGAGGAAATTAAATGTAGAAAATGAAACTGATAATGATGATGATACCCGAGAGAATGATGCCGATGTTCAGGTATTTTTTAGTTTTATCAATCCAGATGAAATCTTGTATTTCAAACTACATTTAATTAAAATTATGCACGTAAAAGCAAGAACTGGATTTTAGTTGTTTTCTATTACTGCGTCGATGTCCTATTCCGAGCATGAAGACTGCAGCTAATTCAGGTAACTATTTGTTCTTTCTGCATGCATTCTGTCAAAATAGCAAGAACTGTTTATACATCGTCTCTGTTTGGTTAACTACCTTAAATTTATTATCGATGGTGAGTAATGATGCTAATCTGCTTGCAGTTCTCACAACCATTAATTTTGATGAAGTATGAACAAGAGCGAATCGCGCGAATGCAAGAAAACAAAGCAGTTAGTAGATCACTTGGGGTTCCTTCATTGGTTAGTTGTATGCAAGAGGCTGCCGCATGAAGTAGAAAAGATAAAGGTAAAGATGTTGCTGGACATGATGAATACATCCTAGAAAATACTGATGAAGACGTCACTGATGATTCATCGGATTCGAAGGTATAAAGAAGTAATTTGTTTATTACTTATTGTCTTTGCCTTTATTAATGTAAAAAATCTTGAACTTCAACTTAATTGTAGAGAATCAAAATTGTTAAGTCAAAGGGTCCTTTACTTAGACCGAGAACTCATTCGCGAACCAATGCAGCCATTGAAATTGAGAAGGAAGCGATGACCTACACCGCCCTTCCAAAGAAAGCTATATCCAACAAGGAGTTGATTATGACACACACTCCCACCCCAAAGAAACTCAGTAACCAGTATAAATTCGCAGAAGCATCAAAGAAATTTATAAAAACTACACCGTCTTTTTCAGGAGTTTTAAAACCTACAACGTCTCGTCCATCCGTTTTAAAACCTACATGTAACAAATTGTTCAAACAATCAACCAATTCATGTGAAGCTGCTGGTTAAGTTGCTGCTTATTTAGCGATGCAGAAACGTCAAAAGCAGAATGTTGAAGCGCCTCCAACAGTAGAAAATCTTAATGACCGATTAGAGCAGGAATAGATTGCATAGGAAGATGAAGCAAGTACAAGTACAATATAATGTTTCTTTATTTGTGCACTGCATTGCACTGTTGAGTGTGTCTATTTTCTATTCTTTTTTTGAACCTGGTAGATAAAGTACAAGGTCCAAAAAAACCTAGAGGGAAGCGAAAAATGACCAAGGTGCATGCTAGAACCCCTTATGATAAAGTAGTCATTGAGTTGAATGAAGATGGCCAACCAATATCTGATAATATTATAGAGTTAAGCAATTTTCTTGGGACACTAGCAAAGGATAATGTGTCTCTTACTTACATCAATTGGCATGTTGTTCCTGATCAATTAAAGCAACAACTGTTGGAATATGCACTGGCACAATCTAATTTCCTAAACCATATACAGTTCAACTGACTTCCTAAATGTTTGGTTTTAATTAATTAGTTTGTTTCTTGAATTTTATGATTGATATATTGTAGGCTAGGTATGTCATTCCATAAGAAGACACAAGTGGGTCTTGAACATGCTTAACGACTCTTGGAGGCAGTACAAGTCTAGCATCAAAGCAAGGTATTACAAAAAATATTCAACTGAGGAGGAAAGGCTTGCAAATAGGCCCAGTACAATTCCGTTGGAGGATTTTAAAATGCTCTTGGAATACTATGGGGATGAGGCAGTTCAGGTACGACTTTAATGATATTCACATTTGTATAATGTTTAGTAGTTTACATTATCTTGTTTAGCGCTAATCTTTTCTTTAGCAGTTCGCATTATCCTTGTTTTGTGCTATTTTTTTTTTTGGATTTCTAGGCCCTAGATGATACTAATTCCGCGCATCGTAATTCATTAAATGAGACACATACCATGGGTCCCAAAACTCATGCAATAGCCAAAGAAAAGATAGTATGTGTTTTTTTGAACTTAATTTTTTTTTGTGATTGAGTTGAATTGGCCACATGATAATTCTAATTTGTTATATCATTGTATTATATTTTATATATCATTGTCACAATGTTCATAGACAACAGCTAGATCTGTAAATTCTTAACATTGAATGTTAAAAATTGTGTTTAATTTTTGGTAATACTAATACTTGACAGAGAAAGAAGGACCTAGAAAAAGCCTTCCCATTCCCTGCCTTAGTTTATTTGGAAACATATAAACGAGAAGCGGGTAGAAGTTACAAGACTAACACGGATGAACTAAAGTCCAAATACATGAGTACATATATAATTAGATTTGCAATTCTAGTGTCAGTATAATTGGCATATTGTACGTTTGTTGGAGCTACTTATTAAATCGAACACATAGTTAGTTTGAAAGAAACCCAGTCTGTTAATAAATTCACTCCTGCCAGCTGCCTATTTATATATATACTTACCTGGTTTTCATTTTGTAGGCTAAGGTTCAAGAAATGGTGGATGCAGGAAACATTGCTGAGGCAGATGCACTTGTTTTTGGTGGGAAGAGCCATAACGGAACTGGCTTGTAGGAAGGCGAGGTAAAATGGCCGAAAAGTCTCCAACAACTCCTGGTTCTTCAGACAGTTATGTGCAAGAGCTGACCCAAAAAATAAGGCGAGATCTTTAGGCAGATTTGGAAGAAAAGGTGAATAGAAAAGTGAAAGAGAACATGTCATGGGTGTTAAAAAAGCTAGGTGAAGCCAATCCAGATCTTAATTTAGACGTCAGAGACTTTTGTGTCACCACAACAAGTGATGAAGATGACATTGTTATCCCTGTAACCCCGGCAGCTGACTGAAGTATTTGGATGGTATGTGTTAGCACTTGTGCTATATTCTGTTTTTTTAAATTATGGCACCTGTGGTATGTGTTCATGATTGCATTTGTGTTATGTTTCGATGATGGCACTTGTGGTATGTATTGGTGATGACGTTTGTGATTTAATATATATAATTGGTTGGTCTGGCTGTAATTACGAATGTTTCAGGAGGATTTATTGTATGAATATTTTGGTATATATGTATGAATGTGGTACAATGTTTTGGATTGAATATATGTACTGCAGAATTTGTGATTACAAGGTTGTATTACAGCTGCATTTGATTTTTTTTGGTGTTGCATTTGATTTTTTTACCATTGCAGTTGATGCTTTTTGGCGTTGCAGTACAGTATTGTGGTGTCGCATTAGATGGTACTGTGGTGTTGCATTAGATTGCTGTGGTGTTGCATTAGACTGTGTTGTGGTGTTGCATTAAGTGTAATATTATTAATTCCACAATGGTACGGCATGTGGGGCCCACAGCTTACGTGGTGCCACGTGGATGGCTGATGTGGCATGTGACACATGCGCAACTGACGTGAAGAGATGACGTGGCATGTGACATGTTGGCAGCTGACGTGGAAAGTCCATGTGGACCCCACTATGATGACCTAAAAGCCAGGCTCTGGCTTCTACTAAAGGCAACGTTGTATGTTGTTGCATTACATGGATATACTGTTGCAATAGCGTTATAATGCAACACTTTCTTTCTATGGCCGTAGATTGGAAAAAGTGTTGCCTTAGATGGCTAATGCAATGGTCGCGGATGCCATGCCCCCTTGGTATTGCCTATTTGAAAAACTGGCCTAGGGCAATGCTTTTTTGATCTACGGGCACAGAAATATAGTGTCGAATATGCTCACTTTTGTAGTAGTGAAGAGTACTTCTCCCGAAACCATTTAACCACGGAACTTCACTTTCTTCTCCCAAAAACAACATGTAGAAAACTTGGCTTTATAATTGGTGCTTCTGTGAAGTCTCCAACACTATCCAAAGGTGAATCTCATGCTCTTTTGATCCTTCGAGTACAAAAATTTATCATATATAAAGACCAATACAAATCTCTCTAAGTGTTCTCGAAATACCTAGTTTCTCAAATCTACGAAGAATGCTGGCGCATTTGTCAGCCCAATGGCATAACCATCCATTCATATGTACCGTATCTCGTATGATACACTGTCAACTGGATATTCTCTTCTGCTACCAGCAGCTAGTGAAATCCAATAGCCAAATCCAACCGATAAAGCTCTCTTGCTCCACTCAGTTCATCTAACATATCACTATTACGAGGCAAAGGACACATATTCTTCACTATCCTTTTGTTGTGCTTTTAGTAATCAATACACATTCTCAACATCCATCGAGCTTCTTCACAAACACAGTTGATGCACCCTAAGGAGAATTACTTGGACAAATGAAGCTTCTTCCTTTCTACTCAACAAGTTGCACCTTCAACTCCCTCATCTTCGAAGGGACCATTTGGTTTGGTGGTCTACTTACTGGCTCATCTCCTGGCACAAAATCGATTAGAAAATCAATAGCTCTTTTCGATAGCAATCCTTCCACTGGTTTGAACACGTTAGCAAATTCCCTATCGATAGGAGCGCTACTTACTTCTTCCTCCAATTCCAAAACACCCATCGAAGAAAACATTTGCGAAGTTTCTCTTTCTACCTAGAGAACGACCATATCACTGCTGTCGAGGTGTTTCAATGATACTTTTCTACTTTGACAAAATATTATTGCATCAAAACAACTCGCAAATAGGGCATTATTTCCCTCCTAATCACAAACCTTAACCCTTTGTTAAATTTCTTATTCCTTAAAACGAATATATCAATTCTCCCCCGAGAATAATGAGAAAATTCATCAAACCTAGGGAATACTCAACTACTATCATATCTCCTTGCTTCAAATCAGCTAACCTTCTCATCGACATATATTAGGCAGCTTTCGACACAAACCTTCCCCTAAGTCTCCTTTTGAAGCCTTCCCGAAAGACTTCTTCCTCTAATGTCGTAGCCTTAACACCATTCCACCGATGCAAAGCATTACACGACAGCTGTCTCAAAGCTAATCTTCTCTTTTACCCATAGGTCTAGCCTAAGTCTCCCGAAATTCTTTCATAATGCAGTAGCCAAGTATCATTAGCAGCAACATCTTTCATCCTAAGGAATGACTTTCTTCCCAACTTAGTATAATCCGTGCTCAATTTCGCATAGCTGTTGTTAGTTGTAAAAATGGTTAGTATCCAAAATTATCTTTGGACAAACAAGCTGGGACTGATGAAATTGGGTAACACCCTAGGGCATGTTCTCACTATAGATTTGAAATTCATGTATCATTCCTTTAAAAAATTCAAACAAATGTCCTTTTGATTTTCAGCATATGCTATAATGTCATCTACACTTGTGGTGAGTGACATCAATTTGAGAAAGAGATGATCTACAAAGGAGAGGGACTGCCATCTATATAAGCTTCCTTTACGAAGCTACTTCCATCGGAAATAGTAATCAACTCAGCTTTTCATGAGAGATTACTGTCACCTCTGGGGCAATTCCTCTCTTCAGGTTTTGCATTACAGATTCGAGTGAATAAAATTAATAAATTAGAAGATAAATCATCTATGATCAGTTGTTAAGAAGGTTAACAACCATGATAATTCATGCTCCATTACCTTAAAATTAAAAAAAAAATAGCCAAATCCCTTGAATCTTTTTTATTGCTAGTTGTAAATGAGAAATTACGCGAATTTGGAAAAGTTCCTTAATTCAATTTTGAAATTAGGGTTTCACTCTTCCATTTTAGATTATAAATTTTGAAAATTAGAAGAAGAAATACCCAATCTCGACCTTCTGGGGTTCTATTTATAGGAGCAGGTTGATTTCCCATCGTCTTTGATGGTCTCAGTCAATTATAGCTCTGGAGGATTTTCGAAGGTCACGCGAAGGCTCTTTCGACATCGGCGTCCTTTCCTTATTAGTTTTCTTTTGGATCAGCTTCTTTAGCTTTGGTTCAAATAGCTGCGAGTTGCATAGGTTTATGTAGGTTCTTGGATTATAGTGGCCGCTACCTTTGGGTTGTGGCTTTCTTTGGAATGGTGGGGTCCATGGGCTCTCTCTCACTCACTTATGTTTGCCATCTTTGGCGGACCGCTTGTCTGCTCTTTCCCTTTTTCCTTATAAGAGCAAGTTCATGTGGATGCTTCTAGGGTCCTTAATTGTGGGAGCTCTTAGTTGGATACGAAAGAGACGATCACGTAGGAACATTCGGCTTTTTTGAGCCTTCGTTTCATGATTTGCCTTCAACATTTCGAGGTTTCGGACCCGGATTCGTGGTCTTTCGTGTTATGTCAATCATGACTCATTTTCCATTTGCTTCGGAAATATGCATCGAAAACTTTACTTTATCTCTTTTGGGGGGACTCTGCGGATAGCTGAACTGGGTTAACCCCGAAAGCGAAACTGGGAATGTACACGTGTGCTTCATGATGCCATAGAAGATTTCTCCTTCCTTTCCCTTATTTTCAACTGCCTTTAGAGACCCACTCCAGATATGTCCTTCTTTCACATTGCTCGAATGAATTTTTAGTTAACATTTAGCCCCTAGTAC
This sequence comes from Allium sativum, assembly GCA_030737875.1. NCBI lineage: Eukaryota > Viridiplantae > Streptophyta > Magnoliopsida > Asparagales > Amaryllidaceae > Allium > Allium sativum. The sequence goes on from CM060913.1 coordinate 43,476,294, forward strand.
GGAAGAAGTCTTTGTTCTTTATAGGGAAAACTCTAATAAATATCATTGGATTCATCGTTATTAGCAAACCTACCTATGTTAGTTATTAATTAATATAATAGTTTGTTAGAAAAAGTGTCTTTCTATATATATCATGGTCATAAGGAAATTATATATAAGCTTTCATTTGACGTGTCGAGCTAAAAACCTTGATTTGAGCATAACCAACGAACATTACTCATGTTCATATCAAATTTATAAAGAACCTACGTACGGAGGATATAAAGTCATATTTGATCCGAATTCCTAAATTTAAATAAAAAAAAATTATATTTCAAAGATAGTTCGGTAAATCCTTTGGAGGGTGAAGCGTCGATGCAAAATTGTCAAGAAGTCCAAAAACCATATTCAGGCATTAAATAATTGTTGTCTGGGACTTTCTTCTTTTAAAAGTAATGGAAGTAAGTCTTCCTTAGACTATTTTTTCCTAAAATCCAAATTCAGATTCGAGTAATAGAGATACAAATCCTCTTGGCTTAAGAAACCCAAATTCAAGTGATACAAATATGAACCCTCTTTCAGCTTAATAAACCCAGATTTGGGCAATATAAATACTTAGCCTTTTCAGCTTAACAAACCAAGATTCGGATAATAGAAATACAAAGCCTCTTTTGGCTTAACAAACTTAGATTCGGGTAATAAGAAAATGAAAGTTAAGAGATTAATTTCTAGAAATTAATGAGACCCATATCGAACTAGAAAATTCAAATTCGAACGTTAAGAAGACCAGAGATCATTTTCTAGAAAAAGATGGGCCTCTTTCGGCTTTGATAGAGCCTTCCTCGACTTTTCAAGTGAAACACAGAATTTCCTCCTTAGGTTTAGTTAAGAAAGTGCTTCCGGTTTTAATTTAATTTATTTTTCCGTCATAGGAATTTTACAAAGCAGAGGCTTTGGCGTTCTTTGGTGCCCTTTCGATCTTTCGATCCTTCTTCGGGATATGACATAAGTACAGGAAGTGCGTGCTTATGCCGGAAGAAGAGGCAGGCTTGATCATGTATTGATCAGAGTAAAAGCATGCTTCCTTCGGAGCTGGGCACATGTCCCTAGGATTAATCGTCCCTCCTCTAAAGGGTGCCTTAATCTGACCCTTGGCATGGTTAAGGGCTTCGGTGCATTACCATGGCTCTTAGGCATTGATGATGGCTTACCCTCCTCCCTCTGAGAGGCGCTAGGGATATACTTTGGGTTTGGGGCCAAGCGTGCAATTTCTTGGGCTTACCCCCCTTCCTTATTGAGTGGAAGGACCTAGGATATACGTAGGAATATCTAAACTAATCCATTTCTAGGAGGGCACTTCTCCCTCATTTAAGTAGAAATTTTATGTTTCGGAGCTATTCCTTTATTACTTTATTCTAGTCAACGAATTTCTAAAATTTGACTTTATTTTCTTTTCACCGTACATAAGGTTCATTTCCTTTAACCTTCACAAGGAATTGTTCCCTTACTTATTCCATTGCTTTAGTATAGAAGTACAACCTTAAATATTCTAGATTCCAAGTTCTTGGGACCATATTACCGTTAGGATGACACAATCGGTAGGCTCCTAAGGGTATTATCGTGTGAACTACTAAAGGTCCCTCCCAATTTGGGCCCAATGATTTATCTACTAGATTTTTTGTATTGGTCATTACCCTTCAGAGAACTAGGTCTCCATCCTTAAGCATCCTAGGCTAGTGTCGGGTCATCCTTCTTTGATATTTTTTTGATTAGATAGCGGCTTCATCTTGTAATCCTGGAAGTAAATCAAAGGACTCCTACCCTAATTCCTAGCTTTTACCAATGGCATAAGAAATTCTTTTGTAGGATGACACTTCTATTTCGACTGGAAGTATCGCTTCACATCCAAAAGTTAACAAGTATGAATTATGACCAATAGCTATTTTGGTTCAAGTTCAATATGCCTAAAGGACTAAGGGTAACTCATCCACTGAATTTCCTTTCGCTCTAGTTAACCATTTCTTTAGTATGGTTTGATTGTTTTATTTTTGGCTTCTGCATCTCCATTGGCCTTTGGATGTGCAACCGATAACAAACTCTTTATTTTTCCATTGTTGGAACAGAACTATGAAAAATCTTTGCCTTCGAACTTAGTTCTATTGTCCGATATTATGGGGTGTCCCAAAACTTATTACTATATTATTGATGACAAGTCTTAAATCCTTTTCGAAGGTTATTTTTGTTCTACTTCCATCCATTTAGTAAAATAGTGATTGCCACTATGGCATAGTTTGGTCCTCCTTTGGAAATGTAAGGGTATAGTAAGATATATTCCCCATATACCAAAAGGCCGTGGGTTTATTATACTGGTCAATCCATTTGGAGGTAAGCAAGGAATTTTAACAACCTTTGACATTTGTGGCACCTCTTAACCAAATCAATAGCCAATTTGGTCATTTTAGGCTAGAAAATTCCTTGGTATACCATTCTTTTGAAAGATTTTATTTTACTCGAATGATCCTTATAGAATCCTTCATCTGCTTCGATTAACAATTTCACATCGCCCTTTATATTTACACATCTTTTGTAGGGAATGCATATCCTTTTTGTAAATAATTCCATCTATTACAACGGAATTAGAAGCTTTCCTTTTACATTTCTTGGCTTCCACCTTATTGGAAGAGAGTATTTCCTTACATATATATTCTAGTACTAGTGCTATCCAATTGCTTTAATTGATACTTTCAGAAGGGTTTCAACTTTAGGGCAAAGGTTAAGATGTTTTTACTTCTTTTTCCTTTTCTTGAGTCCTTGCTTGGAATTTGGTTAACACCATAGATTATTTTCCTTCAATGTTAGGGGTTGCCTGATATCCAACATAAATTGTTCCCGTCTTCGATGCTCCTCTAGCTAACTTGGCTAGTGAATCTACTTGGGAATTTTCTCCTCTTTATAACACAAGAAAATATAATACACTATAACCATACTATAAAGATAATAAATTTGGGATTACTTAATTACATATTCAAATTTAAGTAAAACTGGCTTTATCGTTGCATTCACCTCGGAATTCTGGTTCAGAGAGACCAAAGGTTTGCATAAATTGGATAATGTAGGAAGAAGTTATGAGCATAAGAAGTTTGTATACATATAGGAAGATTGTATATGCATAAACACAAATTATTTCATACTAGAATTCAATGCACGGTAACCAACGTACATAGGGTGACCCTAGGGTCGACTTAAGGCTAAGTGGGTTGACCCATGGGTCGACCAAGTTGGTTGATGGGTCGACCCACCCAGATCCAGGTCAGATTTCGAATTCCGTAGGTGGACTGCTTTGTTTGCTAGGTTCGTTCGGTGACTCAGCGCTACATGTATGGCTTAGATTGAAAACTTAATATCTAAAGGTTAAGATTAGCTCTGTGAATCTAAAAATAAGTGGCTCTCTCCCATTTCAATAAACACGATCATTCTTCATATCCTCTTCCTCCATGAATCTATTCTAAAATAATAATATATAATAGGCAGATGTTGCTGAGTCCTAGATTTACAGAGATAATTAAAAATACAAGACCTGCATACAACAATAAAAGAGATAGAAGTGGACTTTTCTACAACGACATATATATAAGAGATATAATCTCTTCTTCACCAAGACCCGCTATGAGTTTCCTGTTATTTCAGATCTGATACTTATAACTGTACAATGACAATTAAATAAAATTGGGTTTAGAACGTATAGTGTTTGTAAGATAATTTTAGAGAGCAATGTAATATACCCTATTCTATGGAGTTAACCGTATCTAGAGAGCAGTACTAGGTACTTATTGTTATCTTACTAAAGAACCGTACTATGTAAATTATATATATTTATAGTTCCATATATGTATGGAAATATAAATATAGAGAATTTACATATTACGGTTCCCTGGTAAGATAATAATAAGTACCTAGTACTGCTTTCTGAGAGAGCAATGTAATATACCCTATTCTATGGAGTTTACCATATCTACGATATGGTTAACTCCATAGAATAGGGTATATTACATTGCTCTCTTATACCTGTTCTTCACTGTTATTCACCTATGTCGTTATTATAAGTAAAATATATGCCTTTACTGTTAGATGATTAATTAGTTATGTGTATCTATCTCCCTTTTCCATATTTCTACCATTTTAGTTTATTTCCGGTCTTATGTGATTTTATTCTATTCTCCTTCCTCTATTTTTTCCTATTTGTTTACGCTAGACCAAGGCTTTTGAATGCCTAGGACATGTCCGATTAAAGTTTGCATGTAGTTAAAAATTAGGATAATAATAAATGACATGAAAAGAGGAATTTGGGAATATTTTTAATTTGAGGTCTGTTAGGCTTGGGAAAGAGATAATATGCATATACTTGTGCTTGCTGTAAATTGGGGATATGATCAAAAAAGGGCAATATGCATAGAGTTGCACTTGATGTAAATTGGGAATGTAATAAAAAGGGATAATATGCATAGACATGTACACACTGTAATTTGGGGACATAATTGAATGGAATAGTATGCATATGTATAAACATGTTAGATTTGACTTAATACAGACATTAATTAAAGGACATGTTAGAATTACGTAAGTACCAAATGTAGGTTAGATAAACTAAGTTACTTTAGTAATTATACATACATCTGGGCATGTGTTTTGGGGAAGGGTTGCACACGCATAATAACATGTAATATTACAACCACGCTTATTAGTAAACCTAAACCTGCTGGGTTAAACCTGATTATTAATGAACTAAGAGGTCCCTCGTTCCACTGTTGTATCGGGTTTTAGGACTCTTAAATCCTAGTTACATGGGGGAACAAGCTTAGGGGGTTTGGCTTGTGTCAATCTTGCTTTGTGGAACCCATATCAGTCAATATCCCTATTGGTATTTTGTTAGAGGGCCTCACACTAGGCAAGTGGTAGGACACGCTTTACTGAACTGGATGGTATGAGGTTAAAATGGGGAAGGTGGGCACAGACGCGTTCCGGCGGAGTCATGAGCGTGCATGAGTCCGATTAGGGAAATTAAGCCTCTGTAACACCAGTAAATAGGTTTGTGTTATATAAGTTGCTGGGTTAGGTAGTGAAACACCCTACTGTCAGGGCTGATCGAGGTTGATACAGGGTATTTACGTAGTAGGGAGCCGATCACATAGGTAGTAATTAGGGTATACCTAATCCTTCCATTATGTAATTAGGGTAACAACTAATCATGTTATGTAGTTAGGGCACACCTAATCTTGTTGTTTAATCCTATTGTTTTTGTTAAATTATTATGTTATAATATTGGTGTAGACAAAACCTGTTTTTAGCATAATAATGAGAAGCATTAGTCAATCACTGTTTATTCCTGGTATTCCTGTTTATCATGTTCATCTTATTTGCCTGTTGCCTGATACGTTATTGTACTTTCTCATCGAGTCTTGTTTATCTGTCTTGGTATCTCTATTTTATGCATATTAGAATATTACTGGAACTCGCCAAAGTTTATGTCTGACCCTTTTGTTTCACTTCTTTCTTCCTTTCCCCTCAGGTCCTTAGAGTGGTTGCACTCCTCAACGATTAGGAATTTCTCTTTCAACTTGGATCTGGACTTTCTGAGATGTACCGCTTTGACTTACTTTCTACTATGTTATGGCTTGCTATGAGGGATATGGTATTATATTATTTCACTCTGTTATTTTGCATTATGAGACAAATTTGAGATACTTGGTTTTTGATGTAACTGGTTTAATGATATAACTTGTTTTCAGACGATGTTTTCTTTTCAATAATAAAATTGAAATTTTCCGCTACTTATTTTATATCTGTCTTATGTATTTCTGTACTGTTTAATTATTGCGCTTCACGAAACTTAATGTAGTCTGTTGTGGGTGACATTAACGGATGTGGAGTGTCACACTTGTATCAGAGTTGAAGGTTACAAGATAGGAGAAAAGTTTTGAAAAAAAATTATTTTCAAAAGCAGAGTATTTTCAAATAAAAACATGTTTTTGAAAAACATATCCCCACAAGCCATGTTCAATATTCTCTTGATCTCTTGTTGTATCTTTTGTTTCTTCTCCTTTCAGCATGTTTGGGAACCCGATCTTCCCAAGGGCATTGACTAACGACATGGTTCCATAGGTATATTGAGGCTATGGCACCTGCCGTGGACAAGTAGATGCCCCACCCTTAGCTTCAGTCACAACGTAGCTCGCGAGTAGATAACTTTTCTAAGCTATGTAAAGACTTTTGCACTATGAGAGGAAAACCATTGCGTGATACCGAGAGCTTTATTGGGGCATGAAATTGGTTAAGAGAAATGGATAATGTGTTTGGTCTTTTTGAGCTTGATGATAGAAGGAAGATACAGTTGACCTCACAGAAACTGAAGGACGTGCTCAATATCATTTGATTGAATAGTTGCCTCAGGTCGAAGCTTCCTACTGGTGGGATGTAATGCAAGCAGGACAACCAGTAGCTACTTGGGATGAACTTAGGTAGAGATTCGAGATGAAATTCTTATTTCAGGCGGAAGAAGGATTATAGATGGAGATATTCTTGGATTTGAAGAAACGGGAAATATCCGTCAAAGATTATGTTAATAAGTTTAATAAACCGGTGAGCTTTGGTCTGGACTTGGTGAATACACCCCATAAGGAGGCTCTTAGGTTTGAGAGAGGGTTGAATCAGCCTCTCCAAGGACTTGCATTATCTCATATACTAATGGGGGAGACGTTTGAGAGATTGGTTGGCATGGCTCTAATGCATGAAGATGGAACGGATGAGAAAAAAAGACAACAAGGCTGAGGAAACACAGGTTAAGGGTGAGAAAAAGAAACGGTGCCCCAAGAAGGGAGCACAAACGAATGGAGGAAAGTCTGATAAGGTTCAGATCAATAAAGATATCAAGTATCATGGTTGCGGAGCTACATTTTGTGAAAGACTGTAGAAAGACAAAGAGATCCTGCTTTAATTTTGGTCAAGTGGGACACTTCAATAAGCAATGCCCTAGTAAGTCAGAACAAGGGACAAGAACATCAAGACAAGTACATGCTCTTGAGGTTAGTGGACCTGATCAAGGTAGGAAAATCACGGTTGAAGGTTTGATTTTCCTTTTCGACTATCCTGTTAGAACCCTGTTTGATTCAGTTGCTTTATATTCATTTATACTAGTTCTTTAGTAGATAGTCTAGACCTTAATACTAGTATAGTCTCTGATCCTATAGTGGTCTCAAACCCCATAGGAGGTACGACTCATTTATCCATGATATGTAGGGGTTTGAGAATTTCTATCTTGGGCGTCAAGTTTGAATGCGGCGCATACGTGTTGGGCTTTATGGGCTATGATTTAATTCTAGGAATGGACTGGCTAGCCATGTATGGTGCTATTCTTGATTACGAAAAGAGAGTAGTTAGACTTCTTACTTGCCATGGTAGAACTCTCAAAATTTCCTATGACCCACGGGGGTCGGTGATGCTCGGTTTCCTAGATTCGCTTGATACTTCTATTGACGATTTACGATCTGTACCCATAGTCAGGGATTATCCGGGCATGTTTAACGAAGTTAACGGACTACCTCCAAGGCGTGATATAAACTTCTAGATTTATATGATGGAGAATGCTAAGCCAATTGTTTTATCGATGCGCCGCATGGCTCCTAGAGAGAGGATGGAGCTCAGCGAGCAAGTAGGGGAGCTATTCGAGAAGGGATTTGTTAGGAGAAGCATGTCAGAGTGTGGAGCTCAAGTTGTCTTTGCAACTAATAAGGATGGCTCACCTAGTCTATGCGTGGATAGGGAGCTAAATAAGCTCACCAAGAAGAATAAGCACCCGCTTCCAAGGATTAACGACTTGTTTGATTAGCTACTAGGCGCGTTAGTTTTCTTGCACATGGATTTGGCAATGGGATTTCATCAGCTGAGGGTGGCAGAGAACATTATTGATAAGATTGCATTCAGAACTCCAGATGGTATCTTTGAGTGGCTGGTTATGCCTTTTGGGCTAACCCATGCACCCGCCTATTTTTTGGACTTGATGTGTAGGGTGTTTAGAGAGTTTCTGAACAAGTTTATGGTGATCTTTGTGGATGACATTATGATCTTCTCAAAGAATGAGGAGGAGCATGCCCAACACTTAGTAGAGGTTCTACGCACTTTCATATTACATAAATTCAAGGCAAAAAAATTATGTGTCATTTTGGAGAAAAAAAGTAAGGTGCCTAGGGCATGTGGTCTCCAAGGAAGGAAAGCAGTGGACCCTGCCAAAGTGGTTGCAGTTCAAGATTGGAGGGCTCCAAAGACTGCGATGTAGGTGAGAAGTTTTCTAGGGTTGGCGGATTATTATAGAAAGTTTATTAAGGACTTTGCAAGGATATCAGCCCCACTCACCCGATTAAAAAACAAGAACTTGACTTTTTCATGAAGCATTAATTGCGAGGTTGCCTTTCAGAGATTGAAAAGGGCTCTGACAACAGCCCCGGTTCTGACTCTCCCCGATGGAAGCAAGGTGTTCACGATCTACACAGATTCTTGTGGCACAGGGCTTGCTGCCATTCTGATGCAAGAGGGAAGGGTAGTATGCTATTGTAGCAGATAGTTGAGAGTTCATTAGAAGAACTACCGTACCCATGATCTAGAATTGGCTGCTATAGTGTTCGCGTTGAAGTCTTGGCAACATTATCTACTTGGGGAGAGATTTGAGCTATACATAGATCATAAGTCACTCAAATACTTATTCTCACAGAATGATCTCAACCTAAGGCAACAACGGTTGATGGAGTTCCTAGCATCCTACGACTTTGAGATAACTTATACCTTGGGCAAGGGTAATGTAGCGGCGGATTCGTTGAGTAGGCAGAGGAAGACTTTGAGTCCTTTATTCATAGAGAGGCAGGCTTGGAGTATATCTCGACCTATGATTTTAAGCCATCTAAGGATTTCACATTGGGGTTGTTAGCATCATTGGAGGCACGACCTGCTCTATTGGAGCATATTGGATCTATGCAGCGGGAGGACACGTAGATATCAACATCTTGGATAGGTTTGGTAGAGGAGAGACTTCTAATCACCTAGCTAGATACATTGTGGACGAGAAAGGGTGGTGCAACAACCCGCCCGGAATGGGCCTAAATTTAGACCCAGAAAAGCCCCATCAAAACTTAGAGCCATTCTAAACGGTTCGTCGGTTCTTGTAAGGAATTATATTTGCACATATAATACATATATATACTTCAATGGAAATCTCACATAGGGAAAAGAGAAAATATAATACTGAAATAAGATGTACCACTATATTTAAAAATCATAGAATTCCGACACAACAATTAAGTTTACATCTATTCCATAGGTGCATCAAATAATTCATTCTCAAATGTTTTCATAAGAAGTAAAGCAATAACAACTAATAGTAGCATGATGACTTCGTTTTCTTCTTCAGCTCCCATCTTGATTTCGTCTATGATTCCAAATAAAAGTATCCTTGATTAGGCAGAGAATGAAGGCAGCCCAAGACCGTCAAAAATCGTATGCCGATAAGTGAAGGAGGGAACTTGAGTTTAATGTTGTAGATTTGGCATTCGTAAAAGTATCCCCTCTCCTTAACATATAATATTTTCTGCATTTTGCTGTCTAAATTCAATTGCTTGTAACTTCTTCATACATTAACCGTTTTCTTCATATTATATATGACAATGAATCAAAATTTCGCCACGAATACAAATAAAAGATTTTTGTAGACAAATTCCTAAAGATGAAAAATCTCATTTTCCAACCTTATTATTAAATTATTTTATTTCTATTTATTATTAATATTTATGTATTTTACAGGGTGTTACAGGTGGCTAAAATGAGATGAAAGGCTATATGTCCCTAGGATTAGGGAATTGCTAAAGGCAGTGCTTGAGGAAGCTTATCATTCTCGGATGACTATCCATCCAGGTGGTGATAATATGTATCGACACATGAAGAGAGTTTTCTTTTGGACTGACATAAAGAAGGATGTAGCTGAATTTGTAGCTTGATGTTTGACTTGCCAACGAGTAAAAGCCGAACAAAGGAAACCCAGCGGATTGCTTCAGCCCTTGGATGTCCGACAATGGAAGTGGAAGAGTGTCTCTATGGATTTAATAGATGGATTTAAAAGATCGAAGAAAGGAAATACAAGAATTTGGGTGATAGTGGACAGACTTACGAAGAGCACTCACTTTATTCCTGTCAAGAGTAAGAGGACAACACCTTGGCTAGCATCGGTATATCTTCGAGAGATAGTCCGACTTCATAGGGTACCTTCCAGTATAGTAATCGACCGTAACCCCATCTTCACTAGTGAGTTCTGGAAGTGCTTATAAGGGGCATTAGGTACACAACTACGTTCGATAACGGCATACCACCCTCAGACCGATGGACACACCGTAAGGGTGAATAGAGTTCTTGAGGATCTTCTGAGACTGTGTATCCTAGACTTCCGAGGGACCTGGGAGGAGCATCTCCCATTAATTGAGTTTTCCTACAACAATAGTTATTAATCGAGCATAGGCATGGCACCCTTCAAAGCATTATATGGACGACCTTGCAAATCATTGACTTGTTGATGGGAGTCTATGGGTAGACTTCTACTTGGACCTGAGACAGTTCAAAATACTTCCGAGAAGATTGATCTTATCCACCGAAGAATGGAAGCAAATCAGGATAGGGAAAATCATATGCCGATAAAAGGAGGACCGACTTGGAATTTGAAGTGGGAGATATGGTCTTCATTAAAGTTTCACCACTGAGGAATGTAGTTTGCTTTGGTTTAGTAGTGAAGTTGTCCCCGAGATTTGTACGACCATTCCCTATAATTGAGAGGATAAGTCAGATGACCTATAGGATCAGATTACCGGACTGACTAGTAGGCATACATGATGTATTTCATGTTTCCCACTTGAGGAAATGTTTACATTATGCGGCAGAGTTAGTGGTTCCAAGCACACTTGAGGATGTGGAAGTTGAGATGGAAGCGTTGGTGAAAAGAGTTCCCACTCATATTCTTAGATCAAAGGTTAAGAAGCTACGCAATAAAGAAATTAGATTGGTGAAGGTATAATAGGGAGTAGACCGCAAAGATGCAACGCAGGAACCCGAGGATAGGATTCACGCTTCTTACCCTTTTCTTTTTTAGAGTATGCTGTTGACTTCTTTTCCAAACTTTTACTTTGCATTTGCTTCTATCATTCAAGTATGTTTATCCTATCGTTTGAACCTTTGATCCTTAGGTAGAATCCAATGGTTGAAAACATGTTATTGAGACATGTTATGATTGATGGTTACAAGCGGATGCAATTGGATGTAAGTGGATACAAGTGGTTGCTCATGGATGCATATACACACACTAAATACTAGATCGGCTCAAGCACTTACATATTGCATATGGATGTGTGTGCATTTTAATCTTCTATGGATGGAAATGCGTGAATCATTATATGGAAGTTGCATTTTGACGAATGATTGTGCACACGTATAGAGTTTATATGTTATATTAGGGTTATTGTATACGTCTTAGATGCATTGCAAGAACATATATTGCATTAAGGAGGTCAACTGAATTAGTCAACTGTCTGATTTTCGCATTAGTTTAAAGACGTATACACACAACAACTTTGCATATGTTCATACAAGCATTAGAAATTCTTAAGGAAAATGGATGCCAGTGGATGATGGATGAGTAGATGGTTGTTAGAATAACAACATTCCTCTTAGCTTAGAGATTTCGAGGATGAAATCCCTAAAGTAGGGGAGAATTAATACATTATAACCACACTGTAAAGATAATAAAATTTGTATTACTTAATTAAATATTCAAAATTAAGTAAAACCAGCTTTACTCTTTCGTTCATCTCGGAATTCTGGTTCAGATGGAACCCAAATTTGCGTAAATCGTATGACGTAGGAAGAAGTTATGAGTATAAGAAGTTTTTATACATATAAGAAAATTATATATGCATAAACTTAGATTATTTCAAACCATAAATCAACGCGCGGGAACCAACGTTCATGGGGCGACCCATGCCCTGTCTGGGTCGACCCACCAAGATCCACGTCGGATTCCAAATTATGTAAGTAGACTGCTTTATGAGCTAGTTTCGTTCGCTAACTCAGTGCTACATGTATGACTTAGATTGCAAACCTAATATCCAAAGGTTAAGATTAGCTCTGTAAATATATAAATAGGTGGCTCTCTCCCATTTCAATGCACACGATTATTCTTCGTATCCTCTTCCTCCATGAATCTACTCAAAAATAAAAATATATAATGGGAGATGCTGCTAAAGCCTAGACCTACAGAGATAATTCAAAATACAAGAACTGCATACAACAATAAAAGGGATAGAAGTGGGTTTTTTTAACAATGGCATATATATATAAGAGTTATAATCTCTTCTTCACCAAGACCCTCTGTGAGTTCCCTGTTATTTTCAGATCTGATACCTAGAACTATATCATGATAGTTAAATAAAATTGGGTTTAGAACATACAGTGTTTATAAGATAATTGCTGTATCTATTCTTCACTATTATTCACACATGTCGTTATTATAAGTAAAATATATGCCTTTACAGTTAAATGATTAATTAGTTATGTGTACCTATCTTCCTTTTCCCTATTTTTACTGTGTTATTTTGTTTCCAGTCTTGCCTATATGTCTACGTGATTTGATCCTATTCTCCTTCCTCTATTTTTCCCTTTTGTTTATGTTAAGCCTAGGCTTTTAAAAGCCTAGGCCATGTCCAATTAAAGTTTGCGTATAGTTAAAAATTTGGATAGTAAGAAATGACATGAAAAGAGGAATTTGGGCATATTATTAACTTGAGGACTCTTTGACTTGGGAAAGGGATAATATGCATTACTTGTATTTGATATAAATTGGGGATGTGATAAAAAGTGGTAGTATGCATATAGTTGTACTTGCTATAAATTAATAATGTAATAAAAAGGGATAATATGCATAGACTTGTACATGCTGTAATTTGGGGACATAATTGAATGGAATAGTTTGCATATGTATAAACATGTTAGATTTGACTTAATACAGACATTAAGTAAAGGACATGTTAAAATTACGTAAGTACCAGATGTAGGTTAGGTAAACTAAGTTACTTTAGTAATTATACATACATCTGGGCATGTGTTTTGGGGAAGGGTTGTACACGCATAATAACATGTAATATTATAACCACGCTTATTAGTAAACTTAAACCTGCTGGGTTAAACCTGATTATTAATGAACTAAGAGGTCCCTCGTTCTGATGTTGTATCGGGTTTTGGGACTCTTAAATCCTACTTACTTAGGGACATAAGCTTAAGGTTTTTTGCTTGTGTCAATCTTGTAGTGTGAAACCCAGATCAGTTAGTATCCCTGTTGGTATTTTTATAGAGGGCCTCGCACTAGATACGGACCAGAGCACGCTTTACTAAAATAGAGAGTAAGAGGTCAAATGGGTAAGGTGGGTATGGGAGCATTCCGGTGGAGTCATGAGTGTGCATGAGTCCGATTAGGGAAACTAAGCCATTGTAACACTAGTAAATAGGTTTGTGTTATACAAATTGCTGGGTAAGGAGTGATACACCCTACTACTGGGGCTGACACATGGTATTTACGTTGTAGGGAGCCGATTGCATGGGTAGTACTTAAGGTACACGTAATCCTGCTATATTGTAATTAGGGTAACACCTAATCCTGTTATTTAATTATGGTACAACTAATACTGCTGTTTAATCCTGTTGTTTCTGCTAACTAATTAGGTTTACGCCTAATCCTATTATACTAGCATTAGTGCAAATGATACATGTTTTTAGGATATAAATGAGAAGCATTACTCAATCAATGTTTATTTATGTTATTTCTTTTTATCATGTTCATCTTGTTTACTTGATGCTTGATACATTACTGTACTTTCTCATCCAGTTTTGTTTTTCTGTCGTAGTATCTCCATTTTATGCATATTCGAAAATCACTTGAACTCGCCATACTTTATGTCTGACCCTTTTGTTTTTGCTTCTTTCTTCCTTTCTCCCTCAGGTCCTCAAAGTGGTAGCACTCCTAAGTGATTAGGACTTCTTTTTTAGCTTGGATATGGACTTTCTAAGATGTACTGCTTTGACTTACTTTCTACTCTGTTATGGCTTGCTTTTAGAGATATTGTTTTATATTATTGCACTCTTTTATTTTTCATTATGAGACAGAATTGAGGTATTGGTTTTTGACATAACTGGTTTAATGATGTAATCTGTTTTGAGATGATGTTTTCTTTTCAATAATAAAATTAAAATTTTCTACTGCTTAATTTTATATTTGTCTTGTGAATTTCTGTACAGTTCACCTATTGCGATTCACGAAACTTAATGCATTATCTTATGTGTTACATTAACAGATGAGGGGAATCGCACTAGGAATTTGATTTATTGAGAAATCATCCAATGTTTCAAGCATTTCTAATATCTTTCTGACGTATTGCGATAATTTTGGATCCTTGGTCTGTTATGTCTGCTTGAGCTGGTTTACCATGAGTTGAGAGTCATTGAAAACTTGAATTTTCAAATTTTGGCGTTCATTTTATGAAAGTCAACCCAGCCACCATCGTTTTATACTCCGCTACATTATTAGTGGAAGGAAATCCTAAATTCATGACGTAATGTAATCGATGCCTATTCAGTGTTATAATAACATATCCAGCACAGGCCCCTTGCTCATTAGATGCTCCATCGATGAACAATTGCCATTTCTCATTACCTCAAATATTTCGCCTATATCCTTTAGATGATCTTCTTCTCCTTGAGACTTCACGAACATATCATTGACATTGACTTACATGTTCTTTCTTATTTGTTCGTAAAACATCCTATTCACAAGCCTTTAGGAAGTTGCTCTGGCGTTCTTTAACCCGAAAGGCATTGCTTTATAACAATACGTTCCATTATCGTTAGTAAAACTGGTATGCTCGTCATTAATTTTGAACATGAGAATCTAATTATACCCTGAATATGCGTCCATAAGTGACAATAATTTGTGAACACTTGTGGAATCTACTAGTTGATCTATTCTTGGCAGAGGATAATAATCCATTGTACACGCCTTATTTAGGTCCGTATAGTCAACACATGTGTTCCATTTTCCATTGGACTTTTTCACTAAAATAGAATTTATCAACACATGTTCCCCAACCCTTCTTTGTTAGGAAATTCACCATTAAATACTTAGGGGAAACGATAAAAATCTACTTCATCTAGCGCGCGACGTCCAAAGAAAGCATTGTAGAAGGAGGGTTAGCTGATAATGACGAAGAGGGCTTTGAAAGCGTGACAGCAGGATGAGAGCCCTAATTGAACCTTCAGCTTTATTTGGCCAATAGGCATTGAAACTTTATTATTAGATCCAAAGATCGACTCAGGACTTTGTTCCACTTTCTCCCCTGGTATATTCATGTGGTCGAAAACATATGTTTGAAAATAACATTCACGACACTTCTTGTATCAACTAGTATTTTTTCTACTACGACTGTCCTATTTGAGGGGATACCATAAGCGGATCATTATGAGGGTAATGAATTCCTTTTTGAAGTTCTTTCGGTGTTTAGACCAATGAGTGCGTATGAATCCCACTCGGGGGATGATCCAGGACCCCTTTTTGGATTGAAATGATCTCTTATTTAGCTTCCCTTGTATATATATATCAGCTCTTAGAACTTTTACTATTTCCTGCCACATGTGGGCCTCGATGTATTACGTTAACATAATTTACTTGCGGACTCATCTTTTCCACATTTCCCCTTTGACAATGCTAACCATAGTTCCAATAGAGGATTTCGAAAACTCCCTATTATCTAGAGGAACACATTGGGGATTCTAGACAAATGTTTGTAGTTGTCCCTCTCGAATCAGCTTTTGAATAATTCCAGCTAAGACTTTGCTTACCCTGTGATAACTATAGTAATTGTCACTTTTCTTGGGTTTTGGGTTTAATTGGGCTTTGAGAGGATTAAGGAAAATTACTTTTCCTCTCACCATGTAAATAAAGGCTAGAGTTTTGTTTAATGCCACTGAATTGCTGTCAGGCTATGCCTATCGTACTCACTTGTTTTTCCAATTAAACCCTGGTCTTACTCTGTCACTGTGTTCTTTCTTCTTGGCATGATAAATTTCATCCATTTGGATGAATTTGTCACCACGAAAATGAAAGTCTTACAGGATTTCGGCTTCATTTATCATGAGATCCCTTCAAAAGGGTGTATTATTCTGAAGTCCTACATGGACTATGATTATATTTGACTCATCACTCATTCCTCTTGCTCTTATTGCTTCAGCATTAAATCTTTTTAGATACCCTCCTAGAAATTCCCTTGGTTGATGCTTGATGTTTGCCACCGTTGTATAGTGCATAGTGGAATCTTTGCTGTTGCATAATTGGGTAGCAAACTCATAATAGAACAGCCTCTAGGAGCATATGGTGTTAACTTAGTATTGTCAATACCATTTTGCAGTGGCGTCGTGCAAAATTACTAGGAAAAGCTGACAACGAACAGCTCCGGAGGTGTTGTACAAATCCACCTAGCTATCAAAGGTCATTAGATGATCATCAGGATATGTAGTTCTTTAGTATTTAATCATTGATATTTTGAATTGCGAGGGGATAGTTGTAGACATGATATCATCAATGAACGGAGCAACCCTTTCATTTGTGTTCACTTCTACATCATATGTTTGTTTTTCCTTTGCATTGAGTGAACCTTTCACTGCTTTCGCTATTAGTTCCTTGACGTAAGCATCTTTGTCAGGGTAATTCCTTCAGTGGGGTGTATACCCTTCGGTATTGGAGCTTCCGGACTGCTCAACCTTACTTTGCAAGTTTTCATGATAATCAACCTTTGCATTCTTATTCCTTGACGGTTCGTTCTTCTAGTCCTGAGGTTGAGCTTAGACTCCTTATTCTAATATTCATCCTCCTGGGCTATGTGCTTCGCATTACTTTTAATTTTAGCTTACTTTTGAGCAATCAAGTCATTTATTAATGCTTTCATCCCAACAATTTCACCCTCCAATTGATTAATTTTTCCATGTTTGTCTCATGAGATTCTGTTTCGGAGGGTTCTCCTTATAGAGCATTTACTTGGTTGAAAGAAGGAACAACATTTTCCTCGACTCGTGAGCTATGAACTTCTTTTCATTAATTGTGTCCAGCTTCTTTGATTTATTTTTCATAATTCCCCTATGTTCAACCAAATATAAAGATAAAGTTAGTTTATATTAATTATGAGACTGGAGGTTCGAGCCCTCCTTCTAGCGCCAAAAATATTAGCCATTAAGATGGTTAACATCCAAAATTAGCTTTGGACAAACAAGCTGCTACCCATGAAATTGGGTAACACCCTAGGGCTTGTTCTCGCTATAGAGTTGAAATTCATGTATCGTTCCTGTAAAGGATTCTAACATATGTTCTTTTGATTTTCAACCTATCCTATAATGTCAGCCACTCTTGTGGTGAGTGATATCGATTTGAGAAAGGGATGATCTACAAAGGAAAATCCCACGAAGAGGGACTGTACTCTATATAAGCTTCCTTTACAGAGCTACTTCCATTAGAAACAGTAATCGACTCGCCTTTTCAGGAGAGGTTACTATCACCTCTAGTACAATCCCTCTTTTTAGCTTTGACATGATAGACTCGGGTGACTAAAAATAAGAATGTAGAAGATAAATCATACATGATCAGTTGTTAAGAAGGTTAACAACCATAATAAATCATGCTCCATTCTCTTAGAATTAAAATCAAATGCCAAATTCCTTGAATCTTTTTTATTGCTATTTGGAAAAGTGAAATTATGAGAAATTGGAAAAGTTCCCAAATTCAATTTTGAAATTATGGTTTCACTCCACTATTTTAGATTACAAATTTTGAAAATAAGGAAAACAATCCTCAATCTAGGCCTTTGAAGTTCAATTTATAGGAGCGGGTTAATTTCCCTTCATCTTTGATCATTTCGGTCAATCATTTCTTTGGAAGATTTTTCGAAGGTCATGCGAAGGCTCTCCTGGCATCGGCCTCTTTTCCTTATTAGTTTTCTTCAGGATCTGCTTCTTTGGCTTTGGTGTGAATAGTTGCGAGAGGCAAAGGTGTATGCAAGCTCTCCACTTATGGTGGAAGATACCTATGGGTTTGTGCTTTCTTCAGCATGTAGGGATCCAAGACCTATTTCTCTGATATTCGTCACCTTTGGCGGACCTCTACTCCGCACTTTCCCTTTTTCCTTGCAAGAGAGAGTTCATGTATATGCTTCCGGGGTCCTTAACGAAGGGAACTCTTAGTTAGATACAATAGAGACGATCGTGCAAGAACTTTTGGATTTTGTGACTTCGTTTTAGGCTTTAACTTTGATATTAGAGGTTTCTGACCCAGATTCGTGGCCTTTCATGTTTATGTCAGTCACGACTCGTTTTCCATAAACTTCGGAGATATGCATTGAAAGCCTTTCTTTATCTCTTTCGAGGGGCTCTACTGATAGGTGAAATGGGATAACCCCGAAAGTGAGGTTAGGAATGCACACATGTGCTTCATGATGTCGTAAAAGATTTCTCGTTCCTTCTCCTTATTTTTAATTGCCTCCAAAGAACCTCTCCTTGGATTCTGTCTTTCTTTTACATTGCTCGAACGATTTTCGGGTTAACAATGTTTCCAAAATGCTTTCAGAGATTCACTCCTTCAGGATAAACAAGGTCTTTAGCTTGGAACATCTGGATAAAAATTTGGAAAAAAGTTTCTATATACGCTGGTAGGTTTATAGCACCTTGGTTCTCATTGGCCATTTAACCTTGGCCTCCCGCTTTAGGCTGAACATTTCGCATATCCATTATTTATGCTGCTTCTATAACCAAAATTTTGTCTTACACTATTTCTCTCCATACTTTATGTCCTTCTTATGTAGATAAACTTTAGTAAGATACCGAAGAGTGACCCTAGGACTGTGGGGGCATATATATTAATATAATAAAAATACATCATATTTCCTTATCCTAGCCCTTAGAATATTTCTACGATCTTTGGGTTTTAGTTTGAAAATCCTTGTAGAAACATAACATCTTATCAAGTTAAATGCATAATCAAATTACTCTAGCACTTATAATATATATGCATTCATATTATAATTTAGTTAAAAAATTTGGAATCAAACTTTGGGTTTCAAAATCATATCACTTGGTTTTAAACTAAGTTTCATTTTAAATCCAAACATTTATTCTTGGTAGATATTCTTTCTTAGAAACTCGAAAATGAACACCAGTAATGATGCAGTCATCATCAGAATTATTTTCATGTGACCGAAGTAAGATATATGCTTTTAATCTCTTTAAAATCCATTTGCTCTTATAAAGCCTTTTAAAATAATCGCAACATTCCCTTATAAATCTTAAAAAACCAATTTCAACTTCACTGGAAATTCAGATTCTTCCATTCTCAACTGAAATCCATTTCCTATTTGTAAATCTCATTTATAAATTACTCTTACATAATTCTAATTCTACATAAGACAACTTGACCTAATTTCTTTCTTTGTTAAATTCATACAAAACACTTACTTAGGGTAAACTCTTACCCGACATCGTCATTGAATGTCAAAAGTCAGATCGTGAAGCTGAATTCACACGATATTCATTTCCAATGTTTTCCTCATTAAAAATCTACCCAGCCCGTGCAATAGGTGATAAGATTGCTCTTATCTAAACCAAATAGTTAACATCCATAAACTGGTCGAGCACAACTACAAACGCATCAACACTAGTCAACGCTCGAAAGTAAGCACGACTAATCAAACAATAAATGTTAATAATTAAATACTATCATTTCTTATCAAACCAAATTAATCATGCATAAAAATAATTTTAGTTTGAAAATTCCTTTATATATATAAAACCTTGGTAAAATAATTACATTTACCAACTCTTTAAAACCATATTATGTCAATTTGTCATGTTCAAGTGTTTAGAAACCGCTACCGACAACATCAACCGAACACCTCAATTTATAAAATATATACCACTCAACAGATAAAAAGCATAATATAATACTTTTTATAACACTAACAAGTATGAGCTCTCATATATTTATACACTCAAACTCAAAATAAGGCATTTCATTATCTTATCTCTTATTGAGTTACGCCACATATCCAAGGTTATCGCTTAACCTTCAGCTCTAATACCAAGTGTAACAAATGGGAAACTCGATGCCAAAATTTCCACACAAATACATCATCTATATTCACGTGCCTAAACTCAATTACCGAAAATCCAGAAAGTTAGAAAAAAAGAGTTAGAGGGTGAGAAAAAAGAAAGAAAGGTTAGAATAGAAGAAAACGAAGATGAACAAAAACATATTAGAATTAGAAAAATCAAAATCTCACTGCGGAATACATAAAGAGAAAGCAATACATATACATGAATAGATAGTTAGAGTAAACAACTAGATCAGCATGTATGGTGATGACAATATGTCTGTACAATGGATGATAAATACAACACATACAGCGGAAACAAATTAATACATTAAATACGAGAACACGTCTCGAGTCCAGCTCCTCTCCTGCGGTCCAAATAAATCCAAAACAAACGTAGAAAATATATGTGGTCCGACCTGAGCACATTTTGAGGGAAAGCAAAAACACCCGTATCAGTCTAGAATATTTAACAGTGAGAAAACTCACATCATAGATATCTTGCTCAATATTTAAAAATCATTTTTCAAAAGAATGGAACTCTCGTAAGACACGACCATACATAAATATGGAATGTCTTTTTCCCTTAGATGCCCAAAACACTTCTAGAAAATCCCATGATAAGATAATAATGTCTAAAATAAAAATGCATATCAATCAAGTCAAAAAAATTTCATTTATTAAATTCCAACATATTAGGTATACAACTAGAACCATAAAAGGCTCGCATTGGAGTTTGGATTTCCATACAATGATAAGGCACCAGGTACCACTATCGTTGTACCTTTCTAGATAAGCGTACCGAGAGCCTCGCATGGACTAGCTTCGAATCTAGACCAGCCCAAACCCCCTTTGGATTATTCCCAATATTTCACCACTGTAACGTCCCGCATTTTCGTCGGTTTGTATTTGAATATTTAAAACAGTTTAAATATTTAATTCGTAATATAAATGGATTTATATATTAATTAGAACGGAGTTGAACGTATAAAAATATATATTAAATATAATCGAGCGCGTAATATCGCGGCAGTTCGTAATTTAACATTCTGAACTTCAACTGAGTGTACCGGACACGTTTTGAATCGGATTTCTTCGAAACGAGAAACGTTGAAATCTATTGAACTGTATCTTTCTAACAGAAGTGAAAAATAAAGATTTCGCCATACAGACTGTAAGTTATGGCCAAATCAAATATTCAGAAAGTCGCTGTAGAATCGTGTATCGACTGAAACGGTTATTTGAATATAACTTGATATTGTTTGCAAATCGGGACAAGGTTCTTTTGAGGCGCAGCGATAATTTAATTTTTAGAATTTTACTATAATTTTTAAATAATTAAATAGACAACTTTTTATTTGGAGTATTGTGCATCCTATATCGGTATTTTGGGATTTCAAAATATGAATCAATCTACCGGTATTATTATATTTTTGGGATCGTGACACCTCGTTGAACACGATGGTACTCTTACTTCTGTCCGCACGTGAGTGAAATAGTTAAATTATGGAAATTGCAAACCATAAGCATATAATTAGAGAAGCATGACCAACCATTTTTCAACGCAGGCCTATGGAGCAAGGAACATACCCTATAATCCCATAGTTCACGCCAAAAAAAGTAATATTTAAGCGAAGAGTGATGGCATCGTGGAAAGAAGTTACTAAATAATATATTACTAAATCACAAGCACATGCCAACGCATCTTACACTGTGAAAATTGAGAATCACTCACATGCCAAGTCCATATCATAATAAATGAACCATACGCCTATTTTGAAACTTTGCTTAACTATATTACCTAATGTACAACGCCTATACATTCAATAAACCCATACCTTCATTGAAATTGCCAGCATCTACCTACTTAAATAATCCCATACCCTATTGAACGATCAGTTTGTTTTTCTTTATAAAATATTGAAGTTTCTTGACAAAGGAAGAAAACTAACGTGTATTTTTCAATCATGCCCTTACCCTAATATAGCAGTCCTAAGCCCTACGCACAGAGAAGACAGCATACTTATCCTCTCTCATTTGTCTTTATAAACCCAAGTCAGTATTCTTTCTAAAAACGGTAACTTTAAGAAATAAAAAGAAAATATACATAAAAAGGAGAAGTAGCATCATTTGCTAGTGAAATGCGTGGAGTCAGTCATGGAAAGACTTGCATGAAGAATAGGGGAACGCTCAATAATGTAATACGGTGTACAGGAGTTGTATTCATGACTTGCAAACAAAAGAAGGAGCTGACTTTGTTTTTGCATGGAGTGTGTGCGAGCTGGCGTAAGGAGAAAGGGATGATGCACTTAAGGGTGATGGCGTTTGTGAAGAAAAGTGTTTTGGTATTATTTGTTTGTAGATATATGCGGTGTAAATAGAGTGGCGAACTACTAGGCATATGGGGATAAAAGTATACATGAGAGTAGGGTTGTTTGGGAGGAAGTATACTCAGTAAAGGATCATGGGAATTATGTGAACGTGAAGGGATTAAAGAAGAAGAGGGGTCAGTAAAGGTTGGCACCTGAATGGGATGTTGCGGAAAGTGTTCAAACTGGGTTGAAATACTTGGACGGGGTATCATCAGGACTAGGGGACGAGCGAGGCAAGGTGTCAGGGTGCGGACGTGGCTTTGGGATTTGAAGAGGGCTTGTGAAGTTTTATGGGTATGTGATGTTCTTGGTTAGTCAGCATGGAGTTGCTGTGAGCGCAGGGCGTATGATGAAGTGAAGAAAGGAGGACGCAGGAGACTGGAGAAGAAGGGGGAAATAAATGTTGCCGTTGCATCCAGGAGATCAAGGCGAAGCTGCGGAGTTGATGGTTGTACATGGAAACTGCATGTTGAGGAGATACTACAGGTTTACTGTGAGGAAGGACGTGGACTAGAAGAGGAATAAGGGGATGTTGGCTCGGGAAATGCATAGTTGAAGTGACGTAAGGGACTGGTTGGTTAAACAAGTGAATGAAAATGGAGCGTGGGAGGTTTGCTTGAAGTTGAGTTTTGTTGTTTGCTGTTCGTACGTGAAGAATGGTGGTATACCAACGTGACTGGGACTGGGAAGGCTGCCATTCTCTTGCGTTCTTGGAGCTGGGTAAAGTAGTATATGCGGAGCAATATATGTACGAGTAGCAACATTTTTCTTTTCTAGGATGGAAATGGCATGAAGACAGTAGCTCGCTGGTGGGTTTAAGTGAGGCCAGCATATAAATTTTAGGTGATGATGGTTCCACATGAAAGGGGGGTTCCTGAGTTTGAGCTCGTTAACGCAAATGGATATGGGAAGTTTGGTATGTTGTGTGTACGGGAAGTTGAACAAAATACGATTGATGATGGTGACTGTATGAAGTTTGGTGCAGGGTTTCTGTGTTAGTACTTAGTATTGGTGAACTTTTGGGTGGATGTATACGGGGTGATGAAGATGTGTGTATCTCGGTGTAGAGGACGGAGCTGGGTTATTTTTTTTGGGACGTTGGCAGCAAGCTCGAGTTTTATGGTGATGGGATCCGAGAGCCCAAGATGATGAAGATAACGATTGGCTCGGCTCTTGTCTTCGTTCAAGGATGATGTAGTTTAGTAATTAAAAGGGGAGATGCGGCTTGCAAGTAACATGAAGACGAAGTGCAGTTTTCTTTCACAAGAATGTAGGAGAATAATGTCATGCGAGGGCAGATTCACGAGAAGTCGGTAGCGTTGACATCGTATAATCACGAACTACAACTAGTCTGGAGTGGTTGGTCAGAACAGAACATCCGATTCGAATCAACCGACGCAAATCGTTATTTAACGGTTAACGCGCCAATGTGAGTAAAATCACTCACTCTGATCTATTTAAAATAATTTAATTATATTGTTTGAATGCTGTATGATGGTCGATTAGGTAGATTTCAATTAAATTGGTTAAATATTTTATACCGTTACATAAGTACACACCATCGGTTGGGCACTGTTTCCATCGATTAGAACACCCCCTAGTATAGAGTTAGTGTAAATTGTGTTGACTGACATTTGTGGATGCGGAAACCGGTTGGAGGAATCCGACCGAATTCCTCGATATTTATATGTACTGTTTGTTGGGTATGCACTGTTTGAACCCGAATTATATTTAAAACCCGGTGTGAATATTGATGTTGAACGGAAATTCAACATTTGTTTAGATTAAATAAATAAACGATATCGATTTAGAAAGTGTTAACAGTCGACCGTAAAACCATCGTTTTGTTAAGAAACTGATTTACCGTCAGGCAAATCAATGAAGTTAATTATAGAAATTATATTTTTATAATTAAAGTGAAGTTTTAAATTATAATAGAAGTTCTATTATAAACCAGTATTTTAGAGTTCGTTTTTATAAAGCAAATAAAAGCGATTGTTGATATTTAAACAAGTTTATAAAGTAAAAACTATCCGACGATTAAATATTTGGATAATTATATTTAAGATAAATAATTTAGAGATATCATTAGATTAATTAGATTAATCTAATGTTAAGAAGTAATTAAAATCAGTTAATGAATTTACTGATGGAAATAAGTTGATTTAATCAACTGTTATTTGGGAACATGATTATTAGATTAATTGGTCTTTAATTAATCTAATGAAAACAGGTTAGAAATAAGTTTATCGAAATTAATGAGAGTTAATTACCATTTAAGAAGTTATAGATAAGAACTGGGGAATTGAGAAAGCAAAGAGTTAATGTTTAAATTAAATATGCATAAACCACAGAGATTCCAAAGTAAGGATATGGTGTTGTAAAACCATATTCCAAAATACAACAAGGAAATACGATTTAATAAATATATTAAGTAATAAGGAATTTGAATACAGACTTGTATCGGTTCTAAGGTAAGAACGTTGTCGATCAAGGTCTGAGAGGTAAATAAAATACCCCAACTTGAACGGCTTCGCTATTACCGAGGAACGATATCAGTTTGTAACGGAAAGAGATGTCAAGATTTTTGTAACAGAAAGAGATGTCAAGATTTTTGTGATGGAAATAGATGTCAAGATTAGTATAAAAGGAATATGGCAGCGTATGCAAGTCTTAGAATTATAGCGATAAAATAACGCTGTTGATAAGGTAAGTGTGACTGTAATTAGTTATAAGAATATTATAGCGTATGACAAGTTTAGAACTATAGCGACAAATTTACTGCTGTTGATTTGACTTAAACATGACTTTTATATATAGCAGCACTTCCTAGGAAATGTAACAGTTTGGTTTGAAATCCACTTATTCTAGAGTAATAAGTAACGACGTTTGTTCAAAGAAATATAAGAAAGAGTTTAGAAAAGAATTGGGGAATCGTATTAGAAACTAATGACAGCATTTCGATGTTCGAAATGTGATTAGAATTAAACCATTAGGATTTGGAACTGGGATTCGACGATGTCGAATGTATTAAAAGTAAATTATTTTTAGGAATTATAATCTGATAGGATAATTAACATTTAATTTTAAATAAATAAATGTTAATAGGTTAAGAATCAATATTTAGTTATCAACTGGATATTGATAAGAAGTTGACTTAGAGAACAGAGTTTATAAAGTGGATTGTGAATATAAAGTATGAAAGAGATTTCGGTAGACGAGATAATGTTATTGATTTTCTAAATAAAGAGTTATTTGATAAAGGTATTCAGATTTATATAACAGGAATGGTATTCACATTTTTAAGTGAATAATGTTTTAAAAGGTAAACGGTTGGCCGATTAAAATATTTATAATGAAATTGGAAATATTTTCCAATATAAAGAGGGTAGATTATCCAAGTATAGAAATAAAGAATGTGAAATTAATGGAACGGGTTCGAACGTTAATAACGTATGTTTCTGGAACATGAAAGAATAAGAGTTTATAATAACTGGAAATGTTTTCCAAGAAGTATGAAAAGGCTAAAACGGGACTTGAGAAATATCTGGTAAGATATGGGAATTTGAACAATAAAACGAAATGTTAAATAAAAGTGTCTGTGGTTGTGTGATGTTAGTTATTCATTTGAATGAATGTTTGTTTTTACTCCGATAGCTAAATAACCAAGTATCGAAGTGTTTTGACCATCGTTGTCAATACGGAGAGACCGGTTGGATATATTATCCGAAAACCACTCCGTATAGGCATAATCGTTGCGAATTAGATATGCTGAAGATAATTGAAGACGGAGTTAAATGCAAGGATCGTCCAGTTATAGAATGGTGTTTTTTGATTTTCCAGTCCCAGGACAACTTGTATGGACGAGTGTCTGACAGAGTATTTCCAACGGTCATGCCGTTGATTTTACGAATATACCAAGTTGGTGGGGAGAAGATAACTTCTCTTTATTTTACACCCAGTGTGCATTTGTGTAATCAATATGTGATTACGGATTTGACGATGTGGTATTCAAAGTGAATGGTGATCAGATGTTCTGAAGATAGACGTAACCTCTAGCCTCACAACCAGGAAGTAACAAAAGTTGGGCTAGGCAGCATGGCTAGTTGGGTCATCCCTAAGCAGGGTGTATTGTCACCGATCTAGAGAAAATTCATATTTATACTTCTTTTCGATTCTGTATCTTCGGATGACGGTTGGATGGCCTACAACCGTGGTGGCAATATATTCGCGACACTCAAGCTAAATGTGTGATCGGTCATGTGTGGCCGGGTTGCAAGACGTTCTTGTTGAACCCTGAGTGTATCTCCTCTAGAGTACACTATTCAGAAGGTGCTCCCATACCTTGTCTATTGAAAACCATTCTCCGATAAGCGCCCTGCGGTTTATGATTTTATACTATATATATATGTGGAGCGTGAGATGCAAGCGTTCTACTACTTGTATAATTATTTGGTTAGACATTATCATAATATCATTGGGTTTTGATATCAAGAATATTTCGGGTTATAGTAAGGTAAAAACCGTCTATGTTTATGTGTGGGTTGGTCTTACTATTATCTTCTTGTTTTGAAAAGGATTTTCAAAGTAAAACAGTATGGTTGGAATTTACTCACACCAGTCCCATGACTGACCCAGAGTTTATTTTGTTTGTTTTCCCTAAACTCTTGGGTGCCCAAATTTGTACGGGTAGTCAAGTGTTTCAGGCTTTGCAGATTCACTTGGAGGAGCTCAAAAGCAGGAAGCTTCACCATTAGTTATGTAGAGTTATTTCCGCTGTGATATGATGTATTGTACTCTGATAATGGTATGTATATACAATACAGTTTTGTATTCAAAGTTATGTTATATAATACATCTTATTTTGTTCCGCTGCGAGTTTCGTGTTACTCTGATTCTGTTCAGTTGTGATCTTCTTCTTCTTCTTCTATTCTATTAGTTCTATCTTTTCTTTCTCACCCTCTAAATTCTTCTACTAATGTCCTGGTATTTTCGATGCTTGAATAGTCAACAGTGTGTTTTTATGTTGATTTTCTGGGTCGAAAATTCCAGACGTTACAGATGGTATCAGAGCTGAAGGTTAAGTGATTACCTTGGCTCTGTGGCGTAACTCAATAGAGATGGAGTTAGTAGTACTCTAGATTGAGTTGAGTGTATATATATGAGCGCGTATTTGTAAATTAATATAAAAACCGTTTTATATTGTGTTGACTGGTCAGTCGAGTGGTTTATAAATTCTGGTCGAAACAATAATGCAAACTGCGTCGATAGGTGTTTCTAAACTCTTGAACAGAGTAATTCGACACAGTTTGTTTTGAAAGGAGGGTAAATAAAATAATTTTACCCAAAATATATTTTGATATAAAAAGAAGTATATATATTGATATTATTATAATATAGTGGATGTGCGATCATTATTATGATCAAATAGGATTATAAGTGAGTTGGTTATATAAATAACCAATCGAAATATTATATTAGTATAATATGAAAAACCAGATGAATAAAACCTGAGTTTAAAACTAAAATTGAAAAAAAAAACTCTAGGAATTTGAGAAGATGTTGAAAACAAATTTTGGATTAAATATATGGAAATTTTAAGATCCTGGGTGGATTTAGAAATGTTTTCTAAACGTTGTGAAGTATATTTTGAAGTGATTTCAAAGTGAAAAGGTTTGAAAACAAGTTTTGAAAGTGATATAGTATTGAACTCACTTTATCGCTGGGAAATAAACTCCGATGATGAAGTCGACCATTATTGGTGTTCATTTTCGAGTTGCTAAGTGACGGATAACTACCAAAGATTTTGTTTTGAAACAAGTTGTTAGAAATTCAAATGTTTTGAATTTGCTATTATGATATATGATTTCAAACTGATTTGAAATAAATCCCAGGAATTTGAATTTTGAAATAAAAATTTAACTTATGGAGTTAAAATGGTAAAAATGGAATTTAAACAAAGATAACAAAACTGGACTGAATTTGGAAAGATCTAGAATGAAAATTATAAAAGAAAAATATTGGAGATTCGAGTTATTAAAAATGAATTGATTCTAGGAGAATAAGAATCGAATTTTGAATTAGAGATGGAGATAACTGATATGAGAAATAAATCAGTAAATGGAATGTCGTAATAAAACTTAACAAGGTTAAGTACTGAGAGGGGAATCGAAGTTGAAATAGAGATTTGGCTTAGTAAAAGCGAAAGACTGGTTTGAGAACAGATTGATGGGAGATCAACCAAGGATGCTTGGATATGCTGGTTTGATAACAGATGGCAGAGATAGAGTTGAATGCCCAACAGAGATGGTACACGTTTATATACGAGTATGAGATTTTTTATGAGTCAGTTTGGGCAAGCCGTTTGGCTGTTTGATTTTCTTTTGGATTGAAGAAGGCCCGGAGTGGCAAGTTGTTGTAGTACCGAGTGAGCCGTGCAGAGGAGATGTTGGCGAGATTCTCTGAAAATTTAAGCTGTTAGGAAATTTTCAGAAATTTTGAAAATATTCGAAATAATAAGGAATTAATATTTTAATTGGAAATAATCAGTTCATTGGAAACTGGAATTATGAAGTAAACCAAAAAGATTTTTAACCAGGTTATAACAGAGATTGTAGCATTTTTCCTATCTTAGCAATTTCGAGGACGAAATTATTTTAAGGGGGAAGGTCTGTAACGTCCCGCATTTTCGTCGGTTTGTATTTGAATATTTAAAACAGTTTAAATATTTAATTCGTAATATAAATGGATTTATATATTAATTAGAACGGAGTTGAACGTATAAAAATATATATTAAATATAATCGAGCGCGTAATATCGCGGCAGTTCGTAATTTAACATTCTGAACTTCAACTGAGTGTACCGGACACGTTTTGAATCGGATTTCTTCGAAACGAGAAACGTTGAAATCTGTTGAACTGTATCTTTCTAACAGAAGTGAAAAATAAAGATTTCGCCGTACAGACTGTAAGTTATGGCCAAATCAAATATTCAGAAAGTCGCTGTAGAATCGTGTATCGACTGAAACGGTTATTTGAATATAACTTGATATCGTTTGCAAATCGGGACAAGGTTCTTTAGAGGCGCAGCGATAATTTAATTTTTAGAATTTTACTGTAATTTTTAAACAATTAAATAGACAACTTTTTATTTGGAGTATTGTGCATCCTATATCGGTATTTTGGGATTTCAAAATATGAATCAATCTACCGGTATTATTATATTTTTGGGATCGTGACACCTCGTTGAACACGATGGTACTCTTACTTCTGTCCGCACGTGAGTGAAATAGTTAAATTATGGAAATTGCAAACCATAAGCCTATAATTAGAGAAGCATGACCAACCATTTTTCAACGCAGGCCAATGGAGCAAGGAACATACCCTATAATCCCATAGTTCACGCCAAAGAAAGTAATATTTAAGCGAAGAGTGATGGCATTGTGGAAAGAAGTTACTAAATAATATATTACTAAATCACAAGCACATGCCAACGCATCTTACACTGTGAAAATTGAGAATCACTCACATGCCAAGTCCATATCATAATAAATGAACCATACGCCTATTTTGAAACTTTGCTTGACTCTATTACCTAATGTACAACGCCTATACATTCAATAAACTCATACCTTCATTGAAATTGCCAGCATCTACCTACTTAAATAATCCCATACCCTATTGAACGACCAGTTTGTTTTTCTTTATAAAATATTGAAGTTTCTTGACAAAGGAAGAAAACTAACGTGTATTTTTCAATCATGCCCTTACCCTAATATAGCAGTCCTAAGCCCTACGCACAGAGAAGACAGCATACTTATCCTCTCTCATTTGTCTTTATAAACCCAAGTCAGTATTCTTTCTAAAAACGGTAACTTTAAGAAATAAAAAGAAAATATACATAAAAAGGAGAAGTAGCATCATTTGCTAGTGAAATGCGTGGAGTCAGTCGCGGAAAGACTTGCATGAAGAATAGGGGAACGCTCAATAATGTAATACGGTGTACAGGAGTTGTATTCATGACTTGCAAACAAAAGAAGGAGCTGACTTTGTTTTTGCATGGAGTGTGTGCGAGCTGGCGTAAGGAGAAAGGGATGATGCACTTAAGGGTGATGGCGTTTGTGAAGAAAAGTGTTTTGGTATTATTTGTTTGTAGATATATGTGGTGTAAATAGAGTGGCGAACTACTAGGCATATGGGGATAAAAGTATACATGAGAGCAGGGTTGTTTGGGAGGAAGTATACTCAGTAAAGGATCATGGGAATTATGTGAACGTGAAGGGATTAAAGAAGAAGAGGGGTCAGTAAAGGTTGGCACCTGAATGGGATGTTGCGGAAAGTGTTCAAACTGGGTTGAAATACTTGGACGGGGTATCATCAGGACTGGGGGACGAGCGAGGCAAGGTGTCAGGGTGCGGACGTGGCTTTGGGATTTGAAGAGGGCTTGTGAAGTTTTATGGGTATGTGATGTTCTTGGTTAGTCAGCATGGAGTTGCTGTGAGCGCAGGGCGTATGATGAAGTGAAGAAAGGAGGACGCAGGAGACTGGAGAAGAAGGGGGAAATAAATGTTGCCGTTGCATCCAGGAGATCAAGGCGAAGCTGCGGAGTTGATGGTTGTACATGGAAACTGCATGTTGAGGAGATACTACAGGTTTACTGTGAGGAAGGACGTGGACTAGAAGAGGAAAAAGGGGATGTTGGCTCGGGAAATGCATAGTTGAAGTGACGTAAGGGACTGGTTGGTTAAACAAGTGAATGAAAATGGAGCGTGGGAGGTTTGCTTGAAGTTGAGTTTAGTTGTTTGCTGTTCGTACGTGAAGAATGGTGGTATACCAACGTGACTGGGACTGGGAAGGCTGCCATTCTCTTGCGTTCTTGGAGCTGGGTAAAGTAGTATATGCGGAGCAATATATGTACGAGTAGCAGCATTTTTCTTTTCTAGGATGGAAATGGCATGAAGACAGTAGCTCGCTGGTTGGGTTTAAGTGAGGCCAGCATATGAATTTTAGGTGATGATGGTTCCACATGAAAGGGGGGTTCCTGAGTTTGAGCTCGTTAACGCAAATGGATATGGGAAGTTTGGTATGTTGTGTGTACGGGAAGTTGAACAAAATACGATTGATGATGGTGACTGTATGAAGTTTGGTGCAGGGTTTCTGTGTTAGTACTTAGTATTGGTGAACTTTTGGGTGGATGTATACGGGGTGATGAAGATGTGCGTATCTCGGTGTAGAGGACGGAGCTGGGTTATTTTTTTTGGGACGTTGGCAGCAGGCTCGAGTTTTATGGTGATGGGATCCGAGAGCCCAAGATGATGAAGATAACGATGGGCTCGGCTCTTGTCTTCGTTCAAGGATGATGTAGTTTAGTAATTAAAAGGGGAGATGCGGCTTGCAAGTAACATGAAGACGAAGTGCAGTTTTCTTTCACAAGAATGTAGGAGAATAATGTCATGCGAGGGCAGATTCACGAGAAGTCGGTAGCGTTGACATCGTATAATCACGAACTACAACTAGTCTGGAGTGGTTGGTCAGAACAGAACATCCGATTCGAATCAACCGACGCAAATCGTTATTTAACGGTTAACGCGCCAATGTGAGTAAAATCACTCACTCTGATCTATTTAAAATAATTTAATTATATTGTTTGAATGCTGTATGATGGTCGATTAGGTAGATTTCAATTAAATTGGTTAAATATTTTATACCGTTACATATGTACACACCATCGGTTGGGCACTGTTTCCATCGATTAGAACACCCCCTAGTATAGAGTTAGTGTAAATTGTGTTGACTGACATCTGTGGATGCGGAAACCGGTTGGAGGAATCCGACCGGATTCCTCGATATTTATATGTACTGTTTGTTGGGTATGCACTGTTTGAACCCGAATTATATTTAAAACCCGGTGTGAATATTGATGTTGAACGGAAATTCAACATTTGTTTAGATTAAATAAATAAACGATATCGATTTAGAAAGTGTTAACAGTCGACCGTAAAACCATCGTTTTGTTAAGAAACTGATTTACCGTCAGGCAAATCAATGAAGTTAATTATAGAAATTATATTTTTATAATTAAAGTGAAGTTTTAAATTATAATAGAAGTTCTATTATAAACCAGTATTTTAGAGTTCGTTTATATAAAGCAAATAAAAGCGATTGTTGATATTTAAACAAGTTTATAAAGTAAAAACTATCCGACGATTAAATATTTGGATAATTATATTTAAGATAAATAATTTAGAGATATCATTAGATTAATTAGATTAATCTAATGTTAAGAAGTAATTAAAATCAGTTAATGAATTTACTGATGGAAATAAGTTGATTTAATCAACTGTTATTTGGGAACATGATTATTAGATTAATTGGTCTTTAATTAATCTAATGAAAACAGGTTAGAAATAAGTTTATCGAAATTAATGAGAGTTAATTACCATTTAAGAAGTTATAGATAAGAACTGGGGAATTGAGAAAGCAAAGAGTTAATGTTTAAATTAAATATGCATAAACCACAGAGATTCCAAAGTAAGGATATGGTGTTGTAAAACCATATTCCAAAATACAACAAGGAAATACGATTTAATAAATATATTAAGTAATAAGGAATTTGAATACAGACTTGTATCGGTTCTAAGGTAAGAACGTTGTCGATCAAGGTCTGAGAGGTAAATAAAATACCCCAACTTGAACGGCTTCGCTATTACCGAGGAACGATATCAGTTTGTAACAGAAAGAGATGTCAAGATTTTTGTAACAGAAAGAGATGTCAAGATTTTTGTGATGGAAATAGATGTCAAGATTAGTATAAAAGGAATATGGCAGCGTATGCAAGTCTTAGAATTATAGCGATAAAATAACGCTGTTGATAAGGTAAGTGTGACTGTAATTAGTTATAAGAATATTATAGCGTATGACAAGTTTAGAACTATAGCGACAAATTTACTGCTGTTGATTTGACTTAAACATGACTTTTATATATAGCAGCACTTCCTAGGAAATGTAACAGTTTGGTTTGAAATCCACTTATTCTAGAGTAATAAGTAACGACGTTTGTTCAAAGAAATATAAGAAAGAGTTTAGAAAAGAATTGGGGAATCGTATTAGAAACTAATGACAGCATTTCGATGTTCGAAATGTGATTAGAATTAAACCATTAGGATTTGGAACTGGGATTCGACGATGTCGAATGTATTAAAAGTAAATTATTTTTAGGAATTATAATCTGATAGGATAATTAACATTTAGTTTTAAATAAATAAATGTTAATAGGATAAGAATCAATATTTAGTTATCAACTGGATATTGATAAGAAGTTGACTTAGAGAACAGAGTTTATAAAGTGGATTGTGAATATAAAGTATGAAAGAGATTTCGGTAGACGAGATAATGTTATTGATTTTCTAAATAAAGAGTTATTTGATAAAGGTATTCAGATTTATATAACAGGAATGGTATTCACATTTTTAAGTGAATAATGTTTTAAAAGGTAAACGGTTGGCCGATTAAAATATTTATAATGAAATTGGAAATATTTTCCAATATAAAGAGGGTAGATTATCCAAGTATAGAAATAAAGAATGTGAAATTAATGGAACGGGTTCGAACGTTAATAACGTATGTTTCTGGAACATGAAAGAATAAGAGTTTATAATAACTGGAAATGTTTTCCAAGAAGTATGAAAAGGCTAAAACGGGACTTGAGAAATATCTGGTAAGATATGGGAATTTGAACAATAAAACGAAATGTTAAATAAAAGTGTCTGTGGTTGTGTGATGTTAGTTATTCATTTGAATGAATGTTTGTTTTTACTCCGATAGCTAAATAACCAAGTATCGAAGTGTTTTGACCATCGTTGTCAATACGGAGAGACCGGTTGGATATATTATCCGAAAACCACTCCGTATAGGCATAATCGTTGCGAATTAGATATGCTAAAGATAATTGAAGACGGAGTTAAATGCA
The DNA here is from genome assembly GCA_030737875.1 of Allium sativum. Lineage (NCBI taxonomy): Eukaryota > Viridiplantae > Streptophyta > Magnoliopsida > Asparagales > Amaryllidaceae > Allium > Allium sativum. Next base: position 43,510,868 of record CM060913.1, read on the forward strand.
AGGATCGTCCAGTTATAGAATGGTGTTTTTTGTTTGTCCAGTCCCAGGACAACTTGTATGGACGAGTGTCTGACAGAGTATTTCCAACGGTCATGCCGTTGATTTTACGAATATACCAAGTTGGTGGGGAGAAGATAACTTCTCTTTATTTTACACCCAGTGTGCATTTGTGTAATCAATATGTGATTACGGATTTGACGATGTGGTATTCAAAGTGAATGGTGATCAGATGTTCTGAAGATAGACGTAACCTCTAGCCTCACAACCAGGAAGTAACAAAAGTTGGGCTAGGCAGCATGGCTAGTTGGGTCATCCCTAAGCAGGGTGTATTGTCACCGATCTAGAGAAAATTCATATTTTTACTTCTTTTCGATTCTGTATCTTCGGATGACGGTTGGATGGCCTACAACCGTGGTGGCAATATATTCGCGACACTCAAGCTAAATGAGTGAGCGGTCATGTGTGGCCGGGTTGCGAGACGTTCTTGTTGAACCCTGAGTGTATCTCCTCTAGAGTACACTATTCAGAAGGTGCTCCCATACCTTGTCTTTTGAAAACCATTCTCCGATAAGCGCCCTGCGGTTTATGATTTTATACTATATATATATGTGGAGCGTGAGATGCAAGCGTTCTACTACTTGTATAATTATTTGGTTAGACATTATCATAATATCATTGGGTTTTGATATCAAGAATATTTCGGGTTATAGTAAGGTAAAAACCGTCCATGTTTATGTGTGGGTTGGTCTTACTATTATCTTCTTGTTTTGAAAAGGATTTTCAAAGTAAAACAGTATGGTTGGAATTTACTCACACCAGTCCCATGACTGACCCAGAGTTTATTTTGTTTGTTTTCCCTAAACTCTTGGGTGCCCAAATTTGTACGGGCAGTCAAGTGTTTCAGGCTTTGCAGATTCACTTGGAGGAGCTCAAAAGCAGGAAGCTTCACCATTAGTTATGTAGAGTTATTTCCGCTGTAATATGATGTATTGTACTCTGATAATGGTATGTATATACAATACAGTTTTGTATTCAAAGTTATGTTATATAATACATCTTATTTTGTTCCGCTGCGAGTTTCGTGTTACTCTGATTCTGTTCAGTTGTGATCTTCTTCTTCTTCTTCTATTCTATTAGTTCTATCTTTTCTTTCTCACCCTCTAAATTCTTCTACTAATGTCCTGGTATTTTCGATGCTTGAATAGTCAACAGTGTGCTTTTATGTTGATTTTCTGGGTCGAAAATTCCAGACGTTACAACCACATTGGTTATAATTAGCAACTAAATCTAAGCATATAATAATCAAAAGGGTCATCTATTTTAGATTGGGTGGTGACATAAACCTTAAATGGGAATTACCCACCTAGCCTTGAAGCATATCCCATATTCTAGTCAATAATGCTTGATGAGACTAGAGGCTATATTTTCACCTTTCATACATGTCATATATCCATCTTTGAATGCCACATCGTTGTCATGTCGATCATTAATTGACATCCACAAAAACACAACCTTGAGCTCATACATTTTAGAGAAGGGGTTAAGCTAAGAGAAGTTGTCTTCTCCGCCGCCAAAATAGATGCATATTTGTAAAAATAAACATACGTGATCTAAGAAATGCAACGTCAGACATCCGTCTATTCAAGTTGTCTAGGAGAAGGACAAACCAAAGGTACTCTTTTACTATGTCCTTTCGGGATAACCCCTAGGATTAGTAACAAGAATTTCTCGCATCATGCTGAACCCCAGAACGTAAGGACTACTGCTACAAGTACAATCCTAGTAGCTAACCGAGGCATTAGCGAACGGTCCTTTCCAGTTTAAGGCCTACGCCTTTAAATCATCTTTATGTGCATAAGCATACCCACAAATTTAATTTGAGCACAAAGTCTTTTCGAAGTGATCTGGGATCTAGCTACAATCTTGGTTCCTCAAACCAACATGTTATAAGTTAAAAGGGAATTTATTAATAGTTGGTTCTTTAACTATCAATCTATAGTTGTATAGTTAAGTACATTAGTAGCACAAACTCTTTAAATTAATTAAAACCATTCATTAAAATCATTTCACCGATTCTTAAAAATCGATTCCATATACTTATCTCAACGAGATAAGTATATTCACAAATCCCATGTTTATTTAGTTCGAAAATAATAGCCATACACTTATTTGTTTAGAATAAGCGTATTCACAAAACAATGTTATTTTCCCTACTTTGGAAAATAGCGCTATGTACTTAACCGAATGATATAAGTATATTTTGAAATCATATCCAGCTAAAACAATGTCATGTGATACATTATTTGCTGTAAAACTCCAAATAGTTTTATTTAACTTATAACCTTCGCAAATTAAAGTATATAATATTATTTATGGAAATAATAAATTTAATTTCCAACATCTACCGTCATTTTAAACTAGTATCATCCTTTGGATAACAATGAATTTATTCAAGTTGGGGCATTTTATTTACCTCTCAAGCCTTGAATCGACAACATTCTTATCTTCATGATAGATAAAAGTTTGTTAGCGCAAAACTTGACTTTCAGTAAGTGTCATGATAAGTTCCATTTACTATTCACTTTAAATAGGGTTTTAAAAACCATTTCCTACATATGAAAATATCATTTCAATCACAATCGCTTTTAAGTAAACCATAATTTAAAACCATTGCATTAGTTTTAAATCTCTTTTATAAACCTTGTTTACAAAACATGGATTTATTATAAAATCTCTTTATAAAATTCTTTATGAAAATTCAATTAAACTCTTATCACAAAATTTTGATTTCCTTTTTTTATAAACTTCAGATCTTATAAGTGTTGTTTTGATTTCTTTTTGGATAAGCCGACCAGTTTTTAAGTGTTCGCAAACACTTATTATTATAACAAATAATAATTACAAGAAATTCAGGAGGTTGGCATTTTACTAACCTACTATTCGCTTTGATACCAACTATAATGGCCTGCCATTTTCGACTGCTTCGAGTCAATAATTAAACCAACTCAAATGGAATTTTAATAAAATGCATCAGTAACTCAAAGGATGTTTGGGATTAATCCTTTAAGGATCCATGAAACTAATGAATATAATAGTACGCTATTATAATAATGTCTACGGTAAATATACTATTGAAAATAGCGTAAGTGGGATTATCATATTACCCATACACCGTTTATATAGTTGTTGTACAGTTTGCATATAAAACACCAGTACGTCAATGGATAGGGATGCGCCGTGATATGAAAATGTTAAATCAAAATCGTAGGGGCTCGATCAGGATAATATGACAAGGTTTCTAAGGTGGACTGTCCAACACAGACAGTTTTTATAGTGGACCATCCACTTTAATGATACAGGTTTGCAGCATTGGAGCTAGACCTAAAATATAGGCTACAAATTGTAACTCTACAAATGGAGGATATATCTTCCAAGCACACCATGCACAGTGGCATACTTAGATAGCATGCTATATAAATAGATATAGTACAAATTGACCATAGCTAGGTACATAAGTACATCACATATAGCCACACAAAGAGATGCAACAACAGGCAGACATGCTAAGGATACTAGTAGTAACTTTATAGCATAAGCAGTCCTTGCATGACACAGTAATCTAGGTAAGACAAATAGAGAAATCCATCTTCTACTGTAGTAGTTTAGCATAGGAAATTCACCTGATGTGAGTTGCACACTAGCTCTACCGAAACAGGTAGCACCACCTAAAAAAGGACATTACCACACTGAAAACACTCTAAGTAGCCAACCAACAAACGACCCCAAATGCACCAAAAAAAGGCATTGAAGATGGTGCTGCATCATTACTGATCGATAGGAAGGTGAACTAGACTACAATAGTATTTCCAGACACAATAGCATAGTTTGATGACAAATAAAATCTAACATGAACCAAGGTGTGACACAACAAACATTCAATACATTGTCATAGGCCAATTTCGTAAACTCCACTATCCACCAGAGTGTTTCACCAGAAAAAGAAAACAACAATTGATGAACCAAGCGCATCGACTCATCAGTCGAACCAACATCGAAAAAAGTACAATGGAATATCAGACCAACAAAAAGGAGAATCTGGCATTGCGAACGATCTAATCCAAACCATTCACATAGAGAGAAGGAGAGGATTTTCTTTGGGAGTCCTTTCATAGGAATCCAGGCTACTCACAAATGACCGAGTGAAGGGCTCAAGAGCATCATTTTGCACATCAAATTTCAGATTCTAATTACTTGGTGCCTATCGAAGGGTAGATGATGGAGCATGCCAAAGAACTCCTAATCAAAGTAGATAATCAGATCTGATAACAAATCATACAAGAGAAATGCCCGCTTTGGAAAATCTGCTAAACAATCAACTGACCCTAGAATGAGAAGGAAGCCCCAGGAGCGTCGAGCATTAACTCTAAGAGAGGCATTGTTGTAGATCTGGAGAAAAGTAGCACAAGCTTTGAGAAGCAGCAGACTAGCTCATCTTTCAAACATGGAGGAAATCTACGATTAGGGATGAAGGCAACATTGAAAAGAGAAGAAGTGCAGAAGAAAGGTGAATGAAAGAGCAAGGAGAGTGAACAGAAGAGGGCAGAAGAAAGTGGATTATCCTAGTCCCCATGGTATAAAAACAGAGCTTGTTCCAACATGAAAGGCCTTTAAGCCATCGTAGTTTGGTTTTTAAAATCAAATCACTTAAAACATAGCTCAAAAATCAATTTAAAACGTTTATAACTTGTTATTAATACCTAGCTTTCCATATATTTTAATTTTGAAATCCTATATCATTTTTGCATTGTTTTTACCAGTTCAACAAAACTATTTATTAAACTATTCAAAATAGCTTAATATCTATTCAAACCCCATATATTTGTAAAACTTGGTTTTATAAACTAATAGAAATTAATTATAAAACTTAGTTAAGTTTTAGCACTCGAAATCTTCAAATATAAACTTATTTTTTAAACAAGAATTTTACTATGCAAATCATTTTATAAGTTCCTTTCTAAAATCTGATCATAAATATTGACTTATTCACAAAACTTTTCTTTTATATAACTTATATAAAATTTGATTCAAAAATCTTTATTTTGTTATAAAATAAATTATATAACTTCAAACTTAGTCGATTTCCCTTACAACGAATCAACGTCTTAAAAATATGGATTTTAGGCCACCTGCTGCAAATCACTTAATTAATACTTTTTATTAATTAATAACACATCAGTGTGAATTTAATTTCAATAATCATCGTCAAAATCAGATTTTAATGTTACTTATGTTAGATAGTTCATATGTGTAAAATATGAAAGCAATATAACATCCAAAACATTAAGGATTCTTATTGGATTCCTCCTACCTGTTCCCCTGTATTATAGCTCATATATCAATTTATACATGCATATAAACTAGATAATCTGATTTATTTAAGATGAATCTTCCGCTTAAAACTAGATAATGTCAAAGAACATCCATTCATAGATGGGAATACATGTCGAAAACCATCAACAAAGAATTAAATAATCCAAACACACATTTTAATTCTATCTTATGTCTATCAGGTAGTAACATTTATTAGGGTTCTCTCTAATATCTACAGTCTATTGGCTGGGCCGAATCACCATTTTAACTCTATCTTATGTCTATCAGGTAGTCACATTTATTAGGGTTCTCTAACAACAATGAATATTATTACAAGAAATAACAATATTCGTAATATTCCGTAAAGTGTGAGATTAATCACCATCCATTCTAATTCGATGTTTTCGGGTCGATTTATATAATTCCAACCAAGCATTTGAAATTATATATAAAAATCCAAATAGCACCAAATCACTCCAATCCTACTCGTACGCGTAATGTTCGCGAATAAGAACCCAATGCGACTTGTTTTGCCCCGATATGATTATGTATGAAATAAATATAGTTTTTACAAGTTATTATTTGAAAAAAATAGTTAATTAATTCATTAATGTCTTCATTAGTTTAACACCTTCATTAACCTAAACAAATCACAACCTAATCCTTCGTTCAACTAAAACAAACCTGCTTCCTCCTAGGTTAGAAAGAACGAACAAAGCATGACCGCTTCAACGCATTGTTGGCGCTATTTAAGACCACTGAACGCCACCACCTTACCATTGAAGACTGCGACCACCTCCAGCTTCTCTATGCCTAGCCATGCCATGCATCTTGCCCTCGATTCGCCAGAATTGCCTAATGAACATAATCTGTTAATCCACCCATTTCTCTACCTATGCACCACCATACCTGATCAGACTACCGCCTACACCTCGGCCTCACTCTTCTGCTCTCTTCTCCTACAAACACCCAAACCCAAAACACTTCCACCAACGACGATTGGTAAAACCCGAAAGATCCAACCTTCCTTTCATCATCAGATTTCGATCACCGCATGCGACCATTTGCCACCAAACGGCCGAGTTCAGTACTCATAAGTCTCTACAAATTTCATTTTGAAGCCTTTGATCAGTTCTTTATGGATTTATTAATTCATTTCTAGCCATTAGATTTGATTTAGAAAAAATGGCGGCTCAGTTTTATTAGATTTAGGGTTTAAGGAATGAGGCCAAGGTCCTATATTTATACATAAATTTCAAGTCACTATTCATGTAGTCAAAAGATTTTGAACTTGAAACGAAACGTTATAATTGTCATTCATAGCTAATAACCTGTATTCCAAACACGACGGAATTTATTTCGGAAGCCAATTCGATCATTTTTAACAATTATTCTTTGAATTTCAAATCATTTATTGATACACGTTTATATCATCCATACTTACACAATTACTCTGATTAATACGAAAATGGAAATCATACAATAATTAACCATTCCAAATCCATTGAAAATGGTTTCGTTGGAATACAAGATCATTTGAAAAATAGCTATTTTCATGTGTTAAATTAAATCAATAAAATATAAATCGATTTCTAAACACTTAAATTCATCGACAATAATTTCTTATTATCATTCTAATTCAAATAGGAATTCACATAGCTTCAAAATAAACTTAACTGGATTTCAAACTCGATATTTTAAATTTTAAGTTAATTCCATAGCCATATTCTCATTTTAAATTTAACTCAAGAAATTAAATCTTGAAATTAATCATTTTAAATATTTAAATTAATTAAATATTCTTACATAAAAATCCGGGTTGTTATAGTTAGTTTGTACCAAAATAATCCAAAATCCAACAAAGTTCAATACAAAACTATAACAAACAAAGGAGCGACCTTGTCTCAATAAAACAAGACCATGACAAATCATGCAAAGGCTAATGGATCCTTGTACATGGTTAGCCAGATCAATGGTCTATCTAGTCCCAATTTCCAGACCAAATCCATACACAAGCTCATTGCAGATAAAAGAATGTGACGCTTGGGTATCAAACAAAGCTTTAATAAAAACATCTCCGTTAAAAAATTATATAATGCACAGTAACACCCTTCCCTTTCTCTATGGATCTAAGAGATATCAAGGTAGTCAAAATAACATACAATGCATAAGCCTTAACAATCTACTTACCTTCGGTATCTCTACGCAATTCATACTCAAATGTCCGGACTTATCATAATTAAAGCATTTCTTCTCAACCGTTGTCACCATGTAGTCCCTAAAATAATGACATTTCTCATTTTTTACAGCAGATCAATTCTCCTTATTCTTTTAATTATTTAATTTGCCATTTCCTTGTTGTTGCTGCTTTCTTTCACGACTCTACTTTTTTTTATTTCCACCAGCCTGTTGCGACATTGATTCCTCTTTCTCCAAAGAATCGATAGTAGCATCGATCTTCTTTGGAAACATGCTCTAATTCCTAAGAGCCTTCTTAACCTATTTCTAGGACATAACCTCAATGTGGTAAATAAGATTCTTCCTAAGATATTCACCTAGACTGATATTAAACTTCTTGTTTTTCCTTAAGGGTGTATCGATAAATGATATCACATACTTAGAAAAGGATTCAAACTCAACAACAAACTCATCAACTAACTTATCACTTTGCTTTAACTTATTGAACTTCTTGAAGAGAACAGACATCTGAACTGCAAAGATGAATTTATCTTTAAATTTAATCATAAACAGTTCCCTAAAAATTTGCTCCTTCGGGGACTCGGTTTCCACCAATGCATAGCTCGACATTTCAGTAGCCTCAAAGCAAGCTTCCTCTTCTCTGCATAATATATTCCAAGGTACCCAAAAATGTGATTATAGCATGCAAACAATTATAGACATCTATCACCAGTTCAATTTCGATAAATTGTTTTCCATAAAGAGAAGAGTAGTCTTTAAATAACTTAGAAAAATCAACCCTACGTGCTTGCATATGAGCGCCGTCATCTATTGCCACTTCTGGAGTAGATATTCTCCTTATAATTGATGTCATCATGGCCCTGAAAATAATTGGGCAATCAAGTGTAATGATGCCTGATCCATCTCCCTTATGCTTACTCCCAAAGCGCAATTGTTCCTAACGATGTTTCTTGGTCGTCAACTCACTCTTTTTCTAAAAAAAAAATCATGATTAGTTTGTTCCAAATAAAAGCTACAATGGTACCCAAGAGCACACTAATATACTATACTATATATTATATTGTTATCATCCAAGCTAATCAAAGAATGTATATCTCATAAACATATACACCTTCTGGCACATTGGATAAATTGATTAACCAATCTATGATACCAAATGTGATGATTACCCCTGGCCTTATGCCCCATTAAACAAGAATGATGCATTGAATACTATGCCAGGTCGATATAGATTGGTCATTAAAGAAAAAACAAAACCTAAATATAGTGCGTCTTATATCTCAAAGTGAATGGATAATATATAACAAGCAAATGTACAACAGAATAGTAGTAAAGCATGATAAAGTAAAAAATCAAAGAATCATAAAATCTGATACAATAACCATTAAATATTTATGTACATCAAGCCTCATTACAATCCCTCTCAGAGTATATGAATAGAAATAGAGGAACTAAAGAATTGTATAGAAGAATAATACACCAGCCTCTAACTTGTTCTCAATCAGAAACATCGTCACCTGCCTAATATCTAGTCTTCACACCAACATCATCAGTGCTAACCCAAGATTATAAGATAAAACATAAAAATTGTGTTAGGCATCAGCCTGATGTGACCGGTAAATGAAGATCAACTGCTATACTACAAAATAAGATATGAAAAGTTCAACTCACTTATCTGACCTATCCCTATAACAAAAACGTTTAAACATAGTAACTAAATAAAATATGCTACCCTAATAACAATAGAAATAGATACTACACAGGATTGGAAAAAAAGAATCTAAGCTGCCTCTTTTAGCTTTTTATCCCCTAATCTGACACTTCACTTTAGTATCCTAAGGTGATATTTTACCTTGAGAAAAAAAGAGAAATAACATCCATAGCAATCATTGCATCCATCAAGCAATATCCAGGATATTACCTTTCAAAGCCTTGAATAAAATGATAACCAATATGACTATCCTCGCTTATGCCAGCGGCAAATGTAACACCCCAGTTCAATTTGAACTACCATGTTCCCCCAAACACTTTTTTCTTCCTAAGATAAATATATCCCCCATCTGGGATGTCTTAGGTACATGACCATCGTTACAAGTCATAATGGGTATTTCCATGATATACATGTGTAGATTCTGCATAACCTTGGAACACTCCGAGCTACCAATGATTCTTTGGCACTCTTAACCATAAGATCCATCCACAAATCCAATTTTACATCCGAGTTCCACTTAAACCAGTCAGTTTTCCCACAACTCACTACGCCATAGATCGCATGCTGCAACACCAAAGAAAAGATAAAGTTTATCATATGAATGAATATTTTTTTACCCTTTACTGTTTAATAATTTGGTCTGGTTAACAAACCAGCTAACCTCGATTTATCTTGAGAGTTACAAAATTGATCCATTGAAACTTATTGATCTTCGGAACCTGAGTTACTAAATTTCGAAGATCTTTAATGACTGGAAACTTTATTTTATAGTTTTCATCATTTCAAAGTGTTTCCTCAACCAAACCACATAAATTTAGGTCAATCCCTCTCTTACCTCCATGTATACGCATATAACTCATGATTTGTTTCTTAATAACATGTGAATGGTCCATTTCCATGGAAATAAATTGTAGTATCCTAAAAAATACTAAACATCTGTTGACATGGATCTGAAATATACCTCTTAACAACACTACTATAAACTAACAATGAACTTTGATAGGAGATCCTACCTTGTTAGTGTTACGTTTCGAATTAATTGTCAATCCATTGAATGTATTCACTTAATTTAGTAATTCCCTAGATAATTCGAACTTGAAATGTTAGACCTCCTGGCCACAAAATTTAGTTGCTTTAGCAACTCCCAAGATATCTCGAAATGTTCACACACACTTGATATATACATCTAGAAATAAATGCATACTTGATAAATACACCCCTCGTAAACATATGTGCTCATGTTTCACACATACAAACATAGTATCACCTACACTATGTATGTATGTATGTATGTATGCTCGTATGCATGTCCTAATGTCAAACACAAGGTATGCAGGTGCTAATAACTAAAAAGTTCCACTCTTTTAGCCTATCATTATTTAGTTATATTTAAAAGCAGTAATCTTTCATGTATATCACTATATATATATATATATATATATATATATATAGAGAGAGAGAGAGAGAGAGAGAGAGACAGACAGACAGAGAGAGAGCCGGAATTTAAATGTTCAATCGCAACAAATATATGACATATTTCAGTACTCATGTATACTTCAGAAGGAATAAAATATATTAACATACATAAACACATTCTGATATACTTGAATAATATCACATATTACAAAATTCATATATTGCTTAAGTCATATGCTGCATAATTTATATACTGCGTAACTCATATATATATATATATATATATATATATATATATAAAATTCATGTATTGCTAGGTTCCTATAAATAAACAAATAAATATATACATATCAGTGTGATATGCTTGCTGCAAGTACTCAATCAAGTAATTTAAATGAACATGTTAACATTTAAAATCAATGTCCATATTAAATTCCATTCCATATAATTCAGGAAATCAACATATATATATATATATATATATATACACACACATACAAAAAATAGGTTCAAAACCCATTCAATTCATATGCAAACAACATTTGCTTTCATACATACTATTATGAAACATTTATATGTATATAGAGATCTAAATTTGAAATGTACAGGGGGTCATAAGCATATAAATTTAACCTAGTATACTATCAGAACCCAGATTTCAAAAGTAACTTAAAAACCCAGATATAAAACCCATTTACAAAAATTGCTTGCAGAAATCAACACACAAAGGATTTTAACGGTTCAAAACCCTAAAAGATAGGATCCAAACAAAATTAGTTAAATCAAGTTTGATTTTATACCTTTCAAGCTTTTACGATTTCACGTACTTGAATATGATTTGGAATTGAATCAAATCCCTTTGTAGCATCCTTAAGATGCATCGCCTCTACTGGTATCCATACGAACGTTGAATGAGATCGTCTTTACGAAATTGTATTGAACAGATAAATAATACGTGGTAGATTGAAAGTGGTTAGAATCTAGGGTTTTTAATGGAAAAAGAAAGAAAAGGGAACGGCGTTTAAACAAAATTAAGTCTGAGGGGAGAGGAATAGAGAATATGTCGGTTACGTTTATTTTGGACACACAAACTTATTTTTACGAAGGCGGGAACGCGAAATATTTTGTGTCGCGCTTATATTAGGTGCGAAAACACTTTTTCTTCCATTTGAAAATAAACGTTGCCAATTTTTTCAACAAATTTTTTTTTTGTAGTGCAAATATCAATTAATACTTTTTTTTAAGAGACCAATCATTTTCATTACTGACAATAAAAATGAGTTGGCAAATGAGGAATAACCCTAGGACATCTACTTCTAGAACTAAGAAGGGAGAAAGCGACAAGCAGTTACGAACCTAGACATGTATGGCATATTCAGTAATATGATAAGGAATATGCTATAGAAAGCATAAAGAGTTTCCTTAGTGTGGGTGCTTTTTGTGGTGCTCCTGTGCAAGCGCTAGGTTGACTTTTCCAAATTGAACTAGGATTATTCTACTTTAGGTAGCAAATTATTTCTTAGGTTGAAATCAGCCATTTAAGTGAAGGATAAGTTAGAAACCTATAAATACATCCTTGAGTACGGGTAATCGGAGGATGTAATAAAGAGGAAGTCGTCATCGGGTAGCTTTAGGAGTAAAAAAATTATGATGATATACCATTAATAATAATGCCCCCAAGGACCAGATCACCTACGAGTAATTTAAGAAGATTTTTGATGAGAAATGTGCACTAACTACTTAGAATTCGATGCTCTTACAGAAGTTTAATAATTTACGGTGAAGGATATATCAATATCGTGGTAAATAGTTGATTTCGATAAAGGTTCAAAGTATATCAAATCAAGAGTAATAAATTTCTATTATAGGCTCAAACGACTACACATGAGAGAAGTTAATGCTTAGTGCTATATATTGATGAATCGTTTGAGAAGCCGATGTAGAGAGAACAACAACACGGAAGTCTGTATCTAAAGTCTAGTCAGTTATTGTTTATAAGGATAAGTCAAAGCTGCAAGCAAACCTATGGGTAATGGCAGTGAAGAACAACAATGGCTTTACAACAAAGTGGTTAGAAGAAGGGCAAGTGAGAACTGACTTGTTATAATGATGGTGAAAGGGTTATATTATTAATACTGAAAGTGGATTGAAAGATGAGCATCTTCTGCTAATGGCCACCATTTTCTAAGCTCCCTAGCAATTTTCCCCTTTCTTCGCTTGTTTTACATCTCGCTTTGCCTTGTGTTGTTTCTCTCTCATTGCACCTCCATCTTTTGCTTCGTGGCTTGCTGCTTGTGGTGAATCATTCTATTTTGGGGCAGCTAGGATTTCGCTCTAAAATTTGTTATGGGTGTTTTCGAGATTATTGAGTCTTTTCTTAGACCTTGTCCAGATCTAGGCTATATTATGGCAACACTTTCGTCTATTTGCCTCGATTCAGCGACAATTGAGTTGGTAGGCTCCTTGTCGATAGTGGTTTGCATGGAAACGATGGACTCTTTTATGGCTCTATGCCGCCATCATTTCTTGTTGGTTGTCGATTATTTCTTGGAACTATCTCCTCATTATACTTGTTTTCTCGCAATGCCTGATTTGGTCCACTATCATAGGGGCAACGCTTCCTCTTATATCACTGATGTAGGGCCTAGTGTTTCACCAGCTTTGTTTTCGGGCAATGTGGATTTCACCAACCCATTCATGCCGAGCTTGGCCTTTGTTGGCAGCGGTGGACATGGTGTAGTGGTGCCTGTCATGGGGTTTTTGGTTGGCTTCGAGTGTTGTGATATAGGCATTTTAGATGGTTTAGTCGATGATGACCTTGGTTGATCGTTGGTGTTTGGTAAGTGATTCCCCAACTCAACGTCAACCAAGTTTTGTGCCTGACTGATCCTTGGTTTTGTCGTACTTGCTTCTACAGGGTCAGGGTGAATGGTCCAGTGCTTACTCTTAATCGCTCGTTGAGTCCATAGTTGCTTATGTGTGGGCGAGTTTCAAAACGTCATCGAGGCAAAAGGCATTCGAAGAAGTTGAGGAATGTTGATCCACCTTTGCATTCGTGGACTGTGGTGAGCCAATGGTTCGTATTGGTTCTCTGTTGGTTGCACGTCTCAAACACTTCCTCTTGTGTGTCTTTTTAATTGCTTTGAGGCACTGGCTAGTGGTTCTGTTGTGGACGATGTTATCTCTCTTGTTGGGGATCAGGTTAGGCGTCATAGGCTTCGCCGGCGAGTATGTCCGAGCTTTTGGTTCCTTCTACGACTTTAGATGTCGACTATGATTTTTGTGTGGCAACGAGCTCCGTTTCAGGCAGCTTTCTTCTTTTTCGGCTCCGTTAGTGAAGAGGCTTGAGCCTAATCTTCGTATGCAGCCAAAAAGTATCTCTTTAGGCGTGCATCCAAGATTAGCTCGATGGCCTTTGATGGGGTTTTTCTTTTGGGAAACAAGCGCTTTGATTTCATCAATGTTCCCACAAGGTAGGTATGACGGTCCTTTTCTTTCTCTTATTTGTCTCTTGGTAGCGTTTCTGTTTTATTTCCACATTGTTTTGGGCTTGTTGGTTTGGTAGGGGGTTTTCATTCCCTTGTGTTTCTCACTTGGATGTTGTCGGGTCTAGGGATCGGTTGGCTGATGTTATGCATCCTTTTGCTCGGTCAACGCTGGTTTATCCTCTGTTTGACTTTTGTGCCTCGAATATTGCACTTGTTCGTTGTGCTCGATACTTGGGTGTTCATCGTCTCTTAGGGTACTCGTGGATTTCTTATCGTTTGTTTGCTTCTTCACAGCTTGGGGTTATTTTTTTTGTTGGTCTGTTTCAGGCTATTGTTTGCGCTGGAAAATTTGATGCGGTTTCTTTTGGTTAGTGTTTGGTTCTGGTCATTGCAAGGCCTTTACTGTGTTGTTGGTGACTCATGGTTCAATGTCCGTTTTGACTTGTCAACTTTTGCTCTTGCACATGATTCTTTGTATGTTGTATAGGACAGCTCCGACCTTGGTAGGTTCGGCTTTCGGGAGTGGCTGTGTAATGATTCCGGCATTGGATCTTTATACGTGCAACTTTAGAGTGTGCCGCCTTGGGTTGGTTCTACCATGTGCGGACATGTGGTTTTTTTTGTCAGTCTGTGATCCTTGGCTTGGGTCCCTGTTCAGTAGTAGGCTATTACAACTATTGCAGGGTCATCAACATAATGATAACTCGACTTTCGTAATGCCACCATAGGAATTGGTGTCGCGGCGGGTGCCAGACTCTACACTTATTTCTGGTCCTAATGCTCTCGTTGTTTCGCCTTCTCCTCCCCTTGCAGTTGTTGGGTCAGATCCCTCATGTTCTTTTTGTTTCCCAACTTCTTAATAAGGAGGAGAATTCGATCATTAACGATCAACTCTCCTTCCTATCCAAGATTTTTTTTCCTTCTCGAGCTTGTTCTTCGGATTCATCTTCTGCCAGACTGACCTCAAGGGCGTCTTTGGTAGTTTCCGAGACCTGAGTGCCTCGTCCTTTGCGCGAGAGACCAAGTAAGGTGCCTTGCACTCCCCGTTCCATTCGTACACACTCTATAGCGGCGTCCGAGTAGAACGTCAAGTTTACTCGATTTATGTTGTATCTTGTCTGAATGTGTGCCTTTTTCTGGGTTTAGGTCTTGTTGTCCTTGTGCTTTTGGCACCGATTTTGCATGGTAAAATTTTTGTACTATAATGTTCATGGTATCGGTAATGGTGCTTCATTGGCAAGGCTTAGGCGTATTGCCAAGCAGCACTTTGTTTGTTTGGTGGCGCTTCTAGAACCATTTATGGGTCCGAATGTGCTTTCCAAAAATGTCTTATCTCTTGGTTTCGGGGGTGATTTAGCTAACATATCCAACAAGCTCTAGATTATTTGGTCCAAAGCTGTAGTTGTCCATCCTGTTTTTAATTCGGGTCATCTTCTTTCGATGGCATGTCCCCTTTTCTCTCTCTTCTTCTTCTTTCCTATTCTCGATGGTTTACGCAAAGCGCGATCGGATAGAGCAGTTGGTTCTGTGGTCGGATATCATCTTTCTTTCGGATTTGAGCTTCGAAGAATTGATTATAAGGGAAAATTTAATGTCGTCACCTGCTATGCCGAGAAACTGGGTAGTTCCACTATTACTTGGGCTACGGTAGAAGATTTCAACTCTTTTATCGTCAGTTCTGGTCTTTCTGAGGTCTCTTTCATCGGTTCCGCTTTTACTTGGTGTAACAACCAAGAAGGTCCTAATCGGATTCTATCTCGTCTGGACAGAGTGTTCGGATCAGAAGGGCGGTTTAACCTTCCTTTCTCTTACTTTGTCTTCCACCTCCACCGGATCTTTGAGGATCATGCTCCGATGATTCTATGGTGCTCCCCCATTCCTCTTTCTGTCCCCTCTTCCATCTAGTTTCAGAGTATGTGGTGGTCCAACCACACTTTTCATAGTATGGTGGAAGCTTCCAGAAACTCTCCTGCTTTTGGCGATCCTTTTGTTGTGTTTTCTCGAAAACTGAAATGGTTCAAATCTTGCCGTAAGGTTTGGAACGTGCAGGTTTTCAAGAATATCTTTGATCATGTCAGGATAGTTGAAGAATTGCTTATCCTAGCGGAAGCCTTTTTCGATGAGGACCCGTCTTCTGCTAACAAGGACGCGTGGACGCTTTCCTAACTCGCCTATTCGTCGGGACATCATGTCGAGAACGATTTCCTTTACCAGAAAGTCAGGATCAAGTGGATCGTTGATGCAGATTCAAACTCCAAGTTCTTCCATTCTATGATTTTAACAAAGAAAAGCCTTCTTTTGATTCATCATATTCTTTGTTCTGACCTTTCTTTAGCTTCTACCTTTGTTGAAGTCAAAAAGACTATCCTTCGTCACTTCCAATCCTTCCTTTTATCTCCTTCTGATACTTTCTCTGATCAATCTATGTTAGATTTTAGCTCCTGTCCTTCCTGAGGACATTGGAGCTCTCTCCTTTCCTCCTACTTCTGAGGAAATCCGGGTTGCGTTTTCATACTGAGTAAGGACAATGCGAGTGGGTCTGACAGTTTCAATGATTTTTTTTTTTGTAGAAGTGTCTAGTCTATAATTCAGGATGACTTTTGTCTTGACATCCAGTTCTTTTTCTTTGGAGGGACTCTTCCCCAAGGTTGGACTTCCACTAACCTGGTTCTCATACCCAAGGGCGAAAATCCCCGCTCCTGTGTGGATTTTCTCCCAATCAGTCTGTGCAACTTTTCTAACAAGGTTATCTCCAAGGTGCTATTATCTAGACTGGCACCTTTTCTCGATCGTATTATCTCCTCTTCTCAAGATGGGTTTGTAAAAGGATGTTTGATTACAGATAACGTCCTTTTATCCCAGGAGCTAGTTTTTCATAACGATCGTAACGTCATGGGATCTAATTTAGTCATCAAGTTAGACTTGGCCAAAGCTTATGATTGTATGTCTTGGTTTTTCATTATTAGGGTTCTAGGGGCTTTCGGGTTTCCTGAGCCTCTTATTGATCTTATTTGGAGACTTATCTCCAACTGTTGGTTCTCCGTTCTCATCAACGGGTTTTCCAATGGGTATTTCAAGTCCAGTAGGGGCCTTCATCAGGAAGACCTCCTTTCTCCGACTTTGTTTGTCATCGCCACTGAGGCTTTCATTCATGGACTGTACTCTCTTATGATTGCGGGTAGAATGCATCTCTGGGGTTGCCCGTTCAACTCCTCCTTATCGTTTGGTGATGACATTTTCTTCTTCGCAAATGGTAATTGGTCATCCTTTCATCGTCTCATTGCCTTAATCCACCAATATGAGAGGTGTTTAGGCCAACTCGTAAATTTGGATAAGAGTTGCTTCGTCTCGACGAAAGACTTACCAACTGATAAACCTTCCTTAGTTTCAAGGCTTTGTTCCTCCCCTTGATTTACCTTGGGGTTGTCCTTTACAGGGGAAGGAAACTGAACACTATCTTCAACCCCCTTATCTTTCGGGTAATAGTTAAGATTATTTATTGGAATGAGACTATCCTTCCTCTGGAAGTTAGAATGCTTCTTATAAAATCAGTACTTGATTCTATATGATCGCATGTCTTCACTGCTATGACTCCTACGTCCTCTTTTTTTCGTTCTTACCGTTCCTTAGCAGCGTCCTTATTTTGAGGATAAAAGGATAATGATAATCTCCATCACTTGATTTCTTGGGACATCTTTTTTGTCCTAGGTTAGAAGGAGGTTTGGCCTTCGAAATTCAAAGGATGCCTGCACATCCTTTGCATTTAAGATGTGGGAGCAGTTTAAAGAAAATAACTCTTTTTGGGTGTTGTTTCTCTAAGCCAAGTACCATTGGCTCTTGATCACAGATTACGGCGGTACCCCGTCCTACGCTAGTGAGACGTGGAAACGTATGCAATCTGTGAAGTCCTTCACCGACTCTTACGGGGGTGGGGCCGTGTGGGATGCAGGCCCATTCTCGGTTAGGGAGGCTTGGGAGTCAGCTAGGTCTAGCTCCTAGGGACCACGTGCACCTTTTCTTCTTCATTTGGGATGCTCGTATGCCTTCCAAAGTTTCCTTCTTTATGTAGAAAACTATTCATAATGGGTTACTACTGCACGATAATATTATAAAGATTGGCAGTCCTCTCGTGTCGAAGTGCATGTGTTGCAAAGCAGGAGATTTGAAATCTAATGCTCATTTATTCTTTCGGGGCACTTATGCCACTCCTGTTTGGATTACTACGAGAATTTGGTTGGTCTCCGTGGTATTGTCTCTTCCTTTGTTGATTTGCTGAGATTTTAGTGGACCGACATTTCAGGAAAATTGCTTGTTCTATCCTCTTTCGTCTTATTCCTTGCATTATTTGCTGGCATCTTTTGTGCTCATGGAATAAGGCAATTTAGATGAGGCACCAATGGATCCTCCTTTCATAATCCAAAAGGTTAGAAACGATGTTTTCCTAACCTTTCGTGGCAGGCCTTTAAGGGGAGCTATTTACTGCCGCTCGAAGAGCTTGGTTAGATCCTTCGACCTTTCATGAGGTTTGCTTCCACCCCATGCCGGGATTGTTTGACTCTTCCATGGTTTTGTGTGTCGTCTCAGGTGGTTTCGCTTTCCTGTTTTCCCATCACCATCCCCCTTTATATCTCATGTCGTGGGTTAGTTGTGCAGGTGCTGAATTTCAGGTTTTTGCTTCCGTCTACCATATGGATTTTGGATCTCGAGGATAGCTAGAGCCACTGCACACTAGGAGCTGGAGAGTTGGGCTGGCGTCGAGAAGCGACTGCAGCCATTATCTTTTTCTGGGCTTGAAAGTTGCTGCCATTTCTTAGTCGTGGCTCTGACTTTTTCAGATGGGCATAGAGAGTGGTTCGTTTTCTGGTTGGTTGATCGGCTATGCTCATCTTGTTTGGAGTTTTGGCGGTTCCATATGGTGTTTTGTTGTTTTTTTGCTTCGTTTTATGTACCTGCATGTGTTCCACAATTTTTTGTAGACCTTTTCTATAAAGCAGTTTTTGTGAGCCGTTGGAGAATGACTGGATTCTCCCTATTGCTATATATATATATATATATATATATATATATATATATATATATATATATCCTTAAAAACAGCAATAATCATGAGCATACCCACAAGAAATATTTTGAAATAATGAAGAATTAGAAGGATGTGTCTACTCACGCTTAGAATGATGTCAGCGATTACTTGGGTGCTCAGCAAAGGTGAACGGAAGCGTGCTTTAATGCAAGGAATGCTTTCTATATATGTATACATGTGGCTGTTTTATTCAATATAAAGGCTCTACATTATTTCATATCAAGTGTTTAATAGATATATTGGGAGTGAAACCATAGATAGTTGACCAATCTTTAGTATTTACATACCTTGTTCGAGGATCAACTAACCCTTGTATGGTTTATCGAGATGGAATCATGGATTAGTGCTTGTTTATGAATGATTCATATTATATTTTTTAGGGCATATAATTATTCTAGGGATGTAGTAGCAATAGAGAAATAGGGGTGGTGGATTGTATAAGGACGTTTGTAATGTAAGTACGAATGATGGGCGTAGAATGGACTTAATCTGCCTTTCTATCAATGAGATGATAATTAGCTTCGTGCATTTGCTCAAGATCACATAATATGAGTTTTAATATATGTTTCTAGCTGGGGTTTATTCAGATATTCTTGGATTACCACAAAATAAGGAGATTGAATTCCATATATATTTGTGGTGAAGTATGCCAAATTTGTTCTACAATTGAGGCATATGATGTCAAAAAGTAGGAGGATTCTAGAAAGATAAGTGAATGATCCATTATAAAGTGGGTCCATTAAACTGTGTAAATATGCGTTTGGAACACCTATTGGTTTTACGGCTAAGGAGAATAGCTTTTCGACTTTGTGCTTTGATGACAAGTTCAACAAGGATATGAAGAAGAAACTGTGTACACTCTCATGTATTGATGACTTGTTCAATTAGAGAGTTAGGGTGTTATTTCAATTGGATATCAAGGTGTTGGTTCACCAACAAAGAGTGGTAGAGGAGAGAACATTATAATTTTTCTTACACCATCGAGTTTCTATGAGCGGTTGATTATGCCATTTAGGTTAATCTACACACTGGCATTCGTTGTCGATCTTATGAATTGTGCCTCCATAGATTAATTAACTGAGTTTTTATCTATGTTCATGGATGATATCTTATTTAGGCTTAGAGGAAGAATTACAAAGAGCACTTAAGAATTGTGTTGGAAATGTTGAAGAGCACGGATTGAAGGAAACATTTTTGAGGTGTCAGTTTTGGAGGAGTGAGGTGAGGTTGTTAGGTCATGTTATTTTTGAGATGGTCGTTGTTATAGTTCCTGTAAAGCTGGCAGCAATACATGATTTTGACAGGCCCAAAAACACTATACATGCAGGAAATTTCTTTGAACTAGTATGGTACAATATAAAATTTATTAGTTGCTTCTGCAAGGTAAAAACACAGTTAACGAAACTTTACCAAAAAATATGTCATGTTCCTAGCATTGAGGTGCGTACAAGCATTATTGATTTTGAAGGAAAGGTTAATGAATGCAACAATATTAGTTATTTCGAGTGGAAATAAGGGGTTAACAGTATTATACTAATGCATGTGGTATCAGGTTAAGAGCACTGTTGATGTAGAAGTGGTAAGTTGTCACATATGCTAGCTGATTGCTAAAAACATAAGAGAAGAATTGTCCAACTCACAATTTTAAGTTAGCGAGGATAGTGTATGTTTTAAAGATATGTAGTCATTATTTGAATGAAAAGAGGTTCAAATTGCATACCATCCATGAAGTTTGAAGTACCTCTTCTCTTAAAAGGATCTTAGTCTTGCTTAGTAGCGGTAGTTTGAGTTCTTCGCCTCAGTACCTACACACTTGATAATGGAAATGTAGTATCTGGTTCTTTATTAAGGAGACATGCTTGCTTGGCAGTGATGTATCTGGAGCAAAAGCAACCTGATTACATTATATGTATGACATCAAACTTCCATATGTGCTTGAGATAGAGGTGTTACCTTGTTTCAATATCAGACACAACTTGATTGACTAAATCAACATTGTTTGGTGATGGGATGTTATACTATAAGAGGTCTTTGAGAAATGTTAGATTTTGAGTTATAAAGCAACAGTGGTTTAACCTTGATGGTTGGTTCTGTAAGGATGTCAAATCATTAGTTCCTAGTATTATTGGGTTGAAGTATGAGCCACTACGGGAGTGCAATCATTTCGGATTGGCAACACAATATATAGTGATACGAAGATATTTTATTAGTAAAGGCCGTAAAAGGGCATAGATGCATTCATCTTAGTATGCATGAATTGCAAGGTGCTAAAGGAAGAGCAGAAGAAGTCACCACTTAATATTACCAATTGGAAGTGGGTATAGATATCAATGGACATCATCAATTGGCCACCAAGGCCAAAGTATGGTACAATAACATTTATGTCACATGGTAGATTAACGAAGAGTACTCAATTTGTATTCTCTAAGTCTAGTAGAAGGACATCCAAACGGATTGATTTATATGTGAACTAGATATTGTGGTTTCATTGTGTTCCATGGAAAATTATACCTAATGAGAACCTATTGAATAAATATAATGGTTCCCTTTTTCGTAGAGATGGTCATAATAGAAATTTAGACTTATCATTTGAGATATGAATATTTGAATTTAGAATATTATTGGTATGGTTTAATGAGCACCTAAGAAGTTTTGGGGGAAAACCTAATAATCATTTTGGGTTTGGTAATTATTATGTCTGAAATATTCATCCGTAAGACGTTCTCCTTCATTTTAAAATAGCTGTAAAACAACACAAACTTTTTTAAACTTTCTCTAATTTCTTTCAAAGTCACGCCAAATTCATATGTCAAGAGTGGAAAAAGAAGGGGACTAGTTAAAGTCTTTCAAATCTTATTTTTTTAAAGAGAAAAGTTTGGTTTTGTGTTCATTTTCAAATTTGTCTTGTTTCGCACGGAAGCCACTACATTTTGGTTGTTTTAGGAGTGATTTATCATCTACATTTTACTATATATGGATCTTTAGGTTTTGACCTTTTTTGAACCCAACGTTTAAGCCAAAACAATATTTTGACACTACTTTAAAACCTTACAAACAATAACTAAATGATTTAAAGAGCTTTAATAATGTAACTTAAAAGTGTAATAGCCTTTGTAGGGGATAGGTTATGTGTTAGACGCATTATATGATGATTTTTTAGTCATTTTTTGATATTTTCATGTTTTGGTGATATCAAATATCGTTGATAACTTGTTTGTATGCTCACATGAACGACTAAGTGGACTTTTGGTCGATATTATGTTTTCATTGTTATTAATTACTCTAGTGTGTCATAAGTTCTATTGATTGTAGACCTGGACATCAGATATTTTACTTCAGCTGTACTACACTCGTGTAATGGTTATAATAGTGGATTACTGTATACCTACTTTGTACTAACCCTTCGATGCAGTACATGTCAAGTATGGTCCTACATTCCCTATATCTTTCTAGCTATATGTAATTTTTACAATGTTTCAAGATGATCTATCGCTAAAATTTGACTATTCGTAGAACAAAGGTTTCATGCATTGCTCTTATGGTTTCATATATTTCCAATTGAGTAGATTATAAACAACCGGTCTGGAAAGTGCATGGGACTGTATAGAATACAGATAGGAGACAACTCTTTCATATGTATGTACTCTTTGTCTAATAGCGAGTTTGTTCACCTCGGTGTGAACAAAACATCAATTCTTATTTGTGGAAATCAGACGTTTCATTGGATCCACTGATTGGTGAAAATTAGAGGGTTCTATGGAATCCACTAATTTCCACCAATAAATTGGTGGTTTGTTCACAATGAGATGAACAAAGTAGTATTGCACTTGAGCTTACTATTGCATATTCCAATGCGTGTAACCTTGAGCTATACCAATATTTGTATTAATTTAGACATTGTTACATAGTTTATTTTGGAGATTAGGAATGTATATGCTTTATTTATTTTTTCTTGTTTAATTTGTGATCCTATTGCACTTTGTATTCTTATTCATGATCATTTTATTATATTATTTTCTCAATTGTTTTACATCTATTTGATAGTGTTTTTGTCTTTATGTTTCTATGTTTGAATTTTCATTATTATTTTTGTCTATGACTATTATCAACATGATGTAGATACCTTCACCGTGCACTCTACAAGTATACTGGGTGATGTAGGTGTAAGGCATCGTAATATATGCACAGTTAATTAAGACCGGTACTTGCAGAAGTTTAACATATGGAACATAATTTTTTTTATCCACGGGCAATATAAATGCATTTGAATCAGAATAAAGCATTAACTTGAAAGATATGGAATACATTTGAACACCGAGTAGTCACTCATATATGGGAATTAAGAATCACTTAGGAAAATTGTTCAAAATTCGTTATGGTGTATCTGCAGCCAGACCTTCCTAACCCAACAATTTTTTTTAATATGGATTCTTAAGCCACAATAGATAAAATTTTACTTTTGGGAAAGTGGAAAATAGGGAGAAGGAAAAACTTAACAACAAATTTGGTGAAAAGTATGGAAAGTTTAGAATTTAGTGAGAAGGACAATTGTTAGTATAAATGGGAAAAGGATAGTGGCAACATAAATTCCACTTTTACTGTAAATGTTTCCCTCTCCCTAATTTTGAAATTTTTCATACTTTTCACCAAATTTTGTGCAAAGTTTGTCCTTTGCGAAATATATGTAGACCGGTATCAATTTGCTATAATGAATTTTTTTTCTTGAAGCAGGAAGTATAAAGCAACATTGAAGAAAATATAAGTTTTGGACTTTAGATATGAATCAGTACCTATCCCTTATCTCCTATGATTTGGTTTAGAATTTAAAATTCTTCCCTATATCAACTTAGATCCTAGGAATTAACGAACTTAAACCAGATATGTCTATTTTGAAATTCGAATTTAGTTATAAAATATAACCTTCTCAGCATGGAAATGGCTTCTTGAAATTTTTCTTGACTTTTGGCACTTTACAACAAATTTGGATAGGAGCAAGGTTTTAAATTTCAGATATCGGACAAGATTTCTCCAAAAGACTTTGTTTCTTATTGGAAGATCTTAGATGAGATGAGTCTAACTCGGGTGTATGTCGTATACTATACTGGGCCTTAAATCTCATATTAAATCATCTTGTGGTATATTGTATGTCAGAAATTGATCTTGTTGTACATTAATTTTTACGGATACTACCATGAAGATAATAACTTACACTAAATTGCAAAATCATTTATTTGTTATTAATTTATAGTAGAACATTCACATTTATAAATCATAATAATATACTTAAACTAAAGAAATAATAGATTATAGTTTATAACTTATGATCTATGAACATGGATTTTTGTTGTACATAAAACATAAAAAAGATCGAAATATTAAATAATTACACATAAGTGGAACATAAAATACATTATTCTATAAGTAACATACATGTAAAAAATAGTATCAAATATGAAAATCCTAAAATTGTAGAACAAATATGATTATATCATATAACCATACACTACAAAAAGGGGGCAATTTTCCAAGCTAGAATTCCCTACGCCATCCCTATGTGGCGTAGGCGCGACGTAGGGAAAACGTAAAAATATGTAAATGGTGTAGGGACTGTGTAGGGAATTTATTTAATTTTTTCTGGAATTACGGTCAAAATATCGATACCCGTTCAATACAACCGCTTACCTCCATCAATTTTCACTCAAGCCGTTTCTTTTACTTTCAATTGTTTCACTCAGATCAGGATAAAAACGAAAAAACCTAAATTATCTCCAGCGATCGCATCGCCGAGTCCAGCCACCGAGTCAAGCCGTCGAACAGCGCCGCCCCTCTGTATCCTAGCCACGTCGCCGTCCCCTTTCCAAATTTAGTCTACCCTCCTCGATGCTAATCACAAGCAGCCTCACCTAATGCCGGTTTGTGGTCTTCATCATTGATCGTTGGTTGCCAGCCCGCCCGTTCATTCCTTGATTTGCATTTGTCCTAATTTACAAAATTAGGTGAGTCAATTTGCTAATTTATTCATATGTTAGTTTACTTATTTTCTTTACTGACCCTAAATTAAATGAGATAATTTAAGGTAAATCAAAATGCCCTCATTTCTAGTCCCCAAACTAAATGCGTT
The DNA here is from genome assembly GCA_030737875.1 of Allium sativum. Taxonomy (NCBI): domain Eukaryota; kingdom Viridiplantae; phylum Streptophyta; class Magnoliopsida; order Asparagales; family Amaryllidaceae; genus Allium; species Allium sativum. Next base: position 43,536,256 of record CM060913.1, read on the forward strand.
ATACAAAATTATTGGAACTATTAATAATGTAAAGCGTTGTAACTTGGTTTTTCATTTGTGATACTTTGTGGTAGTACACACATATGGATATATTAAGGGTATTAATAAATTAAAATTATAGAAACATGATTTCATCATTCCAATTTGATGGTAGACTGTTTGTTGAAAATAATGACACTTGAAGTGTTAATGGATTATAGGGATCAAACCTATTTCTAAATGAGCAGGTCAACATCATATAAGAACCAAGTTTTGTCATAAATGTAAAACTAAGCCTGACGTAAGTCTGTATGCCTAAGCTGGAAGGAAGTGTCACGCTTATGTGTGTATGAAATGATAAAAAAAAACTATTTCGATTTGTACAATTAGCATGGGATGTTAAATGCCACTTGTACCGACCTTGAAGTTATACCTTATTATATATATATATATATATATATATATCTTTACATTTCATTGTCCTTAAAGCCCTTAGATTTTACTGATACTTTATGGTCGTTGGAAATAGATGGGAACATGACCCATATTATGAATGGATGATGCATTGAGGTTGTTCATAATACAAGGCTAATTCTTTTTCTTTCCAAATGGCCTATAGAACAATAGTCTGAGCTACATATGCATGCTATGCTCTTGTCATATTTCCGGAAAATAGGGAAGTAAGCTAATATGACTTTTTTCTAAATCTAACTTGTACTCTCCATGAATTATTTCAAAAATTCTGTGTAACGGTAGTTATTATTTGCTAAAGAAATCTTACTTAATGTAATAAAAATAAGCATATGAAGGAATGCTGGGAAATAAAAACTTGAATTGTAGGAAATAATGATTATGTTACAATTTTAATTTATTCATGTATGGTGAGACTAAAATTTAGCATAAAGAAAAATCTGATGTTGTTAAAAGAAATGTGGAGAGAAGTCTAGAGAATACACTCCACTATGAAAATAATACGTGTTCCCATATTTGATGTAAGTAAGAAAGTAAGCAAGAAAGAAAAGTTTCAAAGGATTAGAGTTTATTCTTTCTTCGTAAAATTTTCAATTCTATTGATTTTCTTACGAAAAAGCTAATCCTACCTTTTCTTATAAAATTTTCTAGCAGGGAAATTCATCACTCTGATGTTCACTGATCTGAGGAACGAGTATTACTCAAACCAGAGGAAGAGTGTGGAACTTGCTATTTTGGATTTCCTCCTTTTCTCTTAGATATTATTAACCATGTCGTTTTGAGCAGGACCAGCAGTAACATCAGATGAAGTAGTTGCTTTATATTCAAAAGGAGCTACGTCTTTACTTATCTTCCTCATTGACTTGGACCTGGTAGAGTCTGTTGCGATGATTATTCGTGCTTTATAGTGGAAGAGCTATTCAGATATGACATACTTTAAGTTATTCGTACTTTGGTAGTGGGTTTGATGTTCTATTTGTGAGAGGTACATTACACGATGTTTGAATTAGATGAAACGACCATGTTTGAGTTATGTAGCAACTTTATTTGATTGTTTGTTGGACACGACTTGTTTTAAATACATTTGTAGCAAGTTTATGGTAATTTGACCATGATATTCATTTTACATAAATGTTTTTATTGATATATATTGTTATGATTTTTCATATGTTCGGTTTTATTATGATTTGTGGTAGATGAAGATAAATATAAAATAACTATATTGAATTTTAGTGTATGGAGGCGTAGGGAATGCGTATGGAATGGGTAAGGATGCGTATGAAACTTAGCGTAGGGACAACGTAGGGAACTTGGCGTAGGGATGCCATAGTGAATTAGGCGTAGGGATATTGGCATAGGGACGGCATAGGGAATATTTGCAATGAGCTATTTTCCAACTTCTTTTCTGTCGTAGGGATGGCATAGGAAAATTCGATTTCCTACGTCGTCCCTATGCTAAATTGGCGTAGGGAATTCAGAATTCTTTAGTAGTGATATAGCATCAAAATGTACATAAAATTTTAATTCTTTTCAAGTCTTTTATTTACATACAAACAAAGAGAACATTATGGAACCAAAATAAAATCAAGCATTTAACAAGCTAACTAGCAAAATGAGTCATTAATATGTCTTATAAGGTCATTCTTCAAGTGACCCAAGATGTAAATCAGATGTCTGGTATGGGAGTGATGGATTTAGAGTATTTTTAGGGTTAATTTAAGCAATTAAAAGTTGAGGAGTTCACTATTAAAATAGCAAAAGATTATAATGGTTAGATTTGATTTTATTTATTTATTTTTTTAATTATTGTTCTAAGTCCGGCACAAGTTTAAATTTAGCTCTAAGAAACCAAAATCTTGATCATATGTTAATATTTCATACGGACTGATATATCGACTAATATTGCAGTATCTCGGACGATATATCCAAAACGAGATTTACACTGAAATTTTCCTTTTTGTTACAAAAGAATCTAAAACGAGATCTATGGCGAGAGATATCAGATGATATTTTCTAATATTGACCAACCAATAGATGATGAAATAGATCTCGAGAAGAAAATCTAAAATTTTATTGTGACCTCTAAAAGGTAAAGTTACAGTCAAACAAGAAACAACATATATCAAAATACGAAGTATACGAAATGGGTTAAACCCAGTACAAAAATAAAAGGCCCAAACAAAGTAGAATACAAAACAATGTTTACTACTCTGCACCGCCCGCCCCCCTCAAGAATGACCGTAGTAGAAGGCCAATCTTGAACCAAAAACTGACACACCATTCCAAGATTGCATACTAAAAACTTGTGTTGATCAGCTCCAAGCAGTTTGGTCATAATATCAGCAATTTGCAAGGCAGAATTGACATATTTTGTAGTTATACATTTTGATTTCACTTTCTCTCTCACATAATGCACGTCCAACTTTTGATTCTTGGTTCTTATGTGCTTCATCTTGTCATGAAAACAAGGGTCTTGAGCAATATGCATGGATGAAAGATTATCACAATGAAGTGTATAGGTATTGGAATATCAATATATAAATCTTCCAATAGCCTCTCAATCCAAACAATTTATGTTGTAGTATAACTCATACTCCTATATTCAGCTTTAGTACTACTTTTGGGAACAATTTTATGCTTCTTTCTTTTCCACGAAATTGAAGCATTGCCAAGAAAAACACAATAAACAATTAATGACTTTCCAGTATTATCACACATACCCCAATCAGCGTCGCAATATGCATTCAAAATCAGGTCAGAATTAGAAGAAAAATACAAACCTAGATTAGCAGTACCTTTCAAATATCTTAGTACATGCATTCCAGCATCAAGAAGAGCAACACGAGGAGATTAAAGAAATTAATTTAACTGCTGAACTGCATATGATAGGTCTGAGCGTGTCAAATTCAAATATAAAAACTTTCTAATCAACCTTCTAGAAATTTATGGATCCTAAAGTATACCACCCTCATGTAAACTGAGCTCTAATCCTTTTGCCATAGGATAATTAGTTGATTTGCATCCTTCCATTTTATGGTCTCGTAAAAGATCCATAATATACTTTCTTTGATTCAAAAAAGTACCAGAAACTGGTCTAGATACCTCAATACCCAAGAAATATTTAATTGAACCCAAATCCTTAATTGTAAAAGTCTTATGTAGAAGCAACTTCAGTTCATATATAGTAGCAGAATTATTTTCAGTGATTAATAAATCATCCAAATATGCCACCACAATAGTAAACTCATTGTTTTTCTTCAAAGTAAACATAGAATAGTCTTGCTTAGATTGAATAAAACCCAAATTAAGTAAAAAAATTACTTAATTCTTGAATCCATCATCTAGAAGCTTGTTTTAGGCCATACATTGATTTCTTCAATCTGCAAACATGATTTGATCTTTCCTTCGTATATCCTGCAGGAGGCTTCGTATATACTTCTTCTTGAAGAAATCCATGTAAGAATGCATTGTTAATACACAACTGTTGAATATCCCAGCTTTTTGCAGCAACCAATGCCATGACAACTCTTACTGTAGTAAACTTAGCAACTGGGTTGAATGTACTTATAGTCTTTACTAGAAATTTGCTTATCTCCCCTTGTAACAACACGAGCTTTGCATCTTTCTATTTCTCCATTGGGATTAAACTTTGTTTTTAAAACCCATTTAGAGGCTATGGGCTTTTTCCCAATAGGAAGTTCAACTAAGCCCTAAGTATCATTATTTTCTAAAGTTGTCAACTCTTTATTCATAGCTTCAACTCATTCAGGATGCATTTTAGCTTGACGATAGGAAGAAGGTTCAAATGAAGAAAGAACATTTGTGTGACTGTGTAAATCATTAACATTCAATTGAACATGAGACGGTTTAGCAAATAAGTTGGAAGAAAAAATGTTCTATATTTGTGAATTATTGGCTTTCCTTGAAGGCAACTTTCCAATAATAAAATCACTATATTTCTTTGGCAATTGACAGGTTCTGGATGATGTTCTGATAGGCAAAATTTGAAGGGGAACAGAATTATCATTTGAATTTGAAGGTGAAGATTGATGTGTAGTAGACGATAAAAGCTGATCATTAGAACTTGGAGGTTAAGAAGATATATTTTGAAGAGGAGTATTGGTAGAATCCGGACACAATTAATTGGAGGAGAACTTTGATCCAAAGATGGATTAACAATCATGATGTCTTGATGAGGTTGAATATCAGTTGATAAAACAACTGATTTTAACTTGAAAGGATAGATATTTTCTATAAAATGAACATCGCTGCTAAACACAACTTTGTGTGTATCTAAATCATACAATTTATAACCCTTATATCCACGAGAATACCCAATTAAAACACACATTATTTTTCTCTTTCTGCAAAATTTTCATTCAATTTTTGAGAAGGAAAACATAAACATCCAATAACTTAAAGACGTTGATCATCTGGAGGTTTATTCATCAATAACTTGTAGGTGTTTTTCAGTGTAAAATTGAACTTGGCATAATATTGATAAGAGAAGTAGCACCAAGAAGACAATCACCCCAGAATTTATAAGGCAAACCTGAATGAATTCGAATTGTTTTTGCAGTCTCCAGCAAATGTTTGTGTTTTCTCTCTACTCTTCCATTCTATTGAGAATTACCAGGTACCAACCTTGTATGAACTATTCCTTTTGATGCAAACAGTTGTGTACAAGAATCTTGAATTATTTCAGTTCCATTGTCAGATCTGATCACTTTAATCTTCTTGCCTAATTGAGTTAGCACATATTCAACAAATGCAACAATTGTAGACACAACTTGAACTTTAGAATGCAATAACTATGTCCAAGTATTTCTAGTATAATCATCAAGAATAGTTTAAAAAAATAAGTTTCTCCACAAAGAGCAGGTCTATAATACTTTCCTCACAAATCAACATGTACTAGGTAAAATGAAGTTTCAGCATAAAAATTAGACTGATAGAATGGAAATTTATGATGTTTTCCTAACACACATGCTTCACAAGTAAAATGTCTATTAAGTATTTTTCTTGATACAAAGTTTTGAATATGTTTCATCTTGCTAAAAGAAGGATGCCCTAACCTAGCATGTACAATGTCTATGCCAGGTGTATTACAAGAGGTTATAACATTGTTAACGGAAGCAAGAAAACAATTATTGGCAGGTAATGAAAAATAAGGAACATAAACATTATTGAACATGGATGGAAATGAATGTTTATAGAGACCACAGGTCCTTAATCCAACAGCTTGAAGTTGCTTTGATTCAAGGTCCTGGAAATAACAAGAGGATTATGTAAAATTTACCATAATGCAATTTTGATCAAGAAATTTTCCTACTGAAAGAAGATTATTTTGAAATATTGGAATATACAAAACATTTTGTAGTTGCAAATTTGTATTTAAATTCACAGTTCCAATATGACTAACATGAATTTTAGATCCATCAAGCAGTGAAACTTTTATAGGTCTTTTACCTTTTGAAGTGAAGCAAATAGTGTTAAATAAGAAGTCATGTGATTAGTAGCCCCACTGTCAATTATCTAGGATTTTTGATTAAAAAACTTCTCATTAACAAGAGTATTACCTGCATAATTGATTGAAGAGACCAACGGATTATCCTCAATATTGACAGTGGAATTCGAGTTTTGAACCATCTTCATGATTTCATTATAGAAATTGCTAACAAGCACTGGATCAAATTGACCACTTTGAGAAATAGCAGAATTCACTGCAACAGTTGAATCTTTAGCAAATTCCAGTTTAACTCCAGGTATTCCTTGAGTTCCAGAAGCTTTAGCCATATTTCTATTTTTTTGAATTACTTTTACTTTTTCAGTAGCCTCCTTGTTCCACCAATCAGGATATCTGATTACATTAAAACATTTTTCAGTTAAGTGTCCTTTTCTTTTGCAGTGATCAAAGAAATAATCACTCTTCTGTTTCTTGGCTTAGAGAAATTATAACACCCCATATTTTTCTATGAATATTAATCGACAAATTAAAAGAATACTTAATTTTAAAAGTGAGAATTAAGTAAAACAGACTGTACCACTGCGTTCGTCTCAAAATTCTGGTCAAAATGGACCCAAAGTTTGCATTAAAAAGATATTGTACGAGGAAGTTATGGACCTTGAAAGTTTGTATACATATAAGAGAAATATACGTATATATATAAATTAATAAAATAAAAATCAACCTAAAATTTAAGAAAAAAATTCAAAACAGCGAAAGCGGGAAGGCAAAACGCCAAACCGATCTATTTTATGGGTAGACCCGAGACTCGCTGGGTCGACCCAGGGTCAACTCAGGGTGTTTGGAATCGAACCCGTCGGCCTAGAATGGTCTGTGAACGAAATTTTGTGTTTTAAGGCTTATGTGTTGCACTGTGGTTGGCTGGGTGACATGTCTCTTTGGTTTAGATGGCTCTGATGACACCTATGCTAATGTAATGGCCATGGCTTGCCTAACACACCTATAAATACATATCCAAACCTAAACCCTAATTCTATTATTCACTCTCATGGCGCCTCCATGCCGCCAAACTCTCATCTAAACCTAGCCGCCACTAAAACCTAAATCAAATCAAAAAGTTCTTCATCAACCTAGAGGATTAATCAATATCAATTTAGAGTTCTTCAACAACAACAAGCGATTCAGTTATCTTTTCTAATCCAAAAGTTGTAAGTTCAGTTATTTTTAGATTTGAACACCTAAATGTAGTCTTGACATGTAATAAGATGAAATTGAGACTATGCCCGATTCTAAGTTGTTCTTTTGCTTTTATTCTTATTCTCATGACGCTATTATCATTAGTTTATCTTGTTGTACATCAGTTTTTCATGTTCATGATGATATTCTTATCAAGTCTTATCCTTCATGCCTGTGATGATATTTTCATGCCTATTTTCTCTCTGTTCTTATTTTATGCAACTTCTATCTCCCCGTATTTATTTTCTTTTATTGAACCTGGGTTAACTTCGAACCTAGGCTGAAATCACGAAATACAAACGTTTGGAATACTGGGAATATTGGGTACTGCCTATTTGGGTGAATTTATGGGCATAACATGTTTGGTGGAATTATTGGGCATAATTTGTGATGGATATGGGGTATATTAATTTTTATTATAATTGTAAGTTTGGGTAAATTGGCATGTAAATCAATATTTGGGCATATGTAAATTGGCATGTAAACCAATATTTGGGCATATGTAAATTGGCATGTAAATCAATAATTTGGAATATGTAAATTGGCATGTAAATCAATAATTGGGCATATGATGATTGGCATGTAAAAATTGGAATTTGGACATAATTGACAAGTATATAATTTAATTAAATCTAATGGCCACCTAAGACACGAGGTTAAATTTGAGCTGTGGTGTAAGGCTGCCTGGAACCGCCCGGCACATCCAGCAACCGCAACGAAAACAATCTAATGTGAGAGGTCAAAGGCGAAGATTAGATGGGTAATAATGCCTGACACGAGGTTAGAATGAGTTTGTGGTGTAAGACAGCCTAGAACCGCCCGGCACATCCAACAACCGCAAACAACAAGTCTAATGTGAGAGGTTAGCGATTTAATGCTTGAACCCGAGGTTGGAATGCGTTTGCGGTGTAAGACTGCCCGGAACCGTCCGGCACAATCCAGCTACCGCAAATAAGTCCAATGTGAGAGGTTGATGCATTAATAAATAATCAATGCTAAACAAACATGTTAAGTATGGTAGGGTTAAGCCAACTTGCAACACTTAACCAATATGACATGACAAGTTGGTGGGTTAAGTAACTCGACTGGATTAATGACACTTAGCCAATATAACATGATGAATGGGTGGGTTAAGTAAACTTGAATTGATTGATTGATGACACTTAACCAATATGGGGGGTATACGAATAGACCTTAGGAAAACCCTAGTAGCGGGATCCTTTTCAGCAGTAACCCACATTAGGTATCAACGGGACCTTGAGCTAGGCAGGGTGGGGCACGATTACTGAACTGATTATAAGCGGTCAAAATAGCGGTAGGTGGTACGATAGTGTAGGTTCTGATGGATTACATGCGTGCACGTAATTTCGGCATGGGAAAATTTAGACACTAAGTACCAAGTAGGTATAAATCTGTGCACTCTAGAACTGTATCGGGTTGCTACCCTAGGAAATGATACACCTTATGGTGGGATCAGCACATGTATCTACAAGTAGGGGCCGGGTTGATACAAAAACATGCGGAACGTTATGAGTAGGAGCCGATCAATTAAGATAGGTACAGTGGGGATAGGTAAACTGTCAATATGAGGTGGGACCCTCATCATGAGATATGTACCTATAAAACTATCATATGGGAAATGGGGATCACTTATCTTGTTTTGTAACAAATGACATTAGTTGAACACTAGTTAGGTGGTGCAGAGAAATTACGAATCAGTACGATACCTTATCATGTTCTAGTCTTATCTTATGCTTATCTCGTTATCTTGCGATGCTTATTATCATGGTTATGTCTTGTATCCAGTTTATTCATGTCATGATACCTTCACCTGTTTACATGCTGAAAGTCACTGGACTTACCAGGCTTTATGTCTGACTCTGTTTTTGTTTTTCCTTCTTTCTTGCTTTCCTCCCCCCCCCCCCCCCCGACAGATCCATAGGGAGGGAATACCACCGCTTAGTTCAGATTCTTTTCAAGCTCGAGGATTGTGATGTATTGCTTTGGAATCTTTGCTTTACTGCTATGGCTGGCTACTGCTTAATTGGGGAATTATGTTATGTTATTTTTTATTATGCTTCTTTTGAGAAACAAGACAGATATTTGATGTAATGGGTTTTGATGTTTTGGTGTTTATGTTTGAAAAAAAAACTTATGAAAGTTTATCCTATTATGCTACTATGGAATAAAATTTCTAATTTCTTTCCGCTGCTTAAATTTGTCTGTTTTGTAATTTTATCTGTTCTATACTCTTATGACCCCCACTAAAGTCAATGCACTCCCTTTGTGAGTGACCTTAATGGAGGTGGGGTGTTACACATGGTATCAGAGCTGAAGTTACCAGAACGGATAAAAGATTTTGAAAACTATTTTCAAATGCATATTTTAAAGAAAATATTTTCAAAACCGTGATTTAAAGAAGCATTTTCAAGGAAAAGTATTGTTATTTTAAAAAGGCATATTCCCCAAATCCATATGCACTATCCTTCTTTTCTTTGTTTTGAATCCTTATCTTTTTCTTTTCAGCATGTCTGGGGAACCCGAGATATCTGAGGGTGTTCTGATACCCACTTGGTTCAGACGATACCTAGAGGCTAGGGCCACTGCCGTGGGCCCAGCCAACGTTCCTCCTCCTCCCCAGCTACTGTCTCTCCTCGCGTAGATGCTTTTGCTAAGATTTGTAAGGACTTCCGTGCAATGGGTGGAAAGATCTTTAAAGGGACTGATACTTTTTTTGAAGCACGGAACTGGCTAAAGGAAACATAAGAGTTGTTTGCTATCTTTAAAGTGGATGATAGGAGGAAGATGCAATTGGCTGCTTGGCTAATGAAGGAAGAATCCTCTTAGTGGTGGGAATTTACTAGTGTTGAGCAACCAGTTGAGACTTGGGTGGACTTTAGGTGGAGGCTTGAGATGAAGTCCCTCTCGCCAGCTGAACAAAGCTTACAGACGGAGAAGTTTCTAGCACTCAAACAAGGGAGTATGTCAGTCAAGGAATACATCAACAAATTCAATTTGCTTGCAAGATTTGGGTTGGAGTTGGTACATACACCTCACAAGAAAGCTTTACGTTTTGCTAGAGGCTTAAATGAACCATTCCATGGTCTAGCTATGTCACATATTCCAATGGGCGCAACCTTTGAGAGATTGGTCGACATGGCGCTATTACATGAAGAAGACAAGGGTGGGAAGAAAGAAGTGAAGAAGGATGAACCTCAAAACAAGAAGGTGGACCATAAGAAGGGTGGAAAGAACAACAAGCCACGTGACAAGAGGAAGTGTAACTATTGTGGTATCATTGGCCACATCGCAAAAGATTGTGGAAAGAAGAAGAGGAAGACAGGTGGTTGTTTCCATTGTGGCGAGACAGGACATGTGTTTAAGGATTTCCAAAAGAAACAAGGGCAAAGGGAAGGACCTTCTGGAGGGCAAGTTCATTCTCTCATGGCACCGACTCAAGAGAGAGGTAGAAATATTTTCGTTGAAAGTTTAGTTTTTCTTGCTGATCATCCTATACGCACTCTTTTTTATTCTGGCGCATCACATTCTTTTATATTCGCTTCTGTAGTAGAGTCTCTGTACCTCAGTACATGTATGGTAGAGGATCCCATTGTTGTCTCAAATCCGAATGGGGGTTCGGCTCATTTATCTATGATTTGCTTGGATTTGGGAATATCTATACTTAGTGTTGAGTTTCGATGTAATGCATGTGTTCTTGGTTTCATGGGCTATGGGTTGATTCTAGGGATGGATTGGTTATCCATAAATGGTGCCATTATCGATTGTGAAAGGAGGGTAGTTAGACTTTTGACTCATCTCGGTAATACCCTCGAAATCTCGTGTAACCCCAAGGGTTCTGTCATGCTTAGTTACCTAGAATCTCTTGATGCATCTGTTAATAATTTGCAATCTGTTCTAGTAGTCCGTGAGTATCCCGATGTCTTTGATGAGGTGAAGGGTTTACCCCCAAAACATGAATTAGATTTCCGCATATACTTGGTTGATAATGCCAAACCAGTTGCTTTACCCGTACGACACATGGCTCCTAGGGAAAGGAAGGAGCTTAGTAAACAAGTTAAAGAGTTGCTTGAGAATGGGGTTTATTAGGCGAAGTATTTTTGAATAGGGTGCCCCAGTAGTATTCGCTACTAAGGCGGATGGTTCACTTCGCTTATGTGTGGATTATAGATATTTAAATAAGCTGACTATGAAAAATAGGCACCCACTTCCACGCATAGATAATTTGTTTGACTAGCTTGTAGGTGTGTCCGTTTTCTCACAACTAGATTTGGCTATGGGGTTTCACCAGCTAAGAGTGGCTGAGGACAGTATAGACAAGACTGCTTTTAGGACTCCTAACGGTTTCTTTGAATAGGTCGTCATGCCTTTCGGTTTGACGAATGCACCCGCCTATTTTGTTGACTTGATGAGTAGGGTGTTTAGGGAGTTCCTTAATAAGATTGTGGTAGTTTTCGTGGACAACATCTTGATTTTCTCAAAGAATGAGGAAGAACATACTTTGCATTTGAGGGCAGTCATGGATACCCTTCGAGCACATCAGCTTAAAGCGAAGCTCTCCAAATGTCACTTTTGTAGAGAACAAGTAAGGTTTTTAGGACATGTGGTGTCCAAAGATGGGATAGCTGTAGACCCCGCAAAAGTAGTTGCGGTGCAAGATTGGAAGATCCCAAAGAATGCAACAAAGGTGTGAAGCTTTCTTGGATTAGCGGGCTATTATAGGAAGTTCATTAAGGACTTTGCGAAGATATCAGCCCCACTTACTAGACTGACGAAGAAGAATCTAGCCTTTGCTTGGGACATTGATTGTGACATTGCTTTCCAACGATTGAAAAGGACTCTTACAACAGCCCTAGTGTTGACATTTCCCGACGGGAGTAAAATTTTTACAATATACACGGATGCATGCGGTACGGGACTAGGCGCTGTCTTGATGCAAGAAGGGAAGGTAGTAGCTTATGGTGGAAGATAGTTGAAATTACATGAGAAAAACTACCCAACCCATGATCTAGAGTTATTTGCCATTGTTTTTGCGCTTAAGTCTTGGCGCCATTATCTCCTAGGTGAGAAGTTTGAATTGTATACTGACCATAAATCGTTGAAGTACCTTTTCTCGTAGAAAGATCTTAACTAGAGGCAACAAAGGTGGATGGAGTTCTTAGCATCCTATGATTTTGAGATCGCATATACCCCTGCAAGGGTAACGTTGTAGCTGACGCCTTGAATAGGAAGAAGTTGACTTTGAGTCCTATTTTTGTAGAGAGGTAGAGCTTAGAGTACATAGCGGCCTTTGACTTTAGACCCTCCGTTGATTATGTGACCGGTTTGTTAGCATCCTTAGAGGTGAGACCTACGCTTTTGGTACGAATTGGAGAGGCCCAGCGAGATGACCCACAGTTGCTTGAGCTAGTAGAAAAGCTCATAGGAGGGGAGTCTTCGAGCCATCTTGGTAGGTATACCCTAGATGACAAGGGTTGGTTACATAGGGATGGGAGACTTTGTGTACCACAAGACGATAACTTGAGGAAGACAGTTCTTGAGGAAGCCCATCATTCTAAGATGACCATACATCCCGGTGGTGAGAAGATGTACAAAGACATGAAGCGAGTTTTCTTTTAGGCAGGAATGAAGAAGAACGTGGCTGAGTTCGTTTATAAATGCTTGGTATGTCAGCAAGTCAAGGCTGAGCAGAAAAAGCCCGGTGGACTGCTTCATCCTCTAGAGGTTCCGCAATGGAAATGGAAGAGTATCTCGATGGACTTCATAGATGGGTTGCCTAGGTCTAGAAAAGGCAATACCAGTATTTGGGTGACAGTGGACAGAATTACGAAGAGTGCTCACTTCATTCCTATCAAGAGAAAGAGGACTGCATCATCATCAGCACCTATTTATGTTAGGGAGATAGTTCGTTTGCATGGGGTACCTTCTAGCATAGTAAGCAATCACGATCCTATCTTTACTAGTAACTTTTGGAAAAGTTTGCAAGAAGCCATAGGGACTCAGTTATGCTTGAGCACGGCGTATCATCCACAGACGGACGGCCAAACCAAGAGGGTGAATCGGATTCTAAAAGACCTTTTGAGGCTTTGTATCTTGGACTTTGGCGGGACATGGGAGGGCCACCTTCCGCTAGTAGAGTTTGTGTATAATTACAGCTACCAGTCTAGCATTGGCATGGCACATTTTAAAGCTTTGTATGGACGACCATGTAGATCAACAACTTGTTGGTGGGAATCCACAGATAAGCTAGTACTTGGGCCAGATATAATTAAAGAGAATTCGGAGAAAGTGGATCTAATTCGAAGACATATGAAGACCGCGCAAGATAGGCAAAAGTCGTATGCTGATAGGAGAAGGACATACCTTGAGTTCAGTGTTGGAGACATGGTATTTGTCAAAGTATCACCATTAAGGAATGTTGTTCGCTTTGGGTCAGTAGGGAAGCTAACACCGAGATTCGTAGGACCGTTTCCTATTACAAGTGGAGTTGGACAGATGGCCTATAGATTAGAGTTTCTCGAGAAGCTTAGTGGTGTACATAATGTGTTTCACATATCACATTTGAGGAAGTGCTTACATGACACCACGGAAGTGGTGGAGCCGAGCATACCTGAGGAAGTTGAAGTGGAGCGAGCTGCCATAATTAGACGAGCCCCTACATGCATCCTTGGATTGGAGGTCAAGAGGTTACGCAACAAAGAAGTCAAGCTAGTCAAAGTACAATGGGGAAATGATGAAGGGGACGCTACTTGGGAGACGGAAGCTAAGATGCGTAGGTTGTATCCTTTTCTCTTTGAGGGTATGTTCTTAATTTCCCCTTTTTCTACCACTTTGTTTATACTTGTTCTATCGTTTAGGACGTCCTCTTGATTATATCATCGACCTTTAGCTAGGAATATCCTATGATTGTAAACATGTGTTTGAGACATGTTATGTTTGGTGGATGCAAGTGGATGCAAGTGTTTGCTCATGGATGCATTTACACACATACCTTAGGCACTAGATCGGCTCAAGTCACTTTCACATTGCATATGCATATATATGTTTGGTTATGGATGAGATTGAAATTGGACGTGTTATCATATGAATGTTGCATATTGATGAAAGATTGTGCACTCATGTAGAGGTTATGAAGTACATTAGGAATAATTGCATACATAATTGGGCTCATGGCACTAACATAATTCGCATTAAGGAGGTCAACTGAATCAGTAGACCGCCTGATTTTGCATTAGACAAGGAACATATACACGCACACTTTTGCATATGTTCATATAGCATTAGAAATGTTTTTTAAGGACAATGGATGCATGTGAATGATGGTTGAGAAGATGGATGTTGGATGGTAGGATGCATTCTTCTTAACTTAAGGATTTCGGGGACAAATCCTTTAAGGAGGGGAGAATGTAACACCCCATATTTTTCTATGAATATTAATAGACGAATTAAAAGAATACTTAATTTTAAAAGTGATAATTAAGTAAAATAGACTATACCACTGCGTTCATCTCAAAATTCTGGTCAAGATGGACCCAAAGTTTGCATTAAACGGATATTGTATGAGAAAGTTATGGACCTTGGAAGTTTGTATACATATAAGGGAAATATACGTATATATATAAATTAATAAAATAAAAATCAACCTAAAATTCAAGAAAAAAAATTCAAAATAGCGGAAGCGAGAAGGCAAAACGCCAAACCGACCTGTTTTATGGGTCGACCCGAGACTGCTGGGTCAACCCCAGGGTCAAATCAGGGTGTTTGGAATCGACCCCATCGGCCCAGAATGGTCTGTGAACGAAATTTTGTGTTTTAAGGCTTATGTGTCGCACTGTTGTTGGCTGGGTGACACGTCTCTTTAGTTTAGATGGCTCTGATGACTCCTATGCTAATCTAAAGGCCATGGTTTGCCTAACACACCTATAAATACATATCCAAACATAAACCCTAATTCTATTATTCACTCTCATGGCACCTCCATGCCGCCAAACTCTCATCTAAAACTAGCCGCCACTAAAACCTAAATCAAATCAAAAAGTTCTTCATCAACCTAGAGGATTAATCAATATCAAGTTAGAGTTCTTCAACAACAACAAGCGATTCAGTTATCTTTTCTAATCCAAAAGCTATAAGTTTAGTTATTTTTAGATTTGAACACCTAAATCTAGTCTTGACATGTAATAAGATGAAATTGAGACTATGCATGATTCTGAGTTGTTCTTTTGCTTCTATTCTTATTCTCATGATGCTATTATCATCAGTTTATCTTGTTGTACATCAGTTTTTCATGTTCATGATGATATTCTTATCAAATCTTAGCCTTCACGCCTGTGATGATATTTTCGTGCCTATTTTCTCTCTGTTCTTATTTTATGCAACTTTTATCTCCCCCTATTTATTTTCTTTTATTGCACCTGGGTTAACTTTGAACCTAGGCTGAAATCGCGAAATACGAATGTTTGGAATACGGCGAATATTGGTTATTGCCTATTTGGTGAATTTATGGGCATAACATGTTTGGTGGAATTATTGGGCATAATTTGTTATGGATATGGGGTATTATTATTATTGTTATTATTGCAAGTTTGGGTAAATTGGCATGTAAATCAATATTTAGGCATCTGCAAATTGGCATGTAAATCAATATTTGGGCATATGTAAATTGGCATGTAAATCAATAATTGGGCATATGTAAATTGGCATGTAAATCAATAATCAGGCATATGATAATTGGCTTGTAAAAATTGGAATTTGGACATAATTAGCAAGTATATAATTTAATTAAATCTAATGGCCTCCTAAGACACGAGGTTAGAATTGAGTTGTGGTCTAAGGTTGCCCGGAACTGCCCAACACAACCAGCAACCGCAATGACAACTATCTAATGTGAGAGGTCAAAGGCGAAGATTAGGTGAGTAACAATGCCTGACACGAGGTTAGAATGAGTTTGTTGTGTAAGACTGCCCGGAACCGCCCGGCACATCCAGCAACCGCAAACAACAAATCTAATGTGAGAGGTTAGCGCATTGAATGCTTGAACGCGAGGTTGGTATGGGTTTGCGGTGTAAGACTGCCCGGAACCGCCCGACACAATCCAGCTACCGCAAATAAAGTCCAATGCGAGAGGTTGATGCATTAATAAATAATTAATTCTAAACAAGCATGTTAAGTATGGTAGAGTTAATTCAACATGCAACACTTAACCAATATGACATGACAAGTGGGTGGGTTAAGTAACTCGACTAGATTAATGACACTTAACCAATATAACATGATGAATGGGTGGGTTAAGTAAACTTGAATTGATTGATTGACGACACTTAACTAATATGGGGGGCATACGAATAGACCCTAGGAAAACCCTAGTAGCGGGACCCTTTTCAGCAGTAACCCACATTAGGTATCAACGGGACTCGTAGCTAGGCAAGGTGGGGCATGATTACTGGGCTAATTATAAGCGGTCAAAATAGCGGCAGGTGGTACGGCAGTGCAGGTTTCGACGGATTACGAGCGTGCACGTAATTCTGGCATGGGAAAATTTAGACACCGAGTACCAAGTAGGTATAAAGCTGTGCACTCTAGAACTTTATCGGGTTGCCACCCTAAGAAATGATACATCCTATGGTGGGACCAACACAGGTATCTACAAGTAGGGGTCGGGTTGATACAAACACATGCGGAACGTTATGAGTAGGAGCCGATCAATTAAGATAGGTACGGTGGGGATAGGTAAACTGTCAATATGAGGTGGGACCCTCATCATGAGATATGTACCTATAAAATTATCATGTGGGAAATGGGGATCACTTATCTTGTTTTGTGACAAATGGCATTAGTTGAATACTAGTTAGGTGGTGCATAGAAATTAGGAATCAGTACGATATCTTATCATGTTCTAGTCTTATCTTATGCTTATCTCGTTACCTTGCGATGCTTATTATCATGGTTATGTCTTGTATCTAGTTTATTCATGTCATGATACCTTTACCTGTTTACATGCTGAAAGTCACTGGACTTACCAGGCTTTATGTCTGACTTTGTTTTTGTTTCGCCTTCTTTCTTTCGTCCCCTCCCCCCCCCCCCCCACCCCGCAATATCCACAGGGAGGGAATACCATCGCTTAGTTCAGATTCTTTTCAAGCTCGAAGATTGTGATGTATTGCTTTGGACTCTTTGCTTTACTGCTATGGCTGGCTATTTCTTAATTGGTGAATTATGTTATGTTATTTTGTATTATGCTTCTTTTGAGAAACAAGACAGGTATTTGATGTAATGGGTTTTGATGTTTTGGTGTTGATGTTTAAAACAACCCTTACGAAAGTTTATCTTATTATGCTACTATGGAATAAAAGTTCTAATTGTTTTCCGCTGCTTAAATTTATCTGTTTTGTAATTTTATCTGTTCTATACTCTTATGACCCACACTAAAGTTAATGCATTCCTTTGTGAGTGACCATAATGGAGGTGGGGTGTTACAAAAATTCTTCACAACATTAAAGGCATTCATCTCAGGTTTGTTAATGCTTTTATCACTAAGTTTGTTTAGATGTTAAACTTGTTACAAAGTATAATACTCTTTATGAACTGATGTGAGTGGATCAGAACTTAGAATGTTTGTTTTAACTTGATCATACTCTCTTGTAATCCTGAAAGTAGCTGCATCAACTTGTTTCTCCGGTCATTTTCAAGAATTTTCTTAAGAATCCCACATGAACAATTCCTCAAAGCACCACAAGAACATTCGGGGAATCCTTCAAGCATTTGCAATTGATCCCAAACACCCTTCAAGTGAGAATAATATTCAGCAATACCGAGTTCATTTTGACGAGTATAGGTCAAAATTTGATGCAGTTCAAAAATTCTTGGAGTTGTTGTTTGACCAAACCTCTCCGCTAACTCTCTCTATAATTGTGCAGAAAAATCGACAAACATAAAGCTCTCAGATAAAACCTTATCCATTGAATTCAAAATTAGAGACATCACCATATAATCGTTTCTAATCCACTTCTGGTAATCAGGTGAATTAACAGAAGGCAAAGGTAGGGTTCCATCAACAAATTGTAGTTTATTTATAGCAATTAAAGCCATCTTCTAGACCAATTAATATAATTCGATCTAGTTAGAATATGATTTCCAAGTTGCATACCTGGATGATCTGAATTAGAAAGATAATAAGGATCATTGAAATTTACTCCCTGATTTGTTTGAAATGGCACTTCAGTTCTATTCGAATCAGAATTAAAATTCGCCATTTAGATCTGAACACTCGAAGAAGAGGAAAACATAAGATCAATTGATTTGAAGAAGATTGAATCGGAAAATCAATTGATTTGAAGAAGATTCGACTGCAAAATCACCTTCTCTGATACCATGATGAAATAGATCTCGAGAGGAAAATCTGAAATTTTATTACGACCTCCAAAAGATACAGTTAAAGTCAAACAAGAAACAACATATATCAAAATACAAAGTATACGAAATGGGCTAAAGCCCCGTACGAAAATAAAAGGCCCAAACAAAGTAGAAAACAAAACAATATTTACTACTCTACAATAGATAAACTAAAATGCTTAAAATGACAACAAAAATAGTAACACATCTTATGGTCATGTTGCTTCTATCAGCGACTTCAGCAATTCTCTTATCTCTTAAGCACAAAAACGAAAAATTATCTTAGAGTCATAAATTCATATGGGAATAAAGCTAGTTAATGTACATATTATTGATTAATCCTTTCGGTTTTTGTATTACATGAAATCATAAGTTAGATGTCACTATCAAAGCAACAAGTTCAATATCTTTTGCGGTAAACATGACAAAAAATGCAGTGATCTTCGTACTAACAAAAGTTATGACACCGGTTACTTCAAACATTATTGGTACGACTTGCATTGCACATGCTATTTGCAAAATTAAATCATTGCCTTAATGCAAATTTGCACATTATGTTTACATGGCCTATGTTTTTTCATTTACTTTATCATTGTGCAATTATGATGTATATTCGTGTGTGTCACCTGGTCCAAGAATTGTGTGGTATCATGGACCAAAATAATCTGACTCCTTGATTTCAGGTGGGTCCTAATGAAATCAATGGGTCAGATTTTTTTTTTTGGTTCATGGGACCATGCAATTTTCGGACCAGATGATCAGCTCCCACTTTTTCATATATGCAAATTAAATCATTAGCAAGTTAGCTAACACTTCATTTTATTTATTTATTTTTTGGTTGGCTACATAATTGTATCTATATCTAAACTTTATATATGCTCATTAATTATGATCTAACTGTATGCTCATTAATTATAATCTAACCATATGCTCATTAATTATAATCTAACCGTATGCTCATTAACTATAATTTATATGCCATATTTAATGTTTATATATATTAGAAAACTTTACTTCATTCAAAGTACAATTAATCTATCTCTAGATTAAACACTATTATTGTCGAATATTGTTGTAAGTTGGTAGAGGATATGGTTACCGCTACAAATATTGTGTTTTTGCTACTGGCAATGCTTCTTGTTGTGGTTTCAGGTATTTCATGTCTATTTGAATATATATACTAAAATATATACGAAAGCTGCATATGGCTATCTTGTGTCTAATTATTTAATTATTAGGAAATAATAATGTAGCTGAGCACAAAAGACCAAGATGCCACTATCTAATGCCATACACTTGAATGTTTTGTCCATACGTAACATGTAATGGAATATGCGTTAGTGAAAAATATGACAGTGGTTATTGTAAGCTTTATTGGTATGGTATAATCTGTACATGTTGTCTACATAACTAGAACCATTTTTGATTTGTACAACTGTAAAATTAGCCGTGACGTCAAATTTCTTTCTGGTTAATCCAAGATTATGATGGTTTGTTTGATGAGAACATGTTCCATATAGAATTACTAAAGGCATATTATGTTAATTGCCTCATTATCTTTATACACCCCATGCTATAATTAAACATAATAAAATTTTATTTATTATATTACCATTTTATAGACTTGTACCACGGACGTACTCCATTTGTCTTGTAATCAAATTTTTTCTTTTAATTTTCTAGCAAAATCATAACTGTGAAATCATGTCTAATTCTATGTTACAAATAAAATCAGAATATTTTGCGTAGTAAAAGCGTTAAATGAAATGGTTATGCAATCATAA
Source organism: Allium sativum (assembly GCA_030737875.1). Taxonomy (NCBI): domain Eukaryota; kingdom Viridiplantae; phylum Streptophyta; class Magnoliopsida; order Asparagales; family Amaryllidaceae; genus Allium; species Allium sativum. The sequence goes on from CM060913.1 coordinate 43,556,602, forward strand.
AAATTAACAAAACGTATAACAATGCAATCTTGATATTATTGGTGCGTTTTTTGCGAACGGTAACAGATATTTGAAAGTGACATTTGAGCGTGACACAATAATGAACAAAAAATGCGTTTTTTTGCTGCAAATGGGGTATTTAAGCGTGATATTTGAACGAGATATTTACACATAATATTTACATATACTGCTGTAAACAGAGTGGAAAATGGACCGGCGTCGAACGCTAGCAGTTCATTTTCCAACTGTCAAAATGACCGTGGTTGGGCGTGGTTTACTACACACACGTGTCGAACGAGAACAAAACTGAAACGTGCCAATTTTTAGCTGCAAACGGTACCTAACTAACACTGAGCCTACATCATACTTGAAACTGTTAAAAATTATACCATTTTGTGATGCTCCACCCCGAGACCCACCATAGTAAAGAGTATTGCTAGGTAATGATGTCTATTAGAACGGAGAATAGGGTTGGTTAAGGGCGATCACTCATAGATTTGCTTTAGGAAGTCTTAAGTACATCGAAGAAGTGCTCGCTTATTTTTTCTAGAGGCTCTTAATATTTACGTAATACAATTCCACTGTGGCTGCAAGATCATCTTAGAACACAGTACATATAAATACACAATTACAAATCACAGAACAGTTACATAATATTACATCGATAGAGTATAACAAATACATGAGCTACAAAACAAGATGAAAAAGCTTCATGAAAACAATATTTTTCAATACGTACGATTGGTAATACCATTATTAGTAAATCAAACTGCATGGAGGTAAAAAAAATATGTACAAATGAAATGTATGTCATATGTCATATCATGCCCTTCGTATGCTGGCCTTTGCTCTGGCCTTCTTAACTTCGCCATGTCGCGCCCCTTGCCACCTGAACCCCTAGACCCAGCACGTTCTCTTCACAATGCCCTAGGTCAGAGTTTTGGGGATATGCTACTGTTATTCTGCCCTAGCATTTCAGTTCTAGAGCCACTTCAATACCTGTTGCAGGAAACCCTTAAAGCTGAAGAATCATTTTCTCATTTTTTTGGAATTTTGAGATCGCGTTGCCCTTAAAATTGAAAGAAAAAAGTATTTCAAAATTATTTTAGTCCATTGATGTTATTATAAACATATAGAAATAATCAGCTCGGAAAGCTAAATGAATATAACTTTATTACTTAAAAAATATAATTTTATATTGTTTCACCCAAATGCAAAACTAAGTCATTTTAAATCTAACCTCATTTGCATCATAAAAAAACTATATCATAAATAACGAAGCTATGTGCATATAGCTTTCCATCCTGAATGTTTTTATATTCATTTTTTCCTATATTTACGATAACAAAAACATTTCATAATTAATTTTTATTAATTTTTAATCTTATAATCACAGAAAAGCATTTTTGTATTAATTTTTATTATTTGTTAAATGTCAACGTGTGTCCTTAATTTAAAATATTTGATCATTTTCCAACTAAATCATAAAACTTATTCTTGATTTACATTATGAAAGTCGCTTGTCCTTAGATCTAATTTTGTTTTAAAATGTATCCTTGAAACAAATTTCCACTTAGAAAAAATTAAAACAATGGTTAAAATTTTAAAAACTTTACTATCACCAATGTGTATCATTATGTATTCTAAAACCAAGTAACCAACACGTGCCGCTTACAAATGATAATTACTTTAATCAAAATTTAAAAAAAAACAAATAACAAGTTAAAAATGCAGTAAGGGAATTTTTGGATTAAACAGGGTGGGAAGAGACAATGATAGGTTGCACATTTTATTTTCTAATTAGTGGGGGGTGAAGAGCAAATAAAAGAGTGTTAATAGACGCACCCGTAATCTAATTGATTTTATCTTATTATGCTACAGCCTACAAACTATTTGATGTTTTAGGCCGCGTCAGTCTGTACTTGATATGCTTTGTTCCATATTGACCATTTTTCTACCTTCATGTATTTTAATATTAGAAAGTAACACCCTCTTCCATTTTTTAATGCTTGTTCATAATCCATTTTGGATAGTCTTCAGTTTTGTCCTATTATCTTTCTTTTCTTAGCAGTTTTGCTGCTAATACAAGTTAGATGATTTTGAGGCGTTTGTTCTAATCATCGATTAAAGGTTGTTGTTGCAGATATCCATTGAGCTTATATCGATTTAGGAAGAAAAAATCATCTTTAAATTCAGCTCATTCTTACTTTAATTCCTAGGTCTATCCTTGGATCTTAGATCTCTCCTTTGACTCCTCTATTAGCTACAGCTGCCAATCGAGATTCTTTGTTGTCTTCTTAGTTTATTAATTCTTTCTCTGACCGCACGCATAGTAATGGACATACGCATAGTAAGGCTATTTCTATTAACACCCCTAATTTTGTTGTTTCCACCTCACTACAAGTTTAAAAAATACCTATTTACCCTCATTTGTTATTAAACCTGACATATTTATCATTTCATTTTATTGTGCATTTTAATTTTAATGAAATGGAAAAATAAGACGAGAATAAAGTTGACTACAGAACACAAAAATGATGTTATATTTTACATTTGATTTTTTTCTTAATGTTTTTTTTAGAATTTGATATACAGTTCAATCGTTTCTTTAAATAAATGGAAATCTAAATTTTAGATCACCTTTAGATGTAAATAATAATACATTAATTATGAATTACAATTTTGTTATTTTAGATTTTCACTCTTCTTTCATTCCATTAATAATATTAAAATGATTTTTTTAAGTACAAAATAAATGGTTGTTTCGGTATATTTTGGGGTGTGAAAAGCAAAATATCAGGTGTGATAAATTTTGTTTAAATAGTGGGGTGTGAAAGATAATGGTTAAGGTGCGAATGGATCTAGCCGCATAGTAATGTTGCAACTTGTAAGCCTTGGAATAATAATCCTGTAAACGTTATACACGACGTTTTAGAAACCGTACGCATTAAAGCTATAAATAATGTTCGGGCTTCGTGAATTTCTAATGAATAGGATTGTGTTCATGCTTCTCCTATGTGCAATCCTTACACAGTTTTTCCCTTTTGTGAAATTTAGGGAGACATCCTTATTATACTTTCACATAGTAAAGACGGACTCTGTCAGAATTTCAATGTAAATCTGGTACCTATTTTCTAGAAATGAATAAAACTATTGCTGATATGTTAGTAACTTTTATAAATAATTGTTGATATGTCAACAACTTTTACGAAATGTTGCTGATATGTCTGCAACAATCGAGAATAAAAAACAGGGAACTAATTTGCACTGAAATTTAGTGAAAGACTTTTCGTGTATTTTAAACCTTAATAAGGACCTATGCCAAAAAGTAACCTTTTTTTCAAAGCCGACCAGTTTTGAAAGTGACCGCAAACACTCATGATTATAACAAATAATAATTGCAATTTTACAAGGATTTAATGGGGTGTCAAACCACTAAATTCGGTTTTTAAGATGAACCGTCCACCACATTCGGTTTTGAAGGTAGACCGTCCACCACTATCCTATTAAGGTTACAACACTGGAGCTAGACTACAACATGACTATAACTTCACGTAGGGAGAATAAGACATAATACAGTGCATACTACAATAAGGAGTTCATATTACATTTAGAATTCCAAAACAACACTAACATACTTGCATAACAAAGAAATATCATAACAGTACTACTATAGCATGTGATGCCGCTAAGTGTAACATCAAGCTCTGGAGAATTCAAACATTAGCATCGCGTATAGCTGTACCAGACAGCATTACATGATAGAGCCTACACACAAAATCCATCCATCAGAAGAAGGACGAATGAAGCAGTGCACAGTATCAAAAGTAGGCAAAGACTAATAGTCTAAACCCATCACAACCAAGTTTGACAAGGGGTAAAAATAGCCAGTAGACCATCGCATGTTGGGTGAGCACTGCCTGGCCGACAAGGAAGCTATTGAACTTCTTTGGCCATTTCAGCAAAGATACGAGCTAAGCTTTAGTTGGATTACTGAAAGAAACGAAGAAGCAGATAGATCCAACACACCATGTTAACTGAACAAAACTCATCCCAACATATTTTCGTGGCAAAGTACTGTAGGCAACATTGTAACTTAGTAGATTCCAAAGAAGGCAAGTGCAATGACTTCCGACCTTACTCCAACAGTTTGCGAGCCAAGGCTTCGCCATGGTGCCAGGGAAGAAAACAAAGGCAAGTGCAAACTGTTGAAACCAACTCCTATACCCAAGATTAAAAAACAACAAACTCCAAGAGTGAACAATCAAAACCCCAAAGACCAGAACTGCTGACTTAAACACACGCATATGTAACTGTTACTACCAAAATGATCTTGACACAAGACAACTGTAAAGGGATGTAAAATGAACGTAAGGCAGGGATGAATAATTTGAGAGCGGCTCAGGCCGATACCCACTCCAAAAAGAAGGGTCCTGAAACCTACAAAGTATCAGTTAAAGTTCATCCGACATGATCTACCGTCAGGAATTAACCGATGTAGCGCCAGCACATTAAAAGAGGAAGAGTATCAGGTCAGAGCATAAAGATGGTCTATAAGCAACCCCTGATAAAACGTCCCCACAAGTGAGGAAAGGGGTTACCTTCTTAAGCAACATGAGTATCACCAGAAGCTACCTTCCAGGGAGTCAAACTAGAAGGTTAAATCGAGACTCAAGCGAGTATACAGGCTACTCATACTAATCCACCTAGTACCTGAACCATCAACGGTTCTATTTCGGTGAATATACACGTACATCGCGAGGGCGGGCCCTTCCGAGTACCCACGATAAAGCCGAAAACTTACATCTGAAAGCCTACGATAAAGGACCGATAGCTAGATGCCCTAGACCAAGAAAAATAGCGACCGATAGGAATCGTTCAGGCCCAACAACCTACTGAAAGAAAGACCCCGGGTTCTCTATAAGTAGGACCCCAGAAACCACGTAAAAAAAGGACGAACCTTTTTTCTCTCAATTTAATTCCTTCCTTCTCAAGGGGAGCAAATCATCAATTTTTGTAATATATCTACAATCTATGAATGGCGAATTCTGAGTCCCATATAACTTGCGATTTGATAATCTTGTAGTATCGTAATGATGAAACAGGGAGTTAACACTAACCTTTCTGATGAGGAGATCAACCAAGGCGCTCCGCTGCGGAGGAAGAGGGCTTTGTGGAAACATGAAGCCCCCTTCTCATCTCCTTAAAGGGCCACCATGAGGAAGAGGGCTTTGTGGAAACATGAAGCCCCCTTCTCATCTCCTTAAAGGGCCACCATGATTGATCCATACTCTCATGCTGAGTGTGACGTTTCCCGAACATTGATGTAACGAAATCGTACAAGAATTCCTAACCCAATCCCTATCTTGATCCCGATTCCTCTTTTGGGAAGACCTGACACGAGAGGATCATCGGAGTTAATGAATGTTGTGATGCCTTTATCCATGAAGTCAAGGGAAACGTTATCTTGTTTTCTTCTTAATGGAATACACAATGCCGTTGTCATGGCTTAGAGACATACCTATTCCAGATCCAGGATTATATCCTGAGGAGTCTGAGTCATGATCACGGCAAATTTCATGAATGCATACGTCGCATACCATAATCCGTGTGTTGATGAATAATGTCATTAACATTTTGGCGCTAGAAGGAGGGCTTGAACCTCCAACCTTGTTGTTAATTTGTCTAAGCTAAATGGATGAATTTATCGTACCATGGCAGGAAACAATGAAAATGAGGGCCCAGCACTCAACTTGAATGATAACGAGAAAGAAGCCACACCCAATCCACAACAACCACTAAAATCAAACGCCACGGAAGATAATGTCACAATAATCTCCGTCTTGGAAAGGCAACTTCAAGAAATGTAGGCTCAAGTCAATGCTGTCCAGACACAAAAATCCTTAAAGCTCACTAGATCCAGTCAAAGAGAGACGAATGAATCTCCAAAAAGAAAGGCTCCCGTTAAACAGTCGGAAGAAAAAGGGAAGCCTCAGGCAACTACTTCCAAGAAAAAGAAGTCTCATCTGACGGGAGTAGATCGTCATGGGAATCAGTGCGAGCAGGAATAGTCTGGGAGCTCCAGTTGCAAAGCCTATGATCCTAAATGGAAAACTATAACAATACAGAAGCTTACATTAGAGATGTCACTCAGAAGACCGTCAAGGACTTATTGGGAAGCAAAGGGAAGAGAACCCAGGATGACAAGGTTAATGACAACAAAAGAGTGGCACCGTTCACTGACGAGATTATGAATACCATAATATTGTTAAGAGTCAAAGTTCCCATCATAAAATATCTGGGAATAACTAACCCCAATGATCATCTGATGGCTTTCGACAGCCAGATGGATCTTTACAATGCTTTCGAAACCGTCTGGTGCCGCCTCTTCTCGGTGACCTTTCAAGTGGCTGCGGCGAAGTGGTATTGCCAATATAAGGAAAACACCATTCACTCATGGAAAAAATTCTCATACGAATTCTCCGCGCAGTTCCGCATTTGCAAAGATCCAACCGTAGACTATACAGTCATCGCCAACATCAAACAGAGACAAGGGGAGTCTCTAGGAGACTATCTGAAAAAGTTCAACATCGAAGCCTTAAAAGCCAAGGATATGAATGACTGCGACAAGCTGATCACCGTACACTCAGGGTTAATTGAGAACACTCCCTTCTGGAAGGAGCCATATATCTATGGCTGCAAAGACTTGCAAGATTTCCACTTCCAAGCCGATAAGTTTATCCTCATGGATGAACTATACTTCACGAAGAGGAAGTTCGGGTGTCGAGGGGAAGGAGGAAGGCCGAACTTCGGATGAAAGCTCCCGAAAGGGAATCAGAGGAGGTCGAGGTGGGAAGACTCTAACACCAACTCGGTTGCCTTGAACAAGCTCATCTCGTATGTGTATGCTGTTGCAAAAGAAAGGGTCAATAACTTCCCCGTCTCGTTCAAAGCCAAAAATTGCCCCGAACCTCATGCCTACTATAAATACTGTGAGTTCCATAAAACCAACGGGCATAAGACAAACGATTGCAAGGTATTGGACGAGATTATCCAGAAGCTAATCTAAGAGGGACATCTGAAGGAGTTTATTTCAAATAAAGCAGCACCAGTTCAACGTGCAGGAAGATAACAGAAGGTTTCGGTAGACGCAATTGGAGTCACTAAGGAGGAGAATAACCTAGATCTAGGGCCTCCAGTAAACCGAATCAATGTGATCCATGGGGGACCACACCCTGTCGGAAGCTGTCCGAAGGCCAGGAACCAAAACGCGAAGGAAGCCTTGGAGGGAATCTTCTCCATCCAAGAGGTGCCATCATTAAAAAGCGTGTGTTATGCCCCTATAATGCATAACCTCGTGGTCTCTCCGAAAGAAATGAAGAAATGGGCCCGTCACCCCCATAACGAACCCTCATGATAACGACGCAGATACGACTTTCTGTCGTTTCTAAAATATTGGTGGATGCCAGAAGCGCTGTCAATGTCATCTTCAAGCACACCTTCGATAAAATGGGAATTTCCAAAATGAAGCTAGAGCCTAGCAATGAACCAATCTCTGAATTCAACAATAAAGGGTCAACTCCAATGGGCCAAATCAACCTTTTGGTTCAAGTGGGGTTGTCACCTCTTCACAGGACTTTCGAAACTCTCTTCGTCATGATTGATCAGCCGTCCTATTACAATGCCTTCTTCGGACAACCGGCTTTAGAGGAGATGGATGCCTTCATTTCTTCCAAATATCTCATGTTAAAATTTTTGACCAAAAGGGATGGGTTACCATCTGGGGTGAGTAGTTTAGCTCCCGAGAGTTGTACTTCGCAACGGTCGAAAAATACAAAAGGGAGTATTCTTCGTTTTTTGATTCTTCTACTATTTTTACGCCTTCAGATAAGGGATTCTTTCATCCCTCATCTGAATCCAAGGTAAAAATAAATAAGCCTGACAAATGCACTAATGGTAGGTACGCTTCTTTGAAAAGGAAGAGTAAAAGGTCTAATGAGGTGAACTCAACTGAAGAGGAGGAAATTATCACACATTTAGACTCTAGAGGAGATATCGAAAGAATAAAACCAATAGAAGAAGTAGAAGAAGTAAACGTTGACCCGAAAGATAAATCGAAGGTCATCAACATAGGGAGGAGGCTAACAGTTGCTCTTTGAAGCGACTTAATCCACTTCCTCCAACTCAAAAAAGCTGTTTTCGCCTGGACCCATTCAGACATGGTTGGTATTGATCCTCCAACTATGAGCCATGCAATAAACATTGACCCTTCGATAACCCCGATCCGACAAAAGAAGAGACAATATAATCGAGACCAGATAGAGGCCTTGAAGGAGGAAGTCAAGAGATTGGAAACTAACGGGTTTATCCGAGAGGTCCATTACCCGAAATGGTTAGCCAATCCCGTGCTAGTGAAGAAGTCCAATGAGAAGTGAAGGACGTGCGTCGATTACACGGATTCAAACAAAGCTTGTCCGAAAGATTGTTACCCTCTTCCATGGATCAGTCTGTTGGTTGATGCCACGAGTGGACACAAAATACTATCCTTTATGGATGCTTGTTTGGGGGTACAACCAAATCCTGATACACAAACCCGACATGGAACACACAAGCTTCATCACCGACTGGGGAATATTTGGAGAAATGCAGGGGAAACGTACCAAAGGCTGGTAAACATGATGTTCCAAGAGTAGATAGGGTGTAATATGGAGGTGTATGTGAATGACATGCTAGTGAAATCCACCAAAACAGAGGATAATCTATAGGATCTAAAAGAAATGTTTGGTGTCTTGAGAAGTTATCAGATGAAGCTAAACCCTCAAAAGTGTTCTTTCGGAGTTCAATCAGGGAAGTTTCTGGGATATGTGGTAAGCGAGCAAGGAATTAGCCCTGACCAAATACAAGCCATTAAGGACATGGAGGAACCTAAAACCAGTAAGGAAGTCATGAGCCTAAACGAGAAGGTAGCGGCACTCAGCAGATTCATTTCTAAGGTCACCGATAAATTCATCCATTTCTTCGATGTCATAAAGAAAAAGAATACTTTAGAATGGAAAGAAGAGTGTGGGAAGGCATTCCAAGAATTGAAAGTTTATATGGGAACGCCTTCGGTTTTGTCCAGTCCCGAGAAGGGATAAACTCTATACCTATACATGGTTGTCTTCGAATATGCAGTAAGCTCAGTTTTGATAAGAGAGAACAAAGGGACTCAACACCCTATCTATTATGTTAGCCAAAGGCTAAAGGACGCGGAACCCGATACCCCATCATAGAGAAACTAGCGTATTGCTTAATCCTCACCGCACGAAAGCTCAGAGGTTATTTCCAGGCGCACCCTATTAAAGATTTAACTAGCTTCCCACTCAAACAAGTGTTCAGCAAACCGGAGACCTCGGGGAGGCTAATTAAATTGGGTATTGAGCTTAGAAAATACGAAATTGATTTCCATCCTCAAGCAATAGTCAAAGGGAAAGCTCTCGTAGATTTCGTGAACTAGTGTACGAACTTCATTTCGGAACAGTTGATTAAAGAAAATGACTCAAAGACCAAATGGCAACTCCTCGTAGATGGAGCTTCCAACGAGAAGGGAGCAAGGGCAGGTTACATTATAATCACCCCTAACAGACACCGCTTGCACTACGCCATGAAGTTAGGGTTCCCGACAACCAACAATGTTGCTGAATATGAATCCATGATAGCTGGTCTGAATCTGGCATTATAGCTGAAGAAACCGAGGATAGAAATCTTCAGCGACTCGCAATTAATGGTAAACCAAATAAAGCAGACATATCAAACCAAAGACAAATGACTGATCTTATACATGAAGAAGGTAATAATGATGTTTCCCAGTTTGAGGACTTCTCAGTTCATCAAATAGCCTATGAGGAGAATAACCAAGCGAATTCGCTAGCCAAATTAGCCAGTTCCTGACGAGCCCCCGAAATCCGAATAGTGCTGGTGGGATATCAGGAAGTGCCCAACATCGAACAGGAAGAATCAGAAATGGTAAAAGAGTTATTGGCCTTGACCATATCCCAAGTCGGTTGTGCCCCAATGATCTCAGCGTAGTAGAACCAATGTTACTGCCAATGCAAGGATCTCGTATCCTTCCGAGAGACCCAAATATTACTAATCTTACTCAAGGCCAACTCCTTCAGCCCACTCGTCCCGTGAATGATCGGGATCACATGGGGTAATGAAACTCTGCTCCCACGAGAAACCCGAGGACGTCGCCTGATGTAGGAGCTGAAAGCATTAGAAGAGCAAGAAGTGCCAAGTCTGAGCCTACATTAACCAATGCTGAAGTGAAAGCTATGGTACGTCAAATTATGGCTGATAGTAGGGGCTACACTAACGAAGATTGGGGTATTGATCGCAGTCACCCGCCTTTCACCGATGTCATATTGGATGTCCACATCCCAAGGCGATTCAATCTGCCTCCCATGGACCGATATGGAGGAAGAACTGACTCAAGGCAACACTTGATGAGATACTCTTGGTATATGAGCGCCGCGGTTGCCCTTGACACCGCGGAATGCAAAGCTTTCCCAATATACCTCGAAGACGTTGCAATGATGTGGTTTACCTGGCTTCCGCCTCGATCGATTTCCAGTTTTAAAGAACTAAGCAAGAGTTTACTGGATCAGTTTCGGCTTCACGACCAAAAATCCAAGAGTGTCATCGAGCTCTCTGTAGTCAAGCAGGCTCTAGGGGAAACTCTGAAATCATATTTGGACCGTTTCAATCTGGCAGTTACGGAAGTAAGTAACCCACACTAACAGACTATTTTGATGGCGCTAATAGACGGAGTCGATAAAGACACTGAATTCGACAGGTACCTGGCCCGAAAGCCGCCATTAACTAGAGTGTTATTTTATGAGAAGGCTAACATTCTTCTATGACAAGAAGAGATATATGCCAGCCGAAAAAGAAATTCCAACGATACCGCGAGAGAAGATATCCAAAGCATTGTTGCCATCAAGAAGTCTGGTGACAGTGCAGGGAAAGTTGAAGTGAATGTCGACAACAAGAGTGGAGGAAATGGTCGCCAATACCCCGAGAGAAGATATCCAAAGCATTGTCGCCATCAAGAAGTTTGGTGATAGTGCAGGGAAAGTTGAAGTGAATGTCGACAACAAGAGAAGCATGAACCGGAGAAAGGACCCCGAAAAGAGGCCTCGATTCCAACCTTTTGAGAATTACACACCATTGAATGATCCCTTGGTGAACATTTATTTAGATAACTTCAATGTTATCCAATACAAGAAGCCTCCACCGAGAGATTCAACTGAAAAGGAGCGTGAGACTGGGAAGTTATGTCTGTTTCATGAAACTTATGGTCACTCCATGAATGAGTGTCACCACATAAGAGATGTTGTGGAAAATTTGTTTTGAGCAGGGAAGTTGGATGAATATAAGGTTGCCCCTAGAGAAAGGGGCAAGGAGGATCGACTCCAAATCAGAACAAACTTGCCCCTAGACCTACTGTCCAACAGAAAGGAAAAGGGATAGCCATTAATACTATGGTCGAAGGACCACATCTAGCTGGATTCAGCAATAGAGCCATGGAGCAGTACGTCAATGTCGCTAAACATCCAGTAGTGGGAGAGTGTAGTTCCCTTAAGGATACTGCTCCCGCAAAGCAGTAGAAGATGATGACAGACGACGTTATATTTCGAAATAGAGAGAGTGTGGTAATTAAGAGGTTGTGTATTGACCTGTTGGTAATAACTACTACCATCGGTCCATCAATAGTGCGGAAAGTCCTTGTGGATAGCGGGAGTTTCGTCAACATCTTGTTTAAGAAAGCGTTTGATCAAATGAAACTGGAAGCTAAAGATTTAAAGTCATGCGATGGATGGATACGTGGCTTTAACGGCTTAACAACGACTCTGATTGGAGTAGTGGATGTATCTGTGGAGCTTGGGGAAGGAGACCGTCGAAGGGTATAGATCCTTCTATCTATGGTAATGAATCTTGATTCACCTTACAATGCCTTATTAGACCGACCAACCCTCGTAGAGTTCGGGGCCTATATTGCACCTTGGTGCCTATTGCTAAGGTTCCAAACTGAAGTTGGATTGGGAATGGTCCACGATGACCAAGTTACCGGAAGAGCTTGTTATTTGGAAGAATGGAAGATGCTACCAGCGGAGATGGCGTAGAGCCCAAGAATGCCTCCCCTCCTGCGAAGGAGTCCTCGACATAGCAAGTAAAGAAGATATTGTTGAAGGAATCGCCAGATGATCCGCTCAAAGACATAGACCCCAATGAGGATGAACATTCAGGATGAAGAAGTGCAACACCTAATGAAACAACTATAGATAATCTGATCATTGATGATGACTCGACAAAGGTCTTGAAGATCGGATCTCACTTGGACCCCTTCCGGACCAGGGAGCTAACTGATTTTCTATGTGCAAATCTGGATGTATTCGCTTGGACCCACGCCAATATATATGGGATTTCACTGTCAATTATGAGTCATGCACTAAGCATAAACCCGAAGTATCCTCCTGTAAAGAAAAAGAGGCGTATGTTGGGCGCAGAGAGGCCGCCTGCCTTGAAAAAAGAAGTAGATAGGTTGAGAGCTAATGGGTCCATCAGAGATGCTACATATCCTATCTAGATATCGAACCCCGTACTTGTCAAGAAGACTAATGGGAAGTGGCGTACATGCATTTATTTTTCGGATCTGAATAAAGTCTGCCTAAAGGACAACTTCCTATTGCCAAGAACCGATCAACTTGTGGACTCAACGGCGGGACACGAACTTCTCTCTTTCATGGATGCATGTTCGGGTTACAACCATATTCCCATGGACGTGCCAAATCAAGAACATACCAGTTTTATCACTGATCTCGGGTTGTACTTCTACATGGTAATGCATTTCAGATTGAAGAATGTTAGAGCGACGTATCAGCGCTTAGTGAATCTTATGTTCTACAGTCAAATCGGGAAATCCATGGATGTTTATGCGGATGATATGCTTGTGAAATCCAAACGGTCATCCGATCATACAACCGACTTGGCAAAGATGTTCAATATCTTCCGACGTTATGAAATGTAGCTTAACCCGTTGAAATGTTATTTTGGGGTCGCATAAAGAAAATTCCTTGGTTTTATTGTTAGCTCACGGGGAATTGAAATCAACCCTAATCAGACTGTAGCAATCAGGAACATTAGTGAGTCGTAAAAGATCAGAGAGTTGCATAGTCTGGCAGAGAAGGTCGCAACTTTAAGCAGGTTTGTTTCCAAGGCCACTAACAAGTGTGTTCCTTTCTTCAGCTCAATAAAACGTGGGAAATGCAACTTCGAATGGACCTCAGATTGTATTGAAGCCTTCCAGAACCTGCTGAATCATTTAGAGAAGACGCCATATTGTCCAAGCAGGTGGATCATGAAGATTTATTTGAATACTTGGCAGTATCGTCGCACGTTATCAGCTCGGTACTTGTACACAAGGAGGATAAAATTCAGATACTGGTGTACCACGTAACCAAGAAATTGGCGGCAGCAGTACAAAACTACCCAAAGATAGAAAGGCTTGCTTACAGTTTGACCACAAATTCTTCCCTAGAAAGTCCATATGGGGGCAAGCATTTTCCAACTTCATCAATAAGTTTACTATTTCTGAAGAGGATGTGTTAGACGAAGAAGGTGGCCCCTTAGAACAGAAACATAAATCTAGCACCTAGAAGCTGTATACAGATGGTGCTAAGAATGATCGACGGTCAATTTACTATGCTTTACGTTTGGAATTTTCCGCTATTAACAACTATTCTGAATACAAGGCCCTAGTTTTTGGGTTGAAACTAGCTAAGAAATTGGGAGTACCGACATTGAACATCTTTTGTGACTCTCAAATTGTTGTTTGTCAGGTTTAGAAGGAATTTCAGACGAAGGGACCACAACTCGCAGCTTAGCCAGAAAGGGTAGAGGAGCTATTGGACATCCTAATGTCCCACATTCCGTGAATAGAGAATTAGAAGGCGGATAAGTTGGCTAAGTTAGCAAGCCCCGACAATCCAAAAGAAACAGAAATGATCCTAATCGAGACACCAGAAGCTCCAAGCATTGATAAGATGGAAGTTGATCCAATGTTGGAAACTGAACTAGAGAGAGTCGTGGATGACACCAATAAAGAACTTCCTGCAGGATGGAACGCTTCCGACGAAAAAGAGTGAAATACGTTCCATCGTTCAAAGCTTCAAGATATATCATGCAAGGAGAAACTTTTACCAATAAGGATTTTCGGTACCCCTACTCCGGTGTATAGCATATAATGACGTCAAACGTATGTTGAGAGACCTGCATAAAGGAGAATGTGGATTTCACACTGGAGTTTAGACGTTGGCAAAGAAGATATTGCAGTATGGCTACTTCTGGCCTGCCGTAAATCGGGATGCAGCGGATTATTCACGACATTGCGACAGGTGCCATAAATTTGCAAAGAATCCCAGAGCACCTTCCAGCCAACTTAATTCGATGGTGTGTCCATGGTCGTTCGCTATATGGGGAATTGACATCATTGGAAGCCTTCCGATCGCCAAAGGCGGGGCAAAGTACACAATTATGGTTGTGGATTACTTTACAAAATGGGCAGAAGCTAATCAATTGACCATGATCACAACAAAGCGGGTAATTAACTTTGTTGTCAGAAACATCACTTGGTTATTCGGGATACCCAAAATCATCATAACCGACAATGGAACCCAATTCGACAACACAAAATTCAGAGATTTCTGCTAAAAATATAGCATTGGGAAGAGATACACCACTGTAACACAGCCGCAATTGAATGGGCAAGTCAAAGTAGTAAACAAAATCATTAAGTCCATTTTAAAGAAGGGATTGAAGTAGGCGAAAGCCATGTGGTTCGAAGAATTACTCTTAGCATTATGGGCTTACAGAATGACATACAAATCGGCGACTGGCCACACTCCCTTCACACTTTCATTCTGATCAGAAGCAGTCATTCCAGTGGAATTGGAAGTCCCCTCTCGCAGAATAATGTATTATGATCCGATGATGAACAAATCTTTTCTCCTTGAGTCCTTAGACATAATTGAGGAAAAGAGAGATGAAGCAGACTTACATGCCTCAAGCCACAAACACCTGGTTGCTCGATAGTTCAACAGGAAGGTTCGGCCCGAAACCTTTGAACCTGGAAACTTGGTTTAGAAGGGCATCTTCTCGGCCCCCATTTTATTGGGCCTAAAATGGGAAGGACCATATGTCATCCAACGAAAACCTGATAAAGGAGCTTTCAAGCCAACGAGCGTAGATGGCGATAAAATCCCCAGAGCGTGGAATGCCCAACATCTGCGGCACAACTTGACTTGAGTTGTTATTATTCTTTTTTTTTGTAAACTATGTAAAAAGGTACGACTTGCCTAGAACAGTCTAGTTGATATAAACAAAAGATTATAAAGTGGACATAGGCTATGATTTGGCCGAACCACTATAAAATATCGCATATCATTTACCTTTCCTGCGTTTATTTTTCCATGTTCTGTGATTATTTTGGTCTTTGACTCGACGTCGTGATGTAATTGGTTGGTATCAGACTTACGAGGAAGGGATGATTCACCCTTTTTATGAAGCCCGTTCATCCACCGCTTGAATAAGCGGACTTAAATCTATGGCCAATCGAAGTTTGATTGGCTAACATCGAGCTCGATACCAACACCCGATGCAATGACTTTCACTTTGTTAGCCAAAGTAAAGGTACAACACCCAAATATCTTACCCTCTCTGTCCCACGATTCAAAGGGGTGAGAAAGGCTTGAATAAGAAGAAAGGGGGATCTTTATCCTCAAGTCAGGGTTTAGAGGTAGCACCATGGTAAGTGTAATACGATCGCGTGCCTGATAAGCTCCATACGCCAGTGTGAAGTGTGAAGTATAGTTTATAATCAAGTGCAAGACAACACTCGAACTGAAGGAATCTCGCTCTTCGAAATAGAGTGTAGAAGGAAAGCCGGGGTAAATGGCATGATTGTTCGCCTGATTACCTCAAATTCTCTCGATCCGAGAGTGACTATAAAAGTAGGCGTGACTGGTGCACCATGATTAAAGACACCTCAACCACACTCTAACTTGGGCATACGACAAGAGAGTATAAAGGCATGGAGACCAAGTGCCGAATGAAAAGGGTTCCTACCCTACTAAAGAATCGCGGGTAAAATTGAAAGCTGAGGCCACACTCCCCATAGAAGGATTGGAGGCAATATAATGTCGATTCTAATCAATCCCGAATAATCCCTGGCCAAGCACTTTATTCAAGATTGATTGGGGGCATACAAATGTCACACCCTTAGGATAATTGCAATATAATGTGATGTTTATTACTTAGTTTAGTAATAAATCCTTGATTGCAGCAATTTTGATTTTTGATTTGCAGGAAGGCTGAATAGGAATCCTGGTACGATATGTGATATGATTTATTGCTTACTACTTAGCATAACGATATTTCGTTCACAATTATATATGATTGAAATAGATGATAAACTTGCAAACATATGATATTGTAGGGAAACTAATTCATTAACAACGTGCAAATGTACATAGATAACTGGTCAAAAACGTGAGGATCGCACTCGCAACAACAACCGCAGGCCAGTGGAAAAAAATAAAAGTTAGAAACAACTCTTCATTTGGACTTAGGAGAATGTTTGGCATTTTTGGCATCTTTCAACTTCTGCAACAATAAGAATACACTTTTTCTTCTTCTTGTAGGAAGGAGGATCTTTCGGATTGATAGAGGACTTGAAAGGCCGTTCCCCAGTAATCGACCGAGATGGAATCTTAATTGTTATTTTTCCTCCAGGAGGGACCATTTGGAGAGGATCGACCGAGGTAGGCTCTTCTTCTTTCTTGGCCTTCAAGAGTGCTTCAGATCTAGCTTTCATCTGAGCAAGTGTCAAGTTTTCAGTTTCGTTGGTTGCTCCAATAATAGCGCCACTTATATCCTCTTCATCCTCCTTGCTATCCATATCCTTTAAAGCATCAATGATCTCTCCGTGTTTGGGAGTTTCATTGCTGGAGAGCACTATGGTGTTGTCAGCGGCCTCCTCCCGTTTCTCTTCAGTTTCCACAATAGGATTGGTACCTAAAGAGTGCGATGCAATAGTTATTAACTCTAGAGAAAACATATGTCTTTCAATTATCTACTCCATAATACGACAACACGCTATGATAGCCTTGACAAATTACGGTGAAAAGGTAGAGATAACTTCGGTGGACTTGTCTCTGGGAGTGGAAAGAGTAGATCTTTCTTCAGTGAAAGATAGGAGAGAAGCCTTGGGTATCGCTGGATGTTCAAGATCGTATCCCTCAGTCTCTGAAGCTCCAGGCATGGCGGAAGAGGAATCGGAACCACCTTCGATGGTACTTTTTCCCTTGGGTTGGCGCTTATCCTCTTCCAGAGCCTCCTGAATTAGTTTATGCCTCTCAGCTAAATGCTCCGGCTCCTAGCTCTCAAATATGTCTTCATCAGCTCCTCCTCATCGACAGTGTCAACCTTCAACTGCTTCTTCTCATCTTCAACAATTTGATCCCATACGTCGACCAGAGTAGTTGGATAATGTTGGATCCACTATATATCCCGATTCTGAAGCACTTGAGTGAAGAAAGATACCATAATATCTCCATATTCATCTAACTCTTTTCGGGCTTTGAAAAGTTTATGCGTTAGATTCAGAAGCGGATTTAAGAGCAATATCAGCGTTCCCTTCAGCAAGCGCTTCCCTCGCTTTAGCCTCTGCCAGCTTGGCCTCCAAACTAGCATTCTTCTTTTCCAACTCAGTCTTTTCTTATTTAAGGCGAGAGCAAGATAACTTCAAGCCGATGTTTTCTGACTTAACATCCTCAACTTGTTTTTTCAAGGATGTGCGCTCTTGACTACGAGAATTAAACTATATTTTCTAATATATATATATATATATATATTAAATAAATAAACTAAGTGCTTTAGAAACTATTTTATAAACTTGTTTTCCCTAAAAATCAAGTATTTTTAATATACACGTATATATATACATATAAACTAAAAAATATTTAGACCTTCAATAATACGAGAACGCGAATTAAATAATGTAATACATCATGTGGTACGAGATAAGTAGATTAATTATATTAGTTAATTACAAACTCATCGATCGAAGTAAATTACTGAATATTGAATGTGAAGTGGGTTGTCTCATAGTGAAACGACTAGAGAAAATATATGATATGGTACATATTGTTTTCACTTCTTCGGTTACTATTTGGAATTTTGTGGAACATTATGTTATGTTGTTGGTGCTGGAACTTGGACCGGTGGGTCCTAAATATACTAAAACATATGGTTGGTAGGCTAAACATTGGACTGGTGGGTCATAAAGTTATATTTGGTGACAGTTGAGACTGGTGGGTCTATATTGTATAGTACTACGCAGGTTGAAACTGGTAGGCTATGTAAGGGACTGGTGGGTCTTATATTATTTGTTGGTTGGCGATTTGGACATCCTAAATTTATCGTTGATGGGCGAATTGGACTGGTGGGTCCAAATGTTCTTTTCTAGTTGCTTTATGATGTTTCTTAGTTTATTTCATGTCTTTATAGATTTGGATGTTCTCACCTAATTAGTATGATTTGGATTTATACATCTCGTTAGTAGGCAAATAGTAGTGAGGTATTAGGTGGTATCATTCATTAACTTAGAACCCTTATCGAGTTCAAGCTATTTTGTGGCGTTAATAATGGTGTTCCTTGTGTGTTGTGACACGGTACGCCATACCATTATGTTCCTTTGTAAGGATTAGGCCATTTGTGTGTTGTGACACCCCATGTTCGTTAATGTCAATTTTAAGAGAATACATTAAGTTTCGTGAAGCGCAATAGGTAAACAACAACTAAATTTACAAGACAGATACAAATAACGCTGCGGAAAACTTAAAACTTTTATTAATCAAGAAAGCATTATTTCAACCCAAATTTCAACATCATATTTTTCTCGAATACCAAAAGCAATCTGTCTCATAACAAGAGTAAGAAAAACCATAACAATATCCCTTAAGTGTCATTACAAATAACATAGATGTATAAACGGCAGAAAGTACAAAAAATGTGAGTTGTCCAAGTCCAAGCAAAATCACGATCTCAACTATTGACCACTCCCATTCTGAGAAACTGAGGGTAGAGGAAGAGGAAGAAGGGAAACAAAAAGGGTCAAACATAAAGTCTGGAGAGTTCCAATAATTTTTAGTATAAGCATATGAAAGGGTGTCAAGACAGATTAATAATACTAGAAGAGAAAGTACAGTAAAACATGTATATACATACGAGGTAAACGAGATGACAAAACAAGATAAAGGTGGATTAAACTTCACATTATTACCCCAGAATCAAGTTTAACTACACCAAACTACTAGTATTAACAGGATTAGTGTTACCCTAATTACTACCTATGCGATCGGCTCCCTATTACCCGAATATCCTGTGTTAGCCCCGACGGTAGGGTGTATCGGTCCTAACCCAACCAATTATAGATCACAGGCATATTAGTAGGTTTTACAATGTCTTAGTTTCCCATAGTCGAACCCATGCACGCTCACGACTCTGCCGGAATACACCCGTACCCACCCCGAAACCTAAACCCTCTTATAATTCAGTTCAGTAAAGCGTTCCCTGGCCCCTACCTAGTGTGAGGCCCCTACCAAGATACCAACTGGGATACTGACTAATATGGTTTCCACACAACTTGACACAAGCCATGCCCTAAGCTTGTTTCCTCGTGTACCTAGGATTTAAGTGTCTCGAAAACCCGATACAAGCTACTAGACTTTGGACCTCTTAGCTTATTAATTAATAGGTGTAACTTAGCAGGTTTAAGTTCATTAATAAGCATGGTTATAAAATGGCATTTATCTAAATGTTATTGGTGTACAACCCCTCCCCTAAGAATCACTTACTCAGATGTATAACAAGACTTACAGTAATTCATTTTACTTAGTTTTTACATCTGGTACTCATGTATTCTTACATGTCATACTTAATCTTACATTAAGTCCAAAATAACCGATTAACATGTCGCATGTTCTTCCTAACAAGTAATTAACCCAATCCAGTAGATTAACATGTAGCTAACCCAATATAATAAATAGATTATTAACATGTAATTATCCCATTTTTACTTTCTTTAATGTAATTAACCTAAATCTTACGGCCAAAGGTTCCAATATACAATATGCCCAATTTTCTCCATTTAAATGACAATATCTAATTATTCCAATTTATGTCCTTTATACGCAATCAGTGATAATAGCCTAGGCTTTGAGTAGCCTACGTTCAACGTAAATAAAATGGAAAAAGCGAGAAAACAAATCTCAGACTGAATAAAAAGACATATAGAAAGATTGTAAATAAATGAAAGGCATAATAGGGATAAGAAAGATGAAAGTACATAATTTAACTGTAGATATAAATAAAAGAACATGTATGAACATATATAGGAATTACTTTAGGCAGTGTTTAATTCAGATCCAGCATTTATTACTATAAAAAACCTTTTCAAATAATCATATCTAAAAATGACATCAAACTCACAACGAGACTTAGAGAAGAAGAAGATATCTCCTTTTGGTATGTATATATCGATGTAGAAAAAGTCCACTTTAATCATTTATTGTTGTAGGGCAGTCCGAATTGTCCTTGCTATTATATATTTGGGCAGCACCTCAGTATTTCTATGCATATATAATATTCCCAGAAAAAAGTTCAGAGGAAGAAGGAGGATGAATAATTTGTGTGTAGAACAAATGATGTTGCATGCCTTTATATATGCTACCTAGGAAAATCTACCACCGTTAGATATTAGGGTTTCAATCTTAGCCATACACGTTATGTTGAGTCAGCGAACGAACCCAGTATTAAAAAAAATCCAGGTTCAATACTCAGAATCTGCCCAGCATGTTGATGGGTCGACCCACTGACATACTGTGTCGACCCATGGGTAGACCCCTCCTTTACATGGGTTGACCCAAGGCTTGGGTTGGGTCATCCCACAACCACTATATTTCTGCGTTAATTCCGCTTTGAATATTTTTAATATATTTATATATAACCTCCTTATATATACAAACTTCTTATTTCCATAACTTTTTCATACTTTATCTGTTTTACACAAACTTCGGGTCTATCTGAACCAGAATCCCGAGACGAACACAACGATAGTGTCGGTTTTACTTAATTATGAACATTTAATTAAGTAATTACGTACCATTTTATTATCTTTATTATACAGTTATAGTGTATTAAACTATGGGGTGTTACGTTCTCCCCTCCTTAAAGGATTTCGTCCTGGAAATCTCTAAGTTAAGGAGAATGTTACTATTTAGACTTACACCCACCTAATCAAACATCATCCATAAGCATCCATTGTCCTTAAAATTTCAAATGCTTGATATGAACATATGCAAAAAGTGTTGTGTGTATGTCCTTAAGCTAATGGGAAAATCACGCGGTCGTCTAATTCAGTTGACCTCCTTAATGCAATGTATGTCTATGCCATGTATCCATCGTGTGTGCACATCCATTCATCGAAATGCAACAACCGTATGATAATTCAACCAATTTTTTCATCCATTGAAAATCAGATGCACACACTTCCATATGCAATATGTAAGTGCTTGAGCTGATATAGTGCCTAATGCGTGTATATATGCATCCACGGGCATCCACTAACAACCACTAGCAATCATTGAACATAACATGTCTCAAACACATGTTTCCAAACATAGGTTTCTATCCTAAAAGACTGATGATTCAAATGATAGAGATAAACGAATTCAAATTCTAAAGCTATAAAAGGAAACTAAAACTTACCCTTAAAAAGAAAAGGGTAAGAATCACGAAGCTTGTCCTCCAGTTCCCATATCGCGTTATCTTGCTCATCTCCCCATTGTACCTTCACTAATTTTATCTCTGTGTTGCATAACTTCTTGATTTCTGTCTCAAGGGTACGAGTAGGAACTCTTCGAACTGGTGCCTCTTTCTTGACTTCAACATCTT
Organism: Allium sativum; assembly: GCA_030737875.1. Classification (NCBI taxonomy): domain Eukaryota; kingdom Viridiplantae; phylum Streptophyta; class Magnoliopsida; order Asparagales; family Amaryllidaceae; genus Allium; species Allium sativum. The sequence goes on from CM060913.1 coordinate 43,578,655, forward strand.
CAAGGGTACTTGGCTCCACTACCTTCGTCGAATCATGAAGACATTTTCTCAAATGGGAAATGTGGAATACGTCATGAACTCCCGCCAGTCTATCTGGAAGTCTAACTCTGTAAGCCATTTGCCCAATCCTCTCTACTATGGGAAATGGTCCTACGAAATTTTGTGCCAATTTCTCTACATAGCCAAATCGAACCACATTACTTAAGGGCGATACTTTGATGAAGATCATATCTCCTACTTTGAATTCCAAGTCAGTTCTTCTCTTATCGGCATACGACATTTTCCTGTATTGTGCAGCTTTTATCCTTCTCGAATGAGGTCTATCTTTTCTGAAGTCTCTCTTACCATGTCAGGCCCTAGTAGAAGTCTGTTAGTAGACTTCCACCAACACGTCAGTGATCTGCAAGGTCGTCCATATAATGCTTCGAAGGGTGCCATCCCTATGCTCGACCGATGACTATTGTTATATGCAAACTCAACCAATGGGAGATGCTCCTTCCAAGTCCCTCCGAAATCTAGTATACACAGTCTTAGTTGATCCTCCAAAACTCTATTAACCCCCTCGGTTTTTCCATTACTTTGAGGCTGATAAGTTGTGCTAAGTCTCAACTGTATACCTAGGGCTTCTTGCAAGATCCTCCAAAATTCACTAGTAAATATGGGGTCACAGTCACTTACTATGCTTGAAGGTACCCCATGTATTCGGAAGATCTCTTTAAGGTAAACTAAAGTTAGCCAAGCTGCTTTCCTTTTGCTCTTGACTGGGATAAAATAAGCACTCTTTGTACGCCTGTCCACCATCAACCAAATGTTCGTGTTGCCCTTCCTTGATCTAGGTAGTCCATCAATGAAGTCCATAGAGACGCTCTTCCATTTCCATTGCGGGATATCCAAAGGCTGAAGTAATTCACCGGGTTTGTTTTGTTTACCCTTGACCCGCTGACAAGTCAAACGTTGGGCAATGAATCTTGCTACATCTTTCTTTATGCCAGTCCAATGAAAAAAAATGCTTCATGTCTCGGTATATCTTATCATTGCCCGGATGGATAGTCATCTAAGAGTAATGAGCTTCCTATAGCACTGCTCTTAGTAATTTCCCAATTCTAGGGACGCACAGCCTTCCATCTTGTCTTAGCCACCTTTTTTCGTTCATAGTATATCTTGCTAGGTGACTAGATGTTTCTCCTTTACCAAGTCTATCCATGATAACCTTCAACTGGGGGTCCTCTTGGTGCGTAGATCCAATTCGCTCCATGAGAGTAGGTCGCACCTCCAAGGATTCCAACAAACCAAATATAAAATTCGTAGATGGCTTAAAATCAAAGGTCAAGATGTACTCCAAGATTTTCCTTTCTACGAATAGAGGACTCAAGGTCATCCTCTGCCTACTCAATGCCTCCGCCACTACATTACTCTTGCCTAGGGTATAAGCTATCTCAAAGTTGAAGGACGCTAAGAACTCCATCCATCTTTACTGCCTCAATTTGATATCCTTCTGTGAGAACAAATATTTGAGCGATTTATGATACGTATATAGCTCAAACGTCTCTCCAAGTAGATAGTATCGCCAAGATTTAAGTGCAAACACTATTGCAGCCAATTCCAAGTCATGGGTCGGGTAGTTCTTTTCATGAACCCTTAGTTGCCTACTTCCATAACACACCACCCTACCCTTTTGCATCAGTACGACTCCTAACACTGTGCCACAAGCATCCGTGTAGATTGTAAACATCTTGCTTACATCGGGAAGAGTTAGGAAATGGTCTATTGTCAGAGCCCTCTTTAGCATCTGAAAAGCGTCTTCAACATCCATGTTCCAAGCAAAACCCAAGTTGTTTTTTGTCAGACTGGTAAGCGGAGCTGAGATCCGCATAATGTCTTTAATAAACTTCCTATAATAACCCACAAATCCAAGGAAACTTCTCACCTCCATCACATTCTTAGGGTCCTACCAGTCTTGAATTGTGACTTCTTTATCGGGGTCCATCGCTATCCCTTCCTTGGAGACCACATGCCCTAGGAACCTTACTTCCTTCCTCCAGAAATGAAACTTAGAAATTTTTTCTTTAAATTGATGTGCTCTAAGTGTACTTAGAATATCTTCTAAGTGTCAGGCATGTTCTTCTTCGCTCTTCGAGAATATCATAATGTCATCCATGAACATTACCACAAACTTGTTCAGATACTCCTTAAATACCTGACTCATTAAGTCCACGAAGTATGCGGGTGCATTGGTTAGCCCAAAAGGCATGACCAACCACTCAAAGAAACCATTCGGAGTTAGCATGTTCTTCTTCGCTCTTTGAGAATATCATAATGTCATCCACGAACATTACCACAAACTTGTTCAGATACTCCTTAAATACCTGACTCATTAAGTACACGAAGTATGCGGGTGCATTGGTTAGCCCAAAAGGCATGACCAACCACTCAAAGAAACCATCCTGAGTTCTGAAAATCATCTTGTCAATACTATCATCCGCCACTCTAAGCTGGTGAAATTCCGTGGCTAGATCCAACTGCGAGAAAACTAAAGTGCCAACTAGTTGGTCAAACAAGTCATCAATCCTCAATAGTGGGTGCCTGTTCTTCTTGGTGAGTTTGTTCAATTCTCTATAGTCTAACCATAGACGGAGAGAGCCATCAGCCTTGGTTGGGAAGATTACTGGAGCTCCCCACTCAGAAATGCTCTACTTGATGAATCATTTTTTCAAAAACTCACCCACTTGTTTGCTAAGCTTCCTCCTCTCCTTAGGAGCTATGTGGCGCACTGGCAATGCGACTGGTTTTGCATTTTCCACCAAGTATATCCAGAAGTCTATCTAACGCCTTAGAGGTAACCCGCTAACCTCGTTGAACACGTCTAGAAATCTGCTAACTATAGGTATTGTTCGAAGATCATCAACGAAAGCATCAAGAGAAACTAGGAAACTAAGCATCACTAGCCCCCCGTGGATCACAAGAAATTTTGAGAGTTCTTCCATTGAAAGTAAGAAATATAACTACTCTCTTTTGACAATTAAGAGTGGCACCATACATGGCTAGCCAATTCATTACTAGAATTAATCTGTAACCAATGAAACCAAGAACATATGCATCGCATTCGAATTCGATGCCCAAAACAGAAATCCTCAAACCCTTACATATCATGGATAAATGAGATGTTCCTCCTATAGGATTTGAGACTATAATGGGATTAGAAACAAAACTAGTATTTAGGTATAGATTTTCTACTATCGAGTTGGATATGAATGAGTGAGAAGCACCGGAATCAAAAAGAGTTCTAACAGGATAGTCTAAAAGAGAAATTAAACATTTAATTGTGACTTTCCTTCCTCTATCTGGTTCACTAGCCACTAAAGCATTAACTTTCCCTCCATATGTTCCATCTTTCTATCCTTGTCTCTTAGATCACTGTCCCTTGTATTGTCCAACTTGGCCACAAACAAAGCAATTATTCTTTTTCTTTCTGCAATCTTTCACGAAGTGTCCTAAAGCACCACACCCATGACATTTCACTTTAGTCATTATCTGAGCTTTCTTGGGCTTTCCCCCTTTCTTCGTAGTGTTTTTCTTGGGCCACCATTTCGTTTTCTCTGCATTGGGTTTCTCTTCCTCTGTCTTATCGTATTTCTTTCCTTCTTTGCCACCTTCTTGCATTAAAGCTATAGAAACTAGTCTTTTAAAGGCTGCTCCCATTGGTACATGCATCAGTGCTAAGTCTTGGAGAGGTTGGTTTGATCCCTTAGCGAACCTCAAGTCTTTTTTGTGAGGAGTGTTTACCAACCCCAATCGAAATCTTCCTAGTTGATTAAAAGTGTTGACATACTCCTTTATGGTCATGCTCCCTTGTTTCAAATTAAGAAACCTCTCCTCTTGCATTCCTTCTTCTGCTTGCGATAAGAATTTCGCCTCAAAGATAGACTTACAGTTTTCTCAGTAGCTAGTTCTGGTCCGGCTTGAACTATTTCCTACCAGTATGAGGCTTCATCCTTCAATTGCCAAGCGACAAATTGGAATTTCCTCCTATCATCGAGTTTGAATAAGTTGAACACGTACTCTGTTTCTCTTAGCCAATTGCGCGCTTCTATAAAATCCTTACATAGCTTAGAAAAGTTGACTATAGGAGGAGGAGGAAGCGCTAATGCAGCTGTAGCTAGGGGCGGGATATTCTCTTGTACTCTAACAGGTGTCGTAGCTTCTACATATCTACGAAATAATGTAGGAATGGGAATGCCCTTGGGAAAGTTAGGAGCTCTAAACATATTAAAAAAATACGAAACAAGAATTCTAAAAGAGAGTCAAAGGAATATTGTAAATGACTCGACGGGTTTATTTTTCAATTTTTTTTTTTTTTTTAAATCCTTTATTTTCTCTGATCTTGTAACTTTTGACCCTAATACCAAATGTAAAACTCCACGTCTGTTAATGTCACTCTTAAGAGAATGCATTAACTTTCGTGAAGCGCAATAGGTAAACAACAACTAAATTTACAAGACGGATACAAATAATGCAGTGGAAAATTTAAAACTTTTATTAATCAAGAAAGCATCATTTTAACCTAAATTACAACATCATATTTTTCTCAAATACCAAAATCAATCTGTCTCATACTCATAGTAAAAAAAAACCATAACAATATCCCTTAAGTGTCATTACAAATAACATAGATGAATAAATGGAAGAAAGTGCAAAAAAGGAGAGCTATCGAAGTCCAAGCAGAACCACTATCTCAACTACTGACCACTCCCACTCTGAGAACCTAGGGGGAAGGAAGAGGAAGAAGGAAAACAAAAAGGGTCAGACATAACACAACGCCATAGATGGCCTACAATAACGAAAATCCAAGGTGTTGCTAGCTACAATGTTACCATAGCTATGCTTGATTTTTATCTATTGCAATGCACACTTCAATGTTTTAGCATAGATATCAAATTGTGTTGCAATAGTTATAGATATATTTTAATTAATTAAAATAAAATAAAAATTACACCTCAGCGATCCACACCATAACTTAAAACAAAATATCATTTGTATGTTCACACCATCAATCTGCGCCGCACCTATTTCTATCCCCTCTTTTATTTTGTTTCAGCCACCTCCCTTTTCGTTTCGTTTCCACCCCAAATATCCAAAATCACCGATCCCTAATTTCCAAAATCACTGATCGCTAATTTCCAAAATCATCGATCTCTAATTCCAAATCAAATTTAAACAGTCTAGGGCATCGCATCGATACATCTCAGAGCCATGAAAGAAAAAGTAATTCTCAAATCGCCTAATAACAAAAGTCGAAGTTGAACGAACCGACGATTGCAATTATCTAGGCAGAGCAGCGAGCCCATTTCCACGACAGCTAGATTTTGATAATTCATAATTTTATTGAAGTCGAAGGTACTAAGTTGCGCCTTTAATGCTTTAAATATTTGATTGTTGAAGAACTAAGGTCGTTTACTTTTGAGTAAAGTTGTTGCTGTGTAATATTATAAAGAGTGATAATCTGAATCTGATTTGGGAAATGAAAACTGGTGTTTTGAATTTGATTTGAAAAATGAAAATTGGTGTTTACACTTTTTGACAAATTGGGGGCGAAATCATGTTTTGCAATTTTTTTAATGGTGCAAGAAGGAAGTGAAATTGGGATAATTACATGTTATTTATTAGATTGCGTTAATAACATGTTAGGAAGAACATGCGACATGTTAATCAGTTAAATTTGGCTTATTGTAAGATTAAGTATGACATGTAAGAATATATGTGCACCAGATGTAAAAACTAAATAAAATGAGTTACTGTGATTCTAATTATACATTTAGGCAGGTGCTTGTTGGGGAAGAGGTAGTACACCAGTAAAATTTTAATAAGTGTCATTTTACAACCAGGTTTATTAATGAACTTAAACTTGTTAAGTTACACCTGCTAATTAATAAGCTAAGAGGTAGGGACCCATATCAGTCAGTATCCATGTTAGTATCTCGGTAGGAGCCTCGCACTAGGTAGGGACCAGGGCACCCTTTACTAAACTGGATTATAAGAGGTTAAAGGTTTGGGGGTGGGTACGGGCGCATTCCGACGGAATCATGAGTGTGCATTGGTCCAACTACGGGAAACTAAGATGCTGTAACACCTACGAATAGGTCTATGTTCTATAAGTTGCTAGGTTAGGGACTGATACACCCTATTGTCAGGGTGAACACAGGATATTCAGGTAATCGGGAGCCGATCGCATGGGTAGTAATTAGGGTGACACTTAATCCTATTAATACTAGTAGTTTGGTGAAGTTAACTTGCACTACGCCATAAATGGCCTAACACAATGAAAATAAATTGTTGGCACAGGCCCAAAAAATGTTGGCATAGGTCTTTGGCAATGTTTTTATGGTGATGCAATTTTCATTGTTGCTATAGACCTCAAAGGCAACATTTCGACTATCTATTGCAACACAACAAATATTGTTACAGTAGAACCTTATTTAGGTCTATAGCAACATCCTTAGATGTCTGTAGCAACATCCAGAAATGTTGCTATAGATATTAAATTTCTAAATTTGTTTTGGTGAGCTACTTTCATAATACCACATACAGTAGTACTAAAGCTACTTGCATAATATCATATACACCACTTGCATAAGACACCATTTGTAGATTCATTTCAAAACATACAACAATACACATCACAATTCATCATCATCAATTCCAAAAAGATGAAACATGAAAAAATTATGAAGAAAAACTGTCCATACATGCTATTTCACTTGGATGGTACCTCACTGCACTACATTGCCATAAGTATACACAAAACAATCTCAATCGTGGTCCAGGACATAGCTAAAGCTCTTGAAAAGAATTTTTCTCCTTTCTCATGCTTTCCACATTTAACGTGCATTAAGGCTAACTCTACCTTCATATCAGCCATAAATTCATCCGCTTTTGCCCTCTTTTGCTTTTGCTTCAACATCTTGTCTTCAAGTGTCTTCCTTTCCATCAACAATTGCGATATAGTATTTTCTTTTTCCATCAATTTGACCGTTGTTTCTTCCATTTCAGCATTGCTATTGATTTCATACACTTTGTCATGCCACATAAAATACCCAAAATCGCCATTATGCACATATGTTAAATTCTCGATTAAAACATCACTGAAAAATATGATAATCGACAAAGCAACCAAAAATACCTAATTTATGCTAACATGCCACATGGAGCAACCAAAAAACTTCATCCTCGCATTCGACCCTACCTTCACAGTCCTCATCTTCGCTGGAATTTTGTGGCGCCAATGCTTATTTCCCACCGCTGTTGTTGAAATTGAAGTATAAATTGATTGAGTGGTCATTGAACTCGAAGATGGACAGATCAACTACATATATACGCATACATGTGAATATGAATATATGCATGTATACTTGTGTATATGAATTAATTTTTTAACAACTACACATGTTCAAGAAGATATATAGATCAATTACAAAAGCAATTGAACAAGAAAATAGGGCAATGGACAAACAACATATTGTATTTATCAGTATTAACTGGGTGATTTTGGATGGCCCATTTCTAACAGGTAGTGCTCCAAGTGCTCTTAGAAATTGACCGGTAAGGCATGTAGACTTTCATAAAATTATATCCTTGTGGCAATGATGATGTGGGCTATTTATAAATGTAAAATAATAGCCATAGGTACGGCCAATCAGACCCATTTTCATATTTTAACATTTTCTTACAAATCCACAAATGAACAAACGAAATAAAAGTTGAAACATATCGGATTAGCATAGTAGATAGGTTAGACATTCCTTTATCACAGCATGAAGTCGATGGTCTTGCAAAGATGAAGGACTTAAATGTTGAAGAAAATAACCAGGGAAAGTTTTGAGTGATAAAAAGATTAATAGGAGTGATATTTTTAATCCAACAAAGTCAGATGAATGTTCTATAGTTAGAGATAATGGTTCATTTGAAACTATTGCTGCTGAGAGTATGGGTCATGGAAATGTGCAAACAGTGATTGAATTGACTGGTTGCCAAACAATAGAAGATAAAATAGAGCACAAAGTCATGAATGAAGAGGAAATGGTATTACCTGAACCACATGATGCATTGTTAAAGCAAAACTTCAACCATACTGCATGGCATGGAAGTCACAATGTCAACCAAGATGAGATCACACAAAGTATAAGAATTGTTGAAAAGCAGAATGGTGAAGTTTCGAATGAAACCAAGGAGATGCTTGTAGATATTGTGCTCCTTACAGGTTTAATCAAAGAACACATAGCACACGAAGACAATAGTGAACAGAAATGTGCATTATTACAAACGAAACTGAAGCCCCAAATCCTTACAACAACATCAAACTGATACCAATCCTTACAAAAACATTTTAAGGATTACCACTGTTAGTACCAACAAACCCATAAATGAAATTAAAGCCCTAAATCTAACTATGTAAGTCCAATAATAAAATTCTTACCCTATGCAGAATGATCAAAAGCTACGGTAATAACAAATCCAGCAGGAATTTGGAAGTTGAATACACTGAATAACTCAATTTCTCTAATGCCTTGACCACGATTTTATTTTCGAAACAATGATTGAATCATTAGAAACCCATATATGATTTCGCTAAGGACCGATTGGCATTGTGTGCCCCCCAGATCAAAGATTAGGGATTGAAGATTTTGAAATTTTGAGGGTTAACGAAATGAAAATTAGGGATTGAAGATTTTGAAATTTTGGGGGTTAGAATGAAAGTGAGTAATTAAATGAAAATAAAACGGGAAATGGAAATAGGTGAGATGTGGATGGATGGCTGAGATATTGTTTTAACAAATGGTGCGGATCGCTACGTAGGACATGGAAAGGTCTGTGGTAGCAACACTGTACAAAATTTTGCATCGTGTTACACTTGTTTATCTATAGCAACACATTTTTATGGCTAAGGTAACACTAAATATAAAACGTTGCAGTAGGACAAAAATATTATAGCTATCTGGATATTTTGGCTGGAAACACCTTGCAAATTCGTTGCATTAGGCTGTTTATGGCATAGTGTTGATTCTTGGGATATGAATGAGAAGTTTAATCTACCTTTATCTTTTTTTGTTATCTCATTTACCTCGTACGTATATACATGTTTTATTGTACTTTCTCTTCCAGTATTATTAATCTGTCTTAACACCCTTTCATATGCTTATGCTAAAAATTACTGGAACTTGCCATACTTTACACTCGTCATAGATGGCCTACTACAACCCCAGAGAAGTGATACAGAAAATGCAAACAAGTGTTGCTACAGGCAAAAAATGATCTATGGTGACACTTTCTCGGGGTTGCCTTATACCTACTCCACTTATAAAGTAGTGGCACTGACAGTAATTTTCGGATTTGGTAGTGGCACTGACAGTAAACATTGGCCAAACTAATTTATTTCCTTATAGGTGATGCATTATACCTACTCCACTATGTTTGTCAAATTCTCATTGGCTTGTAAATAAAATTTAAACCGAGTGCAGTCATTTAATTGTAATCCTTTACAAAGTATGAAACATTTATATGAATATATTAACGTTTTAATTAACATATAAGTTTTCATAGGAAATTCCAACTTATAAAATTCATAACATATTCATGCAACCATAGAAAATTATGAAATTCAAAAAACATCTCCAAGATCATATAACAAACGTCGTATCAAAATTTTATGGTCTTTTGGGACTTCTAACTATAGGTTTTTACCTAAATCTTATCCTTTTTCCATGCATATCAAGCATATAATTCATATCAAACATAGTTATTGATTAATAACCAATAGTATCATTTCAATCATAAAAAACCTTCATTAACATACACAACATTTACGAACATAACCTTATAACTGAAATACATGAGTAAGTGTATTATTCACCTTGATTAATAAAGTTTGTGGGATTTTTTAATGTTGTTTTCCAAGCTATTAGTCCTACCTTTCTTTTCTTCTTCTTCCTTATCTTTAATGGTTGGCCTCCTTTTTTCCTTTATGTTTCATAAAATGAATGAGAAGTGAAACAAATGTGGCATAATTTGTTTTATATATAAAGCCAAAAGCTTACCACTTTGCCCTTTTCATATGCCCTTCTTTATTGATATTTTATTTGATTTGTTTCTAAGGCCAACATGCTAGTTAATTTATTAAACACAAATTTCATTTCCTTCTTCACCACATTACTCCCATTTTGAACAATTTAAATTCCTAAATAATGTTATCTAAATTTAGGGGTATTACATCCTCTCCTCCTTAAAAGTATTTCGTTCTCGAAATTCAATCAAGGATAAAATTAACAAAGCAATCATATCAACCTAGCAAGCATGCTATCACAAAGATATACTAGCACACCCTAATAGTATCTAATCTATAAAGCAATACAGATCATACCGAAATAAAATAAAGAAAAGCCCTCATAATCTTGTCTTTCATTTCCCAAGTAAACTATTAACAACGATCCTTTGGACTTTTACTAGTTTAGCTGTCTTATTTCTCAACTTCCTTTCGTCCATATCTACAACACGAACCTATTGTCTCATAATAGTCAAATTAGGTTCTATTACCAATTCTCTCATATAAATGGTAGCATCAGAGTCATGCATGTACTTCCGTAAGTGTGTCACATGAAACACATTATGGACTTCTGCGAGTCTATCCGACAGCTCGACCTGGTAGATAAGCTTTCTAATCCTTTCCAGCATCGGGAAAGGCCCAACAAACCTTAGCATAAGCTTCCTCACTTTTCATGAATAGAACATGCCTTTCGTCAATGACACCTTGATAAAAACCCATTCTCCAACTCATGATTCCAAATCCTTACGCCATATATCTACAAACTTCTATGCTTGAATTAAGCATCGCTCATCCAACCTTGGATGATATCAATCTTCTTGTGGCTTCCCTTACTAATACTAGACCAAGAATTAGCTTATCGCCTGTCTCCAACTAAAAAGATGGAGATTTATACGTTCTTCCATTTAAAGCTTTGAAATGAGTTATTCTTATAGTTACTAAAAAGCTATTATTAAAGAAAAAGTGCACTAGATGCAAATGTTTCTCCCAAGATCCACTAAAGTCCAGATAAAAAGCACTTAACAAATCTTAGAGTATCTTATTTACCCTTTCGGTTTTTCCCATCCGTCAATGGTTGATAAGTTGTACTCATCTTGAGCTTTTTTCCAAGTGTCTTCTACAAGCTTTTCCAAGACTCACTCGTAAACAATAGATCCTTGTCACTTAGGATACAACTAGGAACTATATGAAGCCTCACTATATTCTTTATCAACTACTCAGCCAAAACTAGTGCTTTCCTAGTTAGACTTTACGAGAATGAAATAGGCACTCTTATTTTGTCTTTCCACAATAACCCTTATGCTTTCGTTTCCTCTTCTTGATCTAAGTAGTCCATCGACGAAATACATGGATATCGAATCATGTTTCTAATTGGTATGTGTAATGGTTGTAACAAACCACTAGAATTCTGATATTCAACTTTTACCTGCTAGAAGTTTATGCACTTCTTCACCCATAAGTCAATATCCTTCTTCATACCTTCCAAAAGAAGCTTCTCTTCATGTCATGATACATCCTTTTCCTGTGGGTTGTATCATGAATTTGGAACTATGACATTCTCTAAGAACTTCCCTTTTCAGATCGCCAACCTTCAAAACACATAACATTTTGTTACTCTGTAACCAACCTTTCCAGTTAAGAGTGAATTATCCCAGACTATTCCCTTTCATTCTAGCTTTGAGTTCTATGATCCTTTCGATTTGCCTAAAACCTATCTTTCCTATCAAAGATGGTCGAACCTTTAAGCACTACACCAATGATGTACTTTCTCTCGAACTTGTTGTCGAACCGATCATTACATTACATGTGACCAAAGACTGTAAGCCCATCCGTTTGTTCAGCATAACCGACATCTTTTTATGGTATTTCCTACTAAGGGTATTAGCAACCTTATTCCCTTTTCCAAGAGTATACTCTATGTCGGAGTCATATGTCGCCAAGAATTCCAAGCACCTCTACTGGCGCATGTTCAATTCCTTTTGAGAAAACGAATAACTCAAGAACTTATGGTCCATGAACAACTCGAACCTTTCACCCAATAATTAATGCCTTCAAATTTTAAGGCAAAAGACTAGAATTTAAATCAAGATCATGAGTTGGATATTTGATTACATGAGGTCTTAGCTGCCGAGAAGCATAAGCAACAACCCTTCCCATCTATATAAGAATAGCACATAATCATGTTCCGCAAGCAGCACTATAAAAAATCAAATCCTGGTTTTCTTCCAGTACTGCTAACACAAGAGCATTGGTCAACAACTGTTTTAAATCCTGGAATTCTTCCTCACACTTATTAGACCAAACAAACATAACATCATTCTTAGTTAGCTTAGTGAGCGGTGTCACTATCAGGAAAAAGTCCTTGATAAACCTTCGATAGTATCCGGCCAATCCAAGAAAGCATCAGGCCGTGTAACACTTCTAGTCCTCTTCCAACTAACTATAGCATCAATCATATCTGGAACTATCAAGAGTACTTCTCCCTAAGCCATTTAACCAAGGAACTTCACTTTCTTCTCCTAAAACCGACACGTAGAAAACTTGGCTTTATAATTGGTGCTTCTATGAAGTCTCCAACACTATCCAAAGGCGAGTCTCATGCTCTTTTGATCCTTCGAGTACACAAATTTATCATATATAAATACCAATACAAATCTCTCTAAGTATTCCTGAAATACCTGGTTTCTCAAATATACGAAGAATGCTGGCGTGTTTGTCAGCCTAAATGGCATAACCATCCACTTATATGTATCATATCTTGTAGCTTACATTGTAAATGGGATGTTCTGTTCCGCTACCATCAGCTAGTGAAATCTAGTAGAAAAATCCAACCGAGAAAACTTTCTTGCTCCACTCTGCTCATCGAACATATCACTATTACGAGGCAAAGGACACATATTCTTCACTATCCTATTGTTCTGCTTCTAGTAATCAATACACATTCTCAACATCCATCGAGCTTCTTCACAAACACAGTCGATGCATCCCAAGGAGAATTACTTAGATGAATGAATCTTATTCCTTTCTACTCAACAAGTTGCGCCTTCAACTCCCTCATCTTCGAAGGGGCCATTCAGTTTGGTGGTCTACTTACTGGCTCATCTCCCGGCACAAAATCGATCCGAAAATCAAGCTCTTTTCGATAGCAATCCTTCCACTGTTTTGAAACGTTAGCAAATTCCCTACCGATAGGAGCGCTACTTATTTCTTCCTCCAATTCCAAAACACCCATCGAAGAAAACATTTGCAAAGTTTCTCTTTCGACCTAGAGCACAACCATATCACTACTGTCAAGGTGTTTCAGTGATACTTTTCTATTTTGACAAAATATTATTGCATCAAAACAACTCAACTAGTCCATACCCAAGATAATTCTAAAACCTCAAAATCTAGGGCGTAAAAGCTATAAACAAATGTATAGCCTAGCAACTGAAATTCTAAGTTATCGCATCTCAATCCCAGAGTCATGTACCCTCCTATAAGATTAGCCATCCTAAAGAATGTAACAAGGCATGATGGTTCTAAAAATAATTTATCTACTATACATCTAGAGATAAATGATGTAATGCACCAGTGTCTAACAAAACTCTAACAGGTAAGCTACAAGACAAAAGCATACCTTCCAAAACTTTCTTTCCTTTTTCCACAGCAGTAGGTCCGGAAGACATAGATTCCATAGTCATTACCTTACCCTTAGCTTCCACTGGACATTTTTTCTTATAGTTCCTAAGCTGATTGCAATTAAAACAACTGACATTCTGCTTCCCGAAAGCGGTCTTCGTTTCCACTGCCTTGCACCTTATCGAATAGTGTCCCTTCTAGTGATAGTTAATTCAGAGAACTTTTACATTATTCCTTTTGGTCTTTACTTCTTTCTTAGCCTTCCCAACTTTGAAATTTTTCCTTTTCCTTTCCTACATCTCTTTGTTACAAATGTCCATCTCCATAATAACATCACATGGATCTCGCAAATAGGGCATTTTTTCCCTCCTAATCACAAACCTTAACCCTTTGGTAAATTTCTTATTCCTTAAAACGAATGTATCAATTCTCCCCCGAGAATAACGAGAAAATTCATCAAACTTAGGGAATACTCAACTACTATCATATCTTCTTGCTTCAAACCAACTAACCTTCTCATCGACATAGATTGGGCAGCTTTCGACACAAGCCTTTCCCTAAGTATCCTTTTTAAGCCTTCCCGAGTGACTTCTTTCTCTAATGCCGTAGCCTTATCACCATTCCACCAATGCAAAGCGTTACACGACAGCTGTCTCAAAGCTAATCTTCTCTTTTTCCCATAGGTCTAGCCTAAGTCTTTGAAGATTCTTTCATAATGCAACAGCAAAATATCATTAGCAGCAACATCTTTCGTCCTAAAGAACGACTTTCTTCCCAAGTTAGTATAATCCATGCTCAATTTCACATAGTTTTGTTCGCTGTAAAAATGGTTAGTATCCAAAATTTTCTTTGGACGAACAAGCTATGGCTCATGAAATTGGTAACACCCTAGGGTATGTTCTCCCTATAGATTTGAAATTCAAGTATCATTCCTTTAAAATTTTCAAACATATGTCATTTTGATTTTCAGCATATGTTATAATGTCAACTACATTTATGGTGAGTGACATCGATTTGAGAAATAGATGATCTACAAAGGAAAACCCCAGAGGGACTGCCATCTATATAAGCATCCTTCATGAAGCTACTTCCATCAGAAATAGTAATCAACTCACCTTTTCATGAGAGATTACTATCACCTCTGGGGAAATTCCTCTCTTCGGGTTTTACATTACAGATTTGGGTGAATAAAAATAATAAATTAGAAGATAAATCAGCTATTAAGAAGGTAAACAACCATGATAAATCATGCTCCACTCTCTTAAAATTAAGAAACACTGGCCGAATCCCTTGAATCTTATTTATTGCTAGTTGTAAATGAGAAATCACACGAATCTAGAAAACTTCCCTAATTTAATTTTGAAAGTACAGTTTTTCCCTGCCATTTTAGATTATAAATTATGAAAATTAAAAGAAGAAAAACCCGATCTCGACCTTCTAGGGTTCAATTTATAGGAGCAGGTTGATTTCCCAACTTCTTTGATGATCTCGGTCAATTATAACTCCAGAGGATTTTCGAAGTTCACGCAAAGGTTCTTCCGACATCGGCCTCCTTTCCTTATTAGTTTTCTTTAGGATCAACTTCTTTAGCTATAGTGCAAATAGCTACGAGTTGCATAGGTTTATGTAGGTTCTTGGATTATAGTGGCTGCTTCCTTTGGGTTGTTGCTTTCTATGGAATGATGGGGTCCACGGGCTCTCTCTCTCCCACTCACTTATATTTTCCACCTTTGGCGGACCGCTCGTCTACTCTTTCCCTTTTTCCTTACAAGAGCAAGTTCATGTGGATGCTTTCTGGGTCCTTAGCTGTGGGAACTCTTAGTTGGATACGAAAGAGACGATCATGTAGGAACTTTCATCTTTTTTGAGCCTTCGTTTCATGATTTTCCTTCATCATTTCGACATTTCGAACCCAGATTCGTGGTCTTTCGTGTTATACCGGTAATGACTCATTTTCCATAAGCTTCGGAGATATGCATTGAAAACCTTACTTTATCTCTTTTGGGGGGACTCTGTGGATAGCTGAACTGGGTTAATCCCGAAAGCGAGACTGGGAATGTACGCGTGTGCTTCGTGATGTTGTAGAAGATTTCTCCTTCCTTTCCCTTATTTTCAACTGCCTTTAGAGACCCTCTCCATATATGTCCTTCTTTCACATTGCTCGAATGAATTTTTTGTTAAAATTTAGCCCCTAGTATGGAAGAAGTCTTCGCTCTTTATAGGGAAAACTCTAATAAATATCATTGGATTCATCGTTATTAACAAACCTTCCTATGTAAGTTATTAATTAATATAATAATTTTTCAGAAAAAAGTGTCTTTCTATATATATCATGGTCATGGGGGAATCATATATAAGCTTTCAATTGACATGTCGAGCTAGAAATCTTGATTTGAGCATAACCAACGAACATTACTCATGTTCATATCAAATTTATAAAGAACCTACGTACAGAGGATATAAAGTCATTATTTTATCCGAATTCCCGAATTGAAATAAAAAGTTAATATTTCGAAGATAGTTCGGTAAAGCCTTTGGAGGGTGAAGCGTCGATGCAAAATTGTCAAGAAGTCCATAACCCATATCCAGGAATTAAATAATTGTGGTTTGGGACTTCCTTCTTTTAAAAGTAATGGAAGTAAGTTTTCCTTAGACTATTTTTGCCTGAAAACCAAATTCGGATAATAAGTTGATAAGAGCACAGGAGTTATTTTCTAAAAAGAGAGGAGCCTATTTCATCTTTAGAGAACCAAATTCAAACATTAGAAATATGAAACCTTCCAGGGCTTAGGAAACCATGATTCAGGTAACAAAAATATGAAACACAACTTGGCATAAGAAACCCAGATTTGAGTAATAGAGATACAAATCCTCTTGGCTTAAGAAACCCAAATTTTAGTGATAGAAATATGAACCCTCTTTCAACTTAATAAACCTAGATTTGGGCAATAGAAATACGTAGCCTTTTCGGCTCAACAAACTAGGATTTGGATAATAGAAATACAAAGCCTCTTTTGTCTTAATAAACTTATATTCAGGTAATAAGAAAATAAAAGTTAAGAGATTACTTTCTAGAAATTAATGAGACCCGTACCGGGCTAGAAAATTCAAATTCGAACGTTAAGAAGATAGAAGAACAGAGGTCGTTTTCTTGAAAAAGATGGGGCCTCTTTCGGCTTTGATAGAGCCGTTCTCAACTTTTCAGGTGAAACACAGAATGTCCTACTTAGGTTTAGTTACGAAAGTGCTTCTGGTTTTAATTTAATTTATTTTGCTGTCATTGGCATTTTACAACGAAGAGGCATTGGCGTGATTTGGTGCTCCTTTAGATCTTCCGATCCTTTCTTCGGGATAGGACACAAGTATAGGCAGTGTGTGCTTATGCCGGAAGAAGAGGCAGGCTTGATCATGTACTGATCAGAGTAAGAGCATGCTTCCTTTGGAGTTGGGCACATGTCCCTAGGATTAATCGTCCCTCCTCTAGAGGGTGCCTTAATCTGACCCTTGGCGTGGTTAAGGGCTTCAGTGCATTACCCTAGCCCTTAGGCGCAAATAATGACATACCCTCCTCCCTCTAAGAGGCGTTAGGGATATACTCTGGGTTTGGAGCCAAGCGCGCGATTTCCTGGGCTTACCCCCCCTTCCTTTTTGAGTGGAAGGACCCGGGATATACGTAGGAATATCTAAACTAATCCATTTCAAAGAGGGCACTTCTCCCTCATTCAAGTAGAAATTTTAGGTTTGGGGGCTATTCCTTTATTACTTTATTCTTGTAAACGAATTTCTAAATTTTGATTTTATTTTCTTTCAACCGTGCTTGAGGTTCATTTCCTTTAATCTCCACAAGGAATTGTTCCCTTACTTATTCCACTACTTTAGTACAGAAGTACAACCTTAAATATTTTAGATTCCAAGTTCTTGGGACCATATTACTGTTAGGATGACACAATCGATAGGCTACTAAGGGTATTATCGTGTGAACTACAAAAGATCACTCCCAATTTGGGCCTAATGATCTATATAGTATATTTTTGGTATTGGCCAGTACCCTTTAGAAAACTTGGTCTCCTTCCTTAAGCATCCTAGGCTAGTGTCAAGTCATCCTTCTTTGATATTCCGATGTTCAGGTAGCGGCTTCATCTTGTAATCATGGAAGTAAATCTAAGGACTCCTACCGTAATTCCTAGCTCTTACCAAAGGCATAAGAAATTATTCTGTAGGATAACACTTCTATTTCAACTTGAAGCATCGCTTCACATCCAAAAGTTAACAAGTACGGATTATGACCAATAGCTGTTTTGGTTGAAGTTCAATATTCCCAAAGGACTAAGGATAACTCATCCACTAAATTTCCTTTTACTCTACTTAACCATTTATTTAGTATGGTTTGATTGTTTTATTTGTAGATTATGCATCTCCATTGGCCTTTGGATGTGCAACCGATAACAAACTCTTTATTATTCCATTGTTGGAACAAAACTATGAAAAATCTTTGCCTTCGAACCGAGTTCCATTGTCCGATATTATAGGGTATTCCAAACCTTATTACTATATTATTGATGACAAGTCTTAAATCCTTTTCAAAGGTTATTTTTGTTCTACTTCCATCCATATAGTAAAATAGCGATTGCCACTATGGCGTAGTTTGGTCCTCCTTTGGAAATGTAAGGGTATAATAAGATATATTCCCCATACATCAAAAGGCCATGGGGTTATTATAATGGTCAATCCATTTGGGAGTAAGTAAGGAATTTTAACAACCTTTGACATTTGTAGCACCTCTTAACCAAATCGTTAGCCTATTTGGTCATTTTAAGCTAGAAAAATCCTTGGCGTACCATTCTTTTGGAAGATTTTATTCCACTCGGATGATCCTTATAAAATCCTTCATCTGCTTCGATTAACAGTTTCACGTCGTCCTTTAGATTTACACATCTTGGGTATGGGAATGCATATCCTTTTTTGTAAATAAATCCATCTATTACAACAGAATTAGAAGCTTGTCTTTTACATTTCCTGGCTTCCACTTTATCGAAAGAGAGTATTTCCTTACTTATATATTCTAGTACTAGTGCTATCCAATTACTTTCGTTGATATTTTCAGAAGGGTTTCAACTTTCGGGCAAAGATTCAGATGTTTTTGCTTCTTTTTCCTTTTCTTGAGTCCTTGCTTGGAACTCGGTTAACACTATAGATTATTTTCCTTCAATGCTAGGGGTTGCCTGATATCCAACATGGATTATTCCCATTTTCGATGCTCCTCTTGAGCTAGCTAACTTGGCTAATGAATCTACTTGGGAATTTTCTCCTCTTTGTAACACAAGAAAATCTAATACACTATAACCATACTATAAAGATAATAAAATTGGTATTACTTAATTAAGTATTCAAAATTAAGTAAAACTTCCTTTATCGTTGCATTCATCTCGGAATTTTGGTTCAGATGGAGCCCAAGTTTGCGTAAATCGGATAACGTAGGAAGAAGTTATGAGCATATGAAGTTTGTATACATATAGGAAGATTTTATATGCATAAACTCAAATTATTTCAAACTAGAAATCAATGCGCAGTAACCAACGTACATAGGGTGACCCTAGGGTCAACCTAAGACTAAGTGGGTCGATCCATGGGTCGACCAAGTTAGTTGATGGGTCGACCCACCCAGATCCAGGTCAGATTTCGAATTCCGTAGGTGGACTGCTTTGTTTGCTAGGTTCGTTCGCCGACACAGCGCTACGTGTATGGCTTAGATTGAAAAAATAATATCTAAAGGTTAAGATTAGCTCTATAAATCTATAAATAGGTGGCTCTCTCCCATTTCAATACACACGATTATTCTTCATATCCTCTTCCTCCATGAATCTATTCCAAAATAAAAATATATAATATGGAGATGCTCCTGAAGCCTAGATCTATAGAGATAATTCAAAATTCAAGATATGCATACAACAATAAAAGAGATAGAAGTGGACTTTTTTTACAACGACATATATATAAGAGATATAATCTCTTCTTCACCAAGACCCGCTGTGAGTTTCCTCTTATTTTCAGATCTGATACTTATAACTATATCACGACAGCTAAATAAAATTGGGTTTAGAACATGTAGTGTTTGTAAGATAATTGTTATACCGATTCTTCACTGTTATTCACCTATGCCGTTATTATAAGTAAAATATATGCCTTTACTGTTAGATGATTAATTAGTTATGTATATCTACCTTCCTTTTCCATATTTCTACCATTTTAGTTTATTTCTAGTCTTATGTATTTTATTCTATTCTCCTTCCTCTATTTTTTCCGTTTGTTTACGCTAAGCCAAGGCTTTTGAATGCCTAGGCCATGTCTGATTAAAGTTTGCATGTAGTTAAAAATTCGGATAATAATAAATGACATGAAAAGAGGAATTTTGGAAAATTGTTAATTTGAGGACTGTTTGACTTTGGAAAGAGATAATATGCATATACTTGTAGTTGTTATAAATTGTGGATGTGATAAAAAAGGGGCAATATGAATATAGTTGTACTTGATGTAAATTGGGAATGTAATAAAAAGGGATAATATGCATAGACTTGTACACGCTGTAATTTGGGGACATAATTGAATGGAATAGTATGCATATGTATAAACATGTTAGATTTGACTTGATAAAGACATTAAGTAAAGGACATGTTAAAATTACGTAAGTACCAGATGTAGGTTAGGTAAACTAAGTTACTTTTGTAATTATACATACATCTGGGCATGTGTTTTGGGGAAGGGTTGTACACGCATAATAACATGTAATATTAGAACCATGCTTATTAGTAATCCTAAACCTGTTGGGTTAAACCTGATCATTAATGAACTAAGAGGTCCCTCGTTCTACTGTTGTATTGGGTTTTGGGACTCTTAAATCCTAGCTACTTGGGGGAGCAAGCTTAGTGGGTTTGGCTTGTGTCAATCTTGCTTTGAGGATCCCATATTAGTTAGTATCCTTGCTGGTGTTTTGTTAGAGGGCCTCGCACTAGGGAGGGGCCAGGGCACGCCTTACTGAACTAGATAGCAAGAGGTTAAAATGGGGAAGGTGGGTACGGGCGCGTTCCGGTGGAGTCATGAGCGTGCATGAGTCCGATTAGGGAAACTAAGTCATTGTAACACCAGTAAATATGTCTATGTTATATAAGTTGTTGGGTTAGGTAGTGAAACACCCTACTGTCGAGGCTGATACGGGATATTTATGTAGTAAGGAGCCGATTGCATGGGTAGTAATTAGGGTATATCTAATCCTTCCATTATGTTATTAGGGTAACAACTAATCCTGTTGTGTAAGTAGGGCACACCTAATCCTGCTGTTTAATCCTATTGTTTCTGTTAAATTATTAGGTTATAGTGTTGGTGTAGAAAAACCCTATTTTTAGGATATAAATGGGAAGCATTAGTTGATCACTGTTTATTCCTGTTTATCATGTTCATCTTATTTACCTGTTGCCTGATATGTTACTATACTTTCTCATTCTATCTTTTTTATCTATCTTGGTATCTCTATTTTATGCATATTTGAATATCACTGGAACTCGCCAGACTTTATGTCTTACCCTTTTGTTTTCGCTTCATTCTTCCTTTCCCCCCAGATCCTTAGAGTGGTTGCACTACTCAAAGATTAGGACTGTGACGGCCCGCCCTGCACCAGCCGATATTTCCAATGGAAGTGCGCTGTGCCAATGTCCAACTAGCACGGGACGGTAGCCCAAGAAAGGAAAAGAAAGGAGTTTTGAACTAACAAGGAACCTGTAGAATGTCTCACAGCGCATGGGATAAAATATAATAATAACATAACTTTGACATAAAACAGGTGAGATAGTGCATAAGCTGAAAACTAAACCATCATAGCAGCGGAAAATCCAAAATATAGCTTATATTCCACATCATCATTATTACAGCTTTTAAAACTATCTGTAAAGAAGAACATCTACTCATGCATACCACCTAACCTGTCTCTAGTCTGCCCGGTTAAGAGCACCCAGAGTAATAATAAGAGACATAAAACTCTGGGTCAGACAAAAGTCTGGTGTGAGCGATAAGCAGTAAAACAGAACAATAACAAGTATACTAAACCATACCTGAACTTGGACCCACAACCAAAGAGTTATCACACAAGATGTACAATACTCTAAGGTGACACTAACACATTGTGTAAAGATATGGGGGTGGGGGTGTGCATGTCATAATGATGGTAAACAATCAAACATAGCAACCATCCTCACATCTCTCACTCAGTGCGTAAAGCATACGATATCCACCGCTTTGACCACCCAATTTCTTTGCTATGATCACTATGCCCCATGGAGTCATGATGGCTCCACTGCACTGACCCATAGCCACTAATCCTTTGCTATGTCCACTCTGCCCCCATGAAGTCATGACGACTCCACTGCACTGGCTCATAGACAAGCTACGATCACTCTGCTCCCATGGAGTAATAACTAGCCCACTGCACTGATCCGTAGCCTAACATCTGTCTTGGTGGTGAATAAAAGTTATGGACATCGATAAGCCCTTAGCACACGTCCCACAGCAAATCCCAACTCATGAAGTTAACTCATTGCTTCCCAACTGGATCCTAAGTAAAACTTCCCATTTGGACTACCTTTGCATCTCGGGTTTTAGTCATCATCTTGATTCGATCTTCATCCAGTCTGGTTTGGTCCTCCAGAAGTGGTTCGGCTCGTGGTACCCACTTCGGGTCGGTTCGTGGTACTCTGGTACCCATTGGTTCATGATACACACCAGTTCGTTAGCTCCTTTATCAGCTTGGGTCCTGGAAGCGGTTCGGTTCATGATTACCGTTCATCTCGGTTCGGAGCTGGCTTCCTGGTTCGTGGGGCTTCTTGTTCAGCTCATGAGGGCATCGGTTCGGGTTCGTGATGAAGCAACCAGCTTGGTGAAGCTTCGGTTCGTGGAGGGCATCCGGGTCGGTTCGGTCATGGTCTCCCAATGCGAACGGGCCGGTTCGTGACCACCATTCACAAGCGGGTCGAGTCGTGGGATGCTCCATGAGTGGGGTTGGGTCGGATCTGATCTCATTTCCTACACTTTTCCTGCAACTTTTCCAGCAACTGTTTTACGCCACACGACGGCGATTTCGACCATTTTAACTATTCTATGCAATCATAAATCATACCAAACACTAATAGCAACATGTATAATAATCCACAAACATCAAAACAACAATTTAACATGTATATACGGATCAAACATACCCAAAAACCCATGTTTTCCCTTAATCCCCTTTAATCATGTTTAAGCATACAATTAGCAAAACTTATCCAAGTTATCCCGAATTTCTATCAGAGCTCTAAATAATATTTTAGAATTTTACAAATTTTTCCAAAATTTTCTGAGCTATAATTTCGCTAATTCTCACTAGTTACCCCTAATTAGCCGTAATTAGTAAAAAACAATGCAAATCACTCGCCTTAGCCACAAATAAAATATAAAATCTGAAAACTCCACTTTTTGGGTCGAATTCTAATGCCTAGCAGCAGCTGCAACTTTGATTTGGTGCTATTTCTCCTTGATTTGATGTAGATTAGCTTAATCCTTGATTAGAGAGCGATTTGGGATGAAATTAGAAGGTGGAGGCCATTGTTAGGGTTGAAGAGATGAAAAGAGGCAGCTGAAAAATGATAAAAACTGAATTCTCTAACCCTATCAGCTCTCCCATAACCCTAATCCCGAAATGGGTTATGGGCCTAGCTGCTAATCACTCTAATTAGGCCCGGTTAAGCTGTTTTTCATCTTCTAAACCTTAATTCAGCCATAACTCCCAAATGGGAAGTCCGTTTGATCAATGTGACCACTCTACGGAAAGGTAAACCATCATCCAGATATAATAAAAGTGAATTCACGCCAAAAGTCCTTACCAATAAGAAGTTATAGGCGAAACAAGATTTGCCAGGGGCAAAACGGTCATTTAAAAATGGGCAAAAATCGTGAACATGGTAAATGACCTCAATAGTCGTTTTCCAAAGTTACACGACCATACGACCTCATACGAAAAAGAAATAAATATTCTACGATCCTCGGATGCGTAGAATGTGGGTCGTTACACTCTTCCCCCTTGAGAAATTTCGCTCCCGAAATTTCTTAACCAAAAACATACAAAGGTGTTCTGCATGCCTATCAGTCATTCTCAATCAACCAGACACACACAACAAGCCTACCCTAGCATGCGGTTCACTGATAAGGGAAGAAACTATCACTATTAAATCTTACCAGGAAAAGAGTTCTAGATATGATTTCCTTATTCTCTCCTCTATTTTCCAAGTATAGTCATTCTCATTCTCGCCCCACTGAACCTTGACCAGTTTCACCACCTTCCTTCGAAGTTGCTTCGTATCGTACTCGATAATACGGATCGGCTTGCGGTTCCCAACCGCCTCGGGTTCTACTTCGATGTCATCCAATTGATTCAGTGAAATAGTCATATCGGGGTCGTGCACGAACTTCCATAACTAGGAGACATGAAATACATTGTGAACTCCCGCCATCTTGTCAGGTAATCCAACTTTATATGCCAAATTCCCAACTTGCTCGAGAATTAGGAATGGACCCACAAATCTTGGTGTTAACTTGCCTCTCCTACCAAATCGAATCACGCTCTTTAACGGAGAAATCTTGACAAGCACCAAGTCGCCAATGGAGAATTTTAAATCCCTTCTCCTCTTATCAGCATAACTCTTCTGCCTATCCTGAGCAGCCTTCATTCGCTGTTGGATAACCTTAATCTTGTCTGAAGTTTCTCTTATCACATCTGGCCCAAGCACAAACTTCTCACCTATTTCTAACCAACATGATGGTGAGTTGCACGGTCTTCCGTACAAAGCTTCAAATGGAGCCATACCAATACTGGATTGATAACTATTATTATATGCGAACTCCACTAGATGCAAATGGTCATTCCATGACCCTCCAAATTCTAATAGGCAAGCTCTCCAGAGATCTTCCGATATACGATTCTCCCTTTCTGTCTGACCGTCGGTTTGAGGATGGTACGCAGTACTGAGATGTAATTCTAACCCTAAAGCATCTTGCAACCTCTTCCAAATCCCACTAGTAAACAACGGATCTCAGTCGCTCACAATGTCTTTGGGTACCCCAAGAAATCTCACTATCCACTTCATATATAGTTCTACTAACTTAGCTGTTGTTCTATTCGACTTGACGGCCATTAACCTTGCACTCTTGGTCAATTGGTCCACAATCACCCAAATGCTATCATGGCCCGATCTATCCCTGGTAACCCATCAATGAAATCCATTGAGACTTGTTCCCATTTCCATTCTGGAATTTCTAATGGTTGCAACAAACCACAAGATTTCTTTTGCTCAGCTTTAACTAACTGGCAGTTCATGCATTTGGATATAAACTTCCCAACGTCTCTTTTCATCCCTTCCCAGTTGTAGGTATGCTTCATGTCTTGATACATTTTATTACCACCGGGATGTATAGTCAGTTTTGAGTGATGACATTCTCTAAGCACTTCATCTCTCAATCCATTGACATTGGGCACAACTAGTCTCCTGTTCTTTCTAAGCCATCTATCTTGATCAAGCCTATACTTGTTCATCTCCTCGTCAATACCCATCTCTAACTTGGAGATGATTTCCAATAGGTTAGGATCGTCCCTTTGACTGGAACCAATCTGCTCGATCAAAGTGGGTCTGATCACCAAACTTGCTAACATCTCTGGATCCAATTCACACTTTGGTATGAAATCGTACCCTGCGATATACTCCAGTTGCTTCCACTCAAGAAACATAGCCTCTAAACTGGCATGTCTTCTACTCAATGCATCAGCTACCGCATTGCCCTTTCCTGGTGTATATGCGATATCGAAATCATAGGAAGCCAATAATTCTAACCATCTTTGCTGACGGAGATTTAAATCCTTCTGGGAGAAGAGATACTTTAACAATTTATGATGGGTAAACAACTCGAATCTTTCTCACAAGAGATAATGTCTCCACATCTTCAACACGAACATGATCGCTGCTAATTCCAAATCGTTGGTGGGGTATCTTTTCTCATGCGGTTTCAGTTGCCGACTTGCATAAGCTACAACCCTACCTCCTTGCATCAACACAACACCTAGTCCGATACCACAGGCATCTGTGTATACTGTCATCTCTTCATTCCCTTTAAGAATGACTAACACTGGCGCATGCGTCAACTTTTCCTTTAGGCTCTTGAATGCATTTTCACACCTTTCGTTCCAAACGAAAGCTTGATTCTTCCTGGTCAACTGAGTTAACAGCGCCGCTAACTTGGAGAAGTCTTGGATAAACTTACGATAATATCCAGCTAATCCCAAGAAACTTCTTACTTCTGTTGCATTCTTGGGCGTAAACCAATCTTGTACCGTAGCCACCTTCGCAGGGTCCACGGTAATACCATTCTCTGAAACAACATGGGCCAAGAATCTCACTTCCCTTCTCCAGAAGTGACATCTAGAAAACTTCGCTTTCAATTGGTGTTTTCTAAACACCTCCATCACCACTCTCAAATGTTCCTTGTGTTCTTCTTCTGTCCTCGAATAAACAAGTATATCGTCCACGAACACAAGGACAAACTTATTCAATTGATCCCTAAATACCCTATTCATAAGATCCAAAAAAATATGCCGGTGCATTGGTCAACCCGAATGGCATGACCAACCACTCATAGAATCCAGATGGTGTCCGAAAGGTCGTTTTACGAATACTCTTAGTTGCTACTCGGAGCTGATGAAATCCTGTCGCGAGGTCCAATTGGGAGAACACTCTTGCTCCCTCTAGTTGATCAAACAAGTCATCTATCCGCGGAAGAGGATACTTATTCTTCCTAGTCACTTTATTCAACTCGCGATAGTCCACACATAAACGAAGGGAACCATCTGCCTTGGTAGCAAATACAACAGGTGCTCCCCACTCGGAAACACTTCTTCTGATAAATCCCTTCTTCATAAGATTGCTTACTTGCACCCCGAGCTCTCTCTGCTACCTTGGCGCCACACGACGAAGTGGCATCACTATAGGTCTGGCATCTTTCACTAAATCAATACAGAACTCAATCTCTCAGTGTGGTGGAAGTCTGGTCACTTCCTCGAAGGTATCTGGATACTGGCCAACAACGGGAATTCCTGCTAACTCGTCATGTGGGATGTCGAGGGAATTTAGAAAACTAGCCATCACCTCATCACTAGGTAGGCCACCAAACCCTACCCTCCTCTCATCATCCGCCCTAATAGTCGTCGAAAATCCCTCACAGTCTACCACCACTCCATACCTTTGAAGCCAATCGACTCCCAAAATAATGTCAAACCCAGTAAATCCCAAGACAAAGCAATCATAAGCAAACATACATCCATGACTCGATAAAACCAAATTTTGACAAACCATACTTAGGCTAGTCGAACCACCAATCGGGTTCATCACCGCTAAGGGTCTATCGACTATCTCGGGTTCCAGTCCCAACCTATCTACCAGGTCAATAGATATGAAGGAACGGGAAGCCCCATTATCAAACAATACTCGAACATGAACATCATAAACAGAAAGCACACCTTGAATGACGACATTCTTTCCTTTGTCTGCCGCAGTTGGGGCATTCGATGGAGAAGGAACAACATTAAGAGCATATGCTTTCACAATCTGCTTCTCTTTAGGGGGTTGCAGACATTTATCCTTGTGATGTCCCACTTGGCCGCAGTTGAAGCACTTCCTGTCTGCTGGCTTTGCTCGACATTCTATAGCATAGTGGCCCTTCTTGCCACAACTAAAGCACTCAACATCTTTCTTACTCTTCTTCTTTCCGTCCATAGTCTGATTCTGTTTCCTTTTATTCTAAGAATTATTCGTGCCTCCACCGCTTGCATGCAGCTTTGGCCCCACTGCAGATGCAACAACGACTTCAGTCTTGGGCTTAGGATAAAGGCTCTCTGATCTTAGTGCTTTGCCAACAATCGATTCAAAAGTCTCATCAATATGGCTTATAAGCCTTTCCCCCAAGTACTGATCTAAGCCTGTTATGAACTTCTCATTCTTCTTCTCGGGAGTGTCAATGAGGGATAATCCATACTTCGATAAAGTATCGAACTCAACAATATACTCCGAGACTGCCCTACCATTCTGCTTAAGCTCCAAGAACTTCCTAAACAATTCTGATTTTTGAGCAGTTGGGATAAACTTGTCACTGAATCGGGCCTCAAACTAATCCCAAGTAATCTGATCCTCAGAGGTAGCTGCCTTAATAGCATTCCACCAATTCATAGCCCGTCCTTACAGCTGACGGGATGCTAGCTTCCTCTTATCGCGTCTTCGATTCCCAGATCCTCGAAGATACGCTCACAACTATCAAGCCAATCCTGAACTTCCGTAGCCGATTCTGTTCTATGGAACTGCTTCCCACCAAGATTAGTGTTGTCCTTACAAAGCTTGGCGAAATCGGCCCTAGGCGCCTACACCACTGCACCACCACTATTTGTAGCATTAGGAGCTGCCCTCTGAACATCCCTAAGCATTTCTCTCATGAAGTCAGTGAACATGGTCCTCATATCAGGAGCATTCCCATTATTAGCTCCTCTACCAGTGTCCCTCGTATGTCGGCTCATCTTTCAATCTGTAAGGAGAAAACGATTAACCATCGCTTCAGTGGTGCCGGTGCAGTACGACTCCATCCTTAGATATACTAATAGTACATATATAGCTTTCGAAAACCAAAATATCACAAACATGCGCTCTCATATACGTATAGTATCTCTTCCTGGTGTCTTTCCCTAGGTTAACTACGCAACCTAGAGCTCTGATACCAAGTGTGACGGCCCGCCCCGCACCAGCCGAAATTTCCAATGGATGTGCGTTGTGCTAGTGTCCAACTAGCACGGGATGGTCGCCAAAGAAAGGAAAAGGAGTTTTGAACTAACAAGGAACCTGTAGAATGTCTCACAGCGCATGGGATGAAATATAATAATAACATAACTTTGACATAAAACAGGTGAGACAGTGCACAAGCTGAAAACTAAACCATCATAGCAGCGGAAAATCCAAAATACAACTTATATTCCACATCATCATTATTACAACTTTTAAAACTGTCTCTAAAGCAAAATAAGAAAGGTAAACTACTAATGCCCAAAGTAGTGACCAGCAGCGACACAGGGAAAATATATGTATATATCATACATGGAAGCCTCCTGCTCGTCTCCGGTACAGCTACTCGTGCATACCACCTAACCTGTCTCTAGTCTTCCCGTTTAAGAGCACCCAGAGTAATAAGAAGAGACATAAAACTCTGGGTCATACAAAAGTCTGGTGTGAGCGATAAGCAACAAAACAGAACAATAACAAGCATACTAAACCATACCTGAACTTGGACCTGCAACCAAAGAGTTAGCACACATATGTATAATACTCTAAGGTGACACTAGCATATTGTGTAAAGATACAGGGGTGGGGTGTGCATGTCATAATGTTGGCAAACAATCAAGCATAACAACCATCCTCACATCTCTCACTCAGTGTGTAAAGCATATGATATCCACCGCTTTGACCACCCAATTTCTTTGCTATGATCACTCTGCCCATGGACTCATAGTGGCTCCACTCCACATATCCATAGCCACTAATCCTTTGCTATGTCTACTCTGCCCCATGAAGTCATGACGACTCCACTGCATTGGCTTATAGACATGCTACGATCACTCTGCCCCATGGAGTAATAATTACCCCACTTCACTGATCCGTAGCCTAACATCTGTCTTGGTGGTGAATCAAAGTTATAGACGTCGATAACCCCTTAGTACACGTCCCGCAGCAAAGCCCAACTCATGAAGTTAACTTGTTGGTTCCCAACTGGTTCCTGAGTAAAACTTCCCATTTGGGCTACCTTTGCATCTCGGGTTTTAGTCATCATCTTGGTTCGATCTTCATCCAGTCCGGTTCGGTCCTCCAGAAGTGGTTTGCCTCGTGGTACCCACTCCGGGTCGGTTCGTGATACACACCAATTCATGAGCTCCTTCATCAGCTTGGGTCCTGGAAGCGGTTCGGTTCATGACTTCCCTTTGGTTCGGTTCGGAGCTGGCTTCCTGGTTCGTGGGGCTTCTTGATTAGCTCATGAGTGCATCGGTTTGGGTTCGTGATGAAGCAACCAGCTTGGTGAAGCTTCAGTTCGTGGAGGGCATCTGGGTCGGTTCAGTCATGGTCTTCTAATGCGAATGGGTCGGTTCATGACCACCATTCACAAGCGGGTCGGGTCGTAGGATGCTCTACGAGTGGGGTCGGGTCGGATCCGATCCTATTTGCTGCACTTTTCCTGCAACTTTTCCAGCAACTGTTTTACACCACATGACGACTTTTTCGACCATTTTAACTGTTCTATGCAATCACAAATCATACCAAAAAGTAATAGCAACATGTATAATCATCCACAAACATCAAAACAACAATTTAACATGTGTACACGGATCAAGCATACCCAAAAACCCATGTTTTCCCTTAATCCCCCTTGATCACGTTTAAGCATACAATTAGAAAAGCTTATCCAAATTAGACCGAATTTCTATTAGAGCCCTAAAATAATATTTTAGAATTTTACAATTTTTTCCAGAATTTTCTGAGCCATTATTTGGCTAATTATCATTAATCACCCCTAATTAGCCGTAATTAGTGAAAAACAATGCAAATCACTCACCTTAGCCACAAATAAAATATCAAATCTGAAAACTCCACTGTTCGGGTCGAATTCTAATGCCTACCAGCAGCTCCAACTCTGATTTGGTGCCATTTCTCCTTGATTTGACGTAGATTAGCTTAATCCTTGATTAGAGAGCGATTTGGGATGAAATTAGAAGGTGGAGGCCATTGTTAAGGTTGAAGAGATAAAAAGTGGAAGATTAAAAATGATAAAAACTGAACTCCCTAGCCCTATCAGCTCTCCAATAAACCTAATTCAGAAATAGGTTATGGGCCTAGCTGCTAATCACCCTAATTAGGCCCGGTTAAGCTGTTTTTCACCTTCTAAACCTTAATTCAGCCATATCTCCCAAACGGTATGTCCGTTTGATCAATGTGACCACTCTACGGAAAGATAAACCATCTTCTGGATCTAATTGAAGGGGTTTCAGGTCAAAAGTCCTTACCAATCAAAAGTTATAGGTGAAACAAAATTTTCCACAGGCAAAATGGTCATTTAAAAATTGGCAAAAATCATGAACATGGTAAATGACCCAAATAGTCGTTTTCCAAAGTTACACGAATATACGACCTCATACGAAAAAGAAATAAATATTCTACGATCCTCCAATGCGTAGAATGCGGGTCGTTACAAGGACTTTCTCTTTCAACTTGGATTTGGACTTTCTGAAATGTACCGCTTTGACTTACTTTCTACTATGTTATGGCTTACTATATGGGATATGGTTTTATATTATTTCACTCCCTTATTTTGCATTATGAGACAGGTTTGAGATACTTGGTTTTTCATGTTACTGGTTTTATAATGTAACTTGTTTTGAGACGATGTTTTCTTTTCAATAATAAAATTGAAAATTTCTGTTGCTTATTTTATATCTGTCTTTTGAATTTCTGTACTGCTTAATTATTGCGCTTCATGAAACTTAATGCAATCTTTTGTGAGTGACATTAATGGATGTGGGGTGTCACATCTGTATCAGATTTGAAGGTTGCAAGATCGGAGAAAAGTTTTGAAAATAATTGTTTTCAAAAGCAGTATTTTCAAATAAAAACTTGTTTTTGAAAAAAATATCCCCACAAGCCATATTCAATATTCTCTCGATCTCTTGTTGTATCTTTTTTTCTTCTCCTCTCAGCATGTCTGGGGCACCCGATCTTCCCAAAGGCATTCACTACCGACGTGGTTCTGTAGGTATCTTGAGGCTACGGCACCTGCCGGTGGACAAGGAGATGCCCCATCCCTAGAAGCAGTCACAGTGTAGCTCGACCTCTATAAGTAGATAACTTTTCTAAGCTATATAAAGACTTTTGCGCTATGGGAGGAAAACATTGCGTGATACCGAGAGCTTTGTTGAGTCACGGAATTGGTTAAGAGAAATGGATAACGTGTTTGGTCTTTTTGAGCTTGATGATATAAGGAAGATACAGTTGACCTCATGGAAACTGATGGACGAAGCTTCCTATTGATGGGAAGTAACGCAAGTAGGACAACCAATAGCTACTTGGGATGAAACTAGGTAGAGATTCGAGATGAAATTCTTATCTCAGGCGGAAGAAGGATTATAGATAGAGATATTTTTGGCTTTGAAGAAAGGGGACATGTCCGTTAAAGATTATGTTAATAAGTTTAATCAACTGGTGAGCTCTGGTCTGGACTTGGTGAATACACCCCATAAGAAGGCTCTTAGGTTTGAGAGAGGGTTGAATCAGCCTCTCTAAGGACTTGCATTATCTCATATACCGATGGTGGCGACGTTTGAGAGATTGGTTGGCATGGCTCTAATGCATGAAGATGGCACGGATGAGAAGAAAGACAGCAAGGCTGAGGAAACACTGGCTAAGGGTGAGAAAAAGAAATGGTGGCCCAAGAAGGAAGCATAAATGAAAGGAGGAAAGTCTTATAAGGCTCAGATCAAGAAAGATATCAAGTGTCATGGTTGCGGAGCTATGGATCATTTTGTGAAAGACTGTAGAAAGACAAAGAGATCCTGCTTTAATTTTGGTCAAGTGGGACATTTCACTAAGCAATACCCTAGCAAGTAAGAACAAGGGACAGGAACATCTGGACAAGTACATGCTCTTGAGGTTAGTGTACCTGATCGAGGTAGGAAAATCACGATTGAAGGTTTACATTCATTTATACTAGTTCTTTAGTAGACAGTCTAGACCTTAATACTAGTATAGTCTCTGATCCTGTAGTGGTCCCAAACCCCATAGGAGGTACGGCTCATTTATCCATGATATGTAGGGGTTTGAGAATTTCTATCTTGGGAGTCAAGTTTGAATGCGACGCATACGCCCTGGGCTTTATGGGTTATGATTTAATTCTAGGAATGGATTGGCTAGCCATGTATGGCGTCATTCTTGATTATGAAAAGAGAGCAATTAGACTTCTTACTTTCCATGGTAGAACTCTCAAAATTTCCTGTGACCCATGGGGGTCGGTGATGCTCGGTTTCCTAGATTCGCTTGATACTTCTATTGATGGATTACGATCCGTACCCATAGTCAGGAATCATCCAGGCATGTTTAACAAAGTTAACGGACTACCTTCAAGGAATGAGATAGACTTACGGATTTATATGGTAGAGAATGCAAAGCCAATTGCTTTACCAGTGCGCCGCATGGCTCTTAGACAGAGGTTGGAGCTCAGCGAGCAAGTAGGGGAGCCATTCGAGAAAGGATTTATTAGGAGAAGCATATCGGAATGTGGAGCTCTAGTCGTCTTTCCAA
The DNA here is from genome assembly GCA_030737875.1 of Allium sativum. NCBI lineage: Eukaryota > Viridiplantae > Streptophyta > Magnoliopsida > Asparagales > Amaryllidaceae > Allium > Allium sativum. The sequence goes on from CM060913.1 coordinate 43,611,814, forward strand.
CTAATACGGATGGATCACTTCGTCTATGCGTGGATAGGGAACTGAATAAGCTTACCAAGAAGAATAGGCACCCACTTCGAAGGATTGACGACTTTTTTGATCAGCTAGTAGGCACATTAGTTTTCTTGTAGATGGATTTGGCAACGGGATTTCATCAGCTGAGGGTGGCAAAGGAGGTATTGATAAGACTGCTTTCAGAACTCCAAATGGTTTATTTGAGTGGCTGGTAATGCCTTTTGGGCTAACCCATGCACCCACCTATTTTTTGGACTTGATGAGTAGGGTGTTTAGAGAGTTTCTGAACAAGTTCACGGTGATCTTTGTGGATGACATTATGAACTTCTCAAAAATGAGGAGGAGCATGCCCAACACTTAGGAGAAGTTCTACGCACTTCCATATTACATCAACTCAAGGAAAAAAAAATTATGTGTCAGTTTTGGAGAAAGGAAGTAAGGTGCCTAGGGCATATGGTCTCCAAGGACGGGATAGCAGTGGACCCCGCCAAAACCGTCGCAGTTCAAGATTGGAGGGCTCCAAAGGCTGCGATGTAGTGAGAAATTTTCTAGGGTTGGCGGACTATTATAGAAAGTTTATCAAGGAATTTGCAAGGATATCAGCCCCACTCACCCGATTGACAAAAAAGAACTTTACTTTTTTGTGGAGCATTGATTGTGAGGTTGCCTTTCAGGGATTGAAAAGAGCTCTGACAATAGCCCCAGTTTTGACTCTCCCCGATGGTAGCAAGATGTTCACGGTCTACACAGATTTTTGTGGCATAGGGCTTGCTGCCATTCTGATGTAAGAGGGAAGGGCATTATGTTATGGTAGTAGATAGTTGAGAGTTCATTAGAAGAACTACCCTACCCATGTTCTAGAGTTGGCTGCTATAGTGTTCGCATTGAAGTCTTGGCGACATTGTCTACTTGGGGAGAGATTTGAGCTATACACAGATCATAAGTTGCTCAAATACTTATTCTCACAGAATGATCTCAACCTAAGGCAACAACGGTTGATAGAGTTCCTAGCGTCCTACGATTATGAGATAGCTTATACCTCGGGCAAGGCTAATGTAGCGGCGGATGCGTTGAGTAGGAAGAGGATGACTTTGAGTCCTTTATTCGTATAGAGGCAAAGCTTAGAGTATATCTCGACCTATGATTTTAAGCCATCTACGGATTTCACATTGGGATTGTTAGCATCATTGGAGGTGCGACATACTCTATTGGAGCGTACAGGATCTATGCAGCAGGAGGACCCGCAGATATCAGACATCTTGGATAGGCTTGGTAGAGGAGAGACTTCTAGTCACCTAGCTAGATACACTGTGGACGAGAAAGGGTAGTGCAACAACCCAGCTGGAATGAGCCTAAATTTTGACCTAGAAAAGGCCCATCAAAACTTAGAGCCATTCTAAATGTGTCGTTGGTTCTTGTAAGGAATTACATTTGCATATATAATACATATATATATACTTCAAATGGAAATCTCACACAGCGAAAAGAGAAAATATAATACTAAAATAAGATGTACCACTGTATTTAAAAATCACAGAATTCCAACACAACAATTAAGTTTACGTCTATTCCATAGGTACATCAAATGATTCATTCTCAAATGTTTCCATTACAAGTAAAGCAATAACAACTAATAATAGCATGACAACTTGGTCTTCTTCTTCTTCATCTCCCATCATAATTTCGTCTATGATTCCAAATAAAAGTATCCTTGATTAGGCAGAGAATGAAGGCAGCCCAAGACCATCAAAAATCGTATGCCGATAAGTGAAGGAGGGAACTTGAGTTCAATGTTGGAGATTGGCATTCGTAAAAGTATCCCCTCTCCTTAACATATAATATTTCCTGCATTTTATTGTCCAAATTCATTTGCTTGCAACTTCTTCATACATTAACCGTTTTCAGCATATTATATATGATAATGAATCAGAATTTCGCCACGAATACAAATAAAAGATTTCCGTAGACAAATTCCTAAAGCTAAAAAATCTCATTTTCCAGCCTTATTATTAAATTGTTTTACTTTTATTTATTGTTAATACTTATGTATTTAATAGGGTGTTACAGGTGGCTAAAATGATATGAAAGGCTATCTGCCCCTAGGATTGGGGAATTGCTATAGGCAGTGCTTGAGGAAGCTCATCATTCTCGGATGACTATCCATCCGGTTGGTGACAATATGTATCGAGATATGAAGCTAGTTTTCTTTTGGATTGAAATGAACAAGGATGTGGTGGAATCTGTAGCTCGATGTTTGACTTGCCAGCGAGTAAAGGCCGAACAAAGGAAACCTAGCGGATTGCTTCAGCCCTTGGATGTCCCACAATGGAAGTGGAAGAGTGTCTCTATGGATTTAACAGATGGATTTCCCAGATCGAGGAAGGGCAATACGAGGATTTGGGTGATAGTGGAGAGACTTGCGAAGAGCGCTCACTTTATTCCTGTCAGGTGTAAGAGGATGACAGCTTGGCAAGCATTGGTATATCTTCGAGAGATAGTCCGAATTCATGGGGTACCTTCCAGTACAGTAATCGATCGTGACTCCATCTTCACTATTGAGTTCTGGAAGTGCTTATATAGGGCATTAGGTACACAACTACGTTTGAGAACGGCATACCACCCTCAGACCAATGGACATACCGAGAGGGTGAATAGAGTTATTGAGGATCTTCTGAGACTGTGTATCCTAGATTTCAGAGGGACCTGGGAGGAACATCTCCCATTGATTGAGGTTTCCTACAACAATAGTGATTAATCGAGCATAGGCATGGCACATTTCAAAGCATTATATGGACGACCTTGCAAATCATTGACTTGTTGGCGGGAGTCTACAGATAGACTTCTACTTGGACCTGAGACAATTTGAAATACATCCGAGAAAATTGATCTTATCCGCCGAAGAATAAAAGCAGCTTAGGATAGGTAAAATCACATGCCGATAAAAGGAGGACCGACTTGGAATTTGAAGTGGGGGATATGGTCTTCATTAAAGTTCCACCGATGAGGAATGTAGTTCGTTTTGGCTCAGTAGGGAAGTTGTCCCTGAGATTTGTACGGTCATTCCCTATAGTGGAGATGATAACTCAAATGGCCTATAGGATCAGACTAGTAAGCGTACATGATGTATTTCACATTTCCCACTTGAGGAAATGTTTATATTATGCAGCAGAGATAGTGGATCCAAGCACACTTGAGGATGTGGAAGTTGAGATGGAAGCATTGGTGAAAATAGTTTCCACTCATATTCTTGGATCATAGGTTAAGAAGCTACACAACAAAGAAATTAGATTGGTGAAGGTACAATGGGGAGAAGACCGCAAAGATGCAACACAGAAACCTGAGGATAGGATTCACGCTTCTTCCCCTTTTCTTTTTGAGAGTATGTTGTTGACTTCTTTTCCAAGCTTTTGCTTTGCATTTTCTTCTATCATTCAAGTATGTTTATCCTATCATTCGAACCTTTGATCCTTAGGTAGAATCCAATGATTGAAAACATGTGTTTGAGACATGTTATGATTGATGGTTGCAAGTGAATGCAAGTGGTTGCTTGTGGATGCATATACACACACTAGACACTAGATCGGCTCAAGCACTTACATATTGCATATGGCTGTGTGTGCATTTTAATTTTCTATGGATGGAAATGGGTGAATCATCATATGGATGTTGCATTTTGATGAATGATTGTGCACACGTATAGAGTTTATATGTTATATTAGGGTTATTTTTATACGTCTTAGATGCATGTCAAGAACATATATTGCATTAAGGAGGTCAACTGAATTAGTCGACAACCTGATTTTCACATTAATGTAAAGACATATACACACAACAACTTTGCTTATGTTCATACAAGCATTAGAAATTCTTAAGGACAATGGATGCCAGTGGATGATGGATGAGTAGATAGTCGTAGATGTTTGTTAGAATAACAATTCCTCTTAGCTTAGAGATTTCGAGGATGAAATCCCTAAAGTAGGGGATAATTTAATACACTATAGTCATACTGTAAAGACAATAAAATTGGTATTACTTAATTAAATATTCAAAATTAAGTAAAACCGGCTTTACTGTTTCGTTCGTCTCGGGATTTTGGTTCAGATGGACCCCAAGTTTGCGTAAATCATACGACGTAGGAAGAAGTTATGAGTATAAGAAGTTTTTATACATATAAGAAGATTATACCGGCATAAAATTAGATTATTTCAAACCAGAAATCAATGCGCGGGAACCAACGTTCACGGGGCGACCCATGCCCTGTCTGGGTCGACCCTTGGGTCGACCACCAAGATCCAGGTCGGAATCTGAATTCTGTAAGTAGACTACTTCGTTAGCTAGATTCGTTCGCTAATTCAGTGCTACGTGTATGACTTAGATTGAAAGCCTAATATATAAAGGTTAAGATTAGCTCTGTAAATCTATAAATAGGTGGCTCTCTCTCGTTTCAATGCACATGATTATTCTTTATATCCTCTTCCACCATGAATCTATTCAAAAATAAAAATATATAATGGGGAGATGCCGCTAAAGCCTAGATCTACAGAGATAATTAAAAATACAAGAACTGCATACAACAATAGAAGGGATAATGTAACAACCCGAAAATCTGGGCCAGTTTAAAATTTTTATTTTAGCAATTTTAGCGAATTTTGTTTATTTAAAATGAATTATTTTAAATAATATCGACGAGAAATTTATTTAGAATATAATTCGAACGTATATATTATATACGTCATTGTTAGAATATATAATATTTATATATAATTATAAATAAAATTGAAAATGGCGCGGTAGTTCGATAATTCGATTTCAAACTTCATTTGAATGTACCGGGTGCAAAACAATCCGGATTTTAGTGAAACCAAAACATTAGGATCTAATTGATAATATCTTTCCAACGAATCCGACCAATCGAAATTTGATGCCGGGAATCAAAAGATATGTCCAGTTGAAAATTCTGAATAGTCGCTATGGAATTCAGGCCCTTAAAAATGGACATTTTGCAAACGACCTCGGATTTCGACGAAACCAGTTTTATTGGGTCCGTGATGTTAAGTTATTGCTAGGTTTCAAATTTCATAATTTTCCGAATCAATATGTGAGCGTGGCAAAGGAAAACACGTTTGACCAGTTTCAGTTGATTTTAATCGACTGGAAATTGGCCATTTTTCAAATGGTCTCAGAATTCGACGAAACTAGTTTTGTTAGGACCGCATCGTCAATACGAAGCTAGAAAATATTTTTCGAGAATTTTTAGAGTTAGTATGTGACCCCGGTAATTTAAAATGTACGTTTAAAATTCAATATAGTGATTTAAATGTAAATTCAAAGGAAACTGATCGAAACAGTCGAATCAACCTACGATACATATCCCATTGTGTTCGGAATGGGGGCAATATGCTATGGACGACAGGCGGTGGGCCTCGTTTCGAGGTCGTATGTAAAAGTCAACCTTTTTACCAAAATTAAATAATTAATTAATAAAAAAAATATTATTTTAATTTTCTCCCCCCTTTTCCTTCTTCATTGGCCCCCCGATTCACAATTCAGAAACGAAATAAAAAAAATAAAAAAATAAAACCTAAACCTACAGTCGCCGCCCCCGTAAAGACCTCGACGCCGACGAGACTTCGCCGCCGCCCTCCTCCATTCGAACCGCACCTCCCTGAGCACCACCTCACCTCCCTGAGCACCACCTCACCCCGAAGACCCCATCCCTCGCTCACCAGAACCCCTCGCGACGCAATCGAAGCAGCACCCCGCCGAAGAACACCATCGAACAACCCACGAAGCCGCCGACGCTCCTTCTTCTTCCCCCCTTTCTTCGCAGCCATCGGTGAGAATGTAATTTAGCTTATTTTTATTTTTATTTTATTTTTGTTTTGCTAGTTTCTGTTTTTTTATGATATAAAAACTGATTTAAAGAAAATATAAAAACTGATTTTTAAAGAAATAAATAAAACTGATTTTATTTTAAAGGTTTGAACTTTGAAATAGAAAAGGCGAAATCCTTATTTTAGAAAAGGTGAAATCTTTATTTTGAAAAGGCGAAATTTTTATGTAGAAAATAGCGTGATAAAAATAGAATTTTTATCTATATGATAGCGAAGAAAAAAATTCGATTTCATATATGATTGCGAATTAAAAATATGATTTTTATATATTGAACTTCGAATTAAAAATATGATTTTTATATATTGAACTTCGAATTAAAAATATGATTTTTATATATTGAACTTCGAATTAAAAATATGATTTTTATATATTGAATAGTGAAATAAAAATTCGATTTTTTTTACAGGTATGAAGCAATTATAAAAATATGATTTTTTAAATTTAAAGTGAATAAATAAAAATGTGATTTTTATTTTAAAGACATAAAAATATAAAAATGTGTGATTTTTATATATGTAGTGGCTACGGGCAACGAAGATGACGAAGATGCGATAGCGATGAAGATTTCTATCAATGAAGTGCCGTGGAGCTAGGATAGCTATAGGTGAGAATTTCTCACCTTTCAATTTCTTTTTCTAGTTATATATATATACTAGGATGCAGACGGTGCTTAGTAGCACCCGACACAATCGTCCACAGACCATGGACTTGTTTGTTTGACTGTTTGGTGATTGATTGCGATATTGGTTTGAATGTGGTTTGTGGTGTGAAAAATCGAATCGATAAATTGGTAAGGATTAGACGTGCGCCGTTATAAGGCAAAGGAGTAAGGCTAGGTTAGACTCTTACTCCAAATTTTGTGGTTTGCATAACGAAAGTGATTTGATGGATATGGGTATGGCGGTGGCCATTATTAGACCGGGGACAAGGCTAGGCCTTATCCCGTTTCTATCATAGCGCCGTTATGCCGCCGAAATTTTCTAAAATATGTTAGAAAAATAAAAATATCATTTTTATTAGAAATGAATAAAATAACATATTCATTTACAAATCAAAACGATTTGTTGATGTACACCCATTTGACTGATATAGATTGGGTCGATAAATTTTACACATCGCCCAACTGCACAAATAAAATCTGTGTTTGATTGTTTGAAACCCCACACGGGTGTTGGGATGAAATTTGAAGTTCACTCATCCTGATTTATTAAATATGTCGGTCGGTTGATTGACATGCTGTTTTAAGCGTTAGATATCTATATTTGATGCTTATACAGTGTAGTGCACTTTGGTTGATGGTTGATTATTTTTCCATGCTATTATACATGTGTTGTATGAAAATCCATATAATTAACTTTATATGGGAATTGATTGGGCCTCATTCCAGTTTTAAAATAGAAATATTTGAAATAGAAATATTTGAAATAGAAATATTTGAAATAGAAATATTCGAAACGGAATATTTGAAAATATCAATATATGAAGCCGTGTTGATTAGATTGACGCCATTTTGACGTGAACGATATTTATATCGATTTTATTCATTTTAAAATGAATATTAAAAAGTAATTTTGAAAACGATTTCGAAATGAATTGAAGTGAAAACGATTTCGAAATGAATTGAATTGAAAACGATTTCGAAATGAATTGAATTGAAAACGATTTCAAAATGGATTGAAAACGATTTCGAAATGAATTGAATTGAAAATGATTTCGAAATGAATTGAATTGAAAACGATTTTGAAATGAATTGATTTGAAAACGATTTCGAAATGAATTGAATTGAAAACGATTTCGAAATGAATTGAATTGAAAAAGATTTCGAAATGGATTGAAAACGAATTCGAATTAAATTGAAATTTGAATTGAAATTTGAATTGAATAGAAGTGAATTTTAAAACGAATTTATAGAGAAGAATTCAATTTTGATTTGAATTGAAATGGAAGTTGAAATTGCTTTTGAAACGAATTTCAAACTATTTATATAATTCGTTTTAAATAGAAATCGACGATATATATATTATATATATTATATATATAATATAATGGCCTGAATAGAACGCGCCGCGCCGCGGCAGTTCGTGAATTTCGACCATTTATTTCAAACGGACATAACGGGAGATCCGACCGTCGGATTCTCCTAAAACCGGAACCGTTGGGTTCGTATCGAAAAGAGCTTTCTAATGAATATTAGAAATTTGAAATCTAACGGTTGGATTTGGAATTATGTCCAAATCAAATTCGAAAAAGGTCGCTGTAAGTGCAGTTCGATGGCCATTGATGGAAATCGACTGTACGGTCCTTGATAAAATTATTAAAAATAGTAATAATTTGTGTAAAATCATAAGAAATGATTTGGGAAGAATTGGGATGAAAAACTCCATATTTGAAAAGATAAAAATAGATTTTTATCGAAATGAACTAGTTTTGAACTAGAAATATAATTCTATTTAATTTTAAATAAATAAATTGAATTTAAAAAGGGTTTTGAAAATAACCAGAATATCCAATGATTGCATTGGAGTGGATTTGAATCGAAATTGTCTTCGGAATATTTCGATGTTGGAATTCGTGATTATACAGGTGTTGTTATGGAAATTTGAAAGATATATATTTATATCGTTATTTCCAATATGACATTTGTTAGTCGTAGAATTCGATATTGAATATAAGCCGATATATTTTCTATTCAGAGCCTTGTATTGAATATCGAATGTGATTTGGGTTTGTCGAGAATGGTGTCTTCACTAACACTGTTCTTGAACCCAGTTGAGAAAAGGTTAAATCTTTTTATTTAGATTTAATGAAGTGTACCAATTAAATAATATTTAATTGGAATTGAATTGATATTTATTTTTGGGTTTATCATGAACAGTGTTTTAAATAACACTCGTTCTTTAACCCGATAATTAATGAATGTGACTTTGGGTTTATCGTGGACCGTGTTTTAAATGACACTGATTCTTTAACCCAGTTAATGATTAAAACTAAGTGGAGTTTTAATGAATCTTTAATTAGATTGAAATAATCGAGAATGGAGTATCACCAGTTTTGCTCCAGGCGATAGTTAAATCTTTAATTAGATTTGAACGTGAAATGGTAATTGAATTTACCGATAACACTGTGGTGTTAGATATGAAGTATTACCAGTTTTACTTCATGGGATAAATAGGTTGGGATTGGGAAATTAAAACAAATGATTACTTCGGTAAGTTTCGTTAATCCCGGCTAGTTGAATCGAAATTCAAAAGTAGATTAAAGAATAAATTCAAGAATTTATCTTTGATAAGATTAATGGGAACCTTTCCCTATGAATGTGAAATTTAGAAACTAACTGTCGGTTAGCTAAGCAGAGTGGTTTTTTGGATATTGATCTGATGTTGGTTTCGGCCTTCGGGGTTAATATTTGGGGAATTATTCTCTTGATTAATTTACGGTTAGTGACTGATGAATTGGAATGAGGCGTATGTTGTGTTTGTGTAACACTTATTTAAAATATACGCGAGTTATTCGGAAAGACCGGGTTTATCCCATTCTGAATAACTGATACGACGATAAGTCGAAGATGAAGACGATGGTCGAAGACCGGAGGTCTTCACGTCGTTTGGGTGATAACTGATGATCTTGATTGGGCTGTACACCCAAGAAGATGGAAACAGTTGGTGATCGTCCAGACGTACTTGGAGATCGATGGATGTGCGGGGTACTAGGTGCCTCCGGTTTCGTTCAGACCCAGAACGGACTTGTAAATGGACTGTGTGTCTGACATTGGATTTTAGTCCGTGTGATTGATCTCTATTAAATATATATCTGTTTGGCGGCGGAGAATTTATTCTCTTGCTTAACGCCCTTCTCTGAGACGTACGAGCTCAGGGGTTATATATTGATGGATATCAATCGCATGGATTGAATTGCCTGTGTGGCATGCTAAGATGCAAATGATCAAGGCTTCTGTTGAAAAGCAAAGTCTTGTGGTTGATGATCGAAGCACGGCCTTTGTGGCGTAGCTTTGTGTAACGTTGATTCGCGAGTATCACACCCGGTATGAATCAAAAACGGGAGACGGACCTCAGGGAGGACATGCGTTTCTTTCTAGTTAGGAGTGGCGTCAGTGCTTGAACTGGCTGACGAGTTTGACTCCTGTGGATGTTACTTATTATTACTTGCTGAAAAGCGAGGCGCCTCGTGATATCGGTTTCGGCCGATGCTTCTGGTCGGCTGACGGGCCAGATTTACGCCCCAAAGGGCGGGGAAACGTAGTGTTCAGGCATAATAATCCACATCGGTGGACCGGCCCTGACGATCCAAGGGGCAGTTGCGGCTGTTCCTGAGGGGCGGACTAGAGCGTCTCGAATCGGTTGAGGATCTTGCCCCTAGCCTCGGTTCATACCATAAATGATAACCCAATTTCCAATACGTGTATTGCGGTTTTAATTGTAGAACTAGTATGGCGACATGATATATGGTACCCATGCCGCCTATGATTGATACTTATGATTTGAAGTTGTTTTATACACTATGCACTTATAATAGTATCAAACGATTTGTTTTAACCGTATCAAGCATTCTTTGGCTGTTATAGGGGAAAACCCTATCCTCGGCTGCGTTGCATTGTGTGATGGGACCTGGGTCTTATAACAGCTTCATTTTTCTTTATTTAGCATTGCGCTGTTTGTTTTATGCACTGGTATTCTTGGGAGGAAACCCGTTCCGTGTTATACGGCGTGGTCCCTTGATTTACCAAACTTTAAAAATAAAGATTAATAACTGTTTTAGTTCTCACACCAGTCCCATGACTGACCTGGAGTTTATTGTTTTAACCTAAACTCTGGGTGCCCCTATTTTGACATGGGCAGCTAGTAGTTTTGGTTTTGCAGATTTATATTCACAGGATCCTGGTTTACAGCTGGAATGATATCCGGAAAGCTTTGTATCCGTATATCTACTTCTAGTTGTGTATTGTATTATTTTCCGCTGCTATGTATTTAAATGTAATTTAAATCTCTGATATTTCTGTGTAATATTCATTTATACTCTGTATATTCTTGTAATCTGATGCATTGTTGTAATATACAGTGAAATGTTCTTTTATATGCGTTCTGTTGTGGCTTGTCCTCGAACTATCCGACGCTTTCCTTTACGGGGAAGTTTCGGGTCTTTACACGTGGTATCAGAGCTTTGGTTTACAAAGCTCAGAGAACAAGACACATTAGAACCGTACGAAAGAATTCATCAGATATTGGATTAGTAATATCCAATGAGAATGACTCGTTAGAGATGGGATCAGTAGTATCCTAGAACGAGTGTGAAGAGTATATTTTTCAAATGAAAACAAATTTTGTTTTGAAAATTTAAATCAATTATTCGTATTTGATTATTTATTTTATATTGATGTGGACAATCCAGTATATATATAGATTTTGCGTATACGTCTGATCCGCGTGTATTCAAAGTTTTAATATATTGGATAGATATAGAATCACACTCTAGTCGCCCGAAGATGATTCTGATGATAGTTCGAACATCATCAGAATTGGTATTCGTGTTTCGAAGGTGTGATATCTATATATTTCCTATTGGCTGGTGTGGGAACCAAAAATTAGATAGGGCCTATTGTTGTGATTTGGCATCAAAAATGTGATTTTTGGCATATGTATCAAAATTATGAATTTGAAACTCTAATTCACTAATTGATTGATGTTTGTGTTGTTTGTTTATTTGGTTGATAATTTTGAACCATTATGCCTAATAGGATCAAATATTGAACTATATTGAAAATTGGTTGTATTTGCTCGCATATACATATACTTACATTGAACAGGTCATAGCAAGGAGGCTAGAGCAGAGAATAAAATTTGTTTGCCCGACAAATAGGTACATGTTTGATACATAATTTACTGTTTTGTTTGGGTGATGATGATTTTATGAGCCTATTGGCTAGCCGCTTGGCTTTTTCTTTTTCTTTTTGAGATCTGAAGGACCGGGGAAGCTATTTGAAATTCCCCGATGCTCCCGGTGCAGGGGAGGTTATGGCGAATTTTTTCAAAAATTTAGGGTGTTAGCCAAATTTTTTGAAATTTTGAAAATTCTCAGAAACTGAAAAGTTGGAGGACGGAAGCCTGACCGATCGTAGAGTTGATTAATCAAACCACTTTCGACTTTGTTCCTTTTCGGGGACGAAAAGTTTTAAGTGGGGGAGATTGTAACAACCCGAAAATCTGGGCCAGTTTAAAATTTTTATTTTAGCAATTTTAGCGAATTTTGTTTATTTAAAATGAATTATTTTAAATAATATCGACGAGAAATTTATTTAGAATATAATTCGAACGTATATATTATATACGTCGTCGTTAGAATATATAATATTTATATATAATTATAAATAAAATTGAAAATGGCGCGGTAGTTCGATAATTCGATTTCAAACTTCATTTGAATGTACCGGGTGCAAAACAATCCGGATTTTAGTAAAACCAAAACATTAGGATCTAATTGATAATATCTTTCCAATGAATCCGACCAATCGAAATTTGATGGCGGGAATCAAAAGATATGTCCAGTTGAAAATTCTGAATAGTCGCTATGGAATTCAGGCCCTTAAAAATGGACATTTTGCAAACGACCTCGGATTTCGACGAAACCAGTTTTATTGGGTCCGTGATGTTAAGTTATTGCTAGGTTTCAAATTTCATAATTTTCCGAATCAATATGTGAGCGTGGCAAAGGAAAACACGTTTGACCAGTTTCGGTTGATTTTAATCGACTGGAAATTGGCCATTTTTCAAATGGTCTCAGAATTCGACGAAACTAGTTTTGTTAGGACCGCATCGTCAATACGAAGCTAGAAAATATTTTTCGAGAATTTTTAGAGTTAGTATGTGACCCCGGTAATTTAAAATGTACGTTTAAAATTCAATATAGTGATTTAAATGTAAATTCAAAGGAAACTGATCGAACCAGTCAAATCAACCTACGATACATATCCCATTGTGTTCGGAATGGGGGCAATATGCTATGGACGACAGGCGGTGGGCCTCGTTTCGAGGTCGTATGTAAAAGTCAACCTTTTTACCAAAATTAAATAATTAATTAATAATAAAAAAATATTATTTTAATTTTCTCCCCCCTTTTCCTTCTTCATTGCCCCCCCCCCCCCGATTCACAATTCAGAAACGAAATAAAAAAAATAAAAAAAGAAAACCTAAACCTACAGTCGCCGCCCCCCTGAAGACCTCGACGCCGACGAGACTTCGTCGCCGCCCTCCTCCATTCGAACCGCACCTCCCTGAGCACCGCCTCACCCCGAAGACCCCATCCCTCGCTCACCAGAACCCCTCGCGACGCAATCGAAGCAGCACCCCGCCGAAGAACACCATCGAACAACCCACGAAGCCGCCGACGCTCCTTCTTCTTCCCCCCTTTCTTCGCAGCCATCGGTGAGAATGTAATTTAGTTTATTTTTATTTTTATTTTATTTTTGTTTTGCTAGTTTCTGTTTTTTTATGATATAAAAACTGATTTAAAGAAAATATAAAAACTGATTTTTAAAGAAATAAATAAAACTGATTTTATTTTAAAGGTTTGAACTTTGAAATAGAAAAGGCGAAATCCTTATTTTAGAAAAGGTGAAATCTTTATTTTGAAAAGGCGAAATTTTTATGTAGAAAATAGCGTGATAAAAATAGAATTTTTATCTATATGATAGCGAAGAAAAAAATTCGATTTCATATATGATAGCGAGTTAAAAATATGATTTTTATATATTGAACTTCGAATTAAAAATATGATTTTTATATATTGAACTTCGAATTAAAAATATGATTTTTATATATTGAACTTCGAATTAAAAATATGATTTTTATATATTGAACTTCGAATTAAAAATATGATTTTTATATATTGAATAGCGAAATAAAAATTCGATTTTTTTTACAGGTATGAAGCAATTATAAAAATATGATTTTTTAAATTTAAAGTGAATAAATAAAAATGTGATTTTTATTTTAAAGACATCAAAATATAAAAATGTGTGATTTTTATATATGTAGTGGCTACGGGCAACGAAGATGACGAAGATGCGATAGCGATGAAGATTTCTATCAATGAAGTGCCGTGGAGCTAGGATAGCTATAGGTGAGAATTTCTCACCTTTCAATTTCTTTTTCTAGTTATATATATATACTAGGATGCAGACGGTGCTTAGTAGCACCCGACACAATCGTCCACAGACCATGGACTTGTTTGTTTGACTGTTTGGTGATTGATTGCGATATTGGTTTGAATGTGGTTTGTGGTGTGAAAAATCGAATCGATAAATTGGTTAGGATTAGACGTGCGCCGTTATAAGGCGAAGAAGTAAGGCTAGGTTAGACTCTTACTCCAAATTTTGTGGTTTGCATAACGAAAGTGATTTGATGGATATGGGTATGGCGGTGGCCATTATTAGACCGGGGACAAGGCTAGGCCTTATCCCGTTTCTATCATAGCGCCGTTATGCCGCCGAAATTTTCTAAAATATGTTAGAAAAATAAAAATATCATTTTTATTAGAAATGAATAAAATAACATATTCATTTACAAATCAAAACGATTTGTTGATGTACACCCATTTGACTGATATAGATTGGGTCGATAAATTTTACACATCGCCCAACTGCACAAATAAAATCTGTGTTTGATTGTTTGAAACCCCACACGGGTGTTGGGATGAAATTTGAAGTTCACTCATCCTGATTTATTAAATATGTCGGTCGGTTGATTGACATGCTGTTTTAAGCGTTAGATATCTATATTTGATGCTTATACAGTGTAGTGCACTTTGGTTGATGGTTGATTATTTTTCCATGCTATTATACATGTGTTGTATGAAAATCCATATAATTAACTTTATATGGTAATTGATTGGGCCTCATTCCAGTTTTAAAATAGAAATATTTGAAATAGAAATAATTGAAATAGAAATATTTGAAATAGAAATATTTGAAATAGAAATATTCGAAATGGAATATTTGAAAATATCAATATATGAAGCCGTGTTGATTAGATTGACGCCATTTTGACGTGAACGATATTTATATCGATTTTATTCATTTTAAAATGAATATTAAAAAGTAATTTTGAAAACGATTTCGAAATGAATTGAAGTGAAAACGATTTCGAAATGAATTGAATTGAAAACGATTTCGAAATGAATTGAATTGAAAACGATTTCGAAATGGATTGAAAACGATTTCGAAATGAATTGAATTGAAAACGATTTCGAAATGAATTGAATTGAAAACGATTTCGAAATGAATTGAATTGAAAACGATTTCGAAATGAATTGAATTGAAAACGATTTCGAAATGGATTGAAAACGAATTCGAATTGAATTGAAATTTGAATTGAAATTTGAATTGAATAGAAGTGAATTTTAAAACGAATTTATAGAGAAGAATTCAATTTTGATTTGAATTGAAATGGAAGTTGAAATTGCTTTTGAAACGAATTTCAAACTATTTATATAATTCGTTTTAAATAGAAATCGACGATATATATATTATATATTTTTTATATATAATATAATGGCCTGAATAGAACGCGCCGCGGCAGTTCGTGAATTTCGACCACTTATTTCAAACGGACATAACGGGAGATCCGACCGTCAGATTCTCCTAAAACCGGAACCGTTGGGTTCGTATCGAAAAGAGCTTTCTAATGAATATTAGAAATTTGAAATCTAATGGTTGGATTTGGAATTATATCCATATCAAATTCGAAAAAGGTCGCTGTAAGTGCAGTTCGATGGCCATTGATGGAAATCGACTGTACGGTCCTTGATAAAATTATTAAAAATAGTAATAATTTGTGTAAAATCATAAGAAATGATTTGGGAAGAATTGGGATGAAAAACTCCATATTTGAAAAGATAAAAATAGATTTTTATCGAAATGAACTAGTTTTGAACTAGAAATATAATTCTATTTATTTTTAAATAAATAAATTGAATTTAAAAAGGGTTTTGAAAATAACCAGAATATCCAATGATTGCATTGGAGTGGATTTGAATCGAAATTGTCTTCGGAATATTTCGATGTTGGAACTCGTGATTATACAGGTGTTGTTATGGAAATTTGAAAGATATATATTTATATCGTTATTTCCAATACGACATTTGTTAGTCGTAGAATTCGATATTGAATATAAGCCGATATATTTTCTATTCAGAGCCTTGTATTGAATATCGAATGTGATTTGGGTTTGTCGAGAATGGTGTCTTCACTAACACTGTTCTTGAACCCAGTTGAGAAAAGGTTAAATCTTTTTATTTAGATTTAATGAAGTGTACCAATTAAATAATATTTAATTGGAATTGAATAGATATTGATTTTTGGGTTTATCATGAACAGTGTTTTAAATAACACTCGTTCTTTAACCCGATAATTAATGAATGTGACTTTGGGTTTATCGTGGACCGTGTTTTAAATGACACTGATTCTTTAACCCAGTTAACGATTAAAACTAAGTGGAGTTTTAATGAATCTTTAATTAGATTGAAATAATCGAGAATGGAGTATCACCAGTTTTGCTCCAGGCGATAGTTAAATCTTTAATTAGATTTGAACGTGAAATGGTAATTGAATTTACCGATAACACTGTGGTGTTAGATATGAAGTATTACCAGTTTTACTTCATGGGATAAATAGGTTGGGATTGGGAAATTAAAACAAATGATTACTTCGGTAAGTTTCGTTAATCCCGGCTAGTTGAATCGAAATTCAAAAGTAGATTAAAGAATAAATTCAAGAATTTATCTTTGATAAGATTAATGGGAACCTTTCCCTATGAATGTGAAATTTAGAAACTAACTGTCGGTTAGCTAAGCAGAGTGGTTTTCTGGATATTGATCTGATGTTGGTTTCGGCCTTCGGGGTTAATATTTGGGGAATTATTCTCTTGATTAATTTACGGTTAGTGACTGATGAATTGGAATGAGGCGTATGTTGTGTTTGTGTAACACTTATTTAAAATATACGCGAGTTATTCGGAAAGACCGGGTTTATCCCATTCTGAATAACTGGTACGACGATAAGTCGAAGATGAAGACGATGGTCGAAGACCGGAGGTCTTCACGTCGTTTGGGTGATAACTGATGATCTTGATTGGGCTGTACACCCAAGAAGATGGAAACAGTTGGTGATCGTCCAGACGTACTTGGAGATCGATGGATGTGCGGGGTACTAGGTGCCTCCGGTTTCGTTCAGACCCAGAACGGACTTGTAAATGGACTGTGTGTCTGACATTGGATTTTAGTCCGTGTGATTGATCTCTATTAAATATATATCTGTTTGGCGGCGGAGAATTTATTCTCTTGCTTAACGCCCTTCTCTGAGACGTACGAGCTCAGGGGTTATATATTGATGGATATCAATCGCATGGAGTGAATTGCCTGTGTGGCATGCTAAGATGCAAATGATCAAGGCTTCTGTTGAAAAGCAAAGTCTTGTGGTTGATGATCGAAGCACGGCCTTTGTGGCGTAGCTTTGTGTAACGTTGATTCGCGAGTATCACACCCGGTATGAATCAAAAACAGGAGACGGACCTCAGGGAGGACATGCGTTTCTTTCTAGTTAGGAGTGGCGTCAGTGCTTGAACTGGCTGACGAGTTTGACTCCTGTGGATGTTACTTATTATTACTTGCTGAAAAGCGAGGCGCCTCGTGATATCGGTTTCGGCCGATGCTTCTGGTCGGCTGACGGGCCAGATTTACGCCCCAAAGGGCGGGGAAACGTAGTGTTCAGGCATAATAATCCACATCGGTGGACCGGCCCTGACGATCCAAGGGGCAGTTGCGGCTGTTCCTGAGGGGCGGACTAGAGCGTCTCGAATCGGTTGAGGATCTTGCCCCTAGCCTCGGTTCATACCATAAATGATAACCCAATTTCCAATACGTGTATTGCGGTTTTAATTGTAGAACTAGTATGGCGACATGATATATGGTACCCATGCCGCCTATGATTGATACTTATGATTTGAAGTTGTTTTATACACTATGCACTTATAATAGTATCAAACGATTTGTTTTAACCGTATCAAGCATTCTTTGGCTGTTATAAGGGAAAACCCTATCCTCGGATGCGTTACATTGTGTGATGGGACCTGGGTCTTATAACAGCTTCATTTTTCTTTATTTAGCATTGTGCTGTTTGTTTTATGCGCTGGTATTCTTGGGAGGAAACCCGTTCCGTGTTATACGGCGTGGTCCCTTGATTTACCAAACTTTAAAAATATAGATTAATAACTGTTTTAGTTCTCACACCAGTCCCATGACTGACCTGGAGTTTATTGTTTTAACCTAAACTCTGGGTGCCCCTATTTTGATACGGGCAGCTAGTAGTTTTGGTTTTGCAGATTTATATTCACAGGATCCTGGTTTACAGCTGGAATGATATCCGGAAAGCTTTGTATCTGTATATCTACTTCTAGTTGTGTATTGTATTATTTTCCGCTGCTATGTATTTAAATGTAATTTAAATCTCTGATATTTCTGTGTAATATTCATTTATACTCTGTATATTCTTGTAATCTGATGCATTGTTGTAATATACAGTGAAATGTTCTTTTATATGCGTTCTGTTGTGGCTTGTCCTCGAACTATCCGACGCTTTCCTTTACGGGGAAGTTTCGGGTCTTTACAGATAAAAGTGGATTTTTTTCTACAATGGAATATATATAAGAGTTATAATCTCTTCTTCACCAAGACCCTCTATGAGTTCCCTGTTATTTTCAGATCTAGTACCTAGAACTATATCATGATAGTTAAATAAATTTGGGTTTAGAACATACAGTGTTTATAAGATAATTGTTATATCTGTTCTTTACTATTATTCACATATGTAGTTATTAAAAGTAAAATATATGACTTTACAGTTAGATGATTAATTAGTTATATGTACCTATCTTCCTTTTCCCTATTTTTATTGTTTAATTTTTTTCCAGTCTTGCCCGTATGTCTATGTGATTTGATCCTATTCCCCTTCCTCTATTTGTTTACCTTTTGTTTATGCTAAGCCTAGGCATTTGAAAGCCTAAGCCATGTCCAATTAAAGTTTGCGTATAGTTAAAAACTAGGATAATAAGAAATGACATGAAAAGAGGAATTTGGGCATATTATTAATTTGAGGACTGTTTGACTTGGGAAAGGTATAATATGCATGTACTTGTACTTGCTGTAAATTGGGGATGTGATAAAAAGTGGTAATATGCATATAGTTGTACTTGCTGTAAATTGGGAATGTAATAAGAAGCGATAATATGCATAGACTTGTACACGTTGTAATTTAGGGACATAATTAAATGGAATAGTATGCATCTGTATAAACATGTTAGATTTGGCTTAATACAGATAATAAGTAAAGGATATGTTAAAATTATGTAAGTACCAGATGTAGGCTCGGTAAACAAAGTTACTTTAGTAATTATACATACATCTAGGTAGCTGTTTTGGGGAAGGGTTGTACACACATAATAACATGTAATATTACAACCACACTTATTAGTAAACCTAAACCTGCTAGGTTAAATCTTAATAAACTAAGAGGTCCCTCGTTCTTCTGTTGTTTCGGGTTCTGGAGACTCTTAAATCATAGTTACTTGGGGACACAAGCTTAGGGGTTTTTGCTTATCTCAATCTTGCAGTGTGAAACCCAGATTAGTCAGTATCCCTGTTGATATTTTTATAGAGGGCCTCGCACTAGATATGGAGCAGAGCACGCTTTACTGAACTAGAGAGTAAGAGGTTCAAATGGGGAAGGTATGCATGGGAGCATTTTGGCTGAGATATGAGCGTGCATGAGTCCGATTAGGGAAACTAAGCTATTGTAACACTAGTAAATAGGACTGTGTTATACAAGTTGCCGGGTTAGGAGTGATACACCCTGCTACCGAGGAAGAAACATGGTATTTACGTAGTTGGGAGCCGATCGCATGGGTAGTAATTAAGGTACACCTATTCCTGCTATTTTGTAATTTGGGTAACACCTAATCCTGTTATTTAGTTAAGGTACACCTAATACTACTGTTTAATCTTGTTGTTTCTGCTAAGTAATTAGGTTTACGCCTAATCCTATTATACTAGTATTAGTGCAGACAAAACCTGTTTTTAGGATACAAATGAGAAGCATTACACATTCACTGTTTATTCGTGTTATTTCTTTTTATCATGTTCATCTTATTTACTTGATGCTTGATACATTACTGTACTTTCTCATCCAGTTTTGTTTATCTGTCTTAGTATCTCTATTTTATGTATATTCGAAAATCATTGGAACCCGCCAGACTTTATGTCTGACCCTTTTGTTTTCGCTTCTTTCTTCCTTTCCCCTTCAGGTCCTCAAATTGTTAGCACTCCTAAGTGATTAGGACTTCTCTTTCAGCTTGGATATGGACTTTCTAAGATTCACTGCTTTGACTTACTTTCTAATTTGTTATGGCTTGCTATAAGGGATATTGTTCCATATTATTACACTCTTTTATTTTTCATTATGAGACAGATTTGAGATACTTGGTTTTTGATGTAACTGGTTTAATGATGTAACCTGTTACGAGTTGATGTTTTCTTTTCAATAATAAAATCAAAATCTTCAACTACTTAATTTATATCTGTCTTGTGAATTTTTGTATTGTTTACCTATCGTGCTTCACGAAACTTAATGCATTCTGTTATGTGTGACATTAACAGATGCGGGGAATCACACTAGGAATTTGATTTATTGAGGAATCGTCAAATGTTTCAATTTCTAATATCTTCCTGACGTATTGCGATAATTTTGGATCCTTGGTCTGATATGTCTGCTTGATCTGGTTTACCATGAGTTGAGAGTCACTGAAAAATTGAATTTTCAAAATCTGGCATTCATTTTACGAAAGTCAACCCAATCACCATCATTTCATACTCCGCTACATTATTAGCGGAAGGAAATCTTAAATTCATGACGTAATGTAATCGATGCCCATACAGTGTTATAATAACATATCCAGCACAGGCCCCTTGCTCATTAGACGCTCCATCGACGAACAATTGCCATTTCGGCTTTAAATCATTTTCCTTTTCCGATTTTTTTCCCAATAAATCCAGTACATTGTTTACAAATTCAGCTAAAGCTAGAACTTTTATCGTTGTTCATGGTTTGAATTTTATATCGTACTAGCTCGATTCCGCAATTTACGAGTCTTTTGGAAGTTTCTGGTTTACTATAGACTTGCTTAAGAGGTACCCTATTTAGGAACTTGATAGGACCTACTAGAAATATAAGCGTAATTTTTATGCAGTCAAAATTAACCTATAAGCCAACCTCTCAATAACCAGGTAGTGATTTCATTGTCCTTTAGCCTTCGACTCACGTAAAAAACCTTGAGTTGAGTGTCGTTTTCCTCCATATAAGGACTGAACTAACGACGAATTTTGATATCGCCAGATAAAGATATAAGATTTCTTTATCTTTTGGACTTGACATTATAAGGTTTTTTCCAAATGATTTTTCAGCTTAAGGGTGGCTCGTTGGCATTCCTCTCCCTATTCAAGATTCTTCTTTTTCTTAACTACATCAAAGATTAATGCATATTTATCAGTAGCTCTTGAAATGAACCTACTTAAGGCTACCACCTTTCCATTAAGACTCATTTCATCATTGTTCATTAAAGCTCTGCCATTTCTCTTATTGCTTTAGTTTTCATGTGCTTGCTAGTATCCCTTGTTAACTTATGATATATCCAAGGAATTTTTCAGAATGAACACCAAAATGGCATTTCTAAGGGTTAGTTTCATTTGGAATTTTCTCATTACCTCAAATATTTCGCCTATATCCTTTAGATGATCTTCTTCTCCTTGAGACTTCAACAACATATCATTGACATCAACTTACATGTTCTTTCTGATTTGTTCATAAAACACCCTATTCACAAGCCTTTGGGAAGTTTCTCTGGCGTTCCTTAACCCGAAAGGCATTGCTTTATAATAATACGTTCCATTATCGGTAGTAAAACTTGTATGCTCATCATTAAGTTTGAACATGAGAATCTGATTATACCTTGAATATGCGTCCATAAGTGACAATAATTTGTGCACACTTGTGGAATCTACTAGTTGATCTATTCTTGGCAGAGGATAAGAATCCCTTGTACATGCCTTATTTAGGTCCGTATAGTTAATGCATGTCCCCCATTTTCCATTGGACTTTTTCACTAAAATAGAATTTGTCAACCATTTGGAGTTGTTAACTTCTCTATTTAACCTGTTTTCAAGCAGTTTCTTTACTTCTTCCTACAGGTCCTCTGATTGCACCTTGTCAAACTGTCTTTTCTTCTATCAACCTGGGTCATATTAGGGTCAATGTTGAGGGAATGACACATATTGGATGAGTAAATTCTGACCATGTCAAAATGCATCCTAGCAAAGATATCCTTGCTTCCCCTAAGTAAATGGATTGTCTCTTTTCTTAGTTTTTGTCCCATGTTTTGTCCTATTTTAATAATTTTCAAGGTATCGGTAGAGTTTATCCTCATGTTCTCAATTTCTTCGATATGCTCGGTTATTTCAACCTCTCCCCTGCAAACTAAGTCGATTATGATTTCCTTTTCCTTTGTCACATTAATTTCCTTTTTCTTCCTTTCCATGTTCTTAAAACTGCACTTGTTATTTTTACACTTAGCAAATTGACTACTTCTTATCTCTCTTACCTTCGCTTTGAGTGTTGGGATTGAATAGCCATTATCCAAAGTCTTTAACTCAGTCGAAGAATCACGATAAGCAATGTACTCACTTTTACAATGATCCAAAGTAGAAAAATACATTTCCTTCGAACTGAACTGCTCACCTTTAATTGTTCCCCAGCCCTTCTTTGTTAGGAAATTCACCATTAAATACATAGGGGAAACGGAAAAAATCTACTTCATCTAGCGTGCGACGTCCAAAGAAAGCATTGTAGAAGGAGGGTTAGCTGATAGTGACGAAGAGGGCTTTGAAAGCATGACAGCAGGGTGAGAGCCCTAACTGAACCTTCAGCTTTTACAAATAGGCGTTGAAACTTTATTGTTAGATCCAAAGATCGGCTCAGGGCTCAGTTCCACTTTCTCCCCTGGAATATCCATGTGGTCGAAAGCATATGTTAGAAAATAACATTCACGACACTTCTTGTATCAACCAGTATTTTTGCTACTACGACTGTCCTATTTGAGGGGATACCATAAGCAGATCATTATAAGGGTGATGAATTCCTTTTTGAAGTTCTTTCGGTGTTTAGACCAATGAACGCATATGGATCCCTCTCTGGTACTCCTTTTTGGATTGAAATGATCTTTTATTTAGCTTTCCTTATATATATATATATCAGCTTTTAGAACTTTGACTATTTCCCGCCACATGCGGGCCTCCGTGGATTACATTAACATAATTTACATGCAGACTCATCTTTTCCACATTTCCCCTTCAACAATGTTAACCATTATTCCAATAGAGGGTTTCGAAAACTTCCTATTATCTAGAGGAACACTTTGGGCATTTTAGACAAATGTTTGCAGTTGTCCCTCTCGAATCAGCTTTTGAATAATTCCATCTAAGACTTTGCTTACCCTGTGATAACTATAGTAATTGTCACTTTTCTTGGGTTTTGGGTTTATTTGGGCTTTGAGAGGATTAGCGAAAATTACTTTTCCTCTCACCATGTAAATAAAAGCTATAGTTTTGTTTAATGCCACTGAAATGCTGTCAGGCTATGCCTATCGTACTCACTTGTTGTTCCAAACAAACCCTGGTTTTACTCTGTCACTGTGCTTTGCTTTCTTCTTGGAATGATTTTCATCCATTTGGATGAATCTGTTACCACGAAAATGAAAGTCTTGTAGGATTTTGGCTTCATTTATCATGAATCCTTCAAAAGGGTGTATTATTCTGAAGTCTTACATGCACAACAATTATCTTTGACACATCACTCATTCCTCTTGCTCTTATTGCTTCAGCGTTAAACCTTTTTAGATACCCTCTTAGAAATTCCCCTGGTTGATGCTTGATGTTTGTGACCATTGTATAGTGCATAGTGGAATCTTTGCTATTGCATAATTAGGTAGCAAACTCGTAATAGAGCTGCCTCTAGGAGTATATGGTGTTAACTTGGTATTGTCAATACAATTTTGCAGCAGCGCCGTGCAAAATTACTAGGAAAAGCTGACAACGAACAACTTTGGAGGTTTTGTACAAATCCATCTAGCTATCAAAGGCCATTAGATGATCATCAGGATATGCAGTTACTTAGTATTTAATCATTGATATTTTGAATTGTGAGGGGATAGTTGCAGACATGATATCGTCAATGATCGGAGCAACCCTTTCATTTATGTTCTCTTCTACCTCATAGGTCTGTTTTCCCTTTGCGTTGAGCGAACCTTTCATCGCTTTCGCTATTAAATCCTTGATGTAAGCATCTTTCTCAAGGTAATTCCTTCAGTGGGGTTTATACCCTTCGGTAGTGGAGCTTCCGGACTGATCCACCTTACTTTGCAAATTTTCATGATAATCAACCTTGCATTCTTATTCCTTGACGATTCGTTCTTCAAGTCCTCGGGTTGAGCATCCTTAGACTCCTTATTCTAATATTCATCCTTCTGGACTACGTTCTTTGCATTACTTTTAATTTTAGCTTACTTTTGAGCAAGCAAGTCATTTATTAGTGCTTTCATTCCATCAATTTGACCCTCCAATTGATTATTTTTTTCCATGTTTGTCTCATGAATTTTGTTTCGGAGGGTTCTCCTTGTAGAGCATTTGCTTGGTTGAAACAAGGAATAACACTTTCCTTGACTCATGAGCTGTGAACTTCTTTTTCATTAATTGTGTCTAGCTTCTTTGATTTATTTTTCATAATTCCCTTGCGCTCAACCAAATATGAAGATAAAGTTAGTTTGTATTAATCATGAGATTGAAGGTTTGAGCCCTCCTTCTAACGCCAAAAATATAAGCCGTTAAGATGGTTAACATCCAAAATTAGCTTTGGACAAACTAGCTGCTACCCATGAAATTGGGTAACACCCTTGGACTTGTTCTCACTACAGAGTTGAAATTCATGTATCGTTTCTTTAAAGGATTCTAATATATGTTCGTTTTATTTTCAACCTATCCTATAATGTCAACCACTCTTGCGGTGAGTTATATCGATTTGAGAAAGAGATGATCTACAAAGGAAAATCCCACGAAGAGGGATTGTACTCTATATTAATTCAATTTTGAAATTATGGTTTTAATCCACTATTTTAGATTACAAATTTTAAAAATAAGGAAAAAGATCGACCTTTGAGGTTTAATTTATAAGAGTGGTTTATTTCCCTTCATCTTTGATCATTTCGGTCAATCATTGCTTTGGAAGATTTTTTCGAAGGTCACGCAAAAGCCCTCCTAGCATCGGCCTCTTTTCTTTATTAGTTTTCTTCAGGATCTTCCTCTTTAGCTTTGGTGCGAATAGTTGCGAGAGGCATAGGTGTATGCAAGCTCTCGACTTATGGTGGAAGATACCTATAGGTTGGTGCTTTCTTCAGCGTGTAGGGATCCACGAACTATTTCTATGATATTCGTCACCTTTGGCGGATTTCTACTCTGCACTTTCCCATTTTCCTTGTGAGAGCAAGATCATGTACATGCTTCTGGGGTCCTTAATGAAGGGAACTCTTAGTTAGATACAAAAGAGACGATCGTGCAGGAATTTTCATATTTTTTGACTTCGTTTCACGATTTAACTTCGATATTAGAGGTTTCAGACCTAGATTCATGGCCTTTCATGTTTATGCTAGTCACGACTCATTTTCCATAAACTTCGGAGATATGCATTGAAAGCCTTTCTTTATCTCCTTCGGGGGGGGGGGGGCTCTACTGATAGATGAAACGGGACAACCCCGAAAGTGAGGTTAGGAATGCATATGTGTGCTTCATGATGTTGTAAAAGATTTCTCATTCCTTTTCCTTATTTTTAACTGCCTTCGAAGAACCTCACCTTAGATTATGTCTTTCTTTTCCATTACTCGAACAATTTTCGGGTTAACAGTGTTTCCAACATGCTTTCAGGGATTTACTCCTTTGGGATAAACAAGGTCTCTAGCTTGGAACATTTAGATAAAAATTGGAAAAAGTTTCTATATCCGATGGTAGGTTTATAACACTTGGTTCTCATTGGCCATTTAACCTTGGCCTCCCGCTTTAGGCCGAACATTTCGCATATCCATTATTTATGCTACTTCTGTAACCAATATTTTGTCTTACACTCTTTCTCTTCATACCTTATGTCCTTCGTCTATAGATAAACTTTAGTAAGATACCGAAGAGTGACCCTAAGATTGTGGGGGCACATATATATATATATATATAATAAAAATACATCATATTTCTTTATCCTAGCCCTTAGAATATTTCTATGATCTTCCTTGTAGAAACAGAACATCTTATCAAGTTAAATGCATAATCCAATTACTCTAGCACTTATAATGTACATGCATCCATATTATAATTTAGTTAAAAAAAATTGGAATCAAACTTTGGGTTTCAAAATCACATCACTTGGATTAAACAAAGTTTCATTTTAAATCAAATCAATTGTTCTTGGTAGAAACTCTTTCTTAGAAACTTGAAAATAAACACCAATAATGATGCAATCATCATTAGAATTATTTTCATGTGATCGAAGTAAGATCTATGCTTTTAATCTCTTTAAAATCCACTTGCTTTTATAAACCCTTTTAAAATAATCGCAACATTCCCTTATAAATCTTGAAAAATTGATTTCAACTTCACTGGAAATCCGGATTCTTCCATTCTCAACTGAGAACTCATTCCTATTTGTAAATCTCATTTATAAATTACTGTTACATAATTTTAATTCTACATAAGACAACTTGACCTAATTTCTTTCTTGTTTAAATTCACATTAAAAACTTTGGGTAAAATCTTACCCGACATCGTCATTGAATGTCATAAGTCAAATCGTGAAGCTGAATTCACACGATATTCATTTCTAATGTTTTCCTCATTAAAAATCTACCCAGTTCGTGCAATAGGTGATAAGATTGCTCTTATCTAAACCAAGTAGTTAACACCCATAAACTGGACAGGCACAACTACAAATACATCAACACTAGTCAACGCTCGAAAGTGAGCACGACTTATCAAACAATAAATGATTATAATTAAATACCATCATTTCTTATCAAACCAAAATAATCATGCATAAAAATAATTTAATTTGATAATTCCTTTATATATATATATATATATAAACCTTGGTAAAATAATTTCATTTACCAACTCTTTAAGACCATATTATGTCAATTTGTCGTGTTCAAGTGTTTAGAAACTGCTATCGACAACATTGGACGAACACATCAATTTGTAAAATATATACCACTCAACAGATAAAAAGCATAATATAATACTTTTTATAACACTAACAAGTACGCGCTCTCATATATTTATACTCTCAAACTCAAAATATGGCATTTTATTATCTTATCTCTTATTGAGTTACGCCATAGAGCCAAGGTTATCACTTAACTTTCAGCTCTAATACCAAGTGTAACAAATTGGAAACTCGATGCCAGAATTTCGACACAAGTACATCATTTATATTCACGTTCCTAAACTCAAGTACCGAAAATCCAGAAAGTTAGAAAAAAAGTAAGAGGGTGAGAAAAAAGAAAGAAAGATTAGAATAGAAGAAAAAGAAGATGAACACAAACATATTAGAATTAGAAAAATCGGAATCTCACTGCGGAAAGAATAAAATATAATATATCGATAATATTTACACAAAGAGAAAACAATACATATACATGAATAGATAATTAGAGTACGCAACTAGATCAGCACGTATGGTGATGACAATATGTCTGTACAATGGATGATAAATACAACACACACACAGCTGAAATAAATTAATATAGTAAATATGAGAATACATCTCGAGTCCAGGTCCTCTCCTACAGTCCAAATAAATCCAAAACAAACCTAGAAAATATACATGGTCCGACCCGAGCACATTTTGAGGGAAGGTAAAAACACCCGTATCAGTCTAGAATATTTAACGGTGAGAAAACTCACATCATAAATATCTTGCTTAATATTAAAAAATCATTTTTCAAAAGAAAGGAACTCTCGTATGACACAACCACACATAAGTATAGAACGTCCTTTTCCCTTAGAAACCCAAAACACTTCTAGAAAATCCCATGATAAGATAATAATGTATAAAATACAAATGCATATCAATAAAGCCGAAATTTTTACATTTATTAAATTCTAACATATTAGATGTACAACTAGAACCGTAAAAGGCTTGTATTAGAGTTTGGATTTCCATACAATGATAAGGCACCAGGTACCACTATCATTGTACCTCTTTAGATAAGCGTACTGAGAGCCTCGCATGGACTAGCTGTGAATCAAGACCAGCCCAAACCCCCTGGATTATTCCCAATATTTCACCACAATGGTTATAATTAGCAACTAAACCTTAGCATACAATAATCAAAAGGGTCATCTATTTTAGATTGGGTGATGATAGAAACCCTAAATGGGAATTACCCACATAGCCCTGAAGCATATCCCATATTCTAGTCAATAATGCTTGATGAGACTGAAGGCTACGTTTTCACCTTTCATGCATGTCATATATCCATCTTTGAATGCCACATCACTGTCTGTCGATCACTAATTGAAATCCACAAAAATACAACCTTCGAGCTCATACATTTTAAAGAAGGGTGTTAAGCTAAGAGAAGTTATCTTCTTCGCCGCCAAACATATGCATATTTGTAAAAATCAACGTACATGATCTAAGAAATGCAACGTCAAACATCCGTCTATTCAAGTTGTCTAGGAGAAGGACAAACCAAAGGTACTCTTTTACTATGTCCTATTGGGATAACCCCTAAGATTAGTAACAAGAATTCCACGCATCATGCAGAACCCCAGAACGTAAGGACTACTGCTACAAGTACAATTCTAGTAGCTAATCGAGACATCAACGAACGGTCCTTTACGGTTTAAGGCCTGTGCCTTTAAATCA
Organism: Allium sativum; assembly: GCA_030737875.1. NCBI lineage: Eukaryota > Viridiplantae > Streptophyta > Magnoliopsida > Asparagales > Amaryllidaceae > Allium > Allium sativum. The sequence goes on from CM060913.1 coordinate 43,640,801, forward strand.
TCTTAATGAGCATAAGCATACCCACAAATTTAACTTGAACACAAAGTCGGTTCGAAGTGATCTGGGATTTAGTTACAATCTTGGCTCCTCAAACCAACATGTTATAAGTTAGAAGGGAATTTATTGATAGTTGGTTCTTTAACTATCAATATATAGTTGTATAGTTAAGTACATTAGCAGCAAAAACTCTTTAAATTAACTAGAACCAATCATTAAAATCATTTCATCTATTCTTAAAAATCGATTCTATATACTTATCTCAATGATATAAGTATATTCACAAATCCCATGTTTATTTAGTTCGAAAACGATAGCTATACACTTATTTGTTTAGAACAAGCGTATTCACAAAACCATGTTATTTTCCCTACTTTGGAAATGTGACGATCACGGAGTTCGAATCCCTGACCTCCCGGAAAGCAACACCACGCACTAACCACTGTGCTAAAAGATCTTTGTGTTAGCTTTTTGAGAGGGGTGTTACAGGCTACCCCCCTTAAAAAGCCAAACGTCCTCGTTGGCTCATATCACTCACCACCCAGGCGTTGTGCATGTAACCCGCATCATTACCACACTGACTGACATCCGCAACATTACATACACAATTCCGGCTGGATATAGGCTCTGATACCAAATGTGACAATCATGGAATTCGAACCCTTGACCTCCCGGAAAGCAACACCATGCACTAACCACTGTGCTAAAAGATCTTTGTGTTAGCTTTACAGGAAAATAGCGCTATATACTTAACTAAATGATATAAGTATATTTTGAAATCATATCCAGCTAAAACAATGTCATGGGATACATTATTTGTTGTAAAACTCCAAATAGTTTTATTTAACTTATAATCTTCACAAATGAAAGTATATAATATTATTTATGGAAATAATAAATTTAATTTCCAACATCTACCGTCGTTTTAAACCAGTATCATTTCCTGGATAACATTGAAGTTATTCAAGTTAGGGCATTTTATTTACCTCTCAAGCCTTGATTCGTCAACATTCTTATCTTCAAGTTTGATAAAAGTTTGTTAACGCAAAACTTGACTTTCAGTAAATGTCATGATAAGTTCCATTTACTATTCACTTTAAATAGGGTTTTAAAAACCATTTCCTGCATATGAAAATCTCATTTCAATCACAATCGCTTTTACTTAATTCAATTATTAAATAAACCATCATTTAAAACCATTGCGTTGGTTTTAAATCTCTTTTATAAACCTTGTTTACAAAACATGGATTTATTATAAAATCTCTTTATAAAATTCTTTATGAAAATTCAATTAAACTCTTATCACAAACTTTTGATTTCCTTTTCTTTATAAACTTCAGATCTTATAAGTATTGTTTTAATTTCTTTTTGGATAAGCCGACCGGTTTTTAAGTGGTCGCAAACACTTATTATTATAACAAATAATAATTACAAGAAATTCAAGAGGTTGGCATTTACCAACCAACTATTTGCTTTGATACCAACTATAATGACCTGCCATTTTCGACTACCTCGAGTCAATAATTAAACCAACTCAAATGAAATTTTAATAAATTGCATCAGTAACTTAAAGGATGCTTGGGATTACATCCTTTAAGGATCCATGAAACTAATGAATACAATAGTACGTTATTATAATAATGTCTACTGTAAATGTACTATTGAAAATAACGTAAGCGGGATTATCATATTACCCTTACACCGTTTATACAGTTGCCGTACAGTTTGCATATAAAACACCAGTACGTCAACGAATAGGGATGCGCCGTGATATGACAACGTTAAATCAAAATCGTAGGGGCTCGATCAGGATAATATGACACGGTTTTTAAGGTGGACTGTCCAACACAGACAGTTTTTATAGTGGACCATCCACTTTAACGATGCAAGTTTACAGCACTGGAGCTAGACCTAAAATCTAGGCTACAAATTGTAACTCTAAAAATGGAGGATATTTCTTCCAAGCACAACACGCACGGTGGTATACTTAGATAGCATGCTATGTAAATAGATATAGTAAAAACTAACCATGGCTAGGTACATAAGTACATCACATAGAGCCACACAAAGAGATGCAACAACAGGCAGACATGCTAGGAGCACTAGTAGTAACTTCATAACATAAGCAGTTCTTGCATGACACAGTAATCTAGGTAAGCCAAACAGAGAAATCCATCTTCTACGGTAGTAATTTAGCATAGGAAATTCACATATGTAAGTTGCACACTAGCTCTACCGAAACAGGTAGCACCACCAAAAAAAGGACATTACCACATTGAAAAAACTTCAAGTAGCAAACCAACAAACGACCCCAACTGCACCTAAAAGACGGCTCTAAAGATAGTGCTGCATCATTACTGATCAACAAGAAGGTGAACTAGACTACAACAGTATTTCCAAACACAAAAAAATCTGACATGAACCAAGGTGTGAGACAACAAACATTCAATACACTGTCATATGCCAATTTCGTAAACTCCACTGTCCACCAGAGTGTTTAACCAGAAAAAGAAAAACAACAATTGATGAACCAAACGCATCGACTCATCAGTCGAACTAACACCGAAAAAAGTACAATGGAATATCAGACCAACAAAAAGGAGAATCTGGCATTGTGAACGATCTAATCGAAGCCATTCACATAGAGAGAAGAAGAGGATTTTCTTTGGGAGTCCTTTCATAGGAATCCAGGATACTCACAACCGACCGAGTGAAGGGCTCAAGAGCATCATTTTGTGCATCAAATTTCAGATTCTAATTACTTGGTGCCTATCGAAGGGAAGATGATGGAGCATGCCAAAGAACTCCTAACCAAAGTAGATAATCAGATCTGATAACAAAGCATACAAGAGAAATTCCCGCTTTGGAAAATCTTCTAAACAGCAACTGACCCTAGAATGAAAAGGAAGGCCCAGGAGTGTCGAGCACTAACTCCAAGAGAGGCATTGTTTTAGATTTGGAGAAAAGTAGCACATGCTTTGAGAAGAAGCATGCTAGCTCGTCTTTCAAACATGGAGGAAATCTAGGATTAGGGATGAAGGCAACATTGAAAAAGAGAAGAAGTGCGGAAGATGGGTGAATGAATAAGCAAGGAGAGTGAACAGAAGTGGGCAGAAGAAAGTGGATTATCCTAGTCCCCATGGTATAAAAACAGAGCTTGTTCCAACATGAAAGGCCTTTAAGGCATCCTAGTTTGGTTTTTAAAATCAAATCACTTCAAACTTAGCTCAAAAATCAATTTAAAACGTTTATAACTTATTATGAATTTCTAACTTTCCGTATATTTTAATTCTGAAATCCTATATCATTTTTGCATTGTTTTTACCAGTTCAACAAAACTATTTATTAAACTGTTCAAAATAGCTTAATATCACTTCAAACCACGTATATTTATAAAACTTGGTTTTATAAACTCATAGAACTTAATTATAAAACTTAGTTAAGTTTTAGCACTCGAAATCTTCAAATGTAAACTTATTTGTTAAACAAGAATTTTACTTTGCAAATCATTTTATAAGTTCCTTTATAAAATCTGATCATAAATATTGACTTATTTACAAAACTTTTCTTTTATATAACTTTTATAAAATTTGACTCAAAAATCTTTATTTTGTTGTAAAATAAATTATATAACTTCAAACTTAGTCGATTTTCCTTACAACGAATCAACGTCTTAAAAATACGGGTTTTAGGCCACCTGCTGCAAATCACTTAATCAATACATTTTATTAATTAATAACACATCAGTGTTGAATTTAATTTCAATAATCATCGTCGAAAGCAGATTTTAATGTTACTTATGTTAGATAGTTCATATATGTAAAATATGAAAGCAAGTAACATCCAAAACATTAAAGAATCTTATTGGATTCCTCCAGCCTGTCCCCCTGTCTTATAGCTCATATATCAATTTATACATGCATATAAACTAGATAACCTAATTTATTTAAGATGAATCTTCCGCTTAAAACAAGGTAATGTCAAAGAACATCCATTCATAGATGGGAATATATATCGACAACCATCAACAAAGCAATAAATAATCCAAACACACAATTCATATTAACAACAATGAATATTATTATAAGAAATAACAACATTCATTATATTCCATAAAGTGTGAGATTAATCACCACCCATTCTAATTCGACGTTTTCGGGTCGATTTATATAATTCCAACCAAGCATTTGAAATTGTATAAAAATCCAAATAGTTCCAAATCACTCCAATCCTACTCATACGCGTAATGTTCGCGAATAAGAACCCAATACGACTTGTTCTGCCCCAATCTGATTCCATATGAAATAAATATAGATTTTACAAGTTATTACTTGAAAAAATATAGTTAATAAAGTCATTAATGTCTTCAATAGTTTAACAACTTCATTAACCTAAAAAAATCACAACCTAATCCTTCGTTCAACTAAAACAAACCTTCTTCCTTCCAGGTTAGAAAGCAAGAACAAACCATGACCACTTCAACGCATTGTCGGTGCTATTTAAGACCACCGAACGCCAACACCTTACCATTGAAGACTGCGACCACCTCCAGCTTCTCAATGCCTAGCCATACCATGCATCTCGCCCCCGATTTGCTAGAATTCCCTAATGAACGGAATCTGTTCATCCACCCGATTTCTCTACCTTTGCACCACCATACCTGATCAGACTACGCTTATACCTTGGCCTCACTCCTCTGCTCTCTTCTCCAACAGACACCCAGACTCGAAACACTTCCATCAACGAGGATTGGTAAAACCCGAAAGATTTCGATCACCGCATGCGACCATTTGCCACCAAACTCCGGCCGAGTTCAGTACTCATAAGTCTCTACAAATTTCATTTTGAAGCCTTCGATTAATTCTTCACGGATGTGTTAATTCATTTCTAGCCATTGGATTAGATTTAGAAAAAATGGCGGCTCAGTTTTATCAGGTTTAGGGTTTAAGGAATGAGACTAAGGTCCTATATTTATAGATAAATTTCAAACCACTATTCATAAGGTCAAAAGATTTCGAACTTGAAACGAAACGTTATAATTGTCATTCATAGCTAATAATCTGTATTCCAAACACAATGAAATTTATTTCAAAAGCCAATTCGATCATTTTTAACAATTATTATTTGAATTTCAAATCATTTATCGATACATGTTTATATCGTGCATACTTACACAATTACTCTAATTGATACGAAAATGGAAATCATACAATAATTAACCATTCCAAATCCATTGAAAATGGTTTCATTGAAATACGAGATCGTTTGAAAAATAGCTATTTTCACGTGTTAAATTAAATCGATAAAATATAAATCGATTTCTAAACACTTAAATTATTTGATAATAATTTCTTATTATCGTTCTAATTCAAATAGGAATTCACACAGCTTCAAAATAAACTTAACTGGATTTCAAACTCGATATTTTAAATTTTTTGTTAATTCCATAGCCATATTCTCATTTTAAATTTAACTCAAAAAATTAAATCTTGGAATTAATCATTTTAAATATTTAAATTAATTAAATGTTCTTACAATAAAATCCGGGTTGTCATAGTTATTTTGTACCAAAATAATCCCAAATCCAAAAAGTTCAAAACAAAACTATAACAAACAAAGGAGCGACCTTGTCACAATAAAACAAGAACATGACAAATCATACAAAGGCTAATGGATCCTTATAGACGGTTAGCCAGATCAATAGTCTATCCAATCCCAATTTCCAGACCTAATCCATACACAAGCTCATTGCAGACAAAAGAATGTGATGCTTCGGTATCAAACAAAGCTCTAACAAAAATATCTCCGCTAAAAAAGTATACAATGCGCAATAACGCCCTTCCCTTTCTCTACGGCACTAAGAGATATCAAGGTAGTCGAAACAACATACAATTCATAAGCCTTAACAATCTGCTTATCCTTCGGTAGCTCTAGGCAATTCGTCCTCAAATGTCCGGACTTATCACAATTAAAGCATTTCTTCTCAACCGTTGTCGCCTTATAGTCTCTAAAATAATGGCCTTTCTCATTTTTTATAGCAGATCAATTCTCGTTAATCTTTTTCTTATTTAATCCGCCATTTCCTTGTTGTTACTGCTTTCTTTCACAACTCTACTTTTTCTTATTTCCACTAGCCTGTTGCGGCATTGATTCTTCTTTCTCCAAAGAATCGATAGTAGCATCGATCTTCTTTGGAAACATGCTCTAATTCCTAAGAGCCTTCTTAACCTATTTCTAGAACGTAACCTCAATGTCGTAAACAAGCTTCTTCCTAAGATATTAACCTAGACTAAAATTAAACTTCTTGTTTTTCCTTAAGGGTGTATCAATAAATGATATCACATACTTAGACAAGGATTCAAACTCAACAACATACTCATCAACTAACTTATCATTTTGCTTTAACTTATTGAATTTCTTGAAGAGAATAGACATCTAAACTGCAAAGATGAATTTATCCTAAAATTTAATCATAAACTATTCCCTAAAAATCTGCTCTTTCGAGGACTCGGTTTCCACCAATGCATAGCTCGACCTTGCAGTTGCCTCAAAGTAAGCTTCCTCTTCTTTGCATAATCTATTCCAAGGTACCCAAAAATGTGATTATAGGCATGCAAACAATTCTAGACTTCTATAAACAGTTCCATTTCGATAAATTCTTTTCCACGAAGAGAAGGGTAGTCCTTAAATAACTTAGAAAATCAACCCTACATGCCTGCATGTGAGCACAATCATCTATTGCCACTTCTGGAGTAGATATTCTCCTTATAATTGATGTCATCATGGCCCTGAAAATAATTGGGTAATCAGGTGTAATGACACCTAATCCATCTCCCTTATTTCTTACTGCCGAAGCGCAATTATTCCTAACAGTGTTTCTTGGTCGTCAACTCACTCTTTTTCTAAAAAAATCATGAATAGTTTGTTCCAAATAAAAGGTACAATGGTACCCAAGATCACACTAATATACTATACTATATATTATATAGTTACCATCTAAGCTAATCAAAGAATGTGTATCTCATACACATATACACTCTCTGACACTTTGGATAAATTGATTAACCAAATCTCTGATACCAAAAGTGATGACTACCCCATGCCTTATGCACCATTAGACAATAATGATGCATTGAATACTATGCCAGGTCGATATAGAATGGTCATTAAAGAAAAAACAAAACCTAAATATAGCATGTCTTATATCTTAGAGCGAATGGATAGTATATAACAAGCAAATGTACAACAAAATAGCAGTGAAGCATGATAAAATAAAAAAATCAAAGCATCATAAAATATGATACAATAACCTATAAATATTTATGTACATCAAGCCTCATTACAATCCCTCTCAGAGTATATGAATAGAAATAGAGGAACTAAAGATCTATATAGAAGAATAATACACCAGCCTCTAACTTGTTCTCAATCAGAAACATCGTCATTTGCCTGCTATCTAGTCTTCTCATCAGCATCATCAGTGATAACCCAAGATAATAAGATAAAACATAAAAATTGGGTTAGACATCAGCCGGGTGTGCCTGGTAAATGAATATCAACTGCTATACTGCAAAATATGTTAAGAAAAGTTCAACTCGCTTATCTGACCTATCCCTGTAACAAAAAGTTTGCACATAGTAACTAAATAAAATATGTTACCCCGATAACAATAGAAATAGATACTACATAGAATCGGAAAAAAGAATCTAAGCAGCCTCTTTTAGCTTCTTATTCCCTAATCCAACACTTCACTTCAGTATCCTAAGGTGATATCTTACCTTGAGAAAAAAGAGAAATAACATCCATAACAATCATTGCATCCATCAAGCAATTCCAGGCTATTACCTTTCAAAGCCTTGAATACAATGATAACCCATATGAATATCCTCACTTATGCCAGGAGCAAATGTAACACCCCAGTTCTAGTCGAACTACCATGTTCCCCAAACACTTTTTCCTTCGTAAGATAAATATATCCCCCATCTGGGATGTTTTAGGTACATTACCATCGCTACAAGTCTTAATGGGTATTTCTATGATACACATGCTTAGATTCTGCATAACCTTGGAACACTCCAAGCTATCAATGATTCTTTGGCACTCTTAACCATAAGATCCATCCACAAATCTAATTTTACATCCGAAACCAGTCAGTTTTCCCACAACTCACTACGCCATAGATCGCATGCTGCAACACTAAAGAAATGATAAAGTTTACCATATGAATGACTATTTTTTACGCCTTACCGTTTAATAATTTGGTCAGGTTAACAAACCAACTAACCTTGATTTATCTTGGGAGTTAAAAAATTGATCCATTGAAACTTATTGATCTTTGGAACCTGAGTTACTAAATTTCAAAGATCTTTAATGACTGGAAATTTTATTTTATAGTTTTCATCATTTCGAAGTGTTTCCTCAACCAAACCACATAAATCTAGGTCAATCCCTCTCTTACCTCCACGTATACGCATAGAACTCGTGATTTGTTTCTTAATAACATGTGAATATTCCATTTCCATGGAAATAAATTGTAGTATCCTAAAAATACTAAACATCTGCTGACATGGATCTGAAATATACCTCCTGACAACACTACTATACACTAACAATGAACTTTGATTTGAGATCCTACCTTGTTATTGTTACGTTTCAAATTTATTGTCAATCCATTAAATGTAGTCACTTAATTTAATAACTCCCTAGATAATTCGATCTTGAAATGCTAGACCTCTTGGTCACAAAATTTAGTTGCTTTAGTAACTACTAAGATATCTCGAAATGTTCACACACACTTGATATATACATCTAGGAATAAATGCATACTTGGTAAATACACCCTTCGTAAACATATGCGCTCATGTTTTGTAACAACCCAGATTTTCAGAACCAATTTAAAAATTTTATTTTAGTTATTTTAATGTATTTTGGATATTTAAATATTTTAAATAGTAACGACTAAAAATTTATTTAAATCAAACTTAAAACGAATAAATTTATTTTAAATATAAAACGAGCCCGAAATGGTGCAGTAGTTTGAAAATTCGATTTCAAATTTCAATTGATTGCACGGAATTCAAAATAAGTCGGATTTCAGTAAAAACAAAAATATTTGAATCTGTTTAATTATATCTTTCTAATGAATGTGAAAAATCCATATTTCATAACGAGAATTGAAAGTTATGTCCAGTTTAAAATTTAAAATAGTTGCTATGGAATTTATATAATATATATATATATATATATATATATATTGAAAATTGGTTCACTTTATTTGTACTAAAAAAGGCAGTACAACAAACAGGTTAGCATACTAACCTTTACAAAATATAAGAGAAAATTAAAGCGGAATTAAACATAACTGCAAAATGAAGCAACTAAATAAACCCACAAAGTGGCCATCTTCTCGCTAAAGTGCAAACTCTGCACTACTCTCATGCCAATTACCCTTCATTTAAGCAGAAACAACCTTCATGTAGAATTAAAACAGTCTCCAGTCCTTGTTTCTAAGTAAAACAATCATGCAAGCTAAATTATGCCCTTAACAGATATATAGACAACTCTCTTATTGCAAATGAAATCCCAAATGTATTCAATTCCAATCACAAGGTCTGGTTGATGATTCACAAACTCCTATGAATCAATCCTGGTGCTAGAATTACCATTTTAATTTTTGAATTTCATAGCTGTAAAGAAATCTCCATATAACTGTAATCTGAAAACAGGCTCAGGATGAAAAGTTTTAAACGTGAAACAGGAAAAAGTCCAGCTACTCATGAAACTTGCAACCCAAGAAAAACCTTCTAACAAAATAGATCCGGAGTCAGTCCTCATTTTCCAAACAAAAGGTGGAGAAAACGTGAGCAAGTCATTGATTAAGTTGAAGATACTGGAACACCTTAGATTCATTTACCACTGTTCTGCAATGTACATCTTCAATAATCACATTTGGGAATACCATGAGCAGACATAGAACATGAAGAAGATAAACTGCTACATTAAAACCATTGACAAGGTCTTATTGCGACTAACACTAAAAGTAAAGCTTCAAAGAAATCATACAGAAATCTGTAGGAACCTAAATCTACTAATCTAAAACAGATAGAAGACTGCGATCCAAACAACCCTTAGCATATCCCAGATCTAACACATTCTTCTAATATTAGTTAAAACACACATACCAGAATCTGAAATAACTGCAGGAGGTCTAGTGACGTGTAGATATGAGAACTAGGGGAAGATGATTGATACGCAAAAGTTAGAAAGCCAGATCTAGCATCAGTTGAAACAGATCTAGGCATCCATGGTGATTCGGGTTCAAAAATGATGAAAAAAAATTCAGATCTGAAATGTGGTTTTGGGAAACAGATGAAAAACATATGTATTATCAACGAAGAGATCGTTAAAGGTTGCTGAAGGAAAGGGTTTGTAATATCGGATGAAGTAAGGTGATAAAAAGTATAGAGGAGCCTCACGCATGACGAAAACTGGTGAAACCTCACCTGTCACCATTAACAAGACTTCCTATTTCCTTTGATTCCTCAATATGTTGTTTTAATATATATATATATATATATATATATATATAAAGCCCTTAAAAATAGTCGCTAATGAATGGATTCTTATGGGTGACTTCAATAATTCAACCTCTCATTTAGACAAAAAGGGTAGGCTGTTCCATTTCAACATATTAGAGCTTTAAATAATTGTTTATCTCAATCCGATTTAATAGAGATTAAAGCATCAGGTTTTAATTACACTTGGAGGAAAAGAGGAATGGCCAATAATCTAGATAAAATTTTTGTTAATCATGTCAGTTTACAAAAATTTACTAACATGAATGATTTATCTTTATCTCAGTATTCTAGTGATCATAATCCCCTTCTTTTGGATCTTATTGTGTCTACTTCAGTAAATGGAATATCATTCAGGTATTCAAATGAATGGCAAACTAAAGATGGATATGCAGAAAGTATTCAAAGAGGTATGCAGTGTAGAAGCTGGGGCTTTGCAAGCTATATCTTTCTTGACAAATTGAAAAATTGCAAACTAGAGTTAAAGAAATGGAACAAAAATAGGCCTAAAGATAAATCCTCTTTACTAGAAGCTGAAGCTTTATTCAAAGAAAGGGAGAGTTCTTGTGATTCAGATCCTAAAAATTTAGAGCTCTATGAAAGCATGTTAGAAGCCAAACAATCTCTTGAAATGTAGAAAAGAATTAAACATTGGAGTTATAAATAGAAAGCTAAAGTCTCATGGCTTCAAGATAGTGACACGAATTTGAAGTTTTTTCATTCAAAAAATTTCATCAAGGAGGCATACAAGTAACCTGAAAGCTTTGATCAAAAGTGATGGATGATTTTTGTTCAAACTTGAAGAAGTTTTTGAAGAAGCCATAAGATATTTCTCAGATTTACTCAATGGTCCTACAGAAGCCGAGCTCCATTTCTTCCAATCTATTGCAGTGATTAATAATAGTGGACAATAGACATTAATGCAACCAATCTCTTTAGAAGAAGTTCAAAAAGTTGTTCATTCAATCCATGAAGATTCAAGTCCAGGCGCAGATGGTATGAGTTCAAAATTCTTTAAATTACATTGGGATTTGATTAAATATGAACTGTTGGCCGCCATGTAAGACATGTTTTCTTCTTCAAAGCTACCAAATGGAATTAATCACACCTTTGTGACATTAATTCCTAAGGTTGATAGACCTAATGAAATTGCACAATATCGCCCAATCCCTTGCTGCAACGTTTACTATAAGATTTTTAGCGAAATCATATGTAATAGAATAAAATGGTTCCTTCCTCATTTAATATCTCATAACCAATGTGCTTACATTCCTTCTCGACATATAGGAGATAATATTTTGCTAGCTCTTGAGTTATTAAGAGACTTTAAGGAAGTTGGTGTGAATAAATTTTATGTTAAGGTAGATTTGCACAAAACTTTTGACATGATGAATAGAAAGTTTATTTACCACATCATGTTGAAAATGGGCTTCCCTATTCATTTTATCAATATTGTGTATGAATGTATTTCAACACCAACATTTTCGATTCTAATTCAAGATGTTCCAAAGGGTTATATAACTTCAAATAGGGGATTAAGACAAGGGGACCCCTTGTCCCCTTATTTATTTTCAATAGCCATGGAATTTTTCTCTTATTATATGAATGAAGCTACTATGCAGCAGAGGTTTATTCCTGTCCATAAGTTCGAGCCTGTAGTTTCTCATCTGCTATACGCAGATGACCTCATGATATTTGGTAAATGCTTACCAATATGTGCCAGATCTTTGAAGGGTATCTTTAACAGATTGAAGCTTTTCAGTGGTCTTACAGTCAGTCTTCTTAAAACAAAGGTGTATTCAGTTCACATGCAAGAAATTCCTCTGTGTTTTCTTCCATTTTGGGTTTTCAATCTGATAGTCTGCCTATTAGATATTTGGGAGTACTGTTGTCCTCAAATATATACATTATAATGATTGCCAAACTTTACTTCATAAAGTTCAACAGAAAATTCAATCATAGGACACCAACTTCCTAAGTTTTGCTGGAAGAGCGGAATTAATTCACTCTGTTTTAACTCCAACAGTCTTGTATTGGATATTTTTTTATCAATTACCAGAGCATGTGATTGATAAACTGCATATTATGTACTCAGACTTTTTTTGGGGTAATACATTTCATAAAATAAAATGAGAGAGATTGTATTTGCCTAAAGCAGAAGGGGTATTGGTTTAAAATCATTTTCAGATCTGAAAAAAGCTTCTGGCATTAAGCTAATGTGGTGCTTTGTATCAGGTGCTTCTATAGGAAGTGATTGGTTGAAATCTAGATATTGCAATAATAAACAATTTTGGGGTATGCAGGTTGACAACAATGTTTCTTATACTTAAAAGTCAATTCTTCGATTGAGAACTTCAGGTTCACAGTTATTTAAAAAAGTTATCTCCTCTGGTAGTTCTACAATTTTATGGTTTAAACCTTGGTTGAATAGCAAATGTCTTGTGGATTTACTTGGATGGTCTAGATTTTCTCAAATTGGTAGTACAGAGGAAAGAGTTTCTTCTATTATAATGGATGGCAAATTAGATGGAAGTATGCATGCAGCCACTAGAGAATTACTACATGAAATTCAATTTGTACAACTGAGACGAGGTGATGGTAGTGATTTCTATGAATTGTCACCAGGTGGAGAGTTTACATTTCATAAAGCTTGGAATTTGTCAAGAGAGAGACAAAGAGAAAGGTTATGTTATAAAGTGGTGTGGCACAATAAAAATGCAAGGAAAATGTAATTTATTTCATTTCTTGCTTTAAATGATAGGTTATCAACAAATGAGAGGCTATGCAGACTAGGTATGAGAAATGACAATACTTGTGTCTTGTGTGAAGGTAATGTTGAGACCATAAATCATTTGTTTTTTTCTTGTGAATACTCATATTATATATGGAGTGCAGTTCTGTCGAAGCTTGGATTGGATTTCAGAGACATTGGAACACTTGAGATAGAAGCTGACAAGATTTTGCAAGTGTTCAAATTAAAAGACCAATTGTTTTATGTAGCAGCTGTTGCCTTTACTACAGTCATATACCAGATATGGCAAGAGCACAATACAAGAATTTTCAGAAACAAAGTTTGCCAAAAAGAGTTGAGAGTATGTATGATCGTGAAGGAAATCTACTATTTGGTGAGGAACAATGGAAGTAAAACCAAGTTTTCAGTTAGAGGTGAAGAACTGTTGAGAAGATGGGGCATTGAATTAATGGATAATGGTTAATTGTTTTGGTTATTTTAGTTCATTTCTTTTGAAATGTATATGGTCTGTTATTGTGAAGCGAGGATTTAAGAGTGTTTTTTTTGAGATATATGTTATGTTATTTATATATGGCATTTATATGTGCTCTTTTCCCTTATGTCGCACCCACTTAAGTTAGGGGGGCATAAGGTTTTGATGAGGCATATAAACAAAGTATATGATTGGTCTTGCAATAAAGTGCACCAATTTTTAAAAAAAAATAGCCATTTTGCAAATGACCTTCGTTTTCGACGAAACCACTTTTGTTGGATTCAGAATGTAAAATTATTGCTAGATTCCAATTTTCATAATTTTTGGAATTAATATGTGAGCGTGGTAAATTTAAATGTGTTCAACAATTTTAGTCTAAATTTAATCGACTGGAAAATGGCCATTTTTTCAAATGGTCTCCAAATTGGACGAAATTAGTTTTGTTAGGACCGTATCGTCAAAACATAGCAAGATTTATTTTTCTGGAATTTTTGGACTCAGTATGTGGCCCCGGTAAATTAAAATGTACGTTAAAATTCAATATATATTGATTTATATTTTAATTTTGAGAAAAACTGACTGAAATAGTCGAATTGGCTTACGAAACATATCCCATTGTGTCCGGAATGGGGGTATTTAGCTAGGGGCGAAAGTCATTGGGTTTCATTTGGAGTCCAAATGCAAAAACGTGTATTATTGGAATTAAAATAATAATAATAAATAGTGTGTGTATATATATATATATATATAAAAATAATTCTGCTAACCCTGGTCAAACGTTTCCCCAGTCAAACCCTATACCCGCTGCTCCCAAATCAAAGAACGACGGAAATGATTCGACCTTTCAGGCCCCAAATTCCTCAAATACAATCAATAATTTTCGAAATTAAAACGTGGAAATCAAAGCCCTCAAGGAGCTCTAGAGATTCAATGGTGGAGATTGGATAATTCGTAGTGGATTTAAGGAATTTCGAGGTTAAAGATCGATTGTTCGGGTGTGATTTTCTAGGCGCTGGCGCCACTGAGTGGGCCGCCACCCAGGAAGGTGGGAGGAGGCGTTCTGTTCTTCGTTGGAGGGCGCGCTGATGAAGGTCCGATGGCTACAGTCAGTGGCAACGGCGAACCCTAGGCTTGGGGCTTCAATTTGGTTCTAGGCGGTTTCACGTGGAAGAAGACGCAATTAAAGGAAGGGTTACGGAAATTAATTACTTAATTATTAATTTAATTATCTCGTTAATGCAATAAAAGTTTAAATCTCTATAACTTTTGACTGCATGATCAGAATTCAGCAAAAATAGGCTTGTTGGAATCATAATAGGAAATGCTACAACATGGAACAGACCAGATAAATTTATACAGTGAGTTTTTTGGTATTTATTTTAGTTTAACTAATTTAATTTAAATAACATTGCTAAAAATATGAGTTTTTAAAAATATAAATACATAGTTTAAAATCAGTTTTTAAAAATATAAAGCATTGGCTTTTATTTTTAGATTTTAATATAAATAGCATTGTTAAAATACTGATTTTTAAAATGAAATTGCTTTGAATATAAAAATGTGTTTTTTAAAATGAAATTGCATAAAATGAATAAATGTAATATTTATTTATAGAGTTGAATTAAAAATGTGATTTTTAATTTTAGTAGCATTGTTTTAAAAACGGGATCTTTAAAATATATACATCACTGTAAAAAAATATGATTTTTACATAAATGACTTTGTTATAAAAATATGATTTTTTACATAAATGACTTTGTTATAAAAATATGATTTTTATATATATATAGTTTTGAAAATAAAAATATGATTTATATATATATATATATATAGTTTTGAAAATAAAAAATATATGATTTTTACATAAATGACTATGTTTTAAAAATATGATTTTAATATAAATACCACTATTTTAAAAATGTGGTTTTTTAAAATATAAATAGCAATGTTTTAAAAATAAATTTAGCATTGTTAAAATATGATTTTTATATATAAATTCGCAGTATTAAAAATGTGATTTTTTATATATATTCATATAGCGGTATGAAAATGTGAATTTTGTTATCTATATAGCATTATTGTATAAAAATGTGATTTTTAATATAAACCGCGTGAAACAGATTATGATGGAACCGACTGGAAGTGAACAGAATCCAAACCGTCCAGTAATGAATGATGGAGTGGAAACCAAAGGTGAGAACTCCTTCTCACTCTAATTATTTTAAAGTTAAAAATATACTAGGATGTAGACGGGGCTTAGAAGCCCCCGATACTATTTATTGTGCAAGCCATGGTTGTTTGTTTAGACCGTACTTTGTTGTGATTGTGATGTGAAATGGAATATAAAATATTTATGAGTTCGAATAAAATATTTGAACATTAAAAATATCCTTTTTAATGTGTAATAAAACTATATAAAATATTAATGTGTTGAAATAAATATTCATTTACAAATCAGATGATTTATTTATGTACACCCACTTAACTGACATTGATTGGGACGATAAATTTTATACATTGCCCAACTGCACAAATAAAATCTGTGTTTGTAGATTGAAACCCCACACGGGTATTGGGATGATATTTGACGTACACTAATCCCAATTGTTTAGTTGTATGTCAATCGATGGGTTGACAAACTATATAAGCGTTATTTATTTATTTTAATGCTTATACAGTGGTAAAACACACTTTGGATGTTGTATGAATTTTTGATGATTGTTTATCATTATCGTTGTATACATGCGATGTATGAAATCCATATAACTGAAATTATACGGTAATTGATTGAGTCTGATTCCAATTTAGAATTAACAAATATTTTTAAATAATATCCAATGTATAATCAAAATATTTTGAAAATATTATCATTTTGGTATTATAATGTTAAGAAATACTCAATTTTGATTTGAAAATTGAAATGAAGTAGAAATCATTTTAAAATGAATTTAAAACGAATTTATTAAGAAATATTCAATTTTGATTTGAAAATTGAAATGAAGTAGAAATCGTTTTAAAATGAATTTATTAAGAAATATTCCATTTTGATTTGAACATTGAAATGAAATAGAAATCATTTTAAAATGAATTTATTAAGAAATATTCAATTTTGATTTGAAAATTGAAATGAAGTAGAAATCATTTTGAAATGAATTTAAAAAGAATTTATTAAGAAATATTCAATTTTGATTTGAAATTGAAATGAAGTAGAAATCGTTTTGAAATGAATTTATAAACGAATTTATAAAATAAGTTCTAAATGGAAATCGACAAAATATATATTAAATATTATATATATATATATATATATATTAATCGCCTGGATAGAATACGCCGCACCGCGGCTATTCGCGAATTTCGACCGTTGACTTCGACTAGACATTACAGGAGATCCGACCGTCGGATTCTCCTAAAATAGAAACCGTTGGGTTCGTATCGAAAAGAGCTTCCCAATGAATATACGAGATTTGAAATCTAATGGCTGGACTTGGAATTATTTCCAAATCAAATTAGGAAAAGGTAGTTGTAAGTGCAGTTCGGTGGCCATTTTTGGAAACCGACTGTACGGGCCTTGATAAAATTATTAAAAATATTAATAATTTGTGAAAAATCATAATAAATGATTTGGAAAGAATTTGGATGAAAATTTCCACATTTGTAAAGATATAAATATATTTTTATCGAAATGAACTAGTTATTAACTAGAAATAATAATCCAATATTTTTAAATAAATAGATTGGATTTGAAATGGTTTTAAAAATAACTAGAATTTTCCAATGAATAAATTGGAATGGAAATAATCTTCGAAATATTTCGATATTGGATTACGTGGTTATACAGATATTGTTATGGGAATTTGGAAGATACAGATATCGTTATTCCCAATACGATATCCATTAGTTTCAAATTTTGATATTGAATATAAGCCGATATAATTTCTATTCAGAGCCTGGTATTTAATATTAAATTGGATTCTCGGTTTGTCATGAACGTGTCTTAAATAACAATGTTCTTAAACCCAGTTGAGAAAAGAATAAATCTTTTAATTAAGATTTAGTGAAATTTTCCAATTAATTAATATTTAACTGGAATTGAATAAAAGACTTGGATTTTGGGTTTGTTGTGAATGGTGTCTTCAGTAACACTGTTCTTAAAACCTCATGAGAAAAGAATAAATTTTTTAATTAAGATTATTAGAGTTTTCCCTTTATATTTACTAATTGGAATAAAATGGAATGTGAATCTGGTTTATTGTGAACTGTGTTTTAACGACATTCGTTCTTTAACCCGATTTACAATGAAATGTGATTTGGAATATTTAAATTTTTCTATTAAGATTTAATGGGATTTTCAAAGAATTTTTTTCCAATTTAATAAAATAAATTGGAATGGAATGGAATTCGATTTGGTAATAATCGAAGTGAACTTCTGTGGAGGAAGACTGTTACTATATATGGAATTTAAAAGGCTTTGTCGTTATTCCATTTATATTATTGGTTGGATACGGAAGTTTATATCGATTATATATGCTGATCTGTTTTTCGTGAAGATTCCTAATTAATGGAATGTGATTTTAGGTTTATCGTGAACTGTTTTTTAAATGACATTGGTTCTTTAACCCAGTTAAAGATAGGATTTATTTCCTAAATTTGAATCATCATTACATAATGATTTTTGAAGATTAAAACTAAGTGAAGTTTTAATGAATCTTTAAATAGATTGAAATGGAAATGTGATAATTTAAATTATCAAATTTGGGAAATGATCGAGAATGGAGTACCCACAGTTTTACTCCAGGCGATAGTTAAATCTTTAATTAGATTTGAACTAGAAATGGTAATTAAATTTATCGATAACACCGTGGTGTTAGATATGGAGTATTATCAGTTTTGTTCCATGGGATGAATAGGTTGGGATTGGGAAATAAAACAAATGAATACTTTGGTAAGGTGCGCTAGTCCTAACTAGTTTGGATAAACCTCAATTTGGTTTGAATTGATATCCAAAGGAAGATTAAGGAATAAATTTAAAGAATTTATCTTTGATAAAATCAATGGGAACCTTTCCCTAATGATGTGAATATTTGAATAAAAGAATATTCTGGATTGGAATGAGACGTATGTTGTGTTTTTATAGCATTTGTTTATAAGACACGCGAGTTATTCGAAAAGACCAGGTTTATCCCATTATGAATAATTGATACGACGATAAGTCGACGATGAAGATAGTGGTTGAAGACTGGAGATCTTCACATCGTTTGGATGATTACTGATGTCTTGATTGGGAGGCATACGAAGACAAGGTAATAAGTGGTGAACGTCCAGACGTACTTGGAGATCGACCGGATATACGATGAAACGACCCAAACTTCCCCATAAAGGAAAGCCCGGATGGAGTTGAGAACACGACACATTAGAATACAAATAGAAGAACATTTCATTGCTTATTAAAACAATATCATCAGAGTACAAGAATATAATAGAATATGAATAAATAATATACATTTGACAAATATCAGAGATTCAAATACAAAGCAGTGGAAAATCAATACATAACATAGCTTAAAGAAATACACGGATACAGAGCATTCCGAATATAGCTCCATATGTAAATCCAGGATCCTAGAAAAGAAATAATCTGCAAAACCAAAACTACTAGCTGCCCATGTGGAAAATAGGGGCACCCAGAGTTTAGGTTAAAACAATAAACTCCAAGTCAGTCATGTGACTAGTGTGAGTACTAAAACAGTTATTAAATCTTTAATTTAAAAGAGGATAAATCAAGGGACCACGCCGTATAACACGGAACGAGTTTCCTCCTAAGAATACCAGTGCATAAAATAAATAACGCAATGCTTTTTTGGAAAATGAAGCTATTATAAGACTCAGGTCCCATCACATATTGCAACGCAAGCCAGAAGATAGAGTTTTCCTTTATAATAGCCAAACATGCTTGGTACATTTAAAACAAATCATTTTTGACACTATTATAAGTGTATAGTGTATAAAACAACTTCAAATATAAATGTATCAATCATAGACAGCATAGTATCCCATCCTACTATGCCTCCATACTAGTTTTACAATTAAAACCGAAATGGGAAATTGGATTTCCTACATGATTTTAGGCAAGGGATGTACTCCTAACCGCTTGGAGATACTCTAGGAAATGCCTCAGGTCTACACACTCTGGGAAACCCCTGGATTTTTCACATTCGTTGGAAAGATATTTTCAAACAGATTCAAATATTTCTGGTTTTACTGAAATCCGATTTATTTTGAATCCTGTACATTCATTTGAAATTTGAAATCGAATTTTCAAACTACCGCGCCATTTCAGGCTCGTTTTATAATTAAAATAAATTTATTCGTTCTAACTTCAATTTAAATAATTTTTTAGTCATTATTATTTAAAATAAATCATTTAAAATATTTAAAATCCTTTAAATTTTCTATAATAAAAATTTTAAATTGGTTCTGATTTTATAGGTTGTTACACGCGAGGACCTCTCTCCTGTATTGGACATATGGGACAAGGAATAAGGTGCCTCCGGTTTCATTCAGACCCAGAATAGTTTTGCAAATGGATAGTATGTTTGATATTGTATTCCTTTATACTATATTCGTTGATCTCTGCTAAATGTATATATGTTTGGTGGCAAAGAATTTATTCTCTTGCTTAACACCCTTCTCTAAGACGTACGAGCTCAGAGGTTATATATTGGCATAAATCAGTGGTATGGTATGGAGTGAGAGTGTGGCATGTTGAGTGGCATGTGATCAAGGCTTTTGTTGAAAAGTAGGGCCTTGTGGTTGATGATAAAAGCTCGGCTTTAAATAGCATAGCTTTGTGTATAGCGTTAATTCGCGAGCCTCACACCCCGGTGTGAATCAAAAACGGGAGAGGACTTCAGGGAGGACATGCGTTCCCTTCTAGTTGGGAGTGGTGCCATGGTATGGAGCCCAGAAATTTTACTCATGTGGATGTTGCATATTATATTATTTGATGGATAGCGAGGTGCCTTGGATATATCGGTCACTACGGGGACGATGGATGGCATGGTCGACATACCGACCAGACTTACGCCCCATAGGGTGGGGAAACGTATTGTTCAGGGATTATTAATCCACTTATTTTAGACCGGCCCTGACTGTAACACCCCGCATTTTTAATATAGTTAAAAAATATGTGTATATGCATAGATAGGTTAATAGCGGTGATGTACAATGGAAATTACTTAACATGGAAGAGAAGGAAAAATTAATTCGATAACAATGTACGTAACAGAGAAGACGATAAAATAAGGATACTTAATTTAAATATTAGGAATTAAGTAAAACAGACCTCACCATTGCATTTGTCTCAAAATTCTGTTTGGAATAGAGTCCAAGTTTTCGAAAATCGGACTCCGTATGAAAGAGCTATGGCCTTCGGAAGATTCAACACAAATTCAGAATTTACATAGGAAAACACCCAGACAGGTCGACTTGGGGGTCGACCTGGGGATTGACCTACCCAGAGAGGTCGACCTGGGGGTTGACTTACCTAGGAGGTTGATCTAGGGGTCGACCTTAGTGTCGACCTCCCCCCCCCCCCCCCCAATTTTTCCAGATCTAGGCAGTGACGATTTTTGATGTGCTGGACAGACCAGATGGCTTTTAGGGCAATCTAATGGCTCTAAAACGCTCTCTACACCTATAAAATAGTGCCTAGACCTAACCTAGTTCATAAACAATTCCTTCTGACGCCTCCACGCTATCAAACTTCAACCAACCATGGCCTCCGCCCCAAAACCCTAAACTAGATTGCAAGTTCTTCAGCAACTTTGGAGTTTAATCAAATCAAGAAGCAAAATTCGTCATCAACGATTCAAGCTCTTCACCAATAATCAAATAAAAAGATTAAATCAGCATTCTACATCAACAACAAATCGCTTATTTCTCTAATCCAGTCAATGTGAGTGGATTTGAACTATATTTGTTGTATAATGTTGCTTCTATCGTTTACCATTCCCCATAATGAATATGCTATTAATTTAATAAGATCTGTTATTTTATTTATGCCAACGTTTGAGTTCTCTCCTTTTTATCCTTTTCCCTTTTTATTTTTGGATCTAGGTTATCTCGAACCTAGACGAAATCTTATTATACAATACGCATGATTGGAATATGGGGGTATTGGAATATAATCTGTAATTTTGGGGTTTGTGCCATAACAATTGTTATTGCATATATTGGGCATAATCTATTTTATGCAGTCGAGGAATATAATCTATATTGTTGAATTTATGTAAGTTTGACATAATTGTCATTGGATATGGAATTGGTATAATTCAATATTAACAACATGTAATTGAATAACATGGATTGGTGAAATTTATTCGTGACATGAAAAGTAAGCCTAGAGGATGAATTAGATTATATGTATGAACGTGGGAATGTTGGGATATATATTGGGAAAATATTGATTATATGAAATTGGTTATAATTGGATATTGGAAATTGGCATGTTTGGTTATGAATAACATGGAATTAGTGAATTTGGCTATAATTGGATAATTTGGGTAATATGAAAATTGGCTAACTATTATGTAATTGGTGTAGTGAATGACAAATTGTAAATAGACATAAAAATGAAATGTAATTAAGTTGAATTTCAAACATATGACATGAATTTGGGGTTTGCGTGAAAGTTGATTGTTGATGAACGCCTATGACATGAGGTTAGACGCGTTTGTGGTGTAAGACTTCCCGGAACCGCTCGACAATTCCAGCAACCACAAGCGGATGTCTAATGTGAGAGGTCAACGGCACGAACTAAAGGCGTAATGGTTTATGACACGAGGTTATACGCGTTTGTGGTGTAAGACTTCCCGGAACCGCCCGGCAAATCCAGAGCCACGAACAGACGTCTAATGTGAGAGGTCGTACATCGTTACGACATTATAAATAAATTAAGAAATACTAACCATAATAAGACATGTGAGTGACATGGGTATGGTTAGAGGGTTAAGTGGGTGATAAAAATGACATGTAAAGCTTAACTAATGTGGAGTTAACCATTGTGAGATATGTGATGTAAGACATAACCTAGGTAAACTTAACCGTAGTAAGACACGTGTGACATGTGAAACAGAATTTAGATATGCTTAACCAAATGGGGCCCGTAACGGTATCATAAATTAATTGAATTGAGTAAAGTTTAAGTAACGGGTTAAGTAAAAGGAAGGGTTAAGTCAAATCTAAAATTAATGATACAGTTTGGGGGTAGCTACATATACACTATATTAGGTTAATCTACTAGGGGATAGATAGGTGCAACGTGTGTGTAAGCTTTGAGTGCTATAACACGTATAACCTAATAAATAAGAAAGTGTAATTGAACGGTATATGTAGGATTATTCAAGAAGTGTAGTTTAAATTCATTCACACAGAACTTATGTTCTGACCCCCTCCTCATAACATTCGCAGGTTAGACAGAGACTTATAGCTTTGGAAATACTAATTTACCAGTATTGTGATTAAGGTAAAGCTATGTTTTAAATATATTATATTTTACCCCGTACGCTGTGAGGTGTTTTCCGAACTCTGACATATCTCTTTTCTCTATCTTTTTCTGCAGGATACCGGAGCAACCAACTCGGTTTCGGTGGATTAGATTTTTGAAAAAAAAATTCGGTCCGTCGGAATCTGGGTTGTTACATCTGGTATCAAAGCTTCGGTTTTGTGATCTTAGGGAGATATTGAGTGAACGTATTTGTATTTTCTAAAATATAAATATATTATATATATAAACCTAGATCCATATAGTGGCCCACTAGACATGAAAAGAGTTGGGATATTTTAGTTTGTACACTAAAGTAATAAACATAGAAATTTTTTAGACCCTTAAGTGGTTTGGTTGGAAAGTGTACAATATGAATTGGTATTTGAGAAAGAAAGTATCCCATAGAATTAAAACTGGAATGTTATTTCAGAGTCGTGGGTTCGGAAGTGATTGGAAAAGGTTAAGATGTGGAAAATGGATTAGGAATATATTTATATATAGTCGAGAGAATTGAATTTGCATAATTGCCTAGGAAAGCCTAGTTGAGTTGAAGACCCTCTTTGAGTCTAACCCAATGATAAACTTTTAAGAACTTGAATTTGTAAAAGGATTTGTGGTATTTTCCAAGATTTATTCTTAAAAGTATTTTTATAAATGCATGTTGGTTTTTAAAGTAAAGTGGGGTATATTGTGTAAAACAAAGATTTCTTGTTTTAAAAGAATTCTCTCATTAAAAGGTGCATAGTATAGAGCATATATAGCTCGCTAGATTTCATATTATAATATATGAAAGGGTTGAAAAGAAAGTGATGCGTTTTGTAAAAGAAATTCTTTTCTGTTTATTGATTTACAAAGAAATTTTGTTAGGTGGACAAAATAAGTTGGAGGAATAGAATAGATGTCTGCACCTTATAGCGAATAGTTAATGTTGTAAATAGGAACAATGTAACCTTGATAGTTGTCCTTGTCTACTCCAGTTTCATGATTTAAAGAAAATGTTTTGCATTTTTATTTAGTAACATGTTTTTATGGTTTGTCAAAAGCAATTTTTCGAGAAAAGAATAAAAGTTTTACCACTTTTAGTTTTTGGAAGGAGAATGTAATAAAAAGAAAGAAAGCCAAACCATGTTTTAAAAATGGAGTAGTTAAGGATTAAGGGCTAGAAAGAAAGAGATAAAATTAAAGCTATTAGAACCAACTGGGAATTGGTTGAGATGAGAAATTCTCTGAGTATCAATCTGATGTTGATTTCGGTCTTCTTGGTTGATACTTAGAGAGTTATTTTCTTGCCAATTTACAGTTAGGGATTAGATAATATTAAACTAATGGAAAATTTCCCGTAGAATGCATAAGCATTGAGAAACCTAGGTTTGTTGCTTGACAAAAAGAAAAAGGATTGTTGCTTGAAAGAGAAGTATAGGCTAGTAATACACAGCATGGACTAGTGGTGACTACTAGGTAGTGAAGGGCAAGCAAGTGTACAGATCCTGTTGAGTGGACTCGTGACATAAGTCCTAAGATTCTTGGCCCATAGTAGTAGCTGTATAGGATGTTGTTTGAGTTGAAAATGGAAAGGCTTATTTGAAAATAATAAACTTGAGTAATTTGATTAAGTCAAATAAGCTAAGAAAGAAAGTAGCCTAACCAAAAAGAAAACAACAGAATCAATCAAGCAGCAAAACGAGATGGGGAAAAAATGGAAATCTTAAGAAAAAGATGAATAAATATTAAATTTTTCCAAGATAAGTGCAAAAAGAGAAGAAATTTTCTTATGTGATTGTGCTTGGATAGGAAAATAGGAAATCTTCATAGAATAGTCATATAAAAATCCAAGTACGATTAGAAAAGAGAAACGAAGGATGTGAATTTTTCCGTTTTACACCTTTTTGTAACATAAGAAATCGAATTTGGAAAATTAGATTTTTTTAAATTTCGAATTTAATGATGGTTGGTAGGATTTTGGATGCGAAAATTGGATGAACTATGCTCTTACTCTATAAGAGTGTAGAAAATTTGGATGAAAAACGTTTTGATTTTTCAAAAATATTGCATTCATATAGAACTGCAAGTATATTTAGGATGTGAGCATCATGTTTTGAAAGAGTTTTTAAGATTTGCATACATATAGGTGAATCCAAATTAGGCATACATACTTTACTATGATGTATCTCACTTTGCACACGTGCACAATGTTTGCAACAATTGGATGCACACTTGATGGATGGATATTGCGAGGGGTTATCTATTTTACTCTTATCGAATTTCGAGGACGAAATTCTTTAAGGGTGGGAGAATGTAACACCCCGCATTTTTAATATAATTAAAAAATATGTAAAAATATGTGTATATGCATAGATAGGTTAATAATGGTGATGTACAATAAAAATTACTTAACACGGAAGAGAAGGAAAAATTAATTCGATAACAGTGTACATAACAGAGAAGACAATAAAATAAGGATACTTAATTTAAATATCAAGAATTAAGTAAAACGGACATCACCATTGTGTTCATCTCGCAATTCTTCTTGGAATAGAGTCCAAGTTTTCGAAAATCGGACTCCGTATGAAAGAGTTATGGCCTTCGGAAGATTCAACACAAATTCATAATTTACATAGGAAAATACCCAGGCAGGTCGACCTGGGGGTCGACCTACCCAGGAGGTCGACCTAGGGGTTGACCTTAGTGTTGACCTCCCCCCTGATTTTTCCAGATCTGGGCAGTGACGATTTTTTATGTGCTGGACGGAACAGATGGCTTCTAGGGCAATCTAATGGCTCTAAAACGCTCTCTACACCTATAAAATAGTGCCTAGACCTAACCTAATTCATAAACAATTCCTTCTGATGCCTCCATGCTATCAAACTTCAACCAAACATGGACGCCGCCCCCAAAACCCTAAACTAGATTGCAAGTTCTTCAGCAACTTTGGAGTTTAATCAAATCAAGAAGCAAAATTCTTCATCAACGATTCAAGCTCTTCACCAATAATCAAATAAAAAGATTAAATCAGCATTATACATCAACAACAAATCGCTTATTTCTCTAATCCAGTCAATGTGAGTGGATTTGAACTATATTTGTTGTATAATATTGCTTCTATCGTTTACCATTCCCCATAATGAATATGATATTAATTTAATAAGATCTGTTATTTTATTTATGTCTATGTTTGAGTTCTCTCCTTTTTATCCTTTTCCCTTTTTATTTTTGGATCTAGGTTATCTCGAACCTAGACGAAATCTTATTATACAATACGCACGATTGGAATATAGGGATATTGGAATATAATCTGTAATTTTGGGGTTTGTGGCATAACAATTGTTATCGCATATATTGGGCATAATCTATTTTATGCAGTCGAGGAATATAATCTATAATGTTGAATTTATGTAAGTTTGACATAATTGTCATTGGATATGGAATTGGTATAATTCAATATTAACAACATGTAATTGGACAACATGGATTGGTGAAATTTATTCGTGACTTGAAAAGTAAGCCTAGAGGATGAATTAGATTATATGTATGAACGTGAGAATGTTGAGATATATATATTGGAAAAATATTGATTATATGAAATTGGGTATAACTGGATATTGGAAATTGGCATGTTTGGGTATGAATAACATGGAATTAATGAATTTGGCTATAATTGGATAATTTGGGTAATATGAAAATTGGCTAACTATTATGTAATTGGTGTATTGAATGACAAACTGGAAATAGGCATAAAAATGAAATGTAATTAAGTTGAATTTGGAACATATGACATGAATTTGGGGTTTGGGTGGAAGACGATTGTTAATGAACGCCTATGACACGAGGTTAGATGCGTTTGTGGTGTAAGACTGCCCGGAACCGCTCGGAAAATCCAACAACCACAAGCGGACGTCTAATGTGAGAGGTCAACGACAAGAACTAAAGGCGTAACGGCTTATGACACAAGGTTAGGCACGTTTGTGGTGTCAGACTGCCCGGAACCGCCCGACAAATCCAGCAGCCACGAACGGACGTCTAATGTGAGAGGTCATACATCGTTATGACATTATAAATAAATTAAGAAATACTAACCATAATAAGACATGTGGGTGACATGAGTATAGTTAGAGGGTTAAGTGGGTGATATAGATGACATGTAAAGCATAACTAATGTGGACTTAACCATTGTGAGACATGTGATATAAGACATAACATAGGTAAACTTAACCATAGTAAGACACGTGTGACATGTGAAACAGAATTTAGATATGCTTAACCAAATGAGGCCCATAATGGTATCATAAATTAATTAAATTGGGTAAAGTTTAAGTAACGGGTTAAGTAAAAGGAAGGGTTAAGTCAAATCTAAAATTAATGATACAGTTTGGGGGTAGCTACATATACACTATATTAGGTTAATCTACTAGGGGGTAGATGGGTGCGACGTGTGTGTAAGCTTTGAGTGCTAATAACACGTATAACCTAATAAATAAGAAAGTGTAATTGAACGGTATATGTAGGATTATTCAAGAAGTGTAGTTTAAATTCATTCATACAGAACTTATGTTCTGACCCCCTGCTTATAACATTCGCAGGTTAGACAGAGACTTATAGCTTTGGGAATACTGATTTAGCAGTATTGTGATTAAGGTAAAGCTATGTTTTAAATATTTTATATTTTACCCCTTCCGCTGTGAGGTGTTTTCCGAACTCTGACATATCTCTTTTCTTTGTCTTTTTCTGCAGGATACCAGAGCAACCAACTCGGGTTTCGGTGGATTGGATTTTTGAAAAAAAAATCGGTCCGTCGAAATCTGGGTTGTTTCACTGACGCTCCAAGGCTCACTCGAGCTCTGAGCCTGAGGCACGGACTAGAGTGTCTCGAATTTGGTAAGGACGATCCCTTACCTTGGTTCACAGATGAAATCCAACTTCTAATACGTGACATTTTGGTTTTAATTGTAGAGACTAGTATGGCGACATGATATATGGTACTCATGCCGTCTATGATTGATACATTTGTATTTGAAGTTGTTTTGAACACTATACACTTATAATAGTATCAAATGGTTTGTTTTAAAACGTACCAAGCATGTTTGGCTATTATAAGGGAAAATTCTATCCTCCGGCTTGCGTTGCATTGTGTGATAGGACCTGAGTCTTATAATAGCTTCATTTTCTTTAATTAGCATTGCGCTATTTGTTTTATGCACTGGTATTCTTGGGAGAAGGCCCATTCCTTGTTATACGGCGTGGTCCCTTGATTTACCTAATTTTAAAGTAAAGTTTTAAATAACTGTTTTAGTTCTTACACCAGTCCCATGACAGACATCGAGTTTATTGTTTTGACCTAAACTCTGGGTGCCCCTATTTTCCACATGGGCAGCTAGTAGTTTTGCTTTTCCAGATATTATTTTTACAGGGTCCTTGATTTACAGCTGGAGCTATATTCGGAACGCTCTATATCCGTGTAATTCTTTCAGTTGTATTTGTTAATGTATTTCCGCTACACATTGTATTAATTTTGCTGCTTTGTAATTTAAATCTCTGATATGTTTCTGATGTATAATATTTATTCATACTCTATTGTATTTTGTTACTCTGATGTAAATTGTTGTAACAACAATGAAATGTTCTTCTGTTTGCATTCTGATTTATCGTGTTCTTAACTCAATCCGGGATTTCCTTTACGAGGAAGTTTGGGTCGTTTTAGGTTTCACACATACAAAACGTAGTATCACATGCACTATGTATGTATGTATGCTTATATGCATGTCCTAATGTCAAACACAAGGTATGCAGGTGCTAATAATTAAAAAGTGCCACTTTTTTAGCCTATCATTATTTAGCTATATTTAAAAGAAGTAATCTTTCATGTATATCACTATATATATGTGTATATATATATATATATAGAGAGAGAGAGAGAGAGAGAGAAAGAGAGAGAGAGAGGGAGAGAGCCTGGATTTAAATGTTCCATCACAACAGATATATGACATATTTCAGTACTCATGTACACTCCTATACATGCAAATCAGAAGGAATAAAATATATTAACATACATAAACACATTTTGATATATTTGTATAATATCACATATTACAAAATTCATATATTACTTAAGTCATATGCTGCATAATTTATATACTGTGTAACTCATATATATAATTCATGCATTGCTAGGTTCATATATATATATATATATATATATATATATATATATATATATCAGTGTGATATCCTTGCTGCAAGTACACAATCAAGCAATTTAAATGAACATGTTAACATTTAAAATCAATGTCCATATTAAATTCCATTCCATAAAATTCATGAAATCAACACACACACACACACACACACGCACGCACACACATATATATATATATATACACACACACACACACATACAAAATAGGTTCAAAACCCATTCAATTCATATGCAAACAACATTTTCTTTCATACATACTATTATGAAACATTTATATGTATATCAAGATCTAAATTTGAAGTGTACAGAGGGTCATAAGCATATAAATTTAACCTAGTATACTGTCAAAACCCAGATTTCAAAAGTAACTTAAAACCCCAGATATAAAACCCATTTACAAAAATTGCTTGTAGAGAGTTTGCATAAATCAACACACAAAGGATTTTAACAGTTCAAAACCCTAAAAGATAGGATCCAAACAAAATTAGATAAATCAAATTTGATTTTATAACTTTCGAGCTTTTGCGGTTTCACGAATTTGAATATGATTTGGAATTGAATCAAATCCCTTTGTAGCGTCGTTAAGATGCACCGCCTCTACTGGTATCCATACGAACATTGAATGAGACCATCTTTACGAAATTGTATTGAATAGATAAATAATACGTTGTAGATTGAAAGTGGTTAGAAGATAGGGGTTTTTACTGAAAAAGCAAGAAAAGGGAACGAGGTTTAAAAATAATTAAGTCTGAGGGGAGAGGAATAGAGAATATGCCGGTTACGTTAATTTTGGACACACAAACTTATTTTTACAAAGGAGAGAACATGAAATATATTTTGTCGTGCTTATATTGGAAGTGAAAACACTTTTTCTTCCATTTGAAAATAAATGCCACCAATTTTTTCAAAAAAAAAAACAATTTTCTTGTAGTGCAAATATCAATTAATCCTTTTTTAAGAGACCAATCATTTTCATTACTTACAATAAAAATGAGTTGGCAAATAAGGAATAGCCCTAGGACATCTACTTCTAGCACTAAGAAGGGAGAAAGCGACAAGTAGTTACGAACCTTGACATGTATGGTATATTTAGTAATATGATAAGGAATATGCTACAGAAAGCGGGGGCGGATCGTCTGGACCGGGGACCCCGTGGTCCGGACGAATCAAAATCCCCCATTTGGGGGATTTTGCACTTTGCCCCTTGAAATTCGGTTTGAATTCAGGGGAGCAATATGCTAAATCCCCCCAAATGGGGGATTTCGATTGGCCTGGACCAAGGGACCAGAGGGTCCTCGGTCCAGGTAATCCACGTCCACAGAAAGTATAAAGAGTTTCCCTATGTGTGGGTGCTTTTTGTGGTGCTCCTGTGCAAGCTCTAAGGTTGACTTTTCCAAATTAAACTAGGATTATTCCACTTCAGGTGGCAAATTATTTCTTAGGATGAAATCAGCCATTTAAGTGCAGGATAGGTTAGAAACCTATGAATACATCATTGAGTATAGGTAATCGGAGGATGTAATAAAGAGGATGTCGGCCTTCATGTAGCTTTAGGAGTAAAAAATTTTATGATGATATACCACCAATATTACCGCTCCCAAGGACCAAATCACCTACGAGTAGTTTAAGAGGATTTTTGATGAGAAATGTGCACTAACTACTTAGAATTCGATGCTCTTACAGAAGTTTAATAATTTAAGGTGTAGGATATATCAATATCGTGGTAAATAGTTGATTTCGATAAAGGACCAAAGTATGTCAAATCAAGAATAATAAATTTCTATTATAGGCTCAAACGAGTACACACGAGAGAAGTTAATGCTTAGGGTGCATTCGTAGCTTTTAAATGCCATGTTGGGGGAGTGTTCACGTCCGACGCATCGGACGCTAGCAAAAATTTCTCGGCTCAAAAGGAGCGCTGGAGGAACGTTGGAAATTAAGTCGTTGGCGTCCGACGCGTCCCTCCCTTTAAATCACCGTTCTGCTACTACCTCTTCACTCCACTCTCTTCAATCCATCTACTCTTCTATTCTTCATTCAACCAAATCCGAGCAGAAATCGGGTTTTTTCCAGTTTGTTGTTTATGTTATATACCGTTACTTAACATAATTTTTTTTCCTTTTTTTTAATGATTTTTGATAAATATTATTTTTCCATTTTCCAGTATGGCCAGCAGAAAAACTGCACATCACTGGTCGTATACCGCAACTCAGATTACGTTGCAACGTGCTGTCAAGGCATATACAGCTTGTGGCAGCAACAAAAAGGGTGTTCACAAAGCCATTGCAGAAAAGTACAACATTACCATACAAAACTATCCCGACCTCGAACCGATAGACGAAAACAAGATCAGACAAAAATATGATAGTTATCGACAAGAGTGGATGAAATGGGATGCATTGATGAACAAGACTGGTGCTGGTTGGGATGCTTGTAAAGGAATGATTGCTGGGGCGATGAATGGTGGGAAGATCGTGTAAAGTTTCGTTAACTTTGCTTTTAACCATTTATTTGAAGATAGATTCTAACAATTGTGTTTTTTTTCTTTTAGGAATTTGGACCATTTGTTATGAAATATAAGAAACGTCCGCTAGAAAACTTGGAGCTGATGCAACAATTATTTCGCGGGACTAATGCTACTAGTCATTCGTCCTACACTCCTGCAGCAACCATACAACCGTCACGGACTATTACGCTGCCTTCAAGATAGAGCACGTTTGATAGAACATGGAATCCATTGGATGCAACACAAAATGATCATATTCCAAATTTGAATTTGCCAACAAATCCCCCATTGCAACAACCGTCAATGAATGCACCAATTTACGAAGCTCCACTAATCCCTCCTTCAACCCAAATTCCAATGAATCCCCCTTCTCAACCAACTTCACACCACGGTTCTACAAGACGACGGGGTGAAAATGAAGAAAAGATGACTGCGCTCATTGGCCTAATGCATGAGAGATAGGTGAAAAAATCTCGCACACATTCTGATAGTTCGAATACGGGTAGTAGTGTGGAATCAACGGGGAATTCGACAACTTTTGCAAATGTAGTTACTTGCATTCAACGTCTTGGAGAAGGAGGCGAATTTAATGTTGCAAACACTTTAGTATATGTTATGGAACCTGGCAAGACTGAGATGTTCACTCTTATTCACGATGATTTAGCGAAAAACTGGTTGATATCAGGGCTTGCAAACAAACAACACACAAAAGAATACCGAACTTATTTGATAAATCAAGGTGGTGCCAACAAGTAGGATGTTCATGTAATATGATATTATTGTATTTCTATTGTATTTCTGTTTGTATTTCATTTGTGCAATGAAATGTAGTCATTTTATTTTGTCCACTTAAGTATTTAATTAATTCATAACAATTAATTTAACAATTAAAAATACTCCGCTCAAATACCATACTCAAATACACCGTTCACAGCAAAAAACACATTCCACGTTCGCTACAGTACCCCACTCAAATACTCCGCTTCCGTTCATCAAGAACGCACCCTTAGTGCTATATATTGATGAATCATTTGAGAAGCGGATGTAGAGAGAACGACAACACAGAAATCTGTATCCAAAGTCTAGTCAGTTATTGTTTATAAGGATAAGTCAAAGCTACAAGCGAACCTATGGATAATGGCAGTGAAGAACAACAGTAGCTATACAACAAAGTGGTCAGAAGAAGGGAAAGTGAGAACCGATTTGTTATAATGATGGTGAAAGTGTTATATTATTAATACTGAAAGTGGATAGAAAGATGAGCATCTTCTCCTAATGGCAACCATTTTCTAAGCTCCCTAGCAATTTTCCCCTTTCTTCGTCTGTTTTACATCTCTCTTTTCCTTGTGTTGTTTCTCTCTCATCGCACCTCTGTCTTTTGCTCCGTGGCTTGCTGCTTATGGTGAATACTTCTATTTTGAGGCAGTTAGGGTTTGGCTCTAAAGTTCGTTATGGGTGTTTTCGAGATTATTGAGTCTTTTCTTAGACCTTGTCCAGATCTAGGCTATATTATGGCAACACTTTCGTCTATTTGCCTCGATTTAGCGACAATTGAGTTGGTAGGCTCCTCATCGATAGTGGTTCGGATTGAAATGATGGACTCTTTTATGGCTCTATGCCGCCATCGTTTCTTGTTAGTTACCAATTGCTTCTTGGAAATGTTTCCCCATTATACTTTTTTTTATCGCAATGCTTGATTTGGTCCACTATCGTAGGGGAAGCGCTTCCTCTTATATCACTGATGTAGGGCCTAGTGTTTCGCCAGCTTTGTTTTTGGGCAATGTGGATTTCATCACCCCATTCGTGTCGGGCTTGGCCTTTGTTGGCAGCGGTGTACATGGTGCAGTGGTGCCTGTCATAGGGTTTTTGGTTGGCTTCAAGTGTTGTGGTATAGGAATTTTAAATGGTTTAGTGGATGATGACCTTGGTTTGATCGTTGGTGTTCAGTAAGTGATGCTCCAACTCAACGTCAACCAAGTTTTGTGCCTGACTGATCCTTGGTTGTGTCGTACTTACTTCTGTAGAGTCAGAGTGAATGGTCAAGTGCTTATTCTCTTAATAGTGCGTCGAGTCTGCAATAGCTTAAATGTGGGCGACATTCGAAACGTCATCGAGGCCAAAGGCATTCGAAGAAGTTGAGGAATGTTGCTCCACCTTCGCACTCTATGGACTGCGATGAGCCAATGGTTCGTATTGGTTCTCCGTTGGTTGCAAGTCTCAAACACTTCCCCTTGTGTGTCTTTCGAATTGCTTTGAGGCACTGGCTGGTGGTTCTATTGAAGACAATGTTATCTCTCTTATTAGGGATCAAGTTAGGCATTGCAGGCTTCGCCAGCGAGTATGTCAAAGCTTTTGGTTCCTTCTACGACTTTGGATGTCGACTATGATTGTTGTATGGCAACGAGCTCCGTTTCAGGCGACTTTCTTCTTTTTTGGCTTCGTTAGTAAAGAGGCTTGAGTCTAACCTTCGTATGCAGCCGAAGAGTATCTCTTTAGGCGTGCGTCGAAGATTAGCTCGATGGCCATTGACGGGGTTGTGCTTTTGGGAAATAAGCTTTTTGGTTTTGTCGATGTTCCCGCAAGGCAGTTATGGCAGTCCTTTACTTTCTCTTATTTGTTGCTTGGTTGCATTTCTTTTTTATTTCCCCTTGTACATTGTTTTGGGCTTGTTGGTTTGGTTGGGGGATTTTCGTTCCCTTGTGTTTCTCACTTGGATGTTATTGGGTCTGAGGATCGGTTGGCTGATGTTGTGCATCCTTTTGGTCGGTCAACGCTGATTTATTCTCTGTTTGACTTTTGTGCCTCGAATATTGCATTTGTTCGTTGTGTTCGATACTTGGGCGTTCGTCGTCCCTTAGGGTACTCGTGGATTTCTGCTTGTTTGTTTGCTTCTTCACTGCTTGGGGTTAATTTTTTTTGTTAGTCTGTTCCAGGCTATTATTTGCATTGGAAAATTTGTTGCGATTTCTTTTGGTTAGTGTTTGGTGGGCTCTAGTCACCGCAAGGGCTTTGCTGTATTGTTGGTGATTCACGGTTCAGTGTCTGTTTTGACTTGTTGACTTTGCTCTTGCGCAAGATTCTTCGTATGTTGTATAGGGCAGCTCCGAACTGGGTAGGTTCGTCTTTTGGTAGTGGCTGTATAATGATTCCAGCATTGGATCTTTATACGTGCTACTTTGGAGTGTGCCGCCTTGGGTTGGTTCTATCTTGTGCGGACATGCGGGGTATTTTGTCAGTCTGTGATCCTTGGCTCGGGTCCCTGTTCGGTAGTAGGCTATTACAACTATTGCAGGGTTGTCAACGTAATGACAACTCAACTTTCGTAATGCCACCACAGGAATTGGTGTTGTGGTGGGTGCCCGACTCTACACTTATTTCTGGTCCTAATGCTTCCGCTGTTTCGCCTTCTCCTCCCCTTATGGTTGTTGGGTCAGTTACCCCATGTTCTTTTGTTTCCCAACTTCTTAATAAGGAGGAGAATTCGATCATTAACGATCAACTCTCCATCCTATCCAAGAATTTTTTCCTTCTCGAGCTTGTTCTTTAGTTTCATCTTCTCCCAGTCTGACCTCAAGGGCGTCTTTGGTGGTTTCTGAGACCTGAGTGCCTCGTCTTTTGCGCGAGAGACCAAGGTGCCTTGCGCACCCGGTTCCATTCGTACACGCTCTATAGCAGCGTCCGAGTAGAACGTCATGTCTACTCGATTTACGTTGTATCTTGTTTGATTGTGTGGCTTTTTATGGGTTTTGGTCTTGTTGTCCTTGTGCTTTTGGCACTAATTTTGGATGGTAAAATTAGTGTACTATAATGTTCATGGTGGCAGTAATGATGCTTCACTTGCAAGGCTTAGGTGTATTGTCAAGCAGCACTTTGTTTGTTTGGTGATGCTTTTGGAACCTTTTGTGGGTCCAGATGTTCTTTTCAAAAATGTCTTATCTCTAGGTTTCGGGGGTGCTTTAGCCAACATATCCAACAAGATCTGGATTATTTGGTCCAAAGATGTAGTTGTCCGTCCTGTTTTTAATTCGGGTCATCTTCTTTCGGTGGCCTGTCCCTTTTTCTCTCTCTTCTCCTTCTTTCCTGTTCTCGACGGTTTACGCGAAGTCCGATCGGAGATAGCGGTTGGTTCTGTGGTCGGATATCATCTTGCTTTCGGATTTGAGCTTCGAAGAATCAATTATAAGGGCAAATTTAATGTTGTTTCCTGCCATGCCGAGTAACGAGATGGTTCCACTATTACCTGGGCTACGGTAGAAGATTTCAACTCTTTTATCGTCAACTCTGGTCTTTCAGAGGTATCTTTCAACGGTTCAGCTTTTACTTGGTGTAACAACCAAGAAAGTCCTAACTGCATTCTATCTCGTCTGGACAGAGTGTTTAGATCAGAAGGGTGGTTTAACCTTCCTTTCTCTTACTCTATCTCCCATCTCCACCGGACCTTCTCGGATCATGTCGTATCGAGAAGGATTTCCTTTGCTAGAAAGCCAAGATCAAGTGGATCGTTGAAGGAGATTTGAACTCCAAGTTCTTCCATTCTACGATTCTAACGAAGAAAAGCCTTCTTTTGATTCATCGGATTCTTCATTCTGACCTTTCTTTAGCTTATACCTCTGTTGAAGTCAAAAAGACTATCCTTCGTCACTTCCAATCCTTCCTTTTCTCTCCCTCTGTGACTTTCTCTGATCAGTCTATGTTAGATTTTATCTCCAAGATTGTCCTTTCTGAGGATAGCGGAGCTCTTTCCTTTCCCCCTACTTCTGAGGAAATCTGGGTTGCGTTTTCGTATCGAGTAAGGATGGTACGAGTTGGTCTGACGGTTTCAACGGTTTTTTTCCCAGATGTGTCTAGCTGATCATTCAGGCTGACTTTTGTCTTGACATCCAGTTCTGTTTCTTTAGAGGGACTCTTCCCTAAGGTTAGACTTCCACTAACCTGGTTCTCATACCCAAGAGCGAAAATCCCCGCTTCTGTGCGGATTTTCGCCCAATCAGTTTGTGCAACTTCTCTAACAAGGCTATCTCCAAGGTGCTATTATCTAGACTAGTACCTTTTCTCGATCGCATTATCTCCTCTTCTCAAGCTGGGTTTGTAAAAGGATGCCTGATTACGGATAACGTCTTTTTATCTCAAGAGATGGTTTCTCATATTGATCGCAACGTCAGGGGATCTAATTTAGTCATCTAGCTAGACATGGCCAAAGCATATGATTGTATGTCTTGGTTTTTCATTATTAGAGTTCTAGGGGCTTTCGGGTTTCCTGAGCCTCTTATTGATCTTATTTGGAGACTTATCTCCTACTGTTGGTTCTCCGTTCTCATCAACGGGTCTTCCAATGGGTATTTCAAGTACAGTAGGGGCCTTCGTCATGAAGACCCCCTCTCTTCGACTTTGTTTGTCATCGCCACTGATGCTTTCATTCGTGGACTGCACTCTCTTAGGATTGCGGGTAGAATGTATCCCTGGGATTGCCCGTTCATCTCCTCCTTATTGTTTGTTGATGACATTATCTTCTTCGCAAACGGTAATCGGTCATCCTTTCATCGTCTCATTGCCTTAATCCACCAATATGAGAGGTGTTTAGGCCAATTCGTAAATTTGGATAAGATTTGCTTCGTCTCGACGAAAGACTTATCAATGGATAAACCTTCTCTAGTTTCAAGGCTTCATCCCTCCCGTTGACTTACCATGGGGTTTCCCTTTACAAAGGAAGGAAACTGAACACTATCTTCGACCCCCTCATCCATCGGGTAATAGTTAAGATTATTCGTAGGAATGCAACTCTCCTTCTCAGGAAGGTAGACTTGTTCCTATTAAATTAGTACTTGGATTCTATATGATCGCATGTCTTCACTGCTATGACTCCTACTTCCTCTTTTTTCGTTCTTACCATTCCTTAGCAGCGTCCTTCTTCTAAGGGAAAAAGGACAATGATAATTGCCATCACTGGATTTTTTAGGACATCGTTTTTCATCCTAGGTTAGAAGGAGGTTGGGCCTTAGAAATTCAAAGGATGCTTGCACAGCCTTTGCTTGTAAGATGTGGGAGCAGTTTAAAGAGAATAACTCTTTTGGGTGTTGTTTCTCCAAGCCAAGTACCATAGACCCTTGATCTCGGATTACAGCGGTACCCCGTCCTATGTTAGTGAGACGTGGAAACGTATGCAATCTGTGAAGTCCTTCACCGACTCTTAAGGAGGTGGAGTCGTGTGGGATAGAGGCCCGTTCTTGGTTAGGGAAGCTTGGGAGTCAGCTAGGTCCAGCTACTAGGGACCACCTTTTCTTCTTCATTTGGGATGTTCTTATGCCTCCTAAATTTTCCTTCTTTATGTAGAAAACTATTCATAATGGGTTACTACTAGATGATAATCTTATAAAGATTGGCAGTCCTCTCATGTCGAAGTGCATGTGTTGCAAAGCAGGAGATTGAAATCTAGTGCTCATTTATTCTTTCGGGGAACTTATGCCACCGCTGTTTAGAATTACTATGGGAATTTGGTTGGTCTCTGTGGTAACGTCTCTTCATTTGTTGATTTGCTGAGATTTTGGTGGACCGACATTTTAGAAAAATCGCTTCGTTCTATCCTCTTTCGTCTTGTTCCTTGCATTATTTGCTAGCATCTTTTATGCTCATGGAATAAGGCAATCTTTGATGAGGCACCAATGGATCCTCCTTTCATAATCCAAAAGGTTAGAAACGATGTTTTCCTAGCCTTTCGTGGCAGGCCTTTCCAGGGAGCTATTGACTGCCGCTCGAGGAGCTTAGTTAGATCTTTCGATCTTCCATCAGGTTTCCTTCCACCCCATGCCGGGATTGGTTGACTCTTCTGTGGTTTTGTGTGTGGTCTCAAGTGGTTTTGCATTCCTGTTTTACCTTCACCATCCCCCTTTATATCTCATGTCATAGTTAGTTGTGTACGTGCTGGATTTCAGGTTTTTGTTTGCGTCTACCATAAGGATTTCGGATCTCGAGGATAGCTGGAGCCGCTGCACACTAGGAGCTGGAGAGTTGGGCTGGCATCGAGAAGCGACTACAGCCACTGGTTTTTTCCGGGCTTGAAATTGTTGGCTTTTCTCAGTCGTTGCTATGACTTTTCAGATGGGCTTAGAGAGTGGTTCGTTTTCTGGTTGGTTGATCGACTATGCTCATTTTGTTTGGAGTTTTGGCGGTTCTGTGTGGTGTTTTGTTGTTTTTTTCTTCGTTTTATGTACCTACGTGTGTTCCACAGTTTTTTATAGACCTTTTCTACAAAGAAGTTTTCTGAGCCGTTGAAGAATGACTGGATTCTCCCTGTTGCTATATATATATATATATATATATCCTAAAAAAAGCAATAATCATGAGTATACCCACAAGAAATATTTTGAAATAATGAAGAATTAGAAGGATGTGTCTGTTGGAGAGAGATTTCAAAAGATTTGATATATTAATATATTGCTGCCATTCCAGTTTCTTACATATTAATACAACCCATACTTATATATTGCATGCCTTACATATTATTGTATTTAGAGTTTTCTAGATAATATCAAATGACACAAGCTTTGGTATACTAAAAGACATGACACTTTGACTCAAAGGACACAGAATTCAGTATTAAACACAAGTTTACATTTTCCAACACCCCTTCTTAAACTTGTGTCTTCATGACTCCAAGATAAGCTCTCATTCTACAGAAGTCTTCACACTTCAAAGCCTTAGTAAAAACATTTACAGCCTGCACTTGAGTTCTCACATACTTCAGTTCTATTCTTTTCTCTCAATTTTTTCTCGTATAAAATGAAACATGGTATCAATATGCTTACTTCTCTCATGAAGAACTGTATTTTTTTCCTAGTGTAATAGCTGATTTGTTACCAACATAAATTTTTGTAGCTTTCTTTTGAGGAAAATTCAATGTCTCTATCAATCTCCTTAACCAAATCGCTTGACATATACAAGAGGTTGCTGCTACATATTCAGCCTCACATGTCGAAAGAGCCATAATAGGTTGTTTATTAGAGCTCCAAGTGAAAGTCGTGTTGCCGATGAAAAACACAAAGCCTGAAGTACTTTTCCGATCATCAATATCTCCTCACCAATCACTGTCACTGTAACCATACATTCTGAAATCATTTGAAGCTTCATAAAACAGTCCATAATCCATGGTTCCTTTAACGTACCACATAATTCATTTTGCTGCCTTCATATGTGTCAAAGTGGGGCTTCCATGTATCTGCTAATGAGACCAACTCCGTATAGTAAATCAGGTCTGGTACAAGTTAAAAATCTTAAACTTCCAACAAGACTTCTGAATAGTATTGCATTTGTTGGCTCAGCTGTGTCAAATTTGGAAAGTTTCATGCCATGCTCCACAGGAGTACTAACGGGCTTACATTGCTCCATCTGAAACTCTTTCAATATTTTTCAGCATAAGCTTATTGTGAAATAAAAATTCCTTCGTCAACTTGTTTCACCTCAATTCCAATATAATAACTCATCAGCCCTAAATCTGTTATTTCAAATTCTTCATCCATTTTCTTCTTGAATTCTTCGATCATCCTTTGATCGCTTCCTGTGAATATCAAATCTTCCACATATAAGAAAACAAACATTATGTCTCCATTATCAATTTCTTAGCATATAAACGATGTTCTAGAGGACACTTTGAGAAACCATTTTTCTGAAAATAAGCATCAATGTGAGTGTACCATGCTCTGGGAGCTTGCTTAAGGCCGTATAAAGCTTTCTTCAGTTTTAACACTTTTCCTTCTTTTCCTTTAACTACATAACAAAAAGGCTGTTCAATATACACTTCAGTATCCAAATAGCCATTTAAGAAGGCTGATTTGACGCCCATCTAAAATATCTTCCAATTTTTATGGGCTGCTGCAGCAATAATCAATCGAATGGTTTCCAACCGGGCCACGAGAGCAAAAACTTCATCGTAATCAATTCCTTCTCGTTGATGAAAGCCCCTTGCTACAAGTCGAGCTTTGTATTTTTCAAACTCCCCTTGCATATTTTTCTTAATCTTATAGATCCACTTCAAACTTAAAACCTTCTTTTCTTCTGGAAGATCCACCAGCTCCCATGTGTCATTCCTTTTAATTGCTTTTACCACTTCATCCATGGCTTTTTCCCACTTGCTGTCATAAACTGCCTCTTCACAAGAAATTGGTTCTAAATCAGCATACAAACAATATAGATTTGAATCATCCTCCATTTCAGCATAAATTTTTTGTAACAACCCGAAAATCTGGGCCAGTTTAAAATTTTTATTTTGGCAATTTTAGCGAATTTTGAATATTTAAAATATATTATTTTAAATAATATCGACCAGAAATTTATTTTGAATATAATTAGAACGTATATATTTATACGCGTCGTCGTTAGAATATAAATAATTATATATAATTATAAATAGAATTGAAAATGGCGTGGTAGTTCGATAATTCGATTTCAAACTTCAACTGAATGTACTGGGTGCAAAACAATCCGGATTTTGGCGAAACCAAAAAT
The DNA here is from genome assembly GCA_030737875.1 of Allium sativum. NCBI lineage: Eukaryota > Viridiplantae > Streptophyta > Magnoliopsida > Asparagales > Amaryllidaceae > Allium > Allium sativum. The sequence continues at coordinate 43,682,337 of CM060913.1, forward strand.
AATAGGATCTAATTGATAATATCTTTCCAACGAATCTGAAAAATTGAAATTTCTTAGCGGGAATCAAAAGTTATGCCCAGTTGAAAATTTAGAATAGTCGCTATGTAAATTACATACGGCGCCAAAAAGTCATATTTTGCATACGGATGAATTTGGACTCGAAACCACTTCCATTGAGTTCAAAATGCCATTTAGAACTCCGAAAAGTATAAGCTTCGATATATTCCGATATCCGGAATAGTGGCTATGGGCTGGAGTTGTTCGGTTAACAATACATAACCCTTAAAAAGTGAAATTTTGCATACGAGCTCAGAATTCGACGAGATAAATTTTTATGGATTCATAATGACAAATTATTGTTATGTTCCAAAGGGCACGTTGAACGGAGTCATTATGTGGCCGTGCGAGCTAAAACAGTTCAGGGTAAAACGAACAGTCATTTTACAAAGGAACATTACTGATACGACCTCAGAATTCGATTCTACTTTTTTTCTGGATTCGTATGGTCCAATAATGGCTAAATCCAAGAGGGCATGATTTTTAGAGTTAGTGTGTGTGCGTGCGAGAAGAAATGGTGCGCCAAAATCGCATTTTTAGAGCTTATCTGAGCATTTTTGTGATTTTTAACGGACAGTCAAACGAACTCGGAATTCAACGAAACTTGTTTTGTTGGACTCGTCTTCACGTCTACTATCTCGTGTCCGAAATCCGCGGCGATCGGAGATCGTTAGCGTTCAGGCGATACGCGAGAAACTAGCATATAATCACTTTTCCTTCCTTTTCTTTCTCACTTTCTCTCTTCCACTCTTTTCTTCTTTTTCCTCTTTAATGGGGAGCTCCACCCCCTTTGCCGCTGCCCCCTCCTTCACCAGCCACCACCGCCCTCCACCGCCCACCGCCGGCCGCCCGCACCACCTCCTCCTCCTCCTCTTCCTCCTCCTCCTTCTCTCTCTCTCCAATTTGCAACCCTAGGCCCCAACCACCAACCACCACCACCGTGGGCCCCTTCACCACCGCCGCCACCCCTTAGCCACCTCCCCACGCCCAATCAGGCACGCCACCGCGAGCTGGCCACCCAACTCCGGCCGTGGGCCCCGCTATACCCAAAAATCCATTTCCACCAAAAATCTCGTTTTGCAAATAACACCCTGTCACCATTTCGCGAATAACTCCCAAACCGTGCGTTTCTAGCCAAAGTTCCTCAAGACCAAAGTCGAAGAGCACGATTTTCTCTTCGATTTGGTATATGATAAGTCCAATTTTGCATTGCGGAGTTGTCTGGAAAACGCGTCCGAAGTCTGCTGTTCCAACACTGTCAAAATGCTGTCTTTTCGCGATTTCCGGCGAAATGGCACATTTTCGGGAGGAAGACCACTAGGCAAAAGTTGTTCAGAATGGCGTGCTTGTGCTAGAAAAAAGATGGTATGAAGATTGAAGCTCGTTTGCAAATTCTGGAACCCGAACAGTGAATCCGGGCGTTAGAAAAAAAGTGAGTTTTCTCTATTTTAAAGCTTCTACAGTTTTTGACATATGAAGTAAATAAAAATATGATCTTTATATTATAGAGAGGATAAAAATCTAATTTTTAACTTATAGAAGATAAAGATAAGATTTTTATATAATGTAGACGATAAAAATGTGATTTTTATACATGTAGTGGCTACCGGCAACGGAGGTGACAAAAGGCGAGAACGATGAAGATTTCTCTAAAGGAAGTGTCGTGAAGTTGGATTAGCTATTGGTGAGAACTTCACACTCTTCAATTTCTTTTTCTAGTTATATATATATAGTAGGATGCAGACGGTGCTTAGTAGCACCCGACACCCGTCATCCACAGACCATGGATGCCTTGTTTGTTAAATTGTTTGGTTGTGTAGTGGTTAGATTATTTGGTTTGAATTGAATTATTTGGTGAACGGAATGGATTTGATTGATGTGTGAATGGCGTGGGCCTTCACTAGACCGGGGATAAGGCTAGGCCTTGTCCCGTTTCTAGTATCGTGCCGTTATGCTACCGAAATTTTCTAAAATATGTTAAAAAAATAAAAATATCATTTTATTGAATAAATGAACTGAATAGAAATTCATGTGTTAAAATAAAATGTTTTATCGTTAAAAATATAATTTTTAACGTGAAAGTGAATAAATGAATATTTATAAAAAAATCGGCCGATTTGTTTATATACACTGATTTGACTGATATCGATTGGGTCGATAAATTTTACACGTCGCCCAACTGCACAACTAAAATCTGTGTTTGATTGTTTGAAACCCCACACGGGTGTTGGGATGAAATTTGAAGTTCACTCATCCTGATTGATTAAATATGTCGATCGATCGATTAACAGGCTGTCATAAGCGTCAGATATCTATATTTGATGTTTATACAGTGTAGTGCACTTTGGTTGATGGTTTATTATTTTTCAATACTATTATATACATGTGTTGTATGGAATCCGTATAATTAACATTATATGGTGATTGATTGGGCCTCATTCCAATCGGGAAAATAATGAATATTATAAAGGAAAATTCATGTGTTGAATCTATTCATGTGTTGAGTGAAATATTTTAATAATAAAATTCACATCTTTATCATATTTACAATTAGAATCTACTTTACGGTGGAGCCTAATTAAAATCAAAACGATAGATACCATAGTTTTATAAAATGTTTTACATAACAAAAATAGTGATGTGTTGACAGTACTCATGTGTTGAGATTAGTCGTGTGTTGAAAGAAATATAGATTCATGTGTTGAATGGGAAAAATATTCATTTGTTGAATAGAATAAAGAAGTTTTTGAAAAATATAAAGCCGTGTTGATTAGAGATGCGTTATTTTGACGCGAACGATATTTATATCGATTTTATTCGTTTTATAATGAATATGGAAAAGTGATTTCAAAATTTAATATTTGAAATGAATTCAAATTGAATTGAATAGAAAGTGAATTTGAAAACTGAATTGAATTGAAACGAATTTGAATTTGAATTGAATTGAAATGAACTCGAATTGAATTGAAATCTAATCGATTTGAAATTGAAGATGAAGTTGAAATTGTTTTGAAACGAATTTAGAACTATTTATAAAATTCGTTTTAAAAGGAAATCGACGAAATATATATAATATATTATATATATATATATATATATATATATATATATAATGGCCTGAATAGAACGCGCCGCGCCGCGGTAGTTCGTGAATTTCAACCATTAACTTCGAATGGACATTACGGGAGATCCGACCGTCGGATTCTCCTAAAACCGGAACCGTTGGGTTCGTATCGAAATGAGCTTTCCATGAATATTAGAAATTTGAAATCTAACGGTTGGATTTGGAATTATGTCCAAATCAAATTTGAAAAAGATCGCTGTAAGTGCAATTCGATAGCCGTTGGTGGAAATCGACTGTACGGGCCTTGATAAAATTATTAAAAATATCTATAATTTGTGTAAAATCATAATATGTGAATTGGAAAGAATTGGGCTGAAAAATTCCACATTTGAAAAGAGAAAAATAGATTTTTATCGAAATAAACTAGTTTTGAACTAGGACAAAAATCAATTTATTTTTGAAATAAATAAATTGAATTTGAAGGTGATTTTAAAAATAATCAATATTCCCAATACGTGGATTGGACTGGAGTTGAATCGAAATTATCTTCGGGATATTTCGATGTTGGATTTCGTGACTATACAGATATTGTTATGGGAATTTGAAAGATATATTTTATATCGTTATTTCCAATACGATATTTGTTGTTTTCAGAATTTGATATTGAATATAAGCCGGTGTATTTTCTATTCAGAGCCTTGTATTTAATGTCAAATATGATTTGGGTTTGTCGTGAATCATGTTTTAGACGACATTGGTTCTTTAACCCAGTTAAGAGCAGGATGTTGATTTTTGAGAAGATTAAAACTAAGTGGAGTTTTAAATGAGTCTTTTATTAGATTGAAATGTGAATTGATAATTTAAATTATCAAATCTGAAAGGTGATCGAGAATGGAGTACCACCAGTTTTGCTCCAAAGCGATAGTTAAATATTTAATTAGATTTGAACGTAAAATGGTAATTAATTTTACCGATAACACCGTGGTGTTAGATGTGGAGTATTACCAGTTTTCTCCTTGGGATATATAGGTTGGGATTGGGAAATAAAATAAATAATTACTTCGGTGTGGTTCGTTAATCCCGACTAGTTTGAAATGATATCCAAAGGAAGATTAAAGAATAAATTTAGAAGAATTTATCTTTGATAAAATTAATGGGAACATTTCCCTAAGAATGTGATTTTGTGAATAAAAGAATATTCTGAATTGGAATGAGGCGTTCGTTGTGTTTGTGTAACATTTGTTTATTATATACGTGGGTTATTCAGAAAGGCCGGGTTATACCCATTCTGAATAACCGATTCGACGAGATGTCGAAGATGAAGACGGTGGTTGAAGACCGGGAGTCTTCACATCGTTTGGGTGATTACTGATGATCTTGATTGGGCTGTACACCCAGGATGAGAGAATCAGTTGGTGATCGTCCAGATGTACTTGGAGATGGATGGATGTGCGAGGAAAGTGCCTCCGGTTTCGTTCAGACCCAGAACGAACTTGTAAATGGATTGTGTGTCTGACATTGGATTTTATTCTGTGTTGATTGATCTCTATTAAATAAACATCTGTTTGGCGGTGGAGAATTTATTCTCTTGCTTAACGCCCTTCTCTGAGACGTACGAGCTCAGTGGTTGTATATCGATGGACATCAGTCGCATGGAGTGAATTGCCAGTGTGGCACGCGTAAGTGGCAATTGATCAGGGCTTCTATTGAAAAGCAAAGTCTTGTGGTTGATGATCAAAGCACGGCCTGTGTGGCGTAGCTTTGTGTATAACGTGAACTCGCGAGCCTCACACCTCGGTATGAGTCAAAAACGGGATACGGACCCAAGGAGTGCACGACGTTTCTTTCTAGCTAGGGTGGTGTCAGTGACCTACCAGCCCTGACATTTATATACTTTTCACCTGTGTGGTTGTTGGATACGAGGCGCCTAGGATATAGGTCTGTAAGGACCGGGAAATGTGTGTTCAGGAATTGCCAATCCTCAAAAGTAAGAGAGGACCGGCCTTGCAGGATCCAGGGATTGCTGTGTGCGGTCCCGAGGCATTTGCTAGAGTGTCTCGAACGCGGAGAGGAGCTTGCCCCTTGCCTCGACTCATGACGGAAATCCAATTTCCAATACGTGTATTACGGTTTTAATTGTAGAACTAGTATGACGACATGATATATGGTACCCATGCCGCCTATGATTGATATTTATGATTTGAATTGTTTTGACACTATACACTTATTATAGTATCAAATAATGTGTTTTTAAACGTATCAAGCATGCTTTGGCTGTTATAAGGTAAAAACCCTATCCTCCGGCTTGCGTTGCATTGTGTGATGGGACCTGGGTCTTATAACAGCTTCATTTTTCTTTATTTAGCATTGCGCTGTTTGTTTTATGCACTGGTATTCTTGGGAGGAAACCCGTTCCGTGTTATACGGCGTGGTCCCTTGATTTACCTAACTTTAAAAATAAAGATTAATAACTGTTTTAGTTCTCACACCAGTCACATGACTGACCTGGAGTTTATTGTTTTAACCTAAACTCTGGGTGTCCCTATTTTTCCGCACGGGCAGCTAGTAGTTTTGGTTTCGCAGATTTATATTCATAGGGTCCCGATTTACAGTTGGAACGATATCCGAAAAGCTCTGTATCCGTGTATCTCTTCTAGTTGTGTTCTGTATATTTTTTGCTGCTATGTAATTTATTGTAATCTCTGATATTTGTCGAATGTAATTTATTCATTTATACTCTGTATATTCTTGTATCTGATGGAATTGTTGTAATAACAATGAAATGTTCTTCTGTTTGCGTTCTATTTTGTCTTGTCCTCAATTCTATCCGTGCTTTCCTTCACGGGGAAGTTCGGGTCGTCTCAGTTTGGTATCAGAGCTATGGTTTACAGAGCTCGAGAACAAGACACATTAGAACCTTACGAAAGAATTCATCAGATATTGGATTAGTAATATCCAATTAGAATGACTCGTTAGAGATGGGATCAGTAGTATCCTAGAACAAGTGTGAAGAGTATGTTTTTAAATGAAAACAATTTTGTTTTGAAATTTAAATCGTTTTATACGTATTTGAATATTTATTTATTTTGAATATGGACAATCTAGTATATAAAGGTTTTGCATATACGCATCATGAACGTATATTCGAAGTTTTAATATATTAGATAGATATAGAATCACATTCTAGTTGCCCGGGAATGATTCTGATAATGCTGCAGCGTTACCAGTATTTATTTTCGAGTAACGAAGGTGTGATACCTATATATTTCCATTAGACTGGTGTGAGAACCAAAACTAATATAGCTAGAACACATTGTTGTGAATTGGCATCAAAAACATGATTTTCTGTGTATATATGTATCAAAATTATGAATTTGAAACTCTAGTTCACTAATTGATTGATGTTTGTGTTGTTTGTTTATTTGTTTGATAATTTTGAATCATTTTTGCCTAATTGAACCAAATATTGAATTGTATTGAAAATTGGTCGCATTTGCTTGCATATACATGTATATCTTTTGAACAGGTCATAGCAAGGAGGCTAGAGCCGAAGAATAAAATTTGTTTGCCCGACAAATAGGTACATGTTTACTATAATTTACTGTTTTGTTTGGGTGATGATGATTTTATGAGCCTATTGGCTAGCCCCTTGGCTTTTTCTTTTTCTTTTTGAGATCAGAAGGCCTATACGGCAATTTCGGGATTTTCCCGTGGCTCCGGGTGCAGGGGAGGTTATGGCGAAATTTTTCGAAAATTTAGGGTGTTAGCCAAATTTTTGAAGAATTTTGAAAATTCTCAGAAACTGAAAAGTTGGAGAATGCAAACCATATCGAACGTAGAGTTGATTAATCAAACCACTTTCGACTTTGTTCCTTTTCGGGACGAAAAGTTTTAAGTGGGGGAGATTGTAACAACCGGAAAATCTGGGCCAGTTTAAAATTTTTATTTTGGCAATTTTAGCGAATTTTGAATATTTAAAATATATTATTTTAAATAATATCGACCAGAAATTTATTTTGAATATAATTAGAACGTATATATTTATACGCATCGTCGTTAGAATATAAATAATTATATATAATTATAAATAGAATTGAAAATGGCGCGGTAGTTCGATAATTCGATTTCAAACTTCAACTGAATGTACCGGGTGCAAAACAATCCGGATTTTGGCGAAACCAAAAATAATAGGATCTAATTGATAATATCTTTCCAACGAATCTGAAAAATCGAAATTTCTTAGCGGGAATCAAAAGTTATGCCCAGTTGAAAATTCAGAATAGTCGCAATGTAAATTACATACGGCGCCAAAAAGTCATATTTTGCATACGGATGAATTTGGACTCGAAACCATTTCCATTGAGTTCAAAATGCCATTTAGAACTCCGAAAAGTATAAGCTTCGATATATTCCGATATCCGGAATAGTGGCTATGGGCTGGAGTTGTTCAGTTAACAATACATAATCCTTAAAAAGTGAAATTTTGCATACGAGCTCAGAATTCGACGAGATAAATTTTTATGGATTCATAATGACAAATTATTGTTATGTTCCAAAGGGCACGTTGAACGGAGTCATTATGTGGCCGTGCGAGCTAAAACAGTTCAGGGTAAAACGAGCAGTCATTTTACAAAGGAACATTACTGATACGACCTCAGAATTCGATTCTACTTTTTTTCTGGATTCGTATGGTCCAATAATGGTTAAATCCAAGAGGGCATGATTTTTAGAGTTAGTGTGTGTGCGTGCGAGAAGAAAAGGTGCGCCAAAATCGCATTTTTAGAGCTTATCTGAGCATTTTTGTGATTTTTAACGGACGGTCAAACGAACTCGGAATTCGACGAAACTTGTTTCGTTGGACTCGTCTTCACGTCTACTATCTCGTGTCCGAAATCCGCGGCGATTGGAGATAGTTAGCGTTCAGGCGATACGCGAGAAACTAGCATATAATCACTTTTCCTTCCTTTTCTTTCTCACTTTCTCTCTTCCACTCTTTTCTTCTTTTTCCTCTTTAATGGGGAGCTCCACCCCCTTTGCCGCTGCCCCCTCCTTCACCAGCCACCACCGCCCACCGCCCACCGCCGGCCGCCCGCACCACCTCCTCCTCCTCTTCCTCCTCCTCCTCCTTCTGTCTCTCCAATTTGCAACCCTAGGCCCCAACCACCAACCACCACCACCGTGGGCCCCTTCACCACCGCCGCCACCCCTTAGCCACCTCCCCACGCCCAATCAGGCCCGCCACCGCCCGCTGGCCACCCAACTCCAGCCGTGGGCCCCGCTATACCCAAAAATCCATTTCCACCAAAAATCCCGTTTTGCAAATAACACCCTGTCACCATTTCGCGAATAACTCCCAAACCGTGCGTTTCTAGCCAAAGTTCCTCAAGACCAAAGTCGAAGAGAACGATTTTCTCTTCGATTTGGTATATGATAAGTCCTATTTTGCATTGCGGAGTTGTCGGGAAAACGCGTCCGAAGTCTGCTGTTCCAACACTGTCAAACTGCTGTCTTTTCGCGATTTCCGGCGAAATGACACATTTTCGGGAGGAAGACCACTAGGCAAAAGTTGTTCAGAATGACGTGCTTGTGCTAGCAAAAAGATGGTTTGAAGATTGAAGCTCGTTTGCAAATTCTGGAACCCGAACAGTGAATCCGGGCGTTAGAAAAAAAGTGAGTTTTCTCTATTTTAAAGCTTCTACAGTTTTTGACATATGAAGTAAATAAAAATATGATCTTTATATTATAGAGAGGATAAAAATCTGATTTTTAACTTATAGAAGATAAAGATAAGATTTTTATATAATGTAGATGATAAAAATGTGATTTTTATACATGTAGTGGCTACCGGCAACGGAGGTGACAAAAGGCGAGAACGATGAAGATTTCTCTAAAGGAAGTGTCGTGAAGTTGGATTAGCTATTGGTGAGAACTTCACACTCTTCAATTTCTTTTTCTAGTTATATATATATATAGTAAGTTGCAGACGGTGCTTAGTAGCACCTGACACCCGTCATCCACAGACCATGGATGCCTTGTTTGTTAAATTGTTTGGTTGTGTAGTGGTTAGATTATTTGGTTTGAATTGAATTATTTGGTGAACGGAATGGATTTGATTGATGTGTGAATGGCGTGGGCCTTCACTAGACCGGGGATAAGGCTAGGCCTTGTCCCGTTTCTAGTATCGTGCCGTTATGCTGCCGAAATTTTCTAAAATATGTTAAAAAAATAAAAATATCATTTTATTGAATAAATGAACCGAATAGAAATTCATGTGTTAAAATAAAATGTTTTATCGTTAAAAATATAATTTTTAACGTAAAAGCGAATAAATGAATATTTATAAACAAATCGGCCGATTTGTTTATATACACTGATTTGACTGATATCGATTGGGTCGATAAATTTTACACGTCGCCCAACTGCACAACTAAAATCTATGTTTGATTGTTTGAAACCCCACACGTGTGTTGGGATGAAATTTGAAGTTCAGTCATCCTGATTGATTAAATATGTCGATCGATCGATTGACAGGCTGTCATAAGCGTCAGATATCTATATTTGATGCTTATACAGTGTAGTGCACTTTGGTTGATGGTTGATTATTTTTCAATACTATTATATACATGTGTTGTATGGAATCCGTATAATTAACATTATATGGTGATTGATTGGGCCTCATGCCAATCGAGAAAATAATGAATATTATAAAGGAAAATTCATGTGTTGAATCTATTCATGTGTTGAGTGAAATATTTTAATAATAAAATTCACATCTTTATCATATTTACAATTAGAATCTACTTTACGGTGGAGCCTAATTAAAATCAAAACGATAGATACCATAGTTTTATAAAATGTTTTACATAACAAAAATAGTGATGTGTTGACAGTACTCATGTGTTGAGATTAGTCGTGTGTTGAAAGAAATATAGATTCATGTGTTGAATGGGATAAATATTCATTTGTTGAATAGAATAAAGAAGTTTTTGAAAAATATAAAGCCGTGTTGATTAGAGATGCGTTATTTTGACGCGAACGATATTTATATCGATTTTATTTGTTTTATAATGAATATGGAAAAGTGATTTCAAAATTTAATATTTGAAATGAATTCAAATTGAATTGAATAGAAAGTGAATTTTAAAACTGAATTGAATTGAAACGAATTTGAATTTGAATTGAATTGAAATGAACTCGAATTGAATTGAAATCAAATCGATTTGAAATTGAAGATTGTAACGAACCGGGATTTTCGACTCCGAAAATCAACATCAAACTACCATGTTGACCATTCAGACATCGAACATTCCAGATCATTAATAGAAAGAAGTTAGAGGGTGAGAATAGATAAGATAGAAATATTAGAATAGAAGAAGAAGAAACAACACCACAGAGTCTCACATCGCAGCGGAACAAAATATAATACAGAAATAATCTTTATTGAAAGCTTTAAAATACTTACAATATCAGAGTACACATCTGGACAGTGAAAATCTGTCCTCATACAACACACAGCGGGATACTAGTAATATCATACGTCTGGACTCTTCCAGCTCGTCTCTTCACAACAGTCGATATCCTGAACCTGTACAAACCCGGTCTAACCCGAGCATTTACAAAACACCGGGTCAGTCTGGTGAACCAGAGTGAGATAAACTCGCACAGTAATAAGGGTGAATCATCCGATCATGATTTTAAAGTTCTAAAATCTTTTCAAAAGAAAAGGATAATCGTAAGACCAAATCCACACATAAACACGGACGGTTTTTACCTTACGATAACCCAAACCAGTTTGAAACCAATATCTTGTCTGATATTATGATAATGTCTAAGTACAAGTAAATAGAATCTAGTGGAACGCTTGCATCTCACGCTCCACATATATAGTATACAATCAAAAACCCGCAGGCGCTTATTGGGAATTGGATTCCAACTTGACAAGGTATGGGTCCACCTTCCGATAGTGTATCTCTAGAGACGAATACACTGGGTTCAACAAGAACTTCTTGCAACCCGGCCCTCACATGACCGACCACTCATTTCGCTTGAGTGTATCGAATGTATATCACCGACGGTTGGGATCAGCAACCGTCTCCCGATAAGGGACAGCATCGAAACATAGATTTAAGAAACAAATAGGATTTCCTCTAGATAGGTGATCATACACCCTAATGGGAGCGACCCACATAGCCATGCTGCCTGCCCGTTTTTGTCATTTCCCGGTTGATGAGGCTTGAGGTTTAGATTTACTCTTGATCATCTGGTCGTCATTCACTTTGAATGCCACATCGTCAGATCCGTCAGATATCACTAATTGATGTCCACAAAAATACTCTAGCTGAAAGCTAGAGAACGGCGATTCTCCGCCAACAACTATCGTACGTTTGAAGAAATCAACGTACGTGACCCTTTGGAAATACTCTGTCAGACATTCGTCCATACACGTCACCCAGGAACAGGATGAACCGAAGGCACTCTCCTACTGCATCCATATAGGAATCACCCCATGGATCAGTAGCGAGAAGTCCTTGCAACCCGTAGATTCCAACCACGACAGAATCACAGCTTATCTCTACTTGCCAGGCAGAGAATATTAGTGGTTCTTCCGTGTATGATAGTCCACGGTCTTCAATGCTCCATCTCGAACATCTTCTGAGATCTTCACGTATTTGTTGGTCGGAATGGTTTTCGAATATAAATTCGATCCCGGTCTTTCCGTACCAACACTCGTATTGGTCAGATTTGATAGTCGGTGTTTTAACTATCAAAATATACAGTGTTTCAAACATGACACTCCAATGAGTTCCCTGGTCCAGTATTCAGCATCACTTGGCCTTTAATTAAACTGATTTGCTTTTGTTAAATTAAAACTTCTAACTCTTTTAAATATTTAAAAATACGATATTTGAATAACTCTAATTGATTAATTAACATTCGTCTTAACTCCATTCGCGTGACTCTAGATCACAGCGATCACAATGGTTACGCCCGATTCCCTCAGGAAACATCCGACCGCCGTAGGCTATCTGCAGCCCTGCGAATTACGCTAGCAGTCGTACGAAATGGCAACTCATCCTGAATAACTATGTGATTTTATTTCCTATCTCGTACTTATCATTCTGATTTACATCGGAACTTGCTTTATAAAATCAATTAAAAATAATTTAAAGTCTTACATAAATAAAATATTTATTTCTTTCTCTTGAATAACTTTTATTCGAAATAATATATTTCAAAATCTAACTTCAGTTATAAAATAAATTTTATAACTTTATCTCTATCGACTCACCTGACGATGAATCACTGTCTATAACCCGATTGATTTTAAAGGCCATACTCTGCCAAACACTTAACCAATATCGCCCATTGGTTTAAGCCAAACAGATGTTGAATATTCAATTAATAATCAACCATCAAATCAATCACACAAACAGATCAGTTCATATATGATCATATGAAAATAAATAATATATTTGAGGAATCCGGTTGGATCCCTCCAACCTGTTCTTCCCTGTATTCAAATGGTTATCTCAAATCAGACGGTTCAGTTTTGTTTAACTGATAAATTAAATAACGACCATTCTAACATCAACCATAAGCAATTCAAATAATGCAACCATTTAAACATGTTTATAAATAAACATGACCAACCAAGGTGAGTTACCTTTATTGGGACCAATCGTTGAAATAACGATTTGGAAATTTTACCGAAATTAAACACAGTTTAATTTCATCGGTTAAATCAACAGATAAGCAGATAACTAGCAAAACAGTCAACCATTGGCAAGCAGAGCATACAAAATAAAAACACCCAATTTATATAAAATATAAAAAGGGTAAATACTGAGTGAGTTTAACTCACCTTGAGTTGATAACGTTGTTTGAACGGTTGGTTTTAATTAAATTAAACAGATGTTTAATTTAACTAAAAATCCCAGTCTGTTCCTGCTTTGTCCAGAGTAGACCTAGAGTATTGTGTTCAACAGTACAGTTCCAACGGCTCATGTTGATTCAATTCTGATAGCATAGACATGGATTATAAATGATATAAGTATATGATTAATTAATTATAATTAATTCTTTAATGATGGTGTAGTTTTTAGTTAATTACTTATGTGAAACACGGTCCATCAGTTTACTTTTCAGTGAACGTTCAGACCGATCTCCCTTGTTTGTTCTTGTTCTCGAAAGGGGTCACGTTATTATACTTAGGACAGGCGGTCGATCCCTTTGTTAAACAGTTTCTTCCCAAAACTGCCCTTCACGTGTTCTCGTTTTCACACCCTTTTTGCTCTGATATCCTCATCTGCTTCAAACACCTAGGTTATATAAATTCACAAATTAGTCAACTACTCCTATTATTAGCGTTCTAGGAGAAATATAAGGCCTGATAATTACACATCTTTTGGGTTTTACAGGTCGATCCCCTTTTACTTCCTGCTCCACGTCCTTCTTCATTACGCCTCCGCCACTGTAGTGCCTCCCACCATCAACCGAAAATCGATCAGAGGCCGACAATACTTGCGCCTTAGCCTGGCGAACCTCAGCTCCAAAGGTCGTTCAACTCGGTGGTTCCGTCCCCTGGCGATTCACTCCCAACCGCAGCACCATCGAAACCCACTCGTGTCCACATCCGCATGCTATAACTTTTCGCTCCTTCCACCTCATCAACCGGTACCCAGACTCGTGCCACTCCCTCCCTTTTTCCCAACGTCCAGTACGGTTTTCCCACCCTGAAGCTTGTCTACACATTCTCGCATGTTAGCCCTCACGACGGCATCACGGTTGGCATTTTAAATTAGTCATGAGGGATGAAATGTTTTCGTTTTGTTTTGCTGAGGAAGAAAAGAAAGGAAGAAGCGTGAACCAGCTTTATATAGAAGAGCGCAACTGAAGATTTGAACCACGTCCATCAAGCAATGTAAGGTAGGCACATGGCTAGGGGGTTTAGCTGTGCGACTTCTGATCAAGTAAGGTGGGTGGCTGAAAGATGTTGAAAACACAAGGCAGAAACTTGTCGGGAAAATATACGCTATGTGAATATAGGGTAGCTTAGGGTCGCTGGTGCATAATACTCTCACATGCGTATAAAATCTTTAGCATAGGCCAAGAGCAAGATTAGCCTGTAACATAATTAATGCGAATTGAAATAATAGGGTGGCTATTGTGTTTGTACGGAAGTGACTCCCACATGCTGTGTTTTAAACTTGAAAAGAAGTTTTGGCTTGGGACGTACCGAGGAGGGTAGGTAACTTAGGAAAATTTTATTTTTGACCAAACTTCGCCGCAAAGTAGTTGATAAAAATCCCCACAAACAATTTCTGTCTACTGATAAAAAGGCTATTCTTAGAGTAAAAAGGTATTCCAGACCTAATGGGACAAGTTTCGTTGAAATCCGAGGTCGTATGGAAAAATTTCCTTTATGAAACCGGAAATGAACACGCATTTAATTTTTCCACGGTCACTAGATAAATCAAATCAACTTGAAACTGCGAACCTTGATAATAACTTTTCGATACGAACCCAACGACACTAATTTCGTCGCATTCTGAGACTGTTGCCCCGGTAGGCTGTTTTTACCCTGAACCGCCCTACCCTTTTTAACACCAAATTCCACGATCTCTAAAAATAACAAACTATATACATATCCTAACTCTAATCGATGATACGAACTCAACGGAACTGGTTTCGTCGAAAACAGAGTCCGTTTGCAAAACGGCTACTTTAAAGGCCTATAATTAAATAACGATTTTCCATAGCGACTATTTCAAAATTTGATTTGGCCATAACTATCAAACTATAACACGAAATCTAGATTTTTCTCTTTCATATGAAAATTATCGTCAATACGGTTCCAACGTGTCTTGTTTTACAGAAATCCGACTTATATCGAATCCTGTATTCTCAGTTGAAGTTCAAAACTCCAATTTACGAACTGCACGTCATTTTCAAGCTCGATTTATAATTATATAAATATATAACGTTCGAACTTCGTTTAAATAACGAATTCAATATTTAATTCCATTAATATTCCAATATAATATTTAAAACTAATTTAAATATTCATATTCAAATGGTCGAAAAACACGGGTCGTTACATTCTTCCCCCCTTAAAATAATTTCGTCCTCGAAATTGCTAAGGTAAGAAAGAACGTTATAAACTCACTAATTTCAAATCTAATTTTATATTAAATTAGAAACCAATTCAATACTGTAAATAGATATTTTCAAAAATATCGAAAATTTTCTAACTCTTTAAATTTCTGAGAAATTTCGGCAGCACCTCCTCTGTACGGCTCAATCGGTACAACCACAACTCGCCTTTCTAGGCCTTCTCCAATCCAAAAGAAAATGATACAGCCAAGCGGCTTGCCAAATAGGCTCATAAATCACCAAACCCATATAAAAATAAACGTGTACCTTTTTGTCGGGCATATCTTTATATCCTTTCTGTCTGCTACTCTGTCAGCATATACAACTGCATTCCCAAACAAAATTTCAACTTTATCCTCATAACCAAATCCTTCACGCGTCCCAGCCAAATTCCATCCTTAACTCAATCATCATCCATTATCAATTCCAACCAACACTATTTCAGATTCTTGTCTAACAAATTTCAAATTTGATTCCACTTGATATATTATATCCCGATTCAATTTCTAGTTAATTGGTTTCAATTCAATTCATATTTGCTTTCACAAATTCTATTTAATTTTGCCTTGTTCAAACAATTTCCCTGGGAGTTTTCAAACAGTTCGGCTCTTTCAAAAATCAAATAATCTTTTTTTTCAGGATTCAAACTTGTCTTTCTCAAAGCAATTCAAAACAAAACCTTAGGTAGTAATCCGTCACTTAGAACTCGGAAACGAACACTAATGATGTGGCCAGCATCCTCAGAGTTATTCCCCAGCTATCAAAGTGAGTTCAATACTATATCACTTTCAAAAACCATTTCTAAACACTTTCCTTTTGAAATCTATTTCAAAATATCCCTTTCAATGCTTGTAACAAATTTAAAATCTCCCAGGATTTTAAAATCTCATATATTCAATCCAAGTTCATTTACAACACCTTTCCCACTTTTGGGGATTTTAATTCCAATTTTTGATTTAGATTTCAGTTTTAATTCATCTGATTCCATATTATACGAATTCTAATTGGTTATTTATATAACCATTTCAATTATAATCACCCAACACATCCAAATACTATAATACTTCAAATATATATCCTTCTTTTATATTAAAATATAATTTGGGTAAAATTATTTCATTTACCCTCTTTCAAAACATACTGTGTCGAATTATTCTGTTCAAGAGTTTAGAAACACTTATCGACACAGTTTGCATTACTGTATCGACCAGAATTCATAAACTACTCGACAAACCAATCAACACAATATAAGACAGTTTTTATATCAATTTACAAATACGCGCTCATATATATACACTCAAACTCAATCTAGGGTATTACTAACCCCATCTCTACTGAGTCACGCCACAGAGCCAAGGTAATTACTTAACCTTAAGCTCTGATACCACTGTAACGAACCAGGATTTTCGACTCCGAAAATCAACATCAAACTACCATGTTGACCATTCAGACATCGAACATTCCAGATCATTAATAGAAAGAAGTTAGAGGGTGAGAATAGATAAGATAGAAATATTAGAATAGAAGAAGAAGAAACAACACCACAGAGTCTCACATCGCAGCGGAACAAAATATAATACAGAAATAATCTTTATTGAAAGCTTTAAAATACTTACAATATCAGAGTACACATCTGGACAGTGAAAATCTGTCCTCATACAACACACAGCGGGATACTAGTAATATCATACGTCTGGACTCTTCCAGCTCGTCTCTTCACAACAGTCGATATCCTGAACCTGTACAAACCCGGTCTAACCCGAGCATTTACAAAACACCGGGTCAGTCTGGTGAACCAGAGTGAGATAAACTCGCACAGTAATAAGGGTGAATCATCCGATCATGATTTTAAAGTTCTAAAATCTTTTCAAAAGAAAAGGATAATCGTAAGACCAAATCCACACATAAACACGGACGGTTTTTACCTTACGATAACCCAAACCAGTTTGAAACCAATATCTTGTCTGATATTATGATAATGTCTAAGTACAAGTAAATAGAATCTAGTGGAACGCTTGCATCTCACGCTCCACATATATAGTATACAATCAAAAACCCGCAGGCGCTTATTGGGAATTGGATTCCAACTTGACAAGGTATGGGTCCACCTTCCGATAGTGTATCTCTAGAGACGAATACACTGGGTTCAACAAGAACTTCTTGCAACCCGGCCCTCACATGACCGACCACTCATTTCGCTTGAGTGTATCGAATGTATATCACCGACGGTTGGGATCAGCAACCGTCTCCCGATAAGGGACAGCATCGAAACATAGATTTAAGAAACAAATAGGATTTCCTCTAGATAGGTGATCATACACCCTAATGGGAGCGACCCACATAGCCATGCTGCCTGCCCGTTTTTGTCATTTCCCGGTTGATGAGGCTTGAGGTTTAGATTTACTCTTGATCATCTGGTCGTCATTCACTTTGAATGCCACATCGTCAGATCCGTCAGATATCACTAATTGACGTCCACAAAAATACTCTAGCTGAAAGCTAGAGAACGGCGATTCTCCGCCAACAACTATCGTACGTTTGAAGAAATCAACGTACGTGACCCTTTGGAAATACTCTGTCAGACATTCGTCCATACACGTCACCCAGGAACAGGATGAACCGAAGGCACTCTCCTACTGCATCCATATAGGAATCACCCCATGGATCTGTAGCGAGAAGTCCTTGCAACCCGTAGATTCCAACCACGACAGAATCACAGCTTATCTCTACTTGCCAGGCAGAGAATATTAGTGGTTCTTCCGTGTATGATAGTCCACGGTCTTCAATGCTCCATCTCGAACATCTTCTGAGATCTTCACGTATTTGTTGGTCGGAATGGTTTTCGAATATAAATTCGATCCCGGTCTTTCCGTACCAACACTCGTATTGGTCAGATTTGATAGTCGGTGTTTTAACTATCAAAATATACAGTGTTTCAAACATGACACTCCAATGAGTTCACTGGTCCAGTATTCAGCATCACTTGGCCTTTAATTAAACTGATTTGCTTTTGTTAAATTAAAACTTCTAACTCTTTTAAATATTTAAAAATACGATATTTGAATAACTCTAATTGATTAATTAACATTCGTCTTAACTCCATTCGCGTGACTCTAGATCACAGCGATCACAATGGTTACGCCCGATTCCCTCAGGAAACATCCGACCGCCGTAGGCTATCTGCAGCCCTGCGAATTACGCTAGCAGTCGTACGAAATGGCAACTCATCCTGAATAACTATGTGATTTTATTTCCTATCTCGTACTTATCAATCTGATTTACATCGGAACTTGCTTTATAAAATCAATTAAAAATAATTTAAAGTCTTACATAAATAAAATATTTATTTCTTTCTCTTGAATAACTTTTATTCGAAATAATATATTTCAAAATCTAACTTCAGTTATAAAATAAATTTTATAACTTTATCTCTATCGACTCACCTGACGATGAATCACTGTCTATAACCCGATTGATTTTAAAGGCCATACTCTGCCAAACACTTAACCAATATCGCCCATTGGTTTAAGCCAAACAGATGTTGAATATTCAATTAATAATCAACCATCAAATCAATCACACAAACAGATCAGTTCATATATGATCATATGAAAATAAATAATATATTTGAGGAATCCGGTTGGATCCCTCCAACCTGTTCTTCCCTGTATTCAAATGGTTATCTCAAATCAGACGGTTCAGTTTTGTTTAACTGATAAATTAAATAACGACCATTCTAACATCAACCATAAGCAATTCAAATAATGCAACCATTTAAACATGTTTATAAATAAACATGACCAACCAAGGTGAGTTACCTTTATTGGGACCAATCGTTGAAATAACGATTTGGAAATTTTACCGAAATTAAACACAGTTTAATTTCATCGGTTAAATCAACAGATAAGCAGATAACTAGCAAAACAGTCAACCATTGGCAAGCAGAGCATACAAAATAAAAACACCCAATTTATATAAAATATAAAAAGGGTAAATACTGAGTGAGTTTAACTCACCTTGAGTTGATAACGTTGTTTGAACGGTTGGTTTTAATTAAATTAAACAGATGTTTAATTTAACTAAAAATCCCAGTCTGTTCCTGCTTTGTCCAGAGTAGACCTAGAGTATTGTGTTCAACAGTACAGTTCCAACGGCTCATGTTGATTCAATTCTGATAGCATAGACATGGATTATAAATGATATAAGTATATGATTAATTAATTATAATTAATTCTTTAATGATGGTGTAGTTTTTAGTTAATTACTTATGTGAAACACGGTCCATCAGTTTACTTTTCAGTGAACGTTCAGACCGATCTCCCTTGTTTGTTCTTGTTCTCGAAAGGGGTCACGTTATTATACTTAGGACAGGGGGTCGATCCCTTTGTTAAACAGTTTCTTCCCAAAACTGCCCTTCACGTGTTCTCGTTTTCACACCCTTTTTGCTATGATATCCTCATCTGCTTCAAACACCTAGGTTATATAAATTCACAAATTAGTCAACTACTCCTATTATTAGCGTTCTAGGAGAAATATAAGGCCTGATAATTACACATCTTTTGGGTTTTACAGGTCGATCCCCTTTTACTTCCTGCTCCACGTCCTTCTTCATTACGCCTCCGCCACTGTAGTGCCTCCCACCATCAACCGAAAATCGATCAGAGGCCGACAATACTTGCGCCTTAGCCTGGCGAACCTCAGCTCCAAAGGTCGTTCAACTCGGTGGTTCCGTCCCCTGGCGATTCACTCCCAACCGCAGCACCATCGAAACCCACTCGTGTCCACATCCGCATGCTATAACTTTTCGCTCCTTCCACCTCATCAACCGGTACCCAGACCCGTGCCACTCCCTCCCTTTTTCCCAACGTCCAGTACGGTTTTCCCACCCTGAAGCTTGTCTACACATTCTCGCATGTTAGCCCTCACGACGGCATCACGGTTGGCATTTTAAATTAGTCATGAGGGATGAAATGTTTTCGTTTTGTTTTGCTGAGGAAGAAAAGAAAGGAAGAAGCGTGAACCAGCTTTATATAGAAGAGCGCAACTGAAGATTTGAACCACGTCCATCAAGCAATGTAAGGTAGGCTCATGGCTAGGGGGTTTAGCTGTGCGACTTCTGATCAAGTAAGGTGGGTGGCTGAAAGATGTTGAAAACACAAGGCAGAAACTTGTCGGGAAAATATACGCTATGTGAATATAGGGTAGCTTAGGGTCGCTGGTGCATAATACTCTCACATGCGTATAAAATCTTTAGCATAGGCCAAGAGCAAGATTAGCCTGTAACATAATTAATGCGAATTGAAATAATAGGGTGGCTATTGTGTTTGTACGGAAGTGACTCCCACATGCTGTGTTTTAAACTTGAAAAGAAGTTTTGGCTTGGGACGTACCGAGGAGGGTAGGTAACTTAGGAAAATTTTATTTTTGACCAAACTTCGCCGCAAAGTAGTTGATAAAAATCCCCACAAACAATTTCTGTCTACTGATAAAAAGGCTATTCTTAGAGTAAAAAGGTATTCCAGACCTAATGGGACAAGTTTCGTTGAAATCCGAGGTCGTATGGAAAAATTTCCTTTATGAAACCGGAAATGAACACGCATTTAATTTTTCCACGGTCACTAGATAAATCAAATCAACTTGAAACTGCGAACCTTGATAATAACTTTTCGATACGAACCCAACGACACTAATTTCGTCGCATTCTGAGACTGTTGCCCCGGTAGGCTGTTTTTACCCTGAACCGCCCTACCCTTTTTAACACCAAATTCCACGATCTCTAAAAATAACAAACTATATACATATCCTAACTCTAATCGATGATACGAACTCAACGGAACTGGTTTCGTCGAAAACAGAGTCCGTTTGCAAAACGGCTACTTTAAAGGCCTATAATTAAATAACGATTTTCCATAGCGACTATTTCAAAATTTGATTTGGCCATAACTATCAAACTATAACACGAAATCTAGATTTTTCTCTTTCATATGAAAATTATCGTCAATACGGTTCCAACGTGTCTTGTTTTACAGAAATCCGACTTATATCGAATCCTGTATTCTCAGTTGAAGTTCAAAACTCCAATTTACGAACTGCACGTCATTTTCAAGCTCGATTTATAATTATATAAATATATAACGTTCGAACTTCGTTTAAATAACGAATTCAATATTTAATTCCATTAATATTCCAATATAATATTTAAAACTAATTTAAATATTCATATTCAAATGGTCGAAAAACACGGGTCGTTACAAAGATGAAGTTGAAATTGTTTTGAAACGAATTTAGAACTATTTATAAAATTCGTTTTAAAAGGAAATCGACGAAATATATATAATATATTATATATATATATATATATATAATGGCCTGAATAGAACGCGCCGCGCCGCGGCAGTTCGTGAATTTCAACCATTAACTTCGAATGGACATTACGGGAGATCCGACCGTCGGATTCCCCTAAAACCGGAACCGTTGGGTTCGTATCGAAAAGAGATTTCCAATGAATATTAGAAATTTGAAATCTAACGGTTGGATTTGGAATTATGTCCAAATCAAATTTGAAAAAGATCGCTGTAAGTGCAGTTCGATAGCCGTTGGTGGAAATCGACTGTACGGGCCTTGATAAAATTATTAAAAATATCTATAATTTGTGTAAAATCATAATATGTGAATTGGAAAGAATTGGGCTGAAAAATTCCACATTTGAAAAGAGAAAAATAGATTTTTATCGAAAAAAACTAGTTTTGAACTAGGACTAAAATCAATTTATTTTTGAAATAAATAAATTGAATTTGGAGGTGATTTTAAAAATAATCAATATTCCCAATACGTGGATTGGACTGGAGTTGAATCGAAATTATCTTCGGGATATTTCGATGTTGGATTTCGTGACTATACAGATATTGTTATGGGAATTTGAAAGATATATTTTATATCGTTATTTCCAATACGATATTTGTTGGTTTCAGAATTTGATATTGAATATAAGCCGGTATATTTTCTTTTCAGAGCCTTGTATTTAATGTCAAATATGATTTGGGTTTGTCGTGAATCATGTTTCAGATGACATTGGTTCTTTAACCCAGTTAAGAGCAGGATGTTGATTTTTGAGAAGATTAAAACTAAGTGGAGTTTTAAATGAGTCTTCTATTAGATTGAAATGTGAATTGATAATTTAAATTATCAAATCTGAAAGGTGATCGAGAATGGAGTACCACCAGTTTTGCTCCAAAGCGATAGTTAAATCTTTAATTAGATTTGAACGTAAAATGGTAATTAATTTTACCGATAACACCGTGGTGTTAGATGTGGAGTATTACCAGTTTTCTCCATGGGATATATAGGTTGGGATTGGGAAATAAAATAAATAATTACTTCGGTATGGTTCGTTAATCCCGACTAGTTTGAAATGATATCCAAAGGAAGATTAAAGAATAAATTTAGAAGAATTTATCTTTGATAAAATTAATGGGAACATTTCCCTAAGAATGTGATTTTGTGAATAAAAGAATATTCTGAATTGGAATGAGGCGTTCGTTGTGTTTGTGTAACATTTGTTTATTATATACGTGGGTTATTCAGAAAGGCCGGGTTATACCCATTCTGAATAACCGATTCGACGAGATGTTGAAGATGAAGACGGTGGTTGAAGACCAGAAGTCTTCACATCGTTTGGGTGATTACTGATGATCTTGATTGGGTTGTACACCCAGGATGAGGGAATCAGTTGGTGATCGTCCAGATGTACTTGGAGATGGATGGATATGCGAGGAAAGTGCCTCCGGTTTCGTTCAGACCCAGAACGAACTTGTAAATGGATCGTGTGTCTGACATTGGATTTTATTCTGTGTTGATTGATCTCTATTAAATAAACATCTGTTTGGTGGCGGAGAATTTATTCTCTTGCTTAACGCCCTTCTCTGAGACGTACGAGCTCAGAGGTTGTATATCGATGGACATCAGTCGCATGGAGTGAATTGCCAGTGTGGCACGCGTAAGTGGAAATTGATCAGGGCTTCTGTTGAAAAGCAAAGTCTTGTGGTTGATGGTCAAAGCACGGCCTGTGTGGCGTAGCTTTTTGTATAACGTTAACTCGCGAGCCTCACACCTCGGTATGAGTCAAAAACGGGATACGGACCCAAGGAGTGCACGACGTTTCTTTCTAGCTAGGGTGGTGTCAGTGACCTACCAGCCCTGACATTTATATACTTTTCACCTGTGTGGTTGTTGGATACGAGGCGCCTAGGATATAGGTCTGTAAGGACCGGGAAACGTGTGTTCAGGAATTGCCAATCCTCAAAAGTAAGAGAGGACCGGCCTTGGAGGATGCAGGGATTGCTGTGTGCGGTCCCGAGGCATTTGCTAGAGTGTCTCTAACGCGGAGAGGAGCTTGCCCCTTGCCTCGACTCATGACGGAAATCCAATTTCCAATACGTGTATTGCGGTTTTAATTGTAGAACTAGTATGGCGACATGATAGAAGGTACCCATGCCGCCTATGATTGATATTTATGATTTGAATTGTTTTGACACTATACACTTATTATAGTATCAAATAATGTTTTTTTAAACGTATCAAGCATGCTTTGGCTGTTATAAGGTAAAAACCCTATCCTCCGGCTTGCGTTGCATTGTGTGATGGGACCTGGGTCTTATAACAGCTTCATTTTTCTTTATTTAGCATTGCGCTGTTTGTTTTATGCACTGGTATTCTTGGGAGGAAACCCGTTTCGTGTTATACGGCGTGGTCCCTTGATTTACCTAACTTTAAAAATAAAGATTAATAACTGTTTTAGTTCTCACACCAGTCACATGACTGACCTGGAGTTTATTGTTTTAACCTAAACTCTGGGTGTCCCTATTTTTCCGCACGGGCAGCTAGTAGTTTTGGTTTTGCAGATTTATATTCACAGGGTCCTGATTTACAGCTGGAACAATATCCGGAAAGCTCTGTATCCGTGTATCTCTTCTAGTTGTGTTCTGTATATTTTTCGCTGCTATGTAATTTATTGTAATCTCTGATATTTGTCGAATGTAATTTATTCATTTATACTCTGTATATTCTTGTATCTGATGGAATTGTTGTAATAACAATGAAATGTTCTTCTGTTTTCTATTTTGTCTTGTCCTCAATTCTATCCGTGCTTTCCTTCACGGGGAAGTTCAGGTCGTCTCATTTTTGGTAAGCTTTTCGTACGATGTGGCCTTTTAGATGAACTATGGGGAGAAACAGTTCAAGGGGCTATTGTATTATGAGGAGGAGTTTGCAGCACATCACCTAAAGTGGTATGATTGTCAGCAGCTTCATCAAACACAGGAAGAAAACTATAGTTTTCTTCATGAAAATTCCAATCCCAACAACCTTCTTCATCAAATTCTATGTCCCGACTAACAACAAGTCTTCCTCTTTCAGGATTATATAATTTGTAGCCTTTTGAGTGTGCATCATAACCGACAAACACTAACTTTTCATTTTTATCATCCAATTTAATTCTTGACTTGTCTGAAACACGAACATAACCCAAGCTACCAAACACTCGTAAATGTGAAATATTTGGCCTTCTTCCACTCCAGGCCTCTTGAGGTGTAATATTCTGCAAGCCTTTTGTCGGACAGCGATTGCTTAAATACACAACACATGCCACCGCTTCATCCCAAAATTCTTTGGGCATTTGTTTGCTTTTTAGCATACTATGAACCATATTCAAGATAGTTCAGTTTTTTCGCTCCACAACGCCATTTTGTTGAGGTGAATATGGAACGGTCAAAGGACGTCGAATGCCGTGAGATTAACAAAAGTCGTTGAATTCATTAGAAGTGAACTCTCCTCCTCGGTCGGTTCTCATAGCTTTAATCTTAAGGCTAGTTTCATTTTCAATACGAGCTTTGAATCTTTTGAATAATTCGAAGGCAGTTGATATTTTTTTCAGAAAATAAACCCATATTTTACGGCTATAATCATCAATAAAAAACATAACATAATTCTTCTTGCCAAAGGAACTCGGTTTAATAGGTCCGCAAACATCTGCATACACCAATTGAAGTGGCTCAATTGCTCTATTCAGCGATTCTTTAAAAGGACCTGGGCAGTTTGTTCGTCTCTTTTCTTTAGTCTTTCTTCATGGGCTTGTAATGAACCCAAGAGTTGATCTACTCTCATCGTCTCCAAATCTTTCGACTCCTCAATGGCAGCCACAACATAATCAAACTTGGGAATCAACGAACGAAGAATTTTTTCAATTACACGAAGAGTTTCCTGTTGACACTTTCAGGGGAGGAAGATGAATTATAAGAAAGAAGGAATTTTTATTGCTTTTATTGACTGGTTTTATTTCCCTTTATTTTGGCTTGGTAGAACAGTGATATTGCTGCATACTTCTTGATTACAAATGGATGAGTACATCTCAATTTATATTAGGGAAAATCTCTAGACTATTCTTTTCGAGATTCTTCCTAAATTTTATACTTTCTTAATATTTCTTGACATTACATATTTATTTAGTCTAGATTTTTCCCTTTCCACAAATGCAAACATAATCTCACTAATAATCATTTCCATTAATGCAATAAATGTTTCCTTAAAACCAAGTTTTTTCCAACATCCCCACATAAACTTGGTTTTTCAACTCGTACCAAAAGTTTTAGTTTTTGTATTTTACGTGCTTTGGCAGAAGTATAGAAATCATCCAAGCTTTCCTTTTTCTTCTCTTCTTTTTCGCCATGAACATCTTTAACATGATTTCTCGAATCTTTGTTGCAAAACTCCGTTCATCTTGTCCTTCTTCATTGCCATAAAATACTCCAAAAAGTAAGCTCATCAAATTCCATCTTGGTCCCGCATCATAAATTTTGAATGAATCATATATAATATCTCTCCATTCAATTTCTTTGCGTTTTTCCAAAGTTTGACAATCACAATAGATTTCAAAATATTTTGATTGAAAAACCAAATTGTTGAAAAAAGGATTGATATAATAATTGCACACCACTTTGTTCTCACTTTCATAAAATTCATACCTAAGCCCTTTCATTTTCCGTTTTGTTGTTTCTCCTTTTACCTTTTCTTTATTTTTTATTTCGTTTTCTTCAAGAACAACCTTATTTTTTGCATCCAACTAGGATGGAAGACATGCTTTAAGGTCGTTTACTTGCCTTCTGAAATTTTCTGTTTCTTTGCGCACTTTAGCAAACTTTTTTAGTTTCTCCAATGGGTGCCACCTTCTAACCTCAAATCCTTGATATGCAGACTGAATAACAGTTGCTGCATCAGCGTCAAAAAACATCCTTTTACTGCTTGATCTCTCATTTGTCTTCTCAGATGGTTCCACGACCTTCTCCCCCTCTAATTTCTCTATCTTCATTAGTATTTCCGTATCTTCCTTCTTCTCATTATCCTTTTCTTCATAAGCTTGCAATGAGCCTAAAAGCTCCTCTATAGCCATGGTCTTCAAGATTTTTTTTTCTTTAATGATAGCGACAATACATTCAAACTTTGGATCTAATGATCTAATAATCATCTCCGTGATTCTGACATCATCTAATTTTTCACCATTTCTTTTCAAATTATTAGTAGCAACTAAAACTCTTGAAAAATAATCAGAAACAAGTTCACCTTCTTTCATATGTAGAGATTCAAATTCTCCTTTTAATGTTTGAAGACGCACCTTTTTGACTTGATCAGATCCCTTGTAAGATATCTGAAGCTTTTCTCATACTTCTTTTGCTGACTTTGCTTCCGCAATCTTTTCAAAAATGTCATCGTCCATTGCTTGATAAATTAGACAAAGAGCCGTCTTGTCTCTAATCCTTGTGCCTTCCAATTCATCCCTTCGGGTTTGAGATAGACTATCTTCGTTTACTTGTTCGGTATAGCCTTTTTCAACTATCTCCCATAGATCATATCCTCTACGTAGAACCATCATCCTTAAACTCCAATTATCATAGTTAATCTTGGTAAGCATTGGAATTGGTGCGTAAACACTGTTATTCACCATCTTTTAGGATCTTCTAGCTCTGATACCACTTTGTTGAAACTTTTAAAGGAGGAAGATGAATTATAAGAAAGAAGGAATTTTTTATTGCTTTTATTGATTGCTTTTATTTCCCTTTATTTTTGCTTGATACAACATTGATTCTGCTTCATACTTTTTTATTACAAATGGATGAGTACATCTCAATTTATATTAGAGGGACTATTCTTTTCTAGATTCTTCCAAAATTTTATACTTTCTAACTATTTCTTAACATTACATAATTATTTAGTCTAGATTTTCCCTTTCCACAAATGCAAACATAATCTCACTAATAATCATTTCCATTAATGCAATAAATGTTTCCTTAAAACCAAGTTTATTTCCAACACTTCCGCCTTCTCTCCATACCTCTTTAGTTGATTCACTACTGTCAAAAGCCTGTTAAAAAATTCTTCTATAGATTTAGAATCCTTCATCTTGATATTTTCATACTCACCTCTTAAGGTTTGTAGCCGCTTTTTAATCACTTTATCTTTCCCTTTAAAAGAATTTTCAAGAACATCCCATGCTTCTTTTGCAGTTGATGCATCAGAAATTTTCTCAAACATAGTCTCATCCAAGCACATATAAATGAGAGAAAGAGCTTGTTGATCTCACTTTCTGGCTTTATGCAATGTGTATCTTTTTGCAGCCGTCATCGTACCTTCATTTTGTAGTTTTTCATACCCATTCTCTACAATCTCCCACGCATCTTGTGACCCCAACAAGGCTTTCATTCTGATGCACCAATTATCATAGTTTTCATTTTTGAGTTTTGGAAATTGAAAGGGAAGCATTTCACTCATCATGAATCAATTTTAGTAGGTTCTGATACCACTTTGTTGGAGAGAGACTTCAAAAGATTTGATATATCAATATATTGTTGTCATTCCAATTTCTTACACATGAATACAACCCATACTTATATGCTGCATGCCTTACATATTATTGCATGCAGAGTTTTCTAGACAATATGAAATGACATAAGCTTTGATATACTAAAAGACATGACACTTTGACTCAGAGGACACGGAATTCAGTATTAAACACAAGTTTACATTTTCCAACAGTGCCTACTCATGCTTAGAATGATGTCAGCGATTACTTGGGTGCTCGGCAAAGGTGAACGGAAGCGTGCTCTAATACAACGAATGCTTTCTATTTATGTTATACATGTGGTTGTTTTATTCAATACAAAGGCTCTACTTTGTTTCATATCAAGTGTTTAATAGATAGATTGGGACCAATCTTTAGTTATGACATACCTTGTTCGAGGATCAACTAACCCTTGTATGGTTTACCGAGATCGAATCATGGATTACTACTTGTTTGTGAATGATTCATATTATATTTTTAGGGCATATAATTATTCTAAGGATGTAGTAGCAATAGAGAAATAGGGGTGGTGGATTGTATGAGGACGTTTGTAATGTAAGTACAGATGATGGGTGTAGAATGGACTTAGTCTGCCTTTCTAATAATGAGATGATAATTAGCTTCGTACATTTGCTCAAGATCACATAATATGAGTTTTAATCTATGCTTGTAGTTAGGGTTTATTCGGGTATTCTTGGATTACCACAAAATAAGGAGATTGAATTCCATATATATTTGGTGAAGTACGCCAAACCCTTCGTTCTACAATTGAGGAATATGATGTCAAAAAGTAGGAGGATTCTAGAAAGATAAGTTAATGATCCATTATAAAGTGGGTCCACTAAATTGTGAAAATATGCGTTTGGAACACCTATTGGTTTTGCGGCTAAGGAGAATAACATTTCGACTTTGTGCTTTGATGACAAGTTCAACAAGGCGATGAAGAAGAAACTATGTACACTCTCATGTATTGATGACTTGTTCAATTAGAGAGTTAGGGTGCTATTTCAATTGGATATCAAAGTGTTGGTTCACCAACAAAGATTGGTAGAGGAGAGAACATTATAATTTTTCTTACACCATCGAGTTTTCTATGAGCGGTTGATCATGCCATCTAGGTTAATCTACACACTGAAATTCTTTATTAATCTTATAAATTGTGCCTCCATAGATTAATTAACTAAGTTTGTATCTATGTTCATGGATGATATCTTATTTAGGCTTAGAGGAAGAATACAAAGAGCACTTAAGAATTGTGTTGGAGATGTTGAAGAGCATTGATTGAAGGAAACATTTTTGAGGCATCAGTTTTGGAGGAGTGAGGCGAGGTTGTTAGGTCATGTTATTTTTGAGATGGTCGTTGTTATAGTTCCTGTATAGCTGATAGCAATACATGATTTTGACAGACCCAAAAATGCTATACATGTAGGAAATTTCTTTGAACTAGTATGGTGCAATTTAAAATTTATTAGTTGCTTCTGCAAGGTAAAAACATAGTTAACAAAACTTTTCCAAAAAATATGACCTGTTCTTGGCATTGAGGTGCGTGCATGCATTATTGATTTTGAAGGAAAGAATGCAACAATATTAGTTATTTCGAGTGGAAATAAGGGGTTAACAGTATTATACTAATGCATGTGGTATCAGATTAAGTGCACTATTGATGTAGAAGTGATAAGTTGTCACATATGCTAGCTGATTGCTAAAATCATAAGAGAAGAATTGTCCAACTCACGATTTTAAGTTAGCGAGGATAGTGTTTGTTTTAAAGATATGTAGTCATTATTTGATTGAAAAGAGGTTCAAAGTGCATACCGTCCATGAAGTTTGAAGTACCTCTTCTCTTAGAAGGACTTTAGTCTTGCTTTGTAGCGATAGTTTGAGTTCTTCGCCTCAGCACCTACACACTTGATAATGGCAATGTAGTCTCTAGTTCTTTATGAAGGCGACATTCCAGCTTGGCAGTGATGTAGCTGGAGTGCAAGCAACCTGGTTATATTTATATTTATGACATCAAACTTCAATATGTGCTTGAGATAGAGATGTTACCTTATTTTATTAGACATAACTTGGTCGACTAAATCTACATTGTTTGGTGATGGGATGTTATACTATAAGAGGTCTTGGAGAATTGTTAGATTTTGAGTTATAAAGCAACAGTAGTTTAACCTTGATGGTTGGTTCTGTAAGGATGTCAAATCTTAAGCTCCTAGTATTATTGGGTTGAAGTATGAGCCACTACAAGAGTGCCATCATTTGGGATTGACAACACATCCCGATGGAAACACAATATGGGTCCGTTCGCAGCAAGATTTTGTCATGTTGAATTGGTGGCGTCTGATGCGTCCGATGCCAGCACATTTCTCTCCGTCAACATGGAATGATTTCCGAATGTGAGAAGTCGAGGTGTATGCATCGGACGCATCCGGTGTAAAGGCATTAAAATACCTAAACCTATTTAACAATGTAATGTGTAGCACAGAGCAGGGTAAGTCCTACATACAATATCTATGTACTTATTTTTTATTGTTTTTTATTTTTAGTTAACATATCCAGTTCAGGGATCAAGTGACACGTAGGGCTCTTTAATTTCCAGTCATATTTTCCAGTTTAGGGATCAAGTCACACATAGACTGTTTTGAAGTTTTGGCCTATTTGTTAATGCTAAAAGTTAGTATTAGAACAACCAGGTTGATCAATAATGGAACATTGGTTAAGAACACTAATTACCCCCATTTAAAAATTAATGTTTAATTAATTTAAAACAAACAAATTAACAACTAAGTACCCTCTATTTAAAAATCAGTAAAGGCCGGAAAAGGACGTTGGTGCATTCATCTTAGTATGCATGAATTGCAAGATGCTAAAGGAAGAGCAGAAGAAGTCATCACTTAATATTCCTAATTGGAAGTGGGTATAGATATCAATGGACATCATCAATTGGCCACCAAGGACAAAGTAGGTTACAATAACATTTACGTCACATGGTAGATTAACGAAGAGTACTCAACTCGTATTCTCTAATCTAGTAGAAGGACATCCAAACCGATTGATTTATATGTGAACTGGATATTGGGATTTCATTGTGTGCCAAGGAAAATTATACTTAATGAGAATTATACTTAATGAGAACCTTTGTTTAGTAACGGGTTTTTGGAGTGCTTCCATGAGCCATTGGGGATAGAGCTAAACTTGTATAGATTATCACATACAAACTGATGTGTAGACCGATACGATGAATTATATCTTGGAGGGTCTTTAACGGGCTAGCATTCTTGGTTTTTGAGGCCATGAGACGGTCATTAGCATTTGGTAGAGTTTGTATACAACATACTCATTAGTCCAACGTTAGTATGACACCATTTGAGGTGTTATATAATTGACCATGCAATTTTCATTCAAGTTGGTAGGGAGGCTAAAAATGGTACTGGAGACATATATGATTAGAGAAATCGTGAAGAATATTAAGATCATTTGGTAAAGAAAGCTACTTAAGGTGGAAAAAAGGCTACAAGGACAAGAAAAATGAGATCTATAGTTCTGTTTTGGCGATATGATATTTGTCAAGATCTCTTCAATGAAGTATGTTGTTTAATTTGGTACTAAAGGGAAGTTATAACTGGGATACATAGTCCATTTATGGATACTGGTAGGATTAGGATCCTCCTTTATAAAGTTTACTTGTTCCAAAAGATGGTAGTCATGCACAACAAGTTCCACATTTCTCATTTAAGGAAGTTTATGCACGAATCAAGCTAATAGCTGATCCAAATCAACTTAATGATATCTAGATCAAACCAGATGCTTTGAAGATTCACTTGCTTATTCGTATTAATAGACAAGATAGAGGGGTGTGTGTGAGAGAGAGAAGGCGATTGCATAGAGGATACTTAGTAGTGTATGAGAACTACTTATCTGGAGCTCTTTTCATGGTGAAACTATCTATTTACTGCATTTACTTTTACCTTTGATTTTAGATATCATTGTTCAGTATCTTGTAAATTAGAGTAAACATAGATTGTAATTTTTGTTTATGCATGAATGTTTGTTGTTTTATATGGCTACTCAAAATCATTAGGCATGTAGACATATTATGTTTGTCTTTACCTTGGTTGTATTTGGAACTTTTTAGGCATAAAATTCCTGTAGAAAAGAGAATGCAACAACCTATATTTTAGGGGATCCAAAAATGTTATTTTTAGATTCATATAGGGTGGTATGGCATTATAACTTTAGGGGGTGTTGAGTAGTTACGTATTTTGTTTATAGAATGGTTTTACCACTAAAACTTTAAATGTTTATACCTTTCCATATGAGTGGAATAAGTATCCGGAACAAATACTATTGGATAGATATAATGGTTCCCTTTTTCGTAGAGATGGTCATAATAAAAATTTAGACTTATCATTTGAAATGTGAATACTTGAATTTAGAATGTTGTTGATATGGCTTAATGAGCACCTAGGAAGTTTTGAGGGAAACTCTAATAATATATTTTGGGTTTGGTAATTGTTATGTCTGAAATGTTCATCCCTAAGACGTTCTCCTTCATTTTAAAATAGATGTAAAACAACACAATTTTTTTAAATCTTCTCTAATTTCTTTTAAGTCATGCCAAATTCATATGTCAAGAGTGGAAAAAGAAGGGGACTAGTTAAAGCCTTTCAATTCTTAGTTTTTTGAAGAGAAAAGTTTGTCTTTGTGTTTATTTTCAAATTTGTCTTGTTTTGCATGAAAGCCACTACTTTTTGGCTATTTTAGGAGTGATTTATCATCTAACATTTTACTATATATGGAACTTTAGGTTTTGACATATTTTGAACCCCACTTTTAAGTCAAAACAATATCTTGACACTACTTTGAAACCTTACAAACAATAACTAAATGATTTAAAGAGCTTTAATAATGTAAATTAAAAGTGTATTTGTCTTTGTACGAGATAGTTTATGTGTTAGACGCGATATATGTTGATTTTTTATTCATTTTTGTGATATTTTCATGTTATGGTGATTTCAAATATGTTTTCATGGTTATTAATCACTCTAGGCACATGTCATAGGTTCTATTGATTGTATACCTGGACACCAGATATTTTACTTCGGCTGTACTACACTCGTGTAATGGTGATAATAGTGGATTACTATATACCTGCTTTGTACTAACCCTTTTGATGCAGGAAATGTCAAATATGGCCCTATATACCCTATATCCTTCTTGCTACATGTAATTTTTGTAATGTTTTAAGATAATCTTTGAAACACCCCGCCTCCGTTAAGGTCACTCACTAAGGGAATGCCTTAACTTTGGTGGAGCGCTTTGGGTAAAAGATGAAGATCAATTACAAGACAGACAAATAAAGTAGCGGAAAATGAAACTTTACTTTATTATAAAACAGTTTGTACAAAGATTGTTTACAATACAAAAGTATCAATCATGTTTAATAAAATAAAGAAGCATAAATGACAATAATATTCCCCAATAGAGCAAAGCAAGACATAGCTGAAATGGGACTGAGTCCAAAGCAACACATGATGATCTTGAAGCAACAAAAATCCAAGCTAAGAAGAAGTGTTTCCTCCCTAACTACCGGGGGGGGGGGGAACGGAAGAAAAGAAGACGAAAGAAAACAGAGTCAGACATAAAGCTTGGTAAGTTCAGTTACTTTCAGCATGCGAACTGGTAAAAACAACATGACATGAATTAACTGGATACAAGACATAACCATAATAATAAGGATAACAAGATAACAAAGGATAAGCATAAAATATAATAAGGCAAGATAAACTGGATGCGCTTCTACTCTTTCTCTGCCTCGCCACTACCTTGTTATTCGGATTTCTATGTCTCTGCACCACCTAACTAGTGTCCCAACTAGTAATCTGTATTCAGTAATAATAATTACAATGTGATCCCAATCCCCGCAATTATGGTAGCCTTCAGGTGTACATCGATTATGAGGATTCCACCTCAGTCAGCCCAATTGCCATGAATATGTTCGATGTACCCTTACTACCCTATCAATCGGCTCCCTACTTGCATTGATGTTCCATGTGTCACACGGCCCCCACTTGATTGTAGATACCTATGCTGGTCCCTCCATGGGGTGTATCAAGTCCCATGATAGCGACCCGACACAATTCTAGAGTGCATAATGTATACTACTGATTCCCAGTGCCTGCTTTTTCTGCTCCGAAGTGTGTACACGCCCGCACTCCGTTAGAACCTATACTGCTGCACCAACCGCCGTCGCTTTGACCGCTTATAATCAGCCTAATAATCGTGCCCCACCCCGCCTAGTTTCAGGGTACCATGATACAACTATGTGGGTTACTGCTGAAATGGGTCCCCGTTACTAGGGTTTCCTAATGGTTAAGTTTGTGGGCCTATATTTACTGATATTACCCACCAACCCTGACGTGTACTTAACCCTTCTACCGATTCAAGCATGTGTATTTAATGGTTAAGTTTTATGGGCCTATATTTACTAATATTACCTACCAACCCGACGTGTACTTAACCTTCCCAAGGATTTAAGCATGTGTATTAATGGTTAAGTGTGTGGGACTATATTTACTGATATTACCCACCAACCCGATATGTACTTAACCCTCCTACTCGTCACGTCATGTTGGTTAAGTGTTTCTTATTAACTTAACCTTTCTCACTTACCGTGTTGGATTGGTTAAGTGTGATTTATTAACTTAACCCTGTTCATTCACCATGTTATGTTGATTAAGTGTTCATATTAACTTAACCCCACTCGTTTACCATGTTATTAGTTAAGTGTCACCAATCAATTCAAGCTAACTTAACCAATTTACTTGTCATGTTATCATGGTTAAGTGTTGTCCTCTTGTATTAACTTAACCCTACCACATGTCATATTATATATATATATATATATATATATATATATATTGGTTAAGTGTTACCTTGGTCAGCTTAACCCTACCATCTGTTCAATTAACATGTTATAACGGTTAAGTGTTCTAAATTTACTTTACCTCACCCACTTGTCTAATTAACAAGTTATAGTGGTTAAGTGTTCTAATTTTTCTTAACCTCACCACCAGTTTAGTTAAAATGTTGAATTAGTTAAGTGTTACCTTAGTTAACTTAACCCTACCAAATCTTGTCTTAGTTTTAATTCATTTACTAAAGCACCAACCACTCACATTAGACAGGTATTGTTGTAGTCACTGGATGTGTCGGTCGGTTCCAGGCAGCTTTACACCGCAACTCAGTCTAACCTCGGGTTCTTATTGGGCTCAATGCCTTAACCTCTCACATTAGATAGGTATTGTTGTCGTTACTGGACAACCGGCCGGGTCTGGGCAGTTTTACACTACAACTCAATCTAACCTCGGGTTAGGCATATTCATATTTTCTACAATGTACACATTTCTCATTTAGGACAAATTCTATATGTAAATTATTCCTAATTTACTTATGCCATAATTACTCTTTTAATGTGCATTATCAATATTTATTATTATGGCCCACTTTCCCTCTAAATCATGTTTATAATTTTTGGTATGTAAATTATACCAAATTAAGTGTCACTAACGATGATTATGCTAAACATGACAATTACATGTAATTTCAAGTTATTAATCAGAATAGGCTATACCCCACCTTCCCAAACTCGCCATAACAGTCATGCCCAAAATCACTATGTCATATATTTGGCATTCCAAATCAATAGTTAAGCCTAATCTAGATTTAATGTTCCTATTTACATTTTACACCCAATCTACATTAAATATCCAAACTTACAATTCATGTTAAAACTAGATTTAATATTCTAGTTTACAGTTTATGCCCAAAACTTGGTATACAAGCCAATTACATACTTTGCGGCCAATTAACAATTTTACCATTTACGCCCAAGTCTAATATGCATGTAAATTATTTATGATTATAGCCAATTCAGATTATGCCATCATATTTGTTATGCCAAATTATCTTAATTAAGCTACACCCAAATTCCCGCGCCGTAATCATACGTATAACATGATTTCACAAGTTTCTGAGTACTCATGAAATGAAACTAACTAAAGGAATATGGGATATGCACGAGAATTGACATAAAAGAATAGACATTCAAGAATAAACCAAATACAAAAATAATGGTTCCAATAGGTTCGATGTACATAAAAGTAAATAGGAATAAACTAGACAAGTTACACCCAAAATACGAGATCC
Source organism: Allium sativum (assembly GCA_030737875.1). NCBI lineage: Eukaryota > Viridiplantae > Streptophyta > Magnoliopsida > Asparagales > Amaryllidaceae > Allium > Allium sativum. Next base: position 43,718,705 of record CM060913.1, read on the forward strand.
AACATAATTAAGGGAATAGGCATAGGTGATTTGGCCCAACTTAATGCCAGTTCTAAGGACAACTTAACAGGTTAATGGGAATAGGCATAAGCCACTAAATATAAAAGTTATAGGCAATTAACCATAATAGTCATGTACAACTAACCATAATAGTTTCTCAATCATAGTCATAGGTAGTAGTCTCATAGTCATGAATCATAGGCAATAGTCCCAAATTTATGAATCATAGTCATAGTCATAGTCATAGGCAACAGTCTTATGTTCATAGTCATAGGCATAGTCTTATGTTCATAGTCATAGGCATAGTCTTATATTCATAGTCATAGGCATAGGCATAGTCTCCTTGGTAATTAATCACAATAGTCCTGAATCAGGTCCAAAGGCAAGTACAAACACAGATTCAAATGAAAGGATCAGGCATATTCTCATATCCATTTGATTTCATGTCACAAATAGATCTAGGCGTTCAAATCTAAAAAGTAACTGACTTACATTGATCGGTTTTAGAAAAGGATAATAAGATAGCGTTATGGTGATTTGTTATGATTCGCGTGACGTTGCTCGAAGCCGTTGAACTAGCCTCTGCTTCCCTTCTTGAATCTTTAACTTGATTTGAATCTCCAATTTGAAGAAGAACTATAACTTGTTTTAGTGAAGAACAAGATTTATTTTAATGGTGGAGGCTTAGAATAGAGAGAAACAACATGTAGACAACTCAAAGAATTTGTGTCGAGAAACCTTAGGTCTAGGCATTCTTTTATAGGTGCAAAGAGTGTTTTAGAGCCATTAGATCATCATAGAATCAATCAAGGCCATCTAGACAAGATATAGTTATCCCAGTGACTCAGCAATAGGTCAGGAATGACTCGGCAATGACTCAGCATTTGTATTAATAACTTTCTACTTTAATGTTAATGTACCAAATGTACATTTTTTTTTATTATTTATTGTCAATCAATTGAACATAAATACCTACTTAATATATATATTTTCCCTTTACTGTATACATTAACTACCTACATATAAATATTTATTTATACATGAATAAATCTTTCTTACTTTTAATTTGTCATAAATCCAATTATAGAAGGCCACGTAAAAAAAAACAATCCTTGACAACCAAAAATGCGCAACGTACGCCACATGATGCGTACACATCGTGTGTGTATATATATATATTTATATATATATTTTATTTATATATATATATATTTATTTTTATCTATCTTCCCAATTAACCATTTTCACACTAAACCACTTTTTGAACTGCATTCACACTAAGCCACTTTTAAGTCATTCCCCTAAAACAAAAATATGGCGCTGGCGGACATCAAATTATGTACCTTTTGTACGCAAGTCACATGTTCTAACCAAATGAGCTACTAAGTCTCTTGCTTACAAACCTTAGAACAATGCCAAACATTATTCTTTTCTCATTCCTCTTTTTCATGTTTTGCTGCAATATTTAATTTAAAGATATCTCCTTCATATGGAGTCCGATTTTCGCAAACTCGGACTCTATCTCAAGCAGAATTTCGAGACGAACGCAATGGCGCAACCCGTTTTACCTAATTCTTCTTTTTCAAATTAATCATTCTTTAATTTGTGAAACTTAATGTTATAGAATTATGGGGTGTTACAATCTTTCGCTAACATCTGACTATTCGTAGAACAAAGATTCCATGCATTGCTCTTATCGTTTCATATATTTCCCATTGAGTATAAACAACTGGTTTGGAAAGTGCATGGGACTGTATAGAATACGGATAGGAGACAACTCTTTCATATGTCTATACTCTTGGTCTAAGAATGAGTTTGTTCACCTCGATGTGAACAAAACATCAATTCTTATTAGTGGAAACCAGACGTTTCATTGGACCAGTAATTGGTGGAAATTAGAGGGTTCTATAGAACTCACTGATTTCCACCGATAAGTTGTTGGTTTTTTCACAATGAGATGAACAAACTAGCATTGCTCTTGAGCTTACTATTGCATATTCCAATGCATGTAACCTTGAGCTATAACAGTCTTTGTTTTAATTTAGACATTGTTACAATGTTTATTTTGGAGATTTGGAATGTATAGGCTTTATTTATTTTTTCTTGTTTAATTTGTGATCCTATTGCACTTTGGTATTCTTATTCATGATCATTTTATTATATTATTGTCTCATTTGTTTTACATCTATTTGATTATGTTTTTGTCTTTATGTTTCTATGTTTGAATTTTCATTGTTATTTTTTCCCATGGCTATCATCAACATGATGTAGATACCTTCACGGTGCACTCTACAAGTATAGGTGTAAGGCATCATATTATATGCACAGTTAACTAGGACCGATAATTGCAGACGTTTAACATACAGAACACAAGGGTGCGTTTAGTTTATCGTTTTCGGTTTATTTTCAGTTTTCTGTTTTGAAAAACACTGAAAACATGTTCTCTTTATCATTTTCAAAAATTCATTTTCAAAAATCTATGATTTTCAAAAATAGGCCCAACAAAGAAAATTGAAAATAGGTTTTTCTCATTTTCCCCATTTTCAGCCCAAATAAGAAATTGAAAATTCACAGCCAAAACGAAAGCAAACACGTTAAAAAAAACCGTTGATTTTCTGGCCGCACTGTTCGTCTTCTCCGATTTTCATCTGTTGAGTGTATTTGAGTGTATTGAATTTCTTGTATACGGTTGTAAGTCTGTTTTGTATAAGTGTTAGCACATTGTTTTCTTTTGTACTGTTTTTCTTTTTGGGCTTTTGTATTGGGCCTTCTTTACCGTGTAATGTTTTGGTATATAGGTCAGGATATTGACCTTGTAACATTTCATTAGGTTCTGTTAATAAAAATTTCTTTTACTTCGACTTCAATGGAGTTCATCATGGTATCAGAGCGAATCAAGATCCAAACCTAATTTTCTTCTTTTTTTTCTTCGATTTTCATCTAAAACGAATGAGTCGGAGTATTCCTCTTTCAATTCCACTCCATAACAAAGCAACATCATAATTAATTACAATGATCCATATTTTCTCAGTGTTGGAGATACATCAACAGTACCGATTGTCAATTATGTTTTCAATGGAAGTAATTTCATCGATTGGAGTATGGCGATAAGGATGGCGCTGATTGCTCGGAATAAATTAGGGTTTGTTGATGGAACCCTAGCAAAACCTGAGGTAACTTCTTTCAATTACCAAAAGTGGATTCGAAATGATTATGTTGTTATGAATTGGCTATCAATTCTATAGATAAATCAATATCCGAAAGTTTTATTTCTGTGATTCATCTCGCCAACTGTGGACTGAGATTCTTGAAAGATATGGTAAAACAAATGTCCCACAACTGTATGATTTGCATCGTCAGTTGATGTTAATTGAATAAGGAGATTTATCGATTTCTGAGTAGTATTGTAAGATGAAACGGGTTTGGGATGAATTACAAATAATTGATGGATTCCTTGATTGCACTTGTGGAATAATGAAGGATTGTATTTGTGGAATTTTAAAGAAATTAATTGAAGGAGATCAGTGAATGAAGCTAATTCAATTTTTATCTCGACTGAATAAAAGCTATGATCAAGTCAGAATCAATTTGCTTAGTTCAGACCCTCTACCAACTATTAATCGAGCTTACAATATTCTACAACAAGTTGAGAGATAGAACTTGAATGGAATCAGTAATGTTTCTATTGAGTCAAGTGCCTTCCAAGCACAATCTGCAAAGCAAAATTTTCAGAAGCTTGTACCACAGAATTCTGGGAAACTGTGAGCATTGTAAGATGAAAGGGCATACTATTGATCAATGTCTTAAACTAATAGGATATCCAGAGTAGTTTCATAAAGGGAAAAATATCAAATCAACAAATAAAATGGCAGCAAATGCATCTAGATCTAGAATTTTGGGAAGTTCTCTTGTGCAGGGTGATGAAAAGAGCAGCAGTTCAGGAACTCAGCTTGATCAGAAAGTGGTTGCCGAAGTTTACAAAGCTATAGTACATATGATGCAGCAAGATTCCTCTTCTGATCCTTTGTCACAGAATTACACTACAGTAAGTTTTGCAGGTATTATTGCTTCCGATGTTAATCATGATGCAAATATTGCTTCTTATAATAATTGGATTATAGACTCTAGGGCATCTGGCCATATGGTATATGGTTTTAAATGTTTTGCTTCATTTCATACAGTAAAACATCCTTTAAGTGTTAGTTTGCCTGATGGAACTGTTAAAATTGTTACAAAAACTGGAACAATTCATTTAACACCTCAAATAACTCTCAAAAATGTCCCATACATTCTTGACTTCAAGCATAATCTCCTATCTATTGGAAAATTACTTGATCATAATAATCTTGTGGTCTATTTTGATCAAACAGAATGTTTGTTTCAGGAGCTACACTCTAAACAAGTGCAAGGATCTGGCAAAAGAGAAGCAGGACTATACAAATTTTCTTCTCCTTCAATTTTATCTTCTACTCATAATTCCTATGTTGAAAATTCTGAAATTATTCTAGCAAACAATTATACTTTTGTACCTAGTTTTAATACTCTTCATGCAAAACTAGGACATGTAAGTGTATCCACTTTGAAACATTTAATAGTTCCTTGTCCTAACAATAAAATGATGATTTTAGTTGTGAAGCATGCATTTTAAGTAAACATCATAAATTGCCATTTGTTTTGTCATCATCCATTGCTGCTAAATCTTTTGACATGATTCATATAGATTTATGGGGACCATATAGAACACCTACATTGTCTGGTGCAAGTTATTTTTTAACCATTTTGGATGATTATAGTAGAACTACATGGGTTCATCTCTTACACAGCAAACAACAAGTTTACAAAATAATATCAGATTTTCTGGCTTATGTTGATACTCAATTTACTAGTAAGGTTAAAATAGTTAGAAGTGATAATGTGACAAAGATATTAAATGAATCGTGTAGTAATTTGTTTGCTCAAAAAGGAATTATACATCAAAGAAGTGTACCAGATGTTCCTCAACAAAATGGAAGGGTGGAAAGAAAACACAAACACCTTTTAGAAACTGCCAGCTCAATAAAAATATATGTTAATTTGCCTATAAAGTTTTGGGGTGATTGTATTTTAGCAGCTGCATACTTAATTAACTTCATGCCTAGTGTTGTACTTCAGTGGAAGACACCATATGAAAAATTAACGGGAAGGGAACCTGATTATGGACATCTTAGAGTGATTGGGTGTTTATGTTATCCTATCATAAAATCAACTAACAAGTTTGTAGCAAGAGCAAGGAGATGTGTGATGATTGGATATCCTTATGCTCAAAAATGATACAAATTGTATGATTTGGATGAGCACAAGGCTGTTATTAGCAGGGATGTGATTTTTGAAGAACCCATTTTTCCTTACCATAACAAAAATTCTTTTCCATACACAAAAATTCAGTCATCTTCAATTCAATCTCCTCAACTTCAAAATTTAATCCATGATGAACAAGTTTGTGGATTAGATTCAAATATTCATCATTTTTCCTCTTCTCAAAATCCTCCTACAAATGAAAACATAATTCCAGAAACCTCTTCTACATCCACTCAATCTCAACAACATCATTTTGATACTAATGAGCAGACTGAACCTGTAATTTCTGTTGTTCCTCCTCAAAGAAAATCAACTAGACCAACAAAATTACCTTCCAAGTTTAAAGATTTTGAGGTTCAGTATGTTAAACCATTATTTACACCACATGATTCATCAGCTACATCTATGAGTTTTAATGTGTTTTCAGAACCATCATTATCACATTTGAATTCTGAAGCTTTGACAAACCTCAACAAAATGTTATCTACAAAAGAGCCTGCTTCATATAATCAAGCAAAGGAAGACCCTAGATAGGTAGCAGCAATGCAACAAGAAATTGAAGCAATGGAGAAGAATAATACTTGGGAATTGGTAGAGTTGCCATCTGACAGATCTGCAATAGGAAGCAAATGGGTATATAAGACCAAGTTTTTGAAGAATAGGGATGTTGAAAGGTGTAAAGCCAGAATTGTAGCAAGTGGGGACAAGCAAATCAAAGGTAAAGATTTTAAATATACTTTTAGTCTAGTGGCTAGATTTACAACTGTTAGAATTTTAATTGCTTTAGCAGCAGCTCATAATTGGCATTTGTATCAATTGGATATAAATAATGCCTTTCTACATGGTTTTATTGATGAAGAGTTATATATGAAACCCCCTCCTGGTTATACAAAAGCAAAGCCTGGACAAGTATGCAAGTTAAAAAAATCAATATATGGACTTAAGCAAGCTGCTAGACAGTGGAATAAAGAGCTTAAGAGTTTTCTTCTTCATATTGGTTTTGTTCAATCTAAGTAGGATTGCTCATTGTTTAATAGAACTGATAAACATGACTTTACTGTTATAGTATGCTATGTAGATGATTTACTTGTTACTGGCTCAAGCGTTCAGATTATTTCAGAAATATAGAAGCAATTGCATCAAGAATTTACAACCAAAGATTTAGGGGAGCTTACATTTTTTCTTGGAATTGAAGTTATTAGAACAAGTAAAGGAATTTTCTTAAATCAGAGAAAATATATATTGGATATGCTCAGTTCTACAAACATGGAAAATTCAAAGATTGCACCATTTCCTCTTCCAAAAGGTTTGAAATTGAGTACAATTGAAGGTACACAGTTAAATAATCCAGAAATATATAGAAGGTTGATTGGAAAATTGCTATATTTAAACATGACTAGGCCTGATATATCTTATGTTGTGCAGCAGTTAAGCGAGTTTATGCAGAAACTGAGGACTCCACATTTTTCAGCAGTTTAGCATGTTTTAAATTATTTAAAGGGTACTTTGAATCATGGATTGTTCTATGCAGCCAATTCTATATTGCAAATTAATGCATACAGTGATGCAGATTGGGGTAGCTGCATTTTTTCTGGAAAATCTCTCACTGGATTTTGCATTTTTCTTGGTGATTCTTTAATATCATGGAAGACGAAGAAACAGAAGGTTACTTCTAAGAGCTCGACTGAAGCTGAGTACAGGGCCATGAGTCAGACAACAAGTGAGATAGTTTAGATAGAAAGTTTGCTGCAAGAATTATGGGTAAACATTCCTAAACCAATTTCTCTTTTTTGTGATAATAAATCTGCACAATACATAGCTGAGAATACAGTTTTTCAAGAGAGAACTAAACATTTGAGAATGGATTGCCACTAATAAGGGATCATATAAAGAGTAATTTCATTACTTTGTCTCAAGTTAGCACAACCATGCAATTAGCTGATTTAATGACGAAGCCACAAAGTGTTGAGCAGCATCGGTTTTTGTGTTCCAAGATTGGTCTTATTTTTTCAACAAGTCAATCTTGAGGGGGGGGGGGAGTTGAGTGTATTGAATTTCTTGTATACGGTTGTAAGTCTGTTTTGTTTAAGTGTTAGTACATTGTTTTCTTTTGTATTGTTTTTCTTTTTGGGCTTTTGTATTGGGCCTTCTTAACAGTGTAATGTTTTGGTATATAGGTCAGCATATTGACCTTGTAACATTTCATTCGGTTCTGTTAATAAAAATTTCTTCTACTTCGACTTCAATGGAGTTCATCATCATCGATCGTAAAAAAATCAAGTAAAATTGCAACTTTTCGTTTCTTTCATGCCTCCTTTGATTCAACTGAACTAGTTCATGAAGTTTTCTATTTAACAGTGGCTCCTTCTCTTCGGCATAAGGTAATTTCTGTCAATCTCCTTTTGTTTTGAGCTACCTCTATTTCAACCGTTATAAAGTAATTTCTGTCAATCTCCTTTTGTTTCATGCTTTTTCAAGTACTTGCTCCATGCGGGATTTATTTTGCAACTTTGTTTGTGTGTATAAAATGGTTCAACTCTGTTTCATGCGGAATTTTAATTAGGAACTGTTTTATGCTATTGATGAATTTCATTATAGGCTTTGGTCTAATATAAATTAGAAATTTGTGGCACCAGTAACCTGCACTGATTTAAGTTGTTAACCATGTTTTGTATTAAAATATATGCAGTTGACTGAGCATGAAAAAAATAGTGCAATATCAACATCTTTTGTTCTTAAAGGGAAAAAAAAACATAATACACTTCCCTATTATAGTTAAGTGGATATACATATGTTACAGCAATATCTTTGCTTAGAGGTCATGGCATGGTGTATATGTTAAATCCTCGTACATGGTGGGGTGTTATTTCACTGATATATGACAACATATAAGTGGACTTAACTTATTTCCTTCATTTTTCTTTCCTTTTTCCTTTTAATCTATTTTGATTCTCTTGGATGAGGGATGAAACTTGTTTCATATACCAAAATAAAATTTTGGAAAATGCAGTTGAAAAGTTTGTGTTATGTTATGAGTGGAAACTAGAATTACAGTCACTCTCTATATTATAATCTACTCTTAATTAACACAAAAACAAAGTTGATCTTAATCTCGACCATGTGTTAATATTATATTAAATGGGTTATTGTTTTTTCATGGCATGTTATGATTTCTTATTAATGTGTTATTACCAACCACTGGTTGCCATTTCTGAGTTTAGTGTGTTAGTACTATGTATGGTTATACTAGTTGTGAGTTTACTGTTTTTACTAGTAAACATCAGCACAAAAAAAAAATCATATTATTACCAATGGCAATTGGCCTACTCTTTATGGCTTTTTCCCTTAATTCATTTGGAAGGTCAGATTTATATAATATTGACAACACAAATCTATGTGTTTGATTTAGGCACCACCCTATTGTTATGCTTCATTTTTTATATTTGGACCATTCTTATCCATGTTTTTTTTGCTTAGTGGCTTTTTTTGCACTTGAAAACATATACATCTATGTACTTAGTTCGAAACTGTCAGTGCAAAAAAAGGCTAAACTATCATATTTTTGTTTTGCTTTTAAATTGAACGTATCTTCTGTCAATATTTGCAATGGTCAATTTTTATTAAGTCAATTGCATAACAATGGCTGTCAATCAGTCATATTGAAATTCTTGATATTTGTGAACGTAAACTATGTCAATCACAAGTCTCTTATGTGAATTATGTATTTGATTCTGTTCTTTTAAAGCATAGGCTTTGCCTTACATTTTGCCGTAACCACTGCATACTGGATTAAAATATCTGGTACAACTTTTTAAATTATTGGGTTTATGTTTGTAATATTGATATGTTGTGTTGAAGTACAATTTGTGGTGCTAAATTAGTATATGATTTGTAATTAGATTCCAAAACCGCGCTATTTTATTATTTAGAACACTAGCTTACCTGGAAAAAAGTTTGTCAGGTCCTGTGAAAAAATTCTTAACCTGATGGTTTGGTTCCTGATCTTCTACGTTTTTGTCATTTATTCTCCAACACTGTGGCTCAACTTTTTTTTTTTAGTTTAGATATTGCTTCAAAAAAGGGCCCATCTCTTAATTGTAAATTACATTTAAAGGGTATACATATTTTAAATGACATTTGCAATATCAGTTCCATCTTCCTTATTACAATGGTTCTGAAATGAGAACTACACCATGCTTTCTCTGTATCAACAAATGGATTATTTTCACACATTGTATGTTGCTTATTTTCATTATGTTATCCACTATTTGGAAGCTCAGATTTCCATTATTTGGTGCATCACTTCTGCATATTGGGTACACAAAGCATGCACAAAATTTGCAACTATTTTAGGTACACAAACAAGGAATTTCTCTTAGGTAGATCTGCGGATCTAACAAGGTTTAGTGGCTACGATGAACTAATTTTCAAACTGGACCAAATGTTTGAGTTTGAGGGCGAACTAATGTCTCTAAACAAAAGTTGGATGGTTGTTTACACAGATAATGAAAGCGATATGATGCTTGTCGGAGATGATCCATGGTAGTAAGTACTATTCCCAGCATAAACATACATTTCTTTTATGAGTTTCAGAACATCTTTTTATTCACCTTCTCCTATTTCATAACAGTTGTGAATTTTCCTCTCCTCTTATTTTGTAACAGGGAGTTCTGTAGCATGGTGCATAAGATTTTCATCTACACAAAGGAAGAGGTTCAGAAGATGAATCCACTCAGCCCAAGGAGCAAAGACTCTTTATCCTCCGATGAAGACAAATCACTTGACAATGAAGTCAAGAGCTCCACAACAACTGCTTCGGTTTAAAGCTAGTACATTTCGGATCAAAGTAGCTCATACGTAGTAAGGTCGTGTTAAGGTTCTCCTGCACGCCTTTGTAGTTTGATCCTGTTTGGTTGACATGTAAAGCATGCATATGTAATTAGCTAGCTGTTCACTAATATAATATGTTTCTCTCTTTAAAGAATGGCAAGTGCAAAGGATACTTCTATTTCTCTAGACGGTTGGAAGTGCCGTCATACTTTACTGAGCAGTGTTACCGTTATTTTCTTCTATTTCATATGCATGTTTCAACTGAATATCATACTTTGACCACCAAAATGTTCCTTGTTGTGGAGACAGAAACAAAAGGGAGTGTATGCTGTCATTACAAGTATGTGATTGATATATTAGTGAGATATATGGATATGTTAGCTAGGCGTATTGAGGCTGAGGCTGTGATTAGCTTTAGTTAAGCCGATACAAGTAGATAGCTAGCTGGGATACATCCATATTTAGACAAGAGCATTTGATTTTGAAAGTCTGAAATGGAGTTCTGCTTTGAAGTGATATAAATTATTGAATAATTGGTTGTGTATATTATGTATAATGTATGTTATGTCTAATGAATAATATACATGGTTTCATGTTATGTATAATGTATATTTTGGTTTTGAAGTGCATGAGTTTTTTGAGTTCTGTTGTGCTTTGTTTGATACGTGGTTGGTGTTTTTTGTGATATGAAACAAATTTTTACTTATATGGGGATCAAAAATGTCTCAGGTAGAGGGTGGATTTTCAACTTTGCATGTAAAGGAGTTTTTGATAGAGTAAGAGTTGTTTGAAAGTGATGTATTGGTTTTACTATTGTTGCATATGGTTAGTCGGTGTTGTTGTGTATTTTTAGAATACTCCGTACCAAATGCGTTTTCTCAAATAATGAAAATTATCAAAATGAAAAATTGAAAATGACTAAAAAAGCACAAAACAGAAAACTCAAAACACAAACCAAACGCTCCCTTAAATTTTCATATGTTAATTCTAGTTTGGCCAGTTGCTTCGGTTAATAACATAGTTCAGCCATAAGATAAATTCTTCTTTCGCTTATCATAGTTTGCAAAGTGATATTCTTATTTCCTTATGTATGACTAGTCAAATCAATAAGGTCAAGAAGTTCCTAGGCATCAATTGCTTATTCTTTCTCCATAAGAATAAAATTTATGGCTAATTACAAACACCTAATTGAAAAGACAAAGATATACCACTCATGCACTGCCTCGCTGTTTTATGTGAGATTTAGGAAAAAACTTGGAAGATTGTATAGACCTACGCTAACTATATCAACAAGATGTCGGTAATCCTTAGGTGTCCAACTCATAAAATGAGGCCAAGATATATCATCTGTGCACTGTCTCGTGGGCTTACGTAAGAATTGGGAAAGAGCATAACTATTTTGCATACCAACGCTAGATTTACTAGTAATGTTGGATACTCTTGCATTACTGTTATTATCGAACATGAGAAGAAGAGAGAGTTATACAAATTCATCTTAACACAACCTATAGTTTTAAAGACTCGAAAATACAATACATGCATTTTAAGCCCTCCACTCATTAAACAGAGACTACAATTTAGAATAGACTTCATGGTCATCACCGAAGAATTTTCCTATATGCTAGTTATACTATTATTACTCATAATTCAACTTTTCATTATATTTCTTATTCGATCTTAGTTGGGAATAAAAATAATTACCATCAACTGACCAAAAATTGTTAACTTACTTCGTTGTATTAGCCTAAAATGAGTCGTACTTAAAAAAAAAGGCATGTTACTACAACCTCAAATGCATGATGGTCCTATCTAAATGCATGAAAATGAAAATAAAAAAATTAAAGGAAAGTAAAAAAGAATGCAATGTTGGCTCCCTCCACATTTGGTCAAAACAGTATCTATACTATAAATACGTTTTCTAAATTTGAAAGATAATACCCAATAATTATTGAGATACAAAATGATTTGTAAAATGAAATTAAGTTTGAAAACTATATGTAAATGCAAGTCATATGCCAAATGAAATCTATGATGATGATGAATGTTCTGAGGCAGATGATGCTTCCTTTTCCTCGGCATTTGCCTTTATCGAAAATGATGCATAATGATTTCTTATCAGATTTGTGAGGTACTATAGACATGTCAATGAATTTTGAAATCAAAATCCTTCCCAAGAATTTTTTTTGTCATGCCAATGATTTATACCATTCAACTAAAGATTATCATAATCCTATAAACTTGAGTGTTTAACCAAAATTTATTTTGATGATATTGAACTAAGATTATCTTAGAGGCATTCACTAGATTCATTCTTGTCATTTAAGAATTTAAGTTCATTTTCAGATAGTTCTTCAAGAGACATAGTGGATACGTCTATTGAAGCAAGAGAGGCTTCCTGAAGAGATAAATCTGACGTGTCATCTACAACTGCTTTTATCATGACTATTTCTCCTATTTTCATAATCTTTGTGTTGATTTTAATCACAAATGATGTACAATTCAATGGCTAGGTGTCGAAAAGATAGTCAAAGTTGGTCGATCCTGCAGTTTGAGATAGCATTTGAAGTGGCTAAGAAGGGATGACCTAATATAAATGGAATTTAACTATTGTGATTTGAAACAGGCTAGGTTTCTAGAACTGTGAAATCAACGAGGAAATAGAATTTTTAATTTTAATGTGAACATCTTCAATTATACCCAACGACTTTTTAACAAATCGATCAACCAGTTGAATTGTTATGTTCGTGAGTTTCAACTCCTCTAGCCCTGGTTTACAGTACGCATCATAAGGAAGAAGATTGATGCTTGCACCAAGATCAAGTGTGGCATGACTAATGTGAGTGTTACCCATTTTTCAACCGATTGTAAGGAAAGTGAGGTCCTTATACTTAATTAGTGAAGTATTTGCGAAAACGGAGCTAGTTTTCAAAATAAAAAAGGTAGTTTTGGGAACGTTAGTGTCTCATTTTCGGGTGCATAGCCCCTTAAGACACTTGGCATATTAAGGAATTTCTTCGATGGTGTCAAAGAGTGGAATATTGACATAATTTTTTTAGAAGATTTCAAGATTTTTTTCGAAATTAAATTTTTCTTACTATTGTTAAGTCTATAAGGATAAGGAGAAACTGGTTTATAAACTCTTTCGGTGATTTGATCAATCAGAGAAGAAGGTGTCGAAAAGGTAACTGAAGGAGTTAGAGGCAAAGAAGATGAGATGTTGGGATTGCTAACATTAGAAGAAGAGAAATTGTCGGGGTTGCGGACATTGGAAGAAGAGATATTGGAATTTCCAACATTCAAAAAAGATTAAAAGTTTCAAGATTTGCAACAACTGGCCTTGGTTGCCCTCGAGTGTGCATCAATATTTTGAATCGGGTCAAATTCGGAGGGTTGTCGGGATTGCCGACATTGTTTTCAGTTTTCTTTTCAGACCTAAGGGTTGCGACAGCATTTACCGAATTACAATTTTCGTCCTCACAAGAATTCATAGTACGAGAATTATATTTTGGATTCACTTTAGGTTAACTAAGCAATTTTCCTTTTTCGTTACTATTCATTAACTCCTTCATTATATTCATCATTTGTTCGATTTTTGCATCTTGATTGTTTACCTGTTTCTCTAATCGAGCAGATTCTTGACAAGGTTGAGAAGGTTGAGTTGACGACTGAAAGTTAGAATGCCTACATTGTTTACTTGAAGGGTTAGATTGAGGTGAAATTTGAGAAGTTTGAGGATTATAAGAAAATGGATCTTGGTTTAATTCGGAACCATGGGTAGCATATGAGGGTATGCCGAATTACTAGGATTTAACTAAGAAAAATTTGGATGATTCCTCCAACTAGGGTTATATATGGATGCATAAGGATTATTTCTAGTTTTAGCATTGATTTGATCTGGAGATTAAGAATGGGGTAGTCCTTATCCAAATTGAGGATTTTGAGTTTTTAAGAAAGTGATCTGGATCCACGACATGCACTCCTCTAGTGGAAGCACGGATAGGAACGCAATTTGACTCCCAAGAATAATCTCCTAAGAATTCCCAAGCTTCATTGTCCGTTTAAACATAAATTCTCCTACACACATTGATTATAGTTGTTTTCTAGTTTGATAGTTTAGCCCTTCGTATGCAATTTGACACAAGTGAAGTTTTGGAATTGCATGATGAGTACAACTGTATAATAATTGGTTGGATTTCTCGAATTATTTTAAAAAGCTTCCCCATCGTTTTGAGAGAACTGATTATTTCAGTTCTAATTTTCAAAGTTTTATGAAATGGAAAATAAAATTCAACAATACAGTGATAATTTCATCCTAACTTCTTATTTAATGTTTTGGAAGAGAATTTAGCCATCTTTTAGTACTTTCAGGTAGTGCGAATAGATTAAGCCATAGCTCGAATGATTCGTTAGATAATTGTTGCATTTTAGTTGTCGATACATACAACTCAAATTCACAAATATATCCGTAAGCATTTTAAAAACCAGTGAATGTAGGTACCACTTAAAGAAAAAAAATGTTAAGCTCAAATTTATTTCCTTCAGCTGGTGGAAATACTATGATAGAAGGTTGAACGGTCCTAGTTAGGTAACATTGATGTCGAAGAGATAAGGTCTGTCCATTCCGACATTGAGATTTTGAAAGTTTTGGCTATTTTTTAACTCTCTAGGAGAATTATGGTGGCTTTCACTTATTTAGAAGAAAAAAAATTAGAAGTGGCTCCTACTTTAAAATAGCATAAAATACTAAGTCGTGCCCTACTAGTTGACAAACTTAGTTAGACGGGGAAGAGGGTCTTATTGCCAATATAGTATAAATAGTAAGGGATACGATTAATGTTTTATGAGAAGTATGCGACCTCTTTTGCAAATAGTTCAATAAATCGAACTACTGTATATCCGCGATCAAATTATCGTAGACAGTCAAGTTCACAAAAACACTCCTTTTCAATTATAACTATTTTTTCTATAAGCTAATATTTATCCTAGGACCAACGTCTAGTGTATTTCAAAGGGAAAATTCTATTCATTCACCTACAATTTTTTAACATACACCAATGTTTTAATAAGAAAAACAATGACTATACTACCCTTGTCCTTAATTGCATTTCAGTCATTCTTTTGTAATACATCTAACTAAAACTTTAAAATTGATAATATTTGCTTAAATATATGGAATTTTGTGAATTGGAACTTGAAATATTAGTTAAGACAACTTTGACAATTAAATATGCTAATTTAAATATGTTTAATCATCTAAAATTAATGTTGATTTTTAAAATATAAATAATCAAATAATTTACAATATTAGCATCGAAAACTAAAAAAAACTTTTTTTTTTGAATTTTATGTAAATTATTGCAATGAATTCCGAATTTTGTGTAATTTAGTTTTAAGGTTAAAGAGGGAAGATAATGAAAATATAAAGGGTAATTTTGTAAAAGGCATGGTGTATGAAAAGAAATTTTTGGTGTGTGCTATTTCATTTTATTTCACGATGTATGTTAAGAAATTATGGGTGTAGTCATTTCAAAGTTGAAAAACAATGAGAGTGATGACTTTAGTTATGGAATTTTTTTTTCTAACAAAATCAATTTAGAAACTTCAGCCAACACAACAATTAGACAAACAAAATTGCAGAAATTAAAAATTGTAAAAGCAAGCCGCAACACCTGATGAAAATCTTTACAAGCTATTTTTATTTTATTTTTTTCAGCAGTAGCACATGTAGAGAAGTAGAAATTTTACATCATGGTATGACAGCCCGTCCAAAGAAACTGAGTAGTTGCAACTCTATAACGTTTTTTATAGCTTGAACTCTTTCTTTACTGTGGCATTTGATTGATTGAAATCCTTTATTGAGAGATAGAGAGAAAATAAAAGAAATAAAAAAAATCAGAATTAAAACACAAAAACAAGCTAGAAAGAAAAAATAAACAAAAATAACGGTAAAACAAAAAATTAAAGTAAAAGACATTTCAACAAAAGAAACAAACTAAATATAAAAGAATGACTGACCTAAACTCACCTAATTAAAAAAAGAAAATTGATTCCTCAAGTAAAGAAAACCACAATCCCACTCAACAAAAATCGCAGACTACAGGAACTAAACAAATAGTACTCCCCTTCTTTTTTATCTTTTGTGTGTAAAACGAGACAAAAACAAAATTAACTCCTAGAAAACCATAATAATTGAATCGAATGAAACTCAATAACTCGCATTCCTCTTTTCCTTCGAATCGAACTGGGTTGCAATCGGATTTGGTGAAGTGCTCGAGACTTAGGGTTCTACAATCCCTGATTTCAATGGCCTTTGGGTTGAGATTCAGTCTATGGTTACGTATTTGGGTTTTTGGAGTTTGGCTGTTTTGGAGGGTCTCAAAATATGACTGATTTTGTGGGGGTAAGCGTTGTAGATGATCCGTTAGGTATGATGACTATATGTTTGGAAGAAGAAAACATGAACCATTGTCTAATAAAATCGACTATGGCTATTGCGAATTCCGGTGTTTGAGGGCTTGATGGAGATATTATGGTAGAAGGGTTCGAAGATGATGATGTGGTGAAGAAGATTCAAGAGCCAGGAGGGATGGAGGTAGATTGTGTGAGCTGCGAAGTTGTTTATGATGTAGGAGATGGTTGAAATATGTAAAATGATTTTTTTTGTTGAACTTGTAAAAGAGAAAGAGATTGAATAAAGGAAAGGGGCAAAAAGGAAAAAATATCAAGGGAAATTGGCAAGTTTTTTCAATTTGTTTAGAAGATTAGAGTATCACTAATTAATACCAAATCAACTAGTCAACAAATTTATTTGCAAATAAAAACAAAATGAAAAATAAGAAAAAAAACTAACACGAATAGGAAATTAAATAAATAATAAAATTTTATTATTTCCTCCTTGGAAATGGTGCCAATACTTGTTTGACACTTTCTATGAAATAGAAAAGCAAAATTTTATTATAAATTACTGCAAAAATACGTAGTACTTAGGTCGGACACAAGGAGGAAAATTATATTATATTATTTATAAAATTTCATGGGTGAGTTAGATAAAGTTTGCAGATGTGATTTGAGATTAATAAAAATTGTAATTGTAATTTAATTCAGATAAATCTAATAGAACCGACAACTAAATCGCAATTGTCAACAAAAACAAACTAGAAAAGCAAGCTAAACTACTATTGGATACACTATAGTTTCGAAGCTTATCAGATCTATATCAAATTCAATAACTAACTAAGAAAAGCAAAAAAAATACTAGAACTAAAATCACAAAATATAAATAAATAAACATAAAGAAAGTAAAAATTAGGATTACCATGGATTTTAATCAAACAGTCGATCACTAATAAGAAAGTAAAATGCAATAGAAATTTGTGCTCCATCTAATCTAATTGAATAGACAACAACACAAATTGCCATGAAAAAAATGCAAAATTAAAAGAAAATTGATGCTTTATTAATGGAGAAGAACGCAAAAGTTACACAGTTTACAATGGATATTTTGTGTATTTATAGGGGATGTATTCTCCTCTCAATGTGAATATTTGTCCTAAGAAAAATCTACGAAAATATTTTTTTTACAAAGAAAAAGGATATGATTGGATTCTGAGATATTCCTGGAGATCTCCCTCTCTAAATCTTCACCAGACGTTCTACAAGTTAGAAATAAAATAAATTCTCTTTTCAAAATTAACTTTGGAATTTAAATAATTTATGAGTAAATCATTTTATTTTGCCAACCAATTGGTTTACTTATAAATAGACCATGATTTAAGTTTAAACTAATAATATAATTTATTAAGACTTCAAATAATATTATAAAATTTCAAAATTAGTTGAACATCTCAAAATATGGGTCAAGGAGAAAAGATTTCCAAAATCATTAACAATCATTAGTAGAACATTGTGTGAGATAAATTATATCAAAATTTGGCTATTGATAAAATATTAAAATACAAATATAATTTCATAAATAGAAATGCAAACGGATAGCACCTTCTTTGCATTTAAGACATCCAAAGAACGCTAATATTTGCATTAGCCAATAAAGGGCATCGAATGTTCAAGAGACATCAAAATGAATATACTAGTCGTGCAATAGGCCCAAATGATTCAATAGTTATTCACAATCTATTTAACCAAATAAGTGCAATTTTTTCATTAAGCTATGTAAATAACCTTTTGTGTATTTATATAATCAATGTACGTTGAAACATATATTGAAGCGAGTGAGAATACTCACCATAATCCAAATGAAGAATTCACTACTTCATCCATTAAACAGTCCTTTTTCCTGAATTTTCCACCGCTCAAGCTTGACGTCCTTCACCATGTTTTTTTCTTCAATAATTATTGCCAAAGATAACACAAACTACTCCAACAACCACTATCAAGCGCAACCTAGGTCAAGCAACCTCAGCACATTCGCTAGCATCCCTCTTCATCCTAGCGACCACCTAAAATCCCAACCCTCACTAATAAGAATTAGAGGTTGCACATAGTTCCATCATCCCCAATTACAAGCATCATAAATCCTGACATCACATGTCAGTTGACGTATCTCCTAATGTTTACCATTTTCTCCTGAAGCAAGGTCAAATTCCCTCTAACATCTAGTATTCACCTAATTGTCGTGCACCTCCTTGCCTTCGCGTAGGTTCGATCGAGGGAGATTATTATTAGTTTATCTTCTTTTAGATGAAGTCATGATTTAAAGAATTTCGGAATTAAGGCTTCGTTGTTGAGGTAGGATTATTTTTAAAGGGCATTAGGCTTGATTAGGAAACCGTCCCCTTTTCAAAAAGCAGGGATTGGATTAAAGTCGTGAAATCATGTTTCTTAAGGTTGATTTAATTTAGTCATAAACTAAATTTGTTTATAAATAATCTGTTGGCCAACATAATTCAATTTATACTTTATTATATCCTAATAATTAAACAATTTTATACAATAAATAAATTGTCACGAATCATATTTAAACTTTTTTTATTTTTAGCAAATAAATGTTTAATAATGATGTTGGAAACAGGGTTGTTACAGACTCACTTCCATACCATAATTGTGTCCTCGCAATTTCTTATTGAGAAAAGTAAACATTACCATACCTGGTCTTTTACGTATCAACCATACAACATATTTCTCTATGCCTGATATGTTCCACTTATTTTATCATATATGAAGAATTCATAATAAATTATTTTTAGCCTATTTTATTTTCTACATATAGTATAATCCACAAAATAAAATATAATTCCCAAAATTTTAATTTGTAATAGGCCGCTCCTCTATTCACCAGATATTGTTCCTAATTTAGTCCTGGTATAAGAGTTGGGTTTTATTCCTCAAAAGGGCTCGATGAAGATATAAGAGTGCCGACAAACAACGGACATCGATACATGGAATCCAACACAACCAACCTTCTTACGCATCCCCGATGTGGTCCATACTTTTCCTTCTCTAAGGTGTGAGGTTTTTCTTTGTACTAGGCCTCGGAACTATCAGGACTGGGAGCTTTGCTATATAAGTTCCCATTTTATATCCATATATCATGATGTGGGACTTCTAATTGCATCCCAAACTAAGTGGTGTTACGATATCTCCCCTTCATAGCCCAAAGTCCATATAGGGCGTTTGTTATCAACATACAAGTCGTGAGTATATCACCTAGGAAATTTGGGTGACTCACAAGCCACAATTCCAACTGGATATAGGCTATAGTACTACTGTAACAATGACCACTATCACATGGCCATAATTGGTACCTCAGATGCTAGATCTACGGCCAACCTCCCAACTATTGCTTTGACACATGGTTATCCAAGCCAAATAGGACATGTAGGGTAAGAGTCAAGGCTTCGTTATTGATCAGAAGGCAAGAACCCCTTTATAAAATAGTAAAAACACCTAACTAGCTGAGTATAATTTCTGTTATACCCTACCTCTATTTCCATACTATCCAAGAGTACTATTAATTAATGCCGTCAAAATGAAGAATGAGGCTATATGGGGTATACACATGTAAATTACTTGGATAAATATGGTGTGATTAAAACATCAAGAACAAGTCTTATCTGCAAGTAATCCGTGTGTGTACAGGAGAGTAAACATGTGTGCCTCCAAGATACAACAACACATGATATACAAAAATATGTATACCATACAATCAACCATGGTGATAATATATTTTACATATATGATATACAAGTGTATGCATCGCATCAATATGCACATAAGACTCCATACAGTATAAGATAATTATATAATAAATTAAATATCTATATTCTATATACCTAATAAAATATAGGCTAGTCTTAGAGTCCATTTATCTACAATTTATCATATTGATCCAAGTATTATATAAACAATAAATAGTTTAAACTGTATTAAAATCACATATAAGTAATGTAGGGTGTTTGGGAGTATACTGAATAATATTAAGATAAGAAAATATCATCACAATCAAGCCTAAAATATCATCATCCGTTAATCCACCAAGATAAAAACCAAAAAGACTATATATATATAAATGGGTAAATCATACAAATTCAGTAATTCTCGTTTAGATTCCAAAGTTATCTCTAAAGAGATATCACGATACATAATTGGACTAATAATCAGTTAAGTCCAAATGTCACTCAATATCTAAGATATACCTTATCCACATCAATAAAATAAATGTATATACACAAAATCCCAGAAAAGAGTGAAATATGCCTTCGGATGATATAACAGGCAAATAGAATCACATATAATCGATAAACATCACAAATGTCATATAATAGAAGTTGGCAATAAGAAAAAGAATTATAATACAACGTATGGAAATAGTAATAATTGGCAATGTGCCAAAAAGATAATATGCGACATACGCTGAAGAATGACAAGGATTGATCATGCTCATGACGCAGTCTCTGGAACAATCTTGTACTTGACTATACAATGTATCATAACTAAAAAGGGAGACTACTGATTGGTCTGGTTAACACAATGCATCTATCCATCTAGATGGCCTCCTACAGTCTTAGTTACCTTGACGGACATCATGACTCTTATCCATAGCATGTTATAAACAAGCTGTAGGACTATGCTTTGCATTTTGGTCGTGACCCAGCCGTAGTACCTAATGGTAACAGACTATTGGGTTGGGTGATAGGAGGGGATAAATGTTGTTGATAATCATCTATATAAATACTATTGGCAATAGGCATTTGGGTCACAAATCTAGGGCGCGACCTAGCGATCAGCCTGCTAAGGTGAATACTAGCTATTTTAATTCTCACCCGCAATAGGAAACAGCTGGATAGTGATAGCCTAGTACTACTAACTAATCATATATAATGTAATAGCAGACACACTACCTCACATATACTCTAACACAAAGAACAATGCAAATACTGACATACTATAAAATATCTGCACCAACATACGGTTTAATATATTTGTTGACATGTCTTATAGCTAAAGCCGTCACACATCAATTTTTAATTAGCAACGTGCTCAAGCATTAAGAATATTGTCAGCAAACACAAGGCGATTTGGTCGAACTCGCACAAACATAAAATAGCCTAAAACCCCTTTAGATGACCACTTTTGGGTCCAAAGATGTCGATTATGGTGCTTAGGATAGTAACTTTTGTAGCCCTCTGAATTAGCTTCAGGTACAACTTTCGTTTGGCCGAAACGGCGTTGCGATTTTAAATTTACGTCTGTTTCCATAAACGAGTGCTGAAATGTCTTCACGGTCTTTTCAGACAACTCGAATTCTACTAGGAGGACTACTGGGACTTGAGTATAAACTTGCATCGTTCAGTGTTAACTTTGGATGAAGTGATAGAGCATTGGAAAACTTAGTTTACGCATGATTGAAGGCACTGGGTCGGGTCGAGGTCTCGGGTCGTGTCGGATTACTTGGCTCGAATGGAAGCAACATGTCTCCACCAACTTGGCACACAACCAGTTCGAATAGGCAGGTCGAACTGATCAGGTCGAAGTCAAACCGATTAGGTCAAATTCGACCCACACTCAACCCCATAACTCAACTTTCTAGCCAAGTTCATACCGGATCGGATGAGCATGGACCCGACCTGACCAACCTGAAACGGTTGCAACTACATATCAATGTGATCCTACTTTCAAGGCATGTTCATCTCCTATTTTACCGATTCAAGGTCCACATGGCTTCACACAATTAGAGGAGATCATTTCCACGCTCCCACTACAATTCTAAGGCACGCTGATGGCTGACATGTGTCATTCGACTTGAATGGCCCTGCAGGCTATAAATACATGGTTTTGTGGCATTTCAGAGGATATTTTTGGGTCCTCCACTAACACGGCTTCCTCGATTACTCTCTGCATACAACCAAGCCATACTCACCACACAAGAACACGAAGATTTCATGTATAAACTTCTTATTTCTTACTTCTTTTCATTGTAAACACGAGGCTATCATGTATAATTTTGAGTGAATTGTACTTGTATAACGAGTTCTTACAGATTGTGAGGCTTGCTCATGTAACTTCTTAGGATTTAAGAAGCTATAAAGTGGACGTAAGCAAGGATTTTGCCGAACCACTTTAAAAATATCGTGCACCCCTTTGTTATTTATTTCATTTATTCTCTGTGATCTGTGTTTGCGAGGATTTCACATTGCATTGGGTGTTAGTGCCACTTTTCGGTCTAACATTTTGGCATGCCAGGTTGGGGAGGCACACTATCACTTCGACTTATAGCTTGTAAAGAACTGGATTACTCGATTTTTCGACTTAATGGTTAAAATAAAGTAAGATGAAACCTTCTCTCATGCTGCGGATGTTGGCACAGAAGGCGCAAGGAATGAGGTAAGCCAAGAGGCTTCCTCCCGTGGAGACCCATCAACGTACTTGAATAGAGATGAAACAGATGACGTTCTTTCTGAATTGAGAAATCAAATGGCACAGAAAGATAAGCTTCTTCAGAAGCAACACGAAATGATGAATGAATTCTTCGCTCGGATGGATGGAAGGCCGAGCAACAACCCTCAACTTGTTGTAAAAAACATTGTTGATGTTCAAAAAACAACAAACTTGGATCAATCAACCTGTGCACCTCGGGTCGAAGCACATGTGACCCGAGTTTGGTTGACGACAATCGAATTCATCCCAATGATGGGCAACATGCAACTTCAATACTTGACATTTTGGATGAAAACGTCGGCAATATCATAAATTCAAGTCAGGCTCGAGCCATTTTTACACCAGTTCGGATGGACTCCAAAGCAGAAAATTTGAAATGAATTCAACATGAAGTAGCTCGAATCGGAGAACAGGGACCAGGTCGGATCAAACAATTTGACCCGCGACACGGGTGCACTAGCATAGGATTGGACAACTGGCAACAATTGCTGACTAATGGAAATCACATTCCTAATGTGATTCGAAGCTTCACTAGAGGCAGCACTTCTCAGGATGACATGGATAACATCAATCGCAGTCCATTTACATGGGAAATCAGGAATAACTACAACCCCCCAGACTTCAAACCTTTGGTTATGGAACCATACAATGGCAAGATCGATTCTATCGTGCATCTGGTGTGCTACATGCACCACATGGAAGTTTTATCGGCATCTAACAACGTCATGGCCAAATGCTTCTCCTTCTACTTAACTGATAAAGCTTCTATGTGGTTTCGGCAACTGGAATCTGAATCGGTCAACAATTGGAATGCGTTGGTCACTCACTTTATTACACCTCTCAACCAAAGAATGTCGTGTCACTCACCTCAATCAAATAGAAGTCCGGTGAGACCCTGCGCTCATTCCTTTAAAGATTCAGTGCCGTAGTAGCGTTAGTTGATCGACCAGAACCGTTTATGGTATTAATGGCACCAGTATCCAGCATCCTAAGAAAATCGGACTTTAAAGTTTTATTGCACCGAGATCCACCGCGAGATTTTGGCGAATTCTAATTCGAAGTAGACTGATTTCTGCGTGAAGAAGATGTAAATTCTGAGAAGGACGTTCTCGACATTAACATGGTCAAGTATGGAGGACCATCTAATTCTGGAAATGGCAATGACAAGGGTAAAGGAAAGGCCGATGCTAAGAATGGTCGTAGCGCTCAGTCCTGGAGAGGTCCCTGATACGACAAATACACTAAACTCGGTGCTTCACCCATAGACATCTGCATCAATACAAGAGATGTTTTCTCCTACTCAGAGCTTCCCAAGAGAGAGCCAATGCTCAGAGAGCGCGACTTTGGAAAGCATTGTGTATTTCATGACATGAACGGTCATAACACCAATGACTGCAGCCATTTTTGAGACTTGATCAAGGAACGGTTTGGACGTAGAGATCTACATGAGTATGTCAAACAACCAACAGTGCCCACACCTGCGCTACCACCTCGTTCTCCCCAGAGAGGGAAAGATCCTGGACCGAGTACGCGCGGGATTGTCATCAGCTGATCTGGATTAGATCACCTTGCATTTTCTACGATTCTTAGGACTTAAGATATGTTTATGTCTACTTTCCCTTTTAGTAACCCGAATGGATAAGTTGAAGTACGCACATGCGGAATTAGGATGTAATCTGTAACGCCCTACCTCTATACCTGCGTTAGCCAAGGCCATTACAAGCAACAGTGTCAACTAACACGAAGAATAAGGCTGTTACGAAGCGACCATCTGTATATTAGATTTGAATGAGTGTTAGATATGTCAGATAATACGGTCTAACTTTTTAAATCTCATGAGGAAATCTGACACATCTAAATTAAATCCAAATCTACTACACAGTGGCTATATATAATTTGGAAAGCATTATAAAATACACAACAACAAAATTAGAGTCAGACACAGATGTTCATATCACAAAGGTGGAAATAGATATGAATAATACTACAACAGTGGTAGTCATAGTATAAGTGGTCATGCAAGATACATTATATCATAAAATGATATATACATGTACAACACTAAAGAATATGTATACATAAGGGTCACAATCTCAAATACATGAAAGATAAAACTACTAAAACAAGTGCGGCAAGCCAAAAGGACGATTAGCCCATGCTACAGTCAAGGAGAGGCACCTTTAATACTCGGTCTGACCCGAGTACTATTTATAAGAATGAACAATAAATGGATCAGTCTAGCTATACTCATCATAATAAGCTGAGATAGATATAGAGATATAAATAGAGAATGACATATATGAAATAACAACAATGTTCACATGTAAAATGTGAAGACTCGATATGTCCAGAAAATATGCCAAAGAAATCTCGGCACTATATAATGATATCTCAATGACAAAGAAACTAAGATTTGATAAATTAATATTAATACATGGATATTCATGAGAAATGATGTCACCCATCAAATCTACATGAAATAGAACATACGGTATCAACACATGAATAATAGTGAGAAATGATGTCACCCATCAAATCAACGCCAAATAAATAACTCAGATCGATAACATAGTATCGATAAAAAATCAAACGAACCAAAGTTCCTCAAGATGATTAGAGGATAATCAAAGTGACCTGAAGGTCAGATTGATCATAATTGATCAAGTTTAGTGTAAACTACAACAAGCTAGTAAGTATAAGAGTCGAGCTACATGTCCCATAACCACTTTCTCTACTCGAAGATTTACGAACAAGTTGAATATTCCACTAGAAAAAAATGAAATTATTATTGCCACAGTGTTCAATTGAACGAGTCCAAGAATTAACTGTCAAAGTAAGCTTAAGGGGTCATAGTCCTTGTTTTTACTAAGGCGTTTAATTAGATTTCTCATACGAACAAGAAAAAGGTTTATGAAATCGTATACTAGTAGATAGTAAAACAATTTGGAAAATAACTTCATATAATGAAGTAGAAATTTGAAACCATTTTGTAAAAAATTGGTATCTACTAATAATTTTAAAACCCCTTGTTATATAGTTTCAAAGTGGCAAATCTCGTTTAATAGCGATCGAAATAATGATCTAAAAAAGAATTCACGTTATAATAACGTGAATTAAAACTCACGACTATTGATTATAATTTCGTTTACCATGAATCGATCGAAAGTTCATGAAATCGAAATGCAAAAATCTATGAACCAGAGAATCCGAAAAATCACAAAAGAAGGCGAAATGGGCTGAAACTCAGCTGGAAATGAGCTCAAATGGTCCTAAACTGTTGACCGTGGTGTCCACTGGTCAACAGGTAGAATTCTGTCCTCAAACGTCCGGCCACTCAGGACAGACATATGAGCTGAAAACCTACAGTTATTTTCATTTTCCAAGAGGTTGGTCAGATGTGTGAGATGAAGCAATTAAATATTTTAATTGCCAATGAATGTGCAATCGGCCTCGGACGAGCCCAAATCAATGGTGATGGTTTATGATGATTCCTAAGTGCCAATAAGGCATATAATACTTGCCAAAACAACCTATAACACCAAACTCAACTTCCTATAATGAATTACACATCACATTCATGTAATCGAATTCAAATATCATAAACTGGAAACTTCACATACAAACCAATCAACCGAATGCAATTCAAGCTAGAACAAGATGCTTTGGCAATGCTAAAGGGAAGTTATAAGGACTTATGTGCACATAAGAACTTCACCTATAACATGCACAATCCAAACATAGAACATAACTGGATTTCCATTACTCAAAAAGCAAGGGAATCATCAAACTAATCAATTAACTTAATGCATAAACTAACCTACTCAATTCACTAGCATATGCAAACTTAAACGAATCACTAAATTACACTTTTACAAGCCAATGGCTTGTGACATAGATGTGAGTTTATAAAGAACTAACCTTTGATTGTAGGAATGAAGAACAAGCTCCAAACCTAAGTTAGATCAACCTCTCTTCAATCAATACTCTAGAATCTCCAATCTAAGATGATATAAATAGAATTCCTAAGAGTTAGGTATTAGGAATTCATACAAATTGAAGAGGAATATGGTTGGAGAAGATAGAGATGGAGCATACTTCTATTTTCTGTGAATTTACACTTGATTTCTTTCACAAATTTGGCTTCCTAAGATGAACTAGGGTTTAGGAATTTTGATTTCACATTCCTTCCCCTTTTTTCTATTTTACCTTTAGTTTTTGGAGAATGAATGAAGGAGGGAGGGCACTTGAGGGCTTTAAGTGAGTAGGCTAGGTTTAGCTATCCAAGCCCCAACCAAAGTATATATTTTGACATACTCAAAATATATCGAAGTTTATAGTCAAAAAGGTTGTAAATGATGATCCGGACTCAATAGAAGTGGTTCGAGCGCAAATTCATCTGTATGCAAAATGTGACTTTTTGGACTATACTCGATTAATAATTAATGACGTTATATTTAAATAAAATATTTAAATATATTATCGTTAGATATGCAGGTTGTCACAGACTTCATCCCTAAAAGAAATTGCGTTCTTGCAATTACTCAAGGAAAAACTTAGTACAAATAACAACCACGCGTCAACATGATCTATATAAAGATATATTAACTCAAAATTCTCTTTTGAATAAATTTTTTACTTTGAGTTATAAATCTCTATGTAAATTAAGTTTATACACGTATAATGTTCAAATAAAAGTCATGAACATATGGAAGAAACTAACTTATTTTTCCCATAAGTGTCTTTAAGAAATTAGAATTTTCTTTCTCAAATTATATATATTCTGAACCTCAATTTCAATAATTATTTAAATTTTAATCGCGAACTACCTTACCGCAATTTTTCTAAAAACTTGATTTAGATGTATCTCAAAATCTATAAGATGAAATTTAAATATTTTTCTTTCACTAGAAATTTATAATCCAATAGATCCGGATAATTCTGATTTCAAAGAATTCCAACTTATTTTGGATCCTATACAATAAATTGAAGTTCAAATCTCAAAAACACAAACTAATGCTACGCGACAAGCTCGTTTTAATTAAATTTAATTAATTCGTTTAATTTTCAATAAGTTTATAATTTATAAACCAATACTCTTACTCAACACAAACTAATTAATTAATCAAATTAAAAATTTGGAAATATCGACTATCAAAAATCGTCGAACATTCCCTATCTTGTTTTAGCTAGAAAATTTTATCTCTTATAAAATTTATTAAAAGTATTCTAGCATACAAAATTTTCTTACATTGAATACGATGTATATGATGGTCATATATATCCTATTCACAAGGATAAGCGATCTCGTTGGGGAAACAAGATCATAAGAAATAAAAATTCGGGTTATACACCCTAAATTGGAAATATTAGCACGTTCTCTAATATTTCAAAAACAAATAAATTGGAACTTTTAAGTTTCCAATAAACCCCAAAAATCTCAAATTTGAAATATTAGCAAATCCTCTAATATTTCATGAAAGCCTAGAGATTACGGATTTGAAATCCAGAAATAAGCGAACAAGATAGATAAGAAAAACATAGCTTATCATTTTTCAAAAGAGGATTAGAAATAATTTTTCAAAGGAAAACTCAAATCACTCAAATTCTATAATTCACATAAACAGATCTAGACAAATCTGAATATGGAAAGATGCTCGAACAATAATCTGTGAGAGTGTACAAATTCCATAAATAACAAAAGTGACCATAAGTGATCAACAAGTAAATCGAAATTTTACATTAAGTTAGTAAATAGGAGAGCTTAGCCAAATGTCCCATAACCACTGGCTTAACTCAAGGATTTAGGAATAAACTGCAAAAATCCACCATTAATCAAAACATGGAGTCCTTTTGTCATTCGACGAGGTGATCCGATAGCCATCGCATCGACAAGGTCGCTGACACCGCCAAAAGTAGTTTGATCATAATGACAAGGTCGCTGACACCATGCAAAAGCAGTTCTGTCAATAATGGTCAGGTTGTTGACACCTCCCAAAAGCATTTATATCTGCCATATTCGCATCATAGAATACATAAGGTTCTCGTTGATGTACATAAAGAGGTACAACACACAAGTTCCAAATAAAGTGGTCAACAACGATGTACATATAGATATACAACACATGTGGTCTCTCAAACAAAAACGATCGACGCCAATGTATATAAAGATGTACAACAAATGTGATCCTCTCCTTACCGATGTATATAAAATACACAACACATAAGGTTCTCGTTGAAGTACATAAAGACATACACACATGAGCTCAAACGAATAATGATCAACATTGATATATATAAAGATATACAACTCATGTGATCCTCTCCTTACCGATGTATATAAAGATACACAACACATAAGGTTCCCCCCGATGTATATAAAAATATACACTACACGAGCTCAAACGAAAAATGATCAACATCGATGTATATAAAGATATACAACACATGTGATCCTCTTCTTACCGATGTATATAAAAACACACAACACATAAGGTTCCGCCGATGTACATAAAGATATACACCACACGAGCTCAAACAAAAAATGATCAACATCGATGTATTTAAAGATATACAACACATATGATCCTCTCCTTACCGATGTATATAAAGGTACACAACACATAAGGTTCCTGCCGATTTACAAAAAGATATACACCACACGATCTTAAACGAAAAATGATCAACATCGATGTATATAAAGATATACAACACATGTGATCCTCTCCTTACTGATGTATATAAAGATACACAACGCATAAGGTTCCCGCCGATGTACATAAAGATATACACCACACGAGCTCAAACGAGAAATGATAAACATCAATGTATATAAAGATATACAACACATGTGAACCTCTCCTTACCGATGTATATAAAGAAACATAACACATTAGGTTAAACAACGATGATCAACGAGGATGAATATAAAGATATACAACACACGAGATCAACAAAGATGATAAATCAAAGGAAAGTAAAAACTCATAAAGTGAGAGCCTTATGACTCCACCGAGCGGGGGCCTAACTCCATAAAATAGGGACCTAAACTCCACAAAATGATCATCATAATGCTAATATTTTAACCCAAAATAAAGCCAAATTTCAACTGACTAAGTCTAGAAATTAACCGACGAGGCAAACGCAAGTGTGTTGACCCAATCATTTTTACCAAGACATTTAATTAAATTCCTTACTCAATCGAAAAGATGAAATTACTAGTTTGAAACAAGTAACACTCAAAAGTGAATAGAGAATACTCAATCATTACCCAAATAAAGCAAAAGACGTCTCGATAGCAAAATAAATAGGTAACGAAAGCTCAAGGCAAATATGCAAATCCCTAACTCGTGACATCTAAGGACAAAGCATCCATAAGCCCTCTTGGACCATATCAAAGAAATCCCGAAAAGGAAAAATCACGAAAAATAATAATAGCACAATGTTAGAAGGATATATACCATAGTCAAGGGGGATCATTTCTTTCTCTTATTTTGGAGTTCAAGGCATCTCGAAATATGATGGTCCGAGCTTTTGCAATAGCGACAAAAGAGGGGCTCAGAACAATCACTCACGAAGTGGTCTTTAGCAACACAATTGAAACATGCCCCATGACTCTGGGTAGAAGCTTTTGATGTTGAAGTTGCATGTCCTTTTCTTATTAGCAACCACGACAACATCATCGCTATCCTTATCGGCCTCCTCAGACTAAGCACGATATCCACTAGCTCATCAAAAGGCTCGGCTAATTTAAGAAGCGAAGACCTTTTGAGATTGTCGTTGAGCCCACAAACAAGTTTTCGATTCTTCTTCTTTGCAGTATCAATATATTCAAGCCCATATTTGGAGAGAGAGAGAGGCAAAAGATGCGGCATACTCGGTCACGGAAGAGTCGCCCTGAACAAGGTCTATAAACATCGGGCTAATGCCTCTTTCCCACTCTC
This sequence comes from Allium sativum, assembly GCA_030737875.1. Taxonomy (NCBI): domain Eukaryota; kingdom Viridiplantae; phylum Streptophyta; class Magnoliopsida; order Asparagales; family Amaryllidaceae; genus Allium; species Allium sativum. The sequence goes on from CM060913.1 coordinate 43,749,706, forward strand.
AGGGATGGACTTAGCTTCAAATTTTTCTTGGAATTGTTTCCAAGTAAGGTCTGCTTCTTGAATTTCAGAAGTCATAAGCTCATACGAGTTGAGAGCTCAATCATCAAGCATATTAGAAGCGACTTGGACCCAATGCAAGTCCGAAAGTTCCATGCGGGAAAAGATGCGGTCGCATGTTCTCAACCATGATTGGACCTCAATAACATCTCCAGAGCCTTTAAACGGCTTTCCACCAAGCTTGGTGAAATCACCACATAATCGTGTGAACCCGTATCTAGAATAGGTAGGCACGGAAGCGGCTCCGGGAGCATGAGCATTAGTCATAAGATCCAAGAGTTGTTGAGAGGACATAAAGGCTCCCTCTTGCGGGGGATTGCTTGAAGAGCCAACACTGCAGTGAGAAGTTCTAACCGTTCTTCTCCTCTAAAAGAGAGAAGAGGAAAAAGGTTAGATTCAAATAAATTTTATTGGTCAAACAGTGATCATGATATAAGATAGGATATGATGGGTCCTAACACTCAAGCTAAATCCTAAAACACGATCTCCTAAGAGAGAGACTTAGGACAATGACCCTCGCAATAATATCTTAAATTGTTCCGAACTTCGCTATGATACCAAGTGTAACGCCCCACCTCAAAATTCACGTTATCCAAGGCCATTGCAAGCAACGGTGTCAATTAAGCCAAAGAATAAGGCTGGTGAGGAGCGACCATCTGCATATTAGCTTTGAACGAGTGTTAAATATGTCCGATAATATGGTCTAACTTTTTAAATCTCATGAGGAAATCCGACACATCTAAATTAAGTCCAAATCTACTACACATTGGCTATATATAGTTTGGAAAGCAGTATAAAATACACAACAATAAAATCAGAGTCAAACACAGATGTTCATATCATAAAGGTGGAAATAGATATGAATAATACTACAAGAGTGGTGGTCATAGTATAAGTGGTCATGCAAGATTCACTATATCATAAAATGATATATACATGTACAACACAAAAGAATACGCACACATAAGAGTCACAATCTCAAATACATGAAAGATAAAACTACTAAAACAAGTGCGGCTAGCCAAAAGGACGATTAGCCCAAGCTACAATGAAGGAGAGGCACCTGTAATACTCGGTTTTACCTTAGTATTATTTATAAGAATAAACAATAAACAGGCCAGTCTAGCTGTACTCATCATAATAAACTGAGATAGAAATAGAGATATAAATAGAAAATGATATATACGAAATAACAACAATGTTCACACGTAAAATGTGAAGACTCGATATGTCCAAAAAATTTGCCAAAGAAATCTCGGCACTATATAATGGTATCTCAATGACAAAGAAACAAAGATTTGATAAATTAATATCAATACGAGATTGACAACACCTATGCCAATAAAAATAAGATTGATAAATTATTATCAATACGTGGATATTCATGAGAAATGTTGTCTCCCATCGAATCTACATGAAATAGAAAATACGATATCAATACATGAATGATAGTAAGAAATGATGTCACCCATCAAATCAACGCCAAATAGATAACTCAGATCGATAACATAGTATCGATAAAAGCTCAAATGAACCAAAGTTCCTCAAGATGATCAGAGGATCATCAATGTGACCCGAAGGTCGGATTGATCAGAATTGATCAAGTTTAGTGTAAACTACAACAAGATAGTAAGTATAAGAGTCGAGCTACATGTCCCATAACCACTTTCTCTACTCGAAGATTTACGAATAAGTTGAATATTTCGCTAGAAAAAAACTAAACAATTATTGCCACGGTGTTCAATCGAACGAGTCAAAGAATTAACCGTTAAAGTAAGCTTAAGGGGTCATAGTCCTTGTTTTTACTAAGACGTTTAATTAGATTTCTCATACGAACAAGAAAAAGGTTTATGAAATCGTATACTAGTAGATAGTAAAACAATTTGGAAAATTACTTCATATAATGAAGTAGAAATTTGAAACCATTTAGTAAAAGATGGTATCTACTAATAATTTTAAAATCCCTTTCTATATAGTTTCGAAGTGGCAAATCTAGTTTAATAGCGATTGAAATAACAATCAAACAAAGAATTCACGTTATACTAACGTAAATTAAATCTCACGACTATCGATTATAATTTCGTTCACCACGAATCGACCAAAAGTTCATGAAATCGAAATGCAAAAATCTACGAATCGGAGAAACTGAAAAGTAACAAACAAAGGCAAAATGGGCCGAAACTTGGTCAGGAATGAGCTCAAATGGCCCTAAATTGTTGACCGTGGTATCCACTTGTCAACAGCAGGAAATATGTCCTCAGACGTCTGACCACTTAGGACAGACGTCTGAGCTGAAAACCTGCACTTTTTTTTTCCTTTTTCTGTGAGGTTGGTCAGACGTCTAAGCTGAAGCAATTAAAGATTTTGATTGCCAATGAATGTGCAATCGGCCTCGGACAAGCCCAGATCAATGGTGATGGTTTTTGATGATTCCTAAGTGCTAATGAGGCATATAATTCTTACCAAAACAACCTATAACACCAAACTCAACTCCCTATAACGATTACACATCGAACTCATATAATCAAGTTCAAATTTCATAAACTAGAAACTTCACATACAAACCAATCAACCAAATGCAATTCAAGTTAGAACAAGATGGTTAGGTAATGCTAAAGGGAAGTTATAAGGACCTGTGTTCACACAAGAACTTCACCCATAACATGCACATTCCGAACATAGAACATAATAGGATTTCCATTACTCAAAAAGCAACGGAATCATCAAACTAATCAATTAACTTAATGCATACACTAACCTACTCAATTCACTAGCATATGCAAACTCAAATGGATCACTAAATTACACTTTTACAAGATAATGGCTTGTGGCATAGATGTGAATTCATGAAGAACTCACCTTTGATTGTAGGAATGAAGAACAAGCTCCAAACCTACGTTAGATCAACCTCTCTTCAATCAATACTCTAGAATCTCCAATCTAAGATGATATGAATAGAATTCCTAAGAGTTAGGTATTAGGAATTCATACAAATTGAAGAGGAATATGGTTGGAGAGGATAAAAATGAAGCTTAACACTCGTTTCTATGAATTTGCACTTGATTTCCTTCACAAATTTGGATTCTTAAGATGAACTAGGGTTTAAGAATTTTGATTTCCCATTCGTTCCCCCATTTTCTATTTTAGCATAAGTGTTTGGAGAATGAATAAAGAGGGAGGGCACTTGAGGGGTTTAAGTGAGTAGGCTAGGTTTATCCATCCAAGCCCCAACCAAAGTCCCAATTTTGATATACTCAAAATATATCGAAGTTCATAGTCAAAAGGGTTGTAAACGATAATCCGGACTTAATGGAAGTGGTTTCGAGTCCAAATTCATCTGTATGCAAAATGTGACTTTTAGGACCTATACTCGATTAACGATTAATGACGTTATATTTAAATAAAATATTTAAATATTTTATCGTTAGATATGCGGGTTGTTACATAATCTCTAGGCGTTCTCTGAATTCAACAATAAACTAAACAGGATTTGTTTGTAATCGCATATTTGAATTGAATAACATGCACTTTTCGGGCATGGATTATGTTTGGCAACATTAAGTGTTTTGTCAGGATGTGGCAAAATTATCAATCTTAACCTAAGTATGGCTTATACTTATCACGGAACCCTACGTGTGGATTATGCCTAGGGATGCACTATCTTGTTAGGCTGTGGCAAGCATAGCTCTATCCCGATATGAGTATGGTCTATACTCAGTTAGACTCCTCGGTATGGATTATATTCAGGAACGTCAAATCGTCTTGTCAGGTTCTGGCAAAGGAACACAATAAAACTTGAGTATGGATTAGGTTCAATTTGAACTTTCAGGAATGGACTATGCCCGGAGGGTTAGGTCCCTTGCCATGATTTGGCATTACGGTTCGAATGTCCCTCGAGTATGGTTTATGCTTAGTTGGACGCCCAAGCATGGTTTATGCTCGAAAATGTTAAGCAGTACAGTCGGAATTTGACACATCTGTTTGCTTTCTTTTCTTTGCAGGTACGGATTATACTGGCGGCTGGTAGGCCCGGCGTGGCCCTGGATTTTTTGGTTTTCTGGCTTTAATACGATCCTGTGCGATCGTCGGTGTGACGACTGCCCATAAATCCCACACTTAACAAGGGAAACAATGCGTTGAAAGAAGTGCTAGGAAGCTTTGGACGATCATCGAGGTAGGTAAACCAAAGTGGAACCTGTCGTATAACTCACAGCATGAGGATAAAGTATAATAGGACATACATAATAGGAAATAATAATGAAGCAGGATTGTGTAGGATCTTAAACTTTTCCATATCACCATGAAAATATCCATACAACCTTGGATAACACTATAAGAGTCTGTACAATAAGCCTCACTACAAACACTCAGAGAATACATCAAACAACGGAAACAACGAATACCAGATAGTAGAAAATAATACGCCATCCTTAAGTTCGTCATCACAACAGCAGCATCCTCACCAAAATCAACTACCTGTTACCTGCTAGTCTGTGCAGTTAAAGTGCTTAGCGGATCCAATGCGGTGGAGGTTCAAAAGTCATAGCCGGGATAAAGCGAGGAAATATCAGGATATAGCGGCTGACTCCAAAATAGCTTATGTAACTCGTTTGTAATTTTTGTGAATGTAAAAACAATATTTAAATGAAAAACTAGCATTTAGTTTTATTTTAACAAGTACATTCTTAATTTTAAACAAAAACATGCAACAAATTTTTGTATAAATTGCTATTTAACTTAATTAAATTTTATTGAATATAAAGTATTTTTATTTCTAAAATACATACTAAAAAATTCAATGAAGAAACCCAACTTCATAATTTTTGTAATGCATAGATGTCATTTTTCAATTCATTTCTTTCATCAAAGATATAGCGGGAATATCGTAATATAGCGGAAACAATTGGATATAGTGGGAATAACGGAATATAGCGGGGCTTAAAGCGTAGAGGCTATATTAGAGGCTTTTTTCGGAAAAGCGTAGCGATGGTAATCCACTATGAGATATAGCAGGGTTATAGCGGGGCATAAACTGCACAACCTGCTACTTAGCCTGCCCATCCAACACATGGATGAACAGCCCAACGTAATACGAGGAAACATAAAACCTTAAGCCATACAATAGTCTTGGTGAGCAATAAAATAGCTATCTAACATCATCAATAAAGTATATGAGAATTGGAAGATTAATCAACTAATCTACCAACATCAACCGAGAAGAACCCAAACACGTCTTCCCCACATCCGATAGTGATAGCCTTTATAACAGCTAGAGAAAAACATAGCAGACATAGCATAGCAATTAGTTATCCATTGTAGACCATCCTAATCGATATTAACATCCACCAAGCACAAGCCCCGAAGGCCTAAACAAACATCAGACAAGTACCCAAGAGATGTCTCCTTCGATGTCGAACAATCCACATGACGATACAAGAAAAGAAATCAAACATACATGACTCTGGCTACCACTGCCTATCCTGCTTCAAAACCATAATTAATCGTATGACTGGCCAACTTACCATACGTCAAGGGCTAATGGTAACATCGGTTCTAGCAAAAACTCTATGCCCCTTTCAACGATATGTAACTAGGCCTTTCAATGGTACCCAGGGTACTCGACCGTACAATCGGTCTTTTAAACGTCTCTATTATACCCCTGCTTTGAGTCTGCTAGAACCTATGACAATGATAATCTCTCAGCCTTCGATATCTCTAGTCGTCCTCTCCGACGGCTATTCATGGCTCAAGCAACCTTCTGGAGCAACCATTATCCACGAACTCACAACTTTGAGTCGTCTTTACATTCGTTGCATTTCAACGATCAACAAACACTTCACAGCACTTCGAACATTCCAATATGGATTCACATCGCAGCTACAACTAGCATCGATACAAAAATAAACTGTGCTTGATTATATAATTGATGGATCATTCACCGATCCATCATTGCAGGTCCATAACTGCAGGTCCATAACTGCAGGTCCATTGCTGCAGGTCCATAACTGTAGGTCCATCATTTTAGGTCCATCTCTGCAGGTCCGTCACTACTGGTCCATCTCTGCAGGTCCATCACCGTAAGTCCATAGCTGCAGGTCCATCATTGTAGGTCCATCTCTGTAGGCCCATCACTGCAGTTCCATAACTGTAGGTCGATCATTGCGGGTCCATACTTTTTAGTCCATCAAACCTTCCAGTCAAACATTCTGATCTGTCTAATGTTCTGATCCATCGCCTTCCGGTCCATTAAACCTTCCAGTCCATCGAACCTTCTGATCCATCGAACGTTCCGATCCATCAAACCTTCTAGTCCATCAAGCCTTCTGATCCATCGAATGTTCCAGTCCATACTTTCTACAACATTTGTAAAATGCTATCGTGCAGGAATGGCAATGTGGCTGGTTTCTCGTGCCCCAGACCCGACCCAAAATTTTTAAACCCCGCCCCAGACCCATCCTGTAGACCCGGTGCGGGTCTGGAATTTTGCCTTGTACCCGAAACCCGTACGGGGCAGGGTAAACACGACCCGCCCCATGACCCGGTGATATTGTGTTCTAATGTACACAAATTTTATATACCTATACTTTTTATCACTAAATGTTAAATTATATACGTATTATGATGTGTTCACAATTATAAGAGACTTTTCTAAAATGAGTTGTAAGATAATAGTTCAAAATGCATGCATTTGTTATTATATGATTATCATTGATGCAACTTAATAATATGAAAATTTTATAGTTTGTTGATTGAAAAAAATGTAATATTCAAGTTATAGCATGTATGCCTAAGAAGATTAACAAGTGATCTTTAAAGTCATAAAGTATTGTAATGATATTTCAATCATGCGGGTCGGGTTAGCCATGCCCTAGACCTGAACCTCCAAAGGCGGATCGTGGGTCTAACCGCCCCGAACACCCTATGGGGCGGGTTTAAATGGGCAAAACAAAGGTGGGTCAAGCGGGTTTGGACCCTAGACCCGCCCCATTGCCATCCCTACTATCGTGTCTAGAAACCTTCCGATCCATTCAAAATGCGCCTGATCCATCCTAGAGCTTCCGATCCATCTCAAACACTACCGATCCAAATTCGTTCAACAAATTAGCCATTGATTCAAACAATAATCTACAAACATTAAAACAACGATTTAACAAATGTTCAAATCAATAAGTGGATCTAAACATTGAATTAACATATGAAATTACAATTTTAAAAATTACTAGATTAGATCCTATGATGATTTGAATTAAAACCATAATTACATCGATTAGATTTATGCAAAAATAACTTGAAACGATGAACATAAGATCAAATAAACCATATATTTGATTGAATCTGTGAGAGATGCTTCTGACCCACCAATTCTTCGAATAAATTCGTAAACGCTAAATTCTCAATCCAGACAGCAAAGAATAGGCTTCAAACCTCTTGATTTGATGCAATCTATCTTCACTGACGTAGAACTAGCTTCAAACGATGCAGATCTTCGATTCTCATATGTAGATCTAGATTTTAATGGTGGAAAGGTGTGTTTGATTGACCAAGGAGAATCACGAGCTCAACCAAATGAGAGAATGAAGAAAGTAAACTATTCTCCATGCTTCTAACCCCCTATTTATAGCCAACAGCCCTTGCCTTAATGGGCCTCCCAAATCAGCCCACTAATGGCTTAGCAAACCTGTAAAGAAAATATGTAGCACTAAAACAGCGATTCCTCCCAAACCGCTAAACCAAAACTTTAATGTGGCCACTCTATGGAATTGGCATCATCGTTTCCTTTCCTATGAAATCTACCTCTGCACCTGATTCGATTTCAGTCAAAGTTATTCCCTATACAAAACTGACAAGGGCAAAATGTTCACAAATAAAATTGGTAAAAATTATGTACATGTCTCACATCCCCATAAACAACATATCAAAATATAAGAATGATCCAACCCTCAGGGAACAAAATAAAAATATTTTGTGATCCTCCGATATGTAAAATATGGGATGTTACATTCTTCCCACCTTTAGGAATTTTGCCCCTGAAATTCCAAACAAGCACAAGCAATCAAAATAATTCTGCATGCCTATCATTCACAGCAGCAAATTTACCACCCAAACTAGCAGCTATCAAACCATGCATCCATAGCCTTATCCTAGTACATGGAATTCTAAAAACAACCACAATAGTACAAGTTACAATGACGTAGGGTGACACGATATTTATGGGTCATACAGACGAAGAGTTCTGGATGGATTGTCTTCATTTTATTTTCCGTTTCCCACGTACAATCATCATCATCCTCACTCCATTGCACCCTGAGTAGCTTAATTGTCTTCTTCCTAAGTTGTTTCGTATCATTCCCTACAACACGAAGTGGCTTAAGAGGCTTCGTAACTATGGACTCAACTTCTAGATCTTCGTACTGATTTAGAGATACCACCACATTCGAATCGTGCACGCACTTCCATAGAAACGACACATGGAAAACATTATGCACATTCAAATCTTCTTGGGTAAATCTAATTTATATGCAAGCTTTCCAATCCGCCCGACTATTGGAAATGGTCTAACGAACCTTGAATCTAACTTGCCTTTACTTCTGAATCGAACAACATTCTTCAAAGGAGAAATCTTTGTGAAAACCATGTCGCCAACATTGAATTCCAAATCCTTACGATGCTTATAGGCGTAACTCTTTTGACGATCCTGGGCTGCCTTTATTCGTTGTCGAACGATATCCAATCTAAAGTTTCTCTAATCATCTCTGGCCCAAGTGTCAATTTATCTCTAGCCTCTAACCAACAAGCCAGAGAATTACACGGTCTACCGAACAACGCCTCGTATGGTGCCATCCCAATGCTCGACTTGTAATTGTTATTGTATGAAAACTCGACCAAATGTAGATGGATGATCCTCCGATGTCCAATACACAAGTCCTAAGGAGATCTTCCAAAACTCGGTTAACTCTTTCGGTTTGGCCATCTTTTTGGGGATGATAAGTCGTACTCAAACACAACCCAGTTCCCAAAGCTTCTTGCAAACTCTTCCAATATCCACTCGTGAATAATGGATCTTGATCACTAACTACGCTCTTCGAGATACCATGGAATCAAACTATCCATTTTATATAATGCTCAGACAACTTCAATGTTGTTCAAATCGATTTGATAGGAATAAACCTTGCACTTTTGGTCATGTGATCCACGATGACCCAAATTCCTTCGTTTCCTGCATTGTTCTAGGTAGTCCATCGATAAAATTCATCGATATCTTCTCCCACTTCCACGTAGGGACTTTCAATGGCTGAAGCAATCCACTCGGCTTCTTCTGTTCAGGTTTCACCAACTGACAGTTCATGCACATGGAAATATACTTTCCAATATCCCTTTTCATCCATTCCCAGTAGTAAGATCGCTTTATGCCCTAATCCATCTTATTACCACTAGGATGGATCGTCAACTTCAAGTGATGACATTCCCTCTGAACCCCATCTCTTAGTCCGTCGATACCAGGAACAACAAGTCGCCCTTTCTTTCGAAGCCAACCTTCTCGATCGAGTGCAAACTCTTTATCATCTAGTTCCAACTTTTGGATAATTTCGACAAGCTTTGCATCACGCTTTTGGTTCTCGCCAATCTTTTCGATAAGAGTAGGTCTTATCGATAAGCTTGCCAACATTTCAGGCTCCAATTCACACTGTGGTCTGAAATCAAATCCCGCCAAGTACTCGAGGCTTTTCCATTCTGAAAACATCTCTCCTAATCCTGCATGTCTTCGACTCAGTGCATCTACAACTGTGTTACATTTACAAGGAGTATAGGTTATACCAAAATCATATGATGCTAGAAACTCTAACCACTGGTCTGAAGATTCAAATCCTTTTGGGAGAAAAAGCACTTCAACGAATTGTGATCCATAAACAACTCGAATCGAACCCCCAATAGGTAATGTCTCCACACCTTCAGGGCAAACATGATCTATGCCAAGTCCAAATCATGAGTTGGATAATTCCTCTCGTGCGGCTTAAACTGTCGACTTGCGTAGGCCATAACTCTATCTTTCTACATTAGTACCGCTCCTAGTCCAGTACCACATGCATCGATGTACACAACCATATCTTCATTCCCACTCGGAATGGTCAGAATAGGAGCGCTCGTCAGTCTCTCCTTTGGGATTCCAAAAGCTTGCTCACACTTTGCATCCCATGTGAACACTTGGTTTTTCGTCGTCAATCCTATTAACGGTGCAACTCTCTTGGAGAAATCCTTGATAAACCATCGGTAATAACCTACCAAACCAAGTAAACTTCTCACGTTCCGTCGCATTCTTAGGCCTATCCCAATCTTGGATTGCTGCCACCTTAGTGGGGTCAACCGCTATTCCATTTCTAGAAACAACGTGGCTTAAGAACCTCACTTCACTCTTCCAGAAGTGACACTTCGAAAACTCAGCCTTCATCTGATGCTTTCGCAAAATTTCCAAAACAACTCGCAAGTCCGTTTTATGCTCTTCCCCATTCCAATAGTAAACCAGAATATAATCCACGAACACAAGCATGAACTTGTTCAACTAATCTCTAAAAAGCCTATTCATAAGATCCACAAAATACACAGGTGCGTTAGTCAACCCAAATGGCATCACTAACCATTCGAAGAAATCTGATGGTGTCCTAAAAGATGCCTTCGTCACACTATCCTTCGCCACTCTCAACTGGTGAAATCCAGTGGCCAAATCCATTTGAAAAAACACTTTGGCCTCGTGAAGCTAATCGAACTAGTCATCTATTCTCGACAACGAATGCTTGTTCTTCTTGATCGTCTTGTTCAGCTCACGATAATCCATACACAATCTTAAAGATCCATCGGCCATGGTTGCAAACACAATTGGTGCACCCATTCGGACGTGCTTCTCCGAATGAATCCTATTCCTAAAAGGTCATAAACTTGCAACACTAACTCTCGTTGTTCCTTAGGTGCCATTCTCCTAAGAGCCATAACGATAGGTCTAGCACCCACGACTAAATCGATTTTGAACCTCAATCTCAAGATTCGGCCACAAGCCTTTGACTTCTTCGAAGACATCATCAAATTCACTAGCGATTGGCACCGATGACAAGTGTTCCTATGGAATCACAAGTGAATATAGAAAGCTCACAAAGACACCATCTTCAGGCTTACATCAAATCACAATCTTTCACCCTTCCACATCCCCGAATTTCACCTCGAGCCTTTCGCAATCCACTTTTGTCGCATAACTCTTGAGCTAATACATACCCAAGATTATCCTAAACCCAACGAAGTTCAAAAACAAAACAATCACACACAAAGGATCAACCATGACTCGATAACACAAGACCACGACAAATCATACACAAATTGGATGAACCCCCAACTGGATTAGTCATAATCAATGGTCTATCACAAATCTCGGGTTTCAAACCCAAGCGACACACAAGCTTGTGATGAACTTCTTGTTCTTCTGAAAAGGAGTCTCAATATATGAACGAGTATACTTAGATAAACCCTCAAAATCAAAAACATAATCCAACACTAGTCGACCATTCTTCAACTTCAAAAACTTTTTGAACAGGACGGACTTTTGAGTGGTCAAAATGAACGTTGTCTCGAACTTAACTAGGAACTGATCCCATGTAATCCCATCTTCTGGAGTCTCAAGCATGACAGAGTTCCACAAATCCATGGCTATACCCTGTATCTATCTTGATGAAAGCTTTCTCTTGGTTGCAATGCCCATGCCCAAGTCTTTAAAAATATGAATACAAGCATTTAGCCACCCCTGCATCTCAATAGTCAGTTTTGTCCCTTTGAACGGTTTCCCACCAAAAGCAGTGAAGTCCATACAAAGCTTCGCGGAGTCCACAACCCTCGGTAAATGCACCTGAACACCAACATCTACTGCAGTTGCTCCTGGAGCGGGGACTTTCCTATTATTCGCAGCCATCGTAGGCTCGAACATAGCTGGGTAATCTGGTATACTGCCATCACCCCCTCCAGAAATAGTCTCCCCTCTAATAGTGTCTAGACAATCAAAGACTCATTCTAAATCTGAAAAAAAGAATGATTGGTCCACTTTCGAGAAAAACTACAATGGAGTTCAAATGCAATTATACTATACACTAATATATATAATATACACCCATCAGAAATCTACAAATATGTCTCTCATACGTTATTACGTCTTAGAGCTATGGCTAAAATCGATAAACCAGAGCTCTGATACCAAATGTGACGACCACCTATAACTCCCACACTCAACAAGGGAAACAACACGCTAAAAGACGTGACAAGAAGCTATGGACGATCATCTAGGTAGGTAAACACAATTGGAACCTGTCGTATAACTCAAAGCGCAAGGATAAAGTATAATAGAACATACACAACATGCAATAATATTGAAGCAGGATTGAGAAGAATCTTAAACATTTCCATATCACCATGAAAATATCCATACAACTTGGATAACGCTATAAGAGTCTATACAATAAGCCTCATTACAAACATTCAGAGAATACATCAAACAGCGGAAACAACAAATACTAGATAGTAGAAAATAATACGCCAGTCTCCATCTCGTCATCACATAGCAGCATTGTGCTCATCAAAATCAACTACCTGTTACCTGCTACTCAGCCTGCCCATCCAACACATGGATGAACATCCCAAGATAATAAGATGAAACATTAAACCTTAAGTCATACAACAGTCTTAGTGAGCGATAAAATAGCTATCTAACATCATCAATAAAGTATATGAGAATAGGCAGATTAATCAACTAATCTACCAACATCAACCGAGAAGAACCCAAACACGTCTTCCCCACATCCGACAGTGATAGCCTTTACAACAGACATAGGAAAACATAGCAAACATAGCATAGAAATTAGTTATCGTGTGTAGACCATCCTAGTCGATATTAACATCCACCAAGCACAAACTCCGAAGGCCTAAAACAACATCAGACAAGCACCCAAGAGATGTCTCCTTCGATGTTGAACAATCCATAAGACGATACAAGAAAAACAATCAAACATATATGACTCTGGTTATCACTGCCTATCATGCTTCAAAACCATTAATCGTATGACTGGCCAACCTTGACGTCAAGGGTTAATGGTAACCCCGGTTCTAGCAAAAACTCCATATGCCTTTCAACGATACGTAACTAGGCCTTTCAATGATACCCAGGGTACTCGACTATACAATCGGTCTTTTAGACGTCTCTATTATACCCCTGCTTTGATTCTGCTAGAACATACGACGATGATAATCTCTCAGCCTTCAATATCTCTAGTCGTCCTCTCTAACGGCTATTCATGGCTCAAGCAACCTTCTCGAGCAACCATTATCCACGAACTCACCACTTTGAGTCGTATTTACATTCATTGCATGTCAACGATCAACGAACACTTCACAACACTTCGAACATTCCAACATAGATTCACGTCGAAGCTACAACTAGCATCGAACCAAAAATAAACTTTGTTTGATCATGTATTTTTATGAATCATTCACCTATCCATCACTGTAGGTCCATCATTGCAGGTCCATCACTGCAAGTCCATCATTGCAGGTCCATCACCGCAGGTCCATAATTGTAGTTCCTTATCTGTCGTCCATCACTACAGGTCCATAACTGCAGTTCCATCATTGTAGGTCCATCTCTATAAGTCCATTTCTGCAGGTCCATCATTGCATGTCCATACTTTTTGGTCCATCAAACCTTCCATTCAAACGTTGTAGTCAAACATTCTCGTCAAACGTTCTGATCCATCAAATGTTCTAATCCATCACCTTCTAGTTCATCAAACCTTTCAGTCCATCAAACCTTCTGAATCATCGAACGTTTTGATCCATCAAACCTTCAAGTCCATTAAACATGCCGATCCGTCGAATGTTCCGATCCATCAAACCTTCCAGTCCATCAAACCTTCTAATCCATCGAACGTTCCAGTCCATACTTTCTACAGCGTTTGTAAATTGCTATCGTGTCCAGAAACTTTCCGATCTATCCAAAATGCATCTGATCCATCCAGAAATGTGTCTGATCTATCCTAGAACTTCCGATCCATCTCAAGCACCACCGATCCAACTCAAACACCACCGATCCAAATTCGATCAACAAATCAACCATTTATTCAAGCAATAATCAAAAAACATTAAAACAACGATTCAACAAATGATCAAATCAATAAGTGGATCTAAACATAGAATTAACATATGAAATAACCATTTAAAAAATACTAGATTAGATCCTATGGTGATTTGAATTAAAAACATACTTTCATCGATTAGATCTATGGAAAAACAACTTAAAATGACGAACATAAGATCAAATAACCTATATACTTGATTGAATCCATGTGAGATATGTTTATCACTCACCAATTCTTCAAATTAACTCGAAATCGCTAAATTCTCAATCTGGACAGTGAAGATTATTCTTCAAACCTCTTGATTTGATGCAATATCTCTTCACTTGACGTAGATCTAGCTTCAAATGATGCAGATCTTCGATTCTCTTATTTTGGTCTAGATTTTAATGATGGAAATGTTTATTTGATTGAGCAAGGGGAATTACGAGCTCAACCAAATGAGAGAATGAAGAAAGTAAACTATTCTCCATGCCGCTAACCGTCTATTTATAGCCAACAACGCTTGCCTTAACGGGCCTCCTAAATCATCCCACAAATGGCTTAGCAAACATTTACAGAAAACGTGTAGCACCAAAACAGTGACTCCTCCCAAACCGCTGAACCAAATCCTTAATGTGACCACTCTACAGAATTGGCATCACCATTCCCTTTTCAATGTAATTGATCTCAGCACCTAATTCGATCCCAGTCAAAAGTTATACCCTGTACAAAACTGACAGGGGCCAAAATGGTCACAAATAAAATTGGTAAAAATTATGGACATGTCTCACATCCCCATAAACAACATATCAAAATATGAGAATGATCCAACCGTCGGGGTATAAAATAAAAATATTTTACGATCCTCTGAAATGTAAAATACGAGCTTTTATAGTTGATTTTCTGGCCTTCTTGTAATACGATCCAGATCAATCATGGAATTTCAAATTTCTATAGATTTAACGGATTATCCAGAACACATTTTCCTTTATAAAGAAAGAAATATTCTAAGAGGCAAAATGTTGACACGCTTTTTAGTCAAAGGCCGTCACACGTCAAGTTTCTGGTTAGCAATGCGCTCAAGCATTGAGAACATCATTAGCAAACACAAGGCAATTTGTTCGAAGTCGTAACGCAAACATAACATGGACCAAAACCCCTTTAGATGACCTCTTTTGGGCCCGAAAATGTCGATTACGGTGCTATACACCGTAACACTTATAGCCCTCAGAATTAGCTTCAGGTACAACTTTCGTTTTGGCCCATACGGTCTTGCTGTTTGAAAGTTACGCCTAATTCCGGGTCGGATGAGCATGGACCCGACCCGACCAACCTGAAGCGGCTGCAACTACATATCAACGTGATCCTACTTTCAAGGCATGTTCTTCTCCTATTTTACTGGTTTAAGGTCCACATGGCTTCACACGATCAAAGGAGACCATTTCCACTCTCCCACTACAATTCTGAGGCACGTTGGATGGCTAACACGTGTCATTCGACCCAAATGGCCCTATATGCTATAAATACATGGTTTTATGGCATTTTAAAGGATCTTCTTGGCTCCTCCATTAACATGGCTTCCTCTATTACTCTCTACATACATCCAAGCCGTATTCGCCACACAAAAACACGAGGATTTCGTGTATGAACTTCTTATTTCTTATTTCTTCTTCTCGTTGTAAACACGAGGATTTCGTGTATAATCCTAAGTGAATTGTACTTGTATAACGAGTTCTTATGGGTTGTAAGGCTTGCTCTTGTAACTTATTAGCATTCAAGAAGCTATAATGTGGATGTAGGCATAGATTTTTCTAAACCACTATAAAAATATCACGTGTCCCTTTGTTATTTATTACATTTATTCTTTGTGATTTTTGTTTGTGAGGATTTCACACCGCATCGGGCGTTAGTGCCACTTTTCGATCTAACAATATTGCCGATGCAGACCAGGTATATATTAATCATCGGCAAATGGCTTTTAGTAGATCAGCAAATGACTATTGGACACACATACATACGTACATATGCATGCATACATACATACATACACACACATATATATTCACTATGGTGAAGGCGATACTTCTTATCCTCATATTAAGTGTCATGCGAAAGCAAACGATAACCAAATAAATAACAAATCGGTGTCTCATACCGCCACATTTACTAACCTTTTTATTTAGTTCTCATACATCACACTCGTCCTTTAGTACACTATATAACAAGTACAAATACTGAAAGTCTCATACCGAACAATATCACTATATAGTTTATTCAAATTTCCCATAACACAGAATATGAATATTATAAATCTTATGAAATATGCCATCACTGTATCATACCAAATCATCAAACAACTCAATATTGACAGTGAATCACTCATATAATCCTATTCAATATATAAGCTAATCTTTAAAGAAAGTAATATAAATTAAATTATTCAAATAAATGAATAAATTGCCAACAATTCCTTATTTAACAATAAACTATTATAAAAAAATACTTGGAAATAGATATGTAATATACATATTAAATAATAAATCAACATTGTTTATCAATTCCAACATAAGATTCAATTTATTTTAAAACCTTGTACTTTTTTTCCAAAGCTCAAATAACTTTACACATCAGAAATGATTATGGTAACAAATATAGAATATTCTATATTTGAAAAACTTAAAAAAAATTATAAACTATCAAGAATAATTTTTTCATTTCAAGATATAATTTATAATTCAAACAATCACTAAATATTAAATTTTTGAAACAGCTATATTGAAAATCATGTAATATTACTTTACTTTATTTAAAGGGTGTTGTTATTGACACTCCAACTATTATTAAGGGGGGTCATTTTTTAAAAACACTCCACTCTTTGAAAATTTGTTAAGAGGCTACACAAACATATTATTTCACACTACTCAATATTCTTGAATTGTCCATTCAAATTAGATTTAAAGAAACTTATTCGACAAGATAAACCAAATTAAAATAAGCAATTCGCCACCATTGCGCCGAACGCAACACGTAATAAATTATATATGTATTTGACAGTGATATGTCAAAAAATAATAATTATTTTGATGCATTGCCTCCATAATTATAAAATTAGGCATGTTTATATCAACAAAAAAACAAAAAAAAATTTGGTCATATTCCTCAGAAAATGCTTATCCTCTAGGATTTAAAAAAAATCGATATATACGAATAAAAAAATACTACGGCCCTTTTAGTATTTGTTATGGTAAAATTACTTTTATTTATTAAGAGCTAAATGGATAATACGGTAAAACTACCTTAATTTGTTAAGGGGCTACTTTCGTCATTGGTACTCCCCTTAACAATTTTTGAAGAAAAAAAAAATTTGACCTCCCCTTAAAAATATTTGGAGTGTAAATAATTAGTACCTATTTAAATATTTTCTATAATCAATTTTTTAACCATTCATTTCATACATTAATTAATGTGGACCACGATGCTCCTGTGCAGTGACTCCACTCCCTCTCCTTTTTCTCTCACCATGGCAAAGAATCGCAAGTCCAAATCTTGGTTTTCCCCTCCTTCAAGAGCGCGCCCAGCCTCTTTCACCAGATTTTCTTGAAGTCAGAGTCCCCTAATGCTCTCAATCCAACTGATAATTAAATCTGCTCGAAAGGTGTTTGTAATAATGTCAAATTGAGCTCTCTAAGGGCCAATTGGACTTCTCTCTTCGTTGACCTTCTGCTTAGTGCAAGGAATTATAGGCCTACATATTTCGTTATCCCGTTTACCGAATCTGGCTCCTATCCGCATCCTGAGCTACTTGTTGAAGCTGCTTCTTTTTGGAGGAACCAACTAGTGGGTTTCTTCCTTGATGCATCCCCTGAAAGTTGATATGTTCCTTGCATGTCATAACATGTGGAAACTACATGGCGAGTTGCAAATCATGCCAGTAGATGGTATGTTTTACTTCATGTTTTTTCTAATGAGGAAAAATTAAAGTGCTAGAAGCTGCCCCTTCCATTAATGGTGGAAAACCATTTGTTTTACAACATGGAATCCCTCTATTGATAAAGCTAGAGAGCAAGTACTATCGATTCCTATTTGGACACAGTTTACGCACGTTCCTTCAGCTTTACAAGCTTAAATATCTTGATTCTAATACAATAGCAAGAAGGAATCTAGTCTATGCTAGAGCGCTAACTGAAACTACTCCAGATGGATGCCTTCCCTTACAGATTAAAGTATGCGTCGATAACCATGTTTACTTGGTAAATGTGAACTATTAGTGGAAACCCGACATATGTACTACTTTTAAGTCCTTTGGACATGTTGCAGATTCTTGCAAAGTGGCGGCTGATAGACCTAATTTACGGTGAAGATTCCTCTTTCGAAGCCACCTTCTAATCATGGGGTTCCCAAGATTTCTTGGGTGGACTCGCATCCTACTTCTTCACAGGTCATTTGGATGATGTTGTGGATCATGTTCCCCCATCTTGCCTGATCCCATTATTTCAGATCAATTTGGCAATATTGGTATTAGAAAAGAAACTAAATTTATCTATTCAGAAACTGAGAGAGAATTGATCCATACAGTTTCTAAGATGCACTTTGCGATAAATGACATCTACTACTATAAGTATATTAGTGACATTGTTGATGTCTGAGAAAAAAATTATCATCAGATAGTGTAGGATCTAAAATTAACCCTAGAGGGGGGTGAATAGGGTTTATCACAGATTTTCACAGAGTAATTAAAAATAACAACATAGATAATAATCAGAATAAATGCGGAAAATAAATAACACACAGATATACCCAGCTTCCGAAAAACCCTGCCTACTGCTGCATTCCCCAAGGTTTCTACTAGGAGTTAAAACAATCTCTACGCTTACAATCCCCTATAAACTCGCGACACTCGCTCCCAACTGTTCTTAACCCTACGATCAAAACCTTGCACTGGTTTCTATCCCCGAAAAAAGATTTCCCCGAATTACAAATCCCGTAATTCGTCTCTCCAAGATTTTACAGATCTAGAAACTGATTGATGGTTTATAAACTGAAAAACAATTCAAAATAAAAAACCAACAAAACCCTAGAAATTGGAATAAGGGTTATCCCCTTTATATAAAAACCTGGCGGACCCTTTTTTAATTGCTTCACCACTTCACTTTAGCCCGATCTCTTTTCTCTGAAATAAAAAATGGCGGCGGCTTTGCTAGGGTTTACTGAAATCTCCCAAATTGATTCGATACTTGATGAATTTCTTAATCTCTGATGCACGAGACCCTTGATGCTCTATCGTATCTGATGTTCTTCAATTTGTTGTCGCGATCTCTTTTAGTTGAGTTGAAGGATCCAAGTACTATCCTTTTTCCTAGTATGAATTCAATTCAGATTTTTGATTTTAGCTTGTTCGAACTTGGATAATTCTGGCCAGTGATGAATTGGTGTCTTTAAATAGGATTTAAGATCCGAGATATTCTCTGATTTCTCATTAGGTTCGGTCGTGATATATCCGTGAATTTTTTGGGCATGAAATCTTCATGGTTTTGAATTGGTCTTAAGTGTTTATTGCTGTGAGTTCTAGAATTTGAATTTTCCTTGATTTTGAATTCGCATGCTTTTCTCCTATTTTTGCTCTGCTCATATATGTTTCTGAAAACTTGCTTGATAGATCTTCGACTTTGAATTTGTCTTGTATTCTCCTTTGAACAGAAACAACACTTGAACTTGCCAGATAATTTTGAACTGAATTTTTTTGCCTGCTTCATCATAGTTTGTACAATTTGTCTACATGGTATATTGCTATTGGGTTTGTCCTTTTGACTGAATCATTTTCGGAAATAATTCAAAAACATTGTCGTGCGCATTAAAATAGATTTTTAATAAATGAAATCACACCAAAGTCTGCTGCATTGAATGTATGTAAATCTGGAAACAAGTAATCTTGACTTGCCAACTCTTGAACCATAAATTGAACTTGTCAAAAAACATTTTTCTTGATTGAGAAATTTCATTTCTGGAGATAAAAATGAACTTTGATTGATTCTCTCCTTAAACATCCCCTGTTGAATTTGTACTGTCATATTTGATTTCCGGAAAGAACATGTTTTGGCTTAACACTGAATAACAATTTATTGCCCATAATCAATTTGTCATTGCTGTTTTGATGCATGTATTCATCACAATGCCTTGATGTTGAATCATTGCTGCATGTACCATTTATAACCCTACCTTGTGCTTATTTAACATTCATGGTGTGATGTACTTTGCTCCATTCTTCATCTTCGAGCTACTGTACACCATTTCCTGTATATACGGTGACTGCACTATTGAACTTGACCCCATGAGTCTGAAAACTGCTCTTGTATGCTTGCTAAAACTTGAATGTACACTTCCACTTGTACATGTTCACGTCTGTGTAACTTGTTTGACGGTGGTGTTGAGTTGCTGATGAACACATGATCTTGAAATGTTAATGCAACTGTGACTTGTCAATCTTTTGTATTTGGACACTTAACACTTTCTTCACCATATAGCTATTGCACCATATTTTTGCCAAGGTTCCATGTTAGTCCATGCTGTTTCATTCATGCACCTTGTATATATTTGCATTTGTTACCCTGTTTGTGCACTTGCGCACTTTGAATCACTTTGCTCGACCTTGGAATAGAATTGACACCGAGTACTTTCTCTTGCATTGCAAACTTGCTGGGTACACCTGCTTTGTCTCACTGTTTGTATCTTGACCTTGGGCATGAGTATAGATACCATTTTGATTTTTCCACTCTTACTGTAGCATTATTCTTGAACTTGGAAAGTGATACATAGTGCTTATGTCAAGGAACAGATCCTTTGCACTTGTTGTACTAGCATTATTGTTTTGACCTTAGACCATTTTTTATTGCTGAAATGCTTTGTTTTTTATTAGCTATCCCTGAACCTGTTTTGTTGTTGTGGCCTTTACTATCTAAAATCTGCCCTCTTGCTTGTGTTGATCATGCAACCTCAATGTGCTTTTATTATTTTTGTCCATTTTTAGTTTGCATTTGTTCTTGGTTAATTTTTTTAATGTGCACTGAGTCGAGATGGTCCTTGTGGCTACTTCTCAGTTGCTCGCTAATTTTTGATTGGCGCGGCAGTGCACACGTGTACATTTGTACATGTGTGTACATGCATCCATCAGATAATTTTGCCTATCCCTGCATACCAGACCAAGTCTAGAAAAATGATGAGAAACATACGTAATTATGAGGCAATAAAATTTTAAAATAAATTTTTATTTGTCTTTATTGAATTTTATTATTGTTGCAGTCTACTGTGTGTGTTCTTCTGTATGTGACAGGTTTGCACATGGTGAACTGGATTGGAGCACGTGAAGATTCAGAAGGCTGAAGACAGAGTCTCAGTGTGTGTGTGTGTATAAGTAAATATACCGAGTGATGAGTGATGTATGTAATGAGGAACCTGTGTATATGAAATCGATTATAGACGTGAATAAAATTGTACTGTTATTTGCAATAAACAAATTTGACTGAAATAAAATATTATTTTATTGTGTTCAATTCAATCTGTCTATTTTTATTTGAATTCCTTCAATATTACAATTCCATGTGTGATGTGTCATGTCAGAACTATTCAAACATATTTAAGTGAATTGTAAATAGTGGAGCTATTAATAGTTGTATTGTTTGAATGTTTGAAGTATAATATTTAATTTAAATAAATTACTGTATGAATATATGAATGTCTGTACAGTCATATTCTATTTACATATAAATATTATATTCCTGTCTGTGATGTATAAATAGGACAGTACAGTAACAAACACATTTAAAATAATATTTATTTGGTTGTTATCATCAAACAAAAATCATATAATTGTGTATACAACTGCGTTATATATAACAATCTCCCCTTTTGATGATGACAAACAAATAAAAGATTTTGAATGTGTTTGAACATGAAATATATTACTCCCCCTATTTGTATGCTCCCCCTACAACTGAAACCCCCTATATATGTGGAAAATAATTGAAATTCAATTGACATTCTGCCCTTAGATATTTAATTTTCAATCTTAAAATATTTTTGAATTAAATACTCATCAATCAAAATCTTGACAATTCTCCCCCTTTTGTAATCATCAAAAGGATAATAGAAATCGACGCAGTGATGAATATATACTAAAATATAAATTCAGATTAAGAGAGAGAATATATATCGTAAAACCCATTTAATCAAACAAAAATCATAATAATCTTTAAATCAGAAGCAAAATTTCACTTTCAGAATGAATGGATTTTATAGAATGAGGAGAGTTCAATAAAATTGAATATTTGAATATGAATTTCAAAGATTTTAAATAAGCTTAAAATGTGTTAAGCACTTGCTAACCACGCATAGCCCAAAGGTCTTTTAAATGGGGTTAATAGTAACTTAACTTTATCCTCTCTAATGAGTTCCATCCATGCACAGCCCAAAGGTCCTTTAAGTGAGAATGGAAGCACATAGAGATTAAGGTAATTCACCCACGCATAACCGCAAGGACTTTTAAATGGGAGTGAATACCAAGGATAAATTATTTATTTATTTATTTTTATTTTATTTTTAATTCCAAGGATAATTAGAACTCCCAAAATTAAATAAAACCATGATGAATGACAGAAATATGGTAGATAGAAGATAGTCGTGAAAAAAGCTCTAATTCAAAGATATTATAAAATCTGTCCAATCATCATGAGATTAAAAACAACATCTCCTCTAGTTATGAATTATACCATAGTCACAACTCATCACAATTTTGTAAATCTATTAATAATTTTGATGAGTCACAAAACAGTTCAAATCAATCAATAATTTCAATTTTTGAATAAATAATCAAAAATAATTTTAAAATTGAAAATATCAATTTCATGAGGGGTTTTGAAAATATCAATGCTGATTGTTCCAAGATAATTTTAAAAACACTTATATATTTAATTCAAATTGCCTATGAATTTTAATAAAATCCAGTCACTGATTTTCCAACTTATCATTTAATCACCAACATACTTAAAACGAATCAATTCAATTTCCTTATCAGAGCAGCACAAGATCATTTTCAAAGCAAGAATCATAAGTGACATTCTCAGAGAATTTTTAGACAAGCACAAGAAACATTCAACGATCAAATCTGAAGATCAATTTTTTATAGTCCAAGAATTTCAAAAATCAATAACGATTGATTTCAAAATCAGCCTAGTAAAAAATAAAGAAAATAAAAGAAATAAAAATTAAAAAGGAATTAAAATAAAATTACGAGTTTAGAGATCATACCCGACTTACCATAATCGATGTGATCCAATGAATCTCCAACTCTGAATCTATGGCTAAGGAACTTCAAACAATTCAATAAAATGGAACAATTTGAATTTTTATCTTTTAAACACAATTGTTCCTTAGCCTATCCGCGGTACCTAAAAGTTTATAAGATCAAGTGGTCTACCAAAAATTGTTTTACCACTCTTATCTTCGTTTACATGTTTTGGTACCCAAACCCGTTTATATAACAATCCATTACTATCCACTAGCGTACCCTTTGGAACCCAAATTCGTTTAGATTTATTCAAATTCATTTTGTTATTTTTTGTAATCCAAATTCGTTTAATTAAATTGTTTCTAAACGAGTTTTCGTATCGTTCATGATTTAAAAACCCTTTGAAATTATTATAGTTCAAAATTTCAATTTGATCAATTTTAAAGCCATATAAAGGATTTTTAAAATCATTAGGATTTTGTTTTTCAACTGGATCAAATCCAAAACCAAGTCCCTTTTTATTCTGAAAAAAAAATGTTTTTATAACAACATATTCAACAATTTCTCTCCTTTAGAAGATTTAGTCAAAGCCGACTCAAGTCGTTGAATTTTAAATTTAAGATCGCTATTTTCTTTCATTAAATTTGAACAACGATTAATAGCAATTTTCAACTTTTCAGCATCAGTTTGTTTTAAAATCAATTTTCCATTTTCAAGTGCTTTGATTTTAGCATTGAACTTAGAAATTTCAATTTCAAATTGTTTTCGCTTTTCAGATTCAAGTTTTTCAGATTCTTTAAGCTTTTCAATTTTCTTTTCAAAATCATGATTTTCGTTCTTAAAATTCATGTTTTCACTTTAAGTAACTCAAAATCAGTTTTGAATTTCAAAGAATCATTACTCAAAAATTGACGTTTTTCGCATTCTGAAAACAGTGAATTCTTAACTTTTTCAAGTTTTCTTTCTAAACTGTTATTTTCTTGAACTAGTTTTGACCTATCAGATTTCAATTTCTTAACTTTTAGTTCAAGAGAATCAATGGTTTTTGTGAGATCGTGACACATTAAAATTAAATCTTTATAAGTAAAATTCGATACCTCGCTTGAATCCTCTTCACTACTTTCCGAATCAGATCGTGCCATAAGACACAAATTACCTTCCTCTTCATCACTTTCAGAAACTTCTTCTCCTTCCTCGTCATCCCATGTAGCAGCAAAAGCCTTCTACTTTCTTCTAAACTTCTTCTTTTTATTTTTAACTTGTGGGCAATTTGGTTTGATATGTCCGGGTTTCTTGCAATTGTAGCAAAACACTTCACCGTCTGAACTTTCTGAACTTTCGGATTTGATAGTTTTCTTCTTTTGTGGCTTGTAATTCCCTTTGGCCCACTTTCTCAAAACCATGGCTAGCTCTTCAGCAGGGTCATCATCATTACTTTCAACAGAATTATTTAGAGCGATCGTTTTTTTCATTGATTCAGAATTCTTTCGATCTTCTCTTGCTTTTAACTCCATCTCGTAAGTAATCAAATTTCCAATCAACTCTTCTATGCTAATTTTATTCAGATCTTTTGATTCTTGAATTCCCGTCATTTTTGCTTCAAAATTCATCGGTAGCACTCTCAATATTTTTCTGATCAATTCCACTTCGGTATAGGTTTTGCTAAGAGCTTTTACATTGTAGACTAGTGACGAGAAGCGTCCATACATCTCTTTTATATCTTCGTCTCTTTGCATAGAGAAATTTTCATATTCGTTGCTGAGTAGAGCGAGATGAGATTCCTTCACTTAAGATGTAACTTCGTGTGTGACCTCCAACGTATGCCATATTTCCTGTGCAGTTTCACAATGAGAAATTCGATTAAATTCTGTTTTATCATGAGCACATATTAAAGCATTCATTGCTTTGGCATTAGTTGAAAATAATTTTTTATCATTAGCATCCCACCAGTCTTTTGATTTCGGAACTTCAATACCATTAACAATAACAGTGGGAGTCCTATAACCCGTTTTGATAATATCCCACACATCATAATCGACTGAACTCAAATAAATTTTCATCCTAGCTTTCCAATAGGCATAATCATTTCCATTAAACATTGGTGGCCTTACTATGGACTGACCCTCAGAAAAAACGCTATTAGACAGATTCATGACTCTAGAGTTAAAATGAAATAAAAAATACCTGCTCTGATAACACTTGTAGGATCTAAAATTAACCCTAGAGGGGGGGTTGAATAGGGTTTATCACAGATTTTCACAGAGTAATTAAAAATAACAGCACATATAATACTCAAAATAAATGCGGAAAAAATAACACATAGATATACCCAACTTCGGCAAAACACTGCCTACTGCTGCATTCCCCAAGGTTTCTACTAGGAGTTAAAACAATCTCTATGCTTAAAATCCCCTGTAAACTTGCGACCCTCGCTCCCATATGTTCTTAACCCTACGCTCAAAACCCTGCACTGGTTTCTATCCCCGAAACCAGATTTCCCCGAATTACAAATCCCGTAATTCGTCTCCCCTAGATTTTACAGATCTAAAAACCGATTGATGGTTTATAAACTGAAAAACAATTCAAAATAAAAAACAAACAAAACCCTAGATTTTAAAACCCTAGAAAATGAAATAAGGGTTATCGCCTTTATATGAAAACTTGGCCGACCCTTTTTAATTGCTTCACCACTTCACTTTAGCCCGATCTCTTTTCTCTTAAATAAAAAATGGCGGTGGCTTTGCTAGGGTTTATTGAAATCACCCAAATTGATTCGATACTTGATGAATTTCTTAATCTCTGATGCACGAGACCCTTGATGCTCTATCGTCTCTGATGTTCTTCAATTTGTTGTCGCGATCTCTTTCAATTGAGTTAAGGATCCAAGTACTCTCCTTTTTCCTGATATGAATTCAATTCAGATTTTTGACTTTAGCTTGTTCGAACTTGGATAATTTTGGCCAATGATGAATTGGTGTCTTTAAATAGGATTTAAAATCCGAGATATTCTCTGATTTCTCATTAGATTCAATCGTGATACATCCGTGAATTTTTTGGGCATGAAATCTTCATGGTTTTGAATTAGTCTTAAGTGTTTATTGCCGTGAGTTCTAGAATTTGAATTTATCCTAATTTTGAATTCGCACGCTTTTCTCCTATTTTTGCTCTACTCGTATGTGTTTCTGAAAACTTACATGATAGATCTTCGACTTTGAATTTGTCTTATATTCTCCTTTGAACAGAAACAACACTTGAACTTTCCAGATAATTTTGAACTGAATTTTTTTGTCTGCTTCATCATAGTTTGTACAATTTGTCTGTATGGTGTATTGCTATTGGGTTTGTCGTTTTGAATGAATCATTCCAGAAAATAATTCAAAAACATTGTCGTGCCCATTAAAACAGATTTTTAATAAATGAAATCTTACCAAAGTCTTCTGCATTGGATGCAGGTAAATCTGGAAACAAATAATCTATATTTGCCGACTCTTGAATCATAAATTGAACTTGTCAAAAAACATTTTTCCTGATTAAGAAATTTCATTTCTGGAGATAAAAATGAACTTTGATTGGGTCTCCCCTTAAACATCCCCTGTTGAATTTGTACTGTCATATTTGATTTCCGGAAAGAACATGTTTTGGCTTAACACTGAATAACAATTTATTGCCCATAATCAATTTGTCATTGTTGTTTTGATGCATGTATTCATCACAATGCTTTGATGTTGAATCATTGTTGCATGTACCATTTATAACCCTGCCTTGTGCTTATTTAACATTCATGGTGTGATGTACTTTGCTCCATTCTTCATCTTCGAGCTGGTGTACACCATTTCTTATATGTACGCTGACTGCACTATTGAACTTGACCTCATGAATCTGAAAACTGCTCTTGTATGCTTGTTGAAACTGGAATGTACACTTCCACTTATATATATTCACATTTGTGTAACTTGTTTGACCTTGGTGTTGAGTTGCTGATGAACACATGATCTTGAAATGTTGATGCAACTGTGACTTGGCAATCTTTTGTATTTGGACACTTAACACTTGACACTTTCTTCACCATATAGCTATTGCACCATATTTTTGCCAAGTGCCATGTTAGTCCATGTTGTTTCATCCATGCACCTTGTATATATTTGCATTAGTTACCCTGTTTGTGCACTTGCGCACTTTGAATCATGTTGCTCGACCTTGGAATAGAATTGACACTGAGTACTTTCTCTTGCATTGCGAACTTGTTGGGTACACCTGCTTTGTCTCAGTGTTTGTACCTTGACCTTGGGCATGAGTATAGATGCCATATTTTGATTTTTCCACTCTTACTATAGCACTATTTTTGAACTTGGAAAGTGATACATAGTGCTCATGTTTGAGAACAGATCCTTTGCACTTGTTGTACTAGCATTATTGTGTTGACCTTAGAACATTTTTGATTGCTGAAATGCTTTGTTTTGTATTAGATGCCCTGAACCTGTTTTGTTGTTGTGGCCTTTACTATCTAAAATCTTCCCTCTTGCTTGTGTTGATCATGCTACCTTGATGTGCTTTGATTATTTTTGTCCATTTTCAGTTTGCATTTGTTCTTGGTTAATTTTTTAATGTGCACTAAGTCGAGACGGTCCTTGTGGCTACTCCTCAGTTGCTCACAGATTTTTGGTTGGCACGGCAGTGCACATGTGTATAAATATACACATGCGTACGTGCAGCCATCAGACAATTTTCCCTGTCCCTGCATATCAGATCAAGTCTAGAAAAATGATGAGAAACACACCATAATTCTGAGGCAAATAAAATTTTAAAATAAAATTTTATTTGTTATTATTGAATTTTATTTTTGTTGCAATCTACTATGTGTGTTCTTCTGTATGTGACAGGTTTGCACATGGTGAACTGGATTGGAGCACGTGAAGATTCAGAAGATTGAAGATAGAGTGTCAGTGTTGTGTATGTAAATATACAGAGTGATGAGTGATGTATGTAATGAGGAATCTGTGTATATGAAATTGATTATAGACATGAATAAAATTGTACTGTTATTTGTAATAAACAGATTTTATTGAAATAAAATATTATTTTATTGTGTTCAATTCAATCTGTCTATTTTTATTTGAATTCCTTCAATATTACAATTTCATGTGTGATGTGTCATGTCAAAAATATTCAAAAATATTTAAGTGAATTATAAATAATGGAGTTATAAATAGTTGTACTGTTTGAAGTATAATATTCAATTTAAATAAAATACTGTATGAATATATGAATGTATGTACAGTCGTATTCTATTTAAATATAAATTTTATATTCCTGTCTGTGATGTATAAATAGAACAGTACAGTAACAATCACATTTAAAATAATATTTATTTGGTTGTTATCATCAAAAAAAAATCATAAAATTGTGTATACAACTACGTCATATACAACAGATAGGTGATGATTTGGTTATGTGGGATGTGGGTGAACTTAGTGAATACTACGATATGATAACGCAAGATGTCTCTTGGGACAAAAAATTTCTTTTCAATCTGTAATCATCTGACTATACTACAGCCTGACTGGTCATTATGTAGTTCATGATTGGTATATGACACCATCCACCATCGTCAGGGGTGCTTGCATCCCTGCTTAGGAAGTCATGTTCGTAGTAGCGGACACTCTCAGCTCCATTCTTGTTTCATTTTTGTGCGTTGTCACCTTAAACAAGATTTCAGTGTCCTGGCACTTCAAACCCGCTCCTTGTAATTTGGTGAATTGTCTAACTCATGTACTATATTGTAATCATCATTTGTTATAATGGAAAGTGGTTGTGGCCACTATAAAAACCGGTCGGCTTTGCCCTAAAATATATTTTCTATAGTCAAATACTATTATAAAATAAATTTACAAGTCATATAATAAATTATATTTATTTCAAATCATGTAGGATACCTAAAAATCTTCCCTTTTTATTCTATACATTGGAAATAAAATAATTTCCCTTCTTAAAATTATATTCAACATTTCAAATAATATATGAGCAAATCAATTTATTTTACCCATAAATTTATTTAATTATAAATAGACTACAACATAAGACTTAGATAGTAATATAATTTATTAAGACTTCAAATAATATTATAAAACAGAAAATCAATCGGACATCCGAAAATATTGGTCAAGGAGCAAATTTTTCCAAAATCATTAATAATCATAAGTATAACTTCCTACTGTGTAATCGAGATTAATTCTATCTAATTTTGGTTGTTGATAAAATATCACAATACAAGTACAATTCCGAAAACTGAAATGTAAACTAGAAGCATCTCCTTTGCATTTAAAAATTCAAACGAACATAAAACTATGCATCAACGGATCAAATTCAAGAGGCATCCAAATGAATATGCCAATCAAATAATATATCCAAATGATTCAATGGTTTTTCACCAGCAACTCAACCAAACATGTAAGATCAACTCATTAAAGCTATTTTCCTAACCTTTCTAGTATTCAAGCTCGACTTCCTTCACTATGTTGTTTGCTTCAATATCATTGCCAAAGATGCCTTAAACCGCTCCAACAAGCACTATCAAGTGCTGCTCATCTCAAGCGACCTCAACATCATCGCTATCACACCTTTTCACCCTTGCAACCTCCCAAAATCGCAACCCTCACTAATGTGAATTCAAGATTTTATGGAAGTTCCTCCATTTCAAATTGCAGGCGTCGTACATTGTAGCACCGGCTGGTTAAGCGACTTATCTCATGGCATATGTCGTTTGGAGCATGACCAAATTCCCTTCCACTTTATATGTTCACTTGAAACCCAAACACCTCCTTGACTTCACCTAAGTTCGATCGTAGATAATTTTTTTTTTCTTTTAAACAAAGTTATGATTTGAAGGATTAAGGAATTCAGGATGAGGTATGGTTATTTTAAGAGGGCCTTAGGCTTGATTAAAAAGCCATCCTCGTTTTCGGAAGCGCGAATAGAATTGATGCTACGAAATGTTGTTTTTTATGGTATGATTTTAATTCAATTACCCACTAAATTTATTGATTAATATCATACAGACCAATATAATTTAATTTACACTTTATTATTTCCTAGTAACAGAGCAATTTAATTCAATAAATAAATCGTCATAAGTCATATTTGAACTTTTTGGTTTTTAATAAGTACATGTTTTGGCACAACGTGGAAAGCGCTATTATTACAACTAATTTTATTCCTCCCTTTAATGCGTTCCGACGAATGGTTCTTTAAGAGATAGGCATCACACCTTTATAAATGCATCCTAATGGCTATGCTGGTTGTACTTATTATTTATGCAAACTTTTAGACATCAACACTCTTTCATCAAGTTAAGATACTTCCTTCAGTCCAAGAGAAGTCACGATTATTGTAATGCCCGACTTTCAGAGACTGGAAGCTCAACTCTACATATGCTTCAGTCTTCACTAGTGTGAACTATTGGTAATAGGAAATGGATGTTAATGAACCATAACATCAGAAGACACAGGAGTATGAAAAACTTCACAAAACATTCATTGCTAAAAATTTGATTCATACTCCCCTTCCACATAACTCGTCCGAAGAAAATATAAGTTATTACAAAATATCAACCTCGCGAGCGACATATGAAGATGTCACTTTAGTTGATCAGTACTTAAATATATGGGCAATTACAGCTTTGTTAATACATATAATAAAATACAAAATGAGAACGACACTCCTTATTGCCTATCGCCTCATGCTTTCCTACGGAAGCTTGTTCAAGAAGAATCTGAAAGAGCTTAACCCTCATCCTACTCGAATGAACAATCGAGAGTAAGAGGGGAAAATAAAAACTTCGGGTCATTCAAAAGACAGGTGTGAATAATAATGCTTTAGAGCCGACATAAAAATATCTAGCGGGACCATGCCGCATTGCAGAATGGGTTCCCCTCTTTCTAGTATCAAGCTTTCTTTGGAACCCCCCTGAGTTCTTGCGCTTCAATTGTTAAGACGCAAGCCATAATAACATAATTGATAATATAAATGTGCAATATGCATCGCATAATGGATTTTGCATCCCCGTTATTTTTAACTTTCCATGTTAACGATTTCTACTGATTCCCTATCATTTTCATTCTTTATTTTGGGTCCCCTTCCATGCTTCATAAAGTGTCCCCTCACTAACAATGGAACAGATACCACCTGACTTTCGGGCTATGCATCTCAAGGTAACCCTTTGCTCGGCAACAGTGTCATTTCCCTTTCGGATCCCCCTCTTATTCTTTGTAAGGTAGCCCCTAACTAACAAAAAGACTAAAAGTTCATTCCCTTATCTTTGAAGTTAACTGGTTCCACCAATTTATTCCACACATTGATTCCCAAAATGTTCGCGCAAATGCTAATTTTCTGTCCTTGATTACCCACCAAATAACATGTGCAACTTTCAATAGTGTCATACCAAGTTTAATAATTAAACATCTTCAATAGGAAAACCCTCGGACACCCTATAATTCACCCGAAAGGTGCCCTTCTCGGATTCATACAGTCAAGCAATTAATAAATACCTTGCGTCAAAACAATGACAGCAGGGTGAAGAGGGAGAAACCTCTAATTCCTTTATGAAATCACTAAGTAAAATTTGTGAACACAAGATCCAAGTTAGAAAATAGATAAGAGTCCCTTTCAATTCCCTCGAAGGTGTAAGATTCTTCACACAAAGTAGTTCTTTCTTGTAAAAGACATCCCTTTAGTCTAAGCCGAAAGAGTAGGGAGAAAGCCTCTTGTGTAATTGTTGAATTTAAAAATGTATAATATTGGAACCGAAACTTTTTTAAAATTAGGAGATGTAAGCTTGAATAATTCTTATACCATGCGTGCGATATTCCAAGCATCCTTCTCTACCGAAGTTTGACTTTCAAAACTATCAGAACATTGTTTCCGGATTTGGTAGTGGTACTGACAGTAAATATTGGCTAAACTAATTTATTTCCTTATAAGGTGATGCATTATACCTACTCCACTATGTTTGTCAAATTCTCATTGGCTTGTAAATAAAATTTAAACCGAGTACTGTCATTTAATAGTAAATCCTTTACAAAGTATGAAACATTTATGTGAATATATTAACGTTTTAATTAACATATAAGTTTTCATAGGAAATTCCAACTTATAAAATTCATAACATATTCATGCAATCATAGAAAATTATGAAATTCAAAACATATCTCCAAAATCATATAACAAACGTCGTATCAAAATTTTATGGTATTTTGGGATTTCTACCTATGGGTTTTTACCTAAATCTTATTTATTTTCCATGCATATCAAGCATATAATTTATATCTAACATAGCTACTGATTAATAACCAACAATATCAATTCAATCATAAAAAACCATCATTAACATACACAACTTTTTCGAACATAACCTTATAACTGAAATTCATGTGTAAGTGTATTATTCACCTTGATTAATAAAGGTTGTGATATTTTTTATTATTGTTTTCTAAGCTTTTAGTCCTACCTTTCTTTTCTTCTTCTTCCTTAGCTTTAATGGTCGGCCTCCTTTTTTCCTTTATGTTTTAGAAAACGAATGAGAAGTGAAACAAATGTGGCAAAATTTGTTTTATATATAAAGCCAAAAGCTTACCACTTTGCCCTTTTCATATGCCCTTCTTTATTGATATTTTAATTGATTTGTTTCTAGGGCCAACATGCTAGTTAATTTATTAAACACAAATCTCATTTCCTTCTTCACCACATTACTCCCATTTTGAACAATTTAAATTCCGGAATAATGCTATCTAAATTTAGGGGTATTACATCCTCTCCTCCTTAAAAATATTTCATTCTCGAAATTCAATCAAGGATAAAATTAACAAAGCAATCATATCAACCTAACAAGCAATGTTATCTCAAAGATATACTAGCACACCCTATTAGTATCCAATCTATAAAGCAATACAGATCATACCGAAAGGAAATAAAGGAAAGCCCCCATAATCTTGTCTTTCGTTTCCCAAGTAAACTGTCAATAACGATCCTTTGAACTTTTACCAGTATAGTTGTCTTGTTTCTCAATTTCCTTTCGTTTTTATAAACAACACGAACCTATTGTCTCATAATAGTCAAATTAGGTTCTACTACCAATTCCCTCGTATAAATGGTAGCAATAGAGTCATGCATGTACTTCCATAAGTGTGTCACATGAAACATATTATGGACTTCTGCGAGTCTATCCAACAGCTCCACCCAATAGGTAAGCTTTCTAATCCTTTCCAGCATCGGGAAAGGCCCAACAAACCTTGGCATAAGCTTCCTCACTTTTCCAGAATGGAACATGCCTTTCGTCAATGATACCTTGATAAAAACATGTTGTCCAACTCAGAATTCCAAATCCTTACGCCTTATATCTACAAAATTCTATGCTTGGATTAAGCTTCGCTCATCCAACCTTGGATGATATCAATCTTCTTGTGGCTTCCCTTACTAATACTGGACCAAGAATTTGCTTGTCGCTTGTCTCCAACTAACAAGATGGAGATTTATATGTTCTTCCATATAAAGCTTCGAAATGAGTTATTCCTATAGTTACTAAAAAGCTATTATTATAGAAAAAGTGCACCAGATGCAAATGTTTCTCCCGAGATCCACTAAAGTCCAGATAACAAGCACTTAACAAATCTTGGAGTACCTTATTTACCCTTTCGGTTTTCCTATCGGTCAATGGTTGATAAGTTGTACTCATCTTGAACTTTGTTCCAAGTGTCTTCTACAAACTTTTCCAAGGCTCACTCGTAAACAATAGATCCTTGTCACTTAGGATACTACTAGGAACTCTATGAAGCCTCACTTTATTCTTCATGAACTACTCAGCCAAAACTAGTGCTTTCCTAGTAGACTTTACGGGAATGAAATGGGTACTCTTGGTTTGTCTTTCCACAACAACCCATATGCTTTTGTTTCCTCTTCTTGATCTCAGTAGTCCATTGACGAAATACATGGATATCGAATCATGTTTCTAATTGGTATGTGTAATGGTTGTAACAAACCACTAGAATTCTGATATTCGACTTTTACCTACTAGAAGTTTATGCACTTTTTCACCCATAAGCCAATATCCTTCTTCACGCCTTCCCAGAAGAAGCTTTTCTTCATGTCGCGGTACATCCTTTTCCTGTGGGTTGTATCATGAATTTGTAACTATGAAATTCTCTAAGAACTTCCCTTTTCAGATTGCCAACCTTCAAAACACATAACCTTTTGTTACTCTGTAACCAACCTTTCTGGCCAAGAGTGAACTATCCAAGACTATTCCCTTCCATTCTAGCTTTTAGTTCTATGATCCTTTCGATTTTCGTAAAACATATCTTTCCTATCAAAGATGGTCGAACCTTTAAGTATTACACCAATGATGAACTTTCTCTAGAACTTGTTGTCGACCCGATCATTACATTACATGTGACCAAATATTGTAAGCCCGTCCGTTTGTTCAGCATAACTGACATCATTCTATGGTATTTCCTACTAAGGGTATTAGCAAAGTTATTCCCTGTTCTAGGATTATACTCTATGCCGAAGTCATAAGTCGCCAAGAATTCTAACCACCTCTGCTGGCGCATGTTCAGTTCCTTTTGAGAAAACAAATAACTCAAGGACTTATGGTCCATGAACAACTCGAACCTTTCACCTAATAATTAATGCCTCTAAATTTTAAGGCTAAAACACTAGAATTTAAATCATGATCATGAGTTGGATATCAGATTACATGAGGTCTTAGCTGCCGGGAAGTGTAAGCAACAACCCTTCTCATCTACATAAGAATAACACATAATCATGTTCCGCAAGCATCACTATAAACAATCAAATCCTGGTTTCTTTCCAGTACTGCTAACACAGAAGCATTGATCAACAACTGTTTTAAATCCTGGAATTCTTCCTCACACTTATCAGACCAAACAAACTTAACATCATTCTTTGTTAGCTTAGTGAGCGGTGTCACTATCCGGAAAAAGTCCTTAATAAACCTTTGATAGTATCCGGCCAATCCAAGAAAGCTTCGGGTCGTGTAAGACTTCCAGTCCTCTTCCAACTAACTATAGCATCAATCATAGTTGGATCTATCAAGCACTACTACAAAAGTGGGCATATTCGACACTAATTTGCGTGCATTGCATGAAAAGTGTGGTGAAAGCTATGCTTTCTTTGATCTTCTGCAACAACATTCATATGTTGTTGCATTAGATATGAATGCAGTGTTGCTGTTGGAATTCTTGTGCTGTGACGTGCAACACCAGTTCAAAGTGTTTCTTTACATAAATACATGTCAGGTTAGCAATCCGCGTTATCAGTTTAAACAAATAAATAACCGTAGATGTTTGATTAATCCAACGGTTCAAATGTATCCCTGCTTCAGTTTAGTGAAAATTTAGCGCGATCTTTTCCCCATTCACGAAATACCCCCCCCCCCCCCCAAAACAAATCTCCCGTACTCCTCCTTCTGTCCATTTCTCTCTCATGAAATCCGTCCACGAAGACCTCCGATTGCTACTCTACTACCGTTACAAACTATAAACCTCCGATTGCCCCTATTTTACAAACTCTACACCGCCAATTTGGATCATTTAGGACAATAATAGGTAGTTAAGGCTTCATTATTTTGGTTTTATTTAGATGATTTCATGTCTAACTTATTTTGGTCTACGTTCAAAGTCTCTGGGTGATTTGGGTATACTGATTTCCTTAAATTAGGGTTTTTTATACTTGAAGTGTTGTATTTATATGTTTGCATATGTTGAAATTGTGCAAGTTCTATATTTTTATGTTTGCCAAACCATTGATGTATTATTAAATAATGCTTATTCCGACAGGTGGAAGCAAAATTTAGAGGACAAAAGAAATCCAATTTAAATGTTCAAATGTCTATTTCTGTTTGTATGATTACGAAGATAAATAATGCCTATTTATCTTCCTACATCGTATGACTACGAAGATACCCTAGGGATGGGTGATCTACGACTGTCAAACCCATCATCACCAGAAACTCCTATTGATTTTTATATAGAGATGCAAGAAAGGCACTACGAATATTTTCTTAAGTATGAACTAGAGCAAGAAGAACTCCGAAGACAATGGAGAGAAGAAGAACGATGTGAAGAAAGGGTGATGCGACGGCATAGTCGTGCTGCCTTGTGTCGTTAGCATCAAAACAACCAAGTGGTTAACGAACAACAAGTTGACTCACCAATCATAATGTGTGATTGTGAGTATGCCGTTGTAGAAGATGTTATTTCGATTGGATTCAACATTGGTCATCGTTATTTTAGATGTTGTGTTTATCCCACAGGGTGTACCTTTTGGCAGTGGATTGACCAACAGTTTCCTAGTCGAGTCGCTGACTACGCAAATGAATTACAACATCAACTTACAATGCTGCAAAATCGAGTTATTGGTTTTCAAACTGACATTAGTAGACTTAACGACCAGCTTCAAGGGCTAAACATTAGAAGAAAAAATTAAATTATTACATCGTTCTTTGTATTAGATACAACTATATCATCTTTGTATCACCTGTATAGTCTTTGTATCTGTACAGTTTTGTTTTGGTGCAGTCATGTAATGTTATGAATTTGTGTTCAGTATCCTTAGTTGTTTGTTTTATGTATTCTCCTGATAACTCAGTTCCAAAAGTTAGTGATAATTCATACCAAAACAATCGTCTTTGTATCATCACATTGATTATGTATATTTGTAAATTATTAACTTGTTTTATTTTTATTTCTTATATAGTCAAACCTTAAAGGGTAGCCCTTGTTCGTGTCTTGAAACTATTAGTGGTATCAAATTTGGTCTTACTAGGTCGTGGTTAGATTGTAGCAATGGATAGTGAGTATTACATATGGATAGGACTTCCGAGATCGAGTGCAGAATATGTAAGAGGGGTAACAGCTTTTCTAAGAAATGCATTTCCCATTTATAAAGTAGGTGATGAGATGAAGTGCCCCTGCAAAAAATGAACAGAACGTAATTGGTATTGTGAAAATTTCATATACGATCATCTTATTTCTAATGGCCCTTCTCCATTACATACCGGGTGGATTTGTGAAGTTTCACGGACAAAATTGATAGGTGTTAATGACCATATGGATTGTGCAACGGAGATGGATTTTGAGGATAATTTAGATGTGATGCTCAAATGTGCAGGTTACAAATTTGGCCAAAATCCCAGGGACTTTGTAGTGGAACCAAATCCAGAGGTCGAGAAATTTTATCACATGTTAAAGAAGGAAAAAAATCGTTATATCCTCGCTGCACTAAATTTTCTCGACTAAGTTTCTTGATCAGGCTCTATCATTTGAAGTGTGCTTATGGAATTAACGAGTTTACATTTGGGGAATTACTAAAGCTTATAAAAGAAGCCTTTCCTGATGCCCAGCTGCCTTTGTCTTCCTACGCTGCAAAGAATGTCATTAAAGATTTATGTCTTAATTACCATATAATACCTGCATGCCCAAACGATTGCATGTTATATTGGGCAGAGAATAAAGATAAAGAGGCTTGTGACATTTGTGGTTTTTCGAGGTGAGCTGTAAAAGAAAAAGAAGACATCGTTGATAATAATAATCCACCAAAGTCATTTCCGAAAGTGCCGGCAAATGTTATGAGGTACTTTCCTCTAAGACCAAGTTTACAAAAGATGTTTATATGCAAAGAATTTTCTAAACTTATGAGATGGCACCAAGTGGAACGAAAAGAAGATGGAAAACTAAGACATCCGGCTGATGGTGTGGCATGGGAGATGATGGATGCTCGCTATCCTGATTTTTCAACAGAAAATCATAATGTTAGATTGGTTCTAGCATCTGATGGATTTAATCCATATTGTTCAATGAATTTAAGTAATAGTACATGGCCAATTGTGTCGGTAAAGTTTAATCTTCCGCCTTGGTTATGTATGAAACAAGAGAATTTGATTCTTTCAACATTAATATCTAGTCCAGATTCCCCAAAGAACAGTATTGATGTATATATGCAGCCTTTAATTGCAGAATTGAAAGCATTATGGAATGTTGGCATCGAAATATATGATTCCTTGACTGATGGGAATTTTAATTTACATGCAAGCGTCTTATGGACCATTAGTGATTTTCTGAGATATGCCATGTTGTCAGGTTGGAGCACGAAGGGGAAACTAGCGTGTCCAATATGCCATTATGAAACTTCTTCAAATTATTTGAAGCATAGCAAAAAAATGTGTTATATGAACCATAAAAAGTTTCTTGATCTGACACATACGTGGAGGCTTGATAAGAGGAGATTTAATGGCAAAACTAAAATGGGGAGCATTCCAGAAAGGAACTGATATTGAAGAGTTATTGTGGGGGTTCAAAAATCAGTTTAGGGATAAGACGAAGAAACCTGGTAAAAGTGATGGCCGTTTTAAAAAAAGGTCAATGCTGTTTGACTTACAGTAATGGTGTTATAATCCCCTTCGACATAACCTGGATTCCATGCACATAGAGAAGAACATATACGATAAAATATTAGGTACTTTATTTAATATAGGTCGCATGTCGAAGGATCACCTAAACGCTCGTTTGGATTTACAGGAATTGGGCATAAGGAAGTTCCTTCATCCTGTTGAATGTGGTGATGGAAAGCATGTTGAAATTAGATCTTCAATATTTGATATGACAAATAAGGAAAAAGAAATCTTTTTCTCTATATTGAAAAATGCCAAACTGCCCTACGGTTGTGCCTCGAATATTAGTCGGTACGTGCACATAAAAGGGAGAACGGTTGTGGGATATAAGAGCCATGATGCTCATTTCATACTCCACTATTTTTTACAATTTGCCGTGAAGAAAGCATCAAAACCTGAGGTTGCGTTATCAATGATCAGATTTAGTGCATTCCTTAAAGGACTATGGAGCAAGGTTATCAAAGTGATGATATCAAGAGGCAGTAAAAAGAAATTGTCGTGATACTTTGTCATTTTGAAATGATTTTCCACGGTCTTTTTTTGATAATGGTACACTTGCCTGTTCATTAATGCAGAGAAATCGAATACGGCGAGCCTGAACATCTTAGATGCATGTATCCAATTGAGAGATATCTAGATAAGTTGAAATCTTACGTGTGGAATAGAAACAGACCGGAAGGTTCGATTGCAGAAGGTTACTTGGCAGAAGAGTGTGTGACCTTCTATTCAAGATTTTTAAGCGTTGATGGAGGAATAGAAAACACGTCGATTGATTTAGGAAGATGTCCAATAGATTTGGGTTCATATTGGAACAAAGAAGAATAAAGATGGGAAGATGTTCAATTTGAAAGACAGATTGGAAGGCAACACATAACTATATTCTGTTCAATTCCGGTAATAAAGAAATTGAGAGTTTAATCGAGTAAGTTCTTAAGTTCCTATATCATTTTCCTTAACTATAAATTAACATCTGCATTTCGTAGTTTTTTGACCTTAATTATTACTTAGGGTTCATCGAGCTTTTGTGGATGGTCTTGCAAATCCAAGAAGATACAAGAGGGAACGAGAACATTTCGAAGAGTTTTGGAATTGGCTTAAAGAAAAGGTTCTGAAAAAGGACAATGATTTAGAGGTGTTTGCATTAGATCCTAATCGAGTAGCTAGGAAGTTTACCGATTATATAGTAAATGGATATAGATTCCATACAAAATTTAGAGATTCTCGATGTACCACACCAAAAAAGTGGTGTATTTTTGACTGCCAAAACCACTAGCTTTGCAAGTTCGAAAGACCAAAACCCAATAGTGGGTGATGTCAATTACTACGGATCAATCAAAGAAATTTTTAACTTGATTATTGGGGAGCTTTCACAGTGGCAGTTTTCAAGTGTTGCTGGTACCAAGAGGAAAAAGATTCATATGGTATTACTTGAGTAAATTTTAGCAAGTTCCATAAAACTGATCCTTACGTTATTAAAAGATTGCCGAGAGATTGGTGTGATATTAAAATTCAGAATGCAATGGAAGAAGACATGAGCAATATGCATTCACATGATATGGGCATAGGTGGTGAACTAGAACTAGAAGTTTTTGATGCGGGTTGGATTAGAGATGATGTCCCCGTAATACAACTAGAAACAAAACTAGAAGTAGAAGTTCCCGATCTTGTTCCGTCTCGTTAGGACAAAAAATTCCTGTTACTAATTGCTTTAATTTGGTCTAATTTATGATGTATTTGGCACTTTTTGTTTTAGCTAGAAATTATTATCTTTGATGAATGTATTTGGCACTCTTTTCTCATAACGCAATCTACACTGTTCAGTGTTCACATGTTTTATGATTTAATGTCTTTCTTTACTGAAATTGGTTATAGACCAAAATGTTATAGTTGCTGTTTTTTGTCCACTTTAACATGCATGTACCTTGTTCTAATGTATTCATTTTGTACAGGATGGATGAACTTATTAATATCCGACTGCAACATGGCGGACAGTTTCGAAGGACATGTTACGTCGGTGGAGAATCCTTCGTAGTAACAAAATATGATGAAGACCGCTTTTCTTATGGTGTTCTTATGGACTTTATTAAAGATGCTCTCCATTACACTGAAATATGAGGAGTCTATATCATCAACAAAGGAACGAGGGGTGGCCGGGAGCTAATATTGAATGACAAGGACGTAAACGAGTATATACATGGCTGCATTAATAAGCAAGAAGAAGTGGTTTTCTACATCGACAAAACCATTGCCAAAGACAGTGAGCCGTAAATTCAACTTTAGCCACATGTAATCATACGGCCAAGGAAAAACATAATTCAAGGTATATATGTATATGTAATATATATCCATTATTATATATATCTCTGTGTGTGTGTAAAGAACTATGAAGGAGGCCATCGTTATTATTTTTATTGTTCCAGGTTCTGCTAAGAAGTCGGTTGCAAAGAGCAAGTGTACTACTTCACATAGACTTCAGCAGCAACACAAAATGATGAAAAACAACCCAACTCTAGTGGGTCAGAAGAAACTATCGTCGGAGCCTGATATGAATAATGATGAAGAAGATGTTACTGTGACGGACAAAGGAACCAGGAGGAAATTAAATGTAGAAAATGAAACAAATAATGATGATGATACCCGAGAGAATGAAGACGATGTTCAGGTATTTTTCAGTTTTATCAATCCATATGAAATCTTGTATTTCAAACTACTTTTTACTAAAATTCTGCAAGTAAAAGAAAGAACTGGATTTTAGTTGTTTTCTATTACTGCGTCGAAGTCCTATTCCGACCATGAAAGCTGTAGCTAATTCAGGTAACTATTTGTTCGCTGCATGCATTCTGTCAAAATAGCAAGAACTGTTTATACGTCGACTCTATTTGGTTAACAGGCTTAAATTTATTATCGATGGTGAGTAGTAATGCTAATCTGCTTGCAGTTCTTACAACCATTAATTTTGACGAAGTATGAACAAGTGTGAATCGTGTGAATGCAGGAAAACGATGTAGTTAGTAGATCACTTGGGGTTCCTTCATTGGTTAGTTGTATGCGAGAGGTTGCCGCACGAAGTAGGAAAGATAAAGGTAAATATGTTGCTGGATGTGATGAATACATCCCAGAAATGCTGGTGAAGACGTCACTGATGATTCATCGGATTTAGAGGTATAAAGAAGTTATTTGTTTATTACTTATTGTCTTTGCCTTTATGAATGTAAAAAATCTTGAACATTGACTTAATTGTAGAGAATCAAAATTGTTAAGTCAAAGGATCCTTTACTTAGACCGAGAACTCGTTCGCGAACCAATGCATCCATTGAAATTGAGAAGGAAGCGATGACCTACACCCCCTTCCAAAGAAAGCTATATCCAACAAGAAGTTGATCATGACACACACTCCCACTCCAAAGAAACTCAGTAACTGGGAGAAATTCGCAGAAGCATCAAAGAAATTTACGAAACCTACACTGTCTTTTTCAGGAGTTTTTAAACCTACAACGTTTCGTCCATCCGTTTTAAAACCTACATGTAGAAAATTATTCAAACAACAACCAATTCATGTGAAGCTGTTGGTTCAGTTTCTGCTTATTTAGCGATGCAGAAACGTCAAAAGTTGAATGTTGAAGCGCCTCCAACAATGGAAAATCTTATTGATTGATTAGAGCAGGAATGGATTGCACAGGAAGATGAAGCAGGTACAAGTACAATATAATGTTTCTTTATCTGTGCACTGCAGTGCACTGTTGAGTATGTCTACTTTCTAT
Source organism: Allium sativum (assembly GCA_030737875.1). Classification (NCBI taxonomy): domain Eukaryota; kingdom Viridiplantae; phylum Streptophyta; class Magnoliopsida; order Asparagales; family Amaryllidaceae; genus Allium; species Allium sativum. The sequence continues at coordinate 43,792,405 of CM060913.1, forward strand.
TCATTTTTTTCAACCTGGTAGATAAAGTACAAGGTCCAAAAAAACCTAGAGGGATGTCAAAAATGACCAAGGTGCATGTTAGAACCCCTGGTGATAAAGTAGTCATTGAGTTGAATGAGGATGGCAAGCTAGTATCTGATAATATTACAGAGTTAAGCAATTTTCTTGGGACACTAGCAAAGGATAATGTGTCTCTTACTTACATCAATTGGCATGTTGTTCCTGATCAGTTAAAGCGACAACTGTTGGAATATGCTTTGGTACAATCTAATTTCCTAAACCATATACAGTTCAACTGACTTCCTAAATGTTTGGTTTTAATTAATTAGTTTGTTTCCTGAATTTTGGGATTGATATATTGCAGGCTAGGTATGTCATTCCATAAGAAGGACACAAGTGGGTCTTGAACATGCTTAACGACTCTTGAAGGCAGTACAAGTCTTGCATCAAAGCAAGGAATTACAAAAAATATTCAAATGATGAGGAAAGGCTTGCAAATAGGCCCAGTACAATTCTGTTGGAGGATTTTAAAATGCTCTTGGAATACTAGGGGGATGAAGCAGTTCAGATACTACTTTATTGATATTCACATTTGTATAATGTTTATAGTCCACATTATCTTGTTTAGCGCTAATTTTTTCTTTAGTAGTTCGCATTATCCTTGTTTAGTGCTATTTTTTTTTATTTCCAGGCCCTATTTGATACTGACTCCGCGCATCGTAATTCATTAAATGAGATACATATCATGGGTCCCAAAACACATGCCGTAGACAAAGAAAAGATAGCATGTGTTTTTTTGAACTTAAGTTATTTTTTTTGTGATTGAGTTGAATTGGCCACATGATAATTCTAATTTGTTATATCATTGAATTATATATTATATATCATTGTCACAATGCTCATCGGCAGAAGCTAGATCTGTAAATTCTTAACATTGAATGTTAAAAATTGTGTTTAATTTTTGGTAATCCTAATACTTGACAGAGAAAGAAGGACCCAGAGAAAGCTTCCCCATCCGCTGCCTTGGTTTATTGGGAAACGTATAAATGAGAAGCGGGAAGAAGTTACAAGACTAACACGGATGAACTAAAGGCCAAATACGTGAGTACATATATAATTAGATACCGAAATAGCAATTCTTGTGTTAGTATAATTGGCACATTGTACGTTTGTTGGAGCTACTTATTAAATCGAACACATAGTTAGTTTGAAAGAAAACCAGTTCTACTAAAAAATTCATTCGTACCAGCTGCCTATTTATATATATGCTTTTCTTGGTTTTCATTTTGTAGGAGAAAGTTCAAGCAATAGTGGGTGCAGGAAACATTGCTGACGCAGATGCACTTGTTTCTGGTGGGAAGGGGCCACAGCGGAACTGGCTTGTAGGAAGGCAAGGTAAAATGGCTGAAAAGTCTCCAACAACTCCTGGTTCTTCGGACAGTTATGTGCAAGAGCTGACCCAAAAAATAAGGAAAGGTCTTAAGGTGGATTTGGAAGAAAAGGTGAACAAAAAAGTGAAAGAGAACATGTCATAGATGTTAAAAAAGCTAGGTGAAGCCAATCCAGATCTTAATTTAGACGTCGGAGACTTTTGTGTCACCATAACAAGTGATGAAGATGACATTGTTACCCTGTAACCCCGACAACTGACTGAATTATTTGGATGGTATGTGTTAGCACTTGTGATATATTTTTGTTCTTTTAAATTATGGCACCTGTGGTATGTGTTCGTGATGGCAATTGTGTTATGTTTGGATGATGGCACTTGTGGTATGTATTGGTGATGACACTTGTGATTTGATATATATAACTGGTTAGTCTGACTGCGGTCATGAATGTTTCGGGAGGATTTATTGTATGAATATTTGGGTATATATGTACGAATGTGGTACATTGTTTTGGATTGAGTATATGTACAGTAGAATTTGTAATGACAGGGTTGTATTACAACTGCATTTGATTTTTTTTCTGGTGTTGCATTTGATTTTTTTACCATTGCAGTTGATGTTTTTTGGCGTTGCAGTACAGTATTGTGGTGTCACATTAGATGGTACTTTGGTGTTGCATTAGATTGCTGCGGTGTTGCATTAGACTGTGCGGTGGTGTTGCATTAAGTGTAATATTATTAATTCCACAGTGGTGCGCACGTGGGGCCCACAGCTTACGTGGTACCACGTGGATAGCTGATGTGGCATGTGACACATTTGCAGCTGACGTGGAGAGATGACGTGGCATGTGACACATTGGCAGCTGACGTGGAAAGTCCATGTGGACCCCACTATGATGACCTGGAAGCCAGGCTCTGGCTTCTACTTAAGGCAACACTGTATGTTGTTGCATTACATGCATATATTGTTGCAATAGCGTTATAATGCAACCCTTTCTTTCCATGGTCGTAGATTGGCAAAAGCGTTGCCTTAGATGGCTAATGCAAAGGCCGTGGATGCCATGTCCCCTTGGTGTTGCCTATTTGAAAAAATGGCCTACGACAACACTTTTTTGATCTACGGCCACGGAAATATAATGTCGAATATGCCCACTTTTGTAGTAGTGAAGAGTACTTCTCCTGAAACCATTTAACCAAGGAACTTCACTTTCTTCTCCTAAAACTGACACATAGAAAACTTGGCTTTATAATTGGTGCTTCTGCGAAGTCTCCAACACTATCCAAAGGTGAGTCTCATGCTCTTTTGATCCTTCGAGTACACAAATTTATCATATATAAAGACAAATAAAAATCTCTCTAAATGTTCTTGAAATACCTGGTTTCTCAAATCTACGAAGAATGCTGGCGCGTTTGTCAGCCCAAATGGCATAACCATCCATTCATATGTACCATATCTCGTATGATACGCTGTCAATTGGATGTTCTCTTCCGCTACCATCAGCTAGTGAAATCCAATAGCCAAATCCAACCGATAAAACTCTCCCGCTCCACTCAGTTCATCTAACATATCACTATTACGAGGCAAAGGACACATATTCTTCACTATCCTTTTGTTGTGCTTCTAGTAATCAATACACATTCTCAACATCCATCAAGCTTCTTCACAAACACAGTTGATGCGCCCCAAGGAGAATTACTTGGACAAATTAAGCTTCTTCTTTTCTACTCAACAAGTTGCACCTTCAACTCCCTCATCTTCGAAGGGGCCATTTGGTTTGGTGGTCTACTTACTGGCTCATCTGCAGGCACAAAGTCGATCCGAAAATCAATAGCTCTTTTCGATAGCAATCCTTCCACTGGTTTGAACACGTTAGCAAATTCCCTATCGATAAGAGCGCTACTTACTTCTTCCTCCAATTCCAAAACACCCATCAAAGAAAACATTTGCGAAGTTTCTCTTTCTACCTAAAGCACAACCATATCACTGCTGTCGAGGTGTTTCAATGATAATTTTCTACTTTGACAAAATACTATTGCATCAAAACAACTCAACCAATCCATACCCAAGATAATTCTAAAACCCTCAAAATAGAGGTGTACAAGCTATAAACAAATGTATAGCGTAGCAACTGAAATTCTAGGTTATCGCAGCTCAATCCCAGAGTCATGTATCCTCCTATAAGATTAGCTATCCTAAAGAATGTAACAAGGCATAATGGTTCTAAAAGTAATTTATCTACTATACATCTAGAGATAAATGATGTGATGCAACAGTGTATAACAAAACTCTAACAGGTAAGCTACGAAACAAACGCATACCTTCCAAAACTTTCTTTCTTTTTACCACAGCAGTAGGCCCGGAAGACATAGATTTCACTATCATTACCTTACCCTTGGCTTCCACTGGAGATTTTTCTTATGGTGCCCAAGTTGATTGCAATTAAAACACTTGACATTCTGCTCTCAAAAGTGGTCTTCGTTTCCACTGCCTTGCACCTTATCGAATAGTGTCCCTTCCAGTGATAATTAATTCAGAGAATTTCTACCTTATTCCTTTTGGTCTTTACTTCTTTCTTAACCTTCCCAAATTTGATATTTTTCCTTTTCCTTTCCTGCTTCACTTTGTTACAAATGACCATCTCCATAATAACATCACATGGATCTCGCAAATAGGGCATTGTTGCCCTCCTAATCACAAACCTTAACCCTTTGGTAAATTTCTTATTCCTTAAAACGAATATATCAATTCTCCCCTGAGAATAACGAGAAAATTCATTAAACCTAGGGAATACTCAACTACTATCATATCTCCTTGCTTCAAATCAGCTAACCTTCTCATCGACATAGATTGGGCAGCTTTTGACACAAACCTTGCCCTAAGTTTCCTTTTGAAGTCTAATGTCGTAGCCTTAACACCATTTCACCAATGCCAAGCATTACACGACAGCTGTCTCAAAGCTAAGCTTCTCTTTTTCCCATAGGTCTAGCCTAAGTCTCCCGAGATTCTTTCATAATGCAGTAGCCAAGTATCATTAGCAGCAACATCTTTCGTCCTAAGGAATAACTTTCTTCCCAAGTTAGTATAATCCATGCTCAATTTCGCATAGTTGTCGTTAGCTGTAAAAATGGTTAGTATCCAAAATTATCTTTGGACGAACAAGCTAGGACTGATGAAACTGGGTAACACCCTAGGGCACGTTCTCCCTATAGATTTGAAACTCATGTATCATTCCTTTAAAAAATTCAAAAAAATGTCCTTTTGATTTTTAGCATACGCTATAATGTCATCTACACTTGTGGTGAGTGACATCAATTTGAGAAAGAGATGATCTACAAAGGAAAACCCCGCAAAGAGGGACTGCCATATATATAAGCTTCCTTTACGAAGCTGCTTCCATCGGAAGTAGTAATCAACTCACCTTTTCATGAGAGATTACTATTACATCTGGGCAATTCCTCTCTTCGGGTTTTACATTACAGATTTGGCTGAATAAAAATAATAAACTAGAAGATAAATTATCTATGATCAGCTGTTAAGAAGGTTAACAACCATGATAATTCATGCTCCATTACCTTAAAATTAAAAAACAATGGCCAAATCCATTGAATCTTATTTATTGCTAGCTGTAAATGAGAAATTACGCGAAACTGCAGAAGTTCCCTAATTCAATTTTGAAATTAGGGTTTCGCTCTTCCATTTTAGATTATAAATTTTGAAAATTTGAAGAAGAAAAACCCGATCTCGACCTTCTGGGGTTCTATTTATAGGAGTAGGTTGATTTCCCATCGTCTTTGATGGTCTCAGTCAATTATAGCTCTGGGGGATTTTCGAAGGTCACACGAAAGCTCTTCCGACATCGGCCTCCTTTCCTTATTAGTTTTCTTTAGGACCAGCTTCTTTAGCTTTGGTGCAAATAGCTGCGAGTTGCAAAGGTTTATGTGGGTTCTTGGATTATAGTGGCTGCAACCTTTGGGTTGTGGCTTTCTTTGGAATGGTGGGGTCCACGGGCTCTCTCTCGCTCGCTTATATTTGCAACCTTTGGCGGACCGCTCATCTGCTCTTACCTTTTTCCTTATAAGAGCAAGTTCATGTGGATGCTTCCAAGGTCCTTAACTGTAGGAACTCTTAGTTGGATACGAAAGGGACGATCACGTAGGAACTTTCGGCTTTTTTGAGCCTTCGTTTCATGATTTTCCTTCAACATTTTGACGTTTCGGACCCGGATTCGTAGTCTTTCGTGTTATGTCGGTCATGAATCATTTTCCATTAGCTTCGGAGATATGCATTGAAAACCTTACTTTATCTCTTTTGGGGTGATTCTGCGGATAGCTGAACTGGGTTAACCCCGAAAGGGAAACTGTGAATGTACGCGTGTGCTTCGTGATGCCGTAGAAGGTTTCTCCTTCCTTTCCCTTATTTTCAACCGCCTTTAGAGACCCTCTCCTTATATGTCCTTCTTTCACATTGCTCGAATGAATTTTGGTTAACATTTAGCCCCTTGTATGGAAGAAGTCTTTGTTCTTTATAGGAAAAACTCTAATAAATATCATTGGATTCATCGTTATTAGCAAACCTGCCTATGTTAGTTATTAATTAATATAATAATTTGTTAGAAAAAGTGTCTTTCTATATATATCATGGTCATAAGGAAATCATATATAAGCTCTCATTTGACGCGTCGAGCTAGAATCCTTGATTTGAGCATAACCAACGAACATTACTCATGTTCATATCAAATTTATAAAGAACCTACGTACGGAGGATATAAAGTCATCATTTGATCCGAATTCCTAAATTTAAATAAAAAAAATTATATTTCTAAGATAGCTCGGTAAAGCCTTTAGAGGGTGAAGCATCGATGCAAAATTGTCAAGAAGTCCAGAACCCATATTCAGGCATTAAATAATTGTTATTTGGGACTTTCTTCTTTTAAAAGTAATGGAAGTATGTTTTCCTTAGACTATTTTTTCCTAAAACCCAAATTCAGATTCGAGTAATAGAGATACAAATCCTCTTGGCTTAAGAAACCCAAATTCGAGTGATAGAATTATGAACCCTCTTTCATCTTAATAAACCCAGATTTGGGCAATAGAAATACTTAGCCTTTTTCAGCTTAAAAAACCAAGATTCGGATAATAGAAATACAAAGCCTCTTTTGGCTTAATAAACTTAAATTCGGGTAATAAGAAAATAAAAGTTAAGAGATTACTTTCTAGAAATTAATGAGACCCATATCGGGCTAGAAAATTCAAATTTGAACGTTAAGAAGATAGAATACCAGAGATCATTTTCTAGAAAAAGATGGGCCTCTTCAGCTTTGATAGAGCCCTTCTCGACTTTTCAAGTGAAACACAGAATTTCCTCCTTAGGTTTAGTTAAGAAAGTGCTCCCGGTTTTAATTTAATTTATTTTGCCGTCATAGGCATTTTACAAAGCAGAGGTTTTGGCGCTCCTTTCAATCTTTCGATCCTTTCTTTGGGATATGACATAAGTACAGGTAGTGCGTGCTTATGCCGGAAGAAGAGGCAAGATTAATCGTGTATTGATTAGAGTAAGAGCATGCTTCCTTCGGAGCGGGGCACATGTCCCTAGGATTAATCGTCCCTCCTCTAGAGGGTGCCTTAATCTGACCCTTGGCATGGTTAAGGGCTTCGTTGCATTACCATGGCCCTTAGGCGTAGATAATGGCTTACCCTCCTCCCTCTGAGAGGCGCTAGGGATATACTCTGGGTTTGGGGCCAAGCGCGCACTTTCCTGGGCTTACCCCCTTCCTTTTTGAGTGGAAGGACCCAGGATATATGTAGGAATTTCTAAACTAATCCATTTCGAAGAGGGCACTTCTCCCTCATTCAAGTAGAAATTTTATGTTTTGGAGCTATTCCTTTATTACATTATTCTAGTAGACGAATTTCTAAATTTTGACTTTATTTTCTTTTCACCGTACTTAAGGTTCATTTCCTTTAACCTTCACAAGGAATTATTCACTTACTTATTCCATTGCTTTAATTCAGAAGTACGACCTTAAATATTCTAGATTCCAAGTTCTTGGGACCATATTACCGTTAGGATGACACAACCGGTAGGCTCCTAAGGGTATTATCGTGTGAACTACTAAAGGTCCCTCCCAATTTTGGCCCAATGATCTATCTACTAATTTTTTGTATTGGCTATTACCCTTCGGAGAACTAGGTCTCCATCCTTAAGCATCCTAGTCTAGTGTTGGGTCATCCTTCTTGGATATTCCGTTGTTTAGATAGCGGCTTCATCTTGTAATCCTGGAAGTAAATCAAAGGACTCCTACCCTAATTCCTAGCTTTTACCAAAGGATAAGAAATTCTTTTATAGGATGACACTTCTATTTCGACAGGAAGCATAGCTTCACATCCAAAAGTTAACAAGTACGAATTATGACCAATAGCTGTTTTGGTTGAAGTTTAATATACCCAAAGGACTAACGGTAACTCATCCACTGAATTTCCTTTCGCTCTACTTAACCATTTCTTTAGTATGGTTTGATTATTTTATTTGTGGCTTCTGCATCTCCATTGGCCATTGGATATGCAACTGATAACAAACTCTTTATTATTCCATTGTTGGGACAAAACTACGAAAAATCTTCGCCTTCGAACTTAGTTCCATTGTCCGATATTATGGGGTATCCCAAAACTTATTACTATATTATTGATGAAAAGTCTTAAATCCTTTTTGAAGGTTATTTTTGTTCTACTTCCATCCATTTAGTAAAATAGTGATTGCCATTATGGCATAGTTTGGTCCTCCTTTGGAAATTTAAAGGTATAATAAGATATATTCCCTATACACCAAAAGGCCATGGGGTTATTATACCGATCAATCCATTTAGGGGTAAGCGAGGAATTTTAACAACCTTTGACATTTGTAGCACCTCTTAACTAAATAAATAGCCAATTGGGTCATTTTAGGCTAGAAAATTCCTTGGCGTACCATTCTTTTGGAAGATTTTATTCCACTCGAATGATCCTTATAGAATCCATCATCTGCTTCGATTAACAGTTTCACATTGCCCTTTAGATTTACACATCTTGTGTAGGGAATGCATATCCTTTTTTGTAAATAATTCCATTTATTACAACAGAATTAAAAGCTTGCCTTTAGCATTTCCTGGCTTCCACTTTGTCGGAAGAGAGTATTTCCTTACTTATATATTCTAGTGCTATCCAATTGCTTTCATTGATATTTTCAGAAGGGTTTCAACTTTCGGGCAAAGGTTCAGATGTTTTTACTTCTTTTTCCTTTTCTTGAGTCCTTGCTTGGAACTTGGTTAACACCATAGATTATTTTCCTTCAATGCTAGGGGTTGCCTAATATCCAACATAGATTATTCCCGTCTTCGATGCTCCTCTAGCTAACTTGGCTAGTGAATCTACTTGGGATTTTTCTCCTTTTTGTAACACAAGGAAATATAATACACTGTAACCATATTGTACAAATAATAAAATTGGGATTACTTAATTAAATATTCAAAATTAAGTAAAACTGGATTTATCGCTGCATTCGTCTTGGAATTTGATTCAGATGGACCCCATGTTTGCATAAATTGGATAATGTAGGAAGAAGTTATGAGCATAAGAAGTTTGTATACATATAGGAAGATTGTATATGCATAAACTCAAATTATTTCAAACTAGAAATCAATGCACGGTAACCAACATACATAGGGTGACCCTAGGGTCGACCTAAGGCTAAGTGGGTCGACCCATGGGTCGACCAAGTTGGTTGATGGGTCGACCCACCCAGATCCAGGTCAGATTTCGAATTCCGTAGGTGGACTGCTTTGTTTGCTAGGTTCGTTCGCTTACTCAGCGCTACGTGTATGGCTTAGATGGAAAACTTGGTATCTAAAGGTTAAGATTAGCTCTGTAAATCTATAAATAGGTGGCTCTCTACCATTTCAATACACACGATCATTCTGTATCCTCTTCCTCCATGAATCTATTCTAAAATAAAAATATATAATAGGGAGATGTTGCTGACGCCTAGATCTATAGAGATAATTCAATATACAAGATCTGCATACAACAATAAAAGAGATAGAAGTGGACTTTTCTACAACGACATATATATAATAGATATAATCTCTTCTTCACCAAGACCCGCTGTGAGTTTCCTATTATTTTTAGATCCGATACTTATAATTATATCATGACAATTAAATAAAATTGGGTTTAGAACGTATAGTGTTTGTAAGATAATTGTAGAAAGCAATGTAATATACCATATTCTATGGAGTTAACCATATCTAGAGAGCAGTAGTAGGTACTTATTGTTATCTTACCAGAGAACCATACTAGTAAATTCTGTATATTTATAGTTCCATATATGTATGGAACTATAAATATAGAGAATTTACATAGTACGGTTCTCTGGTAAGATAATAATAAGTACCTAGTACTGCTCTCTGAGAGAGCAATGTAATATACCATATTCTATGGAGTTAACCATATCTATGATATAGTTAACTCCATAGAATAGGGTATATTACATTGCTCTCTTATACCTGTTCTTCACTGTTATTCACCTATGTCGTTATTATAAGTAAAATATATGCCTTTACCGTTAGATGATTAATTAGTTATGTGTATCTATCTTCCTTTTCCATATTTCTACCATTTTAGTTTATTTCCAGTCCTACGTGATTTTATTCTATTCTCCTTCCTCTATTTTTTTCCCATTTGTTTACGCTGAGCCAAGGCTTTTGAATGCCTAGGCCATGTCCGACTAAAGTTTGCATGTAGTTAAAAATTGGGATAATAATAAATGACATGAAAAGAGGAATTTTGGAATATTGTCAATTTGAGGACTTTTAGACTTGGGAAAGAGATAATATGCATATACTTGTACTTGCTGTAAATTGAGGATATGATAAAAAGGGGCAATATGCATAGAGTTGCACTTGATGTAAATTGGGAATGTAATAAAAAGGGATAATATGCATAGACTTGACACGCTGTAATTTGGGGACATAATTGAATGGAAGAGTATGAATATGTATGAACATGTTAGATTTGACTTAATACAGACATTAAGTAAAGTATGTAAGTACCAGATGTAGGTTAGATAAACTAAGTTACTTTAGTAATTATACATACATCTGGGCACGTGTTTTGGGGAAGGGTTGTACACGCATAATAACATGTAATATTACAACCACGCTTATTAGTAAACCTAAACCTGCTGGGTTAAACCCGATTATTAAGGAACTAAGAGGTTCCTCGTTCTGCTGTTGTATCGAGCTTTGGGACTCTTAAATCCTAGTTACTTGAGGGAACAAGCTTAGGGGGTCTGGCTTAGGTCAATCTTGCTTTGTGGAACCCATATCAGTCAGTATCCCTATTGGTATTTTGTTAGAGGGCCTTACACTAGGTAGGGGATATGACACGCTTTACTAGACTGGATAGTAAGAGGTTAAAATGGGGAAGGTGGGCACGGGCGCGTTCCGGCGGAGTCATAAGCGTGCATGAGTCCGATTTGGGAAACTAAGCCTCTGTAACACCAGTAAATAGGTCTGTGTTATATAAGTTGTCGGGTTAGGTAGTGAAACACCCTATTGTCGGGGTTGATACAGGGTATTTACGTAGTAAGGAGTCGATCACATGGGGTAGTAAGTAGGGTATACCTAATCCTTCCATTATTTAATTTGGGTAACAACTAATCCTGTTATGTAGTTAGGGCACACCTGATCCTGCTGTTTAATCCTATTGTTTCTGTTAAATTACTAGGTTATAGTATTGGTGTAGACAAAACTTGTTTTTAGGATATAAATAAGAAGCATTAGTCGATCACTGTTTATTCCTGGTATTCCTATTTATATTTTTCATCTTGTTTACCTGTTGCCTGATACGTTATTGTACTTTCTCATCGAGTCTTGTTTATCTGTCTTGGTATCTCTATTTTATACATATTTGAATATTACTGGAACTTGCCAGACTTTATGTCTGACCCTTTTGTTTCACTTCTTTCTTCCTTTCTCCTCAGTTTCTTAGAGTGGTTGCACTCCTCAACGATTAGGACTTTCTCTTTCAACTTGGATTTGGACTTTCTGAGATGTACCGCTTTGACTTACTTTCTACTATGTTATGGCTTGCTATGAAGGATATGGTTTTATATTATTTCACTCCGTTATTTTGCATTATGAGACAAATTTGAGATACTTGGTTTTTGATGTAACTAGTTTAATGATGTAACTTGTTTTGAAACGATGTTTTCTTTTCAATAATAAAATTGAAACTTTCCGGTACTTATTTTATATCTGTCTTATGAATTTCTGAAGGTTACAATATTGGAGAAAAGTTTTGAAAAAAATTGTTTTCAAAAGCAAAGTATTTTCAAATAAAAACCTGTTTTTGAAAAACATATTCCTACAAGCCATATTCAATATTCTCTCGATATCTTGTTGTATCTTTTGTTTCTTCTCCTTACAGCATGTTTGGTCACCCGATCTTCCCAAGGGCATTGACTACCGACATGGTTCCGTAGGTGTATTGAGGCTACGGCACTTGCCGGTGGACAAGGAGATGCCCCACCCCTAGCTGCAGTCACAGTGTAGCTCGACCTCTGCGAGTAGATAACTTTTCTAAGCTATGTAAAGACTTTTGCGCTATGGGAGGAAAACCATTGCGTGATACCGAGAGCTTTGTTGGGGCATGAAATTGGTTAAGAGAAATGGATAACGTGTTTGGTCTTTTTGAGCTTGATGATAGAAGGAAGATACAGTTGACCTCATAGAAACTGAAGGACGAAGCTTCCTTCTGGTGGGACGTAATGCAAGCAGGACACCCAATAGCTACTTAGGATGAATTTAGGTAGAGATTCGAGATGAAATTCTTATTTCAGGCAGAAGAAGGATTATAGATGGAGATATTCTTGGCTTTGAAGAAAGGGGAAATGTCTGTTAAAGATTTTGTTAATAAGTTTAATAAACCGGCGAGCTTTGGTCTGGACTTGGTGAATACACCACTTAAGAAGGATCTTAGGTTTGAGAGAGGGTTGAATCAGCCTCTCCAAGGACTTACATTATCTCATATATCGATGATGGCGACGTTTGAGAGATTGGTTGGCATGGCTCTAATGCATGAAGATGGAACGGATGAGAAAAAAGACAACAAGGCTGAGGAAACACAGGCTAAGGGTAAGAAAAAGAAACGGTGGCCCAAGAAGGGAGCATAAACGAATGGAGGAAAGTCTGATAAGGATCAGATCAAGAAAGATATCAAGTATCATGGTTGCAGAGCTATGGATCATTTTGTGAAAGACTGTAGAAAGACAAAGAGACCCTGCTTTAATTTTGGTCAAGTGGGACACTTCAATAAGCAATTCCCTAGCAAGTCAGAACAAGGGACATAAACATCTGGACAAGTACATGCTCTTGAGTTTAGTGGACCTGATCGAGGTCGGAAAATCACAGTTGAAGGTTTGATTTCCCTTTTTGACTATCCTATTTGAACCCTGTTTGATTCAGCTGCTTCACATTCATTTATCTAGTTCTTTAGTAGATAGTCTAGACCTTAATACTAGTACAGTCTCTGATCCTATAGTCGTCTCAAACCCCATAGGAGGTACGACTCATTTATCCATGATATGTAGGGGTTTGAGAATTTCTATCTTGGGCGTCAAGTTTGAATGCGGCGCAAAAGTGCTGGACTTTATGGGCTATGATTTAATTCTAGAAATGGACTGGTTAGACATGTATGATGTTATTCTTGATAACGAAAAGAGAGTAGTTGGACTTCTTACTTGCCATGGTAGAACTCTCAAAATTTCCTGTAACCCACGGGGGTCGGTGATGCTCAGTTTCCTAGATTCGCTTGATACTTCTGTTAACGATTTACGATCCGTACCCATAGTCAGGGATTATCCGGGCATGTTTAACGAAGTTAACGGACTACCTCCAAGGTGTGAGATAGACTTCCAGATTTATATGGTGGAGAATGCTAAGACAATTGATTTATCGGTGCACCACATGGCTCCTAGAGAGAGGATGGAGCTCAGCGAGTAAGTAGGGGAGCTATTCGAGAAGGGATTTATTAGGAGAAGCATATCAGAGTGTGGATCTCAAGTCGTCTTTGCAACTAATACGGATGGCTCACTTCGTCTATGCGTGGATACGGAGCTGAATAAGCTTACCAAGAAGAATAGTCACCCGCTTCCAAGAATTGACGACTTGTTTGATCAACTAGTAGGCGCATTAGTTTTCTTGCAGATCGATTTGGCAATGGGATTTCATCAGCTGAGGGTGGCAGAGAACGGTATTGATAAGACTGCATTTAGAAACCAGATGGTTTCTTTGAGTGGCTGGTTATGCCTTTTGGGCTAACCCATGCACCCGCCTATTTTTGGACTTAATGAGTAGGGTGTTTATAGAGTTTCTGAACAAGTTTATGGTGATCTTTGTGGATGACATTTTGATCTTCTCAAAGAATGAGGAGGAGCATGCCCAACACTTAGGAGAGGTTCTACGCACTTTAATATTACATCAATTCAAGGCAAAAAAATTATGTGTCAGTTTTGGAGAAAGGAAGTAAGGTGCCCAGGGCATGTGGTCTCCAAGGATGGGAAAGCAGTGGACCCCGCCAAAGTCGTCCCAGTTCAAGATTGGAGGGCTCCAAAGATTGCGATGTAGGTGAGAAGTTTTCTAGGGTTGGCGGACTATTATAGAAAGTTTATTAAGGACTTTGCAAGGATATCAGCCCCACTCACCCGATTAACAAAAAGAAGTTGACTTTTACATGGAGCATTGATTATGAGGTTGCCTTTCAGAGATTGAAAAGGGCTCTGACAACAGCCACAGTTCTGACTCTCCCCGATGGAAGCAAGATGTTCACCATCTACATAGATTCTTGTGGCACAGGGCTTGCTGCCATTCCGATTCAAGAGGGAAGGGTAGTATGCTATTGTAGCAGATAGTTGAGAGTTCATTATAAGAACTACCCTACCTATGATCTAGCGTAGGCTGCTATAGTGTTTGCATTGAAGTCTTGGCGACATTATCTACTTAGGGAGAGATTTGAGCTATACATAGATCATAAGTCGCTCAAATACTTATTCTCACAGAATGGTCTCAACCTAAGGCAACAACGGTTGATAGAGTTCCTAGCGTCCTACGACTTTGAGATAGCTTATACCTTGGGCAAGGATAATGTAGCGGCGGATGCGTCGAGCAGGCAGAGGATGACTTTGAGTCCTTTATTCCTAGAGAGGCAGAGCTTGGAGTATATCTCGACATATGATTTTAAGCCATCTACGGATTTCACATTGGGGTTGTTAGCATCATTGGAGGTGCGACCTACTCTATAGGAGCATATTGGATCTATGTAGCGGGAGGACATGTAGAAATCAACATCTTGGATAGGCTTGGTATAGGAGAGACTTCTAGTCACCTAGCTAGATACACTGTGGACGAGAAAGGGTGGTGCAATAACCCGCCCGGAATGGGCCTAAATTTTGACCCAAAAAAGGCCCATCAAAACTTAGAGGCATTCTAAACGGGTCATTGGTTCTTGTAAGGAATTACATTTTCACATATAATACATATATATACTTCAAATGGAAATCTCACAAAGGGAAAAGAGAAAATATAATACTGAAATAAGATGTACCACTATATTTAAAAATCACAGAATTCCAAAACAACAATTAAGCTTACATCTATTCCATAGGTACATCAAATAATTCATTCTCAAATGTTTTCATAAGAAGTAAAGCAATAACAACTAATAGTAGCATGACGACTTCGTTTTCTTCATCTCCCGTCTTGATTTCTTCTAAGATTCCAAATAAAAGTATCCTTGATTAGGCAGAGAATGAAGGCAGCCCAAGACCATCAAAAATCGTATGTCGATAAGTGAAGGAGTGAACTTGAGTTTAATGTTGGAGATTCGACATTCGTAAAAGTATCCCCTCTCCTTAGCACATAATATTTTCTGCATTTTGCTGTCCAAATTCATTTTCTTGTAACTTCTTCATACTTTAACCGTTTTCAGCATATTATATATGACAATGAATTAGAATTTCGCCATGAATAAAAATAAAAGATTTCCGTAGACAAATTCCTAAAGATGAAAAATCTCATTTTCCAACCTTATTATTAAATTATTTTATTTCTATTTATTATTAATATTTATGTATTTTACAGGGTGTTACAGGTGGTTAAAATGAGATGAAAGGCTATGTGTCCCTAGGATTGGGGAATTGCTAAAGGTAGTGCTTGAGGAAGCTCATCATTCTCGGATGACTATCCATCCGGGTGGTGACAATATGTATCGAGACATGAAGAGAGTTTTCTTTTGGACTGACATGAAGAAGGATATGGCAGAATTTGTAGCTCGATGTTTGACTTGTCAGAGAGTAAAGGCCGAACAAAGGAAACCTAGCGGATTGCTTTAGCCCTTGGATGTCCGACAATGGAAGTGGAAGAGTGTCTCTATGGATTTAATAGATGAATTTCCCAGATCGAGGAAGGGCAATACAAGAATTTGGGTGATAGTGGACAGACTAGCGAAGAGCACTCACTTTATTCCTGTCAAGAGTAAGAGGATGACACCTTGGCTAGCATCGGTATATCTTCGAGAGAGTCCGACTTTATAGGGTACCTTCTAGTATAGTAATCGACCGTGTCCCCATCTTCACTACTGAATTCTGGAAGTGCTTATAAGGGGCATTAGGTACACAACTACATTCGAGAACGACATACCACCCTCAGACCAATGGACACACCGTGAGGGTGAATAAAGTTCTTGAGGATCTTCTGAGACTGTGTATCCTAGACTTCCGAGGGACCTGGGAGGAGCATCTCCCATTGATTGATTTTTCCTACAACAATAGTTATTAATCGAGCATAGGCATGGCACCCTTCAAAGCGTTATATGGACGACCTTGCAAATCGTTGACTTGTTGGGTGGGAGTCTACGGATAGACTTCTACTTGGACCTGAGACTGTTCAAAATACTTCCAAGAAGATTGATCTTATCTGCCGAAGAATGAAAGCAGCTCAGGATAGGGAAAATCATATGCCGATAAAAGGAGGACCGACTTGGAATTTTATGTGGGAGATATGGTCTTCATTAAAGTTTCACGGCTGAGGAATGTAGTTCGCTTTGGCTCAATAGGTAAGTTGTCCCCGGGATTTGTACGGCCATTCCCTATAATGGAGAGGTAAGTCAGATGGCCTATAGGATCAGACTATCAGACAGACTAGTAGGCGTACATGATGTATTTCATGTTTCCCACTTGAGGAAATGTTTACATTATGCGGCAGAGATAGTGGTTCCAAGCACACTTGAGGATGTGGAAGTTGAGATGGAAGCGTTGATGAAAATAGTTCCCACTCATATTCTTGGATCAGAGGTTAAGAAGCTACGCAACAAAAAAATTAGATTGGTGAAGGTACAATGGGGAGTAGACTGCAAAGATGCGACGCAGGAACCCGAGGATAGGATTCACGCTTCTTTCCTTTTTCTTTTTGAGAGTATGTTGTCAACTTCTTTTCCAAGCTTTTACTTTGCATTTGCTTCTATCATTCAAGTATGTTTATCATATCGTTTAAACCTTTGATCCTTAGGTAGAATCCAATGGTTGAAAACATGTGTTTGAGACATGTTATGATTGATGGTTACAAGCGGATGTAATTGGTTGCTCGTGGATGCATATACACACACTAGATACTAGATCGGCTCAAGAACTTACATATTGCATATGGATATGTGTGCATTTTAATCTTCTATGGATGGAAATGGGTGAATCATTATATGTAAGTTGCATTTTGATGAATGATTGTGCACACGTATAGAGTTTATTTGTTATAATAGGGTTATTTGTATATGTCTTAGATGCATTGCAAGAACATATATTGCATTAAGGAGGTCAACTGAATTAGTCAATAGCCTGATTTTCACATTAATGTAAAGACCTATACACACAACTTTGCATATGTTCATACAAGCATTAGAAATCCTTAAGGACAATGGATGTCAGTGGATGATGGATGAGTAGATGGTTGTTAGAATAACAACATTCCTCTTAGCTTAGAGATTTCGAGGATGAAATCCCTAAAGTAGGGGAGAATTTAATATACTATAACCATACTGTAAAATAATAAAATTGGTATTACTTAATTAAATATTCAAAATTAAGTAAAACCAACATTACTCTTTCATTCATCTCGGAATTCTTGTTCAGATGGACCCCAAGTTTTCGTAAATCGTACGACGTAGGAAGAAGTTATGAGTATAAGAAGTTTCTATACATATAAGAAGATTATATATGCATAAACTTAGATTATTTCAAACTAGAAATCAAAGCACGGGAACCAACGTTCATGGGGCGACCCATACCCTGTCTGGGTCGACCCTTGGGTCGACCCACAAAGATCCACGTCGGATTCCAAATTCTGTAAATAGACTGCTTTGTTAGCTAGGTTTGTTTGCTAACTCAGTGCTACGTATATGACTTAGATTGAAAAACTAATTTCCAAAGGTTAAGATTAGCTCTGTAAATCTATAAATAGGTGGCTCTCTCCCATTTCGATGCACACGATTATTCTTCATATCCTCTTCCTCCATGAATTTATTCAAAAATAAAAATATATAATGGGAGATGCTGCTAAAGCCTAGATCTACAGAGATAATTCAAAATACAAGAACTGCATACAACAATAAAAGGGGTAGAAGTGGATTTTTTTTTCTACAATGGCATATATATATAAGAGTTATAATCTCTTATTCACCAAGACCCTTTGTGAGTTCCCTGTTATTTTCAGATCTGATACCTAGAACTATATCATGATAGTTAAACAAAATTAGGTTTAGAACATACAGTGTTTATAAGATAATTTCTATATCTATTCTTCACTATTATTCACATGTCGTTATTATAAGTAAAATATATGTCGTTACAGTTAAATGATTAATTAGTTATGTGTACCTATCTTCCTTTTCCCTATTTTTACTGTGCTATTTTGTTTCCAGTCTTTCCTATATGTCTATGTGATTTGATCCTATTCTCCTTCCTCTTTTTTTCCTTTTGTTTATGCTAAGCCTAGGCCTTTGAAAGCCTAGGCCATGTCTAATTAAAGTTCGCGTATAGTTAAAAATTTGGATAATAAGAAATGACATGAAAAGAGGGATTTGGGCATATTATTAATTTGAGGACTCTTTGACTTGGGAAAGGGATAATATGCATATACTTGTACTTGTTATAAATTGGGGATGTGATAAAAAGTGGTAATATGCATATAGTTGTACTTGTTGTAAACTGGGAATGTAATAAAAAGGGATTATATGCATAGACTTACACACGCTGTAATTTGGGGACATAATTAAATGGAATATTATGCATATGTATAAACTTGTTAGATTCGACTTAATACAGACATTAAGCAAAGGACATGTTAAAATTACGTAAGTACCAGATGTAGG
This sequence comes from Allium sativum, assembly GCA_030737875.1. Lineage (NCBI taxonomy): Eukaryota > Viridiplantae > Streptophyta > Magnoliopsida > Asparagales > Amaryllidaceae > Allium > Allium sativum. The sequence goes on from CM060913.1 coordinate 43,811,243, forward strand.
TTAGGTAAACTAAGTTACTTTAGTAATTATACGTACATCTGGGCATGTGTTTTGGGGAAGGGTTGTACATGCATAATAACATGTAATATTACAACCATGCTTAGTAAACCTAAACCTGTTGGGTTAAACCTGATTATTAATGAACTAAGAGGTCCCTCGTTCTGCTGTTGTATCGGGTTTTGGGACTCTTAAATCCTAGTTACTTAGGGACACAAGCTTAGGGGTTTTTGCTTGTGTCAATCTTGTAGTGTGAAACCCAGATCAGTCAGTATCCTTGATGGTACTTTTATAGAGGGCCTCGCACTAGATACGGACCAGAGCACACTTTACTAAAATGGAGAGTAAGAGGTTCAAATGGGGAAGTGGGTATGGTAGCATTCCGGCGGAGTCATGAGAGTGCATGAGTCCGATTAGGAAACTAAGCCGTTGTAACACTAGTAAATAGGTCTGTGTTATATAAGTTGCTGGGTTAGGAGTGATACACCCTACTACCGGGGCTGACACATGGTATTTACGTTGTAGGGAGCCGATTGCATGGGTAGTAATTAGAGTACACCTAATCCTGCTATTTTGTAATTAGGGTAACACATAATCCTGTTATTTAATTAGGGTATACCTAATACTGCTGTTTAATCCTGTTGTTTCTGCTAAGTAATTAGGTTTACGCCTAATACTATTATACTAGTATTAGTGAAGATGATACCTATTTTTAGGATATAAATGAGAAGAATTACTCAATCACTGTTTATTCGTGTTATTTCTTTTATCATGTTCATCTTGTTTACTTGATGCTTGATACATTACTGTACTTTCTCATCCAGTTTTGTTTTTCTATCATAGTATCTCCATTTTATGCATATTCGAAAATCACTAGAACTCGCCATACTTTATGTCTGACCCTTTTGTTTCCGCTTCTTTTTTCCTTTCCCCCTCGGGTCCTCAAAGTGGTAGCACTCCTAAGTGGTTAGGACTTCTCTTTTAGCTTGGATATGGACTTTCTAAGTTGTACTGCTTTGACTTACTTTCTACTCTATTATGGCTTGCTATAAGAGATATTGTTTTATATTATTGCACTCTTTTATTTTTCATTATGAGACAAAATTGAGATACTTGGTTTTTGATGAAACTGTTTTAATGATGTTATCTATTTTGAGATGATGTTTTCTTTTCAATAATAAAATTAAATTTTTTAGACTGCTTAATTTTATATCTGTCTTGTAAATTTCTGTATTGTTTACCTATTGCGCTTCACAAAACTTAATGCATTATCTTATGTGTGACATTAACAGATGTGGGGAATCACACTAGGAATTTGATTTATCATTTCTAATATCTTCCTAACGTATTGTGATAATTTTGGATCCTTAGTCTGATATGTCTACTTGAGCTGGTTTACCACGAGCTGAGAGTCATTGAAAACTTGAATTTTTCAGAATCTGGCACTCTTTTTACCAAAGTCAACCCCGCCACTACCATTTCATACTCTGCTACATTATTAGCGAAAGGAAATCCTAAATTCATGACGTAATGTAACCGATGCCCATACAGTGTTATAATAACATGTCCAACATAGTCCCCTTTCTCACTAGACGCTCCATTGACGAACAATTGTCATTTCGGCTTTAAATCTTTTTCCTTCTCTGATTTTTGTCCGATAAATCTAGCACATTTGTTTATAAAATTAGCTAAAGCCAAACCTTTTATCATTGTTCATGGTTTGAATTTAATATCATACTAGCTCGATTCCCCAATTTACAAGTCTTTTGGAAGTTTCTGGTTTACTAAATACTTACTTAAGAGGTAGCCTTGTTAGGACCTTGATAGGACCTACTGAAATATAAGCGTAATTTTTATGCAGTCAAAATTAACCTATAAGCCAACCTGTCAATAATCGGGTAATGGTTTCAACGTCCTTTAGCATTCTACTTATGTAACAAACCTTGAGTTGAGTGTCGTTTTCCTCGCATATAAGGACTGAACTAACGACGAATTTTGATACCGCCAGATAAAGATATAAGGTTTCTTTATCTTTTGGACTTGACATTATAAGGTTTTTTTTCAAATGATTTTCGGCTTAAGGATGGATCGTCGGCATTCCTCTCCCCATTCAACATTCTTCTTTTTCTTAACTACATCAAAGATTAATGCATTTTTATCAGTAGCTCTTGAAATGAACCTACTTAAGGCTGCCGCCTTTCCATTAAGACTCATTGTATCCTTGTTTATTTAAGGCTCTGCCATTTCTCTTATTGCTTTAGTTTTCATGCGCTTGCTTGTATCCCTTGTTCACTTATGATATAACCAAGGAATTTTCCAGAATGAACATCAAAATGGCATTTCTAAGGATTCAATTTCATTTCGAATTTTCTCATTACCTCAAATATTTCGCTTATATCCTTTAGATGATCTTCTTCTCCTTGAGACTTCACGAACATATCATTAACATCGACTTACATGTTCTTCCTGATTTGTTCGTAAAACATCCTATTCACAAGCCTTTAGGAAGTTGCTCAGGCGCTTTTTCACCCGAAAGGCATTTCTTTATAACAATACGTTCCATTGTCAGTAGTAAAACTGGTATGCTCATCATTAAGTTTGAACATGAGAATCTAATTATACCCTGAATATGCATCCATAAGTGACAATAATTTGTGCATACTTTGGAATCTACTAGTTGATCTATTCTTGGCAGAGGATAATAATCCCTTGTACACGCCTTATTTAGGTCCGTATAGTCAACACATGTCCTCCATTTTCCATTGGACTTTTTCACTAAAATAGAATTTGTCAACACATGTTCCCCAACCCTTCTTTGTTAGGAAATTCACCATTAAATACTTAGGGGAAACGAAAAAAATCTACTTCATCTAGCGCGCGACGTCCAAAGAAAACGTTGTAGATGGAGGGTTGGTTGATAGTGACGAAGAAGGCTTTGAAAGCGTGACAGCAGGGTGAGAGCCCTAATTGAACCTTCAGCTTTATTTGGCCAATAGGCGTTGAACCTTTATTGTTAGATCCGAAGATTGGCTCAGGACTTAGTTCCACATTCTCCCCTGGAATATTCATGTGGTCGAAAGCATATGTTTGAAAATAACATTCACGGCACTTCTTGTATCAACCAGTATTTTTGCTACTACGACTGTCCTATTTGAGGGGATACCATAAGCAGATCATTATGAGGGTGATGAATTCCTTTTTGAAGTTCTTTCGGTGTTTAAACCAATGAATGCGTATGGATCCCTCTCGGGGGACAATCCGGGACCCCTTTTTGGATTGAAATGATCTCTTATTTAGCTTCCTTTGTATATATATCAGCTTTTAGAACTTTGACTATTTCTCGCTACATGCAGGCCTCCATGGATTATGTTAACATAATTTACATGGGGACTCATATTTTTCACATTTCCCCTTCGACAGTGTTAACCATAGTTCCAATAGAGGGTTTCGAAAACTCCCTATTATCTAGAGGAACACATTGGGCATTCTAGACAAATGTTTGCAGTTGTCCCTCTCGAATCAGCTTTTGAATAATTCTAGCTAAGACTTTGCTTACCCTGTGATAACTATAGTAATTGTCACTTTTCTTGGGTTTTGGGTTTAATTAGGCTTTGAGAGGATTAGGGAAAATTACTTTTCCTCTCACCACGTAAATAAAGGCTATAGTTTTTTTAATGCCACTGAATTGCTGTCAGGCTATGCCTATCATACTCACTTGTTGTTCCAATCAAATCCTGGTTTTACTCTGTCACTGTGTTCTGCTTTCTTCTTGGCATGATAAATTTCATCCATTCAATTTGTCACCATGAAAATGAAAGTCATATAGGCTTTCGGCTTCATTTATCATGAGTCCCTTTAAAAGGGTGTATTATTCTGAAGTCCTGCATGGACAATGATTATTTTTGACTCATCACTCATCCTCTTGCTCTTATTGCTTCAGCATTAAACCTTTTTAGATACCCTCCTAGAAATTCCCCTGGTTGATGCTTGATGTTTGCCACTGTTGTATAGTGCATAGTGGAATCTTTGCTATTGCATAATTAGTAGCAAACTTATAATAGAACTGCCTCTAGGAGTATATGATGTTAACTTGGTATTGTCAATACCATTTGCAGCAGCACCATGCAAAATTACTAGGAAAAGCTGACAAAGAACAGCTTCGGAGGTGTTGTACAAATCCACCTAGCTATCAAAGGCCACTAGATGATCATCAGGATATGTAGTTCCTTAGTATTTAATCATTGATATTTTGAATTGCGAGGGGATAGTTGTAGACATGATATCGTCAATGAACGGAGCAACCCTTTCATTTATGTTCGCTTCTACATCATATGTCTGTCTTCCCCTTGCATTGAGCGAACCTTTCACCGCTTTTGCTATTAATTCCTTGACGTAAGCATCTTTGTCAGGGTAATTCCTTTAGTGGGGTGTATACCCTTCGGTAGTGGAGCTTCTGGACTGCTCCGCCTTACTTTGCAAATTTTCATGATAATCAACCTTTGCATTCTTATTCCTTGACGGTTCGTTCTTCTAGTCCTCAAGTTGAGCTTTGACTCCTTATTCTAATATTCATCCGCCTGGACTACATTCTTTGCATTACTTTTAATTTTAGCTTACTTTTGAGCAAGCAAGTCATTTATTAGTGCTTTCATCCCAGCAATTTCACCCTCCAATTGATTAATTTTTTCCATGTTTGTCTCATGATATTCTGTTTCGAAGGGTTCTCCTTGTACAGCATTTATTTGGTTGAAAGAATGAACAAGATTTTCCTCGACTCGTGAGCTATGAACTTCTTTTTCATTAATTGTGTCCAGCTTCTTTGATTTATTTTTCATAATTCCCCTACGTTCAACCAAATATGAAGATAAAATTAGTTTATATTAATTACGGGACTGGAGGTTCGATCCCTCCTTCTAGTGCCAAAAATATTAGCCACTAAGATGGCTAACATCCAAAATTAGCTTTAGACAAACAAGATGCTACCCATGAAATTGGGTAACGCCCTGGGACTTGTTCTCGCTATAGAGTTGAAATTCCTGTATCGTTCCTTTAAAGGATTCTAACATATGTTCTTTTGATTTTCAACCTATCCTATAATGTCAGACACTCTTGTGGTGAGTGATATCGATTTGAGAAAGAGATGATCTACAAAGGAAAATCCCACGAAGTGGGACTGTACTCTATATAAGCTTCCTTTACAGAGCTACTTCCATCAGAAACAGTAATCAGCTCGCCTTTTCAGGAGAGGTTACTATCACCTCTAGTGTAATCCCTCTTTTTAGCTTTTACATGATAGATTCGGGTGATTAAAAATAAGAATGTAGAAGATAAATCATACATGATCAGTTGTTAAGAAGGTTAACAACCATAATAAATCATGCTCCATTCTCTTAGAATTAAAACCAAATGCCAAATTCCTTGAATCTTTTTTATTGCTAGTTAGAAAAGCGAAATTATGAGAAATTGGAAAAGTTCCCTAATTCGATTTTGAAATTATGGCTTCACTCCACTATTTTAGATTACAAATTTTGAAAATAAGGAAAAAAAAAACCTTAATCTCGGCCTTTGAGGTTCAATTTATAGGAGCGGGTTAATTTCCCTTCATCTTTGATCATTTCAGTCAATCATTGCTTTGGAAGATTTTTCAAAGGTCATGCGAAGGCTCTCCTGGCATCGGCCTCTTTTCCTTGTTAGTTTTCTTCAGGATCTACTTCTTTGGCTTTGGTGCGAATAGTTGCGAGAGGCATAGGTGTATGCAAGCTCTCGACTTATGGTGGAAGATACCTATGGATCGGTGCTTTCTTCAGCATCAGCATATAGGGATCCAAGACCTATTTCTCTGATATTCGTCACATTTGGCGGACCTCTACTCTGCACTTTCCCTTTTTCCTTACAAGAGCGAGTTCATGTAGATGCTTCCGGGGTCCTTAACGAAGGGAACTCTTAGTTAAATACAAAAGAGACGATCATGCAAGAACTTTTGGATTTTTTGACTTCGTTTCAGGCTTTAACTTTGATATTAGAGGTTTCAAACCCGGATTCGTGGCCTTTGATGTTTATGCTAGTCGCGATTCCATAAACTTCGGAGATATGCATTGAAAGCCTTTCTTTATCTCTTTCGAGAGGCTCTACTGATAGGTGAAATGGGATAACCCCGAAAGTGAGGTTAGGAATGCACATGTGTGCTTCATGATGTCGTAAAAGATTTCTTGTTCCTTCTCCTTATTTTTAACTACCTTCGAAGAACCTCTCCTTAGATTATGTCTTTCTTTTACATTGCTCGAACAAGTTTCGGGTTAACAGTGTTTCCAAAATGTTTTCAGGGATTTACTCCTTCGGGATAAACAATGTCTCTAGCTTGGAACATCTGGACAAAAATTGGAAAAAGTTTCTATATCCTATGGTAGGTTTATAGCACCTTTATTCTCATTGGCCCTTTAACCTTGGCCTCCCTCTTTAGGCTGAACATTTAGCATATCCATTATTTATGCTACTTCTGCAACCAATATTTTTTCTTACACTCTTTCTCTCCATACCTTATGTCCTTCTTCTGTAGATAAACTTTAGTAAGATACCAAAGAGTGACCCTAGGAATGTAGGGGAATATATATATATATATTAATATAATATAAATACATCATATTTCCTTATCCTAGCCCTTAGAATATTTCTATGATCTTTGGGTTTTAGTTTGAAAATCCTTGTAGAAACGGAACATCTTATCAAGTTAATGCATATTCAAATTACTCTATCACTTATAATATATGTGCATCCATATTATAATTTAGTTAAAAATTTGGAATCAAACTTTGGGTTTCAAAATCATATCACTTGGATTTAAACAAAGTTTCATTTTAAATCCAAACAATTATTCTTGGTAGAAATTCTTTCTTAGAAACTTGAAAACGAACACCAATAATGATGCAGTCATCATCAGAATTATTTTCATGTGACCGAAGTAAGATATATGCTTTTAATCTCTTTAAAATCCATTTGCTATTATAAAGCCTTTTAAAACAATCGCAACATTCCCTTATAAATCTTGAAAAACCAATTTCAACTTCACTGGAAATTCATATTCTTCCATTCTCAACTGAAATCCATTTCCTATTTGTAAATCTCATTTATAAATTACTCTTACATAATTCTAATTCTACATAAGACAACTTGACCTAATTTCTTTCTTGTTTATATTCACATTAAACACTTACTTAGGGTAAACTCTTACCCGACATCGTCATTGAATGTCATAAGTCAAATCGTGAAGCTGAACTCACACGATATTCATTTCCAATGTTTTCCTCATTAAAAATCTACCTGGCCAATGCAATAGTTGATAAGATTGCTCTTATCTAAACCAAGTAGTTAACAGACATAAACTGGTTGAGCACAACTATAAATACATCAACACTAGTCAACGCTCGAAAGTAAGCATGACTTATCAAACAATAAATGATAATAATTAAATACCATTATTTCTTATCAAACCAAACTAATCATGCATAAAAATAATTTTAGTTTGAAAATTCCTTTATATATAAAACCTTAGTACAATAATTTCATTTACCAACTCTTTAAAACCATATTGTGTCAATTTGTCGTGTTCAAGTGTTTAGAAACCGCTACCGACAACACCGGTCGAACACATCAATTTGTAAAATATATACCACTCGACAGATAAAAGGCATAATATAATACTTTTTATAACACTAACAAGCACGCGCTCTCATATATTTATGCATTCAAAATCAAAAATGGCATTTCATTATCTTATCTCTTATTGAGTTACGCCACAGAGCCAAGGTTATCGCTTAACCTTCAGCTCTAATACCAAGTGTAACAAATGGGAAACTCGATGCCTGAATTTCCATACAAGTACATCATCTATATTCAAGTGCCTAAACTCAATTGTAGAAAATCCAGAAAGTTAGAAAAAAAAGTTAGAGGGTGAGAAAAAAGAAAGAAAGTTTAGAATAGAAGAAAAAGAAGATGAACAAAAACATATTAGAATTAGAAAAATTAGAATCTCACTACGGAATGAATAAAATATAATATATCGATAATATTTACACAAAGAGAAAGCAATACATACACATGAATAGATAGTTAGAGTAAACAACTAGATCAGCATGTATGGTGATGACAATATGTCTGTATAATGGATGATAAATACAACACACATAGCAGAAACAAATTGATACAGTAAATACGAGAATACGTCTCGAGTCTAGCTCCTCTCCTGCAGTCCAAATAAATCCAAAACAAACCTAGAAAATATATGTGGTCTGACCCGAGCACATTTTGAGGGAATGCAAAAAACACCCGTATCAGTCTAGAATATTTAACGGTGAGAAAACTCACATCATAAATATCTTGCTTAATATTTAAAAATCATTTTTCAAAAGAATGGAACTCTCGTAAGATATGACCACACATAAATATGGAATGTCGTTTTCCCTTAGATACCCAAAACACTTCTAGAAAATCCCATGATAAGATAATAATGTCTAAAATACAAATGCATATCAATTAAGTAGAATTTTTTACATTTATTAAATTCCAACATATTTGGTATACAACTAGAACCATAAAAGGCTCGTATTGGAGTTTGGATTTCCATACAATGATAAGGCACCAGGTACCACTATCGTTGTACCTTTCTAGATAAGCGTACTGAGAGCCTCGCATGGACTAGCTGAAAATCTGGACCATCCCAAACCCCTCTGGATTATTCCCAATATTTCACCACATTGGTTATAATTGACAACTAAACCTTAGCATACAATAATCAAAATGGTCATCTGTTTTAGATTGGGTGGTGACAGAAACCCTAAATGGGAATTACCCAGCTAGCCTTGAAGCATATCCCATATTCTAGCCAATAATGCTTGATGAGACTAGAGGCTACATTTTCACCTTTCATACATGTCATATATCCATCTTTGAATGCCACATCGTTGTCCTGTCGATCACTAATTGACATCCAGAAAAATACAACCTCCGAGCTCATACATTTTAGATAAGGGTGTTAAGCTAAGAGAAGTTGTCTTCTCCGCTGCCAAAACAGATGCATATTTGTAAAAATCAACGTATGTGATCTAAGAAATGCAACGTCAGACATCCGTCTATTCAAGTTGTCTAGGAGAAGGACAAACTAAAGGTACTCTTTTACTATGTCCTGTCGGGATAACCCCTAGGATTAGTAACCTGAATTCCTCGCATCATGCAGAACCCCAGAACGTAAGGACTACTACTACAAGTACAATCGTGGTAGCTAACCGAGACATCAGCAAACGGCCCTTTCCAGTTTAAGGCCTATGCCTTTAAATCATCTTTATGCGCATAAGCATACCCACAAATTTAATTTGAACACAATATCTTTTCGAAGTGATCTGGGATCTAGTTAAAATCTTGATTCCTCAAATCAACATGTTATAAGTTAAAAGGGAATTTATTGATAGTTGATTCTTTAACTATCAATCTATAGTTGTATAGTTAAGTACATTAGTAGCACAAACTCTTTAAATTAATTAAAAGCATTCATTAAAATCATTTCATCGATTCTTAAAAATCGATTCTGTAACACTCCACCTCCGTTAAGGTCACTCGCTAAGGGAATGCCTTAACTTCGATGGAGCGTTTTTAGTAGACAAAACAAAAATTTACAAGATAGATAAAGTAGTACTTGAAAAAATTATAACTTTATTACAACAGAAACAGAAATTAGTTTGGTTGCATCTTTCAAAATCACAATATCGGAATTCAAGTACAAAAATATCGGTCTTGTACAAAAGCCTTCAGAATGCATAGTTTTTAAAGCCAAAATCCCCAACTTAAACTGCCATGGAAAGATAGAGTCAAAGCCAAGCAATACTTCAAACACTTCAAGAAAAGAGAATCTGAATCAAGCTCCTATGTTTCCACCCTAAGCACCTAAGGGGGGGGGAGAAAAGAGGAGAAACAAACTAGTTCAGACATAAGTCTGGTGAGTCCAGTGACTTTTAGCATATAAAAAGATAATAGTATCATGACATGTAAATAAAACTGGATGAGAGATAACCATAACAGGAATAGCAGGTTAATAGAAGAAACGGAATGATATAGGTTAAGCTAAGCTTCTTACTTAGTTTTCACTTCTCTGCACAAATACTAGTATAACAGGGTTAGGTGTTACCCTAATGTCTAAACTGAAACAGAATCGAAACAGAATAATCTATACAGAAACAGAATGCTAGTAATGGGCCTTCACCACCCCAACAGACAGAAGGTACATAAGCAGGATACTAATAATGGGCCTTTACCATCCCAACAGACAGAAGGTACGGAAACATAATACTAATAATGGGCCTTTACCACCCAACTAATGGGCCTTTACCACCCCAACAGACAGAAGGTACGGAAACAGAAACGAAAACGGAATCAGAGACGGAAACAGAATAATGCCTATGGAAACATAATGTTGGAATTAGGTGCACACTAGTAATGGGCCTTTACCACCCCAACAGACGGTACCACGCAGAAACAAACAGGTGTTACCACCCAACAGAAACAGATGGTACCAACAAAAACAGACAAAACTAAGTGTACCCTAAGTCCTACCACCAAGTGATCGACTCCCTAATACATAAATACCCTATATCGGCCCCACGGTAAGGTGCATCACTCCCTAAAGTGGCAACCTATTGGCACAGACCTATTTACAAATGTCACGGTGTCTTACATCCTCAGAGTAGACCAGATCCATGCACGCACATGACCCGGTTGGAACGCGCCATCAACACCCCTCGCCATTATCAGAATGAACCACTTATAATTAGTTCAGTAAGCGTGCCCGGACCCCTACATAGCGTGGGGTCAAAGTTTTGATACTAGAAAGGGTTACTGACTAATATGGGTTCCGCACAATAGATGACACATGTAATTTCCCTCCTAACCTTGTGTCCCCAGACTAATAGATTTCAGATTAACTTGTTTACAGATTTCAGACAGAGTTCAGAGTATTAGTTCGCAGATCAGACAATCAAGTTATCAAGTTTTCAGATTAACAGATCAGATGTACGGATTTAACAGACTTACAGATTGTCTAACTTTGTATTGGGCCTACAGATTCACGAAACGGGTTTATTAGATTCATCAGTCCAGTTGGTTTAACCCTATCCACCCAACACGTTTTTAGCCACCACATTTCTCTTAAATTTGCATTAATTAAATATTAATGCATAGACCTCTCACATTAGGTCGGTAGCTTGTGGCCGCTGGATGTGCTGGGAGGTTCCGGGCAGACTTCTGCCATAAGCCAGACCTAACCTTGTGTCTAAGCATATTTATGCCTACGACCTATCACATTAGACTGATAGCTTCTGGTTTTTAGTTAAGCCGGTTGGTTCAGGGTATGCTTCTACCGCAAACAGAGTCTAACCTCGTGTCATAGCCAATTTATTCCAATACGGATTATACATATATCAGACTAATTATGTCCATTTAACAGATTAAATTTCTTTATAGGTTACAGCAGATTAATGAAATTTAGATGTTTTACTCAATCTTAGATCAAGCCTATGGATTTTCATACCCAAATTACAATTATTTAACTTTCAACAGATTAGGAAATTCAACAGATAATAGATCTAGAAGATTAGGCGATTCAACAGGTTTAGCAGATAACAGATTTAGCAGATTAGGCAATTCAAAAGATAACAAATCTAGCAGATTAGGCTATTCAACAGATTTAGCAGATTACAGATTTAGCATATTAGGCAATTCAACAGATTTAGCAGATAATAGATTTGGAAGATTAGGCAATTCAACAGATTTAGCAGATAACAGATTTAGCAGATTAGGCAATTCAACAGAATTAGCAGATAATAGATGAAACACCCCACCTCCGTTAAGGTCACTCACAAAGGGAATGCCTTAACTTTGGCGGAGGGTTATTGGTACAAGACACAGAAAAATTTAAAAAACAGATACAGCGAAAATCAAACATTTATTGCATACGTGGTTCAATACAAAAGCATTATAGCAAATTGTCTCAAAATAACTTCCAAAACATTACACCATAATTTCTGTTTTGATTATTTAATAAAGAAGCATAAATCATAAATAAAACTGCATAAATCCCCAAGTGTAGCATCCAAAAGCCATAGCCAATGTAAGAGAGTCCCAATCATACATTTACTTTCTTGAAGCTTGCAAAGAGTCTGATTAAGCTGGAGTATTCCCTCCCTGTGGACCTGGGGGGAAAACGGAAGAAAAGAGGATGAAGGAAAACGGGTTAGACAATAAGTCCGGTAAGTTCAGTGATTACTAGTATTTAAACAAGGAAAGAGATCATGACAGTAATAACAGAACATAGGACAATACCCTAATATAAGATGAACATGTGATCGCACCCATTACTATAGTCTCTGTACCTACTAACCATTGGTTCAACCAGCCTCATGTGTTCATAACAAACGATCCCCTTAATGATCGACTCCTACTCGCATGCATTCATATCCTGTCATTCGTCCCCGCTTGACTGTAGCTACCTGTGCTGGTCCGACCATGGGATGTATCAGTCCCTCTGGTGGCAACCCAACACGATTCAAGATGCACAGTGTATACTATTGAAGCCCAGTGCCTGCTTTTTCCACTCCGGAGTACGTACACGCATACTCCGTCGGAACCTACACTGATGCACCAACCGCCGACGTTTTGACTGCTTATAATCAACCAGTAATCCTGCCCCACCCTGCCTAGTTCAGGGTACCATGATACATCTATGTGGGTTACTCCTGAAATGGGTCCCCGTTACTAGGGTTTTCTAATCAACATGTTTTTATGGTTAAGTGTCCAAGTTTACCTAACCCCACCCATCATTTTAGTTAACAGGTTGAATAGGTTAAGTGTTTCCCTAATTGACCTAACCCTACCAATCCTGACTTAGCTTTAATTTATTCATTAAAGCACCAACCACTCACATTAGACAGGTCTTGTTGTGGTCACTGGATTTGCCGGTCGGTTCCAGGCAGTTTTATACCACAACTTAGTCTAACCTCGGGTCCTTTTTGGGCTTGATGCACTAACCACCCACATTAGACATGTTTTGTTGTGGTCACTGGATATGTCGGTCGGTTCCGGGCAGGTTTACATCACAACTCAGTCTAACCTCGGGTTAGGCATATTCGTCTTTTCAAAATTCACATATTTTCTATATATGTTAATTCTTTGTGTAAATTAATTTTAGTTTACTCATGCCATAATTATCCTTTTAATTTATTGCTCAAATAAATGGTAAATCAAATATACCATTTTATGAACAAACCTATGCCATGAAATTTTCATGTTTCCCATCGCTACCTGTGAGAGTACGCATGAATCACATAAAGTATTGGGCTAGTAAATTAGCCCAAACCCACAATCAAAAAGGGGTAATAAACAAAGGACATGAAATAAACATAAAATAGCATACATTTAACTTATCACGTGTAACTTGGCATAGATGTATCATTAACTTAACTAAATAGGTAAAGGTGAACTTGTGACTAAGTTGGATCTAATTATCATGTAAACCTGATATGGGTCTAAAATGGAGGTTTAACATATAAACACAATTCTAAACCACAATTTTGCATATTGACTTGGGTATGTCAAAACATAAGAAATCTACTATAAACATATTTAAATCACAACTTAGCATGCTAACTTATGTGTGTTAAACATAAGAGAGCTACTATAAACATATTCGAATCACATCTTAGCATGATAACTATGTGTGTTAAACATTAGAGAGCTATCATAAACATATTCGAATCACAACTTAGCACGATAACTTATGTATTAAAACATAAGAGCGCTACAAATCGAAATTTTGTAACATAAATAGATTCAACTTAACATAGTTCTAGATATACATGAATGTTGATCTAACATATAAGCATGTGATTTAGATCGTAAACTTGCAAATAACCACTAAATTACAACATGACATGTTTCACCATTCTGTTGGCATGATAACTTCTTTACCCAATCATAATAGATTCCAATAACATACAATATGGTATGTTCATCATCACAAACATATAGGCATGATCAATCGCAATGGTAATATAAGATAAATGAGAATCAAACTTTATTTACCTTATACATAAGCATCATTCTATATTCGAATTGCAACATGTCATGATTTCAAAAAGAACATTTAAATCTACGTAATAACCAACTTACAAACTAAAAAAGGGATTCTTGATTTCTGAAATCTGAATTCTAAAATTGGTAAGCTCGCCTTTGGTGTAGATCATTGAATTTGATTACTTTTAGTTTGATTTTGATGTAGGCTTTTATCTTGTTTCAGAATTGAAAGCGGTGGCGGTTATTCCAAGTTCTCTACTGACGGCATGATAGTTCTAGGATTATTTTTTTGTGTGATTTTAGGTTAAGCATTGAGTTGTCTATATAGAATTTCAATTTAATTATAGGTATCGGATGAACCTAGGGTTAACCACAGCCATTCAGACCAGATCAGGACCATCCAGAAACCCTAGTGACTCAGCAGTAAGTCATCAGTCGTTCAAAATTCAGATATGGTCGGGGGAGAGGGGGAGGGGGTAGGTCGACCTGTAGGGGGGAGGTCGACACTAGGGTCGACCCCCTGGGCGACCTGGGTCATGGGCGGGATTTTTCCCGCACAGCCCGCTTCTGACTTCTGTTTTGAATTTTGATTCCGGTTTTGAGCTGTTTGAATTTATTTGAATTTCTGAAACTTCTGGAGGCCATAACTTCTTCATACGAAGTCCAATTCACGCAAACTTGGACTCTATCTCAAGCAGAATTCCGAGACGAACGCAATGGCATAACCCGTTTCCCTTAATTCTCACATTTGAAATTAAGTACTGATTAATTCTTTGCTATAACGTTAATAGAAAATTCAGGGTGTTATATTCTCCCTTCCTTTTTGGATTTCGTCCCCGAAATCTTCAAGTAGAGAAGAACTTATATCCTACCATCCAATCACCCATCTACTCAACCATCAAATACAGGCGTCCACTATCCTTAAAAGATTTCTAATGCTTCATGATCATATGCATAGTGTGTGTACATGTCCTTATCTAATGCCAAATCAGGCGGTCTACTGATTCAGTTGACCTCCTTAATGCAAATTATGTCAGTTCCATGAGTCCATTATGTATGCAATTTTCCTACTCAAAATTTCCTACATGAGTGCACAATTATTCATAAAAATGCAACGTCCATATGATAACACATCCAGTTTCAATCCATATACAAAAACATATATGCATATGCAATATGAAAGTGAATAATACCAAATGTGTGTGTATATGCATCCACGAGCAACCACTAGCAACCACTTGCAACCATCAACCATAACATGTTTCAATTACATGTTTACATCCAAAAGGTTTCTACCTATGGATAAAGGATAGGATCGAGGAGATACACCTTAAAAGATAGATACGAGCATAAACTTAATAAAAGAGAGATCAAAGATGTACCCTAAAAAAGAAAAGGGTAGGTTGCACGTATTCTATCCTCAGTTTCCCAAGTCGCGTCTTCCTCGGCGTCGCTCCACTGAACTTTGATGAGCTTAACTTCACGGTTTCATAGCTTTTTGACTTCTGTTCCCAAGATACGGGTTGTAACTCTCCTCGTAGTTGCTTCTCATTCAACTTCTACTTCCTCTAGCATGCTTGGTTCTACCACTTCCACAGACTCGTGTAAGCACTTCCGCAGGTGAGAGACATGAAAGACATTATGAACCCCAGCCAATCTTTCGGGAAGTTGTACCCTATAAGCCATCTTTCCAATCTTCTCGATGATAGGGAATGGCCCTACAAATCATGGTCCTAACTTTCCTGTGGATCCAAAGCGAACGACGTTTCTCAAAGGAGATACTTTAAGGAACACCTTGTCACCAACTTCGAACTCAAGGTCGGTTCTTCTTTTGTCTGCATAGAACTTCTGTCTATCTTGGGCAGTCTTCATTCTTCTTCGTATCAAGTCCACTTTCTATGAAGTTTCCCTAATCATGTCTGGTCCAAGTATGAGCTTGTCTGTGGACTCCCACCAGCAAGTTGGTGACCGGCACGGTCTTCCATATACAGCTTCGAAAGGCGCCATGCCTATGGTGGCTTGGTAGCTATTGTTGTAAGCGAATTCCACCAAAGGTAAATGATCCTCCCATGTACCTCCAAAGTCAAGAATGCATAGTCTCAAGAGGTCTTCTAATACTCTGTTGACTCTTTCCATCTGGCCGTCAGTTTGAGGGTGATAGGCCGTGCTTAGCCATAACTGTGTGCCTACAGCCTCTTGTAAACTCTTCCAAAACTTGCTCGTGAAGATAGGATCTCGATCACTGACTATGCTGGAGGGTATCCCATGGAGTCGAACTATCTCTTTAAGATATACGGATGCTAGAGATGGGGCAGTCCTTCTACTCTTGACAGGTATAAAGTGGAAGCTTTTTGTGAGCCTGTCCACTATTACCTAAATACTTGTGTTGCCCCTCCTTGACCTAGGCAACCCATCAACAAAGTCCATTGAAATGCTATCCCATTTCCACTGTAGGACATCTAGAGGATGAAGTAAACCTCCAGGCTTCTTCTGTTCTGCCTTGACTTGCTGGCATATCATGCACTTGGAGACGAATTCAGCTACATCTCTTTTCATGCCACTCCAAAAGAAAACCCTTTTTATGTCTTTGTACATTTTGTCTCCATCGGGTTGTATGGTCAACTTGGAATGGTGTGCCTCTTCGAGAACCTTCTCCACCAAATCCCTTGCTTGTGGGACGCATAATCTTCCATCCCGTCTCAACCATCCCTTATCATCGATGGAGTATCTATTGAGGTGACTCGAAGTCTCACCCCTAATCAGCTTATCTATTATCTCAACTAGCTGAGGGTCTTCACGTTGCGTGGCCCCTATTGAGTCCAAAAGCGTAGGCCGCACTTCCAATGTTACTAACAGGCCAGGTACAAATTTAGAGGAGGGCCTAAAGTCAAAGTTGGCTATGTACTCCAATTTTTTCCGTTCTACAAAGAGAGGGCTTAAGGTCAGTTTCTCTCCACTCAAGGCGTCTGCTACAGCATTGCCCTTGTCAGGAGTATAGGAAATCTCAAAATCGTATGAGGCAAGAAACTCCATCCATCTTTACTACCTCAAGTTGAGATCTTTCTGCAAGAAAAGGTATTTCAATGATTTATGGTCAGTATACAATTCAAATTTCTCACCTACGAGATAATGGTGCCAAGACTTAAGCACAAAAACGATGGCTGCCAACTCTAGGTCGTGGGTTGGGTAGTTTATCTCATGTACTTTCAACTACCTTCCACCCTAAGCCACTACCTTTCCTTCTTGCATCAGAACAACGCCTAGTCCCGTTCTGCATGCATCGTGTATACTGTAAACATCTTGCTTCCATCAGGTAATGTCAAAACAGGGGCTGTTGTCAGAGCCCTTTTTAAACGTTGGAAAGAAATATCGCAATCCAAGTCCCAAATGAAGGCTAGGTTCTTCTTTGTCAACCTTGTAAGTGGAGCTGAGATTTTTGCAAAATCTTTGATGAACTTTCGATAAAAGCCTGCTACCCTGAGAAAGCTTCGGACTTCGGTTGCATTTTGTGGAACCTGCCAATTTTGCACAACAACCACTTTTGCGGGGTCCACAGCTAACCCCTCTTTGGACACCACTAACTCCTTCTCTCCAGAAATGGCATTTGGAGAATTTGGCTTTCAACTGATGTGCACGTAGAGTATCCATGACTTCCCTTAGGTGCCGAGCATGCTCTTCCTCACTTTTTGAGAAGAACAAAATATCGTCCACGAAGACCACCACAAACTTATTGAGAAACTCCCTAAACACTCTACTCATCAAATCAACGAAGTAAGCAGGTGCATTTGTCAAGACAAAAGGCATGACAAGCCACTCGAAGAAACCATCCGGAGTTTTGAACGCGGTCTTATCAATGCTGTCTTCAGCCACTCTAAGCTGATGAAACCCGGTAGCTAAATCTAATTGGGAGAAAACCGATGCACCTACAAGTTGATCGAACAAATCATCTATTCTCGGGAGTGGGTGCCTATTTTTCTTAGTTAGCTTGTTTAGCTCCCTATAATCAACACACAGGCGAAGTGAACCGTCCGCTTTAGCTGCGAACACTACTGGAGCACCCCATTCAGAAATACTCCGCCTTATAAACCCCTTTTCTAGGAGCTCCTTAACTTGCTTGTTGAGCTCTTTCTGCTCCCTTGGAGCCATGTGCCTAACGGGTAAGGCAACGAGTTTTGCATTGTCAACGAGGTATATGCGGAAGTCTACCTCCCGCTTCGGGGTTAAGCCCTTTACCTCTTCAAATACATTCGAGTATTCACAGACTACCTTTATAGACTGCAAGTCCTCAACCGACGCATCAAGAGATTCTAGATAACTTAGCATAACAGAGTTCAGGGGATTACAAGAAATTTCAAGAGTGTTACCAAGGCGAGTCAGGATTCTAACCACTCTCTTTTCACAATCGAGGATGGCACCATTACTGGATAGCCAATCCATGCCTAGAATCAACCCATAGCCCGTGAAGCCCAAAACGTAGGCATTGCATCTAAACCCAACACTTAGAATAGATATTTTCAAATCCAAACATACCATTGACAAATAAGCTGAGCCCCTAATTGGATTTGAAACAACCAAGGGATCCTCTACTAAACTAGTGCCTAGGTGCAGAGGTTCAACTAAACAGCAGATACAAATGAGTGCGATGCGCCAGAATCAAATAGTGTACGAACAGGATGATCAAAAAGATAGACTAAACTTTCGACAGAAATATTTCTACCTCGCTCTTGCAGAGGTGCCGTGAGAGCGTGAACTTGTCCTCCAGACGATGGTCCAGCTCTCTGCCCTTGCTTTCTTGGGCAGTCCTTTGCCATGTGTCATGTCTCACCACAGTGGAAACAGCCACCCATCTTCCTTTTCTTCTTCTTGCAGTATTTGACCAGATGTCCAGGAATGCTATAGAAATTACACTTTCTCTTATCACGGGGTTTGTTGTTCTTCCCGCCTTTCTTTGATTCAGCATTCTTGTTCTGTGACCCCTCTACCTTCTTATCTTGAGGCACTTCCGCTTTTGCCTCTTTCTTGCCCTTGTCTTCCTCATGTAAGAGTGCCATGTCCACTAACCTCTCGTAAGTAGCCCCCATAGGAACATGGGTCATAGCCAGGCTGTGAAGTGGCTCATTCAATCCCTTGAAAAAACGGAGATCCTTCTTATGAGGAGTATTCACTAAGTCCAGTCCAAATCGGGCTAGCTGACTGAATTGGTTGACGTACTCTTTGATGGTCATACTTCCTTGCTTAAGAGACAAGAACTTTTCCAGCTGTAAACTTCGTTCAGATTGTGAGAGAAATTTCATCTCAAACCTTATTCTGAAATCCACCCATGTTTCAACTGGTCTTTCTGCGTTAGTGACTTCCCACCAATAAGAAGCTTCATCTTTGAGCAACCACACTGCCAACTGTATCTTCTTTCTAACATTCACCTCGAAGATATCGAATAGATCTTCAGTTTCTTTGAGCCAATTTCTTGCTTCTACGAATGATTCAGTTCCCTTGAAATATTTTTCACCCATGGCCCTAAAGTCTCTACAAATCTTTGAGAAAGCATTTGCATGCGAAGGAGGAGGAGGAACCGCTGCAGCTGGAGGAGGAGGAGGAATATTTGTTGGCCCTGCATCGTTAGCCCTAGCCTCTAAGTACCTCCTGAACCAACTAGGTATCAGCACACACTCTGGAAGGTTAAGATTCCTAGACATGCTGAAAAGAAAAATAAAAGATTCAAAACAAATGATAGAATGATAGGGCATATGGCTTTGGGGATTATGCCTTTTTAAATTTAAAATGATACTTTTGCTTGTAAAATGCTCCTTTATATTTCTTTTTGAATATAGTTTTTAAAAATTCTTATCTGATCTGGTAAATCTTTGCTCTGATACCAAGTGAAACACCCAACCTCCGTTAAGGTCACTCACAAAGGGAATGCCTTAACTTTGGTGGAGGGTTATAGGTACAATACATAGAAAAATTTACAAGACATATAAATATATGCAGCGAAAATCAAACATTTATTGCATACGTGGTTCAATACAAAAGCATTATAGCAAATTATCTCAAAATAACTTCCAAACATTACACCATAATTTCTATCTTGATTATTTAATAGAGAAGCATAAATCATAAATAAAACTGCATAAATCCCCAAGAGTAGTATCCAAAAGCCATAGCCAATGTAAGAGAGTCCCAATCATACATCTACTTTCTTGAAGCTTGCAAAGAGTCTGATTAAGCCAGAGTATTCCCTCCTTATTGACCCGAGGGGGAGGGGGAAACGGAAGAAAAGAGGACGAAACGGGTTAGACAATAAGTCTGGTAAGTTCAGTGATTACTAGTATTTAAACAAGGAAAGGGATCATGATAGTAATAACAGAACATAGGACAATACCCTAATATAAGATAAGATGAACATGTGATCACACCCATTACTATAGTCTCTGCACCTACTAACTATTGGTTCAACCAGCCTCACGTGTTCATAACAAACGATCCCCTTAATGATCGGCTCCTACACGCATGCATTCATATCCTGTGTCATTCGGCCCCGCTTGACTGTAGCTACCTGTGTTGGTCCTACCAATGAGTGTATCAGTCCCTCTGGTGGAAACCCGACACGATTCAAGACGCACAGTGTATACTACTGATGCCCAGTGCCTTCTTTTCCCACTCCGGAGTACGTGCACGCCCATACTCCGTCGGAACTTACACTGACGCACCAACCGCCGACGTTTTGACAGCTTATAATCAGCCCAGTAATCATGCCCCACCCTGCCTAGTTCATGGTACCATGATACATCTATGTGGGTTACTGCTGAAATGGGTCCCCGTTACTAGGGTTTTCTGATCAACATGTTTATATGGTTAAGTGTCCAAGTTTACCTAACCCTACCCATCAGTTTATTTAACAAGTTGAATCGGTTAAGTGTTTCCCTAATAGACTTAACCCTACCAATCCTGACTTAGCTTTAATTTATTCATTAATGCACCAACCACTCCCATTGGACATGTCTTGTTGTGGTCACTGGATTTGCCGGTCGGTTGCGGGCAGTTTTACACCACAACTCAGTCTAACCTCGAGTCCTTTTTGGGCTTGATGCACTAACCACCCACATTAGACAGGTCTTGTTGTGGTCACTGGATATGTCGGTCGGCTCTGGGCAGGTTTACACCACAACTCAGTCTAACCTCGGGTTAGGCATATTCATCTTTTCTAAATTCACATATTTACTGTATATGTGTAATTCTTTATGTAAATTAATTTTAATTTACTCAAGCCATAATTATCCTTTTAATTTATTGCTCAAATAAATTGTATATCAAATATACCATTTTATGAACAAACCTATGCCATGAAATTTTCATGTTTTCCCATCGCTATCCCCGTGGAACGTACGCATGAATCACATAAAGTATTGGGCTAGTAAATTTGCCCAAACCCATAAACAAAAAAGGGTAATAAACAAAGGACATGAAATAAACATAAAATAGCATACATTTAACTTATCACGTGTAACTTGGCATAGATGTATCATTAACTTAACTAAACAGATAAAGGTGAACTTGTGACTAAGTTGGATCTAATTATCATGTAAACTTGATATGGGTTTAACATCGAGGTTTAACGTATAAACACAATTTTAAACCACAATTTCGCATACTGACTTGGGTATGTCAAAACATAAGAAAGCTACTATAAACATATTTAAATCACAACTTAGCATGATAACTTATGTGTGTTAAAAATAAGAGAGCTACTATAAACATATTCGAATCACATCTTAGCATGATAACTTATGTGTGTTAAACATAAGAGAGCTATCATAAACATATTCGAATCACAACTTAGCACGATAACTTATGTGTTAAAACATAAGAGAGCTACAAATCCAAATTTTGTAACATAAATAGATTCAACTTAACATAGTTCTAGATATACATGAATGTTGATCTAACATGTAGCATGTTATTTAGATCATAAACTTCCAAATAACCACCAAATTACAACAAGACATGTTTCACCATTCTATTGGCATAATAAGTTCTTTACCCAATCATAATAGATTCCAATAACATACAATATGGTATGTTCATCATCACAAACATATAGGCATGATCAATCGCAATGGTAATATAAGATAAATGAGAATCAAACTTTATTTATCTTATACATAAGCATCATTCTATATTCGAATTACAACATGTCATGATTTCAAAAAGAACGTTTAAATCTACGTAATAACCAACTTACAAACTAAAAAAGGAATTCTTGATTTCTGAAATCTGAATTCTGAAATTGGTAAGCTCGCCTTTGGTGTAGATCGTTGAATTTAATTACTTTTAGTTCGATTTTGATGTAGGCTTTTATCTTGTTTCAGAATTGAAAGAGGTGACGGCTATTCCAAGTTCTCCACTGACGGCATGATAATTCTAGGATTCTTTTTTTGTATGATTTTAGGTTAAGCATTGTTTTATTTATATAGAATTTCAATTTAATTATAGCTGTCGGATGAACCTAGGGTTAACCACAGCCATTCAGACCAGATCAGGACCATCCAGAAACCCTAGTGACTCAGCAGCAAGTCATCAGTCGTTCAAAATTCAGATCTGGTCGGGGGGGCAGGTCGACCACCAGGTCGACCTGTAGGGGGGAGGTCGACATTAGGGTCGACCCCTTGGCCGACCTGGGTCTTGGGCGGGATTTTTTCCACCCAGCCCGCTTCTGACTTTTGTTTTGAATTTTGAATCCAGTTTTGAGCTATTTGAATTTATTTGAATTTCTAAAACTTCTGGAGGCCATAACTTCTTCATACGAAGCCCAATTCACGCAAACTCAGACTCCCTCTCAAGCAGAATTCCGGGAAGAATGCAATGGCATAACTCGTTTCCCTTAATTATCACATTTGAAATTAAGTATTGATTAATTCGTTGCTATAACGTTAACAGAAAATTCGGGGTGTTACAACAGATTTAGCAGACTAGGCAATTCAATAGATTTAAACATTTCTATTTACATATCTTGCCTAATATAAATTAAGCCAAAACTTACATGCCTAAATCATGGCCATAATTCATAATACAACATACGCCCAAATTTTTAGTTAAACTTTGCACAATACAGAATATTCTCTAAAAGCCCCAAATCAAGATATACAATATGAATTGTGTCAAATTATATCCTTTAATGCCAAATATCCAAAAATCTACTTTTATGTATATTCACATTGATAGCTATCCTATTATAATATAGGTCTCTATGCCTAAGTCACATATTCCTTTTTCAAGTCATGAGTCCAAAAATCTAGATCTTTAAATTATATCCTCTCAAAATCAGATCTTAACTTTTATACACATTATGTCCCCAAGTTTCAAGTCATATCATTCAATAATTCCTCTTCTTCCAAATTACAGAGTATGCACAGGTCTAGATCTAATTTACAACATATGTCCATTTCTCAAATCAGTCAAAGATCAGTCATGTCCAATTATGCATTATCCATTATTTGTCCCAAAATTTAGTGTTCGTGCGTTAATCTCTTATGAGATTCAGTGCAGGCTCGTGGTGGCCTGGCTATAAACAAAAAGGAAGAAAAGTGGGAACATATACAGAACAGTCACAATAATATTAACAAGATAGATCCACAAAAAAGTATGCATAACCTCGGATCCAGATTCACAAAAATGTCAAGATAATTATTAAATTTCATATCTGAAAATAACTGTCCTCACAAAAAGGGAACGATTCTTATGTTATGGAATCTGTATTCTGACACTGAATAGCTCTCCTTTGTCGAAGATTATCGATTAAATTAGAAAATAGTTGTTCTCTTTTAAT
This sequence comes from Allium sativum, assembly GCA_030737875.1. Taxonomy (NCBI): domain Eukaryota; kingdom Viridiplantae; phylum Streptophyta; class Magnoliopsida; order Asparagales; family Amaryllidaceae; genus Allium; species Allium sativum. The sequence continues at coordinate 43,835,175 of CM060913.1, forward strand.
TATATTCAGATTGGAAGAAGATGCACTAGTTCTAGTTTTGATTCCAACAGAGTAGCGACGCCATTTTTATTTTTAATTAGAATAGAGGCAGAGTATAGGCAGAATGAAATTGTGTGGAGAGAAAGCAAGGTTTGGGGGTGTTTAAATAGCATAGGGGTCATGAATCTGGTTAGAACGGGCGTCTAAATACAGAAAAATGCATCTGTCCATGGATCTGGAAATAGGGGGAAGGTCGACCGTAGTGTCGTCCTGTTTACCGAGGTCGACCCTAGTGTCGACCAGGGTCCTGGGCGGGAATTTTCCCGCCCAGCCCGGGTGTCTGTTTTGAATTTCGAAATCTGAATTTTGAATTTCGGGCTGGTTTCTATTGAAATTTCTGAAGGTCATATCTTCTTCATACGGAGTCCGATTTACGCAAACTTGGACTCTATTCCAAGCAAAATTTCGAGACGAACGCAATGGCATAACCCGTTTCCCTTAATTATTCTGCTATAATTTAATTATTCTCTGGTTTGTCATTCTTATGTTCATAGAAAATACATAGTGTTACATTCTCCCCCCCCCCCCTTAAAGGATTTCGTCTCCGAAATCTTCAAGTTAAGAAGAATGTGTCCTACCATCCAATCACCCATCTACTCAATCATCATCCACAAGCATCCATTGTCCTTAGAAACTTCTAATGTTGTATGAACATACGAAAAAGTGTGTGTACCTCATCTAATGCAAAGATCAGGCGGTCCACTGATTCAGTTGACCTCCTTAATGCGAATTATGTCAGTGCCATGAGTCCAACATGTATGCAATTTTCCTGTTTAATACATATCATTTCTATATGAGTAAACAACCGTTCATTCATATGCAACATCCATGTGCTAAGTCAACCATTTTGCATCCATAAAAATTAGAAATGCACACACATCCATATGCAGTATGAGAGTGTTTTTGAGCCGATCTAGTGCCTAGTGTGTGTATATGCATCCATGAGCAACCACTAGCAATCACTTGCATCCACTTGCAACCATCAAACATAACATGTCTCAAATGCATGTTTACACCCATTAGTTTCTACCTAAAGGTCGATGATTCGATCGATATGATACAACTGAGTGGCAGAAGCAAGTACGATTAAAACAAAAGCTTTGTTCCTATTAGACATCGATTTAAGAGAATAACCCCCTAAGTATCAACCCCGAAGACCGAAATCAACATCAGATTGACACTCGGAGAATCACTCCCATTAAACAAATGTCCAACTAGAAATCTACTTCACGCTTTGAGTAAGAACCCCTATCCTTTTCAGAAATACTCAGATACTTACAGACTACTGGTACAGATCAGACTATCAAATGATTCTGAGGAATAAGCATGATAAAACCCCACCATATCCCACAAAAACTAGAATGTATGTGTCATAGTCAACTTAACGCCCAACACAGATACCCTCAAACCCCAACATATCACAAATAGATGAGTCGTAACCCTTATGGGGTTTGAGACCATAGTAGGATCAGAAATAAGACTAGTATTTAAGTGCAGAGACTCAATTACAGAATCAAATTGTCAGAATCAAAGAGAGTTTTAACTCAATAATCAGATAAGGAAATTAATTTTACTAAAGAAATTTTCCTATCTCTATCCTATCCGTCAGTCACGAGAGCATTCGCCCGCCCTCCAGAAGATTTTTCCCTTTTCCCTTGCCTTCTGGGGTAATCCTTGATCAGATGTCTTGTCTCACTGTACTGAAAACTACTAGTCTTCTTACATGTTAACAAGTCTTCCTCCAAAGCTGCCCCATCGCGTGGAAAACCCTACGAAGCTCGAAAAAGGATTAGTTGTAGGTAAAATTACTGCGGCTATAGATGGAAATTAGGTACTTCTTTGCCCTTCGACAAGCGACGTAGTCTCATTATGCCTACGGAACCATGTCGCGATGAGGTTACCTCCCGGAAAGCCAAGAGCCCCGGAGACTCGGAAAAGAAGGAAACAAGGATTAAACAGAAAATCAAAAGATAGATATATAGCTTTGGGGACTATGTTTTTCAAAATAAACTTTCTTTTGAAAATACTTCCTTTTCAAACCCTTTTTGAAAATAGTTTTTCAAAAACTTTTTATCAAATCTGGTAACCTTCAGCTCTGATACCAAGCGTAACACCCCACCTCCGTTAAGGTCACTCGCTAAGGGAATGCCTTAACTTCGATGGAGCGTTTTCAGTAGACGGAACAGAAATTTACAAGACAGAGAAAGTAGTACTTGAAAATTTTATAACTTTATTACAATAGAAACAGAAATAAGTTTGGTTACATTTTTCAAAATCACAATATCGGAATTCAAGTACAAAAATATCGGTCTTGTACAAAAGCCTTTAGAATGCATAGTTTTTAAAGCCATAATCCCCAACTTAAACTGCCATGGAAAGATAGATTCAAAGCCAAGCAATACCTCAAACACTTCAAGCAGAGAGAATCTGAATCAAGCTCCTATGTTTCCACCCAGAGCACCTAGGGGGGAACGGAAAGAAAAGAGGCAAAACAAAATAGGTCAGGCATAAGTCTGGTGAGTCCAGTGACTTTCAGCATATAAACAGATAATAGTATCATGACATGTAAATAAAACTGGATGAGAGATAACCGTAACAGGAATAGCAGGTTAACAGAAGAAACGGAATGATATAGGTTAAGCTAAGCTTCTTACTTAGTTTTTACTTCTCTGCACTAATACTAGTATAACAGGGTTAGGTGTTACCCTAATTTCTAAACTGAAACAGAATCGAAACAGAATAATCTATACAGAAACAGAATGCTAGTAATGGGCCTTCACCACCCCAACAGACAGAAGGTACAGAAGCAGAATACAAATAATGGACCTTTACCACCCCAATAGACAGAAGCTACGGAAACGGAATACTAATAATGGGCCTTTACCACTGTAACGACCCGCAATTTTAGCGACTTTGGTTATCGCCATAAACTCAATGATGACTAACCAAACATCGAAAAATACCGGTAGTTAATGGAAGAAGTTAGAGGGTGAGAATAGGTAAGATAGAAAATTAGAATAGAAGAAGAAGAACACAACATCAGAGTAACATGAATCTCACAACGGAATGAATAACATATAATAGATAACATATCCTTGAAATAAAATCAGTATATGTAGACAATAATATTATCAGAGTACAACACATACAACACAGCGGAAATAACTATAGCTATATAATCCTGAAGCCTCCTGCTCCAAGCTCTTCAAGTATATCTGTAAATTCCTGACTACTTGACTGCCTGTACAAAATTGAGCACCCAAGAGTTTAGGGAAAACAAAATAAAATAAACTCCGGGTCAGTCATGGGACCGGTATGAGTAAAACAATTTAAAACATTTTGAGCCATTAAATGATATCTCATAAGACCACGCCGTATAATGAAACGGATTTTTCCCTTATGAGAATCCAAAATAATCTTTATATCAAAACTCATTGATATTATAATAGTGTGTATCAACCACAATATAATAATCATCTAGCAGAAACGCTTTCATCTCACGTTCTACATATATAGTATACAAATCAAACCGCAAGCACGTATTGGGTATTGGATTTCCAACTATGACAAGGTATGGAACCACCTTTCGCTTGTGCACCTCTAGAGAGGAATACACTGGGTTCAACAAGAGCATCTTACAACCCGTCCACATATGACCGACCACTCATTTCACTTGAGCGTATCGAATGTATATCACCAACGATTGGGATCAGAAACTGTTTCCCGAATGGGACAGCATTGACAATAGATTTTTAGAAATAAATGAAACTCTAGATCAGGTTATTATACACCCTAAAAGGTGTGACCTACATAGCCATGTTGCCTGCCCGATTTTTATCATTTCCCAGTTGTGAGGCTAGAGGCCACGCTTATCTCTGATAGATCACACATTTATTCCCTTTGAATGTCACATCGTCATACCCGCCAAATCACAAATTGATTTCCCCAAAAATACCACGGGTATACAGCTAAGAGAAACGAATTCCTCCGCCACCAAACGTAAATATGTTTGAAGAGATCAATTTACGTGATCTATTAAATATACTCTGTCAGACATTCTTCCATACAGGTCGTCCTGGGACTGGACAAACCGAAGGCACTATTCAGTACATCCATCTTAGGCATTTGTTATCTAAGATTTATACAATAGCCCTTGCACTTTACTCCGTCTTCAATATATTCAACATACTTGATCCACAACGCTTATGCTAATACGGAGTGGTTCTTCGGATAATAATCAAACCGGTCTCTCCATATTAACAACGTTAAAATGGTCCAAACTTCGATAGTCTGTGATTTAACTATCAAAGAAAACATGTGTGCAAACAACGATATTATTTCCAAATGGAAATTATATTGATCAATCATCATATATATATATATATATATCCTCATTTTCTATGTTTAGAAAACATACGTTATTAACACTGGAAAACATTTTCATGGGTTAATTACATATCTCTATTCTTCCACATCTATCAGACTCTAACTATAAACTAACAAGAGAACAACTTCCTAAGTATAAACCCCGAAGGCCGAAACCAACGTCAGATCGATACTTAGGAAACCATTCAACTAATTAATCTCTAGTCAGTTTCTAATTTTTGTTTAACTCCATTTTGATTTTACTCTAATAGAATAACTCTTATTTGCTTAACACTTTTTCGAATAACTAATATTCGATTTACTCTAGTTGCTTAACTCTTATTTGAATAACTAATATTTGATTTAACTCATTCGCTTAACTCTAGATCGCAACGATCACAATGGTTATGCCTGATTCCCTCAGGAAACATCTGACAGCCGTAGGCTATCTGCAGCCCTGCGAATTACGCTAGTTGTCGTGCAAAATGACAACTTATCCTGAATAACTATGTTTGACTAACTCTATTCGACTAACCATATTCGATTAATCGACTTCGAATAACTAAATTCGATTAACTCTTTTATATCTCGTCAACATCTTTTTTTATAAATCCTGTTTATTTTCCCAATAACTATTCCTTTTATAGTTCTATTTACTTTCTAAATAAATATCCCTTTATTAATTCTATTTATTTTCTACATATAGATCCCATTATTCTATTTCTTTTATAAATACATATTCCTTTATTCTATTTATTTTCTAAATAAATATTCCTTTATTCTATTTCTTTTCTAACTACATATTCCTTTATTCTATTTATTTTCAATATACTTTGAAAATTCCCTTTTATACCTTCACGTATTTCTTACGGTATTTAAAAATACCAATTAACCGTGATCGATATCCTTCAACACACATAATCCACAACAGATTTTATATCACATCATATATTACAATATATGAACAGAACAGTATTATAAATATTGAGGAGTCCAGTTGGACCCCACCAATCTGCTTCCCTGCATCCACAGATGTTAAACAATACGAATATAAAATATTCTGATAAACAGAATCAATATTCAATTAACGATTTATATATATATCGTTATCTAAAAGTTCAACCAATACACAAGCAATTCAACCAAACAGTTAACACACAACAATCAACAGATAATTATTAGTTCTAAGAATACGTTATATAAATAGAACTGTTCAGAGTTGGTGAGTTTTACTCACATTGGCAGTTCATCATTAAAGAACGATAAACTGTTTGTTTGATTTGAATCAACAATTTATTTTGCCAAAAATTCAAACGAGCTCCAATCCACTCCCAGTCAGTTCCGTTGGGAGCTCTCGTCCATACGGTCCCAACGGACCCAACCGTTCGAAATTCTAATATAGTATGATCAATTTATGAATTTACGAAGTTAATAAACAAATTTAAAATTAAATTAAAACTAAACTTTAACTTAAATTGGGCTCAATCAATTTCCGAAGGCCCATTACCATTTTAAATCACCAGGCCCATCCGAACCTTAAAGCCCACTTCGGACCTTTCTTCCTTCTTCTCATCAGACCGCAACTCCCAATGGCCATAGCTAACGCTCAAGCCTCCCACAACCTCATCAGTACTCCACGGTTCAAACCCAAACCAAAACACCAAAGTTCTTCTCTTCTCAAGCTCTCCACTCTCATCTCATTCGAACGCAACTCAGCGTCTTCACCTCGGTTGCGTTCTACAAGCTTTAGCCGTGACACCCAAGAAAAACATTGACATATTTTATTACCGATTACCCCTAAAAACTCATAGCAACTTCTAAATCACTCCCTTAATCCGATTTTATGTTCCATTTCAACCATCAATTCTCGTACTCTCAAAGAACACAAACCCTGTGCGTTCACTGGAAAAAGCCCATCGACAGAAATTGCATCGAACACCCCATGAACTATACCAGATCGAAGAAAATGAGCTGAGGAGTGTAGGACTGTAGGTTTTGACATTTATTGATTTCATTTGATTTTCTATGAATTTTGAAATTATCGGTTTTTGGTTTTTAGAAGAGGAATACTGACAGCGCAAAAAAATTAGATTGAAATTAGGTTTAGAAAGATTTGTGGAGTATTTATAGATAATTTAAATTATTTTTATATTAAAATTTAAGCCATCGTTATGTATATCAGTCTTTAAAAATCCCTATGGTCACATACAATACCCAAAAATCATGAAAATTGACATGCAGCTAGAGTTCGACATTACGGTCCCAACGAAACTGGTTTCCTCGAATTTTGACTCTGTTTGCTCACATAGCGTATTTTTAACTGTCAAAATATCGACTGTTTTTCACTTTAAAAATCGATACGACCACATACTGACTTCAAAAATCACGGAAATTGAAATCTAACAAAAATTTAACATTGCGGATCCAACAAAATTAGTTTCGTCAAATTTTGAGGTCGTTTGCAAAACTGGCTATTTTTAAAGCTCTAAATAATCCTTCTAAATATATAAATATATTTAAAAATAATAAAATTTAATATCTAAAATTAAATTTTATCGTATATATTCACAACAAAATATCATACAGCTCCACTGGGATTTATAACTCGATATTTCAAATCCCTAGTTAATTCGATATTCAATTTATATTAAATTCTTTTTATAAAATATAAATAATTCCTTTATAAATTATAAAGGAATTCCATAGCGACTTTTCTAAAATTTGATTTGGCCATATACCAAAATCTACACGACGAAATCCCGATTTTTCTCTTCCACTAGAAAAATATACTTCACCAGCTCCGTACGTTTCTTGTTTCACAGAAATCCAATTTAAAACGGACCCTGTACGTTCAGTTGAAGTTCAAATCGCCAAATAGCGAACTGCAGCGCCGTTACGCGCTCGTTTACAATTATATTATAAACTATATGTTCAACTGTCGTCGATTGAATATATTTGTTCATATAATTCAACTATAAACTGAACTATATATTTTAAATAATCCAATTCACACTATATTGTGAATTCCACTATTTTTGATTATTTCTGAATTAAATATATTGTTCTACTATTATCATTTAAATTAATTAAATAATCCATATAATTTAATTTAACGACCATTTAATTCTCTAAATTACTATTTATATAATTAAATAAATTAATTATAACACCGTAAAAATACGGGTCGTTACATTCTTCCCCACTTAAAATATCGTCCTCGAAATTGCTAAGGTAGAAAACAAACCCTATCGACTGGCCAGACTTATTTGTTCACTTCTTTAACTTCAATCTCAACTGAACCAATTTAATTTTAATTAAAATATTAATTAATCCTTATCAACGAAAATTTTCAAAAATCTTGAAAAATTTCTAACATCTTTACTTTTCGTAAAATTTCGCCAGCACCTCCTTTGTACTGGTCAATAGGTCAAACTCCAACTCGCCTCTCTGGGCCATCTCCAACCTAAAAGAAAATCATACAGTCAAGCGGCTTGCCAAATCGGCTCATAAATCCCATACCATATGAAATATAAACTTGTACCTTTTTGTCGGGCATATCAACTCTATCACTTCCATATGCTATCAACTCAACATATACCAATGTTATCCCAATCAAATTCTGATCAATTTATCCTCAACACGGCTATTCGCTTATATCCAAAGCAAATCCCATTTCAACTCAAGTTCAATTCTTGATTCCAAACTCTTAACTCGATTATCCAATCACATTTCAAATTCAAATTTCACAAATCCAATCCTATTTGATTTCAATTCAATTTCAGTTACCACTTAACTGGATTTACTTTAATCCCAATTTGCTTTCACAAGTATTATTTAACTTGTTTTTATTTTAAACAATCTCTGCCTGGGAATTTTCAAATAGCTTACCTTTTCAAAAGTCAAATATTCCTTTTCAGGATTCAAAACAATCTTGTTTCCTCAAAACAACTCAAAAACAAAATCTTTGGTAGTAATCCGTCACTTAGAACTCGAAAATGAACACTGATTATGCTGCAGTCATTATAAGAATTATTTTCCAGTTATCGAAGTGAGTTCAATATTATATCACTTCCAAAATCATTCTTAAGCACTTTTATTTTGAAATCAGTCCAAAATATCATTCACAAATGCTTGGAATACAATTTAAAATCTCCCAGGATCTTAAAATTTACATATATTTAATCCAAATCTATTTACAAACTCTGTTCCAAATTTCCAGGGTTTTAATTTCAATTCTAATTTGAATTTCAGATTTCTATTCATCTGCTTTCCTATATTTCACTTATATGAATTCTGATTGGTTATTTACATAACCATTTAATTTATAATCTTAGTCGATTATAATAACAACCAATATATCCAATATATTATAATTCCAATGTATATATCTTCCCTATATCAAAATATACTTTGGGTAAACTTACTTTCATTTACCCTCTTTCCAAAACATATCGTGTCGGTTTATCGTATTCAAGTGTTTAGTAACCCTTATCAATACAGTGGATCAAACTAATCGACTAGAACCCATAAACAACTCGACCAATAAATATCCATGGTATAAAATCATTTTATATCAAATAACAAATACGTTCACTCGTATATATACACTCAACTCAATCTAGGGTATTACTAACCCCATCTCTACTGAGTCACGCCATAGAGCCAAGATAATAACTTAACCTTAAGCTCTGATACCAACTGTAAAGACGCGCATTTTTAGCGACTTTGGTTATCGCCATAAACTCAATGATGACTAACCAAACATCGGAAAATACTGGTAGTTGATGGAAGAAATTAGAGGGTGAGAATAGATAAGATAGAAACTTAGAATAGAAGAAGAAGAAGACAACATCAGAGTAACATGAATCTCACTGCGGAACGAACAACATATAATAGATAACATATCCTTGAAATAAAATCAGAATATGTATACAATAACATTATCAGAGTACAACACTTACAACACAACGGAAATAACTATAGCTATATAATCCTGAAGCCTCCTACTCCAAGCTCTTCAAGTATATCTGTAAATTCCTGACTACTTGACTGCCCGTACAAAATTGGGCACCCAAGAGTTTAGGGAAAACAAAACAAAATAAACTACGGGTCAGTCATGGGACTGGTATGAGTAAAACAGTTTGAGCCATTAAACGATATCTCATAAGACCACGCCGTATAACGGAACGGGTTTTTCCCTTATGAGAATCCAAAATAATCTTTATATCAAAACTCATTGATATTATAATAGTGTCTATCAACCACAATATAATAATCATCTTGCAAAAACGCTTTCATCTCACGTTCTACATATATTGTATACAAATCAAACCGCAAGCACGTATTGGGTAATGTGTTTCCAACTATGACAAGTTATGGAACCACCTTTCGCTTGTGTACCTCTAGAGAGGAATACACTGGGTTCAACAGGAACATCTTACAACCCGGCCACATGTGACCGACCACTTATTTCGCTCGAGTGTATCGAATGTATATCACTAACGGTTGGGATTAGCAACCATTTCCCGAATGGGATAGCATTGACAATAGATTTTTAGAAATAATTGAAACTCTAGATCAGGTTATTATACACCCTAATAGGTGCGACCTACATAGCCTGTTGTCTGCCCGATTTTTTTGTCATTTCCCATTTGTGAGGCTAGAGGCCACGCTTATCTCTGACAGATCACACATTTATTCACTTTGAATGTCACATCGTCATACCCGCCAAATCACAAATTGATTTCCTCAAAAATACCACGGGTATACAGCTAAGAGAAACGAATTCCTCCGTCACCAAACGTAAATACGTTTGAAGAGATCAACTTACGCGATCTATTAAACACACTCTGTCAGACATTCTTCCATACAGGTCGTCCTGGGACTGGACAAACCGAAGGCACTATTCAGTACATCCATCTTAGGCAATTGTTATCTAAGATTTATACAACAGCCCTTGCACTTTACTCCATCTTCAGTATATTCAGCATACTTGATCCGCAATGCTTATGCCAATACGGAGTGGTTCTTCGGATAATAATCCTATCGGTCTATCCATATTAACAACATTAAAATGGTCAAAACTTTGATAGTCTATGATTTAACTATCAAACAAAACATGTGTGCAAACAACGATAATATTTCGAAATGGAAATTATATCAATCATCATACATATACATATACATATATATATATATATCCTCATTTTCTATGTTTAGAAAATATACGTTATTATCACTGGAAAACATTTTCATGACTTAATTACGTATCACTATTCTCCCACGAATATCAGACTCTAACTATAAACTAACAAGAGAACAACTTCCTAAGTATAAACCCCGAAGGCCGAAACCAACATCAGATCGATACTTAGGAAACCATTCAACTTATTAATCTCTAGTCAGTTTCTAATTTTTGTTTAACTCCATTTTGATTTACTCTAATTGAATAACTCTTATTTGCTTAATTCTTTTTCGAATAACTAATATTCGATTTACCCTACTTGCTTAACTCTTATTCGAATAACTAATATTCGAATTAATTCCATTCGCTTAACTCTAGATCGCAGCGATCACAATGGTTACGCCTGATTCCCTCAGGAAATATCCGACCGCCGTAGGCTATCTACAGCTCTGCGAATTACGCTAGCAGTCGTGCAAAATGGCAACTTAACCATATTCGATTAACTCGACTTCGAATAGCTAAATTCGATTGACTCTTTTATATCTCGTCAACTTCTTTTTTTATAAATCCTGTTTATTTTCCCAATAACTATTCCTTTTATAATTCTATTTACTCTCTAAATAAATATCCCTTTATTAATTCTATTTATTTTCTAAATAAGTATCCCTTTATTCTATTTCTTTTCTAAATACATATTGGTTTATTCTATTTCTTTTCTAAATACATATTCCTTTATACTATTTCTTTTCTAAATACATATTCCTTTATTCAATTTATTTTCAATATACTTTGAAAATTCCTATTTATACCTTCACGTATTTCTTACGGTATTTAAAAATACCAATTAACCGTGATCGATATCATTCAACACACAGAATCCACAATAGATTTAATATCACATCATATATTACAATATATGAAAAGAACAGTATTATAAATATTGAGGAGTCCAATTGGACCCCTCCAACCTGCTTCCCTGCATCCACAGATGTTAAACAATACGAATATTAAATATTCTGATAAACATAATCAATATTCGATAACGATTTATATATAAATCGTTATCTAAAAGTTCAACCAATACACAAGCAATTCAATCAAACAGTTAACACACAACAATCAACAGATAATTATCAGTTCTAAGAATACGTTATAAAAATAGAACTGTTCAGAGTTGGTGAGTTTTACCCACATTGGCATTTCATCGTTAAAGAATGATAAACTGTTTGTTTGATTTGATTTAAACAATTTATTTCGCCATAAATTCAAATGAGCTCCAATCCACTCCCAGTCAGTTCTACTGTGGAGTTCTCGTCCATACGGATCCAACCGTTCGAAATTCTGATACTGTATGATCAAGTTATGAATTTACGAAATTAATACACAAATTTAAAATTAAATTAAAACTAAACTTTAACTTAAATTGGGCTCAATCAATTTCCTAAGGCCCATTACCATTTTAATCACTAGGCCCGTCCAAACCTTAAAGCCCACATCGGACCTTTCTTCCTCCTTCGCATCAGACTGCAACTCCCAATGGCCATAGCCAACGCTCAAGCCTCCAACAACCTCATCAATACTCCACGGTTAAAACCCAAACCAAAACCAAAGTTCTTCTCTTCGCATGCTCTCCACTCTCGTCTCATTCGAATGCAACTCGGCGTCTTCACCTCGGTTACGTTCTACAGGCTTTAGCCGCGACACCCAAGAGAAACATCGACATATTTTATTACCGATTACCCCCAAAAACTCATAGCAACTTCTAAATCACTATCTTCATCCGATTGAATGCTCCATTTCAACCATTGATTCCCATACTCTCAAAGAACCCAAACCCTATGCGTTCACTGGAAAAAACCCCCATCGACAGAAATTGCATCGAACACCCCATGAACTATACCAGATCGAAGCGAATGAGTTGAGGAATGTAGGAGTGTAGGTTTTGACATTTATTGATTTCATTTTGATTTTCTATGAATTTTGAAATGATCGGTTTTTGGTTTTTAGAAGAGGAATACTGACGGCGCAAAAAAATCATATTGAAATTAGGTTTAGAAAGATTTGTGGAGTATTTATAGACAAGTTAAATTATTTTTATATTTATTATTATATTAAAATTTAAGTCATCGTTATGTATATTAGTCTTTGAAAATCCCTATGGTCACATACAATACCCAAAAATCATGAAAATTGACATGCAGCTAGAGTTCGACATTACGGTACCAACGAAACTGGTTTCGTCGAATTACGACTCCATTTGCTCACACAACATATTTTTAACTGTCAAAATATCGACTGTTTTTCACTTTAAAAATCGATACGGCCACATACTGACTTCAAAAATCATGGAAATTGAAATCTAAAAAAAAAATTAACATTGCGGATCCAACAAAATTAGTTTCGTCAAATTCTGAGGTCGTTTGCAAAATTGGCTATTTTTAAAGCTCTAAATAACCCTTTTAAATATATAAATATATTTAAAAATAATAAAATTTAATATTTAAAAATAAATATTATCATATACATTCACAACAGAATATCATACAGCTCCACTGGAATTTATAACTCGATATTTCTAGTCCCTAGTTAATTCGGTATTCAATTTATATTAAATTCTTTTTATAAAATATAAATAATTCCTTTATAAATTATAAAGGAATTCCATAGCGACTTTTCTAAAATTTGATTTGGCCATATACCAAAATCTACACGATGAAATCCCGATTTTTCTCTTCCACTGGAAAAATATACTTCACCAGCTCCGTACGTTTCTTGTTTCACAGAAATCCGATTTAAAACGGAACCTCTACATTCAGTTGAAGTTCAAATCGCCAAATAGCGAACTGTCGTGCCGTTGTGCGCTCGTTTATAATTTTATTATAAACTATACATTCAACTGTCGTCGATTGAACATATTTGTTCATATAATTCAACTCTAAACTGAACTATATATTTTAAATAATCAATTCACACTATATTGTGAATTCCACTATTTTTGATTATTTCCGAAATAAATATATTATTCTATTATTAATATTTAAATTAATTGAATAATCCATATAAATTAATTTAACGACCATTTAATTCTCTAAATTACTATTTATATAATTAAATAAATTAATTATAACACCGTAAAAATACGGGTCGTTACAACCACCCAACTAATGGGCCTTTACCACCCCAACAGACAGAAGGTACGGAAACAGAACCGGAAACGGAATCAGAGAGGGAAACAGAATAATCCCTACAGAAATAGAAAGTTAGAATTAGGTGTACACTAGTAATGGGCCTTTACCACCCCAATAGACGGTACCACGCAGAAAAAGACTGGTGTTACCACCCAACAGAAACAGACGGTACCAACAGAAACAGACAGAACTAAGTGTACCATAAGTCCTACCGCCAAGCGATCGGCTCCCTAATACATAAATACCCTGTGTCGGCCCTACAGTAGGGTGTATCACTCCCTAAAGTGGCAAACTATTGGCATAGACCTATTTACAGATGTCACGGTGTCTTACATCCTCAGAGCAGACCAGATCCATGCACGCATATGACCCGGTTGGAACGCGCCATCAACACCCATCGCCATTATCAGAATGAACTGCTTATAATTAGTTCAGTAAGCATGCTCGGACCCCTACATTGCATAGGGTCAAAGTTTTGTTACTAGAAAGGGTTACTGACTAATATGGGTTCCACACAACAGATGACACAAGTAATTCCCCTCCTAACCTTGTGTCCCAAGACTTACAGATTTCAGATTAAATTGTTTACAGATTTCAGACAGAGTTCAGATTACTATTTCACAGATCAGGCAATCAAGTTAATAAGTTTTCAGATTAACAGATCAGATGTACGGATTTAACAGACTTACAGATTGTCTAACTTTGTATTGGGCCTACAGATTCACGAAACGGGATTATTAGATTCATTAGTCCAGTTGGTTTAACCCTATCCACCCAACACTTTTTAAACACCACATTTCTCTTAAATTTGCATTAATTAAAAATTAATCCATAGACCTCTCACATTAGGTTGGTAGCTTGTGGCCGCTGGATGTGCCGGGTGGTTCTGGGCAGACTTCTGCCACAAGCCAGACCTAACCTCTTGTCTAAGCATATTTATGCCTACGACCTCTCGCATTAGACGGACAGTTTGTGGTTGCTGGTTAAGCCGATTGGTTCCGGGCAGGCTTCCACCGCAAACAGAGTCTAACCTCGTGTCATAGCCAATTTATTCCAATACAGATTATACAGATATCAAACTAATTATGTCCATTTAACAGATTAAATTTCTTTACAGGTTATACTAGATTTATCAAATTTCCATGTTTTACTCAATCTTAGATCGAGCCTATGGATTTCCATACTCATATTACAATTATTTAGCTTTCAACAGATTAGGAAATTCAATAGATAATAGATCTAGCAGATTAGGCGATTCAACAGATTTAGTAGATTAGGCAATTCAACAGATAACAGATCTAGCAGATTAGGCTATTCAACAGATTTAGCAGATAACAGATTCAACAGATTAAGCAATTCAACAAATTTATTAAATAACAAATCTAGCAGATTAGGCAATTCAACAGATTTAGCAGATAACAGATTTAGCAGATTAGGCAATTCAACAGATTTAGCAGATAACAGATTTAGCAAATTAGGCAATTCAACAGATTTAAACATTTCTATTTACATATCTTGCCTAATCGTAAATTAAGCCTAAACTTACATGCCTAAATCATGGCCATAATTCATAATACAACATATGCCCAAATTTTTAGTTAAACTTTGCACCATACAGAATATTCTCTAAAAGCCCTAAATTATGATATACCATATGAATTATGTCAAATTATAGCCTTTAATGCCAAATATCCAAAAATCTACTTTTAGGCGTTTTCACATTGATAGTTATCCTATTATAATATAGGTCTCTACGCCTAAGTCACATATTCCTTTTTCAAGTCATGAGTCCAAAAATCTAGATCTTTAAATTATATCCTCTCAAAATCAGATCTTAACTTTTATATGCATTATGTCCCCAAGTTTCAAGTCATATGTTATCATTCAATGATTCCTCTTCTTCCAAATTACAGATTATGCACAGATCTAGATCTAATTTACAATATATGTCCATATCGCAAATCAATCAAAGATCAGTCATGTCCAATTATGCATTATCCATTATTTGTCCCAAAATTTAGCGTTCGTGCGTTAATCT
The DNA here is from genome assembly GCA_030737875.1 of Allium sativum. Lineage (NCBI taxonomy): Eukaryota > Viridiplantae > Streptophyta > Magnoliopsida > Asparagales > Amaryllidaceae > Allium > Allium sativum. Next base: position 43,850,989 of record CM060913.1, read on the forward strand.
CTCATGAGATTCGGCGCAGGCTCGTGGTAGCCTGGATATAAACAAAAAGGAAGAAAAGAGGGAACAAATACAGAACAGTCACAATAATATTAACAAGATAGAACCACAGAAAAGTATGCATAACCTCAGATCTAGATTCACAAAAATGTCAAGATAATTATTAAATTTTATATCTGAAAATAACTGTACTCACAAAAAGGGAACGATTCTTATGTTCTGGAATCTGTATTCTGACACTGAATATCTCTCCTTTGGCGAAGACTATCGATTAGATTAGAAAATAGTTGTTCTCTTTTAATTCTATTCAGATTGGAAGAAGATGCACTAGTTCTAGTTTTGATTCCAGTAGAGTAGCGACGCCATTTTTATTTTTAATTGGAATAAAGGCAAAGTATAGGTAGAATGAAATTGTGTGGAGAGAAAGCTAGGTTTAGGGGTGTTTAAATAGCATAGGGGTCACGAATCTGGTCAGAACGGGCGTCTAAATACAGAAAAATGCATCTGTCCACGGATCTGGAAATGGGGGGGAGGTCGACCCTAAGGTCGACCCTAGTGTCGACCTATTTACCCAGGTCGACCTCCAGGTCTACCCTCGTGTCAACCTGGGTCCTAGGAGGGAATTTTCCCGCCCAGCCCGGGTGTCAGTTTTGAATTTCGAAATCTGAATTTTGAATTTCGGGCTGGTTTTTATTGAAACTTCTGAAGGCCATATCTTCTTCATACGGAGTCCGATTTACGCAAACTTGGACTCTATCCCAAGCAGAATTTCGAGACGAAAGCAATGGCGTAACTCGTTTCCCTTAATTATTCTGTTACAATTTAATTATTCTCTGGTTTGTCATTCTTATGTTCACAGAAAATACGGGGTGTTACATATTCCATATACTTATCCCAAGGAGATAAGTATATTCAAAAATCCCATGTTTATTTAGTTCGAAAACAATATCCATACGCTTATTTGTTTAGAATAAGCGTAATCACAAAACAATATTACTTTCCCTACTTTGGAAAATAGCGCTATATACTTAACTGAATTATATAAGTATGTTTTGAAATCATATCCAGCTAAAACAATGTCATGGGATACATTAATTGCTGTAAAACTCCAAATAGTTTTATTTACTTATAACCTTCACAAATTAAAGTATATAATATTATTTATGGAAATAATAAATTTAATTTCCAACATCTACCATCGTTTTAAACTAGTATCATCCTTTGGATAACAATGAAGTTATTCAAGTTGGGGCATTTTATTTACCTCTCAAGCCTTGATTCGACAACATTCTTATCTTCAAGATAGATAAAAGTTTGTTAATGCAAAACTTGACTTTCAGTAAGTTTCATGATAAGTTCCATTTACTATTCACTTTAAATATGGTTTTAAAAACCATTTCCTGCATATGAAAATCTCATTCCAATCACAATCGCTTTTACTCAATTCAATTATTAAGTAAACCATCATTTAAAACCATTGCATTAGTTTTAAATCTCTTTTATAAACCTTGTTTACAAAACATGGATTTATTATAAAATCTCTTTATAAAATTCTTTATGAAAATTCAATTAAACTCTTATCATAAACTTTTGATTCCCTTTTCTTTATAAACTTCATATCTTATAAGTACTATTTTGGTTTCTTTTAGGATAAGCCGACCGGTTTTTAAGTGGTCGCAAACACTTATTATTATAACGAATAATAATTACAAGAAATTCAGGAGGTTGGCATTTTACCAACCTACTATTCGCTCTGATACCAACTATAATGGCCTGCCATTTTCGACTGCTTTGAGTCAATACTTAAACCAACTCAAATGAAATTTTAATTAAATGCATCAATAACTTAAAGGATACTTGTGATTACATCCTTTAAGGATCCATGAAACTAATGACTATAATAGTACGCTATTGTAATAATGTCTACGGTAAATATACTATTGAAAATAGCGTAAGTGGGATTATCATATTACTCTTACACCGTTTATACAGTTGTCGTACAGTTTGCATACAAAATACCAGTACGTTAATGGATAGGGATGCGCTGTGACATGACAACGTTAAGTCAAAATCGTAGGGGCTCGATCAGAATAATATGACAAGGTTTTTAAGGTGGACCATCCAACACAGACAGTTTTTATAGTGGATCGTCCACTTCAATGATACAGGTTTGCAGCACTGGAGCTAGACCTAAAATTTAGGCTACAAATTGTAACTCTATAAATGGAGGATATATCTTCCAAGCACACCACGTATGGTGGCATACTTATATAGCATTCTATATAAATAGATATAGTACAAACTGACCATAGCTTGGTACATAAGTACATCACATGTAGCCACACAAAGAGATGCAACAACAGACATACATGCCAGGGGCACTATCAGTAACTTCATAGCATAAGCAGTCCTTGCATGACACAATAATCTAGGTAAGCCAAACAGAGAAGTCCATCTTCTATTGTGGTAGTTTAGCGTAGGAAATTCACATGATGTGAGTTTGCACATGAGCTCTACCGAAAATGGTAGCACCACCAAAAAAAGGACATTACCACACTGAAAACACTCCAAGTAGCGAACCAACAAATAGCCCCAGCTGCATCTAAAAGATGGCTCTGAAGATGGTGCTGCATCATTATTGATCGACAAGAAGGTGAACTAGACTACAACAGTATTTCCAGACACAATAGCATAGTATGATGACAAAAAAATATGACATGAACCAAGGTGTGACACAACAAACGTTCAATACACTGTCATAGGCCGATTCCGTAAACTCCACCTTCCACCAGAGTGTTTCACCAGAAAAGGACAAACAACAATTGATGAACCAAGCGCTTCGACTCATCAGTTGAACCAACGCCGAAAAAAGTACAATGGAATATCAGACCAACAAAAAGGAGAATTTGGCATTATGAATGATCTAATCCAAGCCATTCACGTAGAGAGATGGAGAGGATTTTATTTGGGAGTCCTTTCATAGGAATCCAGGATACTCACAACCGGCCGAGTGAAGGGCTCAAGAGCATCATTTTGCGCATCAAATTTCAGGTTCTAATTACATGGTGCCTACCGAAGGGCAGATGATGGAGCATGCCAAAGAACTCCTAATCAAAGTAGATAATCAGATCTGATAACAAAGCATAAAAGAGAAATGCCCGCTTTGGAAAATCTGCTAAACAGTCAACTGACCATAGAATGAGAAGGAAGGCCCAGGAGCGTCGAGCACTAAGTTAATAACTGTTTTAGTTCTCACACCAGTCCCTTGACTGACTCAGAGTTCATTGTTTTAACCTGAACGCTGGGTGCCTATATTTTCCACGCGGCCAGCTAGTAGTTTTGGTTTTCGCAGATATTTCTTTTCCCAGGATCATGGATTACAGCTGGAGCTATATTCGGAAAGCTTTGTATCCGTGTATTTCATTCAGTTGTGCTAGTTATTGTATTTTCCGCTACGCGTAGTATTTATAGATTTTATTTCCGCTTCTTCGTATTTTAATCTATGATATTTTCTGTGTAATATTTATTCATACTATGATATATTCTTGTACTCTGATGTAACTGTTGTAATAAGGAATGAAATGTTCTTATATTTGTGTTCTGATTTGTCGTGTTCTCAAATCAATCCGGGCTTTCCCGTAAATGAGTTTGGATCGTCTCACCATACGAGCTCTAATCGTGACGACAATTGAAATCGTACAATAACTTAATATTTCGAACACGATGGAACTGATTTCGCTGAATTCTGAGATTGTTTGTGAAAATACTATATTAAATCAAACGGTTAATTTATACGTGTTTATATCCCGCACGGCCATACAATAACTCAAATTGAAGTAAAACTTAAATTCTTACAATAACTAATTATTATGGATTTATACGTGTTTGTTTCATTACAATCCGAGGTCGTTTGAAAATTGTAACGACCCAGGGGTTTTCGACTTCGAAAATCAACATAAATACATTTACCGTACCTTATGTCGACCTTCCAAACACCGAAAACACCGGAACGTTTATAGAAGGAAATTTAGAGTGTGAGATAGGAAAGAAAGAAATATTAGAATAGAAGAAGAAGAACCAAGACAACACAGAGTCTCACATCGTAACAGAACAAAATATAATACATAATTTCAAATATAAACTTATTTGTTAAACAAGAATTTTACTATGCAAATCATTTTATAAGTTCCTTTCTAAAATCTGATCATAAATATTGACTTATTTATAAAAAAATTCTTTTATATAACTTATATAAAATTTGATTCAAAAATCATTATTTTGTTATAAAATAAATTATATAACTTCAAACTTAGTTGATTTTCCTTACTACGAATCAACGTCTTAAAAATGTGGATTTTAGGCCACCTACTGCAAATCACTTAATCAATACTTTTTATTCATTAATAACACATCAGTGTTGAATTTAATTTCAATAATCATTGTCAAAATCAGATTTTAATGTTACTTATGTTAGATAGTTCATATGTGTAAAATATGAAAGCAAGTAACATCCAAAACATTAAGGATTCTTATTGGATTCCTATAACCTGTCCCCCTGTATCATAACTCATATATCAATTTATACATGCATATAAACTAGATAATCTGATTTATTTAAGATGAATCTTCCACTTAAAACCCGGTAATGTCAAAGAACATTCATTGATAGATTGAAATATATGTCGACAACCATCAACAAAGCATTAAATAATCCAAACACACATTTTAACTCTATCTTATGTCTATCATGTGGTCACATTTATTAGGGTTCTCTCTAATATCTACAGTCTGTTAGCTGGTTGGAATCACTATTTTATCTCTATCTTATGTCTATCACATAGTCACATTTATTAGGGTTCTCTAACAACAATGAATATTATTACAACAAATAATAATATACATAATATTCCATAAAGTGTGAGATTAATCAACATCCATTCTAATTCGATGTTTTCAGATCAATTTATATAATTCCAACCAAGCATTTGAAATTATGTAAAAATCCAAATAGCTCCAAATCACTCCAATCCTACTCGTACGCGTAATGTTCGCGAATAAGAACCCATTGCGACTTGTTTTGCCCTAATATGATTCTGTATGAAATAAATATAGTTTGTACAAGTTATTACTTGAAAAAAAAAGTTAATTAAGTCATTAATGTCTTCATTAGTTTAACACCTTCATTAGCCTAAACAAATCACAACCTAATCCTTCGTTTAACTAAAACAAACCTGCTTCTTCCCAGGTTAGAAAGAACAAACAAAGCTGACCAAATCAACGCATTGTCGGAGCTATTTAAGACCACCGAACGCCACCACCTTACCATTGAAGACTGCGACCACCTCCAGCTTCTCAATGCCTAGCTATGCCATGCATCTTGCCCTCGATTCGTAAGAATTCCCTAATGAACAGAATCTGTTCATCCACCCGATTTCTCTACCTATGCACCACCATACTTGACCAGACTAGCGCCTATACCTCGGCCTCACTCTTCTGCTTTCTTCTCCTACAGACACCTAGAACCAAAACACTTTCATCAACGACGATTGGTAAAACCCGAAAGATCCAACCTTCCTTTTATCATTAGATTTTGATCACCAACCATTTGCCACCAAACTCCAACCGAGTTCAGCACTCATAAATCTCTACAAACTTCATTTTGAAGCCTTCGATCAATTCTTCATGGATTTATTAATTCATTTCTAGCCATTAGATTTGATTTAGAAAAAATGGCTACTCTGTTTTATTAGGTTTAGGGTTTAAGGAATGAGGCTAAGGTCTTATATTTATACATAAATTTCAAATCACTATTCATGAGGTCAAAAGATTTCGAACTTGAAACAAAACGTTGTAATTGTCATTCATAGCTGATAACTTGTATTCCAAACACAATGGAATTTATTTCGGAAGCCAATTCGATCATTTTTAACAATTATTATTTGAATTTCAAATCATTTATCGATACACGTTTATATCGTGCATACTTACACAATTACTCTGATTGATACGAAAATGGAAATCATACAATAATTAACCATTCCAAATCCATTAAAAATGGTTTCGTTTAAATACGAGATCATTTGAAAAATAGCTATTTTCATGTGTTAAATTAAATCAATAAAATATAAATCGATTTCTAAACACTTAAATTCATCGATAATAATTTCTTATTATCATTCTAATTCAAATAGGAATTCACACAGCTTCAAAATAAACTTAACTGGATTTCAAATTTGATATTTTAAATTTTAAGTTAATTCCATAGCTATATTCTCATTTTAAATTTAACTCAAGAAATTAAATCTTAAAATTAATCATTTTAAATATTTAAATTAATTAAATATTCTTACATAAAAATCCGGTTTGTTATAGTTAGTTTGTACCAAAATAATCCCAAATCCAACAAAATTCAAAACAAAACTATAACAAACAAAGGAGCGACCTTGTCTCAATAAAACAAGACCATGACAAATCATACAAAGGCTAATGGATCCTTGTACATGGTGTAACACCCCACGCCCGCTATGATCACTCACTAAGGGAATGCCATAGCATCGGTGGAGTATTTTAGTGAATATAGAACAGAAAAATTACAACAAGACAGATATAAATAGTACTTGAAATTTTAAAACATCATCTCATAACAGCGGAAGTAAACATGTCTGGTTACATCATAAAACCACAATAAAAGTCAAGTACAATATCCATCAAAATAAAGGAGTACATAATCCCACTCTCAATACAATAGCCAAGACAAAAGAAAAGATAACTGGGTAACCGGAGCTTTACATCTATCCAAGCTCCTAAAGACTGGCACAGCAATCCGATCAAGCTCCACTACTGCTAGGATCCACCGTAGGACCTGAGGGTTGGGAAAAAGATAAAAACAACGGGGTCAGACATAAGTCTGAGCGAGTCCTATAACTTTAACAATACAATCATTAAAGTAACCAGAGAAGATATAAACTTGACCCACGGTAATGTCTGGGGATGAATGGCTACAATAAGCAGCTTGATAGACTTAGGATAAACTAAGATAACTATAAAGACACATCTACCCACCCAAGGATAATTACTAACTGCACCACACCAGTCATTTCTACTTAAAGGTTGATCCCTCCCAAGGACTTAGAAACTTTTTTTTTCCCAGTAGTCTCGTATACCCCTAGCTGACTACATAGGTGCCGTCTGCCCCTATCTCCACTAGGTGTACTTAGTAATTTTTACCCAGTAGTTCCGTGTACCCCTACATAGGTGCCGTCTGCCCCTATCTTTATTAGGTGTACCCACTACTCCCCAGCGATCGGCTCCCTACCGTAGATACCCGTGCTGGTCCCACAGTGGGGTGTATCACTCCCCTAAAGTGGCCACCTGATAATATCAACGGTGCACGGCTTTATATCTACACGATGCAACAACGGCTTATCTACCAGCCCGGGCCCACACACGCCTATGAAACCCGTTGGACTTGCGTTGCCACCGCTAACCCGTTTTGGCCTCTTATAATCAAGCCCAATATGCGTGTCCCGTCACTCGACATGGGTCGAGCCCACAAAGATACGTTTGGGATATTGGTTGAAATGGGCCCCCACAAGCTACCCACCTAAGCTTGTCACTTATCTAGTGTATCCCACTTAACCCTTTAATCATGTTTAATTACATGTTTCACTTGGTTAAGTACTCTAATCGTATTTTCTATTGCCACCCAAGGCAACCCACTAGATTCCACATGCCACCCAAGGCAACCATTAAATTTCCACATGCCACCCAAGGCACCCACTTAACCCCTCATGTCCCACTACACGCTAATATGGTTAAGTGTTTCTTAATTAATTAAGACCGTGATCTCCCATAAAGACCTCCCACATTAGACTGGCTGTTATGACCGCCTGGTTAAGCCGGTAGGGTCCGGGCAGTCTTACGCCATAACAGAGCCTAACCTCGTGTCTTTACTTTAATCACGTATTTAATTTATGGCCAAGACCTCTCACATTGGGCTGACATTTGTAGCAACTGGTTAAGCCGGTCGGGTCCGGGCAGTTTTACACTACAAATGAGTCCAACCTCGTGTCTTAGTCGATTAATTACACCTAATTAATCACCCCCATATTAATTATCCCTAATTAATATCAAGTTTTTCATAACATGGGTAGACCTAACTCAATAGGTAAATTCCCATGGGGTAGACCTAACTCAATAGGTAAATTCCCACTTATGTTAATTTATTTTTATGGTATGCTTAATCATACCCAATCATACTTATATTAACACATTTACCAACCCCATCGTTCCCCACGTAAATCGTTCTCATTTCATGACATAATAAAGGGGAAGATCCATCACAAATATCATGGGTTTAGCATATAACTTTGTCATGGGTTAAGAGGATGTCAACTTGCATATATGAGCATATATTAACCCAACTACATTTAACCCAAACTTGCATATTATTATACACATATCTTGCATCACATGTTGAACTTGCATATAAGCATCCTCATAACTTGCATAACATGTTAAACATGCATTTAAGCATACACATAACTTGCATAAGCATTCACATACTTGCATAAGCATTCACATACTTGCATAAGCATTCTCATACTTGCATAAGCATGCATAACTTGCATATCATGTCATTTAAGCATATACATATCTTGCATAAGCATTCATATACTTGCATAAGCATGCATAACTTGCATATCATGTTAAACTTGCATTTAAACATATACATAACTTGCATATGAACTTGCATAACTCACTTTGTTAAACATGCATAAATCCACTTATTAAATATGCATAAACCCACTTGTTAAACATGCATAAACCAACTTATTAAGCATGCATAAACCAACTTATCAAACATGCATAAACCCACTTATTAATTATGCATAAACATGGGAAAACATCGAGTAACATATCATTACAAATGATTCAAACTCACTAATCCGCATTTAAGACCATAAGTCTCATTACACCCAATCTACTTACTTTAACAATTGATGTTAAAGTGATAGAAACTCACCAAAACCAAGATTAGCAAACTTATGAAGTGGAATTAGTTGCTAAATATGAAGATGGTGATGATTAGAGATTGATTAGAGAGTGATTAGCTTGCAACTTCCTTCATAAACAAGTGGAGGCTCCTTCTAAGATTTAATTTGGCGGCATGAGGCCATCATTTCTATTTTTAGTATGGATTAGGGTAGGTTTAGGGTGTATTTATAGATTAGGAGAATGTTTTAGGCCCTTAGATTAACCCTAAATTAGATTAGGTCCGTTAGATTTAGGAAATCTCTAGAACCCAGCCCAGCCCTAGCCAGAAAACCAAATCTGGTGCACCCAACCTTCTGGCTCGAGACGGCGTGTCGACTGGCAAGTCGACAGGCAAGTCGACTCCCCCTGTCGACAGGCCTGTCGACATGGTCAGGGCGGGAATTTTCCCGCCTGGCCCCGCTGGTTCTAATTTGAAATCCGAATTTAAATTTCTAAATCTATTTTTTAAGCTTTAATTTTTCTGCAAACTTCATTGGGCCATAACCGGGCCATACGGATCCGATTCTCGAAAACTCGGACTCTATTTCGCATATTTTTCCGAGACGAACGCAATGACGCAGCCCGTTACCCCCAATTCCCACATCTGAGATTATTTATCCTATGATTAGAGAATTTTAGTATTAGCTAAAATTCGGGGTGTTACATTCTCCCCTCCTTAAAGGATTTCGTCCCCGGAATCTCTAAGCTAAGTAGAATGCATATCCTACCATCCAAACAACCATCTACTCAATCCATCAAAACACGGGCATCCATCGTCCTTAAAACAATTTCTAATGTTGTATGAGCATATGCAAAAAGTGTGTGTATATGTTCCCTATCTAATGTATGAACATATGCAAACCATGATAGTGCCATGCATCCATTATGTATGCGAGAGAACCCTATCGACACATACAATATCTACATGAGTGCACAATCATTCACCAAAATGCATCATCCATATGATAACACAATCATTATACATCCATAAATATAGCTTCCTACACACAATTTTATGCAATATGCAATATGAAGTGATTGAGCCGATCTAGTGCCTAGAGTGTGTGTACATGCATCCACGAGCAACCACTAGCAACCACTTGCATCTACTTGCATCCATCAACCATAACATGTCTCAAACACATGTTTCAACCATAGGTTTACCCTATCTAAAGGTCAATCAGTACTAACGAGAGGATATACTAAAGATAAGATAAGTACTAGACAACGATAGAGGAGAAAGTAAAGACATACCCTCAAAAAGAAATGGGTACAATGAACGCATCTTCGCTTTCGTCTCCCAAGTTGCGTTGCTCTCATCTTCTCCCCATTGCACCTTGACTAGTTGAACCTCTCTGTTTCTCAACTTCCTAGTCTCTGACCCAAGGATGCGAGTAGGAGCTCGTCGAATAGTCACATCACGCTCTACCTCTACATCTCTAAGCAAGCTCGGCTCTACCACCTCTGCCGTCTCATGTAAGCACTTCCTCAGATGTGATACATGGAATACATCATGAACACCACTAAGTCTGTCGGGCAACTCCACCCTATATGCCATCCGTCCAATCCTTTCCTTAATAGGAAACGGCCCAACAAACCTCGGTGCTAACTTCCCAACGGATCCAAAGCGAACAACATTTCTCAACGGAGATACTTTGACAAAAACCATGTCCCCAACCTCAAACTCAAGATCCGTCCTTCTCTTGTCCGCATAAGATTTTTGTCTATCCTGCGCTGCTTTCATCCTTCTTCGAATCAAGTCAATCTTCTCCGAAGTCTCCCTAATCATATCAGGCCCAAGCAAGATCTTATCCGTAGATTCCCACCAACATGTAGGTGATCGACAAGGCCTTCCATAGAGAGCTTCGAAAGGAGCCATACCAATACTGGACTGAAAGCTGTTATTATATGCGAACTCAACCAATGGAAGATGCTCTTCCCATGTACCTCCAAAATCTAAGATACAAAGCCTCAAAAGGTCTTCTAGAACACGATTCACCCTCTCAGTCTGGCCGTCTGTCTGAGGATGATATGCGGTGCTCAGACACAATTGAGTCCCCACTGCTTCTTGCAAACTTCTCCAAAACTCGCTAGTGAAGATAGGATCTCGATCACTCACTATGCTAGAGGGTACCCCATGCAATCGAACTATCTCTCGAAGATATACAGAAGCTAGCCATGGAGCGGTCCTCTTGCTCTTCACAGGTATGAAATGGGCGCTCTTAGTAAGTCTGTCTACCACCACCCAAATTCCCGTATTACCCTTCCTCGATCTGGGTAACCCGTCAATAAAATCCATCGAGACGCTATCCCACTTCCATTGCGGAACTTCCAATGGGTGAAGCAACCCACCAGGTTTCTTTTGCTCCGCCTTCACTTGTTGGCATACCAAGCATCGAGCGACATACTCGGCCACATCTTTCTTCATACCGGCCCAGAAGAAAACCCTCTTCATGTCTTGGTACATCTTGTCCCCACCGGGATGAATAGTCATCCTAGAACGGTGTGCATCATCAAGAATAACCTTCCTCAAACCCTCATCTTGCGGTACACAAAGTCTACCATCTCTACGCAAGCACCCCCTATCGTCTAGGGTATACCTACTCAAATGGCTGGACGACTCCCCCCTTATGAGCTTCTCCACCAACTCAACCAACTGTGGGTCGTCCCTCTGTGCTTCTCCAATCCGCCCCAAAAGAGTAGGTCTAACCTCCAAGGATGCTAGCAAACCGGGTACATAATCAATGGAAGGTCTGAAATCAAACATCGAGATAAATTCCAAGCTTCGTCGTTCCACGAACAATGGACTCAAGGACAACCTCTTCCTGCTCAAGGCGTCCGCCACCACGTTACCCTTGCCAGGGGTATACGCTATCTCGAAATCATAGGATGCTAAGAAATCCATCCACCTTTGCTGTCTCAAATTCAAATCCTTCTGAGAAAACAAGTACTTCAATGATTTATGGTCAGTGAACAATTCGAATCTCTCACCAAGAAGATAATGGCGCCAAATCTTAAGCGCAAAAACAATAGCGGCCAACTCTAAATCATGGGTAGGGTAATTTTTCTCATGTGCCCTCAACTGCCTTCCACCATAGGCTATCACCCTTCCCTCTTGCATTAAGACTGCGCCCAGCCCTGTCCCACAAGCATCAGTATAGACAACAAATGGCTTACTCCCATCTGGCAACACTAAAACTGGAGCAGTGGTTAAAGCTCTCTTTAACCGTCGGAACGCATCATCACAATCTACGTCCCATGCGAAAACAAGATTCTTCTTCGTTAAGCGGGTTAATGGGGCTGATATCTTTGCAAAGTCTTTAATAAACTTCCTATAATAACCCGCCAACCCCAAGAAACTTCTTACTTCGGTAGCATTCTTCGGAACCTTCCAATCCTGAATTGATACTACCTTCGCGGGATCCACAGCTATCCCTTCCTTGGAGACCACGTGCCCCAAGAACCGCACCTCTTTCCTCCAGAAGTGACATTTAGAGAATTTAGCCTTAAGGCTATGTGCTCGAAGAGTCTTCAATACCTCCCCAAGATGTAGGGCATGCTCTTCTTCACTCTTAGAAAATACTAAGATATCATCCACAAAGACCACCACGAATTTATTAAGGAACTCCCTGAACACCCTACTCATCAAATCAACAAAGTATGCAGGGGCATTCGTCAACCCAAATGGCATCACTAGCCACTCATAGAAACCATCTGGAGTCCTAAAGGCAGTCTTGTCTATGCTATCCTCAGCCACCCTCAACTGATGAAACCCCGTGGCTAAGTCCAACTGAGAAAATACTGAAGCGCCAACCAACTGATCAAAAAGATCATCAATCCTCGGCAATGGGTGTCTATTCTTCTTTGTGAGCTTGTTGAGTTCTCTATAGTCTACACAAAGTCTGAGGGACCCATCCGCCTTCGTAGCAAATACTACTGGAGCACCCCACTCCGATATACTTCGTCTTATGAACCCCTTCTCAAGCAACTCCCCTACTTGCTTATGGAGTTCCCTCCTCTCACGAGGAGCCATGTGGCGCACTGGTAAAGATACAGGTTTAGCATTATCCACCAGATATATTCGGAAGTCAATCTCCCGTTTCGGAGGTAAGCCCTTCACCTCCTCAAACACATCCGGATATTCCCGGACCACTCTAACAGATTGCAAACTCTCGACCGAGGCGTCAAGCGATTCAGGATAACTTAGCATAACAGAGTCCCTGGGATTACAAGAAATCTCGAGAGTGTTACCCAAGCGGGTCATGAGCCTAACAACTCTCCTTTCGCAATCAAGAACGGCACCATTACTGGATAACCAGTCCATGCCCAAAATCAACCCATAGCCCGTGAAGCCCAACACAAAAGCATCACATCTAAACTCAATGCTAAGTATAGAAATCTTCAAACCCAAACATATCATGGACAAATAAGTGGAGCCCCCAATTGGGTTTGAAACAACCAAGGGATCATCTACCAGACTGGTGTCTAAGTGCAGTGACTCAACTAATGATGATGAGATAAACGAATGCGATGCGCCTGAATCAAACAATGTACGGACAGGATGATCAAATAGAAAAACCAGACTTTCAACGGAGATAGTTCTACCTCTTTCCTGAATTGGTGGGACTGCGAGAGCCTCTACTTGCCCCCTAGCCTGACTCGGTGCCATAAGAGCTTGCACCTGTCCTCCTGAGGTAGACCCCGTCCTTTGCCCCTTCTTAGGACATTCTTTCACTAGATGCCCTGCTTCGCCACAGTGGAAGCAGCCGGTCTTCTTCTTCTTGCGACAATCCTTGCTTAGGTGGCCAGGTGTCCCACAGTTGAAACACTTCTTCTTCTTGCCCTTGCCACCGTTGCCTTTCCCACCTTTATTTTGCTGTTGTTGCTGAGGTCTCTTTTGATCTCCCTTCTTCTCGGTGCCCTATTAGCATTGGGACCCTTCTCTTCTTCATAAATGAGTGCCATGTCAACTAGCTTCTCAAAGGTGGCCCCCATAGGGATATGAGTCATAGCCAACCCATGCATCGGTTCATTCAAGCCTTTCACGAACCTCAAAGCCTTCTTCTCCGGTGTATTCACCATGTCTAGGCCAAACCTTGCCAATTGATTAAACTTGTTGACATATTCCTTCACCGAGAGATTTCCTTGCTTTAGAGTCAAGAATCTTTCCATATACAAGTTTTCCTCCGCCCTTGAGAGAAACTTTTCCATAAATCTTTGCCTAAAATCCGCCCAAGAGTCAACGGGGCGTTCTCCATTAGTGACCTCCCACCAGAATGAGGCCTCTCCTTCATTAACCAAGCAGCCAACTTGACTTTCTTTCCTTCTTCCATCTCAAAGATATCTATCAATTCTTCCACCTCCTTCAGCCAATCTCTAGCCTCCACAAAAGTTTCAGATCCTTGAAAAGGTTTCCCTCCCATAGCTTTAAATTCCTTGCAAGTCTTAGCAAAAGGATCCGTGCGAGGAGGAGGGGGAGGAGGAAGATCGGGTGCTACGGTTGGTGGAGGAACATTTGCTGGACCCGCAGTGGTGGCCCTAGCCTCCATCAATCTCCTATACCATACTGGTACCGTCACACCCTCCGGAAAGTTAAGATTCTCGGCCATGCTGAAACGAAAAAGGAAAGATTCAAAACGGAGAATTCGAAGGATATAGATATGGCTATTGGGGATTATGCTTTTCCTTCAAAAACCTTTCTCTTTAAAGACATGTTTTTGAAAATATCTCTTCCAAAAATGTTTTAGAAAAATAGTTTTCTAAAAATTTTATCTGTTCCGGTAACATTTGCTCTGATACCACGTGTAACACCCCACGCCCGCTATGATCACTCACTAAGGGAATGCCATAGCATCGGTGGAGTATTTTAGTGAATATAGAACAGAAAAATTACAACAAGACAGATATAAATAGTACTTGAAATTTTAAAACATCATCTCATAACAGCGGAAGTAAACATGTCTGGTTACATCATAAAACCACAATAAAAGTCAAGTACAATATCCATCAAAATAAAGGAGTACATAATCCCACTCTCAATACAATAGCCAAGACAAAAGAAAAGATAACTGGGTAACTGGAGCTTTACATCTATCCAAGCTCCTAAAGACTGGCACAGCAATCCGATCAAGCTCCACTACTGCTAGGATCCACCGTAGGACCTGAGGGTTGGGAAAAAGATAAAAACAACGGGGTCAAACATAAGTCTGAGAGAGTCCTATAACTTTAACAATACAATCATTAAAGTAACCAGAGAAAATATAAACTTGACCCACGGTAATGTCTGGGGATGAATGGCTACACTAAGCAGCTTGATAGACTTAGGATAAACTAAGATAACTATAAAGACGCATCTACCCACCCAAGGATAATTACTAACTGCACCACACCAGTCATTTCTACTTAAAGGTTGATCCCTCCCAAGGACTTAGAAACTTTTTTTTTCCCAGTAGTCTCGTATACCCCTAGCTGACTACATAGGTGCCGTCTGCCCCTATCTCCACTAGGTGTACTTAGTAATTTTTACCCAGTAGTTCCGTGTACCCCTACATAGGTGCCGTCTGCCCCTATCTTTATTAGGTGTACCCACTACTCCCCAGCGATCGGCTCCCTACCGTAGATACCCGTGCTGGTCCCACAGTGGGGTGTATCACTCCCCTAAAGTGGCCACCTGATAATATCAACGGTGCACGGCTTTATATCTACACGATGCAACAACGGCTTATCTACCAGCCCGGGCCCACACACGCCTATGAAACCCGTTGGACTTGCGTTGCCACCGCTAACCCGTTTTGGCCTCTTATAATCAAGCCCAATATGCGTGTCCCGTCACTCGACATGGGTCGAGCCCACAAAGATACGTTTGGGATATTGGTTGAAATGGGCCCCCACAAGCTACCCACCTAAGCTTGTCACTTATCTAGTGTATCCCACTTAACCCTTTAATCATGTTTAATTACATGTTTCACTTGGTTAAGTACTCTAATCGTATTTTCTATTGCCACCCAAGGCAACCCACTAGATTCCACATGCCACCCAAGGCAACCATTAAATTTCCACATGCCACCCAAGGCACCCACTTAACCCCTCATGTCCCACTACATGCTAATATGGTTAAGTGTTTCTTAATTAATTAAGACCGTGATCTCCCATAAAGACCTCCCACATTAGACTGGCTGTTATGACCGCCTGGTTAAGCCGGTAGGGTCCGGGCAGTCTTACGCCATAACAGAGCCTAACCTCGTGTCTTTACTTTAATCACGTATTTAATTTATGGCCAAGACCTCTCACATTGGGCTGACATTTGTAGCAACTGGTTAAGCCGGTCGGGTCCGGGCAGTTTTACACTACAAATGAGTCCAACCTCGTGTCTTAGTCGATTAATTACACCTAATTAATCACCCCCATATTAATTATCCCTAATTAATATCAAGTTTTTCATAACATGGGTAGACCTAACTCAATAGGTAAATTCCCATGGGGTAGACCTAACTCAATAGGTAAATTCCCACTTATGTTAATTTATTTTTATGGTATGCTTAATCATACCCAATCATACTTATATTAACACATTTACCAACCCCATCGTTCCCCACGTAAATCGTTCTCATTTCATGACATAATAAAGGGGAAGATCCATCACAAATATCATGGGTTTAGCATATAACTTTGTCATGGGTTAAGAGGATGTCAACTTGCATATATGAGCATATATTAACCCAACTACATTTAACCCAAACTTGCATATTATTATACACATATCTTGCATCACATGTTGAACTTGCATATAAGCATCCTGATAACTTGCATAACATGTTAAACATGCATTTAAGCATACACATAACTTGCATAAGCATTCACATACTTGCATAAGCATTCACATACTTGCATAAGCATTCACATACTTGCATAAGCATTCTCATACTTGCATAAGCATGCATAACTTGCATATCATGTCATTTAAGCATATACATATCTTGCATAAGCATTCATATACTTGCATAAGCATGCATAACTTGCATATCATGTTAAACTTGCATTTAAACATATACATAACTTGCATATGAACTTGCATAACTCACTTTGTTAAACATGCATAAATCCACTTATTAAATATGCATAAACCCACTTGTTAAACATGCATAAACCAACTTATTAAGCATGCATAAACCAACTTATCAAACATGCATAAACCCACTTATTAATTATGCATAAACATGGGAAAACATCGAGTAACATATCATTACAAATGATTCAAACTCACTAATCCGCATTTAAGACCATAAGTCTCATTACACCCAATCTACTTACTTTAACAATTGATGTTAAAGTGATAGAAACTCACCAAAACCAAGATTAGCAAACTTATGAAGTGGAATTAGTTGCTAAATATGAAGATGGTGATGATTAGAGATTGATTAGAGAGTGATTAGCTTGCAACTTCCTTCATAAACAAGTGGAGGCTCCTTCTAAGATTTAATTTGGCGGCATGAGGCCATCATTTCTATTTTTAGTATGGATTAGGGTAGGTTTAGGGTGTATTTACATATTAGGAGAATGTTTTAGGCCCTTAGATTAACCCTAAATTAGATTAGGTCCGTTAGATTTAGGAAATCTCTAGAACCCAGCCCAGCCCTAGCCAGAAAACCAAATCTGGTGCACCCAACCTTCTGGCTCGAGACGCCGTGTCGACAGGCAAGTCGACTCCCCCTGTCGACAGGCCTGTCGACAGCCCTGTCGACATGGTCAGGGCGGGAATTTTCCCGCCTGGCCCCGCTGGTTCTAATTTGAAATCCGAATTTAAATTTCTATATCTATTTTTTAAGCTTTAATTTTTCTGCAAACTTCATTGGGCCATAACCGGGCCATACGGACTCCGATTCTCGAAAACTCGAACTCTATTTCGCGTATTTTTCCGAGACGAACGCAATGACGCAGCCCGTTACCCCCAATTCCCACATCTGAGATTATTTATCCTATGATTAGAGAATTTTAGTATTAGCTAAAATTCGGGGTGTTACACATGGTTAGCTAGATCAATGGTCTATCTAATTCCAATTTATAGACCTAATCCATACACAAGCTTATTGCGGATAAAAGAATGTGATGCTTGGGTATCAAACAAAGCTCTAATAAAAACATCTCCATTAAAAAAGTATACAATGCACAATAACGCCCTTCACTTTCTCTATGGCACTAAGAGATATCAAGGTAGTCGAAACAACATACAATGCATAAGCCTTAACAATCTACTTATCCTTCGGTAGCTCTACGCAATTCGTCCTCAAATGTCTAGACTTATCACAATTAAAGCATTTCTCCTCAACCGTTGTCACCTTGTAGTCCCTAAAATAATGGCATCTCTCATTTTTTATAGCAGATCAATTCTCGTTATTCTTTTAGTTATTTAATCCGCCATTTCCTTATTGTTACTGCTTTCTTTCACGACTTTACTTTTTCTTATTTCCACCAGCCTGTTGCGGCATTGATTCTTCTATCTCCAAAGAATCGATAGTAGTATCGATCTTCTTTGGAAACATGCTCTAATTCCTAAGAGCCTTCTTAACCTATTTCTAGAACACAACCTCAATGTGGTAAACAAGCTTCTTCCTAAGATATTCACCTAGACTGATATTAAACTTCTTGTTGTCAATAAATGATATCACATACTTAGAAAACGATTCAAACTCAACAACATACTCATTAACTAACTTATCACTTTGCTTTAACTTATTGAATTTCTTGAAGAGAACAGACATCTGAATTGCAAAGATGAATTTATCCTTAAATTTAATCATAAACTGTTCCCTAAAAATCTGTTCTTACGGGGACTCGGTTTCCATCAATGCATAGCTCGGCCTTTCAGTTGCCTCAAAGCAAGCTTCCTCTTCTTTGCATAATCTATTCCAAGGTACCCAAAAATGTGATTATAGGCATGCAAACAATTTTAGACTTTTATAACCAGTTCAATTTCGATAAATTGTTTTCCACAAAGAGAAGAGAGCAGTCCTTAAATAACTTAGAAAAATCAACCCCACGTGCTTGCATATGAGCACCATCATCTATTGCCACTTCTGGAGTAGATATTCTCCTTATAATTGATGTCATTATGGCCCTAAAAATAATTGGGCAATCAGGTGTAATGACGCCTGATCCATCTCCCTAATTGCTTACTCCCAAAGCGCAATTGTTCCTAACAGTGTTTCTTGGTCGTCAACTCACTCTTTTTCTAAAAAAAATCATGATTGGTCTGTTCCAAATAAAAGCTACAATGGTACCCAAGAGCACACTAATATACTATATTATATATTATATAGTTACCATCCCAGCTAATCAAAGAATGTATATCTCATACACATATACACTCTCTGGCACTCTGGATAAATTGATTAACCAAATCTCTGATACCAAATGTGATGATTACCCCATGCCTTATGCACCATTAGATAATAATGATGCATTGAATACTATGCCAGGTCGATATAGAATGGTCATCAAAGAAAAACAAAACCTAAATATAGTGTGTCTTATATCTCAGAGCGAATGGATAATATATAACAAGCAAATGTACAACAGAATAGTATTGAAGCATGATAAAGTAAAAAATCAAAGCATCATAAAATCTGATACAATAACCTATAAATATTTATGTACATCAAGCCTCATTACAGTTCCTCTCAGTGTATATGAATAGAAATAGAGGAACTAAAGATATATATAGAAGAATAATACACCAGCCTCTAACTTGTTCTCAATCAGAAACATCGTCACCTGCCTGCTATCTAGTCTTCTCACTAACATCATCAGTGATAACCCAAGATTATAAGATAAAACATAAAAATTGGGTTAGGCATCAGCCTGATGTGCCCGGTAAATGAATATCAACTGCTATACTGCAAAATATGATATGAAAAGTTCAACTCACTTATCTGACCTATCCCTATAACAAAAAAGTTTGCACATAGTAACTTAATAAAATATGCTACCTTAATAACAATAGAAATAGATACTACGTAGAATTGGAAAAAAGAATCTAAGCAGCCTCTTTTAGCTTTTTATCCCCTAATTTAACACTTCACTTCAGTATCCTAAGGTGATATTTTACCTTGAGAAAAAAGAGAAATAACATCCACAGCAATCATTGCATCCATCAAGTAATATCCAGGCTATTACCTTTCAAAGCCTTGAATACAATGATAACCTATATGACTATCCTCGCTTATGCCAGCGGCAAATGTAACACCCTAGTTCAATTCGAACTACCATGTTCCCCAAACACTTTTTTCTTCCTAAGATAAATATATCCATTATCGGGGATGTCTTAGGTACATGACCATCGTTACAAGTCTTAATGGGTATTTCCATGATATACATGCTTAGATTCTGCATAACCTTGTAACACTCCGAGCTACCAATGATTCTTTGGCACTCTTAACCATAAGATCCATCCACAAATCCAATTTTACGTCCGAGTTTCACTTAAACCAGTCAGTTTTCCCACAACTCACTATGTCATAGATCGCATGCTGTAACACCAAAGAAAAGATAAAGTTTATCATATGAATGAATATTTTTTGCCCCTTACTGTTTAATAATTTGGTCTGGTTAACAAACCGACTAACCTCGATTTATCTTGGGAGTTACAAAATTGATCCATTGAAACTTATTGATCTTCGGAACCTGAGTTACTAAATTTCGAAGATCTTTAATGACTGGAAACTTTATTTTATAGTTTTCATCATTTCAAAGTATTTTCTCAACCAAACCACAAAAATTTAGGTCAATCCCTCTCTTACCTCCACGTATATGCATAGAACTTGTGATTTGTTTCTTAATAACATGTGAATGCTCCATTTCCATGGAAATAAATTGTTGTATCCTAAAAATACTAAACATCTGCTAACATGGATCTGAAATATACCTCCTGATAGCACTACTATAAACTAACAATGAACTTTGATAGGATATCCTACCTTGTTAGTGTTACGTTTCGAATTTATTGTCAATCCATTGAATGTAGTCACTTAATTTAGTGACTCCCAAGATAATTCGATCTTGAAATGTTAGACCTCCTGGCCACAAAATTTAGTTGCTTTAGTAACTCCCAAGATATCTCAAAATTTTCACACACACTTGATATATACGTTTAGGATTAATGCATACTTGATAAATACACCCCTCATAAACATATGCACTCATGTTTCACACATACAAAACATAGTATCACCTGCACTATGTATGTATGCATGTATGCTCATATGCATGTCCTAATGTCAAACACAAGGTATGCAGGTGCTAATAATTAAAAAGTTCCACTCTTTTAGCCTATCATTATTTAGCTATATTAAAAGAAAATCTTTCATGTATATCACAATATATATATATATATATATATATATATATATGGAGAGAGAGAGAGAGGGAGAGCCCGAATTTAAATGTTCAATCGCAACAGATATATGACATATTTCAGTACTCATGTATACTCCTATACATGCAAATCAGAAGGAATAAAATATACTAACATACATAAACACATTCTGATATACTTGTTTAATATCACATATTACAAAATTCATATATTTCTTAAGTCATATGCTGCATAATTTATATACCGTGTAACTCATATATATATAATTCATGCATTACTAGGTTCCTGTAAATAAATAAATATCAGTGTGATATGCTTGCTACAAGTACTCAATTAAGTAACTTAAATGAACATGTTAACATTTAAAATCAATGTCCATATTAAATTCCATTCCATATAATTCAGGAAATCAACATATATATATTTATATATATATATATATATATATACACTCACACACACACACACAGAAAACAGGTTCAAAACCCATTCAATACATATGCAAACAACATTTGCTTTCATACATACTATTATGAAACATTTATATGTATATCAAGATCTAAATTTGAAGTGTAAGGGGGTCATAAGCATATAAATTTAACCAAGTATACTGTCAAAACCCAGATTTCAAAAGTAACTTAAAAACCCAGATATAAAACCTATTTACAAAAATTTCTTGCAGAGAGTTTGCAAAATTCAACACACAAAGGATTTTAACAGTTCAAAACCCTAAAAGATAGGGTCCAAACAAAATTAGTTAAATCAAGTTTGATTTTATACCTTTCGAGCTTTTGCGATTTCACGTACTTGAATATGACTTGGAATTGAATCAAATCCCTTTGTAGCATCGTTAATATGCACCGCCTCTACTGGTATCTATACGAACGTTGAACGATACCATCTTCACGAAATTGTATTGAGCAGATAAATAATACGTGGTAGATTGAAAGTGGTTAGAAGCTAGTGTTTTTTACGGAAAAAGCAAGAAAAGGGAATGAGGTTTAAAAAAAATTAAGTCTAAGGGGAGAGGAATAAAGAATATGTTGGATACATTTATTTTGGACACACAAACTTATTTTATGAAGGCAGGAATGCGAAATATTTTGTGTTGCGCTTATATTGGGAGTGAAAACACTTTATTCCATTTGAAAATAAACCCCTCCAATTTTCTCAACAAAAAAATAATTTTTTTGTAGTGCAAATATCAATTAATCCTTTTTTCAAGAGACCAATCATTTTCATTACTGATAATAAAAATGTGTTGGCAAATGAGGAATAACCCTAAGACATCTACTTCTAGCACTAAGAAGGGAGAAAGCGACAAGCAGTTACGAACCTAAACATGTATGGCATATTCAATAATATGATAAGGAATATGCTACAGAAAGCATAAAGAGTTTCCCTAAGTGTGGTTGCTTATTGTGGTGCTCCTGTGCAAGCGCTAAGGTTGACTTTTCCAAATTGAACTAGGATTATTCTACTTTAGGTGGCAAATTATTTCTTAAGATGAAATCGGCCATTTAAGTGAAGGATTGGTTAGAAACCTATGAATACATCCTTGAGTATAGGTAATAGGAGGATGTAATAAAGAGGAAGTCGGCCTTCAGGTAGCTTTAGGAGTAAAAAAAAAGTTATGATGATATACCATCAATATTACCGCTCCCAAGGACCAGATCACCTGTAAGTAGTTTAAGAGGAATTTTGATGAGAAATGTGCACTAACTACTTAGAATTCGATGCTCTTTCAGAAGTTTAATAATTTACGGTGAAGTATATATCAATATCGTGGTAAATAGTTGATTTCGATAAAAGGACCAAAGTACATCTAATCAAGAATAATAAATTTCTATTATAGGCTCAAACGAATACACATGAGAGAAGTTAATGCTTAGTGCTATATATTGATGATTCATTTGAGAAGCCGATGCAGAAAGAACAACAACACGGAAGTCTGTATCTAGAGTCTTGTCAGTTATTGTTTATAAGGATTAGTCAAAGCTGCATGCGAACCTATGGGTAATGGCAGTGAAGAACAATAGTAGCTTTACAACAAAGTGGTCAGAAGAAGGGCAAGTGAGAACCGACTTGTTATAATGATGGTGAAAGGGTTATATTATTAATACTGAAAGTGGATTGAAAGATGAACATCTTCTCCTAATGGCCACCATTTTCTGAGCTCCCTAGCAATTTTCCCCTTTCTTCATCTGTTTTACATCTCGCTTTACCTTGTGTTGTTTCTCTCTCATTGCACCTCCGTCTTTTGCTTTATGGCTCGCTGCTTATGGCGAATCCTTCTATTTTGGGGAAGTTAGGGTTTGGCATTAAAGTTCGTTATGGGTGTTTTCGAGATTATTGAGTCTTTTCTTAGACCTTGTCCAGATCTAGGATATATTATGGCAACATTTTTGTCTATTTGCCCTGATTCAGCGACAATCGAGTTGGTAGGCTCCTCATCGATAGTGGTTCGCATGGAAACGATGGACTCTTTTATGGCTTTATGCCGCCATCGTTTCTTGTTGGTTGTCGATTACTTCTTGGAACTGTCTCCCCATTATACTTGTTTTCTCGCAATGCCTGATTTGGTCCACTATCGTAGGGGTAGCGCTTCCTCTTGTATCACTGATGTAGGGCCTAGTGTTTCGCCAGCTTTATTTTCGGGCAATGTGGATTTCACCATCCATTCGTGCCGAGCTTGGCCTTTGTTGACAACGGTGGACAAGGTGCAGTGGTGTCTGTCATGGGGTTTTTGGTTGGCTTCAAGTGTTGTGGTATAGGTATTTTAGATGGTTTAGTGGATGGTGACCTTGGTTTGATCATTGGTGTTCGTATTGGTTCGTATTGGTTCTCCTTTGGTTGCAACTCTCAAACACTTCCCCTTGTGTGTCTTTTGAATTGCTTTGAGGCATTGGCTAGCGATTCAGTTGAAGGGGAGGTTATCTCTCTTGTTGGGGATCAGGTTAGCCATCGCAGGCTTCGCCAGTTAGTATGTCAGAGCTTTTGGTTCCTTCTACGACTTTAGATGTCGACTATGATTTTTGTGTGGCAACGAGCTCCGTTTTAGGCATATTTCTTCTTTTTCGGCTCTGTTAGTGAAGAGGCTTGAGCCTAATCTTCGTTTGCAGCCAAAAAGTATCTCTTTAGGCATGCATCCAAGATTAGCTCGATGGCCTTTGATGGGTTTGTACTTTTGGGAAACAAGCGTTTTGGTTTCATTGATGTTCCCACAAGGTAGGTATAGCGGTCCTTTACTTTCTCTTATTTATATCTTGGTAGCATTTCTGTTTTATTTCCCCCTGTACATTGTTTTGGGCTTGTTGGTTTGGTTGGGGGTTTTCATTCCCTTGTGTTTCTCACTTGGATGTTGTCGGGTCTAAGGATCGGTTAGCAGATGTTATGCATCCTTTTGGTCGGTCAACATTGGTTTATTCTCTGTTTGACTTTTGTGCCTCAAATATTGCACTTGTTCGTTGTGTTGGATACTTAGGTGTTCGTCGTCTCTTAGGCTACTCGTGGATTTCTTCTCGTTTATTTGCTTCTTCGCTTCTTGGGGTTAAATTTTTTTTGTTGGTATGTTCCAGGCTATTGTTTACGCTGGAAAATTTGATGCGGTTTCTTTTGGTTAGTGTTTGGTGGGTTCTGGTCATTGCAAGGCCTTTACTGTGTTGTTGGTGACTCAAGGTTCAGTGTCTGTTTTGACTTGTCGACTTTTACTCTTGCACGGGATTTTTTGTAGTTGTATAGGACAGTTTTAACCTTGGTAGGTTCGGCTTTTGGGAGTGGCTATGTAATGATTCCAGCATTGGATCTTTATACGTGCTAATTTGGAGTGTGCCGCCTTGGGTTGGATCTACTATGTGCGGACATGCGGGATTTTTTGTTAGTCAATAATACTTGGCTTGGGTCCATGTTCGGTAGTAGGCTATTACAGCTATTGCAGGGTCGTCAACATAATGAGAACTCGACTTTCGTAATGCCACCATAGGAATTAGTGTCACGGTGGGTGCCAAACTCTACACTTATTTCTGGTCGTAATGCTCCTGTTGTTTTGCCTTCTCCTCCCCTTGTGGTTGTTGGGTCAGTTCCCCCATGTTCTTTTGTTTCACAACTTCTTAATAAGGAGGAGAATTCGATCATTAACGATCAACTCTCCTTCCTATCCAAGAATTTTTTTTCCCTTCTCAAGCTTGTTCTTCGGTTTCATCTTCTCCCAGTCTGACCTCAAGGGCGTCTTTGGTGGTTTCTGAGACCTGAGTGCTTTGTCCTTTGCGCAAGAGACCAAGTAAGGTGACTTGCACTCCCCGTTCCATTCGTACGCACTCTATAGCGGCGTCTGAGTAGAACGTCAAGTCTACTCGATTTACGTTGTATCTTCTCTGATTGTGTGGCTTTTTCTGGGTTTTGGTCTTGTTGTCCTTGTGCTTTTGGCACCGATTTTGCATGGCAAAATTTTTGTACTATAATGTTCATGGTATCGGTAATGACGCTTCATCGGCAAGGCTTAGGCATATTTTCAAGCAACACTTTGTTTGTTTGGTGGAGCTTCTGGAACCTTTTATGGGTCTAGATGTGCTTTCCAAAAATGTCTTATCTCTAGGTTTCAGGGGTGATTTAGCCAACATATCCAATAAGATATGGATTATTTGGTCCAAAGTTGTAGTTGTCCGCCCTATTTTTTAATTGTGTCATCTTCTTTTGGTGGCCTGTCCGCTTTTGCTCTCTCTTCTTCTTCTTTCCCATTCTTGATGGTTTGCGCGAAGTGCGATTGGATAGAGCGGTTGGTTCTGTGGTCAGATATCATCTTGCTTTCGGGTTTGAGCTTCGAAGAATTGATTATAAGGGCAAATTTAATGTCGTCGCCTGCCGTGCCGAGAAACGGGGTGGTTCCACTATTACCCAGGCTACGATAGAAGATTTCAACTCTTTTATCATCAGCTCTGGTCTTTCTCATGTCTCTTTCATCAGTTCGGATTTTACTTGGTATAATAACCAAGAAGGTCCTAATCGGATTCTATCTCGTCTGGACAGAGTGTTCGGATCAGAAGGGTGGTTTAACCTTCCTTTCTCTTACTTTTTCTCCCAATTCCACCGGATCTTCTAGGATCATGCTCCAATGATTCTGTGGTGCTCCCCCTTTGCTCTTTTTGTCCCTTCTTCCTTCTGGTTTCAGAGTATGTGGAGGTCCAACACCACTTTTCACAGTATAGTGGAAGCTTCCAGAAACTCTCCCACTTCTGGCGATCCTTTTGTTGTGTTTTCTCGAAATCTGAAACGGCTTAAATCTTGCCTCAAGGTTTGGAATGTGCAGGTTTTCAAGAATATCTATGATCATGTCGGATAGCTGAAGAATCGCTTATCCTAGTGGAAGCCTCTTTCGATGAAGACCCATCTTCTACTAACAAGGAGGGGTGGATGCTTTCCCAACTCGCCTATTCGTCGAAACTTCATGTCGAGAACGATTTCCTTCGCTAGAAAGCCAGGATCAAGTGGATCGTAGAAGGAGATTCGAACTCCTAGTTCTTCCATTCTATGATTCTAACGAAGAAAAGCCTTCTTTTGATTCATCAGATTCTTCGTTCTGACCTTTCTTTAGCTTCTACCTCTGTTAAAGTCAAAAAGACTATCATTCGTCTCTTCCAATCCCTCCTTTTATCTCCTTCTGATACTTTCTTTGATCGGTCTATGTTAGATTTTATCTCCAAGATTGTCCTTCCTGAGGACAGCGGAGCTCTTTCCTTTCCTCCTACTTCTGAGAAAATTCGGGTTGCGTTTTCATACTGAGTAAGGACAATGCGAGTGGATCTGACAGTTTCAACGGTATTTTTTTTTTTTTTGCAGAAGTGTCTGGCCGATCATTCAGGATGACTTTTGTCTTGACATCCAGTTCTTTTTCTTTGGAAGGACTCTTCCCCAAGGTTGGACTTCCACTAACCTGGTTCTCATACCCAAGGGTGAAAATCCCCGCTCCTGTGCGGATTTTCGCCCAATCAGTCTGTGCAACTTCTCAAATAAGGTTATCTCCAAGGTGCTATTATCTAGACTGGCACCTTTTCTCGATCGTGTTATCTTCTTTTCTCAAGCTTGGTTTGTAAAAGGATGCCTGATTATGGATAACATCCTTTTATCCCAGGAGCCGGTTTCTCATATCGATTGTAACGTCAGGGGATCTAATTTAGTCATCAAGTTAGACATGGCCAAAGAATATGATTGTACGTCTTGGTTTTTCATTATTAGGGTTCTAGGGGGTTTCGGGTTTCCTGAGCCTCTTATTGATCTTATTTGGAGACTTATCTCCAACTGCTGGTTCTCCGTTCTCATCAATGGGTCTTCCAATGGGTATTTCAAGTCCAGTAGGGGCCTTCGTCAGGAAGACCCCCTCTCTCCGACTTTGTTTGTTATCGCCACTGAGGCTTTCATTCGTGGACTGTAATCTCTTATGATTGCTAGTAGAATGCATCCCTGGGGTTTCCCGTTCGTCTCCTCCTTATCGTTTGGTGATGACATTATCTTCTTTGCAAACGGTAATCGGTCATCCTTTCATCGTCTCATTACCTTAATCCACCAATATGAGAGGTGTTTAGGCCAAATCGTAAATTTGGATATGAGTTGCTTCGTCTCGACGAAAGACTTACCAACGGATTTCAAGGCTTCGTTCCTTCCCTTGACTTACTTTGGTGTTGTCCTTTCAAAAGGAAGGAAACTAAACACTATCTTCGACCTCCTTATCGTTCGGGTAATAGTTAAGATTATTCCTTGGAATGCGGCTCTCCTTTCTCAGGAAGGTGAACTAGTTCTTATAAAATCGGTACTTGATTCAATATGATCGCATGTCTTCACTTCTATGACTCCTACTTCCACTTTTTTTTGTTCTTACGGTTCCTTAGCAGCGTCCTTCTTCTGAGGGAAAAAGGACAATGATAATCGCCATTACTGGATTTCTTGGGACATCGTTTTCGTTCTAATTTAAAAGGAGTTTTGGGCCTTCGAAATTCAAAGGATGCCTGCACGGCCTTTTCTTTTAAGATGTGGGAGCGGTATAAAGAAAATAACCCCTTTTGGGTGTTGTTTCTCTAAGCCAAGTACCATAGGCTCTTGATCACAGATTACGGCGGTACCCCGTCCTATGCTAGTGAGACGTGGAAACGTACGCTGTCTGTGAAGTCCTTCACCGACTCTTACGGGGGTGGAGTCTTGTGGGATGGAGGCTCGTTCTCGGTTAGGGAAGCTTGGGAGTCAGCTAGGTCCAGCTCCTAGGGACCACCTTTTCTTCTTCATTTGGGATACTCGTATGCCTCCTAAAGTTTCCTTATTTATGTAGAAAACTATGTGTTGCAAAGTAGGAGATCTGAAATCTAGTGCTCATTTATTCTTTTAGGGCATTTATGCCACCGCTGTTTGGAATTACTACGGGAATTTGGTTGGTCTCCGTGGTAACGACTCTTCCTTTGTTGATTTGCTGAGATTTTGGTGGACCGAAATTTCAGGAAAATTGCTTCGTTCTACCCTCTTTCGTCTTGTCCCTTGCATTATTTGCTGGCATCTTTTGTGCTCATGGAATAAGGAAATCTTTGATGAGGCACCAATGGATCCTCCTTTCATAATCCAAAAGGTTAAAAATGATGTTTTCCTAGCCTTTCGAGGCAGGCCTTTCATGGGAGCTATTGACTACCACTCGAGGAGCTTAGTTAGATCTTTCGATCTTTCATCAGGTTTGTTTCCACCCCATGCCGGGATTGGTTGACTCTTCTATGTTTTTGTGTGTGGTCTCAGGTTGTTTTGCTTTCCTTTTTTTCCCCTCACCATCCCCTTTTATATCTCATGTCGTGGGTTAGTTATGCAGGTGCTGGATTTTAGGTTTTTGTTTGCGTCTACAATATGGATTTCGGATCTCGAGGATAGCTGGAGCCGCTGCACACTAGGAGCTGGAGAGTTGGGCTGGCATCGAGAAGCAACTGCAACCACTGTCTTTTTCTAGGCTTGAAGTTGTTGGCTTTTCTCAGTCGTGGCTGTGACTTTTCAGATGGGCTTAGAGTGTGGTTCATTTTCTGGTTAGTTGATCGGCTATGTGCATCTTGTTTGCAGTTTTGGCAGTTTAGTGTGGTGTTTTGTTGTTTTTTTGCTTCGTTTTATGTACCTGCGTGTGTTCCACAGTTTTTTGTAGACCTTTTCTACAAAGCAGTTTTTGTGATCCATTGGAGAATGACTGGAATCTCCCTGGTGCTATATATATATATACTTAAAAAAAGCAATAATCATGAGCATACCCACAAGAAATATTTTGAAATAATTAAGAATTAAAAGGATGTGTCTACTCACGCTTAGAATGATGTCAGCGATTACTTGGGTGCTCGGGAAAGGTGAACGGAAGTGTGCACTAATACAAGGAATGCTTTCTATTTATGTTATACATGTGGTTGTTTTATTAATACAAAGGCTCTACTTTATTTCATATCAAGTGTTTAATAGATAGATTGGGATAGAAACCATAGATAATTGACCAATCTTTAGTTATTACATATCTTGTTTGAGGATCAACTAACCCTTGTATGGTTTATCGAGATCGAATCATGGATTGCTGCTTGTTTGTGAATGATTCGTATTATATTTTTTAGGGCATATAATTATTCTAGGGATGTAGTAGCAATAGAGAAATAGGGGTAGTGGATTGTATGAGGACGTTTGTAATGCAAGTACGGATGATAGATGTAGAATGGACTTAGTCTGCCTTTCTAACAATGAGATGATAATTAGTTCCATAAATTTGCTCAAGATCACATAATATGTGTTTTAATCTATGCTTGTAGCTAGGGTTTATTTGGATATTCTTGGATTACCACAAAATAAAGAGACTGAATTCCATATATATTTGGTGAAGTACGCCAAATCGTTCATTCTACAATTGAGGCATATGATGTTAAAAAGTAGGAGGATTATAGAAAGATAAGTGAATGATCCATTAAACAGTGTAAATATGCATTTGGAACACCTATTGGTTTTGCGACTAAGGAGAATAGCTTTTTGACTTTGTGCTTTGATGACAAGTTCAACAAGGCGATGAAGAAGAAACTGTGTACACTCTCATGTATTGATGACTTGTTCAATTAGAGAGTTAGGGTGTTATTTCAATTGGATATCAAGGTGTTGGTTCACCAACAAAGAGTGGTAGAGGAGAGAACATTATAATTTTTCTTACACCATCGAGTTTCTATGAGCGGTTGATCATGTCATTTGATCTACGCACGGACATTCTTTGTCGGTCTTATAAATTGTGCCTTCATAGATTAATTAACTAAGTTTTTATCTATGTTCATGTATGATAGGCTTAGAGGAAGAATACAAAGAGCACTTAAGAATTGTGCTGGAGATGTTGAAAAGCACCGATTGAAGGAAACGTTTTTGAGGTGTCAGTTTTGGAGGAGTAAGGCGAGGTTGTTAGGTCTGTTTATTTTTGATATTGTCGTCGTTATAGTTCCTGTAAAGCTGGCAGCAATACATGATTTTGACAGACCCAAAACGCTATACATGCAAGAAATTTCTTTGAACTAGTATGGTACAATATAAAATTTATTAGTTACTTCTGCAAGGTAAAAACATAGTTAACGAAACTTTACCAAAAAATATGACCTGTTCCTGGCATTGAGGTGCGTGCATGCATTATTGATTTTGAAGGAAAGGTTAATGAATGCAACAATATTAGTTATTTCAAGTGGAAATAAGGGGTTAACAGTATTATACTAATGCCTGTGGTATCAGATTAAGTGCACTGTTGACGTATAAGTGGCAAGTTGTCACATATGCTAGTTGATTGCAAAAAACATAAGAGAAGAATTGTCCAACTCACGATTTTAAGTTAGCAAGAATAGTGTTTGTTTTAAAGATATGTAGTCATTATTTGATTGAAAAGAGGTTCAAATTGCATACCGTCCATGAAGTTTGAAGTACCTCTTCTCTTAAAAGGACCTTAGTCTTTCCTAGTTGCGATAGTTTGAGTTCTTCGCCTTAGTACCTACACACTTGGTAATGGAAATGTAATCTCTAGTTCTTTATGAAGGAGACATTCCAGCTTGGCTACCTGGAGTGCAACTTTACAAGCATCCTGGTTATATTTATATTTATGACATCAAACTACAATATGTGCATGAGATAGAGATGTTATCTTATTTGAATATCAGACACAACTTGGTAGACTAAATCAACATTGTTTGGTGATGCGATGTTATATTAAAAGAGGTCTTTGAGAAATGTTAGATTTTGAGTT
Organism: Allium sativum; assembly: GCA_030737875.1. Taxonomy (NCBI): domain Eukaryota; kingdom Viridiplantae; phylum Streptophyta; class Magnoliopsida; order Asparagales; family Amaryllidaceae; genus Allium; species Allium sativum. The sequence continues at coordinate 43,882,647 of CM060913.1, forward strand.
ATAAAGCAACAGTAGTTTAACCTTGATGGTTGGTTCTGTAAGGATGTCAAATCTTTAGTTCCTAGTATTGTTAGGTTGAAGTATGAGCCACTACGAGAGTGCAGTCATTTCAAATTGACAACACGTCCCGATGGCAACACAATATATAGCAATAAGAAGATATTTTATTAGTAAAGGCCGAAAAAGGACATTGGTGCATTCATCTTAGTATGCATGAATTGCAAGATGCTAAAGGAAGAGCAGAAGAAGTCACCACTTAATATTCCCAATTGGATGTGGGTATAGATATCAATGGACATCATCAATTGGCCACCAAGGTAAAAGTAGGGTATAATAACATTTCACATGGTAAATTAACGAAGAGTACTACTTGATCGTATTCTCTAAATCTAGTGGAAGGACATCCAAACAGATTGATTTATATGTGAACTAGATATTGTAATTTTGTTGTGTGACATGGAAAATTATACCTAATGGGAACCGTTGTTTACTAATGTGTTTTTGAAGAGCTTCCATGAGCCATTGGGGATAGAGCTAAACTTGTATAGATTATCACAAACAAACTGATGGGTAGACCGATATGGTGAATTGTATCTATTAAGAGAAATAATGAAATGGATAGAATGCAGCCGACTTTCTCTACTTCAATACATATTGCACTGTACATTACTTTGGGCTTGTATAGGCTATTGGGCCTTATTTATTTTTGCCCAAGCTTTGTATTATAAATACACGTTGTATCTATACATTCTCAATCAAAGTTTAATACATTACAAAGTTTCCACTGTCAACTTCGTATCAAAATTTCTTGCATTTCTTTCTTGGTATCAGAGCGAACCTCCATTGCCTAACGGCTTATTCCTTATCTCGATCCATTCATCTCGCCATTTGTTGGGAGAGTGTGTTATTCTCCTCAGTTAATTGTCATCACCGGAGAAGAAAACAACATCGGTGATTAGTGTCGTGCCATAACATTGCATACAGTTGCAAAAAGTGCCATCCTCTATACAGAGTGGCTGCAACTCAATCAGCCAATACTGTTTTGTATGAAAAGTTCATAAACTCAGTCAAGAAACACAAATAATCAATTAAAAGCTTACAGAGCCGTCCAGAGATTCAATCAGTCAAAGCACCATCTTGAATCTGTTGGTTGCATCTGCAGGTCCCAAATCTTCATTCTTCTTTCTCATAACATCTGTTCTTGATCTTTTCATTGTTTGTGTTGACTCAAGTTGTTCATAATGGTGAACAACAATCCATCATCATCTTTAGATGGTTCAGTTAACTCCAATTCCGCTATTACTCCTGAAGATAATTTGATCAAAACTGTTGTTAGCCCACAATCTCAATTAATAACAGTCCAGCTTGATGAAAACAACTATATGTTGTGGAAATTACAAATCGAGATAACCATACGGGGGTATGGTCTTGAAGGAGATATCAAGGGTACCATTGATGTCCCTCATAAATTCATCGCTAATCAAGAAAACAACATTGTCCCCAATGAAGAATTCAATAAGTACCATCAACAAGATAGACTCATCAATGCTTGGCTGTTATCATCTATTAGCGAAAAGCTTCTGCCTCAAGTTATAGGGTGTAAAACAACAAATGAAATTTGGAGTGCAGTTGAAAAATCTTTCAACAACCAATCATATGCCAAGATAATGTTCTATAAAAGGCAACTCCATAAAATCAGTAAAGAAAACATGAGTACGAGAGAATATCTAGGAAAGATTAAATCTATCTGTGATATGCTAGAAGCAGCCGGACAAAAATTGCCTAATTTAGAGCAGATTCTTATCATTCTAAATGGTTTAACTAAAGAATATGAAGCTGTTGAAGCAATTATTGCTTCACAAAAACAATTTTCATCAATTGATGATGTCCATGCAATATTGTATTCACATGAAGCAAGGATAGAAAGTAAAAGATCTTAAGATGGTGATATAAATGTCAACTACGCTGCCAATAACAATAAAAACAAGAATCAGAGTAATAAAAGTGACCTAACCTTCCAAAGAGGAGGTCAATCATCCTGGGGCAGAGGCAGAGGCAGGTGGAACAGTAACAGCAACCGACCAAAATGCCAAATTTGCAAGAAAGTTGGACATACTGCACCCAGATGCTTCTTCAGATTCAATGCAAATTATGCAGTGAATCTGAATACTAGCAACCAGAAAAACTCCAATCCAAGTGCCAGCTTAGCTCAAGCAAAAGGGGATGTCGCACCACCTGAATCATCAAGAAACCAAAGTGAAAGTGCAAGAATAGAGCATATTGATGATGACAATTGGTATCCAGATTTTGGATCAACAAACAATCTCACCAATAATCTTGAAAATCTTAATCTTGGCAACCGAGATTATAAAGGCAACAAATCTGTTTGCACGGGTGAAGGTAAGCTTATACATATTTCACACATTGGTAAAGGTAGTATTAATGGTAAACGACAACTATTCTTACACAATTTATTAAGGGTACCAAATCAAGGAGAATTTAATAAGTGTGTCTCAATTTGCTAGAGACAACAAAATATTCTTTGAGTTCTTTCCCGTTCATTGTACTGTTAGAGACATACTAACTAAAAACATTTTATTGAAGGGTGATGCAGTGAAGGGTCTATATAAGTTCAATCTGCAAACTTATAAAAATCCTAATAATAGATCCCTACATTGCAATGTCTCTGAAATAAATAGTCCTAGCAACATGAATGTACCTGATACAAGTACTGGTAATTCTATATTTGATTGTTGGCACTATAGACTAGGTCATCATAGTGCTAAAGTAGCCAAGAAAATTCTTCTTGATAACAAAATACCCTGTGATTATGTGAATTTACCACATATTTGTGAATTTTTCCAAATGGGAAAAAGTCACAAACTGCCATTTACTGATTCTCAAACAAATTATACCAAACCATTAGACATGATTGCGACTGATTTATGGGGTCTTGCACCTACTAACTCAGATTTTTGATTTAAGTACTATATTTCTTTCATTGATGCATACTCTAGGTATACTTGGTTATACACACTTAAATCCAAATATGACACCTCAATGTGACACTGAAATTTATTAAAATGGTTGAAAATCAATTTAATAGCAGTGTTAAAAATTTTCAATCTGATGGTGGAACTGAGTTTAAACCACTCTCCAAATTTTTTCAAAATAAAGGAATTATTCATAGAACAACTTGACCCTATACGTCTGAGCAAAACGTTTTAATTGAAAGGTTGTAGAGATAGGTTTAACTCTATTAGCTCAAGCTGCCCTACCATTAAAATTTTGGCCACAAGCATTTAATTCTGCTGTCTTCTTAATAAATAGAATGCCATCCAAAATTTTGTATGGTATGAGCCCCCTTGAAAACTTTATAAAGTTAAACCTGATTACAATTTTCTAAAAGTCTATGGATGCTTGTGCTACCCACATCTCAGGCCTTACAATTCCAATAAACTTGATTTTAGATCAAGACCATGCACATTTATAGGCTATTGTTCCTATCAAAAAGGTTATAAATGTCTACACTCAAAAGGAAAAAAAATTCATAAGCAGACATGTTGTCTTTGATGAGAACATATTTCCATTTAAGCAGTCAAATATGCAGACAACCATGAAGGTATACAATAAAAAGGTCAATATACCGGAGTTACTCATAATTAATGATGCTTGGGAGAAGACAAGTTCTACTGAGGTTGCTGAACCCCACAATAATTACCAGAATCACTCTGATGGCCACCATGAGCCATCCAGCCACGCCTATCAACTACCTGAAGCAAACAGCATTAGAAAAAATCAAGTAATTGACAGCAGTAATGATAATGAAAATAGTGATGAAAATATTGAATCTACAGAGAGGAATCATGATAACCAACCTGTCCACAATCAAGCCAATCAACGCGGCATCATACGATAACCAGAGCTAAGAGTGGTATATTCAAGCCAAAAGCCTATGCTGCAAATATCATGGCAGAGGAACCTGACAATTTCATTCAAGCCATCAAAGACAAAAATTGGAATGTTGCTATGAAAGAGGAATACAATGCTCTTATAAAGAATAACACATGGGAGCTTGTTGATCCTCCATGCAACAAAAACATAATAGGGTGCAAGTGGACATTCAGATTTAAAAGAAATGCAGATGGCTCAATCAATAGATACAAAGAAAGGCTTGTTGCAAAGGGGTTTACTCAAGAATATGGTTTTGATTTCCGTGAAACTTTTTCACCAGTGGTGAAACCACCAATTATTAGATTAATTCTATCTATAGCCTTAAATAATAATTGGGTCATAAATCACTTGGATGTGAACAACGCATTTTTAAATGGTTATTTGCAGGAGGAAATCTATATGCAACAGCCCCCAGGATTCAAGCAAAATGAAAATCAAGTTTGCAAACTGAAAAGAGCTATTTATGGTCTCAAACAAGCACCTAGAGTATGGTTTGACAAGCTCAAAATCACACTCAACTCTATGGGCTACTATTCAACCAAATTTGATACCTCACTATTTATAAAAATCAATAATGAACCAACTATATATATACTGATATATGTTGATGACCTTATTATTACAGGTAATAACAGTGAGGAAATCAAGAAGCTAGCTAAACAATTAAATGATCAATTCTCAATTAAAAAAAATCTAGGAAATGCTTCATATTTTATAAGCATTGAAATTAACAAGCTTTCTTAACAGAAACGCATTAAAACTAAAGAAAATACATTGGAGAACTACTTACTAGAGCAAATATGCATGAAGCAAAACCTCAGCCTGCCCCTATGATATCAAATCAGAGTTACAATAAAAACACGGGAGAAGCTATAGACAATACAAAGCAATACAGGAGTGTGGTGGGTGCACTTCAATATGCAACCATCACAAGATCTGACATATCGTTTAGTATTAACAAAGTGTCACAATTTTTGCAGAATCCCCTTGACGAGCACTTGAAAGCTGTCAAAAGAATACTGAGGTATTTGAAAGGAACAATCAACTATGGTCTATCACTCATGGCCAACATCAACTACAACATAACTGCTTATAGTGATGCTGACTGGGCAATAGACAAAGATGATAGAAGATCTATAACAAGTTACTGCATATACAATGGTGATAATATGATTTCATGGTATTCAAAGAAGCAAACTACAATCTTTAGATCAAGTACAGAGGCCGAGTGCAGAAGTGTAGCAAGTGCTACAGCTGAAATACTGTGGCTACAATCACTAATGAAAGATCTAAATATTTCATCATGCAAGAGGCCGGTTTTATGGTGTGACAATTAAAGCACTATATATATGACTGCTGATCCTATACAACACACAAGGACAAAACACATAGAAATTGACTTATACTTTGTGCATGAGCAAGTGCAGAAGAACAACCTATATGTAAACTATGTGCCTACTTATCATCAACGTGCCGATATATTTATCAAAGCTCTATCATCCAAAAAATTCACTAGACTCAAAAGTGAACTAAATATAAAAGAGCAATACAACCTGTCAGAGAAGTCAGAATCCAGAACAAGTTCCAAGAGAATCAATTTGAAGAATGAAAGTGATAGATCTACTAGTTTGAAGGATGAAAGGAACAAATCAGCTAACAGGAGCTCTCGATAAATGGATCTGCTATTCTCCGCTGTCGATCATCAGATTAATTGAAGATTCATCTTTTTCACTCTTTAAATCAGCCTTGGATAGAGGCCGTATTCCTCCAATTTTCATCAAATTAAGTTTTGGCATGGAAGACCTAATCCTAATTTGAGCGAGGGTATTAAGAGAAATAATGAAATGGATAGAATGCGGCCGACTTCCTCTACTTCCGTACATATTGCATTGTACATTACTTTGGGCTTGTACAACTAATTGGGCCTTATTTATTTTTGCCCAAGCTTTGTATCATAAATACATGTATCTGTACATTCTCAGTTAAAGTTTAATACATTACAAAGTTTCCACTGTCAACTTCATATCAATTTTTCTTGCATTTCTTTCTATATCTTAGAGGATCTCTAACGGGCTAACATTCTTGGTTTTTGAGGCCACGAGACAGTCATTAGCATTTGGTAGAGTTTGTATACAACATACTTATCAGTCCAACGTTAGTATGACACCATTTGAGGTGTTATATAATTGACCATGCAATTTTCATTCAAGTTGGTAGGGAGGCTAAAAATGGTACTGGGGACACATATGATTAGAGAAATCGTGAAGAATATTAAGATCATTTGGTAATAAATGTAAGCTACTTAAGGTGGACAAATAAGCTACAAGGACAAGAAAAGATGAGATCTATAGTTCTGTTTTTTCGATATGATATTTTTCAAGATCTCTTCAATGAAGTATGTCGTTTAATTTGGTACTAAAGGGAAGTAAGAACTGGGATACATAGGCCATTTATGGATACCAGTAGGATTAGGATCCTCCTTTATAAAGTTGACTTGTTCCAAAAGATGGTAGACGTGCACAACAAGATCCACATTTCTCATTTAAGGAAGTTTATGAACGTCCCAAGCGTGACAGCTGATCCAAATTAGCTTGATGATACCACAATCAAACAAGATGCTTTGAAGCTTCACTGGCTCATTCTCATTAATGTACAAGATAGAATCATCTTAGGAGGATGGTGGAAGAGTTGGTGAATGTCCGACGAGGGGAGGGGTTGTGTGAGAGAGAGAAGGCGATTGCATAGAGGATACTTAGTAGTGTATGAAAACTGCTTATTTGGAGCTCTTTACATGGTGATACTTTCTATTTACTGCATTTAATTACTTTTGCTTTTGATTTCAGATATAGTCGTTCAGTATCTTGTATATTAGAGTAAACATAGATTGAAATTTTTGTTTATGCGTGAATGTTTGTTGTTTGATATGCCTACTCAAAATCATTATCCAGGCATGTGGACATACTATGTTTGACTTTACATTGGTTATTGGAAAACAATGGCTGAGTCGCGGACTAGGTCGCTTTCTTGAAGACGATTCGGCGATTTGGTCAGAGGTGCAAACCAATTCGTTCCTTCGCCGCCGCCTCTAGGATAAAACAGCCTCTAAAATAGTAACTGATTTGCTTGCACAAACAAACCAGTGCAGATTTGCACTTTCGGGAAAAATACTGCTCGAAATTTCTTAGAAGTTTTAATGGCGGCTGAGAAGAAGAGAATATAAAATTCGGTGTTTTTCTCGTCTCAGATAAAATAGTATAAATAGAACGAGAATTAGGTTTTGGGAGAAAATATCGGATCTGCTAAAATTTCGGGGGGATTAATTATTTTACCGTTGCAAAAATTTTTCCGTTGCAGAATAAATATCGGTGCGCAAAATAATTTTTTCCATAAAAAATGGTTCGAAAACAACTAAGTTTTATGGTCCAAAAATATAAGTGCCTACACCACAAAGTCCAAGCCCAAGCCCGAGCCCGAACCGAACCGGGCCGGGCCGGGTCGAGTCGAGTCGGTCGGTCGCGCGCGCGTGTGTGGTGGTCATGATGCATGGTCTCCCTCCTCACAACAATGCATGTATTGGGAGCCCAAGGCCCCAACATGACTTCTTAGAAACAAGTATAAATCCTTGCCTCTTCCCTATAATCCCATGATGTGGGACTACTCAAACATAGGAGCCATTCATACACTTATTCAATCATTTTTAATAATTCACATAATGTTTGTAAAACATTTCCAACAATCCCCCACTTGAATTTTTAAAAATATTTTCGAGCAGTTTCTTAAAAACATAAGATTGTGCATAAACAAAGGTGTCCAAGGACTTGAACCTTTGCATAGTGAGTAAGATTCAGTTTTTACTAGAGTGACACGTAGTCTTGAACTCTATTCCTGACATCAAACCACACACAACCTTTTCTATAGTGCAATCAGATAAGCCCGTGCATTTATGGCCCTGCACGTCTATCCCAGTTTAGTGAATGCTCTAGAAGTTTTGCCCAAACTCCATAGGAAACGGCCACATTTCCACATTTACAAAGGTGAGTCTATCAAGAGCACTCCTGAAGGTAGGTACTCCACTCCAAATAGAGTATAGATCTCATTAAGAGTTTCTATTAACTCATCCTCTAATCACTTCAGGAATACATGCTTCTTGGTTCATTAAATAGCATGTTCAACTCATATCACTACACAACTTGTTATTACCCATTGAACCTAGTTCTTGGGATCTCCAGTCATTTAGGTCGGGTTACCATTGTGCGTGAGTCAACAATCTAGGGGCAATAGTCCCATTCTTTTAGAATAGTTATGGACTTTCTCTCTGGACAGTCCTTTCGTCAAAGGATCCGCCAAATTTTCCTCACTACGTACGTAATCCACTCTAACGGCACCTGTGGAAAGTAGTTCTCTAACCGTACTGTGCTTACGACGTATTTGTCGTCTCTTACCGTTATAATATCGGTTCTGAACTTTTGCAATAGCCGCGGTACTATCGCAATGTATCAACACAGCCGGTATCGGTTTTTCCCATAAGGGAATCTCAGCTAGCAGATTTCTCAAGTACTCTGCCTCTTCACTAGCTGTAGCTAGTGCTATCATCTCAGACTCCATAGTAGACTGAGCCAAAATAGTCTGTTTCTTGGATTTCCAAGAAACAGCTCCTCCAGCGATGCTAAATATATAGCCACTTGTCGCTTTAGAATCATCAGATAAGGTATTCCAGTCTGCATCGGAATATCCTTCAAGTACAGCTGGAAACCTTTCATAATGTAATCCAAGGTTCATGGTTCGTTTAAGGTATCTCATTACCCTTTCAATAGCTTGCCAGTGCTCTATACTAGGTCTACTGGTAAACCTGCACAATAATCCCACGACATAGGCAATGTCGGGTCTAGTACAATCAGTGGCATATCGAAGGCTGCCAATGATGCTCGCATAATCAGACTGTCTTACACCTTCACCAGTGTTCTTAAATAACTTTACACTGTGATCATATGGCGTACTTGCAGGTTTACAGTCAAAGTAATTATATTTCTTTAGTATCTTCTCAATGTAATGAGATTGATCCAAAGAAATTCCCTTTTCTGACCTAGTAATCTTAATACCAAGGATTACACTCGCTTCACCTAGATCTTTCATATCAAAATTGACACTTAATAAGGATTTGACTGAGTTTATGGCATGAATATTTGACCCAAAAATGAGTAGGTCATCTACATAAAGGCATATAATAGTGCAAATGTCATTCTCAGATTTGTAATAAATGCATTTGTCACTTTCATTAACTTTAAAACCATTTGAAATGATTAAGTTATCAAATTTTTCATGCCATTGTTTAGGTGCTTGTTTTAAACCATATAATGATTTATCCAATTTACATACTTTATGTTCTTGACCATGTACTACAAATCCTTCAGGTTGGTCCATATAAATTTCTTCGTCTAATTCACCGTTCAAAAAGGCAGTTTTAACATCCATTTGGTGTATAAGTAAATTATGAATGGAAGCAAGTGAGATTAATACCTGAATGGATGTTATTCTAGTTACAGGTGAAAAAGTGTCAAAGAAGTCTATATTTTCCTTTTGTTTAAAACCTTTAGCTACTAGTCGTGCTTTATATTTATCTATAGTGCCATCGGTTTTAATTTCTTTTTAAGTACCCATTTACAGCCTATAGACTTACAACCAGGGGGTAAGTCTACCAAGTGCCAAGTCTTATTGGATTCTAAAGAATCCATCTCATCGTTTATAGCCTCTTGCCAGAAATCGGCATCTAAAGAAGATGAGGCTTCTTGGAGGTTTATAGGATCCTCCTCAATAGTAAAAGCACAAAAATCTGAACCAAAGTCTTTTATGGTTCTTGCTCTTTTACTTCTTCTAGGTTCAGCTTCAGAATTTTCATTAAGTTCTGTTCTAATAGGCATATTTGAAGTGCCCCCACTATTCCTTAATTTGAAAGGAAATTTAGTTTCATAAAAGTCAGCATCATTTGATTCAATTATATTATGTGCATTAAGGTCATAAAATCTATATGCTTTGCTATTAATAGCATAGCCTATAAATGCACATTCATATGCTCTACTTGCCAATTTTATTCTCTTAGGGTCTGGAATGCGAACATATGCTAAACAACCCCAAGTTCTAAAGTATGAGACATTGGGTTTATGATTCTTTAAAATTTCATAAGGTGAAATTTTATTCTTAGATTTAGGGATTCTATTCAGAACGTAACATACAGTCAATAAAATATCCCCCCACCAATGTTTTGCTGCACCAGAATTTAACAATATGGCAACTACTAGCTCGGTAAAGGTCCTATTTTTCCTTTCTGCTTTACCGTTCATTTCGGGTGAGTAGGGTGCAGTTCTCTCATGTACTATACCATGTTGTTTATAGAAATCCAGAATAGAATTAGATTCATATTCTGTTCCTCTATCACTACGAAGTCTCTTAATTTTTCTATTTGCTTGATTCTCAATCTCAGTTTTGAATGTTTTAAACATGTCAAAAGCATCACTTTTATTTTTCATAAGATATACATATGTGAAATCAGAGCAGTCATCAATAAAAGTGATAAAATAACGATGTCCCTGTCTAGTTAAAGTGCCATCAAGTTCACATATGTCAGAATGAATCAAGTCTAAGGGTTCAGAAACTCTATCAACAGATTTGTGAGGTTTCTTTGTGATTTTAGCTTGTGTACAGAATTCACATTTATCAGATTCAGATTCTGTCATTTTAGGTATCATATCTAGGGTGCTCATGTTTTGAATTATTCGTTTATTAACATGACACAATCTAGAATGCCAAATATTAAAATCACAAAGCATATAAGCAGAAGAAGTCACTTTATTAGATTCAACATTCAGTTTAAACATACCCTCACAAGCATAACCCTTTCCCACAAAAGTTCCCTTATAAGTAAGAGTGTACAAATCAGCCCCAATAACTTGAGTGAAACCAGCCTTATTAAGGAGGAAGCCAGAGACCAGATTCTTTCTTATCTCTGGAGTGTGCATAACATCTTTCAGAATTACAGTTTTTCCAGAGGTGAACTTGAGTTCCACGTTTCCAATCCCCGCAACTGTAGTGGTGTGAGAGTCTCCCAACAGCACTTTCTGATTTTCAGCAGCCGTGTATGTAGAGAACATGCCACGATCATAGCAGACATGGCGAGAAGCACCAGTGTCTACCCACCAACCCTCTGATCCACCAACAAGGTGAATCTCAGTAATCATAGCCGTAAGAGGCTCCTCAGTCAGGTTAGCCTGCGGTGCAGAGCTTGGCCTGTTCCAGCACTTTCGTGCCATATGCCCTGGTTTTCCACAGTTGTAACAAAGAAACAACTGTCCAGAGTCATTCTTTTGGGCTGGTTTCTGCTGTCCTTTTGGGTTTCCTTGCGGATTCCCATTCTGTTTGTTGCGCCTGTTCTGATTCTTAAAAGATTTCTGATTTGGTTTCAGAACAGCGGGAGTGGTCTTCTTAGTACTGTTGTTATTCACAATCAGCACCTCTTCTTTCTGGTCCTGCTTGCGTGCCTCCTCCTCAATACGGAGGCGTGTAATCAAGCTTTCTAAGGAAAATTCCTTAGTCTTATGTCGCAAGACATTCTTAAAATCTTTCCAGCCTGGGGGTAATTTGTCAATGATAACAGCAATTTGAAATTGTTCGTCCAAGACCATACCTTCGGAGATGATCTCATGAGCTATTTTCTGCAGCTCATGAGACTGCATCTCTACCGATCTATCATCAGTCATCTGGTATTTTAAATAGCGGCTCACAGCATATTTCTTTGCCCCTGCCTCCTCTGTATCATATTTCTTTTTCAGTGCTTCCCAGATTTCTTTTGCTGTCTTTTCATCTGAGTTATAATAATCATACAGATCATCGCTCAGTCCATTCAGTATAAAATTCTTGCATAAGTAATCCTGTTCAGTCCAGGTCTGCAGTTGCTTTGACTGGTCAGTCCATGATGCCATTTTTGCTGCATCAGTCTCGTCAGGCTTTTCTGGTAGCTGCGGTTTTTCAGCAGTCAGAGCAGCCACCACCTTTCTGATCGTGAGGAAGAACTCCATCTTCTGACGCCAGCGCTTGAAATGCAAACCTTCGAACTTGAAAGGAGCAGCAGTCACCAGAGGGCCGTGAAAAGCAGAGGGAGGAGCAGAATCGTCCATGGTTGAGTTCGAAGCCATTGTTTCAGTTCGTCTTCAAATTATTGGAAAACAATGGCTGAGTCGCGGACTAGGTCGCTTTCTTGAAGACGATTCGGCGATTTGGTCAGAGGTGCAAACCAATTCGTTCCTTCGCCGCCGCCTCTAGGATAAAACAGCCTCTAAAATAGTAACTGATTTGCTTGCACAAACAAACCAGTGCAGATTTGCACTTTCGGGAAAAATACTGCTCGAAATTTCTTAGAAGTTTTAATGGCGGCTGAGAAGAAGAGAATATAAAATTCGGTGTTTTTCTCGTCTCAGATAAAATAGTATAAATAGAACGAGAATTAGGTTTTGGGAGAAAATATCGGATCTGCTAAAATTTCGGGGGGATTAATTATTTTACCGTTGCAAAAATTTTTCCGTTGCAGAATAAATATCGGTGCGCAAAATAATTTTTTCCATAAAAATGGTTCGAAAACAACTAAGTTTTATGGTCCAAAAATATAAGTGCCTACACCACAAAGTCCAAGCCCAAGCCCGAGCCCGAACCGAACCGGGCCGGGCCGGGTCGGGCCGGGTCGAGTCGAGTCGGTCGGTCGCGCGCGCGTGTGTGGTGGTCATGATGCATGGTCTCCCTCCTCACAACAATGCATGTATTGGGAGCCCAAGGCCCCAACATGACTTCTTAGAAACAAGTATAAATCCTTGCCTCTTCCCTATAATCCCATGATGTGGGACTACTCAAACATAGGAGCCATTCATACACTTATTCAATCATTTTTAATAATTCACATAATGTTTGTAAAACATTTCCAACATTGGTTGTATTTGGAACTTTTTAGGCATAAAATTCCTATAAGAAAGAGAATGTAACAACCTATATTTTATGTATTACAGGATCCAAAAATGTTATTTTTCTAGATTCATACTGGGTGGTATGGCATTATAACTTTAGGGGATGTTGAGAGTTACATATTTTGTTTATAGAGTGATTTTACTACTAAAAATTAAATTGTTTATACCTTTCCATATGAGTCGAATAAGTATCCGAAATTGTTAACAACCCATATTCATTGTTTATCATAGGGCCTAACACCCGTTTATTACATTTTCTACCGTTATCTTCATTTACATCATTTACATTGTAACAGGGCTTGGCCCATTGGTCTGCTAATCAGTATATATAGCACTGAATACTTCTGTACAAATTCTATTTTCTGAAATACAATAATTCAATTCACCATCATTTCTGCAGTCTCTTTATCTTCATATTATCACAAAATGATTGTATCAGATTTTCAATATGGTATCGGAGCGCTTGCTTAACAGCATATAAGATCCTCGTCCAAAATCTATATCTTCATTCTTTCCATCAGTTTTTGATTAAGCTTCTTTTGTTGAGATATTTTACTCCCGTCAGATTCAATCTTCGTCATTTGGGAGTTGAATAGATTTTATTAAAATTCAAAGTGCCTCGCCATAAACTTCATCAAAGTTTGGCTGCAACATCGAATCTCAAGACAATATATTATTGGGAATCAAGAAAGCTAGTTCAAGAATTGAACATTCCTATCAAAAGCAGAACAAAGACAGAGCCGTCCAAGTTCTTTCAAACTGGTTGCATTCTGCTTTGATCTACATCATTTTCTAAAAAGAATTTTTCAATTACCTGAAATCTCAGTTGGTTTCCAATTCTTTCTCTGAAGCATTGTTTCATCATATTTTTTCTCTTTCTGATATGGCTGGAGACAACCAATTAGTAACAGGTCATGTTGATTCCTCTCATCCAGTCTAGCCCGATTAACCCTCACAACCCACACAAACTTTCACTCTATCCAATGCCAATAATGATATAAGGACTGTAATTAGTCCTCAAAGCCAACTTTTAACCATCTTTCTTGAAGATGATAACTATCTTCTTTGGAGAATGCAAGTTGAAACTGCAGTTGAGGGGTATAGTCTCGAAGGTTACCTTCTTGGAACAATACCCATACCTTCAAAATTCATCACTAACAATGAAAATAACATTGTTTGTAATTGTGAACATACCAAATACTTCGGGCAAGATACACTTATAAGTGCTTGGCTACTTTCATCCATAAGTTCAAACCTTCTCTTACAAGTTATAGGTTGTAAATCTGCAAATGAAATTTGGTTAACTACAGAAAGAGCTTTTAGCACCCAGTCAGCAGCTAAGGCTATGCATTATAAGAGAGGACTGCAGAATATAAGAAAGGGAGATGATGAACCCATGAAAGATTATCTTGCAAAGGTAAAGAAACTGTACAATTCATCGGAATCTGCTGGTCGTAAAGTCAGTGAAGATGAACAGGTATTAACAGTTCTATATGGATTGGGTAATGAGTATGAAGTTGTTGTTGCAATTCTAACTACCAAGAAAATAACCCTAGACATGCAATATGTTTATTCAACATTGCTATCTCATGACTCAATGATTGATTACAACAAATATACTTACAGTGACATGTCCATCAATTATGCATCAAATAATAAATACAAGAATCCAAGAAGTGATCAAAACACTCATAAAGGTGGTTTTTCTAGTAGGTCCAGAGGAAGAGGAAGGTGGAGTAATAATAATTCAAGACCCAAGTGCCAGATTATGAAAAACTTGGACACACTGCAGCCAAGTGTTACTTTAGGTTTACATAAGGCTACATGCCTGGACAAAACTCTGGAAATTCTAAAAATAATGGAAGTACAAAGCTCACACAAACCAGAAATATATCTGAACAAAGAGATGGCACTAAAAGTTGTCAACTCAGTGAAGCTACAATGTCTAAAGATATATCAGACGATGCATGGTATCCTTATACTGGAGCTACAAATCATGTCACTAGTAATTTGGACAATTTAAGCATTGGCAATAAGGAGTACAGAGGGAAGCAACTTATTTGTTTAGATAGTGGTGATTGCATAAAAATAACACATACTGGAAATGCACATGTCAAAGGGAAAGGACAATTATATTTGAATAACCTATTGAGAGTTCCTAATATTAGAAAAAAATCTCATCAGCGTATCACAATTTGCAAGTGATAATGGTGTATTTTTGAGTTTTATCCTAAGTATTGCCTAGTAAAAGACATACTGACCAAAGAAACTTTGTTACAGGGTGAAGCAGAAAAGGGATTGTATAAATTCAGTTCTGTAATATGCAAGAAATCTGTTAGCAGTAATGATAATACTTGTAATATCTCTTAAATTATTCCTAATACTAAGAACGAGAATGTTTTTGATATATAGCATAAAAAATTATGTCATCTTATGAAAAAACAGTTAAGAAAGTGTTGCTTGATAATAAAATTCTCTTTGACACTTGTATGTCTCCATATATGTGCACTTACTGCCAGTTTGGTAAAAGTCATAAATTACCATTTACTAATTCTGAAACAGAATATAAACAGCCATTGGCTATGATTGCTTCAGATTTATGGGGTCCTGCACCCATAAGTTCGGACTATGGGTACAACTATTGTGTTTCTTTTGTTGATTCATTTTCCAGACATACTTGGATATATTTTTTGAAATTCAAACTAGATGTTTATAATGTTGTTGTAAACTTTGTAAATATGGCAGAAAATCAATCAAACGGTCAGTTAAAAGTTTTCAAACAGATGGAGGAAGTGAGTATAAGACCTTAAGTGATTACTTTCATAAAAAAGGGGTTATATATAAGACTACTTGTCCATACACTTTTGAGCAAAATGGGTTAGTAGAAAGAATACACCGACATATTGTTGAGTTTCGCTTGACATTGCTTGCTTAAGAAGAAATGCCCTTAAAATTTTCGCCTGATGCATTTAATACTGCAGTCTACTTAATTAACAGACTGCCAACAAAAGTATTAAGTGGAAAATGTCCTCTAGAAAATTCATTTGGAATAAAACAAGACTACAAAATGCTTAAAACATTTGGATATTTGTGTTTTCCTTGTACTAGACCATACAACAGAAACAAGTTAAATTTCAAGTCTAAGTCATGTATTTTTATTGGTTATGGAGTGCATCAAAAGGTATACAAATGACTTGATGAAAATGGTAAGGTTACTATCAGTAGAAATGTAGTGTTTAATGAGAAAGTGTTTCCATTCAGAGAACATAGCATTAAAACTACAAATAAAATATACAATAATAGGGAATCTATACTAGATATACCTTTATAAACTGAGTTCTCAAAAGATGTGGAGACTGAAAGGACCAGTGGTTCTTCAGAATCTCAACACACTTTACCACAAGGGTCAAATCAAGTTGCTGATCACACATCCAGTTGCTTTGTCCAGTATTCAATCAGCACTGCAAGAAATACAAGTCAAATTGCAGAAGAAAACTCAAGAAATGATAAAATGACAGTGCTGAAAATGATGAGAATACTACACCAAATAATCCAGTTGCAACTGGACATCCAATGATCACAAGGTCAAAAAGTGGTATTTTTAAGCCTAAAATATATGCTGCTATATCAACAAGTGAAGAGCCTGAAAACTTTAATCAAGCTATCACCAATGAGAATTGGAAATTGGCAATGGATGAAGAGTTTAATGCCTTAGCTAATAATGAAACATGGGAATTTGTTCATCCACCAAAGAATAAAAATTTAGTCAATTGCAGGTGGACTTACAAATAAAGAAATATTCAGATGCGAGCATAAATAAATACAAGCAAGTCTTGTTGCCAAAGGATATACTCAAGAATATGTATGACTTTTCTGAAACTTTTTCTCCAGTGGTTAAACCTACAATAGTTAGACTTGTCCTGACTATTGTTGTTTATAATAATTGGCATATAAGGCAGCTTGAAGTTAATAATGCCTTCCTAAATGGAAAACTGCAAGAAGAAATTTATATGTGTTGCCACAAGGCTACATACAAGACAAAAACCTTGTATGCAAGCTCAAAAAGGCAATATATGAGCTCAAACAAGCTCCCAGAGCCTGGTTTGATAAACTGAAAGAAAATATCATTAAAAAGGAATTTTAGTTCACCAAATCAAACAATTCATTATTTGTTAACATCACTGCTAATTCATCTATCTATATACTTATATATGTTGATGATTTGATTATCAATGATAATGATGCAAAGCAAATCAATGACTTAATCAAATATCTCAATCAACAATTCTCACTGAAAGATCTAGGTGATCTCAGTTATTTTTTGGGTATAGAGGTAACCAGATCCAACAGTCACAAGGTGTTAAGTCAGAGAAAGTACATTGCTGATCTTCTAGAGAGAGATAATATGACTAATGCCAATTCTCAACCTACCCCAATGATAAGAAGTCAAAGATACTCTAAACAAAGAGGGGAACCAATAATAAATATTAAATAATATAGAAGCATAATTGGAGCTCTCCAATATGCTACTATAACCAGACCTGATTTGTCATTCAGTATTAACAAATTGTCTCAATTTATATAGAATCCATGGACACTCACTGGAAAGGAGTCAAAAGAGTGCTAAGGCATCTAAAGGGGACAATAAACTATGGACAACACATTAAAAAGGTAAAAAGCTGGACATCGTGGGATACAGTGATGCTGATAAGGCTGGTGATATGGATGATAGAAAATCTGTTACAAGCTACTGCATCTACTTTGGAAACAATTTAATCTCCTGGAGTTCTAAGAAACAAGCTACAATTTCAAAGTCAAGCAGCGATGCTGAATATAGAAGTGTGGCTAGTGCAACTGCAGAAATCATGTGGTTATAATCTTTACTCAAAGAATTACAGATCAAACCAACAAAGCTACTCTGTGGTGTGACAATTAAAGCACAGTATATATGTCTCAAACAAAACACATAGAAATAGACATATATTTTGTTCGACAACAAATCACAAAGGAGCAATTACAACTGTATCACGTTCCAACATACTATCAAACGGCAGATATTCTTACGAAGGCTTTTGTCAAGTACCAATTTTACAAGGCTTAGATCTGAAGTGAAAGTAAAGGAAATTCATACCAGAGAGAGTTCAAGTGAGAAGAGTGTTACATCTAACTCACTCTAACCCTTCTTACCATTAAAGCGGATTCTGTCGTGTTGATTCTAACTGAAGAGCCCCAAAGATTAAAGATTGCTTCAATCCTGCTCTCAAGTTCTCTTCTAATGCTTCAATCTTGCTCTTGCGTTCTCTTCTAAAGCTTGAATTTGCCAAAACTTGGTGTACTTCGGTGAATCTCCATGGAGCTAGGGTTTTAACCGCCATTCTTTGTTTTACAATTTGAGAAAACCCTCGTTTGGATTGTCGGGGGGGGGGGGTGTTAGAAACCCATATTCATTGTTTATCATATATGGGCCTGACACTCATTTATTACATTTGCTAGTGTTATTTTCATTTACATCATTTACATTGTAATAGGGCTTGGCCCATCGGTTTGCTAATCACTATATATAGCATCGAATACTTCTGTACAAATTCTATTTTCTGAAATACAACAATTCAATTCACCATTATTTCAACAATCTCTTTATCTTCGTATTATCACAAAGTGATTGTATCAGATTTTCAATAGGAACAAATGCTATTGTATAGATATAATGGTTCCCTTTTTCGTAGAGATGGTCATAATAGAAATTTAGACTTATTATTTGAGATATGAATATTTGAATTTAGAATGTGGTATGGTTTAGTGAGCATGTAAGAAGTTTTGGGGGCAAACTAATAATCCATTTTGAGTTTGGTAATGTAACGGCTCGGGTTAGTCCGGACCTAATCGATCGCAAAATCGACCAAGACCGTTCAAAACCCGAACACGTTAACTTTGGGAATACATCACATTAGAACAATAACAGCAGACTTTTATAAACATTACAAAGTATGATTATGTTTCATATGCATTAACACTACAGTAAAATATGATTATGTTTCATATGCATTAACACTACAGTAAAATATGATTATGTTTCATATGCGTTAACATTACAGTAAAATATGATTATGTTTCATATGCATTAACACTACAGTAAAATATGATTATTTTTCATATGCATTAACACTACAGTAAAATATGATTATGTTTCATATGCATTAACACTACAGTAAAATATGATTATGTTTCATATGGATTAACACTACAATAAAATATGATTATGTTTCATATGCATTAACACTACAATATAATATGATTATGTTTCATATGCATTAACACTACAATAAAGTATGATTATGTTTCATATGCATTAACATGAATTTAAAATATGAATATATTTCATATGCATAAACATGAATTTAAAATATGAACATATTTCATATGCATAAACATGAATTTAAAATATGAACATATTTCATATGCATAAACATGAATCTAAAATATGAATACATTTCATATGCATAAACATGAATCTAAAATATGTTAATTTCATATTTCTATACTTACGCTAAAAATATATTTATATTTCCTGTTTTCCACTAACGCTAAAAATATATACATATATTTAATAATCTAACTTTTGTTTCAACTAACATGACAAATTTATATTACATGAAATAGTCTAACTTTTATTTCAATTAACATGTCAATTTCATATTACATGAAATAGTCTAACTTTTGTATTAATATTTTCTTTACAAAGAAAAATGATAATTTTGTGTGTTAATCTATTTATGTAAATTTCTATCTTTATTCTTTTTAATGAAAATGTAAATTTTCTCTTTAAATCTCTTAACATGGAAATGTAAATTTATCCTTTAAATCCCTTTTACATGAAAATTTAAATTTATCCTTAAATGAAAATGTAAATTTTCTTACTTTTAATCTTTATTACATGAAAATGTAAACTTCATAATTTTAATCTAATTTCATTAAAATGTAACTCTCCTTTTATACCAATTGACACTAAAATGTAACTTTAAATCAAATAAACATTTCTGAACAAAAAGGGCAATTTTTATTCTAATCTGACATTTTCAACTAAAATCTTATTTTTAATTTAATGCAACATTTTCAACTAAAAATGTTATTTCTTACCTATGTAACATTTAAACTAAAAATGTCATTTCTTTCTAATGTAACATTTATATGGAAATGTTTTCTCTTTTTCTAATGCAAAATTTATATGAAAATGTAATTTCCAATCTAATGTAACATTTTACATAAAAATGTAATTTCTTATTCTAATATAACATTATACATACAAATGTAATTCCTATTGTCTTTTCTCTTTTCTAATGATTTATATTACAAAAAAATATAATATTTATTGTCTTCACTTTTCTAATGTTTTATATTACAATAAAAATGAAAATTTTATTGTTCATCCTTTTTTTCTTTTAAAAAATACATGATATTCTATTTTCTAATTATCTTAACAAGCATGGGATATTTATTTTAATTCTAGTATCACATAAAGTAATATTTTATATGTAAACCTTTCTTAATAAATGGAATTTTCTATATAACATTACATTTTTTAAATAATGTCATTTACTATATAACATTACATTTCTTAAATAATGTCATTTACTATATAACATCACATTTCTTAAATAAATGGCAATTATTTTATAACATTACATTTTTTAAATAAATGGCATTTATTATATAACATTACATTTCTTAAATAAATGGCATTTATTATATAACATTACATTTCTTAAATAAATGGCATTTTCTATTCAAGGTGGTATTAACATGACAATTTTCACAAGATGATATTAACAAGACAATTTTCAACAAGGTGATATTAACATGACAATTTCCAACAAGGTGATATTAACATGACAATTTTCAACAAGGTTATATTAACATGACAATTTCCTATACAACAAATTAAGTAATTTTGTTTTTCATCAGAATAATCCATTCAACATATCAACATAATAAAATTCATCATCACAAATCCAATCACGAATAACAACACGTAGCAATTAACAGTGGAGGCAAATATCACTATCATAATTACTTTATTTTAATTATTAAAAAGAAACAGAATTCTCACCTCGTTTCAGATTCAGATCTAAAATTCAAAAGGTTCAAAATCAGTTCTAGGCGATTCCATAATGTAGATTTTTCTGTCATGAGCGCAACGCATTTCATTTCGATGAATTCTGATAAGATTTGAAAGAGACATCATTATTTATACGTTAATTAAAAATTTAAAATAATTAAAATATAATTAATACCACTAATCCCCAATTAGAATTAATCCCTCTCCTATCTTTTGCGTATTAGCTGATAAAAGAAAACCCATTGCTCTATGAAGAACACTGCTTGCGCACCACCTATGCCGCCACTGTTCCTCGATCTGAGATGCTCACTAAATTTCATGGCCTAACTCCTTACGGTTTGGGAGATATAAATTATTTAATTTTAAGGGGCTTTCCTGTAGATTTTCGAGAGAGAGAGAGAGAAAGAAGGCTGCTGTTAATTCTTTTGAGGAAGAAGAGAAAATGAGGATTTGTGAAAAGAAAAGGATATAATATATGGAGGGTTTTAATTCCTTCCCTTTTTGATTTTTTTCATGACATGTCCATTTTATTTATATATATGAAAAGCTGCTGATGTATAAATATATAGGAAGAAAACAAAAAAAACTGACATAGTCTATATTAAATTTCCTTGGGACCACACTTATCTTTTTATTCAAATTTCAAAAGTAACTGATTGAGGAAACAAGATAATTGGAATATAGACTAAAAATAATGGCAGGTTCTAAATGGTAAGGGAAAACAACAATATAAGATATTAGGTAAAAATTTAAAATTAGTGGTAGGTGAAAGTTTTAAAAGGAACGATACATGAGATGGGAACAAAAGATAGATATAAATCGAAGGAGGGACCCACCCTCAATATCTTTAACTATTATGTACAATTTTTAAACTCATTTGTACATATGGTTCTCTTTCTAAAACCATTGATTACACAATTTTTTTTTATTATTCAAGAATTCCAATTCATCTAAACATTAAATTCTAAATTACAATTTCTAGGAAGAAAATAAAAGTTGTCCTCTAATTATACTAATTCATATTATTATTATTTTACTATGATATATAAACAATAGGTATGAATTTTTAATTAAATAAATATTTCATTATTACCGCAACCAACATTGCTAAGATACACATCTATATTACTTTTCAATTTTCAAAACATATAATATTAACGTTTCAGTATTTAATGAACCTATTCAAAAATTCAAAAGAAAGACATAGGAAAGAGAAAACGGGAATGTAATTACTGCTTGATCTATTGTGTAATGCCAATCGTTAGAAAGTTTATAACTTCTTTTGCATGTACATGTTAATATTTAATAAATGTACATTTTCTACCTCTAACATGTAAATGTTAATATTAAACAAATGTACGTTTTCTACTGTTAAAACATTTTTATTACACAATGAATCTCTTTTAATGATTTATTTACATTAAACAAATTTTCAATCAATGAATCTCTTTTACATTAAAAATGTATTTTTTTAATGTAAACATATCTAATCAAACTTTAATCTTTTTATACCTTAAAAACATAATGTTTAATGTAAACATATTCCAATCAAAGTTTAATCTTTTTATAATTAAATTAAATTTATTCGTTTTAATTTTGATTAAAATAAATTTTTTGTCGTTATTATTTAATATAAATCATTTTAAATATTCAAAATTCATTAAAATTTCTAAAATAAAAATTTTAAATTGGTCCTAAAATTCTGGGTTGTTACAGGTAATTGTTGTGTCTGAAATATTCATCCGTAAGACGTTCTCCTTCATTTTAAAATGGATGTAAAACAACACAAACTTTTTAAAATCTTCTCTAATTTCTTTTAAGTCATGCCAAATTCATATGTCATGTGGAAAAAGAAGCGAACTAGTTAAAGTCTTTCAATTCTTAGTTTTTTATAGAGAAAAGACTGGATTTGTGTTTATTTTCTAATTTTTCTTGTTTCGCAAGGAAGTCAGTACTTTTTGGTTGTTTTAGGAGTGATTTATCATCTAACATTTTGCTATACATGGATCTTTAGGTTTTGACATATTTTGAACCAAACTTTAAGCCAAAACAATATTTTGACACTACTTTAAAACCTTACAAACAATAACTAAATGATTTAAAGAGATTTAATAATGTAACTTAAAAGTGTAATAACCTTTGTAGGAGATAGGTTATGTGTTAGACACGTTATATTATATATATATTTTTATTCATTTTTGTGATATTTTCATGTTTTGGTGATGTCAAATATCGTTGAAAACTTGTTTGTATGTTCACATGAGCGACTAAGAGGACTTTGGTGTATATTATGTTTTCATGGTTATTAATTACTGTAGTGTGTGTCACATGACATGACATAGGTTCTATTGATTGTAGACCTGGACATCAGATATTTTACTTCAGTTGTACTACACTCGTGCAATGGTGATAATAGTGGATTACTGTATACCTACATTGTTCTAACCCTTCTGATGCATGACATGTCAAGTATGGTCCTACATACCATGTATCCTTCTTGCTATATATAATTTTTATAATGTTTCAAGATGACCTATCGCTAACATCTGACTAGTCGTAGAACAAAGGTTTCATGCATTGCTCTTATGGTTTTATATATTTCCCATTGAGTAAATTATAAGCAACCGGTCTGGAAAGTGCATGGGACTGTATAGAATACGGATAGGAGACAACTCTTTCATATGTCTATACTCTTAGTCTGAGAGCGAGTTTGTTCACCTCGATGTGAACAAAACATCAACGCTTATTTGTGGAAATCAGACGTTTCATTGGACCCACTGATTGGTGGAAATTAGAGGGTTCTATGGAACTCACTTATTTCCACCAATAAATTGGTGGTTTGTTCACAATGAGATGAACAAACTAGTATTGCACTTGAGCTTACTATTGCATATTCCAATGCGTGTAACCTTGAGCTATACCAGTATTTGTATTAATTTGGACATTGTTACATAGTTTATTTTGGAGATTTGGAATGTATAGGCTTTATTTATTTTTTCTTGTTTAATTTGTGATCCTATTGCGCTTTGGTATTCTTATTCATGATCATTTTATTATATTATTGTCTCATTTGTTTTACATCAATTTGATAATGTTTTTGTCTTTATGTTTCCATGTTTGAATTTTCATTAATATTTTTGTCTATGACTATCATCAACATGATGTAGATACCTTCACTGTGCACTCTACAAGTATACTGGGTGATGTAGGTGTAAGGCATCGTATTATATGCACAGTTAATTATGACAGGTAATTGCAGAAGTTTAACATATGGAACATAATTTTTTTTTATCCACGGGCAATACAAATGCATTTTAATCAGAATAAAGCATTAACTTGAAATATATGGAATATATTTAAACACCGAGTAGTCACTCGTATATGGGAATTAGGAATCACCTAGGAAAATTGTTCAAAATTCGTTATGGTGCATCTACACCCAGACTTGCCTAATCTAACAACCTTTTTACTATTGATTCTTAAGCCACAACATATAAAATTTTACTTTTGGGGAAGTGGAAGCTAGGGAGAACGACAAACTTAACAAAAAATTTGGTGAAAACTATGGAAAGTTTAGAATTTAGTGAGAAGGACAATTGTTAGTATAAATGGGAAAAGGATAGTGGCCCTATAAATTCCACTTTTAGTGTAAATGTGTCCTTCTCCCTAATTTTGAAATTTTCCATACTTTTCACCAAATTTTATTCAAAGTTTGTCCTTTGCGAAATATATGTGGACCGGTATCAATTTGCTGTAATGAAATTTTTTCTTGAAGCAGGAAGTATAAAGCAACATTGAAGAAAATATAAGTTTTGGACTTTAGATATGAATCGGTACCTATCCCTCATTTTATATGATTTGGTTTAGAATTTATGGATTCTTCCTTATCAACTTAGATCCTAGGAATTAATAAACTTAAACCAGATATATCAATTTTGAAATTCGAATTTAGTTATAAAATATAACCTTCTCAGCATGGAAATGAATTCTTGAAATTTTTCTTGCCTTTTGGCAATTTACAACAAATTTGGATAGGAGCAAGTTTTTAAATTTCAGATATCAGACAAGATTTCTCCAAAAGACTTTATTTCTTATTGGAATATCTTAGATGAGATGAGTCTAACTCAGGTGTTTGTCATATACTGGGCCTTAAAGCTCATATTAAATCATCTTGCGGTATATTGTATGTTAGAAATTGATCCTGTTGTACATTAATTTTTATGGATACTACCATGAAGATAATAACTTACACTAAATTGCAAAATCATTTATTTGTTATTAATTTATAGTAGAACATTCACATTTATAAATCATAATAATATACTTGAACTATAGAAATAATAGATTATAGTTTATAACTTATGATCTATGAACATGGATTTTTGTTGTACATAAAACATAAAAAAGATCGAAATATTAAATAATTACAACATAAGTGGAACATAAAATAGATTCTTCTATAAATAACATACATGTAAAAAATAATGTCAAATATGAAAACCCTAAAATTGTAGAACAAATATGATTATATCATATACCATACACTACAAAAAAAGGGCAATTTTCCAACCCAGAATTCTCTACGCCATCCCTATGTGGCGTAGGCGCATCGTAGGAAAACGTAAAAATATATAAATGGTGTAGGGATTGTGTAGGGAATTTATTTAATTGGTTCTGAAATTACGCTCAAAATATCCATATCCGTTCAATACAACCGCTTACCCCCATCAATTTTCACTCAAGTCGTTTCTTTTACTTTCCATCGTTTCGCTCATATCAGGAAAAAAACAAAAAAAAACCTAAATTATCTCCAGCGATCGCATCGCCGAGTCCAGCCGCCGGGTCAAGCCGTCGAGCCACACCGCCCCTCTGTGCCTTAGCCACGCCGCCGTCCCTCTGCCAAATTTAGTCTATCCTCCTCGATGCTAATCACCAGCGGCCTCACCTAATTCCGGTTTGTGGTCTTCATCATTAATCGGTGGTTGCCAGCCCTCCTGTTCATTCCTTGATTTGCATTTGTCATAATTTACACAATTAGGTGAGTCAATTTGCTAATTTATTCATATGTTAATTTACTTATTTTCTTTATTGACCCTAAATTAAATGAGATAATTTAAGGTAAACCAAAATGCCCTCATTTCTAGTCCCTAAACTAAATGCGTTATACAAAATTATTGGAACTATTATTAATGTAAAGCGCTGTAACTTGGTTTATCATTTGTGCTACTTTGTGGCAGTACACACATATGGATATGTTATGGGTATTTATAAATTAAAATTATAGAAACATGATTTCATCATTCCAATTTGATGGTAGACTGGTTGTTAAAAATAATGATACTTGAAGTGTTAATGGATTATGGGGACCAAACCTATTTCTAAATGAGCAATTCAACATCATATAAGAACCAAGTTTTGTCATATATGTAAAACTGAGCCTGACATAAGTCTGTATGCCTAAGTTGGAAGGAAGTGTCTCCCTTATGTGTGTATGAAATGATAAAAAAACCTATTTTGATTTATACAATTAGCATGGGCTGTTAAATGCCACTTGTAGAGACATTGAAGTTATACTTTATTATATATATCTTTACATTTCATCTTCCTTAAAGCCCTGAGATTTAACTGATACTTTATGGTCGTTGGAAATAGATGGGAACATGACCCACAGTATGAATGGATGATGCATTGAGGTTGTTCATAATACAAGGCTAATTCATTTTCTTTCCAAATGGCCTATAGAACAATAGTCTGAGCTACATATGCACGCTATGCTCTTGACATATTTCTAGAAAATAGGGAAGTAAGCTAATATGACTTTCTTTTAAATCTAACTTGCACTCTCCATGAAGTATTTCAAAAATTCTGTGTAACGGTAGTTATTATTTGCTAAAGAAATCCTACTTACCGTAATAAAAATAAGCATAAGGAGGAATGCTGGGAAATAAAAACTTGACTTGTAGGAAATAATGATTATATTGCAATTTTAATTTATTCATGTATAGTGAGACTAAAATTTAGCATAAAGAAAAATCTGATGTCGTTAAAAGAAATTTGGCGAGAAGTCCAGAGAATACACTCCATTGTGAAAATAACACGTGTTCCCATATTTGATGTAAGTAAGAAAGTAAGCAAGAAAGTAAAGTTTCAAAGGATTCGAGTTTATTCTTTCTTCGTAAAATTTTCAATTCTATTGATTTTCTTATGAAAAATCTACTCCTAACTTTTCTTATAAAAAAAATTTAGCAGGGACATTCATCACTCTGATGTTAACAGATATGAGGAACGAGTATTACTCAAACTAGAGGAAGTAGTGTGGAACTTGCTATTTTGGATTTCCTCTTTTTCTCTTTGATATTATTAACCATGTTGTTTCGAGCGGGACCAGCAATAACATCAGATGAAGTAGTTTCTTTATATTCAAAAGGAGCTACGTCTTTACTTATCTTCCTTATTGACTTGGACCTGGTAGAATCTGTTGCGTTGATGATTCGTGCTTCATAGTGGAAGAGCTATTTAGATATGGCCTACTTTATGAGTTATTTTTAGTTTGGTAGTGGGTTTGATGTTCTATTTGTGAGAGGTACATTACACGATGTTTGAATTAGATGAAACGACCATGTTTGAGTTATGTAGCAACTTTATTTTATTTTTTGTTAGACATGACTTGTTTTAAATATATTTGTAGCAAGTTTATGGTAATTTGACCATGATATTCATTTTACATCAATGTTTTTATTGATATAAATTGTTATGATTTTGCATATGTTCGGTTTTATTATGATTTTGGTACATGAAGATAAATATAAAATAATTATATTGAATTTTGGTGTACGGAGGTGTAGGAAATGCGTATGGAATGGGTAAGGATGTGTATGAAACTTGGCTTAGGGACAGCGTAGGGATGGCGTAGGGAACTTGGCGCAGGGAGCTTGGCATAGGGACGACGTAGGGAAATATTTGCGACGAGCTGTTTTCCAACTTCTTTTCTGTCGTAGGGATGGTGTAGGAAAATTCAATTTCCTACGCCGTCCCTACGCAAATTGGCATAGGGAATTCAGAATTCTTTTGTAGTGATATAACATCAAAATGTACATAAAATTTTAATTCTTTTCAAGTCTTTTATTAACATACAAACAAAGAGAATATTATGGAACCAAAATAAAATCAAGCATTTAACAAGCTAACTAGCAAAATGAATCATTAATATGTGTTAGAATGTCATTCTTCAAGTGACCCGAGATGTAAATCAGATGTCTGGTATGGGAGTGATGGATTTAGGGAATATTTTTAGGGTTAATTTGAGCAATTAAAAGTTGAGGGGTTCACTATTAAAATAGCAAAAGATTATAATTGTTAGATTTGATTTTATTTAATTAATTAATTAATTATTGTTCTATGTCTGGCACAAGTTTAAATTTAGCTCTAAGAAACCAAAATCTTGATCATATGTTAATATTTCATACGGACTGATATATCGACTAATATTGCAGTATCTCGGACGATATTTACACTGAAATTTTCGTTTTTGTTACAAAAGAATATAAATGAGATCTCTGGCGAGGGATATCAGATGATATTTCCTAATACTGACCAATCAATAGATGATGAAATAGATCTCGAGAAGAAAATCTGAAATTTTATAGTGACCTCCAAAAGGTAAAGTTACAGTCAAACAAGAAACAACATATATCAAAATACAAATTATACGAAATGGGATAAATCCCAGTACAAAAATAAAAGGCCATAAAAAAGTAGAAAACAAAACAATATTTATTACTCTGCACCCCCCCCCCCCCGCCCCCCTCAAGAATGACCGTAGTAGATTGCATACTAAAAACTTGTGTTGATCAGCTCCAAGCAGTTTGGTCATAATATCAGCAATTTGCAAGGCAGACTTAACATATTTTATAGTTATACATTTTGATTGCACTTTCTCTCTCACATAATGCACGTCTAGCTTTTGATGGTTAGTTCTTATGTGCTTCTTCTTGACATGAAAACAATGGTCTTGAGCAATATGCATGGATGAAAGACTATCATAATGAAGTCTATAGTTGTAGGAATATCAATATATAAATCTTCAAATAGCCTCTCAATCCAAACAATTTCTGGGATAGTATAACTCATACTCCTATATTCAGCTTCAGTACTGCATTTAGGAACAATTTTCTGCTTCTTTGTTTTCCACGAAATCAAAGCATTGCCAAGAAAAATACAATAACTAGTTAATGACTTTCCAGTATTATCACACATACCCCAATCTGCATCGCAATATGCATTCAAAATCATGTCAGAATCGAAAAAATAAATAAAATCCTAGATTAGCATAACCTTTCAAATATCTTAGTACATGCATTCCAGCATCAAGATGAGGAACACGAGGAGATTAAAGAAATTGATTTAGCTGCTGAACTTTATATGATATGTCTAAGCATGTCAAATTCAAATATAAAAACTTTCCAATTAACCTTCTATAAATTTACGGATCCTGAAGTATACCACCCTCATGTAAACTGAGCTCTAATCCTTTTGCCATAGGATAATTAGCTGATTTGCATCCTTTCATTTTATGGTCTCATAAAAGATCCAGAATATACTTTCTTTGATTCAAAGTACCAGAAACTGATCTAGATACCTCAATACCCAAGAAATATTTAATTGAACCCAAATCCTTAATTGTAAAAGTCTTATATAGAAGCAACTGCATTTTAGAAATAGTAGCAGAATTATTTTCACTGATTAATAAATCATCAAAATATGCCACCACAATAGTAAAATCATTATTTTTCTTCTAACTAAACATAGAATAGTCTTGCTTAGACTGAGTAAAACCCAAATTAAGTAAAAACAAACTTAATTCTTGAATCCAGCATCTAAATGCTTGTTTTAGGCCATACATTGATTTCTTCAATCTGCAAACATGATCTGATCTTTCCTTCGTATATCTTGCAGGAGGCTTCATGTATACTTCTTCTTGAATAAATCCATGTAAGAACGCATTGTTAATACCCAACTGTTGAATATCCTAGCTTTTTGTAGCAACCAAAGCCATGACAACTCTTACTGTAGTAAACTTAGCAACTGGGCTGAATGTATACTTATGGTCTTTACCAGAAATTTGCTTATCTCCCCTTGCAACAACATGAACTTTGCATCTTTCTATTTCTCCGTTGGGTTTAAACTTTGTTATAAAAACCCATTTAGAGGCTATGGGCTTTTTCCTAATAGGAAGTTCAACTAAGCCCCAAGTATCGTTATTTTCTAAAGCTGTCAACTCTTTATTCATAGCTTCAACTCATTCAGGATACATTTTAGCTTGATGATAGGAAGAAGGTTCAAATGAAGAAAGAAAATTTGCAAGAATGTGTAAGTCATTAACATTCAATTGAACAAGAGATGGTTCACCAAATAAGTTGGAAGAAAAAATGTTCTCTATTTGTGAATTATTGGCTTTCCTTGACGGCAACTTTCCAATAATAAAATTACTATATTTCTTTGGCGATTGATAGGTTCTGGATGATGTTCTGGTAGGAAAATTTTGAAGGGGAACGGAATTATTATTTGAATTTAAAGGTGAAGATTGATGTGTAGTAGACGATAAATGCTGATCATTATAACTTGCAGGTGAAGAAGGTACATTTTGAAGAGGAGTATGGGTAGAATCCGGACATAATTAATTGGAGGAGAACTTTGATCCAAAGCCGTATTAACAAGCATGATGTCTCGATGAGGTTGAATATCGGTTGATAAAACAGCTGATTTTAACTTGAAAGGATAGACATTTTCTATAAATGAACATCTCTGCTAAACACAGCTTTGTGTGTATCTAAATCATACAATTTATAACCCTTATGTCCACGACAATATCCAATTAAAACACATATTTTTGCTCTTTCTGCAAATTTATCATTCAATTTTTGAGAAGGAAAACGTAAACATCCAATAACTCGAAGATGTTGATAATCTAGAGGTTTATTCATCACTAACTCATATGGTGTTATTCAGTGAAAAAATGAACTTGGCATAATATTGATAAGAGAAGTAGCACCAAGAAGACAATCACCCCAGAATTTGTAAGGCAAACCTAGATGAATTCGAATTGTTTTTGCAGTCTTCAGCAAATGACTGTGTTTTCTCTCTACTCTGCCATTATGTTGAGAATTGCCAGATACCGAACTTTGATGAACTATTCCTTTTGATGCAAGCAGTTGTGTACAAGAATCTTGAATTATTTCAGTTCCATTGTCAGATCTGATCACTTTAATCTTCTTGTCAATTTGAGTTAGTACATATTCAACAAATGTAACAATTGTAGAAACATCTTGAACTTTAGAATGCAATAAATATGTCCAAGTATTTCTAGTATGAACATCAAGAAGAGTTAAAAAAATAAGTTTCTCCACAAAGAGCTTGTCTATGATACTTTCCTCACAGATCAACATGTACTAGGTCAAATGGAGATTCAACATAAAAATCAGACTGATAGAATGGCAATTTATGGTGCTTTCCTAACACACATGCTTCACAAGTAAAATCTGTATTAAGTATTTTGCTTGATACGAAGTTTTGAATATGATTCATCTTGCTAAAAGAAGGATGCCCTAACCTAGCATGTACAGTGTCTGTGCTTGGTGTATTACAAGAGGTTATAGTATTGTTAATGGAAGTAAGAAAACAATTATTGGCAGGTAATGAAAAAGAAGGAACAGAAACAATATTGACCATGGGAAAAAATGAAAGTTTATAGAGACCAGAGATCCTTGATCCAACAACTTGAAGTTGCTTTGATTCAAGGTCCTGAAAATAACAAGAGGATTGTGTAAAATCTGCCATAATGCTACTTTAATCAAGAAATTTTCCTACTGAAAAAGATTATTTTGAAATATTGGAATATACAAAAAAAATTGTAGTTGCAAATTTGGATTTAAATTCATAGTTCCAATATGACTAACACGAATTTTAGATCCATCAGGCAATGAAACTTTTATAGTTTTTTACCTTTTGAAGTGAACCATATAGTGTTAAATAAGAAGTCATGTGATTAGTAGCCCCATTGTCAATTATCCAAGATTTTTGATTAAAAAAACTTCTCGTTAACAAGAGTATTACGTGCATAATCGATTGAAGAGGCCAATGGATTATCCACAATATTGACAGTGGAATTCGAGTTTTGAACCATCTTCATGATTTCTTTATAGAAATTGATAACAAGCACTGGATCAAACTGACCACTTTAAGAAATAGCAGAATTCACTGCAACAGTTGAATCTTCAGCAAATTCTGGTTTAACTCCAGGTGTTCCTTGAGTTCCAGAAGCTTTAACTATATTTCTGTTTTTCTGAATTACTTTTGCTTTTTCAGTAGCCTCCTTGTTCCACCAATCAGGATATCCAATTACATTAAAGCATTTTTCAGTTAAGTGTCCTTTTCTTTTGCAATGATCACAGAAATAATCACTCTTCTATTTCTTGGCTTAGAGGAATTCTTCACAGCATTAAAGGCATTCATCTCAGGTTGGTTAATTGCTTTTATCACCAAGTTTGATTGGATGTTCAACTTGTTACAAAGTATAATACGCTTTATGAACTGATGGGAGTGGATCAGAACTTAGAATGTTTGTTTTAACTTGATCATACTCTCTTGTAATCCTGAAAGTAGCTACATCAACTTGTTTCTCCGATCATTTTCAAGAATTTTCTTAAGAATCCCACACTAACAATTCCTCAAAGCACCACAAGAACATTCAGGGAATCCTTCAAGCATTTGCAAATGATCCCAAACACCCTTCAAGTGAGAATAATATTTAGCAATACCGAGTTCATTTTGATGAGTAGAGGTCAAAATTTGATGCAGTTCAAAAATTCTTGGTGCTGTTGTTTGACTAAACCTCTCTGCTAACTCTCTCCATAATTGTGCAGAAAAATTGACAAACATAAAGCTCTTAGATAAAACCTTATCCATTGAATTCAAAATCAGAGACATCACCATATAATCGTTTCTAATCCACTTCTGGTAATCAGGTGAATTAACAGAAGGCAAAGGTAAGGTTCCATCAACAAATTGTAGTTAATTTCTAGCAACTAAAGCCATCTTAACCGTTCTAGACCAATTAATATAATCCGATCTAGTTAGAATAGGATTTCCAAGTTGCATACCTGGATGATCTGAATTAGAAAGATAACAAGGATCGTTGAAATTTACTCCTTAATTTGATTGAAATGACACTTCAGTTATAGTAGAATCAGAATTAAAACTCGCTATTTAGATCTGAACACTCGAAGAAGAGGAAAACATAAGATCAATTGATTTGAAGAAGACTGAATCGGAAGATCAATTGGTTTGAAGAAGATTCGACTGCAAAATCACCTGCTCTGATACCATGATGAAATAGATCCCAAGAGGAAAATCTGAAGTTTTATTATGACCTCTAAAAGGTAGAGTTAAAGTCAAACAAGAAACAACATATATAGAAATACAAAGTATACAAAATGGGCTAAAGCCCAATACGAAAATAAAAGGCCCAAACAAAGTAGAAAACAAAACAATATTTACTACTCTACAATAGATAAACTAAAATACTTAAAATGACAAAAAAAACAGTAACTCATCTTATGGTCATGTTGCTTCTTTTGGCGACTTCGGCTATTCTCTTATCTCCTAAGCACAAAAATGAAAAATTATCTTAGAGTCATAAATTCACATGGGAATAAAGCTAGTTAATGTACATATTATTGATTAATCCTTTCAATTTTTGTATTATAGGAAATCATAAGTTAGATGTCACTATCAAAGCAATAAGTTCAATATGTTTTGCGGTAAACGTGACAAGAAAATGCAGTGATCTTCGTACTAACAAAAGTTATGACACTGGTCAATTCAAACATTATTGGGACGGCTTGCATTGCACATGCTATTTGCAAAATTAAATCATTGCCTTAATGCAAATTTGCACATTATATTTACATGGCCTATTTTTTTCATTTACTTCATCATTGTGCAATTATGATGTATATTCTTGTGTATATGCTTATTTTTGCACTTTTTCAATGAAAAATTCACCTGGTCCAAGAATTGTGTGGTCTCATGGACCAAAATAATCCGACTCCTTGATTTTAGGTGGGTCCCACCGAAATCAATGGGTCATATTTTTTTTGGTTCATGGGACCATGCAATTTTCGGACCAGATGATTCGCTCCCACTTTTTCATATATGCAAATTGAATCATTAGCAAGTTAGCTGATACTTCATTTTTTTATTTTTTATTTTTTTTGATTAGGTACATAATTGTATTTATATCTAAACTTTATATATGCTCATTAATTATAATCTAACCATGTGCCCATTAATTATAATCTAACCGTATGCTCATTAACTATAATCTAACCATATGCTCATTAATTATAATTTATATGCCATTTTTAATGTTTATATATATTAGAAAACTTTACTTCATTCAAAGTACAATTAATCTATCTCTAGATTAAACACTATTGTTGTCGAATATTGTTGTAAGTTGGTAGGGGGTATGGTTACCACTAGAAATATTGTGTTTTTGCAATTGGTAATGTTTCTTGTTGCGGTTTCAGGTATTTCATGTCTCTTTGAATATATATACTAAAATATATGAAAGCTGCATAAGACTATCTCGTGTCTAATTATTTAATTGTTAGGAAATATTAATGTTGCTGAGCACAAAAGACCAGATGCCACTATCCAATGCCAGAGACTTGGATGTTTTGTTCAGCCAGAACATGTGATGAATTATGCGTTGGTACGAAATATGGTTATTGTAAGCTTTATTGGTATGGTTTAATTTGTACGTGTTGTCTACATAACTAGAACCATTTTTGATTTTTTATAACTTCAAAATTAGCTGTGACATCAAATTTTCTTTATGGTTAATCCAAGATTATGATGGTTTTTTGATGAGAACATGTTCCGTATAGAATTACTAAAGGCTTATTCTATTAATTGCCTCATTATCTTTATACACCCCATGCTATAATTAAACATAATAAAATTTTATTTATTATATTACCATTTTATAGACTTGTACCACGGACGTACTCCATTTGTCTTGTAATCAAATTTTCTCTTTTAATTTTCTAGCAAAATC
Organism: Allium sativum; assembly: GCA_030737875.1. Taxonomy (NCBI): domain Eukaryota; kingdom Viridiplantae; phylum Streptophyta; class Magnoliopsida; order Asparagales; family Amaryllidaceae; genus Allium; species Allium sativum. The sequence goes on from CM060913.1 coordinate 43,917,841, forward strand.
ATAACTGTAAGATCATGTCTAATTCTATGTTAAAAATAAAGCATAAATAAAAAGGAAAATAGTGTGAAAGATAAAATAAAACCAGGATATTTTATGTGGTAAAAGTTTTAAAAAGAAATAGTTAAAAGCAATCATAAAAATCACAAAAACATATAACAATGCAATCTTGATATTAACCAACACCTAGGGTACATCATACTTGAAACTATCAGAAATTAAATCAAGCATGATTGGTAATACCAATGTTAGTAAATCAAACTGTATGGAGGTAAAAAAAAATTGTGTAGAAATGAAATAAATGTCATATTTCATACCATTCCCTTTGAATGCTGGCCTTTGCTCTAGCCTTCTTAAGGTGCGTTTGGCGCAAGTGGATAGCAGAGTATTTCAACGGGGTATTATAGCGAATAATTAGAGTTAGCAGAGAATCGCATTAAGCGGACCATTTGAGCAGAGAGTGTTGATGGTGTGTTAGTAGAATAGAAAAATTATAAACTACTCCATTTAGCATTCTCAAAATGATTATAGGTACCTATTTTAACCATTTTTTGATGCCTCTTAATGATGCTCCTCTCTATTTTGCAAGTCCCAATAACTTCCCATGGTTCTGTCAAGAAAGTAAGCCCATCATATAGAAATTAAAACCCTTGAAATCCTATTTATAGAAAATTTCTCACCATAGCTGCTACTAAATTTATTCACCTATAACGGACACTGACTGTGGCCACGACCAATCATCTGAGACTCAATCGTGCTTGGTAAAGCTATCCAGTTGCGAAGGTTTGCACGTGATAGAGAGCTCAATTTTGCTATTTTGATTGTTATAGTATTTAATTATTTGTGTTGATAAGCATACCATTTGCCACAAAGGGATCTGGAGCAAACAGTAAAACAAATAAGCATATCAGTGTATACACAAATACAGATCAGTGTAGGACAATTATAACAACACACGTTCCTCTATAATTTAAACCAGAAAATTTTAAAAGCAATTAGCAACTCACCACTAACAAAATTTTAAATTAAAAGTAAGAAAACACTACTACCATTCAATTCTCGAGTAATTTTAACCCCTCAGAGAACTTAGGTTCTTCATCTATTAGATCTTCGCTGTGGTGGAGACAGGAATCTGATTGTGACGGAAATATGTAAAAAAAAAAAAGATAAATGGTATTAGTCTGTGAAATTTTCGAAGTCTATAAATGATGTTAAAGTAAAAAAAAATAATGCATGCAATCACACTTTGTATTATGACAATTATACAATATAATCAGTCATTTCATCAAATAATTTGAGTGCAATGTCCGTAGCAAAGAATTACACAGTAAGGCTGTAAGTTGACTTCATAAAGAAGAAAAAATGGCAATATGCATAAAAGAAAACAGTGAAATAGGTGATGTAAAAGAAGAATGTAAAAGTTCATAGAATTTAAATGGTACCAACTTAAATAGATGAGCCACGATTATTCATCACAAAGTTTGTTAGTTGTCCATCCTATCCCAAATTCATGATTTCCATATGGATTTTTTAGTTTTGATGATGAGCATCATTACTTGTTTTAAAATAAAAAAAATGGTTGCAAGCATTCATTTCACACGAATAAATCTAGCAATCAACTAAACATTAGATGTCACATGAATAAATCTAGCAATCAACTAAACTTTAGATGTCACATGAACAATCGAATAAAACAATCACCTCAAATAAAAAGAAACCTGAGTAAATAAGAAAGATAAAAAAATGGATCTATGTGTCTTATCATATCCTTAACCTAATTTACTCATGATCGTTCTCTGACTCTTCAGTTAACTTTAGAAAGAAGTAGCATTATAGGATGAGCTATTCGCTAATGCGTTCCAGTCAAGGTCTCGAATCCTTTATTTGATATTTCAGGCTAGTAAGGGAAGCCGCCACAAAGTCAGTAGTCTTTTGGCTAATTCCATGACCTCGATAATGGGGGAACTCCATTGATAGCAATCAACAAAACTATAGGTGTTCTATAAAATAAAAATAAATATAATCCTATGAACAACCAAATAAAACAATAACCTCAAATAGAAAGAAACCTGAGTTGAAACCCATCATCTTCACGGATAAACTCCGCCATTACAAAGCATATGAAACATTTGCAATAGTATGCAAATTTAGCAAATTAAAGAAAAAGGATACTTCTTAAGTGCTTCGCCGATGGATTATGGCCCAGTAGAGTCAACTGCTTTCTCAGTGTTTTCAATCACCGCAGTAGATTTGAGGCTGGATTCCTGATCTTGAAAATTGTAAGATGAAACTGAATCTATAAGAAGGAACCGGAAGAGACATCGAATTGCCTGGAAATGTGTTTTGGAGCTGTCTGCAACGGCGAGATCGAAAGCAAGGCGCCATCAGTTTTAGATTGGAATTTGACCTCGATTCGTGAAACTAAAATGGAATAGCCTGAAACTAGGAGAGAGATGAAGAAGCAGCTTTAGGAAACAGGTAGTACCACATCCGTTGAATTTCACTAATGGTTGGGAAGAATCTGATTAGGTTACTGGTATTAATGATAATACCATCTCGTCTCGTTAGAAATTGGGAAGTGTTTGTGGGCTGAGAAACATGATTAGAGAGAGTAGCGAAGATCGTGGGAAAATGATTCTAACGTAGGAAGACTACTGACATAAATAGCCTTATTTTTTTCGAACACGTGAAATATGAAAATGGTTGTTTTGGGTATTTCCAAAAAGGCTTCACTTTGACCGATTGACCACAAGTTTCGCATTATAATATAAGATAAGTCAAAGCTGCAAGCGAACCTATGGGTAATGGCAAGTTAGTTATAATGATGGTGAAAGGGTTATACTATTAATACTGAAAGTGGATTGAAAGATGAGCATAGATGAGCATCTTCTCCTAATGGCCACCATTTTCTGAGCTCCCTAGAAATTTTCCCCTTTCTTCACCTGTTTACATCTCGCTTTGCCTTTTGTTGTTTCTCTCTCATAGCACCTCTATCTTTTGCTCCGTGGCTTGCTGCTTATGGCGAATTCTTCTATTTTGGGGCTGTTAGGGTTTGGCTCTAAAGTTTATTATGGGTGTTTTCGAGATTATCGAGTCTTTTCTTAGACCTTGTCCAGATCTAGGCTATATTATGGCAGCACTTTCGTCTGTTTGCCCCGATTCAGCAACAATTGAGTTGGAAGGCTTCTCGTCGATTGTGGTTCGGATGGAAAGATGGACTCCTTTATGGCTCTATGCCGCCATCGTTTCTTGTTGGTTTTCGATTGCTTCTTGGAATAGTCTCCTAATTAAACTTGTTTTCTCGCAATGCCTAATTTGGTCCACTATCGTAGGGGCAGCGCTTCCTCTTATATCACTGATGTAGGGCCTAGTGTTTCGCCAGCTTTGTTTCGGGCAATGTGGATTTCACCACCCCATTCGTGCCGAACTTGGCCTTTGTTAGCAGTGGTGGACATGGTGTAGCGGTGCCTGTCATGGGGTTTTGGTTTGCTTAAAGTGTTTTGATGTAGGCATTTTAGATGGTTTAGTGGATGATGACCTTGGTTTAATCGTTGGTGTTCGGTAAGTGATGCCCCAGCTCAACGCTAACCATGTTTTGTGCCTGATTGATCCTTGGTTGTGTCGTACTTGCTTTTGCAGGTCAAGGTGAATGGTCCAGTGCTTATTCTCTTAATCGCTCGTCGAGTCCATAGTTGCTTAAGTGTGGGCGACTTTCGAAACGTCATCGAGGCCAAAGGCATTTGAAGAAGTTGAGGAATGTTGCTCCACCTTTGCACTCCGTGGACTACAGTGAGCCAATGGTTCGTATTGGTTCTCCGTTGGTTGCAAGTCTCAAACACTTCCCCTTGTGTGTCTTTCAAATTTCTTTGAGGCACTGGCTGGTGGTTCGGTTGAAGACGATGTTATATCTCTTGTTGGGGATCAAGTTAGGCGTCACAGTCCTTGCCAGTGAGTATGTCAGAGCTTTTGGTTCCTTCTACGACTTTGGATGTTGACTATGATTGTTGTATGGCAACGAGCTCCGTTTCAGGCGGCTTTCTTCTTTTTCAAGAGGCTTGAGCCTAATATTCATATGTAGCCAAAGAGTATCTCTTTAGGCGTGCATCGAAGATTAGCTCGATGGTCGTTGATGAGGTTGTGCTTTTGGGAAATAAGCGTTTTGGTTTTGTCAATGTTCCCGCAAGGCAGGTATGACAGTCCTTTGCTTTCTCTAATTTGTCTCTTGGTAGCATTTCTGTTTAATTTACCCCTGTACATTTTTTTGGGCTTGTTGGTTTAGTTGGGGGGTTTTCATTCCCTTATGTTTCTCACTTTGATGTTGTCGAGTCTGGGGATCAGTTGGCTGAAGTTGTGCATCCTTTTGATTGGTCAACGCTGGTTTATTCTCTGTTTGACTTTTATGCCTTGAATATTGCAGTTGTTCATTGTGTTCGATACTTGGGTGCTCGTCGTACCTTAGGGTACTCGTAGATTTCTACTTGTTTGTTTGCTTCCTCGCTGCTTGGGGTTATTTTTTTGTTGGTCTGTTCCAGGCTATTGTTTGCATTGGAAAATTTGATGCGGTTTCTTTTGGTTAGTGTTTGGTGGGTTCTGGTCACCGCAAAGCCTTTACTATGTTGTTGGTGACTCACGGTTCAGTTTCTGTTTTGACTTGTCGACTTATGCTCTTGCGCATGATTCTTCGTATGTTGTATAAGGCAGCTCCGACCTTGGTAGGTTCGAATTTTGGGAGTGGTTATATAATTATTCTAGCAATGGATCTTTATACGTGCTACTTTGGAGTGTGACGCCTTGTGTTGGTTCTACCTTGTGCGGACATGCCGGTTTTCTTGTCAGTCTGTGATCCTTGGCTCGGGTCCCTATTCGGTAGTAGGCTATTACAGCTATTGCAGGGTTGTCAATATAAGACAACTCAACTTTTGTAATGCCACCACAGGAATTGGTGTCGCGGAGTGTGCCCAACTGTACACTTATTTCTGGTCCTAATGCTCTCGTTGTTTCGCCTTCTCCTCCCCTTGTGGTTGTTGGGTCAGTTCCCCCATGTTCTTTTGGGTCAACTTCTTAATAAGAAGGAGAATTCGATCATTAACGATCAACTCTCCTTCCTATCCAAGATTTTTTTCCTTCTCGAGCTTATTCTTCGGTTTCATCTTCTCCTAGTCTGACCTCAAGGACGTCTTTGGTGGTTTCTGAGACATGAGCGCCTCGTCCTTTGAGCGAGAGACCAAGGTGCCTTGCACTCCCCGTTCCATTCGTACACACTCTATAGCGGCGTCCAAGTAGAATGTCAAGTCTACTCGATTTACGTTTTATCTTGTTTGATTGTGTGGCTTTTTTTGGGTTTTGGTCTTGTTGTCCTTGTGCTTTTGGCACCGATCTGTAATGTTTATGGTATTGATAATGATGCTTCATTAGCAAGGCTTAAGCGTATTGTCAAGCAGCCCTTTATTTGTTTGGTGGCATTTCTGGAACCTTTTGTGGGTCCGGATGTGCTTTCCAAAAATGTCTTATCTCTAGGTTTCGGGGGTGCTTTAGCCAACATATCCAACAAGCTCTAGATTATTTGGTCCAAAGCTGTAGTTGTCCATCCTGTTTTTAATTTAGGTCATCTTCTTTTGGCGGTCTGTACCCTTTTCTCTCTCTTCTTCTTCTTTCCTTTTCTCGACAGTTTATGCAAAGTGCGATCGGATAGAGTGGTTGGTTTTGTGGTCACATATCATCTTGCTTTCGGATTTGAGCATCGAAGAATCAATTATAAGGGCAAATTTAATGTCGTCCCCTGCCATGCCGAGAAACGGGGTGGTTCCACTATTACCCGGGCTATGGTAGAAGATTTTAACTTTTTTATTGTCAGTTCTGGTCTTTCTGAGGTCTCTTTCATTGGTTCGGCTTTTACTTGGTGTAACAACCAAGAAGGTCCTGACCGGATTCTATCTCTTCTGGACTGAGTGTTCGGATCAGAAGGGCGGTTTAACCTTCCTTTCTTTTACTTTGTCTTTCACCTCCACTGGACCTTCTCGGATCATGATCCGATGATTTTGTCGTGCTCCCCTTTTGCTCTTTATGTCCCCTCTTCCTTTTAGTTTCAGAGTATGTGGAGGTCCAACCACACTTTTCACAGTATGGTGGAAGCTTCCAGGAACTCCCCTGCTTCTGGCTATCCTTTTGTTGTGTTTTCTCGAAAACTGAAATGGTTCAAATCTTGCCTCGAGGTTTGGAACGTGCAAGTTTTCAAGAATATCTTTGATCATGTTAGGATAGCTGAAGAAAAGCTTATCCTAGTGGAAGCCTCTTTCGGTGAAGACCCGTCTTCCGCTAACAATGAGGTGTGGACGCTTTCCCAACTCGCCTGTTCGTCGAAACTTCTTATCGAGAATGATTTCCTTCGCCAAAAAGTCAGGATCAAGTGGATCGTAGAAGGAGATTCGAACTCCAAGTTCTTCCATTATATGATTCTAACGAAGAAAATCCTTCTTTTTATTCATCAGATTCTTCGTTCTGACCTTTCTTTAGCTTCTACCTCTGTTAGAGTCAAAAGGACTACCTTCGACTCTTCCAATCCTTCCTTTTATCTCCTTCTGATACTTTCTCTAATTGGTCTATGTTAGATTTTATCTCCAAGATTGTCCTTCCTGAGGATAGCGGAGCTCTTTCCTTTCCTCCTATTTCTGAGGAAATCCGGGTTACGTTTTCATACTGAGTAAGGACAGTGCGAGAGGGTCTGACGGTTTCAATGGTTTTTTTTTTCAGAAGTGTCTGGTCGATCATTCAGGCTGAATTTTGTGTTGACATCCAGTTCTTTTTCTTTGGAGGAACTCTTCCCCAAGGTTGGACTTCCACTAACCTGGTTCTCATACCCAAGGGCAAAAATCCCCGCTCCTGTGCGGATTTTCATCCAATCAGTCTGTGAAACTTCTTTAACAAGGTTATCTACAAGATGTTATTATCTAGACTAGCACTTTTCTCGATCGCGTTATGTCATCTTCTCAAGATGGGTTTGTAAAGGATGTCTGATTATGGATAACATCCTTTTATCTCATGAGCTAGTTTCTCATATCAATCGTAACGTCAGGGGATATAATTTAGTCATCAAGCTAGACATGGCCAAAGCATATGATTGTATGTCTTGGTTTTTCATTATTAGATCGAGTTCTAGGGACTTTCGGGTTTCCTGAGCCTCTTATTGATCTTATTTGGAGACTTATCTCCAACTATTGGTTCTCCGTTCTCATCAACGGGTCTTCCAATGGGTATTTCAAGTCCAGTAGGGGCCTTCATCAGGAAGGCCCCCTCTCTCCGACTTTGTTTGTCATCGCCACTGAGGCTTTCATTCGTGGATTGCACTCTCTTATGATTGCGGGTAGAATGCATCCTTGGGGTTTCCCGTTCATCTCCTCCTTATCGTTTGCTGATGACATTATCTTCTTCGCAAATGGTAATTGGTCATCCTTTCATCGTCTCATTGCCTTAATCCACCAATATGAGAGGTGTTTAGACAACTCGTAAATTTGGATAAGAGTTGCTTCGTCTCGACAAAAGACTTACCAGCAGATAAACCTTCTCTAGTTTCAAGGCTTCGACCCTCCCCTTGACTTACCTTGGGGTTGTCCTTTATAGAGGAAGGAAACAGAACACTATCTTCGACCCCCTTATCGATTGGGTAATAGTTAAGATTATTCATTGGAATGCGACTCTCCTTTCTCATGAAGTTAGACTGCTTCGTATAAAATCTTCTATATGATCGCATGTCTTCACTGCTATGACTCATACTTCCTCTTTTTTCGTTCTTACCATTCCTTAGCAGCGTCCTTTATCTGAAGGAAAAAGGACAATGATAATCAACACCACTGGATTTCTTGGGACATCGTTTTTTGTCTTAGGTTAGAAGGAGGTTTGGGCCTTCGAAATTCAAAGGATGCCTGAACATCCTTTGCTTGTAAGATGTGGGAGCAGTTTAAAGAAAATAACTCCTTTTGGGTGTTGTTTCTCCAAGCCAAGTACCATAGGCTCTTGATCACGGATTACAGCGCTATCCCATCCTAAGCTAGTGAGACGTGGAAATGTATGCAATTTGTGAAGTCCTTCACCGACTCTTACGGGGGTGGAGCCGTGTGGGATGGAGGCCCATTCTCGGTTAGGAAGGCTTGGGAATCAGCTAGGTCTAGCTCCTAGGGACCACGTGCACCTTTTCTTCTTCATTTGGGATGCTTGTATACCTCCCAAAGTTTCCTTCTTTATGTAGTAAACTATTCATAATGGGTACTACTGGACGATAATATTATAAAGATTGGAAGTCCTCTCGTGTCGAAGTGTATGTGTTGCAATGCATGAGATTTGAAATCTAATGCTCATTTATTCGTTCGGGGCACTTATGCCACTGTTGTTTGGAATTACTATAGGAATTTGTTTGGTCTCCGTGGTAACGTCTCTTCCTTTGTTGATTTGCTGAGATTTTGGTGGACCGACATTTCAGGAAAATTTCTTCGTTTTATCCTCTTTCGTCTTGTTCCTTGCATTATTTGCTGGCATCTTTTGTGCTCACGGAATAAGGCAATCTTAGATGAGGCACCAATGGATCCTCCTTTCATAATCCAAAAAGTTAGAAACGATGTTTTCCTAGCCTTTCGCGGCAGGCCTTTTAGTGGAGCTATTGACTGCCGCTCGAGGAGCTTAGTTAGATCTTTCGACCATTCATCAGGTTTGCTTCCACACCATGCTGGGATTGGTTGACTCTTCCGTGATTTTGTGTTTCGTCTCAAGTGGTTTCGCTTTCCTGTTTTTCCCTCACCATTCCCCTTTATATCTCATGTCGTGGGTTAGTTTTGCAGGTGCTGGATTTCAGGTTTTTGTTTTCGTCAACCATATGGATTTTGGATCTCGAGGGTAGCCGGAGCCGCTGCACACTACGAGCTGGAGAGTTGGGCTGGCGTCGAGAAGCGACTGCAGCCATCGTCTTTTTCTAGGCTTGAAGTTGCTGGCTTTTCTCAGTCGTGGCTATGACTTTTCAGATGGGCATAGAGAGTGGTTTGTTTTCTGGTTGGTTGATCAGCTATGCTCATCTTGTTTGGAGTTTTGGCGGTTTCGTATGGTGTTTTTTTGTTTTTTTTGTTTTTGCTTCGTTTTATGTACCTGCGTGTGTTCCACAATTTTTTATAGACCTTTTCTACAAAGCAGTTTTTGTGAGCCATTGGAGAATGACTGGATTCTCCCTGTTTCTATGTGTGTGTATACATATATATAATAATCATGAGCATACCCATAAGAAATATTTTGAAATAATGAAGAATTAGAAGGATGTGTCTAATCATGCTTAGAATGATGTCAGCGATTACTTGGGTGCTCGGCAAAGGTGAACGAAAGTGTGCTTTAATACAAGGAATACTTTCTATTTATGTTATACAGGTTGCTGTTTTATTCAATACAAAGGCTCTACTTTATTTCATATCAAGTGTTTAATAGATAGACTAGGATTGAAACCATAGATAGTTGACCAATCTTTAGTATTTACATACCTTGTTCGAGGATCAACTAACCCTTGTATGGTTTATCGAGATCGAATCATGGATTACTGCTTGTTTGTGAATGATTCATATTATATTTTTTTGGGCATATAATTATTCTAGAGATGTAGTAGCAATAGAGAAATAAGGGTGGTGGATTGTATGAGGACGTTTGTAATGGAAGTACGGATGATGGGCGTAGAATGGACTTAGTCTGCCTTTCTATCAATGAGATGATAATTAGCTTCGTACATTTGCTCAAGATCACATAATATGAGTTTTAATATATGCTTGTAGTTGGGGTTTATTCGGATATTCTTGGATTACCACAAAATAAGGAGATTGAATTCCATATATATATATATATATATATATATATATATATATATATATATATATATATGTGGTGAAGTACACCAAATTCGTTCTACAATTGAGGCATATGATGTCAAAAAGTAGGAGGATTCTAGAAAGATAAGTGAATGATCCATTATAAAGTGGGTCCATTAAACTGTGTAAATATGCATTTGGAACACCTATTGGTTTTGCGGCTAAGGAGAATAGCTTTTCGACTGTGCTTTGATGACAAGTTCAACAAGGCGATAAAGAAGAAACTGTGTACACTCTCATGTATTGATGACTTGTTCAATTAGAGAGTTAGGGTGTTATTTCAATTGGATATCAAGGTGTTGGCTCACCAACAAAGAGTGGTAGAGGAGAGAACATTATAATTTTTCTTACACCATCGAGTTTCTATGAGCTGTTGATCATGCCATTTAGGTTAATCTACACACTGACAATCTTTGTCGATCTTATGAATTGTGCCTCTATAGACTAATTAACTAAGTTTTTATCTATGTTCATGTATGATATCTTATTTAGGCTTAGAGGAAGAATACAAAGAGCACTTAAGAATTGTGTTGAAGATGTTGAAGAGCACTGACTGAAGGAAACGTTTTTGAGGTGTTAGTTTTGGAGGAGTGAGGCGAGTTTGTTAGGTCATGTTATTTTTGAGATGGTCGTTGTTATAGTTCCTATAAAGCTGGCAGCAATACATGATTTTGACAGACACAAAAACGCTATACATGCAAGAAATTTCTTTGAACTAGTATGGTACAATATAAAATTTATTAGTTGCTTCTGCAAGGTAAAAACACAGTTAACGAAACTTTACCAAAAAATATGACATGTTCCTGGCATTGAGGTGCGTGCATGCATTATTGATTTTGAAGGAAAGGTTAATGAATGCAACAATATTAGATATTTCGAGTGGAAATAAGGGGTTAACGGTATTATACTAATGCATGTGGTATCAGATTAAGTGCACTGTTGATGTTGAAGTGGTAAGTTGTCACATATGCTAGATGATTGCTAAAAACATAAGAGAAGAATTATCCAACTCACAATTTTAAGTTAGCGAGGATAGTGTTTGTTTTAAAGATATGTAGCCATTATTTGATTGAAAAGAGGTTCATATTGCATACCGTCCATGAAGTTTGGAGCACCTCTTCTCTTAAAAGGACCTTAGTCTTGCTCAGTAGCGATTGTTTGAGTTCTTCACCTCAGTACCTACACAATTGATAATGGAGATGTAGTATCTGGTTCTTTATTAAGGAGACATGCTAGCTTGGCAGTGATGTACCTTGAGCTAAAGCAACCTGATTATATTATATGTATGACATTAAGCTTCCATATGTGCTTGAGATAGAGGTGTTACCTTGTTTCAATATCAGACACAACTTGATCGACTAAATCAACATTGTTTGGTGATGGGATGTCATACTATAAGAGGTCTTTGAGAAATATTAGATTTTGAGTTATAAAGCAATAGTAGTTTAACCTCGATGGTTGGTTCTGTAAGGATGTCAAATCTTTAGTTCTTAGTATTGTTGGATTGAAGTATGAGCCACTACAAGAGTGCAATCATTTCGGATTGGGAACACAATCTATAGTGATACGAAAATATTTTATCAGTAAAGGCCGGAAAAGGACATTGGTGCATTCATCTTAGTATGCATGAATTGCAAGGTGCTAAAGGAAGAGCTGAAGAAGTCACCACTTAATATTCCCAATTGGAAGTGGGTATATATATCAATGGACATCATCAATTGGCCACCAAGGCCAAAGTAGGGTACAATAACATTTACGTCACATGGTAGATTAACGAAGAGTACTCGATTTGTATTCTCTAAGTCTAGTAGAAGGATATCCAAATTGATTTATTTATATGTGAACTAGATATTGTGATTTCATTGTGTGCCATGGAAAATTATACCTAATGAGAACCTTTGTTTACTAATGTGTTTTTGAAGAGCTTCCATGAGCCATTGGGGATATAGCTAAACTTGTATAGATTTTCACAAACAAACTGATGGGTAGACCGATATGGTGAATTGTATCATAGAGGATCTCTAACTGGCTAGCATTCTTGGTTTTTCAAGCCCTGAGATAGTCATTAGCATTTGGTAGAGTTTGTACACAACATACTTATCAGTCCAACGTTATTATGACACCGTTTGGGGTGTTATATAATTGACCACACAATTTTCATTCAAGTTGGTGGGGAGGCTAAAAATGGTACTGGGGACATATATGATTAGACAAATCGTGAAGAATATTAAGATCATTTGGTAATATATGAAAGCTACTTAAGGTAGACAAAAAAGCTACAAGGACAAGAAAAGATGAGATCAATAATTCTGTTTTGGCGATATGATGTTTGTCAAGATCTCTTCAATGAAATATGTCGCTTAATTTGGTACTAAAGGGAAGTAAGAACTGGGATAAATAGGCCATTTATGGGTACTGGCGGGATTAGGATCCTCCTTTATAAAGATGACTTGTTCCAAAAGATGGTGGGTATGCACAACAAGTTCCACATTTCTCATTTAAGGAAGTTTATGCACGTCTCAAGCATGACAGTTGATCCAAATTAGCTTGATGATACCAAGATCAAACCAGATGCTTTGAAGCTTTACTAGCCCATTCGCATTAATGGACAAGATAGAAGCAACTTAGGAGGAAGGCGAAAGAGTTGATGAATGTCAGACGAGGGGGGGTGTCTGAGAGAGAAGGCGATTGCATAGAGGATACTTAGTAGTGTATGAGAACTGCTTATCTTGAGTTCTATGCATGGTGAAACTTTCTATTTACTGCATTTACTTTTGCTTTTGATTTCAGATATAGTTGTTCAGTATCTTGTATATTAGAGTAAACATAGATTGTAATTTTTTTTTATGCGTGAATGTTTGTTGTTTGATATGCCTACTCAAAATCATTAGCCAGGCATGTAGACATACTATGTTTGACTTTACATTGATTGTATTTGGAACTTTTTAGGCATAAAATTCCTGTAGGAAAGAAAATGTAACAACCTATATTTTACATATTATAGGATCCAAAAATGTTATTTCTAGATTCATATTGGGTGGTATGGCATTATAACTTTAGGGGATGTTAGGTAGTTACATATTTTGTTTATAGAGTGATTTTACTACTAAAACTTAAAATGTTTATACCTTTCCATATCGGTCGAAAAAGTATCCAGGACAAATGCTATTGAATAAATATAATGGTTCCCTTTTTTGTAGAGATGGTCATAATAGAAATTTAGACTTATCATTTGAGATATGAATATTTGAATTTAGAATATTATTGGTATGGTTTAATGAGCACCTAAGAAGTTTTGGGGGAAAGCCTAATAATCCATTTTGGGTTTGGTAATTATTATGTCTGAAATATTCATCCGTAAGACATTCTCCTTCATTTTAAAATTGTTGTTAAACAACACAAACTTTTTTAAACTTTCTCTAATTTCTTTTTAAGTCACGCCAAATTCATATGTCAAGTGTCGAAAAAGAAGGGGACTAGTTAAAGTCTTTCAAATCTTACTTTTTTAAAAAGAAAAGTTTGGTTTTCTATTTATTTTCAAATTTGTCTTGTTTTGCACGGAAGCCACTACTTTTTGGTTGTTTTAGGAGTGATTTATCATCTAGCATTTTACTATATATGGATCTTTAGGTTTTGACATTTTTTGAACCCAACGTTTAAACCAAAACAATATTTTGACACTACTTTAAAACCTTACAAACAATAACTAAATGATTTAAAGAGCTTTAATAATGTAACTTAAAAGTGTAATGGCCTTTGTAGGAGATAGGTTATGTGTTAGACGCGTTATATGATGATTTTTTTATTCATTTTTATGATATTTTCATGTTTTGGTGATGTCAAATATCGTTGATAACTTGTTTGTATGCTCACATGAGCGACTAAGAGGACTTTTTGTTGATATTATTTTTTCAAGGTTATTAATTACTCTAGTGTGTTGTCACATGACATGACATAGGTTCTATTGACTGTAGACCTGGACATCAGATATTTTACTTCAGCTGTACTACACTCGTGTAATGGTGATAATAGTGGATTACTGTATACCTACTTTATACTAACCCTTCTGATGCATGACATGTTAAGTACGGTCCTACATACCCTATATTATTCTTGCTATATGTAATTTTTACAATGTTTCGATGATCTATAGCAAAAATCTGACTATTCGTAGAACAAAGCTTTCATGCATTGCTTTTACGGTTTCATATATTTCCAATTGAGTAGATTATAAACAACCGGTCTGGAAAGTGCATGGGACTGTATAGAATACGGATAGGAGACAACTCTTTCATATGTCTATACTCTTGGTCTGAGAGCGACTTTGTTCACCTCAGTGTGAAAAAAACATCAATTCTTATTTGTGGAAATCAGATGTTTCATTGGACCCACTAATTGGTGAAAATTAGAGGGTTCTATGGAACTCATTGATTTCCACCAATAAATTGGTGGTTTGTTCACAGTGAGATGAACAAACTAGTTTTGCACTTGAGCTTACTATTGCATATTCCAATGCGTGTAACCTTGAGCTATACCAATATTTGTATTAATTTGGACATTGTTACATAGTTTATTTTGGAGATTAGGAATGTATATGCTTTATTTATTTTTTCTTTTTTAATTTGTGATCCTATTGCACTTTGGTATTCTTATTCATGATCATTTTATTATATTATTGTCTCATTTGTTTTACATCTATTTGATAATGTTTTTGTCTTTATGTTTCTATGTTTGAATTTTCATTATTATTTTTGTCTATGACTATCATCAACATGATGTAGATACCTTCACCGTGCACTCTACAAGTATACTGGGTGATGTAGGTGTAAGGCATCGTAATATATGCACAGTTAATTACGACCGGTACTTGCAGAAGTTTAACATATGGAACCTAATTTTTTTTATCCACGGGCAATATAAATGCATTTGAGTCAGAATAAAGCATTAATTTGAAATATATGTAATATATTTGAACACCGAGTAGTCACTCGTATACGGGAATTAAGAATCACTTAGGAAAATTGTTCAAAATTCATTATGGTGTATTTGCAGCCAGACCTGCCTAACCCAAAAACTTTTTTTACTATGGATTCTTAAGTCACAACAGATAAAATTTTACTTTTGGGAAAGTGGAAAATAGGGAGAAGGACAAACTTAACAAAAAAATTGGTGAAAAGTATGGAAAGTTTAGAATTTAGTGAGAAGGACAATTGTTAGTATAAATGGGAAAAGGATAATGGCAACATGAATTACACTTTTAGTGTAAATGTATCCTTCTCCTAATTTTGAAACTTTTCATACTTCTCACCAAATTTTGTGCAAAGTTTGTCCTTTGCGAAATATATGTGGACCAGTATCAATTTGCTGTAATGAGTTTTTGTTCTTAAAGCAGGAAGTATAAAGCAACATAGAAGAAAATATAAGTTTTGGACTTTAGATATGAATCAGTACCTATCCCTTATTTCCTATGATTTGGTTTAGAATTTACGAATTCTTTCCTATATCAACTTAGATCCTAGGAATTAATGAACTTAAACCAGATATGTCTATATTGAAATTCAAATTTAGTTATAAAATATAACCTTCTCAACATGGAAATGGCTTCTTGAAATTTTTCTTGACTTTTGGCACTTTACAACAAATTTGGATAGGAGCAAGGTTTTAAATTTCAGATATCGGACAAGATTTCTCCAAAACACTTTATTTCTTATTGGAAGATGTTAGATGAGATGAGTCTAACACGGGTGTATGTCGTATACTATACTGGGCCTTAAATCTCATATTAAATCATCTTGTGGTATATTGTATGTTAGAAATTGATCTTCTTGTACATTAATTTTTACGGATACTACTATGAAGATAATAAATTAGACTAAATTGCAAAATCAATTATTTGTTATTAATTTAGCGTTGAACATTCACATTTATAAATCATAATAATATACTTAAACTAAAGAAATAATAGATTATAGTTTATAACTTATGATCTATGAACATGGATTTTTGTTGTACATAAAACATAAAAAAGATCGAAATATTAAATAATTACACATAAGTGGAACATAAAATACAATCTTCTATAAGTAACATACATGTAAAAAATAATGTCAAATACGAAAATCCTAAAATTGTAGAACAAATATGATTATATCATATAACCATGCACTACAAAAGGGGGCAATTTTCCAAGCTAGAATTCCCTATGCCATCCCTATGTGGCGTAGGCGCGGCGTAGGGAAAACGTAAAAATATGTAAATGGTGTAGGGACTGTGTAGGGAATTTATTTAATTGGTTCTGGAATTACGGTCAAAATATCGATACCCGTTCAATACAACCGCTTACCCCCATCAATTTTCACTTAAGCCGTTTCTTTTACTTTCAATTGTTTCGCTCAGATCAAGATAAAAACAAAAAAACCTAAATTATATCCAGCGATCGCATCGCCGAGTCCAGCCACCGAGTCAAGCCGTCGAGCAGTGCCGCCTCTCTGTATCCTTGCCACATCGCCGTCCCCTTTCCAAATTTATTCTATCCTCCTTGATGCTAATGACCAGCAGCCTCACCTAATGTCGGTTTGTGGTCTTCATCATTGATTGTTGGTTGTCAGCCCACCTGTTCATTCCTTGATTTGCATTTGTCCTAATTTACAAATTTAGGTGAGTCAATTTGCTAATTTATTCATATGTTAGTTTACTTATTTTCTTTACTGACCCTAAATTAAATGAGATAATTTAAGGTAAATCAAAATGCCCTCATTTCGAGTCCCCAAACTAAATGCGTTATACAAAATTATTCGACCTATTAATAATGTAAAGCATTGTAACTTGGTTTTTCATTTGTGTTACTTTGTGGCAGTACACACATATGGATATGTTAAGGGTATTTATAAATTTAAATTATAGAAACATGGTTTCATCATTCCAATTTGATGGTAGACTGTTTGTTGAAAATAACGACACTTGAAGTGTTAATGAATTATAGGGGTCAAACCTATTTCTAAATGAGCAGGTCAACATCATATAAGAACCAAGTTTTGTCATAAATGTAAAATTGGGCCTGACGTAAGTCTGTATGCCTAAGCTGGAAGGAAGTGTCTCCCTTATGTGTGTATGAAATGAAAAAGAAACTATTTCGATTGGTACAATTAGCATGGGATGTTAAATGCCACTTGTACCGACATTGAAGTTATACCTTATTATACATACATACATATATATATATATATATATATATATATATATATATTTACATTTCATCGTCCTTAAAGCCCTGAGATTTTAGTGATACTTTATGGTCGTTCGAAATAGATGAGAACATGACCCATAGTATGAATGGATGATGCGTTGAGGTTGTTCATAATACAAGGCTAATTCTTTTTCTTTCCAAATGGCCTATAGAACAATAGTCTGAGCTACATATGCATGCTATGCACTTGTCATATTTCTGGAAAATAGGGAACTGAGCTAATATGACCTTTTTTTATGTCTAACTTTCACTCTCCATGAAGTATTTCAAAAATCCTGTGTAACGGTAGTTATTATTTGCTAAAGAAATCCTACTTAACGTAATAAAAATAAGCATATGAAGGAATGCTGGTAAATAAAAACTTGACTTGTAGGAAATAATGATTATGTTAAAATTTTAATTTATTCATGTATGGTGAGACTAAAATTTAGCATAAAGAAAAATCTGATGTTGTTAAAAGAAATTTGGAGAGAAGTCTAGAGAATACACTCCACTGTGAAAATAATACGTGTTCCCATATTTGATGTAAGTAAGAAAGTAAGCAAGAAAGAAAAGTTTCAAAGGATTAGAGTTTATTCTTTCTTCGTAAAATTTTCAGTTCTATTGATTTTCTTACGAAAAAGCTACTCTTACCTTTTCTTATAAAATTTTCTAGTAGGGAAATTCATCACTCTTATGTTCACTGATCTGAGGAACGAGTATTACTCAAACAAGAGAAAGTAGTGTGGAACTTGCTATTTTGGATTTCCTCCTTTTCTCTTTGATACTATTAACCATGTTGTTTCAAGCAGGACCAGTAGTAACATCAGATGAAATAGTTGCTTTATATTCAAAAGGAGCTACGTCTTTACTTATCTTCCTCATTGACTTGAACTTGGTAGAGTCTATTGTGATGATTATTCGTGCTTTATAGTGGAAGAGCTATTCAGATATGACGTACTTTATGAGTTATTCTTACTTTGGTAGTGGGTTTGATGTTCTATTTGTGAGAGGTACATTACACGATGTTTGAATTAGATGAAACGACCATGTTTTAGTTATGTAGCAACTTTATTTGATATTTTTTTTGGACATGACTTGTTTTAAATACATTTGTAGCAAGTTTATGGTAATTTGACCATGATACTCATTTTACATCAATGTTTTTATTGATATATATTGTTATGATTTTACATATATTCAGTTTTATTATGATTTGTGGTAGATGAAGATAAATATAAAATAACTATATTGAATTTTGGTGTATGGAGGCATAGGGAATGCGTATGGAATGGGTGAGGATGCGTATGAAACTTGGCGTAGGGACAACGTAGGGAACTTGGCATAGGGATGGCGTAGGGAATTTGGTGTAGGGAGTCTGGCATAGGGACGGCGTAGGGAAATATTTGCAACGAGCTAGTTTCCAACTTCTTTTCTGTCGTAGGGATAGCATAGGAAAATTCGATTTCCTACGTCATCCCTATGCTAAATTGGCATAGGGAATTCAGATTTTTTTTTGTAGTGATATAGCATCAAAATGTACATAAAATTTTAATTCTTTTCAAGTCTTTTATTTACATACAGACAAAGAGAACATTATGGAACCAAAATAAAATGAAGCATTTAACAAGCAAACTAGCAAAATGAGTCATTAATATGTCTTAGAAGGTCATTCTTCAAGTGACCCAAGATGTAAATCAGATGTATGGTATGGGAGTGATGGATTTAGAGAATATTTTTTGGGTTAATTTAAGCAATTCAAAGTTGAGGGGTTCACTATTAAAATAGCAAAAGATTGTAATGGTTAGATTTTATTTTTTTTAATTATTGTTCTAAGTCCGGTACAAGTTTAAATTTAGCTCTAAGAAACCAAAATTTTGATCATATTTTAATATTTCATACAGACTGATGTATCGAATAATATTGCGGTATCTCGGACGATATATCCAAAACGAGATTTACACTAAAATTTTCCTTTTTGTTACAAAAGAATCTAAAACGAGATCTCTGGCGAGAGATACCAGTTGATATTTCCTAATATTGACCAATCAATAGATGATGCAATAGATCTCGAGAAGAAAATCGGAAATTTTATTGTGACCTCCAAAAGGTAAAGTTACAGTCAAACAAGAAACAGCATATACCGAAATACAAAGTATACGAAATGGGTTAAAGCCCAGTACAAAAATAAAAGGCCCAAACAAAGTAGAAAACAAAACAATGTTTACTACTCTGCACCCCGGGCGCCCCTCAAGAATGACCGTAGTAGAAGGCCAATCTTGAACCAAAAACTGACACACCATTCCAAGATTGCATACTAAAAACTAGTATCGATCAGCTCCAACCAGTTTGGTCATAATATCAGCAATTTGCAAGGCAGACTTGACATATTTTGTAGTTATACATTTTGATTGCACTTTCTCTCTCACATTATGCACATCCAACTTTTGATGCTTGGTTCTTATGTGCTTCATCTTGTCATGAAAACAAGGGTCTTGAGCAATATGCATGGATGAAAGACTATCATAATGAAGTCTATAGCTGTTGGAATATCAATATATAAATCTTCCAATAGCCTCTCAATCCAAACAATTTCGGCTATAGTATAACTCATACTCCTATAATCAGCTTTAGTACAACTTTTAGGAATAATTTTCTACTTCTATGTTTTCCACGAAATCGAAGCATTGCCAATTAAAACACAATAACCAGTTAATGACTTTCCAGTATTATCACACATACCCCAATCAGCGTCGCAATATGCATTCAGAATCAGGTCAGAATTAGAAGAAAAATACAAACCTAGATTAGCAGTACCTTTCAAATATCTTAATACATGCATTCCAGCATCAAGAAGAGGAACACGAGGAGATTAATGAAATTAATTTAGTTTCTGAACTGCATACGATATGTCTGAGCGTGTCAAATTCAAATATAAAAACTTTCTAATCAAGCTTCTAGAAATTTATGGATCCTGAAGTATACCATCCTCATGTAAACTGAGCTCTAATCCTGTTGCCATAGGATAATTAGTTGATTTGCATCCTTCCATTTTATGGACTCGTAAAAGATCTGTAATATACTTTCTTTGATTCAAAAAATACCAGAAACTGATCTAGATACCTCAATACCCAAGAAATATTTAATTGAACTCAAATCCTTAATTGTAAAAGTCTTATGTAGAAGCAATTTCAGTTCAAAAATAGTTGCAGAATTATTTTCAGTGATTAATAAATCATCAAAATATGCCACAACAATAGTAAAATCATTGTTTTTCTTCAAAGTAAACATAGAATATTATTGCTTAGATTGAATAAAACCCAAATTAAGTAAAAACCTACTTAATTCTTGAATCCAGCATCTAGAAGCTTGTTTTAGGCCATACATTGATTTCTTCAATCTGCAAGCATGATATGATCTTTCCTTCGTATATCCTGCATGAGGCTTCATATATTTCTTCTTGAAGAAATCCATGTAAGAATGCATTGTTAATACCCAACTGTTGAATATCCCAGTTTTTTGCAGCAACCAAAGCCATGACAAATCTTACTATAGTAAACTTAGCAACTGGGCTGAATGTACTTATAGTCTTTACCTGAAATTTGCTTATCTCCCCTTACAACAACACGAGCTTTGCATCTTTCTGTTTCTCCATTGGGTTTAAACTTTGTTTTTAAAATCCATTTAGAGGCTATGGGCTTTTTCGCAATAGGAAGTTCAACTAAGCCCCAAGTATCATTATTTTCTAAAGTTGTCAACTCTTTATTCATAGCTTCAACTCATTCATGATGTATTTTAGCTTGATGATAGGAAGAAGGTTCAAATGAAAAAAGAACATTTGCATAACTGTGTAAGTCACTAACATTCAATTGAACAGGAGACGGTTTAGCAAATAAGTTGGAAGAAAAAATGTTCGATATTTCTGAATCATTGGATTTCCTTGAAGGCAACTTTCCAATAATAAAATCACTATATTTCATTGGCAATGACAGGTTCTGGATGATGTTTAGATAGGCAAAATTTGAAGGGGAATAGAATTATCATTTGAATTTGAAGGTGAAGATTGATGTGTAGTAGATGATAAAAACTGATCATTAGAACTTGAAGGTGAAGAAGATATGTTTTGAAGAGGAGTATTGGTAGAATCCGGACACAATTAAATGTAGGAGAACTTTGATCCAAAGCTGGATTAATAAGCATGATATCTTGATGAGGTTGAATATCAGTTGATAAAACAACTGATTTTAACTTGAAAGGATAGACATTTTCTATAAAATGAACATCGCTGCTAAACACAACTTTGTGTGTATCTAAATCATACAATTTATAACCCTTATATCCATGAGAATACCCAATTAAAACACACATTTTTTCGGTTTCTGCAAATTTATCATTCAATTTTTGAGAAGGAAAACATAAACATCCAATAACTCAAAGATGTTGATAATCTGGGGGTTTATTCATCAATAACTCGTAGGTGTTTTTCAGTGTAAAATTGAACTTGGCATAATATTGATAAGGGAAGAAGCACCAAGAAGACAATCACCACATAATTTATAAGGCAAACCTGAATGAATTCGAATTGTTTTTGCAGTCTCTAGCAAATGTCTGTGTTTTCTCTCTACTTTGCCATTCTATTGAGAATTGCCAGGTACCAACCTTGTATGAACTATTCCTTTTGATGCAAATAGTTGTGTACAAGAATCTTGAATTATTTCGGTTCCATTTTCAGATCTGATCACTTTAATCTTCCTGCCAAATTGAGTTAGCACATATTCAACAAATGCAGCAATTGTAGAAACAACTTGAACTTTAGAATGCAATAACTATGTCCAAGTATTTCTAGTATGATCATCAAGAATACTTAAAAAAATAAGTTTCTCCACAAAGAACAGGTCTATGATACTTTCCTCACAGATCAACATGTACTAGGTCAAATGAAGTTTCAGCATAAAAATTAGACTGATAGAATGGCAATTTATGATGCTTTCTTAACACACATGCTTCACAAGTAAAATCTCTATTAAGTATTTTTCTTGATACAAAGTTTTGAATATGTTTCATCTTGCTAAAAGAAGGATGCCCTAACCTAGCATGTACAAGGTCTATACCAGGTGTATTACAAGAGGTTATAGTATTGTTAACGGAAGCAAGAAAACAATTATTGGCGGGTAACGAAAAAGAAGGAACAGAACCGTTATTGAACATGGAAGGAAAAGAAAGTTTACAGAGACCAGAGGTCCTTAATCCAACAGCTTGAAGTTGCTTTGATTCAAGGTCCTGAAAATAACAAGAGGATTATGTAAAATTTACCATAATGCTATTTTGATCAAGAAATTTTCCTACCGAAAGAAGATTATTTTGAAATATTGGAATATACAAAACATTTTGTAGTTGCAAATTTGGATTTAAATTCACAGTTCCAATATGACAAACATGAATTTAAGATCCATCAGGCAGTGAAACTTTTGTAGGTCTTTTACCTTTTGAAGTAAAGCAAATGGTGTTAATTAAGAAGTCATGTGATTAGTAGCCCCACTTTCAATTATCCAGGATTTTTGATTAAAAAACTTCTCATTAACAAGAGTATTACTTACATAATTGATTGAAGAGGCCAACGGATTATCCTTAATATTGACAGTGGAATTCGAGTTTTGAACCATCTTCATGATTTCATTATAGAAATTGCTAACAAGCACTGGATCAAATTGACCACTTTGAGAAATAGCAGAATTCACGGCAACAGTTGAATCTTCAGCAAATTCTGGTTTAACTCAAGGTATTCCTTGAGTTCCAAAAGCTTTAGCCATATTTGTAACACCGCGTATTTTTTAATATAATTAAAAATTAAGAATATAAAATATATGAGTATATGTTTAAATGGGTAAATAATGGTGATGTGAAATGAGAATTAATTAATACATGAAAGAGATGAATAATTAATTCAATAACAGTGTACGTAACGGAGAAGTAAATAAAATAAGGATAACTAATTTATATATAAGGAATTAGGGAAAATGGACATAACCATTGCGTTCCTCTCGAAATTTTACATGAAATAGAGTCCGAGTTTTCGAAAATCGGAGTCCGTATGAAGGAGTTATGGCCTTCGGACGATTCAACGAAAAATCAGAAATCAACCAGCCTAGCCCAGAAAAAAAAAGTCAGGTCGACCCCCCTAGGGAGGTCGACCTGTAGCGACCTGGAGCAGGAATTTTGGTCCAGAAGCGGGAAATTCGCCCCAGAAGCTGGCCAGGTTCATTTTTGAGCACCTGGATGAGTTTTTGGGCCTGGTACATTGGTCTAACACCTATATAAACACCCTAGGCTCATTTTTAACTCCATTACAATTCATGGCTAGGCCATGGCTCTCTTCTAACTTGATTTCTTCTTCCTCAAGCTATTGATCTAAATAAATTTTAGATCTATTCTTCTCTCTTTTCTCTACCACATCTATCCTTAAAATTAAAAGAATAAGATTTAGAACAACGAATGAAATAGAAGAGAGATTCAAATCTAAAGAGAAGATAATGGATTCAGATTCACAAATTTATGCTGCAAAGAGAAATCAAAATTGAACCAAAAGGGGAAGTCAATCAAATCAAGTAGCAATTTTCTTCAACAACAATCAATTAAGAAGGTTAATCAACTCCAAATCAGCGAATTGTTCAACTCTCCAATCCAATCAAGGTGAGTGGATTTATAATGCACTTTTAGTATAAGATTATTATCTATCGTTCAATCATTCCCTATGTAAACAAATTATTGTGAATAATTGGATCTGAAATATTTAATTTTTATGCCTACGATTAAATTCCTCCTTTTATTCTTTCCCTTTTTTACTTTTATAGCTAGGCTATCTCGAGCCTAGGTCTATCATGAAATAAATACGATTGAATGGTTATTGCGCATGAAAAGGGAAACGCTTGATCCGGGGATTATAATTAGAGTTGGAGGATTTGAATATAAATTTACCATGAGTTTGGGCATAATATAATATTGGCAAGATTTGAATGTATAAACCAAGTTGGGAATTGTAAGTATGGACATGGTTTAGGGTTTGGCATTGAATTGACCTCATTGAAACATGGATTTGCTTAAAAAATTGTTAATGGGCACATGGCACTTGAATAAGACATGAATTGTAACTTGGACATGGATAGGAACATGAAATTTACAGTTAATTTGGCTTGGAATTTACCTCTATAACTTAATATGGAATTTATGTAAGTGCATCATAATTAAATTTGATTATGGAATTGGCATAATTAACGAAGTGTAAATTTGATAATATGGATTGGTGAAAGTTAATTGTGACATGACAAATAAGCCAAAAATGATGAATTTGCCTACAATTGGATAATATGTGGGATTGGCTAATTAATATTAATGACAAATAGGCATAATTATGAACTTAATTATATGTTGAATTAGAATCACTTGACATGAATTTAGGGTTGGGTGAAATATGATTTCAATGAACATTTGACACGAGGTTAGGCGCAATTGTGATGTAAGACTGCCCGGAACCACCCGACAAATCTAGCAGTCACAATTGGACGTCTAATGTGAGAGGTCAAAGGAAGTAATTTGAGCATAACGGTTTATAACACGAGGTTAGACTCGAGTTGTGGTATAAGTCTGCCCGGAACCGCCTGGCACATCCAGCAGCCACAAAGGGTTAGTCTAATGTGGGAGGTCATACATCGTTATGGCATAATAAATGAATTAAGGAATATTAACCATAATAAGACATGTGGGTGACATGGGTAGGGTTAGAGGCTTAAATGAGTGGTATAAATGACATGTAAAACACGACTAAGGTAGACTTAACCGTAGTAAGACATGTGTAAAACATGGAAACCATAATAAAAGGGAACACAGGGGACATGTGAAACAAAAGTTTAGATATGCTAACCAAATGGGACCAGCATCGATATTATGAATTAATTGAATTGAGTAAAGTTTAAGTAACGGGTCAATTAAAAGGAAGGGTTGTGTCAAATCTAAATTAATGATACAGTAATGGGGGAATGGTAACTACCTATTCTAAACTTGAATTGTCGTAATGTAAAATTAAATAATACGTAAAACTTGTCCTAGGGACAAGGGAACATTATGACTTAAGATGTAATACAAGACTTGAAGGGTGAGACGACTTATACTATGAAATAAGTTAATCTAAGCTGAAAATGTGGGAAAACACCAGCACGCTATTGTCTAATAAAGAAAACTTAAGTCATGTTTGAATTCATTAGTAAACCTTAGTTAACAAAAACTAAGTAATAAACCTTAGTTAAAGAACTAAGTAAATAAAGATGAAGTTAACCAAGTGTAGAACCTTAGTTAGAGAACTAAGTAAGCTACGGTAAAGATTACTAAGAAAGTAAACCTTAGTAAAAAAAAGGAACTCAGTAACAAACCTTAGTTAAAGAGAACTAAGTAACATAAACTAAGTATCAAACCTTGGTTAAGAGAATCAAGTAATAAACCTTAGTTAAGATAACTAAGTGGATAACAAGAAAGAGAACTAAGTAGTAAACCTTAGTTAAGTGGACTAAGTTGTAAACCTTAGTTAAGAAAAACGAACAATTGAGAGAACTATGTAGTAAACCTTAGTTAAAGGACTAAATAGTAAACCTCAGTTAAGAAAACGACGATTCAGGAAACAAAGTAGTAAACCTTAGTTAAGGGAACTAAGTAGTAAACCTTAGTAGAACACGAGAAGGAGCGAACGTCCATCTGATCTTAAAGAAGGCTCCAACGAACTGGATTACGAAGCACGTGGCTTCGAGGGGACGTGAGGGTACTCTTGGTATCCCTCTGTGAGGCTGCAGATGATTCTCCTGGGCTCACAGAGGTTAAGTTCTGCGTTAGAAGAACCAAGGGTATGCCTTGATTGCAATATAAGGCAACCTAAAGACTAGGATGGACCAGTGTGATTCGGCGAGACCAGTAGCCTTGTAATAGCAACTCGTCGTCTACTTACCATCTTGATTCAGTTGAGATACGTAAAGCGGAAAGGCGGAGAACTCCAAAAGACCATATACTTGTTTTCTAGTTATGGGTGCGGATGGTCATAGGTTAGTGGGGGCATAAGAGGCCTGCGTATAGTTCTCATTTTTTTCAAGGGTGGCCTTTCATTAGTTGAGGGAGGGGTCAAGTGGGACCATAGCCACTGGAAAAACAGACCTTAGCATCTGCATCGACAGATAACTTAAAGCTCCCGACCGAATCCTGTGTTACTTGATTTGCCCTGCCACGGGACTCGGGCCGCACATATAGAGGACATGTGCAACTAAACATCGATAACGATTAACGACACGTACGTGGGGAAAGTCTAGGAACATATATCGCTCTGGGTAGTGCGTCCTAGACTAAGGGGCATCGTTCGATAGTTAGCATAATCCTAGTTGGACCTAGTTCGCGTAAACCCTGAATCCGAGAAGCGTTCAATAGGTAGCATAAACGCTGGTTGAATCTAGGAAGCGCTCGATAGTATACCCTAGATTAGATCTAGATGATACACGAAATCTAGCAAGATCGAGAGTGGCAGTCCAAACGACTCGAGAATGGTGGCACTACACTAAAGTAGTATATATTTACATGATGAAGCCCGTACGACATACGGCAAGGGACTGTATATATACATGGAAAGGATTAGACGGGTTGGGGGTATCTACATACACGTTGTGTTAGGTTAACCTACTAGTGGGACATGAGTATAGCCTAGAGAGCTAATGTCGCGAGTAACCTAATAGGAAAGAAAATATAACTGAACGGTATATGTAGGATTATACAGAAGTTTATTATAAGTCCGGTCACACAGAACTTATGTTCTGACCCCCTCCTCATTACATACTTCCAGGTTTGGTTCAGGACAGAGATGGTATAGCTTTGGATACTAGTTTAGCAGTATTGTTAATAAGGTAAAGCTATGTTTTGACTATATTATATTTTAATCCTTCCACTGCGAGATGCTTACGAGTTCTGACATGTTTCTTTATCTTTGTCTTTTTCTGCAGGATACTAGAGCACCCAACTCGGGTCTCGATGGATTGTATTTTGAAAAAAAAAATCGGTCTGTCGAAATCCGGGTTGTTACGTTATTTCTATTTTTCTGAATTACTTTTGCTTTTTTAGTAGCCTACTTGTTCCACCAATCAGGATATCCAATTACATTAAAGCATTTTTCAGTTAAGTGTCCTTTTCTTTTGCAATGATCACAGAAATAATCACTCTTATGTTTCTTGGCTTAGAGAAATTGTAACACCGCATATTTTTCTATGAATATTAATAGACAAATTAAAAGAATACTTAATTTTAAAATGAGAATTAAGTAAAATAGACTATACCACTGCGTACATCTCAAAATTCTGGTCAAGATGGACCTAAAGTTTGCATTAAACGGATAATGTATGGGGAAGTTATGGACCTTGGAAGTTTGTACACATATAAGGAAAATATATGTATATATATATAAATTAATAAGATAAAAATCAACCTAAAATTTAAGAAAAAATTCAAAACAGCGAAAGCGGCAAGGCAAAATGCCAAACCGATCTATTTTATGGGTTGACCCGAGACACGCTGGGTCGACCCAGGGTCAACTTAGGGTGTTTGGAATCGAACTCGTCGGCCTAGAATGGTCTGTGAATGAAATTTTGTGTTTTAAGGCTTATGTGTCGCACAGTGGTTGGCTGGGTGACATGTCTCTTTAGTTTAGATGGCTCTGATGACTCATATGCTAATCTAAAGGCCATGGTTTGCCTAACACACCTATAAATACATATCCAAACCAAAACCCTAATTCATTTATTCACTCTCATGGCGCCTCCATGCCGCCAAACTCTCATCTAAACCTAGCCGCCACTAAAACCTAAATCAAATCAAAAAGTTCTTCATTAACCTAGAGGACTAATCAATATCAAGTTAGAGTTCTTCAACAACTACAAGCGATTCAGTTATCTTTTCTAATCCAAATGTTGTAAGTTCGGTTATTTTTAGATTTGAACACCTAAATCTAGTCTTGACATGTAATAAGATGAAATTGAGAATATTCCTAATTTTAAGTTGTTCTTTTGCTTCTACTCTTATTCTCATGATGCTATTATCATCAGTTTATCTTGTTGTACGTCAGTTTTTCATGTTCATGATATTATTCTTATCAAGTCTTAGCCTTCATGCCTATAATGATATTTTCATGCCTATTTTCTCTCTGTTCTTATTTTATGCAACTTCTATCTCCCCCTATTTATTTTCTTTTATTTAACCTAAGTTAACTTCGAACCTAGGCTGAAATCACGAAATACGAACGTTTGGAATACGGGGAATATTGGGTATTGCCTATTTGGGTGAATTTATGGGCATAACATGTTTGGTGGAATTATTGGGCATAATTTGTGATGGATTTGGGGTATTATTTTTATTTTAATTGCAAGTTTGGGTAATTTGGCATGTAAATTAATATTTAGGCATATGTAAATTGGCATGTAAATCAATATTTGGGCATATGTAAATTGGCATGTAAATCAATAATTTGGGCATATGTAAATTGGCATGTAAATCAATAATTTTGCATATGTACATTGGCACGTAAATCAATAATTGGGCATATGATAATTGGCATGTAAAAATTGGATTTTGGACATAATTGGCATGTATATAATTTAATTAAATCTAATGGCTGTCTAAGACACGAGGTCGGATTCGAGTTGTGGTGTGAGGCTGCCCGGAACCGCCCGGCACATCCAGCAACCACAATGAAAACAATCTAATGTGAGAGGTCAAAGGCGAAGATTAGATGTGTAATAATGCCTGACACGAGATTAGAATGAGTTTGTGGTGTAAGACTGCCCGGAACCGCCCGGCACATCCAGCAATTGCAAACAACAAGTCTGATGTGAGAGGTTAGCGCATTGAATGCTTGAACTCGAGGTTGGAATGGGTTTGCGGTGTAAGACTGCCCGGAACCGCCCGGCACAATCCAGCTACCGCAAATAAGTCCAATGTGAGAGGTTGATGCATTAATAAATAATTAATGCTAAACAAACATGTTAAGTATGGTAGGGTTAAGCCAGCATGCAACACTTAACCAATATGACATGATAAGTGGGTGGGTTAAGTAACTCGACTGGATTAATGACACTTAACCAATATAACATGATGAATGGGTGGGTTAAGTAAACTTGAATTGATTGATTGATGACACTTAACCAATATGGAGGGTATACGAATTGACCTTAGGAAAACCCTTGTAGCGGGACCCTTTTCAGCAGTAACCCACATTAGGTATCAACGGGACCCTGAGCTAGGCAGGGTAGGGCACGATTACTGAGCTAATTATAAGCGATCAAAATAGTGGTAGGTGGTACGACAGTGTAGGTTCTAATGGATTATAGGCGTGCACGTAATTCCGACATGGGAAAATTTAGACACTAAGTACCAAGTAGTTATAAATCTGTGCACTCTAGAACAGTATCGGGTTGCCACCCTGGGAAATGATACACCCTATGGTGGGACCAACGCATGTATCTACAAGTAGGGGCCGGGTTGATACAAACACATGCAGAACGTTATGAGTAGGAGCCGATCAATTAAGATAGGTACGGTGGGGACAGGTAAACTGTCAATATGAGTTGGGACCCTCATCATGAGATATGTACCTATAAAACTATCATGTGGGAATGGGGATCACTTATCTTGTTTTGTAACAAATGGCATTTGTTGAACACTAGTTAGGTGGTGTAGAGAAATTAGGAATCAGTATGATACCTTATCATGTTCTAGTCTTATCTTATGCTTATCTCGTTATCTTGCGATGCTTATTATCATGGTTATGTCTTGTATCCAGTTTATTCATGTCATGATACCTTTACCTGTTTACATGCTGAAAGTCATTGGACTTACCAGGCTTTATGTCTGATTCTGTTTTGTTTCGCCTTCTTTCTTTCGTCCCCCCCCCCAATCCACGGGGAGGGAATACCACCGCTTAGTTCAGATTCTTTTCAAGCTCGAAGATTGTGATGTATTGCTTTGGACTCTTTGCTTTACTGCTATGGCTGGCTACTGCTTAATTGGGGAATTATGTTATGTTATTTTGTATTATGCTTATTTTGAGAAACAAGACAGATATTTGATGTAATGGGTTTTGATGTTTTGGTGTTGATGTTTGAAACAACCCTTCTGAAAGTTTATCCTATTATGCTACTATGGAATAAAGGTTCTAATTGCTTTCCACTGCTTAAATTTGTCTGTTTTGTAATTTTATCTATTCTATACTCTTAGGACCCCCACTAAAGTCAATGCATTCCCTTTTTGAGTGACCTTAATGGAGGTGGGTGTTACACGTGGTATCAGAGCTGAAGTTACCAGAACAGATAAAAGAATTTGATAACTATTTTCAAATGCATATTTTGAAGAAAATATTTTCAAAACCATGATTTAAAGAAGCATTTTCAAGGAAAAGTATTGTTATTTTAAAAAGGCACATTCCCAAAGCCATATGCACTATCCTTCTTTTCTTTGCTTTGAATCCTTTCCTTTTTCTTTTCAGCATGTCAGGGGAACCCGAGATACCTAAGGGTGTTCCGATACCCGCTTGGTTCAGACGATACCTAGAGGCTAGGTGTAACGACCCGCATTATTCAGCGATATAATTTAATTTATTTAATTATATAAATAGTGATATAGGGAATTAAACGGTTATTTAATTAAATCATATAGAATATTTAATTAATTGAATAATTAAATAATATATTTGATTCAAAAATAATCAAAAATAGTGGAATTCACAATATAGTGTGAACTGGATTATTTAAAATATATAGTTCAATTTAGAGCTGAATTATATGAACAAATATATTCAATCGACGATAGTTGAACATATAGTTTATAATATAATTATAAACGAGCTCGAAATGGCGCGACAGTTCGCTATTTGGCGATTCGAACTTCAACTGAATGTACAGGGTCCATTTTAAATCGGATTTCTATGAAATAAGAAACGTATGGAGCTGGTGAAGTATATTTTTCTAGTGGAAGAGAAAAATCAGGATTTTGTCATGTAGATTTTGACTTATGTCCAAATAAAATTTTAGAAAAGTCGCTATGGAATTCCTTTATAATTTATAAAGGAATTATTTATATTTTAAAAAGACATTACAATATAAATCGAATATCGGGTTAACCCAGATTTGAAATATCGAGTTTGAAATCGATATAAGATTTTTCTGAAGCTGTATGGTATTCCACTGTGAATATATACGATAATATCTATTTTTAAATATTTAATTTAATTGTTTTTAAATATATTTATATATTTAAATGGGTCATTCAGAGCTTTAAAAATAGCCAGTTTTGCAAACGACCTCAGAATTTGACGAAACCAATTTTGTTGGATCCGCAATATTAAATTATTGCTAGATTTCAATATTCGTGATTTTTGAAGTCAGTATGTGGCTGTACCGATTTTTAAGGTGAAAACCTGTCAATATTCTGACAGTTAAAAATGCGCTGTGTGAGCATACGAAGTTGGAATTTGACGAAACCAGTTTCGTTGGGACCGTAATGTCGAGCTGTAGCTACATGTCCAGTTATTTTTTGGTATTGTGTGTGATCGCATGAATTTTTATAAAGCAAAAAATAAATAAAAATAAAATATCTAAATGAAAAGTGAACATTAAGGTGCCACATCCTTTCTGCTTCAACCACAAGAAAAATTCCATCTCGTATATATACAATTCTTTGAAGCCGCCACTTAATTGGGTTCCAGGAAATATAAGCAACCTTCAAAAATCAAATGAATTCACTGGAAATCTATAAATCATGTAATCTATATATATGAGCTCCTCCAAAGATTCTCTACATCTCTATACTAGTTTTGGCAAGCTCAATGTTCACTATCAGGGGTGATTTTTCCGCAGCGGCTATTTGAGTTCGGGTATATCCCATTTTGCCGCGTGGTTTGATTTAGAGGTGATATTTGAAGTTGTGGTTCAATTTAACATTGTTTGGGAAAGTTTTGAGGGATTTAAGGTCAAAAGAGTTCGGTGATTTTGAGGTAGTTACGGCAAAAACTGAAGTACGACAGAAGTGATTGAGGGCCTGCGAGTTGAGGATGGGTGGTACCAACGTAAAGAGAAGTGAGTGAGAAGAACAATGGTAGTAATGGTTTGTGATTCGGTTGAGTGTTAGAGGAGAAATGGTGGTTTGAAGGAGGCGGTAATGGATGGTGGAGCTTGGAGCACGGGTTCTGTAGGTTTGATTTGGGAAGAAGATGTTTTGGCTCTAGTGGGTTTTTAGGTGGTTGGGCTTGAATAATGGTAAGGCCCATTAGAAATAAAACCCGAGTTTATTTAAATTTAAATTGTTATATAAACTTGTAAATCCAATAACTTGTTCATACGATATCAGATTGACGAACCGTAAGTTGCGTTAAGATCGTATGAACGAGCACTCCACGATGAAACTGACTGGAAATCCATTAGAGCTCATTTGAATTTATGGTGAAATAAATTGTTTTATTTAAATCAAACAAACAATTTATCGTTCTTTAACGATGAACTGCCAAAGTGAGTAAAACTCACCAACTCTGAACAGTTGCATTTTTATAACGTATTTTTAGAACTGTTAATCATCTGTTGATTGATGCGTTTAACTGTTTGGTTGATTTGCTTATGTGTTGGTTGAAATTATAGATAACGAGATTTATCATTAATCAAATATTGATTTTGTTTATCAGAATATTTCATATCGAAATGAAATCGATGTTATTATGTTGATTAACATCTGTGATGTAGGAAAACAGGTTGGAGGGACCCAACTGGATTCCTCAATATTTAAATACTATGTTGTTTCATATATTGTAATATATGATGTGATATAATCTATTGTTGATTTTGTGTGTTTGAATGTTATCGATCATTGTGAATTGGTATTTTTAATATCATAAGAAACCCTGGGATGTAAAAAAGAAATATTTCAATGTTTATTGAAATAAGGGAATTTTATAAAATCAACCGATTTTATAAAAGGAAATATTTTGAAAATAAAGTATTTATAAAATCATAGGATTTTATAAAGAGGAATATTTATTTAGGAAATAAATAGATTAAAGGGATATTTATTTAGAAAATAAATAGAATTTAAAAAGGAATATTTATTTAGGAAATAAATAGAATAAAGGGATATTTATTTAGAATGTAAATAAAATTTATAAAAAGGAATTTTTATTGGGAAAATAAACAAGATTTATAAAAAAGGAAGTTGACGAAATATAAAAGAGTTAATAGAATTTAGTTAATCGAATATGGTTAGTCGAATAGAGTTAGTCAAACATAGTTATTCAGGATAAGTTGCCATTTTGCACTACTGCTAGCGTAATTCGCAGGGCTGCAGATTACTTACGGTGGTCGGATGTTTCCTGAGGGAATCAGGCGTAACCATTGTGATCGCTGCGATCTAGAGTTAAGCCAATGGAGTTAAATCGAATATAGTTATTCAAGATAGAGTAAAAACAGACATAGTTATTCGAATTAGAGTTAATCAAATAAGAATTAATCGAATATTAGTTATTCGAATTAGAATTAATCAAATAGAGTTAATCGAATAGAGTTAAAGAAATAGAGTTAAACAAGATTAGAAACTGACTAGAGATTAGTTAAGTTGAATAGTTTTCTGAGTATTGATCTGATGTTGGTTTCAGCCTTCGGGGTTTATACTTAGAAAACTGTTTTCCTACCAGTTTACGGTTAGGGACTAATAGTTGTGGAATGGTAGTGATGCGTGGATAAGCTATGGAAATGTTTCCAACGTTAACAAGTTTATTTTCTAAATATAGAAAATAAGGATATATATATATGGTTGATAACTGATCGATAAAATTTCCATTTGGAAATAATATTGTTGTTTACACACCAGTTTTTCTTTTATAGTTAACTCACCGACTATCGAAGTTTTGGACCATTTTAACGTTATGAATATGGAGAGACCGGTTGGATTATTATCCAAAGAACCACTCCATATTGGCATAAGCGTTGCGAATCAAGTACGCTGAATATATTGAAGACGGAGTAAAGTGCAAGGGCTATTGTATAAATCTTAGGTAAAGTTTCCTAAGATAGATGTACTGAATAGTGCCTTCGGTTTGTTCAGTCCCAGGACAACTTGTATGGACGAAGGTCTAGCAAAGTATATCTGATAGATTGCGTAAGTTGATCTCTTCAAACGTATTCACGTTTGGTGGCAGAGGAATTCGTTTCTCTTAGCTGTATACCCGTGGTATTTTTGGGGAAATCAATTTGTGATTTGGCGGGTATGACGATGTGACATTCAAAGTGAATGAAGATGTGGCATGTAAAAGATAAGCGTAGCTTCTAGCCTCACATCCGGTAAATGACAGAAATCGGGCAGGCAGCATGGCTATGTAGGTCGCACCTATTAGGGTGTATAATCACCTGATCTAAAGTTTCATTTACTTCTAAAAATCTATTTTCGATGTTCTCCCATTCGGTAAAAGGTTGCTGATCCCAACCGTTGGTGATATACATTCGATACACTCAAGCAAAATGAGTGGTCGGTCATGTGTGGCCAGGTTGCAAGATGTTCTTGTTGAACCCAGTGTATTCCTCTCTAGAGGTACACTAGCGGAAGGTAGTTCCATACCTTGTCATAGTTGGAAATCCATTACCCAATACGTGCTTGTGGTTTTGATTGTATACTGCATATGTAGAACGTGAGATGAAAGTGTTTCTGCTAGATGATGATGATTATATTGTGGTTGATAGACATTATTATATTATCAAAAGGTTTCCGATATGAAGGTATTTTGGATTCTCATAAGGGAAAAAAACCCGTTTCGTTATACGGCGTGGTCTTATGAGATATTGTTTAATGGCTCAACCTGTTTTAAACTGTTTTACTCATAACAGTCCCATGACTGACCCAGAGTTTATTTTATTTTGTTTTCCCTAAACTCTTGGGCGCCCAATTTTGTATGGGCAGTCAAGTAGTCAGGAT
Organism: Allium sativum; assembly: GCA_030737875.1. Lineage (NCBI taxonomy): Eukaryota > Viridiplantae > Streptophyta > Magnoliopsida > Asparagales > Amaryllidaceae > Allium > Allium sativum. Next base: position 43,952,971 of record CM060913.1, read on the forward strand.
TTACAGATACTTGAAGAGCTGGAGCAGGAGGCTTCAGGATCATATAGCTATTGTTTATTTCCGCTGTGTTGTAAGTTTTGTACTTTGATAATGATGTATATTCAAGTACAAAATTAAATTTCAAAGTTATGTTATATATATTATATGTTATTCGTTTCGCTGTGAGATTCGTGTGACTCTGACGTTGTGTTCTTCTTCTTCTTCTATTCTAAGTTTCTATCTTATCTATCCTCACCCCCTAATTTCTTTCATTAACTTTCTGGTATTTTTCGATGTTTGGTTAGTCATCATTGAGTTTATGGCGATAACCAAAGTCGACAAAAACTGGGTCGTTACAGTTGGTATCAGAGTGAGGTTAAGTAATTACCTTGGCTCTGTGGGGTGACTCAGTAGAGTTGGGGTTAGCAATACCCTAGATTGAGTTGAGTGTATATATACGAGTGAACGTATTTGTTATTGATATAAAAAAATTGTTTTATATTATGGAGATTTATTGGTCGAGTTGTTTATGTGTTCTGGTCGATCGGTTTGATCCACTGTATCGGTAGGAGTTTATAAACACTCGAATACGATGGGTCGACACGATATGTTTTGAAAAGAGGGTAAATGAAAATAATTTTACCCAAATTATATTTTGATATAAAGGATTTATATTGGTTGTTATTATAATCGAGTAAGATTATAAATTAAACGGTTATGTAAATAACCAATCAAAAGTCGTATAAGTATTACGATATGAATTAAATCTGAATTTAAATCAGAATTGAAGTTAAAACCTTAGAAATTTGAATAAGTGTTTGTAAATGGATTTGGAATAAATTTATGGGAATTTTAAGATGCTAGGAGATTTTAAATTGTTTACCAACATTGGAATGATATTTTGAAGTGATTTCAAAATGGAAATGGTTTAAGAAATAGTTTTGAAAAGTGATATAGTATTAAAATAACTTTGATCATCGATGTTCGTTTTCGAGTTTCTAAGTGACGGATTACTACCAAAATTTTAGTTTTGAATTGTTTGAGAAAACAAGTTGTTGATCCTGAAAAGGAAAGTTGATTTTTGTGAAAAACAAAGTTATTTAAAACTCCCAGGAAAAGATTGTTCGAATTAAAACAAAATTAAATAGAAATTTGTGAAAGTAACCTGGAATTGAATTGAAATCAGTTAAGTTGAAATTAAAATAAAGTCAGTTAAGTGGTAACTGAAATTGAATTAGAATGATAGAGACAAATTGGATTTGTGAGATTCGAATTTGAAGTGTAATTTGATAATCAGGTTAAGAATTTGGAATCGAGAATGAAACTCGAGTTTGAAATGATATTTGGCTTGGATATAAGCGAATGGTGGTATTGGAGATAAAAGTGATTGGAGGTTGATTGAGATGACATTGGTATATGCTGAATTTGCAGCAGATGTAAAGGATATAATGATATGCCCAACAAAAAGGTACTAGATTATATTATATATGGGTTTGATATTTTGATGAGCCGAATTGGCAAGCCGCTTGGCTGTTTGATTTTCTTTTGGGTTGGAGAAGGCCTGGAGAGGCGAGTTGAAGTTTGACCTATTAACCAGTACAAAGGAGGTGCTGGCAAAAAATTTCGAAAAGTTAAGGAGTTAGAAAATTTTCAGGATTTTTGGAAATATTCGTTAATAAAATTAAATTAATAATTTAATTAAAACAAAATTGGCCGAGTGGAATCTGAAGTTGAGAAGTGAACAAATAAGTCTGGCCAGTCGATAGGGTTTGTTTTATTCCTTAGCAATTTCGAGGACGAAATTATTTTAAGTGGGGAAGAATGTAACAACCTGCATTATTCAGTGATATAATTTAAATTATTTAATTATTTAAATAGTGATATAGGGAATCAAATGGTTATTTAATTAAATCATATAGAATATTTAATTAATTGAATAATTAAATAATATATTTAATTCAGAAATAATCAAAAATAGTGGAATTCACAATATAGTGTGAATTGGATTATTTAAAATATATTGTTCAGTTTAGAGTTGAATTATATGAACAAATATATTCAATCAATGGCAGTTGAACGTATAGTTTATAATATAATTATAAACGTGCTCGAAATGGTGCGGCAGTTCGCTATTTTGCGATTCGAACTTCAACTGAATGTACAGGGTCAATTTTAAATCGGATTTCTATGAAACAAGAAACGTATTGAGCTGGTGAAGTATACTTTTCTAGTGAAAGAGAAAAATCGGGATTTTGACATGTAGATTTTGATTTATGTCCAAATCAAATTTTAGAAAAGTCGCTGTGGAATTCCTTTATAATTTGTAAAGGAATTATTTATATTTTAAAAAGGAATTTCAATATAAATCGGATATCGGGTTGACCCAGATTTGAAATATCTAGTTAGAAATCCATATAAGATTTTTCTGAAGCTGTATGGTATTCCACTGTGAATATATACGATAATATCTATTTTTAAATATTTAATTTAATTGTTTTTAAATATATTTATATATTTAAACGGGTCATTCAGAGCTTTAAAAATAGCCAGTTTTGCAAACGACCTCAGAATTCGACGAAACTAATTTTGTTAGATCCGCAATATTAAATTATTGCTAGATTTCAATATTCATGATTTTTGAAGTCAGTGTGTGGTCGTACCGATTTTTAAGGTGAAAAACAGTCGATATTCTAGTAGTTAAAAATACGCTGTGTGAGCATAGGAAGTCGGAATTCGACGAAACCAGTTTCATTGGGACCATAATGTCGAGTTATAGCTACATGTCCAGTTTCGTGATTTTTGGGTATCGTGTGTGGTCGCATGAATTTTTAGAAAGGCAAAATAAATAAAAATAAAATATCTAAATGAAATGTGTGAACATTAAGGTGCCACATCCTTTCTGTTTCAACCACAAGAAAAATTCCATCCCGTATATATATCATTCTTTGAAGCCGCCATTTAATTGGGTTATAGGAAATATAATCAACCTTTAAAAATCAAATGAATTCACTGGAAAATCTATAAATCATGTAACCTATATATTAGAGCTCCTCCAAAGATTCTCTACATCTCTATACTGGTTTTGGCAAGCTCGATGTTCACTGTTAGGGGTGATTTTTCCGCAGCGGCTATTAGGGTTCGGGTATATCCCATTTTGATGCCGCGTGGTTTGATTTAGAGGTGATATTTGAAGTTTTGGTTCAATTTAACATTGTTTGGGAAAGTTTTGAGGGATTTGAGGTCAAAAGAGTTTGGTGATTTTGAGGTGGTTACGACAAAAACTGAAGGACGACGGAAGCGATTGAGGGCCGGCGAGTTGAGGATGGGTGGTACCAACGTAAAGAGAAGTGAGTGAGACGAACAATGATGGTAATGGTTTGTGATTCAGTTGAGTGTTAGAGGAGAAATGGTGGTTTGAAGGAGGGGTAATGGATGGTGGAGCTTGGAGCACGGGTTTTGTAGGTTTGATTTGGGAAGAAGATGTTTGGGCTCTTGTGGGTTTAAAGGTGGTTGGGCTTGGATAATGGTAAGGCCCATTAGAAATAAAACCCGAGTTTATTTAAATTTAAATTGTTATATAAACTTGTAAATTCAATAACTTGATCATACGATATCAGATTGACGAACCGTAAGTTGCGTTGGGATCGTATGGACTAGCACTCCACGATGAAACTGACTGGAAATCCATTGGAGCTCGTTTGAATTTATGGCGAAATAAATTGTTTGATCCAAATCAAACAAACCGTTTATCGTTCTTTAACGATGAACTGCCAAAGTGAGTAAAACTCACCAACTCTGAACGGTTGTATTTTTATAATGTATTTTTAGAATTGTTAATCATTTGTTGATTGATGTGTGTTAACTGTTTGGTTGAATTGCTTATGTGTTGGTTGAAATTATAGATAACGATATTTATCGTTAATCAAATATTGATTCTGTTTATCAGAATATTTCATATCGAAATGAAATCGATGTTATTATGTTGATTAACATCTGTGATGCAGGGAAACAGGTTGTAGGGACCCAACAGGGATCCTCAATATTTAAATACTGTTTTGTTTCATATATTGTAATATATGATGTGATATAATCTGTTGTAGATTTTGTGTGTTTGAATGATATCGATCATTGTGAATTGGTATTCTTAATATCATAAGAAACCCTGGGATGTAAAAAGAAATATTTCAATGTATATTGAAATAAAGGAATTTTATAAAATCAACCGATTTTATAAAAGGAAATATTTTGAAAATAAAGTATTTATAAAATCATAGGATTTTATAAAGAGGAATATTTATTTAGGAAATAAATATAATAAAGGGATATTTATTTAGAAAATAAATAGAATTTATAAAGGAATAATTATTTAGGAAATAAATAGAATAAAGGGATATTTATTTAGAAAGTAAATAGAATTTATAAAAAGGAATTTTTATTGGGAAAATAAACAGGATTTATAAAAATGGAAGTTGACGAGATATAAAAGAGTTAATGGAATTTAGTTAATCGAATATGGTTAGTCGAATAGAGTTAGTCAAACATAGTTATTCAAGATAAGTTGCCATTTTGCACGACTGCTAATGTAATTCGCAGGGCTGCAGATTGCCTACGGCGGTCGGATGTTTCCTGAGGGAATCAGGCGTAACCATTGTGATCGTTGCGATCTAGAGTTAAGCGAACGGAGTTAAATCAAATACAATTATTCAAGATAAAGTAAAAACAGACATAATTATTCGAATTAGAGTTAATCAAATAAGAATTAATCGAATATTTGTTATTCGAATTAGAATTAATCAAATAGAGTTAACCGAATAGAGTTAAAGAAATAGAGTTAAACAAGATTAGAAACTGACTAGAGATTAGTTAAGTTGAGTAGTTTTCTGAGTATCGATCTGATGTTGGTTTCGGCCTTCGGGGTTTATACTTAGAAAATTATTCTCCTACTAGTTTACGGTTAGGGACTAATAGTTGTGGAATGGTAGTGATGTGTGGATAAGCTATGGAAATGTTTCCAATGTTAATAATGTATATTTTCTAAATATAGAAAATAAGGAAATATATATACATATATATATGGTTGATGATTGATCGATAAAATTTCCATTTGGAAATAATATCGTTGTTTGCACACCTATTTTTCTTTGATAGTTAACTCACCAACTATCGAAGTTTTCGACCATTTTAACGTTTTAATATGGAGGGACCGGTTGGATTATTATTCAAAGAACCACTCTGTATTGGCATAAGCGTTGCGAATCAAGTACGCTGAATATATTGAAGATTGAGTAAAGTGCAAGGGCTGTTGTATAAATCTTAGGTAAAGATTGCTTAAGATAGATGTACTGAACAGTGCCTTCGGTTTGTTCAGTCCCAGGACAACTTGTATGGACGAAGGTCTGACAGAGTATATATGATAGATTGCGTAAGTTGATCTCTTCAAACGTATTCATGTTTGGTGGCGCAGGAATTCGTTTCTCTTAGCTGTATACTCGTGGTATTTTTGGGGAAATCAATCTTGTGATTTGGCGGGTATGACGATGTGATATTCAAAGTGAATGAAGATGCGGCATCTAAAAGATAAGCGCAGCTTCTAGCCTCACATCCGGTAAATGATAGAAATCGGGCAGGCAGCATGGCTGTGTAGGTCGCACCTATTAGGGTGTATAATCACCTGATCTAGAGTTTCATTTACTTCTAAAAATCTATTGTCGATGTTGTCCCATTCGGGAAACGGTTGCTGATCCCAACCGTTGGTGATATACATTCGATACACTCAAGCGAAATGAGTGGTCGGTCATGTGTGGCCGGGTTGCAAGATGTTCTTGTTGAACCCAGTGTATTCCTCTCTAGAGGTACACTAGCGAAAGTTGGTTCCATACCTTGTCATAGTTGGAAATCCAATACCCAATACGTGCTTGCAGTTTTTATTGTATACTACATATGTAGAACGTGAGATGAAAGCGTTTCTGCTAGATGATGATTATATTGTGGTTGATAGACATTATTATAATATCAAAAGGTTTTTGATATAAAGGTATTTTGAATTCTCATAATAGAAAAAAATCGTTCCATTATACGGCGTGGTCTTATGAGATATCCTTTAATGGCTCAACCTGTTTTAAACTGTTTTACTCATACCAGTCCCATGACTAACCCGGAGTTTATTTTGTTTTGTTTTCCCTAAACTCTTGGGCGCCCAATTTTGTACGGGCAGTCAAGTAGTCAGGATTTATATATACTTGAAGAGCTGGAGCAGGAGGCTTCAGGATCATATAGCTATTGTTTATTTCCGCTGCGTTGTAAGTGTTGTACATAGATAATGATGTATATTCGAGTACAGAATTATATTTCAAAGTTATGTTATATATATTATATGTTATTCATTCCGCTGTGAGATTCGTGTGACTCTGATGTTGTGTTCTTCTTCTTCTTCTATTCTAAATTTCTATCTTATCTATGCTCACCCTCTAATTTCTTTCCGTAGCCGCCTGGTTATTTTCGATCCTTGGATGTTCGATATGTGTTGTATATCAGATAACCAAGATCGACTTTTTCCGGGTCATTACACTAGGGCCACTGCCGCGGGCCCAGCTAACGTTCCTCCTCCAGCTCCTCATCCCCCAACTACTGTCGCTCCTCACGTAGATGCTTTGGCTAAGATTTGTAAGGACTTCCGTGCTATGGGTGGAAAGATCTTTAAAGGGACTGAGACGTTTGTTGAAGCATTAAACTGGCTCAAGGAAACAGTAGAGTTGTTTGCTATCTTTGAAGTGGATGATAGGAGGAAGATATAATTGGTCGCTTGGCTAATGAAGGAAGAAGCCTCTTACTGGTGGGAAGTTACTAGTGTTGAGCAACCAGTTGAGACTTGGGTGGACTTTAGGCAGAGGTTTGAGATGAAGTTCCTCTCGCCAGCTGAACAAAGCTTACAGATGGAGAAGTTTCTAGCACTCAAACAAGGGAGTATGTTAGTCGAGGAATACGTCAACAAAATCAATTTGCTTGCAAGATTTGGGTTGGAGTTGGTATATACACCTCACAAGAAAGCTTTACGTTTTGCTAGAGGCTTGAATAAACCATTCCATGGTCTAGCTATGTCCCATATTCCAATGGGCACAACTTTTGAGAGATTAGTTGATATGGCGCTATTACATGAAGAAGACAAGAGTGGGAAGAAAGAAGTGAAGAAGGATGAACCTCAAAACAAGAAGGTGGACAATAAGAAGGGTGGAAAGAACAACAAGCCACGCGACAAGAGGAAGTGTAACTATTGTGGTATCATTGTCCACATCGCTAAAGACTGTAGAAAGAAGAAGAGGAAGACAGGTGGTTGTTTTCATTGTGGCGAGACAGGACATGTGGTTAAGGATTGCCCAAAGTAACAAGGGCAAAGGGCAGGATCTTCTGGAGGGCAAGTTCATTCTCTTACGGCACCCACTCAAGAGAGAGGTAGAAATATTTCCATTGAAAGTTTAGTTTTTCTTGCTGATCATCCTGTATGCACTCTTTTTGATTCTGGTGCATCACATTCTTTTATATCCGCTTCTATAGTAGAGTCTCTGCACCTTAGTACATGTATGGTAGAGGATCCCATTGTTGTCTCAAATCCGATTGGGGGTTCGGCTCATTTATCTATGATTTGCTTGGATTTGGGAATATCTACACTTAGTTTTGAGTTTCGATGTAATGCATAGTTCTTGGTTTCATGGGCTATGGGTTGATTCTAGGGATGGATTGGTTATCCAGAAATGGTGCCATTCTCGATTGTGAAAGGAGGGTAGTTAGATTTGACTCGTCTCGGTAATACCCTCGAAATCTCGTGTAACCCCAAAGGTTCTGTCATGCTTAGTTACCTAGAATCTCTTGATGGATCTGCTGATAATTTGCAATCTGTTCTAGTAGTCCATGAGTATCCCGATTTCTTTGATGAGGTGAAGGGTTTACCCCCAAAACGTGAAATAGATTTCCACATATACTTGGTTGATAATGCCAAACCAGTTGCTTTACCCGTACGACACATGGCTCCTAGGGAAAGGAAGAAGCTTAGTAAACAAGTTAAAAAGTTGCTTGAGAAGGGGTTTATTAGGCGAAGTATTTTTGAATGGGGTGCTCCAGTAGTATTCGCTACTAAGGCGGATGGTTCACTTCGCTTATATGTGGATTATAGAGATTTAAACAAGCTAACTATGAAAAATAGGCACCCACTTCCACTCATAGATGATTTGTTTGACCAGCTTGTAGGTGTCCGTTTTCTCACAATTAGATTTGGCTACGGGTTTTCATCAGCTAAGAGTGGCTGAGGACAACATAGACAAGACTGCTTTTAGGACCCCTGATGGTTTCTTTGAATGGGTCGTCATGCCTTTCGGTTTGACGAATGCGCCCGCCTATTTTGTTGACTTGATGAGTAGGGTGTTTAGGGAGTTCCTTAATAAGTTTGTTGTAGTCTTCGTGGACAACATCTTGATTTTCTCAAAGAACGAGGAAGAACATACTTTGCATTTTGAGGGCAGTCATGGATACCCTTCGAGCACATCAGCTTAAAGCGAAGTTCTCCAAATGTCATTTTTGGAGAGAAGTAAGGTTTCTTGGACATGTGGTGTCCAAAGACGGGATAGATGTAGACCCCACAAAAGAAGTTGCGGTGCAAGATTGGAAGATCCCAAAGAATGCAACAGACGTGCGAAGCTATCTTGGATTAGCGGGCTATTATAGGAAGTTCATTAAGGACTATGCAAAGATATCGGCCCCACTTACTAGACTGACGAAGAAGAATCTATCCTTTGCTTGGGACATTGATTGTGACATTGCTTTCAAACGATTGAAAAGGGCTCCTACAACAGCCCCAGTGTTGACATTTCCAAACGGGAGTAAAATGTTTACAGTATACACGGATGCATGCGGTACGGGACTAGGCGTTGTCTTGATGCCAGAAGGGAAGGTAGTAGCTTATGGTGGAAGATAGTTGAAAGTACATGAGAAAAACTACCCAACCCACGATCTAGAGTTAGCTGCCATCGTTTTTGCGCTTAAGTCTTGGCTCCATTATCTCCTAGGTGAGAAGTTTGAATTGTATACTAACCATAAATTGTTGAAGTACCTTTTCTCGTAGAAAGATCTGAACTAGAGGCAACAAAGGTGGATGAAGTTCTTAGCATCTTATGATTTTGAGATCGCATATATCCCTAGCAAGGGTAACGTTGTAGCTGATGCCTTGAGTAGGAAGAAGTTGACTTTGAGTCCTATGTTTGTGGAGAGGCAGAGCTTAGAGTACATAGCATCCTTTGACTTTAGACCCTCCATCGATTATGTGACCGGTTTGTTAGCATCCTTAGAGGTGAGACCTACGCTTTTGGTACGAATTGGAGAGGCCTAGCGAGATGACCCACAGTTGCTTGAGCTAGTAGAAAAGCTCATAGAAGGGGAGTCTTTGAGCCATCTTGGTAGGTATACCCTAGATGACAAGGGTTGGTTACACAGGGATGGAGACTTTGTGTACCACAAGACGAGAACTTGAGGAAGATAGTTCTTGAGGAAGCCCATCATTCTAAGATGGCCATACTTCCCGGTGATGACAAGATGTACAAAGACATGAAGTGAGTTTTCTTTCGGGCCGGAATGAAGAAGGACGTGGATGAGTTCGTTTCTAAATGCTTGGTATGTCAGCAAGTCTAGGCTGAGCAGAAAAAGCCCGGTGGACTGCTTCATCCTCTAGAGGTTCCGCAATGGAAATGGAAGAGTATCTCGATGGACTTTATAGATGGGTTTCCTAGGTCTAGAAGAGGCAATACCAGTATTTGGGTGATTGTGGACAGACTTACGAAGAGTGCTCACTTCATTCATGTTAAGAGAAAGAGGACTGCATCATTGTTAGCACCTATTTATGTTAGGGAGATAGTTCGTTTACATGGGGTACCTTCTAGCATAGTAAGCAATCGTGATCCTATCTTTACTAGTGACTTTTGGAAAAGTTTGCAAGAAGCCATAGGGACTCAGTTATGCTTGAGCACAGAGTATCATCCACAGACGGATGGCCAAACCGAGACGGTGAATCGGATTCTAGAAGACCTTTTGAGGCTTTGTATCTTGGACTTTGGCGGGACATGGGAGGACCACCTTCCGCTAGTAGAGTTTGTTTTTAATTACAACTATCAGTCTAGCATTGGCATGGCACCTTTTAAAGCTTTGTATGGACGGCCATGTAGATCACCAGCTTGTTGGTGGGAATCCACAGATAAGCTAGTACTTGGGCCAGATATAATTAGAGAGACTTCGGAGAAAGTAGATCTAATTCGAAGACATATGAAGACCGCGCAAGATAGGCAAAAGTCGTATGCTGATAGGAGAAGGACCAACCTTGAGTTCAGTGTTGGAGACATGGTATTTGTCAAAGTATCACCGTTAAGGAATGTTGTTCGCTTTGGGTTTATAGGGAAGCTAACACCGAGATTCGTAGGACCGTTTCCTATTACAGAGGGAGTTGGACAGATGGCCTATAGAGTAGAGTTTCTTGAGAAGCTTAGTGGTGTACATAATGTGTTTCACGTATCACATTTTAGGAAGTGCTTACATGACACCGCGGAAGTGGTGGAGCCAAGCATACTTGAGGAAGTTGAAGTGGAGCGAGATGCCATAATTAGACGAGCCCTTACGTCCATCCTTGGATTGGAGATCAAGAGGTTACGCAACAAAGAAGTCAAGCTATTCAAAGTACAATGGGGAAATGATGAAGGAGACGCTACTTGGGAGATGGAAGCTAAGATGCGTACGTTGTATCCTTTTCTCTTTGAGGGTATGTTCTTAATTTCCCCTTTTTCTACCACTTTGTTTATACTTGTTCTATCGTTTAGGATGTCCTCTTGATTATATCATCGACCTTTAGCTAGGAATATCCTATGATTGTAAACATGTGTTTGAGACATGTTATGTTTGGTGGATGCAAGTGGTTGCTCATGGATGCATTTACACACACACCTTAGGCACTAGATCGGCTCAAGTCACTTTCACATTGCATATGCATATATACGTTTGGTTATGGATGAGATTAAAATTGGACGTGTTATCATATGAATGTTGCAAATGGATGAATGATTGTGCACTCATGTAGAGGTTATGAAGTACATTAGGAATGATTGCATACATAATTGGATCCATAGCACTAACATAATTCGCATTAAGGAGGTCAACTGAATCAGTAGACCGCCTGATTTTGCATTAGATAAGGAACATATACACGCACACTTTTGAAAATGTTCATATAGCATTAGAAATATTTTTTAAGGACAATGGATGCATGTGAATGATGGTTGAGTAGATGGATGTTGGATGGTAGGATGCATTCTTCTTAACTTTGAGATTTCGGGGACAAAATCCTTTAAGGAGGGGAGAAACACCCCATATTTTTCTATGAATAATAATAGACGAATTAAAAGAATACTTAATTTTAAAAGTGAGAATTAAGTAAAACAGACTATACCACTGCGTTCGTCTCAAAATTCTGGTCAAGATGGACCCAAAGTTTGCATTAAACGGATAATGTATGAAAAAGTTATGGACCTTGGAAGTTTGTATACATATAAGGGAAATATACATACATACATACATATATATATATATATATATATATATATAAATTAATAAAATAAAAATCAACCTAAAATTCAAGAAAAAAAATTCAAAACAACAAAAGCGAGAGGGCAAAACGCCAAACCGACCTATTTTATCAGTCAACCCGAGAACTGCTGGGTCAACCCCAGGGTTAAATCAGGGAGTTTGGAATCGACCCCGTCGGCCTAGAATGGTCTCTGAACGAAATTTTGTGTTTTAAGGCTTATGTGTCGCACTATTGTTGGTTGGGTGACATGTCTCTTTGGTTTAGATGGCACTGATGACTCCTATGCTAATCTAAAGGCCATGGTTTTCCTAACACACCTATAAATACATATCCAAACCAAAACCCTAATTCTATTATTCACTCTCATGGCGCCTCCATGGCGCCAAACTCTCATCTAAACCTAGCCGTCACTAAAACCTAAATCAAATCAAAAAGTTGTTCATCAACCTAGAGAATTAATCAATATCAAGTTAGAGTTCTTCAACAACAACAAGCGATTCAGTTATCTTTTCTAATCCGAAAGCTGTAAGTTCAGTTATTTTTAGATTTGAACACCTAAATCAAGTCTTGACATGTAATAAGATGAAATTGAGACTATGCCTGATTCTAAGTTGTTCTTTTGCTTCTATTCTTATTCTCATGATGCTATTATCATCAGTTTATCTTGTTATACATTAGTTTTTCATGTTCATGATGATATTCTTATCAAGTCTTAGCCTTCATGCCTGTGATGATATTTTCATGCCTATTTTCTCTTTGTTCTTATTTTATGCAACTTCTATCTCCCCCCATTTATTTTCTTTTATTGAACCTGGGTTAACTTCGAACCTAGGCTGAAATCGCGAAATACGAACGTTTGGAATGCGGGGAATATTGGGTATTGCCTATTTGGGTGAATTTATGGGCATAACATGTTTGGTGGAATTATTGGGCATAATTTGTGATGGATATGGGGTATTATTATTATTATTGCAAGTTTGGGTAAATTGGCATGTAAATCAATATTTGAGCATATGCAAATTGGCATGTAAATCAATATTTGGGCATATGTAAATTGGCATGTAAATCAATAATTGGGCATATGTAAATTGGCATGTAAATCAATAATTGGGCATATGATAGTTGGCATGTAAAAATTGGAATTTGGACATAATTAGCAAGTATATAGTTTAATTAAATCTAATGGCCGCCTAAGACACGAGGTTAGATTTGAGTTGTGGTGTAAGGTTGCCTGGAAGCGCCTAGCACAACCAGCAACCGCAATGACAACAATCTAATGTGAGAGGTCAAAGGTGAAGATTAGGTGGATAATAATGCCTGACATGAGGTTAAAATGAGTTTGTGGTGTAAGACTGCCCGTAACCGCCCGGCACATCCAGCAACCGCAAATAACAAGTCTAATGTGAGAGGTTAGCGCATTGAATGCTTGAACCCGGGGATGGAATGGGTTTGCGGTGTAAGACTTCCCGGAACCGCCCGACACAATCCAGCTACCGCAAATAAGTCCAATGTGAGAGGTTGATGCATTAGTAAATAATTAATGCTAAGCAAACATGTTAAGTATGGTAGGGTTAATTCAACATGCAACACTTAACCAATATGACAAGACAAGTGGGTGGGTTAAGTAACTCGACTGGATTAATGACACTTAACCAATATAACATGATGAATGGGTGGGTTAAGTAAACTTGAATTGATTGATTGACGACACTTAACCAATATGGAGGGTATACGAATAGACCCTAGGAAAACCCTAGTAGCGGGACCCTTTTCAGCAGTAACCCACATTAGGTATCAACGGGACCCTGAGCTAGGCAAGGTGGGGCACGATTACTGGGTTGATTATAAGCGGTCAAAATAGCGGCAGGTGGTACGGCAGTGCAGGTTCCAATGGATTACGGGCATGCACGTAATTCTGGCATGGGAAAATTTGGACACTGAGTACCAAGTAGGTATAAAGCTATGCACTCTAGAACTGTATCGATATGCCATCCTAAGAAATGATGCACCCTATGGTGGGACCAGCACAGATATCTACAAGTAGGGGCCGGGTTGATACAAACACATGCGGAACATTATGAGTAGGAGCCGATCAATTAAGATAGGTATGGTGGGGATAGGTAAACTGTCAATATGAGGTGGGACCCTCATCATGAGATATGTACCTATAATATTATCATGTGGGAAATGGGGATCACTTATCTTGTTTTGTAACAAATGGCATTAGTTGAACGCTAGTTAGGTGGTGCAGAGAAATTAGGAATCAGTACGATAGCTTATCATGTTCTAGTGTTATATTATGCTTATCTCGTTATCTTGCGATTCTTATTATCATGGTTATGTCTTGTATCCAGTTTATTCATGTCATGATACCTTTACCTGTTTACATGCTGATAGTCACTGGACTTACCGGGCTTTATGTCTGACTCTGTTTTTGTTTCGCCTTCTTTCTTTTGTCCCCCCCACCCCCGATCTAGAGGGAGGGAATACCACCGCTTAGTTCAAATTCTTTTCAAGCTCGAAGAATGTGATGTATTGCTTTGGACTCTTTGCTTTACTGCTATGGCTGGCTACTGCTTAATTGGGGAATTATGTTATGTTATTTTGTATTATGCTTCTTTTGAGAAACAAGACAGATATTTGATGTAATGGGTTTTGATGTTTTGATGTTGATGTTTGAAACAACCCTTAAGAAAGTTTATCCTTTTATGCTTCTATGGAATAAAAGTTCTAATTGTTTTCCGCTGCATAAATTTATCTGTTTTGTAATTTTATCTGTTCTATACTCTTATGACCCACACTAAAGTTAATGCATTCCCTTTGTGAGTGACCTTAATGGAGGTGGGGTATTACAGAAATTCTTCACAACATTAAAGGCATTCATCTCGGGTTTGTTAATGCTTTTATCACCAAGTTTGTTTAGATGTTCAACTTGTTACAAAGTATAATACGCTTTATGAACTGATGGGAGTGGATAAGAACTTAGAATGTTTGTTTTAACTTGATTGTACTCTCTTGTAGTCCTGAAAGTAGCTGCATAAATTTGTTTCTCCGATCATTTTCAAGAATTTTTTTTAAGAGTCCCACACGAACAATTCCTCAAAGCACCACAAGAACATTCAGGGAATCCTTCAAGCATCTGCAATTGATCCCAAACACCCTTCAGGTGAGAATAATATTCAGCAATACCAAGTTCATTTTGATGAGTAGAGCTCAAAATTTGATGCAGTTCAAAAATTCTTGGTGCTGTTGTTTGACCAAACCTCTCTGCTAACTCTCTCCATAATTGTGCATAAAAATCGACAAACATAAAGCTCTTAGATAAAACCTTATCCATTGAATTCAAAATCAGAGACATCACCATATAATCGTTTCTAATCCACTTCTGTTAATCAGGTGAATTAGCAGAAGGCAAAGGTAGGGTTCCATCAACAAACTGTAGTTTATTTCTAGCAATTAAAGCCATCTTAACCGGTCTAGACCAATTAATATAATTCGATCTAGTTAGAATATGATTTCCAAGTTGCATACCTGGATGATCTGAATTAGAAAGATAATAAGGATCATTGAAATTTACTTCCTGACTTGTTTGAAATGGCACTTCAGTTCTAGTCGAATCAGAATTAAAATTCTCCATTTAGATCTGAACACTCGAAGAAGAGGAAAACATAAGATCAGTTGATTTGAAGAAGATTGAATCGGAAGATCAATTGATTTGAAGAAGATTCGACCGCAAAATCAGCTGCTCTGATACCATGATGAAATAGATCTCGAGAGGAAAATCTGAAATTTTTCTACGACCTCCAAAAGGTACAGTTAAAGTCAAACAAGAAAGAACATATATCAAAATACAAAGTATACGAAATGGGCTAAAGCCTAGTACGAAAATAAAAGGCCCAAACAAAGTAGAAAACAAAACAATATTTACTACTCTACAATAGATAAACTAAAATACTTAAAATGACAACAAAAATAGTAACACATCTTATGGTCATGTTGCTTCTTTTGGCGACTTCAGCAATTCTCTTATCCCTTAAGCATAAAAACGAAAAATTATCTTAGAGTCATATTCATATGGGAATAAAGCTAGTTAATGTACATATTATTGATTAATCCTTTCGGTTTTTGTATTACAGGAAATCAAAAGTTAGATGTCACTATCAAAGCAATAAGTTCAATATCTTTTGCGGTAAACATGACAAAAAAATGCAGTGATCTTTGTACTTACAAAAGTTATGACACTGGTTACTTCAAACATTATTGGTACGGCTTGCATTGCACATGCTATTTGCAAAATTAAATCATTGCCTTAATGCAAATTTGCACATTATATTTACATGGCCTATGTTTTTTCATTTACTTTATCATTGTGCAATTATGATGTATATTCTTGCGTATATGCTTATTTTTGCACTTTTTCAATGAAAAATTCACCTGGTCCCAGAATTGCGTGGTATCATGGACCAAAATAATCTGACTCCTTGATTTCAGGTGGGTCCTAATGAAATCAATAGGACAGATTTTTTTTGGTTCATGGGACCATGCAATTTTCGGACTAGATGATCCGCTCCCACTTTTTCATATATGCAAATTGATTCATTAGCAAGTTAGCTGATACTTCATTTTTTTATTTTATTTTTTTGATTGGGTACATAATTGTATCTATATCTAAACTTTATATATGCTCATTAATTATAATCTAACCGTATGCTCATTAATTATAATCTAACCGTATGCTCATTAATTATAATCTAACCGTATGCTCATTAATTATAATCTAACCGTATGCTCATTAATTATAATTTATATGCCATATTTAATGTTTATATATATTAGAAATCTTTACTTCATTCAAAATACAATTAATCTATCTCTAGATTAAACACTATTATTGTCGAATATTGTTGTGAGTTGGTAGGGGATATGGTTACCGCTACAAATATTGTGTTTTTGCTACTGGCAATGTTTCTTGTTGCGGTTTCAGGTATTTCATGTCTATTTGAATATATATGCTAAAATATATGAAAGCTACATATGGCAATCTTGTGTCTAATTATTTAATTATTAGGAAATGTTAATGTTGCTGAGCACAAAAGACCAGGATGCCATTATCCAATGCCAGACACTTGGATGTTTTGTCCACAAGTAACATGTAATGAAATATGCGTTAGTAAAAAATATGACAGTGGTTATTGTAAGCTTTACTGGTATGGTATAATTTGTACGTGTTGTCTTCATAACTAGAACCATTTTTGACTTGTATAATTGTAAAATTAGCTGTGACGTCAAATTTCTTTCTGGTTAATCCAAGATAATGATGGTTTGTTTGATGAGAACATGTTCCATATAGATTTACTAAAGGCTTATTCTGTTAATTGCCTCATTATCTTTATACACCCCATGTTGTAATTAAACATAATAAAATTTTATTTATTATATTACCATTTTATAAAACTTGTTCTTGATTTACATTATGAAAGTCGCTTGTCCTTAGATCTAATTTTGTTTTAAAATATATCCTTGAAACAAATTTCCACTTAGAAAAAATTAAAACAATGATTAAAATTTTAAAAACTGTACTATCAGCAATGTGTATCATTATGTATTCTAAAACCAAGTAACCAACATGTGCCGCTTACAAATGTTAATTACTTTAATCAAAATTAAAAAAAAAAAACAGTAGAAACAAATAACAAGTTAAAAATGCAGTAAGGGAATTTTTGGATTAAACAGGTTGGGAAGAGAAAATGATAGGTTGCACATTTTATTTTCTAATTAGTGGGGGGTGAAGAGCAAATAAAAGAGTGTTAATAGACGCAACTGTAATCTAATTGATTTTATCTTATTATGCTACAGCCTATAAACTGTTTGATGTTTTAGGCCGCGTCAGTCTGTACTTGATATGCTTTGTTCCATATTGAAAATTTTTATACCTTCATGTATTTTAATATTAGAAAGTAACACCCTCTTCCATATTTTAATGCTTGTTCATAATCCATTTTGGATAGTCTTCAGTTTTGTCATATTATCTTTCTTTTCTTAGCAGTTTTGCTAATCATCGATTAAAGGTTGTTGTTGCAAATATCCATTGAGTTTATATCGATTTAGGGAAAAAAATCATCTTTAAAATCAGCTCATTCTTGCTTTAATTCCTAGGTCTGTCCTTGGATCTTAGATCTCTCCTTTGACTCCTTTATTAGCCACAGCTGCCAATCAAGATTCTTTGTTGTCTTCTTAGTTTATTAATTCTTTCTCTGACCGCACGCATAGTAATGGACAAACGCATAGTAAGGCTATTTCTATTAACACCCCTAATTTTGTTGTTTCCACCTCACTACAAGTTTAAAAAATACCTATTTACCCTCAATTGTTATTAAACCTGACATATTTATTATTTCATTTTATTGTGCATTTTAATTTTAATGAAATGACAAAATAAGACGAGAATAAAGTTGACTGCAGAACAAAAAAATGATGTTATATTTTACATTTGATTTTTTTTCTTAAGGTTTTTTTAGAATTTGATATACAGTTCAATCGTTTCTTTAATTAAATGGAAATCTAAATTTTTAGATCACGCTATCAATGTAAATAATAATACATTAATTACGAAATATAATTTTGTTGTTTTAGATTTTCACTCTTAATTCATTCCATTAATAATATTAAAATGATTTTTTAAGTATAAAATAAATGGTAGTTTCGGTATATTTTTGGGGTGTGAAAAGCAAAATATCAGGTGTGATAAATTTTGTTTAAATAGTGGGGTGTGAAAGATAATGGTTAAGGTGCAAATGGATCTAGCCGCATAGTAATGTTGCAACTTGTAAGCCTTGGAATAATAATCCTGTAAATGTTATACACGACGTTTTAGAAACCGCACGCATTAAAGCTATAAATAATGTTCGGGCTTCGTGAATTTCTAATGAATAGGGTTATGTTCATGCTTCTCCTGTGTGAAATCCTTACACAGTTTTTCCCTTTTGTGAAATTTAGGGAGACATCCTTATTATACTTTCACATAGTAAAGCTGGACTTTGTCAGAATTTCAATGTAAATTTGGTACCTATTTTCTAGAAATGAATAAAACTATTGCTGACATGTCAACAACTTTTATAAATAATTGTTGAT
The DNA here is from genome assembly GCA_030737875.1 of Allium sativum. Taxonomy (NCBI): domain Eukaryota; kingdom Viridiplantae; phylum Streptophyta; class Magnoliopsida; order Asparagales; family Amaryllidaceae; genus Allium; species Allium sativum. Next base: position 43,971,695 of record CM060913.1, read on the forward strand.
ATGTCAACAACTTTTATGAAATGTTGTTGATATGTCTGCAACAATCGAGAATAAAAAACAGGGAACTAATTTGCACTTAAATTTAGTGAAAGACTTTTCGTGTATTTTAAACCTTAATAAGGACCTGTGCCAAAAGTACCCTTTTTTTCAAAGCCGACCAGTTTTGAAAGTGACCGCAAACACTCATGATTATAACAAATAATAATTGCAATTTTACAAGGATTTAACGGGGTGTCAAACCACTAAATTCGGTTTTTAAGATGAACCGTCCACTACATTCGATTTTTAAGGTAGACCGTCCACCATTATCCTATTAAGGTTACAACACTGGAGCTAGACGTTTTCTAGACTACAACATAACTATAACTTTACGTAGGGAGAATAAGACATAATACAGTGCATACTACAATAAGGAGTTCATATTACATTTAGAATTCCAAAACAACACTAATATACTTACATAACAAAGAAATATCATAACAGTACTACTATAACATGTGATGCCGCTAAGTGTAACATCAAGCTCTGGAGAATTCAAACCTTAGCATCGCGTATAGCTGTACCAGACAGCATTACATGATAGAGCCTACACACAAAATCCATCCATCAGAAGAAGGATGAATGAAGCAGTGCACGGTATCAAAAGTAGGCAAAGACCAATAGTCTAAACCCATCACAACCATGTTTGACAAGGGGTAAAAATAGCCAGTAGACCATCGCATGTTGGGTGAGCACTGCCCGGCCGATAAGGAAGCTATTGAACTTTTTTGGCCATTTCAGCAAAGATACGAGCTAAGCTTTAGTTGGATTGCTAAAAGAAACGAAGAAGCAGATAGATCCAACACACCATGTTAACCGAACAAAACTCATCCCAACATATTTTCGTGGCAAAGTACCATAGGCAACATTGTAACTTAGTAGATTTCAAAGAAGGCAAGTGCAATGACTTTCGACCTTACTCCGGCAGTTTGCGAGCCAAGGCTTCACCATGGTGCCAGGGAAGAAAACAAAGGCAAGTGCAAACTGTTGAAACCAACTCCTATGCCTAAGATTAAAAAGAGCCAAACTCCAAGAATGAACAATCAAAACCCCAAAGACCAGAACTGCTGACTTAAACACACGAACATGTAACTGTTACTACCAAAATGATCTTGACTCAAGACAACAGTGAAGGGATGTCAAATGAACGTAAGGAAAGGATGAAGAATTTTAGAGCGTCTCAGGCCGATACCCACTCCAAAAAGAAGGGGCCCGAAACCTACAGAGTATCAGTAAAAGTTCATCTGACATGATTTACCCATCAGGAATTAACCGATGTAGTGCTAGCACATTAAAAGAGGAAGAGTATCAGGTCAGAGCATAAAGATGGTCTATAACCAACCCTTGATAAAACGTCCCCACAAGTGAGGAAAGGGGTTACCTTCTTAAGCAACATGAGTATCACCGGAAGCTCTCTCCCAGGAAGTCAAACCAGAAGGATAAACCGAGACTCAAGTGAGGATACAGGCTACTCATACTAATCCACCTAGTACCTGAACCATCAACGGTTCTAGTTCGGCGAATGTATACGTACATCACGAGGGCAAGCCCCTCCGAGTACCCACGATAAAGTCAAAAGCCTACATCCGAAAGCCTACGATAAAGGACCGATATCTAGATGCCCTAGACCAAGAAAAATAGTGACCGACAGGAATCGTTCAAGCCCAACAACCTACTGAAAGAAAGACCCCAGGTTCTCTATAAGTAGGACCCCAGAAACCATGTGAAAAGGGGACGAACCTTTTATCTCTCAATTTAATTCTTTCCTTCTCAAGAGGAGCAAATCATCAATTCTTGTAATATATCTACAATCTATGAATGGAGAATTCCGAGTCCCATATAACTTGCGATTTGATAATCTAGTAGTATCGTAATGATGAAACAGGGAGTTAACACTAACCTTTCTGATGAGGAGGTCAACCAAGGCGCTCCGGCTGCGGAGGAAGAGGGCTTTGTGGAAACATGAAGCCCCCTTCTCATCGCTTTAAAGGGCCACCATGATTGATCCATACTCTCATGCTGAGCGTGACGTTTCCCGAACATTGATGTAACGAAATCGTACAAGAATTCCTAACCCGATCCCTGTCGTGATCCAGATTCCTCTTTTGGGAAGACCTGACACGAGAGGATCATCGGAGTTAATGAATGTTGTGATGCTTTTATCCATGAAGTCAAGGGAAACGTTAGCTTGTTTTCTTCTTAATGGAATACACAATGCCGTTGTCATGGCTTAGAGACTTACCTATTCCAAATCCAGGATTATATCCTGAGGACTCAGAGTCATGATCACGACAAATTTCATGAATGCATATGTCGCATACCATAATCCGTGTGTTGACGAAAAATTTCATTAACATTTTGGCGCTAGAAGGAGGGCTTGAACCTTCGACCTTGTGGTTAATTTGTCTAAGCTAACTGGATGAATTTATCGTACCATGGCAGGAAACAATGAAAATGAGGGCCCAGTCAGCTTGAATGATAACGAGAAAGAAGCCGCACCCAATCCACAACAACCACTAAAATCAAACGCCATGGAAGATAATGTCGCAAGAATCTCCGTCTTGGAAAGGCAACTTCAAGAAATGCAGGCTCAAGTCAATGCTCTCCAGGCACAAAAATCCTCAAAGCTCACTAGATCCAATCAGAGAGAGACGAATGAATCTACAAAAAGGAAGGCTCTCGTTCAATAGTTGAAAGAAAAAGGGAAGCCTCGGGCAACTTCTTCCAAGAAAATCAAGGGAATCAGTGCGAGCAGGAATAGTCTAGGAGCTCCACTTGCAAAGGCTATGATCCCAAAAGGGAAAACTATAACAATACAGAAGCTTACATCAGAGATGTCACTCAGAAGACCGTCAAGGACTTGGTGGGAAGCAAGGGGAAGAGAACCCAGGATGACAAGGTTAATGACAACGAAAGAGTGGCACCGTTCATTGACGAGATTATGCATACCATAATACTATCAAGAGTCAAAGTTCCCACCATAAAATATCTGGGAATAACTAACCCCGACGATCATCTAATGGCTTTCGACAACCAGATGGATCTTTACAATGTTTCTGGAGCCGTCAGGTGCCGCCTCTTCCCGGTGACCTTTCAAGCGGCTACGGTGAAGTGGTATCGCCAGTATAGAGAAAACATCATTCACTCATGGAAAAAATTCTCCTATGAATTCTCCGCGCAGTTCTGCAATTGCAAAGATCCAACCGTAGATATACAGTCATCGCCAACATCAAACAGAGATAAGGGGAGTCTCTAGGTGACTATCTGAAAAAGTTCAACATCGAAGCCTTAAAATCCAAGGATATGAATGACCGCGACAAGCTGATCACCGTACACTCAGGGTTAATTGAGAACACCCCCTTCTGGAAGGAGCCATATATCCACGGCTGCAAAGACTTGCAAGATTTCCACTTCCAAGCCGACAAGTTTATCCGCATGGATGAACTGTACTTCACGAAGAGGAAGTTCGGGCCTCGAGGGGAAGGAGGAAGGCCAAACTTTGAATGAAAGCTCCCGGAGGGAATCAGAGGAGATCGAGGTGGGAAGACTCTAACACTAACTCGGTTGCCTTGAACAAGCCCATCTTGTATATGTATGATGTTGCAAAAGAAAGGGTCAATAACTTCCCCGTCTCGTTCAAAGCCAAAAATTGCCCTGAACCTCATGCCGACGGTAAATACTGCAAGTTCCATAAAACCAACAGGCATAAGATAGACAATTGCAAGGTATTGGACGAGATTATCCAGAAGCTAATCTTAGAGGGACATTTGAAGGAGTTGTTTCAAATAAAGCAGCACCAGTTCAACGTGCAGGAAGACAACAGAAGGTTTCGGTAGACGCAATTGGAGTCACTACGGGGGAGAATAACCTTGATCTAGGGCCTCCAATAAACTGAATCAATGTGATCCATGGAGGACCACACCCTGCCGGAAGCTGTCCGAAGGCTAGGAACCAAAACGCGAAGGAAGACTTGGAGGGAACCTTCTCCATCCAAGAGGAGCCATCATTGAAAAGCGCGTGTTATGCCCTCAACATGCATAACCTCGTGGTCTCTCCGAAAGAAATGAAGAAATGGGCCCGTCACCCCCATAACGAACCCTCATGATAATGGCGCAGATACGACTTTCGGTCGTTTCTAAAATGTTGGTGGATACCGGAATTGCTGTCAATGTCATCTTCAAGCACGCCCTCGATCAAATGGGAATTTCCGAAATGAAGTTGGAGCCTAGCAATGAACCAATCTCTGAATTCAACAATAAAGGGTCAACTCCAATGGGCCAAATCAACCTTTAGGTTCAAGTGGGGTTGTCCCCTCTTCACAGGACTTTCGAAACTCTCTTCATCGTGATTGATCAGTCATCCTATTAAAATGCCTTCTTCGGACAACCGGCTTTAGAGGAGATGAATGCCTTCGTTTCTTCCAAATATCTCATGTTAAAATTTCTGGCAAAAAGAGATGGGTTACCATTGGGGAGAGTAGTTTAGCTCCTGAGAGTTGTACTTCGCAACGATCGAAAAATACAAAAGGGAGCATTCTTCGTAATTTGATTCTTCTACTGTTTTTACGCCTTCAGATAAGGGATTTTTACATCCCTCATTTGAAGCCAAGGTAAAAATAAATAAGACTGACAAACGCACTAATGGTAGGTACGCTTCTTTGAAAAGGAAGACGAAAAGGTCTAGTGAGGTGAACTCAACTGATCGAAGAGGAGGAAATTATCACACATTTAGACTCCAGAGGAGATATCAAAAGAATAAAAACAATAGAAGAAGTAGAAGAAGTAAATGTTGACCCGAAAGATAAATTGAAGGTCATCAACATAGGGAGGAGGCTAACAAAACCTCTCCGAAGCGACTTAATCCACTTCCTCCAACTCAAAAAAGTTGTTTTCGCCTGGACCCATTCAGACATGGTTGGTATCGATCCTTCAACTATGAGCCACGCATTAAACATTGACCCTTCGATAACCCCGATCCGACAAAAGAACAGACAATATAATCGAGATCGGGTAGAGGCCTTAAAGTAGGAAGTCAAAAGGTTGGAAACTAATGGGTTTATCCAAGAGGTCCATTACCTGAAATGGTTAGCCAATCCCGTGCTAGTGAAGAAGTCCAACGAGTAGTGGAGGACGTGCGTCGATTACACGGATTTAAACAAAGCTTGTCCAAAAGATTGTTACCCTCTTATGCGGATCAGTCTGTTGGTTGATGCCACGAGTGGACAGAAAATACTATCCCTTATGGATGCTTATTTGGAGTACAACCAAATCCCGATACACAAAACTGTCATGGAACACACAAGCTCCATCACCGACTGGGGAATATTTGGATAAATGCGAGGGCAACGTACCAAAGCTGGTAAATAGGATTTTCCAAGAGCAGATAGGGCGTAATATGGAGGTGTATGTGGACGACATGCTAGGGAAATCCACCAAAACAGAGGATCATCTAAAGGATCTGGAAGAAATGTTTGGTATCTTGAGAAGTTACCAGATGAAGCTAAACCCTCAAAAGTGTTCTTTTGGAGTTCAATCAAGGAAGTTTCTGGGATATGTGGTAAGCGAGCAAGGAATTAGCCCCGACCAAATACAAGCCATTAAGGACATGGAGGAACCTAAAACCAACAAGGAAGTCATGAGCCTAAACGGTAAGGTAGCGGCACTCAGCAGGTTCATTTCCAAGGCCACCGATAAATGCGTCCATTTCTTCGATGTCATAAAGAAAAAGGAGAATTTTGAATGGAACGAAGAGTGTAGGAAGGCATTCTAAGAATTGAAAGTTTATATGGGAACGCCTCCGGTTTTGTCCAGTCCCGAGAAGGGATAAACTTTATACATATACATGGCTGTCTTCGAATATGCAGTAAGCTCAGTTTTGATAAGAGAGAACAAGGGGACTCAACACCATATCTATTATGTTAGCCGAAGGCTAAAGGACGCAGAACCCGATACCCCGTCATAGAGAAACCAGTGTATTGCTTAATCCTCACCATACAAAAGCTCAAAGGTTATTTCCAGGAGCATCCTATTAAAGTTTTAACTAGCTTCCCATTCAAACAAGTGTTCAGCAAACCGGAGACCTTAGGGAGGCTAATTAAATTGGGTATTGAGCTTAGAAAATACGAAATTGATTTCCATCCTCGGGCAACATTCAAAGGGAAAGCTCTCGCAGATTTTGTGAACGATTGTACGACCTTCATTTCGGAACAGTTGTGAAACAACCCGTAACTTCCCCGTAAAGGAAAGCGTCGGATAATTCGAGAACAAACCACAACAGAACTCATATAGAAGAACATTTCATTGTATATTACAACAATGCATCAGATTACAAGAATATACAGAGTATAAATGAATATTACACAGAAATATCAGAGATTTAAATTACATTTAAATACATAGCAGCGGAAAATAATACAATACACAACTAGAAGAGATATACGGATACAAAGCTTTCCGGATATCGTTCCAGCTGTAAACCAGGATCCTGTGAATATAAATCTGCAAAACCAAAACTACTAGCTGCCCGTGTCAAAATAGGGGCACCCAGAGTTTAGGTTAAAACAATAAACTCCAGGTCAGTCATGTGACTGGTGTGAGAACTAAAACAGTTAATCTTTATTTTGAAGTTAGGTAAATCAAGGGATCACGCCGTATAACACGGAACGGGTTTCCTCCCAAGAATACCAGTGCATAAAACAAACAGCGCAATGCTAAATAAAGGAAAATGAAGCTGTTATAAGACCCAGGTCCCATCACACAATGCAACGCAGCCGAGGATAGGGTTTTCCCTTATAACAGCCAAAGAATGCTTGATACGGTTAAAACAAATCGTTTGATACTATTATAAGTGCATAGTGTATAAAACAACTTCAAATCATAAGTATCAATCATAGGCGGCATGAGCGCCCCATCCCACTATGTCACCATACTAGGTTCTACAAATAAAACCGCAAATGTCACGTATTTGGAAATTGGATTTCCGTCTATGAACCGAGGCAAAAGATAGTCCTCCACCGATTCGAGACAATCTAGCCCATGTCTCAGGTCCCAGACTCAGGTGGGCCTTGGATCGTCAGGGCCGGTCCACCGATGTGGATTATTATGCCTGAACACTACGTCTCTCCGCCCTATGGGGCGTAAACGAGCCAACAAATGACTCCATCGGACCCGGATCGTCCGATCAAACCGAGGCGCCTCGCAACAGCAACAACCACATAAGTCAAACTCGTCAGGGCGTGTAAAACCACTGACGCCACTTCTAGCTAGAAAGAAACGCAAGTCCTCCCTGATGTCCTCTCCCGTTTTTGGTTCATACCGGGTGTGAAACTCGCGAAGTAAACGTTACACAAAGCTATGCCACACAGGCTGTGCTTTGATCATCACCACAAGACTTTGCTTTTCAACAGAAGCCTCGATCAATTTCCACTTAGGCATGCCACACAGGCAATTCACTCCATGCGTTTGATATCCATCAATATATAACCCCTGAGCTCGTACGTCTCAGAGAAGGGCGTTAAGCAAGAGAATAAATTCTCCGCCGCCAAACAGATATATATTTAATAAAGATCAATCACACAGACTAAAATCCAATGTCAGACACACAGTCCATTTACAAGTCCGTTCTGGGTCTGAACGAAACCGGAGGCACCTAGTACCCCGCATATCCATCGATCTCCAAGTACGTCTGGACGATCACCAACTGTTTCCATCTTCTTGGGTGTACAGCCCAATCAAGATCATCAGTTATCACCCAAACGATGTGAAGACTTCCGGTCTTCGACCATCGTCTTCATCTTCGACTTATCGTCGTATCAGTTATTCAGAATGGGATAAACCCGGTCTTTCCGAATAACTCGCGTATATTTTAAATAAGTGTTACACAAACACAACATACGCCTCATTCCAATTCATCAGTCACTAACCGTAAATTAATCAAGAGAATAATTCCCCAAATATTAACCCCGAAGGCCGAAACCAACATCAGATCAATATCCAGAAAACCATTCTACTTAGCTAACCGACAGTTAGTTTCTGATTTCACATTCATAGGGAAAGGTTCCCATTAATTTTATCAAAGATAAATTCCTCAAATTTATTCTTTAATCCATTTTTGAATATCAATTCAAACTAGTCGGGATTAGCGAACCTTACCGAAGTAATCATTTGTTTTAATTTCCCAATCCCAACCTATTCATCCCATGAAGTAAAACTGGTAATACTTCATATCTAACACCACGGTGTTATCGGTAAATTCAATTACCATTTCACGTTCAAATCTAATTAAAGATTTAACTAACGCCTGGAGCAAAACTGGTGATACTCCATTTCGATTATTTCAATCTAATTAAAGATTCATTAAAACTCCACTTAGTTTTAATCGTTAACTGGGTTAAAGAATCAGTGTCATTTAAAACACAGTTCACGATAAACCCAAGATCACATTCCATTAATTATCGGGTTAAAGAACGAGTGTTATTTAAAACACTGTTCACGATAAACCCAAAAATCAATATCGATTCAATTCCAATTAAATATTATTTAATTGGTACATTTCATTAAATCTAAATAAAAAGATTTAATCTTTTCTCCACTGGGTTTAAGAACAGTGTTAGTGAAGACACCATTCACGACAAACCCAAATCACATTTGATATTCAATACAAGGCTCTGAATAGAAAATATACCGGCTTATATTCAATATCAAATTTTACGACTAACAAATATCGTATTGGAAATAACGATATATATATATATCTATATCTTTCAAATTTCCATAACAACAGTTGTATAATCACGAAATCCAACATCGAAATATTCCGAAGACAATTTCGATTCAAACCCACTCCAATGCGATCATTGGAAATTTTGGTTATTTTCAAAACCATTTCAAATTCAATTTATTTATTTAAAAATAAATAGAATTATAATTCTAGTTCAAAACTAGTTCATTTCGATAAAAATCTATTTTTATCTTTTCAAATATGGAGTTTTTCATCCCCATTCTTTCTAAATCATTTCTTATGATTTTACACAAATTATTACTATTTTTAATAATTTTATCAAGGCCCGTACAGTCGATTTCCATCAACGGCTATCGAACTGCACTTACAACGACCTTTTTCAAATTTGATTTGGACGTAACTCCAAATCCAACTGTTAGATTTCTAATTTCTAATATTCGTTAGAAAGCTCTTTTCGATACGAACCCAACGGTTCCGGTTTTAGGAGAATCCAACGGTCGGATCTCCCGTAATGTCCGTTTGAAATAAATGGTCGAAATTCACGAACTGCCGCAGCGCGGCGCGTTCTATTCCGGCCATTATATTATATATATAATATATATTCCGTCGATTTCTATTTAAAACGAATTATATAAATAGTTTTAAAATCGTTTTCAAAAGCAATTTCAACTTTCTTTTCAATTCAATTCAAAATTGAATTCTCCTTTATAAATTCGTTTTAAAATTCATTTCTATTCAATTCAAATTTCAATTCAATTTGAATTCATTTCAATTCGCTTTCAATTCAATTCGAAATCGTTTTCAATTCAATTCATTTCGAAATCGTTTTCAATTCAATTCATTTCGAAATCGTTTTCAATTCAATTCATTTCGAAATCGTTTTCAATTCAATTCATTTCGAAATCGTTTTCAATTCAATTCATTTCGAAATCGTTTTCAATTCAATTCATTTCGAAATCGTTTTCAATTCAATTCATTTCGAAATCGTTTTCAATTCAATTCATTTCGAAATCGTTTTCAATTCAATTCATTTCGAAATCGTTTTCAATTCAATTCATTTCGAAATCGTTTTCAATTCAATTCATTTCAAAATGAATAAAATCGATATAAATATCGTTCACGTCAAAATGGCGTCAATCTAATCAACACGGCTTCATATATTTCTATTTTCAAATATTCTATTTCAAATATTTCTTTTTCAAAATAGTTGTCAATACTAAAAAATTTCGTTCAACACATGACCAATATCAATGGATGAGTATTGTCAACACATGAACCTTTATTTTATATTGATAAAGATATAAATTTTATTACTAAAATATTTCGTTCAACACATGACCAATCTCAATGGATGAGTACTGTCAACACATGAACCTTTATTTTATAATATTCTTTATTTTTCAAATTGGAATGAGGCCCAATCAATTACCATATAAAGTTAATTATATGGATTTTCATACAACACATGTATATCATAGCATTGAAAAATAATCAACCATCAACCAAAGTGCACTACACTGTATAAGCATCAAATATAGATATTCAACGCTTATAACAGCCTGTCAATCAATCGATCGACACATTTAATCAATCAGGATGAGTGAACTTCAAATTTCATCCCAACACCCGTGTGGGGTTTCAAACAATCAAACGCATATTTTATTTGTGCAGTTGGGCGATGTGTAAAATTTATCGTCCCAATCAATGTCATTCAAATAGGTGTACATAAACAAACCGTCCGGTTTATAAATGAATATTTTATTTTATTCACTTCACGTTAAAAATTATATTTTTAACGATAAAACATTTTATTTCAACCTATGAATTTCTATTCAATTCATTTACACAATAAAATGATATTTTTATTTTTCTAACATATTTTAGAAAATTTCGGCGGCATAACGGCACGATACTAGAAACGGGACAAGGCCTAGCCTTATCCCCGGTCTAGTGAAGGCCCACGCCATTCACACATCAATCAAATTCACCAAACAACCAATTCAAATCAAGTCATCAAATTAATTTATGCAACCAAAACAAACAAGTCCATGGTCTGTGGACGATTGTGTCGGGTGCTACTAAGCACCGTCTGCATCCTAGTATATATATATATATATAACTAGAAAAAGAAATTGAGAGGTGAGAAATTCTCACATATAGCTATCCTAGCTCCACGGCACTTCATTGATAGAAATCTTCATTGCTATCGCATGTTCGTCATCTTCGTTGTCCGCTTTCACTACCTATGTAAAAATCGAATTTTTACTTCGCTATTCCATATATAAAAATCATATTTTTATTTCAAAGTTCAATATATAAAAATCATATTTTTATCTTCTTCTTTATATAAATTCAAACATCTTCTTTACATATCTTAACAAACTGATTTTATATTTTCTAAACCATTCTATATATTTTCTAAACCGAAGTTATATTTTATTTTAAAACGAAGTATGTTTATATTTTCAAATTCACAGAATTTATATTTATTTTCAAAAACAAAGAATGTATATTTATTTTCAAAAACAAAGAATGTATATTTATTTTCAAAAACAAAGAATGTATATTTATTTTCAAAAACAAAGAATGTATATTTATTTTCAAAAACAACGAATGTATATTTATTTTCAAAAACAACGAATGTATATTTATTTTCAAAAACAACGAATGTATATTTATTTTCAAAAACAACGAATGTATATTTATTTTCAAAAACAAATCTTGAAAAACAATGATATATACCTACATACATACATATATTATATATATATATTCCTACTTAAACTATATTTTTCTACCAGTGCTAAATTTATATTTCTTTTTCAAAGCTATTCTATTTTTAAAATCAATCAAATTTTCTGTTTTAAAAAACAATGTAATTTCTATTTTTAAACAATTTTTAAACTGAATTTTATATGTAAAAGAACTGTACAAGCTTACTGTGTTTTTTTTCCGTCGTTCAGCCCCTTTCTGAATCGTCGAACAATGTTCCACACTGTTGACCGCAAACCGCCGCCACTACAGGTCTTGCGCCGCCCATCGGAGTTCATCACTTCAAAGCCTTACTCGACCTCCACCTCCGCCGTGAACAGGGGGCGACTCGCACCCCTCTAGGGCCCACACGGCAGCCCTAAAGTCATCCACTTTGACGCCCATTTCTTGTCGATCCGCAGCTCCAATCACCATCACCACCGTTGAAGGGGAAGAGCTCGAAGAGCTGATCGATTTCATATATTGAGTTTCGAAATTCTTGAAGTAGATTGAAGGGAAAATGAGGAAGAAGCTTGGAAGAAAAATCATCGTCGTTTGGGAGTAGCGGCGGCCTAAGGAATGTGGTTTGACCACGATTTAATGAGCTAGGGTTATTTTGACCGGCTAATATATATAATATTATATTATACTTAATTCGTTTTAAAAGTTAAAATCATCACGAACTCCTTTTCAAACCCAGCGACTGTCACCCCTAGCGTAATACCCCTATTCCGAATACAATGGGATATATATCGTAGGCCAATTCGATCCATACGACCAGTTTCCATTGAATTTAAAATATAAATCTTAATATATTCTGTTTGAACGTACATTTCAAATTACCGGGGTCACACATAATATCTAAAAATTCCAGAAAAATTATTTCTAGCTTCGTATTTACGATACGGTCCTAACAAAACTAGTTTCGTCGAATTCTGAGACCGTTTGAAAAATGGCCAATTTCCAGTCGATTAAAATCAACTGAAACTGGTCAAACGCGTTTTCCTTTGCCACGCTCACATATTGATTCGAAAAATTATGAAATTTGAAATCTAGTAATAATTCAACATCACGGTCCCAACAAAACTGGTTTCGTCGAAATCCGAGGTCGTTTGCAAAATGTCCATTTTTAAGGGCCTGAATTCCATAGCGACTATTCAGAATTTTCAACTGGACATATCTTTTGATTCCCGCCATGAAATTTTGATTTTTCGGATTCGTTGGAAAGATATTATCAATTAGATCCTATTATTTTTGGTTTCACTAAAATCCGGATTGTTTTGCACCCGGTACATTCAATTGAAGTTTGAAATCGAATTATCGAACTACCGCGCCATTTTCAATTCTATTTATAATTATATATAAATATTTATATTCTAACGACGACGCGTATAATATATACGATCGAATTCTATTCAAACTAAATTTTCTCGTCGATTATATTTAAAATAATCTATTTTAAATATTCAAAATTCGCTAAAATTGCCAAAATAAAAATTTCAAACTGGCCCAGATTTTCGGGTTGTTACAATCTCCCCCACTTAAAACTTTTCGTCCCCGAAAAGGAACAAAGTCGAAAGTGGTTTGATTAACCAACTCTACTTTCAATTTGGCTTCCATTCCCCAACTTTTCAGTTTCTGAGAATTTCAAAAATTTCAAAAATTTGGCTAACACCCTAAATTTTTGAAAAATTTCGCCATAACCTCCCCTGCACCGGGAGCATCGGGGAATTTCAAATAGCTTCCCCGGTCCTTCAGATCTCAAAAAGAAAAAGAAAAAGCCAAGCGGCTAGCCAATAGGCTCACAAAATCATCATCACCCAAACAAAACAGGAAATTATGTAGTAAACATGTACCTATTTGTCGGGCAAACAAATTTTATTCTCTGCTCTAGCCTCCTTGCTATGACCTGTTCAATGCAAGTATATGTATATGCAAGAAAATGCGACCAATTTTCAATATAGTTCAATATTTGATTCAGTTAGGCTAAATGGCTAAAAATTATCAAACAAATGAACAAACAACACAAACATCAATCAATTAGTGGATTAACGTTTCAAATTCATAATTTTGATACATGTACTGAAAATCTTGTTTTTGATGCCAATTCACAACAATAAGCCCTATCTAATTTTGGTTCTCACACCAGTCTAATGGAAATATATAGAAATCTCACCTTCGAAACACGAAAATAAATTCTAGTGATGACGCGTCAATCATTAGAATCATGTCCGAGCGACTAGAGTGTGATTCTATATCTATCAAATATATTTGAGACCCCAATACACGTGGATCAGACGTATACTAAAATCTCTATATATTTGATTGTCCAAATCAATGTAAATAAATAATCAAATACGTATAATTGATTTAAAATTTTCAAAACAAAAATTTGTTTTCATTTTCAAAAATATACTCTTCACACTCGTTCTAGGATAATACTGATCCCATCTCTAACGAGTCATTCCATTGGATATTACTAATCCAATATCTGATGAATTCTTTCATATGGTTCTAATGTGTCTTGTTCTCTGAGCTTTGTAAACCAAAGCTCTGATACCAAATGAAACAACCCGTAACTTCCCCGTAAAGGAAAGCGTCGGATAATTCGAGAACAAACCACAACAGAACTCATATAGAAGAACATTTCATTGTATATTACAACAATGCATCAGATTACAAGAATATACAGAGTATAAATGAATATTACATAGAAATATCAGAAATTTAAATTACATTTAAATACATAGCAGCGGAAAATAATACAATACACAACTAGAAGAGATATACGGATACAAAGCTTTCCGGATATCGTTCCAGCTGTAAACCAGGATCCTGTGAATATAAATCTGCAAAACCAAAACTACTAGCTGCCCGTGTCAAAATAGGGGCACCCAGAGTTTAGGTTAAAACAATAAACTCCAGGTCAGTCATGTGACTGGTGTGAGAACTAAAACAGTTAATCTTTATTTTGAAGTTAGGTAAATCAAGGGATCACGCCGTATAACACGGAACGGGTTTCCTCCCAAGAATACCAGTGCATAAAACAAACAGCGCAATGCTAAATAAAGGAAAATGAAGCTATTATAAGACCCAGGTCCCATCACACAATGCAACGCAGCCGAGGATAGGGTTTTCCCTTATAACAGCCAAAGAATGCTTGATACGGTTAAAACAAATCGTTTGATACTATTATAAGTGCATAGTGTATAAAACAACTTCAAATCATAAGTATCAATCATAGGCGGCATGAGCGCCCCATCCCACTATGTCACCATACTAGGTTCTACAAATAAAACCTCAAATGTCACGTATTTGGAAATTGGATTTCCGTCTATGAACCGAGGCAAAAGATAGTCCTCCACCGATTCGAGACAATCTAGCCTATGTCTCAGGTCCCAGACTCAGGTGGGCCTTGGATCGTCAGGGCCGGTCCACCGATGTGGATTATTATGCCTGAACACTACGTCTCTCCGCCCTATGGGGCGTAAACGAGCCAACAAATGACTCCATCGGACCCGGATCGTCCGATCAAACCGAGGCGCCTCGCAACAGCAACAACCACATAAGTCAAACTCGTCAGGGCGTGTAAAACCACTGACGCCACTTCTAGCTAGAAAGAAACGCAAGTCCTCCCTGATGTCCTCTCCCGTTTTTGGTTCATACCGGGTGTGAAACTCGCGAAGTAAACGTTACACAAAGCTATGCCACACAGGCTGTGCTTTGATCATCACCACAAGACTTTGCTTTTCAACAGAAGCCTCGATCAATTTCCACTTAGGCATGCCACACAGGCAATTCACTCCATGCGTTTGATATCCATCAATATATAACCCCTGAGCTCGTACGTCTCAGAGAAGGGCGTTAAGCAAGAGAATAAATTCTCCGCCGCCAAACAGATATATATTTAATAAAGATCAATCACACAGACTAAAATCCAATGTCAGACACACAGTCCATTTACAAGTCCGTTCTGGGTCTGAACGAAACCGGAGGCACCTAGTACCCCGCATATCCATCGATCTCCAAGTACGTCTGGACGATCACCAACTGTTTCCATCTTCTTGGGTGTACAGCCCAATCAAGATCATCAGTTATCACCCAAACGACGTGAAGACTTCCGGTCTTCGACCATCGTCTTCATCTTCGACTTATCGTCGTATCAGTTATTCAGAATGGGATAAACCCGGTCTTTCCGAATAACTCGCGTATATTTTAAATAAGTGTTACACAAACACAACATACGCCTCATTCCAATTCATCAGTCACTAACCGTAAATTAATCAAGAGAATAATTCCCCAAATATTAACCCCGAAGGCCGAAACCAACGTCAGATCAATATCCAGAAAACCATTCTACTTAGCTAACCGACAGTTAGTTTCTGATTTCACATTCATAGGGAAAGGTTCCCATTAATTTTATCAAAGATAAATTCCTCAAATTTATTCTTTAATCCATTTTTGAATATCAATTCAAACTAGTCGGGATTAGCGAACCTTACCGAAGTAATCATTTGTTTTAATTTCCCAATCCCAACCTATTCATCCCATGAAGTAAAATTGGTAATACTTCATATCTAACACCACGGTGTTATCGGTAAATTCAATTACCATTTCACGTTCAAATCTAATTAAAGATTTAACTAACGCCTGGAGCAAAACTGGTGATACTCCATTTCGATTATTTCAATCTAATTAAAGATTCATTAAAACTCCACTTAGTTTTAATCGTTAACTGGGTTAAAGAATCAGTGTCATTTAAAACACAGTTCACGATAAACCCAAGATCACATTCCATTAATTATCGGGTTAAAGAACGAGTGTTATTTAAAACACTGTTCACGATAAACCCAAAAATCAATATCGATTCAATTCCAATTAAATATTATTTAATTGGTACATTTCATTAAATCTAAATAAAAAGATTTAATCTTTTCTCCACTGGGTTTAAGAACAGTGTTAGTGAAGACACCATTCACGACAAACCCAAATCACATTTGATATTCAATACAAGGCTCTGAATAAAAAATATACCGGCTTATATTCAATATCAAATTTTACGACTAACAAATATCGTATTGGAAATAACGATATATATATCTATATCTTTCAAATTTCCATAACAACAGTTGTATAATCACGAAATCCAACATCGAAATATTCCGAAGACAATTTCGATTCAAACCCATTCCAATGCGATCATTGGAAATTTTGGTTATTTTCAAAACCATTTCAAATTCAATTTATTTATTTAAAAATAAATAGAATTATAATTCTAGTTCAAAACTAGTTCATTTCGATAAAAATCTATTTTTATCTTTTCAAATATGGAGTTTTTCATCCCCATTCTTTCTAAATCATTTCTTATGATTTTACACAAATTATTACTATTTTTAATAATTTTATCAAGGCCCGTACAGTCGATTTCCATCAACGGCTATCGAACTGCACTTACAGCGACCTTTTTCAAATTTGATTTGGATGTAACTCCAAATCCAACCGTTAGATTTCTAATTTCTAATATTCGTTAGAAAGCTCTTTTCGATACGAACCCAACGGTTCCGGTTTTAGGAGAATCCGACGGTCAGATCTCCCGTAATGTCCGTTTGAAATAAATGGTCGAAATTCACGAACTGCCGCAGCGCGGCGCGTTCTATTCCGGCCATTATATTATATATATAATATATATAATATATATTCCGTCGATTTCTATTTAAAACGAATTATATAAATAGTTTTAAAATCGTTTTCAAAAGCAATTTCAACTTTCTTTTCAATTCAATTCAAAATTGAATTCTCCTTTATAAATTCGTTTTAAAATTCATTTCTATTCAATTCAAATTTCAATTCAATTTGAATTCATTTCAATTCGCTTTCAATTCAATTCGAAATCGTTTCCAATTCAATTCATTTCGAAATCGTTTTCAATTCAATTCATTTCGAAATCGTTTTCAATTCAATTCATTTCGAAATCGTTTTCAATTCAATTCATTTCGAAATCGTTTTCAATTCAATTCATTTCGAAATCGTTTTCAATTCAATTCATTTCGAAATCGTTTTCAATTCAATTCATTTCGAAATCGTTTTCAATTCAATTCATTTCGAAATCGTTTTCAATTCAATTCATTTCGAAATCGTTTTCAATTCAATTCATTTCGAAATCGTTTTCAATTCAATTCATTTCGAAATCGTTTTCAATTCAATTCATTTCGAAATCGTTTTCAATTCAATTCATTTCGAAATCGTTTTCAATTCAATTCATTTCGAAATCGTTTTCAATTCAATTCATTTCAAAATGAATAAAATCGATATAAATATCGTTCACGTCAAAATGGCGTCAATCTAATCAACACGGCTTCATATATTTCTATTTTCAAATATTCTATTTCAAATATTTCTTTTTCAAAATAGTTGTCAATACTAAAAATTTTCGTTCAACACATGACCAATCTCAATGGATGAGTACTGTCAACACATGAACCTTTATTTTATATTGATAAAGATATAAATTTTATTACTAAAATATTTCGTTCAACACATGACCAATCTCAATGGATGAGTACTGTCAACACATGAACCTTTATTTTATAATATTCTTTATTTTTCAAATTGGAATGAGGCCCAATCAATTACCATATAAAGTTAATTATATGGATTTTCATACAACACATGTATATCATAGCATTGAAAAATAATCAACCATCAACCAAAGTGCACTACACTGTATAAGCATCAAATATAGATATTCAACGCTTATAACAGCCTGTCAATCAATCGATCGACACATTTAATCAATCAGGATGAGTGAACTTCAAATTTCATCCCAACACCCGTGTGGGGTTTCAAACAATCAAACGCATATTTTATTTGTGCAGTTGGGCGATGTGTAAAATTTATCGTCCCAATCAATGTCATTCAAATAGGTGTACATAAACAAACCGTCCGGTTTATAAATGAATATTTTATTTTATTCACTTCACGTTAAAAATTATATTTTTAACGATAAAACATTTTATTTCAACCTATGAATTTCTATTCAATTCATTTACACAATAAAATGATATTTTTATTTTTTCTAACATATTTTAGAAAATTTCGGCGGCATAACGGCACGATACTAGAAACGGGACAAGGCCTAGCCTTATCCCCGGTCTAGTGAAGGCCCACCCCATTCACACATCAATCAAATTCACCAAACAACCAATTCAAATCAAGTCATCAAATTAATTTATGCAACCAAAACAAACAAGTCCATGGTCTGTGGACGATTGTGTCGGGTGCTACTAAGCACCGTCTGCATCCTAGTATATATATATATATAACTAGAAAAAGAAATTGAGAGGTGAGAAATTCTCACATATAGCTATCCTAGCTCCACGGCACTTCATTGATAGAAATCTTCATTGCTATCGCATGTTCGTCATCTTCGTTGTCCGCTTTCACTACCTATGTAAAAATCGAATTTTTACTTCGCTATTCCATATATAAAAATCATATTTTTATTTCAAAGTTCAATATATAAAAATCATATTTTTATCTTCTTCTTTATATAAATTCAAACATCTTCTTTACATATCTTAACAAACTGATTTTATATTTTCTAAACCATTCTATATATTTTCTAAACCGAAGTTATATTTTATTTTAAAACGAAGTATGTTTATATTTTCAAATTCACAGAATGTATATTTATTTTCAAAAACAAAGAATGTATATTTATTTTCAAAAACAAAGAATGTATATTTATTTTCAAAAACAAAGAATGTATATTTATTTTCAAAAACAACGAATGTATATTTATTTTCAAAAACAACGAATGTATATTTATTTTCAAAAACAACGAATGTATATTTATTTTCAAAAACAACGAATGTATATTTATTTTCAAAAACAAATCTTGAAAAACAATGATATATACCTACATACATACATATATTATATATATATATTCCTACTTAAACTATATTTTTCTACCAGTGCTAAATTTATATTTCTTTTTCAAAGCTATTCTATTTTTAAAATCAATCAAATTTTCTGTTTTAAAAAACAATGTAATTTCTATTTTTAAACAATTTTTAAACTGAATTTTATATGTAAAAGAACTGTACAAGCTTACTGTGTTTTTTTTCCGTCGTTCAGCCCCTTTCAGAATCGTCGAACAATGTTCCACACTGTTGACCGCAAACCGCCGCCACTACAGGTCTTGCGCCGCCCATCGGAGTTCATCACTTCAAAGCCTTACTCGACCTCCACCTCCGCCGTGAACAGGGGGCGACTCGCACCCCTCTAGGGCCCACACGGCAGCCCTAAAGTCATCCACTTTGACGCCCATTTCTTGTCGATCCGCAGCTCCAATCACCATCACCACCGTTGAAGGGGAAGAGCTCGAAGAGCTGATCGATTTCATATATTGAGTTTCGAAATTCTTGAAGTAGATTGAAGGGAAAATGAGGAAGAAGCTTGGAAGAAAAATCATCGTCGTTTGGGAGTAGCGGCGGCCTAAGGAATGTGGTTTGACCACGATTTAATGAGCTAGGGTTATTTTGACCGGCTAATATATATAATATTATATTATATTTAATTCGTTTTAAAAGTTAAAATCATCACGAACTCCTTTTCAAACCCAGCGACTGTCACCCCTAGTGTAATACCCCTATTCCGAATACAATGGGATATATATCGTAGGCCAATTCGATCCATACGACCAGTTTCCATTGAATTTAAAATATAAATCTTAATATATTCTGTTTGAACGTACATTTCAAATTACCGGGGCCACACATAATATCTAAAAATTCCAGAAAAATTATTTCTAGCTTCGTATTTACGATACGGTCCTAACAAAACTAGTTTCGTCGAATTCTGAGACCGTTTGAAAAATGGCCAATTTCCAGTCGATTAAAATCAACTGAAACTGGTCAAACGCGTTTTCCTTTGCCACGCTCACATATTGATTCGAAAAATTATGAAATTTGAAATCTAGTAATAATTCAACATCACGGTCCCAACAAAACTGGTTTCGTCGAAATCCGAGGTCGTTTGCAAAATGTCCATTTTTAAGGGCCTGAATTCCATAGCGACTATTCAGAATTTTCAACTGGACATATCTTTTGATTCCCGCCATGAAATTTTGATTTTTCAGATTCGTTGGAAAGATATTATCAATTAGATCCTATTATTTTTGGTTTCACTAAAATCCGGATTGTTTTGCACCCGGTACATTCAATTGAAGTTTGAAATCGAATTATCGAACTACCGCACCATTTTCAATTCTATTTATAATTATATATAAATATTTATATTCTAACAACGACGCGTATAATATATACGATCGAATTCTATTCAAACTAAATTTTCTCGTCGATTATATTTAAAATAATCTATTTTAAATATTCAAAATTCGCTAAAATTGCCAAAATAAAAATTTCAAATTGGCCCAGATTTTCGGGTTGTTACAAGTTGATTAAAGAAAATGACTCAAAGACCAAATGGCAACTCTTCGTAGATGGAGCTTCCAACGAGAAGGGAGCAGGGGCAAGTTACATTATAATCACCCCTGACGGACACCACTTGCACTACACCATGAAGTTAGGTGTAACACCCCCCCTCCGCCAGGGTGGCTCTTGCAAGCACTCTGACTTTGGAGGGGCGTTTGAATCAGGTAAACATGCATAATGATATATCAAGGCAGAACAAGAACATATGTATATATGTAAACAGAGTAAATAAGATAAGTAAAACAGCGGAAGATTTCAACTATTCAAAACAAGTCTGGTACAACATAACTTCCCAAATAAACAAGTCTAGATAAAAACAACATCAACTGAAAAACTTAAATACATAAGTACTATCCCCAAAATAAGTGATAACCATAGCTAGCTTCATGTCAAGACCGTACATGAGCTAAAATCCCACAAGCAAGCGATCAGAAATCCAAGCTAAACTCCAATATTCCCACCCTGAGAACCTGGGGGGGGGGGGAACGGAAGGAAAGAGGCGAAAGAAAAACAGGTCAGTCAAAAAGACTGAGTAAGCCCTACTACAATCAATGTAAACTGATAAAGTTAACTGGCATGAGAAGCAGGGATGAACATAAGGATAATTACATACTAGCATGGTGAATATCTAACAGATAGTTCAAAGGAGTCATCACATAATCAAGGTGATGTTTTTCACCACAGGTGTACCAGCATTCTAACATGTCATGTATAAACAAGAATTTATCCCTTGGCCTAAACTTGGCCCAGTACCAGGTGTTTGACTTATATCAAGATCCAACTTCTTGGTACAAATTCTAGTATAACAGGATTAGGTGTTACCCCAATGTTTACATCGAAACAGGACGGAACAGAATGGTCCATACAGAGATAGAGTTTGGGAAAAATGGGCTTTTACCACCCTAACAGATAAAGTACAGAAACAGAATGCTAACAATAATGGGCCTTTACCACCCTAACAGATAAAGTACAGAAACGGAATACTAACAATAATGGGCCTTTACCACCCAAACAGAATGGTACCACGCAGAAACAGACGGGTGTTACCACCCAACAAAACAGACGGTACCAACAGAATCAGACAGAGCTAAGTGTACCCTAACTCCTACCCAAGCGATCGGCTCCCTAATACATAAATATCCTATGTCGGCCCCACGATAGGGTGTATCACTCCCTAAAGTGGCAACCAATTGGCACAGGCATATTTACAGATGTCACGGCGTCTTACATCCTCAGAGGCAGACCGGGATCCATGCACGCACATGACCCGGTTGGAACGCACCATCAACACCCATCGCCATTATCAGAATGAACCACTTATAATTAGTTCAGTAAGCGTGCCCGGACCCTACCTACAGTTGGGTCAAAGTTTTGATACCAGAAAGGGTTACTGACTAATATGGGTCCCAAACAACAAATGACACAAGTATTCCCCCTTGTGTCCCCAGACTATCAGATTCAGATTAACTTATTAACAGAGTTCAGACATACAAAGTTCAGACAATCAGTTTTCAAACTAACGGATCAGATAACAGATTTACAAACTTGCCTAACTTGGTGTGGGTCCTACAGATCCGCAAAACAGGTTTGTTTAATTTATCAATCAAGTTAGTTTATCCAGACCAGGTATCAAATCGGTTCTCAGCCTTATCAAATTACTGAGTTGGATTGGTTAAGTATAGTTCAACTTAACCCCGTTAAATTACCGAGTTCAGATTGGTTAAGTGTAGGTTAACTTAACCCTAACCACTAGTCGTCTTTTACGGTTAAGTGTCCTTAAGAAATCAAGCCCGGTTTCACTTAACCTACCCATTCATGTCAAATTGGTTAAGTGTCATAAATCAAATTTACTTAACCTTATCATGTAGCATTAATTAATTTAATGCAACTTAACCTCTCACATTAGACCTCGTTGTGGTTACTAGTTAAGCCGGGCGGGTCCGGGTAGCTTTACACCACAACCTAGTCTAACCTCGGGTTCAAGCACAACTTGACCAACTTCTCACATTGGGTCCTATTGTTTGTAGCCACTAGTTAAGCCGGTTGGTTCCGGGTAGATTTATGCTCCAAACTCAACCCAACCTCGAGTTGGTCACACTTATATTTTCTAAGTGTCATGTCCATTATGTTTCCAAAACATATTACAAGTTTTCAAGCATTTGGGTAGACCTAACTTAATAGGTAAATTCCCAATGGGTAGACCTAACTTAATAGGTAAATTCCCACTCTTATGTTTTTATGTCCTTTAAGTTTACCCAACCCCAAACGCAATCCCATCGCTTACATATCGCAATAGCGCATAAAGGATAGAAAGAGGGAACTTGGCATAATCATGACATAAAGGTGTTGAAGCCACAAGTTTAACATGGTGGCATATGAAATGTACATATATTCATATACTTGCATATTACATTTTTAGGCCTCAAAAGCATGCATAAAACCAAACTTAGCATATTGGTGATACATGGTGATAAATGACATGTAGGAATGGTCATAAGTTCGCATTTAGCCTCACATGCAAGTTATCATAAGAGATATGATAACTTACATGTTGCCAAAATGCAACCTTAGCATAAAGCTTGAAGCTTTAAGCTCATAAACCCAAGATAAGCTTGCATAACATGATAACATGAGCATAATGATCAACCCAAACTTGCATAACATAACTTGCATATCATATGACAAACTTGCATATCATAACATAGCAAACTTGCATAACATAACATGATAAACTTGCATATCATAGCACGGCAAACTTGCATAGCATAACATGGTAAACTTGCATATCATAACATGGCATACTTGCATAACATAACATGATAAACTTGCATATCATAACATATCAAACTTGCATAACATGACATAGTAAACTTGCATATCATGGCAAACTTGCATATCATAATGATCAACCAAACTTGCATCATTCATTTAACTTTAGAGTTTGAGTATGAAAGTAGAAAAGGGCTTACAATGCTTATGAAGACACAAAAATATGACAAAGCCCTTATGCAATTAAATAGACCCAAAATGCAAGCTCTAATAGAAAAACCCTTGAGCCAAAATGATCAAAACCCTTGCTTTATGATGTAAATATGGAAACTTGACTTGAATGCAAGCTAATGATGCTCATACAAGCTTGAAAACACTTGTATGCATTGAAAATCTCTCATAGAAATAACTTAGGAATTTTATGAAGAGAGTGGAGGCCATGAGAGGAATGATTTTGCCATAGTTTAGTTACTTGAATGAATAATGATGATTTAGGGTTAGGTTAGGGGCTTATTTATAGGATTAGGATGTGTTTTAGACTCTTAGATTAACCCTAGGTTAGATTAGGACCATCAGATCTCGGAAGCTTCCAGAAAACAGCCCCAAAACACAGCCCGACCCAAAAATGGTGCATCAGGCCAAACTGGCCGAGCACCCCCTGTCGACACCCAAGTCGACAGGGCTGTCGACTTGGTCCCAGCCAAGTCGACTGCCCAGTCGACAGGCCTGTCGACTGGGGTAGCTAAGTGGAAATTTTCCCACCTGCGCCCAATGGCCCCAATTTCGAAATTTGAACCTGAATTTTAAATCTGTTTTGAACTTTGAATTTTCAGAAAACTTCTTCGGGCCTTAGCCGGGTCATACGGACTCCGATTTTCGAAAACTCGGACTCTATTTCGTGTATTTTTCCGAGACGAACACAATGGCATAGCCCGTTTCCCTTGATTCAGATTTATAAATTAAATTCTGCCTCGATTTACGATATAACAGGTTATCAAAAATACGGGTTGTTACATTCTCCCCTCCTTAAAGGATTTCGTCCTCGAAATCTTCAAGTTAGGAAGAACGCATCCTACCATCCATCATCCATCTACTCAAATCATCATTCACGAGCAATCATTTTCCTTAAAGATTCTAATGCGGTATGAACATATGCAAAAGGTGTGTGTATATGTTCTTATCTAATGCAAAGATCCTCAATGCAAAGTATGTTAGTGAAATGAATCCATTATGTATGCAAATAGTCCTAATCATATAATACTATATGTGTGCACAAACATTCGTCCATATGCAACATCCATGTGCTGAATTAACCATCTTGCAACCATAAGAATTGAAAATGTACACACGTCCATATGCAATATGAGAGTGTATTTCAAGCCGATCTAGTGCCTAGTGTGTGTTTATGCATCCACGAGCAACCACTAGCAACCACTTGCATCCACTTGCAACCATCAAACATAACATGTCTCAAACACATGTTTACATCCATAGGATTCCTATCTCAACAAGATACAGTCGAGTGATGGAAGCGAGTACAAAAACTTGGTACATATACTTACAGACTACTAGTACAGATCAGATTTCCCCAAATGATTCTTAGGAAACTAAGCATGGTAGAAATCCAGAATGTATTCGTCATAGTCATCCCCATGCCCAACACAGATACTCTCAAACCCCAATTTATCACAAACAGATGAGTTATAACTCTCAGGGAGTTTGAGACTATTACCAGATCAGAAGCAAGTCTAGCATTAAAGTACCGAGTTTCCATTACAGAATCAAAATACCAGAAAAAGAGTTTCAAACTGAAAATCAGACAAGGAAAATTAAACATCCTACAGACAAATTATTCTAGCCCTAATCTATTCACTCGCCATGCGAGTATTCATCGTTCCTTCCGATGTAGTCCCTTTCTTCTTCGGGCAGTCCCTAGTGAAGTGTCCCATCTCTCCACAGTTAAAGCAAGTGCCCTTCCTCTTTCTGCAATCCTTGTTTAGATGAGTTGAGCTTCCACAAGTAAAGCACTTCTTTTCCTTCTTATCTTCAGACTTCTCCTCCTTCTTTTGCATTTCCTTTTTGGGCCCCGTTTTCTTGTTTTGAGACTCATTCACCTTAACCTCCTTCTTTGCACTCTTGTTCTCTTCATTGAATAGGGCCATATCTACCAAACTCTCAAACGTGGCCCCCATGGGCACATGAGACATAGCTAACTCCTGTAACGGCTCATTCAATCCTCTAGCAAAACGAAGAGCCTTCTTCTGAGTAGTACTCACCATATCCAAGCCAAAACGAGCTAACTGATTGAACTTGTTCACATATTCTTTGACAGACATGTCTCCTTGCTTCAAAGCAATAAACCTCTCCATTTGCAAATGCTCTTCAGCAGAAGACAGAAACTTAAGCCCGAATCTTGTCCTGAAATCGGCCCAAGTCTCAACGGGCCTAGTCGCGGTGGTGATCTCCCATCAATAAGAGGCTTCATCCTTCATAAGCCAAACCGCCAACAAGATCTTTCTCTGATCATCTACTCCAAAGATAGCGAATAAATCCTCGGTCTCTTTCAACCAATTCCGGGCCTCTACAAAAGTCTCGGTACCTAGAAAGTTCTTGCCACCCATTGCTTTGAAGTCCTTGCAAATCTTCGTGAACTCTACTGGAGGATGCTGAGGGGGAGGAGGAGGAGGAACCTCAGCTACAGGAGGAGGAGGAACATTAACCACCGGAGGAGGAGTAATATTTGCGGGGTCGGCTTCGGTCGCCCTAGCCTCCATAAGTCTCCTATACCAAACAGGAACTTGCACTTCCTCTGGGATAACAAAGTTATCTGCCATACTGAAACGAAGGAAAAGATAGATTCAGAATGGAGAAAGACGAAGGAATTTTGCTAATGGCTTTTTGGGGAATAGCCTTTAAAATAAACTAGACTTTTCTTTGGAAAATACTTTATACTTGGTTTTGAAAATAGTTTTCCAAAAGTTTTCTAAAAACCTTTTTGTTCCTTCTCGTAAACCATATGCTCTGATACCAAATGTAACACCCCCCCCCTCCGCCAGGGTGGCTCTTGCAAGCACTCTGACTTTGGAGGGGCGTTTGAATCAGGTAAACATGCATAATGATATATCAAGGCAGAACAAGAACATATGTATATATGTAAACAGAGTAAATAAGATAAGTAAAACAGCGGAAGATTTCAACTATTCAAAACAAGTCTGGTACAACATAACTTTCCAAATAAACAAGTCTAGATAAAAACAACATCAACTGAAAAACTGAAATACATAAGTACTATCCCCAAAATAAGTGATAACCATAGCTAGCTTCATGTCAAGACCGTACATGAGCTAAAATCCCACAAGCAAGCGATCAGAAATCCAAGCTAAGCTCCAATATTCCCACCCTGAGAACCTGGGGGGGGGGGGGAACGGAAGGAAAGAGGCGAAAGAAAAACAGGTCAGTCAAAAAGACTGAGTAAGCCCTACTACAATCAATGTAAACTGATAAAGTTAACTGGCATGAGAAGCAGGGATGAACATAAGGATAATTACATACTAGCATGGTGAATATCTAACAGATAGTTCAAAGGAGTCATCACATAATCAAGGTGAAGTTTTTCACCACAGGTGTACCAGCATTCTAACATGTCATGTATAAACAAGAATTTATCCCTTGGCCTAAACTTGGCCCAGTACCAGGTGTTTGACTTATATCAAGATCCAACTTCTTGGTACAAATTCTAGTATAACAGGATTAGGTGTTACCCCAATGTTTACATCGAAACAGGACGGAACAGAATGGTCCATACAGAGATAGAGTTTGGGAAAAATGGGCTTTTACCACCCTAACAGATAAAGTACAGAAACGGAATGCTAACAATAATGGGCCTTTACCACCCTAACAGATAAAGTATAGAAACGGAATACTAACAATAATGGGCCTTTACCACCCTAACAGAACGGTACCACGCAGAAACAGACGGGTGTTACCACCCAACAAAACAGACGGTACCAACAGAATCAGACAGAGCTAAGTGTACCCTAACTCCTACCCAAGCGATCGGCTCCCTAATACATAAATATCCTATGTCGGCCCCACGATAGGGTGTATCACTCCCTAAAGTGGCAACCAATTGGCACAGGCATATTTACAGATGTCACGGCGTCTTACATCCTCAGAGGCAGACCGGGATCCATGCACGCACATGACCCGGTTGGAACGCACCATCAACACCCATCGCCATTATCAGAATGAACCACTTATAATTAGTTCAGTAAGCGTGCCCGGACCCTACCTACAGTTGGGTCAAAGTTTTGATACCAGAAAGGGTTACTGACTAATATGGGTCCCAAACAACAAATGACACAAGTATTCCCCCTTGTGTCCCCAGACTAACTGATTCAGATTAACTCATTAACAGAGTTCAGACATACAAAGTTCATACAATCAGTTTTCAGACTAACGGATCAGATAACAGATTTACAAACTTGCCTAACTTGGTGTGGGTCCTACAGATCCGCAAAACAGGTTCGTTTAATTTATCAATCAAGTTAGTTTATCCGGACCAGGTATCAAATCGGTTCTCAGCCTTATCAAATTACTGAGTTGGATTGGTTAAGTATAGTTCAACTTAACCCCGTTAAATTACCGAGTTCAGATTGGTTAAGTGTAGGTTAACTTAACCCTAACCACTAGTCGTCTTTTACGGTTAAGTGTCCTTAAGAAATCAAGCCCGGTTTCACTTAACCTACCCATTCATGTCAAATTGGTTAAGTGTCATAAATCAAATTTACTTAACCTTATCATGTAGCATTAATTAATTTAATGCACCTTAACCTCTCACATTAGACCTCGTTGTGGTTACTAGTTAAGCCGGGCGGGTCCGGGTAGCTTTACACCACAACCTAGTCTAACCTCGGGTTCAAGCACAACTTGACCAACTTCTCACATTGGGTCCTATTGTTTGTAGCCACTAGTTAAGCCGGTTGGTTCCGGGTAGATTTATGCTCCAAACTCAACCCAACCTCGAGTTGGTCACACTTATATTTTCTAAGTGTCATGTCCATTATGTTTCCAAAACATTACAAGTTTTCAAGCATTTGGGTAGACCTAACTTAATAGGTAAATTCCCAATGGGTAGACCTAACTTAATAGGTAAATTCCCACTCTTATGTTTTTATGTCCTTTAAGTTTACCCAACCCCAAACGCAATCCCATCGCTTACATATCGCAATAGCGCATAAAGGATAGAAAGAGGGAACTTGGCATAATCATGACATAAAGGTGTTGAAGCCACAAGTTTAACATGGTGGCATATGAAATGTACATATGTTCATATACTTGCATATTACATTTTTAGGCCTCAAAAGCATGCATAAAATCAAACTTAGCATATTGGTGATACATGGTGATAAATGACATGTAGGAATGGCCATAAGTTCGCATTTAGCCTCACATGCAAGTTATCATAAGAGATATGATAACTTACATGTTGCCAAAATGCAACCTTAGCATAAAGCTTGAAGCTTTAAGCTCATAAACCCAAGATAAACTTGCATAACATGATAACATGAGCATAATGATCAACCCAAACTTGCATAACATAACTTGCATATCATATGACAAACTTGCATATCATAACATAGCAAACTTGCATAACATAACATGATAAACTTGCATATCATAGCACGGCAAACTTGCATAGCATAACATGGTAAACTTGCATATCATAACATGGCATACTTGCATAACATAACATGATAAACTTGCATATCATAACATATCAAACTTGCATAACATGACATAGTAAACTTGCATATCATGGCAAACTTGCATATCATAATGATCAACCAAACTTGCATCATTCATTTAACTTTAGAGTTTGAGTATGAAAGTAGAAAAGGGCTTACAATGCTTATGAAGACACAAAAATATGACAAAGCCCTTATGCAATTAAATAGACCCAAAATGCAAGCTCTAATAGAAAAACCCTTGAGCCAAAATGATCAAAACCCTTGCTTTATGATGTAAATATGGAAACTTGACTTGAATGCAAGCTAATGATGCTCATACAAGCTTGAAAACACTTGTATGCATTGAAAATCTCTCATAGAAATAACTTAGGAATTTTATGAAGAGAGTGGAGGCCATGAGAGGAATGATTTTGCCATAGTTTAGTTACTTGAATGAATAATGATGATTTAGGGTTAGGTTAGGGGCTTATTTATAGGATTAGGATGTGTTTTAGACTCTTAGATTAACCCTAGGTTAGATTAGGACCATCAGATCTCGGAAGCTTCCAGAAAACAGCCCCAAAACACAGCCCGACCCAAAAATGGTGCATCAGGCCAAACTGGCCGAGCACCCCCTGTCGACACCCAAGTCGACAGGGCTGTCGACTTGGTCCCAGTCAAGTCGACTGCCCAGTCGACAGGCCTGTCGACTGGGGTAGCTAAGTGGAAATTTTCCCACCTGCGCCCAATGGCCCCAATTTCGAAATTTGAACCTGAATTTTAAATCTGTTTTGAACTTTGAATTTTCAGAAAACTTCTTCGGGCCTTAGCCGGGTCATACGGACTCCGATTTTCGAAATCTCGGACTCTATTTCGCGTATTTTTCCGAGACGAACGCAATGGCATAGCCCGTTTCCCTTGATTCAGATTTATAAATTAAATTCTGCCTCGATTTACGATATAACAGGTTATCAAAAATACGGGTTGTTACATTAGGGTTCCCGACAACCAACAATGTTGCTGAATATGAATCCATGATAGCTGGTCTGAATCTGGCATTACAGTTGAAGATACCGAGGATAGAAATCTTCAACGACCCGCAATTAATGGTAAACCAAATAAAGCAGACATATCAAACCAAAGACAAATGACTCATCTTATACATAAAGAAGGTAATAATGATGTTTCCCAGTTTGAGGACTTCTCAGTTCATCAAATACCCCATGAGGAGAATAACCAAGTGGATTCGCTAGCAGAATTAGCCAGTTCCCGAGAAGCCCCCGAAATCCGAATAATGCTAGTAGGATATCACGAAGTGCGCAACATTGAACAGGAAGAATCAGAAATGGAAAAAGAGTTATTGGCCTTGACCATATCCCAAGTCTTAAGAAGGGGAGACGGAGAAGACCGAGAAGGAAACACCGAGAGGGAATCCCCCATAACAGAAACACGCCACCAACAAGAAGCTATGTCGATGACTCCCATAGAGGACTAACTCCTAAGGGGGACGTTACCCCTTAGTAAGCAAGATGCAAGAAAGATAAAACACCAAGCTTCCACACTCATGATCATAGGTGGCATTCTTTATAAAAAAGGGACATTCATTTCCTTATTAGGTGTGTTGGTTTCGAAGATGGACTCAGCCTATTAAAAGAAGCTCATGAAGGATGGTGCGGGGACCATTCCAACGGGGTTAAACTTGCTAAAAGGGTCATGCGACAAGGTTACTATTGGCCGTGAATGGTTAGTCAAGCGGTTGAGTATGTCAAGAGATGCGACAAATGTCAGAAGTATTCAAGGGTGCCACGACTTCCTCCCAGCGACCTAACCACTATATCGAGCCCCTGGCCTTTTGATGTATGGGGAATAGATTTAATCGGGCCCTTACCACTAGCCAAGAAGGAGCTAGATATGTTGTAGTAGCTATCGACTACTTCAACAAGTGGGTGGAGGCGGAGCCCCTTCCGGTTTTCACATCCAAAAAGGTATTAAGATTCGTAATAAAGAATATCGTTACCTGCTTCGGAAACCCACATAAGATCATATCGTACAACGAAACACAATTCGAGAGCGAAGAGTTTACCTGATTCTATGAGAAAAATGGAATCATTAAAAGTTTCTCTTCAATATCCCACCCAAAAGTTAACAGAGCTGTGGAAGCCGCAAATAAGACCATTAAGACAATCCTTAAGAAACGCCTAAATCAGGCCAAAGGGAATTGGGCAGAGGAGTTTCCTCTAGTGCTATGGGCATATAGAACTTCTAACAAAATAGCTACGGGACACACCCCCTTTTCCCTGACATATGGATGCGAAGCCATGTTTCCGGTTGAGATCGAAATTCCATCACATAGAAGGGTAGTATACGCATTTGACCCCAATCAGGAGTTCAGAAAAGAATCACTATACTTGATACAAGGACTAAGGAATGAGGCTGCAATCAGAACCGCCGAATACCAAAGAAGGATCACAAAATATTACAATTCGAAGGTCAAAGCTAGAACCTTCACTAAGGGTGAATTAGTACTGCGAAAAGTAATGGCTAACACCAAGAATCCGACTAATGGTCCTCTCGGTCCAAATTGGGAAGGACCCTTGATTGCCCATCAAGAAGTCATACCTGGCACATATCGGCTATGCAGACCAAATGGCGATCTTGTTCCAAGGACATGGAACTCAGAACATTTGAGGCTATATTTCTTAACCATAAAAGAATAGAGGACAAGATCTTTCCCTCAAGAAATCATCATATAACTAGGGGCATGGAAACCCTCCCAGTAGCTCGTGAGAAACCCAAAAGGGGCCGAGCTAGAAAAAGGACTGAATCCCTAGTCATCGCCAAATTGGCCGGGGTGAGGCATCCCCCCGAAGGGAGATGATTGTGTTAGTCTTTCTCCTTACCCAAACCAGAGGGGGAAGGATTAAAACATCGAAAGCGTAAGCCGATGTTTCACACCAGAGATGGTCGTGGCGGTGCATCCAAAAATTAGCACGCCCTGCCTCTGCTCGTAGAAGAGTACGCCCTACCTCTGCTCGGGCTAAGCACGTCCTACCTCTTCTTATGTTCCGCGTTAGCTGCAGAAGGGAGCGTAAACCCCTATCATCGCCTACGATGGTCAGGATAGGGAACCCCTTGGAGAGGGTGGCGTATAAGCCTCTATCAGTGCCTACAATGGCCCGTGTAGAGCGTCAAAAGAATGAACTTTAGTTCTGTGCCTACGATGGCTCCATCTAAGTTTTTAAGCCCTTATTATCGCCTATGATGGTCAGGATAAGGCACCTCCTGGAGGGAGGTTGGATAAGTCTTTGGGCCCTGCTTGTGGATAAGCTAGCCAAGCGCTCCGGACGCACAGGCCTAGAGAGTGGCCAACAAAGCACGTACATCCTCTGCTATAACAACAAAAGCCCAAGGGGAGGCTCAAGAAGCACGTACAACCTCTGCTTTCCAAAACAAATCCAAGGGGGATACTCACTTTACTAAAACCGGAGGGGGTCCCGGTTCTCTATACTTATACCCGAATCTGGGTCGATTCGGCGCTTTACTAATGCCGGAAGGGTTTCCGGTCCTTAATTAAAAAATACCCAAATCTGGGTGGATTTTGCTCACCATTAATGTCGGAAGGGTTTTTGGTCCTTAATCTAAAAGTACCTGAATCTGGGTGGATTCGGCTCTTCATTAATGCCGGAAGGGTCTCCAGTCCTTAATCTAAAAAAACCCGAATCTGGGTGGATTCGACACTTCATTAATGCCGAAAGGGTTTCCGGTCCTTAGTAAAAAAAATACCCGAATTTGGGTGGATTCGGCTTTTCATTAATGCCGGAAGGGTTTTCGGTCCTCAATCCAAAGATACCCGAATCTGGGTGGATTCGGATTTTCATTCATGCCGGAAGGATTTCTGGTCCTTAGTCTAAAAAAACCCGAATCTGTGTGGATTCGGCTCTTCATTAATGCCGGAAGGGTTTCCGGTCCTCAATCCAAAGAAACCTGAATTTGGGTGGATTCGGCTCTTCATTAATGTCGGAAGGATTTCTGGTCCTTAATCTAAAAAATCCTAATCTGGGTGGATTCGGCTCTTCATTAATACCGGAAAGGTTTCTGGTCCTTAATCAAAAAATATCTGAATCTGGGTGGATTCGGCTCTTCATTAATCCTGGAAGGGTTTCCAGTCTTCAATCCAAAGATACCCGAATCTGGGTGGATTCGGCTTTTCATTAATGCCGGAAGGATTTCCGGCCCTTAATCTAAGAAAACCCAAATCTAGGTGGATTCGGCTCTTCATTAATGCTGGAGGGGTTTCCGGTCCTTAATCTAAAAATACACGAATTTGGGTGGATTCGGCTCTTCATTAATGCTGAAAGGGTTTCCATTCCTTAATCTAAAAATATCTGAATCTAGGTGGATTCGGCTCTTCACTAGTACCAGAAAGGTTCCCGGTCTTCAACCTCTAAGTCCCCGAATATAGGTGAATTCGGCTTCTTAATCTTGATCCATCTGAGTCTGGATAGTATTCAACTCAACATCATTATTGGAAAGAGTTTTCAATCTTCCATCAAGGCCTGAAACTAGGTCACTTCATTCCTCCACAAGGCGTCGAAAGTGAATCTCTTCGACAGAAATTATGGCATAACTTAACATTGGAAAGAAATTGGCAAACAAATAGGAGAAAGCCTAGAAAAAGAAGCTTGACTTGGAAAGTCGAAGACATCCCTTCACTAGGGGGGCAAATGTTACAACCAAAATGATCTTGACAAAAGACGACAATGAAGGGATGTCAAATGAACGTAAGGAAGGGATGAAGAATTTGAGAGCGGCTCAGGCTGTTACCCCCTTCGAAAAGAAGGGGCCCGAAACCTACAGAGTACCAACAAAAGTTCATCCGACGTGATCTACCCATCAGGATTTAACCGATGTAGCACCAGTGCATTAAAAGAGGAAGAGTATCGAGTCAGAGCATAAAGATGGTTTGTAATCGACCCTTGAAAAAACGGCCCTACAGGTGACGAAAGGGGTTACCTTCGTAAGCAACATAAGTATCACCGTAAGCTACCTTCCAGGGAATCAAACTTTAAGGTCAAACCAAGACTCAAGCGAGGATACAAGCTACTCGTACTAATCCACCTAGTACCTGAACCATCAACGGTTCTAATTCGGCGAATATACACATACATCGCGAGGGCAGGGCCCTCTGAGTACCCCGATAAAGCTAAAAGCCTATATCTGAAAGCCTACGATAAAGGACTGATAGCCTGATGCCCGAGACCAAGAAAAATAGCGGCCGACGGGAATCATTCAGGCCCAACAACCTACTGGAAGAAAGACCCCGGATTCTCTATAAATAGGACCCCAGAAACCCCATGAAAAAGGGACGAACCTTTTATCTCTCAATTTAATTCCTTCCTTCTCAAGGGGAGCAAATCATCAATTCTTTTAATATATCTACAATCTACGAATGGAGAATTCCGAGTCCCATACATCTTGTGATTTGATAATCTTATAGTATCATAATGATGAAACAGGGAGTTAACACTAAACTTTCTGATGAGGAGATCAACCAAGGCGCTCCGGCTGCGGAGGAAGAGGGCTTTGTGGAAACATGAAGCCCCCCTTCTCATCGCCCTAAGGGGCCGCCATGATTGATCCATACTCTCATGCTGAGCCTGCCGTTTCCTGGACGTTGATGTAATGAAATCGTACGCGAATTCCTAACCCGATCACTGTCATGATCCAGATTCCTCTTTCGGGAAGACCTGACACGAGAGAATCATCGGAGTTAATGAATGTTGCGATGCCTTCATCTATGAACTCAAGGGAA
Source organism: Allium sativum (assembly GCA_030737875.1). Lineage (NCBI taxonomy): Eukaryota > Viridiplantae > Streptophyta > Magnoliopsida > Asparagales > Amaryllidaceae > Allium > Allium sativum. Next base: position 44,007,031 of record CM060913.1, read on the forward strand.
ATGTTAGCCTATTTTTTTTAATGGAATACACAATGTCATTGTCATGGCTTAGAGACTTACCTATTCCAAATCCAGGATTATATCCTGAGGACTCTGAGTCATGACCAAGGAAAATTTCATGAACACATACGTCGCATACCATAATCCGGGTGTTGACGAAAAATGTCGTTAACAGTAACATTATCAGCACCCCCAAGATGACATAAATTGGATACCCTACCTACACAAGCCCCATCACGACCACAGGAGTGAGACGCGAAGCTTACTACAGGGGTGAGACGCAAACATTATCCACTATTGAAACCAACTCCCTTGCACTATTTGTGTCTCTATTACACGACTAACTTGTTATCTCGTCTTATTTGCATTAGTTGAGTTAGAAACTAAATCAAATAGTACTAGGTCAGCTTTTCCTTACCAACGACAACAATTGATATGTTATAAGTAACAAAAATATTAAAAATAATTTACGATGGTTACAATTTGCAACCATAGAAGATACTGTGACGACCTGGCGGAAATTCGACGCATAATACATAATCATGTATTACTTGCCAAAAACCAAAGTATCGAAACCTCAAATAGTTAATAGAAAGAAATTAAAGGGTGAGAAATAGAAATAAAAAAAATATTAGAATAGAAGAAGACAAACAACACAGAATCAGAGTATAACATAATCTCACATAGGAACGAATAAAATATAATATATCAACAACTCTTTACTCAAAAGAAACTGTATATATGATTACAACATCAGAGTATACACTAGATCAATACAACACATACAATAGGAATAAATAATACCAAAAATTACGGGTATATGCCTCGACTCCAGCTTGTCTTCTGAAGCTCCAAGCGAAACCTAACTTGGAAATATATTTAGTTTGACCCGAGCACATTTTAAAGCAAAGAAAAATCAACCCAGATCGGTCTAGAATACTTTCAGTGATAAATTCATAACACAAACATCTTGCTTAACTTTAGAAATCTTTTGAAAGAATGGAGCCCTCGTAAGACACGACCACATATAAACATGGCACATGTTTTTACCATATGGTAAGTAAATCACTTTTTATGTCAAAATTCAATGATACTATAATAATGTCTATCAAATCACAAATAAAGAGGAATATAGCCGAAAGCTTGCATCTCACTTTCCAACATAGTTGGTATACAGTTAAAAACGCAGGGCTCGTATTGGAGTTTGGATTTCCACCACGATAAGGTATGAGACAATTTCCTGATCAGTGTTCTCTAGAGAGGAAACACTGGGGTTCATAAGAACATATTGCAACCCGGCCACACCTGTGCAGTTAAAGTGCTTAGCGGTTCTATAGCGGTAGAGGTGCAAAAGGCTGTAGCGGGGATATAGCGAAGGTGCAAAAATGCTAATTAAATATAAAATTATATAATCAAAATAAATTAATTATCATTCCCGCATCATTTATCTAGAAGAAACGAATATTAATTAATATTATATAACAAAATTAAAAGAATATCATGGTTATGCGCACTAGATTCGAGGATTACTATAGATTTCTATCTTATGTAAGGAAATTATTACTTAAAATTAAATCTTTACATTAACTTTTTTGATTTAATTTAAAAGGGAACTAGTCAAATCATCCTATGTATATTACTATTGCTAAAGCAGGTGCTAAATAGCGATGATTCAGCGGGTACAGCAGAAAATAGCGGAGCGTAAAGCGGAACTACTATTCATCGGTGCTAAATTGAATTTTCATAGCGGTCGGAGAGCGCTATGAGCTATAACGGGGATTTTGTGGGGTTTTAACTACATAAGGCCACACATGACCGACCACTCATTCAACTTGAGTGCACCAGATATATTTTTACCCATGGTTGGCCAACCACTGTTTCCCGTAAGATACAGAAGTGATAAAAGAAACAAATGAATTTTCTCTAGTCGGTGACAATATATCCTAATGGGAATGATCCACATAGCCATGTTGCCTGCCCGATTTCTTTCATTTCCCAGTTGATGAGGCTTAAGGTTACAATTACCTTTTTAGGACATCATATCTATTGGCCTACTTTGTGACTAGGCCACACAAAGTACAGATGATTGTTCATGAGAACAGGAACTAGTTCGGATCGATGGAGAAGTTTCAAGTCAAAGAGAATGCTTGTACATCAATGGTTGCTGAACAAGACAGGTCGAATGTAAGCCGCCCACGCATCAGAAAAGATCGTCTCCAGAATATAAAGACGGGTCAGATCAAAGATGCCGTTAACAGATCCCCTTATACACAATGAACCCGGTCCCCGTACACGAGCATCGGATCGGGTCGGGATACCATGTCCGAACCCCTCAACACACAAAGCAGTGCAACATCCCACTGTCACCAAACCGGTTCGAATTGCATGAAGTCAGACCCGATCCTATACCTGCTATCCTGAAGCCGTTACACCCAGTCAACCATGGACCAAATCTCACACCCCTAAAAGCGGATCGGTAACCGCTTGATAGCCATGACCTCGAGCACCACTTTCACCATAGCTCCAAGATTTCAAGTGAGGTGGCCACGTTATATTCGACCCGCTAGCTCTCCAGCCCTATAAATACCCACTTTGGTGACATTTTAAAGGATCTTTTGGCACTCTATACACTTAAGCTCCACCATTATTAATATTTCTTCTTTTTGTTCAGATTGTACTCTAGATTTTAGAGTATAACACTATAGATTCCGAGAGATTATTGATTGTACTTGTGAGATTAAGCGTTTATTTACATTGTATTAATAATCTATCAATCTAGGAACTATAAAGTGGACGTAGGCTCGTTAACACCGAACCACTATAAATTGTGTATGTCGATTGCTTCCTACTTGTTTTTAGATTATAATTCTCTAAATTTCTGATCAATTGGGTGTTAGTGCCATTTTTTGGTTTAACATTTTGGAGCTTATCACTGAGAACGTCAAATTCTCAGCTTTCCGGATTGTCGTTCTATTGTTTGGATTTTCAAGTCCGAAGAGATAGTCCGCATTTCTGCCATTTTTGAAGTCTTCACACTTTTAACAAATTTGAGTTCCATGGCTCCATGGAAAGGTAAAGAACCGCAGATCTCTCGAGCAAATGTAGCTAGCGAAGATCAGCGGAACAGTGCACAAACGCTCACTGCTATCGGCTCTCAGAGAACTGACTCGGGTCTGACCCAGCACAAGGGATCGCCCGCGACCTAACCCGAGAACTCCTCCACGATCCAACCCAAGGAAGGAGCTGTGACCCGAGCGCAGAACCCCTCAGTTGCTGAAGCTTCCACGGATATTCGACCCGATGACGGTGACCCAAATCCACTTGTTGCTCGTGTTTCTACTTGAGCCGACCCAAATTCTTTAACTCCGGCAGCAACTGCTAGCAACCAACTTCCTACGACTCCCCCTGTTTCACAGATGGATTTTGCACGTTTTCTCGCTGTGATGGAGAAAACTAACAAGGCTTTAGAAGCTCAAAGACGTGATAGTGCCACGATCCACGAGAACATGAATGCGATGAACAGTCAGATGGGTGAGCTTCGTAGGCAGAGGTCATCTTCTCCAACTCATCGCCTTGCAGCAAACTACTCATCTTCTTCGGAGGAAAATGAAAGGCACCCATGTAACAACCCGACTGGGATGGGCCTTAATTTCGACCTAGAAAAGGCTCATCGAAACTTAGAACCATTCGAAACGGGTCGTTGGTTCCTGTAAGGATTACATTTGCACATATGATATATACATATACTTCGAATGGAATTTTCACGTAACGAAAAGAGAAAATATAATACTGAAATAAGATACACCACTTATTTAAAAATCACAGAAATATAACAGTCAAAGTTACGTCTATTCAATGGGTACATCAAATAATTCATATTTAAATGTTTCCATAAGAAGTACAACAATAACTACTAATAATAGTGTAACGATTTCGTCTTTGTCTTCAACTTCTGTCATGACTTCATCTGTAAACTTTACCCTATCTACTGGCCTGTTGGATATGTTAAGGAAAAGGGTCAAAACATAAAATTCTGTGTGACTGAAATATGATGTTAACTTAAAGTCCATACCCTGTATTTTTAGCAGGTTACATATGTCAAGGTATGTCTATGCAACACACAACATTCACCAACCCAAGTATCTAACCAATAAGATGGATATCCAAATCAATCGTTTATTGGTGTTTTTAGGGTAAAGACCCAATGAGGCGGGCATTCTCGGTCACTTATAGCCCTATTAAAGGTGGATTCTTATGATCTCTTATAACCCTGAGGCGGACCCTAGCCTCTTAAGACCCCGTCCTAATACGTCAACGTTCTTAAAGTCTATACTCACAATTGTAATATGAGTAGTATTGCGAACATTAGTACTTAACTGATATTACGGTAGGACACCTATGTCGCTTAAGACTTCCCTTAGACATTTGGTAAGCATGCAATGGCCACATATATTTTATATACCAAGTCTATCCCTAGTTGAGCCCTTATAAGCTCCTAGAGGAAGTGGACATCCCCGTGAACTACCTTACTCCGTTATCGCTTATGCCTAACCACTTTAAGAGAAGGAGGACCCAAAGACTTATTTCGAATCTAATAAGGGTGGGTCCCATGACTTTGGTTCCTCTCTAAGGAATAAACCTTCGGAGGGATCCTAGTCCGAACCACTGAAGACCCAAAATAGACAAGAACAAAGTCAGCCACTTAAGACATTCTCAAGGTGTAGTATACCTGCCTATTTTCACACACTAGACTTATATATACAAGTGCGAACCCATGCTACGCACACGGAGTTTGCCATATTTGTCTTGTTGATCGACACATAAAATTTCTTACTATAATACCATAAATTCATATTTTAATTGAGTGTTTCAGATGATTTTAGTCTTTATAAATTAGAGTAGAAAAATAAATCTAAAAAATACATTTTTTTTATATCTTAAATTGCCTCGAAACTTATTGAAGTGAACAAAGCATTAGGCTATTATCAAATTATAAATTGCATTGCATGAAAAATAATTTAAAATAGAGGAATAGGGCGTAGCAATAATTGAGAAAGAATTTAATACGGAGACCATCGAATTTCAACTTGCTTTCGGGGATTATACGCACTTCTAAATTCAAATCCAAGTCACCAACAGTATGAAAGTCATGGGAAATTGAAAATGAAAGGTCAAATAGAGAAGCGAGAAGAGAGCTGAATTCCTAACTCATCTTTTATGATATAAATCAATGTTATCATGACCAGATCGGTCGGACCGTCAGAACCGTGCATGTTATTTTTTGACAAAATTTAAAAAAATAAAAAATCGATGCATGCACAAACATGTTACATGCTAGATCAAAAGCTGAGAACTAGACTCAAAACCATACTAGACGCTGTGTAAACTATAACATAATTATTAAATAGCCATTTACATTTTAGTTAGAAGGCATATTATCTTCTTATGTGAGCATTATAGTATGTAATACACTATTACTGTGTATGTTAACATATTAAATTATAAGCCTAATTAACACTTACCTGCTGTACCAGTAAATAGAATAATCATAATATGTAACAATATTACTATAGTCCAACATATCAAACTAATTCATGTTGGAAATATAAAAGTTAGCTGGTAGAAACAATGGAATATCATTTGCAATTGTTTTTGTATGTAGATCATAAACAATTTGTTTGCAGATCTAATACCTAATGTATACCTGAAAATACCATTTGCAAAGTTGCTCCATAAGCTTAGATTTAATCAAATTATTATTTGTAAGGTTGCATCATAAGTTTGGAACTGCAAAGTTGTTTTGTCCCACATCTCAGGGAAAAAGAAGCAGCGCCGATCATCTTGAATATAAATAAGTGAGGTCCTATTATGTTCCAAAGTAGCCTATGGCAGTGCAGCATTCATTTGATCCCTCGTAACCGGGCTCTGCCTTTGTTATTGAGCTAAAATTTTGTTTAAAACCCGGTTTATTTAAGGTTGAACCTTGGTTTTCACGGTTTAAATCCTCAAGCCGTGCAAGCATGATTTTTGTATCTTCCAGGCCGGATTGGGCTACGGTCCACGGTTTTGACGGTTGGGCCGACGGCCTGATCCGGTCCTGATATAGAAAGATCGATAGTATAATTATTCGTTTCAACTATATTTTTCATATTTATCTTTCTACGTTTATTCAGTGTAATTATGGTCCGGTCCGGTTGACAAAATGTTTTACACAATTCCAACCTATTATTTTTATTAAAAAATATTGTGGATAAATATATAACCATAGGAATCCACGAAATAGATCTATTATGTGAATTACAACTTTAAAACTTCATTGTAAGTTTTATTTGAGAAAATGTTGCTGTCAGGATAGGATATTTTTTTAATAAAAGTGCACCAATTCAATGAATGTTATAAATGAAAAATCAGCATTAATACACATTCAATAAAAACATATCGTAAATAAAAATGGATATAAATTAGACGTTTATTCTTATCGTTACTTGTTCTTAGTTTCCCTTGCGGTATACGAAAGGCAAATGCAATTACTGCTGCACAAAATTCATTAATTATAACAACCAACATCCTTCGTTCTTTTTTTTTTTTTTTTTTTTTTTTAGAAAGTAATATGCACATGAAAGAAAACTCCTAGCTTTACATCAAAGGATAACAGAAAAAGAAAATGCTTAGCATGGCACATAGTAACAGAAATTAATGCTTTATATTAAGTTTGTAATGTTAATTATATATCAAGAGAAATTGAAACTGTAGAATAAAAAGGTAAACGTCGCTGTAAACTATGAAGAAAAAAAACATAAAGCTTTGAAATCTGTTAAAAGCTTATAAATAACAAAGCCAGAGTGAAAAATATCTTTGAGCGTGTGACATTGATTAAACAAAGAAAAAAGTTTGAACAGCTGTGGCACATGAAAAAATATAGAAAATGGCTTGCAGTTTCACATGATAGTTGAACTCCATAAAAAGGAACTCAACAAGAAAAGGGCATTAAGTGCAAATACACATGATTTCAGCTATTACCTTCTCCCTTTCCGTTCTTTCCCCTCGTATCTTTCCCCTCATATGCTACCAAACTCAAAAAACCCTTAAAAAAATGTCTAAACCCCAAATCAATTTAGACCAAAGACTGATTTTCAATGTTCGCTCATTAAATTAGGGTTCTGATTGGTCCAATGACTACTCGGTGTAAAAAAGGGCCTAACTCCGCTCCTGGTTGTCTTCGTTGCTGGCCAACGGTTAGCTGCGATTGAAGCCGTACGGTCGGGTCCAGTCTTAGTAACACAGCTTGATACACATCCTGGCTATACATGCAACATCGAACAACATTAGCCATCATAAAGTTAAGCCATAGAGTTAAATATTTTTTTCAAGAAAATGTACAATACTTGATGGTTAATAGTACATGTACATTGCAGATTTACTGTATATATAATATATCATTCAACGAATATATTTCACGTTGGCATCATGTCTTGGTTGTTCGGTAATCATAATTTAAAGGTTCAGAAAGCGTTTGTTCAATGGCTTTAACATACGTTGAAAACTAAATGCTACCTCACCACTTTATTAAGTTCTTCAATATAAAGGTGCAAAAACTACTCATGCAAAAACAGCTCATGATACACAGATAACACAATCCTCTTCTGTCGTTGTTAACTTCTTTCATGACGATGGCTTACAACATTGTCGCAACTATATAATGCATTCCGTTCCGTTCGAGTTTAATGATTAGAGAAAGGTTTATGAACAAAATTTTGGAAACTCCATTCCGTTCGAACATTTTATAGATTTTCTTCGATCTTAGCATTCTATGCATTATTGTCCTAAATCAATAAAATGATTAGATGAAATGCAATAAAATATTAATAGAAACAACTTTAGGGAAAAACTGTGATAAACTTCTAGTAACTTTCATAAATATTTACTTACTACCATATTCATTCACATTTTTAATAACAAAATTCATGGAAGTTGATAATCAACCTGATCTTGATGAAATAATTCAAAGTATTGCAAACAATCTAATCTATTTGTTTTAATAACAAATATTAGTCAAGGACTCGAATTCAAGAGCTATAGATCAAACAACCAAATGCCTCACCATTTGACCATTGGCCATTCTCAAATATACAGATGATGAAAATCACATATAGTAAATGAATTTATATAGTAGTCAAATCAAATAACTACTTGAATAGCAGTGTTCAAACTCAAAAATCACTATCTAAGATACATGTAGTAAAGTGAATCATATAACATGTCAAACGAATCAAGGATTCCAATTCATAGTACAACAATTCATTGATTTAAATAATGCTTTAGTGCACATGAAACATGGATAAGCATGGTTTAAAGACAAAAGATGAAGATGAACAGCAATATAATAGTAGATAACTGAAATTAACATATGCATATGAGGATGCTTTCTTGAGTAACCAAATCTGCAACCAAATAATTTTTGAATTACTTATAATAAACTCGTATTTAAAGGATGTTTCATGAATTATTTATGTTATTACTATTTATAATTGATAAATTACATATTTTATTTATGTCAATATATATTTAAGTTAGTAAAGTAAAATATAAAGCACCTTGTAATATACCTATTTGGCATAGAAGCAAAACTAAGAAATCAAAAGGCTAGAAAAAAAAAAAAAAAAATTGAGTCTGCATGAAATGAGCTATAAAGTTGTGTTAATTTCATTGATGAATTTAAACAATGTAGGAATTTGGTTAAAGATCAATATTCAACTTTACTATGATTTTTTTTTACCATAAAAAGCCTTTATAACGTCTTGAAAGTATAATAATATAAGGAACCAAGTCATTCTGATTCAATTTCATCTTGGATAAAATTCGAAAAATGTAATCTTTTATCGCCAAATACATCAAAAGCGTGATACCGAAATATCCAAAAAGCAGTGTTAATACCAATAATTACGAACAATAATGATTTAGCGACTCATCATTTCCAAAATTTAGTAATATCATGGGTGGTAGAAAAACATTATTTTCCAAGATAAGTAATAAATTGTACTCAAAGGAATAAAAATATGGATATATGAATGCAGAACAATGTGAAACATTACACATTAATTCATAGTTAGATCTAGATCAAGGAAAGTGAATGCATAGTAGCATCTTCATTGAATTGGGTTATTGATGTTGGTCTCCTCACCAAGCATGAGTTCCAGTACAGCTGATAATTCTTTACATTAAAAAAATAATATAGACACAGGTACAGTGCCCGATTAAGAAAAGTAAGGACGTTAGAGGGAAATAAAACATCACTAAACAAAAGTTACCTTAATGTGTAAATCCCCAGGTCCATTTCAACCTATGGATTTTGATTGTTGCCTTGCAGACCACCTTCAAGTTTACTCAAGGTTGCAAAACCCCACATTACAACCAGGGTGAATGACAATCATGTTCGTTAGTCCATGAGAACGTGATATTTGCATTTTGCAAGGTAAATCATAGATACAACCGCATAACTAACATATATTATTGTGATTTGTGAATGTTGTGACATAGAATACAACTAAATAACGTTTAAATATACAGTGGAAAAAACGTGAATAAGAATTGGTTGAGAAGTGATTACGGAAACAAAGCATACTCAGGATCAAATTAATGAGACGTTGGATGTTACAAACAAAGGACATGAAAAGTCTTACATGGCATAGCTTCAAGCCTCACCCACCGGTTTTTGTTGACATAATAACCAAAATTGCTTTTGTTTAAAGTGAATACTTGCTACTGTAAACTGGAAAGTGGATGAACCTTCTTAAAATGGTTACATGAAAAGAAGCAATGTACTTCTAATTCAAAAGATGAAATCAATGTTTGCAAATAATTAACTGGTAATCTAATAGTCAATGTAGCTAGATGCGTGATTTGATAGTAAACAAATGGTGTATTTGTGAACACATGCAGTGTTTGTGAAGTATAAAGAAAGCTTAGGATGTTAAGCTAAATGATTATGAAAAGAAAAGAAAAACTGGTAAACTAATATAAAACTTGCAAAAAGACACAAAGACGATGTTTAGACTGTTAACAAACAAATCCAAATAGTAAAAACATGTTAGAAAGAACCTTTCTTCAGTTCAAATAATTCACTCGAACACAACTGAGGTCAGAGACTTTAAGGATATGAACATACAAAACCTGCGTTTATATCCATATCCTGAGTCATGGTCCACGATACATCCATATCCTCATTCTTAAATTTGAGCAAGTGTGTTCATCCATTTACTTCCATGTTGATTGAATGAACTTTTTAGTTGTGGTTCTAATTGAGTTTTAGTTCAAAAGATAGAGAATAAAATCATAATAAAGCGATATGATTTTAAATGTGATTCCAGTAAGAGATTTGGTAACCATACTTACTATTATTTCCATTTATGCCTCTAGCCATAAAATGATCAGCATGTGTCTTTCATAACTTCTGAATCTCCCTCTCTAAATCAAATAAATCACAACTGTAAGCATTGAGCTAAGCTTCGAAGGTTCGGCGAATAGAATGTTTGTGCGCATAGAGATTTCTGCAAGTCCATGGTGAACAGCACATTACTGTTGTACAAAATTTATATCTAAGCACTTGATCTTAAAGATTAATTGTAGGTCTCGGCCATCGGAAAAACCTTCATCGGTGCAACATTGATTCACGATTAAAATTCTCATGATAAAAACATGTTTCATATAGACTAATTATTCATATAATATAATCTAATGTCAACCCACATGATAAAAACAATACTTCCACATTACTCTTTCTTTGCAGTTTTCATATGTTATTCCTTCATACTCACGTTTGCAAATATCAAATAAAAAACTGGACAACACTTCAGACAGCAGGATCAATGAAATAAAACCCTGACACACCTCTGTGCCTTGGATAAAACTGACAGCATAGCTGTTTTTGTTGAAATTGTAAAACTAACTTAACTGAAACCATGTATAATGTTTAGGTTCGATTTATTTTATGCTTTACCCTTTCTATGAAATTTAAATCTTACCTAGAATTCCTCGGTTATAACGTACTGTGAAGAGCTAAATTAGTGATTTACATGTTCAAATTTGAAGAAATGTAACACGATGAAGAAGAGATTGCCATTGTCTATGAAATGCCAGTTAAGACCTAGTGGGACTGAAATGGAAAATTATTGAGTCTGAACAGAATTTACCTTCTTCTTAATCTTGATTCAATCTTCAAATTCCACCATTTCTATTCAATCTGAAGACATGATTAACAAACAAAATTTCTGTTGATAAGAATTAGTCAATTGCTGGAAAAGCGTATATTGTCAGGTTTCCAAATGCATGCTTTTCCAATCATTTGCAGCAAAAGAAAACAATAATAATAATAACAATAATAATAATATCCAAATAAGTCAAAACTAAGAATCTTGATAAAATTAATGCAATTCTAATGCATGAGCCCATTATCAAGGCTAAGAATTAAAACTACTGGGGTGAACCCAGATCCAATACCATATGAATTTCCAACCAACCTATACACATTAATTATTAATTATTTTGTACCAAAACGAAACATTTATCAATCTAACAAAAGCCTAATTAATTAAGATTATGGTGCCCAAAAAAAAAAAAAAAAACTAATGATCACTCAATAAGAACTTGAACATACAAATTAATCATCGGCCTGACACCCTTACCAAACTCCATTCCACATTTCAAAATACGCTAATTTATCTTATATCTCAAAAGTCGAATCAAATGGTATATTACCCTAACCGAACAGTTTAAAGAGGAAGAAATATCTATCGACATATTCAACATAAATTAGGTGCACTAAAAGCACCTGAGTTTACGCTGGCTAACACCATAGGGTGGTAGCCAAAAGCAAAACACGGGGTGCTTTTAGTTCCAGGTGTAATGCTAAAGGCACCATATTTTGTGCTTTTGGCTACTACACCATGCTATTAGAAAGCACAAACTCAATTGTGTGGAATTATTGGTAAGCAACGAATTCAATAGAAAAAGGGATAGTTACAAAATTCGTTAACAAAAAGAAAAGCATACCGAATAGTGCATGTAGATGTTGTCGTCTTCATAAAGTAATAGGTTTTGTAGTGGAGGCGGTGAGCAGTGGTTCAAATCTATGCTAATTTGTCAAGGGATGGAGAGAGGTCACTGAGGCCAAGGGTAGAGGGGATGGGTTAGAGCATCTCCAACAGTGTTACGGGCCGTAACGTTACGGTCCGTAACATTACGGGAGATATCTTTGATATCTCCCAACGGGCGCGAGCCGATTTTATCGGCTCGCGCCTGTCCCGAGCCTATATATGGCTCGGGAGGGGGGGGGGGGGGGGTAGGGTTTGTTATATTAGTTTAATTTTAATTTCCTCCTTTTTAATTTCTTTTTTAATCGTTCCAACGTCGGGATGCCGCCACGCGTGACGAAGAGCGGGAGACGCACAGTTAGAGTTATGCCAGACGACATGTCTGGTCCAGTACACCTTCCTCCACCAGCGGGGACGACGATTGAGGACTTACGTATCCTCCACGAGATGCCACAGGGATTCACCCATCGATCAGTTGCCGCGCTGGCCGCCGTTCAGGTATTAGTTTTACTTTTTATAATATTCGCAGTTAGTTAACTATTAAAAAGTATGATCTGGTCGTTTTACGTTATAGTTTAGTGCATGTGCGTTATATGGTTTAGTAGGTTGAACGTCAATAGTCATTTAAATAGTATAAATTATTGCATGTACTAGTTAAACAGTCATTTAGCTGTTAAATAGTCATTTAACTGTCAAAACTTTATTAGTGCATTTACCATGTAGTAGTTTGTTATACGTTAGTAGTACGAACTTTAATACTCATTTAACTGTTAAATAGTCATTTAACTGGTATTATTTTAATAGACTCGGTACATCTTCGTTCGCGGGAGTTGGGCGAAGTTTGTATCATCAGCCTTAGACATATTACCTCTGGATATTCGAGAGAGGCTATTTGGCAGTCCATTCGGACGTTTTTTACGTATTATACCTCCTCAGTCCTTCGATCGACCTTTGGTCGAAGCCTTATCAGAGAGATGGTGGCCTACGACACACACCTTTCACTTCCCGGATTTTGAGCTAGGTATCACCCCAGCCGATTTTTACATGCTTTTGGGGATTGAGATAGGCCTTCCAGATAGAGTCATACCTCCATTTGATTCCCAGTTTGAGTCACCCGAGTCCTACATACAGTATTTGCCAGGTTTGGATGCGGCTCGTATAGCTAATGGTGTCGTTCCCTGCACATATTTACTTGAGTATATTACAGCGCATGTAGATGTGATAGATTTCCACGACATAGTGTACAGGGCTACCATTTTATACCTCCTTGGTTCGACGTTCTTTACGAACCAACAGAGTTCGATTAGGCTTGGCTACCTAGCAGCACTAGTCGATTTAGATCAGCTGCATATGTTTGATTGGGGCTCTGCCATACTGGGTTATCTATACACCGATCTTGACTCCTATGTTTTTAGAGAGGTTCAGCAGATATATGGTTTTTGGTACATGTTGCCGTGCTGGTACTACGAGTACACGGCCAACATGCACCCACACATACAGCACACCGCCAGTCATGCTGCTGAGACCTTTTTCCCACGGATGCGTAGATGGGAGAGTATTCACGTAGTTCAGCGTTCTCCTTCTGGTGTGAAACACGACTTGATGGAGGCTCGTACCCAGTTGGATATGAGGGAGAGGGGGAACATATTACGAGCACCTTGGGCTTCTTATTGGATGTTACTTGCAGCCGGTGGCCCAGTACCTGATGCCCATCCATTAGCCATGGCATGCAGCTTATCTACTCGACGTGTCCTCTTCTTCCCACCGGCCCACCTTTCTGTTTGGTACTTAGGAGACCGATGCTATTACCAGAGTACCGGTGAGCTGCGCGTACCCGTAGATCCACCTTTGCCACTTGATATGTTCGGGCCGCAGCGTGTTATAGGGAGACAGTATGTGGCTGGATTGAGACGGGCAAGATGGCTTGATACGACTGACTTTCACTTACCCGACGTAGAGTTTGGTCCTTACTGGGTTCGGGTAGCTCCTAGACGGTACTTGCTGTCGGATTATATGCGGGGTGTGAACTCCGATCACATTGGACCCCGATTGGTGAGTGATAGAGTTCACCCTCCGCCGTTTACTTTCGACTCGACCCCTTCACAGATATCCGACCCTCCGCAGGATTTTGCTCTCGCCGATACATTTCAGACATATGATCTTAGCGGGGCACAGATAGCCCTGCCTATTGTTTACCCACCTGCAGACATGGTGTATGGTGTCCCTACTGCTGGATTATATCCGTCACATGAGGTAACATTTGTACTTGTGAATTTACGTTGTATGTTATATGTTGTAGAAACTGATTTTATATGTTCTATATATGCAGTATGCACCCAGGTTGGACCAGCATAGGATACATATCGCGGCTATTCAGCATATGGCACTGCTACGGACTCAGTCCATGTATCAGGAGCACCAGGCGATTGTGCAGGGATTGTAGGAGCAGATATATGACTTACAGGCCAGATTAGCTGCAGCAGAGGGTGGGGGGACAGCAGCATCAGGTACCATTGTAGGGTCGTGTACTGGTGGCTCAGGAGCAGGTGGTTCAGGAGGAGGTGGTTTTGGAGCAGGTGGTTCGGGAGTAGGAGGTCCAGGAGTAGGAGGAGGAGTTGGAGGGGGCGACGTTGTTGGAGGGGGCGACATTGCTGGAGGGGGCGACGTTGTTGGAGGGGATGACGTTGATGGAGGGGATGACGTGGTTGGAGGTAGTGATGACGATATTCCGTATTATGACCCGTCTGATAGCGGAGACGACATGTCTTTGGATGGTGATGATGATGATGCCGCAGATTTATCATGATTTATATTTCTGTATGTCGCGGTGTATATATGTATGGCTCGATGTATGTATGTGTATGTCTCGATGTTTTGGACTGTATGTTATTTTTCTATGTGTTCTACGATATGTGCCATTTCATATGTTCTGTGTACTGTTTGCGCGTGTCCTATGTTCTGTGTAATGTTTGCTCCTTTCATATGTTCTGTGTAATGTATGCTTGTTTTATTGCAAACCGTTACCTTGCCAAGTTTTGGTACTTTGCCAAGCGCCAAACCTGGTACTTAAATGTTTACATGTTTAAATAATGAGGGTAAGTGGACGACCCTCCTTATAAAATCCTTTTTAACTCCTTTGTATATACGTTTAAATAACACGGGTTAGTGGACGACCCTAGTTTTAAACTCCTTTATAACTCCTTCGGGTGCTTAAATGTTTACATTATGAGGATAAGTGGATGACCCTCCTTTTAAACTCCTTTTGAACTCCTTTTTATATACGTGTAAATATCACGGGTTAGTGGACGACCCTAGTTTTAAACTCCTTTATAACTCCTTCGGGTTAGTGGACGACCATTATCTGAATTTGTGTTTTATTTTATGTTTGTCCGAACTTATCAATCATGTATGCAGTAAAGATGTTGTCATTTTCTATTGTACCAACTCGTTCTCTTGTATTCGTAAGAGTTATTAATCATATATTATTATGTTTCTAAGTTTATGGTACGAAATAAATATCGGTTATGTTTTTGTATATGACAAACTAGGGTAAAACGTAAAAAAAAATGGTTTTTCTCTTAGTAATCATCTATTATTATTACGTTTCGGAGTTTATTTTATAAAAAAAATTAATGGGTTTGGTTTTGTATATGGTAAAATATGGTAAAAATAGTTGGGAAAAAAAAATAGCCACGAGCCGATTTTATCGGCTCCTGAAGTCGCGAGCCGATAAAATCGGCTCGCGACATCACGAGCCGATAAAATCGGCTCGCGTGCCCCATTCAGGACTCTGAATTGAGCCCGTAACATTTCCCTTCATATTACACCCCTTAACAACTGTTGGGTGCAAAAATAAGCGAAATTACACCCCTTAACATGAATTTCCTCCACTGTTGGAGATGCTCTTAAGGGAAGGAAGTCGGAATTATAATTCAACCCTAATTTTGTTTTAATATGCTGGGAGGAGAAGGTCGATGGAAGGAACCGATTTGGAAAAACGTAAAATTTTTTGAATCGAAAACAGTCAGGTTGCCCTTATTTTGTGAAGTGAAGGTGAAGCTAATTCCCGTGATAAAAGGGAAAAGAATCAGTGGAGGGGATTGTCAAAACGGATTTCATATTTGGTTAAGGGGATGACCAATTTTTATTTATCGTATAATTGTTATGGGGAGGACAAAATAAATCAGTCTCCCCTTAAACATATAAATTAAAATTCCGATATTAACCCTCTATAGTCCTCATTAAAATAAACCTTGAAACTTAAACCTTAATTAATGTTAACAATTTAATGATGCACATAAAAATAAAAAATGGCAAATTCCATTCATACACCAATAATTTTTTAACATATACCAATGTTTTAATAAAGAAAACCAAGACTATGTCACCCTTGTACTTAATTGCATTTTCAGCCCCTTCGCATAATGAATATGATTAAAACTTTAAAATCAATAATATATGATTAAATCTTTATAATTTTATGAAGTTAATAAAACCTAAAATATCAATTTACGCAACTTTTACAACTAAACATTCTAATTCAAATGTGTTCAATCATCTAAACGTGGTGCTGATTTTTAAAATAAAAATAATTAAATAATTTACAATACAAGTGTCAATTTTTTTTTTAATTTAGATAAATTTATTGCAATGAATTCTCAATTTTATGTAATTTAATTTTAAGTTCAGAAAGGGAAGATGTTAAAAATATAAAAGGGGTAATTTTGCGAATGACATAGTGTATGAAAAGAAATTTTTGGTGTATATTATTTCATTTTATTTCACGGTGTGTGTTAAGAAATTATGGGTGTATGAATAGAATTAGCCATAAAAAATACATATATTTAATGTAATGGAGACACAAGAAAGCTTCACGGGTGATCAGAAGGCATAAAATTAGGTAATTAATTTTAATTTTATATTAGAATTGGTATGGTTTATTTAAAATAAATGCAAAAACAAATTTTTTAATCTAATATGTTGTATCTAATTTGAGTAATTGAGATGTTAAGTAATTCCCAAGTTTGTTATTTGCGTTGAATTTAGTAAGTTAGAGTTTAACATAAGTGACAAGCCTCGGGTAGTTTGGTCTCTTTTTCTTTTCTTTTTCAAATAAATCAGACCCCCATTAACAACAAAAAATTAAGCTGGCATCCCCTTAAAATTATCCTTCCCTTAACCAAATGTGGAGTCCCTTTAACAATCCCCTTAGTAAATTAGAAGTGGCGTAAGGGAGTCGGAAAATTAAAAGCATATTGGAGAAGGAAGAGGAAAGCGACCATAGTTGAGAAAGAACATCGTACCAAATAAGCACAAAGGGGAAATAACCCCCATGGCCAGGGACGGAATCAGGAATTGACTCAGCGGGGGGCCGATTCGAAGGGGGGACCAATTTATTTTTTTGTTATATCAGTTTACCGTGAATTAATCTTAATTTCAACCTATAATGTCTTATATTATCAAGTTTTAGACACAAATATTGTGTAAATACTAATAAAAATGCCTTAAAAATAGTCATTTTGTATTAATAGGGTAAAAAAAATTCTAATAGTTTAAAATCGGGGGGGGGGGGGGGGAAGGGGGCATGGCCCCTACTTACCCCCCTTTGGTTTCGTCCCTACCGGTAGCCTAAAATTCGAGCGAAACGAAGGGGTTCCCGATTGCCTAAAGTTCGAGCAAAACGTAAGGGAGGAGGAATAGATAAAAAGATGTGACCCCTTCATTTCATAAAATGCTAAGAATGCTTGTGAGGCCTTCAAATCAAAAACTCAGTAATTATATATACACACTATACCTCTCACATTTAACTGTATATATGTAGATGTTGGATATGCTGGACGGTTCCGGATAGGCTTCTACTACAAGTTGGTTTAACCTTGTGTCTAGTGTACTATGTTTAAATGCTCATTGCACCTAGACCTCTCACATTAGTTAGGTCTGCTTGTGGTTGATGGATTTGCCGGTCGACTTCGAGCAGCCTTATACCACAAATGACAATTAACCTCGTGTCTTTGTGTCACTATTTATGTATGTAATGCCATTCTATACGCATACACAATTAATCAAATATATTTATACATATGAGGACATTTTAAATTCGAATTCTATCCTAGTCGCATTTATTACGCTAATAACGTTAATTACGTTTATATAACTGTAATAATTATAAAGCCTAGATAACGTAAATGTTCATATGAACGAGAGAACGTTCTTATGAGATGGCAATTGTCAATTTGTCTAAATCAAGGTATACAAGTTAGTTTTTCCATATTTTTACCGCTACAGCTTAAACATAATGGCATAATAACAAAATAACAAATAGCAGTGAATGGAATATATACATACATACAAATTTCAACTTGCATCCTAGGCTTGTTGGAATAATTTCAATATTAGATCGAAAATAGAGTATTACACACACATATAATACGTACATATATGCTTATAATTTTCACTTTATCTAATTCATCCCTTTTTGGTGTTATGCACATAAAAATGTTTACATTTGACATATTTCAAGTATAAATATGTTTGAATTCCAAATAGAATCCAAACCTAATCAAATCATGAAATAACCAAATTTAAACCCTTTTAGGTTACAATCAAATGTTCATAAGGGTGGATTACACAAAGTAGAAACAACAACACCACCCCTTTCATTCTTAATCCAATATAAAAATTGAAAATCCACAAAACCCAAATAATATGACAATTCTTACCCAAACAAAAAATAGAGGATTTGAGGGTTTTTGTATTGGTGTTATCGATTTCCAAATCCTCTTAGGCATAACTATCAACATGTTAATCTACTAAAAAAACAGAATATGCCTAAAAACACGATATTCCACTCACTGATCTAGTGGAAGAATAAGTAGGATTTCTTGTTGTAGTAGATCTAGATTCGTGCTTAATCTTCGCGACAAACATTCTCCAATCCTCCTAATATAAATGTAAGAAACATATTTCAGAATCTTATATATATATATATATACACACACACACACACACACTAAATTCAAGAGTTCATTCTAAAAACCTATATGAATATAGATTAGAGAAGATCAGAATAAAGGCTGGAGGAATGGAAGAAATTCCTAACCTTTTTATGGAATTTAGCAATGGTAGAAGAGCAACATGAAGGTAGAGAAAGAAAATGGCTAGGGTTTCACTGTGCGATATGAGGGCCTATATAGTTGCTCGTGTGAGTGTAGGTTGTTAGATTATTCAGATTTAATCCAGGCCTTTTAATTATTTATATATATATCCCTTTAAAAAAAACCTAACCAAACATAGATTTATTGGGGTGTTCAGCTGCCAGGCAGTCGACCGGCGGTTTACATCCTTCCTATGGGAGGGGGGTCGACCTCTAGGTCACTAAAACGCCTAATGAACGTTGTTGCGCTGAGGTGTATATTTAATTAATACGTTGCTTTATTTCTTAATCCTATTCCTTATATAAAATATCCTTTGTCCCTATAATCTTATCCTCAATTCAAAATTCAAATTCTCATATATATTACACAAATAATTATATATATATATATATATTCTGTATTTTACTATCCAAATTCATTTGCTTGTAACTTCTTCATACATTAACCGTTTTCAGCATATTATATATGAAAACGATTCATAATTTTGCCATGAATCCAAATAAAAGATTTCGTAGCCAAATTCTTAAAGCTGCAAAATCTCATTTTCCAGCTTTATCATTAAATTGTTTATTTTCATTCTTATTTATTTATTATTAATGTTTATGTATTTTACAAGGTGTTACATCCCATGTCAGAGAAGGTCATATGAGATACCTGAGAACCTCGAGCAATTGATGTTTCGCTCGTTGGAATCCTGTGAAGATGCAGCTCATCGGTTGTGTCCCAGTGACCTCAGCCTAGCAGGACCAATGTTACTGCCAATGCAAGGATCTCGTACCCTTCCAAGAGACCCAAATATTACTAATCTTACTCAAGGCCAACTCCTTCAGCCCACTCGCCCCGTGAATGATCGGGATCATAGGGGGTAAGGAAACTCTGCTCCCGCGAGAAACCCGAGGACACCGCCAGATGTAGAAGCTGAAAGCATTAGAAGAGCAAGAAGTGCCGAGTCCACGAGAAACCCGAGGACGCCGCCTGGTGTAGGAGTTGAAAGCATTAGAAGAGCAAGAAGTGCCGAGTCTGACCCTACGTTAACCAATGCTGAAGTGGAAGCTATGGTATGTCAAATTATGGCTGATAGCAGAGGCTACACTAACGAAGATTGGGGTATTGATCGTAGTTACCTGCCTTTCACTGATGTCATATTGGATGTCCAGTTCCCAAGGCGATTCAATCTGTCTCACATGGACCGATATGGAGGAAGAACTGACCCAAGGCAACATTTGATGAGATACTCCTGGTATATGAGTGTCGCGGAAGCCCCTGACGCTGCGGAATGCAAAGCTTTGCCAATATACCTTGAAGATGTTGCAACGATGTGGTTTACCTGGCTTCCGCCTCGATCGATTTCCAGTTTTAAAGAACTAAGAAAGAGTATCCTGAATCTGTTTCGGCTTCACGCCCAAAAATCCAAGAGTGTCATCGAGCTCTCTGTAGTCAAGCAGGCTCTGGGGGAAATTCTGAAATCATATTTGGACCGTTTTAATCTGGCAGTCACGGAAGTAAGTAACCTACACTAACAGACTATTTTGATGGCGCTAATAGACAGACTCGATAAAGACACTGAATTTGGGAGGTACCTGGCCCGAAAGCCGCCATTAACTAAAGTGTTATTTTATGAGAAGGCTAACATTCTTCTATGACAAGAAGAGATATATGCCAGCTGAAAAAGAAAATTCGACGATACCTCGAGAGAAGATATCCAAAGCATTGTCGCCATCAAGAAGTCTAGTGACAGTGCAGGGAAAGTTGAAGTGAATGTCGACAACAAGAGTGGAGGAAATGGCCGCCAAGGTGGGAATGGCAACAAGAGAAGCATGAATCGGAGAAAGGACCCCGAAAAGAGGCCTCGATTCCAACCTTTTGAGAATTACACACCATTAAATGACCCTTAGAGAACATTTATTTAGATAACTTCAATGTTATCCAATACAAGAAGCCTCCACCAAGAGATTCAACTAAAAAGGAGCGTGAGACTGGGATGTTTCATGAAACTTACGACCATCCATGAATGAGTGTCACCACTTAAGAGATGTTGTGGAAAAGTTGTTTCGTGCAAGGAAGTTGGATGAATATAAGGTTGCCCCTAGAGAAAGGGCAAGGAGGATCGACTCCAAATCAGAACCAACCTGCCCCTAGACCTACTGTCCAACAGAAAGGAAAAGGGATAGTCATTAATACTGTGGTCAAAGGACCATATCTAGCTGGATTCAGCAATAGAGCCATGGAGCAGTACGTCAATGTCGCTAAACATTCAGTAGTGGGATAGTGTAGTTCTCTCAAGGATACTACTCCTGCAAAGCAGCAGAAGACGATGAAAGACGATGTTATATTTCGAGATAGAGAGAGTGTGGTAATTAAGAGGTTGAGTATTGACCCGTTGGTAATAACTACTACCATCGGTCCAGCAATAGTGCGGAAAGTCCTTATGGATTGCGGAAGTTCCTTCAACATCTTGTTTAAGAAAGCGTTTGATCAAATGAAATTGGAAGATAATGATTTAAAGTCATGCGATGGATGGATACATGGCTTTAATGTCTTAACAACGACTCTGATTGGAGTAGTAGATGTATCTGTGGAGCTTGGGGAAGGAGACCGTCGAAGGGTATAGATCCTCCTATCTATGATAATGAATATTGATTCACCTTACAATGCCTTATTAGACCGAGCAACCCTCGTAGAGTTCAGGGCCTATATTGCAACTTGGTGCCTATTGCTAAGGTTCCCAACTGAAGTCGGATTGGGAATGGTCCGCGGTGACCAAGTTACCGGAAGAGCTTATTACTTGGCAGAATGGAAGACGCTACCAACGGAGATGGCGTAGAGCCCAAGAATGCCTTCCCTCCTGCGAAGGAGGCCTCGACATAGCAAGTAAAGAAGATATTGCTGAAGGAGTCGCCAGATGATCCGCTCGAAGACATAGACCTCAATGAGGATGAAGATTCAGGATGTAGAAGGGCGACACCTAATGAAACAACTATAGATAACCCGATCATTGATGATGACCCGACAAAGGTCTTGAAGATCGGATCTCACTTAGACCCCTTACGGACCAGGGAGCTGACTGATTTTCTACGCGCAAATATGGATGTATTCGCTTGGACCCATGCCAATATGTGTGGGATTTCACTGTCAATTATGAATCATGCACTAAGCATAAACCCGATGTATCCTCCTTAAAGAAAAAGAGGCATATGCTGGGCCCAGAGTGGTCGCCTTCCTTGAAAAAAGAAGTAGATAGGTTGAGAGATAATGGGTCCATCAGAGATGCTACATATCCTGACTAGATATCGAACCCTGTACTTGTCAAGAAGACTAATGGGAAGTGGCGTACATGCATTTATTTTTTGGATTTGAACAAAGTTTGCCCAAAGGACATCTTCCCCTTGCCAAGAACCGATCAACTTGTGAACTCAACGGCGGGACACGAACTTCTCTCTTTCATGGATGCATATTCGGGTTACAACCAGATTCCCATGGACGTGCCAAATCAAGAACATACTAGTTTTATCACTGATCTCGGATTGTACTGCTACATGGTAATGCCTTTCAGATTGAAGAATGTTGGAGCGACGTATCAGCGCTTAGTGAATCGTATGTTCTACAATCAAATTGGGAAATCCATGGAAGTTTATGTGGATGATATGCTTGTGAAATCCAAGCGGTCATCCGATCACACAGCCGACTTGGAAAAGATGTTCAATATCTTCCGACGTTATGGAATGAAGCTTAACCCGTTGAAATGTTATTTTGGGGTCGCATCAGGAAAATTCTTTGGTTTTATTGTTAGCTCACGGGGAATTGAAATCAACCCTGATCAGACTGTAGCAGTCAAGAACATTAGTGACCCACAAAAGATCAGAGAGGTGCATAGTCTGGCAGAGAAGGTCGTAGCTTTAAGCAGGTTTATTTCCAAGGCCAATGACAAGTGTGTTCCTTTCTTCAGCTCAATAAAACGAAGGAAATGCAACTTCGATTGAACCTCAGATTGCATTGAAGCCTTCCAGAACCTGCTGAATCATTTAGAGAAGACGCCATATTGTCCAAGCGAGTGGATCATGAAGATTTATTTGAATACTGCCAACTTCGATTGGACCTCAGATTGCATTGAAGCCTTCCAGAACCTGTTGAATCATTTAGAGAAGACGCCATATTGTCCAAGCGGGTGGATCATGAAGATTTATTTGAATACTTGGCAGTATCGTCACATGTTATCAGCTCGGTACTTGTACGCGAGGAGGATAAAATTCAGATACTGGTGTACCATGTAAGCAAGAAATTGGCGGCAGTAGTACAAAACTACCCAAAGATAGAAAGGCTTGCTTACAACTTGTTGATTGCCTCCAGAAAGCTTTGCCACTACTTCCAAGCTTGTCCTATTATTATATACATCGATCAACCACTTCGATGGGTCCTGCAGCGACCTGAGGAATCTGGAAGACTACTCAAATGGAACATCGAGTTAAGCCAGTTTGACCTCAAATTCTTCCCTAAAAAGTCCATATGGGGGCAAACATTTGCCAACTTCATCGATAAGTTTACTATTTCTAAAGAGGATGTGTTAGATGAAGAAGGTGGCCCCTTAGAACAGAAACATAAATCTAGCACCTAGAAGCTGTATACAGATGGTGCTAAGAATGATCGATGGTCTGGCGCCGGAGTTGTATTGATCACTCCTAAAGGACGGTCAATTTACTATGCTTTACCATTGGAATTTTCCGCTACTAACAACTATTCCGAATACAAGGCCCTGGTTGCTGGGTTGAAACTTGCTAAGCAGTTGGGAGTACCGACATTGAACATCTTTTGTGACTCTCAAATTGTTGTTTGTCACGTTCAGAAGGAATTTCAGACGAAGGGACCACGACTCGCAGCTTACCCAGAAAGGGTAGAGGAGTTATTGGACATCCTAATGTCCCACATTCCGTGAATAGAGAATCAGAAGGCGGATAAGTTGGCTAAGTTAGCAAGCCCCGACAATCCAGAAGAAACAGAAATGATCCTAATCGAGACACCAGAAGATCCAAGCATTGATAAGATGGAAGTTGATCCAATGTTGGAAACTGAACCAAAAAGAGTCATGGATGACACCGATAATGAACTTCCTACAGGATGGAATGCTTCCGATGAAAAAGAGTGAAATATGTTCCATCGTTCAAAGCTTCAAGATATATTATGCAAGGTGAAACTTTTACCAAGAAGGATTTTCCGTACCCCTACTCCGGTGTATAGCATATGATGACGTCAAACGTGTGTTGAGAGACGTGCACAAAGGAGAATGTGGAAATCACACTGGATTTTAGACGTTGGCAAAGAAGATACTGCAGTATGGCTACTTCTGGCCTGCCGTAAATCGGGGTGCAGCGGATTATTCACGACATTGCGATAGGTGTCATAAATTTGCAAAGAATCCCAGAGCACCTCCCAGCCAACTTAATTCGATGATGTGTCCATGGTCGTTCACTATATGGGGAATTGACATCATTGGAAGCCTTCCGATCGCCAAAGGCGGGGCAAAGTACGCAATCATGGTTGTGGATTACTTTACAAACTGGGCAGAAGTTAAGCAATTGACCATGATCACAACAAAGCGGGTAATTAACTTTGTTGTCAGAAACATTTTTTGCTGATTCGGGATACCCAAAATCATCATAACCGACAATGGAACCCAATTCGACAGCACAAAATTCAGAGATTTCTGCCAAAAACATAGCATTGAGAAGAGATACACCGTTGTAACACAGCTGCAATCAAATAGGCAAGTCAAAGTAGTAAACAAAATCATTAAGTCCATTTTAAAGAAGGGTTGAAGTAGGCGAAAGCCATGTGGTTCGACGAATTACTCTTAGCATTATAGGCTTACAGAATGACCTACGAATCGGCAACTGGCCACACTCCCTTCACACTTTCATTCTGATCAGAAGCAATCATTTCAGTGGAATTGGAATTCCCCTCTTGTAGAATAATGTATTATGATCCGATGATGAACAAATCTTTTCTCCTTGAGTCCTTAGACATGATTGAGGAAAAGAGAGATGAAGTGGACTTACATGCCTCAAGCCAAAAGCACCAGGTTGCTCGATAGTATAACAGGAAGGTTCGGCTAGGAACCTTTGAACCTAGAAACTTGGTTTAGAAGTGCGTCTTCTCGGCCCCCATTTTTTTGGGCCTAAAATGGGAAGGACCATATGTCATCCAACGAAAACCTGATAAAGGAGCTTTCAAGCCAACGAGCATAGATGGCGACGAAATCCTCAGAGCGTGGAATGCCCAGCATCTGCGGCACTACTTGACTTGAGTTGTTATTATTCTTTTGTTTTGTAAACTATGCAAAAAGGCACGACTTGCCTAGGATAGTCTAGTTGATATAAACAAAAGATTATAAAGTGGACGTAGGGTATGATTTGGTCGAACCACTATAAAATATCGCATATCATTTACCTTTCCTACATTTATTTTTCCATGTTCTGTGATTATTTTGGTCTTTGACTCGACGTCGTGATGTAATTGGTTGGTATCAGACTTACGAGGAAGAAATGATTCACCCCTTTTTATGAAGCTCGTCCATCCACCGTTTGAATAAGCAGACTTAAATCTATTGCCAATCGAAGTTTGATTGGCTAACATCGAGCTCGATACCAACCCCCGATGCAGTAACTTTCGCTTTGTTAGCCAAAGTAAAGGTACAACACCCAAATATCTTACGCTCTCCGTCCCACGATTTTAAGGGGTGAGAAAGGCTTGAATAAGAAGAAAGGGGGACCTTTATCCTCAAGTTGGGATTAAGAGGTAGCACCTTGGTAAGTGTAATACGATCGCGTGCCTGACAAGCTCCATACGCCAGTGTGAAGCGTGAAGTACAGTTTATAATCAAGTGCAAGACAACACTCGAATCAGAGGAATCTCGCTCTTCGAAATAGAGTGTAAAAGGAAAGCCGGGGTGAATGGCATAATTGTTCACCTGATTAACTCAAATTCTCTCGATCCGAGAGTGAGTATAAAAGTAGGTGTGACTGGTGCACCTGGGCATACGACAGGAGAGTATAAAGGCACTGAGACCGAGTGCCGAATGAAAAGGGTTCCTTTCCCCACTGAAGAATTGGGGGTAAAATTGAAAGCTGAGGCCACACTCCCCACAGAAGGATTGGAGGCAATATAATATCGATTCTAATCAATCTCGAATAATCCCTGGCCAAGCACTTTATTCAAGATTGATAGGGGGCATACAAATGTCACACCCTTAGGATGATTGTAATATAATGTGATGTTTATTACTTAGTTTAGTAATAAATCCTTGATTGCAGCAATTTTGATTTTTGATTTGCAGGGAGGTTGAATAGGAATCCTGGCACGATATGTGATATGATTTATTGTTTACTACTTAGCATAATGATATTTCGGTCACAGTTATATATGATTGAAATAGATGATAAACTTGCAAACATATGATATTGTAGGGAAACTAATTCAATAACAACGTGCAAATTTACATAGACAACTGGTCAAAAACGCGAGGATCACACTCGCAACAGCAACCGCAGGCCAGTGGAAAAAAATAGAAGTCAGAAACAACTCTTCATTTGGACTTATAAGAATGTTTGGCATTTTTGGCATCTTTCAACTTCTGCAACAATAAGAATACACTTTTTCTTCTTCTTGTAGGGAGGATCTTTCGGATTGATAGAGGACTTGAAAGCCAGCTCCCCGGTAATTGACCGGGATGGAATCTTAATTGTTATTTTTCCACCAGGAGGGACCATTTGGAGAGGATCGACAGAGGTGGGCTCTTCTTCTTTCTTGGCCTTTAAGAGTGCTCCAGATCTGGCTTTCATCTGAGCAAGTGTCAAGTTTTCAGTTTCATTGGTTGCTCCAGTAATAGTGGCACCCATATCCTCTTCATCCTCCTTGCCATCCATATCCTTTAAAGCATCAATGATCTCTCCGTGTTTGGGAGCTTCGCTACTGGAGAGCACTATGGTGTTGTCAGTGGCCTCCTCCTGTTTCTCTTTAGTCTCCACAGTAGGATTGGTACCGAAAGAATGCGAAGCAATAGTTATTAACTCCGGGGAAAACATAGGTCTTTCGATTATCTACTCCATAATACGATGACACGCTATGATAGCCTTAACAAATTACGGTGAAAAGGTAGAGATACCTTCAGTGGACTTGTCTCCGGGAGTGGCAAGAGTAGCTCTTTCTTCAATGGAAGATAGGAGAGAAGCCTTGGGTATCGCTGGATGTTCAAGTTCGTATCCCTCGGTCTCTGAAGTTCCAGGCATGGCGGAAGTGGAATCAGAACCACCTTCGATGGTACTCTTTCCCTTAGCTTGGCGCTTATCCTATTCTAGAGCCTCCTGGATTTGTTTACACCTCTCAGCTAAACGCTCTGGCTCCTAGCTCTCAGATATATCTTCATCAGCTCCTCCTCATCGACAGTATCAACCTTCAACTGCTTCTTCTCATCTTTGACAATTTGATCCCATACGTCGATCAGAGTAGTCGGATAATGTTGGATCCACGATACATCCCGATTCTGAAGCACTTGACTGAAGAAAGATATGATAATATCTCTGTATTCGTCTAACTCTTTTCGGGATTCGACAAGTTTATGCGTTAGATTCAGAAGCGGATTTAAGAGCAATATCAGCGTTCCCTTCAGCAAGTGCTTCCCTTGCTTTAGCCTCTGCCAGCTTGCCCTCCATACTAGCATTCTTCTTTTCCAACTCAGTCTTTTCTTGTTTAAGGCGAGAACAAAATAACTTCAAGCCGATGTTTTATGACTTAACATCCTCAACTTGTTTTTTCAAGGATGTGAGCTCTTGAATACGAGAATCAAGCTCGGTATAGTAACGTTGCTGCAATTCTTGATGTTGTTTCTTGGAATTCTCAGCATCACACTGCATAAGTTCAAGCTTGGCATGTGTGTCCTCGAGCTCTTTCTCTGTGGTATCTTTGGCCTTTAAGTCATAGTTAGCCATCTGCCACTTATTATCTACATCTGCCAACAGATCGCGAATGATCTTGGAAAGCTTTTGGGAGAACGTACGCATTTCCTTCTATTGTTTATCCACAAAGTCTATCTTAGATTTGACTTACGCCGCCCAATCCGAAGGTACCGACTCAAGTTTCAGAACAAAGTGCATGTTCCCAAAACGATGATCTGGAAACTGCGTCCTCAAATTCTTTAGTTTGGCCTCATTCTCGGAATCAAGTATTAGGGGAATCGTTATGGTGATGTCGATGTTCCGGTATTTGATGGGCATAATTGCCGCACTACTCCTACTTTTCTCCGTGCCCAGATATTTTGCCTTGTCTTTGGGATTAGAATGTTTCCTCAACGGCTTCTCTTGGGAGTGAGAGTCTTTTGGGGGAACCAGAGCTTTAGGAGGGAATTTATCTCCCGTGGGCTAGCTATGATAACCCTTGTATTTCTCCGAATCTGGGTGGTCTGGAGAGCGAAAGCGGGAAGATCGATGGTGGTGAGGCTGATAAGGCCTCATTTGGTCTCTCCCGTGGCTTTCCCGGCGATCATGTTCAGTGTCGGAGCCATACCGGGGAATGCATGCACGAACTTCTCTGGGATCATATCTGTGGTGAATCATCCCTCTTGCAGGTCAATAGAAATTGGTATTCGAGCCAAAAAAACAATGTAACACACGAAAGATGTGACGTGCACCATTAATGTGGTGTGTGTTCTAAGTGATCCCCCGAAAGACTAGAGCCCGAAGTGATTACCAAGTTTTCTTGTAGAATTTATATTACTTTGAGAAAACGTTTTAAGGATTAACTTTTTATATTAAACGATCTCAATGCAATAGTACAAAACTATATTTTCTAATATATATATATATATAATAAATAAACCAAGTGCTTTAGAAACTATTTTATAAATTTGTTTTCCCTAAAAATCAAGTATTTTCAGTATATATATATATACATATAAACTAAACAATATTTAGACCTTCAACTATACGAGAACGCGAATTAAACTACGTAATACATCACGTGGTATGAGATAAGTAGATTAATTATATCAGTTAATTACAGACTCATCGATCGAAGTAAATTACTGAATATTGAGTGTGAAGTGGGTTGTCTCATAGTGAAATAACTAGAGAAAATATATGATATGGGACATATCGTTTTCACTTCTTTGGTTACTATTTGGAATTCTGTGGAACATTATGTGATGTTGTTGGTGCTAGTACTTGGACCGGTGGGTCCTAAATACACTAAAATATATGGTTGGTAGGCTAAACATTGGACTGGTGGGTCATAAAGTTATATTTGGTGATAGTTGAGACTGGTGGGTCTATATTGTATAGTACTACGCGGGTTGAAACTGGTAGGCTATGTACGGGACTGGTGGGTCCTATATTATTTGTTGGTTGGCGATTTGGACATCCTAAATTTATCGCTGATGGGAAAATTGGACTGGTGGGTCCAAATGTTCTTTTTTAGTTGCTTTATGATGTTTCTTAGTTTATTCCATGTCTTTATAGATTTGGATGTTCTCACCTAATTAGTATGATTTGGATTTATACATCTCGTTAGTAGGAAAATAGTAGTGAGGTATTAGGTGGTATCATTCATTAAATTAAAACCCTTATTGAGTTCAAGCTATTTTATGGTGTTAATAATGGTGTTCCTTGTGTGTTGTGACACGGTATGCCGTACCATTATGTTCCTTTGTAAGGATTAGGCCATTTGTGTGTTGTGACACCCCACGTTCGTTAATGTCAGTTTTAAGAGAATGCATTAAGTTTCGTGAAGCGCAATAGGTAAACAACAACTAAATTTACAAGATAGATACAAATAATGCTGCGGAAAACTTAAAACTTTTATTAATCAAGAAAGCATCATTTCAACCTAAATTACAACATCATATTTTTCTCAAATACCAAAAGCAATCAGTCTCATAATAAGAGTAAGAAAAACCATAACAATATCCCTCAAGTTTCACTACAAATAACATAGATGTATAAACGGCAGAAAGTACAAAAAATGAGAGCTGTCCAAGTCCAAGCAAAATCACAATCTCAACTACTGACCACTCCCACTCTGAGAAACTGAGGGTAGGGGAGAGGAAGAGGAAGAAGGGAAATAAAAAGGGTCAGACATAAAGTCTGGAGAGTTCCAATAATTTTTAGCATAAGCATGTGAAAGGGTGTCAAGATAGATTAATAATACTAGAAGAGAAAGTACAGTAAAACATGTATATACATACGAGGTAAACGAGATGACAAAACAAGACAAAGGTAGATTAAACTTCTCATTCATACCCAAGAATCAAGTTAACTACACCAAACTACTAGTATTAACAAGATTAGTGTTACCCTAATTACTACTCATGCGATCGGCTCCCTATTACCCGAATATCCTGTGTTAGCCCCGACAGTAGGGTGTATCAGTCCTAACCCAACAACTTATAGATCATAGACCTATTAGTAGGTTTTACAACGTCTTAGTTTCCCATAGTCGAACCTGTGCACGCTCATGACTCTGCCGGAACACGCCCGTACCCACCCCGAAACCTAAAATCTCTTATAATCCAGTTCAGTAAAGCGTTCTATGGCCCCTACCTAGTGTGAGGCCCCTACAGAGATACCAACTAGGATACTAACTGATATGGTTTCCACAAAACTTGACACAAGCCACCCCCTAAGCTTGAGTGTCCTGAAAACCTGATACAAGCTACTAGACTTGGGACCTCTTAGCTTATTAATTAACAGGTGTAACTTAGCAGGTTTAAGTTCATTAATAAGCCTGGTTGTAAAATGGCATTTATCTAAATGTTATTGGTGTACAACCCCTTCCCTAAGAATCACCTACTCGAATGTATAATAAGACTTATAGTGATTCATTTTACTTAGTTTTTACATCTGGTACTCATGTATTCTTACGTGTCATACTTAATCTTACATTAAGTCCAAAATAACCGTTTAACACGTCGCACGTTCTTCCTAACATGTAATTAACCCAATCCAATAGATTAACATGTAACTTACCCAATATAATAAATAGATTATTAACATGTAATTGTCCCATTTTTACTTTCTTTAATGTAATTAACCTAAATCTTATGGCCAAAGGTTCCAATATACAATATTCCCAATTTTCTCCATTTAAATGACAATATCTAATTATTCCAATTTATGTCCTTTATACGCAATCAGGGATAATAGCCTAGGCTTTGAATAGCCTACGTTCAACGTAAATAAAATGGAAAAAGGGAGAAAATAGATTTCAGACTGAATAAAAAGACATATAGAAAGATTGTAAATAAATGAAAGGCATAATAGGGATAAGAAAGATGAAAGTACATAATTTAACTGTAGATATGAATAAAAGAACATGTATGAACATATATAGGAATTACTTTAAGCACTGTTTAATTCAGATCCAGCATTTATTACTATAAAAAACCTTTTCAAATAACCATATCTAAAAATGACATGAAACTCACAACGAGAATTAGAGAAGAAGAAGATATCTCCTTTTGATATGTCTACGTCGATGTAGAAAAAGTCCACTTTAATGTTTTATTGTTGTAGAGCAGTCCAAATTGTCCCTGCTATTATATATTTGGACAACACCTCAGTATTTCTATGCATATATAATATTCCCAGAAAAAGGTTTAGAGGAAGGAGGATGAATAATTTGTGTGTAGAACAAATGATGTTGCATGCCTTTATATATGCTACCTAGGAAATCTACTACCGTTAGATATTAGGGTTTCAATCTTAGCCATACACGTTATGTTGAGTCAGCGAACGAACGCAATATTAAAAAAATTCAGGTTCAATACTCAGAATCCTCCCAGTAGTTTGATGGATCAACCCACCGACATACTGTGTTGACCCATGGGTAGACCCCTCCTATACATGGGTTGACCCAGGCTTGGGTTGGGTCGTCCAACAACCACTATATTTCTGCGTTAATTCCGCTTTGAATTATTTTTAATATTTATATATAACCTCCTTATATATACAAACTTCTTATGTAACAACCCGTGAAATCTGGGCCAGTTTAAAATTTTTATTTTGGCAATTTTAGCGAATTTCGAATATTTAAAATAGATTATTTTAAATAAAAACAACGAGAAATTTATTTTGAATATAATTCGAACGTATATATTATATACGTCGTCGTTAGAATATAAATAATTATATATATAATTATAAAAGGAATTGAAAATGGCGCGGTAGTTCGATAATTCGATATCAAACTTCAATTGAATGTACCGGGTGCAAAACAAACCGGATTTTAGTGAAACCAAAAGCGTTAGGATCTAATTGTGAATATCTTTCCAATGAATCCGAATAATCAAGATTTCATAGCGGAAATAGAAAAGATATGATTTTTAAAATAGAAAAGATATGATTTTTAAAATAGAAAAGATATGATTTTTAAAATAGAAAAGATTAGATTTTTGAAATAGAAAAGGCGAAATCTTTATATTTGAAAAGGCGAAATATTTATATTTGAAAATAACGAAGTAAAAATTCGATTTTTATATATTGAATAGCGAAGTAAAAATTCTATTTTTATATATTGAATAGCGAAGTAAAAATTCGATTTTTATATATTGAATAGCGAAGAAAAAAATTCGATTTTTATATATTGAATAGCGAAGTTAGAAATTCGTTTTTTTTATATTAGATAGCAAAGTAAAAATTCGATTTTTACATATGTAGAGAATACGGGCTACGAAGATGACAAAAAGGCGAGAACGACGAAGGTTTCCGCAAAAGAAGAGCCGTGGAGTTTGGATAGCTATTGGTGAGAATTTCTCACTCTTCAATTTCTTTTTCTAGTTATATATATATACTAGGATGCAGACGGTGTTTAGTAGCACCCGACACCCGTCATCCACAGACCATGGATGGCTTGTTTGTTAAATTGTTTGGTTGTGTAGTTGGTTAGATTATTTGGTTTGAATTGAATTGTTTGTTGAAATGAAATTGATTTGATTGATGTGTGAATGGCGTGGGCCTTCACTAGACCGGGGATAAGGCTAGGTCTTGTCCCGTTTCTAGTATTGTGCCGTTATGCGGCCGAAATTTTCTAAAATAAGTTAGAGAAATAAAAATACCATTTTTACTTTGTAAAGGGACTGAATAGAATTTCATTTGTTGAAATAAAATAAAATATTTATATAGTTAAAAATATTATATCATTAAAAATATATTTTTTAACGTGATTGTGAATAAATAAATATTCATTTACAAACCGGACGGTTTGTTTATGTACACTGATTTGACTGACATTGATTGGGACGATAAATTTTACACATCGTCCAACTGCACAACTAAAATCTGTGTTTGATTGTTTGAAACCCCACACGGGTGTTGGGATGAAATTTGAAGTTCACTCATCCTGATTGATTAAATAAGTCGATCGATAGATCGACAGGCTGTTATAAGCGTTAGATATCTATATTTGATGCTTATACAGTCTAGTGCACTTTGGATGATGGTTGATTATTTATCGTTGCTATTACATACATGTGTTGTATGGAATCCATATAATTAACTTTATATTGTAATTGATTGGGCCTCATTCCAATTTAGAAAATAAAGAATATTATAAAATAAAGGTTCATGTGTTGACAGTACTCATCCATTGAGATTAGTCATGTGTTGAACGAAATATTTTAATAATAAAATTTACATCTTTATCAATATAAAATAAAGGTTCTTGTGTTGACAGTACTCATCCGTTGAGATTAGTCATGTGTTGAACGAAATATTTTGATAATAAGAAATATTTGAAATAGAAATATTTGAAATACGAAATATTTTGATAATAAGAAATATTTGAAATAGAATATTTGAAAATAAAAATACACGAAGCCGTGTTGATTAGATTGACGCCATTTTGACGTGAACGATATTTATATCGATTTTACTCATTTTAAAATGAATATTGAAAAGTGATTTCGTAATCGAATATTTTGAAATGAAATTTGAATTGAATATAAAACGATTTCGAAATGAATTGAATAAAAAACGATTTCGAAATGAATTGAATATAAAATGATTTCGAAATGAGTTGAATACAAAACGATTTTGAAATGAATTGAATATAAAACGATTTCGAAATGAATTGAATATAAAACGATTTCGAAATGAATTGAATATAAAACGATTTCGAAATGAATTGAATATGAAACGATTTCGAAATGAATTGAATATAAAACGATTTCGAAATGAATTGAATATAAAATGAATTTGAATTGAATTGAATAGAAAATGAATTCGAATTGAGTTGAATAGAAAACGAATTTGACTTGAATAGAAAACGAATTTGAATTGAATTGAA
Source organism: Allium sativum (assembly GCA_030737875.1). Lineage (NCBI taxonomy): Eukaryota > Viridiplantae > Streptophyta > Magnoliopsida > Asparagales > Amaryllidaceae > Allium > Allium sativum. The sequence goes on from CM060913.1 coordinate 44,041,598, forward strand.
TAGAAAACGAATTCGAATTGAATTGAATAGATAACGAGTTCGAATTGAATTGAATAGATAACGAATTTGGAAAACAATTTCGAATTGAATTGAATACAAACCAAAGTCGAATTGAATTGAATATAGAATGAATCGAGATTTGAATTTGAATTGAATAGAAATGAATTCGAATTGAAATCAATTGAAGTGAATTTAAAGCGAATTATATGGAATATTCAAATTTGATTCGAAATTGAATAGGAAGTTGAATTTGTTTTGAAAACAAAATTAAAACGGTTTATAAAATTCGTTTTAAATAGAAATCGACGAAATATATATTATATATATAATATAATGGCCTAAATAGAACGCGTCGCGCCGCGGCAGTTCGTGAATTTCGACCATTTATTTCAGGCGGACATTACGGGAGATCCGACCGTCGGATTCTCCAAAAACTGGAACCGTTGGGTTCATATCGAAAAGAGCTTTCTAACGAATATTAGAAATTTGAAATCTATCAGTTGGATTTGGAGATACGTCCAAATCAAATTCAGAAAAGGTCACTGTAAGTGCAGTTCGATGGCCGTTGATGGAAATCGACTATACGGGCCTTGATAAAATTATTTAAAATATCAATAATTTGTGTAAAATCATAAGAAATGATTTGGAAAAAATTGGGATGACAAACTCCATATTTGAAAAGATAAAAATAGATTTTATCGAAATGAACTAGTTTAGAACTAAGTAACAACCCATTTATTTTTAAATAAATAAATTGGATTTGAAATGGGTTTTAAAAAAAAATTGATTTGTAGGTTTATCATGAACGGTGTTTTAAACAACACTTGTTCTTTAACCCGATAATAAATAGAATGTGATTTGGGTTTATCGTGAACTGTGTTTTAAATGACATTAGTTCTTTAACCCAGTGAAAGGAGTTTTAACGAATCCGCAATTAGATTGAAATGTGAATTGATAATTTAAATTATCAAATTTAGAAAGTGAGCGAGAATGGAGTATCACCAGGTTTTTTCTTCAAGGGATGAATAGGTTGGGATTGGGAAATAAAATAAATAATTACTTTGGTGTGGTTCGCTAATCTCGACTAGTTTGGAAAACCATAATTTGGTTTGATATGACATCCAAAGGAAGATTAAAGGATAAATTTTAAAGAATTTATCTTGGATAAAATTAATGGGAACCTTTCCCTAAGAATGTGATTTTGTGAATAAAAGAACATTCTAAATTGGAATGAGGCGTATGTTGAGTTTGTGTAACATTTGTTTTTAATATACGCAGGTTGTTCGGAAAGTCCGGGTTTATACCCATTCTGAATAACCGATTCGACGATATGTCGAAGATGAAGACGGTGGTTGAAGACCGGAAGTCTTGACATCGTTTGGGTAATTACTGATGATCTTGATTGGGTTGTACACCCAAGATGAGGGAATCAGTTGGTTGTCGTCCAGACGTACTTGGAGATGGATGGATATGCGAGGAAAGTGCCTCCGGTTTCGTTCAGACCCAGAACGAACTTGTAAATGGATTGTGTGTCTGACATTGGATTTTATTCTGTGTTGATTGATTTCTGTTAAATATATATCTGTTTGGCGGCGGAGAATTTATTCTCTTGCTTAACGCCCTTCTCTGAGACGTACGAGCTTAGAGGTTATATATCGATAGATATCAATCGCATGGCATGAATTGCCTGTGTGGCACGCTGAGTTGCATGGATCAAGGCTTCTGTTGAAAAGCAAAGTCTTGTGGTTGATGATCAAAGCACAGCCTACGTGGCAGCTTTGTGTATAACGTGAATTCGCGAGCCTCACACCTCGGTATGAGTCAAAAACGGGATACGGACTGCAGGGAGAGCACGACGTTTCTTTCTAGCTTTGGTGGTGTCAGTGACTTACCAGCCCTGGCATTTATATACTTTTCACCTATGTGGTTGTTGGATGAGGCGCCTCGATTTTAGGTCTGTAAGGACCGGGAAACGTGTGTTCAGGAATTGCCAATCCTCTAACGTAAGTGAGGACCGGCCCTGAAGATCCAGGGTTGCCCAGAGTGCGTAGCCTTGAGACATTTGCTAGAGTGTCTCGAAAGCGGAGAGGAGCTTGCCCCTTGCCTCGACTCATGATGGAAATCCAATTTCCAATACGTGTATTACGGTTTTAATTATAGAACTAGTATGACAACATGATATATGGTACCCATGCCGTCTATGATTTATATTTATGATTGAAATTGTTTTGACACTATATACTTAATATAGTGTCAAATGATTCGTTTTAAACGTATCAAGCATGTTTGGCTATTATAAGGGAAAGCCCTATCCTCCGGCTTGCGTTGCATTGTGTGATGGGACCTGGGTCTTATAATAGCTTCATTTTTTGAAAAAGCATTGCGTTGTTTATTCTATGCACTGGTATTCTTGGGAGGAAACCCGTTCCGTGTTATATGGCGTGGTCTCTTGGATTACTCTCTTTTAAAATTGAATTAATAACTGTTTTAGTTCTCACACCAGTCACATGACTGACCTGGAGTTTATTGTTTTAACCTAAACTCTGGGTGCCCCCATTCTCCGCACGGGCAGCTAGTAGTTTTGGTTTTGCAGATTTATATTCACAGGATCCTGGTTTACAGCTGGAATGATATCTGGAAAGCTCTGTATCTGTATATCACCTTCAGTCGTGCTTTGTATTATTTTCCGCTGCTATGTAATTTATTGTAATCTCTGATATTTATCGAATGTAATTTATTCAATTATACTCTGTATATTCTTGTATTCTGATGGAATTGTTGTAATAACAATGAAATGTTCTTCCGTCTGTGTCCTGATTTGTCCTGTTCTCAAACGATCAGGGGTTTCAAATGGTCTAGATCGGTTTAACGACTGATTCAGATCGAGCGAAATTTCAGGCCGTCACATTTGGTATCTGAGCTTTGGTTTACAGAGCTCGAGAACAAGACACATTAGAACCATACGATAGAATTCATCAGATATTGGATTAGTAATATCCAATTAGAATGACTCGTTAGAGATAGGATCAGTATTATCCTAGAACGAGTGTGAAGAGTATATTTTTCAAATGAAAACAATTTTGTTTTTAAAATTTAAATCGTTTTATATGTATTTGAATAATTTCTTTATTTTGAATTTGGACAATCCAATATATAAAGATTTTGCATATACGCGTCATGAACGTATATTCGAAGTTTTAATATGTTAGATAGATATAGAATCACATTCTAGTCGCCCGGACCTGATTCTGATGATTGACGCGTCATCATCAGTAAATATTTTCGTGTTTCGAAGGTGTGATATCTATATATTTCCATTAGACTGGTGTGAGAACCAAAACTTATATACATAGATTTATTTGTTGTGATTTGGCATCAAAACATGATTTTCTGTATATATATCAAATTTATGAATTTGAAACGTTAGATTCACTAATTGATTGGTGTTTGTGTTGTTTGTTTAATTGTTTGATAATTTTGAACCATTATGCCTAATAGCATCAAATATTGAATATTATTGAAAATTAGTCGCATTTGCTTGCATATACATGTATATCATTGAACAGGTCATAGCAAGGAGGCTAGAGCAGAGAATAAAATTTGTTTGCCTGACAAATAGGTACATATTTACTATAATTTACTGTTTTGTTTGGGTGATGATGATTTTATGAGCCTATTGGCTAGCCGCTTGGCTTTTTCTTTTTCTTTTTGAGATCAGAAGGCCTGTATGGCAATTTCGGGATTTTCCCGTGGCTCCCGGTGCAGGGGAGGTTATGGCGAAATTTTTCGAAAATTTAGGGTATTAGCCAAATTTTTCAAAATTTGAAAATTCTCAGAAACTGAAAAATTGGAGAATGGAAGCCAGATCGGACGTAGAGTTGATTAATCAAACCACTTTCGACTTTGTTCCTTTTCGAGGACGAAAAGTTTTAAGTGGGGGAGATTGTAACAACCCGTGAAATCTGGGCCAGTTTAAAATTTTTATTTTGGCAATTTTAACGAATTTTGAATATTTAAAATAGATTATTTTAAATAAAAACGATGAGAAATTTATTTTGAATATAATTCAAACGTATATATTATATACGTCGTCGTTAGAATATAAATAATTATATATATAATTATAAAAGGAATTGAAAATGGCGCGGTAGTTCGATAATTCGATATCAAACTTCAATTGAATGTACCGGGTGCAAAACAAACCAGATTTTAGTGAAACCTAAAACATTAGGATCTAATTGTGAATATCTTTCCAACGAATCCGAATAATCAAGATTTCATAGCGGAAATAGAAAAGATATGATTTTTAAAATAGAAAAGATATGATTTTTAAAATAGAAAAGATATGATTTTTAAAATAGAAAAAAAATGATTTTTAAAATAGAAAAGATATGATTTTTAAAATAGAAAAGATTAGATTTTTGAAATAGAAAAGGTGAAATCTTTATATTTGAAAAGGCGAAATCTTTATATTTGAAAAGGCGAAATCTTTATATTTGAAAATAACGAAGTAAAAATTCGATTTTTATATATTGAATAGCGAAGTAAAAATTCGATTTTTATATATTGAATAGCAAAGTAAAAATTTGATTTTTATATATTGAATAGCGAAGAAAAAAATTCGATTTTTATATATTGAATAGCGAAGTAGAAACTCGTTTTTTTTTATATTAGATAGCAAAGTAAAAATTCGATTTTTACATATGTAGAGAATACGGGCAACGATGACGACAAAAAGGCGAGAACGACGAAGGTTTCTTCAAATGAAGAGCCGTGGAGTTTGGATAGCTATTGGTGAGAATTTCTCACTCTTCAATTTCTTTTTCTAGTTATATATATATATATATAATAGGATGCAGACGGTGTTTAGTAGCACCCGACACCCGTCATCCACAGACCATGGATGGCTTGTTTGTTAAATTGTTTGGTTGTGTAGTTGGTTAGTTTATTTGGTTTGAATTGAATTGTTTGGTGAAATGAAATTGATTTGATTGATGTGTGAATGGCGTGGGCCTTCACTAGACCAGGGATAAAGCTAGGCCTTGTCCCGTTTCTAGTATCGTGCCGTTATGCCGCCGAAATTTTCTAAAATAATTTAGAGAAATAAAAATACCATTTTTACTTTGTAAAGGGACCGAATAGAATTTCATTTGTTGAAATAAAATAAAATATTTATATAGTTAAAAATATTATATCGTTAAAAATATAATTTTTAACGTGATTGTGAATAAATAAATATTCATTTACAAACCGGACGGTTTGTTTATGTACACTGATTTGACTGACATTGATTAGGACGATAAATTTTACACATCGCCCAACTGCACAACTAAAATCTGTGTTTGATTGTTTGAAACCCCACACGGGTGTTGGGATGAAATTTGAAGTTCACTCATCCTGATTGATTAAATAAGTCGGTCGATAGATCGACAGGCTGTCATAAGCGTTAGATATCTATATTTGATGCTTATACAGTGTAGTGCACTTTGGATGATGGTTGATTATTTATCGTTGCTATTATATACATGTGTTGTATGGAATCCATATAATTAACTTTATATGGTAATTGATTGGGCCTCATTCCAATTTAGAAAATAAAGAATATTATAAAATAAAGGTTCATGTGTTGACAGTACTCATCCGTTGAGATTAGTCATGTGTTGAACGAAATATTTTAATAATAAAATTTACATCTTTATCAATATAAAATAAAGGTTCATGTGTTGACAGTACTCATCCGTTGAGATTAGTCATGTGTTGAACGAAATATTTTGATAATAAGAAATATTTGAAATAGAATATTTGAAATAGAAATATTTGAAATACGAAATATTTTGATAATAAGAAATATCTGAAATAGAATATTTGAAAATAGAAATACATGAAGCCGTGTTGATTAGATTGACGCCATTTTGACGTGAACGATATTTATATCGATTTTACTCATTTTAAAATGAATATTGAAAAGTGATTTCGTAATCGAATATTTTGAAATGAAATTTGAATTGAATATAAAACGATTTTGAAATGAATTGAATATAAAACGATTTCGAAATGAATTGAATATAAAACAATTTCGAAATGAATTGAATATAAAACGATTTCGAAATGAATTGAATATAAAACGATTTCGAAATGAATTGAATATAAAACGATTTCGAAATGAATTGAATATGAAACGATTTCGAAATGAATTGAATATGAAACGATTTCGAAATGAATTGAATATAAAACGATTTCGAAATGAATTGAATATAAAACGATTTCGAAATGAATTGAATATAAAACGAATTCGAATTGAATAGAATAGAAAATGAATTCGAATTGAGTTGAATAGAAAACGAGTTTGATTTGAATAGAAAACGAATTCGAATTGAATTGAATAGAAAACGAATTCGAATTGAATTGAATAGAAAACGAATTCGAATTGAATTGAATAGATAACGAATTTGATTTGAATTGAAAACAATTTCGAATTGAATTGAATACAAACCAAAGTCGAATTGAATTGAATATAGAATGAATCGAAATTTGAATTTGAATTGAATAGGAATGAATTCGAATTGAAATCAATTTGAAGTGAATTTAAAGCGAATTATATGGAATATTCAAATTTGACTCGAAATTGAATAGGAAGTTGAATTTGTTTTGAAAACGAAATTAAAACGATTTATAAAATTCGTTTTAAATAGAAATCGACGAAATATATATTATATATATAATATAATGGCCTGAATAGAGCGCGCCGCGCCGCGGCAGTTCGTGAATTTCGACCATTTATTTCAAACGGACATTATGGGAGATCCGACCGTCGGATTCTCCAAAACCCGGAACCGTTGGGTTCGTATCGAAAAGAGCTTTCTAACGAATATTAGAAATTTGAAATCTAACGGTTGGATTTGGAGATACGTCCAAATCAAATTCAGAAAAGGTCGCTGTAAGTGTAGTTCGATGGCCGTTGATGGAAATCGACTGTACGGGCCTTGATAAAATTATTAAAAATATCAATAATTTGTGTAAAATCATAAGAAATGATTTGGGTAAAATTGGGATGACAAACTCCATATTTGAAAAGATAAAAATAGATTTTTATCGAAATGAACTTGTTTAGAACTAAAGTAACAACCCATTTATTTTTAAATAAATAAATTGGATTTGAAATGGGTTTTAAAAAAATTTGATTTGTAGGTTTATCGTGAACGGTGTTTTAAACAACACTTGTTCTTTAACCCGATAATAAATAGAATGTGATTTGGGTTTATCATGAACTGTGTTTTAAATGACATTAGTTCTTTAACCCAGTGAAAGGAGTTTTAATGAATCTGCAATTAGATTGAAATGTGAATTGATAATTTAAGTTATCAAATTTAGAAAGTGAGCGAGAATGGAGTATCACCAGTTTTGCTCCAAAGAGATAGTTAAATCTTTAATTAGATTTGAACGTGAAATGGTAATTAATTTTACCGATAACACTGTGGTATTAGATATGGAGTATTACCAGTTTTTTTCTTCATGGGATGAATAGGTTGGGATTAGGAAATAAAATAAATAATTACTTCGGTGTGGTTCGCTAATCTCGACTAGTTTGGAAAACCATAATTTGGTTTGATATGACATCCGAAGGAAGATTAAAGGATAAATTTTAAAGAATTTATCTTGGATAAAATTAATGGGAACCTTTCCCTAAGAATGTGATTTTGTGAATAAAAGAACATTCTAAATTGGAATGAGGCGTATGTTGAGTTTGTGTAACATTTGTTTTTAATATACGCGGGTTGTTCGGAAAGTCCAGGTTTATACCCATTCTGAATAACCGATTCGACGATATATCGAAGATGAAGACGGTGGTTGAAGACTGGAAGTCTTCACATCGTTTGGGTGATTACTGGTGATCTTGATTGGGTTGTACACCCAAGATGAGGGAATCAGTTGGTTGTCGTCCAGACGTACTTGGAGATGGATGGATATGCGAGGAAAGTGCCTCCGGTTTCGTTCAGACCCAGAACGAACTTGTAAATGGATTGTGTGTCTGACATTGGATTTTATTCTGTGTTGATTGATTTATGTTAAATATATATCTGTTTGGCGGCGGAGAATTTATTCTCTTGCTTAACGCCCTTCTCTGAGATGTACGAGCTTAGAGGTTATATATCGATAGATATCAATCGCATGGCATGAATTGCCTGTGTGGCGTGCTGAGTTGCATGGATCAAGGCTTCTGTTGAAAAGCAAAGTCTTGTGGTTGATGATCAAAGCATGGCCTACGTGGCAGTTTTGTGTATAACGTGAATTCGCGAGCCTCACACCTCGGTATGAGTCAAAAAGGGATACGGACTGCAGGGAGAGCACGACGTTTCTTTCTAGCTTTGGTGGTGTCAATGACTTACCAGCCCTGGCATTTATATACTTTTCACCTATGTGGTTGTTGGATGAGGCGCCTCGATTTTAGGTCTGTAAGGACCGGGAAACGTGTGTTCAGGAATTGCCAATCCTCTAACGTAAGTGAGGACCGACCCTGAAGATCCAGGGTTGCCCAGAGTGCGTAGCCCTGAGACATTTGCTAGAGTGTCTCGAAAGCGGAGAGGAGCTTGCCCCTTGCCTCGACTCATGACGGAAATCCAATTTCCAATACGTGTATTGCGGTTTTAATTGTAGAACTAGTATGACGACATGATATATGGTACCCATACCGTCTATGATTTATATTTATAATTGAAAATGTTTTGACACTATATACTTATTATAGTATCAAATGATTCGTTTTAAACGTATCAAGCATGTTTGGCTATTATAAGGGAAAACCCTATCCTCCGGCTTGCGTTGCACTGTGTGATGGGACCTGGGTCTTATAATAGCTTCATTTTTTGAAAAAGCATTGCGCTGTTTATTCTATGCACTGGTATTCTTGGGAGGAAACCCATTCCGTGTTATACGGCGTGGTCCCTTGGATTACTCTCTTTTAAAATTGAATTAATAACTGTTTTAGTTCTCACACCAGTCACATGACTGACCTGGAGTTTATTGTTTTAACCTAAACTCTGGGTGCCCCTATTCTCAGCATGGCAGCTAGTAGTTTTGGTTTTGCAGATTTATATTCACAGGATCCAGGTTTACAGCTGGAATGATATCCGGAAAGCTCTGTGTCCGTATATCACCTTCAGTCGTGCTTTGTATTATTTTCCGCTGCTATGTAATTTATTGTAATCTCTGATATTTATCGAATGTAATTTATTCAATTATACTCTGTATATTCTTGTATTCTGATGGAATTGTTGTAATAACAATGAAATGTTCTTCCGTCTGTGTCCTGATTTGTCCTGTTCTCAAACGATCAAGGGTTTCGAACGGTCTAGATCGGTTTAACGACTAATTCAGATCGAGCAAAATTCCAGGCCGTCACATCTTATTTCCATAACTTTTTCATACTTTATTCGTTTAACACAAACTTGGGGTCTATCTGAACCAGAATCCTGAGACGAACACAACGATAGTGTTGGTTTTACTTAATTCTGAACATTTAATTAAGTAATTACCATTTTATTATCTTTATTATACAATTACAGTGTATTAAACTATGGGGTGTTATGTTATCCTCTCCTTAAAGGATTTCGTCCTCGAAATCTCTAAGTTAAGAAGAATGTTACTATTTAGACCTACACCCATCTAATCAAACATCATCCACAAGCGTCCATTGTCCTTAAAATTTCTAATGCTTGATATGAACATATGCAAAAAGTGTTGTGTGTATGTTCTTAAGCTAATGAGAAAATCACGCGGTCGTTTGATTCAGTTGACCTCCTTAATGCAATGTATGTTTGTGCCATGTATCCATCATGTGTGCACATCCATTCATTAGAATGCAACAACCATATGATAATTCAACCAATTTTTTTCATCCATTGAAAATCAGATGCACATAATTCCATATGCAACATGTAAGTGCTTGAGCTGATCTAGTGCCTAATGTGTGTATATATGCATCCACGGGCATCCACTAACAACCACTAGCAATCATTGAACATAACATGTGTCAAACACATGTTTCCAAACATAGGTTTCTATCCTAAAAGACCGATGATTCAAATGATAGAGATAAACAAATTCAAATTCTAAAGCTAGAAAAGGAAATTAAAACTTACCCCGAAAAAGAAAAGGGTAAGAAGCACGAAGCTTGTCCTCCGGTTCCTATATCGCGTTATCTTGCTCTTCTCCCCATTGTACCTTTACTAACTTTATCTCTGTGTTGCTTAGCTTCTTGTTTTCTGTCTCAAGGGTACATGTAGGAACTCTTCGAACTGGTGCCTCTTTCTTGAATTCAACATCTTCAAGGGTACTTGGCTCCACTACCTTCGCCGAATCATGAAGACATTTTCTCAAATGGGAAATATGGAATACGTCATGAATTCCCGCCAGTCTGTCTGGAAGTCTAACTCTGTAAGCCATTTGCCCAATCCTCTCTACTATGGGAAATGGTCCTACGAACCTTTGTGCAAATTTCCCTATTGAGCCAAATCGAACCACATTACTTAAGGGCGATATTTTGATGAAGATCATATCTCCTACTTTTAATTCCAAGTCAGTTCTTCTCTTATCGGCATACAACTTTTTCCTGTATTGTGCAGCTTTTATCCTTCTTCGAATGAGGTCTATCTTTTCCAAAGTCTCTCTTACCATGTCAAGCCCTAGTAGAAGTCTGTCAGTAGACTTCCACCAACACGTCAGTGATCTGCAAGGTCTTCCATATAATGCTTCGAAGGGTGCCATCCCTATGCTCGACTGATGACTGTTGTTATATGCAAACTCAACCAATGTGAGATGCTCCTTCCAAGTCCCTCCGAAATTTAGTATACACAGTCTTAGTTGATCCTCCAGAACTCTATTAACCCTCTCAGTTTTTCCATTACTTTGAGGGTGATAAGTTGTTCTAAGTCTCAATTGTGTACTTATGGCTTCTTGCAAGCTCCTCCAAAATTCACTAGTAAATATGGGGTCATAGTCACTTACTATGCTTGAAGGTACCCCCATGTAGTTGGAAGATCTCTTTAAGGTAAACTGAAGCTAGCCAAGCTGCTTTCCTTTTGCTCTTGACTGGGATAAGCACTCTTTGTACGTCGGTCCACTATCACCCAAATGCTCGTGTTGCCCTTCCTTGATCTAGGAAGTCCATTAATGAAGTCCATAGAGACGCTCTTCCATTTCCATTGTGGGATGTCCAAAGGCTGAAGTAATCCACAGGGTGTCTTTTGTTCAGCCTTGACCCGCTGACAAGTCAAACATTGGGCAATGAATTTTGCTACATCTTTCTTTATGCCAGTCCAATGAAAAAAAACTCTTCATGTCTCGGTATATCTTGTCACCGCCCGGATGGATAGTCATCTAAGAGTAATGAGCTTCCTATAGCACTGCTCTTAGCAATTTCCCAATTCTAGGGACACACAGCCTTCCATCTTGTCTTAGCCACCTTTTTTTGTCCATAGTATATCTTGCTAGGTGACTAGATGTTTCTCCTTTACCAAGTCTATCCAAGAGACCCTTCAAATGCGGGTCCTCTTGGTGCATAGATCCAATTCGCTCCATGAGAGTAGGTCGCACCTCCAAGGATGCCAACAAACCAAATATAAAATTCATAGATGGCTTAAAATCAAAGGTCGAGATGTACTCCAAGAATTTTCCTTTCTACGAATAGAGGACTCAAGGTCATCCTCTGCCTACTTAATGCGTCCGCCACTACATTACTCTTGCCTAGGGTATAAGCTATCACAAAGTCGTAGGACGCTATGAACTCCATCCATCTTTACTGCCTCAAGTTGACATCTTTCTGTGAGAACAAATATTTGAGCGATTTATGATCCATATATAGCTCAAAAGTCTCTCCAAGTAGATAGTATCGCCAAGATTTAAGTGCGAACACTATTGCAGCCAATTCCAAGTCATGGGTCGGGTAGTTCTTTTCATGAACCCCTAGTTGCCTACTTCCATAGCACACCACCCTACCCTCTTGCATCAGTACGGCTCCTAATCCCGTGCCACAAGCATCTGTGTAGACTGTAAACATCTTGTTTACATCGTGAAGAGTTAGGAAATGGGCTATTTTTAGAGCCCTCTTTAGCATTTGAAAAGCGTCTTCAACATCCATGTTCCAAGCAAAACCCAAGTTCTTCTTTTCAGACTGGTAAGCGGAGCTGAGATCCACACAATGTCTTTAATAAACTTCCTATAATAATCCAAAATCCAAGGAAACTTCTCACCTCCATCGCATTCTTAGGGTCCTTCCAGTCTTGAATTGCAACTACTTTATCAGGGTCCACTGCCATCCCTTCCTTGGTGACCACATGCCCTAGGAACCTTACTTCCTTCCTCCAGAAATGACACTTAGAATTTTTTTTCTTTAAATTGATGTGCTCTAAGTGTACTTAGAATATCTTCTAAGTGTTGGGCATATTCTTCTTCGCTCTTCGAGAATATCATAATGTCATCCACGAACATTACCACAAACTTGTTCAAATACTCCTTAAATACCTGACTCATTAAGTACACGAAGTATGCGGATGCATTGGTTAGCCCAAAAGGCATGACCAACCACTCAAAGAAACCATCAGGAGTTCTGAAAGTCATCTTGTCAATACTATCATCTGCCACTCTAAGCTGGTGAAATCCCATGGCTAGATCCAACTACGAGAAAACTAAAGTGCCAACTAGTTGGTCAAACAAGTCATCAATCCTCAATAGTGGGTGCATGTTCTTCTTGGTGAGTTTGTTCAATTCTCTATAGTCTAACCATAGACGAAGAGAGCCATCAGCCTTGGTTGCGAAGATTACTGGAGCTCCCCACTCAGAAATGCTCTACCTAATGAATCATTTTTACAAAAACTCACCCACCTGTTTGCTGAGCTTCCTCCTCTCCTTAGGAGCTATGTGGCGCACTAGCAATGCGAATGGTTTTGAATTTTTCACCAAGTATATCCGGAAGTCTATCTAACGCCTTGGAGGTAACCCCCTAACCTCGTTGAACACGTCTAGAAATCTGCTAACTATAGGTATTGTTCAAAGATCATCAACGAAAGCATCAAGAGAATCTAGGAAACTAAGCATTACTAACCCCCGTGGGTCAAAAGAAATTTCGAGAGTTATTCCATTGAAAGTAAGAAGTATAACTACTCTTTTTTGACAATCAAGAATGGCACCATACATGGCTAGCCAATCCCTTACTAGAATTAATCTGTAACCAATGAAACCAAGAACATATGCATCGCATTCAAATTGGATGCCCAAAATAGAAATCCTCAAACCCTTACATATCATGGATAAATGAGATGTTCCTCCTATAGGATTTGAGACTATAACGGGATTAGAAAAAAAACTAGTATTTAGGTGTAGATTTTCTACTACCAAGTTGGATACGAATGAGTGAGAAGCACCGGAATCAAAAAGAGTTCTAACAGGATAGTCTAAAAGAGAAATTAAATGTTTAACTGTGACTTTCCTTCCTCTAACTGGTTCACTAGCCGCTAAAGCATTAACTTGCCCTCTATATGTTCTATCTTTCTGTCCTTGTCTCTTAGGACACTGTCCCTTGTATTGTCCAACTTGGCCATTAACAAAGCGATTATTCTTTGTCTATCTGCAATCTTTCACGAAGTGTCCTAAAGCACCACACCCATGACATTTCAGTTTAGTCATTATCTGAGCTTTCTTGGGATTTCCCCCTTTCTTTGAAGTGTTTTTCTTGGGACGCCGTTTCTTTTTCTCTGCATTGGGTTTCTCTTCCTCTGTCTTATCCTCTTTCTTTCCTTCTTTGCCACCTTCTTGCATTAAAACCACAGCAACTAGTCTTTCTAAGGTTGCTCCCATTGGTACATGCATCGGTGCTAAGTCTTGGAGTGGTTGATTCAATCCCTTAGCGAACCTCAAGTCTTTTTTGTGAGGAGTGTTTACCAACCCCAATCAAAATCTTCCTAGTTGATTAAAAGTGTTAACGTACTCCTTTATGGTCATGCTCCCTTGTTTCAAATTCAGAAAGCTCTCCACTTGCATTCCTTCTTCTGCTTGCGATAAGAATCTTGCCTCAAAGGTAGACTTAAAGTTTTCTCAGTAGCTACTTCTAGTCTGGCTTGAACTATTTCCCACCAGTACGAGGCTTCATCCTTCAGTTGCCAAGCGACAAATTGGATTTTCCTCCTATCATCGAGTTTGAACAAGTTGAACACGTAATCTGTTTCTCTTAGCCAATTGTGCGCTCCTATAAAAATTTTAGTTCCATGGAAAGGTTTGCCTACTATTGCACAAAAATCCTTACATAAGTTAACTATAGGAGGAGGAGGAAGCGCTACTGTAGTTGTAGCTAGGGGAGGGATATTCTTTTGTACTCTAACAGGTGTCGTAGATTCTACATATCTACGAAATCTTGTAGGAATGGGAATGCCCTTGGGAAAGTTAGGAGCCCTAAACATACTGAAAAAGACGAAACAAGAATTCTAAAAGAGAATCAAAGGAATATTGTAAATGACTCGAGGGGATTTATTTTTCAAAAAATGTTTTTTTTGAAAATCCTTTATTTTGAAAATGCTTTTTCAAAAAAAATTCTTTGATCTTGTAACTTTAGACTCTAATACCAAATGTAAAACCCTACGTCTGTTAATGTCACTCTTAAGAAAATGCATTAACTTTCGTGAAGCGCAATAGGTAAACAACAACTAAATTCACAAGACGGATACAAATAATGCAGTGGAAAACTTAAAAATTTTAGTAATCAAGAAAGCATCATTTTAACCTAAATTACAACATCATATTTTTCTCAATTACCAAGATCAATCTGTCTCATAATCATAGTAAAAAAAACTATAACAATATCCCTTAAGTATCATTACAAATAACATAGATGAATAAACGGAGGAAAGTACAAAAAAGGAGAGCTATCGAAGTCCAAGCAGAACCACATCTCAACTACTGACCACTCCCACTCTGAGAACCTAGCGGGGGAGAGGAAGAGGAAGAAGGAAAATAAAAAGTGTCAGACATAACCCTGCGCCATAGATGGCCTACAACAACTAAAATCCAAGGTGTTGCTAGCTACAATGTTACCAAAGCTATGCTTGATTTTTGTCTATTGCAACGCATACTTGAATGTGTTAGCATAGATATCAAATTGTGTTGCAATAGTTATAGATAAATTTTAATTACAAAAAAATAAAATAAAAATTACACCTCAGCGATCCACACCATTATTTAAAACAAAATATCATTCGTATGTTCACACCATCAATCCGCGCCTCACCTATTTCTATTTCTGCTTTTATTTTGTTTTAGCTGCCTCCCTTTCCATTTTGTTTCCACCCCAAATATTCAAAATCACCGATCCCAAATTTCCAAAATCACTGATCGCTAATTTCCAAAATCATCGATCTCTAATTCCAAAACAAATGTAAACGGTCTAGGGCATCGCGTCGATACATCTCAGAGCCATGAAAGAAAAAGTGATTCTCAAATCGTCCAATAATAAAAGTCGAAGTCGAATGAACCGATGATTGCAATTTTCTAGGTAGAGCTACGAGCCCATTTCCAGGGCAATCGATGCGACATCGGCAAGCGGATCCAGATTTTGATAATTCACAATATTATTGAAGTCGAAGGTACTAATTTGCGTCTTTAATGCTTTAAATATTTGATTGTTGAAGAACTTAGGCCGTTTACTATTGAGTAAAGTTGTTGTTGTGTAATATTATAAAGAGTGATAATCTGAATCTGATTTGGGAAATGAAAACTAGTGTTTTGAATTTGATTTGAAAAATGAAAATTGGTGTTTACACTTTCTGATAAATTGGGACGAAATCATGTTTTGTAAGTTTTTTTAATGGTGTGAGAACGAAGTAATTAACGGACCTTGTGCAATAGTTCAAAACTTAATACGCCAAGCTTTTAAAGCTGTAATTTCTCATAGAAAAGCGCATTAATTGCAATGGTATTATGCATAAGTAATTAGAAGTAAAAGCAAATTCAGTTCTGATATGGAAAACATCAACATAATCAAATATGAAAACTAACAAAGGTAAGTAATCAGGTAAGTAATGTTTCCTGATAAGTAATAGGTAGCGATAGCCATTAGCAATGTTGTTATATTACATCAACGCATTAGAATTAACCAGGTAAGTAATAAATACAATTTAAAATTTTGTAACAAAACAAAAAAAAATCCAGATACAACTAGAACTTTAAAACTATCCTTGGAACTCTTTCATATCCATTTGTAACAAACTTACAAAAAATATTTCCAGGTACAACTAGAAGTTTAAAGCTAGCCTTGGACTCTTGCGTATCCATTTATAAGAGGCTTCACCTGCAAAACATTACTTAAATTCGTGTGCATAGCACTAACTTGCATTTTGCATAGTTATTGAAGCAGTGCTAAATTTAGATAGCTATATTAGGAAATATATCATTTTTTATTAGAGGGTAACTGGGTAACTTCACAAGCAACATTAACAAATGCCGAAGAATTTACGACTATATCGACTTTGTGCGTAGATCAAATCATAACCGACACTAGATGATTTATTATTGTGTTCACTGACATACTGAGCACTATAATTTAACAAGGTGATAATTGTATAGATCTTAAGTAATCGACAATTCAATCCGTGAAATATTCATAGGTCCACAATATCCAACTAATATCAAGCTTCCCTTTCGAACGCTGTAGGGATACATCAAAATGAAAGTTGTTAAACTGACATTCTGGCTTCTCCTTTCGAACACTATAGGGATACAACAAAATGAAAGTTGAAAAACTAGTATCGGCTTTATCTGTTTGTCCTGAGTCTTTAGTCATCTATGCCTAAGTGTCTTCTTTTTTTCATGCATTTTCTTGCATATGAAATAGTATCAAGCGGAACTAGCCTTATGCACATCCTATATAATATTAAGTTATGTATTATTTTATATGCTTATAAGAGTACAAAGTAAAATGCTGACTTTTTTCTAAAATGCTATATTGTGATGTAACTGTAACATTGAATATTTTATACAACTGAAATATTGTAAATTAATCAAACTTTTTATATTACTTGTCGAGATGGGCTTATGCTCTCGACCAGGGGACGAACTGATTGTGGCAAAAAAAGGACCGACAACGGGGAAATGTATACAAAGCTTGCAACAAAGAGATGGCAGTACGGGATAATGGCTGCAGCTGATCAGTGGAGTTGACTACAGTTGGATAAGGGCAAAGTGTGGAAGTGCAATGTTAGGTCAGACAAAGAGTGCAGCTTTTGATGGAGGAGGTGGACTGGCGTGGGTAAAAGGAGGAGCTGAAATGCGACTAGGGTAATAAAATCCATGCTGAAGCCTAGTGCTAAAAGGCGGTGATGAATTTACTTGAAATGCAGGTCTACAGGAAAGGTAATAATTAAAAAGCTTTTCTTTTTTCTTACGATAGGTTCAGTGAATGGTGGTAACTGTGCTGAGCTTGCTAAGCAAGAAGACATTAATGGATATTTGGTTGGAGGTGCTTCTTTGAAGATACACCTAATAAGCACATATTAATATGTTTGCAGTCAGCAACACAATTTGATATTTTGGCTTATGTTTGCAGTTAGTAGCACTATTTAATATTATTAACCACGTAATCGTTACGTTAATAGAGGAGGTGAGGGATCTTTTTCTCAAGAAATTCCACAAGGGTCTGTATACGCAAAGGAGTGAGAATGATAATCGTAGCACAGACATGCTGCATAAGAGGTACTCCTTATGGACCGGGATATTAATATATCTTACTTGGAAACTGTTTGAGTGACAATGTAGTGAGTCTATATATGAGTGAATGTATAATAGTGTTAGTGAGTCTGTATATGAGTGAATTGATTGACAATGTAGTGAATTTAGCTATTTTCTGTAATGAAATCACTAATTCACAAATGGTGTAAACTTGAATTGTTTTTTTCAATGTGAGTTATTATATTTTTTGTTAGTGAAATAGCGGTTATTATTATAATATTATATTATGAAATCTTTGATTAATAGCAGTTGACGTATAATTACTTTTAGCAGTTGTTAAACAAATTTTAACAACTGCGATAAACAGTTGTAAAAAAGGTTGACTTTATTAGGATTGCTAGTTTTAGTAGACATATTACAACTGTTTTTGGCAGTTGTGAAATGGTACTTTTTTTTTGTTGTAGTGATATATGTGGAAACATCTGTACCGATGTTACCATAGGGTCGCAAAGGTGTTGCCTTTGACTCTAAGGCAACGCGGCAAAAGGCCACCCTGAGAAAGTGTCGCCATAGATCATTTTTTGCCTGTAGCAATACTTTCTGGCACTTTTTGTATCACTTCTATGGGGTTGCAGTAGGCCATCTATGGCGAGTGTAAAGTCTGGCAAGTTCCAGCAATTTTTAGCATAAGCATATGAAAAGGTGTTAAGATAGATTAATAATACTGGAAGAGAAAGTACAATAAAACATGTATATACGTACAAGGTAAATGAGATAACTAAAAAAGATAAAGGTAGATTAAACTTCTCATTCATATCCCAAGAATCAACACTACGCCATAAACGACCTAATTCAACGAATTTGCAAGGTGTTACCAGCCAAAATATCCAGATAGCTATACTATTTTGGTCCTACTGCAACGTTTTATATTTACTGTTACCTTAGCCACAAAAATGTGTTGCTATAGATAAACAAGTGTAACATGTTGCAACATTTTGTACAGTGTTGCTACAGTAGACCTTTCCATGTCCTTCGTGGCAATCCGCACCATTTGTTAAAACAATATCTCAGACGTCCATCCACACCATCAATCCAAATCTCACTTATTTCCATTTCCCGTTTTATTTTCATTTACTCACTTTCGTTCTAACCCCCCAAATTTCAAAATCTTCAATCCTTAATTTTCATTTCATTAACCGTCAAAATTTCAAAATCTTCAATCCCTAATCTTCGATCTGGGAGGCACACAACGCCAATCAGTCCATAGCGAAATCATTTATGGGTTTCTGGTGATTCAGTCGTTGTTTCGAAAATAAAGTCGGGGTCATGACATTAGAGAAATTGAGTTATTCAGTGTATTCAACTTCCAAATTCCTGCTGGATTTGTTATTACCGCAGGTTTTGATCATTTTGCATAGGGTAAGAATTTTATTATTGGATTTAAATAGTTAGATTTTGGGCTTTAATTTTGTTTGTGGGTTTGTTGGTACTAACAGTGGTAATCCTTAAATTGTTTTTGTAAGGATTGGTATCAGTTTGATGTAGTTGTAAGGATTTGAGGCTTCAGTTTCGTTTGTAATAATGCACATTTCCGTTCACTATTGTTTTCGTGTGCTAATTCTTCTTTGATTAAACCTGTAAGGAGCACAATATCTACAAGTATCTCCTTGGTTTCATTCGAAACTTCACCATTCTAGTTTTCAACAATTCCTATACTTTGTGTGATATCATCTTGGTTGACATTGTGACTTCCATGTCATGCAGTATGGTTGAAGTTTTGCTTTAGTAATGCATCATGTGGTTCAGGTAATACCATTTCCTCTTCATTCATGACTTTGTGCTCTATTTTATCTTCTATTGTTTGGCAACCAGTCAATTCAATCGCTGTTAGCACATTTCCATGACCCATACTCTCAGCAGCAATAGTTTCAAATGAACCATTCTCTCTAACTATAGTACATTCATCTGACTTTGTTGGATTAACAATATCACTCCTATTAATCTTTTTATCACTCAACACTTTCCCTGGTTATTTTCATCAACATTTAAGTCCTTCATCTTTGCAAGACCATCAACTTCATGCTGTGATAGAGGAATGTCTAACCTATCTACTATGCCAATCCGATCTGTTTCAACTTTTATTTCATTTGTTCATTTGTGGATTTGTAATAAAATGTTAAAATATAAAAATGGGTCTGGTA
Source organism: Allium sativum (assembly GCA_030737875.1). NCBI lineage: Eukaryota > Viridiplantae > Streptophyta > Magnoliopsida > Asparagales > Amaryllidaceae > Allium > Allium sativum. The sequence goes on from CM060913.1 coordinate 44,061,508, forward strand.
GGCCATACCTACGGCTATTATTTTACATTTATAAATAACCCACATCATCATTGCCACAATGATATAATTTTATGGAAGTCTACATGCCTTACCGGTCAATTTCTAAGAGCACTTGGTGCACTACCTGCTAGCAATGGGCCATCCAGAATCACCCAGTTAATGATGATAAATACAATATGTTGTTTGTTCATTGCCTTGTTTCTTGTTCGAGTGCTTTTGTAATTGATCTATATATCTTCTTGAACATGCGTAGTTGTTAAAAAATTAATTCATATACACAAGTATACATGCATATATTCATATTCACATGTATGCGTATATATGTAGTTGATTTGTCCATCTTCGAGTTCAATGACCACTCAATCAATTTATACTTCAATTTCAACAACAGTGGCGGGAAATAAGCATTTCCACCACAAAATTCCAGCGAAGATGAGGACTGTGAAGGTAGGGTCGAATGCGGGGAAGAAGTTTTTTGGTTGCTCCATGTTGCCTGTTAGCATAAATTAGGTATTTTGGTTGCTTTGTCGATTATCTTATTTTTCAGTGATGTTTTAGTTGAGAATTTAACATATATGCATAATGGCGATTTTGGTTATTTTATGTGGCATGACAAAGCGTATGAAATCAATAGCAATGCTGAAATGGAAGAAACAACGGTTAAATTGATGGAAAAAGAAAATACTATATCGCAATTGTTGATGGAAAGGAAGACACTTGAAGACAAGATGTTGAAGCAAAAGCAAAAGAGGGCAAAAGCGGATGAATTTGTGGCTGATATGAAGGTAGAGTTAGCCTTAATGCAAGTTAAATGTGGAAAGCATGAGAAAGGAGAAAAATTCTTTGCAAGAGCTTTAGCTATGTCCTGGATCACGATTGAGATTGTTTTGTGTATACTTATTGCAATGTAGTGCAGTGAAGTACCATCCAAGTGAAATAGCATGTATGGGCAGTTTTTCTTCATAATTTTTTTCATGTTTCGTCTTTTTGGAGTTGTTGATGTTGAATTGTGATGTGTACTGTTATATGTTTTGAAAATGAATCTACAAATGGTGTCTTATGCAAGTGGTGTATGTGATATTATGCAAGTAGCTTTAGTATTATTGTATGTGGTATTATGCAAGTAGCTCACCAAAACAAATTCAGAAATTTAATATCTATAGCAACATTTTTGGATGTTGCTACAGACACCTAAGGATGTTGCTATAGACCTAAATAAGGTTCTATTGTAACAATATTTGTTGTGTTGCCGTAGATAGTCGAAATGTTGCCTTTGAGGTCTGTAGCAACGATGAAAATTGCATCACCATAAAAACGTTGCCAAGACCTATGCCAACATTTTTTGGGCTTGTGCCAACAATTTATTTGAATTGTGTTAGGCCATTTACGGCATTGTGCAAGTTAACTGCACCAAACTACTAGTATTAATAGGATTAGGTGTTACCCTAATTACTACCCATGCAATCGGCTCCCTTTTACCCGAATATCCTGTGTTCGCCCTGACAGTAGGGTGTATCAATCCCTAACCTAGCAACTTATAGAACATAGACCTATTTGTAGGTGTTACAACATCTTAGTTTCCCATAGTCGGACCCATGCACACTCATGATTCCGTCGGAAAGCGCCCGTACCCACCCCCAAACCTTCAACCTCTTATAATCTAGTTTAGTAAAGTGTGCCCTGGTCCCTACCTAGTGCGAGGCTCCTACCGAGATACTAACATGGATACTGACTGATATGGGCTCCCCACAACTTGACACAAGCCACCCCTAGGTTTGTGCCACCATGTACCAGTGATTTAAGAGTCCCGAAAACCTAATACAAACTTTTAGACTTGGGACCTCTTAGCTTATTAATTAACAGGTGTAACTTAACAGGTTTAAGTTCATTAATAAACCTGGTTGTAAAATGGCAAAATGGCACTTATTAAAATGTTACTGGTGTACCACCTCTTCCCCAACAAGCACCTTCCTAAATGTATAATTAGAATTACAGTAATTCATTTTATTTAGTTTTTACATCTGGTGCACATATATTCTTACATGTCATACTTAATCTTACAATAAGCCCAATTTAACTGATTAACATGTCGCATGTTCTTCCTAACATGTAATTAACGCAATCCAATAGATAATATGTAAGTAACCCAAACCAATAGATTAACATGTAACTAACCCAATCCAATGCATATATTAACATGTAATTATCCCATTTTTACTTCCTTTAATGTAATTAATCCAAATCTTATGGTCAAAGGTTCCTATATACAATATGCTTAATTTTCTCCATTTAAATGTCATTATCTAATCATTCCAATTTGTGTCTTTTATACGCAATCAACAGTAATAGCCTAGGCTTTGAGTAGACTAGGTTCAATGAAAATAAAAAGGAAAACGGTGAAAACAGATCTTAGACTGAATAAAATGGCATATAGAATTACTGTAAATAAATTAAAGGCATAATAAGGATAAAGAAGATGAAAGTACATAATTTAACTATAGATATGAATAAAAGAACATGTATGAACATATATAGGAATTACTTTAGGCACTCTTTTATTCAAATCTAACATTAATTACTGTCCAAAACCTTTTTAATAATAAGATCTAAAAATGACATGAAACTCACAACGATACTTGGTGAAGAAGAAGATATCTCTTTTTGATATGTATATGTTGCTGTAGAAAAAGTCCACTTTAATCTTTTACTGTTGTAGAGCAGTCCGAATTGTCCTTACTATTTTATATTTGGGTAGCACCCCAGTAGTTCTATGCATATATATTATTCTTCGAAAAAGGTTTAGAGGAAGAAGGAGGAAGAATAATTTTATGTGTAGAACAAATGAGGTTGCATGATTTTATATAGACTACCTCGGACAATCCACCACTGTTAGATATTAGGGTTTCAATCTTATCCCTACACATAATGCTGAGTCCGTGAACAAACCCACTATTAAAAACAGTCCTGGTTTAGAACTCATAATCCGCCCAGAATGTTAGTGGGCCGACCCACCGACATAAGGTGTCAACCTCTCCTGTACATGGGTGTAATGGCCCGAATTTCCGTACCCTTTGAGTTGACTAACAAAACCACACATCCAACCCAAATGACACAGAAATACGAATCATTAGTAGAAAGAAGTTAGAGGATGAGGAATAGAAAGAAAGAAAAGTTAGAATAGAAGAAAAACGAAGATAACAAATCTCACAGCGGAACGAATAAAATACATTAAATAACATAACTTTTGAAATACAAATCAGTAACTGTATATACATACCATTATCAGAGCACAACAGTTATTCCTTGAACAGTTATGAACACCTATTTCCAGATACAACATAGTACACAGCGGAAATATGATAGTTTATAACTAACTGGTGAAGCCTCCTACTTCCAGCTCTTCCAAGTGAATCTGGAAAATCCCGACTACTTGACTGGCCATACAAATTTGGGCACCCAAGAGTTTAGGGAAAACAAAAACAAAATAAACTCTGGGTTAGTCATCGGACTGCTGTGAGTAAACTCCAATCATTTGTTTAACTTTAAAAATCCTCTCCAAAGAAATAATAATCATAAGACCGATCCACACATAAACACGGATAGTTTTTACCTTACAATAACCCAAAATATTTTTGATATCAAATCTAGTGATATTATAATAATGTCTACATCAAATAAATAGAATCTAGCGGAACACTTGCATCTCACGCTCCATATATAATATAAAACCAAAAACCGCAGGGCTCTTGTTGGAGATTGGATTTCCAACATGACAAGGTATGGAACCACCATCCGATAGTGTATCTCTAGAGGGGAATACACTTGGTTCAACAAGAACATCTTGCAACCCGGCCCATACATGACTGACCACTCATTTCGCTTGAGTGTATCGAATGTATATCACCGACGGTTGGGATCAGCAACCGTTTCCGGAAAAGGACGGTATCGATAGATTAAAAAAGCAAATGGAATTTCTCTAGATAGGTGATTATACACCTTAATGGGAGCGACCCACAGAGCCATGTTTCCTGCCCGATTTTTGTCATTCCCCGGTTGTTGAGGCCTGAGGCTACGATTTCTTATCATTCATTGATAGCACAATCACTTTGAATGCCACATTGTCAGATCCGTAAATCATTAATTGATTTGCACAAATATATTCTGGATATTATGCTAAGAGAATAAATTCTCCGCCACCACATATATTTATACAGACCAACATATGCGATCATTGGAAATAATCTGTCAGACACTCGTCCATACACTTCGTTTTGGGACTGAACGAAACCGAAGGCACAATTTCTATTAATAGAAAAAGTCCTTGCACTTTACTCCATTTTTGATTATCTTCATATAATCTGATTCGCAACGTTACTGCCAATACAGAATGGTTCACGGATAATAATCCAACCGGTCTCTCCATATTGATAACGATGTTGGCAAACACTTCGATAGTCGGTTATTTAACTATCGAAGAAAACAAACATTCATTCAAAGCATCAAACAAATCAATGGGCCATTTAATTGATATTTCATTCATTAATTAAATCACTACTCCATTTCCTTATCAATATTTGTTACCCAAATATTTTCAACAATCAACTTGGCCCTTTTCGCTATTTGGAAAACATTTACATATATCGCCTCCTTTTATTTTCTATACGTAGAAATTATCTTCTATTTATATCTGGAAAACATTCCAATTACTTATCTCTTTCACGCCCGTTCATTTCTACACTCAGGAAATATTTATTTATTATATTTCTAAATTTCCACTTACTTGGGTTAAAACGACTGTTGGGTAAAACACCATTACAACAACCCAAAATATCGCATTCGACTAACTGTTATTCAAACATTTCTCTTCAGACTGGATCTTGCTATTTATCGGTCAAAAATGAAATCAATCAAGTTGGGGGGTATAACTACCTCTCAGACCTTGACTGAAAACATCATTAACTTCAAAACAGACAAAACCACTTACCTCGAATAATCCACATCATATAAAGCCAATTATTCATTTTTAAAACGTGTATATATATATTTATCTTTCTATTACTAGATTTTCGATTTCCTTTTGTTTATAAGATTCTATTTTTAAGTTCGTTTCCTTGCCGGATTCTATATATATTAATATATAGATTTATATTTATCAAATTATCTTAAAAATATTCTGACTCTTTAAATTCCCGAAAAATTTCGCCATAACCTCCTTTGTACCGGTTGATAGTTCAAACCTCAACTCGCCTCTCTAGGCCCTTTCCATTCAAAAAGAAAATCAAAAAGCCAAGTGGCTTGCCGATTCGGCGCATAAAATCTCATATGGAATTTAAAGATGTACCTTTTAGTCGGGCATTTCAATTTATATCTCTTCATATACTTCATTCCAAACCTGCTTAACACGTATCCCAATATTCCCATTTGGTTCATACTCAATCCATTAGTCTTAACCCAATTCACTAATTTATTTTCTAATTAGCTATTTTGCCTATTTCACTTCTTTGTTTGAACATATCATGTTCAAATATAATATCAACTTGCTTATAAACAAATTGAGTTCCAATTTCAATTCAAGTTCCCTTTTCGATTTAGAATATAAATTAATAAATCGAATTCACTTATTCAAAGCCCAATTTCAATTCAAAAATCTCATTAAGTAATTATTATTCAAATTAGTTAATTCTATTCAATAATTAAAAATCTGATTTATGTTTCAAAAATCAATTTATTCCTCCGCTTGAGTTCAGATATATTTTACAACTCAGGTCTGGATTTTTCTAATGTATATCTAAGTTTTATTTGCCTAAAACCCTTATATTTAATTAAATAAACCAATACGGTTTTATGATGGTTATGGCACTGTTTTTCTGAAAATCTGATTTTGACATAACTAAAAATATATTCAACGAAATCCAGATTTTTCTCATCCATTAGAAAACTATTATCTAACTGATCCTGATGGTTCTTGTTTCAAAGAATTCCGACTTAATTTGAGTTCTATATACTCAATTGAAGTTTGAAACGCCAATTTACGAACTGCCACACTGTGGCGAGTTCATTTTAATTATATTAAATGCATAAACATTTATATACAAATTCCAACTCTATTCTAATATATTTTAATATATATTAAACTAATTTTCCCAATTCAACATAATATTTCCAGTTCTATATAATTGTCGATTTTTCCTTACTTGATAATAAATTTATTTATACTTCGATCTTCTATATTTAATTCCAATTCCTTTTATAAATAATTTTTTTATAAAATTTGATATGATCGAATTTCAATTATAAACCCGTTGAATTTTTCTCAATTCAGCTTATATTCCAAATTCCGAAATATAATCAGTCATTTTGTTTCAAAACACTTCCCAACTTACTTTTAAATTCCTATTTGAATTTAAATCGTTCAAATTATCCAAATGATAATTTATTTTACCAAATTTATAACACTATTTATAAATTCAACTTCCTTGTTTCATATATTTAAACAAGTTCCCTTTTCAAATTTCTATTTGAAACTCCATCCCTTTGATATTCCAAATTGCGGAATAAAAACAGTTGTTCCCTTTCGAATGATTTCAAATTTCTATTTTTAAATTCATATTTGAATTTAAATATTTAAATATTCAAATTATCTCTTGATAATTAATTCATTATATTTATAAACACAATTTTATAAATTTCCTTGTTTTATATTTAAACAAGTCTATTTCGAAATCTATTTAAAACCAAAATCTTATTGTGAAATTTCTATTTATAGTAACTTATATATATAACACCCAACTTAATTTCATATTCAATTTAACTTCTATTTAAATAAATTCGATTTAATCGAATTCAAATCATAAATCCTTACGGATTTATTTTAGTACAATTTATATTCAGAACATCAGAATAAATTCCATTGTTTATTTCTTTAAAACGATTTCCCCATTTCTATTTTTAAATACACATTTGAATTTAAATATTCGAATTATCCAAATGATAAATTTTCCACTTTATTTATAAACAATGTTTATAAATTCATTTCAAATCTCGTATTATTAATTTATAAACAATGTTTATAATTTCACTACTTGGTTTATGTATTCAAACAAGTTAATATATTTATAGTCCAATTGAAATTCAAATTCTATTTTAGAAAATAGTTTTCCCTTTTTAAATTTCAAAACCCTATTTATGATATTTTTATAAATTACCATTTAGGCCCAGTGATATTTTAAACATCCAAACTAACCAATTATCAATCACTGGTTTTCTAACACCTCATATATGATGATATATATGAAAACAACAATAATAATATTTTTGAGGAATCCAGTCGGATCCCTCTAACTTGTTTTCTTGCATCCACATACGTTAACCAACATAAATAAAACCCATCCTGCTTCGAGGCCGGATACCGCGGTATAGAAGGTCATCCACTATCAAACGTGTGGCGTATAGGGTCGTCCGCTAATGATGCTGCGGGCATCCGCTAATGGAACCGCGGGAATCTAACCACCAATATATATATAATAGCCAAAAACACCAATCCTAAATAACTAATATATATTTAATAATTAAAATAATATTTCTACGCATTCAAACAATCAACAAACAACATATAAAAAAATATTTAAATTAAATTCAAAAAGTGAGTTTACTCACCGTGATTTAATTTTTGATTCATTTCAATCCAACTTGTCATGCACGATTTATCTTCGTAAAATTTTCAGCTATTTACTGTAATTAATTTACCTAATTACTTAATATATAAATGAATTTACTATTGTCAAATTTTTAATTATCCAAACTTTGATTTTTACCATACCACCTTTCCAAACTGCGACTTCATTTTCCTGCTATAGTTTTCTTCCTTGAATGCATCAATTCTCTCCGTTCATTCCAGTTTGTAATGAACAACTCAACACTCATCTTTTCCCAAAAATAGCTCAACAATCCTATTACTCAATGTCCCTTTATCTTTAACAAAAATCAAAAACCCATCCTTACCAGAACGTTCAACACCTCTGACATGCCAAAACCCCAAAACCCATGCCCATGATCTACTGCTTCACCTCATGATTCACGGTTTCAGAAACTCACTACGAGTCGCGACACTCACCATCCAGTACAGGGCGCAATTGAAATTCAAGCTCGAACTCCACTCATCTTCACCGACATGAGTCTCTTGCCAATACCGCAGCACCTATTATCCCTCTGTGTCATGAAACTCAGCCCCTAGTTACTGTTAAAAGTGGAGCTCCAAAAATCACACTCGAACCCAAACCGGAGGCTTCCAGGAGTATACGATGTTAGTTACGACCCCCAAAACTGAATCGCAACCACTTGAACACCTGACCTCGACTTCGCTCACTCATCACAGTTGAAATCCCTTTCTGAAATCGCACCTGACAAATCCCAATGTCGAATGCTTCTTTCGCATCTTCCAAACTCGATTGCCCCACTGCCACGCCCTCAGCCATGCCCCTCATCTTCTGACTCGATCACTTTCGAATCCCAGCCCTAACCTCACTTTCATGATACCTAAGCGTTGTCGTCACTGCTCGTAAGTCTCGCCTCAAAGTTCGAATCTGATTCCGAGTTCGTTCTCTTTTTTTATTAATGGAGGATTTTGATTTCAGAATTTTTATAGGAAGGAAGCGATCGCTTTTATTTTTTCTATTGAAATAAATTAGTGAAAGGGGGATTGTGTATTTAAAGAGGAGAAGGAGACAAATTTTTAATGTGTGGTCGTCCAAAGTACATGGCAATATCTTTTTAAAGGATTTAAAAAGATTTCGATTTTGATTTTAAATATAATATAATTTAATTTGATTTGATTTGATATAAAGAGATTTTTATCCTTTTTAGACGGATATCGATTTGATTCGAGCCTATCCACAATCGAATATTTCGAGGTCCATTATTCCAATCGAAACACACCAACTGACATTTCTTGGGTTTAACCGCCATTCCAAACAAATTGGGATAGGTCTTGAGGCCTCATTTGATCATCTGGAGAAGATATTAATTTAAATCAATAATTTAATTTCGAAACAATTAATTTCCTGATACTATATTGTTATTATTATCATCTATAATTCAAATAAAAATACATACTGATCATCTGAATTATTTCGGTTTTGTTTTTAATTTCTAATTCAGTTATTAGTTGTTTCCAGTACCACGATTATTTGATATATTCGAAATAAAATGTATATTGATTATAAATTGATAATTCAATATAAAAAAATTCTTTTATATTATTAATTCAATATTTAAATCCTATTAAATATTTAAAATAAATTGTTCGAAAATTCGGGTTGCTACATTCTTCCCCTCTTAAAAGAATTTTGTCCTCGAAATAACTAAGGTAGGATAAATGCTACAAACTCATTACCTTTCAAACTTATGTTAAAACTCAACATTTCATAATTCTGCAACTTTAGTTCTACCAGAACTTTTGGTTTTCATTCAAATTTATTCTGATCAATTTATACATTTCAATCCTTTTAACTTGCTTAAGTTAAATTTAAATTCCCGAAATCAAATCCTTAGGTTTTTGTTTCAAATCATTTTGAAATCATACAAGTATGCATATATTTATAATCTATCAAAAATTCAAAATATTTGAATTTTCAAATCTATTTGTTTTTCTTTCAAATAAATTTCCACCAAAAACTCTTCTAAGGTAGCAATCCATCACTAAGAAACTCGAAAATGAACACTAATGATGCTGCAGTCATCATCAGAAGTATTTTCCAGCCACTGAAGTGAGTTCCGTGCATTATCACTTTCAAAATACATCTAAAATGATTTTTACTCAAAAATCCCTTTCAAAACAAAGCTATATTATTTTAATATATTTCAAAAATATTTTTCAAATCTCCCAGGATTTAAATTCTTAATTCAAATTCTGAATCCAATTTTAATTCATTTCATTTGTATATTTCATTCATATACAAATTCAATTTTGGTTATATATAAACATTCCAATTTTTATAATCTAATTTGATTATAATATTAACAACCAACTCATCCATATAATATAATAATTTTAGAAAATTATTCCTTTTCTATCAAAATAGAATTTTGGGTAATATTATTTCATTTACCTACTTAAAAACAATATTGTGTCAAATTTCTCTGTTCAAGTGTTTAGAAATTCCTATCTACTTTGTGGCGTCCCACGATTCGATCAGAATTCATAAACCACTCAACAGACTAGCCATCACAATAAAATAATAATTTGTTTATATCAATTAACAAATACGCGCTCTCGTATATACACCTAACTCATTCTAGGGTACTACTGACCCTAACTCTAATGAGCACAATCCCACCAAAGCCTACGTATTCGCTCAACCTAAGCTCTGATACCAACTGTAATGGCCCGAATTTCCGTACCCTTTGAGTTGACTAATAACACCACACGTCCAACCTAAATGACACAGAAATACGAATCATTAGTAGAAAGAAGCAAGAGGATGAGGAATAGAAAGAAAAGTTAGAATAGAAGAAAAACGAAGAACACAAATCTCACAGCGGAACGAATAAAATATATTAAATAACATAACTTTTGAAATACATACCCTTATCAGAGCACAACAGTTATTCCTAGAACAGTTATAAACACCTGTTTCCAGAAACAACATAGTACACAATGGAAATATGATAGTCTATAGCTAACTGGTAAAGCCTCCTGCTTCCAGCTCTTCCAAGTGAATCTGAAAAATCCCGACTACTTGACTGCCCATACAAATTTGGGCACCCAAGAGTTTAGGGAAAACAAAAACAAAATAAACTCTGGGTTAGTCATCGGACCGCTGTGAGTAAACTCCAATCATTTGTTTAACTTTAAAAATCCTTTCAAAAGAAATGATAATCGTAAGACCGATCCACACATAAACACGGATGGTTTTTACCTTACGATAACCCAAAATATTTTTGATACCAAATCCAGTGATATTATAATAATGTCTACATCAAATAAATAGAATCTAGCGGAACGCTTGCATCTCACGCTCCATATATAATACAAAACCAAAAACCGCAGGGCGCTTATTGGAGATTGGATTTCCAACATGACAAGGTATGGAACCACCTTCTGATAGTGTATCTTTAGAGGGGAATACACTGGGTTCAACAAGAACATCTTGCAACCCGACCCACACATGACCGACCACTCATTTCGTTTGAGTGTATCGAATGTATATCACCAACGGTTGGGATCGGCAACCGTTTCTCGAAAAGGACAGTATCGATAGATTAAAGAAGCAAATGGAATTTCTCTAAATAGGTGATTATACACCCTAATGGGAGCGACCCTCAAAGCCATGCTGCCTGCCCGATTTTTGTCATTCCCCGGTTGTTGAGGCCTGAGGCTACGATTTCTTATCATTCATTGATAGCACAATCTCTTTGAATGCCACATTGTCAGATCCATAAATCATTAATTGATTTGGACAAATATATTCTAGATATTATGCTAAGAGAATAAATTCTCCGCTACCATATATATCTATACATACCAACACATGCGACCATTGGAAATACTCTGTCAGACATTCTTCATACACTTCGTTTTGGGACTGAACGAAACCAAAGGCACAATTTCTATTAATAGAAAAAGTCCTTGCAATTTACTCCATCTTTGATTATCTTCATATAATCTGATTCGCAACGTTACTACCAATACGGAGTGGTTCACGGATAATAATCCAACCGGTCTCTCCATATTGACAACGATATTGGCAAACACTTCGATAATTTAACTATCGAAGAAAACAAACATTCATTCGAAGCATCAAACAAATCACTGCGCCATTAATTGATATTTCATTCATTAATTAAATCAGTACTCCATTTCCTTATTAATATTTGTTAGCCAAATATTTTCAACAATCATCTTGGCCCATTTCGCTATTTGGAAAACACTTACATATATCGCCTCCTTTTATTTTCTATACATAGAAAATATCTTCTATTTATAACCAGAAAACATTCCAATTACTTATCTCTTTCACGCTCGTTCATTTCTACACTCAGGAAATATTTATTTATTATATTTCTAAATTTCCACTTACTTGGGTTAAAATGACTATTGTGTAAAACACCGTTACAACAACCCGAAATACCGCATTCGACTAACTCTTATTCAAACATTTCTCTTCGAGACTGGATCTTGCAATTTATCGGTCAAAAATGAAATCAATCAAGTTGGGGGGTATAACTACCTCTCAGACCTTGACTGAAAACATCATTAACTTCAAAACAAACAAAACCACTTACCTCGAATAATCCACATCATATGAAGCCAATTATTCATTTTTAAAACGTGTATCTATATATATTTATCTTTCTATTACTAGATTTTCGATTTCCTTTTGTTTATAATATTCTATTTTTAAGTTCGTTTCCTTTCCGGATTCTATATATATTGATATATAGATTTATAATTATCAAATTATCTTAAAAATATTCTAACTCTTTAAATTCCTGGAAAATTTTGCCATATCCTCCTACGTACCAGTCGATAGTTCTAACCTCAAATCGCCTCTCTAGGCCCTTTCCATTCAAAAAGAAAACCAAAAAGCCAAGTGGCTTGCCGATTCGGCGCATAGAATCTCATATGGAATTTAAACATGTACCTTTTGGTCGGTGTAACACCCCACCTCCGCTAGGGTCACTCACAAAGGGAATGCACTAGTTTTGGAGGGGTATTATCGAGATAATATCACAGAATTATCACAAGACAGTACATAAATAAATAATTAAGTAAACAGCGGAAGAATTTATATGCAAAACAGAACTTCATTTTATTCCAAAGTAAACCATGTCTCTTACAAACATTTCAAATAACAACTTCATTACAACTGTCTTGTAATAATAGCCAAAGAAGCATTAACTTAAAACAGAAAAACAGCTTATTCCCCAAGTGCAGTAAAAAGAAGCAGCCATAGCAAACCGTACATGCTGAGCCAAAGCAAGTGATATCCAGGCTAAGAGCTAGTGTGTCCTCCCTGAGAACCTTGGGGGGGGGGGGGGGGGACGAAAGAAAAAGAGGCGAAAGGAAAAGGGTCAGTCATAAAGACTGAGTAAGTTCTAGTGACTTTCAGTGTAAAGACGGTTAAAACATCATGTCATGTATGAACTGGAACTAAACTTGAGAATGGTGTCAAGGTGGACAAGATAGACTAAGGTGATCATGATAAGTCAAGACAAGTCAAATAAAGCATCACATGTTCAAGATTCGTTGCATCGACTATACTAGTATACTAAGTCCATGTCACAAGTTAATCATGAAATAAATCCCACGGCCCAATATCATGAAATGACCCTGAAACGGGGTCTGACCCATGTACGGGGTCCTATGGAGCGATTATCTAGTCGATTGGCTCCCTACAAGTTCTAGCTCGTCAAGTGTCCGTGTCATACGGCTAATCACGAATGTAGTCACCTGTGCTGGGTCCACCTTCGGGTGTATCAGCCCTAGGGTGTCAACCCCTGACACGATTCAAGATGCACAGATAAATCTACGGATACCCAGTGTCTGCCCCGGAATACGTGCACGACCGTAGCCCACCGAACCTACACTGGCGTACCCCACTGCCTTCGTTCACCTCTTACAATCAGCCCAGTAATCGTGCCCCACCCGGCCTAGCCCCAGGGTATCTTGATACATCTAGAGGGTTACTGCTGAAAAGGGTCGTGTCTAGGGTTTCGCCTAACAGATTAGGTCATGTAATTCGTGACCTAACACGCCTAACCGATTAAGTCATGTAATTCGTGACTTAATCCTTTTCCAGTCAAGTCATGTCAAGATGGTTAAGTATGTCATTTAAATTCGTGACTTAACCCACCTACGTGTCATGTCAAGTTGGCTAAGTGTTGTCATTTCAAGTTCATGACTTAGCCCTACAAATTGTGTTCAAGTTGGTTAAGTTGTCTTTTCATGTTCATGACTTAACCCTAATTGGCATTAATTGATTCGTTAATGCACCGAACCACTCACATTGGATCCTATTGTTCGTAGCCACTGGATTTGCCGGGCGGTTCCGGGCAGGTTTACACTACGAACTCAACCCAACCTCGGGTTTCAAGCGCGATGTGACCAACTACCCACATTGGATCTTATTGTTTTTAGCAACTGGATTTGTCGGGCGGTTCCGGGCAGATTTACACTACAAACTCAACCCAACCTCGAGTTGGCCACTTTCTTGTTTTCTAAAGTCATGCCCATGTTCTTATCAGATTCGTGCTATTTTCATAGCATGTTCATATGTCAATTTCGTGCCCAACTAAGGCATGTTTCAAGTCAAGTTATGGAATGTTCAAGTCAAGTTTTCCGTGCCATATTTCATGTTCTACTTATGCCAAATTTCACGATTTATGATTATAATTAACTCAAGTTTTGCCTATTCTACCCAAACGTATCCCCAACGCATATAAACGTACTTCGTTCACAAGCATAAACAATTCAAGAGATAAAGGGGAATAACACCAGACATGTGATAGGCATATGTGACAATTCCAACATCACTTGCATAATAAACAGGCTATAACATATCACATGGTTTCAATACTAACATGATGATAACTTGGCATAATAATGGTTCCAACTTGGTTTAACATGATGATTTCAACTTTACATCATAGGCATAATAAACCTTGCGGGCATAATAATCATTTTATTACAAACATGAAACATTAAAGGCATGGTAATTCTAATAGGCATAGTGGATTCTAATTTAGCATTTTTAACATAATGATTCTCATCTAGCATTATAAACATAATGATTCCAACTTTTCATCATAACCTAGCAATTCCCAATTTGTCATTAATATGATAGGTATATTAACATCACAGGCATAGTTCCATCATAGACATGGTTTAATTAGCATCATAGGCATGGTTTAATCAACATAAAGATTTCAATAAACATAGTGATTCCATGGACATGTATTAGTCCAACTTGCCATACAATTAAGCCCAAGTGATTCACAACCACATCAACATCATGATAAGTTTAACTTGCAACATTAACATAGCAATATTCCCGAATTTTGATTCAAAGTTAAACAATATAAACATGGATTAATAACAGTTCCTAAATCCGGTTTCAATTCATAGCATGTCCATGTTATTTTAGCGTTTTTGCCTAAAAAGTGACATAGAACTTACAATATGAAGCAAGTAATCCAAATCAAAACTTTAAATCAAATAGCCGCAAATCCGTTGTCTAAAGCGTCGTAGTTGTTGTAGCTTCTAGTTGTAGCCTTCAAGAATCGTCCTTCGTCTTCTTTAATTTTGTTCTTTGTATTTTTCATTTAGAGTTCTAAGGTTTAATGGCGGCTGCATGAGGCTAAAATGAAATAGTATGATTTAAGCTAGGTCTTAGGGTCTTTTTATAGTGTTTAGGATTAGTTTTAACCATAGGATAAACCCTAGGATAGATCTGAGCCATCTAAAATCATCACAAGCCCCCAAAACAAGACCCAGGAGCCAAAACAGGTGCACCAGGACGACCTGGCCGACCAGGGAGGTCGACCCCCAGGTCGACGCCCAGGTCGACCCCCAGGTCGACTCTAGAGTCGACCTGGTTGGGGGGAGGTCGACCCTAGTGTCGACCCCCCTGTCGACCTGTCTGGGCGGGATTTTTTTCCCGCCTACCCTGAATTCTGAAAATTTGAATCTGTTTTTTGAATTGAATTTTTCGTGAAACTTTGCGAGGCCATATCTTGATCATACGGACTCCGATTTATGAAATTTCGGACTCTATTTCGCGTATTTTTCCGAGACGAACGCAATGGCGCAACCCGATTTCCCTGATTAAGATTTTAACATTTAATTCTGCCCTGTTTTAAGTTATAACGTGTTGTTTAAAATACGGGTTGTTACATTCTCCCCTCCTTAAAGGATTTCGTCCCCGAAATCTCCAAGTTAGGAAGAACGCATCCTACCATCCATCATCCATCTACTCAAAACATCATCCACAAGCAACCATGGTCCTTAAAAGACTTCTAATGTTTCATGAACACATGCAAAGAGTGTGTGTATATGTTCCTTAGCTAATGCTAATGATCAGGCCTGATTGATCTTCTAAATGCAAAATATGTTTAGTGAAATGAATCCAATATGTATGAAAATTTTTCCTATTATAATTCATAATTTCTACATGAGTGCTCAAACGTTCAATCATATGCAACAACCAAATGATAGCACAACCAAGTTTCCAAAATAAACCCTCATGCATATGCAACATGAAACTGTGTCTGAGCTGATCTAGTGCCTAATGTGTATTCATGCATCCACGAGCAATCACTTGCGACCACTTGCAACCATTCCGCAATCATAACATGTTCCAATTACATGTTTACATCCAAAAAGATTCTACCTATGGTTCTCAAGATAGGATCGAGGAGAGAAACAAGATAAAACAAAGCATCTAGAAAAAGAAGTTAAAGATGTACCCCCAGAAGGTCCGGTCTGCTTCTTAGGGCAGTCCTTGCTGATGTGTCCAGTCTCCCCACAATGAAAACATTCGCCTTGCTTTCTTTTCCTCTTTCTACAATCCTTGGCTATGTGCCCTTCCGTACCACAGAAATTGCATTTCCTTTTATCACGTGAGTTGTCGTTCTTGCCTCCTTTCTCGGAGTCTACCTTCTTATTCTGAGAATCGTTGGGCTTGACCTCTTTCTTGCCCTTCTTATCTTCCTCATACAGAAGGGCCATGTCCACCAAGCTTTTAAAGGTCGCCCCCATGGGCACATGAGTCATGGCCAAACCATGTAGTGGCTCGTTCAAGCCTCGTGCAAAACGTAGCGCCTTTTTCTGAGGAGTGTTGACTAACTCCAATCCGAAGCGAGCAAGCTGATTGAAACGGTTCACGTATTCTTTAACTGTCATATTTCCTTATTTAAGGGCCAGAAACCGTTCCATTTGGAGACTCTCCTCTACCGATGACAAGAACTTAAGACCAAATCTCCCTCTAAAGTCCGCCCAAGTCTCAATGGGCCTAGTAGCGTTGGTGACTTCCCACCAATAAGAAGCTTCCTCTTTCATGAGCCACGCCGCCAACTGCACTTTCCTATTGTCCTCTACCTCAAAGATAACAAACAAGTCTTCGGCTTCCTTCAACCAATTCCGTGCCTCAACAAAAGTCTCAGTTCCTAGGAAATCCTGGACTACATATGGTACGAATTGAAGCATCAAGAATTAGTCATATCGATAAGCACTTAGTCTCGATATGATCAGTAAACATATGTGCCTCCAAGATAGAACAATAAATTATATACAAAAATACGTAAATCATAGAGTTAATCATAGTGATAATATATATTATATATCATACAGTATATATTGAAACGGTTTGGCTAAAGTCTCTCTTAAATTTCAAAATACAAAAAACTCCCTTGGTAAATTAGGTCGTTTTTTAGAAAAATAATCAAAAAGACATCAGCAAAGTCAAAAACTATCAAACTTCCAAACTTAATTCAATACATAATCACCTCCATATTAATGTAATAAAAGAAAAGAAAATGCTTCAAAAACCAAAAAATATTCATATTTCAGCGAAATTCTACAATTTTTTGAAAATTTGCACAGATCACAGTAATTATATCAAAACATTGCCGCTTTCATGCAGTTTTCGCTATTTTGCTTCAAAATTTCAAATTTAGTGCTTACACTTATTTAAACATTATTTTATTGCAGAAAAATCATCAAAAATGCTGGAAATTGCATATAAATAAAGAAATATTTCATATCCAGTAAAATTAGAGAAAAAATGGCAACTATTCCCAAAAATAGCTGACATGTCTGCAATTTTTTTTAATACACTAACGCATTTCTGCAATACACTAAAAAATAGTTACAAATATTCTGCACTTATTTACAATAAGTGCGGACATTTTTGCACTTGTTTTTAGTCCTTCTTTATTACCTACAATACACTATGTGAATACTTGCAGAAATGTCTGCACTTATTCACAAAAAGTGCAGATATTTCTGCAATTTTTTTTCTACAATCTTCTCATAATATTTACAACTTTTTCCCTTATGTAGCAACGCGATAAAGATGCAAAACATGTTGCTATAAAAATATAGATCTGCTTTGAATGGAAACTTACTAAGGGATTCCGTTTAAAACATCTTTGGTTTTAGGGACTTGTCCCTTATATTTAAATCTATATTTGGTATGCATCACATAATATGCACATAAAAATCCATAAAATATAAGATAACAATATATTATAATGAGTATATATATACTACCCAATAAAATATAGGCCAGTCTCAGTGTCCATATATCCATGATTTTTTAGACTGATCCAAGTATTATATAAACAATAAACTGGTTAGACTATATCAAAATCTAAATTATAACATAAGGTGTTTTGAGTATACTGAATAATAATAACGTAAGAAAATATCTTCACAATCTACAAAATATATTAACATCCATTAAGACAGAAACCATAGAGACAATATATATATATATATATATATGGGTAAATCATATTTAAATCCAATAATTCTTATTCAGATTCCAAAGTCATCATTAAAGAGATATCACAATGCATAATTGGACTAAAAATCAATTAATTCCAAATGTCATCCAATCTCTAAAATACAATTCATCCACATCAATAAAATAAATGTCAACACATAAAATCAGAGAAAATACTGACATATGCCTATGAAGGATATAACGAGAAAATAGAACTTAAAAAATGAACAAACATAAAAAATATCATATAATAGAAGTTGGAGATATGCCAAAGAATTGTATTACAATGTATGTGAATTGTAATAATTAGCGATATGCCAAAATGATAATATGTGAAATAAACTGTAAAATGATACATGGATTAATCATACTCAGGACATCTCTGGTACAAAATTGTACTTGATTATATAATGTATCAAAACTAAAAGGGAAACTATTAGCTGATCTGGTGAATAGGACACATGTATCCATTTATCCACCTCCTACAATCTTATTTACCCCGGCAGACATCGTTGTTGGGGTTTTGTGCGCATCGAAAGTTTGACAAAACACTCGAAAAAACAAAGTGAACCTTTTTCACCCTGTCACTCGGAGATGAATGTGATTGAAAAACAAACAATATCGGAAATATGAACACATGATATTCCACCTAACCACCCTCTTTATTGATTCACCAAAATATTGTTTACAACCGATCTCAACTATTGTCACAAACAAGCACAACTTGAACCAATAACTTTATTGAGAACTAAGTAGAGAATATCTAATGACTAAACAATTTAAGGAGAAAGACAATGAAGAACAATGGCATCAACCCTGATGATTCTATTTAATAACCATAATATTTTCCACACCTTATGAAGATGTTAACTAGGCCTTTTATTGAATAAATTGCTTCATACCCAAGTTTTCTTGACACCCATAATATTTCAAATAGCTCATACTGAAAACCATATAATATCATTTTACATTTAATTAAATAGTTTCTATAATCAAATAACATTATAAAATAAATTTATAAGTCATATAATAAATCATACTTACTTCAAACTATGAAAAATACTTCCCCTTTTATTCTATAATTTAGAAATAAAATAATTATTCTTTTTAAAATTAACTTTAGCATTAAAAATAATTTATGAGCAAATCATTTTATTTTACCAATCAATTTATTTGATTATAAATAGGATGCAACTTAATTCTAAAATACAAATATAATTTACTAAAACTTCAAATAATATTATAAAAACATAAAATCAATCGAATGTCCCAAAATATGGGCAAAGAAAAAAATATTCCAAAATTATTTACAATCATCAGTACAACTTTCTATTGTGCAACTGAGATAAATTATATCTTATTTTTGCTATTGATAAATTATCACAATACAAATACAATTTTGCATACTGAAATGTAAATAGGTAGCATCCCTTTGCATTTCAAACATCCAACGCATCAAACATCCAAACAAATATGTCAATCTAATAATATACCCAAATTGTCCATAATTATTCACAAGCTACTCAACCAAACTAGTAAAATCAGTTCATTCAAGCTATGTGTATAACCAAATGTGTACTTGTATAACTAATACATGGCGAAACCGAAATTGGTGTGATGAAAATACTAAGAGCAACTCCAACAATCACACGGATTTCACATTTTGTGAAATGTACTGTAACGACCCGCATTCTATGTATTAGAAAATCATAGAATATTTATTTTATTCTCATACAAAGTCAAATGGTCGCCTAACTTTGGGAAACAATTGTTGGGGTCATTTCCCACATTCACGATTTTTGTCAAATTTTAAATTACCATTTTGCCCTTGGCGAATCTTGTTTTGCCTATAACTTTTGATTGGTACGGAGTTTTTACCTAAAACCACTTTCATTGGATTTGAATGATGGTTTCCCATTCTGTGGAGTGGTCACATTAATCAAACGGACTTACCGTTTGGGAGATATGGCTGAAATAAGGTTTGGAAGATGAAAAACAACGTAACTGGGCTTAACAGGGTGATTAGCAGCTAGGCCCATAACTCATTTCAAGATTAGGGTTATGGGAGGGCTGAAAGGACTTGGAGAATCATCTTCTTTCATTTTTCTAGCTGCCACAAACATTCCTATAACCGTAATCGTAGCCTCCATCTTCCAAATCTCTCTCTAATTGCTTTCTAATCACTAATTAATCAAAATCTACATCAAGTCGGATTAACACCAAATCAGAGCTGGAGCTGCTGCACTATATAGGAATCCATGCCAAATCAATATAAGTTTCAGATCTAACATTCATTTGGGGCTAAGGTGAGTTATTAGCATGTTTATTCACTGCTTATGGCTAATTAGGGTTGGTTATTGATAATTAACGAAATTTTGTCTTAGAAAAATATGGAAAAATATGCATAAATTCTAAAATATTATTTTATGTCACTGGTAAAAATTTGGGTTAATTTGGATTAAGTTTGTTAATCCCGGAATTTAGGGGATTAAGGGGAAACAATAGGTTTGGGTATGTTTAATCCTAAATAACACATGTAATTGATGTTTTAATGTTTTTGATTGATTATACATGTTATCACTGCTATTTAGTATGCTTTGAGATAGCCTAGGAAATTTAGAATGGTCGAAAACGCCGTCATGTAGGGTAAATAGCTTGTTGGAAAAGAAGCAAGAATTTGGACCGGATCGGAGGAAGGAAGCACGAACCGACGCGCTCGGGCTCCACGTACTATGAACCGACCCGCCTCATATATTACGAAGCGAGAAGCACCCCGAACCAAAACAACGAACCGCACCAGGCACTCGAGCACCACGAGCCGACCAGCTGCTCCGAACCTAAACCGATGCACCCACGAACCGGAAGACGAATCACGAACCGAACCGCTTAGTTACTCGAACTAGAGCACCATGAACCAGAATGCCTCAAGCCAAAAAGGGAGTCTCGAACCGAACCGAGGAGTTGAATCCTAACTGAACCGGAGAAGACCAGAATCCGAGATACAAAAGAAGTCCAAATGGGAAGTTATGACTCAGGATCCAGATGGGAACCAACGAGTTAACTTCTAGAGTTAGGCATTGCTGTGGGACGTGTGCAAAGGGGGTATCGATATCCATAACTTTGGTTCACCATTAAGAGAGGGGGCATGGAGACGAACCAGGGTCAGGGCTATGTGGATTGGTTGACCTGTAAGGGTTATAGACTATGAACTAGTGCAGTGTCGTCAGAGGTTATATGGAGTGGGACTCCGTCCCCCAAAGGGAAAAACGGTCGTAGCAATGGTTGTACGGAGTGGGACTCCGTCATGGCCCCAATGGATCTGGTGATCAAAGTAGTGGATACCGAGTGCTTTACGCACTGAGTGAGAGATGTGAGGATGATTGTTATGTTAGATGTTTGCTATCACCATGACACTCACACTTCCGTTTTATACCCCATGTTAGTGTTGCCTTAGAGTATTGTACATCTTGTTGTTCTAACTCTTTGGTTGTAGGTCTAGATCAGGTATGATTATATATGCCTGTTATTGCTTTATTTTGTTGCTATCACTCATACCAGACTTTTATGTATCTACTTATTATTCTAGGTGCTCCTAAATGAGCAGACTAGAGACATGTTAGCTAGTTATGCACGAGTAGGTGTCCGGAGACGAGCAGGAGGCTTCCAAGTACTATATACGTATATTCTCCCTATGTTGTTGCTGCTCACTGCTTGGGCATTAGTAGTGTACCTCTTTTATTTCCTTTTTAGAGGCAATATTTTGATGTTGTAATAATGGTTTGGATCATAAGCTGTATTTTGGATTCCGCTACATTGATGGATATGGTTTATTTTTTAGCTTATGCACTGTCTCGCCTGTTTTATATCAAGTTATGTTATTATTATATTTTATTCCATGCGCTATGAGATATACTACAGGTACTTGATGGTTCAATGTTTCAAACCTTTTTCTTTGGCAACTGTCCCGTGCTAGTCGTACATTGACACAACGCATTTCATGGGAAATGTCCGATGGTACGGGGCGGGCGTCACACTTGGTATTAGAGCCTAGGTTGCGTAGTTTAACCTAGGGGAAGACATAAGGGAGAGATAGTATACGTATATGAGAGCGCATATTTGTGATATTTTGGTTTCCAGAAATTATATATATACACTATTAGTATATCTAAGGATGAAGTCGCACTGCACGGGCACCACTAAGGAGATGGTTAATTGTTTTCTCTTTATAGATTGAGCGATGAGCCGAAATATAAGGAGTACGAGTTCAGGAGCCAATAATGGGAATGTCCCTGACATAATGACTATTTTACTACCTTCTTGAGAGAGATGCTTAGGGATGATCAGCGAGCAATTCCTAATGCTGCTAATGGTGGTGGTGCAGTAGTGCAGGTACCTAGAGCCGATTTCGCCAAGCTTGGCAAGGATTATACTAGTCTTGATGGGAAGCTGTTCCATTGAACGGAATCAGCTATGGAGGTTCAAGATTGGCTTGGTAGTTATGAGTGCGTCTTCGAGGATTTGGGGATTGATGATGCAATGAAGAGAAAGCTAGCATCGTATTAGCTTCGTGGACGAGCAATGAATTGGTGGAATGTTATTAAAGCGGCACTCTCGTGGATCAAGCTACTTGAAATCAGTTTAAGACTTGCTTCAGTGATAATTTTATTCCAGCTGCTCAGAAATCAGAATTGTTTAGGAAGTTTTTGGAGTTTAAGCAGAATGGTAGGGCAGTCTCGGAATATATTATTGAATTCGATACCTTATCAAAGTATGGATTATATCTTATCGATGCTGTCGAGAAGAAGAACGAGAAGTTCATAACTGGATTAGATGAGTACTTGGGGGAAAGGCTTATAAACATATCGATGAGACTTTTGAATCTATTGTGGGAAAGGCACTGAGATCAGAGAGCCTTTACCCTAAGACGAAGACCGAGGTTGCTATTGTATCTACAGGAGAGCCAAAACCGCAGGCAAGCGGTGAAGGCAAGAAGAATTCCTAGAATAAGAGGAAATAGAACTAGACCAAGGAAGGTCAGAAAAAGAAGGATAAGATGGATATAGAGTGTTTTAGCTGTGGGAAGAAGGGCCACTATGCTAGAGATTGTCGAGCAAAGCCAGCGGACAGGAAGTGCTTCAATTGCGGACAAGTGGGACATTGCAAGGATAAATGTCCACAACCTCCTAAGGAGAAGCAGATCGTGAAAGCATATGTTATCAATGTTGTTCCTTCTTCGTCAAATGCCCCAACAACGGCGGAGAAGGGAAAGGGCGTCGTTATCCAAGGTATGCTTTCTATTTATGATGTTCATGTTCGAGTACTATTTGATACCGGGGCTTCCCATTCCTTCGTGTCTAGTGACCTAGTAGATAGGTTGGAATTGAAACCCGAGATTGTCGATAGACCTTTAGTTGTGATGAACCCGATCGGTGGTTCGACTAACCTTTGTATGATTTGTTGTAATTTGGTCTTATCGAGTCACATATGTGTGTTTGCTTGTGATTGCTTTTTTTTGGGCTTTACTGGGTTTGGCATTGTTTGGGAGTCGACTGGCTCCAAAGGTATGGGGTGGTGGTAGATTGTGAGGGGTCTTTGGTGACCATTAGAACGGATAATGGGCGGAGGGTGGTATTGGGTTGCCTACCTAGTGATGGGATGATGGCTAGTTTTTAATTGCCTCGACATCCTACATGACGAGTTATCAGATGTGTCTATTTCTGGTGAGCATCCAGACATCTTCGTAGAAGTGACCGGACTTCAACCACACTGAGAGATCGAGTTTTAGATTGATTTAGTGAAAGATACCAAACCTATAGTGATGCCTCTTCATCGAATGGCGCCATGGGAGCAAGGAGAGCTCGAAATGCAAACAGGCGATCTTTTGAAGAAGGAATTTATCCGAAGAAGTGTTTCCGAGTAGGGAGCACCAGTTGTAATTGCTACTAAGGCTGATGGTTCCCATCGCTTATGTGTGTACTACTGCGAGTTGAACAAGGTGACTAGGAAGAATAGGTATCCTCTTCCACGGATAGATGATTTGTTTGATCAACTGAATGGAATGAGAGTGTTTTCCCAGTTAGATCTCGCGATAGGATTTCATCAGCTCCGAGTAGCAACTGAGAGTATACCAAAAACGGCATTTCGGACGCCATCTGGATTTTATGAGTGGTTGGTCATGCCATTCGGCTTGACCAATGCACCCGCATATTTTGTGGATCTTATGAATAGGGTTTTCAGAGATCAGTTAAATAAGTCTGTTCTTGTATTCATGGACGATATCTTGGTTTACTAGAGGACAAAGGAAGAACACAAGGGACATTTGAGGACAGTGATGGAGGTGTTGAGGAAACACCACTTGAAAGCAAAATTTTGTAAGTGTCACTGCTGGAGGAGGGAAGTAAGGTTCTTGGACCATGTTGTTTGTGGGAATGGTATTGTTGTGGACCCAGCGAAGATGGCTACAGTACAAGATTGATCTACGCTCGAGAATGCAACGGACGTGAGAAGTTTCTTGGGTTAGATGGATATTATCATAAGTTTATTCAAGACTTCTCCAAGATAGCGGCACCGTTAACTCAGTTGACCAAGAAGAATCTAGATTTTGCTTGGGACGAAAGGTGTGAGAATGCATTTAGGAGCCTAAAGGAGAAGTTAATGTGTGCACCAATGTTAGTTATTTCTAAAGGGAACGAATAGATGACGGTATACACAAATGCATGTGATACCGGACTAGGTGTTGTACTGATGCAAGGAGGTAGAGTTATAGCTTATGCTAGTCGGCAACTGAAACCGCATGAGATATCCTACCCGTGATTTGGAATTAGCAGCGATCGTGCTCGCGTTGAAGATGTGGAGACATTATCTCTTGGGAGAAATATTTGAGTTGTTTACCAATCATAAGTCGTTAAAGTATTTTTTCTCTCAAAAGGATTTAAATCTTCTTTAGCAGAGATGGTTAGAATTCTAAGCTTTATATGATTTCAATATCACATGCATACCCAGGAAGGGCAATGCGGTAGCTGATGCATTAAGTAGGAGATATGCCAATTTGGGTGCTATGTTTCTTGAATGGAAGCAATTGGAATATATCGCAGGATATGATTTCAGACCTAAGTGCGAATTAGATCCAGAGATGTTAGCAAGTTTGACGATCAAAAAGACTCTGATTGAGCAGATCGGTTCAAGTCAGAAGGATGATCCTAACCTATTGGAAATCATCTCCAAGGTAGAGATGGGTACCGATGGTGAGGAAATGAACAAGTATGGACTTGATGGAGAGGGATGGCTTCCAAAGAACAGGAGACTGGTTGTACCCAACGTTAATTGATTGAGGGATCAATGTTAGAGAATGTCATCATTCGAAACTGACTATACATCCCGGTGGTAACAAAATGTATCGAGACATGAAGCAGACCTACTACTGGGAAGGGACGAAGAGAGGCGTTGGGAAGTTCATATTCAAGTGCATGAATTGTCAGCTAGTTAAAGCTGAGCAAAAGAAGCCTAGTGGTTTGTTACAACCACTGGAAATTGCCGAATGGAAATAGGAGCAAGTCTCAATGGATTTCATTAATGGTTTACTAAGGACTAGATCGGGTCATGATAGTATTTGAGTGATTGTGGATCGATTGACCAAAAGTGCAAGGTTTATCCCGATCAAGTCGAATAGAATGGCAGCTAAATTATCAGAATTATCTATGAAGTGGGTAGTGAGATTTCATGGAGTACCTAAAGGTATTGTGAGTGACCGAGATCCATTATTTACTAGTGGGTTTTGGAAGAGTTTACAAGAGGCTTTAGGGTCAAATTACATCTCAGTACCGCGTACCATCCCCAAACCGACGGTCAAACAGAGAGGGTGAATCGTGTATTGGAGGATCTCTTGAAAGCTTGTATATTGGATTTTGGAGGCTCATGGGATGACCATTTGCACCTGGTTGAGTTCGCATATAATAATAGTTATCAGTCCAGTATTGGTATGGCTCTGTTTGAAGCTTTATACGGAAGACCATGCAACTCACCATCATGTTGGTTGGAAACTGGTGAGAAATTTATGCTTGGGCCAGATGTAATAAGAGAAACTTCGGACAAGATCAAGGTTATTCAACATTGAATAAAGGCTGCCTAAGATAGGTAGAAGAGTTATGCTGATAAAAGGCGAAGAGATTTGAAATTCTCTGTTGGCGACTTGGTATTCGTCAAGATTTCTCCGTTGAAGATTGTAATTCGATTTAGTAGGAGAGTTAAATTGGCACCAAGATTTGTTGGTTCATTTCCAGTTCTCGAACAAGTTGGGAATTTAGCATATATAGTTGGACTACCTGACAAGATGGCGGGAGTGCACAACGTATTTCATGTTTCCCAGTTAAGGAAGTTCGTGTACGATTCTGATATGACTATTTCACCAAATCAGTTGGACGATATCGAGATAGAACCCGAGGCAGTTGGAAACCGCAAACCAGTTCGTATTGTCAGACACGGTACGAAGCAACTCCGGAGTAAGACAGTGAAACTGGTTAAGGTCTAGTGGGGTGATAATGAGAATGATTGTACCTGGGAAACCGAGGAGAACATAAGGAAGTCATATCCAAAGCTCTTTACCTGGTAAGATTTTAATCACGATATAGTTATTCCCTTGTTAATGAACTGCATGCTATGATAAGCTTGTTTGGTTATGTATGTTTGATTGTTTGTAAATGGCTGATCGACATGCGGACACTATTGTATGTTTTCTTGGTTAAGGAATTTCGGGGGCGAAATTTCTTAAGGGGGGAGAGTGTAACAACCCGCATTCTACGTATCAGAGGATCGTAGAATATTTATTTTATTCTCATACGAAGACATATGGTCATGTAACTTTGGGAAACGACTATTGGGGTCATTTCCCACATTCGTGATTTTTGCCAAATTTTAAATGACCATTTTTCCCCTGACGAACCTTGTTTCGCCTATATCTTTTGATTGGTATGGATTTTTGACCTAAAATCACTTCCATCGGATTCAGATGATGGTTTCCCATTCCATGAGTGGTTACATTAATCAAACGGACTTACTTTTTGGGAGATATGGCTGAAATAAGGTTTTGGAAGACGAAAAACTTCATAATTGGGCATAACAGGGTGATTAGCAGCTAGGACCATAACCCATTTCGGGATTAGGGTTATGGGAGGGCTGAAAGAAGTTGGTGAATCATCTCCTTTCATTTTTCTATCCGCCAGAAGCATTCCTCTAACCCTAATCATGACCTCCATCTTCCAAATCTCTCTCTGATTGCTTTCTAATCACCAATTAATCGAAATCTACATCAAATCAAGTCGGATTAACACTGAATCAGAGTTGGAGCTACTGTACTACATAGAAGTCTGTGTCAAATCAGTATAAGTTTCAGATCTAACATTCATTTGTGGCTAAGATGAGTGATTAGCATGTTTATTCACTAATTATGGCTAATTAGGGGTGATTAGTGATAATAAGCAAAATTATGACTCAGAAAAATATGCATAAATTCTAAAATATTATTTTATATCACCGGTAAAAATTTGAGTTAATTTGGATTAAGTTCGCTAATCAAGGAATTTAGGGGATTAAGGGGAAAACCATGGGTTTGGGTATGTTTAATTCTAAATAACACAAGTGATTGATGTTTTAATGTTTTTGATTGATTATACATGTTATTACTGCGGTTTCGTATGCTTTGAGATTGCCTAGGAAAGTTAGAATGGTCGAAAATGCAGTCGTGTAGCATAAATAACTTGTTGGAAGAGAAGCAGGAATTTGGACCGGATCGGATCAGAGGAAGGAAGCACGAACTGACTCGCTCGTGCTTCACGTACTACAAACAGACCAGACGCATGTATCACGAACCTAGAAGCACCCCGAACCAAAACAACGAACGGCACCAGGCACTCGAGCACCATGAGCCGACCCGCTGCTCCGAACCCGAACTGGTGCAACCACGAACCAGAAGACAAATCACGAACCGAACCGCCTAGTTACCCGAATTGGAGCTACACGAACCGGAATGCCTCAAGCCGAACAGGGGGTCTCGAACTGAACTAAGGAGTGGAATCCGAACCGAATCGGAGGAGATCAGAACCCGAGATGCAAAAGAAGTCCAAATGGGAAGTTATGGCTCAGGATCTAGATGGGAACCAACGAGTTAACTTCTAGAGTTGGGCACTGCTGCGGGACGTGTGTAAAGGGGTTATCGATATCCATAACTTTGGTTCACCATTGAGAGAAGGGGCATGTAGACGAACCAGGGCCAGGGATATATGAACTGGTTGACCCGTTAGGCTTATTTACTATGGACCAGTGCAGTGGGGTCATAGGTTGTATGGAGTGGGACTCCGTCAGGGCCCCAAATGGCAAAGTGGTTGTAGTGATAGTTGTGCAGAGTGGGACTCCGTCATGGCCCCAATGGATCCGGTGATCAAAGCGGTGGATATCATATGCTTTATGCACTAATTGAGAGATGTGAGGATGATTGTTATGTTTGATGTTTGTTATCACCATGACACTCACACTTCCATTTTACACCCTATGTTAGTGTTACCTTAGAGTATTGTACATCTTGTGGTGCTAACTCTTTGGTTGCAGGTCCATGTCAGGTATGATTATTTATACCTGTTATTGTTTTATTTTTTTGCTATTTCTCATACCAGACTTTTGTCTGACCTAGAGTTTTATGTCTCTTCTTATTACTCTGGGTGCTCCTAAATGAGTAGACTAGAGACATGTTAGGTGGTTACGCACGAGTAGCTGTCCGGAGATGAGCATGAGGCTTCCACGTAAAATATACATATATTCTCCCTGTTTTGTTGTTGGTCAGTGCTTGGGCATTAGTCGTGTACCTCTTTTGTTTCCTTTTTATAGACAATATTCTGAAATTGTAATAATGGTTTGGATCATAAGCTGTATTTTGGATTCCACTACTCTAGCGGATATGGTTTAGTTTTCAGCTTATGTGTTGTCTCGCCTATTTTGTATCAAGTTATGTTATTATCGTATTTTATTCCATGCGCTGTGAGATATACTACATGTTCTTGATGATTCATCGTTTTAAACCCTTTTCTTTTGACGACTGTCCCGTGCTGGTCCAACATTCACACATCGCATTTCGTGGAAAATGTCTGATGGTACGGGGCGGGCGTCACATGTACATTCAAAAAATGCCGCAACAGAGTTCTGTAACACCCCATAGTGTGGATTCGAGGGCAATTGTTCCAAAATCTGCAAACTATTGAGGTGCTGTTGAACAGGTGCCTAAAATCAGGCTACTGTTCAACAAACGCCTAATATAAAGCGTTCATTGAACATGTGCTTGTTTCAAAGCATTTGTTCAACAAACGCCTGGTTTCCCATGGCTTTTTTTAATCTAGGCGCTCGTTCATCAAACGTCTAAACTTTTTAAATTTTTGCGTTAGATGTTTGTTGTGCAAACGCACATCCCAAAACTATTAGGAAATATTTGGTTACAACAATTCGAGGTGCGAAAAATCGAAAATCCGCACCCCAAACTATTGGAGATGTCCTAACCAAAATATAAATAAAGAATCCACTACCTCAATAAAAAAACAAACCATTTTCCTAATGTATCCAGCACTCAAGCTCGACTTCCTTCACCTTGTTGTCTGCTTCATTATCATTGCCAAAGATGCTTCAAACTACTCCGGCAAGCACTATCAGTTGCAGCCTATGTTAAGCGACCTAAACTTCATCACTAGAGCACCTCTTCATCCTTGCGACCTTCCGAAATGGAAACCCTCACTAGTGTGAATTCAAATTTCATGGATGTTCCTCCATCTCCAATTGCAGGCATCACACACTATAGCAGAAACACTGCCTATTTAAGTCGTAGCATCTACAGTCTTTGCTTGGAGCAAGGCCAAATTCCCTTCGGCATCCTCTATTTACTCGAGATCCACGCATCTCTTGCCTTTTCCAAGGTTCGATTGTAGATTTTTAACCTTCTATTAAACGAAGCCATGATTTGAATAATTTAGGGGTGGAGGATTCGTAGATGAGGTACGGTTATTTTTAAATGCTTTAGGCTTGATTAGAAAGCCATCCCCCATTCTAGATACACGGATGGGATTGGCGTTGTGAAATTTTTTTCTTAAGGTCTGATTTTAATTCAGTTACCCACTAAATTTGCTGACAAATAATCTACAGACTAGTATAATTTAATTTATGCTTTCTTATATCCAAATAATAGAAAATTTTTATTCAATAAATAAATCGTCACAAGTCATATTTGAACTCTTTTTATTTCTTATAAATACACGTGTGAGCATGGTGTGGAAAGCACTACTATTACAACTAGCTTCATTCCTCCTCTAAATGCATTCCTACGAATGGCGCTTCAAGAGATGAGTATCATTCCTTTCCAAATTCATCCCAATGGTTATGCCGTGCTCACATGCTTCACGTATTATTTATGCAGACTTTTAGATATCCGCGCTCCTTTATTGAGTTAAGATAATGGCTACCGCTCAAGAGAAGTCAAGGCTATTGTAACACCTCCACTTTCCAAAACCGGAAGCCTAATCCTTCAGATGCGACAATCATCTATAATGTAAACTTTTGGTAATATAAAATTGTATGTTAATAGATTATAACATTCGAAGACACTGAAGTATGAAAACTTCACAAAACATTCATTGATAATCATTTCATTTATACATCCATTTTGTATAACCCACTCAAAGCAAATATAAGTTATTACAAAATTTCATCCCCGAGAATGACATATGAAGATGCTCTCTTGTAAAAGTCTAAATATATTGGCAATTACAATTTTTCCAATACATACAATAGAAGAAAAAAACAATAGTGGCGCTCTTAATTAGCGGTTAGCCTCCTACCCGTCTCTGGAAGCTTATTCATAGAAGAACCTGAAAGACCCTAGCCCTTATCCAACTTAAATGAGCACCTAGGAATTAGAGGGAAAATCAAAATTTTCAGGTGAGTCAAAAGACTGGTATGAATTTTAATCGTTTGGCTAGTATCAAGCAACCTGTGGAACCAACCTTGAGCTTCTATTCTTTAATGGTTAGTGCGAAAGCCATAATAACATAACTGACAATACAAATGTGCAATATGCAACACATAATGGATTCCTCATCTCTGTTATTTTCGACATTTCATCTTAACGGTTTCTAAAAATCCCCTATCATTTTCACCCTTTATTTTGGTTCCCCTTACACGCTTCTTAAGGTACACCCTCACTAATAACGGAACCAATATCATTTTCCTTCCATATTGCGCGTCTCAAGGTAAACCCTTGCTAGAAAACGAAACCATCACTACTCCATAGATGGCCTACTGCAACCCTCAAGAAGCGATGCGGGAAGAGCCAATTGTTGTAGGCAAAAAACAATCGAAGACAACATTTTCCTGGTGATGCATTTTGCCATGTTGCCCTAGAGTCAAAGGCAACATCTATACCATCCAATGACAATATTTTCAAGGTGTTGCCACAGATACTAATTTTGCTTAAAAGTGAGTCACACATTATCAATAGTAGCACTTTTACCATCTAATGACAACATTTTTACATTCCAAAAATGTTGCTATAGATATTTCATCTCTAATAGGATTAAATATTTATTTAATAGAATATTACTGCACAGAATTTGAATTCAAATAGTGCAATTATATAAAATATTATATTTCAACAATTGAAATAGTACAAATTTCTGACTCTAACTATTTACAACTCGATAATTTACTACAACACTAATTATTCACATATACAGATATTCCTCACTACATCACTCAGTTCACTCATTACATATGAAGTTTCAGTTTATACAAACACTGATACTGACAAATATAAGTCGAGCCGAAGGTGAGCCGAGTACGGTCCCGGGCGCAGCCCGATTCATTCGATTTCGGAAGACCAAGCCTTCTTTGAAACACTGCACATCAAGTCTCATTAGTTTGGCAGTAGGCAAGCTTTCTAGAAAAAAAATTGTCTCTAGAAAAAACTCTTTCATCTGGAAAGGGTAGTGCAACATAAGAAAGCAAAGCCTTATTTTTCATCAGTGTATCAATGAAAACTCCAAAATTCACAAGGATATAGCTATTCAATAGCTACAAATGCGACATGAAGTTCTCTTACCTCAACATAGAATGAATCCGAGAACCCTGACATGACTCTATAAACATTTTCATATTCTTGGGCAACGGGATTGTACCATGCCACTAAGAATGGGCTGTACCTAAAGACAGAACATTCAGCACACCACAATAAGAATCATCACAATAGTAGGGTAAAAAACATGGGAATACAGAACAAATATAAATCTTTACCATCCACCTGTTCGGCCATTTCCGTACCAAGCACCAATAGGAACCAAATTAAAACTATCACCTAAACCTTCAACATAGTCATGCTTAACCTATATATGATAAACATAAAGCAAATTAGAAAAGAAAATAGAAGAAAAGAAAAAAAGAAAAAAAGAAGAGGAGGAAATAAAATAAAAATATAAGATGATATTAAGTATGTGGGCAACCTTTAACCAAGAATCACTGCGCTTTGATGCACAATACGCATCATCTACATCTAAAGTTTTTGCCGTTAATCCTTCACATGAAGATTTATAGGCATCTTCAAAAAAAGGAGTCTATTTGCAATAATGTGTTTTCATTGCTTAAACGTGCTTTATCTATATCCACCTGTTCAAAAGCAAGATTAAGAAAAAAACGAGTTGTAAATTAACACACCTATTAAATGAAAGAAACATACTATTACTTTGTTTTCTAATTCCAAAAAGTCTGGCTTTTCATCAGGAAACAAATCTTTCAAATCTAAAGATAGAATAATAATATTAAAAACTATATACAAGGGTGGTGAGAAATGTAACATAATATATCCATCTTGTTACCGAGTTTGACAATATTGAAAAAACTTACAAGTCCTCCTTTGGTGGAATGGTAAATCCAACAACTTGAGCAAGAATAAAAGACAGATTAAGTATCTATATTCATAATACTTCTGTAAATTTTAATATAATGCATAATATGTAAGGTAACTAGTTCACAGTTTAGCTAAAGCTACTAAATATGCCCTAGATAT
This sequence comes from Allium sativum, assembly GCA_030737875.1. NCBI lineage: Eukaryota > Viridiplantae > Streptophyta > Magnoliopsida > Asparagales > Amaryllidaceae > Allium > Allium sativum. The sequence goes on from CM060913.1 coordinate 44,095,096, forward strand.
GGGTTAATGTAAAATATCAAATTCCAAAGGGATCTATTTATTATATTTATGATAAAAAGGATTATAGTCTGATCATGAGTTGATAACCAACTAGAGAGTAACCTGCGACAGTGCTACCATGCAGAACTTCAACTTTTTAACTATAAGTTTGTGTCCATGAGGGTTGACCAACAACACAGCCAATTTGACGCATTCAAATCGCAAAAAGTTAAAGGATTCAAATTATTATTTTACACGACATCAGTAAAACTACACTCCTAATGCATTCAAACAAAATACAAATCGAGTTCATCTACAATGTTAAACTAGCCTGGTAAATCCCATTTTTTTGTGAATTTCCCATATTTTGGAAATTAAACTATAAGAAAATGATAAAATTTTACTATACCAAAAAAGGAAAATAAGAAGCCAACCTCCTAATGAGCAGCAAGAAGCCAACCTTCAGTGTCGGCCTAATTAGTTCTGTAAGCAGAGGAATGACAGAATCTGAGCCCTGATTTCCAAAACATGGAGAATTTTGTTGTGATTCCTAATGTAATCCTGACTCAGAAGGATGACAATTTTGATTTCAAAGAGGAGGAGATGCAACGAACGAGTATGAGGGAAAAAATGAATCAGGTGGAGGTAGACTACGGTAGATAACGGCGTCTGCTAAAGGGAAGAATAGAACAAATAAAAACACCTTAAAGTGCCTAATTTTCATTTGCGATTCACTATTTGATTTGCGATTGGGATCAAAATTATTTTAAAAATTTAGGGGAAATTTGGGGGTGAGAAAGAAACGGAAAGAAAAGTGGGTAAATGAAAATAAAAGTGAAATAGAAACAGCTGAGTTGTGGATTGATGATTGAGAATTAGTTTAAAATGATGGTTGGCGGAACTGCTACATTTTCCAAAGTTTACTCCGATGTAGTCAGGCAATCAATAAAGACATGACGTCAAAATTATGACGGCATGGTGTAGATGCAGAAACCTAAAACTCCTTTATAAAATCATCAAGTAAAATTTGGCAACATATTCTTCATTTTAGAAAATAGATAAGAATCCCTTTTGATTCCACCAAAAGGTGTAAAATCCTTTATACAAAGTAGTCATTTCTTATAAAATACACCCCTTCGTCTCTGCCAAAAGGGTAGAGACGAAAGCCTCTTGTGAAGTAGTTAACTTTACAAAAGAATAAATATATGAACCGAAACCTATTAAAAAGTAAGAAATGGAAGCCTGAATACTTCCTATATAGTAGGTTTTGTTTTCCAAGAGGATGGCTGTAACGACTCGTATTCTACGTATCGTAGAATATTTGTTTTATTTTAGTATGAAGTCATATAGTCGTGTAACTTTGGGATACAACTAATGGGGTCATTTCCCACATTCACGATTTTTGTTAGATTTTAAAATGACCATTTTGCCCCTGGCAAATCTTGCTTTGCCTATAACTTTTGATTAGTAAGGAGTTTTGACCTGAAACCACTTTTATTGGATTTTGATGATGGTTTCCCATTCCGTAGAGCGGTCACACTAATCAAACAGACTTACCGTTTGGGAGATATGGCTGAAATAAGATTTGAGAGATGGAAAACATCCTAATTGGGGTTAATTAAGTGATTAGCAACTAGGCCCATATACCTATTCGGGATTAGTGTTATGGGAGGGCTGAAAGAAGTTGGAGAATCATCTCCTTTCATTTTTCTAGCCACTGCAAACCTTTCTCAAACCCTAATCATGGCTTCTATCTTCTAAATCTCTCTCTAATCACAAATTAATCAAATCTACATCAAATCAAGCCGGATTAACACCAAATTCGAGGTAGAGCTACTGCACCACATTGGAATCCGAGCCAAATCAGTAAAAGTTTTAGATCTATCATTTATTATGGCTAAGGTGGGTGATTAGCATGTTTATTCACTAATGATGGCTAATGAGGGTTAATTAGCGAATTAATGACTCATAAAAATATGGGAAAATATGTAAAAAATCTAAAATCATATTTTATGTCACATATATGAATTTGGTTTAATTTAGATTTGTTTTGCTAAATCCCGGAATTTAGGGGATTAAGGGGAAATTCATGGATATGGGTATGTTTGATCTAAATTAACACGTGAAATCATTATTTTGATGTTTTTGGTTGATTCTACGTGTTACTACTGCTGTTTGGTATGTTTTATGATTTCATAAGAAAGTTAGAATGATTGAAAACATCATCGTTTGGCGAAATTAGCTCGTTAGAAAACTTGCAGGGAACTGGATAGAGGGCGACGAACCAAACCGGATAGGGGGTGACTAACAGAACCGGATAGGGGGATACGAACCAAACTGGATAGGGGCGACGAACCAAACCGAATAGGAGGTGACGAACCAAATCAGACAGAAGGTGATGAACCGAACCGGAGGTGATGAGCCTTACCAGAGGACCGAACCGAACTCCAATTCGACCAAAACCCGAGATGCAAAGGAAGTCGGGAAGTTATCGCTCAGGATCCAGACATGAACCAATGAGTTAACTTTAAGAGTTGGGCTTTGCTACGGGATGTGTGCAAAGGAGTTATCGATATCTATAATTTTGTTCCACTATTGGGAGAGGGGACATGTAAACGAACCAGCGCCAAGGCGGTGTGGACTGGTTGGCCCGTACCCAGAGCCAGGGCGGTGTGGACTGGATAGGGTTATTGACTACAAACCAGAGCGGTGTGGTCATAGCAATAGTTATACGAAGTCCAGGGCGGTGTGGACCCGTCATGGCCAAAATATATTTGGTGATCAAAGCGATGGATATCCAATGAGTTAACTTCAAGAGTTGAGCTTTGCTGCGGGACGTGTGCAAAGGAGTTAACGATATCTATAATTTTGGTCCATTATTGGGAGAGGGGACATGTAAACGAACCAGCACCATGGCGGTGTGGACTGGTCGGCCCGTACCCAGAGCCTGGGCGGTGTGGACTGGGTAAGGTTATTGACTACAGACCAGGGCGGTGTGGTCATAGCAATAGTTATACGGAGTCCAGGGAGGTGTGGACCCGTCATGGACCAAATGTATTTTGTGATCCAAGCGATGGAAATCGTATCCTTTACGCATTGAGTGAGAGATGTGAGGATGATTGGTATGTTTGATGTTTGCTATCACCATGACACACACACTTCCATTTTAGTGTTACCTTAGAGTATTGTACATCTTGTTGTGCTAACTCTTTGGTTACAGGTCCAGGCCAGGTATGATTATTTATACTTGTTATTGCATTATTTAGTGATATAGATTTGTTATCTCTCACACCAGACTTTCGTCTGACCCAGAGTTATATATCTCTTCTTATTACTCTTGGTGCTCCTAAATGAGCAGACTAGAGGCATGCTAGGTGGTTATGCATGAGTAGCTATCCGGATACGAATAGGAGATTTCCACGTGCTTTATATACATTCTCCCCGTGTTGTTGCTGGTTACTGCTTTGGGCATTAGTAGTGTATCTCTTTTATTTCCTTTTAGAGACGGTATTTTAAAGTTATAATTGAAATGGCAGGGGATTTTCGACCCAGAAAATCAACATAAATACACTGTCAATTTCTCGAGCATCGAAAATACCGGGACATTAATAGAAGAATTTAGAGGGTGAGAAAGAAAAGATAGAACTAATAGAATAGAAGAAGAAGAAAATCACAACTGAACTACATTAGAATAAACACGAAACTCACAGCGGAACAAATAAAATGTATTTTATAACATAACTTTGAATACAAAACTGAATTTGTATATACATAACATATCAGAATATATCTTATATACATCACAGCGAAAATAATCTCTAATAACTAGCGGTGAAGCCTTCTGCTTCCAGCTCCTCCAAGTGAATCTGTAAAAGCCTGAAACACTTGACTGCCCGTACAAATTTGGGCACCCAAGAGTTTAGGAAAAACAAACCAAATAAACTCTGGGTCAGTCATGGGACTGGTGTGAGTAAATTCTAACCATACGGTTTTACTTTGAAGAAAATCCTTTTGGAACAAAAGGATAATAGTAAGACCAGCCCACACATAAACATGGACGGATTTTACCTTACTATAACCCAAATTACTTTGATATCAAAACCAGTGCTATTATGATAATGTCTAAACAAATAATTATCCAGGTAGCAGAACGCTTGCATCTCACGCTCCACATATATATAGTATAAAATCATAAACCGCAGGGAGCTTAATGGAGAAAGGATTCCAACAGACAAGGTATGGGAGCACCTTCCGATCAGTGTACTCTAGAGGGGATACACTCAGAGTTCAACAAGAACGTCTTGCAACCCGGCCACACATGACCGCTCACTCATTTAGCTAGAGTGTCGCAAATATATTGCCACCACGGTTGTAGGCCATCCAACCATCATCCGAAGATACAGAATCGAAAAGAAGTATAAATATGAATTTTCTCTAGATCGGTGACAATACACCCTGCTTAGGGATGACCCAACTAGCCATGCTGCCTAGCCCAACTTCTGTCACTTCCTGGTTGTGAGGCTAGAGGCTACGTCAATATTCAGAACATTTGATAACCATTTACTTTGAATGCCACATCGTCAGATCCGTAATCACATATTGATTAAACAAATGCACACTGGGTGTGGAATAAAGAGAAGTTACCTTCTCCCCACCAACTTGGTATATTCGTAAAAATCAACGGCGTGACAGTTGGGAAAACTCTGTCAGACACTCGTCCGTATAAGTTGTCCTAGGATTGGACAAACAAAAACACCATTCTAGAACTGGATGACCCTTGCATTTAACTTCATCTTCAATCACCTTCAGCATATCTAATTCGCATCGCTTATGCCTATACGGAGTGGTTTTCGGATAATAGGTCCAACCGGTCTCTCCGTATTGACAACGATGGTCAAAACACTTCGATAATCGGTTATTTAACTAACGAAGTAAAATAAACATTCATTCAAATGAACAACTAAACGCACACCACCACGGGCACCTTTTATTTAACATTCGTTTTTATTATTCGAATTCCCATATCTTACCGGATATTTCTCTAATCCCGTTTTACCCTTTACACATTCTTGGAAAACATTCCCAGTTATTTTAAACTCTTTTTCTCCCATGTCCCAGAAAATATACGTTATCAACGTTCGATCCATTATTTTCACATTCTTTATTTCTATACTTGGATAATATACTCTATTTACATTGGAAAATATTTCCAATTTCATTTTAACCTTTTAATCGGCCCAACGGTCACTTTTAAACACTTATTCACTTTGAAATGTGAATATCATCCCTTATTATAGAAATCTGAACATCTTTATCATATAACTCTTTATTCACGTAATAATTTCTCTTATCTTGTTTACCGAAATCTCTTTCCTACTTTTATATTCCTATTCCACTTTATAAACTCTATTTCTAAGTCAACTTCTTATCAAAACAATATCCAGTTATAACTAAATACTGATTCTTATCCTATTAACATTTATTTGTTTAAAACTAAATGTTAATTATCCTATCGGATTATAATTCCTAAAAATGATTTACTTTAAATACATTCGACATCGTCGAATTCTAGTTACAAACCCTAATGGTTTAATTCTAATCATATTTCGAATATCGAAATGCTGTTATCGTTTTCTAACATGATTTTCCAATTTCTCTTTCTAAAACTGATTCTTATATTTTCTTACAACATCGTTATTTATTACTTTCGAATAAGTGGATTTCAACTAAACTGTTTCATTTCCTAGGAAGTGCTGCCATATATAAAAATCATGCTTAAGTTAAGTTAACAACGTTAATTCACCGCTACAGTTCAAAACTTGTCATACGCTGTAATATTTTCCTTTGTAACTAATCGCGACATAACAGTCACGCTTAAGCCTAGTCAATAGCATTTTATTTTATCGCTATAGTTCAAAACTTGCAATCCGCTACTATATGCCACTTTATAACTAATCTCGATGTCTTTTTCCGTTACAAAAATCTTGACATCTCTTTCTGTTACAAAAATCTTGACATCTCTTTCTGTTACAAAAATCTTGACAACTCTTTCTATTACAAAAAAACTTGACATCTCTTTCCATTACAAACTGATATCGTTCCTCGATAATAGCGAAGCCGTTCAAGTTGGGGTATTCTATTTACATCTCAGACCTTGATCGACAACGTTCTTACCTTAGAACAGATATAAGTCTATACTCTAATCCGTTATTACTTATAATATACATCAAATCGTATTTCCTTGGTTTATTTTGGCATATGGTTTTATAACACCATATTCATACTTTGAAAACTTCGTTGTTTATGATTATTTATTTTAAACATTTACTCTTTGCTTTAACTTTATTTCGCAGTTTTATTCATACTTCTTTACAAGGACCCAGTTAATATAATAATCATTTTTCAATTAAACAGTTGATTTAAATCAACTTTATTCCATCAGTAAATTCGTTAACTGATTTTAATTACTTCTTTCCATATATTTAATCAAATAATATTTATAAATAATTATCCAAATATTTAATCGTAGGATAATTTCTACTTTATACTTATTTAAATGTCAAAAATCGTTTTTATTTACTTTATAAAAACGAAATCTAAAATACTGGTTTATAATAGAACTTCTATTATAAATTTAAATCTTTTCTTTAATTATAAAAATATGTTTTTTATAATTAACTTCATTGGTTTGCCTGACGGCCAATCAACTTCTTTAACAAAATGATGGTTTTATGGTCGCCTGTTGTCACCTTCTAAATCGATATCGTTTATTTATTTCATCACCACAATTTGTTGAATTTCCATTCAACATCAATGTTCACATGGGGTTTTACTGCCATTTCGGTTCAAACAGTGCATAACACAAAACAAACAGTACATGTAAATATTGTGGAATCCGGTTGGATTCCTCCAACCGGTTTTCCGCATCCATAGATGTTAGTCAAACAATTATCACTGATTCTATACTAGGAAATATTATAATCGATAGAATTTGTATCCAACCGGTGATGTGTACATATGCAGCGATATATAATATTCGACCAAATTTATTGTAATCTACCTAATCGACCATCACACACCATTCAAACAACATTAAAATATAATTATAATATTTTAAAATAAATCAGAGTTAGTGATTTTACTCACATTGGCGCGTTAACCGTTAAATAACGATTTGCGTCACTTGATTTAATCGGTCGTTTAATCCTGCTATAATCCATAATGAGCCGCACATCGCTTCAACTAGCTTCGTTGCGTAGTACGCATCCATGCAGTTCCAACGAGACAAACCGTTCCTCAAACTTACAATTTGCTTTTGGCCCATCCTCCATTCAAGAAATCTCCTGCTCCTGCTATATTTTCTTGACCCCACCTCCTCTTTACTTTTATTTATCTTTCTTCTATACAGTCCGAAACCCAGACAAACAAGTCCAGCGTCCCACTCCGCGAGCTGAACTTCGCCGTTCCCTTTCACTTCAACTCTGCACCCACTTACACGAATCTCGACTCCGCCCGGTCACGAAAAACACTGTACCGTCCATTGGTATCAGCATGCACTAATACTACTTAACACGTTACTGACTTCCAGACAAAACACCAACCTTAGTTACCATTCAACACTACTTAACCCCCTCAATACATTATTTTGGTCACCATCCAAGGTTAAGCATACGATTTTCCTCCTGGCATTCCTTACTGTCAAAAGAAACGCACCCATCTTCTACAATGTTTCCTGCGCAAGTTTTCCAGACACCAAATATACATAACACCATTTAGCCGACGTCATCTCCTTCATTCACACTCTCCTCCTCATGGACTCACGTACGAACTATACCAAACACGTCAAGCACCTCCTGTTTGTCTGCCTTCCATGAATGATATACCGAGAACAAGCTCTCGTACCAAAATTTCCAACATTACCAACAACTGGAGCCACGTCCCATACACGTCAGCCCGCTCTCCTGTACATATATATATAAACCGCTCCACCAAAACTCCTCTTCCATTCGCATTCAACCACCTGTACACCATTTCTTCAACTCAGGCCATTCCCTTATGCGCCATGCACCATCACTTGTCTCCACACTCCATCATGCTACAGCCCACAAGTCACGCCATTTTCTTCCACCACCAAGATTCCGAAAACTGCTACTTTCATAGGCCTTCTACACGTACAAACTTATTCCACTTTCACACTCCCCTCACCCATCAACGCTTCATCATCTTTCATACGTTACTCACCGCAGCAAAAAACACCCTGAGCTCCATCACTCAACTCAGTCCTCCAGATCTTCCTGCCGTTAACCAATACAAACTCTCCCCTTGCCCCTTGCCCTTTGTGCATGCATATCTTTATTAATTTTTGTTGTTGTTGTTGTGCTTCAGCAACTTAAATTGGCCTACACGCCCTTGCCAAAACCCATACCAGCATGACAACCGCTTCACAGTAGTCTTCTCCAATAATCCCACTACAGTACTGCTCCTCGTAACCATTTCTTTGGTCCCATTTTCCTTTCTTTCTTTTCATGATTTCCAGGCGCAAGATCTTTAATTGAGTGCGTTTTGTTTTGATTTTGTTTGGCCATTAAAAGCTTTGCGAAGATTTGTTCATGAACCCCAAAAGTAAACAAAATCGGCTATGTATTTATACACTTTGAATGCTTGGAAATTAGGCAATAGGCTTAGGGTAGGTACTGTTATTTTCAATTGTAGGCATGCTTCATTAAATTCATGTATGGCGTGCCATACCGCATGTATAGCTTAGGGTGTGGTAGGCGTATGGTTTCATAAATATTCGATTTGGCCTTTACATTAGGTTCCTAGTACATAGGGTAGAAATATTTGTCACCATATCTGTATACTTCATTGCTAAGCAAATGGTGACGTGGGGTGCATTGATGATGAAAAGATTGGACATAGTATCAGGCTATAAGATGAGATACAGATTGCTTTAATTTGTTTGAAGTTATAAAGTTTTACGCACCCCGCTACGTAAAATTCCGTTCATGTACGGATTGCCACAGACAAAAATAAAAATACAGTCGTGTCCAGTGAGGTATCACAATCCCAATAATATAATAATACCGGTAGATTAACTCCTATTTCGAAACCCCGAAATATCGATACAAGGTGCGAAATACTCCAAAAAAAGTTGCGTATTTAATTAATTAAAAATTACAGTAAAATTTTAAAATTTTAATTATCGCTGCGCCTCAAAAGAACCTTGTCCCGATTTGCAACCGATATCAAGTTATATTCAAATAATCGTTACGGTCGATATATGATTTCGTAGCGACTTTCTGAATATTTGATTTGGACATATCTTGCAATCTACACAACGAAATCTTGGTTTTCCATTTCTGTTAGAAAGATACAGTTCAACAGATTCCAACACTTCTTGTTTCGAAGAAATCCGACTAATAACGTGTCCTGTATACTCAGTTGAAGTTCAGAACGTTAAATTACGAACTACAGCGATATTACGAGCTTGATTATATTTAATATATATTTTTATACGTTCAACTTCGTTTATATATCCACTTATATAACGAATTTAATATTTAAACTGAGTAAAATATTCAAATTCGAACCGATAAAATGCGGGACGTTACAGTCCTTCCCCCTTAAAATAATTTCGTCCTCGAAATTGCTAAGATAGAGAAAATGCTACAATCTCTGTTATAACAGGTTAAAAATCTTTTTGGTTTACTTCATAATTTCAGTTTCAATAGAACTGATTAATTCAAATTAAAATATTAATTCCTTCTTATTAAGAAATTCTGAAAATTTCCTAACAACTTAAATTTTCAGAGAATCTCGCCAGCATCTCCTCTGCACGGCTCACTCGGTACTATAACAACTTGCCACTCTGGGCCTTCTCCAATCCAAAAGAAAATCAAACAGCCAAACGGCTTGCCCAAACCGACTCATAAAAAATCTCATACTCGTATATAAATGTGTACCTTCTCTGTTGGGCATTCAACTCTATCTCTGCCATCTGCTATTAGACCAGCATATACCCAAACATTTCCAACTGATCTCCAATCAATTTATTTTCCAATCCAATCATTCGCTTTTACTAAGTCAAATTTCCATTCTAACTCCAATTCCATTTACTGATTTATTTCACAAATCAGTTATTTTCGTCTCCAAATTCAAAATTCGATTCTTATTCTCTAAGAATCAATTCATTTTATAACTCGAATTTCCAATATTTCTCTTTTACAATTTCCATTCTGGATCGTTCCAAATTCAGTCCAATTTCGTTTATCTTAGTTTAAGTTCTACTTTAACCATTTAACTCCATAAGTTAAATTTTATTTCAGAATTCAACTTCTTGAGATTTATTTCAAATCAGTTTGAAATCATATATTATTCAAAACATTTGAATTCCTAACATCTTGTTTTTCTCACAATAATTCAAAACAAAATCTTTTGTAGTAATCCGTCACTTACAGACTCGAAAATGAACACCGATAATGTCGCGATCATCATCGAGATTTATTTTCTAGTCATCGAAGTGATTTCAATACTATATTACTTTAAAAACTCATTTATAATCACTATATTTTTGAAATTACTTCAAAATATCTTTCACAGCACTTGGAAAACAAATTTTCAAATCTCCCAGGATTTTAAAATTCCCTTATATTTAATTCAAATTCAATTTCAATTCTTTTCCAAGTTTCTAGAGTTTTATTTCAATTCTGGTTTTTAATTCAGATTCAACTCATCTGATTTTGCATATCATACTTATATAATATTTCGATTGGTTATTTATATAACTAACTCAATTATAGATCTTATTTGATCATTATAATGATCACACATCCAATATATTATAATAATATCAAGATATGTACTTCTTTTTATATCAAAATACACTTTGGGTAAATTATTTCATTTACCCTCTTTTCAAAACATACTGTGTCGAATTACTCTGTTCAAGAGTTTAGACCTATCGACCCAGTTTGCATTACTATTTCGACCAGAATTTATAAACCACTCGACTGACTAGTCAACACAATATAAAACAGTTTTTATATAAATTTACAAATACGCACTCATATATATATATATATACACTCAAACTCCATCTAAGGTACTACTGACCTTATTTCTATTGAGTCACGCCACAGAGCTAAGGTAAATTTTAACCTGGCTCTGATACCAACTGTAATAGCAGGGGATTTTCGACCCAGAAAATCAACATAAATACACTGTCAATTTCTCGAGCATCGAAAATACCGGGACATTAATAGAAGAATTTAGAGGGTGAGAAAGAAAAGATAGAACTAATAGAATAGAAGAAGAAGAAGATCACAACTGAACTACATCATAGTAAACACGAAACTCACAGAGGAACAAATAAAATGTATTTTATAACATAACTTTGAATACAAAACTGAATTTGTATATACATACCATATCAGAATATATCTTATATACATCATAGCGGAAATAATCTCTAATAACTAGCGGTGAAGCCTTCTGCTTCCAGCTCCTCCAAGTGAATCTGTAAAAGCCTGAAACACTTGACTGCCCATACAAATTTGGGCACCCAAGAGTTTAGGGAAAACAAACAAAATAAACTCTCGGTCAGTCATAGGACTGGTGTGAGTAAATTCTAACCATACGGTTTTACTTTGCAGAAAATCCTTTTGGAACAAAAAGATAATAGTAAGACCAGCCCACACATAAACATGGACGGCTTTTACCTTACTATAACCCAAATTACTTTGATATCAAAACCAGTGCTATTATGATAATGTCTAAACAAATAATTATCCAGGTAGCAGAACGCTTGCATCTCATGCTCCACATATATATAGTATAAAATCATAAACCGCAGGGAGCTTATTGGAGAAAGGATTCCAACAGACAAGGTATGGGAGCACCTTCCGATCAGTGTGCTCTAGAGGGGATACACTCAGAGTTCAACAAGAACGTCTTGCAACCCGGCCACACATGACCGCTCACTCATTTAGCTTGAGTGTCGCGAATATATTTCCACCACGGTTGTATGCCATCCAACCGTCATACGAAGATACAGAATCGAAAAGAAGTATAAATATGAATTTTCTCTAGATCGGTGACAATACACCCTGCTTAGGGATGACCCAACTAGCCATGCTGCCTAGCCCAACTTCTGTCACTTCCTGGTTGTGAGGCTAGAGGCTACGTCAATATTCAGAACATCTGATCACCATTCACTTTGAATGCCACATCGTCAGATCCGTAATCACATATTGATTACACAAATGCACACTGGGTGTGGAATAAAGAGAAGTTACCTTCTCCCCACCAACTTGGTATATTCGTAAAAATCAACGGCGTGACAGTTGGAAATACTCTGTCAGACACTCGTCTGTACAAGTTGTCCTAGGACTGGACAAACAAAAACACCATTCTAGAACTGGACGACCCTTGCATTTAACTCCATCTTCAATCACCTTCAGCATATCTAATTCACAGCGCTTATGCCTATACGGAGTGGTTTTCGGATAATAGGTCCAACCGGTCTCTCCGTATTGACAACGACGGTCAAAACACTTCGATAGTCGGTTATTTAACTATCGAAGTAAAACAAACATTCATTCAAATGAACCACTAAACGCACACCACCACGGGCACCTTTTATTTAACATTCGTTTTTATTATTCGAATTCCCATATCTTACCGGATATTTCTCTAATCCCGTTTTACCCTTTACACATTCTTGGAAAACATTCCCAGTTATTTTAAACTCTTATTCTCCCATGTACCAGGAAATATACGTTATCAACGTTCGATCAATTATTTTCACATTCTTTATTTCTATACTTGGATAATCTACTCTATTTACATTGGAAAATATTTCCAATTTCATTTTAACCTTTTAATCGGCCCAACGGTCACTTTTAAACACTTATTCACTTTGAAATGTGAATATCATCCCTTATTATAGAAATCTGAACATCTTTATCATATAACTCTTTATTCACGTAATAATTTCTCCTATCTTGTTTACCGAAATCTCTTTCCTACTTTTATATTCCTATTCCACTTTATAAACTCTATTTCTAAGTCAACTTCTTATCAAAACAATATCCAGTTATAACTAAATACTGATTCTTAACCTATTAACATTTATTTGTTTAAAACTAAATGTTAATTATACTATCGGATTATAATTCCTAAAAATGATTTACTTTAATTACATTCGACATCGCCGAATTCTAGTTACAAACCCTAATGGTTTAATTCTAATCTTATTTCGAATATCGAAATGCTGTTATCGTTTTCTAACATGATTTTCCAATTTCTCTTTCTAAAACTGATTCTTATATTTTCTTACAACATCGTTATTTATTACTTTCGAATAAGTGGATTTCAACTAAACTGTTTCATTTCCTAGGAAGTGCTGCCATATATAAAAATCATGCTTAAGTTTGGTTAACAGCGTTAATTCATCGCAACAGTTCAAAACTTGTCATACGCTGTAATATTTTCCTTTATAACTAATCGCGACATAACAGTCACGCTTAAGCCTAATCAATAGCATTTTATTTTATCGCTATAGTTCAAAACTTGCAATCCGCTACTATATGCCACTTTGTAACTAATCTCGCTGTCTTTTTCCGTTACAAAAATCTTGACATCTCTTTCTGTTAAAAAAATCTTGACAACTCTTTCTATTACAAAAAAACTTGACATCTCTTTCCGTTACAAACTGATATCGTTCCTCGATAATACCGAAGCCGTTCAAGTTGGGGTATTTTATTTACCTCTCAGACCTTGATCGACAACGTTCTTACCTTAGAACAGATATAAGCCTATTCTCTAATCCGTTATTACTTATAATATACATCAAATCGTATTTCCTTGGTTTATTTTGGCATTTGGTTTTATAACACCATATTCATACTTTGAAAATTTCTTTGTTTATGATTATTTATTTTAAACATTTACTCTTCGCTTTAACTTTATTTCGCAGTTCTATTCATACTTCTTTACAAGGACCCAGTTAATATGATAATCATTTTTCAATTAAACAGTTGATTTAAATCAACTTCATTCCATCAGTAAATTCGTTAACTGATTTTAATTACTTCTTGCCATATATTTAATCTAATAATATTTATAAACAATTATCCAAATATTTAATCGTAGGATAATTTCTACTTTATACTTATTTAAATGTCAAAAATCGTTTTTATTTACTTTATAAAAACGAAATCTAAAATATTGATTTATAATAAAACTTCTATTATAAATTTAAATCTTTTCTTTAATTATAAAAATATGATTTTTATAATTAACTTCGTTGGTTTGCCTGATGGCCAATCAACTTCTTTAACAAAACGATGGTTTTATGGTCGCCTGTTGTCACCTTCTAAATCGATATCGTTTATTTATTTCATCACCACAATTTGTTGAATTTCCATTCAACATCAATGTTCACATGGGGTTTTACAGTCATTTGGGTTCAAACAGTGCATAACACAAAACAAACAGTACATATAAATATTGTGGAATCCAGTTGGATTCCTCCAACTGGTTTTCCGCATCGATAGATGTTAGTCAAACAATTATCACTGATTCTATACTAGGAAATACTATAATCGATAGAATTTGTATCCAACCGGTGATGTGTACATATGCAGCGATATATAATATTTGACCAAATTTATTGTAATCTACCTAATCGACCATCACACAGCATTCAAACAACATTAAAATATAATTATAATATTTTAAAATAAATCAGGGTTAGTGATTTTACTCACATTGGCGCGTTAACCGTTAAATAACGATTTGCGTCACTTGATTTAATCGGTCGTTTAATCCTGCTATAATCCATAATGAGCCGCACATTGCTTCAACTAGCTTCGTTGCGTAGTACGCGTCCATGCAGTTCCAATGAGACAAACCGTTCCTCAAACTTACAATTTGCTTTTGGCCCATCCTCCATTCAAGAAATCTCCTGCTCCTGCTATATTTTCTTGATCCCACCTCCTCTTTACTTTTATTTATCTTTCTTCTATACAGTCCGAAACCCGGAAAAACAAGTCCAGCGTCCCACTCCGCGAGCTGAACTTCGTCGTTCCCTTTCACTTCAACTCTTTACCCACTTACACGAATCACGACTCCGCCCGGTCACGAAAAACACTGTACCGTCCATTGGTATTAGCATGCACTAATACTACTTAACACGTTACTGACTTCCAGACAAAACACCAACCTTAGTTACCGTTCAACACTACTTAACCCCCTCAATACATTATTTTGGTCACAATCCAAGGTTAAGCATACGATTTTCCTCCTGGCATTCCTTACTGTCAAAAGAAACGCACCCATTTTCTACAATGTTTCCTACGCAAGTTTTCCAGACACCAAATATACATAGCGCCATTAAGCCGACGTCATCTCCTTCATTCACACTCTCCTCCTCATGGACTCACGTACGAACTATACCAAACACGTCACGCACCTCCTGTTTGTCCGCCTTCCGTGAATGATATACCCAGAACAAGCTCTCGTACCAGAATTTCCAATATTAGCAACAACTGGAGCCACGTCCCATACACGTCAGCCCGCTCTCCTGTACATATATTTATATAAACCGCTCCACCAAAACTCCTCTTCCATTCGCATTCAACCACCTGTACACCATTTCTTCAACTCAGGCCATTCCCTTATGCGCCATGCACCATCACTTGTCTCCACACTCCATCATGCTACAGCCCATAAGTCACGCCATTTTCTTCCACCACCAAGATTCCGAAAACTGCTACTTTCATAGGCCTTCTACCCGTACAAACTTATTCCACTTTCACACTCCCCTCACCCATCAATGCTTCATCATCTTTCGTACGTTACTCACCGCAGCAAAGAACACCCTGAGCTCCATCACTCAACTCAGTCCTCCAGATCTTCCTGTCGTTAACCAATACAAACTCTCCCCTTGCCCCTTGCGCATGCATATCTTTATTTATTTTTTGTTGTTGTTGTTGTGCTTCAGTGATTTAATTGGCCTACACGCCCTTGCCAAAACCCATACCAGAATGACCACCGCTTCACAATAGTCTTCTCCAATAATTCCGCTACAGTACTGCTCCTCATAACCATTTCTTTGGTCCCATTTTCCTTTCTTTATTTTCATGATTTCCAGGCGTAAGATCTTTAATTGAGTGCGTTTTGTTTTGATTTTGTTTGGCCATTAAAAGCTTTGCGAAGATGAGTTCGTGAACCCCAAAAGTAAACAAAATCGGTTGTGTATTTATACACTTTGAATGCTTGGAAATTAGGCAATAGGCTTAGGGTAGGTACTGTTATTTTCAATTGTAGGCATGCTTCATTAAATTCATGTATGGCGTGCCATACCGCATGTATAGCTTAGGGTGTGGTAGGCGTATGGTTTCATAAATATTCGATTTGGCCTTTACATTAGGTTCCTAGTACATAGGGTAGAAATATTTGTCACCATATCTATATACTTCATTGCTAAGCAAATGGTGACGTGGGGTCCATTGATGATGAAAAGAATGGACATAGTATCAGGCTATAAGATGAGATACAGATTGCTTTAATTTGTTTGAAGTTATAAAGTTTTACGCACCCCGCTACGTAAAATTCCGTTCATGTACGGATTGCCACAGACAAAAATAAAAATACAGTCGTGTCCAGCGAGGTATCACAATCCCAATAATATAATAATACCGGTAGATTAACTCCTATTTTGAAACCCCGAAATATCGATATAGGGTGCGAAATACTCCAAATAAAAAGTTGCGTATTTAATTAATTAAAAATTACAGTAAAATTTTAAAAATTTAATTATCGCTGTGCCTCAAAAGTACCTTGTCCCGATTTGCAACTGATATCAAGTTATATTCAAATAATCGTTACGGTCGATATATGATTTCATAGCGACTTTCTGAATATTTGATTTGGACATATCTTGCAATCTACACAACGAAATCTTGGTTTTCCATTTCTGTTAGAAAGATACAGTTCAACAGATTCCAACACTTCTTGTTTCGAAGAAATCCGACTAATAACGTGTCCTATATACTCAGTTGAAGTTCAGAACATTAAATTACGAACTGCGGCGATATTACGAGCTTGATTATATTTAATATATATTTTTATACATTCAACTTCATTTATATATCCACTTATATCACGAATTTAATATTTAAACTGATTTAAATATTCAAATTCGAACCGATAAAATGCGGGACATTACAATAATAATTGGATGCGAAGCTATATTGAATTCCGCTAATCTGATGGATATGTTTTAATTTTCAGCTTATGTACAATCTCGTCTGTTTTATATCAAGTTATGTTATTATTATATTTTATTCCATTTGTTGTGAGATGTACTACAGATTCTTTGGTAATTAATCGTTTCAACCTTTTTGACGATCTTCCCATGTAGTCGGACATTGACATAGCGCATTTCGGGGAAATGTCTTATGGTACGGGGCGACCGTCATACTTGGTATCAGAGCCTAGGTTGTGTAATTTAACCTACGAGAAGATATCAGGGAGAGTTTGTATACATATATGAGTGCGTGTAATTGTGATATTTTGGTTTTCAAAAACTATTTAAGTAACGATAAATAATCAATCATCATCTAGAGTGCACCGCACAACTGCATAAGCATTAAATATAAATAATTAACGCTTACACGGTCTGTCAACCCATCGATTTATATACAATTAAACAATCGGGATTAGTGTACGTCAAATGTCATCCCAATACCCGTGTGGGGTTTCAAATCAACAAACACAGATTTTATTTGTGCAGTTGGGCGATGTGTAAAATTTATCGTCCCAATCAATATCAGTCAAATCGGTGTACATAAACAAATCGTTCGATTTGTAAATGAATATTTATTTTATTTCAACCCATGAATATATATTTTATTTCAACACATAAATATATATTTTATTTCAACACATGAATATATATTTTATTTCAGCACATGAATATATATTTCATTTCAACACATGATATATATTTTCTTTCAATACATGAATATTTATTTTATTTCAACACATGAATATATATTTTATTTCAACACATGAATATATATTTTATTTCAGCACATGAATATATAATTTATTTCAACACATGAATATATATTTTAATTCATTCTACATCACAATCAATTTTCACAACACAACAAAATCAAACAAGTCGTCCATGGTTTGTGGACGACGGGTGTCGAGTGCTGCTAAGCACCGTCTGCATCATAGTATATATATTTTAACTAGAAAATAAATTTAAAAGTGAGAAGTTCTCACCTTCTAGCTAATCCAATACACCGCGACTCTTCTTATGTAGAAAATCTTCGTAGTGCTCGCCTTTCGTCACTTTCGTTGTTTGTATCCACTACATATATAAAAATCACATTTTTATATTCTTTACTTCATTAATAAAAATCGAATTTTTTATTTCTCTTCCTAGATGATAAAAATCGTATTTTTACTTCACTTTCAAGATGATAAAAATCACATTTTTACCTCATCGCTACCTACATAAAAATCGCCTCTTTTCATATTAAAAATCTAATTTTTATATAAATAAAAATCTAATCTTTATATAAATAAAAATCTAATCTTTCCACATATTAAAAATCCGTTCTTTATGATGTTAAAAATCCGATCTTTGTGATGTTAAAAATCCGATCTTTATTTATTCAAAAATCCCACCATTGCTAATTAAAAATAAGAATCATATTTTTTTTATTCACATAAAAAATCTATTCTTTCTTATATTAAAAAACCTAACCTTTTTGTTTTGTTTTCTAAAAATCCGAAGACCCTATTTTTATAAAACTAATTGCTTAACTAACTAACAAACATAATGATAACAAATAATAAATAAAACTTATAGTTTTCTATGAAAAGGGGGGTTCACGGCTGGTCAAGGCGGCGGAGAAGGGGGTGGTTTGCCTGAGCAATGGAGTGGTCGGAGGGAGCTCGAGCTCCTCTGGTGGAGGCTTGCGCTGCGGTGCGCGGGGGGGGGGGGGGGGGGGGGGGTGTTTCGATTTGGGTGGGGTTTGAAGCTCAGGAGGAGATGGGGTGGAGGATACGCGGAGGGGGGGGGGGGCGCTCGCGTGGTCAGCGCGGCGGCGAGGCTCCGCTGGGGGGGGGGGGGACGACGACTCCCTCCTTTTCCTCTTTTTTTTATTTCGATTGTTTCTGGAGAGGGAATGACCAAAGGGGGGGTTGACTTCAAAATGGAAGAGTATGGGGGGTTATAAAAATATATATTTACTTTCATTTAATTTCAAAAAGGTACGTTTTTATTTTGAACTCCAAATCGAACTCACCGACTATCGTCCCTAGACAATTACCCCCATTCTGAACATAATGGGATATGTTTCGTAAGCCGGTTCGGCTGTTTCGATCCGCTTTCGATCAGTTTTCGTCAAAATCAAAATATAACTCTATATATTGAATTTGAACGCACACTTCAATTTACCTGGGCCACGTACAGACTCTAAAAATTCCCGAAAAATATTTTCTAGCTTCTTATTGATGATACGGTTCTAACGAAACTAATTTCGTCAAATTCTGAGACCGTTTGAAAACTGGCCATTTTCTGGTCGATCGAAATTGACTGAAACTGTTAAAACACGTTTTACTTCGCCACGCTCACATATTGATTCGAAAAACTACGAATTTTTAAATCTAGAAATAACTTTACATCACAGATCCAACAAAAGTGATTTCGTCAAAAACCGAGGTTGTTTGCAAAATTTTCATTTTTAAGGGCCTGAATTCCATAGCGACTATTCTGAATTTTCAACTGGACGTAACTTTTGATTCCCGCTATGAAATTTCAATTTTTCAGATTCGTTGGAAAGATATTGTCAAATAGATCTAAATATTTTTGGTTTCGCTAAAATACGGTTTATTTTGAATCCTGTACATTCATTTGAACTTTGAAATCGAAATTTCAAACTACCGCGCCATTTTCAATTCCTTTTATAATTATAAATGATTATTTATATTCTAACGACGATTCAAATAAATATATACGTTCGAATTCTATTCAAAATAAATTTCTTGTTGTTATTATTTAATATAATTCATTTTAAATATTCAAAATTCACTAAAATTGCCAAAATAAAAATTTTAAATTGGCTCAGATTTCCGGGTTATTACAATATATATATACACACACTATTAGTATATCTAAGGATGAAGTCGCACTGCACTGGCACCAATAAGGAGATGGCTGATTGTTTTCTCTTTACAGATTAAACGATGAACCGAAATACGAGGAGTACGGTATAGAACTCCTCATCGGGAGTTGAAGAGGGAGCAGGTTCAAGGGCCAACAGTGGGAATGTCCCTGATATAAGGACGATGTTTACTGCCTTCATGCGAGAGATGCTTAGGGATGATCAGGGAGCAGTTCCTAACACTGCTAACGGTGATGGTGTAGTAGTGCAGGCGCCTAGAGCCGATTTCGCCCAACTTAACAAGGATTATACTAGTCTTGGTGGGAAGCCGTTCCACGGAACGGAATCAGCTATGAAGGTCAGGATTGGCTTGATAGTTTTGAGTGCATCTTTGAGAATTTGGGGATTGATGATGCAATGAAGAGATAGCTAGCATCGCGCCAGCTTCAAGGACGGGCAATGAATTGGTGGAATGCTATTAAACTGGTTACTTTGGAAGATCAAGTTACTTGGGATCAGTTTAAGACTCGCTTCAGTGATAAGTTTATTCCAACTGCTCAGAAATCAGAATTGTTTAGGAATTTTTTGGAACTTAAGCAGAATGGTAGGGCAATCTCGGAATATATTGCTGAATTCAATACCTTATCGAAATATGGATTATCTTTTATTGATACTGCCGAGAACGAGAAGTTCATAACTGGCCTAGATGAGTACTTGGGGGAAAGACTTATAAACCATATCGTTGAGATTTTTGAATCTATTATGGGAAAGGCGTTGAGATCAGAGAGCCTTTACCCTAAGACGAAGACCGAGGTTTCTATTACATCTGCAGAGGAGCCAAAACCGCAAGCAAGCGGTGAAGGTAAGAAGAAGTTCTAGAATAAGAGAAAACCAAACCAAGGATGGTTAGAAAAAGAAGAATAAGAAAGATATCGAGTGCTTTGGCTGCAGCAAGAAGGGCCACTATATCAAAGATCATCGAGCGAAGCTTGGGGAGAAGAAGTGCTTCAACTGTGACCAAGTCGGACATTTTAAGAATGGATGGCTACAACCCCCTAAGGAAAAGCAGACCGTGAAAGCATATGTTATCAACGCTGTTTCTTTTTCACGAATGCCCCAACTGTGGAGGAGAAGGTAAAGGGTGTCGTTATTCAAGGTATACATTCTATGTATGATGTTCCTGTTCGAGTATTGTTTGATACGGGGGCTTCCCATTCATTCGTATCTAGTAACCTGGTAGATAGGTTGGAATTGGAATCCTAGATTGTCAATAACCCTTTAGCTGTGACGAATCCGATCGGTGGTTCGACTAGCCTTTGTACGATTTGTCGTAATTTGGTCTTATCGATTCATAAATATATGTTTGCTTGTGATTTCTTTGTTTTGGGCTTTACTGGGTTTGACATTATTTTGGGAGTCGATTGGCTCCAAAGGTATGGGGTGGTGGTAGACTGTGAGGGTTCTTTGGTGACCATTAGAGAGGATGATGAGCGAAGGGTGGTATTGGGTTGCCTACCTAGTGATGGGGTGAGGAATAATTTTCTAAATTCCATCGACATCCCGCATGATGAGTTATCAGATGTGCCAATTGCTGGCGTGTATCCATACATCTTTGAGGGAGTGACCGGACTTCCACCACACTGAGAGATCTAGTTTCGGATTGATTTAGTGAAAGATGCCAGACCTATAGTGTTGCCTCTTCGTCGTATGGTGCCAAGGGAGCAGAAAGAGTTCAAAGTGCAAGTAGGCGATCTTTTGAAGAAGGTATTTATCCGAAGAAGTTTTTCCGAGTGGGGAGCACCAGTTGTATTTGCTACCATGGTCGACGGTTCCCTTCGCTTATGTGTGGACTACCACGAGTTGAACAAGGTGACTAGGAAGAATAAGTATCCATGAATAGATGATTTGTTTGATCAACTAAATGGATCAAGAGTGTTTTCCCAGTTGGATCTCGTGACAGGATTTCATCAACTCCGAGTAGCAGCTGAGAGTATACCTAAAATGGAATTTCGAACGCCGTTTGGATTCTATGAGTGGTTGGCCATGCCATTCGGGTTGAGCAATGCACCCACATATTTTGTGGATCTTATGAATTGGGTTTTCCGGGATCAATTAAATAAGTTTGTTCTTGTGCTCGTGTACAATATCTAGGTTTACTAGAGGATAGAGGAAGAAAACAAGGAACATTTGAGGACAGTGATGGAGGAAACACCAACTGAAAGCAAAATTTTCTAAGTGTCACTTCTGGAGGAGGGAAGTGAGGTTCTTAGGCCATTTTGTTTCTAAAAATGGTATTGTTGTTGACCCTGCGTAGGTGCCTATGGTGCAAGATTGGTCTATGCCCAAGAATGCAACGGATGTGAGAAGTTTTTTGGGATTAGCTAGATATTATCGTAAGTGTATTCAAGACTTCTCCAAGATAGCGACACCGTTAACTCAGCTGACCAAGAAGAATCAAACTTTTGTTTGGGACGAAAGGTGTAAAATGCACTTAAGAGTCTAAATGAGAAGTTGACGTGCGCACTAGTGTTTGTTATTCCAAAGGGGAATGAAGACATGGTAATATACATGGATGCCTGTGGTAATAGACTAGGTGCAGTGTTGATGCAAGGAGGTAGGGTTGTAGCTTATGACAGTTGGCAACTAAAACCTCATGAGAAAAGATATCCTACCCATGATTTGGAATTGGCACCGATCGTGTTCGCGTTAAAATTGTGGGGACTTTATTTCTTTGGAGAAGGATTCGAGTTGTATACCGATCATAAGTTATTAAAGTATCTTTTCTCTTAAAAGGATTTAAATCTTCGTCAGTAGAGATGGTTTGAATTTTTGGCTTCATATGATTTCAATATTGCGTACACACCTGAGAAGGGTAAAGCGGTAGCCGATGCATTGAGTAGGAGACATGCCAGTTTGGGGGATATGTTTCTTGAATAGAAGCAACTGGAGTATATCGCGAGATATGATTTCAGACCTAAGTATGAATTAGATCTAGAGATGTTAACAAGTTTGATGATCAAACTGATTTTGATTGAGAGGATCGGTTCCAATCAGAGGGACGATCCTAATTTATTGGAAATCATCTCCAAAGTAAAGATGGACATCAACGGTGAGGAGATGAATATGTATGGACTTGATCGAGAAGGATGGCTTCAAAAGAATAGGAGACAAGTTGTACCCAACGTTAATGGATTGAGAGATGAAGTGCTTCGAGAGTGTCATCACTCGAAAATGACTATACATCCCCATGGTAACAAATTGTATCGAGACATGGAGCAGACATACCACTGGAAAGGGATGAAGAGGGATGTTAGGAAGTATATATCCAAGTGGATGAACTGCCAGTTAGTTAAAGCCGAGCAAAAGAAGCCTAGTGGTTTATTACAACCGTTGGAAATTCTCGAATGGAAATGGGAATAAGTCTCAATGGATTTCATTGATGGTTTACCAAGGACTAGATTGGGTCATGTTCGTATTTGGGTGATTGTGGATCGATTAACCAAAAGTGCAAGGTTTATACTGGTCAAGTCGAATAGAACAGCAACTAAGTTACTAGAACTGAATATAAAGTGGGTAGTGAGATTTCATGGAGTACCTAAAGGTATTGTGAGTGACTGAGATCCATTATTTACTAGTGGGTTTGGAAGAGCTTACAAGAGGCCTTAGGGTCTGTTGGCTAGCTTTGTGAGCAATCCACCAAGAAGACGAGCACTCATAAATAAGTAGACGAGTGCAAAAACTCAGGATAGGTTCACCCTGGCTCGTGAAGATCCGCAAGCCATTCGTGACCCAGCCTGCCCCTCCACTCGTTGATCGGCTTCACCTCCGACTCGTGATTGAGCATCTCGATCCGCTCGTGGTAAGGGGGCATGAAGCGACTCCAAGTTTAGAGAATGGTGACCACAACCTAGTCATCCACGAACCGCATATCCAGGATCTGATGACACATGTCCATAACTACCATATTGACCATTTCTCTACCCACTCACAAACGACTCCGAGTTCCTTGGGATTCGTGCCATGTGTCCTCAGGAACCACCTATAAATATCACCTATAAATAGCCTCATGCTTGGCATTTATCAGGATCTTTTGGCAGTTCTAAGTATTGTTTCCACCATTACTGTTCCTCCATTATTTACAATCAGAATCATCTCGAAATTATTGAGTGAGTTACCATTGTAAGAGTGAGATTGAGAGGATTTATTGGTTATACTTGCATTCAATCATATAATCAAAGTCATATAAAGTGGACGTAGGCTCGTTAACGCCGAACCACTATAAATTTGGTGTGTTTGTTGCATTTTCTTTCATTTCTACTTATTATTCTCTGTAATTTCAGACAATTTGGATGTTAGAGCCATAATTTGGTCTAACATTTTGGTGCTTTCACTGAGAACTGAAGTCTCAGCATATCGGATTATTGCTCTACTATTTGGATATTCAAGTCCAAAGAAAGTAGTCCGAACTTCCACTGTTTTGGTTTTTGAAGATTTCACCAAAGTTAAGACGCTATGGCTGCAAAGAAATCTAAGGATTTACGAGCTTCGCGAGTAAATGAAGCTGCAAACGAAGCTAACAAAGAAAGTGTTCAAGAGAAGGCTGGGGTGGAGTCCCCGGCTCGCAGCTTGCAGGGGACAAATCGATCCGAGGAGGGGGTCACCACCCGTTCTAAGATAGTCATCATGAGCCGCCCTGTTGAACGTGCCACGAGCCGCCCCATTGATGTCACCACGAGCCGTCTAGCAGATGTCTCCATGAGTCACCAACCAGAGGGGTTCACGAACTACCGTCACCAAATGACCACAACTCGACCTGGAAAGGAAATTATGGCTCATTCCACACATGCTGGTGCTTCTACTCGACCGGACTCGAGTACTTTACGTCCAAGAGTGAATACTGATGATCATCTACATGCCTCTGCTCCGGTAACTGAAGGAGATCTTTCTCATGTGCTTGATATATTAAAAAGGATGAATGATGAGTTGGTAACCCAAAGGCAAGAGAGTTCCTTGTTACGACAAAATATTATTGCATTGGACAGACGAATTAATGATCTCCAAAGGAAGAGGACACCTCCGCTAGCCCGTCCTCTTAATCCAGAGTACTCTTCCTCGTCGGAGGAGCCTCCAAGACCTCCACGAAGACCACTAGAAAGGGTTGAAAATAGGGAAGAGCTTCGATTTGGATCACTTCATTCTTGAGATGAGGCAACCCTCAATCTGGGACCTGACAATCATAACTTGAATGATCCCGCTCCGCTACCTAGGAATAGAGGCATTATTGACCCTGCTCAGAATCAATCATTACCACCTCCTCGCTGCGTGATTAACCATGGCAATAGGGGACAAGGAAGTTCTGCTCAGGCCCCAGACTTCGTGACAGCACGTCGAAAAGACATTAGAGGGCCCCGTAGGGCAAGTAGTGTTGATCCTGAGTCTACATTGACTAATGCTGATGTTGAAGCAATGGTTAGGCAAATAATGGCAGATAGCTGTGGACAGAGGAATGAGGATTGGGGTATAGACCGCAGTCATACGCCCTTTACTGATGACATATTAGACGTCCGATTCTCGAGGAAATTTAACATGCCATCTATGAACCGCTACTCGGGCAGGACGGATCCCGTTCAACATCTAATGAGGTATTCATGGTAGATGAATGCCGCCACCGCTCCTGATGCAGTAAAATGTAAAGCATTCCCGATATTCCTGGATGATGTGGCATTAATGTGGTTTACCAGCTTGCCAGCACGATCGATCTCCAATTTCAGGGAATTGAGTGAGCAATTTGTGAATCAATTCCGACTTCATGCTCAAAGGTCTAAAAATGTCATTGAGTTATCTCTCATTAAACAATGCCCTGAAAAAACTTTGAGGTCATCGTTTTAACTTAGCGGTCAAGGACGTTAGAGATCCTCATGAACAGACTGTCTTGATGGCCTTGATTGACGGAGTAGGCAAAGATACCGAGTTTTGAAGATACTTAGCCGGCAAGCCGCCGCTAACCAGAGAAATATTCTATGAAAAAACTAACATCCGTTCACGTCAGGAAGAGATATACGCCAATCAAAAGAGAAAGGCTGTCGATAAAGAAGATATATAGAGTAACGTGGCCATCAAATAATTCGACGAATGTTCATGAAAGGTAGAGGTTAACGTTGGAAATAAGAATCAGGGTAATGGCCGCCAATCTGGGAATAACAATCGGAAGAAGGATCGGGGGAATGATTCTCAGAAGATACCTCAGTTCAAGGCCTTTGAAAACTTCACACATTGAATGATACATTAGATAATATTTTCTACCTACAATGTCCTTCAGTATAAGAGGCCTCCACTGAGAGATTCAACGGAGAAAGAACGTGAGATAGGAAAGTTCTTCCTTTTCCATCAGACCCATGGTCACTCCGCCAATGAATGTCATCATTTGAGAGACATCGTCGAGAAGCTACTTCATGAAGGAATGTTGGACGAATATAAGGTTGCTCCGAGAGACAGGGGCAAGCTGGACAGGCCCCGAATCAAAACCAACCTACCGCTAGGCCTACCGCTCAGCAGAAAGGGAAAAACATTGTCTTCAACACTATAATAGGAGGACCTCATCTAGCCAAACACAGCTTTAGGGCAATGGATCAGTATGTAAACGCAGTCAAACACCTCGAAGTAGGGGAGTGCAGTAACCCTGATAATACCACCCCGGTAAAGCATCACAAAACAATGTTTGACAGTGTCATATTTCATGATAAGGATAGTATCGCAGTTCACTCCCGCACCGATCACGATAACTATCGGTCCCGCTTTGGTCCACAAGGTGTTGGTGGACAATGGTAGTTCAGTAAACATTTTGTTTAAGAAATCATTTGATCAGATGAACCTTGAAGCAGAAGATTTGAAGCCCTGTGATGGATGGATACGTGGCTTCAATGGAGCCTCAACATCCCCGATCGGATATGTGGAATTGTCAGTAACTTTGGGGTAAGGAGATCGCCGGAGAGTGAGAATTCTTCCATTTGTGGTATTGTATGTCGAATCACCTTATAATGCCTTTTTGGGCTGACTGGGTCTAGCAGAATTCAGGGCCTGCAGTGCGCCCTGGTGTCTATTGTTGAAATTCCCAACAAATGCAGGAGTGGGAGTAGTCAGAGGTGACCAAGTCGCTGGATGAGCCTGCTACATAGCAGAAATGAAATTGTTTCTCAAATGATTAAACATAGAACCAAAGGGTACTCCTCCACCCGTAAAGGAGAATTCAGCATAGCAATTAAAGATTGCCCCGAAGGAGCCGCCCAGAGAACTGCCCGAGGATATAGATCCTAGAGAGGACAAGGAACCCGGGGGCAAAATGGCGACTCCTAATGAAACGACTAAGGATATTCCAATCGATGATAATGACCCAGTGAAGGTCTTGAAGATCGGATCCCACATAGACCCTCTTCGTGCAAAAGAATTGACTGACTTCCTAAAGACCAACCCGGAAAATCAGAACCAATTTAAATTTTTTATTTTGGCAATTTTAATGAATTTTGAATATTTAAAATGATTTATTTTAAATAATTGCAACAAGAAATTTATTTTTAATGGACATAGAACGTACAAATTAATTTAAATCGAAGTTAGAATATAAATATTTATTTTAATTATAAAAGGAGTTGGAAATGGCGTAGTAGTTTGAAAATTCGATTTCAAATTTCAAATGAATGTACATGATTCAAAATAAATCGAATTTTAGTAAAACAAAAAATATTTGAATCTGTTTAAAAATATCTTTCCAACGAATCTGAAAAATCCAGATTTCATAGCGGGAATAAAAAGTTATGTCCAGTTGAAAATTCAGAATAGTCGCTATGGAATATAACACTTAAAAATAGCGATTTTGCAAACGACCTCCGTTTTCGATGAGACCACCTTTGTTGGATCCGGAATGTCAAATTATTGCTTGATTCCAATTTTCATAAATTTTGGAATCAATATGTGAACATGGCAAATTTAAACGTGTTTGGTTAATTAAGTTTGAATTTAATCGACTGAAAAATGACCGTTTTTCAAACGGTCTCCAAATTCGACGAAATTAGTTTTGTTAGGACCGTACCGTCTAAACATAACCAGATTTATTTTTTGGAATTTTTGGAGTCCGTATGTGGTATCGATAAATTAAAATATTCGTTTGATTTTAAAATATAATGATTTATATTTTAATTTTAACGAAAACTAATCGTAACAGTCAAATTGGCTTACGAAACATATCCCATTGCGTTCGGAGTGAGGGTAATTAGCTAGGGGCGACAATCATTGGGTTCGATTTGGAGTTTGAACGGAAAATTAACTTTTTGGGAATTTAACTTAATTAAATAAATAATTATGAAAACATGATCAACCCTTCTCCCCCTCTTTTACCCGTCGTTCAGAAATAAAAGAAGAAAACAAAATAAAATCACGCTCGTCGCTCCTCTTCTTGTTCACCGCCGCCATCATCGCGACCACCCCCACCACCACCGCCGTTGGCGATCTACCCCCTCCCCCTCTCTGTTGCGCCTCCTCTCTCTTTTTTCCCCTTTAATTCCCAAAACCTCCAAACCCTAGAACCGCCACACACCCTATTGCCTCCGCCGTTGGTCAGGTGCGCCGCCACCATTGCCTACGCCCTCGCCGCCGCTTCTCCGACCAGCCTCCTCCTTCCCCTTCCACCACATGTAAATTCTCTTCTTTTTTATTTATTTTAAAATCAGTTTTTCTATAGCATAAGGAAAAAAATCAGTTTTTTTATAGCCTAAGAAATAAAAATCTGTTTTTTTAGCATAAGTAAAAAAAATCAGTTTTTTTAATAGCATAAGTTTAAAAATCAGTTTTTTTCTCTATATAGCATAATAAAAATATGATTTTTATTATTATAAGAATAACGATATAAAAATATGATTTATATATATAAGCAATATAAAATATGATTTATATATATAAGCAATATAAAAATATGATTTATATATATATATATATAAGCAATATAAAAATATGATTTTTGTATATATGGTAGCGATATAAAAATATATTTTTTATATATGTAGTAGTGAATAGAAATATGATTTTTATTTACATAACCATGAATAAAAACATGATTTTTAATTATATATATCCTATGTAAAAATATGATTTTTAATTATATATAGCCTATGTAAAAATCTGATTTTTATACATATAGCGTTGGAATAAAAATATAATCTTTTATATACATGTAGCGTTGTAAAAATATAATCTTTTATATACCTGTAGCATTGTAAAAATATAATCTTTTATATACATGTAGCGTTGTAAAAATATAATCTTTTATAGACATGTAGCGTTGTAAAAAAATAATCTTTAATAGACATGCAGCGTTGTAAAAATATAAGATTTTATATACATTTAGCGTTTTAAAAATATAATCTTTTATATATGTTAATGTAACGGAGCGATTTTCGATACCTTGAAAACTGTGCCATTACAGTTGGTATCAGAGCATAAGGTTAAGTGATTACCTTGGCTCTGTGGCGTAACTCAATCAGAGATGGGGTTAGTAATACCCTAAATTGAGTATGAGTGTATATATATGATTGCGTATTTATAATCAATATAAAAACTGTTTTATATTGTGTTGGTTGATCTGTTAGGTGGTATATAAATTCCAGATCGACGTGTTTAGCTGACGAGGTCAATAGGGATTTATAAACGCTTGGATAGAGAGATTCGACATAGTATTGTTTTGAAAAAGGGTAAATGAAATAATTTTAGCCGAAATATATTTTGATATAAAAACAAGTAAATATCTTGAAATTATTATAATATCTTGGATGTGTGATCATTATTATGATCAAATAAGATTTATAAGTGAGTTGGTTATATAAATAACCAATCGAAATATTGTATAAGTATAATATACAAAATTAGATGGATTAAATCTGGAATTTAAAACCAGGTTGAAATAAAAACTTGGAAAAGAGTTGGAAATAATGTTTGGATTAAATATAAGGGAATTTTAAAATCCTGGGAGATTTAAAATTGTTTTCCAACTGCTGTGAAAGAATATTTTGATGTAATTTCAAAATAAAGTGATCAAAATGGGTTTTGAAAGTAATATAGTACTGAACTCACTTCGATTGCTGGAAAATAAATTACGATGGTGAAGCGCGCCATTACCGGTGTTCATTTTCGAGTTCCAAGTGATGGATTACTACCAAGGATTTTGTTTTGAATGGTTTTAAGAAAATAAGTTGTTCGGAAATTCAAATGTTTTGAATTGCTATTATTAGATAGATTTCAAACTGATTTAAAATAAAATCCCAGGAATTTGAATTATGAAATAAAAATTTAACCTATGAAGTTAAAAGGGTAAAAGTGGAATTTAAACTAAGATAAACAAAACTGGATTGAATTTGGAACAATCCAGAATGGAGAGTGAATGACAGAAATATTAGAGATTTGAAGTTATTAAACTGAATTGATTCTTGGAGAATAAGAATCGAATTTTGAATTTGGAAATAAGATGTTTGATTTGAGAAATAAATCACTAAATGGAATTGGAAATTGAAATGAAATTCGGCTTGGATAAGCGAATGATTTGATTTGAGAAGAAATTAATCGGAGATCAGTTGGAAATGTTTGGATACGTGCTGGCTTGATAGCAAATGGCAGAGTTAGAATTGAGTATGAGATTTTTGAGTGCGTTTGGCAAGCCGTTTGGCCGTTTGATTTTCTGTTGAATCGAAGAAGGCCCAGAGTGGCAAATTGTTGTAGTACCGAGTGAGCCGTGCAGAGGAGATGCTGGCGAGATTCTCTGAAAATTTAAGCTGTTAGGAAATTTTCAGAATTTCTAAAAGTATTTGTTATTAAGAAGAAATTAATATTTCATTGGAATTAATCAGTTCAGTTGAAAATGAAATAAACCAAAAGGATTTTGTTAACCTATTTATAACAGAGATTGTAGCATTTTCCCTATCTTAGCAATTTCAAGGATGAAATTATTTTAAGGGGGAAGGACTGTAACGTCCCGCATTTTTGTCGGTTCGTATTTGAATATTTAAATCAGTTTAAATATTGAATTCAGAATATAAGTGGATTTATATATTAATTAAAAATGAAGTTGAACGTATATAAATATATATTAATTATAATCGAGCTCAGAACGACCCTGCAGTTCGTAATTTAACGTTCTGAACTTCAACTGAGTGTACCGGACTCGTTTTGAGTCGGATTTCTTCGAAACGAGAAACGTTGGAATCTGTTGAACTGTATCTTTCTAACAGAAGTGAAAAAACCAAGATTTCGTGTGACTGAGTGAAAGATATGTCCAAATCAAATATTCAAAAAGTCGTTACGAAATCGTATATCGACCGTAACGGTTTATTCGATATAACTACATATCGGATTCAAATTTGTACAAGGTTCTTTTGAGGCACAGTGATAATTTAATTTTTAGAGTTTTACTGTAATTTTTAATTAATTAAATAAACGACTTTTTATTTGGAGTATTTTGTACCCTATATCAATATTTTGGGGTTTCAAAATATGAGTTAACCTATCGATATTATTATATTTTCGGGATCGTGTTACCTCGCTGGACACGACCATATCCTTATTTCTGTCCATTGAGGTATGAGCGTGAAACAGGTATTAGATAAATGACAGGAGTAGGAAAAGGGTATATTATTTGCGGTGATACATAGAATTTTACACAGTTTGGCTATGTAAACTATTGTTTCAGTTTACTAGTGTTAACCGTTAGTGCAACAACGTTCGTCTAGCATATGTATTTAAATTAGTGAATAAAATATACAATTAAATATTAAAGGCATGATAAGCTAAAGTAACCAACGTGCCTACACCCTAAATTTTCACTACCCTTAAATCACGCATACTCTATGCCTTGGAAATTTAAGACAACATGATGGCCTACTCCAATCCTCCGTCCATTTTACTTCACGAACTATAGCAAAACGGGCAAACAGGAGTACTATGAGTCTATACCACAATAAATAAACCATAGATATACAAACTACGAAGCAATCACACCCCTACCCTACTTAACAACCATACCCTAAGCTAAGACACTTCACGCTGAAGAAAACATTGGAAATATAAACTACAGACTACCCTAAAGCTAACATTAATCCCCCATCACCCATACACCTAAGAGACTGGCAAAGTACCCCTCTATTTATCCTATTACTTAACAATGAAGGGATCACCATTATAAATAACACACCAAACATTCGGGCTTCAGCAAACAAAAACAAAAAGAAAATAGCTGAAGGGGAATACTTGCGTGATACACATAAACCGAGAGCGTGTGTTTTAGCAGCAAACGTTGTGCAAGCATTTGAGGATGTCGGACAACTCGGGGTGGTGAGAGAACTGTGTGTGTTATTATTGCGAAGATGGCGATTGCAGTTCGAAAGAGGGGAGGACTGGGGTACGGGTGTACTAGTGTTTACAAGAGAAGGCAGATGAAGAAAAAGATGGGGACGTCTTGGGTATTGCTGCTGCATCATGCGGTTAGGGGGGATCTGAAGGTTGCATGGAAGCTCTGGGGTGATGCTGTCCGCATGGTAGTACTGGTAACGTGGAGGAAATATAGAAGCGAACATTTCGAATGGAAGCATAGTAACATGGTGATGTTATATTGTTTGAAAAATAGTGGAAATTTGGAAACACGTGAGGGATTTGTTCCATGCATGCGGGTATGACAGCAAAGAAGCTGATGGTGGAAGGCATCAAATTGAACTGGGCGTTAAGTATTGAGTTTGCACTTATGGCATCAGACAGTTTCGTGAGCAATTGTAGGAATATAGTTGTGGTGTTCATATGGGTGTAGTTCCATACTTGTTAACACATAAAAGAATGTGAGTAGCAGTTTGCGTGAGGCCCAAATCATCAGGGGGCGTTCATGTTCATTGAGAAGGTGACAGGAGTTATATATACTGGAGGCGGCATCTTCAGTTGCGTTAAACACTGAAGGGTACATGCAGCTGTTTTACGTGTGATGTAAGTGGAAGCAAAGCATGGCAAAGTGGTAGAAGTGGGCATCAACATGGTGCGGGCGAAGCTGCTTTATTGATAACGGTTGAGGAGGTGTTTGGAAAAAACAGGGAGTACGAATGGTGAAGAAGCTGTGCAAGCTGAAGCACACGGTGTTGATGGGAAGTGAACAAATTTCTTTGGCAATAAGGGAAGGGTAGGCATTGGAGAATAACTTGGAGCGAATGTTGTGATAGAAGAGGGACCTGCAAAACGTGGAGATCGGGATCCGTAGGGTGCTGAGGTCGAGCTGTATGATTTGGTGACGAAAATGGAGTGTTCATGAAGTGGGCTGTTCGACGGCCTCTAGTTGATGGTGTCGGTTTGCGCGAGGAAGTGGTAAGGTGGAGGTGTTCCCTTAGAGAAGAAGATGGATTAACATTGAAGTTGGTTGTTGAATCGGTAGAAGATGAGGTTATACTGTTGGGATGCGGTCTGGATTTCTAGCGATGATGGATGGGCCGAAGGCAATTTAAAATGCAAGGCCCAGTAAATTGGCAGGAAGGGAGCCAATATACAAATGATGTGGGTATGTTCGTCTGGATCGAGAGATACATTTCGAGGAAGAAGAGTTTATCAGTTCGGGTTGGGTATAACGAGTTAATGGGCCGAGAATTAGAGTTGAA
Source organism: Allium sativum (assembly GCA_030737875.1). Taxonomy (NCBI): domain Eukaryota; kingdom Viridiplantae; phylum Streptophyta; class Magnoliopsida; order Asparagales; family Amaryllidaceae; genus Allium; species Allium sativum. The sequence goes on from CM060913.1 coordinate 44,128,928, forward strand.
GCCCACTTTTAATTAAAAAGAGAAAAAAAGAACATATATAAAGAAAGGAGGGTTGAGTGCATGTATAAGGCGGAGCTAAGATGGTCGGTGGTTTGACGTGAGAACTTGCGATGAAGATTTACAGAAAGAGAGAAGTAACAGTAGAAGAAGGAATAAAATGGTTGCAGAATTCGGCAAGGTCTGAAGTAGTCGAACCGTATCGACAAGCGCGACGGTATAGCACTGGATTGGACAGAATTGAACGCCGGGTTTAATCAACTGACGCAAATCGTATTTAACGGTTAACGCGTCAAGGTGAGTAAACTCACTAACTCTGTTTTATTTTAAAATATTATAATTATATTTTAATATTGGTTGAATGATGTGTGATGGCCGTTTAGGTAGATTACAATTAAATTGGTTGAAACCGTTATATATCTAAACTGACGATTGAACAACTGATATTTCATGATGATATTTATTGTGGCTAACATCTGTGGATACAGGAAACCGGTTAGAGGAATCAAACCGGATTCCTCAATATTGGTATGTATTGTTTGTTTTATATTATTTATATATACACGGTCTGAGCCTAAATAACATTATTAGGAATTAGAACTAAAATTCGATGATGTTAAACATATTAAAGTAAGTTATTTTAGGAATTATAATCTGATAGGATAGCTAATATTTAGATTTAAACCAACAAATTATAATTGGATATGAAATTAATATTTAGTTATAAACTTGATATTGATTTAATAAGAACCTGACTTAGAAACAGAGTTTATCAAATAAAAAGAGAATATAGCAGCGTATTTCAGTAGCTATAAAAGAGAATATAGCAGCGCATTTCAGTAGCTATAAAAGAGAATATAACAGCGTATTTCAGTAGTTATAAAAGACAATATAGCAGCGTATTTCAGTAGCTATAAAAGAGAATATAGCAGCGTATTTCAGTAGCTATAAAAGAGAATATAGCAGCGTATTTCAGTAGTTATAAAAGAGAATATAGCAGCGTATTGCATTAGTTATAATGGAAAATATAGCAGCGTATTGCATTAGTTAAAATATAATGGTTTTAAATTGGGTCGATAAGTTATAATGTTTTAAAAAGACATACTGAGCATGATAAGGAAAGTGATATAGTCTTAAAGAAATTAGAACCCGTTGTACATTGGTTGAGTTGAATAACTTTCGAGGCGTCAATCTGATGTTGGTTTCGGCCTTCGGGGTTGATACTTAGAAATTTATCCACTTACCCGATTTATAACGAGGAACTAATAGAGTAGAAGTGAAGGGAAGTAAGGAAGAGTTTAAATATAGGAAACTAGAAAGTTAGTACTAAATTAAAGGGCCAGTGTTTGTGAATGGATGTTTGTTTTTACTTCGATAGTTAAATACCCGATATTGAAGTGTTTTGACCATCGTTGTCAATACGGAGAGACCGGTTGGATATATTATCTGAAAACCACTCCGTATAGGCATAAGCGCTGCGAATTATATTATGCTGAAGAAAACCAAAGACGGAGTGAAATGCAAGGGTCGTCCAGTCCCAGAATGGTGCTTTCTATTTGTCCAGTCTCAGGACAACTTGTATGGACGAGTGTCTGACAGAGTATACCTAATAAATCACATACATTTGATCTCTTAAAGGTATTACGTCTGGTGGCGGAGGAATTCGTTCCTCTTAGCTTTTTATACCCGTGATATGTTTGGGAATTAATTAGTGAATTGACGGGTTTGACGATGTGGCATTCAAAGTGAATGGTGATCAGATGTTCTGAAGATAGACGTAGCCTCTAGCCTCACAAACTGGATATGACAGAAGTTGGGCTAGGCAGCATGGCTAGTTGGGTCATACCCAAGCAGGGTGTATTGTCACCGATCTAGAGAAAATTCATATTTATACTTCTTTTCGATTCTGTATCTTCGGATGACAGTTGGATGGCCTACAACTGTGGTGGCAATATATTCGCGACACTCAAGCTAAATGAGTGAGCGGTCATGTGTGGCCGGGTTGCAAGACGTTCTTGTTGAACCCTGAGTGTATCCCCTCTAGAGTACACTAATCAAAAGGTGCTCCCATACCTTGTCTGTTGAAATCCATTCTCCAATAAGTGCCCTGCGGTTTATGATTTTAGACTATATATATGTGGAACGTGAGATGCAAGCGTTCTGCTACTTGGATATTTATTTGCTTAGACATTATCATAATATCAATGGAGTTGATATCAAAGATATTTTATAGTAAGGTTTTTCAAAGTTAAACAGTATGTTTGGAATTTACTCACACCAGTCCCATGACTGACCGAGAGTTTATTTGTTTGTGTTTTCCCTAAACTCTTGGGTGCCCAAATTTGTACGGGCAGTCAAGTGTTTCAGGCTTTTACAGATTCATTTGGAGGAGCTCAAAGCAAGAGACCTCACCACTACTTATTTAGAGATTTTTCCGCTGTGATGTATACCATGTATTATACTCTGATATGGTTTGTATATATATATAACTCAGATTTTTATTTCAAGCTTGTTATATAATAAAGATTGTTATTCCGCTGTGAGATTCGTGTTTACTCTGATTATGTTCAGTGTTCTTCTTCTTCTATTCTATTAGTTCTATCTTTTCTATCTCATCTTCTAAATTCTTTCAATAATGGCACGGTTTTCAAGGTATCGAAAATCGCTCCGTTACAGTTAACCTACTTTGCGAGTTAGGCTACACAAAGTTAAGAGATCAAATATTGAAGAACACTTATTCTTAGAACAAGCCGGACCAGATCAGATTTTCATTGCCAAGTGAGAACAAAGTGGAACGGAAAGAAGAGAAGCCTCGCCAAGACCGGATCGGTTCAGAATGAGTTGATCCGATCCCATTCACTATTATACAGCCGGCCCGATCCTGTGCAGCGATAGTTTCACCCACGTTCCCTTGAAATCAGGAGCGGTTATGCCCACATTCTACCCATGTTTGTCACTAAACTGATGTGTTGTCACTCCCATATCCCATCCGAACCCGAAAATGATGGGATGGAGTCCACATGGATCCAAACTGAAGCCATCCTAGGAGCATTTTCACCTATAAATACACCATCAAGAGGCATTTGGAAGGATCTTTTGGCATTTTCAGAACTCAAACTCCTTTGCTGTCCGAATTTTATCAACTTATTCAGAATACAATCACCCTTTGAATGATATTGTGAAGGAAATTGAGTGAATCAAAACATTGTATGATTGAAAATTGAGTGAGAATTATTGTTGTACTTGCATTCAAGTCATCAATTCAATGAGTAGGAAGTGGACGTAGGTTATCTAACGCCGAACCACTATAAATTGTGTATTTTCTCTGTTTTTTTATTTCATTTCAATAGAATCATTACTCGACTGGGTTTTAGAGCCAATTTTGGATCTAACATTTTGGTGCTTTCAATGAGAATTTTTGAATTCTCCGCTTTTTGGGATTATCATTCTACTATTTGGACCTTCGAGTTCAAAGAAGTTAATCCTCTGTTTCCGGCATCTTTATGTACATGTTGGTTAATCACTGAAGAATTGGAAATTATGGCCAAAGGAAAAGGAAAGGAAATCCCAAGTAGTCGAGAGAATGAAGTTAACGAAGATCAGCAAATAATGGTTGTGACGAGGTCGCGTGGTCAAGACTATGGAGCAGGCCGCTCCGGTCAGGAAGGACCGATCCGAACCGATGACCCCGATCCGATCAGACCCAGCGACGTTGAACTCACCCAATCTCCCCATCCGAACTGGTCCAACCATATCACTATGCTTCGATCCGACCCGAATCAAAGTGAAGCTGGAACTTCTACTCGAGCTCCTCCCAATGCTCCGACTCCAGCCGCTATGACCAATGATAGATCAGCCTGACCCGTCACACAAGGAGATTTTTCACGTTTTCTTGAAATGCTCCAGAGTACTAAGGAGGGACTGTGTGACAACCCAAACATCCGAGGAACGGAAATAAGGATAATCGTAGGAGTATAACATAATTAAAACAATAACAGATCACAGAACATAAAAACCATTACAGCGGAAATGTAAATCTCATCACAGCATAACATCTCAGAAATCAGAATACGCAGTACAGGATACAACTTAGCAAAACAGATGTCTAAGACAGGGAAAGAAATAAAGTCTCAATCTCCTAAAGTACATCAATACTAAAATGTCTCAAATACTTAAGAAGCAAAATAAAAGATAGAATGATAAGGTTCTTCATCATCTTCATCAGCAAGCTCTAGTCCAGAAGATATCCTTACCTAAAGACCTATCAATTGGCTGCCCGTGTGGAAAGAGGGCACCCGAGTTTGCAAAGGTGAAACAAACTATGAGTCAGTCATGGGACTGGTATGAGAATTCTAACTAGAATACTAATAGTAAAAAGGCAAATTCAAAGACCACGCCGCTAACGCGGAACGGGTTTAACCAATGAATTGCCGTGCATAATAGGTAACTAAACAGATATATAAGTGAAACGTAAAATAACGAAATGCTTTATTTGAAAAGTGAAACCGTTATAAGACCCAAGTCCCATCACACAATGCAATGCAAACCGGAGGATAGGGTTTTCCCTTATAACAGTCAAAAGATGATAAATACGTCAAAAGCGGTACTATTAATAGTGTATATATGTTTTGATAAACAATTCAAAGTAAATATATTAATCCTAGACGACATGGGTACCATGATATCATGTCGCCATACTAGTAATACAATCAAAGACACGTGGGACGTATTGGAAAGTTGGATTCCATCACGAGTCAAGGCTAGGAACAATCTCCTGACCGATTCGAGACACTCTAGCAAATGCCTCAGGATTCGGACGCTGGCGAACCCTGGGATCCTGCAGGGCCGGTCCACAAATACTTTAGTGGATTAGTTATGCCTGAACACACGCCTCCCGGTCCTATTGAACCTATAATACGGTCGTTGGTGACCGCAAAAATAAACCGAGGCCTCGAAAATTCCATCATCCACAAAAGTAAAATGTCAGCGCTGGTAGGTCCCTGACACCACTATAAGCTAGAAAGAGAACGTGTGCACTCCCTGCGTTCCTATGCTCCGTTTTAGACTCAACTGGGGTGTGAGGCTCGCGAAGTAACGTTATACACAAAGCTATGCCAAATTAGGCTGTGCTTTGATCATTCCGCAAGGCTTTGCTTTACACAAAAGCCTTGATCGATAGCATCTTGGCGCGCCACACTGACAACTCACGCCATGCGATTGATAAATGTTAATATATACTAGGGTGTTAAGTGAAGAATAAATTCTCCACCACCAACAAGTATACATTAATAAATATTAACTTAAATACACAACATGAAGTTCAATGTCGGACACACATCCATTTACAAGTTCGTTCTGGGACTGAACGAAACCGAAGTCACCGAGGTGCTCGCATATCCGAACAATCAACAAGTGCGTCCGGACAACTACCACTATTAACCCTTTATTGATAGCTAGTCAACGCCGGGCATCAGTAGCCATCCTTTCGACGTGAGGATCACCGGTCTTCAAACGCCGTCTTCGATATTTTGAATTGAACGCCGTAAAATTATTTGAAATGAGTTGAACTCAGGCTTTTCAAATAATTTATCGTATTGTTATTATTTAAATCATTTAATATTATCAATATTTATTTATACCGATTTATCGCTATTTTTATTGTTGCCTATAAATTCTAATATATGTGATGTTATAAATTGTAATTCTAATACTGCACATAAATTCTAATATATGCAGTATTTTAGCGATGTGTATTCTTTATAAATCGTGTTTTACTCGTATAATGAATGCGGACAAAGAAGTACATTTTTATTTCTAACATTTGATTCGCATTGTACAAACGAATCAAAAGTGAATTTTTAACTCTAAAGTCTTGTTCGCATTGGTGGATGCGAACCAAAAAGCCAATTCCTTTTTACAATGATTTGTTCGCATTTGTGGATGCGAACAAAAGTAAATTTTTAATTCTTAATCTTTTGTTTGCATTGTGGATGCGAACAAAAGGACAATCTCTTATTTTAAATATTTTGTTTTCATTGTGGATGCGAACAAAAGGATAATTTTATATTTTTAATCTTTTGTTTACATTGAGGATGCGAACAAAAGGATGAACTTATAGTTTTAATCTTTTGTTTGCATTGAGGATGCGAACAAAAGGATGAACTTTTGTTTTAAATCTTTTGTTTGCATTGAGGATGCGAACAAAAGGATGAACTTATATTTTTATTCTTTTGTTTGCATTGGATGAACTTATATTTTTAATCTTTTGTTTGCATTGAGGATGCGAACAAAAGGATGAACTTATACTTTTAATCTTTTGTTTGCATTGAGGATGCGAACAAAAGGATGAACTTATATTTTTAATCTTTTGTTTGCATTGAGGATGGGAACAAAAGGATAAACATATATTTTTAATCTTTTGTTTGCATTGAGGATGCGAACAAAAGAATAATCTTTTATTTTTAAATCTTTTGTTTGCATTGAGGATGCGAACAAAAGGATGAACTTATATTTTAAATCTTTTGTTTGCACTTTTGTTTGCATTGAGGATGCGAATAAAAGAATGAACTTATATTTTTAATCTTTTGTTTGCATTGAGGATGCGAACAAAAGGATGAACTTATATTTTTAATCTTTTGTTTGCATTGAGGATGCGAACAAAAGGATGAACTTATATTTTTAATCTTTTGTTTGCATTGAGCATGCGAGCAAAAGGATAAACTTATATTTTTAATCTTTTGTTTACATTGAGGATGCGAACAAAAGGATAATCTTTTATTTTTAAATCTTTTGTTTGCATTGAGGATGCGAACAAAAGATTGAACTTATATTTTAAATCTTTTGTTTGCATTGAGGATGCGAACAAAAGGATAAACTTATATTTTTAATCTTTTGTTTGCATTGAGGATGCGAACAAAAGGATAATCTTTTATTTTTAAATCTTTTGTTTGCATTGAGGATGCGAACAAAAGAATGAACTTATATTTTAAATCTTTTGTTTGCATTGAGGATGCGAACAAAAGGATAAACTTATAATTTTAATCTTTTGTTTGCATTGAGGATGCGAACAAAAGGATAATCGTTTATTTTTAAATCTTTTGTTTGCATTGAGGATGCGAACAAAAGAATGAACTTATATTTTAAATCTTTTGTTTGCATTGAGGATGCGAACAAAAGGATAAACTTATATTTTTAATCTTTTGTTTGCATTGAGGATGCGAACAAAAGGATGAACTTTTGTTTTCAATCTTCTGTTTGCATTGAGGATGCGAACAAAAGAATGAACTTTTATTTTCATGTCTTATCCACAATGTACAAAGTGTTATGCACATTTTTAATGCGAATGTAATTAAAATAAAAGTAAATTTTGTTTCAAGTGTTATGCACATTTTGTTTACAATGTTAATGCGAATGTAATTAAAATAAAAGTAAACTTTGTTTCAAGTGTTATGCACATTTTGTTTACAATGTTAATGCGAATGTAATTAAAATAAAAGTAAACTTTGTTTCAAGTGTTATGCACATTTTGTTTACAATGTTAATGCGAATGTAATTAAAATAAAAGTAAACTTTGTTTCAAGTGTTATGCACATTTTGTTTACAATGTTAATGCGAATGTAATTAAAATAAAAGTAAACTTTGTTTCAAGTGTTATGCACATTTTGTGAATGTACATAAAATTAAAAAAAAATCCTTTCCCCAAATGTTATTCACATTTTTAGAATGTAAATAAATACAAAAGTTAATTTTTGTCTTAAGTTTCATTTACCTTTTAATAATGTAAAATAAAAGAAACTAAATTTTGTCTCAAGTTTGATTTACATTTTAAGAACGTAAATCAATACAAAAGTTTTTTTCTTCTTTTTTTTTATCTCTATTTTGGTATTTTGTTCGCATTTGTGAATGCAAACAAATATAATCCTTTCTTTTATTTAAAGTAAACTTTTTTTTTCTTTTTTTTTCATTATTTATTTAATATTTTGTTCGCATTGAAAAATGTAAACAAAATATAATCTTTGGTGAATTTCTATTTTTGACCGTTTTTGTTTGCATCGAGGGATGCAACAAAATAAAATCCTTTGTTCTTTTTACTTTGAATTGAAAAGTAAATCAATCCAAATCCAAATGAGGTTTTAACAAACAAATAGTGTCAACGTATTTGAATAGAAAAATAAATCAATTCAACGCTACACAATAGTGATAACAGCATAGGTGGTGACAATATAATTGAATTGAAAAGAAAATCAATCCAACTCTACTCAATGGTGATAACAATTATATTTGAATTGGAGAGTGAATCAATTCAACTCTGAACTATGATGATAACATATGGATGGTGACAACACATTTTCCTTATTTTAAACAGAAGATTTGTCAATTTAATTATGACAAAGTGTATAGCATAGGGATGTTGTCAATTACATAAATCTATACTATTCATTTCATACATAAAATCAAACATCACAAATACGTTCACACAAACACATCTGAGCCATAACTATATATATATATATATATTATATCACAATTAAATAATTTAATTTATTATTAAATTAAAATATAGAATCTCACAGTCGTTGCGAATAAGCTGAAAATTCCAACAACTCAGAAATCCTCCGTTTCAGTTCTGATGTGTAGATCTCCTTCGTATGATCACAACACTTCTGAAATTTTCAGATTTCGAGTCCGAACGAAGAAGTTATGACAAAAACAAATTGATAATTAAATTTGGATTAATTAATAACTAAGGTGATTAGGCCTTAACCTCTTCTTCCTCCTTCAGTTACTTTGGCCGTGAACTTCCTTATTTGTTCAAATTTTTGAACGCGAATTGCAGGAGATAGGATGAACGGTTTGGAGCGTCGTTGGTTGGAGGAGGACCGGCTTGGAAGGGGCTACGTGCGCCGAGCACGCCGGGAGGTGCGGCGGCCTGATGTGGCAGCGGCGGCGTGGCAAAGGCGGCGGGTTTGAGGCCCGATTCCGCGAGCTAGGGACCACGAGGCGGTGTGCTACTGGTCGGAGAAGAAAGAGGAGGTGGAGAGCTTCGAAACGGTGTATAGCTTGCGTTCTGATTCGAAATGTGGTGGGAGAATTCGAAGAGAGAAGGTAGGGAGGTAGTGGCGGCCACGGATTTGGATGAGACGATGAATAGTGGATCGTATTTTATACTGTATAAATTAGGGTATTTTAATTATTAAATTATTAATTTAGCCAAATTAAGTCCGTTTAGCAAAATTTCATATTTTTCAGCCCAACGACTGTCTAGCCTACCTAATTGCCCCCATTACGGATCCATCAGAATATGTCCCGCAGGCCCAGGAGCTCGTCTCGGCCCCCGTTTCTCAGATTTAAAATATAATTCATTTATTTTTAAATTTGAACGTATACAGAAATTTACCGGGACCACATCTGAACTGAGAAAAATCCAAAAAAATTATTTCTGGCTTTCTTTTGACGATACGGTCCTAACAAAATTAATTTCGTCTCATTCTGAGAATGTTCGAAAAATGGCTATTTCTAAGCCGATTAATTTTGATCGAAACTGTCAAAACACGGTTTCTTTTGCCACGCTCACATACTAGCTCGGAAAATTCTAAAAATTGAAACCTTGCAATAATTCGACATTGCCGTTTCAACAAAAGTGGTTTCGTCGAAAACAGAGATCGTTTGAAAATTGGTTATTTTCACTGGCTTTTAAGTTATTTAAAAATAGAATTTTCAAATTCTGCCACAATTTTCCGCCAAAATAATTAGAATAAATTTTTTTTAAATTGGTTCGGATTTTCCGGGTTGTTACATTCTCCCCCACTTAAAAGCTTTTCGTCCCCGAAAAGAAATAAAAGTAGGAAACAAACGGAAAATGTAAATTATGGTAAACATACCTCACACAAGAGTTAGTCGGAGATGTCCACTCCACTTGGGGTAAGCCTTCATATAGCTGTCCTCTGTCTCCCAAGTACAGTCTCTAGGATCCCCGCTCCATTGAACTTTGACTAGGTGAATCTTCTTGTTTCTCAACTCTCGGGTCTCCTTGCCAATGATCTTCATTGGGTCTTTCCGCACCGTTAGATTAGGAGTAATGTCCAAGATCTGTTGGTTCAACTCATCCTCAATCAAATCAGGATCATGCACATGCTTGCGGAGTTGAGACACATGAAATACATCATGCATCCCAGGCAACCAATCTGGAAACCGCACTCGATAAGCTAGAGTTCCAATTCTTTCGAGAATAGGAAATGGGCCGATGAATCTTGGCGCCAATTTTCCAGTTTTCCCAAATCGAATAACACCTCTTAGTGTATAAATCTTCAAGTACACAAGTTCCCCGACAGAGAATTCTACATTTCTTCTTCCCTTGTCGGCATAGCTCTTTTGTCGACTCTGAGCTGTCAATAGGCGCTTCTTATTCATGTCAACTTTATCAGACGCTTCCCGAATCATATCGGGGCCCAAGACTACTCGGTTTCCTAGCTCAACCCAGCATGCGGGAGATCTGCATGGCCTGTCATAGAGAGCTTCAAATGGCGACATCCCTAGGCTTGCTTGATAACTGTTGTTATAAGAGAATTCTACCAAGGGTAAGTGATCTTCCCAAGAGCCACCAAAATCAAGGATGCAAGCACGCAACAAGTCTTCTAAAATGCGATTTACCATCTCCGTCTGGCCATCTGTCTGAGGGTGATAGGCTGTACTCAAGTTCAACTTAGTTCCTAGCTCCGCTTGGAAAGCTTCCCAAAACTTGCTAGTAAATATCGGGTCGCGATCACTGATAATTCCTCTGGGCACTCCATGCAGCCTGACAATTTCTTTAACATAAAGTTGTGCTAGACTCTGAGCGGTTCTATTGGATTTCACAGGGATGAAGTGGGCAGTTTTTGCGAGGCGGTCAACAATTACCCATATACGGTCGTTCCCCTTTTTAATGCGAGGCAAGCCATCGATAAAATCCATAGAAATTTCGTCCTATTTCCATCTTGGGACATTTAGCGGTTGCAACAATCCTGCTAGCTTTTGCTGATCACTCTTGACTAGCTGGCAGGTGGGGCATCTAGCAACGTAGATAGAAATGTCTCTCTTCATGGATCGCAACCAAAAAGTACGCTTAAGATCATGATACATCTTGCTTACTCCCGGATGAATGCTGAACTTGGATTTATGACACTCGTCCATGACTTCCCTTCGGAGTTCAGGAATGCGGGGTACACAGATTCAGCCTCGGAGCCTCAGAATTCCTTGGTCGTCTAACTGAAAGCTCATGGGTCCGCCTTCTCTAACCTTTTTGCTAAATTTCTGAATAAATTTGTCATTCTTCTGAAGGTCAGAGATCTTACCGATCAAGGAAGGAGTGATAATAATGTTGGCAAGGATAAGATTGACGTTGGCTGTAGCTGAGAGCATCCGCCACTACATTAGCTTTCCCTGGGGTTTATAAAATGTCCAGGTCATAGGGTGCAAGGAATTCAACCCAACGCTGCTGCCTCGCGTTTAAATCTCTTTGGTTGAATAAATGCTTTAATGACTGGTGATCAGTGTATAGCTCAAATTTCTCGCCCAAGAGATAGTGCCTCTATATTTTAAGAGCAAATACGATGGCCATTAGCTCAAGATCGTGGGTGGCATAATTATTCTCATGCGGTTTTAATTGGCGACTGGCATAAGCGACCACTTTGTCTCTTTGCATAAGCACCGCACCAATACCTTAAATACATAAAAGATAACATGTTAAAACGAGATTCGACATTAAAGAAAATGTTATCTCTTACATGTTTATTTAAATAAAAAGAATGACCTTCTTTTGAAGCGTCATTCCAGACTTTCAGATCCTAATTGCCATCTATGATGGTCAACACAGGTGCAGTGATCAATCTTTGTTTCAGCTCTTGGAAGGCTGTCTCACATTTTGGTGTCCAAACGAACTTCGTGTGCTTCTTAGTTAGCTTCGTCAGTGAACAAGATAATCTCGAGAAATTCTCAACGAACTTTCGATAATAGCCAGCAAGTCCTAAAAAGCTTCTGACCTCAGTGGGAGTCCGTGGCTGCTTCCAATCTTGGATGGCTGAGATCTTCCCTGGATCTACTGCAATGCCTTCCTTTGAAACGACATGGCCGAGGAATTTCACCTCTTCTTTCCAGAATATGCATTTGGAGAATTTTGCCTTCAGCACATTTCTTCGCAAAATCTCCAAGACTTCTTTTAGATGTTTTTCATGCTCAGCAATGGTTTTGGAAAAGATAAGAATATCATCAATGAACAACAACACGAATTTGTTTAAAACATTTCGGAAGACTCTATTCATCAGGTCTACAAAATATGCTGGAGCATTACAAAGAACGAAGGGCATTACTAGCCATTCATAAAAGATATCCGGTCCTCTGAAAGCAGTCAAGGGAACACACTCTTCTGCAATGCGCAGTTGGTGAAAACCTGTAGCTAGGTCCATCCTCGAGAATATTCGTGCTCCATGAAGGTGGTCTAAAAGATCATCGATGCGGGGCAGTGGGTATTTATTCTTCAGAGTTTGCTTATTTAGGTCGCGGTAGTCAACACACAACCGGAGAGTGCCATCTGATTTTGGGACAAACACCACGGCTGCGCCCCATTCTGAAAAGCTGGGCCTTATGAGACCCTTCCATAGAAGCTATTTGGTTTGATTGCTCAACTCCTCTCTTTCCTTTGGAGACATCCTTCGAATAGGATGCACAACCGGTTTTGCATTAGGAGTTAAGTGAATTTTGAAATCAATCTCTCTGCGTGGAGGTAAGCCGTCAACTTCTTTGAATACGTCTGCATAGTCTCTTACGATCGGAATATCTTCAATAGAAGCATAGGTGACTTCTAAAGAAGACCAGAATTCTTCCCTATCTGTGGCTGAGCCATGGCAGGGAATAGTGATAATATCCCCAAATTTGGTTTTGATTTTGACTACCCTTTCAGCACAAAGTAATACAGCCCCAAATTTTGTTAGCCAGTCCATTCCGAGTATGATATCATAATCGGAGAAATTCATGATGATCAATTTGAAAGGAAATAGGAAGTAGGAATAAGAAATGGGTACTTTACAATATTGGTCAAGAATAAGTGAACCCCTTATTGGACTATGTGCTCTAATCAGTTCTTTCAGTTTTCGTGGTTTTAATTTAAGCTTCTTAATAGTGTCAACAGATATGAAACTCCTTGCGGCACCAGTATCAAACAAAACTGTAATAGGGATGTTTTTAATGCTAAGGGTACCTCCTAAAAAATCAGGCGTACCTTCACCTCCAGTAGAAGCCGGTGCAGCTGCACCATCATAGACGTGAGCCACCTGAGATTTCTTGAGCAGAGGGCAATCCTTGATGAGATGTCCAGGCTTGTGGCAGTTGAAACATTCTCTTGGGCCACGGGGATTCTGTCCACTGTTCTGAGTGGGTCCAGACTCATTTCTTCTAGGTCTCTTTGGGGCACGGCACTCGTAGTCAAAATGGCCTATCCTCTGACAATTGAAGCACTTGACTTTAGACTTGTCCTTCTTCCTCTTCTCTTGGGGTTTGGCTGTAGAAGAGCTACCTCCCTCTGGCTTCTTGTCCGCCTCTTTCTTTTTGTTGTTAGCTTGATTCTTTTCTCGGTCCTGAGAGTTTTTCTGATCAATCTCTTCGTACCTGCATGCCATCTCTATCACCTTGGCAAATGGGCGCTCGATGTGTGCAGTCACCCTGTTGTGGTATTTACTTGCAAGCCCACTAATGAATCTCTTATTCTTTGGAATCTCGCCTTGGACTAGCTCAGGGGCGTATCTAGAAAGATCTTCAAACTTTTTCACGTACTCAGCAATAGACAAGCTCCCCTGTTGAAGGTTAGCGAACTCATCGTGAAGGCGCTCGACTTCACGCGGTGGAGTGTACTTCTCATTGAACAGTTCCTTAAATTTCTCCCATGTGACTTCAGCGGCATTATTTCCAATCATGATCGTCTCCCACCAAGTTTGGGCTTGGCCCTGTAAGAACCATACTGCCATGTATCTCTTCCTGTGGTCTTCAAGCTCCAATCCATCCAAAATCTTTTCCATATTCTTCAGCCATTCTTGTGACTCTGTCATGGTCCCATGCCCTGTGAAATATACACCCCCAAGATTCTTTATTTTCTTTGCCACTTTGTCAAGATCAAAAGCACAGGGAGGTGGTGGTGGTAGCACCTCAGCATCAAAGTCGGGTTGGTCCTCAACAACTGGGGCTGGACCTCTTCCCCCGCCTCTACCTGCAGCTCCTCCACGACCTCTAGCTCGAGCTTGGGCTGCTCTAGCTCTCGTACTCATTTTTCAATTAGTCTATACCATCAAGGAAAGAGTCAGACCAAGAGAAATGGTAATTTCAAAAGAAAGGTGAAAAGTATGGACATATGAATGATGAAAATGAAGTGATGACTGATAAATATGTGCTATTCTGCTATGCTCATCCTAGGACATAAATCCCATCTCTAATGAGCTATTCGCCTTAGAAATCTACTGATTCTATTAAGACGAATTGTTCTAAAAATGTTACACTCCAAAGCTAAGGTTAACCTAAGCTCTGATACCAAATGTGACAACCCAAACTTCCGAGGAACGGAAATAAGGATAATCGTAGGAGTATAACATAATTAAAACAATAACAGATCACAGAACATAAAAACCATTACAGCGGAAATGTAAATGTCATCACAGCATAACATCTCAGAAATCAGAATACGCAGTACAGGATACAACTTAGCAAAACAGATGTCTAAGACAGGGAAAGAAATAAAGTCTCAATCTCCCAAGGTACATCAATACTAAAATGTCTCAAATACTTAAGAAGCAAAATAAAAGATAGAATGATAAGGTTCTTCATCATCTTCATCAGCAAGCTCTAGTCCAGAAGATATCCTTACCTAAAGACCTGTCAATTGGCTGCCCATGTGGAAAGAGGGCACCCGAGTTTGCAAAGGTGAAACAAACTACGAGTCAGTCATGGGACTGGTATGAGAATTCTAACTAGAATACTAATAGTAAAAAGGCAAATTCAAAGACCACGCCGCTAACGCGGAACGGGTTTAACCAATGAATTGCCGTGCATAATAGGTAACTAAACAGATATATAAGTGAAACGTAAAATAACGAAATGCTTTATTTGAAAAGTGAAACCGTTATAAGACCCAAGTCCCATCACACAATGCAACGCAAACCGGAGGATAGGGTTTTCCCTTATAATAGTCAAAAGATGATAAATACGTCAAAAGCGGTACTATTAATAGTGCGTACATGTTTTGATAAACAATTCAAAGTAAATATATTAATCCTAGACCGCATGGGTACCATGATATCATGTCGCCATACTAGTAATACAATCAAAGACGCGTGGGACGTATTGGAAAGTTGGATTCCATCACGAGTCAAGGCTAGGAACAATCTCCTGACCGATTCGAGACACTCTAGCAAATGCCGCAGGATTCGGACGCTGGCGAACCCTTGGATCCTGCAGGGCCGGTCCACAAATACTTTAGTGGATTAGTTATGCCTGAACACACGCCTCCCGGTCCTATTGAACCTATAATACGGTCGTTGGTGACCGCAAAAATAAACCGAGGCCTCGAAAATTCCATCATCCACAAAAGTAAAATGTCAGCGCTGGTAGGTCCCTGACACCACTATAAGCTAGAAAGAGAACGTGTGCACTCCCTGTGTTCCTATGCTCCGTTTTAGACTCAACCGGGTTGTGAGGCTCGCGAAGTAACGTTATACACAAAGCTATGCCAAATTAGGCTGTGCTTTGATCATTCCGCAAGGCTCTGCTTTACACAAAAGCCTTGATCGATAGCATCTTGGCGTGCCACACTGACAACTCACGCCATGCGATTGATAAATGTTAATATATACTAGGGTGTTAAGTGAAGAATAAATTCTCCACCACCAACAAGTATACATTAATAAATATCAACTTAAATACACAACATGAAGTTCAATGTCGGACACACATCCATTTACATGTTCGTTCTGGGACTGAACGAAACCGGAGTCACCGAGGTGCTCGCATATCCGGACAATCAACAAGTGTGTCCGGACAACTACCACTATTAACCCTTTATTGATAGCTAGTCAACGCCGGGCATCAGTAGCCATCCTTTCGACGTGAGGATCACCGGTCTTCAAACGCCGTCTTCGATATTTTGAATTGAACGCTGTAAAATTATTTGAAATGAGTTGAACTCGGGCTTTTCAAATAATTTATCGTATTGTTATTATTTAAATCATTTAATATTATCAATATTTATTTATACCGATTTATCGCTATTTTTGTTGTTGCCTATAAATTCTAATATATGTGATGTTATAAATTGTAATTCTAATACTGCACATAAATTCTAATATATGCAGTATTTTAGCGATGTGTATTCTTTATAAATCGTGTTTTACTCGTATTATGAATGCGGACAAAGAAGTACATTTTTATTTCTAACATTTGATTCGCATTGTACATACGAATCAAAAGTGAATTTTTAACGCTAAAGTCTCGTTCGCATTGGTGGATGCGAACCAAAAAGCCAATTCCTTATTATAATGATTTGTTCGCATTTGTGGATGCGAACAAAAGTAAATTTTTAATTCTTAATCTTTTGTTTGCATTGTGGATGCGAACAAAAGGACAATCTCTTATTTTAAATATTTTGTTTTCATTGTGGATGCGAACAAAAGGATAATTTTATATTTTTAATCTTTTGTTTACATTGAGGATGCGAACAAAAGGATGAACTTATATTTTTAATCTTTTGTTTGCATTGAGGATGCGAACAAAAGGATGAACTTTTGTTTTAAATCTTTTGTTTGCATTGAGGATGTGAACAAAAGGATGAACTTATATTTTTAATCTTTTGTTTGCATTGAGGATGCGAACAAAAGGATGAACTTATATTTTTAATCTTTTGCTTACGTTGAGGATGCGAACAAAAGGATGAACTTATATTTTTAATCTTTTGTTTGCATTGAGGATGCGACCAAAAGGATGAACTTATATTTTTAATCTTTTGTTTGCATTGAGGATGCGAACAAAGGGATTAACTTATATTTTTAATCTTTTGTTTGCATTGAGGATGCGAACAAAAGGATAATCTTTCATTTTTAAATCTTTTGTTTGCATTGAGGAAGCGAACAAAAGAATAATCTTTTATTTTTAAATCTTTTGTTTGCATTGAGGATGCGAACAAAAGGATGAACTTATATTTTAAATCTTTTGTTTGCATTGAGGGCATTGAGGATGCGAACAAAAGGATGAACTTATATTTTAAATCTTTTGTTTGCATTGAGGATGCGAACAAAAGGATAATCTTTTATTTTTAAATCTTTTGTTTGCATTGAGGATGCGAACAAAAGAATGAACTTATATTTTTAATCTTTTGTTTGCATTGAGGATGCGAACAAAAGGATGAACTTATATTTTAAATCATTTGTTTGCATTGAGGATGCGAACAAAAGAATGAACTAATCTTTTGTTTGCATTGAGGATGCGAACAAAAGGATGAACTTATATTTTTAATCTTTTGTTTGCATTGAGGATGCGAACAAAAGGATGAACTTATATTTTTAATCTTTTGTTTGCATTGAGGATGCGAACAAAAGGATGAACTTATATTTTTAATCTTTTGTTTGCATTGAGGATGCGAACAAAAGGATGAACTTATATTTTTACTCTTTTGTTTGCATTGAGGATGCGAACAAAAGGATGAACTTATATTTTTAATCTTTTGTTTGCGTTGAGGATGCGAACAAAAGGATAAACTTATATTTCTAATCTTTTGTTTGCGTTGAGGATGCGAACAAAAGGATAATCTTTTATTTTTAAATCTTTTGTTTGCATTGAGGATGCGAACAAAAGAATGAACATATATTTTAAATCTTTTGTTTGCATTGAGGATGCGAACAAAAGGATAAACTTATATTTTTAATCTTTTGTTTGCATTGAGGATGCGAACAAAAGGATAATCTTTTATTTTTAAATCTTTTGTTTGCATTGAGGATGCGAACAAAAGAATGAACTTATATTTTAAATCTTTTGTTTGCATTGAGGATGCGAACAAAAGGATAAACTTATATTTTTAATCTTTTGTTTGCATTGAGGATGCGAACAAAAGAATAATCTTTTATTTTTAAATCTTTTGTTTGCATTGAGGATGCGAACAAAAGAATGAACTTATATTTTAAATCTTTTGTTTGCATTGAGGATGCGAACAAAAGGATAAACTTACATTTTTAATCTTTTGTTTGCATTGAGGATGCGAACAAAAGGATGAACTTTTGTTTTCAATCTTCTGTTTGCATTGAGGATGCGAACAAAAGAATGAACCTTTATTTTCATGTCTTATCCACAATGTACAAAGTGTTATGCACATTTTTAATGCGAATGTAATTAAAATAAAAGCAAACTTTGTTTCAAGTGTTATGCACATTTTGTTTACAATGTTAATGCGAATGTAATTAAAATAAAAGCAAACTTTGTTTCAAGTGTTATGCACATTTTGTTTACAATGTTAATGCGAATGTAATTAAAATAAAAGTAAACTTTGTTTCAAGTGTTATGCACATTTTGTTTACAATGTTAATGCGAATGTAATTAAAATAAAAGTAAACTTTGTTTCAAGTGTTATGCACATTTTGTGAATGTACATAAAATAAAATAAAAAATCCTTTCCCCAAATGTTATTCACATTTTTAGAATGTAAATAAATACAAAAGTAAATTTTTGTCTTAAGTTTCATTTACCTTTTAATAATGATAAATAAAAGAAACTAAATTTTGTCTCAAGTTTGATTTACATTTTAAGAACGTAAATCAATACAAAAGTTTTTTTTTTCTTTTTTTTTTTCTTTTTTTATCTCTATTTTGGTATTTTGTTCGCATTTGTGAATGCAAACAAATATAATCCTTTCTTTTATTTAAAGTAAACTTTTTTTTTCTTTTTTTTTTCATTATTTATTTAATATTTTGTTCGCATTTAAAAATGTAAACAAAATATAATCTTTGGTGAATTTCTTATTTTGACCGTTTTTGTTTGCATCGAGGGATGCAACAAAATAAAATCCTTTGTTCTTTTTACTTTGAATTGAAAAGTAAATCAATCCAAATCCAAACGAGGTTTTAACAAACAAATGGTGTCAACGTATTTGAATAGAAAAATAAATCAATTCAACGCTACACAATAGTGATAACAGCATAGGTGGTGACAATATAATTGAATTGAAAAGAAAATCAATCCAACTCTACTCAATGGTGATAACAATCATATTTGAATTGGAGAGTGAATCAATTCAACTCTGAACTATGATGATAACATATGGATGGTGACAACACATTTTCCTTATTTTAAACAGAAGATTTGTAAATTTAATTATGACAAAGTGTATAGCATAGGGATGTTGTCAATTACATAAATCTATACTATTCATTTCATACATAAAATCAAACATCACAAATACGTTCACACAAACACATCTGAGCCATAACTATATATATATATATATATATTATATCACAATTAAATAATTTAATTTATTATTAAATTAAAATATAGAATCTCACAGTCGTTGCGAATAAGCTGAAAATTCCAACAGCTCAGAAATCCTCCGTTTCAGTTCTGATGTGTAGATCTCCTTCGTATGATCACAACACTTCTAAAATTTTCAGATTTCGAGTCCGAACGAAGAAGTTATGACAAAAACAAATTGATAATTAAATTTGGATTAATTAATAACTTAGGTGATTAGGCCTTAACCTCTTCTTCCTCCTTCGGTTACTTTGGCCGTGAACTTCCTTATTTGTTCAAATCTTTGAACGCGAATTGCAGGAGATAGGATGAATGGTTTGGTGCGCCGTTGTTTGGAGGAGGACCGGCTTGGAAGGGGCTACGTGCGCCGAGCACGCCGGGAGGTGCGCCGGCCTGATGTGGCAGCGGCGGCATGCCAAAGGCGGCGGGTTTGAGGCCCGATTCCGCGAGCTTGGGACCACGAGGCGGTGTGCTACTAGTCGGAGAAGAAAGAGGAGGTGGAGAGCTTCGAAACGGTGTATAGCTTGCGTTCTGATTCGAAGTGTGGTGGGAGAATTCGAAGAGAGAAGGTAGGGAGGTAGTGGCGGCCATTGATTTGGAAGAGACAATGAATAGTGGATCGTATTTTATACTGCATAAATTAGGGTATTTTAATTATTAAATTATTAATTTAGCCCAATTAAGTCCGTTTAGCAAAACTTCATATTTTCAGCCCAACGACTGTCTAACCTACTTAATTACCCCCATTCCGGATCCATCAGAATATGTCCCGCAGGCCCAGGAGTTCGTCTCGGCCCCCGTTTCTCAGATTTAAAATATAATTCATTTATTTTTAAATTTGAACGTATACAGAAATTTACCGGGACCACATCTGAACTCAGAAAAATCCAGAAAAATTATTTCTGGCTTTCTTTTGACGATACGGTCCTAACAAAATTAATTTCGTCTCATTCTGAGACTGTTCGAAAAATAGCTATTTCTAAGCCGATTAATTTTGACCGAAACTGTCAAAACACAGTTTCTTTTGCCATGCTCACATACTAGCTCGGAAAATTCTAAAATTGAAACCTAGCAATAATTCGACATTTCCGTTTCAACAAAAGTGGTTTCGTCGAAAACAGAGATTATTTGAAAATTGGTTATTTTCACTGGCTTTTAAATTATTTAAAAATAGAATTTTCAAATTCTGCCACAATTTTCCGCCAAAATAATTAAAATAAATTTTTTTAAATTGGTTCGGATTTTCCGGGTTGTTACAGATTGGAAGCCCATAGCGTGACAGTCTTCACATGCAAGAGAACATGATCACCATGAGTAGGGAACTCAAGGAGCTCCGGAGGCAAAAGACACCATCCCCACCACGCGACCTTGCTGCAGATTATTCATCTTCTTTAGATGAGGGACGTCCTCATGAAAGAAGGCCGCTTGAGCGACCTTAGAATCTTGATCAGTTAACTTTTGGATCTTTAGGATCCCGCGAAGATGCTGCTCGTGTGTTAGTGTCTGATGACCCGAGCTTGAAAGAGCCTATGTTGTTGCCCATGCGTGGGTCCCATGTTCTACCCAGGGATCCTAACATTACTAATCCTACGCAACAGAAACTTCTCCAGCCCCTTCCTCCAAAGATCGACCGGGAGCGTAAGGAGCAATGTAGAGAAGCCGCCGCTAGAAACAGGAGATTGTCCCCTAATCAGGAACCTAGGGGTAATCCGAATATCAGACCTAAAGAACCTGTGCAGACACTAACAAATGCCGATGTGTGGGCAATGGTGCATCAGATTATGTCCGAAAGTCGACGATACACTAATGAGGACTGAGGCATTGAGCGAAGTCATATCCCTTCACAAATGATATATTGGACTTCCAGTTCTCTCGGCGATTCAACTTGCCACAAATGGATCGATATTCCGGGAGAACGGACCCAGGACAACATCTGATGAGGTATGCATGGTTCATGAATGCCGCAGCAGCTCCAGATGCTATAAAATGCAAGGCCATTCCAATTTATCTAGAAGACGTGGCATTAATGTGGTTCACCCGACTCCTTTTGTGATCAGTGTCAAATTTCACAGAATTAATTGAACGCTTTATGAACCAGTTTCGACTTCACGCCCGAAAATCCAAAAGCGTCACAGAGTTGTCAAGGATTAAACAGGCTACGGGCGAATCTCTGAAATCATATTTGGACCGCTTCAACCTGGCCGTCACCGAAGTTAGTAACCCTCATGAACCCACTATTCTGATGGCTTTAATAGAAGGAGTTGTCCCGGACACAGAATTTAGGGATTATCTATTCGGAAAACTGCCCCTACTAGGGAATTGTTCTACGAAAAAGTTAATATTCGCTTAAGGCGAGAAGAAGCTCATGCAAATAGGAAGAGAAAATCCGAAGGGGCCTCAAGGGAAGGTGTTCAAAGTAATGTTGCTGTGAAACAATCCGATGATAGTTCAGGGAAGGTTGAAGTGACCGTTGGCAACCAGAACAGAGGTAACAGCAACAAGAATGGAAACGACAATATGAGGAGTAGGAACCGGGGGAACCATTCCAAAAAAAGAGCTCGATTCCAAACTTTCGAAAACTATTCGCCATTGAATGATACCTTGGAGAACATTTATTTGGACACATACAACATATTGCAATACAAAAAACCACCATCCAGAGACTCCACCAACGAATGCCCTCATTTGAGAGATGTAGTTGAAGGACTGCTGCGGGAAGGGAATTTAGACGAGTACAAGGTTTCCCCAAGGGACGGAGGCAAGGGGGTAAGCCCCAGACCAAAACCAGCCTACTTCTAAACCAACAACCTAGCAGAAAGGCAAGGGGATCGTTATCAATACCATTATAGGAGGACCCCACCTAGCTAGCCATAGTTTAAAAGCGATGGATAAGTACGTCAATGCCGCCAAGCACTTTGAGGTAGGAGAATGCAGTAACCTCGAAGATATTACTCCAGTAAAACAACAAAAGACGATGTCAGACGACGTCATATTCCGTAGTAGAGATGATTCTGGAATTCAATCACCAACTGATGACCCGCTGGTAATTACCATAGCCATCAGCCCTGCCTTAGTCCATAAAGTGTTGGTAGACAACGGGAGTTCGGTCAATATCCTCTTCAAGAAAGCTTTTAAACAAATGAGATTGAAGCAAAAGATCTAAAGTCCCGCGAAGGATGGATACAGGGCTTCAATGGGGGTGTCAACAGCTCTGATGGGCTACGTAGAATTGCCAGTAACATTAGGACAGGGAGATCGCCAGAGAGTGAGGACCCTGCCATTTGTAGTTTTGGATGTAGAGTCACCCTACAATGCTTTCCTAGGACGACCGGCCCTTGCCGAGTTTAGGGCATGTATTTCACCTTGGTGCTTGTTGCTTAAATTCCCGATTGACGCAGGAATTGGGGTGATGACAGGCAACCAAGCTATGGGACGAGCTTGTTACATGACGGAGCTGAAGATGCTAATGAAGGGGTTGATTATAGAATATAAGGACGATTTGCCCCCTTTGAAGGAAAACTCAGCATAGCAATTAAGGGGTCCAGCCCCAAGAGAGTCGCCCTTAGATGTGCTTGAGGATATAGATCCCAGATAGTATAGAGAACCCAAGGATAGAAAGGCAACTCCCAACGAGACAACAGTAGATATACCTATTGATGAGACAAATTCAACAAAAATACTAAAGATCGGCTCGCAACTAGATCCAATTCGAGCGAAAGAGTTGGCTGATTTCTTAAGGGAAAACTTAGATGTGTTTGCCTAGACTCACGCTGACGTGTGTGGGATTTCGCCTGCTATTATGAGACACTCTTTATGCATTAATCTAAAGCACCCGCCAGTCAAGCAGAAGAGACGTTAGGCCCAGAGCGGCCAGCAACTTTGAAAGAAGAGGTAGAGAAATAAAAGGATAATGGATTCACTAAGGATTCGAAATATCCCGACTAGATATCGAATCCTGTCCTGGTCAAAAAATCTAATGGGAAGTGGCGTACATGTATTGACTTCTTTGATTTGAACAAGGCTTGTCCAATGGATAGTTTTCCTCTTCCCAGGATTGATCAGCGAGTAGACTCGACGGCCGTACATGAGCTTTTATCTTTTATGGATGCCTATTCGGGGTACAATCAAATTCCTATCCACATACCAGATCAGGAGCACACAAGATTCATCACAGACTTGGGGTTATATTTTTATATGGTAATGCCATTCGGATTGAAGAATGTAGGAGCCACGTATCAACGTTTGGTCAAACGCATGTTCTATAATCAAATCGGGAAAACCATGGAGGTTTATATGGATGACATGCTTATGAAATCTAAACAATCTTCCGACCATACAAGGGATCTAGCTGAAGTATTCAATATCCTTTGAAGGTATAGGACGAAGTTAAACCCCCTAAAATGCTCATTTGGGGTCGCATCTGGGAAATTCCTTGGGTTTATCATGAGTTCTCGAGGGATTCAGATAAATCCGAGTCAAATAGCAGCAATAAGTAATATTGAAGAACCACGAAAGATTAAGGATGTTCAAAGCCTGGCCGGAAAAGTTGCTGCATTGAGTAGGTTTATCTCCAAAGCTATAGATAAGTGCGTACCTTTCTTCGATCTAATAAAACGAGGAAAACGAAATTTTGAGTGGACTCCTGATTGTGTGGAGGCCTTCCAGAATCTATTAGACTTATTAGAAAAGCCTCCAACATTATCAAAACCTGTGGAACATGAGGATTTTTTTGTCTACCTAGCGGTATCATCTCATGCCGTCAGTACAACATTGGTACGTGAAGAAGATAAAATCTAGAGCCCTGTATACTATGTGAGCAAGAAGCTAGCTGCTGCAGAACATAATTATCGGAAGATAGAAAAACTTGCTTATAGCCTCCTGATTGCTCCTGCAAACTTTGTCATTACTTTCAGGCTCACCTGATAGTTGTATACACCGATCAACCTTTAAGACAAGTGTTGCAAAAACCCGAAGCATCGAGGCGGTTACTTAAATGGAACATCGAGTTGAGTCAATTCGATTTAAATTTTCAGCCACGGAGATCAATAAGGGGGCAGGCATTGGCCGACTTTATAGCCGAATTCACAATTCCCGAAGAGGAAGCGATGGGTGACAAGGTGGTTACTTTAAACTAAGAATTGGAGCTTAGTCCGTGGAAGTTGTATATGGATGGAGCCAAAAATGATCGATGGACCGGCGCCCGAGTTGTTTTAATAACTCCTGAAGCACGATCTATTTGCTATGCATTGCGATTAGAATTTGCTGCTACCAATAATGATTCCGAGTATGAAGCCTTGATTGCCGGGCTGAAACTCGCCAAAGAACTAGGGGTGAAGACACTAGATATATGCTGCGATTCTAAGATAGTTGTATGCCAGGTACGGGAGGAGTTTGTTACTAAAGGGACTCGACCCGTTACTTATCTCAAAAAGGAAAAGGAGTTGCTGGGTAGTTTGAAGCATTACAGCATAACGCATATTCCAAGAACCGAAAATCAAAAAGCAGATCGATTGGCAAAACTAGCAAGTTATGATAACCCTGAAGAAACTGAAATGGTTCCGATAGAGGTTTTGGAATCACCAAGTTTCGACCTGATGGAGGTGGAACTAGCCTTAGAAGTTGATCCTGAGAGAGAATCATGGATGACACCGATCAAAAAATTTCTCAAGAGTGGAACCCTCCTGTTGAAGAAAAGCGAAAGACGAGCTGTAAGACGTAAGGCTGCAAGATACGTTTTACAGGACGACGTCCTTTATCGCTAAGGGTTTTCAATGCCCCTACTACGGTATATCGCACATGAAGACATCAAACGTGTATTGCAAGAAGCACATGAAGGTGAGTGTGGGAACCACACCGAGGGCCAAACCCTAGCAAAGAAAGTATTGCGGTATGAATATTTCTGGCCTACCATGAATAAAGACGTGGCTGATTATTCACGACGCTGCGACAGATGTCAAAGATTTGCCAAAATTCCCAGAGCACCTCCGACTCAGCTCAAGTCGATGGTAAGCCCATGGTCGTTTTCCATGTGGGGAATTGATATTATTGGAGTGTTACCTACTGCCAAAGGGGGAGCAAAGTACGCGATCGTCGCCGTGGACTATTTCACGAAATGGGTGGAAGCTGAACCTTTAACAACGATCACGGCAAGAAAGGTGATTATTTTTGTGGTTAGAAACATTATCTGTCAATTTGGGATACCGAAGACCATCATAACTAACAATGGGACACAGTTCAACAGCGTCGAATTCAGAAACTTCTGCCAGAAGTACAAGATTGATAAACGGTACACCGTTGTAGCTCACCCGCAGTCAAACGGCCAGGTCGAAGCAATAAACAAAGTCATTAAATCTATTCTCAAGAAGCAGTTGGAGCGGGCTAATGCTAAGTGGGTAGATGAGTTTCCACTAGCTTTGAGGGCCTACAGGACGACCTTTAAGACAACCACTGGACCCCCTTTTCACTCTCCTTCGGGTCAGAAGCAGTAATCCCGATTGAACTAGAAGTCCCTTCTCATCGAGTAGCATACTATGACCCGATGACGAATAGAACACTCCTCCTAGAGTCTCTTGATATAGTTGACGAAAAAAGAGATGAAGCAGATTTGCGTGCCTCAAGATATCGACATCAAGTAGCACGTTATTATGACCGAAAAGTTCACTTCAAAACCTTTGAACTTGGAGACTTAGTATTGAAACGATTCTTCCCGCCTTCAACCCAATTGGGTCCAAAATGTGAAGGACCATACGCCATACAACAGAAGCTTGATACAGGAGCATTCAAGCTAACGACCATGGACGGTGAAGAGATTCCCAGAGCCTGGAATGCTCAGAACCTGCGACGATACCTGAGCTGAATATGAAATCTCTTCCTATTTGTTTTTATAAGCTATGTAAAAAGGCACGACTTGCCTTAAAAAGTCTGTTTATATGAACAAAGGATTATGAAGTGGATATAGGCTACGACTTAGCTGAACCACTATAAAAATATCCTGTGTCATTTACTTTCCTGCATTATTTACATCTTCAACAATTATTCTATCATGATCATGAAACACGAAACATTAAATTAGATTTGGAAAATTGGAGATAACCTATGTGCAGGAACGAACAAAATGACCGCTTGCATGATAAAATGCAAAAGAATGGGAAGACGACATTCTTAACTCTAACTCTCATGAATTGAGAGAGAGTATAAAGGACGGGAATACGACGTCCCTTGAGGCGTGAAGGAGCACCCTGATAAGAGACCGCCTCAGTAATACTCTAACCTAGTTACGAGACAGGAGAGTATAAAGATGCTAAAAAGAACAAGCATCAATGACGAAAGGAATATGGCCCCATCAGAAAATCGAGGGCAACTGGATTTTGAATTTAATCAATCTTGAATAAGTCTTAATCAGTTATCCAAGATTGATTAGGGACATATATATGTACACATGTTCCCCTTAATAATGACTTTATTATATAACTGTGATATGACATGTTGTTCATTTGCATTTTTACTTAAATGCTAAAATTACGAATATCAGACATTGCAGGGTACAAACTACTTTATTCACAAACATGTGAATCGATACAGGAAAGTTAAGCAAAAGAAGCGAGGGTCGCACTCGTTACAACAATAGCGGACCAGGGGAATATCAAACAAATTGCATTGTCACTTAGGCGTTGGAGTAGACTTGGACTTCTTGGCAGCTTTAAGAGCCTTTTTAGCTTCTTTTTCAGCATCAGACATGAGACGCTTTGGTTTCTTCTTCTCTGTAATTGAGGTACCAGAATCGGTAGATTTCTTCCCAGGAGTCGGAGCACTAGGATCAAGAGAAGATTTTCTAAGCAAGCCCTTCTATAATTGACCTAATTGAAAGCTTAACAACTAACCTCGATCCAGCATCCACCACTGCAAAGGGCTTAAAGCTTTCAGGGTCTATCTCCTCGACTTTCAGTTGCATGCTTCTGTCTTGATTGGCTTTCAGTTCAGCTAAAGTCATGTCATCAGCATTTTTTGAATCCCCAGTTATTGCAACATCATGATATTCTTCATGTCCCTCATTACCATCATCGTCTTTCAAAGCGTCTATATTTCATCATCACGAGAAGTGTCGGCCTTGGGCGGTTCAGCTCCCCCTTCGGATTCAATGATTGTAGGCTTGTCCTATCCTCTCTAAGCCTCTTTCACGGATTTTTTCCCAATGGTGGTTCCCCGAGGCTCGTCGGTCTTCTCGATCGGTTCAGCACCTACAGAATGAGAAGCAACAGTTATCAACTCAGGAGAAAACAAAGAATCCTCGATCGATTGCCCAATGATGTGATGAAAGGTGGAAACCTCCTTGACAAATTGGGGTGAAAAGGTGGAAATACCTTCTGATGATTTGTCAATTGGGACAGCCTCCGTCTCTGATGTTGATTCAGGTATAGGAGATAAAAGAGACGCTCTAGGAATTCCTGGATTCTCGGGATCATATTCCTCAACTCCAGTAGCTTCGGCGGTAACAGAAGAGGAATCAACTTCATGGATATTCTTTTCTTTGGCCAAGCGTTTCTCCTCCTCCATGGCAGCAGCAATAAAGCGACGCACCTCGGCCAGACGTGCCAGTTCATCGTCTCTCAAATAATTCTCCATGATTTTGTCTTCATCAACGAAGTCTACCTTAAGTTCCTCTTTTTCCCATTCGATGATTTGACTCCATACGTGAACTAAGGTAGTCGGATAGTCTTCGATTCAAGAGATGTTTCGGCAACGGATTATATGCGCAAAGAATTCAATCATCAGTTCGCCAAAGCCGTGAAATTCTTCTTGAGCCTCTGATAGCTATTTATGAGTTTCTTCAGCAGACTTAATAGCGCTATCCACATTCCCCTCAGCTAAGGCAACTCGATTCTCGGCTTCCATTAACTTGGACTACAAGTCAGCATTTCGTTTTTTCTACACGGCGTTCTTCCTCGCTAACTCGGCCTTTTCATGCTCAAGAGTGTTGTAAGCCAGTTGCCTTTTGACACTGTCTGACTTAGCATCTTCAGCTTGCTTCTTCAACTCTAAACGCTCTTGAATGTGAGATTCCAATAGGTCATGATAACACTTTTGTAATTCCTAAAATTGCTTTTTGAAGTTGTTGGCATCTCGTTGAGTGATGACGAGTTGAGCCTATGTATCTTCTAAGTCCTTCTCCAATTTTTTCAAAGCACTCTCATCGGAATCTGCAGCTTTCTTCATTGCATCGATGTCTGTAATTAAGGTCCGAATGATTTTGGAGAGATTGCGTGAATACTTGTACATCTCCGAAACTGTTTCTCTACTGCGTCGATCTTTGCCTTAGCCTCAACTGCCCACTTTGAAGAAATAGGCTCAAGTGCGGGTAAGAAAGATTCTCAAAGTAGTGATCGGGGAACTGCTTCTCTAGATATGTCAGTTTTGTTTTGGAATCAGCGTCCAGTGGTGGAGGTTTGCAATATGATAGTTCAATATGTTTCCGCTTAGCAGGGATGATGGCTGCATCGCGTTTTTCAGATCGCTTCTTAGAAGCTTTGTGCTTATCTCATGAATCAGTGTGTTTTGGTGGACTTTTTTCTCAATTATATTTATCTTGGGGAGAAGTTCGGTCTTTGGATTGTGATATGTATTCCTCGCGATGACTTTGGTGGCTCTTATACATGTCTAGATCCGGCCGAACAGGAGAACGAGAGCATGAAGTGTGAGGCCGATGGGAATCGTAATGCCTTCTGTCATCTCTGCCCCGGTTCTCACGGTGATCATGTTCAGTGTCAGAAGGAGGTCTAAACATGCTACGGAGAATTTTCCTAATATCACAGTGACGGTGTGACATTGTACCTGCACAACAATATAAGTGGAATTCAGAATCGACGATCACATAAGACTTGAGTGTTATGACGTATGGTGCTAATGTGTCATGTGCATCCTAAGTGACGTTCCCCCCAACAAACCCAAGCCTGAAGCCAGACTAGCATGAGTGAGCTCTTTGGTCTTCACGGGAGTAGTCTCCTCTGAAGAAGTGAAGGTTAAAGGATTCGTTCCGAAGTCCTCTGAAGTATAGATAGTTTCGGGCAGGGGAAGATTTCCTAAACCCTTAAATGTGGAATCGTCGGTAGCAGGAGCATTTCCTTGGGAAGCATCTAGTGGCAGCTCTTTAGGGGATGTTGACCTTTCAGGAGAAATGGCATCATCAGGAATGGTATACCCTTCTCTGTACTTTCAGATATGTTGGCTAATTCATCGTCCTGAGTTGAGGATGGAGAAGGAGAAGTCCTAAGAGGTATCGTTGGACCTTTTGAGCCCTCACCCGTCTCAAGAATAATGTCGACCGGGGGTATGTACACATACGGACCTATCCCATGACCTATACTATGGGTAATAGATAGTAACTCGTGTGATGGAGATACTCATCCTTAAGAACTTCGTCGATGGTTAGAACTTTTGATCGCCATTGAGAAGCTGATGCAAACGATCAAAGTATAATTGACCCGATATTTGCTTTGGGTTATTAACTGCGAATGAAAAAGAAAGTGAATTAATGTGTTGGTCAGAGTATTTGTAGTTGAAATCTAGAAAGTCAGTGTTTTACTTGATTTGGTCCACCTCCTGGTGCACCCCGGTTGTTGTCTGATGTAAAACCATTCAAGTTTAGAATCACCAGCCTTGCTGCTATATGGAACAGTAATAATTTTTCTTTTTGGAACTGATTCAAAGTATGAGAAAGAGGGAGTCTCTTGAGTCTGATGCTTGAAATTATGAAAGAAGTGGACGTCATCGAAGGTAGGTTCTATACCCAAAATCTCTTTGTATGCTACATACATGGCGTATAAATAAGCATAAGAGTTGGGATGTAACTGCATGGGGGCAATCCGCATCTGTCTCAGAAAATCGACGACAAAATGTGGAAACGAAGGTATTGCCCCAACCAGACACATTAATCGTGTAATTGCCATAAATCCTTCCGATGGATTATGGGAACGATCTATTTTCGAAGGCACCAGGGTATCTCTTTTTAATATCCCTTGCTTTAGACATATTCAGATGAGTCTATCATCATCGATCGTCGACTCAACAGAATCTTTGGGTAACTCCTATACAGTGGCAATTTCAAATTCGTCGGGAGCACGATCATCTCCTATTTCTCCTTCCTCCTCCTCACAAAGAGAAACTTCACTTCCGGAAGATACTTCACTATTGTGCACTTCCATTTCAAAATCTGGGCCCTCATCATCCCATTCAGGGTCTGAGGGAGAGGATATATCATCAAGAGTGAGTTTCTCAGAAGTTTCTACGACTTCTCTCTTTTCTGCTAACCTAGATGAACGTCTCTCTGCCATGGTCGCTATACTACTGAAGAAGTAATAACATAAGTTAGAGTAAAATAGTCGGTATCCCCCCTCTGCATGTGTGTGAGCTAAAGTGTACAAGTGCGTAAAGAAATGCAATGTAAAGACGGACAATGC
Source organism: Allium sativum (assembly GCA_030737875.1). Taxonomy (NCBI): domain Eukaryota; kingdom Viridiplantae; phylum Streptophyta; class Magnoliopsida; order Asparagales; family Amaryllidaceae; genus Allium; species Allium sativum. The sequence goes on from CM060913.1 coordinate 44,159,905, forward strand.
CATTATGTGTGCATATGAACATTTCAAAAAGTATAGCAAAAAGGGCTCTATCCTAACTGTCCATGGAGATGGAAGTCATGTTTAGTGTTTGTTGAGTTGGTTATAGTGTGGTTATGTTTCAAAACAAAGCTTAATGGTTAGGATCGGTTATGTAGTGTTGAACCAGATCGGTTCGGAGCATGCACTTCCGAGGCAGATCGGAGTGGATCAGTGTTAGAAGTTGATTGATTCGGAGCTCTGAGTTGAGCTGTATCAGATCGGTTCGGAACCCTGAAGGAGATAGAGCCAGCTTCGAGATGGAGAATCTATTCAGATCGTCTAACGCCAGACCGAACCGATCCAGTATACCCCCAAAAATCCTAAGCTTATCTACTCCATCCATCGCCATGTTTCCCGATCCGATCGGATGCTCCATGCCCTATCCCAGTGCTCTGGCACCAATCGATCCACCTCTTACCGATCCCTTTCCTTTCTCTTTTCTCCTTCTTCATCTCCTCTATTCCTTCATCAGCACCGAACCCAGTTTCATGCCAAAAACAAAATCAAAGCTGAAGTGCCTATGTGTTGGCATGACCTATGTTAGCTTCAATCCTCCTCTACAACCGCCTCGAGATGGCAACGAAGCCATCAACGACGGTGACGAGGAGGAGAAAGGCACGACATCGACTAAACTCCATGCTGAAATCGCTCAAACGATTCGTGAATTCGAATTGAAATCAAGTAAAAAGGGAGTTAATCGAAGTTTTTGACCCAACTAAGTAATTGATTTGAGGATTAAAGGAGAATTCCTGGAATATTAGGAGCTAGGGTTTTGTTTTTCTTTGGTGCAGATTTTGGGAAAAAACAATAGAAATAAAAGAAGGAAGAAGGAAATGGAGAAAAAACGAATTTATATAAAAGAGGAATGCCATTTGTACTCCTACTAGCATGTCTCGCCATTCCAATCGGACCAGAGTACTGGCCATACGGGTATTTAGTCCATTCGTTCAATAATAGTGAAGTGTAGGAAAAGCTGTTCGGATTGGAGACCGAACCCCGATGGAATCACGCACATTGACTCGGCATACGAACTGAATTTAAAGGAAAATAAAATTAAACAAAGAGCTTACCTGGAGGAATCACTGGACATCGATCAGAGTTCTCAAAGCTGTTTGAAACGAAGAAAGGAAATCCGTGAACTTTTTGGTGTATTTATAGGCTGCAAGAGACATGACTTTATGAAGCAACACATCCCTACAAACGAATAGAAGCGACTATTCAACAGTTCAAGTTCAGAAACTGATGGACAGATAACGTCAAAGCACGCTCCATTTTCAACAGAAGCGTCCTTTGAGGGGGCAAAATGTTAGCCTGCTTTGCGAGTTAGGCTATACAAAGTTAAGAGATCAAATATTGAAGAACACTTCTTCTTAGAACAAGCCGAACCGGATCGGATTTTCATTGCCAAGCCAGAACAAAGGGGAACGGAAAGAAAAGAAGCCTGGCCAAGACCGGATCGGTTCGGAATGAGTTGATCTGATCCCATTCCCTATTATACAGTCGACCCGATCCTGTGCAGCGATAGTTTCACCCACGTTCCCTTGAAATCCGGAGCGGTTATGCCCACGTTCTACCCATGTTTGCCACTAAACTGATGTGTTGTCACCCCCATATCCTATCCGAACCCGAAAATGATAGGATGGAGTCCACGTGGATCCGAACCGAAACCATCCCAGGAGCATTTTTCACCTATAAATACACCATCAAGAGGCATTTGGAAGGATCTTTTGGCATTTTGAGAACTCAAACTCCTTTGCTATCCGAATTTTATCAACTTATTCAGAATACAATCACCCTTTGAATGATATTGTGAAGGAAATTAAGTGAATCAAAACATTGTATGAGTGAAAATTGAGTGAGAATTATTGTTGTACTTGCATTCAAGTCATCAATTCAAAGAGTAGGAAGTGGACGTAGGCTATTTAACGCCGAACCACTATAAATTTTGTGTTTTCTCTGTTTTTTTGATTTCATTTCAATAGAATCATTACTCGATTGGGTGTTAGGGACAATTTTGGATCTAGCGTTGTAAAACATGATCTTTTATATACATGTAGCATTATAAAAATACGATCTTTAATTTATAAACATCATATTAAAAATGTGACTTTTTACTATGAACAGCGTGGAAAAGTTTACATTGGAATTTCGGGCGAATCCAAACGGTTCGGAATTCAGAAATAAAACTGGAGGAGAAGATCCCAAAGGTGAGAACTTCTCACTTTAATTTATTTTCTAGTTAAGAATATATATTAGGATGCAGACGGTGCTTAGTAGCACCCGACACCTTTGTTTAAAACCATGTTTGTTTGGTAGTTTGGTTGATTGGTTTATTGATTTGAGTTTGGTTTGGGAAATGAACTGAATTTAATAGAATGGGTATGTACATGGTGCGAGCCATTATTAGGTGAGCGATAAGGCTAGACCTTAGTCCGGTTCTAGTTTCTTGTCCTTATGCTGCCGAAATTTTCTAAAAATGTTAGAACAATAAAAATGTCAATTTTATTGTATAATTGAACTGTATAAAATATTCATGAGTTGAAATAAATATTTTATAGTTAAAAATATAATTTTTAATGCGTATATGAATAAAATAAATATTCATTTATAAATCGAATAACTTTTTTACGTACACACATTTGACTGATATGGACTGGGATGATATATTTTAAATTTCGCCGAACTGCAAAAATAATAATTAGTGTTTGTTGTTTGAAAACCCACACGGGTATTGGGATGATATCGGACATACACTTATCCCAATATTTAGTTGTAAGTCAATCGATGGGTTGACAGGTTATTGTAAGCGTTAATTATTTATATTTAACGCTTATGCAGTTGTGTAATGCACTCTGAATGATGGTTGACTGTGTTTGATTATTGTGGTGTGCATGTGTGTATGAAATCCATATAAATCAAATTATATGGTAATTGACTGTGTCTGATTCCAATTCAGAAGGAATGAATATTTTAAAATGGCAAATAATGAATATTTTAAAATAACAAATATTTTAAAATTATCTTCGGTAATGGATCAAAATATGGTTTTGATGTCCGATTTGGGATGGACACGAAAATATTTAAAAATATGAGGCCGTGTGGATTAGATTAACGCTATTTTAACGTGAACGATATTTATATTGATTTTATTCATTTTTATAATGAATGTCGAAAAGGAAGTGATTTCAAAATCTAATGTTTTTAAAATATGATCATTTATATATTAATGATATAGGATATTCAATTTTGATTTGAAATTGAATATGAAGCTGAAATCATTTGAAAACGAATTTAAAACGATTTATGAAATATGTTTTAAATGGAAATCGATGAAATATATAAAATATATATATATTTATATTATATACATTTAATAGCCTGAATAGAACGCGCCGAGCCGCGGCAGTACGCAAATTTCGACCATTGACTTCGAATGGACATTATGGGAGATCCTACTGTCGGATTCTCTAAAACCAGAACCATTGGGTTCATATCGAAAAGAGCGTTCGGACAAATATAAGAGATTTGAAATTTAATGGCTGGACTTGGAATTATGTCCAAATCAAATTTGGAAAAGGTCGTTGTAAGTGCAATTCAATGACCGTTTATGGAAATCAAGTGCACGTGCCTTAATAAAATTATTAAAAATATCGATAATTTGTGTAAAATCATAATGAATGATTTGGAAAGAATTAGGATGAAAAATTCCATATTTGAAAAGATAAAAATATATTTTTATCGAGATGAACTAGTTATTAACTAGAATTAAAATCCAATTATTTTCAAGTAAATAAATTGGATTGAGATGGTTATAAAAATAACCAAAATTTTCAATATATGAATTGGAGTGGATTTGAATGGAAGTCATCTTCGGAATGTTTCGAAGTTGGGTTTCGTGATTATACAGATATTGTTATGGAAATTTGAAAGATATATCTATATTGTTATTTCCAGTACGATATTTGTTGGTTTCAGAATTTGATATTGAATACAAGCCGATATAGTTTCTATTCAGAGCCTTGTATTTAATATCAAATGAGATTTTGGGTTTGTCATGAATGGTGTCTTAAATAACACTGTTCATAAACCCAGTTGAGAAAAGAATAAATCTTTTAATTAAGATTTAGTGAAGTTTTCCAGTTAATTAAGATTTAATTCGAATTGAATGAAAGAATTGGATTTTGGGTTTGTCGTAACGGTGTCTTTTTTAACACTGTTCTTAAACCCAGTTTGAAAAGAATAAATCTTTTAAATAAGATTATTGGAGTTTCCAGTTATATTTAGTAACTGGAATAAAATGGAATGTGAATTGGGTTTATTGTGAATTGTGATTTAATGACATTTGTTCTTTAACCCGATTTATAGTGAAATGTGATTTGGAATTTATAAATCTTTTAATTAAGATTTAGCGAAAATTTCCAAAATGAAGTTTTCTAATTTAATACAATAATCTGGAATGGAATGGAATTCGAAATAATCGAAGTGAGATTTGGTGGAGGAAGACGATTAATATATATGGAATTTAAAATGCTTTGCCGTTATTCCATTTATATTACGGTTGGATATGGAAGATTATATCAATTATATATATTGATCTTTTTTCCATGAAGATTCCATAATTAATGGAATGGGATTTTGGGTTTATCGTGAACTGTGTTTTAAATGACATTAGTTCTTTAACCCAATTAAAGATAAGATTAATTTATTAACTTTGAATAATCATTAGGTAATGATTTTTGAGATTAAAACTGAATTGGAGTTTTAATGAATCTTTAATTAGATTGAAAAAGAGAATGTGATAATTTAAATTATCAAATTCGGGAAACGATAAAGAACGGAGTAGCACCAGTTTTACTCCAAGCGATAGTTAAATCTTTGACTAGATTTGAACGTGAAATGGTAATTAATTTTTTCGATAACACTGTGGTGTTAGATACGGAGTATTACCAATTTTGCTCCATAGGATGAATAGGTTGGGATTGAGATAAATAATAAATGATTACTTTGGTAAGGTTCGCTAATCCCGATTAGCTTGGATAAAACATAATTTGGTTTGAATCGATATCCAATGGAAGATTAAAGAATAAATTTAAAGAGTATATCTTTGATAAAATTAATGGGAACCTTTCCCAAGGAATAAGAATGTTTGAATAAAGGAATATTATGATTTGGAATGAGGCGTATGATGTGTTTTTATAGCACTTGTTTACTAGATACGCGAGTTATTCAGAAAGACTGGGTTTATCCCATTCTGGATAACTGATTCGATGATAAGTCGACGATGAAGACGGTGGTTGAAGACCGGAGGTCTTCACATCGTTTGGATGATTTCTGATGTCTTGATTGGGTTGTACACCCAAGATGAGGTAATAAGCAGTGATCGTCCAAACGTACTTAGAGATCGACCGGATATGCGAGGACCTCTCTCCTGTATTGGACATATGGGATGAGGAATAAGGTGCCTCCGGTTTCGTTCATACCCGAAACGAACTTGTAAATGGATGTGTGTCTAACATTGGATTTCATTCTGTGTGATTGATAGACATCAGTTGCATGGCGTGAATTGCCTGTGTAGCATGCTGAGATGCAAATGATCAAGGCTTCTGTTGAAAAGCAGAGTCTTGTGGTTGATGATCAAAGCACGGCTTTAATATAGCATCGCTTTGTGTATAACGTTAATTCGCGAGCCTCACACCCCGGTATGAACCAGAAACGTGAGAGGACATCAGGGAGGACATGCGTTTCTTTCTAGCTAGGAGTGGTGTCCCGGTTTTGCAAGCCTGGACGTTTTACTTATGTGGATGATGGAAAGCGAGGCGCCTCGGTTTATATCGGTCACTACGGTGCCGATGGATGGTCTGGTCGACATATTGACCAGATTTACACCCCATAGGGCGGGGAAACGCATGGTTCAGGCATTTTAATCCACTTCGTGTGGACCGGCCCTGACGATCCAAGGTGAAGTTGCGGCTGTTCCTGAGGCATTGTAGGCTAGATTGTCTCGAAGCGGTAAGGACGATCCCTTGCCTTGGTTCATAGATGGAAATCCAACATCCAATACGTGACATTTCAGTTTTGATTGTAGAGCCTATTATTGGCGACATAGTAGCATGGGCTACTATGCCATCTATGATTGATACATTTATAATTGAAGTTGTTTTCATACACTTTACACTATAATAGTATCAAAATGATTTGTTTTAAACGTACCAAGCATGTTTGGCTATTATAAGGTAAAAATCTATCCTCCGGCTTACGTTTCATTGTGTGATAGGACCTAAGTCTTATAATAGCTTCTTTTTTCCAAAAAACATTGCATTGTGATTTTTATGCACTGGTATTCTTGGGAGAAAACCCGTTCCGTGTTATACGACGTGGTCCCTTGATTTACTCTACTTTTAAAGTAAAGATTTAATAACTATTTTAGTTCTCACACCGGTCACATGATTGACTTGGAGTTTATTGTTTTAACCTAAACTCCGGGTGCCCCTATTTTCCACACGGGTAGCTAGTAGTTTTGGTTTTGCAGATTTATATTCATAGGATCCTGGCTAACAGCTAGAACGATATTCGAAAAGCTCTGTATCCGTTTATCTCTTTCAGTTGTGTTTTTGTATTATTTTCCACTGCATTGTAATTTGTATATCTCTGTTATTTATCAAATGTATATTATTTGTTCATACTTTGTATATTCTTGTACTTCGATGTAAATTGTTGTAATAAGCAATGAAATGTTCTTCTGTTTATGTTCTGATTTTTCATGTTCTCAACTCAATCCGGGCTTTCCTTTACGGGGAAGTTTAGTTCGTGTCAGTTTGGTATTAAAGCTTTGGTTTACAGTGCTCGGAGAACAAGACACGTTAATACCAAACGAAAGAATTCTTCAGAGATTGGATTAGTAATATCCAATGAGAATGACTCATTAGAGATGGGATCAGAAATATCCTCGAACGAGTGTGAAGAGTAGTGTTTTTAAAATAAAATGGAAAACAAATTTTGTTTTGAAAATTTAAACCATATTATACGTATTTGAATAGTTATTTTATATTGAATTTGGACAATCGAGTATATGAGATTTTGCATACATGCATCATGGACGTATATTCGAAGTTTTAATATACTGGATAGATATAGAATCACACTCTTGTCGCCCGGAGATGATTCTATTGATGACTACGTAGCATCAGCAATTTATATTCGAGTTTCGAAAGTGAGATCTCTATATATTTCCAATTGACTGGTGTGAGAACCAAAACTAGATAGGGTTGATTGTTGTGAACTAGCATCAAAAATATGATTTTTGACTATGTATTAAAGATATGCGTTTGAAACGTTAACCAACTAATTGATTGCTGATTGTGTTGTTTGATTACTTATTAAACCAACATGTGAATGAAAGGCAAATTTAGCCAAATTGAAAATTGATTGGAACTGCATACATCTATACATGTATATAATGAACAGGTCATAACAGGGAAACTAAGAAGAGGAATAAAATTGTAAGCCCGACAAATAGGTACGTTTTTACTAGTTTTCTTTTTCTTTTAAAGATTTATGAGCCTAAGACTGGCCGCTTGGCATTTTCTTTTTCTTTTAAAGATTTATGAGCCTAAGGCTGGCCGCTTGGCATTTTCTTTTTCTTTTAATGATTTATGAGCCTAAGGCTGGCCGCTTGGCATTTTCTTTTTATTTTAATGACTTTTTGAGCCTAAGGCTGGCTGCTTGGCATTTTCTTTTTCTTTTGGATGGATGAGGGACTTGCGAGGCTAGTTGAGGTTTTAAATGTCTCCCGTACAAAGGAGGTTATGGCGAAATTTTTCAAAAATTTAGGGTGTTAGCCAAATTTTTGAAGAATTGGGAAATTCATAGAAACTGGAAAGTTGAAGAATGAAAGTTGAGTTGGTTTGTAAAACAACTTTCTGCTCCGTTCTTTTTCGAGGACGAAAAGATTTTAAGTGGGGGAGATTGTAACAACCTGGAAAATCAGAACCAATTTAAATTTTTTATTTTGGCAATTTTAATGGATTTTGAATATTTAAAATGATTTATTTTAAATAATTGCGACTAGAAATTTATTTTTTAATGGAATTAGAACGTACAAATTTATTTAAATTGAAGTTAGAATATAAATATTTATTTTAATTATAAAAGGAATTGGAAATGCCGCGGTAGTTTGAAAATTCGATTTCAAATTTCAAATGAATGTAAAGGATTCAAAATAAACCAGATTTTAGTAAAACCGGAAATATTTGAATCTGCTTAAAAATATCTTTCCAACGAATTTGAAAAATTCAGATTTCATAGTGGGAATAAAAAGTTATGTCCAGTTGAAAATTCAGAATAGTCGCTATCGAACAAAGCCCTTAAAAATAACGATTTTGCAAATGCCCTCCGTTTTCGACGAGACCACTTTTGTTGGATCCGGAATGTCAAATAATTGCTTGATTCCAATTTTCATAATTTTTGGAATCAATATGTGAGCGTGGTGAATTTAAACGTGTTTGGCCAATTCAGTTTGAATTTAATCGACTGGAAAATGACTGTTTTTCAAACGATCTCCAAATTCGACGAAATTAGTTTTGTTAGGACCGTTTCGTCTAAACATAGCCAGATTTATTTTTCTGGAATTTTTGGAGTTCGAATGTGGCCCCGGTTAATTAAAATGTTCGTTTGAATTTAAAATATAATGATTTATATTTTAATTTTAACGAAAACTGATGGTAATAGTCAAATTGGCTTACGAAACATATCCCATTGTGTTTGGAATGAGGGTAATTAGCTATGGGCGACGGTCTTTGGGTTCGATTTGGAGTTCGAACGGAAAATTAACTTTTTAGGAATTTAAGTTAATTAAGTAAATAATTATAAAAACATGGTCAACCATTCTCTCCCTCTTTTACTCGTCGTCTAGAACTGAAAGAAGAAAACAAAATAAAATCGTGCTCATTGCTTCTCTTTATGTTCACCCCCGCCATCATCGGACCACCCCTACCACCGCCGCCGCTGGCGATCTTCCCCCCTCTCTGCTGCGGCTCCTCCCTCTTCTTTCCCCTTTAATTCCCAAAACCTTCGAACCCTAGAATCGGCACACACCCTACTGCCCCCGCCGTTGGTCAGGCGCACCGCCACCATTGCTTGCGCCCTCGCCTTCGTTTCTCCGACCAGCCTCCTCCTTCCCCTTGCACCACCTGTAAGTTCTCTTCTTTTTTATTTATTTTAAAATCAGTTTTTTTATATCATAAGAAAAAAAGTCAGTTTTTTATAGCATAAGACAAAAAATCAGTTTTTTTAGCATAAGTAAAAAAAAATCAGTTTTTTTAATAGCATAAGTTTAAAAATCTGTTTTTTTCTCAATATAGCATAACAAAAATATGATTTGTTTTATTATATGAATAACAATATAAAAATATGATTTTTATATATATATAAGCAATATAAAATTATGATTTATATATATAAGCAATATAAAAATATGATTTATATATATATAAGCAATATAAAAAATATGATCTTTATATATATATATATATAAGCACTATGAAAATATGATTTATATATATGGTAGCGATATAAAAATATAATTTTTATATCGCTAGTAGTGAATAAAAATATGATTTTTATTTACATAACCATGAATAAAAATATGATTTTTAATTATATATATATCCTGTGTAATAATACGATTTTTAATTGTATATAACCTATGTAAAAATCTGATTTTTATACATACAGCATTGGAATAAAAATATAATCTTTTATATACATGTAGCGTTGTAAAAATATAATCTTTTATATACATGTATCGTTGTAAAAATATAATCTTTTATATACATGAAGCGTTGTAAAAATATAATCTTTTATATACATGTAGCGTTGTAAAAATATAATCTATTATATACATATAGCGTTGTAAAAATATGATCTTTTATATACATATAATGTTATAAAAATACGATCTTTAAATATGTAAACATTATATTAAAAAAAATGTGATTTTTATTATGAACGACGTGGAAAAGTTTACGTTGGAATTTTGAGCGAATCCAAACGGTTCAGAAATTCAGAAATAAAACTGGAGGAGTGGATCCCAAAGGTGAGAATTTCTCACTTTAATTTATTTTCTAGTTAAGAATATATACTAGGATGCAGGCGATGCTTAGTAGCACCCGACACCTTTGTTTGAAACCATGTTTGTTTGGTTGATTGGTTTATTGATTTGAGTTTGGTTTGGGAAATGAATTGAATTGAATAGAACGGGTATTTACATGGTGCGAGCCATTATTAGGCGAGGGATAAGGCTAGACGTTATTCCGGTTCTAGTATCGTGTCGTTATGCTGCCGAAATTTTCTAAGCACATTAGAATAATAAAAATATCATTTTTATTGTATAAATGAACTGTATAAATATTCATGAGTAGAAATAGTTAAAAATATAATTTTTAACGTGTATATGAATAAAACAAATATTCATTTACAAATCGGACGATTTGTTTATGTACACACATTTGAATGATATGGACTGGGACGATATATTTTACACATCGTCCAACTGCACAAATAATAATCAGTGTTTGTTATTTTAAAACCTCACACGGGTATTGGGATGATACTGGACATACACTAATTCCAATATTTAATTGTATGTCAATCGATGAGTTAACAGGTCGTTGTAAACGCTAATTATTTATATTTAATGCTTATGAAGTTGTATAATGCACTCTGGATGATGGTTCACTATGTTTGATTATTGTGGTGTACATGTGTGTATGAAATCCATATAAATCAAATTATATGGTAATTGGCTGCGTCTGATTCCAATTCGGAAGGAATGAATATTTTAAAATGGCGAATAATGAATATTTTAAAATAACAAATATTTTAAAATAATATTCAGTAATGGATCAAAATATGGTTTTGATGTCCGATTTGGGATGGACACAAAAATATTTAAAAATATGAAGCTGTGTTGATTAGATTAACGCCAATTTGACGTGAACGATATTTATATCGATTTTATTCATTTTTATAATGAATATCGAAAAGAAAGTGATATCAAAATCTAATGTTTTGAAAATATGATCATTTATATGTTAATGATATTGAATATTCAATTTTGATTTGAAATTGAATATGAAGCTGAAATCGTCTTGAAAACGAATTTAAAACGATTTATGAAATACGTTTTAAATGGAAATCGACCAAATATATATAATATATATATTATATATATTTAATATCCTAAATAGAACGCGCTGCACCGCGGCAGTTCACTAATCTCGACCATTGACTTCGAATGGACATTTTGGGAGATCCGACCGTCGGATTCTCGTAAAACCGGAACCGTTGGGTTTATATCAAAAAGAGCTTTTCGACGAATATAAGAGATTTTAAATCTAACGGCTGGATTTGGAATTATATTCAAATCAAATTTGGAAAAGGTCGCTGTAATTGCAGTTCGATGACCGTTTATGGAAATTGACTGTACGGGCCTTGATAAAATTATTAAAAATATCGATAATTTGTGTAAAATCATAATAAATGATTTGGAAATAATTGGGATGAAAAAATCCATATTTGAAAAGATAAAAGTATACTTTTATCGAGATGAACTAGTTGTTAACTAGAATTAAAATCCAATTATTTTTAAATAAATAAATTGGGTTGAGGTGGTTATAAAAATAACCATAATTTTCAATATATGAATTGGAGTGGATTTAAATGGAAATCATCTTTGGAATGTTTCGATGTTAGATTTCGTGATTATATAGATATTGTTATGGAAATTTGAAATATATATTTATAACCTTATTTCCAATACGATATTTGTTGGTTTCAGAATTTGATATTAAATATAAGCCGATATATTTTCTATTCAGAGCCTTGTATTTGATATCAAATGAGATTTTGGGTTTGTCGTGAACGGTGTCTTAAACAACACTGTTCTTAAACCCAGTTGAGAAAAGAATAAATCTTTTAATTAAGATTTAGTGAGGTTTTCCAATTAATTAAGATTTAATAGGAATTAAATGAAAGAATTGAATTTTGGGTTTGTCGTGAATGGTTTCTTAATTAACACTGTACTTAAACCCGTTTCAAAAGAATAAATCTTTTAAATAATATTATTGGAGTTTCCAGTTATATTTAGTAACTGGTATAAAATGGAATGTGAATTGGGTTTATTATGAACTGTGTTTTAACGACATTCGTTCTTTAACCCGATTACAATGAAATGTGATTTGGAATTTATAAATCTTCTAATTAAGATTTAGGGAAAATTTCCAAAGTGAAGTTCTGCAATTTAATACAATAAATTGGAATGGAATGTAATTAGATTGGATAATAATCGAAGTGAGCTTCTATGGAGGAAGATGGTTAATATTCATGGAATTTAAAAGGCTTTGCCGTTATTCCATTTATATTGTCGATTGGATACGGAAGTTTATATCGATTGTATATATTGATCTATTTTCCGTGAAGATTCCATAATTAATGGAATGGGATTTGGGTTTATCGTGAACTGTGATTTAAATGACATTAGTTCTTTAACCCAGTTAAAGATAAGATTAATTTCTTTACTTTGAATAATCATTAGGTAATGATTTTTGAGATTAAAACTGAATTGGAGTTTTAATGAATCTTTAATTAGATTGAAAAAGAGAATGTGATAATTTAAATCATCAAATTCGGGAAATGATCGAGAACGGAGTAGCACCAGTTTTACTCCAAGCAATAGTTAAATCCTTAATTAGATTTGAACGTGAAATGATAATTAATTTTTCCAACAACACTGTGGTGTTAGATATGTAGTATTACCAGTTTTGCTCCATGGATGAATAGGTTGGGATTGAGATAAATTATAAATGATTACTTCGGTAAGGTTCGCTAATCCCGACTAGTTTGGATAAACGATAATTTGGTTTAAATTGATATCCAATGGAAGATTAAAGAATAAATTTAAAGAATTTATCTTTGATAAAATTAACGGGAACCTTTCCCAAGGAATAAGGATGTTTGAATAAAGGAATATTTGGGATTGGAATGAGGGTATGATGTGTTTTTATAGCACTTGTTTATTAGATACGCGAGTTATTTGGAAAGACCGGGTTTATCCCATTCTGAATAGCCGATTCGACGATAAGTCGACGATGAAGACGATGGTTGAAGACCGGAGGTCTTCACATCGTTTGGATGATTACTGATGTCTTGATTGGGCTGTACATCCAAGACGAGGTAATAAGTGGTGATCTTCCAGAAGTACTTGGAGATTGACTGGATATGCGAGGACCTCTCTCCTGTATTGGACATATGGGACGAGGAATAAGGTGTCTCCAGTTTCATTCAGACCCGGAATGAACTTGTAAATGGATGTGTGTTTGACATTGGATTCCATTTTGTGTGATTGATAGACATCAATTGCATGGTGTGAATTTCCTATGTGGCATGCCGAGATGCAAATGATCAAGGCTTCTGTTGTAAAGCAGAGTCTTGTGGTTGATGATCAAAGCACGGCTTTAATATAACATAGCTTTGTGTATATCGTTAATTCGCGAGCCTCACACCCCGGTGTGAACTAGAAACGGGAGAGGATATCAGGGAGGACATGCGTTAATTTCTAGCTAGGAGTGTTGTCCGGATTTTGCAAGCCCAGATGTTTTACTTATGTGGATGATGGAAAGCAAGGCGCCTCGGTTTATATCTATCACGACGGTGCCGATGGATGGTCTGGTTGACATACTGACCAGATTTACGCCCCATAAAGCTGGGAAATGCATGGTTGAGGCATTTTAATCCACTTCGTGTGGACCGGCCCTGACGATCCAAGGTGAAGTTATGGCTGTTCCTGAGACATGATAGGCTAGATTGTCTCGAAGTGGTAAGGACGATCCCTTGCCTTGGTTCACAGACGAAAATCCAACTTCCAATACGTGACATTTCGGTTTTGATTGCAGAGCCTAGTATTGGCGACATAGTAGCATGGGATACTATGTCGTCTATGATTGATACATTTATACTTGAAGTTGTTTTCACACACTTTACACTATAATAGTATCAAAATGATCTGTTTTAAACGTACCAAGCATGTTTGGCTATTATAAGATAAAAATCTATCCTCTAGCTTGCGTTGCATTGTATGATGGGACCTGAGTCTTATAATAGCTTCATTTTTCCAAAAAGCATTACGCTGTTTATTTTATGCGTTGGTATTCTTGGGAGGAAACACGTTCCGTGTTAGACGACGTGATCCCTTGATTTACTCTATTTTTAAAGTAAAGATTTAATAACTGTTTTAGTTCTTACACCAGTCACATGTCTGACCTGGAGTTTATTGTTTTAACCTAAACTTTGGGTGTCCCTATTTTCCACACGAGCAGCTAGTAGTTTTGGTTTTGCAGATTTATATTCACAGGATCCTGGTTTACAGCTGGAACGATATTCGGAAAGCTCTGTATCCGTTTATCCCTTCAGTTTTGTTTTTGTATTATTTTCCGTTGCATTGTAATTTATAAATCTTTGTTATTTATCAAATGTATACTATTTTTTCATATTCTGTATATTCTTGTACTCTAATGTAAATTGTTGTAATAAGCAATGAAATGTTCTTCTATTTGTGTTCTGATTTGTCGTGTTCTCAACTCAATCCGGCCTTTCTTTTATGGGGAAGTTCGGGTCGTGTCATTTATCGTTAGCTTGCGTGGAATTGAAATCAATCCAGATCAGATCGCAGCAATCAGGAATATTCAAGAACCAAGGCAAATCAAAGATGTGCAGAGCTTCGCTGGGAAAGTAGCCGCGTTAAGTAGATTCAACTCTAAAGCTATTAAGCTACAGATAAGTGCATTCCATTTTTCGATTTGATAAAGCGAGGGAAGCGCAATTTCAAATGGACCCTTGATTGTGTAGAAGCATTCCAGAACCTCATGAATCATCTGGAAAAACCCTCGATATTGTCAAAGCCGGTAGATCACGAGGACTTATTCATGTACTTGGCAGTGTCATCCCACGCAATAAGTTCAGCCCTGGTAAGAGAAGAAGATAAAGTTCAGAGACTTGTGTACTACGTAAGTAAAAAACTAGCGGCGGTAGAGTGAAACTACCCAAAGATAGAAAAGCGTGCATATAGTCTGCTGATCGGATCTACAAAGCTTCACCACTATTTTCAAGCTCATCCCATCACTGTATACACCAACAATCCGCTCTGATAAGTGTTACAGAGACCAGAGGCATCAGGAAGGCTACTCAAATGGAATATCGAGTTCAGTCAGTTTGATCTGAACTTTCAGCCCCGAAGATCGGTAATGGGGCAAGTGTTAGTAGATTTTATATAGTGAGTGAAGAAGTGGATACCTCAAAACCACTAGTTGACCCCAATGCCTGGAAACTATATACAAATGGAGCCAGGAATGACAAACGATCTGGTGCTGGAGTTGTACTCGTAACTCGCGAAAAACGATCGATATATTATGCTTTGAGCTACGAATAATGACTCGGAATACGATGCCCTGATTGTTGGGCTTAGACTTGAAAAGTAGTTGGGGATAGCAAAGCTGGATATATTTTGCGATTCCAAGATAGTAGTGAACCAGCTCAATGAAGATTTTCAGGCCAAAGGACCAAAGCTCATATCATACTTGAAGGAAGTGAGAAAATTGCTGGGTGGCCTCGAACACTACAGCATAACACATATCCCCTGATCAGAGAATCAGAGGGCAGATAAGTTGGCCAAAATGGCTAGTTACGATAACCCTGAGGACACAGAGATAGTCCCGATAGTGGTACTGCAGTCTCCAAGCATCGATCAAATGGAAATTGATCCTGCTTTGGAAACTGAGCCAGAAAGAGAATCATGGATGACATCCCTAAAGAACTTCTTGATGAGTGGAATAGCCCCGACCAAGAAGAGAAAAAGGCGTGCCGTCATTCTCAAAGCCTCCAGATATGTCATGCAAGGCGAAGTTTTATACCGACAAGGGTTCTCAATGCCACTCCTCCGGTGTATAGCCCACGATAACATAGAAAGAGTACTGAGAGAAGTTCACGAAGGTGAGTGTGGCGACCACACTGGAGGACAAACACTGGTGAAGAAGATATTGCAATAAGGCTAATTCTGGCCTGCTGTGAACAAAGATGCGGCTAAGTATGTATGCTGTTGCGACGCATGCCATAAGTTCTCAAAGATTCCCAGGGTGCCTCCTAGCCAGTTGACGACGATAATAAGTCTGTGGCCCTTTACTGTTTGGGGAATTGACATTATTGGAAGCCTCCACATAGCAAAGGGTGGAGCAAAATTCGCCATTGTAGCCGTGAATTACTTTACTAAGTGGGTCGAAGAAGAACCATTAACCACGATCTCAACCAAGCAAGTGATAAACTTCATCATCGAAAACATCATATATCGATTTGGAATTCCAAAAGTCATCATAACAGATAATGGGACCCATTTGACAATACTAAGTTCCAGGATTTTTGCCGCAGATATCATATCGAGAAGAGATTCACAGCTATGGCGCATCCGCAATCAAATAGAAAGGTAGAAGCAGCAAACAAAGTAATCAAGTCCATTTTGAAGAAGCGGTTGAAATGGGCCAAAGCCATGTGGGTTGATAAGCTACCCTTGGCATTATGGAGTTATATAACAACTTTCAAGCCAGCCATAGGGCACACGCTTTTTTCCCTTGCTTTCGGGTCTGAGGTAGTTATCCCGGTAGAATTAGAAGTTCCATCTCACAGGGTCACTTACTACGACTCGATGACAAACAAGAAGTTTCTCCTCGAATCCTTTGACATGGTAGAACCTCGAACCTTTGAACCCAGAGACTTGGTTCTTAAGCGTGTCTTTCCACCCCAGTACATTTGGGCCCAAAATGGGAAGGACCCTATACCATCCTACGGAGGCTTGATAATGGATCTTTCAAGCTAGTGACTGTGGATGGAAACGAAATCCCCAAAGCGTGGAACGCCCAGCATTTGCGACACTACTTGACATGAAATGTCGTTTTTTACTCTTCTGTTTTTAGGACCATGTAAAAAGGCACGACTTGCCTAGAACAGTCCAGTTATACAAGCAAAAGATTATAAGTGGACGTAGGTTATGATTCGACCTAACCACTATAAAATATCGTGTGTCATTTACTTTTATCGCACCATTTCTTATTTACTCTTTCATTTTTTACTTACATGAGTTGTCATAATTACAAAGTTCGCTATAAAACTTCGCGGTAATCTAGAAGCACATAATTCAAAGTGCTTTCTATCAGATTAGAAGGTCAATAGTGTGCAGAACATTGCGGGTGCAATAAAGTAAACGACATAACCATCAACACTCTAATTATTGTAATCTAAGAAAGAGCATGTAGGACAAGAATTGTCTACGAGGCATGAGGGTGCACAGTAATTTAAAAGACTGTCTCGACCACACTCTACCCTTGACATCCGATGAGAGAATATAAAGGCGCCAATGACTGAGCGCCACAAATGGACTCCTACCCCACTGAAGGATTGGGGAGCAAATTGAAAGATGAGTTCGAACTCTATCCTGGGCATACGACAAGAGAGTATAAAGGCGTTTTGATTAAATGCCACAAAGGGTCTCCTTTCTCGCTGCAGAATCGGGAACAAGAATGAAAGCTGAGCCCGACCCCCTCATTTCCGGACATGGGGGGGAAACCTATATGACTCTAATCAATCCTCATTAAGCCCTGGCCAGGCATTATATTAATGATTGATTGGGGGCATACTCTTACACATATACACATAGTGCGGGAATTTTAAATTTTTATTGCATATAATTCTGGCTTAGATATGATGTGTGACTTAGTATGATAAACTTGTAGGTACACAACAGTACAAAAGAAACATAAATTCATTTACTAATGCATATTTACAAAGCAAAGCTAGAACAAAAAGTGATAAGGCAGGGCTAATCTCACGACTACATCACAAGGCCAGTGAAAGATCTAAAACCATAAACAAACGAATGCTACTTGGGCTTTGGGGATGACCTTGGCTTCTTCTCCTTCTTCTGCTTCTCCAGCTCTTCCTTGTCGGCATCAGATTTATCATGCTTCTTCCTTTCTTCTTATCCGAAGGAGGATCTTGTGGAAGGTCAGAGGATTGAGATGCAAGCTGTGTAGTTATCAACTTAGTGGATAGTTTTATAATCAACCCAGATATGGGGTCAGCTTCTGAGATGCGAGACACATTTAGAGGCTCTTGCTCCTCTATTTTTAAGGCTAGCTGTTCATACTTTTTAGCTTTCATGTCGGCCAGAGTCATGCTTTCATCATCTTTGGTCTCCCTTGTGATGGTAACCTCCTCTTCTTCATCCCCATGGGCACCGTCGGTATCCTGTAAAGCTTTAATAATTTTGGCTTCCTTGGGAACATTGGTGCTTGATACCACAAAGGCCTTCTCGGTTGTTGTGCCCTCAGTTTGCCTTGGGACCTCAGGAACTTTAGCACTAGGGGGTACACTGACTTTCTCAACCTCTGCTTACTTTTTTGTATCCTTCTTGGTCGGCTTGGCACCTATATTATGAGAAGCAAGTGTTATTAGTTCGGGAGAAAATATGGTCTTCTCGGTTGTTTGCTCCACAATGCGACGACAAGTTACAACAGCTTTGACAAATTGTGGAGAGAATATGGATATACCTTCCGCTGACTCTCCGCCCGAAGCTGCAGTAGAAACCCCAACAACTGGAGGGATGGGGACTTCAGAGATCAATGGATCATCTGGATTATACTCCTCAACCTCAGAGGTCTTGGGCTTCGTAGTTAAGCTTGAGCCTTCATCAGCTTTGTACTTGCCCTTGAGCTTAGCCCTCTTCCTCCACCTCTTCTTGTATTTGGCGTTTACCCTCCACTAAGACCTTGAGCTCTCTACCCCTAACGAAGGTCTGCATAAGCTGGCTCCCATCGACCTCCTTAACCTTTAAGAGTTGCTTTTTGCCCTCGACGATCATATCCCATACGTTAGCCAAGGTGGTAGGACAATTTTTAATCCAAGAAATGTCTAGGGTTCGAACGACTTGAGCAAAAAAGTCCATCAATAGTTCGTCGAACCCTTCTATCTCCTGTTCAACTGCAGCAAGCTTAGTAGTAGCAGTGGAAGATGACTTGAGGGCATCATTGGCATTACTTTCGGCAAGAGCTACCCATTCCTCAGCATGAGCAAGTTTGTCGTTTAAGCTGGCATTTTCCTTCTCAGCATGAGCAAGTTTGCTAGTCAGGCTCGCCTTTTCCTTCTCCCAAGCAGCCTTTTCTGTAGCAAAGTGGTCATGTGATGCTTTCAGTTCAGTATTTACTGTCTAGAGATCTTTTATCTCCTTGTTAAAAGCCATGCGCTCTTGGCTGTTCAAACCGAGCTCAAGATGGAAACGTTTTTTAACATTCTCCAACTCTGTTTTATATTGTTCAGCATCCCGCCGAGCTAAAACGAGTTGAGTCTGTGCATCTTCAAGTTCCTTCTCAGCCTTACTCCTGGCCTTGGTGGCATGATCAATCTTCACCCTAGCTCCCGATGCATCTATTTCCAGGCGGCGGATAACATCTGAAAGACTCTTGGCATGTCTCTTCATCGCCCTATATTGTTTAGCCATATGACCGACTTGGCCCATAACTTTTGTATCCTAGTCCTCAGGAACTCGTTCAAGATCTGGGATGAAAACCATGCTTCCAAAGTATATATCGGGGAACTTCTTTCGTAAGCGCTCCAGCTTAGCCTTAATTTCAAAAGTAATGGCACCTCTTGTATAGTGGTAGTGTCCAATTGGTGTTGGCCAGAGGGAACAATAGCTGCCTTCTCCATTTCCGAATCATTGCTGGGATCCTTGTGTTTGTCTCTGGGCTCATGATGTTTCTTAAAAGGTTTTCTTGGAGGAGGTATACCCGTCGGGGGAGTCGAAGCCTTGGGAAGTTGTTTACCCGCCGCATGTGGCACTTGGTGACTGTGATACTTCACGGGGTCTTGCCTCGAGGTAGAGCGAGAGTCGTAGAATGGGACTGATAAGAATCATGATGCCTTTGACTATCTGTTCCCCCACTATCAATCCGATCGCGCTCAGATATGGGAGTGAGCCTGGGTGTATTCTTGCGAAGGTCATGATGAGTAGGAATAGCGGCGAGGCATTTTTCTTATAAAAAACAACAAACAGACATAAGGATCGTGAATACAACTAGCATACGGGTGTTGTGACAAGTGGTGCATGTGATTTGTGTATCCCATGTGACCCCCCCCCCCAACAGACTAGGGCCCGAAGCTTGGCTCGTCTGTGCAGTATATTTATTTCTGGTGGGAGAGGTTTCTTCTTCGGAGACAGGGAAGAACAGTTCCTCTCCAAAATCTTCAGATGTGTAGATGTTATCTGGCAGGGGGATTTTGCCTAACTCCCCAAATATCTGCTCCTCTGTTAATGTATCATGAGTGGTACGGTCTACCAGTGGTCGAGTCCTCGGGGGAGACAACTCCTTGGAAACTAAAACCTCCTTTGGTTTGTCAACTCGGGTTTCATCCCCTTTGTATACATTCAAATCCTCATCATCCTGGTCAATCATTGGAGAATGACTCTTACGAAATTCGGTCGTCTTTGTGGCTTCCGTGGTCACTTCTCCCTCAGCCGAGGGCATGCTACTAGATTCCCCAATTGTCTAAGTAGGGTGCACGTACTTGTGGGGCTTGCCACCCGGTTCGAGCCTGAATCTTATGTCCAGAGGTGGTGTTTGTGAAGGTTCTCGTCGGTTATACATCTCTTAATTTTACAAAGGTCCGACTTGCTTTTTAAAAGGCGGGACAATCAATCCTCGTATACCGAACCTGATGTCTTTTAGAAATTATGAGCTGTACAGAGAAAGAGAAATATTAGCACTTCAATCATACAATTGGAATATGCAATGAAGTATTTGGAACCTACTTGACTGAAGCCACTTTATTGCACATCCAGCTTGATGTTTTATATAAAACCAGTCAGATTTGGCATCTCCTAAATTACTATGTCCATCTGTCAAGACCTTTTTGGAAGGAATTGACTCGAAGAAAATGAAATTCGGAGTCCACATAGAATGATGCTTGAAATAAAATAGAATTTCAGATCTTTGAAGGTAAGTTTGGTCTCTAGAATCTCTGCATATGCAATGCATAAGGTATACAAAGCAGCATAAGCATTGGGATGGAGTTGCATGGGAGCAATATGCAGTCATCTCAGAAGATCGACGACGATTGGAGGAAATGGATGAATGGTGCTCACCAAGAACATGACTCTACTGATAGCCATGTACCCCTTCAGAGCAGAATGGAGTCTGTCTCCATCGTCTGGAGTTTTCACATCAACCCAGGGGATCCCATGTCTTAGGCATAGTCTCTTATGCTTTATATCATCCAATTTGGAAGCTATAGAGTCACTTAGTTTCTCTTTCTCTACTTCTTTAGCACCCTTGATTTCGTCGGGAGCTCGATCATCCTCCTCTTCCTCAAGTGATGTGCTCTCAGAAGATGTTGATTTTACCTCAAGGTCTGTTTCATATTCAGAGTCAGAATTACTCCAATCCGGATCCGACGGGAGTACATCAGGATTATAATAATTTGACGACTCAGGATCTACACTCTTTTCTAATATCCTTGTTGAACGTCCACCGGACATGTTTGCTATGTTGGTGAACAAACATGAGCAATTAGAGCATAAACACACGTAAATCACGTGCTTGCAAGTGCTAGTGTGTGCAAGTGTGCACATTATAGAAGATAAAAGCATGAAATAAAGCGGGTGAAAGAATAAATAACCATTGCAGGTCTTTGAGTTAAGTTTTTGTCCAAGTCAAGTTCAAGGAGTTTGTCTTAAAGTCTCTAAACCTAACTGTCCATTGAATTACTCGAGTTATGATGGGTTCTCAGTTGAAACATATGTTGACGTGTTCAATTGGCTATAGTCACTTAGTCAAGTATAGATATAAAATGAGGATTGGCCCGAAGATAGGCTAGTTCATAAAATTCTATGGTTCAACTCATGAGGAAGGTTCGACTCACATAATTGGTCCGGCTTGTGATAAGGAACCAACTCACGAAAGAATGTCGGCTTGTGATGATGGCATGATTCACAAGCGTGCGGTCCCTCGCCCATATAGCGGCTCATGATAGTAGTATCGACTCGTGGAAAGAAGTTCGACTCATGACGATATATATAGTCTATGGAAAAACAATTATTGAACCACTGCCACGAACTGTCACATCTCACGAGACGATAATGTGTTTACATCCACGACATGCCCGACTTCTATCCCCATTGACGAGATGATACTCCACTTTTCTCCACTAACCAACACACTCCCCTCATCCATGAACGAGCTCGCCACTACATTCCACGAATCGAACTGCTGAAGCCCATTTTACTCTTTAGCAATCTCTTCCTCCATGCACTAATACATCAACTGCACAACCTGACCGCCTATAACTCACTCCCTGTCCATAACTGTTGCCATCGCGGATTAGTTCCCATTTCCTGCTCCTCGAAATCATCGCCAATCACCACCACTACCAACGCTGGTGGTGGCGTAAGGACCAAAGTCCGCTCATTAAATCAAAAACGAAGGGCTACGCAACCTCGAGTAATGGGATGAAAATTGGAACCAAAAACCTATTTACCTTTTCAGATTAAATAAACGGCTTCGAAGTGGTGTGAATCTGGGGGGAAGTATTCGAATTAGGGTGATGGAATTGGGAGATAGGAGGTGAGGCGGAAGGGTAAAATGTAAAAGGGAATCGCCTTATATAGCCTGCGAGAAGGCTCTTAATCTTCTATTTTTTGTCTCATACGATCCGCCAAGTCAAATGGGCCACGAGCATTCGAGTAAGCCCATCATGGCTTGCGTATGAGCCTACTGCACTATCAGATCGTGACGCGAGCCAAGTAACACGGTCCGTAATATGTTTTGACAACCCGGGCCTTGGAATAACTATCAGGAGAAAAGATAGAGGTGCTGATGTAACAAATTTCTACAAAAAGGTTCATGGAAATTTGAAGCTTACCTGACGAATTGATCGCAACGCACTTCGGGATACAAAAGATCAAAGTCAACTAATAAGCATAAAAATAATTGAAAATTCAATCATGTATTCATACTTGTCAGAGGACGTGGTCCTTTGAAACAGCGTGACGGTACAAACAGACACGACGATCAACACTTATCAGTTCAAGGATAGGCGTACCGATTGATTTTGAAGCATGTTCCATCTCTGATGAAACATACTTCAAGGGGGGGAAATGTTGGCTAGCTTTGTGACCAAGCCACCAAGAAGACGAGCACTCATGAATAAGTAGACGAGTACAAAAATTCAGGATAGGTTCACCCTGGCTCGTGAAGTTCCGCAACCCATTCGTGACCCAGCCTTTCAGGCTCGCTCGTGATCCATCCTGCCCCCTCCACTCATGGATAACCTTCATCTCCGACTCGTGATTGAGCATCACGATCTGCTCGTAGTAAGGGGGCACGAACCGACGCCAAGTTCAGAGAATGGTGACCACGACCTGGTCATCCACGAACCGCATATCCAGGATCTGATGACACCTGTCCATAACTGCCATATTGATCATTTCTCCACCAACTCACAAACGACTCTGAGATCCTCGGGATTCATGCCACGTGTCCTCATGAACCGCCTGCAGATATCACTTATAAATAGCCCCATACTCGGCATTTATCAGGATCTTTTGGCAGTTCTAAGTATTGTTTCCACCATTACTATTCCTCCATTATTTACAATCAGAAACATCTCAAAATTATTGAGTTAATTACCATTGTAAGAGTGAGATTGAGAGGATTCATTGATTGTACTTGCACTCAATCATATAATCAAAGTCATATAAAGTGGATGTAGGCTCGTTAACGTCGAACCGCTATAAATTTGGTGTGTTTGTTGCATTTTCTTTCATTTCTAGTTAGTATTCTCTACAATTTCAGACAAGCTAGGTGTTAGAGCCATAACTTGGTATAACAGGGTCAGAATTACATCTCGTTACTGTGTACCATCCTCAAACCGATGATCAAACCGAAGGGGTGAATCGTGTATTAGAGGATCTCTTAAGGTTTTGTATATTGGATTTTGGGGGGTCATGGGATGACCATTTGCATCTAATTGAGTCCGCATATAATAATAGTTATCAGTCCAGTATTGGTATGGCTCCATTTGAAGCTTTGTACAGAAGACCGTGCAACTCACCATCATGTCGGTTGGAAACCTGTGAGAAACTTGTGCTTAGGCCAGATGTAATAAGGGAAACTTCCGATAAGATCAAGGTTATTCTACATCGAATGAAGGCTTCCCAAGATAGGCAGAAGAGTTATGCTGATAAAGGATGAAGAGATTTTAAATTCTCCATTGGTGATTCAGTATTCGTCAAGATTTCTCCATTGAAAAGCGTGATTCAGTTTGGTAGGAGAAGTAAGTTAGCACCATTGTTTGTTGGTCCATTTCTAGTTCTTGAGCGAGTTGGAAATTTAGCGTATAAAGTTGGATTACCTGACAAGATGGCGAGAATGTACAACGTATTTCATATTTCTCAGTTAAGGAAGTTATACATGATTCTGGTATAACTATTTCACCAGATTTGTTGAATGATATCAAGGTAGAGTCCGAGGCAGTCGGAAGCCACAAAACGATTCATATTTTCGGACACGATACGAAACAAATTCGAAGGAAGACGGTGAAATTGGTTAAGGTCCAGTGGGGTGATAGAATGATTGTACTTGAGAAACAAAGTGGAAAATAAGGATGTCGTATCCAGAGCTCTTTACCTAGTAAGATTTTATTCTCGATATAGTTATTCCCTTGTTAGTAAACCGCGTGCTAGGACAGGTTGTTGTGTTTATTATGTATATTTGATTGTTTGTAAATAGTTGATAGGCATGCGAGACACTATTGTATGTTTTCTTGGTTTAGGAATTTCGGGGGCGAAATTTCTTGGGGGGGGGGGGGGTGTAATGACCCGTATTCTACGTATCGGAGGATCGTACAATATTTATTTTATTTTCATACGAAGAAATATAGTCACGTAACTTTGGAAAACGACTGTTGGGGTCATTTCCCACATTCACTATTTTTGCCGAATTTTAAAATGACCATCCCCTGACAAATTTTTTTCACTTATAACTTTTGACTGGTAAGGGGTTTTGACCTGAAACCACTTCTATTGGATTTGGATGATAGTTTCCCACTCTGTAGAGTTGTCAAGTTAATCAAACGGACTTACCGTTTGGGAGATATGGCTGAAATAAGATTTGAGAGATGGAAAACAACCTAATTGAGCTTAATTAAGTGATTACCAGCTAGGCCCATAACCCAATTCAGGATTAGGGTTACGGGAGAGCTGAAAGGAGTTAGAGAATCATCTCCTTTCATTTCTCTAGTCGCCACAGACCTTTCTCAAACCCTGATCATGGATTCCATATTCTAAATCTCTCTATAATCACTCCTTAATCACAAATTAATCAAATCTACATCAAATCAAGTCGGATTAACACCAAATTTGAGGTAGAGCTACTGCATCACATTGGAATCCAAGCCAAATTAGTAAAATTTTTAGATCTATCATTTATCATTGGCTAAGATGAGTGATTAACCTGTTTATTCACTAATTATGGCTAATTAGGGTTAATTAGCAAATTAATGACTCATGAAAATTTAGAAAAATATGTAAAAATTCTAGAATCATATTTTGTGTCACATATATGAATCTGGTTTAATTTGGATTTGTTTTGCTAAATCCCGGAATTTAGGGGATTAAGGGGAAATTCATGGATTTGGGTATGTTTGATCTCGATTAACATGTGAAATTGTTGTTTTGATGTTTTTTTATTGATTCTACATGTTACTACTGCTGTTTGGTATGTTTTGCATAGGAAAGTTAAAATGGTTGAAAACGCCGTCGTTTGGTGAAATTAGCTCATTAGAAAACTTGCAAGGAACTGGACAGAGGGTGACGAACCGAACCGGATAGAGGGTGATGAACTGAACTGGATAAGAGGTGACGAACCGAACCGGATAGGAGGCGATGAAGCGAATCGGAAAACCGATCCGAACCAGATGTGATGAGCCGAACTAAAGAACCGAACCAAACACCAATTCGACCAAAACTCGATATACCAAGGAAGTCCAAGTGGGAAGTTATTGCTCAGGATCCAGATGGGAACCAAGGAGTTAACTTCAAGAGTTGGGCTTTGCTGTGGGACGTGTGCAAAGTATTTATCGATATCTATAATTTTGGTTCACTACTGAGAGACGGGGCATGTAAACAAGCCAGAGCCAGGGTGGTGTGGACTGGTTGGCCCGTACCCCAGAACCAGGGCGGTGTAGACTATAGACCAGGGCGGTGTGATCATAACAATAGTTGTACAAAGTCCAGGGCGGTGTGGACCCGTCATGGCCCCATTGGATTTGGTGATCAAAGAAGTGGATATCGTATGCTTTACGCACTGAGTGAGAGATGTGAGGATGATTGCTATGTTTGATATTTTCTATCACCATGTCACGCACACTTCCATTTTACACTCTATGTTAGTGTTACCTTAGGGTATTGTACATCTTGTTGTGTTAACTCTTTAGTTACAGGTCCAAGTCAGGTATGAATATTTATACATGTTATTGCTTTGTTTAGTGATACAGATTTGTTATCGCTCACACCAGACTTTCGTCTCACCCAGAGTTTTATGTCTCTTCTTATTACTCTGGGTGCTCCTAAACGAGTAGACTAGAGGCAGGTTAGGTGGTTATGCATGAGTAGCTGTCCGAAAACGAGCAGGAGGCTTCCACATACTTTATATATATTCTCCCTGTGTTGTTGCTAGTCATTGCTTTGGGAATTAATAGTGTATCTCTTTTATTTCCTTTTAGAGACAGTATTTTAAAGCTGTAATAATTGGATATGAAGCTGTATTTTGGATTCCGCTACTCCGATGGATATGGTTTAGTTTTCAGCTTATGAATTGTCTTGCCTGTTTTATATAAAGTTATGTTATTATTATATTTTATTCCATGCGCTATGAGATATACTACAAGTTCTTTGGTAATTCATCGTTTCAACCTTTTTGACGATCGCCCCGTGCTAGTCGGACATTGGCACAACACATTTCGGGGAAATGTCTGTTGGTATGGGGTGGCCGTCGCAGTGGCTTGCGGAAGCATCAGAGCATTGTTTCTAGATATGGCAGTGGAACCAATAGCACATACGAGCAAAAATAATTTACTTCCTTAACAAGTGATGATTTATATCTACTCCACTATGTTTGTCAAATTCTTATTGGCTTGTAACTAAAATATAAATTGAATATAGCCTTTTTATAGTATTTTGTAACTAACAAAGTATGAAATATTTATATGAATGTATTAACGTTTTAATTAACATACAAGTTTTCCTAAAGCAGTTCCAATTTAGAAAATTCATAACATATTCTTACAATCATAGAAAATTATGAAATTCAAAACTCGTCTCCAAAATCATATAACAAACATCATTCCAAAATTTTGTGGCATTCAGAGATTTCTAACAATGAGTTTTAACCTAAAACTTATCCATTTTCAAGCATAAGAAGCACATAATTAATATAAAAACATAGTTATTGATTAACCACCTAATAGAATCATTTCAATCATGAAAAAATATCGTGAACATACGCAATATTTTCGGATAAAACCCTATAACCGAAATACATGGGCAAGAGTATTATTGTGCTTGATTAATAGAATTTGTGAGATTTGTTGATGTAGTCTTCCAAGCTCGAAATCCTAGCTTTCTTTTCTTCTTCCTCCTCCCTAGCTTTAATGGTCGACCTCCATATTTTGTTCAGGTTTTAGAAAAATAATGAGAAGTGAAAGAAATGTAGTATGATGTGATTTAGGCTGATATTTTTCTGCTTTGCCCTTTTCAAATGCCCTTCCTTATGCATATTTTAGTTGATTTGTTTCTAAGGCCAACATACTAGTTAATTTGTTGAACACAAATCTCATTTCCTCTTTCGCCATATTATTCCAATTAACTTAACTAACTGAATTCCTGAATAATATTATCTAAATTTATGGGTATTATATCCTCCCTTCGTTAAAAAAATTTCATTCTCGAAGTTTAGTCAAGAACAAAAATAATCATAACATTTATAGAAACCCAACAAGCAATGATATCATGAAGATATACAAGCATACCCTACTAGTAACAATCTATAAAGCAATATAGGTCATATCGAAAGAAAATTAGGAGAAGCCCCATTAATCCCGTCTGCCATTTCGCAAGTGCAATCCTCATCATTAGCACTCCATTGGAGTTTCACCAGTTTAACTATCTTGGTTCTCAACTTCCTTTCGCCTCTATCTACAACATGAACTGATTGTCTCACAATAGTCAAATCAGATTTCACTACTGACTCTTCCAATTCTCTCGGATCAATGGTAGTATCATGGTCATGCACATACTTCCATAAGTATGGCACATGAAACATATTAGGAATTTCACTAGTCTATCCAGCAGCTCCACTCGGTAGGCAAGCTTTCTAATCCATATCAGTACCGGGAAAGGCCCCATAAACCTTTGTGCAAGCTTCCTTGATTTTCTGAAACGAAACACACCTTTTATCAGTGGTACTTGATGAAAACCTGCTTTTCAATAGAGAATTCCAAATTATTTGCCATCTATCTGCGTACTCTTCTTCTTGGATTGAGCTTCTCTCATCCGACCTTGAATAGTCTCAGTTATCTTTGTGGCTTCCCTTACTAACTCTCGAACAAGGAGTAGCATGTCGCTTGTCCCCATCCAACATGATGGAAATTTATATGGTCTTCCATATAAAGCTTCAAAAGGCGCCAATCCTATAGTAGCTTGAACGCTATTATTATAGGAAAATTTCACTAAATGAAATTGGTCCACCAAGACCCACAAAAGTCCAGAATACAAGCTTATAAAAAATCTTGGAGTATCTTTTTCAGCCTTTTGTTTTGCCCATCCATCTACGGTTGAAAACTTGCACTCATATTGATCTTCGTTCTGAATGCCTTCTGCAAAATTTTCCAAAACTCGCTCATAAACAATAGACCCATATCACTTACGATATTACTAGGAACTTCAAGAAGCCTCACTATTTTTTATGAAAAACTAATCCAAAAATGGTGATTTCTTAATAGACTCTATGGGAATGAAATGTGCATTCTTTGTTTCTCTATCCACAACAACCTATATGCTTTCATTTCTCTTCTAAATCTCGACATTTAATCAAAAAAATTCATGAATATCAAATGTTGTTTCCAAACGGGTATGTCTAATGGTTGTAACTAATCTCTAGGCTTTTGATGTTCGACTTTCACCTATTGGTAGTACATACACTGTTTCAACCATATGCCAAAATCCTTCTTCATTCCTTCCCAAAAGAAGTCTCTCTTCAAGTTGTGGTATGTCTTGGTTCATCAGCGATGTGTTCCGAATTTGGAACAATGACGTTCTCTAAGAGCTTCCCTACTCAGATCGCCAACCTTGAGGAAACATAACCTTCCATTACTTTGTAACCAATAGTTTAAGTCAAGAGTGAACTCCCTACGGCAACTACATTTCATTGCGGCTTCGAATTTTCCAATCCTTTTGGCTAATCAAGGATTCTCTTCTTACCTAGAAGTAATCTATTCTATCAAGATAGTTGAACCTTTAAGCACGACGCCATCTGTGCACTTTCGCTAGAACTTGCCATTGACCCAATCCATACATTACATGTGACCATATCTTATGGGTCCTTCCATTAATTCAGCATAGATGACACCATCCCTTGGTGTTTCGTACTTAGAGCATCAGCAAATTTATTCATTTTTCCACTAGTATATTCTATTCCAAAGTCTTAAGTGCTAAGAACTGCTACCATCTCTGTTGCTTTTGGGCTTTCCTTCTTTCTTAGCCTTCCCTCTATTGAAAATTTCGCTTTTCCTTTCTTCACGGTCTTGTTTCCCACCTTCCATTAGCATCTCTTCGTTGCAAATGGTCATCTCCACAACAACATCATAGGGGTCTCGCAAATGAGGCATAACTTCACTCCTAATCTAAATCCTTAACCAAACCATGAATTTCTTATTCTCAACATGATCAATTTTCCTTCGAGCATAACGAGACAATTTTTCAAAGCTAGAGGCATACCCAACCATTGTCACATCTCCTTCCTTTAAATCAACAAACCTTTTCATCATCATAGACATGTCTTCTTCCAAAACAAGCCTTGTCCTAAGCCTCATTTAGTAGCCTTCCCTAGTGATTTCATCCTTTAGTGTCATAGCTGTAACATCATTCCACCAATGCAATGCATTATAGGGGTTAGCATTTGGTTGGTTTCTTTTATCTGGTGAAAAAATTGTCAACCAAACTGAAACAAATAAAAATGAAAACCAAACCAAACCAACCAAATTAAGATTGGTTGGTTCGATTGGTTATCCAATTTAATCAAACTGAAAATATTTTAGACTTTATTTTCGTAATACTAACTCTAGATTGAAATAAATTATAAATATATGACTAAGTATTATTATATATGATTTTGTAGCTTCCTAAAAGTAATTCTAATATATATATGATGATTTACTTAGACAACTAAACTAACCTAAAATATTTATGTAATATCGATAATTTTGAAAATATAATAAAAGTTTGGTTAAATAGATAACCAAACTAAATATTTTTTCGAACCGATTACAATCCGATCTAATTTTAAAACCAAACTGACCAAAATAAATTGGTTTGGTTGGTTTATTTGGTTTAACCAAATAATGCTCACCTCTAATGCATTACCCTGTAGCTATTTCAAAGACAATCTTCTCTTTTTCTCATCAATTAAGCTTAAGTCTTCGAAGATACTTCTGTAATGCAATAGTTATTAACCAGCCTTTCAGCCCAGTTCCAAAGAGAAACTCAAGCCCATACGACTTGGATCATCGCGTGGTTCAACAGTCCCAGTATCACCAAGATGCCCAGGAAAAGAGCCTAGATGAAGTCGCACAAGCTTGATCGTCATAGCTTGTCGAAGCTACTTAAATATAGCTCAACATTCGGGATCGATGCTAAGCATATCATACATTTATTATCCCGAAAAGAATCCCAAGATTTCGTATCCCACAGCCTTGAAATCACACTAAAAAATCTACTTCTAACTCTAAATTCATATCTCAGCCATCAATTTCCTTTTTCGTATACCACTCTCATATTTTATTTTTGTATTCGCACTCCATGCTCTTTTCCTAACTCACATAGCATACTCCTGAATAACACTAAG
The DNA here is from genome assembly GCA_030737875.1 of Allium sativum. NCBI lineage: Eukaryota > Viridiplantae > Streptophyta > Magnoliopsida > Asparagales > Amaryllidaceae > Allium > Allium sativum. The sequence goes on from CM060913.1 coordinate 44,191,215, forward strand.
TCTCGAAATTGGTATAATGGGATACGAAGACTTAGATACATAAATGGCAGATGCGAGGAGTTTGAGTGTTCAAGGCAGCAAAATAGAAGGAAAGGTTATTTTTGTTAATTTGGAAATCTCTGGGTGTTGTGCCAATTTTGCGCATCAACATTCTAGTGCTTTCACTGGGAACTTAAAGTCTCAACACTTCACCTTTTTCCTTCCGTCTTCCATTTCGAACTAGGAGTGCTACTTTAGTTCCTTAGACGTACCTGCTAAGTTCTCTCACAATGGTTAATAAAGGAAAGAACATTATGATCAAAACATCCACTACTGCTGAGCCAGAAATCTCCCCTCAGCCTTGACTTCAGAAGTCCGACCAATATGAAAATCACTACCTCCTCCAACCCAAAAGCTCTGGTTACTCAATCCTAATTCTTCGAGCCAAATAAGAAAGCGGAGGAAAGGACGAGATAACAAAATGAACAAGTTAGGCAAAACATCAAATTATGCAGGGACTCCAAGAAAACGCACAACGAGATGTTGCTTTTCTTGGAGTCAACAGAAACGTTTGTCCTCCACATACAAAATGCTTTGGAAAGTATTAGACCCGCTGTTTAAGCTTTTAATGATGACAACTATACGACCATATACAAAATATGTAATATATCATAATCCCGTAGGAAACATACGAGAGGGAGATGAAGGCTTGCACAAGAACACAAGACATACTCAAAGGCTTCATTTGGGAAATATATTTAGGTATTAAGTATTAGTTTTTTTTACAATCTCCTTGAATTCATATGAGTTTTAAAAATATATAATGTAGTCTATTTATGTAGAAACTTCTATTTATATATGACAAACGCCTGATACAAGGTTCAGTAAAAAATTCCTGTACTTAGCACAAACATATGTTCAAAGCCTCGGGAAATTTTTCCTAAAACCACAGACATCTGTCTACATATAGACAGACGACTGTCAATGTATTCTAAGTATATCGAGAATACATTGACAGACGTCTGACCATATCGACAGACATCTGTCCTGGGCGATGACTACCTATTTCTGAAAGGGTTTCTCTTTGTTTTGAAAGGTCACAACCATTCTTTTAAATCCTAAATTAAGTTTTCAATGGATATACTATTTCAAACGAAGAGTTCTGCACTCAAAAGTTAAATCCCTTTATATAAACTTTTCAATTGCTATATATATATATATATATATATATATATATATCTTTGATTAAAGGATTTTAATCACCTAATCTCTTTGATTCTATTGTACATTTTTTAAGCTCTGTATGTTTAATATCTCTCCAAAAGCTTTCTGTTTAGCACACAAATTCTTCTATATTCTAAGATATTCAACTGTTATATCAATATAAGGAGATTATAAGAGATTTTTGTACAATTCAGTCAATATACGTGTTGCAAAAAACACACTATTGTTAAAGCATCTTTTCATCTGTAAGCCTATTCCTCCGGGATAAGCGAGGGGAGTTTGTGATAGTTAGAAAGAAGAAGGGGAGCTTCGGGGCTGGACGTAGGACGAGAAGTCTGAACTAGGATAAAGTATCTGTGTAATTACTTCCTACTTTATTTACTTTATTATTTACTAGTTGTTATCACTTTACTTGCTATAATTAAATTGCACACACGATCCACATATAGACTTTCAGTTGGTATCAAAGCAAGGTTAGATCAAAGTAAATTAACTTGTATTTGAATAATTTAATATGGCAAGTATTAGTATAGTACAAGAAGGTCGGTCCACACAATGTCCCCCACTTTTCAATGGGTCTTATTATGCATGTTGGTCAACACATATGTCGATTTTTATGAAAGCAAATGGTTTAGAAAATTGGGCCACCACTCAAAATAAATATGTGGCACCGACTACTGAATTGAGTGCACGGACCAATGCTAAAAAAACCGCAGCTTCCAACAATTTAAAAGCTATGAATGTTTTATTTTGTGCATTAGATAAAAATGAGTTTTCATATGTCATGATGTGCGTTACTGCCTATGATATATGGCTTGCTTTACAAATCACTCGCGAAGGCACTACTAGAGTTAACTAAACAAAAATATAAATTTTGTAAAATCAATTTTCATCCTTCAAAATGAAAAAAAATGGGTCCATTAGCGATATGTATACTAGATTTCAAACCATTTAGCATGATCTCATGACATTAGGAGCCAAATTCACTGATTTTGATCTAGTTACACATATTTTAATTTTTTTAACTAATGAGTGGGAAAAAAGTTTTAGCCGTAGAAGAGGCAGACAATCTTTCTCAACTCAAAGTTGAATAGTTAATTGGAAATTTATTGTCATATGAAGCTAACTTGTAGACTAGGAAGGAACAAAAAACTGAATAGAAAAATATAACTTTTCGACAAATAATAAGGATTCTGACTTAGACAAAGAAGAAATGGTGATTATAGCCAAAAACTGCAACAAGTTCAAGAAATTCAGAAAAATGACCAAATTTCAGAAGATTGGAAAACCAAGCTCAACAAATCAGATAACTATCAAATGTGACGAATTTGGCCATATGAATAAAGATTGTCCAAAGATCCTCAATGAGAATAAAATGCAGAAAAATGAAAATTTTAAGAAGAAATTAAGAGCCTTTCAAGTTACATAGGATGATTCTGACTCTTCCTTATCTGATAGTAACAGTGACACAGAACAAGCAAATGTATGTTTTATGGCAGACACAGATGAGGTATGTCCTGAACTTACTTATAATGAAATCTTAGAAATCAGTATGGAATTAGATGATAAATTAAGAGAAAAAAGAAATAAACAAAGATTTGTTAGCTAGGGTAAATAGAATGGAAACTGAAATAGGTTTATTAAAAGATGAGAAAACCATTCTAGAAGAAGAACTAGAAAATACACAAAATTGATGTAAAAAGTTAACTTCTGAAAATGAATTGTTATCAAATGTATTAGGAAAAGTTAAACTAGAAAATAACGAAATTTTGAATAAAAATACAACTTTAACTAGTAATCTAGAAATTTCTCTAACTGAAAACTCTAGACCCAAATGTGTGTTGGAAAAGATTACTACAAATGTCTCAAAGTTTAATAAAGGAAAATAAAGTTTAGATCACTTGATCAAAACTTCGAAGCCTTCTGGGAATAGAAACAGATTAGGTTTCAAAAAGGATTCAAAAACTAAAAATTACAGTTTTCTTTATGAAAAGGTAAAAAGGAGGAATTTCAATAAAAGTTAGATATACCTAAAGGGGTAAAAATATGGATTCCAAAAACCAACAATAAACTTATTAGACAAAGAATACTATTTTTTTTACAGAATTTAGTTCATAATTCAAATTATTTCTTTAAAAGACCCAAACCCACATGGGTATGGCTGCCTTCTCCACCGAACATTTCGGACCCTAACAGAGGAAGTGTGTACCAATTAAATTTTCTTATCTTGCAGGTGTAGTGACCCGAACTTCCCGGCCGGCCTAAACCGAACAAGAAAGCGGACTGCTTTGAGAACATGACTCATCATAACACAAACACGGGAATATTTCATTGCTATTACGACAATTTACATCAGAGTACAAGATATCAGAGTACAAATAATTCACAATGGAAAAATATCAGAGATTTAAATTACATTTATATACATAAACATAATGCGCAACGGAAAACATGAACTATCACAACTGAAAGAAATACACGGATACAAAGCATTCCAAATATAGCTCCAGTCGTAATCCAGGATCATGTGAAAATAAATTTCTGCAAAACCAAAACTACTAGCTGCCTGTGTGGAAAATATGGGCACCCAGGGTATAGGTGCAAACAATAAACTCCGAATCAGTCATGGGACTGGTGTGAGAACTAAAACAGTTATTAACTTTATTTTAAAGTTGGGTAAATCAAGGGACATGGCCGTATAACACGGAACAGGTCTTCTCCCAAGAATGCCATAAAACAAACAACGCAATGCTAAAAGGAAGAATGAAGCCATTATAGACTTAGGCCCCATCACACAATGCAAACACAACTAGAGGATAGAGTTTTACTGTAACGACCTGCCTTTTTAACCACTCTATGTCGGCATTTAAACCAACTTCGAACGTTCAAAATGACAGTTCGTTATTTAGCTTGCTAGATTTGCCATCTTCAGTAGTATGTTATGCGGTGTGATCCATAATTTATTTGTTACTATCCTATGGCATATGTTTAATTTCACACAGAACAACTATCATAACGGATCCAAATCACTCACAGTAGTAATAATAAATAACAAAATTGCGCAACCAACTCATTAAGGTGCACCTGTTTATTGGGCACGCAATTTATTTCTTTACTCGGCATCAATTTAATAACTTGCTTAACAAATATATGCATATATATATGTCTACTTCAAATAATTTTCAATTCAATTCTATTTTATATTTGATTTGTCTCAATTTACGTTCCATTATCATATTGTTTTATTATTCCTATATATATTTTTATTAGTTAAACTAATAATCACACATCACAACTAGCAATTAATTAGTTGATTAGATTTTCAAATATATAACTTTTACATATTTAAAATCATATTTTCAGTTCCAAATCACAAATAATAAAACCTAACTAAATTTGGGTTCTCACACTAGTCAATTGGAAATATATTGATATCCCACTTTCGAAACTCGAAAATAAATACTGGTGATGGCATATCAATCACCAGAATCATCCCTGGGCGACTAAAGTGTGATTTTATATCTACCCATTATATTTGAGACTTCAATTATACATTCGTGACGTGTATATGCAAGATCTTCTTATACTCGATAGTCCAAATATCAAATAAAATAAAATACTAAAATACGTATAATAAGATATAATTTTCAAAACTGAATTCATTTTTATAAATAATACTCTTCAAACTCATTCTAAGATATTACTAATCCTATCTCTAACGAGTCATTCTTATAGGATGTTACTAATCCTATCTCTGATGAATTCTTTCGTTTGGTTCTAATGTGTCTTGCTCTCGAGCTTTGTAAACAAAAGCTCTAATACCACATGTAGCGACCTGAACTTCCCGGCTGGACTAAACCGAACAAGAACACAAACATGGGAACATTTCATTGCTATTACAACAATTTACATTAGTGCAAAAGGTATCAGAGTACAAATAAATAAATTACAATGGAAAAATATAAGATATTTAAATTACATTTAAATACATAAACATAATGTGCAACGGAAAACATCAACTATCACAACTGAAAGAAATACACGGATATAAAGCATTCCAAACATAGATCCAGCCATAATCCAGGATCCTGTGAAAATAAATATCTGCAAAATCAAAACTACTCGCTGACCTTGTGGAAAATATGGGCACTCATAGTTTTGGTGCAAACAATAAACTGTGAGTCAGTCATGGGATTGGTGTGAGAACTAAAACGATTATTAACTTTATTATAAAGTTGGGTAAATCAAGGGACCATGCCGTATAACACGGAACGGGTTTTCTCCCAAGAATACCATAAAACTAACAACGCAATGCTAAAAGGAAAAATGAAGCCATTATAAGACTCAGGTCCCATCACACAATGCAAACATAAACCAGAGGATAGAGCTTTACCTTATAATGGTCAAACATGCTTGATACGCAAAATTTATCTTTTATTATTACTATAAGTGAAGAAATCAACTTCAAATACAAATGTATAAATCATAGATAGCATAATACCCCATCCTACTATGTCGCCATATAGGTTTAAAACTAAAACCGAAAAATGTTGGAAATTGGATTCCATATATGAGTCGAGGCAAGGGATTTCCTCACATGTTTCGAGACATTCTAGCACACGTATCAAGATCACACCCTTAACAACCCTGGGATTCGGTAGGGGTCGGTCCTCTCTTGCTTTTGAGGATTGGCAATTCTTGAACAATATATTTCCTGATCCTATCGGACCTCCAAAATGTCCATTGTCGACCAATATATCCGAGGCGTCTCGCAACACATCAACCACGTAAGTAAAAATGTATGGGCTCCATACAATAACACCACTCCTAGCTAGAAAGAAACGCATGTTCTTCCTACGGTCCCTCATCCCATTGTTGACTCATATCGGTGTGTGAGGTTCGTGAATTAATGCTACAACACAAAGCTATGCTACTTAAATCCGCGCTTTGATAATCATCCACAAGACTTTGATTTTCATTAAAAGCCTTGAACATTGTGTCTCAGCGTGACACATTGTCAATCCATACCATACCATTGATTTCCACCAATATATAACTTATAAGCTCATACGTCTCATAGACGGGTGTTAAGTAAAAGAATAAATTCTTCGCCACTAAAAAGATATATATTTAGTAAAGACTGAATATAGCACTAAGTACAATGTCAGACATACAATCATTTACAAGTTCGTTCTGGGCCTGAACGAAACCAAAGGCACCTTATTCCTCGTCTCATATGTCCAATACAGGAGAGAGGTCCTTGCAAATCTGGTCGATCTCCAATTACGTTTGGACGATTACCATTTATTATCTCATCTTGGGTGTACATCCCAATCAAGACATCAGTAATCATTCATTAGTTGTAAAGATCTTCGGTCTTCAACCACCATCTTCATCGTCGACTTTTAATCGTCGTATCAGTTATTCAGAATAGGTTAAACCTGGTCTTTCCAAATAACCATGTATCTTATAATCAAGTGCTATAATAACACATTATACTCCTCATTCCAATCTAGAATATTCTTTTATTCAAATATTCATTACATTAGGAATCGTTCCCATAAATCTTATCAAAGATTTAATTCATTTAAACCTCTTCTTTAAATCTTTCTTTAAAAAAATTGCAAAAGATTTTATATTATCTTTTTATAGTCTTAAACCAAATTAAGATTTATCAAACTAGTCGGGATTATCGAGCCTTACCGATGTAATCATTTATTTTATTTTTCCAATCCCAACCTATTCATCCCATAGAGCAAAATTGGTATTACTCCGTATCTAACACCCACTGTGTTATCGGTAAAATTAATTACCATTTTCCATTTCAAATTTAATTAAAGATTTAACCATCGCATGGAGTAAAACTGGTGGTACTCCATTCTCGCCTGAATTCGGTAAATTTAATTACCTCATTCACATTCCAATCTAATTAAAGATTCATTAAAAATCCATTTAGTTTTAATCTCAAAAATCATTACTTAATGATTATTCAACTTTAAGAAATTAATCTTGTCTTTAACTGGGTTAAAGAACCAGTGTCATTTAAACCAAAATCACGATAAACTCAAAATCCACTTCCATCAAAATGGAATATTCACGGAAATTTGATCAGTATAGAAATAATATAATTTTCCGTACCTAAATAATACTATAAATAGAATAACGACAATGCCTTTTAAATTCCGTAAATAGTAACGATCTTCTTTCATACAAGCTCAACTCGGTTATCACTAAATTGAATTCCACTCAATTCCAATTTAGTTCATTTAATTGGAAAGCTTTACTTTGGAAAAATTCCGTTAAATATTAATTAAAATATTTGTAAATCCCAAATCGTATCTTCATTATTAATCGGGTTTTAAGAAAAAATGTTATTTCAAACATCGTTCACAATGAACCCAAAATCAACTTTCGTTTAATTCCAATTATATGTATTAATTGGAAAACTTCATTAATCATAATTAAAAGATTTATTCCTTTCTCAATTGGGCTTAAGAACAATGTTATTGAATACACCATTCACGAAAAACCCAAAATCAAATTTGATATCAAATAACAAGCCCTAAATAGAAATCATATTGACCTATATTCAATATCAAATTCTGAAACCAATGGATATCGTATTGGGAATACCGATATCAATATCTTCCAAATTCCTCAATAACATCCATATAATCAAGGAATCCGATATCGAAATATTCCAAAGATTATTTACATTTAAATCATTTCCGATTCATACGTTGGAAAATTCTGGTTGTATTAAAACCATATAATTTCTTTTAATTCTTTACTCAAATTGATAAACAACTTATTCAAATAAAAATATATTTTACCTTTACAAACTTGGAATATTTCATCCAAAATCATTTCAAATCATTTATTACGATTTTACATACTTTATTCCAATTTTTAATAATGTTATTAAGGCCTTTTACAGTCGGTCATGGTTATTACGGTGGTAAGTCGAGTCAAGTCGACTGAGGTCCAATTAGTCGACTAGTGGATTAGTCGTAGACTAGTCGATAAATAAATATATACATATAATTTGAAATTTCTAACCAATACATATGGATAAATTCAAATATGTATTGACATACCTCATTGGCCGCAAAATAAAGTGATTTTTCCGCTTGTACCCGGTTGCAAAATGGTAAATCATATTTAACATGTTGAACCTGGCTGCTGATCTTTTGTTTTTTCCAGTTGTATGCTACATATACACAGATTCAAAAATATTATATGAAAAATATACTTTGAGACTTCCAAAGCGACTTCCAGTGCAGATCGATATCAAGTTCATCGTTTTAGGGTTCAAAACTTCCAAAACGACTTCCAACACTCAAATCGAGACATCCGGTGTAGATCGAGTTCGAGTTCATCATTTTAGGGTTCCAAATTGACATCGAGGCTTCAATTTAGGATTCCGATTTGAGTTCGATTTCTAGGGTTTCAGTCGACGTTTCATGTAGAGGCTTCTATCTGACTAGCCGACCAGTCGACGACTAGTCGCGACTAGTCGAGAACCGTAACAACAGCGCAGTCGGTTTCCAATATCGACCACCGAACTACATCCATAGCGACTTTTTCCAAAACTGATTTAGACATATCTTTAAATCTTACCGTTAGATTTTAAATCCCTTATTATCATTCGAAAGATCTTATCGATATGAACCCAACGGTTCCTGTTTTAGGAGAATCTGACGATCAGATCTCCTGTTACATCAATTCAAAGTCAAAGGTCGAAATTCGCGAGCAGTCGCTGCGCAAAACGTTCTGTTCAGGACATTTAAATATATATAATATATTTCGTCGATTTTCTTTTAAAAAATATTTTATAAAATGTTTATAAATTCGTTTTAAAAACGATTCCAATTTCCATTTCAATTTTAAATCAAAATTGAATATTCTATATCATTATAATATTAAAATGATAATATTTTCAAAATATTAGATTTTGGAATTAAATATTTTCGATATTCATTAAAAAATGAATTAAATCGACAAAAAAATCTGTTCGAGTTAAAATGGAGTATATTCACTTAACTCGGCTTCATATTCATTTCAATTATGAATATTTCAATATTTTCGTGTCCATCCAAAATTGGACATCAAAATTATATTTTGATTTTTCACTGAATATTATTTTTAAAATATTTGTTATTTCTGAATTGTAATCAGACTCAATCAATTACCATATAATTTTATTTATATGGATTCCATACATCGCATGTATTCAAAAATAGTGATAAACAACCATTAAACATTCAATTCACATCTAGAGTGCAATTTACAGCTGTATAAGCATTAAATAATTAAATAACGCTTATAACAGTCTGTCAATCAGTTAGTTGACATACAATCATCAACAAATAATTGGGTGATGTGTAAAATTATCGTCTCAATACCTGTATGGGGTTTACATCACAGTCCATGTGAACATTATTCATAATATAAATGTTTTATTTAACAACATATATTTTCATAATTTAATAATGATAATAATATTAAAATTTTCAACTCACATATGGAGTTACTTTATTGAAGGTTTTTCATCCGAACTGCAAACGAATCCCAACGATTGACGCCACTAACCAAATACCTTTGTTCCTAACACAATGGGATATGTTTCACAAGCCAATTCGACTGTTTTGGTCGGTTTTTATCAAAATATTAATTAATCTAACATTCAAAATTGATTTTCAATATACATTTTAATTTGCCACGATCACATACTGACCCCAAAAATTATGAAATTTAAAATCTAGCTATGTTTTGATGATATGGTCCTAACAAATTATTTTCGTTGAATTTGGAGACAGTTTGAATATTGGCCTTTTTATTAGCTTATTAAATTTAAACTGAAATTGACAAAACGCATTTACATTTACTACGCTCACATACAAATTCCAAATGACTTAAAATTTTAAACCTGACAATAATTTGACATTCCGAATTCAACAAAATTAGTTTCATCGAAAACGGAGGCCGTTTGCAAAATGGCTATTTTTAGGGATATATATATACATAAGTTCTATAGAGACAATTCTAAATTTTAATTTAGACATAACTTACAATTTATAAAAACGAAATCTAAAATTTTCACATTCGTTAGAAAGATATAATTCAAAAATTCTAACGTCTCTTGTTTTACTGAAATCCGACTTATATAGAATTTTGTATAATCGGTTAAAGTTCAAAACCAAATTTTCAAACTACCACGCTATTTCGAGTTTGTTTCATAATTAAATAAATATATACATTCGAACTTCGTTTTAAATATATTTTACATCATTAATTCTCAAAGTTAGTCATGATAAATTATCAAATATTTAAATTCGACTACAAATCCATGTGAAATACATTAAAAATAAATTTTAAATTGGTTCCAAAAATGCAGGTTGTTACAGCAGGTACCCAAACCAAGGCAAAAAGAGAAGTGGATTTCGGATAATGGCTTCTCCAAGCACATGACTGGAAACAAAAACCTTCTATCAAATATAACATATATGGATGGTGGCACAATGACTTTTGACGACAATTCAAAAGGATACGTCATGACATTGGTGAAGTCGTCAATATCGGTATATCCAATTCTCCCATTATTTCTAATGTTTTGATAGTTAAAAATTTAAAACATAATCTTTTAATCATTAGTCAACTTTGTGATAAATGATTTCAAATTAGTTCTGAAAAGGATAAATGCAATATTTTCGATAATCATAAAATTTTAATTTTTGAAGAATTTAGAAATAGAAATATAAATGTATTGAATACGAAAATGAAGCAAAAAATCAAATTTACGTTTAACTGTTGATCATGATGATCCATGGTTGTGACACCCCACGTCCGTTAAGGTCACTCACAAAGGGAATGCCTTAACTTTGGTGGAGCGTTTATTGTGTTTAGAACAGGAAAGTAAACAAGACAGATTAATATATTGGTACTTGGAAAATAAAAACCACTTTTATTGCAGCGGAGAAATAGTTTGGTTACATCACAACAAAAACCAAATACATTTATTATCCATCTTAACAAATAAGTTCTGAGTACATAAAATAAAAGACATAACCCCAACATAAAATAGCCATAAATAAGATAGGCTGAGCTTTACTTCAGCAATCCAAGCAACTTCCAAATAAAGAGATAAAGCTGTCCAAATCAAGCTCCACTAGTACTAGTCTCACCCTGAGCGCCGAGGGGGGAGGGGGGGGGGGGGAGAAGGAAGAAAAGAGGTCAAAACAAAGGGGTCAGACATAAAGTCTGGCGAGTGCAATAACTTTAACAATATAACCATTAAAGTAACTAGGATAAGGCATAAGCTGGGAAATAAGGAAATGACTGTGAACAATGGGCATGAAAGAGCAACCAAAGGAAATAAGATGAACAAAGATAACGCTAAAGGCGCATCTAATCACTATAAGATAATTACTACAATGCACCACACCAAACACCCTAAAAGTTGATCCCGCTTACAGAACTTAATAATGATAATGGTAGTTTCGTGTACCCCTAGCTGCCTTCATAGGTGTCGTCTGCCCCTATCTCCACTAGATGTACGCACTAACCCCATTCGATCAACTCCCTAACTCATAGATACACGTGCTGGCCCCACAGTGGGGTGTATCACTCCCTAAAGTGGCAACCCGTTACCACCAAAAATGCACGGCTTATATCTACACGATGCAACAACGTCTTACCTACCAGCCCGGAACCACACACGCACATGACCTCGTTGAACTTGTGTTGCCACCGCTAACCCGTTTTGACCTCTTACAATCAAACCCAGTACGCGTGTCCCGTCCTCGACTTGGATTGAGCCCACAAAGATACTTAATGGGTTATTGGTTTGAAAAGGGCCCCATGCATGACACAAGCTTTCCACCTATGCTTGGTCCCCTCTAAGGTTTTCCCCACTTAACCCCATTCTTATTCATGCCTTCTTACGTGTTTCCATCTTTGTTAAGTGCAACTAATCGTATTTCACATGCCACCCAAGGTACCCTCCTCATTTCACATGCCACCCAAGGCACCCACTTAACCCCCCATGTCCCACCACATGCTTATCTGGTTAAGTGTTTCTTAATTCATTAAAATCGTAACCTTGTAAAGACCTCCCACATTAGATTGGCACTTGCGGCTGCTGGATTTGTCGGGCGGGTCCTGACAGTCTTACACCACAAACGAGCCTAACCTCGTGTCTTTACAATTGTTACGCATTTAATTCGTGCCTTTGACCTCTCACATTAGACTGGCATTTGAGGCTGCTGGATTTGCCGGGCGGGTCCGGGCAGTCTTACACCACAAACGAGTTTAACCTCATGTCTCAGACGATTGATTATTACATGTCTTTATTTAACCCCAAAGTGGATTAATATCCCTATTTAAATTTGTCAATAAATTCCAAATATACTTATATCCATAACTGCCACCTAAATTATGTCCATTTATTTCAGATATAACAAATTTTACAAATTATTGCCTTAAATTAATTGTATGCCTTTTAAGGCCATTACATGCCAATTCTCATTATGAGTATATTTAATATTTCCCCCATCGTCCCCACATTGTTCGTTCGCTTATCATGACTTATATATATATATATTTTTGAAAATTGGTAATCTTTATTGCTATACCAACCATATACTTCATTTATATGCCTCATCAAAACCTTATGCCCCCCCTAATGGGTACCACATAAGGGAAAAGAGCACATATAAAATTCATATATTGACAATACAACCAAACATATAACAAACATACAACTCGCAATGCTCAAGACAGAGCCATCCACCACTCAAAAACTCTCAGCTATATACATTTCAACCTGTATCATGTAAAACTATACCCCATTTCAACATTAAATCTATTTTACTTTGCACTCTACTAAAAGTTTTACCATTATTCCTTACTGTCCAACTAACATCTCTTTCAATAAGCTTCAATCTGATTTCCTTCGGCAATTCTTTACCACCAAACAATCTTCGATTCCTCTCTTGCCATAGTTGATAAACAGTAGTCGTAAACACTGCACATGCAAGGTCCAGGGTTTGATCTTTGTCTTTAAAAACATGCAATATCTTTTCTGCCTCAAATTCAAGCGTACCAATAACTGATGTGGATAATCCTAGTTTTAAAAGCAATAACAACCAGATGTATCTTGAATAAGGACAAGCAAAGAACAAATGATTAATCGATTCATCTTCAGCTTGACACAACACACATGCCTTTTCATGAGTTAATCCAAACTGAACCAGTCTATCTCGAGTAGAAAGCTTATTAATAACAGCTAAATATGAAATTATAGCCATTCTTTTCACATTTTGAGAATGCCAGATTACTTTGAAACAGAGTTTACCTTGCTGTTTTTTCCTTACATGATCCCACGCTTTGTGAAAAGAGAAATCACCATCCTTCCAGGCATAATAGTCACGATTAGCTTGAAGATCAATAATAACAGACTCTACTTCATTTCTGATTTCTCTTGTAGCAGCATGAAGAGAACCATTAATCCTACCATCAATAATTAATGAAGACACCAAATCTCCATGCCTGCCAATGTTATGAAGTCTCGAGAAGCCTAAGATATCAACCAGACATTTTGAATTGATCCATGGTTCAAACCAAATATTAGTGTTATTACCATCAGCAATGACTTTGCGAAATAATTGTTCTCCATGAGTTCTTAGTCTTAATATGGATTTCCATGTGCACGATGCATTATTATCCCTATGAATGCTCCAAAACCATTTACCATAACAGTACTTTCTATTCATCCACTGACTCCACAAAGAAGATCCATCTAAAAACTTCCACAATAATTTTATACACGAGGCCTTTTTTAAATCAAATAAAGACTTCATGCCAATTCCTCCTTCAGACTTAGGATAACATAGTTTTTCCCAACTCACCTTATGTGATGAACTCCCCCAAAAGAAATCTGCACACACAGAGTGGAGTTTTGAAATAATAGCTTCAGGAAGTTGATAAACAAATAACCAATAGAGTATGGTAGGATTTATAACAGAGAGGATTAATTCAGCACATCCAGCATAACTCAAAAATCTGGCATCCCATGCTTGAAGCTTAGCCTGAATTTTCTGAAGTAGAGATTGACATTCACCATAATGTATGTAGTTTGAAGATAATGGAACACCCAAATATCTGACTGGAAGATAATCTACTTGAAATCCTAAAATTGATGCAATCTCACGAGTGTGTTTAGCATGTAAACTAAAATAAATTTTGGATTTCAAGTGACTGACAGACAGACCACAAAATTTCTTCAATTTATCAAAGCATTCATTCAAGGACACTGCACAGGACGTCAAGCATTTACCAAAAATCATAAGATCGTCAGCATACATCAGATGAGAAACTACTGGCTGAAATTTGTGAACTGGTATGAATCTCTCCAAAGCCACAGCTTCATTCAAGCAAAAGGAGAAGTATTCCATAGCTATCGAGAACAAATAAGGAGACAGTGGATCTCCTTGCCTCAAACCACGATTAGATGCAATAAAACCATGAGGAATACCTTGAATTAGTATTGAAAAAGTAGGAGACGAAATACACTCATAAATGAGGTTAACAATATGCACTGGAAATCCCATTTTAGACATAATATGACAAATCAGTCTCCTATTTATCATATCGTAAGCTTTGTGCAAATCAATTTTAACACAAAACTTACTAACCCCTACTTTCTTAAAGTCTCTGAGCATCTCATGTGCAAGTAATATGTTCTCGCCTATATGCCTATTGGGAATGTATGCACACTGATTTGGAGAAATTAGGTGTGGCATATACCATTTAATCCTATTACACAGTATTTTACTAAAAATTTTGTAAAACATGTTGCAACAGGATATATATATATATATATATATATATATATATATATATATATATTAGACCAGCAATTAGTCTATTCACATAAAAGGGAAGAACATCGCAAATTTGCAATACACACAAAATGGATCTAACTTACAAACAAGGATTACAACATATCTTGCATAAACTTTGTATTGTCATGAATCTAAACATAGACCTAAAGGTGTGAACTTGCAGGTATGAACATAGTTTTCACCTGAACTTGCATAGGCCATAGTCACAAACTTGCATAAAACTATGTATGTCATAGATCTAAATCTAAAGGTGTAAACATGCATATATGTGGATCCAATTCCTACCTAAACTTGCATATAGTCATTTTACTTGGTTCACATGTAAACTTGTGTACAATTCACATAGAAACTAGCATATAATCTACACCTAAACTGGCATATAAAATGATGTCAAACATGAATCAAGTTGAAAGTAGGTGATTTGGCATATACAAAGGGATCCACAACAAAAACTATCATTATGAACAACTAGCATATATTCACAAAATATCACATTTTTCCAATGTTACACATACATAGCCATATAACCCAAATTATAACTCAACCTAATTTACTTGTTAATTATCTTATTAAAGAAATCGAACTCACAACTCAAAGAAGATCTTGAGTTCTGGGATCTGTGTTATGAAATTGATTTAACTCGCCTTTGAAGTAGACAAATTAGTTGTTGTTGTTGTTTTTGTTGTTATAGACTTGAGTTGAATTGAGTTGATTAGCTTTACTTTTCCTCTAGTTGATGGTGGCTACTCTAGGCTGCGGGGTGATAGCATGACGGCCATGGTTCTAATTTTGATTAGGTTTTAGGGTTTGAGTCTACATGTGTTTATATAGAGATTACGATTAATTTAGGCCATCCGATCAACCTAAAATCAATCAAGACCATCCAGCCAAGATAAAATGACACCTCAGCCCTAATGACTCAGCACTGAGTCACAAAATCGTCATCTTTTAGATCTGGGGGTGGGGGGGGGCGTAGGTCAACCCCTAGGTCGACACTAAGGTCGACCTGTATTGTGGGAGGTCGACATTAACGTCGACCCCCTGGTCGACCTGGCCTTGGGTGGGAAATTTCCCGCCCTGCCCTGTTCTGAGTCTGAATTCGTTTTTGAATTTAAATTTGAATTTCTAGAAACTTCCAACAGCCATAACTTCTTCATACGAAGCCCAATTTACGCAAACTCGTACTCTATCTCAACGAGAATTCCAAGACGAACACAATGGCGTAACCCGTTTCCCTTGATTCTTAAATTTAAAATTAATTATTCCTCAATTTGTTAGTTTAATGTTAGCAGAAAACATGGGGTGTTACATTCTCCCCTCTTTAAAGGATTTCGACACCGAAATCTTGAAGTTATAAAGAATACATATTCTACCATCCAATCGTCCATCTACTCAACCATCAACCACAGGCATCCATTGTCCTTAAAAGACTTCTAATGCTTTCAAGTTTATATGCACAGTGTGTGTACATGTCCATATCTAATGCAAAATCAGGCGGTCTACTGATTCAGTTGACCTCCTTAATGCAAATTATGATAGTGCCATGCATCCATTATGTATGCAAAAGATCCCTATTGATACATATTATTTCTGCATGCGTGCACACCCATTCATCCATATGATAACACAACCATTATACATCCATTAATATAAATAAGCACACATTTATATGCAGTATGAAAGTGATTGAGTCGATCTAGTGCTTAATGCGTGTGTATATGCATCCACGAGCAACCACTAGTAAACACTTGCATCCATCAATCATAACATGTTCCAAATACATGTTTACATCCATTGGTGTCTACCTAAGGATAAAGAATATGACCGAGGAGATACACTAAAAAGGTAGATACAAGCTTGAATAAACTTAAGGAAAAGAGATCAAAGTTGTACCCTCAAAAAGAAAAGGGTAGGTTGCATGTATTTTGGCCTCAGTCTCCCAAGTTGCATCTTCCTCGGTGTTGTTCCATTGAACTTTGACAAGCTTAACTTCACGGTTGCGTAGCTTTTTGACTTCCATCCCAAGATACAAATTGGAACTCTCCTCATAGTCACTTTTCGTTCTACTTCGATTTCATCTAGTATGCTTGGCTCCACAACTTCTTCCGACTCATGTAAGCATTTTCGTAGATGAGAGACATGAAAGACATTATGAACTCCAACCAATTTTTCAGGCATCTCTACTCTGTAGGCCATCGTCCCAATCCTTTCGATGATAGGAAATGGTCCTACGAATCGTGGTGCCAACTTTCCTACAGACCCAAAGCGAATGACATTCCTCAAAGGAGATACTTTAAGGAACACCTTATCCCCAACTTCAAACTTAAGGTCGGTCCTTCTCTTGTCTGCATAGGATTTCTGTCTATCTTAGGCAGTCTTCATTCTCCTTCGTATCAAGTCCACTTTCTCTGAAGTCTTTCTAATAATTTCCGGCCCAAGTATAAGTTTATCTGCGGACTCCCACCAACAAGTTGTTGATCGACATGGCCTTCCATATAAAGCTTCGAAGGGTGCCATGCCAATAGTGGCTTGGTAGCTATTGTTATAAGCGAATTCCACCAAAGGGAGATGATCCTCCCAAGATCCTCCAAAGTCAAGAATGCACAATCTCAAAAGATCTTCCAATACACTGTTCACCCTTTCCATCTGACCATCAGTTTGAGGGTGATAGGTTGTGCTTAAACATAGTTGTGTGCCTGCAGCCTCTTGCAAACTCCTCCAGGACTCGCTTGTAAAGATAGGGTCTTGATCACACACTATGCTGGAGGCTATCCCATGGAGTCGAACTATCTCCTTAAGATAAATGGAGGCTAAAGACGAGGCGGTCCTCCTACTCTTGACGGGTATAAAATGAGCGCTTTTCGTGATCCTGTCTACTATTACTCAAATACCGGTATTGCCCCTTCTTGACCTAGGCAACCCATCAAAAATGTCCATCGAGATGCTTTCCCATTTCCATTGCGGGACTTCTAGAGGATGAAGCAAACCATCAGGCTTCTTCTGCTCCGCCTTGACTTGCTGGCATATCATGCATTTTGAAACAAATTCAGCTACATCCCTCTTCATGCCATTCCAAAAGAATGCTCTTTTGATATCTTTGTAAATCTTGTCTCCCCCGGGGTGTATGGTCATCTTGGAATAGTGTGCTTTTTCCAAAACCATCTTCACCAAATCTCTTGCTTGTGGGATGCATAGTCTTCCATCCCGTCTCAACCAACCCTTATCATCGATGGAGTATCTATTAAGGTGACTAGAAGTCTCTCCCCTAATCAGCTTATCTATCACATCAACTAGCTAAGGGTCCTCACGTTGCGCGGTTCCTATCGAGTCCAATAAAGTAGGCCGCACCTCTAGCATAGCCATCAAGCCAGTCACATAATCAACAGAGGGTCTAAAATCAAAATTGGCTCTGTACTCCAAACTTTGCCTTTCCACAAAGAGAGGACTTAAGGTTAGCTTCTTTCTACTTAAGGCATCTGCTACTGCATTGCCCTTGCCAGGAGTACAAGAGATCTCAAATTCATATGAGGCGAGAAACTCCATCCATCTTTGCTGCCTTAGATTGAGGTTTTTCTGTGAGAAGAGGTACTTCAGCGATTTATGGTCAGTATACAATTCAAATTTCTCGCCTAAGAGATAGTGGTGCCAAGACTTAAGCGCAAAAACGATGGCTGCTAACCCTAGATCGTGGGTTGGGTAGTTTTTCTCATGCACTTTCAACTGCCTTCCACCATAAGCTACTACCTTCCCCTCTTGCATCAAAACATCCCCTTGTCCCATACCACATGCATCTGTGTATACCATAAACATCTTGCTCCCATCTGGTAATGTAAGAACTGGGGCTGTTTTCAGAGCCCTCTACAATCGTTGGAAAGCGACTTCGCAATCCAAATCCCAAGTGAAAGTCAGGTTCTTCTTCGTTAAGTGGAGTAGAAATTTTTGCAAAGTCTTTAATGAACTTGCGATAAAAGCCTGCTAGTCCAAGGAAACTTCGGACTTCGGTAGCATTCTTTGGAACCTTCCAATCCTGGACTGCAACTACCTTTGCAGAGTCCACAGCCAACCCTTCTTTGGACAACACATGCCCAAGAAATCTTAATTCTTCTCTCCAGAAGTGGCACTTGGAGAATTTTGCATTTAACTGATGTGCACAGAGAGTCTCCATGACTTCCTTTAAATGCAAAGCATGCTTTTCCTCATTCTTCGAGAAAATCATAATATCATCTACGAAGACCACCACAAATTTATTGAGAAATTACCAGAACACTCTATTCACCAAAACGACGAAATAAGCAGGTGCGTTTGTCAAGCCGAAAGGCATGACGAGCCATTCGAAGAAACTGTCCGGGGTTCTGAATGCGGTCTTATCAATGTTATCTTCAGCCACCCTTAGCTGATGAAATCTAGTAGCCAGATCTAATTGGGAGAAAACTGTTGCACCTACAAGCTGATCGAAGAAATCGTCTATTCTTGGCATTGGGTGCCTATTCTTCTTGGTCATCTTGTGTAGCTCCCTATAATCAACGCATAGGTGAAGTGAACCATCCGCTTTGGTTGCGAACACCGCTGGAGCACCCCATTCAGAAATACTCCGCCTTATAAACCCTTTTTCTAGTAGCTCCTTAACTTGCTTGCTAAGCTCCTTTCTCTCCCTTGGAGCCATGTGTCTAACGGGTAAAGCAACAGTTTTTGCATTATCAACTAGGTATATGCGGAAGTCTATCTCCCGCTTCGGAGGCAAACCCACTACTTCCTCAAAGACATCCGAGTATTCACGGACCACTCTAACAGACTGCAAATTCTCAACAGACGCGTCAAGCGATTCTAGATAACTTAGCATAACAGAATTCATGGGATTATAAGAGATTTCGAGAGTGTTGCCCAGGCGAGTCATAAGCCTAACCTCTCTCTTTTCACAATCTAGGACAGCTCCATTACTGGATAACCAATCCATGCCCAGAATTAACCCATAGCCCGTGAAGCCCAAAACATAAGCATCACATCTAAACTCAACGCTAAGTATAGAAATTTTCAAATCCAAACAAATCATCGACAAATAGGCTGAGCCCCCAATTGGATTTAAAACAACTAAGGGATCCTTTACTATACTGGTGTTTAGGTGTAGTGACTCAACTAAAGCAGTAGATATAAAAGAGTGCGATGCACCAGAATCAAAGAGTGTGCGAATAGGATGATCAAAAAGATAAACTAAACTTTCAACGGAAATCGCTCTACCTCGTTCTTGCAGCGGTGGGGCCACGAGAGCCTGGACCTGCCCCCCTTGCCTGCCCTGGTGCCATGAGAGCCTGAATCTTCCCTCCAGAGGTAGGCTCTGCCCTCTGCCCTTTCTTTGGGCAGTCTTAATTAGATGTCCTGCCTCGCCACAGTGGAAACAACCAGTCTTCTTCTTCTTCCTGAAGTCTTTGCTTAGATGGCCTGGTGTCCCACAGTTAAAGCATCTTTTCTTTCCCTTGCCACTGTTGTCTTTACCACCCTTCTTGTTCTGCTGTTGCTGTTGTGGTTTCTTTTGATCCCCTTTCTTCTCAGGTTCCTTATTAGCATTGGTGCCTTTCTCCTCTTCATGCATAAGCGCCATATAACTAGTCTCTCAAAGGTGGCTCCCATAGGGATGTGGGTCATAGCTAACCCATGTAGCGGCCCATTCAAACCCTTAACAAATCTCAGGGCCATTTTTTGGGTGTATTCACCAAGTCCAGGCCAAATCTCGCCAACTGATTGAACTTGTTGACGTACTCTTTCACTGATAGATTTCCTTTCCTCAAAGCCAAAAACCTTTCCATGTATAGATTCTCTTCGACCCGTGAGAGAAACTTTGCCTCAAACTTACGCCTGAAATCCGACCATGTATCAACTGGACGCTCTCCATTAGTGACCTCCCACCAAAATGAGGCCTCATCCTTCATTAACCAGGTAGCTAATTGGACCTTTCTTCCATCTTCTACCTCAAAGATTCCAAACAATTCTTCCACCTCCTTTAGCTAATTTCGAGCTTCAACAAATGTCTCTGACCCATGAAAATGTTTTCCGCCCATTGCCCGAAAGTCCTTGCATATCTTTGCGAAAGTATCAACACGGAGAGGAGGAGGAGCATTTGCTGGGCCTACGACATTGGCCCTAGCTTCCAGATACCTTCTAAACCATTCTGGTATCGATATCACCTCGGGTATCTCAGGAATTCCAGACATGCTGAAAAGAAAATGAGGAGATTCAAACGGAGAATTCAAAAGAAAAATATATGGCTCTTGGGGGTTTATGTTTTTAAAATATACTTTTCTCCTGAAAATACTCTCCTTAAAACATATTTTTGAAAGTATTTCTTTATAAAAATGCTTTCTGACAAATAGTTTTTTCTTCTTCCATAATTCATATCTGGTCTGGTTACCTTCAGCTCTGATACCACGTGTGACACCCCACACCCATTAAGGTCACTCACAAAGGGAATGCCTTAACTTTGGTGGAGCGTTTATTGTGTATAGAATAGGAAAGTAAACAAGACAGATAAATATATTGGTACTTGGAAAATAAAAACCACTTTTATTGCAGCGGAGAAATAGCTTGGTTACATCACAACAAAAACCAACTACAAAACCAAATACACTTATTATCCATCTTGACAAATAAGTTCTGAGCACATTAAATAAAAGACGTAACCCCAACATAAAATAGCCATAAATAAGATAGGCTGAACTTTACTTCAGCAATCCAAGCAACTTCCAAAGAAAGAGATAAAGCTGTCCAAATCAAGCTCCACTAGTACTAGTCCCACCCTGAGCACCTTTAGGGGGGGGGGGGGGGAGGAAGAAAAGAGGTGGAAACAAAGGGGTCAGACATAAAGTCTGGCGAGTGCAATAACTTTAACAATATAACCATTAAAGTAACTAGGATAAGGCATAAGCTGGAAAATAAGGAAATGACTGTGAACAATGGGCATGACAGAAAAACCAAAGGAAATAAGATGAACAAAGATAAGTTTAAGGCGCATCTAATCACTATAAGATAATTACTACATTGCACCACACTAAACACCCTAAAAGTTGATCCCTCCTACAGAACTTAATAATTATAATGGTAGTTTCGTGTACCCCTAGCTGCCTTCATAGGTGTCGTATGCCCTTATCTCCATTAGGTGTACCCACTACCCTCATTCGATCGGCTCCCTGACTCGTAGATACCCGTGTTGGCCCCACGGTGGGGTGTATCACTCCCAAAGTGGAAACCCGATACCACCAAAAATGCACGGCTTATATCAACACGATGCAACAACGTCTTACCTATCAGCCCGGGCCCACACACACACTTATCCCCGTTGGACTTGCGTTGCCACCGCTAACCCGTTTTGACCTCTTACAATCAAACCCAGTACGCGTGTCCCATCCTCGACTTGGGTCGAGCCCACAAAGATACTTAATGGGTTACTGGTTTGAAAAGGGCGCTCATGCATGACACAAGCTTTCCACCTATGCTTGGTCCCCTCTAAGGTTATCCCTACTTAACCCCATTCTTATTCATGTCTTCTTACATGTTTCAATCTTGTTAAGTGCATCTAATCGTATTTCACATGCCACCCAAGGCACCCACTTAATTTCACATGCCACCCAAGGCACCCACTTAACCCCCCATGTCCCACTACATGCTTATTTGATTAAATGTTTCTTAATTCATTAAAAACGTAACCTTGTAAAGACCTCCCACATTAGACTGACACTTGTGGCTGCTGGATTTGCCGGGCGGGTCCGGGCAGTCTTACACCACAAACGAGCCTAACCTCGCGTCTTTACAATTGTTACGCCGTGTCTTTGACCTCTCACATTAGATTGGCATTTGTGGCTGCTGGATTTGCCGGGCGGGTCCGTTCAGTCTTACACCACAAACGAGTCGAACCTCGTGTCTCAGGCGGTTGATTATTACATGTCTTTATTTAACCCCAAATTGGATTAATATCCCTATTCAAATTTGCCAATAAACTCCAAATATACTTATATCCATAATTATCACCTAAATTATGTCCATTTATTTCAGATATAACAAATTTTACCAATTATTGCCTCAATTTAGTTGTATGCCTTTTAAGGCCATTACATGCCAATTCTTAATATGAGTATATTCAATATTTCCCCCATTGTCCCCACGTTGTTCGTTCAATTATCATGACATATATATATATATATATATATATATATATATATATATATCAGACTAGCAATTATTCTATTCACATAAGAAGGAAGAACATCACAAATTTGCAACACACACAAAATGGATCTAACTTACGAACAAGGATTACAACATATCTTGCATAAACTTTGCATTGTCATGAATCTAAACATAGACCTTAAGGTGTGAACTTGCAGGTATGGATATAGTTTTCACCCAAAGTTCCATAGGCCATAGTCACAAACTTGCATAAACTATGTATGTCATAGATCTAAATCTAAAGGTGTAAACATGCATATATGTGGATCCAATTCCTACCTAAACTTGCATATAGCCATTTTACTTGCTTCACATTTAAACTTGTGTACAATTCACATAGAAACTAGCATATAATCTACACCCAAACTTGCATATTAAATGATGTCAAACATGAATCAAGTTGAACGTAAGTGATTTGACATATACAAAGGGATCAACAACAAAAACTATCATTATGAACAACTAGCATATATTAACAAAGTATCACATTTTTCCAATGTTACACATACATAGTCATATACCCAAATTATAACTCAACCTAATTAACTTGTTAATTATCTTATTAAAGAAATCGAACTCATAACTCAAAGAAGATCTTGAGTTCTGGGAACTGTGCTCTGAAATTGATTTAGCTCGCCTTTGAAGTAGACAAATTTGTTGTTGTTATAGAGTTGAGTTGAACTGATTTGATTAGCTTTACTTTTCCTCTAGTTGATGGCGGCTACTCCAGGTTGCGGGGTGATAGCATGACGGCCATGGTTCTAACTTTGATTAGGTTTTAGGGTTTGAGTCTACATGTGTTTATATAGAGATTAGGATTAATTTTGGCCATCCGATCAACCTAGAATCAATCAAGACCATCCAGTCAAGATAAAATGACACCTCATCCCTAATGACTCAGCATTAAGTCACAAAATCGTCATCTTTTAGATCTGCCCGGGGGGGGGGGGGGGTGGAGTCGACCCCTAGGTCAATACTAAGGTCGACCTGTATAGGGGGAGGACAACACTAAGGTCGACCCCTTGGTCGACCTGGCCTTGGGCAGGAAATTTCCCGCCCTGCCCAGTTCTGAGTCTGAATTCGTTTTTGAATTTAAATTTGAATTTCTGGAAACTTCCGACAGCCATAACTTCTTCATACGAAGTCCAATTTATGCAAACTCGGACTCTATCTCAACCTAGATTCTGAGACGAACACAATGGCGTAACCCGTTTCCCTTGATTCTTACATTTAAAATTAATTATTCCTCAATTCGTTAGTTTAATGTTAATAGAAAACACGGGGTGTTACAATGGTTATGGCATAAGCGATTTTGTCACATAAATTTTAAGTATATGAACAAATTAGAAAAGCATGAGCTTGTGACGGCCCGACCCGCAGCAGCCGACATTTCCTGTGCCGATGTCCAGCCAACACGGGACGGTCGCCAAAGAAAGGAATTTGAACTAACAAGGATCATGTCGAATGTCTCACAGCGCATGGGATAAAATATAATAATAACATAACTTTGACATAAAATAAGTGAGACATTGCATAAGATGAAAACTAAACCATCATAGCAGTGGAATCCAAAATACAGCTTATGATCCAACATCATTATTACAACTTCAAAATACTGTCTCTAAAGCAAAAGAAAGGAAAGGTACACTACTAATGCCTAAACAGTGACCAGCAACAACACAGGGAGAATATATGTAGATAATATGTGGGAGCCTCCTGCTCGTCTCCAGATCAGCTACTCGTGCATAACCAACTAACATGTCTCTAGCCTGCTCGTTTAGGAGCACCCAGAGTAATAAGAAGAGACATAAAACTCTAGGTCAGACAAAAGTCTGGTATGAGCGATAAACAACAAAGCAGAACAATAACAGGTATACTAACTATACCTGAACCTGGACATGTAACCAAAGAGTTAGCACAACACGATGTACAACACTCTAAGGTGACACTAACACATGGTGTGAAAATAATGGGGAGGGAGTAAGCATGTCACGGTGATAGAAAACATCAAACATAGCAATCATCCTCACATCTCTCGCTCAGTTCATAAAGCAACGATATCTACCACTTTGATCACCCAATCCTTTGCTATGATCACTCTGCCCCATGGAGTCACAGTGACTCCACTGTACTGATCCATAGCCACTAATCCTTTGCTATGTCCACTCTGCCCCATAGAGTCATGACAACTCCACTGCACTAGCTCATAGCCTTGCTATGATCAATCTACCCCCATGAAGCTATGACAACTTCACTACACTGATCCATAGCCAATAATTCCTTCCTCGGTGGTGAGTCAAAGCTATAAACGTCGATAACCCCTTTGCACACGTCCTACAGCAAAGTCCAACTCATGAAGTTCACTAGTTGGCTCCCATCTGGATCCTGAGTAACAACTTCCCATTTGAACCACGTTTGCATATCGGGTTTTGGTCTTCTCCGGATCGGTCACCATTTGGTTCGGATCGGTCCTCCTGAGGTGGTTCGGTTCATGATCATCCACATCTGGTCGGGTCGGGTCGGCTTACCCTTCCAGGTCAATTCAGTTCATGGCATACCCTCCGGGTCGGGTCGAGCTCCTTCACCGGTTCGGGTCGTGGCTCCAAGCTCTGGCTCTTGGCTTCATGGCATCAAATCCTAATGCTTCGGTTCAGGATATCCAGTTTGGGATCGCATGGTGGAGCGGACCGTGAGGAGCATCAGGGTCCGCCTCGTGAAGCATGTAGCTCGTGACACGGTTCGGTTTGAAGAAGGGTGGTGCTCCGGTTCGGGGTCGTGATACCCTGGTTACGAATAGGTAGGGCGATCCGATCTGGTTCCTACATCATTTTCTTTAACTTTTCCAGCAACTATTTTACACCATACGTCGACATTTTCGACCAATCTAACTTTGCTAATGTAACACCCCGTATTTTCTGTGATCGTATAAGTAACAAATCAGAGAATAATTAATTTTTAAATTCAGAATCAAGGGAAATGGGCTGCGCCATTGCGTTCGTCTCGAAATTCTGCTTGGAAACGAGTCCGAATTTTCGAGAAACGGGGTTCGTATGAGGGAGGTATGGCCCTCCGAAGTTTCAGAGAATTTCAGAATCGAAAACAGCTCGAAATTCGAATTCGAAAATCGAATTCAAACCCAGAAGAGGGTTGGGTGGGAAATTTCCCGCCCAGAACCCAGGTTGACTGGGTGGTCGACTGGGTAGGCGACCTCCCCAGGGCCAGGTCGACAATAGTGTCGACCCGGGGGGGACCAGGTCGACCATAGTGTCGACCTGGGGGTCGACCTGCCTCCCGAACCCTCTTTCTGAACCTGGTTCATTCTGATGTATATGGTCTCGTTTATGTCTAGATTCGTCCGCCTAATCCTATATAAACTCACCCCTAGCCTCATTCTCTCCACACCATTTCATTCTGTCTATATTAAAAATAAAAATGGCGTCGCTACCCTGCTGGAATCAAGACTTGGACTGATGAATCTTCCTCAAACCTGAATAGAATTAAAAGCTAAATCAAATCTCAAATCCAAGTTTAGAGCTATGACAACTAAGGAGGAATAATTCAGCATTTCTGCATCAATAACAGTTTATTATCCTTTCTTAAAACCATGAAAGGCAAGTACAATTATTTTCCACTATAAACGTTAATTATGATTGTGACATGAATTGTAAAACTGAATTTGAGGTTATGTCTATTATGTTCTGTTTAGATCTATCTTACTTTGTATCTCTTTCTACTTTCTATTCTATAGCCAGGCTACCACGAGCCTGAGCCAAATCTCATAAGAGATTAACGCACGAACGCTAAAATGTTTGGGACAAATAATGAATGATGCATAATTGGACAAGACCGATTCGAGGACATGACATAAAAATCTGAGGCATATAATTGGACATGGGGCATATTTAACATATGACTTGAGATTGAGGCATAAAATATATTGGACTTACGACTTGGGATTCGGGGCGCAGATTGAACCGTAAAAATGAAACTAATTTAGATACATAGTACATGTTGTAATCTAATCTGTAGTTAATTTGAGAAATAAACATATGTTAGATCTAGATCTGTTCATACTAGGTATGATAATCTGTGATTTGGGAGAAGGGGAAATATAGGACAACTTGAGACATGGGGGCATAATGCATGTCTTAAATCAAGGTCTGAAGTTAGAGTTTAAAGATAATTTACAACATGTTATGCATGAACGATAATGCATGTTGAGGACATACTACATGTTATAGTTTAAGAATCTAGATTTTTGGGACATACTCTTTTATGTAAAAACTCATGACTTGAAAAAGGAATATGTGACTTAGGCGTAGAGACCTATACAAAAATAGGATAACTATTAATGTGAATGCGCCTAAATAACGGTTTTTGGATTTCTGGCATCATAGGCTATAATTTGGCATAATTCATATTATTTATCGTGATTTATGGAGAATATTCTGTACTGTGCAATGTTTAATTAGGAGCATATGTGGCAAGTGAGTTTGGGCTAAATTTATGGTTAGGCAAGATATGATATATATATATATATATATATATATATAATCTGCTAAATCTGTTATATTGCCTAATCTGCTAGTTCTGTTATATTGCCTAATCTGCTAGTTCTGTTGCCTAAACTGCTAATTAGATTGAATTGCCTAATCTGCTAATTATGTTTAATTACCTTATCTGCTAAATCTGCTAAATAGCCTAATCCGCAAGATCTGTTATCTGTTTACTCTGTTGAATGACGTAATCTGTTGGAACTGAAATGCTCAAATTTGAAGTATGTGAATCTGTAGGCTCGACTTAAAATTGAGCAAAACTTGCTAATAGAACCTCAAATAATCTATTGTAATTTGTACAGAAGTTTAATCTGTTAAATAAATAGAATTAGTCTGTATCTGAAAAATATGTATTGACATGAATTGGCTATGATACGAGGTTAGACTCTGTTTGCGGTAGAAGACTGCCCGAAACCAACCGACTTAACCAGCGACCGCAAACTGTCAGTCTAATGTGAGAGGTCGTAGGCATAACTAAAATATGCTTAGACACGAGGTTAGGTCTGGCTTGTGGCAGAAGTCTGCCCGGAACAGCCCGGCATATCCAGTGGCCACAAGATACCGACCTAATGTGAGAGGTTTGTGCATTAATATTTAATTAATGCAAATCTGGGATAAGTATGATGTCTAAAACGTGTTGGGTGGATAGGGTTAAACCAATTGGACTAATGAACTAAAGAAACCTGTTTCGTGAATCTGTAGACCCAATTACAAAGTTAGACAAACCTGTAAATCTGTTAAATCCGTATATCTGATCTGTTAGTCTGAAAACTTGTCTGATCTGTGAACTAGTTGATCTGAATTCTATATGTCTGAACTTGTAAACAAGTTAATCTGAAATCTGTTAGTCTGGGGACACAAGGTTAGGAGGGAAATTACTTGTGTCATCTGTTGTTTGGGACCCATATTAGTCAGTAACCCTTTCTGGTATCAAAACTTTGACCCAACAGTAGGTAGGGTCCGGGCACGCTTACTGAACCAATTATAAGTGGTTCACTCTGATAATGGCGAGCGGTGTTGATGGTGCGTTCCAACCGGGTCATGTGCGTGCATGGATCCCGATCTGCCTCTGAGGATGTAAGACGCCGTGACATCTGTAAATAGGCCTGTGCTAATTGGTTGTCACTTTAGGGAGTGATACACCCTATTGTGGAGCCGACACAGGGTATTTATGTATTAGGGAGCCGATCGCTTGGGGTTGGGTTTTAGGGTACACTTAGTTCTGTCTGTTTCTGTTGGTACCGTCTGTTTCTGTTGGGTGGCAACACCTGTCTGCGTGGTACCGTCTGTTCGGGTGGTAAAGGCCTATTTACTAGTGTACCCCTAATTCTACATTTTGTTTCCGTAGGGATTAATCTGTTTCTGTTCAGGTGGTAAAGGCCCATTATCAGCATTCTGCTTCTGTCTGTTTCTGTTCGGGTGGTAAAGGCCCATTATTAGCTTTCTGTTTCTGTGGAAATTATTCTGTTCCTGTTTCTGCTTCAGTTTAGACATTAGGGTGACACCTAATCCTGTTATACTAGTATTAGTGCAGAGAAATGAAAAGTAATATTATTTTGTTTCTTCTGTTTAACCTAAATACAACTACTGCTCCTGTTACTGTTATCTCTCATCCAGTTTTATTTGCATGCCATGATTATTATTATCTGTTCAAACGCTGAAAGTCACTGGACTTGTCAGACTTTATGTATGACCTTGCTTGTTTTCGCCCCTTTTCTTCCGTTTCCCCCCCCCCCCCACAGGTTTTCCAAGGAGGGAACACTTTAGCTTGATCCAGATTTCTTCTGCTTGAAGTACTTAGAGTGCTTAAAGTATGGCTTGACTCTTTGTGGCAGCTTCTATGGGGGTTATGACTTTAAAGTTTTGTACTCTGATGATTTTATGAACAAAACTGATATTTATGTACTTGAGTTTTTGATAAAGATGTAACCAAACTGATTTCTGTTTTCCGCTGTAATAAAGTTATAATTTCTCAAGTATTGTTTATCTATCTTGTAAATTTCTATTCTGTCTACTAAAACGCTCCACCAAAGTTAAGGCATTCCCTTTGTGAGTGACCTTAATGCAGGTGGGGTGTTACACTTGGTATCAGAGTTGAAGGTTACTAGATTTGATAAAAAGTTTTGAAAACTATTTTCAAAAAGGTTTTAAAAAGGAAGTATTTTCAAAAGTAAAGTTCATTTTGAAAAACATAATCCCCAAAGAGACGTACATATTTCTTTTCCGTTCTCCGTTTTAAATCTTTTTCTTTCATTCCAGCATGTCTGGTAATCTTAACTTTCTAGAGGGCGTGCCAATACCTGGCTGGTTCAGGAGGTACTTAGAGGCTAAGGCCAACGATGCAAGCCCAGCAGATATTCCTCCTCCAGCTGCAGCGATTCCTCCTCCTCTGCCCCCTCCTTATGCAATTGCTTTATCAAAGATTTGTAAATATTTTAGGGCCATGGGTGGAAAGGATTTCAAGGGAACTGAATCATTCGTAGAAGCGAGGAACTGGCTCAAAGAAACTGATGATCTATTCGTTATTTTCGAGGTGGACGATAGGAAGAAGGTACAATTGGCGGTACGGTTGCTCAAGGACGAAGCTTCCTATTGGTGGG
Organism: Allium sativum; assembly: GCA_030737875.1. NCBI lineage: Eukaryota > Viridiplantae > Streptophyta > Magnoliopsida > Asparagales > Amaryllidaceae > Allium > Allium sativum. Next base: position 44,221,692 of record CM060913.1, read on the forward strand.
AAGTCACTAATGCCGAGAGGCCGATTGAAACATGGATGGATTTCAGAACAAGGTTTGAGACGAAATTCCTCTCGCAAGCTGAACGAAGTCTACAACTGGAAAAGTTCTTATCTCTTAAGCAAGGAAGTATGGCGGTCAGAGAATACGTCAATCAGTTCAACCAACTGGCTAGGTTCGAACTGGATTTAGTCAACACTCAGCATAAAAAGGCTCTCCACTTTGTTAAAGGATTGAACAAGCCACTGCACAGCCTATCCATGATCCATGTAGCCATGGGAGCGACTTACGAGAGATTGGTGGATATGGCACTACTGCATGAGGAAGACAATGGCAAGAAAGAGGTAAAGAAGGAAGAACCGCAGAACAAGAAAGCATGGCCCAAAAAGGAAACACAAAAGAAGGGTGAAAAGTATGAAGATAAGGAGAAAAAGTGCTTTACTTGTGGAAGCTCGAATCATCTGAACAAGGATTGCAGAAAAAGAAAGGGCACTTGCTTCAACTGTGGTGAGATGGGACACTTCACTTGGGACTGTCCGGAGAAATGAGGGCAAGGGCAGAGGGCAGGACCAACTTCTGGAAGGTAGGCGAACACTCTCGAGGCTAGTGGATAGGATAGAAACAGGAAAACTTTATGTAGGCGGTTTAATTTCTTTATCTGATTTTTGAGTTGAAACTCTTTCCTGATTCTGGTATTTCGATTCTGTAATCGGTATTCTGCACTTGAATACTAGTATTGTTTCTGGTTCCGCTGTAGACTCAGACCCATAAGGGTTATGACTCACCTAATTGTGATAAGCTGGGTATCTGTGTTGGGCGTTAAGTTGACTATGATGCATACATTCTGGGTTTTTATCATGCTTAGTTTCCTAAGAATCATTTAGTAATCTGATATGTACTGGTAATCTGTAAATGTCTAAATATTTCTGATAAGGTTGAGATTTCCAGTTTTCACATTGTCTAAAGAGGGTAATCCTCTAGGTGTCAATCGGATGTTGATTTCAGTCTTCAGGGTTGATACTTAGGGGAATTTGTCTCTCAACCAAGGTCTAATGGAAACCAAGTTTTTGTTTATCTGCACTCGCTTCCATCACTCGACTGTATCCTATCAATCGAGTCTTCGGCCTATATATAGGAATCCTATGGATGTAAACATGTGTTTGAGACATGTTATGTTTGATGGTTGCAAGTGGATGCAAGTGGTTGCTAGTGGTTGCTCGCGGATGCATATACACACACTAGGCACTATATCGGCTCGAAAACACTCTCATATTGCATATGGATGTGTGAGCATTTTCAATTTTTGTGGATGCAAAATGGTTGACTCATCACATGGATGTTGCATTTGGATGAATGATTGCACACACGTTTAGAAATAATATGTATCAAATTGGAAGATTGCATACATGTTGGACTCATGACACTAACATAGTTCGCATTAAGGAGGTCAACTGAATCAGTGGACCGCCTGAACTTTGCATTAGATAAGGAACATATACACACAATTTTGCATATGTTCATACAACATTAGATGTTTTCTAAGGACAATGGATGCTTATGTATGATGGTTGAGTAGATGGATGACTGGATGGTAGGACACATTCTTCTCAACTTGAAGATTTCGGGGACGAAATCCTTTAAGGAGGGGAGAATGTAACACCCCGTATTTTCTGTGATCGTATAAGTAAAAATCAGAGAATAATTAATTTTTAAAATCAGAATCAAGGGAAATAGGTTGCGCCATTGCGTTCATCTCGAAGTTCTGCTTGGAAACGAGTCCGAGTTTTCGAGAAACGGGGTCCGTATGAGGGAGATATGGCCCTCCGAAGTTTCAGAGAATTTCAGAATCGAAAACAGCTCGAAATTCGAATTCAAAATTTGAATTCAAACCCAGAAGCGGGCTAGGCGGGAAATTTCCCGCCCAGGACCCAGGTCGGCTTGGTGGTCGACTGGGTAGTCGACCACCCCAGGGCTAGGTCAACCATAGTGTTGACCTGGGGGGGACCAGGTCGACCATAGTGTCGACCTGGGGGTCGACCTGCCTCCCGAACCCTCTTTCTGAAACTGGTTCATTCTGATGTATCCGGTCTCGTTTCTGTCTAGATTCGTCTGCCTAGTCCTATATAAATTCACCCCTAGCCTCATTCTCTCCACACCATTTCATTCTGTCTATATTCTTCCTCTGTTCTAATTAAAAATAAAAATGGCGTCGCTACCCTGCTGGAATCAAGACTTGGACTGATGAATCTTCCTCCAACCTGAATAGAATTAAAAGCTAAATCAAATCTCAAATCCAAGTTTAGAGCTAAGACAATTAAGGAGGAATAATTTAGCATTTCTGCATCAACAACAGTTTATTATCCTTTCTTAAAACCACGAAAGGCAAGTACAGTTATTTTCCACTATAAACGTTAATTATGATTGTGACATGAATTGTAAATCTGAATCTGAGGTTATGTCTGTTATATTCTGTTTAGATCTGTCTTATTCTGTATCTCTTTCTCCTTTCTGTTCTATAGCCAGGCTACCACGAGCTTGAGCCAAATCTCATAAGAGATTAACGCACGAACGCTAAAATGTTTGGGACAAATAATGAATGATGCATAATTGGACAAGACTGATTCGAGGACATGACATAAAAATCTGAGGCATATAATTGGACATGTGGCATATTTAACATATGACTTGAGATTGAGGCATAAAATATATTGGACTTATGACTTGGGATTTGGGGCGTAGATGGAACCGTAAAAATGAAACTAATTTAGATACATAGTACATGTTGTAATCTAATCTGTAGTTAATTTGAGAAATAAAATATGTTAGATCTAGATCTGTTCATAGTAGGTATGATAATATGTGATTTGGGAAAAGGGGAAATATAGGACAACTTGAGACTTGGGGGCATAATGCATGTCTTAAATCAAGGTCTGATGTTAGAGTTTAAAGATAATTTACAACATGTTATGCATGAACGATAATGCATGTTGAGGACATACTACATGTTATAGTTTAAGAATCTAGATTTTTGGGACATGCTCTTTTATGTAAAAACTCATGACTTAAAAAAGGAATATGTGACTTAGGCGTAGAGACCTATACAAAAATAGGATAACTATTAATGTGAGTGCGCCTAAATAAGGGTTTTTGGATTTCTGGCATCATAGGCTATAATTTGGCATAATTCATATTATTTATCGTGATTTATGGAGAATATTCTGTACTGTGCAATGTTTAATTAGGAGCATATGTGGCAAGTGAGTTTGGGCTAAATTTATGGTTAGGCAAGATATGATATATATATATATATATATATAATCTGCTAAATCTGTTATATTGACTAATCTGCTAGTTCTTTTATATTGCCTAATCTGCTAGTTCTGTTGCCTAAACTGCTAATTAGATTGAATTGCCTAATCTGCTAATTATGTTAAATTACCTTATCTGTTAAATCTGCTAAATAGCCTAATCCGCAAGATGTATTATCTGTTTACTCTATTGAATGACGTAATCTGTTGGAACTGAAATGATGAAATTTGAAGTATGTGAATCTGTAGGCTCGACTTAAAATTGAGCAAAACTTGTTAATAGAACCTCGAATAATCTGCTGTAATTTGTACAGAAGTTTAATCTGTTAAATAAACAGAATTAGTCTGATATTTGAAAAATCTGTATTGAAATGAATTGGCTATGACACGAGGTTAGACTCTGTTTGCGGTAGAAGACTGCCCGAAACCAACCGGCTTAACCAGCTACCGCAAACTGTCAGTCTAATGTGAGAGGTCGTAGGCATAACTAAAATATGCTTAGATACGAGGTTAGGTCTGACTTGTGGCAGAAGTCTGCCCGGAACCGCCCGGCATATCCAACGGCCACAAGCTACCGACCTAATGTGAGAGGTCTATGCATTAATATTTAATTAATGCAAATCTGGGATAAATATGATGTCTAAAAGGTGTTGGGTGGATAAGGTTAAACCAATTGGACTAATGAATTAAACAAACCCGTTTCGTGAATCTGTAGGCCCAATTACAAAGTTAGAAAAACCTGTAAATCTGTTAAATCCGTATATCTGATCTGTTAGTCTGAAAACTTGTCTGATCTGTGAACTAGTTGATCTGAATTCTGTATGTCTGAACTTGTAAACAAGTTAATCTGAAATCTGTTAGTCTGGGGACACAAGGTTAGGAGGGAAATTACTTGTGTCATCTATTGTTTGGGACCCATATTAGTCAGTAACCCTTTTTGGTATCAAAACTTTGACCCAACAGTAGGTAGGGTCCAGGCACGCTTACTGAACTAATTATAAGTGGTTCACTCTGATAATGGCGAGGGGTGTTGATGGTGCGTTCCAACCGAGTCATGTGCGTGCATGGATCCTGGTCTTCCTCTGAGGATGTAAGACACAGTGACATCTGTAAATAGGCCTGTGCCAATTGGTTGTCACTTTATGGAGTGATACACCCTATTGTGGAGCCGACACAGGGTATTTATGTATTAGGGAGTCGATCGCTTGGGGTTGGGTTTTAGGGTACACTTAGTTCTGTTTGTTCTGTTGGTACCGTCTGTTTCTGTTGGGTAGCGACACCTGTCTGCGTGGTACCGTCTGTTCGGGTGGTAAAGGCCCATTTACTAGTGTACACTTAATTCTACATTTTGTTTCCGTAGGGATTAATCTGGTTCTGTTTGTTTCTGTTCGGGTGGTAAAGGCCCATTATCAGCATTCTGCTTTTGTCTGTTTCTGTTCAGGTGGTAAAGGCCCATTATTAGCTTTCTGTTTCTATGGAAATTATTCTGTTCATGTTTCTGCTTCATTTTAGACATTAGGGTGACACCTAATCCTATTATACTAGTATTAGTGCAGAGAAATGAAAAGTAATATTATTCTGTTTCTTCTGTTTAACCTATGTACATCTGTTGCTCCTGTTACTGTTATCTCTCATCCAGTTTTATTTGCATGCCATGATTATTATTATCTGTTCATATGACGAATGTCACTGGACTTGCCAGTTTTTATGTATGACCTTGCTTGTTTTCGCCCCTTTTCTTCCATTCCCCCCCCCCCCCCCCAGGTTTTCCAAGGAGGGAATACTTTAGCTTGATCCGGATTTCTTCTGCTTGAAGTACTTAGAGTGCCTAAAGTATGGCTTGACTCTTTGTGGCAGCTTCTGTAGGGATTATGACTTTAAAGTTTTGTACTCTGATGATTTTCTGAACAAGACTGATATTTATGTACTTGAGTTTTTGGTAAAGATGTAACCAAACCGATTTCTGTTTTCCGCTGTAATAAAGTTATAATTTCTCAAGTACTGTTTATCTGTCTTGCAAATTTCTGTTCTGTCTACTAAAACGCTCCACCAAAGTTAAGGCATTCCCTTTGTGAGTGACCTTAATGGAGGTGGGTTGTTACAGCTAAGCAATCACAAAACATTCCAAACAGTCAAAGCAACATGTATAATCGACCATAACACCAAAACAACAATTTAACATGTCAATATGGACCAAACATACCCCAAAAACCATGATTTTCCCTTAATCACCTTAATCATGATTTAACCATATGATTAGCAAAACATGTCTAAATTAACCCAAATTTCTAACAGAGGCATAAAATAATTTTAAAGAATCTTTACATATTTTTCCAAAATTTTATCATGCATAATTTCGCTAATTATTATTAATTACCCTAATTAACCGTAATTAGAGAAAAACAATGAAAATCACTTACCTTAGCCAAAATATAAACTCATATCTAAAATTATTCTTCAAATGGTACGAATTCCAATGCACACATCAGCCTTTGCCTCTAATTTGATGTTAATTAGACTTGGTTTGATGCTAATTAGCTTACATTTCAATTAGAAAGTGATTTGGAGGTGTTTTAGAAAATGGAGGCCATGGCTAGGGTTCAAAGGATGAAAGTGGCGGATGTAAAAACTGAAATGAAATGTTTTTCCTAACCCTATCAGCCCTCCCATTACCCTAATCCTGAAATAGGTTATGGGCCTATCTGCTAATCACCTTAATTATGTCCGGTTAAGCTGTTTTTCACCTTCTAAACATTATTTCAGCCATATCTCCCAAACGGTAAGTCCGTTTGATCAATGTGACCACTCTACGGAAAGATAAACCACTATCTGAATCCAATGGAAGTGGTTTCAGGTCAAAACTCCTTACCAATCAAAAGTTATAAGCGAAACAAGATTCTCCAGGGGCAAAACGATCATTTAAAAATCGACAAAAATCGTGAACATTGGAAATGACTCCTATAGTCGTTCCCCAAAGTTACACGACCATACGACCTCATATGAAAAAGAAATAAATATCCTACGATCCTTCGATATGTAGAATGCGGGTCGTTACACTCTCTTCCCCTTAAGAAATTTCGCCCCCGAAATTCCTTAACCAAAAACATACAAAGGCATTCCGCATGCCCATTAATCATTCACAAACAATCAAACATACACAACAAGCACACCAAGACTACCCTAGCATGCGGTTTACTAACAAGGGAAGAAACTATCACTATTAAAGTCTTATCAGGCAAAAAGTTCTGGATGTGATTCCCTTATACTCCCCTCTGTTTCCCATGTACAGTCACTCTCATTCTCGCCCCACTGAACCTTGACCAGTTCCACCGCCTTCCTTCGAAGTTGCTTCGTATTGCTCTCGACAATATGGATCGGCTTGCGGTTCCCAACCGCCTCGGGTTTTACTTCGATGTCATCCAACTGATTCGGTGAAATAGTCATATTGGGGTCATGCACGAGCTTCCTTAAGTGGGAAACATGAAACACGTTGTGACCTCCGGCCATCTTGTCAGGTAATTCAACTTTATATGCTAAATTCCCAACTTGTTCGAGAACTAGGAATGGACCAACAAATCTTGGTGTTAACTTGCCTCTCCTACTAAATTGAATCATGCTCTTTAACAGAGAAATCTTGACAAACACCAAGTCGCCAATGGAGAATTTCAAATCTCTTCTCCTTTTATCAGCATAGCTCTTTTGCCCATCTTGAGCAGCCTTCATTCGTTGTTGGACAACCTTGATCTTGTCTAAGTTTCTCTTACTACATCTGGCCCAAGCACGAATTTCTCACCGGTTTCCAACCAACATGATGGTGAGTTGCATTGTCTTCCGTATAAAGCTTCAAATGGAGCCATACCAATACTGGACTGATAATTATTATTATATGAAAATTCCGCTAAATGCAAATGGTCATCCCATGACCCTCCAAAATCTAATATGCAAGCTCTCAAGAGATCTTCTAATACTCGATTCACACTCTTTGTTTGACCGTCGGTTTGAGGATGGTACGCGATACTGAGATGTAATTCTGACCCTAAAGCCTTTTGTAAGCTCTTCCAAAATCCACTAGTAAACAAAGATCTTGGTCACTCACAACGCTTTTGGGTACTCCATGAAATCTCACTACCCACTTCATATACAGTTCCGCTAACTTAGTTGTTGTTCTATTCGACTTGACGGGTATAACCCTTGCACTCTTGGTCAATCAGTCCATAATCGCCTAAATGCTATCATGGCCCGATCTAGCCCTTGGTAACCCATCAATGAAATCCATTTAGACTTATTCCCATTTCCATTTTGGAATTTCTAATGGTTGCAACAAACCACTAGGTTTCTTTGGCTCAGCTTTAACTAGCTGGCAGTTCATGCATTTGGATATAAACTTCCCAACATCTCTATTCATCCCTTCCCAGTAGTAGGTATGCTTCATGTCTCGATACATTTTGTTACCACTGGGATGTATAGTCAGTTTTGAGTGATAACATTCTCTAAGCACTTCATCTCTCAATCCATTGACATTGGGTACAACCAGCCTTCCATTCTTTCTAAGCCATCCTTCTCGATTAAGCCCATACTTGTTCATCTTCTCATCTCTAACCTGGAGATGATTTCCAATAGGTTAGGATCGTCCATCTAACTGGAACCAATCCGCTCAATCAAAGTGGGTCTGATCGTCAAACTTGCTAACATCTCTGGATCCAGTTCGCACTTTGGTCTGAAATTGTACCCTGTGATATACTCCAGTTGCTTCCATTCAAGAAACATAGCCCCTAAACAGGCAGGTATTCTACTTATTGCATCAGCTACTGCATTGGCCTTTCCAGGTGTGTATGCGGTATCCAAATCATAAGAAGCCAAGAATTCTAACCATCTCTGTTGGCGGAGATTTAAATCCTTCTGAGAGAAAAGATACTTTAACGATTTATGATCGGTAAATAACTCGAACCTTTCTCCCAAGAGATAATATCTCTATATCTTCAACGCGAACACGATCGCTGCCAATTCCAAATCGTGGGTAGGATATCTTTTCTTGTGCGGTTTCAATTGCTGACTAGCATACAACCCTACCTCCTTGCATCAGTGCAAAACCTTGTCTGGTACCACATGCATCCGTGTATACTGTCATCTCTTCATTCCCTTTAAGAATGACTAACACTGATGCACACGTCAACTTTTCCTTTAGGCTCTTGAATGCATTTTCACACCTTTCGTCCTAAACGAAAGCTTGATTCTTCTTGGTTAACTGAGTTAATGGTGTCGCTATCTTGGAGAAGTCTTTGGTAAATTAACGATAATATCCAGCTAATCCCAAGAAACTTCTTACGCTTGTTGCATTCTTGGGCGTAGACCAATCTTGTACCGTAGCCACCTTCGCAGGATCCAAGGCAATACCATTCTCTGAAACAACATCGCCCAATAATCTCACTTCCCTCCTCCAGAAGTGACACTTAGAAAACTTCGCTTTCAATTGGTGTTTCCTCAACACCTCCATCACTATCCTCAGATGTTCCTTTTGTTCTTCCTTTGTCCTTGAGTAAACCAAGATATCGTCTACGAACACAAGAACAAACTTGTTCAATTGATCACTGAATACCCTATTCATAAGATCCACAAAATATGCTGGTGCATTGGTCAACCCGAATGGCATGACTAACCACTCATAGAATCCAGACGGTGTCCGAAATGTCGTTTTATGTATACTCTTAGCTGCTACTCGGAGTCGATGAAATCCTGTCGCGAGGTCCAATTGGGAGAACACCCTTGTTCTACCTAGTTGATCAAACAAATCATCTATCCGCGGACGAAGGGATCCATCTGCCTTAGTGGCAAATACAGCTGTTGCTCCCCACTTGGAAACACTTCTTCTGATCCTTTCTTCAAAAGATCGCTTACTTGCACCTCGAGCTCTCACTGCTCCCTTGGTGCCATACGACGAAGTGGCATCACTATAGTCTGGCATCTTTCACTAAATCAATACGGAACTCAATCTCTCGGTGTGGCGGAAATCCGGTCACTTCCTCGAAGATATCCGGATACTGGCCAGTAATGGGAACCTCTAATAACTCGTCCTGTGGAATGTCAAGGGAATTTAGAAAACTAGCCATCACCTCATCACTAGGTAGGCTGCCAAGCAGTATCCTCCGCCTATCATCCGCCCTAATAGTCACCAAAAATCCCTCACAGTCTAACACCACCCCAAGAGCCAATCGACTCCCAAAATAATGCCAAACCTAGTAAAGCCCAAAATAAAGCAATCATAATCAAACATACATCCATGACTCGATAAGATCAAATTTCAAAAAATCATGCTAAGGCTAGTCGAACCACCAATCGTGTTCGTCACCACTAAAGGTCTATCGACTATCTTGGGTTCCAATCCCAACCTATCTACCAGGTCACTAGATATGAAGGAACGGGAAGCCATAGTATGAAACAGTACTCGAACAGGAACATCATAAATAGAAAGCATACATTGAATGACGCCATTTTTTCATTTCTCCGTCGCATTTGGGGCATTCGGCGAAGAAGGAACAACATTAATAGCGCATGCTTTCATGATCTGCTTCTCTTTGAGGGTTTGCAGACATTTATCCTTGTGATGTCCGACTTGGCCACAGTTAAAGCACTTTCTGTCTGCTGGCTTCGCTCGACATTCTTTGGCATAGTGGCCATTCCTGCCACAGCTAAAGCACTCAACTTCTTTCTTATTCTTTTTCTGACCATCCTTGGTCTGACTCAGCTTCCTTTTATTCTGAGAATTATTCTTGCCTCCACCGCTTGCCTGCGGCTTTGGCCCCTCTGCAGATGCAACAGCGATTTAAGTCTTCGGCTTAGGATAAAGGCTCTCTGACCTCAATGCTTTCCCAACAATTGATTCAAAAGTCTCATCAATATGGTTTATTAGTCTTTCCCCCAAGTACTAATCTAATCCTGTTATGAACTTCTCATTCTTCTTCTTGGGAGTGTCAATAAGGGATAATGCATACTTCGATAAAGTATCGAATTCAGCAGTATACTCCGAGACTGCCCTACCATTCTGCTTAAGCTCCAAGAACTTCCTAAACAATTCTGATTTCTGAGCAGCTGGGATAAACATATCCCTGAATCTGGCCTCAAATTGATTCCATGTAACTTGATCCTCGGGAGTAGCTGCCTTAATAGCATTCCACCAATTCATAGTCCGTCCTTGCAGCTGACAGGATGCTAGCTTCCTCTTCATCGCGTCTTCGATTCCCAAATCCTTGAAGATACGCTCACAACTATCAAGCCAATCCTGAACTTCTGTAGCCGATTCCATTCCGTGGAATGGCTTCCCACCAAGATTAGTGTAGTCCTTACAGAGCTTGACGAAATCGGCCCTAGGCGCCTGCACCGCTGCACCACCACCATTTGCAGCATTAGGAGCTGCCCTCTGAACATCCCTAAGCATCTCTCTCATGAAGTCGGTGAACATCGTCCTCATGTCAGGAGCATTCCTATTATTGGCTCCTAAACCAGTATTCCTTGTACGTCGGGTCATCGTTCAATCTGTAAGGAGAAAACGATTAACCATCTATTCAGTGGTGCCAGTGCAGTGCGACTCCATCCATAGAAATACTAATAGTATATATGTATATATAGCTTTTGAAAACCCAAAATATAATAAATACGCATTCTCATATACGTACTATCTCTCCCTGGTGTCTTTCCCCAGGTTAACTATGCAACCTAGAGCCTTGATACAAAGTGTGACGGCCGGCCCCGCACCAGCCGACATTTCGCTGAAATGCATTGTGCCAATGTCCAACTAGCATGGGACGGTCGCCAAAGAAAGGAAAAGAAAGGAGTTTGAATTAACAAGGAACCTGTAGAATGTCTCATAGCGCATGGGATAAAATATAATTATAACATAACTTTGACATAAAACAGGTGAGACAGTGCATAAGCTGAAAATTAAACCATCATAGCGGCGGAATCCAAAATACAGCTTATGATCCAACATCATTATTACAACTTCAAAATACTGTCTCTATAGCAAAAGAAAGGAGAGGTACACTACTAATTCCCAAGCAGTGACCAGCAACAACGCAGGGAGAATATATGTAGATAATACGTGGGAGCCTCCTGCTCATCTCCGGATCATCTACTCGTGCATAACCAGCTAACCTGTATCTAGTCTGCTCGTTTAGGAGCACCCAAAGTAATAAGAAGAGACATAAAACTCTAGGTCAGACAAAAGTCTGGTATAAGCAATAAGCAGCAAAACAGAACAATAACAGGTATACTAACCATACCTGAACCTGGACCCGCAACCAAAGAGTTAGCACAACAGGATGTACAATACACTAAGGTGACACTAACACATGGTGTGAAAATAATGGGGAGGGGGTAAGCATGTCATGGTGATAGAAAACATCAAACATAGCAATCATCCTCACATCTCTCGCTCAGTGCGTAAAGCATACGATATCTACCACTTTGATCACCCAATCCTTTGCAATGATCACTCTTCCCCATGGAGTCACAGTGACTCCACTGCACTGATCCATAGCCACTAATCCTTTGCTATGTCTACTCTGCCCCATGGGAATCATGACAACTCCACTGCACTAGTTCATAGCCTTGCTATGATCACTCTGCCCCATGAAGTCATGACAACTTCACTGCACTGATCCATAGCCAATAATCTGTTCCTCAGTGGCGAGTCAAAGCTATAGACATCGATAACCCCTTTTCACACGTCCCGCAGCAAAGTCCAACTCATGAAGTTCAATCATTAGTTCAAATTTGGATCCTGAGTAACAATTTCCTATTTGGACCACCTTTGCATCTCGGGGTTTGGTCTTCTCCGGATCGGTCTCCATTTGGTTTGGTTCGGTTTGGTCCTCCTGCTGTGGTTCGGTTCGTGACCATCCTCATCGGGTCAGGTCGGCTTCCCCTTCCAGGTCGGTTAGATTCGTGGCATACCCTCTGGGTCGAGTCGAGCTCCTTCACCAGTTCGGGTCGTACTTCAGGTCGTGGCTCCATCGTGATGCTTCGGTTGAGGACATCCGGTTCGGGCTCGCATGGTGGAGCGGATCATGAGGAGCATCAGGGCCCGGCTCGTGAAGCATGTAGATCATGACGCGGTTTGGTTCGGAAAAGGGTGGTGCTCCAGTTCGGGGTCGTGATACCCTAATCACGAATGGGTAGGGCGATCTGATTCGTTTCCTGCATCATTTTCTTCAACTTTTCCAGCGACTGTTTTACACCACACGACGGCGTTTATGACCAATCTAATTTTGCTAATAATCACAAAACATTCCAAACAGTCAAAGCAACATGTATAATCGACCATAACACCAAAACAACAATTTAACATGTCAATATGGATCAAATATACCCCAAAAACCATGTTTTTCCCTTAATCCCCTTAATCAAGATTTAACCATACGATTAGCAAAACATGTCTAAATTAACCCAAATTTCTAACAGAAGCATAAAATAATATTTCAGAATTTTAAAATATTTTTCTAGAATTTTATCATGCATAATTTCGCTAATTATCACTAATCACCCTATTTAACCGTAATTAGTGAAAAACAATGCAAAACACTCACCTTAGCCAAAATATAAACTTAGATCTGAAATGATTCTTTAAATGGTACGAACTCCAATGCACACAGCAGCTGTTGCCTCTAATTTGATGTTAATTAGACTTGGTTTGATGCTAATTAGCTTAATCTTCGATTAGAAAGTGATTTGGAGGTGTTTTAGAAAATGGAGGCCATGGCTAGGGTTCAAAGGATGAAAGTGGCGGCTGTAAAAACTGAAATGAAATGTTTTTCCTAACCCTATTAGCCCGCCCATTACCCTAATCCTGAAATAGGTTATGGGCCTAGCTACTAATCACCTTAATTAGGCACGGTTAAGTTGTTTTTCACCTTCAAAACCTTATTTCAGCCATATCTTCCAAACGATAAGTCCGTTTGATCAATGTGACCACTCTGCGGAAAGGTAAACCATCATCCGAATCGAATGGAAGTGGTTTCAATTCAACACTCCTTACTAATCAAAAGTTATAGGAGAAACAAGATTCGCCAAGGGCAAAACGGTCATTTAAAAATCGGCAAAAATCGTGAACATTGGAAATGACCCCAATAGTCGTTCCCCAAAGTTACACGACCATACGACGTCATATAAAAAAGAAATAAATAACCTATGGACCTTCAATAAGTAGAATGCGAGTCATTACAGAGCTAGTTAGAGGATTACCAAAAATTAATTTCGAAGTAAATAATTTGTGTGATGCTTGTCAATTTGGTAAATTAAACAAGTGTTCATTTAAATCAAAAATAATATTTCAACAAAGCAACCTTTAAAACTATTGCATTTAGATTTGTTTGGACCTACTCAAACAAATTCATTAAAATCATAATAAATATGTATTTGTAATCATTGACGATTTCTCAAGATGTACTTGGACATTGTTTTTAAAACATAAATGTGATAATTTTGGAATATTCAAAAATTTTGCCGAGCGAATAATGAATCTATTAGATCTTAAATAAAAAAATTCTTAGCGATCATGGAGGTGAATTTGAAAATGAATTATTTAATGATTTTTGTAACAAAAAGGGAATAAGTCATAATTTTTCTATTCCACGAAAACCACAACAAAACGGTGTTGTAGAAAGAAAGAATCGAGCCTTACAAGAATGTGCTAGAACTTTGTTAACTACTAGTGGTTTACCTAAGCAATTTTAGGCTGAAGTAGTAGCAACAGCTTGTTATGTTCTAAATAGAGTAACACTACGAGTAATGACAAAAAATACTTGTTATGGAAAGAAACCTAAAGTTTCATATTTTAGAATGTTTGTTTCAAAATGTTTATACTAAACACGAAAGATAACTTAGAAAATTTTGATCCAAAAGTCGATGAAGGATTTTTTATTGATTATTCAGATCGAAGTAAGGCATATAGAATTTTTAATAAAAGAACTATTACTATTGAAGAAAGCTCACATGTATCTTTTGATGAAAATTTTCTAATAAGTAAAAATCATGATGACGAAGAAATGGAAATACAAAATACTATAAATAATATAATTTCAAATAATGATGAATCATCTGTTGAGATCATCTTCTTGGATTTTAAAATATCATCCTACAAACATAATTGGTGATATCAATTTAAGAGTTTCTACTAGGCATCAACTAAATCAAAAGAGTCATGTTGCCTTTATTTCATCTTCAAAACCTAAAAATTATATGGAAGCCGCAAATGACGAATTAGGGATTTTGGAAATGCAAGAGGAACTTAATTAATTTGAGAGAAATGAAGTATGGGAACTCGTACCTAGACCAAAAGATTAATCAGTAATAAAAATAAAATGGGTCCATAAGAATAAGGCAGACGAAACTGGAAATGTAGTTCATAATAAAGCTCGACTAGTAGCTCAAGGTTATAACCCAGAAGAAGACATCGATTACGAAGAAACTTTTGCTCCAGTAGCTTGTCTTAAAGCAATTCATACCCTACTGTCTTTTGCAGTTCATCATAATATAAAATTTTCTCAAATGGATGTAAAAAGCGCCTTTTTAAATGGTTTTATAAAGGAACAAGTACATGTTGAACAACTTCCGCTTTTTACACATGAAAAATTTCCTGATAGTGTTTTTAAATTAAAGAAAGTATTATACAGTTTAAAAAAAGCACCTCGTGCTTCGTTGAAAGATTGAAATCACATTTAATTGACTCTAGTTTTGAAATCGGTACAGCAGATATAAACTTTTATAAAAAGAATACAAAATGGTATTCTGATTATTCAAATATATGTTGACGGTATAATCTTTGGATCAGCTAATGAAAATCTTTGTGGTGATTTTTCATGTATAATGAAAAATGAATTTGAAATGTCTCACATGGGAGAATTAAATTTCTTCTTGGGACTTCAAATTAAACAATTAAAAAATGGAATCTTTATAAACCAATAAAAATATTGTAATGATGTATTAAAACGTTTTGGTATGGAGAAAAACTTCTGGAAAGCCAGCACATATGAGTACAACAATTCATTTAGCTAAAGATGAAAACGAAAAAGATTTCGATCAAAAACTATACCGTAGTATCATAGGATCTTTATTATACTTAACCGCAAGTAGACTGATATTATTATAAGTGTCTGTCTTTGCGCAAGATTTCAAACACAACCAAAAGAATCACATTTTAGAGCTGTAAGACGGATTATGAGATACTTAACCAACACAAGAAATTACGGGCTTTTCATTCCAAAAGGGAGATCCTTTGAACTTGTGTCATATACTAATGCCGATTTTGGAGGACGCAAAACAGATAGGAAAAGCACAAGTGATATTGCCACTTTATCGGTCAATCTTTTGTATCGTGGTCTAGTTAGAAACAAAATTTGGTTTCACTTTCAACATGTGAAGTAGAATATATATCTACTGCTCTGGCATGTAATTTATATGCAACAGACACTAAAATATTGTGGAAAACACATTTATAATTCACCTATATATTGTGACAATACTAATGATATAAACTTATCAAAAAAATCCTATAAATCATTCTAGGACAAAACTTACTGACATTAGACATCACTTTCTAAGAGATCACATTGAAAAAGGATGTATTACTTTGGATTTATTACAATGGATAAACAAATCGTTGACATTTTCACAAAACCCTTAAGTGAAACTCTTTTATTAGATTAAGAAGAGAATTAGGGACATGCTCGTTTTCAGAATTATAAACAAAATATGTTTAAACATAAAACATTCCTTTATTTTCTCCTAAATTAGTTCATTTCTTCACTTTCTCAATTGGTTTAAATTAAACATGTAAGAATAGTTATAAACACCGAAGCCTATATATAGTACTTATTCAACTATATATATACACACAATTATAAAAGTACAAACACAAACAAAAATGTTATCTCATGATATAACTTCATCATACGATTCAAGCTCCCCTTCTTCTAACTCAATACATACTTCTCCATCTTTACCTTCTCTAGTTGCCTCACCAAAAAGTCGATGGGGTCTCTCTTCTTTACTCAAGAAGTTGAGAAGAGACAAATCTCTTGCTTCTCAGGGATCCATGCATAAAAAATTGGATGAGATATCACATATTCAAAGAGAAAAGATGGAACTTCAAAGGGAGATGTACTATAAGCAGCAAGGACAAGGAATGCAGTAATGTTTTCTTGAAAAGAGTTTGTTTTTAATATGCGTACATACTCCTACAAAATATTGCATTCATAAGAAATCTCCATGTTTCGACATATCACCTACTTTCGGCAACATAACTCCTAAAAATTTATGGGAAGAAGGAATGTCTAATCTTAGCCCTAAACAACCTGAGTGGTAACCATTGAAACCCACGTCTGAAGATCCTAAAAACAAATCAAACTCAAATAGCAAGGGATCTTCTCACTCGAAATCCTCTAACTAATATGCAAAATGTTTTTGAAATTTTAATAAGTATTTAAAATGTTCTATCATATATAAAGAATAAACATTTATATTGTTTATCATTAGAAAAATTAGTGGACAAATTTTAATACAATCGGACGTCTGACAGAAGTTATCCCAGACATCTGACATTGAATATATACGATGAAATATAGAACCTTCGACACAAACGTCTAGCAATTTTTTACCAGATGTCTGTAGGAAATCTCAGGTTGGTAAACCCTGTAATGACAGACGTCTGTTCTGGTACTTATAGACATCTATGACATTATGAATTTTTTATCCAACTCAACATAGATGTCTGTGAAAATCAATAGACGTTTGTACGATCTCTCGAGAAACCATACCTTTGTTAAGACATACGCCTGTCGACATAATTAACATACATCTGAACGCATCCAAACCGCTTTTTATATGCCGTTTTCACCATAATAATTCACTGTTTTTTACTTTTACCATTCACTCTCTTTTACCCTAACCCTAATCCTCAATCCCCAATTCTCAAATTTTCAAATCAATAGCTCCAAAATGTCCAGTTCCAAAGAGAAAGAAAGTAATTAAAGCAACAAACTCCCATGAGACATCTAAAAACTGTGCTACTAAAGAGCAAATCAAAGAATGGATAAGAGAAAGGGATGGTGAAGTTCTCCTCAAACATATGATGAAGAAAACTATTCATACAGGTCCTTTCTATCCTCCTAATCGATTAACACAATATGATGTTAATAATTTGCTCACTCGTGCAAAACTAAATAGGGTAATTGACTATGAGGACAACAAAGGGATGATTGATCCTCTTGTCATTTTCCTGTTCTTTATTAATCTATGTTCACTAGATGTTTGGATCCCCTCAAACCTTGAAAATTGGAAATGGTCAATTGTGTATGGGCAATTTCTTGAGTTTAATGTAGAAATACCACGGCAGGTTTTGGGTTATTCATATTGTGGGTTTAAATTGCAAGAAATTCCCGATATGCGTTATAAACCTTGAGATACAGCTACTCATCAAATTTGGAGGATAGTTTTACTAGAATAACCCCCTTAAGATTTCGTGCACGAGTAAGATTGATTAATAGAATGCTTATTAATATAGTTTTCCCTAGACTAGGGAGTCATAAACAAGTGTATGATGACGACCATAAGGCACTTCACGCTTTTTCAGACATGCTCGAGTTAATTGGACTCAGTATATATTCATTCATATAAAGAGTTTATGAACCCTTACAAAATGTATGATTCCATATGCAGCTTATCTTATGTGTATATTTCGATCACAAGAGATTACTCTCTACTTGTCGAAATATCAAGAAATATATATTCAAAATAGTGGAATCCGGTTTGCTTTATTGATGCACCTACCAAAAAGACCTCCACAAATTATTCCATTTGAACAATGGAGAGAACAACCACATCATCCGCAAGCAACTATACAACAAGAACAACAACCACAAACAAAACAATGACGACAAAGTGGAGGATTTCCAACCAAACCTAGCAAACTGACTGAATGCTACTCTGAGCCGGACATACAAGAAGCCCAGATTATTGCGGAATCCGGTGAAATTGTGCACAAGCTTACTCTACAAAATCAACGAATTCTTTCTATTAACCAACAAGTGTCAGGAAAGTAAGCCACACGTCTTGAACGTTCTTTCTCTACTCAAATGACTAAATTTGAAAAGAATTTAGATAAGGTTGTGAACACTCTTGGAAATATATGCAAAGTACAAGGACGTTCATCTTTTAGATCCTTTTCTGCATCTCCCACTCTGCCTCCATCACAACCTACATTGCGAGAACTTCCTCTGTGAACAAGTGCTCAAGATGCCTCACCCGAACATCATGCACCTGGGAAGGAAATGCAAGTTGAAGAGGAAGAAGGGGATGAAAGCTCTTGGCCATCAGAAGAGCCTCCTCACCATGGATATCATTCTTTTCAAGGATTGTCTATTCAAGAAAATGTTGCGTACAATGAAGAATTTCATGGCAACAACATGACGATCAATCCTCTAACCTATGGGGATATTTCACTAGATCATTATCTTATTGCTTAATCATATATGAACTTTATTTATCTACGTTCATGATACTATTTCAATATTCTGTGTGTATTAAAACTCTATGACTTCTGTTTGTTTGACGCTATGTGAAGTTTAGTAATGTTTGCATTATTACCTTCACATATGCTTTTTGATAATGCCAAAGGGGGAGATAATATGGGAATCACTAATTCAAGGGGAGATTTTAATACTAGTTGTATAGCTATCATCATCAAAATGAGGGAGAATGTTAGATCCTATGTTTAAGCTTTTAATGACGACACCTATATGACCATATACAATATATATAGTATATCAAAATCTTACATGAAACATACAAGAAGGAGATGAAGGCATGTACAAGAACATAAGATATACTCATAGGCTTCATTTATGAAATATGCTTAGGTATTAAGTGTTAGTTGTTTTTGTACAATCTCCTTGAATTCATACGAGTTTTCAAAAAATATATATATAATGCAATCTGTGTATGTATAGATGTCTATTCATATATGACAGACATTTGATACAAGGTTCAGGAAAATTTTCCTAGACTTAGCACAACGTTTTCCATAAGTGATAGACATCTACTCAAAGCCTCATGAAATTTTTCCTGAAACCACAAACGTCTGTCTACATATGGACAGACGTTTGTCAATGTATCCAAGTATATCCAGAATACACTGACAGACATCTGACCATAAGGTCAGACGTCTATTCTAGGCAATGCTACCTATTTCTGAAAAGATTTCTCTTTATTTTTAAAGGTCACAACTATTCTTTTTACCCTAAATCAAGTTTTCAATGGATATACTGTTTCAAATGAAGATTTCTTCACTCAAAGGTTAAATCCCTTCATAAAAACTATTCAATTGTTATATATATCTTAGATTTAAGGATTTCAATCACCTAATCTCTTTGATTCTATTCTATATTTTCTAAGATCTATATATTGAATATCTCTCCAAAAGCTTTCCATTTAGCACACAAATTCTTCTATATTCTATGTTATTAAACTCTCATATCAATACAAGGAGATTATAGGAGATTTATCTACGATTCATCAAAAATACATGTTGTCAAGAACACACTATTGTCAAAGTATCTTTTCATCTGTAAACCTATTCCTTCGGGCAAAGCAAGGGCATTTTATGATAGTTAGAAAGCCGGAGGGGAGCTTCGGGACTGGACGTAGGATGGAATGTCCGAACCAGAACAAAATATCAGTGTGATTACTTCCTACTTTACTTAATTTAATGTTTACTAGTTGTTATCACTTTACTTGCTATAATTAAGTCACACACACAATCCGCATATTAACTTTTAGAAAGTTCTTCTTCCGACACTTACCACAGAAATCGTAACCAATTAAGGAGGATTAATAGCAATGGAAATGGTAACTGAACTACCACTACTTCCAGTAAGGGAGCACGTCAACGTGACCATTATCAGTTGGGTCTTATTAATGATCCAGGAACTAGTGCCCAACTCTCTATACGACAGAATCCTCATGTCTCAATCCAGAATTTGATGCCTATGCGTCTAAAAGCTAACTAGGCTCAAGTTCCTTTCAACCAACCTCCTCAGAATCGCAGAATGGATGTTGGTGTCTTATTCGAAGATGATGCCGATGTATATCATAGGCGATGTCCACAGCCACGAAATCCCTAGGAAGACCACGACCGCTAGAATCTAGCGGAGGTGCATCCTGCGATTCTCACCGACATAGTCCGTAGGATTATGAGAGAAATGCAAGGGCATGTCTCCGACGTTTGGGAAACCAATACGAGGCGTAATGCCTTTACTCTGGCTACCCACAACACTGAAAGTCTACAATGTTTCGGCATACTTCAACTAAAGGCTTACTTAGGGAAAACCATTCTCATAACTACTTAAACCTCTACGAGTGGCATATAGACTCAAGTTGCGCCACTGACTTCGAGGAATGTAAATTCTTCCGAGTATTTCTCAAAGGCATTGCTCTGCTCTAATTCTCTCGACTCCTATCGAGAACCATTTCAACCTTTAACCAACTTATTACCGTTTTGGTGAAAAAAATTCAAGATGCACATCGCAAGATCCAAAGACACCATGACTCTCTCCAATCTAACTGGGGCATGTGGAAAACTCTTTAGAGTTACCTCGAAAGTTTCAACAATCCCTTGGAGGAAGTCAAAGTCCCCGATCCATGCATAGTCTTGTTTCAACTAGCTAAGGGCATTCTTCCTGATTCCGAGTTTGGGTCATGGATTGATAGGAAGCAATGGAAGACTTTGGAGGCTCTCTATTTAAAGGCTAGTTAGTTTTTTATCAAGAAAAAGCGCACAGGAACAAGGAAACTCTGACTTGTCATCCTAACAACCCACACCAATGCACTATTCAAGATAGACTTAAGGGTAAACAGGTCCGACAATCCTCCGACAAGGGTAAAAGGATTCCCGGATTCAAGCCTAAGTCAAGTAGCATAACAACCAGAAGGCAGGATACCCGAAGAAGGGCGAACACTTCCCGACTTACAAGGTTTATACTCCGCTCAATTCTGAGTTGGATACACTCTACCTAGAGACCTGTTACACAAAGCAATACAGTAAGACAAACACCAGAGAGTCTACCAACCGGGAGAAAAAATCCGGCAAATACTACAGATTCCATGATATGTTCTGCTGCAACACCAACGACTACCGCCACCTCAAGGATGCTATTGAAAATCTTATCTGAAAGAAATGCCTCAAGAAATACTTTCAAAACCATGCCCCTTAGGAAGCAACCGAGGGCCCTTCAACACCTGCCTCTCCACAATCTCAAGCGACATGTGGTCCATCCAATCCGAGACCTCCTCATTGGTTTATAGCGATTAACGCTTGCATCTCACGTTCTACATACATAATATACAATCGAAAACCACGAGCTCTTGTTGGGGAATGGATTTCCCACTATAAAAATGTACGAAACCACCTTTCGATCAGTGTACTCTAGAGGGGATACACTAGAGTTCAACGAGAAAATCTTGCAACTCAGCCACACATGACCGACCATTCATTTCGCTTAAATATTCCGAATATATTATCACCTTACGGTTGGTATACCAACATAACTGTTCCCGGGAGAAACAGAAATGAAAAGAAGTAACAAATATGAATATTCTCTATATGGTGACAATATACCCTAATTGGGAGCGACCCACTTAGCCATGTTGCCTGCCCAATTTTTGTCATTCCCGGTTGATGAGGCTTGAGGTCATAACGTATCTTTTTAAAGATCACACCTTCATTTACTTTGAATACCACATCGCCATACTCGCAAAATCACAAACTGATTTCTCTAAAAATACCACTGGTATATAGCTAAGGGAAACGAATTCCACTGCCACCAAACATAAGTACGTTTGAAGAGATCAGCTTACACGATCTATTAGATATACTCTATCACACATTCGTCCATTCAAGTTGTCCTAGGATTGGACAAACCGAAGGCACTATCCTATAAATCCATCTTTGGAAAATTCTACCTATGATTGCTAGAATAGCCCTTGCATACACTCCGTCTTCAATTATCTTCAATTCGCAATGCTAATGCCAGTATGAAGTGGTTTCCAGATATTAAATCTGATCCCGGCCTCTCCGTATTAACAACAGAAATTGTCAAAAACTTTGATAGTAAGTTATTTAACTATCAGAGGAAACGTCCATACAAACAACGATCTTATTTCCAAACGGAAATAATATCGATCACAATAAATCAACACTGAACCCCTTTAAATGGATTTATCAATAATTTGTTCATTTCCCAATTTCCTTTTAATATCTCTACCCATATATTTCTCAAAACCCGCTTAGCCTCACACGATTTTCGAAAAAAAACAATTCCATGTATTCACAACTTCTTTATTCTCCCTATTTCAAAATTATATGTTGTTAACATTGGAAAACATTTTCATATCTTATTCAGGTATCACTATTCTTCCACATCATCAGTCCTTAACCGTAAACTAGTAAGAGAACAACTCCCTAAGTAACTAGTAAGGGAACAACTCCCTAAGTATCAACCCCGAAGGCCGAAACCAATATTATATCGATACTCAGAAAGACATTCAAAATAACTAATCTCCAGTCAGTTTCTAGTTTCCTTAATTCCATTCATAACTTTAAAATCAATTCAAATATTTACCAATTTCCTTTTATAACCTAATCTAATCTGCAAATTGTTTTCTTTAAATCATTATTCACCTTAAACCGTGAATACTGTTCCTTTACAGAAATCTGGACTCGTTATATCAAATCAAATCTTGATTTAAATAATAAATGCCATTATAGTTTTAAATTCCATCTATCTAGTTCTTTTATAAATTCATATTCCACTTCGTAAACTCCATTTAAAAGTTAACTCCTTGTTAATTATATATTAAGTTTATAACTAAATCCTAATTACACATTCGATTATAAATTATTGGTTTTTAAACCCAATATTAATTATCTTGTCAAATTCTGAATTATACAATATATAATTTCTAAAAATAAATTATTTAACTAACATTTGGCATAGTCGAATTTAAATTATAAATCTTCATAGATTTATTTCCATTTTATATACATTTCAAACATCGAAATAATTTTATAGTTCTCCTTTCAAATGATTTTCCAATTTCCCTTTTTAAATTCATTCCTTAATTTATATTTCCAAATTATTTAAAAATTAATTATTTCACCTCATTTGTTAACATTGTTTACAAATCAAACTATTTGTTTTTATTATTAAAACAATTATTCCTTTCTAGTCCTTTCGAAACTCAATTTCTATTTAAATATGGATTGTTCCCTTTTTAAAATTCGAATTTCTTTTCTAATATGCTCGAATATATTTTATGGTATTTAAATATCAATTTTATCAGGGTCTGTGTTATTCAAACATGCCACTCACACAATAATCGGTCGTAGATTATTTGTCACATCATATAACGTAATATATGAAAACAACTATATAATTATTGGGGAATTCAGTTGGATCCCTGTAACACCCCACCTCCGCCAGGGTCACTCGCAAAGGAATGCACTAGCTTTGGAGGGGCATTATTGGTAAACATGCATAATGATATAGCAAGGCAGGTCATGACATATATATATATGTAAATAAACAGAGTAAGTAAATAAAACAGCGGAAGATTCTTAAACCATTTCAAAAACACCAGTTTGGTACATCAAAATGTCAATTTCCCAAATAAACAAGTCTAGTACATGAAATAACATCATCTGAAACTGAAAAGGAAAACATAAAAGTAGCTATCCCCAAAATGGAAGAAACCATAGCGAGCTCAAGTCCAAAGCATACATGAGCTATCCATGAAAGCAGCAAGATCCAAGCTAGGCTCCTGTATTCCCTCCCTGAGAACCTGGGGGGGGGGGGAACGGAAGAAAAGAGGCGAAACAAAACGGGTCAGTCAAAAAGACTGAGTAAGCCCTGCTACGATCAGTCTATAAACTAATAAAGTTAGCATTATGATGGAAACTGAGATGATCATAGATAACAACATACTGGCACGGTAAATTAACTACAAGATAGATAGAGGTGTCATCGCATAAATATGGTTAAGTTTTTGCACCACGGTGTACTAGCAACCCAACGTAACCGGTATTGATCCCCTGGCCCACACTTTGGCCCAATAACATGAGGTGACCTTAATGCAAGGTCCAGCCCAACGGTCTAGTCGATCGGCTCCCTATAAACCTAACACGTCAAGTGTTGGTGTCCATATTACCCACGTATGGTTGTAGTTAGACTGTGCTGGGTCCCCCTTTGGGTGTATCAAGCCCTCGGGTGTTAACCCCAGACACTTAAGCAATAATGCACAGCTCTAATCTACTGGTACCCGTGCCTCGAGTTTGTCCAACATCGGACTACGTGCACGTCCGTAGCCCGCCGGACCCGCACCGCTGTACCACTCGGCCATCGCCCTTTGGTCGCTTACATTCTCCAGTAATCGTGCCCCGCCCTAGCCTAGCTTCTAGGGTTGTGAATGATACCAAACTGGGATTACTGTTAGAACAGACCACGTTGCCAGGGTTTCCCCAAGAGGGTTAAGTGTGATTTAACCCCTCACTAATCATGGATTAAATTAGTTAAGCGTAATCAACGGTTCACCACTTAACCCCATCCAATCCCTTGTATTCCCAAATTGATTAAATTGGTTAAGTGTAACTTAACCCCATTTTCATCCCTTGAATCCCCAAATTGGTTAAGTATTAGTGGACCCTGACTTAACCCTAATCATGAGGCATTAATTAACTTAATGCACCTTAACCTCTCACATTAGACCTTGTTGTGGTTACTAGTTAGGCCGGGCGGGTCCGGGTAGCTTTACACCACAACTTGGTCTAACCTCGGGTCTTGGCACCCCATGACCAACTTCTCACATTGGGTCCTATTGTTTGTAGCCACTAGTTAAGCCGGTCGGTTCCGGGTAGGATTACGCTACAAACTCAACCCAACCTCGAGTTGACCACACTTATGTTTTCTAAGTGTCATGTCCACTTCATTTCAAAGCATAATTACAAGCCAATAGTTACTTGGGTAGACCTAACTTAATAGGTAAATTCCCAAGGGGTAGACCTAACTTAATAGGTAAATTCCCAATCTTATATTTTCATGTATTTTAAGTTTACCCAAAACCCCCAACGTCATTCTATCGCTTACATATTCGTAGTAACGCATAAAGGATAGGAAGAGGGAACGTGGCACAACATACATGATAAACTTGCACAACAATCATGCATAACATGTTAGACTTGCACAACTTAGCATAGTGAACTTGCCTATTACCATAAACATGCATAACATGTTAAACTTGCATAACTTAGCATAGTGAACTTGCATATTACCATAAACATGCATAACATGTTAAACTTGCATAACTTAGCATAGTGAACTTGCATATTACCTTAATCATGCATAACTTGTCAAACATGCACAACTTGTCATTTTAAACTTGCATAAACATGCACAACTTGTCAAAACATGCACAACTTGTCAAAACATGCACAACTTGTCAATTTAAACATGCATAAACATGCACAACTTGTCAAAACATGCACAACTTGTCAAAACATGCACAACTTGTCATTTTAAACTTGCATAAACATGCACAACTTGTCAAAACATGCACAACTTGTCAAAACATGCACAACTTGTCAAAACATGCACAACTTGTCAATTTAAACTTGCATAAACATGCACAACTTGTCAAAACATGCACAACTTGTCAAAACATGCACAACTTGTCATTTTAAACTTGCATAACCATGCATAACTCAATAAACATACAAATCATGGCTTAGCGAACTTGCATAAACATGCATAACTTATGAAACATGTAAAACATGGTATAGTGAGTTCGCATAAGCATGCATAATCAACTAAACTCACATAAATCTCAACTTTCACCACATATTAACTTTAGAGTTTGTAAAGTGAAGGTAAGAGGGCTTACAATGGTTATGCGGACTCAAATGAGTATAACAAATGCAAGAAACCCCTTATGCAACTAATTAAAACCCCCAAATGCAAGCAAACTTGATCAAGACTCCTCCTTTATGATGCCAATTGAAAATCAAGCCTTTAATGCAAGCTAAGGAGGATCATACAAGCCTAAATATGCTTGTATGCATGGAAAATCACTTAGGAATTAATTTAGGAATTGTATGAAGAGGGTGGAGGCCATGAGAGGATGGATTTTGGCATAGTTTGGTTGCAAGAGTGATTAATGGGGTTTTAGGGTAGGATTAGAGGCTTATTTATAGAAGATTAGAGTGTTTTTAGCCCTAGGATTAACCCTAGGATAGTTTTGGCCCGTCAGATTACAGAATTCTCTAGAACCAGACCACACAACCAAGCCCAAACCAAAGTGGTGCGCCAGGCTAATCTGCCTGGCTACCCCCTGTCGACAGGGCTGTCGACAGGGCAGTCGACATGCCTAGACCCCTGTCGACAGGCCTGTCGACATGGGGTCCTGGGCGGGAATTTTTCCCGCCTGCCCAGTTTGCCCTAGCCCATGTTTTTTTATTTCAAATTTAAATCTGTTTTTACTTAGAAATTTTCTGCAAACTTCAATGGGCCTTAACTGGGTCATACGGACTCCGATTTTCGAAAACTCGGACTCTATTTCGCGTATTTTTCCGAGACGAACGCAATGGCATAGCCCGTTTCCCTTGATTCAGATTTTATAATTAAATTCTGCCTCGATTTTCATTATTACAGGTTGTTGAAAATACGGGTTGTTACAATCCCTCCAACCTGTTTCCCTGCATCCACAGATGTTAATCAATATAAAAATTCCCAATTCCATATCAACATGGAACATAATAATAAATGGAATTAGTATTTAATCTATGATTGATATATCTAACTGTATATATTATTTTAACAAATAAATTAGCAAATCAACCAAATAACGATCACATAAACATTCAGTCATTATTTATCAATATTAAATAATGTTTATAATATTGTAAACTAAACAGAGTTTGTGAGTTTACTCATCTTAGTCATTAATCGTTAAGATTGATTAACATCGGTTGACTCAAATCAAACGTTTAATTTGTCTAAAATTGTAACGTGCTCCAAATCTCTCCAAACTGGTTCTATTGTGTAGCCTACGAGCATACGAGTCTAACGGATCCTGTTTCGTTAAATTTTGATATCATATGAGTGAGTTGTGATATTAGCTAGTATATACATTATTAAAATTTAACTTAATTTTAAACGTGGCCTTACCTTGTCAAAACCCGACCCAATAACTTCCCTCATTCGATCCGCTTAGTATCACTATCATCTTCCTCCTACTGTTAAAAATACGAGCTCCCATTCTTCCATAAATGGCCATCTCACATACTTTCTGCACCTCATTCTGTCTCTTTACCTCATACAAAAATAAACAAAATTCACCTTTGTTTTGGTCTTCACACACTAATCAATCCATCACCATTTCTGCAGTTCACCCCCCATCATTCGGTTTGTGTCCAATAACCATATTAACCCAACATGCTTCTTATTGCTTCATGGTCTGTCAGATCCCCCTATCGCACTACATGGCCATACTTTACTATTACGTGGTCTTATTTATTGTCACCTTCTTTGACTAATCGAAACCATAACCTGCTCTGCCCTCCTCACCCGTTATTCAATCGTACCCATACACGCAACCCTCGCCATACACACATCTTAACACTGCTACGTCACCTCAACTTTTTCTCCATTGAAATTTAAAACCCACGTGCTCCTTTACCTTCCACATGCCGCAACTTTCAAAGCCCTCTCCCATCTTTCTTTTTCCATTATTCACAAACCAAGATCACTTCCTAGTTCCAAAAACACACAACCCACGTTAACAGTGCTTGCTCCTCCTTTATATTATATTCTCTAATCCTGTACAACTTCCAGCAACCATCACCAGGAGCTCATGATAATCTTCCTCTGTTCGGACTTCCAGGCTACCCCCGCTGCACCATGTGCACAGCTTCCTCCATGAGCTCATCCACGCCCCCACTTTAATTGTATGTTGTAACCTCCCTCCATGTTTCCAGTCAGATATGAATTTCTGTTCCCTCTTCTATCCATTTACTTACGTGCACTTCCTTTGCTAACTAATACATGCTCACACAAGCTCTATGAATGGCCACAAACCTAAACAAACACACACCATATCATCTCACGCATGTAAATAGTAAACGGAGAAATGCTTGCTTGAGAAGAATTAATGCATTGGAATAGAAAGAGTAAAAGCATGATGCCTGAGAAAGAAAATGAAGTGAGTGAATGCCTTCATTGTTTTCTAGTGTGGAAGAAAGGGAACCAAAAGAAAAAGTGTTGCCTTCTGGAAACGTGAATAGTTGAGTGGGTGCAAATATGTATAGGCCAGTTACCTTCTAGGCTAAGGAAAAGAAGTACACTTCATTACTTAAAACTATTGGTATCTGTACACGTATGAATATTTATATGTACCTATACTCAGCCTAAGTAGACTTTCTTTCTTTTAGATTAAGAAAACATACTAGTACTTTGTAGCTATATGATTCTAGGTTAAGTATTTTGAAGTCCAAGTAACTTAAAACAAAAGTCATAGATGCAGATTGAATATATTCTATGTTTTTTGAAGTTTAGCGTACCATGTTACGTAAAACTCCGCTTGTGCATGAGTCGTTGTCGACAAAAATAAAAATACAGTAGTGTTGGACAATGTGCCACGATCCCAAATCTATAATAAAATAGACAAGCTAACTTATATTATAAAACTTAAAAATGCTGATATAGGGTGTAGAATACTTCAAACCAAAAAGTTGTATATTATCCAAAATAAAAATTACAGAAAAATTCTATAAATTAAAAAAAAATGTCTTAAAAATCTTATTCAAATTCAAAACCAGTGATTTATTATATTAAATAAATCGTTATGGCTTATAAACAATTCTATAGCGAATATTTGAAAATATGATTTGGACATAACTTGCAATTTGTAAGAAAAAATCTCGATTTTCCACTTCCACTAGAAAAGTATAGTGAATTAGATTCGAACATTTCTTATTTCAAAGAAATCCGACTTAAAACGAATCCTGTATAGTCGTTTAAAGTTCATACTCAATATTACGAACTACCGCGATGTTTCGAGCTCGTTTATAATTATATTATAATTAATACGTTCAATCATCGTCTAATTAATATATTCATTTTTATAACTCGAATATAAACTCAATTAAATATCTTATGTTATCCAATTCACAGAACAATGCCAATTCAACTAATTCCGACTGTTTCGGAATTCAAAATTATTATTCTACTGTTTTGTTCTAGTTAAATATTAAAAATATTTAATTTAAACCATTTAACTCATTAAAATATTATATTAAAATTATTAAATAAATTAATTATTAAATTGCTAAAAATCCGGGACGTTACATTCCTTCCCCTTAAAAGAATTTCATCCCCGAAATTACTAAGTAGGAAAAATGCTACAAATCTTATTTAAAATCTGTTTGTTTTACTCCTTAATTTCAATTTTAATTGAAGCAATAAATTTCAATTAAAATATTAACTTATTCTTATTAACGAAAATTTTCAAAAATATTTTAACATCTTAAATTTTCAAAATTTTTTGCCAGCGTCTCATTTGCACGGCTCAATCGGTAGAAGTACAACTCGCCTCTTTAGGTCTTCTCCAATCCAAAAGAAAATCAAATAGCCAAGTAGCTCGAAAAATAGGCCCACGAATCTCAAACTTGTATATAATACAAACTTGTACCATTTTGTAGGGCATTCAACTCTAGCTCTTTCATTTGCTATCACTTTAGCGTCTATCCGTGTATTCTCAATTGATTCCCAAGACAAACCAGTTCTAATCTCAATTCCAAATTCTCACTCGATAATCCAATTCCATTACAGATTTTCTCTAATCCAATCCAATTTTACTTGATACCATTATATTCCAATTCAAATTTCACTTAACTGGCTTCAATTCAAATTTCTATTTCATTTGTTTTTAATTCAACAATCTCTTCCTGAGAGTTTTAAACAGCTTAGCTCTTGCCAAAACCAAACATTCCTTTTCAGAATTTCAAAACAGCTTGTTTTCTCAAAATAATTCAAAAACAAAATCTTCGGTAATAATCCGTCACTTAGAATCTCGAAAATGGCACTGATTATGCAGCCGTCATCATCAGAATTTTTTTCCAGTGATCGAAATGAGTTCAATACTTATCACTTCAAAATATCTTTCATAATATTTAGAAAAAATTTCTAAATTCATCGAGGATTTTAAAATTTCCATATTTAATCCAAACTTAAATTTCAAACACCTTTCCAAATTTCTGGAGTTTTAATCCCAATTGCATTTTAAATTCAAATTTAACTCATCTGATTTTATACATTACACTTATACGAATTCTGATCGGTTTTTATATGACCATCACAAATTATAATCTTATTCGATTATAATAACAAATCAACACATCCAATATATATTACAATAATTCCAATATATATACTTTCTTTATATCAAAATATAATTTGGGTAAAATATATTTTATTTACCCTCTTTTCAAAACATACTGTCAAATCATCGTAAGTGTTTAGAAACCCCTATCGATACAGTGGATCATACTGATTGACTAGAATTCATAAACTGCTCAACTAATAAGTCTCTACAATATAAAACCATTTTTGTATACTTTACAAATACGCTTTCTCATATATATACAGTCAAACTCAATCTAGGACATTACTAACCCCACCTCCATTGAGTTACACCACAGAGCCAAGGTAATCACTTTAACCTTCAGCCCTGATACCACTGTAACGAACTGGGGTTTTCGATCCCGAAAATCGACACCAAACACAATGTCGAATATTCAAGAATCAGAAGTACTAGATCATTAATAGAAAGAAGTTAGAGGGTGAGAAATATAAAGAAAGAAAAGTTAGAATAGAAGAAGAAGAAGATTAAACAAAATCAGAGTAAACACGAATCTCACAGCAGAACGAATAAAATATATTACATAACATAACTTCTGAAATACAAATTGAAATTGTATATATACATACCATCTCAGAGAACAACATATAACAACACGGCGGAAATAAACTCTATGTATATCTAACATTGAAGCCTCCTGCTCCAAGCACCTTCAAATATCTGAAAAATCCCAACTACTTGACTGGCTGTACAAATTTGGACACCCAAGAGTTTAAGGTAAAACAAAACAAAATAAACTCTGGGTCTGTCATGGGACTGGTGTAAGTGAACTTCAATCATTTGGTTTAACTTTTCAAAATCCTTTTCAAAATCCTTTTCAAAGAAAGGATAATCATAAGACCGATCCACACATTAACACGGATGGTTTTTTTACCTTACGATAACCCAAAACATTTCTTTAGAGCAATATTATTCTGATATCTATTACTTATACTGGATAGCAGAATCCAACGCATTGTTGTTGCAACACGTGTCCTTTAATTCACGCCTTATCTCCGAGCTGAAAACAGTTAATCTTTTCTATTTCCACTACTCCATCTTCTTTCTTCTTCTTTCCCCTTTTCGAATACCTAAAATCGTAATTAACAAACATTTAGTTTTCTCTCCCAACCTATCTACTCCATCTCGAACAAAAATAATTCGACCGTAAAACGAATGGCCTGCCGATTTTCATTGTTCTCCATGTGCGATTTTTCTGATGTACGCTAACATTTTCTGAAGCTTGCAACTTTCAAGCATGGTAAGTTCACTAATTTCGTCTCTAATTTTAAGTTCTCCTAATTTTTATTAGATATTCACACATACAATTTCGTTTAATTTGTTCTTCTACTACGGGTGATAGATTATAACCTTTTGTACACCTCATGGTATAATTGGTTCACCAAATTTACACTCTTCGATACATACTTTCAACTCCGATC
The DNA here is from genome assembly GCA_030737875.1 of Allium sativum. Lineage (NCBI taxonomy): Eukaryota > Viridiplantae > Streptophyta > Magnoliopsida > Asparagales > Amaryllidaceae > Allium > Allium sativum. The sequence continues at coordinate 44,253,931 of CM060913.1, forward strand.
TTATTTTCAATCTTTCATTTATACTCCCAGTTTTGATAGATATCTATGTATACAGTTATAAGTGGGAACGGTCTGAAATTCGATTCCCATGGTTGATTGTAACAGTAGTAGATGATCTCAATTTAAATCTTCAAACTGATAGGATTTCACAAGTGGATAGCAAAAGTTCACAACTGAAAATTAGTTAACACAAGAGTCCAAGACCCAAATATGATTCTCACTGACAAGGCTGAATATGGATATTGCTTACTATTATACTGGGAAGATTGGAACCTTTTGTTAACTAATCGACAAATATGAGCACCACTAGTGGGAAAAAAATGGAAACTATTTCGATGGATGCACCTTCCTATTCTTCATTGGCAGCTTCATGCCTCCTCGACTGATAATGGAAAAAATCACATCTTTCCCCAGTCAGTTGTAATTCAGGTTCTGCCTTCCTCCATCCTTAGGTTTAAAATTCGATTCAGATTATTTTCTCTTTAGTAATAATTAATCACGTAAACTAGTTTGTTAATCACAATTGATTTAGTGACCTCCAATTTTGTCTAACCACTATCATTCTCTTTTTACTCTCGGTTAGTGATTCAATGTATAGGTCTGTTTCCTTTCCATGTTTCGACATCCAACAGTTTAGCATGACTTTATGATTGATATTGATGAGATACATGTGTATTCTTCCTTTTGGCCTGGATGGTTTAATTCAGTAAACATCATCCCACTAAGTTCTTTCTCCTTTTACTGTTCGGCATTTGCATGCTTTAACGTTGTGCGATGATGTCATATGTGGGTGAATTTCTAACCACAACCCCTTTTACCAATAACCAATTTTCTCTTATTGTAAGGTGGTGCATGGCGCAACGGTAAGGTTACCCGGCTGGTAATTTGGGGCGCGCAGGTTCGAGTCCCAGCCTCTTCACATATGTGAGGGAAAGGCTGTGTTCACTAATCGACCTCCCCCAGAGCCCGGAAAGCCGTGAGAATAGTACTAGGACAGGAGACTGCCTGGGAAGTCCTCTCGCGCTTGAGTATGGGAGCCTTTGGCACTGGGTATCCACCAATCAATTTTCTCTTATTGATATTTTTGATCTATTAGACAGTGATGCTTTGAATGTGTCTCAGTTTCTACAATTTCTTTTCAGGTTCAAATATTTATCTTCCAACCTGACAAGTCCACGGATACAATAAGCATGAGCAACTATCTCACATAAGTTTACTAAATTGGGGATTTAAATAAGTTATGCCTATTATTATTACTGTTATTGCCTTTTCTTAATAGAAGAAGTCACTTAAGAATGTTTAAGTCCTCACCTGAATTGTTAACCTTCTTCAACATTATATTTCACACTACTAAAATATGTAGTCTATTTATGCATCAGTATCATTATGATACTGTATGTGCAAAGTAAAAAATTCGCTTGCCACAAATTCGTATTGCATAGTATGGCTTTTTAACTTATTTAGAGGTTATAAGCGAATTTTATAGTGTGGCCAGATTTTCACTTTTTTGCGTTGTGCAATGATGTACAACGAATTTTTTTAGTTCATTCTCCCAATTTCTTTGTTGCAAACATGGAATCGACATTAATTTACTGATTCTTTGTGGAATACTACTACTTTATATTATATTGTTGGATAAAAAGGCTTTTATTTGCTTTAGTTACATTGTTTGTGCACTGTTCTTATGCAAAAATACATACATGTATACACATAGATACTTATATATACATAGATATATCCATATACACACATATTCAAATTAAACATAATACTAGAAAATGATGCAACTATTCAATACCTTTTATTTTATATGTACAAAGTATATCCTCACAGTACAGGGATAAAAAGCAGTGGAAGAAATAATTCAGCAAAATTGATATTGACTGAAACTTCTTTCGACTATTTACAACTCCTCTTTTTCTATTACACACCTCTTCTGCTATGTCACTGATCAGACAACTGATTTGAACCTGTTGCATTTGGACCAAGGTTCAAGAACTCGGTTTCAGTCTCGGTTTCGGCCGTTTGAAAATTTGTTAGTTTCGGTGGGTTTCGCAAATTTCAGTTTTATTTTGGTTTCGGTTCATATTTCGGTTTTTAGTATTTTGGTAATGAAGGTGTTAACCGTAAATAGAATAAAAGTATATTATATAAAAAATAGAATACAACATGTGACCACAATTGGTATATTTGATATAACAAACTAATATATCGTTTAAATTTACAAAATGATAAGCTATAGGCTGCACAGAAAAATCCCAATCTATATCGCCTACCTCTTCTTGCTTGCCTGCTATTTATACCACAAGCTTTCACGTTTTCTAATCGCTAATTTCGCTGTAAATTTGAAAACAAAGTCTATCAAGTTGGTGCTTTTTTCATTGTTTATACTCAAACTGGGTATTATGTATAAATATGCACAAATGTACATCTTGAGTTGTGGTGTAAGTAACATAATCTGATGATTTTTTGTCTCTATTGATTGTTTGAGACTGTATATAAATCTGAATACATAGTTGTTACAGTTTGGTCGGTTGGATAGGGCGATGATCTGTTGTATAAATATATTTTATTCTCCAAGCAAGTCATTTTGCTTAGCCTCGATTTCACTGCTTCGATCATTCAGACACGTAGTTAGTTCCCGTAATGAAAGTGGTTGCTTCAAACTGTCAACCATAGTAATTTTAACTCTTAATTTTTGACAAATATTTTGATTCTTTTTAAAGATTGTAGTAGCACGTCTTTTATCTCTTCTTAAATCTATGGCAGCCGTATATAGTCAATTAAAGAGCTACAAATATTATTCATTTACAATTCACCTTACCATGTAAAAAATTGATAATTGTAATTGATCATAGCTGAATTACACTTGGTGCCATATTTTTGACTAAATTTGTTATCCTATTTTTCGTGCTTTTTAAATGTTATGAGCATGATGTACAAGAATGGTGTCAGAAATAAAATGAATTACACTTGGTGCCATATTTTTGATTAAATTTGTTATCCTATTTTTCGTGCTTTTTAAATGTTATGAGCATGATGTACAAGAATGGTGTTAGAAATAAAATGAATTATCAATGTTCTACATGTACAGATTATATTATTATTTTTTCTCTTTGTAGTACCTTTTTTCCTTCCAAATATTAACAGTACATATTATCGGGAACTCAAGTTCTAACTTATCATGAAAATAATAATGATAATGTTGGGGAGAAAAGTTGGTTCTAACTTATCTTACTAATCAATTTATGGGAATTTGAGTAAAATAAAAACGTTGCTTTTAGCCCAAAGCATGAAGGCAAATTATCATTGCTTTTCATAGTTGGATCAAGCTGTAATTTGCAAACAATATACACAATACATTAAAAATTCATATTTTATATGGAATATACTAAAAAACCATTTTACTACTGATGCGTTTTAATATTTCAAGTTCGGTGCCTGTATTAATAAAGTGAATGTACTAACCCGTAATAGAACCTTCTATGCTCATCAACCTCATTACTTAACATACTCAAACACACACACACACACACACACACACACACACACACATATATATATATATATATATATATATATATATATATTGGTGGAATTCAGGGGGGCCAAAGGGGTGCTGCATTTTCGGGGTGCCATTGAATGCTTGCCATATATATATATATATACATATATATATATAACCACATATACATACGTACATATGTGTGTATATATATATATCTGTGTGTGTGAGAGAGAGAGAGAGAGATCACATCTCCGTTATGTTTGATCATTGCATAATTAGTGACATTCATAAGTATGATTTGTAATAGCTATTTACCCAATTGTGCTTAATTTTGTCTCACCACAATCACAGATAGTGCTAAATGGCTAAGTTACCGATAATGATGTTATTATTGCTGAGGCAATTACATATACTCTGTCTTGCAGCTGAGGAAACGTTGACCAGCTAATGTTGGTATACCGATTATTAACTAACCATACTATGGTGGTATTATTTTTATGGTTTCCACTGTCTTGTATAATGACAGCTAGACTTATGGTTTGGTAGTAAAGTGTGTAGCAGTCTGATAAGTTAGTGTACCAATTATGTTAAACTTTGAATTATTTGTTCTTTATGCACTCATTTATCAACAATTTAGCCATTAAACATTAACATGTATAATTTTTCTAAAGTTCAATTTTTCTTTCATGTGAAAACTTGAACACCATGTTCCATGATATCTCAAATCTAATTAAGGAAAACAAATATTTTTTCTGAAACATGATTGATACTATCATTATTACATAATAGAGAAAATATTCTTTCTACAATTATTTACCTCTATGTGTTGATACTTTGTAAAATTATATTGTTTGTACCTATTAATTTATTAGGATAGCACAAATATTCTACCAATTTCTATATGTGTGAGAGTTGTTTAGCAATTCAAAAAAATTTAGTTATCTATTGTTTTTTTGAAGGATTCTGTTTGTAACAAATTCAAAGTAACCATGTTAATAATCAAAAGCGGAGTTGGTGTACTAATAATATTTTTTTACCAAAAATTCTGCAAGTTTGATGGTAAATTTAAAATTTGTGCGCTTTTTTTGTGGATACAGTATACTGCATTATTTCATGGTGGCTAAACTTATAAGACAATATTTATCATATGGCATGAATATTTAATAGTTGTTGCACTGCCTCAGATTTGCAAACATATTTGACGGAGTACGAACAGTTTCAATAAAAAACAGTCTATCTTGGCACGCTCTCATTCCTGAAATTGAAATAAATTGACAACTAGAAGTGAGTTTATGCGTATTTACTTTTTATAAGTAATTAAGTATGTAGTCTCATTTTCCCAGTTTTTTTCCCTCTCTGGCCCATCTGTTTATAACTTGGTTACTGAGCAGTAAATGTCATGTTGGTGAAATTTGCGTCATATTTTTTTGTCATATGGGTGTATGCATATTGCACTTAAAAATTTGGTGTATAATATATCTTAATATGATATGATCTGAAGGACAGCAAAATGAATGCTTAACAATTATTTATTGATGATTGATGGCTGAGTTTCAGATGTGGTTATCTCTACTTGCTTTTGATTCCCCTATTTTGCACATGATATTTGCATAGGATCTTATATATATATTTATATATATATATATATATATATATGTATGTATGTATGATCAAGAGCACCCCAAATAGTGCAGCACCCCTTTAGCCCCCAGATTTCCATCACATATTTCCGTTTCTCTCTTCCCATTACTTCTCTCTCCCTCCACTAACTTTTTTTAATATAAATGCGTGGTCATAAATGGGGTGCATTTGCGGTGCTTCCAAATTGTGGTGCCATGGAGCCCTCCTCATATATATATATATATATATATATATATATATATATATATATATATATAGATTCAAAATATTTGTGACACCACAAAATTCTAATATTCTATTTTCATTCACCTTTAAAGGCAGTCTGAATTTATATTTATGCATCAAAGTCATACCTATGACATTTTGGATTTATGGATGACATTAATTTGATTTTACAAGATTGTTGATTTTCTCTGTGCATTAACTCTATGTCTACGAATAGAGGAATATTGATTGTCCCATATATTTACAAGTTACCATTAGTTCGATGATACTGTTTACAACAACAGTAGATTTTAACCATCATATTTTATATCTAACGCAATTCTAATTGTTTGATATTATAATCATATTTACAACACTCTGAGTTGATAATTTATGTACTGGTTTGACTTAGTTAACAAGTATCAATTTTATATAGTTATTTCTTAACGTCTTCTACAAATAGTATGGACTTTTTTTGACATGAGTTTAACTCAAATTGCACAAATTTTCTTTTATGGCTCAATTGCATATGGGGAAGTGTACTAATAGTTTCAGGGTAACATGTTTTGTGAAGTATTAATGGACTATTTTATATTTGTATTTGTCTCTGTGTATACGCTATTATCTTTACAGTGTAATAAGCAAAATAATATTTATTATTAGTATTATCATCTTCTATAAAGGTAACCATGTATTAACAAGTGTTTTGAACCTCAATTTCAATATTTTGTATTTTTAGGAATTCAATCTAATTTGTAAATTATGGAAATTTCACTCAGATGTTGATTTTGGATTTCATTAATTATTTTTCATACAATCATACATATATTTGTTTAATTAATCGACACATGATGTGTTATGTATCTCTGATTGAAAACTAAGAGAAAAATGAAAACAATAATAATGATACTGAGTGGCGCCAATTATGAGGCAAGATAGAGCAAATGCTCCATAATGCGTTTGTTTACTTAATTATAGTAATGTTCGGTGTTTAAAATATGAAAATACTCAAAATTGTAAATATTTAGTATTTAAATGTCATCATATACATTTGTTTTTTTAATACATATAACGTGTATGTTATGTACCTCATATGGTTGTACTGTCTTGGTTTTATACTTATAAAAACTGATTTTAGTGTCTATGTTTAACAGTTTATGCTTCAGTTGTTTCAGACTGTAAATCAATAGGCACTTTGTTAAATCCACCATCCAAAACTTATTCACTTTGAAATTTTAAGTAACATGGATTGAATATAGCTAAAAAAATTGGCACTTCCAAATATTTACAGTCAACATTAGTTTAACCTTCAGCACTGTCATCGTGGTAACTGTGAAATATTAGTTGTTGTACCTACAGACTGCTTAATATTTTTTTCTTTGGTTTGTTTATAATCTTATCTGCTATCGAGTTTTTGTTTTTTATGACCTAAAATTAACGGTATTAAGCTCAAATAGAGTATAGAATTCTATGTAACGCAAAGTTTCATTATTCTTTCTTCCATCACTATTAGTTGCAGTAATAGTTTATTACATTTCAAGGAGCAAGATTTCTGTAAAACCAAACTTTGCAATCCAAGTCTTATTATTATTTTTGCTTTTCTGATGGTTCAAGTTTATTTTATTATTTGCAACTTTTGCAACCAATGGTTTCATGATCCATCTTGAAATTATTTTCTTTATTTGATCTGTGAGTTGGTTAACATTTTAATTATATATGTACATAAAAAATTGATGGAGGATTTCAATATTTGATATAATAATCATAATTTTATTTTGAGATGTTCATTTGCTTTCCTTTTTGTTTACAGTTTTCCTCATAATTTTTTATGCAACAATGGTCCTCAGGAGTGCACTCATTTTTTATTAACAAACAAAAATCATACAAGTTCGTTAGGAGTTAGCTATTACAAACATTCAAGATCATCGTTTTGATGACCAAATAGATCAAATGAGACAAAGGTGAAAAGGAACAAAGCAAAATGTTTATAATTAATTATATTATCAATTGCAGCTACTTGAAGATGAATAAAATATTCATTGACGACAACAAGAGGGATGACATCGATAACAGGGCGAGGAGATGGAAGAATCTCAAGGGTCACAGATGCTGCTTGGTAGTAGGCTAATAAATGCAAGTGCGAGAACTGGGATGCCAAGTGCTGCTGATAGTAGATGAGAGGATGCGAGGCATCATGGAAACAAAGAAAAATTGGAGCTGTCAAGGTGTTGTTAAAATTCAGTAAGAGGCAATAGAAAGAGCATGAATAGTGGTGCCAAGGTGTTGCTGATAGTCAGCAACGCTGCAACAATGCTGCTTTCAGTCTTGAATCAATCCCACTATAGCAACGAGGTAAGAAAGTTGCAATTTTACAGATAGTTATTCCATAATTTTCTGATGCATATTTTACTACTTTACTCTGGTATAACTACCCATTTCCAACAGTTATTTGGTACTACAAGGGCCTCTATTTATATAATTACTTGATGAACCTTTTTTGTTATCATATTTGAATTGAAGTTTCAAACATACTGTGTACAAGTAGCAGACTAATGTAGGGTGTGCTTCCATTTGCTGTAGTTGGATGAAATATGGGTTAATAACCGTTGTGGATAGACGGACTAAAGAAATTTGATGGTTACCATGTGTGTTAACATGCAATACATTGATCTTACGTTTTTCATATAAAGCTTTGTCCATTATGAGTTAAATTTTCTTTAATATCTTTTCTTCTATGCTACTGTTTTTTGGAGTATCGTTAACTCCTCCTATATTGTTTGTCAGGTGCCTTTATAAAAGAGTCTCATTGGTTTTTATGTTTTAATGATCTTACTATGTTTGAATAACCGACTATCTTAAAGTAATGGTTGTTGCGGCAGGGCCGAATTGATTTGATGTACAACGATGTCAACAAAATTTGTAAACGTTTACCGGACTTTTTCATTGTCAACAAATGTGGGTCACGAAGAATTAGGTAGGAATGCTAGAGATGAAAGAAGATTTTCGGTCGAGGAGAAAAAAGAATTAGTTCTGCGCCGTTAGTCGATGGAGTGGGAGCATCATCAGGTAAGCCAAACTTTCTTAGATGGCGATATTAGTGCAAGTGTGATAGCAACATCATGTTAACAAAACTCCATGAAAATAATTTACTTTAAGATCAAACAAATTTACATGTATTACTCAGTTTACTGATTTTGTACACACTGACTAATCTCTGCACTCTTGCCATATCTTTTAATTTGACACACAAAGAGGCATGTGCACAATTCATTACATGCTACCTGTTTACTCAACTGAAAAAGAAATCAAATAAAAAATCGAAAGGGCAGACAAAGCCCAACTTATAACATCGACCACTTGGGAATACAGCAGTAGTCAAACTGGAAATGAAAACTATGGTTCTTCTCCCACACTTCTAATTTTTATAATCATATGTTTACATGATTGTTGAACATGCGCGTGCACACGTATATACATATGCTCTCTCCCTCCCCCCTCTCCCTCTTTCTCTCATAAACTATCTAATTACTAATTATGTTTCACACAGGGAGGGAAGTATTGGTTAAACAATGCATAATTAATGCTAACACAATGTAATGTTCTCCCCATTACGCTGTTAGTTCCCATTTTTTTTCTTTGTTTTACATAGGAATTGAAATAATAACTTCAAAGAGGAGTCCAGACTTCAAAATTCCTTCCTTTTGACATAGATAATAATCAACTATTTAAAAGTGGGTTGTTATTTATAGGTATTGGATTTGGACTTTATTTCTTGAACCAGTAAGTGGAGAAACCACTGCCTCAGAGCGACAGGTTTACTAAATGAGATCTTAATTAGGTGTGTTGCCTGATGCCCTGATTTCAATTCTGACTAAGCCTGTTCTTTTTTTAAAGTTCGCATGAAGACAGCCATGTTGATACAGGTATATCTGGAAACCATTAGTTATACATATGTGACTTTCCTAGCATCCTTTAAAGAACATTTGTTGTACGTTTTATTTCAACAATACACATCTATAAGGAAGAATTACTCAATTTGAGTTTACAAGAATGGTGATATGTTGATCAGAGTGCATCGGCTAGCTAACAATGAACTAAATCATTGTCTACAGATTCAGGAATAGAGGGAGCATTACAGGAATATTGATAATACAATGTGTTAGGAGGTGAGAATTCAACAATCCAGTCAGAGGAAAGCTGAATATAACTTCATGTAACAACAGTGAATGATATGTATGATTCAGTACATGATTTTAATTTTAAAATGCTGCTGAAGAGATATATGGTATTAAAGTAAGCCTTACATTTAAACGGACTAACTTTCCACAGGCTGGACCGTCTCTTTTTTACCTTCGCACTGTATATATTTCACCAGTTTTTTAGTGCATTGGTTGACTTTGTAACTGTTGTGTACATCAAACGATTTAAATGCATTTGCAATTACTCCGTCTGTATCTGTATGTTCAATCCACAATAATTTTGTACTTTACGATGTCTGGAACCGTTCTGCGAAGAAACTGTTTTCCTTCTCTCAAATTATCTTTAGTGTGTACCGATCTAACAACATGCGGGCAACATTTTAGCTGCTCTTCTCTGCAGTTGTAAATGTGTAACATGTTTAAGCTCACTTGTTATTTCAACTTTTCAACGATGCAGTGATAGTTGATGCACATTTAAAAATAAAAACATGTGAACAACATCAATATAAATATATACTTCGGATATCAGCAATACTTCAAGATACAATTTTTCCAGAGTCTTTTATTAACTTTTATACACAACATACTATTGATCATTATTTTCTTCCTACGGCAGCTAACATTGTATTACAAATATTTCACATATTGTCACGTTGAGTGGTATTTTCCATAAATTTAGTTACTGCTATTACCTTCAACAATGACAATTACTCCATCAACAATTTTAAATTTACACTTTGCCCGTATGCGTAGCACGAGCCACTAGGGATGAGCAGGAAAACCGATTACGAACCGAAACCGCATAAAACCAATAAAAACCACATCTTAAAAAACCGCACCAAAGTAAAACCGCAAAACCGATGAAACCGCACCATTAGTATGGTCCGGGTTCAGTTTTCATCCTTTTTCAAACCGCAAAACCGAAACCGCACCGAATGTTACTTATACATAAATTTTAATGCTACCTTCTCAAATTTAGCTTTAGGCAAATCTGCACGTTCACTACTTGGCAATCATGGAAGCAAAAGAGCAGCAATACATGCTGCAGCACTCTAACTGCATGGCTATATTGACTCAAGTTGCCAAGATTAATCATGATGTGTTGATGGAAATGTCTGATCATAGAAAGGATCTACAAAAGAAAAGAAAACTAATATTGAACACCTTGAGAAGCTATCAAGACCTGCCACCAGACAAAGCTCTTACTGTATTAGCTATAGAGGTTAAAAAAGGCAGTATGCTACTGCTGAGAAGTATCTAGAACAAGTTCTACATACTGCTTTCGGTCCATCAGAATTATGATTTGGATTACATCATTTGCCTTGATGTCATTTATAGTAAGATGGTATTAGGATTGAACCGATTGGTCATTACAGTAAAAGAGTTTTCATTTGTATGTGAAGATCAATATCACACACTGGACAAATAAAAAAGCCTCTACCTCGGCAGGGCCGGCCCTGAAGTAGTGGAGGCCCAAGGCCAAAAAAAAAGAATTGGCTCCATGGCAGAAAAAAAATTGTCAAAAGCTGTAAACAACATTTGAAACTGTACAAGCAAAAAGTACTCTACTAGGATTTGAACCTGGATCCTTGGCTTGCCAGGCAACACACTAAACCACTGAACTATTCACTTCATTGTTTCTATAATGCAAACTGTTTTATATATACCGAACCGTAAAATTTAGAGGCCCCTTCCGGCCGGAGGCCCTAGGCGACCGCCTTGGTCGCCTTGGGCCAGGGCCGGCTCTGTGCCTCGGCTTTAAACATTTCATGTGCATCACCATCTAAGGGAACAATGTTTTTTTGTTAATTGGTTTTGAAACCGAAACCGCACTTTTAAAAACCGAAACCGCACTTTTAAAACCGAACCGCACCAACGGTTTTTGGTCCGGTTCCGGTTCCTACTTTTGAAAACCGCACCATCTAAGGGAACAATGTTGAGACTATGGTTGCTAACACCTTAAACTGTTCTGTCATGAAATTTCCTTTTGATTATTTAGGATTTAAGATTAGACCGTCAAAATTAAAGAAGGAGGATTGGTTAGCCTTAATTGATAAGATTAGTTGTAGACTATCAAGTGTTGGAACAGTAGATTTTTGTCTAGAGCAGGGAGATTAGTTTTGGTTAATTCAGTACTTTCGGCTATCCCAACGTATTGGATGTCATTACATAGACTGCCTCGTTGGGTTATCGATAAGATTGATGGAATAAGACGTAATTATCTTTGGGGTGGGGGTAGAGATCCTATTTGTAGGGGTTTTAAATGTTTAGTAGATTGGGAGGTGTGTTGTAAGGCTAAGAAAGATGGGGGATTGGGGATTATTAACTTATTTAATTTTAACTCTTCTTTATTAGGCAAATGGTTGTGGAAATTTAGGTCTCCTGTAGTATCCACAACGTGGAAAGTTAGTATATCTAAATTTTATTATTCAGAAGGGGAGTTCATTGTTGGATCGAATGGTAGTTGGTATAATAGATTATCTTGTTTTTGGAAGTTAGTATTAGAGTGTTTTGACTTTTTTAACTTAGGTTATAAGGTAATTGTACATTCTGGTAATTCGACTTACTTTTGGCATGATAGATGGATTTCGCGTTTACCACTTAAAGTTGAATTTAGGGAGCTCTTTAATATTTGTAGTTTTAAAAATGCCTTGATAAAAGATATCTTTAGAAGAGATTTAGATCCCCCATGGGAATTTTCTTTTGATAACATATTAGATGGGGAATTGTTAAGACAATTAGCTTTACTTTATGCTAAGTTATCATTATATCACATCGATGAGGGTAAGGATTTTATAAGTTGGGGTATGGATAAAAGTCAAGTTTATTCGGTTAATTCTATGTATAACTTTTTAAATTTTTCGGGTATCTCATTTAGTCCTTTTAAGTTTATTTGGAAATCTAATTCTCCTCCTAAAGCTAAATTTTTAATGTGGTTAATCATTCATAAGAAACTTAATATGGTTGAGTTTCTTAAGAGGAAGAATATAATTTTTGATGCTAAGTGTTATTTTTGTAATATTATGAATGAGGATGTTGATCATTTATTCTTTTCTTGTAACACCACAAACTATATATTTAGTATGGTTTTACGGATATTTGTTTTTGATTGTCATAATTCTTTCAATTGTTGTGCTAATTACTAGGTCTCTCATAGATTTGTTTATAATGTTAGTAAAAGATACATTTTAGATTCTTTAATCACTATCGTATGTTGGTTCATTTGGTCCGAGAGAAATCAGAGATCCTTCCATTCTAATTCTGTTTCTACGGATAATTTAATCATTAAAATAGTCTATTTTTGCTTGAATTGGATGTCTAATTCACATTACAAGTTATTTGGGAAATCGGGTTTTGAGACTTTGTTGATTAAGGTTAGACTGAATTTGCATCTATTTAATAGAATTAATAGTTTTTTTCGTAATAGATATCGAATCGGTTGTTGATTTTTCATTGGTATTTCATTGTATTTCTAATGCACATATATGTATGTTAAATAACTGTGCATGAATATATATATATATATATGCTTATGTTATATATATATATATATATATATATATATACTTAGACACATTTATTTCTATATATATGTGTGTGATAAATTACTAATAGTTTGTTGAGTTTTTTTGCAGTTCCAGGTGGTTGATTTTAAGGGAGTGCTTAGTGGATAGCAGGATTGACCGGTAGCAGTTATGTTTCTTTGAGGATTGCTGTTTGGACTGTTGATTCGTATTTCACTTGGGCTTGTTGGTAGAGAGTCTTTGATGTTGTATCTCATTATTTTTTGATGGTTCATTGAGAGTAGGGGTTATTGTATATGAGTAGATATACTTCAATATCGGGTGGTGGCCTTGTCGGAATTCGATATTGGAGTAGATGGGCGGTGGTTTATCCGGAGCTCATCTATCTACGTTCCTTACATTCCTAGAGCTGGGTTTGGTTTTATCTTGTATTTGCATGTGCTATACTCGGACTATGTAGCTTTGTTTTTATTATATATATATATATATATATATATATGTGTGTGCTCTCTTCTATTCGGAAGATCACATATTTTTGTTTCAAAAAAAAAAAAAAAACCGCACGCTAGTGGTTCTGGGTGCGGTTTTAAGTCAAAACCACAACAAACCGCACCATGCTCATCCCTACGGGCCACACACTTGTTTATAATAGTGTCTAATACAAGTAAATAGCAATCTAGTAGAATGCTTGCATCTCACGTTCTACATACATAATATACAATCAAAAAACGCGGACTCTTATTGGGGAATGGATTTCCCACTATGACAAGGTATGGAACCACCTTCCGATTAGTGTACTCGAGAGGAGATACACTGGGGTTCAACAAGAATATCTTGCAACTCAGCCACACATGACCAGCCATTCATTTCGCTTGAATGTTCCGGATATATTGTCACCGTATGGTTGGTATACCAACATAACCGTTCCCAGGAGATACAGAAAGGAAAAGAAGTAACAAATATGAATATTCTCTAGATGGTGAAAATATACCCTAAGTGGGGGCGACCCACTTAGTCGTGCTGCCTGCCCAATTTTTGTCATTCCCCGGTTAATGAGGCTTGAGGTCATAACATATCTTTTTAAAGATCACACCTTCATTTACTTTGAATACCACATCATCATACCCGCCAAATCACAAATTGATTTCCCCAAAAATACCATGGGTATAAAGCTAAGAGAAACAAATTCCTCCGCCACTAAACGTAAATATGTTTGAAGAGATCAACTTATGCGATCTATTAGATATACTCTGTCAGACATTCGTCCATTCAAGTTGTCTTGGGATTTGAAAAACCGAAGGCACTTTCCTGTAAATCCATCTTAGGCAGTTTCTACCTAGGATTGCTAGAATAACCCTTGCGTACACTTCGTCTTCAATTATCTTCAACATATTTGATTCGCAACGGTAATGCACATATGGAGTGTCTTTCAGATAATAAATCTGATCCCGTCCTCTCGGTATTGACAACAGAAATGGTTAAAAACTTTAGTAGTCGGTTATTTAGCTATCAAAGGAAACATCCATACAAACAACTATCTTATTTGTAAATGGAAATAATATCAATCAATAATAATTCAACACTGAACCTCTTTAAATGGATCTGTCAATAATTTATTCATTTCCTAATTTCCTTTCAATATCTCTACCCGCATATTCTCAAAATCCATTTAGCCTCTCACGATTTTTGAAAAAAAAAATTCCTTATATTCACAACTTCTTATTCTCCCTATTTCAAAATTATGTGTTATTAACATTGGAAAACATTTCCATACCTTATTCATGTACCATTATTCTTCCACATCATCAGTCTCTAACTATAAATTAGTAAGAGAACAACTCCCTAAGTATCAAACCCGAAGGCCGAAAACAACATCAAATCGATAATAAGAAATCCATTCAACATAACTAATCTCCATTCAGTTTCTAATTTCCTTAATTCCATTCTTAACTTCAAAATCATTTCAAATACTTACCAATTTCCTTTTATAACCTAATCTAATATGAAAAATGTTTGCTTTAAATCATTATTCACCTTAAACCACGAATACCATTCCTTTACTGAAATATGGACTCGTTATATCAAATCAGACTAGATTTAAATAATAAATGCCATTACAGTTTAAAATTCCATCTATCTAGTTCTTTTATAAATTCATATTCCACTTCGTAAACTCTATTTACAAGTTAACTCCTTTTAATTATATATTAAGTTTATAACTAAATCCCTATTACACATTCGATTATAAATCATTGGTTTTTAAACCCAATATTAATTATCTTGTCAAATTCTGAATTCTAAAAATAAATTATTTAATTAACATTCGACATAGTCAAATTTAAATTATAAATCTTCATGGATTTATTTCCGTTCTATACACATTTCAAACATCGAAATAATTTTATAGTTTTCCTTTCAAACAATTTTCCAATTTCCTTTTTTAAATTCATCCCTTAATTTATATTTCCAAATTATTTAAAAATAATTATTTCACCTCATTTATTAACATTGTTTATAAATCAAACTACTTGCTTTTATTATTAAAACGGTTATTCCTTCCTAGTCCTTTAGAAACTCAATTTCTATTTAAAAATGAATTTTTCCCTTTTTAAAATTTGAATTTCTTTTCTAATATGCTCGAAAATATTTTATGGTATTTAAATAACAATTTTATCAGGATCAATGTTATTCAAACATCCTAATCACACAATAATCGATCATGGATTATTTGTCACATCATATAACGTAATATACGAAAAACAACAATATAATTGTTGAGGAATCAAGTTGGATCCCTCCAACCTGTTTCCTTGCATCCACAGATGTTAATCAATATAAATATTCCCAATTCCATATCAACATGGAATATAATAATAAACAGAATTGGTATTTAATCTGTAACACCCCGAAAATTCTATAACTGTGAAATTAACAAATTAAAGTATAATTAATTTCAAATCAAAGAACTAAGGGAAACGGGATACGCCATTGCGTTCGTCTCGGAAAAATACGCGAAATAGAGTCCGAGTTTTCGAAAAACGGAGTCCGTATGAAGAAGATATGGCCTTCGGAAGTTTTGAATTAAATTTAAAATTCAAACAGAATTAAATAATTAAATATTCCGAAGTGGGGCCCATTGGGCCAGGGTGGAAGAACACCCGCCTGGGCCACCCAGGTCGACTGGGCTGTCGACCTGGGCTACCCATGTCGACAGGGCTGTCGACAGCCCTGTCGACAGGGGTATCGACCTGGTCGAGCCCAGTCAACCTGGCTGGCCAGGTCGGTGTGTGGTCGGATTTCTGTGGTCTGCTTTGTCATTAGGGCTAGGTGGCGGGTTTTTATTGGTCTCTCTTCCTAATGAATGGCTATGATCTAACCTAGCAACATCAATGGTCCTAATCAATTCCTAACCTCTATATAAACAACCCTAGACTAAACCCTAATCTATTCATTCAAATTAAGAACATAGCCGCCATGTTGCTGAGGAACGACAAAGAGTAGCCGCCAACTAGAGAGAGAATTAGGAAGAAAGTTCTAAAGCCTAAAGCAATTCAAGCAACCTAAAGCCAATCAATTCAACAAAGGAATCATATCTCTTAATTTGAGAATTCGCCGCAACCATTGTAAGTAGAGTATTACTTTGGTATAATAAACAACTGTGTTGATGTGTATGCTTGAATTGTGGCAATGGAAGTAATTTATATTTGTGCGTTCTTATTAATTTATATACGTTTGTATATTCTTGAATTATATTATTCATTATAAAGATCTACATGCGGTAGTTCTATGCAAATATACGTTTGGAATATTGCGCAAATTATGTAGTCTATGTTGAAGCTACATGTATATAGTTGAGTGAAATTTATGCAAGTTTGGGCTTTGTTATTATGCCATCATGATGTATATTTTATGCATAAATCATTTTGCAAGTAATTGAAACAAGTTTGGTTGTTATAGTTCATATGAAACTATGTTGGAATTTTGACACCATAATCCATGTATTAAGTCATGCTTTTGCAAAACTTATGAATATGGCTAGGCTATGAATGATATTTGGCATAATTGAAATCTATGATTAAGTCTATCTTGTTTAAAAGAATTATATGATGACATATGTGAGACATGGCTAGGTTAGACTCAAAAAAAAAAATCCCTTTTTGCAAGTTTAAAGCAAACACCATGTTTAGGAATATTTATGCATAAGTATGTTTATACCATCGTTATGTGATTAGACTTAAACCATGATTAAGTTGAACTATGCTTTTGTGTTAGTAACAAAGTATCCCCTTTGTAAACATGTAGAAACCTTATGAACATGACTTGTTTATGCTTATGCTAGAAATACTTATGCCATGCTTACGTTTGATATTATGCCATGCTTAGGCTAGAAATATTTATGCCATGCTTAGGTTTGATATTATGCCTAAATAAAAATATAGGTTCATGTTGTAGTAAAACCTATGCAAGTTCACATGCTTTTATTCATGTCACCTATGTTACCACTATGCAAGTACACCGATTTCTATTTTGTATTTCCAACGTCGTATTGCAAGTTCATGCGCTCACCTTCCCCTCTTTGTGTATACGCCATAAGCCTCCCCTTTCGCATGGCTAAATTGGGCTTTAAAAGGCTAAGCCCAATATATATGAACGGACGTGTAAAACGGGGGAAAATAACGTTGGGTTAAAATTAATTAATGAATGAAAATATAAAATAGAAGGGCCCAAATTCAGGTATGGGTTGGGCCCATGATTGGTGTAACCTTTACACCATTTACTTAATAATGGGCCGCAAATATTTACATATAAATAAAGAAGAATGACAAGATATGTAAATGTAGAAAATACGATGTGTTTAACCCGAGGTTGGATTGAGTTGTGATGTAAACCTGCCCGGAACCGCCCGGCTGTCCAGTAGTCACAACAATACCTATCCAATGTGGGAGGTTAAACATGGAGCCCAGCAAGGACCCGAGGTTAGACTGAGTTGTGGCGTAAGACTGCCCGGAACCAACCGGCAACAGGCAACCACAACAATACCTGTCTAATGTGAGAGGTCAGGGCCTTAATAAGACAATTAAGGCTGAGTCAGGATTGTTAGGATTAAGTGAACTAAAGACTTAATCAAAATGGAACATGCTAAACTAAATGGACTGGTGGGGTTAGGTTAGGAAACACTTAACCAACTTAGCATGTTGGCTAGAGATAGAAAACCTAGTAACGGGGGACCCTTTTCAGCAGTAACCCTAAAAGGTGTATCAGGATACCCTGAAACTAGGCAGGGTGGGGCACGATTACTGGGCTGATTGTAAGAGGTCAAAGCGACGGCGGTGGTGTAGCAGTGTAGGTTCTAACGGAGTGCGGGCGTGCACACACTCCGGCGCAGAAAAATAAGGCACTGGACACCAGTAGCATACCTGTGCACTCTAAGGTTGTGTCGGGTTGCCACTATGGGACTTGATACACCCCATGGTGGGACCAGCATAGGTAACTACAGACATCGGGGGGCCGTAAGACACATGTAACTTTGCGAGTAGGAGCCGATCGTCATTGAACGGATCACATCACCCTGATTATGGGGTGCAAATTGGAAATTAGTCTATATGGGTTCAGAGATTAACATGGGGTACGATAGTATATTCGACCCTAGACAACTTAACCAAGTTTATTGTGCTTGCCCACTTCTTGTTTTACTTATCATACCCAGTTCTTTATTCATAGACAAAATAGTACTAGACTTACTCAGGCTTTATGTCTGACTCTATTTTTCTTTCGTCTTCTTTCTTCCGTTCCCCCCCCCCCCCCAGGTCCTCAGGGAGGGAACACAGCAGCTTGACCAACCTCAACATCCAGCTTGAAGAAGAGAAATGTATTGCTTGGACTTTCCTGTTTTGAACTATGGCTTTGGACAATCCACTATGGGGCTTTTGCAGTTTATCTACGTTTTATTTATGCTTCTTTAAATAATGTACTCAAGACAGATTATGAAAGTGTTATGTTATGTTTTTGGAAAGGATGTTGTTGTAACACGTATTTGACTTTATGAAATAAAAGTTTGTTGTTCTTCCGCTGTTTATAAATATGTGTTCTTATATCTGTCTTGTATATCTGTGATTTGTACTTATAAACCTCCACCAAAATTAGGGCATTCCCTTTGAGAGTGACCCTAACAGAGGTGGGGTGTTTCACTTGGTATCAGAGCATAGGTTTACCAGATAAGATAAAAAGTTTTGGAAAATTATTTTCAAAAAGGAAATTTAAAGAAGCATTTTTAAAGGAAAAATATTATTTTATTTTTAAAGGCAAAGTCCACTCCCCAAAGCCATAGGAACTATCTCTTATCCTTCGTTTTGAATTTATCCTTTTTGTTTCAGCATGTCCCAAGATCTTAACTTGCCTGAAGGGGTGCCAATACCTGGTTGGTTTAGACGGTTCTTAGAAGCAAGGGCCACTCAGCCAGGTCCTACCGTTCCTCCTCCCCCAACAGAAGGAAATCATCCAGCTGCAGCAGCACCTTTTCCTCCACCTCCTCCTCGGGGAAACACATTCGCTAAGATATGCAAAGATTTTAAAGCTATGGGAGGAAGGGATTTCCATGGAACTGAGTCCTTCGTAGCAGCTAGAAATTGGCTGAAAGAAACGGAGGACCTATTCATCATCTTTGAGGTAGAGGATAGACAAAAAGTACAACTGGCAGTATGGCTATTGAAGGGCGAGGCTTCCTACTGGTGGGAAGTCACTAATGCTGAAAGACCAGTGGAGACATGGGAGGACTTTAGGGCAAGGTTTGAGATTAAGTTTCTCTCAGATGCGGAAAGAAGTTTGCAGTTGGAAAAATTCTTATTTCTTAAACAAGGGGACAAGACAGTCAGAGAATATGTGAATCAGTTCGATGAGCTGGCTAGGTTTGGACTTGACCTAGTCAACACCCCGCACAAGAAGGCTCTCCGTTTCGTCAAAGGGTTGAATGAGCCATTACACAGTTTGGCCATGACCCATATACCCATGGGAGCCATGTATGAAAGATTGGTGCAAATGGCATTGCTGAATGAAGAGGATAAAGGCAAGAAGAAAGAGGGTTTGCAGCCCAAGAAGACAGACTTTAAGAAGGGCGGGAAAGGCAACAAAGAGAAGAGAAAGTGCAATTTCTGTGGCAAAGTGGGGCACTTAGTAAAGGACTGCCGGAAAAAGAAGGCCAAGGAGAATGGTGGGTGCTTTTCTTGCGGTGAGACAGGCCATAGGGCTAAGGACTTCCCAAAGAAACGGGGACAGGGGCAGGGCGCTGGATCCACCCCAGGGGCACAGATTCATGTGCTGGAAGCGCCACCTCTGCAACAGCGAGGTATAAATACTTCTGTAGAAAGTGTAGTTTATCTTTATGATCACCCCGTTCGCACTTTATTTGATTCTGGCGCATCACACTCCTTTATCTCGTCTGCTCTAGTAGAATCTCTGCACCTAAAAACTAGTATGGTAGAGGACCCCTTAATTGTTTCAAACCCAATTGGGGGCCCAGCTCATTTTTCTATGATCTGTGTGGGATTAAAAATTTCTATCCTAAGTGTAGAATTCCTATGTAGTGCCTTTGTTTTGGGCTTTTCGGGTTATGGTTTGATTTTGGGTATGGATTGGCTGTCCAGTAATGGGGCCATCCTTGATTGTGAGAAAAGGGTTGTTAGGCTCCTAACCCAGCTCGGTAATACTTTGGAAATTTCTTGTAATCCCTCGTATGCGGTTATGCTTAGTTATCTTGAATCGCTAGATGCCTCTGTTGAAAATTTGAAATCAGTTAGAGTGGTCCGGGAATATCCGGATGTCTTTGAAGAGGTGAAGGGCTTGCCTCCGAAGCGGGAAAATAGACTTCCGCATATATCTTGTAGATAATGCAAAGCCCGTTGCGTTGCCCGTTAGACATATGGCTCCACGAGAAAGGAAAGAGCTCAGTAAACAGATTAAAGAGCTTCTAGAAAAGGGGTTCATAAGGAGGAGCATTTCAGAATGGGGCGCTCCAGTGGTGTTCGCTACGAAGGCGGATGGTTCACTCCGTCTATGTGTTGACTATAGGGAGCTCAACAAGCTAACGAAAAAGAATAGGCACCCTCTCCCTAGAATTGACGATTTGTTTGACCAGCTTGTAGGAGCGTCTGTTTTCTCCCAACTCGATTTAGCAACCGGTTTTCATCAGCTAAGAGTGGCTGAAGATAGCATCGATAAAACGGCGTTCAGAACCCCAGACGGTTTCTTTGAATGGCTTGTCATGCCTTTCGGCTTGACAAATGCACCTGCGTACTTCGTGGACCTAATGAGTAGGGTATTTAGAGATTTCCTCAACAAATTCGTAGTGGTCTTCGTAGATGATATCCTTATCTTCTCAAAAAGTGAAGAGGAACATGCTCAGCACTTAAGGGCAATCATGGAAACTTTGCGAGTCCATCAACTAAAAGCAAAATTCTCCAAATGCCACTTTTGGAGGGAAGAAGTGAGGTTCCTTGGGCACATAGTATCCAAACAAGGGTTAGCGGTGGACCCTGCGAAGGTAGTGGCGGTACAGGATTGGAAAACACCAAGGAATGCAACTGAGGTCCGAAGCTTTCTAGGACTAGCAGGTTTCTATCGAAAATTTATAAGGGATTTTGCGAAAATCTCAGCTCCGCTCACGAAATTGACTAAGAAGAATCTAGTGTTCAATTGGGATTTGGATTGCGAATTTGCTTTCCA
The DNA here is from genome assembly GCA_030737875.1 of Allium sativum. Classification (NCBI taxonomy): domain Eukaryota; kingdom Viridiplantae; phylum Streptophyta; class Magnoliopsida; order Asparagales; family Amaryllidaceae; genus Allium; species Allium sativum. The sequence goes on from CM060913.1 coordinate 44,275,725, forward strand.
ACGACTGAAAAGGGCTCTCACAACAGTCCCAGTTTTGACGCTGCCGGATGGGAGCAAGATGTTCACTGTTTATACGGATGCATGTGGGACAGGGCTAGGCGCCGTCTTAATGCAAGAAGGAAGGGTAGTAGCGTATGGCGGGAGGCAGTTGGAAGTGCACGAAAAGAACTACCCAACCCACGATCTTGAGTTAGCCGCCATCGTCTTTGCACTCAAGTCTTGGCGAAACTATCTCCTAGGTGAGAAGTTCGAACTTTACACTGACCATAAATCGTTGAAATATCTTTTCTCGCAGAAAGATCTTAACTTGAGGCAACAAAGATGGATGGAGTTTCTTGCCTCGTACGATTTCGAAATCTCCTACACTCCGGGCAAAGGCAACGTAGTGGCAGACGCGTTGAGCCGAAAGAAATTGACCCTAAGCCCGTTGTTTGTTGAAAGACAAAGCCTAGAGTTTATAGCCAGCTTCGACTTTAGGCCTTCCTCCGATTTCGTACCGGGCTTGCTTGCATCTCTCGAAGTGCGCCCAACTTTAGTGGATTCAGTAGGGACAGCACAGCGCGAAGACCCTCAGCTTGTAGAAATAATTGATAGGCTAATTAGGGGTGAGACTTCAAGTCACCTCAATCGATACTCCATCGACGATAGGGGTTTGCTAAGGCGAGACGGAAGACTATGCGTCCCACAGACAAAAGATTTAGTAAAGAAGGTTCTAGAGGAAGCACATCACTCCAAGATGACGATACACCCAGGTGGAGATAAGATGTACAAGGACATAAAAAGGACTTTCTTTTGGAATGGCATGAAAAAGGACGTGGCAGAGTTCGTTTCTAAGTGTATGGTGTGCCAACAGGTTAAGGCGGAACAGAAAAAGCCTGGCGGACTACTACATCCTCTGGAGGTCCCGCAGTGGAAGTGGGATAGCATCTCAATGGACTTCATCGATGGGCTGCCTAGGTCAAGGAGAGGCAACACTAGCATTTGGGTAATAGTTGATAGGCTTACTAAAAGCGCCCACTTTTTACCTGTCAAAAGTAAAAGAACTGCCTCATCCCTAGCATCACTTTACCTTAAGGAAATCGTTCGACTCCATGGAATACCATCTAGCATTGTTAGTGACCGAGACCCCATCTTCACCAGCGAGTTTTGGCGGAGTCTGCAAGAAGCAGTAGGAACGCAGTTATGCTTGAGCACAGCCTATCATCCCCAAACCGACGGCCAAACGGAGAGAGTGAATAGAGTTTTGGAAGACCTTTTAAGACTATGCGTCCTTGACTTCGGAGGGACATGGGAAGACCACCTTCCTTTGGTGGAATTTGCCTACAACAACAGCTATCAAGCAACCATAGGAATGGCGCCCTTCGAAGCTTTATATGGAAGACCGTGCCGATCGCCCACTTGTTGGTGGGAGTCCACGGATAAGCTCATACTTGGACCAGACATGATCCGAGAGACCTCAGAGAAAGTAGACTTAATACGAAGAAGGATGAAGACGGCCCAAGACAGACAAAAGTCCTATGCCGACAAGAGGAGGACCGACCTTGAATTTGAAGTTGGAGACAGAGTTTTTCTCAAGGTATCACCGCTAAGGAACGTTGTTCGTTTTGGAACCACAGGAAAACTAGCGCCAAGATTCGTAGGGCCATTCCCTATTATCGAGAAAATTGGGAAAATGGCTTATAGATTAGAGCTACCTGAGAAGTTGGCTGGAGTCCACAACGTTTTTCATGTTTCACATCTCCGAAAATGTCTACATGAGTCTGCTGAAGTGGTAGAGCCAAATATACTCGAAGAGGCCGAAGTGGAACGCGAAGCAACCATAAGAAAAGTTCCAACCCGCATCTTAGGAACGGAAGTGAAGAAGCTACACAACCGCGAAGTCAAGCTCGTCAAAGTTCAGTGGAGCGACGCCGAAGAAGACGCGACTTGGGAAACTGAAGCTAGAATCCGTACAGCCTACCCTTTTCTGTTCGAGGGTACATCCCTGATCTTTCCTTTTTCCTTAAGTTGCGCTTTTATCTATCTTTTAGGTAGAAAACCTTTGGATGAAAACATGTAGTTGAAACATGTTATGGATGATGGTTGCAAGTGGTTGCAAGTGATTGCTAGTGGTTGCTCGTGGTTGCATATACACACACAATCTAGGTTTTAGATCGGCTCAGTCACTTCATATTGCATATGCATATATGTTTGTATTCGTATATGGTTGAACTTTAATGTGTTGTCATGTGGATGTTGCATTTGTATTGAATGAGTGAGCACTCATGTAGAATCATGAATAGGAAAATTTGCATACATAATGGATTCATGGCACTTACATAACTCGAATTAAGGAGGTCAACTGAATCAGTAGACCGCCTGATTCTGCATTAGATAAGTACATACACACACACACTTTGCATATGATCATGAAGCATTAGAAGTCTTTTAAGGACAATGGATGCTCGTGTTTGATGAATGAGTAGATGGATGATTGGATGTTAGGATATACATTCCTCCTAACTTGAAGATTTCGGGGACGAAATCCTTTTAAGTGGGGGAGAATGTAACACCCCGAAAATTCTATAACTGTGAAATTAACAAATTAAAGTATAATTAATTTCAAATCAAAGAACTAAGGGAAACGGTATACGCCATTGCGTTCGTCTCGGAAAAATACGCGAAATAGAGTCCGAGTTTTCGAAAAACGGAGTCCGTATGAAGAAGATATGGCCTTCGGAAGTTTTGAATTAAATTTAAAATTCAAACAGAATTAAATAATTAAATATTCCGAAGTGGGGCCCATTGGGCCAGGGTGGAAGAACACCCGCCTGGGCCACCCAGGTCGACTGGGCTGTCGACCTGGGCTACCCATGTCGACAGGGCTGTCGACAGCCCTATCGACAGGGGTATCGACCTGGTCGAGCCCAGTCAACCTGGCTGGCCAGGTCGGTGTGTGGTCGGATTTCTGTGGTCTGCTTTGTCATTAGGGCTAGGTGGCGGGTTTTTATTGGTCTCTCTTCCTAATGAATGGCTATGATCTAACCTAGCAACATCAATGGTCCTAATCAATTCCTAACCTCTATATAAACAACCCTAGACTAAACCCTAATCTATTCATTCAAATTAAGAACATAGCCGCCATGTTGCTGAGGAACGACAAAGAGTAGCCGCCAACTAGAGAGAGAATTAGGAAGAAAGTTCTAAAGCCTAAAGCAATTCAAGCAACCTAAAGCCAATCAATTCAACAAAGGAATCATATCTCTTAATTTGAGAATTCGCCGCAACCATTGTAAGTAGAGTATTACTTTGGTATAATAAACAACTGTGTTGATGTGTATGCTTGAATTGTGGCAATGGAAGTAATTTATATTTGTGCGTTCTTATTAATTTATATACGTTTGTATATTCTTGAATTATATTATTCATTATAAAGAACTACATGCGGTAGTTCTATGCAAATATACGTTTGGAATATTGCGCAAATTATGTAGTCTATGTTGAAGCTACATGTATATAGTTGAGTGAAATTTATGCAAGTTTGGGCTTTGTTATTATGCCATCATGATGTATATTTTATGCATAAATCATTTTGCAAGTAATTGAAACAAGTTTGGTTGTTATAGTTCATATGAAACTATGTTGGAATTTTGACACCATAATCCATGTATTAAGTCATGCTTTTGCAAAACTTATGAATATGGCTAGGCTATGAATGATATTTGGCATAATTGAAATCTATGATTAAGTCTATCTTGTTTAAAAGAATTATATGATGACATATGTGAGACATGGCTAGGTTAGACTCAAAAAAAAAAATCCCTTTTTGCAAGTTTAAAGCAAACACCATGTTTAGGAATATTTATGCATAAGTATGTTTATACCATCGTTATGTGATTAGACTTAAACCATGATTAAGTTGAACTATGCTTTTGTGTTAGTAACAAAGTATCCCCTTTGTAAACATGTAGAAACCTTATGAACATGACTTGTTTATGCTTATGCTAGAAATACTTATGCCATGCTTATGTTTGATATTATGCCATGCTTAGGCTAGAAATATTTATGCCATGCTTAGGTTTGATATTATGCCTAAATAAAAATATAGGTTCATGTTGTAGTAAAACCTATGCAAGTTCACATGCTTTTATTCATGTCACCTATGTTACCACTATGCAAGTACACCGATTTCTATTTTGTATTTCCAACGTCGTATTGCAAGTTCATGCGCTCACCTTCCCCTCTTTGTGTATACGCCATAAGCCTCCCCTTTCGCATGGCTAAATTGGGCTTTAAAAGGCTAAGCCCAATATATATGAACGGACGTGTAAAACGGGGGAAAATAACGTTGGGTTAAAATTAATTAATGAATGAAAATATAAAATAGAAGGGCCCAAATTCAGGTATGGGTTGGGCCCATGATTGGTGTAACCTTTACACCATTTACTTAATAATGGGCCGCAAATATTTACATATAAATAAAGAAGAATGACAAGATATGTAAATGTAGAAAATACGATGTGTTTAACCCGAGGTTGGATTGAGTTGTGATGTAAACCTGCCCGGAACCGCCCGGCTGTCCAGTAGTCACAACAATACCTATCCAATGTGGGAGGTTAAACATGGAGCCCAGCAAGGACCCGAGGTTAGACTGAGTTGTGGCGTAAGACTGCCCGGAACCAACCGGCAACAGGCAGCCACAACAATACCTGTCTAATGTGAGAGGTCAGGGCCTTAATAAGACAATTAAGGCTGAGTCAGGATTGTTAGGATTAAGTGAACTAAAGACTTAATCAAAATGGAACATGCTAAACTAAATGGACTGGTGGGGTTAGGTTAGGAAACACTTAACCAACTTAGCATGTTGGCTAGAGATAGAAAACCTAGTAACGGGGGACCCTTTTCAGCAGTAACCCTAAAAGGTGTATCAGGATACCCTGAAACTAGGCAGGGTGGGGCACGATTACTGGGCTGATTGTAAGAGGTCAAAGCGACGGCGGTGGTGTAGCAGTGTAGGTTCTAACGGAGTGCGGGCGTGCACACACTCCGGCGCAGAAAAATAAGGCACTGGACACCAGTAGCATACCTGTGCACTCTAAGGTTGTGTCGGGTTGCCACTATGGGACTTGATACACCCCATGGTGGGACCAGCATAGGTAACTACAGACATCGGGGGGCCGTAAGACACATGTAACTTTGCGAGTAGGAGCCGATCGTCATTGAACGGATCACATCACCCTGATTATGGGGTGCAAATTGGAAATTAGTCTATATGGGTTCAGAGATTAACATGGGGTACGATAGTATATTCGACCCTAGACAACTTAACCAAGTTTATTGTGCTTGCCCACTTCTTGTTTTACTTATCATACCCAGTTCTTTATTCATAGACAAAATAGTACTAGACTTACTCAGGCTTTATGTCTGACTCTATTTTTCTTTCGTCTTCTTTCTTCCGTTCCCCCCCCCCCCCCCCCAGGTCCTCAGGGAGGGAACACAGCAGCTTGACCAACCTCAACATCCAGCTTGAAGAAGAGAAATGTATTGCTTGGACTTTCCTGTTTTGAACTATGGCTTTGGACAATCCACTATGGGGCTTTTGCAGTTTATCTACGTTTTATTTATGCTTCTTTAAATAATGTACTCAAGACAGATTATGAAAGTGTTATGTTATGTTTTTGGAAAGGATGTTGTTGTAACACGTATTTGACTTTATGAAATAAAAGTTTGTTGTTCTTCCGCTGTTTATAAATATGTGTTCTTATATCTGTCTTGTATATCTGTGATTTGTACTTATAAACCTCCACCAAAATTAGGGCATTCCCTTTGAGAGTGACCCTAACAGAGGTGGGGTGTTTCATAATCTATGATTGATATATCTAACTATATGTATTATTTTAACAAATAAATTAGCAAATCAACCAAACAACGATCACACAAACATTCAATCATTATTTATCAATATTAAATAACGTTTATAATATTATAAACTGATTAGAGTTAGTGAGTTTACTCACCTTCGTCGTTTATCGTTAAGAACAATTAATGTTGGTTGACTCGAATCAGACGTTTAATTTGTCTAAAATTTTAACGTGCTCCAAATCGCTCTAGACTTGTTCTATTATGTAGCCTGCTATCATAAGATTCTAACGGATCCTGATTCATTAAATTTTGATATCATATGAGTGAGTTTTGATATTAACTAATTTATACGTTATTTAAATTAAAATTTAACTTAACTTAATTTTAAACGTGGCCTTAACTTGTCAAGACCCGGCCCAAATACTTCCCTCATCCGATCGGCTTAATCACTATCATCTTCCTCCTACTGTTAAAAACACAAGCTCTCATTCTTCTGTTAATGGTCATCGCACATAATTTCTACACTTCCTTTTGTCTCTTTACTTCATAGAAAAATAAACTAAATTCACCTTGTCTTCACGCACTAATCAATACATCACCATTCCTATAGCTCGCCCTCCATCATTCAGTTTGCGTCCAATGACCGTGTTTACCCAACTTGCTCCTTACTGCTTCATGGTCTGTTAGTTCCACTCTACTGCACTACATGGCCTCTCTTCACTATTACGTGGTCTAATTTCTTGTCCCCTTCTTCCACAAATTGAAACCGTAACCTGCTCTGCCCTCCTCACCCGTTCTTCGACTGTACCCATACATGCAACCCTCGTTATACACACATCTTAACACTGCTACATCACCTCACCTTTTTCTCTATTGACATTTAAAATCTGCGTGCTCCTTTACCTTCCTCATGCTGCAACTTTCAAAGTCCTCCCCCATCTTTCTTTTTCCATTATTCACAAACCAAGATCACTTCCCAGTTCCAAAAACACAAAGCTCATGTTAACAGTCTTCCTCCCCCTTTTTATTATATTCTCCACTCTAGTACAACTTCCAGCAACCATCACCAGGAGCTCGCGACAATTTTCCTCTGTTCGGACTTCCAGGCAACCCCTGTTGCACTGCGTTCACAGCTTCCCCCATGAGCTCATCAACGCCCCCCTTTAATTGTATGGTGTAACCTCCCTCCACATTTCTAGTCAGATACAAATTTTTGTTCCCTCCCCTGTCCATTTACTTATGTGCACTTTCATTGCTAACCAATACATGCTCACGCAAGCTCTATGCATGGCCACAAACCCAAACATACACACACCATTGTATCTCACACATGCAAATGGTAAATGGAGAAATGTTTGCCTGATAAGAATTATTGCATAGGAAAAGAAAGAGTAAAAGCATGATGCCTGAGAAAGAAAATGAAGTAAGTGAATGCCTCCATTGTTTTCTTGCGTGGAAGAAAGGGAACAAAAAGAAAAAGTGTTGTCTCCTGGAAACATGAATAGTCGAGTGGGTGCAAGTATATATAGGCCAGTTAACTTCTAAGCTAAGGAAAAAAATTTAACTTCATTAATTAAAACTATGGGCATCTGTACACGTATGGATATTTATATGTACCTATACTCAGCCTAAGTTGGCTTCCTTTCTTTTAGATTAAGAAAACGTACCAGTACTTTGTAGTTATATGCTTCTAGGTTAAGTATTCTTCAAGTTCAAGTAACTTAAAAGAAAAGACATAGATGCGGATTTTACATATTCTATGTTTTCTTTTAAATTTTAGCGTATCATGTTACGTAAAACTCAGCTTGTGTACGAGCCATTGTCGAAAAAATAAAAATACAGTAGTGTTGGACAATGTGCCACGATCTCAAATCTATAATAAAATAGACAAGCTAAGTTATATTATAAAACTTAAAAATGCTGATATAGGGTGTAAAATACTTCAAACCAAAAAGTTAAATATTGTCCAAAACAAAAGTTATAGAAAAATTCTATAAATCAAATTAAAAATATGCCTTAAAAATCTTATTCTGTTTCGAAACCAGTGATTTATAATATTAAATAAATCGTTATGGCTTATAAACAATTCCATAGAACCTATCTGAAAATATGATTTGGACATAACTTGCAATCTATAAGACAAAATCTCGATTTTCCACTTCCAGTAGAAAAATACAGTGAATTTGTAAGATTTTCGACCCTAAAAATCAACATAAACACCACGTCGACTATTCAAGCATCGGAAATACCATATTATTAATTGAAAGAAGTTAGAGGGTGGGAAATAGAAAGAAAGAAGATTAGAATAGAAGAATAAGAAGATCACAACAGATGAAACATGAATCTCACAGCGGAACAAATAAAATATATTATAACAATATTTTGAAATACAAAACTGTATTTGTACTTACATTCATCATCACCAGAGTACATCATATAAATATCATAACGGAAATAACTCTCCCTCTCTCTATATGTATATCCAACACTGAGGCATCCTGCTCCAAGTCCTTCAATGGTATCTGAAAAATCCCAACTACTTGACTGCCCGTACTAATTTTGGCACCCAAGAGTTTAGGGAAAATAAAAAAATAAACTCTGGGCTAGTCATGAGACTCGTGTGAGTAAACTCTAATCATTTCTGTTTAACTTTTCAAAAATTCTTTTCAAGGAAATGATAATCGTAAGACCGATCCACACATAAACACAGATGGTTTTTACATTACGATAACCCAAAACATTTTCTAAAACAATATTATTCTGATATTATAATAGTGTCTAATACAAGTACTTAGCAATCTAGCAGAACACTTTCATCTCACGTTCTACATATATAATATACAATCAAAACCGTGGGCTCTTATCGGGAAATAAATTTCCAACTCGGAAAAGGTATGGGACCACCTTCCGATCAGTGTACTCTAGAAGCGATACACCGGAGTTTAACAAGAACATCTTGTAACTCAGCCACAAATGACCGGCCATTCATTTCACTTAATGTTTCGAATATATTATCTTCTTACGGTTGGTATACCAACATAACCGTTCCCGGCAGATACAAAATTGAAAGAAGTCATAAATATGAATATCCTGTAAATGGTGACAATATACCCTACTTGGGTGCGACCCACTTAGCCATGTTGCCCGCCGGATTTCTGTCATTTCCCAGTTGATGAGGGTTGAGGTTGTAACGTATCTCTAACAGGTCACTTCTTCATTTACCTTGAATGTCACATCGTCATACCCACCAAATCACAAATTGATTTCCCCAAAAATACTACGGGTATATAGAGCTAGGAGAAACGAGCTTCTCCGCCACCAACATATATATGTTTGAAGTGATCAACTTACATGATCTGTTAGATATACTCTGTCTGACATTCGTCAATATACATTGTTCTAGGAGTGGACAAACCCAAAGGAATTATTCTGTAAAACCATCTTAGGCAATTTCTACCTAGGATCGCCAGATTAACCCATGCATAAACTACGTCTTCAATTGTCTTCGATATATCTGATTCAAAACGATAATGCCCATATGAAGGGGTTTTAAGATAATAAATCCGACCCCGGTCTCTCCGTATTGACAATGGAAATGGTCAAAAATTTTGATAGTAAGTTTTTTAACTATCAAAGGAAAACATGTGTACAAACAACAATCGTATTCCCAAATGGAAATCTTATCGATCAATCATCATTTCATTTCCCAATTTCGCATTTGTTTCTTAAAAACTCGTTTTACTTCTCACGGTTTTCTTGGAAAATGTTTCCATATATTCACAATTCTTTATATTCCCCTATTTCGAAAATACATGCTATCGATAGTGGAAAACTTTTCCATACCTTATTCGTGCATCACTATCCATTAGTCCCTAACCGTAAACCAGCAAGAGAACAACTCCCTATGTATTAACCCCGAAGGCCGAAACCGACATTAGATCAACACTAAGGAAGTCGTTCAACTTAACTAGTCTTCAGTCAGTTTCTAATTTCCTTAACTCCTTTTAAATATGCAAAACATTTGCTTTAAATCGTTGTTCATGTTAAACGTGAATATTTTTCTTCTATACAAATCTAGACTAATTTTAATAAATCAAATTTTGATTTAAATAATAAATATCATTACAGTTTAAAATCCTACTTATTTGGTTACTTTATAAACACATACTTCATATTTCATTTCATAAACTCATTTTATAAGTTATAACTAGGATGAGACCTGTGCTTCGCACATGGGAGGTTGGTGGTGCCTACCGACTTTAAATTATAATTTAAATATCGATTTCCGATTGGATATCAATTCCAAATATTAATTATCTCGTCAAATCTTGAAATTTCATTATATATATATATAATTTATAAGAATAAATTATCTTTATATTATTCGACATAGTCGAATTATAATTATAGATCCTTACGGATTTATTTCAACCCTATTTCATTTCGAACATCGAAAAACTTCCATTGCTTTCCTTCGAAAACAAATCCTAATTCCCTTTTAGTTTATTCTTAGATTTATATCCCATATTTAATTAATAATCATTATTTCATCCTATTTATGACATGGTTATTGAATCAAATCATTTGTTTCAATATAATTAAAACAACTTGTTATATTCTAGCCCAAATCGAAATTTCATTTCTAGTTTAAATAGATTATCCTTTTTAAAACTACAATTTCTTTTCCCATATATTTGAATATGATTTACGGTATTCAAATACCAATTATTTCAGGTCAATGTTTTTCGAACATCCCAATCACACAATAATCAATCATAGATTATTTATCATATTATATAATACAATATATGGAAAACAGCAATAATTATCGGGGAATCTTGTCGGATTCCTCCAACCTGTTTCCATGCATCCACAGATGTTAATCAACATGAATAATACAAGTTTAAGATTAAATCTGAAATAAAATAATAAATATAATCCGTATTAAGTTATGACACTTATGAAAACTATATATATATATATATATATATATATTCAACTAATTTATTAGCAAATCATCCAATCAACCATCACACACTTCATTCAATCATTTCTATCAATAATAAATAACATTTATAAAATTAAAGAACTAGAAGTAGTTAGTGAGTTTACTTACCTTTGTTGTTAACCGTTGAATACCGATTAACGTTCGATAGATTGTATCAATCATTTAATTTCATCAAAATTCTCATCCAGCTCCAAATGGTTCCAAAGCGGTTCCATTGCGTACTTTGCGATGTTACGATCCCGATGGACTCTATTTTGTCGAATTCTGAAAACGTATGAAAAAGATATCATGTTATCAAGTTCATACGGTATTTAAATTAAAATTAAACTTCAATTTATTATCCCTTTTGGGGCCTTACCATATTTAGCCCATCTCCTTAGCCCATCTGCTTCCCGTTTTCCACAAAAGAACTTAGAACACCGCCCCCTTTTTCCTGCAATTCCACATTGATTTTCTCCTTCTTCTTTTTTTTTCATTTGTTTTTATTTTATTCGTTTGGCCTTATCGTATTTAAAATTTGCCCAGCCCAGTCTGTTTCAAACCCAAGACCCATGCCTTTGTGTTTCTTCTTCCTGCTTGAACTCAAACCGCTGCTCCTCACGTCCATAACCATAACGTGTTTTTTTTTTCGAATGCTCATAGAAAACTCTCCTCTTATGCAATTCACGTTAGACTTTCCCCTCTCCACAACGCATGTATAATCCGCCAGTTCTCCCCATATTATCTGCTCCAACCCGCACCCCACAAAGAAACCTTAGCCAGCTTTAAACTCAACATTCACTGCATGCAATTTCACCACAATATTATTCATAAAACTGCTAAAATAAGACCTAACTCTCTATCATTTCATGTACTGCATGGTACCTCTTCATACCAAACATATCGAACTCACGCGCTCCTTCATTTCCTTCCTGGCATGCACTCACGTAACTCCACCTGCATGCAGGCAATACTACCTTCTTTTCTCCATCTTCACATTTCCACAAGCAACTCGCTGCGTGGAAAACCCCCTTCCCCCCCCCCCCCCCTCCCCGCTGTCAACGCGAGCTACAGTCATCAAAGAAAAACCACGATAGTCCTTCCCAAATAAGTATGAATGCCTTGCGTATTTGCCAATATTTCGGGTTTTCATGGTTTTTAAGTCGATGGTTTACTTTTGTTTTGATTGGAAGATGGATGGTCCGTGGCTTTAATTCCTCTGAAGCCAAAACGAAAATGGAACTATGATGTCTCCTATATATATGCCTATATTTCTTCAGTTCTAAGGAATTAAGATCATACAGAACTATTTAATACGTAAGCTTGCTTCTATGCTAAGGAAGGGATGGTGAAAAGAATTGGAAAGGTGCAGAAGGTAACATGCAAATGTCAATGTCTTTGAAGGAAGAGACATGTGTAAAATCAAGTTGTGACTAGCCCGCTAAGCATAATTCTAGTCCAAGTAAATACAATGTGGTACGTATTATATATTTTAAAAGTTTGGTATACCCCATTACATAAAACCCCGTTCACTTACGGACTACTGCCAACAAAAATAAAAATATCGGCGGGACAAGCAAGATGCCATGATTCCAAAAATATAATAATATAGAAAAGTTAGCTTATTCTGTGAAGTCCTAAAATGCTGGTTTAGGGCGTAAAATACTTCAAACAAAAAGTTGTTTATTTTACAAATTAAAAATTACAATAAAATTCTAAAAATAAATTAAGTATACGTCTCAAATATCTTGTCCAAATTCGAAACCGATATTTAATTAAAATTAAATAATCGTTATAGCTTATAAATGATTCCATAACGACTATTTGAAAATATGATTTTGGACATAACTTACAATCTATAAGACGAAATCGCCATTTTTCACTTCCATTAGCAAGATATAGTTTTTTAGATTCCAGGGTTTCTTGTTACAAAGAAATCTGATTTAAAACAAATTTTGTATATTCAATTGAAGTTCAAAACCCAATATTATGAACTGCCGCGATCTTACAAGCTCGAATATAATTTATATTAAATATGTTCAACTTTCGTTTAAATTAATAAATTCGTTATTATCATTCAATCCTGTATTGAATTAAATCTTTAAATTATCCAATTTACCCAATATTGCCAATTCAGCTATTTCCGAACATTTCAAAGATTAAATTTATTATCCCATTATTTATATTAAATAAATATAAATCAGAATTATTTAATTTAAGCCAATTATATTACAAAACCATTATATAAATAATTAGATTAATTAATTGTTACACCGTTAAAAATATGGGTCATTACATTCCTTCCCCATTAAAAGAATTTCGTCCCCGAAATTACTAAGGTAGAAAATTTGCTACCAATCCTTATTACCCAAGTTAAAAATAATTTGTTTTAAATTCTCAACTTCAGTTTTAACTGAACCAATTCATTTTAATTAAAATACTAATTCTTGGATATTTTCAAAAGTTCTGAAAATTTTCTAACCAAAATCTCCGAAAAATTTAGCCAACGTCTCCTTTGCGCGGCTCAATCGGTACAACTACAACTCACCTCTCTAGGCCTTCTTCAAGTCAAAAGAAGACCGAACAGCCAAGCGGCTTGCCAAACTGGCTCAATAAAATCTCATACCCAATGTAAAATAAACTTGTACATTTTTGTTGGGCTATCTCTTCCATTTTCTACCCGTTTCAGCATATACCAATGCATTCCTAATTGATCTCTAATCAGCTTATCTTCATCCAATGATTTTCTTATATCCAAACCGAATTCCATTTCAAACTCCACGTCCATTCTCAATTCCCAATTCTTACTAAACAACCCAATTCCATTTCAAATTATCTCTGATCCAATCCAAATTTTTATTTAACTTAGTCTATGTTAAATCCTACTTTATTTATTCACTTCTTTATCATTCCAATCTATTTAACTGTAATGACCCGCATTCTATGCATCGAATGATCGTAGGATATTTCTTTCTTTCACATACGAAGTCGTATGGTCATGTAACTTTGGGAGACGACTATTGGGGTCATTTCCCATGTTCATGATTTTTGCCGATTTTTAAATGACCATTTTGCCCCTAGCTGATCTTGTTTTGACCATAACTTTTTACTGGAAAGGAATTTTGACCTGAAACCACTTCAATTGGCTCCGGATGATGTTTACAATTCCGTAGAGTGGTCAATTAGCCAAACGGACTCACCGTTTGGGAGATATGGCTGAAACAAGTTTCAGATAGTGAAAAACAGCTTAACTGGGCTTAACCGGGTGATTAACAGCTAGGCCCAATGGGGGATTTCGAGATTTGGGGTATTTAATGGCTGCTAGGGTTAGGATTTCGGGTTTTCACTCATTTTCTAGCCGCCACAAACCCTCTCTTCAACCTAACAACGGCCTCCAACATCTAAATACACCGCTAATCACTTCTTAATCAAGTTTTGGCTTAAACTACATCAAATCAAAGAGGATTAGCACCAAAACAAGGTTAGAGCTACTGCGTTGCATTGGGAACAGCGCCAAATAGAGAATCATTTCAGATTTTGTATTTTATTCGTGTCCAAGGTGAGTGATTAGCATTGTTTGACACTAATTACAGTTAGGGTGATTAGTGATAATTAGCGAATTTATACATTAATAAATTCTGGAAAAATATTTATAAATTCTGAAATATTGTTTTATACCTATGTTGGAAATTTTGGTTGATTTGGTTAAGTTTTGTTACTCCTACGATTAGTTTTGCTTAAACATGCTTAAGGGAAAATATGGGGTTTTGGCTATGTTTGATCCATTTTACATGCTATAGTTGTTGTTTTGGTGTTTGTGAATGATTATACATGTTGCTATGACTGTATGGTATGCTTTGTGATTTCCTAGAAGTGTTAGATTGGTCAAAAATGCCGTCGAATGGCGTAAAACAGTCGCTGGAAAGAAGAGCAGGAAATTAGCTGAACCAGACTAGATCGCCCCTATATGTGTCACGATCTGCCACGAGGCAATAGTTCGCGATCCGACTCGAAGCAAGAACCATCCACGAATCGACCCGAACCTATAAAGGGGAACTCGATCTGCTTGCACCACGATCCGATGCAAGGCGGAGACCACGATCTGAACTATCACGATCCGGAGGGAGAACCCGATCCGAACTGATGTAGCGCCACGATCGGATGTTGAGGAACATGCACGACCCGAACCTAGTGGGTGATTGCGATCCGAACCGAACTGGCTGACATAGACGAACTGAGCTGAAGCATGGTGGCTATCGCGAATCGAACCAACTTGGACGGAGGACCCAACCCGATCTGATGTTGATGGCCAAGACCTGAGGCAAAGTAAACTGAATGAAGACCGATCCGGAGGAGAAGGTGACGACCAAAACCCGAGATGCAAAGGTAGTCCAAATGAGGAGTTTGTACTCAGGATCCAGTTGGGAACCAAAGAGTTAACTTCATGATTGGGCTTTGCTGCGGGATGCGTGCAAAGGGTTTGTCGATGTCTGTAACTTTGGATCACTATGTGTAGGGAGTACGCGAACGGATTCTGGGCCACAGTAGCCTAGGTACAACTAAAGAGCTATAGACCAATGAAGTAGGGTCATTTGTAATGGTTTGGTCATGACTCCATGTGGTAAGCTTGGTAGTAGCAGTAGTTGTACAAGTTGAATTCCGTCACTACTTCGATGGGTCTAGTGATCGAAGCGGTAGATATCATACGCTTTACGCACTAAGTGAGAGATGTGAGGATGGCTGCTATGTTTGATTTGTTTGTCGTCATTATGACATGCACACCCACCACCCCCGTTATCCTTACACCATTTATTCAGTGGCACCTTAGAGTATTGTACGGTATGTAGTGCTAACTCTTTGGGTGCAGGTTCTGGTATAGTTTAGTATACATGTTATTGCTCTGTTTAGCTGCTTATCGCTCATAACAGACTTTTATTCTGACCCAGAGTTTTATGTCTCTTCTTATTACTCTAGGTGCTCTCATGAGCAGACTAGAGACAGGTTAGGTGGTATGCACGAGTAGCTGTACCGGAGACGAGTAGGAGGCTTCCACGTATAATATATAGATATTCTCCTTGTGTCGCTGCTGGTCACTACTTTAGGCATTATTAGTGTACCTTTCCTTTCTTTTTGCTTTAGAGACAGTATTTTACAAAGTTGTAATAAGCTGTATCAGAATTTCCGCTGCTTTGATAATGATGTTGATGTTGGTCTTAGTTATCAGCTTATGCACTGTCTCACCTGTTTTATGTCAAGTATATTATTATTATATTTTGTTCCATGCGCTGTGAGACATTCTGCATGTTTTTTATTAGTTCATTCTCTTATTTCCTTTCTTTGGCGACCGTTCCGTGCTAGTCGGGCATGTGTACAGCGCACTTTTGGAGGAAATGCCAACTGGTGCGAGGCGGGCCGTCACACTTGGTATCAGAGCTCTAGGTTGTGTAGTTAACCTAGGGAAGTCATCAAGGAGAGATTGTATACGTATATGAGAGCGCGTATTTTTGATTATTTTGGCTTTCAAAAGCTACATATATATATTATTAGTACAGCTAAGGATGAAGTCGCACTGCACTGGCACCACTATAGAGATGGTTAATCGTTTTCTCTGTGCAGATTAAACGATGAGCCGATATGCAAGGGGTACCGGTAGAGGAGCCAATAACGGCAATGCTGCCGAGATGAGGACGATGTTTACTAACCTCATGAGAGAGATGCTTAGAGATGTGCAGAGGGCAGCTCCCAATGCTGGTAATAGTGGTGGTCAAATAGTGCAGACGGCTAGGGCCGATTTCGCCAAGCTAATTAACGATTATGCAAGTCTTGGTGGGAAGTCGTTCCGCGGAACGGGGTTTGCTACGGATGTTCAGGATTGGTTGGATAGCTGCGAGCGTATCTTCGAAGAATTGGGTATCGAGGATGCAAAGAAGAGAAGGCTAGCATCCCGTCAGCTGCAAGGGCGGGCAATGAATTGGTGGAATGCTATAAAGGTAGCTACTCCCGAGGATCAGATTACTTGGGATCAGTTTAAGGCTCGCTTTAGTGATAAGTTCATTCTAGCTGCTCAGAAGTCAGTGTTTAAGAAATTCTTGGAACTCAAGCAGAATGGCAGAGCTGTCTCAGAGTATATTGCCGAATTCGACACTTTGTCGAAGTATGGGTTATCTCTTATTGATACTGCCGAGAAGAAGAACGAGAAGTTCATAACTGGCTTGGATCAGTACTTGGGGGAATGGCTTATTAACCACATCGATGAGACTTTTGAATCGATTGTGGGCAAAGCATTGAGGTCAGAGAGTCTTTATCTTAAGTCAAAGACTGAGGTTGCATCTGCAGAGGAGCCGAAGCCGCAAGCAAGTGGTGGAGGCAAGAGTGGTTCTCAGAATAAGAGGAAGCAGAACAAGAATAGGGATGGCCAGAAAAAGAATAAGCAGGATGTTGAGTGCTTCAGCTGTGGTAAAAAGGGCCATTATGCTAGTAATTGTCGGGCCAAGCCAGCGGATAGGAAGTGCTTCAACTGTGGCCAAGTAGGACATCACAAGGAGAAGTGTCCGCAACCCCCTAAAGAAAAGCAGATGGTGAAAGCATATGCTATTCCTTCTTCGTCGAATGCCCCAACTGCGGCGGAGAAGGGAAAGATTGTTGTTATTCAAGGTATGCTTTCTGTTTATGATGTTCCTATTAGAGTTTTGTTTGATACCGGGGCTTCCAGTCCTTTCATATCTAGTGACTTGGTAGATAGGTTGGGATTGGAGCTCGAGATTGTCGATAGACCTTTAGTAGTGACGAACCCGATTGGTGGTTCGACTAACCTTAGCATGATTGGTCGTAATATGGTCTTATCGAGTCCTGGATGCATGTCTGTTTGTGATTGCTTTGTTTTGGGCTTTACTGGGTTTGGCATTATTTTGGGAGTCGATTGGCTCCAAAGATACGGGGTGGTGGTAGACCGTGAGGGCCTTTTGGTGACAGCTAGAGCGGATGATGGGCGGAGGGTAGTGTTTGGTGGTCTACCCGGTGATTGGGTAGTAGCTAGTTTTCTAAATTCCCTTGACATCTCGCATAGTGAGTTGTCAGGTTTGCCCGTGGTTGGCCAGTATTCGGACGTTTTCGAGGAAGTGACCGGGCTTGCACCACACTGAGAGATTGAGTTCCGTATTGATTTAGTGAAAGATTCCAGACCTATAGTGATGCCACTTCGTCGTATGGAACCAAGGGAGCAGCGAGAGCTCGGGGTGCAAGTTAGCGATCTTTTGAAGAAGGGATTTAACAGAAGGAGTGTTTCTGAGTGGGGAGCACCGGTTGTGTTTGCTACCAGGGCCAATGGTTCCCTTCGTTTGTGTGTAGACTACCACGAGTTGAATAAGGTGACGAGGAAGAACAAGTATCCTCTAACATGGATAGATGATTTGTTTGATCAGTTGAGTAGCGCGAGAGTATTTTCTCAGTTAGATCTCACGATAGGTTTTCATCAGCTTAGAGTGGAAGTAGAGAGTATAGCTAAAACGACATTTCGGACGCCGTTTGGATTCTATGGGTGGTTGGTCATGCCATTCGGGCTGACCAATGCCCCAGCATATTTTGTGGATCTTATGAATAGGGTATTCAAAGATCAGTTGAATAAGTTTGTCCTTGTGTTCATGGATGATATTTTGGTCTACTCGAGGACAGAGGAAGAACACAAGGAACATTTGAGGATAGTGATGGAGGTGTTAATAAAACACCAATTGAAAGCAAAATTTCTAAGTGTCACTTCTGGAAGAGGGAAGTGAGATTCTTGGGCCATGTTGTTTCAGAGAATGGTATTGTCGTGGATCCTGCGAAGGTGGCTACAGTACAAGATTGGTCTACGCCCAAGAATGCAACGGACATAAGAAGTTTCTTGGGGTTAGCTGGATATTATCGTAAGTTTATCCAAGACTTCTCAAAGAAAGCAGCACCGTTGACTCAGTTAACCAAGAAGAATCAAGCTTTCATCTGGGACGAAAGGTGCGAGAATGCATTCAAGATCCTAAAGGAAAAGTTGACATGTGCACTAGTGTTAGTCATTCCTAAGGGGAATGAAGAGATGACAGTATATACGGATGCATGTGGCACAGGGCTAGGTGTTGTACTGATGCAAGGAGGTAGGGTTGTAGCTTATTCAAGCCGGCAATTGAAACCGCATGAGAGAATATACCCTACCCATGATTTGGAATTAGCAGCGATCGTGTTCGCGTTGAAGATGTGGAGATATTATCTCTTGGGAGAAAGGTTTGAGCTGTTTACCAATCATAAATCGTTAAAGTATCTCTTCTCCCAAAAGGATCTAAATCTCCGACAGCAAATGTAACACCCCACCTCCGCTAGGTTCACTCACAAAGGAATGCACTGGTTTTGGAGGGATATTATCTAGGTAATCATGCACAGAGATATCACAAGACAGAACATAAATAAATAATTAAGTAAACAGCGTAAGAATTTAAGAGCAAAGCATAACTTTATTTCATTCCAAAATAAACCATGTCTCTTACAAACATTTCAAATAACAACTTCATTACAACTGTCTTGTAATAATAGCCAAAGAAGCAATAACTAAAAAACAAAAAAACAGCTTATTCCCCAAGTGCAGTAAAAAGAAGCAGCCATAGCAAACCGTACATGCTGAGCTTAAGCAGGTGATATCCGAGCTAGATGCTAGTGTTTCCTCCCTGAGAACCTGGGGGGGAAACGAGAGAAAAAGAGGCGAAAGGAAAAGGGTCAGTCATAAAGACTGAGTAGGTCCTAGTTGCTTTCAGCCTAAAAACTAGTAAAGGTAACATGACATGCATAAACTGAAAGTAACCATAAGCATGATGTCAAGATAAGCGAGATAACAGGATAATCAAGTATAATCAAGTATACGTCAAGTATAGATCAAGAGTAGCATTTTGTGTTCAAGGTTTGCTATACCACTGTACTAGTATTCTGGTTTATGTCAGGTAAAAATCAAGAAAGAATCCCGTGGGTCAATAAGACCCAATTATCAAGAGTTGGCCGCAAGTCAAGTGTATTCAAGAAAGGATCACCTGGCCCAATAATCAAGAGTTGATCCAAGTCAAGGTCCAACTAAACGGCCTAGTCGATCGGCTCCCTATAAGCCAAACTCGTCGTGTTTCGGTGTCATACGGCCCTAATCGCGAATGTAGTTACTTGTGCTAGGTCCACCCCAGAGGTGTATCAAACCCTAGGGTGACAACCACTGACACAATTCAAGACACACAAGTAAACCTACTGATGTCCATTTCAAGCTCAGACTCATGTGCACGGCCATGGTCCGCCTGAACTGGTGCACCAACTAAGCCGTCCCTTTTGGTCACTTACATTCAGAGTACAGTAATCGTGCCCCACCCTGCCTAGTCCCAGGGTACAATGATACATCTAGTGGGTTACTGCTGAAAAGGACCCCGCAACTAGGTTTCCCTACTGGGTTAAGTGTGTCCAAGATTCAAGACCTAACCGTATCAAATCATGTATCAAGTTGGTTAAGTATATTCAAGTGTTTCAAGACTTAACCCTATCGTGTTCAACTGGTTAAGTATATTCAAGTGGTTCATGACTTAACCCTATCATGTGGCATTAATTTATTTTAATGCACCTAACCTCTCACATTAGACAGGTATTGTTGTGGCTGCCGGTATGCCGGTCGGTTCCGGGCAGTCTTACGCCACAACTCAGTCTAACCTCGGGTTTCAAGCGCGGTGTGACCAACTACTCACATTGGATCCTATTATTTGTAGCCACTGGATTTGTCGGTCGGTTCCGGGCAGATTTACGCTACAAACTCAACCCAACCTCGAGTTGGTCACTTCATATTTTCTAAGTGTCATGTCCACATTCATGTTTTCCAGCATAATCACATGTCAAGTTTCATATCATATTTTCAAGTCATGTTTCATGTTATTCAAGTTTGCCTAACTACCCATAACGTATCCCCATCGCACGTAAGTTCGTATTAACACAAATAGATCTAAGAGGGGAACATAACAATATAACAAGGTGGGCGTAAGATGGAAAATTAGTCACAAGTTAAACATGGTGATGTTCGAGGCAAGGTGTTTAACATAATCTAGCATATGATAGCATAAAAGGTTTGGCCAAAAACATGAATCTAACACGAAGGTGATTTGGCCACAAAGGTGATAAACGAGATTACAAGACTGGCTTGAGATAATTGGTTACAACGTCACAAGCAAATAGAAATTAATAGGCTTTTCAATTTTATCATATTAAGACAATAGTCATGGCATAAGGCGATAGTATAAACATCCTAAATGATGGTTTAGACTTGATCCAAATGTCAACATAGTTTTGGTCTAGATCTACCCAAATTGGTATCCTAACATGTCAAAGATTCATAACAGTGATATCATAGGTTCATGAACATTGGGTAGACCTAACTCAATAGGTAAATTCCCAAGATCAAGACCCACAGATAATCAAGAATAGGCTGAATAATCAAGTCTACATCCAAGTTTTACAGTCATAGTTCTAGGTAAGACTTTTCTAATTATGAATCATAGATGTTTTAGTCATAAATAGTCCACTGTAATAGTTTCAAGGTCATGGTCATAGCCTTATAATTGTAGGCAACAGTTCATAGTCATGAGTCATAAATGTTCCCAATTATTTTTGTCATAATCATAGGCATTGTTCTTATGTTCTCAATCATAGGCATAGGCATAGGCATAATCATATTTCCTCAATCATAGTCACAATTCCAATGTCATTTGGTAACGTTCCCAATATTCAAGATCCAAGAAAGAAACAAAACAGATCCAAGAAGAAAATACGAGAGATATGAATCATACATAGATCCGTTTCAATTTAACATGCCCATATTAGATTTATAGTTTTTATCTAAAATTAACTAGAACTTACAGATCGAGGTTTAAGAAGTGGAGATCTAGAAACTAGTTGCTGAATCGTTGGATCGGTAGATCTTGATTTGGTCTTTACGTTGTTCGAACTCTCTCTTGAATCCTAGCTTGAATCTCCTCTTGAACAGTATCTCCTTGTCTTGATTTGTTTTATTTGTTTATTAATTTAATTTAGAAGAGGAGAAGAGGCCATGATCATCTAGAATTTGAGCAGCATAAGGATAGAATGGAGTTGTGTGGGTTTAGGCTAGGTCTAGGGGTCTTTTTATATAGATATAGGAATGTTTCTAGCCATAGGATTAACCCTAATTTAGATCTAGGCCATCAAATTTCGTCACAGGGTCAGAAAACAGGGCCAGGAAGTCATGCAGGTGCACCAGGCCAGGATGGCCCGACCAGGCAGGTCGACCCCTAGGTCGACCCTGGGGTCGACTCCCCAGTCGACCTGCCCCCCCCCCCCCCAGGTCGACTCCCAGGTCGACCCCCAGGTCGACCTGGTTCTGGCGGGATTTTTCCCGCCTAGCCTGATTTCTGAATATTTGAAATCTGTTTTGAATTTGAATTTTTTGTGAAACTTCGCGAGGCCATATCTCGGTCATACGGACTCCGATTTTCAAAAACTCAGACTCTATTTCGCGTATTTTTCCGAGACAAATGCAATGGCATAGCCCGTTTCCCTTGATTCTGATTTTAGAATTTAATTCTGCCTTGATTTCTTGTTTTAGCATGTTATTAAAATTCGGGTTGTTACAGCAAAGATGGTTAGAATTCTTAGCTTCCTATGATTTTGATATTGCATACACACCAGGAAAGGGCAATGCGGTAGCTGATGCATTGAGTATGGGACATGCCTGTTTAGGGGTTATGTTTCTAGAATGGAAGCTACTGGAGTACATCGCTGGGTATGATTTCAGACCAAAGTGCGAATTGGATCCAGAAATGGTAGCAAGTTTGACGATCAGACCCACTTTGATTGAGCGGATTGGTTCAAGTCATAGGAGCGATCCTAGCCTATTGGAAATCATCTCAAATTTAGAGATGGGGATCGACGAGGAGATCGACAAGTATGGGCTTGATCGAGATGGATAGCTTAGAAAGAATAGAAGACTTGTTGGGCCCAATGTCAATGGATTGAGAGATGAAGTGCTTAGAGAATGTCATCACTCAAAACTGACCATACATCCCAGTGGTAACAAGATGTATCGAGACATGAAGCAGACCTACTACTGGGAAGGGATGAAAAGAGACATTGGGAAGTTTATATCCAAATGCATGAATTGCCAGCTAGTTAAAGCTGAGCAAAAGAAGCCTAGTGGTTTGCTACAACCATTAGAATTTCCAGAATCGAAATGGGAACAAGTGTCAATGGATTTCATTAATGGGTTACCAAGGACTAGATCAGGCCATGATAGCATTTGGGTAATTGTGGACCGATTGACCAAGAGTGCAAGATTTATACCCGTCAAGTCGAATAGAACGGCAGCTAAGTTAGCTGAACTATATGTAAAGTGGGTAGTGAGATTTCATGGAATACCCAAAGGCATTGTGAGTGACCGAGATCCATTGTTCACTAGTGGATTTTGGAAGAGCTTACAAGAGGCGTTAGGATCAGAATTACATCTCAGTACCGCGTATCATCCTCAAACCGACGGACAGACAGGGTGAATCGAGTGTTAGAAGATCTCTTAAGAGCCTGTGTATTGGATTTCCGTTGGATCATGGGATGACCATTTGCATCTAGTAGAGTTTGCATATAATAATACTTATCAATCCGGTATCGGTATGGATCCATTTGAAGCTTTGTACGGAAGACCGTGTAACTCACCGTCATGTTGGGTATAAACTGGTGAGAAGTTTGTGATTGGGCCAGATGTGATAAGAGAAACTTCAGCTAAGATTAAGGTTATCCAACAGCGAATGAAGGCTGCCCAAGATAGGCAGAAAAGTTATGCTGATAGGAGGAGAAGAGAATTAAAGTTCTCCATTGACAACTTGGTGTTTGTCAAGATTTCTCCGTTGAAGAGCGTGATACGATTTGGCAGGAGAGGCAAGTTAGCACCAAGATTTGTTGGTCCATTCCCAGTTCTATAGCAAATTGGGAATTTGGCATATAAAGTTGAATAACCAGAGAAGATGGCAGGAGTTCATAATGTATTTCATGTTTCCCAGTTAAGGAAGTTCGTGCATGACCCAGATGTGATTATTTCACCTGATCAGTTGGATGATATCGAAGTTGAATCCGAGGCGGTTGGGGACCGCAGGCCTATGTGTATTGTTGGGAACAATACGAAGCAACTTCAAAGGAAAGCGGTGAAATTAGTCAAAGTTCAGTGGGGCGAGAATGAAAATGATTGTACTTGGGAGACAGAGGAGAGTATTAGGAAGACGTATCCAGAAATCTTCGCCTGGTAAGATTACAGTTTCGATTTACTCTTTCCGCATGCTAGGATAGGTTTGTTTTGTTTGTTTAGCATGTTTGATTGTTGTTTGTGGCTGGTAGGCATGCGGGATCCTTTGTATGTTTTGGGTTAAGGAATTTCGGGGACGAAATTTCTTAAGGGGGAGAGAGTTTAACGACCCGCATTCTACGTATCGAAGGATCGTAGGACATTTATTTCTTTCACATATGAAGTCGTATGGTCATGTAATTTTGGGAGACGACTATTGGGTTCATTTCCCATGTTCATGATTTTTGCCGATTTTTAAATGACCGTTTTGCCCCTAGTTGATCTTGTTTTGACCATAACTTTTGACTGGAAATGAATTTTGACCTGAAACCACTTTCATTGGCTCCGGATGATGGTTTACAATTCCGTAGAGTGGTCACACTTGCCAAACAGACTAACTGTTTGGGAGATATGGCTGAAACATGTTTCAGATAGTGAAAAACAGCTTAATTGGGCTTAACCGGGTGATTAACAGCTAGGCCCAATGGGGGATTTCGGGATTAGGGGTATTTAAGGGATGCTAGGGTTAGGATTTCGGATTTCACTCATTTTCCAGCCGCCACAAACCCTCTCTTCAACTAAGAATGGCCTCCAACATCTAAATACACCTCTAATCACTTCTTAATCAAGTTTTGGCTTAAACTACATCAAATCAAAGAGGATTAGCACCAAAGCAAGGTTAGAGCTACTGCGTTGCATTGGGAACAACGCCAAATAGAGAATCATTTCAGATTTTGTATTTTATTTGTGGCCAAGGTGAGTGATTAGCATTGTTTGACACTAATTACAGTTAGTTAGGATGATTAGTGATAATTAGTGTATTTATACATTAATAAATTATGGAAAAATATTTATAAATTCTGAAATATTGTTTTATACCTCTGTTGGAAATTTGGGTTGATTTGGTTAAGTTTTGTTAATCCTACGATTAGTTTTTCTTAAACATGCTTAAGGGAAAATATGGGGTTTTGGCTATGTTTGATCCATTTTACATGCTATAGTTGTTGTTTTGGTGTTTGTGAATGATTATACATGTTTCTATGACTGTATGGTATGCTTTTTGATTGCCTAGAAGTGTTACATTGGTCAAAAATGCCATCGAATGGCGTAAAACAGTCGCTGGAAAGAAGAGCAGGAAATTAGCTAAACCGGACCGGATCGCCCCTATATGTGTCACGATCCGCCACGAGGCAAGAGTTCGCGATCCGACCCGGAGCAAGAACCATCCACGAACCGACCCGGACCTATAAAGGGGGAACTCGAGCTGCTTACACCACGATCTGATGCCAGGCGAGACCACGATCTGAACTATCACGATCTGGAGGGAGAGCCCGATCCAAACTGATGTAGCGCCACGATCGGATGTTGAGGAGCATGCACGACCCGAACCCAGTGGGTGATTGCGATCCAAACTGAACTAGTTGACATAGACGAATTGAGCTAAAGCATGGTGGCTATCACGAATCGAACCAACTTGGATGGAGGACCCGACCCGATCCGATGTTGATGGCCAAGACCTGAAGCAAAGTGAACTGAATGAACCGATCCGGAGAAGAAGGTGACGACCAAAACCCGAGATGCAAAGGTAGTCCAAATGAGGAGTTTGTACTCAGGAACCAGTTGGGAACCAAAGAGTTAACTTCATGAGTTGGGCTTTGTGGCGGGACGCGTGCAAATGGGTTGTCGATGTCTGTAACTTTGGATCACTATGTGTAGAGAGTACGCGAACGGATTCAGGGCCACAGTGGCCTAGGTACAACTAAAGAGCTATAGACCAATGAAGTGGGGTCATTTGTAAAGGTTTGGTCATGACTCCATGTGGTAAGCTTGGTAGTAGCGGTAGTTGTACAAGTTGAACTCCGTCACTACTTCGATGGGTCTAGTGATCGAAGTGGTAGATATCGTATGCTTTACGCACTGAGTGAGAGATGTGAGGATGGTTGCTATGTTTGATTTGTTTGCCATCATTATGACATGCACACCCCCACCCCCGTTATCTTTACACCATTTATTCAGTGGCACCTTAGAGTATTGTATGGTATGTAGTGCTAACTCTTTGGGTGTAGGTCCAGGTTCAGGTATGGTTTAGCATACCTGTTATTGCTCTGTTTAGCTGCTTATCGCTCATACCAGACTTTTTGTCTGACCCGGTGTTTTATGCATCTTCTTATTACTCTGGTGCTCTAACGAGCAGACTAGAGACAGGTTAGGTGGTATGCACGAGTAGCTGTACCAGAGATGAGCAGGAGGCTTCCACATATAATATATAGATATTCTCCCTGTGTCGCTGCTGGTCACTACTTTGGGCAGTAGTAGTGTACCTTTCCTTTCTTTTTGCTTTAGAGACTGTATTTTACAAAGTTGTAATAAGCTGTGTTTGAATTTCTGCTGCTCTGATAATGATGTTGATGTCTGTTTTAGCTATCAGCTTATGCACTGTCTCACCTGTTTTATGTCTAGTATATTATTATTATATTTTGTTCCATGCGCTGTGAGACATTCTACAGGTTTTTGATTAGTTCATTCTCCTCTTTCCTTTCTTTGGCGACTGTTCCGTGGTAGTTGGGCATGTGTACAGCGCACTTTCGGAGGAAATGCCGGCTGGTGCGGCGCGGGCCGTCACATTAACTTTATAAGTTAAAATTAAAGTCTCAGAATTCATATTCTTAGGGTTTTTTTCAAATTAGTTTTAAACCACATAATATTCACATATAATAATAGCAATTCATAACATTTGAATTTCCGAACAACTTATTTCCTCAAAACAATTCAAAACCAAATCCTTGGCAGTATTTCATCAGTTATAAACTCGAAAATGAACAGTGATGATGCCGTCGTCATCACCAGAATTATTTTCCAGTTATCAAAGTGAGTTCAATACTATATCATCTTCAAAACTTGTTTTCAAACATTTCCATTTTGAAATCACTTCAAAATATACTTCACTCTACTTGGAAAACATTTACAAATCTCCCAAGATTTTAAAATTCCTATATATTTAATCCAAAATTCAATTTCAAACACCTTTTCCAAATTTCTAGAGTTTAAATTCCAAATTTGCTTTAAATTCAGATTTATTTCATCTAAATTTATATATCACTCCTATACGAATTCTGATTGGTTATTTATATAACCATCTTTATTATAATCTTATTCGATTATAGTAGTTAACAGCAAATCCAATAAACGATAATAATTCAATATATATACATAAATATATATATATTTTCTATATATCAAAATATATTTTGGGAAAATTATTTCATTTACCCTCCTTTCAAAAATATAATGTGTCGGCTTATCGTATTTGAGCGTTTAGAAACCCCTATCGACTTCATGGTTCCCCGTCATCGTCCAGAATCCATAAGCTACTCAACCAATAAATCTCCGCATTATAAAACTATTTCTATATACTCTACAAATACACTCTCCCGTATACATACACTCAACTCAATCTAGGGTGTTACTGACCCCGTCTCTACTGAGTTATGCCACAGAGCCAAGGTAACCACTTAACCTTCATCTCTGATACCGCTGTAACGACCCAAGGATTTTTGACCCTGAAAATCAAAATGAACACCGTGTTGATTATTCAAGCATTGGAAATATCAGATCATTAATAGAAAGAAGTTAGAGGGTGGGAAATAGAAAGAAGATTAGAATAGAAGAATAAGAAGATCACAACAGATGAAATACGAATCTCACAGTGGAACGAATAAAATATATTACAACAATACTTTGAAATACAAAACTGTATTTGTACTTACATTCATCGTCATCAGAGTACATCATACAAATATCGCAGCGGAAATAGCTCTCTCTTTCTCTCTCTCTCTCTATATATATATGTATATATATATATATATATATACACGCACATATCCAACACTAAGGCATCCGACTCCAAGATCCGACGATGGTATCCGAAAAATCCCGACTATGCAAATTTGGGCACCCAAGAGTTTAAGGAAAACGAAACAAAATAAACTCTGGGTCATTCATGTGACTGGCGTAAGTAAACTCTAATCATTTCAGTTTAACTTTTCAAAAATCCTTTTCAAGGAAATAACAATCGTAAGACCGATCCACACATAAACATGGATGGTTTTCACCTTATGATAACCCAAAACATTTTCTAAAACAATATTATTTTGATATTATAATAGTGTATAATACAAGTACTTAGCAATCTAGCAGAACGCTTTCATCTCACATTCAACATATATAATATACAATCAAAACAGTGGGCTCTTATTGGTAAATAAATTTCCAACTCTGACAAGGTATGGGACCACCTTCCGATCAGTGTACTCTAGAAGTGATACACTGGAGTTCAACAAGAACATCTTGTAACTCAGTCACACATGACCGGCCATTCATTTCACTTCAATGTTCCGAATATATTATCACCTTATGGTTGGTATATCAACATAACCGTTCCCAGGAGATACAGAATTGAAAGAAATCACAAATATGAATATCCTCTAGATGGTGACAATATACCCTAATTGGGTGTCACCCACTTAGCCGTGCTGCCTGCCCGATTTCTGTCATTTCCCAGTTGATGAGGCTTGAGGTCGTAAAGTATCTCTAACAAGTCACATCTTCATTCACCTTGAATATCACATCGTCATACCCACCAAATCACAGATTGATTTCCCTAAAAATACTACGGGTATATAGAGCTAGGAGAAACGAGTTTCTCCGCCACCAACGTATATATGTTTGAAGCGATCAAATTACGCGATCTATTAGATATACTCTGTCTGACATTCGTCCATATACATTATCCTGGGACTGGACAAACCCAAAGGAATTTTTTGTAAATCCATCTTAGGCAATTTCTACCTAGGATTGCCAGAATAGCCCTTGCATAAACTTCGTCTTCAATTGTCTTTGATATATTTGATTTGAAATGATAATGCCCATAAGGAGGTGTTTTCAAATAATAAATCTGATCCCGACCTCTCCGTATTGACAACAGAAATGGTCAAAAAAATTGATAGTTGGTTATTTAACTATCAAAGGAAAACACGTGTACAAACAACGGTCGTATTACCAAATGGAAATCTTATCGATCAATCATAATTTCATTTCCCAATTTCCCATTTATTTCTTAAAAACTCGTTTTACTTCTCACGATTTTCTTGGAAAATGTTTCCGTATATTCACAACTCTTTATATTCCCCTATTTCGAAAGTACACGCTAATTACATTGGAAAACATTTCCATACCTCATTCATGCATCACCATCCATCAGTCCCTAGTAAGAGAACAAATCCCTAAGTATTAACCCCAAAGGCCGAAACCAACATCAGATCAGCACTCAGAAAGTTGTTCAACTTAATTAGTCTCTAATAAGTTTCTAATTTCCTTAACTCCTTTTAAATATGCAAAACGTTTGCTTTAAATCGTTATTCACTTAAAACGTGAATATTTTTCTTCTATGGAAATCTGGACTCATTTTATTAAATCAAATCTTGATTTAAATAACAAATATCATTACAGTTTAAAATCCCACTTATCTGGTTATTTTATAAACACATACTTCATATTTCATTTCATAAACTCATTTTATAAGTTATAACTAGGATGAGACCCGTGCTTTGCACACGGGAGGTTGGTGGTGCAAATCGACTTTAAGTTATAACTTAAATCTCGATTTCCTATTCGATAACAAATCCAAATATTAATTATCTCTTTAAATCCTGAAATTTCATTATATATATATATAATTTATAAGAATAAATCATCTTCATATTATTCGACATAGTCGAATTATAATTATAGATCCTTACGGATTAATTTCAATCCTATTTCATTTCGAACATCGAAATACTTCCATCGCTTTCCCTTGAAAACAAACCCCAATTCCCTTTTAGTTTATTATTAGATTTATATTCCAAATTTATTTAATAGTCATTATTTCATCCCATTTATAGTCATCTTTATTAAATCAAATCACTTGTTTTAATATAATTAAAACAACTTGTTATATTCTAGCCTAAATCGAAATTTCATTTTTAATTTAAATAGATTATCCTTTTTAAAATCAAAATTCATTTTCCCATATATTTGAATATGGTTTACGGTATTTAAATGCCATTTATTTCAGGTCAATGTTATTCAAACATCCCAATCACAAAATAATCAATCACGAATTATTTATCACTTTACATAATACAGTATATGAAAAACAACAATAATTGTTGAGGAATCTAGCCGGATTCCTCCAACCTGTTTCCCTACATTTACAAATGTTAATCAACATGAATAATAACATTTTCAAACTAAATCTGATATAAAATAATAAATATAATCTGTATTAAATTAACGACGTATATGTGTAACTATATATATATATATATATCAACTAATTTATTAGCAAATCATCCAACCAACCATCACACACTGCATTCAATCATTTTTATCAATAATAAGTAACATTTATAAAATTATAGAACTGGACAGAGTTAGTGAGTTTACTCACCTTTGTCGTTAACCATTGAATAACGGTCAACGTTCGATAAATTGTATCAGTCATTTAATTTCATAAAAATTCTCAACTAGCTCCAAATGGTTCTAAAGCAGTTCCATTGCGTACCCTGCGATGTTACGATCCCAACAGACTCTGTTTTGTCGAACTCCGACAACGAGTGAAAAAGATATCACGTTATCAAGTTCTTACGGTATTAAAATTAAACTTTAATTCATTATCCCTTTTTGGGCCTTACCATATTCAGCCCATCTCCTTAGTCCACCTGCTTTCCGTTTTCCACAAAAGAACTTAGAACACCGCCCCCTTTTTCCTGCAATTCCACATTGGTTTTCTCCGTTTTTCCATTTTTTTCTTTTGGCCTTACTGTTTTTAAAATTGGCCCAGTCCAGTCTGTTTCAAACCCAAGACCCATGCCCTTGTATTACTTCTTCCTGTTTGAACTCAAACCACTACTCCTCACGTCCATGGCCATAACGTGTTTATATTTTTATTTTATTTTTGAATGCTTTTGGAAAACTCTCCTTACATGCAATTCACGTTAGACTTTCCCCTCCCCACAACGCATGCATAATACGCCAGTTCTCCTCATATTATCTGCTCCAACCCGCACCCCACAAATAACCCCTAGCCAACTTTAAACTCAACGTTTCCTACATGCAATTTCATCTCTATATTATTCATACAACTGCTAAAATAATAACAACTATTTATCATTTCATGTAATGTAGGGTACCTCTTCATACCGAACATATAGAACTCACACGCGCTCTTTTATTTCCTTCCTAGCATGTACTCAAGTAACGCCACTTGCATGCAGGCAACACTACCCTCTTTTCCCCATCTTCACATTTCCGCAAGCAACCGTTGCGTGGAAACCCCCTCCCCCTCCCTCTCTATTAATGCGAGTTACGGTCATTAAAGAAAAACCACAACAGTCCTTCCCAAACCTTCCTGTTACGAAAATTCAGCTCCTCATATATCCACATTCACCATTCCAAATGCAAGCTGCTCTTAAATGGTTCCATGCGTGCTCCACATACGCTAGAGATGCTCACCAATAGTTTACACAGTAGCCAGAAAACAGGTATGAATTCCTTGCATATTGTCCAATATTTTGGGTTTTCATGTTTTTTTAAGTGGACGGTTTACTTTTGTTTTGACTGGAAGATGGATGGTGCGCGGCTTTAATTCCTCTGAAGCCAAAACAAAAATGGAACTATGATGTCTCCTATATATAGCCTAGATTTCTTTACTGCTAAGGAACTAAGATTGTACATAACTATTTAATACATAAACTTGCTTCTATGCTAAGGAAGGGAT
The DNA here is from genome assembly GCA_030737875.1 of Allium sativum. Taxonomy (NCBI): domain Eukaryota; kingdom Viridiplantae; phylum Streptophyta; class Magnoliopsida; order Asparagales; family Amaryllidaceae; genus Allium; species Allium sativum. Next base: position 44,307,717 of record CM060913.1, read on the forward strand.
GGTGAAAAGAACTGGAAAGGTGCAGAAGGTAACATGCAAATGTCAATGTCTGTGAAGGAAGAGACATGTGTAAAATCAAGTTGTGACTAGTCCGCTAAGCATAGTTCTAGTCCAAGCACATACAACGTGGTACATATTATATATTTTAAAAGTTTGGTGTACTCCATTACATAAAACCCTATTCACTACGGACTACTACCAACAAAAATAAAAATATCGTCGGGACAGGCAAGGTGCCACGATTCCAAAATTATAATAATATAGAAAAGTTAGCTTATTCGGTGAAGTCCCAGAAAGCTGGTTTAGGACGTAAAATATTTCAAACAAAAAGTTGTTTATTTTATGAATTAAAAATTACAGTAAAATTCCAAAAAATAAATTAAGTGTACGTCTCAAATATCTTGTCCAAATTCGAAACGGATACTTAATTAAAATTAAATAACTGTTATGGCTTATAAACGATTCCATGGCAACTATTTGAAAAATCTGATTTTGGACATAACTTACAATCTATAAGACGAAATCATAATTTTTCACTTACATTAGCAAAATATAGTTTATTAGATTCCAACATTTCTTGTTGCAAAGAAATCCGATTTAAAACGAATTATGTATATTCAGTTGAAGTCCAAAACCCAATATTACGAAATACTGCTACGTTACGAGCTCGAATATAATTTATATTATAATTTATATGTTCAAATGCCGTTTAAATTAATAAATTAGTTATTGTTAGCCTACTTTGTGAACTAGGCAACACAAAGTCAAGAAACCAAACATTGAAGGGTATTTTTAAGTATAAGACTTCGGTTCGGATTGGAGGAAAACACTACAATTCAGATTGATAGCTACAGTTGTTCGGGTCGGGTCAGAGCAACATATCGGTTCGGATCGGATAGAGACTTCTGTTCGGATCGGTGATCTCTTACTGAGTAGATTGGTAAGGCATATCTAATCGGATCGGAAGACAACTAAATCTCGAATGGATCGGAACGCCATCTGCTTGCCACAACAATGGAGCGGAGCGGAATAGGTTAGAGAAGGAGAGTCGCGCCCTAACCAATCCGGTTCGGATCGGGTATCCCGATCCGAACCCCTTATCTGCACATCTCCGACCCGCACCCATGATCCATGTTATTCTCCTGCAAAAGCGCCTGGATATCCGGACCGGTTATGACCAGTTCATACCCATAACGTCCTTCCCTTTGATGCGTTGTCAACATGATGGTTCATCCGAACCCGAAGAGAATGCGATGGATGACACGTGGCCCGACCCGGATCAAGTCTCAAGTAAATTCACACCTATAAATACCCCGTCTGGAGACAAAGAGAAGGATCTTTTTTCAGCACTTAGAGAATTCAATCACCTCCATCATCCGAACTCCATTACTCCCGGAGAATCCAAATCATCTTTCATTTCTTGTTTTAGTCAATTGAGTGAACAAAAGTGAGTTGTGAGTGAATCTTACATTGTATTTGCAACTGAATTATTGAATATAGTGAAAAATAAGTGGACGTAGGCATTTGTTCGCCGAACCACTATAAATCCTGCGTGTTCATTTTTATTTTTATCTCATTTTATCTTGTTTCAAATCAATTTGGGTGTTAGAACCACTTTTGGGTCTAACATTTTGGTGCTTTCACTGAGAATCCTCATCTAAATTCTTTATTTTCCGGGATCTCTTTCTACTTTTTGGACCGTTGAGTTCAAAGAAGTGAATCCTTAAGTTTCTTCGCTTTTTTATATTCGTTGAAGTAATTGTCAAAGACTCATGGCCAAAGGAAAAGGCAAGGAAGTTCAGTCTGTTCGAGGAAATGGAGCTGGCGAAGATCAGCAAAATGCTGTAGTAACAAGGTCTCGGGGGCAGAGTTCAGCAGCAGGAAGAATCAATGCAGGAAATCCGAACCGACAGCAAGGGGAGAGCTCCGATCCGATCCGGGTAGGAGACTCTGAAGCAGTGTACTCCCCCAATCTGAACCGACCCGAGCTGCTCGCTGCACACCGATCCGACAAGGCACCCCAGCTCCGATCCGACCCGACTTCCTACCTCCGATCCGACCCGATGCTTGGTGAAGCTGGAACCTCTACTCGAGTCCCTACGAATGCTCCAATTCCAGCTGCCAGGGTTGGTGATCAGGTCAATCCATCTGCGCCCATCACTCAAGGAGATTTCTCGCGCTTGCTTGATATGCTTGAGAGCACGAGGGAGGCCATGAAAGTTCACGAGCGCACTAATCTCATGATGCAGGAAAATATGAGGCTCATGAGTCGGGAGATCAGTGAGCTCCGTCGACAGAGAACTCCATCACCGGTTCGTCACACACCAGTAGATCAATCTTCATCTTCCGAGGAAGAGAGGCCCCGTGAACGGAGGCCCCTCGAACGACCTCAGAATGTGGAGCAGCTGACATTTGGATCTTTGGGATCTCGCGAGGATATCGCACGAGCATTAGGAAACGATGACCCTACTCGGGGGCAAAGACTCTAGTCCCCTCTTCCCGAGATCGACCGGGAACGCAGGGAACGGAATCGAGCAGAGGCAGCTCGAAGAAGAAGGGCATCTCCTGAGCAAGAGCCCAGAAGGAACTCGGATACTAGGGCCAGGGAACCTGAGCAGCCCCTAACTAGTGCTGATGTACAGGCAATGGTTCGCCGAATTATGTCCGAGAGCCGGAATTATACAAATGAAGACTATGGCATTGAGCGAAGCCATACTCCCTTCACCGATGATATCCTCGACTTCCAGTTTCCCCGACGCTTTAACTTGCCACAGATGGACAAGTATAACGGAAGGACTGATCCGGGACAGCATTTGATGCGGTATTCGTGGCTCATGAACGCCGCTGCTGCCCCTGATGAAGTGAAGTGCAAAGCATTCCCAATCTACCTAGAAGATGTGGCATTGTTCTGGTTTAACCGACTTCCTCCTCGTTCAATTTCTAATTACAAAGAACTAAGCAAGCGTTTCATGAACCAGTTCCGACTACATGCCCGAAAGTCCAAAAGTGTTATTGAATTATCGAGAATCAAACAGGCACCAGGAGAATCTTTAAGGGCATATCTTGATCGTTTTAACCAAGCTGTAACTGAGGTCAGTGACCCGCATGAGCCCACTATTCTGATGGCATTGAAGGAAGGAGTTGATCCTGAATCTGAGTTTGGAGACTACCTTTCTGGGAAGACACCCCCCACAAGGGAGATATTCTACGAAAAAGCCGATATTTATTTAAGGCGAGAGGAGGCCAGGGCAAATCGAAAGAGAAAGTCTGAGACGGCTTCAAAGGAGAATGTGCAGAGTAATATCGCCGTGAAGCAGTCGGGGGAGAATTCTGGCAAGATTGAAGTAAATGTAGGAAACAAGGGTGGAAATAGCAATACTGGAAGTGGAGGAAACAACAACAATAACCGTAATTCGAGCGGTAATAGAAGAAACAGAAATAGGGGAAGTGACCCTAATAAAAGACCCCAATTCCAGAACTATGAGAACTATACACCATTGAATGACACCCTGGAAAATATTTACCTGGATACGTACAATGTGTTGCAGTACAAAAGACCGCCACCTCGTGATTCGACCGAGAAAGAAATGGCGACAGGGAAATTGTGCTTGTTTCATGGAACTCATGGACATTCGACCAATGAATGTCGGCATTTGAGGGATGTAATTGAAAAGCTGCTGCGTGAAGGAAAGTTGGATGAGTACAAGGTTGCCCCGAGAGACAGGGGGCAAAGTGAGCAGGCTCCAAAACAGATTCTACCTGCTCCCAAGCCTACAGCGCAGCAGAAAGGTAAAGGAATTGTCATCAACTCCATTATAGGCGGACCTCACCCGGCAATCCGAAGTTTTAGGTCAATGGACCAATATGTGAATGCTGCCAAGCATCTAGATGTGAATGAAGGTGACGATTTGGAAGATGTCGCCCCCATAAAACAACAGAAGACCATGTTCGACGACGTGGTATTTCGAAGCCGAGACAATATTGGGATTCAATCACCCACCAATGATCCATTGGTTATTACTACCACCATTGGGCCGGCCTTGGTCCATAAGGTATTAGTAGACAACGGAAGTTCCGTTAATATTTTGTTCAAGAAGTCATTTGATCAGATGAAGCTTGAGCCCGAAGATCTGAAACCTTGTGAAGGATGGAATAGAGGCTTTAACGGAGCGACGACAGCTCCCATGGAATATATAGAGTTGCCCGTGACCCTGGGGCAAGGAGAACGTAGAAGAGTGCGAATGCTTCAGTTCGTAGTACTGGACGTAGATTCGCCTTACAACGCGTTTTTGGGGAGACCTGCCCTCGCTGAATTTAGAGTTTGTATCGCCCCTTGGTGTCTGTTACTTAAGTTCCCAACCGAAGCCGGAACTGGAGTAATGAGAGGGGATCAGGTTTCCGGACGAGCCTGCTATGTGGCCGAGTTAAAAATGTTGATGAAAGGACTCGACGTTGAGAGTTGGGATGCCTCGTCTCCCCCAAAAGGGGACTCGGCATAGCAATTAGAGAAATTGACCCCAAAGGAGTTGCCCAAAGGAACACCTGAAGACCTGGATCCTAGAAAAGACGAGGAACCAGAGGCTAGGAATGCAACTCCTAATGAAGCGACCGTGGAAATTCCCATTGATGAAGCTGATCCGACAAAAGTTTTGAAAATTGGTTCTCAATTGGATCCACGTCGAGCTAAAGAACTGACGGACTTCTTGAAGGCAAACTTAGATGTGTTCGTCTGGAACCATGCTGACATGTGTGGGATATCACCTTCCATTATAAGTCACAAATTGAATGTAAATCCGAAGCATCCGCCTGTGAAGCAAAAGAGACGCATGCTGGGCCCAGAGAGGTCGGCTGCTCTCAAAGAGGAAGTAGAGAAGTTGAAGCAGAATGGATTTATTCGAGATTCGACTTATCCCGACTGGATATCGAATCCCGTCTTAGTAAAGAAGCCAAACGGAAAGTGGCAGACTTGCATTGACTTTTCAGATTTAAATAAAGCTTGCCCGAAAGATAGTTTCCCACTTCCCAGGATTGACCAGCTTGTAGACTTGACAGCAGGTCATGAACTTCTTTCTTTCATGGACGCATATTCTGGATACAACCGAATTCCTATGCACGTACCAGACCAAGAACATACGAGTTTCATTACGAATTTGGGGCTATATTGCTATGTTGTAATGCCATTCGGGTTAAAAAACGCTGGAGCTACTTATCAGCGCTTGGTAAATAGAATGTTTTATGATCAAATAGGAAAAACTATGGAAGTTTATGTAGATGATATGCTTGTTAAATCAAAGCAGTCTTCCAGCCATACGCAAGACTTAGCGGAAATGTTTAGTATCTTGCGAAAGTACCGTATGAAATTGAATCCTTTAAAATGTTCATTTGGAGTGGCGTCGGGAAAGTTCCTTGGCTTCATTGTGAGTTCCCGAGGAATTGAAATCAACCCTAGCCAGATAGCAGCGATTAGAAACATCGAAGAACCGAGGAGAATTAAAGACGTCCAAAGTCTGGCAGGGAAGGTAGCGGCGCTGAGTAGATTCATCTCCAAAGCCACCGATAAATGTGTTCCGTTTTTTGATTTAATAAAAAGGGGAAAGAAGAACTTCCAATGGACTCCTGATTGTGTTGAGGCCTTTCAAAATCTGTTAGAGCTGCTAGAGAAACCGCCAATTTTATCAAAGCCCGTAGATCACGAAGAATTATTTGTTTATTTGGCAGTCTCGGCTCACGCTGTCAGCACAGCCCTGGTTCGAGAAGAAGACAAAGTACAAAGGCCGGTGTACTATGTGAGTAAGAAATTAGCAGCGGCAGAGCGCAACTACCCAAAAATTGAGAAGCTCGCTTACAGCCTCCTGATCGCGTCCCGAAAGCTTCGTCATTATTTCCAAGCTCATCCAATAACCATATACACTGACCAGCCCTTAAGGCAGGTGTTGCAGAGACCCGAAGCATCAGGGAGGTTGATCAAATGGAACATAGAACTAAGTCAGTTTGATTTGAATTTTCAACCTCGAAAGTCGATCAGGGGGCAAGCCCTAGCAGACTTTATTGCGGAGTTCACCATTCCAGAAGAGGAAATAATCAATGACCGAGTGGTTAAATCCGAGGATGAGATAGAGATGAATCCGTGGAAATTATATACAGATGGAGCTAAGAATGACCGAAGGTCCGGAGCTGGAATTGTCTTAGTTACTCCCGAGGGGCGGTCGCTATATTACGCCCTGCGATTAGAATTTTCGGCAACTAACAATGATTCCGAATATGAAGCCCTGATTGCCGGGCTGAAACTTGCTAAAGACCTTGGAGTAAAAATGTTAGATGTATTCTGCGACTCTAAAATTGTTGTTTGCCAAGTGCGAGAGGAATTTGCGGCTCGAGGACCTCGGCTTATCGCCTACCTCAAGAAAGTGAAAGAGCTATTGAATAGCTTAGAGCGGTACAACATAACACATATTCCCAGAGTTGAAAACCAGAAAGCGGATAGACTGGCAAAACTGGCTAGTTCCAACAATCCAGAAGAGACTGAGGTAATTCCAATTGAAACGTTGGAGTCGCCAAGCTTTGAGTCAATGGAAATTGAATTCGCTTTTGAAGTGGAACCAGAGAAGGAGTCATGGATGACTCCAATTAAGAATTTTCTTAAGAATGGGACACTTCCATCGAAGAAGAGTGAGAAAAGAGCTGTAGTTCGCAAAGCTACCAGATATGTTATACAAGACGATACTCTCTATAGACAAGGATTTTCTATGCCCCTGTTACGATGTATCGCACACGACGACATCAAGCGTGTACTAAGAGAAGTACACGAAGGTGAGTGTGGAGATCATACAGGAGGTCAAACTTTAGCAAAGAAAATATTGCGGTACGGATACTTCTGGCCTACGATCAACAAAGATGCAGCTGATTATTCACGACGCTGCGATAAGTGCCAGAGATTCGCCAAAATCCCCAGGGCACCGTCAACCCAGCTTAAATCGATGGTGAGTCCTTGGCCATTTGCCACATGGGGAATTATATCATTGGAGTTTTACCAATTGCTAAAGGAGGAGCTAAGTATGCAATAGTAGTTGTGGACTATTTTATGAAATGGGTGGAAGCTGAGCCCTTGACCAAGATCACAACAAGAAAGGTGATAAGTTTTGTGGTCAGAAATATTATATGCCGATTCGGGATTCCAAGGACGATCATAACTGACAACGGAACCCAGTTTGATAGTACTGAATTCAGAAATTTCTGTCAGAAGTATAATATAGACAAGCGATATACTGCAGTTGCCTATCCGCAATCGAATGGACAAGTAGAGGCAATAAACAAAGTTATAAAATCCATCCTCAAGAAACGGTTGGAGCGTGCAAAGGCAAGATGGGTTGACGAATTGCCCCTAGCTTTGTGGGCATATCGAACAACATTTAAAACGGCTACTGGTCATACCCCTTTCTCTCTCTCTCTTTGGCTCAGAAGCAGTAATTCCAGTTGAACTGGAAGTTCCTTCCCACAGGGTGACGTATTATGACCCGATGACGAATCAGGAACTTTTACTTGAGTCTCTTGATGAAGTCGAAGAGAAAAGGGACGAAGCAGACTTGCGTGCAGCAAGACATCGGCGTCAGATGGCACGCTATTATGACAAAAAAGTTCGCCTCAGAACTTTTGAACCAGGAGATTTGGTGCTAAAGAGAGTTTTTCCATCCCTTCCTCACCTCGGCCCAAAATGGGAAGGACCCTTTGTCATCCAATGGAAACTTGAAAAAGGAACCTTCAAGTTAACGACCGTAGATGGCGAAGAAGTCCCTCAAGCATGGAATGCCCAACACTTAATGCGATATTTGGATTAGAAATGCTATACTTTTTGTTATTTTTCCTGTGAACTCTGTAATAAGGCACGCCTTGCCTTGGGAAAATCTGATGATATGAATAAAGGACTATAAAGTGGATGTAGGCTACGACTTAGCTGAACCACTATAAAAATATTGTGTGTTATTTACTTTTATGCGTTTACATTCATCAGTTATTCTGTTGTAATTATAAAATACAGGATAACTCAGAGCCTAAAAAAGGTTGAAAACAGTTTGGACATAAAAAGAAGCACAATGATTATTTGTGCAATAAGACGTAAAAGAATGAGAAAACGACATTCTTAACTCTAACTCTCCAGAGAAAGAGAGAGAGTATAAAAGCGTCTCTGACTGAGCGCTGAAAAAGAAATTCTCTTCTTAACTCTAACTCTCCAGAGAAAGAGAGAGAGTATAAAAGCGTCTCCGACTGAGCGCTGAAAAAGAAATTCTCCTCCTAACTCTAACTTTCCAGAGAGAAAGAGAGTATAAAGGCGTCTCCGACTGAGCGCCGAGAAAGAAGTATTTCCCCGTTGAACGACCGGGGAATAAACAAATGACCGAACTCGAACTCTGACTCTCAAGAGAAAGAGGGAGAGTATAAAAGAAATGCCAGGAAAAACAACAGGTATTGACGACACAGGAAGTGCTATCCCGTCAGAGAATTGGGAGCATTCAGATTGCTAGGTTAAGCATTGAATAAATTGTGGAAATAAACTGGGGACACATATGCATACACATATTTCCCCCATCCACAATTTCGTTTCATAACTATAGACATGCATTTTTACATAAGTGCAGAACTACTAACAAATAAACATTGCAAAAAGTGAATTATTTTTATTTACAAATGAATGAATTTGTACAGGGAAATAGCTAAAAAAGAAAGTGCGGAAGCTGCTTTTGTAGCAGCACTTATTGGTTCACAAAGATGCTAAAAAGATACAGGGGAACCCACTATTTAGGCTTGGAATGAGCCTTAGATTTTTTGGCAGCTTTCTCTGCATCCTTTGCTTCCTTCTCGGCTTCAGTCAAGATTCGTTTTGATTTCTTTTTCCCTGAAGATGTGGTACTGGAGCCAGCAGACTTCTTCCCGGAGGGCGGGGCACTGGAATCAAGAGAAGATTTTTTAGCAAGTTCTTCGGTAATAGATCTAGTTGAGAGCTTAACAACTAACCTTGAACTTGCATCCACAACTGCGAGGGGCTTGAGGACCTCAGGGTCTAGTTCTTCGGCCTTTAATTGCAAGCGCTTTTCTTGATCAGCGTTCATGGCAGCCAAGGTAACGTCATCAGCGCTTTTCGATTCCCCAGTTATTGCAACCTCCGGTTCCTCATCATGCCCCTCGTCTCCTCCGTCGTCTTTTAAAGCTGCAATCATTTCTTCATCATGGGGAGTGGTGACCTTAGTTGGCTCACTTCCTTCCCCCAAGTCTATGGAAGCAGCCTTGTCTTCCCCTTCTTTGACCCTATCAGCGGGCTTCGTCCCAGCGACAGCTCCTTGAGCTACATCTGTCTTTGCGGATGATTCAACACCTACAGAATGAGAAACATCGGTTATCAACTCAGGCGAAAGCAAAGGGTTTCTCATCGAACGTTCAATCACGTAGCCAAAGGTAGTAGTAGCCTTGGCAAATTGAGGAGAAAAGATAGGAATACCTTCTGAAGACTTTTCAGCGGGGGTGACTACTACCTTTGGAGTTATTTCAGGAATGGGAGATAGCAAAGTTGTCCGGGGAATTCCCGGGTTTTCGGGATCATACCCTTCTACTTCGGGAGTTGCAGGAGCAGAAGAAGAGGAGCCAGCTTCGGGAATGGTTTTTTGTTTAGACTTCCGTCTCTCTTCTTCCATAGCCTCAGCGATGAGGCGGCGCCCTTCAGCTAGACGCTCCGGTTCATCATCTCTCAAGTATTTCTCCATCAGTTTATCTTCATCAAGGGAATCGACCTTAAGTTCTTCTTTTTCCCACTCAACAATTTGATTCCATACTTGAACCAGAGTGGACGGATAGTCCTCGATCCAAGAAATGTTTCGACGACGAATAATGTGTGCGAAGAATTCAATCATTAGCTCGCCGAAGCCCTGAATATCAGCCTCCGCCTCTGATAGTTGCTTGCGGGTTTCCTCCGCAGATTTAATAGCACATTCCACATTGCCCTCGGCCAGAGCAGCCCTGTTCTCTGCCTCCAACAATTTTGAAGCCAAGTCAGCGTTCTTCTTTTCTAATTCAGCACTCCTCTTCGCTAACTCGGCGTTTTTCTGCTCAAGCTCAGCATAAGCAAGGCGTGTCTTAGCAGCCTCTGATTTGGCCTCGTCAGCTTGCTTCTTCAACTCAGAACGCTCCTGAGTGTGGGATTCAAGCAAGTCATGATAGCGTTTTTGCGTGTCCTCAAACTGTTGTTTGAAATTAGAAGCGTTCTTTTGAGCGACAGCTAGTTGAGCTTGAGTGTCTTCCAAATCTTTTCCTAGGTTTTTAGAGCCTTGGCATCCTCCTCCGCGGTCTTTTGCATTGAATCAGTATTTGTCATTAGAGTGCGGATGATTCTAGAAAGATTGCGGGAATACTTGAACATCTCGGTATATTGTTTTTCCACCAAATCAATCTTTGCTTTGGCCTCATCTTCCCAATTAGATGAAATAGGTTCAAGGGCATGCAAAAAGGTCAGAGTTTCGAAGTAGTGTTCGGGAAATTGCTCTTTCAAATATGCCCGTTTTATTGCAGTTCCCGCATCTGGTGGAGGAGGAGTGAGGATTGTTAATTCAGTGTCCCTTCCTGAAGAGGATTCTGTAGTACCTTTGTCTGTCCTAGGTCGTTTAGTAGCAGGGACTTTTTGCTTACTTCGAGACCCGGTTTCCTTTGGAGGAGTTTTCTCTCTACTCCGCTTTTCATGGGAGGAAGTGGAGTCCTTAGATGGTGGTCTATCCTCCTCCCTGCGACCTTGATAGCTCTTGTATTTCTCTTGTTCCGGTCGAACTGGTGAGCGGGAGCGTGAGGGCCGAGATCGATAGGGATCATAAGGTCCTCTCTCCTCCCTACCACGATCATCCCGGCGATCATACTCGACATCCTGAGGAGGATTGGACATGCTGCGACGAAGCTTTCTTATATCATAATAGGATCGAGACATTGTACCTGCACGATAAAATAAACGAAGTTTAGAATCAATGGATTCATGGAGAAAGAAGTGCAATGAATGCTAATGCTGTGGTGTAAAGTGCATCCTAAGTGGTGTGTGTCCCCCCAACCAACCCGAGTCTGAAGCTAGACTGGTGCGGGCAGGCTCTTTGGCCTTAGCGGGAGTAGTTTCTTCAGAAGAGGTGAAGACTAAAGGGTCCTTCCTGAAATCCTCTGAAGTATATATAGTCTCAGGTAAGGTGAGATCCCCCAAACCCTGAAATATGTGCTCATCAGTGCTAGGAACATCCCCTTCGGAAGCATGAAGTGGCGACTCTTGGGAAGATTTTGACTTGTCTAGAGAAGTAGTTTCCTCGAGGGCAATATACCCTTCACGATGTTTTTCGGCCAGATTAGCTAGTTCATCATCTTGTGTGGAAGAGGGAGAAGGTGAAGTTTGGAGAGGAGCTGTAGGAATTCCCGAGCCTTCTCCTATCTCTGGAACTGTTTCCACTGGAGGAATGTATGCATAAGGGACCGTCCCATGACCGATGCTACGGAAAACGGATAGCAGCCCGTGAAAGTGAAGGTATTCATCTTTAAGGACCTCGTCGATAGTCAGGAATTTTTGATCGCCATTAAGAAGACGGTGCATCCGATCAAAGAACACCTGATCTGATATCTGTTTGGGATTGTCGACTGCAAACAAAAAGGAAAACAAGTCAGGGTGATGATTCAAGTGTACAGAGTCCGGGTTCAAAAAATCAACGCTTTACTTGATTTTGTCCATCTCCTGGCGCATCCAGACTGTTGCTTTATATAGAACCATTCTAGTCTGGAATCCCCAGCTTTACTGCTAAATGGTGCAGAGATTATCTTTCTCTTTGGGACTGATTCAAAGTAGCAGAAGGATGGAGTCTCTCGAGTCCGATGCTTGAAATTATAAAAGAAATGAACGTCATCGAACGTGAGCTCTAGGCCTAGGATTTCACGATATGCTATGTACAAGGTGTGCAAATAGGCATATGAATTGGGATGCAACTGCATGGGGGCAATCCGCATTTGTCTTAAGAAATCAACAATGAAAGGAGAGAATGGAGGAATGGCGCCGACCATGCACATCAATCGAGTGACCGTCATGTATCCTTCTGGAGGGTTGTGGGGACGGTCAGAGCGTGAGGGCACTAGGGTGTCCCTTTTCATTATTCCATACTTTAAGCAAATTCGAACAAGTCGGTCGTTGTCTATTGTCGATTCTACGGAATCTGGAGGTGACTCCAATATAATGGCTGAGTCAAATTCATCGGGTGCTCGATTGTCACCAATCCATCCTTCCTCCTCAAAGCCCAGGGAAACTTCATTCTCTGAAGACACTTCGTCGCTTTCCCGATGACCAACTCCGTAATCCGGACCTTCAGTGTCCCATTCTGGATCAGACGAAGAATATATATCCTCAAGAGTGGTTTTGTTGGAAGTTTCCGGGGCTTCTTTCCTCTCAGCAAGACGGGAAGAGCGTCTGGGCCTCATTGTCATGGAACTATTGAAGAAGCAATAGCACGGATTAGAGTAAATTATCCCGTGCCCCCCTTTGTGTATGTGTGTGAACTAAAGTGTGTGCAGCAAATGTGGGAAATGCAAAATAAAAGTACAGCAATGTAAGACGAAGCTTTGAAGAGAAAGTGATAGTCAGAGTTGTTCTTAATTCTCATTTATGTTCGCAGGGCACTATCCTAACTGTCCGCGAAGTTATTGTCTAGAGTAAATGTTAGTTGAATTAGTTGGGTAGTCTTTGTGTGCCAAGTTTGATACGTTCGGTTCGGTTCGGATATGCATATGATAATTGGCTCAATACAAATACAGATATAGGGTCGGTTCGGATGCTTCATTAAAGCAAGATCAGTTCAAGGCAAGGGAGACAATGGGTTCGGATAAAGGATTGATCTGATCGGATCGGGTGACCTGATCCGAACCGAACCAGCATCACTTAACCAGTCCATTTACTTCAACCCCTTATCCCATTCTCTTCTCCGACCCGAACCGACATTTTCCTTCCTTCCCGTCTTTCTAAAGTATGCAACCCGAACCGATCCCCTTTCCTTCTCCTTCCTTTCTGCTCCTTCGTCTCCTACCCGAACCAACTCCAATTTGTCATCACACTCTTCATCTTCTTCCTCTTTCTCCCCACTCACAAACAAATCCATTCTATCACCAAAGCTCCAGTTGAGGACAAATATTTGCCCTCTCCATCCTATCAGCGCCTCGAAGTGATGGCGGATCCACCAGTAACGACGTGGAGTTCAAGCAAAGCCCCGTGGCTAAACCATCCCAATCAACCACGAATTGAAATCAAGAGCAGTTACAACGAAGTTATTCGAGATTAAAAAAAGCTACCTATATGTTTGATTTGAGAAATCTACAAGGAATAGTTTCAGGATATTGGAGTTTCTGAAGTTTTCGATACTAGGGTTTGGAAGCGGCGGCAGAAAAGAAGAAGAAAAGAAAGAAGACGGTGGTGGATTTATATAAGGGGTGGTGTTGACTCCTCATATTCCTATTCTTTCTCACCCGCTCGAACCGGAGTGAAGGCCCAGTAGCACAACTCTGCCTGAAGGCCCAATGTCCAAGAACCAAATCCACGAAAACGCATCGGATCGGAATCCGAACCGATTAAATTTCACACATTAATTTAGCATCCGACTCAAATTGAGTTCAAAAGAGAGATAAAAGAAAAGCATACCCGAGAGAAGCACTATGTGTCGTGAAGAACTTCCTAACTTAAATCAAAAGTGAAGAAAATGAATCAAACATTTCATGACATATATATAGGCGATAAGAGACATGGTTTCTTGGAGCAACGCATCTCCACAAACGAATAGAAATGACTTTCTGAAGATTCAATTTCAAGGACTAGTATTCGAACAACATCAAAGCACGCTTCATCTCCAACAGAAGCATCCTTTGAGGGGGCAAAATGTTAGCCTACTTTGTGAACTAGGCAACACAAAGTCAAGAAACCAAACATTGAAGGGTATTTTTAAGTATAAGACTTCGGTTCGGATTGGAGGAAAACACTACAATTCAGATTGATAGCTACAGTTGTTCGGGTCGGGTCAGAGCAACATATCGGTTCGGATCGGATAGAGACTTCTGTTCGGATCGGTGATCTCTTACTGAGTAGATTGGTAAGGCATATCTAATCGGATCGGAAGGCAACTAAATCTCGAATGGATCGGAAAGCCATCTGCTTGCCACAACAATGGAGCGGAGCGGAATAGGTTAGAGAAGGAGAGTCGCGCCCAAACCAATCCGGTTCGGATCGGGTATCCCGATCCGAACCCCTTATCTGCACGTCTCCGACCCGCACCCATGATCCATGTTATTCTCCTGCAAAAGCGCCTGGATATCCGGACCGGTTATGACCAGTTCATACCCATAACGTCCTTCCCTTTGATGCGTTGTCAACATGATGGTTCATCCGAACCCGAAGAGAATGCGATGGATGACACGTGGCCCGACCCGGATCAAGTCTCAAGTAAATTCACACCTATAAATACCCCGTCTGGAGACAAAGAGAAGGATCTTTTTTCAGCACTTAGAGAATTCAATCACCTCCATCATCCGAACTCCATTACTCCCGGAGAATCCAAATCATCTTTCATTTCTTGTTTTAGTCAATTGAGTGAACAAAAGTGAGTTGTGAGTGAATCTTACATTGTATTTGCAACTGAATTATTGAATATAGTGAAAAATAAGTGGACGTAGGCATTTGTTCGCCGAACCACTGTAAATCCTGCGTGTTCATTTTTATTTTTATCTCATTTTATCTTATTTCAAATCAATTTGGGTGTTATAACCACTTTTGGGTCTAACAGTTATTATCATTCAATCCTGAACTGAATTAAATCTTTAAATTATCCAATTTACCCAATATTGCCAATTCAGCTATTTCCAACCAAAATTTAATTTATTATCCCATTATTTATATTAAATAAATATAAATCAGAATTATTTAATTCAAGCCAATTAAATTACAAAACCATTATTTAAATAATTAAATTAATTAATTATTATACCATTAAAAATACGGGTCGTTACAGAATTAGATTCGAACGTTTCTTATTTGAAAGAAATTCGACTTAAAACGAATCCTGTATAGTCGTTTAAAGTTCAAACTCAATATTACGAACTACCGCGATGTTATGAGCTCATTTATAATTATATTATAATTAATACATTCAATCTTCGTCTAATTAATATATTCGTTTTTATAACTCAAATATAAACTCAATTAAATATCTCATGTTATCCAATTCACACAACATTGCCAATTCAACTAATTCCGACCATTTCAGAATTTAAAATTATTATCCTACTATTTTATTTTATTTATATATTAAAAATATTTAATTCAAACCATTTAAATTATCAAACTATTATATTAAAATAATTAAATTAATTAATTATTAAATCGCTAAAAATCATGGATGCTACATCTATAAAGGCCCCTAAATCCGCACCCTTTTGAGCTGACAAATTACGACCCACATCCAACCCAAATTGCACGAAATTACAAATATTTAATAGAAAAAATTAGAGGATGAGAAGTAGAAAGAAAAAATGTTGGAAGAAGATAAAGAATAACAATACGTTGCCGGTTTTGTCTAGATTCAATTGGAAGAAGATAAAGAATCATAGAAACTAAATTATAATTCTGAGTGCCATAATAGTGTCCTCCTCTGCCGATTTTGTCCTCCATCTTCTCTCTCTCACATCGCCGGTTCATCCAGACTCCTCCTGATCTCAATCACCCGATGCTTCTTCTTGTTCACTCTCTCCACCTCCCCCATCTAAGCTATTACGAAGAACAAGTTGTCCAAGGATCATGTTGCCAAGAGCGCTTCCAGATCTGGTGGAGCTTCAGATCAAAATTCAATGTCTTTTGCCGCGCATCTGGATCTCGCCTCTACACTCGAATCTTTACCAGTGTTACCATTATTAGGACTCAATACTTCTCCACAAAGAAGTTCTGCACCTTACTTGCTGAAATGGATGCTGCTTCACAGTGGAATGAAGTCCATGTATCTGCTACCATAGGAATTGTTGACAATCGGGAAACTAAAGTGGTGCCTTCATCTATTGCTTCTATACCCAGCATCACCGCAATTCCGAAATGCTCTGCAACTGTTTGTGTAAATGCCTCAACCACTTCCACCACTAAGCCACAAATACACAAACAAAGACTGAATGCTTCTCTTCCAGATCTGAACAATAGCGTTTTGAATCAACCATATACTACAATGAATCCGCCTGTTCTTATGAAGTAGGTCAAGCCAACGTACTCGTCCTTATTAACTACACTTCCTCGCTGTGCTGGTAAATACTCCCCACGGGAATTCACCTTTGATCCTACTAACCCGTGTCCACCGGTGGATATTGTTTAAGAAGGTGCTGACTTATGGAAGAATCATCTTGTTGACTTCTTTCTAAACTCGAATGAACCTTATGGCGTCGTCCGCGAGCTATGTCGCAAGACCTGGAACCTTAAGGGTGGACTCCGTGTCAACTTTGTGAATGGTATGTATTTTTTTCAAATTTTCAGATGCGTGGAAAGAAGGAAAGTGCTTACATATAACCCACCTATTATTGGAGGACAACCATTAATAATTACTCCGTGGAGTACAACGATAGAAAGTGCAAGAGAAAGGGTTCAATCAATTCCTGTATGGACTACCTTCACGCAGATTCCATCTGTGTTGCAAACACTTCCTGGTTTGAATTGGTTGGGTAGCAGAATTGGAAATTTCAAATGTTTTGATGCTAGCATGAAGTCTAGGTCGAATCTTGTTTTTGCTAAGGTTTTCATTGAAATTTCCCCAAATAATGTGCTTCCTACCAAGTTGAATGTCTCAACTGATGGGTATGATTCTACTGTTGATGTACAGTACACTTGGTGTAAAGACCCGCAAATCCCACCCTTTGGATCGACCATAAACCACACAGGTATGACCCAAAAAGTGGAAACCTACGAATACTTTAACTTTGGGCATACAACACATTACAACTTATAACAGAAGACTTTTATAACACTATAATAAATGTTACATCAGAGTACAAAATATATATATCAGAGTACATGGGAATAAAATTACAGCGGAAGAATAAATTACAATAAATGAATACATTGCAGCGGAACTAATCTCAGTGGAAGGCTATCAACATTATGGCCACAGCTTCAGTCTTCAATCCAGGATCTTGTTTTATATATCTGTCAAATAAGCTACTCGACTGCCCGTGTGGAAAATATGGGCACCCGAGTTTGCCAGTGGACAAACTACAGGTCAGTCGTGGGACTGGTGTGAGAATTCTTAAACTAATCTTAATTAATAATAAGGCTAATTACAGGACCACGCCGCTAACGCGGAACGGGTTTACTCCATTGGATTGCCAGTGCATGACCAAAGTAAATCGTCAAAATAACGCAATGCTTTTTCTGAAAAATGAAACCATTATAAGACACAAGTCCCATCACACAATGCAACGCAAACCGGAGGATAGGCTTTTACCTTATAATGATCAAAAGATGCTTGATACGATAAAAAACGGTATTATATAATAATAGTGTGCAACCAACTGAAACACATCAAAGTAAATGTGTCAATCCTAGACGGCATGAGTGCCCCATCCCACTATGTCGCCATATATAGGTATACAATCAAAACTGCGTGATGTCGTATTAGAAATTTGGGCTTCCATCTGAGTCAAGGCTAGGGAGGAGATCCTTACCGATTCGAGACACTCTAGCAAATGCCCCAGGATTGGTACTCTATCCAACCCTTGGATCCTGCAGGGCCGGTCCATACGTTAACGCTTAATGGATTGGCAATTCCTGAACACACGCTCCCCGGTCCTTTTGGACCTATAATACGGCCAGTGGCGACCGCATAAACCGAGGCCTCGAAAAATCCAACAACCACAATGAATAAATGCCAGCGCTGGTAGGTCCCTGGCACCACTCTAGCTAGAGAGAAACGTGTGCACTCCCTGCGTTCCCTTCTCCCGTTTTAGACTCTACCGGGCTGTGAGGCTCGCGAAGTCACGATATACACAAAGCTATGCCTAAATAGACTGTGCTTTGATCATCAACCATAAGGCGTGCTTTTCAACAAAGCCTTGATCAATTGCATCTTAGCATGCCACATTGTCAGACTCTACCATATCATTGATCATCTACCAATATATATAACCTCTAAGCTCATACGTCTTAGAGAAGGGTGTTAAACACCAAACAGAAATATATAATTAGTAGCGTTCAACAAATACAGTAGAAAAGAATACAATGTCAGACACGCAATCCATTTACAAGTCCGTTCTAGGTCTGAACGAAACAACGTGTCCGTTGATCTCCAAATGCGTTTGGACGATCATTACTAAATATCTGGCCTTGGAATGTACATTCCCAATTCAAGATACCAGTCATCATCATCCCAACGATGTGAAAACCTTCGGTCTTCTACTACCGTCTTCATCTTCGACTCTTGATCGTCGTGATGATTATTCAGAATGGGTTAAACCCGGTCTTTCTGAATAACTCGCGTATTTTGTGATTAAAAATCAAATATTGGAAAATCACACATTATGTCACATTCCGACCCCGAATATTCTTTTAATAAGATATTCATATTAAAAGATTTTCATAAATTTTATCAAAGATAAATTAATAAATTAAATCATAAATTTTTCCTTAAAAGATTTATTAAAAATTCTATATTTGATTTAATATCAAAAATCATTATTACAAGATCATTTATTTTAAGGAATAAATCTTGTTTTAAATGGGTTAAAGAACTCGTGTCATTTAAAACATAGTTCACGATAAACCAACAAATCAATTTCCAAAATATGGAATTCCACAGAAATCAATCAATACATACTCGATGTGAATTTCTGTATCGGACCAACAATATACATGGAATAACGGCAGAGCCTCTTAAATTCCATATATAATATCGGTCTTCTATTACAGAAGCCCATCTCGATTATTACCAATAGAATTTCCACTTAATTCCAATTTATTTTATTAAATTGGAAAACTAGATTTTTAGAAAATGCCTTTTTAAATCTATATAATAGATTTATAAATTCCAAATAGTAATTTCAATGTAAATTGGATTAAAGGACGAATGTCATTTAAAAACACCGTCCACGATAAATCCACTTCAATCTCAACTTATTTCATATCATAAAATAAGATTGCAATTTCTAATAATCTTAATTAAAGGATTCCTCTTTAAATATTAATTATTATAAGAAAACATATTTTAAATAATCATTAAAAATATCCTTTATATAACAGATTTTTATCTTTTACAAATATTCTTTATTATAACATATACTTAATTAGAATATTTTTTATGAAAATATACCCTTTATATAAAAGAATTTCTAATGTAAGAATATTCTTATTTTAAAGAACACCTGAATCAAAATGCGACTCAACCATTTACCATATAATTTGGATTATATGGATTTCACACATCATATATATAACAATAACAATATAATCATCAAGTCATCCATTTACATCCAAAGTGTAACTTCCACTGTGTAAGCGTTAAAATTTAATAATAACGCTCATCACAGCCTGTCGATCTAACGATCAACATACAACTAAATATTGGGATTAGTGTATGTTAATTTTCATCCCAACACCCGTGTGGGGTTTCAACCAACAAACAAATAATTAATTCATTTGTGCACTTGGGCGATGTGTGAAAATTATCGACCCAATCACATAAACAAGTCAGGTAACTTGTCTATGGCAGTGTAATACACAATATATAACACGACGATAAAACTGTCTCTTTTTATTGCCTATAAACGGCCAATAAAAATGTGATCTTTATTTCTATACTTTTTATTGTAATTTACATTTTTTTTTACCAAAATGTCCTTTTTATTCTAACTTACATTTTGAATGTAATTTTTCTTTTTATTGTTTATTTACATCAAAATGTAAATGCTCCCTTTTTCATTGTTTATTATTAACATAAAAATCTCGTCTTCTATATTTATTCTTTTCAATTAAAGCAATTTTACATAAAATTGTAATTCTTTGATTTTATTCTTTTTTTTTCTGTCTATTTTTATCGCACCAAAAATGTCGATAAAAATGAATCACTAACATTGTCTATTTTTATCGCACCAAAAATGTCGATAAAAATGACAGCATTAACTATTCTATTTTCACCGCATTCAAAATGACGATAAAATATTCAACATTAACAATTCTATTTTTACCGCATTCAAAATGACGATAAAATATTATCATAAGAAATGAAAGCAAAATGTTCTTTTTATTACTAAAAGGAAAAAACAACAAAAATGCTTCTTTTAATGCTAAAAAGAAACATGACATAAAAATGTTCTTTTAATGTTAAAAAGAAGAAGCGACAAAAATGACCCTTTTCATGTTAAAAAGAAAAAAGTGACAAAATATGTTTTTAATTCTAAAAAGAAAAAGCAACAAAAAATTTATTTTTATTCTAATGCAATATCTTTACAAAAGTGTTATTTTAATATCAATGCGAATTTTCAATTTCTTACTACATATGAAAATGTAAATTTTATTTTACAATTATATATCCCATCATAAATTACATATAAAAATGTAAGTTTATTTTTTATTGCAAATCCCCTTTCTAATTACATATAAAAAATGTACTTTTTATTTTACATTGTAAATTGCATATAAAAAGTAGGTTCTATCCTTATGTTGTATTTGCATTATAAAATGCAAATGAAAAGGTAAGTTTTATTTTCAATGTTATATTCGTATTATAAAGTGCAAATAAAAATGTAAATTTTATTTTCAAGTTTAATTTTCATTATAGTATGCAAATAATAAAAATAGCTTTATCATCAAGTTATATTCACATCATGAAATATTAACAAAAATGTAAGTTTTGTTTTCAAGTCTCATTTGCATTATAATATGCAAATAATAAAATAAGTTTTAGTTTTCAGGTCATATTTACATTATAAAATATAAATAAAAAGGTAAGTTTTATTTTCAAGTGATATTTACATTATGAAATGTAAATAAATAAAAAAAATAAAAAGTAAGTTTTGTTTCAAGTTCATTTGTGTCTTGAAAACACAAATAAAAATATAAATTTTAATGTAAATCTTTATTTCAATACTTTGTTCGCATCAAGGGATGCAAACAAAATATAATTCTCTTTTTATTTAAACATTTTGTTTGCATTGAGAAATGCAAGAAAAATATAATTCTTTTTATTTTAAATGTAAATCTATATTTTGTCATTTTGTTCGCATCGAGGGATGCAAACAAAATACAATCTTTTTATTCCTTTGTACATTTCTGTTTGAGAAATGCAAACAAAACACAATCCTTTTATTTCAATATTGAATTTATATTTCACATCAATTCAAATAAAAGGAAAATTTCTTTTTTTTTTCCAATGACAAAAGTATGGATTTTTGTTTCATCTATATTCAATGACAAAAATATGAATTTTTGTTTCATTTTTATTCAATGACAAAAATATGAATTTTTGTTTGTTAACTTTTAATGCAACAAAATTGAGAGTTTTTGTTTTCTTTTTATGCAGCCAAAAATGAGAACTTTGTTAGTTAACCTTTAAGGCAAACAAAAAGAAATATATTTTATTCGTTGTTCATAGTCTATTGTAAACAAACAAATAAAAATAATATTCTATTTGCCATTCAATTTCCATAGTAAGATCAACCAATAAAAAGAGTTTTTTTTTCGTCATTCTGATTATATTGTAGTATCAACAAATAGGGGTACGCTTTATTTGTCGTTCAAATTTCATTGTAACATCAACAAATAAAAATAAAGTTTTATTTGTCGTTCCATTTCTTTGTTCATTTCAGAAAAATGAAAATGACATTATAATAAAATAAATTAGAACGTCTAGATCTGAATAAAATACGTTTTAAATCTAAATTTAGATTTAATTTTCCAACTGCAATTTAAACTCAATAACATATACAATTTAAAGACGGATTTAAGCATAACATGAACAATAAGCACACCACAAGCAACAATCGATAATTCATACATACAAAACATTTCAGAGCTAAATCATCATCATCATACAATTATTTTAATGTGGGAAAATAAATTAATAATTAATTAAATAATAAAGATTTGAACTCTCACCTCAAATTTTGGCTGAAAATCAACTGTCTCAATTTCAGCCGCGGTCTGTTCCATCGCGAAGAGCTCGGAAAGACGAGTCCAGCGCAACTTACGGTTCGTCAATCGGACCTCGTATGAGAGAGTTATTCAATTTCAAACATTGGATAATTAAATATTAAAATAATTTAAAAAAATAAAAGGATCGGACCCTTCTTCCTCACGCACGGCCGAACACGTTAAACCCATCTTCCACCTTCAACCTCCCCCTTGCGCGCGGCCCACCAGTCCACCGAACCTCGATCCAACACCACCACCGCGACGCCATGCCGAGAGCCACCTGCACCATCAACCACGTTGAACTCGGCCTCCCCTATGATCCGCAAATCAACAAAAACCGCAGCCCCTTCTCGGCTGAAATTCGTGAAATTCGTGCACCTAAATCCGATCTTAACCGTATAGATTTGTAGCTCTCTGAATTCTCTTCGATTTGGTATATCATACGTCGATTTTCGTTGAACGGATTGAGAGATATTAACGTTTGAATTTGGGTGATTTCTGGCCTTCGGTTTTGGACATGGCGGCTGGCCAAATTAGGGTTAGGGTTTTCGGATTTAATAATATTTTAATATTTAATTCCGAATTTCGTGAAATAAAGTGGATTTTTGGACTTTCTCGGATTTGGGCCTGCTTACTGTCGTTCTTAAGGTTTTGAGGCCTTCTGAACGCGATGGGCTATGTCCCAAGGTCCAGTTCTGATGTCTGTACGTTTTTTTTCGGTTTTAATTGAAAATACAATATTAAGTTAATTATTTAATTCCTACCGTACATTTAAATATGCCGGGGTCACATACGACCTCTAAAAATTCTAAAAAAATATATTTTTAGCTTTCTTATGATGATACGAATCCAACAAAATTATTTTCGTTGAATTCTGAGACTGTTTGAAAAATGGCTATTTTTAAGGCGTTCAAATTTAACTATAAATAGTCAAAACACATTTTATTTCGCCACGCTCACATATTAATTCGAAAAATTATGAAAATTGAAACCGAGAAATAATTTGACATTCCGGTTCCAACAAAAGTGGTTTCGTCGAAAACGGTGGTCGTTTGAAAAATGACTACTTTCAAGGCTAATATATTTAATATTAAAAATACATTTTTAAACAAATAATATTCGAAACTCAAAATATATAAGTGTTTAATGTTTTTCAATGCAGATAACGTCATTACGAACTCAATGGAAGTGGTTTCGAGTTCAAATTCCTTCGTATGCAAAAAGTATCATTTTGGCCCTTATAAATTTCATAGCGACCTTTCTAGATATTGAATTGGCCATAACTTTTGATTTCCGCTATGAAATTTCAATTTTTCAGATTCGTTAGAAATATATTTTTAAATAGATTCTAATATTTTTGGTTTCACTAAAATCCGTTAAATTTTGCATCCTGTACGGTCAGTCAAAGTTCAAGTTTGACTTTTCAAACTACCGCGCTATTTCTAACTCTTTTGTTAATTAAAATTAAATCATTCATTCTAACTTCGATTTAAATCAAATTTGTGATCATTATTATTTAAAATAGATTATTTAAATATCAAACTTATTAAAATCACTTAAAATAAATTTTAAATTGGCTCCAAAATTCCGGGTTGTTACAATCGCCCCCACTTAAAAACTTCTCGTCCTCGAAAAGGAACGTAGCTAAAAATTGTAAAATTAACTATCTTAATTTTAAACTTTAATGGTTGATTATCTTTTCAAAATATATATAACTTTATATATATAAAAATCATATTTCAAAGAATAGATTATAAATATCAAAAATACGTTAATTATAAATTCGTAACTCTTAACTCGTTCTTGGGCATTACTAACCCCATCTCTAACGAGTCCACTCATTTTAGGATATTGCTGATCCTATCTCTAATGAGGATTCTTATTGGACATTACTAATCCAATCTCTGATGAGTCTTTTGTTCAGTTCTAACAAGTTGTACCCCAAAGATTTGAGCTAACCAGAGCTCTGATACCAACTGTAAAGACCCGCAAATCTCACCCTTTGGATCGACCATAAACCACACAGGTCTGACCCAAAAAGTGGAAACCTACGAATACTTTAACTTTGGGCATACAACACATTACAACTTATAACAGAAGACTTTTATAACACTATAATAAATGTTACATCAGAGTACAGAATATATATATCAGAGTACATGGGAATAAAATTACAGCGGAAGAATAAATTACAATAAATGAATACATTGCAGCGGAACTAATCTCAGTGGAAGGCTATCAAAATTATGGCCACAGCTTCAGTCTTCAATCCAGGATCTTGTTTTATATATCTGTCAAATAAGCTACTCGACTGCCCGTGTGGAAAATATGGACACCCGAGTTTGCCAGTGGACAAACTACAGGTCAGTCGTGGGACTGGTGTGAGAATTCTTAAACTAATCTTAATTAATAATAAGGCTAATCATAGGACCACGCCGCTAACGCGGAACGGGTTTACTCCATTGGATTGCCAGTGCATGACTAAAGTAAATCGTCAAAATAACGCAATGCTTTTTCTGAAAAATGAAACCATTATAAGACCCAAGTCCCATCACACAATGCAACGCAAACCGGAGGATAGGGTTTAACCTTATAATGATCAAAAGATGCTTGATACGATAAAAAACGGTATTATATAATAATAGTGTGCAACCAATTGAAACACATCAAAGTAAATGTATCAATCCTAGACGGCATGAGTGCCCCATCCCACTATGTCGCCATATATAGGTATACAATCAAAACCGCGTAATGTCGTATTGGAAATTTGGGTTTCCATCTGAGTCAAGGCTAGGGAGGAGATCCTTACCAATTCGAGACACTCTAGCAAATGCCCCAGGATTGGTACTCTGTCCAACCCTTGGATCCTGCAGGGCCGGTCCATACGTTAACGCTTAATGGATTGGCAATTCCTGAACACACGCTCCTCGGTCCTTTTGGACCTATAATACGGCCAGTGGCGACCGCATAAACCGAGGCCTCGAAAAATCCAACAACCACAATGAATAAATGCCAGCGCTGGTAGGTCCCTGGCACCACTCTAGCTAGAGAGAAACGTGTGCACTCCCTGCGTTCCCTTCTCCCGTTTTACACTCTACCGGGCTGTGAGGCTCGCGAAGTCACGATATACACAAAGCTATGCCTAAATAGACTGTGCTTTGATCATCAATCACAAGGCCTGCTTTTCAAAAAAGCCTTGATCAATTGCATCTTAGCATGCCACATTGTCAGACTCTACCATATCATTGATCATCTACCAATATATATATAACCTCTAAGCTCATACGTCTTAGAGAAGGGTGTTAAACACCAAACAGAAATATATAATTAGTAGCGTTCAACAAATACAGTAGAAAAGAATACAATGTCAGACACGCAATCCATTTACAAGTCCGTTCTGGGTCTAAACGAAACAACGTGTCCGTTGATCTCCAAATGCGTTTGGACGATCATTACTAAATATCTTGCCTTGGAATGTACATTCCCAATTCAAGATACCAGTCATCATCATCCCAACGAAGTGAAAACCTTCGGTCTTCTACTACCGTCTTCATCTTCGACTCTTGATCGTCGTGATGATTATTCAGAATGGGTTAAACCCGGTCTTTCTGAATAACTCGCGTATTTTGTGATTAAAAATCAAATATTGGAAAATCACACATTATGTCACATTCCGACCTCGAATATTCTTTTAATAAGATATTCATATTAAAAGATTTTCATAAATTTTATCAAAGATAAATTAATAAATTAAATCATAAATTTTTCCTTAAAAGATTTATTAAAAATTCTATATTTGATTTAATATCAAAAATCATTATTACAAGATCATTTATTTTAAGGAATAAATCTTGTTTTAAATGGGTTAAAGAACTCGTGTCATTTAAAACATAGTTCACGATAAACCCACAAATCAATTTCCAAAATATGGAATTCCACAGAAATCAATCAATACATACTCGATGTGAATTTCTGTATCGGACCAACAATATACATGGAATAACGGCAGAGCCTCTTAAATTCCATATATAATATCGGTCTTCTATTACAGAAGCCCATCTCGATTATTACCAATAGAATTTCCACTTAATTCCAATTTATTTTATTAAATTGGAAAACTAGATTTTTAGAATATGCCTTTTTAAATCTATACAATAGATTTATAAATTCCAAATAGTAATTTCAATGTAAATTGGATTAAAGGACGAATGTCATTTAAAAACACCGTCCACGATAAATCCACTTCAATCTCAACTTATTTCATATCATAAAATAAGATTGCAAATTCTAATAATCTTAATTAACGGATTCCTCTTTAAATATTAATTATTATAAGAAAACATATTTTAAATAATCATTAAAAATATCCTTTATATAACAGATTTTTATCTTTTACAAATATTCTTTATTATAACATATACTTAATTAAAATATTTTTTATGAAAATATACCCTTTATATAAAAGAATTTCTAATGTAAGAATATTCTTATTTTAAAGAACACCTGAATCGAAATGCGACTCAACCATTTACCATATAATTTGGATTATATGGATTTCACACATCATATATATAACAATAACAATATAATCATCAAGTCATCCATTTACATCCAAAGTGTAACTTCCACTGTGTAAGCGTTAAAATTTAATAATAACGCTCATCACAGCCTGTCGATCTAACGATCAACATACAACTAAATATTGGGATTAGTGTATGTTAATTTTCATCCCAACACTCGTGTGGGGTTTCAACCAACAAACAAATAATTAATTCATTTGTGCACTTGGGCGGTGTGTGAAAATTATCGACCCAATCACATAAACAAGTCAGGTGACTTCTCTATGGCAGTGTAATACACAATATATAACACGACGATAAAACTATCTCTTTTTATTGCCTATAAACGACCAATAAAAATGTGATCTTTATTTCTATACTTTTTATTGTAATTTACATTTTTTTTTTTAACAAAATGTCCTTTTTATTCTAACTTACATTTTGAATGTAATTTTTCTTTTTATTGTTTATTTACAACAAAATGTAAATGCTCCCTTTTTCATTGTTTATTATTAACAACAAAAATCTCGTCTTCTATATTTATTCTTTTCAATGAAAGCAATTTTACATAAAATTGTAATTCTTTGATTTTATTCTTTTTTTTTAATGTCTATTTTTATCGCACCAAAAATGTCGATAAAAATGAATCACTAACATTGTCTATTTTTATCGCACCAAAAATGTCGATAAAAATGACAAGATTAACTATTCTATTTTCACCGCATTCAAAATGACGATAAAATATTCAACATTAACAATTCTATTTTTACCGCATTCAAAATGATGATAAAATATTATCATAAGAAATGAAAGCAAAATGTTCTTTTTATTACTAAAAGGAAAAACAACAAAAATGCTTCTTTTAATGCTAAAAAGAAACATGACATAAAAATGTTCTTTTAATGTTAAAAAGAAGAAGCGACAAAAATGACCCTTTTCATGTTAAAAAGAAAAAAGCGACAAAATATGTTTTTAATTCTAAAAAGAAAAGGCGAAAAAAAATTTCTTTTTATTCTAATGCAATATCTTTACAAAAGTGTTATTTTAATATCAATGCGAATTTTCAATTTCTTACTACATATGAAAATGTAAATTTTATTTTACAATTATATATCCCATCATAAATTACATATAAAAATGTAAGTTTATTTTTTATTGCAAATCCCCTTTCTAATTACATATAAAAAATGTACTTTTTATTTTACATTGTAAATTGCATATAAAAAGTAGGTTCTATCCTTATGTTGTATTTGCATTATAAAATGCAAATGAAAAGGTAAGTTTTATTTTCAATGTTATATTCGTATTATAAAGTGCAAATAAAAATGTAAATTTTATTTTCAAGTTTTATTTTCATTATAGTATGCAAATAATAAAAATAGCTTTATCATCAAGTTATATTCACATCATGAAATGTTAACAAAAATGTAAGTTTTATTTTCAAGTCTCATTTGCATTATAATATGCAAATAATAAAATAAGTTTTAGCTTTCAGGTCATATTTACATTATAAAATATAAATAAAAAGGTAAGTTTTATTTTCAAGTGATATTTACATTATGAAATGTAAATAAATAAATAAAATAAAAAGTAAGTTTTGTTTCAAGTTCATTTGTGTCTTGAAAACACAAATAAAAATATAAATTTTAATGTAAATCTTTATTTCAATACTTTGTTTGCATTGAGAAATGCAAGAAAAATATAATTCTTTTTATTTTAAATGTAAATCTATATTTTGTCATTTTGTTCACATCGAGGGATGCAAACAAAATACAATCTTTTTATTCCTTTGTACATTTCTGTTTGAGAAATGCAAACAAAACACAATCCTTTTATTTCAATATTGAATTGATATTTCACATCAATTCAAATAAAAGGAAAATTTCTTTTTTTTTTTTCATTTTTTTTCCCAATGACAAAAGTATGGATTTTTGTTTCATCTATATTCAATGACAAAAATATGAATTTTTGTTTCATTTTTATTCAATGACAAAAATATGAATTTTTGTTTGTTAACTTTTAATGCAACAAAATTGAGAGTTTTTGTTTTCTTTTTATGCAGCCAAAAATGAGAACTTTGTTAGTTAACCTTTAAGGCAAACAAAAAGAAATATATTTTATTCGTTGTTCATAGTCTATTGTAAACAAACAAATAAAAATAATATTCTATTTGTCATTCAATTTCCATAGTAAGATCAACCAATAAAAAGAGTTTTTTTTTTCGTCATTCTGATTATATTGTAGTATCAACAAATAGGGGTACGCTTTATTTGTCGTTCAAATTTCATTGTAACATCAACAAATAAAAATAAAGTTTTATTTGTCATTCCATTTCTTTGTTCATTTCAGAAAAATGAAAATGACATTATAATAAAATAAATTAGAACGTCTAGTTCTGAATAAAATATGTTTTAAATCTAAATTTAGATTTAATTTTCCAACTGCAATTTAAACTCTATAACATATACAATTTAAAGACGGATTTAAGCATAACATGAATAATAAGCACACCACAAGCAACAATCGATAATTCATACATACAAAACATTTCAGAACTAAATCGTCATCATCATACAATTATTTTAATGTGGGAAAATAAATTAATAATTAATTAAATAATAAAGATTTGAACTCTCACCTCAAATTTTGGCTGAAAATCAACTGTCTCCGTTTCAGCCGCGGTCTGTTCCATCGTGAAGAGCTCGGAAAGACGAGTCCAGCGCAACTTACGGTTCGTCAATCGGACCTCGTATGAGAGAGTTATTGAATTTCAAACATTGGATAATTAAAATAATAAAATAATAAAATAATTAAAAAAAAGGGATCGGCTTCCTCACGCACGGCCGAACACGTTAAACCCATCTTCCACCTTCAACCTCCCCCTTGCGCGCGGCCCACCAGTCCACCGAACCTCGATCCAACACCACCACCGCGACCGCCATGCCGAGAGCCACCTACATCATCAACCACGTTGAACTCGGCCTCCCCTATGATCCACAAATCAACAAAAACCGCAGCCCCTTCTCGGTTAAATTCGTGAAATTCGTGCACCTAAATCTGATCTTAACCGTATAGATTTGTAGCTCTCTGAATTCTCTTCGATTTGGTATATCATACGTCGATTTTCGTTGAACGGATTGAGAGATATTAGCGTTTGAATTTGGGTGATTTCTGGCCTTCGGTTTTGGACATGGCAGCTGGCCAAATTAGGGTTAGGGTTTTCGGATTTAATAATATTTTAATATTTAATTCCGAATTTCGTGAAATAAAGTGGATTTTTGGACTTTCTCGGATTTGGACCTGCTTACTGTCGTTCTTAAGGTTTTGAGGCCTTCTGAACGCGATGGGCTATGTCCCAAGGTCCAGTTCTGAAGTCTGTACGTTTTTTTTCGTTTTTAATTGAAAATACAATATTAAATTAATTATTTAATTCCTACCGTACATTTAAATATGCCGGGGTCACATACGACCTCTAAAAATTCTAAAAAAAATATTTTTAGCTTTCTTATGACGATACGAATCCAACAAAATTATTTTCGTCGAATTCTGAGACTGTTTGAAAAATGGCTATTTTTAAGGCATTCAAATTTAACTGTAAATAGTCAAAACACATTTTATTTCGCCACGCTCACATATTAATTCGACAAATTCTGAAAATTGAAACCTAGCAATAATTTGACATTCCGGTTCCAACAAAAGTGGTTTCATCGAAAACGGTGGTCGTTTGAAAAATGACTATTTTCAAGGCCAATATATTTAATATTAAAAATACATTTTTAAACAAATAATATTCGAAACTCAAAATATATAAGTGTTTACTGTTTTTCAATGTAGAAACGTCATTCCGAACTCAATGGAAGTGGTTTCGAGTTCAAATTCCTTCGTATGCAAAAAGTAGCATTTTGGCCCTTATAAATTTCATAGCGACCTTTCTAGATATTGAATTGGCCATAACTTTTGATTTCCGCTATGAAATTTCAATTTTTCAGATTCGTTAGAAAGATATTTTTAAATAGATTCTAATATTTTTGGTTTCACTAAAATCCGTTAAATTTTGCATCTTGTACGGTCAGTCAAAGTTCAAGTTTGACTTTTCAAACTACCGCGCTATTTCTAACTCTTTTGTTAATTAAAATTAAATCATTCATTCTAACTTCGATTTAAATCAAATTTGTGATCATTATTATTTAAAATAGATTATTTAAATATCAAACTTATTAAAATCACTTAAAATAAATTTTAAATTGGCCCCAAAATTCCGGGTTGTTACACTTGGCAACCTGATATTTGCACTAACTATCATTCTTTTGGTCACATTTGTGGAGCATGCAAACACCCTTCCAATTGCATTTCCAAGCCTAGAACCCCACTAGTGAAACCTACTGTCCGCATATGTGCACGCAAGTCCAAGGTAGTTGATGTTCCTTCTTGTTCAGATGTTGAGCCTAATGTTGAAGTCGTAGATGCAGTGGTTGAGAAGAGTCCCCCTATTGATGTCTCCCCTTCGGATGTTGCGGTAGTTCCCCTAATTGTTGTTTCCCCTTCAAATGAAGTTGTGTCCGCAAAGAGTGTTGTTGATGCCACTATTGTTTGGATTGTTCAAGAGAGGTCCTGGGCTCATTTAGGTTCTGGTATGAGGTATGATCCCATTAATAAGGTTTATTATATGTTTATCTTGGACAAAGAGGACGAAAGTGTGGAAGCTATAATTTTGCATTATTATGATGACGGGGATGATTTGAAACTATATACTGACAATGTTTATGGGGAGTATAATAATGATGTCTTGGCTGATGACTCTTGGGATAGAAAATTTTATATGACACGAACCATGCTGGATATTTGCCTAATCTCGCTAGTCTCTTTGCCACATTGCTGAATGACACAGCCCCTGCATCTTCCTCCTCATCTTCCTCTTTTTCGTGTCACTCAGCTATTGGAGATTAGTCTTTAGGTAAATTAGCAGTTGAAGCACGTCTGATTCACTCTTGTTTTCTCTGTACAGTGAGCTGGACACTTCAACCCGGCACATGTGATGGACAGACCACTTTAAATACCGTAGCTAATTGTCTACTAAAAATCACCTGTACTTCATTGTATTTTATTATTAGTTATAATAAAGGTGCATGTGTTCACCTTAAAAGCCGACCAGCTTTGCCCAAAAAAACACATCAGAATCTCACAACGGAATGAATAAAATAATATAATATTTCAATATAACTTTAAAGAACCATCTCTATATATCATACCATTTATCATAGTACAACATACATCAATCACAGTAGAAAATAACTTTAAAATAACTGACGGTGAAGCCTCCTGCTTCCAGCTACTGAAACTCCAAGCGAAACCTAACCTGGAAATATACTCAGTCTGACCCGAGCATATTTGATGTAAAGCAAAATTCATCCGGATCATTCAGGAATACTTTCAGTGATAAATTCACAACACAAACAACTTGTTTAACTTTAGAAATCCTTTTGAAATAAAAGGATAATAGTAAGACTAGCCCACACATAAACACGGACGAGCTTTACCCTACTATAATCCAAAACATTTTTGATATATCAAAATCTAGTGATATTATAATAGTCTCCATCAAACCACAAATAAATAACCATTTAGTAGAATGTTTGCATCTCACGCTCTACATATTCATTATAAAATCAAAAACTGCAAGGCGCTTATTGGAGAGTAGATTCCAACTATGACAGGGTATGGGACCACCTTCCGATCAGTGTACTCTAAAGGGGATACATTGATGTTCAATAAGAACATCTTGAACCCTGCCACACATGAATGGCCACTCATTTGGTTTGAGTGTATCGAATATATTGTCACCTATTACAGTTGTAAGGGCCCACCATACATCCGCGGAGATACGGAAATGAAAGAAGAAAAAAAATGAATTTTCTCTAGATGGTGACAATATACCTTGCTTAGGAATGACCCACCTAGCCATTCTACCTGCCCGATTTATGTCATTTTCCAGTTGATGAGGCTTAAGGTCATGTTTATCCTTTCAGAATATCACATCAACATTTACTTGGAATGCCACATTGTTAGATCTGTCAAATCACTAATTGAAGTCCATTAATATACTCTGGGTGTTAAACAAGAGAATGTCTCCACCACCAAACTTGGTATATTCGTAAAAATCAACTTACATGATTCTCAGGAAATACTCTGTCAAGCATTTATCCATACAAGTCATCCAAGTACAGAATGAATCAAAGGCACCCTCCTACTGCATCCTATATCTTAATCATCCCAAGGATCATTAGCGAGAAGTTGCAACCCGAAGATTTTAATTATGATAAAATCACAATCAAAAGATCTCTGCTTGCATGTCATAGAAATTTATCAAGTAGTTCTTCCGCCCATGAAGATCAGCGGTCTTTAATACTCTATCTTCGTAGGTCTGCAAGTTAGTCGCAGCCGCCTAGTTGATTCGATGTGGTTTTGGGTCTAGTTCCCATCCCGATCTCTTCGAATCAACATGTCAAAAGGTCCAATAAAATAATTCATTTGATAGTCGGTTGTTTAACTATTAAATCATAATGTAAAGCTAAGTAAATTGGCAACTCAGGTCTTTTGTATAAACATTTTATTAAACCATTTCCATGATTCTTATATAAACATTTTATTAAACCATTTCCATGATTCTAATAATCGATTTCATAAATTTGTATCTAAATAAAACTCTTCTAATTCGTTATTTTCGAAAGCACAAACCAGTACTTGTCTTTAGAATAATCATATTTTCCCGACTCATTTCCTTATTTCCTTTTATCCTAATATATCGCTATAAATACTACCAAATGGTATGTATTTTATTACCAGATCTCTTCCTTATCTCAATTTAGCGTTTCTCAATTTAGCGTTTCACTTAATTTAGTTCTTTAAGTGAACGTTTAATTTTAAAATCATCGTTTCGGTTTATAACCTTTTTTACAAACCTAGTTTATACAATTTGAATTAGATTTCAAATCCTTTTCATACTAATCCATTTCATAACTTTTATTTCATCTTAAAAGAAAATTCTAATTACAAGCAATCGTTTTAGTTATTTCTAACTACAATAAAAGTAGTTATCTTTCCTATTAACTAAAACTGGCACAGTTAATCCTTTTAAAAAGTTATTAAAATAATAATTAATTTTATAAACCATAAACAACTCAATAACCACTTTAACACATAGTTATTTAAAGATAAATTAACTTCCAAAACTATTACTTAATAAATTAAAAACACTTCCAGTTGAACAACTTGACTCAGCCAGCTTGAAAACACCATTAACCATTAACCAGTTTCCTCAATCCTTATTATTTTTTAATTATAATTAATTTAATATATATACATGTTTAATTGTTTCCTTAAAAAAATTATCTCAAATTATAAACTTTCAGTTAATTCTGATTTCCTTATTTATTAAAACATAAGAATTCACCACATAAATTGTTTTATAATTTCTTTTGTAAAATACGATTATAATTTAGAGATATTTATAAAACTTCTATTTTAAATAACTTACATAAATAAACTTGAAACTATATTTCAGTTATAAAAATAAATTTTATAACTTAAAACATCGTCCATTTTCCTAATGACAAACGACATCTTAAAGACAATGGATTTTATGCCATTCACTGCTAACTACTTAATCAATACTGTCGATTGATTAAAATCACAACAACGATTAACATCCATTCAATCATCAACATCCAAACAGGTTTTAATACCATTTGGGGTAACCGATTCATATATATGAATAATATGAACAACAATAATATATGATTCATTTGAGGAATCCGGTTGGATTCCTCCAACCTATTCTTCCCTGCATCACAATCAAATTAGATAATAATATATGAAATGATTCCATTAATATAATGCATTTAAACGATGAAATATAAATAAGATCAACCAATCAACAATAAATGATCAATAACATCCAATCACCGAATTTCAGTTATAATTATATGAATTTAGCACATCATAGTATTTCAAAAAAGTGTGAGAGTCAACTCACCATTTTGTTTTGATGAACGATTGTGGCGTCGTTTAATATAATTTCAAGCATACATTTGAAATTACATAAACTTCCAATCCCGTCCGAATCAGCTCGACTGCGAGGTACTCTTCACTGCGATTCCAATGTGATTTGTTTCTTTGAATTCTATCAACGAGTGAACGAGTATTGTATTTACAAGTTTGAATAATTTAAACAATCGTTGACCTTTAAATTAATTAAATTGAACTAATTTACTTAAGCCTAATTGTTACCTTAATTATGTGATTAACAGCCTTATAAACATTACTACTAACATACCTTTGAGTTGTGCAGTTACATTAGATATATTATGGGGATATTTAAACAAGAGTACAAAAGAATAATTATAAAAGAAGGATAATTAGAATAATTGAAGACTAAAGAAGACCAAAGCTTATTAGAGAAGAATGCTGAAGAACAGAGGTGTTTCAAGTGATGAGGAGTTGGTTGAACCTTCGAATATCTTGTTAAAGATCCCATGGTAATTATATTGATGATAATCAACCATTGACCTCAACCTAATCACAAAAATCCACAAATATAAGGATATTTGAAGTGCAGAAAATTTGAATCACTTATAAGTGTTGTTATGAGTATTTGCAACACAAGTATGTCGACATACCAATCTTTGTATGTCGACATATAATAGTCTTCTAGATTTTGGAATTCAAACTGGGTTGTTATTTCCCTCCACCCTTCCACCAAAAGATGCATCCTTTCATACACTATTTAAAGGCCTCTGGTAACTAATTTTAACATAATAATTTCACATTTTCTTCTACTCCTTCTCCATTTATTCTCTACAAAAATCCTTTGAATACTCTCTTGTTATTCTTGCAAATTCACTCTCTTTCACTCCTATTCTTCATTAATTTGCAAGCCGCACAATATCAGAGAGTTGTACTTGAATTCATATCATTCTTTCTCTGATTTAATCCTATTTCCTCAAAGAATTCAAAGATATATTGCCATTGGAGGTCTATAGGATCATTGTACCAAATCTGCAAGATATTGAAGATATGACTGCTTGCCATTGTTTATTGTTGTTGATAAGGAGAAGATGTATATTGTAGGCCGTGAAATCAAGATTGTAAAGGTGTTCTGGCCACCCGTGGAAAGCAAGCGATTATAGTGAAATTCTGCACGGTGAAGTGCATGACTGGATGTCAGATTGGTTAACCGAACCAGTATAAAAATCCTGGTGTTATTTACTTTACTACATTTTATTTTATTACTTATTTCTTTTGATTTGAATTTGAATACATATAGTTTATCCCTCTGGTGTCTGAGTAACCTTAAGATCCATTAAAACTATGGTATAGATATCGCAGTTCCCTAACATGTCTCGCATTAGGTTCAAAACGAAAGTGTTCTACATCGGAGGGAGAGCTATGCTTGGGCGAAAGCGCTAAAGGTCCAGTGGCACATAGTGGACGGAATTGCTTTGATTTTGGCGCATGGTTTTTATGGAATTCATGGCGATGTAAGTGATGTTGGATGATCGAACATGGCCTAGCAGTGGAGCGTGGAAAGGCATTGATGGTGGTGGGTCTTGATCAAAGACTGATGGCATATAGTGATGCTGGAGATAGTTTGACAGTCGAGGGTAACGAGTTCGGTTTCGATCCCGGGAAGGGATAGGTGTCACGTTTTATAATGTGGTTTATTAAGTTAATTAAGTGACTAAGCTAACTAGGGTGATTATAATATTAATGTGTTAATTTTAAATTCAAATAAAATTGTAAAGCATGTATACCTTCATACGATGTTAGATTGGAGCGAAACAAGTTGCGTTGAAATCATATCATCAAATACTATGCATACGAATTGGATTAGAATGATTTGGATATAATTTCAAATGCTTGTTTGGAATTATATAAATCAGCGCGAAATCGTCAAGTTAGAATAGCTGGTGAGTAAACTCTCACACTTTCTGGAATACTGCTGAATATTGTTATACTATATAATAATATGCATTGTTGATTTTTATATCAAATTGTGTGTTTGGATGATTGGATGATTTATTTGCTTTATTGTTGATTGTCCATATATATATTCCTGTTTGTGAACGAATGACCTTTGATACTACCTTCCTTTAAGCAGAAGATTCAACTTAGATGAATTAGATTAGATTAGATTATCTGTTTTATATGCATACGTAAATTCATATATGAGCTGTGATGTAGGGGGCAGGTTGGAGAAATCCAACAGGTTTCCTCAATGTTTTGGATGTTACTTGCTTTCATGTTTTACAAATATGAAATGTGTAACATAAGTAACATTAATATCTGATTTGGATGATGATTGTTGAACTAAATTCAATTTTTATGTGTTGTTAATCAATGAACTGTATTAGTTAAATTATTTGCAATAGATGACCTAAAATACAGATCTTTAAGAATTTGATTCACCGTCAGGAAAATTGATTAAGTTTGAAGATATTAAAATTTATTTATTTTATAACAAAATAATGGTTTTAAATTATATTTTATATAAGTTGTATAAAATAAAGGTTTCATAAATAAATCAATATTTACAATTAGGTTTTGCAAAGTAATTATAAACGATTTGTATAGCAAACTCCTAAATTTTAAATAAATTTTATAATTAGATATTTCGAGTGTTCAAACATAATTAAGTTTTATAATTATATTTTTATGAAATTATTTAACCATGTTTTGTAATTAAATGAGTTTATAAGTGATTTCAGTTGTTTTGAATAAGTTTAATAATAGTTTTTGTTGAACTTGTAGAACGACGTAGAAATGATACTAGATTTCAGAATTGAAATATATAAAAAGTTAGATATTTATAAAAGAATTTACAACGGTTTTAATTTGATTTTGAAATAAATTATAAAGAAATTGTCTTAAAATCAAACAAGACTAGGTATTCTTTGAAGTTTATAAGAAAGGGTAATCCAGTCCTGTAATAAAATCTTAAATGAATTTGACAAAGGATTTTTCGAAAGGGTTTTTATAAATAAATCCAAATTTTATAGACAAGGTTTATATAAGATCTTTAAAGAGAATAAGATGGTTTTAATATGAGATTTATAAATTAATGAAATAAGTAAAACTGATTTTATTGAAAAGAGATTTTCAAATGCAAGAAAGGGGGTTTTAAACCATATGTAAATTGAATGGTAAGTGGAACGAATTGCGATTTATTGGATATCAAAATTTTTGTTACAAGCTTTACCTATCTTGAAGATGAAAATGTTGTCGAGTCAAGATCCGAGAGGTAAATAAAATACCGCAACTTGAACGACTACATTTGTTATCTGAGGGATGGTACTAGTTTGAAATGAAATTGATATTAGAAATTAAAATATATTTTTCCATAAGTGATATTGAAACTTTAATTTTCAAAGTTGATAAGTTAAATAAAATTGTTTAGTGTTTTATAACAAACAATGTATCACATGACATTGTTTGGCCTAGATATGAATTGTGATTATATTTATACCATTTGGTTAATTATATAGCATTATTTTCTAAGTACTGAAAATATTAAGGTTTTATGAATATGCTTATTTTTGAATGATAAGTTTATGGCTATGGTTTCCAAAGTAATGAAAACAAGATATTTAAGAATATACTTATCCCGTTGAGATAAGTATATAGAATTGATTTTTAAGAATCAACGAAATGATTTTAATGAATGGTTTTAATTAAAGAGGCCCGTGCTACTAATGCACTTAACTATACAAATATAGATTGGTAGTTAAAGAACCGACTATCAATAAATTTTCTTTTTACTTGGTACGAGGAACCGCGATTAGAACTGGATCCAAAACAACTTCGAACTGACTTTGCGTTCGAAACTGGATTTTCAGGTATTGTTATGCATATTAAGATTATTCGAAGGCATAGGCCCTAAAATGGAAAGGACTTCTTGTTGATTCTCTGGTTAGCTACCAGGATTATACTTGTTGCAGTAGTCCTTACGCTTTGGGGCTCTGCATGATGTGAGGACCTCTTGTTCTGAATCCTAAGAATTTTCCCCATAGGATGTATTAGAAGAGTACCTTCGGTTTCTCATAATCCTGGACAGCTTGTATGGACGGATGTTTGACATTGCATTTATTTAATCATGTACGCTGATTTTTACAAACGTGCATCTGTTTTTGTGGCGGAGTAGGCAATTTCTCTTAGCTTAACACCCTTCTCTGAAACGTATAAGCTCGAAGGTGGTATTTCTATGGACGTTAATTGGTGATTGATGGAATAGCGATGTGGCATCCAAAGAGGGGTGTATGTCATGTATGAAAGGTAAAAACGTAGTCGCGAGCTTCAACACCCAATAATGACTAAAATAGGAGCTATGCTTCAGAGCTAAGTGGATAGTAACCAAGTAAGGTATTGTCACGCCCAATCTAAATTCGATGGCCCTTTGATTATTGTATGATGAGGTTTGGTTGCTGGTCACAACCTAGGTAATGAAATATTGGATAAAATTATTTGTTGTGGAAGTTTCAGATTAAAATAACTATTCAAGGATACAGATTGGAAGGGTATATCTATGGCACTATGCCTATCCCTTCAAGATATAAATTGATCAAGAAAATATAGTTGTTAAAAATAAGGAATACATAAAGTTTCATAGGTAAGACAAGTTAATCAGTGCATGGTTGCAACAACTGGTTATCAAAAATCATTGGTTGTAAAACAACACATGACATCTACATAAATGTTGAAAAGAATTTCAATTCGCAGTCATTGGGAAAAATCATGCATTATAGAAGATAGTTGCATAATACAAAGAAATGTAATAATAGCACGAGGGAATACTTATCATAAGTGAAAGCACTATGTGATCAATTTGAAGCAGCATGTCATAAGATGCCCAAATCTGAATACATACTAACTGTTTTTAAATAATTTGGGTCGTGAATACGAGGTGGTTAAAGCCATAATTTCATCACAAAAGGATACTTCTTCTTTGAATGAAATCCATTCAATACTATTGTCACATGAAGGAAGAATAGAAATCCAGTGGCCTCAAGAAGCAGATCTGTCAATCAACTATGCTAATGGTTACAGAAACAAAGATAAAAGACAAACTCAACCAGTGCGAAGAGGTGGTTGTAGCAATAAACCAAGAGGAAGAGACATAAATAACAACAGCAATCGACGCAAATGTTACATATGTGAGAAGATTGGGCACACAACATTCAAATGTTATTTTAGATTCAATCAGAATTTTACTCCTAATCAGACTGGACCAATCAAAGAAACAACAACCCAAATGTAATGTGACTCAAGTGCAAAATGAGCAGGCTAAGTAAGGCGATAAAAAATTCTATAATCAAAGTGAAATGACAAGGGTGGATCACATCACTGATGAGACTCAGGTGCTACAAATCACATAACTAATGATCTAGATAACTTGAATATTGGATGTAAAGAATACAGAGGTAATCAACTAGTGTCATGGGGAATGGTAAGTCTATACAAATTACTCATAATGGCAGTGGGTGTTTAAATGGAAATAAACAACTACTCCTAAACAATTTACTAAGAGCTCCTGAGATTATGAAAAATCTTTCAAGTGTGCCTCAATTTTCTCAAGATAATCAAGTTTAGTTTGAATTTTATCCAAGTACCATTTGGATAGTGACATACTCACTAAAAGTTTTTTTTTTTTTTTTTTTTTTTTTTCAGGGCAATTAAGTAAAGGAAATATACAAGTTCAATCAAATCAACTGCAACAACACTGGAAAAAGGATTATGAAGTGCAACTTCAGTGAAAATATTGTAGAAAAGCATAACAATGTATTTGATCTATGGCACAATAAACTTGGTCACACAAGTACAAGTGTAGTTAAACAAATTCCTGTAGAAAAAATGTCAAGTTCGATGATATATCTTTACCCTACTTGGGCACTTATTTTCAAATGGGAAAAAGCCACAAATTACCATTTTCTGACTCTACTACTGAATATTCCAAACCACTGAGTTTAATTGCTATTTATGTATGAGGTCTAGCCCCAATTTATTCTGACCATGGTTATAAGTACTACATTTCTTCTAGGTATGCATATAGTAGATTTACATGGATATGCTTTTTAAAATCAAATTCAAACACATACAGCACTGTGATACACTTTATAACACAAATTGAAAATCAAACTGGTTCACAGGTTAAAAAATTACAATCATATGGTGGTACTGAATACAAATCGCTAAGGGGTTATTTTATAAAGAAAGAGATAATTCATAGGACCACATGTCCATATACTTCATAACAAAATAGGCTTGTGAAAAGAAAACATAGACATATAGTTGAACCAAGTTTAACATTACTAGCACAAGTAAAAATGCCACTGAAATCTTGGCCTGAATCCTTTATTATTGCATTTTATTTAATAAATAAACGGTCAACTAGAGTACTCAAAGGGAATTGCACACATGAAAAACTATTTAATGTTGAACCAGGTTCCTATTTCCTAAAAACATTTGGGTGTT
Organism: Allium sativum; assembly: GCA_030737875.1. Classification (NCBI taxonomy): domain Eukaryota; kingdom Viridiplantae; phylum Streptophyta; class Magnoliopsida; order Asparagales; family Amaryllidaceae; genus Allium; species Allium sativum. The sequence continues at coordinate 44,348,988 of CM060913.1, forward strand.
GGGTTATCTCCATCTAAGACTATACAACAAATACAAATTTGAATATAAATCAAAACCATGAACTTTTATAGGCTATGCACAAGGATAAAAGGGAGACAAATGATTAGATGACAATGGAAGAGTGTTCATAAGTAGACATGTTATGCTTAATGAGAAAAAGATTCCCTATCATACTGATTGCATTAAAACATCAAACAAAATTTGTGATACATATGTGTCTGTGCCACCAGTACCTGTATATTCAGATTCTTTAATGTAGGTGAACCCGAGGAGACACATGGCAAGACAACACCACTTGATAATGATATTGTTCAGTCACCTGGTCAACACAATGAATATTAAGATATGAGCACTGACAATACAAATGAAGAGGACAGATTTGAATTCAACCACAAGTTACATCAACTCACCCAATGATCAAAAGATAAAAGAAAGGGATTTTTAAACCAAAAATATATACTACTCATACTGATTATGAAGAACAAACCTGCTTTAATCAAGAAAAAAACCGATGGTAATTGGAGAAAAGCCATGGAAATTGAGTATCAAGCTCTCATGCAAAACTAAACATGGAGATTAATTAAACTACCAAGATATAAGATTATTGTCAGATGTAAGTGGGTATATAAAATAAAGAAGAAACCAAATGGCTCAGTAGGCAGATATAAAGCAAGATTGGTGGCTAGAGGATTCACGAAACAACGAGACTTTGACTACAAAGAAACCTTTTCTCTAGTATTCAAACCATCAACAATCAGAGATGTGCTTACTATTGTTGTGAGAAGCAATTGGAAACTTAGACAATTAGATCAATGCCTTTTTAAATGGCAAATTGAAGGAAAATGTGTATATGGAACAACCACAGGGCTATGATTAACCACCAGGATATGTGTGCAAGTTAAAAAAGGGTATACATGGCGTAAAGCAAGCACCAAGAATATAGTTTGATAGATTAAAAAATGCATTAAGTAATATGGGTTTTCACTACCAAATCAGATAACTCTTTATTTATAAAATAAGTGGTTTCTCTTCAATATACATTCTAATATGTGTTGATGATCTAATAATTACAGGTAATAACAACTCAGAGATCTACAAACTTGTGGAGTGCTTAAACAAACAATTCTTTGTTAAAGACCTGGGCCAACTGAATTATTTTTTGGTCAACAAAGTCATAATCAAGTCATCAGAAGAAACTATTCTTCCTTAAAGGAAATACATAATGGTACTATTGGCAAAAACCAAAATGAGTGAAGCTAAACGGTAGCCAACACCCATGATAATCAGCCAACACTATTCTAAAAATAAGGGAGAACCCATATATAATTCAAAACAATATGGAAGTTTACTTGGTGCTTCACAATATGTAACTATCACTAGACCAGATATAACATTCAGTGTTAACAAAGTGTGTTAATTCATGCAGGAACCATTGGACAAACATTGGAAAGTACTAAAAAGAATACTCAGACATTTAAATTGTAACGACCTAGATTTTTTCGATCATTTGAATTGAATATTTTAATTGGTTTCAAATATTGCATTTGGAATATTAATGGATTTTAATATTGAATTAATTATAAAAAGACGATTGAACATTTATATTTATATTTAATATAAAACAAACTCGTAACGTCACGGTAGTTCGAAATTTTGAATTTTGAACTTCAATTGAATATACAGAATCCATTATAAGTCGGAATTATATGAAACATGAAACATTCGAATCTATTTGACTATAAATTTCTAATGAAAGAGAAAAATCGAGATTTCAGCTTATATACTGTAAGTTATATTCAAATCAAATTTTCAAACAGTCTTTATGGATTCGTTAATAAATTAAAATGTTAGTTAATAATTTAAGTAGAAATTTCATATAATTTGGATATTGCCTAACTTGAAAATATTAATGTTGAGTTATATTTATATATTAGTTTATATCTGTTATTTTATTTGGATATATTTGATAATAATAATTCATTTTTATTAAATTTAATTCTTTTGAAATTAAATTAATATTATATCGATATTACATAAGTAGTAAGAATAGCTATTTTCCAAATGACATCTGTTTTTGACGAAACGAATTTTATTGAAATACGTATATGTTGCTACCAGTGCCAAGTCTCCATTTAAAATAGGCTTCCACCCTAAAATTTTCTTTCTGCCTACCCTATACCATGTCTTTTTCCAAATTAATGAGATGCACATGCTACCCAACCCATTCGCATGCCTAAGTTGAAGTACTTACAAGCTATATTTCCTTTTCTTTTGTCAAGTCTCGTACTACAGTGCATAGCCTCTATAAAACAGTACATACTCGTTCCTTGTTCCATCAAAATGAATTGTGCACATTAAATTCATAGTCCCCGTACCATCTAGATAACGGACAACCCCTACATCTGCATGATTTATTTCTACAAACGAAGTGAAAGAGCTGCTGCCACCCTGAAAACTAATATCACAACTACAAAACTTACCCATCTGTTGAAACCGAAAGGATAACTGTTCTCCTACCATATATACAAAACACTGCATCTCTATTAGTCTACACACATGGATATGGAAAATACGTTGTTCTTAACCTCTTCATGGGTGTGTATATATATACGGCATTCTCTTTGCATTGCTTTGTGTTCTAGAAAATGAAAATAAACGATGCCATTAAAATTAGTTCGAAGGCTGTATAAAAATTTATAAGAAGAGGAAGCTGCTCTTGAAACGGAAGTGAGGGAGGAAAGATGAGCTGAAAGAAAAGGAGAGACGTGTGGTAAATGCCATGCACAGGCAAGATGGGGATGTTTGAATGGCAGAAAAAGTGTTGTGAGATGGTTTCGTGCATGGATATGGTGGAAGGAAGCTTTAGCGTGAGCAGAAGAAAACACTACAGCAGGCGGTGTGGGTCTGGGTTACACAGGGAGACGTGAGCTTTAAAGATGCATGTGGGCTTTTCGGCCATTTTAAATATATATAAAAAAAGGAAATGAAAATAAAATGAAGGAAGAGGTTGCTGACTGCCCGGTTTGGAGAAGTATGGGGTATAGGAGTAGCAGGCTTCGGAGATTTTGGGGAGGAAAGAAAGAGCTGGTGAAGTAACATGTTGGGCTAAAGGAAATGGGGCTTTTGGCATTGGAAATAAAAGTTGCGTGAGGAAATAAAATGAGTGGTGTAGTTTTGCACGTAAGGAAAGGAGTATATAGTGGATAGAAATGTGCCAGCATGGTTTGAACAAATGAAGTGGGGGAAAGGTAGGTCACGTCGAAGAACAATAAGGAAGGAAAGAAACATATTGGGAAAGTCGTGCATGAAAAGAAGAAACGAGGAGTAAGAAGACATGGCACTACTAGAAGAAGGCTGAAATAGCTACGAATTTTCCGACGCCATTGTAACGCCAAAAAAGCAGGGCGTTAAAAAGGCATCGGAAATTCGTAAATTAGAACAATACCATCGAAACAGCATAGGAACTTTTCGACGCCATTTCACTATTAGAAAAAGATGAGAAATACCAACAAAAATTTCCGATGTCATTGCGATGCCGGAAATGTATGGCGTCGAAAAGGCGTCGGAAAGTTATAAATAGAAAACGACATCAGAATGGTGTTGAAAGACAGTGATGCCATTTCGACGCCATTTATTTGTCTAAAAAAATAACAATGTCTTCAGAAAGGCATATGAAAATAGCGATGTCAGTCTGACATCTTTATTTTTTTTTATCATGTATACAAATGACGATAGAAATGTTGAACTTTTTTCAAAAACCTTGTCAAATATGATCCCCTATGGAGGGGGGTCCGGGGGGTGACAACCCCCTAGGTGGGGGTGCGAGCGCAACGCCCCCCGTTGACGGGGTTTGACCTGCCCGGTCAGGTCGTGGGGGTCCAAGGGGCAGCGCCCCATCCAAAAAGGTACGTTTTGTTCATTGTTGAATTTCGAATTCAATAGCCAATGGTAACAGCTGTTAGAAAACAGTCGTGATCGTTCAATCGGTCGCAGCTGTTGGAAATTCAAATTCTTCAATCATCTACATCATCAAATATGTTGATTCTACTGAAAACGATAACTTTTAATTGAAAATTATATGCATTTTCTATCATATTTAACATTATGAAACCGTTTAATACCCTTCATGCATAAGAAAAAATTGGCCAATTTATGCTTTATTTAAAAAAAATAAAAAAATAAACTTATAGAACAGAAATAAAAAAGGGTTAAACAAAAAGAAAAACAAACGGTAAAAGCTCGACATAAGCAAAATAGTGCAACGAATTAAAGACGCTTGAAGTGAAAATCTAAACCCCAACTTTAACGAAATGGCGGCTCCAACAGAACCCTCGACTGCACAATTTTCTTCCAAAAAAATCTCTTTAATCGACTTCCATACTTCATTTTCTTTAATCTCATCAACTAAATCTCTTTTATCAGCAGAATCTTTCATTGTAACCTGGAACGGAACACCGAAGCACTTGTTATCAGCTAATGCTTTGATTTTAGTCGTGAACTTCGAAGCTTCCAGTAGTTAGAAAAAGGTAGATCTGGGATGAGATGCTCTCGATCTGACCTGGTATCTTCCAGTCTTGTCGGATCAGAAGCAAGCTTTTAGGCTGGTGTTGCTGGATTCTCCATAAGACCAGTCACGTATGTGATAGACTTAATTATTTAAATTGCTTTTGTAGCAAGACTCTCTAATTCTTTGATTATCGACTTAAAGTTGGAATATTCCCTTTTGATGTTGTAGAAGAAGACTGTTTGGAGCATTGTTAAGGGAGTAGAACTTGAATCTGAAATAAACAAGTGAGAATCTCCCATTATAGTCCATACTTTAACAAATTTTAGCATTATAATAGTTGAAGACCATTTTACTTTAATGATTATCAAGATATTGACTGCAGACTCGACTCCCTTTTGTATGGGAGCTGGATTAGTTTGCTATGCCAATTGTTATGATGAACTTTAATGTTGATATCGGTCCTATTAGCCGTATCTAGAACACTATTAGTGTTGCTATGAACCTTGTTCATGTGATAACCCGTAACTTCCCTGTGAAGGAAAGAGCGGATTGCGTTGAGAACATGACAAATCAGAACGCAGACGGAAGAACATTTCATTGTTATTACAACAGTTCCATCAGAATACAAGAATATACAGAGTATGAATAAATATACATTCGATAAATATCAGAGATTACAATAAGTTACATTTAAATACATCGCAGCGGAAAAATAATACAACACACAATTGAAAGTAATACACGGATACAGAGCTTTTCGAGTATCGTTCCAGCTGTTAACCAGGATCCTGTGAATATAAATCTGCAAAACCAAAACTACTAGCTGCCCATGTGGAAAATAGGGGTAACCAGAGTTTAGGTTAAAACAATAAAGTCTAGGTCAGTCATGAGACTGGTGTGAGAACTAAAACAATTATTAATCTTTATTTTAAAGTTCGGTAAATCAAGAGACCACGCCGTATGACACGGAACGAGTTTCCTCCCAAGAATACCAGTGCATAAAACAAACAACGTAATACTAAATAAAGAAAAATGAAGCTGTTATAAGACCTAGGTCCTATCACACAATGCAACGCAAGCCGGAGGATAGGGTTTTTACCTTATAACAGGCAAAGCATGCTTGATATGTTATAAACACATTATTTGATACTATTATAAGTGTATAGTGTCAAAACAGTTTCAATCATAAATATAAATCATAGACGACATGAGTGCCCCATCCCACTATGTCGCCATACTAGGCTCTACAAATAAAACCGAAATACACGTATTGGAAATTGGATTTCCGTCATGAGTCAAGGCAAGGGGCAAGCTCCTCTCCGATTCGAGACACTCTAGCAAATGTCTCAGGACCCCACTATGATCCTATGGAACCTCCAAGGCCGATCCTACCTTACTTTTGAGGATTAATTATTCCTGAACACACGTTTCCCGGTCCTAACAGACCTATATCCGAGGCGCCTCGCAATCCAACAACCACACAGGTGAAAAGTATATAAATGTCAGGGCTGGTAGATCACTGACACCACCATAGCTAGAAAGAAACGCCGTGCACTCCTTGGGTCCTTCTCCCGTTTTTGACTCATACCGGGGTGTGAGGCTCGCGAATCCACGTTATACACAAAGCTACGTCACACAAACCATGCTTTGATCATCAACCACAAGACTTTGCTTTTCAACAGAAGCCTTGATCAATTGCCACTTACGCGTGCCACATTGGCAATTCACTCCATGCGACTGATGTCCATCGATATACAACCTCTGAGCTCGTACGTCTCAGAGAAGGGCGTTAAGAAAGAGAATAAATTCTCCGCCGCCAAACAAATGTATATTTAATAGAGATCAATCAACACATAATAAAATCCAATGTCAGACACACAGTCCATTTACAAGTTCGTCCTGGGTCTGAATGAAACCGGAGGCACTTTCCTCGCATATCCATCCATCTCCAAGTACGTCTGGATGATCACCAACTGTTTCCCTCATCTTGGATGTACAGCCCAATCGAGATCATCAGTAATCACCCAAACGATGTGAAGACTTCCGGTCTTCAATCACCGTCTTCTCTTCGACATCTCATCGAATCGGTTATTCAAAATGGGTATAAACCCGGCCTTTCTGAATAACCCACGTATATGATAAACAAATGTTACACAAACACAACAAACGCCTCATTCCAATTCAGAATATTCTTTTATTCACAAAATCACATTTTTTGGGAAAGGTTCCCATTAATTTTATCAAAGATAAATTCTTCTAAATTTATTCTTTAATCTTCCTTTGGATATCATTTCAAACCATTTTATGGTTTTTCAAACTAGTCGGGATTAGCAAACCACACTGAATTATTTATTTATTTTATTTCCCAATCCCAACCTATTCATCCCATGGAGCAAAACTGATACTCCATATCTAACACCACGGTGTTATCGGTAAAGTTAATTACCATTTCACGTTCAAATCTAATTAAAGATTTAACTATCGCTTTGGAGTAAACTGGTGATACTCCATTCTCGATCACTTTCCAATTTTGATAATTTAAATTATCAATTCACATTTCAATTTAATTACAGATTCACTAAAACTCCACTTAGTTTTAATCTTCTCAAAAATCAATATCTTGTCTTTAACTGAGTTAAAGAACCAATGTCACATAAAACACGATTCACGACAAACCCAAATCACATTTGATATTAAATACAAGGCTCTGAATAGAAAATATACCGGCTTATATTCAATATCAAATTCTGAAACCAACAAATATCGTATTGGAAATAACGATATAAATATATCTTTCAAATTTCCACAACCGTATCTGTATAATCACAAAATCCAACATCGAAATATTCAGATGACAATTTCGATTCAAATCCATTCCAATTGACGTATACGAAATCCTGATTATTTTTAAAACCACTTTCAAATTCAATTTATTTATTTCAAAAAAAATTTGATTTTAATTCTAGTTCAAAAATAGTTCATCTCGATAAAATATATTTTTATCTTTTCAAATGTGGAGTTTTTCATCCTAATTTTTACCAAATCATTTCTTATGATCTTACACAAATTATTGATATTTTTAATAATTTTATCAAGGCCCGTGCAGTCGATTTCCATCAACGGCCATCGAACTGCACTTACAACGACCTTTTCCAAATTTGATTTGGACATAATTCCCAATCCAACCGTTAGATTTCAAATTTCTAATATTCATTGGAAATCTCTTTTCGATACGAACCCAACGGTTCCGGTTTTAGGAGAATCCGATGGTTGGATCTCTCGTAACATCAATTCGAAGTCAATGGTCGAAATTCATGAACTACCGCGGCGCAGCGCGTTCTTTTTAGGCCATTATATATATATAATATATATATATATATTATATATATTTCGTCGATTTCCTTTTTAAAACGAATTTTATAAATCGTTTTAAATTCGTTTTCAAAACCATTTCAACTCTATATTCAATTTCAAATCAAAATTGAATATTTCCTATCATTACTATACAAATGATAATATTTCCAAAACGTTATATTTTGAAATCACTACCTTTTCTATATTCATTATAAAAACGAATATAATCGATATAAATATCGTTCACGTCAAAATAGCGCAACTCTAATCAACACGGCTTTATATATTTCAATAAATTCGTTATTCTATTCAACAAATGAATATTTATTCTATTCAACACATGAATCTATATTTCTTTCAACACACGACTAATCTCAACACATGAGTACTGTCAACACACAACTATTTTTGTTATGTAATACATTTTATAAAATTATGGTATCTATCGTTTGATTTTTAATTAGATTCCAACCGTAATGTAGTTTTTAATTTTAATTGTGATAAAGATGTAAATTTTATTATTAAAATATTTTACTCAACACATAAATAGTTTCAACACATGAACATCGTCAACACATGACTATTTTTATATTCAACACATGAATTTTCTTTTATAATATTCATTATTTTCCCGATTGGAATGAGGCCCAATCAATCACCATATAATGTTAATTATATGGAATCCATACAACACATGTATATAATAGCAACGATAAACAATCAACCATCATCCAAAGTGCACCACACAACTGTATAAGCATCAAATATAAATAATTAACGCTTATAATTGCCTGTCGACCAATCGATCGACATACAATTAAATAATCGGGGTTAGTGTACTCCAAATATCATCCCAACACCCGTGTGGGGTTTCAAATCAAAAAACATAGATTTTTATTTGTGCAGTTGGGCGACGTGCAAAATTTATCGACCCAATCAATATCAGTCAAATCAGTGTATATAAACAAATCGGCTGATTTATTTATAAATATTTATTTATTCACTTTCACATTAAAAATTATATTTTTAACGATAATTAATTTATTCAACCATCTACATTTTATTATCGATTTCACATCAACATCACAAACAATTTTCACAACACATCAATCAAACAAACAAGCCATCCATGGTCTGTGGATGACCGGTGTCGGGTGCTGCTAAACACCGTCTGCATCCTAGTATATATATTTATAACTAGAAAAAGAAATTTAAAGTGAGAAGTTCTCACCGAAGCTATCCCAACTCCACGACACTTCTAATGTAGGAAATCTTGTAGTTCCCGCCTTTTGTCACTTTCGTTGCCCGTAGCCACTACATATATAAAAATCACATTTTTATATTGTTTCTAGGTATATAAAAATCATATTTTTATAACTACTCCATATAGATAAAAATTCTATTTTTACATCGCTACTATATAGATAAAAATTCTATATTTACATCGCTACTATATAGATAAAAATTCTATTTTTACATCGATACTATATAGATAAAAATTCTATTTTTACATCGCTACTATATAGATAAAAATTCTATTTTTACATTGCTACTATATAGATAAAAATTCTATTTTTACATCGCTACTATATACTCCCTCCGGTTTATAATATAAGTCATTTTAGATATTTGCACAAGAATTCAGAAAAATTCAAATGCCATTTTTTGGTGAGTTGGCTCCTTTTTTTCATGCAAAATTAAGTTACTTTCTCTATTTCCAAGTACAAAAAAGTGGTTGTTGGGATTTTCCAAGGAGCCGCATACTCATATAAGCCAATAGAAGCACTTCACGACAGGTCAATAAAGTAGGTACAATTTATTATGATTGAAAACGTCTTATATCTTGAAAAACAAAAAACTTCACAAAACGTCCTATATTTTGGACTGGACGGAGTAGATAAAAATTCTATTTTTACATCGTTACTATATAGACAAAAATTCTATTTTTACATCGCTACTATATAGATAAAAATTCTATTTTTACACCGGTGTTCATATAATAAAGATTATATTTTTATCACGCCATTCTCTATATAAAGATTTCGCCTTTTCAAACATAAAGATTTCGCCTTTTCACATATAAAAATTTCGCCTTTTCAAATAGAAATATTTCGCCTTTTCAAATGTAAAGATTTCGCCTTTTCAAATATAAAGATTTCGCCTTTTCAAATATATAGATTTCGCCTTTTCAAATATAAAGATTTCGCCTTTTCAAATATAAAGATTTAATTTTTATTTCATCACTATAAAAATTACATCTTTATTTCAACATATATATAATAAAAATCAGATTTTTATTTCACTACATATATAAAGATCAAATCTTTACTTCGCTACTCACATAAAAATCATATTTTTATTATCGCCACCATATAAAAATCATATTTCAATCTTCTCCATTATATAAAAATTATATTTTTATACTCTACAATAATAAAAATTATATTTTAACAACATAAAAATCCTATCTTTTAATTTCTAAAAATTATAACTCTTCGTTTCTAAAAAATCAAACCTTTATACGTTTTAAAAAATCAAACCTTGTCTCGCCTTTCATAACATAAAGTCCAATTCCTTTCAATGCTCATACTTTAGAGAAACAAGGCTTTAAACAAATTAAAACTAAAAAGAAAAATTAAATTATAAATTGAAAAACTTACTGTGTTGCTAGAAGAGCAAGGGAGGGGCGAGGTGAAGGACTGTCGGGTCCGGTAGTCGGTGCCGAGGTCGAGGAGAGGCGCTGCGTCATCGGGAAGGGGGAGAAATGGTCGGCACCTGGCATGTGGTGGCTTGGCGGAGGTTGCGCGGGGGTTTCAGGGGGGGAAGAGGAGAATGGAGGAAGAGGAAGGAGGGGCGAGGTGGCAAGCGCGAGCGCGGTGGGGGCAGTGGCCCCGGCTTGAGCGGCGGCGGACCTAATCGAGGGGGGGGGGGGGGGGGGCGGCGGATCGCGATCCCCCCTTGCTATATTTTTTTTATTTCTACTTCCTGGAATGAATTGAACGATGGGGGGGGGCTCACGTTGACTAAGGACAAGAGGAAAAGGAGGGTTTTTTATTTAATTTTAATTTTCCCAAAAAAAGTTGATTTTTAATTCAAACTCGAAACGAGACCCAATGACTGTCATCCCTAGCTAATTACCCCCATTCCGAACACAATGGGATATGTATCGTAGGATGATTCGATCGTTTCTATCAGTTTTCGTCAAAATCAAAATATAACTCTATATATTGAATTTGAATGCGCATTTCAATTTACCAGAGTCACATACTAACTCGAAAAATTCCCGAAAAATATTTCCTAGCTACGTATTGACGATACAGTCCTAACAAAACTAATTTCATCGAATTCTGAGACCGTTTGAAAAATGGCCATTTTCCAGTCGATTAAAATCAACTGAAACTGGTCAAATGCGTTTTCCTTTGCCACGCTCACATATTGATTCGAAAAATTATGAAATTTGAAACCTAGCAAGAATTATACATCACTGATCCAAAAAAAGTGGTTTCGTCGGAATCCGAGGTCGTTTGCAAAATGGTTATTTTTAATGGCCAGAATTCCATAGCGACTATTCGGAATTTTCAACTGGACATATCTTTTGATTTCCGCTATGAAATTTCGATTTTTCGGATTCGTTGGAAAGATATTATCAAATAGATTCAATTATTTTAGATTTCGTTAAAATCCGGTTTATTTTGCATCCGGTATGTTCAATTGAAGTTTGAAATCGAATTATCGAACTACCGCGCCATTTTCAATTCCTTTTATAATTATAAATAAATATTTATATTCTAACGACGACGTATATAAATATATGCGTTCTATTTCTATTCAAAATAAATTTCTCGTCGATATTATTCAAAATAATTCATTTTTAATATTCAAAATTAGCTAAATTCGCCAAAATAAAAAAATTTAACTAGCTCGCATTTTCGGGTTGTTACAATCTCCCCCACTTAAAACTTTTCGTCCCCTAAAAGGAACGAAGCCGAAAGTTGTTTAACTAATCAACTCAACTTCCATTATTTTGACTACGACTTAAGTTCTTCAACTTTTCAGCTTCTAAGAACTTTTCAAATTTTTCAAAAATTTGGCTAACACCCTAAATTTTCGAAAAAATTCGCCATTACCTCCCCTACACCGGGAGCACCGGGAAAATCCTGAAATTGCCATATAGGCCCTCTGATCTCAAAAAGAAAAAGAAAAGGCCAAGCGGCTAGCCAATAGGCTCATAAAATCATCATCACCCAAACAAAACAGTAAATTATGATAAACATGTACCTATTTGTCGGGCAAACAAATTTTATTCTTCTGCTCTAGCCTCCTTGCTATGATCTGTTCAATGTAAGTACTTGTATATGCAAGCAAATGCGACTAATTTTCAATACAATTCAATATTCGGTTCAATTAGGCTAAATGGTTCAAAATTATCAAACGAATAAACAAACAACACAAACATCAATCAATTAGTGGATTAACGCTTCAAATTCACAATTTTTGATATATATACAAAAATCACATTTTTGATGTCAAATCACAACAATAAATCTATCTAAATAAGTTTTGGTTCTCACACCAGTCTAATGGAAATATATAGATATCACACCTTCGAAACATGAACATAAATACTGATGATGTGGCCACATCACCGGAATTATCCCCGTGTGTCTAGAATGTGATTCTATATCAATCCAGTATATTAAAACTTCGAATATACGTTCATGACGCGTATATGCAAAATCTTTATATATTGGATTGTCCAAATTCAATATAAATAAATATTCAAATACGTATAAAACGATTTAAATTTTAGAACAAAATTGTTTTCATTTGAAAAATATACTCTTCCTACTCGTTCTAGGATACTACTGATCCTATCTCTAACGAGTCATTCTAATTGGATATTACTAATCCAATATCTGATGAATTCTTTCGTTCGGTTCTAATGTGTCTTGTTCTCGAGCTCTGTAAACCAAAGCTCTGATACCACTGCGATAACCCATAACTTCCCCGTGAAGGAAAGAGCGGATTGCGTTGAGAACAAGACAAATCAGAACGCAGACGAAAGAACATTTCATTGTTATTACAACAATTCCATCAGAATACAAGAATATACAGAGTACGAATAAATATACATTCGATAAATATCAGAGATTACAATAAGTTACATTTAAATACATCGCAACGGAAAAATAATACAACACACAACTGAAAGTAATACACGGATACAGAGCTTTCCGAGTATCGTTCCAGCTGTTAACCAGGATCCTGTGAATATAAATCTGCAAAACCAAAACTACTAGCTGCCCGTGTGGAAAATAGGGGCACCCAGAGTTTAGGTTAAAACAATAAACTCCAGGTCAGTCATGGGACTGGTGTGATAAATAAAACAGTTATTAATCTTTATTATAAAGTTCGGTAAATCAAGGGACCACGCCCTATGACACGGAACGGGTTTCCTCCCAAGAATACCAGTGCATAAAACAAACAACGTAATGCTAAATAAAGAAAAATGAAGTTGTTATAAGACCCAGGTCCCATCACACAATGCAACGCAAGCCGGAGGATAGGTTTTTACCTTATAACAGCTAAAGCATGCTTGATACGTTAAAAACACAATATTTGATACTATTATAAGTGTACAGTGTCAAAACAGTTTCAATCATAAATATAAATCAAAGACGGCATGAGTGCCCCATCCCACTATGTCGCCATACTAGGCTCTACAAATAAAACCGAGATACACGTATTGGAAACTGGATTTCCGTCATGAGTCGAGGCAAGAGGCAAGCTCCTCTCCGATTCGAGACACTCTAGCAAATGTCTTAGGACCCCACTATGATCCTATGGAACCTCCAAGGCCGGTCCTACCTTACTTTTGAGGATTAGTTATTCCTGAACACACATTTCTCGGTCCTAACAGACCTATATCCGAGGCACCTCACAATCCAACAACCACACAGGTGAAAAGTATATAAATGTCAGGGCTGGTAGGTCACTAACACCACCATATCTAGAAAGAAACGTCGTGCACTCCTTGGGTCCTTCTCCCGTTTTTGACTCATACCTGGGTGTGAGGCTCGCGAATCCACGTTATACACAAAGCTGCGTCACACAGACCATGCTTTGATCATCAACCACAAGACTTTGCTTTTCAACAGAAGCCTTGATCAATTGCCACTTACGCGTGCCACACTAGCAATTCACTCCATGCGACTGATGTCCATCGATATACAACCTCTGAGCTCGTACGTCTCAGAGAAGGGCGTTAAGAAAGAGAATAAATTCTCCGCCGCCAAACAGATATATATTTAATAGAGATCAATCAACACAGAATAAAATCCAATGTCAGACACACAGTCCATTTACAAGTTCGTCCTGGGTCTGAACGAAACCGGAGGCACTTTCCTCGCATATCCATCCATCTCCAAGCACGTCTGGACGATCACCAACTGTTTCCCTCATCTTGGGTGTACAGCCCAATCGAGATCATCAGTAATCATCCAAACGTTGTGAAGACTTCCGGTCTTCAACCACCGTCTTCATCTTCGACATCTCGTCGAATCAGTTATTCAGAATGGGTATAAACCCGGCCTTTCTGAATAACCCACGTATATGATAAACAAATGTTACACAAACACAACAAACGCCTCATTCCAATTCAGAATATTCTTTTATTCACAAAATCACATTCTTAGGGAAAGGTTCCCATTAATTTTATCAAAGATAAATTCTTCTAAATTTATTCTTTAATCTTCCTTTGGATATCATTTCAAACCATTTTGTGGTGTTTTAAACTAGTCGGGATTAGCGAACCACACCGAATTATTTATTTATTTTATTTCCCAATCCCAACCAATTCATCCCATGGAGAAAAACTGGTAATACTCCATATCTAACACCACGGTGTTATCGATAAAGTTAATTACCATTTCACGTTCAAATCTAATTAAAGATTTAACTATCGCTTTAGAGTAAAACTGGTGATACTCCATTCTCGATCACTTTCCAATTTTGATAATTTAAGTTATCAATTCACATTTCAACTTAACTACAGATTCATTAAAACTCCACTTAGTTTTAATCTTCTCAAAAATCAATATCTTGTCTTTAACTGGGTTAAAGAACCAATGTCACATAAAACACGATTCATGACAAACCCAAATCACATTTGATATTAAATACAAGGCTCTGAATAGAAAATATACCGGCTTGTATTCAATATCAAATTCTGAAACCAACAAATATCATATTGGAAATAACGATATAAATACATCTTTCAAATTTCCACAACCTTATCTGTATAATCACAAAATCTAACATCGAAATATTCCGAAGACAATTTCGATTCAAATCCATTCCAATTCACGTATTAGAAATCCTGATTATTTTTAAAACCACTTTCAAATTCAATTTATTTATTTCAAAAAAAATTTGATTTTAATTCTAGTTCAAAACTAGTTCATCTCGAAAAAATATATTTTTATCTTTTCAAATGTGGAGTTTTTCATCCCAATTTTTACTAAATCATTTCTTATGATCTTACACAAATTATTGATATTTTTAATAATTTTATCAAGGCCCGTGCAGTCGATTTCCAACAACGGCCATCGAACTGCACTTACAGCGACCTTTTCCAAATTTGATTTGGACATAATTCCAAATCCAACCGTTAGATTTCAAATTTCTAATATTCATTGGAAAGCTCTTTTCGATACGAACCCAACGGTTCCGGTTTTAGGAGAATCCGACGGTTGGATCTCCCGTAACGTCAATTCGAAGTCAATGGTCGAAATTCACGAACTGCCGCGGTGCGGGGCGTTCTATTCAGGCCATTATATAATATATATATATATATATATATATATATATTTCGTTGATTTCCTTTTTAAAACGAATTTTATAAATCGTTTTGAATTCGTTTTCAAAACCATTTCAACTCTATATTCAATTTCAAATCAAAATTGAATATTTCCTATCATTACTATACAAATGATAATATTTTCAAAACTTTATATTTTGAAATCACTACCTTTTACGGCTTTATATATTTCAATAAATTCGTTATTCTATTCAACAAATGAATATTTATTCTATTCAACACATGAATCTATATTTCTTTCAACACACGACTAATCTCAACACATGAGTACTGTCAACATACAACTATTTTTGTTATGTAATATATTTTATTAAATTATGTTATATATCGTTTGATTTTTAATCAGATTCCAACCGTAAAGTAGTTTCTAATTTTAAATATGATAAAGATGTAAATTTTATTATTAAAATATTTTACTCAACACATAAATAGTTTCAACACATGAACATCGTCAACACATGACTATTTTTATATTCAACACATGAATATTCTTTTATAATATTCATTATTTTCCCAATTGGAATGAGGCCCAATTAATCACCATATAATGTTAATTATATGGATTCCATACAACACATGTATATAATAGCAACGATAAACAATCAACCATCATCCAATGTGCACCACACAACTGTATAAGCATCAAATATAAATAATTAACGCTTATAACAGCCTGTCGACCAATCGATCGACATACAATTAAATAATTGGGGTTAGTGTACTCCAAATATCATCCCAACACCCGTGTGGGGTTTCAAATCAACAAACATAGATTTTTATTTGTGCAGTTGGGCAATGTATAAAATTTATCGACCCAATCAATATCAGTCAAATCAGTGTATATAAATAAATCGGCTGATTTGTTTATAAATATTTATTTATTCACTTTCACGTTAAAAATTATATTTTTAACGATAATTAATTTATTCAACCATCTACATTTTATTATCGATTTCACATCAACATCACAAACAATTTTCACAACACATCAATCAAACAAACAAGCCATCCATGGTCTGTGGATGACGGGTGTCGGGTGCTGCTAAGCACCGTCTGCATCCTATTATATATATCTATAACTAGAAAAAGAAATTTAAAGTGAGAAGTTCTCACCGAAGCTATCCCAACTCCATGACACTTCTAATGTAGGAAATCTTGTAGTTCCCGCCTTTTGTCACTTTCGTTGCCCGTAGCCACTACATATATAAAAATCACATTTTTATATTGTTGCTAGGTATATAAAAATCATATTTTTATAATTACTCCATATGGATAAAAATTCTATTTTTACATCGCTACTATATAGACAAAAATTCTATTTTTACATCGATGCTATATAGATAAAAATTCTATTTTTACAACGCTGCTATATAGATAAAAATTCTATTTTTACATCACTACTATATAGATAAAAATTCTATTTTTACATCGCTACTATATAGATAAAATTCTATTTTTACACTGGTGTTCATATAATAAAGATTATATTTTTATCATGCCATTCTCTATATAAAGATTTCGCCTTTTCAAACATAAAGATTTCGCCTTTTCACATTTAAATATTTCGCCTTTTCAAATATGAAGATTTCGCCTTTTCAAATATAAATATTTCGCCTTTTCAAAATAAAGATTTCGCCTTTTCAAATATAAAGATTTCGCCTTTTCAAATATAAAGATTTCGCCTTTTCAAGTATAAAGATTTAATTTTTATTTCATCACTATAAAAATTACATCTTTATTTCAACATATATATAATAAAAATCAGATTTTTATTTCACTACATATATAAAGATCAAATCTTTACTTCGCTACTCACATAAAAATCATATTTTTATTATCGCCACCATATAAAAATTATATTTCTATCTTCTCTATTATGTAAAAATTATATTTTTATACTCTACAATAATAAAAATTATATTTTAACAACATAAAAATCCTATCTTTTCATTTCTAAAAATTATAACTCTTCGTTTCTAAAAAATCAAACCTTTATACGTTTTAAAAAATCAAACCTTGTCTCGCCTTTCATAACATAAAATCCAATTCCTTTCAGTGCTTATACTTTAGAGAAACAAGTCTTTAAACAAATTAAAACTAAAAAGAAAAATTAAATTATAAATTGAAAAACTTACTGCGTTGCTAGAAGGGGAAGGGAGGGGCAAGGTGAAGGACTGTCGGGTCCGGTAGTCGGTGCCGGGGTCGAGGAGAGGCGCTGCGTCATCGGGGAGGAGTTGAAGATGGTCGGCGCCTGGCTTGTGGTGGCTTGGCGAAGGTTGCGCGGGGGTTTCAAGAGGGGGAAGAGGAGAACGGAGGAAGAGGAAGGAGGGGCGAGGTGGCAGGCGCGAGCGCGGTGGGGGCGGTGGCCCCGCCCTGAGCGGCGGTGGACCTAATCGACGGGGGGCGGCGGATCGCGATCCCCCATTGCTATATTTTTTTTCTTTCTATTTCCTGGAATGAATTGAACGATTGGGGGGGGGGGGGGGGTTCACGTTGACTAAGGACAAGAGGAAAAGGAGGGTTTTTTATTTAATTTTAATTTACCCTAAAAAAAGTTAATTTTTAATTCGAACCCGAAACGAGACCCAACGACTATCGTCCCTAGCTAATTACCCCCATTCCGAACACAATGGGATATGTATCGTAGGCTGATTCGAACGTTTCTATCAGTTTTCGTCAAAATCAAAATATAACTCTATATATTGAATTTGAACGCGCATTTCAATTTACCAAAGTCACATACTAACTCGAAAAATTCCCGAAAAATATTTCCTAGCTACGTATTGACGATACAGTCCTAACAAAACTAATTTCATCGAATTCTGAGACCGTTTGAAAAATGGTCATTTTCTAGTCGATTAAAATCAACTAAAACTGGTCAAACGCATTTTCCTTTGCCACGCTCACATATTGATTCGAAAAATTATGAAATTTGAAACCTAGCAAGAATTAGACATCACTGATCCAACAAAAGTGGTTTCGTCGGAATCCGAGGTTGTTTGCAAAATGGCTATTTTTAATGGCCAGAATTCCATAGCGACTATTCAGAATTTTCAACTGGAAATATCTTTTGATTTCCGCTATGAAATTTCGATTTTTCGGATTCATTGGAAATATATTATCAAATAGATTCAATTATTTTTGGTTTCGTTAAAATCCGGTTTATTTTGCACCCGGTATGTTCAATTGAAGTTTGAAATCGAATTATCGAACTACCGCGCCATTTTCAATTCCTTTTATAATTATAAATAAATATTTATATTCTAACGACGACGTATATAAATATATACGTTCTATTTCTATTCAAAATAAATTTCTCGTTGATATTATTTAAAATAATTCATTTTAAATATTCAAAATTCGCTAAATTCGCCAAAATAAAAAATTTAAACTGGCTTACATTTTCGGGTTGTTACAGTTCAAATCAGGTAAATGGTTATGTTTAGGATATAAATTATTAGATTTATTATAATTAAAATTGGTTTTGTTCCCCTGATTAATCTATTTGGTGATGTCAGGTTTTTTAGTGTCATTGAGGGAGCCAGATGCTTGATAATAGTTGATAGTTGTTTTAGCATTGGGCTTACTGGATTTCGAAAATGAGGGATTACAATAATTTTTGCAAGTAGGAATTACTGCAGAGTTCTTCATATTTTGTAAGTATCCCTTAACTCTTTCGTCATAGTTGTCCTAATCGTAAATGTGCTCATCTTGATGATGACTTGAATTGTACGGTTGCTTGTTGCATTTTTAAAGAAGAATATTATATTCAGCAAATGACAACAAGATATACTTGCAAGTTTGTTGGTGTGCACATGAACAAGGAAAAAGATATGCTATAGATTTAACAAATTTGTTATTATGCTTATCTGTTATTATGGACAAGGAAAAAGATATGCTTTGTCTTGTAATTAATATATCTATTATTATGCAGGAAGATGCACTTGCAAAACAATTAAATGGTCTAAAAGATGCAGTGATGGGAGATGAAAATGTTAATGGAGCAAAAGATTCATTTGATCTAGAAAAGCGCATAGATGTCTATATGTCGTTAATAGGGGAGCAAAGATTTTCAATCCAGGTATTGTTACCTTCTGATTTACTGTAAAACAATGTCAAATGAATCAAGTCCAAAACAGCCGTTAGTTTACCCTAAAATGTTTATGATGGTGTAATCATTACTTGTTGTAGATATTTAATAGCTGATAATATATGTTTGAATAGGAAACTGAAATATAGGATGAACTTACCACGAGTAGGGGAGAAAAACATATTCCTTATACCTCGAATGATGATTGAAGTCCAAAGTCCATGACGGCATAACAGGTAAATATTCAATTATCTCATTTATGGTCGGTAATTATTTAATTGTCTCAAGTATGGTTGATGTTATGACTTATGAGTGAGTTTCATAGGTTTTTTATGGTCAGGAAAAATGGGTTATGAAAATATAGTTTTTTATGTGACCGTTGGTATTTAATTTGGAAACCAATTCACTGCCAGGTCTACCTATCAAGTGTAGGTGGGCTAAATGCATTATTTTTTGTAGGCATAGTTGTATGTAAGCAATAGATATCACAGTAGAAATTTGTGGCAAAAAAGATAAATAACAGCTTTAATGATTATGCAGGGAAGATGTATATTATATATTGGAAATCACGGTAAAGGACATGCATCAGCAGGCAAATATTAGTGTCCATTGTTCCAAGTGTTCAAATTTAGAAAAGAAATTGGTTAAATCTAAACATAGATATGAGAATAGTTTAGATTTATTGATCAAAGCTAAACTATAAATACGAAGTAGTCATGTGTTTTACAACCGTCCATTTTTTATCTCTATATTATATATGTAATTGTATTCGACCAAGCATATTATAATTATATGTCACTGTACTTGTAAACTAAAATATCATTATATTGATGTTTAGGATGTGGATATGTCTTTGAAAGTGTCTACTACAAAAAGGAAGATGTTAGATCTTAAGAGAGCTGGGAAGATACAGTTGTGGCCTTGTGGTTTGTTCTAACTTGTTTTAGATAGTATTGTATAAACATGTACAAATTGGAAAAGATAGGTTTTATGTATAAGTGATAACAATTTGTCCTTAATGTGGGTATGATTTTCGCTTAGATATATTAGCGTGCATGTAGCACTAATTTACATTATACCAGATAATACCATGAATGCTTTATGTTATATGAATTTTTCATTGAATATATTGTTTTTTTTTGTACTATTGTTAGCAATATTACTTTGTTTAATTGAGATATTTGCATTTGGTGCATGTTCAGTATTATTAGAACAAATCTGTCTGATGTAGAGTTTGAGAGTTAAAAGTAAAGTAAAAATATTGAATTTTTTTTAGAAATAACGTCGAAATGGCTTGATAAAGTGTGGGGAATCCAAAAATTGTGTTCATATTCTGGTGCAATCATGGCGTCGGTACGACGTCAAAAAAATGGCGTTTGGAAGGCGTCGAAACACACCTAACGCATGGCGTCGATATGGCGTCGGAAAACACCTAACACATGGCGTCGATAATGCGTCGGAAAACATCTGACACTTGACATCGAAAAGATGTCGGAATTTTTTTCCATGCAAGTTTTAACTACGCCAATAACGGTGTCAAAAAGGCGTCGAAAACAGGTTTTTTCGATGCTATACCGATGCCAATTTAGCGTCGAAAAATCAGCTTTTTCTTGTAGTGTGGCCACGTAAATGCATGGAAGTAAAAATAGGATGACCTATTTGGTTTTTAGGAAAAGGTGCTTGTGTCGAATGTTAGTGGGGTAAGGCCCATTGATATATAAAATTTAAGTTTAAATTAATCTAATTATTTTATAATCTCATTAATATGATATATCGTACATACCTTATCAGATTTATGCGCTGTCTGTCTTGTTGGAACCAAAGAAACGGAGGCTACGAGTTACAACTGTTCTAGTCAAGATTGGAAGCAAGCGGGATTTTTAGTTAAATTAAATTTCATTTTAATTAAATTAATAATAAGCGTTTACTGACGAAATAAAACCAAGGTGAGTTAAACTCACTCAGTTCTCCCACTTATAATTATTATAAGTCAGTTTAATGTTTGTATGCTTTGTTGGTAATTGTTGGTTGATTTGATAGTTGTTTGGATGTTTGATAAATATTTTTATATCTATTATTTAAATTAAACGTTGTTTAATTTAAATGAAATGAAATCGTATTTTTAATGATTATTTCCAATCAAAGTAACTTACCTTGTTGGTTACATTTATAATAATATAAACGTACTAAATTAATTGGATTCTTGAATTATTATTATTAATTGATCGTTATTAGTTGAATTAATTATCTATGTTTATAAATAGTTATCATATTGAATGGATTATTTTATTTGGGGTAACCTATTTGGATGCAGGGAAAAAGCAGGTAGGAGGGATCTAACTAGATTCCTCAATTTATTGTTTATTTCCATATTATCATTATATGAACTATTTAACCAATATGATTGGATTATTGAATCGATTGTTGAATCCAAATTCAACATTGTTTTGATATTAACCAGTGGGTAGTATTAGTTACCAAATATACATTATTTTATAAAGACTGATTTACCGTTCGGTGAATCGATAGAAATGAAGTTATAAAATTTAGTTTTTAACCGAAGTTCAATTTTTAAAAAATGTTATTTTAGATGGAAGTTTATAAAAGGAATTAAATATTTATTATTTATTTACTTATTAAGTTTATAACTGATTATCAAATGATTTTATTAAGATAATTCTTATATTAATAGGATTGATATGTTAGTACGCAGAATTAACGTAACAAATAGAATGGGTTTAGATTGATATTGATTATTATTTATTTAATAATAGTCGAAGTTAATAGAATTGTCTAAATTAATTAATTATTAATTAATTTAATTGAAAAGATCAATAATGATTGATTAAAGAATTAATTATCTTTATAGTTGAACAAGTTAACGATGTTAACTGAAATTTGTTTATTAAATTAGTTTATTAATTTATGGAGATAGTTATGGTGTGGTAAACCAAGTTTTATTTTTAATAAATGTTAAAACTTGATTATTAGTTATTTAATAATAATCGAAGTGATAATCTGGAAATGTAAAATTTTGTAATGGAAGTTTGTGAAGTTTTAAAGTTATATTATAGTTTAAATGAATATTTAAGAAATTTAAGATTTATAATAATATAAGTTAAGTTTACATTGAAGTTTTTAAATTAGACTCTTTTTGGAATTCTAATTAACTGGATTTTATAAAATGCTGGATTTTGATGAAGTTATAAAACCCAAGTTTTACTGGATATTATTGGAATGAGTTATTAGAAATAGATTTTTGAATGGAAATGAAAGCCGGAATATGAAATTAAAAAATTAGAACCTAATTGGAGATCGGTTGAGATGAATGATTTTCTGACTATTGATCTGATGTTGGTCTTGGCCTTCGGAGTGAATATTTAGGGAATTATTTTCTTACTAATTTACGGTTAGGAACTGATGAAGGTATGAAATGGAAATTGGAACGGAAACCAAGTTTGAATTAAAGTGATTAGGCGAGTTGAATTATAAGGATGCGAGCTAAATTCGTTATATTAAGTAAGAGATGAGTTTTCACCAAAATAACTAAAATATGATATATTTTTTTGATACTGGGAATCAATATCGGTGTTTTTTGTATTACCACTAATATTTATCTTAAGATAAGAACATTGTTGATCAAGTTCTGAGAGGTAATTAAAATACACCAACTTGAATGACTTCAGCATTATCAGAAGATGATATTAGTTGTAATAGTGGAGATGTAAGAAGTAATTTATTTTGAGGAATAATAGTCTAACATTATTTAAGGAATTTGGAAATATATATGATAGAATTCCAAATATAAAAGGAAATGAAATGGGGCTTGAGAATATGAAATGATATTTCCATAATAGAAGGAATAAAGGGATTTGTGAAAGTATAACGATATTTTCACAGTAAGGAGATGAGATTTAGAATGGATTTATTCTAAAAATGTAAGTGGTGATTACGATATTCAAATAACGAAACAAAAAGGAGAATTCATAATGGTTGTTTTACAAAAAATAAATTGAATCGATTTCCAAATGATAGATAATAAGTAGCAAAATTTTGGAATGATATTTAAAGGAAGAATTAGATATGATTTTAAGACATTTTCACAAGTATATAAATAAAATGATTTGAGAATATTAATATATTAAAACTGATACATTATTTTTTAAATGGCCAAGTGGCACTGTATAATAAACCAATGGATTTATTTTATTTTTATGATTGTTTTTTTTGATAGTTAAATAATCAACTATCAAAATCATAGCTAACGCGTTATGGAATGAAAAGACCGGGATCAAATTTATGTTTGAAAAACATTCTGAATCAGCAACTACGTAAACGAAGAAGATATCTGATGCTGATCGAGATAGAGCAATTGAAGACCATAAATCTTATTAGCGGGGGAACTATTGTTGAATTTATCTAGCTGATCCCTAGAGATATACGTTTGACAGTGATTCTGTCGTGATTGAAATCTACGGATTGTGAGGACTACTCGCTACTGATCCATAGGGTTATTCCCTAGGATATGGTAGGAGAGTGCCTTCGATTCATCCTGTTCCTGAATGACGTGCATGGATGATGTAGTATTCAAAAGTCAATAGTGGCCAAATGTTTAAAAAAGAAGATTATAACCTCAAGCCTCATCAACCGGGAAATGTCATAAATCGGGCAGACAACATGGCTAAGTGGGTCGCTCCCATTAAGGTGTATTATCACCTATCTAGAGAAAATTCATTTCCTTCTTTAATCTATTTCGATGTTGTCCCTTTTCGGGAAATAGTGGGTTGCACCCAACCGTTGGTGATATGCATTTGATGCACTCAAGAGAAATGAGTGGTCGGTCATGTGTAGCCGGGTTGCAAGATTTTCTTGTTAAACTCAGTGTATTCCCCTCTAGAGATATGCTATCCGCAGGTGGTTCCATACCTTGTCATAGTCAAAATCCAATCTCCAATAAGATCCCGCTGTTTTGATTTATATTATATATGTAGAACGTGAGTTGTAAGCATTTTGCTAGATTGTTATTTATTTGTATTTAGACATTATTATAATATCAGAATTAGATATTGATTTCAAAATTTTTTGGGTTATCATAAGGTAAAAATCGTCTGTATTTATGTGCGGATTTAGTCTTACTATTATCCTTTCCTTTCGAAAGGAAATGTTTTAACTTTAAAATCAAGTTGGATGATATTATAAACTTAGCATGTTTTTCTCACTATAGTTCACCAGACTGATCCGACATTTGTGATGCTCGAGTCAGACCTGGTTTTACAGGTTTAGGTTAAGATGCTATGGGTTTCAGAAGACGTGCTGGAGACGTTCAGACATATGATATCTAGTATTATTTCCGCTGTGTGCTGTATATGAGGATAGATTATTATAACAGTCCAGATGTGTTTTTGTACTCTGATGACTGTAAGTTTTTATTTTAAATCTTTCAATAAAGTTTATTTACATATTATTATTATTTTCCGCGGCGATGTGAGACTCTGATGTTTTGTTGTTATTCTTCTTCTTATTCTTCTATTCTAAATTTCTTTCTTTCTTATCCCACATTCTTATTTCTTTCTTTTAGCCTTCTGGGGTTTTCAGTATTTGAGTTTGGACACAGGTTGTATTAATGTCTAGGTTCGAATGTCGAAAATTTCTAGGATGCTACATAAATGCTACACAGGATTATGGCCTAACTATAAAAGCAACCAATAACTTTGATATCATTGGATTCACTGATGTTGACTAGGGTTCGAACCCAGAATATAGCAAATAAACTACATGATACTGTTTATACATTAGAGGAGACTAGGTATCATGGTGTTCAAAGAGACAGTCAACAATATCAAGAAAAAGTGCTGAAGCAGAGTATAGAAGTATAGCAAGCTAAAATTGACGAAATAATAGTGGCCAGATGTAAATCACTCACCGATTCCCCAAAACAAGCTAAAATTGACGAAATAAGAATACGGATAGCAAGCACCTTGCATCAATCCTCTTGATCCGATGAATTATTGCCTCAATTGATGTAGATCTAGTCTCCAATGGTGTAGATCTATGATTTCCCTCCTTGGATTTTGATTTTAATGATGGAAAGGTGATAGAGGGAAGAGGAGCACAAAGCACCAAATGAGAGAATGGAAAACTAAAACCATTTCCCATATCCCTTACCCACTACTTATACCCTTCCAATATCCCACCAATGGGCCTTCCTAAATCAGCATATGGTGGCTCTCCAAACCTGAACAACCAACTGAAAAACCTTAAAACAGCGATTCCTCCCAAATTGCTAAGCCAAATCTTTAATGTAACCACTCTACGGAAAGGCAACCATCAATTCCTTTCTAATGGAATAGATCTCACCCTCTGATTTGACCTGAGTCAAAAGTTATGCCATGTATAAGACTAACAGGGGTAAAATGGTCACAAACAAAATTGGTAAAATTATGGACATGTCGCACATCCCCATAAGCAACATATCAAAAGATGAAAATGATCCAACCCTCAGGGAATAAAAAAATACATTTACGATCCTCCGATACGTAAAATACAGGCTATTACATTCTCCCCCCTTGAGAATTTCGCCCCTGAAATTCCAGGCAAACACAAGCAACCACAACAGTTCTGCATGCCTATCATCCATGAGAATCCAATTCTATCATCCAAACTAGCAACTATCAATCCATACATCCAAAGCTTTATCCTAGCACGCGGAATTTTATTGAACAATCAACAAGATACAATGATATAACGATGATACGATATCAAAGGGTCCTACCGATGAAGAGTTCTGGATGAGTCGCCCTCATGCTTTCTTCCGTCTCCCACGTACAATCGTCACCATCTTCACCCCATTGTACCTTGACTAGCTTAACCATCATCCTCCTAAGCTATTTCGTGTCATTCCCTACAACACGAAGTGGCTTACGAGGTCTCGTAACTGCGGTCTCCACTTCAAGGTCTTTGTACTGCTTTGGAGGTACCACCATATTCGAACCATGCACAAACTTATGTAGAAATGACACATGGAGCATATTATGCACACTTGACATCTTCTCGGGTAATTCCAATCTATATGCAAGCTTTCCAATTCGCTCGACTATCGGAAATGGTCCAACAAACCTTGGAGCTAACTTCCTTTGTTTCTGAATCGAACTACATGCTTCAATGATGAAATCTTCACAAAGACCTTATCGCCAACGTCGAATTCCAAATCTTTTTTACGCTTATCAGCATAACTCTTTTGATGATCTTGGGCTGCCTTCATTCGTTGTCGAACGATCTAGATACAATCTGAGGTCACTCTAATCATCTCTGGCCCAAGTACCAACTTATCTCCAATTTCTAACCAATAAGCTGGATAATTGCATGGCCTTTCATACAACACCTCGTATGGTGCCATCCCAATGCTAGATTGGAGCTATTATTATATCCAAACTCAACTAGATGTAGATGGTCTTCCCATAATCCTCTGAAGTCTAACACACAAGCCCTCAGGAGATCTTCCAAAACTCGGTTGACTCTTTCAGTTTAACCATCAGTATGGGGATGGTAAGCCGTACTTAAGCATAGTTTCCAAAACTTCTTGCAAACTCTTCCAAAATCCACTCAAAAATAATGGATCTCGGTCACTCACTATACTCTTTGGAACACCATGGAATCGAACTATCCATTTCACATAAAGATCATGTAACAACCCGTATTTTCAATAACCTGTTATAACATAAATCGAGGCAGAATTAAATTCTAAAATCTGAATCAAGGGAAACGGGCTATGCCATTGCGTTCGTTTCGGAAAAATACGTGAAATGGAGTCCGAGTTTTCGAAAATCGGAGTCCGTATGACCCGATTAAGGCCCAACGAAGTTTTCAGAAAATTTCAAAGTAAAAACAGATTTCAAATTCAAGTTTGAAATTGAAAATTTGGGCCAGTTTGGGCCAGGCGGGAAAGTTCCCGCCAGAGTACCCAAGTCGACAGCCCTGTCGACTTGGGAGTCGACTTGGTTGGACCCAAGTCGACAGCCCTGTCGACTTGGCTGTCGACTTGGTCCAGCCGGGCTGTTTAGCCTGGTGCACCATTTTGGGTTTGTGTTGAGCTTGGGGGCCAGATTCGGTTTTGAGGGCTGAGATTGGAACTAGGGTTTAATCCTAGGGTTGAAACTAGTCCTAATCTCTATAAATAAGGCCCTAACCTAACCCTAAATCATCATTATTCATTCTAGTAACTAAACTATGGCAAAATCAATCCTCTCATGGCCTCCACTCTTTTCATAAAATTCCTAAATAAATTTCTATGAGATTTTCCATGCATACAAGTGTTTTCAAGCTTGAATGAGCATCATTAGCTTGCATTCAAGTCAAGTTTCTATATTTGCATCATAAAGAAAGAGTTTTGATCATTTTGGCTCAAGGGTTTTTATGTTAGAGCTTGCATTTTGGGTCTATTTGATTGCATAAGGGCTTTGTCATATCTTTTGTGCCTTCATAAGTATTGTAAGCCCTATTCTACTTTCATACTTAAACTCTAAAGTTAAATGTATGATATGCAAGGTTGCCATGATATGCAAGTTTACTAAGTCATGCTATGCAAGTTTATATGCAAGTTTACTATGCTATGATATGCAAGTTTATCATGTTGTAATATGCAAGTTTATATGCAAGTTTACTATGCTATGATATGCAAGTTTATCATGTTGTAATATGCAAGTATGTCATGTTATGATATGCAAGTTTATATGCAAGTATGCCATGCTATGATATGCAAGTTCATCATGTCATGTTATGCAAGTTTACCATGTTATGCTATGCAAGCTTGTCATATGATATGCAAGTATGTTATGCAAGTTTGATATGCAAGTTTGTCATATGATATGCAAGTATGTTATGCAAGTTTGATATGCAAGTTTGTCATATGATATGCAAGTTATGTTATGCAAGTTTGGGTTGATCCTTTTGTTCATGTTATCATGTTATGCAAGCTTATCTTGGGTTTATGAGCATAAAGCTTCAAGCTTTATGCTAAAGGTTGCATTTTGGCAACATGTAAGTTATCATATCTCTTATGATAACTTGCATGTGAGGCTAAATGCGAACTTATGGCCATGTCTACATGTCATTTAGCACCATGTATCACCAATATGCCAAGTTTGGTTTTATGCATGCTTTTGAGGCCTAAAAATGTAATATGCAAGTATATGAACATATGTACATTTCATATGCCACCATGTTGAACTTGTAGCTTCAACACCTTTTATGTCATGATTATGCAAAGTTCCCTCTTTCTATCCTTTATGCGCTATTGCGATATGTAAGCGATGGGATTGCGTTTGGGGTTGGGTAAAAGTAAAAGACATAAAAACATAAGCTTGGGAATTTACCTATTAAGTTAGGTCTACCCATTGGGAATTTACCTATTAAGTTAGGTCTACCCAATTGCTTGAAAATTTGTAACATGTTTTGGAAACATGATGGACATGACACTTAGAAAAGATAAGTGTGACCAACTCGAGGTTGGGTTGAGTTTGTTGCGTAAACCTACCCGGAACCGGCCGGCTTAACTAGTTGCTACAAACAATAGGACCCAATGTGAGAAGTTGGCCATGTTGTACCTTGAACCCGAGGTTAGACCAAGTTGTGGTGTAAAGCTACCCGGACCCGCCCGGCTTAACTAGTAACCACAACAAGGTCTAATGTGAGAGGTTAAGGCGCATTAAATTAATTAATGCCTCGTGATTAGGGTTAAGTCATGGTCCACTTAATACTTAACCAATTTGGGCTTGGTAGATTAATCAGGGTTAAGTCGTGAACTCATCGTTACACTTAACCGAGTTAATCCATGATTAGCAAGAGGGTTAAACCGTACTTAACCCACTAGAAAATCCTAGCAATGGCGGCCCACTCCGCAGTAAATCCCCAAAAATTGGTATCATTAAGGCCCTAGGGACTAGGCTAGGGAGGGGGCACGATTACTGGGCTGGAGGTAAGCGACCCAATAAACGACGGCCGTGTGTTACGCCGATGTAGTTCCGGACGGACTATGGTCGTGCACGTAGTCCGTATTTGGAGAAGTCACCCATGGGTACCAGTAGATCGAGACTGTGCACTCATGTTTATGGTGTCCAGGCGTTGGCACCCTAGGGCTTGATACACCCGAAGGGTGGACCCGGCACAGTTCGACTACAATTATGTTTGGGCCGTATTTGACACCAACACGTGACGAGTTAGGCTTAGGGAGCCGATCGACTAGACCGTTTGGTTGGACCTTGTATTAGGGTCATTTCATGTTATTGGGCCAAAGCTTGGGCCAAGGGATCAATACTTGTTTATTCAAGTCATGTTAGTTTACTAGTACACCTGTGGTGCAAACCCTTAATCCTGATTATGCGATGACACCTTTATCTACCTTGTTAGTTAATCATCGTGCTAGTATGTTGTTATCCTTATGTTCATCCCTGCTGCTCATGCCAGTTAACTTTATTAGTTTACATTGATTGTAGTAGGGCTTACTTAGTCTTTTTGACTGACCTGTTTTCTTTCGCCTCTTTTCTTCCGTTTCCCCCCCCCCCCCCCCGGTTCTCAGGGAGGGAATATTGGAGCTTAGCTTGGATTTCTGATCGCTTGCTTGTGGGATTTTAGCTCATGTACGGTCTTGACATGAAGCTAGCTATGGTTATCACTTATTTTGGGGATAGTACTTATGTATTTTATTTTTTCAGTTGATGTTGTTTTTATCTAGACTTGTTTATTTGGAAAGCTATGTTGTACCAGACTTGTTTTGAAATAGTATGAAATCTTCCGCTGTTTTATCTATGTTATTTACTCTGTTTACATATATACATATGTTCTTGTTCTGCCTTGATATATCATTATGCATGTTTACCTGATTCAAACGCCCCTCCAAAGTCAGAGTGCTTGCAAGAGTCACCCTGGCGGAGGTGGGGTGTTACATTTGGTATCAGAGCATATGGTTTACGAGAAGGAACAAAAAGGTTTTTAAAACTTTTTGAAAAACTAGTTTCAAAACCAAGTATAAAGTATTTTCCAAAGAAAAGTCTTGTTTATTTTAAAGGCTATTCCCCAAAAAGCCATTAGCAAAATTCCTTCGTTTTTCTCCATTCTGAATCTATCTTTTCCTTCGTTTTCAGTATGGCTGATAACTTTGCTATTCCGGAGGGAGTGCACGTACCTGTTTGGTATAGGAGACTTTTGGAGGCTAGGGCGACCGAAGCCGGCCCCGCAGATGTTCCTCCTCCTCCGGTAGTTAATGTTCCTCCTCCTCCTGTCGCTGAGGTTCCTCTTCCTCCTCCCCCTCAGCATCCTCAAGCTGACTTCGCAAAGACTTGCAAAGATTTCAAAGCAATGGGTGGCAAGAACTTTCAAGGCACTGAGACTTTTGTAGAGGCCAGAAATTGGTTGAAAGAGACCGAGGATTTATTTGATATCTTTGGGTTAGACGATCAGAGGAAGATCTTGTTGGCGATTTGGCTTATGAAGGATGAAGCCGCTTATTGGTGGGAAGTCACCAATGGTATTAGGCCTGTTGAGACTTGGGCCGATTTCAGGGCAAGGTTCATGCTTAAGTTTCTATCTTCCGCTGAGGAGAATCTGCAAATGGAGAGGTTCATAACTTTGAAACAAGGAGATATGTCTGTCAAATAATATGTGAACAAGTTCAGTCAGTTAGCTCGTTTTGGCTTGGATATGGTGAATACACCTCAGAAGAAGGCTCTTCGTTTTGCTAGAGGATTGAATGAGCCGTTGCAGGGATTGGCTATGTCACATATTCCCCATGGGGCCACATTTGAGAGTTTGGTTGATATGGCGTTACTTCAGGGAGATGTCAAGAAAGAAACCAAGATGAATGATACTCAAGCCAAGAAGACTGATTCCCAGGGAAAAGGAAATCAAGGTAATCCAAGTGGTCAAAGCAGTCAAGGCAATCAGAACAAGAACAAGAGTCAAGGCAACAAGGGGAACAACAACAAGGGCAAGAACAACAAGGAGAAGTGCCATTATTGCGGTTCAGTTGGGCATCTTATTAAGGATTGTAAGAAGAGGAAAAGGAAGAATGGTGAATGCTTTTTCTGCGGTAAGACTGGACATTTCAGTAGGGATTGCCCGAGGAAGCAAGGGCAAGGCCAGGGTCAGACTCAGCATGCTGGACCTTCAGGAGGGCAAGTTCATGCTCTCAATACCGCTCCAGTTCCAGATCGAGGTAGTATTTTTGTTGAGAGCCTTGTATATATTTCTGATTTTCCAGTTCTACCTTGTTTGATTCTGGTGCATCGCATAGCTTTATCTCATCTGATCTTGTTGATAGTTTGCACCTTAGTACTAGCTTGGTAGATGATCCCGTCTGTGTCTCAAATCCTATTGGGGGTTCCGCCCATTTGTCTATGATATGTGGGGATTTGAGGATCTCTATACTGAGTGTAGAGTTCTTGTGCAGTGCTTATGTTCTTGGTTTTAGGGGATACAGATTGATATTGGGCATGGATTGGCTGTCCAGATATGGAGCCATTATTGATTGTGAGCATAGGGTTGTGAGGCTCGTGACTCGCCTCGGAAACACCCTAGAGATTTCTTGTGATCCGAGAGGTCCCGTCATGTTGTGCTATCTTGAATCACTCGACTCGTCAATGGAAACTCTTCAGTCTGTGAGAGTGGTTCGAGAGTATCCGGATGTTTTTCGATGAAGTTAGGGGGTTGCCCCCTAAGCGAGAGATTGATTTCCGCATTTATCTGGTGGATAATGCAAAGCCGGTTTCTTTGCCCGTTCGGCACATGGCTCCGCGTGAAAGACGGGAGCTAAGTAAGCAAGTGAAGGAGTTTCTTGAAAAGAACTTCATTAGACGAAGTATATCTGAATGGGGAGCGCCTGTGGTATTTGCTACCAAGGCAGATGGTTCTCTCCGACTTTGTGTTGACTATCGAGAGTTGAATAAGCTGACTAAGAAGAACAGACACCCGTTACCGAGGATTGATGATCTCTTTGACCAACTTGTCGGTGCTTCTGTTTTCTCTCAGCTTGATCTTGCTACGGGATTCCATCAGCTCAGGGTAGCTGAAGATAGTATAGACAAGACTGCGTTCAGAACTCCAGATGGATTCTTCGAATGGCTTGTCATGCCGTTCGGCTTGACTAATGCACCCGCATATTTCGTGGACTTGATGAGTAGGGTGTTCAGGGAGTTCTTGAACAAGTTTGTCGTGGTCTTCGTAGATGATATTCAGATCTTCTCTAAGGATGAGGAAGAGCACGCAAGGCATCTCGTGGAGGTGATGGATACGCTTAGAGCGCATCAGTTGAAGGCCAAGTTCTCCAAGTGTCACTTTTGGAGAAGGGAAGTTAGATTCCTTGGGCATATAGTGTCTAAGCAAGTCTTAGCGGTGGATCCCGCTAAGGTAGTTGCAGTTCAGGATTGGAAGACTCTAAGGAATGCAACCGAAGTAGGAAGTTCTCTCAGTTTAGTTAGTAAGCGTCCCTTGAGTTTAGACCTACCCTTCTGGAACAAGTAGGGACTTCACAGAAAAAAAGACCCGCAGTTAGTCGAGATCATGGACAAGTTGACTCGAGGCGGGATGGTAAGTCACCTCGCTATAGATGACAAGGGATGGATAAGACACGATGAGAGAAAGAAGGTTCTTGAAGATGCACATCACCTGAGGAGGTGGCCGAGTTTGTCCCTAGGTGCATGTTGTGCCAACAGGTTAAAGGCCGAGTCATAGAAGCCCGGTGGGCTATTATATCCATTAGAGGTCCCCGCAATGGAAGAGGGAAAAACGTCACGAAAGATTTCGGGGATGGACTGCCTAGATCAAGAAAGGGAATACGAGCATGTGGGTCATAGTAGGTAGACTCACGAAGAGTGCTCATTTCACTCCGGTAAAGAGCGAAAGGACTGCATCCTAGCTAGCGATAGTTTACTTTCAAGAAATAAAGCAGTTGCACGGGGTTCCCTAAAGTATAGTTAGTAACCATGACTCAATCTTCACTAGCCAGTTTTGGGATAGTCTACGGGAAGTCATGGGCAAGCAACTGAATCTAAGCACGGCCTATCATTCGCAGGCGGATGGTTCATTGGCAACATGGATTGATATTTTCGAGAAAAGTTCTGCTGCGTGGAATACTTTATAGTAATTAAACGAGATACAGGATTCACTAGTGAATTTTGGAGAGCTTGCATGGAACCATGAGGTCATAGTTATGTTTAAGCCAAGAATGGTAGAAGAGTAAGTAAAAGAGGAAGACGAGAGGCGACAATGAAATAGGTTCCAACTCATATTCGGAAATAAGAGTTAGGAAGCCAAGAAATCATGAGGTAAAAGACGGTCAAAGCACAGTGGAGTTAAGCTCAAGGAAACGTGACTTAGAAGACTGAAGGCTGGATACGCGCATCATATCTCTTTTTAAGAGCATATCCTTGATCCTTGTTTTCCTGTGGAACTTACTCGCATGTTATCTTTTTACGTATATCCTCTCGGTCCCATTCTCGGTCCTATTTCTGTCGGGAGGTATGACTTATTGGCTAGTAATACATGTCAGGGTTTGAAGGGGTCCGTTAGGTTGACTAAACCTTTTGGGCTTTTATAGGATATGGATTGGGTTAGGAAGGGATTTCTTGTAATCCAAAAAGGAGTATATCCTGCTTATCTTCCCGATCTCTTTGTAGCCTATCTTTTGCTATCCATGTTTATCTAGTTTATCGTGTTAATCTTGTCATGAGAACCTTAGGTAGAAACCCTTTGGATGAAACATGTGTTTGAAACATGTTATGCTTGATGGTTGCAAGTGGTTGCAAGTGTTTGCAAGTGGTTACTCGTGGATGCATTATACAAGTTAGGCACTAGATCGGCTCACACACTCCTCATATTGCATATGCATGGGTGTTTATGCTTATTCATGGATGAAAATTTTTGTGTTATCACATGGATGTTGCATATGGATGTATGTTATGTGCACACATATAGATGTTATACATTATGTTAGGAATTGCATACATATGGATTCATTTCACTAACATAATTTGCATTGATGATATTTGCATTAGATAAGTACATATACACACACCTTTGCATATGTTCATACAACATTTAGAATCTTGTAAGGACAATGATTGCTCGTGGATGATGTTTTGAGTAGATGGATGTTGGATGATAGGATACGTTCTTCCTAACTTGAAGATTTCGGGGACGAAATCCTTTAAGGAGGGGAGAATGTAACAACCCGTATTTTCAATAACCTGTTATAACATAAATCGAGGCAGAATTAAATTTTAAAATCTGAATCAAGGGAAAAGGGCTATGCCATTGCGTTCGTCTCGGAAAAATACGCGAAATAGAGTCCGAGTTTTCGAAAATCGGAGTCCGTATGACCCGATTAAGGCCCAACGAAGTTTTCAGAAAATTTCAAAGTAAAAACAGATTTCAAATTCAAGTTTGAAATTGAAAATTTGGGCCAGTTTGGGCCAGGCGGGAAAGTTCCCGCCAGAGTACCCAAGTCGACAGCCCTGTCGACTTGGGAGTCGACTTGGTTGGACCCAAGTCGACAGCCCTGTCGACTTGGCTGTCGACTTGGTCCAGCCGGGCTGTTTAGCCTGGTGCACCATTTTGGGTTTGTGTTGAGCTTGGGGGCCAGTTTCGGTTTTGAGGGCTGAGATTGGAACTAGGGTTTAATCCTAGGGTTGAAACTAGTCCTAATCTCTATAAATAAGGCCCTAACCTAACCCTAAATCATCATTATTCAATCTAGTAACTAAACTATGGCAAAATCAATCCTCTCATGGCCTCCACTCTCTTCATAAAATTCCTAAATAAATTTCTATGAGATTTTCCATGCATACAAGTGTTTTCAAGCTTGAATGAGCATCATTAGCTTGCATTCAAGTCAAGTTTCTATATTTGCATCATAAAGAAAGAGTTTTGATCATTTTGGCTCAAGGGTTTTTATGTTAGAGCTTGCATTTTGGGTCTATTTGATTGCATAAGGGCTTTGTCATATCTTTTGTGCCTTCATAAGTATTGTAAGCCCTATTCTACTTTCATACTTAAACTCTAAAGTTAAATGTATGATATGCAAGGTTGCCATGATATGCAAGTTTACTAAGTCATGCTATGCAAGTAGGGCTGCACAAAGTATGGGTTGGGTCGGGTTAGACTAAATACTTTATCCGACCCGCATAGGTATGGGTTCAAGGTAGCTCAACCCGTACCCGACCCTATATGAGGTTGGATATGGGTTGGGTTGAAGTATGGGTTGGGTCGGGTTAAGTAAGGTTGGGTTGGGTCACTTGAATACAATAAAAAATGAGAATATGAGGGATTTTTTCTAAAAATTATATCAATATATTCAGCATAATATATCAGATTTTAGCTAGCATAATGCATTTAAAATAACTGATTTATTACAAGACATATAATTAAAATTTCATTGTAAAACACATCATATGAAATTAATTTACTACATAGTTGAGCAAATGTTTCATTTTAAAATACATTAAAATGCTCTTTAAAATATATTTATCAAATTCTATCTAGTTTGGATTGACATGAAATATTTTTTTGTACATTTATTATAGAATATATAAACATTATTCTAGAATTATACTATTCTAATTTTAATTGGATGGATATTAAATTAGTTTTTTTTAAATAGGTTTGGGTTGGGTTAAAATGAGGTTGGGTTGAACAAAATGTCAAACCCGACCCGCATATAGTATGGGTTACAAAGTGTAACCCATATCCGACCCGAACTAGGATGGGTTGGGTTGGGTTTATGTGGGTTGGGTCGGGTTGGTGGGTTGGGTCGGGTTGGATATGGGTTGTGTGCAGCTCTATATGCAAGTTTATATGCAAGTTTACTATGCTATGATATGCAAGTTTATCATGTTGTAATATGCAAGTTTATATGCAAGTTTACTATGCTATGATATGCAAGTTTATCATGTTGTAATATGCAAGTATGTCATGTTATGATATGCAAGTTTATATGCAAGTATGCCATGCTATGATATGCAAGTTCATCATGTCATGTTATGCAAGTTTACCATGTTATGCTATGCAAGCTTGTCATATGATATGCAAGTATGTTATGCAAGTTTGATATGCAAGTTTGTCATATGATATGCAAGTATGTTATGCAAGTTTGATATGCAAGTTTGTCATATGATATGCAAGTTATGTTATGCAAGTTTGGGTTGATCCTTTTGTTCATGTTATCATGTTATGCAAGCTTATCTTGGGTTTATGAGCATAAAGCTTCAAGCTTTATGCTAAAGGTTGCATTTTGGCAACATGTAAGTTATCATATCTCTTATGATAACTTGCATGTGAGGCTAAATGCGAACTTATGGCCATGTCTACATGTCATTTAGCACCATGTATCACCAATATGCCAAGTTTGGTTTTATGCATGCTTTTGAGGCCTAAAAATGTAATATGCAAGTATATGAACATATGTACATTTCATATGCCACCATGTTGAACTTGTGGCTTCAACACCTTTTATGTCATGATTATGCCAAGTTCCCTCTTTCTATCCTTTATGCGCTATTGCGATATGTAAGCGATGGGATTGCGTTTGGGGTTGGGTAAAAGTAAAAGACATAAAAACATAAGCTTGGGAATTTACCTATTAAGTTAGGTCTACCCATTGGGAATTTACCTATTAAGTTAGGTCTACCCAATTGCTTGAAAATTTGTAACATGTTTTGGAAACATGATGGACATGACACTTAGAAAAGATAAGTGTGACCAACTCGAGGTTGGGTTGAGTTTGTAGCGTAAACCTACCCAGAACCGACCGGCTTAACTAGTTGCTACAAACAATAGGACCCAATGTGAGAAGTTGGCCATGTTGTACCTTGAACCCGAGGTTAGACCAAGTTGTGGTGTAAAGCTACCCGGACCCGCCCGGCTTAACTAGTAACCACAACAAGGTCTAATGTGAGAGGTTAAGGCGCATTAAATTAATTAATGCCTCGTGATTAGGGTTAAGTCATGGTCCACTTAATACTTAACCAATTTGGGCTTGGTAGATTAATCAGGGTTAAGTCGTGAACTCATCGTTACACTTAACCGAGTTAATCCATGATTAGCAAGAGGGTTAAACCGTACTTAACCCACTAGAAAATACTAGCAATGGCGGCCCACTCCGCAGTAAATCCCCAAAATTTGGTATCATTAAGGCCCTAGGGACTAGGCTAGGGAGGGGGCACGATTACTGGGCTGGAGGTAAGCGACCCAATAAACGACGGCCGTGTGTTACGCCGATGTAGTTCCGGACGGACTATGGTCGTGCACGTAGTCCGTATTTGGAGAAGTCACCCATGGGTACCAGTAGATCGAGACTGTGCACTCATGTTTATGGTGTCCAGGGGTTGGCACCCTAGGGCTTGATACACCCGAAGGGTGGACCCGGCACAGTTCGACTACAATTATGTTTGGGCCGTATTGACACCAACACGTGACGAGTTAGGCTTAGGGAGCCGATCGACTAGACCGTTTGGTTGGACCTTGTATTAGGGTCATTTCATGTTATTGGGCCAAAGCTTGGGCCAAGGGATCAATACTTGTTTATTCAAGTCATGTTAGTTTACTAGTACACCTGTGGTGCAAAAAACCTTAATCCTGATTATGCGATGACACCTTTATCTACCTTGTTAGTTAATCATTGTGCTAGTATGTTGTTATCCTTATGTTCATCCCTGCTGCTCATGCCAGTTAACTTTATTAGTTTACATTGATTGTAGTAGGGCTTACTCA
Source organism: Allium sativum (assembly GCA_030737875.1). Classification (NCBI taxonomy): domain Eukaryota; kingdom Viridiplantae; phylum Streptophyta; class Magnoliopsida; order Asparagales; family Amaryllidaceae; genus Allium; species Allium sativum. Next base: position 44,387,574 of record CM060913.1, read on the forward strand.
GTCTTTTTGACTGACCTGCTTTCTTTCGCCTCTTTTCTTCCGTCCCCCCCCCCCCCCCCCCCAGGTTCTCAGGGAGGGAATATTGGAGCTTAGCTTGGATTTCTGATCGCTTGCTTGTGGGATTTTAGCTCATGTACGGTCTTGACATGAAGCTAGCTATGGTTATCACTTATTTTGGGGATAGTACTTATGTATTTCAGTTTTTCAGTTGATGTTGTTTTTATCTAGACTTGTTTATTTGGAAAGCTATGTTGTACCAGACTTGTTTTGAAATAGTATGAAATCTTCCGCTGTTTTATCTATGTTATTTACTCTGTTTACATATATACATATGTTCTTGTTCTGCCTTGATATATCATTATGCATGTTTACCTGATTCAAACGCCCCTCCAAAGTCAGAGTGCTTGCAAGAGTCACCCTGGCGGAGGTGGGGTGTTACATTTTTAAAGACCTTCTGAAAACTATTTGAAAATCGTTTATAAAGAAGCATTTTTCAAGAAAATTTTCTTTTAAAAGAAAAAGGCTATTCCCCAAAGGCCATTAGCACTATTCTTGTTTCCTTAATTGAATCTCTTTTCCTTTCTTTCCTCCATCTGTAGTCACAGTGGTTTTAACTGCGACTAGTCTTTTCTATCTACGAAAGTGCTTTCCATACGATGGAGGTGGTTCTCGAGAGACCAGTGGCCGCGTTATAAGAAAGGATAGTGAGAAAGAGGATAAAGGATACGAGCTTAAGGATGAGCAACTTGTTGGTATGGCTTAGTCCTCAAAGGAGGGAGAAAGATGAACAATGAAACCCATGACGAGAGAGTACCTTTGGCATGGTAAAACGGGGCGGATAGTTAAGTATTATGGGACAAGGACAAGATCATCGGGAGGGCAGTAGTATGCTCTCATTTCTAGGGTACCTCGGAAGGAGGGTAACGATCTTGTTAAAGGTTTAGCTTTTCTTCTCTATCATCCCGTTTGTCTGCTTCGATAGTTGAGTCTCTGCACCTTAAGTACTAGCGTAATAGAGAATCCCATTTTTGTCTCAAAGTCCTATGGGAGAATCAGTCCATTTATACATGACCTGTTTGGATTTGAGAATGTCTATGCCAAGTGTTGAGTTTGGAAATAATGCTTATGTTTATAAGCCATGGATGGATTCTAGGGATGAAGTGGTTATCCAGTAGGTCTTTAAAAACTTCTTGCAAACTCTTCCAAAATCCACTCATAAATAATGGATCTCGGTCACTCACTATACTCTTTGGAACACCATGGAATCGAACTATCCATTTCACATAAAGATCAGCCAATTTCAACGTCGTCCAAGTCGATTTGATAGGAATGAATCTCGCATTTTAAGTCAAGCGATCCACAATGACCCAAATCACTTCATTCCCTGCTCTGGTCCATGGTAGTCCATCGATAAAATCCATTGATATTTGTTCCCACTTCCACGTAGAAAGTTCTAATGGCTGAAGCAAACCACTCGGCTTCTTCTGTTCAACTTTCACCAACTGGTAGTTTATACACTTAGAAATGAATTTTCCAATATCGCGCTTCATCCCCTCCCAGTAGTATACTCGCTTCATGTTTTGATAAATCTTATTTCCACCAGGATGAATTGTCAACTTCGAGTGATGATATTCTCTCTGTACCTCATCTCTCAATCCATCAATATCAGGAACAACTAATCGCCCTTGCTTTCGAAGCAAACCTTCTTGATCGACTTCGAACTCTTTATCTTCTAGTGCAAGCTTCTGGATAAACTCGACAAGCTTTGCATTTCGCTTTTGGCTCTCGCCAATCCTTTTGATAAGAGTAGGTCTTATCGATAAGCTTGCCAACATTTCAGGTTCCAATTCACACCTTGGCCTAAAATCAAACCTTGCCAAATACTCAAGGCTCTTCCATTTCGAAAACATCGCTCCCAAACTTGCATGTCTTCGACTTAAAGCATCCACAACTGTGTTGCCTTTGCCAGGACCATTGGCTATACCAAAGTCATATGACACACAAAACTCTAACCATCGTTGCTGCCGAAGATTAAAATCTTTTTGGAAGAAAATATACTTCTTATGATCCATGAAAAAATCGAATCAAACTCCCAACAGGTAATGTCTCCATATCTTCAGAGCAAAGACAATTGCCGCCAACTCCAAATCATGAGTTGGGTAATTCTTCTCATGCGGTTTTAGCTGTCGACTCGCGTAAGCCACCACCTTATCCTTTTGCATTAGCACTGCTCCAAGTCCAGTACCACATGCATCGGTGTACACTACCATCTCTTCATTCCCACTTGGAATGGTCAACACAGGAGCACTCGTCAATCTCTCTTTCAGGATCCCGAACGCTTGTTCACACTTTGCATCCCATGTGAACACTTGTTCTTCTTAATCAATCATGTCAACGATGCAACTACCTTGGAGAAATCCTTGATAAACCGTTGGTAATAACCGGCCAACCCAAGGAAACTTCGAACATCCGTCGCATTTTTAGACCTATCCCAGTCCTGGATTACTGCCACTTTAGTGGGGTCAACCGCTATCCCATTTCCAGAAACAACATGACCTAAGAACCGCAATTCACTCTTATAGAAGTGACACTTTGAAAACTTGGCTCTTTACTGATGCTTTCGCAAGATTCTAACACCACTCTCAAGTTCATTCCATGTTCTTCCTCGTTCCGGGAGTAAACCAGAATGTCATCCACGAACACAAGCACAAACTTGTTCAATTGATCTCTGAAAACCCTATTCATAAGATCCACAAAATATGCTGGCGCGTTAGTCAACCTGAATGGCATCACCAACCATTCGAAGAAACTGGATGGTGTCCTAAAAGTAGTCTTTGCCACACTATCCTTTGCCACCCTCAGCTGGTGAAATCCTATTGCTAAATCCATTTGAGAAAACACTTTAGCTTTGTGAAGTTGATCGAACAAGTCATCTATCCTTGGCAACAAGTACTTGCTCATTTTAGTCACCTTGTAGTCCACACACAATCTTAACGAGCCATCTGCCTTAGTTGCAAACATGACTGGTGCACCCCATTCGGATACACTCCTCTAAATGAATCCCTTTCCTAGAAGGTCACGAACTTGCACCTCCAATTCTCGCTGTTCCTTAGGAGTCATCCGCGTAAGAGGCATAACAATTGGTCTAGCACCCTCGACCAGATCGATCCTAAACTCGATCTCACGATGCAGCGGCAACCCTTTGACCTCGTCAAAGACATTCACAAACTCATTAGCGATCAATACAGATGATAGGTCTTCTTGTGGAATCCCAAGCGAATATAGATAACTCATGAAGACCCTGTCTTCGCACTTATATTTAATCAACACCTTTCGCCCTTCCACATCCCCGACCCTCACCTCTAGCTTCTCGCAGTTCACCCTTGCTGCATACCTCTTGAGCCAATCCATGCCCAAGATGATCCCAAACCCAGCAAAGTTAATAACAAAGCAATCACACACAAAGAGCAACCATGACTCAACAACACTAGACCGCGGCAAATCATGCACAAACTGGACGAACCCCCAATTGGATTAATCACGATCAATGGTCTATCACAAATCTTGGGTTCCAAACCCAAGCGACACATAAGCTCATTGTCAATGAATGAATGTGATGCTCCAGTGTCAAAAAGAACATGAACTGAAACACCATTAACAGAAAGAGTACCTTGCAACACAACACCCTTTCCCTTTTCCATTGAAGTAGGAGCTCTCGAAGAAGTTGGCACAGCTTCCAAAGAATATGCTTTCACAACCTGCTTGCCCTTAGCTGATTTTGGACAATCTTTCTTCCCATACCCTGGCTTTACACACTTGAAGCACTTCTTCTCAGCTTTTGGATTCTTGCATTCACTAGCAAAATGGCCTTTCTGTTGGCAGTTAAAGCAAACCACCTCACTCTTTGGCTTCTTCTGGCCATCCTTTCCTTTCTGTTGTTGCTGCTTCCTCTTCTTATTATTACCACCCTATTGTGACTTCTGTTCTTCCTTAGGTGCAACAATAGACATCTTCTTAGGAAAAAGATTTCATTACTCAAAGCCTTCTAGATGATCTTCTCAAAGCTATCATCGAGGTGATCCACAAACCGATTGCCAAGATATTCATCCAACCCTAAGACAAACTCCTCGTTCTTTTGATAAGGAGTATCCACATGAACGAGCATACTTCGACAAGTCCTCGAAGTCAGAAATATAGTTAAGAACTGGTCGACTATTCTACTTAAGCTCCATGAATCTCTTAAACATAATAAACTTTTGCATGGTGGAGATAAATTTTGCTTCAAACTTAGCTTGGAACGACTCCTATGAAATATCTTCTTCAGGGGTCGCAAGTGTGACAGAGTTCCACCACTCCATGGCCCTGCCCTGCAGCTACTTTGGTGCAAGCTTTCTCTTTATTACATCCTCAATACCCAAGTCCCCAAAGATTGAGACACATGAATCCATCCATCTCTGAACCACTTCAGCTGTCTCAGTTCCTTTGAATTGTTTCCCCCTTAAAGATGTAACGTCCTTGCATAGCTTTGCAAAATCTACTACTCTAGGAACTCGCACACCTACACCTATTGTTGTTGCCACTGGATAAGGTACCCTTCGCATAGTTTCCTCTGCCATGGCTTCAAATATGGCCGGGTAATTTGGTTCACTGCCATTTCCCCCTCCAGTATTAGCTCCCCTAGCAGAGTGCCTTGATTCGCATCTACTCATTCCAAATCTGTAATTTAGATTAATTAGCCACTTCCAAGAAAAACTGCTAAAGAGATACAACTGCTACTACTGTATATGCTAATATATATAGTATGCATCCAACTGAAATCTACAAGTATGTCTCTCATACGTAATTACGTCTTTGAACTTTGGCTAAAATCGTTAAACAGAGCTCTGATACAAAATGTGACGACCGCCCATAACCCCTGCACTAAACAAGAGGAATAATGCGCTGAAAAGTGTGCCAGGCAGCTATGGACGATCATCAGAGTAGGTAAACAACATCGGAACCTGTCGTAATACTAACATCGCAAGGATAAAATATAATAGAACTTATACAATAGGCAATAGTAGTGAAGCATCATATAACAAACTTTTGAAACTTTCATAACATCCTGAAGGAATGTCCAAACATCATAGGAAATATCAAGGTTTGTACATACAGCCTCACTACAACACTCATAGAGCACTCAACAGCGGAAACAGAAATACTAAATAGTAATAAAACTGGTACGTCATCCTCCTGCTCGCCTCCGCAAAGAAGCATCGTCCTCACAAATCACATGTAACCTGCTACTTAGTCTGCCCATCCATAACCGGATGAACAACCCAAGGTAATAAGAGGAGACATAAAATCTTAAGTCAGACAACAATCTTAGTAAGCGATAAAACAACTAACAAACTTCAACAATAAAGTATATGAGCATGAGTAGATAAGCATACTAATCTACCAACAACACCAGAGAAGAACTCAACCCAATCTTCCCCACATCGGAGAGTGATAGCCTTTACAATAACATTTCGACCATACACTCATGGAAACCAGAACACGCATTCGATCATGGCAAAGAAATTATGACATCCAAATTATATGTATCTCACGTAAACCATCCTAATCGAATTTAACATTTCTCAAGCACAAGCCCCAGATGCCTAAACCAATATCGGACAAGCACCCAAGAAATATCTCCTTTGACTTTGAACAATTTACGTGAGATAGTACAAACAAGTCAAATAATCAACCATGACAGACTCTGGCTATCACCGCAAATCCTGCTTGAAAACCATCGTTAATCGTATGACGGCCAACCTCGCCATATGTCAAGGGCTAATGGTAACCCCAGTTCTAGCATAAACTCCATATGCCCAACCTTGACAACTAGGCCTTTCTACAAGACCCAGAGTACTCGACCTACAACTGGTCTTTTAGACGTCTCTAGTGTACCCTTGCTTCGAGCCTGCTAAAACTTATGACAATGATAATCTCTTGTCCTTTGCATCTCTAGTCATTCACCCCGACGACTTTTCAAAGCCCAAGCGACCTTCTTGAGCAATCATTATGCACCAACTCACGATCTTTGAGTTGTCAGATCGACACATCTTCTTGAAGCACTGATCGACCGAACCTTCCCCAGAACACCGATCGGTTGGCCCCCACCTGGAGCACCATATAGTACCGATCGTCCCCCTGGGAATACCCACTGGTCGGCCCTCCTAGAATACTCCCACCGATCGGTTCATCTTTGAACACTCCCACCGATCGGCCATCCTGGAACACTCCCACCGATCGGTCCGTCCTGGAACACTCCCACCGATCGCCCATCGTGGAACACTCCAACCGATCAGCTAACTTGGAACAACCACCGAACGACTAACATGGAACAACCACCTGAGCACCACACACCGATCGCACACACTGATCGGTCCTCACTAGCACTTACACCAATCGGTCCTTCTGAGCACACATACCGATCGGTCCTTCTGAGCACATACACCGAACGATCCTCCCTTGGCTTGTTCTCCAAGACACTCCTCCTCCTTGACCAATCGGTCTTCTGTACATCTCCATTCCAACTCCAATTTCGACCAAAACTTCGCCAAATAACAAATTCGACGAAACTAACTCATCCAATGCATCCAATACAATTACAAGCATGTTATGAAACCATTAACATCATGAAAATGAAAATTATCATCAAACTATGCAAATTCACCAAAAATCATAATAAATGAACATATGATCTAAATTACAAATCTAACTTGCATAAACATATGAAATGGCAATGGAATCATTGAACTAAACTTGCTAAAATAGATCATAGGGTGATTCATGTGAAAATGGTCTTATAGAGGTATAGATCTACGATAAAAATAGTTAAGTATGGTGAAAAACATGATTAAACATTCATATACTTGATTGCATCCATGTGAGATATGTAAATCACTCACCGATTCCCCAAAACAAGCTAAAATTAACGAAATAAGAATCCGGACAGCAAGCACCTTGCACCAAATCTCTTGATCCGATGAACTCTTGCCTCAATTGATGTAGATCTAGCTTCCAATAGTGTAGATCTATGATTTCCCTCCTTGGATTTTGATTTTTAATGGTGGAAAGGTGTTAGAGGGAGGAGGAGCACAAGGCACCAAATGAGAGAATGGAAAACTAAAACCATTTCCCATATCCTTTACCCCCTATTTATACCCTTCCAATAGCCCATCAATGAGCCTTTCCAAATCAGCTCATTGTGGATCTCCAAACCAAAACAGTCAACTGAAAAACCTTAAAATAGCGATTCCTCCCAAACTGCTGAGCCAAATCTTTAATGTAACCACTCTACGGAAAGGCAGTCATCAACTCCTTTCCAATGGTACAAGTCTCACCCTCTAATTTGACCTGAGTCAAAAGTTAAGTCCTGTACAAGACTTACTGGGGTAAAATGGTCACAAACAAAATTGATAAAAATTATGGACATGTCTCACATCCCCATAAACAATATATCAAAAGGTGAGATTGATCCAACCCTCAGGAAATAAAATAAAAATATTTTACGATCTTCCGATACGTAAAATACGGGCTGTTACAAAGTGCTAGATCCTGAGCTATCTGAAGTACATCTAAGATCATGTCTATCGATTTCATCTGAAAATTATTTGGGTTCAAGGAGATTTATGGAGATCGCATTTTTCTCGGCCAGGGGAACCTTAACCCAAACATCGATTTGAGGGGGGAAATTAAAGATGAGTATTCTCAAGTATGACCAGCTCAACAAATATAAAGTATACTTGTTACATTATGTTTAGAGACATGGACCGAAAGCCAATAAAGCTGCTGCGAGGCCACATGAAAATATTTGTATATAAGTACTTGTGCATTTTTCTATACTATGTATCACCAATTAATTTTTAGATCAAAAATAAAAACGTATCAAAAATATTTTTGTATCAAATGCATTTCAACTTTTCTTCAATGTTTATTCGAAGATTGTACTGTGAATCATATCCAAATTCTTATAGATGGGTTGCTAATTTTGAATATAATTGTATTATTTTGAAATCTCTTTCCACTCATGATTGTTCAAGCACAAAATAACAAACAACAATTAAATAGTAAACATGGGCATGGTTTGTAAAAATCGTTAGGAGGATGCTAGGCGTCAAACATAGATTAAACAATAATCGCTACGGCGAAGATTAAATGAAACCAAGTATTTTTGATAAATTTATGCATTTGAATAAAAATTTAGTACTTTATTGCTTATTAATAGATTCCTAATGGGATAACACATATTTAGAAGCAATATAAAGCAGTTAAAAACAAATATTTTGATGTTTATAAGATGCATCAAGCTTAATTGGTGCAAGATGATGCGTATAAAACTATTTATATGCTTAGGTAATGTAGTAAATCTCATGTAGTAGGATTAGTTAAAAACCGAGTCGGTAAGGCTAGCCTAGCGCCTTGGCGCGACATATGCAGGAGCATAGAGGAATTTTTCAACATTGAACGTAGGTCAATGACTTGTCAAACCACCCTAATAAATTTTATGTTCGGTTTTTTTCGTTTTTCATTTTGATTTCACTCATTTAATGTTATTTTGAGTTTTGGTATCAACTTAGGCGTTTGTCCAAGATAAGGATAACATAATGGATGAGAAATGGTGGCATATTTTACATGAAAAATTGAATAAGTGGCATTACTTTCAGCTGAATTATAATTGTATATGATAAAGTAATCCATAGAACTGCGTTTTTTTCCTTTTTATCATTGACAATAAAATTGTATTTCTAAACAGAAAACAGGTAAATATAGAAAAGATAACAAAATGTATATGTCTCTTCTTCCATCTGTCTCAAAAAGTCCCCAAAATTATATGCTCTTTAAATGTTTGAATAAGCTAAAAAAATCAAACTTGTCACTTTTTTTTTCACTATAAATAAATGCACACTTCTCATTTAGTTTGTCACTACTAACCTTGATCGTTCAATAGATTACTAATATATTCAATGAGAATAAAAGTAGTCATATATCTTATGGTTATGTTGCTTCTTTTTACGACTTCAGGTATTTTCCTCTTATCTCTTAGACACAAAAACCAAGAACTATCTTTGATTCATATATTCTAATGGGAATATAATAAGTTAATGTGCATATTATAGATTAATCCTTTACATTTCTACTATAGGAAATCATAACCCGGATGAACATAGACGGCCAGGTTGCCACTATCCAAGCAAGAAGTTCTATATCTTTTGCAGTAAGCATGACAACAAATGCAATGATCTTTGTATTAGTGAAAATTATGACAGTGGCTATTGCAAACTTTATTGGTATGGCTTGCGTTGTACATGTTGTTTGCGAAACTAAATCATTGCTTTAACTATATAATCTATGTTTTACATTTACTTCGACATTGTTCAACTATGTTGTACTATGTACAATCTTGTGTACGTATTTACTTTTACATTTTGTTTTCGTTGTATATGAAAATTCAACCTATTATGAGCAAGTTTCTTGATAATTCATTTTATTTTGATTGGATATATGATCATATCCATATCCAAGCTTAATATATGCTCGTTAATTATAACATATGCCATTTTCTTTATGTATGTTAGAAAACATATACTCCATTCAAAATGATATTGATCTCACAACGTTAAAAATGAAGGCTTACTGTGGAAATAGTCGTGATAAAATAGTTTAATAATGGACATTATCGCGAGCAACAGGCACGTTGGCCATGTGGTGAGCAAATTTTATCACAGGCATATCTGTTATAAAATACATTATTCATAGTGGAAAAAGTCATTATAATACTGCAAATTTATTTTTTCCGTTATAGCACACAAATTTTATCATGGATTAATCTGTTATAAAGAAAATATTTTATCTTGATTTTTTCCCTAATATGACAAATTTTTTATCATGGTAATACCTGCTAGAATACAAAAAATTGTAACAATGGTAACTGTGGTAATACACCCGTACTGCAGTACCACATTAATAGTTGCAATACACATACTGAATTCACACGAAATAATATTTACAATTCAGAAAGTACTATTAATAACAAAATTATTGGTACTTCGATCTTATAAACATCAACACTAATTTCCACAAAGTTCAAAGTATGATACATAACATCAATATTAATCTTCATAAAGTTCTAAACAACATAGTTCCAACATAATTAAAAACCAAATAAAAGTGAGACTAAGTGCAACTTTAACACTTAAGCTGAAAATTCTAAAAACTACAAAATCCATAATAAAAGTGAGACACTCATGCCAGATAGTAGAGCCATCATTAATTATGTCAAAAATTCTTTATTTATCATTTTGGAGTGTTTTGGAAATAGGTTCTTCTTTACACCTCTTTATGGTGACATATCTTTTGTTTCTCCAGATATCATTTTGCCACAATTGTCAAATCCTCTAACAACAGCACAACCGATTGCATTTCTCCTACAAAGGATCGAACAACGTCATTAGATTGAAATCCCAAGCTACCTCATGTGCTGCTATGATGGCGCTTTGTATTGTATGCAGCTTTAGCTCCAGGTGTTAGGTTTCCTCTAAACTAATTTATAAATTGCATCAAACTTTGTTGCATACTTAGCATATTTTGAATTCACTGATTTAAGATCATTAGCCAGTAGATCTTATCTTTCCTCCATCTTCATTTTTTCACTTTCTATCTTCCACTTTGAACTTTGCTATCGCTTTTGATGCTTGTGTAATCTTCACTTGTCTTAGAGTTACCCTAGTGCTAATTGCATGATAGTAACTCTTTCTTTTCACACCTTTGAAAACTTCAACAATCAGATCTTTTTCAAAATCTTCAAAACTTCCACTTCCATCATCATCATTCAGACTAGCTCTTACCTTTTGTCTTTCTTCAACTGCTTCTACCAACACCTACAAATGAATCAAATTTTAATTAAATATAAATGGAAACTAGAAAACGACAAGATTTGAAATAAGCCGAAAAAAGAAGGTCAGCAAGTAAACATTTGAATGAGTAAAAGGCACTTGAATTGATTCGGTAGCACACAATAATAAAACGATTAAAGCTCTAATCTGATGTAATTTATGAACTTTTTTGGTTATATGAATATTCTAATTTTATAAACATTTAGTGTACCTCGGTGCTTATAAGCAATCCTTATAATTTACTAGGAATTTGACATAGCATCATTTACGAAAGAACCAGTAACCAGTAACTTACCAAGATTATGATGTATGTATCAAAACCCAACTTCCCAAATTTAAAGCCTACGAAGTGATGTGGAGTATATTTTATTTTTTATATATCATCTAAATTCTAAACTGGCTGTACAACCTTAAGCATATGGCTGATTTGGCTTCAGAAATGAAAAAGAGGCATATAATATACCTCTGAAACTGAGATAAATATCAATTATCTAGACTTACATTTGATTTGGTTTTAAAACTAATGGGGAAGAACTGATTTGTTGAACCAATCCACCAAAATTGGAATTTCCAACTCCAACCAACTTTGTAAACAAACCAAATGAAAACACTACACAAATTGCAGTAAACGAATAATTTTTGGATTACACAAATTCATGACCATAAAATCTACTACTAGCAAAATATAATTCAGGGAACCAACTTACAGCCAAGTATAATGTAAAGAAAAAATTCAGCCACTTCAAACATGAATAAGTGATATACATATACGAATAGCTAAGTGCTGCTTTATTTAAAAAATAACCCTTATATTTTAATAGTTTAGTAAATGTTAAATTTTGATTCAGAATATTTTATTTGTCACATTTTAACCATTTAATTCCTGGTTTAAGTCCAAAGCTAAACCCAATGTTCACTTAGAATATAATTTTGATTCAAAGTTTAAACTTTTACATCAGTATTAATCTCCACTTAACATCAAAGTTTATCCATACTTAATACTGAAAAAGATCAACAGAGATCTTAGAAAAGGGAAATAACATCATCTTCTATAGCAAAACTCTTTCGATCTTCAACGTGTAATCATCTACTTAACCTTGAAGCACTGAAAACATATTTTTCTAATCTCGTGCATGCAGTCAGATCGATGGACAAACCAACATGAAAATTGATTCTCTCTGTCAAGGAAATGATCTTGAAGAACTTAAGCCACATCAGTCTAAATATATTGCACGCAATCAGATCAATCGGTAAACCTAGATGAAAAATGATTATCCCAGCCAAAGGAAAAGATTTAGAAGCATTGAAGCCACATTTTTCTGATTTTGACGCATGCAAGCAGATCAATGGACAAACGAGCTTGCAAAACGATTCTCTCAAACAAGTAAAAGGCAAGTTTAATCTGGAATCTACATAAGAATTTCCATTTATGGGTTCGAATCAGTAGAAACATACAGGTAAAATAAAAATTATTACTCTAAATCAAGATGAGATATCATTAGAGATAACAATTATCATAATAAAACACAGGGTTGAGCATTCGATTAGTGTTAAGGCAAAAAACTCAAACCGAATTGAAGCCAAAAAAAATTCAAACCAAACCAAACTAATTTTGAGTAATTCGGTCGTTAACCGATTTAACAAAACCTGGAGGATGTATTATTATTTAGATGATGAATTTGCTCAAAGTAAAACATAAATTCTGGCTTAGAGAAATTTTACATTGTAAATTTTATGTTTGTAATAAAATTTAATCTATTTGCAATAAATTTCTTTATATTATGTAAAGAACCGGTCAATTCCAAATACCATGTCGACTAACCAAGTACTGGAGATTTTCCTGATCATTAATAGAAAGAAGTTAGAGTGTGAGAAATAAAAAGAAAAGTTAGAATAGAAAAAAATCAAGATCACAAATCTCACAACGGAACGAACAGTAGCTATCTAATGCTGAAGCCTCCTACTCCAAGCTCCAGCAAGCGTATCTGTAAAATCCCGACTACTATATTGTCCGTACAAATTTGAGAACCTAAGAGTTTAAGGTAAAACAAAACAAAATAAACTCTGGGTCGGTCATGGGATTAGTGTGAGTAAACTCCAACCACTTGGTTTAACTTTCAATTTTTTTTTTAAAAGAAAGGATAATCATAAGACCAATCCACACATAAATATGGATGGTTTTACCTTACGATAACCCAAAACATTCTTGGAATGAATATCATTATGGTGTTATAATAGCGTTTAAATAAAATAAATAGAAATCTAACGTAACGCTTGCATCTCACGCTCCATAAACATAGTATACAATCAAAACCGCAGGGCGCTTATTGGAGAATGGGTTTCCAACAATGACAGGGTATGGAACCACCTTATGATAGTGTATCTAGAGAGGAATACACATCGTTCAACAAGAACATCTTGCAACTCAGAACACATAAGACCGACCACTCATTCTTCTTGAGTGTACCGGATGTCTTATCACTAACACGTGTGATCCGCAAGCATTACCGAAAGCATACAGAAGAGATAAAATAAGAAACAATTGAATTTGAAGCAATTGAATTTTCTTTAGATCGGGTGATAATACATCCAAATAGGTGCGACCCACATAGCCATGCTGCCTTCCCTATTTTTGTCATTTCCCCGTTGATAAGGCTGAGGCTATGTCTTGCCTTTATAACACCACAAAGTCATTCACTTCGAACGCCACATCGTCAAAAATCCATCAAATCACTAATTGATGTCCTCAAAAATATAATGGATGTTAAGCTAAGAGAAGTTTCCTTCTCCGCCACCAACTATGGTATATTTGAAGAAATCAATGTACATGACCATCTATAAATACTCTGTCTAACATCCATCCGCAAACGTTGTCCTAGGACTGGACAAACCGAAGGCACCATACTATCAATCCATCTTAGGAAATTTCTATCTAGGATTAACAGAACAATCCTTGCAGATTACTTCATCCTCAATTATCTTTAGCATAATTTGATTCGCAATGCTTGTGTCCATACAGAGTGGTTTCCATATAAGAACATGATCACGGTCTCTCCGTGTTGACAATGAAAATATAAATTAGACCAAAACTTTGATAAACGGTTATTTAACAATCAAATGAAACATCCACACAACCAATGATCCTATTTCCAAATGGAAATTCTACTGATCAAGCATCAAGCAACACTAATCCCCTTTAAATTAATTTCTTATTAATTTATCATTTCTCAATTCCCCGTTTTGCCTGTTTTCCATATCTTTTTCCAGATATTTCTCAAAAACTCGTTTGGCCTCTACTAATTCTTGGAAAACATTTCCATATTACATAAGGTATTTATTTTCCATATTCCAAAAAATATATGTTATTAACATCAGAAAGCATTTCATCTCTGTTCACAAATTTTATTTTCTATATTTAAAAAATATATGTTATTAATATCGTAAAAACATTTCCATATATATATATATATTCACATTTCTTATCTTCAACAACCAGCTTATTTCATTTTACATGCATAGAAAACATCTATGATTTAACTTGAAAAAACGTTTACAAAATCCATTTATATGGATTTAAACGAACGTTGTATAAAACATTGTTATTACAACTCAACTCATTAATCACTCATTAACTAAACGTATTTCTAACCAATCTTCCCCGTCGAACCTTAACCATTCCTTAGTCAAAATGAAATCAATCAAGTTAGGGTATAATTACCTTAAGATCTTAATTGAAAAACATTCTTAACTTTGAAATAGACAAAGTTCACCACTTCGAATACCAACAAAGCATCGCTAACGCAACTCTCGAATTCAATTTAAGGATCCACTTCTTTTCTCGAAATCAATGGTTATAACAATAGTGTTATCAACCATGCACTGAGATATTAAATTTTAAAATATATCTTTTATTCATTTCTTTGAATAAATAGGTAAGTAAATAAGTAAATAAGTAAATAAATCTTTATTTAAAATGAAAAGTAAATAGTACTCTCCTGAATCTGACATTGTCGAATTTCAAATATATAACTCTCTTTCGAATAATCTCTATTTGGTGAACATTCTGAACTTCAGAATAAATTTACTGTTTTAGGTCAACTCAATTTCCATCTCTATTATAAATTCATTTTTTAATTTTATCGCTCTCAAACCCTAACCAATTTTCCTTTATAACCATTCTGATCATAAAAACATTTGCTTTCAAATTGTTATTCATTTCAAAATGTGATATTATTTCTTTTATAGAAATATGGACTCATTATATCAAATCAAATCTTGATTTCATTAAAAAATACCATTACTGTTTCAAATCTTGTCTATCGAGTCATTTTATAACTTCTCGTTTACATTCCACTTTATTATCAAATCTAGTTTATATATCAACATTTAAGTCGATTTACCTAACTAATTTATATATTTATATCGGTTTCCAATCCGAATATACTTTATTGGTTTCTAACCAAATATAACTATATCGATTTCCTGTAATAACCCGGAAATCTGAGCCAAATTAAAATTTTTATTTTGGCAATTTTAGTGGATTTTGAGTATTTAAAATGAATTATTTTAAATAATAGCGACGATAAATTTGTTTTGAATAGAATTAGAATGTATATATTTATTTGAATCATCGTTAGAATATAAATATTTTTATTTTAATTATAAAAGGAGTTGAAAAGGGCGTGGTAGTTTGAAAATTTGATTTCAAATTTCAAATGAATGTACAGGATTCAAAATAAACCGGATTTTAGCGAAACAAAAAATATTTGAATTTATTTGAGAATATCTTTCCAACGAATCCAAAAAATTGAAATTTCATAGCGAGAACAAAAAGATATGCCCAGATGAAAATTCAGAATAGTCGCTATGGAATTTTGACCCTTAAAAATGGAAATTTTGCAAATGACCTCTGTTTTCGACTAAACCACTTTAATTGGATCCGGGATATCAAGTTATTACTAGTTCCAAAATTCATAATTTTATGAATCAATATGTGAATGTGGCATAGGAAAACGCGTTTTGACAGTTTCAGTCAATTTGGATTGACCAGAAAATGGCCATTTTTCAAACAGTCTTCAAATTTGACGAAATTAGTTTTGTTAGGACCGTATCGTCAATACAAAGCTAGGAATATTTTTTCTGGAATTTTTAGAGTTCGTATGTGACCGTAGTAAATTAAAATATACGTTTAAATTAAGTATACATTGATTTATATTTTAATGTAAAGCAAAATTGATCGAAACAATAGAATTGGCTTACCGGACATATCCCATTATGTCCGAAATAGGGGCATTTGGCTAGGGACGACAGTCGTTTGGAGTTCAAAATGTTTAATTTTACATTTGAAAGAAAATTTAATTAAATATTAATATTTAAATACTATATAAACCCTTGGTCAAAGAAACCCTAACTCTTTTCCCTTTTGGTCAACTCTTCCTGCAGCCGATGTTATTCAAATGAACGATGTAAACATTCGATTCCTTCTCCCCATTTTCTTTCAATCTATACAACGGAATTTAATTCTTCCAATGCAGAAACGAAGGAGATTTTCATGATCCCGATTTCCATACGGGTTAGATTAAATATGGTGGAGCGGAGGAAGTGGATTTTCGTCTCAAATATGCCATCGTCGCAGGCGAATTCCGGCATGGATAGAGCGTCGATCTCGACGCCGCTGGTGGCGGAGGCGCGAGGAAGGACGGCGAAGCTCGTGGTGGGTCCCGATCAGTGGCTGGTGTGACGATGGAGGTGCGGTTTCCAACCCTATGAAGCGACGAAGATGGGTTCCTCCAGTATTTTCCATGGAAGATGAAGATGAGAAGGGTAATACCCTTATTTAATTAAATTAATTATGCTTAGAAATTATTTAAATAAATTTATGACAATGTTTAAAAAAATTCAAAGAACAAATGCTTTAAAAATTTAAATAGCAAATGTTTTAGACATATAAAATATGACTTTATATATTATAGAAATATAAAAATACGACGTTTATGAATATATAAAATATTGTTTTTAATTATATATAATACATATAAATAAAATCAGTTGGCTTAGAAAACAAAATCAGTTTGTTTTATAAAATATAAATTAGCAATGTTTATAAAATGTATATGAATATATTTTTATGATACATACATACATATATATATATATATATATATATGTGAATATGTATTATAAAATGTATATGAACATGTTTTTATGAAATACATATGGAAATTGTTTTTATAAAATATAGAGCATTGTTTATAAAAGTAAAAATAGCCTATGTTTTGAAATAGAAAGAACAGTTTAAAAATAGGATTTTTTAAAATATATATAGCTTTGTTTTTAAAATGTATGTAGCTTTGTTTTTGAAATATAAATATAAACGTTGTTTTAAAAATAAATATACCATTGTTTTAAAGATAAAAATATTCCATTGGTTTGAAAATATAAAATACTTTGATTTGAAAATATAAGAAGAAAAAAAACGAGGATAAAGATAAGAATTTTAAAATAGGAAAGATTAGATTTTTATTATTTGAATAGCGGTATAAAAATGCGATTTTTAAATATATAAACATCATAATAAAAATATAATTTTTATTTTGATCAGCGTAGTAAGGACTGCATTGGAATTTCAAACAAATCCAAACGGTTCTGAAGCTCAGAAGTAAAACGGGCGGAGTGGAACCCCAAGGTGAGAACTCCTCACTTTTAATTTAATTTCTAGTTGAAATATATACTAGGATGCAGACGGTGCTTAGCAGCACCCGTTGCCCACAGACCATGGACGACTTGTTTGATTTTGTTGTGTGGTGAAAATTGATTGTGATGTGGAATGAATGGAAATATATTCATGTGTTGAAATAAATATTCTATAGTTAAAATTATAATTTTTAACGTATATATAAAATAAGTATTTATAAACAAATCGAACGATTTGTTTATGTACACCCATTTGACTAATATTGATAGGGACGATAAGTTTTACACATCGCCCAACTACACAAATAAAAATCTGTGTTTGTTGATTTGAAACCCTACACGGGTGTTGGGATGATATTTGGCATACACTAATCCCAATTATTTAGCTACATGTCGATCGATGGGTTGACAGACCGTGTAAGCGTTAATTATTTATATTTAATGCTTATGCAGTTGTGTGGTGCACTCTGGATGATGGTTGATTATTTATCGTCGCTATTATATACATTGTTGTATGGAATCCATATAATTAACATTACATGGTAATTGATTGGGCCTCATTCCAATTTGGAAAATAAAGAATATTATAAAATGGAAATTCATGTGTTGAATAAAATATACATTCATGCGTTGAGTAAAAGCCGTGTTGAATAGATATGCGCCATTGTGACGTGAACGATAGTTATATCGATTTTATTCGTTATTTATAATGAATATCGAAAAGGAATTGATTTCAAAATCTAATATTTTGAAAATATTATCATTTAATATGGAATATTCAATTTTGATTAGAAATTGAATATGAAGTTGAAATCATTTTGAAAATGAATTTAAAACGATTTATAAAATACGTTTTAAAAGGAAATTGACGAAATATATATTATATATATAATATAATGGCCTGAATAGAACGCGCCGCGCTGCGGCAGTTCGCGAATTTCGACCATTGACTTTGAATGGACCTTACGAGAGATCCGACTGTCGGATTCTCCTAAAACCAGAACCGTTGGGTTCGTATCGAAAAGAGCTTTCTAACGAATATTAGAGATTTGAAATCTAACGATTGGATTTGGATTTATGTCCAAATCAAATTTGGAAAACGTTGCTGTAAGTGCAGTTCGATGGCCGTTTATGGAAATCGACTGTACGGGCCTTGATAAAATTATTAAAAATACTAATAATTTGTGTAAAATCATAATATATGATTTGGAAAGAATTGGGATGAAAAATTCTATATTTTTTATCAAAATGAACTAGTTTGAACTAGAATTATAATCCATTTATTTTTAAATAAATAAATTGGATTTGAAAGGGTTTTAAAAGTAACCAGAATTTCCGATAATTGAATTGGAATGGATTTGAATTGGAATTGTCTTTGGAATATTTCGATGTTGGATTTCGTGATTATACAGATATTGTTATGGAAATTTGAACGATATATTTATATCGATATTTCCAATATGATATTTGGTGGTTGTAGAATTTGATATTGAATATAAGCTGATGTATTTTCTATTCGGAGCCTTCTATTTAATATCAAATGGGAATTGGGTTTGTTGTGAACTGTATTTTAACAACATTCGTTCTTTAACCCGATTTACAGTGAAATGTGACTTGGAATTTATAAGTCTTTTGTAAAGATTTAAAGGAGTTTTCTAAGTTAATAAAATAAATTGGAATGGAATGGGATTCGATTTGGTAATAATCAAAGTGAATTTTCCATTATTCCATTTATATTATTAGTCGGATATGGAAGTTTATATCGATTATATATATTGACATGTTTTCCATGAAGATTCCATTGTAAATGGAATGTGATTTTGGGTTGTCGTGAACGGTATCTTTAATAATATTGCTCTTAGACCCAACGGAGTTAAGAAAACCAGAAACTAACTGGAGATTAGTTAAGTTGAATGGCTTTCTGGGTATTGATCTAATGTTGGTTTCGGCCTTCGGGGTTATTACTTAGGGAATTGTTCACTTGCTAATTTACGGTTAAAGGCTGATGGAATAGAATGTGATTTTGGGTTTATCATGAACCGTGTTTTTAAATGACATTGGTTCTTTAACCCAGTTAAAGACAGGATATGATTTCCCAAGTTAAATAATCATTAATATTGATTTTTGGGAAGATTAAAACCAAGTAGATTTTAATGAATCTTTAATTAGATTGAAATGATCGAGAATGGAGTATCACCAGTTTTGCTCCAGGCGATAGTTAAATCTTTAATTAGATTTGAACGTGAAATGGTAATTGAATTTACCGATAATACCGTGGTGTTAGATATGAAGTATTACCATAATTTGATTTGAATTGATATTCAAAGGAAGATTAAAGAATAAATTTAAGGAATTTATCTTTGATAAAATTAATGGGAACCTTTCCCAAAGTATAAGAATATTTTAATAAAAGAATATTCTGAATTGGAATGAGGCATATGTTGTGTTTGTGTAACACTTGTTGATTATATACGCGAGTTATTCAGAAAGACCAGGTTAATCCCATTCTGAATAACTGATTTGACGAGGTGTTGAGGATGAAGACGGTGGTCGAAGACCGGAGGTCTTCACATCATTTGGGTAATTACTGATGATCTTGATTGGGCTGTACACCCAAGAGGAGGGAATCAGTTTGTGATCGTCTAGACGTACTTGGAGATCGAAGGATATGCGAGGTAAAGGTGCCTCCGGTTTCGTTCAGACCCAGAACGGATTTGTAAATGGACGATGTGTCTGACATTGGATTTTATCCTGTGTTGATTGATTTCTATTAAATATATATCTGTTTAGCGGCAGAGAATTTATTCTCTTGCTAAACACCCTTCTCTGAGACGTACGAGCTCTGGGGTTGTATATCGATGGACATCGGTCGCATGGAGTGAACTGCATGTGTGGCATGCCTAAGTGGCAAATGATCAAGGCTTTTATTGAAAATAAAAGTCTTGTGGTTGTTGATCAAAGCACCGTCTGTGTGGCATAGCTTTGTGTGGCGTTAATTCGCGAGCCTCACACCCCGGTTGTGAACCAGAGACGGGAGAGGACTTCAGGGAGGACATGCGTCTCTTTCTAGCTAGAGGTGGTGTCAGTGACCTACCAGCCCTGACATTTATATTATTTTCACCTATGTGGTTGTTGGAATGCGAGGCGCCTTGGATATGTAGTCATTTGGCTCATTTACGGCCCATAGGGTGGGGAGACGTTGTGTACAGGGTTTAAGTTTAATCCATATCGAGCGGACCGGCCCTGTTGCTCCAGGGCTTGCCTGCGCGCTTGCTTGAGACATGGTAGGCTAGATTGTCTCGAAGTAGCGAGGACGATCCCTGGCCTTGATTCATAGATGGAAATCCAACTTCCAATACGTGACATTTTCGGTTTTGATTGTAGAGCCTAGTATTGGCGGCATGATATATGGTACTCATATTGTCTAGGATTGATACATTCATATTTGAAGTTGTTTTATACACTATGCACTTATAATAGTATCAAATGATTTGTTTTAAACGTACCAAGCATGTTTGGCTATTATAAGGGAAAATCCTATCCTCCGGCTTATGTTGCATTGTGTGATGGGACCTGGGTCTTATAATAACTTCCTTTTTCCAAAAAGCATTGCGCTGTTTTGTTATATGCATTGGTATTCTTGGGAGGAAACCTGTTCCGTGTTATATGGCGTGGTCCCTTGATATATCTGATTTAAAGTAAAGTTTTAAATAACTGTTTTAGTTCTCACACCAGTCACATGACTGACCTTGAGTTTATTGTTTTAACCTAAACTCTGGGTGCCCTTATTTTCGACATGGGCAGCTAGTAGTTTTGGTTTTGCAGATTTATATTCACAGGATCCTCATTTACGGCTGAAGCAGTATTTGGAAAGCTCTGTATCCGTGTTTATGTTTTCAGTTGTGCTTTGTATTGTTTTTCCGCTGCGATGTATTTAAATGTATTTAAATATCTGATAATTTATGATGTGTAATATTTATTCATACTCAGTATATTCTTGTATTCTTATGGAATTGTTGTAATAAACAATGAAATGTTCTTCTGTTTGTGTTCTGATTCGTCTTTTCCCCAGTACAAACCATGATTTCCCGTAAAGGGGATTTCGGGTCGTTATATTTCTAGTTTTTGAATATAAGGAAATATAACTACTTAAAATATTCAATTTTAAATTATAGTTTCAACTATAACAATTTCCACTGTCCTTGCTTGAAATAATTTATTTTTATTAAATTTGACATAGTCGAATTCCAATTTCAAATCCATCATATTTATCTCAGTTCAATTTATATTCCTAACTTCAAAATAAAATCCATCGTTCCCCCTTTTAAAACGATTTCCAATTCCCTTTTAAATTTAGTCTTGAATTTACATTCCCAAATTATCCAATGATAATAAAAAATTTCCATTTATAAACATCGTTTATAAATGAAACTACTTGTTTAATCCATTAAAACTAGTTTCTATTTTGAAGTCCATTCGAAATTCAATTTCTATTTTTGCGAAAATAAATTTCCTTTTCATATCTATAATTCCTTTTCTACATTCGAAAATATTTTATAGTATCTAAATACCAAAATTCTAGGATCAATGTTAATCCAAACATCCCAAACACGTAAGAATCAACCATATATTATTTATCACATCATATAATACTATATATGAAAACAGCAATATAATTATTGAGGAATCCAATTGGATCCCTCAGACCTATTTTCCTTACATCCACAGATGTTAGTAAAAACATATAATACCAATCCTGCTTTAGCAAAGGATATCCTAGTACAGAAGGTCATCCGCTAATATGTGGGGCGCATAGGGTCTCATCCGCTAATAGTACTACAGGAAACATCTAACTACCAACCTTAGCTATATATATATATATATATATATTTATAATAGCAACAATTGGTAATGATATATCAATTCATCCAAACAATCATCACCTAGCATTGAATCATCATTTACAAAATTTTAAAATATGTTTATAAAAATTATAAACTTCACAGAGTTAGTGAGTTTGATCACATTGGTCGCTTATCGTTGAATAACGATAAACGTCGGTTGATTAAATCATGCACTTTATCTTTCCATAATTTCCAATAAGATCCAAATTGCTCCAAACCAGTTTCACTTTGTAGCCTGCGTCCATACGATTCCAATGCAACAGACGACGTTAAATTCCAACATCGTATGAGAAAGTTATGTATTTTATAAGTTTGTACGTATATTAACTCTACAATTTATGTAAGTTCAAACCTTATTGGGCCTCACTATTTATTCATCCCACATCTTCTCATACCTGAATCGCATGTAACAGTGCCATCTTCCTCGTTTAAAGAAAAATCCCACTACTCCCTTAATCTCCATTATCGTGCCTTTCAACTCCTCCTACCTCCATCTTCTAACCATCGTTCGTCAAACGGAAGCCACCATTATTCCCTCTTCACGTGCTCTTCCTTCCTATACCCTCAATTTCAGACTCACACTCACTTTCAAAAACCTGACGTCGCCTTCAAGCTCACTGCACCGGTACAGGATGCGACCCTCTTCCACTCCAAATCCTATCAAAAAATCCAAATCGATACCAAACCCAACACCGAACTCAAATCTAATATGAACTCAAGCTAAAACTCCCTATATCTCGATAAACCCCAACTCCAGTTTACTGCCTCCATTCCGAGCATCCAATAATTGAGGTTATTCAAAATTTCAAGTTGGTGGATGCATAAAGATCGATTTAGGGACTTAACACAACTTGTTTTGTGATATTTAGTTGAGTATTGGAGTTGAAATAATTTTTTGAAGATCCATCACCATTTTTGTTTCACTATGTTTTTGCTCCTGGAATGAACGTGTTTTTCTTTTTATAATGTGAAGCAACTTGGTCATCACATATAGAGGAAGGCTGCATATAGGGTTGGTCAGCATTAATTTCCTTTGTCTACACATTTTTATTCTTAGGGTGGCATTTAAGTAGGAAAGGCCTGCGTTAATTTATGTGATTAGACTAGGGTAGAATTTATCAATTTATATATAATTTACATGAAACTCACGCATGAAGTAACATGCTTAAACGACCGCATACGATCTCCGATCATTATGAAAATTGTAATCCTGCAATAACTTAATATTTTGAACACGATGGAACTAGTTTCATCGAATTCCTAGATCGTTTGTAAAATTTCCTTTATAATATCAAATGGTTATATAATACGCGTTTATATTGCGCATGTTCTCAAAATAACTTCAATTGACTTGAAATAGGAAATCTTACAATAATTAACTATAACGGGTTTTATAAAATTAGTTTCATTAAAATCCGACAACGTTTGAAAATTTGTTATTCCTAAATTCTATATTAAATCGATATAATTTAAATCGATTTCAAAATAAACAAATCTATTGATAACAAATTACTATTATAGACACATTCAAACTGAATTCGTGTAACTTCCAAAATAAACCAAATTGGATTTTAAATTCGATATTTTTATTTTCAAGTTAAAATGATATTCCATTTTATTTAAAATCCCTTTTATTTTATTAAATAAATCATTATGGTAAATAAACAATTCCATAACGACTTTCTAAAAATTTGATTTAGACATAACTGACAATCTACAAGACAAAATCTCTATTTTTCACTTTCATTAGAAAACTATTGTCAATTATATTCGAACATCTCTTGTTTCAACAAATTCCGACTTTTAATGAATCATGTATATTCAGTTGAAGTTTAAAATGTAAAACTACGAACTACCAGAACATTCTGAGCTCGTTTTTAATTATATTTATACGTTCAAACTTCGTTTATAAACAAATTCGTTATTGTAACTCGGATCTAAACTCGATTAATGTTCTTACATTATCCAGTTCACACAATATTGTAAATTCAACTCATTTCTGACTAGTTTTGGAATTAAATTTATTATTCCATTATTTATATTAATTAAATATTCAAAATTATTGAATTTAAGTTATCGAAATAGACAAATTGATATTTAAATAATTAAATAAATTAATATTCAATCACTAAAAATGTGGGACGTTGCAATCCTTTCCCCCAAAACAATTAGTCCCTGAGATTACTAAGAAGCAAAGATGCTATAACTCTTCCAACTTCTCTCAACCCACTTGGTTGAAATTTTATACTTCATATCCCCGCAACTCAATTCTATACAGAACTTTTAATCCTAGAGTCCATACTCAAGTTCTTACGATTCATCTTAATTGATCTATCCGTCATTTTTGGATAATTCATCATCACATTCTTATGCTCTCCTGCATATTTCCACATCTATTCAAATTGATTTTAAATCAATTTATTATTTACTCTTAATTCTATTAACCACTTCTATTTTTCTTATCTCTTATACAATTAACAAGTCGAATTTTTCTAACTCTAACATTGTAACAACCCGGATTTTCAACCATTTTTTTGGCTATTTTAATGGATTTTGATTATTTAAAACGATTTATTTTAAATAATAACGACTAAAAATTTATTTTAATCGAAGTTAGAACGTATAAATTTATTTTAATTATAAAACGAACTCGAAATGGCGCGGTAATTTGAATATTCGATTTCTAATTTCAATTGAATGTACAGAATTCAAAATAAATTGGATTTCAGTAAAACCAGAAATATTTGAATATGTTTAATTATGTCTTTCTAAGAAGTTAAGAAACTGAGATTTCACTGTATAAACTGAAAGTTATGTCTAGTTTAAAATTCAGAATAGACGCTATGGAATTTATATATATTTTAATATAATATATAGCCCTTAAAAATAGCCATTTTGCAAACGACCTCTTTTTTCGATGAAACCACTTTTATTGGATCCGGAATGTCAAATTATTGTTAGGTTTCAATTTTCATAATTTTTGGAACTAATATGTGAGCTTGGTGAATTTAAACGTATTTTGGTCAATTCAGTTTGAATTGGATCGACCAGAAAAGGGCCATTTTTCAATTGGTCTCCAAATTCGACGAAATTAGTTTTGTTATGACCATATCGTCATAGCTAGATTTATTTTTTTGGAACTTTTGGAGTCAGTATGTGGCCCCTGTAAATTAAAATGTACATTTAAATTCAATATACCTTGATTTATATTTTAATTTTGATGAAAACCTATCAAAACTGTCTAATTGGCTTACCGGACATATACCATTGTGTCCGGAATGGGGGTATTTGGCTTTGGGCGACAGTCGTTGGGTTTGATTTGGAGATTGAATGGAAAATTTTGACTTTTTGGAGAGAAAAATAAATAAATAATAAATATTTACATATAAATATACACCCCCCCCCATTATCTCCTAACCCAAAATTAGAAAACCCGCCCCCTTTTTAAATTTTGAACCCCGTCGCCCCTTTTATCAGTCCACCGTCGTTTTTGGGCCCCCACCTCCGCCGCGACCGCCGCCTCACCCTCCCCTCAGTTTGTCGCCACCGTGCCCATCCCCTCCACCATCTCCGACGCCTCCCCCTTTTCCTCTCTCCACCGTGAACCCCCAAAACTCCAATCCCTTCAAAACTGTCGCGTCAACTACCCTAGGCCCCGCCGCCGGCCAGAGCAGAACCCCCCTCCGCCTGCTTCTACTCCTCCTTAACTGCCACCTCCTCCATCAAAAAAATTCAATTTTTACAAGAAAACAAGGTGAGTTTTTATTTATATTTTTTTATGATAATAATTTTAAACAAAATATGATTTTTTTCTTTTGTATATAACATTGTTTTAAACATATAAAATTATATAATGAAGTAGCGTTAATAAAGATTTGATTTTAATCATATAAAGATTTGAGTTTTAATCATATAAAGATTTGATTTTAATCATATAAAGATTTGATTTTTAATCATATAAAGATTTGATTTTTAATCATATAAAGATTTAATTTTTAATTATGTAAAAATATAATTTTTAGTAGATAAAAATATGATTTTTAGTTATGTAAAAATATAATTTTTAGTTGATAAAAATATGATTTTTATCGTAACTATGAAATAATTTTTGTAAATATAAAAATGTGATTTTTATACATATAGATTTGAAACAAAAATACGATATATATATATATATATATATATATTTGAAATAAAAATACAATTTATATATATATATATATAGATTTGAAATAAAGATACGATTTTTATACATATGGTTCTGAAATAAAAATAAGATTTTTATTATATGAGTAGTATTATAAAAATATGATTTTTATATATGTAGTAGCGTTATAAAAATGTGATTTTTAATATAAACGGCATGAAACAGATAACTACATATATAACGGTGAATAATACAACGCGCTGAAACAAATTCAAATCCAAAGTGTCCAATAAAGAATGATGGAGTGGAAACAAAAGGTGAGAACTTCTCACTCTAATTTTGTTTACAGTTAAATATATACTAGGATGCAGATGGTGCTTAGTAACACCCGACACCTTTGATTGAAACCATGGATGTTTGGTTGTTTGTTTTATTTGATTGGTTGTTATTTAATAGGGTTTGGCCACCCTGTTAAGAAATTGGTTGAATTTGAATTGGGATGTGAATTGAATTGATTTGAATTGGTATGTGTATGACGCGAGCCAATATTAGGCTAGGGATAAGCCTAGACTTTATTCCGGTTCTAGTACCGCGCCGTTATGCTGCCAAAATTTTCTAAAATATGTTAGAACGATAAAAATATCATTTTTATTGTATAAGTGAACTAAATAAAATATTCATGTGTTGAATAAAATATTTTATTGTTAAAAATGTAATTTTTAACGTATATATGAACGGTATAAAATTCTCTTGAAATGAAAATAAATATTCATTTACAAATCGGACGATTTGTTTATGTACACCCATTCGACTGACATGGATTGGGACGATAAATTTAACACATCGCCCAACTGTACAAATAATATTCAATATTTGTTGGTTGAAACCCCACACGGGTATTGGGATGATATTTGGCATACGCTAATCCGAATTGTTTAGTTGTATGTCAATCGATTGATTGACAGACTGTCATAAGCGTTAATTATTTATATTTAATGCTCATGCAGTTGTGTATTGCACTCTGGATGATGGTTGATTGTGTATCATTATTGTATACATGTGTTGTATTAAATCCATATAAATAACATTATACGGTAATTGACTGTGTGTGATTCCAATTCAGAAAGAACGAATATTTTAAAATAACAAATATTTTAAAATAATATTTAGTAAAGGATTAAAATGTAAATTTGCTATCCGATTTTGGATGGACACGAAAATATTGAAATGTGTGAAGCCGTGTTGATTAGAATGCGCCACTTTGACGCGAACGATATTTATATCGATTTTATTCATTTTTATAAAGAATATTGAAAAGGGAATGATTTCAAAATCTGATGTTTTGAAAACATTATCATTTATGTATTATAATGATAAGGAGTATTCAGTTTTGATTTAAAATTGAAAATGAAGTTGGAATCGTTTTTAAAACGAATTTAAAACGATTTATAAAATGCGTTTTAAATGGTAATCGATGAAATATATATAATATATATTATATATATTTAATGGCCTGAATAGAATGCACCGCGCTACGACCGTTCGCGAATTTCGACAATTGACTTCGAATTGACATTACGGGAGATCCGACCATCGGATTCTCCTTAAATCGAAACTGTTGGGTTCGTATTGAAAAGTGCTTTCCAACAAATAAAAGTGATTCGAAATCAGATTGTTGGATTTGGAATTATGTCCAAATCAAATTTGGAAAATGTCGCTGTAAGTGTTGTTCGATGACCGTTTATGGAAACTGATTGTTAGGGCCTTAATAAAATTATTGAAAATATGGTAAAATTGTGTAAAATCATAATAAATGATTTGGAAAGATTTGGGATGAGAAATTCCATATTTGAAAAGATAAAAATATATTTTCATCGAAATGAACTAGTTATTACCTAGAATTATAATGCAATTATTTTTAAATAAATAAATTGGATTGAGAATGGATTTTAATATAACCATAATTTCCAATATATGAATTGGAATGTATTTGAATGGAAATCATCTTCGGAATATTTCGATGTTGGATTCCGTGATTATACGGATATTGTTATGGAAATATGGAAGATATATTTATATCATTATTTCCAATATGATATTTTTTGGTTTTAGAATTTGATATTGAATATAGGCCGATATAATTTCTATTCAGAGCCTTGTGTTATTATCAAATGGGATTTTGGGTTTGTCATGAATAGTGTCTTCAGTAACACTGTTCTTAAACCCAGTTGAGAAAAGAATAAATCTTTTAATTAAGATTTAGAGAATTCACCAATTAATTAATATTTAATTGGAATTGAGGTTAGAATTGGATTTTTGGGTTTATCGTGAATGGTGTTTTAAAAAACACTTGTTCTTTATCCCGATTAACGATGAAGTTAAGATTTGGAATTTATAAATCTTTATTCTAATGTATAATGGAAATTTTCAAAGTAAAGTTTTACAATTTAAAGAAATAATTTGGAATTGAATGGAATTCGATTTGGTAATAATCGAAGTGAGCTTCTGTGGAGGAAGAATGTTAATATATATATGGAATTTAAAAGGCTTTGTCGTTATTCCATTTATATTATTAGTCGGATACGGAAATTGATATCGATTATATATTGATCTGTTTTCTGTGAAGATTCCATAATTAATGGAATGTGATTTTGGGTTTATCGTGAATGGTGTTTTAAATGACATTAGTTCTTTATCCCAGTTAAAGACTGGATTACATATCTGACATTGTATTTCGAACTGTATTCGTTGATCTCCGCTAAATATATATCTGTTTGGTGGCGGAGAATTTATTCTCTTGCTTAACACACTTCTCTGAGATGTACGAGCTCAGAGGTTATATATTGGAAAAGGTCAATGGTACGTGTTAGATTGTCAATGTGGCATGTTTGATTTCCCAAAGTTAAATAATTATTAATATTGATTTTTGGGAAGATTAAAACTAAGTGGAGTTTTAATGAATCTTTAATTAGATTGAAATGTGAATGTGATAATTTAAATTATCAAATTTAGGAAATGATCGAAAATGGAGTATCACCAGTTTTGCTCCAAGCGATAGTTAAATTTTTAATTAGATTTGAACGTAAAATGGTAATTAGTTTTACCGGTAACACCGTGGTTTTAGATATGGAATATTACCAGTTTTTCTCCATGCGATGGATAGGTTGGGATTGGGAAATAAAACAAAAGATTACTTCAGTAAGGTGCGCTAATCCCGACTAGTTGGGAAAACCTTATTTTGGTTTAAATTGTGAATAAGAATATTTGAATAAAAGAATATTTTGGATTGGAATGAGGTGTACGTTGCATGTTTATATCACTTGATTACAATATACGCGGGTTATTCGGAAAGGTCGGGTTTATACCCATTTTGAATAACTGATTCGACGATAAGTCGACAATGAAGATGGTGGTTGAAGACCGGAGGTCTTCACATCATTTGGACGATTACTGATGTCTTGATTGAGCTGTACACCCAAGATAAGGTAATAAGTGGTGATCGTCCAGACGTACTTGGAGATTGACCGGATATGCGAGGACCTCTCTCCTTTAATGGACATATGGGACGAGGAATAAGGTGCCTCCGGTTTCGTTTAGACCCAGAACGAACTTGTAAATGGATGTGTGTCTAATATTGGATTTTATTTTGTGTTGTCTGATCTCTATCAAATATATATTTGTTTGGTGGTGGAGAATTTATTCTCTTGCTTAACACCCTTCTCTGAGACTACGAGCTCAGAGGTTATATATCGATAGACATCAGTCGCATGGCATGAATTGCCTATATGGCATGTTGAGATGCAAATGATCAAGGCTTCTGGTTAAAAGCAGTGTCTTGTGGTTGATGATCAAAGCATGGCTTTAAATAGCATAGCTTTGTGTATAGCGTTAATTCGCGAGCCTCACACCTCGGTATGAGTCAAAAACGGGATAAGGGACCCAAGGAGTGCAAGACTTTTCCTTCCAGCTATGGGTGGTGTCATGGTATGGAGTCCAGACATTTATTATATTTTTACCTATGTGGATGATGGATAGCAAGGCACCTCAGATATATCAGTTACTATGGAGCCGATGGATAAGTCCTATACGACCGGAAAACGTGTGTTCAGGAATAATTAATCCTCAAACGTAAGTGAGGACCGGCCTTGGAGGACCCAAGGGTTGCCCTGAGTGTGTAACCCTGAGGCATTTGCTAGATCGAAGCCGGCGAGGAGTACACCCCTTGACTCGACTCATGACGGAAATCCAATTTCCAATACGTGACATTTCGATTTTAATTGTAGAACTAGTATGGCGACATAGTAGCATGGGATACTATGTCGTCTATGATTGATATATTTATATTTGAAGTTGATTTCTTCACTTAGAGTAATAATAAAAGTTGAAATTTCGTGTACCAAGAATTATTTGGCTATTATAAGGTAAAACTCTATCCTCCAGCTTGTGTTGCATTGTTTGATGGGACCAAAGTCTTATAATATCTTCATTCTTCCAAAAAGCATTGCGCTATTTGTTTTATGCACTGGTATTCTTAGGAGAAAACCCGTTACTTGTGATACGGCGTGGTCCCTTGATTTACTCCATTTTTAAAGTGAAGTTTTAAATAACTGCTTTAGTTCTCACACCGGTCACATGACTGACATGGAGTTTATTGTTTTAACCTAAAATCTGGGTGCCCCTATTTTACACATGGGAAGCTAGTAGTTTGGGTTTTGCAGATTTATTTTTACAGGATCTTGGTTTATAGTTGAAGCTATATTCGGAAAGCTCTGTATCCGTGTATTTCTTTCAGTTGTGTTATGTCTTATTTTTCCGCTGCATTGTAATTTTAAATCTCTGATATTTTCCAATGTGTAATATTTATTCATACTCTGTTATGTTCTTGTACTCTGATGTAAATTGTTGTAATAGCAATGAAATGTTCTTCTGTTTATAGAGTTCGAGAACAAGACACATTAGAACCGAATGAAAGAATTCATCAGAAATTGGATTAGTAATATCCAATAAGAATAACCCGTTAAAGATATGATCAGTAGTATCCTAGTACAAGTGTGAAGAGTATTGTTTATTAAAAACACATTTTGTTTTGAAAATTAAAAACTTATTGTATGTGTTTGAGTAATTTATTTTAAATTGAATTTGGACAATCGAGTACATACAGATTTTGCATATACGCATCCTGAACATATATTCAAGTCTCAAATATACTGGATAGATAAAGAATAACACTCTAGAATCCTGGGAATAATTCTGGTGATGTCGCGGCATCGTCAGTATTTATTTTCGAGTTTCGAAAGTAGGATTTCTATATATTTCCAATTGACTGGTGTGAGAACCAAAAACTAGATAGGATTTATTGTTTGTGATTTGGCACTAAAAACATGATTTTTACTATGAAGTAAAGTTATGTGTTTGAGAAGCTAATCAACTAATGGGTTGATGATTATGTTGTATGATTATTCATTTAAACCAACATGTGAATTAAGCCAAATTGAATCAAACATTGAACTGAATTGAAAATTGATTGAAATTGCATACATATACATATATATATATATATGTGTGTGTGTGTGTGAACAGGTAATAGCATGGAAGCTAAGAAGAGGAATAAAATTGTATGCCCGACAAATAAGTACATGTTTACTATATTTCTTGGGTTTGGATGATTTTATGAGACGATTAGCTAGCCACTTGGCTTTTTCTTTTTCTTTATGGATTGTTGAGGACCCTGTGAGGCTAGTTGCGGTTTTAAAGGTCTTCTCGTACAGAGGAGGTTATGGCGAAATTTTTCAAAAATTTAGGGTGTTAACCAAATTTTTGAAGAATTTAAAATTTCTTAGAAACTGAAAAGTTGAAGAATGAAAGTTGAGTTGGTTAGTTAAACAACTTTCAGCTCAGCTCCTTTTTAAGGACAAAAAGATTTTAAGTTGGGGAGATTTTAACAACCCGGATTTTCAAAACCTTTTTTTGGCTATTTTAATGGATTTTGATTATTTAAAATGATTAACTTTAAATAATAATGACTAAAAATTTATTTTAATCGAAGTTAGAAAGTACAAATTTATTTGAATTAAAAAACGAACTCGAAATGGCATGATAGTTTGAAATTTTGATTTCTAATTTCAATTGAATGTACATAATTCAAAATAAATCGGATTTCAGTAAAACCAGAAATATTTGAATATGTCTAATTATATCTTTCTGACAAAGTTAAGAAACTGAGATTTTACTGTATAAACTGAAAGTTATGTCCAGTTTAAAATTCAGAATGGTCACTATGGAATTTATATATATTTTAATATAATATATAGCCCTTAAAAATAGCCATTTTGCAAACGACCTCCGTTTTTTAACGAAACCACTTTTGTTGGATCCGGAATATCAAATTATTGTTAGGTATCAATTTTCATAATTTTTGGAACTAATATGTGAGCGTGATGAATTTAAACGTGTTTTGGTCAATTCAGTTTGAATTAGATCGACCAGAAAAGAGCCATTTTTCAAACGGTCTCCAAATTCAACGTAATTAGTTTTGTTAGGACCGTATCATCAAAACATAGCTAGATTTATTTTTCTAGAATTTTTGAAGTCAGTACATGGCCCCGGTAAATTAAAATGTATGTTTAAATTATATATACCTTGATTTATATTTTAATTTTGATGAAAACCAATCGAAACGGTCGAATTGGCTTACCGGACATATACCATTGTGTCCGGAATAGGGGTATCTGGATAGGCACGATAGTCGTTGGGTTCGATTTGAATGGAAAATTTTAACTTTTTGGAGGGAAAAAATAAATAATAAATATTTATATATAGATATACACCCCCCATTATCTCTTAACCCTAAATCAGAAGACCCGCCCGCTTTTTAATTTTTGAACCCCGTCACCGCTCTTATCAGTCCGCAGCCTTTTTGGGCCCGCAACTCCACCGCGACCGCCGCCTCACCCTCCCCTCAGTCCGCCGCCGCCGTGCCCATCCTCTCCCCCATCTCTGACGCCTCCCCCTTTCCCTCTCTCCATCGTGAACCCCCAAAACCCCAATCCCTCCAAAACCTTCATGTCAGCCACCCTAGGCCCCGCTGTCGGCCAGAGCAGCACCTCCCTCCACCTGCTTCTCCTCCTCCTCCTTAACCGCCACGTCCTCCATCAATAAAATTTAATTTTTACAAGAAAACAAGGTGAGTTTTTATTTATATTTTTTTATGCTATTAATTTAAAATAAAATCTGATTTTTTTTTCTTTTTGTATATAACATTGTTTTAAGTATATAAAATTTTATAATGAAATAGCATTAATAAAGATTTGATTTTAATCATATAAAGATTTGGTTTTTAATCATATAAAGATTTGATTTTAGTCATATAAAGATTTGATTTTTAATCATATAAAGATTTGATTTTTAATCATATAATGATTTGATTTTTAATAATGTAAAAATATAATTTTTAGTAGATAAAAATACGATTTTTAGTTATGTAAAATTTTAATTTTTAGTAGATAAAAATATGGTTTTTATCGTAACTATGAAATAATTTTTAGAAATATAAAAATGTGATTTATATATATATATATATATTTGAAATAAAAATACGACTTTTATACATATGGTTTTGAAATAAAAATATGATTTTTATTATATGGATAGCATTATAAAAATATGAATTTTATACATGTAGTAGCATTATAAAAATGTGATTTTTAATATAAACTGCGTGAAACAGATTACGTTGGAGTAACGGTGAAGAACACAACACGTTGAAACAAATTCAAATCCAAACTGTCCAATAAAGAATGATGGAGAGGAAACCAAAGTTGAGAAATTCTCACTCGAATATTGTTTACACTTAAATATATACTAGGATGCAGACAGTGCTTAGTAGCACCCGACACCTTTGATTGAAACCATGGATGTTTGGTTGTTTGTTTTGTTTGATTGGTTGTTATTTAATAGGGTTTGACAACCCTATTAAGAAATTGGTTGAATTTGATTTGGGTTGTGAATTGAATTGATTTGAATCGAAATGTGTATGGCGCGAGCCAGTATTAGGCGAGGGATAAGGCTAGACCTTATTCTGGTTCTAGTACCACGCCGTTATACTGCCAAAATTTTCTAAAATATGTTAGAACGATAAAAATATCATTTTTATTGTATAAATGAACTAAATAAAAATATTCATGTGTTGAATGAAATATTTTATTGTTAAAAATGTAATTTTTAACGTATATATGAACGGTATAAAATTCTCCTGAAATGAAAATGAATATTCATTTACAAATCGAATGATTTGTTTATGTACACCAATTCGACTGATATGGATTGGGACGATAAATTTTACACATCGCCCAACTGTACAAATAATATTCAATATTTGTTGGTTGAAACCCCACACGGGTATTGGGATGATATCTGGCGTACACTAATCCCAATTGTTTAGTTGTATCTCAATCGATTTGTTGACAGACCGTCATAAGCATTAATTATTTATATTTAATGCTTATGCAGTTGTGTAATGCAATCTGGATGATGGTTGATTGTGTATCATTATTGTTGTATACATGTGTTGTATGAAATCCATATAAATAACATTATATGGTAATTGACTGTGTCTGATTCCAATAAAGAACGAATATTTTAAAATAACGAATATCTTAAATTAAAAAATATTTAAAATAATATTCTATAAAGGATTAAAACGTGAATTTGCTGTCCGATTTTGGATGGACACCAAAATATTGAAATATGTGAAGCCGTGTTGATTAGATATGCACCATTTTGACGCGAACGATATTTATATAGATTTTATTCATTTTTATAATGGATATTGAAAAGGGAATGATTTCAAAATCTAATGCTATGAAAAAATTATCATTTATATATTATAATGATAAGGTGTATTCAATTTTGATTTAAAATTGAAAATGAAGTTGGAATCATTTTTAAAACGATTTATAAAATAAGTTTTAAATGGAAATCGATGAAATATATATAATATGTATGTTATATATATTTAATGGCTTTAATAGAACGCGCCCGCTACAACCGTTCGCGAATTTCGACCATTGACTTCGAATTGACATTACATCCGACCATCGGATTCTCCTAAAACTGGAACCGTTGGGTTAGTATCGAAAAGAGCTTTCCAATGAATATAACAGATTCGAAATCTAACGGTTGGATTTGGAATCATATCCAAATCGAATTTGGAAAAGGTCGCTGTAAGTGTAGTTCGATGACCATTTATGGAAACCGACAGTCAGGGCCTTAATAAAATTATTAAAAATATGGTAAAATTGTGTAAAATCATAATAAATGATTTGGAAAGATTTGGCATGAAAAATTCCACATTTGAAAAGATAAAAAAAATATTTTTATCGAAATGAACTAGTTATTAACAAGAATTATAATCCAATTATTTTTAAATAAATAAATTGGATTTAGAATGGGTTTAATATAACTGGAATTTCCAATATATGAATTGGAATGGATTTGAATGGAAATCATCTTCGGAATATGTCGATGTTGGATTCCGTGATTATACGGATATTGTTATGGAAATTTGGAAGATATATTTATATTGTTATTTCCAATACGATATTTATTGGTTTCAGAATTTGATATTGAATTTAAGCCGATATAATTTCTATTCAGAGCCTTGTGTTTAATATCAAATGGGATTTTGGGTTTGTCGTGAATGGTGTCTTCAGTAACATTGTTCTTAAACCCAGTTGAGAAAAGAATAAATCTTTTAACTAAGATTTAGAGAAGTTTATCAATTAATTGATATTTAATTGGAATTGAGGTAAGAATTGGATTTTTGGGTTTATCATGAATGGTGTTTTAAATAACACTTGTTCTTTAACACGATTAACAGTGAAGTTAAGATTTGGAATTTATAAATCTTTACTCTAAGATTTAATGGAATATTCCAAAGTAAAGTTTTCCAATTTAAGAAAATAAATTAGAATTGAATGGAATTCGATTTGGTAATAATCGAAGTGAGCTTCTGTGGAGGAAGACTATTATTATATATGGAATTTAAAAGGCTTTGTCGTTTTTCCATTTATATTATTAGTCAGATACGGAAATTGATATCGATTATATATTGATATGTTTTCTGTGAAGATTTCATAATTATTGGAATGTGATTTTGGGTTTATCGTGAGTTATGTTTTAAATGACATTAGTTGTTTAACCCAGTTAAAGAAAGGATTACATGTCTAACGTTGTATTCCGAACTGTATTTGTTGATCTCTGCCAAATATATATCCGTTTGGTGGCGGAGAATTTATTCTCTTGCTTAACACCCTTCTTTGAGACGTACGAGCTCAGAGGTTATATATTGGCAAAGATCAATGGTATGTTTAGATTGTCAATGTGGCATGTTTGGTTTTCCAAAGTTAAATAATCATTAATATTGATTTTTGGGAAGATTAAAACTAAGTGGAGTTTTAATGAATCTTTAATTAGATTGAAATGTGAATGAGATAATTTAAATTATCAAATTTGGGAAATGATCGAAAATGGAGTATCACCAGTTTGGCTCCAAGCGATAGTTAAATCTTTAATTAGATTTGAACGTGAAATGGTAATTAATTTTACCGATAACACCGTGGTGTAAGATATGGAGTATTACCAGTTTTGCTCCATGGGATGAATAGGTTAGGATTGGGAAATAAAAAAATCATTACTTCGGTAAGGTGCACTAATCCCAACTAGTTCGGAAAACCTTAATTTGTTTTAGATTGTGAAAAGAATATTTGAATAAAAGAATATTCTGGATTGGAATGAGGCGTATGTTGTGTGTTTATATCACTTGATTACAGTATACATGGGTCACTCGAAAAGGCCGGGTTTATACCCATTATGAATAACTGATTCGACGATATGTCGATGATGAAGACGGTGGTTGAAGACAGGAGGTCTTCACATCGTTTGGATGATTACTGATGTCTTGATTGGGCTGTACACCCAAGAAAAGGTAATAAGTGGTGATCATCCAGACATACTTGGAGATCGACCTGATATGCAAGGACCTCTCTCCTGTATTAGACGTATGGGACGAGGAATAAGGTGCCTCCGGTTTCGTTTAGACCTAAAACAAACTTGTTAATGAATGTGTGTTTGACATTGCATTTTATTCTGTGTTGATTGATCTCTATCAAATATATATCTGTTTGGTGGAGGAGAATTCATTATCTTGCTTAACACCCTTCTCTGAGATGTACGAGCTCAGAGGTTATATATCGATAGACATCAGTCACATGGCATGAATGGCCTGTGTGGCATGTTGAGATGCAAATGATCAAGGCTTCAGTTGAAAAGAAGAGTCTTGTGGTTAATGATCAAAGCACTGTTGTATATAACGTAGTTGTATACACAATTATATGATTTTTGTTTGATGATAACAACCAAATAAATATTATTTTAAATATATTTTTTACTGTACTGTTCTATATATGCATCACAGACAGGAATATAATGTTTATATTTAAATAGAATACGACTGTACAGACATTCATATATTCACACAATATTTTATTTAAATTGAATATTATACTTCAAATATTCAAACAGTACAACTATTTATAACTCCACTTTTTAAACATTTCACATGAGTTTGTACTTGTAAATAAACTGAATAAAATAGACAAGTTTGTTTGACAACAATAAAATAATATTTTATTTCAAACAAATTTGTTTATTACAAATACCAGTACAATTCTCTCATTATACATTCATACACTGCTCCTCACTATGACATTGTCACTCAGTTATAAAATTTTATGTACATTTTTTACATTTCATATTCACACTGACACTCTGTTCTTGTCTTCTATCTTCTGTCTTCACAGCATCTTCACTGTCAGTCCAGTCATCATCTTCATACCTGTCATATACAGAAACACACACACAGTATATGGAACAGAAAAATTTCAAAATACATGTGAATATAAATTTTATTTTTATTTTTAAAATTTTTATTTGCCTCGGATTTTGGGTGTGTTTCTCATCATTTTTCATGACTTGATCTGATCTGTGTCTAGTCAGTTTGTATGTGTATAGTGCAGGGACAGGAAATCAGAATATAGAGCGAGCAGTTGTGGAGCAGCCACATGGACCATGCTCGACACTGCGCAAATGTCAAGAACAACCACAATGGTGTGTGGCAACAAATTATAATGGTCAAGCTCACAGCAAATTGAGCAGTGGACACAACAGCATAGTCGAGTAGCAATGGTGAAGTAAACAAGTATTCAAGTGTACGAGAACAAGCCAAGTTGCATGGTCGAGCCATGAACAAGACTGGTTCATGAAAAGGGCAATAGAAAAGTCAACATGAATCATAAATTAGAAAAAACAGGTGTACAAACATGGGAAATCAACTCAAAATCAGTTTCAGCATAAATGATAAAATGCAAAATACTTCATGAGGAACATGCATTTCAGTTTCACAATAACTAAGGCAACAACAATGATAAAAAGTTCAGCAAACATGTCCACAAACATAGCTACTGGAATGGTTCAAAAGAAAGTGGAGCATTATGTTCAACAGCAAAATGGTGCAACTCAGATTTTAAAGTGAAGGAGCATATTAATGCAACTCAAATGCAAGTGGTACGGTTGGCGGTCAAATGCATTGCCAAGTGTTCAAACAACACAAATGAAGTTACAAAACAACGGTTCTACATGTTTCAAGTGAATGGACTCAAGTACACAAGTGTATGATTGTGCAACATTCAACCAAGTGAGAACATAACAGTGGAGCATGGTCGAGCTCATATGCATATACTCAAAGAGGGTACAAATGCAGTATGGTGTACTCATGGTCAAGAAGGTTCAAAAGCTCAGCATGTACAAAATTATGGATGACAAGATCTTCTCTAAAGTATTCTGCAACCACAGCTTGAATATAGACAACAACACCAATTATGGCAAGTCAAATCAAAAAGGGAAACAACAATAGTCAGAGCATACATGAGTGCTCATGTTCATGTGCAAGTTCAAGTTCACACAGCAAATAAGTGGAGCTAGTATATATGGCACTCATGCAAGAAATCAGTGTTTCCAAATTTTTTAAACTGGTTTTGGCTAAGCATAGTTTGGCAAGTGTTTAATGTTTTTCTTGAATTCAACTAATTAAGAAATTATGCAAGCATTTTTGGTAGGGAAAATACAGACACAAACTTCACAAACGATTCCATCGATTCAATCAAGGAATTTCATGAATTTGGCATGTATGAATCAAGGAGTCCATATTTGGCAACAGTTTTCAATTCAGGACGTAGGAAGAAATAATTCAAATGGTCAGGCAAAAAGAATTAATTTGGGCAAGAAATCATTCGAGTTTATTTTCAAAAATACGCATACAAGATTTTTGTTAACATTTTTTTAATGACCAGCAAATAAACATTTCCAATTTTTTTAATCAAAGAATCTCAACAAGAATTATTTTCAGAAATTCATTCGTAAGGCAATAAATTCAATCATGGACTCATGGCAAGTTTTCTCAATCACACAAGGCAACAAACTCAAATTCATGTCATGGAAACCAAAAGAGGAAACACCCAATATTTCAGACCAAATCATTTACAAAAACATGCCCAGGTTTATCAGTTCGATTTTACCCATGTGCCAAATCGATCAAGGCCGATACTAATAAAATCATGGCAACAAGCAAAAGAGGAAACGAGTACAAATCATAGCAAGACAACAATTGAAATCAAAGCGCAAGTTAAGGATTTGAAATCCTATTTCTATCACCATTTCATCACATGTAGGATCGATCGAAAAACCACAAACAACTCGCAAGTAATTCAAAGCAAGAAAATTTTGATAACTCATAGTGTTTTCGATCAGAAGTTTCCCAAATAACCAAGCATAAAGGCAAACAATTTCGAGCACCAGAGTACAAATTTCCAGAGCTCATAAAGTCGTGATTTGGGTCAGAAGAAAAACCCTAGAATCGCCATATATAAATTCTAGAAAGGAAAGATAACGAGCCAAACAAAATGAAGCGGGTGGAATCAATTTAGAATGGCCAGCCCATTCAAGTGTTGAGACAAAAAGGGATGACCCTTTAGTTTTTATTTCCTAGGGTTTTACATTTTGTTTTATATTTTGTTTTGTAATTTCTTTTGTAATCTCTAAACAGTTTCTAGAATTCTGTAAAATTCTAGGGGGATTCAGTTAGGGTGTTGACTGGCAGTTTACTAGAGTCTGTAAAATCTAGGGTTATGGGTTACGGGGTTGTAATCCGGGAAAATCTGGTCGAGGGGATATCGGTCAGTCTAGGGTTTTGAGCGTAGGGTTAGTACAGGAGCAAGGAGTGTGAGTTTACATGGTCTTGTAAGCGGGATCTGTTCTATCACATAGTAGAAACCTTAGGAATGCAGCGGTAGGCAGGATTTTGCCGAAGCTGGGCATATCTTGTGTCATTTAATTTCTGCATTTCTGTTTCTGTTATATTCTGTGATCTATTTATTATTATATATCCTGTTAGATTTTTAATTCAACTAAAAACTGTGATAAACCCTATTCACCCCCCTCTAGGGTTAATCTAGATCCAACAAGTGATATCATAGCAGGTATTTTTTAACTCTAGAGTAATGGTGATCCCTAGTTGTCAGTCCATAGAGAGTCGGTCCAGTCATATTCCCTCTATTTTTAATGGTATAGATTTTTTAAATTGGAAATTAGAAATGAAATCCTATTTAAAATCTGTTAATATTAAATGTTGTAATAGTATTATTAATGGGTATGATATTGTAAATTGGGTTGGTATTGAATTTAATTTACGTGCTACTCATATTTTATATTCTTGTATTGATGATGTACAATATAGCCTTATTTCCCATTGTTTAACTGCGCAGGAAATTTGGCAGACTCTCAACGCGCTGTATGGAAAAACTGATAACTGCTCAAAACCCTAGAAAGTCAATTCAGCTTCAGATTTGTGCTTAATTGGTTGTACAGATGGAAATTCAGTTGGAGACTCAATAGGAAATATTTCTTATAAAGATTTAACTCAACGTTTAAATGGTTTAACTAAATCTGTTGAGAATCTAAAATCTAAAAATAAACTTCTAAAATCTGAGAAGCTTGAGTTGATCTGCAACAATAATCTTTTGGAATCAAAACTCAAAATCATTAAGAAGTCTTCAAACTCCAATTACAAAAATTGTTTAAATTTGAAAAATGATCTTGTTCATCAAATTAAAAATATTCAGAAATTTGAAAAAGAAATCCTGATTTTAAAAGAGAACAAGATAGAGCTTGAAAGCACAAACAATTGTTTGCAAATAGAATTTGAAAATTTCAAGATGATTGAATATTCCAAAAGTATTTTTGTTGAAAAAATAATTTTGTTGAAAACTGAGTCTATTCTGAATGAGCTAGAAATTGAGATTGAAAAAACAAGAAATTTGAATTTGAAAGTTGAAAACATTCTGAATTTGAAATTGTTGAATTCCAAACCAAAATTAAACTGCTTAAAGATGAAAATTTGGTTTTGAAATCTAATTTTAAAAAATATAAGATCACTAAAAATCGTTGTTCAGGTTTGATGAAAGAAAACGGTGATCTAAAAACTAAAATTCAACAACTTGAAATAACTTTGACTAAATTTTCTGATGAAGAAAAATCTTTGAATATGTTGCTGAAAAACCTATTTTCTGTTGGAAATAAACATGGTATTGGCTTTGGGAAAAATAATGGTTTGGAAAAAGAGAACTCAAATGATTTTAAAAGTCCTTTAAATCGTTTTGAAAATATTCGTTTTGAAAATTTGAATTCAAATAATTTCAAAGGATTTTTAAATCAAAAGCAAAATGGGAATTTGTTTGATAATAATCCATTTAAACCATTTTGGACTCCAAAAAGAGATACAGTGAATTCACTTAATTTCAAACAGATCTTGGTCCCTAAAGGTACTTCGGTGAATTCTGATGGATTGTTATATAAACAAGTTTGGGTACCTAAAGCTGTGTACAAAACTGTGAGTGGTTTTACAAATTTTGTTAGACCACTCGATTCTCTAAACTGTTAGGTACCAGAGGTGGCTGAGGAACTACTAGGCAAAAGGGATTTGGATTTAGGTTGCTCAATACTTCTGTAATCATTCACAGCTCCTTAGCCAAGAGTGATTGAGTTAGAGATTTATTTACTCACGTAAATTTCAATTATAACCTCTAAACTCAACCTTTGTAAATATTTCTTTTTCTTTAT
Source organism: Allium sativum (assembly GCA_030737875.1). Taxonomy (NCBI): domain Eukaryota; kingdom Viridiplantae; phylum Streptophyta; class Magnoliopsida; order Asparagales; family Amaryllidaceae; genus Allium; species Allium sativum. The sequence goes on from CM060913.1 coordinate 44,430,473, forward strand.
GTATTCCTCCTTCTACTCCTTTTGTTTGTTTTCTTTACCTCTTCTGTTTTGTTTGGTCACTACCATATATTTTTGTCTTTCTTTTGTACTTATTTAAACTTCCAATTGTAGAATTCATATTTTCTAGAAGAAATTCACTTTATTTGAATAGAACTATGATATTCTAATTATTTCCAGATCTTAAATTAAAATTTATAAATATTATTGCAATTGTTTTGAAGTTTATGTTCTGATTCCTGAATTTCTAACAATGCTGAAGCATTCATACCATATCTTGAACACTGTAGTATAAATTCTAAAATTTTGAAGATCTGAATATTTAATGAAATTTCACATATATCTGCTGTTTTGGGTTTCTTCAAATTCAGTTTAGAAAAGCTTGAAATATTATACTCATTACAGCACACCAGTATTTATTAGTTGTGATAATTTCATTATTTTTTAGATTGGCTTGGATATTTTAAATTGTCTAGAATCTCGGTGATACATCTTGAAAATCTTCTTTATGGTTAGAATTTGTTTGTTTGAAATCATCTAAAATTATTAATATTTTGAATAATCACACACCTCCTAAATTTGGAATTATCAACCTTGTGTGACTGATTCATTATATTTCAAAATTTGACATTGATTCAAGTGATTTCAAATAAATTACTTTGGATCATGAATATCTATCAAACCTGAAAATGATATGAATTTTTTCTTTGGACTTATCAGAAATATTTTTTGAAAATTCCTTGAAAATGGTCTTAAATCTCACTGCTATTTCATGATGATTTGATTGAATACTTGCTTGTTTAAAATCATTTGAAATCATTGATTTATTGAATCTCACATATATCTTTATTTTAAACTTAATCTGGTCTGATTGATTCATTGAATCTTAAGATCTTCATATTTCATCAAATGATTTCAAATAAATTGTATTGTTAATCTTGAATCATATTTTTGTGACTATCAGAAACATCGTCAGACAAGTCTGCTGTGATATTGATTTTTTCTGTGCCGCTCTGATACTGTTTTTTTTCTTCTGAAAATGCCCTTTGATTACTGCTTGTCTTGGTATATGCTGTCTGCTAATTTGACAAATGTGCCAAATTTATTTGTCTTATTTGCTTATGATTTGAATTTGGATATCATTGTCTACGATACCTGTGTTAGCCACCCATTGTCATGTTAAAATCCTCGTTAATAGAGACACCAAGTGGTATCAGAAGTGCCTTATATTTGTCTCACTCATTTGTACTTAGATTCTAATCTTCACCTTGTATAGATCTACACACTCTTTTTGCCTTGTACAAATTTATCCCTCTTGGCATGTATAGATCTTCATATTCCTCTTGTAACTGATTTTCAATTTTAAAAGTATTTATTGATTATTCATTCAAAAATTGAAATCAATATCCAAATTGAACTGTATTTATAATTCATCAAAATTGTTATCAGATTTTTAAATTGCGATGAATCATGACTGTATTATATTTCACAACAAGAGAAGATTTTATTTATATTTTCATGATGGTTGAACATTTATTATAATATCTTTGAATTGGCAATTATTTCACGACCATCTCCATTATCTACCATCATTCTGCCATCCATGATAATTTTATATAAATGTGGAGAGTTAATTTAAAAAAAAAATCATCTTGAATAAACAGTGAAAATATTTGTGATGGAATTGTGGTTATGTTATTATTTAGAAATAGTGACAATTGAAATTTTTTCAATGATCTCGGTACAGTTGATCATATTTCATAATATAATTAATTTAGAAATTTATTTCACAATTCATTTTTGTACCTATCACATTTCTATCATCCATATTGGTTCTATATGTTGAGGAGTTTTTCATTTTGAAATTGAAAACAATAAATATAATTAATATATAAGTGTTTCTCTAACCTCATTTAAAAATCTAAGCTCTGGTCATGCACGGTTAAGAGACAACTTATAATTTAAACTGCGACTGAACTCATTTAAAAATCTAAGCTTTGTTTATGCGTGGTCAGTGTGCTCTTAAATAAAATAAAAAGAAAAAGGAAACAATGCGCTATAAATTAAAATTAATATGAAATTCTCCTTGGTGTTTAAAAACCAACCTATCAATCCATCTTTCTAATCTGTGAAATGTGTTGAAATCTTATGAAATATTATGATTTGTTGGTTGATAGCTATTGGGATTTGAGATTATTTGATTTTGTCACTTAATTTGAAATTATAATTATAGTTCAAATCCATCACTGTTTTGTGCTCATTTTTACAAATACTTTTGAAAATAATTGGAAATCATATTTTTGTAACTCTATCCATTTTATATAAAATTCATCGTAAATCCGTCATTCTCTACAATGTGAAATATGTCACCTGTTCTCAGAATATTATGATTTTTGTTTGACTGATTGAGATTTATGATGACCGTTCTTCCTCTTAAGCTGAAATTATATTATTTAGTCATTTTTCATCTATATTTTAATTTCTAAATCCTTTTGATGATAACAAATGGGGGATAATGGGTTGAGATTTTGATTTATGAGTGAATATTTTATAAATATTTTTAATTTTGAAAGTTCATTATTAGTCAGTTCGGTTCACTCATGCACAGTTATGGGGGAGTTTTCTGTTGTAGGGGAGCTAATAAATAGGGGGAGTTCAAAATTCACTGTCAAACACATTTATTGTGTTCAAAATCTCTAATTTGTTTGTCATCATCAAAAGGGGGAGATTGTTGTATATAAAATAGTTTTATACACAATTATATGATTTTTGTTTGATGATAACAACCAAATAAATATTATTTTAAATGTGTTTGTTACTGTACTATTCTATATATACATCATAGACAGGAATATAATATTTATATTTAAATAGAATACGACTATACAGACATTCATACAGTATTTTATTTAAATTGAATATTATACTTCAAATATTCAAACAGTACAACTATTTATAACTCCACTATTTAAACATTTCACAGGAATTTGTACTTTTAAATAAACTGAATAAAATAGACAAGTTTGTTTGACAACAATAAAATAATATTTTATTTCAAACAAATTTGTTTATTACAAATACTAGTACAATTCTCTCATTATACATTCATACACTGCTCCTCACTATGACACTATCACTCAGTTATAAAATTTTATGTACATTCTTTACATTTCATATTCACACTGACACTCCGTTCTTATCTTCTATCTTCTGTCTTCACAGCATCTTCATTGTCAGTCTAGTCATCATCTTCATACCAGTCATATACAGAAACACACACAGTATATGGAACATAAAAAAATTTCAAAATACATGCGAATATAAATTTTATTTTTATTTTTAAAATTTTTATTTACCTCAGATTTCTGGTGTGTTTCTCATCATTTTTCATGACTTGATCTGATCCGTGTCTAGTCAGTTTGTATGTGTATAGCACAGGGACGGAAATCTTGTCTGATGGCTGCATATGCACATGTGTATATTTATACACATGTGCACTGCCTCGCTAATCAGAATGTAGCAGCAAGCAGTTGTGGAGCAGCCACATGGACCATGCTCGACACAGTGCAAATGTCAAGAACAAACACAATGGTGTGTGGCAACATATTATAATGGTCGAGCTCACAGCAAATTGAGCAATGGACACAACAGCCTAGTCGAGTAGCAATGGTGAAGTAAACAAGTATTCAAGTGTACGAGAACAAGCCAAGTTGCATGGTCGAGCCATGAACAAGACTGGTTCATGAAAATGGCAATAGCAAAGTCAACATGATTCATAAATCAGAAAAATAGGTGGGCAAACATGGGAAATCAGCTCAAAATCAGTTTCAGCGAAAATGATAAAATGCAAAATACTTCATGAGGAACATGCATTTCAGTTTCACAATAACTAAGGCAACAACAATGATAAAGAGTTCAGCAAACATGTCAACAAACATGGCTACAGGGATAGTTCAAAAGAAGAGTGGAGCATTATGTTCTGCAGCAAAATGGTGCAACTCAGATTTTAAAGTGAAGGAGCATATCAATGCAACTCAAATGCAAGTGGTATGGATGGTGGTTAAATGCATTGCCAAGTGTTCAAGCAACACAAATAAAGGTACAAAACAACAGTTTTACATGTTTCAAGTGAATGGACTCAAGTACAGAACTGTATGATTGTGCAACATTCAATCAAGTGAGAACACAACAGTGAAGCATGGTCGAGCTCATATGCATATACTCAAATAGGATACAAGTCCAGTATGGTGCACTCATGGTCAAGAAGGTTCACAAGGTCAGCATGCACAAAATTATGGATGACAAGATCTTCTCTAAAGTTTTCTGGAACCACAGCTTGAATATATACAACAACATCAATTATGGCAAGTCAAATCAAAAAGAGAAACAAAAAAAGTCAGAGCATAGATGAGTGCTCATGTTCATGTTCAAGTTCAGGTTCACACAGCAAATAAGTGGAGCTAGTATATACGACACTCATGCAAGAAATCAGTGTTTCCAAAAATTTTAAACTAGTTTTGGCAAAGCATAGTTTGGCAAGTGTTTAATGTTTTTCTTGAATTCAACTAAATAAGAAATTATGTAAGCATTTTTGGTAGGGAAAATACAGACACAAACTTCACAAACGATTCCATCGATTCAATCAAGGAATTTCATGAATTTGGCAAGTATGAAATCAAGGAGTCCATATTTGGCAACAGTTTTCAATTCAGGACGCAAAAAGAAACAATTCAAATGGTCAGGCAAAAAGAATTAATTTGGGCAAGAAATCATTTGACTTTATTTTCAAAAATACACATACAAGATTTTTGGTAACATTTTTTTTAATAACCAGCAAATAAACATTTCCAATTTTTTTTATCAATGAATCTCGGCATGAATTATTTCCAGAAATTCATTCACAAGGCAATATATTCAATCATAGACTCATGGCAAGTTTTCTCAATCACACAAGGCAACAAACTCAAATTCATGTCGTGGAAACCAAAAGAGGAATCACCCAATATTTCAGAACAAATCATTTATAAAAACATGCCCAGGTTTATCAGTTCGATTTCACACATGTGCCAAATCGATCAAGGCCGATACCAACAAAATCATGGCAACAAGCAAAAGAGGAAAGAGTACAAATCAGAGCAAGGCATCAATTGAAATCAGAGCGCAATTTAAGAATTTGAAATCCTATTTCTATCACCATTTCATCACAGGCAGGATCGATCGAAAAACCACAAACATCTCGCAAGTAATTCAAAGCAAGAAAATTCAGATAACTCACAGTGTTTTCGATCAAAAGTATCCCAAATCACCAAGCATAGAGGCAAACGATTTCGAGCACCAGAGTACAAATTTCCAAAGCTCATAAAGTCGTGATTTGGGTCAGAAGAAAACTTAGAATCGCCATTTCTAAATTCCAGAGAGGAAAGAAAACAAGCCAAACAAAATGGAGAGGGTGGAATGAATTTAGAATGGCCGGCCCATTCAAGTGTTGAGACAAAAAGGGATGACCCTTTAGTTTTTATTTCCTAGGGTTTTACATTTTGTTTTATAATTTTTTTTGTAATTTCTTTTGTAATCTCTGAACAGTTTCTAGAATTCTGTAAAAATCTCGGGGGATCCAGTCAGGGTGTTGAGTGGCAGTTTACTAGAGTCTGTAAAATCTAGGGTTACGGGGTTGTAATCCAGGAAAATCTGTTCGAGAGGATATCTGTAATGACCCGTATTCTACACGTCATAGGATCGTAGAATATTTATTTCTTTCCCATGTTAAGTCGTATGGACATGTAACTTTGGGAAACATCTATTAGAGTCATTTCCCATGTTCATGATTTTTGTCGCTTTTTAAATGACCATTTTGCCCCTAGTTGGTACTGTTTTGGCCATAACTTTTGATTGGAAAGGAATTTTGACCTGAAACAACTTCCATTGGATTCAAATGATGGTTTCTCTTTCCGTAGAGTGGTTATATTAGCCAAACGGACTTACCGTTTGGGAGATATGGCTGAAACAAGGTTTGGAGTGTGAAAAACTGCTTAACCGGGCCAAATCGGGTGATTAGTGAGTAGGCCCATAACCCATTTCGGGATTAGGGTTATGGGAGGGCTGAAATGAGATGGAGAATCATTCCATTTCAGTTTTCTAGCCTCCACTTATCACCAAGGATCCCTAAAAATGGCCTCCAACGTCTAAATCACCTCCAAATCATCTTTTGGTCAAGGATTTGGCTTAGCAACCCCTAATCAAGGAGGATCTTCACCAAATCAACAAAGGAGCTGCTGTTTGGTATTGAAATTCGCATCAAATCAGAGGATTATTTCATATCTTAGTTTATTTTGTGGCTAAGGTGAGTGATTTGCTTAGTTTTGCACTAATTATGGCTAATTAGGGGTGATTAGTGTTAATTAGCGAATTTAAACATGATAAAATTCTGGAAAAATGTTTATAAAATTCGGAATGATGTTTTAGACCTCTGATATGAATTTGGATTAATTTGGTTAAGTTTTGGTAATCCTATCATTAGTTTCACCTAAATATGCTTAAGGGGAAATTTGGGATTTTGGGTATGTTTGATCCCTTTTTACCTATCATATTGATGTTTTGATGTTTGTGGTTGATTATACATGTTGCTATGACTATATGAAATGCTTTGTGACTGTTTAGAATAGTTGGAATGGTCGAAAACGCCGTCGAGGGGCGTAAACAGCTCGCTGGACAAGGTGTAGGGTTTCGGATCGCATAGCGGATTGAGGGTCGATCAGATCGCCCTATGGGACCGTGGGACATCCCCACGAGTCGAGTCATCTCCTCCGAATCGAACCTTCTGCGCAAGGCCCACGAGCAACAACCGTGAACTGCTACCCGATCCGATCCACTCGTGCTTCGTATCACGATCCGACTAGAGGAAGGCAGCATCCACGATCCGATGCACAACGAGACGATGGAGGAGCGCGACCCGATCCGTATGGGGTGTTCACGATCCGACCAGAAGTGGAGACCCGATTCGATGGAGACTGGATTCACGAGACAATGGGGGAGTGCGACCTGATCACCTGGAGGACCACGACCCGATCCGATGTAGGAGGCGCGACCCGATCCGATGAAGAATGCTGAAGGCGACCCGATCCGATCCGATCTGGTGATGATCAATAACCCGAGATGCAAAGGTAGTCCAAATGAAAGTTAGAGCTCAGGATCCCGGAACCAGTTGGTAACCAATGAGTTCACTTCATGGTTGGACTTTGCTGCGGGACGTGTGATAAGGAGTTGTCGACGTTCATAACTTCGATTCACCACTAAAAATGGATGATGGTTACTTATCAGTGCAGTAGGGTCATTATGACCTGAGGGGCAAAGTGATGGTAGCAAGACTACGTTATCAGTGCAGTAGGGTCATTATGACCTGAGGGGCAAGGTGATGCGTAGTAAGACTATGAGCCAGCGCAGATGGGGTGAATAACTCCATGGGGCAAGTGGACATAGTAAGGACTGGTAAGGCTATGAGCCAGCGCAGATGGGGTGAATAACTCCATGGGGCAAGTGGACATAGCGAGGAATTAGTGGCTACGTTATCAGTGCAGTGAAGCCATTTATGACTTCATGGGGCAAAGTGATCGTAGCAAGGAATGTTGGGTGATCGAAGTGGTGAATATCGTATGCTTTAAGCACTGAGTGAGAGATGTGAGGATGGATGCTATGCTTGATTGTTTGCCATCATTATGACATGCACACCTCCCCCACCTCCGTATCTTTACACTGTTTGATATGATACCTTAGAGTGTTGTACAGTATATAGTGCTAACTCTTTGGTTGCAGGTCCAGGTTCAGGTATGTCTTAGTCTACCTGTTATTGTTCACTTTAGATGCTTATCGCTCATACTAGGCTTTATGTCTGACCCAAAGTTTTATGTCTCCTCTTATTACTCTGGGTGCTCACATGAGCGGACTAGAGACAGGTTAGCTGGTGATGCGCGAGTAGCCGATTCGGAGGCGGGCAGCAGGCTTCCACGTATTATATATATATGCACATTCTCCCTGTGTCGTTGGTGGTCGCTACTTGGGCATTAGTAGTGTACCTCCTTTATCTTGTTTTGCTTTGAGACAGTTTGAAAGTTGTAATAAGCTGTATTTCGAATTTCCGCTGCTATGATGTTTAGTTCTGATTTTCAGCTTATGCACTGTCTCTCCTGTTTTATGTCAAGTATGTTATTATTATATTTTGTTCTATGCACTGTGAGACATTCTACAGGATCCTTGTATGTTCATTTCCTTCTTCCTTTTCCTTCTGGCGACCCGTTCCGTGCTAACTGGACATGTGTACAACGCACTTTTGGAGTAAATGTCGGTTGGTGCGGGGCGGGCCGTCACACTTGGTATCAGAGCTCTAGGTTGCGTAGTTAACCTAGGGAAAGACACTAGGGAGAGATAGTACGTATATGAGAGCGCGTATTTGTGATTACTTTGGTTTTCAAAAGCTATGTATGTATATACTACTAGTAGTATAAAGATGAAGTCGCACTGCACTAGCACCACTATGGGGGTCGTTAATCGTTTCCCTTTTTACAGATTAACGATGAGCCGAGAAACGAGGGGTGCTGGTAGAGGGACCAACCAAGGGAATTCCGCTGACATGAGGGCTATGTTTACTAACCTCATGAGAGATATGCTTAGAGACGTGCAAGGGGCAATTCCCAATCCCGGAGTTGGTGTTGGCCCAGTAGTGCAGGCGCCTAGGGTCGATTTCGCCAAGTTGTGCAAAGATTACACTAACCTTGGTGGGAAGCCGTTCCACGGAACGGAATCGGCCACGGATGTTCAGGATTGGATGGATAGCTGTGACCGCATCTTCGATGACTTGGGTCTTGAGGATGCGATGAAGAGAAGGCTAGCGTCTCGTCAGCTGCAAGGGCGAGCGATGAATTGGTGGAATGCCATTAGAACAGCTACTCCAGAGGACCAAGTTACTTGGGATCAGTTCAAGGCTCGCTTTAGCGAGAAGTTTATCCCAGCTGCCCAGAAGTCAGTGTTGTTTAAGAGGTTCTTGGAACTCAAGCAGAACGGAAGGGCAGTTTCTGATTATATTGCTGAGTTCGACACTTTGTCGAAGTATGGACTGTCTCTCATTGACACCCCTGAAAAGAAGAATGAGAAGTTCATTACTGGTCTGGATGGGTACTTGGGGGAGAGGCTTATTAACCACATCGATGAAACTTTTGAATCGATCGTGGGGAAAGCTTTGAGGTCAGAGAGCCTTTACCCTAAGTCAAAGACTGAGGCTGCATCTGCAGAAGGGCCAAAGCCGCAAACAGGCGGTGGAGGCAAGAATAACTCTCAGAATAAGAGGAAGCAGGACCAATCAAAAGGTGGCCAGAAAAAGAGCAAGAAGGATGTTGAGTGCTTCAGCTGTGGAAAGAAGGGCCATTATGCTAAAGATTGTCGGGCCAAGCCAGCGGATAAGAAGTGCTTCAACTGTGGTCAAGTGGGACATTTCAAGGACAAGTGTCCGCAACCTCTTAAGGAGAAGCAGATTGTGAAAGCATATGCTATTGATGTTGTTCCTTCTTCGTCGAATGCCCCAACTGCGGCGGAGAAAGGAAAGAATGTGGTTATTCAAGGTATGCTTTCTATTTATGATATACCAGTTCGAGTTTTGTTTGATACTGGGGCTTCCCGTTCCTTCATATCTAGTGACCTGGTAGATAGGTTGGGACTGGAACCCGAGATAGTCGATAGACCATTGATAGTGACGAACTCGATTGGTGGTTCGACTAGCCTTAGTATGATTTGCAGGAATTTGGTCTTATCGAGTCATGGATGTATGTTTGTATGTGATTGCTTTGTTTTGGGCTTTACTGGGTATGGCATTATATTGGGAGTCGATTGGCTCCAAAGATACGGGGTGGTGGTAGACTGTGAGGGCTTTTTGGTGACAGTGAGGGCGGATGATGGGCGGAGGGTAGTGTTTGGTAGTCTACCTAGTGATGGGGTTATGGCTAGTTTTGTAAATTCCCTCGACATCCCGCAGGATGAGTTGTCAGATGTGCCCGTGGTTGGCTAGTATCCGGACGTCTTCGAGGAGGTGACCGGGCTTCCACCACACCGAGAGATTGAGTTCCGTATTGATTTAGTGAAAGATGCCAGACCTATAGTGTTGCCACTTCGTCGTATGGCACCAAGGGAGCAGCGAGAGCTCGGGGTGCAAGTCAGCAATCTTTTGAAGAAGGAATTTATTAGAAGGAGTGTCTCCGAGTGGGGAGCACCAGTTGTGTTTGCCACTAAGGCGGATGGTTCCCTTCGTTTGTGTGTGGACTATCGCGAGTTGAATAAGGTAACGAGGAAGAATAAGTATCCTCTACCACAGATAGATGATTTGTTTGATCAGCTGGAAGGAGCTAGAGTGTTCTCCCAGTTGGACCTCGCGACAGGATTTCATCAGCTTCGAGTAGCGGATGAGAGTGTTCCGAAAACGGCATTTAGGACGCCGTCTGGATTTTATGAGTGGTTGGTCATGCCATTTGGGTTGACCAATGCACCAGCCTATTTTGTGGATCTTATGAATCGAGTATTCAGAGATCAGTTGAATAAGTTTGTTCTTGTGTTCGTGGATGATATCCTTGTTTACTCAAGGACAGAGGAGGAACACAAGAGACACTTGAGGATAGTGATGGAGGTGTTGAGGAAACACCAATTGAAAGCGAAATTCTCTAAGTGTCATTTTTGGAGAAGGGAAGTGAGATTCTTGGGTCATGTTGTTTCAGAGAATGGTATTGCCGTGGACCCTGCGAAGGTGGCTACGGTACAGGATTGGCCTACACCCAAGAATGCTACAGATGTGAGAAGTTTCTTGGGATTAGCTGGATATTATCGTAAGTTTATCCAAGACTTCTCCAAGATAGCAGCACCGTTGACTCAGTTGACTAAGAAGAATCAGTCCTTCGTCTGGGACGGAGTGTGTGAGGATGCCTTCAAAAGTCTAAAGGAGAGGTTGACGCGTACGCCAGTGTTAGTCATTCCTAAAGGGAATGAAGAGATGACGGTATACACAGATGCTTGTGGTACCGGACTGGGTGCTGTATTGATGCAAAGAGGTAGGGTTGTAGCTTATGCTAGTCGACAGCTAAAGCCGCATGAGAAGAAGTATCCTACCCATGATTTGGAATTGGCAGCGATTGTATTTGCGCTGAAGATGCGGAGACACTATCTCTTGGGAGAAAGATTCGAGTTGTTTACCGATCATAAATCGTTAAAGTATCTCTTCTCTCAGAAAGATCTGAATCTCCGTCAGCAGAGATGGTTAGAGTTTTTGGCTTCGTATGATTTTGATATCGCATATACACCTGAGAAAGGTAATGCGGTAGCCGATGCCTTGAGTAGGAAACATGCCAGCTTAGGGGCAATGTTTCTTGAATGGAAGCAACTGGAGTATATCGCGGGGTTTGATTTCACACCAAAGTGCGAATTGGATCCAGTTATGCTAGCTAGTTTGACGATTAGACCCACTTTGATAGAGCGGATTGGTTCCAGCCAGAGGGACGATCCTAATCTATTGGAAATCATCTCCAAGTTAGAGATGGGTATCGGTGAGGAGATGAATGTGTATGGGCTTGATCGAGATGGATGGCTTCGAAAGAATGGAAGACTAGTTGTGCCCAACGTGAATGGTTTGAGAGATGAAGTGCTTAGAGAATGTCATCACTCAAAACTGACTATACATCCCGGTGGTAATAAGATGTATCGAGACATGAGACAGACTTACTACTGGGAAGGGATGAAAAGAGACGTCGGGAAGTTTATATCCAAATGCATGAATTGCCAGTTAGTTAAAGCCGAGCAAAAGAAGCCTAGTGGGTTGTTGCAACCATTAGAAATTACCGAATGGAAATGGGAGCAAGTCTCGATGGATTTCATCGATGGCCTGCCAAGGACTAGATCGGGATATGACAGCATTTGGGTAATTGTGGATCGATTGACTAAGAGCGCAAGATTTATACCAGTCAAATCGACCAGAACGGCAGCCAAGTTGGCAGAATTGTATATGAAGTGGGTAGTGAGATTTCATGGAGTACCCAAAAGCATTGTGAGCGACCGAGACCCGTTGTTCACTAGTGGGTTTTGGAAGAGCTTACAAGAGGCTGTAGGGTCAAGATTACATCTCAGTACCGCATATCATCCTCAGACCGACGGCCAGACGGAGAGGGTGAATCGTATATTGGAAGATCTCTTGAGAGCTTGTATATTGGATTTTGGTGGATCATGGGATGACCATTTGCATCTAGTAGAGTTTGCATATAATAATAGCTACCAATCCAGTATCGGTATGGCCCCATATGAAGCTTTGTACGGAAGACCGTGCAACTCACCATCATGTTGGATAGAGACTGGCGAGAAGTTTGTGCTTGGACCAGATGTGGTGAGAGAAACGTCGGATAAGATCAAGGTCATTCAGCAACGAATGAAAGCTGCCCAAGATAGGCAGAAGAGTTATGCCGATAAGAGGAGAAGAGACTTGAAATTCTCCGTTGGTGACTTGGTGTTTGTCAAGATCTCTCCGTTGAAGAGCGTGATACGATTTGGCAGGAGAGGCAAGTTGGCACCAAGATTTGTTGGCCCATTCCCTGTTCTTGAACTAGTCGGGAATTTGGCATATAGAGTTGGCTTACCAGAGAAGATGGCAGGAGTTCACAATGTATTTCATGTTTCCCAACTAAGGAAGTTCGTTCACGACTCAGATGTGACTATTTCACCTGATCAGTTAGAAGACTTCGAAGTAGAACCCAAGGCGGTTGGGAACCGCAAGCCGATTCGTATTGTGGGGCATGATACGAAACAACTTCGAAGGAAGGCGGTGAAGCTAGTCAAGGTTCAGTGGGGCGAGAACGAGAATGATTGTACTTGGGAGACAGAGGAGGGCATTAGGAAGGCATATCCAGAACTCTTTGCCTGGTAAGATTTACTTTGTAATTTAGTTATTCCGCATGCTAGGATAGACTTGTTTAGCTTGTTTTGCGTGTTTGATTGTTGCTTTATGATTGATAGGCATGCGGGACCTTTGTGTATGTTTGGATTAGGGAATTTCGAGGGCGAAATTTCTTAAGGGGGGGAGAGTGTAATGACCCGTATTCTACACGTCATAGGATCGTAGAATATTTATTTCTTTCCCATGTGAAGTCGTATGGACATGTAACTTTGGGAAACATCTATTAGAGTCATTTCCCATGTTCATGATTTTTGTCGATTTTTAAATGACCATTTTGCCCCTAGTTGGTACTGTTTTGGCCATAACTTTTGATTGGAAAGGAATTTTGACCTGAAACCACTTCCATTGGATTCAAATGATGGTTTCTCTTTCCGTAGAGTGGTTACATTAGCCAAACGGACTTACCGTTTGGGAGATATGGCTGAAACAAGGTTTGGAGTGTGAAAAACTGCTTAACCGGGCCAAATCGGGTGATTAGTGAGTAGGCCCATAACCCATTTCGGGATTAGGGTTATGGGAGGGCTGAAATGAGAAGGAAAATCATTCCATTTCAGTTTTCTAGCCTCCACTTATCACCAAGGATCCCTAAAAATGGCCTCCAACCTCTAAATCACCTCCAAATCATCTTTTGGTCAAGGATTTGGCTTAGCAACCCCTAATCAAGGAGGATCTTCACCAAATCAACAAAGGAGCTGCTGTTTGGTATTGAAATTCGCATCAAATCAGAGGATTATTTCAGATCATAGTTTATTTTGTGGCTAAGGTGAGTGATTTGCTTAGTTTTGCACTAATTATGGCTAATTAGGGGTGATTAGTGTTAATTAGCGAATTTAAACATGATAAAATTCTGGAAAAATGTTTATAAAATTCGGAATGATGTTTTAGACCTCTGATATGAATTTGGGTTAATTTGGTTAAGTTTTGGTAATCCTATCATTAGTTTCACCTAAATATGCTTAAGGGGAAATTTGGGATTTTGGGTATGTTTGATCCCTTTTTACCTATCATATTGATGTTTTGATGTTTGTGGTTGATTATGCATGTTGCTATGACTGTATGAAATGCTTTGTGACTGTTTAGAATAGTTGGAATGGTCGAAAACGCCGTCGAGGGGCGTAAACAGCTCGCTGGACAAGGGGCAGGGGTTCGGATCGCATAGGGGATTGAGTGTCGATCAGATCGCCCTATGGGACCAAGGGACTTCCCCACGAGTCGAGTCATCTCCTCCGAATCGAACCTTCTGCGCAAGGCCCACGAGCAACAACCGTGAACTGCTACCCGATCCGATCCACTCGTGCTTCGTATCACGATCCGACTAGAGGAAGGCAGCATCCACGATCCGATGCACAACGAGACGATGGAGGAGCGCGACCCGATCCGTATGGGGTATTCACGATCCGACCAGAAGTGGAGACCCGATTCGATGGAGACTGGATTCACGAGACAATGGGGGAGTGCGAACTGATCACCTAGAGGACCACGACCCGATCCGACGTAGGAGGCGCGACCCGATCCGATGAAGAGTGCTGAAGGCGACCCAATCCGATCCGATCTGGTGATGATCAATAACCCGAGATGCAAAGGTAGTCCAAATGAAAGTTAGAGCTCAGGATCCCGGAACCAGTTGGTAACCAATGAGTTCACTTCATGGTTGGACTTTGCTGCGAGACGTGTGATAAGGAGTTGTCGACGTTCATAACTTCGATTCACCACTAAAAATGGATGATGGTTACTTATCAGTGCAGTAGGGTCATTATGACCTGAGGGGCAAAGTGATGGTAGCAAGACTACGTTATCAGTGCAGTAGGGTCATTATGACCTGAGGGGCAAGGTGATGCGTAGTAAGACTATGAGCCAGCGCAGATGGGGTGAATAACTCCATGGGGCAAGTGGACATAGTAAGGACTGGTAAGGCTATGAGCCAGCGCAGATGGGGTGAATAACTCCATGGGGCAAGTGGACATAGCGAGGAATTAATGGCTACGTTATCAGTGCAGTGAAGCCATTTATGACTTCATGGGGCAAAGTGATCGTAGCAAGGAATGTTGGGTGATCGAAGTGGTGAATATCGTATGCTTTAAGCACTGAGTGAGAGATGTGAGGATGGATGCTATGCTTGATTGTTTGCCATCATTATGACATGCACACCTCCCCCACCTCCGTATCTTTACACTGTTTGATATGATACCTTAGAGTGTTGTACAGTATGTAGTGCTAACTCTTTGGTTGCAGGTCCAGGTTCAGGTATGTTTTAGTCTACCTGTTATTGTTCACTTTAGATGCTTATCGCTCATACTAGGCTTTATGTCTGACCCAGAGTTTTATGTCTCCTCTTATTACTCTGGGTGCTCACACGAGCAGACTAGAGACAGGTTAGCTGGTGATGCGCGAGTAGCCGATTCAGAGGCGGGCAGCAGGCTTCCACGTATTATATATATATATGCACATTCTCCCTGTGTCATTGGTGGTCGCTACTTGGGCATTAGTAGTGTACATCCTTTATCTTGTTTTGCTTTGAGACAGTTTGAAAGTTGTAATAAGCTGTATTTTGAATTTACGCTGCTATGATGTTTAGTTCTGATTTTCAGCTTATGCACTGTCTCTCCTGTTTTATGTCAAGTATGTTATTATTATATTTTGTTCTATGCGCTGTTAGACATTCTACAGGATCCTTGTATGTTCATTTCCTTCTTCCTTTTCCTTCTGGCGACCCGTTCCGTGCTAACTGGACATGTGTACAACGCACTTTTGGAGTAAATGTCGGTTGGTGCGGGGCGGGCCGTCACAATATCGGTAGGCTAGGGTTTTAAGTGTAGGGTTAGTACAGGAGCAGGGAATGTGAGTTTACATGGTCTTGTAAGCGGGTTTTGTCCTATCACCTAGTTGAAATCTTAGGAATGCAGCAGTAGGCATGATTTTGCTGCAGCTGGGTATATCTTGTGTCATTTACTTTCTGCATTTCTGTTTTTGTTATATTCTGTGATATGTCTATTATTATATATCCCGTTAGATTTTTAATTCAGCTAAAAACTATGATAAACCCTAATTACCCCCCTCCCCTCTAGGGTTAATCTAGATCCAACAAGCACGGCTTTAAATAGCATAACTTTGTGTATAGCGTTAATTCGCGAGCCTCACATCTCGGTATGAGTCAAAAACAGGATTAGGGACCCAAGGAGTGCATGATGTTTCCTTCTAGCTATGGGTGGCGTCATGGTATGGCCTAGACATTTATTATATTTTTACCTATGTGGATGATGGATAGCGATGCGCCTCAGATATATCGGTTACTACGGAGCCGATGGATAGGTCCTATAGGACCGGGAAACATGTGTTCATGAATAGGACCGGTCTTGGAGGATCCAAGGGTTGCCCAGAGTGTGTAACCCTGAGGCATTTTCTAGAGTGTCTCAAAGCCAGCGAGGAGTACATCCCTTGCCTTGACTCATGAAGGAAATCCAATTTCCAATGCGTGACATTTCGGTTTTAATTGCAGAACTAGTATGTCGACATAGTAGCATGGGATACTATGTCGTCTCTGATTGATACATTTATATTTAAAGTGGATTTCTTCACTTATAGTAATAATAAAAGTTGAAATTTCGCGTACCAAGTATTATTTGGCTATTATAAGTAAAACTCTATCCTCCGGCTGGCGTTGCATTGTGTGATGGCACCTGAGTCTTATAATAGCTTCATTCTTCCAATAAACATTGCGCTATTTGTTTTATGCACTGGTATTCTTGGGAGAAAACCCGTTCCGTGTTATACGGCATGGTCCCTTGATTTACTCCATTTTTAAAGTAAAGTTTTAAATAACTGTTTTGGTTCTCACACCAGTTACATGACTGACCTGGAGTTTATTATTTTAACCTAAACTCTGGGTGCCCCTATTTTCCACATGGGCAGCTAGTAGTTTTAGTTTTGTAGATTTATTTTTATAGGATCCTGGTTCATAGCTGAAGCTATATTTGGAAAGCTCTGTATCCGTGTATTTTTTTCAGTTGTGTTATGTATTAGTTGCATTGTAATTTTAAATCTTTGATATTTTCCATTGTGTAATATTTGTTCATACTCTGTTATATTCTTGTACTCTGATGTAAATTGTAGTAATAGCAATGAAATGTTCTTCTGTTTGTGTTTTGATTTGTCGTGTTCTTAACTCAATCCGGGCTTTCCCGTAAGGGCGAGTTTGGGTCGTTTCATCATTTTTCAAAAAAATTCACCAGCGTCTCCTTTGCATGGTTCAATCGGTACGACTACAATTCGCCTCTTTAGGGCCTTTCCAATCCAAAAGTAAATCAAAAAGCCAAGCGGCTTGCCAAATAGACTCATAAAAAACATCATACTCAATTAAACATGTACATTTGTCGAGCATTCAACTTTACCTCTCACATTTGCTACCTAATCAGCATATACTTATGCATTCCCTATTAATTTCCTATCAATTTATCCTCAAACCAAATTATTCGCTTATACCAATCCGATTTCCATTTCAAACTATTAACTTACCAGTCCAATACAATTCACCAAGTTAAGTTCCATTTCCACATATACCAATATAAACCAAACTAGGGTCCCAAATTCAACTTTAAATTTTGACTATCTAAAATCATCGAATAATTTGTCCAGAATTCACAATTGGGTTATAAGCTTTTTTTACAGTTCCATTTACTCCATATCCAATTTTACTTGATATCTTTCTGACCCAATTCAATTTCCACTTAACTTGCCTTAGTTAAATTCTAATTTTCATTTGCTTCAACAAATTTTTATTTAACTTTCTTAAGTGAAAATTTATTTCATCCTCATAAACCCATCATATTAACTTATTTTTCAATTCAAACAATATCTTCTTGGGAGGTTATAAAAACTTAGCCTTTATTTACAAAAGCAAACCTTCCCTTTTAGGATTCAAAACAACTTATTTTCTCAAAACAATTCAAAAACAATATCTTCGGTAGTAATCCATCACTTTGAGACTCAAAATGAACACTGATGATGTCGTGATCCATTATCAGTGTTATTTTCTAGTGACCAAAGTGAGTTCTATACTACATCAATTTCAAAACCTATTCTTAAACACTTCCATTTGGAAGTTATTTCAAAATAGCTTTCACAATGCTTGGAAAACATTTCCAAATCTCCCAAGATCTTAAAATTTCCGTATATTTAAATCAAATCCATTTACAAACATTTTCCATGTTTTTGGAATTTTAATTTCAAATTCTGGTTTAAATCCAGATTTAGTTCATTTCATTTTATATATTACACTTATACGAATTCTGTTTGGTTATTTATAACAATCTCAATTATAATCTTACTCGATTATAATAACAACCAAACATCCAATACACTATAATAATCCCAAAATAATTACTTTCTTTATATCAAATGTACCTTAGGTAAAATTATTTTATTTACCCTTTTTTAAAAAGTACTGTGTCAGTTCATTGTAATTCAAGTGTTTAGAAACCCCTTTCGACATTGTGGTGCCCCACCGTAAACCATAATTCATAAGCCACTCAACTAATTAATCTTTATGATGTAGAACAATTTTTATACAATCTACAATTACGCTCTCTCGTATGCATACACTCAAACTCAATCTAGGGTACTTCTAAGCCCATCTCTATTGAGTTACATCACAAAGCCAAGGTTATCACTCAACCTTATGCTCTAATACCACTGCAACAAACCGACCAATTCCAGATCCTAATCATCGACCAAATACCATGTCAACTAACCAAGTACCAAAGATTTTCCGAATCATTAATTGAAATAGGTTAGAGGGTGAGAAACAAAAAGAAAGAAAAGTTAGAAAAGGAGAAAATGAAGATCACAAATCTTACTGCGAAATGAATAAAATATATTATGTAATATAACTTTTGAATTACAAATTAGCAATTGTATATACAAACCATCATTAGAGTACAACACATCACAGTGGAAAATAAATAGTAGTTATCTAATGCTGAAGCCTCCTATTCCAAGATCCTCCAAATGTGTCTGTAAAATCCCAACTAGTTGACTACCTGTACAAATTTGGGCATCCAAGAGTTTAGGGTAAAACAAACAAAATAAACTCTGGGTCAGTTATGAGACCGCTGTGAGTAAACTCCAACCACTTGGTTTAAATTTTAAAAATTCTTTTAAAAGAAAGGATAATCGTAAGACTGATCCACACATAAATACGAATGGTTTTTACCTTACGATAACCCAAAACATTCTTTGAATGAATATTATTCTAATATTATAGTAGTGTTTAAATCAAATAAATAAAAATCTAACGGAATGCATACATCTCACGCTCCACTTACATAGTATACAATCAAAATCGCAGTGCGCTCGTTAGAGAATGGAATTCCAACTATGATCATGTATGGAACCACCTTCCTATAGTGTATCTCCAAAGAGGAATACATAGAGTTCAACAAGAACATCTTGCAACTCAAGCCACACATGACTGACCACTCATTCCACTTGAGTGTACTGAATGTCTTATCACCAACGGTTGTGATCTAACAATTACCGAAAGCATACAGCAGCGATAGAATAAGAAACAATTGAATTTTCTCTAGATTAGGTGATAATACATCTTAATGGGTGTGATACACATAACCATGATGCCTTCCCGATTATTTTTCATTTTCCAGTTAATGAGGCCTGAGGCTACGTCTTACCTTTATAACACCATAGAATCATTCAGATTGAATGTCACATCGTCAAATCCGTCAAATCACTAATTGATGTCCTCAAAAAATACACTGGGTGTTAAACTAAGAGAAGTTTCCTTCTCCACCACCAACTATGGTATGTTTAAAGAAATCAATATATGTAACCATCTAGAAATACTCTGTCAGACATCCGTCCATATATGTTGTCCTGGTACTGGACAAACCGAAGGCACCATCATGTCAATCCATCTTAGGTAATTTCTACCTAGGATTAATAGAACAGCCCTTGTAAATTACTTCGTCTTCAATTATCTTCACTATAATTTGATTTGCAATGCTTGTCCGCATAAGGAGTGGTTTTCAGATAATAAACCTGATCTCGATCTCTCCGTATTGATAATGGAAATATAATATAGACCAAAACTTTGACAGCCAGTTATTTAACTATCAAAGGAAAGATCCATACATCCAATGATCTTATTTCCAACTCGAAATTCTACTGTTCAAGCATCAAGCAACATTGATCCCCTTTAAATTAATTTCTTATTAATTTATCATTTACTAATTCCCCATTTTTTTCATTTCCCATATTTTCCCCAGATATTTCTCAAAAACTCGTTTAGCCCCTTCTGATTCTTGAAAAACATTTCTATATATCATAAAATATTTATTTTCCATATTCTTGAAAATATACGTTATTAACATAGAAAAATATTTCCATATCTGTCCACCATTCCTACTTCTATATTTAGAAAATATATGTTATTAATATCGAAAAAACATTTCCATATATATATATATTCGCATTTCTTATCTTCATCAACCAACTCATTTCATTTTACATGCTTAGAAAACATCTCTGGTTTTATTTGGAAAAATGTTTTCAAAATCAATTTATATGGAATTAAACGAACGTTGTATAAAACATCGTTACGACAACTCAAACCATTAATCACTCATTAACAAACCGTATTTCTACCCAATCTTCTCCATTGAACCTTAACCATTCCTTAGTCAAAATGAAATCAATCAAGTTGGGGTATAATTACCTCTCAGACCATAATTGAACAACAGTCTTAACTTCGAAATAGACAAAGTTCACCACTTCAAATACCAACAAAGCATCGCTCACGCACCTCTTGGATTCAATTTAAGAATCCACTTCTTTTCACGAAATCATTTCTTATAGCAATAATGTTATAAACAAGCATCGAGATATTAAATTTTAAAATATATCTTTTATTCAATCCTTTGAATAAATAAGTAAATAAATAAATCTTTATTTAAAATGGAAAATAAATAGTACTTTCCTAAATCCAACATAGTCGATTTTCAAATGTATAACTCTCTTTCGAATAATCTCTGTTTGGTTAACATTCTAAACTTTGAAATAAAATTACCATTTCAACTCAACTCAATTTCCATTTCTATTCTAAATTCATTTTTGAATTTTCACTCTCAAACCCTTACCAATTTTCCTTTGTAACCATTCTAATCTGAAAAGTGTTTGCTTTCAAACAGTTATTCACTTTAAAATATGATATTATTTCTTTTATAGAAATTTGGACTCGTTATATTAAATTAAATTTTGAATTCATTTGAAAATACCATTACAAGTTCTAAACCTTTCTATGGAGTCATTTTATAACTTCTCATTCATATTCCACTTTATTATCAGATCTCGTTTGTACATCAATCTCTAAGTCGATTTACCTAACCAGTTTATATCTTTATATCAATTTCCAATTCGATTATACTTTATCGGTTTCAAAACAAATAAAAATTTATATCGATTTCCCCAGTATTTAAAGATATGGAAATATAACTTCTTAAAATATTTAATTTCAAATTATAGTTTAAACTATAACGGTTTCCACTATCCTTTCGAGAAATAATTTATTTTTATAAAAGTTGACATAGTTGAATTCCAATTTCAAATCCCTTGGATTTATCCCAATTCAATTTATATTCCGAACTTCAGAATAAATCCATCGTTTCCCCTTTTAAAACAAATTTGAAGCGGGCCACAAATCCGTACTATCTGAGTTGACTAATAACACCACACATCCAACCCAAATTGCACAGAAATACAAATCATTAGTAGAAAGAAGTTAGAGGATGAGGAATAGAAAGAAAGAAAAGTTAGAATAGAAGAAAAATGAAGAACACAAATATCACAGCGGAACGAATAAAATATATTAAATAACATAACTTTTGAAATACAAATCAGTAATTGTATATACATACCATTATCAGAGCACGTCGTGGAACAGTTATAAACACCTATTTCCAGATACAACATAGTACATAGCGGAAATATGATAGTCTATAGCTAACTAGTGAAGCCTCCTGCTTCAAACTCCTCTAAGGGAATCTGAAAAATCTCGACTACTTGAATGCTCGAACAAATTTGGGCACCCAAGAGTTTAGGGAAAACAAAAACAAAATAAACTCTGGGTCATTCATGGGACTGGTGTGAGTAAACTCCAACCATTTGTTTAACTTTCAAAATGCTTTCGAAAGAAAGGATAATAGTAAGACCAGCCCACACATAAACATGGATGATTTTTACCTTATTATAACCCAAAACACTTTGATACAAAAATCTAGTGATATTATAATAGTGTCTAAATCAAATAAATAACAATCTATCGGAACGCTTGCATCTCACGCTCTATATATAATATAAAATCAAAAACCGTAGGGAGTTTATTGGAGATTGGATTTCCAACATGACAAGGTATGGAACCACCTTCCGATAGTGTATCTCTAAAGGGAATACACTAGGTTCAACAAGAACATCTTGCAACCCGGCCCACACATGACTGACCACTCATTTCGCTTGAGTGTATCGAATGTATATCACCAACGGTTGGGATCAGCAACCGTTTCCCGAAAGGGACAACATCGATAGATTAAAGAAGTAAATGGAATTTCTCTAGATAGGTGATTATACACCCTAATTGGAGCGACCCACATAGCCATGCTGCCTGCCCGATTTTGGTCATTTCCCGATTATTGAGGCATGAGGCTACGATTTCTTATCATTCATTGATAGCACAATCAATTTGAATGCCACATTGTTAGATCCGTAAATCATTAATTAATTTGCACAAATATATTCTGGATTTTATGCTAAGAGAATAAATTCTCCGCCATCATATATATGTCTATACAGACCAACATATGCGATCATTGGAAATACTCTGTCAGACATTCGTCCATACACTTCGTTCTGGGACTGAATGAAACCGAAGGCACAATTTCTATTAATAGAAAAGGTCCTTGCACTTTACTCCGTCTTCGATTATCTTCATATAATCTGATTCGCAATGCTACTGCCAATACGGAGTGGTTCACGGATAATAATCCAACCGGTCTCTCCATATTGACAACGATTATTGGCAAATACTTCGATAGTCAGTTATTTAACTATCGAAGAAAAACAAAAATCCATTCAAAGCATCAAACAAATCACTGGGCCATTTAACTGATATTTCATTCATTTATCAAATCACTACTAAATTTCCTTATCAATATTTGTTAGCCAAATATTTTCAACAATCATCTTGGCCCTTTTCGCTATTTGGAAAATATTTACATATAACGCCTCCTTTTATTTTTTATACGTAGAAAATATCTTCTATTTATAACTGGAAAACATTCCAATTACTTATCTCTTTCACACCCGTTCATTTCTACGCTCAGGAAATATTTATTTATTATATTTCTAAATTTCCACTTACTGGGGTTAAAATGAATGTTGTGTAAAATATTGTTACAACAACCCAGAACACTGCATTCAACTAACTCTTATTCAAACATTTCTCTTCGAGACTGGATCTTGTTGTTTATCAGTTAGTAATGAAATCAATCAAGTTAGGGTGTAATTACCTCTCAGACCTTGACTGAATAACATCTTTAGCTTCAAAAATACAAGACCAGTTATCTCGAATCATCAACACAATAAAATCACTTATTCATTTTTAAAACGTATATGTATATATGTTTCTCTTTCTATTACTATATTTTCAATTTCCTTGTGTTTATAATATTCTATTTTTAAGTTCGTTTCCTTACCAGATTCTATATATATTGATATATGGATTTCTAATTATCAAATTATCTTTAAAATATTCTAACTCCATAAATTCCCAGAAAATTTCGCCATAACCTCCTTTGTACCGGTTAATGGTTAAAACCTCAACTCGCCTCTCTGAGCCCTTTCCATTCAAAAAGAAAATCAAAAAGTCAAGTAACTTGCCGATTCGGCGCATAAAATCTCATATGGAATTTAAACGTGTACCTTTTTGTCGGCACACAAATTATAAACTTCTTACACTTCATTTCCATACCTGCTTAACACATCAAATATTCCCATTTGGTTTCACTCAATCCATTCGTCTTAACCCAATTCGCTAATTTATTTTCTAATAAGCTATTTTGCCTATTTCACTTCTTTGTTTGAACATAACATGTTCAAATATAATATCAACTTGCTTACAAACAAGTTGAATTCCATTTTCAATTCAAGTTGCATATTTAATTTCGAATATATATTTACAAACCCAATTTAATTTCAATTCAAAACCTCAATAAATAATTATTCTTCAAATTTGTTAATTCTCTTCAATAATTAACAAAATCCGATTTTTGTTTCAAAAATCATTTCATTACTCCACTTGAGTTCACATATATTTTATAACTCAAATCTGGATTTTTCTAAATAGAAATTCTGATTTTATTTGCTTAAAATCCTTTAATTTATTTAAATAAACCGTAATGGTTTTTAAACAGTTATGGCACTATTTTTCTAAAAATTTGATTTTGACATAACTCAAAATATATACAACAAAATTCAAAATTTTCTCTTCCATTAGAAAACTATTATACAATCAGTCCTGACGATTCTTGTTTCACAGAATTTCGACTTAAATTGAGTTCTATATACTCAATAAAAGTTCGAAACGCCAATTTACGAACTACCGCGTTACGGCGAGTTTATTTTAATTATATTTAATATATAAATGTTTTAAACTTCGTTTATATATAAATTCAACTTCCAATCTAATATATTTTATACATATATAAGATCGGCTTTCCAAATCTAAGTTAAACATTTCGATTTTTCTAAATCATCGATTTTCATAACTCAATTGTGAATTTTATTTACAACTCTATCTTATATATAATATTCCAATTCTTTTGGAGATAAAATATAAATCCTTTGGATTTATTTCAATTCTATTTACAATCCGCATTCTGAAATATATTTCGTCGTTCCCACTAAATGATTTCAAATTCTATTTTCAATTTCTACTTTTAATTTCTATTTTCAATTTCTATTTTAAAATTTCTATTTTCAACTTTCTATATTCGCTTTCTATTTTCAACTTTCTATTTTCAACTTTAAACTCTGAATTATCCAATGATAATCTATTTCACCATATTTATAGATATTGTTTATAAATCGAACTTCGTTGTTTTATATAATAAAAAAAGCTTCATTTCAAAAATTCTATTTTAAAACAAAATATTATTTTGGAATATTTTGTTTATTTTAACTTATCCATATATAATATAGAATTTATTTTCATATTTAAATTTAACTTCTATTTAAAAATATTCGAACTAATCGAATTCAATTCATAAATCCATATGGATTTATTTTAGTTCAATTTATATTCTGACCATCAAAATAAATTATCATTTACTTCTTTAAACAATTCCCCATTTCTATTTTTAAATCCACATTTGAATTTAAATATTCAAATTACCAAATGATAATTTTTCCACTTCATTTATAAACACTGTTTATAAATTCATTTCAATCTCCTGATTATTAAATGAAAATTATCCCATTTTATTTATAAATACCATTTATAAATTTACTTTAATTTCCTGCATTGTTAAATTCATAAACATTGTTTATAAATTTTCCATACTTGTTTTATATATTCAAAACAAGTTGATATCTTTATAGCCCATTCGAAATTCAAATTTTAAAAAATATAATTCCACTTTTAAATCTCAAAATATCCATTCCATGATATTTTTATATAGTAATATTTTAGGCCCAGTGATATTTCAAACACACAAAACAACCAATTATAAATGATAGGTTTTCTAACACATCATATATGATAATATATATGAAAAACAAACAAGTAATAATATTTTTGAGGAATCCAATTGGATCCCTCCAACCTGTTTTCCTACATCCATAGACGTTAGCTAACATAAATAATACCCATTCTGCTTCGTGGCTGAATATCGTGGTATAGAAGGTCATCCACTATCATAGCATGGGGCATATAGGGTCATCCGCTAATGATACTGCGGGAACTATCCAATCACCAATATATAGATACTAGCCACAAACATCAATCCTATATAACTAATATATATCCTATATAACTAATATATATATGTATGATAGCCACAGTAATATTTAAATGCAACCAAACAACCAACAAATTATTTTTAACGATAAAAATAATTTAAATAAAATTCTTGAGTGAGAATTACTCACCATGATTTTTCTTGCAATCCATTCTGATTTCAATTTTTAAATGTTGAATTATGTATCTCGGGGCTATGCATTTCTACACTGATTCCACTAGATAATATCTTATATATATTAAATAAAATATTTATTATTTGAGCTATCGAATAAATTTTAAATGCAATAAAATTATTAAATTGAAAAATTACCTTTATTCCCATTTTTAAACACTTAAACCATTGTCGAACTGTTGCTCCTAATGTTGCATTACCTTCAAACCAATACTTGCAATCCCATTGCCCTTGTATTGCCAATGTCATACCTTAATACTCACTATCCCTTGTTCAGACAAACTCCACAGGCCATATTCTTCACGCCTTCGTTCAACTAAGCACCTCAATATCACTCATCCAAATCCACAGCTTCGAACTCCCCCCATTCAACCACCGACGTGTCCTTTTATCTCCTGTAATAGCAATAAAGTCCTCTATTCCACCTCATAACAAACGCTAGTCAACCCAACCATCATTTTCCAACCCATCTCGCTATCACCAATTGCATTCAACATGCGATGCCTTACCACAAATCCAATCGCGATCTTGAATCCCATCGCAAACGCCTTCGGGGTTACTTGGACATCCCTTCCTTAAGATCAGAATCGACCTCGACACCCATAACTTCTGATTCGCGAGCTTCCAGTCGATAGATTCAGATGCCCTTTCGATTTGAACACCGCGGTTTTAGATTAACTTCGAGCTTCATACCTTCGTGGATTTCGAATCGCGTTTTTGACTTCCTTTTCCTTTTTTTCCTCGCGATTAGAGAATCTGGAATTTGAAAAAGACGCGATTTCGAACTTGAAGTTGAACAGCCTCACTCCTGTATGCAATCGAAACTCTGGTTTTTTTGCAAGGGATTTTCCCTTATTTTTTTTCTATTTATATACAAAGCTGCGATTATCGATTTTGGGAAGGGAAAGTTCATTCGATTTCATTTTTGGGGGGATGTTGGAAATACAAATAAATGGAAATAAAAATAAAGGAGAAAAATTGATATTGTTTTTAAGTGGAGATTTAGAGGAAGACAGTCATTTTTGTTTAGAAGCTTTGGATTGATTTTTGCTGAGGAAAAATAGAAGAGAGGGAAGGATTAAGTTGCAATATTTATAAAAATGAACACTTCGGGATTAAGCAATAGGGGAGTACATTGTAGGTAGGGTAGGTTAAGGTACAAAATATTAAATGTGATTTGATTTCGTATTTAATTTGACTTGATATAAAGAGATTTTTACCTTTTTAAAACAGATTCTGATTTGATTTCGATC
Source organism: Allium sativum (assembly GCA_030737875.1). Taxonomy (NCBI): domain Eukaryota; kingdom Viridiplantae; phylum Streptophyta; class Magnoliopsida; order Asparagales; family Amaryllidaceae; genus Allium; species Allium sativum. The sequence continues at coordinate 44,457,946 of CM060913.1, forward strand.
TTATCCACAATCAAATATTTCGGGGTCCGTTAATTGAAATTATGTACCGCTATTCTAGCGTGCCGACCAACATTTCAATGTAATAACCCTATTCTGAACTCAACAGTAAATATTCTGAAATTTAATTTCAACATATATACCATATTAAATTAATATAATATAATTTAAATTCAAAACAAATCATTTTATAAATAATAAATTATTATTATTATTATCATTTTTAATTCAAATAAAATTCATATAAATCATTTGAATCATTTTGAGTCCAGTTTAAAATTTTGAATTGAATTATTTCATATTCTCATATTACGATGATTATATATATTCTAAATAAATCGTATTTCGATTATTAAATTGATAAATCAAGATAAAGAATCCATTTATATTATCAACTCATTATTTAAACAATATTAAATATTTAAAATAAACTGTTCAACAATCCGAGTCGTTACATTTTCCCCCCTTTAAATAATTTCATCCCCGAAATTACTAAGGTAGGAAAAGTGCCTTAAACCCATTTATTTTCAAAATCCATCTATGTTGAAACTCAATATTTCAAATTTCAACAAATTTAATTCCGACCAAAACTTTTGGTTTTCATTCATATTGCCACCAATGCTTACATTAATTAAATCTGAATGATCTATAATTAATGTATTCCTATCCAATTCATATTCCATTCATATGAATTTAAATTCATACAAATCCATTCAAATTGACTTCAATTAATTTATTTACTTCAATCTATTTAACTTGCTTAAGTAAAATTTAATTCCAAAATTCAAATTCTTGGGCTTTTTTTTTCAAATCCTTTAGAAATGACATAAATATATGCATCTATTTATAATCCATCACAAATTCAAAATATTTGAATTTTCAAACCACTTGTTTTTCTTTCAAACAACTTTCCATCAAAATATTTTCTAAGGTAGCAACTCATCACTTAAAAACTCGAAAATGAACACTAATGATGTTGCAGTCATCAGCAGAATTATTTCTCAGCCACCGAAGTGAGTTTAGTGCTTAAACAATTTCAAAACCCATTAAAAATCCTTTTAAAACAAAGCTATATTGTTCTAATATACTTCATAAAATATTTTCCAACTTCCCAGGATTTAAGTTCCAAATTCTGGTTTGAATTTAATTTTATTTCTTCTCATTTGTATATATTTCATTCTTATACAAATTATTTTTGTTATAAATAACCATTTCAATTTTATAATCTCGTTTGATTATAATAACAACCAACACATCCATATAATATAATAATTCCAAAAAATTATTACTTCTATATCAAAATAGAATTTTGAGTAAAATCATTTCATTTACCCTCTTTGAAACAATATCATGTCAAATTTTTCTGTTTAAGTGTTTAGAAATTCCTGTCGACTTCGTGGCGTCTCACAATTCGATCAGAATTCATAAACCACTCAACAGACAAACCAACACAATATAAAACAACTTTTTTATATCAATTAAAAATATGCTCCCTCGTATATACACTCAACTCATTCTAGGGTACTACTGACCTTATCTCTAATGAGAACAACCCCAAAAGCCTAGGTATTCGCTTAACCTAAGCTCTGATACCAACTGTAACGGGCTGCAAATCCGTACTATCTGAGTTGACTAATAACACCACACGTCCAACCCAAATTGCATAGAAATACGAATCATAAGTAGAAAGAAGTTAGAGGATGAGGAATAGAAAGAAAAGTTAGAATAGAAGAAAAATGAAGAATACAAATCTCACAACGGAACGAATAAAATATATTAAATAACATAACTTTTGAAATAAAAATCAGTAACTGTATATACATACCATTATCAGAGCACAACAGTTATTCCTGGAACAGTTATAAACACCTGTTTCCAGATACAACATAGTACACAGCGGAAATATGATAGTCTATAGCTAACTGGTGAAGCCTCCTGCTTCAAACTCCTCCAAGTGAACCTGAAAAATCCCGACTACTTGGCTGCCCGTACAAATTTGGGCACCCAAGAGTTTAGAGAAAACAAAAACAAAATAAACTCCGGGTCAGTCATGGGACTGGTGTGAGTAAACTCCAACCATTTGTTTAACTTTCAAAATCCTTTCGAAAGAAAGGATAATAGTAAGACCAGCCCACACATAAACATGGACGGTTTTTACCTTACTATAACCCAAAACACTTTGATACAAAATTCCAGTGATATTATAATAGTGTCTAAATCAAATGAATAACAATATAGAGGAACGCTTGCATCTCACGCTCCATATATAATATAAAATCCTAAATAGCAGGGCGCTTATTAGAGATTGGATTTTCAACATGACAAGGTATGGAACCACCTTCCAACAGTGTATCTCTAGAGGGGAATACACTGGTTTCAACAAGAACATCTTGCAACCCAGCCCACACATGACCGACCACTCATTTCGCTTGAGTGTATCGAATGTATATCACCAACGGTTGGGATCAGCAACCGTTTCCCAAAAGGGACAACATCGATAGAATAAAGAAGTAAATGGAATTTCTCTAGATAGGTGATTATATACCCAAATTGGAGCGACCCACATAGCCATGCTGCCTACTCGATTTTTGTCATTTCCCGGTTGTTGATGCCTGAGGCTACGATTTCTAATCATTCATTGATAGCACAATCACTTTGAATGCCACATTGTCAGATCCGTAAATCATTAATTGATTTGCACAAATATATTCTGGATTTTATTCTAAGAGAATAAATTCTCCGCTACCATATATATCAATACGGACCAAAATATGCGATCATTGGTAATACTCTGTTAGACATTCGTCCATACACTTCGTTCTGGGACTGAATGAAACCGAAGGCACAATTTCTATTAATAGAAAAAGTCCTTGCACTTTACTTCATCTTCAATTATCTTCATATAATCTGATTCGCAATGCTACTGCCAATATGGAGTGGTTCACGGATAATAATCCAACTGGTCTCTCCATATTGACAACGATTATTGGCAAGTACTTCGATAATCGGTTATTTAACTATCAAAGAAAAACAAACATCCATTCAAATCATCAAACAAATCACTAGGCCATTTAATTGATATTTCATTCATTAATTAAATCACTACTCCATTTCCTTATCAATATTTGTTAGCCAAATATTTTCAACAATCTTCTTGGTCCTTTTCGCTATTTGGAAAATATTTGCATATATCGCCTCCTTTTATTTTCTATATGTAGAAAATATCTTCTATTTATAAATGGAAATCATTCCAATTACTTATCTCCTTCACGCCCGTTCATTTCTACACTCAGGAAATATTTATTTATTATATTTCTAAATTTCCACTTACTTGGGTTAAAACGAATGTTGTGTAAAACATCATTACAATAACCCAAAACACAGCATTCAACTAACCTTATTCAAGCATTTCTCTTCGAGACAGGATCTTGCTGTTTATTAGTTAGTAGTGAAATGAATCAAGTTGGGGTATAATTACCTCTCAGACCTTGACTGAATAACATCTTTGACTTCAAACAGACAAGACCACTTATCTCAAATCATCAACACCATAAAAACCACTTATTCATTTTTAAAACATATGTATATTTCTCGTTCTATTACTAGATTTTCAATTTCCTTTGTTTATAATATTCTATTTTTAAGTTTGTTTCCTTACCGGATTCTATATATATATTGATATATAGATTTCTAATTATATCATTATCTTAAAAATATTGTAACTCCTTAAATTCCCGGAAAATTTCGCCATAACCTCCTTTGTACCGAGTGATAGTTCAAACCTCAACTCGCCTCTCTAGGCCCTTTCCATTCAAAAAGAAAATCAAAAACCAAGTGGCTTGCCGATTCGGCGCATAAAATCTCATATGGAATTTAAACGTGTACCTTTTTGTCGGGCACACAAATTATAAACTTCATACACTTCATTTCCATACCTGCTTAACACATCCAAATATTCCCATTTGGTTTAACTCAATCCATTCGTTTTAACCCAATTCGCTAATTTATTTTCTAATAAGCTATTTTGCCTATTTCACTTCTTTATTTGAACATAACATGTTTAAATATAATATCAACGTGCTAATAAACAAATTGAATTCCATTTTCGATTCAAGTTGCATATTCGATTTCGAATATAAATTTACAAACCCAATTTACTTATCCAAAGCTTAATTTCAATTCAAAACCCCAATAACTAATTATTCTTCAAATTAGTGAATTCTATTCAATAATTAACAAAATCTGATTTTTTTTTCAAAAATCATTTCATTACTCCACTTGAGTTCAAATATATTTTATAACTCAGATCTAGATTTTTCTAAATAGAAATTCGGATTTTATTTGCTTAAAATCCTTTAATTTATTTAAATAAACCGTTATGGTTGTTAAACAGTTATGGCGCTGTTTTTCTGAAAATTTAATTTTGACATAACTCAAAATATATACGAAGAAATTCCAAATTTTCTCTTCCATTAGAAAACTATTATACAATCGGTCCTGATGATTCTTATTTCATAGAATTCCGACTTAAATTGAGTTCTATATACTCAATTAAAGTTCGAAACGCCAATTTATGAACTACCGCGCTACGACGAGTTCGTTTTAATTATATTTAATATATAAACGTTTTAAACTTCGTTTATATATAAATTCCACTTCTAATCTAATATATTTTACAGATATATAAGATCGGTTTTCCTAATATAAGTTAAACATTTCGATTTTTCTAAATCGTCGATTTTCATAACTCAATTGTGAATTTTATTTACAACTCTATCTTATATATAATATTCCAATTCTTTTGGAGATAAAACGTAAATCCTTTGGATTTATTTCAATTCTGTTTAATCCGCATTCTGAAATATATTTCGTCGTTCCCACTAAATGATTTCAAATTCTATTTTCAATTTCTACTTTCAATTTATATTTTCAATTTCTATTTTCAAATTTCTATTTTCACTTTCTATTTTCAACTTTCTACTTTCAACTTTAAAATCTAAATTATCCAATGATAATTTATTTCACCAAATTTATAAATATTGTTTATAAATCTAACTTCATTGTTTTAAATAATAAAACAAGCTTCATTTCAAAATTTCTATTTTAAAACAAAATCTTATTTTGGAATATTTTATTTATTTTAACTTATCCATATATAACATAGAATCTATTTTCATATTTAAATTTAACTTCTATTTAAATATATTCAGACTAATCGAATTGAAATCATAAATCCAAATGGATTTATTTTAGTTCAATTTATATTCTGACCATCAGAATAAATTATCGTTTACTTCATTAAACGATTCCCTATTTTTATTTTTAAATCCACATTTGAATTTAAATATTCAAATTACCAAATGATAAATTTTCCATTTCATTTATAAACACTGTTTATAAATTCATTTCAATCTCCTGATTATCCAATGAAAATCATCCCATTTTATTTATAAATACCGTTTATAAATTTACTTTAATTTCCTGCATTGTTAAATTCATAAACATTGTTTATAAATTTTCAATACTTTTTTTATATATTCAAAACAAGTTAATATCCTTATAGCCCATTCGAAATTCAAATTCAAATTTAAAAAAAATAGAATTCCTCTTTTAAATCTCAAAATATCCTTTCCACGATATTTTTATATATCAATATTTTAGGCCCAGTGATATTTCAAACGCCCAAAACAACCAATTATAAATGACAGGTTTTCTAACACATCATATATGATAATATATATGAAAAACAAACAAATAATAATATTTTTGAGGAATCCAGTTGGATCCCTCCAACCTGTTTTCCTGCATCCATAGACCTTAGCCAACATAAATACTACCCCTTATGCTTTGTGGTAGAATATCGCGGTATAGAAGGTCATCCACTATCATAACGTGGGGCGTATAGGGTCATCCGCTAATGATACTGCGGGCATCCGCTAATAGTACTGCGGAAACTATCCAATCACCAATATATAGATAATAGCCACAAACATCAATTCTATATAACAAATATATATGTATAATAGCCACAGTAATATTTAAATGCAACCAAACAACCAACAAATTATTTTTAACGATAAAAATAATTTAAATAAAATTCTTGAGTGAGAATTACTCACCGTGATTTTTCTTGCAATCCATTCTAATTTCAATTTTTAAATGCCGAATTATGTATCTCGGAGCTATGCATTTCTCGACAGATTCCGCTCGATAGTATCTTGTATATATTAAATAAAATATTTATTATTTAAGCTATCGAATAAATTTTAAATACAATAAAATTATTAAATTGAAAAATAACCTTTATTCCCATTTTTAAACACTTAAACCATTGTCGAATTATTGCTCCTACTGTTGCATTACCTTCAAACCAATACTTGCAATCCCATTTCCCTTGTATTGCCAATGTCATACCTTTATACTCACTATCCCTTGTTCATACAAACTCCATAGGCCATATTCTTCACGCCTTCGTTCAACTAAGCACCTCAATATCACTCATCCAAATCCACAGCTTCGAACTCCCCCCCCCATTCCACCACTGACGTGTCCTTCTATCTCTTGTAATCGCAATAAAGTCCTTCATTCCACCTCATAACAAATGCTAGTCAACCCAACCATCATTTTCCAACCAATCTCGCTATCACCAATTGCATTCAACATGCAACGCCTTACCACAGTCCCAATCGCGATCTTGAATCCCATCGCAAACGCCTTCGGGGTTACTCGCGCATCCCTTCCGTAAGATCAGAACTGACCTCGACTCCCATAACTTCTGATTCGCGAGCTTCCAGTCGATAGATTCAGAAGCCCTTGCGATTTCAACACCGCGGTTTTAGATTAACTTCGAGCTTCATACCTTCATGGATTTTGAATCGCGTTTTCGATTTCCTTTTCCCTTTTTTTTCTCTCGATAGGAGAATCTGGTATTTGAAAAAGACACTATTTCGAACTTGAAGTGGAATAGCCTCACTCTAGTATACAATCGAAACTCTAATTTTTTTGGCAAGGGATTTTCCCTTATTTTTTCTATTTATATATGAAGCTGCTATTATCGATTTAGAGAAGGGAAAGTTCATTCGATTTCATTTTGGGGGAGATGCTGGAAATACAAATAAATGGAAATAAAAAGAGAGGAGAAAAATCGATATTGTTTTTAAGTGGAGATTTAGAGGAAGACAATCATTTTTGTTTAGAAGCTTTGGATTGAATTTTGCTAAGGAAAAATAAAAGAGAGGGAAGGATTAAGTTGCGATGTTTATAAAAATGAACACTTTGGGATTAACCAATAGGGGAGTACGTTGTAGGTAGGTTAGGTTAAGGTACAAAATATTAAATGTGATTTGATTTCGTATTTAATTCGACTTGATATAAAGAGATTCTTACCTTTATTAAACAAATTCTGATTTGATTTCGATCCTATCCACAATCAAATATTTCGGGGTCCATTAATTGAAATCACGAACCGCTATTCTAGCGTATCGACCGACATTTCAATGTAATAACCCTATTCTGAACTCAACAGTAAATATTCTGAAATTTAATTTCAACATATATACCATATTAAATTATAATACTATAATTTAAATTCAAAACGAACCATTTTCTAAATGATAAATTATTATTATTATCGTTTTTAATCCAAATAAAATTCATATAAATAATTTGAATCATTTTGACTCCAGTTTAAAATTTCGAATTGAATTATTTCAGGTTCTCATTTTACGATGATTATATATATTCAAAATAAATCGTATTTCGATTATTAAATCGTTAAATAAAGATAAAGAATCCATTTATATTATCAACTCAATATTTAAACAATATTAAATATTTAAAATAAACTGTTCAAAAATCCGGGTCTTTACCAAATTCATTTGAATTCACTAAGGGTGGGCATAAACTGCACCGCAATGCAGAAACCGCCCAGACCGGACCGCAAAAACGGTGCTGAAAACCGCACCAGATTCTCTCTCTAAATCAAACAATCCAAACCGAACCAACTCGCAACGATATGGTTCGGTTGCGGTTTGAACTGTTACCAAACCATATTAAACCGAACCGAACCGCATAGGTACTCCGGTAATGTTATGATAAAAAATTAACAAATTCTCATCGAACTTTTTATTTTAACGACACATGTTCTAATTTCAGTGTATGTTGTAGTTATATCAATTCAACATAACACTATGTGTTTTAAGCTTCGAGTGACACATTGTCATACAATCGTAAATTGATTATTGATGGAAGTAATTCCCTTATTTCATATTTAATATGGGTACAAACCGGGCCGAATCAAAACTGGACCATATTACATCGAAACCGAACAGAAACCGAACCGTTTGAATGGTTAGTACAATGGTTTGTATTTTTGAAAAACCGTTTGATGCGGTGCGGAAGCGGTTTGAGCTCCAAATCGCACCGAACCAAACCACGCCCACCCCTAAAATTCACTATTGAATTTACATTCCCAAATTATCTAATGATAATGTTTTTTCCATACATTAACATTGTTATAAATTAAACTACTTTTTTAATCCATTAAAACAAGTTTCTATTTTCATGTCCATTCGAAACACATTTTCTATTTTTGGGAAAAATAAATTTCCTTTTTAAATCTCAAAATCTTTTTCTACATTCGAAAATATTTTATGGTATCTAAGTACCAAAATTCTAGGGCTAGTGTTATTCCAAACATCCCAAACACACAAGGATCAACTATAAATTATTTATCACATCATATAACACTATATATAGAAAACAACAATATAATTGTTGAGGAATCCAGTTGGATCCCTTCAACCTATTTTCCCTTCATCCATAGATGTTAGTCAACACAAATACCAATCCCGCTTCAAGGCAGGATATCACGGTATAGAAGATCATCCGCTGTTATGCGAGGAGAATAGGGTCTCATCCTCTAATAGTACTCTTGGAAATATCCAACAACCAACCTAACTATATATAATAGCAACAATTGATAATAATATATCAATTCATCCAATCTATCATCACAAAACATTAAATCATCATTTATAAATTTTAAAATACGTGTATAAAAATTATAAACTGGACAGTGTTAGTGAGTTCATTCACATTTGGTCGTTTATCGTTGAATAACGATAAACGTCGGTTGAATAAATCAGGCGTTTTATCTTGCCACAATTTTCATTGATCTCCAAATTGCTCCAAACCAGTTTCATTGTGTAGCCTGCATCCATACGATTCTGATGCGATAGACGACATTAAATTCTGGCATCGTATAAGAAAGTTATGTATTTTATAAGTTTGTACGTATATTAACTTTACAATTTATGTAAGTTTAAACCTTATTGGGCCTCACTATTTCTTTAGCCCACATCTTCTCATACCTGAACCACATGTAACAGTGCCATCTTCCTTGTTCAAAGAAAAAAATCCCATTGCTCCCTTACTCTACATTGTCGTGTCTTTCTACCCCTCCAACCTCCATCTTCTAGCCATCGTTCGACAAACGGAAGCCACCACCATTCCTCTCTTCCCAAGCTTTTCCTTCGTACACCCTCAATCTTAGAGTCGCACTCATTTTCTAAAACACGACGTCGCCTTCAAGCTCAATGCAGCACTATAGGGTGCGACCCTCTTGCACTCCAAATTCTATCAAAAAAATCCCAATCGACGCCAAACCCAACAATGAACTCAAATCCAACTTCAACTAGAGCTAAAACTCTCTATATCTCGATCAATCCCTAGTTTACTACCTCCATCCCGAGCATTCAAAAATAGAGGTTATTCAAAATATCATGATGGTAGATGCATAAAGATCGATTTTAGGGACTCAACACAACTTGTTTTGTGATATTTAGTTGAATTTAGTTGAATATTGGAGTTGAAATAATTTTTTGAAGACCCATCGCCATTATTGTTTCACTGTGTTTTTGCTCCCGGAATGAACGAGTGCTTCGTATGTGAAGAAACTTGGTCATCACATATAGAGCATGGCTGCATATAAGGTAGTCTGCATTAATTTCCTTTGTCCACACGTTTTTACTCTTATGGTGGCATTTAGGTAGGATAGGCCTACCTTAATTTATGTGATTAAACTAGGGTAGAATTTACTAATTTATATATAGTTTACATGAAACTCACGCACGAAGTAACACGCTTAAACGACTACATACGATCTTCGATCGTGATGAAAATTGTGATCATGCAAAAACTTAATATTTCGGACACGATGGAACTGGTTTCGTCGAATTCCGAGATCATTTGTAAAACTTCCTTTATAATATCATTAAATAATACGCGTTTATATTGTGTATGGTCTCAAATTAACTCCAATTGACTTGAGACTGGAAATCTTACAATAATTAACTATTACGGATTTTATAAAATTAGTTTCGTTAAATCCGACATCGTTTGAAAATTGGTTATTCTTAAATTCCATATTAAATCTATGCAATATAAATTAATTCCAAAATAAACAAATATATTGATAACAAATTATTATTGTACATACATTCAAACTGAATTCATATAACTTCCAAAATAAACTAACTTGAATTTTAAATTCGATATTTTTATTTTCAAAATAAAATGATATTCCATTTTATTTAAATCACTTTTGTTTTATTAAATAAACCGTTATGTTTTATAAACGATTCCGTAGCAACTTTATGGCAAATTGATTTGGACAAAACTCACAATCTACAAGACAAAATCTTGATTTTTCACTTTCATTAGAAAACCATAATCAATTAGATTCAAAAGTTTCTTGTTTCAACGAAATCTGACGTATAATGAATCATGTATATTCAGTCGAAGTTCAAAAGGTAGAACAATGAACTACCGCGATGTTACGTGCTCGTTTTTAATTATATTATAATTAGTACATTCAAACTTCTTATATAAATAAATTCATTATGATTGCTCGATTCAAAACTCAATTAAATTTCTTACATTATCCAATTCACACTATATTGTAAATTCAACCCATTTCCGACTATTTTCAGAATTAAATTTATTATTCCATTATTTATATTAATTAAATATTCAAATTATCAAAATCTCCAAACCGATATTTAAATAATTAAATAAATAAATTATTTAATCACTAAAAATCCAGGACCTTACATATTATATCATTAAACCGAATCCAAACCGATTTAGTTTTAAAACTGCAAAGAACGGACCAAAATGAACCGGTTGGTCAGTTAGTTCGGTTCGAATCTAATATTGCTCACTCCAAGTAACACAGTACATCTCTCTCATTATGAACCAACAACGAGAAACAACATCAAGTTTGCATCGATAGATGAGAACCTTATTCCCAAAGCTAGAGAGAAGTAGTAGAATTCTATAGTATTTTACTATTTTATGTATATGACAAAAAACAATGTTATAAATATATAAAAGAATATATAGATCGAGTTTGGAAAATCAGAGGTGGTTATTAGTTATTTACAAGAGAAAATAGCTTCTTCATTATTAAGCTAAATGTTCTTGGAGATTGTGATAACATTTTAGCATCAAGACCATATTTTTATAGCAAAAAGTTAATATTTATGAAAAATGGTTACCAGACATGCAATTATCTTGAGAACTTCTTCATTTTATTCTTATTTGGATACCATTGCCAAATCTAGATCTCGAATTCTGGTCAGTTGAAGCTATTTGTCAAATAGTTTTGATTTTGACCCATCCTGTTAAACTAGATCATTTTACAGGAGAATTAATATGAATTTCTTATGGGTTAATTCTATTCTCACCCCATATTTTGTCATTCCTACCCCAGCATTTCAATAAAATTATAACCACCCCATTATTTTCTTTTTCCACTCAACTATTTTCCAAAACTGTCCTCCTTAAGTTAAATGTTAAAACTCTATTCAACATGACTAGGTTATGAATAGCTTCTAGTGCGATACACACTAGAAATGCAACAAATTCAAGTTGCACCTGAGCTAGATTATGAATAGTTCACAGTACAATACACATTAAGAATGCAACGGTTTCAAGTTACATCTAAACTAGGTTACTACCATATCCTATTTATGATTATGAAAATCAAAGAAAAACACACAAAAACTGTTTATTAGCATGACGCACAAGAAAAGTACGAACGTTAATGTTTTATTCTTTGTTATTATTATTTTCTATATATTGAACATCGAAGTAAAAATATGATTTTTATATATTGAATAGCGAAGTAAAATTCGATTTTTACATATGTAGTGAATACGAGCAACGAAAGTGACAAAAGGCGAGAATGACGAAGACTTCTACAGAAGAAGAGTCGTGGGATTGGGATAGCTTTCGGTGAGAATTTCTCACCTTTCAATTTCATTTTCTAGTTATATATATATACTAGGATGCAGACGGTGTTTAGTAGCACCCGACACAATCGTCCACAGACCATGGACTTGTTTGTTTGGTTGCATAAATTAGTTAGATGATTTGATTTGAATTGTTTGGTGAAATGAATGGATTTGATTGATGTGTGAATGGCGTGGGCCTTCACTAGACCGGGGATAAGGCTAGGCCTCGTCCCGTTTCTAGTATTGTGCCGTTATGCCGCCGAAATTTTCTAAAATATGTTAGAAAAATAAAAATATCAATTTTATTGAATAAATGAACTGAATAGAAATTCATATGTTAAAATAAAATATTTTATCGTTAAAAATATAATTTTTAACGTGAAAGTGAATAAATAGATATTTATAGACAAATCGGTCGATTTGTTTATATGCACTGATTTGACGGATATTGATTGGGTCGATAAATTTTACACATCGCCCAACTGCACGAATAAAAATCTGTGTTTGATTGTTTGAAACCCCACACGGGTGTTGGGATGAAATTTGAAGTTCACTCATCCTGATTGATTAAATATGTCGATCGATTGATTGACAGGCTGTTATAAGCGTTAGATATCTATATTTGATGCTTATACAGTGTAGTGCACTTTGGTTGATGGTTGATTATTTTTCAATGCTATTATATACATGTAATGTATGAAAATCCATATAATTAACATTATATGGTGATTGATTGGGCCTCATTCCAATTTAGAAAATAAAGAATAATATAAAATAAAGGTTCATGTGTTGACAGTACTCATCCATTGAGATTGGTCATGTGTTGAACGAAATATTTTAGTAATAAAATTTACATCTTTATCAATATAAAATAAAGGTTCATGTGTTGACAGTACTCATCCATTGAGATTGGTCATGTGTTGAACGAAATATTTTAGTAATAAAATTTACATCTTTATCAATATAAAATAAAAGTTCATGTGTTGACAGCACTCATCCATTGAGATTGGTCATGTGTTGAACGAAATATTTTAGTAATAAAATTTACATCTTTATCGATATAAAATAAAGGTTCATGTGTTGACAGTACTCATCCATTGAGATTGGTCATGTGTTAAACGAAATATTTTGATAATAACAACTATTTTGAAAAAAGAAATATTTGAAATAGAATATTTGAAAATAGAAATTTATGAAGCCGTGTTGATTAGATTGACGCCATTTTGACATAAACGATATTTATATCGATTTTATTCATTTTGAAATGAATTGAATTGAAAACGATTTCGAAATGAATTGAATTGAAAACGATTTCGAAATGAATTGAATTGAAAACGATTTCGAAATGAATTGAATTGAAAACGATTTCGAAATGAATTGAATTGAAAACGATTTCGAAATGAATTGAATTGAAAACGATTTCGAAATGAAATGAATTGAAAACGATTTCGAAATGAATTGAATTGAAAACGATTTCGAAATGAATTGAATTGAAAACGATTTCGAAATGAATTGAATTGAAAACGATTTCGAAATGAATTGAATTGAAAACGATTTCGAAACGAATTGAATTGAAAACGATTTCGAAACGAATTGAATTGAAAACGATTTCAAAATGAATTGAATTGAAAACGATTTCGAAATGAATTTAATTGAAAACGATTTCGAAATGAATTGAATTGAAAACGATTTCGAAATGAATTGAATTGAAAACGATTTCGAAATAAAATGAATTGAAAACGATTTCGAAATGAATTGAATTGAAAACGATTTCGAAATGAATTGAATTGAAAACAATTTCGAAATGAATTGAATTGAAAACGAATTCAAATTGAATTGAAAATGATTTCGAAATGAATTGAATATAAAACGATTTCGAAATTCATTGAATTGAAAACGATTTCGAAATGAATTGAATTGAAAACGATTTCGAAATGAATTGAATTGAAAACGATTTCGAAATGAAATGAATTGAAAACGATTTCGAAATGAATTGAATTGAAAACGATTTTGAAATGAATTGAATTGAAAACGATTTCGAAATGAATTGAAAAGGAAGTTGAAATTGCTTTTGAAACGAATTTTAAAACTATTTATATAATTCGTTTTAAATAGAAATCGACGAAGTATATATTATATATATTATATATATAATATAATGGCCTGAATAGAACGCGCCGCGCCGCGGCAGTTCGTGAATTTCGACCATTTATTTCAAACGGACATTACGGGAGATCCGACCGTCGGATTCTCCTAACACCGGAACCGTTGGGTTCGTATCGAAAAGAGCTTTCTAAAGAATATTAGAAATTAGAAATCTAACGGTTGGATTTGGAATTATGTCCAAATCAAATTTGAAAAAGGTCGCTATACGTGCAGTTCGATGGCCATTGGTGGAAATCGACTGTACGGGCCTTGATAAAATTATTAAAAATAGTAATAATCTGTGTAAAATCATAAGAAATGATTTAGAAAGAATTGGGATGAAAAACTCCATATTTGAAAAGATAAAAATAGATTTTTATCGAAATGAACTAGTTTTGAACTAGAATTATAATTCTATTTATTTTTAAATAAATAAATTGAATTTGAAATGGTTTTGAAAATGACCAGAATTTCCAATGATCGCGATGGAATGGATTTGAATCGAAATTGTCTTCGGAATATTTCGATGTTGGAATTCGTGATTATACAGATGTTGTTATGGAAATTTGAAAGATATATTTATATCGTTATCTCCAATACGACATTTGTTAATCATAGAATTTGATATTGAATATAAGCCGATATATTTTCTATTCGGAACCTTGTATTGAATATCAAATGTGATTTGGGTTCGTCGTGAATGGTGTCTTCACTAACATTGTTCTTGAACCCAGTTGAGAAAAGATTAAATCTTTTTATTTAGATTTAATGAAGTGTACCGATTAAATAATATTTAATTGGAATTGAATCGATATTGATTTTTGGGTTTATCGTGGACAGTGTTTTAAATAACACTCGTTCTTTAACCCGATAATTAATGAATGTGATTTTGGGTTTATCGTGGACGGTGTTTTAAATGACACTGATTCTTTAACCCAGTTAACGATTAAAACTAAGTGGAGTTTTAATGAATCTTTAATTAGATTGAAAAGATCGAAAATGGAGTATCACCAGTTTTGCTCCAGGCGATAGTTAAATCTTTAATTAGATTTGAACGTGAAATGGTAATTGAATTTACCGATAACGCTGTGGTGTTAGATATGAAGTATTACCAGTTTTACTTCATGGGATGAATAGGTCGGGATGGGGAAATTAAAATAAATGATTACTTCGGTAAGGTTCGCTAATCCCGACTAGTTTGAATTGAGATTCAAAAATAGAATAAAGAATAAATTCAAGGAATTTATCTTGGATAAAATTAATGGGAACCTTTCCCTATGAATGTGAAATTTAGAAACTAACTTTCGGTTAGCTAAGCAGAATAGTTTTCTGGATATTGATCTGATGTTGGTTTCGGCCTTCGGGGTTAATATTTGCGAAATTATTCTCTTGATTAATTTACGGTTAGTGACTAATGAATTGGAATGAGGCGTATGTTGTGTTTGTGTAACACTTATTTAAAATAATACGCGAGTTATTCGGAAAGACCGGGTTTATCCCATTCTGAATAACTGATACGACGATAAGTCGAAGATGAAGACGATGGTCGAAGACCAGAGGTCTTCACGTCGTTTGGGTGATTACTGATGATCTTGATTGGGCTGTACACCCAAGAAGATGGAAACAGTTGGTGATCGTCCAGACGTACTTGGAGATCGATGGATATGCGGGGTACTAGGTGCCTCCGGTTTCGTTCAGACCCAGAACGGACTTTTAAATGGACTGTGTGTCTGACATTGGATTTTAGTCCGTGTGATTGATCTCTATTAAATATATATCTGTTTGGCGGTAGAGAATTTATTCTCTTGCTTAACGCCCTTCTCTGAGACGTACGAGCTCAGGGGTTATATATCTATGGATATCAAACGCATGGAGTGAATTGCCTGTGTGACATGCCTAAGTGGCAATTGATCGAGGCTTCTGTTGAAAAGCAAAGTCTTGTGGTGATGATCAAAGCAAGGCCTTTGTGGCGTAGCTTTGTGTAACGTTTGCTTCGCGAGTTTCACACCCGGTATGAACCAAAAACGGGATAGGACGTCAGGGAGGGCATGCGTTTCTTTCTAGCTAGAAGTGGCGTCAGTGGTTTTACATGCCCTGACGAGTTTGACTTATGTGGTTGTTGCTGTTGCGAGGCGCCTCGGATTGATCGGTCGTTCTCGAACCGATGGAGTCATTTAGTTGGCTCATTTACGCCCCATAGGGCGGGGAAACGCATGTTCAGGGTTTAAGTTTAATCCACATCGGTGGACTGGCCCTGAGGATCCAAGGGTCACTCGAGCTCTGATCCTGAGACATGGGCTAGATTGTCTCGAATCGGTTGAGGACTATCTTTTGCCTCGGTTCATAGAAGGAAATCCAATTTCCAAATACGTGACATTTGCGGTTTTATTTATAGAGCCTAGTATGGCGACATAGTGGGATGGGGCGCTCATGCCGCCTATGATTGATACTTATGATTTGAAGTTGTTTTATACACTATGCACTTATTATAGTATCAAACGATTTGTTTTAACCGTATCAAGCATTCTTTGGCTGTTATAAGGGAAAACCCTATCCTCGGCTGCGTTGCATTGTGTGATGGGACCTGGGTCTTATAACAGCTTCATTTTTCTTTATTTAGCATTGCGCTGTTTGTTTTATGCACTGGTATTCTTGGGAGGAAACCCGTTCCGTGTTATACGGCGTGGTCCCTTGATTTACCTAATGATTTAAAATAAAGATTAATAACTGTTTTAGTTCTCACACCAGTCCCATGACTGACCTGGAGTTTATTGTTTTAACCTAAACTCTGGGTGCCCCTATTTTTCGCACGGGCAGCTAGTAGTTTTGGTTTTGCAGATTTATATTCACAGGATCCTGGTTTACAGCTGGAACGATATCCGGAAAGCTTTGTATCCGTATATCTCTTCTAGTTGTGTATTGTATTATTTTCCGCTGCTATGTATTTAAATGTAATTTAAATCTCTGATATTTCTGTGTAATATTCATTTATACTCTGTATATTATTGTAATCTGATGCATTGTTGTAATATATAATGAAACGTTCTTTTGTATGTGTTCTACTTTGTCATGTTCTCAAACGATAGGACGTTTCGAACGGTCTGGGTCGGTTTAGCGACTGGTTCGGACCGAGCGAAATTCCTTCTCGTCACACTGGCCCCATAGTAGGGGGTATCACTTCCCTAAAGTGGCAACCCAAGATGTGCACAGGGATACCTATTGGTGTCACGGTCATCTTGTCCCCCTCTGCCCGGCCCATGCACGCACATGTCCTCGGTCGGTTTGCGCCGTCTACACCACCCGTCATGTTATGGATCTCTTATAATCAATCAGTAAGCGTGCCCCTTCTTCTCCTAGTACGGAGTTCTCTACTCTGCTACCAACTACGGGTTACTGACTGAAATGGGTCCTACACAATATGATACAAGCTATCCCCTTTGTCTTGTATCCCCACTAGGATTTCCACTGACTATGTATACCCTAAAAGGATGATATTTAATTACATAGCCTATAATAGTTATGTATACGCTAAAGGGTGATCTTTAATTACATAACTCCCACACAATATGATACAAGCTCTCCCCTTTGTCTTGTATCCCCACTAGGTTTTCCACTGACTATGTATACCCTAAAAGGGGGATCTTTAATTACATAGCCTTTATTATTTTATTTACCCGTTATGTATACCACTTAGGTGTCTTTAATTACATAACATGTATTGGGTTAAGTATGTGGGCATATATATATATATATATATATATATATATATATATATTACCCATCCTATAACGTCCCGGATTTTTCAGCTATTTGATTCGAATATTTAAATTTTATTTTAAATATTTTATTTGAACTATTTCTGGAATTCAATATCGAAATCATTAATTAAACAACGACTGAATATTTATATTTGTATTTATATTATAAAATGAACTCGAAACAGCGCGGTAGTTCGTAAAATCGAGTTTGAACTACAACTGATCATACATAATCCGTTTTAAGTCGGAATTTTGTGAAACAAGAAGCATCAGAATCTAATTGATAATATTTTTCTAATGGAAGAGAAAAATCGATTTTTCATGTTGTAGATTTTATTTAACATCCAAATCAAATTCTGAAATAGTCGTTGTGGAATCGATTATAAACCATAACAATAATTTAATATAATTAATTATTGGACTCGAATTCGGACAAGATTTTTGAGGCGTGGCTATAATTTAATTTTTAGAATTTTATTGTAATTTTTATTTGGGAAAATAAGCAAATTTTTATTTAGAGTATTTTGCACCCTATGTCAACATTTTGGGGTATCACAATATAAGTCAACCTACTGACGTTATTTTATATTTGTGATCGTGGCACATTGCTGGGCACTACGGTATTTTTATTTCTGTGGATTGCGAGTCATATATGGAGAGAATTTTATATAGCAGTGCACGTTTAATTTTATAACAAAAAAATATATACATTTGGTCATCCACAACAAATATCGTTAGTCTCGTCTAACATGTAAATCAGCCATACCTTATCCCATGTTTTCGTACGTGGATGGACATTTCCGGCAGAAGGTTGCGTACGTCATTTGAATTAAGGGAGCATTGGCTTGTCTGTTTTCATTTATAAATATCTCCTTCGCACTTTCTTTTGCAATCCATACATCTCAGTACATAAGCACATGGCATATACACAAAAACCGAAGTATATGGAGTATATATTAAACTATCCTTTTCCTTGCCTTGGAAGCCAAATTTCTGATGCCTTGACAAACAAACCATCGTTTCCTTCAGCGGCAAGGATATGTGATTCCCACATATACGTGCTTCCCACCCTTCTTCTCCTCCAAATGGATATCCTCTATAAAAACCGCGAATTCCATTATCTTTCTACTTTCAAAAAGTATTACGAGTCTTATAAATCAATATAAACTCATATAAATTCCTATATCTAGTATATTTCAAACCATGTCGAGTGGCTATTCATTTTGGTATGAGTTTTGATCGGATCGGGAAGTTTTTATGTCGCTCGCTGAAGTTCAGATCGGAGATAAGAAAAACTCGGGGTTCACAAATGGCATCTGTCGTGAGTGCTGAGAATGAGGTGGCGAGTTCGGATCAGTTTATCATGAACCAGAGAAGGAGGAGAGTGAGATCTAAGCGTCGGCTTGGAGAAAAGCTATGGGAGTAGGTCTCACGATAGGAAGTCGAGATGCTCCGGTGTGATGCAAACCGTAAACGCAAATGGAAGTGGTGAGGAGAGTTTTACAGTGCACGTGTTACTGGAGTGGAGACAAAATAAGAAGGTGAATGGTGGAAAGGGTGTGCAGCAGTATATATAAGTGGAAGAATAGCACTGCGTAGAGTAAAAGGAGCTGACTTTGTTTTGCATATGAGTGCATGGCAAGAGAATGGCGTGTAGGGAATAGTCTCGAATGTATGGGTTCATGCATTAAAATATGGTGGGGGCATGCAGTTATGGAGAGGCAGAAATGGACGGTTTCAGCAAGAAGTGGAGGAGAGTAGAAGCTTGAGTAGAATGGAGTGGGTTTGTGTGTTTCAGAAAGCACGTTGGTCAGATGGAATGGAAGGCAAGAAGCGGTATTTCAATGATTGCGGATCTTCAAATATGAAGAAAAGAAAGTTGTGGCATTTTTTTCATAAGCTTCAGGAGTTGCTGTGAGGTATATTTGGAGAAGAAGAAGAGGCGTTGTGGACTTTGGCGTGGCAGGATTTGGGTCTCGGCCCATTTGTTATACAAGAAAAAAAACGATTAGAAAAAAAGAGAGGAGAAGTAGCGGATCTAGAAGGATGGACGTGTAGAAGAAAGATAACGCAAGGGTCTTGCTGGGAAAGTTGAGGTGGCAACTGTTTTTGCCAGGAGCTTTTCGGTAGTGGAAGAAGAATATAAAAATAGGAGGATGGGTATTTTTGGATGTTGCAGCATGGGATATATTTTGTTCCAAGTTAGTCTAGCAGTTTGAAGTAATGGAGCATGGCATGCACAGGAAAGTTAATAGGAAGAGACTATGTTCTATAACAACAAGAAGATGACGCTAAAAAGTTTTTAATGTGAAAGAAAAATAATAAAGACGAGGGAATGATGAAGCTTAAGGAAAGAAAAACAGTTCGAATGATTTAAAAGTGCGGTGGGGGAAGATGCATGTTTACAGTGCCATGGCATGTGGTTAGAGATGATTGAAAAGTAGAATATGGTGGTGTTAAGCGGTCACGGTGAGGGTCAGGTTCGATTTCGAACTATAGAAAAAAAATGCGAACAGAAAAGGAGAGGTTCAGCGGGTCTTGTTGGGGAAAATATAATATATATAAAAGGAGGTGGGATGTGTGGTGGAGAATGGCGCACGGGCACACACAGGTGCTACAATGAAGTGATGTGGTGGAATTTTCGAAAGGGGAAGAGGTGCAGTTTAAACAAAAAGGGTGGCACGCATTTACATGAAAAATAGAGGACTGAAAATGCAAGGGTGGAGCGGCTAGGATGAGAACACGTGGAAGTGTCTAAAATGTGGAGCTGTATACATTAAAAAGAAAAGACAAAAGGAGAGAGTGGCATAGAAGTAACGAGAAACAAAGAAGTGGCAACGGTATGTGCAAGTGGGATGCAACGAAGAACAGTGCGTTCATACGAGGTGATGGGTTCTTATGGGGGATGACATGGCGTATGGAGTTGAACGGAATAGGAGGAGGAATTAGACAAACGAAGGATGCCATATTTTGGTCAATTAATCATAGTAATCAACTTTTAATTGACAAGGAATTACTAATAACATGTTAATTAAATTCATTTAAAAACTTATGATGTAATATCCTTTTGTTCGGAAAAAAAGGCATCAAAAGGGCAGTGCAATTGGAGTTGAGGAAACCTGTAGGGGAGAAGACACATATTTCTTGCTGACGCGGACAATGCTTTTATCAAGGTAATAAAGTAAATTAATTAAATTTTAAAAATTAGTTTTAATAATCAAATATATATATATATATATATGTAAATGGTTGTAACCTATGCATACAATAGCAGAATTGCATAAAAACTAGGTTCGTTGGATTCGCAGCGACGGTGGCTACACGCACAGACTGGTTTGGTCAGAAACAGAGATAATTAGAATTTCATATAATTTTAAACGCTGTTTAAAATTTATGAAACGACGCTGAGATCATCAACTGAAAATAAGAGGTGAGTTAATTCTCACACATTTTTGAAATACTAGGATGTGCTAATTTCATATAATTAGATAAAATTATTGATAATTGGTTGATTGGTCGAATTGGATGCCTGGTTGATTTTAATGGTTGACGTAAATTACATTATCGTCATTTTTATTTCTATCTTATATGCTGTTATAATAAACTGTGATGCAGGGAAGAACAGGTAGGAGGAATCAAACTGGATTCCTCAAATATTAGTATGCTGTTATTTCATATTTTATATGAACTGTTTAAAACCCGTTGACTTTAAAACCCTGTTGGTTGTTGATTATGATTGAACTTTGAATCAATATATAGTATTAATTGCAGAATAAATAGCAGATGGCCCAGATATGCACTGTTTTATAAAGACCGATTCATCGTCAGGTGAATCGCTAGAAATGAAGTTATAGAATTTATTTTATAATCGAATATAGATTTTTAAATATATTATTTTAAATAAAGTTTTAAAAAAAGAATAAACCAACCACATATATACATTGATTTGTTTAACCAAATTCTACCGTGTGCGAAGCACGTGCTTATTAAGTGATTTGTAAACAATTGTATTTAGCTAATTCAAGGGACCAGAATTAACATAACAATTAGAATGGGTTTATATTGATATTGATTTAATAAAAATCAAATTGAGTAGAATTATTTAGATTTATTAATTATTAATTTATTTAAATAAGAAAGATCAATAACAATTTACTAACGGGTTAGTCATATTTAGAGTTAAACAAGTTAACGGTGTTAATTGAAATTGTTTATTTAATTAGTTCATTAATTAGTTAATGGTTAAGTAACGCAGATTTATTTTAACAAATGTTGAAATGTGATTATTAGTCGTTTAATAATAATCGAAGTGATAATGTGGAATGTAATGTATAGTAAGGAAAGTTT
This sequence comes from Allium sativum, assembly GCA_030737875.1. Taxonomy (NCBI): domain Eukaryota; kingdom Viridiplantae; phylum Streptophyta; class Magnoliopsida; order Asparagales; family Amaryllidaceae; genus Allium; species Allium sativum. Next base: position 44,480,489 of record CM060913.1, read on the forward strand.
GTGAAGTTTAAAATCGTATTTATAATTAATAAAGCGATTTAACAATTACAATGTGGAATCGAAGTTTTAACTTGACTCTTACTGAATTATATTTAATTGGATTCCATAAATCCAAGTTATACGGAGTTATAAAACCCAAGTTCATTTGAATATATATAAACGGAACGAGTTATTCGAAGCGACATTTGAGTAAAGTAAAAGCCAAGATTGAAATAAAGAATTAGAGCTTAACTGGGAATCATATGGGATAATTGATTTTCTGAGTATTGATCTGATGTTGGTTTCGGCCTTCGGGGTTAATACTTAGAGAATTATTTCTTGATTGATTTACGAGAAGGTACTAGTGGAGATATGAAATGGGAAATCAAACGTAAACCCAAGGTTGAGTTAGAGTAGTTAAACGAGATAAGTTATAAAGATGCAATATAGAAGAGATGATATTTCACCAAGATGGAATTAAAATGGGATTCGATTTGATATCGGGAATGAGTATCGATTTCTGTATTACAACTGATATCTATCTTAGGATAAGAACGTTGTTGATCAAGGTCTGAGAGGTAATTAAAATACCCTAACTTGAACAACTTCAGGACTATCAGAGGATGATATCAGTCGTAATGGTGAAGGCTTTAGAGTAAATTATTTTGGGAAAATAATAGTGTAACGTTATTTGAAGGATTTGGGAATTTATATAACGAGATTCTGAAATAAAAGAAACAAAAAGGGCTTGATGGTATGGAATGGTATTCCCATAATAAAAGAAATAAAAAGGAGATTGGTGTAAATATAACGGTATTTTCAAAGTTATGAAATAAGATTTAAATGGGATTGTTCTAAAAGGATGAGTGGTGACTTTGGTATTCAAATAACGAAGCCAAAGAAGATGTCATAATGATTTGTTTTACGAACGATAAGTTAAATTGATAAGATAATAAGAAATGTTATAGCAATGTTTTGAAAGGTTAGTTGAAAGTTAAATTGGACATGATTTTAAGATATTTTCTAGGTATATAGTAAAAAGGATTTGAGAATTTTAACATATTTAAACCAATATATTTTTGGGTATTTCAACAAATATAGTATTTTTAAAATGGCCAAGTGATGCTGTGAAATAAACCAATAGATCTGTTTCTTTTTACGGTTGTTTATTTTGATAGTTAAATAACCGACTATCAAAATCTGACCCAACGTTATTGGTATGGAAAGACCGAGATCGAATTTATATTCGAAAATCATTACAACCAATAAATATGAATACGTCGAAGATGTTGATCGAGATGGAGCAATTGAAGACCGTAAATCTTCATGAGCGGAAGAACTATTGTTAAACACCTCTGGCTGATCCCCAGAGTTAACGATGATTCTATCGTGATTGGAATCTACGGATTGCAAGGACTACTCGCTACTGATCTATAGGGTGATTCCTAGGATGTGGTAGGAGGGTGCCTTCGGTGCATCCTGTTCCTGGATAACTTGTATGGGTGATGTAGGATTCAAAAGCAAGTGGTGGTCAGATGTCCAAAAGTCGATTATAACCTCAAGCCTCATAACTGGGAAATGACAAAAATCGGGCAGGCAACATGGTATGTGGGTCGCCCCCATTAGGGTGTATTGTCACCATCCAGAGAATATACATATTTATTACTTCTTTCATTTCTATATCTTCCGAGAAAACGGTAGCTGCGCAGCCATGAGGTGACAATATATTCGATAAACTCAGGAGAAATGAGTGGTCGGTCATGTGTGGGCCTGGTTGCAAGACGTTCTTGTTGAACCCAGTGTATTCGCCTCTAGAGACACACTATCGGTAGGTGGTCCTATACCTTGTCATAATCAGAATCCAATCTCCAATAAGCGCTTGTGGTTTTGATTATATACTATATATGTGGAGCGTGAGATGCAAGCGTTCTACTAGATTCTATTTACTTGTATTTAGACATTATTATAATATCAGAATAAGATATTGATTCCAAAATGTTTTGGGTTATAGTAAGGTAAAAACCGTCCGTATTTATGTGTGGGTTGGTCTTACTATTATCCTCTTATTTCAAAAAGGATTTCAATGTTAAACAAGTTGTTGTGCTATGAATTTATCACTGAAAGTATTCCAGACTGATCCGGGTGAATTTTGTTTTAAATCAAATGTGCTCGGGTTAGACCGAGTATATTTCCAGGTTAGGTATCTCTTGGAGCATCAGATAAGGAGGTGACGTCGAGACGTATTCCATATATACTGGTACTAGTTTATTTCCACTGTGTTGTATTGATCTGAATGTATACTTTGATTTTTTTTTTAATCATATATCTACAATCCCTTTTGTATAAAGTATTGTTGATTATTATACTGTGTCCATTCCACTGTGAGACTCTGATCTTCTTATTCTTCTATTCTAATATTTCCTTCTTTCTTCTCTCACCCTCTAACTTCTTTCTATTAGCTTTCTGGGTTTCAACACTGGAGATTCAGACACGAGATGTATTAGTTTCTGGATTCAAGTGTCGAAATTTCCTGGGTCGCTACACATCCCCTCTAACTCACTTAACCCCTCCTCACTACCCATCCAATTTTACTTAACCCTAACTTATGTCCATATTCATATTAAATTAGGTTAAGTAATCCATTTCTTTACCATGTCCAATTATGGTTATAATGGGCTAGACCTCCCACATTAGGCCTACAACGTGTGGATGCTGGATATGTCGGTCGGGTCCGGGAAGACTTATTCCACAGTTGGGCCTAACCTCGTGTCTTAGCCTGATCGTATTTGCATACTTAGACCTCCCACATTAGGTTCAACAGTAGTGGCTGCTAGATATGTCGGTCGGGTCCGGGCAGTCTTCCGCCACTAATGTAACCTAACCTCGTGTCATAAGTACAATTAAAATTCTTAATTTTAATTACTAACATTCCGTTTTTAATTAATTTAGCAATTAATTAATCCTTTCCTTTTATAGGTGTCAATACCTATTTTGCAACAATAATTTGAATTACATATCCATAACATATTCAAATTATGCCATTTTTATCCAACTTTTCCTATGTCATTATAGGTAATCAATTCTATGTTTCCCCATTTGAATTATATGCTCATTTCATACAAATATTATATAAATTATTCCAATTACAAATTCCCTTTATCCCCGTTCCTAACTAACGTATTCACACGTATTTTGGCGGCAACGAGGCTATAAAATAGCCTCATCATAACAATAAAAAGGGAACATGATAAGGGTGATAGTTCAACATGTTTTGGCATAAATATTAACATAACTGGCATAGTAACTAAGTGAATGGACATGTGATAATTATCATAATAAAGTGGACATTAAATTAATAACTTGTGTTTAGGCAAGCATAATGAGATCTAGATTCAATATTAGGTTTCCAATTACCTAAATCTAGCATAGACAGGGTGGCATAATAACAAGTTTAGATTCACATGTCAAGTTTACCACATATACCAAGGTGTCATAATATAGCAAATGAAAGGTGATTAATACCAAAATCTAGATCCAAGTAATGTCAAATTAATGGATGTACAATCATCCTAACATGGTTACAAATCAATGTTCATATAAACGTCATATTGAATCACCATATTCAGATCTAGAAAGTTAGATCTGTATTAACAAGTTCATATGTACCACAATATAATTGTAATTCAAGATTCACATAGGAAACATAGTAGATTGTCCATATATTAGATCTAAAGGAAATGACATAGTATGCTTGCATAAGTTCACGATTTACAGCATATACCCAATTCATAGTCTACCACAATTCGCATTAATCTATTTAAACCTAAAAGTGACTAGAACTCACAGAAAAAGAATGGATCTTGGATTCTGGGATTTGATTTCTGAATTTGTTAAGCTTAACCCTTGATGTAGACTTTGAATTTTATCTTCTAGCTTGAATTTGATTTGTTATGGTGGAGGCCAGGCTAGTTTAGGATGCAGCAACATATAGGCTCATGAATGAATTTAGCTCAGATTAGGGTTTAGGTTAGATGTGATTATATAGTGGTATAGGATTAGTTAGAGCTTTTAGATTAACTAGGAGATCATTTAAACCCTTCAAACCAAAAGACACTTCATCAGGCCAATCAGAAGAGGCCACATATGCCTTAATCCATCAAAAATCGTCATTGACCAACAAAAACGCGCCATGTGTGCAACATTATGCGCAGCAACAAGGGTGTTGTCACCCACATGTCATATATATATATATATATATATATATATCTTTTCAATTATCTTTCCAATTAACCCTTTTCACGCTAAACCGCTTTTTGAACTGCGTTCACACTAAGCCACTTTTTTAGCCATTCCCCTAAAACAAAAATATGACGCTCGTGGGGATCGAACTCTGTACCTCTTGTATACAAGTCACATGCTTTAACCAAATGAGCCACTAAGTCTTTTGTTTACAAACCTTAGAACAATGCTAAACATTATTCTTTTTCTCATTCCTCTTTTTCATGTTTTGCTGCAATATTTAATTTAAAGATATCTTCTTCATTTTAAATTAGTTTTCTACAAACTATAGGTCTAAATTGACTAGAAAATCACCACGAATGCAATGATGCTAATTTCATGACCAAATTCTGGAGGCTCTTCAAATTCTCCTTTTTTTAAAATGTTTGCATGCATTTCTTTGCATTTCATGTATTGCATGTAATTTCTTTTATTTATCTTTTTCTTCGTTTCACTGCATTAACTTATTATATGCAATTTTATTGTCACTATTTAATTTTTCTCTCAAATATATCTATGCATACAATATATATACATATTTTCACATTTTTAATTTAATTAAAAATGCGAGGTGTTACAATCAGTATGATGGAGTTTTATGCAGGACGGTGTGAAAACAGAAGGTGAACTTGTAGGCAGGTAAAGATGTCAGTTGTCTGGTACCTTCTACCAAATCTACAAATATGAGTATTTTCTACCTGATAGGGTAGGAGGAACATCTTCATTTTCTATGCTATCTGTATCCAATAATCTGGAGCCACCACTTGTCATTCTGTAATGGACAAATTTCAAAGTAATGAACAAGCATGCAAATATATGTGTATATGGATTGAATATTACATCCTTAGCTTATATGTTTATATGGACGGAATGTCTCATTCTTAACTTATATAGTTATATGTTTAAATAGTGGGTGTGTGATGTATATCAAAGCATGAATGCATATGTTGGTACAAAACTGTAGGTAAATGTTCCAAAACATGGTCTCGGTCATAATAGAGTTCAAAATATAAATCCAAATTGAATATTCAGTCCGTACGTAATAGCGTTCAAAACATGGTTCACATCGTACGTAGTAGGAAACATGAAAGAGAATAGAGTAAAATCAAGTGCGGCAAGTCGAAAAGGGTACATATGCAAAAGAAAACGGACGCAAAACATTTAATAGGCGAATGCAAATGAAAAAATAAAATAGCAAACACAACTATCCACAAAATAACTCAACGGATACAGCCTTGATTCAGCCGTTTTAGCTCACTGACTTACTGTCAACCACTTATATATCTTTATATAGCAATTATTAACAATGTTTTCTTTATTCATATTTAATGTTTAACTAATTTAATAGTTGCTTGAAAGGATAGCTCATCTATCGATGTATGAGGCCAATTCATCATTCTAAATGCAGCCTTCCAACTATACATGCACCTAAAACTTTACAGTTTTCATGGGTTATGTTCTCTCAACATGTTCTCATATGATCTGTTAACAAGTCAAACTTTTTTCAAGTCATTAGTGGAATTTCATTGGACGTCTTCAACAACTGCATGAACTAAAACGACAAAATTTTTATCCATGCGTAATATTATTTGAGTTAAAACCAAAATATAGATTTTTTTTTTAATGACATTAACAAATCAAGTGCAAGAACGAACTTAGAAAGCATTTGGGGAATTTTTAAATGGTAATAGCTGAACCTGCACTCAGTAACCCATTATGCACAATTCATAAAACAAACATAAAATACAAGTTCATCTATGACAAAATTCATGAGGGAATCAATGACAGCAGAAGATATTGTGAAGAAGAAATCAATTTTATTGCAAATGAATTGTAAAGCAATAGATAGTTTGTATATACATTCGGTCATGTATTTATAACAGTAAATACATGACCGATGAGATAAAATTCGTGACACACAGGCCCACTATAATGAGTACACACAAGAATTACAATTGTCAACTTTTGGCTCATGTGAAATGCACATGAGATGCTCCACATATATATTATCTCATTCAAGCCGATATGCAGATTATTTGCCACTTCTAACATCCCCTCTCAAACCGTAGGGTTTCTTGGAAACCCTTGGTTTGCTTCCGATCAAATTCGATGTTTGAATCTTCAAATTGGCATAGTAATTAGCTTTAGGAGTGCAATTAGAAGCCAACTCCGTCTTTTTGCTCAGTTGATTTGAGGTGATGCTGCTGAATCATTGAGCTCGATAATGTTCACGTCAGATCTAAATCTCTTGAAGTTAGCAGAAGAAACTGCCTTTGTTAGTACATCTGCGCGTTGGTAAGTGTCAGGTATATGTTGCACCTTTAGATATCCCCTTTGTACTAATTCACGAACGAAGTATAAGTCAAGATCTATGTTCTTTGTTCTAGCATGTTGTATCGGATCTTCAGATATGTGTACGGTTTTTTTATCAAACCATACTATTGGATTACTGTTACTTTCCAATTTAAGTTCACTTAGAAGTGACAGTAACCATTTGATCTATGTTGTAGTGTTAGCTACACTCCCGTATTCGGCCTCAGTGCTAGATCTGGAGATAGTTGGTTGCTTTTTTGAAAACCATGAGATTAAACTTTCTCTAATATAGATGCAGTAACATGTAGTTGATCCTCTGTCATTAGGATCTGATGTCCAATCAACATCAGCTGTAACAACCCACATTTTATGTATCGGAAGATCATAAAATAATTTTATTTTATTCCCTGAGGGTTGGATCATTCTCATCTTTTGGTATGTTGCTTATGGGGATGTGTGACATGTCCATAATTTTTACCGATTTTGTTTGTGACCATTTTGCCCCTGTCAGTCTTGCACTGGGCATAACTTTTGACTCAGGTCGAATCAGAGGGTGAGACCTGTGCCATTGGAAAGGAATTGATGATTCCCTTTCCGTAGAGTGGTTACATTAAGGATTTGGTTCAGCGGTTTGGGAGAAATCGCTGTTTTAAGGTTTTTCAGTTGGCTGTTCAGGTTTTGGAAGGCTAATGGGCTGATTTGGAGAAGGCCCATTAGAGGGTGGGTGGAGACTATAAATAGGGGGTAAGGGTATGGAGAAAGGTTGGCATTTTCCATTCTCTTATGGGGAGGCTTTGATCTCCTTCTTCCTCTAACATCTTTCCACCATTAAAATTCCAAAATCTAAGGAGGGAAATCGAAGATCTACACCATAAGAGGCTAGATCTACATCGTCTCAAGGGCGAATTCATCGGATTGAAGAGTTTGATTCGAAGTGTTCGCTGTCCGGATTGCGTTTTCATTGCTTTTGCTTAGATTTGGATAATTGGTGAGTGATTTACATCTCTCATTCGGATTCATGCAAGTATATGGGTTTTAGGATGTTAATTTCATCATTTCCATGTTATTTTCCTTAGATCCACACCATGCTAAGTCCATTTTATATATGAATCACCTTAGGATCTGATATAGATAATTTAAATGGTTAATTTTATGATTTTTCTCAAGAATATGCAAGTTAGATCCGTTTTTATGTTCATATGATTCACTTATCATGTTTTGGGAAATTTATGTGTTTTGATGGAAATTGTTAGATTGATGATATTGTTGGTTGCATAACATGTTTGTGATTGCGTTTGGATGAATCGGATAAGCTGGTTTCGTCGGATTCGTCGTTTGGCGAAGTTTTGGTCGAAATCGGAGTCGAATTGGAGATGTGCAGGTTTCTGGTCGTCCTGGAGTTGGTCGGTTCGGTCTGGAATGAGGTGGTCGGTCATAGTATGGCTTGGGAAGCAAGTCAGGGAGCTGGTCGGTTTAAGCTGGTCGGTACAGAAGGAGCAGAAGTGTTTCTGGTCGGTTTCAGATGGTGGCATTCTGGTCGGTTTCAGATGGGGGCATTCTGGTTGGTTTTTACTGGAAGCAAAACCTGGTCGCTCTGAAGGAGCTGGTCGGTCAGGTGGAGCAAAATCTGGTCGATCTTGACGGGGTCGATCCAAAGCTGGTCGGTCCCAAGGAGGTCGAGTCGATCCAAAGCTGCAAGGAGGTCGAGTCGATCCAAAGCTGAATGGAGGCGGGTCGTTCTGGAGCAAGGCTGGTCGGTTTTTGGCGGGTCGTTCTGGAGCAAGGCTGGTCGGTTTTTGGCTGGTCATTCTGGAGCAAGGTTCTGGTCGGTTTTGGCAGAGTCGTTTTCTGAAAAAGTACGTTTTCGGGTACGACTCGGGTACGAACCAAAAAGGTCTGAAAAAAATATTTTTCGGGGGCAACCCCCCGAACCCTAGCTGCAGCGCCGTGATGTGTTTTGGTTCGGTGATGGCGTGACTTCGAGGTGATTCAAGTAGGAAGACTCGAAGTGATGAATGTGTTCGTTGATCAAGGTGGAACAACGAATGCGGAGACAACTCAAAGGTCGTGAGTTGGTGGATAATGGCTGCTCGAGAAGGTTGCTTGAGCTATGAAACATCGTCAAGGTTGGACGATTAGAGATGCGAAGGCCGAGAAGTCATCGTTGTCGTAAGTTCTAGCATGCTCAAAGCAGGGGTACGATGGGTATCGTTGAAAGGCCCAAAAGACCGGTTCTTGGTCGAGTACCCTGGGTCTTTCTGGTTGGGGAAAGGCCTAGTGTCAAGGTTGGACATTGCCAAGGTTGGGCATATGGAGTTCATGCTAGAACTGGGGTTATCATTAGCCCTTGACGTATGGCAAGGTTGGCCGTCATACGATAATGATGGTTTCGAAGCAGGATTGGCAGTGATAGCCAGAGTCAGTCATGGATGATTAGTTGTTCTGTTTGTACTATCTCACATAGATTATCCAAAGTCGAGGGAGACGTTCTTTGGGTGCTTAAGTGATATTGGTCTAGGCCTCTGGCGAGAGTACTTGAGGAATGTTAAACTCGATTAGGGTTGTCTGCGTGAGACTTATCTGGATGTCATGTGTGTTTTCTATGATTGAATGGGTGTTCTGATTTCTATGGATGAATGGTTGAAATGCTTGTTGTAAAGGCTATCACTGTCCGATGTGGGGAAGACAAGGATGAGTTCTTCTCTGGTGTTGTGGGTAGATAAGTTTTTCATTTACCCATTCTCATATACTTTCTTATTGAAGTTTGTTAGCTGTTTTATCGCTCACTAAGACTATTGTCTGACTCAAGGTTTTATGTCTCCTCTTATTACCTTGGGCTGTTCATCCGGTTGTGGATGGGCAGACTAAGTAGCAGGTTACAGGTAATGGAGCTTAGTGATACGAGGAAGCTGAGCGATGACGAGCCGGAGGCTAGTGTACCAGTTTATTCTATCTAGTATTTCTGTTTCCGCTGTTTGAGTTGCTTGAGAGTTGTAGTGAGGCCTTATGTACAAACTTGGATATCAGTTGGATAATCTTTCTGGATGTTGAAAGAGTTTCAAAAGTTTTCTATATGATACCTCATTACTATCACCTGTTGTATATGTTCTATTATATTTTATCCTTGCGCTGTGAGTTCTACGACAGGTTTCGATGTGTTCACTTACTATGATGATCGTCCATAGCAGCCTGGCACGCCTTTCAGCGCATTATTCCTCTTGTTTAGTGCGGGGGTTATGGGCGGTCGTCACATCAGCATAGCCATTTATGTTGAGTGACTTCCCCAGTCTTTAACGCTAGGCCATAGTTCATAGTTCCTTTAAGGTATTTCAGAATCCTTTTAACAGCTTTCCAGTGTACGCCTAGTAGTGTCTGCATAAATTGAAAAACTTTATTAACACTGTATATAATATCAAGGCATGTTATGGTTGCGTACTGTAGTGCACCTATAACACACCTATATTGTTTTATATTAAATATAGTTTCACCCTGTTTTTAGAGTAGTGTTGATTGCTGATCATTGGTGTAAGTTGTGCTTTAGCATTTTCCATCTTGGCTTTGATGAGTAGGTATGAAATGGACTTTCTTTGACTTAAAATTAGTTCTGTATTTGACTTTCTTTTTTACTTCTATTCCAAGAAAGTATGTAAATTCCCCAAATCCTGGATGAAAATTGTTGATTTACTTAGACAGTGAGCCTTTGCATTTCATCGATGCTGCTACCTGTAACAACGAGATTATCAACATAAATTGATATATAAGTTGTTGAGTCGCTGGTTATTTTAGTAAACATGCAATTGTCTGATTTGGTAGACTTGTAACCAAGTTGCATCAATGCACTTTTTAATTAGTCTAGACCAAACTCATGGAGCCTGTTTAAGGGTATAAATTGCCTTGTTTAGCTTACACACATAATTTGAATTTTGTGTATAGCCTTGTGGATGCTGCATACAGATCTCTTCTTTTAAAATGCCATTCAGAGAGGCATTCTTGTAATCCAGATGTTTAATTTGCCAATTTTTATGAAGAGCAAAAAGGTGGTGCCTGGCGCAACGGTAAGGTTACCCGGCTGGTAATCTGGAGCGCGCAGGTTTGAGTCCCGGCCTCTTCACGTTTGTGAGGGGAAGGTTGTGCACACTAATCAACCACCCGTAGAGCCTGGAAAGCCATGAGAATCGCACCAGAATGGGATGCTGAATTGGGAAGTCCTCTCGCATTTGAGTACGTGAGCCTTTGGCACTGGGTATCCACCTTTTATGAAGAGAAATAGTAAGTACAAGTCTTATTGTGGTAGGTTTTACAACAGGAGAGAAAGTTTGATTGAAATCAAACCCATATTCCTGAGTAAATCCCTTTACCACCAATCTGGCTTTATACTTATATATTATGCCATCTGGATTCTTTTTTAATCTATAGGTCCATTTGCAACCCACAATATTTGTATTTGGTTGTGCTTTAACAAGACTCTATGTCTATTGTTGATGAGAGCATTATATTCATTGTCCATGGCATTTCTCTAGTGCTTTCTTTTGATAGTTTGATCATAAGATTCTGATTCATCTATTTCAGATGTAGTTGTAAAAACTTTTGGCTTCAAAATGCCACTTTTGGATCTTGTTATCATACGATGGCCAGTGTTGGTATGTGAGGCTCAGGTGGTTGACTTTGTTCAGTTGAACTTGATGCACTTTGTCTTTTAGCACTTTGATTATTTGTTGCAGAGTTATTTCTAACTTGTGTTAGCTCACTTGAATTTTCAGGACTCTTGATGGTGTGGCTAGTTGGTTCAGCAGATTTATCGTCTTCAAAATTTAAAGGTAACGTGTCTTGATCATTAACATCCTCAATTTCCTTTGAGTAACTCCATACATCTGCACATTGGGGTATAGCAGGTATAGAATTCTTTGCATTTTAAACTTTATTGGTTGTGCTGGTCTCTTTAGACTTGAAAGGGAATACTTTTTCATTAAAAATAACATGCCTATTGATGTATATCCTTCATGTACTATCAATACACTTAAAACCTTTTTGATTAGTGGCATAACCAATAAAAGTACATGGTGTGGACCTGTAATTCAGTTTATTGTTGTTATAAGGTCTTAACCAAGGGTAGCATAAACACCCAAATGCTTTCAATTCTTTGTAATCTGGCTTAAACACCTTGCAGCTTTTCTAATGGAGATAAATTATCAAGAATTTTAGTTGGTTGCCTATTAATTAAATAAACGACGGTATTAAAGGTCTTTGACCAAAATTTAATAGGCAAACTAGCTTGAGCTAAAAGTGGTAAGCCACTTTCAACTATGTGCCCATGTTTCCTCTCAACTAATCCATTTTGCTTAGAGGTATATGGGCAGGTTACTCTGTGAAAACGACCCTTATTATAAAAGTAAGTAGATAGTGGTTTAAATTCACTGCCTCAATCACTTTGAACAATTTTGACAGATTTATTAACCTACTTTTCCACCATATTAATAAAATTGATAATTGCATTGCATGTATCAGATTTATTTTTTAGAAAATAAATACATGTATGGTACATGCATCAACAAAAGAAACATAATATTTGTAACCAAAGTTTGAGAATACAGAGGATAGACCCCGCAGATCTACAACAACTAACTGTATTGGTTTAGAGTCCATAATTTTAGAATTATTGAATGGTAATCTGTGACTCTTTCCTAGTTGGCAATGTTCAAATATATATGGCAAGTCAATATAATCAGTATCGGTATGAGTTTCAGATAAAACATGCTTTACAACGTTAACACTAGGATGTCCAAGTTTACAATGCCAAATATCAAAACACTTTGGGATTTATCATCATTGCTCGTATGAGTCAAATTACACATATTTTTAGGTTTATCATCAATGTGGCAATTAACATAATTTAACTTGTATAGCCATTTGCTAACATCACCCTATAAAAGAACATCTCTAGTTAGAATATCTTTAATGAGGCAGTAATTTGGGTAAAATTCAAAGAAAACATTATTATCTCTTGCAAATTGAGATACACTGACTAAATTCTTTTTAATTTTTGGTACTCTCAGCATATTTTGCAAAAAAACCCTTTCTAGCCATCTATATATGCATTGACAACATGAGTAATATTAATGCATTTACCATTACCCATAGATAGTGAATGCTTTCCTTTGTACTCCTTGTTTCCTAACTTTAGGTTTTTAAGATTATTGGTTAAGTGATTTGTAGCATCAGTGTCAAGATACCAAGCATCATCGTTAATTTGGTCACTCCTGATAGTTTCATTGCCCTTGTTAGCTTCAGATTGATAATTGCTTTCATTCTAAACACTGGCAAGATTGGCAGTGGGATTATTGCCCTTTTGATTTTGATTAGGCATATAATTTGAGTTAAATCTGAAATAACACATCATGGTTGTATGGCCTATCTTTTTACATATTTGACACTTGGGTTTTTTGTTACCCCATATGCCTTTGCCACTGTTAGAGTTGCTTCCCCTCTAAAATTGGTTGTCACCTTTGTTGTTATTTTGGTTATTCTTGAACCCAGTAGATAAGTTTGCTAAGAAATCTGGTTCTTATATTTTCTTGTTACTTATTCTTGCTTCATGTGACAAAGGAAATGCATGAACTTCATCTAAAGGTGGAATAATCTTTTTAGTAGTAATAGCACCAACAATTGGTTCAAACTCCTCATTGAGACCATTCATTAGAATTAGTACATGTTCAGATTCAGGTATGCCATTTCCTGTAGCAGCAAGAGAGTCACAAATGCTTTTTACCTTTGCTATATATTCTCTGACATTCATGTTATTCATTCTGACATTATACAATTGCCTTTTAAAGTTTAAAACCTTTGTTATTGACTGATTGAAAAAGTTCTTTTCAACCATGACCCATATTTCATTAGATGTTTTACATCCTAACACTTGGGGTACAAGATTTGCACTAATAAATGATAGTAATCATGAGCATATTAACTTGTCTTGTCTGATGAATTTGGTATATTCTTCATTTGTAACAGTTATGTTGTCTTTATCAGTGACAAATCTTTGTGGAGATGCAATTGTTTCAAGAACAAAACCTTCCAGTCCATAGCCATAGATTGCGGTTTCAAGTTGAAACTCGAGAGAAAAATTGTCCTCTTCGAGATGAATGTTGATAAGCTGGCTTTGAGGACTCACAACTGTTTTCATCAGTTGTTGTATTGCAAAGAGAGATTCAATACAGCTATCAGCAGTGCTTGATGGTGTAGATGATTCAGTGGTTTCAACCATGATGAAAGGAACATATTACAGTGATCAGAGACAAAAGAAAAAGGATACTTCTCGCAAAAGAGAACTAAAAGGTGATCAAATCGGAGATTCAAGACAAAAACAGGTATGTAGCAATCAGTGAGATCACTAGTGATGAAATTATTCTAAAGTGGTTTCCTGGTATGGCTCTTAACTGTTTTACTTGATGAATTTCTTAATTCTTGATCTTTCATTTCTGGATTTCTGATGCTCAAATAAGGGTAGCTCGGTGAAGAATGATGCAGCCTACCAAAAAGATACTGGCATGGCACATTCAGATCCGAGACTCCCTTTTGATTTCTCAAACGATGAGAAAATTCTGATGAGAAATCGATACAAAAATGATGAGAATACTCTGATGTTTATCAATGATCATATAATGATCTAATTGTGGTTAAGCTGAGGTTTTAGGCTTCGATACCATGATAAAATTCATGAGAGAGTTAATGGCAACAAAAGATATTGTGGAGAAGAAATCAATTATATTGCAAGTGAATTGTAAAGCAAAAGATGATTTGTATGTACATTCGGTCATGTATTTATAACAATAAATACATGATCGTCAGGATAAAATATGTGGTACACAGGCTCACTACAATGAGCACACGCAAGAATTACAATCGTTAACTTTTGGCTCATGTGAAATGTACATGAGATGCTCCTGATATATATTATCTCATTTAAGCCGATATGCAGTTTATTTGCCACTTCTAACACTAAATCAAACATACAATAATGGAAGAAATACATATGTCAAATAGTAAACAGTATAAAATAAATAATACCAATAGAATTTACAGTGAATGATAAATGAAAACAGTTAGAGAACAAACGTGAGTCAAAATTATGAGAAGTTTGTTCACCTTAAGGTGAACAAAACACTAATTTTGATTGGATGAAAGCAGTGAGTCTCATATGTAACTCCCTAAATTCCACCAATAATAGCCGTGTTTAATTCACTTTAAGGTGAACAAACTCATACTCCAAAATTCTATAAGATGTTATAGGCGGCAGTCTCTATGACAATCTGCAAATTTAAACTAAATCGATCATTGGATTAATTAAAAATAACTGAGTTAGTTCAACATACATATGAACCATTATGTACATTTCTTCATAAGCATATTGGAATCTCTTCTATGACTGCTATGTTTGTGGACTAAATCAATGCAATAAGAGATGCAACAGTATACACAATCTCTTAACAATGTTAGGTCAGGTAACTAATAAAGTGTCAAATTAGGTAGGTTTACAAATAAAGTGTCCAACATGCCACAAATTAATTGGACATCTTACAAATACATGTTGTCAGGTCAAGTAGGTTTACAAATACATGTTGTTAGGTCAGGTAGGTTTACAAATAAAGTGTCACGTCAGGTAAACATACATCTTCCAACCAGCCTCTCAACCAATGTCAGGTAAATTTGGTTTGTTCAATGGGTCTGACAACAGAGTGCGAGTTTGTTCACCTAATTTTAACTAAGGTGAACATAATGGTGTTAGTGGTTTGGGGCTGTAATTGAATCACAGAAATTCGTGGACCAGTCATTTCCCCACACTACTAACAACCGTTAGTGGTGTTAGAGCATCTCCAACCCTCCTTAGATTTTAATGTAAAGTCTTTTACACATCAACAATTTTGTATTACATTAGAAAAACAATCTCCAATGGTAATGTTATTGAAGCGACTCGAACTTCCCCGTAAAGGAAAGCCCGGACTGAGTTGAGAACACGACAAATCAGCACACAAACAGAAGAACATTTCACTGCTTATTACAACAATTTACATCAGAGTACAAGAATATACAGAGCATGAACAAATAATATACATTTGATAAATATCATAGATTTACAAATTACAATGCAGCAGAAAATAATACAAAACACAATTGAAAGAGATAGATGGATACAGAGCTTTCCGAATATCATTTCAGCTATAAACCAGGATCCTGTGAATATAAATCTGCAAAACCAAAACAACTAGCTACCCTTGTGGAAAATAGGGGCACCCAAAGTTTAGGTTAAAACAATAAACTCCAGGTCAGTCATGTGACTGGTGTGAGAACTAAAACAGTTATTTAAAACTTTACTTTCAAATGGAGTAAATCAATGGACCACTCCGTATAACATGGAACGGGTTTCCTCCCAAGAATACTAGTGCATAAAATAAACAACGCAATGCTTTTTGGAAAAAATGAAGCTATTATAAGACTCAGGTCCCATCACACAATGCAACGCAAGCCGGAAGATAGAGTTTTACCTTATAATAGCCAAACATGCTTGGTACATTCAAAACAAATCATTTTGATACTATTATAGTGTAAAGTGTATGAAAACAACTTCAAATATAAATGTATCAATCATAGACGGTATAGTATTCCATGCTACTATGTCGCCACTACTAGGCTCTACAATTGAAACTGAAATGTCACATACTTGAAATTGGATTTCCGTCATGAGTCAAGGTAAGGGATGTACTCCTCGCCGGCTTCGAGACACTCTAGCAAATGCCTTAGGATCTCCCACAGTAGACCTTTGGATTTTGCAAGGCTGGTCCTCTCGTACGTTTGAGGATTAGTATTCTTTAACACACGTTTCCCCGCCCTATAGGGCGTAATTGAGCCAGATGACTCAATATCCGTTGGCTCCGTAGTAACCGATATATCCGAGGCGCCTCGCATTCCAACAACCACATAGGTAAAAATATAAAAATGTTTGGGCTTGCAAAACCCTAACACCACCCATAGCTAGAAAGAAACGTCATGTCCTCCTTGGGTCCCTTATCCCGTTTTTTACTTAAACCAAGGTGTGAGGCTGCGAATTAACGCTATACACAAAGCTATGCTATATTAAAGCAGTGCTTTGATCATCAACCACAAGACTCTGCTTTTCAACAGAAGCCTTAATCATTTGCATCTCAGCATGCCACATAGGTAATTCACGCCATGCGACTAATGTTTATCGATATATAACCTCTGAGCTCATACGTCTCAGAGAAGGGTGTTAAGCAAGAGAATAAATTCTCCATCGCCAAACAGATATAAATTTAATAGAGATCAATCAACATAGAGTAAAATCCAATGTCAGACGCACATCCATTTACAAGTTCGTTCTGGGTCTGAATGAAACCGAAGGCACCATATTCCTCGTCCCGTATGTCAAATACAGGAGAAAGCTCCTCGCATATCCGGTCGATCTCCAAGTACGTCTGGACGATCACCACTTATTACCTTGTCTTAGGTGCACCGCCCAATCAAGACATCAGTAATCACCCAAACGATGTGAAGACCTCTGGTCTTCAACCACCGTCTTCATCGTCGACTTATCGTCGAATCAGTTATTCAGAATGGGTATAAACCCGACCTTTCCGAATAACACGCGTATATTATAAATAAGTGCTATAAAACACAACATATGCCTCATTCCAATTCTGAATGTTCTTTTATTTAACTATTCATATCCTTCGAGAAAGGTTCTCATTAATTTTATCAAAGATAAATTCTTTTAAATTTATTCTTTAATCTTCCTTTGGATATCAATTCAAACCATATTAAGGTTTTCTAAACTAGTCGGGATTAACGCACCTTACTGAAGTAATCATTTGTTTAATTTCCCAATCTCAACCTATTCATCCCATGGAGCAAAACTGGTCATACTCTATATCTAACACCACGGTGTTATCGGTAAATTTAATTACCATTTCTCATTCAGATCTAATTAAAGATTTAACTATCGCTAGGAGCCAAACTTGTGATATTCCGTTCTTGATCATTTCCCAAATTTGAAAATTTAAATTATCAATTTCCATTTCAATCTAATTAAAGATTCATTAAAACTCCACTTAGTTTTAACCTTCCCAAAAAATCAATATTAATGATTATTTAACTTTGGAAACACCAACATATCGCATCGACAATCTACACCGTACTATTGATTTCTGCCAATATATAACCTTTGAGCTCGTATGTCTCAGAGAAGGGTGTTAAGCAAAAGAATAAATTCTCTACCACCAAACAGATGTATATTTAGCAGAGATCAACCGTACAGTTCGAAATACAATGGTAGACATGTAATCCTGTCTTTAACTTGGTTAAAGAACCAATGTCATTTAAAACACAGTTCACCATAAACCCAAATCACATTCCATTAATTATGGAATCTTCACGGAAAACAGATCAATATATAGTCGATATCAATTTCCATATCTGACTAATAATATAAATGGAATAATGACAAAGCCTATTAAATTCCATACATGTTAACAGTCTTCCTCCATAGAGGCTCATTTTGATTATTATCAAATCGAATTCCATTGAATTACAATTTAATATATTAAATTGAAAAATATTACTTTGGAAAATTTCCATTAAATCTTAATAAAGAGATTTATAAATTCCAAATCACACTCCACTGTAAATCGGGTTATGGAACGAATGTCGTTAAAAACGCAGTTCACAATAAACCCAATTCACATCCCATTTTATTCCAATTAAATGTTAATTAACTGGAAACTCTAATAATCTTAATTAAAAGATTTATTCTTTTCACACGGTGTAACAACCCTGAATTTTGGGGCCAATTAAAAAATTTTACTTTAGAAATTTTAATGGATTTAGAATATTTAAAATAATTTATTTTAAATAATAATGACTAAAAATTTATTTTAATCAAAGCTAAAACAAATAAATTTAATTTAATTATAAAAAGAGTTTAAAATAGCGCTGCAGTTTGAAATTTCGATTTTAAACTTTAACTGGATATACATAATTCAAAATAAATCAAATTTCAGTGAAATAAGAATTATTTAAATCTATTTAATAATATCTTTCTAATGAATCTGAGAAACTGAAATTTCACTTTAAAAATAGGAAGTTATGTCCAGTTTAAAATTTTGAAAAGTCGCTGTAGAATTTATATATATTTTAATATAATATATTGGCCTTAAAAATAACCGTTTTGCAAACGACCTCGGTTTTCGACGAAACCACTTTTGTTGGAACCGGAATATCAAATTATTATAAAATTTAATTTTCCAGAATTTTTCGGATTAATATGTGAGCATGGCAAAGGAAAATGTGTTTTGTTCACTTCAGTCAAATTTAATCGACTTGAAAATGGCAATTTTACAAACGGTCTCGGAATTCGACGAAATTAGTTTTGTTAGGACCGTATCGCCATAACAAAGCCAAAAATATATTTTTTTGTAATTTTTAAAGTTCGTATGTAGCCCCAGTGAATTTATATGTACGGTTAAAATTAAATAATAAACGTATTTATTTTATATTAAAAAAGGTGGTTGAAACGTTCATTTGGGCTCACGGGCATAGCCTATTGGGTTCAGAATAGGGGTTATTAGTTAGGGATGTCTGTCGTTGTGCCTGGATTGGAGCTAGTGTAGGATAACGGGCCTTAACTAAAATTAAAGGATTAAAATATTAATATATTATAAACACTAGACTAACCCTAATACCCTATACAGTACAGCCGCCGCTCTCTCCAATTCAATGGCCAAAATGCACGATTTTTCATCTCTTAATTCCTCTCCAAATACGATGAATTAAATCGAAATTCCAAAGCCAAATCAAAGAGATTCCTCCCCTCTTTAATTTAATATGGCGATGATCAGTTATAGCTGAGTAAATTGGGAGATTTTGGGGTCCAAACACCCTATGTTCGCACGCAGTTCGAGAAGGCAGGGGCCCACCAAGCTCCACGCAGCTCAGGGCGTGGGATGGCGGCGTCATGGCGGTCGGTGTGGCAGCTCTGGATCTGGGTTCAGTGGTTGTCCTGGCGGAGTGAATAGGAGAGAGAACGATGTAAAGATGGGTTGTTTTCAGCGTCAGTGAACAGGTAGAAGAAGAGGAAGGCCGACGGCCTAATTTGAGGATTTAGGGAACATTAAGGTTTAAGAATTTATTAATTATAATTATTAATATAATTAAGATAATTAAACATGAAAATGATTGTAACTTCTTCAAACAGTAACAGAATTCAGAAATTCAAATTGCATTGAAATCGTGGAGACAGGATCTAGACTATGGAACTGACCGGATCTGAGATGGAGCAAATCAAAATTCAGGAAATTTCAGATCAGAATTGTTTGGTGAGAATTCTATTTATTTTATTCATTGAAATTAAAAATAACTAATTGTGATTGTGATTTTTCTTCCGATCCGTTGTTAAATTCTAATTGATTGTCATTTGTTATGTAGATCTAGTGATGTGATGATTGTTGTGTTGGAAAAGAATATACCATACTTGTTATTATTAAATTGTTGAAAACACATATATCTTACTTGTTATTACAAAAAATTGATATTGCTTGTGGAACGTAAATTGAATTGGCTGATATTGTTGTTGTGCTCTGTTCGTTGTAATTGTATGAAATAAAAAAAATATGTTAACAATAAAAATTTCATTTTTATTGTGTTTGAATTATTATATTAGAATTAAAGATGTCATTTTAATAGAAAGATTATATTAGAATCAAAGATGTCATTTTTGATAGAAAGATTACATTAGAATAAAAGTGTCATTTTTGATAGGAAGATTACATTAGAAATAAAAACACCGTTTTGATAGCAAATGTGATATTAGAATAGAAACCCCGTTTTGTTAGCAAATGTGACATTAGAATACATAGAAAATTGTTTATAAATAAAATGTGCATTTATGTGTCATTAACATAAATATAAAATGGGTTATAAAATGTTAAAGCAAATAAAAACAACGTTTTAGTTATAAAATGTTAAAGCAAATAAAAACAACGTTTTAGTTATAAAATGTTAAAGCAAATAAAAACAACATTTTATTGATAAAATGTTAAATCAAATAAAAACAACGTTTTAGTTATAAAATGTTAAAGTGAGTAAAAACAACGTTTTAGTTATAAAATGTTAAAGCAAATAAAAACAACATTTTAGTGATAAAATGTAAAAGCAAATAAAAACAACATTTTAGTTATAAAATGTTAAAGTGAGTAAAAACAATGTTGTTTTAGTTATAAAATGTTAAAGCAAATAAAAACAACGTTTCAGTTATAAAATGTTAAGGTGAATAGAAAGAACATTTTTGGTTAGAAAATGTATACTAGAATAAAAAGGAACATTTTTAGCGTTATTCTCTTTTGAGAATAAAAAGATCATATTTTTAATGTAATGTTAGAACAGACAAAAAAATTCATGTTTTATTATGGAATCATATTTTACATTAAAAACACATTTTTATGTAATATGAGAAATATAGAGAAAAAGATTATATTTTGATTTGGAAAATTGTTTGCAAATAAAAACATGAATAGGAAAAAGCACATTTTGTATTTGTGAACATGACTAGAAAAAGAAGTATATTTTTATTTTCCCTTTTTATATGCAAATAAAAACCATAGAAAAGGAAGTACACTTTTATTTGCAAATTAATAGCAAATGAAAACATGAATATATGAAGTATAGTCATATTTTGTTGTAGTGATATTGCATATGAAATTAAGTCATATTTTGTTGTAGCGATATTGCATATGAAATTAAGTCAAATTTTGTTGTAGCGATATTGCATATGAAATTAAATCATATTTTGTTGTAGCGATATTGCATATGAAGTATAGTCATACATTGTTGTAGCGATATTGCATATGAAGTATATTCATATTTGGTTGTAGCGATATTGCATATGAAATGCAATCATATTTTGTAGTCATGAAATTGCATATGAAATGCATTAATATTTTGTAGTCATGAAACTGCATATGAAATACATTCATATTTTGTAGTCATGAAAATGCGTATGAAATATATTCATATTTTAGAGTCAAGAAAATTCATAGAAATATAAACATATTAGTGGTATGTTAAAGGCATTAGGAAAAAAATATAGTTTAACGTTACGTTAATGCAAAGGAAATACAAACATATTTAGTGTTATGTTAATGTTTAAGAGATTAATATATTTTTGGTGTGCCAGGTTCATGCTTTAGAAATAATAATTGGAATGATTTATATTCATATATATATATATATATATATATAAATGTAATTTAAAACTAAACGAAACGCGTGCGGTAGTTCGCGTTTTGAAATCTCAACTTTGAATGACTATAACGAAAGATCCGACCGTCGGATTTTCCCAAAACTGGATCCGTAGGGGCCGTTTTGGAAAGATATTTCTATTGATACAAAATTTGCTAGGATCCAACGTTAGATCTCAAGTTATGTGAAATTCAAAATCTCACAAAAACAGTGCCATAACCATATATGACCTGTAATGTCGTTGGAATGAAAATGAACTATTTTTATAAAAATAAAAATAGTGATAAATAATAACGTTAAGAAATAATTTAAAAGATAATTATGCGAAGATTATTTGAAAGGACCGATTTATACTCATTTCAAATAATCATACGACGTTTTAAATGGAAATATGGAAGACGGTGTTGAAGATCGACGATCTTCACATCGGATGGGAGACGACTACTGAGACCCTGGACTGACTTGCTCCCAGGAAGAGGTTGAAGTGGGAATTGTTCGGACGTGTGTGTTGATTGTACGGATATGCGAGAACCTCTCTGGTATCTCCGGTTTCGTTCATACCTAGAACGGACTCGAAAAATGGATTGTATGTCTGACATTGTATTCCTTTATACGGTATTCGTTGATCTCTGCTAAATATATATCTGTTTGGTGTTTAACACCCTTCTCTAAGACATACGAGCTTAGAGGTTATATATTGGTAGGAATCAATGGTACGGTATGGATTGACAATGTGGCATGCTAAGATGCAAATGATCAAGGCTTTTGTTGAAAAGCAGGCCTTGTGGTTGATGATCAAAGCACGGCTTGGATAAGCATAGCTTTTTGTATTACGTAGCTTCACGAGCCTCACAACCCGGTTGGAGTCTAAAACGGGAGAGGGGAACGCAGGGAGAGCAGCACGTTTCTTTCTAGCTAGAAGTGGTGTTTGGGTTTTACATGGCCCGGCATTTTACTTATGTGGATGATGGAATGAGGCGCCTCGGGTGATAGGTCATATAGGACCGGGAAACGTGTGTTCAGGAATTGCCAATCCGCAAAATCGTATGTGCAGACCGGCCCTGCAGCTTTCCAAGGGTTCACATCAGGGGATCCTGAGACATTAGCTAGAGTGTCTCGAATCGGTAAGGAGCTCCTCCCTAGCCTTGACTCATGATGGAAACCCAATTCCCAATACGACCCTACGAATTTGATTTTATTACTAGTATGGAAGCATAGTATATGGTAGCTATGCTTCCTAGGATTGATACATTTACTTTGAAATGTTTTTGAAACATATATACACTAATAATAATATCAAATTCGTTTTTGTCGTACCATTCATGTTTAATCATCATAAGGTAAAACACTATCCTCTGGTTTGCGTTGCATTGTGTGATGGGACTTGAGTCTTATGATGATTTCATCTTTCTAAAAGGCATTGCGTTGTTTAACGATTTACTTTTAATTATGCACTGGCAATCCAATGGAGCAAACCCGTTCCGCGTTAGCGGCGTGGTCCTGTGATTAGCCTTATTATTAGATTAGTTAAGTTAAGAATTCTCACACCAGTCCCAAGACTGACTCGTAGTTTATTTCACTTTGCAAACTCGGGTGCCCTCTTTTCCACATGGGTAGTCGAATAGCTTTTTGCAGATATTTATTTCTTGAGCAGGATTTTGGATCGAAGCCTAAAGCTGTGTCCAGAGCATAGAAGTCTTCTGCTGTTTATTGTATTTAATTTATTGAAATTTATCTTCCGGTGTAATTTTATCCAATGTACTCTGATATGTTCTGTACTCTGATGTAACATTATTGTAATGTTTATAAAAGTTTAATGTTATTGTTCTGATGTTGTTGTATTCCCAGAGTTAACGTGTTCGGGTTCTGAACGGTCTTGGTCGATCTAACGATCGATCGGGCCGGGCGAAACCCTAGGCGTTACACACGGGGTTTACGAACAATGTTATTTAAGACACCATTCACGACAAACCCAAAATCCAATTCAATATTAAATACAATGCTCTGAATAGAAATTATATTGGAATATATTCAATATCAAATTATGACATCAACAAATATCATAATGGGAATAACGATATATATATGTATATATATATATATCTTCCAAATCCCTCCACAATATCTGTATATTCACGGAATCCAATATCGAAATATTCCGAAGATAATTTTGATTCAAATCCATTCCAATTGTACATTGGAAATTTCTAGTTATACTAAAACCGTTCACAAACCTAGTTTATTTTATTTAAAATTATTGGATTTCAGAACTAGTTAATAACTATTTCATTTCGATAAAAATATATTTTTATCTTTTAAAATATGGAAATTTTCATCTGAATTCTTTCCAAATTATCGAACTGCACTTACAACGAACTTTTCCAAATTTGATTTGGACATAATTCCAAATCCAACCGTTAGATTTCAAATCTCTTATATTCGTTGGAAAGCTCTTTTCGATACTAACCCAAAGGTTCTGGTTTTAGGAGAATCCGACGGTCGGATCTCCCGTAATGTCCATTCAAAGCCAATGGACGAAATTCCCGTACTACCGCGGCGTGGCGCGTTTTATTCAGGCCATTAAATATATATATAGTATATATATTTCATCGATTTCCATTTAAAACGTATTTTATAAATCGTTTTAAATTCGTTTTCAAAACGATTTCAACTTCATATTCAATTTCAAATCAAAATTGAATATTCCATATCATTAATATATAAATGATAATATTTTCAAAACATTAGATTTTGAAACCATTTCCTTTTCGATATTCATTATAAAATCGATTTAAATATCGTTCATATCAAAATGGCATTAATTTAATCAACACGACTTCATATATTTCAATATTTTTGTGTCCATCAAAATTCGGACATCAAAATCATATTTTGATCCATTACTGGTATTATTTTAAAATATTCATTATTCGACATTTTAAAATATTCATAATTTTAAAATATTCGTTCTTTCCGAATTGGAATCAGACAAAGTCAATTACCATATAATTTTATTTATATGGATTTCATAGACGCATGTACACAACAATAATTAGACACGGTCAACCATCACCCAGAGTGCATTACACAACTGCATAAGCGTTAAATATAAATAATTAACGCTTACAACATTCTGTCAACCAATCGATTGATGTAGAACTAAATAATGGGGTTAGTGTATGTCCAATATCATCCCAATACTCGTGTGGGGTTTTCAAACAACAAACACTGATTATTATTTATGCAGTTGGGCGATGTGTAAAATATATCGTCCCAATCAATATCAGTTAAATGTGTGCACATAAACAAATCGTCAGGTTTGTAAATGAATATTTAGTTTATTCATATACAAGTTAAAAATTATATTTTTAACTATAAAATATTTATTTCATCTCATGAATATTTTATACATTTCATTTATACAATAAAAGTGATATTTTTATTGTTCTAATAATTTTCGAAAATTTCGGCAGCATAACGACGTGATACTAAAACCAGAATAAGGTCTAACCTTATCCCTCACCTACTAATGGCTCGTGCCATGTACATACCAATTTTAATCAATTCATTTCATTTCCCAAACCAAATTCAACCAAATAATCCAATCAACCAAACAAACTTGGTTTCAAACAAAGGTGTCGGGTGCTACTAAGCACCGTCTGCATCATAGTATGTATTTTTAACTAGAAAATAAATTAAGTGAGAAGTTCCCACCTTTGGGATCCACTCCTTCAGTTCTATTTCTGAATTTCTGAACTGTTTGGATTTTCCCGTAATGTCAACGCAATCCTTTTTCACGATGTTCATAGTAAAAATCACATTTTTAATATGATGTTTATACGTTAAAAATCATATTTTTAAACAACGATATTTATACTTAAAAATCACATTTTTATATTCGTACCATTCGTATAAAAATCATATTTTTATACCGCTACTTCATATATAAAAATCCAATTTTTATATCGTGACTCATATAATAAAATTATATTTATATCGCGCCATTCAAATAAATAAAAATCACATTTTTACTTTTCTATTCAAATAATAAAAATCATATTTTTATCTCTTCGCTATATATATAAAAATCAGATTTTTAATTCGCTACATATATAAAAATAATATTTTTATATTCTCTATTATATAAAAATCATATTTTAAATTCGCCACTTATATAAAATAATATTTTTATATTCTCTATTATATAAAAGTCATATTTTCAATTCACTACTTATATAAAAATAGTATTTTTACATATTCCATTCATATAAATAAAAATACAATTTTTAGATTGATAAAAATCCAATCTTTTCTATTTTAAAAATCTAAACTTTTCTGTAATAAGCCGGAAATCCGAGCCAATTTAAAATTTTTATTTTGGCAATTTTAACGAATTTTGAGTATTTAAAATGAATTATTTTAAATAATAATGACGAGAAATTTATTTTGAATAGAATTAGAACATATATATTTATATAGATCGTCGTTAGAATATTTTATTTTAATTATAAAAGGAATTGGAAATGGCGCGGTAGTTCGATAATTCGATTTCAAAGTTCAAATGAATGTACAGGATTCAAAATAAACCGGATTTTAGTGAAACCAAAAATATTAGAATCTAATTGAGAATATCTTTCCAACGAATCCAAAAAATCGAAATTTCATAGCGGGAATAAAAAGTTATGCCTAGTTGAAAATTCAGAATAGTCGCTGTGGAATTCTAGCCCTTAAAAATAGCCATTTTGCAAACGACCTCGGTTTTCGACGAAACCACTTTTGTTGGGTCTGTGATGTCAAATTATTGCTAGATTCCAAAATTCATAATTTTTGGGATCAATATGTGAGCGTGGCAAAAGAAACGTGTTCGAACAGTTTTTGTCAATTTCGATTGACTAGAAACTGGCCATTTTTCAAACGGTCTCAGATTTATATTTTAAATTCAATGAAAATGGATCGAAACGATCGAATCAGCTTATGATACATATCCCATTGTGTTCGGAATGGGGGTAATTAGCTAGGGGCGATAGTCGGTGGGTTCAAATTGGGCTTCGATATAAAAAGTTGCTTTTTAGAATTTTAAAATAAAATAAAATATATAAAAATATATATTCTCTCCCTTCCCCATACCCTTTCACGGTCAACGCTTATAGGAAATTAGAAAAAAAAAACAAAAACAAAAACCCGATCTCGTTCGAAGTCGCCCACCCTCGATTCCGTCGCCATCGCCCTGGCGAGCCACCACCACCTCCTCACGTCGCCGTCGTTCCCCTCTCCCCCCCTCCCCCCCCCCCCCCCCCCGTTCTCTTCTGACTCAAGCCCAAAACCCCACACCCTTAAACAACCGCCACCACCTAGCTCGTTGCACCACCGTGGCCCCATTGCCCCCGCCGCACTCCAGCACCCCGCCACCACACAGAATCGCCGCCGATGATGAGGCTCCGGTCGAGCAAAATGGGAATGGCCTGAAGCCCTAATTCGCGAAGAGGGAGCAGGGTTCGGCCTTCTTCCAGGCAGTCGAACGAAGGGAAAAGGGGTAACCCCTTAACAGAGTAATTTAATTTCAAATTGAACTTCATTGTTTATAAGTGTAGATTTTACATAAATACATTGTTTTAAAATTGTTTTTAAAACGTAATTAGAATTGTTTATAATACATATATAATCTTGAATTAAAAATACGATTTTTAGTGATTTGAGAATGACGATAATAAAAGTGTTATTTTTATATGTATGTGGAGTAAGCAAGTTTAGATTTTTATGACTATACAAAAATTAGATTTTTGTAGAAGAAAAAGATTGGATTTTTAAAAATAGAAAGGTATGATTTTTAAAAGTGAAAAGATCGTATTTTTTTTTAAGTGAAATGATCACAATTTTAAAAGTGAAAAGATCATATTTTTGAAAGTGAAACGATCATATTTTGAAAGTGAAAAGATCATATTTTTAATATAGGAAATGTGAGATTTTTAAATATGAAAAGATTCGGTCTTTATATATATGAAGAGCGTTATAAAAATATGATTTGTATTTATGTAGTAGCGAAATAAAAATACGCTTTTTAATATAGAGATCGTGTGAAACAGATTGCGATGGAATCGACTGGAATTAAATTCAAATCCGAACCGTTCAGAAATAAAGAATGGCGGAGTGGAACCCCAAGGTGAGAACTTCTCACTTTTATTTTATTTCTTGTTGAAATATATACTAGGATGCAGACGGTGCTTAGCAGCACCCGACACCCGTCGTCCACAGACCATGGATGGCTTGTTTGTTTGATTGATGTGTTGTGAAAAATGATTGTGTTTAGTGGGTTGAATAAATATTTTATAGTTAAAAAAATAATTTTTAACGTGAGAATAAAAATATATATTCAGGTGTTGAAATAAAATATATATATTCATGTGTTGAAGTAAGATAAATATTCATTTACAAATCAAACGATTTGTTTATGTACACCGATTTGACTGATATGGATTGGGACGATAAATTTTACACATCGCCCAACGGCACAAATAAAACCTATGTTTGATTGTTTGAAAACCCCACACGGGTGTTGGGATGAAATTGGTCATACACTAATTATTAGTTGTATGTCGATCGATTGATTGACAGGCTGTTGTAAGCGTTAATTATTTATATTTAATGCTTATGCAGTTGTGTGGTGCACTCTGGATGATGGTTGATGATTTATCGTTGCTATTATATGCATGTGTTGTAGGGAATCCATATAATTAACATTATATGGTAATTGATTGGGCCTCATTCCAATTCGGGAGAATAAGGAATATTATAAAAAAAAATCATGTGTTGAATAGAATAAAAATATATATTTATGTGTTGAATAAAAATATGAATTCATGTGTTGAATAGAATAAAATTCATGTGTTGAATAGAATAAATATTCATGTGTTGAATAGAAAGAAAATTCATGTGTTGAATAGAATAAAAATTCATTTGTTGAATAGAATAATGAAGTTATTGAAATATATAAAAGCCGTGTTGATTAGATTGACGCCATTTAGACGTGAACGATATTTATATCGACTTTATTCATTTTTATAATGAATATAGAAAAGGAAGTGATTTCAAAATATAACGTTTTGAAAATATTATCATTTAGAGATTAATGATATGGAATATTCAATTTCGATTGGAAATTGAATATGAAGTTGAAATCGTTTTGAAAACAAATTTAAAATGATTTATAAAATACGTTTTGAAAGGAAATCGACGAAATATATAATATATATATTATATATATAATGGCCTGAATAGAACGCGCCGCGCTGCGGCAGTTCGCGAATTTCGACCATTGACTTCGAACGGATATTACGGGAGATCCGACAGTCAGACTCTCCTAAAACCGGAACCGTTGGGTTCGTATCGAAAAGAGCTTTCTAACGAATATTAGAGATTTGGAATCTAATGGTTGGATTTGGAATTATGTCCAAATCAAATTTGGAAAAGTTCGTTGTAAGTGCAGTTCGATGGCCATTGATGGAATTCGACTGTACGGGCCTTGATAAATTTATTAAAAATAGTAATAATTTTCGTAAAATCATAAGAAATGATTTGTGAAGAATTGGGATGAAAAATTCCAAATTTGAAAAGATAAAAATAGATTTTTTTTATCGAAATGAACTAGTTTTGAACTAGAATTATAATTCATTTATTTTGGAAATAAATAAATTGGATTAGAAAGGGTTTTAAAAATAACCAGAATTTCCAGTATATAAAGTGGAAATAGATTTGAATCGATATTGTCTTCGGAATATTTCGATGTTGGATTTCGTGATTATACAGATATTGTTATGGAAATTTGAAAGATTTATTTATATCGTTATTTCTAGTACGATATTTGTTGGTCGAAGAATTTGATATTGAATATAAGCCGATATATTTTCTATTCAGAGCCTTGTATTTAATATCAAATGTGATTTGGGTTTGTCATGAATGGTGTCTTCATTAACACTGCTCTTAAGCCCAGTTGAGAAAAAGATTAAATCTTTTTATTTAGATTTAATGAAGTGTACCAATATAATGGTATTTAATTGGAATTGAATTTGAATTGATTTTTGGGTTTATCGTGAACAGTGTTTTAAATAACACTTGTTCTTTAACCCGATAATTAATGGAATGTGATTTTGGGTTTATAGTGAACCGTGTTTTAAATGACATTGGTTCTTTAACCCAGTTAAAGACAGGATATTGGTTTTTGGGAAGATTAAAACCAAATGGAGTTTTAATGAATCTTTAATTAGATTGAAATGATCGAGAATGGGGTATCACCAGTTTTGCTCCAGGCGATAGTTAAATCTTTAATTAGATTTGAACGTGAAATGGTAATTGAATTTACTGATAACACCGTGGTGTTAGATATGAAGTACTACCAGTTTTACTTCATGGGATGAATAGGTTGGGATTGGGAAATAAAATAAATGATTACTTCGGTGTGGTTCGCTAATCCCGACTACTTTGAATTGATATTCAAAAGAAGATTAAAGAATAAATTTAAAGAATTTATCTTTGATAAAATTAATGGGAACCTTTCCCTAATGATGAGAATATTTGAATAAAAGAATATTTTGAATTGGAATGAGGCGTATATTGTGTTTGTGTAGCACTTGTCTATTATATACACGAGTTATTTAGAAAGGCCGGGTTTATCCCATTTTGAATAACTGATTCGACGTGGTGTCGAGGATGAAGACGGTGGTCGAAGACCGGAGGTCTTCACATCGTTTGGGTGATTACTGATGATCTTGATTGGGCTGTACACCCAAGAGGTGGGAATCAGTTGGTGATTGTCCAAACGTACTTGGAGATCGATGGATATGCGAGGTACAAGGTGCCTCAGTTTCGTTCAGACCTAGAACGAACTTGTAAATGGACCATGTGTCTGACATTGGATTTTATTCTGTGTGATTGATTTCTATTAAATATATATCTGTTTGGCGGTGAAGAATTTATTCTCTTGCTTAACGCCCTTCTCTAAGACGTACGAGCTCAGAGGTAATATATTGATGGATATCAAACGCATGGAGTGAATTGCCTGTGTGGCATTCCTAAGTGGCAGATGATCAAGGCTTTTGTTGAAAAGCAGAGTCTTGTGGTTGATGATCAAAGCATGGCCTGTGTGGCATAGCTTTGTGTAGCGTTGATTCGCGAGCCTCACATCCCGGTTGAGAACCAACAACGGGTGTGGACATCAGGGAGGGCATGCGTTTCCTTCTAGCTAGAAGTGGCGTCAGTGATTTTACACGCCCTGATGAGTTTGACTTATGTGGTTGTTGCTGTTGCGAGGCGCCTCAGATATATCGGTGACTGTGTGGAGCCGATGGAGTCATTGGACTCATTG
This sequence comes from Allium sativum, assembly GCA_030737875.1. Lineage (NCBI taxonomy): Eukaryota > Viridiplantae > Streptophyta > Magnoliopsida > Asparagales > Amaryllidaceae > Allium > Allium sativum. The sequence continues at coordinate 44,511,720 of CM060913.1, forward strand.
ACACCCCATAGGGTGGGGAAACGCAGTGTGCAGGCATTTTAATCCACATCGGTGGACCGGCCCTGACGATCCAAAGGTCACTCGAGCTCTGACCTGAGGGGCGGGCTAGAGCGTATCGAATTCGGTAAGGACGATCCCTTGCCTTGGTTCATAGATGGATATCCAACTTCCAATACATGACTTTGCGGTTTTGATTGTAGAGCCTAGTATGGCGAAATGATATATGGTACCCATGCCGTCTATGACTGATATTTATGATTGAAATTGATTTCTTCACTTATAGTAATAATAAAAGATGAAATTTAGTGTATTAAGCATTATTTGGCTATTATAAGGTAAAACCCTATCCTCCGGCTTGTGTTGCATTGTGTGATGGGGCCTGGGTCTTATAATAGCTTCATTGTTCTTTATTTACCATTGCGCTGTTGTTTTATGCACTGGTATTCTTGGGAGGTAACCCGTTCCGTGTTATACGGCGTGGTCCCTTAATTTACCTAACTTTAAAATAAAGATTAATAACTGTTTTAGTTCTCACACCAGTCACATGACTGACCTGGAGTTTATTGTTTTAACCTAAACTCTGGGTGCCCTTATTTTGACACGGGCAGCTAGTAGTTTTGGTTTTGCAGATTAATATTCACAGGAACCTGGTTTACAGCTGGAACGATACTCGGAAATCTCTGTATCCGTATATTACTTTCAGTTGTGTTTTGTATTATTTTTCCACCGCTATGTAACGTAATTTAAATCTCTGATATTTTCTGTGTAATATTTATTTCTACTCTGTATATTCTTGTATTCTGATGGTATTGTTGCAATAAGCAATGAAATGTTCTTCTGTTTGCGTTCCGATGTGGCTTGTACTCAACTCAATCCGTGATTTCCCGTAAGGGGGATTTCGGGTCGTTTCGTTTTCCTAAATTAAAAATCCTATCCTTTTCTAAATTAAAAATCAAATCTTTATTTAAATTAAAAATAAAAGCTTTATTTAAGTTAAAAATCAAAGCTTTATTTAAATTAAAAATCAAAGCTTTATTTAAAAATAATATAAGAACCCTATTTTTATTCCTAATAAACCAATTACTTTTAAATAAAAATAAACAAATAAAAAGGATAAAATAAAAATAATTAAAAATAAAAATTTACAGTAATCGAAGAGGAAGGGGTTTTCACCGCGGCGCAGGTCTGGTGGGGTTGCGCGTTTGACTGGCGGCGGGCTTTTAGAGGCGGCGATGGTGTCTCTTTTTGGTGGCGGTTTAGGGTTTTTGGGAGGGGGCGTTTGGATGCGGTTTTCAAAGGAGTAAGGGCTGGGGGTTTATGGAGGTCTCTGGCGGAGATGGGGGAGGGGTTCCGGCGCGGTGGCGCAACCCGGAGGAGGGGGGATGATCGACGGGGGGGGGGGGGGGGGGGGGGGGGGGGGGTGGGGCTGAGGAATGAATCGCGTTTCCCTTTTTTCTTTTTTTATTTAATGTCGATCAATTGAATGGGGGTAAGGGAGAGAGAAAATAGGTAGAATAGGTTTAATATATTTTTATTTTATTATTTTAATTTTCCAAAAAGTTAACTTTTTGTTCGGACTTCAAATCGAACCCAGCGAGTGTCGATCCCCACTAAAGACCCCCATTCCGGACACAATGGGATATGTACGGTAAGCCAATTCGACTATTTCGATCTGTTTCTGGTAAATTTAAAACATAAATCATAATATTTTAAATACAAACGCGCATTTTAACTTACCGGAGCTACATACTAACTCAAAAAATTCCAAAAAAATAAATCTGGCTATGTTTTGATGTTACTGTCCTAACAAAACCAATTTCGTCGAATTTGGAGACCATTTTGAAAAACGGTCATTTTCCAGTCGATTAAATTCAAACTGAATTGACCAAACACGTTTAAATCTTCCACGCTCAAAACGGTCTCGTCGAAAACGGAGGTCGTTTGCAAAATATTTATTTTTAATGGCTATATATTATATAAATTCCATAGCGACGATTCTGAATTTTCAATTGGACATAACTTTTTATTCCCGCTATGAAATTTCAATTTTTCAGATTCATTGGAAAGATATTTTCAAATAGATTCAAATATTTCTAGTTTTACTGAAATCCGGTTTATTTTGAATCCTGTACATTCAAATGAAATTTGAAATCGAATTTTCAAACTATCGCGCCATTTTAAATTCCTTTTATAATTAAAATAAATATTTATATTCTAATTTTGACTTAAATAAATTTATACGTTCTAATTTTATTCAAAATAAATTTCTAGACGTTATTATTTAAAATAAATTATTTTGAATATTCAAAATTCATTAAAATTGCCAAAATAAAAAATTTAAATTGGTTCCGATTTTTCGGGTTGTTACAATCTCGCCCACTTAAAATCTTTTTGTCCTCGTAAAGGAACGGAGCTAAAAGTTGTTTGACTAATCAACTCAACTTTCAGTTTGGCTTTCATTCTTCAACTTTTCAGTTTCTAAGAATTTTCAAATCCTTCAAAAATTTGGCTAACACCCTAAATTTTTGAAAAAAATTTCCATAACCTTCTTTGTACGGGGAGACATTTAAAACCTCAACTAGCCACGTAGGGCCCTCATCATCCAGAAAGAAAAAGAAAAAGCCAAGCGGTTAGCCAATCGGCTCATAAAATTATCCAAACCCAATAAATTAGTAAACATGTACCTATTTGTTGGGCATTCAATTTTATTCCTCTACTTAGCTTCCCTGCTATGACGTGTTCACACATATATGTATACATGCATGCATTTCCAAACAATTTTCAACTCAATTTCAGTTTTGATATAATTTGGCTAAATTTACATTCCTTCACATGTTGGTTTAGATGAATAATCACATAACACAATCAGCAATCAATTAGTGGATTAACGTTTCAAACACATAACTTTAATACATAGTCAAAAATCACATTTTTTGTGCCAAATCACAACAGTAAATTCTAACTATGTTTTTGGTTCTCACACCAGTCAATTGGAAATATATAGATATCTCACTCTCAAAACTTGAACATAAATTCTGATGATGAAGCTTCAATCATCAGAATCATCTCCAGGCGACTAGAGTGTCATTCTATATCTATCCAGTATATTGAGGCTTTGAATACACGTGGATCAGACGTATATGCAAAATCTTTATATACTTGATTATCCAAAATCAATTTAAAATAAATATTCAAATACGTATAATATGGTTTAAATTTTCAAAACCAAATTTGTTTTCATTTTTATTTTAAAAATAACTCTCTTCTCACTCGTTCTAGGATACTACTGATCCCATCTCTAATGAGTCATTCTTACTGGATATTACTAATCCAATCTTTGATGAATTCTTTCGTTCGGTTCTAATATGCCTTGTTTTCGAGCTCTGTAAACCAATGCTCTGATACCAAATGAAGCGACACGAACTTCCCCATAAAGGAAAGCCCGGATTTAGTTGAGAACACAACAAATTAGAACACAAACAGAAGAACATTTCATGGCTTATTACAACAATTTACATCAGAGTACAAGAATGTACAAAGTATGAACAAATAATATACATTTGATAAATATCAGAGATTTACAAATTACAATGCAGCGGAAAATAATACAAAACACAACTGAAAGAGATACACGGATACAGAGCTTTCCGAATATCATTCCAGCTGTAACCAGGACCCTGTGAATATAAATATGCAAAACCAAAACTACTCGATGCCCATGTGGAAACTAGGGGCACCCAGAGTTTAGATTAACACAATAAACTCATGGTCAGTCATGTGACTGGTGTGAGAAATAAAACAGTTATTCAAAACTTTACTTTAAAATGGGGGTAAATGAAGGGACCATGCCGTACAACACAGAACAGGTTTCCTCCCAAGAATACTAGTGCATAAAACAAACATCGCAATGTTTTTTGAAAAAAATGAAGCTATTATAAGACTCAAGTCCCATCACACAATGCAACGCAAGCTGGAGGATAGAATTTTACCTTATAATAGCCAAACATGCTTGGTACGTTTAAAACAAATCATTTTGATATTATTATAGTGTAAAGTGTATGAAAACAACTTCAAATATAAATGAATCAATCATAGACGACATAGTATCCCATGCTACTATGTTACCAATACTAGGCTCTAAAATCGAAACCGAAATGTCATGTATTGGAAATTGGATTTCCGTTATGAGTCGAGGTAAGGGATGTACTACTCCCTGGCTTTGAGACACTCTAGAAAATGCCTCAGGATCTCCCGTAGTAGACCCTTGGATCCTCCAAGACCAGTCCTCTCTTACGTTTGAGGATTAGTATTCCTGAACACACGTTTCCCCGCCCTATAAGGCGCATTGAGCCAGTTGACTCAATATCCATCGGCTCCGTAGTAACAGATATATCTTAGGCGCCTCGCATTCCAACAACCACAATGGTAAAAATATAAAAATTCTGGGCTTGCAAAACCCTGACACCACCCATAGCTATAAAGAAACGCCATGTCCTCTTTGAGTCCCTTATCTTGTTTTTAACTCATACCGAGTTGTGAGGCTCGCGAATTAATGTTATACAAAAAGCTAAGCTATATTAAAGCCGTGCTTTGATCATCAACCATAAGACTCTGCTTTTCAATAGAAGCCTTGATCATTTGCATCTCAGCATGCCACACAGGCAATTCACGCCATGCGGCTGATGTCTATAATATATAACATCTGAGCTCGTACGTCTCAGAGAAGGGCGTTAAGTAAGAGAATAAATTCTTCCCCGCCAAACAGATATATATATAATAAAGATCAATCAACACAGAATAAAATCCAATGTCAGACACACATCCATTTACAAGTTCATTCTAGGTCAGAACGAAACTGGAGGCAGCTTATTCCTCGTCCTGTATGTCCAATAAAGGAGAGAGGTCCTCGTATATCCGATCGATCTCCAAGTACGTCTGGACGATCCCTACTTATTACCTTGTCTTGGGTGTACCGCCTATCAAGACGTCAGTAATCATCCAAACGATGTGAAGACCTCCGGTCTTCAACCACCGTCTTCATCGTCGACTTATCGTCGAATCAGTTATTCAGAATGGGTATAGACCCGGCCTTTCCGAATAACTCGCGTATAATATAAACAAGTGCTATAAAACACAACGTACGCCTCATTCCAATTCTGAATATTCTTTTATTTAATTATCCATATCCTTCGGGAAAGGTTCCCATTAATTTTATCAAAGATAAATTCTTTTAAATTTATTCTTTAATCTTCCTTTGGATATCAATTCAAACCTTATTAAGGTTTTCCAAACTACTCAGGATTAACGCACCTTATCGAAGTAATCATTTGTTTAATTTTCCAATCCCAACCTATTCATCCCATGGAGCAAAACTGGTCATACTCCATATCTAACACCACGGTGTTATCGGTAAATTTAATTACCATTTCACATTCAAATCTAATTAAATATTTAACTATCGCTAGGAGCAAAACTGGTGATACTCCATTCTCGATCATTTCCCAAATTTTATAATTTAAATTATCAATTCTCATTTCAATCTGATTAAAGATTCATTAAAACTCCACTTAGTTTTAATCTTCCCAAAAATCAATATTAATGATTGTTTAACTTTGGAAACACCAACATGCTGCATCGACAATCTACACCGTACTATTGATTTCTACCGATATATAATCTCTGACTCGTACGTCTCAGAGAAGGGTGTTAAGCAAGAGAATAAATTCTCCGCCACCAAACAGATATATATTTAGCAGAGATCAACCATGCAGTTCAAAATACAATGTTAGACATGTAATACTGTCTTTAACTGGGTTAAAGAACTAATTTTGTTTAGAACACAGTTCATGATAAACCCAAATCACATTCCGTTAATTATGGAATCTTCACGGAAAATAGATCAATATATAATCGATATCAATTTCCGTATCCGACTAATAATATAAATGGAATAACGACAAAGTCTTTTAAATTCCATATATATTAACAATCTTCCTCCATAGAAGCTCATTTCGATTATTATCGAATCGAATTCCATTGAATTCCAATTTAATATAAAAAATTGGGAAACTTTACTTTGGAAAATTTCCATTAAATCTTAATAAAAAGATTTATAAATTCCAAATCACACTCTACTGTAAATCGGGTTAAAGAACGAATGTCGTTAAAAACACAGTTCACAATAAACCCAATTCACATCCCATTAAAAGATTTATTCTTTTCACATGGGGTTTAAGAACAGTGTTATTTAAGATACCATTCACGACAAACCCAAAATCCAATTCAATATTAAATTCAAGGCTCTAAATAGAAATTATATCGGCTTATATTCAATATCAAATTCTGAAATCAACAAATATAGTAATGGGAATAACGATATATATATATATATCTTCCAAATTCCTCCACAATATCAGTATATTCACGAAATTCAATATCGAAATATTTCTAATATAATTTTGATTCAAATCCATTCCAATTGTTACATTGAAAATTTCTGGTTATATTAAAACCGTTCACAAATCCAATTTATTTTATTTAAAAATTATTGGATTTCAAATCTAGTTAATAACTAGTTCATTTCGATAAAAATATATTTTTATCTTTTCAAATATGGAAATTTTCATCTCAATTCTTTCCAAATCATTTATTATGATTTTACACAAATTATCAATATTTTTAATAATTTTATTAAGGCCCTTTCAGTCGATTTCCATAAACGGTCATCGAAATGCACTTACAACGACCTTTTCCAAATTTGATTCAGACATAATTCCAAATCCAACCATTAGATTTCAAATCTCTTATATTCGTTGGAAAACTCTTTTCGATACTAACCCAACGGTTCTGGTTTTAGGAGAATCCGATGGTCGGAACTCCCGTTATGTCCATTCGAAGTCAATGGTTGAAATTCGCGAACTACCGCGGCGCGGCGCGTTCTATTCAGGCCATTAAATATATATATAATATATATATATATCGTGGATTTCCACTTAAAACGTATTTTATAAATTGTTTTAAATTCGTTTTCAAAATGATTTCAATTTCATATTCAATTTCAAATCAAAATTGAATATTTCATATCATTAATATATAAATGATAATATTTTCAAAACATTAGATTTTGAAATCATTTCCTTTTCGATATTCATTATAAAAATGAATAAAATCAATATAAATATCGTTCACGTCAAAATGGCGTTAATTTAATCAACACGGCTTCATATATTTCAATATTTTCATGTCCATCCCAAATCGGACATCAAAATCATATTTTGATCCATTACTGAATATTATTTTAAAATATTAGTTATTTCAAAATATTCATTATTCGCCATTTTAAAATATTCAATATTTTAAAATATTCGTTCTTTCGGAATTGGAATTAGATATAGTCAGTTACCATATAATTTTATTTATATGGATTTCATACACACATGTACACAACAATAATCAAACACAGTCAATCATCATCCAAAGTGCATTACACAACAGCTTAAGCGTTAAATATAAATAATTAACGCTTACAACATTCTGTCAACCAATCGATTGACATACAACTAAATATTAGGATTAGTGTATGTCCAATATCATCCCAATACCCATGTGAGGTTTTCAAACAACAAACACTGATTATTATTTGTGTAGTTGGGCGATGTATAAAATATATCATCGCAATCAATATCAGTTAAATGTGTGTACATAAACAAATCGTCCGATTTGTAAATGAACATTTATCTTATTCATATACACATTAAAAATTATATTTTTAACTATAAAATATTTATTTAATCTCATGAATATTTTATACAGTTTACTTATACAATAAAAGTGATTTTTTTATTATTCTAATATTTTTAGAAAATTTCGGCAGCATAATGGCGCGATACTAGAACCGGAATAAGGTCTAGCCTTATCCCTCGCTTATTAATGGCTCGCGCCATGTACATACCAGTTCTAATCAATTCATTTCGTTTCCCAAACCAAATTCAACCAAATAATCCAATTAACCAAACAAACATGGTTTCAAATAAAGGTGTCGGATGCTACTAAGCACCGTCTGCATCATAGTATATATTTTTAACTAGAAAATAAATTAAAGTGAGAAGTTCTCACCTTTGGGATCCACTCCTTCAGTTCTATTTCTGAATTTTTGAACCGTTTGGATTTTCCCGTAATGTCAACCCAATCCATTTTCACGCTGTTCATAGTAAAAATCACATTTTTAATATGATGTTTATACATTATAAATCAGATTTTAATCAACGATATTTATATTTAAAAATCACAAATTTTATATTCATACCATTCGTATAAAAATCATATTTTTATACCGCTACTTCATATTTAAAAATCCAATTTTTATATCGTTACTCATATAATAAAATTATATTTTTATCATGCCATTCAAATAAATAAAAATCACATTTTTACTTTTCAATTCAACTAATAAAAATCATATTTTATCTCTTCGCTATATATATAAAAATCAGATTTTTAATTCGCTACATATATAAAAATAATATTTTTATATTCTCTATTATATAAAAATCTTATTTCAAATTTGCTACTTATATAAAATGATATTTTTATATTCTCTAGTATATGAAAATCACATTTTTAATTCGCTACTTATATAAAAATGATATTTTTATATATTCCATTCATATAAATAAAAATCCAATTTTTAGATTAATAAAAATCCAATCTTTTCTATTTCAAAAATCTAAGCTTTTCCTAAATTAAAAGACATATCCTTTTCTAAAGTAAAAATCAAATCTTTATTTACATTAAAAATCAAAGCTTTATATAAATTAAAAATCAAAGCTTTATTTAAAAATAATATAAAAACCCTTTTTTTATTCCTAATAAACCAATTACTGTTAAATAAAAATAAACAACTAAAAAGGATAAAATAAAAATAATTAAAAATAAAAACAGACAGTAATCGGACAGGAGGGGGTTTTCACTGCGGCGCAGGTCTGGTGGGGTGGCGCGCTTGACCGTCGGCGGGCCTTTAAAGGCGACGGCGGCGGCTCTTTCTGGTAGCGGTTTAGGGTTTTGGGGAGGGGGCGTTTCTGTGCGGTTTTCAAAGGGGAATGAGTTGGGGGTTCGTGGAGGTCTCCGGCGGAGGTGGGGTTCCGGCGCGGCGACGCAGCCCGCGGGGGTGAGGGGGATTGATCTATGAGGGAGGGACTGAGGAACGAATCGCGTTTCCCTTTTTTTAATTTACTATCGATCGATTGAATTGGGGGGGTGGGGGGGGGGGCAGGGAAGAGGGAAAATAAGGAGAAGGGGTTTTATATATTATTATTTTGTTATTTTAATTTTCCAAAAAGTTACCTTTTTGTTCGAACTCCAAATCGAACCCAACAACTGTAGCCTCTAACTAAATACCCTCATTCCGGACACAATAGGATATGTCCGGTATGCCAATTCAACTGTTTTGATATATGACATTATCAGTGGAACACGCCTCAGCCGAAATCGCTCGTAATGCCATTGTTTGTACTCGATGCCGGTGGGCACCTCAAGATTTCCTGCCATGATTAAAACAAAGTCGAATATAAGACATCGAGTTTGCAAATTTTATATTAAAAAGCGGGGTTCAAGAATTCTTACTTCCTTCCATCCATCTCCTCGTGAATCTAGGATGACAGTGCACGAAGAACCATTCATACTTATATACAATCGGCTTGGGCCACGTTCCGCCAAAGAACTTGGTGTTGGGCGAAGCTACCAAAAAGTACTGAGACGACGATATGGTAGCCCTTCTCTTTAGCTGAAACAAATACTGAATATCTTCTCCGGTAGTTTCAGAATGCAAATACTCCCGGTAGAGAACGTAAGTGCCTAAGAGAGAAGCATAGGCATTTGGATGCAATTGCGACGATGCAATGCGGAAGTAATATAGCATGCCCCAAATTAAATTGTTAGCTAGGGGCACGCACCCAGTGATGCAAACTTGACTGTTCTAAGTAGTGAAACCCTCGGGCAGTGCATGAGCCCTACCACCCTCTCCTGATGCCTGGACCTGATCTACGAGGATTTTAAACTGCAACGCCATTTTCCTAACTGCCGCCATGTCCATGCGCGATGGCATTGAATCCTCCGGATTTTCAAGAATAATTGCGTTGGGCAACATACCCAGGGCCATAAGAGTCACTAGCACGCCCCCCTCGACGATTTTCACATGCTCAACCACTTCATGTACAACCAGAGAATGTTGCCTTTCAGTTTGCTCTCCATGCTCAAACGTTTCGGGCAAGCTGGTTATTTGAGAAGGGGCGAATCTTTCGGTAGTCCCAAGCTCGCTGCCCATCGAGCTAGCATTGCTAGTGGAATCAGACATATCCGTTGATGGTAAAGGAGTCTCGTCTTCCGAAGTTTTGCCCGTCATGGATCTTGTATGCATCGCTAACTATACTTTAAGACACTTGCATTAGACATCGTAGTTGAATAACCTTTACCCCTCATGTTGGTGTAAACTAACATGTGCGTGCAGTGTTATGCAGAATCAGGATATACAAAAGAAATTCAAACAGTCAAACAGTTCAGTCTCAGTTCAGATTTATGCTTTATCCTATGTGAAAACTTGAGTCATTGACCACATAGTCATTAGCGTGTGCATCCGCGCAATCATGTAAGCGATGCAAGAGCGGAGGGATCGAAGCGATAATGCCAGTCGCGAACTCATGCCCCTTCGAGGTTCGAATACTCGCACCCCTTCGGGGTTCGAAAAATTGAACTCTGCTTGGGATCCGAATACTCGAACCCCCCTCAGGATTCGTATGCTTGAACCCTGCTAGGGGTTCGAATGCTCGAATCCCCCTAGGGTTCGAATGCTCAAACTCCGTTGGGGGTTCAAATGCTCGATCCCCGCTTAGGGTTCGAAAGCTCAAACCCTAACCAGGGCTTGATAATTCGAACCCCATCAGGGTTCGAGGTTCAATACCCCCACAGGGTGCGATCTCATCTCCACTATTACAGGGCTTTGACCCTCCTTCTCTCCCGTCCTCTACACCTTGCCACGTCCTCTGCCCATCACAAGCTCCACCACGCCGCCGAAGGCTTATAAAGCGGGCTCGACCACAAGTCAAATCCAAGGCACGAGCTAGAAAGCTCGACTAACTTCAACCCGCGTCGAAGCCAAAGCCAAGTCCATGGCCGAGCTCGATGGTGGTGGAAGGGAGTTCAAACCGCCATCAAAATACTACCTGAGTTTGGTACGAAGTACTTAAACGATGTGGATTTTTTGAGTTCTGAATTCAATGGCAGACGAAGAAAGTAAAAAGAAGAAGGGAAAGAAATGGAGGGAGGCCTATTTGTAATAAAAGGAGATAGGCGTACGAAATTTCATACCCAACGGGGGACGAAAATTCGTATACTACGGGGTACGAAAATTCGTACCTAGTAGGGTACGATAATTCGTACCCAAACTAGGGTACAACAAAAAAATGATGATGTTGTACACATGTGTATACGTTTGCACACAGTGCACGTGCACACGAATAATTGTGAACGCGCAAGCGCGGTGTAATGCTAGTACTTAGCGATGTAAACAAAACAATGACTCGTTTACAGCTCTACAGTAAACAAGCACAACAACTAACATTTATTTTTATAATTTTACAGGAAAAGTCGACGACTCGACAATTACTTTTACCAACGCAAAGCACATCTTGTCAAGACAAGACGTACTTTAGGGGGCAATTGTTAACAGGCCTTTTGGACCGATTCCCAAAAGTATGTAGGGCACACTAGACTCAACGTATTGCATGAAGCTAAAGCCGAGAGTGTCACCAAGGAGTAAAGAAAAGGAGTCGAAAAGGGATCATGCTGATAGGAACCTCACCGCTCCTCTAAAATATCGCCAAACCAGTACCTTGAATCCTAGAAAGTCACAAGTCCCGACCTCGACTCATCTTGCCCATTTCACCATTCTTCGTACCCAAGGGGTACGAAATTCGTACCCCATGGAGGGGTACGAATTTCTGGGAGAGCACATTACGGGGTAAGAGATTCTAGTGGCCGGTTACAGGGGATATGAGATTCCTATTGTGGTCCCCTATTTCTACCTACTCCTACCTACTTCCACCTAACCACTCGACTATAAATACCCCTTGACCTTACACTTCAAAGAGGTTGGAATTTGGTGATTTGACACCTCTAGAGAGCCCCAAATAGCCTCTTTAATGGCATCTATGCTTTGAGAAAGAAGAAGGGCAAAGTGTCTTTCTCTTAATACTTTGCATATGACCATTATGACATTATATAACTTTGAGATGAATGTAAAGAGATGTCATGAGATAGTCTCAACCTTATAACTCTTTGTTATTAATAATGTTGCAACGACTCTTCCAAAGTGGACATAGGTCGATCACAAGGCCGAGCCACTATAAATCTCTCGTGTTATTTATCGCTTTTCGCACTTACTTTTCCGTGCGAATCTATAATTCCTAAGTAATTGGAATCTTGGGTGTTTATGACATTTTTTTCCGTCAACAATAAACAATTTGGAAAATCTCAATCTAGGGAACAAGAAGTATAGATGTAAACAGTCAATATGCATGGGAGATGATAAGTGCATAAAAATTTCTCATACTGGTAGTGCTGTTATCAAAGGAAAGAAACAATTATAGTTGCATAATCTATTAAGAGTTCCTAAAATAAAAAATAATTTAATTAGTGTGTATTAATTTTCCAAAGATAACAATGTTTATTTTGAATTATTTTCTAAGTATTGCTTAGTCAAAGACATTTTGACTAGTGATATTTTATTGCAGGGTGATGCAGTCAATGGGGTCTACAAATTTAGGTTCAGTGACCACATCAACTCTGCAGCAAAGAACCACTGCTACAATTATGTAATTAGTCAAAATAGAAATAGTTTAAGTACTTTTTATTTTTGGCATTCCAAATTGGGTCATCCCAATGTTAATACTATGCAGAATATCTTTTGTAGAAATAATATTCCTTATGATGGTATTGAACTACCATATATTTGCACTTACTGTAAATGGGAAAGAATCGTAAACTACCATTTAATGATTCTCTAACCTCATATGATAATTTTTTGACCTTGTTACTGCAGATTTATGAGGGCCTACACCTATATTTACTGATTTTGGGTACAAGTATTGTGTATCATCAGGAGATGCATACTCCAGGTATATTTGGATATACTTTTTAAAATGTAAATCTGAAACTCATGATGTTGTGATTAATTATACAAAAATGACAGAAAATCAGTTCAATACTAGACATATAGTCATTTTGTTTGATGGTGGGGCAGAATATAAAAGTCTCATTAATTACTTCAAAGATATGGAATTATACATAGAATTATATGTCCATACACATTTAAGAAAAATTGTATTGTTGAGAGGAAGCACAGACACATAGCGGAATCAATTTTGACATTATTAGCACAGGCTTCAATGCCACTTATATTTTTGTCTGAATCTTTTAATACTGCTGTATACTTAATAAACAGAATGCCATCAAAAGTATTAAGAGATATAAGTCCTCTAGAGAAAATATATAATGTCAAACTTGACTATCATATTCTAAAAACTTTTGGCTGCTTGTGTTTCCCATATTTAAGACCATGCAACGCAAATAAATTAAACTTTAGATCAAAACCCTGTATGTTTTTTGGGAGCAAAAAAGATGTAGATGCATTGATGAAAATGGAAGAATATTTATAAGCAGGTACGTTGTATTTAATGAAAGTATCTTTCCCTATAATTTAACGGAGATAAAAACCAGTAATAAAGTCTACAAGAACTGTAGAAATACAATTGCTATACTAGTACATCTAGGATCACAGTTGAGTGTTGGTGAAAGAGTAACTGCGGTTGCTTAAGAGCCATCAACAGCTGGCATAAATCAACCAAGTGTTGAATCTACTGAGCTATCCACCTTGTAACTCCATCACCTGCAAGTGAAGAAGAGGATAGCAATGTCAATGCTAAAGATCATCAAACTGAAAGCCAATCAAAATGATTCAAGTTCTAGGTCAGCACCAACTGCTGATAATGATGTTACTCAAACTGATCAACCAGGAAATCAGCCACCTGTTCACACTAGTCATCACATGACAACTAGAGCTAAAAGGGGCATATTTAACCAAAGGCATACAATGCAACTATCAGTACTGAAGATCCAATTACATATAGTCAAGCTTGAAAAGACAAAAACCGAAAGAAAGCAATGGATGAAGAGTTCAAGGCTCTCATTAAAAAAAAACTTGGGAACTTTTGCATAAATCAGACAATAAGAATCTAATTGGCTGCAAATGGACATTTAAACTCAAAATAAATCCAGATGGAAGCATAAATAGACACAATGCCAGGCTAGTTCCCAAAGGATATACTCAAGAATATGGTTTTGATTACAATGAGACATTTTCTCTAGTTGTCGAACCATCAACCATAAGGCTGATTCTTAATATTGCATTGAAAAATCAGTGGAAAATAAAACACTTAGATATTAATAATGCATTTCTTAATGCTATTCTACAGGAGGAAATGTACATCCAGCAACCATAGGGATATGTGCAAAATTCAAGTCTTGTATGCAAATTAAACAAGGCTACTTATGCATTAAAACATGCCCGAAGGGCATGGTTTGATAAGCTCAAGTCAACTTTGACCAGGATGGGATATCAACCCACCAAATTTGATAATTTCTTGTTTACTAAACTAAGTAACAATTCAACTATATATATTTTAATATGTGTTGATGACTTAATTATGACAGGAAGCAGTTACTCAAAGACAATGCAGATTATAGAGTATCTCAATGAAGAATTCTCCATTAAAGATCTAGGAGATATATCATACTTTATGGGAACAGAAGTTACGAGGATATCAAATATAGAAATATTCCTATGTCAAAAGAAGTACATTACAGAGTTGTTTCTGAAAACAGAAATTTTCACCCACGATTTCAAGCCAATATTTTTCTAAATACAGGGGAGAAAGCATAAATAATGTTAAGCAGTACAGGAGTGTCATGGGAGCATTACAATATGCAACCATAACCAGGTCTGATGTAATGTTCAACGTTACCAAGTGTCACAATTTTTGCAGGAACCAAAGAGTGAGCACCAGAAAGTAGTCAAAACGATCTTATGCTATCTAAAAGGGACAATAAATTTTGGGCTTACATTGAAAGGTAGAAAGAAATTAAAAGCCATGTGTTATTCAGATCCTGATGATAGAAAATCTGTAACTGGATATTTCATTGATATACGGGATAGTCTGATTTCGTGGAGCTCAAAAAAGAAATCAACTATTTCAAAATAATGTACTGAAGACGAATATAGAAGTAATGCTAGTGCGACAGCTGAAATCATATGGTTACAATCTATATTAAGGAGTTGCAGCTAAATACTAATGGAAAAGTTACAATTTGGTGTGATAATCAAAGCTTAATTTATATGTCTGCAAACCCTATCAAACATGCAAGGACCAAATATATTGAAATTATCATTTACTTTGTTCGAGAGCAAGTCGGTAACGGAAAATTGCAAGTAAACTATATACCGTCATACCATCAGCGTGCCGACATACTCACCAAGACTCTATTAGCAAGCAACTTCTTCTGCCTTCGAGAAGGTATGAAGATCCAAAGCTGCAGTGCTTTCAGATCTTCCCTTTCAGCAACATAAGATGCAGATCTACACGTCTTGCACTTAATTTCATGTCTAACAACCACAACGAGTTGATCTCAACTTTACAACTTCAAGTCTAAGAAATAAAGCCAATACATCATCGTTTTCTCGCTATTATGAAGATCAAACTTATAATCTGGTGCAAAACTAAAGATTTGGGGTGGTATCATCTATCATTCTCACAACAATTTAAGGTTATGAGAGAAACCCTAACACTAAATTGAGGGGCGAGTTAAAGAATGAAAAGTCAGCTACCTGTTTATCTGAAAATATATATTATAAAGCGGGCCACACCGTTTATTTCATTTGTTTATTTCAGCAATTGGGCTTTAGCCCAGATATGTACATTGTATTATAAATACAGCCATAAGCTATTTACACAGTATCAATTTAGCATTTTGTACAAGTTTTATAATTCATTCAACAATAATACAATCATCCTTTTCTTCTCAATCTTATTTTCAAATATTTCCTTATATCTACCTTTTCTTGTTAAATTTTCTAGCAAAATTATAATTGTAAAATCATGCCTAGTTAAAAATAAAAACCTAGTGTCTGTATGCTAAAATATTAAATGAAATAGTTAGATGCAAGCTTAACAATGCAAAAATATATAAACCACCTTTTGTGCTAGTGGCCGACATAGTTAAAAAGAAAATTCACATGATGGCTTAAAGAAACCAGCTAGATGGACAAATGCATAATTGTTTAAGTGTTAATAGATGATACTTTATTATCAATGAAACCTATAACACATTATCTACTTTTCCAAGTAATTGTCTTTATCATGTGGAATATGTTGGAAAATTTAAACTGTTGATGAAAGACACTTGTCCCACATTGCCAAATTATAAAAAAAAGCCAAGTATGTAAGTCATGCTTCACTACCACATCCGTGCGCCATTTATGCGATCGAACCGGGTCGGGGCGGCTGAGCTTGGGTCTAAAATGATCATATTTCTACTTGATTGATTTTTTACAGTTGCGGGCTTCGGGCAGAAACGGGCGATGTTCAGTTAGTCTGAAGAGGTGTGAACCATCAGGCAGTAGTAGACATGGTTTCCTTCAAATACAAATAGAGGAGAATGCTGATCATATTCTCCATCTGATTTTTAATTTCTTCCGTCTCTATTCTCTGCTACCTCTAAATAAATCACAAAGTGATGTACTCATTACAATCTCGGGCAAATTACGTCTGTTGTATCTTGGGAGAATTTTGAATAAAATTCGTAAGGAAATTGTTACAAAAAGCCTCAGATCAAATTTCCTTTGTCACCCAGTTAGATTTATAGTTTATTTGTATATTTATGTACAACATTCTATTATCTTTCTGTATTTCAATGTTGTGCTATTTCCTCCAAATAGTATAACGTTGTTGTTGTAAATTAATTACAACATACTTGTTGCTAAAATTAGCTAATACAGATTTTCTGAGTAGAAAAAAAATTCTGATTTATAAACTTGTGAGACGAATTTATAAGTGATTGATCTCTATTTTGGTATACTGGACAACTAACGTCTTTAGAATTTTATTCAAGTTCTTTCTACAATAGAGTTGACAACAATAGAACTATCAACAAAGGCTACTACCTACAACAAGCCTGATCCATTCAAAGGAGATGGTGATGACTTCATAACATGGAAAAATCAAATGCTATTTTATCCCACCACATTAAGGCTACGGCAGTGCAGCGAGAAGGAAAAACCAAAGGCTAAAGACGGACAGACTAGTGAAAAAGACGTAGCTGTTTTTCTCTAAATTAAATCATGGAAGCATGTAGACTTTTATGCCGAAACTACATTCTGAATTGTGTGGATAGAGTAATACATAAAGTGTATCAGCCATACCAGACAGCAAAATCCTTATGGACTGCGCTTGCACATAAATACAAAACATAGAATGGTAGGTTGAAGAAGTTCATCATAGATAAGTTTATGGATTACAAAATAGTGGACTCTAGATTTGCAGGAATTCTGACTCATAATTCATGAATTTGAAGCAGAAGGACATCAATTTGGAGAATCATTCCTTGTTGAAGCAATAACAGGGAAACTACC
Organism: Allium sativum; assembly: GCA_030737875.1. Taxonomy (NCBI): domain Eukaryota; kingdom Viridiplantae; phylum Streptophyta; class Magnoliopsida; order Asparagales; family Amaryllidaceae; genus Allium; species Allium sativum. The sequence goes on from CM060913.1 coordinate 44,529,457, forward strand.
ACCATCCTGGAAAGACTACCACAACTATCTAAAACATAGATTTCCTTAGAAGATCTTATTGTCAGACTAAAAATTGAGGCAGATAACCGTGAAGTGACCAAATAAAGCAAAGAGGCATTTGTGGTAGAAGAGTCAAAGAAAAATAGGCATTTCAACAAAAACAAGAAGAAGAAATTCCCATAGAAAAGAAAAGCACTTGAAAACAACCCCAAAGATGGCAAACATAGAAGTTTAATGGAGAGTGTTGGGTTTATGGAAAAGCAGGACACATCGCTAGAGATTGTAGGCACAAAAAGGAACGCAACTCAGAGACAAATACAGTGATTAACATGAAAGTGGACGAGTCCAAGTTTTCAGCAGTTATATCTGAGTGCAATTTGGTTTAGAATCCTAACCAATGGTGGGTGAACACAGGCACTACTTGTCATGTTTGCTCTGAAAATCCATGTTCTTTATGTACCAGAAATTTGATCAAGAAGAAAAACTCTTCATGGGTTATTCTGCAGTTTCAATGATCAAAGGCAGTGGCACAGTAATCCTTAAGTTTACTTCTAGAAAAATTGTGAAGTCGAATGATGTGCTTCGTGTTCCAGTCATCCGCAAGAATCTCATCTCTTTTTTAGTGCTACCAAAGAAAGGATTCAAAATGGTCTTCGAATCAGACAAGATGGTTTTGTCCAAAGCTGTAATGTACATTAGAAAGGATATTTATGTTATGTCCTATTTAAGGAAAATGTAGCTGTAGTCGACAATAAAATTATGTATTCTAATTGTATTATTAATAAAATTGAAGTTTCTTATTTGCTTGAGCACAAAATTTTATTATGGGCCGATAGATTAGGAGATATAAATTTCCAAAACATGAAAAATATATCAAATTTGGGATTAATTCCTAAATTCTAAGAAGATAAAAACTACAAATGTGAGGCATATGTAGAAGTAGAAAGTTTAAGAAACCATTTCATACTATTTATAGAAATACCAAACCACTAGGTTTGGTTCATATTGATTTATGTGATTTTAAATCGTTACCTACAAAAGGTGGAAAAAGTACTTCATTACTTTTATTGATGATTATGCGCGATATTGCGATGTATTTGAACAATAAAGATGAAACAATTACATCATCTATAATGTACAAGGCTGAAGTAGAAAATAAGTTAAAGATTAACATATTAAGATACGATCGAGGTAGAGAATATGAATCACCGTTTGAACAATTATATGCAGAAAATGGTGTAATTCATCGAACAAGAATTTTATATTCACCACAATAAAATGGTATTGCTGAAAGAAAGAACAGAATGTTAAAAGATATAATTAATGCAATGCTTTTAACTTTTGGTCTACCGCCGAACTTGTGGGGGGAAGCCGTAAATATGTCTAATCACATTTTAAATAAGGTTCCTCGCAATAAAACATGAACAATTCCATATGTGTTATGGAAAGGACATAAACCAAGCTTTAAATACCTCAAAGTGCAGGGGTGCTTGGCAAAAGTTCTGGTTCCACCTCCCAAGAAAGTCAAACTTGGGCCAATAACTGTAGACTTTTACTATCTAAGGTTAACCCAAAATAGAACTATCTACAAATTTCTGGTATTCAAGTCTGATATAACTGATACCAACGTAAATACAATCATTGAATCATGAAATGCCTCATTCTTTGAAGATGTGTTTCCACACAAAAGGAATGAAAGAAATAATGTCCCTAGAAAGACAAGAGAAGAACCAAGCAATTCACATGAAGAAGTAACTCCTCATGAAATTAAGGAACGTGAACCTAGAAGAAGCACAAGGGATAGAACTTCCAAGATATTTGTTTTGGAGTTATTAACATACATGTTAGTACATGAACCTCAAATGCATAAGGAAACAATGACATCTTATGAATCTGCATGTTGGAAAGAAGCAATCCAAAGTGAAATCGCTTCAATTCTGAGTAATAAAACCTGAGGAATAGTTGATCTTCCACCAGGAATTAAACTAATTGGTTGTATATGGATTTTTAAGAAGAAAATGAAACCAGAGGGCTCTATTGACAAGTATAATACCATATTAGTAGCCAAAGGATATCATCAAAAAAAGATGTAGATTTCTTTGATACAAATTCGTCGATAAAGCGAATAAGCTCTATAAAAATGCTAATAGAAATTGCATCCATCTATAATCTAGAAATTCATTAAATGGATGTAAAGAAAACATTCTTAAATGGAGATCTCGATGAGAAGATCTACATGGAACAACCTGAAGGCTTTATTTCCAAAGGAAATGAAAACAAAGTCTGTAGATTAGTAAAATCATTATATGGACTAAAACAAGCTCCAAAAATGGCATGCAAAAATTGATATTGTCATGATGAGAAATGGTTTTAGTATAAATGAATGTAATAAATGTGTTAATTATGAACAAGTTGGACAATCATACGTGATGTTTTGCTTATATGTAGAGGAAATGCTAATCTTTGGTCCTAACATTAAAGTTATAGAGACCGTAAAGAAAATGTTAATCAGCAATTTCTGTATGAAGGATTTAGGTGTTGCGTTATTTTGGGAATCAAAATAAAAGGAACACCTAATGGAATTGAATTATCTTAGTCACAATACATAGACAAAGTAATTGAAAGATTTCAAAATTTTGGAATAAAAGAAGTATGAACACCTTTTAATCCATCGAAATTACTGGATAAAAACATTTAGGAAAGTGCAATGCAACTGGAATATTTTCATGTAATATGATGTCTAATGTATCTTATGAATTGCACAAGACTAAATATAGCTTATGCAGTAAGTTGATTGAGAAGGTATACAAGCAATCCAAGGGAGGAACACTAGAAAGAATTAATAAGAGTGCTTGGATATTTAAAGTACCACAAATTATTCCTTACAATACGAAAAATATCCTGCTGTTTTAGTATGATATAATGATGCAAACTGGATTGTTGATTAAAAGGAATCAAAATCAACTAGTGGTCATGTCTTTACCTTAGCAAGGGCAGCAGTGTCATGGAAATCTACCAAACAAACATGCATAGATCAATCCACTATGGAATCAAAGTTCATCGCTTTAGATAAAGCAGGCGAAAAAGCATAATGGCTTCATCACTTTTTATAAGTTATCACGTTTTGGCCTAAACCTGTACCGGGCATATGCATACAATGTGATAACCAAGAAGCGCTAAGTAGAGCGTAAAACTTTGTGTATAATGGAAAGTCATGACACATTCGTAGACTGCATAACACAGTTATGCAGTTACTCTCAAATGGAACTATTTCCACAGATTATGTGAAAACAAATGATACCCTTGTAGATACATTTACTAAAAGGTTTGCCAAGAGAGAAAATTTATTGCGCATTAAGGGGAATGGGTTTAAAAGGCTAAAGTAACAAGAGTTATCTTATATAGAAATCCATCCTCGCAATTGGAGATCCCACAAATTAGGATCAATAGGAAAACCAGTTATGAATAACTCAAGACATAATGCATTTGTTTGGACATAGTCCTACTCCATTCCTATGGTGCACAATATAAATGCATGCCTACAGAAGTATTGAAAGGTTAAAACTATGTTTTTTTAATGATGATCATATCTTGAAAATAATAAGTGGGGTATATGTAGGATACTCTTAATGGTTGCAATCGCCTATATTCGTGTGAGTTGGGTCGACATTATGAGAATATTAAAGGCTTAAATTCTCTATAACACTTGTAGAACCAAAAAGTGTTCAGAATCAAAATGAACACAACCAAGGTTGGGTGAGAAGGGAATCAATGCTTCGTAAAGCTTATTGTTTGGATATACAATAAAGTCTGACGGTTCAATATGAAATAATTCACCTATTAGCCAAGTAAATCCGATAAGCTTTAATTGGGGAATGTTCAAAGTGAAATATCTACTTATCAACAAAATGCATTATTCCATATGTACTCTGTGATATTCCACTTTGTGTGAGGGAAAGTATATTATCATATATGTGGTGGATTGTTGGAAAATCTAAAGTGTAGATGAAATATACTTGTCCCACATCGCTAAATTATAAAACAAAGTCAAGCATATAACTAACTTCCTCATGAGGAGGTTGGGGCCTTGGGAAACACAAATGTGTGCTTTTTGTGAGGAAGGGTTAACTGATAGATGCACTTGCCATAGTTACGAAAACTTGGACCTCAGATTAACTGACTTTGTTAATGTAAGGCCCTTGCCTCGGTTAAATTAAGGAACATTCATCACTTTAACTAAGGCGTGTGAGACAATTTAATTGAGGCCACATAGCCGTAGTTTAACAGAGGTTGCTTGCCTTAGTTTAATTGAGCCCACAGTAACTCGGTTCAATTTTGCTACATTGCCTCAATAACTAAGGCATTTGTCTTAGTTTAACTAAGGCCACAACCAAACTATTTTCTAGTTATTACGTTAGAACCTCAAATTATAAATTCTATGTATATGTTAAATACTAAAAGCCTAGTTGTACAAAAATGCGAAAGCATAATACCATGTAACCAAATTATTTTTTAGGGCATTTTGGCGAAAGTCAATTAAGTTTCAATATAACGAAACATCATTGCAAAAAAAATGTAAATTAGGTCTTTGGAATTTAGTTAACCAACAATCGTATAAACTTATGCAATTATTCAGTGAATAATTTCTATATTTATGCAATTATATCCCAAAATAATGAAAATTTCCATAGTTATTCAAACAAAAATTTGCAATTATTCATAAAAAAGCTATAGAAATTTCTATAATTTTTTAAAATAGTGCGAAAATTTTCATTATTATTAATAAAAAATTACGGAAATATCAGCAATTATTCAAAGAATAATTACATTATCGTATGCAATTGTTCAACAATCAAATTTTAAGGACCTAATTTACAAAAAAAATCGATTTTTTTTGTATATTAAGTTTGATTATAAGGGCCTAAGCCAAATATTCACTATTTTTCATTTCCCAACTTGCTCATTTCAATGATTGTGGTAAAATAAACAAGCAAAATAGAAGCCTAAGTGATTAATGCACAATTTCCAAACAAAACTTTCATATTGAATGAAGCAAATGTTCTTCTCCAGATTTATTTCTCTAATTTATATTTTATTTTCTTATTTAAACTTAACAGATAATTAATCAGTCGTAGTCCATGTAACCCTGAGATCTTTTATCAAAAATTATGTTACGCCTTTAGACTTAAACAAGATTTCATCATTCAAATTGTTAATTTTGATTTTAGAATTCATCTCCAAGGTATGCTACTAAATATGATCATATTAGATTATAATTACATTATTGTTTAATTATTTATAATGTAATAACGCTTTTCCTTCTTGTCTAATTATGTTCACCATTTCAACCTTTTGAAATTATCGGTTGAAATCTTGGATGGAAAAAAGGTAATATATGATTTTAGGGTTAATGAGCAACAACTTATGAATTTTGTTGTATTGTTTTGATTGTTATTTTCATTATTAATTTTTGTTATTGTTAAAAATCGGTCTATTGTATTCATGAAGCAACTATTTAGATCTCAGAAAATAGAAAAATGGAAAATACAAGAAGATTCATTAGTTGAATTCAAATAGCTAGTCAATATTGTGGAAAATGAAAATGTGGAATTACTGAATCCATTTTGATGAACAAAGTGATATTAAAGAATTAAAAGAGGATAAGAGCGATGAAAATCGTGAAATAAATGAAAAAAGCAATCAATATTAAAAAAATGGATGATAACCGTTCACCTGCATTTTGATTGGTTCCCAAAAGCAGTCCAAGCCCTCGCACCTCCGCCCATTGCGTGGATTAACAGCCCAGAAGCTTGCTGAAACGTTCAGGACTCGAACCCAAGGAGTCATGCAAGAATAGTCATCTAGGCTTGATCAATCTATTCAACAATGAACCAACACTTCGTATTGGCATTGAGCCTCGTCATCAATTCGTATCCCGATCTCACATTTCTTCAAAACCCCATCGATGCCAATTTTATATTCCCTAAGACTTACCTCCCTGGATTGGCATTCTCTAACTCCATATCCCACTTTCCACATCCCTATAACTCCGCTTTTTGTATCTGCTACCCACAACTCCACTTTTCTTATCTGTATCCACATCAACTCCGTACTTCGTATGCCGGCCTACCACATCACATTGTATCCCCATTTCAACCCTCCGAATATGAAATCTCCAACCTCCCATGGATACAAAGTGATAAGGCCACCACAATACGAAGCCTCAAAGTTGACTAAAGTAGTTATGAACTGAAACATGGAGGGGATTCGGAGTTTCAGGCAACCTAAGTCCCCAAAGTTGTATTGATCCCAGGTATGAAATGTGGGTTGTGTGCCCCACTTCCTCACCTACTCCGCCTGCTTCACCTTCCTCTTCTCCCCTATAAATACTCATTGTCCTGCAGCATGAAGGGGGTTGGCTCCTTGGCATCCTAGGTAGAAGACAACCTTCTTGCAACCTCTCAAACACCCTCCATCACTCTAGGAATAAGAAGAACCTCCTTCTTGGAGAATTGGACCACTTTGGGCTATCTTGGCACTTCGGAAAGAAAGAATAAAACCTATCATTGGATTTCCTTACACTATGACCATGGTACCATCATGAGAATATCACAGCCTCTTGATCCCCTCTTGACTAGACTTGGTTTCACAGACTCTAGAAGGCTCCTTCTTCCTCTTACTTGTATTTAGATCATGAAGGAAAGCCTACTACCTCCTCCTCTAAGCATAGCGATCAAGTTCATATACTACAACATTTGGAATCATCATATCCCTTGTATATTTGGAGATATATCGATTCCATGTTGTAACTTATAAATGTGAATTATTAAAACACTATACTTCTAGAGTGGATGTTGGCTCTGACAAGCCAAACCACTATAAATACTATGTGACTTCTCTCTAGCATTTTCCCTTGCATATTTAAACCACAACTCATATATTTTCCGTACTAGACATTTATTTTCACTGTCGTGGAAATCTCGAGTGTTAGCAACAACTTTTGGATGTCAACATACGGGGTATTTGGAAGGGGATCAAGATGATCCTACGATCAATATCCTCGCTCTTTCATTAAGAAATCATAGACTTTACCTTTTCTACCATTCAATCACCAAAACTTGGAGCATTACTTAAATCTTCTGAAACTTACATACTAAGTCTACCGATAATGGTAACTAAAGGAAAGAACATTACGGTTGGATCTTCCACGATTGATCCTAACCCCGAAGACCCTCCTCAGCCTCAAGCCATCGAATTTCTGACCAATGCAAATATCGCTACTACTTCCAATCCCGATATCGTCTAGGAGAAATGCAAAGAATCCTTGTCAAACAAATCAACCAAAATCTTGGGTTGATGCAACGATTTCACCCACATTCTCAAGAAGACATCCTTCACCTTCAACTAGATATGGGCATTCGGCCTCCTTTGAATGATGTCTCTCAGAGATCTAGTCCTTCTTCTCTCCATAACAACTATCATCTCCACTGTTCTCGACTTAGGCCTAATCCCGACCAATGAATTAATGCTCAACCCCTCGCTCGACCGGATCGACTTGTCACAAACTAGGATTTGTCGTCTATGATTCATGCAATAAACCAGGCGAAAACATCAGCCTCAATCTTCAAGATTCATCTATAGATCTCTAAAGTAATGCTACCGCGAATACAATCAAACAAGCTCAACCACACTTACCTCTGAGATTGGGGACAAGTATGTTAAGTCAAACGGGATTAGCCTGACCTGCCTATGTTCAGGCGGCGGTCTGTTGGTACCACCTTTAGCCCGACCTACTTGAATTCAAGCATTTCCAGGTGGCGACCTTTGGCACCGACATTCAGTCCGATGGACTTCACACAACACGCTCAGGTGTATTCATGAGTCGGTCTATTGGATCCAGTATGTTCGAACTCCACATGACTTGAGTTTCTAAAGAGAGGAATTTCGACCAACCTGAACCTAAGTGCAATGCCGAGTCACACTACATGAATACAATTTAAGAAAGTGTAAAAGAACTCGAGCACTTAGAACCACACTTCTATCAATGCAGTAGTCCCTGAAGTCTTCACCGGAGAAACCAGATTGTGACTCGCTTTCAACTCTGTCTCCCTCATCGGAGACGGAATGGGAATGAAAAGCAAACCCCTTTCACTAACGAACACCTCCACATCTCTATCGTAATATCCTTATGCCTCCACCTTATCTCCGGTAGCCTCCCGGTAATTTAAGGACACGTCGAGAAGCACAATTGGAGGCACTCATCTAGAAGCGGACCAGGGGACACTAGTCTTCCACTAATCGTGCAACCGTCTCCATGAAGCAGTGGTCACCTAGGTCATTTATGGAAAACACCTCATCTTCATTGTCGTCATGACCTCTCACATCTACATGAGCTTTGACCATCTCCCATTCAGCTAGGGGAACATCGGGAAGCACAAACGGAGGCATACAACTGAAGGCTGGTCCTAGGGCACCGGTTTTCCAGCAGGAACAACATATCAGTTACTACCAACTTCTCTGCGAACCACAGAGCGTCCTTTTGGGACCAAACTCAACACATAAAGAAAGTGATCCAAAACCAAAATCTTGGCACCACGGAAGTCACTCTCAACATCCCTCAATGCTATGGCTCCCTAAGGACAAGCAGTCCAAAAAGCGATGACAACCTTTAGATTTATAGCTAAAACCATCGTCATCGTTGATCATCGACGCAATACATGGATCGAAACTTGATTATGACATGTATGTATTAAGGATCGAATCCTGGAACTGATAACTCAACCATATATCCACATTTTATGAGCATATCTAAGAGGTCAGTTAGAGCGAGTTCGCTTCTCAAGCATTGCACCGAACGACTGCGATGCGTTCAACTTTAATTCCAAACAATTCACATGACGCCGCACGACGATCAAGATTTGCTAACTTAGATTCGGGACTGAAGAAACAAAACAATTTCCAACTCTCAGAAAACAGGAAAAATTGGCTAAGTCCCTCGGATACAAAGTCAAAATTTTGTATTTCCACGTACTTGTTGGAAACCATCGGGTTTTCCCAATCTATCTTCGAATCCCCGAAGTTCCGAGACACCTCCAACAAATTCAAGTCTATGTGTAACGCCAAGTTAATTTACATGAGTACAATGATGGAAAATGTAAAGAATGCTTGAACGCTTAGTATGATATTTGATGTAAGAAAAAAAATAATCTTTTATTCGCATGTCAAAATTGCATCTTTTTACCAATGGCACAATGTACATAAAACCACATCGTGCCTCCGAAGAGCAAGGGTCGTACTCACACATTTTAACGGCCTACAAAACCAAAACCTATCAACAATAATCACTTGGTCAAACCGCCCCTCTTCTTCTTCTTCTCAGACTCTATGCTAGGCTGCTTGTCCTTCTTGTTTCTCTTCCTCTTCGACTCTCCGCTCCTTCCTGATCCTTTCATCGTAGTTGGAATTGGAGCGGGTCATGGCCTGAACTTGTATCCGCCTGTTCTGGATTCAGGAAGGTCCTGCACTTGTTTATGTTCACTTGGGATATCTGTGGTCTCGGTCTAAGGGAGGATAACCTTCAGCGGAAGAGGGATAGCTTCGATGATGTCCCCTGAAGTTTGAATCTTTTTGGCCTCTTCCTTAGCTTTCTGGGCCTCCTTCACACTTTCTTCGTCGCCTGCTGCCTCGCCTTAAGCTTTGCTTCCTCTTGGGGCTTCATCCTCTTCAGTTCCTTCTCGGCCCTCTTTTGGGATGCCTCATTCTCCACTTTCCTGTGGGCCACTTCCTCAGCATTAATCCTTTCCTCCACATCCACCGTTCTCTTCGTCTCAAGCTCCTTAGACTTCATTAGTAGTTTAGCTTTTTGTTCTTCAACTAGATCGTGCATGGACTGCCCAACCACCTCTGTATGCACTCTTACCTGGACATCATCGCCCGACTTTCCCTTGACCTCCTCAAAAGATTTGGTGTAGTCATACAATCTAAACTCTCTCATCTCCAAGTCAAAGCCCTCAAGGTGCCCATGCTCTTCCTCTATCTGCTTCTTATAGGCATCCGGATCCGCCTAGTTCGTGGAAGACGTCGACATTTCAACCTTGGCTATCGTCCCCTCCTTAGAAGTACTTGCACGATGGGAGGTAAACAAATGAGTTTACTTCTACTTCGTGCTGCCATCTTTTCGAATACCATTAAGTAAGTGGATGTACCTTCTAGCACTTGTTGTTTGGCGCTTGCTGACGCTAACTCTTTGGTGATTGACGGAAGGAAACTTGGACTTGGGGCAGAAGGGCCACCAGCGGAGGCGACTAGAATGGCTTGCTGCCATTGGGAAATAACCTCATGAGCAACTATAATGCTCTCGGTAATGATCATTTTTTCTTTTTCAGCAACATGTCTTTCTGCCTCCTCTGCCTTGGCATCTTCCTTAAGTAGTTTCCTCCCTTCTGCCAATACCCAACGCTCATCCTCCATCAGATATTGGTCCATCAGCAATGCCTCATCCATCGATTCCACTTCCCGGGAAGTAGACTCATCTTCCACCAGCTTTGCCCAAGTCAAGGCCAGGTTTCGAGCATAATCATTGACCCATGAGAGCCCACGATGTCAAAGTGTTTTGACATACAAACCCTAGACCGCTGGCTCCATGTCCCTCTCTGCCTCTTCTCAAGCTTCCCTGACTTGTATTCTGAGCTCCTCAAACCTAGCTTCATAATTGGCTCTAACTCCATCTGTTTAGCTGAGCAGTTCCTTGTTTAAAGATTTTGCTCCCTCCTCCTACTTAGCTGTATGACCTTAGCACGATGTGTTGCGAGCGCTTTCCAGAGATCCTCATTCTCCTTCTTCAAGCTTTGGGTATCTTCATTCTCCTTTCGTAGCCTTTCATTCTCCTACACTAATGCATGGTTGTCCGTTCTAGCCGCTGAGCTGTCTCATTCTCTTCATGCAGTCTGTAGTTCTGCTCAAATAAGGTTTATTGTCCTTTTCTTGAGTGGTGGCTCAGGCCGACGCTGAGGCTAATACACCTTTATATTGGACGCTAGCTGAGGTCATCGCCACCATCATGTCCTCCGGCTCCTTCTTCGGTGCATTTTTTCCACAACAGAGAGTTAGCTCATAAAAGTGTTACTTGACTACGCAGAAATAGATATGGATCAGAGCCATATCTTACCAATATCGGCATTCCAACTCGCGAGACTTTCTTGCTCAAGCTTTACTTTTATTTCCAAGCCTTGGAACTCTGCATTCTTCTTGAAAATTTACTCCTAGAGTCTACTGCCATATTTGTACATCTTCCAGTATTGATAGTAGACGGCCTATGCCCGCTTCCAAACATTTTTGTCATCATGATGTGGGATCAAATTAATATTGGGTAAACATACCAACTCTTCAAAGTTAAACCTGGGGAATAATTTCCTTCATATCGGCTTCCTCTCCACGGGATTCAAATCTAAGATCGCTGACATGTCGGGCAGTAGTGGCTCCCAGCTCCTCACATCCCTTCCTTCAGTTCCTGACCCTCCTTCTCCAGGCCTTCCCCTGCCTACGGCTGCTGCCACTGGTGCGGGGTTTGTTGTATTGGAAGGTGGGATCACCGTCACTTGCTTCCTTGTGCTTATTATCTCAGCTCCTCTTTTAATATCCCCTGGTCTCTTGCTTGTTGGAAGGCTATGTATGTGGAGGATACTCTAGATGACGACGACTACTTTCAGACTCATGAGATTTCTTTTTCGTATGCAGCTCCGTATTTTTGAAGAAGTTTCCCATATCGCCTTTCTTCGACTATCGAGAACGTCTACGATCAAGCACTTTTTCACTTTCCTAAGACATGGCGCCAGCACAAGGCAAACTTGTACTAGAATTGAACATCCAACATGCACGAGTCAAGTATTATGTTATGGAGCGTTTGTGAGTTTGTGTGTCCTAAGTATCCCCCCATAGACCCATTAGCATATTGCTTGAAGAAGTAAATTCCCTATCGCTTAGCAATAATCTTTCAACATCATCTCCTCTTAACCCAAATGAAGAAGTCTCAATTGGGGCCGCATCCAGCCTTCTAAACTGATGTTCCACCTCCATCGACATGCTAGTTCCAAAGGTCATAACTGGGGAACTTGGTTCAAAAGCCTCTCTGAATCTCATCCCCTCTACGGAGGAGAGAGAGGGAATGAGTAGTGAACCATTCCCTCCGGCAGGCTCCTCTTGGCCGTCGTCGTCGCCTTCATCCCCTTGAGCTCCTACACTTTCCTCCTCAACTATGGGCTCGTTGGGATGCTCAAAGGGGGCCACCTCTTCATACGGAACATGAGAAATTCTCACTTCCTCAGATTCTCGTACTTCCTCTCCTTCATCGTTGTCCTTACGACCCGTTGAACAACCCTCAGGAAGTAAGTCCAACATATGAAGGAAATGGTCTGACATAAGAGTATGGGCATCGTGATACCTGCTCGGGACATTCCTCGAATCCATGACTCTCTCCAAGTATTCACCACTCTTCAGAATCAGTGGGATACCTGCCATATCAAACTGCAAGTTAGTTTCGAGCTTACGACTCAATTAACTTGGAATTCGGCATAAGTTCTAAGGTACCAACGACCTGCAAGCCACCTCCTCACAAATCTTGGTGGGCATCAAACATAGAACCAATCGTGCTTGAAGTGGTAGAGTTTGTTCCACACTCTCAGGATAAAGCGACTGTTAGGTTGCACCTCTAAATAGACAAGGGAAGGCAACATGGTGTTTCTCTTCTTCAGAGAGTATAAATATCTGATGTCTTCCCCAGTCGGTTTAATGCCCAACTGTTAACCTGGTTATAACCCGAAAGAAGTATATGCAATGTAAAAGTAAAAAAGCAAGATCATTCAACCCCCGAATCAGATGTGTTATAAACTAAGAAGAAATAAAATGGAAGAGAAGATAAACTTTCTCGTTACTTGAAAAATAAACAGTACACCTCTATTTATAGAGGAAATAAGATGGGTTACAATATTATAACTATGCTAGTTGCAATTTTTCTTTGGCACTGCCTTTCGATATCGGCTTCTTATGTTGTATCCTTCGCTTTGGTATTGGGTTATCAGCTTCGGTATCTAGTATTATCTCCCTGGAATTGGCTTTGGTTTCGTCTTCGACTTTGGTACCACCATCTTGGTTTTGATGCTCCCTTCTTGGCATTGGCTTCGGTTACGTCTTTGGCCTCAGTGTTGCCTTCTTGGCTTCGGTATTGCTTTCGATTTCGGTGTTGCCTTCTTGGCTCTTGGCTTCGGTGTCGGCATCAAGCTGTTTTGTGACACCTCACAACCATTAATGCCACTCACAAAGGGAATGCATTAAGTTTCGTGAAGCGTTATAAGTGAACAGAACAGAAATATTACAAGACAGATATATAAAATAACAATGGAATAAAAACTTTATTTATCATAAAATACCGTGGTCCAAAAATTCACATGTCTGAAATACAAAAACCCATTACAACATAAAAGCTATTGTCCTGTACTATCAGAGTACATAAATACTTAAAAGAAAACATAATTCCCCAAAAAGAGAAAAAGCCATAGTAGAGATAAGAGCTTGAGCCATACATCAAAAAGCAGCTCCTAGTAAGATGATAATCAACCCTGACTATGCCTGAGTATTCCTACCTTGAGAAACTTGGGGGTGGGACGAAAGAAAGAAGAGGAAACAAAAAGGGTCAGACATAAAGTCTGGCGAGTCTAGTTACTTTTAGCAAGTAAATAAAAGTAGCATGACAGGCATATAAAGTGGATAAGAGAGATTACTACATAAAAGGCAGGTGTGACAAGGTAGACATGATAAGGTGTATATGCTTCACTAATGATTACTCTGCATTATTACTAGTATAACCAAAATGAGATGGTCCCTTCCACTATAAGGTGGTAGACTTAGACATACATCCAAATGTATCCTAACTACTACCCTAATCGATCAGCTCCCTAATTCACCTAGATACTTTATGTCGGCCCCACCGTAGGATGTATCACGTCCTAAAGTGGCAACCCCTCGCTGATATGCACAACCCCATATCTATAGGTGTCACGGTCGTCTTATCTCCCTCTGCCCGGCTCATGCACGCACATGGCCCGATCGGTTTTGCGCCGCCCACATCGTCCTCCACGTTTAGATCTCTTACAATCAGTCCAGTAAGCATGCCCCTTATCCGACCTAGTTCAGAGTACATGTTCGATACCTACTCCGGGTTACTAGCTGAAACGGGTCCCACACAATATGATACAAGTACTTTCCTTTGTCTTGTATCCCTTGCTAGGTTTTCCATTTCATTATGTATACCACTAGGTGTCTTTAATTACATATCTTTATCATTTCCATCGGTTATGTATACCACTAGGTGTCTTTAATTACATAACCTTATCGGGTTAAGTTTATGGGCCTATATGTAAATATTAATATTACCCACCTACCCAAGATTTACTTAACCCTCCCACTAATTCAAGTATGTTTTTTTAACGGTTAAGTTTGTGGGCCTATATATACTAATATTACCCACCTACCCAATACTTAACCCCTATTCATGTTTATGTTCACACAATCCCCATGGATTCAACTAGGTTAAGTATTACAGACTAACAGGTTACCCCCATTCACATTGACTGCTTTTTACTTGCCAAAGTTTCACTTGCGTATTAATTTCATATAAATATAACTTAATCCATTTAAGTTCATTAATAAGCCCCATTACATGTTATTCTTTAGATTGTAATTAATAGAAGTAATCTTACAATCTTTCACCCTTGGATTGTAATTAATGGAAGTAATCTTACAATCCCTTTTGTATTGTCTGTTTCCATAGTAACAATAACATGTTTTACTTAGCATTTATTTAAGTATACTTCTTCTCAGTTCACCTATTTCCTGTTTAACATATCACTACAACTTGACGTTGTTTATATATTAACTTAGTTTTCTTAACTAAGGTTTACAAATAAGCTTTCTTTCCTTTTATTATAACTTATGTTATAATTTCCACTTGTCCCTAGAACAAGTCTACCTATTATATACAACATTTTCATTAAGTAATTAATCATAATAGGTTACTATCATTCCTTGTTTACTCCAATTCATTACCATGTCCATTTATAGTTATAATGGGCTAGACCTCTCACATTAGGCCTACAACTTGTGGATGCTGGATATGTCAGTCACGTCCGGGCAGACTTCTTCCACAAGTTGGGCCTAACCTCGTGCCTTAGCCCATCTCGTATTTGTGCACTTAGACCTCTCACATTAGATTCACCACTTGCGGTCGCTAGATATGCCGGTTGGTTCCGGGCAGACTTCCACCACAAGTGCAATCTAACCTTGTGTCATAAGTGCCATTACAGTTTCTAATTACTGTAATCCTAGGCATTTCAATTATTAATTAATTATACATGTTTCTTTTATAGGTGTTATGACTCTTTTTCCCCAATTATGTTCATAATTAATATAATGCCCAAATTCATGTTCTCATTTATTACTCAATTTTTGCCAAACTTACCATTTACAATTTATGCAAGTTTTACCGTTTTCCCTTCGTCCCCAATCTAACAAATTCGTATAAATTTGGCGTCATGCCAAGGATAGAAAGTATCCTAACCATAAACAATAAAAGGGAAAGATTACAATAGTGATTATTTTAACAAAAGTGACATAAACATGTAATTGGCATGGTGATAAGGTGGACATATAAAAATAGATCTAGCGAGCATGTGATAATAAAACTAGATCTAACATACTAAGGATATCATAATAGGCATGAATAAATAAGGATTTATATTTCCAGTTAATGATAGATCTAAATTAATCACCACATGATAGGTAAAGTTTAAGATCCACAAAGGTGATATGATATGTTAACCGCAAACAAATTAGATCTATAAGCGTAGATCTAACATGACATGATAAATTAACCACAAACAAATTAGATCTATAAAGGTAGATCTAGCATGACATGATAAATTATCCACAAACGAATTAGATTTATAAAGGTAGATCTAACATGACATGATAAATTATCCACAAACGAATTAGATCTATGAAGGTAGATCTAGCATGACATGATAAATTATCCACAAATGAATTAGATCTATAAAGGTAGACCTAACATGACATGATAAATTAACCTCAAACGAATTAGATCTAACATGACATGATAATATTTAAGATTCAAGGATGTCATAGATTCACGATTTATAACAACTCCAAATCACAGTCATATCACGTGTACTTTTAATCATTTAAATCTAAAAGTAACTAACTCGTAGTGTTTGGATTTTAGAAGATAGAAAAGAAATTGTTGGGGTTGAATCTCAGATCTATAGTTGAAATGCTTGAATCTTTTTAAACTTGATTTTGGAGAAGAATAGGCAATATAATTGAGGTTGCAGCAAACCCTCGTCGTCACCATTATTTTTCAGATGAATAAAACTAGGTTTAGGGTCCTTTATATCGCTTAGGGTTCACAAATCTAGCTCCAAAACCGGTCTAAGTTCAGAAAAACGTAAACTGTCTAGATCTGCAGGGGGTCGACCCTCCTACATGGGTGTCGACTCCTGGGTCGACCCTGGTGTCAGCCCCAAAGAGCCTAGGTCGACCCCGGGGTTGACCCAGCAAGGTCTCGGGTCGACCGAGCACGGTCTCGGGTCAACCCCAAACGGTCGGCCCTTTCCCTGTTTGGCGCGTCGATTTCGTATTTTGCTGATTTTTAAATTTTGAATTCTGAATAATATATATATATTCTCCTTATATGCATACAAACTTCAAACCTTAATAACTTCTTCATACAAAGTCCGTTTTACGCAAACTTGGTGTCTATCTTGGCCAAAATTTTGAGATGGACGCAATGGCACGGTCTGTTTTACTTAATTTTGAATATTTAATTAAGTTTTCTTTAATTCATTGTTAACAATTATTTCAAATTAATTATTCCTTAATTTATCATCTTTAGTGTCATTAAAATTTCGGGGTGTTACATTCTCCCCTACTCGAAGGATTTCGTCCCCGAAATCTCCAAGTTAAGAAGAATGTATCCTACCATCCATCATCCATCTACTCATCCACCAATCACAGGCATCCATTGTCCTTAATATTTTCTAATGCTTATATGAACATATGCAAAGGCATGTGTATATGTCCCAACACTAATGCGAAAGATTAGGCGGTCCACTGATTCAGTTGACCTCCTTAATGCAATGTATGTTAGTGTCATGAATTCAACATGTATGTAAATATTCCTACTATAATATGTAAGTTCTATATGTGTGCACAATCATTCATCCAAATGCAACATCCATTTGATAATACATCCATTTTCATCCATTAAAAGACAAGAAAAATGCACATACATTCATATGCAGTATGAGAATGATTGAGCCGATCTAGTGCCTAATGTGTGTGTGTATGCATCCACAGGCAACCACTAGGAAACACTTGCATCCACTTGCATTCATCAAACATAACATGTTTCAAACACATGTTTACAATCATGGGATTTTCTACCTAAAGGTAGAAGATTCGATCGATAGGATATACTCAGATGATAGAAGCAAGTGCGAATAAAAGCTTTGGAAAAAGAAGTTAAGAACATTCCCTTGAAAAGAAAAGGGTATGTAGCACAAAATCTTGTCTTCGGTCTCCCAAGTTGCATCTGCTTGGTTGTCTCCCCACTGAACCTTCACCAACTTGACTTCTCGTTTGCGTAGCTTGTTAACCACTGATCCAAGTAAAAGTCTTTCTGTAGATCCCTACCAACAAGTTGGCGATCTACAGGGTCGTCCATATAAAGCTTTGAAGGGTTCCATGTGAATGATAGCTTGATGACTATTGTTGTAGGCAAACTCTACTAAAGGAAGGTACTTGAAGGGAAGAACTTGCATCAGTAACTTAGTTTCGATTCAAACATGGGTTTGATTCACACTCCATGTTCTGAGAAATATTTACCATCCGGAAAGAGGAAAAAACGGAGTCTTTGTCTAAAGAAATACGTTGAGAAAGGGCAGATGTATGGAACCTTTCAACAAGATAGTGCTTTTTCTTCCCAAGTCACTCCCAAGTCTAGGGTACACAGCCTCAAAAGATCCTCTAGAACTCTGTTCACCCTCTCCGTCTGTCCATCTGTCCATCTGTCTGAGGATGATAAGCGGTTCTCAAACATAACTGTGTACCTAATGCTTCTTACAAGCTCCTCCAAAATTCACTGGTGAAAATGGGATCTCGATCACTTACGATACTGGAAGGTACTCCATGAAGACGGACTATCTCATGAACGTAAAGTGCTGCCAACCAAGTTGTAACGACCCGGATTTTGAGCGACTTTGGTTATCGACGTAAGCTCGACGTCGATAACCAAAACATCGAAAAATCCCGGTAATTAATGAAAGAAAATAGAAGGTGAGAATAGATAAGATAGAAACTTAGAATAGAAGAAGAAGAAGAACACAACATCAGAGTAACACGAACCTCACAGCGGAACGAATAACATATAATAGATAACATAACTTTGAAATATAACAGTTATGTATACAATAGCACTTATCAGAGTACAACACTTACAACACAGCGGAAATAATTATAGCTATATGATCTTGAAGCCTCCTGCTCCACGCTCTTCCAGTATATCTGTAAATTCCTGACTACTTGACTGCCCGTACAAAATTAGGCACCCAAGAGTTTAGGGAAAACAACAAAGTAAACTTTGGGTCAGTCATGGGACTGGTATGAGTAAAACAGTTTAAACAGGTATATGAACAAGTAAACGATATCTCATAAGACCACGCCGCAGAACGGAACGGGTTTTTCCCTTATGAGAATCCAAAATATCTTTATATCAAAAACCTTTTGATATTATAATAATGTCTATGTACAAATAGATATCAACTAGCAGAAACACTTTCATCTCACGTTCTACATATTAGTATACAAATCAAAATCGCAAGCACGTATTGGATAATGGATTTCCAACTATGACAAGGTATGGAACCACCTTCCGATCAGCGTACTCTAGGAACGATACACTGGAGTTCAACAAGAACATCTTGTAACTCAGCCACACATGACCGACCACTCATTTCGCTTGAGTGTATCGAATGTACATCACCAACGGTTGGGATCAGCAACCGTTCCCGTATATATATGGGACAACATTGATAGATTTAAGAAACAAATGAATATTCACTAGATAGGTGATTATACACCCTACTTCGGTGCGACCGACTTAGCCATGCTGCCTGCCCGATTTCTGTCATTTACCAGTTGATGAGGCTAGAAGCTACGCTTTAACATCACATCAGATTCACTTCGAATGCCACATTGTCAGATCCATCAGAATCACTAATTGACGTCTACAACCATACATTACGTGTCAGCTAAAAGAAGTTTCCTTCTCCGCTTCCACTCTTGGTATAGTTGAAGAAATCAATGTACGTGACTGTCTGGAAATACTATGTCAGACATCCATTAACACAAGTCATCCTCATTCACTTAGAATGTCACATCGTCATACCCGCCAAATCACAAATTGATTTATCCAAAAATAACACGGGTATACAGCTAAGAGAAACGAATTCCTCCACCACCAAACGTGAATACGTTTGAACAGATCAACTTACGCGATCCATTGGATATACTCTGTCAGACCTTCGTCCATACAAGTTGTCCTGGGACTGGACAAACCGAAGGCACTATTCCGTATATCCATCTTAGTCACTGTTATCTAAGACTTATACAACAGCCCTTGCATTTTACTCCGTCTTCAATTATCTTTGGCATATATGATTCGCAACGCTTATGCCAATACAGAGTGGTTCTATGGATAATAATCCAACCGGTCTCTCCATACTAACAACGTTAAAATGGTCAAAACTTCGATAGTCGGTGAGTTAACTATCAAAGAAAAACAAGTGTGCAAACAACGATATTATTTCCAAATGGAAATTATATCGAACAAACATCATTTAACATAAATCTCTTTAGTTCATTTATTTACTTATCTCCTGTTTCCCTATATTCTAAATTCTTATTTTCTTTTATCAGAAAACATTTCTGCTTCTCGTTTGGAAAACATTTCCAAAACTCCTTTACGATCAAACCTTACCATTTCTTTGTTAAGAAGGAAGTCACTCAAGTTGGGGTATAATTACCTCTCAGACCTTAACTGAACAACGTTATAACTTCGAAATGGTCAAAGTTTATCTTTTAATCTTTAACAACTTCTTTATGTCTTTCTCGGATTCAATTTTACTAGTCCACTTCTATATTTAAAACATTGGTTATAACGATAACGTTATAATCCCTCCTTTCGAATTATCTAACTTTAATTATAACTTCTATTCTTATTAGTGAATAATTAACCAAACACTTACTTATTTATAAATAAATAAATTTATATTTAAACACTGGAAAGTATAAGTACTTTCCCGAATTCGATATAATCGAATTTGCCGATTAACTCTCTTCGAGAAATCTCTATTTGATTAACTCTTCTTCGAATAACCTATATTCGATTAACTTCTTCTTGAATAAACGATATCCGATAATCTCTCTTCGAATAACTAATATTCGATAACTCTTCCTTTTCAAATATCTCCTATTTGAAAATCTCACTTCGATTTAACTATAATCGATAACTCCCTTTGATGAAACTAACATCGATAACTCCTTTCGATGAAACTAACATCGATAACTCCTTTCGATGAAACTAACATCGATAACTCCTTTCGATGAAATTAACATCGATAACTCCTTTCGATGAAACTAACATCGATTACTCCTTTCGATGAAACTAACATCGATTTATTTAACTCGACGAACTTAACTCGACTAACTTAACTTGACTCGACTAACTCGACTTACTTGGTTCGACCAATTCGGTTCGATTAACTAGGCTCGACTAACTTGACTAACTTAACTCGACTTATTTAACTTAACTTATTTCTCAACTCGATCAACTCGATTAACTCCTATCAAATAACTAATATTCAATTAAACTCCATTCGCTTGACTCTAGATCGCAGCGATCACAATGGTTACGCCTGACTCCCTCAGGAAACATCCGACCGCCTTAGGCTATTTACAGCCCTGAGAATTACGCTAGCAGTCGTACGAGATGACAACTTACCCTGAATACTATGTTTGACTAACTCTGCCTCAGATAACTATATTTGATTAACTCTAGTTCGTTTTAACACTTATCGATTAACTCTAACTAATTAACTCCAACTGGTTAACTCTAACTGATTAACTCTAACTGGTTAACTTTAACTGATTAACTCTAACTGGTTAACTCTATTTGACTAATGTAACAACCCGTATTTTTCAATAACCTGTAATAACATAAATTGAGGCAGAATTAAATTATAAAATGGGAATCAAGGGAAACGGGCTATGCCATTGCGTTCGTCTCGGAAAAATACGCGAAATAGAGTCCGAGTTTTCGAAAATCGGAGTCCGTATGACCCAGTTAAGGCCCATTGAAGTTTGCAGAAAATTACTAAGTAAAAATCGGATTCAAATTTGAAGAATTGGGCCAGCTGGGCCAAGGCGGGAAAAAATCCCGCCAGGACCCCATGTCGACAGGCCTGTCGACAGGGGTCAAGGCATGTCGACTGCCCTGTCGACAGCCCTGTCGACAGGGGGGTGCCCGGCTGATTAGCCTGGTGCACCATTTCTGATTGGGGTTGGGTCTTGTGGCTTGTTTCTAGAGAGTTCCGGGATCTGATGGCCCTAATTGAATCTAGGGTTAATCCTATGGTTCAAATCACTAACCTAATCTATAAATAAGACCCTAACCTACCCTAAATCACTCATTATTCAATCTAGTAACTAAACTATGCCAAAATCAAAACTCTCATGGCCTCCACCCTCTTCATACAATTCCTAAATCAAATTCCTAAGAGATTTCCATGCATACAAGTGTATTTAGACTTGTATGATCCTCTTTAGCTTGCATTAAAGTCTTGTTTCTCTATTGGCTTCATAAAGGAGGAGTTTTGATCAAGTTTGCTTGCATTTTTGGGGTTTTTGGTTGCATAAGGGGTTTCTTGCATTTGTTGTACTCATTTGAGTCCGCATAAGCATTGTAAGCCCTCTTACCCTCATTTTAGAAACTATAAAGTTAATGTGTGATGAAAGTTGGGGTTTATGTATGTTTATTGAGTTGTGCATGTTTATGCAAGGGTACTAAGCCATGATTTGCAAATCTATTAAGTTATGCATGTATACTAAGCCATGATTTGTATGTTCATTAAGTTATGCATGTATACTAAGCCATGATTTGTATGTTCATTAAGTTATGCATGTTTATGCAAGTTTGCTAAGCCATGATTTGTATGGTTATTGAGTTATGCATACTTATGCAAGATTTAAATGACAAGTTGTGCATGTTTTGACAAGTTGTGCATGTTTTGGCAAGTTGTGCATGTTTATGCAAGTTTAAAATGACAAGTTGTGCATGTTTTGACAAGTTGTGCATGTTTTGGCAAGTTGTGCATGTTTATGCAAGTTTAAAATGACAAGTTGTGCATGTTTTGACAAGTTGTGCATGTTTATGCAAGTTTAAAATGACAAGTTATGCAAATTTAACATGTTATGCATGTTTTATGGTAATATGCAAGTTCACTACGCTAAGTTGTGCAAGTCTAACATGTTATGCATGACTGTTGTGCAAGTTTATGTTGTGCCAAGTTCCCTCTTCCTATCCTTTATGCGTTACTACGAATATGTAAGCGATAGAATGACGTTGGGGGTTTTGGGGTAAACTTAAAATACATAAAAATATAAGATTGGGAATTTACCTATTAAGTTAGGTCTACCCCTTGGGAATTTACCTATTAAGTTAGGTCTACCCAAGTAATTGTTTGACTTGTGATTATGTTTTGAAATGAAGTGGACATGACACTTAGAAAACATAAGTGTGGCCAACTCGAGGTTGGGTTGAGTTTGTAGCGTAATTCTACCCGGAACCGACCGGCTTAACTAGTGGCTACAAACAATAGGACCCAATGTGAGAAGTTGGTCATGGGGTGCCAAGACCCGAGGTTAGACCAAGTTGTGGTGTAAAGCTACCCGGACCCGCCCGGCCTAACTAGTAACCACAACAAGGTCTAATGTGAGAGGTTGAGGTGCATTAAGTTAATTAATGCCTCATAATTAGGGTTAAGTCAGGGTCCACTAATACTTAACCAATTTGGGGATTCAAGGGATGAAAATGGGGTTAAGTTACACTTAACCAATTTAATCAATTTGGGAGTTCAAGGGATTAGAATGGGGTTAAGCCACACTTAACCAGTTTAATCCAGGATTAGTGAAGGGTTAAATCACACTTAACCCTCTTAGAAACCCTAGCAACGTGGTCTGTTCCAGCAGTAATCCCAGTTTGGTATCATTCACAACCCTAGAGGCTAGGCTAGGGCGGGGCACGATTACTGGACTGATGTAAGCGACCAAAGCGACGGCTGAGTGGTACAGCGGTGCGGGTCCGGCGGGCTACGGACGTGCACGTAGTCCGATGTTGGACAAACTCGAGGCACGGGTACCAGTAGGTTAGGGCTGTGCATTATTGCTTAAGTGTCCGGGGTCGACAACCGAGGGCTTGATACACCCAAAGGTGGGCCCAGCACAGACTACCTACATCCATATGTGGGCCGTATGGACATCAACACTTGACGTGTTAGGCTTATAGGGAGCCGATCGACTAGACCGTTGGGTTGGACCTTATACTAAGGTCACTTCATGTTATTGGGCCAAAGTTTGGGCTAAGGGATCAATACCTGTTATGTTGGTTTGCTAGTACACCGTGGTAAAAAACTTAACCTTGTTTTATGCGATGATACCTCTATATATCTTGTAGGTGATTTATCATGCCAGTATGTTGTTATCTATGATCATCTCATTTCCCATCATGATGTTAACTTTATTAGTTTATAGACTGATCGTAGCAGGGCTTACTCAGTCTTTTTGACTGACCTGTTTTGTTTCGCCTCTTTTCTTCCGTTCCCCCTCCCCAGGTTCTCAGGGAGGGAATACAGGAGCCTAGCTTGGATCTTAGCTGCTTTCTTGGATAGCTCATGTATGCTTTGGACTTGGGCTTGCTATGGTTTCTTCCACTTTGGGAATAGCTACTTTTATGTTTTCTTTTTCAGTATCAGATGATGTTATTTTATGTACTAGACTTGTTTACTTGGGAAATTGACATTATGATGTAGCAGACTTGTTTTTGAAATAGTTTAAAAGTCTTCCGCTGTTTTATTTACTCACTCTGTTTATTTACATATATATATGTCATGTCTTGCCTTGCTATATCATTGTGCATGTTTACCAATGATGCCCCTCCAAAGCTAGTGCATTCCCTTGCGAGTGACCCTGGCAGAGGTGGGGTGTTACAACTAACTCGACTTGACTAACCCCTTTCGAATAACATATTCGATTAACTAACTTTCGAATACCATATTCGATTAACTAACTTCGAATACCATATTCGATTTCTCCTTTCGAATACCATATTCGATTAACTAACTTCGAATACCATATCCGATTAACTAACTTCGAATACCATATTCGATTAACTAACTTCGAATACCATATTCGATTAACTAACTTCGAATACCATATTCGATTAACTAACTTCGAATACCATATTCGATTAACTAACTTTCGAATACCATATTCGATTACTAACTTTCGAATGTCTATATTCGATTAACTAACTTTCGAATACCATATTCGATTACTAACTTTCGAATACCATATTCGATTAACTAACTTTCGAATACCATATTCGATTACTAACTTTCGAATACCATATTCGATTAACTCCTTTCGAATGTCTATATTCGATTTCTCCTTTCGAATACCATATTCGATTAACTCCTTCGAATGTCTATATTCGATTTCTCCTTTTTAACAACGTTTTATTCATTTGAAAAGATTTACTTTTAAATAACGGTTCTACACTTTAAAAATGATTTCCTTTTTATAACGTTTCCTTTTCAATTCTATTTGTAAATGGTTTACAAATATTTCCTTTTTCAAATTTATTCTTGAAATATTTTAACTCCTTAAATTCCCGGGAAAATTCGACATAACCTCCTTTGTATCGGGAGCATCAGGAAAATCCCCAAACTCGCCACACAGGCCTTTCCATTCAAAAAGAAATGTTTTGAATTTATTCCCTTTTCAAATATCTCCTATTTATAAATATTCCAATTTATAAATATTCCTTATTTATAAATATTTAAATTTATAAATATCTCTTATTTATAAATATTCCAATTTATAAATATTCTGTTTTCAATATCACTTTGAAAATCCCCTTATCAACATTTCGGTATGTTATGGTATTCAATCATATCAAATCACGCTGTTCAATATCGTCCATACCCACACAATCAACAACAGGTTAAAATTCACATCATATATTAAAATATATGAAAAACAATAAAATAACTGTTGAGGAATCCAGCCGGATTCCTCCAACCTGTTTCCCTGCATCACAGATGTTAGACAATATAGATAACATCACTTTCAGTTCCATATGATATATTCTGTTAAACAGAATCAATATAGAAATTTAACTAACTGACTAGCAGTTCAATCAAACAATCAACACACAGCAAATCAATCAATATCTAACAGTTCTAAAAATACAACATGAAATTATAAACTGTTCAGAGTTAGTGAGATTTACTCACAGTTGCGCGTTAGCCGTTAAATAACGGTTTGCGTTATTCGATTAAGTTGGACAATTTATTTCGCCATAAATTGTAACTGTCTCCGATCCACTCCCGGTCATTCTCATTGTGGAGTGTACGTCCATACGATCCTGACGGATCCTGTTTTGTTCGATTTCGTTTAAGTATGAATTAGATACGTATTTTTCAAGTTATACAGTTAATTAAAAACAAATTAAACACAACTCTAAATGAATTGGGCTTTACCAAAGTACCGGCCCACTTGACTTTAACCGCACCAATACCACCGTTCAATACCAGGCCGTAACCATTTGTTTCTCCCCCAAATCAAACTACAGAAAACCGCTCCTCCCAATTCCCCTTTGACCCGACGTTTGACCACCCTCCGCCTTCACCTCGGCCATACGTTGGCGACGTCATCACCACCACTGCGCTCCTCATCTCCTACCGCACCTACTCGACCCCTCAGACCCCCACTCGAACTCACCCTCCGATTTTCGATCTGCTGCTTTCAACCCAATCGCCCTCGTCGCTCTTCACTGGTGACTGCCGGAGCACCACCAATACACCTCAATCCCTACGCCTCGACCTCCTGATCATCACGTCGTATTTCACTATGCTCCAATCCTCTCAGGATGCTCAGGAACTCAAGCCCTAGCTTTACTGTTCGAAAATGACCATCCCAAAGACTCGATCGCACCAAGAAGGACCGGCATAGAAATGAAGCTGATCACCTAGCGGATCCGAAAATACATAGTTTGTATTTTATAGAAATTTATAGGAATTGTTTTTTTTTTCATTTTTCTTTCTCTGGATTTTGTCTGTGTTTAGAAAATATTGTGGCGGCTCCGTTAATTTTAGAGATGAACGAGAGCTTTTAGGTCTTAAGGAAGGTTTGGTGTGGTATTTATAGAGGAGCTAGATATTTTAGATATTTTGAAAAATGGTATATTCCCGGTATATTCTCATTTCTGTATTCATTTTGCTTTCTAAAAATTCTCTTGATTACATACGATACCCAAAAATCACGAAACTGAACATGTAGCTAGAGTTCGTCATTACGGTCCCAACGAAACTGGTTTCGTCGAATTCTGACTCCGTATGCTCACACAGCGTATTTTTAACCGTCGAAATACTGACTGTTTCTCACTCTAAAAATCCGTACGGCCACACAGTGACTCTAAAAATCACGAAACTGGAAATCTAACAACTATTTGATATTGCGGATCCAACAAAATTAGTTTCATCAAATTCCAACTTTGTTTGCAAAACTGGCTATTTTTAAAGCGCTGAATAGACCCTTTAAATATATAAATATATTTAAATATAATTAAAATAATATTAATAAATTAATATTATCGTATATATTCACAGTGGAATACCATACAGCTCTAGAATATTCCTATATGAAATTTCTAGCTTGATATTTCAAATCCCGATTAAATCGATATTCGATTTTCAATGAAATTCCTTTTATAAATAAAATTAAATTATAAAGGAATTCCATAGCGACTTTTCTGAAATTTGATTTGGACGTACATCAAAATCTAAACGACGAAATCCCGATTTTTCTCTTCCACTGGAAAGATATACTCCACCAGCTCCACACGTTTCTTGTTTCACAGAAATCCGGCTTAAAACGAATCCTGTACATTCAGTTGAAGTTCAAATCGCCAAATAGCGAACTGCAGCGCCATTTCAAACTCGATTTTAATTATAATAAAATTATACGTTCAAACTGTCGTCGATTGAATATATTCGTCAATATAATTCAACTCTAAGCTGAATTGAATCTAAGTGACGACCCCGTTCATCGAATATTGTGATTTCCAATATTTTTGATTATTTCCGAATTAAATATATTATTTAATTATTTAATTTAATTAAATATTCCCAGTTATTTAATTAACGACCATTTGAATTCTCTAAACCACCATTTATATAATTAAATTAATTAATTATATACCGTAGAAAATGCGGGTCACTACAATCTTCCCCCCTTAATAAAATTTCGTCCTCGAAATTGCTAAGTTAGAGGACGACCCTACCTATTGGAATTCCTAAGATTTGTTTACCCCTTATTTCTGATTTTAACTGAACCAATTAATATCGACTAAAATATTTATTCATTCCGACTAGCTAAAATTTTCAAAAATTTTGAAAATTTTCTAACACTTTAAATTTTCGGAAAATTTCGCCAGCGTCTCCTTTGTACTGGTCAATAGCTCAAACTCGAACTCGCCTCTCTGGGCCTTCTTCAACCCAAAAGAAAATCAAACAGCCAAGCGGCTTGCCAATTCGGCTCATCAAAATCTCAAATCCATATATAATATAAACTGGTACCTTTTTGTCGGGCACATCAACTCTACCACTTCCATATGCTATCAACTCAGCATATACCAGTGTTACCTCAATCAAATTCCAATCAGTTCATATCCTCAAATCCAAACCGAATTTTATTCGAACCCCAATATCAAATTTCAAATTCTTAACTCATCAACCCAATTCCATAACAGATTATTCTCTAATCCAATTCAATTCTATTTAACTCTGTTCAAGTTAAATTTCAATTAATTTTTACCATCTCATTTTATTTAACTTCATTAGTTAAATTTTTAATTCCAGAATTTAAATTCCTGGGTTTCTTTCAAATCAATTTGAAATTATAATACCAATTCAAAACCTTTGAATTTCTAAACAACTTGTTTTCCTCAAAAGAATTCAAAAACAAAACCTTTGGTAGTAATCCGTCACTTAGCAGCTCAAAATGGACACTGATGACGTCGCGATTCATCATCAGGGTTATTTCCCAGCTACCGAAGTGAGTTCAATACTATAGCACTTTCAAAACCCATTTTTAAACATTTCCACCTTGAAATCAATTCCAAATATCCTTTTACAATGTTGTAAACAAATTTAAAATCTCCCAGGATCTTAAAATTCACATATATTAACTCCAGATTCATTTACAAACACCTTTCCCATCTCTGGGATTTTAAATTCCAACTCTGATCTAAATTCAGATTTAATTCATCTTATCTCATATACTTTACTTATATGAATTCTGATTGGTTACATATAACCATTTCACATTTTATAATCTTATCTGATTATAATTACTACCAACACATCCTATATATGATAATATATCACATATCCCTACTGTGTCGGTCCATCGTATTCAAGTGTTTATTTACTCCTACCGATACAGTGGATCAAACTGATCGAACAGAACTCATAAACTACTCAACCGACGAATCTCCACAATATAAAACCATTTTTATATCAAATACAAATACGCACTCGTATATATACACTCAAACTCAATCTAGGGTATTACTAACCCTATCTCTACCGTGTCACGCCACAGAGCCAAGTAATTCTAAACTTAAGCTCTGATACCAACTGTAACGACCCGGATTTTGAGCGACTTTGGTTATCGACGTAAGCTCGACGTCGATAACCAAAACATCGAAAAATCCCGGTAATTAATGAAAGAAAATAGAAGGTGAGAATAGATAAGATAGAAACTTAGAATAGAAGAAGAAGAACACAACATCAGAGTAACACGAACCTCACCGCGGAACGAATAACATATAATAGATAACATAACTTTGAAATATAACAGTTATGTATACAATAGCACTTATCAGAGTACAGCACTTACAACACAGCGGAAATAACTATAGCTATATGATCTTGAAGCCTCCTGCTCCACGCTCTTCCAGTATATCTGTAAATTCCTGACTACTTGACTGCCCGTACAAAATTAGGCACCCAAGAGTTTAGGGAAAACAACAAAGTAAACTCCGGGTCAGTCATGGGACTGGTATGAGTAAAACAGTTTAAACAGGTATATGAACAAGTAAACGATATCTCATAAGACCACGCCGTAGAACGGAACGGGTTTTTCCCTTATGAGAATCCAAAATATCTTTATATCAAAAACCTTTTGATATTATAATAATGTCTATGTACAAATAGATATCAACTAGCAGAAACGCTTTCATCTCACGTTCTACATATTAGTATACAAATCAAAATCGCAAGCACGTATTGGATAATGGATTTCCAACTATGACAAGGTATGGAACCACCTTCCGATCAGCGTACTCTAGGAACGATACACTGGAGTTCAACAAGAACATCTTGTAACTCAGCCACACATGAACGACCACTCATTTCGCTTGAGTGTATCGAATGTACATCACCAACGGTTGGGATCAGCAACCGTTCCCGTATATATATGGGATAGCATTGATAGATTTAAGAAACAAATGAATATTCACTAGATAGGTGATTATACACCCTACTTCGGTGCGACCGACTTAGCCATGCTGCCTGCCCGATTTCTGTCATTTACCGGTTGATGAGGCTAGAAGCTACGCTTTATCATCACATCGGATTCACTTCGAATGCCACATTGTCAGATCCATCAGAATCACTAATTGACGTCTACAACCATACATTATGTGTCAGCTAAAAGAAGTTTCCTTCTCCGCTTCCACTCTTGGTATAGTTGAAGAAATCAATGTACGTGACTGTCTGGAAATACTATGTCAGACATCCATCAACACAAGTCATCCTCATTCACTTAGAATGTCACATCGTCATACCCGCCAAATCACAAATTGATTTATCCAAAAATAACACGGGTATACAGCTAAGAGAAACGAATTCCTCCGCCACCAAACGTGAATACGTTTGAACAGATCAACTTACGCGATCCATTGGATATACTCTGTCAGACCTTCGTCCATACAAGTTGTCCTGGGACTGGACAAACCGAAGGCACTATTCCGTATATCCATCTTAGTCACTGTTATCTAAGACTTATACAACAGCCCTTGCATTTTACTCCGTCTTCAATTATCTTTGGCATATATGATTCGCAACGCTTATGCCAATACAGAGTGGTTCTATGGATAATAATCCAACCGGTCTCTCCATACTAACAACGTTAAAATGGTCAAAACTTCGATAGTCGGTGAGTTAACTATCAAAGAAAAACAAGTGTGCAAACAACGATATTATTTCCAAATGGAAATTATATCGAACAAACATCATTTAACATAAATCTCTTTAGTTCATTTATTTACTTATCTCCTGTTTCCCTATATTCTAAATTCTTATTTTCTTTTATCAGAAAACATTTCTGCTTCTCGTTTGGAAAACATTTCCAAAACTCCTTTACGATCAAACCTTACCATTTCTTTGTTAAGAAGGAAGTCACTCAAGTTGGGGTATAATTACCTCTCAGACCTTAACTGAACAACGTTATAACTTCGAAATGGTCAAAGTTTATCTTTTAATCTTTAACAACTTCTTTATGCCTTTCTCGGATTCAATTTTACTAGTCCACTTCTATATTTAAAACATTGGTTATAACGATAACGTTATAATCCCTCCTTTCGAATTATCTAACTTTAATTATAACTTCTATTCTTATTAGTGAATAATTAACCAAACACTTATTTATTTATAAATAAATAAATTTCTATTTAAACACTGGAAAGTATAAGTACTTTCCCGAATTCGATATAATCGAATTTGCTGATTAACTCTCTTCGAGAAATCTCTATTTGATTAACTCTTCTTCGAATAACATATATTTGATTAACTTCTTCTTGAATAAACGATATCCGATAATCTCTCTTCGAATAACTAATATTCGATAACTCTTCCTTTTCAAATATCTCCTATTTGAAAATCTCACTTCGATTTAACTATAATCGATAACTCCCTTCGATGAAACTAACATCGATAACTCCTTTCGATGAAACTAACATCGATAACTCCTTTCGATGAAACTAACATCGATAACTCCTTTCGATGAAACTAACATCGATAACTCCTTTCGATGAAACTAACATCGATTACTCCTTTCGATGAAACTAACATCGATTTATTTAACTCGACGAACTTAACTCGACTAACTTAACTTGACTCGACTAACTCGACTTACTTGGTTCGGCCAATTCGGTTCGATTAACTAGGCTCGACTAACTTGACTAACTTAACTCGACTTATTTAACTTAACTTATTTCTCAACTCGATCAACTCGATTAACTCCTATCGAATAACTAATATTCAATTAAACTCCATTCGCTTGACTCTAGATCGCAGCGATCACAATGGTTACGCCTGACTCCCTCAGGAAACATCCGACCGCCTTAGGATATTTACAGCCCTGCGAATTACGCTAGCAGTCATACGAGATGGCAACTTACCCTGAATACTATGTTTGACTAACTCTGTCTCAAATAACTATATTTGATTAACTCTAGTTCGTTTTAACTCTTATCGATTAACTCTAACTAATTAACTCCAACTGGTTAACTCTAACTGATTAACTCTAACTGGTTAACTTTAACTGATTAACTCTAACTGGTTAACTCTATTTGACTAACTCGACTTGACTAACCCCTTTCGAATAACATATTCGATTAACTAACTTTCGAATACCATATCCGATTAACTAACTTCGAATACCATATTCGATTTCTCCTTTCGAATACCATATTCGATTAACTAACTTCGAATACCATATCCGATTAACTAACTTCGAATACCATACTCGATTAACTAACTTCGAATACCATATTCGATTAACTAACTTCGAATACCATATTCGATTAACTAACTTCGAATACCATATTCGATTAACTAACTTTCGAATACCATATTCGATTACTAACTTTCGAATGTCTATATTCGATTAACTAACTTTCGAATACCATATTCGATTACTAACTTTCGAATACCATATTCGATTAACTAACTTTCGAATACCATATTCGATTACTAACTTTCGAATACCATATTCGATTAACTCCTTTCGAATGTCTATATTCGATTTCTCCTTTCGAATACCATATTCGATTAACTCCTTCGAATGTCCATATTCGATTTCTCCTTTTTAACAACGTTTTATTCATTTGAAAAGATTTACTTTTAAATAACGGTTCTACACTTTAAAAATGATTTCCTTTTTATAACGTTTCCTTTTCAATTCTATTTGTAAATGGTTTACAAATATTTCCTTTTTCAAATTTATTCTTGAAATATTCTAACTCCTTAAATTACCGGGAAAATTCGCCATAACCTCCTTTGTATCGGGAGCATCGGGAAAATCCCCAAACTCGCCACACAGGCCTTTCCATTCAAAAAGAAATGTTTTGAATTTATTCCCTTTTCAAATATCTCCTATTTATAAATATTCCAATTTATAAATATTCCTTATTTATAAATATTTAAATTTATAAATATCTCTTATTTATAAATATTCCAATTTATAAATATTCTGTTTTCAATATCACTTTGAAAATCCCCTTATCAACATTTCGGTATGTTATGGTATTCAATCATATCAAATCACGCTGTTCAATATCGTCCATACCCACACAATCAACAATAGGCTAAAATTCACATCATATATTAAAATATATGAAAAACAATAAAATAACTGTTGAGGAATCCAGTCGGATTCCTCCAACCTGTTTCCCTGCATCACAGATGTTAGACAATATAGATAACATCACTTTCAGTTCCATATGATATATTCTGTTAAACAGAATCAATATAGAAATTTAACTAACTGACTAGCAGTTCAATCAAACAATCAACACACAGCAAATCAATCAATATCTAACAGTTCTAAAAATACAACATGAAATTATAAACTGTTCAGAGTTAGTGAGATTTACTCACAGTTGCGTGTTAGCCGTTAAATAACGGTTTGCGTTATTCGATTAAGTCGGACAATTTATTTCGCCATAAATTGTAACTGTCTCCGATCCACTCCCGGTCAGTCTCATTGTGGAGTGTACGTCCATACGATCCTGACGGATCATGTTTTGTTCGATTTCGTTTAAGTATGAATTAGATACATATTTTTCATGTTATACAGTTAATTAAAAACAAATTAAACACAACTCTAAATGAATTGGGCTTTACCAAAGTACCGGCCCACTTGACTTTAACCGCACCAATACCACCGTTCAATACCAGGCCGTAACCATTTGTTTCTCCCCCAAATCAAACTACAGAAAACCGCTCCTCCCAATTCCCCTTTGACCCGACGTTTGACCACCCTCCGCCTTCACCTCGGCCATACGTTGGCGACGTCGTCATCACCACTGCGCTCCTCATCTCCTACCGCACCTACTCGACCCCTCAGACCCCCACTCGAACTCACCCTCCGATTTTCGATTTGCTGCTTTCAACCCAATCGCCCTCGTCGCTCTTCACTGGTGACTGCGGGAGCACCACCAATACACCTCAATCCCTACGCCTCGACCTCCTGATCATCACGTCGTATTCCACTATGCTCCAATCCTCTCAGGATGCTCAGGAACTCAAGCCCTAGCTTTACTGTTCGAAAATGACCATCCCAAAGACTCGATCGCACCAAGAAGGACCGGCATAGAAATGAAGCTGATCACCTAGCGGATCCGAAAATACATAGTTTGTATTTTATAGAAATTTATAGGAATTGTTTTTTTTTTCATTTTTCTTTCTCTGGATTTTGTCTGTGTTTAGAAAATATTGTGGCGGCTCCTTTAATTTTAGAGATGAACGAGAGCTTTTAGGTCTTAAGGAAGGTTTGGTGTGGTATTTATAGAGGAGCTAGATATTTTAGATATTTTGAAAAATGGTATATTCCCGGTATATTCTCATTTCTGTATTCATTTTGCTTTCTAAAAATTCTCTTGATTACATACGATACCCAAAAATCACGAAACTGAACATGTAGCTAGAGTTCGTCATTACGGTCCCAACGAAACTGGTTTCGTCGAATTCTGACTCCGTATGCTCACACAGCGTATTTTTAACCGTCGAAATACTGACTGTTTCTCACTCTAAAAATCCGTACGGCCACACAGTGACTCTAAAAATCATGAAACTGGAAATCTAACAACTATTTGATATTGCGGATCCAACAAAATTAGTTTCGTCAAATTCCAACTTTGTTTGCAAAACTGGCTATTTTTAAAGCGCTGAATAGACCCTTTAAATATATAAATATATTTAAATATAATTAAATATAATATTAATAAATTAATATTATCGTATATATTCACAGTGGAATACCATACAGCTCTAGAATATTCCTATATGAAATTTCTAGCTTGATATTTCAAATCCAGATTAAATCGATATTCGATTTTCAATGAAATTCCTTTTATAAATAAAATTAAATTATAAAGGAATTCCATAGCGACTTTTCTGAAATTTGATTTGGACGTACATCAAAATCTACACGATGAAATCCCAATTTTTCTCTTCCACTAGAAAGATATACTCCACCAGCTCCACACGTTTCTTGTTTCACAGAAATCCGGCTTAAAACGAATCCTGTACATTCAGTTGAAGTTCAAATCGCCAAATAGCGAACTGCAGCGCCATTTCAAACTCGATTTTAATTATAATAAAATTATACGTTCAAACTGTCGTCGATTGAATATATTCGTCAATATAATTCAACTCTAAGCTGAATTGAATCTAAGTGACGACCCCGTTCATCGAATATTGTGATTTCCAATATTTTTGATTATTTCTGAATTAAATATATTATTTAATTATTTAATTTAATTAAATATTCCCAGTTATTTAATTAACGACCATTTGAATTCTCTAAACCACCATTTATATAATTAAATTAATTAATTATATACCGCAGAAAATGCGGGTCACTATACAAGTTGTCGTCCTCTTCCTCTTAACGGGTATGAAATGAACGCTCTTAGTAAGCCTATATATTATCACCCAAATGCTGGTTTTGCCCTTCCTTGATCTAGGCAAACCATCTATGAAATCCATGGAGACGCTCTCCCACTTCCACTGTGAGACCTCTAAAGGATGAAGTAAACCACCAGGCTTCCTGTGCTCAGCTTTACCTTGCTGGAAAATTAGACATTAAGAAACAAACTATGCTACATCTTTCTTTATCCCATCCCAAAAGAAAACCCTTTCTCAAGTAGCTATCCTACTTTCTGTTGGAGCCATATGGCGCATGGGCAATGCAATTGGCTTTGCATTATCCATCAAATATATGCGAAAATCGATCTCGCGCCTTGGGGTGAACCCCGAACCTCATCAATGACATCAGGATACTTAGAGACTACTGGAACAGATTTTAGATCATCGATAGATGCGTGAAGTGACACTAGGAAACTCAACATAACAGCCCCTTGGGGTCATAAGAAATCTCGAGGGTCCTCCCTTGGCAAGTCAACAGTCTAACGACCCTCCTCTCATAATCCAGAATGGAACCATACGTGGTAAGCCAATCCATTCCTAGAATCAACCCATAGCCCATAAACCCGAGCACATATGCGTTGCACTCAAACTCGATGCCTAACAAAGATATCCTCAAACCCCGACAAATCATAGATAAATAAGTCGAACCACCAATGGGGTTTGAGACAACTACGAGATCCACTACCATACTAGTAATTAAGTGCAGAGATTCAACCACAGAACTAGATATAAATGAATGTGAAGTGCCAAAATCAAAAAGTGTTCTAATAGGATGACTAGAAAGAGAAATTAAGCCTTCCACAGAAGTGTTTCTACCTCTATCAGGAGCACTGATTGTGAGAGCATGCACCTGCCCTCTAGAAGTTCCTGTCCTTTGACCTTGTCCCTGCGATCCCTGTTTCTTCAGGCACTCCCTAGCAAAGTATCTGACCTCTCCACAAACAAAGCAAACATTCTTCCTTTTCCTGCAGTCTTTGGCCAAGTGACCCTCTCACCCGCAACTACGGGACTTCCTCTTACCCTTAGCCTTGTCATTCTTTCTGCACTTCTTCTGTTGTTCTGCCCAGATCTAAAGGGGTTCGATCCTCCTATATTAGTGTCGACCCTTGGGTCGACCCCGGGGTTGACCCTAAAGAGCTAGGGTCAACCCCGGGGTCGACCCCAAACGGTCGGCCCTTTCCCTATTTGGCGCTTCGATTTCGTATTTTGTTAATTTTTAAATTTCAAATTCTAAATATATATATATACACATATATTCTCCTTATATGCATACAAACTTCACACCTTAATAACTTCTTCATACGAAGTCCGTTTTACGCAAACTTGTTGTCTATCTTAACCAAAATTTCGAGATGGATGCAATGGCGCAGTCCGTTTTACTTAATTCTGAATATTTAATTAAGTTTCCCTTAATTAATTGTTAACCGTTATTTCAAATTAATTATTCCTTAGTTTATCATCTTTAGTGTCATTAAAATTTCAGGGTGTTACATGTTTGTTCCAACAGCATGATGCCGATAGCTTATTTACATCAACCATGATACTATATACATATTTACATACACACACACACATCAACCTCTACTCATAACACTCCCTCTCAATTTGGTGCATAAATATTCATCATGCCCAACTTGCTACATAAATACTTGACTTTAGCACCACTTAGTGCTTTCGTAAA
Source organism: Allium sativum (assembly GCA_030737875.1). Lineage (NCBI taxonomy): Eukaryota > Viridiplantae > Streptophyta > Magnoliopsida > Asparagales > Amaryllidaceae > Allium > Allium sativum. The sequence goes on from CM060913.1 coordinate 44,566,597, forward strand.
TATATCAGCTACCTGGACATGCTCTGTCAAAATCAGACCCTGTTGAACCTTCTCTCTAATGAAGTGACAATCCACTTCAATATGCTTCGTTCTCTCATGAAATAGCGAATTAGATGCAATATGCATTGCAACTAGATTATCACAATAGAGAGTTATTGGTTTAACAATATTCATCCCAACTTGACACATAAGATGATCCGCCCACATCACTTCACATATTGCCTTAGCGATAGCTCAATATTCAAATCCAGCATTCGATCTAGAAACAACATTTTATTTCTTGCTTTTCCATGCAATCAAATTTCCTCATAGAGATACACGAAACCTAAACAAAAATTTCCTGTCCAGCTTTGTTCCTGCCTAATCAACATCACGGAAACATTCAACTCTTCATGATTCTTGTACTTGATTCCTTGCCCAATAGACCCCTTAAGATAACTCAAAATATGTTTCACTATGCCCTAATGATAGACAATAGGAAATGCCATAAACTGCCTTACAACACTGACAGCGAAAGCAATGTCAAGTTGTGTAACGATTATATAATTCAATTTTCCTACCAATCTTCTATATTCCTATGGATCTTTGAACAACTTACCAATCTCTACAATGTTACCGTATAATGGAATAGGAATAGTACTTGGTTTAAGACAAAGATTTCCACTCTCTTCCAGCAAATCAAGGACATACTTTCGTTGTGACATAACAATACTGCCATTCTCTCTTGTAATTTCCACACCTAGGAAATACTTTAAGTATCCTAAATCTTTAGTTGAAATTAGTTGTAAATAAAGGTTTTAAGGGATGAAATTTTATCATTATCAGTTATCACAATATTGTCAACAAAAACCACAAGAAAAAATTCTGTCAAATTTAGTATTCTTATGGAACACTGAATGATCACATCTATTCTTCACCATTCCAAAGGTTTCCGTTGCATTACTAAACTTTCCAAACCAAACTCTAGGACTCTATTTTAATCCATACAGTGTTTTCTTCAACTTGCACACTAGATCACTCTTTCCTTGTGCAGTGAAGCCAGGAGGCTGAACCATGTAAACCTTTTTTTCTAAATCACCATAAAGAAATGAATTCTTTATATCAAGCTGATGTAATTTCTACTTATATGTTGCTGCTAATGAAATAAACATCTGAATATAAGTTAACTTTGCTACTGGAAAAAAGCTTTAGAATAATCCACTCCATAAATTTGTGCTTATACTTTTGCAACTAAGCGTGAGTTCAATTCAAAAATTGAACCATCAGAGTTTGCTTTTAAAATGAATATCCACTTACACACAATAGTACTCTTATTCTCAGGTAATTGAACTAAACTTCAGGTTTCATTATATTCAAGAGCATTCATTTCCTCAACCATAACAACCTTCCATCTAGGATTTGATAATACTTCCTCAACAGTTTTAGGTATAAAAGAAGATTCGAGTGAAGTGATAAGTGAATGAGTGGATGATGATAAATGTTTACACGAGACAAATGAAGAAATAGGATACGTGCACTAATATTTTCTCTTTCTTAGACAATAGGAAGATCAGTATTAGGATTAAAAGTAGAAACAGGTTCATGTTCAAGTAGAGGGATTGTATCAGATGTAGATGGAATTGTATCACGAGGTGGTGATAAACTAGTTTAAAAAAATCGTTGATATTGTTTTATTCTTGTATAGAATGTGATATTTCATATACAAGAATATCATCATTCTCCCCCCTGACTTTCCTGACTTTGATAAGGTAAGCTTGATGATGACTGAAAGAATAGTGTTTCTTCAATGAAAGTGGCATCAATAGATATAAGATATTTATTTAGAGAGAGACAGAAACACCTATATCCTTTTTGCAAACGAGAATAACCAAGAAATATACATTTGATAGATTTTGGATCAAGTTTAGATATTTTTGGTCTGACATCTCAAACAAAACGCATACACCCAAATATTTTTGGCCTAGTAGGATATAATGATTTGTCTGGAAAGAGAATTGAGTATGGTATTTCACCAATTAAAATAGTTAAAGGCATATGATTTATTAAAAAACATGTTATGGAAACAGCACCAACCCAAAAATTCTTAGGCATATTTATATAAAATAACAATGTCCATGTTGTTTCAAGCAAATGTCTATTTTTTCTTTCAGCAACTCCATTTTGAGATGCTATGTCAACACAAGATGTTTCATGTAGCATTCCGTTTTGACTCATGAAAGTTTGAAATGAACTCGAAGTATACTCCTTTACATTATCACTCCTTAGAGTTTTAATAGAAGTATTAAATTGAGTTTTGATTTTAGCACAGAATGAACAAAATATTGAATACCACTCAGATCGATTTTTCATAAGAAACAACCAAGTCATACATGAATAATCATCTATAAAGGTAACAAAGTATCTAAACCATGGTTTAGAAATCATTGATGATGCACCCTAAATATCAGAGTGAACAAGTTTAAAAGGAAAATTAGCTCTTTTATTCATTCTACGACTCAAACTTACACCATCATGTTTTGTATACTGACACGATTCATAGTTCAAAGACTGTAATGATTTAAATGTGGACACAACTTCTTTAAAAAGGGTAAAGATGGATGCTCTAATTGACAGTATGTCTTTAAGGCTTGTAATAACCCGGAAATCCGGGCCAATTTAAAAATTTTATTTTGGCAATTTTAGCGAATTTTGAATATTTAAAATAATATATTTTAAATAATAACGACAAAAAATTTATTTCTAATATAATTAGAATGTATATATTTATATAGATCGTCGTTAGAATACAAATATTTATTTAAAATTATGAAAGGAATTGAAAATGGAGCGGTAGTTCGATAATTCGATTTCAAAATTCAAATGAATGTACAGGATTCAAAATAAACCGGATTTTAGCGAAACCAAAAATATAAGAATCTAATTGAGAATATCTTTCCAACGAATCCGAAAAATTGAAATTTCATAGCGGGAATCAAAAGTTATGGCCAAATGAATTTTCAGAATAGTCGTTATGGAATTCTGGCCCTTAAAAATGGAAATTTTGGAAAGGACCTCGGATTTCGACGAAACCACTTTTGTTGGATCCGTGATGTCAACTTATTGCTAGGTTTCAAAATTCGTAATTTTTCGAATCAATATGTGAGCGTGGCAAAGGAAAACACGTTTGACCAGTTTTAGTTGATTTTAATCGACTGGAAAATGGCCATTTTTCAATCGGTCTCAGAATTTGACGAAACTAGTTTTGTTAGGACCGTATCGTCAATATGAAGCTAGAAAATATTTTTCTGGAATTTTTCGTGTCAATATGTGGCCCCGGTAAATTGAAATGTGTGTTCAAATTCAATATATATATTTATATTTTGATTTTGACGGAAACTGATCAAAACAACCGAACTGGCTTATGATACATATCCCATTGCGTTCGGAATAAGGGCAATTAGCTATGGACGACAGTCGGTGGGCTTGATTTCGACTTCGAAATGAAAAGTTACTTTTTGGTGGATTAAAATAAATTAAATATTATAATTATATATAGTTGGCCTCCCCCTTTCTCCCTTATCCCTCGGTCAACGCTTAGATCTTAGAAAAAAAACCCCATGCCTCCCCCAAATCAACCTGACGCCGTCGCTCCACCAACGCCCTCCCTCCGTTCAGCCGCTCCGCCCTCTCCTCCCCCATCGTGCCTCTCTCCTCCTGCAATTAGAAGCTGCCATGTCCCCCCTCGAACCCTAGCGCACCCCCTGAACCCCGCAGCACCCCTCGCCTCCTCTCCGATGTCAGCACCCCCATCTTCCTCGATCCGCGAACCAGGAGCGCCCCCATTCAGGCGACGGTGATGAACCCTTCCCCCTTCAAAACAAGGTAAAGTTTAATTACTTTGTTTTGTTTATTTCAGTTCTTTTAATTATTTATTTTATATAAAAATGAAAAATAAAATAATGATTTAAAAAAATAGATTTTTATATTGTATGAATAGGATTTTTCTTTGAATATAAATAGGATTTTAATTTTTCTTTGAACACGAATAGGATTTCTACGAAGAAGGAAAGGAAAATATGACTTTCCGAAGAAAAAAATATGATTTTTCCTTTGAAGAGGAAAAAGGTATAGTCTTTATATTTAAAAAGGTATAATCTTTATATCTAAAAAGGTATAATCTTTATATTTAAAAAGGTATAATCTTTATATAATCAAGAAGTAGCAAGAAAGATTTGATTTTTATACATGTATAGCATATATAAAAATACAATTTTTATTAGATGTGAAGATTAAAAATATAGTTTTTATAATGTAGAAAGGTTAAAAATATAGATTTTACAATATAAAAAGGTTAAAAGTATAATTTTTATACTAGTGACATATTAAAAATATGATTTTTATAAAGTAGAGATATTAAAAATATGGTTTTTATCAAAGTAGAAATATAAAAATATAATTTTTATATAGAAAGAAGCGTTGTAAATATATGAAGTGAAATAAAAATCTGAACTTTATTTTATCGTGAAGTGGAGAGAATATAAAAATGTGATTTTTATATATGTAGTGAATACAGGCAACAAAAGTGACAAAAGACGAAAAGGCGAAGATTTACTACCTATGAAGAGTCATGGCGTTCGATTTAGTTTTGGTGAGAACTCCTCACTTTTAAATTTATTTCTAGTTAAAATATATACTAGGATGCAGACGGTGTTTAGTAGCACCCGACACCCGTCGTCCACAGACCATGGACGGCTTGTGTGCTTGTTTGTTTGATTTTGCTGTGTAGTTGATTGTGTGATGTGATGTGAAATGAAAATAAAATATTTATATAGTTAAAATATTTTATAGTTGAAAATAGAATTTTTAACGTGTATTTAAAATGAAATAAATAGTTATAAACAAATCGAATGATTTGTTTTTATACACACATTTAACTGATATTGATTGGGATGATAAATTTTACACATCGCCCAACTGCACAAATAAAATCTGTGTTTGACTGTTTGAAAACCCCACACGGGTATGGGATGATATATGACGTACACTAATCCCAATAATTAGTTGTATGTCAATCGATTGATTGACAGACTGTTATAAGCGTTGAATATTTATATTTGATGCTTATACAGTGTAGAATGCACTTTGGATGATGGTTGATTATTTTTCATTGTGGATATATGCATGCGTTGTATGGAAATCCATAGAAATAAAATCTATGGTAATTGATTGGGCCTCATTCCAGTTTTGAATAGAAATATTTGAAAAGGAAATATTTGAAATAGAATATTTGAAAATAGAAATATTTGAAAAAGAAATATTTGAAATAGAATATTTGAAAATAGAAATATATGAAGCCGTGTTGATTAGATTGACGCCATTTTGACGCAAACGATATTTATATCGATTATATTCATTTTTATAATGAATATTGAAAAGTGATTTCAAAATCGAATATTTTGAAAATGAATTCGAATTGAAATTGAATAGAATTGGATTCGAATTGAAAACGAATTCAAATGGAAATTGAATAGAAATGAATTCGAATTGAAATTGAATAGAAATGAATTCGAATTGAAATTGAATTGAATGGAAAACGAACTGAAATTGAATTAAAAATCGATTTGAATTGAAATCAATTTGAAATGAATTTAAAACGAATTTATATGGAAAAACTCAATTTTGATTTGAATTTGAAAAGAAGTTGAAATCGTTTTGAAAACGAATTTAAAACGATTTATATAATACGTTTTAAAAGGAAATCGACGAAGTATATATTATATATATTATATATATTATATAATGGCCTGAATAGAACGCGCCGCGCTGCGGTAGTTCGTGAATTTCGGCCATTGACTTCGAATGGATATTGCTGGAGATCCGACCGTCGGATTCTCCTAAAACCGGAACCACTGGGTTTGTATCGAAAAGAGCTATCTAACGAATATTAAAAATTAGAAATCTAACAGTTCGATTTGGAATTATGTCCAAATCAAATTTGGAAAAGGTCGCTGTAAGTGCAGTTCGATGGCCGTTGATGGAAATTGACTGTACGGGCCTTGATAAAATTATTAAAAATAGTAATAATTTGGGTAAAATCATAAGAAATGATTTGGGAAGAATTGGGATGAAAAACTCCATATTTGAAAAGATAAAAATAGATTTTTATCGAAATGAACTAGTTTTGAACTAGAATTATAATTCTATTTATTTTTAAATAAATAAATTGAATTTGAAAAGGGTTTTAAAAGTAACCAGAATTTCCAATAATTGAATTGGAATGGATTTGAATCGAATTTGTCTTTGGAATATTTCAATGTTGGATTTCGTGATGATACAGGTATTGTTATGGGAATTTGAAAGATATATTTATATCGTTATTTCCAATATGATATTTGTTGGTCGTAGAATTTGATATTGAATATAAGCCGATATATTTTCTATTCAGAGCCTTGTATTTAATATCAAATGTGACTTGGGTTTGTCGTGAATGGTGTCTTCATTAACACTGTTCTTAAGCCCAGTTGAAAAAAAGAATAAATCTTTCTATTTAGATTTAATGAAGTGTATCAATTAAATGATATTTAATTGGAACTGAATTTGAAATTGATTTTGGGTTTATCGTGAACCGTGTTTTAAATGACATGGATTCTTTAACCTAGTTAAAGATTTGAAATACGTGGAGTTTTAATGAATCTTTAATTAGATTGAAATGATCGAGAATGGAGTATCACTAGTTTTGCTCCAGGCGATAGTTAAATCTTTAATTAGATTTGGACGAGAAATGGTAATTGAATTTACCGATAACACCGTGGTGTAAGATATGAAGTATGACCAGTTTTACTTCATGGATGAATAGGTTGGGATTGGTAAATAAAATAAATGATTACTTCGGTGTGGTTCGCTAATCCAGACTAGTCTGAAGTGATATTCAAAGGAAGATTAAAGAATAAATTTAAAGAATTTATCTTTGATAAAATTAATGGGAACCTTTCCCAAAGTATAAGAATATTTGAATAAAAGAATATTCTGAATTGGAATGAGGCGTATGTTGTGTTTGTGTAACACTTGTTTATTATATACGCGAGTTATTCAGAAAGACCGGGTCTATCCCATTCTGAATAACTGATTCGACGTGGTGTCGAGGATGAAGACGGTGGTCGAAGACCGGAGGTCTTCACGTCGTTTGGGTAATTACTGATGATCTTGATTGGGCCGTACACCCAAGAGGAGGGAATTAGTTGGTGATCGTCCAGACGTACATGGAGATCGATGGATATGCGAGGTACTAGGTGCCTCCGGTTTCGTTCAGACCCAGAACGAACTTGTAAATGGACTGTGTGTCTGACATTGGATTTTAGTCTGTGTGATTGATTTCTATTAAATATATATCTGTTTGGCCGCGGAGAATTTATTCTCTTGCTTAACGCCCTTCTCTGAGACGTACGAGCTCAGGGGTTATATATTGATGGACATCAAACGCATGGAGTGAATTGCTTGTGTGGCATGCCTAAGTGGCAGTTGATCAAGGCTTCTGTTGAAAAGAAAATTCTTGTGGTGATGATCAAAGCACCGCCTGTGTGGCATAGCTTTGTGTAACGTTGATTCGCGAGCCATACGCCCCAGTAGTGGACCAGAAACGGGAGAGGACCTCAGGGAGGGCATGAGTTTCCTTCTAGTTAGAAGTGGCGTCAGTGGTTTTACACGCCCTGACGAGTTTGACTTATGTGGTTGTTGCTGTTGCGAGGCGTCTCGAATATATCGGTGACTATGTGAAGCCGATGGAGTCATTTGTTGGCTCATTTACGCCCCAAAGGGCGGGGAAACGTAGTGATCAGGCATAATAATCCACATCAGTTGACCGGCCCTGACAATCCAAGGGGCAGTTGCGGCTGTTCCTGAGACATGGGCTAGATTGTCTCGAATCGGTTGAGGACGATCCCTTGCCTTGGTTCACAGATGGAAATCCAACTTCCAATACGTGACTTTGCAGTTCTATTTGTAGAGCCTAGTATGACGACATAGTGGGATGGGGCGCTTATGCCGTCTATGATTGATACTTATGATTTGAAGTTGTTTTATACACTATGCACTTATAATAATATCAAATGATCTGTTTTAAACGTACCAAGCATTCTTTGGCTATTATAAGGTAAAACCCTATCCTCCGGCTTGCACTGCATTGTGTGATGGGACCTAGGTCTTATAATAGCTTCATTTTTCTTTATTTAGCATTGCGCTGTTTGATTTATGCACTGGTATTCTTGGGAGGAAACCCATTCCGGGTTATATGGCGTGGTCCCTTGATTTACCTAACTTTAAAAATAAATATTAATAACTGTTTTAGTTCTCACACCAGTCCCATGACTGACCTGGAGTTTATTGTTTTAACCTAAACTCTGGGTGCCCTTATTTTGACACGGGCAGCTAGTACTTTTGGTTTTGCAGATTATATTCACAGGATCCTGATGTACAGCTGGAACGATACTCAGAAAGCTCTGTATCCGTGTATTACTTCTAGTTGTGTATTGTATTATTTTTCCGCTGCTATGTAATGTATTTAAATCTCTGATATTTTGTGATGTATATTATTTGTTTATACTCTATATATTCTTGTATTCTGATGAATTGTTGTAGTAAACAATGAAATGTTCTTCTGTCTGGGTTCTGATTCATCTTATCCTCAAAGTAATTCGTTCTTTCTCTTCTCTTCAGAGACTGGGGAAGTTCAGGCCGCTTCGGTTGGTATCAGAGCTTTTGTTTACAAAGCTCAGAGAACAAGACATGTTAGAACCAAACGAAAGAATTCATCAGAAATTGGATTAGTAATATCCAATAAGAATGACTCTTTAGAGATGGGATCAGTAGTATCCAAGAACGAGTGTGAAGAGTATATTTTTAAAATGAAAACAAATTTTGTTTTGAAAATTTAAATTGTTTTATACGTATTTGAATATTTATTTTAAATTAATTTGGACAATCTAATATATAAAGATTTTGCATATACGCCTTGCAAACGTGTATTCGAAGTTTTAATATACTAGATAGGTATAGAATCACATTCTAGACACCCGGGGATGATTCTGATGATGTGGCCACATCATCAGTATTTATGTTCGAGTTTCGAAAGTGTGATATCTATATATTTCCATTTGACTGGTGTGAGAACCAAAGCTAGATAGGTTTATTGTTGTGATTTTGTATCAAAAAAATGATTTTCTGTACATATATCCAAGTTATGAATTTGAAAAGATAATCAACTAACTGATTGTTGATTGTGTTGTTTGATTAATTAAATGTTGAACCTATAAACAAATTGAATCAAATAGTGAATTGTATTGAAAATTTGTCGCATTTGCTTGCATATACATGTACTTACATTGAACAGGTCATAGCAAGGAGGCTAGAGAAGAGGAATAAAATTGTTTGCCCGACAAATAGGTACATGTTTATTGTATTTCTTGAGTTTTGGGTGATTTTATGAGCCGATTGGCTTTTTCTTTTTATTTTGGATTGAAGAAGGCCATGGGAGGCTATATGAAATATCCCGAAGTCCCCGGTGCATGGGAGGTTATGGCGAAATTTTTCGAAAATTTAGGGTGTTAGCCAAATATTTGAAAATTTTGAAAAGTTCTTAGAAACTGAAAAGTTGAAGAACTTAAGCCGTAATGAAAATACTGGAAGTTGAGTTGGTTTGTAAAACAACTTTTGGCTTCGTTCCTTTTCGGGGACGAAAAGTTTTAAGTGGGGGAGATTGTAATAGCCCGGAAATCCGGACCAATTTTAAATTTTTATTTTGGCAATTTTAGCGAATTTTGAATATTTGAAATGACATATTTTAAATAATAATGATGAAAAATTTATTTCTAATATAATTAGAACGTATATATTTATATAGATCGTCGTTAGAATATAAATATTTATTTATAATTATAAAAGGAATTGAAAATGGCGCGGTAGTTCGATAATTCGATTTCAAAATTCAAATGAATGTACAGGATTCAAAATAAACGGATTTTAGCAAATCCAAAAATATTAGAATCTAATTGAGAATATCTATCCAACGAATCCGAAAAATTGAAATTTCATAGTGGGAATCAAAAGTTATGGCCAAATGAATTTTCAGAATAGTCGCTATGGAATTCTGGCCCATAAAAATGGAAATTTTGGAAACGACCTCGGATTTCGACGAAACCACTTTTGTTGGATCCGTGATGCCAAGTTATTGCTAGGTTTCAAAATTCGTAATTTTTCAAATCAATACGTGAGTGTGGCAAAGGAAAACGCGTTTGACTAGTTTCAGTTGATTTTAATCGACTGGAAAATGGCCATTTTTCAATCGGTCTCAGAATTTGACGAAACTAGTTTTGTTAGGACCGTATCGCCAATACGAAGCTAGAAAATATTTTTCTGAAATTTTTCGAGTCAGTATGTGGCCCCGGTAAATTGAAATGTGCGTTCAAATTCAATATATAGATTTATATTTTGATTTTGACGGATACTGATCGAAACAGCCGAACTGGCTTACGATACATATCCCATTACATTCGGAATGGGGGCAATTAGCTATGGACGACAGTCGGTGGGCTTGATTTCGACTTCGAAATAAAAAGTTACTTTTTGGTGGATTAAAATAAATTAAATATTATATAGTTGGCCTCCCCCTTTCTCCCTTAAACCTCGGTCAACGCTTAGATCTTAGAAGAAAAAAAAACCCCGCGCCTCCCCCAAATCAACCTGACGCCGTCGCTCCACCAACGCCCTCCCTCCGTTCAGCCGCTCCGCCCTCTCCTCCCCCATCGTGCTTCTCTCCTCCTCCAATTAGAAGCTACCGTGCCCCCCTCGAACCCTAGCGCGCCCCCCTGAACCCCGCAGCACCCCTCGCCTCCTCTCCGATGTCAGCACCCCCATCTTCCTCGATCCGCGAACCAGGAGCGCCCCGCTTCAGGCGACGGTGATGAACCCTTCCCCCTTCAAAACAAGGTAAAGTTTAATTACTTTGTTTTGTTTATTTCAGTTCTTTTAATTATTTATTTTATATAAAACTGAAAAATAAAATAATGATTTTTAAAAAAAATAGATTTTTATATAGTATGAATAGGATTTTGCTTTGAATATAAATAGGATTTTAATTTTTCTTTGAACATGAATAGGATTTCTGCGAAGAAGGAAAGGAAAATATGACTTTGCGAAGAAAAAAATATGATTTTTCCTTTGAAGAGGAAAAAGGTATAATCTTTATATTTAAAAAGGTATAATCTTTATATTTAAAAAGGTATAATCTTTATATTTAAAAAAGTATAATCTTTATATAATCAAGCAGTAGCAAGAAAGATTTGATTTTTATACATGTATAGCATATATAAAAATACGATTTTTATTAGATGTGAAGATTAAAAATATAGTTTTTATAATATAGAAAGGTTAAAAATATAATTTTTACAATATAAAAAGGTTAAAAATATAATTTTTATACTAGTGGCATATTAAAAATATGATTTTTATAAAGTAGAGATATTAAAAATATGGTTTTTATCAAAGTAGAAATATAAAAATATAATTTTTATATAGAAAGAAGCGTTGTAAATATATGAAGTGAAATAAAAATCTGAACTTTATTTTATCGTGAAGTAGAGAGAATATAAAAATGTGATTTTTATATATGTAGTGAATACGGGCAACGAAAGTGACAAAAGACGAAAAGGCGAAGATTTCCTACCTATGAAGAGTCGTGGCGTTGGATTTAGCTTTGGTGAGAACTCCTCACTTTTAAATTTATTTCTTGTTAAAATATATACTAGGATGCAGACGGTGTTTAGTAGCTCCCGACACCCGTCGTCCACAGACCATGGACGGCTTGTATGCTTGTTTGTTTGATTTTGCTGTGTAGTTGATTGTGTGATGTGATGTGAGATGAAAATAAAATATTTATATAGTTAAAATATTTTATAGTTGAAAATAGAATTTTTAACGTGTATTTAAAATGAAATAAATAGTTATAAACAAATCGAACGATTTGTTTATATACACACATTTGACTAATATTGATTGGGATGATAAATTTTACACATCGCCCAACTGCACAAATAAAATCTGTGTTTGATTGTTTGAAAACCCCACACGGGTATTGGGGTGATATATGACGTACAATAATCCCAATAATTAGTTGTATGTCAATCGATTGATTGACAGATTGTTATAAGCGTTGAATATTTATATTTGATGCTTATACAGTGTAGAATGCACTTTGGATGATGGTTGATTATTTTTCATTGTGGATATATACATGCGTTGTATGGAAATCCATAGAAATAAAATCTGTGGTAATTGATTGGGCCTCATTCCAGTTTTGAATAGAAATATTTGAAAAGGAAATATTTGAAATAGAATATTTGAAAATAGAAATATTTAAAAAAGAAATATTTGAAATAGAATATTTGAAAATAGAAATATATGAAGCCGTGTTGATTAGATTGACGCCATTTTGACGCAAATGATATTTATATCGATTATATTCGTTTTTATAATGAATATTGAAAAGTGATTTCAAAATCGAATATTTTGAAAATGAATTCGAATTGAAATTGAATAAAATTGGATTCGAATTGAAAATGAATTCGAATGGAAATTGAATAGAAATGAATTCGAATTGAAATTGAATAGAAATGAATTCGAACTGAAATTGAATTGAATGGAAAACGAACAGAAATTGAATTAAAAATCGATTTGAATTGAAATCAATTTGAAATGAATTTAAAACGAGTTTATAAGGAAAAATTAAATTTTGAATTCGAAAAGAAGTTGAAATCGTTTTGAAAACAAATTTTAAACGATTTATACAATACGTTTTAAAAGGAAATCGACGAAGTATATATTATATACATTATATATGTAATATAATGGCCTGAATAGAACGCGTCCCGCTGCGGTAGTTCGTGAATTTCGACCATTGACTTCGAATGGATATTGCGGGAGATCCGACCGTCGGATTCTCCTAAAACCAGAACCGTTTGGTTCGTATCGAAAAGAGCTTTCTAACGAATATTAGAAATTAGAAATCTAACGGTTGGATTTGGAATTATGTCCAAATCAAATGGAAAAGGTCGCTATAAGTGCAGTTCGATGGTCGTTGATGGAAATCGACTGTACGGGCCTTGATAAAATTATTAAAAATAGTAATAATTTGTGTAAAATCATAAGAAATGATTTGGGAAGAATTGGGATGAAAAACTCCATATTTGAAAAGATAAAAATAGATTTTTATCGAAATGAACTAGTTTTGAACTAGAATTATAATTCTATTTATTTTCAAACAAATAAATTGAATGTGAAAAGGGTTTTAAAAGTGACCAAAATTTCCAATAATTGAATTGGAATGGATTTTAATCGAAATTGTCTTTGGAATATTTTGATGTTGGATTTCGTGATGATACAGGTATTATTATGGGAATTTGAAAGATATATTTATATCGTTATTTCCAATACAATATTTGTTGGTCGTAGAATTTGATATTGAATATAAGCCGATATATTTTCTATTCAGAGCCTTGTATTTAATATCAAATGTGATTTGGGTTTGTCGTGAATGGTGTCTTCATTAACACTGTTCTTAAGCCCAATTGAGAAAAAGATTAAATCTTTCTATTTAGATTTAATGAAGTGTACCAATTAAATGATATTTAATTGGAATTAAATTTGAAAGTGATTTTGGGTTTATCGTGAGCCGTGTTTTAAATGACACGGATTCTTTAACCTAATTAAATATTTGAATTAAGTGGAGTTCTAATGAATCTTTAATTAGATTGAAATGATCGAGAATGGAGTATCACCATTTTTGTTCCAGGCAATAGTTAAATCTTTAATTAGATTTGAACGAGAATTGGTAATTGAATTTACCGATAACACCATGGTGTTAGATATGAAGTATGACCAGTTTTACTTCATGGGATGAATAGGTTGGGATTGGGAAATAAAATAAATGATTACTTCGTTGTGGTTCGCTAATCCAGGCTAGTTTGAAGTGATATTTAAAGGAAGATTAAAGAATAAATTTAAAGAATTTATCTTTGATAAAATTAACGGGGACCTTTCCCAAAGTATAAGAATATTTGAATAAAAGAATATTCTGAATTGGAATGAGGCGTATGTTGTGTTTGTGTAACACTTGTTTATTATATACGAGAGTTATTCAGAAAGACCGGGTCTATCCCATTCTGAATAACTGATTTGACGTGGTGTCGAGGATGAAGACGGTGGTCGAAGACCGGAGGTCTTCACGTCATTTGGGTAATTACTGATGATCTTGATTAAGTCGTACACCCAAGAGGAGGGAATCAGTTGGTGATCGTCCAGACGTAGATGGAGATCGATGGATATGCGAGGTACTAGGTGCCTCCGGTTTTGTTCAGACCCAGAACGAACTTGTAAATGGACTATGTGTCTGACATTGGATTTTAGTCTGTGTGATTGATTTCAATTAACTATATATCTGTTTGGCAGCGGAGAATTTATTCTCTTGCTTAACGCCCTTCTCTGAGACCTACGAGCTCAGAGGTTATATATTGATGGACATCAAACGCATGGAGTGAATTGCCTGTGTGGCATGCCTAAGTGGCAGTTGATCAAGGCTTCTGTTGAAAAAGCAAAGTCCTGTGGTGATGATCAAAGCACCGCTTGTGTGGCATAGCTTTGTGTAACGTTGATTCGCGAGCCTCACACCCCGGTAGTGGACCAAAAACGGGAGAGGACCTCAGGGAGGGCATGAGTTTTCTTCTAGTTAGAAGTTGCGTCAGTGGTTTTACATGCCCTGACGAGTTTGACTTATGTGGTTGTTGCTGTTGCGAGGCGCCTCGGATATATCGGTGACTGTGTGAAGCCGATGGAGTCATTTGTTGGCTCATTTACGCCCCCAAAGAGCGGGGAAACATAGTGTTCAGGCATAATAATCCACATCAGTGGACCAGCCCTGACGATCCAAGGGACAGTTGCGGCTGTTCCCGAGACATGAGCTAGATTGTCTCGAATCGGTTGAGGACGATCCCTTGCCTCAGTTCACAGATGGAATTCCAACTTCCAATACGTGACTTTGCGGTTCTATTTGTAGAGCCTAGTATGGTGACATAGTGGGATGGGGCGCTTACGCCGTCTATGATTGATACTTATGATGTGAAGTTGTTTTATACACTATGCACTTATAATAGTATCAAATGATCTATTTTAAACGTACCAAGCATTCTTTGGCTATTATAAGGTAAAACCCTATCCTCCGGCTTACGCTGCATTGTGTGATGGGACATGGGTCTTATAATAGCTTCATTTTTCTTTATTTAGCATTGCGTTGTTTGATTTATGCACTGGTATTCTTGGGAGGAAACCCGTTACGGGTTATACGACGTGGTCCCTTGATTTACCTAACTTTAAAAATAAATATTAATAACTGTTTTAGTTCTCACACCAGTCTCATGACTGACCTGGAGTTTATTGTTTTAACCTAAACTCTGGGTGCCCTTATTTTGACATGGGCAGCTAGTAGTTTTGGTTTTGCAGATTATATTCACAGGATCCTGATGTACACCTCGAACGATACTCGGAAAGCTCTGTATCCGTGTATTACTTCTAGTTGTGTATTGTATTATTTTCCACTGCTATGTAATGTATTTAAATCTCTGATATTTTGTGATGTATATTATTTTTTTATACTCTGTATATTCTTGAACTCTGATGAATTGTTGTAATAAACAATGAAATGTTCTTCTGTCTGGGTTCTGATTCGTCTTGTTCTCAAAGTAATTCGTTCTTTCTCTTCTCTTCAGAGACCGGGGAAGTTCGGGCCACTTCAAGGCTTGAGAAATACTTGAATAAATAAATGATCGTTGATTTGTGGAAGGAACATTGATTACATACATTCCGTTTGACTCACGCCCTCTATCAATGATTTCCTGAGTCACAAGATCCTGAAATATACAATAAAATGGAAAGAACGAGATAAAAAGAATTAATTGTTTTATTACTTGACTGACAAAGAGTAGATTAAACGCGAGTTTAGGTATATACAAGGCTGACGTTGATAGAGAACGTGAATAGGTTGGACTTATTGTTCCAAACCCTTGAGTGTATGAAGAAGAACCATCAGCTAAAGTGACATTATGAGTAGAAGTTTGTGATTAAAACTCGAGAAAAGAGTACGATTACCTATTATATTACCTGTAGCACCAGAATCATTGACCCATTGATTTCTCCCTGGATTGGCAAAACTACTATTATCTACAATGGTTGAAATGGGTTAAACCGACTTGTTGAGACCACTTTGATATTCAGCAAATTTAGCAAATTCTTCAGCTGAAACCATAACATTCTGGATAAATTGATCTTGATTTTTCACAACATTAGCTGCTTGTTGATTTCCAGGCAGTTTTTGCTTATTTTGTAGCTTCCAACATTCAGATTTAGTGTGCCCTTGTTTTTTCCAATACGCATATGACTTCACTGTATGGTTCTCATATCCAATCATACTAACCTCGCTTTTGTATGAGTTCTGATTAGGTTTCCATGGTTGATGTTTATTGGATGTACCAATCAAAGCATTGTTGTGTTGAACTGATGGATTTAAATTTGAACTTGAGACTTCATTTCTAAGAATCCTCCTAAACACACCATGCAATGATGTCACATATGATCCAGATAAAACTAGAGATTTAGCAGATTCATAATCAGATGGGAGACCTTCCAAAAAACTCATAATAGTCATTTGTTCCGTCTGCTTCTGCTGTATTTTAACATCAGAACGGATAGGAAGTAACAAATTAAACTCTTCATAAGTCATCTTGAATGTCATAAAATAATTCATCAGTGAATGGTCTTGTTTCTCCACTCAATAAAATGACTTGCAAATCTCATACATCCGGTTTATATTTCTTTTTCTAGAAAATAAAAACTCTAGATAGTCTATAAGTTTATTCACGAACTCATAATGATTCACCAAGCTGATGATATCACTCTCAATTTTATTTCGGATTTAAACAGGAATAATTAGGGAGCCACATCACCGTGTCCTTATCAGATGGATCAGCTTTAGGTGGATCTTCAACTAGATGATTATCTCGATCAATACTCTGTAAATACAGTCGAATTGTTTTACTCCAATCGAAGTAATTCGATCCACTCAACTTGTGTTAAATTATCTTAGAAATCATCGGGACGACTTCCATCACTGATTTGGTCTCTCCTATGATTTGTGAATAAGACTGATAAATATATTTGAGACCCTGAAATTAATTGAAGGATCATTACTTTGATATCGTAGCCCGTAATGGGCCTAAATTTCGACCTAGAAAAGGCCCATTGAAACTTAGAGCCATTCTAAACAGGTCGTTGGTTCCTGTAAGCATTACATTTGCATGGATAATAATAACATGTACTTCGAATGGAATTCTCACACAGCGGAAAGAGAAAATATAATACTCAAATAGAATGTACCATTTATTAAAAATCTCAGAAATACAACAGTCATAGTTACTTCTGTTCAATGGGTATGTCAAATAGTTCATTCTCACAAGATTTCAAAAGAAGTAAAGCAATAACTACTAATAATAGCATAACAACTTCGCCTTCTTCATCAAGTTCAATCATGACTTCATCCTTGGCTTTTACCCCATCTACTAACCTGTTGGATATGTTAAGGAGAGGGGTCAGAACATAAAATTCTGTGTGACTGAAATATGGTGTCACTTAATGTCCATACCCTATATTTTTAGCGGGTTACATATGTCAAGGTATGTCTATGCAGCATATGGGATTCACACAAACACCAATTATTTAACCAATGGTGTGGATATCCAAGTCAACCGCCCATTACTGTTTTTAGGGTAAAGACCCAACAAGGTGGGCATTCTTGGTCACTTATGGCCCCATTAAAGATGGATTCTTATGATATCTATAACCTTGAGGTGGTCCCCTAGCCCTTTAAGACCCCGTCCTACTACATTAACGTTCTTAAGTCTATACTCTTAATTGTAATATGAGAAGTAGTATTGTGAATGTGACTACTTAACTGATATTATGGTAGGACACCTATGTCGCTTAAGACTTCACTTAGATAGTTGGTTAGCATGAAATGGCCACATATCTTTTATTTACTAAATCTGTCCCTTGTTGAGCCCTTACAAGCTTTTATAGGAAGAGGATATCCCCCATGAACTACCCTACTCTGTTACCGTTTATGCCTAACCACTTTTAGAGAAAGAGGATCCAAAAACTTACTTTAAATCTAATGAGGTTGGGTCCTATGACTTTGGTTCCACTCTAAGGAGTAAACCTTCAAAGGGATCCTAGTCCTAACCACTTAAGACCCAAACTAGATAAAAAGAGAGTCAACCACTTAAGACCTTCTCAAGGTGTAGTAGACCTAGTTATTTTCACATGCAATCGACATATATATACACATAAGGTTATATATATAAAAACACACTAGACCTCTCACGTTAAACCGTATACCTATAGATGCTGGATACACCAGTTGGTTCTGGGTAGACTTCTACTACAAGTTGGTTTAACCTCGTATCTAGTGTACTAAGTTTTTGAATGGCCCATGGCACCTAGACATCTCACATTTGTTGGGCCTACTTGTGGTTGCTGGATTTGTCGGTCGGTTCCGGGCAAACATCTACCACAAATGGCAACTAACATCGTGTCTATGTGTCACTATTAATATATATTTAAAGACATTCTATATACGCACACACAAGCAATCGATATATTCATATATATATATATATATATATATATATATATATGTGGGGACAATTCGAATTCAATCCTTATCCTAATCACACTTATTATGTTAATATTACGTTAACTACGTTGATTACATTATATTAGTAATATAGTAATAACGCGTAACAACGTTAAATATTCGTATAAACAAGGAAACGTTCTAATTAGGTAGTAATTGTCAATTTGTCCATATCAAGGTATACAAGTTAGTTTTCCCATACTTTTACTACTACAACTAAGGCATGATGGCAAAATAACTAGATAACATATAGCCTTGTATGGAAAAATACATTCATACAAACTTTCAACTTGCATCCTGGGCTTGTTGGAATGATCTCAATACTAGATTGAAAATAAAGTACTACATGCATGTTTATAATTTCCACTTTGTCTAATTCACCCCTTTTTGGGTATTATGCATATAAAAACGTTTGAATTTGACATATTTCAAGTATGAATACGTTTGGATTCAAAATAGAATCCAAATCTAATCAAATCATGAAATACCTACATCTAAACCCATTTAGGTTACGATCAAATGTTTGATAAAAGTGAATTATACAAAATAGAAACAATAGTAGCAACACCCATTTTCATCTTTAACCCAATATTAAAATCAAAAGTCCACAAAACCCAAATAATCATGACAATTAATACGCAAATATAAAATAAAGGATTTTATGGTTTTTGTTATCGTATGTCCAAATCCTCCTAGGCATATCTATCAACGTGATAATCTAATAAAATTATGAATATGCCTTAAGTAAACGATATTCCACTCACAGATCTAGGCATGATAGAGAGAAATTTGTAGTAGATCAAGATCTGCACTAATTCTTTGCAGTCAAACGTGCTCAAACAATCCTCCTAATTATATATATACAAGAGACATGCATTAAAATCTCATATAAATATATATATGCCAAATTCCAGAATTCTAAACTTATGTGAATTAGAATAGAGAGAGATTAAGAATAGAATTAGAGGAATAGAAGAAATCCTTAACCTTTTTCTTTTTTTCTCTCTGGAATTTAGTAATGGTAGAGAGGCAACATGAAGGCAGGGATAGAGAATGATTAGGATTTCATAGTGTGATAGGAGGGGCTATATATAGTTTTCCGTGTGAGCATAGACCGTTGGATTACTTAGAATTAATCTAAGCCTTTTATTCGTATATATCCCACTAAAAAAACCTGACCAACTAGATTTTTTGGGATGTCCAGCTTCCAGGCGGTTGATCGGAGCGGTTGACACCCCTTAAGCAGGGGCGGTTGACCCATTAAGGGCTGGGCCGCACAATAAAGGAGTGTTGCTGAGCTGTTTATTTTAACTAATACGTTCCTTAATCTCTTAATCTTATTACATATATACAATATACTTTGTCCCCATGATCTTATCTTCAATTCAAATTTCAATTTTTCCCTCTTTATTTTAAATTTATCTTGGGTACACATACACAGATATATATACATATATTATCCATTTAATTATATATATATTTATTCTGTGCTTTACGGTCCAAATTCATTTGTTCATAACTTCTTCATAAATCGACCGTTTTCAACAAATTATATATGAAAATGATTCAGAATTCCTCCACGAATCCAAATAAAAGGATTTCGTAGCCAAATTCCTAAAGCTGTAAAACCTCATTTTCCAACCTTACCATTTAATACCTTATTTTTATTTATTTATTATTATTATTTATGAATTTTATGGGTTGTTACATTCTCCCCCTTAAAATAGATTTCATCCCGAAATCTGTTTAAGGTGCGAAAAATACAACTCGCTCGAAACATCAATGTTGTACACCCATGTTATTTATAATTCAACCATAAACATCCATGACTCGTAGTGATTATGAACTGCAGACCCACTAAAGTGAGCTCTACTCTAGCATGTAGGTGTAATAAGTGATGCAATATGTATGCAAACAACCTAAATATGCATATATTTCTATATGATGCTCGGTGCAATGATGTTGCATCCATTTCCTAAAATCCAATCTAGCAATCACAATGCATCCACAAACATTATTTTGAGGAAAAATTACCTGTGAAAAGCTCTGGGTGAGTCTGTTTCATCTTATCATTGGTCTCCCATGTGCTTTCCGCTGGATCATTTCCCCATTGTACTTAGGCGAGGCGAACAGTTTTGTTGCGGAGTCTCTTGATTCCATGCTCTATAATCCTTACAGTGGCACGGAGCACCCTAGACTCCAACTCGAGCTTTTCTATGTCCCCAATTTCATCAAGCTTGAGTCTGATAGCAGAATCATGAAGGCATTTCCTTAGATGAGACATATGAAAAACTTTATGGATTCCCGATAGACGCCCTGGGAGATCCACTCAATAAGTCGAAGATCCTATCTTCACGATAATATTAAAAGTCCCAATAAACCTGGGAGTCAACTTCCCAGTCTTCCCAAATCGAATAGTTTTCTTAAGAGGGGAAACTTTTACGAATACTAAGTTTCCAACATTAAACTCAAGTTCCCTCTTTCGCTTATCGACATACGATTTCTAATGGTCGTGGGATACCTTTATCCTCTTCCTAATAAAAGATATCTTCTCCGTGGAATCACGAACGAAGACTGGTCCGAGTATAACCTTGTTGGTAGTTTCCCACTAACAAGTTGGTGATTTGCATGGCCTCCCGTATAGCGCTTTTAAAGGGGCCATACCTATCGTCGTTTGAAAACTATTATTATCCATGAACTCTACAAGCAGTAGGTGATGCTCCCAAGCTCCTCCAAAGTCAAAGTTGCAAGCTCTGAGCAAGTCTTCCAAGATTTGGTTTACTCTTTTTGGCTGTCTGTCTGTCTACGGATGATAAGTTGTGCTTAAGTTAAGGGTCGTTCCCAATGTTGCTTGTAGGCTCCTCCAAAATTCACTTATGAACAAAGGGTCTCTATCATTCACGATACTTGATGGAATACCATGCAATATGACAATCTATTTGACATATAATTGGGCTAACAAGGCTGCAGTCCTTGTCTTCTTGACTGGTATAAAATGGGCGCTTTTGGTTAGACGATCTACCATAATCCAAATGGCATCATTCCCCTTTTGTCTTCTAGGAAGTCCATCTATAAAGTCTATGGAAATATGTTCCCACTTCCACGTGGGGATCTCTAAAGGTAAAAACAACCCTCCGAGCTTCCCTTGCTCCACTTTTATTTTTTGGCACGTTAAGCATTTGGCCATGAATTCGGTTACATCTCTCTTCATTGTTTCCCAATGGAGATTCCTCTTCATGTTCTTGTACATTTTATCCCCACCGGGTGTATGGTCAATTTCGACCTATGGCACTCCTCTAGAATTTCTTTCCTCAACCCTTCATCCTTAGGTATGTAAAGTCGCCCATCCCAAAGTAAACTTCCACCATCGCCGATCGAATATCTAATCGAATGGGGAAAGGTTTCTTTCCTTCTCACTTTCTCCTTTATGTTTCTTAATTCCTCGTCAAAGTCTTATGTGCTTTGGATCCTTTCTCTTAGGGTAGGTCTAATTATCATAGCCCCAAGAAAACCATTGGAAGTGGTTAGCGAGGGTTGCAAATTAAAATTAGTGAGGAACTCTAATTGTTTCCATTCTGTTATCACATTTAAAGTCGCATGTTTCCTACTTAAAGCATCCGCCACAACATTCCCCTTGCCCTGGGTATACTGAATCATGAAATCAAATGAGGCAATATATTCCATTCATTGTTGTTGTCTCATGTTTAAGTCACGTTGAGAAAATAAATACTTAAGGGATTTATGGTTGGTAAAAGTTCAAAATTCTCCCCTAAAAGATAATGCATCCACATCTTAAGGGTGAATACTACTGCAACTAACTCAAGGTCATGTACTGGTTATCTCCTTTCTGGGTTCTTGAGTTGTCTACTAGAGTAAGCAACTACTCTTCATTCTTGCATAAGGACTGCTCCTAAACCTGTCCCACATATGTCGGTGTAAATGGTGAACAATTTTGAACCGTCGGGTATAACTAGGACAGGTGCACTAGTTAATACTTCCTTTAATTTCTGAAAGGCTATATCACATTTATTACTCCAAGAGAACACCAAATTCTTCTTGTTAAATGGGTTAAAGGAGTAGCAGTCTTTGCGACGTCTTTAATGAATTTCCTATAATACCTGACCAATCCAAGGAAAAATTTACCTCCGTAGCATTTTGAGGTATTATCCACTCCTTGATTGCCTTGATTTTTGCAAGCTCTATGACTAAGCCTTTACTTAACACAATGTGTCCTAAAAACTTTACTTCTTCCCTCTAGAAATGGCACTTCGAGAATTTTGCTATCAGTTGGTTCTTTCTTAATATCCCTAACACTTATCTTAAGTGGTCTTCATGCTCTTTACGGTCTTTTGAAATCATAAGGATATCATCTACAAAGACTACCACAATTTTGTTTAGAATGCCCCTAAATACCCTACGCACGAGGTCAACAAAGAAGGCGGGTGCATTTGTTAGTCCGAGGGGCATAACTTCCCGTTGGAACAAACCGTCTGGCATCCTAAACCTAGTTTTATCCTTGTTGGCCTCTGCAATTCTTAACTAGTGAAATCCAGTAGTAAGGTCTAGTTGGGAAAATACTCGGGCTCCTTCCAAGTGGTCAAAAAGGTCATCAATTCTAGGTAAAGGGTGCTTATTTTTCTTGGTCAATTTATTGAGATCTATATAGTCCACATAAAGTCTCAAAGATTCATCTGCTTTGGTAGCAAATACAACATGTGCACCCCATTCTGAGGTACTCCGTCGAATGAAACCTTTTTGTAATAAGTCTGAAATATGCTTATCTAACTCCCTTCTTTCCTTGGGCGCCATATGCCTTAAGGGCAATGCTACAGGTTTAGTGTCCTTCTCTAGGTCAATATGAAAAGAGCTTTCTCTGTAGGGCGGAAGTCACGTGACTTCCTCGAAGACGTCCAAGAATTCACAAACTATAGGGACCGAAGATGGTCCTTCAGAACTAGGAGACAAGGAATATAATAAGGCTTTATCCTTGTTCCTAACATTACAAGGAATATTCAAACTACGTCCTCCTCGGCTCCTAAGACGAATGATCCTCTTTTCGCAATCTAGGACGACGCCGTAAAACGATAGCTAGTCCATACCTAGGATAAGGTCATACCCTATAAAATCTAACGCATATGCTTCACAATGGAACTCGACATTGTCGACCTCCAATACTAGGTCTTTACACAACAACTCAAGATACTTAAATCCTCCGATAGGGTCGGCCACCTCTATTGGACTGTCCGAGATAGATATGGAAAGATTCAAAAGATTTACTAACCGCTTAGATATAAAAGAATCGGTCGCTTCGGAATCGAACAAGATGTATACTGAATTTCCTAAAATAGAGGTTGTACCTTCAAGTACGGGATGCCCTTGGTCTCTTGGGGATCGGTTTTGAATTGGTGTTGCCTTTATTGCATGGTTTTGGCCACTCTTAACAACTTTGGCCTTTGGGCAGTCATTGGACATGTGTCCTTCTTCCTGGAAGTTGAAACATTTTCCTTTGAACTCCCTTTTCGCCAACGAGGTACTACAATCCTTGGCCTCATGGCCCTTGCAGTTGCACCTGGTACAAGCCTTTGCTTCTTTTTTCTTCATCTTGTTTTCACACCATTCCTTCTTCTTATTTTTTTGGAGTTTTCTCCTTTCTCACCTTCTTTATCCTCCTTGGCGCCTTCAACCATGCATACAGTACCTGTCTTAACTAGGGTTTCAAAAGTTTTCCTAATCGTTACTTGGGCTAATAGAGTTTCCTTCCACGGGAAGTTCAGTCCTTTAACAAACCTAAGGGCTTTGTTCATGGGGGTGTCTACCAATCCTCCTCCAAACTACATAATTCGGTAAATTTGGATACATACTCTTGCAGAATCAAGCTTCCTTACTTGAGGTGGATGAATTTCTCTAGCTAGATAGTCATTTCTTCCCTTGGCAAAAACTTTGCTTTGAAACAACTCTTGAATTCAGCCCATGTAAAAATATGGCCCTCGTTCTCCACCGATACTAAGTTCCACCATTCGAGGGCCTCATCCTTCAAATGCCAAGCCGCAATTCCCCTCTTCACCTCATCGAGCTAGCCAGTAGCTTCGAAAATTCTTCCACGGTCCATTTTCCCAACTAAGCATTGATAAAACTTTCTTTCCCAGAAAATGATTTCCCTCCCAGATTTGTAAAGGTCTTACAGTAGCAAGAAAAGTCAAAGGCTACCTCAACGGCAAGAGCTGCAGGAGTCGCCGGGGTAGGATTAGCAATAGGGACCTGTTCAACAGTACTAAGATACTGCTCGAACCACTCTGGCAAGTATTGATGTCTTGTTTGGTTACCCCGCTCAGTTGGGTTTTTAGCCATTCTACTATCTGAAAAGAAAAGGAAGAATCCTTTAGTGAATATTCCTAAGATATTATTTAAACTGAAAGAGGAAGAAAACGATAAAGGTGCCTAGCATAAATGCGTATGCTTATTGGGGGTGAATATTATATATATAGTTTGAAAAATCTTTTTCAAATTAGAAATAATCCTCTCATACATATAATAACTTTATAATCGGTTAACCTATGCTCTGATACCAAATGTAACAAACCGTCCTGAATGGCCCTAAAATTCGACCTAGAAAAGGCCCATCGAAACTTAGAGCCATTCTAAATGGTTTTTGGTTCCTGTAAGGATTACATCTGCATAGATAATAATAGCATATGCTTCGAATGGATTTCTCACACGGCAGAAACATAAAATATAATATCAAATAAGATGTACCATTTATTAAAAATCTCATAAATACAATAGTCACAGTTACATCTGTTCAACGGGTACATCAAATAGTTCATTCTCACAAGTTTCCAAAAGAAGTAAAGCAATAACTACTGATAATAGCATAAAAACTTCATCTTCATCATCAGCTTCAATCATGACTACTGACCTACTTGATATGTTAAGGAGAGGGGTCAGAACATAAAGTGCTATGTGACTGAAATATGGTGTTACTTAATGTCCATATCCTATATTTTTTGCAGGTTACATATGTCAAGGTATGTCTGCGTAGCACGCAGGATTCACACAAACATCAAGTATCTAACCAATAGGGTGGATATCCAAGTCAATCGCACACTAATGTTTTTAGGGTGAAGACCCAATGAGGTGGGCATTCTTGGTCACTTATAGCCCCATTATAGGTGGATTCTTATGATCTCCTATAACCCTGAGGCGGACCCCTAGCCCCTTAAGACCCCATCCTAATACGTTAATGTTCTTAAGTCTATACTCCCTATTGTAATATGAGAAGTAGTATTGCGAACATAACTTCTTAATTGATATTACGGTAGGACACCTATGTCGTTTAAGACTTCCCTTAGAGGGTTGGTTAGCATGCAATGGCCACATATCTTTTATTTACCAAATCTATCCCTAGTTGAGCCCTTACAAGCTTCTAGAGGAAGTGGACATACCCTACTCCATTACCGTTTATTCCTAACCACTTTTAGAGGAGGACCCGAAGACTAACTTTTAATCTAATAAGAGTGGATCCCATGTGTAACAACCCGAAAAATCTGAACCAGTTTGAAATTTTTAATTTGGCTATTTTAGTGAATTTAAAATATTTAAAATAAATATTTTAAATAATAACGACGAAAAGTAAGTTTGAATCGATGTTTGAAAATAAATATAATTAATTCTAATTATAAACAAGGCTTGAAATGGCGCAGTAGTTTCAAAATTTGAATTACAACTTTGACTGAATGTACCAGGTGCGAAACAAAACGGATTTGAGTAGAACCAAAAATATTTAAATCTGTCAGTGAATATCTTTCTAAGGAATCTGAAAAATTGAAGTTTCATAGCGAGAAACAAAAGTTATGGCCAAACGAATTTTTAGAAAGGTCGCTATAGAGTATATAGCCCGTGAAAATAGCCGTTTTGCAAACGACATCAGAATTCGACGAAACTACTTTTGTTGGATGCGGGAGGTCAAATTATTGCTAGGTTTCAAATTTCATAATTTTTGAAGCTAGTATGTGAGCTTGGCAAAGGAAAATGTGTTTGGTCGATTTCTATTAAATTGATTCGACCAGAAAAGGGCCATTTTTCAAACGGTCTCAAAATTCGGCGAAACTAGTTTTGTTGGGACCGTATCGTCAAAACATAGCTAGATTTATTTTTCGGGAATTTTTGGGATCAGTATCTGGCCCCGACAAATTGAAATGTACGTTCAAAATAAATATTGAATGTAATATATTTTAAATTGAAGGAAAACTGACTGAAACAGTCGAATGGGCCTACAAAACATATCCCATTGTGTTCAGAATGGGGGTATTTAGCTAGGGACGACAGTCGTTGGGTTCGAATTAGTATTCGTGTGTGATAAGGGGTATTTTCAAATTTTTAAAATTTATAAATATAAAAAAATCATTGGTTAATGCTTTTTCTCTCTCCCCGATATACATCGACACATGACGATAAACCCTTCAATCTTTCCCGTCCACTTCCCGACCAAACCAAGCAAAATCAGCCCCTCCTCCAGTTGAGGATTTTGAAGTGCTCGAGACGAGCTTCAAATCCATATATAGTTTGTATTTTTTCGTTCAGAATTGGGGGAGAAATCGAGCTCGAAAGTTTCAAACTTCCAACCGCCGCCGCCGTCAGCTCCGACCACCGAAGTGGGTCCCACCGCCACGCGCAGGTGCGCCGTTCCTCCCCCTTCGACACTGCAAAGGCCGATCGACGAATAGCTACACGAATTCGAAGAAAAATCGAAACCTAGTTTCGAACCCTTCAACTGAGGTACGACTGAAATTATTTTAAACTATTCTATAGCACTTTAAAGCGCTACGGTTTTTGATTTCACTGTAAAAATCATATCTTTCTCGTTTGTTGACGAAATTCAGTGAAAAGAGATAGTGGACTCGTGTGGACGTCTTCTACATTCTAGAAGAGACCGCATATTTTTCTGAGCCTTCTTCTATTTTTGGTGGAGTGGAACCCAATGTGAGATTTCTGAATTATAAACGATATGGAAAACGACGATGTATAAATTATGTAGTCGATGTATGAGTTATATAAGCGTTGTACACCTCATGTATAAGCGTTGTATAAGTTGTACGGTCGATGTATAAGTTATATATGCGTTGTAAAAATAATATATGTGTTGAATATAAGTGAAATATATATATATATATACACACGCCCCTCGTCCACAAACCATGGACGATATTTATTGGTTGTGATTGGTGTGAAAATTGGTTGATAGCGAATTGTTGATTTGAATTGTTTGTGGTTGAAATTGATTGGTTGTGGTTGAAAAATACCCGTTTGTGGTTGAGAATTATTTGGTCAAAACCACATAGGATTAGTTTGTGGAAAAGAAAGAAAAAAATATACATGCCGCCTTCGTGCAAACTAGATGCATGAAATCCCCATTGTCAAAAGCTACGAGGCTTTATGGTAGAGCGAGGAGTCGTACTAGGGACGACCCCGGTTTTAACTACCCTGCCGTTATGCTGCCGAAATTTTGAATAATATTCACGTGTTAGAATTATTTTCATGTGTTGAAACTATATTCGTGTGTTGAATAGAAAACCTTCAAGTGTTGAATAGAAATTCATTCGTTGAATAGAAATTCATGTGTTGAATGGTATTCATGTTTTGAATAAAGTGTTTTAACCATAAAAATCACATTTTCAATATATATATATATATATATATATATATATATATATATGAACTATAGAAAACATTCATGTGTTGAACAGAAATTCATTCGTTGAATAGAAATTCATGTGTTGAATGGTATTCGTGTTTTAAATAAAGTGTTTTAACAATAAAAATCACGTTTTTATTTTATATATACGAACTATAGAAACCATTCATGTGTTGAATAGAAATTCATTCGTTGAATAGAAATTCATGTGTTGAATGATATTCGTGTTTGAAATAAATTGTTTATAATAAAAATCATATTTTTATCATCTATATGAACTATATAAAATAGTCGTGTTTTGAAATAAATTGCTTTAAAATAAAAATCATATTTTTATCATCTATATGAACTATATAAAATAGTCGTGTTTTGAAAGAAATTGTTTTATAATAAAAAACATATTTTTATCATCTATATGAACTATATAAAATAGTCGTGTTTTGAAATAAATTGTTTTACAATAAAAATCACATTTTATTATATACATGAATTGTTAAAAATAGTGAAGTGTCGAAATAAATGTCGGTTGGATAAAAATATCATTTTTATCAAATGTATGAAAAGGAAATGGTTTTGAAATCGAAGAATAGATTATATTTATATATAGATATATAAATATAATTAAAATAAATCGAATAACGAAGCTGCAGTTCGTGTTTTGAAATAGTGATTTCAAACGATTAGTGCAGGAGATCCGACCATTGGATTTTCCCGAAACCGAAACCGTTGGGTTCGCTTTGGAAATATCTTTCCAAAGACAGCAACTTTGTAAAGATCCAACGGTTGGATTATCTGGAATGTTTAATTCAAATCTGAAGAAAAACGGTGCCAGAATCGATTATATATATATATATATATAATTAAATTAAATCGAATAA
This sequence comes from Allium sativum, assembly GCA_030737875.1. NCBI lineage: Eukaryota > Viridiplantae > Streptophyta > Magnoliopsida > Asparagales > Amaryllidaceae > Allium > Allium sativum. The sequence goes on from CM060913.1 coordinate 44,595,932, forward strand.
CGACGCTGCAGTTCGTACGTCGAAATCGAAACTTCATACGATTGTACCGGGAGATCCGACCGTCGGATTTTCCCAAAACTGGAACCGTTGGATTCGTTTTGAAAAGATCTTTCTAATAATATAAATTTTATGAAGATCCAACGGTTAGATTTTCAGATATGTGTAAATCAAATCTGAAGAAAAACAGTGCCACGGCCGCGTTATGGCCTGAAGCGTCGTTTGAATAAATTGGCTACTTTTAAATAAATAAAAATAGCAATAAATCATTATAAAATATTATAAACAATATGGAATGTGAAATTAAGAAATTAACTGAAGGTTAGCTAAGTCGAATGGTTTCCTGGGTTTTGATCTGATGTTGGTTTCGGCCTTCGGGGTTAATATTTGGGAAATCCTTCTCTTACTGATTTACAATTAGTGACTGATGAATTGGAATGATGCATATGTTGTGTTTGTGTAGCACTTGTTTATTATATACGCGAGTTGCTCAGAAAGACCGGGTTTATCCCATTCTGAATAATTGAATCGACGATAAGAAGTCGAAGATGAAGACGGTGGTTGAAGACCGGAGATCTTCACCTCGGTTGGTTGGTAACTGATGTCCTGATTGGGAGGCATACCAAAATATGGATAATGAGTGGTGATCGTCTAGACGTTCATGGAGATCGATGGGTATGCGAGGTATATAGTGCCTCTGGTTTCGTTCAGACCCAGAACGGACTTGTAAATGGACTGTGCGTCTGACATTGGAATTCATTCTGTGTGATTGATAGTTATCAGTTGCATGGTGTGAATTGTCTGTGTGGCATGCTAAGATGCAGTGATCAAGGATTCTGTTGAAAATCAAAGTCTTGTGCCTTATGATCAAAGCCCCGGCCTATAAGGCATAGCTTTGTGTGTAACGTTAATTCGCGAGCCTCACACCCCGGTATGAACCAAAAACGGGAGAGGACATCAGGGAGGGCATGCGTTTCCTTCTAGCTAGAGGTGGTGTCAGTGCTTAAACTGGCTGACATTTATATTATTTTCACCTATGTGGTTGTTGTTGTTGCGAGGCGCCTCGGATATATCGGTCGATCCGGGGCCGATGGAGTCATTCGTTGGCTCATTTACACCCCAAAGGGTGGGGAAACGTAGTGTTCAGGCCTAATAATCCACATCGGTGGACCAACCCTGATGATCCAAAGGGTTGATGCGTTCTGATCCTGATGCTCGGGCTAGAGAGTCTCGAAGTCGGTAAGGACTATCTTTTGTCTTGGTTCATGACGGAAATCCAATTTCCAAATACGACACCGTGCGGTTTTGATTGTATACCTATATATGGCGACATAGTGTTATGGGGCATTAATGCCATCTATGATTGACACTTATGATTTGAAATTGTTTTTTTTTGAAAACATATAAACACTAGTAGTAATATCAAATGCTTTTGTTTTATTCGTACCAAGCATATTTTGGCCATTATAAGGTAAAAACTTTATCCTCCGGTTTGCGTTGCATTGTGTGATGGGAACTGAGTCTTATAATGGCTTCATTTTTATAAAAAGCATTGCGATGTTTAAAAGATTTACTTGTTTTAAAGCACTGGAAATCCAATGGAGTAAACCCATTCCACGAAAGTGGCGTGGTCCTGTGATTAGCCATATTATAAATGTGTTATGTAGATTTCTCACACCAGTCCCATGACTGACTCGTAGTTTGTTTCACTTGCAAACTCGGGTGCCCCTTTTTCTACACGGGTAGCCTTGTATTCAGGTTTTAGCTAGCTCTTTCTGGATAGCTGGAGCTGAAGATGGATTCTATCATTTATCTCTTTTTTTTTGTTCAGCTCCTATTGTACATATTATGTTTTGTTTTCCGCTGTAGACATTTATGTATAGCTGAACTGTATTTGTACTAAGTATGATCCTGTATACTGTGTAATTCTGATGATTACATTTATCCAGTGTATTATTTGTACATTATCTGGTGTATTTATTTAATTCTGTTCTGCTATTATCTGTTTATGTGTTATATTTCAAAGATTACCCTTGCCACCGTCAGTACGGGGTTTTGGGGTCGTCACACCATGACTTTGGTTCCACTCCAAGGAGTAAACCTTCGGAGGGATCCTAGTCCTAACCACTTAAGACCCATCCTAGATAAAAAGAGAGTCAAACACTGTAGACCTTCTCAAGGTGTAGTAGACCTACTTATTTTCACACGCAATAGACTTATATATATTGTTATATATATACACACACACACACGCTAGACCTCTCACATTAAACTGTATACCTGTAGATGTTGTATATGCCGGTCAGTTCTGAGCAGAGTTCCACTACAAGTTGTTTTAACCTCGTTTCTAGTGTACTAAGTTTTTGAATGGCCCATAGCACCTAAACATCCCGCATTAGTTGGGCCTACTTGCGGTTGTTGGATTTGCCGGTCGGTCCGGGCAAACTTCTACCAGAAATGGCAACTAACCTCATGTCTATGTGTCGCTATTAATATATATATTTAAAGACATTCTATATACGCACACACAAGCAACAATATATTTATATATATATATATATATATATATATATATATGGGGACAATTAGAATTCAAACCATATCCTAATCACACTTATTACGTAAATATTATGTTAACTATATTGATTACACTATATTAGTAATATAGTAATAATGCGTAACAACATTAAATATTCGTACAAACAATGAAACATTCTAATTAGGTGGCAATTGTCAATTTTTCCAAATCAAGGTATACAAGTTAGTTTTTCCATACTTTTACCGCTACAACTTAGGCATGATGGCATAATAACAAGATAACATATAGCAGTGGATGGAAAATATACATTCATACAAACTTTCAACTTGCATCCTAGGCTTGATGGAAAATAGAATATTAAATACATGTATACATGCATGTTTATAATTTCCACTTTGTCTAATTCACCCTATTTTGGCATATGCACATAAAAACGTTTATATTTGACATATTTCAAGTATGAATACGTTTGGATTCAAAATAGAATCCAAACCTAATCAAATCATGAAATACCCAAATCTAAACACTTTCAGGTTACGCTCAAATGTTTGATAAAAGTGAATTATACAGAATAGAAACAATTGTAGCAACACCCATTTTCATCTTTAACCCAATATTAAAATCAAAAATCCACAAAACTCAAATAATCATGACAATTAATATGCAAATATAAAATAGAGGATTTGGGGATTTTAGTATTTTTTTTATCGAATTTCCAAATCCTCCTAGCATATCTATCAACATGATAATCTAATAAAAATATGAATATGCCTTAAGTAAACGATATTCCACTCACATATTGTGAAAACCCGTAACTTCCCCGTAAAGGAAAGTGTCGGATAGTTCGAGAACAAACCACAACAGAACACATACAGAAGAACATTTCATTGTATATTACAACAATGCATCAGATTATAAGAATATACAGAGTAAAAATGAATATTACACAGAAATATCAGAGATTTAAATTACATTTAAATACATAGCAGCGGAAAATAATACAATACACAACTAGAAGAAGATATACGGATACAAAGCTTTCCGGATATCGTTCCAGCTGTAAACCAGGATCCTGTGAATATAAATCTGCAAAACCAAAACTACTAGCTGCCTGTGTCAAAATAAGGGCACCCAGAGTTTAGGTTAAAACAATAAACTCCAGGTCAGTCATGTGACTGGTGTGAGAACTAAAACAGTTATTAATCTTTATTTTAAATCATTAGGTAAATCAAGGGACCACGCCGTATAACACGGAACGGGTTTCCTCCCAAGAATACCAGTGCATAAAACAACTAGCGCAATGCTAAATAAAGAAAAATGAAGCTGTTATAAGACCCAGGTCCCATCACACAATGCAACGCAGCCGAGGATAGGGTTTTCCCTTATAACAGCCAAAGAATGCTTGATACGTTTAAAACAAATCGTTTGGTACTATTATAAGTGCATAGTGTATAAAACAACTTCAAATCATAAGTATCAATCATAGGCGGCATGAATGCCCCATCCCACTATGTCGCCATACTAGGTTCTACAATTAAAACCGCAAATGTCACGTATTTGGAAGTTGGATTTCCATCTATGAACCGAGGCAAAAGATAGTCCTCAACCGATTCGAGACTGCCTAGCCCGAGTCTCAGGATCAGAGCTCGAGTGACCCTAGGAGCGACAGGGCCGGTCCACCGATGTGGATTAAAATGCCTGAGCACTGCGTTTCGCCGCCCTTTGGGGTGTAAGCGAGCCAACGAATGACTCCATCAGACCCGGATCGTCCGATCTAACCGAGGCGCCTCGCAACAGCAACAACCACATAAGTCAAACTCGTCAGGGCGTGTAAAACCACTGACGCCACTTCTAGCTAGGAGGAAACGCAGGCCCTCCCTGAGGTCCTTTCTCCCGTTTTTGGTTCATACCGGGTGTGAAACTCGCGAATTAACGTTATACAAAGCTACGCCACAAAGGCCGTGCTTTGATCATCACCACAAGACTTTGCTTTTCAACAGAAGCCTCGATCAATTGCCACTTAGGCATGCCACACAGGCAATTCACTCCATGCGTTTGATATCCATCAATATATAACCCCTGAGCTCGTACGTCTCAGAGAAGGGCGTTAAGCAAGAGAATAAATTCTCCGCCGCCAAACAGATATATATTTAATAGAGATCAATCACACGGACTAAAATCCAATGTCAGACACACAGTCCATTTACAAGTCCGTTCTGGGTCTGAGCGAAACCGGAGGCACCTAGTACCCCGCATATCCATCGATCTCCAAGTACGTCTGGACGATCACTAACTGTTTCCATCTTCTTGGGTGTACAGCCCAATCAAGATCATCAGTAATTACCCAAACGACGTGAAGACCTCCGGTCTTCGACCATCGTCTTCATCTTCGACTTATCGTCGTATCAGTTATTCAGAATGGGATAAACCCGGTCTTCCCGAATAACTCGCGTATATTTTAAATAAGTGTTACACAAACACAACATACGCCTCATTCCAATCCATCAGTCACTAACCGTAAATTAATCAAGAGAATAATTCCCCAAATATTAACCCCGAAGGCCGAAACCAACATCAGATCAATATCCAGAAAACCATTCTACTTAGCTAACCGACAGTTAGTTTCTAATTTCACATTCATAGGGAAAGGTTCCCATTAATTTTATCAAAGATAAATTCTTGAATTTATTCTTTAATCAACTTTTGAATATCAATTCAAACTAGTCGGGATTAGCGAACCTTACCGAAGTAATCATTTGTTTTAATTTCCCAATCCCAACCTATTCATCCCATGAAGTAAAACTGGTTATACTTCATATCCAACACCACGGTGTTATTGGTAAATTCAATTACCATTTCACGTTCAAATCTAATTAAAGATTTAACTATCGCCTGGAGCAAAACTGGTGATACTCCATTTTGATTATTTCAATCTAATTAAAGATTCATTAAAACTCCACTTAGTTTTAATCGTTAACTGGGTTAAAGAATCAGTGTCATTTAAAAAACGGTTCACGATAAACCCAAAATCGCATTCCATTAATTATCGGGTTAAAGAACAAGTGTTATTTAAAACACTGTTCACGATAAACCCAAAAATCAATATCAATTCTATTCCAATTAAATATTATTTAATTGGTACACTTCATTAAATCTAAATAAAAAGATTTAATCATTTCTCAACTGGGTTCAAGAACAGTGTTAGTGAAGGCACCATTCACAACAAACCCAAATCACACTCGATATTCAATACAAGGCTCTGAATAGAAAATATATCGGCCTATATTCAATATCAAATTCTACGATTAACAAATGTCATATTGGAAATAACGATATATATATCTATCTTTCAAATTTCCATAACAACATCTGTATAGTCACGAAATCCAACATCGAAATATTCCGAAGACAATTTCGATTCAAATCCATTCCAATGCAATCATTGGAAATTTTGGTTATTTTTAAAACCCTTTTCGAATTCAATTTATTTATTTAAAAATAAATAGAATTATAATTCTAGTTCAAAACTAGTTCATTTCGATAAAAATCTATTTTTATCTTTTCAAATATGGAGTTTTTCATCCCAATTCTTTCTAAATCATTTCTTATGATTTTACACAAATTATTACTATTTTTAATAATTTTATCAAGGCACGTACAGTCGATTTCCATCAATGGCCATCGAACTGCACTTATAACGACCTTTTTCAAATTTGATTTGGACATAATTCCAAATCCAACCGTTAGATTTCAAATTTCTAATATTCATTAGAAAGCTCTTTTCGATACGAACCCAACGGTTCCGGTTTTAGGAGAATCCGACGGTCGGATCTCCCGTAATGTCTGTTTGGAATAAATGGTCGAAATTCACGAACTGCCGCGGCGCGACACGTTCTATTCAGGCCATTATATTATATATATAATATATATATAATATATTTCATCGATTTCTATTTAAAACGAATTATATAAATAGTTTTAAATTCGTTTCAAAAGCAATTTCAACTTCCGTTTCAATTCAAATCAAAATTGAATTCTTCTCTATAAGTTCGTTTTAAAATTCATTTCTATTCAATTCAAATTTCAATTCAATTTGAATTCATTTCAATTTGCTTTCAATTCAATTTGAATTCGTTTTCAATTCATTTCGAAATCGTTTTCAATTCAATTCATTTCGAAATCGTTTTCAATTCAATTCATTTCGAAATCGAATAAAATCGATATAAATATCGTTCACGTCAAAATGGCGTCAATCTAATCAACACGGCTTCATAAATTTCTATTTTCAAATATTCTATTTCAAATATTTCTTTTTCAAAATAGTTGTTATTATCAAAATATTTCGTTCAACACATGACCAATCTCAATGGATGAAACTGTCAACACATGAACCTTTATTTTATAATATTCTTTATTTTCTACATTGGAATGAGGCCCAATCAATCACCATATAATGTTAATTATATGGATTTTCATACAACACATGTATAATAGCATTGAAAAATAATCAACCATCAACCAAAGTGCACTACACTGTATAAGCATCAAATATTGGTATCTAACGCTTGTAACAGCCTGTCAATCAATCGATCGACATATTTAATCAATCAGGATGAGTGAAATTCATATTTCATCCTAACACCCGTGTGGGGTTTTCAAACAATCAAACACAGATTTTAGTTGTGCAGTTGGGCGATGTGTAAAATTTATCGACCCAATCAATGTCCTTCAAATAAGTGTACATAAACAAACCGTTCGGTTTGTAAATGAATATTTTATTTATTCACATTCCCGTTAAAAAATATATTTTTAACGATAAAACATTTTATTTCAACCTATGAATTTCTATTCAATTCATTTATTCAATAAAATGATATCTTTATTTTTCTAACTTATTTTAGAAAATTTCGGCGGCATAACGGCACGATACTAGAAACGGGACGAGGCCTAGCCTTATCCCCGGTCTAGTGAAGGCCCACGCCATTCACACATCAATCAAATCAATTTCAATTTCACCAAAACAATCAAATCCAAATCAAATAATCTAACCAACTACACAACCAATCAAACAAGTCCATGGTCTGTGGACGGGTGTCGGGTGCTTCTAATAAGAACCGTCTGCATCCTAGTATATATATATATATATAACTAGAATAAGAAATTTAAAGTGAGAGGTTCTCACCAATAGCTATCCAACTTCACGACACTTCTTTTGTAGAAAATCTTCGTCGTTATCCTATCTTCGCCATCTTCGTTGCCCGTAGTCACTATATATATAAAAGTCACACATTTTTATATTTTGATGTCTTTAAAATAAAAATCACATTTTTATTTATCCACTTTCAATTTAAAAATCATATTTTTATAATCACTTCATATATTTAAAATCAAATTCTTTTCTTTCTAAGATATAAAAACCATATGTTAATTTCATTTTTAAAACAAAGTATATTTTTACCTATTCAAAACAAAGTATATCTTTATATTTCAAAACTAAGTATATTTTTATATTTTCAAAACTAAGTATATTTTTATATTTCAAAACTAAGTATATTTTTATATTTCAAAACATGTATATTTTTATATTTTCAAAACAAAGTATATTTTTATATTTACAAAACATGTTGATGTTTTTATTTTCAAACATGTTCTTTTTTATATTAAAAACAATGTGATTTTCAAAACAAAGTGATTTTTAAAACAAAGTTGATTTTTATTAACTACAATGTTAATTTCTTTTTCTGTTTTCACAAAACATTGGGATTTTCATTTACAAAATATTTCTCTTATCATTTACAAAACATTGTTCTTTTTTTTCTTAAACATATCTATTTTATTTTTAAAACCATATCTATTTTATTTTTATTTTTTTAATTGAAAAACAATGCAAATTTAAATAAAGTGAATTAAATTAAAACTGAAATTTAAATAAAGTTAATCACCTTCGAATCAATGTCTGTATCGCCCAAAACCCCACTGGAAAGCTGCGATTTCGAGCAACCCAAAACCCTCCCCTCGCTCGCGCCTGACCCCACCGAACTACAATCGTTGACCGACATTCTGGCCCCCTTGTAGATGGCGACTCATCCCCCACAAACAACTCGCAACCATCATAGAAGACTAACTTCCCTCTCATCGTTGATTATCTGGTGCCCTAGCTGTCAAATCAGAACTGTCGAGCCCGATTATAACAATCGCTCGCAATGAAATAGACATAGGATGGAAGAGCAACTCAATCTAAGATCAAACATTTGATTCCATGATTTTTAGAATTTTTCTTTGATATTTCCTTGAATTTCGAAGTCACGATTTTTAGTTTGGAAGAAGAAGACCTGGCGGCTTGCCATTTTGACCAGAAGAAAAGGGGTTTAATGAAAATCTAGGGTATTTATAATAATTATTTTTTTATTATTTAATTCTAATAATTGGTTCTTTTTCATACGAACTTCAAACAGGACCTAACGACTGTCGCCTCAAGCTAATTACCCCCTTTCCGGACTCAATGGGATATGCATCGCAAGTTGATTCGAACGTTTTGATCAGTTTTCGTTACATTTACATTTAAATCACTATATTGACTTTTAAACGTACATTTCAAATTACCGGGGCCACATACTAACTCTAAAAATTCAATAAAAATATTTTCTAGCTTCGTATTAACGATACGGTCCTAACAAAACTAGTTTCGCCGAATTCTGAGACCGTTGGAAAAATGGCCATTTTCCAGTCGATTAAAATCAACTGAAACTGGTCAAACGCGTTTTCCTTTGCCACGCTCACATATTGATTCGAAAAATTATGAAATTTGAAACCTACCAATAACTTGACATCACGGACCCAACAAAAGTGGTTTCGTCGAAATTCGAGGTCATTTGCAAAATGTCCATTTTTAAGGGCCTGAATTCCATAACGACTATTCAGAATTTTCAACTGGACATATCTTTTGATTTCCGATATGAAATCTTGATTTTTCGGATTCGTTGGAAAGATATTCACAATTAGATCCCATTATTTTTGGTTTCACTAAAATTCGGATTGTTTTGCACCCGGTACATTCAATTGAAGTTTGAAATCGAATTATCGAACTACCGTGCCATTTTCAATTCTATTTATAATTATATATAAATATTTATATTCTAACGACGACGCGTATAATATATACGTTCGAATTCTATTCAAAATAGATTTTTCGTCGATATTATTTAAAATAATTCATTTTAAATAATCAAAATTCGCTAAAATAGCCAAAATAAAAATTTTAAACTGGCCCAGATTTTCGGGTTATTACAATCTCCCCCACTTAAAACTTTTCGTCCCCGAAAAGGAACAAAGTCGAAAGTGGTTTGATTAATCAACTCTACTTCCAATTTGGCTTCCATTCTCCAACTTTTCAGTTTCTGAGAATTTTCAAAATTTCAAAAATTTGGCTAACACCCTAAATTTTCGAAAAATTTCGCCATAACCTCCCCTACACCGGGAGCATCGGGGAATTTCAAATAGCTTCCCCGGTCCTTCAGATCTCAAAAAGAAAAAGCCAAGCGGCTAGCCAATAGGCTCACAAAATCATCATCACCCAAACAAAACAGGAAATTCTGTAGTAAACATGTACCTATTTGTCGGGCAAACAAATTTTATTCTTTTGCTCTAGCCTCCTTGCTATGACCTGTTCAATGATATATATGTATATGCAAGCAAATGCGACCAATTTTCAATACAATTCAATATTTGTTTCAATTAGGCTAATGGTTCAAAATTATCAAACAATTAAACAAACAACACAAACATCAATCAATTAGTGAATTAGAGTTTCAAATTCATAATTTTGATACATATACAAAAATCAAATTTTTGATGCCAAATCACAACAATGTATTCTAGCTATATTAGTTTTGGTTCTCACACCAGTCTAATGGAAATATATAGATATCACACCTTCGAAACACGAAAATAATTACTAATGATGACGCGTCAATCATCAGAATCAGGTCCGTGCGACTAGAGTGTGATTCTATATCTATCCAATATATTAAAATTTTGAATATACGTTTGCAAGGCGTATATGCAAATTCTTTATATACTGAATTGTCCAAAAATCAATATAAACAAATAATCAAAAACGAATAGTTGATTTAAATTTTCAAAACAAAATTGTTTTTATTTGAAAAATATACTCTTCACACTCGTTCTAGGATACTACTGATCCTATCTCTAACGAGTCATTCTAATTGGATATTACTAATCCAATATCTGATGAATTCTTTCGTATGGTTCTAATGTGTCTTGTTCTCGAGCTCTGTAAACCAAAGCTCTGATACCAACTGTGAAAACCCATAACTTCCCCGTAAAGGAAAGTGTCGGATAGTTCGAGAACAAACCACAACAGAACACATACAGAAGAACATTTCATTGTATATTACAACAATGCATCAGATTACAACAATATACAGAGTAAAAATGAATATTACACAGAAATATCAGAGATTTAAATTACATTTAAATACATAGCAGCGGAAAATAATACAATACACAACTAGAAGAAGATATACGGATACAAAGCTTTCCGGATATCGTTCCAGCTGTAAACCAGGATCCTGTGAATATAAATCTGCAAAACCAAAACTACTAGCTGCCCGTGTCAAAATAAGGGCACCCAGAGTTTAGGTTAAAACAATAAACTCCAGGTCAGTCATGTGACTGGTGTGAGAACTAAAACAGTTATTAATCTTTATTTTAAATCATTAGGTAAATCAAGGGACCACGCCGTATAACACGGAACGGGTTTCCTCCCAAGAATACCAGTGCATAAAACAACTAGCGCAATGCTAAATAAAGAAAAATGAAGCTGTTATAAGACCCAGGTCCCATCACACAATGCAACGCAGCCGAGGATAGGGTTTTCCCTTATAACAGCCAAAGAATGCTTGATACGTTTAAAACAAATCGTTTGGTACTATTATAAGTGCATAGTGTATAAAACAACTTCAAATCATAAGTATCAATCATAGGCGGCATGAATGCCCCATCCCACTATGTCGCCATACTAGGTTCTACAATTAAAACCGCAAATGTCACGTATTTGGAAGTTGGATTTCCATCTATGAACCGAGGCAAAAGATAGTCCTCAACCGATTCGAGACTGCCTAGCCCGAGTCTCAGGATCAGAGCTCGAGTGACCCTAGGAGCGACAGGGCCGGTCCACCGATGTGGATTAAAATGCCTGAGCACTGCGTTTCGCCGCCCTTTGGGGCGTAAGCGAGCCAACGAATGACTCCATCGGACCCGGATTGTCCGATCTAACCGAGGCGCCTCGCAACAGCAACAACCACATAAGTCAAACTCGTCAGGGCGTGTAAAACCGCTGACGCCACTTCTAGCTAGGAGGAAACGCAGGCCCTCCCTGAGGTCCTTTCTCCCGTTTTTGGTTCATACCGGGTGTGAAACTCGCGAAGTAAACGTTATACAAAGCTACGCCACAAAGGCCGTGCTTTGATCATCACCACAAGACTTTGCTTTTCAACAGAAGCCTCGATCAATTGCCACTTAGGCATGCCACACAGGCAATTCACTCCATGCGTTTGATATCCATCAATATATAACCCCTGAGTTCGAACGTCTCAGAGAAGGGCGTTAAGCAAGAGAATAAATTCTCCGCCGCCAAACAGATATATATTTAATAGAGATCAATCACACGGACTAAAATCCAATGTCAGACACACAGTCCATTTACAAGTCCGTTCTGGGTCTGAACGAAACCGGAGGCACCTAGTACCCCGCATATCCATCGATCTCCAAGTACGTCTGGACGATCACTAACTGTTTCCATCTTCTTGGGTGTACAGCCCAATCAAGATCATCAGTAATTACCCAAACGACGTGAAGACCTCCGGTCTTCGACCATCGTCTTCATCTGCGACTTATCGTCGTATCAGTTATTCAGAATGGGATAAACCCGGTCTTCCCGAATAACTCGCGTATATTTTAAATAAGTGTTACACAAACACAACATACGCCTCATTCCAATCCATCAGTCACTAACCGTAAATTAATCAAGAGAATAATTCCCCAAATATTAACCCCGAAGGCCGAAACCAACATCAGATCAATATCCAGAAAACCATTCTACTTAGCTAACCGACAGTTAGTTTCTAATTTCACATTCATAGGGAAAGGTTCCCATTAATTTTATCAAAGATAAATTCTTGAATTTATTCTTTAATCAACTTTTGAATATCAATTCAAACTAGTCGGGATTAGCGAACCTTACCGAAGTAATCATTTGTTTTAATTTCCCAATCCCAACCTATTCATCCCATGAAGTAAAACTGGTTATACTTCATATCTAACACCACGGTGTTATTAGTAAATTCAATTACCATTTCACGTTCAAATCTAATTAAAGATTTAACTATCGCCTGGAGCAAAACTGGTGATACTCCATTTTGATTATTTCAATCTAATTAAAGATTCATTAAAACTCCACTTAGTTTTAATCGTTAACTGGGTTAAAGAATCAGTGTCATTTAAAACACGGTTCACGATAAACCCAAAATCGCATTCCATTAATTATCGGGTTAAAGAACAAGTGTTATTTAAAACACTGTTCACGATAAACCCAAAAATCAATATCAATTCTATTCCAATTAAATATTATTTAATTGGTACACTTCATTAAATCTAAATAAAAAGATTTAATCATTTCTCAACTGGGTTCAAGAACAGTGTTAGTGAAGACACCATTCACGACAAACCCAAATCACATTCGATATTCAATACAAGGCTCTGAATAGAAAATATATCGGCCTATATTCAATATCAAATTCTACGATTAACAAATGTCGTATTGGAAATAACGATATATATATATCTATCTTTCAAATTTCCATAACAACATCTGTATAGTCACGAAATCCAACATCGAAATATTCCGAAGACAATTTCGATTCAAATCCATTCCAATGCAATCATTGGAAATTTTGGTTATTTTTAAAACCCTTTTCGAATTCAATTTATTTATTTAAAAATAAATAGAATTATAATTCTAGTTCAAAACTAGTTCATTTCGATAAAAATATATTTTTATCTTTTCAAATATGGAGTTTTTCATCCCAATTCTTTCTAAATCATTTCTTATGATTTTACACAAATTATTACTATTTTTAATAATTTTATCAAGGCCCGTACAGTAGATTTCCATCAATGGCCATCGAACTGCACTTATAGCGACCTTTTTCAAATTTGATTTGGACATAATTCCAAATCCAACCGTTAGATTTCAAATTTCTAATATTCGTTAGAAAGCTCTTTTCGATACGAACCCAACGGTTCCGGTTTTAGGAGAATCCGACGGTCGGATCTCCCGTAATGTCCGTTTGGAATAAATGGTCGAAATTCACGAACTTCCGCGGCGCGGCACGTTCTATTCAGGCCATTATATTATACATATAATATATATATAATATATTTCGTCGATTTCTATTTAAAACGAATTATATAAATAGTTTTAAATTCGTTTCAAAAGCAATTTCAACTTCCGTTTCAATTCAAATCAAAATTGAATTCTTCTCTATAAGTTCGTTTTAAAATTCATTTCTATTCAATTCAAATTTCAATTCAATTTGAATTCATTTCAATTTGCTTTCAATTCAATTTGAATTCGTTTTCAATTCATTTCGAAATCGTTTTCAATTCAATTCATTTCGAAATCGTTTTCAATTCAATTCATTTCGAAATCGAATAAAATCGATATAAATATCGTTCACGTCAAAATGGCGTCAATCTAATCAACACGGCTTCATAAATTTCTATTTTCAAATATTCTATTTCAAATATTTCTTTTTCAAAATAGTTGCTATTATCAAAATATTTCGTTCAACACATGACCAATCTCAATGGATGAAACTGTCAACACATGAACCTTTATTTTATAATATTCTTTATTTTCTACATTGGAATGAGGCCCAATCAATCACCATATAATGTTAATTATATGGATTTTCATACAACACATGTATAATAGCATTGAAAAATAATCAACCATCAACCAAAGTGCACTACACTGTATAAGCATCAAATATTGGTATCTAACGCTTGTAACAGCCTGTCAATCAATCGATCGACATATTTAATCAATCAGGATGAGTGAAATTCATATTTCATCCTAACACCCGTGTGGGGTTTTCAAACAATCAAACACAGATTTTAGTTGTGCAGTTGGGCGATGTGTAAAATTTATCGACCCAATCAATGTCCTTCAAATAAGTGTACATAAACAAACCGTTCGGTTTGTAAATGAATATTTTATTTATTCACATTCCCGTTAAAAAATATATTTTTAACGATAAAACATTTTATTTCAACCTATGAATTTCTATTCAATTCATTTATTCAATAAAATGATATCTTTATTTTTCTAACTTATTTTAGAAAATTTCGGCGGCATAACGGCATGATACTAGAAACGGGACGAGGCCTAGCCTTATCCCCGGTCTAGTGAAGGCCCATGCCATTCACACATCAATCAAATCAATTTCAATTTCACCAAAACAATCAAATCCAAATCAAATAATCTAACCAACTACACAACCAATCAAACAAGTCCATGGTCTGTGGACGGGTGTCGGGTGCTTCTAATAAGAACCGTCTGCATCCTAGTATATATATATATATATAACTAGAATAAGAAATTTAAAGTGAGAGGTTCTCACCAATAGCTATCCAACTTCACGACACTTCTTTTGTAGAAAATCTTCGTCGTTATCCTATCTTCGCCATCTTCGTTGCCCGTAGTCACTATATATATAAAAGTCACACATTTTTATATTTTGATGTCTTTAAAATAAAAATCACATTTTTATTTATCCACTTTCAATTTAAAAATCATATTTTTATAATCACTTCATATATTTAAAATCAAATTCTTTTCTTTCTAAGATATAAAAACCATATGTTAATTTCATTTTTAAAACAAAGTATATTTTTACCTATTCAAAACAAAGTATATCTTTATATTTCAAAACTAAGTATATTTTTATATTTTCAAAACTAAATATATTTTTATATTTCAAAACTAAGTATATTTTTATATTTCAAAACATGTATATTTTTATATTTTCAAAACAAAGTATATTTTTATATTTACAAAACATGTTGATGTTTTTATTTTCAAACATGTTCTTTTTTATATTAAAAACAATGTGATTTTCAAAACAAAGTGATTTTTAAAACAAAGTTGATTTTTATTAACTACAATGTTAATTTCTTTTTCTGTTTTCACAAAACATTGGGATTTTCATTTACAAAATATTTCTCTTATCATTTACAAAACATTGTTCTTTTTTTTTTTTAAAAACATATCTATTTTATTTTTAAAACCATATCTATTTTATTTTTATTTTTTTAATTGAAAAACAATGCAAATTTAAATAAAGTGAATTAAATTAAAACTGAAATTTAAATAAAGTTAATCACCTTCGAATCAATGTCTGTATCGCCCAAAACCCCACTGGAAAGCTGCGACTTCGGGCAACCCAAAACCCTCCCCTCGCTCGCGCCTGACCCCACCGAACTACAATCGTTGACCGACATTCTGGCCCCCTTGTAGATGGCGACTCATCCCCCACAAACAACTCGCAACCATCATAGAAGACTAACTTCCCTCTCATCGTTGATTATCTGGTGCCCTAGCTGTCAAATCAGAACTGTCGAGCCCGATTATAACAATCGCTCGCAATGAAATAGACATAGGATGGAAGAGCAACTCAATCTAAGATCAAACATTTGATTCCATGATTTTTAGAA
Source organism: Allium sativum (assembly GCA_030737875.1). Lineage (NCBI taxonomy): Eukaryota > Viridiplantae > Streptophyta > Magnoliopsida > Asparagales > Amaryllidaceae > Allium > Allium sativum. Next base: position 44,612,265 of record CM060913.1, read on the forward strand.
TTTTTCTTTGATATTTCCTTTAATTTCGAAGTCACGATTTTTAGTTTGGAAGAAGAAGACCTGGCGGCTTGCCATTTTGACCAGAAGAAAAGGGGTTTAATGAAAATCTAGGGTATTTATAATAAATTTTTTTTTATTATTTAATTCTAATAATTGGTTCTTTTTCATACGAACTTCAAACAGGACCTAACGACTGTCGCCCCAAGCTAATTACCCCCTTTCCGGACTCAATGGGATATGCATCGCAAGTTGATTCGAACGTTTTGATCAGTTTTCGTTACATTTACATTTAAATCACTATATTGACTTTTAAACGTACATTTCAAATTACCGGGGCCACATACTAACTCTAAAAATTCAATAAAAATATTTTCTAGCTTCGTATTAACGATACGGTCCTAACAAAACTAGTTTCGCCGAATTCTGAGACCGTTGGAAAAATGGCCATTTTCCAGTCGATTAAAATCAACTGAAACTGGTCAAACGCGTTTTCCTTTGCCACGCTCACATATTGATTCGAAAAATTATGAAATTTGAAACCTACCAATAACTTGACATCACGGACCCAACAAAAGTGGTTTCGTCGAAATCCGAGGTCATTTGCAAAATGTCCATTTTTAAGGGCCTGAATTCCATAGCGACTATTCAGAATTTTCAACTGGACATATCTTTTGATTTCCGATATGAAATCTTGATTTTTTGGATTCGTTGGAAAGATATTCACAATTAGATCCCATTATTTTTGGTTTCACTAAAATTCGGATTGTTTTGCACCCGGTACATTCAATTGAAGTTTGAAATCGAATTATCGAACTACCGCGCCATTTTCAATTCTATTTATAATTATATATAAATATTTATATTCTAACGACGACGCGTATAATATATACGTTCGAATTCTATTCAAAATAGATTTTTTGTCGATATTATTTAAAATAATTCATTTTAAATAATCAAAATTCGCTAAAATAGCCAAAATAAAAATTTTAAACTGGCCCAGATTTTCGGGTTATTACACATATCTAGGCTGAATAGAGAGAAATCTGTAGTAGATCTAGATCTGCACTAATTCTTTGCGGTCAAACATGCTCCAATAATCCTCCTAATTATATAAATATATAAGAGAAATGTATTAGAATCTCATATATATATATATATATATATATATATATATATGTTTATGCCAAATTCCAGAGTACTAAACTTATATGAATTAGAATATAGAGAGATCAAGAATAGGATTGGAGGAATAGAAGAAATCCTTAACCTTTTTTCTTTTTGTTCTCTGGAATTTAGTAATGGTAGAGAGGCAGCATGGAGGCAGGGATAGAGAATGAATAAGGTTTCATAATGTGATAGGAGGGGATATATATAGTTGTCCATGTGAGCATAGACCGATGGATTACTTAGAATTAATCTAAGCCTTTTATTCATACATATCCCTCTAAAAAACCTTAACCAGCTAGATTTATTGGGTTATCCAGCCTCTAGGCGGTTGACTGGAGTGATCGACCGACAGTCGACACCCCTTAAAAGGGGCCGGTCGACCCCTTGGGTTCTGGAACACCCAATAAAGGAGCGTTGCTGAGCTGTTTATTTTAATTAATACATTCCTTAATCTCTTAATGTTATTCCATATATACAATATACTTTGTCCCCATGATCTTATCTTCAATTCAAATTTCAAATTCTACTTCTTTATTTTGAATTTATCTTGGACACACATACATATATATATATATATATTATCCATTTAATTATATGTATATATATGTGTATGTTCGGTGTTTTATGGTCCAAATTCATTTGTTCATAACTTCTTAATATATCGACCATTTTCAACATATTACATATGAAAATGATTCAGAATTTCACCACGAATCCAAATAAAAGAATTTCGTAGCCAAATTCCTTAAGCTGCAATCTCATTTGCCAGCCTTACCATTTAATAGCTTATTTTTATATATTTATTTATTATTATTAATTATGAATTTTATGAGGTGTTACAGATACCATGTTATAAACTAAGAAGAAATACTGGAAATGAAGATAAACTTTCTCATTACTTAAAAAATCAATAGTACACCTCTATAGAGAAAATGAGATGGGTTACAATATTACAACTGTGCCATTTACATCGTACCGCCTTCTAATATTGGCTTCTTATGTTGTATCCTTTGCTTTGGTATCGAGTTCAGTAACGGCTTCAATAGCTTGTATTATCTCCCTGGCACTGGCTTCGATTTCGTCTTCAGCTTCGGTATCACCTTCTTGATTTCGGTGTTGCCTTCTTAGCATTGGCATCGGTTTCGTCTTCGGCTTCGGTGTTGCCTTCTTGGCTTCCGTATTACTTTCGATTTCATTGTTGCCTTCTTGGTTTTGAGTTGCCTTCTTGGCATTGGCTTCAGTGTCAGTGTTTCCTTCTTGGCTTCAGTGTCGGCACCAAGCTGTTAGTTCCAACAGCTTGATGCCCATAGCATATATACATCAACCATGATACTATATACATATATACATCAACCTCTACTCACGACAAGATGAAACTTTGCAGGAAGGGCCTAGGGACGAAAGATAGAGAGAACAAAAGGTTTGGGATTCAAATAATTTCTCTCCATGGACCAGTACAGGTCCATCTTCCATGGACCAGAACCGATCCATGGTGTTAGGGTATTTGGGTATGAGTCACTACACCAGAATGAGCTTTTAATAGCATCTAAAAATCACAGTTATAAGCTATAACAATGTTAATAGAAAAACTGTATAACTACATGCGGTCGTAGATATAATATTATTGACAGTAAAAAAATAAATGTGGTTAAAAAGGCTATTAGACAGCGTTCTTTTTCTGCTGAAAATATTTTTCCACAGCATTTATTTTGTTGTTGTTTTAAAATTTGGATAGTTTGTTTTGAGTTTTCACATCATTTATTACTTGCTTTCAAAAGTATTAACTACCTTTTTCCTCAACGTTTTATTAACGTTGTTATTATTTTTTCACAGTATTTTTGTTATGTTGTTGTAATAACGTACAACACCTTTCTATGGAACTGACAACACGATTTAAATGCTATCGTTTGTTCCTAATATTTTTATGGTACCTGTATCATATTGTTCCATTTCAATATTTACATACATATTATTAATCTAATCTACATTTTATTATATTTAAACTAGATAATATACATAACTTATACAAATCAAGCTAAAAACTATTATAAAAACATAACTATTAATCATTTTCATAAATTTAGTTGAACACATTCTCCATAATCAAAGTTTACATAAATTCATAAACCAAGATAATATTTACAAACCAACTTCACACAACATTATGCAAAAGCACGGTAACTCCACCGGCTTCTAAGACAACAAATGCAGTTGCAAAAACATTGGTCTGACATGTAGTAAAATGTACACGTTAGTCATCAAATTTGATATTTTATATACTAAGCCAATTTTCCTAAATTAAACTGGCTAACTTTTATAAAACTTAATTAACATAATATTTTTTTTATAGTAATCACACTTAGTTGAGTTAATTAAAATTTTATAATACTTAGTTAAATTTTATAATTTCTTAAATATTTATAAATCTTAGTTAGCTTATTATATATATATATATATCTTAGTTACTATTGCTAATTCTATCATAATATAAAATTTAGTCTTAATTTATACAATTATATACCTAGTTAAGTTTTATAAACTAAATCAGTTAACTTTTATAAAATTTAGTTAAATTTTTATGAACTTAATTAATTTTTATAAACTTATTTAATATTTATCAATGTTTGTTAATAATTATTATTATAGAAGATTTAGTTATATTTGAATTTTATATACTTGGTTAATTTTTATAAATTAATGTTATAAATTTTTGTAAAATTTAATTGACTTATTTTACTTTTGTAAACTTATTTAATATATGTAAATCTTAATGAACTTTAGTATTACCATTATAAATCTTAGTTTAATATTGGTGTTTCTATTATTATAGAAGATTTAACTATATTTAAATTTTTATATGCTTAGTTAATTTTTATAAACGAAAATTATTAATTGTATGAAAGTTAGTTATGTTTGTTAATTTTTATAGACTTATTTATCATTTATAAGTCTTAGTTAATATAATATTATAAATCTTAGTTAATTATTATAGAATATTTAATTATATTTTGTGTACTTAAATTATTTTTATATACTAAGCTGTTAAATTTAATAAAATTTAGTTAACTTATTTAATTTTTATATAATTATTTGATACCTTTTAATTTAGTATTATTATTATAGAAGATTAAGGGTGGGTTGGCAGCGAATGCGAAAGAGTGTATTTAACATCGTATACTGATGAATGGGGTGCATGTTTGCGCCTAAGAACAAGGTAATGAGTGGATTATTTAATTTGAGATTTTAAATTTAATTGTTTTATTTTTAATTAATTATTTGTTTTTAATTATGCAACATGCATTCAACAATTGTGAATAACATGATTAATTATAAATATTTCTTTAAATAAACAAATTTATTATTATTTCAAATAGATTAGTTATGAAATTTTAGATTGTTTGGATTCAATCAAACTAACAATACATTGGAGGTTTATGATAAAATTATTTAAAATGGTGAAATTATGAAAGGGGTCTTGGGGTTTGCACTCCCCTAACCGTGAGAATGGGGGAAACACCACACGCTAATGACGATCGACCTGCCAGTTAGATTTGGGGTTCAGAGGGAAACACCCCATCCATAAACAAGTACATCTCATTTATTGTTTGAATTTAAATTCAAAAGACAAACAAATATGACGTTTGGAATCTAAAGGTACATGTTCACTTCAAACAATTATCAACAGATTTAACACAAAAAGATATACAAAAAAGCTAAACCAATGTAATATGGCGACTGCCAAATCTCCCTTCTCTTCTCCACCCTCCTCCTCCGCCGCCTTCAATTACGCTTTCCCTCCTCTTCCATCACGCTCTTCTCCGACTATTCCCCTCGATCCACCTCCACCCACTGTCAATCTGTCCTCTGCAATCCCCTTAGATTTAAACCTAGAACCAGATCCAAAACTTAGAAATTCCTCCTTAGATTTCAATACTTCAAATGTTAATCGTATTCATAGAGATTTAGCAATTCAGAATGCTTCGTTTCCTAATCAAGGAAATTCCAATGCAGATCAGGGAATTTCTGCTAACCAGAGTTCTTCGAAATCCTCTGTTCCTGCATTCACTAAGATGGATTATTCATCACTTTTCAACTCTCTTCCTCGTAATGCAGGCGTTTACAAACCACAACATTTCGATATTGTGAGGGATGACAAATCGAAAAAACCACCAGATATGGTAAGGGACGAGGGCATGAAATACTGGAGCAATCATCTTGTTGGGTTCTTCTTAGATGGTACGATATCCTATACCAGTGTAGTTAATTTTTTGTGTTGTATTAGGAAATTGGGTGGTGAGGTAGATATCAAATCAGATGGTATGCATTTTTATTTCAAATTTTCTAATGAAATGGATAGAGAGAAAATACTTAAGTTTGATCCTATTTTTATTAGAGGTCGTATGTTTATAATTACACGATGGAATCCTACCATTGACAATTGTCAAACTCAGATTAAAAAAGTGCCTGTGTGGGTTCATTTCTATAGAATTCCTAGTATACTTTGGACTCTGATAGGGATTAATTGGCTTGCATGTCACGTTGGGAAGCTAATATGTTTTGATAGCAGCACTGAAAAACTTCAAAGATTTCGATATGCTAAAGCTTTGATTGAAGTATCGTCTGAATTAGAATTACCAGAGAAAACAGAGGTTGATGGGCTGGGAGATAAATGCCCATTTGTTAAGTTAACATATGATTGGAGACCTCGGATTTGTACATCATGCAAAGTTTTTGGTCATGACACTAATGAATGTGAACTCAATGATAAGGTTGGGATGGAAAATGAGGGACATCAACATAGGCTGGGTGCTGTTGCACTTTTGAAAATAATTTTCATGACAAACCACATGTTCATAATGCTCAGTATAATAGGAAGAGCAATAATATCAATACCCTGACATATGTTAACCTTAAAGTTAAAAAGTATTGGAAAAAGAAAGATGCTACTAATGATATGGCTACTGCTAATGTTGTGGATGAAGAGCCTAATGTTAGTACGAACCCTTTTGAAGCTTTAGCAAATGAGCACGTTGAAAATGGGAATACTGACGCAGTTATGCATGATCACACTAACATTAATGTGCAAGCTTATATTCAAGAGGTTGGACAAATCACTGAAGGCAATAATCAAAGGGTTGGGCGGAACTCTGATAATGCTGATAAGGCACATGTCACCACAAATCCTGTGGCTGATGTTAATACTAGTCCGGAAGCACTAGTCAACAATTCTCAGATAATTGCAGATCATAGTTCTTAACATACCAATCCAGATATCGATATGGAGAATCTGATAGGCAATATCTTCGATGGTACTCCTGTCAATGGTGCCAACTCTGCTAAAGGAGACTTAGGTATGTCCATTTCCTCTAGCACAGTCTCCCGCTGCCTCAAAGTCTACTGTTGCCACCAAGTCTAGCGCTCCAGAATCCTCATCTTCTCAACCCTCAAAAGCATCCCCTTATGGTAACCTAAAACCACCCGCAAACTTTCAGCTACCACCTCCCAATGTGACAGGTTCAGGATTGACCTTCCCTATTGTTAATCCTGCTTTGCTATCCACTGCGGTGCCCAGAAATTCTCTTCCATCTTTTCAAGCCATGAATAACAAACTAAAAGGAAAATTTTGGGCAGACGATGATCTTGATGAGGTATATGTTATGGTCCAGAAGATGTGAAGCCTCTCACTAGTAAACTGAAAACTTCCCGAAGGCACACGAGGAAGAATATGATGTATGATCCTTCTCTCAATTGATATGCTTGTGCAGATCTTTCCTGGATTGGCATCCGTGTACATCGTTGAAATCAGTTGTGTACTTTAATCTTTTGGTAACCAGTGGATTATTGATGCTTGCCTCAGTATCATGGTCTACTGTTCCTTTCATGAAACTCACTGAGTCTGCAAGAAGAGATCTGTTGGGAAATACTGTTTGGTAGTGCAAGGCATGAAAATTAGGCAATTATATTTGGAATTAGTTATGTATGATGAGAGTTTATGAGGAGTTTTGTAAGGCTGTATGATCTATGAGGGTTATTGCGAGAGATGGTTAGTTTGTTATAGCATTTCTACATGCTCAAGAGATTTTATATTGTAAATACCATTTGATGAATAAATCTTTAACACAATGCTTATAACATAGAGCACTTCAATATGATTGCAATGCTAAAAAATTATGTCAATCTTACATCGTAATTTTCTTAGTATAATTTAGCCATGGACTTGGATCATGGCTAAATTCAATTGGAAAAACTGCATATTTATCAGAAACCTTTACCTGAAGCATAAAACTCCAGTTTAAACAAAATATGAGTATATTATGCCCATCAATACAGATTTATGAGCCAGTCATACCCAACAATACAAATTGTAATTTTCAAAGCTATAAATTTACAAAGTTGGAAAGAAGTAACTCATACTTAGCACAAATACATCTCCAAACTAAAAACTACAAAGTTTAACTTCAATTGACAATATCGCTAGGCATCAACAATTCAAATTACAAATCCTTACTTCAATGTTCAACACATGTGAGTTCATAACTAGAATATATAGGCATACTTCAAACCTTAGTATATATTACATGATACAGATTAACAGGATACATGGCATACTTCCAATTTCATACATATTACGTACAACATCGGTATTCAGCAAATAGACCACAACTCATCCATAGCAGACCCTTACTTCAGGTGACCAACCTGCAAAGCAAAGTCAGTTTGATAGTTATCAGTATGAGATAGGTATACAATTAAAATAATACATATAGAAGAAACCTGTAAATTAACAAACAATTCAAAAGGTAGTTTGACGGTCATCTTTTTTCCCATGTATTTAATTAATTAATCCAAGATTTACGCAGTGACAGCGAATCTAGATCCAAGGAAAGTAGAAAAGATCAAAACAAATATATATATTCAGATATATATCCAGATACCAGAAATACCAGCATTTAGCCAAATTTATTTTCAATATATATTCAGATAAAAACACAATGTGTTAGTTGCCTAGGAGACTTAGCTAATCTTATTTTGTCATGTTCAATTCACATTTGAAACAAATAATTATAATATGAAATGAAACCGATAAAATCTCAAACAATTAGCTGTCTTTTTTTTCTACATCGCAATCCATCCCAAACATATAAATTCCAGCTTTTTATATTAATTTCAATTCAGTTCATTTACAAACATTAGTAGATAGTGTTAAATAAAGTGACAGTTTCATAAGCCAGCTAAGTGTAAAATTGTTAGCATGCTAACTATATGTAATTTCTGTCGTAGCAGTTTAAACGTATTGCTTATTGTAAAGCAAATGTTGTGAAAACAACATTTGAAAATGGAGAAAGCTAACAATAAAACAGTGCTTTAGAAAGGTAGAAAGTTGTCTCTAAGGTAGTTTTTTTAAAATAAAATAAAAACAATGACTAGCTGAACTTATTTAGTCCAACACAGCTGTTAATCATTAATGAAATGTAACTTGTATAAGTGATATAGTCCTATTAATTTCATTAAACTGACATTCATTTTTTCCACAACATGTTGATTTATGTCGTTAGTTAATGAGTATTCATTGATAGGTAGGCAGTTGTAGTCATTTTTATTTTTATTTTACAGAAAAAAAGTCATATTATTTTTAACACCATATTTACCTCTACTACTAAATTTGTAAAGTATTTAACTTTACCTTTGAATCTTTCTATTGAATTTTACGTAGATTCACGGTGCACAATAAACAATTTTGATTTAAATTATGTTAAAAAAAGTTTTTAAACATGGTTAATTTGTGTAAATTGTATTTACGGTACAGTTGTTAATCGACATGTTATAAGTGATATAGTCTTATATAGACATATAACTTATTTAGTCCAACACAGTTGTTAATCATATATGAAATGCTCCAGCGCAGAGAGAAGAAAGTTACAAAAATCCCAATCCATCCTAAACAAATAAACTTTGGATCAAAAGAGAAGGAAAAAAACTTACTTTAATGAAATACTGGTACATCCCAGACGTAGAATGTTGTGTCCATTGAGTCCTGATATTACACAAAAAATAATCATCATGCATTATTATTTATTTTTCCTTTTGAGGCACAAACAAACCCGTCAAGTGGATTGATAGTGCCCTGGAAGAAATCACCAAAATATAACTCGTTAATTTTATGGCTTATCTGATTAAACATAAACAAACATAGTAAGCATAAAAGAGCATAGTATTATATGTACACCCTATAATATAATGTTAAAATAAAATAAAAATAGAAAACTTGTATTGTAATTTCCAAGTGGAATCTCTAGCAAATCAGAAAGAAAACTTTGAGAGTGATGCACAACTTTTCCAGCAGCAAAGTGAAAGTTTCCAGCTACTTTACCAACATCCACAAATCCCTTAATGTTGAATCCTTCCCCTGCTTGTTTAACCTTAGTAAAGAATCTCTTGTGCTTTCCAAGAAACAAATCGAAGAATGTAAAGGAAGTATCACAAACCTAATCAGTTAATTCAGGATTTGATAGACCCTACCCTTTCTTCCTATATGCTTCCTTAACTTCTTCACATGAATTACAACAGTCATCATCGGCCTGCAAAGAAAAAATAACGAATGATGACATAGCACATATCACAACCGCCTACAATTTCAACTTTTGTAGATTGTATGCAGTCTAATTCCAGAATGTAAGAATCTGGGTAATTTATAATTAAAATATACAAAATAAGCACATTAGGTGCATTTCTAAATAGTGCATGCATCCCAACTTGCACGTTCGTCTCTTCTTGGATATCACAGAACCTGGAAAATAAAGGCATAGATCATGTTTTCCTAACCTTGTAACATTGGTAAGCCGTATATAGCTCCACAGAATTTATGCTAGTCTAATAGCTTCCTAAAATGCTGAAAACATATTTTTACTTTCCAAAGTGCACATAGAAATAAAAGAACAGATTTTGTGCAAAGTACATCGCTAAGCGTAAAGTATAAAATTTGAATATTTTGCATCAATGTACAAATAAACACAGTTTGTATAGTTTTGAATAGCAGAAACATCATGCACGTTTCTGAAATATCAATAAATAGCAGCTAGAAGTCCAAATAAATTATCCACTGATTCCACTTGAGGTTTAAAAGCAAGTATGCCACTGTAAGATGCATAATCCATATATAGAAAAAGTATCAATATTTAGCAATAGAATGTGAAAAAATAATGTAATTAAAAACTGCAAATATTTGCATTTTCTGGCAATTTAAAGGAGATAGGATAAAAAAGAATTTATGGCAATTTTGTGGCATCAAGAAAATGTTGGAATTCGTAAGTATTGAATGAAATATACTTTTTCCATTAAGCGAATAGGTGCGACTGTTAATTGAAAGGATGTGACTATTAGAAGCATGCTTTTCCGCGAAAAGACACTTCATGAAAAGACGCTTCGCGAAAAGACACTTCGCGAAAAGACACTTCCTTTCACCAACGGTCATATTTCCCAACGGTCATATCTCAGCGAAAAGACACTTCACGAAAAGAGACTTCACGAAAAGACACTTCGCGAAAAGGCACTTCATTTCGCCAAACGGTTACACTTCAGCGAAAAGACACTTCGCGAAAAGACACTTCCTTTCATAGAAAGAGATGCGTCTGTACGAAGAGGCATGTAACGGCTGGAAATTTCCGACTCCTCGAGAGTCAGAAATTCCGAGAACGTTAGTGAAAGAATTTAGAAGGTGAGAAAGAAAAGATAGAACTAATAGAATAGAAGAAGAAGAACATCAGAATCATCAGAGTAACACGAATCTCACAGCAGAACGAATAACATATAATATATAACATAACTTTGAAGTAAACAGTTATATATATACAATAGCACTTATCAGAGTACAACACTTACAACACAGCGGAAATAACTATAGCTATAGAATCTTGAAGTCTCCTGCTCCAAGCTCTCCATGTATATCTGTAAATCCCGACTACTTGACTGCCCGTACAAATTTAGGCACCCAAGAGTTTAGGGAAAACAACAAAGTAAACTCCGGTTCAGTCATGGGACTGGTATGAGTAAAATAGTTTAAAACATGTATAGGGTATCTCATAAGACCACGCCGTGAATACGGAACAGGTTTTTCCCTTATGAGTATCTGAACAACTTTGACAAGCAATATCATTGTGATATTATAATAATGTCTAAGTACAAATAGGTATCAATCTAGCAGAAACGCTTGCATCTCACGTTCTACATACATAGTATAAAATCATAAACCGCAGGGCGCTTATCGGAGAATGGATTCCAACAGACAAGGTATGGGAGCACCTTCTGAATAGTGTACTCTAGAGGTGATACACTCAAGGTTCAACAAGAACGTCTTGCAACCCGGCCACACATGACCGCTCACTCATTTAGCTTGAGTGTGCGAATATATTGCCACCACGGTTGTAGGCCATCAAACCGTCATCCGAAGATACAGAATCAAAAAGAAGTATAAATATGGATATTCCCTAGATCGGTGACAATACACCCTGCTTGGGAATGACCCAACTAGCCATGCTGCCTAGCCCAACTTTTGTTACTTCCCGGTGTGAGGCTAGAAGCTACATCTATCTTCAGAACATCTGATCACCATTCACTTTGAATGCCACATCGTCATACCCGCCAAATCACAAATTGACTTATACAAAAATAACACGGGTATATAGCTAAGAGAAACGAATTCCTCCGCCACCAAACGTGAATACGTTTGTACAGATCAACTTACGCGATCCATTGGATATACTCTGTCAGACCTTCTTCCATATACGTTGTCCTGGGACTGGACAAACCGAAGGCACTATTCAGTATATCCATCTTAGTCACTGTTATCTAAGACTTATACAACAGCCCTTGCACTTTACTCCGTCTTCAATTTATCTTTGGCATATATTGCTCGCAACGCTTATGCCAATACAGAGTGGTTCTTTGGATAATAATCCAACCGGTCTCTCCATATTAACAACGTTAAAATGGTAAAAACTTTGATAGTCTGTGATCTAACTATCAAATGAAAACATGTCGGTGTACAAACAACGATCTTATTTCAAAATGGAAATTCGGTCGATCAATCATCATATGTTCATATTTCCTTATTTCATATATTTAGAAAATATATGTTATTAATCATTGGAAAACATTTCCATAGCTTATTTTCACATCACTATTATTTCGCAACTATCAGTCCCTAACTGTAACTAGTATGAGAACAATTCTCTAAGTATCAATACGGAAGGTCGAAACCAACATCAGATCGTCACTTAGAAAACCGTTCAACTTACCCTCTCCAGTCAGTTTCTGAATTTGCTTAACTCTATTTCTTAAATTCTTATCATGAAAACATTTCATTTTCTATGTTTAGAAAACATATCTGACTATATTTGGAAAACGTTTCCAAAACTCATTTACGGATTTCCAATGAACGTTGTATAAAACATCGTTTCGCTTAATCCATTAATCGCTTATTACTTAACTATATTTCAAATCAACCTTTTCTATCGAACCACAACTATTCCTTTGTCAATTCTGAAGTCAATCAAGTTGGGGTATAATTACCTCTCAGACCTTAATTGAACAACGTCTTTTACTGGGAAATAGATGAAGCTCATCACTCACTTTTTACAATCATCTGTTTACGCAAATTCTCGGATTCAGGTTACGAATCTACTTCTTATATGAAAACGTTTGATTATAACTATAACGTTATAATTCCTACTTCTGCAATATCTAACCTAAATTATAACTTTATCTCCTAACTCGAATAATTTAACAGACATCTAATTTCTAAATCAATAACTAAATCTTGATTTAAACCCTGGAAAGTAAATAGTACTTTCCCGAATTCGATATAATTGAATTCGACGTATTACTCTCTTTCGAGAAATCTCTATTCGATTAACTCTCCCTTTTTAATAACTGATATTTGATAAACTCTATTTCGATTAACTCCTATCGAATAAAACTATATTCGATATCTCCTCCAACACTATTCGAATAACTATTTCGATTAACCTTTCTAACTCTACTCGAATAAATTATATTCGATTAACTCTTTTAACATTACTCGAATAAACTATATTCGATTAACATCTCTAACTCTACTCGAATAAATTATATTCGATTAACTCTTTTAACTTTACTCGAATAAACTATATTCGATTAACACTTTCTTTCGAATAACTATATTCGATTAACTCTTCGTCTAACTCCTTTGGATCAACTCTTCGACTAACTCCTTCGGATTAACTCTTCGATTAACTCCTTCGGATTAACTAACTTCGAATAATTCCTTTGGATTAACTAACTTCGAATAACTCCTTTGGATTAACTCTTCGACTAACTCCTTCGGATTAACTCCTCGATTAACTAACTTCGAATAACTCCTTTGGATTAACTCTTCGACTAACTCCTTCGGATTAACTCTTCGATTAACTCCTTCGGATTAACTAACTTCGAATAACTCCTTTGGATTAACTAACTTCGAATAACTCCTTTGGATTAACTCTTCGATTAACTCCTTTGGATTAACTAACTTCGATAAACTCCTTCGGATTAACTAACTTCGAATAACTCCTTTGGATTAACTATTCGAATGAATAATATTCGATAACTCTTCTCAAATGAATAACATTTGATTTTCTCTACTCGAATAAACTATATTCGATAACTCTTCTCAAATGAATAACATTTGATTTCTCCACTCGAATAAACTATATTCGATTACTCTTCTCTCGAATACACTATATTTGATAACTCTACTTCGAATAAGTGATATTCGGCAACTCTACTCGATTAACTCCACTTGGATAACTCTAACTGGTCAACTCTAACTGGTCAACTCTAACTGAGTAACTCTAACTGATCAACTCTAACTGGTCAACTTTAACTGGTCAACTTTAACTGGTCAACTTTAACTGGTCAACTCTAACTGTTTATCTTTAACTGGTAAACTTTAACTGGTTAACTCAAATGGTTTAACCTAACTGGTTAACTCGTCTCGATTAACTGAACTAATCCACTTAGTTTAACTTATCTAATTTCACGTTGATTAACTCTAACCGATTCACTTAATTAGTTTAACTCAACTAATTCACTTGGATTAACCACTTAGTTAACTTAACTAATTCACGTTGATTAACTCTAACCGATTCACTTAGTTTAACTCAACTAATTCACTTCGATTAACCACTTAGTTAACTTAACTAATTCACTTCGATTAACCACTTAGTTTAACTTAACTAATTCACATCGATTAACCACTTAGTTTAACTTAACTAATTCACATTGATTAACTCTAACCGATTCACTTAGTTTAACTTAACAAATTCACTTCGATTAAATCGACCAATTCACTTGGTTAACTCGACCAATTCACTTGGTTAACTCCTATTTATTTAACAAATAAATATCTCCTTTAGTTAAATTCTATTTATTTAATCTCTAAATAAATATCCTTTATATTTCTTTTAACGAATATAATTCCTTTATATTTTGATTAACAAATATATCCCCTTATATTCGATTAACATATATATTCCCTTGTATTTGATTTACAAATATAATTCTTTTATATTTGTTTTTACCAACTATATTCCTTTATATTCAGAATCCTTTTTCTTATATATATATATATATAAAATCCCTTGATTTTATATAAATAAACTATTTTCAAAATATACTTTGAAAACCCCTCTCCTACATTCTGGTATTTCTCATGGTATTTAACACACCATATAACAACGATAAATATCGTCCCACCACACATAATCACACAGATTATATACATCACATTATATATCACAATATAAAAATCACAGTAAAATAACTGTTGAGGAATCCTGTTGGATTCCTCCAACCTGTTTCCCTGCACCACAGATGTTAGACAACACCAATATAATATTCTGTTAGAACAGAATCAACATATAACTATTTGACGGATTATATATATATATATACATATATATATATAATCTCTACTAACTGACTAGCAGTTCAAGCAAACAATCAACACATAGTCAAACAGACAATATTTTAACAGTTCTAAGAATACAACGTGAAAATAAAACTGTTTAGATTTTGTGAGATTTACTCACTTTTGCGCATTAGCCGTTAAATAACGGTTTGCGTTTATTTGAGTGCGATGGACAATTTATTTCGCCATAAATTGTAACGAGCTCGGAATCACTCCCGGCCAGTCTCATTGTGTTGCTCCCGTCCATACGATCCAATCGCAAGTTACGGTTCGTCAAACTGATAACGTATGAGTGAGATATCGGATTAACAAGTTTTTACTATTATATTTGAACTAACTAAATTTTATTTAATTTACATATGGGCCTTACCTCACATAAACCAGCCCACAACCCTTTAATCCAACCCGCTACTTCCTCTTCTTCCACTCCAGGTACTCCCGCGTTCAAACCATGGCAATTACAGTGCCTTCTTGCTCACCTACCTCCCTCCACACTTGATTTAAAATCGAAATAAAAATACCACAAATCTTGTCATACCCTCCTCTTCAACCTCGCCACAGTTTTGGGAAACTCGAAGCCTCCTCCCTGCTTGCGTCGACGACTCAAACCCACGGAGTACTGACACTCGCGACACCAGTATGCCATCGAACGATCCAAAAACCCTGCTGCTTGCTCTCCTAAATCCCGCGAACAAGTATGTAAACCCGAATCCACCCAACACTTACACGTTCGCTCCCAATTTCCATTTCAAGATCCGCTGTCGAAAACCCTAGCCAAAATAGGAACATCGAACGGAAAAATATGGGTACTGGGCTGAAGGCAATCGCTCAAGGAACTGATATATAGAGGTTTCGGAATTTAGAAGAATTTATATGATTTTTACTTTGGATTTTATTTATCTGGTTTTGGGTTTCAGCTGAAAGAAGTGGCGACTTCTTTCTTATATACTTGTGTTTAGGGTTTGGTAACACTAGTGGCTGAGAAATGGTAAGGCGTGGCCTTGTTCATGAACATAGAAAATGATGGGATATTTTTTTTTATTGGATTTTTATATTTTAAATTAATGATTTTCTATCCGTCCTTGGTCCTTAAAAATTCCTGCGACCACACATGATACCCAAAAATCACCAAACTGGGCATGTAGCTAGAGTTCGACATTACGGTCCCAACGAAACTGGTTTCGTCGAATTCCGACTCCGTATGCCCACACAGCGTATTTTTAACTGTCGAAATATTGACTGTTCTTCACTCTAAAAATCCGTACGGCCACACAGTGACTCTAAAAATCACGAAACTGGACCTCTAACAATAATTTGACACTGCGGATCCAACAAAACTTGTTTCGTCGAATTCCGACTTCGTATGCTCACACAGTGTATTTTTAAAGCTCTGGATGCCCCATTTAAATATATAAATATTATTAAATTAAATATAAATAAATTTATATTATCATATATATTTACAACAGAATATCATACAACCCCAGAAAAATTATATGTTTGATATTCCAAGTTCAGATTGAATCGAATTTCAATTTATATTGAAATTCCCTTTTATAACGTATATAAAGCGTTACGAATTATATACGAATTCCATAGCGACTTTTCTGAAATTTGATTTGGACGTAACTCAAAATCTGCACGACGAAATCCCGATTTTTCTCTTCCACTAGAAACATATACTCCATCAGCTCCACACGTTTCTTGTTTCACAGAAATCCGATTTAAAATGAATCCTGTACATTCAGTTGAAGTTCAAATCGCCAAATAGCGAACTGCCGCGATGTTTCAGGTTCGTTTTAATTATAATTATAAATTATAAGTTCGAACGTTTTACTTTAAGTTATCGATATCGCCAAATCGATATATAAATCATTAAAT
Source organism: Allium sativum (assembly GCA_030737875.1). Taxonomy (NCBI): domain Eukaryota; kingdom Viridiplantae; phylum Streptophyta; class Magnoliopsida; order Asparagales; family Amaryllidaceae; genus Allium; species Allium sativum. The sequence goes on from CM060913.1 coordinate 44,629,297, forward strand.
AAATCAATTATTCGACAGCTAACAAAACGCGCCATTACAGACTTCCCCCTTAAAATAATTTCGTCCTCGAAATTGCTAAGCTAGGAAAATGCTACCAACTTTACTAACTAGATTCAAATATCTTTTAGTTTACTTCTCAACTCCAGTTTCAACTGAACCATTTAATTTTCAATTAAATTATTAATTCATTCTGGCTAGCTGAATTTCCATAAATCATGAGAATGTTCTAACGCTTGGACTTTTCGAAAAATTTCGCCATAACCTCCTTTGTACGGCTCAATACGTCAAACCACAACTCGCCTCTCTAGGCCTCCTCCAATCCAAAAGAAAATCAAACAGCCAAGCGGCTTGCCAATTCGGCTCATAAAATCCAAACTCATATATAATATAAACTTGTACCTTTTTGTCGGTCGTATCATTATATCCTTTTGATCTGTTATCACTTCTGCATATATCAAGGTCATTCCACTCAGTTTATATCCTCAAACCAAATCATTCGCTTATACCCAAGCCGAATTCCATCCAAACTCCAATATAAATTTCAAATTATTGACTTATCAATTTGGTTCCATTCTAGATTATCTCTAATCCAATTCAATTTTATTTAACTCGGTTCAAGTAAAATTTCAATTTATTTTTACCATCTCATTTTATTTAACTTCATTAGTTAAATTTTAATTCCAAAACTTAAGTTCCTGGGTTCCTTTCAAATCAATTTGAAATCATAATGCCAATTCAAAACTTTTGAATTTCTAAACAACTTGTTTTCTCAAAACAATTCAAAAACAAAACCTTTGGTAGTAATCCGTCACTTAGAACTCGAAAATGAACACTGATGATGTCTAGATTCATCATCAGAATCTATTTTGCAGCTATCGAAGTGAGTTCAATACTATATCTCTTTTCAAAATCATTTTAAACCTTTTCATTTTGAAATACATTTCAAATATTTTTCACACTGCTTGAAAACATTTCAAAATCTCCCTGGAACTTAAAATTTCCTTATTTTAAATTCCAAATTCTGATTTAAATTCATATTTAATTCAAACTATTTCATATATTACATTCATATGAATTCTGATTGGTCATTTATAACCATTTCACCCTTTTATAATCTTATTCGATTATAATAACAACCAACACAATCAATATACTATAATAATTTCAAGATATATATTTCTTCTATAAACAAATATATTTTGGGAAAAATTATTTCATTTACCCTTTTTCAAAACATACCATGATGGTTCATCGTATTCGAGTGTTTAGTAACCCTTATCGATACAGTGGATCAACTGATCGACCAGAATTCATAAGCCACTCAACCAATGAGTCTCCACAATATAAAACCATTTTATATTGAATAACAATTACGCGCTCATATATATACACTCAAACTCAATCTAGGATATTACTAATCCCATCTCTATCGAGTTATGCCACAGAGCCAAGGTAATCACTTAACTTAAGCTCTGATACCAACTGTAACGGCTGGAAATTTCCGACTCCTTGAGAGTCGGAAATTCCGAGAACGTTAGTGAAAGAATTTAGAAGGTGAGAAAGAAAAGATAGAATTAATAGAATAGAAGAAGAAGAAGAACTTCAGAATCATCAGAGTAACACGAATCTCACAGCGGAACGAATAACATATAATGCATAACATAACTTTGAAGTAAACAGTTATATATATACAATAGCACTTATTAGAGTACAACACTTACAACACAGCGGAAATAACTATAGCTATAGAATCTTGAAGTCTCCTGCTCCAAGCTCTCCATGTATATCTGTAAATCCCGACTACTTGACTGCCCGTACAAATTTAGGCACCCAAGAGTTTAGGGAAAACAACAAAGTAAACTCCGGGTCAGTCATGGGACTGGTATGAGTAAAATAGTTTAAAACAGGTATAGGATATCTCATAAGACCACGCCGTGAATACGGAACGGGTTTTTCCCTTATGAGTATCTGAACAACTTTGACAAGCAATATCATTGTGATATTATAATAATGTCTAAGTACAAATAGGTATCAATCTAGCAGAAACGCTTGCATCTCACGTTCTACATACATAGTATAAAATCATAAACCGCAGGGCGCTTATCGGAGAATGGATTCCAACAGACAAGGTATGGGAGCACCTTCTGAATAGTGTACTCTAGAGGTGATACACTCAGGGTTCAACAAGAACGTCTTGCAACCCGGCCACACATGACCGCTCACTCATTTAGCTTGAGTGTCGCGAATATAATGCCACCACGGTTGTAGGCCATCAAACCGTCATCCGAAGATACAGAATCAAAAAGAAGTATAAATATGGATATTCCCTAGATCGGTGACAATACACCCTGCTTGGGAATGACCCAACTAGCCATGCTGCCTAGCCCAACTTTTGTTACTTCCCGGTGTGAAGCTAGAAGCTACGTCTATCTTCAGAACATCTGATCACCATTCACTTTGAATGCCACATCGTCATACCCGCCAAATCACAAATTGACTTATACAAAAATAACACGGGTATATAGCTAAGAGAAACGAATTCCTCCGCCACCAAACGTGAATACGTTTGTACAGATCAACTTACGCGATCCATTGGATATACTCTGTCAGACCTTCTTCCATATACGTTGTCCTGGGACTGGACAAACCGAAGGCACTATTCAGTATATCCATCTTAGTCACTGTTATCTAAGACTTATACAACAGCCCTTGCACTTTACTCCGTCTTCAATTTATCTTTGGCATATATTGCTCGCAACGCTTATGCCAATACAGAGTGGTTCTTTGGATAATAATCCAACCGGTCTCTCCATATTAACAACGTTAAAATGGTAAAAACTTTGATATTCTGTGATCTAACTATCAAATGAAAACATGTCGGTGTACAAACAACGATCTTATTTCCAAATGGAAATTCGATCGATCAATCATCATATGTTCATATTTCCTTATTTCATATATTTAGAAAATATATGTTATTAATCATTGGAAAACATTTCCATAGCTTATTTTCACATCACTATTATTTCGTAACTATCAGTCCCTAACTGTAACTAGTATGAGAACAATTCTCTAAGTATCAATACGGAAGGTCGAAACCAACATCAGATCGTCACTTAGAAAACCGTTCAACTTACCCTCTCCAGTAAGTTTCTGAATTTGCTTAACTCTATTTCTTAAATTCTTAACATGAAAACATTTCATTTTCTATGTTTAGAAAACATATCTGACTATATTTGGAAAACGTTTCCAAAACTCATTTACGGATTTCCAATGAACGTTGTATAAAACATCGTTTCGCTTAATCCATTAATCGCTTATTACTTAACTATATTTCAAATCAACCTTTTCTATCGAACCACAACTATTCCTTTGTCAATTCTGAAGTCAATCAAGTTGGGGTATAATTACCTCTCAGACCTTAATTGAACAACGTCTTTTACTGGGAAATAGATGAAGCTCATCACTCACTTTTTACAATCATCTGTTTACGCAAATTCTCGGATTCAGGTTACGAATCTACTTCTTATATGAAAACGTTTGATTATAACTATAACGTTATAATTCCTACTTCTGCAATATCTAACCTAAATTATAACTTTATCTCCTAACTCGAATAATTTAACAGACACCTAATTTCTAAATCAATAACTAAATCTTGATTTAAACCCTGGAAAGTAAATAGTACTTTCCCGAATTCGATATAATTGAATTCGACGTATTACTCTCTTTCGAGAAATCTCTATTCGATTAACTCTCCCTTTTTAATAACTGATATTCGATAAACTCTATTTCGATTAACTCCTATCGAATAAAACTATATTCGATATCTCCTCCAACACTATTCGAATAACTATTTCGATTAACCTTTCTAACTCTACTCGAATAAATTATATTCGATTAACTCTTTTAACTTTACTCGAATAAACTATATTCGATTAACATCTCTAACTCTACTCGAATAAATTATATTCGATTAACTCTTTTAACTTTACTCGAATAAACTATATTCGATTAACACTTTCTTTCGAATAACTATATTCGATTAACTCTTCGTCTAACTCCTTTGGATTAACTCTTCGACTAACTCCTTCGGATTAACTCTTCGATTAACTCCTTCGGATTAACTAACTTCGAATAATTCCTTTGGATTAACTAACTTCGAATAACTCCTTTGGATTAACTCTTCGACTAACTCCTTCGGATTAACTCCTCGATTAACTAACTTCGAATAACTCCTTTGGATTAACTCTTCGACTAACTCCTTCGGATTAACTCTTCGATTAACTCCTTCGGATTAACTAACTTCGAATAACTCCTTTGGATTAACTAACTTCGAATAACTCCTTTGGATTAACTCTTCGATTAACTCCTTTGGATTAACTAACTTCGATTAACTCCTTCGGATTAACTAACTTCGAATAACTCCTTTGGATTAACTATTCGAATGAATAATATTCGATAACTCTTCTCAAATGAATAACATTTGATTTTCTCCACTCGAATAAACTATATTCGATAACTCTTCTCAAATGAATAACATTTGATTTCTCCACTCGAATAAACTATATTCGATTACTCTTCTCTCGAATACACTATATTTGATAACTCTACTTCGAATAAGTGATATTCGGCAACTCTACTCGATTAACTCCACTTGGATAACTCTAACTGGTCAACTCTAACTGAGTAACTCTAACTGATCAACTCTAACTGGTCAACTTTAACTGGTCAACTTTAACTGGTCAACTTTAACTGGTCAACTCTAACTGTTTATCTTTAACTGGTAAACTTTAACTGGTTAACTCAAATGGTTTAACCTAACTGGTTAACTCGTCTCGATTAACTGAACTAATCCACTTAGTTTAACTTAGCTAATTTCACGTTGATTAACTCTAACCGATTCACTTAATTAGTTTAACTCAACTAATTCACTTGGATTAACCACTTAGTTAACTTAACTAATTCACGTTGATTAACTCTAACCGATTCACTTAGTTTAACTCAACTAATTCACTTCGATTAACCACTTAGTTAACTTAACTAATTCACTTCGATTAACCACTTAGTTTAACTTAACTAATTCACATCGATTAACCACTTAGTTTAACTTAACTAATTCACATTGATTAACTCTAACCTATTCACTTAGTTTAACTTAACAAATTCACTTCGATTAACTCGACCAATTCACTTGGTTAACTCCTATTTATTTAACAAATAAATATCTCCTTTAGTTAAATTCTATTTATTTAATCTCTAAATAAATATCCTTTATATTTCTTTTAACGAATATAATTCCTTTATATTTTGATTAACAAATATATCCCCTTATATTCGATTAACATATATATTCCCTTGTATTTGATTTACAAATATAATTCTTTACATTTGCTTTTACCAACTATATTCTTTTATATTCAGAATCCTCTTTCTTATATATATATATATATATATATATATAATCCCTTGATTTTATATAAATAAACTATTTTCAAAATATACTTTGAAAACCCCTCTCCTACATTTTGGTATTTCTCATGGTATTTAACACACCATATAACAACGATAAATATCGTCCCACCACACATAATCACACAGATTATATACATCACATTATATATCACAATATAAAAATCACAGTAAAATAACTGTTGAGGAATCCTGTTGGATTCCTCCAACCTATTTCCCTGCACCACAGATGTTAGACAACACCAGTATAATATTCTGTTAGAACAGAATCAACATATAACTATTTGACGGTTTATATATATATATATATATACATATATATATAATCTCTACTAACTGACTAGCAGTTCAAGCAAACAATCAACACACAGTCGAATAGACAATATTTTAACAGTTCTAAGAATACAACGTGAAAATAAAACTGTTTAGAGTTTGTGAGATTTACTCACTTTTGCGCATTAGCCGTTAAATAACGGTTTGCGTTTATTTGACTGCGATGGACAATTTATTTCGCCATAAATTGTAACGAGCACGGAATCACTCCCGGCCAGTCTCATTGTGTTGCTCCCGTCCATACGATCCAATCGCAAGTTACGGTTCGTCAAACTGATAACGTATGAGAGAGATATCGGATTAACAAGTTTGTACTATTATATTTGAACTAACTAAATTTTATTTAATTTACATATGGGCCTTACCTCACATAAACCAGCCCACAACCCTTTAATCCAACCCGCTACTTCCTCTTCTTCCACTCCAGGTACTCCCGCGTTCAAACCATGGCAATTACAGTGCCTTCTTGCTCACCTACCTCCCTCCACACTTGATTTAAAATCGAAATAAAAATACCACAAATCTTGTCATACCCTCCTCTTCAACCTCACCACAGTTTTGGGAAACTCCAAGCCTCCTCCCTGCTTGCGTCGACGACTCAAACCCACGGAGTACTGACACTCGCGACACCAGTATGCCATCGAACGATCCAAAAACCCTGCTGCTTGCTCTCCTAAATCCCGCGAACAAGTATGTAAACCCAAATCCACCCAACACTTACACATTCGCTCCCAATTTCCATTTCAAGATACGCAGTCGAAAACCCTAGCCAAAATAGGAACATCGAACGGAAAAATATGGGTACTGGGCTGAAGGCAATCGCTCAAGGAACTGATATATAGAGGTTTCGGAATTTAGAAGAATTTATATGATTTTTACTTTGGATTTTATTTATCTGGTTTTGGGTTTCAGCTGAAAGAAGTGGCGACTTCTTTCTTATATACTTGCGTTTAGGGTTTGGTAACACTAGTGGCTGAGAAATGGTAAGGCGTGGCCTTGTTCATGAACATAGAAAATGATGGGATATTTTTTTTATTGGATTTTTATATTTTAAATTAATGATTTTCTATCCGTCCTTGGTCCTTAAAAATTCCTGCGACCACACATGATACCCAAAAATCACCAAACTGGGCATGTAGCTAGAGTTCGACATTACGGTCCCAACGAAACTGGTTTCGTCGAATTCCGACTCCGTATGCCCACACAGCGTATTTTTAACTGTCGAAATACTGACTGTTCTTCACTCTAAAAATCCGTACGGCCACACAGTGACTCTAAAAACCACGAAACTGGACCTCTAACAATAATTTGACACTGCGGATCCAACAAAACTTGTTTTGTCGAATTCCGACTTCGTATGCTCACACAGTGTATTTTTAAAGCTCTGGATGCCCCATTTAAATATATAAATATATTTAAATATTATTAAATTAAATATAAATAAATTTATATTATCGTATATATTTACAACAGAATATCATACAACCCCAGAAAAATTATATGTTTGATATTCCAAGTTCAGATTGAATCGAATTTCAATTTATATTGAAATTCCCTTTTATAACGTATATAAAGCATTACGAATTATATACGAATTCCATAGCGACTTTTCTGAAATTTGATTTCGACGTAACTCAAAATCTGCACGACGAAATCCCGATTTTTCTCTTCCACTAGAAAGATATACTCCATCAACTCCACACGTTTCTTGTTTCACAGAAATCCGATTTAAAATGAATCCTGTACATTCAGTTGAAGTTCAAATCGCCAAATAGCGAACTGCCGCGATGTTTCAGGTTCGTTTTAATTATAATTATAAATTATAAGTTCGAACGTTTTACTTTAAGTTATCGATATCGCCAAATCGATATATAAATCATTAAATAAATCAATTATTCGACAGCTAACAAAACGCGCCATTACAAGGTACGAGTACGACCGTTCGAAAGAGATGCAATCGTACGAAGAGGTACGGGTGCGACCATTCAGAAGAGATGCGATCGTACGAAGTGGTACGGGTGCGACCGTTCAGAAGGGATGCGGATAAACTATAAATAAGAAGGAAACCTGATCACTTTCCTCACTGAATTATCCCAATCCGAACTTCCTTCTCTCTTCTCCAATACTCTTATAAATAATCACAGATTGACATACTCATTACAGTCTCGTGCAGAATACGTCTGTTGTATCTTGGGAGAATTTTGAAATAAAATTCTTAAGGAAATTGTTACGACAAGCCTCAGACATCACCGGGTTAGATTTCAAGTTTATTTGTATATTTATATACATTATTCTCACTACAAGAAATATACCCTATTGCAACTGGCTATTTGCAACAGGCGACAAATGATAGTTGCAGTAAATGAATTTTAGCAACAGACCTACTATACTAGTTGCAATAGATGAGATTTAGCAACAGACCTTTTTTTCCTGTTGCGAAAAACATATTTTTAGCAACTACGTTTCCCTTCCTGTTGCAAAAACGTACTTTTAACAACTGCGCTTTCATAACAGTTGCAACAAACATATTATTTACAACTGCGCTTACAAGCCTGTTGCGAATAAATATATTTAGCAACTGTTTTCGCCTCTTGCAATAACTGTTTTTTTTTACAACTGGTAAAGCCAGTTGCGAAATACATACAATTAAAAGTTAGTATCAACTTTTAATGATTAATTTTAAATAGTTACTATTAAATGATTAACTACTAGTAATTATATAATAATTAAGATTACTATTTAATAATTATTAATTAATAATAAAATTTAAGTATTATAAAGTGATATTTATAATTGATAATTAAATAATAATAATTAATAATAAACAAATAATAATAATTAACCTTTAAAAAATAATAAAATAAATAAATAATTATTAAATAATAATAAATTAATAATAAAAAACTAATGGATAATAATTTTTGTTTGATAGAGGTATTTTTATGAATTAATAAAAACAAAATTACTATTAAATATAAGTACAAAGTAATAAATAATATCTAGTTATTATATAAAGAAGTATTAAGTATGTAATAATAATTAATTAATATGAATTAATACTTTAATAATTAATAAATACGAAGTAGTTATTTAATAATTGCTATAATTTTTAACAACCAATATTGAATATGTAATAACTAATAATAATTAAATAGTATATATGTTTAATTAACATTCAATTATAGTCATGAAATAATATGTAATCAATAATAGTTAGTAACTAAGGGGTCCTATTTTAACAATTAATAATGATTATTATATAATAAATAGTTAACATTTGATATATATAAGTATAATAATGTAGGCTGGTAACCACAATTAACTTTTAATAGTTAATACTTAATAACTAATATTCTACAATTACTGTTAATAATTTATTATTGTACATAATAATCAATGTTTGTTCGTATTCAACTGCATACGGTGTTTATTGACAATTATCGGTTTACTGATAAAATGGCGGGTACGAACTAAAATTTCACGGCTAACCCGCCCATTCTGTATGTAAATTTTACTTTCCGCGTTCCAAAATTTCCTGCCTCCCCATTTCACTTCCCCTCTCGTTCGTAGATCCCCTTTCAGCTTCTAACCCTAAACCTAAATCAGTCGATCAAAATATCAAAATTTTAAAGAAGCTTTCAATTCTCAAAGTTGGTCTTCGCCTCTTCCGCTCTTTCGATTTTCGTAGTCCCCAGCTCGGCATCGGTCGTCTTCTTCGTTAGACATACTAGTGGTCGATAGCCCTTAATCGACATGGCATCTTCACAATCTGTGACAGTGCTACTTGATTCATGACAGAATTGTTTGGTTATTTATACGACAATAAACTCTACAAGGGCATGTTGAACCTGTTCGTCTCTGCTGTTACTGTTTAACGAGTTCAGGTAATTCTTTGTTTCCCATGCTCTTATAGGTGATCTACCTGCAACAAACAGCAGTCACTTTTCGTTTTTCTACTTTTTCATTTTTTGTATTATTTATTTTCATTGGATGGCCAAATATGTCTATAGATATGTTGACATGGATATTGATGACTATGAAAATTATCAATGATTATGTAATGCATAACCCTGGACATGTTAATGACGATTTGGGTTTTATCCAGTCTCAAGATGAAAATATGGATCTATTTACACGGAATTGTATATATAGTAAATAAATTGTTGTAAATGGATCCTTTGTTTTCTCTGCATTAGTTACTAGAATCATTTAAGACTGTCAACCTCAAATGAATTGATACAACCATGAATCATCTAGGTCTAGGCACTGCAAAAAGCAAGGGACTAAGTGTTTTTATCTCGGCTATCCTATTTACTCTACTGTAAATTTCATCTTGCATCCACTTTACACTATTAACTAAAGCTTCGTATGCATTTGTACCTTTATTGTGTTACCCACTAAAAAATATATTATCAACCAACAATTTTTACCTTGGCATTATTATATTTATGCTTTTCTATCTGACAACCTAGCTTAACTAATTTTGCATAGGTATTTATTTCAAAGTTTACATACATTTTAACGACAACATATATGCTGCTGAGGTATGTCATAATACATTCACAATTTTTCCATACCAGTAAATATACATTTAAATTAAAAAGTGCATGCAAACACAGCTTATACATTTAGGATTTCAAGTGACTACAGTTAATTGGGACCCCATTGATAATATGGAATTGAACTATGATTTGGAAAATTGGACTTGATTACCGCCATGGTATTCATTTTGTTTAAAATTAACTACATAAAAATGTTAAAAGTAGTGGGAAATGGCAATTTTAAACTATGATTTCTGTGTTTTAGGGACTGGTCATGGTGTTGGTGCTGCATTAAATGTCCATGAAGATCCACAAAGTATAAGCTACCGATTTGGAAACATGACTCCATTGCAAAGTGGTATGATAGTTAGCAATGAACCTGGCTATTATGAAGACTATTCTTTTGGGATCAGGATAGAGGTGATAATACTGCATCTTTTATTCTCAACAGGAAACAGTTTAACATTTTTTTTAATGGTGAAAGCTACAAACATAAACATCTGAGTTAGAAATGCTAAATAATTAACTAATTTTTTCAGTACTTCAAAATGTTCCTCTTCTTGCAGGTGCTAATTCTTTCGGAGGTGCTTAACATTGACACTTTCTCTTTTGTCCGTTTCAAAATTGGTATCCAAAAACAATAATTATCTAGTTTTATCAATCTTTTTCATCTTCGCTGCTTTCAATACTAATAATAGCCTTTTTTTTTTATTCTGCTTCTTGTTATTCTCTTTGTGTTCGTTGCATTCTAACTGTCTCTTCTTTCCTGTATGTTCACTCCTGCTGTTCTCAAGTGATGAACCACTAGAATAATCCTCTTTTTCATACTGTTGTAGTACCCCAACGATTTTAGCACCATACTTCTCAGTCTTCACTTTTCCTATTACCTTCTCTAACTCAGCTAAGGATTTTGGTTTTTGCATGGTTAGCAAGTTTATTTGCTGAGTAGATAAATCAGCATGAGGAAATATTCCACCATGAGCTGAAACCAATTAATTGCAGCATAGTGGCCATTTGATCATTTTCTTGCATGTCTCGTAGCAATGATACCAAAATTTAACATGATATGTTACATCTATTTCCTTTATCTGCTTTTCATACGCACAGTCGTCACACATCCCATTGCAGTCCTGTAAAGGTTCCCACAGCATGGATATCACTTTACAAAAGCTTATGCAAATAATTTTGAATAACACCCGCATGTTGCAGGAGAGGATACATATCTAAAAATTATTTTAGAAAGAAACTGCATTAATTCATTTCAAATGAATGACACGACTTATGTTTCACATGTTGCAGGGAAAAAATGCCAGGAGATTACTCAAAGAGCAGCCTAAACACTAGTATGGACCTAGCCAGTACAGTGAAGCAAGCTGAGAGCCTTTTGCTGATGTCCCAGATATACACTAGATGATAGAGAAATATGATTAGAAAATATTCTATTCGGAAAAAAATGTGTTGTGTGAGAGAAGAAATTGTTATATATGAGTGGTGTATGAAAATTATAGAAATTTTTGTTGTAATTGCTTGTAGTATTAAAACTTTGTTAAAATAAAAAATTTATTTGTTTATTTTATTTTGTGATATACACTATTACTAAAATGAATACATTTAATATGTAATATCTATAAGCTATAATATTTTTTTTTTTTACAGATTTATGGTTCTATTGCAACAGGCATAAACTGTTGCAAAATGATCTGTTGCAACGGCAAAAGCCTGTTGCAAAAAAGGATACCGCAACATCTTATTGCAACAGGCAGAAAATGTTGCAGACTTTTTGCAACTTCGGCTATACCAACAGGCGTAGGCCTGTTGCAATAGGTCTACTGCAACAGATATCGCCTGTTGCGAAAAGTGTTTTTTGTTGTAGTGTCTATAATATCTCCTTTCTCTATGTTGTGCTATTACTTAAAATAGTATAACGTTGTTATTGTAAATTGATTACAACATACTTATTGCGAATATTGAATTCCAGAGTAGTGGAAATTCAACTTATAAACTTGTGCGACGGGTTTAGGATTGATTATTCTCTGTTTTGGTATACTAGACGTATAACATCTTAAGAATTTTAAATCTGTTTTCTTACTAAAACAGAGATGGCAACAGTTGAATTGTCAACAAAGGCTGAGGTAGAAAATCAGTTAAATAAAAAGATCTGGATATTGAGATCTGATCGAGGTGGAGAATTTGAATCACCGTTTGATCAATTCTGTGCAGAAAATGGAATAATTCATCAAACAATAGCCTCATATTCACCACAATAAAATGGTGTTGCCGAGAGAAAGAATAGAACATTAAAAGATATGATTAATGCGATGCTATTGACCTCTGGTTTACTGACGAACTTGTGGAGGGAGGGCTTAAATATGTCTAATCATATTTTAAATAAGGTCACTCACAATAAAAACAGAAACACTTCCATATGAGTTATGGAAAGGGCATAAACCAAGCTTTAAATACCTCAAAGTGTGGGGGTGCTTGGCAAAGGAAGCAATGCCATCTTCTGAATCTGTATGTTGGAAAGAAGCAATCCAAAGTGAGATTGATTCAATTCTAAGTAATAAAACTTGAGAAATTGTAGATATTCCACCTGGAATAAAACCAATTGGCTGCAAATGGATTTTCAAGAAGAAAATGAAACCCGATGGCTCTATCGATAAATATAAAACCAGATTAGTAGCCAAAGGATATCGTCAAAAAGAAGGTGTAGACTTCTTTGATACTTATTCACCGGTTACACGAATAACCTCAACAAGAATGCTAATAGCAATTGCATCCATTTATAATCTAGAGATTCTTCAAATGGATGTAAAGACAGCATTATTAAATGGAGATCTCGATGAAGAGATCTACATGGAGCAAGCAGAAGGTTTCATTTCAAAAGGAATTGAAAACAAAGTCTGTAGATTAGTAAAATCATTATATGGACTAAAACAAGCTCCAAAACAATGGCACGCAAAATTTGACAGTGTCATGATGAAAAATGGTTTTCATATAAATGAATGTGATAAGTGTGTTTATTGTAAACAAGTTGGACAGTCATATGTAATAATTTGTCTATATGTAGACGATATGTTAATATTTAGTCCGAATACCCAAGTAATAGAGTCCATAAAGAAAATGTTAATTAACAATTTCGATATGAAAGACTTAGGAGTTGCAGACGTTATTTTGGGAATCAAAATAATGAGAACACATAATGAAATTGAATTATCACAGTCACACTATGTAGACAAAGTGATTGAAAGATTCAAAAACTTTGGGATTAAAGAAGTACAGACACCTTTTAATCCATCAGAAATACTGCATAAAAACACTAATGAAAGTGTGATGCAACTTGAATACTCTCGTGTAATAGGATGTCTAATGTATCTTATGAAATGCACGAGACCAGATATAGTTTATGCAGTAAGTCGATTAAGCAGGTATACAAGCACTCCAGAATAGGAAAATTGGAAAGCACTAATGAGAGTGCTATGATATTTGAAAAATATTACAAACTGTTCCTTACACTATGGAAAATATCCAGTCGTATTAGAAGGATATAGTGATGCAAACTGGATTGTTGATTCAGAGGAATCAAAATCAACAAGTGGTTATGTATTTACCCTAGCAGGGACAGCAATGTCATGGAAATCTTCTAAACAGACATGCATAGATCGATCCACTATGGAATCAGAGTTCATTGCATTAGATAAAGCAGGTGAAGAAGCAGAATGACTTCGCCACTTTTTAGAAGATATCCCATTCTGGCCTAAACCTGTACCGGCCATATGCATACACTGTGATAACCAAGTAGCGCTAAGTAGAGCGCATAATTTTGTGTACAATGGAAAGTCACGACATATTCGTAGATGCCATAACATAGTTAGGCAGTTACTCTCAAATGGAACTATTTCCATAGATTATGTGAGAACAAATGATAAGCTATCGGATCCGTTTACTAAAGGTTTATCAAAAGAGAAAATTGACTGCGCATCGAGGGGAATGGGTTTAAAAGCCTAAACCAACAAGAGTTATCTTATACGGAAACCTATCCTAGCGACTGGAGATCCCACGGACTAGGATCAATAGGCAAACCAGTTATGAATAACTCAAGACGTAATGCATTTTTGGACACAGTTCTACGCCATTCCTATGGTGCACAATATAAATGCATGCCTACAAAAGTATTACAAGGTTAAAACTATGTTTTTTAATGATGACCATATCTTGAAAATAAAACAACAAGTGGGGTATAGGTAGGATACTCTTAATGGTTGCGATCACCTATGTTAGTGTGAGCTGGGTCGGCTCTATGAGGATTTTAAAAGGCTTGAATTCTCTATAACACTCGCAGAACCAGAAAATGTTCAGGACCAAAATGAACACAACCAAGAGATTGGATGAGAAGAGAATCAATGTTTCGTAAGACTTATTGTTTGGATATACAATAAAGGCTGACGGTTCAAGATGAAATAATTCACCGATCAGCCGAGTAGATCCGATAAGTCTTAACTAGTGAAAGTTCAAAGTGAAATATCTACTTATCCACGATAAAGCATTATTCCATATGTACTTTTTGATATTTCGCTTTGTGTGGGGGAAAAAGAATATTATCATTCATGTGGGGGATTGTTGGAATTCGTAAGTATTGAATGAAATATACTTTTTCCATTAAGCGAACAGGTGCGACGGTTAAGTGAAAGGATGTGACTATTAGAAGCATGCTTTTCCGCGAAAAGACGCTTCGCGAAAAGACGTTTCGCTAAAAGACGCTTCGCGAAAAGACGCTTCCTTTCACCAACGGTCATATTTCCCAACGGTCATATCTCAGCGAAAAGACACTTCGCGAAAAGACACTTCACGAAAAGACACTTCGCGAAAAGGCACTTTATTTCGCCAAACGGTTACACTTCAGCGAAAAAACACTTCGCGAAAAGACACTTCCTTTCATAGAAAGAGATGCGTCTGTACGAAGAGGTACGAGTACGACCGTTCGAAAGAGATGCAATCGTACGAAGAGGTACGGGTGCGACCATTCAGAAGAGATGCGATCGTACGAAGTGGTACGGGTGCGACCGTTCAGAAGGGATGCGGATAAACTATAAATAAGGAGGAAACCTGATCACTTTCCTCACTGAATTATTCCAATCCGACCTTCCTTCTCTCTTCTCTAATGCTCTTATAAATAATCACAGAGTGACATACTTATTACAGTCTCGTGCAGAATACGTCTGTTGTATCTTGGGAGAATTTTGAAATAAAATTCTTAAGGAAATTGTTACGACAAGCCTTAGACATCATCGGGTTAGATTTCAAGTTTATTTGTATATTTATATACATTATTCTATAATCTCTCATTTCTCTATGTTGTGCTATTACTTAAAACAGTATAACGTTGTTGTTGTAAATTGATTACAACATACTTATTGCGAATATTGAATTCCAGAGTAGTGAAAATTCAACTTATAAACTTGTGCGATGGGTTTAGAATTGATTATTTTCTGTTTTGGTATACTAGACGTATAACAGAAAAAAGTTTGTAAGTACTGAAAATTCATAAGCGGGACTTGCTTTTATTTTGTAATTGGCATGGATAGGCCGTTATGATGAAAGGTCATCTATTTTAATAATCCCACGGTATAGTCTTTTTTTTTTCAATTGCATATCAAATGGCAAGGCGACTCACTGTTTTACAGAAATGTATGCTATAAATTTATAGTATGTTTGGAGACATGCTAGTAACATAGAAATAAGCTAGGCTACTGAGTATTTATCTTATAAATGACTGGTTTAGTTACTCTGGCACTGTGTACTTATACCATCTAAACAATTTAAATTGTTCGCAGAAAATGAAAGCCCAAGGGGTGATTGAAGAAAGGCTTCAACTTTTGAAAGCACACATTTTGCCTTGGGAGCAAGGAAAAAAGATTACATTGTACAATCAAAATTTCAAAGCACGCATTTTGCCTCTCATTATATTGTATTTTGAACAATTACAAATATAGCAATATGACAAGTGCTCACTTAGTTTACCGAATATCAGAAGTGTAAAACAAAATACAACAGGGTGGAAATAAAACATAAACCATAAGAAAACTAACACGCACATATTTATAGCCATAAGGAAAGTGATGTAGATCAACATTGACAAGGCCACAAACAATAAGAGCATCAATATGTCAAGCAAGGCCAGAAACAATGTCGAACAGTAACAAAACAAAAACCGGCAAAGATCATCTAAGGTGTGTGTGCATGTATACACATGCACATAAAGAACATTGAGTGGCTAGCATATACATCTGCAAATACAGCAAGCAAGAGCAAAACAGTTAGCATATATGGAGAGCAATGTGCAAGCGCAACAAAAGTTCTCTTGAATATCATAACTAGCTATTGTATGGACATGGACGGACAGTTTCTTAAATTCAGAAAATTTAGTCACTGTGGATATTAAAGTTATCGAAAGGAAGACTCCAGTTCAAACAAACTAAAATGGATGCAAAGATGATGATATTTCTTTTTGTACTAATGATAAAAACACCTAAAATGCATATACATCAAGTAAGACATGAATAAGGTCTCAGATGAACAAAACAACCAAAACTACCGTAAACAAAGTGCTCAAGGCAGCAAGTAGATAAACAGCAATTAACTAGAAAAGAAAATGTTTATGCATGTATACACATACATAGGGAAAAAAAAATCCAAGGTTTATAGATAAAGATGTAACTATATATGTGTCGAACTGACTAGAGATTGAGATGTAAACTACCTATGTGACCAAAAAAATACTGTTATTTTAAAAACTGTTGAAGCCACTATGACAAAACATGCAAAACATACAATATATGTAATACCTATTACTGACATGGAATTTCCTTTGTTGGCATAGAGAAGATTTATGCTCAAGACATGGCCACTAAATGAATGTTTCCAGTCTCTGTGAAATGTTTTGTATTACCTTGAAATATGTTTAAAAAAAATATTATATGAGATTTTCAATCATGACTCATGAAACCTATCCATGAATGGAAGAGGAGAAAATAAGTGTCGAAAGAATATCCTACCACTATTACTAACATGATTGACAAGGCGACACAAAAAAAAAAAAGAACCAATTTGCAGATATATTTCCTTTCCCAAATATATATAATCATATTTACAGTGAAAATAAAATGCTTACTGCTCATTTTGCTTTACAGCTATACAAACAGACTCTTCATTCTGTGGTTGTCTAATAGCTTTAATTCCTCTATCTTATATGTCGCGAAACAAAGAAAATCATGCATATGAAAATCAGGTTAGTACACGTAATTTTGTGAAATGCAACTCTTCATCAGTACCTACTGCTTTGGTTGACCAAAAATGAACTCGACATCCCTAATGTTTCCAACATAAGTCAATGAAGCATCAACAAGATTGGATGAAAATGTACCTTCCAAAATAAAATAATCCTTCTTGTGCTGCGGTAAATGGGCCAAAATTTGAATCTCTATTACGCCAACCTCCTCGCGTTCATGCTTTAGATTCTAATTTTTTAAAATATGATCTTGTTAGAAACTGCAAAGATCAAGCAATTAGACCCTTTGGAGTTTGGAAATTTGTGGAGCCTTCATCCGTAAATATATGTGGAACCGATTATGCTTCTCTAGTAAATTTGAACTTAACCATGAAAGCTCAACCGTTGTCCTACGAATCCAATCCCGTATCTTTGGTTATTTTCACCTGTTGTCCTTTAATTGTATTGAATGAACCTATAAAAATTAGTGTGAAATATTCAATATGATGGGAAACTTTTGCTACTGACTTTTACAGCCACAATAAATGTTTGGTTATTTAACTTCACAAAACCAGCATTTGAACTTGTATATTTATGCTTGAGAAGAAGATAGTTGCAGATGCGAGCCAAAGTTTAGTTACACTTTTCATATTAGGGTCTAAAATGATTTGATTATTCAATAATATCCATTATGGAGTAGTTGAACAATCGGACGTTCGACTAAAGGTAATTGTTAAATTTTGGTGATACAAAATCACAAATATATGGGAAGTAAATATTTGGTTAATATGGAAATGCATGAATCAATTAATTGCATTTTCATAAGACGGAAAGAAATAAAGGCGGACATTAATTTCTTCCATCTATGATAAAGAAACGGATTGATTTACTTCCTATGTTCGCACATTTGTTGTTATAATAATTTGTCTCCATTATATTATTACCATATGTTGGTAATTTAATTGATGACTCACATAGATTTGCACTGGCTATATATTGAGGGGTAGACTTTAGTGTAAACTCATCCTGGCTTGGAGCCGGTGATCCCCAATGGCGTCTCTTCTTGTTAAACCTGATTGAGTTTTCGATATGTAAACTCTTATTTTGTAATCTCATGTAATTCTCTCATATGAAATAAAACCTCTCTCTATTGGACTGGACGTACACTATCTCGAGGATAGTGGAACCAGCATAAATATTGTGTCTTTTTTTTTCTGCTATAGTTATTTACTATTTTGTTGATGTAATAGAATAATTACTATCAGATTGGATTGATGTTCAATTGGCAAATCTAGATCCTGCTTATTGTTCTTCCGACAAGGCGCAATTTTCATAACAGATTGGTATCAGAGCAAGGCGATTTGTTTTAAATTGTGCACCAATTATTTCTACAAAGGTTGGTAGATTTAGTGGTGATTATGCTATTACTATTTTGGAGAAAATGAGACTTTGGTGGAGAAGATTATGTTGAGAGAGAAGAGTGTTCCAGGCTTGGAACTTTGACGTAGCTTGAGCTTTGGATTCTCATTAAGATGGAGTTATATGTTTGTTCAAGAATGCTCTCCGCCACTCGAAAAGAATGCGACTTCGTAGAAAACAGCTTGGAGAAATTTCTTAGAGGTGGTAGCGACCAAAGACGAATAGCTGGAGGTGTTAGCGACCTTTCCAAGTGTTTGAGAATTGTACAACTTCATGTTCAATTGAGAAATGCTCGCATTGTATGAGAGATAAAGAGTTTAGTGTGTTGAAGAGACCATTGGATTTAGAAATTATATCTGATGTAGCTGATTTTGGTGACGGATTTGATGTCGTTGAGGCTTATCGACTTATGATGCCGTCTTGGAGAGTTCAGTTCAAGGAGCTGATTTTGGAGGATTTGGTGCCACTGTGAAGCATGTCGATTTTGTGATGCCATCTTAAAGGAGGTGCTACGTGCGGATATGTGGAAGGAGAGAGAATTATATTGCATACAGAGATTTGGATTTTGGCTCTGGTTTTTTAATTGGTAATTGAGAGAATTATTTGTGGCCTTGGTGGTATTGAGATTATTTTAGGATCTGCCTTTTTTTGATTTGGATATTTGCAACATTTTGCTGGTGGGCGGGGACGTAGTCTGAGCTCGTTAACAAGGTGTGATGGAGGGTAGCTTTGCTGGAACCCATTTGGCAAATATTCATTTTTGTTTTTTATCTCATTGTGAGATTTTGATTTAAGGTGGAGTTTTGCTGAAGAGTATTATGATGTGAAGAGAATTTGATTGGAGATGGTGTGTTGAAGATACGTGATTTTGTATCAAGGTGGAATGTTAAATTTTGGTGATACAAAATCACAAATATATGGAAAGTAAATATTTGGTTAATATGGAAATGCATGAATCAATTAATTGCATTTTCATGAGATGGAAAGAAATAAAGGCGGACATTAATTTTTTCCATCTATGATAAAGAAACAGATTGATTTACTTCCTATGTTCGCACATTTGTTGTTATAGTAATTTGAAACTATTGTGCAAAAATTGCACAGATGCGGAAGCGATGCTAAAATGGATCTAGCTTGTCGATTAGTTATCAACCGCTAACTCAATAAAAATAATCACCAAACAAAAAGAACAAAAATAGAAGAGGAGGAGAAGACACAAAAGGTCTAACTTGGTTCGGATATGAATATCCTACGTCCACGGAGACCCAACAACTTCTTTATTTCTTTACAAGAGGAGGTTACAAAAATGAGAAGAATTACAACAAAACCTTAATACTAATTCTTACCCTATATTAGATACATAAAATAGGGATCTATTGAGGAATAATATGAAGAGATATATTTTCTTGTGATGACACAAAAGTGAGCAAATGGCTTCATATATATAGGAAGAATAGAGAATTCTAGAAGATAAGGATAAAGATGTTTAAGAATTTCCTTGATTTGATTCACCACAAATCTTGCGCATTAATTTGGTTTCCACCTATATAAATTCTTGATTGATTCTCCAAATCAATTAATTGTTTCCCATATTTGACTTGATTATGAGAACAATTAATGTCTCTCACCCCACCAATTCTAGATTGATTCTTTAAATCAATTGCCTTCTCCATATTAATTTGTTTTCCATAATTGACTTGATTATGGAAACAAATAATGTCTTCTCATTAATATATTTTAATCGCCAAAATTTAACACTCCTCCTCGATTAAATATATTCATCAATCACCAAAAATCAACAAAATTGTTGGGTCTATGCCATCAAGCTCAATGTGAACTACTTTGGACAATATTGCCCAAACAGAGCTTCCAAATCTTTCCCAAGCATAAGAAAGATAATATGCACATCGACAAGCAAAATGCATATGAACAAATATCAAAATTCTTCAGAAAATCCGATGAAGGAGTCAAACTTGTAGATACAGAAATCTGAGAGACTAATGGAGATATCATAGCATGTTTCACCTTCTCCATCCTACATTGAGTGAGGACATACTCAATATTATCTACTTCAACCTCCTTTTCAAGAATTTTACTCGACTTCACCAAGTCTACCTTATCAAACTCAACACCAAGCTCCGTAGCATTCAAAGCATAAGATGAATAATCATCATTACAAATATGCTTACCAATAGGGCCAACTGAACTAAAAGGCCTTAACTGCGACCGAGCTCCACCAAGAGTCTAAACCTTTGAAATCTTCTCATCAATCATGGTACCAGCGAAAATACCACTTTCTCTCTAAATATGGAAACAATCTGATGACTCCAAATGTATTTGGGGATTTTGTGTCCTCCTAATGTCATCACTTGATAGAGGCTCCACCTTCAATAAAGACCTCTCATCAAATATTACATGTCTGCTAGTCACAATTCTCTTGGTTGTTTTGCACCACAACCTATACTTCTTCATTCCTTCTCCATAGCCTAACAAAATGTGCTTGCTTCCTCTAGGCTTCAGCCTATCTTGTCTCTCATCTTCTAAATAAGCTGAACAACTAAACACTTTAAGGAATGAATAATCAACATACTCTCTTTTCCATACTTCTTCTGGGATCTTCATATCTATGGCAATAGAAGGTGTACGGTTGATGAGAAATACTGCCATAGATATCGCTTCTGCCCAAAATCCCTCTTCTAGACCAGCAGTCAGTCTCAAGCTCATAGCTCTTTCCCATAATATCCGACACTTGCTCTCCGCCACTTCAAAAGAATGTGACTTCGTAGAAAAATCTCTAAGTACATGCTCGGACGCACAATAGTTAGTGAATTCTTGTGACACAAATTCACTACTATTGCCAACTCTAAGAACTTGCAGCCGCTTTCCTGACTTCTTTTCAACTAAGGTCTTCCACTTCTGAAATTGGGCAAATATTTCGGATCTAGTCTTCATGAAATAGACCCAAACCATACGCGAGAAATCATCCACAAATATGAAGAAGAAACTGGCTCCACCTAAAGATGCAATTGGGGTAGGTCCCCAAACATATGAATGAACATACTCTAGAAACTCTGTAGCTCTAGGTCTTCCAACATCAAATGTGGCATGCTTCTTCTTTCCAAAAGAACAATCTTCACAAGAGCTAGGCTTTAATTGAGAATCAACAACAATAAACCTACGCTTCTTCAATACTTCCAGGATCTCCTCATCAACATGACCTAAACGAAGGTGCCATAATTGAGTAGAATCTGGAACACAATAATCAGTAGATACTACTGAATCACCAAATATTTTCTCTCCACGAAGCATATAAATATCATCAACTCGCACGCCATTCATCACTACTAAGGAACCCTTCGCGACTCTTAAATTCTCCCCATCTATTATTATCTTCATACCAAGCCTATTCAAAGCTCTAACTGACAACACACTCTTTTGCAGCATCGGAACATGTCGAACATCCGTGGTAGTCCTAATAACACCATCATGCATCTTAAACCTCACACTACCAACGCCCACAACATGACAAGATGTGCCATTCTCCAAATGAACTGCTCCGCCATCAATTTTCTCATAACTGACAAAACAGCTCCTATCTGATGTCATATGAAAGAGGCTCCAGAATCAATCACCCAACTTGTACTCTCTAAAGGTGGAATGGTGGCTGAAAATAATGATATATCACTATCACATCTATCTGCATCTGATCTAAATGTTGTCTGAATTGAAGCTTTCTCTTTCTTCTCTTTCTTCTTTCTCAAGGCTGAACAATTTCGTATGAAATGTCCCTTCTTCTTACAATAGTAGCAAGCACCTCTTCTAGAACCCAAGAAGTGGGATCTATGCATATCTCCTCTAAGCCGCTGCTGCATCTTATCTCTTCCTCTAAGTGAATGAAGTTGTTGTGGAAGAACACCGTCATTAGTCTTCACTTTGACCTTCCATGTCCCAAAAACTTCGCTTCTAACAAATTTGGTGATGCCATAATTTTTCATACAACTGCTAGAAGAATTAGCCATTGGTAACTAATCTAGAACAAGACAACTAGCTCTAATACCAAACTGTTGTGCAAAAATTGCACAAATGTGGAAGAGATGCTAAAATGGATCTAGCTTGTCGATTAGTTATTAACCGCTAACTCAATAAAAATAATCACCAAACAAAAAGAACAAAAATAGAAGAGGAGGAGAAGACACAAAAGTTTTAACATGGTTCGGATATGAATATCCTACGTCCACGGAGACCCAACAACTTCTTTATTTCTTTACAAGAGGAGGTTACAAAAATGAGAAGAATTACAACAAAATTTAGTACTAATTCTCACCCTATATTAGATATAGAAAATAGGGATCTATTGAGGAATAATATGGAGAGATATATTTTCTTATGATGATACAAAAGTGAACAAATGGCTTCATATATATAGGAAGAATAGAGAATTCTAGAAGATAAGGATAAAGATGTTTAGGAATTTCCTTGATTTGATTCACCACAAATCTTGCGCATTAATTTGGTTTCCACCTATATAAATTCTTGATTGATTCTCCAAATCAATTAATTGTTTCCCATATTTGACTTGATTATGGGAACAATTAATGCCTCTCTCACCCCACCAATTCTTGATTGATTCTTTAAATCAATTGCCTTCTCCATATTAATTTGTTTTCCATAATTGACTTGATTATGGAAACAAATAATGTCTTCTCATTAATATGTTTTAATCGCCAAAATTTAACAGTAATTAATTAAACGTGCAACATTCAAGTATATTGTACAAGAGTTGAATCTTACAAAATAACAAGCTAATCATCTAACCTATATTTATCGACGCACTCAAGGTCTCTAGATTACAGAATAATACCTCGAAACCAAGAAAGCCGATTTAAGCGATTTCCTGGATTCACGTGATCTGAGTAAGAACACCAGAGTTAGGGCGTGGCGGAGTAGTTCAAGGAGGGATGAAAAAAATGCGGATTCAGGAGAAGTGAACGGATTTCGATTCAAGAAGAGACAAAGTTGATGATTTAGGATGCAGAATCATTGATTTAAGATGACATAATCGATGAATTAGGATGGGTAGGGCATGGCTAATTTTGGTACGAGGTATTCTACTTGTGAAGAGTACATAGAGGAGAATGTTGTGGGAATGGGGTTTAAAGATTGGGGTATTTTTCAGAACGGCTCAAGGCCGTTGCAAAATTAGCATGACCCTAGACCATGCTGATTTATTTTACCATGGTCTAAGACCGTGGAAAACATTCCGCATTTTGGTGTGGCAAAATTGCCAAAATGGTGTAGTGCTATGTGTCACTATTATTATATATTTAAAGACAATCTATATACGCATACACAAGCAATCAATATATTCATATATATGGAGACAATTAGAATTCAAATTTTATCCTAATCGCACTTAATACGTTAACTACCTTGATTACGCTATATTAGTAATATAGTAATAATGTGTAACAATGTTAAATATTTGTATAAACGAGAAAATGTTCTAATTAGGTGGCAATTGTCAGTTTTTCCAAATCAAGGTATACAAGTTAGTATTTCCATACTTTTACCGCTACAACTTAGGCATGATGGCATAATAACAAGATAATATATAGCAGTGGATGGAAAATATACATTCATAAAAACTTTCAACTTGCATCCTAGGCTTGTTGGAATGATCTCAATACTGGATTAAAAATATAGTATTACATACACTTATACTTGCATGATTATAATTTCCACTTTGTTTAATTCATCCCTTTTTGGGTATTATGCAGATAAAAACGTTTATATTTGACATATTTCAAGTATGAATACGTTTCGATTCAAAATAGGATCCAAACCTAATCAAATCATGAAATACCCAAATCTAAACCCTTTTAGGTTACGATCAAATGTTTGATAAAAGTGATTATACAAAATAGAAGCAATAGTAGCAACACCTATTTTCATCTTTAACCCAATATTAAAATCAAAAGTCCACAAAACACAAATAATCATGACAATTCATACGCAAATATAAAATAAGGGATTTGCTGATTTTAGTATTTTTGTTATCGAATTTCCAAATCCTCCTAGGCATATCTATCAACATGATAATCTAATGAAAATATGTATATGCCTTAAGTAAACGATATTCCACTCATAGATCTAGGCTGAATAAAGAGAAATTTATAGTAGATCTAGATCTGCACTAATTCTTTGCGGTCAAACATGCTCCAATAATCCTCCTAATTATATATATATAAGAGACACGTATTAGAATCTCATATATATATATATATATATATATATATATATATATGTTTATGCCAAATTCTAGAATACTAAACTTATATGAATTAGAATATAGAGATATTGAGAATAGGATTGAAGGAATATAAGAAATCCTTAACCTCTTTCCTTTTTTCTGGAATTTATTAATGGAAGAGAGACAACATGGAGGCAGGGATAGAGAATGATTAGGGTTTCATAGTGTGATAGGAGGGGCTATATATAGTTGCCCGTGTGAGCATAGACCGTTGGATTACTTAGAATTAATCTAAGCCTTTTATTCATATATATCCCTCTAAAAAAACCATAACCAGCTAGATTTATTGGGCTATCCAGTCACCAAGCGATCGATCGGAGCGGTCGACACCCCTTAAAGGGGGCGGTCGACCCCTTGGGGGCTGGAATGCCTAATAAAGGAGTGTTGCTGAGCTTAGTACTACCATTATAAATTTCGTAAACTTATTAATATGTGTAAATCTTAATGAACTTAGTACTAACATTATAAATTTTAGTTAATTATTGGTGTTTCTATTATTATAGAAGATTTAACTGTATTTATATTTTTCTCTATTTAATTAATTTTTGTAAACGAAAATTGTTAATTTTATGAAACTTAGTTTTGTTAGTCAATTTTTATAAATTTATTTATCATTTGTAATTCTTAGTTAACATAATATTATACATCTTAGTTAATTATTATAGAATATTAATTAAATTTTGAATAATTAAAATATTTTTATAAACTAAACTGTTAATTTTTATGAAATTTAGTTAACTTGTTTAATTTTTATATACTTATTTAATATTTTTTTAATTTATTTTATTATAATTATAGAAGATTTAAGTTGGGTTTGCAGCTAATGCAAATGAGTGTATTTAACATGGTATATTGGTGAATTGGGTATGCGTTTGCGCCTAAAAACAAGGTAATGAGTGGAATATTTAATTTGAGATTTTAACCTTAATTTTTTTATTTCTAATTAATTATTATTTTTATAATTATGCAATATGCATTCGGCAATTGTGAATAACATGATTAATTATAAAAATTTCTTTTAATATAACAAATTTATTTTTATTTTAAATAAATAAATTATGAAATTTAGATTGTTTGGATTCAATCAAACTAACACCCGCGTTGGAGGTTTTCATAAAATTATTTAAAATGGTGAAATTATGAAAGGGGGTCTAGGGGTTGGCACTCCCCTAAGCATGAGAATGAGGGAAACACCATATGCTAATGACGATCGACCTGACCAGTTAGATTGGGGGTTCAGTGAGCAACTCCCCATCCATAAACAAGTGTATCTCATTTATTGTTTGAATTTAAATTCAAAAGACAAACAAATATGACGTTTGGAATCTAAAGGTACATGTTCGCTTCAAACAAGCATTAACAGATTTACACAATGCTTATAACATAAAGCACTTCAATATGATTGCAATGCCAAAAATAATGTCTCAAACAGACCTCATTTGTGCAAGTTATTAATTTTAGAAAATTATTAAAATTTAAATTTAGGTTCAACATTATTAAATTATTTGTAAAAGGACGCATTTGACATGTTGGATACTTTCGACATCACCGAGCCAGTCTGCTTCAATGAACTAAACTGGTCGTTTGGTGGGCAAGCTCTATTGGGGCATCCGGAATGTGTCGAACGCACCGCAATTGTAACGTGCTACGCGACAAAGCTTGTGAACTATACCCTAGTTATATTTATATTTTTATATACTTGTTTAATTTTATAAACCTATTAGTTAATTTGTTTAGATTATTATCAAACTTATCTAATTTATAATACTTTGTTAACATTTAAGTCTTTCACCTGAGGCCAACCCTACACACACACTGTTATCAAATAAGATACTGAAGTGTAAGGCTAACATTTGGTTGAAAATATAATTCCAATTAAGACAATCTGTCCTTTAAATATTAAACTTTTTGAAAAATAATGAGAAGCGTGCAACTCATGGATTCTACTCAAAAAGAATGTTCTATGTAAACGGGGAATCTGCTTTATAAATTATTATCTTTGAACAAAACTAATAGATGTATGCATGCAGTAATACCCCTCAAAATCTGTAAACATATCAAAACCTAATCCGCTCACATAATAACATAGGGTTCCTAGTGTTTTACATGTGCTTGACTTCAATCATTGATTTATATGTACCATGTAAAATTAATAAATGCCTATTGATCCTTCTAAATGTCATGTAACATCCGTATAATTCGCAAAAATAGACTAATTAAAGCAATTCAGATTGATGAAAACATGGAGTTTCTTTGTTCTCACAAACATCGAACTAGTATAAATATGAAATGCAATTTTGGCCATCTTGTAGATAGCATATGTAACTATGTTAAAGTTCAAAATATTATATGCCAAATATTGAACAAAATTATGAAAGTTTGCATCTTTACCTTCGAACATTTTCCTTCCTTATTAGCTTTCTTAGCAACTGCAGCAGCCCATTCATAACCAATCTTTTATGGCCGCAGAAACAATATTACAACATAAAATTTTACTACAGATTAAAAAAGCAAATATCATCTTACAAAATCTTCAAGCAATGATGTAAATAATTACTTACTAGTTTCGGTGATGTAGCTAACATAAAAAAGATCATAGTCAAAGAAAAATAAAAAATGTATTATTATCGATACTATATTATAATTACTGAGTTTGGATTGCAAGGCTCACAGGCATTATGGAGAATCTTAAAACTCAAACGTCACGCCTTTTTAATACTTTCTTCGCGTACCATCTTAAACTCAATGATCTTAAATATTCACGCTCTTTTCTTATGCTTTCCCTTTCTCCTTCTCATCAAAATTCGTAAATATTCATACCCCTCTGAAATTTGAAACTTTTACCCCTATCAGCGTTGCACACTCCTCGTTCCACCGTCATCAACACCTTCAATTCCGAATCTTCGCTAATTGCTTTGCAACTGTTGCTTTCGCCCTCATCCCATTCGCTTCCTCACTTAATTGATGGTAGTGTTCATCTTCTTCTTTGTCTCGAGGATTTGTTTTTTCGTTCTGGTACGATTGTTAAGAATTAATAACTATGTTGCGGTAAATTTTGAATTTTTGAAGTACAGATCCAATGTTATACGTTTATTTTGAATGGTAGACTAGCATTGTATTAAACCCAATCCCTAATTATTTCTGGTGAAAATGATTTTTCCCTTTTCTTTCTACTCCCCTTTCCTGTAAAATCATAACCTGAGTGTATTCAAATCTCTATTGATTTTGACTACAACAAACTCGACTTCAGATCTATAAATTGTCCATGTTCTTTTGTTAACGGAATTTTTTTTCAATTATCTATTTGTTGAAATCATAATCCCTTTTTTTATTGTCTTTACAGCAAGTGTCCTTTTGCATCCAACAAGTCATCATTATTAAGGTAAAAATTCATGGATTATATTGATTTGCATACTTCTTTATTCTTCTCTTTTATTTGTATGCCCAGCAAAGGGAATGTGAATTTGATAATTTCCCTTTTCTGCCTAATTATATAAGCTTTTTTAGGTTGAATGAACGTTTTCCAATTAAAATAAATAATATTTAATTCGTTTGTTGTGTTAATTTTTTTAGTCTGCTATACTATCTACTTGGTATGCTTATTACGTCTCATATACTATCAGACTGGTATGCTTATTACTTTTGTATGTTGTAATTATAATGTATAATTTACCTTCTCATTTTGAGGTATATTTAAAGAGTTATACATTTAAATGTGTATAAGTAGAATTTTCATTTCATATATACAAAATTAAGCTTGGCAAATCTTATTTCATCAGTCTTTCATTATTAAGCTAGATTCAAAATTTATCATTATTGTATTTATATGCTTATGTAAACCATATACATAATCAATTTTAGTCCTCTTTGTGTTTTGATTAACTAACACTGTTGGATAATTTTTTTATTAGTTACAACTTATGTATTTGTAAAAAATACATCGATGATTGTATTTTCTATATGATTGAATTTTATAATTTCTCCTTTTGAACACTCAATGTAGTTTGATGATATTCACATCCTTAATTATTTAAACCCTTCTTTTTTTAGAAATAAACAGTTTGAAGCTTTATCATAAAAAAATTGCAAAATTTAACCATGTTATTTTTGAGTATGCAAATCCTTGATTAATTAACATAATCAGGGAATTTTTGTTTTTTGTTTTTGAATATATGTGTAGATATCTTGACTTATCCGCTTTTATGATACCAATAAATTAACAATTACTGACAAAAAAGTGAAAATTTTACTTGAATTACCCATATGAAATTTAATTCCATTTTTTTTATAAACCTTCATCTTTTACCGTTGCGTGTATTCTCAACATCAACATTATTTATTTCTTATGTGACCAATAGTCTTTTCAATTACTAGTGAATAACCTTACTCTAAAGTTATTTGCATTTAGATACCTTTAGGAAATGACGCGTCATATCATATTAATAAGTGTGTAGGAGGTTTGAGATACTATAGGAAATAAATGAAATTTTCCGTTTTAAATGCATTATGTTAATTTACAAAGATTCCACATTTTTCTTTGAATAAAATTGCATGCACGAATGTTCAAGCTAAAGATAATGCTTTCTCAATTTATGAATGTAGGAAAATATTATATATATGTAGAAGATTCTTTGGGATTACGACACTATGGATGATAAATTATTTTCATGGATTAACAAATTACATATAATATTCATATACCGTTGCCTGAATTTGAAATAATAAACACAAGTTTACATGAAATATCTAATTGTAGTCTGAATTTGAATTAAGAAACTATGCATGGTTTATTCAAACTGTTACTACAAAAATTAACTCTGAGACCAGCTAACAGTGAAGGGGCATAGGAAGAACACAAGCATAGAGGAATCCTCTGAAAGCAGGAAGCCAAGTAATGGAAAGAATTGCAAGCCGGAGAGAATGATCGAAAAGCAGCATAAACTGACACCTTCCCGGGAGGAAGAAACCCAAAGTCTACACAGTATCAACAAAGTTCATCCGATAGGGTCCATCCGACAGGACCTATTTGATAGGAAGTTCCGTAGCAAATGGCCATCTAAGTCCGAACTAAGAAAGAAGAAGATATGAGATCCACTCCTTAAAACCCGAAAGGGTTATCAGTGTTGACCTGCTTAATACCGATACATCAGAAGGCATAGAAGGTACCAAACCAGAAGTACGCAAGGATCATCCGTAACCAGCTTCCTAAACAACTACCTCACAAGTGTTGAAAGGTCGCATTGATAGATAACAACACATCCCTAGGAGCTACCTTTCGAAAACTGGACCATCCCAAAAGGCTTCACTGGAAGGCCAACCGAAACCCCAGCAGAGATACAGACTATTCATACTAATCTGCTTGGTACAGACATCGATAGCGGACTTCAAACTGGTAGCTAGCCACACACATTAGGAGGACTAGATCCTCTAAGTATACGTGAGAAGGCCGGAAGCCTACATCTGAAAGCTCACGACCGAGAGCCTACACCTGAGATCTACTACCGGAAGTTCAAACGCCATCCGAAAGCCACTGCATCAGCAAGCTCATCTCAGTCTAAAAGAAGCCCTAATTAACCGGGACCTCACTTTGGAGGCTATAATTAGCATTGTAAAAACGCCCGGAAGCCAAATATCCAGAACCAAAGGAAAAGAAAGCGATCAATAAAGGCCCAATAGTAGAATGGGCCATGAATCATCTATAAATAGGACCTTAGAGGTCACATTTCGAGGGGGGCTCTTTCATTTTTCTAAATTCTTATACTCCTTCTCTCAAAAACCCTAAGGCTCGATCCATAGGAGGATTTCTTCTATTTTGCTCATGTACTACAAATCAAAGATTAACATAGAGCACATCCATATTTAGATTATTCCCCTGTGAGTTTATAATAATTTTTCTTAATTGTTATTATCATGATTTGTTGTTTGCTTCCTATATATGCGCGGATTCTTGTTCATACCTTTCCCCAGTTCAGAAGAAACACCTCTTTCCATGGGATCAAACTCGTACTGCAAGCCTAGATCCCCTTTTAATTAGCTTATATCTCTCCACAAGCTTGGTTTGGAATCCCTTTCTAACATCCATTGAGTCCTTTGTCAAGAGTAGCGTTTGGCGATCCTTCTCCTCACCTATTGATCCTTCTCCTCAAAACCTTAACACCTAGGAGCAATAATTCGACCAAAACTTGCAAAGGCTAAACAACCCATTTCCCCTTAGATCCATTCCCATTGGCCTATCTCCAGTGTTGACGAAAAATATCGTTAACATTTTGGTGCTAGAAGGAGGGCATGAACCTCCGATCCTTTGGTTAACCCTCCTACATATCTACCTATGCTGTTCCATCCCAGATTGGACTAAGGCTTTAAAGAAGCGAAAATTATGAGTAAGTGGTCCCAGCAAAAGCCTTCAAGATCTCAAATAGATAAACCAAAAATCACCGACCTTGGAGTGGCAAAAGAGCAAAAATTAAGAGCGGAAGCCTTGCGGATAATAAAGCAGAAAAGAAAAATAAAACAACACACTTACGACACTTGGTATAATAGCCTGTCCCATACAGGACAAACCTTAACACCTCCTCCAAGTGGTTCTACATCAGTGGATACTAGCATCTTCTCTCACCTAAAGAAAGCTCTCTACAAGCAAATCAGGGGAGAGACGTTTGAACAAGAAATAATGAATGATTTTGACCATTTCATCAACAAATGATCTAAAGGAATAGCATCTCAATTTCAGTGTGCTTTTTGAGGGATGAACAGAGACGTAGGTAAAACTACAGGGTCGGACCACAAGAGGGTTAGGCCCCTGCGACAAGAAAAGAAGTTCACGACAATACCACTCAAGGAATATTATTTTACCACCTCGATGGAGAATATCTATTTTCTATCCAAGCATTAACTCAACCATTGGTTGTCCATGAAGAAAAGCCCAAATACGAAAGGAAAGCAGGAGGGCTCTATTGTCATTACCACATGAGGAGCAGA
Source organism: Allium sativum (assembly GCA_030737875.1). Taxonomy (NCBI): domain Eukaryota; kingdom Viridiplantae; phylum Streptophyta; class Magnoliopsida; order Asparagales; family Amaryllidaceae; genus Allium; species Allium sativum. Next base: position 44,661,617 of record CM060913.1, read on the forward strand.
CATGACACCAATCGCTGCAGAATCCTTGAGGAAAGGATCATCAAATTCATCAATCAAGGTCAATTACGAGATTTTATAACTAGATCAGTTTATGTTCAGTAAAAATACTTAGGAAAATGATTATCAAAAATGAGTAATGGTATGGAAAACCCTCCATTTAGAGCTTAAAGAAACCCAAAAGGTGTCAAACCATAAATGGATCAAATCCCTTGTCACCATCAAAGTGGTCAGGACAACGCATCCCTCGTAGGGGGATGGTGTGTTAGTCTTTCTCCATGCCCAAATTAGAAGGGGCTAGGTTAAAACATCAAAAGAGTAAGCCTTCGTTTCACATCAGAAATGGTCGTGGCTGTGCATTTAAAAATTAGCACGCCCTGCCTCTGCTAGAACTAAGAACGCCTTACCTCTGCTCGCAGAAGAGCACGTCCTACCTCTGCTTATGTCTCGAGTTATCTGCAGAAGGGAACACAACACCTATCATCACCTACTATGGTAAGGATAGGGCAGCCCTCGAAGGGGGTGGTGTGTAAGCCTCTATCAGTGCCTACAAAGGTCAGTATAGAGCATCAAAAGAGTAAACCTTAGTTCGGTGTCTGCAATGACCCCATCTAAGTTTCTTAGACCTTACCATCACCTACGATGGTCATGATAAGGCACCTCCTGGAGGGAGGTCGGGTATGTCCTTGGTCCCTTCTTGTGGATAAGCTAGCCAAGCGCACCAGACGCACATGCCCAGAGAGTAGCCAACAAAGCACGTACAACCTCTGCTTTAACATCAAAAGCCTAAAGAGTGGCTCAGGAAGTACATATAACCTCTACTTCACAAATAAAATCCAAGGGGGATGCCAAAAACAATAATACCGGAAGGGGTTTCTGGTCTTCAACCTTCCAAAATACCCGAATCTGGGTTGATTCGGCTCTTCATTAATACCAGAAGGGTTTCCAGTCCTTAATCTTCAAAATACCCGAATATGGGTTGATTCGGCTCTTCATTAATACCGAAAGGGTTTCCGGTCTTCAATCTTGAAATATTCGAATCTGGGTTGATTCCTCTCTTCATTAATATTTGTAGGGTTTTCGATCTTCAATCTTCAAATACCTGAATCTGGGTTGATTCGTCTCTCCACAAATATTGGAAGGAGCGACCCAGTCTCGTCTCAACATCAAGCCTAGGAGCAAATCACAACCAAATGTAGGATTTGGGTCTCGTCACAAATACACGAACTTAGGTGGAATCAGGCTCTTGAATCTAGACAAGAAGGAATTGTCCATCCCTCTCGGAAATTTGGATACAGTACGGAACTACACTTTCGATACTACTAAGGATGGGCTAATGATTCTCTCAGGGAAGTGTCTTTAACTATACATTCATTAGCTTATTTTTCAATATACCAGTTGCCTGCGCCGTGCAGGAAACAACATCATTTTAAAAAAGATCAGTTCAGAGAAGAACTAAGAAAACGATCCCAAGCAGTTCTAATAGAATCCTACAGCTAGGACTATTCTTTTCTCTTCAGAAAATCTTGCGACGAGGGTTTTCCCGAAGGCGCCTGTTACATGAAGAGACTTTATCTGATGCTTAGCACCAGTATGTCTACATTCATTGCAACATCCTGTACTATGACGACATTGTTTCTGACAAAAGCAATACATCGTATAAATCACACAATGCACAAACACGCCCACTAGAAGTCACAACATAAATAGTTACACAATCACCTTTTTAGAGGGGATACACATTACCAACATACAAGAGAAGTCTATCATTCTGAATCTGGGTGTTGTAAAGAAAATTCCAAAGAAACATAATTTTCCTTAACTTTCCTTAGTTCGTTTTCCAACTGGTCAATCTGTTGGTATAGCCTACCTACCTTCATGTCAGAATTACCAGAAAACTTTTTCGCTAGCCTACGCTGCAAATTATGGATAATCTCGTCTTTCTCCTTTAGTTGTTTTCCAAGGAGAACACTTGTTCTTGGAGATTCGTGGCAACTACCTTTAGGAGATAATACATCTTTTTATAGCCCGAAAATGGAGCACTCTCAAAATATCTTTGTGACCAACAATGTCCGAAGTTTCTTCCCTAAACTGTGAAGAGGGGGTCTGAAATTGGTCCTCATAGTCATTGATAAGATGAAATATCGTAACACATAAAACATAAACATCAGATATACATTGGTAACATCAAGCATTCCCAGGAAAGACAACTACATGACCATTATCAATTCATACACACATAGACACCATATCCGCACTGACATATTACTACAACCCGCCAAATGTCACGAAGCCAACCCAATTCACAGACAAATTAAAATAAAATGTATACTTCATACAATAATTCTTGAAACCCTCTGCTGGAATTGTTTTGATTGCAGAACAAATCCCTTGAAAACTCTCCACATTTTCAAATATATGATCTAAAGCAATAGCATAGCTTACATCTTGGGGGAAGGAGATAACTGCCGCAATATAAAAAGACTAGTCATTTACCAAAGATAAAGAAGAAGGGAAATATTTCGAGAGCGAAAGCCACACCTGAGTAACATCAATATCAGACCAGTCGGAAGTTCCTCTGCTCTTGGGGTCCAAAGATCCATGCGCCTTGGAGGATGGTTCAACCGAACTGTGGGGGAGTCGAATGCTTGCAGAAGCAGAAGTGTTCCTTCCATCATCGAGTAACCCCTCCGTTACTGAAGAGGATATTCCATCACTCTTCTCATTTCCACCTCGCCAGCCCATGTCCTCCTCTATTTCCTCCTCCGCTATAGTTTCCTCCTCTACCAACTCCTCATAGTCCTCAGAAAACTTTTCAATAAATATGAGGGATGCAATATTTAACTTATCCATCGAAGGGACCTTATGCTGCCGCCTCACCTGCTCATTCTTTTCCAAAACCCTATCTTAGACATAAGCGTCAATTGAAGAGAAGTTAAACTTCGAAAGCCTGTTGTAATTGTCGGAGAAAGAGAGGATGAGGGAATCTTCATAATACTCCATGGCGATGGTATTAAGATGAATGTTTAAGAGGTTATAAATTCTTTCACTAGCCTCATAAATTATTCTTTTTGCAGTAGAGAGTTGAGTGTTCATCAGATCCACCTCAGCGGCATGGACCACCTCCATCCCTGACTTCTCCTCCTTGAGGTCTTCAACTTGCCTCACCAATACCTCTTTAGCCTTTCTCTCCCCTCCTAGCAGGGTCTCCAACTCATTATACTTGCTGTCACCTTCCGCCTTCTCCTGCAACAAAGTATTGACCCTATCCATCAACGCCTTATTCTCCTCCTAAGGGTATTGGAAAATGCTGCTGAAGTAGAAGCCAAACCTCTGGATAGATGCCAACTCTTCGTTATCTGAGAAAGGGAAATGAATTAAGCTACGCATAAAAACAATATGAATACCAAGAAATCAGAAAGAACAAATCAATACCAAAAGTTGGTCTCTAATTTGCTGTCGATGAAAATATTATGAATCTAAGGGTGAAGAAGTCGGTGTGATATTAGCAACTTCAGGAGATGAGAGAGCAAGACTCATAAGCCTATCGAAATCAGGGGCTAGCGAAGGAGATGAAGGAGAGATAACAAGCTGAGAAGAGGAAGACACTGGAAGACTATGTCCCTCTCCGCCTAACCCACTGAAAGTATCGAGAAGTACATGGATGCTTACGGATTTACCCTTTGGTGAAACATCGGGTGAAACGTCCACATTAACCATATGGTCATCATCAATGGTAGAAGGATCAAAAGTCTGCCTTATCCTCGGGGTAACAACGATGTCCTCTGAGAAACTGACTGAATTATCATGTCTGGGTTTCTTCAATGGTGATTCAATATTGTTTGGGTGAGCCTTTTTATAGTTTGGTCACTGGACCGGCTGAAAGCTGCGAGGGCAGATGCATCCTGAGAAGTTGAAGATCCTAAACAAAGAGGAGTTATGTCAGTGAAATGATAACAAGGAAACCAGAAAAAGAGTGATAAACTTTGTCTAATAGAAGAAAAGGTGTAATCTCATCCAAATCACTTGGATGGATAGGAGAATCTGCGTTGAATGAGTTACAATTCAACACTAGCCCTTTAGGACTAGAAAATTTGATGGGAGGTTGTACTAATATCTTCTTCCCAGGAGGAATCAAACCGTGACGACGAAGCCTGTTGGTAGTTAAGAGGAATGACCGACACATGTGCTCCACTGGTTCTTTGAAGACAGCCTAGACAATTTGGGCTTCCTCGGTCGTTAAAGTCATATCCTTAGAAAGGGGTTCTGTAAAAAAAAGATACAAGTGAGCAAAAGCCCCAAACTCAAAATATTTACTTTTGGGAACGAGAAGCTTACCGTCATCGATAAATTTTCCTAATATACCGGGAGGGCATTTGACAAAAAATTTCCTAATATACCGGGAGGGCATTTGACAAGAAAAAACTGATCTTCCCATGGCCTTGTCTTGCTAATATTATCACTAACCAGTCTCCTTACGGGATCAGCCCTCCATATAGGCGACTCAGAGTGTAACACCCCACTCCCGCTATGATCACTCACTAAGGGAATGCCATAGCATCGGTGGAGTATTTTAGTGAATATAGAACAGAAAAATTACAACAAGACAGATATAAATAGTACTTGAAATTTTAAAACATCATCTCATAACAGCGGAAGTAAAACATGTCTGGTTACATCATAAAACCACAATAAAGGTCAAGTACAATATCCATCAAAATAAAGAAGTACATAATCCCACTCTCATACAATAGCCACACAAAAGAAAAGATAACTGGATAACTGGAGCTTTACATCTATCCAAGCTCCTAAAGACTGGAACAGCAATCCGATCAAGCTCCACTACTGCTAGGATCCACCGTAGGACCTGAGGGTTGGGAAAAAGATAAAAACAACAGGGTCAGACATAAGTCTGAGCGAGTCCTATAACTTTAACAATACAATCGTTAAAGTAACCAGAGAAGACATAAACTGATATACGGTAACATATAGGGATGAATGGCTACCCTAAGCAGTCAACTAAACGAAGATAAAGGATAAAGACGCATCTACCCTCCCTAAGGTAAATTACTAAACTGCACCACACCAGTCGTTCCTAACTTAAAGGTTGATCCCACCCAAGGACTTATAAAATTTACTAATTAGTACCTGCGTACCCCTAGGTGACCAAGTAGGCGCCACGGGGCCCTACAATCCACTAGGTGTACACACTACTTCCCATTCGATCGGCTCCCTAACGTAGATACCCGTGCTGGCCCCACCGTGGGATGTATCATTCCCCAATGTGGCAACCTGATGAAACTAAAGGTGCACGGCTTATATCTACTCGATGCAACAACGGCTTACCTACCAGCCCGGGCCCACTCACGCATATGAAGCCCGTTGGACTTGCGTTGCCACCGCTAACCCGTTTGCCTCTTACAGTCAAGCCCAGTATGCGTGTCCCGTCCTCGACATGGGTCGAGCCCACAAAGATACGTATGGGTTACTGGTTGAAATGGGCCTCCACAAGCTACCCACCTAAGCTTGTCCCTTTTTCTAGTATATCCCACTTAACCCTTTAATCATGTTTTAATTACATGTTCTATTTTGGTTAAGTATTCTAATCGTATTTTCTATTGCCACCCAAGGCAACCACTAGATTTTCTCATGCCACCCGAGGCACCCACTTAACCCCTCATGTCCCTCTACCTGCTAATGTGGTTAAGTGTTTCTTAATTAATTAATTAAGAACGTAACCTTTGTAAAGACCTCTCACATTAGACTGTCTTTTATGACCGCTGGTTAAGCCGGTTGGGTCCGGGCAGCCTTATGTCATAACAGAGTCTAACCTCGTGTCTTTACATTAATTACGTATTTAGTTTGTGCCTAAGACCTCTCACATTGGGCTAACATTTGTAGCAACTGGTTAAGCCGGTTGGGTCCGGGCAGTTTTACGCTACAACTGAGTCCAACCTCGTGTCTTAGTCAATTAATTACACCTAATTAATCACCCTCCTAATTTTATATTAATTATCCCTAATTAATCAAGTTTTCTTAACATGGGTAGACCTAACTTAATAGGTAAATTCCCATGGGGTAGACCTAACTCAATAGGTAAATTCCCAACACATAGTATGGGTACACCTAACCAAATAGGCAAATTCCCATACTATGTTTATTTATTTTGTGTTATGCATAATTATATTAATTTCACACAATCTTATTAACTTATGCATTTAATTACCCCATCGTTCCCACGTAATTTCGTTCATGATATAACACATATAAAAGGTGTCAACTTGCATATGAATGAACATGTTTCAAAGGTGCCATCTTGCATATTAACAAACACATAACTTGCATAGGAACTTGCATAACATGTCACATAACTTGCATATAATATGTCACATAACTTACATATTCATTTTGCATAACAAACTTGCATATTAGCTTATAGACTTGCATAATGTGTCATCATGAACTTGCATATTAATAAACATGTAACTTGCATATTTACATACATGTAACTCGCATATTAACAAACATGTAACTTGCATATAAAGAAACATGTAACTTGCATATTTACATACATGTAACTTGCATATTAACAAACATGTAACTTGCATATTAACAAACATGTAACTTGCATATTTACATACATGTAACTTGCATATTAACAAACATGTAACTTGCATATTAACAAACATGTAACTTGCATATTTACATACATGTAACTTGCATATTAACAAACATGTAACTTGCATATTAACAAACATGTAACTTGCATAGCATATTACCATGAACTTGCATAACATGCATATGATTACATAGCCCACAACTTGCATATTTAGCATCATGCAAACATAACATACATCATATTAAACTTGCATAAGCTTACATACTCAACATGCATAAACATAAGATTAATGCTAACATCATATCATATGATTCAAAGCTCATTAACCCACATACAAAACCATAAATCTCATCACATCTCATCTAATTAGTTTACCAAAAGATCATCAAAGTGATAGAAACTCACAACTAGCAACTTTGAACACCAAATGAAGAAGATTAAGATGCTAAGAAGGGATTAGAAGTTGATTAGAGAGTGATTAGTATGCAACCCTCTTCATAAAATTAGTGGAGGCCATGAGAGCTAGCATTTTGCCATAGTTTAGTCACTAGGTTTAATTATGAATGAATTAGGGTAGGTTAGGGTCTTATTTATAGATTAGGCAAGTGTTTTAGGCCATAGGATTAACCCTAGATTCAATCCAAGCCATCAAAGCATGTCTTGGGGAAGAAGTCAAGTGTAGGAACCATCTAGGGCCTTTAGATTAAAGATGGACCATGAGAACCATTCAAATGCAAAATCTGCACTTGAGCGAATCGGCCCACGGGTTGACAGCCAAACACCCTGGATTAACCCCTAGTCGACCCAGCGAGCTCGGGTCGACTTCAAAAATCGGCCGGTTCGGTTATTCCCCTCTCCCAATTCGCTGTTTTGAGCATTTTTGCATATTTATTTATTAAATTTTCAATTATATATATATATATATCAATATATATATATATATATCTACACAACCCATTTCACTTAATTAAGTATACTTTAATTTGGGAATTTTTCGTGAAACTTCGCGAGGCCATATCTTGGTCATACGGACTCCGATTTTCGAAAACTCGGACTCTATTTCGCGTATTTTTCCGAGACGAACACAATGGCATAGCCCGTTTCCCTTGATTCCCATTTTAGAATTAAATTCTGCCTCGATTTATGTTATTACAGGTTATTGAAAATACGGGTTGTTACATTCTCCCCTCCTTAAAGGATTTCGTCCCCGAAATCTTCAAGTTAGGAAGAACGTATCCTACCATCCAATCATCCATCTACTCAAAGCATCATCCACGAGCAATCATTGTCCTTACAAGATTCTAAATGCTGGATGGATATATGCAAAAGTGTGTGTATATGTACTTACCTAATGCGAAAATCAGGCGGTTACTGATACAGTAAACCTCCTTAATGCAAACCATGATAGTGCCATGCATCCAATATGTATGCGAAACCCTATTGACACATACAAATTTCTACATGCGTGCACAACCATACACAAAAATGCATCATCCATATGATAACACAGCCATGATACATCCATCAATCTAACTACCACATCCATTTATGCAATATGCAACATGAAGTGACTGAGCCGATCTAGTGCCTAATGTGTGTGTATATGCATCCACGAGCAACCACTAGCAAACAATTGCATCCATATGCATCCATCAACCATAACATGTTTCAAACACATGTCTCAACCATAGGTTTTACCCTATCTAAAGGTCATAGGTATTAGCGAGAGGATATACTAAAGATAAGATAAGTACTAGACAAGCAATAAAGGAGAAGTTAAAAGACATACTCTCAAAAAGAAATGGATACAAAGAACGCATCTTTGCTTCCGTCTCCCAAGTAGCATTGCTTTCGTCATCTCCCCATTGCACTTTAACTAGCTGAACTTCTCTGTTCCTCAACTTCCTAGTTTCTGACCCAAGGATGCGAGTAGGAGCTCGTCGAATCGTCGCATCACGCTCTACCTCTACATCTCTAAGCAAGCTCGGCTCTACCACCTCCGCGGTCTCATGTAAGCACTTCCTCAAATGTGATACATGGAAAACATCATGAACACCACTAAGTCTGTCGGGCAACTCCACCCTATATGCCATCCGTCCAATCCTTTCCTTAATAGGAAACGGCCCAACAAATCTCGGTGCTAACTTCCCTACGGACCCAAAGCGAACAACATTTCTCAATGGAGATACTTTGACAAAAACCATGTCCCCAACCTCAAACTCAAGATCCGTCCTTCTCTGATCCGCATAAGATTTCTGTCTATCTTGCGCTGCTTTCATCCTTTTTCGAATTAAATCAATCTTCTCTGAAGTCTCTCTAACCATATCCGGCCCAAGCAAGATCTTATCCGTAGATTCCCACCAACATGTAGGAGATCGACAAGGCCTTCCATAAAGAGCTTCGAAAGGAGCCATACCAATACTGGACTGAAAGCTGTTATTATATGCGAACTCCACCAAAGGAAGATGTTCTTCCCATGTACCTCCAAAATCCAAGATACAAAGCCTCAAAAGATCTTCTAAGATACGGTTCACCCTCTCGGTCTGACCGTCCGTCTGAGGATGATATGCGGTGCTCAAACACAACTGAGTCCCTACCGCCTCTTGCAAACTTCTCCAAAACTCACTAGTGAAAATAGGATCTCGATCACTCACAATGTTGGATGGTACGCCATGCAATCTAACAATCTCTCTAACATAGACTGAAGCAAGCCATGGAGCGGTCCTCTTACTCTTTACGGGTATAAAATGGGCACTCTTTGTAAGTCTGTCTACCACAACCCAAATTCCCGTATTGCCCTTCCTCGATCTCGGTAACCCGTCGATGAAATCCATCGAGACACTATCCCACTTCCACTGTGGAACTTCCAATGGGTGTAGCAACCCACCGGGTTTCCTTTGCTCCACTTTAACTTGTTGGCACACTAAGCATCTAGCCACATACTCGGCCACATCTTTCTTCATACCGGCCCAAAAGAAAACTCTCTTCATGTCTTGGTACATTTTGTCTCCACCGGGATGAATAGTCATTCTTGAACGATGTGCATCATCCAAAATAGCCTTCTTCAAACCCTCATCTTGCGGTACACAAAGTCTACCGTCTCTATGCAACCATCCCTTATCATCTATGGTGTATCTACCCAAATGGCTGGACGACTCCCCTCTTATAAGCTTCTCTACCAACACAACCAACTGTGGGTCGTCTCGCTGAGCCTCGCCAATCCGTCTCAAAAGAGTAGGTCTAACCTCCAAGGATGCCAACAAACCAGGTACAAAATCAACAGAAGGTCTGAAGTCAAACAAAGAAAGAAACTCCAAGCTTCGTCGTTCCACGAACAATGGACTCAAAGATAGCCTTTTTCTACTTAAGGCGTCTGCCACCACGTTACCCTTACCAGGGGTATACGCTATCTCGAAATCATAGGATGCTAAGAACTCCATCCACCTTTGCTGTCTTAAGTTTAAATCCTTCTGAGAGAATAAGTACTTCAATGATTTATGGTCGGTGAACAACTCGAATCTCTCACCAAGAAGATAATGGCGCCAAGACTTAAGTGCGAAAACAATCGCGGCCAACTCTAGATCATGGGTAGGGTAATTCTTCTCATGCACTCTCAATTGTCTCCCTCCATAGGCTATTACCCTTCCCTCCTGCATCAAGACTGCGCCTAATCCTGTTCCACAAGCATCGGTATAAACAACAAACGGCTTACTCCCATCTGGAAGCACTAAAACTGGAGCGGTGGTCAAAGCTCTCTTTAACCGTCGGAAAGCATCATCACAATCTACATCCCATGAGAAAACCAGATTCTTCTTCGTCAAGCGGGTTAATGGGGCTGATATCTTCGCGAAGTCTTTGATGAACTTCCTATAATATCCTGCCAACCCCAAGAAACTTCTTACCTCGGTAGCATTTCTAGGAACTTTCCAATCCTGGATAGATACTATCTTTGCGGGATCCACAGCTATCCCTTCCTTAGAGACCACATGCCCTAAGAATCGCACTTCTCTTCTCCAAAAATGGCATTTAGAGAATTTAGCTTTAAGACTATGCGCTCGAAGAGTCTCCAACACTTCCTTGAGATGTAAGGCATGCTCTTCTTCATTCTTGGAAAAGACCAAGATGTCATCCACAAAAACTACTACAAACTTATTCAGATACTCTCTGAACACTCTACTCATGAGATCAACAAAGTATGCGGGGGCGTTTGTCAACCCAAATGGCATCACTAGCCACTCATAAAAACCATCCGGAGTCCGGAAAGCAGTCTTCTCTATACTGTCCTCCGCCACTCTTAACTGATGAAACCCTGTAGCTAAGTCCATCTGCGAAAATACTGACGCGCCAACCAACTGACCAAAGAGATCATCTATCCTCGGTAATGGGTGTCTATTCTTCTTCGTGAGCTTATTAAGTTCCCTATAATCCACACAAAGTCTGAGGGACCCATCCGCCTTCGTGGCAAACACTACTGGAGCTCCCCACTCCGATATACTTCGCCTTATGAACCCCTTCTCAAGCAACTCCCCTACTTGCTTATGAAGTTCTCTTCTCTCACGAGGAGCCATGTGGCGTACTGGCAAAGACACTGGTTTGGCATTATCCACCAAATAAATTCGGAAATCTATCTCCCGCTTCGGAGGCAAACCCTTTACTTCTTCAAACACATCCGGATATTCCCGGACTACTCTGACAGAACACAAACTTTCGACCGAAGCATCGAGCGATTCAAGATAACTTAGCAAAACAGATTCCATGGGATTGCAAGAGATCTCGAGAGTGTTACCCAAGCGGGTCATGAGCCTGACAACTCTCCTTTCGCAATCAAGAACGGCACCATTACTGGATAACCAGTCCATGCCCAAGATCAACCCATAGCCCGTGAAGCCCAATACAAAAGCATCACATCTAAACTCAACGCTAAGTATAGAAATCTTCAAACCCAAACATATCATAGACAGATATATGGAGCCCCCAATTGGGTTTGAGACAACCAAGGGATCATCAACTAGACTGGTGTCTAAGTGCAGTGACTCAACTAACGATGATGAGATAAAAGAATGCGATGCGCCAGAGTCAAACAAAGTACGAACTGGATGATCAAACAGAAAAACCAGACTTTCAACGGAAATAGTTCTACCTCTCTGCTGAATCGGTGGAACTGAGAGAACCTGAACTTGCCCCCCTGACTGAGGTGGTGCTATAAGAGCTTGCACCTGGCCTCCTGAGGTAGACCCCGTCTTCTGCCCCTTCTTTGGGCAGTTTTTCACAAGATGCCCTGCTTCACCACAATGAAAGCAACCGGTCTTCTTCTTTTTGCGACAATCCTTACTGAGGTGTCCTGGTGTTCCACAATTGAAGCACTTCTTCTTCGTCTTCTTTTTGTCACCATTGCCTTTTCCGCCCTTGCCTTGTTGTTGCTGTTGCGGTTTCTTCTGATCCCCCTTTTTCTCTGGTGCCTTAGAATTCTTATCATCCTCATGCATAAGTGCCATGTAGACAAGCTTCTCAAAAGTGGCCCCCATAGGAATGTGAGTCATAGCTATTCCTTGCAATGGTTCGTTCAAGCCTCTAACGAACCTCAAAGCCTTCTTCTCCGGTGTATTCACCAACTCTATGCCAAACCTTGCTAATTGATTGAATTTGTTGACATATTCTTTCACCGTGAGATTCCCTTGCTTCAAATTCAAGAACTTCTCCATAAACAGATTCTCTTCCGCCCTTGAGAGAAACTTAGCCCCAAACCTTTGCTTAAAATCTGCCCAAGAGTCAACAGGGCGTTCTCCATTAGTGACCTCCCACCAGAATGAGGCCTCTCCCTTCATTAACCAAGCCGCCAACTTGACTTTCTTTCCCTCTTCCACTTCAAAGATATCTAGCAACTCTTCCACTTCCTTAAGCCAATCTCTAGCCTCTACGAAAGTCTCTGAACCAAGAAAAGGTTTTCCTCCTATAGCCTTGAACTCCTTGCAAACCTTAGCAAAATTATCCACTCTAGGCTGAGGAGGAGGAGGAGCGGTTGTCTCTGGTGTAGTAGCATTGGCCGGACCCGCAGCCGCGGCCCTAGCCTCTTGCAACCTCCTATACCATAGTGGTATAACTAAACCCTCCGGGATGTTAAGATCTTCAGCCATGCTGAAACGAAAGAGGAAAGATTCAAAAAGGAGATTCCGAAAGATAAAGATATGGCTATTGGGGATTATGCTTTTCTTTTTCAAAAACTTTTTCTCTTAGAAGACATGCTTTTAAAAATACTTTCTTCGAAAATACTCTTAGAAAGTAGTTTTTCTCAAAAATTTTATCTGTTCTGGTAACCTTAAGCTCTGATACCACGTGTAACACCCCACTCCCGCTATGATCACTCACTAAGGGAATGCCATAGCATCGGTGGAGTATTTTAGTGAATATAGAACAGAAAAATTACAACAAGACAGATATAAATAGTACTTGAAATTTTAAAACATCATCTCATAACAGCGGAAGTAAAACATGTCTGGTTACATCATAAAACCACAATAAAGGTCAAGTACAATATCCATCAAAATAAAGAAGTACATAATCCCACTCTCATACAATAGCCACACAAAAGAAAAGATAACTGGATAACTGGAGCTTTACATCTATCCAAGCTCCTAAAGACTGGAACAGCAATCCGATCAAGCTCCACTACTGCTAGGATCCACCGTAGGACCTGAGGGTTGGGAAAAAGATAAAAACAACAGGGTCAGACATAAGTCTGAGCGAGTCCTATAACTTTAACAATACAATCGTTAAAGTAACCAGAGAAGACATAAACTGATATACGGTAACATATAGGGATGAATGGCTACCCTAAGCAGTCAACTAAACGAAGATAAAGGATAAAGACGCATCTACCCTCCCTAAGGTAAATTACTAAACTGCACCACACCAGTCGTTCCTAACTTAAAGGTTGATCCCACCCAAGGACTTATAAAATTTACTAATTAGTACCTGCGTACCCCTAGGTGACCAAGTAGGCGCCACGGGGCCCTACAATCCACTAGGTGTACACACTACTTCCCATTCGATCGGCTCCCTAACGTAGATACCCGTGCTGGCCCCACCGTGGGATGTATCATTCCCCAATGTGGCAACCTGATGAAACTAAAGGTGCACGGCTTATATCTACTCGATGCAACAACGGCTTACCTACCAGCCCGGGCCCACTCACGCATATGAAGCCCGTTGGACTTGCGTTGCCACCGCTAACCCGTTTGCCTCTTACAGTCAAGCCCAGTATGCGTGTCCCGTCCTCGACATGGGTCGAGCCCACAAAGATACGTATGGGTTACTGGTTGAAATGGGCCTCCACAAGCTACCCACCTAAGCTTGTCCCTTTTTCTAGTATATCCCACTTAACCCTTTAATCATGTTTTAATTACATGTTCTATTTTGGTTAAGTATTCTAATCGTATTTTCTATTGCCACCCAAGGCAACCACTAGATTTTCTCATGCCACCCGAGGCACCCACTTAACCCCTCATGTCCCTCTACATGCTAATGTGGTTAAGTGTTTCTTAATTAATTAATTAAGAACGTAACCTTTGTAAAGACCTCTCACATTAGACTGTCTTTTATGACCGCTGGTTAAGCCGGTTGGGTCCGGGCAGCCTTATGTCATAACAGAGTCTAACCTCGTGTCTTTACATTAATTACGTATTTAGTTTGTGCCTAAGACCTCTCACATTGGGCTAACATTTGTAGCAACTGGTTAAGCCGGTTGGGTCCGGGCAGTTTTACGCTACAACTGAGTCCAACCTCGTGTCTTAGTCAATTAATTACACCTAATTAATCACCCTCCTAATTTTATATTAATTATCCCTAATTAATCAAGTTTTCTTAACATGGGTAGACCTAACTTAATAGGTAAATTCCCATGGGGTAGACCTAACTCAATAGGTAAATTCCCAACACATAGTATGGGTACACCTAACCAAATAGGCAAATTCCCATACTATGTTTATTTATTTTGTGTTATGCATAATTATATTAATTTCGCACAATCTTATTAACTTATGCATTTAATTACCCCATCGTTCCCACGTAATTTCGTTCATGATATAACACATATAAAAGGTGTCAACTTGCATATGAATGAACATGTTTCAAAGGTGCCATCTTGCATATTAACAAACACATAACTTGCATAGGAACTTGCATAACATGTCACATAACTTGCATATAATATGTCACATAACTTACATATTCATTTTGCATAACAAACTTGCATATTAGCTTATAGACTTGCATAATGTGTCATCATGAACTTGCATATTAATAAACATGTAACTTGCATATTTACATACATGTAACTCGCATATTAACAAACATGTAACTTGCATATAAAGAAACATGTAACTTGCATATTTACATACATGTAACTTGCATATTAACAAACATGTAACTTGCATATTAACAAACATGTAACTTGCATATTTACATACATGTAACTTGCATATTAACAAACATGTAACTTGCATATTAACAAACATGTAACTTGCATATTTACATACATGTAACTTGCATATTAACAAACATGTAACTTGCATATTAACAAACATGTAACTTGCATAGCATATTACCATGAACTTGCATAACATGCATATGATTACATAGCCCACAACTTGCATATTTAGCATCATGCAAACATAACATACATCATATTAAACTTGCATAAGCTTACATACTCAACATGCATAAACATAAGATTAATGCTAACATCATATCATATGATTCAAAGCTCATTAACCCACATACAAAACCATAAATCTCATCACATCTCATCTAATTAGTTTACCAAAAGATCATCAAAGTGATAGAAACTCACAACTAGCAACTTTGAACACCAAATGAAGAAGATTAAGATGCTAAGAAGGGATTAGAAGTTGATTAGAGAGTGATTAGTATGCAACCCTCTTCATAAAATTAGTGGAGGCCATGAGAGCTAGCATTTTGCCATAGTTTAGTCACTAGGTTTAATTATGAATGAATTAGGGTAGGTTAGGGTCTTATTTATAGATTAGGCAAGTGTTTTAGGCCATAGGATTAACCCTAGATTCAATCCAAGCCATCAAAGCATGTCTTGGGGAAGAAGTCAAGTGTAGGAACCATCTAGGGCCTTTAGATTAAAGATGGACCATGAGAACCATTCAAATGCAAAATCTGCACTTGAGCGAATCGGCCCACGGGTTGACAGCCAAACACCCTGGATTAACCCCTAGTCGACCCAGCGGGCTCGGGTCGACTTCAAAAATCGGCCGGTTCGGTTATTCCCCTCTCCCAATTCGCTGTTTTGAGCATTTTTGCATATTTATTTATTAAATTTTCAATTATATATATATATATATATCAATATATATATATATATATATATATATCTACACAACCCATTTCACTTAATTAAGTATACTTTAATTTGGGAATTTTTCGTGAAACTTCGCGAGGCCATATCTTGGTCATACGGACTCCGATTTTCGAAAACTCGGACTCTATTTCGCGTATTTTTCCGAGACGAACACAATGGCATAGCCCGTTTCCCTTGATTCCCATTTTAGAATTAAATTCTGCCTCGATTTATGTTATTACAGGTTATTGAAAATACGGGTTGTTACACAGAGCATTTGGAAAAATCGGATCATACGACGGATGAGTGTAGGGCTTAAAGATCCCTGACCTAAAGTGAGCGTTAGGACCTCCAAGCACAAGAGGGTTGTGTGTGTATTAAGTGAAAGCTGAGTAGGAGAAACTTTCAAATCAACTAAGAGCTTGTGCAAAAAAGGAGGGAAAGGAAGAAAGCCTCCATGCCAGATATGAATTGCCGAATACGCAAAATACCCTTCTGGAGGATTCTTGAGAAAATTGGGAGAAGCAGCTATCATAGCATCAATATCTGCGATGCCAAAGCTATCCAATATGGCATTCACAGAACATTGAGAAGTGATTAGGGACGGCTTGGGAACGAATGCCTTCTTAGGATGAGATGCCTTCGAATCCTTGGTCTTCTCCTTAGCAGGGATTTTGTTAGACATGATTCTGCTAGGTAACATCGTTCCATAACAATGTAATGAGTACACATACCTCTTGCAGAAATACACATATATTAATTGAACATAAATGAGTATCGTTGCATCTCGATTAACAGAAAGGTCAGTTGGACGAAAATCCAAATCAAATCCAAACATGGGGTATTAGGAGGATCATAACTATTGCACTTTTGTTAACGTATGACTAAGTTTTTTTTATGATGGAGGGGCATGTATCCTGACATCGTTGTTAACCTGGTAAAAATTAAACATTACCACCACAAAACCTAGACAAACCAGGACGAGTGGTAGAGAGAGATTTAGCCCTAATTATGTCGAAATCATTTCATATCAATGGTGTAGAATCTTAGTTAGTAAGAAAGTTGCTTTCCTTTTGTGTATATTACTTTGAGCACCGTATATTACTTTGAGCACCGTATCTCCTATAGGAAGTAACCTGCAAGATAGGAGGACACTAATGTCGGACATCAATCTTGATGAAGAAGAGATCATTGTCACTTAAACCCATTTTTTGTTTGACACATCCTAATAAATTTCCTCCCTCGTTGATTTTTGTACACAATCAAGATTACAACTCATAGCAGAAATAAAGGGACATACAGAGGATTGAGCATTGACTTTCGAAAATAAAATCCGAGCAGCTTTTAAGGGATTCAGTGACCTTGCTTGAGGATTTGATTTGCAGGTGAAAGGCAGAAACGAGGGAGAAGAAGAATTTGTATTCAGATTTCGAGGTCAATCTAGACCGCATAAAGAGAAATCAATCAATGCTCCTGATTGAGGGAGATCAAAAGACATAGAAATGATGCTTCGGAAAAGACAAAAAGATTGACTTGAAAAGTCGAAAACACCCCTTCACTAGGGGAGGGGGCAATGTTACTAACAAAATTAACTCCGAGACCAGCTGACAGTGAAGGGGTATCGGAAGAACGTAAGCACAAAGAAATGCCCTGAAAGTAGGAAGCCAAGTAATGGAAAGAACCGCAAGCCGGAGAGAAAGATCGGAAAGCAACGTAAACCGACACCTTCCCGGGAGAAAGAAATCCAAAGTCTATAGAATATCGACAAAGTTCATCCGATGGGGTCCATCGGACAAGACTTATTTGACAAGAAGTTCCGTAGCAAAAGGCCATCTAAGTCAGAAACTAAGAAAGAAGAAGATATGAGCTCCACTCCTTAAAACCCGGAAGGGTTATCAGTATTAACCTGCTTAATACCGATACATCAGAAGGCATCAAAGGTACCAAAATAAAAGTACGCAATGATCATTCATAACCAGCTTCCGAAACAACTGCCACACAGGTGTCGAAAGGTCGCATTGATAGATAACAGCACATCCCCAGGAGCTAACTTTTGGAAGACTAGACCATCCCAAAAGGCTCCACTGGAAGGCCAACCGGAACCCTAGCGGAGATACTGGCTATCCAAACAGATCTTCTTAGTGCAGACATCGACAACGGATTTCAAACCAGCAGCTACTCCAAAAATTCAGAGAACTGGCTCCTCTAAGCATACGTGAGGAAGCCGGAAGCTTACATCTGAAGACTCACGATAGAGAGCCTACACCCGAGAGCTGCTACCGGAAGATCAAACGCCATCCGAAAGCCACAGCATCAACAAGCTCATCTCAGTCTCAAAGAAGCCCTACTTAACCGGGACCCTCACTTCGGAGGCTATAATTAGCACTGTTAAAAGCGGTCGGAAGCCAAATATCCGGAACCAAGGGAAAAGAAAGCGACCGATAAAGGCCCAATAGCCCAATAGTAGAAGGGCCCCTGAATCATCTATAAATAGGACCCCAGAGGTCACATTTAGAGTGGGGGCTCTTTCATTTTTCTAAATTCTTGTACTCCTCTTAAAAAATCTAAGATGAGATCCATAGGAGGATTTCCTCTATTCTGCCTGATGTACTACAAATCAAATATTAATAAAGAGCACATCCATATTTAGAGTATTCCCCTGTGAGTTTATCATAATTTTTCTTAATTGTTATTGTCATGATTTGTTGTTTGCTTCCTATGTATGCGCGGATTCTTGTTCATACCTTTCCGCAGTTCAGATGAAACACCTTTTTCCATAGGATCAAACTCATCTTACAAGCCTACATCCCATTTTTATTAGCTTAGATCTCTCCATAAGCATGGTTTGGGATCCCTTTCCTGTTACGGACAGCAGAATGGATCGTTCAGGCAAAGCAAACACTGGAGGGGGAGTGAATAGTGTTTGTAGGAATTTAAACAAAACTTAAAACTAAAGATAATTATGGAGTGAATCAAACAATACAAACACAATCGCAGACACAGATTCAAACAAAAATGCAAAATAAACAGCAATAAAAATGTAGAAAAGGAAAGAACACACCGGATTTTATACTGGTTTGGATCACTCCTACGTCCAGTCCCACACAACGCTGGATTGTGCAGAGTTTTATTACTATTTTCAAATAGCGGAATATAACATCCTTGATTTCACGGCTCAACAAGGAGACACCGACTCCTATCCCTCGATTCACGGCTCAACAAGGGCACACCGACCCCTATTCCTTGATTTCACGGCTACAAGGATACACCGATTATTCTTTGACTTACAAACAGGGTTTATTCAACCCAAGCAATTAGAAAACAGCCATATAACTCTTCAATAACACTTGATTCAGAGAGTAGAGAGTGTAGAGAGAAGAAGTTTGATCAAATCAGAAGTGAATTCGGTAGAGTATAAGTGTAAAAACCATAAAAATGATTAATAATAATGGTAGGATGAAAGAGGATGAAGATGGAGAAGAAGAGATGTTAAAAAATTCAGTTTTAACCTCTTTTTATAGAGTATGAAGGGTTGCAATGGTTCTGAAGTGTTTCAAATAGTGAAAAGTCACTTCCCTTCAAAATTAGAAAAATAATTGTTATATGTCGACATACATATTTTGCTATGTCGACATAGTCATGTGTAATTTTCATTTTCAAAGCATTTTTCAAGTATTCTGATATAAAATTAAGTTTGAAAATTCTTGAGTAAAATTCTAATGTTGTAAATCAATATTATATGATAGAAAAACATATGAAAACATATTTTTAAACTATATAAATATATTTATAAAATTATAAGGTTTTAAACTATATAAAATATAAATAAATTATATATAAAAACTTAAGTTTGAAAAACAAAGAATAATAATAGAAACAAATATAAAAACAAAATAGATAGGATTGAGAATAAAATAGAAAAACAAAATAGAGATGATTGAGAAAAGAATTGAAAAATCAGAATTTGAATTTAAACCTGGAGTGCTATTTAGAGTCTTAAAAATTCTAGACTCTATAATTATATAAATCTTTAACTCTTGAAATCTTGATTACTCACGAGTCTTGAATCTACTCTGAATTCTGAATCTCTAAAAGCTCTTAAACTGTACAGTCTTCAATATTAATTCCTGTATACAAATCCTGCATATGTACATATATATATATATATATATTCTAGATAAAGATGTTAGTATATATTTTATAATCAATGATAATTGAAATAAGGTCGTTGTCATCAAAACTCCATTCTCCAACAATCTCCCCCTTTTTGATGATGACAACTTTAGTTTATAAAATATCATACCAGTATGACAATGATCCTCTTATACTCCCCCTGTCTATAAGAATTCTATAAAACTATGCCTATATTTTATAATTTCTCCCCCTTTATCATATCAAAAATAAATTCTAAACATACTCCCCCTAAATCCTATATCTATCTGAATAATTCCTATACTGAAGTAAAGTACTCCCCCTGAATCCTAAATCTATCTATACCTTATAAAATACTATATAATATCCTTATTCTATATATAATTTCCCTTTAATCTATAACTCTCCCTTAATTTATAATTCTCTATAAATTTCTATAACTCCTCCTAAATCTATGACTATACTAGTCTAATAACCTTAATAGAAGGATAATAAGCTATGCAAACCAATCAATTCAAACAAGCAAATCATTCCAAATAAGCAATTCAAACAAACAAGATATTCAAACAAACAAGAAATTCAAACAAACAATCTAAGCAACTAAATCAACCAAAGCATTTATGAACCTTCAACTAATCCTTAGAAACTATAAAACTCCCCCTTAATCTAATACAAGACTAAACCTATCCTAAATTCTAATTCCCTTAGAACTATAGTAATATTTTAATCTAGACTAAGAGATAACTCTAATATGATATCATTAAAATTATGATATAAGTAAAGCAATCTAATCCAAACAATCAATTAATTTAAGTTTTGTTGTCACAAAACTTCTATTTATCCTAATACCTATAAAGCTCCTATCAGCTACAAATGCATAAGTATATTTCTGACATACGTATTAACCATTAATGAAATTCAACCATGTCAAATAATTAAGTCAATCAAATCAAGTCAAACAAATCAAACATACCAAACAAGTCAATCAATTTAATCAAGTTAATCAAGATAAAGTAAATATGTTATGTGTTTAATAATCCTATGTATTTCTAAATAATAATTCCCCATATAGTATACTTGTCATGTATGGAGTTAAAGGTTAATGTGTGATGTAGTGTGTTGGTAATAATGCGGTATGTCATATGTAAAACTATATGAAGTTATATATTGAATGAAATCCAATTTGTGATGAGAATTATTTTAATTTGAGATGTACATTAATTTATAATAATGATATATGATATGAAATGATGGTATGCAGAATGATTTTTAAATTATATCTACTTAGGTAAAATATATTCAAAATACTCTCTAACTATTATGCATAAACATATATACAATGGTAATATATATATATATATATATATATTAGTTTCTAGACATAGGTTAATGATACTTATGAAAGAGATTGAAAGTATAGTAGAGATGAAAGTTTTATGGTATTGATAATAAAATATTTTAAAATAATTCTATGAGAAACGTGGAGTTAAATAATCTTAATAGGGTGCTTCTTTAATATAGTAAAAATTGAAGAATTTTTTAAAAAAAATATAGAATTGTATCATATAAAGTAAGCATGTAGTCATAATTGTGTGTGTGTATATATATATATATATATATATATATATATATATATATATATATGTAACTACTTTAATTTTTTAATACAAATCAATTTTAAATTTTAAGCTTTAGAAATCAAAACATATTAATTTTCTAAAGTATCATTTATATATTAAAATTATAAAAGAAATCTATAAAATTATTTTTGATGAAATCTAGTAATATAGAACTATAACTTCTTATATTTAAACTACATATTCGAGACATAAAATCATATATATATATATATTATTACTGTACCATAATATTAGATTAAATATTAAAGCTTTTATAAATCTTAATAAGAAATCAAAATAAGTATTTAAATTACAAATAATATTTGTGATAATGTAACCCAAAATTGTTAAGAAATCATATGAATAATATATAAGTTAAACTATGCATATTTAAACTATATAAAAGATGAATAAATTTATATTTTATAACAATATCAAAAAAAAATATTAACTTTGTATATCATATTAACATGTCTATATATATTATATACTTTTAATATATATATATATATATATATATATATATGCTTAGAAACAAGGTATAAGAAAAATAAATAGATAGATAAAGTTAATAACCAGAATTTGAATTAGCATTTTCTTATTGAAAGGATGGAGGGAAGTTTGAAAATTTGAATTTGAATTTATTGGAACATATGTCAACATGCTTATTTATGTATGTCGACATACATGTATAGTTTCAAAGAACATATGGTTTTGTGACTTTGTTTTAAAATTATCGATTTATATTTCAGGTTTAACTATTTCCTGAAATAATATTAATCCTAACAAACATTCAAAAATTTATTTTATTATTTTATTTGTTATTTGTTATTGTATTATTATTTAGAATTTCAAAATTCAAAATTTAAATTTGAATTTCAAATTTCAAGTTTAAATTTTAAAGCTTTAAATTCAAGACAAAGAAAACAAACAAAGCAACCATTCAACTGAATAAAATTAAAAATAAATTAAGGCATACCCGGTTTTTAGATCCTTTTTGTCGAAAGTTTCTAAATTCTGAATTGATCTTCGAGAATTTCATGATGAGATCTGCTCTATTGCGACAGGCTCGTTTTTCTGGTCTGGGTAGTATATTTATTTGCAGAATTTGAACATCGTATGAGAAAGATATCGAAGATTTAGTAGTTCAACCAACTTGGAGCCAAAATTTTGAATTTGAATTTTGAATTTGAATGAAAAGAAACTTCAGCCATTATAAATAGGCCGAAAAGTCGTGTCTCTTCACATTCTCTTCTCTTCTTCTTCCTCCTCTCGTTTTCCACTTACAATCAAACTTTCAAAAGGAAAAACTTCTTCACTTCTTAATAGAATTGGACGAAATCAGTGGAAAATCGAAGAGTAATTCGAGGGCTACAATCTAGTAGCAGTTTGGGAATGAATTTGGATGGTATTGGGGTGCAGCAAGTCGAAACAGTAAGAGGTATGCATGAAATCCCGTAACAGTTTTTCAGTTTTGAATCGCCAACTTCAACTGCCATATCTCACTCAGTTTTGATCGGAATTTGACAATCTTCCCATCAAATCGACCGCGAGAACGAGAACTACAATCTGAAAGAGGATTTGGAACAAATCACTATATCCTACGGATGCAATTTGAAGAAAACCGTTGATAGTTTTGGTTTCCTTCTCCCTTTACTCACCAAAACTTCATTTGATCATTACTTGGTCAATTCTTAATGAAATCTCATGAAACCAACGACATTGCGAACCAAATGAAGAGAAGTACAACATGAAGATAAGTTGTAGATGAAAATCCAAAGTTGTAAATTGATTTGGTACCCATTTCTTTACTGATTTACATTATATATATATATATATATATATTTCTTCTTGATATCTCTTCACCAACCGTCGTGACTCTTCTCCTCTTTTTAATTTCTTTTCCGAATTTGAATTTTCAATAGCCACCATTTTGGAATTTGAATTTCCAACAGCCACGTCAACCATCTTTTCAGAGTTTGATTATCCAATAGCCATCTAACACTTCTTTTCCTGTAAAACAACACAACTTTTCAAATAATCAAATATCTTTTCAAATAATTCAAATGTCTTTTCAAATATTCAAATGACTTTTCAAATAATCAAAGGACTTTCCAAACTAACTAATTACAATTATATCATGATGGTTTTGTAACATATCCAAGATTTTTAAATTTAAATTTCAAATTTCAAAATTTCAAAATTCAAAAATCAAGTAGTAATTTGATTTTTCAATAAAATTGAATGTAGACTTATCTAATACTTGATGCAATACATGAATTAAAACAAGTATTAAAAATTTTCCATTTAACATTTTAAAAAATCAGATTATGAACTTTTTGAAAGACCTAGCTCTGATACCAATTGTTAGGGACTGCGAAAGGGATCGTTTACGTAAAGCAAACACTAGAGGGGAGTGAATAGTTTTTATAGGAATTTAAACAGTACTTAAAACTAAAGAGAATAATGAAATGAATCAAACAACATAAACACAATCACAGACACATATTCAAACACGAATGCAAAATGAACAGAAATAAAAATGCAGAAAAGGAAAGAACACATCGGATTTGATATTGGTTCATATCACTCCTACGTCCAGTCCCGCACAACGCTGGATTGTGCAGAGTTTTATTGCTATTTTCAAATAGCCAAATACAACCTCCTTGATTTCATGGCTCAACAAGGAGACATCGACTCCTATCCCTTGATTCACGGCTCAACAAGGGCACACCGACCCCTATTCCTTGATTTCACGGCTACAAGGATAGACTGATTAATCTTTGATTTACAAACAGGGCTTATTCAACCCAAGCAATTACAAAATAGCCCTATGACTCTTCAATAACACTTGATTCAGAGAGCAGAGAGTGTAGAGAGTAAAAGTTTGATCAAATCAGAAGTGAATTCGGCAGAGTATAAGTGTATAAACTATGAAAATTATTAAGAATAATGGTAGGATGAAGATGGAGAAGAAGAGATGTTAAAAAGTTTAGTTTTAACCTCTTTTTATAGAGTATGAAGGGTTGCAATGGTTCTGAAGCATTTCAAATAGTGAAAAGACACTTCCCTTCAAAATTAGAAAAATAGCTATTATATGTCGACATATATATTTTTCTATATCGACACAGTCATGTGTAATTTTCATTTTCAAAGCATTTTTCATGTATTTTGATATAAAATTAATTCTTAAAATTCTTGAGTAAAATTCTAACGTTGTAAATCAATATTATATGATAGAAAAACATATGAAAACATATTTATAAACTATATAAATATATTTATAAAATTATAAGGTTTTAAATTATATAAGATATAAATAAAATATATATAAAAACTTAAGTTTGAAAAACAAAGAAGAAGAATAATAGAAATAAATATAAAAACAAAATAGAGAGGATTGAGAATAAAATAGAAAAACAAAATAGGGAGGATTGAGAAAAGAACAGAAAAATCAGAATTTGAATTTGAATTTGAACCTGGAGTGCTATTTAGAGTATTACAAAATCTTGACTCTTTAATTATATTGATCTTGAACTCTTGAAATCTTGATTACTCATGAGTCTTGAATTCTATTCTGAATTCTGAATCTCTAAAAGCTGTTAAACTGTACAGTCTTTAGTATTAATTCTCGTATACAAATCCTGCATATGTGTGTGTGTATATATATATATATTCTAGATAAAGTTGTTAGTATATATTTTGTAATCATTGATAATTGAAATAAGGTTGTTGCCATCAAAACTCCATTCTCCAACATTTCCTACATCCATTGAGTCCTTTATTAAGAGTAGCGTTTGGCGATCCTTCTCCTCAAAACCTTGACACCAATGAGCAGTAATTCGACCAAAACTCGCAAAGGCTAAACAACCCATTTTCTCCTTAGATCCATTCCCATTGGCATATCTCCGGTGTTGACGAAAAATATCGTTAACACAAACAAAAAAACAATGGAAAATGCCTTTATGCACCACTGAAAAATACCTTACCTTTATGTCGAAGAAGAGGCAAAGTTATGATTCCTTCTTTAGTTAGTAAACATTAGCTCCCTTGTTTTCTAGATTTAACATACTTTGTATGACTGATTTTTTTTTACTAATTGATTGTTTTGTGTTTTATTTGCCTTTTTTGACATTAGCATAAATGGAGATTGGATAAGAACTTTAATTAGTACTACTTAACTCCTTTGTTTGATTATTACTCTGTAGATTTAGTTAAGTAGATCAATATTATGAGCGAATAAATCCTAAAGAATGACAAACCAAAAATTGCAGAATCAATCAGTAGTGGTCACTAGCAATGGCTTTTAAATTTAACTTACAGAATAATGGTAGTCTACATGAACATTGAAATGGGAATACATTCTTTTATTTTTCACTGAAAAAAACAAAGGCATATAAATGTATGTAACTCTTCTGATCAACAGTAATCATGGGAATTTTCGACAATGTTAAAGGCATAGCGATCGTAAACTATTTCTAATATCAGTGCAATGGTGAAGTTTAAACATGTCCATATTTATGTTTTTAACGAAACTTTTGTTTCTTTATTGGTGCAAATCAATGTTATAAATTATAACAATTTGCTAGAATTATAGGAAACCATGGCACGGTCGATTTTTCTTAAAATAATGTAGGTAAATAAGAATGTTAAATATGATATTCCATTATCGAGGTATGCATAATATTAAATTTTAACTACAGCACATATATTTAACTACATGTCATAACAAAAACAAAAATATTACTTCAAAATAATCGTCTCCTGGTAATACTAAAAATAATATTACATATCTTGATATTAGGCATAAGTTTGATAACTAATTTTTACAAAACATGAAAATAGTATGAAAGACAAAATTAACAAAAAAAACTTATCTATAAGGACAAAGGGCAAAAAAAAATAACCACAAGGACAAACTTAAGTGTAAAGTATGAAATGATAGTGGGCCTCTGAATTCCTCCCTTTACAGTAAAAAGGGTCCGTGTGGTTAAAATTTTAGCCTCTTGTCCTTATGGATTAATTTTTTTTGTTAAGTTTGTCCTTGTGTCTAAAACTCCTTTTTAGTATCATAATTCTGCAACCATTAGAAATTAACATTATCTACTTCAATTATAAGATATCGTTAAAGGATTTGTAGGTGGTAAACTACACCGATTTGTGCTAATTTTATGCTTCCAATTTTTAAAATTTCATTTTGCTGTAAAACTTCCTGTCACACTTTTAATGAAAATCCTTAGGCCACCTGATGGAAGCAATGATAATGTTGACGATAAAGACTTTTCTATGAAGTCGTTGTTATTAAGGTAATCATGTCACAAATTGGTTTGATTGAAATAAGTTGATTATGACTTCAATTAGTTTTTACATGTTGCTATTAATGTTTCTTCATTTCATTTTTTCTCTTATGAATCGTTTATTTTAGTTTATATGGATAGCTAACTTTTGGTAAAAATTACGTATAAATCAAGAAATGTTTGTAGATTTGCTCATGATGTCAAATTTATGATTTTACTTTTTTTTTGATAAAATCATGAAAAGAAGAGACTAGAATACGGGAATGTTCATTTTTATCATCCAATGTGCCTGCATTTTCCGTTGATGTCAATTTTGACTACATATGTGTTAACCAAATAAAGTAAACTGGCTTTGCATTCTAATTAGGCAAAAAAAATTCAACTTATTAGAAAAAGGTTTAATCTCAAGTTTCATTCTCATTGAATCTTTGATTGGTTTTTTACACAGAGTTTATTAATTCTTGAACCCAGAGTATATTAATTCTTTATGTAAGCTAAACACAACTTTGAATTGTTTACTAGGCTGATGTTTATTACAATTATACAACCTAATATATTTGAATACTCTTCAAAAACAGAGTGTGGTTAATAATAAAAGATATGAGTAATAGGGGCTAAGGTTTTTACTTTTACCATACAATTCAATTTAATATTTAAATGCTACTCCAATTTTTCAAGGTCTTCCAAACTTGATGTTTATTCAGTTTCCATGTATAAATCCAAACGATTGCTTTACATGAATTTTCACTTATTGTCTAAACAGAAATAAATTGGATTCAGTACTTCCTCCTATCATAGTTACCAAACTTTCTGCATATAAATTTTAGGAGCAAAATTCTTTTACAGGTATTGATGAATTGATAAGGTATATTATTTTGCATATGTATATCTGGAATTTTAGTTTAGTGTTTGAACCGTTCGTTTGTCGCTTGACTTACCAATTAAGATTAATTCTAAATGAACGTAGCCACCAATTTCACTATTTTTACCAAATAATTATTATTTGCACCATAAGAAACATCGAAAATCATCTAATTTTTACGATAAATGAGTGTTGACTCTTCATTAATTCAATCATAGATTTCTTATTGTAATAAAAAGGACATTTCATTTAGTTGTCTAAAGTTTCTTTTTAATTTTAAAATTAAATGTGTTTTGCATTACCGAATAAATTGAAATATGAAAAAAACTACATGATCATTTTTGGAATAATGCAGTAAATCCTAGTTCAAAGCTAAAGCAAAAACAAACTAAAATTGATAGTCTTTGTTGTTTAATTTTGAATATTGGGCATAAACCAGTATATAAAGAGGAGAGGTAAGTCACTTAAGTGGTGTCTCATAGAACGCAAGTTGAAATGCCATGATTTTAGAAAAACTTCCATCGAATTTAATCAACAAAATATGCATACAGATTCAAGCAATTATTAAAGAATAATCACAAAAGTGGCCCAAGGATTCAAGCAATAAAGGTTCTTTTAAAACCAACTGGAATAGGAACGATTTTGTATTTATGCATGCAGTTTGACTTAAAGACAAAAGGAAGCAATTATGCAAAGTTAAGAGCTTTTTTGATTTGTTTAATGGTTCTACAATCTCTTCAATTCCGCTTATTTTCTTTAGCAGACATTTTCATCCTTACTTGTATCCAACCAAGGTAAATAAAATAAAATAAAAAGTTTTTGGTTGACTGAGATGATGATAGAAATAAGGGAAAAGGAGTTTGTGTTACAGTTTATCTCATTCTCTTTTTTTTCTTTAGTATTCTCTACCTTGAAAAACATAAACATGCAGTAGTATTAATCTGCAGTAATGATAAAACCTAAAAAAGAACAGTTACTTCCAACCCATATATATGAACATTATGTTTATAATTAGTGCTAATAACATGAACAGTAAAACACCATGCTCACAAGTTTATTGTGTGACATTTTAACTGACACAGGGGATAAGATATTCAAATTATAGTACTACCATAGAAAAATGCTGTAAAAGCCTAAAAATACACTGGAAAGTAATGCTTCCCCACTTGGCAATGTAAACTTAAGGCTCTATATATAACCCAGTCTCAATCTGCATTGTAGTATTGTAAAATCCAAAAGAAACTAAATTGCATACATCTAAAATTAAAGATGTTGTACCCAAATAAGAAGAAAAAAAAATCAAAGAAAATTACCCCACTAATTTTCATTTCAAAAGTATATGATTAAATAATAAATTTCATCATGTTTTGTCGACTACAATTAAGTTTGCTGCATAGACTTGATGAGCTCTTCATATACCACTTGAATCTTGTTGTCGGTAATGATTGTGTAATGATACAATAATAGCAATTCTTAATCTGTTTTAGCAAAGTACATGAAAAAAAACTACATGATCATGTTTGGAATAATGCAGTAAATCCTAGTTCAAAGCCAAAGCAAAGAAAACTGAAATTGATAGTTTTGTTGTTGAATTTTGAAAATTGAGCATAAACCAGTATATAAAAAGGAGAGGTAAGTTACTTAAGTACTGACTCAAAGAATGATAGAAAGCAAGTTGAAATGCCATGATTTCATAAAAACTACCATCGAATTTAATCACCAAAATATGCATACAAATTCGAGCAATTATTAAAGAATAATCACAAAAGTCACCCAAGGATTCAAGCAATAAAGGTTCTTTTAAAACCAACTGAAAGAAGAATGATTTTGTATTTAGGCATGCTGTTTGTTAGGATTGTCTCGCATGTTGTTAAGGTAGGAATGACGGTTTGAATAAATAGTCCCACATCACGGAATAAATTGAAGGAGTGGAGTAAAAATATGAGTTGGTAGGCATGTAACATCAGTGATTCCTTTTATTGTAAGGATGTTTGTGCCAACTCATATGCGTTTGCCCTATACGGAAGGAGGGAGGGCTTTGTTCCAAGCATCGTTACATAACTCTGGTATCAGAGTCAGGGGGATACTGTTAGCATTGTCTCGCACCTTGTTAAGGTAGGAATGACGGTTCGAATAAATAGTCTCGCATGTTGTTAAGGTAGGATTCCTTTTGTTATATGTGTGTAGGATGTGTGTGCCAACTCATATGCATTCTCCCTATGTGGAATGAGGGAGGGCTTTGTTCTGACCATCGTTACATAACATGGTTTGACTCAACAACAAAAGGAAGCGATTATACAAAGTCAAGTGCAGTTAGGTCATTTTGCCGAATATTCTGTGAGCAGAAAATAATGAGTGAGAAGTTAAAAGCGAACATACCAAATGGAATACATACTCCAAAACTAAAACGGGCTAATTTGGATGAAAACATAAAACCAAATAAAACCACGTCAACTTAAAGAAACTGATTACCTCTGAGACTCGCAGCTCCTAAATTATGCACAGTCATTTTCAACTTAGTGGTATCAGTTTTGAGGAAGCAGGGAACAACGCCCCTTTTATATGTGTTGGATTATAAAGGTCCAGCTTTATGGGCACTTTAATGGGCTTTGTTCTGCCATTGTCCTATTATTGTGTTTTTTTTAAGGGGTCTGGAAGTTTTGGTGAGATGTTGCCTGTGTGGTGTTTTGTTCTTCTCTGGTTAGAGTTGGATTTTAAAATCGTCTGTATAGTATTTGTTTTAGGTTGTGTGTTGTATTTGTGTCCAACTCTAACCTTTTATACCTTATTTATTTAATGTAATTAAGTACCCTTTTGCTTTAAAAAAAATTCTTTAAATATGAACCCTTTGTGTTATTCTCAAGATGGAATTATGCTCAATAACATGGCTTTCATTTTCACTCAGATGTCGAATCATTTTCTACCTAAAGTGTATTTGTACTGATGTGTAATACAGTGTTGCCATGGCTTTTAGATTTATGCAACTACATCATGTAAGGTGCTAAAATGGCTTTCAATTTCTGCTACTTAACTTTTATTTTTTGCATTATTATTAATTGTACTATCTTTAAAGAATTGAATGCATTAAATATTAGACCAGGCACACCTTGATTCAAAACCTGAAATATAATTAAGCATTTTATATAGATGTAACAAATTTCCTTTGTTTTATGGTTATTAAAGTAGATTCATTCTTGAATAATGAAGGTAACGTGTTGTATTACCATTTAAGCACTTTTTTACTTAATGGTTGGTTTGTTCAAGATTGATCCGTAACCCATTAGACATTTACAAGGAGAACTCCAACAACTACCCCGAATTCCAAATTCCCGAAATCTGCACCCATATTCAGCTCCAACGGAGGTTGAAAACATCAAGCCGTTCTAAAATCGGGGATAAAAGTTTCGGAATCCCCAAACCCTCTAAGCGCTTGTTTAACAAGCGCATAGAGTTACGCGCTTGTTCAGCAAGCGCGTAACTCTCAATGGCTTTATTATCCTCACGCCTGTTGAACAGACGCAATGAGTTCACCAGCTGTATTTGCATCGGCTCCATTTCAAACGGTTATATTTTTTTTAACCCTGTTGTAAATACAACACCCCTCTATTGTCTTCCACATCAACTCACCTTCTACCACATCTTCTTCTACATCAACTCATCTTCTACAACACCTTTTAAAAAAATGGTTATTGATTTTGATGTCGATGCCGCATGAATTAGCTTTGAAACTTTCGATTTACAAGATCTAGGCCAACCGTTTGGTGGAATGCTAACTACTTCAAGTTGGAGTGCTAATGAAGACTATGATCTTAGCTACATATACTGCTTACTTTCGCTAGATCCTGTCCGTGGTGTCGATCAAAGTGGTGAAACATTTTGGGGTAGAATCACTAATGCATACAACAGGAAGAATATGGATCAGAATAGAAGTGTAGCTTCCATCAAAGGTCGTTATTGTAAAATTAATCGTCAAACTCAATGTTATGATTCACAGATGTTCAAACTGAAGCAGAGTAACCCAAGTAGATTTGGAAGTGAAACTCATATGGTAATAATTGTTTACATTTTTTTGTACTTTACATCTTAGCATTGTAGTAAAAGCTTCGTATTATTGATGCAGAGACTTGCCGCAAACAAGTTATTTAAATAAATATATAAACCAAATAGTAAACATGGACCTCATTTCTATCGGTTCATGCATGTGTATGACCTATTGGTTAATCATGTGAAATGGAAATCATCGCTTTAGAAAACAGTCCAAGACGTCCAATCAAGCAGTAGTCGTGGGAAAGCTACAAGATTTAGAGACAGTTGTAGTCTGAGAGATTCGCTTGACAGTGCTACTATGGGTTTAGAAGAAGATGTAAACCTTACTGATGACCGATATGTTAGGCCCGAAGGATCCAAGGCGGCAAAGAAAAAACAGGTGGGCAGGAGAAAATGAAGGTGAAATCAGAAAGCTATTAAAGGAGTCTAACGGTATGTATCTGAGCGCACTCGAGAGCAGAAGTATTCACCACCAAGAAAGGATTGACGCAATTCATTAACTTGTTAAGGTAAAACAACGAAAGGAGGAAGATGCAGTCATGTTTACAGATATTTCGCAAATGGATGATATGCAATGCGAGTATACGGAGTCTCGGAGATTTGAGATAATGAGGCAAAGAAGAGAAGGAGGTGTGTGATTGTAGATAACTTGAATATAAACTTTAGTTGGCTTTGTATGCGTCAGTTTGGTGTAAGTTGGATTTTGTTTATGTAGCGTAGGAATGGAGTTTGAAATTTAAAATGGAGTTTGAAATTCAAAATGGAGTTTGAAATTGAGTTTGAAATATAAAATGGAGTTTGAAATAAAAAATGGAGTTTGAAATATAAAATGGAGTTTGAAATTTAAAATGGAGTTTAAAAGGGAGTTTGAAATTTAAAATGGAGTTTGAAATTTAAAATGGAGTTTGAAATTTAAAATGGAGTTTGAAATTTAAAATGGAGTTTGAAATGGAGTTTGAAATTTAAAATGGAGTTTGAAATTTAAAATGGAGTTTGAAATGGAGTTTGAAATTTAAAATGGTGTTTGAAATTTAAAACGGAGTTTGGAAGGGAGTTTGAAATTTAAAATGGAGTTTGACTTGAAATAGAGTTTGAAATTTAAACTGGAGTTTGAAATTTAAAATGGAGTTTGAAATTTAAAATGGAGTTTGAACTTAAAAATGGAGTTTGAAATTTGAAATGGAGTTTAAAATTTAAAATGGAGTATGAAAGGGAGTTTGGAATTTAAAATGGAGTTTGAAAATTAAAATGGAGTTTGAAATTTGAAATGGAGTTTGCAATTTAAAATGGTGTTTAACATGGAGTTTGGGGCTTTACATTATATTGAAAAATATATAAATTCCATAGCGACTTTTTAAAATTTTAAACTGGACATAACTTTCAATTTATATTATGAAATCTAATTTTTTTTACATTCGTTGGAAAGATATAATTAAATAAATTCTAATGTTTTTGGTTTTACCAAAATCCAACTTATATTGATTCCTACACATTCAATTGAAATTAAAATCGAATTTTCAAACTGTCGTGTCATTTCAAACTCCATTTCAAATTAAAATAAATTATACCAAACTCCATTTCAAATTTCAAACTCCATTTTTAACTCCTTTAAATTGCAAACTCCATTTTAAATTTCAAACTCCAATTTAAATTTCAAACTCCATTTCAAACTACATTTCAGACTCCATTTTAAATTTAAAACTCCCTTTCAAACTTCATTTTAAATTTCAAACTCCATTTCAAACTCCATTTTAAATTACAAACCCCATTTCAAATTTCAAACTCTATTTCACACTCCATTTTAAATTTCAAACTACATTTCAAACTCCATTTTAAATTTCAAACTCCCTTCCAAACTCAATTTTAAATTTCAAACTCCATTTTAAACTCCATTTTAAATTGCAAACTCCATTTCAAATTTCAAACTCCGTTTTAAATTTCAAACTCCCTTTCAAACTCCATTTTAAATTTCAAACTCCATTTCAAACTCCATTTTAAACTCCATTTTAAATTTCAAACTCATTTTAAACTCCATTTTAAATTTCAAACTCCATTTTAAATTTCAAACTCCATTTTAAACTGCAAACTCCATTTTAAATTTCAAACTCCATTTTAAATTTCAAACACCATTTTAAATTTCAAACTCCATTTCAAACTACATTTTAAATTCCAAACACCATTTTAAATTTCAAACTCCGTTCCTACGTTCTAAATTTGATTTAAATAAATTTTGAGTCGTTGACACGTGTGATATTGTCATCATCATCCTAATAGCCATAAAAAAATACTTCATTGTCAAACCACGTGTAATCAAAAACATGGCAGACATAATACCGTACTGTAATACAAACCATGTCAAAGGACATATAATACAAAAACATACAACAATGTCATCATCAATATACTGCTAGTCATAACGAAAATATACAACCATGTCATCATCAACAACACATGTAATATAAAACATGTCAGCCATAACAAAAACATACAACAGTGATGCTGCATGAACCATCAGTCAATAGGCATAGCATCGCTACTTGCCCCATATCATGAACGTCATCAAAATCATCATCCATATGTGATCCATCACCAGTACCCAGCTATTGTAAGTGAGTCTGTAGGGAAACAATCTGGGCCTCGTACTGAGCTTGCTGCTGTACCAGTGCTCGGTGTAAACTATTGTACATCAACTGTGTGTACTCCAACGTTATACGCTCAAAAGTAGCCAATATCCGTCTATCATGGTCCATATATAGCGAGTACTGTTACTGAGACAACTTATGTTACACAAATGTAGTTTTTATAATGAAATTGTATACCAATATTATTGTATAACTCTTACGTACCTGATGTGAATGATACAAACCGGCTGATGGTACTCCGGGGGGGAGGGGGGGTCAACAGGTGGATACTGCAATGGAATCTCAACAATCTGACCTTGTACGTCATACGCCCTAAAAGTGTGTGGCGGAGGGTCCAACGCACCCCTCTGCGTGAACTAAGATGATACAGACACAAAGGTAGGGCGATGTACCGAGAGTCTGCCTGCTACTAAAGATGGCCCGATATGGTCGGAGTTCAAACCCCGAATGTAGTCTGGTAAAGCATAAGCACGTGGCGCAACTCGAGCCCAATAGGTATCAAAATCTTCGGGCACTCTAAAAGGCTCACCGTCCACCCAGCCTGCAGCCCTCGTTCCCGCAATATATGCTGATTCTACTTGTATATCCCCGAACATCTGATCCCGCGTGAGTGGATCGAAAGTAATGCGCTCTAACTCGTATAGCTGTAGGCAACATCGCTCCCACAAATACCAAATGAAAGGGCATGTAGGTACTTGGAAGCATACCCTACGCCTCGAAAGACTAGAATGTAAAATGAGCGGGTGGTCTTGCTGAGGAGCTATAAAATCTATGTACGTCTTCCAAGGACGCCGAATAATGCCATCCTGCTTCCTCAAATCAATCTGCGTGCGGGCCTCCATAAGTTCGTTATGCACACCTTGTGCAGAACGAGCGAGATGCATAGCAGGATCCCATCGTCGTAATCTCGGAAAGTATATGTAAGGTGTAGTGATGGCATCATCAATAAGTCAGGAGTGCATGTTTGTCATGTACTCGTAATACCATAAGGACAAAATATACCAGTAACCATACAGCTGCTTGCAGCACTGTACGACGTAGAGATCCAAAGTTACATACAAATAGCCTAATATGGCTGTACCCTAGTTGAACAAATGTAGCAGCTCTATGTCTACAAGGCTAGCCAAAAACCCAAGTCTAATTGTCCCTTTGTTGTTGCTAAAAAAGGTGGAACCAAAAAGGTATAATAAGAAGGCCCTGATAATGGGGGTGTGTATAGCCTCAGTGGTCTGATGTGCAACTATATAGGCCTGCAGAGTAGGTAGGCTAATGACACCTGAAGCAATAGTCTGAGGATCTAAACCCGGTATCTGCTCTAAAAAGCTATCAAACTCCTCAAATGATACATCAAAGGGGACAGGGACACGATCTGGATGACCAACCTCGATGCCCGTGGACATGTAAAAATCTAAAGGAGTAAGCCCTAACTCATAATCAACGAAGTGAAATGTGTGTGTAGTAGGCCACCATCGCTCACTAATAGCCTCTACAAGGCATCGGTCAACATGAGCAAACCTAGGTAAATCTAAAAAATCGCCAAATCGTGTATCACGAAGTCTAACTGATATAGGCTGAGGTAACTGCGCAAAATGTGTCATATAACGTGACCAAGTACCTCGCATACAATATGTCGAACCTAAACATATAGTGTTTTATTGTAAACATATAATATTAAACAGCATTCGTGTATAGTAAAACAGTTGTTGATATACGTAATAAAGTTATAAAATTATACCTGAGGTGTAGCAACAACAGCAGACACTCGATGTGTAAATGTCGCAGGCAGATCGTGCAATACTCGAAAGCTCTCAGCAGTCACGGTGGCATCTGGTGGGATATGCGCTGGCCCAACATTAGGATCTGTCAGAGGATGGAAATGTGTCTTCCAGACTTAACTTGACATGGAGAAATTTCATTGTATTTTTAATTAAAAATAAAAATTGAAAAGGAATTTTTTTGAAAATTATGAATGAAAATGACGGAAATCCGCCTGATATAGGCGAAAATGTTTAGGCGGTTGTTCAACAAACACGTAGTCTTTACACGTTTGTTGAACAAGCGCGCGCTTTTTTTTATTATGGGGTCTGTTTTAAAATAATCCACGCGCTTGTTCAACAAACGCGTAAATCCATGCGTTTGTTGAACAAGCGCGTGGACTTAAAACTATTGTGATTCCCTATTTCCTGGAGTGTGGAAAATTGTAAATCGAATTTCCATACTACGGATTAGTTGGAGATGCTCTAAGGAACACTCTAATGAAACTTTTGGTAATTGGTTACACAATTTGGTGAAGTTCCTATAGTAAATCATGATATGAGGAAATGTGTATCGTATTTAGCTATTTTGCATATCAGAGTAAAAATATTAATTTTATTGAGTTAATTTATTAACAGTTTTATTAACAATGCCATATTATTGAGGCTAAAAGCCTATGTATTGATCAACCGCTCACTTATTTAAGCTGGAAACCAAAGAATATAGTTTTAAATGCTTTTGTGTGTATCTTTTACAAGTGGGTGCATTTAACATAGATGACCAACTGTTACTGCAAAATTTCAAGCTCCTTCAAGTAGGAAAAATAACTATACTTTTCCAAAGTGTGATATTTCTTAAAGTGAAATATTATGTGGGCTCACCTTATCAGTAGGCCAGCAAATTCCAATACATTATTTGACATTGAATTTAATGTATTATTTTACTCAATTGATCTTTAGGTTCCGTTGTAGCAAGTTTATAGAGAAATTTTCATATTCAAAATGGTAAAAAAAATAATTCTAATAGAATCACCCCTAAGTTACTCAGATAGATAGCAGCTTCACTTTCACATCGTGCTTGAGCATTTATAAAAAATACTACAACACATTTTGAATCATTCTACCAAGCCATAATAACTTGAAAGCATTTCTTGGTCACTTAACTAGGTTTATTGCAAATTTATGGCTACACAAATTGATTTCTAATAGAAAAAGTTGAAAGCTAAAAAATGGGTTTCCATATTTGTTGCAGGAAAGCAAAAGAGAAAACTATGGATGCATAGAATTGGTCCAATTGGAGATGCATGCTGCTGCTTCCAAGTTTTCTCAATTTTCGTAAGGTAATGTGTCATAGATGTAGTTTATCACTGCAACAATGATTAAATTAAGCAGAAATATAATATAGGAACAATCATATATAGAAGATAAAATGAAGACATAATTTACATTAAATGACATATTAACTATAATAAAGTAGTCACGTATGTTTAACTATTCTTTTTAGTTTTCATCTAAAAAAGCAGTGGATGATACGTTGCATACAACATTGAAACTTGAAATCACAAGGGACCGCACCAATAATGTGAGAAGATATTTTGTGACACCAAACTTTTACAGAATTAATGGTTGGTCATGCATTAGGCTTAGACTTATTACTTACTATTTGTTCGCATTTATACGCTTTGTTGGACGTTATGTCTTCTCATAAAGTTTTTGTCTTTGGCTTGGTTTCAACTTTGAATTTTATTCAAATAAACCTCAAATATGATTTTGATTTGACAAATAGAAATTGAACATAATAGAGAAATAAAGTATTCATATGTTTTGAAATGCATATTCTAAAGTAGAGTGTTTTACAGATACCGAGTATAATGAAGGTACCACATTACGTAGCAAATTGTTGTATTATATTAAAATACATCACTTATTATGCATTTATGCAACCATCTAAGTGTAGAATAATACCTCAAATTAACTTAATTTAATTGACTTTACTTTAAAAAAATCTTTCCTTTGCATAATATCTTCAAATCTTTCTAATATATATTGAATTTATAAGGTTTCCTATCTCCTCAATATTATTTCAAGTCATAAGATATTTTGCGTTTTTGGAATATATCTTTTCTGCCTTTTCAAAATACAAAATGGATATTCTTTTCTGACATTAATGACATAAGTCTGCCAGTTTTTGTATTATTTCTTCCGTTGACAATGAACATAAAATGCTGTATTTCTTCTTTTTTCCTTTTACTATAGGTCTGTTTTGTGTTTCCTTCTCTACTAGGCATTCCAGCATTTTCCTTTGTAGCTCCTACAATGTAATTCGTCGTAGGTTAATTATTCAAAACATATTTAGGCTTTAGAAATAACAAACACAAATACAATTTTTAAAATAACAATGTTTGTACACGAACATATCAGTATTTATGTAGGAAACATAAATATTTATAGGGATGTGTCAGCAATAAATTAACAGATTAAATCAATTGTATTGATCTCGATAATTTAGGAATATGTTAGCATTTATAGTAATATATTAGCATTTATACGAAAATTATTGTATCAAAGTAGCTGATTGGATTGGTTGCCCAAATTTTATACTGTCTCATAATATAGCATCTATAACAATATTCAATATTTGCACCAGTTTTCATTGTCCAAGTTATTATTGTTAAATGGCATCTCAGTTTTCTAACTTTATGTACGAAGTAAATGTGTTCTAGTCATATTCTGTCTAAAACGAATTGGATATTTTGACATTTGATGTGAAATATAAGATATAAAGGTTTAGTCCAAGTACTAAATAATCATAACAAACATTATTATGTAATTGTATTGTATTGTATAGTGTTGAACTGAAAATTAGTGGAATGGTTTTCTTAATTTTTGTTGCTTTACAACACCTTAAAGTATAGACATACACAATGTAACATAATTATTGGAATGGTTTTCCATACATAATCCTAATAGAGAAGCTTACACTGTATTCTCATCTTAATTGAATCATGAACAATATATTATCTGCCTGAAACTTGAAATATCTTATGCAACAAAAATTATTACACTGCATTGCAGGATTTAATACGGAGGTTGTGCAATAGAAAAACTTCATCTTTACTTTCAAATGTAACATTGAAGATAAGGTACCATGGACCGGCTGTCCACAAGGTATTCGGTTACCCTTTTACTTCCAACTGCAATGAACAGCCGATGTGGAACAACATATTATTTTTATTACCGTTTGTAGCAATGTTTTGGCTACTGCTTGGACTACTATTTGTAATGACAATCCTGTAGCGAGCTGGGATCGTCTGGACCAGGGGGTCCCTGTTCCCCTGGTCCGGGCCAATTAAATTGCCCCCTTTTGGGGCAATTTGCACATAGCCCCCTGAATTCCTCTGAATTCCGATTTGAATTCAGGGGGCTATGTGCAAATTTAATTAATTGGCTTGGACCAGGGGAACAAAGACCCCCTGGTCTAAACGATTCTCACTCTCCTGTAGCTTGTTGTCATCATCTAAATTATTTATTTGTGTTCTACATGTACAACTTACATGTCACATTTTTTTTAACTTTCCTTTTGCTGTTGTTTGTATTATCACTTTATGTGTTCTTTCTTCTGCCATACATATTACATATGGCACATTATTTAATTCTTTGAAAGGTCATGTTGTTTTTATGTTACTTGTGGTTTATAATAAAACTGTAAACGTGCTATGAAATACTTGCATCTGTCATATAGCACTTTTTTCCCTTTGTCCTTTTCCTACCGCCCTCTACACTGCATGTGTGATACTTGATAAATCATATATGCAACCTTCAAAACATAAATTCCTGAATTAATGCACTTAAATTTTGTTCCCTTGCTACTTTAATTTACTATCCATTCATATCTTACTTCTTTAACACCTGCTACGCGTAAACATTTCAATTCATTATAACTTACATGCTAATATATTACAAAACAACCACATTAATTACATCAAAAAATATAACCAACGTGACGTTATTTATTGCACTGTTTCGTGTTATTGACTACACCATGTCAACAATGACGTCATATAACTACTATCGTACTCATTTTCACTATATATCAGAAATAGCCAATCTTGCCTATAACATAATTTCGTATGCTATTTGCTCTAATTAACCCGTGTCCAAAGCACGAGTTCGCACTTGTATCATAAAAAGAGGATCCAAATTACATGAACCATGGTGATCTAAAACCCTAAAACCCTAGTCACTTTACTTGGGAATTCCCCAAATTGCACACTTAATGAAGCTTCTAGTTATGTCTTTAGCCGCTAATTAATCATGTAGAATGCATGAAGTCTTCTTTGTCTCATCCAATTTGTGCATTAGTCTTTAATATGAAGCTTTAAGAGTAAGTTGGTTACTTGAGAGGTGGGGTCCTCCACTTTCCACAGAATGAATTATTTCTTTGCTTCCTCTTGTGTATATGCATGCTTTTCTTCATATCTTCATGTGTTTACATCATTTTTGCTCCTAAATTCCTACAGGAGATAATACTAGGAACAAGTAAATGTTATCACAAATTAAAACATGCACAGTTTATCGTTTTACACCTTAAATGAGTGGTGATTTTGAAAACATTTAAATCATGGCTTGATCATATAAAACACCAAAATTGTTCATTTATTCAACTAAACAAGAATAAAATATAAATATGCATTTTTGCGTGCACATCAAGTTCCGTGCATTCAGATGCAACCCTATTACAGGACTTGGTGTACATTAGACATAACGTACATGTGAGGGTCTAGGTACATGCACACCGCATCGGGTAGTATATCATAGACATTAGGGAATTACTTTGATTTAAGACTGAGCTTGATCAAGGAGTTTGGTTATGGCAGTCCATACGATTACATAACATAGCGATGGTAGTTCTGTGCGGAACGTGGCGTGGTAATATGGAGGTCTGTTCGCGTAAGATGAGAGTTGCGTATGCTTTCGAGGCGGAATGGTGGAGATCGTGCGAGAAGGGTACCATGGAAAGTACCTAGTATATTGAGGTAGCTACATATGTACTATATTAAATTAATCTACTAGGAGGTAGATGAGTAGGATGTTTGTGTAAAGCCTTGAGTGCTATTAACCCAAACTAACCTAATAAACAAGAAAACATAACTAAATGGTATACATGGGGTTATTTCGTAATGTGCAATTTAGTCTAGTCACCAGAATTTTTGTTCTGACCCGCTCCTCATAACACACTCGCAAGATAAGTATATGGCAGAGATATGACAGCTTTGGATACTGGTTAGGCAGTATAATTACTTCGGTAAGGCTATATTTGATTATATTATGTTTTACTTCATTCCGCTGTGAGATGTTTTCTGAGCTCTGATATATTTTGTATCTCTGTCTTTTCTGTAGGATATTAGACAAGCCAATTTAGGTTTCGACAGATTGGAATTTAAAACCAAATAAATCGGTCTGTCGGAATTCGGGTTTTTACACTTCCAATGTAGATCTAAGATTTTAATGGAGGAGAGATATATCTGATTGAGCAAGGAGGATCGTGAGCTCAACCAAATGAGAGAATGCAGAAAGTATACCTCTCTCCATGCCTCTAACCCCCTATTTATAGCCTTTAACCAACCTACTAATGAGCCATACCAAATCATCCTATAAATAACTAGTTAAACCTGTACAGAAATTATGCAACTCTAAAACAACGATTTCTCCCAAACCTCTGAACCAAATCTTTAATCAGACCATTCTACAGAATTGGAAACATCATTTCCTTTCCAATGAAACCGATTCAGCACCTGATTCGATCCCAATTAAAAGTTAAGACCTGTACAAAGCTGACAGGGGCAAAATGGTCATAATTAAAATTAGTAAATATTATGGACATGTCTCACATGCCCATAACCAACATATCAAAATACAAGAATGATCTAACCCACATGGAATTAAATAAAAATATTTTACGATCCTCTGCTATGTAAAATGCGAGTCGTTACATGTTTGGTCATCAGGGTTGATTGGAATATCCACCGTTGGTTCTACCGAGGTAGCCCTTTCAAAAATAGGCTCTTCATCCTCCCTTGGATCGGGATCATCAGAAAGACGGCAGTGGCACCTTTGCCAGGAATCAAACACCCTTGATTTCTATACAGAAGCAGTCTTGGCACAAGTGGTTGGAGGCACAATCTTGCCTTTCCCTTATTAGTGACATCTTTCCATTCAACGATGTAGCAGGACTTCACAGTTGCTTTGTCTCCTTTGATGGTGCCAATCCCATTCTCTGTCAAAAAATTTATCAGAAGGGACATAGTGACATGAAGACTCGGAATTCTGCAAGGAATGGGCATCCAAAGAAAACATTTTAGGGAGAGATGACATCGATTACCACGAACGTGAGGATTCAAACCGAGCTCCAATCCTCATCTCCAAGTTCAACTAATAGGTTGAACATGCCCACCGACTGGTTGGAAGAACCATTGAAACCATGGAATGTGGCATGG
This sequence comes from Allium sativum, assembly GCA_030737875.1. Classification (NCBI taxonomy): domain Eukaryota; kingdom Viridiplantae; phylum Streptophyta; class Magnoliopsida; order Asparagales; family Amaryllidaceae; genus Allium; species Allium sativum. The sequence goes on from CM060913.1 coordinate 44,704,467, forward strand.
TAGGGCTTCAAATCTTTTGCCTCAAGTTTTGTTTTATCATATGAGGACTTGAAGATAATGCTGACTGAACTCCCGGAACCTATGAGGATTCTTCGAGCATGAGTCGGGCCAATGTGTGCAGAGATAACGTGAGGGTATATAGTTGGGATCTCAATTCCCGTAGACTCTCTCTCTTATGGAAGACAATATCATCCCACATCATTTTCTAGATCCTTGCGGGGACATATTCATCCAAGGAGGAGCATGCTTTACAGCTGGCACGCTTAATGGAGTTGGCGTACTCCTCCATCTTCTGAAAGCTTTCATGAAGGGCCTACAGCTGCATAAGGAGAAACAGGATTCTTAACTACTGTTCTAGACATTTCTCGCAGATGTGTTTTTCAATCGCGTCCTTGAGGTGGCGATGATGGTTATTGTTGTGCCTAAACATATCATGGAATCTGCAATACTTGCATGAGTTTTTCTCGCAGTCGGTAGTTGGTGAGTGTTACAGTCGTCTAGGTAGATTGTTTCCATATCTTGGTTGAGTGATTGGGATAATGGTCGTGCTTCCTGGGATCTCTATGAGCTTGATTGTTGTTGCAACCGCCGAGTTTTCCATTGTTTGGTTTGGGCTTGAATGGGTCACCCCCTTATCCTTGTTGGAAGATTCCCTTTTTTCTTTGACACTATCAAAGATAGCGCCAGTGTGTGGGTTGTTGGGATAGCCACCTTGAGTAGCCCTATTGTGTTGCACCTTCTCTTGACACATCCAAACTCGGAATCAGCAAGATCTCCTTTAGCAAGCTGGACATGGACCGTGCGCGGTTCCGGATTGTCAACTTCAGCGAGGGTAGAGTTGAAACGCTCGAGGTAGCTTTCGAAGGCTTTTGTATGGACTTTATAGATATTGGTGAGAATGAGAGTATTCTTCAGTGTAAGAACGTGCATTCTAAATTATTTGACCATTTCAGTAGCCAGTTAGTCGAATATGGAGATATATTGAACAGGGAGTTAGGAGAACCAGAGTAAAGTTGTGCCTTCCAAGAAAACCAGGAAGCATTTGCACATAACGACATCAATGGACCAACTGGATTCCATGTCCCACTCGTCGCGGTTCAAAAAGCCACAGGGGTCAGTATTTCCTACGTAGAGTGCGAGCCGTGGCATGTTAAAGCGTCGGGGCCACTCGGCTTCGTGCATGGCCCTGGTGAAAGGGTTACATCTCATGTTGGTTTCCCATATGTCGTTGACATTCCCTTGCATGTCTCTCATGATCATATGGATCATGTCAAGGAGATATGGAGAATGAAGCTCTACTAGTGGGATCCAGCTGTCATGGTTCACTCAGAGGTCCTGGGTCGTGGACGTTTTCTGTGATGGACATCGGGCTCATCCTTGTCCATGTCATCAACATTGTTTGCCTGACTCCAGTATGGTTGATGAGGTTGAGCCGGTTGATGTAGACTCTGATTAGGCGAAACTTGGGCCTTTTAGTTTGCTAGATGCATGACCCCAAGTTAAAAGTAAGAACAGTTGGGTTCTATCGAGGAGGGGTCGATTACTTGGACCTGGCTCATCATTAATAACCAATCGGGAATAGTCGCGTTGACGTGTTCCCTCGCTAAAAGTTACAGTAATCCCATTACCATTTTTGTTGTCATTGTCGTTGCCATTGATATGGGCATTAGTGTTGGCAAGGGCATTGGCATTGAGAGTCATCCTCCTTCTCGGATCCCGCCCGACTATCGAAAGAAGAACTTTTCGAAAATTTAAGCTGCGGTCGAGCATTGTTCTGAGCAAGCTAAAGCTGGACAACGAGACGTTGACTTTCTTGAAGTTGATGAATTAGGTCAATGTTAGTCTTCAACGTGTTGCTCAACTCTCGAGATTTATCTTCCAATTTATTATTAAGCGCGTAAAGTTGCGTTTGAGTTGTTAGAGCATCTGTGTCTGTAGAAGGAATGATATCCATGTCGATTAGGTTCCCCTCTGATTAGGGTTATGGAGAAGCAAAAGTGTCGACCGTTGCGGAAGTTCCGACCATTGGGTTCTTTAATCACTTAATCATCTTAAGATGATTGAAGCAGCAGGTTAGGAAGAAACCTGAGTAGCGCATCGAAGTCGAGATGGGACACGGAAAGAAGTGAGATTAAGATCTCAGTGAAAGCACCAAAGTATTGATGAAAAAAATGGTCGTCACACCCAAAGATTCTCTAAACTCGAGAATTAGCATTTCGAATATGGAAAATAAAGTGCGAAAAGCAGTAAATAACACAATGGTTTATAGTGGTTCAATTCATAAGGGACCTATGTCCACTTTGAAGGATTTTATTGATCTTTATTCACAAATAAGAGTCACAAGCATTGAACTTCATCATGGCATTCGTTCACAAGTCTTTTATGTATTTTGGAGTCATAATTGTCATATACGAAGTCTTGGAAAAAAGTATGTAGTCTTCTTCTTCCTTAAGAGTTGCACTGCCATTATGGAGTTCAAGGAGTTTGTAGAGATGTTAAATCAGCCAAAACCCAATCCTTGTAAAGAATGAGCAAGAGGGTATTTATAGATAGTGGGTTAGGTGGGAGCATATGAGATTTTGGGACTACACAGCCGAATTTCGCATCTTTAGAAGGCAAAACCATGAATTTCTCATCCCTCTTTAGTGCTCAAAAACTTTGTATCCCCTTGAGTGATACAAATTTCATATCCCCCAGGATACGACGGTTCTGTATCCGTTGGGGATACGAACTCTTATCCTTGGGGATACGGCGGTTCTGTATCCTTAGGGATAGGAGTTTTCGTATCCCCTTAGGGATACGAACTTGTATCCTTGTATATGACAGTTCTGTATCCCTTGGGGATATGAGTTTTTATTTCCCCTTAAGGATACGAACTCGTATCCCTAGCGATACGGTAGCTTCATATCCCATGGGGATACGAATTTTCGTATCCCTCAGTGGATACGAATTCATACCCCATGGGATAGGATAGTTTCGTATCCCTTGGGGGATACGAGTTTTCGTATCCCTAAAGGGATATGAATTCATACCCCTTAAGGATATGTTGAGGAGAAGTGAGGGGGATGAAAAGTTGAAGGGTGTGCTATGAAGGGGTTTGAAATTAGCCGAGTGATGCTGTAGGGAGTCGAAATTAGAGGGATTTAGAACCCCTGATGTGAAACTAGGGATTCGAAATCTTTGGGTGGAGTGTGCTTTTGAGGGATTCAAAATTTGGATTCAGAGGTGTTTTGAGGTCTACACTCACATGGCTTCTTTCGGGCTTGTGTCCTTAGTGCTTTAGCAACACTTCGGGTTTTGGTGTCACGTGATGTGTTGAGTCGAGCGGGCCTGGCGTATTTTTGTGAACCAAACAAAAGGCCGATTAACAATGAGTATCCTTGTTTATGTGGTTCGTCAATTATTGATTAATTGTATATTCGAAAAATGATGTCAATTCTTCATAAGTGATCACACATAAATATACATCGGAATAACTTTATATAAGTTACGTAATATATTCATGATAGATTTTCAGTAAATTTTATTATTTTAATAGGTTTTTCATAACAAAATTGAAATTTTCAATTATTAATGTATATAAAGTAATTGTTTCAAATAGACTAAAGGGACTCATCATTCTTCCTTTTCGAAAATTCATCTGCTAATTGTGATTATTGCACATTGTGGAAGCAAATTCATTACTTCTATTTTTGGAATCATGGTGTCGGTGAATTTTACAGTAATTGTGCCAGTCTCTTCAAGTTTACCATTAGGGGTTATTTATTTTAGGAACTTTGGCTTACTTTCGTAGTCTTGTGTTCCTACTACGACTTGGCTTGTTTTGAATGAGCACCTTCTCAGTGAACGAAAATATTATAGACCTTGTAATTAGGTAGTATAGGCAGTTATTTATGGAGGGAATTAGGTGTAAGGAAAAAGGTTGGAGGCTGAAGGGAAACAAGCTTTAAATTTTTGTCTAAGGAAAAATAAAATGGTATATCGATATAGCATTATACATACATAATGTTATATTCATATAGCATTACACATGTAACGTTTTGAAAAATTTTGTATACTAATAATTGTGCATGATAACAATTTAATAATAACAATATAGATAGACCTAACAAAAATTAGAAGCTTAAATTTATATTAGATTTATACGTTAATTTGCATGATTTATTTCATAATGATGTAATTTACTTCAATTAAGAATATATTTTCAGGAATACTTGAAATACTAGTCGTAGTTCATTCTTTCTAAAAATTTACAATCATCATAGGAAATATCAATAGTACTATTAATATTAGTACCAAAAAGCATAAAAGAAAAATGATTGGTTACAAATGACCATGAATCTGGACTAAAATAAATCATTACTCAACAACTTAAGGTCAAACAATGAAACTAAAATGTAATTAATTGTTGGAGAACGAATTTTTGATGATAACAACCTTATTTCAATATTAATTAATTATAAAATATATACTAACACTTTTTTCTAGAATATATGTATATGTATATACACATATGCAGGATTCATATACATGAATTATCACTAAAGACTATACAGTTTAAAGATGTTAGAGATTCAGAATTCAGAGATGATTCAAGATTCATGAGTTTTCAAGAGTTCAAGATAAATATAGTAATAGAGTCTAGATTATGTAAGACTATGAATAACCCTCCAAGTTCAAATTCAAATTTAAATTCAAATTCTGTTTTTCAATTTCTAATTTCAAATTCTATTTTTAATCTCTTTCTTCTCCATTTTATTTTCATTACTTTACTTTTGATCTCAAACTAAGTTTTATAAGTTTTAAATATATTTTATATTTATATAGTTTGAACTCTATAATTTTATAAATATGTTTATATAGTTTAGATTTATGTTTTCATGTGATTTTCTACTTTATAATATTCATGTATAACACTATGTTTTAATTCAAGAATTTCCAGAATTATATATATATCAAAACACTTGAAAATGCTCAAAATTCAATTTTAATACATGATATGTTGACATACATTTATATACACGTCGACATATAATTATCACTTTTTGAAAATTGAAAGGAAGTGTCTTTTCACTTTTTGTGATGCTCCAGAAACGTTGCAACATTTCAAATGTTATAAATAGGGGCTGATTTTGATTTTTTATCATTCTTCTTCTCCATCTTCATCTCCTTTCTTTACAACATTATATCTTCTTATTTATATGATTTCTACACTTATACTCTGCCGAATTCAATTCTATTTTCATTAAACTTCTTCTCTTCTCACTCTCTACTCATTACTCTCTGAATCAAGTGTTATTAAAGAGTTATAGGGCTGTTTGTAATTGTTTGGTGTGCGTGGAATCAGTGGTATCCCTTGTAGCCGTGAAATAGAGGACCGATAATCGGTGGTATCCCTTGTAGCCGTGAAATCAAGGAGGGTATACTTGATCAAGTGTGTATGGAATCGGTGATATCCCTTGTAGCCGTGAAATCAAGGAGGGTTGTAATTGGATATTGATATAGTAATAAAAATCTCCACAATCCAGCATTGCGTCACTACACCAGATTTACCTTTTAGTAAAGCGTGAAAACGCTATAATATCCTTTCATAGCATTAGTGACGACGCTATATAACATGTTATAATAGACCTGATAGATCTCATGGCATTAAACTAAACGCTATTATATAAAACATTTAATAACACATAATTACCACTATGAAAACTTCTTCATAGCATTTTACCCATGTTATTTTATTCAACTGGTAAAAGTTTAACCATTATTATAGCATTTAGCCAATTATTCTACCATAGCGGTTTAATATATTTCATAGCTCTGTGTTCGTGCTATTATTTTATTTCCTATAGCACTTTTATACAGATAAGCACTTCATTTTCTACTTCCATAGCAGCAGTTTTCCACTATTAATATGTTTTGTATAACACTCTTTTTTTGTTATGATATTCTTTCTATAGTGCACTGCAAATGATACTTGTTTTGTCTAAATTGTGCACATTACTGACATTTCAACAACAAATATTTCAAATCGAAAATTACATATCTTATAGATGAATCATAAAAAAACATTATTGATAGCAAAAGGTCAAATAACAAAAGCATACTTGATTGTAAGACAAAATATGGTCATACACAGTTGATATTCTTACATAGCTACATAAAAAAGTTTAGAGGTAGTTTGAAGAAAAAAAATTATATACAAAAAAACGATGCACTAGTCTTCAACATATTAACCCATGCCCATTCCATATTTCAAAGCCTGCAATGTACATAGGTACACATAGAGACTCATATGGACATACTATTGGCAATTATGAGGCATATAAAAAACAAATTTTAGGCTAAAGCAATTGAAAATCTGGTCACATTTGTCTAGGATAAAACTAATTGAAGTGCAAAGTTTAAGCTAAAGCAATTGACAATTTGGTCATGATCTCATATAGAAAGCAAAGTTTAGGCTAAAGCAATTGGGTCACATTTTATGCACACCTAAGCAATTGGTTGTATATCAAATGCAACCTGAAAGAGAACACCTTTGTTAACTTGGTTATATATCAATTGGGTCACTTTTTCAAAATTACAAACTTGGTTAACTTGGACATTTTATGTAAACTGAGATAATTTTTTTGAAAAATTAGTTAATCTATATAAGCTTTGTCAACCTACTTAATTTTAGACAAACTTAACTGATTGTTATAAACTTAAGTACTTATCATAAACCTGGTTAACATACTTAAGGTTTATAAACATAACTAATTCTTATGAACTTATTTAATTTGTATGGAACTTAGTATCTTTTTTTGTAAAAATTAGCTCATTTTCATAGAATTAGTTAATTTTTATAGATATTCGTCAAAATAGTTAAATTTTCATAATACTTTTACTTATTCAAAATTTTGAATTATTTTATTTTTATAAAACTTGGTTAATTTAGTTAATTTTTTCAAACAAAACTCAGTTATTTTACAAATTTCCATAAGTTAATTTAATGCCTATAAAACTTAGTTAAATATATATAAAACTTGGTTAACTTTTTTGAGATCTAGGTAAAAATTATGAACTTCCAATTTTGGCAGAGGGAGTTTTAGAGCAACTAACAATACATGACAAGCATGCTTTGCGACTTATAAGTTGAAAAAGTTATTTATGTTGTTGTTGGTGATCCCAAAAACTTCTCACTTGCAAAGAAGAGGTAGAATTTGGATTTCATTAGAGTCTATCCTCATCTTGGAACTCAATCTGCAACTCTGTGTTCATATGTTCCATATTGTTAAAAACAAATCTTAGCATAGTTGTTACTGATCGCACCAGCTAGATTTCATATCGCCTCAATCTCCCGAATTAACAACACGTTATTTTACATTCAAATATTTTTATGCAATAATGACTTTAGATACATGCATAATTAGGGCTGTAAATTTTATCCGAATGTCTGACGTCCGTTCGTCTCCGTGACCGAAATACGTCTGTCCGAATCCGTTCGATTTTCATTTAGGACACGGGTTAGGACAATAAAATTTGTATGAGAAAAAAATCATGTCCGGTCCGAGCTCATCCGAATTTGTCCGAATTACTTGTAATTCGGCGTATAGTTGAGAGAAAATGTAGTAAAATGTACAAAATGTGATATAAATAGCCATGTCCGACCGAGACCGATCGTGTCCTTGTCCGAAAAACATATGTCTGTGTCCGACTGATTTTATTTAGGACAACGAAATTTGTCCGAGAAAAAATTTGGTCCGGTCCGTGTTCGGTCCGATTTTTTTAGTACAGAAACTGAATACACCTCCGTCCGGTGCAACCAATTTACACCCCTATGCAGAACGCCTGTTGTAAGAGTAATAATTTTTTTACTGAAGCTAGTATGGGGAGACCAATAAAAGCTGAACAAAGTAATGTAATATTAGAGTTGAAGTGATCAAAGCATCGATGGAGGAGAAAAGCAAACAAGTTGAAGAACAAAAGAGGAGCAATAGCAATAAAGAAGCTTTACTTGCTGCTATCAAAGATCTTCATAAAAAAAATGAGTTGGTTGCACAGATGGAAGAGAATTAATTAGAAAGTTCGACAAAAGTTGGAGAACTAAATCATGTAAATAATGATCTTATTTGCAACAAATAATTGTGCAGCATTATTATCATGCAACATATGATACTATGTGCACCTAGGCTTTTAGTTTGAATAGACAAGCTAGTGCGAAAATAATAATATAATATCAAGGGAAATTCTATAGAGACACAAAATTTTAACACAAATTGTGACACAATTGATTTGCACCATTGGATCACCCCATGAATTACACCTCTCGATGTAAAGACAAAAAGATCCAACGGTTGAGGCTCTGTGTCTCTCTCTTTGTGCCTAATTTTGTGTTCAAATAGTCGGCCCCTAATATCATAATCCCTTCACCACTAAGTATTTTTGGTAGTTGCCCTGAAATATTGAGAAAATAATAATAATAGTAAGATATTGGTTCCAAACCTTAACAATGACGATGATTCATAACAAAATAGAATAAACGCTAACCTACAATAAAGAATTAATCAAGTGTATTTTCTTATAGATGCTGCTGAAGTTATCATTATATATTTGAAAAATATTATACATTTATGTAAGATAAGAAGTTGGTATTCGGTATTTTCCACAGAAAAATAACATAACTTCATAATCTAGCAACAAGTAGTTGAATGAGTTCAACGCAAAGTTACAGTTTCTTGGTAAGATGGAGAAAGATAAAATCATAAGGTTGTACTGAGTTCAGAGGCAAGCTTGAATTTGAACATTAATTTTAATATGTCACATGCCAAAAGGATGATAGTGGAAAATTATTTGGCATCCTACGAAGATGACTTATTAATATGATAGTAGTGGAGATGTGTACTTCTTTATCATCTATTATCATAATCCATGTTTCTTAAAATCTAAAATTAAAAAAATGGAGTTGTTGAAAATTGTAAAGAGTAAAAGATTTTACAGATATTGTAGTTTACTCCCTTCTTGATTCAAAAAGAACTACATGCATAAAATTTCCCTCCCACAAAATCACTTGGCCACTGCTAAATTTTGATTGATTTTGTGGTCTCTTTAGAATATATTATAATAAAGGGTTCTGACAATCAACAACTTAACTACTAAAACCTCATTTGTGAACTCAACTTGTTACTGCAAAACATTTCTTTCATAAGGTAGGTTGTGTAAATTGTCTGGCAAATTCACTCATAAGACTACTACCGGGAAGAAAAATGCAATGAACTCTTTGATATATTAACATGTTTTTCCTTATAAGTTCGTGTTTGTAACAATGTAGTTTAGCGTGCTTCCATGCAAATAGATTTGACTTTGAGGGTCTATCAGGACACTACAAGAAATGCTGAAATTGGTTACGGACCATAGCGACGGCAAAAAAGTGGCCCTCGCTAGCCGTCGCCAGCCATGAATATAACCGCGACGCTACAGGAAGAAATAACATTCACGAGCGCCCCCCCCCCCCAAAACAAAACCCACGATCAAAACCCTCCCAGACCCGTCACCCCCGCCGCCGTCGCCAGCCGACACCCGTCGCCGCCTATCTGATTCTTCCACGTGTCTCCTTCCCCCTCCGGCCTTCTCAAGCCCTCTCCATTCTTCCAAACCAATTTCTCTCTCTCTAAGGTATGAATTCTAACCTAATTTCATGAATTAATTATTTAATAATGATATAAATGTATGTGTTAGTTGATTATACAATGGTTGCTGAATTAATGTAGTTGATTTAGTAATGATTTAGAAATGATTGGAACCCTAAATTGTTGATTTAGTTGTTTATCGGTGTGAGGTTTGATTTTGTGTTAATGTGTGTGTTAATGAACCGTTATTTTGTGCGTATGTAATTATTGGATATGAGATTGGTGTACATGTTGTTGGATATAGCTAGTTAAAAACGATGGTTGTGAAATTGTTGGGTTGTAGACGGGGCTTGAAAATGAATTGTGTTGTGGAAATTATTGGAATGGAATGACTATGTATGGCGCAAGTAGGATTGTGGTTGATGGTTTATTTTGGTTGAAACCAAATAGGATTAGTTTGTGGAAAAAAATTCGTCTGCGTACGAAATAGATTATTGAAATCCCCCTTGTCAAAAGCAGCGAGGCTTTAAGGTAGCGCGTAGAGCCGTACATCAGGACGGTGCCGGTTCTAATTACCCTGCCATTATGCTGCCGAAATTTTCAAAAATATTCATGTGTTTGAATTATTTTCATATGTGATAATTTATTCATTATAGAAATAAATTGCTTAGATAATAAAAATCACATTTATATTATGTATGAACCATTAAAAATATTCATGTGTTGAATAAATTCTTTGAACATCGAAAATCACATTTTTATTATATGTATGAAACACTAAAAATCTTCATGTGTTGAATAAATTCTGTAACACCCCGCACCCGCTACGGTCACTCACTAAGGGAATGCCATAACATCGGTGGAGTATTTTAAGTGAATATAGAACAGAAAAATTACAACAAGACAGATATAAGTAATACTTGAGAATTTAAAACATCATTTCATTTCAGCGGAAAGTAAAACATGTTTGGTTACACCAAAACCATAAATAAGAGTCAAGTACATAATATCCATCCTGATAAAAATGAAAGTACATAATCCCACTACATAACCTAACAGCCATAATAGAAAAGATAAACTGAGCTTTACATCCACGGTCCAAGCTCCAAAAGATAGATTAAGCAGTCTGATCAAAGCCCACTAGTGCTAGGCCCACTCTGAAAACCTGAGGGTTGGGAAAAAGATAAAGAAACAACGGGGTCAGACATAAGTCTGAGTGAGTCCTATAACCCTAACAATACAATCATTAAAGTAATTAGGGTATGATATAAACAAGGTACGGTATCTCTGGGGATAATGACTACACTAAGTAGCCAACTAAACACATGATGTACTAAGATAACCGAAAAGACGCATTTATCCACCCAAGGATAATTACTGGATTACACCACCCCAGATCTACCCACCCAAGGGTAATTCCTACACTGCACCACACCAGTCATTCCTAACTTAAAGGTTGATCCCACCCCTGGACTTATAAAATTAACTTAATAGTTCTCGCGTACCCCTAGGTGACTAAGTAGACGCCACGGGGCCCTACAATCCACTAGGTGTACACACTACTCCCCATTCGATCGGCTCCCTAACGTAGATACCCGTGCTGGCCCCACCGTGGGGTGTACCATTCCCCAACGTGGCAACCTGATAAAACTAACGGTGCACGGCTTATATCTACACGATGCAACAACGTCTTATTTACCAGCCCGGGTCCACACACGCATATGAAACCCGTTGGTCATGCGTTGCCACCGCTAACCCACTTTGGCCTCTTATAGTCAAGCCCAATATGCGTGTCCCGTCACTCGACTAGAGTCGAGCCCACTAAGATACGTTTGGGATATTGGTTGAAATGGGCCCCCACAAGCTATCACCTAAGCTTGTTATTTTATCTAGTGTATCCCACTTAACCCCTGTTATAATCATGCCCACCTACATGTTAAGGTTTGGTTAAGTCATCTAATCATATATCAATTGCCACTTAAGGCACCCACTAGATTTCCACATGCCACCCAAAGCACTTACTTAACCCTTTACCCATGTTTAATTACATGTTCCTCTTTGGTTAAGTATTCTAATCGTATTTTCTATTGCCACCCAAGGCAACCCACTAGATTTCCACATGCCACCCAAGGCACCCACTTAACCCCTCATGTCCCTCTACATGCTAATATGGTTAAGTGTTTCTTAATTAATTAAGATCATGACCTCATAAAGACCTCTCACATTAGACCATCTTTTATGACTGCTGGATATGCCGGTTGGTTCCGGGCAGACTTCTGTCATAAAAAGGTCTAACCTCGTGTCTTTACTTTAATCATGTATTTAATTTATGACTAAGACCTCTCACATTGGGCCAATCATTTGTAGCTGCTGGATGGCCGGTCGGTTCCGGGCAGACTTCCGCTACAAAAGGGTCCAACCTCGTGTCTTAGTTGATTAATTACACCTAATTAATCACCCCCATAATTTGAATTAATTATGCCTAATTAATTACACATTTTTAAGAATATGGGTAGACCTAACTCAATAGGTAAATTCCCAATTCCATAGTATGGGTAGACCTAACTTAATAGGTAAATTCCCAACTCCATAATATGGGTAGACCAAACTTAATAGGTAAATTCCCAATTACGTCCATTTAATTTGTGGTATGATTAATCATACCCATTTCACATCATTTTATTAACATGCATATTAACCCCATCGTTCCCCACGTAGTTCGTTCTCATAACACGACATAATAAAGGGAAGATTCATCACAAAGGTCATGGGTTTAGCCAACATAGCATGTAACTTTATCATGGGTTCAAAAGGTGTCAACTTGCATATATGAACATACATTAAACCCAACTAGTATTTAACCCAAACTTGCATTATGCATATCATAAAAGAGACAACTTGCATATGAACTTGCACATAAACTTGCATATGAACTTGCATCATAACTTGCATATGAACTTGCATCATAACTTGCATATGAACATGTATCATAACTTGCATATGAACTTGCATCATAACTTGCATATGAACTTGCATCATAACTTGCATATGAACTTGCATCATAACTTGCATATGAACATGTATCATAACTTGCATCATAACTTGCATATGAATATGTATCATAACTTGCATATGAACTTGCATAACATGGCATACTTAGAGACAAACTTGCATATATTATGCATATCATAAAAAGAGACAAACTTGCATAAAACCAAACACTTAGCATGCATAAAACCAAATACTTAGCATGCATAAAACCACATACATAGCATGCATAAAACCAAATACTTAGCATGCATAAAACCAAATACATAACTTGCATAACATGTTACATATAGACTTGCATATAATCTCCCATATAGCTTGCATAACATGTTACATATGAATCAATGTTCAACATAGTGTTTTGCATCATAAAACATAGCATTAAACTTGCATATAGCACACAACATACACTATACTAAACTTGCATAAACACATTGATTCCACAAACATAGCCATATCTTATCATATCCTATCATAATCAATTTAACAATTGATTGTTAAGTCTATAGAAACTCACCACTAAACTCCAATAAGCAAACCCTTGCCACAAATCACCCAAAAACTCTAGCCTTGAACATAAAGCTTGCAACTTGATGATGAATGCAAGCCAATGATCACTCATACAACTCAAAGATGCTTGTATGCACATGAAAGCCTTCATAGAAATAGTTTAGAAATAGGATGGAGGCTAGGGTTTTGAGTGGAGGCCATGATCATAGAAAATTTTGGCATAGTTTAGTTAGGAGATAGGATTATGACCATTTAGGGCTAGCTTAGGGTCTTATTTATAGGATTAGGCAAGTGTTTTAGGCCATTAGATTAACCCTAAATTAGATTAGGGCCATCCGATCTCGGAAGCTTCCAGAAACCAGCCCCAAAACACAGCCTAAACCCTAAAATGGTGCACCAGGCCAGCCAGAAAGCTGTGCAGGTTTCTGGCTCGACACGGGCGCACTTCCCAAGTGCGCCAGTGTAAAAATGTGTTGGCGCACTTCACAAGTGCGCCAGTGCATTTTTGTGTTGGCGCACTTCACAAGTGCGCCAGTGCATTCTGGCTAGTTTTTCAGTTTTTCTGCCGAACTTCGTTCGTCCATATCTTCTTCATACGGACTCCGATTTTCGAAAACTCAGACTCTATTTTGCGTATTTTTCCGAGACGAACGCAATGGTGCAACCCGTTTCCCTTAATTCCCACATCTGGGATTAGTTATTCTTTAATTTGTGAATTTTAGCATTAACCGAAATTCGGGGTGTTACATTCTCCCCTCCTTAAAGGATTTCGTCCCTGAAATCTCTAAGCTAAGGAGAATGCATATCCTACCATCCAAACAACCATCTACTCAATCCATCAAACACGGGTATCCATTGTCCTTAAAACAGTTTCTAATGATGTATGAGCATATGCAAAAAGTGTGTGTATATGTTCCCTATCTAATGTATGAACATATGCAAACCATGATAGTGCCATGCATCCATTATGTATGCGAGAGAACCCTATCGACACATACAATATCTACATGAGTGCACAATCATTCACCAAAATGCATCATCCATATGATAACACAATCATTATACATCCATAAATATAGCTTCCTACACATAATTTTATGCAATATGCCATATGAAGTGATTGAGCCGATCTAGTGTCTAGAGTGTGTGTATATGCATCCACGAGCAACCACTAGCAACCACTTGCATCCACACGCATCCATCAAACATAACATGTCTCAAACACATGTTTCAACCATAGATTTACCCTATCTAAAGGTCATAGGTACTAGCGAGAGGATATACTAAAGATAAGATAAGTACTGGACAAGCGATAAAGGAGAAGTTAAAAGACATACTCTCAAAAAGAAATGGGTACAAAGAACGCATCTTCGCTTCCGTCTCCCAAGTAGCATTGCTTTCGTCATCTCCCCATTGCACTTTAACTAGCTGAACTTCTCTGTTCCTCAACTTCCTAGTTTCTGACCCAAGGATGCGAGAAGGAGCTCGTCGAATCGTCGCATCACGCTCTACCTCTACATCTCTAAGCAAGCTCGGCCCTACCACCTCTGCGGTCTCATGTAAGCACTTCCTCAAATGTGATACATGGAATACATCATGAACACCACTAAGTCTGTCGGGCAACTCCACCCTATATGCCATCCGTTCAATCCTTTCCTTAATAGGAAACGGCCCAACAAACCTCGGTGCTAACTTCCCAACGGACCCAAAGCGAACAACATTTCTCAACGGAGGTAATTTGACAAAAACCATGTCCCCAACTTCAAACTCAAGATCCGTCCTTCTCCGATCCGCATAAGATTTCTGTCTATCTTGCGCTGCCTTCAACCTTCTTCGAATCAAATCAATCTTCTCTGAAGTCTCTCTAACCATATCTGGCCCAAACAAGATCTTATCCGTAGATTCCCACCAACATGTAGGAGATCGACAAGGCCTTCCATAAAGAGCTTCGAAAGGTGCCATGCCAATACTAGACTGAAAGCTGTTATTGTATGCGAACTCCACCAAAGGAAGATGTTCTTCCCATGTACCTCCAAAATCCAAGATACAAAGCCTCAAGAGATCTTCTAAGATACGGTTCACCCTCTCGGTCTGACCGTCCGTCTGAGGATGATATGCGGTGCTCAAACACAACTGAGTCCCTACCGCCTCTTGCAAACTTCTCCAAAACTCACTAGTGAAGATAGGATCTCGATCACTCACAATGCTGGATGGTACGCCATGCAATCTAACAATCTCTCTAACATAGACTGATGCAAGCCATGGAGCGGTCCTCTTACTCTTCACGGGTATAAAATGGGCACTCTTGGTAAGTCTGTCTACCACAACCCAAATTCCCGTATTGCCCTTCCTCGATCTCGGTAACCCATCGATGAAATTCATCGAGACACTATCCCACTTCCATTGCGGAACTTCCAATGGGTGTAGCAACCCACCGGGTTTCCTTTGCTCCGCTTTAACTTGTTGGCACACAAAGCATCTAGCCACATACTCGGCCACATCTTTCTTCATACCGGCCCAGAAGAAAACTCTCTTCATGTCTTGGTACATTTTGTCTCCACCGGGATGAATAGCCATTCTTGAACGATGTGCATCATCCAAAATAGCCTTCTTCAAACCCTCATCTTGCGGTACACAAAGTCTACCGTCTCTATGCAACCATCCCCTATCATCTATGGTGTATCTACCCAAATGGCTGGACGACTCCCCCCTTATAAGCTTCTTTACCAACTCAACCAACTGTGGGTCGTCTCGCTGAGCCTCGCCAATCCGCCCCAAAAGAGCAGGCCTAACCTCCAAGGAGGCTAGCAAACCGGGTACAAAGTCAACGGAAGGTCTAAAGTCAAACATAGAATTAAACTCCAAACTTCGCCATTCCACGAACAATGGACTCAAAGACAGCCTTTTTCTGCTTAAGGCGTCTGCCACCACGTTACCCTTGCCAGGGGTATACGCTATCTCAAACTCATAGGATGCTAAGAATTCCATCCACCTTTGTTGTCTTAAGACAATGCGCTCAAAGAGTCTCCAACACTTCCCTAAGATGTAGGGCATGCTTTTCTCCACTTCTAGAGAAAATCAGGATATTCTCCCATGCAAAATCGTCACAACTATCCATCTCTCACGCAGACCACCCTAGTCGAACTCGACATCCCCCAAATGCAAGCCCCAAAGGCCTAAACCAATATCAGAAAAACACCCAAGGGATACCTCCTTCGAATTCAGACGACCTACGTGAGATGATACTAGTAAAAACGGCTAAGTAATTAAGCCCTTGTCCAACTCTGGATGTCCTTGCCAGTCTCGCTCCAAAACCACCGTTTATCCCATAACGGGCTTTGCTCAACCTATTGAGCACATACGAAAACTTATTTCGCTCCTAGAAAAGACCAAGATGTCATCCACCAAGATCATCACGAACTTATTTAGGTACTCCCTGAACACCCTTCTCATCAAATCAACAAAGTATGCGGAGGCGTTCGTCTAACCGAATGGCATCACCAGCCACTCATAAAACCATCCGGAGTCCTAAAGGCAATCTTCTCTATACTATCCTCAGCCACTCTCAACTGACGAAACCCCGTGGCTGAGTCCAACTTGCGAAAATACTGAGGCGCCAACCAACTGATTAAAGAGATCATCAATCCTCGGCAATGGGTGTCTATTCTTCTTTGTGAGTTTATTTAGTTCTCTTTAGCCTACACAAAGTCTGAGGGACCCATCCGCCTTCGTAGCAAAAACTACTGGAGCACCCCACTCCGATATACTTTGTCTTATGGACCCCTTCTCAAGCAACTCCCCTACTTGCTTATGGAGTTCCCTCCTCTCGCGAGGAGCCATGTGGCGCACTGGTAAAGATACAGGTTTAGCATTGTCTACCAGATATATTCGGAAGTCAATCTCCCGCTCCGGAGGTAAGCCCTTCACCTCCTCAAACACATCCGAGTATTCCCGGACCACTCTAACAGATCGCAAACTCTCGACCGACGTGTCAAGCGATTCTAGATAACTTAGCATAACAGATTCCATGGGATTACAAGAGATCTCGAGAGTGTTACCCAAGCGGGTCATAAGCCTAACAACTCTCCCTTCAAAATCAAGAACGGCACCCCTACTGGATAACCAGTCCATGCCCAAACTAACCCATAGCCCGTGAAGCCCAAAAAGCATCACATCTAAACTCAACGCTAAGTATAGAAACTTTCAAACCCAAACACATCATGGAGCCCCAATTGGGTTTGAAATATCATCTACCAAACTGGTGTCTAAGTGCAGTGACTCAACTAACAATGATGAGATAAACGAACTCGATGCGTCAGAATCTAATAAAGTTCGAACCGGATAATAAAGAAATCCAAATTCCAACCTAGACGGTCCTATCCCCATCTGGTACACTAGCCGCAAGGGAATACAACTACCCTCCAGGAGATTCCATACCTTGCCCATGCCCCTTTGGACAATCCTAATACGGTGTCCCATTCCTCCAAAAGGATAACTACTCGCCTTCTTCTTCCCATTCTCCACTCGTAACCTCCCACCAATGAGGTTTCATCCTTCATTAACCAAACAACTATTTGAGCCTTCCTCCCATCGTCTATCCAATAGATACCTACCAGTCCTCCTCCTTCTTGAACCAACTTCTAATCCGACTAATGTCTAAGTCCCTTGAAGTGGTTTTCCGTTCTTATCTATCTTAGAAAGGTCATCTATACGCGGAGGGGAAACTCAAAACGAGAGAGGAAGAGATTCAAAATGGAGAATTCGAAAGATATAGATATGGCTATTGGGGATTATGCTTTTCTTTCAAAAACTTTTCTCTTAAAAGACATGTTTTTGAAAATACTCCTTTCAAAAATATTCTTAGAAAATAGTTTTTCTAAAAATTTTATCTGTTCTGGTAACCTTAAGCTCTGATACCACGTGTAACACCCCACACCCGCTACGGTCACTCTCTAAGGGAATGCCATAACATCGGTGGAGTATTTTAAGTGAATATAGAACAGAAAAATTACAACAAGACAGATATAAGTAATACTTGAGAATTTAAAACATCATTTCATTTCAGCGGAAAGTAAAACATGTTTGGTTACACCAAAACCATAAATAAGAGTCAAGTACATAATATCCATCATGATAAAAATGAAAGTACATAATCCCACTACATAACCTAATAGCCATAATAGAAAAGATAAACTGAGCTTTACATCCACGGTCCAAGCTCCAAAAGATAGATAAAGCAGTCTGATCAAAGCCCACTAGTGCTAGGCCCACTCTGAAAACCTGAGGGTTGGGAAAAAGATAAAGAAACAACGGGGTCAGACATAAGTCTGAGTGAGTCCTATAACCCTAACAATACAATCATTAAAGTAATTAGGGTATGATATAAACAAGGTACGGTACCTCTGGGGATAATGACTACACTAAGTAGCCAACTAAACACAGGATGTACTAAGATAACCGAAAAGACGCATTTATCCACCCAAGGATAATTACTGGATTACACCACCCCAGATCTACCCACCCAAGGGTAATTCCTACACTGCACCACACCAGTCATTCCTAACTTAAAGGTTGATCCCACCCCTGGACTTATAAAATTAACTTAATAGTTCTCGCGTACCCCTAGGTGACTAAGTAGACGCCACGGGGCCCTACAATCCACTAGGTGTACACACTACTCCCCATTCGATCGGCTCCCTAACGTAGATACCCGTGTTGGCCCCACCGTGGGGTGTACCATTCCCCAACGTGGCAACCTGATAAAACAAACGGTGCACGGCTTATATCTACACGATGCAACAACGTCTTATTTACCAGCCCGGGTCCACACACGCATATGAAACCCGTTGGTCATGCGTTGCCACCGCTAACCCACTTTGGCCTCTTATAGTCAAGCCCAATATGCGTGTCCCATCACTCGACTAGAGTCGAGCCCACTAAGATACGTTTGGGATATTGGTTGAAATGGGCCCCCACAAGCTATCACCTAAGCTTGTTATTTTATCTAGTGTATCCCACTTAACCCCTGTTATAATCATGCCCACCTACATGTTAAGGTTTGGTTAAGTCATCTAATCATATATCAATTGCCACTTAAGGCACCCACTAGATTTCCACATGCCACCCAAAGCACTTACTTAACCCTTTACCCATGTTTAATTACATGTTCCTCTTTGGTTAAGTATTCTAATCGTATTTTCTATTGCCACCCAAGGCAACCCACTAGATTTCCACATGCCACCCAAGGCACCCACTTAACCCCTCATGTCCCTCTACATGCTAATATGGTTAAGTGTTTCTTAATTAATTAAGATCATGACCTCATAAAGACCTCTCACATTAGACCATCTTTTATGACTACTGGATATGCCGGTTGGTTCCGGGCAGACTTCTGTCATAAAAAGGTCTAACCTCGTGTCTTTACTTTAATCACGTATTTAATTTATGACTAAGACCTCTCACATTGGGCCAATCATTTGTAGCTGCTGGATGGCCGGTCGGTTCCGGGCAGACTTCCGCTACAAAAGGGTCCAACCTCGTGTCTTAGTTGATTAATTACACCTAATTAATCACCCCCATAATTTGAATTAATTATGCCTAATTAATTACACATTTTTAAGAATATGGGTAGACCTAACTCAATAGGTAAATTCCCAATTCCATAGTATGGGTAGACCTAACTTAATAGGTAAATTCCCAACTCCATAATATGGGTAGACCTAACTTAATAGGTAAATTCCCAATTACGTCCATTTAATTTGTGGTATGATTAATCATACCCATTTCACATCATTTTATTAACATGCATATTAACCCCATCGTTCCCCACGTAGTTCGTTCTCATAACACGACATAATAAAGGGAAGATTCATCACAAAGGTCATGGGTTTAGCCAACATAGCATGTAACTTTATCATGGGTTCAAAAGGTGTCAACTTGCATATATGAACATACATTAAACCCAACTAGTATTTAACCCAAACTTGCATTATGCATATCATAAAAGAGACAACTTGCATATGAACTTGCACATAAACTTGCATATGAACTTGCATCATAACTTGCATATGAACTTGCATCATAACTTGCATATGAACATGTATCATAACTTGCATATGAACTTGCATCATAACTTGCATATGAACTTGCATATGAACTTGCATCATAACTTGCATATGAACATGCATCATAACTTGCATATGAACTTGCATCATAACTTGCATATGAATATGTATCATAACTTGCATATGAACTTGCATAACATGCCATACTTAGAGACAAACTTGCATATATTATGCATATCATAAAAAGAGACAAACTTGCATAAAACCAAACACTTAGCATGCATAAAACCAAATACTTAGCATGCATAAAACCACATACATAACATGCATAAAACCAAATACTTAGCATGCATAAAACCAAATACATAATTTGCATAACATGTTACATATAGACTTGCATATAATCTCCCATATAGCTTGCATAACATGTTACATATGAATTAATGTTCAACATAGTGTTTTGCATCATAAAACATAGCATTAAACTTGCATATAGCACACAACATACACTATACTAAACTTGCATAAACACATTGATTCCACAAACATAGCCATATCTTATCATATCCTATCATAATCAATTTAACAATTGATTGTTAAGTCTATAGAAACTCACCACTAAACTCCAATAAGCAAACCCTTGCCACAAATCACCCAAAAACTCTAGCCTTGAACATAAAGCTTGCAACTTGATGATGAATGCAAGCCAATGATCACTCATACAACTCAAAGATGCTTGTATGCACATGAAAGCCTTTATAGAAATAGTTTAGAAATAGGATGGAGGCTAGGGTTTTGAGTGGAGGTCATGATCATAGAAAATTTTGGCATAGTTTAGTTAGGAGATAGGATTATGACCATTTAGGGCTAGCTTAGGGTCTTTTTTATAGGATTAGGCAAGTGTTTTAGGCCATTAGATTAACCCTAAATTAGATTAGGGTCATCCGATCCCGGAAGCTTCCAGAAACCAGCCCCAAAACACAGCCTAAACCCTAAAATGGTGCACCAGGCCAGCCAGAAAGCTGTGCAGGTTTCTGGCTCGACACGGGCGCACTTCCCAAGTGCGCCAGTGTAAAAATGTGTTGGCGCACTTCACAAGTGCACCAGTGCATTTTTGTGTTGGCGCACTTCACAAGTGCGCCAGTGCATTCTGGCTAGTTTTTCGGTTTTTCTGCCTAACTTCGTTCGTCCATATCTTCTTCATATGGACTCCGATTTTCGAAAACTCAGACTCTATTTTGCGTATTTTTCCGAGACGAACGCAATGGTGCAACCCGTTTCCCCTAATTCCCACATCTGGGATTAGTTATTCTTTAATTTGTGAATTTTAGCATTAACCGAAATTCGGGGTGTTACAAATTCTTTGAACAATAAAAATCACATTTTTAATGTATGTATGAACCATTAAAAATATTCATGCGTTGAATAAATTCTTTGAACAATATATTTATGTGTTATCGAAATCAGTGACATATATTTTTGAATCAGGAAAAATGTCCAATTATTACATTGATCATCGTTGGATGTATGAAGTTAGAATTGGAATGAAAGGCTCAGTGAAAGAAGATTTCTATAATGGTGTAAATGAATTTGTAAGATTTGCAGTATCTAATAATCGAAATTACGAGGAGCTTCGTTGTCCGTGTAGTAAGTGTAAACTGATGAGGTTTCATAAACCAGACATCGTTAAAGTACATTTGTACAAATCAGGTTTTGTGCCAAATTATTATTTATTGGATCGTCATGGAGAACTTGTTGCACCTACAGTAAATCCTATAGCGTCGGAGGTCGAATTAGTTATCACGAATCCAATAGAAGATATGGTGGAAGATGCAGCACGGTCAATGTTCCCTATCGCTTATGTTGACGGCGATGACATCAATATTGAAGAAGAAACGAACACGGAAGCCAGAAAAATATATGATTTATTGGCTTCAGCTAAGCGGACATTGTGGAATGGTTGTGAAAGTGGAACTGAATTATCAGTAACCGCTGAGTACATCACCATGAAATCAAAATTTAACCTTACAGAAGCTGCATTTACAGCGGTTGTACAAGCTACGAAAAGACATGCCACCCGATAATCTGATGTGCGATAGTCAATACAAAGTGAAAACACTAATGTCGGCTTTTGGTTTGCCATACCAAAAAATAGATACTTGTGTTAAAGGTTGCATGTTGTATTGGAAAGATGATATTAATCTTAGAAACTGTAAGAAATGTGGTGGGGAAAGGTATAAACCTAGAAAAAAGAAAGGTAAGGAAGTTTCGTATACAAGAATGCATTATTTACCAATCATCCCTAGACTACAACGGTTATATGCATCCTCAGTCACTGCATGTCATATGCGATGGCATAGTGACAGAACACAAGAAGATGGAACTTTGACACATCCATCAGATGGAGAAGCATGGAAACATTTTGATAGGACGTATCCAACATTTGCCGCAGAGAGTCGTAACGGCAGACTTGGTTTATGTACAGATGGTAGTAAATATTCATCTTGGCCTATTATCATTACTCCTTATAATTTACCTCCGTGGATGTGTATGAAAACTCCATATATGTTTCTCACTGTTGTCGTTCCTGGTCCTAATGATCCAAAACAAGGCATCGATGTTTATCTATAGCCATTAATCGAAGAGTTGAAAAAACTATGGGATGATGGAGTTGAAACCTACAACATTTCAAAAAAAAAAAAGAATTTTCGTATGTTCGCTTGTTTGTTATGGACGATTAGTGATTTCCCTGCATATGGGATGCTTTCAGGTTGGAGTACCGCCGGTCGTCTATCTTGTCCGTTATGCATGGAAGAATCACAAGCATTTTTCTTACGGTATGGAAGGAAGCATTCGTGGTATGATTGTCACCGTTTTTTTCTGCATACCAATCATACTTTTAGAAGAGATAAAAAACTTTAAAGCTAACAGCGGAATGACGTTGCAAGCACCCAAAATTTGGACAAGTGAAGAAATATACGATATTGTAAAGGATTATCCGAAGATCCATGAGACTGGAGAGCAGACAGAAATTCCGGGTAAATCTGACATTCATAATTGGTGTAAACAAAGCATATTCTGGGAGCTACCTTATTGGAAAGATCTCAAACTTCGACATAATATCGACGTTATGCACAATGAAAAAAATGTATTTGATAACGTGTTTAATACTGTTTTGAATGTCAAAGGAAAAACAAAGGACGATATATATTCGAGATGTGACATAGAAGAATATTGTAAACGTCCAGAACTTCATATAAAGCCTAATGACAATAAAAAAACCCAAAGCGTGCTATGGACTAGACAACAAACAAATAAAACGTGTACTGAAATGGGTTAAGGGACTGAAATGTCCGGATGGGATTTCTTCTAATCTTCGTAGATGTGTTGACTATAAAAACAATAAACTGAGAGGGATGAAAAGTCATGATTGTCATATCATGATGGAATATTTATTACCAGTGGTGTTCAAAGAATTATTGCCTGTAAAAGTGTGGGGTGTTTTAACAGAGTTAAGCTTATTCTATAAACAGCTTTGTTCGGCAACGTTAAAAATTGATCGTCTCCATAAACTTGAAGTAGAAATCCCGATATTGATTTGCAAATTAGAGAAAATCTTCCCTCCGGGATTTTTTAATGTAATGGAGCATTTACCTATTCATCTTCCATCCGAAGCTATTCTTCGAGGTCCAGTGCAGTATGGATGGATGTATCCTTTTGAAAGGTAAAATTTATGCTTACAATTCAAAGTGACATTAGTGCATATAAATTGAATTAATTTTATTTTAGGTATACGAATCATCTGAAGAAAAAAGTACGTCAAAAAGCACGAGTTGAAGGTTCGATTTGCAAATCTTATCTTGAAGAAGAAGCTTCGTTCTTTTTTTCTCATTACTTCAGTGATCATGTGAACCTATCATTTGTAAGTGGTCCTCGTAATGATGAAACCGTGGAACCCAATTTTTGTCCGACAATGTTATATGTTATTAGACAACAAGGTCGATCTTTTGGAAAATGTGTAGAAATATGGTTAGATGATAGAGATCACCATGTAGCACACACATATATTCTTCTAAATTGTGCTGAAGTTGCACCATTTGTTAAGTACTAAATTTTTAACTTTATTACAGTTATGTGTACATAAATTGTTTGCTAGTAATAAAATCATTTATATTTGTAGTATTTACGAATCAGAAAATCCAAATGGCGATCTCAGTAAAGATTTTGCTAAATGGTTCTCGAAGTACGTTTTTGATCCAATAAACTACGTCAATGACGAGGGTTTGCAACATCTTGCGCTTGGACCAAAAAGAAATGTTAAGACTTATCTAATATTCTTCGTCAATGGATTTAAATTCAACACCAAAGACCATGGTACTGACAGATTAACATATAACAGTGGTGTATTGTCAAAGGTAGTGATGATCCCGAAGAGCATATAAAAGAATTTTATGGCGTCTTGACACAGATTTTAGAGTTGACGTATTATGTACAACCCATTAAAAAGTTGTTCTATTCAAGTGCAACTGGTTCAGCAATGTTCTTGGTACTGGAATCAACGTGCATAAAGATTACAAGCTTATAGAAATAAAGCACACATCGCATTACCATAAGTATGATCCTTTTGTATTGGCAAAGCAAGCATTACAAGTTTACTTTGCTCCGTATCCGTCCTTAAAAAGAGATAAAGCAGATTGGTCTGCTGTAATTAAAACAAAGGCAAGATTTACCTTTGAAGGAATTGTTATTCCAGACGATGCAGCGTATCAAACGGATGCAAATCAAAACGATGAAATAATAATTGCTAATGATGTTTATTTAGAGTCTTTAAACGATGAATCAAATGAATTAATAGAAGCTTTTGAGAGTACAGAGGACAACGATATAGAGTATGAGACCGAGACTGAATCAGAAAATGAAGAAGAATAATATTATTTGTATCGCTATGTTGTGAACTTATATGATGTGCTATGTTGTGAACTTATATGATGTGCTATTTTGTGAACTTATGTGATGTACTATTTTGTGAACTTATATATGATGTGCTACGGTTATTTATTAGCTGGTTCTTCTTCTTTTATGTAAACGGGTCTTGTAGTTACATTTGATAATATATGTTGTATGAGTTTATTTGATAATGGATGCGCATAATGATGTATGAGTTATTATTATACAAAATAATCTGTTTGTGACAGATATGCCTCCTAGACGCCGACCTACCCATAGTTCAGAGGCAGGTGCGAGCGGTACAGCACCGGATACACGTCCGGTCGTAGAGCTCGTGCCCAAGTCCGTAGGGAAAATTTTTAATTTCGTAAATGCTTAGTATTCGAAAGTTATTAAATGCTAACATCGTATTTTCTGCAGGGGGTTCGATATTATTCCAGGAGAGCTTGTTTTACGTGTGTCTAGACAAGCATATGTCGCTACATGGACAGAGGCGTGGCCTCACTGGGACGATATTCCTATGCAGATTAGGAATGTCATCCTCGTGGAGGTTCTTGTAAGTATAAATATATTTCTCATTTGCAAAATTATATAAAATATGTAATACAATTTGTTTGTTAATTTATAGTGTTCTGTACTTGTTCGGGATGAAGATATGGATGTTTTCCTCACCGCATGGAACCAGAAGATGAGGAAAAATTATTCAGGCAATGTATACAAAGCAAAAAAAGCGAAAAAGAGGCCTCAGTGGTTGAGCGAGGAGATCTACGCCGATTTCCAGAAACTGTGGGCCACAGAAGCTGCGAGGGTAAATTAATTAAGCTTGTTTTAAAATTTTATTTTGTATATCCATCAATTAATCATATAATTAAATATACAGGAGCTTTCAGAGCGAAATAGAGCAAACAGGCTCAAAAATCCTGCTTTGCATCGGGCGGGATCTAAGTCCTTCTAGCATCGTCGCGAATTGGTACGAACGATAAATTACATTTACAAATAGTTCTAAACTTTTTAAATCATATTGATTCATTCCAAATATATATTTTATCATTTCAGATGTCGACGCTCCAACGGGAGCCTACATTTGCTGAGGTATTTACACAGACTCATGCGGTCGAGCGAACAGATGAGGAGGGTAACACCTCATATACCTGGTCAGACCCTAAGTCCTGCGAAACGATGGTTAGCATTTGTAATAATTTGTATTTCACATTGTTAATTTGAATTGAGTATTTATTGTATTCCATAATTGTCCGCTATTGCAGGACAAATACAGGGCGGCCTTAGATGCTCGAGCGACACAGTTAGGTCAAGAGCCGGACATGGAGGAGTGCAATCGCATCTGGAACAAAATCATCGACCCACCTACCAGGAGTAGACGCTACGGCTTCGGAAACATAGAGGTAAAGCGTTTTATTAAAGCGTCTTATATCGACAACTCTATTACAATAATTGTATAAAGCATGTAAAGTGTATAAATAAACTTTTGACAATGGTTTCTAACTTTTTTAATATAATTACAGATAGCGGGCACTCGGGCCTCTTATACGAGACGTCAGGATGAGGAGGAGATCAACATGCTTCGACAACAGGTTGCAGCCTTAGAAGATTTTCAGAAGAACAGGCTCGAGACCGTGCTGGATGCGCGGATTGCTGCATATCTTCAGGCCATGGTGTGATGCCGCCGAGTGAGCCCGTGGAGGAGGACAAGGAGGACGGTGAGACTGATGATGATGAGTAGGTAGGTACTTGTCTTTTTTTATTTTGGACTTGTTTTGTAAATACAAACTAGTTGTTGGTGATGGACTTTAGATGTTTGTGGTATTTAGTGGAGACATGGTTTGTTTGATGGTATTTTGGACATGGTTTGTTTGATGTGGATATGGTGATGGTTTTTTGATAGTTTATCGTTTATATTTTTGTTTTCTGAACGTGTTGATGGTATGAGTTGATTTATAGTGTTGACGAGGTGATTGAATGTGAATTTGAGTTGATGAAATGTGAAATTGAGTGTATATGAGTTGCCGATGAACTGCATTTTGAGTTTGTGTGTTTTGATGGCTTGTTAGCTGCTGAAATGCAAAAAAAGAAGAAAAAAAATTACAGTTTGGCGACGGCTGGTGACGACGTTCTTGTCAAGCTTGGCGACGGCGGACGAGGGATTTTTACCCAGTTTTGCCACGGCTGGCGACGGCTTTGTAGTCATGGTTGGCAACGGCTTGTCAAGGCCATTTTGTGACGGTTGTATGAATTATAGCCGTTTTGTTCACGTGGCAACCTTGTCATCGCTAGCCATCGCTAAAGCGATGTCCAAAGCCGTCGCCATAGCCGACGCTATTTACTTAGCGTCCATATTATTCGAGACGGCTTTTGGCGACGGCTTGCGACCGCTTGCGACCGCTTGCGACCGCTTGCGACGACTGTTTGTCGTCGCTATTTGAGCCGTTTTTTGTAGTGGGAACAAAACATGTGAAAATTCTATAAAACAAAAAACAGAAAACAAGCAAATGGTTGCTTTATAAAATAACTACCAAGACAAACAAAAGAATTAAATTAACAATTTTTTATAATCTATTTGATAGATTACAAAACCTAACATCAAGGTGGCGAGGGTCAATACCCAAGGAAATATTCAGCTCGGTTCATATGCTTTTTAGTTGTTGGTTTGCATAGAATGCTCATGCACGGATTAGTCATGAATACTAGAGACAACTTTCGCTTAGTTTATGAAGAAAATCCTCTCAGTTTTTTTAGTAGGTGCTTGGATGATCAGAATTTGTATCGTACATGTTTTCAGAAAACCTGTCCATAACCTTGTGCCTAATGGTAACAAATTTAATCATTTCTTTATCCGCATAAAGTAATTGCAGCCTGTAATCATCAAGTATTACATCTATTACATTCATGATTAATTTAATAATAAAAAAAATCCATTTTTTCAAGTTAAAATTTAATATACACACGCGCGCGCACACACCCCCTTCCCTTAAAACCCCAATTTATGACTAGAATTAACATGCAAAAGACAACTGTTCTTATTAATTCAATGTAGAAAACATAGAAGCACACACATATGAGTTATTGTTAACTCTCACCGATTGCACTATAGCTGTGAGGATCTTCGACAAAAACAGATGCAACGAAGTGCACCACAACGGACTTCCATGTAAATAGATCTTCGACTGGTTGATTTTTTTTTCCTGTTCTCGATATTTTCTACATGTCCTCGGTAATAAAGAGGTTGCCAGACTACCAAGGGCAAAACATAATACTCTACATTGATGGGAGCAAGGTTCACAGGACTAATGATCAATCTACTACTGGATGCCAGTATTTTTGGCTACTTCATTTATGTCCATACCACATATCATCACATATATAAATTAGAAGTATTTTGAAGATGAAAATTATAACAAGGCCATCCCAATTCAACTTTTCCCAACAGTTCACTAGTCCGAAGCATCCAACATTTACTCCAAGTGTATTAGAACATTCTGTCTACAACCAGCACATATATACCAATTTTTCAAGCAATACTTAACAGAGAATATAGCTTTTCTATAATTGAGACTTCCATTTAGATTATATGCAATTTATGCATGTCAAGAGGCTAGAGAGTAGGATACAACTTTATAATGTGGAATTTAACTGAAAGCCATATAAACATATAGTACGATGCCAAGCCATGAATGCAGTCTGTACAAATTAGCAATTCTGCTTTCATTGGGAAATTTGAAGGCTCATAAATTCCGATAGCACCGACAACTATCGCAATGACATGAAGAATCAAGTGGACCAATTATTTCACTTCTTTACTAAAAGTAAGACCTCTATTACTCATGATAGCTATAATAGAAACAACAAATGATATAAACAGTGTAACAAAAAAATGACATACATGAGTCTGACTATTGCACTTCCTTGCCACAGATGATAAACCAATCAGCTTGAGAACTTGGTGCAGCTGCAAAACGGTTTAAAGGATCGAAAATCAT
The DNA here is from genome assembly GCA_030737875.1 of Allium sativum. Lineage (NCBI taxonomy): Eukaryota > Viridiplantae > Streptophyta > Magnoliopsida > Asparagales > Amaryllidaceae > Allium > Allium sativum. Next base: position 44,733,636 of record CM060913.1, read on the forward strand.
CAGAGCACATATTTTTAGAGCTGACAAAAGCATACGGTCACTTCAAGCGGATTGTCAAGTGGAAGATAATGAAGAGCCTACATAAATTGTATAATGTTTCCAAAAACCTTAGTTGTTAAACCTAACAGAAGGAAGAGAGCAAGTGATAGATAAAAAAATGGATTAGTAATTGTTTTTAGTAAATTAATTTACCCAAGGTGAAGTGCAATTTCACTTCATCAGACAACAATATTTCATACAAAATAAAAATAATGATTCATACTTAAAAGACCTTAGGCTTGGACACAAATATGTCTACATTTGTAGTAGAAGCTTCCCGATACAGTTTAGTTGTATTGTGTCTACGCCTATTTATGTGTCGATTTTGATTTAATGCATAGGTAGTTAATTAGCACTGACATTAATTAGTACTGATCTTAATAAAATCCATTTTGAAAAGTAACAGTAAATTTGCACCACAACAATGAATATCAGTTAGACCATGTAGCATGATTGGTGTTGTGTTATGTAGCATCAAGGTAACTTATCGTTTTGCAGCTAGAGATGGTAGTATGACTACAGCTCAAAAATGATGTACCCTATTCCTAGGAATTTGAATTTAAGATGGTGTTGTCATACAAATTCAAAGGGTTTGAATTTGGTACGGTATTTGAATTATCAAGGCCAAACTTTTGAACGCTTTAAAATACAATTTAGAATAAGGCAATCATTATCATGTTCATTGTGTACAAAATCTCCAGTCATGCTTGTAATAAGGCATGCATACGTATACACATGTTTTTTTTTGAAAGTGACGCGCGCGCGCGCGCGCGCACACACACATATATATATATATATATATATATATATATATATATATATATATATACCAAATAATACAGGATCAAACTAAAACGTATGTTCAAAGCTAATTACTGGAAAAGTTTCTAAATTAAGAATAATCAGAAACCGGCAATCTCTAGTTGTTACCTGTTTGGGCCCAATAATACAGGATCAAACTAAAACGTATGTTCAAAGCTAATTATTGGAAAAGTTTCTAAATTAAGAATAATCAGAAACCGGCAATCTCTAGTTGTTACCTGTTTGGGCCCAATAATACAGGATCAAACTAAAACGTATGTTCAAAGCTAATTACTGGAAAAGTTTCTAAATTAAGAATAATCAGAAACCGGCAATCTCTAGTTGTTACCTGTTTGGGCCCAGCACGCTTCCAATGCCTACGCTTCTCCTTGTTCTTCTACGGCTTCACGGCTCACTCTTGCCAAACGCCAATGAACACTGGATACTAATCAGCACTCCAGGAAATAGCTTAGGGTTTCCAAGTGGTAAACAGACTTAGAAGCTTTTGTTTATGATTATCAAAAACTCAGAAATTTTAACAGAAGATTGCACTCAGAACAAACTTTTATTGATTATTGAGAATATTACAAGCTTAGTACAAGCACACTCAAGCTCACACTAATTTACAAAACTATGAAAATATTTTCTCTGTTTAACTTCGAATGCCTTCCACAAATGCCTTCAGGTCTTCTTATAGTTACTTCAAACCGCCTTAGTCATTTTCAGATAAGGCCACGTTACTCGATGCTTTTACTTTTCTTTTATTAAAGATTTCTCTTTTTAGATACCTTTCCATCTATCTGGACAGGTGTTATTTCTTTTTAAAGTCGACATATTATTTTGTCCGGACAGCTGGACAGATGTCTATTCATCTAGAGAATCCTTCTCTTTTCCAGAGTTATCATGCGAATCTTTCCTTTTTGAGGGTCCCACTTCACTTTGTAATGTTTCCCACTTTATTCCATGTAATATTAATTTCTTCTGCAAATCTACCGTCATATTCTTTTTGAGAAAGTGTTTGTATGCTTTCTTATGTGCATCCCATCGTAGAATTCTTTCCACAAACTGGATTATATCTTCTTTTGCCCCTGCCTTTGGAACTTTACTGACTGTCAGAATTAATTCGTTAGGTTCAGACTCATAGGTCCAAATATTGCTTGATATGGCTTCTATAGTTCTTTGTACTAGACTTGCTAGTTGCTTTGCTCTTGTTGCTATTATCACATCCTCTTCAACCAGGAACATGTTCTGAAAGAATTTTGGCGTCAATCTCTTCGACCCCATCTTCATCTCTACCATAGATATACATTTCTTTCCTTCTTCAGGAATAACTTGATTACATGCTAAGTAAATATTGCTATGCTTTATTGCTTTTGAAAAAGTATAAACTGCATTTCTTATTTTGGGTAATCCCTTGAGATTGTTAAGGGTGCTGTCTGTATAGATGCAATAAATCAAACCTGCTTTATATAAGTCTCTCACCACTGATGGATCAGCTTCAGGGTGAATATATACTTTATTCAGATCATAACCAAAACCTGAATATATTCCTTTACAAGGATTTGGTTCTAGTAATATTGGTTTTACCCAACTACTAAACCATGTAATAAATTCTTTATCATGCCTTTTTACCTCTACGGGCTTATTGACTGATTTCTCAGACATTTCAGTAACTTCATTAATCATGTCTTTTTGTACCTCTCTGAACATAATTTGTGAGTAGGATATCATATGATGGAAGAAGAACCTTAGTTCCTCCTTTTTCTTGTCATCTGCAGTGATTAAATATTGCTCAAAGGCTTCTTGTGCTTTAAGTACTTCATTATATATTTCATCAAAGATACTTGGATAATCAATTGTATCATTATTCCTTCCCGCCATCATGCAATTCTCTGCTTAATATATCTGCAAGAAAGTTAGTTTTTCCAGAAATATGTTCAATATCAAAATTAAATTCAGAGAACCATGATTGCCATCTTATTAATCTTTTATTGGGTCCTATATCAGGAATTTTATTTTTTATTCTAGATTTTGCAGTAATAGAATCTGTGCGAATTTTAAAAGGTTTATTTAAGTATAGATAAAAGGCTTTAATACTATTCTTAATAGCCAATAATTCTTTATCATTAGAGTGATAATTTAGTTCACTTTGTTTAAAAGTTCCAGATTTATACCTACATAATTTTTCTTGGTTATTCCTAATAGCTACCAAAGCTGCTCCCCAGTATGAATCTGAAGCATCTGTATATATAACTAATTCATCTGTTTCTAGTGGTAAAGATAATTTAGGCATATTTTCACAAATCTTTTTAATATGCTGAATATATTTTGTATCATCTTCTGTCCATTGCCATTTATAATTCTTTTTAAGTTTTTGTTGTAAAGGAGCTCTTAATTTTGCTAATCTATTGATAAATATATCAGCATAATTTAGATATCCTAAAAATCTTTGTAACTGTTTCATATCCTCTAATTGATCAGGAAATTCCTTAATTTTTGTAAGAATATGTGGTTGTAATTCTATGTCTCCACTATCTATGGTTATACCCAAAAAATCTATTTTTTGTACTCCAATAACTGCTTTTTTAGCTGAAAGAGTTATTCCTCTTTTTATACATGTATCAATAACAAAATTGCAGTGTTTAACATGATCTTCTAAATTGTCTGAAAATATTAAAATATTATCTACGTACACAATACAGTAGTTATCATGTTGTTTTAATACTTCATCCATTCTCCTTTGAAATATTTGTGGTGCATTTTTTAACCCGAAGGGCATAACTAGCCATTCATACTGTCCTTGTGGGCAACTAAATGCCGTATATGGTATAGATTCTTCTGTTAACCTTATCTGCCAAAATCCACTTTTACAGTCCATTTTTGTAAACCATTTTTTATTTTGTAATACTTCTTTATTTGGTAAATAACATCCATCAAAGATTGTAGCATCATTTAGGGCTTTATAATTAAAAACTATTCTAGCTTTACCTCTAACAATTTCACTGTGTTTTCTGACTATAAATGCAGGAGAACTATGTGGACTGTTAGATGGCCTGATTACTTTTAAATCTAAAAGTTCCTTAATTTGGACCTTAAATTCTTCCAGATCTTCTAAGGAATATTTCATGGGTCTTACTCTTATTATTTTATTAGGGTCTTTTAATTTTATTTCTGCTAGGGTTTTATCTTTATCCCAAGCTGCTAAAGGATTTTCATTATATGTTTCTTTAAACCTTTCTTTAATTTTTTCCAAAGGATCAATACTTTCTTGTTTTAGTATCGGGATTTTTCCAAATTTAGGAATATCACCACGCTGTGCTGGCGTAGGTTGATAATTTGGATCAATGGCATATGCTTGTTTAAGTCTTGGTGCTAAAATAGGTGTTCCACATGGTGTAGTGAATATAATATGTTCTGTTAGCTGGGTCATAGGTTGGTATGCGAGACAAAAATCATTGCCCAATAATATATCTGGGCCTTGGATATTACTAGCCCATAATTTTGGTATTTTAATTTTAATATTTCCTATGGTAAAAGGAACATTAACTGCATAGTCTTTATAACAAATTTCCTTTTCTTGAATATCTAAAGCTATTATAGAAGATCCATCTTGGATCCACCATTTCTGCGGTAAAATATATTTTTTACATAACGATATTCCTGAGCCAGTATCTATGTATGCATTTAGTTTTATTGACTGGTAATAGGGTATTTCTATAATTCCTTCTATATATGTGGAAAAAGGTGAGGTTACAATAGCCTTTTTAATATGTTGTTTATCAATTCTTGGAAATTCATATTGATCCAATTGTATATACGAGTCTTTTAAGATAAAAGTGTATTTTGTAATAAAATTCATTCCTAGTAATATTTCATTTTTTGCTAACTTATCATCTACTAACATTTCCATCTGTATTTGCAGGACTTTCCCATTCCTATCAATGAGTGATAATCTGGCTACCACGCTTTTTTCTAGCACATGTACATGTCCAAAATAATCTACGTATTTATAAGGATTTTGTATAGTATTACATGGATATGTTTGTACTAAAAAGGCATTGATATGAGAGGATGTCGCTCCTGTATCCAAAAGCACATTTACTTCTTTGTTATCCAAAAAACCTTGTATGTATAATTGTCTATTTGATTCTAGTAAGTTTAATTTATCCAATGTTAAATCTAAGTCTTTTCTTTGAGAGGTTATTTTTATGTCTTTTGATATATCAGAGGTAGATGCCTCATTATCATAGCATATTCTAAAAGAATTTCTACTATGTGGCTTTACAGTTGGTTGTGTTTTATATCTATCTTTTCTTTGAAGAATTAATTCTTGTGGAAAGTCTAATTCTTCATGCTTTAGTTCTCTAGGTGGTATAACTTCACATATGTCAGTAAATGGTTTAGCAATATTTATATTTTCTTCTTTAAACTTCTTTGTAGTAATATGATGTCTAGTAGAATACGCATATACCATGCATGCTGTTATGCTACATACTTTACTCCCTGGTGGCATTTTGAGTCTTTCAATCTTATGGTACATTGTAAGTCCAAGTTCTATATTTTGATCAGACAAAGCAATTGCAAAATCTGGAAATATTCTCATTTTTATCGTTTGATATGCAAAATTTCCTCTAATTACTCCTAATAAAGCATCCTTTGCATCATGAAGTATTCTATCATCTGATATCCAAAATGTACAAGGAACATTCATTCCCCTTCTACATGCACATTTTATAATAAGTTCTATTCCTCCTAAATGTAACCATTTTACTTGTTTATTAAATTCCTTCGAAAAGTGTTTTCTATCTTCCTTTATTGCCTTTTGTGTTAATAATTTCAGAGGAATTTCTCCTTCCATAGTAAAAACGTCTATTGGTTGTTCAAAGGTTTTTATAACATATTTTTCTTTAGACATATATCTTATTAAGGGCATTTCATAACATTCTTCCCTTGAAAGTGTATGTTTTATTTTTTCTATTTGTTTATATTTTTCTTCTGACATTTGTACAGTTTGTTCATAACCAGTTTCATCATCTTTAGTCTCAGAAATTTCTGATGTTTCAGATGTTGGAATTAGATTTGTTTCCATAAAAGGTTGTTGTTCAATATTATTTTCTTCATTCATTAACTCTTGAAATTCTTCTTCAAGATCTTCTGTATCATCTGACATCGTACTATTACTTTCTGTAGATGAGATTTCAGAAATAACTTCTTTTGGTTCTCTTTCCTTTACTACTGTTATCTTTTTTAATGCATCCATATATGTTTGGACACTATATTTTTCTCTATCAAAAATATGTATTTTTCCATTATTCATTTTACTTACAATTACGTTCTGTCTAGTCTTCATGACACTATATGCTTTATGATCAAAAATATGTTCGCATGAAATGACCTTTTTATGTTTAGGTCTCTGTTTTGTATTTTTCTTTTCTAAAGGCTCTTTGAATTCTAAAATATCATATGGTACTGGTTTCTTTATCAATTTTTCAAATTTTTCATTATATTGTTGCACAAAATTTTGTGAACTTGTTCTTAGCATTTTAATATTCACCACGCTCAGTCTGTGTGGTTTATGATTATATTCTTCTTCAGATTCCGTATCTATATCTGATTCAGAGTCTGAGATTAATTCATATATTTCTTCATCAGAGTTATATTCATTTTCTGATTCTATAGGTTCTATTTGTTCAGAGAATAAGCGGAATGCTTTTACAGCCGTTTTCTTATATTTTCCTTTTTCTGGACATTCATTAGCATAATGCCCTTCTTTGTTACATGACCAACATCTACATGTCTTTTTACCCATATCTTTCTTATTTTTAGAATTTTTTATTTTAAAATATCTTTTCTTTCTAAAATTAAATGATTTATTTTTCTTTTTCTTAATTGGTCTGAAGTATTTTTTAAATTTCTTTTTATATTTTTTCCAAATTGGATTACATCCCCATTGTGTTGGTACTTCTGAGGTTTCACAGGACAAACCCTTTTGTTTATTCTACTGTCTAGCACTTCCCATTAGAGATTGTTGCATACAGTAATAGGCAATTTTATCTTTAGTGAATTTCATATTTATTCCTAAACATGGAAATATATCTGGATTATCCTTGAGATATTTTTCATAATCATTGGTTAATATGTTTGCCCATGGTAAAGGTAATTTTAAAAAATATAAGGAAAGCACATTTTCCATTGTACCTTCATCTGGTGCAGATGCATAGTAATATTTAGCAAATTCACAATTATATTCATCTATATATTTCAAGTCACATATTGCAAGGTTAGCGAGTTTTATTCTTGCCTTTTTCTTTTCTTCATCTTCTAATTTTTTATCATCAAATGGTAATCCACCAAATTCTGTTTTTAAAACTTTTCTAAATGATTCAATCAAATTTAAAGGATCTAACAAATTGACTGAATCTCTTGCTCCTGTGTTAACTAATTGTTTAGCTTCCCTGGTTAGGTTTTTATACCAATTTCTCACATTACCTACAAATGTATTTTCAATGATTCCTAACATATCTATAGATGATTGTATATTTTTTGTAATTCTTAAAGTTTGTAAATCTCCAGCCCATGCATCAATTAGTTGAGTAACATTTCTAGCGCAATCAAGGTCTAGAACCGCTCTTGAATGTTCTTGTAATTTCTTTTCCTTTGGTCTATATAATTCAGAATACGTTTTATAGGGTTTTTGCTTTTTGGGAAACATATATTCATTGTATATTTCTTCCCCCTCATTTTGATCTATTGTTGTTAAATTATCTCGGCGGTTGTCTGTTCTTGGAGGGTTTTGAACAGATACTATACTACTACTAGTAGCTTCCATCTTTAGATGTTCTATGGGTTTATTATCAGATTGTTGTAATACTGATAATCTGGACATGGCTATGGCTATGTCTCCTAACTGAGAACCATCAGCCTTATCCCAAAGTTCTTCTAATTCTTCCATTGTTTTGTCATCATACTGGGTATGAGACTCTACAATGTTATTCATTTTAGTGTTCTCTATTATCGAAGATCTAGCATTAATAGTAAATCCTCTTGTTGTTGCTGGTTTTAAACTTGAAGGTAGCATTTCATCTGATATACCTAACCTTTTAATCATTTTATCTATTTTGTTGTTTATCTCAACTATTGTAATATAATCACTAGGAGCTTGTAAAGAAGCTAACCTAAGCTGATTATATGTAAGAATATTAGCAAACAGATTGTATTCTGGGGTTCCGGTTTTAATGATAAATAATTTTTCTTCAGTTTCTATGATGGATTTAGCCATCAAAAAGACTGATAATTTACTCTTAAGTTCTTCATATATCTTATCAACTTCCATGGCTCTGATACCAAATAATACAGGATCAAACTAAAACGTATGTTCAAAGCTAATTACTGGAAAAGTTTCTAAATTAAGAATAATCAGAAACCGGCAATCTCTAGTTGTTACCTGTTTGGGCCCAGCACGCTTCCAATGCCTACGCTTCTCCTTGTTCTTCTACGGCTTCACGGCTCACTCTTGCCAAACGCCAATGAACACTGGATACTAATCAGCACTCCAGGAAATAGCTTAGGGTTTCCAAGTGGTAAACAGACTTAGATGCTTTTGTTTATGATTATCAAAAACTCAGAAATTTTAACAGAAGATTGCACTCAGAACAAATTTTTATTGATTATTGAGAATATTACAAGCTTAGTACAAGCACACTCAAGCTCACACTAATTTACAAAACTATAAAAATATTTTCTCTGTTTAACTTCGAATGCCTTCCACAAATGCCTTCAGGTCTTATTATAGTTACTTCAAACCGCCTTAGTCATTTTCAGATAAGGCCACGTTACTCGATGCTTTTACTTTTCTTTTATTAAAGATTTCTCTTTTTAGATACCTTTCCATCTATCTGGACAGGTGTTATTTCTTTTTAAAGTCGCCATATTATTTTGTCCGGACAGCTGGACAGATGTCTATTCATCCAGAGAATCCTTCTCTTTTCCAGAGTTATCATGCGAATCTTTCCTTTTTGAGGGTCCCACTTCACTTTGTAATGTTTCCCACTTTATTCCATGTAATATTAATTTCTTCTGCAAATCTACCATCATATTCTTTTTGAGAAAGTGTTTGTATGCTTTCTTATGTGCATCCCATCGTAGAATTCTTTCCACAAACTGGATTATATCTTCTTTTGCCCCTGCCTTTGGAACTTTACTGACTGTCAGAATTAATTCGTTAGGTTCAGACTCATAGGTCCAAATATTGCTTGATAGGGCTTCTATAGTTCTTTGTACTAGACTTGCTAGTTGCTTTGCTCTTGTTGCTATTATCACATCCTCTTCAACCAGGAACATGTTCTGAAAGAATTTTGGCGTCAATCTCTTCGACCCCATCTTCATCTCTACCATAGATATACATTTCTTTCCTTCTTCAGGAATAACTTGATTACATGCTAAGTAAATATTGCTATGCTTTATTGCTTTTGAAAAAGTATAAACTGCATTTCTTATTTTGGGTAATCCCTTGAGATTGTTAAGGGTGCTGTCTGTATAGATGCAATAAATCAAACCTGCATTATATAAGTCTCTCACCACTGATGGATCAGCTTCAGGGTGAATATATACTTTATTCAGATCATAGCCAAAACCTGAATATATTCCTTTACAAGGATTTGGTTCTAGTAATATTGGTTTTACCCAACTACTAAACCATGTAATAAATTCTTTATCATGCCTTTTTACCTCTACGGGCTTATTGACTGATTTCTCAGACATTTCAGTAACTTCATTAATCATGTCTTTTTGTACCTCTCTGAACATAATTTGTGAGTAGGATATCATATGATGGAAGAAGAACCTTAGTTCCTCCTTTTTCTTGTCATCTGCAGTGATTAAATATTGCTCAAAGGCTTCTTGTGCTTTAAGTACTTCATTATATATTTCATCAAAGATACTTAGATAATCAACTGTATCATTATTCCTTCCCGCCATCATGCAATTCTCTGCTTAATGTATCTGCAAGAAAGTTAGTTTTTCCAGAAATATGTTCAATATCAAAATTAAATTCAGAGAACCATGATTGCCATCTTATTAATCTTTTATTGGGTCCTATATCAGGAATTTTATTTTTTATTCTAGATTTTGCAGTAATAGAATCTGTGCGAATTTTAAAAGGTTTCTTTAAGTATAGATAAAAGGCTTTAATACTATTCTTAATAACCAATAATTCTTTATCATTAGAGTGATAATTTAGTTCACTTTGTTTAAAAGTTCCAGATTTATACCTACATAATTTTTCTTGGTTATTCCAAATAGCTACCAAAGCTGCTCCCCAGTATGAATCTGAAGCATCTGTATATATAACTAATTCATCTGTTTCTAGTGGTAAAGATAATTTAGGCATATTTTCACAAATCTTTTTAATATGCTGAATATATTTTGTATCATCTTCTGTCCATTGCCATTTATAATTCCTTTTAAGTTTTTGTTGTAAAGGAGCTCTTAATTTTGCTAATCTATTGATAAATATATCAGCATAATTTAGACATCCTAAAAATCTTTGTAACTGTTTCATATCCTCTAATTGATCAGGAAATTCCTTAATTTTTGTAAGAATATGTGGTTGTAATTCTATGTCTCCACTATCTATGGTTATACCCAAAAAATCTATTTTTTGTACTCCAATAACTGCTTTTTTAGCTGAAAGAGTTATTCCTCTTTTTATACATGTATCAATAACAAAATTGCAGTGTTTAACATGATCTTCTAAATTGTCTGAAAATATTAAAATATCATCTACGTACACAATACAGTAGTTATCATGTTGTTTTAATACTTCATCCATTCTCCTTTGAAATATTTGTGGTGCATTTTTTAACCCGAAGGGCATAACTAGCCATTCATACTGTCCTTGTGGGCAACTAAATGCCGTATATGGTATAGATTCTTCTGTTAACCTTATCTGCCAAAATCCACTTTTACAGTCCATTTTTGTAAACCATTTTTTATTTTGTAATACTTCTTTATTTGGTAAATAATATCCATCAAAGATTGTAGCATCATTTAGGGCTTTATAATTAAAAACTATTCTAGCTTTACCTCTAACAATTTCACTGTGTTTTCTGACTATAAATGCAGGAGAACTATGTGGACTGTTAGATGGCCTGATTACTTTTAAATCTAAAAGTTCCTTAATTTGGACCTTAAATTCTTCCAGATCTTCTAAGGAATATTTCATGGGTCTTACTCTTATTATTTTATAAGGGTCTTTTAATTTTATTTCTGCTAGGGTTTTATCTTTATCCCAAGCTGCTAAAGGATTTTCATTATATGTTTCTTTAAACCTTTCTTTAATTTTTTCCAAAGGATCAATACTTTGTTGTTATAGTATCGGGATTTTTCCAAATTTAGGAATATCACCACGCTGTGCTGGCGTAGGTTGATAATTTGGATCAATGGCATATGCTTGTTTAAGTCTTGGTGCTAAAATAGGTGTTCCACATGGTGTAGTGAATATAATATGTTCTGTTAGCTGGGTCATAGGTTGGTATGCGAGACAAAAATCATTGCCCAATAATATATTTGGGCCTTGGACATTACTAGCCCATAATTTTGGTATTTTAATTTTAATATTTCCTATGGTAAAAGGAACATTAACTGCATAGTCTTTATAACAAATTTCCTTTTCTTGAATATCTAAAGCTATTATAGAAGATCCATCTTGGATCCACCATTTCTGCGGTAAAATATATTTTTTACATAACGATATTCCTGAGCCAGTATCTATGTATGCATTTAGTTTATTGACTGGTAATAGGGTTTTCTATAGTTCCTTCTATATATGTGGAAAAAGGTGAGGTTACAATAGCCTTTTTAATACATTGTTTATCAATTCTTGGAAATTCATATTGATCCAATTGTATATACGAGTCTTTTAAGATAAAAGTGTATTTTGTAATAAAATTCATTCCTAGTAATATTTCATTTTTTGCTAACTTATCATCTACTAACATTTCCATCTGTATTTGCAGGACTTTCCCATTCCTATCAATGAGTGATAATCTGGCTACCACGCTTTTTTCTAGCACATGTACATGTCCAAAATAATCTACGTATTTATAAGGATTTTGTATAGTATTACATGGATATGTTTGTACTAAAAAGGCATTGATATGAGAGGATGCCGCTCCTGTATCCAAAAGCACATTTACTTCTTTGTTATCCAAAAAACCTTGTATGTATAATTGTCTATTTGATTCTAGTAAGTTTAATTTATCCAATGTTAAATCTAAGTCTTTTCTTTGAGAGGTTATTTTTATGTCTTTTGATATATCAGAGGTAGATGCCTCATTATCATAGCATATTCTAAAAGAATTTCTACTATGTGGCTTTACAGTTGGTTGTGTTTTATATCTATCTTTTCTTTGAAGAATTAATTCTTGTGGAAAGTCTAATTCTTCATGCTTTAGTTCTCTAGGTGGTATAACTTCACATATGTCAGTAAATGGTTTAGCAATATTTATATTTTCTTCTTTAAACTTCTTTGTAGTAATATGATGTCTAGTAGAATACGCATATGCCATGCATGCTGTTATGCTACATACTTTACTCCCTGGTGGCATTTTTAGTCTTTCAATCTTATGATACATTGTAAGTCCAAGTTCTATATTTTGATCAGACGAAGCAATTGCAAAATCTGGAAATATTCTCATTTTTATCGTTTGATATGCAAAATTTCCTCTAATTACTCCTAATAAAGCATCCTTTGCATCATGAAGTATTCTATCATCTGATATCCAAAATGTACAAGGAACATTCATTCCCCTTCTACATGCACATTTTATAATAAGTTCTATTCCTCCTAAATGTAACCATTTTCCTTGTTTATTAAATTCCTTCGAAAAGTGTTTTCTATCTTCCTTTATTGCCTTTTGTGTTAATAATTTCAGAGGAATTTCTCCTTCCATAGTAAAAACATCTATTGGTTGTTCAAAGGTTTTTATAACATATTTTTATTTAGACATATATCTTATTAAGGGCATTTCATAACATTCTTCCCTTGAAAGTGTATGTTTTATTTTTTCTATTTGTTTATATTTTTCTTCTGACATTTGTACAGTTTGTTCATAACCAGTTTCATCATCTTTAGTCTCAGAAATTTCTGATGTTTCAGATGTTGGAATTAGATTTGTTTCCATAAAAGGTTGTTGTTCAATATTATTTTCTTCATTCATTAACTCTTGAAATTCTTCTTCATGATCTTCTGTATCATCTGACATTGTACTATTACTTTCTGTAGATGAGATTTCAGAAATAACTTCTTTTGGTTCTCTTTCCTTTACTACTGTTATCTTTTTTAATGCATCCATATATGTTTGAACACTATATTTTTCTCTATCAAAAATATGTATTTTTCCATTATTCTTTTTACTTACAATTATTCTGTCTAGTCTTCATGACACTATATGCTTTATGATCAAAAATATGTTCGCATGAAATGACCTTTTTATGTTTAGGTCTCTGTTTTGTATTTTTCTTTTCTAAAAGCTCTTTGAATTCTAAAATATCATATGGTACTGGTTTCTTTATCAATTTTTCAAATTTTTCATTATATTGTTGCACAAAATTTTGTGAACAGGATCAAACTAAAACGTATGTTCAAAGCTAATTACTGGAAAAGTTTCTAAATTAAGAATAATCAGAAACCGGCAATCTCTAGTTGTTACCTGTTTGGGCCCAGCACGCTTCCAATGCCTACGCTTCTCCTTGTTCTTCTACGGCTTCACGGCTCACTCTTGCCAAACGCCAATGAACACTGGATACTAATCAGCACTCCAGGAAATAGCTTAGGGTTTCCAAGTGGTAAACAGACTTAGAAGCTTTTGTTTATGATTATCAAAAACTAAGAAATTTTAACAGAAGATTGCACTCAGAACAAACTTTTTTTGATTATTGAGAATATTACAAGCTTAGTACAAGCACACTCAAGCTCACACTAATTTACAAAACTATAAAAATAAATAATACAGGATCAAACTAAAACGTATGTTCAAAGCTAATTACTGGAAAAGTTTCTAAATTAAGAATAATCAGAAACCGGCAATCTCTAGTTGTTACCTGTTTGGGCCCAGCACGCTTCCAATGCCTACGCTTCTCCTTGTTCTTCTACTGCTTCACGGCTCACTCTTGCCAAACGCCAATGAACACTGGATACTAATCAGCACTCCAGGAAATAACTTAGGGTTTCCAAGTGGTAAACAGACTTAGAAGCTTTTGTTTATGATTATCAAAAACTCAGAAATTTTAACAGAAGATTGCACTCAGAACAAACTTTTATTGATTATTGAGAATATTACAAGCTTAGTACAAGCACACTCAAGCTCACACTAATTTACAAAACTATGAAAATATTTTCTCTGTTTCACTTCGAATGCCTTCCACAAATGCCTTCAGGTCTTCTTATAGTTACTTCAAACCGCCTTAGTCATTTTCAGATAAGGCCACGTTACTCGATGCTTTTACTTTTCTTTTATTAAAGATTTCTCTTTTTAGATACCTTTCCATCTATCTGGACAGGTGTTATTTCTTTTTAAAGTCGACATATTATTTTGTCCGGACAGCTGGACAGATGTCTATTCATCCAGAGAATCCTTCTCTTTTCCAGAGTTATCATGCGAATCTTTCCTTTTTGAGGGTCCCACTTCACTTTGTAATGTTTCCCACTTTATTCCATGTAATATTAATTTCTTCTACAAATCTACCGTCATATTCTTTTTGAGAAAGTGTTTGTATGCTTTCTTATGTGCATCCCATCGTAGAATTCTTTCCACAAACTGGATTATATCTTCTTTTGCCCCTGCCTTTGGAACCTTACTGACTGTCAGAATTAATTCGTTAGGTTCAGACTCATAGGTCCAAATATTGCTTGATAGGGCTTCTATAGTTCTTTGTACTAGACTTGCTAGTTGCTTTGCTCTTGTTGCTATTATAACATCCTCTTCAACCAGGAACATGTTCTGAAAGAATTTTGGCGTCAATCTCTTCGACCCCATCTTCATCTCTACCATAGATATACATTTCTTTCCTTCTTCAGGAATAACTTGATTACATGCTAAGTAAATATTGCTATGCTTTATTGCTTTTGAAAAAGTATAAACTGCATTTCTTATTTTGGGTAATCCCTTGAGATTGTTAAGGGTGCTGTCTGTATAGATGCAATAAATCAAACCTGCTTTATATAAATCTCTCACCACTGATGGATCAGCTTCTGGGTGAATATATACTTTATTCAGATCATAGCCAAAACCTGAATATATTCCTTTACAAGGATTTGGTTCTAGTAATATTGGTTTTACCCAACTACTAAACCATGTAATAAATTCTTTATCATGCCTTTTTACCTCTACGGGCTTATTGACTGATTTCTCAGACATTTCAGTAACTTCATTAATCATGTCTTTTTGTACCTCTCTGAACATAATTTGTGAGTAGGATATCATATGATGGAAGAAGAACCTTAGTTCCTCCTTTTTCTTGTCATCTGCAGTGATTAAATATTGCTCAAAGGCTTCTTGTGCTTTAAGTACTTCATTATATATTTCATCAAAGATACTTAGATAATCAATTGTATCATTATTCCTTCCCGCCATCATGCAATTCTCTGCTTAATGTATCTGCAAGAAAGTTAGTTTTTCCAGAAATATGTTCAATATCAAAATTAAATTCAGAGAACCATGATTGCCATCTTATTAATCTTTTATTGGGTCCTATATCAGGAATTTTATTTTTTATTCTAGATTTTGCAGTAATAGAATCCGTGCGAATTTTAAAAGGTTTATTTAAGTATAGATAAAAGGCTTTAATACTATTCTTAATAGCCAATAATTCTTTATCATTAGAGTGATAATTTAGTTCACTTTTGTTTAAAAGTTCCAGATTTATACCTACATAATTTTTCTTGGTTATTCCTAATAGCTACCAAAGCTGCTCCCCAGTATGAATCTGAAGCATCTGTATATATAACTAATTCATCTGTTTCTAGTGGTAAAGATAATTTAGGCATATTTTCACAAATCTTTTTAATATGCTGAATATATTTTGTATCATCTTCTGTCCATTGCCATTTATAATTCTTTTTAAGTTTTTGTTGTAAAGGAGCTCTTAATTTTGCTAATCTATTGATAAATATATCAGCATAATTTAGACATCCTAAAAATCTTTGTAACTGTTTCATATCCTCTAATTGATCAGGAAATTCCTTAATTTTTGTAAGAATATGTGGTTGTAATTCTATGTCTCCACTATCTATGGTTATACCCAAAAAATCTATTTTTTGTACTCCAATAATTGCTTTTTTAGCTGAAAGAGTTATTCCTCGTTTTATACATGTATCAATAACAAAATTGCAGTGTTTAACATGATCTTCTAAATTGTCTGAAAATATTAAAATATCATCTACGTACACAATACGGTAGTTATCATGTTGTTTTAATACTTCATCCATTCTCCTTTGAAATATTTGTGGTGCATTTTTTAACCCGAAGGGCATAACTAGCCATTCATACTGTCCTTGTGGGCAACTAAATGCCGTATATGGTATAGATTCTTCTGTTAACCTTATCTGCCAAAATCCACTTTTACAGTCCATTTTTGTAAACCATTTTTTATTTTGTATTTTGTTTAACAATACTTCTTTATTTGGTAAATAATATCCATCAAAGATTGTAGCATCATTTAGGGCTTTATAATTAAAAACTATTCTAGCTTTACCTCTAACAATTTCACTGTGTTTTCTGACTATAAATGCAGGAGAACTATGTGGACTGTTAGATGGCCTGATTACTTTTAAATCTAAAAGTTCCTTAATTTGGACCTTAAATTCTTCTAGATCTTCTAAGGAATATTTCATGGGTCTTACTCTTATTATTTTATTAGGGTCTTTTAATTTTATTTCTGCTAGGGTTTTATCTTTATCCCAAGCTGCTAAAGGATTTTCATTATATGTTTCTTTCAAAATGCCACCAGGGAGTAAAGTATGTAGCATAACAGCATGCATGGTATATGCGTATTCTACTAGACATCATATTACTACAAAGAAGTTTAAAGAAGAAAATATAAATATTGCTAAACCATTTACTGAAATATGTGAAGTTATACCACCTAGAGAACTAAAGCATGAAGAATTAGACTTTCCACAAGAATTAATTCTTCAAAGAAAAGATAGATATAAAACACAACCAACTGTAAAGCCACATAGTAGAAATTCTTTTAGAATATGCTATGATAATGAGGCATCTACCTCTGATATATCAAAAGACATAAAAATAACCTCTCATAGAAAAGACTTAGATTTAACATTGGATAAATTAAACTTACTAGAATCAAATAGACAATTATACATACAAGGTTTTTTGGATAACAAAGAAGTAAATGTGCTTTTGGATACAGGAGCGGCATCCTCTCATATCAATGCCTTTTTAGTACAAACATATCCATGTAATACTATAAAAAATCCTTATAAATACGTAGATTATTTTGGACATGTACATGTGCTAGAAAAAAGCGTGGTAGCCAGATTATCACTCATTGATAGGAATGGGAAAGTCCTGCAAATACAGATGGAAATGTTAGTAGATGATAAGTTAGCAAAAAATGAAATATTACTAGGAATGAATTTTATTACAAAATACACTTTTATCTTAAAAGACTCGTATATACAATTGGATCAATATGAATTTCCAAGAATTGATAAACAACATATTAAAAAGGCTATTGTAACCTCACCTTTTTCCACATATATAGAAGGAACTATAGAAATACCCTATTACCAGTCAATAAAACTAAATGCATACATAGATACTGGCTCAGGAATATCGTTATGTAAAAAATATATTTTACCGCAGAAATGGTGGATCCAAGATGGATCTTCTATAATAGCTTTAGATATTCAAGAAAAGGAAATTTGTTATAAAGACTATGCAGTTAATGTTCCTTTTACCATAGGAAATATTAAAATTAAAATACCAAAATTATGGGCTAGTAATGTCCAAGGCCCAGATATATTATTGGGCAATGATTTTTGTCTCGCATACCAACCTATGACCCAGCTAACAGAACATATTATATTCACTACACCATGTGGAACACCTATTTTAGCACCAAGACTTAAACAAGCATATGCCATTGATCCAAATTATCAACCTACGCCAGCACAGCGTGGTGATATTCCTAAATTTGGAAAAATCCCGATACTAAAACAAGAAAGTATTGATCCTTTGGAAAAAATTAAAGAAAGGTTTAAAGAAACATATAATGAAAATCCTTTAGCAGCTTGGGATAAAGATAAAACCCTAGCAGAAATAAAATTAAAAGACCCTAATAAAATAATAAGAGTAAGACCCATGAAATATTCCTTAGAAGATCTGGAAGAATTTAAGGTCCAAATTAAGGAACTTTTAGATTTAAAAGTAATCAGGCCATCTAACAGTCCACATAGTTCTCCTGCATTTATAGTCAGAAAACACAGTGAAATTGTTAGAGGTAAAGCTAGAATAGTTTTTAATTATAAAGCCCTAAATGATGCTACAATCTTTGATGGATATTATTTACCAAATAAAGAAGTATTGTTAAACAAAATACAAAATAAAAAATGGTTTACAAAAATGGACTGTAAAAGTGGATTTTGGCAGATAAGGTTAACAGAAGAATCTATACCATATACGGCATTTAGTTGCCCACAAGGACAGTATGAATGGCTAGTTATGCCCTTCGGGTTAAAAAATGCACCACAAATATTTCAAAGGAGAATGGATGAAGTATTAAAACAACATGATAACTACTGTATTGTGTACGTAGATGATATTTTAATATTTTCAGACAATTTAGAAGATCATGTTAGACACTGCAATTTTGTTATTGATACATGTATAAAAAGAGGAATAACTCTTTCAGCTAAAAAAGCAGTTATTGGAGTACAAAAAATAGATTTTTTGGGTATAACCATAGATAGTGGAGACATAGAATTACAACCACATATTCTTACAAAAATTAAGGAATTTCCTGATCAATTAGAGGATATGAAACAGTTACAAAGATTTTTAGGATGTCTAAATTATGCTGATATATTTATCAATAGATTAGCAAAATTAAGAGCTCCTTTACAACAAAAACTTAAAAAGAATTATAAATGGCAATGGACAGAAGATGATACAAAATATATTCAGCATATTAAAAAAGATTTGTGAAAATATGCCTAAATTATCTTTACCACTAGAAACAGATGAATTAGTTATATATACAGATGCTTTAGATTCATACTGGGGAGCAGCTTTGGTAGCTATTAGGAATAACCAAGAAAAATTATGTAGGTATAAATCTGGAACTTTTAAACAAAGTGAACTAAATTATCACTCTAATGATAAAGAATTATTGGCTATTAAGAATAGTATTAAAGCCTTTTATCTATACTTAAATAAACCTTTTAAAATTCACACAGATTCTATTACTGCAAAAACTAGAATAAAAAATAAAATTCCTGATATAGGACCCAATAAAAGATTAATAAGATGGCAATCATGGTTCTCTGAATTTAATTTTGATATTGAACATATTTCTGGAAAAACTAACTTTCTTGCAGATACATTAAGCAGAGAATTGCATGATGGCGGGAAGGAATAATGATACAATTGATTATCTAAGTATCTTTGATGAAATATATAATGAAGTACTTAAAGCACAAGAAGCCTTTGAGCAATATTTAATCACTGCAGATGACAAGAAAAAGGAGGAACTAAGGTTCTTCTTCCATCATATGATATCCTACTCACAAATTATGTTCAGAGAGGTACAAAAAGACATGATTAATGAATTTACTGAAATGTCTGAGAAATCAGTCAATAAGCCCGTAGAGGTAAAAAGGCATGATAAAGAATTTATTACATGGTTTAGTAGTTGGGTAAAACCAATATTACTAGAACCAAATCCTTGTAAAGGAATATATTCAGGTTTTGGCTATGATCTGAATAAAGTATATATTCACCCTGAAGCTGATCCATCAGTGGTGAGAGACTTATATAAAGCAGGTTTGATTTATTGCATCTATACAGACAGCACCCTTAACAATCTCAAGGGATTACCCAAAATAAGAAATGCAGTTTATACTTTTTCAAAAGCAATAAAGCATAGCAATATTTACTTAGCATGTAATCAAGTTATTCCTGAAGAAGGAAAGAAATGTATATCTATGGTAGAGATGAAGATGGGGTCGAAGAGATTGATGCCAAAATTCTTTCAGAACATGTTCCTGGTTGAAGAGGATGTGATAATAGCAACAAGAGCAAAGCAACTAGCAAGTCTAGTACAAAGAACTATAGAAGCCCTATCAAGCAATATTTGGACCTATGAGTCTGAACCTAACGAATTAATTCTGACAGTCAGTAAAGTTCCAAAGGCAGGGGCAAAAGAAGATATAATCCAGTTTGTGGAAAGAATTCTACGATGGGATGCACATAAGAAAGCATACAAACACTTTCTCAAAAAGAATATGACGGTAGATTTGCAGAAGAAATTAATATTACATGGAATAAAGTGGGAAACATTACAAAGTGAAGTGGGACCCTCAAAAAGGAAAGATTCGCATGATAACTCTGGAAAAGAGAAGGATTCTCTGGATGAATAGACATCTGTCCAGCTGTCCGGACAAAATAATATGGCGACTTTAAAAAGAAATAACACCTGTCCAGATAGATGGAAAGGTATCTAAAAAGAGAAATCTTTAATAAAAGAAAAGTAAAAGCATCGAGTAACGTGGCCTTATCTGAAAATGACTAAGGCGGTTTGAAGTAACTATAATAAGACCTGAAGGCATTTGTGGAAGGCATTCGAAGTTAAACAGAGAAAATATTTTCATAGTTTTGTAAATTAGTGTGAGCTTGAGTGTGCTTGTACTAAGCTTGTAATATTCTCAAAAAAAGTTTGTTCTGAGTGCA
This sequence comes from Allium sativum, assembly GCA_030737875.1. Classification (NCBI taxonomy): domain Eukaryota; kingdom Viridiplantae; phylum Streptophyta; class Magnoliopsida; order Asparagales; family Amaryllidaceae; genus Allium; species Allium sativum. Next base: position 44,754,446 of record CM060913.1, read on the forward strand.
ATCTTCTGTTAAAATTTCTGAGTTTTTGATAATCATAAACAAAAGCTTCTAAGTCTGTTTACCACTTGGAAACCCTAAGCTATTTCCTGGAGTGCTGATTAGTATCCAGTGTTCATTGGCGTTTGGCAAGAGTGAGCCGTGAAGCCGTAGAAGAACAAGGAGAAGCGTAGGCATTGGAAGCGTGCTGGGCCCAAACAGGTAACAACTAGAGATTGCCGGTTTCTGATTATTCTTAATTTAGAAACTTTTCCAGTAATTAGCTTTGAACATACGTTTTAGTTTGATCCTGTATTATTTGGTATATATATATATATATATATATATCTTTTGAAGTATTCAAGTAGGATTGAAACTATAATTCTGGTTTTATTTGTCAAATATTATTAGAATTTGCTGACTAGTAGCTAAATAAAGGTAACTAGGTGCCTCTAAATACTTAGTAAGAAATATCTAACTTAAAATATAAATCTTAGTATTAAAAAAATGATATGTAATTAGTTAAAATATCTGCAAGTTACATGTTCTCTATATTCAGTAAATAGATTTTTTTTTTTCTTTTGAATTTGAGAACCAGCACTTGATGTTGGATTGTTGGTGGGTGGGGAAATGTTTGAAAGTATCTCAGTCATTACAATAATAAACAACCTCAAAATGATGGTTCAGTGTAAAGATAGCTATAAGAGAACTAGCGAACTGGTAGTGAAATCAAGGTCTCTAAGAGCTAACTTATAGTCAGTAATGCAAATGAAGAATGGTCGAGCTAACTTATTCTAGTCTGTAAATGATAATTGGTTGACTTGACGTGAGATTGCCATATTTAAATCTGTAAATATCATTCATTGCATTATGAAAATTTTAATTGATCCCTCAAGCATAAATAGCTGACATGAAAAAATAATCATGAACTCAACTATATTAATGTCTGAATTTATCAAAGCAAGATTCCTGATAGCTTACTAATAAATGAGACTTTAGACCTCACATGAGCTGATGAACCTTATTTTCCAACTCTTTCATGTGACCACCAACAAGTTCAACAATCAAATTACCATCCCTTAACGATTTAAAGATAGGCTACTACCTGCAAAAACAAAATAGAATTAATAAAAGGGGAGTACTAACAAAATAACAGTCAACCATGTTTAATTAGCTGTCTTACCACTTCATAAGTTATAATCGCTAAAAGTTCAAAGCTGTAAATAAAACTAAGAAAAACTGGCTTTTTTATGTTAAACATGTTGAACTATAAAAAATGAAGAGTAAATAATATTTTTTTAATCAAGGAGAAGGGTATGATTGACATTATTAGGGAAATACCTGAGATAACCTAACTAATTCTCAGAGTACTAAAGTCGTGATTTCGAAAACAATACATCTCTTTTTTATTCCATAACATTATTTTTCTTGTTATTCTAATTCTAAGAATCAATGTTTTGATTGTAATGAACACATAACTACATAAGAGGGTGAAAATGAGATATATATTCAAAATACGTAAAAATGGGAAGCAAGAAATATTGTTTTGCTATAGACTTACAGATTATGCATCAACATCAAACTTAACGAACAAAACTTTTGGTACTTGTTGTGCATTGTAGTCACTATGTAGTGGTGAAGTCAACCACCACCTATATTGATACATCAGAATCACAAAACATGGGTAACTATGATTTGATGTGCATTATATGACATGTATATGAATTAACAATATGTGTTTGAGGATTACCTATGACCACGTCCATGACCAGAAAGAGGTACAAAAGGATAAGGAAATTTAAAGAGGTGCCGATATCAACAATTTTAAATTTATTGTCAGTAGCTCCAACACCGTATTAACAGGAAATAAAAAAACTTTTGTGACCTCGAATTTCCTAGATCTATGTTACAAAAGTAGCTTGGCATAAATATATTTATGCATATACAATACAACATGTTGATAGATTATGGTTACTAATATGTTAGGACAGCCCTTGATTTAGCAAAAAACACATTTTTCAAATAATTTCCATAGTTCCCTTACAAAAGCATTTAAGTTGCTGTAAAATGTTTAAAAAACAATCAAATCAACGAAATAGTATATAGTTCTCAGTGCACAAATCTACAATTTTTCTTGTTTACAGTCAACATGTTCAGTATTCCTAAATAAACCCCTATGCATAAATCAAGTTAATCATGGATGTGTCTAGATTAAAAAGCATGAAAGCCCTTGATATCACCTCACTTCACATAAAGCCAAATGTTTATCATTTTACGAATCTAAAGAAAAAGCAATAGTTCAGAAAAATTCAAAATAGAATACATATACTTTAGAACAACTGCATGACTATAAATTACTAACAATATATGCTTTAGCTTATAAATTCTCCAAAATCAATCAAGGAAAAAAACAGCCATTAAATTTTGAATAAATGAACGGGTGAAGGGTTTGAGTACCTATCACCGAATAACGTCGTTGTTGATTTGGAGTAAATCTGATATGGCGTCAGGTTACGGCTGAGATCATCCATGGACTGAGTTGAACATCGATGGATTGACTTTTTGGTGTGAAAAAAAAACAAAATTAATGTCAGGCGCATGGTTTAGGTTAAGAGATTGTAGATCGAATGTTAACAAGAGGGAATTTTTCGTTTAGGCGGGCTTTTTTTTACTGTGTTAAAATGAATACCGCCCTATTTTCGACCGACGCGTTTTCTAATGAACAGGGTTAAATATAGTGGACTCTTGTTTTTACACATTTTTATATAGCACAATTCAATGTTAATTTTTTATTTTAATGATTTTCATATAGTACTTTAATTATAGTGCTATTATATGAAGCTATAGGTATCACATTTTCTTGTAGTGTGTGAGATTAGACATAGGAGCAATTCTGAACCAGTGTAAAATCCGCTGTGTTCTTTCCTTTTCTGCACTTTATTTTTGTTTATCTTGGTGTTTGTGTTTGAATCTGTGTCTGTGATTGTTTCTGTGGTGTCTTATTCACATAGTAGTTCATATAAGTTTTAGAATTTGTTTAAATTCTCAAAAACACTATTCACCCTCCTCTTGTGTTAGTTTTGCCTTAACGATCAATTCCGCAATCCCTAACAATTTGTATCAGAGAAAGGTCTTGCAAAAAGTTCATAATCTGTTCTTTGAAACTAGTGATAATGACAACCAACACTGTAGCAATAATAGTTCTTTTGCAGAGAATCAGTCCACTATTAAACCACCACTATTTAATGTACTAATTGTTCATATTGGACATGTAGAATAAAAATATATTTACAATCAGCAGGATTAGACACATGGAATAGTACACAAAATGAATTTGTTCAACCCACAACTGCTTTTGCACAATGGACAAATGAACAAAAGACTGCTGCACAAAGCAATTCTAAAGCCATGAATATGTTATTCTGTTCATTAGATAGAAATGAGTTTAATAGAGTTCCAGTATGTAAAACTGCTTATGAAATATGGAGAACTGTACAAGTTACTCATAGAGGAACCAGTAAAGTTAAACAAACTAAAATAGCAATGTTAGTTAATCAATTTGAGTTATTCAAAATGAACGAGAATGAGTCTATCTCCGATATATATTGCAGATTTCAAGAGATAGTGCATTCGTTAACAACTCCTGGAAAAACTTATTCTGAAGAAGATCAAGTCAGAACAATATTGAGTTCATTGACTCTAGAATGGGATCAGAAAACTTTGGCAATTGAAGAAGCCAATGATGCCAATGAAATGAAGATTGAGGGTTAATCGGAAATCTGATGTCTTATGAAGTCCGATTACAGAAGAGAAAAGAAAACATGCCAACTGAGAAGAAATCTACTGCATTAAAAGCAACAGCAAATGATTCTAACTTGAGTAGTGAAGATGATGAAGAAACAACTCTTATGACAAGTCATTTTAGAAAATTTTTGAGATATAGAAGGAAAAATTATAACCAAGGAAGTTCAAGAAGTAATGATGATCGATGTTATAACTGCAACAAACCAGGCCATATAAAGAAAATGTGTCCATATCCAGATCAATCGACTCAACAAACAGAAAACAACAATTTGTCAAGAAAGAGAAAGAAAGCATACACAGCAATGTTAGATGATTTAGATTCATCATCAAGTGACGAAGAGCCAGAAACCAGAAATTCGGATATGTGCTTTGCGACAATTCAGAATTCAGAATCTTTTGAAGAAAAGGTTCTAAAAACCGGGTACGCCTTAATTAATTTTAATATTATTTGGTTGAATGGTTGTTTTGTTTATTTGCTTTGTTTTGAATTTAAAACTTCAAAAATTAAATTTGAAATTTGAAATTCAAATTTGTAATTTGATTTTTGAAATTCAAAATAATAATATAATAATAAATAACAAATAAAATAAATTTTTGACTATTTGTTAGGATTAGAATTATTTGCGGAAATTGTTAAATCTGAAATATAAATCGATAATATAAATTTCAATTCACAAAAATTCAATTCCTTTGAAAATAGGCACACATGTCGACATACATATGTACATATGTCGACATATATGAGTAGAAATTTGGAATTTAAATTTTGAATTTCAAAGGTTTAAACTTTCAAACTTCCCTCCAACTTTTCTCCAACTCCCATTGTCTGAAAAGGTGTCATTGACTACTGAAAAGTTGTGCTATTTAATTCATATCCATTCATTTTCTATATATACACCTATTCTCTTTACTTTTCATTCACAACTCAAATCAATATTCTTCGTATCTATTCTCCTCAAAACTATCAATTCAATGGATTCCTCGAGTTCAACTCAGAAATTGAAGTTAACCAAAATCATCAAAGGTTATCTTCGTAATGACAAAGAATCTATCAAGACTTATGTTAACTATGTAGCGTATACTAAAGTTAACACGGGTGCTTTCACCATCTTTAGCGATTTTCCCTCTTATGATCTTACATCTCCCTTTCAATAAAACTAAGTCTTGTGTCTAACTGACTCGCGGGATAACGACTAAGTATGTTATCCTAAGCTTGTCAAGATGATCTATGTGAATCTTAATCGCGGATTTTATGAAGGCAACGAAGACCAAATTTGGAGTAGCGTCAAAGGCACATATATTGTTCTCGATGCCGAACTATTAGACAATATCTTGAATTGTTGAAGCATTGGCTCGGATTTTCTGGATTTCCTTATCGATGAAACCGATTTAGAGACCTATCATGACATATTCGAAAGCAATGCTCACATAGATTTCAAAAATCGCTTTTCCATCCAAAAACAAGAATTGCCAACCTTCTCCTCCAACATACCATCACTCCCCGCTCCAGAAACTTGAATAATCCAACTCTTAAAGTCTAAAACGTCCTCATTACTATTATGGGTGACTATAACATTAATTGGGCTGATATAATCTTAAAAGAGTTCAAACCCATAGAATTGGCATTAAGAGAAAACACTCTCTACTATGGTGTTTATCTCTCCTACATCTTCAAATATTTTGGAATTGATCTTCATGGAGAAGAATTTGTGCCTAGAAAAGTGTTTGACTCCTCAAACATACATCTCATGCAAATTACCCTCATTTTCTAACCATATGAGACATTCGAAGCCAAATAAACCCGAATACTACAAGAATAAGCGCCAATGGAAGTCGAAGAAGAAGAATAAACTTCATTAGAAAGTGTTGAGTGTCCAACCAACACTAGACACATTTCCAAAGAAATGATTGTTCAAAATCAAGTAAAGATTGCCAATAATCAAAAGATGCTTAAGAAGAACTTTTCAAAATGACTAAGTTCGTGGTCAAGATTGGAAGAAAGCTTGGAATTTCACCTTCCTCGTCATCATCCGAAAACTAGTTTATCTAATTTAGTTTATCTTTATGTATTTACTTATATTTGCTTGTATTTGCTTTCGAATCTCTTATTTAGCGTGTCTTAATTAGTTTGATGTATTTTCTTTCTGTTAAATAATGAATGGAGTTTTATTTGTGTTACAATCATCTTCAAGTTACTACAAAAATCTTAGAATTAATTATAATATAATATAAGACCAAAAGATTAAATTTAAAAAAAAAAAATCAAATTTTACAACAGGGTATGTCGACATACATTTATGTGTATGTCGACATATAACTGTCAGATTTTCAAATTGTTTCAAATTTTAAAATTAAATAATTAACTCATATCCATTCAAAATCCAATGAATTTCAGACCCTATTTAAGCCTATTTCTTCTAGAAAAAATCATTATTCCATCTCTCCTTCTTCCTTATTCATTTCCTCTTAAATTCATGGAATATCCTATTCATAATCTTAGTGAAAATCTTGAAGAAACCTTGAATTCTTTCAAGAATATTCTCTCTATAATTCTACGAAACCAGTGTCATCTCGAATTAAGCCAAATAAAGATGTTTGAATAGCAAGAGAAGCATTTTAATGAAATTCGGTGGCTAATCTCTTCTCTTTTCAAAAATAAAGATAACAATCTGGCTAAGGCTCCACCAACCAAAGAAGATGAGGATTGGGAAGTCATCAAGAAGGATCCAATCTTTGGAGAAGACGGTTGGGCTGAAGTACCAAGAAACGTTTAATTGATTTGTATGGTTGATTTGATTGATTTGTTTGAAATTTTAATTCTATGACTTCAAACTTGTATATATTAAACATATGGTGTGGTGTTCTTTGATTTTTTTTGGTTTGTATATTTGATATCAAACAAATGTAATTATAATACTTGGATTGGTTTGAATTGATAATCATGATGCTAGAAATTTCTATTATAGGATTATATAGATTAAGGGGGAGTATTCTACTTTGATTTAGGAATTACTTAGTTACTTACAGGTTTTATTTAGATAGTTATACGATTTAAAGGGAGTAGTTTTAGAATTTCTTTTTGATAATGCCAAAGAGGGAGAAATTATAAAATATAGACAAAGTTTATAGGATTCATATAGATAGGGGAGTATTAGAAAGATCATCATCAACAGGTTTGCACAGGTATGATATTTTATAAACTAAGGTTGCCATCATCAAGAAGGGGGAGATTGTTGGAGAATGGAGTTTTCATGTAACAACCTTATTTCAATATTAATTGATTATATAATATACTAACACTTTTGTCTAGAATACATATACATATTTAATATATACATATGCAAGACTCATATACAGGAATTATTACTGAAGACTACACAGTTTAAAGATATTAGAGATTCAGAATTCAGAGATGATTCAAGACTCATGAGTGTTCAAGATTTCAGGATAAATATAGTAATAAAGTCTAGATTATGCAAGACTCTGAATAGAACTCCATGTTCAAATTCAAATTTAAATTCACTACAAGAAAACAGTCCTTTTACAACGGGCAAAAACCGTTATATGCTTTTCACAATGGGCAAAAGCCCGTCCTAGTATGCGTCGTCATAATAGGTCCTCACTAAAATACAGGGGTCGGTGACTATTGTAAAAGACCGTTGTAATAACGTACTATGTCACATGCAACGACTCTTTGACAATGGCCACAAACCCGTTGTAATAGCTAATAAATTACAAGCGGCTTCCGCCCATTGTAATACGTTATATTACAACAGGCATAGCCCGTTGTAAAAAGTCTTTTTTTAAAATAATCTGATCACAGTAATATAAAAATATTGCATAAATTAAAATATTAAACTCAAAATTTCTTATTTTAATACAAATATTTTATTACACTCTTGAACAATACATAGTTTTATTTCTTTCTATTGCACAATTACTATACAAAATATGAAAAATACTCATTTGTAAAAATATTATTTCACTACATGCACTTAGTTACACTCACTCACACCCTCTCATGCTCAATGTATTCGTCTTCGTCTTCGGTGATTGATCCAAAATGTGCATTAAAAGAACTAGATGAAGAAGAACAAACAAGTTAAAAAAATGTGCATTGAGCAGGGCAACATACATTAAAAACTTGGAATAAAGTTTGTATAAGTGAATGTTTTGAGGAATAAAAACATGAGATACCTGATACCTTAATTGAACTTCTCCAAATTCAACTTAGTTAAATACATAAATAACTAATAAACAAGATGCTTCACTCTATTTTAAATATTTGACTTCTTGCTCTTGATTTTGTCCAGTTGTACCTATCAAAATAAAATAAAAGCAATAAGCTGGTGTGTAGGCAGCCTTTGCCGAGTGTTTATGGAAATCATTGTGCAGGTTTTGATGGCAAACTGGCTAATGTAGAGAGTTGGAAAGTATGAGAGATGATAAGTTTATGTATTTATGAGGATGAACTTGTAATGATTATCAGTATTTGAACTCACACATGTTATCCTAGAAATATCGAATTAAAAAAGGAACCAGGGCGGTTATGAAATCTTAATTTGCAATTCTGAATAATGATAAGCATATTACAGTAACATTGAAATAGAATATGCTTATTTGAAAGTTTAAAAAGATGAGAAGCATGGTATAAATTTGGAGTGTTAAGCCAAGTAAGTTGCTTTTGGCACAAACGTCGCTAGCTCCCCATGTCAGGATTGGACAGAAATTTGGAGGGTTTAGACTCTTAGTGGAAAATAATGATAATGGTAATAATCGTCCCAATCATTAAGAAAACCATAGCAGTACGTTAACAACTTAAAACTATATAATTATAGGAATTGTATTCATCAACTAATTAAGTTTATCATTTTGCTAAGGTCTATATCGTTGCTATTTACATATAATAAATAGGTCACATATCACTTTCACAGTGTTTTTGTAGTTTCCAAAAGTGCCCAGGACTATAAATTTTAGAAAACCCTAATCAAATTAAAAATTACCATTGCCTCATAAATAAAAAGTTACCATCATGGCTCTATTGCCGATGTACCAACCATCCCCACCATTTATCATCTTTGCTCAAATTGTCGAGATGCACAAATTTCTGGGTGCGCATACCAGAATAATTCAGACTCACTATAGAAACACAAAAATAAATAAATTACGGACTGCAAATCACATTTTTAAATCTACAAATTTTAGAGTGTTGCATTGTCACAAAAGGCCTTTGTATAAAATGGTACAATTTGATACAGTGATCTACAATGAGCTATAGATAAGCTGGCCAAACCTAATTTGTATAAGTTACATTGTCACCATCTACATAGTACTGGCCGACCAATGTCAGAGACTGACCGATCGGTAAGGCATACGAGATTGACCAATTGATGCCAATGTTTAACCATTCGGTGTAATCAATACCATCCCCTGCATTACCGAGTTCCCTAGCTTCTTTTAGTCCATAACTCAGTGCTATTCTAACCAGCTCTGATACATCGAACGAGCACAATTTCAAGCATCATTCAATATGGACGAGGGTGTTATTACGACACAAGTAGAACTATGCTCAATTCCAAAGATAAAAGTAGCACACGTAAGCAATACCAAAACAAGAGAATTACAAGTTCAAAATGGAGTTTCACATGGCTCAAACACAATGGCATTCAAATTAATTTCATACGGTTATACGACAGCAACATAAAAATTAAAGGGTTTCTAGCTTAAACAATTTGTTAAACACCTTGTGAGCAAAAAGTCAAAACTGGAGTTTTAAGAGGAACAATGCATTTTGAACTCCTTAAATACAACCACAACGTCAAAACCCACTTCAATCGAATACTAATCATTCCAATACCGAAGTTTAACAGTCTGAAGCCCCAAACATTCCAAATACTTGCCCCAACTTCAAAACCGAACTAATTCAAAACCTGAAATACCGTATACCATGCAAGCTTCGAAAATAATTCATACCTGCAATTGATCGAGTTGGAATGATGAAGCACGACTTGAGATCAGAAGTTTTCGCAAAGCACGGATTCAGGGTTCTTGACTTACTTGAAAGATCTGAAGAGAAGAAATTCCTGCGTACCTTTAAATGTCTAAATTAATTTAATAATTAAATGGATCGATACCTCCTGATAGATCAAAGTTGAGGAGATTGGAGCAGTTACATCTTCCATATGACTTTGCCTTTTTGGTTCGACGAGATTGAAACAAGAATGGCTTTTCGATTAGGGTTTTGGAAAGATAAATTTTATCTGAAGAATGTGGAAGCGGTGGAGAACTTAATTTTATGTTGTTGATTTAGTTAATTTTATGTCGGTGGAGAACTTAATTTTATGTCGGTGGAGAACTTAAGCATTTTGATAGGCTGCGCTCTGCATTTGTGGCGGAACTTGAAATTTTCACCGCTTGAAAGTAGAAAAAAAAACTGATCCGTGTTTATCAGTATATTTATAGCTAAACGTTTTAGTTATCATTAGTTAACTATTATTATTTAGTTATTGTTTATTTATATTATTATTTGTTTAATTACTATTTATTTATATTATTATTTATTTACATATAAACACGTTGTAACTAGACTTGCTACAGAAATAATAAAATAATAACCAAAATTGTAGTTAAATAAGACCTCAACATAGAAAGTGGTAGATATTAATATAGCTAAAGTTAGTGGAAATTTTAAAGAAAACAAGAAAATGAAAAATCTTAAATAGAATATTTTCAAAGGATATACTATTTGGAAAAAAGTCAGTGGAAATAATTTTTTCTTAGGAACAAGTTCAAAAGTTCTATAGAAATTTAAAACAAACAGGCTACTCCTAAAATTTAGAAGGACTCAAATGACGGAGGAAAAATTATGAAATAATAATAAATCTTTGGATGTTTTGAAAAATTGAGTTCTATCAAAAATTTCAATAGTATTTAGTATTAATTATTATTTATTTAATAAGAATAAGTGTATATTATGAAAAAAAATAACTAAAATATTACTTGTTAATTATTAAAAATATTAATCATAATTCATTATGTTATAAATAATTAGTTCAAATTATTAATCACAATTATGGATTATTGATTATGAATTATAATTAATATTTAATTATTTAATATTAAGTATATATTGTTATTTGTTCATTTTTCTTAATTATTTAATCATAGTTATTAATTGGTAAAAAATATTATTAAATGTTACTTCATATTTATTAATTATAATTTAATGTTTGTTATTAACTATTGATAATTAATTTGTATATATTAATAATTTTTAATATTGATTATTAAATTTAATAGCAATTATTAATTTAATTATAAATTATTGTATATTAAATTTAGTTGCTCGATATTACTTACTAATAACTAGAAAGTAAAATTAAATCTATTGGAATAATAACAATTAGTAGTTAATGATTAGTAATATGATATTATAATTATTAATTAGTAACATAAGATTAATATAATATTATTAAAGATTAATTATGAAATATTAATAAATAATAAGTATTAATTTTAAGATAATGTTGTGATTACCAATTTTTGATTGTCACTTATTACAACAGGCATTTTTAGCCACTTGTAAAATTGGCACCTATTACAAGGGGCGTTTTTATCCCGTTGTAAAATTGGCATATGTTACAATGGGAATTAAATGACCGTTGTAATAGCATTCTATTTGTAACGACCCGGATTTCGAGCGACTTTGGTTATCAACATAAACACGATGTCGATAACCAAAACACCGAAAAATCCTGGTAATTAGTGAAAGAAATTAGAGGGTGAGGAAAGATAAGATAGAAAATTAGAATAGAAGAAGAAGAAGAAAACAACATCAGAGTAACACGAATCTCACAGCGGAACGAATAAATATATTTCATAACATAACTTTTAAATACGAATCTGTACTTGAATATACATATCATTGTCAAAGTACAGCACTTACAACATAGCGGAAATAACTATAACTATATGATCCTGAAGCCTCCTGCTCCAGCTCTTCAACTATATCTATAAAATCCTGACTACTTGACTGCCCATACAAATTTAGGCACCCAAGAGTTTAGGGAAAACAACAAAATAAACTCCGAGTCAGTCATGGGACTGGTGTGAGTAAAACAGTTTAAAACAGTTCAAGCAGGTAATCGATATCTCATAAGACCATGCCGTATAACGGAACGGGTTTTTCCCTTATGAGAATCCAAAATATCTTTATATCAAAAACCTTTTGATATTATAATAATGCCTATCAACCACAGTATAATAATCATCTAACAGAAACGCTTTCATCTCACGTTCTACATATATAGTATACAATCAAAACCGCAAGCACGTATTGGGTAATGGATTTCCAACTATGACAAGGTATGGAACCACCTTTCGCTAGTGTACCTCTAGAGAGGAATACACTGGATTCAACAAGAACATCTTGCAACCCGGCCACACATGACCGACCACTCAATTCGCTTGAGCGTATCGAATGTATATCACCAACGGTTGGGATCAGCAACCGTTTCCCGAATGGGACAACATCAACAATAGATTTTTAGAAGTAAATGAAACTCTAGATCATGTGATTATACACCCTACTTCGGTGCGACCGACTTAGCCATGCTGCCTGCCCGATTTCTGTCATTTACCGGATGTTGAGGCTAGCAGCTACGCTTTATCATCACATCAGATTCACTTTGAATGCCACATCGTCAAATCCATCAAATCACCTATTGACGTCTACAACAATACATTATGTGTTAGCTAAAAGAAGTTTCCTTCTCTGCTTCCACTCTTGGTACGGTTGGAGAAATCAATATACGTGATCGTCTGGACATACACTGTCAGACATCCGTCCATACAAGTCATCCAGGAACAGAATGAACCGAAGGCACTATTCTGTAAACAGGATAGCCCTTGCATAACTCCGTCTTCACTTATCGTTGGCATATATGATTCGCAACGCTTATGCCAATACAGAGTGGTTCTTTGGATAATCATCCAACCGGTCTCTCCATATTAACAACGTTAAAATGGTCAAAACTTCGATAGTCTGTGATTTAACTATCGAATAAAAACAAGTGTGCAAACAACTATATTATTTCCAAATGGAAATTTATATCGATCAAACATCATTCAACATTTATCTCTTTATTCCATTAATTTACTTATCTCATGTTTCCCTATATTCAATATTTCCTATTTTCTAAATTTGGAAAAATATACATTATTAACAATGGAAAACATTTCCATTTCTTGTTTTCTTTATTAGAAAACATTTCTGGTTTCTTATTTGGAAAACATTTCCAAAGCTTCTTCATTGGACTTAGACAGATGTTTAAACAAACCATCGCGACGCCAACTCAAACCATTTCCTTTACTGCCAAACCTTAACAATTCCTTAGTTAAAAATGAAGCCAATCAAGTTGGGGTAGAACTACCTCTCAGACCTTAACTGAACAACATTTCTAACTTTGAAATAGACAAAGTTCACTTATATTCCTTTAACTAACTTCCTTTCTCAATCCTCTTCGAATAGTTATATTCAATTGACTCTTTTCACTTAACTCTATTCGATCAACCCTTATCAATTAGCTCTATTGGACTAACACTATTGGATTAACTCTATTCGACTAACGCTATTGATTTACTCATTTCGACTAACGCTATGGATTTACTCATTTCACTTAACTCCTTTCGAATAAACTATATTCGATAACTCCTTTTTCTTTCTTTGAAAAAACTATATTCGATTAACTCCTTTTACTTTCTCTTCGAATAAACTATATTCGATTAACTCATTTTACTTTCTCTTCGAATAAACTATATTCGATTAACTCATTTTACTTTCTCTTCGAATAAACTATATTCGATTAACTCATTTTACTTTCTCTTCGAATAAACTATATTCGATTAACTCATTTTACTTTCTCTTCGAATAAACTATATTCGATTAACTCATTTTACTTTCTCTTCGAATAAACTATATTCGATTAACTCATTTTACTTTATTCTAATCGATTAACTAACATCGATTAACTCCTTTTAACTTTATTCTCTAATCGATTAACTAACATCGATTAACTCCTTTTACTTTAACTCTAATCGATTAAACTAACATCGATTAGCTCCTTTTACTTTAAATCTAATCAATTAAACTAACATCGATTAGCTCCTTTATTCCTTTCGAATAAACTATTCATTTGCAAAGATTTACTTTTTGTAACAGTCCTTCACTTTACAAAAGATTCCCCTTTTTATTTACTTTCGAAATATTTCCTTTTACAAAATCTGTTTATTTTATAAACTCCCTTTATTTCAATATACATTGAAATAATTCATTTTACATCCCAGGGTCTTTTATGATATTTACAATATCGAATAACAATGATCAACATCATTCCAACACACATAATCCATAACTGATTATATAACACATCATATATCACAATATATGAAAAAACAGTAAAATAAATGTTGAGGAATCCAGTTGGATTCCTCCAACCTGTTTCCCTGCATCACAGATGTTAAACAATATAGATAACATCACTTTCAGTTCCATATGATATATTCTATTAAACAGAATCAAATATAGAAATTCAACTAACTGACTAGCAGTTCAATCAAACCGTCAACACACAGTCAATCAGCCAATATCTAACAGTTCTAAAAATACAACATGAAATTATAAACTGTTCAGAGTTAGTGAGATTTACTCACATTTGCAGTTCATCGTTAAAGAACGATAAACTGTTGTTTGATTTGAATCAAAAAGTTTATTTCGCCATAAATTCAAACGAGTCTCAATCCACTTCCAGTCAGCTTCATTTGCTAGTGTCCGTCCATACGATCCCAACGCAACTTACAGTTCGCGAATCCGACCTCGTATGAAATAGATATCGCGTTACGAAGTTATACCCAATTAAACGAATATTTAAATTGAATTAACTTTAAATGAATTCCCATTTGGGCTTAACCATTGAACTAAAGCCCATCACCATCTGTTAAAGCCTAGACCCCTCATCCTTGTCTTCCCCAACTCCAAAAAATCATGTCGACTGTACTCAAAACCATTACCAAAACTTTCAACCCTTCCGCTCGTGTACCATGTCAAAACCGTGCTCTCCAATCCCACCAAACCGCTCACCATCGCACTCTCCCTCTTTCAGCCCTCATCAGAAACCAATGGACACCATCTTAAATGTCGCGATCCACAGCTTCTTCAGCCCAACCAGTCAAAGTCGCGGTACTGCTTCTTTTTCCAATGATTTCGGTCCCTACTTTACATACCAATTCAATCCCGATCCGACCAACGTTGAACTTTCGATCTTCCTTCACGTCCACAGGTCAGATCTCTCCATGCGCCTCTTGTTGCTCACGTTTAACCCGAACTACCAACTCACGGTCTCGTTTGCATACTGGTCTCCGTTTCCAGATGACAAAACTCAAGCCTACACCGTTTCTCCAAGCTTCCCATACTTAAAGAAGCAAGCAGTAGTACTCATATCCCACCATTTCGTACACGCTACCACTTCCGATCCAAATACTTTTTTTTTCTTTTTTTTTATTTGGTTTATTTCTCTTTTTGTTTGAGGTTAGTCGCTTTAACTCTGCCCTTGGAAATATTCTGAAGAAGGAAACATAAAAGGAAGCTTTGGTTTGGTATTTAATAGATGGAGGATTAAGGAGTAGGTAGGACATGTTTCAATTTTTGCCGTGAGATTCACTTTGCTGTTAATGCCCCACGTATGCCCCCTTTTCACCTCATAAAGTAATAAACCAACCCCTATAGGAAAACATATGGGTTCATGTGTACACCATGCATTCACGAAACGGTCAAAACGTACTTATGCTATTTGTTTATGTGGTATTGTGTAAGTATGGTAATGCCATACACGTTCTTGTTACGTCCACATATAAAGAGCTACGGACAGAAATAAAAATGCAATCGTGTCCAGTATCGCACCACGATCCCAAAAATATAATAATACCGGTAGGTGGACTCCTATTTTGAAACTTCAAAATGTTGATTACAGGGTGCAAAATACTTCCAATAAAAAGTTCCTTATTTAATTAATTAAAAATTTCAATAAAACTCTAAAAATTAAATTATCACTATTTCCCAAAAGAACCTTGTCTAAATTCAAAACCGATATCTAGTTATATCGAATAAACCGTTACGGTCGATAAACGATTCTATAGCGACTATTTTAAAATTTGACTTGGACATAAATCAAAATCTACACGACGAAATCCCGATATTTCTCTTCCACTAGAAAGATATACTTCACCAGCTCCATACGTTTCTTGTTTTACAGAAATCCGATTTAAAACGAATCCGGTACATTCAGTTGAAGTTTGAATCACCAATTTACGAACTACAGCGCCATTTCGAGCTCGTTTATAATTATAATATAATTATACGTTCAAACTGTCGTTCAAATAATATATTCGTTATTCTAATTCAATTCCAAGCTGAATTAAATCTCACTGATGATCCGGTTCACACCATATCGCCATTTCAGCCAATTGTGATTATTTCATAATTAAATATATTATTTAATTTATTATTTTAAATTAAATATTCACCATTATGTAATTCCACGACCATTTAATTCACTATACCACCACTGATATAATTAAATAAATTAATCATAATACCCCTGCCAATGCGGGTCATTACAATCTTCCCCACTTAAAATAATTTCGTCCTCGAAATTGCTAAAAGGTAGATAACGACCCTATCGACGGGTTAGAACATATTTGTTCACTTCTTAACTTCAGTTTCAACTAAACCAATTTAATTTTAATTAAATTATTAATTAATTCTTTTCAACGAAAATTTTCAAAAATCCTGAAAATTTTCTAACGCCTTAACTCTTCGAAAATTTCGTCAGCACCTCCTTTGTACTGGTCAATCGGTCAAATTTCCACTCGCCTCTCTGGGCCATCTCCATCCCAAAAGAAAATCAAGCAGCCAAGCGGCTTGCCAATTCAGCTCATAAATCTTATATCCAATAGAAATATAAATTGGTACCTTTTTGTCGGGCATATCGTTATATCCCTCACATCTGCTATCAATTCAGCATATACCAATGTCATGCCAATCAAACTCCAAATAAGTTTTATCTCCAACACAACCATTCGCCTTTTACCAAGCCAAATATCATTTCAACTCGAGTTTCTTCTCTATTCCCAACTCTCAACATGATTATCACATTACACTTCAAATTTGAATCTCACAATCCAATTTGTCTTGATATCATTCTAATTCAATCTCAGTTACCACTTTACTAGCTTTACTTTAATTCAATTTTGTTTTCACAAATTTCTGTTAAATTTGTTTTTAATTCGAACAGTCTTTCCCTGTGAGTTTTTTAACAGTTTATTCTTTTCAAAAACTAAATTTTCCTTTTGAACATGTCACTGAGCCCTTTATTAATATTCTATTAGTTGAATCACTTCTCTATTTCTTTATCAATATTTGTAAACCAAATATTTTCAATAACCATATTGGCTTTTTATGTTATTTGGAAAACATTTCCGAATTTCGCCTTCCTTTATTTTCTAAATCAATAACCTTTATAATCCTATTTATAATTGGAAAATATCCCAATTACTTATCTCTTTTCTGATCTCGTTTATTTCCATACTTAGGAAATATTCTTTATTATATTTCCAAGCTTACACTTATTTGGGTTAAAACGGATGTTGTGTAAAACATCATTACGACAATCCAAATACTATATTCAACTAACTCTTATTCGACATTGATCTTCGAGCCTGAAATCTTACTATTTATTTATTAATAATGAAATCAATCAAGTTGGGGTATAACTACCTCTCAGACCTTGACTGAAAAACATTTATAACGTCAAAACAGATATGACTACTTACTCGAATAATCAATACCATACAACTACTGATTCACTTTTAACACGTAAACTCTTCCTCTTTCTATTCTTATTAGATTTTATTCTTAGTCTTCCTTTTTGATTTTACTATTCTATTTCTAAGTTCGTTTCCTTATCGACTTCTATATATTTCGATACGTTGATTTCTAACTATCAAATTATCTTAAAAATATTCTAACTCCTTAAATTCCTGGAAAAATTCGCCATAACCTCCTTTGTACTAGGAGCATCGGGATATTTTAAATAGCCTCCCATGGCCCTTACCAATCGAAAAGAAAAAGAAAAAGCCAAACGGCTAGTCGATACGGCGCATAAAATCATATGAATTAAATACATACCTTTTTGTCGAGCATTATATTTATATACCTTCATACCTTATCCATACATATCTCATGTATATTTATACCTTTCTAATTCATTTCAACTTAATCCAATCATTTTAATTTAGTTCGTTAAGTGATTTTCAAATTATTGGTTTGCCCATTTCACCTTTTTATTTGAATATACATGTTCAAATATAGGTTTAACTTGGTTATCAACTAATTGAATTCCATTTCAATTTTATTTGAATTTCCTATATTCAAATTCCATTTTGATTCTCTTATTCAAATTCTATATTTGAATTTCTATATTCGAATCTATTTGAATTCTCTTTATTTCATTTTAATTCCCTTTGAATCTTCTATATTCAAATTTCATTTTCAATTCTATTTGAATCTTCTACATTCAAATTTCATTTTCAATTCTATTCAAATTCTATATATTCATACTCCCTTTGAATTTCTATATTCGAATCCTATTATTACTCTATATGAATTCTATATCCAAATTTCATTTCAAACTATTTGAATTCTATATTCAAATTTCATTATTCAAATCTTCTTTATTCAAATCTCATTTGAATTTCTATATTCAAATCCCCTTTTGAATTTTCTATATTCAAATCCTCTTTGAATTTTCTTATTCAAATTCTATGTTTGAACTTCCTTTAATCAAATTCCTTTTCAAACTTTCTTTATTCATTCTTTACATAAGTCTCGATTTCAATTCCTTTTGAAATCGATATTTCTACCTTTGGAAAATAGATTTCCCTTTCAATTTCACACTTGTATTTTTATTTCTGAATTATCCAATGATAATTCTCTTCGCTTCATTTATAAACTTCGTTCATAAAAGAACTATTTATAAACTTCGTTTATAAAGGAACTTCTCGTTTTATTTCTTTTAAAACAAGTTAATATTTCAAATCTATTTAAAAATTTAAATTCTATATTTTAAATTCCATTTTGAAATTCAACTCACTTGTCTTTCCGAAAACAAATTCAAAACAGTATCTCTGGTAGTAATTCGTCACTTACAACTCGAAAATGAATACTGATGATGCAGCTGTCATCATCAGAATCTATTTTCCAGCGATCGAAGTGAGTTCAATACTATAAAACCATTTTTAACCTTTTCCACTTTGAAATTCATTTCAAAATATAATTCACACTGCTTGTAAAACAATTTAAAATCTCCCAGGATCTTAAATTTTCCTTATTTTTAATCCAAATCCATTTACAAACACTTATCCAATTCTCCAGAGTTTTAACTTCAATTTCTGGTTTAAATTTCAGATTTAACTCATCTGATTTCACGTATTTCACTTATATGAATTCTGATTGGTTATTTACATAACCATTTAATTTATAATCTTACTCGATTATAATAACAACCAATATATCCAATATACGTTGGGTAAAATTATTTTCATTTACCCTCTTTTCAAAACATATCGTGTCGACCCATCGTATTCGAGTGTTTAGTAACTCCTACCGATACAGTGGATCAAACTAATCGACCAGAACTCATAAACAACTCAACCAATAAATATCCACAATAAAAATTTATTTTTATATCATATACGAATACGTTCACTCGTACATATACACTCAACTCAATCTAGGGTATTACTAACCCTATCTCTACCGAGTCACGCCACAGAGCCAAGTAACTCTTAACCTAGGCACTGATACCAACTGTAACAACCCGCATTTTAAGCGACTTTAGTTATCGATATAAACACGATGTCGATAACCAAAACACCAAAAAATCCTGGTAATTAGTGAAAGAAATTAAGGGTGAGGAAAGATAAGATAGAAAATTAGAATAGAAGAAGAAGAAGAACACAACATCAGAGTAACACGAATCTCACAGCGGAACGAATAAATATATTTCATAACATAACTTTGAAATACAAATCTGTACTTGAATATACATATCCTTATCAAAGTACAACACTTACAACACAGCGAAATAACTATAGCTATATGATCCTAAAGCCTCCTGCTCCAGCTCTTCAACTATATCTGTAAAATTCCGACTACTTGACTGCCCATACAAATTTAGGCACCCAAGAGTTTAGGGAAAACAACAAAATAAACTCCGGGTCAGTCATGGGACTGGTGTGAGTAAAACAGTTTAAAACAGTTCAAGCAGGTAATCGATATCTCATAAGACCACGCCGTATAACGGAACGGGTTTTTCCCTTATGAGAATCCAAAATATCTTTATATCAAAAACCTTTTGATATTATAATAATGCCTATCAACCACTGTATAATAATCATCTAGCATAAACGCTTTCATCTCACGTTCTACATATATAGTATACAATCAAAACCGCAAGCACGTATTGGGTAATGGATTTCCAACTATGACAAGGTATGGAACCACCTTTCTCTAGTGTACCTCTAGAGAGGAATACACTGGATTCAACAAGAACATCTTGCAACCCGACCATACATGACCGACCACTCATTTTGCTTGAGCGTATCGAATGTATATCACCAACGGTTGGGATCAGCAACCGTTTCCCGAATGGGACAGCATCAACAATAGATTTTTAGAAGTAAATGAAACTCTAGATCAGGTGATTATACACCCTACTTCGGTGCGACCGACTTAGCCATGCTGCCTGCCCGATTTCTATCATTTACCGGATGTTGAGGCTAGAAGCTACGCTTTATCATCACATCAGATTCACTTTGAATGCCACATCGTCAAATCCATCAAATCACTGATTGACGTCTACAACAATACATTATGTGTTAGCTAAAAGAAGTTTCCTTCTCCGCTTCCACTCTTGGTACGGTTGGAGAAATCAATATACGTGATCGTCTGGACATACTCTGTCAGACATCCGTCCATACAAGTCATCCAGGAACAGGATGAACCGAAGGCACTATTCTGTAAACAGGTTTGCCCTTGCATAACTCCGCCTTCACTTATCTTTGGCATATATGATTCGCAACGCTTATGCCAATACAGAGTGGTTCTTTGGATAATCATCCAACCGGTCTCTCCACATTAACAACGTTAAAATGGTCAAAACTTCGATAGTCTGTGATTTAACTATCGAATAAAAACAAGTGTGCAAACAACGATATTATTTCCAAATGGAAATTTATATCAATCAAACATCATTCAACATTTATCTCTTTATTCCATTAATTTACTTATCTCATGTTTCCCTATATTCAATATTTCCTATTTTCTAAATTTGGAAAAATATACGTTATTAACAATGGAACACATTTCCATTTCTTGTTTTCTTTATTAGAAAACATTTCTGGTTTCTTATTTGGAAAACATTTCCAAAGCTTCTTCATTGGACTTAGACAAATGTTTAAACAAACCATCACGATGCCAACACAAACCATTTCCTTTACTGCCGAACCTTAACTATTCCTTAGTTAAAAACGAAGCTAATCAAGTTGGGGTTGAACTACCTCTCGGACCTTAACTGAACAACATTTCTAACTTTGAAATAGACAAAGTTCAATTATATTCCTTTAACTAACTTCCTTTCTCAATCCTCTTCGAATAGCTATATTCGATTGACTCTTTTCACTTAACTCTATTCGATCAACCCTTATCAATTAACTCTATTGGACTAACACTATTGGATTAACTCTATTCGACTAACGCTATTGATTTACTCATTTCGACTAACGCTGTTGATTTACTCATTTCACTTAACTCCTTTTGAATAAACTATATTCGATAACTCCTTTTTCTTTCTTCGAATAAACTATATTCGATTAACTCCTTTTACTTTCTCTTCGAATAAACTATATTCGATTAAATCATTTTACTTTCTCTTCGAATAAACTAAATTCGATTAACTCATTTTACTTTCTTTTCTAATAAACTATATTAGATTAACTCATTTTACTTTCTCTTCGAATAAACTATATTCGATTAACTCATTTTACTTTCTCTTCGAATAAACTATATTCGATTAACTCATTTTACTTTCTCTTCGAATAAACTATATTCGATTAACTCATTTTACTTTATTCTAATCGATTAACTAACATCGATTAACTCCTTTTAACTTTATTCTCTAATCGATTAACTAACATCGATTAACTCCTTTTACTTTAACTCTAATCGATTAAACTAACATCGATTAGCTCCTTTTACTTTAACTCTAATCGATTAAACTAACATCGATTAGCTCCTTTATTCCTTTCGAATAAACTATTCATTTACAAAGATTTACTTTTAGTAACAGTCCTTCACTTTACAAATGATTCCCCTTTTTATTTACTTTTGAAATATTTCCTTTTACAAAATCTGTTGATTTTATAAACTCCCTTTATTTCAATATACATTGAAATAATTCATTTTACATCCCAGGGTTTTTATGATATTTACAATATCGAATAACAATGATCAACATCATTCCAACACACATAATCCATAACTGATTATATAACACATCATATATCACAATATATGAAAAAACAGTAAAATAAATGTTGAGGAATCCAGTTGGATTCCTCCAACATGTTTCCCTACATCACAGATGTTAAACAATATAGATAACATCACTTTCAGTTCCATATGATATATTCTGTTAAACAGAATCAAATATAGAAATTCAACTAACTGACTAGCAGTTCAATCAAACCGTCAACACACAGTCAATCAGCCAATATCTAACAGTTCTAAAAATACAACATGAAATTATAAACTGTTCAGAGTAAGTGAGATTTACTCACATTTGCAGTTCATCGTTAAAGAACGATAAACTGTTGTTTGATTTGAATCAAACAGTTTATTTCTCCATAAATTCAAACCAGTCTCAATCCACTTCCAGTCAGCTTCATTTGGTAGTGTCCGTCCATACGATCCCAACGCAACTTACGGTTCGCGAATCCGACCTCGTATGAAATAGATATCGCGTTACGAAGTTATACCCAATTAAACGAATATTTAAATTGAATTAACTTTAAATGAATTCCCATTTGGGCTTAACCTTTGAACTAAAGCCCATCACCATCTGTTAATGCCCAGACCCCTCATCCTTGTCTTCCCCAACTCCACAAAATCCTGTCGACTATACTCAAAACCATTACCAAACCTTTCAACACTTCCGCTCGTGTACCATGTCATAACCGTGCTCTCCAATCCCACCAAACCGCTCACCATCGCACTCTCCCACTTTTAGCTCTCATCAAAAACCAATGGACACCATCTTAAATGTCGCGATCCACAGCTTCTTCAGCCCAACCAGTCAAAGTCGCGGTACTGCTTCTTTTTCCAATGATTTCGGTCCCTACTTTACATACCAATTCAATCCCGATCCGACCAACGTTGAACTTTCGATCTTCCTTCACGTCCACAGGTCAGATCTCTCCATGCGCCTCTTGTTGCTCACGTTTAACCCGAACTACCAACTCACGGTCTCGTTTGCATACTGGTCTCCGTTTCCAGATGACAAAACTCAAGCCTACACCGTTTCTCCAAGCTTCCCATACTTAAAGAAGCAAGCAGTAGTACTCATATCCCACCATTTCGTACACGCTACCACTTCCGATCCAAATACTTTTTTTCTTTTTTTTTTATTTGGTTTATTTCTCTTTTTGTTTGAGGTTAGTCGCTTTAACTCAGCCCTCGGAAATTTTCTGAAGAAGGAAACATAAAAGGAAGCTTTGGTTTGGTATTTAATAGATGGAGGATTAAGGAGTAGGTAGGACGTGTTTCATTTTTTGCCGTGAGATTCACTTTGCTGTTAATGCCCCACGTATGCCCCCTTTTCACCTCATAAAGTAATAAACCAACCCCTATAGGAAAACATATGGGTTCATGTGTACACCATGAATTCACAAAACGGTCAAAACGTACTTATGCTTTTTGTTTATGTTGTATTTTGTAAGTATGGTAATGCCATACACGTTCATGTTGTACAAAATACTTGCTACGTCCACATATAAAGAGTTACGGACAGAAATAAAAATGCAGTCGTGTCCAGTATCGCACCACGATCCCAAAAATATAATAATACCGGTAGGTGTACTCCTATTTTGAAACTTCAAAATGTTGATTACAGGGTGTAAAATACTTCCAATAAAAGTTGCTTATTTAATTAATTAAAAATTTCAATAAAATTCTAAAAATTAAATTTTCACTATTTCCCAAAAGAACCTTATCTAAATTCAAAACCGTTATCTAATTATATCGAATAAACCGTTACGGTCGATAAACGATTCTATAGCGACTATTTTAAAATTTGATTTGGACATAAATCAAAATCTACACGACGAAATCCCGATATTTCTCTTCCACTAGAAAGATATACTTCACCAGCTCCATACGTTTCTTATTTTACAGAAATCCGATTTAAAACGAATCCTGTACATTCAGTTGAAGTTTGAATCACCAATTTACGAACTGCAGCGCCATTTCGAGCTCGTTTATAATTATAATATAATTATACGTTCAAACTGTCGTTCAAATAATATATTCGTTATTCTAATTCAATTCCAAGCTGAATTAAATCTCACTGATGATCCGGTTCACACCATATCGCCATTTAGGCCAATTGTGATTATTTCAGAATTAAATATATTATTTAATTTATTATTTTAAATTAAATATTCACCATTATGTAATTCCACGACCATTTAATTCACTATACCACCATTGATATAATTAAATAAATTAATCATAATACCCCTGCCAATGCGGGTCATTACACTATTACAACGGGCAGTCATTGCCCGTTGTAAAAAGGGCATTGTATGGGTATTTATTACAACGATTCTTAAGGGACTGTTGTGGTTTCCTTCTATTACAACAGGCAATTAATGCCCGTTGTAAAATGAGCGTTGTAATAGGGTACTTTTGTTGTACTGATTCAAATTCTGTTTTTCAATTTATAATTTAAAATTCTATTTTCAAATTCTATTTTTAATCTTTATTTTCTCCATTTTATTTGCTTTACTTTTGATTACAAACTCAAGTTTTATAAGTTTTATATATACATGTATATACTTTATATTTATATAGTTTTAACTCTATAATTTTATAAATATGTTTATATTTATGTTTTCATATGATTTTCTACTTTATAATATTCATTTATAACACTATGTTTTCACTCAAGAATTTCCAGAATTATATATATATATATATATATATATATATATCAAAACACTTGAAAATGCTCAAAATTCAATTTTAATACATGATAAGTCGACATACATTTATATACATGCCGACATATAACTATCACTTTTTGAAAATTCAAAGGAAGTGTCTTTTCACTTTTTGTGACACTCCAAAAACATTACAACCTTTCAAATGTTATAAATAAGGGCTGATTTCGAATTTTTTTAATCATTCTTCTTCACCTTCATCTCCTTTGTTTACACCATTATATCTTCTCATTTTTATGATTTCTACACTTATAGACTGCTGAATTCAATTCTGTTTTCATTAAACTTCTTCTCTTCTCACTCTCTACTCATTACTCTCTAAATTAAGTGCTATTGAAGAGTTATATGGTTGTTTGTAATAGTTTGGTGTCTGTGGAATCGGTGGTATCCCTTGTAGCCGTGAAATCATAGACGGTAATCAATGGTATCCTTGTAGCCGTGAAGTCAAGGAGGGTATACTTAATCAAGTGTGTGTGGAATCGGTGGTATCCCTTGTAGTCGTGAAATCAAGGATGGTTGTAATTGGATAATGATATAGTAATAAAAATCTATGCAATCCAGCGTTGCGCGGGACTAGACGTAGGAGCAATTCACAACAAGTACAAAATCCAGTGGGTTCATTCCGTTTCTGCAATTTATTTTTGTTTATCTTTGTGTTTGATTCTGTGTTTGTGATTGTTTCTGTGGTGTTTGATTCATATAGTAGTTCATATAAGTTTTAGATTTTGTTTAAATTCTCAAAAACACTATTCACCCCCCTCTAGTGTTAGTTTTGGCTTAACGATCCATTCCACAATCCTTAACATTAATTACGTAAGAAATATGATAATATATAACGTTGGTCATGTTTACGCAGCAATAAGAGAAAAAAAATGTATTTTTGTGATATTTGAAGCACATAAAAAAGTGAAAGGGAGGATGTAGGGATCAAAAGAGACGATTACATATTGGCAGTCTAAATATTAGGTAAATGCAACACTAGTGCAATTGAAGATTCGTCTGTCTATATATATATATATATATATATATATATATAAACTCTAGAATACTTATTTTCATATGTGTTTTAATAAGCTAGAAAATATAGTTTTTGCGACACATTAATTTTACTTACTTCTAATATGGTGGAAACTATAACCATCAATTTCGTTACAAGATTGTGAAAACCAGCACTACAACAAAAGCACCATTTCACAACTATCCAAAACAGTTGTAATAGATTTATTACAACAGGCACTCGCCAGTCCTTATATCCCAAGTTGTAATAGCAGCAAATTTTTTTACAATTGTTTTTGATAGTTGTAAAAGTTCAGTTGACAACCACTTCTAACGCTTGTAAAATGTTTTTTTACAACCGTTTCTAGCAGTTGTATTTTTTTATATAATTGTTTAGTCTGCTGTGTTAAATTCCATAGCTATTTTTTGTTACAGTTCAAAAAATGCAAAAACAAAAGGAATTCTAAAAATATACTGCAAAATAAATAAACATAAACAATGTAATAGGATTAATAATGCAATATAAACAAATCAAGAATTATACTAAGAAACTTTTATAACAAACAATTACAATCTGTAAATTACTTGTCATTAGCTACAAAAAATCAATCTAAACAACATTCCCTACTATAAAACAACTCAAAACTACAACTCAAAGAGTTTTATTATGGAAAGTGAAAACTAAGCTCTACGGCAATTTCCAAAACCACTTCAACAACTTCCACAACCATATTTCGAACTACAAACCACTTCAACAACTTCCAAATCCACGTTTCATTTTCTAGCTTCTTCACAGGACCACCAGAAATCATCTCCACATCACAAACCCACGACAATCACTACAGCACTTGAGCCACTATACACCACCATCTCAAAACTGGCTTTTGTTCACTATTTAAAATTAACCAGCTCCTATTCATCATTCAAACTAGGTCCTCCTGCATTAGCCATCAACAGCAAATCAGTACCACTTTGGATAAATAACACTCACCACTTTTTCTTTAATCCACTATGTATAATTATACCACTGTATATAAATAACTATACCACTGTGGATAACACTAGCCACTTTTTTTTAATCCAAAATATACTATACCACTGTGTATAAATAACATATTGACCCCCACGAAGGGCAACTTATTTGATAGGAAGAATAAAGATTATTACATGGTAAAACGAAATTTAAAAATTAACCCATGACCTAATAAATTATTTAAATAAACAATGACATCAATTTTATCTATGAACTTCTCTTTCTTAACATTATATAGCTCGAGTTCTTATTGATTTTCTTGTAGGAACAACCTCTTAATCATCAGAGGGGCAGTCGCCATACTACCAAATACCTTTTCTGTCTTCCCTCGCTTGTTCTTGAAATTAATCAAGCCAGCAAATGCCATGGTCGTCAAAGCACCAGAAGGTGCGGTGGAGTCTCTTAATAGACAATATTATTCACCACTGCATATAAGCATTAATATTCCTTTATAGAACATTCAGTAGCACAATAGAAAAAATTCCATTTCTTCAAATAGTACTATCGTGGGAGTCTATCACTAAATGTTTGAACCATATAAACAGTTTATACACCCAAAAGCCTGGAAGCTAGGTACCTATCTCAAGAAGTACCAAACGTTCGCCATACAACTTCCCTTCCAGTTCAAAGCTCACTTCTTCTTCTTCAACACCCCTCCTCATGCATCCATCAACCAAAACAGCTCAACACCCCTCCTCATGAATCCATCGACCAAAATAGCTCAACAAACCATTAAACCGATAACACAAACATGACCACTGCAGCTCAAACCGAATTGACATTGCGAAATACTGCAAAATCAAAACATAATACTACAAAATCAAGATAAAATACTACAAAAAAAAAATATACAAACAAATTTTACTGTCTAAGGCACCGGATGAACCTTAAGTCGGTTAGTAATAGGGATCTCGACATCAAGAAATGCCGGATTTAGACAAAGAGTGTAACTTTTCGGATCTCAATATCAAAGAATGACGAGCCACGCGGATGCGATTATTTTGAGAATGAATTTATTTTTCAATGCGATGAAGAGTAATTTTAAAGGAGAAATTGTTTTGATTGGGAGGCATATATTATTCCAGATCTGGGGATAGTAGAAAACGTAAGAATGGTCTGTGTGTAATCGAAGAGCCTAGGGAAGTGGAAAGAGCATACGATAAAGAGGAATAAAAAATGATGGTCGATGGGGAAATACGGGCTCAGAGCCTTAATTTGTAGAAAAGAAGCGGCATAAATTTTGGCTTGGATGGAAATTTTGAATTGGAGCCAAATTACCTAAAAAAATTCAATTTGGAGGGAAAATGATAAGTTAAAGACAAAATTTCTGCTACTTAAAACAAAAGATTACTGGTATATGCTAAATTATAATTAAAGAAAACCTTAAAAAGCATATAGAAGTAGTAACTAACAACTAATTTTTATATTTTTCAAAAAAATTAATATTTATGAGTTTTATGAAATTTGAACAATAAATAAGAAATTCCAATTAACAAGCAAAACTAATCACTAATTATTACTTATTTACAATTAGTTATTACTTCTCAATTTGAATTTATTAATTATTACTTATTACAACCTAATTATAA
Organism: Allium sativum; assembly: GCA_030737875.1. NCBI lineage: Eukaryota > Viridiplantae > Streptophyta > Magnoliopsida > Asparagales > Amaryllidaceae > Allium > Allium sativum. Next base: position 44,783,234 of record CM060913.1, read on the forward strand.
TTTAATATTTGTAATTGAAAGTTAGTTATTATGTATATATTACCCTTTATCAATTATTAAATATTTAATAACAATAATTAGTAGTTAAGCTAATTACTATTTATTTATAATTAACTATTAATTACTAATAATATAATACTCAATAGTACTTATTAATCTTTAAGGTTACTATTAAATATTAATTATTCTTGAACATTAATTTTATTAGTAATTGATAACTATATATACATATATAATATTTGTTATTATAATTAGTATTACTTAAAAAAGAACTTTTTAATTATTGATTCTTAAATATTAATAATGATTTTGGAAATTAAGTATCAATATTATTCTTAATTATTGGTATTAATTTTTAAAAGTTAATTCATATTCATTAATAATAATTACTATTTAACGATCATTTTATATTTATTGGTAATAATATTTGATTATTAATAGCATGTTTTACTGATTATTTAATTAATAATTATTTAGTATTTTTTTACAACAAACATAAAGAGTTGTAATAAACACAACTGGCAAAAAAGACAAAAAGAGTTGTAATAGAAATCTATTATAGACGCAAAAAGAGTTGTCAAAAATAAGTATTTATTACAACTTGCAAAAAAGAGCTATTGTAAAAGTCCTCTATTACAACTGGCAAAATGAAAGAGTTGTTGAAAACTAATCTATTACAACTGTCTAATTAAAACTGTTGTAAAAACCTCTATCGCAACTTACATTTTGTGACAGTTGTAAAATTACAGTTGTAATATGGTATTTTTGTTGCATTGCAGACAAAACATATAAACTTAAGCTTCTATTTTTTCAGAAAAGAGAAGGACAATTAACATTTGTTAATTTGCATCATTTATTTCATAACATTATATATGTGAAATGAAATATGAATATAACATTATATTTTCGTAATCCTCTATGAATTGTCTTATTTTCCTTCAAACTAAATTTTACAAATTTTGTCCTTTAGGCTAAACTAGTTATTAGGTTTCTTTTAGCGTAATTACCTCTTATTTGACTATTCCGTAATGAAACTTGTGCATTCGTTCACAAAATCTGCTAGAGCTTGTCCTTTGATTACTGCTCAAGGTTGGAACTCAATCTCGTATTGGCTAAGCTCAATTCCACAATTAACCTTTCTGAAGTTTTTGGTTTGCTAAAAACTTGCTTAGGTGGAAAATTAGATAAAACCTTAATGGGATGTGCTTTAAAATAACCCCTGAGTTTTCGTGCTGTGAGTATCAGGAAATACACTAATTTTTCCATTAAAGGATATCGGGTTTCTACATCCTTCAACCTTCTGCTGACGTAATAAATAGGATGTTGAGTTCCATTACTTTCTCTTATAAGGACCGAGCTTACCGCATATTCTGAGACGACCATATAGAGATATAAATCTTCCCTTTTCTCCGGGCTGGATAGAACTGGGGTTTCCCATGTAATCTTTCAGCTCTTGAAAAGCCTTTCTACACTCTTCATTCCATTCAAATTTCTTCTTTTTCTTTATTACATCAAAGAAGCAGACGCATTTATCGGTGGCTTTGGAAATGAACTTGCTGAGGGCTGGTACCTTTCCGTTTAAGCTCATAACTTCTTTGCTTGTTTTAGGTTCTCCCATAAGTGGCTTGGATTCGATCAAGGCTAGCCTTAATGCCATGTTCGCTCACCACATATCCTAGGAACTTTACAGATTGAACCCCAAAAGAACAATTTTGAGGGTTTAGTTTTATTTGGTAACACCTCAAGACTTTAAATATCCCCTTTAAACCCTTTAGGTGGCTCTCTGATTGGACGAATTTCATTAGCATATCATCCACATACACTTCCATGTTGCGCCCTATTTGTTCTTGGAATTGTTAACCAGCTTTTTGGTTCGGTTCCCAAGAGTGCATCATACACACTCAACTCAGCGTATCGTGAGAAGCTAAGGCCAAAAAGGGATGCTTAGGAATGAAGGAAACAATATCGAGAAGGGACTACACTGCTCGTAACCACACAACATCCAGAAAACATCCTCGAACCAAGGCCTCGGGTCTCAAGCCCCTAGCCCCCGATCCTGCGATCCTCGTGCCCCTCAGAAGAGCTTCACACCGGGTATGGCACAAAATTTGCACCTAGCAGGGTAAGATATTTCACACCCAGCAGATGCGAAATTTCGCATCCAGAGGTACGAAATATCACACCCCGCGGGTGCGAAATTTCGCGAAATTCCGTACCCTGCAGGTGCGAAATTTCGCACCCGTGCTCAGGTTCGAAATTCTGAGGCGCGCAGGTGGCGGATACGAAATTCTGCTAGTGGTCCCATATTTCAATCTACTCCTATCTAATCCTACCTACCCCCTCTCCTATGAATAGCTCATGGCCTCACACTTCAAAGGGGTTGCATTTTCTTCACTTGAGACCTTCCTAAACCCCATTAATGGCATCTCCTATCTGAGAAAGAAGGAGAATTAAATACTCTTGTTCCCAAATTCCTAGCATACGACAATTATGAAAGCAAATGTAATGAGCGTGGCTCTACCTTGTAATTCTTGAGTGATTAATAAAATTCAACCATCCTTCCAAAGTGGACGTAGGCCTAATCCGCGGTCGAACCACTATAAATACTTGTGTCTTTTACCCTTTTTTCTATTAAGTCTTGCGACCAAATTAACTATTCCTAGTTATAGGAATTTTTGGTGTTTTCGACATTTTTTGCCGTCAATATTTGGTGCTTTCACTGAGAACCTGAATTCAAGGTTTGCGTCTTTCTCTCACATTATCATCTCGACTTCGATGAGCTTAAGATTCCTTGCTCAACCTGCTGTCGAGTCCGCTTACGATGATAAAGAAGTCAAAGAACGCAATGGTCAACTCTTCAGTCGTAGCCAAGGCCGGTACGTCCCAATAACCTCAACTGGTAGATATCCCGGCCACCAATGAAACCGTCCATCCTATTGTGGACCCCGAAGCGCCCGTTACACAAGCTCAAATTCGCGCGCTTAATGAAAGATATGAGAACACCACAATCAAGCTCAACCAAGCATTAAGGAATAACATCGACCTTATGCGGCAACTTCAAAAAAAGTCAACGCAACGTCGCCTAACTTCAGCTAACTCGGAACAATGCTCGACCCCGACCAACCGCCTCGGAAACTTCCTCTTTCGAGTCAAGGGGCCCATACCAAAGGAAGAGGTTCAGCGTCATCAACAATGTCGCCGTTCGTACCAATGCCCTCGATAACAGTATCGGTCATGCCAATGGCAATGGAAACGGCAATGGTGACCGGACTACATTCACATATATCGAGGGGCACAATATCGAGACCGCTCTCGCTTGATCATCAATGATGGACCAGGTCCCACAAACCAACCTCTTCCTCGACATAACCCGACGGTGGACAATCAGGATGATGGGCTTACAGCTCGCATTCCTCAAGAACAGGAACCACTTCACCCTATTCTACCTCACCGTCCATGCCTAGACCCAATCTTGGATGTCGAGGACATAGAGGAAGACGATTCAGACATCCATCATAGGAGACGACCTCACACCAAGACTCCGGAGCCATGTCAAAATCCATGGATCCCAATGGAGGATCCCCATCCGACCTATCTCCCCGACATGATACGAAGGGTCATGAGGGAGATGCGAGGGGGCGCATATGGCTCATAAGAAGCTCACATCAGGCATAATCCTTTCACAAGAAGAGTAAAGGAGGCCGAGTAGCCGACGCGCTTTAGCATGCCATAAATGCCACTCTATGATCGTACCACTGATCCTTGTGCCTTCTTGAATCGATATGAATGGCAAATGGACTCGAGCCGGGGTAATGACCCAGCCAAATGTAAATGCTTCCCAGTCTTCCTATTCGGTACCGCTTTGGTTTGGTTCTCTCGCCTCCCACTTGATTCCATTAAAAACTTCGGGCAATTAGCTACAGAGCTAGTCAAGCAATTTAGGGTACATATCCCAACTCCGAAGAATTCCCTCACTTTATCCAACTTATACCGGCGCCCGCCGAATCACTCAAAAGCTACCTTTCCCGATTCAACACAGCTCTCGCCGAGGTCGAGGATCCAGATCCTCGCACCATACTCTTTTAGCTAGCGAAAGGTGTCCTCCCTACTTCAGAGTTCGGGGTCTGGATCGATCAGAAACTGCCAAAAAGCCTCGACGCCTTCTATGAGAAGGCAGATCAATACTTGTGCCAAGAAGAGGCAAGGTGGAACCGGCTCTCCTCCACAAGTCGTCTCAATGATTCCCAAGCGGACACCACAAATAACAACCTCAGGGGTACGCGAGGCGGGTATCCCTTCGACCAAAACAAGGGGGCAGGTCCCTACAGCCAAAAACCAAACAACGACAAGTCAGATGGACGGAACAACGGGCAGGCCCCAACAAAATTGTGAAAGCCCTGCCCTCGCCAAGCTTTCGAACCTACACCCCATTGAATGAAGACATAGAGATGATCTACTTGGAGACATGTAAAACCTTTACGTATAAGAAATCGCGCGTTAGAGAATCAACTAACCGCTAGAAGAACACCGGAAGGTACAGTCAATACCACGACGTGTACGGGCACGACACCAACGAATGCCGTCAACTTAGGGACGCAATCGAGAAACTTATTCGTGAGAAATGGCTTGAGCAAAATGTCCAAGAGCCCTTTCCCACCGAAGCGAACTCGCAGCCTCCAGCACCAGCTCCACAAGCAGCCACCAAGGCTGTTTCGGGACCGTCTAACCCAAGGCAAGGAATTGTGATCGACACCATATATGGCGGACCTTACCCCACACACGACAACTTCCGAAAAATGGAGGAGTATGTGAGTTCCATAAAGTATGCTAGTTACGAAGCCTGCTTCGCTCTCCCTTTGTCCATCCTGTACAAGCTACAAAAAAAACATGCGGGACGACATTATCTTTCGGGAAAGAGAATCGGCAGGAATGGAGATCCCAACCACCGATCCACTATTCATCACAGCTCATATCAGTGTTGCTTCCGTCCGAAAAGTCTTAATCGACTCAGGGAGCTCGGTCAACATCAGCTTTAAGGCCGCCTACAACCAGATAAAATTGGAAACGAATGAGTTGAGCCATGTCACGCCGCGATTCACGACTTCAATGGGGCCTCTAGTTCCCCCGTAGGGATGATCGACCTACCTGTAGAACTGGGCGAGGGGGAATGAAGCCGAGTCCGAATTCTTACTTTCATGGTTATAGACATCGACTCCCCTACAACGCTTTCCTAGGGCGCCCCTTTCTCACTGAATTCCGAGTTTACATGGCACCATGGTCTCTCCTAATGAAATTCCCGAAGAAAAATGGGATTGGAACCATTAAGGGAGACCAAGTAAGCGCCAGGGAATGCTACGCAATAGAACGGAAGAATGCATGCAATAAGGACAAGGGAAAAGATGTGCCCATGCCTTCTTGTGCCAAAAAAGTCTTAGCATGGCAGTCAACGGCGTCTGGGTCCTGGCTCAGGCACCACTATCATTTTTCTTATGACCTCGACCCACGGAAGGACGAAGAGCCCGAGTACGAGAGGGCTACCCCGGTCGAATCGACAGTGGACGTTCCCATCAACCTTGACAAACCAACAAGGGTGTTGAAGGTAGGGTCACAACTCCACCCCATAATCTAGACGTGTTTGCATGGACTTACTCTGACATGAAGGGCATCGACTCCGCGATTGCCTGTCATTCCCTTAGCTTAGATCCTAGAATGCCTCCAGTCAAACAGAAGCGCAGCTTCTTGGGATCCGAGAGGTCAAAAGCACCCGAGGAAGAGGTATACCGTCTACTCAACAACAACTTCATCCGTGAAGTCGACTACCCTGAATCGGTTTCCAATCTAGTACTTGTTAAAAAGGCCAAGGGTAAGTGGTGGACATGCATCAACTTCTCTGATCTAAACAAGGCATGTCCCAAGGACAGTTTTCCGCTCCCGAAGATCGATCGATTAGTCAACTTGACCGCCAGATACCAGCTGCTATCTTTCATGGACACCTACCTAGGCCACAACTAGATCTCGATGAGTTTCCGCGACAAAGATCATACCTCTTTCATAACATACCTCGGGCTCTACTGCTACCGTGTTATGCACTTCAGCCTCAAGAATGCCGGCGCCACTTATCAACGAATGGTTAATCGACTCTTTAAAAATCAAACTGGAAAGTCCATGGAGGAGTATGTGGACAATATGCTGGTAAAATATAAAATATCAAGCGATCACGTCCACGACCTCTCCGAAATGTTCGATGTCCTCCGCCGATGCTACATAAAACTTAACCACCTGAAATGCTCCTTCGGAGTCGCTTCGGGAAAATTCTTGGGTTTCATTGTTAATTCTTGGGGTATCGAAGCCAATCTAGAAAAAATATAAGATATTCAGGACTACCGGGTCCCCGATAACATCAGGGAAGTCCAAATTCTGAACGGAGAGGTCACCGCTTTAGGTCGGTTCATTTTTAAGGCCACTAACAAGTGCATCCCCTTCTTTGATTTACTCCAAAAAGGGAAACGCAATTCCGAGTGGACCCCCGAATGCGTCTCCGCATTCAAGGAACTTTTGGATCACTTAGAGCAACCACCTATCCTTTCTAAGCCTATAGACCATGAGGACTCATGCATTTACATGGCTGTTTCTACGCAGGTAATCAGCTCGGTACTAATACGCCTCAAAGATTGCACCAAACGGCCCGTCTACTATATTAGAAAGTGGCTAACGGGGCAGAGAAGAATTATCCGAAGCTAGAAAAGCTGGCGTTCCTAGAAAGCTCTGACTGTACTTCCAGTCTCATCCCATAAAAGTTTTCACCGATTAGCGACTTTGTTCGATCCTACAGCGAACCGAGGCGTCAGGTCAATTATTAAAATGGAGCATGGAATTAAGCCAGTTTGAGATAACCTTCATCCCCCGACGAGCCATCCTCGGCCAAGCTCTCGCAAATTTCATCGTGGAGTTCACAGCCCCCGAGGAGGCTCCCGCAGAGAACGCTGGGGCTCCTGACGCCCAATGGAAATTGTTCGTAGACAGCTCCTCTAACAGAAAATGCTCCGAGGCCGGAGTCATGCTCATCACCCCTGAAGAACACCCGATGTATTACGTGTTAAGACTAAATTTCCATGCTACTAATAAAGACGCGGAATACGAGGCCTTGATACCCGAGCTTGGAATCGCGATCAAGCTCAAGCTAGAGACCATTCACATCTTCTTTGATTCACAGCTTATCGTCTGACAAGTGTTGTGGGAGTATCAAGCAAAAGAGGGAGGGCTTGCCCAGTACCTGGCCCGGGTTCAGGGGCTACTCGCCTACCTCGAGCATTTCACCATCACCCATGTCCCGCGCGAGCAAAATGAAAAGGCAGAATCCTTCGCCAAAATGGCAAGCTCCGAAGATCCGCAACTTAATGGATTTGCTCCGTTGAAGTTCTCAACTCTCCGAGCATCAAGCAAGGACAAGACGAGACAATCGTGAGCACCGAACTTGAGCCCGAGTCCTAGATGACACCGATCAGAAATTACCTGCAGCACAAGACTCTACCAAAGCAATACAAGGAAAGGTGCGCGCTCACTCGCCAGTCGGCCCATTACCTTCTTATGGACGAGGTACTCTACTGCATAGGCTTTTCAGTTCCCTTGCTCTGATGCATAGCCCACGACGACACCCTCCGAGTGCTAAGTAGTATGCATGAAGGCAAATGCGGAAACCACGCTGGGGGGCAAGCCCTGGCCAGAAAGATTCTCAGACATGGTTATTACTGGCCCACCCTTGATTAAGACGTCGTGGACTATGCTCGCAAGTGCGATAAGTGCTAGCATTTCTCAAAGGTTCCAAGAGCCCCGGCTACCAAATAGTCCCAAATGGTCAGCCCATGGTCGTTCGTCATGTGGGGAATCGACATCATCGGAACCCTTCCAATGGCTAGAGGTGGGGCATGATACCCCGTCATTGCAGTGGACTGTTTCAACAAGTGGGCAGAAGCTGAGGCTCTCGCCACCATTACCACAAAGAAGATGATCAACTTTGTTGTCCGAAACATCATTACCTGCTATGGGGTTCCCTAAGCTATCAACTCCGACAACGACACTCAATTTGAGAGCATCGAGTTCAAATCCTTCTATCAACGTCACGACATCGATAAAAGTTTCTTAGCGGTGGCTCATCCTCAAGACAATTGGCAAGTCGAGACGGTTAACACGGTCATCAAGTCAATCATCAAGAAGCGCCTGGAAAAGGCCGGGGGCATGTGGGCAGATGAACTTCCTCTAGCTCTGGGCTTACCGTACCACCCACAAGACAGCAACCGACCATAATCCTTTCACCCTCGCATACGGATCTGAAGATGTCATTCCCATTGAGCTCAAGCTTCAATCCCATCGAGTCACGTACTTTGATCCAAGGACGAACCAAGAATTACTTTTGAAATCACTTGACTTGCTCGAAGAAAAGAGGAACGAGGCCGATATCAGAGCTGCCGCCCAACAACAGCGAGTGGCCCGATACTTCAATTCCAGGGTCCGCCATAAGGACCTCAACATCGGTGACCTCATTCTAAAGCTGTTTTCCCCCTACCAAAAGGCCTCGCGCCTCGCTGGGAGCGCCCGTACTCCATACAGTGAAAGCTTAGCGATGGAACTTTCAGACTCACCACTGTCGACGGAGCTAAACTCCCAAGGGCATGGAACAACGAACATCTCTACCGCTACTTTACATAACTCAGTTTATTGTTGTTTATGCTTTTCAAACAATGTTCTGTTTTTTAGAAATTCAAGGCATTGTAAAGGCTATTACTGCTAAAGTTATCAATGGAAATTATTTTCAATTTCCTATCTCCTTGTTGTTTACTTCTCACGTAATGCGTCTTGTTAGTTCTGACAACCTACTCGATTCACGCCTCCGACCGCCTCATCGGCACCCCGGGCACGGGAGTCGGCGCTGTCGTTCCAACCTTTAGGCAACATTGAGTATGAAACACTTTGTTATGCCCGGCACCCTGAGGACGGGAGCCGGCAACGCCACTCGAGTCGCCGGCCCGCAACTTGACCGAGTATAAACAACCACTAACTCGAACCTCGGTCCAGTGCCAAGGCCGAGGATAAATCGTTCCGCATCCTAGTCTAGTTGGCACCACTCAGCGACCGACTTAGATCGATGTAAATCTCTGTTCGTCGGTTGTGGGTGTCGGTCGAATCTTGGCACAACACCAAGACCGACCTTGATTCGTTTCTTCCCCTTAGCTCTCAAGGCTTAGTGGTAGCGCATGGCCACAATCAGACCTTACGAGCTGATGATCGGAGCTGAAAAGTACGTCGGCGAATAAACGTGGTCTGGCGGATCACCTCAAATCGATGAACGATGGGAGAGCGAACCATCTGGTGGACCGCACAACGCGACGCCCTATGCCTTCTCTATACTCGGGTTTAACCCCGGGCCACCCAAAACAGCAGGCGCACAACCTGGTTTCGCAAACTACGGGTTTCCTGAGCTGAGGGAAACTTACTGAAACCAGCGCTCTACCTCACCTCTTTGGAATAATTTACCCAGAGACGACCCCTAATCGCTTTTGTGACAAGTGTAACGATAAGTATGCTTATGCAAGTACGAGACGCTGGAAAACATAAAAGGAACATCTGAATACTTAACATAAACAACGATATTTACTAATTCATATTTCAATTTCACATACACACTAAACAATCTACGCGTCTACCATTTTTACTTTCTAATGACAGGGTGTACATGAGAACCACACCGTGTCTTGAAAAACCAAAAGCGAGGGTCGTACTCGTGTAAATTATCAGCCTACACAACAAAAATAACGGTAACCTCTATTTAGGCTACTAACACTAACTGCGTCTTTTCTTCTTTTCCTTGTGCTTGTACGTTCTTGTAGATTCAGCGCTCGATAGTTCGTCACCAGCACCGGACCTCTTCCGACCGGATCCCCTTGTGCTCGATCGACCCATTGGGGAAGTAACTGATTCACCATCACCGCTGGAGACCTCCATGATATTAGTAGTAATGGCGAGCGGCGTAGGCACGGTGGCACACCTAGCAACAGGACCTACAAAGGCCTCGCTCTTCTTGGGGATCTCCTTTCCTTCTCGCTCAGCCTTCTCCTTAACCTCTCTAAAGGCCCGTCGCTCAGCGAGCTTCGGAGACTTATGAGATGTGATGTCATCGGCCTTGGTTTTCTCGAGGGTCTCAGTGGCCCTCCGTTGGGCTTCCTCATCTTCCCTTTTCTTCTGGGCCTCGACAGCAGCCCTCTCCGTCTCCTCCACCTTCTCGCACTTGGACACCATCCTGGCCTATTGACTCGCCACCATAGCTACCATCGAAGTCACATTGGCTTCCACTAGGCCTTTGGCCGGGGCACTCTGTCCATCAACCACCTCTCCTTCCTCATTAAGAATGTCCACCATTCTAGGAGTTACTCTTATGTTAGAAAAGGTGTCAAGTTGGTCGCAGTCCTCTCCAAATTGTGTTCCTATAGGCCTGGCCCAGATTTGATCGCTTGTGGGATCACAGGGGCAGGGTCCACTGCCGTCGTAGACTCAGGAGGAACTGCATATCAAAGACATAACCTTTTTAGTCCGTAAATTCGGTAATCACTTCATCCTCAGGGATGCAGGGTAAAAAGAATTTACCTATGGTCAAGGATGGCGTAGGAATGATAGGAAGGGTGCTTGCAGCAATAGGTAGGGCGAATCTGGTATCCCCCAGTGCCGGGAAGTCAGGATTGTACTCAGTAGCGGTTTGGGCCAAAGCCTCCGGACCGCTCACCATAGCAGATCCGTGGTCCAGGGGCTGATAAAAGCTCCCCTCTGGGAATTTTTTTGCCATAACCACGCTCTTGGTCATCGCGAACTACCCCTTCTCCTCAACGAGCCTCGCCAACCTTTCACTCTCAGCATCGTTTCGCAGCATCCTCCTTCCTTCCTCCAACTTCTCGTATTCATCGCTGTCCAGGAGGACATTTGTAAGCTGTACTTATGTCCACTCGATGCAATTAGGCCTCATAAGGGACTAACTCTCCCAGGCTCTAGCCAATTCATGGGGATAGTCTTCGACCCATGAAATTCCTCAGAATCTCAAAGCCTTTACATACATATTATTGATACTCTCCTTGAAGGAGGACCCAACATGGAATTCCGCATTATTCTGCTTCCCTCTCAGCCACTCTATCTCCCTTATATGTTCGGCTTTTATACCCTTAGCCGTACTTAGCACATCCCTGTTGCTAGCTTCGGCATCGTCCTTCACCTTTCTCATCACCTCGAGCTGCCTCTTTAACTTAGCGGCTTTGGCATTCTCAGCATGCAACTTTTCATTTTCCTCCCTCAAGGCGGCGTTGTCATTCTGGAGCTCGGTGACCCTCGCATTGTCCTTCTCCAAGATGTCAGACGCTCGCGTTAGATCAACTTTGTCCTTTTTTAGATCCATGGTCTCAGTAGTTAAATATACCACGGTGGCTTTAAAATTCGAGAGGGCATACCCCGACTCCCTCTTAAGTATATCATAAGCATGCATCATCTCAGCTGCAATGAAAAAGCTAGCGTTAAAGGGTCTGATAAGGCATAAAAGAGAACTTACAATGCGGGGAAAGGGAATACCTATCTTCTTATTCAAAGCTTCAACGTTATTCTTCTCGGCATTGATGGTCGACCTCTGATTAGCAAGCTACAGGTTCTTCTTTCTGATTAGCTATGAAAGCCTTAAGGAATACTTGATGAACTCGCTGGTTTGATGATATGAAGCTTTCACATGCATCCACACCTCCCCGGACTCTCTGTCAAGAGCTGGACAAAGGTCGGGGACGAATTTCAGCTCATCAAAATAGTCCCGGGGAAATGGTGTTTCAGAAATGCCCTTCTCTCCTCTATGGATAGCCCTCGAAACTAGGGATCTGTCAAGTCTGGCACCTCTATCTCAGTCTCTCTCTCCGGCCTCGGCTGGCCAAGATGTGTTTCCTCTTCCTTAACAAAATGAACGGGGGACGGAGGGGCGATATATGGAGGAGCTATCGAAGGAAAAGATCGAGAGCCGCCTATGTTGAGCCATGTATCTCCCACGGATATGCGAGTAGGAGGAGGAGGTGGAGGTGTCGGAGATCGCCAAGATCGATCCCGGCCTCGATGCGCGCTGCCTTGTTCTAACGGAGGTGGAGCACCATACAAACTGGTGGATCTTCGGAAACTCTCGGAGGAAGGACTCTGGGGATGTTGGCGATCACCGCGTCCATAACCTTGTCCACCGCGTGCTCCTGCCATATCACCTGCCAATGAAACAAGCCAAAGTTAGTCAAGTTACACAAGTACAGGCAAACATCTATGCTATGTATTGTTATGGATGTATTCCCTAAGTGTTCTCTCAATAGACAAGATTGTGGTCTGCTCGAGGGAATTAACCCCTCTGCAGCACAAGTAAGTTCTTACATGCTTGTCGAATTTGGCTATAGAGTCACTACTAGATCAAGCCCCTTTAAGCCATCGAACTAGCCCGCAGGTTCGAGCGAGGAGGTGGTCCCTGATCGAGTCACAGGAGACTGCGGTCCAACCAGCATTCCTTCCCCTTCCCCCGATGGAGGCAGGACCGGAGTTCTCGGTAACTCCTCGTCTCTGGCAACCTCCTCTTGACCATGGGCCTCGCCCTCGTGCACATCTCGTTGAGGCTGAGCAGTCTTTCGTAGCTCCCCTCCCGTAGGGGGCACTTTCCTCTTCCATCTAGTAGTGATTGAACCTGTTGTAACTCCCTCCTTTGGCACACTGATGGCAACCGCGGGCCTGATCATGGCCCGGTTGTTAGGTAGCAACCCAACGCGGCGGAGGCGATCCTGACTTGTCACGGTATTAGTAACGCAGAGGTTTTCTGGTATTGCCCACAAAGCATTAAGTTTCTCTTGTATGCGCCTTTTAATTTCTTGTCATAATCCAATTAAAACCATGAATAAAGGGAGGAATCCAAAAGTTATGACAAGGAACGGAGCTAGAGAAACACTTACTTCCCTCAATCTATCTTCTGGAAAATCCAGGAGGGCAGCTAACGAAGAACCATTCGCGCTTAAACATTGATAGCTTGGGCCATGTCCCAACAAAGAATTTGGTGGCAACTGTCGCTTCCAGAAACCATTGAGAGGGGGAGGCAACGCTCGTTTTCCTTAGGTGGAAGAAATAGCGAATATCTTCCCCAGTGGGTTCCCTGTGCAAAAACTCGTGGAAGAGAACATAAGTACCCAGGGGAGAAGCATAAGCATTAGGGTGCAGTTGTGATGGCGCGAGATGGAAATAGAACAGCATATGCCGAATGAAGTTATTAGCCGGAGCTACACACCCGGCAAAGCAAGCTTGTCGGTTCCAAGCAGTAAGACCCTCGGACGGCACATGGGCTCTTCCATCTCTTCTGGGGGCACGGGCATCATCCGCCGGTATATTGAACCACGCCGCCATTTTCTTGACCGCAGTAGCATCCATGCACGATGGTACTGAATCGATGGCATTCTCCAAAACTACCGCATCAGGCAGCATGTCTAGAGCTACCGGAGGTGTGGGCGCATCCTCACCCATAATTTCCACATTCTCAACCTCTTCGGTCACGACCGGGGAATGTTATCGTTCAAATTGTTCCCCATACTCAAATGCTTCGGGTGAGCTGTTCTTATGAGAAGGAGTCGATCTTTTGGTAGTCTCAAGCTCGCTGCCAGACGAGCTACCTCTAGGGGTAGGGTCCGATGTGTGTGGTAAGGGCCGGGAAGCCTCAGCTTCCGTGGTCTTTCCGGTCTTTGATCTTATCTGCATCTCCAGCTATACTTTAACGCATCAGTATTAGAACGGGCATTATAGTGACCTGTGCCTCTCAAATTGTTGAGAACTAATATGCGCGTGTAATGCTATACAAAGATAAGCTACATAATGAAAAGTTCAGAATAATACAAAATAGTCCATGTCCCAGTTCGGTTGTATGCTCAATTCTATGTGAGCAATCCTAAACCCCACTCGCGCGGTTAACAACATATGCATCAACATTAAGTATGTAAATCCAGAGACGGATATTCAGAAGGTCAAAGTCCAACGGAAAATCATATTGGAAGCGAGGTACATCAAAGAACCGAATCCCAAACTCCGTCAGTTTCGAAATATCGAACCCCAGGGTTCGAATTTCAAATCCAGAAGAGTTCGAAATTCTGAACCCATCCGGGTTCGAAAATTCGAAACTTGCCAGGTTTGAAATTTCAAACCTTGCCAGGTTTGTAATTTCGAACCCAAACAGAGGGATCGGAAACTCGAACCCATGGGGTTCGAGAATTCAAACCCATAAGGGTCTGATGCTCTGAACCCTATGGAGATCGAAAATTCGAACCTACGAAGGTTCGAAATTCAAACCCAGCGAGGTTCGAAAATTCGAACCTATGAGAGTTTGAGGCATCAAACCTATCTAGGTTCGAATTTTCAAACCCACAAGGGTTCGAGGTCTCTGTTGTGGTCCTTCGACCTCCTTCCCCCTCACTTCCTCGACCCACAACCTCACCTAGTTCGGATTAAAAATTATTAGGCTCGAAAAAACTGGGTTTGTAGCTTTCAACAATGGCGGCCAGAGAAGGAAAATAGTGAAGGGGGACCTGTTTATAAAAGAAAAAGGTGCCCCTTCGCATTCCGGGGTAGATTCGAAATTTCCGAACCCACTGGGTTCGAGATTTCGAACCCCCCTCCCCCTAGGTTCGAAATTTTCGAACCCCCAGGTTCGAGATTTCGAACCCCAGGGGCTCGAATTTCCAAAACCCTGGCCTTAAAATCTCGAGCCCCCTGGGCTCGAAATTTCGAACCTCTTGGGGTCCGAAAATTCCTGACCCCGGGATCAAAAAAAGAAGATGATGATGATCATACCTTAGGGTTTGAAACGTCGTGCCGCACTCTCTCGTATACATGCTCTATGCGTGTGCACACCGACTCCCATGCATCCACGGAGGCGACGCACTATAGACGCTTAGCGATTTGAGCACGGCGCATCCTTCAACGACGGCTCATCAACTCCACCAAGGAGAATGAGCCCCACAACTAACACTTGTTCGCCTTTTAAATTATAGGAAGAATTGATAGCTTCGCTACTATCTCAACCAACACAAAGCACATTATGTCAAAGACAAGACATACTTTGGTGGGAAAATGTTAACCGACTTTTTGGTCCTGCTCCCAAGAGTGCATCAGACACGCTCAACTCAGCGTATCGTGAGAAGCTAAGGCTAAAAAGGGACGCTTAGGAATAAAGGAAACATGATCGAGAAGGGACTACACTGCTCGTGACCTCACAACATCCGGCAAACATCCCCGAACCAAGGCCTTGGGTCTCGAGCCCCAAGAGCCCGATCCTAGGATCCTCGTGCCCCTCAGTAGAGCTTCGCACTGGGCAGGGCGCGAAATTTGCACCCAGTAGGGGGCGAGATTTCGTACCCAGTAGGTGCGAAATTTCGCACCCAGTGGTGCGAATTTTCACACCAAGTGGGTGCGAAATTTCGCACCTAGCAGGTGAAAAATTACGGGTACGAAATTCTGCACCCAGCGGGTGCGAAATTGCGCACACAACGAGTGTGAAATTCCCCACCCATGCCCGGTTCAAAATTCCGAGGCGCGCAGGTGGCGGGTTCGAAATTCTGCTAGTGGTCCCTTATTTCAACCTACTCCTACCTACCCCCACTCCTATAAAAAGCTCATGGCATCACACTTCAAAGGGTTTGGATTTTCTTCACTTGAGACCTTCCTGGAGCTTCCTAGACCCTATTAATGGCATCTCCTATTTGAGGAAGAAGGAGAATTAAATACTCTTTTTCCCAAATACCTAGCATACGACAATTATGAAAGCAAATGTAATGAGTGTGGCTCTACCTTGTAATTCTTGAGTGATTAATAAAATTCCAACATCCTTCCAAGTGGACGTAGGCCTAATCCGCGGCCGAACCACTATAAATACTTGTGTCTTTTACAACTTTCTTCTACTAAATCTTGCGACCAAATTAACTATTCCTAGTAATAGGAATCTTTGGAGTTTTCGACATTTTTTGCCGTCATCAGGAACATTCTGTTGACCAACCTTTGATACGTTGCTCTTGCATTTTTCAACCCAAAGGGCATTACTTTATAGCAGAATGTCTCTTTGTCGGTGATAAACCACGTATGCTCTTCGTTAGGCTTATGCATGGGAATCTGATTATACCCTGAGTAGGAATCCATAGGGATAATATCTTATTACCACTTGTTGCATCGACCAACTGGTCTATCCGCGGAAGGGGATAGCAATCCTTTGGGAAAGCTTTGTTCAAGTTTGTATAGTCAACACAAGTCCTCTACTTTCCGTTGGACTTCTTTACTAGCATAGGGTTGGCTAGCCACTTGGGATAAAAAACTTCTCGGATGAACCCGTTTGTCTCTAACCTTTTGACCTCCTCCTTTAAAGCTTTTGATCGATCTCAATTGTATTGCCTCTTCTTTTGCCAAACTGAGATTATAGAAGGATTGAGGTTTAGGCCATGACTCATGATAGTAGGATCGATTCCAATCATGTCTGAGCGGGTCCAAGTGAACACGTCTTTATTAAGCTGCAGGAACTGAATTAGGTCACTTCTCTAGGGTTCTGTCAACTTCTTCCCCATCTTGATAACTTTGGTCCCATCCTTCAGGTCAATGCTTACATCCTCTAAATTCACTATTGGTTTTATCCTTTCTGTGTCCTTTCAAGAATCTGAATCTATTGCAATTTCCTCTTACTCTTCCGAACTCATGTCATCAACTCTCTTCCTTTTTTGCTTTAGGGAAGTGTACCTATCATTTGTACGCTTGTCAGTTTTATAGATTTTTATTTTAGCTTCGAATGTTGGATGTAAGAATCCGTTATCTGAGGTTGAAAAATAGTAAAAGAATCAAAATACGAGGAATACCCCCTTTTGTATTTTTCAACTGTTGCGAAATACAATTCATGGAAACTAATTTGTTCCTCTCTAATGGTATCCCATCCCTATTTTGTTAAGAACTTCATCATTAGTTTTTGGAAGAGAAAAAAGCATCCATTCCCTCTAGAGCAGGTCGATCGAAGAAGTCACTATAGTAAGATGGTTGGTCGATCACGACAAATAGAGTTTCAATGGTTTAGTGGATTGGAGACAACCCAACTTGGACCAGAAGGTCAATTTGTCCCACTGGAGTTGATCCCTTGTTGTTAAAGCTGAAGATTGGCTCATTACTTATTCTAATTTTTCCTCGGAAATTCCCACCTGATCGAAAGCATGCTTAAAGTGACATTAACTGCACTTCCAATATCAACAAGAATCTAAGCTACAGTAGAGATTCCATTCTAAGCGGTTATCATGAGAGGTCATTGTGTGGATGATGGACCCCATTCTTCATCTCGTCTGGGGAAACCACCAGATTGTTCATCTTTAAATTGTAGCGGGCATTCTTCAATGATGGTTCCTCTCGAACGAAGAATACCCCTTCGCGACTTCCTTTAGGTACCGGTTCTTGGCTACCGGGCAGTTTCCAGTAGGATGTGGCCTACGGTGGATCACGTTGATTCAGTTTATTGGTAGGCCCAATTCTAGGTGACCTCCCTCCACAATGGCCTCTACTACATTGGTTGAAACCTTTTGTTGTTCATTTGTATGCTTGGAAGATGATGATTTGTTTAGAACAAACTCTTTCAGATGTCCCACACAAATAAGATTCTGAATAATCCCGTCCAAAACCTTGCATTTGTCCATCTTATGTCCGTTGGTTTTGTGGTACTCGCAATATTTTCCTTCGGCATAAGGTTCAGGGCGATTCTTAGCTTTGAACAAGACAGGGAAGTTACCGACCCTTTATCTTACCACAACATACACAAAGGAGATCGGCTTGCTTAAAGTGAATGAGTTGGAATTAGAATCCTCCCATCTTGGCCTTTTCTGCTTTCCATCTTGGTTGAACCTTCCACCTTGGGATTTTCGTCCGAAGCCTGGTTTTCTTCCTTCACCTCGAGGTCTAAAATTCTTCTTTGTAAAGTACAATTTGTCCATGTGGATGAATTTTTCATCTTGAAAGTGGAAGTCTTGTAAGTCTTTACAGCCATGGATGTATAGTTCCTTCTAGAAGAGGGTATTCTCAATTAACCCCGAATGTACAACAATTAACTTGTTGCGATCCTTCATATCTTTTGCCTTCAATTCTTCTATGTTGAATCTTTGCAAGTAATCTCCTAGGGACTTTCCTTGCCTTTGCTTGATAGGGATAACTGTGTAGTCCACTGTTGGATCTTTGCAAATGCAAAATTGTGTGGAAACTTCATAGGCGAATTATTTCCATGAGTAGATGGTATTCTCCCAGTATTGACGATACCATTTTTCTGCCTCCCCTTGAAGGGTTACCAAGAAAAGAAAACATATGATGGCCCCCGAAGCATTATAAAGATCCATTTGACTGTCGAAAGTCATTAGGTGATCATCAGGGTTGGTAGTTCTAAGATACTTTATAGTGGGAAACTTCACCCTATATGGTATTATAGTTCTCATGGTCTCATCTGTAAAAGGGGCTACTCTTTCATTATCATTGACCCTATCATCTTGGGTTCTATTCCCTTTTCTTCCCAATAAGTCCTTGCTGGTTTTTCTAGCAATGCCTTTGAGATAAGCCTTTGTATTGTCATAATTCTCCCTCTTAGGTTCATAACCTTTAGAAGTAGAGCTTCCAAATTGCTCTTGCTCACATTGATTTCCTTGATGATTTATCCCTATAAAAAGAGATCTTTTCTTTTTTGAGGAAGCTACTTTGAGCTTCTCTTTGGCTTCAGAATGTTTGACGGGAACCTTTCTCTTCGGAGACTCATCCTCCTCTCTCTAGCTAGACCTAGTGAGCTTTAAAGACTTCTTCACTTGATTAATGTTTATTTAAGCAAGCATCTCATGGACCTATTTCTCCAGATCCATAATTTTAGCTGCATTTTCCTCCATGGCATTTGGGTTTGGTGTTTGCGCTGGGTTAGAAGTTGCTTCTTATTCATTATTGTTTGGACTGAACGTTGGATTCACGTTTCCTTCAAGGGTTGCATTAGGAGCTGGCTCCTTATTTCGATCCTCCATTTTTTTGATTTCATCTTTCCCTTCCACGGAGCAATAAATTTACCAAATTAATTTTTAATAGGGTAAACATAAAGACAAAGGTTCAAGCCCTCCTTCTAATGCCAAAATGTTAATGATATTTTTCGTCAACACCCGAATAAGTATGAGTAATGATTATGCTGAGTAGATTGATGCATATGTGATCTAAATAATACTGAAATATAATTATGAATTGGTGTTATCAACAAGTCCCGCCATTTCCTAGGTATCAAGACCTTGAATCCGAGGATTAGTTACTCTTCTCTCAAGGGATAAGCATCATGCTTATGGGATCGCAAAGTCAATGATAACCTTAGGAGAAGGGATTTACAAGTTGAATAAGACCGAAGCCTTATGCCATAGCCACCTTTAGATCTTGGATGAAATAATATACATTGTGCTAAGAAGAAATACGATAATGCGTCACAACGCTCGGATTATTTACATGTCATAGCACTTATGGACTTATATGATGCTTCTGCATCGAACCAGCCCGAAAAGACCTTGGTTGCGTCATATATCAAGTCACAAGTTTATAGCAAGCTTCTTTCTAAGATTAGGTTGTATTAGGCTTAACATGAAAGTGCTAAGTCACACAACGATCATTTCAAAGGGAGAAGCCTTGGTTTTACCTAGGAACTTCGCTCCTACGAATAAGCTATGATTAACTCTATCATAAGAAATGTTTGCATTGACTCCCTATCTTCTCATTATAAAAACAATGTGATTATCAAATCGATAATTGCTTACGTCCTGGAATTTTTCTTTTTATTAATTGTGGATATATTACAAGAGTTGTGGAAATCCCCAATTTAACTTATAAATTAGGGTTTGCTCTTGAGAAAAAGAGAACAAGATCGAGAAATGAAAATTCTTCCTTGAAAATGTGACCTATGGGGTCTTATTTATAAACAAATCGGGGCTCCTTTGCTATTAGGCCAGTAGAACCCTTGTTTGCCGCTTTTCCCTTTGGTTTCGAATGCTCAAGCTTTCAGCCGCCATTTTTTCTTTGCTTCTTACCTTTAAAGTCCCGGTTCAAGCACTCGGGATGGTGGTTTCTGGTTTTCGGAAGTATGGTTTCGGTCTTTAGAGCTTTTCTTTGGAGTTTCTCCTATCTTCTTTTTATCAACAACGAGCCTGTCGGTATGGATAACTTTAGAAAGGCTACGGACTTCCGGGTATATACTTCCGGATATTGGCTTCCGGACTTGGGCTTCCGATCTTGTCATTGGCTCTTCTTCGAGTTTGCCTTCAGGCATCCAGTATATGGTATTGGATCCGCCATCCCTTTTCGGTGAATCCTTGAAATGTGCTTTGTTCTTCTGGAAGAGTGCTTTCGGTGCCTTTCTGATTGTTTTGCTAAAGTGGCACCTCGGCGATCTTCCGGTGGTCGTCTCGGTAACTTGCTCCTGGGCAATTTCCATGTGTTTCAAACTCTGTGCTTCTGATGCTTTTTGTATCGGCGTTAAGCAAGTTAATGATGATAGCCCATTCATCCTTCCGGGTCTCGGTTCGTAAAATTCTTGCCCTCTCTCTCCGTCAGCTTCCGACTTTGGTTGACCTTCCGATATTTGTCTTTCATGTCGGAACTATTTCTTTGTATTGTTCTTGAGTCCTATCCTTTAATAATGGTGTTGATTTCCTGGCTTTCCGGATATTCCCTTATGCTTATGACAAGGACGATTCGTTACCCTTCACCAGTAGCCTGTCTCGTGGTAAATTTTGGTAGTAACAGTCAAATAACTGACTATCAAAGTTTTTACCCATTTTTTATTTCCGTTGTCAATACAAGAGACTGATCTAAGATTTATCATCTAAAAACCACTTTGTCTTGGCATTAGCGTTGCGAATCAAATTATGCTGAAGAGAATTGAAGACGAAGTTATGCAAGGGTCATTCTCGCAATCCTAGGTAGAAATTGTCTAAGATGGATTGACGAAATGGTACCTTCGGTTTGTCCAGTCCTAGGACAACTTGTATAAGCAAATGTCCAACAGACTATGCCTAACAAATCATATACATTGATCTCTTCAAAATATTATGTTTGGTGGCGGAGAAATCCGTTTCTCTTAGCTTTATATCCGTGATATTTTTTGGGAAACCGATAAATGGTTTGGAAATTTTAACGATGTGGCATTCAAAGTGAATGAAGATGTGATATGTCAAAAAGGTAAATATGGCCTCTAGCCTCACAACCGGAAAATGATAAAAATCGGGCAAGCAGCATGGCTAAGTGGGTCGCTCTCAATTAGGGTGTATATGACCTATCTAGAGAAAATTCATTTCCTTTTTTAATCTATCGATGTTGTCCCTTTCGGGAAATGGTTGCTAATCCCAACCGTTGGTGATATACATTCATACACTCAAGCAAAATGAGTGGTCTGTCATGTGTGGCCGGGTTATAAGTTGTTCTTGTTGAACCCAGTGTATTCCCCTCTAAAGATACACTATCAGAAGGTGGTTCAATACCTTGTCATGGCTGGAAATCCATTACCCAATAAGCGCCTGTAGTATTTGATTGTATATTATCTATATGGAGCATGAGATGCAAGCGTCCCGCTAAATTCCTATTTATTTGATTTAGACACTATTATAATATCAATATAGTATTGATTTTAAAGAATGTTTTGGGTTATTATAAGGTAAAAACCATCCATGTTTATGTGTAGATCATTCTTATGGTTATCCTTTCTTTTAAAAGGATTTTTAAAAGTTAAATCAAGTCGTTGGAATTTACTCACACCTGTCCCATAACAGACCCAGAGTTTATTTTGTTTTGTTTTACCCTAAACTCTTGGGTGCCCAAATTTGTATGGGAAATCAAGTAGTCGGGATTTTACAGATATACTTGGAAGAGCTTGAAGCAGGAGGCTTCAACATTATATATGTACAGGGTTTATTTCCGCTGTGATGTTATGTGTTGTACTCTGAAGTGGTATGTATATATTGTTATAAGTTGTATTTCAAAAGTTATGTTATATGATATATTTCATTCGTTCCATTGTGAGATTCATGTTTATTCTGGTTCTATTCTATTGTGATCTTCTTCTTCTTCTATTCTAAATTTCTTTCTATTTCTCACCCTTTAACTTCTTTCTATTAATGATCTGGTGTTTTCGATACTTGAATAGTTGACATGGTTTTTGTGTCAATTTTTAGGGTCGAAAACCTTTGGGTCATTACACGAGAGATGTGATCTTTTCACGAACCATAAGTCTCTAAAGTAATTATTCTAACAAAAGGACTTTAATCTGAGGAAGCAACTTTGGATGGAGTTCTTGGCATCGTATGACTTCAAGATTTCTTATGCTCAATAAAGGGGAATGTAGTTGCAGATGAGTTAAGTAGACAGAGGTTGTCGTTGAGTGCTCCTCATAAAGTGATAGATCTTGGAGTTTATTTCCACATTTAAATTTAGACCATACACATATTATCTCTGGATTATTGGTGTTCTTAGAGTTGTAGCCTACTTTGTTAGAGAAGAACGGGTCGAGGAGGAGAGAAGATCTCGTGCTACTAGATGTTTTGGATAAGATTGATAAAGTAGAGACTTCTAGACATCTTCTCAGATATTCTGTTAACAGTAGAGAATGGTTATGCCGGGATGACAGACTTCGTGTTCCCTGCATGGGAAATTTGATGAGTGTGTTTTGGGCGGAGGCACATCAATCCTAGATGATTATCCATCCAGGTGGTGATAAGATGTATTGACACATGAAGAGAGTTTTATACTGGACCGACATGATGAAAGGTGTGGCCGAGAATATGTCTAACTATATGACATGTCAAAAAGTAAAGGCAGAGCAAAAGAAGTATGACTCCCCATGTCCCTTAATGTCACCCATATGAGGTTGCATTAAGTTCTGCGAAGCGCGACAATAATACAATCACTAATTTTAACAAGATACAATAAGGAATGCAACGGGAAAAAATTTCAAACAAAATGCAGCATTACATTTTCCAATGTCATAAAGTCGTAACCAAAAAACATCTGTCCCATGAACCATCAGCGTACAAAACCACAAAATATTATCCCTCATATGACATAACAATAATCATAGAAAAGAAACTGGAGTAATACATAGAAAGAGAAGTAATCCAAGTCCAAGCTGAATAGAGTCATGGTTACTGTTACTGTCCACCACTCTAAGAACCTGGAGAAAAGGAAGAGAGGGAAGAACACTACAAGAAAACTACTGATTAACAACCTTTAGAAACAGCGTTTTTAGCTTGATACTATATCATTCTAGTTAGAATCAATAAATAAAAATGTTGTATGTCAAAATTTATTTGGCAGGTTTCCATTTGGCAGCCGCGTTCTTAAGGAATTATCTCCAAAACCTATTTCTACACAAGTTCTTCTTCCCCAAAATAATTGAAAATCTAAAATGCATCTTCATTTTGAGAGGACTGTGGAAAAAAATATTCTACGTCCGCTTTTTTTTTTCATTTTAGAGCCTCTTCACTTTATTCATTTCCTTTGAATCCCTGATTAGTCTTCGCTCCACCCATCTTAAAAACAGTCTCATACCCTCCTTTGGCAACCCTCCTAGGTAATAAATGCATTTTCAAGTTTTAATATAGGGCCATATCTGCCTTAATATATGATAAACCTCACGTTTATCCAGAATCCTAAATATGTCAATGGAAAAAGCATCAGTGGTAGTTTGATTCAAGGATTACAAGTCAAGATTCATAACGTAAGACGAATCTCTCATTCGATCATTGCTACAAATTGGGTCTACAATGATTTTGGTTTTGGACCAATCTACAATTGTAAGAATCTTGCAATTGGTTAAATATTAGGATTTGAGTTACTGTACTTTTCGTTAGCCAATTAAGTTACTACCTACGATTCAGTTTTTATGAGTTTTACTTCTATTTTAGCTTTCGAATTTCATTATGGATATTCAAACAAAAGTTCTTTTAATATATGTATGGTACTTTTGATTGGCGAAAATGTACCATGTTGTATCAATTTAACTGCAAGTTATAGTATAGTTTAAGTAGTTTCCAGATTTTGAGAATAAATGTGAGATTCTTTTTCTGATAACAATTAAGAGGTCGAGTTAGAAGAATATATTAGCTTTGTTTACTTAAGTCAATAACCTTCATGCCAAGGGACTTTTATGTATTTCGGTAGTGATTTAGAGTTATCTTTATTGGGGAATTTCGATAATGGTATCTTTATAGGTTTGTGGAACGAAGATGTGGATCTCAAACATAGGATTTTTTTTAATTCATAAGCATGGATATGCTATGCTCTGCATGTATTAATCCTAATGTTGCAAGCTGGTTGTACTCTATTTTATACACCTCACACATGGCAAGAAATTTGCAAACTATAGTGTTATGGTAGTTAAATCTGGAAACTGTAGTGTTATCAGAAATTCTGCATGATACGGCATGTTGATTTATTATCAGAAAAACAATAGTGCACGGAACTACTTAAACTATACTATAATTGGCTATGGCACAGAACTCTCAAACTAGGCCTGGAACAATAAGCCTTAACTATGCCCATAGTTTAAGCAGTTCTGTGCAATATGCCAAGTTCCATGCCGAGTTATCATGCTCTGTCCATTTATTCAACCCATTTCTATTCACAAATTCGCTTCCGTCCAGCCCTTTACATATTGGTTGAATCATTTAAAATGGGTTTCGTTTGTCATTAATTCTAGACAGTGGCTTACAGGTTCAAATATGCATATTATTTATAGGGTATGGATGAAAAATTAAGTTTCAAGTCCTAAATATGGATATTCGTTTGTTTGCATTTGATTTCAGTGTAATAGAGGAGTTACTAATTTCGGCCTAATTAAGGAGTTTCGAAGCCATAAACATGAAGCTTGATTTGTTTTCGTTTGACACAATGTGTACTTGGTGATTTGTGCAATAGTATGTATGCACGAATGCCCAGGTTTATAGTTCCCCGAGGTTAAATTTACTTCAATGAATTAGTTTTTCCATGAGTTATTCATTTTTATTTTCTCAATGTGATTAATATTAATCAAATCTGTTGTTTATTATTTAGATCAAGTAATCTTGTTACCTATAAAAAAATAGTCAATGTTGTTGTAACTTGGGTAAATCTACCACCTTAACCTGGAATGGATTTTGTTTTTCACCAATATGTGGTTGATAGAACAGTAATTAACTGAATTAAGTTTATTTTTTAACTCGACCTCTTTGTTTAATGTGAATATCAAAGATGAGAGGCTATTAATTTCTTCTTAATCAATACAATTTTAAGTATGTTAAAATTATCTCTTATACTTCAAATCATATAAGAGACCAATTTTATAACCATGATAAATGAATAAACTATTTATCAGTAAAACACTAGTGTTGTGGTATCATATGTGTTATGGTATCGCTTCAGAAATTAGCATCATAGAAACTGTTTTTGAGATCTTTTGGACACATGGTGACATCTAACGTGCTGATATAAGATCCAAGCACGAATCATAATGTTAACATTTTGTTGGTTTACTTTAAAATGAATGAGTTACTATAGGCTATTTATCAAGTGGCTCTCCCTCTTACTCTGGATTACATTGGAAAAGGCATCCTGGGTCTGAACAATGCTTCCATCGACCATGCAGAGAAAATCAAAAACACCTTCATTTTCAACACATTTGTTTCTTGTTAGGTAAATCTTCCTCAATCTTCATTGCTTATATGATTGGAGAAAGAAATAGTAGAAGATAGTGATGGTGAACTAGAAGTAGCAGATGAAGTTGTTTCCATTTTTTTATTTTTGTTGGAAGATTGGCATGTTATATGAATTTTCTTTATATAGTATTTTTCTCTACTTTAGTTATCTGCTCTCTAAAATGACCACATGTAAATAGTTTTATTTTTTTGTAGGTAATTTTACTAGTACAAGTAGTCTACAACAATGCAGGATGACAAAAGATAATTCCAGTGCATGAGGAATTATGAACTTATTTCTAAACAAGTAAATAGTTTGTTTCTTCTATATTTCTAACCTTACAATTCATTCTCTAACCTTCTCTACTTATGTGTTTCCTAGGATAATATGTGTTAGATCCAAAATTGGCTCTAACACCCAAATTGTTCAATTATACAGAAATTAATATCAGAAAAAATGCTAGAAGAACAGAAAAGACACAAGATTTATAGTGGTTCGGCGTTAACGAGCCTACGTCCACTTTATATCTATGATTATACTTGGAATCAGAGTACAATCGATGACTTATCCTCCACCCTCACTCTTACAATGTTGATTCACTCAATAATTCTGAGACAACTCTGAATAATAACAATGGAGGTGTAATAATGGTGGATTCAGAACTCAGAATTGCCAAAAAAGATCCTGAAAAATCTAAGTTCCGGGCTATTTATAGCTAATTTCTGCAGGCGGATCACGGTCATACGTGGCACAAATCCCGAAGATCTTGGGCTGGTTCGTAGCTTGAGGGAGAAATAGTCAATATGGCCGTTATGGACAGGTGTCGCTGGATCCTACGTTTGTGGATCGTGAAAAGACTTGGTCCTGGTTTTCATCTGGTCTCCTGGTTCGGATCAGGTCGCACTTTCATGGATGGATCGGATCGAGCTAGGAGGAGCAGGTTGGATCTGATCAGGCTAGCACGAGCAAGTCGGATTGGATCAGACTGACACGAGCGGGTCGGATCGTGCTAGGCTGACATGAGCGAGTCGGATCGGGCTAGACTGACACGAGCGGGTCGGATTGGGTTAGCAGGGGGCGATCGCGATTGGGTCCAGGCCTTTCCACAAGTAAAGCTTCATCTTGAACTCGCATTTGAATCTTGGTGGCTTGGTCCAAAAGCTAGCCAACATTTTGCCCCCTCGAAGTATGTTTTATCAAGGATGGAACGTGCTTCGAAATTTCCAAATTACCTTTTCATGAAGTGATGTGAATCAAAAGGCCGTGTCCGTCTGGAACATCGTACAGGTTCCAAAAAGTCATGCCTCTTGATAAGTATAAATACTCAGTTAAATCTTCAGTCATTTCTTTGTTCATTGGTTAATTCTCATCTCTGGAGTTTTCGGGGACTTCATTGTCAAATTGCCAGGTAAACTTTTGAGTTTTCACAGGCATTTCTGGGTCTCCATTTTTGACAATTGTATATCGGGTCGGATCGCCGAAACTCCCCATGGTCCGTGTGGAGAGGAGCTTGTTTTGGTTCGGTGATTGTTTGGGCTTTCCCATGAAGCGCGATGGGCTTCTCCACGAAACGAGTTGGGCTTTGGTTCGTGGCCCATCAGTTTTCTCGGTCTGAATAGGACAAAAAGGGGAATACTAAGGGTCGCAGGTTTTGCCTATATAAACCGGGTTTCCTCCTTCCTTTCCCCTTCTCCTTCTTCCTGCCGCCGCCGCCCATCATCTGGAAACTCTAATTTTAGTTTTCAAAATCCATTCATCTCCTAACCTTTGAAAGGTAATCAAATGATATTATTCTTATTTCTCTTGAATTTTTATTGGCTTGAAATGCAAGGGTAGTGGAATTTTGTAAAACTTATGACTTTGAGAGCAACGGTGGTGTTGGGTTCAACTGCTCGAATTCATTAATGGAGAAGAGGTTGGAGGAAGAAGAAGGATGAAGGTGTCAGGTTGATTCGGGGATAGGGCTTCGACTTGGGTCGCGGTTGTGGCGAAAGCTAAAAAGGGGAGTAGAAGAGCAGTCTTGGACAACGGATCGGATTGAGGAGTGTGGGCTCGTGGAGATACAAGGGGGAATAGGTTGGGATCTTCCCTCGTGAGACGATGTCTCGTTATTGTTCCTAGGATCTAGTTAAACAATCCGATCCCCTTGGACCGATCTGACCCCAATTATGATCGCTTTTATCGCGATCCGAGCTCCATTTTCTCCAACGAACCGACCCGGTTGACAATCCCAAATACATATGCACTTTAATCAATACATCATAATTGCAGTATGTTGAACAGTTGGGGTAGAGCCTTTAAGATGGACTTCTTAGACTGATTGACAAGATGACTTAACAGCATGCTCACTGCACTTATCCAATTCATGTTATGACTTTATTTTCTAGTATCACATACACTTGCACACACGAGAACTTGCACATGCACAGGGTCCGAGGGTAATTATTTTCTAATCTCTCATGTTTGCTCACCAAAACAACAATGTCGGATAATCGCTCTCCTGAACGATCTGAAACAGAGGTGGACCTGGAGATGTCGGAACACCTTAATCCCGAGGTTCCTCCAATTAATCCAGAGGGTGCGGATTCTGAATCCGAATATGAGGCAGAGACAAAATCAAATTCGTCTGAGAGTACCTCGCTCGAGGAGGAGTCCGAAGTGGATGACCAAGCTCCCGATGAGATCCCCGGCGTTTTAGAAATCGAGAAATTTGCTGACTCTTTAGCTTCTAAACTAGATGATATAAAACATAAGAAAATTTCCTTGAACACAGGATCCCCTGGGACGATGTGAAAACACCCGAAAGCGGAGATAGGCCTCATCTGGCTCTAGAAGGGTACATGGCAGTCAGCCGACTCATGTGTTGGGTAGGCGCTATTCCTCCGTTTCCTCCAATCGTCATTAAAACCTTAAGATATTGCTCCTATGCAGCTTCATCCCAATGCTTATGCAGCCTTGTACACTCTATATGTCGCGTATGCAGAGATCCTGCAAACTGAGCTTGCTTTTAAAGACTTGAAATTCTACTATCTTTTTAAGCGCTATTCCACAGCGACCCCAATTTTCTCTTTCTTTGAATCAGTAGCCAACAGGAAAGTTCTGTCTGATGGTTATAGCAACATAGGGGATCCCAAAGCTGATTGGTTTTACATAAAACACTAGGCTGGGTGTGCGAGGAGGTGGCTCAAATCTAGTAAGTTTCGAGCCTCCAGATGTATGACTGAATTACATAATTGAGGCACTAACATGTTGCTTTTTCCCTTGTGCAGATCACACATTCCCCAAGACAAAAGGCTTAGTGTATAACAATCGATTATCCCGCCTTCTTAAAAGCAGGTCCGACTTCTTGAAAATCAAGAAATGTATTACCGATGAAAACCTACACAAACACCATCTTTTGGACATAAGATTTGGACTTGGTGCGGGCGGCAAACCTTACAAGTATGTGCCCTCGGCTGAAGGAGAAGGAACTTCTCAAGTTGTAAAAACAGCCATTCTTCGCAAGAGTCCTTCGCCGATGACTAATCAGGATGACGAGGATTTAAACATGTATAAAGGAGATGAGGGACCAGCTAATAAATCAAAGGAGGTTCCAACCTCCGAGGAGTAGTCTCCACTAAGGACTTCATCGCCAGTTGAGCCTGTTGCCCAAGATGAATTAACAGAGGAACAAATTTTCGGGGAATTAAATAAAATTCCTTTGCCAGATGGTATTTATACTCAAGAAGATTTTGGAGGGGAACCAATTTTTCCCATCTCCGAAAAGACGGGTGCCCCAGTTGGAGAAAAAGAAGTCACCCAAACGAGCTTAACTTTGGGCCCTAGTCCGTTTAAAAAATGGGGATTTTACGGGATGCACAAAACACACACACTATTTATTATAACACTCTTTTGCTGTTGTGGTTCATAGTTCTAACACACACTTGTTTTCTTTGCAGGAAAAATGTCTCGCAAACGGTCTTATTCCTACCATTCGCTTCGCGAGGGCACACCAAGCCTCCTTCCAGATCCTGAGCATACTCGTAGCGATAGTCGGGGAAGGGATAGTCGTCGACCGCGGGATTCTCATCAATCTTATTCTACACGACCTCGATCTCCACTAAAGCAAAGTTATGGAAAGCCACATGGTCGTCCAATGCCACCAGCTGGGGGAAAGAAACTTCCTAGACATTTAACCCCTCCAAAAAGCACTCTTCTCATGCCCAATCTTCTAAAAAACAACCCGAGCCAAAGGACAAGGACAAAGATGAGGGCAGGATTATAGAGAAGGGGAAGGCGGTTCCTACTTCCTCTAGTGAGCGTGGCTTGGACACTACTGATGCAAGGGATGTTGCCCCCAGTTCTGAGATTATGGCCAGGTTAGAGCGCCTACAAAAACAGTTTCCCGACATTTACTTTAAGAGGATGGTGTTCGTCCTAGATCTTGAACCGGTCCCCAAGGATTGCGACACAGAGGTGACAGGGTATGTATGCCATGTAGCTAAACAATACAGGGTAATGAAGAAGCATGTTGCTACACTCTCTATTATCATCCACCAGATGGAGACGGACGCGGCCAGGGCTAGAGTAAAGATTGACAACGATGCTAGGGCTAGGTGCAAAATGGAAAAAGAACTAGAGTAAGCACAGGCCCAACTGGCTTTAGCTCGGCGAGACGCAGAGAATTACAAGTTCGAGTTGGAGAGTGCCCGGGAGCGTTTTCGCAACGTGCTTGACTTAAATATCCAGGAACGGGTGGCCCTGAGGAAGGAAGTAGAGGATCTCAGGGCGGTTAACACTGAAATGAAGATAATACAGGATTTCTTTTCTGCTAAGAAAGAGGCTTGGGAGAAAGAGAGGGCGAGCTTAAAAAATGACCATGCCCTCGCCAGGAAGGAGAAGGAGGTTCTAAATGATCAACTCGCTCAAGCTGAGGAGCGTGTAGCTCTCGCCGAAAGCAATGTCAATAGCCCTCTTGAGTCAGCAGCTGCTGCAGCTGATAAGCTTGCTGAAAGGAGAAAGATATAGATAGTTTTGAGGAATTGTTGTTCGATTTCTTTGGTCAAGTTATCAAGCATCGAGACATCTCTTGGATTCCAAACTACCATGTTACCTTGGCCAATATATAGGACGCAATTGTCGAGGGCGAGAAGCGGTGACTAATGGTCGACGAAATTAACGAGCACCAGCTAATGCAAACCTTTCTCAGAGGTGAAGAGCCTGAGGCTTTGGAGGAAGGAAGACGCCTTATCCACGAGGAAATTGAGAGGGAGAAGAGAAGGCTCAAGGGCAAGGATAAGGTTGGCGAGAGTTCGAGCTTGGTGGTAGAGCCCGAATCCTCTGAGATTATAGGGTATAACCCTGATGATCCATTGATCCCCTTAGCACCTACTCCTCCGTTAGTCGGGACCACCGGTACAAATCTGGGAGATGAGTCGGCCGAAGGTATCCCCATATTTTCTCCACAGTTTATTAAAGCAATCGTAACTTGTCATCATCTCATGGGACAGACAACTGACATGGCCACACCTCCTCCCGATTTGCTAACCTTTGCTTCGAATGGTGTAGGTACCAAAGTAGTCGAAAAGGGTGCAGAGGAGAAGGAAAGGCTGAGAAGGTTGAGGTTCCCCGGGGTTCTGGTATCGAAGCTTCCAAGGTCTCAAAGCAAATCGAGGGCTCAACAAGAGATAGAGTTACAGTAGCACAAGTGGAATCTGGCACTGGCGCTCCTGCAGACACCGAGTTCATTATTGCTGTGCATGACACAGATGGCGGTCATGGAGATGAGGAAGAGGAGGTAGAAATCATTGACGAGGCCAAGGGTGATGATAGCAAAACCTTGGCTGACATACAGGCTAGGAAGGAGAAGCAGTTGGCTCTTAAGAGGAAGGAACAAAATCCTGTGTTTGTGACCCCTATTTCTGAAATTGACCCCAAGACTGGGTTAGCTATGAGATTCTCCTCTAGATCGATAACTTCATAGCTTGCCTCTGAACCTTCCAGTCCTTCTCCGGAGCCTCTTGTCGACAAGAGGAAGAGGAAGAGGAAGAGGAAGAAAAGCGACCGCTTCGGTACTGATAAAGAGGAGTTGGAAAAACAGAAGAAGGACAAGAAATCAAAGCCATCTCCCAAGCGCAAATATAATGCAGCTATTGGCTCATGTTTTAGTTTTAGGATTTCTTTTGGCCAAAAGATGTAGTCGTGAGATTGGCCCTCACTTTTTGCTTAGTTTCTCGTTTTTTGTAAATCTGTTTCCAAAAAATAAGGACCTACTTCTTTTGCATCATTGTGTTCCTGCAAATTCATCATGTTAGCAGAGTTTAAATAATCATAACTGAAACTTTCATAGTTAAATGTTGAAGTTGTAAGCAATGATCATTAATCATAACGAAAACAATCATCGGGAAATACATGTGCTAAGTAAACGTGTAGTGATGCACGTATATATTCCTAATTGATCGTCATTATAGTGCCTGGCCAAGGCTCGTTGGCGATCGATTAGAATTATATTCGTACTATCCCGATCTTTCCATGGGGTAATGATTCTTGTGGCGCTAAGTCTCTAGCGCTTTTATACTCTCCCGATCCTTCAACGGGTTAGAGTTTGTGTGGCACTAAATCTCTAGCGCCTTTATACTCTCCCGATCCTTCAGCGGGTTAGAGTTCGCGTGGCACTAAGTCTCTAGCGCCTTTATACTCTCCCGATCCTTCAGCGGGTTAGAGTTCAAGCTCGATTTTTGGTCTGCTCACCGATCCTTCAGCGGGGCAGAAGTTCTGGGGGTGCTAGGTCTCTAGTGCCTTTATACTCTCCCGATCCTTCAGCGGGTTAGAGTGTTGCCAAGGCGGTTTTATCATGGTGCACCTTCGTGCCTTGGGGACGTTATCTTCGCGTCCTTTATACTCTCTCCCTGATCTCGGGTGTTAGAGTACAAGTTGTAATGCGATTTACCTCGTTGCACCTTTTGAAGTTTTAATTATCGTGAACTTTCCGATCTGCTGAACGTCATATTGAATTAGTTGTTTTAAGATTACTGCATAATTCCCGAAATGGTAACAGTATATATATTGATCAAAATAAAAGAGTAGATAAGAAATGGTGCAGTAAAGGCAAATGACACACAACATTTTTATAGTGGTTCGTTCGAATCATGACCTACGTCCACTTTATAATCTTTTGTTCAAATAACCAGACTATTCTAGGCAAGTTGAGCCTCTTTACATGGTTCTAAAAACAAAAGAATAAAACTGACACTTTTATGTCAGGTAAAGCCGCAAATGCTGGGCATCCCACACTTTGGGGATTTCATCTCCATCTACGATCGCTAGCTTGAATGTTCCATTATCAAGCCTTCGTAAAATGGAGTACGGTCCTTCCCATTTCGGGCCCATATGTACTGGGGGCGGAAAGGCACGTTTCAGAACCAAGTCTCCGGGTTTGAACGTCCGAGCTCGCACCCTTCTGTTGTAGTACTGAGCTATTTGTTGTTTGTGCCTCAAGGCACGTACGTCGGCTTCGTCCCTTTTTTTCCTCAATCATGTCCAGGGATTCAAGGAGCAACTCATTGTTGGTCATTGGGTCGTAATAAATGGTACGATGGGATGGTACTTCTAACTCGACCGGAATAACTGCTTTAGCTCCGAAGGCAAGGGAAAACGGGGTGTGACCTATCACTGACTTGTACGTTGTTTTATAGGCCCATAGTGCCAGGGGCAATTCATCGACCCACGTAGCTTTGGTCCTCTTCAATCTTTTCTTTAAAATGGATTTGGTCACCTTGTTTGGCGCTTCAACCTGTCCATTCGATTGCGGATCTGCCATAGAGGTGTATCTTTTCTCGATGTGATACTTCGAAAGAAATCTTGAAATTCCGTGTTGTCGATTGGGTCCCATTGTCGTTTATAATGACTTTTGGAATCCCAAATCGACAGACGATGTTCTTAACGACAAAGGTGATCACTCGTTTGGTTGTGATCATGGTCAAAGGCTCTGCTTCTACCCATTTAGTAAAATAGTCCATGGCTACAATAGCAAACTTTGCTCCGCCCTTTGCTATGGGGAGGATCCCAATAATGTCAATTCCCCACATACCAAAAGGCCACGGTCATGTCATTGTCTTCAACTGGTTAGGTGGCGCCCTAGGGATTTTGGAGAACTTCTGGCAAGCATCACAACATCGTGCATACTTGGCTGCATCCTTGTTTATAGTGGGCAGAAATAGTCGTATCGCAATATCTTCTTTGCCAATGTTTGTCCTCCCGTGTGGTTGCCACACTCACCTTCATGGACTTACTTCAGCACACGCTTGATGTCGTCATGGGCAATGCACCGGAGGAGAGGCATCGAGAAACCTTGTCTGTATAAGACTACGCCTTGCAAACATATCGGGAAGCCTTCCGCATAACAGCGCGCCTCTAGCTTTTCTTACTTGGGAGCGTTCCATTCATCAAGAAATTCTTTAGGGGGGGGGTCATCCATGACTCCCTTTCAGGTTCAATCTCCAGTACCAGATCAACTTCCATCTGATCCACATTGGGGAACTGTAATACTTCAATCGGGACTAGCTCCTTATGTTCTGGATTATCGGAACTAGCCTTCTTTGCTAACTTATCCGCTTTTTGATTCTCCGCTCGAGGAATGTGAGATATACAATGGTGCTCAAAACCATCCAGCAACGTTATTACTTTTTCCAGATATGATATCAACCTTGGACTCTTAGCCTGAAAATTTTCATTAACTTGGTTCATGACCAAATTGGAGTCACAGAAAATGTCTAGCTTTGTTATCCCTAGTTCTTTTGCAAGTTTCAACCCGGCAATCAGAGCTTCATACTCGGAATCATTATTGGTCGCGTGAAACTCCAATCTAAGAGCATAATATATTAGCCGTTTCTCTGGAGTTTCAAGAACCACTCCGGCACCTGATCGTCTGTCATTTTTAGCTCCATCAGTAAATAGTTTCCAAGCATTAGGGTCAAGGAGTAGCTTTGGCGGATCGTCTTCCTCGGTTACCGCGTCATCTTCTGGGGTGGTAAATTCTGCTATAAAGTCTGCAAGTGCCTGCCCTCTTATCGACCTTCGAGGTTGGAAATTCAAGTCGAATTGACTCAGCTCAATGTTCCATTTGAGCAATCTTCTCGATGCTTCTGGCCTTTGTAGGACTTGTTTAAGCGGGTGATCAGTATAAACAGTAATGGGATGAGCCTGGAAGTAGTGACGAAGCTTCCTAAACTGTATGCGAGCTTTTCTATCTTTGGGTAATTTCATTCTGCGGCTGCCAATTTCTTGCTCACATAGCACACCGGTCTTTGCACCATATCCTCTTCTCTTTCCAAAGCTGAACTGATTGCATGGGATGATACTGCCAAGTATACGAATAAATCCTCGTGATCCACAGGCTTAGACAATATCGAGGGTCTCTCCAGATGATTCAACAGATTTTGGAAAGCTTCTATACAATCAGGAGTCCATTTAAAGTTGTGCTTGCCTCGCTTTATTAGTTCGAAAAACGGGATGCATTTATTTGTAGCTTTTGAGATAAATCTGCTTAGCGCTGCCACTTTTCCAGCAAGGCTTTGCACATCTTTAATCTGCTTTGGTTCTTGGATATTTCAGATTGCTGTAATTTTTTTTAGATTAATCTCGATTCCACGCGAGCTTACAATGAACCCCAGGAATTTTCCAGATGCAACCCCAAACGAGCATTTCAAAGGATTCAATTTCATCCTGTATTTTCGGAGAATTTGAAACATCTTTACCAAATCGTTGGTATGATCGGACAACTGTCTGGACTTTACCAACATATCGTCAATGTATACCTCCATCGTTTTCCCAATCTAGTTGTAAAACATCATATTCAACAACCGCTGATATGTTGCGCCGGCATTTTTCAGACCGAAAGGCATCACCACATAGTAATATAATCCCAAATCTGTTATGAAGCTGGTATGCTCAACCCTTGTTTAGATCAGAGAAATCGATGCACGTTCGCTGCTTTCCATTGGCCTTTTTTACCAAAACCGGGTTTGAAATCCAGTCAGGGTACGTCGAGCCTTTAATAAATCCATTACTCTTCAGTTTTTCGACTTCTTCTTTCAATGCGGCAGACCTTTCTGGACCCAGCATTCGCCTTTTCTTCTTGACAGGAGGATGTTTCGGGTTGATGCTTAGCGAATGACTCATAATTGAGGGAGACATCCCACACATGTCTGCATGGGTCCAGGAAAATACATCCAAGTAAGTTTTCAGAAAATTTGTTAATTCCTTGGCTCGAACCGGATCCAACTGAGATCCAATCTTCAGGACCTTCTCCGGGTCACTATCATCAATTGGTACATCCACAGTTGCTTCATTGGGAGTCGCCATTCTACCCCTAGGCTCTTCATCCTCTCTGGGATCTATGTCCTTGGGCAACTCTCTGGGTGACCCACCCAAAGGTACTTCCTTTAGTTGCTATGATGATTCCTCCCTTGGAGGGGAGGAAACACCTTTCGCTTCTATATGTCTTCCTTTGCAGAGCAGTTTTAACTCTGCAATGTAGCATGTTCGTCCAACAACTTGGTCTCCTCTAACAATACCCACACCGGAATCCGTTGGGAATTTCAACAATAAGCACCAGGGTGCAATACAGGCCCTGAATTTGGCTAGGGCCAGTCGGCCCAAGATGGCATTGTACGGCAATTCAATATCCAGGACCACAAAGGGGAGGATCCTCACTCTCTGGCGTTCCCCTACCCTAAGGGTTACTGATAATTCCAGGTATCCTATTGGAGCGGTCGAGGCCCCATTAAATCCATGTATCCGACCTTCACATGGCTTTAAATCCTTCGGCTCGAGTTTCATTTGGTCGAACGTTTTCTTGAACAAAATATTGACCGAACTTCCGTTATCTACCAAGACTTTATGAACTATAGCTGGGCCGATGGTGACGGTGATCACCAACGGATCTTCAGTTGGGGAGTGTACTCCAATACTCCCTCGTTCGCGAAATATGACGTCATCGGACATCATCTTTTGTTGCTTAATCGGAGGGCTGTCCTCGGGGTTACAACGCTCTCCTATTTCGAAATGATGTTTAGCTGCATTTACGTATTGATCCATAGCTCTGAAACTATGCCCTGCTAGGTGGAGCCCACCAATTATGGTATTGATAACGATATTTTTTCCTTTTTGCTGAGCCATCGGTTTAGCAGAAGGTTGGATTTGGTTCGGGGCTTGTAGGGCTTGCCCCCTGTCCCTGGGAGTCACCTTATACTCATCAAGCTTCCCATCTCGGAGTAGCCTTTCAACCACGTCTCTCAAGTGATGACATTCATTTGTGGAATGACCGTGAATCTGATGAAAAAGACAAAATTTCCCAGTTTCACGCTCTTTCTCGGTAGAATCTCTCAGAGGAGGCATTTTATACTGGAGGACATTATATGTATCCAGGAATATGTTCTCCAATGTATCATTTAATGGTGTGAAATTCTCAAACAGTCTGGACCGGGATCTCCTCTGAGAGTCATTTCCTCGATTTCATTTTCGATTATTGTTATTATTATTCCCTGATTGTCAACCACTATCTTGATTCTTTTTCCCAACGTTAACTTCAACCTTTCCTGAGCTATCTCCCGTTTGCTTGATGGTCACGTTGCTTTGGATATCTTCCTTATCGGTAGCCTTTCTTTTTCGATTAGCGTATATCTCCTCCCGACGCAGGCGAATATTGGCTTTTTCATAAAATATTTCTCTGGTCGGGGGAGGTTTACCAGCCAGATATCTTCCAAACTCGGTATCTTTATCAACGCCATCGATCAAGGCCATCAACACAGTTTGCTCATGCGGATCTTTGACTTCTGCGACAGCCAAGTTAAAACGATCCAAATACGACTTCTGGCTTTCGTCCAGTCGTTGTTTAATGAGGGATAGCTCGATCACATTCTTAGACCTCTGGGCATGAAGATGGAATTGGTTTACGAATTTCTCACTTAATTCCCTAAAGCTGGATATTGACCGTGATGGTAGGCGGGTAAATCACAATAAAGCCACATCTTCCAAGAATATAGGGTACGCTTTACATTTGACCGCGTCTTAGCTGCAGCGGCATTCATTGACCAGGAGTACCGCATTAAGTGCTGGATGGGGTCAGTCCTGCCCTTATAGCGATTCATGGTTGGCATATTGAAGCGCCTCAGGAATGTAACATCCAGTATGTCGCTAGTAAAAGGCGTGTGACTGCGATCTATGCCCCATTCTTCATTCCTTTGTCCACGGCTATCTATCATGACTTGCCTAATCATTGCTTCAACATCTGCATGGATCAGTGCAGATTCGGTATCAGCACTCCTTGCCCTACGTCCTCCTCCAGCGTTTCTTTGACGCGCTGCTATAAAATCTGGGCCCTGAGCAGAACTCCCTTGCCCTTTGTTGCCGCGGTCGATCACGCGACGAGCGGGAGGCATGCCATTCCTTGGTGGTAGAACAGGCTCATTTAAGTTGCGGTTACTAGTTCCCTGATTAAATGCCTCCTCTTCACGAGACAGAACTGACCCAAATCGAAGTTGTTCTATGTTCTCGGGCCTTTCTAACGGGGGCCATCGTTGATTCCTTCGGGGATCTTCAGACGACGACGTATGTTCCGGAGAGAAAGGGTGAGCTGGAGGTGGTGAAACCTGCCTTTGAATATCATCAATTCTTCTGCCTAAGGCAGTAATATTTTAATGCAGCAATGAGCTCTCCTGCCTTTGAGCGACCAGTTCATCTGTTTGCATATCCAATGCTTCAAGTATTTGAGTCAAATGCCCTTCGATAACTAGGGCAGAAAGGTCGAATCGATCATCAACATTCTCTCTTATACATAATGAACTTGGGCCAGGTCGAGCAGTTGTACCAACACGAGAAGAACGAGCCATAACCTCCTTTCAGGGTCAGGTTGTGGTCTGATTATCGCTTCGGATCGCGGTACCCTTGTGTCGATGGCTTGTGGTGGCTCCCTGAGATCGGATCGTGGAGGCACTGATGGGGGGATGGTGTTGTTGTCCTGGGATCGAGTCATAACACCTTCAGAGACCCGGATTGTGGCGCCCCCTTCGGGTCGGTCGTGGTACCCTCTTCGGTCCGGATCGCCCCTACATCATCACGATCCGAAAGTTCCTCCTCGACCTGCTCGTGCACACCTACTTCGATCGCTTCATTCGTAGCTTCATTCGCTTACAAAGCTCGTAATTCCTTAGACTTCTTTCCAGCCATGATATTTGGGTATCGCTGAAATCTTCAAAAGTCGAAACTGCTGAGTTTTGGACTGTCTTCTTAGGACTTGAATATCCAAACAGTAGAGTAAAAATCCAATGTACTGAGACTTTGTTCTCAGTGAAAGCACCAAAATGTTAGATCCAAAATTGGCCCTAACACCCAAATTGTTCAATTATATAGAAATTAATATCAGAAAAAATGCTAGAAAAACAGAAAAGACATAAGATTTATAGTGGTTCGGCGTTAACGAGCCTACGTCCACTTTATATCTATGATTATACTTGGAATCAGAGTACAATCGATGACTTATCCCTCACCCACACTCTTACAATGTTGATTCACTCAATAATTCCGAGACAACTCTGAATATTACAAATGAAGGTGTAATAATGGTGGATTCAGAACTCAGAATTGCCAAAAAAGATCCTGAAAAATGCCAAGTTCTGGGCTATTTATAGCTGATTTCAGCAGGCGGATTGCGATCATACGTGGCATAAATCCCGAAGATCTTGGGCTGGTTCGTAGCTTGAGGGAGAAATAGTCAATATGGCCGTTATGGATAGGTGTCGCTGGATCCTGCCTTTGTGGATCGTGAAAAGACTTGGTTATAGCTTTCATCTGGTTTCCTGGTTCAGATCAGGTCGCGCTTTCATGGATGGATCGGATCGAGCTAGGAGGAGCGGGTTGGATCGGATCAGGCTAACATGGGAAAGTCGGATCAGATCAGGCTGACACGAGCGGGTCGGATCGGGCTAGGCTAACCCGAGCATGTCGGGTCGGGCTAGGCTGACACGAGTGGGTTAGATCGGGCTAGCAGGGGGCGATCGCGATCGGGTCCAGGCCTTTCCACAAGTAAAGCTTTATCTTGAACTCGCGTTTGAATCTTGGTGGCTTGGTCCAAAATCTAGCCAACAATATGCTTGTTGTTGCATTCAATCAAACATTGGTAGAGGTTAGCCGCCTATTTGATTTTCTGTTGCATTTCATTGTCTGTTTGTGTGGATAACAATTTCCGCGCATGCTAAAATTTCTGATAGAAAACAGAAGAATAAAATATGTGGTTATATTTCCCAAGACGCTCATCTTCTCTCTATAAAAATGAGGGAAACATGTATTTTAAAATGTTACTTTTTATTAATTTGTTTCTACACTGAATTTATATTGGATTCATATAAAACTTAGTTAAAAACACATATTTCGAGCATAAGTTTGGTCCATGTCAACCCTTCCAAGCTTTAATATCTACGGAGAAGGAGATTTGGTATGATGATAATTATTGTCATAGGCAGCGAAAAACTATATATCATATCTAACCGCCATCTAGGCAACGATATGTGGACATAAATTTGATATCTGCAAACACAAATTTGGTCTACTGATAATTATTTTCATGGTCAATCGATTAATGAAAAAACATAAAAAAAATTGCATCATACCCTCAACCATCCCCTCTACCGGTTCTTCTGTAATTTGCAGCTGATTTAACAGACCCATGTTCATTTATTTTTAGAAAGGCACCTACTTCAGTCTTCAGCACCATAGCCACCCTATCGCCCAACTCTTCTGGCCATGCAAAGGCAGCTACTTCTGCAATCACCTTTTAAGATCTACTTCAGCTTTCTTTAGACTCCTATTTTGTTGAAATTCACTTAGCCTTTTTACATCTTTGCATATTAGCTACTGTCCATTTTTGGTACAACCAACTGACATATTTCAATTTTAACATGCATGACAGACAGGGCCGGTCCAAATGATCGGTTGCCCAAGGCCAATTTTTTTTTTTTGTTGCTCATTGACATATCATTGGTCACATTTGCCATTTTTTTAAATATAAATTCTTTACAGACACAAAAGCACTTAAAACAACAACATCAATATTGAACTTACATACAAAATGTTACCGCATCATGTAGCCCACGTAACTAAGTTTAAAAAACATAAAATAAAATATCGACCTTTCACACAAAATATCGTCAATGTTTCCATCTTATTTGATTAAATCAATTTTTAGTTCTAAAACAATGAGTTCTTCATCTTATTTATTGAATTAAATCAAAAAGTAATTTCAGATTTTCTAGATACGAAATTCAATCACATTGTTTGATAAAGAAAAAACTTATAACTTATAGTCTTCAGGTATAGAAACAGACACAAGTACTGGACATAGAATTCATATAAGTACCCAAACTATGAGTAGTGTCCAATTGTTAACAGTTCGTCTATCCTATATTCCACACAGCTTTGACATTAGTGCTTATTATTAATAAGTCGTTTTAACATGAATAACATCTACAAATAGATCCGCATAACGTAAGGATAATGTGACTTATCGGACATGGTTTAGCTTCAAAATCAGAAAACATAAAAAAACAGCAAATTTAGGATTTAGTTTTTCAAAATAATTTTTTTAACTATTTTATTATATTTTGAATTGTTTATTTCAAGCAGGCCGCAAGGTGGAAGAGAAAGAAATTGAAGACCTCGTTGTGATTGGATGACTGTTTTGTCTCGGCAGTCTGAAGAATTAGAGATGGCAAGAGAAGTGAGAGTACAATTGAAGATCTTTCTGAAGAAGATTGATGGATTTGTAGCTTGTGCTAAAAAAAAATTTAAGAAGAGGAGAGGGTGCGTTGAAAAGAAGAAATCGATAGGAGGAAGAAGAACATCGGATTGGAGAAGCAGGAGAAGCATCTGAACGTGTTTGCTATTTTTTTTTTAATTTTTTCCCTCAGCTCAGTGGGCTGCCCTATCACATGGGTTTACTGGGCTTGCCTCAGGGCCGGGTCTGATTACAGACACTACTGCAGTTCTCTTCAGCCGTTGAAGCTCACATTTTTGCTGCCTAAGCTACTGCACCAAGCCTTGCTCTGACATCCAAGCCTCACATGTGATTCTCTTCAACACTCTAGTGCCTCACTACCGCACACCGAATTCTCAAAATTGCCGCTTAGCATTCCCTGTTGCAAACTTAAGTCTGAGCATTTGCAACAACGATATTTTCAAAGAAGTCACAAATAAAGTTGCTGAGATATCTATAATAATAAGCACAAACTGATAAATCTAATTATAATACTTAACAAGGACTTTTTTTTTAATTTGATGCAACCTAATAACAGAAACATAAAAAAATGACTGGCACAAACGAATGGTTGCATAGAAAACATTGATAGTATCAAATGAACTAAAAATTATGTTGGAAAGAATAAAAATTTCCAAATATGGTGAACAAAATTATATATAAATTAAATTGAGAGCAAATAAAAAATGAATATTTATTTAAAACTAATTTCAAAGATGTATTTATAGCAACAAAATTAGAGCATATGCTACTGTTATGAGTATTATACAATTGCTGATTAAAAAAAATATCTAGTGATGCTAAGTAAATTCTTCTTATATTCAAACCTATTATTGTTATATATTATTATATCCGTGGATTGGTATGTAAAGTAGTAGAATGTGGTTTCTAATGTTGAAACCGTCAACGAATGCGAGCTTTCATGTATTTAGAAAGGGATATCCTATGTCATGATAAAACTGTTATTATTGAAATGCTAACAATAAATGTTTATTTGACATATCATGATAAATGCATAGCTCCATTCGAGAGTGAGTTTGTTCACACTTTTTTTGAAGCGTGAATATAACACTCGGCTCTTATTGGAGGAATTCAGGAGGTCCATCTAGGACCCACAAAATTCCTCCAATAGGAGGAAAGTGTTTTGTTTATACTTCATAAAAAATGTGAACAAACTCAAATTGGCTTCATTCTTAAGTAAGAGGACCAATGGTACTACAACAATTATGCTGAAGTTATCAATCGATGAGGTAAACTATGTGTATTTTTTACAAAAAAGGAAGTGACATGGAAAGTGCACTGGTAAAATTACTAATAGCTATCATTGAATTGAGACATTATAATTAATTCTGAAATGTATCCAAGTAAAAGAAGATATAATTTTGGTTAATAGTCGTCATATAAGCAAAAAAACAGCCAAACAACTTCACATGACTAATTACAAAGTTTTCCTATGAATTGCGACCTAATAATTAATTCAAACATTAATTTTGTCTTTAGTTGATAAACATAATAAGTGAAAAATGAAAACACGTTAATTGACCAAGCATGAATAAATCTAGGAACGAAGAGCAAGTTATAAGAGCAACTCCAGCAGCATGCAATTCATGGTCTGAATTGTGAACATTTAGCATTTTTGTTCCCCCAATAGATATTTCTTGGTGTAATATTAAGTAAAATGTTACGGGACCAATTCAGAATTCTGAATCGGTCTCGCGGTCCGACTTTATTGGCTCGTCATGCAGAGAGCCGATTTTTTCGATGTGCACCAATAAAATCGGCTTATTACATTAAGAGCCGATAAATTCGACGCGTGCTTCATTTACATTTTAATTTTTTTTGTTTACCTATCCTAGTTTATATTTTAATATGAAAAATAAAATCATTATTAATTTCATAGAGAATAGTTATGTTTAGGAAGACGAAATAAATTAATTTAGCTTCAAAACATAATAATAGCCGGATAATAACCCGTACAAATACAATAGAATGCGATTGGTAAAATAAAAACCTACAACATCATTACTGCATAAGTGATCCATAAGTTCGGACAATCATAAATTAAAACACGAGTTCTGACAAGCAAGCTTCATAACTAGGTATCGCCATAGTGGTT
Organism: Allium sativum; assembly: GCA_030737875.1. Taxonomy (NCBI): domain Eukaryota; kingdom Viridiplantae; phylum Streptophyta; class Magnoliopsida; order Asparagales; family Amaryllidaceae; genus Allium; species Allium sativum. The sequence continues at coordinate 44,826,898 of CM060913.1, forward strand.
CAATAAATGATCCATAAGATCTTTCTGTAGCCGGTTATGGAATTGTGCATCTCTAAACATAACCTGACGGTTCAATTGACCGTCGAAGTCCTCTTCAGTTTGTGTTGTGTTTTGTCAGAATACTTGGGGCGCTTGCGAAGCACCTTCATATTCGTTGTGACGTTGCCCTTCATCCATATCTCTTTCATCTTCTATAATCATGTTGTGTAGAACAATGCAGGTAAACATGATTGTAGACATCTTTTTCCTAGACCATAGCTTACATGGATTAATTATCATTGCAAATCTAGATTGTAAAACACCGAATGCTTGTTTAACATCATTAATTTGTCCCTTCTGCATCATCATGAATTTGACTTGGTTAGGAGTCAATGGATTTGGACATGTTTTAACAATGGTGCTCTATTTCGGGTAAATGTCGTCACTTAGGTAATAGCCATGGTCGTAAGTATTTTGGCCTAGTGTAAATATTAAAGGAGGTACCTGGCCTTATGCAAGATCATTGAACATATGGGATCTTTCTTTAACATTTATGTCACTATTCAAACCAGGGATTGCGAAGAAAGCATGTCATATCCACAAATCGTACGATGCTACAGCTTCCACAATGATAGTTGGTCGCATTTCTTTGCCGTTGCACACACCTTGTCATCCCTTAGGGCAGTTCTTCCATTCCCAGTGCATACAGTCCAGACTTCCTTACATTCCCGGCCATTCCCTACTTTCGTGCGTCTCTCTGATTCGCACTACGTCTGCCTCGTTCGGAGGCCTTAAGTATTCTTCTCCGTAGACGTCCTCCACAGCTTGACAGAACTCTCTCCTATTCGGTATGCAACGTCCAAAGCATCATCAGGAGTCCCATAAGCTAACATTCTCATAGCGGCCATCATTATCTGTTCATCGGATAACCCCTGTGTCTTCGATGCATTTTGTTTGTACTTAAAGTAATCATTATTACCTTGAATACCTGCCAATATCCGAAGAAATAGATTTCTCCTCATCCTGTATCTTCTACGAAACAAATCAGGCCTGTAAGTGCAGTTGTCATTGAAGTAATCTTGCATTAGAGACTTATGGTATTTAGCATGATTTCGGTGTATAAACTTCCTTCCAGGAACCGATCCCCCTCGAGTTGTGGACGATGAACCATAGGCTTCATGGTATAAGTCCCGTATTTCTTGTATTTCTTCCCTTCCTCTTGAAGGATTTCCTCTTCCTCCGAATCGCTTTTAAAAGCCATCATGCATTTCATAAAATAGGAATCCATTTTTGTTTGTGAATATGTTTGGATATAAGATATGGTTGCAATGTTGCTGTTGTATATAAGGTATGAGATCTTGGTAAGTGGGTAGCTTTATTGGGTGGAGTGTGCTCCTTTATTGGATAGAGTGCTCCTTTATGGGACAGAGTGCTCCTTTATTGGACAGAGTGCTCCTTTATTGGACAAGATGCTCCTTTATTGGTACGAGTGTTCCTTTATTGGACAGAGTGCTCCTTTATTGGACAAAGTGCTTCTTTATCGATACAAGTACTCCTTTATTGGACATAGTGCTCCTTTATTGGATAAAGTGCTCCCTTATTGGACATAGTGATCCTTTTTTTGGAGGGTCATCCACGTAATGTAGACAAGGAATTTAACAAGTAGGGTCATCCATATAATGTAGACAAGGAATTTAACAAGTATGGTCGTCCACTTAATGTAGCCAAGGAATTTAAAAAGATGGGTCGTCCACGTAATGTAGCCAAGGAATTTAACTAGTAGGGTTGTCCATGTAATGTAGCCAAGGAATTTAACTAGTAGGGTCGTCCACATACTATAGCCAAGGAATTTAACAAGTAGGGTCGTCAAAGTAATATTGGATAGAGTGCTCCTTTTGGTGGAAAGAGTGCTCCTTTGTTGGAGAGAGTGCTCCTTTACTGTAAAGAGTGCTCCTTTATTGGACAGAATAATCCTTTATTGGACATAGTGCTCCTTTATTGGACAAAGTGCTCCTTTATTGGACAGAGTGATCCTTTATCGTTACCTGTTTGGTCCAGTTTGTATTGTGCTGGGTAATCCCCGAAATAAGACAATGAATTTCCAGGTGCTCCAAACCAAAACGATATTACATAAAATAAAAATCCTTTATTTTATATAAATAAACGTTATAGTTTATAAATGAATTCTACAACGACTATTTGAAAATTTGATTTGGACATAAAACAAAATCTACAACATGAAAACTCGAATTTTCTCTTCCATTAGAAAAAGATTATCAATTAGATTTGAACGTTTCTTGTTTCGAAGAAATCCAACTTAAATTGGATCCTGTACAACCAATTAAAGTTGAAAACGTTATATTACGAACTACCGCACCACTGTAGTTCGTTTTATAATTAAATTATAAACTAAATATTTCAAACATCGTTTTATAATTAAACGTTTCAAACATCACTAGTACAAAATAGGCTTGTTGCTTCGCCTCATTTGCATCGGTTGTTAATACAACCGAAGCAATTGACACTACATCTTCGGTTGTTAATACAACTGAGGCAAATCCACAGAAGCAAATGTTGTAATGTCTATTTGCTTCACTGCATTTGCTTCGGTTGTACTAACAGCCGAAGCAAAAATATAATTTGCTTCGGTTGTGTCAACAACCGAAGCAAGTGCATCGAAGCAATTTGTGCTATTTTGCTTCGGTTCTCTTACAACCGATGAAAATACAGTTACTTGCATCAGTTCCTTAAGAACAGCAACAATTGCAGGGAAGCAAATATTCTTATTTGCATCGGTTTCTTAGGAACTGAAGCAAATGCATCGATGCAACTGTAAATCAATAAAAATGCACATGCCAATAATTGTAAACAATAGCTTACATATGTTAGTATTCGTAATTTATTATAATTATTGATTATCATTAAATAATTTACAGTTGTTGATTATTATAAATAATCAATAATTATTTTTTATATTTAGTATTATATTATTGTTGGTTAATAATAATTAGTAAATTACAGTTACAATTTAATAATTGCATTTAACAATTAATTAATAAATTGATAACTAATATTAAATAATTATTAATTAATAATCAATATTAAATTAGCAATGTTTAACAGCTTAATTTTTTAATATTATTTTAAATAAATTTTAATTACTCATTAATATAAATAAACAATACTTATTTTTAATATTTAAGAATTTTTATAAAATACTTACAGAGAGATTACAACAAACTTTTTCTTTATTCCAGCAGTAGAACACTCTTACAATACTTGAAAGTATGCACTTTATTTACAACACACACTCTAAGTTTTGAGTTCCATTATAATTAATTATATAATTAGTTAATTATAATTAATATATGTTAATTACATTTAATAATTAATAAATTTAAATAATTATTAATTTAGCATAATAATAAATTTAAATAATTATTAATTAATAATGAGTATTAAGAAATTAAAAGCTAACACTTGCTCATAAATATAATTAATAATTAATAAACTGAAAGTAGATAAGTAATAAATAATTATATAATACTAGCAAATATAGAGAAAATTAATTTTGTAGAAGTAACATTTGATAACTAATAATTAACAATAAGTATTCAATAGTTATTATTTAATACTGAGAAGTAGCATTTGATGTTTAATAATTAAATTTAATATATTATTTAATAATTACTGTTAGATGATGAATTATAATAATTAAGAGTGATACATAATATTTAATAACTAATAATAAAATTAATACTTATGAATTAATATTAGTATAATAATTAAATTTAAATAATTATGTAATGAACTGATAATTTGGATGTCTTTAATTATGAAATTAATTAGAATTTAGGATAGAAAACTTGAAATATGCTGTAAGGTATGGATTTGATTTCTAAATGTAACTTGAACGTGTGTGTTGTGTTGAAATATGGAATTTAAAAACGATAACTAAGTTAGAATTTATCCATTAAAAACAAACGGGAAATCGGTAAGTTATAAAAACGTAAATTCTTAAATTGGATATATTATTGAGAAGTAATCTAAATAATTTTATAATGAAAACGTTCTAGTTGTCAACTTTGTTCAGATCGATTTAACGGGTGATTTGCGGTAGCGATAACCGGTATTTCGCTAACAATATTAAAATTTTAAGATATAAATTTAACTGTGAAATTTTATATTTGAGATGCGTCTATGTTTACATAACAAGAGAATTAATTTTGAAGAAAAATAAACAAGTTTGTTGTGTGCATGTAAAATTTAATTAGACATTTAATGAATGGTTGAGAAATGTAACGTCATTGGAATTCAGACGAATTTCGCCTAAAAAAATATATTAGATGCTATTTTGAGTAGAAAGCCATTTTTCGTTTTGAAAATAATTTGATTATTCGTCGGTCTGAATCTTTAAATTCAAGCCTAAAAGCGCAAAGAGTGAACAAACAATTGTTTGTAAATATAGAACATTCTTCCTATATATTCTACATGGATTTTTTTTTTAGGTCATGAACAAATTTAATTTCAAAATTTTATTTAGATTAAAATTACACTTTGTTAATTTGGCAAAATGGACACTTATTAAATGCTAGATTTGAAACCAGCAGGTGGCCAATCTTTTCTGAACATTCTCCACGTGTTCCTCTCCCTTCCTTTTCTTTTGCGTTCCCATCCTCGTAAAAGAAAAACCGTTCACTTGTTTCTGTAAAACCCAATAGCCCTAAATCCCAAATCGTATGTCTCCTCCCACCGCGCAACTCCAGGATTCGCGCTCATCCTCCTTTCGTCGATCTCCTCCGGCGGCTCCCTGCTAGCCTCGCAACCCTCCTCCAATCTTCCATCGACTGCGGGCCCTTTCTTCTTTCTCCTATCTCCGGTTGAACCTAGACCTCGTGGAAAAAGGGGCAACGCCTCTTGACGAAGCCACCAGCAACCACCGCCATAGATCTACTCCATACGCAGACGATCGCCGAAGTCACCAATAGCAGCCCTAATCGGGCACCGTGATTCATGCCCATCTCTACCCAGTCCGCCTTATATTCCCTCCTCGATGTTCGAACCCATTGTGAAAAATAAGAAGAAGAAGAACTAGCATGCAGCAGTCTTTGCACCTTTCTGTTCGTTGTTCTATAAGCTTTCTGTCCCTTTATTTTTATTCGTATTATGTATATTAAATATACATAAGTTAGTATGGTAGTTAAGTAGAACCTGGGAAGATAACTATGTATAAATGAATCACTATATTCTTTTGAGTTAGGGTAGTATATATATTTATATATGTTTAGATAGGTGCATTGGTTCAAAAATTTAATGTGAAGTTGAAATGGCAGGGAGTCCTCCTACTGTGGTTACCTGTTCGTTGGGCTGAATTGATTTATGGAGTGCCCCATGTACTTATCCCATCACCCTACTGGAAACCATTCCTATAAGGCTAGTTGTAGGCTGAATAAATAGCCATGTTCGATTTTCTACGAACAGTTGAAGCTTAGCCTACTTCTCGTACCTTGGAAATCCCTTTCGAATTTGAATGAGCTAAGAAAAAAAACATTGGAAACCTTCTACTAAATTTCGCATTTGTGTTTTTATTTTGGAAAAGAGAATCATATTTGTGTTTTATTTTCGGAAAAATTATTGCGTAATAAACCATACCATTTGAATTGTTTTACGGGGATGATTTCTTATATTCATTATCGTTAGCATCATCGTGCCATTGCCTTTTCATTCACTTTGCACATCGTCCGAATTACCATGAAAGGTGAGTTTATGTAAGGGATTTTAGCTAAAGATTTGTTTTTATAAATTTAACCTAATATACTGTGGTTGAAATTTTTTAAATTAGCAACTTTAGTAAAATTTAATTTGATGAAGATGTTAAATGGTAAAGCTTAACTTGGTTAAAATATTTAATTTGAAAGAATTTTGTTAAGCTCGGTTAACATAAGATTTTAGTTGGGAACATATAATACGTTTTGAAATTTTGGAATGTGATTCGAGGAAAATTTTAACAAGTAAACTTTGAAAGATGGGTTTGAAACGTAAGGAGAATGAAATAACCAAGAGTGTAAATTATAAGCAAATTAACGACGTGGTTTGGAAACAAAATCTATTTGTAAACTAGGAATTTGAATGTACATTTGTTAAATGTAAGTTGATATGTACGGGAATTGGAAAGTAATGATAAGTCGAATTAGAAATACGAATAATGTATTTGGATTGGATTTGGTATATATATATATATATATTTAAAAAAAAATATTTAGATTTCTACTAATCACATAAAACTATTTTGTTTAAACAAGAATCTCCTATACCATTGCTTCCAAAACTATTTTCAACTACTTCAAATAATTTCTTTTATAGAAACTTTTAAACTAATTGAGAATTGATGATATGGATGAGAAATTGAGAGCTGTCAATGGTTTATTTTCATCCAACATTCAAAATTCGTCCTTTGCGTGGAGTTGGAAGTCTTAAGTCTTTAATTAAAGTATAGTTATAAAAAGCTAAATGACACTATTGACTTTATACTCATCCCAACTTTAACAGAACAACATCATGTTGTTCATCATCAAGTGTATTTTAGTATTTACATGCTATTCTTTTCCAGTTTCAAAATAGAGGGAAGAGGTTTTCATACAAACTTGTATGCTCTTCATGGTGAATACGGTGGTGGAAGAGAAGGCAAGAGTAAAATTCAGTGGCTTAGGGAAATGGTTGGCAGTCCAGATCTTATTTCTATACCTGGTACGCTAGACTTATATACCATGGTAGCTTTATGAACATGCAAAACTAATATTTCACGCAATATATTTTTATGCTATGCAGGCGAATTAGGGAGAATGTATGAAGCTAATGTCGATGATGTTGGATATAGGATAGTGGCTCTTTATACCCAATCAAAGATGATGGTGTTGAGGGGGAGACATCCACTGCATCTATAGATCCAATTGATGTTGCTCAATTGCCGTTGGTAATACTTTTTAGAAGTTCCTTTGAAAAAAAAATTACAAATGAAATATGCTTCATAATATAAACATATTGTTTTATGATGTTTTGGCATAAAGGAAGGGATTTTCTGTAAAACGCCATTTTAATTTTCAATATACATAACCATCCTAAAATTCCTCTTTTTTTCACCTAACATTAAATATTTATGGTTTCTACTTTCTAAAACTGCAAATGTTTGCGATTTTGTAAAAATTCACGGAAACAAAAATTGTTCATAGAAACAAGTGACTAAGTGCAGAATTATTTTTGAACAAAAAACAGGAAAAAAAATATCATCGAAAATAATTTTAAGGGTGTAATTAAAAATGTGATTGAGGACAGTTTTTGTACATTGAACTCAAAATAGAGACAGGTCCTATTTCCACTAGAAGCATCCACGCGACCTAAAATGATATGTCATGGTAAGTTACTTGTTCAAAAAATTACATGGATTTTCTGCATAAGAGAATGTTTAGGGGAGTGCCTGATTAAATTTTTACATTATCAGAGTAAAAAAAAAATGTTTTTGTAAAAACTTTGCCTGATTTAACCCGTTCTTTGTTTGCATAGCCTGGAATTAACAGGGATGTTAAACAGAAACTGGACTTAGGAGCTGTAAAATTTGAGGTCGGCTTCCCATGCTTATAAAATATTGATTACATATTCATTAATTAAACTACTAACCTTTTTTGCTTGTTCTTTCTTATTCTCTGCTAGTTACTTTTTTTTTTGGGGTGCATATTGTTATTAATTGGCTGAAAGTTCCTTTTTTCCTACTTCCTTTAGTTATACAAGTTACAAACCTTACTGTCTTTTTGTCAGGTGTTGTGCGACAAGAATCCACCCTTAAAGAAAGTATGTTTGTGTTAACTATAACCGATTTTTGTCATGTTTCTCATCCTCCTTTTAAATCTGTTTACAGGGATCTGAAGTTGGAAACCTTGAGAGAAGAATTTTGGAAATAAATAGAAAAAGAATCAAGGTAGTGAAGCCTGGCTCGAAAACTTCTTTTCCAACTACTGAAATCAGAGGAACTTATGCGCCTCCTTTTCATGTAAGTAACCAAATTGTATAATAGATTGCCTTCTACTCAGCTTTTTTCATTCATTCATTATAATTATTACATTACAAGAGTCAATGTTTTAAATCTTGGATTTTCGGTCGCATCTGGTTTCGAGAATTTATAACATAGTCTAATAACTATATTGAATATATAGTGCTATTTTATTTGATGTTGTCAAGGGAATTTGCACTTAGGCTGTTTTACTGGCATATTGACCATCTGCCAGTTTCATTAATTAAGTGGTGGTGAGGGCAGAGAGAATAAACTGTATTTTAAAGCAACAAACAGGTTGAGTGCTGTTTAAAAGATCAATAATTGGACATATGCAATGCAGTTAGTTTTAATAAAATCATGCAAACTAAATATAGCAATTGGGTATAACCTAGAAAGTCAAGTGGCTTGACACCAAATAGCTTGTGCTGACATTTTACTCAAAGGTTTCAAACCTTGGAATTTGATCACATCTCCTGTGGATATACTTGTATAATGTGTAATATGCAAAGCACTCATAGCATTTATCATTTACTGGTTAAAACGGGTATAATTTCACATAAAATTCAATAAATTATAGTTGTTTTGTGATTCACAGTTTGAACTTTCCAGTATTCCTTATCCAGCTCTCCACATGTGTTTGGTCTTGGTTAAATCTTTTGTGTAGCTTAGCTGATTTGTAACAGCTCGGTTGATTTGTACTGAATTGCAGGTTACCTTTAATCAATGAAAGCTTGTTTATTTCAATAAAAGGTACCCTGCAATCAAGCTATTTTATTGTCCTGTAACTGTATGTATCAAATAACACTAATCACAAGTACAAAGGGATGTACAAAGAAAAGACACGTTTTTAATTCTTAATAGTTGCTTTCAATAGCAGCAGTATGCAGTTTAGTTAGTTTATCATGCTAAAAATGTTTATGTCAAATATTTTTATATTTTTATGTCAAATATTTGCGCAATAATTCAGTTTCATCATGCTGAAAATAGACATCATTGATTATCTGTTACTTCATTACAGGTTCTTGTTTTGGACTGAAGTTGTCGCTTAGAAGGATGACATCTATGGATTATATATTTATTAAGTAATGGGTACAACGTAATTATATTGGTGTAGCTAAGAATGTGAACTATATTTAATCTTAATGATTGTACTGAAGATTTGAATCACATTACTATTTTGTATGAATTACGGAAACATTATATATTTATATATGTTCAATTTCTATGTCATTTAGTTGTATTTTAAGTGATTATGCAATTACCAGCTTGTCAACTATTATATATATGTATTATTTGTGAATTTCGGTGATTTAGGTGGGGAAGGAGGTTTTTGCAGAAGACGAACTGCTGTATTATTTGTGAATTTCAGTGATTTAGGTAGGGAAGGAGGTTTTTGCAGAAGACGAACAGTTTGCATCGGTTGTTAGATTAGCCGATACAAAAATAAAATATTCAAAACGATACTTTTTTTAGCATCGGCTATAAATAAAATTTGATGCAAAATTGTAATTTTTTTTTGCATTGGATTTTTAAATAACCGATGCAAAATTTAAGCTTTTACTAAGCAAAGGAACCATTTTTGCATCGTCTATTACTAAAAACCGATGCAAAAAAAATTGTATGTTGCATCGGCTGATTTCAAACATTCGATGCAAATAACTGATTTTGCATCGGTTTTATAACCGATGCAATAGAAACATATTTTTTGCATCATCTGCAATTGCATCGGTTGTTGAACCGATGCAATAGGGGGTAAACAACCGATGCAATTGGTCTGTTTTGTACTAGTGCATCGTTTAACATTACACAGAACATCATAAAATATAGATAGTAAAGGGTCCACTACGTAGAACATCATAAAATATAGTTGTCGACATTAATAACATAAACTGTAGATAATAAAGTATTGCACAACATGCATCAACGTGACATATGAAAACTAGCAAACATGAAAAAATAATATAAAGTCCGCTACATCAAGCCATACACATATATACATCATGATAAGCAAAAACAAAATATCATCATCAGGATCCTCATGAAAGTCATACTAAGTCTGCAGCATCATCGTCATCATCGTGCTCAGACTCTTCACCATCCTCCTCCATGTCATCCTCGCTATCATCACCGCTATAATAAGGAATATCGTCATGGTCACTACCTAATCGTCCATCACCACCTAATCCTCCACCCCCTCCCGGTCCGCCAACACCACCTAATCCTCCACCCCCTCTCGGTCCACCAACACCATCTGAACCTACAGCAGTACACCATCCTCCAACGGTACCTGATGCTCCAGTACCACCACCCCCTGTTGCTGCTAGTTTGGCCTGTAAGTTGTCGATCTGGGTCTACGTACCCTGAACTATCGTCTGGTGCTCCTGATATAATGAGTGAGAATGGAGGAAGGCCATCTCCTGAATAGAGGCAATATATAGCCTATGATGGTCTAACTGGGGTGAAAAATGCAAATATAGAACATATAAAATTAGTTTCAACAACTTAGAATGTACAAGGTAATAAATTCACAAGTATGAATATTACCTCATGATTCGGATATAGTCCAGCAGTAGGGATACCATGTACCATGTAAGCAGTTGAGTAGACAATAGGTAGGAATAGCTGTGTACCGCTAAGATCATATGCTTAAAATGTGTCGGCCAGAGCAAAATCCTTAGGCTGGTCGGAGTACTGTGAAGTGGTCGGGTCAACAGTAAACGATGGAGGATGAACTCTACCGGTAGCCACTCGGGGACCAATGTGATCGAAATTCACACCCCGCATATAATCTGGCGTCAAGTACCGCCGAGGAGCCACTAAATGCCAATAAGTGTCAAAATCTCTCCAGGTAATAGAAAATCCTGTGTACCAACCCATCCTGCCTATCTCAGACCCTGTATGTACTAACTCCCTATAGAATGACGCAGCCCGAACATATCATCTGGATGAAGTTCATCTCCAGGTACGTGCAACTGACCGAGACCCTGGTAATAACAACGATCTCCAAAATACCAAATAGGAAGGTGGGCCGGTGGGAGCAAGTGGACACGACGCAATGATAAATGGCATGCAATAACTAATGGGTGGGCATCAGGTAGCAGGCCACGTGCTGTAAGTGACATCCAATAAGAAGCCCAAGATGCTCGTAATATGTTGCCCCTATCCCTCAAATCTAACTGAGCACGGCCTCCATCAAGTTGTGCCTCACGCCAGCAGGAACACGCCGGACTATGTGACTACTCTGCCACCTATGCATGCATGGGAAAAAGGACTCGGCAGTATGACTGGCGGTGGGCTTTATGCGTGGATGCATGTTGGTCGTGTACTCGTAATACCAGCACGAGAACATGTACCAAAATCCAAACATCTGTGAACCAATCAAAAAACGTAAGATTCAAGAGAGGAGTATAGATAACCCAGAATGGAAGAGCCCCAATCAATCATATGCAGCTGCTTTACATCGGCTACTACTGCTAGGTAGCCCAATCTAATCGTACTCCATTGGTTCGAAAAGAATGTTGAACCAAGGAGATATAAAATGGTAGCCCGATATACTATGTCCTGGAAATCCATGTCAACGAGATGCTCTGTAATGTAATCAAGTTAATATGCAACCTGAACAGCACCATTGGATATATGAGCCACGGACAAATCTAGCAAATACTGAAGGTAAGACTCCAGTGACTCATACGAGGGATTAAATGGGCATGAGACTCTGTCAGGGACGCCAATCTCAATCCCCATAAGCAAGTAAAAAACGGCTGGGGGTGATACCTAGCTCAAAATTGAAGAAGCGAAAAGTGTGTGTCGTAGGCCACCGTCTCTCTAATAAGGCCTCTAGCAATGGTTGATCGAAGGACCGTGGAGGTATAATCTGTAAAAATAGTCTGAACGGATTAGCAAATAGCCTCTCTCGAATAAGTAATGGTAATATGTCAAGGGCCTGTGTACTAAACTTCGACCAACTCCCGCGAACGTAGATGTAATGTGTTTATTAAAATTATAAAAGTTCAATAACTATAAAATGAATAGTGCATACTGTTAAAAATTATAATGTACATGTACTAAACTATAACTATAAAACCAACAGGCCTTACTACCTAGGTAATTTAGTAAACTATTTAACAGTTCAATAAATATAAATGTCAAAATTAAAATTTATACCGGAATGGTGTCGAGCGGGGTAAACGAACGGTGAGTGAATCCCTCTGGCAACATATGAAGGATCCGTAAGTTCTGAATCTTCATCTCCGCTGGTAGAGGAGGGTACGCAGGACCAGTTGTGTCGTCCAGCTGAGGTCGAACTATACATCTCTCCATCTTCGTTACGCGTGGCGGCATCCCGGCGTCCCGAACAATAAAAAATAAGGAAATTTGGGGAGTAGGGGGGTCTAAGGCCTACCGAGTCGTATTTATAGGCGCGGTAGGAGCGCGCACCGATTTTTTCGGCTTGCGAGCCGATAAAATCAGCACTCGCTGACTTAATATAGGCACGTCGATAAAATCGGCGCGCGACTGTTGGGAAACACCAAGGATATTTCCCTGAATGTTACAATCATAACATTACGATCTGTAACCTTGTTGGAGTTTCTCTAAGCATATATGAGTATGATCATGTAAATGAATGGACAAGTTGCAAAAGTAATACCTTCAAATGGAGGCAGTATAATATTATAATGGCAAACCAATGACTCTACTGCATTCCACTAAAACCTAGTCGTCCCTGAATGTAAAGTAAAGGAAAGAAAGAATTTAAGACATATGGAACTACCCGCTGTCCCAAAAATGCAAATAGTCCAAGCGCATATGGCGTAATTAAAGCAAAAGTGCCTTTTAGGAATGAACGTACTAAATTTCAATATCAATAGCAAATATAAAATTCCAAGAAAATTCCAAAACAATTTTTTTATTTGTTGTATATACACATTAAAAGCTAGAAGCAAAATCAACAATTTGACGATAAAACGGCAAGTTTTAATAATAAGATTTATCACCTGCTTTTTTTTAAAGCTAATTTTTATTTGTAGAAAAAAATTAATGACTTAAAAAAATTAATTTTGCAAGTTTCTAATATTATTTCTAACTGTTTACTTTAAAGTTTGGACTTTGCCATCTTAGAAAGACATGAAGACAAAAATCATCTCATTACACTACAAAAATAAATGCAATTAGAAACTGAAAACTTAAGACTGAAATTTTAGGTTTTTAAATAAAGGCAGACTGCTGACTAGGCATGACAATGGGGCGGGGCGGGCACAGGCGGTATCGAACCATCACCCCATACCCCATGGGTACACACTAAACGGATTTTAAATAAGTTGCGGGTATTCGTGTGTATTCACGATTATCCATGATATTTTATTTAAATTATTTATTAACTGTCTATTGAAATTGTCTAAAAATACATCCAATAAAAAAACAAATTAGACCAGACGTGAAGTTTAGCAATGCGTTGCATGGATATGTCAACGTATTGATATAAACCAGTGAGGAGGAGTTAATCAAGAACTTTTGCAGGATGAGTTGAATTATTTAATAAAAACATGTGCATAAATACGCAAAAACCAACAACAATGATTTATGCATTAACAATAAATCACACTCAATACGGGCACGGGTACCTACGAACACAGATATTTTACTATCTGTACTCGCCCCATTAATTAATGGATATTAAAAGAACCTGTTTATTTTATCCACGGGTACCCATTTAGTTATCTGTTTCACACCCATGACGGATTTTATTTGCTGGTAACCATGGGTACGGACTTTTTCGCCATCCCTACTACTGACCAGAAAAAACAGTATTTATTTTTTAATGTTTGTCACTGAAAAACAGTCTTTGATTGGTTTATACAGCTTAAAGACTGCATTGAAATGAAGTTCAGTCCCTGATCAATATTTAAGGGGGCAGGCATTTAACGGTTAAGAGTTTTTTATGTTTGCTTAAATCCATCGGCCATGAATACTAATTCTTGTCATTTTTCAAATTAATAAATTTTCATGGAAAAATGTCACGATTTCCTTAATTTGTGGTCCTCACCAGCATTAAATTTGTCCGTTATCTCCAACATTTCGAAATCAAAAGGTCTTTTTATACTGAGGTAAATAAATTAATTTATTTTGACTTCACACTGTTCATTTCACCAAGATATGTCTTATTTGAATTTCAACACAAAACTTCTGCTCCATTTTTGAAAGAAAGCTTTTCTCTGAAAATTTGTATATGCTTGGAAATTATGCTTTTTCCTGCAATCTCTTGATCATGCATATTCTTGTACACTGCTTTTGCTTGAAATAGTGCTTAGTTTTTTGTTTTTGTTTGTCAGGTAGTTGCAATCATGAATTTGGACATTGATATCAATTGGTTGTTCTTGGATATTAGGTTTACTTTATTTCTGATGCTCTACATGAATACGTTTTGGACAGTGGTGGGTACTTCCATTTGCAGTTCAGTATCTCAACTTATTTTTGGTGATCTATTTATTTTGATTAAAAGACTAGTGAAATGAACAATTATATAAATGATGAAGTGTATAGGTAGAAATTTTTGTGTATTTACTTTTCACTTTAGTATTACCAATGTTTCTTCTTATTATCTACTGCTTTGGCACTTGCATAATTTAAGGACTTATGTCAAATTTCCTTTGTAAAAATTGTTACTTTTGTACACAGATTTATGGGTAAAGAGCAGAACGAGTGGACCATATAGTAGTTTGCATATAATCCATTCCATCTGGGCCAACATTCAGACATCCAGCAGTAATATGATTTTTGGGAATAGATGGAGGCACCTATTAGGAGATAGAATTTTGGGAGCATAGCGGAGGTGTTGATCTTTCAATTGATCCCTCAAGCTTTGCTCAAGCAAACATATAGGCATTTAATTCCTTATTAAGAAGGCTGCACAAGTAAATTCCATATGGATCATATGTAGTTGATCTGTATGTAGGAGCTGGTAGCTTTGGATTATTTGTTGCTGCTGCTAGGAAATGTAGTTCTGTGAAATGTGTTGAAGTAAACAAAGAATCAAAGCAATCTTTTGAGAAGTCGCTAAATCGCTTACCAAAAGCCGTTGATTGCAACATTAGCTAGCGTAACACAGATGTCTCAATTGAACCGTTGCACTGGTTAAAGGGTACATATGCTGTTATTGTGGATCCTCCGAGGAAAGGGTTGCACTTATCTGTAAGTGAAGCTTTAAATCCACTTTCAACGAAGAGAAGCATAAATAAAACTGAGAGGTTAAAGGGGAAAAAGGCCATGGATTCTGCATGCAAGAGAAGTTTATGCTCATGTGGACGACAAAGCAGATTCTGAAACAAGCCATACATGTGCAAATACTCTTATCTATATAAGTTGTGGATGGGAAAGCTTTAAAGAGGATTGTAGCAGCTTATTATCAAAAAATGTGTGGTTCATGGAAAAAGCTTACGCCTTTTAACTTCTTCAAGTTTCGAAGTGTTAGCGTTGTAAGCGAGGACCAAGGATCAGCTACAAGAAAACGAAACCAGGAAAAAAGAAGAAAAAAATCAAAGTAATATCGACAAATGTGCAATTTATTTGTTTTGTCACTGATTAAGCACTTCAGTCTTTAACTAAGCACTTCAGTCTTTAATTGAAGTTTTAAGACTGAACGGATACTGAAGTCTTCGGTCTTTGATTTCCAAGTCCCAAAAATGTTTTGTCACTGAAATATTTATATGGTATAAAAATGGTGACTATTATATGTATATAAAATATTATACGTACCAAATAGGGTTTTCCTATGAGGTAATAAATGCATCAAAACATTAATCAAATATTTATGAATTATGTATGTACGTGTTGTTGCATGATGCATTAACATGGTTATCTCAGACTAAAGCTTCCATTTGCTTGAGTCATGTTAAGGACGCCATAAATTTCAGATAAAAACATGGCATTTGAATGTATAGTATAACCTATGCAATATTAAATCAACAGATACCAATCAAACACAAATAAATGGAGAACATGAGTTAGGTTGATGGCATATAGAGTAGGTTCATTTGTATATTTGAAACATACGCATTCATTTGAAACATACCAAATTTATGTACCTCAATTAAACTATAATAAAATGTTGTATCAATGTGAAATTCTCTAACTACCATATTTCCATGCTAGATACGGAAATTCTCTCTCATGGCTTGTATAGATTGGTGCCTCAAAAAGTCCAAGAATGCTACATACCTAATTAATATAATGTCATATAGGATGTACAGTGTAGCCTTTCAGCTACGGTATACCTTTTTTCCAAAGAATCTTTTTCCTCGTTGTGTGTCATATTTATATGCTAACTTATTATTATTTTTAGCGTACATCAATCTTAATGATGATTAATTAAATGAATTGTGTTCAACTGTAAAATAACTATATACATTGAAATAAAAATTACATAGAAGAACATACAGATAGTGATTCATGTTTTTGGCAATGGCGTAGAATATCAATACGACATTTGCGTGAAAGATAAGCTAAGCTAACAATAATTTTTGATACCTTACCTTAAACAGTATGATAGGAAGATCAATACAAAGCAAGCATTATTTACCGAACGACCTCTGAAAATGTTGTTGTATAACATCAACTGAAAGTAAACCATGGTTGACAACTAATCTGATATTAAAAAATGACTAAAAAAGGAATACCAAAGAATAGTTTGGGAAAGAATGTGCCAAATATTTAAAATTTGAAAGCTTTAAACCATACAGTGCACCTGTAACTGTATGCAAAAAAAATCTGGAAGTGCAAGTAAATCAAAAATACATTGGTCATGAATAAGCAAGTTGTAGAAGGTCTCCAAAAATAAGGCTATTGATTATATTAGAGCAGGCTATAGAGGATTGTCAAGCAAATTTTTTATTTCAAATGATTCAACGAAGCTCTTTACTATTTTCACATATTGGAAGCCAGTATCCATTAAGTACTCTAAAATAAGTAAAATTAAACTTTAAGCATATTTTTTTGTTTTAATTCTATTGTGAAAGAAATTTCTATTTATCCAAATGTTCCGTGGTTCTGAAATTAGAAAAATCATAGCATGAGCTACACATATTGAAATTCAATGAATTCAAAAGTTATTATGAGAATTCTTTTCTTAAAACTTATGTGTGAGATAAAATATGAGGACAATGTTGTAATTCTACGAGCAAAAATACTTGTATAATATTAAAAATGACTCCAAAATCAAAATAAAAAAATGACATGAGAACAGAAAAGATATCTGCAAACGATCAAGGCGTCGCATCTACCTTTATGATATGTATTTTTGTACTTCACAATTTTAAGTGCTTTAAAACTCCTTTATACAGAACAATCCGAGCCATCGAATATAAATATCTTAGACTCCATATCTGAAATTAATACGTCATAATATCATAAGATGAACAACCTTGATAAATAGCAGCTCATGCATAATAGACAACCAATAAGTTATAATACCATATATTGTAATTTTCCCTTCCACACAGACAACATGTTTCCACTTAGAGGAAAATAATTTTCATTTCTTAGGAAAACCTCATCATTGATTTTTCACTAATCTTAAAGAAATCATCCATCATGTTCACCAACATATATATTGTGTAAAAATTTCAAGGTGCACATCTTTGACATATTTCACCTAAAACCAAAACATTAAAATTAAGGATTTTTTCGATTCGGCCACCTTTTAAAAAATAATTAATGAGTTAGCTTGGTTTTAAAACTTATTACGGTCATAGCCTGGCTTTGGCCACCTAGTCAAAACAGTTATTTACAGAAGGCGCCATTTGAGATGATGCAGGCGTGCATTATTTGAGATAGCACAAGGTTTTTTTAAAACTCAATGTGCATAGTTGATTCTGAAACTAGCGTTATTTGAGAAGGCGCATTCTTGCATTATGTGAGAAGGCGCATAGTGAAATCATGAATTTAAAGTTTATATAATTGCGGCTTTTCAGATGGCGCTTCGTGCGGTTTTTCGAATGTCGCAACGTGCGCCTTTTCAAATGTCGCCTCTACGTGTTTAGCAGCAGCAACCCAGCCCTTTCTTCCTTACTTTCTAACTCTTCTAAAAAAGAAAAAAAGAAATCCAAAGTCTGTAATCAGATTCTAAAAATAAATCCTTCGTTAATTGTAGCTTAAATCATCAGCAACTTTCGATTTACGTCAACGGTATCCTACTCTTCGTCATTTGATTCATTATAAGGTTTGAATTTCAAAACCCTAAAGTTTTTTTGGATCTTAACTTTGAGTAATATATTCACTTTTGTGGTCGTAAATCAGAATGGCTCCTAATTTTATTGCGATTATATATTATTTCGATGGTGAGTTGATCATTGATGATCGGAAGTGTGGGAAATACTAAGATGGATCTTTCAAACCAGTAAAATTTCACAAAGTTTGTAACTTGAAGCAATTAAAAGCGTCGATATACAAGTCAATAAAGACTAACTCAGAGCAATTTTATATTGACTTAGTTTGCTATTGGCTCGGTGATTCTGGTTCTAAGGCAATTAAAATTGAAGACGATTATGATGTTGAGTTAATGTTTTATGCCGCTTGTAAAACTATAGAGTTATTCGCTATGAAAACGATTAAGATAGTCGTAGAACCATTTATTGCCTCAAGACTGGTAGGAGCGGTACCGTTATTTCCATCTCAACCAATTCTATCCCCAAATAGTATTCCTCCTTCGAACGTACAACAATATGGACAACAAATGTTCTAATTTATCCCCCGTATATGAATTATACACAAAATCCTCATTGTAGCTTTACGTATCCTACGCAGGAAAGTATTGCTTGCATAAGTCAAAGGTAAGTCCAACTTGGAATTCTATCTAAACAACTTATATTGTGATTCTGCTAATGTTTGATATTGACCATCTTGTATTGTATAGTTTTGTTCCGTACTATCATCCGACATAAAAAGTTGGCGGATCGTCTACTCAAGTACAGGAGTCATTGCAGCCAACGCCTTCTGAGTTATATAATGTGAGTCAGAAGTAAGTTTTCTTTGAATTGAAATGTGATTTGAGTCATGCGTAATTGTATTTTAAGATTTCATATTTTCATTACACAGCTTTCCGCAAAAGTTCGTGGAAAAGCAATCGCCCTTGGAAGAGAATGCATGTGACGACGCTAGTCAAGTAGATGGAAATGTAGACATACAAATGAATACTAGAGCTTCTTGTGACAGCATGATGGTTGCTTCGATACCCGATAACAATCACACATGGATTGACATCATGCAAGTAAATAATGATCCACCGAACTTTGGCTTTGGAGGTGAAGAGATGGATGATGATGAGAAAGATGGTAGTAATGAAGAACCTGAAATGGAGATTCTGCTAAATGAGGACCTATGTACTGCGCAAATTTTAGCTAGATCTGTTTTATTGCGAACTTGCAATGTAGTGGAGAATTATTCTCGTCTTCATGCATTCAAAATGGTTTTAAAGTTGGTATTGTCTTCGAGAGCAAAGCTAAATTTCTACAACAACCAAGTGAGTGGTCATGTCGTTTCTTTTAATCCCATCTAGTCGAACAAAGAAATGTATACCGTCATTTGCAATATCGACGATAAATGCCAATGGAGAATTCATGTCATTGATTCTAAAAAATCACATTCAAGATTGTGGGTTGTGAAAAATGTAGGGGGGACCACACTTGCGTTAATCCAAAAGTAAATTCAAGCCATCGGCAATCCACATCAACATTTTTAGTTTCAAATATTATACCTTTTGTGAAGTCAGATTTAAACACAACAACTAGAACGGTTCAAGTGTTAATGGAAGAACAATTATTTATTAAGATTGGTTATATGAAAGCATGGAAATCACTAAGTAAGGCTATTGTGATGATTTATGGGGATTGGGCTAAGTCATATTCATCATTACAATTATATTTTGAAGAAATTAACAGTTCAAATCCTAGTAGTGTAAGTCATATAGTAACAGATGATGTTGGTGTATTTGAACGTGCATTTTGGGCATTTGGCCCTTGCATTGAAGGATTTCTACATTGTCGCCCTTTGCTTTGTACCGATGGCACACATTTGTATGACAAATACAAAGTACACTACTCGCAGCTACTGTAGTTGATGCGAATGATCAACTTTATCTACTGGCATATGCCTCTGTTGAGGCTGAATCAACTGGCTCACGAGGTTGGATTTTTTTCATGTATGAGGCAGTTTATACATAGTGTAAACAATCGATGTATAACTTTCATATCTGATAGAATGAAAGGAATCCATATCGCATTGCAGGAAAGATGGTTAGCGCCACATAAGCATAGATGATAAGAAGCAGTACATAAGGCCGGAAGCTTCCCAAGATCATGTGCATATGGGGTCCATGTAACAACATTCGGACTAAGCACATCGAACTCATTGCGGTAGAATACTAGATTACGCCTCAGAGTCAATGAAGTGCTCTTCCTTCCAAACCACCTGTAATCACGACATAATAAGAGATAGAGGAAATAAATAAACATACATAAGGTAAATAAGAGACGGAATAAAAATACCTAGACCTATACAGCGAAGAAACATCAATATTTGGTTGCTTCAATTCAAGTTTACCAACTGGAAGATACGTCCAAGACCATAGCTACAAACAAATTTCATGAAGAAACGCATCACCCAAAGTGATGGTTATCTCACCAACTCTAAGATGGAATGTGGATGTCTCCGGTCTCCATCTATCGACTAATGCAATGATGAGATAACGATTCAGTTGGACATAATCCAACCTGTGTACTAATAAGAATCTTGCACGATAAAGTAAAGCCAGTGCTCCTCAATTAGTCGAGGTCACCAAGACAACAGAAGACGTGTGATCTACAATCTTAACTGGATTTTTTCTCTGTAAAAAAATTTAAGGACAATGTAAGAAATATGTACAAAAAACTAAGAAATAAAATTAGGTCAAAAAACGAATATCGTAAAAACATACCAACATCAAATCAAAATTGCTCGATCTATGCCTTTCTTGCAAGTACAAAACACTACCATCAACAGGTCCCGGTTCCATCTTAGTAATCTCTACACAAATCATATTTTAAACTACATAAGTGCAACACAAACGTAGCGAACAAAACCACATATATGTTGAAAACTATAAGAATTCAACTATATTGATCTCATGAAACCAAATACTAGCTTATTCACAAGTTTCTCCAATCATTAAAAAAAATCCTAGATTTCTAAAAAAATATAAAAATTTATGTTTTTTTTACATTTTAGAGCTTCTTGTGCCGACAAGCATGCCATGGTATCGATTTTTGATCAAAGAAACTTAAATTTTGGTGTTATGGGGCAAAATTAGGGTTATGAGCTTTTTGGGTTCGATTTTGAGGGAGTTGAAGGAGTGAAGAGGAAGAGAGCTGATATTCTCTGTATACCACGTCGGAGCGGCATTTGGAACAATGCAAACATGCGTCATCTCAAATGATGCTCATTGAGTTTTACAAAAATAATCAAAAACCATTTGCTTTCTCAAATAACACATGCCTGCGTCATCTTAAATGGCGCCTTCTGTAAATAACCGTTTTTGCCTAGGTGGTCAAACTCGGCTACGACCGTAATAAATTCTAAAAACAGGCTAATTCAGTGATTAGTTTTTAAAAGGTTGTCGAGTCGAAAGAAAGCCTAAAATTAATGACCATATGTAAACGTCAAAATTAACGTACCTAAAGTTTCATTGTCTGTGATTCGCTCAGCAATCCTACATAGGTAGCAACGGTGATGACCTAGCAAATCACAAAATTAACGACTGGTGATAGTTAGAAAAGAGGATATATCTAATATGAAAAAAGGAGATAGCACTAGAAAGCATATTAGAGGAAGACTGAAATCAACGTGCATTTTTATTACTAGGTTACACTAATAGAAGATGAAAAACAGTGGAAAACTAACAAAAGATTTACCTGCTTGCGATGATAACTTATGGACTGTCAGAATGAACGGTAGTCACCGTCAATATGGCTAGGAAGAATGATCGAAAATCATTCAGGGATCGTGCGGCGGGTGAAAATCGAATGGCGTTCAATTTAGTGTCAAGTTTGATAAGGAAGAGAAGGAGATTACACAATTTTGCCATGGTAAAAGTAGCGACGCTTGAATTACTGATTACATATGGCTAGGAAGCCACTGACGAAGCTGTAAGGAACAATGATAAGAAAGCATCAATCGATGGATTTGCGACAAATAAGATTAGGGTCCAAACAAAGAAGAAGAAGACTCTTGGTTGCAACAGAAGAAAAATGATGTTTGAATCTTTGAATTCATTGGGAAACTTGTGGGGATAACTCTACTGTGAGCTGGGAAAATCGAGAATCAGTGACGCTTCGTTTCAAGAAAACTTAGAATGCTTGTGTGTGCGCTTGAGATTCAACTCACTAATTATAATATAACAAGTGTGAACCCGTGCTTCGCATACAGGCTGTTGCTTTTTTTTTCAAGTGTATGAGTATTTGTTTTCTTTTGAGAATTCCGCTATGTGGAGTTATTAAGTGCATGATATATTGATATAAGGAAATTATGAGAAGTCATGCATCCAAAATTATTAACTCCTTAGCACATAACAAATGGAGCATCTGACCAGACACACAATTATACTATGAATCCCTAGATGCCTCGACAGAGAAGCAAATTGGTGAATATACAATGGACACAAAGCAAAAAATGCAAGCTCCAAAAGATGAATCAGATAGATCGTCAGCTCAAATAAAAAATTAAGTAAGTTTAGCGCAACCATTCTTATTCATTAACTTTAAGGCAATAATTGTCGTAAATAAATATTTGTAATCACATCAACCTATAATTGTTTTTGTACAAAATGGACTTTTTTCTTAAAGGCATCTCTTCATTAGCATTTCAAAGCTTCCCACCCTCTCCTCGGGAAAAATCACACTTCGCATTACAACATCTTATGGCAGTATGAACAATGAAGATTAGCAAGTAAGATGTTGCACAGTTTACAGTAACATTTCTGACATCCCTTCTATTTTTTTGTAAAACCTCATGAATGTGCATATAGAAAAGTTGTCTTATATTCACACCAATAGGATATAACTGAATCGTAATATATCATAGATTTTATATTTTAAACTATATCATGTTAAAAAAGGATTGACACGAATAATTTGTTTGCGATTGGCTCGAAAATCTTACCTAAGACATCAAAAAAAAAAAAACAGAATTGGGATCCAATTAGCATCAGTCAGAGAGTTTCAATAATTAAATACTCAACATAAAACCAAAACGATAGGGATTTATTTATAGTCAGCCGCTTTGTTAATCAAACCGACCGTTAGGGAGGTTTCCCTACTGTAAGAGAGGCTAAATCAATTTGTCTGTCCCAATGAATATAGCCTCAAATATAGCAGCGTTGTCCGACACATAAACATTGCCTTTTTTCTCGAAATTGTTTTCTCTAATGTCTTTAAAAGTTCAAATTCTAATTCCTAAAATTTCTCTAAAATATCCATTATATTTCAAATGTACTTCAGATCCACTTTTTACTACAATATCTTTTGATATATCTAAATCTAAACAATATTTAAAAAAAAACAATTTTTTTAAATCATTCATGTTTTTGTAGATTAATCTAAAAATACAACATAATTTTTTTTTAAATTATATAATCAAACGGTCGGTTTTCCCACCGTTGTACGGTCATACTAGTTAGTATGTTAACGATTGTCCGCGTAATATACCAAGACTTATGTTACATAGTGTTCCAAGAATGGCTTGAGTAATGAGCGTGATGCTAATTGAATGCATCCAACGGCATACCCGCCCGAATATCTAAGAGTTCCCAAGAAATCGTAACATAACCGAAGAGAAAAAAGCAACATTTTATTCAAAACAAAAAATGTCTAGTAGATCTGTGTATAATTGGCCCTGTACGTGTGTCGATTCTGACCACAAATAGTTTATACTAACAAAATTTCCTTATTAACCCGCTTACACTCCCACCTCTGAAAACATCGCACTGCATCATTTCCATATATCACTGATGGCCAGCTTCAGTTCTCCAGCACACTGCATTAGATCACTTGCTTAACTCTTCACTTATGAATCAACTATTCCTCACTTGTTATTTTTGAAGTATGCGATACTATGTGTTAGATCTAGAGAATATTTTGGATCTGGAGGATATTTTGGATCTAGAGAATATTTTGGATCTAGAGTATATTTTGGATCCAGAGAATATCTTGGATCTAGAGGGTATTTTGGATTTGGAGAATATTTTGGATCTAGAGGATATTTTGGAGTAAATTTTGGGAATTTCCATATACTTCTCTACGCCTATATAAGCTACATCGAATGCAAAAGGAGGTGGATCACAAATCAAGAGATTAGATCTAAGATTATTCTAATTAGGGTTTAGGCAATCCTAATCTTCTTCAATTCCTTTCTCCACAAAATCAAATTTTTCTAGTAAATTTGATCATTGTAATCAATCTCTTGTACTCTTCTATTGATATTAATAAAGGTTTCTCTCTCAAAGTGGACGTACACTGACAAGACGTCGGTGGAACCACTATAAATCCCTGTGTGATTTAGTTTCTCGTTATTGCTCTACTATTTCCATTGTTTGGTGATTGTGATTGGCTTGGATAAGATTGAGATTGTTTTATTGCTTGTTTTTGCATAATTACCACAATCTCGTTTTCCGCGGCGTTGGGGATTTTTGATTTAAGCGGTCTTGAATCAAAATTTCTCCACAACAGCTATCAACTTTTATTGTCATGCTATAGCACCTATTGCCATAAATGAGGGAAAGCCGGGGGGTGGTTTGTTTAAGGAATGAAGTGAAGAGATGGTACTAACAATTTATTTTATAAAAACAGCGACCCTTCATTTCAGAAAATGAGAAATGGCTTGTACGCACATGGATCCTGCAAAATTATACTAATTTGTTATGCATAAGTTTTATTTGCTATGTGAAAAATTGACAGACAAAAATATCTAGCACACAATTTTGCATCAATTAAAAGACAAAATATTATGTGAGAAAACGGTTTGTATTGCAAACTAATACAAATGCAGGTCAAAAATTTATAGCATAGGATAGGTTCATAACAGTAAACC
Source organism: Allium sativum (assembly GCA_030737875.1). NCBI lineage: Eukaryota > Viridiplantae > Streptophyta > Magnoliopsida > Asparagales > Amaryllidaceae > Allium > Allium sativum. The sequence continues at coordinate 44,852,033 of CM060913.1, forward strand.
TATAAGATGGATGTGTGCTAAAGGTCAAATTATTTGGTAGGAATTGCATCATAAAACTTCCCAGCTAATCAAACCTAGAAGAAGTTTACCTTTCAATAATTGCATGATAAAAATAAATGTGGTGCAATATAAGAAGCAGTGGCGAATGCACTTGTAGTCTAGGGGGGTCAGCTGACCCCCCTCAATTTTTCAAAATTTGCACCAGGAACCAAAAAAAAAAGGTTGGACCACCCTCGTATTTATTTAAATTGCATGGCCTTATTGCAAAATAGGAGATCATGTTATTTTCAGCATCCGCCTTCCTCTTTTCCCTGCAGGCCACAACTGAATACATTGTTTCCCTTTCACAGCTGCTCTATGACTTCCAGCAACACGGTCTTCAAATCAATTGCTTAGCCCTTTGCAATTGCTCTCTAAATCTCTGTCTCGGATGCAAATATTAATGCTCTAATTGCAATTTCTACTCAGCCTACTCTCAATAAGGTATCAAACTTCTAATCTCAACTCTCAAGTTTAATATCCCATCCCAATTTGTAGTTGAAAAACTGTAGTTTTTTTTGGAATTAGTTGCTACTACTACCAAATTGTGTTAGAATTTTCCATTTCCCAAATTGTTGCTTTTCATATTAAAAATAGGTTGAGTGGATGATGCTACTGCCAATAGATTCAATGATTGAACAATTGCTAATAAGGTAGCAGCAGCCAAGTCCTGAAGTTCTATAAGTGTTGTTTCAATGTTGGGTGCGGCCATTCATTGTTTGCTGCAGTTTTATTTTGGGAGTTTCAAGCTTGACAATTGATTTTCCTAACATAGTGACATGTTTTTCTTATTTTCGTAGAAACTGCAATTTCATTCTATCGTTCACTGTTAGCCTACTTTGTGAACTAGGCAACACAAAGTCAAGAAACCAACCGTTGAAGAGTATTTCAAGTTATGTGACTTCGGTTCGGATCGGAGGGAAGCTCCACAGTTCAGATTAATAGCAGCGTATCGGTTCGGATCGGGTAAAGTTCTCTGTTTGGATCGGATATCTCTTACTGGATAAATTGGTAAAGCATACCTGATCGGATCGGAAGGCCAATGAATCTCAGGTGGATCGGAAAGCTGTCTGCTTGCCGCGACTTCGGAGCGGAGCGGAGTATGATTAGAGAAGAAGAGACGTTCAAGCTACTCCGGTTCGGGTCGGGCATTCCGATCCGAACCCCCAACCTGCATATCTCCGACCCGCACCCATGATCCAGGAAAATCTCCTATAAAGTCGCCTGGAGAACCGGACCGGATGTGACCAATTCCTACCCCTAACGTCCATCTCATTGATGCGTTGTCTGCTTGATGGCCCATCCGAACCCGAAGAGAGGGCGATGGATGACACGTGTTCCGACCCGGATTGCATCTCAGGCAAATTCACACCTATAAATACCCCAACTAGAGACAAAGAGAAGGATTTTTTCAGCACTTTTGAGAATCCGAGTACTTCCATCATCCGAATTCCTTCACTCCCGGAAAATCCAAACCATCTTTTATTTCTTGTTTTTATCTTTCTGAGTGAACAAAAGTGAGTTGTGAGCGAATCTTACATTGTATTTGTAATTGAATTCCCGAATATAGTGAAAACTAAGTGGACGTAGGCATTTCTTCGCCGAACCACTATAAACCTTGTGTGTTCTTTTTTATTTCTGCTTTATTTTATCTTGTTTCTAATCAATTTGGGTGTTAGAACCACATTGGGTCTAACATTTTGGTGCTTTCACTGAGAATCCTCATCTAAATTCTTTATTTTCCGGGATCTCTTTCTACTTTTTGGACCGTTGAGTTCGAAGAAGTGAATCCATAAGTGTCTCCACTTTCTCACATTCATTGAAGTAATTGTCAAAGACTCATGGCCCGAGGAAAAGGCAAGGAAGTCCAGTCTGTTCAAGGAAATGGAGCTGATGAAGATCAGCAACATGCTGTTGTAACAAGGTCTAGGGGGCAGAGTTCAGCAGCAGGGAGAGTCAATGCAGGAAATCCGAACCGACAGCAAGGGGAAAGCTCCGATCCGAACCGGGTAGGAGACTCTGAAGCAGTGCACTCCCCCAGTCTGAACCGACCCGACTTGCTCGCTGCACGCCGATCCGACCAGGGACCCCAGCTCCGATCCGACCCGACTTCCTACCTCCGATCCGACCCGATGCTTGGTGAAGCTGGAACATCTACTCGAGTCCCCGCGAATGCTCCAATTCCAGCTGCCAGGGTTGGAGACCAGGCCAATCCATCTGCTCCCATCACTCAAGGAGATTTCTCGCGCTTGCTCGATATGCTTGAGAGCACGAGGGAAGCTATGAGAGTTCATGAGCGTACCAACCTCATGATGCAGGAAAATATGAGGCTCATGAGTCGGGAAATCAGTGAGCTCCGCCGGCAAAGAACTCCGTCGCCAGTTCGTCATACACCAGTAGATCAATCTTCATCTTCTGAGGAAGAGAGGCCCCGTGAGCGAAGGCCACTCGAACGACCTCAGAACGTGGAGCAGCTAACGTTTGGATCTTTGGGATCTCGCGAGGATATCGCACGAGCATTAAGAAACGATAGCCCACCTCGGGGGCAAAGACTCCAATCCCCTCTTCCCGAGATCGACCGGGAACGCGGGGAAAGGAATCGAGCAGAGGCAGCTCGAAGAAGAAGGGTGTCTCCTGGGCAAGAGCCCCGGAGGAACTCGGACACTAGGGCCAGGGAACCTGAGCAGCCCCTAACTAGTGCCGATGTGCAGGCGATGGTTCGTCGAATTATGTCCGAGAGCCGGAATTATACAAATGAAGACTACGGCATAGAGCGAAGCCATACTCCGTTCACTGACGACGTCCTAGACTTCCAGTTCCCCCGACGCTTTAATTTGCCACAGATGGATAAATATAACGGAAGGACTGACCCAGGACAGCACTTGATGCGGTATTCGTGGCTTATGAATGCCGCTGCTGCCCCCGATGAAGTAAAATGCAAAGCGTTCCCAATCTACCTAGAAGATGTGGCTTTATTTTGGTTTACCCGACTTCCTCCTCGTTCAATTTCTAATTACAAAGAACTAAGCGAGCGTTTCATGAACCAGTTCCGACTACATGCTCGAAAGTCCAAGAGCGTTATTGAATTGTCAAGGATCAAACAGGCACCAGGAGAATCTTTAAGGGCATATTTAGATCGTTTTAACCAAGCTGTAACTGAGGTCAGTGACCCGCATGAGCCCACAATTCTGATGGCATTAAAGGAAGGAGTCGATCCCGAATCTGAGTTTGGAGACTACCTTTCTGGGAAGACACCCCCCACAAGGGCGATATTCTACGAAAAAGCCGATATTTATCTAAGACGAGAGGAGGCCCGGGCAAACCGGAAGAGAAAGTCTGAGACAGCTTCAAAGGAGAATGTGCAGAGTAATATTGCAGTGAAGCAGTCTGGGGAAAGTTCTGGCAAGGTTGAAGTAAACGTAGGAAACAAGGGTGGAAACAGCAATACTGGAAGCGGGGGAAACAACAACAACCGTAATTCGAACGGTAACAGGAGAAACAGAAATAGGGGAAGCGACCCAAACAAAAGGCCCCGATTCCAGAACTACGAGAACTACACACCATTGAATGACACGTTGGAAAATATTTACCTGGACACATATAATGTGTTGCAATACAAAAGACCGCCACCTCGTGATTCGACCGAAAAAGAAATGGCGACAGGGAAATTTTGCTTGTTTCACGGAACGCATGGACATTCGACCAATGAGTGTCGACATTTGAGGGATGTAATTGAAAAGCTGCTGCGTGAGGGAAAGTTGGATGAGTACAAGGTTGCCCCGAGGGATAGGGGGCAAAGAGAGCAGGCTCCAAAGCAAATCCTACCTGCTCCTAAGCCTACCGCGCAGCAGAAAGGTAAAGGGATCGTCATCAACTCCATAGTAGGCGGACCTCACCCAGCAATCCGAAGCTTTAGGTCAATGGACCAATATGTGAATGCTGCCAAACATCTGGATGTGAATGAAGGTGACGAATTGGAAGATGTCACCCCCATCAAACAACAAAAAACCATGTTCGATGACGTGGTGTTTCGCAGCCGAGACAACACGGGAATACAATCTCCCACCAATGATCCGTTGGTTATTACTACCACTATTGGGCCGGCTTTGGTCCATAAGGTATTAGTAGACAACGGAAGCTCCGTTAATATTTTGTTCAAGAAGTCATTTGATCAGATGAAGCTTGAGCCTGAAGATCTGAAACCTTGTGAAGGATGGATTAGAGGTTTCAACGGAGCGACAACAGCTCCTATGGGATATATAGAGTTGCCTGTGACCTTAGGGCAAGGAGAACGTAGAAGAGTGCGAATGCTCCAGTTTGTAGTACTGGACGTAGATTCGCCATACAACGCATTTTTAGGGAGGCCTGCCCTCGCTGAGTTTAGAATTTGTATCGCCCCTTGGTGCTTGTTACTAAAGTTCCCAACCGAAGCCGGGACTGGAGTAATAAGAGGGGATCAGGTTTCTGGACGGGCCTGCTATGTGGCCGAACTGAAGATGTTGATGAAAGGAGTTAATGCTGAGAATAAGGATGCCTCATCTCCCTCAAAGGGGGACTCAGCATAGCAATTAGAGAGGTTGAACCCAAGGGAGTTGCGAAAAGGAACGCCTGAAGACCTGGATCCTAGAAAAGATGAGGAACCAGAGGCTAGGAATGCAACTCCTAATGAAGCAACAGTGGAGATACCTGTTGATAAAGTTGATCCGACGAAAGTTTTGAAGATTGGTTCCCAATTGGATCCACGTCGTGCCGAAGAGCTGACGAACTTCTTAAAAGCGAACTTAGATGTGTTCGCCTGGACCCATGCTGACATGTGTGGGATATCGCCTTCCGTTATCAGTCACAAATTGAATGTAAATCCGAAACATCCACCTGTAAAGCAAAAGAGACGCATGCTGGGCCCAGAGAGGTCGGCTGCCCTCAAAGAGGAAGTAGAGAAGTTGAAGCAAAATGGATTTATTCGAGATTCGACCTATCCCGACTGGATATCGAATCCCGTTCTGGTAAAGAAGCCAAACGGAAAGTGGCGAACTTGTATTGACTTTTCAGATTTAAATAAGGCTTGCCCAAAAGATAGTTTCCCACTTCCCAGGATTGACCAGCTTGTAGACTCGACAGCAGGTCATGAACTTCTCTCTTTCATGGATGCATATTCTGGATACAATCAAATTCCTATGCATGTACCAGACCAAGAGCATACAAGTTTCATTACGAATCTGGGACTATATTGTTATGTTGTAATGCCATTCGGATTAAAAAACGCTGGAGCTACTTATCAGCGGTTGGTAAATAGAATGTTTTATGATCAGATAGGAAAAACCATGGAAGTTTATGTGGATGATATGCTGGTTAAATCAAAGCAGTCCTCCGGTCATACGCAAGACTTAGCAGAAATGTTTGGTATCTTGCGAAAATACCGTATGAAATTGAATCCTTTAAAATGTTCGTTTGGAGTGGCGTCGGGAAAGTTCCTTGGCTTCATTGTGAGTTCCCGAGGAATTGAGATCAACCCTAGCCAGATAGCGGCGATTAGAAATATCGAAGAACCAAGGAAAATTAAAGACGTCCAAAGTCTGGCAGGAAAGGTAGCGGCGCTAAGTAGATTCATCTCCAAAGCCACCGATAAATGTGTTCCATTCTTTGATTTGATAAAAAGGGGAAAGAAGAACTTCCAGTGGACTCCCGATTGTGTCGAGGCTTTTCAAAATCTGTTAGAACTGTTAGAAAAACCGCCAATCTTATCAAAGCCCGTAGACCATGAAGAATTATTTGTTTATCTAGCAGTCTCGGCTCACGCTGTCAGCACAGTTCTGGTTCGAGAGGAGGACAAAGTACAAAGGCCAGTATACTATGTGAGTAAGAAATTAGCAGCGGCAGAGCGCAACTACCCAAAGATCGAGAAGCTTGCTTATAGCCTCCTGATTGCATCCCGAAAGCTTCGTCACTACTTCCAAGCCCATCCAATAACTATATACACCGATCAGCCGTTAAGACAAGTGTTGCAGAGACCCGAAGCGTCGGGAAGGTTGATTAAATGGAACATAGAACTAAGCCAGTTTGATTTGAATTTTCAACCACGAAAGTCGATCAGGGGGCAAGCTCTAGCAGACTTTATTGCGGAGTTCACCATTCCAGAGGAAGAAATAATCAATGACCGAGTGGTTAAATCCGAGGATGAGCTAAAGATGAATCCGTGGGAATTATATACAGATGGAGCTAAAAATGACCGAAGATCCGGAGCTGGAATTGTCTTAGTCACTCCGGAGGGACGGTCGTTATATTACGCTCTGCGATTAGAATTTTCGGCAACAAACAATGACTCTGAGTATGAAGCCCTGATTGCCGGGCTGAAACTCGCTAAAGACCTCGGAGTAAAAGTGATGGATATATTTTGTGACTCTAAGATTGTAGTTTGTCAGGTGAGAGAGGAGTTCGCGGCTCGAGGACCTCGACTTGTCGCTTACCTTAAGAAAGTGAAAGAGCTATTAAGTAGCCTAGAGCGGTACAACATAACACATATTCCCAGAGAAGAAAACCAGAAAGCGGATAGACTAGCAAAATTAGCTAGTTCTGACAATCCAGAGGGGACCGAGGTAATTCCAATTGAAACGTTGGAGTCGCCAAGCTTTGAGTCAATGGACATAGAATTCGTTCTTGAAGCGGAACCAGAGAAGGAATCATGGATGACTCCAATCAAGAATTTTCTTAAGAATGGGACACTCCCATTAAAGAAGAGTGAAAAGAGAGCTGTAGTGCGCAGAGCTACCAGATATGTTATACAAGACGATATTCTCTATAGACAAGGATTTTCTATGCCCCTGTTACGATGTATCGCACACGACGACATCAAGCGTGTACTGAGAGAAGTACACGAAGGTGAGTGTGGAGATCATACAGGAGGTCAAACTTTAGCAAAGAAAATATTGCGGTACGGATACTTCTGGCCTACGATCAACAAAGATGCAGCTGATTATTCACGACGCTGCGATAAGTGCCAGAGATTCGCCAAAATCCCCAGGGCACCATCAACCCAGCTTAAATCGATGGTGAGTCCTTGGCCATTTGCCACATGGGGAATCGATATCATTGGGGTTTTACCAATTGCTAAAGGGGGAGCTAAGTATGCCATAGTAGCCGTGGATTATTTCACGAAGTGGGTGGAAGCTGAACCCTTGACTAAGATCACCACAAGAAAGGTGATAAGTTTTGTGGTCCGAAATATTATATGCCGATTCGGAATCCCAAGAACAATTATTACCGACAACGGGACCCAATTTGATAGCACTGAATTCAGAAACTTTTGCCAGAAATATAAGATAGATAAACGATATACTGCAGTTGCCTATCCACAATCTAATGGGCAAGTAGAGGCAATAAACAAGGTAATAAAATCCATCCTCAAAAAGCGATTAGAGCGTGCAAAGGCAAAATGGGTTGATGAATTGCCCCTAGCTTTGTGGGCATATCGAACAACGTTTAAAACGGCTACTGGTCATACCCCTTTCTCCCTCTCCTTTGGTTCAGAAGCAGTAATTCCAGTTGAACTGGAAGTTCCTTCCCACAGGGTGACATATTATGACCCGATGACGAATCGGGCACTTTTACTTGAGTCTCTTGATGAAGTCGAAGAGAAAAGAGATGAAGCAGACTTGCGTGCAGCAAGACATCGGCGTCAGATGGCGCACTATTATGACAAAAAAGTTCGCCTCAGAACTTTTGAACCAGGAGATTTGGTGCTAAAGAGAGTTTTTCCATCTCTTCCTCACCTCGGCCCAAAATGGGAAGGACCCTTTGTCATCCAACGGAAACTTGATAAGGGAACATTCAAGTTAACGACCGTAGATGGCGAAGAAGTCCCTCGAACATGGAATGCCCAACACTTAATGCGATATTTGGATTAGAAATGCTATACCTTTTGTTGTTCTTCCTGTAAACTCTGTAATAAGGCACGACTTGCCTTGGGAAAATCCGGTGATATGAATAAAGAACTATAAAGTGGATGTAGGCTATGATTTAGCCGAACCACTATAAAAATATTGTGTGTTATTTACTTTTATGCATTTACATTCATTAGTTGTTCTGTTGTGATTATAAAATACAGGACAACTGAGAGCCTAAAGAAGGTTGAAAACAGTCTGGACATGAAAAGAAGCACAATGATTATTTGTGCGATAGGATGTGACAGAATGAGAAAACGACATTTCTAACTCTAACTCTCCAGAGAAAGAGAGAGAGTATAAAAGCGTCTCCGGCTGAGCGCTGAAAAAGAAATTCTATTTCGAACTCTAACTCTCCATAGAAAGAGAGAGAGTATAAAAGCGTCTCCGACTGAGCGCTGAGAAAAAGGTTCAACTCCGAACTCTAACTTTCCAGAGAGAAAGAGAGTATAAAGGCGTCCCTGACCGAGCGCCGAGAAAGAAATCTTTTCCCGTTGATCGACCGGGGAATAAACAAATAGCTGAACTCGAACTCTAACTCTCGAGAAAATGAGAGAGAGTATAAAAGGAATGCCAGGAAAAACAACAGAAGTTGGTGATACAGGAAATGCTATCCCGTTAGAGAATCAGGAATATTCAGATTGCCTGGTTAAGCGCTGAATAACTTATGGAGATTGACTGGGGACACATATATATACACATATCTCCCCTCTCCACAACTTTGTTTCATAACTATAGATATGCATTTTTACATAAGTGCAGAGCTGCTAACAGATAAACATTGCAAAAAGTGAATTATTTTTATTTACTAATGAATAAATTTGTACAGGGAAATGACTAAAAAAGAAAACGCGGGAGCTGCTGTTGTGGCAGCACTTATTGATTTACAAAGATGCTAAAAGGACACAGGAGAACCCACTATTTGGGCTTGGAATGAGCCTTTGATTTCTTGACAGTTTTTTCTGCATTTTTTGCTTCCTTCTCGGCTTCAGTCAAGATCCGTTTTGGTCTCTTTTTCCCTGAAGACGTAGTACTGGGGCCAGCAGACTTTTTCCCGGAGGGCGGGGCACTGGAATCGAGAGAAGATTTTTTAGCAAGTTCTTCGGTAATAGATCTAGTGGAAAGCTTAACAACTAACCTTGAACCTGCATCCACAACTGCAAGGGGCTTGAGGACCTCAGGGTCTAATTCTTCAGCCTTTAATTGCAAACGCCTGTCTTGGTCAGCCTTCATGGCAGCCAAGGTAATGTCCTCAGCGCTTTTTGACTCCCCGGTTATTGTAACTTCTGGTTCCTCATCATGCCCCTCGTCTCCTCCGTCGTCTCTTAACGCTGCAATCATTTCCTCGTCATGGGGAGTAGTCACCTTAGTTGATTCACTCCTCTCCCCTAAGTCCGTGGAAGCAGCTTTGTCTTCTCCTTCTTTGACCCTATCAGCGGGCTTTGTCCCAGTGGTATCTCCTTGAACAACATCTGCTTTCGCGGAGGATTCAACGCCTACAAAATGAGAAACATCGGTTATCAACTCAGGCGAGATCAAAGGATTTCTCATCGAACATTCAGTCATGTAGCCAAAGGTAGTAGTAGCCTTGACAAATTGAGGAGAAAAAATAGGAATACCTTCTGAAGACTTTTCAGCAGGGGTGACTACTACCTCTGGAGTTATTTCAGGAATGGGAGATAGCAAGGTTGTTCGGGAAATTCCCGGGTTTTCGGGATCATACCCTTCCACTTCAGGAGTTACAGGAGCAGAAGAAGAGGAGCCAGCTTCAGGAATGGTTTTCTGTTTAGACTTCTGCCTCTCTTCTTCCATGGCCTCGGCAATTAGACGGCGACCTTCAGCTAGGCGCTCCGGCTCGTCGTCTCTCAAGTACTTCTCCATCAACTTATCTTCATCGAGGGAATCGACCTTAAGCTCTTCTTTTTCCCACTCGACGATTTGATTCCACACATGAACCAAAGTGGATGGATAGTCCTCGATCCAGGAAATGTTTCGACGACGAATGATGTGCGCGAAGAACTCGATCATTAGCTCACTGAAGCCCTGAATATCGGCCTCCGCCTCTGATAGCTGCTTGCGGGTTTCCTCCGCAGATTTAATAGCGCATTCAACGTTGCCCTCAGCCAGAGCAGCCCTGTTTTCCGCCTCTAACAATTTTGAAGCCAAATCAGCGTTTTTCTTTTCTAACTCGGCGCTCCTTTTCGCTAACTCGGCATTTTTCTGCTCGAGCTCAACATAAGCAAGACGTGTCTTCGTAGCCTCTGATTTGGCTTCGTCAGCCTGCTTCTTTAGCTCGGAACGTTCCTGAGTGTGGGATTCTAGCAAATCATGATAGCGCTTTTGCATGTCTTCAAACTGTTGTTTGAAGTTAGAAGCGTTCTTTTGAGCGATAGCTAGTTGAGCTTGAGTATCTTCTAAATTTTTTCCTAAGGTTTTTAGGGCTTTAGCATCTTCTTCTGCAGTTTTGTGCATTGAGTCAGCATTTGTCAGTAGTGTGCGAATGATTCTGGAAAGAGTGCGGGAATACTTGAACATTTCGGTGTATTGTTTTTCCACCAAATCAATCTTTGCTCTGGCCTCCTCTGCCCAATTAGAAGAAATAGGTTCAAGTGAAGGTAGAAAGGTCAGAGTCTCGAAGTAGTGCTCGGGAAACTGCTCCTTTAAGTATGCCAGCCTTACGGCGGTTCCCGCATCTGATGGAGGAGGGGCTAGGATTGTTAGTTCAGCGTCCCTTCCCGAAGAAGATTCTGTAGAGCCCTTATCTGTCCGAGGTCGCTTAGTAGCAGGGACTTTTTGCTTACTTCTAGACCCAGTTTCCTTTGGAGGTGTTTTCTCTCTGCTTCGCTTTTCATGGGAGGAAGTGGAATCCCTAGATTGTGGTCTATCCTCCTCCCTGCGACCTTGATAGCTTTTGTATTTTTCCTGTTCCGGTCGAACTGGCGAGCGGGAGCGTGAGGATCGGGATCGATAAGGATCATAGGGCCTCCTTTCCTCCCTGCCGCGGTCATCCCGGCGGTTATATTCGGCATCCTGGGGAGGATTAGACATGCTGCGGCGAAGCTTTCTTATGTCATAAGAGGATCGAGTCATTGTACCTGCACGATAAGTTAAACGAAGTTTAGAATCAGCGGATCCATGAAAAAAAAAAGTGTGATGAGTGCTAGTGCTACGGTGCAAAGTGCATCCTATGTGGTGTACGTGTCCCCCCAACCAACCCGAATCTGAAGCTAAAGTGGTGCGGGCAGGCTCTTTGGCCTTAGCAGGAGTGGTCTCCTCAGAAGAAGTAAAGACTAGAGGGTCCTTTCTGAAATCTTCCGAAGTGTATATAGTCTCGGGTAAAGGGAGATCCCCCAAACCCTGAAATATGTGCTCGTCGGCGCTAGGAACATCCCCTTCGGAAGCGTGGAGTGGCGACCCTTGGGGAGATTTTGATTTGTCTACCGAGGTAGTTTCCTCGGGGGCAACATACCCTTCACGATGTTTTTTGGCCAGATTAGCCAGCTCATCGTCTTGAGTGGAAGAGGGAGAAGGTGAAGTTTGAAGAGAAGCTGCAGGAATTCCCGAGCCTTCACCTATTTCTGGCACTGTTTCCACCGGAGGAATATATGCATAAGGGACTGTCCCATGACCGATGCTACGGTAGACGGATAGCAGCCCGTGAGAATGAAGGTACTCATCTTTAAGAACCTCGTCAATAGTAAGGAATTTTTGGTCGCCATTGAGGAGACGGTGCATTCGATCAAAGAACACTTGGTCTGATACCTGTTTGGGATTATCAACTGCAAATAAAAAGGAAAAACAGGTCAGGGTGACGATTCAAGTGCATAAAGTCCAAGGTCAGGAAATCAGTGCTTTACTTGATTTTGTCCATCTTCTGGCACATCCAGACTGTTGCTTTATATAGAACCACTCCAGTCTGGAATCTCCAGCCTTGCTGCTAAACGGCGTAGAGATTATCTTCCTCTTTGGGACCGACTCAAAGTAACAGAAAGAAGGGGTTTCCCTAGTCCGATGTTTGAAATTATAGAAGAAATGAACGTCGTCAAACGTAAGCTCTACGCCTAGAACTTCACGATATGCTATGAATAAGGTATGCAGATAGGCGTATGAATTGGGATGTAGCTGCATGGGGGCAATCCGCATTTGTCTTAAGAAGTCGACAATGAAAGGCGAGAAAGGAGGAATAGCGCCAACCATGCACATCAGACGAGTGACCGTCATATATCCTTCTGGAGGGTTATGTGGACGATCAGAACGTGAAGGCACTAGAGTGTCTCTCTTCATTATTCCATACTTCAAGCAGATTCTCACGAGTCGGTCATTGTCAATTGTTGATTCTACGGAATCTGGAGGTGATTCCAATATAATGGCTGAGTCAAATTCATCAGGTGCTCGATTGTCACCAATCCCTCCTTCCTCCTCAAAGCCTAGGGAAACTTCATTTTCTGAAGATACTTCATCGCTTTCCCGATGACCAGTTCCGTAATCCGGACCCTCGCTATCCCATTCGGGGTCAGATGAAGAAGATATATCCTCGAGAGTGGTTTTGCGGGAAGTTTCTGGAGCTTCTTTCCTCTCAGCTAAACGAGAAGAGCGTCTGGGCCTCATTGTCATGGAACTATTGAAGAAGCAATAGCGTAGATTAGAGTAAATTATCCCGTGTCCCCCTTTTTTGTGTATGTGTGTGAACTAAAGTGTGTGCAACAAATGCGGGAAGTGCAAAATAAAAGTACAGCAATATAAGACGAAGCTTTAAAGAGAAAGTAATAGTCCGAGTTGTCCTTGATTCTCATTTATGTTCACAAGGCACTATCCTAACTGTCCGCGAGGCATATTCGTCTAGAATAAGTGTTAGTTGAGTTAGTTGGGTGGTCTTTATGTGTCAAGTTCAATGTGTTCGGTTCGGTTCGGATATGCATGTGATGATTGGCTCAATACAGAAGACATTCGGTTCGGGTGCTTCGGTAAGGCAAGGCTAGTTCGAGACAATAGGAACGGTGGGTTCGGAAGCAGAACTGATCTGATCGGATCGGGTGACCCGATCCGATCCGAATCAGCACCACCTGACCGAACCGTTTACTTCAGCTCCTTATCCCATTTACTTTTCCGACCCGAACCGACTTTTTCTTTCCTTTCCATCTTTCCAAAGAACGAAACCCGAGCCGATCCCCTTTCCCTCCTTTTCCTTTCTGCTCCTTCGTCTTCCACCCGAGCCGACTCCAGCTTGTCATCCCACTCTTTATCTTTTTTCTTCTTTCCCATCTACTCACAGATGAATCCATTTTATCACCGAAGCCGCTATGAAGAACAAATGCGCGCTCTCTTCAGCTTCGCAACGTCCCGGAGCGATGGCGCGTCCAGCAGCAACGGCGGAGGGTTCGAATGATGCTTATGGCCAAAACATCCTAACCCAACACTAATCGAAATCGAGAACGGTTACAACAGGATTATTTGAGATTAGAAAAGCTACCTATATGTCTGATTCGGGAAGTCTACAGGAAATAGTTTGAGAATTTTCGAGTTTCTGACGTTTTCAATGTTAAGGTTGGGAGCGGCGATGGAAACGAAGAAGGAAGGAATGAAGGCGGCGAGGTGTTTATATAGAGATTAGTGTTGACTCCTCGTCTCCCTTTTTTAACTCACCCGCTCGGACCGGAGTGGAAGCCCAGAAGCGTAACTCTCACTGAAGGCCCAACGTCAAAAAGCCAAACCCATGAAAGCGTTTCGGATCGGCATCCGAACCGAGCAGATTCTACACGTTAGTTTAGCATCTAACTCGAATTGAATTCAAAAGAAGAAGAACAAAGGTAGAGTACGCCCGCAAGAAGCATTATATGTCAAGAAAAGATTTCCAAATTTGCTCAGGAATGAAGAGAATGTGCGTTCTTCTAACACCCGAACCGAATAAATCTGTGCGCCCCTCCTGACTGTTCTGATTCAAGAGCTAGCGGTTAAAACGACATCAAAGCATGCTTTGTACAACGAAAGCATCCTTTGAGGGGGCAAAATGTTAGCCTACTTTGTGAACTAGGCAACACAAAGTCAAGAAACCAACCGTTGAAGAGTATTTCAAGTTATGTGACTTCGGTTCGGATCGGAGGGAAGCTCCACAGTTCAGATTAATAGCAGCGTATCGGTTCGGATCGGGTAAAGTTCTCTGTTTGGATCGGATATCTCTTACTGGATAAATTGGTAAAGCATACCTGATCGGATCGGAAGGCCAATGAATCTCAGGTGGATCGGAAAGCTGTCTGCTTGCCGCGACTTCGGAGCGGAGCGGAGTATGATTAGAGAAGAAGAGACGTTCAAGCTACTCCGGTTCGGGTCGGGCATTCCGATCCGAACCCCCAACCTGCATATCTCCGACCCGCACCCATGATCCAGGAAAATCTCCTATAAAGTCGCCTGGAGAACCGGACCGGATGTGACCAATTCCTACCCCTAACGTCCATCTCATTGATGCGTTGTCTGCTTGATGGCCCATCCGAACCCGAAGAGAGGGCGATGGATGACACGTGTTCCGACCCGGATTGCATCTCAGGCAAATTCACACCTATAAATACCCCAACTAGAGACAAAGAGAAGGATTTTTTTCAGCACTTTTGAGAATCCGAGTACTTCCATCATCCGAATTCCTTCACTCCCGGAAAATCCAAACCATCTTTTATTTCTTGTTTTTATCTTTCTGAGTGAACAAAAGTGAGTTGTGAGCGAATCTTACATTGTATTTGTAATTGAATTCCCGAATATAGTGAAAACTAAGTGGACGTAGGCATTTCTTCGCCGAACCACTATAAACCTTGTGTGTTCTTTTTTATTTCTGCTTTATTTTATCTTGTTTCTAATCAATTTGGGTGTTAGAACCACATTGGGTCTAACATTCACAATGGACAAATTTGTCACTAGAACAAAACGCATGATAAATGAGTCTGTTTCATCCTTGAACGAAGATGCATATAATAATTAGGTAAAAAGGGATCGTGTTGAGATCGATTATGAAAATCTTCTTTCGGACCCGGGTTTACGATGTTCTATATGGAATTATAATCCAAATGATAGAGATTGTGTTCGGCGATCATACTTACAAAAAGGACCTTGTCAACCATTCCATCATGATTTTCCTTAAACAGTCATGATGGATGAATTGAGAAGATTCAATAAAGATTGGTTTGAACAATATACTAATTGGTTGGAGTATAACATAGCAAAAGATTCGGTTTATTGTCTTTATTGTTATCTTTTCAAACCAAATAGTAACCAAGGTGGTGGTGAGGTATTTGTTAATGTTGGTTTTCGAAATTGGTGCGGCTAACATGCAAGGTGAACTTGCGGGTTTGAAAACACTTATATTAAATGAGAATCCTTCTGCATTTTATGTTCATTGTTTTGCGCATCATCTTCAATTGGCTCTTGTTTATGTTTCAAAAAACCATGGTCAAGTGGAGTTTCTTTTTGAAATAACTTCTAGAATAATGAACACCGTTGGAGCATCATGCAAGAGAAAAGATATTCTCTTAGCTAAACAACATGAAAAGGTAGTTGAAGCTTTGACTAAAGGAGAGATTCTTACTGGAAAAGGATTGAATCAAGAAACAAGTTTACAACGATCCGGTGACACTCGATGGGGATCACACTATGGTACACTTATTAGACTTATTACTATGTTCACTTATGTTCACGAGGTGTTAGAAATTATTATGGATGACGGTATTAGTTCAGAACAAAAGGTCGATGCACAAGTTTCGCTAGACATAATGCACTCATATGACTTTGTGTTTACCATGCACTTGATGAAAAGTATCTTAGGAATAACTAATGATCTGTCATTGACATTGCAAAAAAAAGATCAAGAGATTGAAAATGCGTTGAATTTAGTAAAAATATCAAAAATGCGCCTACAAGACATGAGATGTAATGATGAGAAGTGGGAATCTTTGTTAGAGGAAGTGTCATTATTTTGTTCTTTGAATGGCATTGTTGTACCTAACATGGATGATGAGTATGTAGCTCGTAAACGTTCAAGACGAAGAGCTGAAAAAATTACAAATTTACATCACATACGAGTCGACGTTTGCAACACCATCATAGATTTGCAACTTTCAGAACTAAACAATCGGTTTACGGAGCCAAATAGCGAGTTGCTTTTGTGTATGGGAAGTCTTAATCCAATCGATTCATATTCTGCTTTCAACATTGCAAAGTTGCTTAAATTTGCTCGATTTTATCCGAAAGATTTTTCTATCTATGATATTGTGGTACTTGAGAGTCAACTTAAAACTTATATTATTGATATGCATTCGGATGATGAGTTTTTGACGATTAAACACATAGCTACTCTTGCAAAGAAAATGGTTGAAAGAAAAAGACATATAATTTACCCATTTATGTACAAACTCATTGTCTTGGCATTGACTTTACCTGTAGCAACTGCAACTGTTGAAAGAGCTTTCTCTGCTATGAAAATTATCAAGAATCCATTGCGTAGTAGTATGGAAGACGATTGGCTTAACACTTGTTTGGTTACATATATTGAGAAGGATATTTTCAAAGAAATTGACAATGAAGCCATTATGCAAAGATTTCAATCTATGAAATCTCGTCGGGAACAATTGTAGATGAAAAACTATATGAAGTATCTTTTTGATTTTTTGGTATGAAAAAATGTAACAAAATTTTGTATATCAATATATGACTTTTTATGGATGATTGTTATTGCCCCTTCTCAAATATATTCCTGTATTCGCCCTTGATAAGAAGGCTCGTATCTCATATGGCGATATAGCTTATATGTATGGAAATTAATATAATATCCTCGCTAGAGCTTGAAACTTAATTCTTAATTCTACATAGGCATTTTATTTTCATTAATTCAAGCTTGTTGTTTGGACATGTATCATTTGGAGTTATTCTGCAGTTTGAATGTCAAGTGAGCAATAGTTTTCAAGGATAACAACAACAAAGGGTACATGACTATATTAAATATAAGTGCAAAGAAGGATGCTGCTAACCTAACTTTTCAGAGAAGAATAATACGGTTAACATAACCTGCAAGTGTTAGGAATTAAGCATGATGCTGAGATAATTAAAAAAACAACCTTTGTCAGTTCCGTAATAAAAATGGAACATAATGACACAAAAGGACTATAATATGATCATGCAAAGGTCATGTGTGAAAAAGCAACATGAATAATTGAGGTAATAAGAATCCTAATATGCAAAAAGGAGGGATAATAGTCCGTGCGAGCCAATAAATTGTAGATGCGTTGGGCTATATATATTCTTGTAGAGTACATTGATGATATATCCAACTCTATAAAATGCTAGTGGCTGAAGTGTAGTGATGTACTGCATGGACTTTGACTGTACAATTGCAACACTGTTCTAGCATTAAACATAACTATGTACAACCAATATGCCAAACTAAACACCCAACAAATAAAACAAAATATTCAGATGCCATAAAACCAAGATTATGCGTAAAGGATTATAGTAAACCGCTCACCAATGCATCCTATAATTACATTAATGGGTAGACCAGATGCCATAAAACCAAGATTATGCGTAAAGGATTATAGTAAACCGCTCACCAATTCATCCTATAATTACATTAATGGGTAGACCCTAAAAGATTTGAGTAAAGCTTATGGATTCAAAGTAGCTATCACCATATATAAAGTAAAAAAATAATAACATGGGAGCTTATATCTTTTCTCATGAAGATAAATGATACGATAAGAATAGTCATCTTGTATATAGCTAGAATTGAGATTCCATGTTGACTTTTTGTTTAGTCGTATGCACGACCATATAATGCAAAAGTGCTGAATCTGTAAAGCAAAACACTACAACAAAAAACACTTTTCGCAACAGGCCATATTTGTTGCAGTAGACCTATTGCAACAGGCCAGCGCCCGTCTATATAGCGGAAGTTGCAATAGGTCGATCCCTTTTTGCAACAGTTTTTGTCCGTTGCAATAAGATGTTGCAGCATACTTTTTTGCAATGGGCTTTTGTTGTTGCAACAGATACTTTTGCAACACTATATGTCAGTTGCAATAGATTCATAAATCGTCAAATTTTTTTTACATCTTATAGATATTACATGTTAAATGTTTTGTTTTAGCAATAGTGTATACCACAAAATGAAATAAACAAATAAAAATTTTATTCTAACAAAGTTTTAATAGTACAAACAATTACAACAAAAATTTCTACAATTTTCATACATAATTCATGTACAACAATATCTTCTCTCACACAACACATTTTTTTCGAACAGAGTGTTTTCTAATCATAGTTCTACTTTATCATACATATACTATAACAAGAGAATAAATATCATCTGTTCATCAGAACAAATCTGCAGTTCATGCACCAAGTTTGTTGTCGATCATGAACATGAACATGCACATGCCTATCCAGGAATGCGTACTTCATTTCAGCGAACTCTACATCAAATCAAAACCTAGAACTGACAACATCTGTGCTACCTTGCAACCCATTGATGTGATACTGCAAAATCCAATTTTTTTAACCGACTTGCTTCAACAAATCTATGATGCTTTCTTAACAGAAAAAGAAAGTAAATTACCTGGCGGGGACCAAAATCAATTGCATTTTATAGGTATTTTATTGCCAAAATGTTCAACCGATTGAACTTCGGCGCTCCATGCGTTAAATATATTCCTTCATATCTATCATTCAAGCTAAAAGAAGATAAAAGAGTGCTCGGTACACATGTATTTAATCCAACAATAACCTGACCATGATACAGCAGTTTACAAATGAACTTTGTTGAGGATGTACCTGAAAATTTTCAATTGTGCTTATCATGTTCTTTGAGAAGAGATTAAAAACTGAAAGGATTCTGATGACTCCCAGTTTTTCGAACCATCAATTTGACGTGCAATGGAGCTGAATGAGAAAAAAAAATGAAAGTAGTCTTAAAGAAGATGAGAGGAGAGTTTTCATAAAATTTGTTTATGGTACCTGTAAGTGATGCTGCCTTCTCCATGCACATTTTAAGCAATGATCCAGCTTCCTTCACAAAGCATGGATCGACCAACTCAAAGAGGGAATTAAATCATGTTTGTCCACTTCAACTTATGACACCTATATGCAGGACTTATAACATGAGCATTCTGTTAACAAAATAAAAACAGAAAAAACGCCAAGATGATGGCTTCTCTTACTTTACCTTTCACTTTGACCAAGGTATGAAAGAACTCTCAGCTCATTTTTTTATTAATCAGTTCTCCTTTGAATCTTTATTACTAGGGATCCTACCATCATTAAAAAAATTGTACGTTTTCGTGTACTTTATTGGTTGTACTATACTTATTAACGTATTTCAATAAACCTTTCAAACAAGAATGCATATATAGTTCTAACAAAGAAAAATAGCCTTTTACAAGGTTTAAGGTTGGTAGCCTTTAAACTATAATCAAATCAAATAAGTCCAAAACAAACAAAATGGGTGCAACTCACTTTGGCCAAAATACAACAGAAGAAGCAACCTGATTAATTCTTTCTTTCCCTTTTACTTCGACCAATTTTTAAAAAGAAACTCCAACCAACTTCTCATAAAGTGACCCTTTGTGTCTGAAACTATATTAAATATAACAGTTAAACATTAATATAATTCATTGTCATCAGAGCAATACCCTTGGTAGTAGCACTCTATAACGATTAACATACAACAAATTAGCGGACAATGAGTAGCACACATAACTGAATAACTTCCATTAAGGTACCTATAATCTTGCTTTTCTGTCCTCTTTTATGTTTTGCAACTGCAACATATGAAGGTGTGCTGCCAACCATTTTTCCATTCCTCTCTAATAGCGTAAGAGGGTAAATGGAACCAGATAATAGTAGTATTTTAGAAAACAATTATACAGAAGAAAGAGAAAACTCACTGCGTGCGATGTATCTTCAGGAGACGAGAAAGCAACAAACTTAAACCCTCTACAAACATCATTAGAATCTCGCATAACCTAAATTTTTTATTATAGAATGTGAGCATCGCTAATACATTGAATTCTCAAGCAAATAAACTTTATTAAAAAGCCTAAGTTAAATGTCTAACCTTAGGGGACCGCAACAAAATTCTTTTACTGCATAACAATGAAATGTGGTAGAGGGATCTGAAGGAGTATGACCTTTGGCTCTCGCATATATATCGGAACTCGCTTGCATTCTCCTTTTGGAGTTGACTGCTTTATGAACGGCATTTAAATGCTATATGCATAATTCGTTACCTATTAGCTAATCTAACGGATCATACAAGATTATCATATGAATTAAATTATATTAATAAATTTTTACTAAATACCTTTTTTTTACCTTGGCATTTCCTTCTTTTGAAAGTATTTCAACATGCAACCTGATAATTTAGAAAACATATTAATTCAAATAGCAAGCCATTATACTGAACTGAAATAGAATATCTAGATCCAGTTATAACAAACAAGCAGATGATGATATAAGTAGCAATCTTAAGCATAGGTAAATATAGGACTGCAAACATATGTCATCCAATTGAGTTTACAGACTTACTAACTACATTTGCTTGGTATCATAGCAGTAATGTTTTACTCTCTTTAGCTTCACCTTCAGTACCGGTAGCGGCTTTTCAATTGTGTTATTTCTCTTGCCTATGATCTATGTAAAATCTTATTTTGAATGTAGCCATATGTACCCCTAGTAATCATAAGATAAAAAAAACCGATACTTCAAGAGATAGTGCTCACTAACAAAAACAGTACTAGGTACTGCAGATTATAAACTACCTTTCTACCACAAAATGTATGAATAAACAAGATAAAAATTATCATGGATACATGTGTAAACTCCCCTGTAAGGAATGCATGGAGAGAGTGAAATGCAACATTATTTGGAAATGCAGCACTCCCCTCTCAAATAAGAGCTAAATTGATCAAACAAGATGTAATTATTCTGCTAATGAAATCAAACAGTAGAAAATGAATGAAGTTGAAGGTTCCGACTGATCTTTGTTCACTTCAAATTTATACTGCATACCCGCTTCAGTTGAACAATATGTAATTATCCTGCTACTAATTAACCAAATTCGAAACTTCAAAATTAAAAAGGAATCCAACTTAACCCCATTCAAAAGTTCGCTCGCTGACGTTCCCCATATCGAGAGTGAACAATTCACCAAGATTAAGTCCGACTCGTAGAAACTCTCTCAGATTTGAGGTATGGAAACAACTTCGAATCACATAAACCAAACTGCAGGCAACTTAAGCTTTTCCTTTATCCCTCTTTCCTTTTTTCTTTTTTTGTGTTTTTCTTTTTCACGGATCTGACGGAAATGAGGATGGAAGGGGGGAGGCGGTGGAAAGTAGGGTTTCACTAATATTGGGTCGAGCGTAATTTCTAGATCCATTAAACGTGCATTGAAAAGTTCCTCTGAACTTTTGCCTGCATATAACATTTGAATTGCCTAGCATAACATATTAGTTATTGGCATGTGTAATAAATAATTAATTATTAATCAATAATTATACATTATTTTTCTTGAATTAATATTTATGAATTATTAATTATTAATTACTTAATATAACAAGTTTTTAACTACAAAAGATAAAACCTTAAGCATACATTATTAATCCCTCTTAACTATTACTATAAATAATTTAGTATTTATTCTTGTTTATTTATTTATTATGAATTATTAGTTATTAATTATAGTTGTAAAATATTAAATATTTTTAAATATAATCATTAATTATAAAATATCAAGTACTAAATGGGGTATGTTACTTCTCAATTTTTAAATATTAATTCTCCTTGCCAAAAAATATATTAAATATAATTAGTTATTGAAAAAATTATTAATTAGTAACATATGGTTAATATAATATTATTAATGATTAGATATTAATATATAAGAAATTTTGATTTAAAAAAAAACATTATAATTGTCAAAATGGTACCTATTACAATGGGCATTATGACCGTTGTAAAATTAGAACATCTTACAATGAACATTTTAAGAACATTGTAAAATTTGCAATTATTACAATGAGCATTTTGTGAACGTTGTAAAATTATCTTCTATTACAACGGACCTGAAAGGACTATTGTAATAGCACTCTATTCCAAGGGACTGTCATTTCCCGTTGTAAAAAAGGTACTGTATAGCGAACCTATTAATTGTACATATTTTTTTTTTCAAAAATTGGTTTCTTATTAATTGTGTGTATATATATATGCGTATATATATATATTAACTATTATGCTTATACTTCTTATATTATAACCGAATATTAGTTAGGGAAAAATAGTTTTTAAAAGTACGCTTTTTGCAAGTGGTTTTACCTGTTGCAAAAAAAATTACAGTTATCGCAACTAGTGAAAATAGTTGCTAAATATATAATTTTTACAACTGGATTGAAAGTGTAGTTGCAAATAATATGTCTATTGCAACAGAAATGAAAAAGAAGTTGTTAAAAGTATGTTTTCGCAACAGGCATGAAAGCGCTATTGCGAAAAATATGCTAAATATCATTTACTACAACTGACGTTTGAGGCCTGTTGCAAATAGCTAGTTGCAATAGGGTATTTTTGTTGTAGTGAAACATGATCTTTAACCTTTTATAGTCAATGCTTTCAGAATAATACTTAATTGATTATTAAGCAACTTCGTGTATGAAGATAGGGGAAAAAGACGTATTCCAGTATATGCCTTCATTTGTTGATAGATAGAAATAGAAAACTAAGGGTGGAAAATGCATTTAAGGAACAGTGAAGAAAACATTTTGCTGCCAGTAACTAATTTATCATAGAAGAAAGCACCTCTTCCCATTCAACCACTGATATATAACACAAATTTACTTGATAATTCCATTATGTTTAAATTAGTAAGTTACATCAACTAAAATATGAACTCCAAACTTATGGTTCAGTATATGGCAAATCAAAGGATCAAAATTTATTTTGATTAGTAAGTTTAAACACTTTTTCACATAAAAAATGAAAATAATATTTTTTTGGTGCAAAAGAAAGTTCTTTATTAGCTTTCAAAGAATGTACGTATTCATATTTCATTAACGATAGTCTCTTTTATTCACTTCACTCAAATATATCAATTTACTTGACTTTAGACAGAAAATCTTAAAAGCAAATTCTCAGTTATGGAACAGAAACCATTAAAGTTTTATGACTTGGCTGGGTTATTTAGAAATTTTCTCTAATTGTATACCCTCTTAGATGAACAAAGCACATTAGACAACAATATTATGATCTAAACGGTACAAAGAAAAGAGAATATAAACATATATTAAAAAACCCAATGCTTAGAAACAGACTTAATAAAACAACTGTTAAAAACAAAGTGAAATAAGGAAAAAAAAGGGGGTAAAATGAACCATCAGACTCCATCAACACAAAGGAGATACTTTCATTGTATTTATGAAATTATGTGTGAGAAGGCAAAAACTATCATAGTCCATGATCCTATGACTATTAATCAACTAATCAAAGTTCCTACATTTTAATTTTTGGATAGAAAAAATAAACATACACAGCCAAAACCATTAGTACACAAATTATTTATGTAAGAAACCATTTTATAGTACATATTTCAGAAAAAAGACTTACTTCCAATCCATAAAACACAGCGAAATTAAAACAAAAGGCAAAAATTGTAGCTCATGAATGTATGGGTACTCGAGTAGTTGTAAAATTTCAAATTTAAATTAGATTCAGAACACTCATCGGCATAAAGACATGCATAACCTAAATTATAGATTATTGTCATCTTAGGATAGTGAAAGCTATTGACAAAAACTAATTCAAGAAAATTCACGACTTTTACGATTTTGGGAGCTATGTAGGTTTATACTCGGTCGGTTGCATTTTCTTTAAAGAGCATTATCTGCAACCATATTCATTAAATAAAAGATATATATATATATATATATATATATATATGTGTGTGTGTGTGTGTGTGTACGTATATGTGTGTGTATATATATATATATATATATATATGCGTGTGTGTGTGTAACACGAATTTGTGCAGAACTAAATGACCAGCATAAAAATGTAAAACAAATCGTGGAGTTGGAGGAGGAAGTCGAGGTTCGAATGCTAATCAGAATGAAAAAACATATTGTAAAAGAAAGAATAATAACTTTGATCATCACATAAATTCTATCAAGAAAATAAGAAACCTGAGTACAATATGAATGACACACCGATCAAATATTAATCAACGTTGAACCATGCTTTTATCTTTTGTATTTTTGTGATTAGTATTTGAATATTATATATTTTTTGTATCAAATGGTAGTCACGAAGAAATTTAAGGATGGTTTTACATATGTGCAGAGGATAGTGGCTAGCTATATGAAGCAAACAGTGATTGAATTTTACCGTAAAATAGCTTGATAATGTCAAATTACCAGTAAAGAGCTTATGTTTTATATTTTCCTATTCTTCTTCTTCTTTTCTGTGAATTAGGGAAGAACACTTGGAAAACTGATATAAAAACAAAGAGCACCATTAGAAGAAAAAAGTTCACTGAATCAAGCCATGGTTATCATGACTGAATCATCAGCTTTGATAGTTTGCCTATTCTGGACACCTCCTCAAAATGATCACTTGTCAAAGTGCAACTGAGTAGGAAAGCGTCAAAAATCATAATGTAATCAAAGAACGGGCGACATTGAGAAACAGATTAAATAACACCACAACAAAATTACCTATCCAAGCTTATGTTACATTCACTTGTCATAATGATATTAGAGGCTTATCCAGCTTTTGATAAATTCTTCAAAAACCAATGAAAAAAGAAATGAGTTTGGGGATGATACAACTGCTGATAAATATAATAAGATAAAATACAAAATTTGGTTACTCACATATGTATGACTTTTGAATTAGTCAACAATAATGGAAAGGAAAAGATGCATAACTGAGGACATGATTATGCATGTAAAATGAATAAAGCAATTTACGTTTTCAATATGCACCGATAAAACATTAATCAGAAAGCAGGATTGGTATGATCATGAGATTGACTATTGTTGTTATGCAACCATAATAGATCTCAGACACAAAATAATTGCACTTGAAAGTTACTACACATCAAGATTAGACATGAACCAGGTTGCTAAAATAATAATATGAAATTGCTATTATAATTATTTAGAAAAGGAACTAAACCGATTCAAAAACTTGGCAAAGAATTAAAAAAAAATTTGCAACTTTTTTTAGAACTTAACGAAAACAAAATTGTAAAGAGCATTTATTGTAACCATATTGATTAAATACTTAAAGCAAACTACTTTGCCACATGTTATCACAACAAATGTAAGATATGTATTTTACATCTTGGAGAAGGTTTGAGAATGTAACCGTTAGAAGTAAAACCAAGATTAAAGATCCAAGCTCTTATATTAGAGAACGTAAGTGTCTTTTCATAAAAGAAAAAAATAAGTGTTTGAAATAAGAGAAAGAACAGATTGCCAGACTATTAGTGCATTTCACTGAACATGTACTGTAACTTCTAGTGTCAATAGAATCGGTAATTGATTATTGGGTTTGAAACAACTTTCATTGGAACAAATTATCAATATGATATATATTTTTGTGGATGTGATCATGTTGTTGCAATAAATGGAATGAAAACATAAGCTTCGTAAAAAAGTTGGAATCATCATACACTCCTTAGTTACTTATTCTTAAATATTTAAACTCATAAAAAATCATGACAAAATCAATTATACTTCTTTTCTTAATGAGTGTTCATAAATAATTTATACAGTCACCTCAAACTTAGAGAACCCCCACATTTCATCTTCTTTTCTTAATGAGTGTTCATAAATAATTTATAACTACATATTAATTAAAACAGTTTATACAGTCACCTCAAACTTAGAGAACCCCCACATTTCATCTTCTTTTCTTAATGAATGATTTTAAAGTAAAAATTCACGTATCAATATTAACTACTAAAAACAAATTCATCGATCAAGAAACCTATGCTGTGACTAACTTATTTTTTTAATTTGAATTCCTGTAGCACCCGATCAATTTGAATGACTAACCACCAGGGTAGTTTCCAAACTACCAGGTTTTTGTTTTAAATGCATCGTTAAAGGAACAAAGTACCCATATTTTACTCGGTTTTGTTTTGTACCCAAATATGCCAATCTGGTACCTCCGTGATATAAGCACACATGAATCACAAATTTGTAAAAATAAATTCAGTACAGCACGAACATAAATTGGAGCATGCATATGTAAGATCAGATTCACATTATAATGTATGTGCCACACAGATAAAAAATAAAATGAACTTTCTTTGAAGTCAAAAAAAATAAAATAAAAATAAAAAAATAAAGGTTAGCAACCTACATGCATAGCCAATGGATTTTATAGTCTCAATCATGGGCTATTTCGATAATATTTTAATTTCTAAAGCTTGGTTTATCTCCATTAGAAGTTACCAAGGTGGTTGCAGGTTACATCCCTATATTGAAGCCTCTACTCTGCACTTTAGTAACATATTGTCTTGGAAGGACCGTTGTGTTTTTTGCCTTATAACAACAGGATACTTCAGTTATAAACTGTTAATCATGAGTGTGACACCTTAAAACAGTGGAAATAGCAACAGGTTCAATGTTCGTATATGAATATATCGCCAAAAAGATAGCTTTAAAATGCAAAGAACAACTAACCATATTAAATCTCTATGGAGGATGTCCTTCAACACTAAAGCTAAATTATGCTGGTATGAGTGTTCACCTAATACCATTACATTGGGATATTCCTGAAAAAACATGAAGGCAAAATTGATTATGAAATAAATAGTTTCTTATAACACTTATCTTAAGTGTGAATCGCCGTAAAATTCAATTGTGTACTTTCAAATCCATTCAAATTGCGGGAAAATTTGATATAAATAGCTTGAAATTTGAGGACATAAAGATGATAAACTATGGTGCTCTTAGAGCTATGGTTTCATGAAAGTAAACCTATGATGTTTGAATAATATAATCTATGTGGATGGAGAATTTCAGTTGATATCAAAATATGAAATATTGATCCCCGTATTTTGATGCCTAATTTACTTAAACGGTATGTGGTCCTAATTTGTAAATGGATAAGTAATCGCATCTTTCATCTAAGCATAGATTTTATGGTGGCATAATAAAAGAAACTTTTTGATATATATTTGGTGAGCTAAACCATGAAAGTTTACGATATAAACTAACAATGCGAACTAAAAAACCAGTCAAGAAAACTAGTTAATCATCTGACTGCATATCAGTACGTTGATATCCAACTGGAGAATACTCATCTCTAAGATCATTCAATTATGCATCATGCACAACAAAAACATCACAAAATATGATTGCGATGAAGAGTTAACATACACTAACAAATTTACCAGTCAAAATGATAAGTGACCATTTAAATTATTAGCTTAACAGATAAGGGTCCCATGAATATTTACACATAGAGTAAGAAAAAGAAAAAAACATACAGACCGTTTGACATTCTACTATGTACCATTACAAAATGGGGGAGAATGCAAATTCTTGTTTAGTTTTTTTGTGTTGGAAGGAAAATAAAATTATGTTTTACTTTATAGTGTCCAATTTATTTTGATTTTGATATATTTTTCTCGATCAGAAATAAAAATGTAATCATAAAAAGCAATTAGGTTTGCAATCATCTGACAGATGACCGTCAGAAAGACTAACCTCGACTAACCACTATACCAAAATAACGTTAGAAAGATTGACGGGGAAAAAGATGAAACTGCAGAGGCATAAGCAGACAATAGAAATTGGAGATATCTAACAGCAACGATGGGCTGAGGGCCACCATCCTCCTCTTCGAAGTTGAACTCAACGTATTTCATGGCAAACGAAAATTAGGATTAGTTGCTAAGGGGTTTCGAGGAAAGAAAATGAGACATAGTAGCGTGGCGAATGAGTTTCAGAACACAATTGTCAAAATCTTTTCGATTTTGCTGAAAGGTGGAGGGTGCGATCTTGTTTATACTATATTATAATTAGTAAAGCTCAACCGTCTCTCTTGGGAAGAATTCTTTCGTTTTCTTACGGAACTTTATTGTCTCTCCCTTTCTAAGAATGGTCAAAAAGAAAGGGAGAGATAAAGTTCCGTAAGGAAACGAAAGAATACGGGTGTGATCTTGTTTATACTATATTATAATTAGTAAAGCTCAACCGTCTCTCTCGGGAAGCATTCTTTCGTTTTCTTACGGAACTTTGTCTCTCCCTTTCTAAGAATGGTAAAAAAGAATGGGAAATATAAAGTTCCGTAAGAAAACGAAAGAATACCGGTGCGATCTTGTTTATACTATATTATAATTAGTAAAGCTCAGCCGTCTCTCTCTGGAAGAATTCTTTCGTTTTCTTACGGAACTTTGTCTCTCCTTTTCTAAGAATGGTCAAAAAGAAAGGGAGAGATAAAGTTCCGTAAGAAAACGAAAGAATTCTTCCTGAGAGAGACGTTTGAGCTTTACTTAATCTAAGAATGCTTGTGAGCCTCTCAAACTAAACTCACTAATTATAATGTAGTATAGATATAGATACTTGGTTAATTTAATAAGCCTATTAATTAATTTGTTTAGATTGTTATTAAACTTATCTAATTTATAATACTTTGTTAACATTTAAGTCTTTCACCTGAGGCCAACCCTACACATGCATTGTTATCAAATTAGATATTGAAGTGTAAAGGGTAACATCTGGTTGAAAATATAATTCCATTTAAGACAATCCGTCCTTTAAATATTAATTTCTTGTTCGAAAAATAACGAGAAGCGTGCAGATCATAGATTCAACCCAAAAAGAATTTTCAATGTAAACATGTAATTGCTTTATAAATTATTATCTTTGAACAAAACTAATAGATGTATGCATGCAGTAATACCCCCTCAAAATATGTGAACATATCAAAACCTAATCTGCTCACATAATATCACAGGTTTCCTAGTGTTTCACATGTGCTTGACTTCAATCATTGATTTATATGTACCATATAAAATTAATAAATGCCTATTGATCCTTCTAAATGTCATGTAACATCCGTATAATTCACAAATATAGACTAAATAAAGCAATTCAGATTGATGAGAACATGGAGTTTCTTTTTTCTCACAAACATCAAACTAGTACAAATAAGAAATGCAATTTTAGCCACATTACAGATAGCATATGTAACTATGTTAACGTTTAAATTATTATATGCCAAATATTGAACAGAATCATGAAAAGTTTGCATTTTTATCTTCAAACATTTTCCTCCCTTATTAGCTTTCTTAGCAACTGCAGCTGCTCTTTCATTACCCAGTTTTTGTCGCTGCAGAAACAATATTAGTACAACATAAAATGTTAATACAGATTGAAAGAGAAAATATCATCTTACAAAATCTTCAAGCAATGATGTAAATAAGTACTTACTAGTTTCGGTGATGTAACTAACATAAATAAAAGATAATATTCAAAGAAGAAAAAATAAAATGTATTATTATTTAATACAGAAGTACTATTATAATGCAAAACATGCATTTTCTCAAACTATAGATTACCTTATATAGCAATTTAGAGATCCTCTGATGTTTTGCTTGAATTCCTCATGCACAATTCTTTTCAAATGAAAGGAGTGCATCCTCAAGTAATCTCAATGAGCGTTAATAACTAAATAAAAAGATCTCAATATTCGACGACTGCAGATAAGAACTATGAAAAAGCGTACTTTGTCATCAGATATTAACAGCTTATTTGATGAGTACTTGTAAGCAACTAAACAGTTGCAAAACATACATGTAAAAGGGCAACTTAAACAATAGCTGACCATACATGCTTCTTGCTTGGCTAAACCATTAAATATTACTACAGCTGATTATGGCAAGGTAACTGGATGAAAAGATGAAATGATAAATCTTGATTGGTTTGCCACATAAAGCATATATACTCACTACTTTTAGGATGACACTTGTGACAAAGAAGGTTTAACAGACAAATAAAACTTATGTGGCTTATTTGGTAAATTTAATGATGATATTTCTGGGGAGGGGTTGCTAGGAGAGTAGCTTATTTTCTGGTGAGGATGTAGGTTTAGCTAGTGCAATGAATAATTAATTAAGTGGCTAGTTGTCCAGTAGCAGGCGAAGTTTCTTGTGGTCAATGCTAACGTGAGGGGAGTGTAGTGCCAGATGAACAGGATGGGTACAAAATTGCTGGAACACCCGAAAATACAAATTCGTGCTGAATGGCAGTCAACGTTTATACAGCATATTGGCTAATAATTGCACTGGAGAGAGAATATTTCAGTAAAAAGACAAATATACCCCTCTGAATTCAACGTGCGTGGTATATTTCGGATGAAATCATCTGGGTATTCTAGCAAGACTCGTCATCCGGGGAAAAAAGGACAAGGGTGTCTGTAAAATGTATTAAATAAATAAAGTAGATGACAAAGTCGGCAGCTAACAGGATTATAACTAGAGCTTTCAATGAATATCCGGAAAATCCGATATCCGTCTGCATCCATATCCGAAAATACGAAATATATCTGTTATCCGATATGTGGATACGGATATCTAATATTCACTACAAGGCACAGAGTAAATTGCGACGGTAAAAACCGTTGGCGGCCGTCGCTATTTAAGTCGTCTCCAACAAAAATAGCAACGGGTTGAACGACGGCTCCGTCGCTCATTTAGCAACGGCTTGCAATGGTTAGTTGCCACATGTCACCTTACATGGCGAATAATTTCTTTTACCGGGAAACCGTTGTAAATCGTCGCAAAGCCGTTATAAAATTGACGTTACAGGCCGTCGCTAACCGTCGTTATATAATGACCAACAGGCCATCGCTAGCCGTTGCAAATATGAAGCAAATTTTTTACACTGCACAACAATTCCTTTCCATCAAAGCACATCACTATCATCTCATCTCATCAATTCACTATTAATTCACCAGTACTCGTCCACAATCAATTCAATTCACCAATATCATCTCATCAAATCACCAATACTCATCAATAATCAATTCACCAAGTAACAAAACAAAATTATAAACACTATACATATCAAAACACATCATACCATCATCAAATACCGTCATACATATCAAAACACATCATACAATCGTCAAATACCATCGTACAAATCAAAATACAACATACCATAGTCAATAACATCATACGTGCATCTAGAATATAAAAAACCAAATATATGTACATACCAGAGCATAAACCAAGAAATGAGCACCAACACTAATGTTCCTCGTCTTCCTCATCGTCATCATCGTCGTCTTCTTCTTCTTCCCCTCGATACACAGTAGCGTTAGAGTTTATGCCCTAGAGGCAATTCATTTGATGAGATTGATAACACTGTTGATGTTATTGTTTTATTTGGAATAAAATAATATTCTATTATATTATATTTACTGCGTAATATAAATATTAATATAATAGAAGTCCTCAGAATTGTAAGATGGAATTATATAGTTTGAGTAAGACTTGAATTTGAGATTATATAATATGATAAGTATTATAATTCTTAAATGTCCCCTAGTCAAGTTTTATTTTTTTATATAGGACAATAATAAAGCGTTGAGACTAGTATATTGATTGACTGATGATCATATCTCATTGATCATTAATATACGTGATGTTAAAGTCAAGATATAAATACGTATTGGAGAATAGCGTATTGGGCTGACCCACCGTGAGATAACTACATGGAATATAATCAACAGTATCATAAGTTGTTCTCATAATGACAGTGATGTAATGGTCCTCAGACCTGAAATCATTATAATTTTATTCGAGGATATTTGTATTTTGATATCATATAAAGTTATTTCGTAACAGAGTAATGATAACGGTGATTATTGGATACATCTCGAATTGAATGAAAATTATGAATGATCTAAAAGGAATTTAACCCTACGATATATTCGTAGTGATATCCATAGGCCTCTTGATTGAGTGAACTGTGAAATGCATGGTCGTGCACAAATATTGATTTGTTTTAAACAGTCTACTCATCGATCAAGAAAAACGGATTAAATTATAACGAGGATGATACGATCCATGCCTCTTGTTTAATCCTGGATATATTGGTTAAAAGGATTATACTACATTGATACACTAGTCACGGAAAGGTTATATCGAATCGTTGATCTTATTATAACTTTGGTAGCAGCGACGTATTGCTAGATACCAATCACTGTATATGATTTTAAATACGATTTAAAATCATTGCCAACGTTGTAATAACCTATAGGGCCACATGCTTAGAACATTGTACGGGGAACACTGTTTTGATTTTGGATAAAATAAAATATCAACCGTTGATATTTGTGGTTGAAAGAGTTTAAAGAATTGTTCCGTGTTTCATGTACACGTGTATTGATTAAAAGGGGGTCTACACCTTTTATAACACATGGTATTGAATATATTTTTTAACCGACATTTTTTTCAGAAATAACAAAACCCTAGATCAAAACAAGAATGGCGGCTAGCAGCGCTGAGCTCTCCTTTCTTCTCCGATCTGTTCGACGATTGAAGATGGTGTTCGCATGGATAACTATGGAGGCTTGGGCGTTTTCGTCATGGTTTGATTCGATCCAGCTTTCGGCGAGATTCTACAATTGAATAAAAATTGGGGTTAATCGATTTCCTAAAACCTAAGGTACGATTTTAATTTGATCTGTTATTTTCGTACAAGATCCTTTTAGGGTTTAGTTTTTGCCTGCTAAATTATCTTGAAACCCTAAATTGTAACCAACAATGGTATCAGAGCAATAGGTTATATGAGATATAATAGATTGAACTCAAATTGTTGTTATTTTGCTCCTGTTTGAATTGTTGTATATGTGAAAGTTTCATAACCAAGTCTGAAATGTTCAAATTGATTTTGATGTATGGTTTGATTTTGAAATTAAAGTTGTTTAATTTAAAATACGAATTAATATCATTTATTGATTCTGTTTACGAATTTGAGATAATCAGATCTGAGACGACCCCAAACCCCGTACTAACGGCGGCAAGGGTTATCTTTGGAATATAACACAGAAACAGATAATAGCAGAACAGAACTAAATAAATACACAAGATAATGAACAATAGAATATACTGGATAAACGAAATCATCAGAGTTACACAGTATACAGGATTTTACTTAGTACAAATATAGTTCAACTATACGTATATGTCAACAGCGGATAAACAAACATAATGTACAATAGGAGCTGAACAGCATAAAAAGAGATAAATGATAGAATCCATCTTCAGCTCCAGCTATCCAGAGAAAGCCAGCTAAACCTGAATACAAGGCTGCCCGTGTAGAAAAAGGGGCACCCGAGTTTGAAAGTGAAACAAACTACGAGTCAGTCATGGGACTGGTATGAGAAATCTTCTCAACACATTTAATATATGGCTAATCACAGGACCACGCCACTTTCGTGGAACGGGTTTACTCCATCGGATTGCCAATGCTTTAAAAACAAATCTTTCTTTTAAACATCGCAATGCTTTTTATAAAATGAAGCCATTATAAAACTTAGTTCCCATCACACAATGCAACGCAAACAGGAGGATAAAGTTTTACCTTATAATGGCCAAAATATGATTGATACGAATAAAACAAAAGCATTTGCTATTATTACTAGTGTTTATATGTTTCAAAAACAATTTGAATCATAACTATCAATCATAGGCGGCATGGGTACCATATATCATGTCGCCATATATATATATATATATATATATATATATATATATATATATACACACAATCAAAACCGCACGATGTCGTATTTGGAAATTGGATTTCCGTCTTGAACCAAGGCAAAAGATAGTCCTTACCGAATTCGAGACGCTCTAGCCCGTGTCTCAGGAACAGCTGCAACTGCCCCTTGGATCGTCAGGGCCGGTCCACCGATGTGGATTATTATGCCAGAACACTACGTCTCCCCGCCCTTTGGGGGCGTAAATGAGCCAACGAATGACTCCATCGGACCTGGATCGTCCGATCAAACCGAGGCGCCTTGCAATAGCAACAACCACATAAGTCAAACTCGTTAGGGCGTGTAAAACCACTGACGCCACTTCTAGCTAGAAAGAAACGCAGACCCTCCCTGATGTCCTCTCCCGTTTCTGGTTCATACCGGGGTGTGAGGCTCGCAATTTTATGTTATACACAAAGCTACGCCACACAGGCGGGGCTTTGATCATCACCACAAGACTTTGCTTTTCAACAGAAGCCCTGATCATTTGCCACTTAGGCATGCCACACTAGCAATTCATGCCATGCGACTGATGTCCATCGATATACAACCTCTGAGCTCGTGCGTTTCAGAGAAGGGCGTTAAGCAAAAGAATAAATTCTCCATCGCCAAACAGATGTATATTTAATAGAGATCAATCAACACAGAATAAAATCTAATGTCAGACACACAGTCCATTTACAAGTTCGTTCTGGGTGTGAACGAAACCGGAGGCACTATATACCTCGCAAACCCATCGATCACCACGTACGTCTGGATGATCACCACTCATTATCCATATTTGGGGATGCCTCCCAATCAGGACCTCGGTTACCATCCAAACGAGGTGAAGATCTCCGGTCTTCGACCATCGTCTTCATCTTCGATTTCTTATCGTCGATTCAGTTATTCAGAATGGGATAAACCCGGTCTTTCTGAGCAACTCGCGTATATAATAAATAAGTGCAACACTAACATACACACGCATCGTTTCAATTCATTAGTCACTAACCGTCAATCAGTAAGAGAACGATTTCCCAAATATTAACCCCGAAGGCCGAAACCAACATCAGATCAATATCCGAGAAACCATTCGACTTAGCAACCTTTAGTTAATTTCTAAATCACATCCATATCGTTTATAATATTTTATAACGATTTACCACTATTTTTATTTATTTTTAAAATAGCCAATTTATTTAAAACGACGCTTCGGGCCATAACGCGATCGTGGCGCTGTTTTTCTTCAGATTTGATTTACACATATCTGAAAATCTAACCGTTGGATCTTCACAAAATTTACATCATTAGAAAGATCTTTTCAAAACGAATACAACGGTTCCAGTTTCGGGAAAATCCGACGGTCAGATCTCTCAGTATAATCGTTTGAAGTTTCGATTTCAAAATACGAAATACAGCGTCGTTATTCGATTAAATATAATTATATTTATATATTCATATATATATATATATATATATATAATCGATTCTGGCGCTGTTTTTCTTCAGATTTGAATTAAACATTCCAGACAATCAAACCGTTGGATTTTTACAAAGTTGGTGCCGTTGGAAAGATTATTCCAAAGCGAACCCAACGGCTGCGATTTCAGGAAAATTCGATGGTCGGATCTCCCGGTATAATCGTTTGAAATCACGGTTTCAAAATACAAACTGCAGCGTCGTTATTCGATATATTTTAACTCTATTTCTATATATATATATATATATATATATATATATATATATCGATTCTTCGATTTCAAAGCTATATTCTTTTCATACATTTGATAAAAATGATATTTTTATCTAAATGTCTTCTATTTCAACACTTCACTATATTTAGCATCATGTATATAATAAAAATGTGATTTTTATAGTAAAACAATTCTTTTCAAAACACTATTATTTTATATAGTTTATATAGGTAATAAAAATAGGATTTTTATTATAAAACAATTTATTTCAAAACATGAATACCATTCAACACATGAATTTCTATTCAACGAATGAATATCGATTTAACACATGAAGGTTTTCTATAGTTTATATATATAGATAAAAGTGTGATTTTTGTATTTAAAACACGAACACCATTCAACACATGAGTTTCTATTGAACGAATGAATATCGATTCAACACATGAAGGTTTTCTATAGTTTATATATATAGATAAAAATGTTATTTTTATATTTAAAACACGAACACCATTCAACACATGAATTTCTATTTAACGAATGACTATCGATTCAACACATGAAGGTTTTCTATAGTTTATATATATAGATAAAAGTGTGATTTTTATATTTAAAACACGAACACCATTCAACACATGAATTTCTATTCAACGAATGAATATCGATCCAACACATGAAGGTTTTCTATAGTTTATATATATAGATAAAAGTGTGATTTATATATTTAAAACACGAATACCATTCAACACATGAATTTCTATTCAACGAATGAATATCGATTCAACAAATGAAGGTTTTCTATAGTTTATATATATAGATAAAAATGTGATTTTTATATTTAAAACACGAACACCATTCAACACATGAATTTCTATTCAACGAATGAATTTCAATTCAACACATGAAGGTTTTCTATTCAACGAATAAATATAGTTTCAGCAAACGAAAATAATTCAAACACATGAATATTATTCAAAATTTCGGCAGCATAACGGCAGGGTAGTTAAAACCGGGACCTTCCCTAGTATGGCTCCTCGCTCTACCTTAAAACCTCGCGGTTTTTGACAATGGGGATCATGCATCTAGTTCGCATGCAGGCGGCATGTATATATTTATTTCATTTCCACAAACTAATCCTATGTGGTTTCAACCAAATATTTCTCCACCACAAATGGGTATTTTTCAACCACAATCAATCAATATCAACCACAAACAATTTCAATCAACCATTCGCTATCAATCAATTTTCACACCAATCACAACCAATAAATATCATTCATGGTTTGTGGACGAGGGGCGTGTGTATATATATATATATATATATATATATATATATATATATATGTGTGTGTGTGTGTGTGTGTGTGTGTGTGTGTATAGCAATTCACTTCTATTTCAACACATATGTAATTTTTACAACGCATATATAACTTATACATCGAACGTACAACTTATACAACGCTTATACAAGAGGTGTACAACGCTTATATAACTCATACATCGACTACATATTTTATACATCGTCGTTTTCCATATCGTTTATAAATTAGAAATCTCACATTGGGTTCCACTCCACCAAAAATAGCAGAAGGCTCAGAAAAGTATGCGGTCTCTTCTAAAATGTAGAAGACGTCCACACGGTCATGATGTTTCCTGTTTCATCGAATTTCGTCAAGAAACGAAAAAGATATGATTTTTCAAAGTTCAAATGTAATTAAAAGACCCATCTTTCACGATGGTTCAAAACTAGATTTTAATCTTTCGATCAAACCGTTGCGCGATAGGAGAATCAACTAACACAGCGTCGAAGAGTTTCAAACCACCTTCCCGGCGCCGGTGGTTTCACTCCGTTCGGTGGTGCCCTGAAGTCTCGGCGGCGCTCCAAAGTCGTTGACTTTGAGGACCCGTATCTCCCTCCACACTTGATGATAACTAGCAAACCTTAGATGGATTTAAAGAGGAGACGAAGAGCTTTGAAATGAATCAAGAATCACTCGATTTCATTGTGAAACGTGGGAGAAATCGAAGAGAGAAGGTGGCGACATCATTTCCGTCGTGCGCAGTATACATCAGGGAGAGAGAAGATGGTCACTGGCCAATGAGAGATTTTCTTTATATTTATATTTTTTTAAATGTTGAAAATACCCCCTTTCCCACACGAACGCCAATTCAAACCGAACGACTGTCGTCCCTAGCGTTTTACCCCCATTCCGAACAAAATGGGATATGTTTCGTAGGCCCATTCGACTATTTCAGTCAGTTTTTCTTCAAATTAAAATATATAACATTCAATATTCAATTTGAACGTACATTTCAATTTTCCAGGGCCACAAACTGATTCGAAAAATTCCAGAAAAATAAATCTAGCTATGTTTTGGTGATACGGTCCCAACAAAACTAGTTTCATCAAATTCTGAGACCGTTTACAAAAAGGCCCATTTCTGGTCGATCCAATTTAACTGTAATTGACCAAAACACGTTTTCCTTTGCCACGCTCACATACTAGCTTCAAAAATTATGAAATTTGAAACCTAGTAATAACTTCACATCCCGGATCCAATAAAAGTGGTTTCGCCGAATTCCGAGGTCGTATGCAAAATGGCCAATTTCACGGGCTATATAAATTCCATAGCGACCCTTCTGAAAATTCGTTTGGCCATAACTTTTTCTTTCCGCTATGAAAATTCGATTTTTCAGATTCGTTAGAAAGATGTTCACTAACAGATTTAAATATTTTTGGTTTCACTCAAATCCGTTTTGTTTTGCACCCGGTACAGTCCGACAAAGTTTGAATTCAATTTTTGAAACTGTAGCACCATTTCAGGCCTTGTTTATTACTAAAATTAATTATATTCGTTTTCAATTGTCGATTCAAACTCCTTTTTCATTACTATTATTTAAAATATTTATTTTAAGTATTTAAAATCCATTATTTTAGCCAATTTAAAAAATTTAAATTGGTTCAGATTTTCCGGGTCGTTACAAGATCATGAAAAATGGATTTAATCTAAAAGATTGCAATGATCTGTTTATATGAATAAACAGTATCGATCTTAAAATCAAATTTGTTTAATTGATAATTAAACAATATTGATCTGTTTATATGGATTTGTATAGTAATTTATTTGGAAATTTGTTAAATCATTTTTTTGGATTTATTAGAAACCCCGGAATTTTAATTAACAAATCAATAAGGTTACTTTTCAAATTAGTTTTGATTTTCTGAAATCAAATTTAAAATTGAAAGTTTGTTAAGACAAATTCTATGATTTGTTTTATACATGAATATGACAGTTGTATATTCTATATACATGTAAGTTAGCACCCTATTGTTTTAAGTCTGTGATTAAAAATTGGTTTTTCACACATACCTATTGCTGCAAGAGTGTGTGTGTGTGTATATATATGTATATATATATATGTATGCATAAATATATGTATTCACATATGCTTAATCAAGTAAAACCTGTTTGGTTAATATATGTATGACTTAAGTTATCTACAACTGTTAGTGTTATGAAACACTTATTTATTTAATTTTGGATGAGTATATATATGATATACATATGTATTGATTAACTATTACCACTGTTTGTGTTAATATACTTTCATACATATTTGTTTTGAACTAATATGATACTGTTAGACAGTAACTAGAGGTATTGAAAATCTATGATTTTGAATTAATGTATCATCTGTTCAAAATCTAAAACTGATTATATGTATATTAATTTATAATAAATCATACTGGATAGACTGCCAGATCCTATATGTTATTAAATCTTCCGTGCATATATGTTACATTAACTGTGAACATAATTCAACATGTTTTGAATTAAAATCATTCTTTGTTGGACAGTGAATGGATGATGCTATCCTTTCTCATGAATTAATCTTGGATTTAATTCCTATGTTGAATTCTTTTGACATATAAGCATAGTGCTTATTATGTTGTACAAAATGTTTGAAACTAAAATTCAATCTGGCTTTGTTATTTGCAATTTGATTCAATCTTTAACATTGCTAAAATCTTATATTGATAAGCAGGGTGTTTTAAATCAATTTATAATGTGTAAAATGTGTTTACATATTAACCTGCATCAGTTCAGGCTTGATTTAATTACTTTCTATTATAACATGATTACACTGCTGATCAAATGTTGGTTCAGTACTATGATATTGTTTGGAAGATCATGAATACATGAACCTGTTCTGTATTCAATGACTCACATCTTTAATATTTCATTGATGACCATTATTACTTGAGTTATTTTGAATCTCGACACTATATCAATTTATTTCAATGAATTGTAAACTGATCTGTTAACTTTGTTTGTTATGCTTAGCTAAAAGGTTGTGGAAATCATTTTGAATGATTTTGAACCTGATTGGTGAATTTTGATTATTGTGCTAAGTTTAAAAGGTTATACACATGACTGAAATCCCTTGTAATTTTTTTTATATTCAATTACATATATATATGATATATATGTACATATATTAAGTATCTAAGTTATTATTGGCATATATATATATATATATATAAATACCTCCTATGATAATCCAATGATATATATTGATATATGAACTGTGTACATGTGATTTACAGAAAATTACGCACCCTGATTGTGTAAATTTTGAAATGCATTATATATATAATATAATGCAAACATGTTTTGGTCACGGGTCAACACTTATAGAAGCAAATATATTTATGTACTGATTCATGATTAGTTACAGTTTGTTTTGCAATTTATGTCCCTTTTATAAACATATTAGTTATATGATATTAAGTGCAAACTGTTTGCATACTTTTATACGTGTACATTATATGTTTCAAAACTTTCATTTAAATAGCACATAGACTTTGAGAAATCCTTATATGTTTAGTCACATACAGGTTATACTAGCAACTATAATCTTAGTCTTTTTGCTAGAAAAGCGAAGTTTGACTCGGTTATTTCATGGGATAATGTAATTTTAATCTATGGATAAATACACTGTAATGCTAAAAGTAATTAATAGTTAATATAGTTATGACTTGCGAGTGCTTTCAAACAGGCTATATGTCAGTATAATTACAAACTTGTCTGTCTAACAAATCTTGATGCTTGATATTAATCACCAAGCTATTGACATAAGAAAGGACTTAAACACTATTTACTGCTGAATGTATCTTCTGAATCATGCACTATTACACACCTATATATAACATGGATAGGTAATATTTCTTATATATGTCTACATTCCTGTATTTAGATACAGTAAAACTTTATAAAATGGCTCATATATTTTGTATAATGACATATGACACCATTGGTGAATATGACTCCTAAAAACTGTATTTGTATATGCAGATACATTATTAAGATTGAACATTGTTATATAAATATGTGTGTGTATATATATATGATATATATGATATATATATATATGTATAATTGTAACACCCCACCTCCGCTAGGGTCACTCACAAAGGGAATGCACTAGCTTTGGTGGAGCATTATCTAGGTGAACATACACAGAAATATTACAAGACAGAACATATAAAACAGCGGAAGAAGAACTAAAATTCATTGCTTTAAAATCTAGAAAGGTCTAAAGCCTTTTACATCAAAATGTTATTAAATCCATTACATCGAAATCTGTCTTGCAATAGTAAAGAAGCATAAAACCATAGTCATAAATCATTCCCCAAGTAAAACAGCAAAGCAAGCCATAGCCAAGAGAAATCCAAGCAGTACATGAAAGAGCCTTGGAGCTTGGTAAGATCCGAACTAAACTGTATTCCCACCCTGCGAACCTGGGGGGGAAACGAAAGAAAAAGAGGCAAAACAAACCGGGTCAGTCATAAAGACTGAGCAAGTCCAAGTAGCTTTCAGCATAAAAATAGGTGAAGATAATATGACATGAATAAACTGAAAGTAAACATAAGCATGATGACAAGGTAAGCTACAGGCACGATGAATCAAATATAACATTGCAAGGTTTATATTAAGTATAACATCGCAAGATTTCTAAGCGTCACCATTCCACTATTTTCTTTGATTTCTTATATTCACTGCACCAACTGTACTAGTATCTCAACCCATATCATCCTTTCAATGTATATGTACAGTCCCTTGCCGTATATCGTACGGGTTTCATCATGTAATAACCCAGAAAATGTGAACCAATTTAAAATTTTTAAAATTGGTTATTACCGAAGAATTCGAATAATTGAAATAGCATATTTCAATAAAATAAAGAATTGGGGCTAGTATTGCAGTTTGAAATTTTGAATACAAACTTTGTCTGACTGTACCGGGTGGAAATTGTAACGGATTTTAGCGAAACTGAAAATATTTAAATCTGTTTATGAATACCTTTCTAACGAATCTAAAAACTCAAAGTTTCATAACGGGAATCAAAAGTTATGGCCGAATGAATTTTCAGAAGGGTCGTTATATAGCATATATAGCCCTTGAAAATTGATATTTTGCATACGACCTCGGAATTCGACGAAACCACTTTTATTGGGTCCGGAATGTCAAATTATTGCTAATTTTCAAATTTCATAATTTTTGAAGCTAGTATGTGAGCGGGGCAAAAGAAAATGTGATTGGTCAGTTCCTGTTAAAATGGGTCGACCTAAAAATGGCCATTTTTCAAACGAGCTCAGAATTCGACGAAACAGGTTTTGTTAGGACCGTATCGTCAAAAC
Source organism: Allium sativum (assembly GCA_030737875.1). Classification (NCBI taxonomy): domain Eukaryota; kingdom Viridiplantae; phylum Streptophyta; class Magnoliopsida; order Asparagales; family Amaryllidaceae; genus Allium; species Allium sativum. The sequence continues at coordinate 44,894,194 of CM060913.1, forward strand.
AAAGCTAGATTTATTTTTCTGGAATTTTTCGATTCAGTTTGTGGCCCTGGCAAATTGAAATGTACGTTCAAATTAAATATTGAATGTTTTATATTTTAATTTGAAAAATAACTGACCGTAACAGTCGAATTGGCCAACGAAACATATCCCATTGTGTCCGGAATGGGGTTATTTAGCTAGGGGCGACAGTCGTTGGGTTTGATTTCGAGTTCGTTTGTAAAAACACTATTTAAAATCTCCTATAAAGCCTTGACCAATAGAATTTTTCCTTTCAAAAAAAAAAAACTACGGAACCCTAGCCGCCACCCTGCTCTGGACGATCCAGGTTGCTCGAAACTTCCCCTCGATTTTCCCGTCGCCACAGGCGAAGCTAGGCCGCGCCACCACCCAAGTTCGACGGCCCTTCCTCCCCTCTCCAAATCCGACCAAACCCCACCCTCACCCATCGCCTGTATCGCCTGAACCTCCCCCACGAAGTTGACGTCTTTCCGACGCCGTCCAGCCTTCCTCCGGCCACCGAACTGACCCCACTCCTAGGCGCAGGCACACCTCTCCAAGCCCGAGGGCGTGGCACTACCTGATCGAAGCAACGATCTACGGATTTCACGAATTTTGCAAACCTAATTTTGAATCTTCAAATAAAGGTACGACCTTGTTTTTCTGAGTTGAAAAATAACACTTTTAAGTGTTGCAAAACTTTGAAAAATTATATCTTTTTCGTTCGTTAACGAAATTCGATGAAACAGGAGACACCGTGACCGCAAGGAGGCTCTCTACCCTCTAGAAGAAGCCGCAGATTTTTCTGATCTTCCTATGATTTTTAGCACTGCAAACACCAATGTGAGGAATCTAAACTAAATTGTGTGAATGGAATCGCGTTGTATAAATTATATAAGCGAAGTGTAAATTATATACGCATTGTATACCTCATGTACATGTGTTGAATAAGTTATATTAGCGATGTATAAATTATACAAGCGTTGTATGAAACATATATGCTTTGAATTGTGATGAAATGCAAGTGAATTATAGAAATATTATATATATATATATACTCCCCTCGTCCACAGACCATGGACGATATTTATTGCTTGTGATTGACGTGATATTATATGGTATGACGAATGGTTGGAAATAATTGTTTGTGGTTGATATTGTGGTTGAAAAATACCTTTGTGGTTGAAAAATACCCTCTTGTGGTTGAAACAAATTAGAATAGGATTGTGGAATTGAAAATAAAACATGCCGCCTGCGTGCGAACTAGATGCATGATCCCCATTGTCAAAAACCGCGAGGTTTTAAGGTAGAGCGAGGAGCCGTACTAGGGACGGTCCCGGTTTTAACTACCCTGCTGTTATGCTGCCGAAATTTTCTAAAATGTACATGTGTTAGAATAATTTTCATTCGTTGAAATAAATTACATATGTTGAAATATATATTCATGTGTTGAGTTGCAATTCATTCGTTGAGTTGAAATTCATGTGTTGAATATTATTTGAATTTAAACAAATAGCTTTAGCGATAAAAATCACATTTTTATATATATTCAAACTATAGCAAATATTCATGTGTTGAATTGAAATTCGTTCGTCGAGTTGAGATTCATGTGTTGAATGTTATCGTATTTTAAAATAAAATGAATAGACAATAAAAACTACATTTTTATTGTGAATATGAAGTGTTAAAAACATTCACGTGTTGAATAAATATTTTTGATGATAAAAATATTTCTTTTATCATGTATACGCTTTGATAAAAATACGCATGTGTTGAAATAAATAATAGTTCGCTAGAAATATTATTATTAGCTTTGTTCTGCATATATATACATGTGTTGAACAGGGAAAATGGATTAGCTGTAGATTAAAGAAATTATTTGCATGCCCGACAAATAGGTAAGCCTTGATGAGTTGGCTGCGCAATTTTATTTTTATATCAACTCCTGTGAATGCCATTGGATGAGGAGTGCTGGTTATTCTACGTGAAATAATAAATATCGCCATAGGATAGTAACAATTAATTTTGAACTACGTTACATGGCATACTTCTTGACGATAGGCATACTTCATCATATTTCACATAAGCAATTGGAGCTTGTGTGACGAGGTGGAAGATTTACCATACGAGCGAGAGGCTTGTATGGCGATGACTATATACTACAGGTTGAACTGATGACTGATATGGACTATATAAAATATAACGATAAATCGCTAGATTAATAAAAACCCCACACGGGTCTGGAGTTGACAATAATCACGTCTCTCTAGTTATTAGATACGGCACATGGACTATTTATTTCCACACGGAAACGGGGTGACGAGAATTTATTCTCTGGAGTGATTATCTATACATTCTCCCCCGTAAACACCAGAATATATCACTATAAATATGTGGATGCTTTTTAGGATTTATTGGGTACCTAATACGGCCCAATAAATTTCCAAATCCCTCCCCGTACAAAGGAGGTTATGGCGAAATTTTTCGAAATATTATGGCGTTAGTGAAATATTTGAAGTGAAAACGAAGTTGGAAATATAGAATGGACTATAGTTGGAGTTATAGAATGAGCTATATTCATATATATATATATATAATTAAAGGGAATCGAAGCCGTGCAGTTCGTGTTTCAGAATCGTAATTTGAAATGATTAGTACGAGAAATCCGACCATCGGATTTTCCCGAAACCGCAACCACTGGGTTCGCCTTGGAAATATCTTCCCAACGGCACCAACCTTGTAAAAATCCAACGGTTGGGTTGTCCGGAATGTTTAATTCAAATCTGAAGGAAAACAGCACCAGAATCGTTTATATTTATATATAAATATAAATATAATTAAATTAAATCGAATAACGACGCTGCAGTTCGAATTTTGAAACCGTAACTTCAAACGACTAGTGTGGAAGATCCGACCATCGGATTTTCACGAAACTGGAACCGTTGGGTTCGCTTTGGGAATATCTTCCCACTGATATAGACTTTGTAGAAATCCAACGGTTAGATTTTCCGATATGTGTAAGACAAATTAGGGGAAAAACAGCGCCAGTGGCACGGCACGACCTGAAACGTCGTTTAATTAAGTATGGTTAAATAAATAAAAATGGCAAAAAATCGTTATAAAATATTATAAGCAACATAGATTGGAAATAAACTAATTTGGCTTGAATTGTTTGATATTTGATGGTTGTATGTGTTTGACACGAAAATGATCCTAAAGAACTGAAATATGGATGTCGAATAATATAACCATGGAAAGAATCGATTTAAATTCTAATTACGCGAATTATTTGAAAAGGCCGAGCAAATAATTTATCGAGCGATTCGAATTGGAAAATACAAGGACGATTCAAGACCGACGATCTTGGTATCGGTTGGATGGGCGCTTCTGAGGTTCCTGACCGGAGTAGCTACCGTGAAGGAACGGAAGTAGTAGCCGTCTGAACGTATGTGTTGATTGTACGGATATACGAGGAATTTGACGCCTCCGGTTTCGTTCAGACCCAGAACGGACTTGTAAGTGGACTGTGTGTCTGACATTGGATTTTGTTCTGTACTGATTGATCTCTGTTAAATATATATCTGTTTGGCGGCGGAGAATTTATTCTTTTGCTTAACGCCCTTCTCTGAGACATACGAGCTCAGAGATTATAGATCGATGGAAATCAATCATATGGAGTGGACTGCCTATGTGGTATGCCAAGATGTTGTGATCAAGGCTTCTGTTGCAAAGCAAAGTCTTGTGGATGATGATCAAAGCACAGTCTACGTGGCCTGGCTTTGTGTATAGCGTGGATTCGCGAGCCTCACACCTCGGTATGAGTTAAAAACGGGATACGGACCGCTGGGAGAGCACGACGTTTCTTTCTAGCTATGGTGGTGTCAATGACTTACCAGCCCTGACATTTATATCTATTTTTCACCTATGTGGTTGTTGGAATGTGAGGCGCCTCGATTATAGATCTGTAAGGACCGGGAAACGTGTGTTTAGGCATAATTAATCCTCAAACGTAAGAGAGGACCGGCCCAGCCGATCCAGGGTTGCCCAGAGTGTGTAGTCCTGAGGCATTTGCTAGAATGTCTCGAAGCGGAGAGGATCTTGCCCCTTGCCTCGACTCATGACGGAAATCCAATTTCCAATACGAGATAACGGATTCGATTGTAACTTATATATGGCGACATAGTGGCATGGGACGCTCATGTCGCCTATGATTGATATTTATGATGCTATTCATTTTTGAAACATATATGCACTATAATAATATCAAATGATTTTGCTTTACACGTATCAAGCATATTTGGCCATTATAAGGTAAAACTCTATCCTCCGGCTTGTTTTACATTGTATGATGGGACTTGAGTCTTATAATGGCTTCATTCTTTTTAAAAGCATTGCGTTGTTTTAAAAGAATTTACTTTGTTTTAAATGCACTAGCAATCACTGGAGTAAACCCGTTCCGCGAAAGTGGCGTGGTCCTATGATTTGCTTATTACTGTTGTTTAAACTGTTAAATAGATTCCTCATACCAGTCCCCATGACTGACTCGTTGTTTGTTTCACTTTGCAAACGCGGGTGCCCTTATTTCCACACAGGCAGCCTAGTTCATAGGTGACAGGTTGTTTTTGGCTCTGCACTGTTGGATAGAGTGCATTTTGGCTCATGGCGAGGCTGACTTCACAGAGATGACTTTGACATTTTCCGCCATTTTTTTACTTATATTATGATTCCGCCACAGGCGATGCAGACTGCTTTACTTTCAGTATTTATTATCGTATGTATATGTACCACCTTCAGTGATGTAGACTAATACCCTTATTATGTCTCACTGCATGTATGTATTCCGCCTCTGGCGATGATGACTGATCACTTCCCTTTTATTTACTAAGTTATATCCTACGCTGTGCTATTCTGATATTGTTACATGTTGTGATTCCGCTGTCATATCCATGTAAAATCATTCTATTTATTGTTTTTGCTATTATCTGTACTCTGCTATGATGATTAATGTGTTATATTCCAATGATTATCCTTAATACCGCCCCTCGGATTTTGGGATCGTCACAGTTGGTATCAAAGCTTTGGTTAACCTTAGCTCCGGGATCTAACACATTAAACACCTCGTCAGAATAGAATCAGTAGTGTTCTAAGGCGAGTAGCTCATTAGAGGTAGGATTAGCAATGTCCTAGAATGAGCTAAGCAGATTAGCAAAACAATTTGATCAGTACATCATTACCTTTCCTTATGTTCCCCTGCTTTATCATATATGAAAATTATCAAATCTGTGAGCTTGACTCTTTTCTTGCTTATACAGTACTCTCTTTGATGGCTACACGAGCAGCAGTAGCTAGAGGAGGCCGTGGAGGCCGAGCAGGAGTAGCAGGAGGACGGGGGAATATCCCCGTAGTTGAGGGAGGCCCTATTGTTCAGCCACCAGCACCCGAGGACTTTGAGCTAGACAGAGTAGCGAAGAGGTATAGGGACCTGGGGGGAAAACCCTTTTCTGGCACGGGTACAGTGACAGAGGCTATGGCTTGGTTGAAGACCTGTGAAAAGATCTTTGAAGGAATGGGTTTGGGAACCTACAACAAAGCACGACTAGGTATTTGGCTCCTACAGGAGGAAGCAGAGTTGTGGTGGGACGCCATCACCTCAGAAGATGCAGCAGGTACTGTGAGGACCTGGGAGCAATTCAAAACCATGTTCAACGAGATGTTTGTACCTGAACAGGCTTTAGAGAGGACGCGAGAGCAGTTTGCTAATCTCCAGCAAGGAGATCTCTCTATCCAGGATTACCTCAATAAATTCACTCAGTTATCGCGCTATGCTCCAGAGCTTATTATGACTAACAAAGCTAAGAACAAGAGGTTTATATTTGGGCTAAAGCGCAAGTACCATGACAGAGCCATGAGTAACATCAAACTCTCCTTCTTAGAATTGGTAGAAATGGCTTGCAATTATGAAGATATGGATGAAAGACACGCCAACCAAGACCGCGCCAAAAGCCAAGCTGGAAATAAGCGCAAGGCTTCAGCAGATCAGCCAGAGTCTAGCATTACAGCGGCCACTACTCAGAAACCTGGAAAGATACCAAAAGGGAATTGCTACAACTGTGGGAAGCCAGGCCATTTTTCTAATGTGTGCAAAGCCCCGAGGAAGCCAAAGGAAAATCCAGACTCAGCCGAATGCTACAACTGCCATAAGAAAGGGCACTATAGCAGGAACTGTCCTCTGAAGCAGAATGCACAAGTGGCTCATGTGTATGACGGGGAGACCCCGCCAGCTACCACCGATGGATCAGGTAAACCCGACGTCTTAGGAGGTACCCTTACCATTAAAAATATTCCTGTTTCTGTACTTTTTGATACCGGTGCATCATGTAGCTTCATTTCTGGTAACATTGTTCACAAGTTAAAATTGAAACAAAGAAAGTTTAAAGAACCAATTAAAGTTCAAAATCCGATAGGAGGTTCGGTTAGTCTCAGTTCATACTGCAGAGTGCCTATATCTTATTCACGTTACAAGTTTCCCATCCACTTAATCGTGATGGATTTATCTGAATTTGACATTATTCTCGGTTTGGAATGGTTGACAAAATATAAGGCCGAAGTTAGATGTGCCGGAAGAATCGTGAAAGTTAAAACAAAATTTGGGCATATCACTATACCATGCCATGGCTCAGAAATAGATAGAACAGAATTTTGGTCTTCTTTAGAAGTTACTCCCACTTCATTAGAAAAGATACCGATCATTAAAAACTATGCGGATGTGTTTGAAGAAGTAGAAAACTTACCGCCGCAACGAGGAATTGAATTTAGAATATATTTAATTCCTAACGCCCAACCAGTAGTACATCCAATTAGAAGAATGGCCCCGAAAGAAAAAGAAGAGTTAGGTAGTCAAACCCGAGAATTGCTTTGGAAAGGTCTGATAAGACTGAGCTTTTCAGCTTGGGAAGCAGCAGTAGTATTTGTCCCGAAGTCAGACGGTACTCTAAGACTTTGTGTTGATTACCGAGATATCAATAAGCAGACACTGAAGAACAAATATCCCTTGCCACGGATAGATGATCTGTTAGATCAATTAAATGGAGCAACAATATTCTCCAGAATGGACCTAGCTACAGGTTTCCACCAATTACGTATAGCCGAAGACTGTGTTCCTTTGACAACCTTCAGGGGTCCCGATTTATTCTACGAATGGTTAGTAATGTCGTTCGGCTTGTGTAACGCTCCGGTATACTTCGTCGATCTTATGAACAGAGTTTTCCGTGGTGTATTGAATAAATTTGTTCTAGTCTTCATCGAAGACGTTTTAATCTACTCAAAGTCGGAAGGCGAGCATGCAAAACGTTTAGAACAAGTGTTGAAAATTCTAAGGAGAAATGTCTTGAAAGCTAAATTTTCTAAGTGTGTCTTCTGGTAGGATGAAGTTAAGTTCCTATGCCATGTCATATCAAAAGATGGGATTGTTGTAGACCCAAGCAAAATTACAGCGATTCAGAACTGGAAACAGCCTACTACCCCCACAGAAGTTAGAAGTTTCCTTGGATTGGCTAGTTACTATCGGGAATTAGTTCAGGATTTTTCAAAGATATCTGGTGTGTTGACAAAGCTTACAAAGAAGCATGAGAAATTCAAATGGACTCCCGAATGTGAAGAAGCTTTCCAGGAGCTGAAACTGAAGTTGACAACTGCTCCAGTATTGACAATTATAGAAGGCAACCAAGACTTGACTGTATGGACAGATGCTTCTATTAGAGGGCTAGGCGCAGTATTAATGCAAAAAGGCCAAGTGGTCGCTTATGCCAGCCGTCAGCTGAAGCCGCATGAAAGAACCTATGCAACTCATGATCTTGAGTTATTAGCTATCGTGTTTGCTTTGAGAATCTGGAGGCATTATTTATTGGGTGAGAAGTTCGAACTATTCACGGACCATCAATCCTTGAAATATCTATTCACTCAGAAAGACCTAAACTTGAGACAACGGCGTTGGTTAGAATTCCTTGCAGCATACGATTTTGAGATCCTATACACTCCTGGGAAAGCCAATGTTGTCGCAGATGCGCTCAGGAGAAAGAATGAAATCATCGCCAGTTTTATCATTACTTCTTCCTTAGAAGATAAGATTACTATTCTACAGAAAGACGATGAATTTATTAAAAGGATTGGCCAGCGGATCCGAGAAGGAAAACCCTCAGATTTTAGCCTTGATAGCCAAGGAGTCCTAAGATTACGAGGGCGAGTTTGTGTGCCAGGAATTCCTGAGCTCAGAAGGAAGTACTTGATGAATGCCACAAGTCCAAATTAAGTATCCATCCCGGTGTGAGCAAAATGTATAACGATATCAAGCGCACATTCTGGTGGAAGGCGATGAAAAGAGATATTTCAATATATGTTAGCAGATGCTCCACTTGTCAGCTAGTTAAGAGTGATCAACAGAAATTGGCTGGACTATTACAACCCTTAGAAATTCTAGGATGGAAGTGGGAGCAAATTTCGATGGACTTCATTGATGGCTTGCCTCGAACTAAGAAAGGAAACGACAGTATATGGGTAATCGTAGATCGCTTCACGAAGACTGCCCATTTTATACCTGTCTGATCCAATAGAACGGCTCAAAGTTTAACACAGATTTACTTCAAAGAAATATTTAAACTGCAAGGAGTGCTGCTCAATATAGTCAGTGATAGAGACCCCCTATTTACTAGCAAATTCTGGGAAGCATTCCAGACAGAATTAGGAACCAAGTTGAATCTAAGCACCGCTTATCACCCTCAGACAGACGGCCAAACTGAGAGGGTGAATAGAATTCTAGAAAATTTACTACGAGCTTGCGTTATCGATTTTGGAGGATCATGGGAAGATCACTTACATTTAGCCGAATTCTCATATAACAATAGCTATCAAACAAGTCTGGGAATGTCTCCATTTTAAGCATTATACGGTAGACCGTGCAGATCTCCCGCATGTTGGGTAGAACCTGGCAACAGACTTGTGTTAGGGCCCGATATGATTCAAGAAGCATCGGATAAAGTCGATTTCATTAAGAAGCGATTGAAAACCGCACAAAGCCGACAGAAAAGTTATGCTGATGCGAGAAGAAGAGATTTATCATTTGTCGTTGGCGATTATGTTTATTTAAGAGTTTCTCCAATGCGGGGAGTAATCAGATTTGGCAAGACTGGGAAGTTGGCGCTGAGATTTATTGGTCCCTTTCCTATGCTTGAACGGATTGGAACTCTTGCATATAGAGTTTCATTACCTGATTGGTTGCCTGGTGTACATGATGTGTTCCACGTGTCTCAACTCAGAAAACATGTTTATGATCCAGATCTTGTTGTGGAAGAAGTAGTGCAATAGGATATAGACATAACTCCAGAATTAGCGCTCAGAAGAGAGCCATTAAAGATTGTTGGCAAAGAAACTAGAGAGCTAAGGAGCAAAAAGATTCATTTAGTCAAAGTGCAGTGGAGTAGTGATCCTAGAGACTGTACATGGGAGACTGAGGAAAGCATTAAACAAGCCTACCCCAAATACAGAGTGGACATCTCTGACTAACTCCGGTGCAAGGTACCTTTACAATACTTTGCATTTACATTTTGTTTCCTACTTTGCTGTTAATTCCTTTTCGAGGACGAAAAGTTTTGAGTGGGGGAGATTGTAATAACCTAGAAAATGTGAACCAATTTAAAAAATTTAAAATTGGTTATTACCAAAGAATTTGAATAATTGAAACAGCATATTTCAATAAAATAAAGAATTGGGGCTAGTATTGCAGTTTGAAATTTTGAATACAAATTTTGTCTAACTGTACCGGGTGGAAATTGTAATGGATTTTAGCGAAACTGAAAATATTTAAATCTGTTTATGAATACCTTTCTAACGAATATGAAAAATCGAAGTTTCATAACGGTTTTCAAAAGTTATGGCTGAATGAATTTTCAGAAGGATCGCTATATAGCATATATAGCCCTTGAAAATTGATATTTTGCATACGACCTCGGAATTCGATGAAACCACTTTTGTTGGGTCCGAGATGTCAAATTATTGCTAAGTTTCAAATTTCATAATTTTTGAAACTACTATGTGAGCGGGGCGAAAGAAAATGTGATTGGTCAATTCCTGTTAAAATGGGTCGACCTAAAAATGGCCATTTTTCAAACGAGCTCAGAATTCGACGAAACTGGTTTTGTTAGGACCGTATCGTCAAAACAAAGCTAGATTTATTTTTTTGGAATTTTTCGATTCAGTTCGTGGCCCTGGCAAATTGAAATGTACGTTCAAATTAAATATTTAATGTTTTATATTTTAATTTGAAAAATAACCGACCGTAACAGTCGAATTGGCCAACGAAACATATCCCATTGTGTCCGGAATGGGGGTATTTAGCTAGGGGCGACAGTCGTTGGGTTTGATTTCGAGTTCGTTTGTAAAAACACTATTTAAAATCTCCTATAAAGCCTCGACCAATAGGATTTTTCCTTTCAAAAAAAAAAAAAAAACTACGGAACCCGAGCCGCCACCCTGCTCTGGACGATCCAGGTTGCTCGAAACTTCCCCTCGATTTTCCCGCCACCACAGGCGAAGCTAGGCCGCGCCACCACCCCTGTTCGACGGCCCTTCCTCCCCTCTCCAAATCCGACCAAACCTCACCCTCCACCATCGCCTGTATCGCTTGAACCACCCCCACGAAGTCGACGTCTTTCCGACGCCGCCCAGCCTTCCTCCGGCCACCGAACTGACCCCACTCCTAGGCGCTGGCGCGCCTCTCCAAGCCCGAGGGCGTGGCACTACCTGATCGAAGCAACAATCTACGGATTTCACGAATTTTGCAAACCTAGTTTTGAATCTTCAAATAAAGGTACGGCCTTGTTTTCTGAGTTGAAAAATAACACTTTTAAGTGTTGCAAAACTTTGAAAAATCATATCTTTTTCGTTCGTTAACGAAATTCGATGAAACAGGAGACACCGTGACCGCAAGGAGGCTCTCTACCCTCTAGAAGAAGCCGCGGATTTTTCTAATCTTCCTACGATTTTTAGCACTGCAAACACCAATGTGAGGAATCTAAACTAAATTGTGTGAATGGAATCGCGTTGTATAAATTATATAAGCGAAGTGTAAATTATATACGCATTGTATACCTCATGTACATGTGTTGTATAAGTTATATTAGCGATGTATAAATTATACAAGCGTTGTATGAAACATATATGCTTTGAATTGTGATGAAATGCAAGTGAATTATAGAAATATTATATATATATATATACTCCCCTCGTCCACAGACCATGGACGATATTTATTGCTTGTGATTGACGTGATATTATATGATATGACGAATGGTTGGAAATAATTGTTTGTGGTTGATATTGTGGTTGAAAAATACCTTTGTGGTTGAAAAATACCCTCTTGTGGTTGAAACAAATTAGAATAGGATTGTGGAATTGAAAATAAAACATGCCGCCTGCGTGCGAACTAGATGCATGATCCCTATTGTCAAAAACCGCGAGGTTTTAAGGTAGAGCGAGGAGCCGTACTAGGGACGGTCCCGGTTTTAACTACCTTGCCGTTATGCTACCGAAATTTTCTGAAATATACATGTGTTAGAATAATTTTCATTCGTTGAAATAAATTACATATGTTGAAATATATATTCATGTGTTGAGTTGCAATTCATTCGTTGAGTTGAAATTCATGTGTTGAATATTATTTGAATTTAAACAAATAGCTTTAGCGATAAAAATCACATTTTTATATATATTCAAACTATAGCAAATATTCATGTGTTGAATTGAAATTCGTTCGTCGAGTTGAGATTCATGTGTTGAATGTTATCGTATTTTAAAATAAAATGAATAGACAATAAAAACTACATTTTTATTGTGAATAGGAAGTGTTAAAAACATTCACGTGTTGAATAAATATTTTTGATGATAAAAATATTTCTTTTATCATGTATACGCTTTGATAAAAATACACACGTGTTGAAATAAATAATAGTTCGCTAGAAATATTATTATTATCTTTGTTCTGCATATATATACATGTGTTGAACAGGGAAAATGGATTAGCTGTAGAGTAAAGAAATTATTTGCATGCCCGACAAATAGGTAAGCCTTGATGAGTTGGCTACGCAATTTTATTTTTATATCAACTCCTGTGAATGCCATTGGATGCGGAGTGCTGGTTATTCTATGTGAAATAATAAATATCGCCATAGGATAGTAACAATTAATTTTGAACTACATTACATGGCATACTTCTTGACGATAGGCTTACTTCATCATATTCCACATTAGCAATTGGAGCTTGTGTGACAAGGTGGAAGATTTACCATACGAGCGAGAGGCTTGTATGGCGATGACTATATACTACAGGTTGAACTGATGACTGATATGGACTATATAAAATATAACGATAAATCGTCAGATTAATAAAAACCCCACACGGGTCTGGAGTTGACAATAATCACGTCTCTCTAGTTATTAGATACGGCACATGGACTATTTATTTCCACACGGAAACGGGGTGACGAGAATTTATTCTCTGGAGTGATTATCTATACATGCTCCCCCGTAAACACCAGAATATATCACTATAAATATGTGGATGATTTTTAGGATTTATTGGGTACCTAACACGGCCCAATAAATTTCCAAACCCCTCCCCGTACAAAGGAGGTTATGGTGAAAATTTTCGAAATATTAAGGCGTTAGTGAAATATTTGAAGTGAAAACGAAGTTGGAAATATAGAATGAACTATAGTTGGAGTTATAAAATGAGCTATATTTTTATATATAAATATAAATATAATTAAAGGGAATCGAAGCCGTGCAGTTCGTGTTTCGGAATCGTAATTTGGAACGATTAGTACGAGAAATCCGACCATCGGATTTTCCCGAAACCGCAACCGCTGGGTTCGCCTTGGAAATATCTTCCCAACGACACCAACCTTGTAAAAATCCAATGGTTGGATTATCCGAAATGTTTAATTCAAATCTGAAGAAAAACAACGCTAGAATCGTTTATATTTATATATAAATATAAATATAATTAAATTAAATCGAATAACGACGCTGCAGTTCAAATTTTGAAACCGTAACTTCAAACGACTAGTGTGGAAGATCCGACCGTTGGATTTTCATGAAACTGGAACCGTTGGGTTCGCTTTGGGAATATCTTCCCACTGATATAGACTTTGTAGAAATCCAATAGTTAGATTTTCCGATATGTGTAAAACAAATTAGGGGAAAAATAGCGCCAGTGGCACGGCATGACCTGAAACGTCGTTTAATTAAATATGGCCATTTTTAAATAAATAAAAATGGCGAAAAATCGTTATAAAATATTATAAGCAACATAGATTGGAAATAAACTAATTTGGCTTGAACTGTTTGATATTTGATGGTTGTATGTGTTTGACACGAAAATAACCCTAAAGAACTGAAATATGGATGTCGAATAATATAACCATGAAAAGAATCGATTTAAATTCTAATTACGTGAATTATTTGAAAAGGCCGAGCTAACCCTCATTTCAAATAATTTATCGAGCGATTCGAATTGGAAAATACAAGGACGATTCAAGACCGACGATCTTCATATCGGTTGGGTGGGCGCTGCTGAGGTTCCTGACCGGAGTAGCTACCGTGAAGGAAAGGAAGTAGTAGCCGTCTGAACGTATGTGTTGATTGTACGGATATACGAGGAATTTGACGCCTCCGGTTTCGTTCAGACCCAGAACGGACTTGTAAATGGACTGTGTGTCTGACATTGGATTTTGTTCTGTACTGATTGATCTCTATTAAATATATATATCTGTTTGGTGGCGGAGAATTTATTCTTTTGCTTAACGCCCTTCTCTGAGACATACGAGCTCAGAGGTTATATATCGACGGAAATCAATCGTATGGAGTGGACTGCCTATGTTGCATGCCAAGATGCTGTGATCAAGGCTTCTGTTGCAAAGCAAAGTCTTGTGGATGATGATCAAAGCACGGTCTACGTGGCCTGGCTTTGTGTATAGCCTGGATTCGCGAGCCTCACACCTCGGTATGAGTTAAAAACGGGATACGGACCGCTGGGAGGGCACGCCGTTTCTTTCTAGCTATGATGGTGTCAGTGACTTACCAGCCCTGACATTTATATCTATTTTTCACCTATGTGGTTGTTGGAATGCGAGGCGCCTCGATTATAGGTCTGTAAGGACCGGGAAACGTGTGTTTAGGCATAATTAATCCTCAAACGTAAGAGAGGACCGGCCCAGCTGATTCAGGGTTGCCCAGAGTGTGTAGTCCTGAGGCATTTGCTAGAATGTCTCGAAGCGGAGAGGATCTTGCCCCTTGCCTCGACTCATGACGGAAATCCAATTTCCAATACGAGATAACGGATTCGATTGTAACTTATATATGGCGACATAGTGGCATGGGACGCTCATGTCGCCTATGATTGATATTTATGATGCGATTCATTTTTGAAACATATATGCACTAGTAATAATATCAAATGATTTTGCTTTACACGTATCAAGCATATTTGGCCATTATAAGGTAAAACTCTATCCTCCGGCTTGCGTTGCATTGTATGATGGGACTTGAGTCTTATAGTGGCTTCATTCTTTTTAAAAGCATTGCGTTGTTTTAAAAGAATTTACTTTGTTTTAAATGCACTAGCAATCACTGGAGTAAACCCGTTCCGCGAAAGTGGCGTGGTCCTATGATTTGCTTATTACTGTTGTTTAAACTGTTAAATAGATTCCTCATACCAGTCCCCATGACTAACTCGTTGTTTGTTTCACTTTGCAAATGCGGGTGCCCTTATTTCCACATGGGCAGCCAAGTTCACAGGTGACAGGTTGTTTTTGGCTCTGCACTGTTGGATAGAGTGCATTTTGGCTCATGGCGAGGCTGACTTCACAGAGATGACTTTGATATTTTCCGCCATTATTGTACTTATATTATGATTCCGCCACAGGCGATGCAGACTGCTTTACTTTCAGTATTTATTCTCGTATGTATATGTACCGCCTTCGGCGATGTAGACTGATACCCTTATTATGTCTCACTGCATGTATGTATTCCGCCTCTGGCGATGATGACTGATCACTTCCCTTTTATTTACTAAGTTATATCCTACGTTGTGCTATTCTGATATTGTTACATGTTGTGATTCCGCTGTCATATCCATGTAAAATCATTCTATTTATTGTTTTTGCTATTATCTGTACTCTGCTATGATGATTAATGTGTTATATTCCAATGATTATCCTTAATACCGCCCCTCGGATTTTGGGATCGTCACACATCACGTATTTCTATACTACTTCAACGTAGTGTCGCCATTCTTGAAATCTTTTGGACTGCCACCCTTGTTCTGGCTAAGTTTCCTTATCAGGAACTATCGCGTGTTCAACTAAGATTTATGCCACCTAGGACCACTAGGGATTATGCAACCTATTGAACGTTTTCTACATTCGATTAGGGTTATTGCCACCTACGACCACTAGGGATTATGCAACCTAACGAATTCCACGTAACGATCTATTAGTCGATCGGCTCCCTAGAAGTCCTAGCTCGTTCATGTGTTTATGTCATACGGCACAATCACAAAATGTAGTTACATGTGCTAGGTCCACCATAGGGTGTATCAAGCCCTATGGTGCCAACTTTCGACACGAATCAAGCATGCACAGTGTAAACCTACTGGTGCCCAATGCCTGCTTTTTCAACTTCGGACTACGTGCACGACCATAGTCCGCCTGAACCTACAATGGCGCACCAACTCAGCCGTCATTTTGGTCGCTTACAATCAGCCCAGTAATCGTGCCCCATCCTGCCTAGTTCCAGGGTACCATGATACATCTAGTGGGTTACTGCTGAAAAGGACCGCGCAACTAGGATTTACGTTCAGTAGGTTAAGTGTTGTCATTTAAATTCGAGACTTAACCCCATCAGTCTAGCATGTCAAGTTGGTTAAGTGTTGTCATTCAAGTTTGTGACTTAACCCGCCTACGTGTCATATCAAATTGGCTAATGTTGTCGTTCAAGTTCATGACTTAGCCCTATGAATCATCTGTCAAGTTGGTTAAGTATATTCAAGCGGTTCATGACTTAATCCTATCAAATCATCGTGTCAAATTGGTTAAGTATATTCGAGCGGTTCATGACTTAACCCTATCAAATCATCGTGTCAAATTGGTTAAGTATATTCAAGTGGTTCATGACTTAACCCTATCAAATCATTGTGTCCAATTGGTTAAGTATATTCAAATGGTTCATGACTTAACCCTATCAAATCATCGTGTCCAATTGGTCAAGTATATTCAAATGGTTCATGACTTAACCCTATCAAATCATAGTGTCAAATTGGTTAACTATATTCAAGTAATTCATGGCTTAACCCGCCCACGTATCATGCAAAGTTGGTTAAGTATTATCTATATGTTCCAGTTGACTTAACCCTGCCACGTGTCATGTTATATTGGTTAAGTGTCATTAGTCTAGTCATATTACTTAACCCACCCATTGGTCCGATTAACTGTTATGTTGGTTAAGCCTACACTTGTATGTTTTACATGTTCTTAACTCATACTGGTTAGGTCCACATTTACATGTCAAATTTCCATGTTATCCCACCTAACCCTCTAACCATACCCACGTCTTATTATGGTTAGTATTCCTTAATTCATTCATTATGACGAACGAATCATGAACTCTCACATTAGACTGTGAACTTTGTGGCCACTGGATTTGCCGGGCGGTTCCGGGCAGATTTACACCACAAACTGAGTCTAACCTCGTGTCATAAATCGTTGCGTCTACAATTCGACCTTTGACCTCTCACATTAGACTGACACTTTGTGGCTACTGGATTTGCCGGGCGGTTCCGGGCAGATTTACACCACAAACTGAGTCTAACCTCGTGTCAAAGGTTCATTAATGGTCATATTACCCCCAAAACCCCAGTGTTAGTTCACGTGTTTAACATATAGAAATGTTCATGTTCGTGTTCAAGTCAATTATCCAATACACAGTCATTTTCATGTTTCAAATTCCCAACTTTACATATTAATAAACATATGCCCAAGTTCCAAAATTACATGCCAATTTATATATATGGATATATATATATACACCCAATTCTAGTCAGTTTACATATGTCCAATTCTTGCCTATTTACATGTATACCAAGTTTATGCTATTTCACCCATATCGAGTTCTAGCCAAAATTGCATATATCATGCCCAAATAAACCCAAATCATGATTCATGATGTAGTTATCCCAAATTGTAATCTTTTTATTACAACACACGCCAACTACCCAAGTTCATAATACATATTTATGCCAATTATCAAATATACAATCGCTTTTATATTCAAATCCCCAATTCTACATATGCCCAATCGTAAACCAAATCTTTTGATTTAATTTACATAGGCCTGAACTCGTGGTTTAATTTACATGCCAAATTACATACATATTATATACCAAATCTCATGTTACTTTACATAGATCCTATTTGTGCCAAATTCCATGTATATAATATTTATGCAAATTTGTTCATAACATATTATACCAAAATTTATAGACAAGCCCAAACTGGCAAATACAATGATAATATCCAATTTCATGTTGCCAATTATTACATCATGTTCATAAAGGCAATAATCCCATAATTCCGCCGTATACATATCGTACGCAAATCGCGATTTTAGGCCAAGGTCCGAAATTGACCAAGGTTCATGAAAAGAAAATAAATTGGGGGAGATAGAAATTGAATAAAAAAATGAGATCGGAGGAAAACATCATCATAGGCATAAATATTACAACTTGATAATAACTTCATCACAAATCAAGAAAACTGCTAAATAGATCATAAACTTGTCATGAACATAAAGATAGACAAGTCCCAAAACAGAAGAATCAAGGAGCAACAGAAATAGATCAGAATTGATAAACATACTTAGATCCAATTCCACTTTATTTCATGTCCATATTAAAATTAAATGTTTAAATCTAAAAACAACTAGAACTTACAGAGCATGGCTTGTGAATTAGGAAGTGAAATTGTCATTGAACATTGTAGTAGTGTTGATTTATTGTCTTGAATCATTGTACAAGCTTTAATCTTCGAATTGGATTGAGTTTGAATGCTTGTTCTTTCATTTGGGAGCGGAGGCCATGGTTCAAAAGGGAGTTCAGTAGCATAATAGTGTAAGAATGATTCGATATGAATTAGGTTAGGTCTAAGGGTGTTTTTATAGGTGTAGCAACTAGTTTAGGCCCTTAGATTAACCCTAGAATCAATCCGGACCGTCAAAACACGTCTCAGGCTTCAAAAACGAGTTCTGGGTCAAACCAGGCCGACCAAGTCGACCTGTAAGGTGGGGGGTCGACACTATGGTCGTCCTGGGGGTAGGTCGACCATATAGTCGACCTGGGAGGGGGGTGGTAGGTCGACCCTATGGTCGACCCCCTGGTCCAGTCCTGCCTGAAAACTGCTGAAACTTGTACAGGCCATAACTTCTTCATCCAGACTCCGATTTTCGAAAACTCGGACTCTATTTCATGTAAAATTTCGAGATGAACGCAATGAAGTAACCCGTTTCCCCTGATTCTGAAATTAAAATTTAATTCTGCATTGATTTCTTTTTTTAACATGTAATAAAAATACGGGTTGTTACATTCTCCCCTCCTTAAAGGATTTCGTCCCCGAAATCTTCAAGTTAAGAAGAATGTGTTCTACCATCCAATCATCCATCTACTCAATCATCAATCACAGGCATCCGTTGTCCTTAAGAGATTTCTAATGCTGTATGAACATATGCAGAAAGTGTGTGTATATGTTCCTTATCTAATGCAAATGATCAGGCCTGATTGATCTTCTTAATGCAAAATATGTTTAGTGCCATGAGTCCAACATGTATGCAAATAGCCCTAATCACATAAACACAATATGTGTGCTCAAACATCCATCCATATGCAACATTCACATGATAACACATTCAATTTCATCCATAAACAAGTATAAACACTCATGCATATGCAATATGAAAATGTGTCTAAGCCGATCTAGTGCCTAATGTGTGTTATGCAACCACGAGCAACCACTTGCGACCACTTGCAACCATCAATCATAACATGTCTCAAAAACATCTTTCACCCAATTGTTCCTACCTAAAGATATAGCCGAATGATACAAGCAAGTAAAACTTTGTGCCCATCAGGCAATGTCAAAACTCGAAATCTACGTCACATATATACTGAACAGGAGAAGAACTCCCTAAGCACCAGCCCATATCCTATAAAACCAAAAAAAAAAGGTTTAGTCAACCCAACGGACACCCTCAAGCCCCAAAATGTATTACTAACAGATAAGTCATACTCCCTATGGGGTTTGCAACAAAAATAGGATTGAGCATAGGACCGAGAGCATATACTTGAAAGATAGAATGCAAGTAAGCTCTACAGGAAAAGAAGGATCAAGGATATACTCTTAAAAAGAGATATGATGCGCGTATCTAGTCTTCAATCTTCTAGGTCGCATTTCCTTGAGCTTAACTCCATTGTGCTTTGGCCGATTTTAACTTTACAATTTCGTAGCTTCTTAATTCTTGTTTCCAAAATATGAGTTGGAACTCATTCCACTGTTGCCTCTCGTTCCACTTTTACTTATTCTTCTTCTAGTATACTCGGCTTAAACATAACTGCGTACTCATGGTTCCATGCAAGCTCTCCAAAATTCATTAGTGAACCTTGGATCTCATTCACTTACTAGAAAGTATTCCACATAAATGAATTATTTCTTGAAAATAAACAAATGCCAACCATGTTGCCAAGTGTTCTTACTAAGGTGATTTTCTATAACTCATGCATAAGAGAAATGAACCATCCGCCTTAGTGGCGAACACTACTTAAGCGGATCAATAAATGTATCAAGAGATTCTAGGTAACTAAACATTGCAGAACCCTAAGGGTTACACTAGACTTCGAGGGTATTACCAAGGCAAGTCAAGAATCTAACTACCCTCTTTTCATACTCGAGAATGGTACCATTTCTGGATAACCACTCCATCCCTAGAATCAACCCATAGCCCAAAAACATAAGCTTTACTTCTAAACTCAACACTTAGCATAGACATTCTCAAATTCAAACAAGTCATGAATAAATGAGACGATTCCCCAACAGGATTTGAGACAAAAATGGGATCCTCTACCACACTAGTACTAAGGTGCAGAGACTCAACTATCGAGGCAGAATCAAAAGGATGCGATGTATAAAAACAAAGTTCCCACGGTATGATAGAAAAGAGAAGCTAAACCTTTAACAGAAACGTTACCACCTTTCTTAGGTATGCTAGTAGTGAGAGCATACAATTTTCCCTCTCGACGATCTTGTTCTTTGCCCTTGTCCTTGTCCTGTGATACTTAACTACATGTCCCTTTTTACCATACCAACGATGTCCTTTCTTGTCGTGGGTTTTATTATTCTTTTACTTTGACCTCTTTCCTTTCACTTTTTCCTCCTTCGTGGATTACGCCTTATTAACAAGTTTCTCATCCTTAGGCTTGTGTTCTTTATCCTCGTTCTTACTATCCATGTAAAGTTTCTCGAAAGCTACTTCCATCGCATGGCAATCCTACAAATCTTGAGGTAAGATTAGTCGCAAGTAAAACTACTGCGGCTACGGATGGAGGTTGGACACTACTTTGCCCTCCGACATGTGTCGCATGCCTACAAAACTATGGTGAAAAAGAAAGGGAGAAGAGACTCAAGGAGAGAATCAAAAGATAGTGCATATGGCTTTGGGGAATAGCCTTTAAATAAAACAAGATTTTTCTTGAAAAATGCTTCTTTGTAAATGGTTTTGAAAATAATTTCAAAAGGTTTTAAAAACTTTTGCCCAGTCTGGTAACCTTCTGCTCTGATACCAAATGTAACACCCCACCTCCGCTAGGGTCACTCACAAAGGGAATGCACTAGCTTTGGTGGAGCATTATCTAGGTAAACATACACAGAAATATTACAAGATAGAACATATAAAACAGCGGAAGAAGAACCAAATTTCATTGCTTTAAAATCTAGAAAGGTCTAAAGCCTTTTACATCAAAATGCTATTAAATCCATTACATCGAAATCTGTCTTGCAATAGTAAAGAAGCATAAAACCATAATCATAAATCATTCTCCAAGTAATACAGCAAAGCAAGCCATAGCCAAGAGAAATCCAAGCAGTACATGAAAGAGCCTTGGAGCTTGGTAAGATCCGAACTAAGCTGTATTCCCACCCTGCGAACCTGGGGGGGAAACGAAAGAAAAAGAGGCGAAACAAAACCGGGTCAGCCATAAAGACTGAGCAAGTCCTAGTAGCTTTCAGCATAAAAACAGGTGAAGATAATATGGCATGAATAAACTTAAAGTAAACATAAGCATGATGACAAGGTAAGCTACAGGCACAATGAATCAAGTATAACATTGCAAGGTTTATATTAAGTATAACATCGCAAGATTTCTAAGCTTCACCATTCCACTATTTTCTTTGATTTCCTATATTCTCTGCACCAACTGTACTAGTATGTTGTAACACCCCACCTCCGCCAGGGTGTCTCTTGCAAGCACTCTGACTTTGGAGGGGCGTTTGAATCAGGTAAACATGCATAATGATATATCAAGGCAGAACAAGAACATATGTATATATGAAAACAGAGTAAATAAGATAAGTAAAACAGCGGAAGATTTCAATCTATTTCAAAACAAGTCTGATACAACATAATGTCAACTTTCCAAATACACAAGTCTAGATAAAAACAACATTACTGAAATACATAAGTACTATCCCCAAAATAAGTGATAACCATAGCTAGCTTCATGTCAAGACCGTACATGAGCTAAAATCCCACAAGCAAGCGGTCAGAAATCCAAGCTAAGCTCCAATATTCCCACCCTGAGAACCTGGGGGGGGGGGGGGAACGGAAGAAAAGAGGCGAAAGAAAACAGGTCAGTCAAAAAGACTGAGTAAGCCCTACTACAATCAATGTAAACTGATAAAGTTAACTGGCATGAGAAGCAGGGATGAACATAAGGATAACAACATACTAGCATGATGATTAACTAACAAGGTAGATAAAGGTGTCATCGCATAATCAGGTTTAAGGTTTTGCACCATAGGTGTACTAGCAAACTAACATGACTTGAATATACAAGTATTGATCCCTTGGCCCAAGCTTTGGCCCAAAACATGAAGCGACCCTAATATGAGGTCCAATAAAATGGTTTGACCCTAATACGAGGTCCAACCAAACGGTCTAGTCGATCGGCTCCCTATAAGCCTAACTCGTCACGTGTTGGTGTCCATACGGCCCAAACATGATTGTAGTCAGACTGTGCCGGGTCTCCCGTCGGGTGTATCAAGCCCTAGGGTGGCAACCCCTGGACACCATAAACATGCGTGCACAGTCTCGATCTACTGGTACCCGTGCATGTTTTCCCCGGCTTCGGACTATGTGCACGACCATAAGTCCGCCCGGAACTACACCGGCGTACCCTCTGCCGTCGTTTTTGGTCACTTACCTCCAGTTCAGTAATCGTGCTCCCTCCCTAGCCTAGACCCTAGGGCCTTAATGATACAAACTTGGGATTACTGCTGGAGTGGACCCCCAATGCTAGGATTTTTCTAGTGGGTTAAGTACGGTTTAACCCTCTTGCTAATCATGGATTAACTTGGTTAAGTGTAACGATGAGTTCACGACTTGACCCCGATTAATCTACCAAGCCCAAATTGGTTAAGTACTAAGTGGACCATGACTTAACCCTAATCACGAGGCATTAATTAATTTAATGCGCCTTAACCTCTCACATTAGACCTTGTTGTGGTTACTAGTTAAGCCGGGCGGGTCCGGGTAGCTTTACACCACAACTTGGTCTAACCTCGGGTTCAAGGTACAACATGACCAACTTCTCACATTGGGTCCTATTGTTTGTAGCAACTAGTTAAGCTGGTCGGTTCCGGGTAGGTTTACGCTACGAACTCAACCCAACCTCGAGTTGGTCACACTTATCTTTTCTAAGTGTCATGTCCATCATGTTTCCAAAACATGTTACAAATTTTCAAGCAATTGGGTAGACCTAACTTAATAGGTAAATTCCCAATGGGTAGACCTAACTTAATAGGTAAATTCCCAATCTTATGTTTTATGTCTTTTAAGTTTACCCAACCCCAAACGAAATCCCATCGCTTACATATCGCAATAGCGCATAAAGGATAGAAAGAGGGAACTTGGCATAATCATGACAAAAAGGTGTTGAAGCCACAAGTTTAACATGGTGGCATATGAAATGTACATATGTTCATATACTTGCATATTACATTTTAGGCCTCAAAAGCATGCATAAAACCAAACTTAGCATATTGGTGATACATGGTGATAAATAACATGTAGAAATGGCCATAAGTTCGCATTTATCCTCACATGCAAGTTATCATAAGGGATATGATAACTTACATGTTGCCAAAATGCAACCTTTAGCATAAAGCTTGAAGCTTTATGTTCATATACTCAAGATAAGCTTGCATAGCATGATAACATGAACAAAATGATCACCCCAAACTTGCATAACATACTTGCATATCATATGACGAACTTGCATCTCAAACTTGCATAACATAACATGATTAACTTGCATATCATAACATGGCAAACTTGCATAACATAACTTAGCAAACTTGCATATCATAACATGATAAACTTGCATATCATAACATGACAAACTTGCATAACATAACATGATTAACTTGCATATCATAACATGGCAAACTTGCATAACATAACTTGCATATCATATGACAAACTTGCATATCAAACTTGCATAACATAACTTGATGAACTTGCATAACACATCATAGTAAACTTGCATAACACATCATAATGATCAAACACAACTTGCATCATTCATTAACTTTAGAGTTTAAGTATGAAAGTAGAAAAGGGCTTACAATGCTTATGAAGACACAAAAATATGATAAAGCCCTTATGCAATCAATTAAACCCAAAATGCAAGCTCCAAATCAATAAAAATCCTTGCTTTATGATGCAAATATAGAAACTTGACTTGAATGCAAGCTAATGACACTCATACAAGCTTGAAAACACTTGTATGCATGGAAAATCTCTCATAGAAACAATTTAGAAATTTTATGAAGAGAGTGGAGGCCATGAGAGGTAAATTTTTGCCATAGTTTAGTTGTAGGATTGATTAATGATGATTTAGGGTTAGGTTAGGGGCTTATTTATAGAGATTAGGATTAGTTCTAGCCTTAGGATTAAACCCTAGTTCCAATCTCAGCCCTTAAAACCGAATCTGGCCCCCAAACTCAACACAAACCCAAAATGGTGCACCAGGCAAAACTGCCCGGCTGGACCAAGTCGACTCCCAAGTCGACAGGGCTGTCGACTTGGGTGCTCTGGCGGGAATTTTCCCGCCTGGCCCAAACGGGCCCAAATTTCCAAATTCAAACTTGAATTTGAAATCTGTTTTTACTTTGAATTTTTCTGAAAACTTCGTTGGGCCTTAATCGGGTCATACGGACTACGATTTTCGAAAACTCGGACTCTGTTTCGCCTATTTTTCCGAGACGAACGCAATGGCATAGCCCTTTTCCCTTGATTTAGATTTATAAATTAAATTCTGCCTCGATTTACGTTATAACAGGTTATTGAAAATACGGGTTGTTACATTCTCCCCTCCTTAAAGGATTTCGTCCCCGAAATCTTCAAGTTAGGAAGAACGTATCCTACCATCCAACATCCATCTACTCAAAACATCATCCACGAGCAATCATTGTCCTTACAAGATTCTAAATGTTGTATGAACATATGCAAAGGTGTGTGTATATGTACTTATCTAATGCAAATATCATCAATGCAAATTATGTTAGTGAAATGAATCCATATGTATGCAATTCCTAACATAATGTATAACATCTATATGTGTGCACATAACATACATCCATATGCAACATCCATGTGATAACACAAAAATTTTCATCCATGAATAAGCATAAACACTCATGCATATGCAATATGAGGAGTGTGTGAGCCGATCTAGTGCCTAACGTGTATAATGCATCCACGAGTAACCACTTGCAACCACTTGCAACCATCAAGCAAAACATGTTTCAAACACATGTTTCATCCAAAGGGTTCCTACCTAAGGTTCTCAGGACAAGATTAACACGATATACTAGATAATCAAGACAAACATGGATATCAAAAGATATGCTACAAAGAGATCGGGAAGATAAGCAGGATATACCCCTTTCGGATTACAAGAAATCCCTTCCTAACCCAATCCATATTCTATAAAAGCCCAAAAGGTTTAGTCAACCTAACAGACCCCTTCAAACCCTGACATGTATTACTAGCCAATAAGTCATACCTCCCGACAGAAATAGGACCGAGAATGGGACCGAGAGGATATACGTAAAAAGATAACATACGAGTAAGTTCCACAGGAAAACAAGGATCAAGGATATGCTCTTAAAAAGAGATATGATGCGCGTATCTAGCCTTCAGTCTTCTAAGTCACGTTTCCTTGAGCTTAACTCCACTGTGCTTTGACCGTCTTTTACCTCATGACTTCTTAGCTTCCTAACTCTTATTTCCAAATATGAGTTGGAACCCATTTCATTGTCGCCTCTCGTCTTCCTCTTTTACTTACTCTTCTACCATTCTTGGCTTAAACATAACTATGACCTCATGATTTCATGCAAGCTCTCCAAAATTCACTAGTGAATCCTGGATCTCGTTTTCTTACTATAAAGTATTCCACGCAGCAGAACTTTTCTTGGAAATACCAATCCACGTTGCCAATTGCTCTTACCAACATGATTTTCTATAACTCATGCTTGAACGAAATGAACCATTCGCCTGTGAATGATAGGCCGTACTTAGATTCAGTTGCTTACCCATGACTTCCCGTAGACTATCCCAAAACTGGCTAGTGAAGATTGAGTCATGGTTACTAACTATACTTTAGGGAACCTCGTGCAACCGCTTTATTTCTTGAAAGTAAACTGTCGCTAGCTATGATGCAGTCCTTTCGCTCTTTACCGGAGTGAAATGAGAACTCTTCGTGAGTCTACCTACCATGACCCACATGCTCGTATTCTCTTTCCTTGACCTAGGCAGTCCATCCATGGAATCCTTCGTGACGCTTTACTACTTCCATTGCGGGGACCTCCAATGGATGTAATAGCCCACCGGGCTTCTATGACTCGGCCTTTAACCTGTTGGCACAACATGCACCTTGGGACAAACTCGGTCACCTCCTCAGGTGATGTGCATCTTCAAGAACCTTCTTTCTCTCATCGCGTCTTAGCCATCCCTTGTCATCTATAGCGAGGTGACTTACCATCTCGCCTCGAGTCAACTTGTCCATGATCTCGACTAACTGCGGGTCTTCTTTCTGTGAAGTCCCTACTTGATCCAGAAGGGTAGGTCTAAACTCAAGGGATGCTTACTAACTAACTAAACTGAGAGAACTTCTTACTTCGGTTGCATTCCTTGGAGTCTTCCAATCCTGAATTGCAACTACCTTAGCGGGATCCACCGCTAAGCCTTGCTTAGAAACTATGTGCCCATGAAATCTAACTCCTTTTTCTCCAAAATGACACTTGGAGAACTTGGCCTTCAACTGATGTGCTCTAAGCGTATCCATCACCTCCACGAGATGCCATGCATGCTCTTCCTCATCCTTAGAGAAGATCAGAATATCATCTACGAAGACCACGACAAACTTGTTCAAGAACTCCCTGAACACCCTACTCATCAAGTCCACGAAGTAGGCGGGTGCATTAGTCAAACCGAATGGCATGACCAGCCATTCTAAGAATCCATCCGGAGTTCTGAACGCAGTCTTGTCTATACTATCCTCAGCTACTCTGAGCTGATGGAATCCAGTAGCAAGATCAAGAGAAAACAGATGTTACTACAAGCTGATCAAACAAATCATCGATCCTTGGCAATGGTTGTCTATTCTCTTTAACTCACGATAATCAACACAAAGTCGAAGAGAACCATCTGCCTTGGTAGTAAATACTACAGGCGCTCCCCATTCAGATATACTTCATCTAATGAAGTTCTTCTCAAGCAACTCCTTGACTTGCTTTCTTAACTCTCATCTTGCGGGGCCATGTGCCTTACCGGCCACGAAACTTTCTTGGCATTATCAACCAGATAAATGCGGAAATCTATCTCTCGTTTAGGGGTAACCCCCTTCACTTCACCCAAGATATCAGGATATTCTCGGACAACCCTCACCGATTGCAAACTATCGATAGACGAGTTGAGGGATTCAAGATAGCACAACATGACAGGACACATAGGGTTACTAGAAATTTTTAGGGTATTACCGAGGCGAGTCACGAGCCTCTCAACCCTATGCTCAAAAATCAAGAATGGCTCCAAAACTGGACAAACTATCCATGCCAAAAATCAACCCAAACCCCATGAAACCGAGAATATAAGCATCACACGAGAACTCTATACTCAAGATAGAGATTTTCAAATCCACGTAGATAATAGACAAATGGGCGGAACCCCCAATTGGATTTGAAACACACACGGGATCATTAACTAGACTAGTACTTAGGTGCAAACTTTCAACTAGATCAGATGAAAAAAAGCTATGCGATGCACTAGAATCAAACGAGGTATGAACAGAAAAATCAGAAATATATACAAGGCTTCTCAACTGAGATACTACCTCGATCGGGAACTGGAGCGACATCGAGAGCATGAACTTGCCCTCCTGAAGGTCCAGCACGCTGAGTCTGACCCTGGCCTTGCCCTTGCTTCTTCGGGCAATCCTTACTGAAATGTCCAGTCTCACCGCAGAAAAAGCATTCACCATTCTCCCTTTTCCTCTTCTTACAATCCTTAATAAGATGCCCAACCGAACCGTAATAATGGCACTTCCTCTCTTTGTTATTGCCCTTGTTGTTGTTCCCCTTGTTGCCTTGACTCTTGTTCTTGTTCTTATTGCCTTGACTGCTCTGACCACTTGGATTACCCTGATTTCAGTCTTCTTGGCTTGAGTATCATTCATCTTGATCTCTTTCTTGTCACTCCTATTCCCTTCACTGAGTAGGGCCATATTCACCAAACTTTTGAAAGTTGCCCCCAAGGGTATATGAGTCATGGCTAAACCATGTAATAGCTCATTTAATCCTAGAGCAAAGTATAGGGCCTTCTTCTGAGCTGTGTTAACCAAGTCTAAACCGACCCGAGTCAGTTGATTAAACTTATCTATGTATTCCCTAATATGCATGTCCCCTTGCTTCAGTGATAGGAACCTTAGTCCAAACTTTCCCCGAAAGTCATCCCAAGTCTCAATTGGCCTAGTAGCGGTGGTGACCACCCACCAACGTGCAGCTTCTTCCTTTAGCAACCACACTGCTAATAAAACCTTCCTACGGTCATCTATATCAAAGAAGGCAAAAAGATCTTTGGTTTCTTTCAACCAATTCCTTGCCTCAACATAAGTCTCGGTTTCAATGAAATTCTTGCAACCCATCGCCTTAAAGTCTTGGCAAATCTTTGCGAAGTCAACTTGAGGATGCTGAGGGGGAGGAGGAAGAGGAACCTCAGCGACAGGAGGAGGAACGTCAGTGACAGGAGGAGGAGGAACATTAACTACCGGAGGAGGAGTAACATTTGCGGGGCCGGCTTCGGTCGCCCTAGCCTCCAAGAGTTTCCTATACCAAACAGGTACGTGTACTCCCTCCGGAATGACAAAGTTATTGGCCATACTGAAAACGAAGAAAAAGATAGATTCTGAATGGAGAAAAATGAAGGAATTTTGCTAATGGCTTTTTGGGGAATAGCCTTTAAAATAAACTAGACTTTTCTTTGGAAAATACTTTATACTTGGTTTTGAAAATAGTTTTCCAAAAGTTTTCTAAAAACCTTTTTGTTCCTTCTCGTAAACCTGGCTCTGATACCAAATGTAACACCCCTCCTCCGCCAGGGTGTCTCTTGCAAGCACTCTGACTTTGGAGGGGCGTTTGAATCATTTAAACATGCATAATGATATATCAAGGCAGAACAAGAACATATGTATATACGTAAACAGAGTAAATAAGATAAGTAAAACAGCGGAAGATTTCAATCTATTTCAAAACAAGTCTGATACAACATAATGTCAACTTTCCAAATACACAAATCTAGATAAAAACAACATTACTGAAAAACTGAAATACATAAGTACTATCCCCAAAATAAGTGATAACCATAGCTAGCTTCATGTCAAGACCGTACATGAGCTAAAATCCCACAAGCAAGCGGTCAGAAATCCAAGCTAAGCTCCAATATTCCCACCCTGAGAACCTGGGGGGAACGGAAGAAAAGAGGCGAAAGAAAACAGGTTAGTCAAAAAGACTGAGTAAGCCCTACTACAATCAATGTAAACTGATAAAGTTAACTGGCATGAGAAGTAGGGATGAACATAAGGATAACAACATACTAGCATGATGATTAACTAACAAGGTAGATAAAGGTGTCATCGCATAATCAGGTTTAAGGTTTTGCACCACAGGTGTACTAGCAAACTAACATGACTTGAATATACAAGTATTGATCCCTTGGCCCAAGCTTTGGCCCAAAACATGAAGCGACCCTAATATGAGGTCCAATAACATGGTTTGACACTAATACGAGGTCCAACCAAACGGTCTAGTCGATCGGCTCCCTATAAGCCTAACTCGTCACGTGTTGGTGTCCATACGGCCCAAACATGATTGTAGTCAGACTGTGCCGGGTCTCCCGTCGGGTGTATCAAGCCCTAGGGTGGCAACCCCTGGACACCATAAACATGCGTGCACAGTCTTGATCTACTGGTACCCGTGCATGTTTTTCCCGGCTTCGGACTATGTGCACGACCATAAGTCCGCCCGGAACTACACCGACGTACCCTCTGCCGTCGTTTTTGGTCACTTACCTCCAGTTCAGTAATCGTGCTCCCTCCCTAGCCTAGACCCTAGGGCCTTAATGATACAAACTTGGGATTACTGCTGGAGTGGACCCCCATTGCTAGGATTTTTCTAGTGGGTTAAGTACGGTTTAACCCTCTTGCTAATCATGGATTAACTTGGTTAAGTGTAACGATGAGTTCACGACTTAACCCCGATTAATCTACCAAGCCCAAATTGGTTAAGTACTAAGTGGACCATGACTTAACCCTAATCACGAGGCATTAATTAATTTAATGCGCATTAACCTCTCACATTAGACCTTGTTGTGGTTACTAGTTAAGCCGGGCGGGTCCGGGTAGCTTTACACCACAACTTGGTCTAACCTCGGGTTCAAGGTACAACATGACCAACTTCTCACATTGGGTCCTATTGTTTGTAGCAACTAGTTAAGCCGGTCGGTTCCGGGTAGGTTTACGCTACAAACTCAACCCAACCTCGAGCTGGTCACACTTATCTTTTCTAAGTGTCATGTCCATCATGTTTCCAAAACATGTTACAAATTTTCAAGCAATTGGGTAGACCTAACTTAATAGTAAATTCCCAATGTGTAGACCTAACTTAATAGGTAAATTCCCAATCTTATGTTTTATGTCTTTTAAGTTTACCCAACCCCAAACGCAATCCCATCGCTTACATATCGCAATAGCGCATAAAGGATAGAAAGAGGGAACGTGGCATAATCATGACATAAAGGTGTTGAAGCCACAAGTTTAACATGGTGGCATATGAAATGTACATATGTTCATATACTTGCATATTACATTTTAGGCCTCAAAAGCATGCATAAAATCAAACTTAGCATATTGGTGATGCATGGTGATAAATGACATGTAGAAATGGCCATAAGTTCGCATTTAGCCTCACATGCAAGTTATCATAAGGGATATGATAACTTACATGTTGCCAAAATGCAACCTTTAGCATAAAGCTTAAAGCTTTATGTTCATATACTCAAGATAAGCTTGCATAGCATGATAACATGAACAAAATGATCACCCCAAACTTGCATATCATATGACGAACTTGCATCTCAAACTTGCATAACATAACATGATTAACTTGCATATCATAACATGGCAAACTTGCATAACATAACTTAGAAAACTTGCATATCATAACATGATAAACTTGCATATCATAACATGACAAACTTGCATAACATAACATGATTAACTTGCATATCATAACATGGCAAACTTGCATAACATAACTTGCATATCATATGACAAACTTGCATATCAAACTTGCATAACATAACTTGATGAACTTGCATAACACATCATAGTAAACTTGCATAACACATCATAATGATCAAACACAACTTGCATCATTCATTAACTTTAGAGTTTAAGTATGAAAGTAGAAAAGGGCTTACAATGCTTATGAAGACACAAAAATATGATAAAGCCCTTATGCAATCAATTAAACCCAAAATGCAAGCTCCAAATCAATAAAAATCCTTGCTTTATGATGCAAATATAGAAACTTGACTTGAATGCAAGCTAATGACACTCATACAAGCTTGAAAACACTTGTATGCATGGAAAATCTCTCATAGAAACAATTTAGAAATTTTATGAAGAGAGTGGAGGCCATGAGAGGTAAAATTTTTCCATAGTTTAGTTGTAGGAATTATTAATGATGATTTAGGGTTAGGTTAGGGGCTTATTTATAGAGATTAGGATTAGTTCTAGCCTTAGGATTAAACCCTAGTTCCAATCTCAGCCCTTAAAACCGAATCTGGCCCCCAAACTCAACACAAACCCAAAATGGTGCACCAGGCAAAACAGCCTGGCTGGACCAAGTCGACAGCCAAGTCGACAGGGCTGTCGACTTGGGTCCAACCAAGTCGACTCCCAAGTCGACAGGGCTGTCGACTTGGGTGCTCTGGCGGGAGTTTTCCTGCCTGGCCTAAACTGGCCCAAATTTCCAAATTCAAACTTGAATTTGAAATCTGTTTTTACTTTGAATTTTTCTGAAAACTTCGTTGGGCCTTAATCGGGTCATAAGGACTCCGATTTTTGAAAACTCGGACTCTATTTCGCGTATTTTTCCGAGACGAACGCAATGCATAGCCCGTTTCCCTTGATTCAGATTTATAAATTAAATTCTGCCTCGATTTACGTTATAACAGGTTATTGAAAATACGGGTTGTTACATATCTCAACCTGTATCATCCTTTCCATGTATATGTACATTCCCTTGCTGTATATCGTACGGGTTTCATCACGTATTTCTATACTACTTCAACGTAGTGCCACCATTCTTGAAATCGTTTGGACTGCCACCCTTGTTCTGGCTAAGTTTCCTTATCAGGAACTATCACTTGTTCAACTAGGATTTATGCCACCTAGGACCACTAGGGATTATGCTATCTATTGAACGTTTTCTAGATTCGATTAGGGTTTATGCCACCTAGGACCACTAGGGATTATGCTGCCTAACGAATTCCACGTAACGATCTATTAGTCGATCGGCTCCCTACAAGTCCTAGCTCGTTCATGTGTCTGTGTCATACGGCCCAATCACGAAATGTAGTTACCTGTGCTTGGTCCACCATAGGGTGTATCAAGCCCTATGGTGCCAACCATCGACACGAATCAAACACGCATAGTGTAAACCTACAGGTGGCCAATGCCTGCTTTTTCAACTACGAACTACGTGCACGACCATAGTCCGCCTGAACCTACAATGGCACACCAACTCAACCGTCGTTCTGGTCGCTTACAATCAGCCCAGTAATCGTGCCCCACCCTGCCTAGTTCTAGGGTACCGTGATACATCTAGTGGGTTACTGCTGAAAAGGACCGCGCAACTAGGATTTACGTTCAGTAGGTTAAGTGTCGTCATTTAAATTCGAGACTTAACCCCATCAGTCTAGCATGTCAAGTCGGTTAAGTGTTGTCATTCAAGTTCGTGACTTAACCCGCCTACGTGTCATGTCAAATTGGCTAAGTGTTGTCGTTCAAGTTCATGACTTAGCCCTACGAATCATCTGTCAAGTTGGTTAAGTATATTCAAGCGGTTCGTGACTTAACCCTATCAAATTATCATGTCAAATTGGTTAAGTATATTCAAGCGGTTCATGACTTAACCCTATCAAATCATCGTGTCAAATTGGTTAAGTATATTCAAGTGGTTCATGACTTAACCCTATCAAATCATCGTGTCCAATTGGTTAAGTATATTCAAGTGGTTCATGACTTAACCCTATTAAATCATCGTGTCCAATTGGTTAAGTATATTCAAATGGTTCATGACTTAACCCTATCAAATCATCGTGTCCAATTGGTCAAGTATATTCAAATGGTTCGTGACTTAACCCTATCAAATCATTGTGTCAAATTGGTTAAGTATATTCAAGTAATTCATGGCTTAACCCGCCCATGTATCATGCAAAGTTGGTTAAGTATTATCTATATGCTCCAGTTGACTTAACCATGCCACGTGTCATGTTAGATTGGTTAAGTGTCATTAGTCTAGTCATATTACTTAACCCACCCATTGGTCTGATTAACAGTTACATTGGTTAAGCCTACACTTGTAAGTTTTACATGTTTTTAACTCATACCGGTTAGGTCCACATTTACATGTCAAATTTCCATGTTATCCCACCTAACCCTCTAACCATACCCACGTCTTATTATGGTTAGTATTCCTTAATTCATTCATTATGACGAACGAATCATTACCTCTCACATTAGACCGTGCACTTTGTGGCCACTGGATTTGTCGGGCGGTTCCGGGCAGATTTACACCACAAACTGAGTCAAACCTCGTGTCATAAATCGTTGCGCCTACAATTCGACCTTTGACCTCTCACATTAGACTGACACTTTGTGGATACTGGATTTGCCGGGCGGTTCCGGGCAGATTTACACCACAAACTGAGTCTAACCTCGTGTCAAAGGTTCATTAATGGTCGTATTACCCCCAAAACCCAATGTTAGTTCACGTGTTTAACATATAGAAATGTTCATGTTCGTGTTCAAGTCAATTATCCAATACACAGTCATTTTCATGTTTCAAATTCCCAACTTTACATATTAATAAACATATGCCCAAGTTCCAAAATTACATGCCAATTTATATATATGGATATATATACCCAATTCTTGTCAGTTTACATATGTCCAATTCTTGCCTATTTACATGTATGCCAAGTTTATGCTATTTCACCCATATCGAGTTCTAGCCAAAATTGCATATATCATGCCCAAATAAACCCAAATCATGATTCATGGTGTAGTTATCCCAAATTGTAATCTTTTTATTACAACACACGCCAACTACCCAAGTTCATAATACATATTTATGCCAATTATCAAATTTACAATCGCTTTTATATTCAAATCCCCAATTCTACATATGCCCAATCGTAAGCCAAATCTTTTGATTTAATTTACATAGGCCCGAACTCGTGGTTTAATTTACATGCCAAATTACATACATGTTATATATACCAAATCTCATGTTACTTTACATAGATCCTATTTGTGCCAAATTCCATGTATATAATATTTATGCAAATTTGTTCATAACAGATTATACCAAAATTTACAGATCAAGCCCAAACTTGCAAATACAATGATAATATCCAATTTCATGTTTCCAATTATTACATCATGTTCATAAAGGCAATAATCCCATAATTCCCACGTATACATATCATACGCAAATCGCGATTTTAGGCCAAGGTCCGAAATTGACCAAGGTTCATGAAAAGAAAATAAATTGGGGGAGATAGAAATTGAATAAAAAATTGATATCAGAGGAAAACATCATCATAGGCATAAATATTACAACTTGACGACAACTTCATCACAAATCAAGAAAGCGGCTGAATAGATCATAAACTTGTCATGAACATAAAGATAGACAAGTCCCAAAACAGAAGATTCAAGGAGCAAAAGAAATAGATCAGAATTGATAAACATACCTAGATCCAATTCCACTTTATTTCATGTCCATATTATAATTAAATGTTTAAATCTAAAAACAACTAGAACTTACAGAGCATGGCTAGTGAATTAGGAAGTGAAATTGTCATAGAACATTGTAGTATTGTTGATTTATTGTCTCGAATCATTATACAAGCTTTAATCTTCGAATTGGATTGAGTTTGAATGCTTGTTCTTTCATTTGGGGGCGGAGGCCATGGTTCAAGAGGGAGTTCCGTTGTAACACCCCGAATATCGGTTAATGCTAAAATTCACAAATTAAAGAATTCCCAGATTTGGGAATTAGGGGTAACGGGTTGCATCATTGCGTTCGTCTCGGAAAAATACGCGAAATAGAGTCTGAGTTTTCGAAAATCGGAGTCCGTATGAAGAAGATATGGACGAACGAAGTTAGGCAGAAAAAACCGAAAACAAGCCAGAATGCACTGGCGCACTTGTGAAGTGCGCCAACACAAAAATGCACTGGCGCACTTGTGAAGTGCGCCAACACATTTTTACACTGGCGCACTTGGGAAGTGCGCCCGTGTCGAGCCAGAAACCTGCACAGCTTTCTGGTTTGACCCTGGTGCACCATTTTAGGGTTTGGCTGTGTTTTGGGCTATTCTCTAGAAGCTTCCGAGATCTGATGGTCCTAATCTAATTTAGGGTTAATCTAATGGCCTAAAACACTTGCCTAATCTATAAATACACCCTAACACTACCCTAATTCATACTAAAAATAGATTCAAGGGCCTCATGCCGTCAAATCAAAACTAGAAGGAGCCTCCACCAAATTTGAGAGGAAGTTGGCATCTCAAATCAACTCTAGTCAAGTTCAAATCCGCTCTAGCAACTTAATCTTCCTCATTGGAGTGCTAATTAGTGATTTGTGAGTTCCTATGCCTTAGCAAGCAATTGCTAAACTAATTAGGATAGGATATTAGGAGGCTATGGATGTAAATGAGGATTTATGCATGTTGTGGTTGTCATATGTTATAAGTTCATATGCAAGTTTGTCTCTTTTTATGATATGACATGTTATGCATGTTTATATGCAAGTTTGTATGCAAGTTCATATGCAAGTTTGTCTCTTTTTATGATATGCATAACATATGCAAGGTTGCCTCTATGTATGACATGATATGCAAGTTCATATGCAAGTTTGTATGCAAGTTCATATGCAAGTTTATATGCAAGTTCATATGCATGTTTATATGCAAGTTTGTATGCAAGTTCATATGCAAGTTTGTCTCTTTTTATGATATGCATAACATATGCAAAGTTGCCTCTATGTATGACATGTTATGCAAGCTCATATGCAAATTTATATGCAAGTTCATATGCAAGTTCATATGCAAGTTTATATGCAAGTTCATATGCAAGTTCAAATGCAAGTTTGGGTTAATGATTTATGCTAGTTGGGTTTAATGTTGTGATGCAAGTTGACACCTTTGAAATGCCAACGTTGTGTTAAGATGGAACCCATCACATTTATAATGAAACTCCCCATTTATATGACATGTCATGAGAACGAATTACGTGGGAAACGATGGGGTTAATATGCATGTTAATAAAAATGTGTAAAGATAGTATGCTTTAGCATAACATAAAATGAATGGACATAATTGGGAATTTACCTATTAAGTTAGGTCTACCCATATTATGGAGTTGGGAATTTACCTATTAAGTTAGGTCTACCCATACTATGGAATTGGGAATTTACCTATTTAGTTAGGTCTACCCATATTCTTAAAAATGTGTAATTAATTAGGGATAATTAATACAAATTATGGGGGTGATTAATTAGGTGTAATTAATCAACTAAGACACGAGGTTGGACCCTTTTGTAGCGGAAGTCTGCCCGGAACCGACCGGCAATCCAGCAGCTACAAATGATTGGCCCAATGTGAGAGGTCTTAGTCATAAATTAAATACATGATTAAAGTAAAGACACGAGGTTAGACCCTTTTTATGACGGAAGTCTGCCCGGACCCAACCGGCATATCCAACAGTCATGGAAGATGGTCTAATGTGAGAGGTCTTTATGAGGTCATGATCTTAATTAATTAATTAAGAAACACTTAACCATATTAGCATGTAGAGGGACATGAGGGGTTAAGTGGGTGCCTTGGGTGGCATGTGGAAATCTAGTGGTTGCCTTGGGTGGCAATAGAAAATACGATTAGAATACTTAACCAAAGTGGAACATGTAATTAAAACATGATTAAAGGGTTAAGTGGTATACACTAGAAATGACAAGCTTAGGTGGGTAGCTTGTGGGGGCCCATTTCAACCAATATCCCAAACGTATCTTTGTGGGCTCGACCCAAGTCAAGGACGGGACACGCATATTGGGCTTGACTATAAGAGGACAAAACGGGGTAGCGGTGGCAACGCAAGTCCAACGGGTTTCATATGCGTGTATGGACCCGGGCTGGTAGGTAAGACGTTGTTGCATCGTGTAGATATAAGCCGTGCACCATTTGTTGTATCGGGTTGCCACTATGGGGAGTGATACACCCCATTGTGGGGCCAGCACGGGTATCTACGGTAGGGAGCCAATCGCTTGGGAGTAGTGGGTACACCTAGTGGAGATAGGGGCAGGCGGCACCTATGTAGTCAGCTAGGGGTACACGAAACTACTGGGTAAATTTACTAAGTCCTTGGGAGGGATCAACCTTTAAGTAGGAATGACTGGTGTGGTGCAGTGTAGTAATTATCCTTGGGTGGGTAAATGCGTCTTTATCGTTATCTTAGTTCATTCTAAGTCTGATTGGTTACTGAGTGTAGTCATTTATCCCCAGTCACACCGTACCAAGTTATATCATACCCTAATTACTTTAATGATTGTATTGTTCAAGTTATAGGACTCGCTCAGACTTATGTCTGACCCCGTTGTTTTTATCTTTTTCCCAACCCTCAGGTTCTCAGAGTGGGCCCAGCACGAGTGGGCTTTGATCAGGCTGGTTTTATTACTCTCTTGGAGCTTGGACCCTAGATGTAGAGCTCAGCTTACCCTTTTCTTTTATGGCTATCAGTTCATGTATTGGGATTATGTATTTTTATTTATCAGGATGGATATTTTGTACTTGACTCTTATTATGGTTTTGTGATGTAACCAAACATGTTTTACTTTCCGCTGCAATGAAATGATGTTTTAAATTTTCAAGTGTTACTTATATCTGTCTTGCTGTAATTTCTCTGTTCTATATTCACTTAAAAATACTCCACCGATGTTATGGCATTCCCTTAGCGAGTGACCATAGCGGGAGTGGGGTGTTACACGTGGTATCAGAGCAAAGGTTACCGGAACAGATAAAATTTTTAGAAAACTATTTTTCTAAAAACATTTTTGGAAGAGATATTTTCAAAAACATGTCTTTAAAGAGAAAAGTTTTTGAAAGAAATGCATAATCCCCAATAGCCATATCTTTATCTTTCGAATTCTCCATTTTGAATCTTTCCTTTTTCGTTTCAGCATGGCTGAGGATCTTAACTTTCCGGAGGGTGTGACGGTACCAGTATGGTATAGGAGATTGATGGAGGCTAGGGCCACCACTGCGGGTCCAGCAAATGTTCCTCCACCAACCGTAGCACCCGATCTTCCTCCTCCCCCTCCTCCTCGCACGGATACTTTTGCTAAGACTTGCAAGGAATTTAAAGCTATGGGAGGGAAACCTTTTCAAGGATCAGAAACTTTTGTGGAGGCTAGAGATTGGCTTAAGGAGGTGGAAGAGTTGATAGATATCTTTGAGATGGAAGAAGGAAAGAAAGTCAAGTTAGCTGCTTGGTTAATGAAGGGAGAGGCCTCATTCTGGTGGGAGGTCACTAATGGAGAACGCCCTGTTGACTCTTGGGCGGATTTTAGGCAAAGATTTGTGGCAAAGTTTCTCTCAAGGGCGGAGGAAAACTTGTATATGGAAAGATTCTTGACTCTAAAGCAAGGAAATCTCTCAGTGAAGGAATATGTCAACAAGTTTAATCAATTGGCGAGGTTTGGCCTAGACATGGTGAATACACCGGAGAAGAAGGCTTTGAGGTTCGTGAAAGGCTTGAATGAACCGATGCATGGGTTGGCTATGACTCATATCCCTATGGGGGCCACCTTTGAGAAGCTAGTTGACATGGCACTCATGCATGAAGAAGAGAAGGGTCCCAATGCTAATAAGGCACCCGAGAAGAAGGGAGATCAAAAGAGACCTCAGCAACAACAGCAAAACAAAGGTGGGAAAGGCAACGGTGGCAAGGGGAAGAAGAAGTGCTTCAATTGTGGGATACCAGACCACATAGGCAAAGATTGTCGAAAGAAGAAGAAGACTGGCTGTTATCACTGTGGCGAAGTAGGGCATCTAGAGAAGAATTGCCCTAAGAAGGGGCAAAGGACGGGATCTACCTCAAGGGGACAGGTGCAAGCTCTTATGGCACCGGGTCAGGCTAGGGGCCAAGTACAGGCTCTCGCGGTTCCACCAATTCAGGAAAGAGGTAGAACTATTTCCGTTGAAAGTCTGGTTTTTCTATTTGATCATCCTGTCCGTACATTGTTTGATTCTGGCGCATCGCATTCATTTATCTCATCATTATTAGTTGAGTCACTGCACTTAGACACCAGTCTAGTAGATGATCCCTTTGTTGTTTCAAACCCAATTGTGGGATCCACTTATTTGTCCATGATATGTTTGGGTTTGAAGATTTCTATACTTAGCATTGAGTTTAGATGTGATGCTTTTGTTTTGGGCTTCACGGGCTATGGTTTGATTTTGGGCATGGACTGGTTATCCAGTAATGGTGCCGTTCTTGATTGCGAAAGGAGAGTTGTTAGGCTCATGACCCGTTTGGGTAACACTCTCGAGATCTCTTGTAATCCCATGGATTCTGTTATGCTAAGTTATCTTGAATCGCTTGACGCTTCGGTCGAGAGTTTGCAATCTGTTAGAGTGGTCCGGGAATACTCGGATTTGTTTGAGGAGGTGAAGGGCTTACCTCTGAAGCGGGAGATTGACTTCCGAATATATCTGGTGGATAATGCTAAACCTGTATCTTTACCAGTGGGCCACATGGCTCCTCGCAAGAGGAGGGAACTCCATAAGCAAGTAGGGGAGTTGCTTGGGAAGGGGTTCATAAGACGAAGTATATCGGAGTGGGGTGCTCCAGTAGTTTTTGCTACGAAGGCGGATGGGTCCCTCAGACTTTGTGTAGACTATAGAGAACTCAACAAGCTCACAAAGAAGAATAGACACCCATTGCCGAGGATTGATGATCTTTTCGATCAGTTGGTTGGCGCTTCAGTATTTTCTCAGTTGGACTTAGCCACGGGGTTTCATCAGTTGAGGGTGGCTGAGGATAGCATAGACAAGACTGCCTTTAGAACTCCGGATGGTTTCTATGAGTGGTTGGTGATGCCATTTGGGTTGACGAACGCCCCTGCATACTTTGTTGATTTGATGGGTAGGGTGTTCAGGGAGTTCCTTAATAAGTTTGTGGTGGTCTTTGTGGATGATATCTTAGTATTTTCTAAGAGTGAAGAAGAGCATGCCCTACATCTTGGGGAGGTGTTGGAGACTCTTCGAGCACATAGCCTTAAGGCTAAATTCTCTAAATGTCACTTCTGGAGGAAGGAAGTGCGGTTCTTGGGGCACGTGGTCTCCAAGGAAGGGATAGCTGTGGATCCCGCGAAGGTAGTATCAATTCAAGATTGGAAGGTTCCGAAGAATGCTACCGAAGTAAGAAGTTTCTTGGGGTTGGCGGGTTACTATAGGAAGTTTATCAAAGACTTCGCGAAGATATCAGCCCCATTAACCCACTTAACGAAGAAGAATCTTGTTTTCACATGGGACGTAGATTGTGATGATGCGTTCCGACGGTTAAAGAGAGCTTTAACCACTGCTCCAGTTTTAGTGTTGCCAGATGGGAGTAAGCCATTTGTTGTCTATACCGATGCTTGTGGGACAGGACTGGGCGCAGTCTTAATGCAAGAGGGAAGGGTAATAGCCTATGGTGGAAGGCAGTTGAGGGCACATGAGAAAAATTACCCTACCCATGATCTAGAGTTGGCTGCTATTGTTTTTGCGCTTAAGATTTGGCGCCATTATCTTCTTGGTGAGAGATTCGAATTGTTCACTGACCACAAATCATTGAAGTACTTGTTTTCTCAGAAGGATTTGAATTTGAGACAGCAAAGGTGGATGGAGTTCTTAGCATCTTATGATTTCGAGATAGTGTATACTCCTGGCAAGGGTAACGTGGTGGCGGACGCCTTAAGCAGAAATAAGTTGTCCTTGAGTCCATTGTTCGTGGAACAACGAAGCTTGGAATTTATCTCGATGTTTGATTTCAGACCTTCCATTGACTATATACCCGGTTTGCTAGCATCCTTGGAGGTCAGACCTACTCTTTTGGGGCGAATTGGAGAAGCACAGAGGGATGACCCACAGTTGGTTGAGTTGGTAGAGAAGCTCATAAGGGGGGAGTCGTCCAGCCATTTGAGTAGGTACACCCTAGACGATAGGGGGTGCTTGCGTAGAGACGGTAAACTTTGTGTACCGCAAGACGAGGGTTTGAGGAAGGCTATTCTTGATGATGCACACCGTTCTATGATGACCATTCATCCCGGTGGGGACAAGATGTACCAAGACATGAAGCGGGTTTTCTTCTGGGCCGGTATGAAGAAAGATGTGGCCGAGTATGTCGCTCGATGCTTGGTATGCCAACAGGTGAAAGCGGAGCAAAAGAAACCAGGTGGGTTGCTTCACCCATTGGAAGTTCCGCAATGGAAGTGGGATAGCGTCTCGATGGATTTTATTGACGGGTTACCCAGATCAAGAAAGGGTAATACGGGAATTTGGGTTGTGGTAGACAGACTTACTAAAAGCGCCCATTTCATACCTGTGAAAAGCAAGAGGACTGCCCCATGGCTAGCTTCAGTATATCTTCGAGAGATAGTTCGATTGCATGGGGTACCCTCTAGCATAGTGAGTGATCGAGATCCTATCTTCACTAGCGAGTTCTAGAAAAGTTTGCAAGAAGCAGTGGGGACTCAATTATGTCTGAGCACCGCATATCATCCTCAGACGGACGGCCAGACTGAGAGGGTGAATCGTGTCCTAGAAGACCTTTTGAGGCTTTGTATCTTAGATTTTGGAGGAACATGGGAAGAGCATCTTCCATTGGTGGAGTTCGCATATAATAACAGCTTTCAGTCCAGTATTGGTATGGCTCCTTTCGAAGCTCTTTATGGAAGGCCTTGTCGATCACCTACATGTTGGTGGGAATCTACGGATAAGATCTTGCTTGGGCCTGATATGGTTAGGGAGACTTCTGAGAAGATTGACTTGATTCGAAAAAGGATGAAAGCAGCGCAGGATAGGCAAAAATCTTATGCGGACAAGAGGAGGACAGATCTTGAGTTTGAAGTTGGGGACATGGTCTTTGTCAAAGTGTCTCCGTTACGAAATGTGGTTCGCTTTTGATCTGTTGGGAAGTTAGCACCAAGGTTCGTAGGGCCGTTTCCTATTAAGGAAAGGATTGGACGGATGGCATATAGAGTGGAGTTGCCCGACAGACTTAGTGGTGTACATGATGTATTCCATGTGTCACATTTGAGGAAGTGCCTACATAAGACCGCAGAGGTGGTAGAGCCGAACTTGCTTAGAGAAGTGGAAGTAGAGCGTGACGCGACTATTCGATGAGCTCCTACTCGCATCCTTGGGTCAGAGACTAGGAAATTGAGGAATCGAGAGGTTCAACTAGTCAAAGTACAATGGGGAGAAGATGAGGGCAACGCTACTTGGGAGACGGAAGCGAAGATGCGTTCATTATACCCATTCCTTTTTGAGGGTATGTCTTTTAACTTCTCCTTTATCGTTTGTCTAGTACTTATCTTATCTTTAGTATGTCCTCTCGTTAGTACTTTTGACCTTTAGATAGGGCAAACCTATGGTTGAAACATGTGTTTGAGACATGTTATGGTTGATGGATGCATGTGGATGCAAGTGTGTGCCAGTGGTTGCTCGTGGATGCATATACACACACTCTAGGCACTAGATCAGCTCAGTCACATCATATTGCATATTGCATATAATTGTGTGTAGGTAGCTATATTTATGGATGTATAATGATTGTGCTATCATATGGATGATGCATTTTGGTGAATGATTGTGCACTCATGTAGATATTGTATGTGTCGATAGGGTTCTCTCGCATACATAATGGATGCATGGCACTATCATGGTTTGCATATGTTCATACATTAGATAGGGAACATATACACACACTTTTTGCATATGCTCATACATCATTAGAAATTGTTTTGAGGACAATGGATGCCCGTGTTTGATGGATTGATTAGATGGTTGTTTGGATGGTAGGATATGCAT
The DNA here is from genome assembly GCA_030737875.1 of Allium sativum. NCBI lineage: Eukaryota > Viridiplantae > Streptophyta > Magnoliopsida > Asparagales > Amaryllidaceae > Allium > Allium sativum. The sequence continues at coordinate 44,937,532 of CM060913.1, forward strand.
TCTCCTTAGCTTAGAGATTTCGGGGACGAAATCCTTTAAGGAGGGGAGAATGTAACACCCCGAATTTCGGTTAATGCTAAAATTCACAAATTAAAGAATAACTAATCCCAGATGTGGGAATTAGGGGAAACGGGTTGCACCATTGCGTTCGTCTCGGAAAAATACGCGAAATAGAGTCTGAGTTTTCGAAAATCGGAGTCCGTATGAAGAAGATATGGACGAACGAAGTTAGGCAGAAAAAACCGAAAACAAGCCAGAATGCACTGGCGCACTTGTGAAGTGCGCCAACACAAAAATGCACTGGAGCACTTGTGAAGTGCGCCAACACATTTTTACACTGGCGCACTTGGGAAGTGCGCCCGTGTCGAGCCAGAAACCTGCACAGCTTTCTGGTTTGACCCTGGTGCACCATTTTAGGGTTTGGCTGTGTTTTGGGCTATTCTCTAGAAGCTTCCGAGATCTGATGGTCCTAATCTAATTTAGGGTTAATCTAATGGCCTAAAACACTTGCCTAATCTATAAATACACCCTAACACTACACTAATTCATACTAAAAATAGATTCAAGGGCCTCATGCCGTCAAATCAAAACTAGAAGTGCCTCCACCAAATTTGAGAGGAATTTGGCATCTCAAATCAACTCTAATCAAGTTCAAATCCACTCTAGCAACTTAATCTTCCTCATTGGAGTGCTAATTAGTGATTTGTGAGTTCCTATGCCTTAGCAAGCAATTGCTAAACTAATTAGGATAGGATATTAGGAGACTATGGATGTAAATGAGGATTTATGCATGTTGTGGTTGTCATATGTTATAAGTTCATATGCAAGTTTGTCTCTTTTTATGATATGACATGTTATGCATGTTTATATGCAAGTTTGTATGCAAGTTCGTATGCAAGTTTGTCTCTTTTTATGATATGCATAACATATGCAAGGTTGCCTCTATGTATGACATGATATGCAAGTTCATATGCAAGTTTATATGCAAGTTCATATGCAAGTTTATATGCAAGTTCATATGCATGTTTATATGCAAGTTTGTATGCAAGTTCATATGCAAGTTTGTCTCTTTTTATGATATGCATAACATATGCAAGGTTGCCTCTATGTATGACATGTTATGCAAGCTCATATGCAAATTTATATGCAAGTTCATATGCAAGTTTATATGCAAGTTCATATGCAAGTTTATATGCAAGTTCATATGCAAGTTTATATGCAAGTTCAAATGCAAGTTTGGGTTAATGATTTATGCTAGTTGGGTTTAAGGTTGTGATGCAAGTTGACACCTTTTAAATGCCAACGTTGTGCTAAGATGGAACCCATCACATTTATAATGAAACTCCCCATTTATATGACATGCCATGAGAACGAATTACGTGGGAAACGATGGGGTTAATATGCATGTTAATAAAAATGTGTAAAGATAGTATGCTTAAGCATAACATAAAATGAATGGACATAATTGGGAATTTACCTATTAAGTTAGGTCTACCCATATTATGGAGTTGGGAATTTACCTATTAAGTTAGGTCTACCCATACTATGGAATTGGGAATTTACCTATTTAGTTAGGTCTACCCATATTCTTAAAAATGTGTAATTAATTAGGGATAATTAATACAAATTATGGGGGTGATTAATTAGGTGTAATTAATCAACTAAGACACGAGGTTGGACCCTTTTGTAGCGGAAGTCTGCCCGGAACCGACCGGCAATCCAGCAGCTACAAATGATTGGCCCAATGTGAGAGGTCTTAGTCATAAATTAAATACATGATTAAAGTAAAGACACGAGGTTAGACCCTTTTTATGACGGAAGTCTGCCCGGACCCAACCGGCATATCCAGCAGTCATGGAAGATGGTCTAATGTGAGAGGTCTTTATGAGGTCATGATCTTAATTAATTAATTAAGAAACACTTAACCATATTAGCATGTAGAGGGACATGAGGGGTTAAGTGGGTGCCTTGGGTGGCATGTGGAAATCTAGTGGTTGCCTTGGGTGGCAATAGAAAATACGATTAGAATACTTAACCAAAGTGGAACATGTAATTAAAACATGATTAAAGGGTTAAGTGGTATACACTAGAAATGACAAGCTTAGGTGGGTAGCTTGTGGGGGCCCATTTCAACCAATATCCCAAACGTATCTTTGTGGGCTCGACCCAAGTCAAGGACGGGACACGCATATTGGGCTTGACTATAAGAGGCCAAAACGGGGTAGCGGTGGCAACGCAAGTCCAACGGGTTTCATATGCGTGTGTGGACCCGGGCTGGTAGGTAAGACGTTGTTGCATCGTGTAGATATAAGCCGTGCACCATTTGTTGTATCGGGTTGCCACTATGGGGAGTGAGACACCCCATTGTGGGGCCAGCACGGGTATCTACGGTAGGGAGCCGATCGCTTGGGAGTAGTGGGTACACCTAGTGGAGATAGGGGCAGGCGGCACCTATGTAGTCAGCTAGGGGTACACGAAACTACTGGGTAAATTTACTAAGTCCTTGGGAGGGATCAACCTTTAAGTAGGAATGACTGGTGTGGTGCAGTGTAGTAATTATCCTTGGGTGGGTAAATGCGTCTTTATCGTTATCTTAGTTCATTCTAAGTCTGATTGGTTACTGAGTGTAGTCATTTATCCCCAGTTACACCGCACCAAGTTATATCATACCCTAATTACTTTAATGATTGTATTGTTAAAGTTATAGGACTCGCTCAGACTTATGTCTGACCCCGTTGTTTTTATCTTTTTCCCAACCCTCAGGTTCTCAGAGTGGGCCTAGCACGAGTGGGCTTTGATTAGGCAGCTTTTATTACTCTCTTGGAGCTTGGACCCTAGATGTAGAGCTCAGCTTACCCTTTTCTTTTATGGCTATCAGTTCATGTATTGGGATTATGTATTTTTATTTATCAGGATGGATATTTTGTACTTGACTCTTATTATGGTTTTGTGATGTAACCAAACATGTTTTAATTTCCGCTGCAATGAAATGATGTTTTAAATTTTCAAGTATTACTTATATCTGTCTTGCTGTAATTTCTCTGTTCTATATTCACTTAAAAATACTCCACCGATGTTATGGCATTCCCTTAGCGAGTGACCATAGCGGGAGTGGGGTGTTACATCCGTAGCATAATAGTGTAAGAATGATTTGATATGAATTAGGTTAGGTCTAAGGGTGTTTTTATAGGTGTAGCAACTAGTTTAGGCCCTTAGATTAACCCTAGAATCAATCCGGACCGTCAAAACACGTCTCAGGCCTCAAAAATGAGTTCTGGGTCAAACCAGGCCGACCAGGTCGATCTGTACGGTGGGGGGGGGGGTCGACACTATGGTCGACCTGGGGGTTAGGTCGACCCTATGGTCGACCTGGGGGGGGGGTAGGTCGACCCTATGGTCGACCCCCTGGTCCAGTCCTGCCTGAAAACTGCTGAAACTTGTACAGGCCATAACTTCTTCATCCGGACTCCGATTTTCGAAAACTCGGACTATATTTCATGTAAAATTTCGAGGCGAACGCAATAACGTAACCCGTTTCCCTGTTTATGAATTTAAAATTTAATTCTGCCTTGATTTCTTGTTTTAACATGTTATAAAAATACGGGTTGTTACAATAATGCACTAATTGTATTTAACTGAATGGCTTATTATGATATGGTCATCTTGCAGGCTACTTATTTTATAAGTTCTAAAATCATTTCAGATAGTGATGATCTATATGAATGCAACATGGTCCATTGTGAATGGTACTAATGCTTGCACTAAGATGGATATGCCGATGCAAAATAATGCTGCTTATGAAGCAACTGTAATTACATGAATTGCAGAATTTTCATTTAGCCTGCGTGCAATTAATATATAGATTTCATTTGTTATAGAGTATATAAAATGTTATACGTATTCATGTACTAACTTATGAAAGTCAAAACTATCTGCATATTATTGTATACATAGCCTTTGTAACATGCCACATAACTGTAAATATGGTTTGTGTATGCTTTTGAAACGTGTTATATTGCCTTTTGTTCATATGCCAATGTTAGCTAATGATTTAGATATATAATAAATGTATGTGCGTACATATATGTCCAATAACTTATGTATGAATAATGTGAGATATATATATTTATATTTTCTGCTTAAGTTTGAAATAAGCAGTATATGTTTGTTATGATATATATATAAATTGGGCCATAATAAATGATTAGGTCTGATTAAATAAAGTTACATGTACTCCTCTTATACCTTTTAAAAGCTATAGTGGAATAATTATTCTAGTAAATTGTTGTAGTAATATTAAAACTGCAAGGTAGCAGATAATATTTAATTCCTTTAAATACTATTACTATTTAACATGTTTAATGCTCAAAGGTGTAATGTCTTTATAATTGCGTTTATGTTGAATTAAAAGAAATTATCGTATAAAATACATATATTTGGATATATATATAAGTAACTCTGTTATTGTTCGCCACTACGAATTATAAATTCCCTTTATAGCAATTTTTTTTATATTAAGTCATGGTGACGTCTTCCAATAATATACTCATCACTGTCCAAGATCAATGGTTGTAACTAACGCCAAAGCTTTGTGCACCTTTTATTTTGGTTATATGCAATGGAGTAAAATGTGGTGCTCCAACCTATTATTGGGTCTGACTTAACTAGGCTGCATAATAGGATTATGGCCTTAGAGACAAAGGCATGAATTATTCAATTTTGAGCAAATGAATAATACTAAACAAAATGTTCAACATGCGATCCAAGAGTTATATAGACGATATAATTGATATAAGATGTCTGCCTAAAAGGTTGTGTTTTGGGTTTAGCCAAAGCTGGGTCAAGGCATGACTAGATATGGATCTTGGAACACCATTATATTTATATATATTGATATATGTATATAAACAAAGGGATGTTAATTTGAGTGGGAGCATATTTTAGTTTAAATTATATATTAATATAAATATAAAGTTTGATCGTCAAAATTTTGTATTTATATTAAATAAATATAATAGAATCAGTTCACATTTATTATCCGCTGTAGATATTAAATAACAGATAACTCCGATAATTTGAATTTGTTCTTGAGAAGGATAAATTGAATTAAATCATATTTCTTGAGTAACATTGAAATTTGAGGATTGTCCTCAAACAAATTAAAACGTAATTGTTCTAACAAATATACAGGATCTAAAATAAAAATTAAAGTGTGACTTCAACCGAATAATATATAAATGTTATAACAACCTACTTATACATTTCTAGTATTGGATACTAGATATAAATCACATAAATGTATGTTAATTTACTGAAATTGCAAAATACGTAGAAATATGATAAAATGACAAGTGGGCTTACAAATGGAAATGAAAGAAAAGTTGCTGAGTTATCCATAGAAAGTTGATTCTTGTTGTGTATACTGGCTTAATAAAATAATTGTTATTATGAGATTCCATTTAAAATAAATGTTATTATAAATCTTGTTTAGACAAGTTTAAATTTCATTTTTAATAAAAGAACAATTGTTATTCATTTTATTTAAATGAAATATCTTATGGAATTTCACAAATAGTTAATGATCTTTATTAATTATTAACTATAATGTACTGACATAAACACATAGTGGATTAAATTTAATAATTTAAATCAACACATCTTTAGCATTGTTAGTTAATCAATATATAAACAAGAAACACGTATCAAAACTCCATAGTGATGGAATTATGAGGTCATTTGATTTTGAATCATATGAAGAATGCAAATCTTGTTTATACGACAAAATATCTGAATCACATTTCACTTGACACAGTGAACGGACTATAAAGTATTGGGTCTCATACATAATGATTTATCTGGGGCAATGAATACATAAGTTAGATGTAGGTTTTATTACTTCATACTTTTGCTGATGATGTTAGTGGATATAGATGTGTGTATATTATGATACACAAATTAGAATCCTTTGAAAAGTTCAAAGAATTCAAAAATAAAACTTCAAAACCAATATTAAGAATATAAATACTTTTCGAACAGTTCGAAAGAGAATATTTAAGCCAATAAATTTAGTGACTATCCAGATGAGTTTGAAATTGTTTCACGACTCACACCACCTAGAACACCATGTTGAAATGGTGTGCCTGAAAGGAGTAATCACACCTTATAAGATATGGTACGACCAAGATAAGTCATATAGATCTTCCGATAAAATAAATTGACAACAATTAAAATAATCCTACTAAAACAAGTCTAAAGACGCCATATAAGATATGGATTAGGAAATGTCCTAGTATGTCTAAATGCGCAGATTTGGGATGTATGGCGCTTGTTAAACGTCATTCCTTTGATAAGATCGGACCCAAATCAAATAAATATTTTGTGGAATATCTAAAAGAAGAAAATGGATACAAATTCTATAAATCCTCTGAGAATAAAATGTTTATTGCTCGAATTAGTATCCTTATGAAGGAGAGTCAGTCTCTAACATACCGATGAGAATAAAATAGAATCTGAAATGTCGGAGACCACAAAATACCATTGATTCTTGTATAAACAAGAAATTGAGTGGGAGTGACACAATAATTACAATGTCATATATTGATAACACATTAATTATTGTGAATAATGTTAGTTTTAAAACAAGAAATAGATACTGATTCTAAGAAAGAAAATGTTTGGATTAAGAAGTTCATAATTGAACTTAATTCATTATTAATCCAATGATATACATTGCAATAATAATGTGGCTATTGCTCAGGCCTAAAACGTTAAACTCATTATCGATCCAAACATATATTCAAGAAATATAATTCTTATGTGAAGTTGTTCACAAAAGAAATGAACATATCTGCAAAGTTGCAAAAGTTGTAATGTTACAGACCTGCTGAATTAGATTCTGTCGCAGCGGAAGTTTAATAATTACATTAGTTTCACGCGTATATGATACATGAATAATTGACTCTAGTGCAAGTGGGAGATTGTTAGAGTTTATGCCCTAGAGGCAATTCATTTGATGAGATTGATAACATTGTTGATGTTATTGTTTTATTTGGAATAAAATAATATTCTGTTATATTATATTTACTGCGTAATATAAATATTAATATAATAGAAGTCCACGGAATTGTAATACGGAATTATATAGTTTGAGTAAGACTTGAATTTGAGATTATATAATATGATAAGTATTATAATTCTTAAATGTCCCTAGTCAAGTTTTATTTTTTATATAGGACAACAATAAAGCATTGAGACTAGTATATTGATTGACTGATGATCACATCTCATTGATCATTAATATACGTGATGTTAAAGTCAAGATATAAATACGTACTGGAGAATAGAGTATTGGGATGACCCAATGTAAGATAACTACATGGAATATAATCAACAATATCATAAGTTGTTCTCATAGTGACAGTGATGTAATGGTCCTCAGACCTGAAATCATTATAATTTTAATCGAGGATATTTGTATTTTGATATCACCTAAAGTTATTTCATAACAGAGTAATGATAACGGTGATTATTGGATATATCTTGAATTGAATGAAAATTATGAATGATCTAGAAGGAATTTAACCCTACGATATATTCGTAGTGATATCCATGGGCCTCTTGATTGAGTGAGACTGTGAAATGCATGCCTGTGCTCAAATATTGATTTGTTTTAAATGGTCTACTCATCGATCAAGAAAAACGGATTAAATTATAACGAGGATGGTACGATCCATGCCTCTAGTTTAATCCTGGATATATTGTTTAAAAGAATTATATTACATTGATACACTAGTCTAGGAAAGGTTGTATCGAATCGTTGATCTTATTATAACTTGGGTAGCAGCGACGTATTGCTAGATACCAATCACTGTTTATGGTTTTAAATACGATTTAAAATCATTGCCAATGTTGTAATAACCTATAGGGTCACACGCTTAGAACATTGTAAGGGGAACACTGTTTTGGTTTTGGATAAAATAAAATATCAGCTGTTGATATTTGTGGTTGAAAGAGTATAAGGAATTGTTCCTTGTTTCATGTACACATGTATTGATTAAAAGGGGGTCTACACCTTTTATAACACACGGTATTGAATATTTTTTTAAACCAACATTTTTTTCAGAAATAACAAAACCCTAGATCAAAACAAGAATTGCGGCTAGCACCGCTGAGCTTTCCTTTCTTCTTCGGTCTGTTCGACGATTGAAGATGGTGTTCGCGTGGATAACATTGGAGGCCAGGGCGTTTTCATCATGGTTTGATTTGATCCAGCTTTCGGCGAGATTCTATAATTGAATAAAAATTAGGGTTAATCGATTTCTGAAAACCTAAGGTATGATTTTAATTCGATCTGTTATTTTCATACAAGATCCTTTTAGGGTTTAGTTTTTGCCGCTGCTAAATTATCTTGAAACCCTAAATTGTAACCAACAAGCAGAATCTCCTCCCTCCCCAGGCATAAACCCATGCTCCTGAAAGTAAGCTGCAATACACTCATCTATTTCCTGTTGCATCTGGTTTTTTGCTAGTCAATCATCTCATTCATCTGCTCCTACATCCGAGCAATAGTCGCCTCCATCATCGACCTCCTATAACCACGCTGAACATCCTGCGAAATAAGTAAGTTGACATTAAAGTTATTTAAACATGTCTATAGTTAAACATGTATATAGTTTGTGTTAAACGTGTATATAGTTAGCTAAGAAGAATTGTCAGATATAATATCAATACACACATATATATCGCACATCTTTTATCATGATATTTATAAACCATCATACGTTGGACAAAAGATACAAATAAATGAGAAATGAGTTTACTGTAGTCCAAACGTAAGCCAAACTAAAAACTAAATATCATAAGATTATTTCTCATACTTTAAAACCATAATTTATGTCTAAAAAATGTCTTAACTCCTGATTGCCGAAATCATATCGCCTTCCTCGAGCAGGTGGATCGGTGATAGAATGTCATATACGATCAGACTCTGCAACCGTAAGCTCCTGTCCAGTAGCCTCTATCACTCTAGCAGCCTCTGCATCGTACTTCCCCTACAATTATAATATAATTTTAACACAAATAATATAATATTTACTTATATACTATGATATGAACGAATATGAAACATTTTAATTTGTACAGATAAACATATTTACCATTATACGCGCACTCTTCGGATCTGTCCAATCATACGTAACATTTCTTTCTTCATCGGTATGCTTCACCGCATGTGTGTGTCTGAATACGTCTGCCAGTGAAGGCTCTCTTCCGTACTTTACAGTCTAAGTAAATATTTATTAATAATAAGAATGAATTATATACACTAAATTTCGACGTGAACATATACTACAAATATTTAAAATTTATACCAAATCCCTTCTATGTTGTTGGAGTGATTTTGAGCCAATACGGTGTAGAGCAGGATTCTTTTCTCTATTTGCTTTATTTCTAGCTGCTACTTTCTATTAAAATTGATACACGATGATGTAAAATAATGCAATCAATATGAATGTGAATATTTATTATCATTATATCTTACTTTAGCATCTTTCGTCTCCCAGTACTTTTGAAAATCTGCCCAAACATCATCACTCATAAATGGAAGCTTTTTTCCAGATGTCTTTGCCCTTGAAACCATCTCTCGATAATTTTTGCACATCTTCATATTCCAATGAGTCAAAAAAGTTGGCATGTCCTGATCCTCAACACAAACATCAACCTGCATATTACATTTATTTTTAATTATTTACAGTATATTAATTTTCGATATTAGTATTAAAAATACTTACAAATAAATCGGCAAGAATCACATTCTTAATATGTGGTGGAATACTATCCTGACGTGGCCAAGCCCCCAACATTCTGCTTGTGTAAGACTGCCTCTATTCATCTAAAATGAATTGTGCTGACTCAATCTCGAATCCCCTGTGTAGAAATTGATATAAATATTTCGTATATTTTAAATAATCTAAATTGAAATAAATTTGACATTTACCCGCCACTCTTCGGAATAATCTCCGCAACTCGACGCAGATCTGTCACTGAGCTGCTCGGACTTGCTCCTGGTCTAGGAGATGGTGAAGGAGTAGGCTGAGATGTACTCCTTGATCGTCATCGTTTATAATCTGACATATCTATTACAATCATATAATGTGCATACAATAGAACTTGAATTATTAACATTAGTCATCATTATCATAACATAAATCGTAAATGTGAAGAACAATATTGAATAAAATACATAGTCAATATTATCATTACATAAATCAGAATAGTAACGAACGAAAGTAAATTCATAGCTAAGAACAATCAACATCAATATTATTGCATAACTCAGAAAATACATAACATAGTACATAGCTCATAATAGTACATAACATAAGTACAAAATCTCAGTCTTCATCATCTTCGGATCCAGACTCGGTCTCATACTCTATATCGTTTTCTTCAGTACTTACAAATGCATCTACTAATACATTCGCTTCATCATTCAACGACCCTACATCAATGTCATAAGCTATTATTATTTCAGTATTTGGCTCAAGATCCGCTTGATACGCTGCTTCGTCTGGAATATTATTTCCATCAAATATAAATACTGCCTTCGATTTAAAAACAACCCACCAATCTGTTTTATCCTTTTTTAAGGATGGATACGGAGCAAAATGGACTTGTAATGCTTGCTTAGCTAACAAAAAAGGATCATACTTATAGTAATGCGACGTATGCCTTATTTCGATTAGCTTATAATCTTTGTGCACTTTGATTCTAGAACCAGGAACATTGCTAAATCAATTCAATTTGAACAGCTAAATTTTCTCTACGGGCTGAACATAATATGTCAACTCTACAACTTGCATTAAGATTCCGTAAAAATCTTTTATTATATGCTGCTCTGGATCATCACTACCTTTGACAAATACACTGCTGTTATACGTTAATTTTTTAGCTAATCATTGGTGTTGAATATATTGGACAAGTTTTGACATTTCTTTTTGGTCCGATAGCAAGATGTCGTAATACTTCGCTAACAACACAGTTTTTTGGATCATGAACATAGTCTGAAAACCATCTAGCAGATTCTTTATTGAGATCACAAGATGGATGTTGTGATTCATAGATACTGCATATATGTGTTATGTTCCTTTTCTATTAATAGACACAAATAAATATATATGTATATATAATTGAATTGTAAATGAATTTTGTATTACCTGACAAATGGTTCAACTTCCGCACAACTTAACAGAACATATGTGCATACCACATTTTAATTTGTATCTCTTACGTAACATCCCGTATTTTTCGACAGTTAACGATGAACGATTTAAAACGATTAAGTATTTGATTTGAATTTAAACAGGGGAATTATATGGAGTTTATTTATTTAATTTATTAAATAAGAATATTTTCATTTGATAAATATAAGTGTGTATCATTGATTCATTTTATATGTGAAAAGGGTGATGTTTCAGGCGATTTTAGAATTCGATGAAATAAATTCCATTGGATCTGTAATAGTTTTGTTGCCAGATTTTGTATTTCAAACATTTAAATTTATCGATTTAACATACAATCAGTAAATGTCGAGGAATAATTAAATCGGATGTAATTTTAATCGTCAGTTTAAATTTATATCTTCACCATACAATCAAATTGGACTTCGAAACTTGTTCCAATGAGTCCAGAATAGTGGTATAACCCCAGAAATGTCATTTGTTGCATTTAAATAAGGAGTTAGAAAACAACGCGGTATTTTTATTAAATAAGATTTACATCGGTTCACATTAACAAATAAAATAAAAATAAATATTTTAGCAGACCTATTTCTCTCTCATCGCAGGCTAATTTTCAGCTAGAAATCTATTCCTTCCTACCGAAGGAATTCTGCAAACCTATTCGAAATAGCTGCTTCGTTCTTTCTCTTCTATTAGTCACCGAAGAAGTCTACAAGCTTACTTCTTCTCCATCGTCAATGCCTAACCCACCAGTACGTCTGGAAAACTGATGTTGTTCTTATCGTCAAAATCCTAACCTATATAAGAAGCAGCTCCCGTTGTTAGTTATCCATTCTCGAATTAGAGGACATTCAAGTCTCTGCTTCTTCTTTTCCCTCTGTACGATTCTCTCATTCCAAACCACTAAAAAAAAATCAAAGCCTTTGCCTATGCTTCCCTTTTCCATCAGTCACTCCCTCAACTTTTGCGTTTCTTCCAAACAATAAAAAGGGAGAAAGTAAAATCGAATCTCGATTTAGAAACCGCTGCAGAAACCGCCGTGGGCCCTGAAGCTCCAAATTTCATTCTGAATCATCTCGATTGAAGAAGGGGGATGGGTATAAAGGTGCGATTTGGGGAAACTTACGTCGAACTGGAGTTCGAAAGTGTGGATAACGTATTGAGTGAAATTGTGGAGTCGACATTGGAGTATGGGGGAGTTCGTTTCTGGTTCTGGAGTGGTGAAAACGCGACTGGAAAATGGTGCGGTGGTTATTGAACAAGATGGAATGGGTTCGATAGTGTCAAGGATGCACTGATTTGAGGTTCGACTGTGAGTAGCTGGGGAGCGTGATGTGTTTCGTGATTTTTGGGAAGATGTTGTGTTCGACAGTGGGCATTGGTTGGACAGTCTGAAGATGACTGTTGAAACTGGGCTGCTGAATGGTTTGGGAAGTTAGGTCTATGGATTGGAATGGTGGGAGTTCAAGTGACAGGAATGGCTTTGATTTGAGAGGGTGTTTGAATACAGTGAGGCTGATGGGGATTTTAGAGATGGAAGTGGCTGTCTGTGATGAGAATGGAGCGTCGATGAAATGTTTGATAAATTGCCGGAGTGGGATGTTGCACTCTTAGGGCTATTTCAATAAAGTAGATCATCGATTTTTGAGTCGACTTCAAACAGTGGGGTATACGTCTTATTTAAAAAAATTAAATATATAGAGTAATTAATTTATTAGTTTAAAATTAATTTAATTGGTTAATCGTTAATTAAATTAAGTAGTCATAGGATCAAATGAATTTATTCTAGACGATTCATAGACGCTGATATGGAAATTTAATGGAATATGCAGCAAAGGAAAAATCAAGGTGAGTTAAACTCACTCAGTTAAATTATTGGGAACTATTTTTAATAGTTCAAATTTTATCGCTTGCTTATTGGATGATAATTGCTTGATATAAAGTGATAATATTATGTAATATTATATATAATATTGGTGATTGGATAATGCCCGCAGTACCATTAGTGGATGCCCGCAGTACCATTAGCGGATGATTTCCCTATGCGCCCCACAATATATATAGTGGATGTCCTTCTATACCACGATATCTTGCCTCGAAGCAGGATGGGTATTATTATAGTTGACTAACATCTGTGGATGTAGGAAAAACAGGTTGGAGGGATCCAACTGGATTCCTCAACATTTATGTTATTGGTTTCATATATATGCTGATATATGATATGATTTAACAGCAGTAACATTTGATGATTTGTTTGGATGTGTATTAACGTTGGACTCTTACTTTAGATATTCTTTAATGTAAAAAAAATAGAAAAAATATTAGATGGGTTTATAAAATAAAATTTTAAATATAATATGTTTAAAGGGAATTTAAGATATTTATTTAGAAACCACATTTAAAAATAGAAATGAAAGTAAAGACGACTATTGTATTTTTAAGGAAGTGGATTATTATTTTAAAGAGAGATTAACTATTATATTAATAGTAAATGATGAAGCAAAGTATTTCTATTTTTAGATAAAAATGTGAAAATGAATTATTATTTAATTAATAATTATTAGACCGATAATCGAGTAGTTAGAATCCAATTAGTGAAATTTCGAAGTACAAGAACTCGTTATAGTTGAAAGAAATTTTATATAGAATATTTATTTATAAACTGATTCAAATAGAAATTTAAAGGTAAAAACTACTTTTAATAAATGAAACATAAAGTAGATTTTATAAACGATGTCTATAAAGAAGTAGCACATTCGAGGATTTAAAATATAATTCGAATGTAAAATTGGAAGGAAATAGAAATGCGGGTTGAACTAATATTTTAAATTACAAAGGAAACGACGAATTGGATTAAAGTGATGAGGCGAGTAAGTTATTAAGATGTGATCTAATTCCGTGATATAAAATATGGTTTTATCAAGATATGACTATATGGGTTTGAAATAAACTTGTCAGAAGTTTATGAAGATTTTTTTATAATAGAAGAAAAGATTTATATTTATTGTTTTAAAAGATTGATAAAGTTATAAAGGAAGTTTTAAGCAACAGTTTACTTAATACGTAATGGGAGTAGATGTATCAAAGATGAAATAAGATTTCCAAGAAAGGGCATGATATTAAATCCATGTTACACATTGGAAAGTAAACAGAACATATGGGATAATTAATGAAGTGGAATTTCGTTAATAAACTTCTGTTTATTCTGAAGATAAAAATATTGTTACTCAAGGTTTGAGAGGTAAGAAAAATACCCTAACTTGAACGACCTCATGATTATCCAAGAATGATATTAGTTTAGAAATGAGGGTGGTCGAGAGAAGTAGAATTAAAATTTCGATGAATGGTATTAATATTCACGATTAAGGTGAATAAGGAGGATAAAATAAGCAGTGCAGAAAAAATGGAATTTATAAAAGTAAGTTAGAAAGGATTTTTGGAACTATAAATTCTAATTGAATTTAAGTAGAACTAATTTAAATAATATAATATAGATTATATTAAAGAATTTTACATATGGTTTGTAAATAGCTAATGTTATTAGAATTTGCAAATGATAATTACATTCGAATATTTTAAAACATAAGTTATAAATGGAATGAAGTTTTTATTAAAACTGGACTGAGATAAACATATGTTGATGTTTGTAAAGATTGCTTATGGAATAAAGACTTGATATGGTACTTGGTTTACAAAGGATTAAAATGAAATGGAGTTGGTTAATGAAATTCATCGGGATAAGAAACATCTTGTTTGATTTTGAAATAAATATTAGGCAAATGTTTTGCGAATCAAACCCTTAAGGGAATATTTTATAAAGGTTGTAGCGATATTTTGTAAATGTCATTTATAAGTAAAATATTTGAATAATTATAATTTGAGATAAACATCTCATTTAAAATGGTGATTAATATTTGGAATTTCTATTCATTAGAAACTAAGAAATGAAGTAAATGGAATTAAAAACTAGCAGGAGATTAGTTGAGATGAATGGTTTCTTAATATTGATCGGTTGTTGGTTTCGGCCTTCGGGGTTGATGCTTAGGGAATTATTCTCTTACTAGTATACGGTTAGGGACTAATGACCAAGATGAGAAGGGCGTTATTAAAGTGTTTTAAAGATAAACTGGTTTGAATATTCTTATATATTAATATAAGAACCAGAATTGAAAATTTGAAAGTGTTGAGCAAATTGAGAAGTTGGATTAACGAATGATTTAATCAAGAGGCAAATATTGAATTAGTAAATTAAAATTTTCTTTTATGGATGAATGGTTGTTTTACTTGATAGTTAAATAACCGACTATCAAATCTGGCCTAAAACGCTTGTTGGTACGGAAAGACCGGGATCGAATTTATATTCGAAAACCATTCCGACCAGCAAATACATAAACGTTGGAGATATTTGATGCGAATCGAGATGGAGTAAGTGAAGAGCGTAGATCTTCATAAAACGGAAGAACTACTTAAAATCTCTGGTTTAGCGGCCAAAAATATACTATGATTCTGTCATTGTTGGAATTTACGGATTGCAAGGACTTCTCTCCACTGGTCTATAGGGTGATTCCTAGGATGTGCTAGGAGGGTGCCTTCGGTTTGTCCAGACCCAGGACAACTTGTATGGACGAATGACTGACAGAGTATTTTCAGAAGAATCACGTACGTTGATTTTTACAAACGTATTTCTGTTAGGGGCGGAGAAGGGCACTTCTCTTGGCTTAACGACCAGAATATTTTGTAGACGTCAATTAGTGATTTGGCGGATCTGACAATGTGGCATTCAAAGTGAATGATGGCTAGATGTTCCATAAGAATATAAATAAATAATCAACTAAATAAATTATGATCTCAAGCCTCATCAACCAGGAAATGACAAAAATCGGGCGGACAACATGGCTATGTGGGTTGCACCCATTAGGTTGTATTGTCACCATCTAGAGAATATTCATATTTATTACTTCTTTTCATTTCAGTATCTCCCGGGAACGGTTATGTTGCTAGCAACCGTAGGTGACAATATATTCGATACACTCAAGAGAAATGAGTGGTCGGTCATGTGTCAGCCGGGTTGCAAGACGTTCTTGTTGAACCCAGTGTATTCCTCTCTAGAGATACACTATCGGCAGGTAGTCCCATACCTTGTCATAGCTAGAAATCCAATCTCCAATAAGCGCCCGCGGTTTTGATTATATACTATATATGTAGAACGTGAGATGCAAGCGTTCTGCTAGATTCTAATTATTTGTATTTAGACACTATGGTAATATCACAACAAGATATTAATTTCAAAATTATTTTGGGTTATCGTAAAAACCCGTCCGTGTTTATGTTTGGATTTGTCTTATGATTATCCTTTTCTTTCGAAATGATTTTTAATGTTAAAATCAAGTTGGATGCTACCAATAATTTAGTGAGTTTTTCTCACGCTGGCTCACCAGACTGACCTGTGCGTTTGTAATGCTAGGGTCAGACCGAGTTGTGCAGGTTCAGGATAAGGTACAGATTTCAGGAGACCAGACGAAGGAGTATATGTATATATTATTATTCTGCTGTGTGTTGTGAATGAGGACAGACTGCTATAACTGTCCAGATATGTTGATTGACTACTGTACTCTGATGAATTGTATGTATTGTTTCAAGTTTTTAAATAAAGATTTATTTCTGCATTATATTTTATTCCGCTGCAATGTGAGACTAGGTATTGTTCTTCTTCTTTCTTCTATTCTTAACTTTCTTTCTTTCTATTTCTCATCCTCTTATTTCTTTCTATTAGCTTTCTGGGATTTCGATACTTGAATTTGGACGTGGGGTGTATAAATGTTTGGATTCGAGAGTCGAAATTTCCGGGACACTGCAGTTGGTATCAGGGCAATGGTTTAGGAATAACCTTGGCTCTGTGGTATGACTCGATAGAGATGGGGTTAGTAATACCCTAGATTGAATTTGAGAGTATATACATATATATGAGAGCGTATTTGTAGAATTTTATAAAAATGTTTTATATTATATTATTTGATTAGTTCAACTTTGAACTGACAATTGATGCAGTATTATTTTGTAAAGACGGGTAAATGAAATAATTTTGCCTAAATTGTATTTTTATAGTAAAAAAGTAGTTTTCTTATATTATATTGGTATTTGATTGTTTGATTTGTTTGATTGAAATTCAAATAGGATTATGGAATTGAATTGGTTTAATATAACCTGAACAAGATATAATAAATGATTTTTGAAAAAAAATCAAAACTTGAAAATATAATTGAACGCTAATGGTAATAAGAATTAATATTGGATTGGAAATCAATCTGATATTAACAGATTGATAAAATGATATGTTGGGCCAAAGTGTATACGAACAAGGAAATATTAAATTTGAATATGAATTCAGTTTGTTGTGTGTTGTTTGCTAATTGATTATTAGATTGGTTGGATAGGTACCCATCAATAAGTAATGAAGTTAGATGAATAAATTGAAGCTAAGGAAGAAAATTCCAATAACACGAGTTGGATGAATCAGAACTTGTCTAAGACAAGTTGAAAATGATTTGGATTGGAATTGAAATTATGTTAAAACGAACTCACCTCGTCATGGTAGTTCGTAAATTGACGTTTTGAACTTCGATTGGATATACAAGATCCAATACGAGTCGGAATTCTTGGAAATCAGAATCGTCTTGATCTATGGGGTTATAATTCTCTAATGAAAGTGAAAAATTGAGACTTCATAATGTAGATTTTGATTTGTGTGAAAATCAAATTTTCAGGAAGTCGCTATGAATTATTTATAAAATTAAAACGATATGAATTAGATTTACATTAAAATTTGGAATTGAATAAACATGAATTTCGGAGAAATTGAAAAAAAAGGATTTTTGCAATAAGAATCAGATTATGGAATGGAGATAACTAATGTGAAATAAATTAGTTATAGTAAATTAAAACTTGGCTAATAGTAAATTAAAACTTGGCTAAATTTGGGTCGATGAATTAAAATTATGGAAATTAATACAGAGTGAAAATTCCTAGATTCAGGTTGAAACATCAATAAATTGGATATTGATGATCTTAATAGAGCTCGACACATATCGTTGAAAAATATGTCAATAAAAAGTGAACTGAAATGAGCCTAACTCAAGTGAATTTAACTGAATAGGACTTGGAAGAATAAGTCAAATTCAATTTGATTGAAATTGGAATTTGAACTCTAATGTAAAAGGACTTGTAAATTAAGGATTTAACTCGGAACTTGGATTATAAATGGAACTTGACTTGTTTAATAGCAAAGGTATATGTATGTGAACATGGTTGTTAATTAACATGAGTTTAGTAAGAAAACAAGTTAGTGGATGGATTGGCAAATTGTAAGTAAAAAGTTAAACTGTTATAATCAGACCGATGTATATGATTAAGCAGGTTTATGAGAAGGAAGCAAGTAAGGAATATTATGAGTTGCCCGACAGAAAGGTACATGTTTAATTTGATATGGGATTTAATGAGCCTATTTGGCAAGCCGCTTGGCTTTTTAATTTTCTTTTTGACTGAAGAGGGCCCAGAGAGGCATTTTATAGTTGTACCGATCAGCCCGTACAAAGGAGGTGCTGGCAAAAATTTAGGGAGTTAGAAAATTTTTCAACAATTTTGAATTTTTTGTTAACAAAAAGTTAATGTTCAATTGGAAATTGAAGATAAGGATTTTTGAATGAACTGACGAGTTGGTTGTTGGAGCTGAAGGATGTTGAGATGAGTGTCGAGTTGCATAGGTGGATTGTGGGAAGTTAATGAGATATAGCTGTTTTACCTAATTAGTAATTTCGGGGGTGAAATTCTTTTAAGGGGAAAGAAATGTAACATCCTATATTTTTCGACAGTTAATGTCGAACGATTTAAAACGATTAAATATTTGATTTGAATTTAAATTAGGGATTTATATGGAGTTTATTTATTTAATTTATTAAATAAGAATATTTTCATTTGATAAATATAAGTGTGTATCATCGATTCATTTTATATGTGAAAAGAGTGATATTCAGGCGATTTTAGAATTCGATGAAATAAATTCCATTGGATCAATAATAGTTTTGTTGCCGGATTTTGTATTTCAAACATTTAAATTTATCGATTTAACATACGATCAGTAAATGTCGAGGAATAATTAAATCGAATGTAATTTTATTCATCAGTTTAAATTTATATCTTCACCATACGATCAAATTGGACTTCGAAACCTGTTCCAGTGAGTCCAGAATAGTGGTGTAACCCTAGAAATGCCATTTGTTGCATTTTAAATAAGGAGTTAGAAAACAACGCGATATTTTTATTAAATAAGATTTACATCGGTTCACATCAACAAATAAAATAAAAATAAATATTTTAGCAGGCCTATCTCTCTCATCGCAGGCTAATTTTCAACTAGAAATCTATTCCTTCCTACCGAAGGAATTCTGCAAACCTATTCGAAATAGCTGCTACGTTCTTTCTCTTCTATCAGTCACTTAAGAAGTCTGCAAGCCTACTTCTTCTCTATCGTCAACGCCTAACCTACCAGTACGTATAGAAAACTGACGTTGTTCTTATCGTCAAAATCCTCACCTATTTAAGAAGCAGCTCCCTTTGTTAGTTCTCCATTCTCGAATTAGAAGACATTCAAGTCCCTGCTTCTTCTTTTCCCTCCGTTCGATTCTCTCATTCCAAACCACCAAAAAACAAATTAAATCCTTTGCCTATGCTTCCCTTTTCTGTCAGTCACTCCCTCAACTTTTGCATTTCTTCCAAAAAAAAGGGAGAAAGTAAAATCGAATCTCGATTTAGAAACCGCTGTGGGTCCTGAAGCTCCAAATTTCATCCTGAATCATCCCGATTGAAGAAGGTGTGGATACCATATTGAGTGAAATTGTGGAGTGAACATTGGAGTATGGGGGAGCTCGGTTCTGATCTGGAGTGGTGAAAACGCGACTGGAAAATGGTGCGGTGGTTATTGAACAAGCTGGAAGGGGTTCGACAGTGTCAAGGATGCACTGATTTGAGGTTTGACAGTGAGTAGTTAGGGAGCGCAATGTGTTTTGTGATTTTTGGGAAGATGTTGTGTTCGACAGTGGCCTTGGTTGGACAGTCTGAAGATGACTGTTGAAGCTGGGCTGCTGAATGGTTTGGGAAGTTTGGGTCTATGGACTGGAATAGTGGGAGTTCAAGTGATAGGAATGGCTTTGATTTGAGAGGGTGTTTGAATACAGTGAGGTTGATGAGGTTTTTAGAGATGGAAGTGGTTGTGTGTGATGAGGATGGAGCGTCGATGAAATGTTTGATAAATTGGCGGAGTGGGATGTTGCACTTTTAGGGCTGTTTCAATAAAGCAGGTCAACAATTTCTGAGTCGACTTCAAACAGTGAGGTATACATCTTATTCAAAAAACTTAAATATATAGAATAATTGATTTATTAGTTTAAAATTAATTTAATCGGTTAATCGTTAATTAAATTAAGTAATCATAGGTTCAAATGAATTTATTCGAGAAGATTTATAGACGCTGATATGGAAATTTAATGGAATATGCAGCAAAGGAAAAATCAAGGTAAGTTAAACTCATTCAGTTAAATTATTGGGAACTATTTTTAATAGTTCAAATTTTATTGCTTGTTTATTGGATGATAATTGCTTGATATAAAGTGATAATATTATATAATAATAATATTGGTGATTGGATAATGCCCGCAGTACCATTAGCGGATGATTTCCCTATGCGCCCCACAATATATATAGTGGATGACCTTCTATACCACGATATCCTGCCTCGAAGCAGGATGGGTATTATTATTGTTGACTAACATATGTGGATGTAGGAAAAACAAGTTGGAGGGATCCAACTGGATTCCTCAACATTTATGTTATTTGTTTCATATATATGGTGATATATGATATGATTTATCACCAGTGACATTTGATGATTTGTTTGGATGTGTATTAACATTGGACTCTTATTTTAGATATTCTTGAATGTCAAAAAAAATTGAAAAAATAATAGATGGGTTTTTAAAACAAAATTTTAAATATAATATGTTTAAAGGGAATTTAAGATATTAATTTAGAAACCACATTTGTAAATAAAAATGAAAGTAAAGACGACTATTGTATTTTTAAGGAAGTGGATTATTATTTTAAAGAGAGATTAACTATTATATTAATAGTAAATGATGAAGCAAAGTATTTCTATTTTCAGATAAAAATGTGGAAATGAATTATTATTTAATTAATAATAATTGAGCGATAATCGAGTAATTAGAATCCATTTAGTGAAATTTTGAACTCGTTATAGTTGAAAGAAATTTTGTATAAAATATTTATTTAGAAACTGATCCAAATAGAAATTTAAAGGTAAAAACTACTTTTAATAAATGAAACATAAAGTAGATTTTATAAACGATGTTTATAAAGAAGTAGAACATTCGAGGATTTAAAATATAAATCGAATGTAAAATTGGAAGGAAATAGAAATGCGGGTTGAACTAATATTTTAAATTACAATGGAAAGGATGAATTGGATTAAAGTGATGAGGCGAGTAAGTTATTAAGATGCGATCTAATTCCACGATATAAAATAAGATTTTATCAAGATATGACTATATGGGTTTGAAATAAACTTGTCAGAAGTTTATGAAGATTTTTTTAGAATAGAAGAAAAGATTTATATTTATTGTTTTAAAAGACTGATAAAGTTATAAAGGAAGTTTTAAGCAACAGTTTACTTAATACATAAAGGGAGTAAATGTATCAAAGTTGAAATAAGATTTCCAAGAAAGGGCACGATATTAAATCCATGTTACACATTGGAAAGTAAAAGGAACATATGGGATAATTAATGAAGTGGAATTTCATTGATAAACTTCTGTTTATTCTGAAGATAAAAATGTTGTTACTCAAGGTCTGAGAGGAAAAAAAAATACCCTAGCTTGAACGACCTCACGATTACCCAAGAGTGATATTAGTTTAGAAACGAGGGTGGTCGAGAGAAGCAGAATTAAAATTTCGATGAATGGTATTACTATTCACGATTAAGGTGAATAAGGAGGATAAAATAAGCGGTGCGGAAAAAATGGAATTTATAAAAGTAAGTTAGAAAGGATTTTTGGAACTATAACTTCTAATTGAATTTAAGTAGAACTCATTTAAATAATATAATATAAATTATATTAAAGAATTTTACATATGATTTGTAAATAGTTAATGTTATTAGAATTTGCAAATGATAATTACATACGAATATTTTAAAACATAAGTTATAAATGGAATGAAGTTTTTATTAAAATAAACCTAGACAGAGATAAACATATGTGGATGTTTGTAAAGATTGCTCGTGGAATAAAGACTTGATATGGTACTTGGTTTAAAAGGATTAAAATGAAATGGAGTTGGTTAATGAAATTCATCGGGATATGAAAAATCTTGTTTGATTTAGAAATAAATATTAGGCAAATGTTTTGCAAATCAAACCCTTAAGGGAATAATTTATAAAGGTTGTAGCGATATTTTGTAAATGCCATTTATAAGTAAAATATTTGAATAATTATAATTTGAGATAAACATCTCATTTAAAATGGTGATTAATATTTGGATTTTCTATTTATTAGAAATTACGAAATGAAGTAAATGGAATTAGAAACTAACTGGAGATTAGTTGAGATGAATAGTTTCTTAAGTATTGATCTGATGTTAGTTCCGGCCTTCGGGGTTGATGCTTAGGGAATTATTCTCTTACTAGTATACAGTTAGGACTAATGACCAAGATGAGAAGGGTGTTACTAAAGTGTTTTAAAGATAAACTGGTTTGAATATTTTTATATATTAATATAAGAACCAGAATTGAGAATTTGAA
Source organism: Allium sativum (assembly GCA_030737875.1). Lineage (NCBI taxonomy): Eukaryota > Viridiplantae > Streptophyta > Magnoliopsida > Asparagales > Amaryllidaceae > Allium > Allium sativum. Next base: position 44,960,635 of record CM060913.1, read on the forward strand.
AGTGTTGAGCAAATTGAGAAATTGGATTAACGAATGATTTAATCAAGAGGCAAATATTGAATTAGTAAATTAAAATTTTCTTTTATATATGAATGGTTGTTTTATTTGATAGTTAAATAACCGACTATCAAATCTAGCCTAAAATGCTTGTTGGTACGGAAAGACCGGGATCGAATTTATATTCGAAAACCATTTCGACCGGCAAATACGTAAATATTGGAGATTTTGATGCGAATCGAGATGGAGTAAGTGAAGACCATAGATCTTCATAAAATGGAAGAACTACTTAAAATATCTAGTTTAGCGGTCAGAGATATATTGTGGTTCTTTCGTGGTTGGTATTTACGGATTACAAGGACTTCTGCTCCAGATCTATTGGGTGATTCTAGGATGTGGTCGGAGGGTGCCTTCGGTTTTCCCAGACCCAGGACAACTTGTATGGACGAATGTCTAACAAAGTATATTCAGAAGAATCATGTACGTTGATTTTTACAAATGTATTTCTGTTAGGGGCGCAGAAGGTCACTTCTCTTAGCTTAACGACCAGAATATTTTGTGGATGTCAATTAGTGATTTGGCGGATCTGACAATGTGGCACTCAAAGTGAATGATGTCTAGATGTTCCATAAGAATATAAATAAATAATCAACTAAATGAATTATGACCTCAAGCCTCATCAACCAGGAAATGACAAAAATCGGGCGGGCAGCATGGCTATGTGGGTCGCACCCATTAGGGTGTATTGTCACCATCTAGAGAATATTCATATTTATTAGTTTTCATTTCTGTATCTTCCGGGAACGGTTACGTTGCAAGCAACCTTAGGTGACAATATATTCGATACACTCAAAAGAAATGAGTAGTCGGTCATGTGTGGGCCGGGTTGTAAGACATTCTTGTTGAACCCAGTGTATTCCTCTCTAGAGATACACTATCAGCAGGTGGTCCCATACCTTGTCATAGTTGGAAATCCAATCTCCAATAAGCGCCCGCGGTTTTGATTATATACTATATATGTAGAACGTGAGATGCGAGCATTCTACTAGATTCTTATTATTTGTATTTAGACACTATTGTAATATCACAACAAGATATCAATTTCAAAATTATTTTGGGTTATCGTAAGGTAAAAACCATATGTGTTTATGTGTGAATTGGTCTTACGATTATCCTTTTCTTTCAAAATGATTTTTAACGTTAAAATCAAGTTGGATGCTACCAATAATTTAGTGAGTTTTTCTCACGTGGGTTCACCAGACTGATCTGTGCGTTTGTATTGCTCGGCTCAGAACGAGTTGGGTCAGACCAAGTTGTGCAGGTTCAGGATCAGGTATAGATTTCAAGAGACCAGACGAAGGAGTATATGTATATATTATTATTCCGCTGTGTGTTGTGAATGAGGACAGACTGCTATAATTGTCCAGATATGTTGAATGACTACTGTACTCCGATGAATTGTAAGTATTGTTTCAAGTTTTTAAATAAAGATTTATTTCTGTATGATATTTTGTTCCGCTGCGATGTGAGACTGTGTATTGTTCTTCTTCTTTCTTCTATTCTTAATTTTCTTTCTTTCTATTTCTCATCCTCTTATTTCTTTCTATTAGCTTTCTGGGATTTCGATACTTGAATTTGGACGTGGAGTGTATAAATGTCTGGATTCGAGAGTCAAAATTTCCGGGATGCTACAGCTTAACCATATTTCTACACATTTTCCTGTAGGTCTTCCATGTTGTTTGAAAATAGATAACATTGTTTGAGAAGACTTCTGCTCAACGGCTTCTTCATTATGGGGAACAGTTACAAAAAAAGTTAACATCTTCACTAAAGTAATGAGAGAAAAAATGAACCTTCTTCTTCAAGGTATAATTTGCAAATCAAACCTTCTACTCGAGCTTTTTGCCTAATTTTTTCTTTAAATGATTCAAATACCTATAATAAGATTAATTTAATTTATATGTGGGTACAATATTCTAAGTTGTAATTTATCACGATATTTTTTGATATAAAATTACCTCTCAAATGGATACATCCATCCGTATATGACTGGACCTCGAAGAAGTGCTTCAGACGGAAGATGAATAGGTAAATGCTCCATTACATTAAAAAAAACCAGATGGAAATATTTTCTCGAGTTTGCAGTCAGTACAGGGATTTCTAGTTCAAGGTTACGTAGACTATCTACCTTTATCATCGTTGAACAAAGTTGTTTATAAAAAAAACTTAATTCTATTATAATGCTCCTGATTTTTGTAGGCAATAATTCCTTGAAAATCATAGGTAAAAAGTATTCCATCATGATATGGCAATCATGGCTTTTCATTCCACTCAATTTACTGTTTTTAAAGTCCACTCAATTTACTGTTTTTAAGACCCACTTTTGCACGAATTTTACTTGCATGTTGTCTAGCTCATAACATGCTTTAGGTTTTTTATTCTCGTCATACAAGTGCAGTTTCGGTCGTTTACAAAAGTGTAATATATCACGTCTCGAATTCGCATTGTCCTTGGTTTTACCATTTACATTCAAAATTGTATTAAAAATGTTATCAATAATGTTTTTTTAATTATGCATCACGTCAATATTATGCCGAAGTTTTAGATTTTTCCAATAAGGTAACTCCCAAAATATACTTTGTTTGCACCAATTATAAATGTCCAATTTACCTGGAATTTCAACCTGCTTTCCAGTTTCATGTATCATTGGGTAGTCACATACAACTTCATATATCTCTTCACTTGTCCACACTTTAAGCGGTAGCAAAGTCTCTACTCTGTTAGCTTTAAAGTTCTTTTTATCTATTCTAAATTTATGATTAGTATGGAGAAAGCACCGATGACAGTCAAACCAAGAAAGTTTTTTCCCATACTTTAATGAAAATGCTCGTGTCTCCTCCATACAGTGAGGACAAGCTAAACGTCCAGTTGTGCTCCAACCTGAAAGCATGCCATATGCGGGAAAATCACTAATAGTACATAATACATAAGCAAATATACGAAAATTTCTTTTTTTTCGAAATGTCGTATGTTTCGACTCCTTCATGCCATAGTTTTTTCAACTCTTCAATCAACGGTTGTAGATAAACATCAATTCCTTTTGTCGAATCATCGGGACTGGGACAACAACCGTTAGAAACATATATGGATTTTTTATACACATCCATGGAGGTAAGTTATTAGGAGTAACAATGACGATAGGCCATGATGAATATTTACTACCAAACTGAGAAAATGGCGAAAATTCATCCATGCATAAACCGAGCCGAACATTACGGCTCTCTGCAGCAAATTCAGAATAAGTCCTATCAAAATGTTTACATGCTTCACCATCAGACGAATGTATCATAGTTCCTTCTTCTGATGTTCTCATGCCATTCCATCGCATATGACACGTTGTAGCAGAAGATGCATATAGCCGTTGAAGTATGAGTGTTATGGGTAGATAATGCATTCTTTTATATTGAACTTCTTTTCCTTTCTTTTTCCTTGGTTTATATCTATCTTTGTTGCAAGATTTGCATTTTCTATGGTGAGCGACTTCTTTCCAATACAACATGCAACCTTTAACACATATATTTATCTTATGATACTGTAGTCCAAAAGCAGACATATGTTTTTTCACTTTATAGTGACTATCGCACATCAAATTATTGGGCGGCATATGTCGTTTTGCAGTTTGTATAAGTGCTATAAATGCAGCTTCTGTAAGCTTGAATTTTGATTTCAGAGTGATGAATTCGATGGTTATAGACAATTCGATTCTGCTTGTACACCCTTCCCACAACGGCCTCTTAGTGAATTCAATAAATCATATAAAAAATTCGCTTCCGCCATTGGTTCTTCAACATTTCCAGTCTCATTGTCGCCTTGTTTAATGTTAGGAAAAATTGATCGTGCTGCATCTTGCACCATATTTTCGAATGGATTCGTCATTGAATTATCATTCAACATTGTACTATCGTCCTCTACCACTACAGGGTTAGACGTAGGTTGAAGAAGTTGTTGTATATAACGTTGTTGTATACACAATTATATGATTTTTGTTTGATGATAACAATCAAATATATATATATTAATATAAATGTGTTTGTTATTGTACTGTTTCATATATTCATCACAGACAGGAATATAATATTTCTGTTTAAATAAAATACAACTGTACAGAAATTTAATATTCACACAGTATTTTATTTGAGTAGAATATTTTATTTCAATGTCGAACAGTACAAAATTTATGCTCCACTATTTATACAATTTCACTGATATTCAATTTAATACATAGTTCCTCTCTACAACACTCACAGTTTATCTATACAATTCACACTCACTCAAATACAGATATTCTTATATATTTTTCTCTGTCATCTTCAGTCTTCTGTCTTCACAACTTTCAGTCAGTCCAGTCTTCATGCTTACCTGTCACATGAAACACACACACACACAGTACACTGCAATAGAAATGAAACAAAATATATGCGAATATAATTTTTATTTTAAAAATTTTATTTGCCTTAGAATTTTGGTGTGTTTCTCATCATTTTTTATTACTTGATCTGATATGTGAATATAGCACACGCACGATACATGTATACACACACATGTGTATGTATATACACATATTACAGTGCAGGGACATGAAAACTTGTCTGATGGCTGCATGTACACACATGCATATACATACACGTGTGCACTGCCTCGCCAATCAGCATGCAACAGAGGAGCAGCCACGTGGACCAACTCGACTCAGCGAGCATATAAAATCAACATACAAGTAGTCATCATAGCCGAGCCAACTATTCATTTTCAGATTTTAAATAAAAGAATTGGAAGTGTGCAAGCATTGTATACATATGAAAGTGCAGCTCTTCGCTGAACAAGCGCAAGTCAAAAATGGTCGAGCACATGTGGCAACATACAAATACAATTCAACAATTCGAAAAAGTCAATATAGCTCAACATGAATGGAACAACAACAATGCATGGTGCTAGCAGCAATATCAGGTGAAAAATAGCATAGAAGCAAGTGTGCCGAAACATGCACCAACACAAAGAAATGGTCAAGGAAATTCTGCATGGATCGTGTTTATGGTTCAAGTGATCGAGCATATACATGCAGGTGGAAAATTACAATGCAACTTAAGTTCAAGAAAGCTCAAGGAAGCTGTATTTGATTGATCATGCATGAGATCCATATTTCATGTTAAAATGAATACACAACAGTTCAAGACAAAGTATATGGAAAATGCTTTCAAGTTCATATATATTCAAGCCGAGACAATGCAGCAATTCACTTATACAAGGGAGAATGATGGGTTGTAATTGTAGCATAAACATGTGAGCTCAAAAGTGATGCATACAAGTTACAACTTCAACATGACATGCACATGATCAAAATAGTAACTATAGTATGGTGAATGGAGCAGCTAAATGGTCAAGCTCATGAGTGCAACAACAATGTGCATGTCGTCATTACATGGAAAATGCTACAGTTTTTTCACAAGTATAAATGTCAGGAACAAGAAATATCATGGCACAAAACAACCTTCATCCTATCAAGTTTAAAAGGTGGAGCATTTGTATTCAAGTCAACACGTATGCATGTGAGATCGTTTTCAGAAATGCAAGTGCGATGGCAAAGCCAAGAAAATGTGTTTCCCGAAAATAACTTAAAAGAATGGGTTTAATCAAGCTACAAAATTGGGAAATAAGAATCTGTTCGAACTTTCCAAGGATCACATATGTCATGGAAATACCAGATTCCAGTTTATGATAAGAAATCAGTTTCCAGAAACGATTTTTAATTCAAAAGAGGCAAATTCATTTCTCCAGATTCTTTGACAATCAAATTCATGTCCAGATACATCACAAGAATCACGCAATATTCAAAGCCAAAGAAAACAAGTAATTCGATCATATTTTTAAAGGGACAAAATTTATGTCTTTCCATATTATGCAAAAGATAGTTCGGCCAAGAGCAAGTTTAGGCAATTTTTTCATCATTCAAGCAAGAGCAATCAAAATTGGCAACAACATGGTGAAATGGTGCTATAAATCAAGTGCTTCCAGAAATGTGTAAAAGAAACAATATTTGGCAAGTGATGAATTTGTTTCCAGAAATGAAATCGGAACCGTGGCAACATCAATCACGAAGCAAGTTTTTAAAAGCCGAAATCTATTTCATTCAAATTCGGGCAAATCCATTTCATTTAAGACAATATCACAAATGAGGAAACCGCAAATCAGACAAGTCATCAATTGGTGAAATCAGAGTTTTAGGGTTTCGTTTTTACCCTACAAATACACCTCTACTTCACTGGCATATGGTATTGAAAATCCAAACAATCAAATTAAAGCAAACAATTTTAAATCAGTGAACTCACAGTGGTTTTCGATCGCGCCCCCAAGTCAGTGTAATCGAAGAAGGAGAATCAACTAATTCGAGCTTTAAGAGAATTTCCAGAACATCCTTTTAATCACAAATCGATTTGGGGTGATTCTCAGAGAAAACCCTAGTTCAATTTTTCAAAGAGACGCCACCATTTCTAATTTCCAAGAGAAAGTAAAGTGGACGGGGTAAAATGGAGAAGGGTGGAACCATTCTAATGATGGTCGGCCAAGTCATGTTTTAAAAGGGAGATTTGTTTTCTCTTTTATAATCTAGGGTTTTTTTTTTTAATTTCTTTATTGTTTTTTTAATTCTTTTTTAAAATGTCCAAAATGTTTCTAGAGTCTGTAAAATTCTAGGGGATTTAGTTAGGGGTTAACTGACAGTTTACTAGTGTCTGTAAAATTAGGTGAAAATCTGGTCTAGTGGATATAGACCAGTCTAGGGTTTGAGCATAGGATTAGAATAGGAGCGAGGGGTTCGCGTGTGTACATGGTCTTGTATGTGGGATCTGTTCTTTTACCTAGTAGAAACCTTAGGAATGCAGCAGTAGGCAGGGTTTTGCCGAAGCTGGGTATACCTGTGTGTGATTTATTTTATGCACTTTTATTTTTGCAGCATTCTGTGGTCTGTTTATTATTTTAATATCCTGTCAGTTTTTTAATTCAACGAAAAAACTGTGACAAACCCTATTCACCCCCCTCTAGGGTTAATCTAGATCCAACAACTAGTATCAGAGATGGTTAATGCATGATGGGGGGGTTCTCTCTTTGTGATCTATGATATGGTTGGCTAAGTATTGACTCTTACCCCCACATTTCCTTCTACTGGTTATTCTTTGTCGAGAGGCCGGATGTAAAACAAGTGTCTGAGGTCCACTGAAGAGCCATAAATTATATTCTAGATCTTCAAGTGGTATCACAGCCTGGTAATTTCATTAATCCTAGAATCATGGATCCTAGTTGTCAGCCCTTTAAGAGTTAGTCCAGCCATATTCCAAACATTTTTAATGGTACAGATTTTTTGAATTGGAAATCAAAAATGAAATCCTATCTGAAATTTGTTAATATTATATATTGGGATGTAGTTAACAATGGAGGTGATATAATTGATAGGAATATTAATGCTCGTGTTATGCATATTCTCTATTCTCATCTTAATAATAATCAACTTGATCTTATCTCCCATTGTTTGATTGCGCAGGAAATCTGGAGAACTCTCAATCCAAAGTTTGGAAAAAATGACAACAAGTGCTCAAAACCTGCAAAGATCAACCCAGATTCAGAAGTATGTTTGACGGGATTTACTAAAGAAGAATCAGATGATGATAGTATTGGAGATTCAACAAATGATGAAATAAGAAATTTTTCATATGAAGATCTGGTTTATTTTTGTGATGACTTCACTAAATCTGTTGGTAAACTCCAATGAAAAAACGAACTTCTAAAATTTGAAAATCGTGATTTGATTAACAAAAATAATATGTTGGAATTAAAACATGAAAATTCTGATTGCAAGAGTTGTTTCAATTTGAAAAATGATTTAGCTCATCTTAATAAAAGTCTTCAGAAATTTGAAAAAGAAATTATGGTTTTAAAACAAAATGAGGATGAGCTAATTTATAAAAACAATTCTTTGCAAAAGGAGTTGGATAATCTTATTTCCAAACATAAAATTTTTGAAAATCCAAATTTACAGAAATCTGAATCAGTTTTGAAAGAGCTTGAAAAATAAATTGTGAAATTCAAAGATTTTGGAAAATCTTCTTTTGAAAAACAAGCTAAATTGGAATTTGAGATTGCTGAGTCCCAAATCAAAATTAAATTGCTTAAGGATGAAAATTTGGTTTTGAAATCTATTTTGAAAGATGTAAGATCACTAAAAATCATTGTTTAGATTTAATGATAGAAAATGGTGATCTTAAAACTAAATTCAACTACTTGAAACAATTTTGAGTAAATTTTCTGATGGTGAAAATCCTTTGAATATGTTGTTGAAAAAACAAATTTCTATTGCAAATAAGTATGGTCTTGGTTTTGGGAAAAATGATGTTTTTGGAAAACGTAATTCAAATGATTTGAAAAATCTTCAAACTGCTTTAAAAAGAATCAATTTGAAAATTTGAACTCTGATAATCTCAAAGGATTTTTGAATCAAAAACGTGATGTAAATTTGTTTTATAATAATTCATCTAAACAATCCTGGATCCCAAAAAGAGATAAAACAAACTTCGTTAAATTCAAACAGATATGGGTTCCAAAGGGAACAAAGGTAAATTCAGATGGATTGTTATACAAACAAGTTTGGGTACCAAAACATATAAATACATTTGTGAATGATTTCACAAGTTTTGTTAGACCACTCGATCCCTTCAACTGCTAGGTATGGTACAAGGTTGAGAAACTGCATTGCTAAAGAAAACCGGATTCAAACTGCTTCATATTTCTGAATCATTCACGGTTCCTTAGCCAAATCTGAATAAGTTAGAGATTCTATTGTTTACATTGATTTTAGGTATAACCTCTAAACTCATCTTTGTAAATACTTTTCTTTTTCTTTGTGTATTCCTCCTTCTACCCCTTCTGGATTTTTTTTCTTTGGTTTTTTTTTAGTTGATATGTCACTACCATATCATTGTAACTTCTTTTGGTTTTTGGGCTTAAATTTATTTTGTCTGTGATATCCTTATTGATCTCCAGTGTCTTGTTACAATCCTCATTAATAGAGACATCAAGTGGTATCAGTTTAGAAGTGCTGAATTTGTTTTTACTATATATATTTTTAATCTCTCATGTCTTGTATAGTTTTTCATATCCCTCTTGTAATTGATTTTCAATTTTAAAGTTATTTATTGATTATTCATTCAGAAATTGAAACATATATCCAAATTAAACTGTACTTATAATTCATGAAAATTATTAACAGATTTTGAAATTGTGATGAATTGTGACTGCAGTATATTTCACAACAAGAGGAGATTTTATTTAGATTTTTCATGATGGTTGAACATTTATTATAATATCTTTGAATTAGCAATTATTTCACGACCATCACCTTTGTCTATCGTCATTCTGCCATTCATGTTAATTTTGATAAATGTGGAGAGTTAATATGTTTTAAAATCTTTTTGAATAAACAGTGGAAATATTTGTGATAGAAATAGGACTATGTTATTTTTTAGAGTTAGTGACAATTGAAAATTTTCAATGATCCCGGTACAGTTGAGCATATTTCATAATATAATTAATTTATAAATTTATTTCACAAACCATTTCTGTACCTATCACATTTATGTCATCCGTATTGGTTTATATACTGAGGAGTTTTTCATTTTAAAATTGAAAATAACACAATATTCATAAGTGTTCCTCTAACCTCATTTAAAAATCCAAGCTCTGGTTATGCATGGTTATGAGATTACTTATATTTTAGCTGCAACTGATCTCATTTAAAAATCCAAGATCTGGTTATGCATGGTCAGTGTGCTCTTAAATTAAAAGAAAAAGAAAAAAAAATTGAATAAACAAAAATTTATATGAAATTCTCCTTGGTGTGTAAAAAACAGCCTATCAATACATTTTCTAATCTGTGAAATGTGTTAATATTTTATGACGTATTATGATTTGTTGATTGATAGCTTTTGGGATTTGAGATTATACTATTTTGTCAATTAAGTTAAATTTATAATTATAGTCCAAATCCATCGCTGTTTTTATGCAAATTCTTTACAAATTTTATTGGAATTTTTTTTGGAAATAATTGGAAAATATTCATATTTTTGAAACTCTCTCCATTATATATAAATTTCATCGTAAATCCGTCATTCTCTACAATGTGAAATTTGCTTTCAGTTCTTAGAATATTATGATTTTTGTTTGACTGATTGAGATTTATGATGATCGTTCTTCCTCTTAAGCTGAAATTATATTTTTTATTCATTTTTCGTCTGTATTTTAAACGCTTTATGCTTTTGATGATAACAAAAGGGGGAGAATGGGGTTGAGATTTTGATTTATAAGTGAATATTTTAATTTTGAAAATTCCAATTTTCCTTTTTAACACTCTATTCATTCATGCACAGTTATAGGGGGAGTTTCTGTTGTGGGGGAGCATCTATATAGGGGGAGTTCAATATTCATTGTCAAAAACACATTTATTATGCTCAAAATATTTTATTTGTTTGTCATCATCAAAAAGGGGAGATTATTGTATATAACGTTGTTGTATATACAATTATATGATTTTTTTTTATGATAACAACCAAATATATATTAATATAAATGTGTTAGTTATTGTACGGTTTCATATATTCATCACAGATAGGAATATAATATTTTTTTAAATAAAATACAACTGTACAGAAATTTAATATTCACACAGTATTTTATTTGAATAGAATATTTTATTTCAATATCAAACAGTAAAAAATTTATATTCCACTATTTATACAATTTCACTGATATTCAATTTCATACATAATTCCTCTCTACAACACTCACACTCTGTCTATATAATACATATACACATACAACCCACACTAACTCATATACAGATATTCATATATATTTTTCTCTGTCATCTTCAGTCTTCTGTCTTCACAGCTTTCAGTCAGTCCAGTCTTCATGATTACCTGTCACATGAAACATGCACACAGTACGCTGCAATAGAAATGAAATAGAATACATGCAAATATAATTTTTATTTTAAAATTTTTATTTGCCTCAGAATTTCGATGTGTTTCTCATCATTTTTCATGACTTGATCTGATATACGAATATAGCACATACACGATACATGTATACACATACATGTGTATGTATATACACATATTACAGTGCAGGGACATGAAAACTCGTCTGATGGCTACATGTACACACGTGCATATACATACACGTGTGCACTGCCTCGCCAATCAACATGCAACTGAGGAGTAGCCACGTGGACCAACTCGACTCAGTGCGCATATAAAATTAACACACAAGTAGTCATCATAGTCGTGCCAACTATTCATTTTCAGATTTTCAATAAAAGCATTGGAAGTATACAAGCATTGTATACATATGAAAGTGCAACTCTTCATTGAACAAGCGCAAGCGAAAAATGGTCGAGCACATGTGGCAACATACAAATACAATTCAACAATTCGAAAAAGTCAACATAGCTCAACATGAATGGCACAACAACAATGCATGATGGCAGCAGCAATATCAAGTGAAAAACAGCATAGAAGCAAGTGTGCCAAAACATGCATCAGCACAAAGAAATGGTCAAGGAAATTCTGCATGGATTGTGTTTATGTTTCAAGTGATCGAGCATATAAGGTGGAAAATTACAATGCAACATAAGTTCAAGAAAGCTCAAGGCAGCAGTATTTCATTGATCATGCATGAGATCCATCTTTCATACTAAAATGAATACACAACAGTTCAAGAGAAAAGTATATGGAAAATGCTTTCAAGTTCATATATATTCAAGCCGAGACAATGCAGCAATTCACTTATACAAGAGTGCATGATGGGTTGTACTAACAGCATAAACAGGTGAGCTCAAAAGTGATGCATACAAGTTACAGTTCAACATGACATGCACATGATCAAAGAAGAAACTAAAGTATGGTGAATGGAGCAGCTAAATGGTCAAGCTCATGAATGCAACAACAATGTGCATGTCGTCATTACATGGATAATGCTACAGTTTTTTCATAAGTATACATGTCAGGAAAAAGAAATATAGTGGCACAAAACAACCTTCAGCCTATCAAGTTTACGAGGTGGAGCATGTGAATTCAAGTCAGCACATAAGCATGTGAAATCGTTTTCAGAAATGCAAGTGTGATGGCAAAGCCAAGAAAATATGTTTCCAGAAAATAACTTGTAAGAATGGATTTAATCCAGCTGAAAAATTGGGAAATAAGAATCTGTTTGAACTTTCCAAGAATCACATATGTCATGGCAATAACAATTCCAGTTATGACCAGAAATCAGTTTCCAGAAATGCTTTTAATTCAAAAGAGGCAAATTCATTTCTCCAGATTCTTTGATAATCAAATTCATGTCCAGATACATCACAAGAATCATGCAATATTCAAAGCCAGGGAGAACAAGTAATTTGTTCATATTTTTAAAGGGACAAAATTTATGTCTTTCCATATTTTGAAAAAAGATAGTTCGGCCAAGAACAAGTTCAGGCAATTTTTTCATCATTCAAGCAAGAGCAATCAAAATTGGCAACAGCGTGGTGAAATTGTGCTATAAATCAAGTGCTTCCAGAAATATGTAAAAGAAATAATATTTGGCAAGTGATAAATTTGTTTCCGGAAATGAAATCGAAACCGTAGCAACATCAATCACGTAGCAAGTTTTTAAAAGACGAAATTCATTTCATTCAAATCCGAGCAAATCCATTTCATTTAAGACAATATCACAAAAGAGGAAACCGCAAATCAGACAAGTCATCAATTGGTGAAATCAGAGTTTTAGGGTTTCGTTTTTACCCTACAAATACAGCTCTATTTCACTGGAATATGGTATTGAAAATCCAAAAAATCAAATTAAAGCAAACAATTCCAAATCAGAGAACTCACAGAGGTTTTTGATCGCACCCCCAAGTCAGTATAATCGAAGAAGGAGAATCCACTAATTCGAGCTTCAAGAGAATTTCCAGAACATCTTTTTAATCGCAAATCGATTTGTGGGGATTCTCAGAGAAAACCCTAGTTCAATTTTTGAGAGAGACGCCGCCATTTCTAATTCCCACAAGAAAGTAAAGTGGAAGGGGTAAAATGGAGAAGGGTGGAACCATTCTAATGATGGTCAGCCAAGTCATGTTTTAAAAGGTAGATTTGTTTTCTCTTTTATAATCTAGGGTTTTTATTTTTAATTCTGTATTGTTTTTTTCAATTCTTTTGTAAAACGTCCAAACGTTTTCTATAGTCTATAAAATTCTAGGGGGTTCAATTAGGGGTTAACTGACAGTTTACTAGTGTCTATAAAACTAGGGGAAAATCTGGTCTAGTGGATATAGACCAGTCTAGGGTTTTGAGCGTAGGATTAGAATAGGAGCTAGGGGTTCGCGAGTGTACATGGTCTTGTATGCGGGATCTGTTCTTTTTCCTAGTAGAAACCTTATGAGTGTAGTAGTAGGCAGGGTTTTGCGGAAGCTGGGTATATCTGTGTGTGATTTATTTTCTGCACTTTTATTCTTGCTGCATTCTGTGATCTGTTTATTATTTTAATATCCTGTCAGTTTTCTAATTCAGCGAAAAACTGTGATAAACCCTATTCACTCCCCCCACTAGGGTTAATCTAGATCCAAAACAAGTTCTCCATGACGATCCTATTAGTAATAATTCGACACAAAACCAAATGTATACAGATGTATTTCTGCTACATCTGGCTTCCAACGCTTCAGATGTCTACACTTACTACACGGACAACGAATGTCTACATTACTCCTATTATTAAATTTAGCGAATCTAATATATTCTTGGACTCCATTACAAAAATGTTCCTTTATCGAACCTTTCTTACCAGTTCGGGGTTGATACATCCAACTGCGATCACGAAAATAATCGAACATTTTCCTTATTTGCAACTAATATATTAGAAATTTCGATCAAACACTTTATACTAATTGAAATCTAGTAATTTTTCATTTATAACTACTTAATGTTTTTGGGTTTTTTGTTTATTTCTTTTTTACTTTGACGGCCGGTCTACCTCCTTCCCATTACAAATATAATAATGTAAGCATATTTTATAAATCATATCAGGTTAAACGGTTCAACAAAATTTCGGCAGCACTACCCTTTGGTCCCTTTATCGTACACAAATGCGTGTACACATGGAACAAAGAGGAAGTGCCATCAAAACTATGTTTACCATTTAAACTGAAATGATTTATAAAATATGCTTACGTTATTATATTTGTAACTTGTCCAATACTGGGACAAATCCAACGAATATTGCATCAGGTGAACAAAGATTTACGTTTTATGTAAAAATGAATATCCATGTAACAATCATATACAACACTTGTCGGATGGGGACAAATTAATCTAAGGGGTTCACATAAGTAGTCAAAAAAACATTCAACCTATGTTTAAACCAAAAAAAAACACTTCAAATGAAAAAACGCGCTTTTTGCGCTTTAGGCTTGTTTGCGCTTCACTAATAGGTGCGCCTTAAACTTCAAAAAAGCCCATTAGTTGCGCCTTTTTCCGCCTATGCGGGCGCATTAAGTACATAGCATCTACATAATATTTTTTACCACTTTCAATTTGTAAAATAACATGATAATGAAAATTATGATATATAAATTAGTTTTAGTTACTTTTAGTTAATTTTAGTTTAAATATAAATTATGAAGTTAATTTTAGTATATTGCAACAAATTTTTTATTAAATATTATAGTAACAAATTTGTAAAATAACTTTTTATTATTAAATATTGTAGCAATGTTTTTTTTTGTATATTGCAAATGCATTATTTAAATTGTTTGGACCGGCTATTATTGCATCCAATGGTGACATAATTAACAGTGCATGCAATGAGAGACATCATTGCATCGTTTCAATAATTATAATCAATTTAATGCCGGTAAACAATCAAGTTTAATTCATTTTTCTCAAATAATCCTACAACACAATCAACTTAAGCTCTATTACATATATGATAGTCATCGTTTTCGTGCTCCTAAATCAAGTACATATGTGATAAACAACGATTTCAATCTCCTAATCAATTACTCTTATTCCCAAATCAATGTATAACAAAATCAACATCATATGCATCTCATAAGACAACCAATTTCATTTCCATAAACATTCAATTAACAAACTCATATTAACATGCAAATTAACCCTAACTAACCCTAATTAAACGTAGAATAGAGATTACAAGACATACCCAAACTGTAATGTCCCGTATTTTTTACGGTATAATAAATAATCATTTAATTATTTAAAATATGATTTAGAGTTTTAAATGGTCGTTGAATTAAATAATAGTGAATATTTAATTAATATAATAATTAAATAATACATTAAATTATGAAATAATCAGAATTAGCTGAAATGGCAATATTGTGTGAATTGGGCAATTCAAAATATATAATTTTGTTTAGAGTTGAATTATAGTAATGAATCAATTTATTCAATGATAGTTGAACGTATAATTATATTATAATTATAATCGAGCTCAAAATGGTGCGGCAGTTCGTAGTTTGGCGATTTGAACTTTAAACGAATATACAGAATCCGTTTTAAGACAGATTTCTGTGAAACAAGAAACATTTGGAGCTGGTGAAGTATATTTTTCTAATGGACGAGAAAAATTGGGATTTCGTCATGTAGATTTTGATTTATGTCCAAATCAAATTTTTGAAAAGTCGCTATGGAATTCCTTTATAATTTATAACGATTTATAAAAGGATTTAAATGTAAATCGAATATCATATAACTCTGATGATGAAATATCGAGTTGTGAATCCATATATATTTCTTCTAGAGTTGTATGGTATTCTATTGTGAATATATACGATAATATTTATTTATAAATATTTAATTTATTTATTTTAATATATATTTATATATTTAAAATGGGTTATTTAGAGCTTTGAAAATAGCCAGTTTTGCAAACAAATTCCGTTTTCGACGAAACTAATTTTGTTGGATCCGGAATATTAAATTATTGTTAGATTTCAATTTCCGTGATTTTTGAAGTCGGTATGTGGCCGTACGGGATTTTAATGAAAAAACAGTCGATGATTTGACTTTAAAAATATGTTGTATGAGCAAACGGAGTCGGAATTTGACGAAACCAGTTTCGTTGGGTCCGTAATGTTGAACTACATCTGTCTGTCCATTTTCATTATAATTGGGTTTCGTATGTGATCGTACTGATTTTTAACAATGAATGGAGATAATGGTTTGATATAAATTCATGTAAAAAGATCCGAAGCTTCTGAAACAAGCCAACCTACCCTATAAATGCACCACCCCTTAACCTAATCCCCAAACTTTCTTTCTTTATCTGCTCAATGGTGTGATACGCCACCGCTTCTAGTAGAACCGTGAGAAAGAAAATTCAAAAGGGAAAAGTCAAATAAAAATCAAAATAATTCCTACAAAAATCCCAACTAATATATTCGGTTACAACAAGAGGTGCACTTCAACCTGATATAGGTTTTGTGGGGATCGAACAAACGTCTGTTCGTTGGAATTGGATGTCGTACTCCTAGGGTTAGCTACCGTTGACAATGTGATGGGTTTTAAGTGATCTAAGGTTTGTAGTTGGGTTTAAAATTGATTTCCACACCCTTGCTGCTATTTATGTGTGGCTCGATCACTAAAAGGATCGATGTGGACTGTACAGGCATGCGTTCGGTCTGAGATTGGCACTTGGAGGAGGCATCGAGTTCTATGAAACTGGGATGGAGATGAAGAGCGTTAAACGAGAGGAATTGTGGGGTTTTTAGTTGGTCTTTTAGTGGTGTAATTAAGGAGCATAGAAGGGAAGATTGGAGCAGGTATGGTGTTTTACAGGTGCGGGTATGCTGTGAAAACAGGGAAGATGAGGATGAGCGATTGATTAAGGGAGGGTTTAATGGTGATTTTTTGTTGTGATTAATAATGAATAATGGAAGAAATGAAAACTGGACGTTGTGGGAATGTTGTGTTTTACTGTGCAAGATTTGTATGTAGCAGGGGCTTAATGCGAGGTAGGAGATGAGATGATGCCGAATTGGACGGTGCTTATAAGAGGAGAGAGCGGAAATTAAGAGTGTGATTTAGGTGATTTTAGTGTTGTTTTCTTTTATGGAGAGAAGAGGAGTTTTGGTAAATGATTCTGATGATGGTGAAGGAAGTCTCAGCAGGTTACAGGGAAGACGTTGAGGAAGATATAGGATTGGCAACTAATTGAGGTTATACAGACTTAATAAGGTGATTAGGGAATTTAATAAAATTATTAATTAACTTATTATCCGTTCGATCTTGTAAAATCAACAACTTTGTCATACGTAACTTGAATCGAGCGAAACAAGAAACGTTGGAACCATCTCGACAAATATTACACAATGGAACTGGTTCGAAGTGAATTGGAGCTTGTTACAATTTTTAGCAAAATAAATTGTCCGTCTGAGTCAACTGACAATTATCATTATTTAACGATGATCATCCAATGTGAGTAAAACTCACCAACTCTATCAGTTCATATTTTTATAACATATTTTTAGAACTGATAAATGATGATTGATTGTTGTGTGCTGACTGTTTGGTTGAACTGTTGATTTATTGGTTGAAATTATAGATAACGATATATATATATATATATATATAAATCGTTAATTATATATTGATTCTGCTTATCAGAATATTTCATGTTGAAACGAAATTGATGTTAATGATATTGTTTAACAACTGTGATGCAGGGAAACAGGTTGGAGGGATCCAACTGGATTCCTCAATATTTATAATACTGTTCTTTCCATATATTGTAATATATGATGTGATATATAATCTACTGTTGATTATGTGTGTTTGGAATGATATCGATCATTGTTATTTGGTATTTTAAATACCATAAGAAATACTGGGATAAATAAAAAGGGATTTTCAAAGTGTATTTTTAAAATAAATTATTTATATAAAATCAATGGATTTTATATATAAAGCGAACAGGATTTTATAAAAGAAAATAGTTATAAAATCAAAAGGGTTTTTGAAAAGGAGATATTTATGGAAAATAAATATGATATTATAAAAGGAAATAGTTGGAAAATAAAAGGAATTACTTCTAAATCAATGGATTTTATATAAAAGAAATTACTTATACAATCAATGGATTGTGTATAAAAAGGAAATATTTTATAAAATAAATAGAATTATCAAAAGGGATTTATTTGGTAAATAAATAGATTATAAAAGGAAATACTTGAAAAATGAATTGAATTGTATAAAAAGAGAATTTTACATTTGGAAGGTTTAGACCCATGCTTCGCACACGATTATAACATGATATGGATTTAAAGCAAAGATTTTAAATGGAATCTGTTCTAACCGACAGATTGAGAAGATGAATTTATAAATAATATTTTATAAATTAAATAAAATATTTATCATCGGATAAATAGAATATATAAGTTAGGACTTATACAGATAAGAAAGAATCGATTTCAACATCGATATTTGAAATTGAATATGGACGTAGAGTTAATCAAAGGAGTTAATCAAAATGTGTTAATCAAAATGAGTTAGGGGAGTTAATCAATTAGAATTATAGTTAATCAATTAGAGTTAGAGTTAATCGATTGCAGTTAGAGTTAATCGATCAGAGTTAGAGTTAATCGATTAGAATTAGAGTTAATCGATTAGAGTTAGAGAATCGACTAGAGTTAGAGTTAATCGAATTAGAGTAAATTGATTAGGGTTAGAGTTAACTATAAAGGAGTTATCAAATATTAGTTTATTCGAAAGGAGTTACTGAATATTAGTTTATTCGAAATGAGTTATCGAATATTACTTTATTCGAAAGGGGTTATCGAATATTAGTTTATTCAAAAGGAGTTATCGAATATTAGTTTATTCGAAAGGAGTTAATCGAATATAGTTTAATTCGAAGGGAGTTATCGAATAGAGATTATTCGAAAGAGAGTTATACGTTGAAATTCAATTATATCGAATTTGGGAAAGTAATATTCACTTTCTGTTTTTAATCGAGACTTATTTATTTATAAATAAATTGTCTATTTAGTTATTTAGTTAAATTAAGGAATAAAAGTTATATTTTGAAGTTAGATATTTCAGAAGTAGGGATTATAACGCTATAGTTATAATCAGTATTTCAATAAAGAAGTGAATTCATAAATAGAATCCGAGAGTTACGTAAGGAAGTTTGTTGAAGATTTAGAAGATGAACTTTGTCTATTTCGAGGTTAGAAATATTGTTTAGTTAAGGTTTGAGAGGTAGTTATACCTCAACTTGATTGACTTCGTTTTTAGCTAAGGAATGGTTAAGGTTCGATAGTGAAGGCTGCTTATGTGAATTTAGTTAATGAGTGCAATGGGTTGAGTTGGCATCGCGATGTTTTATTTAAACATCTGTTTAAATCAAATGAAGGAATTTTGGAAATATTTTCCAAATAAGAATCGAAAATGTTTTCCAATGATTAAGAACGTATATTTTCTAGAATATATGGAAATAGGAAATGAATAAATTAATGAAAAATTAATTTAAGAGATAAATGATGATTGATGATTGGTCGATAGAAATTCCATTTGGAAATAATATTGTTGTTTGCACACTTGTTTTTCTTTGATAGTTAACTTACCGACTATCGAAGTTTTTGACCATTTTTCCATCGTCAATACGGAGAGACAGAGATCAGATTCATTATCTAAAAGCCACTCTGTATGAGCATTAACGTTGCGAATCAAATAATGTGAAGATAATTGAAGATGGAGTTATGTAAGGGCTGTTCTAGTGATCCTAGGCAGAAATTGCCTAAGATGGATTTAAAGAATAGTGCCTTCAGTTTGTCCAATCCCAGGACGACCAGTATGGAAGAATGTCTGACAGAGTATATTTAATAGATCGCGTAAGTTGATCTCTTCAAACGTATATACGTTGGCGGCGGAGGAATTCGTTTCTCTTAGCTGTATACCCATGGTATTTTTTGGGAAATCAATTTGTGATTTGGCGGGTATGACGATGTGACATTCAAAGTGAATAAATGTGTGATCGGTCAGAGATAAGCGTGGCCTCTAGCCTTATAACCGGGAAATGACAAAAATCGGGCAGGCGGCATGGCTAAGTGGATTGCTTCCAATTAGGGTGTATTATCACCTATCTATAGATATTCATTTCATTCTTTAATATATTTGATGTTGTCCCATTTGGGAAACGGTTGCTGATCCCAACCGTTGGTGATATACATTCGATACACTCAAGCGAAATGAGTGGTCGGTCTTGTGTGGCTGGGTTGCAAGATGTTCTTGTTGAACCCACTGTATTCCTCTCTATAGGTACACTATCGGAAGGTGGTTCCATACCTTGTCATAGTTGGTAATCCATTACCCAATAAGTGCTCGCGGTTTTGATTATATACTATATGTGTAGAACGTAGATGAAAGCATTTCTGCTAGATGATTATTATATTGTGGTTGATAGGCACTACCATAATATCAAAGGAATTTTGATATAAAGGCTATTTTGGATTCTCATAAGGGAAAAACTCGTTTTGTTATACGGCGTGGTGTTATGAGATATCGTTTGATTGCTCAAACTGTTTTAAACTGTTTTAATCACACCAGTCCCATGACTGACCCAGAGTTTGTTTTGTTTTGTTTTCCCTAAACTCTTGGGTGCCCAATTTTGTACGGGAAGTCAAGTAGTCAGGATTTTTCAGATATACTTGGAGAGCTTGGAGCAGGAGGCTACAGGATTATATAGCTATAGTTATTTCCGTAGTGTTGTATACTCTAATAATGTTACTGTATAGATATACTGATTTTATTTCAAAATTATGTATCTATTATATGTTGTTCGTTCCGCTGTGAGATTCGTATTTACTATGATGTTGTATGTTCTTCTTCTTCTTCTTCTTCTTCTTCTTCTTCTGTTCTAAGTTTTTATCTTATCTATTCTCACCCTCTAATTTCTTTCATGGACTATCCGGTGTTTCTGATGCTTGGGTAGTCGACATTGAATTTATGTCGATTACTCAGGATCGCGAAAACCCGGATCGTTACAAGAACAAATTGAGATGATTGGAACAGAGTTTGGGTGGGTGAATTGGAAATTATAGCGGAGGGCGATGGGGTAGGTTTTTTTTATAATCTGAAATGGTTTGGGAAGAAAGGCCTCGGCCATTATTATCTTCAGAACAAGCGACAACCGCATTTTTAGCCATCGCTAGTCGTTGCCCTGGGTCGTTGCAAAATGAAGCCTTTCTAGTAGTGACCAAAAATCATTCCGGATACGGATATGGTTGTAGTGGTATCCGTATCCGAAAAATATCCGTCTGATTTTCTGATACGTGTATGTATGTTTGTAAATGTGTGTATGTATATATTATATAACTTTTAATTTACATTTAAGATTACATTAATATATAAATTTCCTTAAAATAGCTAAACTAAACTCAACTATTGAATTATAAAAAATGTTGTATTTGATATTATGCAACATTTTAAATCACGTACTCATTTTATTTTGTGGTATGGTTATAACTAAAACATAATTGTGTACGTGCGTCTATGATTTATGTTTTTTTTTAATTTTTAGTCTTAGGATTGTGTATTTCATATTTTGAACACTTTATCTCTTAAAATATTTGTTGTAAGAAATTTATTTGATTGATGTCCTTCTTGTAATTTTTAATTAGTTGTATTCACCTTTTCAAAAAAATATTTTATGAGCCAAATTTGCATGTAAGCGATGTATTTGCAAACTTTTATTGTTTTATTTTCGGATATTTTTTTCGATATTTTTGGATATTTTTCGAATATTTTCGGATAACCACATCCAATGTACAGTTTTAAGTTTCAAATACGAATATTTTCGGATATCCGTATTCGCTAAGGCGGATACAGATGTTTTCGGATATCCAAAAATATCTGTGGATACGGATACAGATATTTTTAACTGGTATCCATGGATATCGGATATGGATTCAGATACGGATTTTCATTTTCGGATACAGATTCGGATGCAACACTATCTGTATCCGACTGCATCCGTTTACAGCCCTAATTATAACATCGGTTTTATATTGGGTTCAGTAATGAGCTTGCTATTCGCTTATTTATATAATATATTGGCCTGCTAACTAAAGCCCATATCTGATGATGTACAATTATAAATACTGATCTATACATCACAATCTATCATTCAATTCTAAAATAAATTTTCAAACGTCGTCTTTCCAATTTTACATTTTTCTAACTGTATCATAATTACAGAAGCAATTACACATTGCAGAAATTCTTTTATGGTATCAGAGCTTTGAGCCTTACAGCAAGATTGAATAATCGATCTAGTTATTGGAGTAAAAAGTATAAACCCATCAGAGTATCTTCATCATTTGGGTTTATCATCTCATCTGAGCTGAAAACTCATCATTTGAGAGTTGGCTAATCATCAGATCAGTGCCTCGTCGAATTTATCAATTAGCTGCACCAGATCTGACTCATATAAGCAAATCAATGAAAATCAAAGAAAAAACAGATTCTTCCACCAAGAATTCAGTTCAAGAAATTGCCATACTATAGTCAGTCATCAGAAGTCGATCATCATTTGATAGAACACTAGTTGTAGATTATCTGAAGTGAAATCTAAAGATTTCAGCATCAAGAAGGTGATCCACCTTCAATTTATCACTATTCTTCATTTCTGAACCATTTGTTTAATATTTAGCATCATCCGTGATTTAACTCCTACTATTGGATCCACCACATCACATAATCAAACAACCTCTTCTAATCAGTCAGCACCTCAAATCTCTATAGTTGATCAACTAGTTAAAAAAATGACAAGTTTGCAAAGCCAACTTATTTCTGTTAAACTAGAAGAAAACAACCATTTATTGCGGAAATTTCAAATCGAAATTGCCATCGAAGGATATGGCCTTGAGGGACATCTATATGGTACCCTTCAAATACCACCAAAGTTTATCACAGATCAAGAAAATAAATTTATCATCGATGAAGAATACATCAAACATCACATACAAGATAGGCTCATCAGTACCTGGTTATTATCGTCAATTTGTAACACTCTATTGTCACAGGTGGTTGGATGTAATTCTACTAATGAAATCTGGGTCCATGTTAAGAAAATTTTCAATTCTCATTCATCTGCCAAAATTATGCACTATAGAAGACAGTTACACAACTCAAGAAAGGACAATAACAATATGAGAGAGTTAGCCAAAGTCAAAACAATTTGGGACCAACTCGAAACAGCAGGTCAAAAGGTCCCTGAAAATGAACAGGTGTTAACTATTTTTAATGGCCTCAGTAGTGAGTATGAAGCAGTAGAAGCAATAATATCATCTCAAAGAATAACACCACCAATAGATGAAGTTCATTCTATTCTACTAGCACATGAAGCAAGATTGGAAAGCAAAAGAGCACAAGAAACTGACATAAACATTAATCTTGCTAGCAGTAACAAAAATAAAGATCCAAGGATCAATACTGGAAATCAAAGAGGTGGTTTTAGTGGAAGATCTAGGGAAAAAGGTAGAAACAACAACAGTGGCAATCGACCTAAGTGTCAAATATGTGTAAGAGTTGGCCATACTGCACTCAAATGTTTTTCAGATTTAATAAAAAAATTTACACCAGCTCAATCATTGGGTAATTAGAGAAATGGGAAACCCAATGCAAATGTGGCACAAGTGCAACAAGATCAGAATACTCAAAATGACAACAAATCTGCTGGACAAACAGAAATTGCAAGATTAGAGCATATCAATGATGATAGCTGGTATTCAGACTCAGGGGCAACAAACCAATTAACCGAAAATATAGACAATCTAAACTTGGGTTGTACAGAATATCAAGGTTATCAAACTGTGTCCATGGGAAATGGTAAACCTATCAACATTACTCATATTGGTAGTGGTCATATTGCAGGAAATAAACATCTTATTTTAAATAAATTACTAAAGGTTCCTGACATCTAGAAAAATGTTCTAAGTGTGTCACGATTTGCTTATGATAATAAAGTATATTTTGAATTTTATCCTAAGTATTCCTTAGTTAGGGAAATACTTTCCAGAAATGTTTTATTACAAGGCAATGAGGTGAAGGGACGGTACAAATTCAGTCAAAACAACTATAGCAATATGAAGAAAAACTTACTGTGTAATCACAATGAAATTAGCTGTGAAAGACAGAATAATGTCTTTAATTTGTGGCATAACAAACTGGGTCATCCTATTACTTGTACTTTTAAACCTATTCTTGCTAAAAACAATATTAAATTTGAAGATATATCTTTACCTCTTATATATACTTATTGCCAGATGAGTAAAATTCATAAATTACCATTCAGTAACTTAGATACTGAGTACACAGAATCCCAAATGTTGACTACCACTTGTTTATGGGGTCCTGCGCCAATTAGTTCAAATTATGGATACAAGTACTATATATCATTTGTAGATGCATTTAGTAGATTTACATGGATATATTTCATGAAATTCAAGTCTGAAACTCATGATATTGTTGTGCATTTTATAACTTAGGTGGAAAAATAAACAAACTCACAAGTTAAAATCATTCAGTCTGATGGTGGTACAGAATATAAGTCTTTGAAAGATTTTTTTTGAAAAGAGGAATAATTCATAGAACAACATGTCCTTACACTTCTGAGCAAAATGGAGTTGAAAGAAAACATAGACATGTAGTTGAGACTAGTGTAACATTATTAGCACACGCCAAAATGCCACTAAAGTTTTTGCATGAATCCTTCAGTACTGCTATTTATCTAATTAATAAATTGCCAACAAAAGTACTGAAAGGAATTAGTCCACTTGAAAGGCTAATAAATGTTAAACTAGACTACAATTATTTAAGAACTTTTCGATGTCTTTCTTACCTATATCTAAGACCACATAATAGACTCAAAATTGAATTTAGATCTAAACTATCTACCTTCATAGGGTATGTCCAAAATCTGAAAGGTTATAAGTGTTTAGATCAAATGGAAGAGTATTCATAAGTAGACATGTAATATTCAATGGAGAAATATTCCCATATCAATCTGAGAATATTAAAACCACAGGTAAAGTGTATGATACTAGAATTTGTATACCTTTATTACCTATATATTTAGATTTATTAAGTGCAGAGGAAGTTGTGAGAATCAATGAAAGCACAGCACCACTCAATGATATTGTTCAGTCACCAGTTCCACACAACCTGTCACCTGAAACAAAAAGTCAAAATCAAGGTATTATTGATCAGCAAGATAGAGAATATGAAGACGAAAGTCAAAACACTAGAGAGAGTGACCAAACTTGCACTCAACCTTAAATTACATCCACACATCCAATGATAACAAGAGCCAAAAGTAGATTTTTTAAACCCAAACTGTACACTGCTATCACTCTAACTGATGAACCAGTTATCTATGATCAAGTCAAGACTGACAACAACTGGAGAGCAACAATGGATGTTGAATATCAAGCCTCATACAAAATCAAACATGGAAATTGGTTAAACCACCAGAGAATAAAAACATCATTAGATGAAAGTGGACATACAGAATTAAAAGAAAGCCTGATGGTTCCGTAGAAAGATATAAAGAAAGATTAGTGGCCAAAGAATTCACGCAGCAACAAGATTTTGATTATAAAGAGACTTTCTCACCAGTAGTAAAGCCATCAACCATCAGAGTTGTTCTCACTATTGCAATAAGAAAAGGATGGAAACTCAAACAATTAGATGTCAACATTGCCTTTTTGAATGGCATAGTGGAAGAAGAAGTGTATATGGAGCGACCATGAGGATACAATCAAAAATCAGATTATGTGTGCAGGCTAAGCAAGGTTATATATGGATTGAAACACGCTCCTAGAGTCTTATTTGATAGATCAAGAAATACATTGCATGCAATGAATTTCATATCCGCCAAATCAGATAATCCTATATTTACTAAAATTAGCAATAACTCTACTATATACATTCTAATGTATGTTGATGATCTTATTATTACAGGTAATAGTACTGAAGAAATCAATACAATTGTAATACAGTTGAACAGCAATTTTCCGTGAATGACTTGGGTCAACTAAATTACTTCTTGGGAATAGAAGTAAATACAAGGTCATCAACAGAGATTATATTATTTCAAAGAAAATATATAGTAGAACTACTTGCAAAAACAAGGATGGCTGATGCTAAAGGGCAACCAACACCAATGATCAACATTCAACATTATTCTAAACATAGGGGAGAATCCATATATAATACAAAACAATATAGAAGTGTATTTGGTGCTTTACAGTATGCAACTATCGCTAGACCTGATATTTTGTTCAGTGTTAACAAAGTTTGTCAATTTATGTAGAATCCCCTGGATACTCACTGGAGAGCAGTGAAGAGGAAATTGAGATACTTAAAAGCTACAATAAACTATGGACTTACAATTAAAGCAAGCAACAACTTCAACATTATGGCTTTTACAGATGTTAATTCGACTTCAGACCCAGACGACAGGAAGCCAATTACAAGATATTGCATATACATTTGTGATAGTATAATTTCATGGTGCTCTAAGAAACAGTCAACAATATCTAGATCAAGTACAGAGGCAGAATACAGGAGAATTGCAAATGCCACAGCAAAAATGATGTGGCTAAGATCGTTACCGTCAGAGTTAAACATCTCAACAGGCAAATCAATTTTGTGGTGTGACAATTAGAGTGTTGTTTACATATCATCTAACTTAGTACTTCATTCAAGATCTAAGCATATCGAAATAGGTTAACATTTCGTAGGGGAACAAGTTCAGAAAGGAAATATTGAAGTAAGGCACGTACTTGCCACTTACCAGCATGCAGATACCCTAACAAAGGCTCTGTCATACTAGAACTTTGCCAAGTTTAGAGCAGATCTTAAAGTTGTAGACTTCAGTGGTGAAAATATTCAAGCAGATGTCAAAATCAAAAATTCCATATCTTATGATGTACAATTATAAATACTGATCTATACATCACAATGTATCATTTGATTCTGAAATGAAGTTTCAAACGTCTTTTTCCCAATTTTACATTTTTCAATTTGTATCATAATTTTAGAAGCAAATTACACTTTGCTAAGATTATTTAAGTATTTTATAAAACACGAATTTATATAAATTAGGAACTTATTTTATAAACTCGTAATGCCTTCACTTCTTGCAAAAACCTCTGTTACTTTTTTATTTCGTCCTCCAACTACCTAATAAGTTAACAATGTTGTGTTACCAGATATTAAATTTTATATCAAAATTGGAGTGAAGGAGATTTATAAAAAAATTGTATGGCACGTTGTCATCAGGTCTACAACTCAGTATCTCTCGATGGAAGTGTTATATTTAACAGAAGATACTAGAAGCTTAGGTGATGCTCACATTTCTCTAAAACTAATTCTTATAATTGCTGACTGGCAAGCATTTATGTGGTATTTCAGATTAAATGCCAGTGCCAACTCTTCTTTTTTGATTTAACACTGCTTTTTTATTTAGCACTAATGCTATTGGCTTAGTCATGCATCCTTTTAAAAGAAAGAACAAATTGTTTTTCTTTCTTTTATTCATATATTCATTTGGCAAAAAATAGAGATAAATGATTATTGATACAAAAAGCCAAAATCAAACCGAACACATAGTGATAAGAATAACAAAACGGTAGTGAGCAGACTAGTTGTGTCTGCCTGCACATATGTGTTTATGGCAACAGACTATTTATTAGGCATTTAAAGGTCACTAAATGAATAACATATATTGTAGTGCTGGGTGATTTCTACTAATATATTGATGAAAGCTAATGACTAATGGTAAAATTAGAAAACAAATAAATCAACAATAAATTATAACTCTTCTTTAAAAAAGTATGAAGAGAGATTCTTTGCATTGATTAGTTAATTGAAATGGAATGTGTCAGCTATATTTCTATGTTGTAAAGATTCTTATTGAGAGTTTGAAGCTTTTGTAACAATCGCCACTCTTTAAGAAGCAATTTTGCATTAGTTATTTGGATTTGATCATGTGGAGAGTGAAAGTTATCTAAGTAAAGAACTATCCAAATCCAGTGTTATTTATTGATTCAAAATATGAACTCCAAAGCCAATGTTATCTATTGATTCAAAACATGAACCAGGTGCTCCTTCAAGTGTCAATGCATTTTAATAATATATATAACCTACAAGTAACTCATACCTAGACAAGTTATGCTCATTTAATGCTGACAAGCTAACCAATATAGGAAATCCTCCAATAAACTCTAACACCAGGCCATATAATATAAGAACGCCACTCTCAACCTATGGTTAATTTCTAAATACAATGAAGTCGGTATGACTAAGGAACCCTTAATTGTTAATGAAAGGAAATCTGGGTATCAACAAGATATAAAATGTATATCACATGTGATTAATGAATTTACTGATTTACAAACCGAAGAATAAGTATGAAACATACTAATTACAAGTCGCTACAACATTGGTTATTCCACTATCCTTCAAATTTGCACAAACGAGAGCCCCAAAACTTATAAGATAATCTTTCCATTTATTGCATATTGAAAAAGCAGAAATCTCTCGGTTTATAGGAGTAAGAAATTGCTAAATACAAAGGATGTTAGATAAATTCACCTTTCTAATATTATTTTCTCAAACCAAGTTAACAAATTAACTTTCAGTATTGTACAACAGTTACCTCAAATCAGATTATTGAAGTGAAGCATCAGAGAATTGTTGAGTAAACGGTGCTCTTAATTATTGAGTGAACTCAAAATCAGATAATATTCTTCTGCTTTCCAAGGACAAATTGAGGAGGCAACAGGGGTCCATTGAGTTGGATATTGTAAGCGAAATTAGAAGATGAACGAAATTCATGGGAGATTTCATGTGCATTTGTTATTCTAACTAGGTTTAAAAAAATCAACGGGACGATTTAAGATTTTAAGAGAAGATAAAAGGAAAAGAAAGGAAGGCGGCGAAAGTAGCCGCGGAAACGAAAAATTATCAAAATTAAAGGGCTTAGTTTAAACTAAGATTGTTGCGGCAATGGTTACCTTACCACTAGTGTTCGGCAAATACCATTAAGATGTCGTATTTAATGGTAAGACAGAATTGCTTATCGTTACCATTAACGGTCGATTGGTATACCGAATAATGACATACTGATAATCTGATAATCGTTACATTGTTAGTGGTAAATTACTGTTTGTCCATCAAAGTTTATATCTTGACATATTTTTTATGTACATGGTGCATCTTTATTATACTATATATAGTGTTAAAGTAAAACTGATTGTAAAATGAAGTTGTAATTTTCTATTGTAATGATCAAACTGAATGAATTACAAAATGTACTGATATGTTGAATTACAAAATGTACTAATATGTTGGCTATTTATAGTGTAACATAGCCAACGTTAACAATGTAAATAGATAATGGGCTATAAGCCCAGCTCGTTTACAATATATATATGATGACCGTATGGAATAGAGAATGATCTTTATTAGCCACCCTCAATTTTATCTAGGGTTTGTTTCCTCCCTTCTGCACCACCGCTTTCTTCAATATTCATCTCGTCCCTAAATTTTACGAAGTTCGTTAGTGATAAAGGCTTCGTAAGGGCATCGACTCTCTGGAATTGAGCAGGAACATGGTTTACATCCAATTTTCCAGAGGCGGATTGTTCTCATACGAAGTACAAGTCGATTTCAATATGCTTCGTACGAGCGTGTTGAATTAGGTTGGCCGACAGCGATACCGTGCTCAAGTTGTCACACCACACCACCGGTTGTTTGCTGGGAAGAAAGCAGTGAATTTATCCACATCACTTCGGCTGTGGTGCTTGCTAGCGATCGATACTACGCCTCAATGCTTGATCGAGAAATTGTTGGTTGCTTCTTCGAGCACCAAGAGATTGGATTGCATCCCATAAATACGCAGTATCCAGATGTCGATCGGCGGTCATCTGGGTCTGATGCCCAATCTGAATCATTGTAAGCTTGAATATGTAATTCTTAGCAGGTTTTAAGCTTAATCCCATAGTTGATAGTTCCACCAAGCTAGCGTAGAATCCTTTTCACGGTTGTCTAGTGTTCATTAAGAGGTGATTGCATGAATTGGCACACTTTATTCACACTATAGCAAATGTCAGGTCTAGTAACAGTTAGGTATTGTAATGCACCCACTATGCTCCTGTATTCTTTGACATTCTGAATAGCCTCTCCTTTGTGTTTAGATAGCTTTAGGTTACTGGTCATAGGAGTTAGCATTTATTTTTCTTTATCCATTTTTGCTCGAACAAGTAATTCAGAAATGTATTTGCTTTGAGACATCATAATTTCATTCTTAGAATTCTGAATAACCTGTATTCCCAAGAAGTAGTTTAGGTTTCCCAGGTCTTTAATAGAGAAAGTTTGATTCAATTACTGTACTATCTTGTTAATCTCAACTTAATTACTGCCAGTGATTAAAATGTCATCAACATACACAAGTATAAATGTGACATCAGTCCCATTTCTTTTGATATGCAGTAAGTTATCCGACTTAGCTATAGTGAACTCCAGTCTCATGAATGTATCTTTAAGTTTATCATACCAGACTCTTGATGCTTGCTTCAGTCCATAGATAGCCTTGTTTAGCTTACATACAAGATTCACGTTGTGATCAGTTTTATATCCATCTAGCTGCTCCATATATACATCCTCTTATAGTTCCCCATTTAAAATGCATTGTAAACATCAAGTTGTCTAATGCACCAATGTTTTTGTAAGGCTATGCAGATAATTATTCTTATTTTAGAATGCTTGACCACCGGAGAAAACGTTTCTTTGAAATCAAAACCATATTCATGTGTGTACCCCCTGGCCACTAATCTAGCTTTGTGTTTTTGTATGCTACCATATGCTGCCCTCTTTAGACTGCAGGTCCATTTACACCCTATGATGTTTTAATGTTTTGGTGCAGTCACCAAATTCCATGTTTTGTTCTTAATTAATGCAGTATATTCCTCATCCATAACATTTTTCCATTTCTGACACTTCACTGCTTCATTATAGTTGATGGGTTCTTTATCTTCTATAGTTGTAGAGTATACTTTAGGCTTGAATATACCATGCTTGGCTCCTATCATTATGTGATGTCTGTTTTGATCATGTTGTTCATCTTCGCTACTTGAATTGACTGTGGTATTGTTGTTGCCATTTGCTGATTCTGTGTCAGTACTTTCATTGCCATCAGTATTGTGGTTAGTGTCACCTTCACCAATCATAGAATTAGCTGGACTGTAACTAGATCTGGCACTAGGAACACTTTCTTCATCCTTTTCTTCATCACGTATTTGCTATTTACTGCAGTTCACCATGTCTTCTATTAACTCTGGTGGTGCTATAGTGCACCTCTCAGTGTTGACTATCCTTTTGGTGGTTTTAATATCCTTTTCTGCAAAAGGAAATACATGTTCATCAAACACAACATGTCTTGAAATGTATAATGAAACACCCCACCTCCGTTAGGGTCACTCTCAAAGGGAATGCCCTAATTTTGGTGGAGGTTTAAAAGTATAAATCACAGATATACAAGAAAGATATAATAACACATATTTTTGAATAGCGGAAAACAACTACTTTTATTTCATTAAAATACGTGTTACACCAACCATACCATAATTGTCTTACAACACTTCCAAAAACATAACATCTTCATAACTGTCTTGATTACATTATTTAAAGAAGCATAAAGAAAACATAAATAAACTGCAAAAGTCCCATAATTGCTGTCCAAAGGCATAGTCCAAAACGAAAAGATCCAAGCAATACATTCTTTCTCTTCAAGCTGGAAATGAAGGCTGGTCAAGCTGCGGTATTCCCTCCCTATGGACCTGGGGGGGAATGGAAGAAAAGAAGACGAAAGAAAAGTGGAGTCAGACATAAAGCCTGAGTAAGTCTAGGACTATTCAGTCTATGAATAAAGAACTGGGTATGATAAGTATAAACTAGAAATGGGAAAGCACCATAAACCAAGTTAAGTTGTCTAGGGTCGAATATACTATCGTACCCCATTAATCTCTGTACCCATATAAACTAGTTCCCAACAGGCACCCCATAATCAGGGTGAAGTGATCCTTTTTCTGATGATCGGCTCCTACTCGCATAGTTACATGTGTCTTACGGCCCCCGATGTTGTAGTTACCTATGCTGGTCCCACCATGGGGTGTATCAAGTCCCATGGTGGCGGCCCGACACAACCCTAGAATGCACAGGTATGCTACTGGTGCCCAGTGCCTTATTTTTCTACGCTGGAGTGTGTGCACGCCCACACCCCGTTAGAACCTACACTGTTACACCACCGCCGTCGATTTGACCTCTTACAGTCAGCCCAGTAATCGTGCCCCACCCTGCCTAGTTTCAGGGTATTATGATACGCCTTGTAGGGTTACTGTTGAAAAGGGTCCCCCGCTACTAGGTTTTCTATTTCTAGCCAACATGCTAAGTTGGTTAAGTGTTTTATAAACCTAACCCCCAATCAGTCTATTTAGTTTAGCATGTTCTATTTTGATTAAGTCTTAATTCACTTAATCCTATCAATCCTGACTCAGCCTTAATTGTCTTATTAAAGCCTTGACCTCTCACATTAGACAGGTATTGTTGTGGCTGCCTGTTGTCGGTTGGGTCCGGGCAGTCTTACGCCACAACTCAGTCTAACCTCGGGTCCTTATTGGGCTCTGTGTTTAACCACCCACATTGGATAGGTATTGTTGTGACTACTGGACAGCCGGGCGGTTCCGGGAAGGTTTACATCACAACTCAATCCAACCTCGGGTTAAACACATCGTATTTTCTACATTTACATATTTTGTCTCTTTTCTTTTTATATGTAAATATTTGCGGCCCATTATTCAAATTTACCTTTATTGATTAGAATTCATTTATGCCACTTAATTGATTTTCAAGATTGTTGGCATGCGTCAAACAGGCCAACACATATGTTCTATATTTTAGCCCAAACGTCATTACCCCCGTTTTACACGTTCATTCAAATGTAAGGTGTATTGGGTTTAATACTTAAACCCAATTTAGCCATATGAAAAGGGGAGGCTTATAACATGGTGTTTATAAGGTAACATAAAAAGGGGAGTGTGAACGCAGGAACTTGCAACATAACGATTCAATTAACATAAGGTAGGCACATGTGAACTTGCATTTATAACAACATATAATATAAGCAATACTTAAACATGAATCATTCTATTCACACAATCATGGTATAAACAAAACATGAATCATTCTATTCGTGTAGTCATGGCATAAATGATACTTAAACATGAACCATTCTAATCATACAATTATGGCATAATCATAATTGAACATGAGTCCTTCTATTCATATAGTCATGGCATAAACATAATTGAACATGAATCCTACTATTCATATAATCATGTTTTTTATCCTATCTATGTAACTTGTAAGTGGGATGTAATTCTAGTGTAATTTCTAATGTAACGTATGTGCCAAATATATTATCATATGATTATGATAACAACATAAGCCTAGAAACATGTTTTCAACTAGGCATAATAACAAACATAGTTTAGTCATGTTCATAAAATTAATACAAGCTTACAAAGACGCTTGCTTTTGTCACTATTACAAAATCATGATTTTTATACTTGAACTATGATGCCAATTCCAACATAACCATCGTATGAATCATAATACTTAAGTGGATCAAATTACACTAAAGATGACCATAGAATTATACATCATGTTGGCATAACAATAAATCATATACTTGCATGAATTTCAAATAAACTATTACAACATATAGTTGTTATTTTCAACGTGAATCATATACTTGCAATTATCAATTGGGGGTTGTAAACAACTACCACAAACATGTAATTTTCAATATGAATCAAATGCTTGCATGAATCCCAATTAAAATTCCACGACATGTGGTTGTCAACATAAACCATATACTTGTATGAATCAAATCGTACACCATAGCATTGTCAAATCAAAATAACATACAAACATATGTTATTATCGCCACAATTCCATTTCGTTGTTAACTTCCAACGCAAATCGCGTGCTTGCAAATATCCAATCGTATACCATAATATTCCCAAATCGTTTAGCATCAAAGCAACATACAAATATAGATTATTATCGCCACAATTCCATTTCTTACTTTACACAAATCAACACAATTATTTAATTCACATCGGAATAGCACTCTACTTACAACGTGTGACGAATCTTCAATTCAGGAATCTGAATTCTGAATATGGAGATGCTATCCTTTGTTGTAGGCGTTGCTTTGATTTGATTAACGTTGCTTTAAGCTTTTGATTTATCTCCTAATTGTCTCTCTATTTCTGACGGCTATCCTCAGTCTCTCCTCAGCAGCATGACGGTCTCATCTCCATTTTAGTTTATGTGAATTAGGGTTAGTCTTAGGTCCTTTTTATAGAGTTTTTGAGTTAATTTAGACCGTCGATGAAGCTTGGTTTAACAATAGCCGTTCGTTCAAAGAAGAGACCAACCAGGAGCTGACACCTAGCCCTAGTGACAAGGCAAGGCTCAGAAAATCGACCAAACATAGACCAGGCCAGCCAGGGTGGGCTGGGTTCAACCTAGCTCAGGGGCCAGGTCGACTCCCCAGTCGACCCCCAGGTCGACTCTAGAGTCGACCTGCCTGGGCAGGTCGACACCTAGGTCGACTCCCAGGTCAACCTGGTGGGTTTGGGCGGGAATTTTCCCGCCTACTCTGATTGGGCTGAAATTCAAATCTGTTTTCGAAATTTGAATTTTCTGAAACTTCATCGGGCCATAATTTGGTATACGGACTCCGTTTTTCGAAAGCTCGGACTCTATTTCGCGTATTTTTCCGAGACGAACGCAATGGCATATCCCGTTTCCCATAATACTTTAACTAGAATTTATTATACTTTAATTTGTGGATTTCACTGTTATAAAATACACGGGGTGTTACATTCTCCCCCACTTAAAAGGATTTCGTCCCGAAATCTTCAAGTTCAGGAAGAATGTACATCCTAGCATCCAAACATCCATCTACTCATCCATCAAACACGAGCATCCATTGTCCTTAAAGGACTTCTAATGCTTCATGATAATATGCGAAGTGTGTGTGTACATGTACTTATCTTATGCAAAATCAGGCGGTCTACTGATTCAGTTGACCTCCTTAATGCGAATTATGTAAGTGCTATGAATCCATTATGTATGCAAATCCTCCTATTCATGATTCTACATGAGTGCACAATCATTCATACAAATGCAACATCCATATGACACATATTAAAGTTCAACCATATACGAATGCAAACATATATGCATATGCAATATGAAGTGATTGAGCCGATCTAAAACCTAGATTGTGTGTGTATATGCAACCACGAGCAGCCACTAGCAATCACTTGCAACCACTTGCAATCATCATCCATAACATGTTTCAATTACATGTTTTCATCCAAAGGGTTTCTACCTAAAAGATAAGGTCGAGGAGATATACCTAAAAAAGATAGATAAAAGCGCAACTTAAGGAAAAAGGAAAGATCAAAGATGTACCCTCGAAAAGAAAAGGGTAGGCTGCGCGTATTTTAGCTTCAGTTTCCCAAGTTGCATCTCCTTCGGCGTCGCTCCACTGAACTTTGACGAGCTGGACTTCGCGGTTGCGTAGCTTCTTCACTTCCGTTCCTAATATGCGGGTTGGAACTTTCCTTATGGTTGCTTCGCGTTCCACTTCAGCTTCTTCTAGGATATTTGGCTCTACCACTTCAGCAGACTCATGTAGACATTTTCGGAGATGTGAAACGTGAAAGACGTTGTGAACTCCGGCCAATTTTTCGGGTAGCTCTAATCTATAGGCCATTTTCCCAATTTTCTCAATGATAGGGAATGGCCCTACGAACCTTGGTGCTAGCTTTCCTGTGGTTCCAAAACG
Source organism: Allium sativum (assembly GCA_030737875.1). Taxonomy (NCBI): domain Eukaryota; kingdom Viridiplantae; phylum Streptophyta; class Magnoliopsida; order Asparagales; family Amaryllidaceae; genus Allium; species Allium sativum. Next base: position 44,996,713 of record CM060913.1, read on the forward strand.
AACAACGTTCCTTAGCGGAGATACCTTAAGAAAAACTCTGTCCCCAACCTCAAATTCAAGGTCGGTCCTCCTCTTGTCGGCGTAGGACTTTTGTCTGTCTTGGGCCGTTTTCATCCTTCTTCGTATTAAGTCTACTTTCTCTGAAGTCTCTCGTATCATATCTGGTCCAAGTATGAGCTTATCAGTAGTCTCCCACCAACAAGTGGGCGATCAGCACGGTCTTCCATATAAGGCTTCGAAGGGCGCCATTCCGATGGTTGCTTGATAGCTGTTGTTGTAGGCAAATTCTACCAAAGGAAGATGGTCTTCCCATGTCCCTCCGAAGTCAAGGATGCAGAGTCTTAAAAGGTCTTCCAAAACTCTGTTCACTCTTTCTGTTTGGCCGTCGGTTTGGGGATGATAGGCTGTGCTCAAGCATAACTGTGTGCCTACCGCTTCTTGCAGACTCCGCCAAAACTCACTGGTGAAGATAGGGTCTCGGTCGCTAACAATGCTGGATGGTATTCCATGGAGTCGAACGATTTTCTTGAGGTAAAGAGATGCTAGGGATGAGGCAGTTCTTTTACTTTTGACAGGTAAAAAGTGGGCGCTTTTAGTAAGCATATCCGCTATTACCCAAATGCTAGTGTTGCCTCTCCTAGACCTAGGCAGCCCATCAACGAAGTCCATTGAGATGCTATCCCACTTCCACTGTGGGACCTCTAGAGGATGTAGCAGACCGCCAGGCTTTTTCTGTTCCGCCTTAACCTGTTGGCACACCATACACTTAGAAACGAATTCTGCCACGTCCTTCTTCATGCCGTTCCAAAAGAAAGTTCTTTTTATGTCCTTGTACATTTTATCGCCGCCTGGGTGTATCGTCATCTTGGAGTGATGTGCTTCCTCGAGAACCTTCTTTACTAAATCCCTTGTCTGTGGGACGCATAGTCTTCCGTCTCGCCTTAGCCAACCCTTATCATCGATGGAGTATCTGTTGAGGTGACTTGAAGTCTCACCCCTAATTATCCTATCAATCGTTTCCATAAGCTGAGGGTCTTCGCGTTGTGCTGTCCCTATTGAGTTCACTAAATTCGGGCGTACTTCGAGAGATGCTAGCAAGCCTGGTACAAAATCGGAGGAGGGCCTAAAGTCAAAGCTGGCTATAAACTCTAGGCTTTGTCTTTCAACAAACAACGGGCTTAGGGTTAGTTTCTTTCGGCTCAACGCGTCTGCCACTACATTGCCTTTGCCCGAAGTATAGGAGATCTTGAAATCGTACGAGGTAAGAAACTCCATCCATCTCTGTTGCCTCAAGTTAAGATCTTTCTACGAGAAAAGATATTTCAACGATTTATGGTCAGTGTAAAGTTCGAACTTCTCACCTAGGAGATAGTGTCGCCAAGACTTGAGTGCAAAGACAATGGCAGCTAACTCAAGATCGTGGGTCGGGTAGTTCTTTTCGTGCACTTTCAATTGTCTCCCGCCATAATCTACTACCCTTCCTTCTTGCATTAAGACGGCGCCTAACCCTGTCCCACATGCATCTGTATAAACGGTGAACATCTTGCTTCCATCTAGCAACGTCAAAACTGGGGCTGTTGTAAGAGCCCTTTTTAGTCGTTGGAAAGCAAACTCGCAATCCAAGTCCCAATTGAACACTAGATTCTTCTTGGTCAACTTTGTGAGCGGAGCTGAGATTTTCGCAAAATCCCTTATGAACTTTCGATAGAAACCTGCTAGTCCTAGAAAACTTCGGACCTCAGTTGCATTCCTTGGTGTCTTCCAATCCTGTACCGCCACTACCTTAGCAGGGTCTATTGTTAACCCTTGTTTGGATACTATGTGCCCAAGGAACCTCACTTCTTCTCTCCAAAAGTGGCATTTGGAGAATTTGGCTTTTAGTTGATGGACTCGCAGAGTTTCCATGATTACCCTTATGTGCTGAGCATGTTCCTCTTCACTCTTTGAGAAGATAAGGATATTGTCTACGAAGACCACAACGAACTTATTGAGGAAATCTCTGAATACCCTACACATTAGGTCCACGAAGTAAGCAGGTGCATTTGTCAAGCCGAAAGGCATGACAAGCCATTCGAAGAAGCCGTCTGGGGTTCTGAATGCCGTTTTATCGATACTATCTTCATCCACCCTTAGCTGATGAAAACCGGTCGCTAAATCGAGTTGGGAGAAAACAGACGCTCCTACAAGTTGATCAAACAGATCGTCAATTCTAGGGAGAGGGTGCCTATTCTTTTTCGTTAGCTTGTTGAGCTCCCTATAGTCAACACATAGACGGAGTGAACCATCCGCCTTTGTAGCGAACACCACTGGAGCGCCCCATTCTGAAATGCTCCTCCTAATGAAACCCTTTTCTAGAAGCTCTTTAATCTGTTTACTGAGCTCTTTCCTTTCCCGTGGAGCCATGTGTCTAACGGGCAACGCAACGGGCTTTGCATTATCTACAAGATATATGTGGAAGTCTATCTCCTGCTTCGGAGGCAAGCCCTTCACCTCTTCGAAGACATCCGGATATTCCCGGACCACTCTAACCGATTGCAAATTTTCAACGGAGGCATCTAGCGATTCAGGGTAACTAAGCATAACCGCATACGAGGGATTACAAGAAATTTCCAAAGTATTACCGAGCTGGGTTAGGAGCCTAACAACCCTTTTCTCACAATCGAGGATGGCCCCATTACTGGATAGCCAATCCATGCCCAAAATCAAACCATATCCCGAAAAGCCCAAAACAAAGGCACTACACTTAAATTCTACGCTTAGAATAGAAATTTTCAATCCCAAACAGATCATAGACAAATGAGCTGGGCCCCCAATTGGGTTTGAAACAATTAAGGGGTCCTCTACCATACTAGTTTTTAGGTGTAGAGATTCTACTAAAGCAGACGAGATAAAGGAGTGTGATGCGCCAGAATCAAATAAAGTGCGAACGGGGTGATCATAAAGATAAACTACACTTTCTACAGAAGTATTTATACCTCGCTGTTGCAGAGGTGGCGCCTCTAGCACATGAACTTGTGCCCCTGAGGTGGATCCAGCCCTCTGTCCCTGTCCTCGTTTCTTTGGGCAGTCCTTAGCCATGTGGCCTGTCTCACCGCAAGAAAAGCACTCGCCATTCATCTTGGCCTTCTTTTTCCAGCAATCTTTCACTAAGTGCCCCACTTTGCCACAGAAATTACACTTCCTCTTCTCTTTGTTGCCTTTCCCGCCCTTCTTAAAGTTTGTCTTCTTAGGCTGCAAACCCTCTTTCTTCCCTTGAGAGTTTTCTGCCTTTGTCTCCTTCTTGCCCTTATCCTCTTCGTTCAGCAACGCCATCTGTACCAACCTTTCATACGTAGCTCCCATGGGTATATGGGTCATGGCCAAACTGTGTAATGGCTCATTCAACCCTTTGACAAAACGGAGAGCCTTCTTGTGCGGGGTGTTGACTAGGTCCGGTCCGAACCTAGCCAACTCATCAAACTGATTAACATACTCTTTGACTGTCTTGTTCCCTTGCTTAAGAAATAAGAATTTTTCCAACTGCAAACTCCTTTCTGCGTCTGAGGGAAATTTAGCCTCAAACCTTGCCCTAAAGTCCTCCCATGTTTCCACTGGTCTTTCTGCATTAGTGACTTCCCACCAGTAGGAAGCCTCACCTTTAAGTAGCCATACTGCCAGTTGCACTTTCTGTATATCTTCTACCTCAAAGATGATGAATAAGTCCTCGGTTTCTTTCATCCAATTTCTAGCTGCTACGAAGGACTCAGTTCCATGGAAGTCCTTTCCTCCCATAGCTTTAAAATCTTTACATATCTTAGCAAAGGTGTTTCCCCGCGGAGGAGGTGGAGGAAGAGGTGCTGCTGCAGCTGGATGATTTCCTGCAGTTGGGGGAGGAGGAACGGTAGGACCTGGCTGAGTGGCCCTTGCTTCTAAGAACCGTCTAAACCAACCAGGTATTGGTACACCCTTTGGCAAGTTAAGTTCTTCGGACATGCTGAAACAAAAAGAATAGATTCAAAACGAAGGATAAGAGATAATTCCTATGGCTTTGGGGGGACTTTTCCTTTTAAAATAAAATAATATTTTATCTTTTAAAAATGCTTCTTTAAATTTCCTTTTTGAAAAATAAATTTTCAAAACTTTTTATCTTATCTGGTAAACCTATGCTCTGATACCAAGTGAAACACCCCACCTCCGTTAGGGTCACTCTCAAAGGGAATGCCCTAATTTTGGTGGAGGTTTATAAGTATAAATCACAGATATACAAGGCAGATATAATAACACATATTTTTGAACAGCGGAAAACAACAACTTTTATTTCATTAAAATACATGTTACACCAACCATACCATAATTGTCTTACAACACTTCCAAAAACATAACATCTTCATAACTGTCTTGATTACATTATTTAAAGAAGCATAATGAAAACATAAATAAACTGCAAAAGTCCCATAATTGCTGTCCAAAGCCATAGTCCAAAACGAAAAGATCCAAGCAATACATTCTTTCTCTTCAAGCTGGATATGAAGGCTGGTCAAGCTGCGGTATTCCCTCCCTGTGGACCTGGGGGTGAAACGGAAGAAAAGAAGACGAAAGAAAAGTAGAGTCAGACATAAAGCCTGAGTAAGTCTAGGACTATTCAGTCTATGAATAAAGAACTGGGTATGATAAGTAAACTAGAAATGGGAAAGCACCATAAACCAAGTTAAGTTGTCTAGGGTCGAATATACTATCGTACCCCACATTAATCTCTGTACCCATATAAACTAGTTCCCAACAGGCACCCCATAATCAGGGTGAAGTGATCCTTTTTCTGATGATCGGCTCCTACTCGCATAGTTACATGTGTCTTATGGCCCCCGATGTTGTAGTTACCTATGCTGGTCCCACCATGGGGTGTATCAAGTCCCATGGTGGCGGCCCGACACAACCCTAGAATGCACAGGTATGCTACTGGTGGCCAGTGCCTTATTTTTCTACGCCGGAGTGTGTGCACGCCCGCACCCCGTTAGAAGCTACATTGCTACACCACCGCCGTCGATTTGACCTCTTACAGTCAGCCCAGTAATCATGCCCCACCCTGCCTAGTTTCAGGGTATCATGATACGCCTTGTAGGGTTACTGCTGAAAAGGGTCCCCCGCTACTAGGTTTTCTATTTCTAGCCAACATGCTAAGTTGGTTAAGTGTTTTATAAACCTAACCCCCAATCAGTCTATTTAGTTTAGCATGTTCTATTTTGATTAAGTCTTAATTCACTTAATCCTATCAATCCTGACTCAGCCTTAATTGTCTTATTAAAGCCTTGACCTCTCACATTGGACAGGTATTGTTGTGGCAGCCTGTTGCCGGTTGGGTCCGGGCAGTCTTACGCCACAACTCAGTCTAACCTCGGGTCCTTATTGGGCTCCGTGTTTAACCACCCACATTGGATAGGTATTGTTGTGACTACTGGACAGCCGGGCGGTTCCGGGAAGGTTTACATCACAACTCAATCCAACCTCGGGTTAAACAAATCGTATTTTCTACATTTACATATTTTGTCTCTTTTCTTTTTATATGTAAATATTTGCGGCCCATTATTCAAATTTACCTTTATTGATTAGAATTCATTTATGCCACTTAATTGATTTTCAAGATTGTTGGCATGCATCGAACATGCCAACACATATGTTCTATATTTTAGCCCAAACGTCATTACCACCGTTTTACACGTTCGTTCAAATGTAAGGTGTATTGGGTTTAATACTTAAACCCAATTTAGCCATATGAAAAGGGGAGGCTTATAACATGGTGTTTATAAGGTAACATAAAAAGGGGAGTGTGAACGCAGGAACTTGCAACATAATGATTCAATTAACATAAGGTAGGCACATGTGAACTTGCATTTATAACAACATATAATATAAGCAATACTTAAACATGAATCATTCTATTCACATAATCATGGTATAAACAAAACATGAATCATTCTATTCGTGTAGTCATGGCATAAATGATACTTAAACATGAACCATTCTAATCATACAATTATGGCATAATCATAATTGAACATGAGTCCTTCTATTCATATAGTCATGGCATAAACATAATTGAACATGAATCCTACTATTCATATAATCATGGTTTTTATCCTATCTATGTAACTTGTAAGTGGGATGTAATTCTAGTGTAATTTCTAATGTAACGTATGTGCCAAATATATTATCATATGATTATGATAACAACATAAGCCTAGAAACATGTTTTCAACTAGGCATAATAACAAACATAGTTTAGTCATGTTCATAAAATTAATACAAGCTTACAAAGACGCTTGCTTTTGTCACTATTACAAAATCATGATTTTTATACTTGAACTATGATGCCAATTCCAACATAACCTTCATATGAATCATAATACTTAAGTGGATCAAATTACACTAAAGATGACAATATAATTATACATCATGTTGGCATAACAATAAATCATATACTTGCATGAATTTCAAATAAACTATTACAACATATAGTTGTTATTTTCAACATGAATCATATACTTGCAATTATCAATTGGGGGTTGTAAATAACTACCACAAACATGTAGTTTTCAATATGAATCATATGCTTGCATGAATCCCAATTAAAATTCCACAACATGTGGTTGTCAACATAAACCATATACTTGTATGAATCAAATCGTACACCATAGCATTGTCAAATCAAAATAACATACAAACATAAGTTATTATCGCCACAATTCCATTTCGTTGTTAACTTCCAATGCAAATCGCGTGCTTGCAAATATCCAATCGTATACCATAATATTCCCAAATCGTTTAGCATCAAAGCAACATACAAATATAGATTATTATCGCCACAATTCCATTTCTTACTTTACACAAATCAACACAATTATTTAATTCACATCGGAATAGCACTCTACTTACAACGTGTGACGAATCTTCAATTCAGGATTCTGAATTCTGAATTTGGAGATGCTATCCTTTGTTGTAGGCGTTGCTTTGATTTGATTAACGTTTCTTTAAGCTTTTGATTTATCTCCTAATTGTCTCTCTATTTCTGACGGCTATCCTCAGTCTCTCCTCAGCAGCATGACGGTCTCATCTCCATTTTAGTTTATGTGAATTAGGGTTAGTCTTAGGTCCTTTTTATAGAGTTTTTGAGTTAATTTAGACCGTCGATGAAGCTTGGTTTAACAATAGCCGTTCGTTCAAAGAAGAGACCAACCAGGAGCTGGCACCTAGCCCTAGTGACAAGGCAAGGCTCAGAAAATCGACCAAACATAGACCAGGCCAGCCAGGGTGGGCTGGGTTCGACCTGGCTCAGGGGTCAGGTCGACTCCCCAGTCGACCCCCAGGTCGACTCTAGAGTCGACCTGCCTGGGCAGGTCGACACGTAGGTCGACTCCCAGGTCGACCTGGTGGGTTTGGATGGGAATTTTCCCGCCTACTCTGATTGGGCTGAAATTCAAATCTGTTTTCGAAATTTGAATTTTCTGAAACTTCATCGGGCCATAATTTGGTCATACAGACTCCGTTTTTCGAAAACTCGGACTCTATTTTGCGTATTTTTCCGAGACGAACGCAATGGCATATCCCGTTTCCCTTAATACTTTAACTAGAATTTATTATACTTTAATTTGTGGATTTCACTGTTATAAAATACACGGGGTGTTACATATAACCTCCCACTATCATCTAAATACTTGTACCCTTTCTGGTTTTCAGCATAACCAAGAAATATACAAGATCTTGATCTCAAGCTTAATTTATGCTTGTTGTGGGGTCTAAGGCAGGGAAAACATAGGCAATCAAAGAATTTTAGTTCAGAATAATATGGTTTTATACTATGCATCATTTCATATGGGCTTTTATACTTTAGAATTTTAGTGGGGCATCCTGTTTATTAAATACACTGATGTCACAAAATCCCCTAACCAAAACTTTAAGGGTACTGAGGATTGTGATATCAATGTAAGCCCAGTTGTTTTCTCTCAACAAGCCCATTCTATTCTGATCTATGTGGACAGGTCATTCTATGCAATATGCCTTTATTATCAAAGAATTTCTTTAATGACTTGAATTCACCACCACCATCTATTTGCATAATTTTAACATTACAGTTTGTTTGTTTTTCAACTAGGGTCACAAACTGTATTGTCATATTACATGCATCTGATTTGTTTTTAAGTAGATAAATCCAAGTATATCTAGTAAATGCATCAACAAAGGAAAGATAATACATGTATCCATGATCAGTTTTTACTGGAGAGGGACCCCACAAGTCTGCAATGAGTTCAAGTGGTTTGCTATATTTTGTATCAGACCCAGTGAAGGGGAGTTTATGACTCTTGCCAATTTGGCAATGTTTACATATATAATGACCAGGTACATGATTGCAATCAATTTTATTTTCATTTAAGATATGTGTGACAGTTTTAACATTTGGATGTCCCAATTTACAATGCCACTCATCAAAAGTTTTATACACGTTATTGTTATTAGTAATAGATTCAACATGATTGTCAGTGATAGATTCAACATTATAACAATGATTTCCATTGTCAGTGGCATGCCTTGACTTCAAATTCTTGATCTTGTATAGCCCCTTATCCAACCTACCTTGTAGTAATATGTTTTTATTTAGTAAGTCCCTAACAAGGCAGTAGTTTGGGTGAAACTCAAAGTATATATGGTTATCATTAGCAAATTGTGATACACTGATCAAGTTTTTCTTAATCTTGGGAACTCTAAGTAAGTTACTTAAATAGAGTTCCCTTTTTCCTTTTATATAACCACATCCTACATGTGATATACTAACAGTTTCACCATTACCCATTGAAACAGAACACGTAACTGAATAGCTTTTGTTTCCCAGATTTAGATTATGTTGGTTGTTGGTAACATGATTTGTTGCTCCTGAGTCTGGGTACCAATCATTAAGGTTTATATCATCTGACTTGTTGGAATCCTCATTATTTAATCCTTGTGCCCACATTCTTGACTCTTCTGTATTTGTTCTTTGCTGCCCCCATTTGAGTTACATTAACATTTGATGCTCTTTGATTTTGCTGATTCACATTGTACTCAGTGTTAAATATAAAATAACACCTGCTTGCAACATGTCCAAATTTTTCACATATTCGACACTTCGGCTTGTTATTGTTGTTAAATCTTCCTCCTGTGCCTCTTCCTCATTGGCCTGCATTTCCTCTTAAAAACTGATTTTCTTGCTTGTTATTTTGACCAGTACTCCCTTTTTGCTGGCCTTTATTCCTCGCTGTAGAGGCATAGTTGACAGAAAATTCTGACTGAGATAATTTCTTCTGTTTAACTCTTTCTTCATGTGCAAGAAGGGATGAATGCACATATTGTAGATCAGGTACAGTCTTTTGAGAAGCAATAAATGTGACTGTAGATTCATAGACTTCATCTAATCCTCCAGTAATGTAGAGGATTTGTTCACTTTCACTAATCGTGTGTCCAATAGAATTCAGTTTATCACATAGAGTCTTCACCTTGGTTAGATATTCACTCAAGGGCATCTCATCCTTTTTTATGCATTGCAACTGTCTCTTTTATAACATAACTCTTAATGCTGACTGTGCACTGAATATTTGCTCAATAGTGTTCCAAACTGCATATGATGTATTGCATCCTATCGCTCGTGATAATTTGTTTGCACTTATTGATGATATTAATCACGACACAAGAAGATTATCTAGCTTCTGAAATTTCAAGTAATCTTCATTACTAACTAAGTTTCCATCTTTGTCATGAACCATAGCAGTTTGAATCAGTACTGTCCCTTTGATAAAATCAAGAAGTCCATATCCTTTCAATGCCGCTTCCACTTGAAATTTCTAAAACATGTAATTATCCTCATCGAATGGGTTGGTAATTATGTGGCTTTTGGGTTTTATCAATTGGAAGCTTAGTGATGGAGGTATGATTGATGGATTGTTGCCTGAATTGGCTGAGCTGAGCGCTTGATCAGTTCCAGCCATATGATGAACAAGAAATATTACAAGAAAGGCTTTCTTAAATTGTTGAGAGAATCTTGGACGGTTAAATCACTGTTAAGTAATTTATGCAACCATATTTTAAGTAAAGAGGGTGACAATACAACAGAAGCGAGATTCTAGGATGGCAAGATCACCAGAAATGGTGATTTCTGCAACCAGATCTCACGCCAAAGGATGACTTTGATGTCAGATGGCTGAAACTGTAACCAAGATCGTAGAAGATAATGAAAACACTCTGATTCTACCTCTTGGAGAGGCAGTTCTGATCAGATTTGACTTGAAAGAACAGGTATTTGTCGAAGAGACGGATATAATCTCTAGTGATAAAAATTATCTGAGGAGAATCAACACAAATACACTCTCTTTCAATATTAAGAAATCAAATATGTATTTGTAAATTTGATTTTATGCCGCTATGCTATCAGCTCTGATACCATAAAGGAAAACTGATTGTCAAATGAAGTTGTAATTTTCTATTGTAATGATCGAACTGGATGAATTACAAAATGTACTGATACGTTGAATTACAAAATGTACTGATATGTCGGCTATTTATAATGTAACATAGCTAACGTTAACAATGTAAATAGATAATGGGCTATAAGCATGGCCCGTTTACAATATGTATATGATGACTGTATGGAATAGAGAATGATCTTTATTAAAAAAACATAAATTAAAAAGAAAATGTAACACCCCACTCCCGCTATGATCACTCACTAAGGGAATGCCATAGCATCGGTGGAGTATTTTAGTGAATATAGAACAGAAAAATTACAACAAGACAGATATAAATAGTACTTGAAATTTTAAAACATCATCTCATAACAGCGGAAGTAAAACATGTCTGGTTACATCATAAAACCACAATAAAGGTCAAGTACAATATCCATCAAAATAAAGAAGTACATAATCCCACTCTCATACAATAGCCAAACAAAAGAAAAGATAACTGGATAACTGGAGCTTTACATCTATCCAAGCTCCTAAAGACTGGAACAGCAATCCGATCAAGCTCCACTACTGCTAGGATCCACCGTAGGACCTGAGGGTTGGGAAAAAGATAAAAACAACAGGGTCAGACATAAGTCTGAGCGAGTCCTATAACTTTAACAATACAATCGTTAAAGTAACCAGAGAAGACATAAACTGATATACGGTAACATATAGGGATGAATGGCTACCCTAAGCAGTCAACTAAACGAAGATAAAGGATAAAGACGCATCTACCCTCCCTAAGGTAAATTACTAAACTGCACCACACCAGTCGTTCCTAACTTAAAGGTTGATCCCACCCAAGGACTTATAAAATTTACTAATTAGTACCTGCGTACCCCTAGGTGACCAAGTAGGCGCCACGGGGCCCTACAATCCACTAGGTGTACACACTACTTCCCATTCGATCGGCTCCCTAACGTAGATACCCGTGCTGGCCCCACCGTGGGATGTATCATTCCCCAATGTGGCAACCTGATGAAACTAAAGGTGCACGGCTTATATCTACTCGATGCAACAACGGCTTACCTACCAGCCCGGGCCCACTCACGCATATGAAGCCCGTTGGACTTGCGTTGCCACCGCTAACCCGTTTGCCTCTTACAGTCAAGCCCAGTATGCGTGTCCCGTCCTCGACATGGGTCGAGCCCACAAAGATACGTATGGGTTACTGGTTGAAATGGGCCTCCACAAGCTACCCACCTAAGCTTGTCCCTTTTTCTAGTATATCCCACTTAACCCTTTAATCATGTTTTAATTACATGTTCTATTTTGGTTAAGTATTCTAATCGTATTTTCTATTGCCACCCAAGGCAACCACTAGATTTTCTCATGCCACCCGAGGCACCCACTTAACCCCTCATGTCCCTCTACATGCTAATGTGGTTAAGTGTTTCTTAATTAATTAATTAAGAACGTAACCTTTGTAAAGACCTCTCACATTAGACTGTCTTTTATGACCGCTGGTTAAGCCGGTTGGGTCCGGGCAGCCTTATGTCATAACAGAGTCTAACCTCGTGTCTTTACATTAATTACGTATTTAGTTTGTGCCTAAGACCTCTCACATTGGGCTAACATTTGTAGCAACTGGTTAAGCCGGTTGGGTCCGGGCAGTTTTACGCTACAACTGAGTCCAACCTCGTGTCTTAGTCAATTAATTACACCTAATTAATCACCCTCATAATTTTATATTAATTATCCCTAATTAATCAAGTTTTCTTAACATGGGTAGACCTAACTTAATAGGTAAATTCCCATGGGGTAGACCTAACTCAATAGGTAAATTCCCAACACATAGTATGGGTACACCTAACCAAATAGGCAAATTCCCATACTATGTTTATTTATTTTGTGTTATGCATAATTATATTAATTTCACACAATCTTATTAACTTATGCATTTAATTACCCCATCGTTCCCACGTAATTTCGTTCATGATATAACACATATAAAAGGTGTCAACTTGCATATGAATGAACATGTTTCAAAGGTGCCATCTTGCATATTAACAAACACATAATTTGCATATGAACTTGCATAACATGTCACATAACTTGCATATAATATGTCACATAACTTACATATTCATTTTGCATAACAAACTTGCATATTAGCTTATAGACTTGCATAATGTGTCATCATGAACTTGCATATTAATAAACATGTAACTTGCATATTTACATACATGTAACTCGCATATTAACAAACATGTAACTTGCATATAAAGAAACATGTAACTTGCATATTTACATACATGTAACTTGCATATTAACAAACATGTAACTTGCATATTAACAAACATGTAACTTGCATATTTACATACATGTAACTTGCATATTAACAAACATGTAACTTGCATATTAACAAACATGTAACTTGCATAGCATATTACCATGAACTTGCATAACATGCATATGATTACATAGCCCACAACTTGCATATTTAGCATCATGCAAACATAACATACATCATATTAAACTTGCATAAGCTTACATACTCAACATGCATAAACATAAGATTAATGCTAACATCATATCATATGATTCAAAGCTCATTAACCCACATACAAAACCATAAATCTCATCACATCTCATCTAATTAGTTTACCAAAAGATCATCAAAGTGATAGAAACTCACAACTAGCAACTTTGAACACCAAATGAAGAAGATTAAGATGCTAAGAAGGGATTAGAAGTTGATTAGAGAGTGATTAGTATGCAACCCTCTTCATAAAATTAGTGGAGGCCATGAGAGCTAGCATTTTGCCATAGTTTAGTCACTAGGTTTAATTATGAATGAATTAGGGTAGGTTAGGGTCTTATTTATAGATTAGGCAAGTGTTTTAGGCCATAGGATTAACCCTAGATTCAATCCAAGCCATCAAAGCATGTCTTGGGGAAGAAGTCAAGTGTAGGAACCATCTAGGGCCTTTAGATTAAAGATGGACCATGAGAACCATTCAAATGCAAAATCTGCACTTGAGCGAATCGGCCCACGGGTTGACAGCCAAACACCCTGGATTAACCCCTAGTCGACCCAGCAGGCTCGGGTCGACTTCAAAAATCGGCCGGTTCGGTTATTCCCCTCTCCCAATTCGCTGTTTTGTGCATTTTTGCATATTTATTTATTAAATTTTCAATTATATATATATATATATCAATATATATATATATATATATCTACACAACCCATTTCACTTAATTAAGTATACTTTAATTTGGGAATTTTCGTGAAACTTCGCGAGGCCATATCTTGGTCATACGGACTCCGATTTTCGAAAACTCGGACTCTATTTCGCGTATTTTTCCGAGACGAACACAATGGCATAGCCCGTTTCCCTTGATTCCCATTTTAGAATTAAATTCTGCCTCGATTTATGTTATTACAGGTTATTGAAAATACGGGTTGTTACATTCTCCCCTCCTTAAAGGATTTCGTCCCCGAAATCTTCAAGTTAGGAAGAACGTATCCTACCATCCAATCATCCATCTACTCAAAGCATCATCCACGAGCAATCATTGTCCTTACAAGATTCTAAATGCTGGATGGATATATGCAAAAGTGTGTGTATATGTACTTACCTAATGCGAAAATCAGGCGGTTACTGATACAGTAAACCTCCTTAATGCAAACCATGATAGTGCCATGCATCCAATATGTATGCGAAACCCTATTGACACATACAAATTTCTACATGCGTGCACAACCATACACAAAAATGCATCATCCATATGATAACACAGCCATGATACATCCATCAATCTAACTACCACATCCATTTATGCAATATGCAACATGAAGTGACTGAGCCGATCTAGTGCCTAATGTGTGTGTATATGCATCCACGAGCAACCACTAGCAAACAATTGCATCCATATGCATCCATCAACCATAACATGTTTCAAACACATGTCTCAACCATAGGTTTTACCCTATCTAAAGGTCATAGGTATTAGCGAGAGGATATACTAAAGATAAGATAAGTACTAGACAAGCAATAAAGGAGAAGTTAAAAGACATACTCTCAAAAAGAAATGGATACAAAGAACGCATCTTTGCTTCCGTCTCCCAAGTAGCATTGCTTTCGTCATCTCCCCATTGCACTTTAACTAGCTGAACTTCTCTGTTCCTCAACTTCCTAGTTTCTGACCCAAGGATGCGAGTAGGAGCTCGTCGAATCGTCGCATCACGCTCTACCTCTACATCTCTAAGCAAGCTCGGCTCTACCACCTCCGCGGTCTCATGTAAGCACTTCCTCAAATGTGATACATGGAATACATCATGAACACCACTAAGTCTGTCGGGCAACTCCACCCTATATGCCATCCGTCCAATCCTTTCCTTAATAGGAAACGGCCCAACAAATCTCGGTGCTAACTTCCCTACGGACCCAAAGCGAACAACATTTCTCAATGGAGATACTTTGACAAAAACCATGTCCCCAACCTCAAACTCAAGATCCGTCCTTCTCCGATCCGCATAAGATTTCTGTCTATCTTGCGCTGCTTTCATCCTTTTTCGAATTAAATCAATCTTCTCTGAAGTCTCTCTAACCATATCCGGCCCAAGCAAGATCTTATCCGTAGATTCCCACCAACATGTAGGAGATCGACAAGGCCTTCCATAAAGAGCTTCGAAAGGAGCCATACCAATACTGGACTGAAAGCTGTTATTATATGCGAACTCCACCAAAGGAAGATGTTCTTCCCATGTACCTCCAAAATCCAAGATACAAAGCCTCAAAAGATCTTCTAAGATACGGTTCACCCTCTCGGTCTGACCGTCCGTCTGAGGATGATATGCGGTGCTCAAACACAACTGAGTCCCTACCGCCTCTTGCAAACTTCTCCAAAACTCACTAGTGAAAATAGGATCTCGATCACTCACAATGCTGGATGGTACGCCATGCAATCTAACAATCTCTCTAACATAGACTGAAGCAAGCCATGGAGCGGTCCTCTTACTCTTTACGGGTATAAAATGGGCACTCTTTGTAAGTCTGTCTACCACAACCCAAATTCCCGTATTGCCCTTCCTCGATCTCGGTAACCCGTCGATGAAATCCATCGAGACACTATCCCACTTCCACTGTGGAACTTCCAATGGGTGTAGCAACCCACCGGGTTTCCTTTGCTCCACTTTAACTTGTTGGCACACCAAGCATCTAGCCACATACTCGGCCACATCTTTCTTCATACCGGCCCAAAAGAAAACTCTCTTCATGTCTTGGTACATTTTGTCTCCACCGGGATGAATAGTCATTCTTGAACGATGTGCATCATCCAAAATAGCCTTCTTCAAACCCTCATCTTGCGGTACACAAAGTCTACCGTCTCTATGCAACCATCCCTTATCATCTATGGTGTATCTACCCAAATGGCTGGACGACTCCCCTCTTATAAGCTTCTCTACCAACACAACCAACTGTGGGTCGTCTCGCTGAGCCTCGCCAATCCGTCTCAAAAGAGTAGGTCTAACCTCCAAGGATGCCAACAAACCAGGTACAAAATCAACAGAAGGTCTGAAGTCAAACAAAGAAAGAAACTCCAAGCTTCGTCGTTCCACGAACAATGGACTCAAAGATAGCCTTTTTCTACTTAAGGCGTCTGCCACCACGTTACCCTTACCAGGGGTATACGCTATCTCGAAATCATAGGATGCTAAGAACTCCATCCACCTTTGCTGTCTTAAGTTTAAATCCTTCTGAGAGAATAAGTACT
The DNA here is from genome assembly GCA_030737875.1 of Allium sativum. Classification (NCBI taxonomy): domain Eukaryota; kingdom Viridiplantae; phylum Streptophyta; class Magnoliopsida; order Asparagales; family Amaryllidaceae; genus Allium; species Allium sativum. Next base: position 45,012,936 of record CM060913.1, read on the forward strand.
TCAATGATTTATGGTCGGTGAACAACTCGAATCTCTCACCAAGAAGATAATGGCGCCAAGACTTAAGTGCGAAAACAATCGCGGCCAACTCTAGATCATGGGTAGGGTAATTCTTCTCATGCACTCTCAATTGTCTCCCTCCATAGGCTATTACCCTTCCCTCCTGCATCAAGACTGCGCCTAATCCTGTTCCACAAGCATCGGTATAAACAACAAACGGCTTACTCCCATCTGGAAGCACTAAAACTGGAGCGGTGGTCAAAGCTCTCTTTAACCGTCGGAAAGCATCATCACAATCTACATCCCATGAGAAAACCAGATTCTTCTTCGTCAAGCGGGTTAATGGGGCTGATATCTTCGCGAAGTCTTTGATGAACTTCCTATAATATCCTGCCAACCCCAAGAAACTTCTTACCTCGGTAGCATTTCTAGGAACTTTCCAATCCTGGATAGATACTATCTTTGCGGGATCCACAGCTATCCCTTCCTTAGAGACCACATGCCCTAAGAATCGCACTTCTCTTCTCCAAAAATGGCATTTAGAGAATTTAGCTTTAAGACTATGCGCTCGAAGAGTCTCCAACACTTCCTTGAGATGTAAGGCATGCTCTTCTTCATTCTTGGAAAAGACCAAGATGTCATCCACAAAAACTACTACAAACTTATTCAGATACTCTCTGAACACTCTACTCATGAGATCAACAAAGTATGCGGGGGCGTTTGTCAACCCAAATGGCATCACTAGCCACTCATAAAAACCATCCGGAGTCCGGAAAGCAGTCTTCTCTATACTGTCCTCCGCCACTCTTAACTGATGAAACCCTGTAGCTAAGTCCATCTGCGAAAATACTGACGCGCCAACCAACTGATCAAAGAGATCATCTATCCTCGGTAATGGGTGTCTATTCTTCTTCGTGAGCTTATTAAGTTCCCTATAATCCACACAAAGTCTGAGGGACCCATCCGCCTTCGTGGCAAACACTACTGGAGCTCCCCACTCCGATATACTTCGCCTTATGAACCCCTTCTCAAGCAACTCCCCTACTTGCTTATGAAGTTCTCTTCTCTCACGAGGAGCCATGTGGCGTACTGGCAAAGACACTGGTTTGGCATTATCCACCAAATAAATTCGGAAATCTATCTCCCGCTTCGGAGGCAAACCCTTTACTTCTTCAAACACATCCGGATATTCCCGGACTACTCTGACAGAACACAAACTTTCGACCGAAGCATCGAGCGATTCAAGATAACTTAGCAAAACAGATTCCATGGGATTGCAAGAGATCTCGAGAGTGTTACCCAAGCGGGTCATGAGCCTGACAACTCTCCTTTCGCAATCAAGAACGGCACCATTACTGGATAACCAGTCCATGCCCAAGATCAACCCATAGCCCGTGAAGCCCAATACAAAAGCATCACATCTAAACTCAACGCTAAGTATAGAAATCTTCAAACCCAAACATATCATAGACAGATATATGGAGCCCCCAATTGGGTTTGAGACAACCAAGGGATCATCAACTAGACTGGTGTCTAAGTGCAGTGACTCAACTAACGATGATGAGATAATAGAATGCGATGCGCCAGAGTCAAACAAAGTACGAACTGGATGATCAAACAGAAAAACCAGACTTTCAACGGAAATAGTTCTACCTCTCTGCCGAATCGGTGGAACTGAGAGAACCTGAACTTGCCCCCCTGACTGAGGTGGTGCTATAAGAGCTTGCACCTGGCCTCCTGAGGTAGACCCCGTCTTCTGCCCCTTCTTTGGGCAGTTTTTCACAAGATGCCCTGCTTCACCACAATGAAAGCAACCGGTCTTCTTCTTTTTGCGACAATCCTTACTGAGGTGTCCTGGTGTTCCACAATTGAAGCACTTCTTCTTCGTCTTCTTTTTGTCACCATTGCCTTTTCCGCCCTTGCCTTGTTGTTGCTGTTGCGGTTTCTTCTGATCCCCCTTTTTCTCTGGTGCCTTAGAATTCTTATCATCCTCATGCATAAGTGCCATGTAGACAAGCTTCTCAAAAGTGGCCCCCATAGGAATGTGAGTCATAGCTATTCCTTGCAATGGTTCGTTCAAGCCTCTAACGAACCTCAAAGCCTTCTTCTCCGGTGTATTCACCAACTCTATGCCAAACCTTGCTAATTGATTGAATTTGTTGACATATTCTTTCACCGTGAGATTCCCTTGCTTCAAATTCAAGAACTTCTCCATAAACAGATTCTCTTCCGCCCTTGAGAGAAACTTAGCCCCAAACCTTTGCTTAAAATCTGCCCAAGAGTCAACAGGGCGTTCTCCATTAGTGACCTCCCACCAGAATGAGGCCTCTCCCTTCATTAACCAAGCCGCCAACTTGACTTTCTTTCCCTCTTCCACTTCAAAGATATCTAGCAACTCTTCCACTTCCTTAAGCCAATCTCTAGCCTCTACGAAAGTCTCTGAACCAAGAAAAGGTTTTCCTCCTATAGCCTTGAACTCCTTGCAAACCTTAGCAAAATTATCCACTCTAGGCTGAGGAGGAGGAGCGGTTGTCTCTGGTGTAGTAGCATTGGCCGGACCCGCAGCCGCGGCCCTAGCCTCTTGCAACCTCCTATACCATAGTGGTATAACTAAACCCTCCGGGATGTTAAGATCTTCAGCCATGCTGAAACGAAAGAGGAAAGATTCAAAAAGGAGATTCCGAAAGATAAAGATATGGCTATTGGGGATTATGCTTTTCTTTTTCAAAAACTTTTTCTCTTAGAAGACATGCTTTTAAAAATACTTTCTTCGAAAATACTCTTAGAAAGTAGTTTTTCTCAAAAATTTTATCTGTTCTGGTAACCTTAAGCTCTGATACCACGTGTAACACCCCACTCCCGCTATGATCACTCACTAAGGGAATGCCATAGCATCGGTGGAGTATTTTAGTGAATATAGAACAGAAAAATTACAACAAGACAGATATAAATAGTACTTGAAATTTTAAAACATCATCTCATAACAGCGGAAGTAAAACATGTCTGGTTACATCATAAAACCACAATAAAGGTCAAGTACAATATCCATCAAAATAAAGAAGTACATAATCCCACTCTCATACAATAGCCAAACAAAAGAAAAGATAACTGGATAACTGGAGCTTTACATCTATCCAAGCTCCTAAAGACTGGAACAGCAATCCGATCAAGCTCCACTACTGCTAGGATCCACCGTAGGACCTGAGGGTTGGGAAAAAGATAAAAACAACAGGGTCAGACATAAGTCTGAGCGAGTCCTATAACTTTAACAATACAATCGTTAAAGTAACCAGAGAAGACATAAACTGATATACGGTAACATATAGGGATGAATGGCTACCCTAAGCAGTCAACTAAACGAAGATAAAGGATAAAGACGCATCTACCCTCCCTAAGGTAAATTACTAAACTGCACCACACCAGTCGTTCCTAACTTAAAGGTTGATCCCACCCAAGGACTTATAAAATTTACTAATTAGTACCTGCGTACCCCTAGGTGACCAAGTAGGCGCCACGGGGCCCTACAATCCACTAGGTGTACACACTACTTCCCATTCGATCGGCTCCCTAACGTAGATACCCGTGCTGGCCCCACCGTGGGATGTATCATTCCCCAATGTGGCAACCTGATGAAACTAAAGGTGCACGGCTTATATCTACTCGATGCAACAACGGCTTACCTACCAGCCCGGGCCCACTCACGCATATGAAGCCCGTTGGACTTGCGTTGCCACCGCTAACCCGTTTGCCTCTTACAGTCAAGCCCAGTATGCGTGTCCCGTCCTCGACATGGGTCGAGCCCACAAAGATACGTATGGGTTACTGGTTGAAATGGGCCTCCACAAGCTACCCACCTAAGCTTGTCCCTTTTTCTAGTATATCCCACTTAACCCTTTAATCATGTTTTAATTACATGTTCTATTTTGGTTAAGTATTCTAATCGTATTTTCTATTGCCACCCAAGGCAACCACTAGATTTTCTCATGCCACCCGAGGCACCCACTTAACCCCTCATGTCCCTCTACATGCTAATGTGGTTAAGTGTTTCTTAATTAATTAATTAAGAACGTAACCTTTGTAAAGACCTCTCACATTAGACTGTCTTTTATGACCGCTGGTTAAGCCGGTTGGGTCCGGGCAGCCTTATGTCATAACAGAGTCTAACCTCGTGTCTTTACATTAATTACGTATTTAGTTTGTGCCTAAGACCTCTCACATTGGGCTAACATTTGTAGCAACTGGTTAAGCCGGTTGGGTCCGGGCAGTTTTACGCTACAACTGAGTCCAACCTCGTGTCTTAGTCAATTAATTACACCTAATTAATCACCCTCATAATTTTATATTAATTATCCCTAATTAATCAAGTTTTCTTAACATGGGTAGACCTAACTTAATAGGTAAATTCCCATGGGGTAGACCTAACTCAATAGGTAAATTCCCAACACATAGTATGGGTACACCTAACCAAATAGGCAAATTCCCATACTATGTTTATTTATTTTGTGTTATGCATAATTATATTAATTTCACACAATCTTATTAACTTATGCATTTAATTACCCCATCGTTCCCACGTAATTTCGTTCATGATATAACACATATAAAAGGTGTCAACTTGCATATGAATGAACATGTTTCAAAGGTGCCATCTTGCATATTAACAAACACATAACTTGCATATGAACTTGCATAACATGTCACATAACTTGCATATAATATGTCACATAACTTACATATTCATTTTGCATAACAAACTTGCATATTAGCTTATAGACTTGCATAATGTGTCATCATGAACTTGCATATTAATAAACATGTAACTTGCATATTTACATACATGTAACTCGCATATTAACAAACATGTAACTTGCATATAAAGAAACATGTAACTTGCATATTTACATACATGTAACTTGCATATTAACAAACATGTAACTTGCATATTAACAAACATGTAACTTGCATATTTACATACATGTAACTTGCATATTAACAAACATGTAACTTGCATATTAACAAACATGTAACTTGCATAGCATATTACCATGAACTTGCATAACATGCATATGATTACATAGCCCACAACTTGCATATTTAGCATCATGCAAACATAACATACATCATATTAAACTTGCATAAGCTTACATACTCAACATGCATAAACATAAGATTAATGCTAACATCATATCATATGATTCAAAGCTCATTAACCCACATACAAAACCATAAATCTCATCACATCTCATCTAATTAGTTTACCAAAAGATCATCAAAGTGATAGAAACTCACAACTAGCAACTTTGAACACCAAATGAAGAAGATTAAGATGCTAAGAAGGGATTACAAGTTGATTAGAGAGTGATTAGTATGCAACCCTCTTCATAAAATTAGTGGAGGCCATGAGAGCTAGCATTTTGCCATAGTTTAGTCACTAGGTTTAATTATGAATGAATTAGGGTAGGTTAGGGTCTTATTTATAGATTAGGCAAGTGTTTTAGGCCATAGGATTAACCCTAGATTCAATCCAAGCCATCAAAGCATGTCTTGGGGAAGAAGTCAAGTGTAGGAACCATCTAGGGCCTTTAGATTAAAGATGGACCATGAGAACCATTCAAATGCAAAATCTGCACTTGAGCGAATCGGCCCACGGGTTGACAGCCAAACACCCTGGATTAACCCCTAGTCGACCCAGCGGGCTCGGGTCGACTTCAAAAATCGGCCGGTTCGGTTATTCCCCTCTCCCAATTCGCTGTTTTGAGCATTTTTGCATATTTATTTATTAAATTTTCAATTATATATATATATATATATATATATATATCAATATATATATATATATATATCTACACAACCCATTTCACTTAATTAAGTATACTTTAATTTGGGAATTTTCGTGAAACTTCGCGAGGCCATATCTTGGTCATACGGACTCCGATTTTCGAAAACTCGGACTCTATTTCGCGTATTTTTCCGAGACGAACACAATGGCATAGCCCGTTTCCCTTGATTCCCATTTTAGAATTAAATTCTGCCTCGATTTATGTTATTACAGGTTATTGAAAATACGGGTTGTTACAGAAAATAAGTGTAGTTGGAATTATTTCACCTGATTATTGAATTAAATATAATCATTTATTTGGTTCTAAATGCTTGTAATGAAGCATATCAGATGAGTATACTTATCTTTTGAATTAACTGGTAAAATTATCATTACCGCTGGTATTGAAGAAATGTTACCGATAATTTACTGTTAAAAGTGGTAGAATTTTTAAATCATCTCTAAGGTTATGCTACATCTCCTTATTAACTCCACTGAAACTTTCCATGTAAAATGGTATGACTAAGAAAATATAAAACATTATCAATCACTATTAATGATATTTTTCGTCAACATCGGAATGTATGGTACAGTTGTGGACTTGGTGGTAATCTAGTCATTTCAAGCTTGACTGAATTCACTATTTCCTAGATATCAATATCCTAAGTATGAAAAATAGTTACTCTTCCTTCAAGAGGTGAATATCACGCTTAAAATACATAGAGAAAAGGTTATCTTGGGATAAGAGCTTCAAAAGTTGTTTATAATCGGAACTAGAATGCGCAGTAGGGAAGGTTCGGTAATTATTAGAAATGTTGGATTGGAAAGTGCTCATATTCATAAGTATAATAATAGGCAGTATAATATGCGAGAAAGTAAAGAACACGACAATTTATAGTGGTTTGGTTTGGATTGAATCTACATCCACTTTAAAGGTTTTGAAGGTTTTATTAATAGTTAGAGGTTGCAAGGAAAATCCCCAATTTTATTTCCAAATTACGGTTTCCGAATGAGGAGAAGTCGAGATCAGATCCCCAAAAGTGTTACTCCTAGGTTTTTATATCTAAAGGTTTTAGACCCTCTTTTGTTGCATCTTCTTGGTATCGGCTTCGGTGCAAGCTTCTTTTTTTTGGTGTCGTGTTTTCGGTGTCGGCCCGCTCCCATGCTTTTCGGTTTCAGATGCAAACTTTATAGTGGATTTGGTGCCGGGTTCATTGCCTTTCTTCCCTTTGTGTTTGGCTTTAGCTACTTGTATTAATGGTCGTCGCCCTTGCGCATTGGTATCGGTGTGAGTTTATTGGTATAGATAGCTCACTTTTTCTCTATTATGCTTATTTCCAGCTCTTAACTTTCCATCATGAGTTTAGTTTCGGTATCGCCTCCGATGATACTGATTCTCAACATTTGGCTTCGTCCTTGTTTCTCTCACTTTGAATATTGAACCCATGTTTCCACCTTTGAGACTTCGGTTTTGTGTCTCCTTCCTTATTACTTTGGTATTGGCTTGCATAACCACAGCTGTTTTCGTAGTCTTGGTATCAGGCTCCATCTTTAACCTTATTTCTCTTTTGGTGTTGGCGTTATATATTTGTCCTCTTGTTTTGGTGTCAACACTAAGTTAATTGCTTATTGCATGTTGGTGTTGACATCATGCCTTCATTCTCTTCTATTCTTGCTATTTTGGTATCCTCGTTGGTGTTCCTTCTGAACCTCTTGCTATCAAATCTTTACACCCTCGTGCTTTGGTATCGATCAAACTTCTCAGGTCTCTACTTTGGTTCCGACTCTACTAGCTTCCTCTTTATATCTTTTGGTATCAGTTCCGGCTCCATTGGGTTCCTTGATTTTGGTGTCGATTTGACTATCCCAAAGCCCTTCTTTCTTGGTTCAGGATTTATTGCCTCAAGCCATCTGTTCTTAGTATTGTCTTCTAGTTTCGAAGCTTCCACTTCTTTCCATTAGGTCAACGCAAATTTTGGTGTTAACATTTAGCCCCCCTTATTATAAAGAGGCTTTTGTTATTTAGGACAAAAATCCTATGATTCCTGCAATTCCTTCCTGTAACTCAATAAACAGTGGATTTTGCACTATCCCTATTCTCTATATTTGTAAACAAAATTACCTTGTAATTCTCTTTACTAATGTGGGTCTCGGGGTGGGGCGTTACATCTTAGAGAAATTTCTTCGTTATTAGGTTTTACAATCCAAAAAAAAGACATAATAATGGATATTAAATTTTCACAAATGGCAGTATTGGATTTTAAACCCCAAATTATGAACTATTCATGAGTTAGAATATATAATATGTGAACCCAATAATATATTCACTTGGGCCTTCATGATGAAAATTCAGAGATCTTGGACCTTTTTCTTTTAATAGAAATAGGAAACCCGAGATTTTAATTTGGGTACTTACTATCAAGAGTCCATTCTTGAAAATATGAGATAGTAACCCAAGATCCAAACTTGGATACTTGCAATAGAAATCCAGAAATCCGCTTTTATCAATAATAGAAATCCCGAAGCCCAGATTCAGGCATTAATTATAGAAGACTAAAACTCCACCTCTAGCAATAACAATAGAAATCTCGACAAAATTGCGTCGATCTTTATGTGAATTTCTTCTGCGTTTTGTTGCATAAATAAAACAACTAATAATTCTCACATTAATCTCTTGCATAGTGTTTAATATTTCATTCATATATATTGTTTCAAGCGTTATTTTCATTAAATCCACATAGCAACGAAATTTTGTGATAAAAGTAATTCAATTTTTTTAACCAACATAAGTTTAGAGAACCTCCCTGTGTGAGGTATTGAGAAATCATAACCTGTATTCGGAGATTTCAAACAGAAGGCTCGAGGTATTAACCCGAGTATTGATTTAAAAATTCTCTTTTCGGAAATGAGGTAGTAGTCCCACATTCCATAATTGGGCATGATAACAGAAGCCCAAATATCCTTTCCTAGCAGTAGTTGAAATCTCGAACCAATACCCAGGTTCTGGTATTAATGATATAAAACTAGAAATTCACTTCAGGCAATAATAGAAATCCAGAACCAATACCCAGATCGGGTGTTAATAATAGAAGATTAGAAATCTACATCTGGAAATAATAGAAGTCCCGAAACAATACCCAGATTCAATATTAATAATAGAAGAGCAGAAATCCACATATGGAAATAATATAAATCCCATTCCAATACCTAGATTTAGGTATTAGTAATAGAAGAATGGAATTCCACCTCTGGCAATAATAGTAATCCCGAACCAATAACCAGATTCATGTATTAATAATAGAAGACCCGAATTCCAACTTTGGCGATAATAGATGTCCCGAACCAATACCCAGATTCAGGTATTAATAATAAAAGACCAGAATTCCACCTTTGGAAATAATAGAAATCCCGAACTAATACCCTGATTCGGGTATTAATAATAGAAGACTAGAAATCCACTTTCGAGAATAATAGAATTCTTGAACCAATACCTAGATTCGAGTATTAAATAGAAGATCAGAAATCATTCAAAACATCACATCCTAATTGTGATTTACAAGGAAATGTCATAATTAGATAAAACGCCTAGATAAAGATATAGAAGAATCATTAAAAATTATTCAAAGATCATCCGTGTGGATAATGTTGAGCAATCCAAATATCACTGAAAGTGACCGAGCAAACATAAATTATTTGCGTGTTTCTTGGAAGCTCGTTAAGAACGTCCATAGAAAATACATGGAGTCTTAAGTACCCCAAAAATTAATTTTACGATGTGTATATATAAAGGACTACTTTCAGAATAAATTAACCCTATCATGAGCCGATTAGCCATTCAGCAGAAGTTCTATTCAGTTTTCTATCCATTTGACCCTTCAGCGGTAGTTCCGTTCAGTTGCTTCATCATTTAACCATTCAGCGGTAGTTCCGTTCAATCATCCAATTTATTCAATTGTTTGATTGTTCAGCAAAGTAGTTCTATTTGGTTATCTGATTCCCCAACCGTTCAGCGGGATAGTTATGTTGGGTCATCTAGCCATCCAACCTTTCAACTAGATAGTTCCATATGATTATTCAGCTATTGGGTATCTAACGTCTAGTTTTATTCCTAACCCATAGGATATGCAAACAAAAAATTACTCTCTAAGAGAGTGCCACTGATCCCTCTATATGGGAAGATGCACTTATTATTATTAGCCCTACTTAGGGGGCAACTCCACTTGGTGGAGATGTAAATATTATTGTTATCCCCACTTTGGAGGCAACTTCACTTGGTGGAGATGTAATTACTATGGTTAGTCCCATTTTGGAGGAAACTCCACTTGGTGGAGATGTAAAATTTGTAACCATTCTTTTTGGAGGCTTTATTTGTTGTTGCTTTTCTTCCTAAAAGCTCTATTTGTTGTTGCTTCTGTTCTTGGATGCTCTACTTGTTGTTGTTTGTCTTCCTGCAAGCTTTATTTGTTGTCACTTCTCTTTTTGGAAGCTTTATTTGTTGTTGCTTCTCTTCTTGCAAGCTTTATTTTTTGTTGCTTCTCTTCTTAGAATCTTTATTTGTTGTAACTTCTCTTCCTTGAAGCTCTATTTGTTATTTCTTCTCTTCCTAGAAGCTTTATTTGTTGTCGCTTCTCTTCCTGGAAGCTTTATTTGTCTCGCCTTTTCTTCTAAAGGCTTTATTGATTCTCCTTTTCTTCTAAGGCTTTATTGATTCTCTTTTCCTTCTAAGGGCTTTATTGGTTCGCCTTCTCTTATATATTTCATCACGGGTATGATCCATACCTTTCAATGAGGTATTCAGATGCATCAATATAATACGTTTGATGAGGGAAGTTTATGAAAATTTTAAGATAAAGGCGATAAAATTTTAAGAAATCTTATTTAATCCAAGCAATAATCGACATTTAATAGTTTCTTTGTTGCATATTTTTCTAGGCGGCTTCCATCGAAGCTTTTCATTGACTGATAACTCTGTCATGCTCTCACCCATGCATTGCCTTTTTAAGTGCTCCCTTTTGAGCTTTTATTGTATATGCATGGGTAAACAGGTTTTGGCTTCTACCTATAATAACACTTAAACTTATTTAATATATATTTGATTATAAGCAAAAAGATAAAGTTAGATGACTAATAAAAGTAACTATTTGAGATAGGAAACTTTTTGTTAAATTATAATCCCATGTTGCATTGTCTCTGACCACTTTTCCCACTGGTCATCCTCCAACCTTCTCAAATTCGTTTTTCTTTACTTTTTGGCTTGGTTTCTTTCTATCAAATCATGACATTGACTGGTTTTGTGTCTTTTTGTCTTGTGATAGGAGCAATAATCTTTTTCTTTGCTGACTTTAAAGAGCCATTTTGACACCCCACGTCCGTTAATGTCACTCATTAAGAGAATGCATTAAGTTTCGTGAAGCGTTATAGGTAAACAGAAACAGGAACATTACAAGACAGGTTAAAATAGCAGTGGAATTAAAAAAAATTATTAATCATAATGCATAACTTCGTGGTTCAAAACATCAGAAGTCTGAAAATACATAAACCCATCACATCATCTTAAACATTTACGTCTTGTACTTAAAAATATCAGAGCATAATAAATATAGAAGCTTGATTCCCCAAACAAAAACATAGCCATAGTGGAAAAGGATAAGAGCTCGAGTAATACATCTAAGCAGCTCTAAGAGAATGAAAGCAGAATCCTGGTCAAGATTGAGAATTCCACCCTGAGAACCTAGGGCAGATGGGAGAGAAAGAAGAGGAAACAAAATGAGTCAAACATAAAGTTTGGAGATTCCAGTTACTTTTAGCATATAAATAAGTAAAAGTATCATGATAGACATATAAAATGAATGAGAGATAACATCATAATAGGCACGTATGACAGGGTAAACAGGACAAACATGATAGAGTATACTACGCTTCTATAATGATTTCTTTGCTCTCTGCACCAATACTAGTGTCTTATTAACTAGATGATCTCCAACAAGTATAAGATGTACTTCCAATGAGAGGTTCTTACCCAATACAATCAACAAGCAGCCCAACATACCAGAGTTACACCTAAGGGTACTAACGGGCTCCCCAGCATACCAGAGTCTAGATGTACCCTGATTACTACCCTCATCGATCGGCCCCCTACTCCGTAGATGCCATGTGTTGGCCCTACAGTAGGGTGTATCACTCCCTAAAGTGACAACCCTTCGTTTTCAGGATGTGCACAACCATATCTATAGGTGCCACGGCGTCTTGTCATCGTCTGTCCAGACCATACGTGCACATGACCCGGTCGATACGTGTCGTCCACACCATCCCCCACGTTTGGATCTCTTATATTTAGCCCAGTAACCGTGCCCCGACTCCGAACTAGTTCAGAGTACTCATTTGATACTTTTATATGAGTTACTGACTGAAATAGGTCCCACACACAAGATGATGCAAGCTCTCCCCTTTGTCCTGCATCTCGCCTACTAGGTTTTCCACAGGTTATGCCTACCTACCGGTATCATAAAATTGCATAACCCCATAGGTTAAGTTTGTGGGCCTATATAAATATTACCCACCTACCAAAGACTTACTTAACCCACCCACTGTTTCAAACAGTTTACTTAACCTCTATTCAAGTTACATGTTCACACAATCCCTATGGATTCAATTAGGTTAAGTATTCAACTTTATTACCATATTCAGTTATGGTTACAATGTACTAGACCTCCCATATTAAACCTACAACTTGTGGATGCTGGTTACGCCGGGCGGCTCCGGGCAGACTTCTTCCACAAATCGGGTTTAACCACTTGTGTTTATGCACTTATACCCCTCACATTACATACACCACTTGTGGTAGCTGGATATGCCGGGTGATTCCGGGAAGACTTCTACCACTAGTGCAATCTAACCTCGTGTCTAAGCACGGTTACAGTTTATAATTACTTAATCCTAGGCATTTCAATTATTAACCCATTATCCCTATGTCGTTACAGGTTTTCATGCCCCTTACCCAAGTTATGTCCATAATAAACCATATGCCCCAAATTAAGGTCTTTAATCACAAGTTGATTTATATCCCCAACTTCATGTACATATACTCATTCAAGTTATGCCCAAACTTCCAATTCCAAGTTATGCCCCAAATTATACCCTTTTTCCCCTCGTTCCCATTTTAACGCATTCGCATATTTTAGCAACATGCCTAGGCTCGAAAGTAGCCTGGCTATATAAAAATAAAAAGGGAAAGGATGAAGGGAAGGTGACAGAAATGATCATACTAACAAGGTTGACATGTAATGGCATAAACATATAGTGGCATAATGACAAGATTAGCATATAGGAAAAGATCTGATAAACATATGACAATAGAACTAATTCTAATATAATAGGGATGTCATAACAAGCATGATAAGATCTAATGAACTAGATAACTAACTATAACAGATCTTATTTAGCCACAACATAATGGTAACAAGCACGGTGTGATCTAAATAATGGACTAGATCTAAAAAAAAAAGGGCAGGTATGACATGGTAATGGTTAAGATCTAAGTCGTAGTCATGCCAAAATGTCATAGATACACAAGTTATAGTAGATCTGATATGATTCAAGTAGTCACAAGCATAGATCCAAGTTACAGTCATGTCAAGGTTAACTTTTTAATTATTTAGATCTAAAAGTAACTTAAACTCATAGTGTTTGGATCTAGAAAAATAGAAGAATCGAATCACAGATCTCTGAGCTTGAATAACTTGATCGCTGAAGGAGAAAAGACTTGTTTTAATCTGGGCAGAGGCAGCATCTAGTTCTCCATTATTTTAAGTGTGAAAAACAAGAGAAATGAGGCCATATTTTTAGATGCCCCGAAACCCTAATCTGCTAGATCTAACGCAGGTGGATCGCTCCCCCACTTATGAGATCGATCCATGGGTCGACACACCCCTTGAGGGGTCGACCCAGGGGTCGACACCCCTGAGCGGGAAATTTCCCGCATTCCCAATTCTGCACGATTTTGAATTATGGACCTAATTTTTGAATTTATGGACTTAATATATGTATATATATTCTTCTTGCGCGTATACGAACTTCAAATCTTTATAACTTCTTCATACGGTGTTCGTTTTACGCAAACCAGGTGTTTATTTTGATCAGAATTCCGAGAGGAACGTAATGGCGTAGTCTATTTCACTTAATTCTGGATATTAAATTAATTATTCTTTAATTTATCATCTTTAGTGTTGTTAAAATTACGAGGGTGTTACATTCTCCCCTACTCAAAGGATTTCATCCCCGAAATCTCCAAGTTAAGAAGAATGTCTATCCTAACATCCATGTCCATCTACTCATCCACCAATCACAGGCATCCGTTTTCCTTAAAATATTTCTAGTGCTTATATGAACATATGCAAATGTGTGTATAAGTCCCAATACTAATGCGAAGATCAGGCGGTCTACTGATTCAGTCAACCTACTTAATGCAATGTATGTTAGTGTCATGAATCCAACATGTATGCAAATAATCCTACTATAACTTGTAAGTTCTATATATGTGCACACTCATCCATCCGAATGCAACATCCATATGATGATACACTCACTTTCATCCATAAAAGAAGAAAAATGCACATACATCCATATGCAGTATGAGAGTAATTGAGCCGATATAGTGCCTAATGTGTGTGTGTGTATGCATCCAGGAGCAACCACTAGCAAACACTTGCATCCATCAAACGTAACATGTCTCAAACACATTTTTACATCCATTGGATTTCTAACTAAAGGTCGAAGATTTGATCGATAAGATATACTTTAAATGATAGAAACAAGTATAAACAAAATCTTCGGAAAAGAAGTTAAGAACATACCCTTGAATAGAAAAGGGTACAAAGCAAGAATCTTGTCTTCAGTCTCCCAAGTTGCATCCTATGGGTTATCTCCCAACTTAACTTTCATCAACTTGACTTCTCTATTGCGTAGCTTCTTAACTTCTGATGCAAGAATACGGGTAGGAACTCTCCTAACGATCGCCTCCCATTCCACCTCTACTTCCTCCAATATACTCGGCTCAACTACTTATGCGGTATCATGTAAACACTTCCGTGAATGAGAAACGTGGAAAACATCATGAACGCCAGATATTCTCTTGGGTATCTTTACTCTATAGGCTATTTGGCCAATCCTTTCTGTTATGGGAAATGGTCCAAAGAATCTTGGTTCCAATTTCCCTACAGATCCAAAGCGAACCACATTCCTCAAAGGTGACTCTTTAATGAAAACCATATCTCCCACCTCAAACTCAACGTCGGTCCTTCTCTTGTCTGCATAGGATTTCTGTCTATCGTGATCTGTCTTCATTCGCCGTCTAATAAGATAAATCTTCTCGTACGTTTCTCTAGCCATATTTGGTCCAAGTAGTAGTCTTTCTGTAGATTCCTACCAACAAGTTGGTGATCTACAGGGTCGTCCGTATAATGCTTCGAAGGGTGCCATGCCAATGTTAGCTTGATAACTGTTGTTGTAGGTGAACTCCAATAAAGGAAGATACTCTTCCCAAATCCCTCCGAAGTCTAGGATACACAGCCTTAAAAGATCCTCAAGAACTCTATTCATCCTTTCTGTCTATCCATCGGTTTGTGGGTGATAAGCGATGCTCAAACACAATTGTGTACCTAATGCTTCTTGCAAGCTCCTCCAAAATTCACCAATGAAAATGGGGTCACGATCACTTATGATGATGGAAGGTACTCCATGAAGATGGACTATCTCACGAACGTACACTGCTGCTAACCATGATGCCGTCCTCTTGCTCTTAACCAGAATGAAATGAGCACTCTTAGTAAGTCTATCTACTACAACCCAAATACTGGTGTTGTCTTTCTTTTATCTAGGCAAACCATCTATGAAATCCATAGAGACGCTCTTCCACTTCCACTGTGAAACCTCCAAAGGATGAAGTAAACCACCAGGCTTCTTTTGCTCAGCTTTAAATTGATGGAAAATAAAATATTGAGAAACAAACTCCACCACATCTTTCTTCAACCCAGCCCAAAAGAAAACTCTCTTCATATCCCTATACATCTTATCGCCTCCTAGATGAATAGTCATCTTAGAATGATGGGCTTACTCTAAGACTGTCTTCAAAAAACTCACAGTTTTGGGAACACAAAGCCTCCCATCTCGTCGCAACCATCCTTTATCGTCTATGGAATATCTATTGAGGTGGCTAAAAGTCTCCCCTCTACTAAGCCTATCCAAGATGTCTGAAATCTGTGTATCCTTTCGCTATGAAGCTCCTATCTGATCCATAAGAGTAGGTTGTACCTCCTGTGATGCAAATAAGCCAGGCAAAAACTCGGTGGAGGGTCTAAAGTCAAAAGTTGATATAAACTCCAAGCTTTTACTTTCCATAAACAGAGGACTTAAGGCCATCCTCTACCTACCCAGTGTGTCTGCCCCCACATTACTCTTGCCAGGGGTATAAGCAATCTCGAAATCATAAGATGCTAGGAACTCCATCCACCTTTGTTGCCTTAAATTAAGATCCTTTTGTGAGAACAAGTACTTGATAGAATTATGATCAGTGTACAACTCGAACTTATCTCCAAGCAAATAATGACGCCACGTCTTAAGCACGATTGCTATGGCAGCTAGCTCTAAGTCATGGGTAGGGTAGTTTTTCTTATGAACCCTTAGTTGTCTACCCCCATAACATACAACCCTTCCCTCTTGCATCAGAACCGCACCAAGCCCTATACCACATGCCCTAAAAATCTCACCTACATTCTCCAAAAATGGCATTTGGAGAACTTTGCCTTAAGCTGATGCGCACGCAAAGTTTTCAAAACCTCCCTTATATGTAAGGCATGCTCTTCCTCGCTTTTCGAGAAAATCAAGATGCCATCAACAAAGACCACGACAAATTTATTTAGAAACCCCCAAAACACCCCCATTCAGATATGCTTCACCTAACAAACCCTTTCTCCAGTAGCTCTCCTACTTACTTGCTAAGTTTCCTTCATACCCTTAGAGCCATATGGCGTACATGTAATCCAACTGGCTTTGCATTATCTACCAAGTATATACGAAAGTCGAACTTGCGCCTCGGTGGTAAGCCCCGAACCTCCTTAAAAACATCAGAATACTCACGGGCTACTGGTATAGATTGTAGATTATCGATAGATTCATCTAGAGACTCTAGGAAACTAACCATGACAGACCCCTTAGGGTCACAAGAAATCTTGAGGGTCCTTCCATGGCAAGTCAAAAGTCTGACAACCCTCCTCTCACAATCTAGGATGGCACCATACCTGCCTAGCTAATCCATCCCTAGAATCAAACCATAGCCCATAAAACCGAGCACATATGTGTCGCACTCAAACTCGACGCCTAACACAAATATTCTCAAACCCCGACAAATCATGGACAGATGATCTGAACCACCGATGGGGTTTGAGACAACAATGGGATCCAGTACCATACCAGTATTAAGGTACAAAGACTCAGCTACAGAATCATATATAAAGAATGCGAAGCGCCAGGTTCAAAAAGAGTTCTAATAGGATAATTGGAAAGGGAAATCAAACCTTCCATGGAAACTTTCCTACCTCGATTTGGAGTACTAATCGTGAGAGCATGCACTTGCCCCCCAGAAGTTCCTGCCCTTTGACCTTGCCCTTCCTTCTTCGGGCACTCCATAGAAAAGTGTCCGACCTCTCCACAACTGAAGCAAGCAGTCTTCCTTCTTTGCAGTCCTTTATCAAATGACCCTCACGTCCGCAATTGTGTCACTTTCTCTTATCCCTACCCTTGTCATTCTTTCCACCTTTCTGTTGTTGTTGTTGTCCCTTCTTTGGCCGTACATTCTTGTTTTGTGTTTCCTTAACCTTAACTTCTTTCTTGTCAGCTTTATCTTCTTCATGCTTCAAGGCCATATCTACGAGCCTTTCAAAAGTTGCTCCCATTGGAATATGAGACATAGTTAACCCATGAAGGGGTTCATTCAGTCCTCTAGCAAATCACAAAGCTTTCTTATGTGGAGTATCCACTAGCTCTAGCCCAAATCTCGCTAGTTGGTTAAATTTGTTAACATACTCTTTGACAGTCATGCCTCCTTGCTTGAGCGCCAAGAACCTTTACATTTGCATGCTTTTCTCATCTTGAGAAAGAAACTTCATTTCAAACCTCTATCTAAAATCATCCCATATGTCCACTGGATGCTTTGCTTGCGTCACTTCCCATCAGAACGAAGCTTCATCTTTCAATAGCCAGGCGGCTAACTGAATCTACCTACGATTGTCCACTTCAAAGATTCCGAACAGATCCTCCGTCTCTTTGAGCTAATTCCTTGTCTTTATGAACGTCTCTTTGAGCTAATTACTAGCAGATCTTAGAGATATTATCTGCAAACAGAGGAGGAGGAGGAACAACGGGTTCTGTTGGGGGAGGAACATCTGCTTGACCGCCGACAGGGATCGTGGCTTCTAGATACCTACGGAACCAGCCTAGTATCGTAATGCCATTTGGAATATTAGGTTCCCCAGACATGTTGAAACGAAAAGGAAAGGGATTCAAGCAATGGATCGAAAGATATTACATATGGCTTTGGGGAATATGTTTTTCAAAACATTCTTTTCTCTTTGAAAATGCTTTCTTTAAAAACCATTCTGAAAATAATTTTCAAAATCTTTTATCTAATCTGATAACCTTCAGCTCTGATACCAAGTGTGACATCCCACGTCCGTTAATGTCATTCGTTAAGAGAATGCGTTAAGTTTCGTGAAGCGTTAAAGGTAAATAGAAACAGAAATATTACAAGACAGATTAAAATAGCAGCGGAATTAAATACTTATTAATCATAAACCATAACTTTGTGGTTCAAAACATCATAAGTCTGAAAATACATAAACCCATTACATCATCTTAAACATTCATGTCTTGTACTTAAAAGTATCAGAGTACAATAAATGAAGAAGCATGATTCCGCAAACAAAAACATAGCCATAGTAGAAAAGGATAAGAGCTCGAGTAATACATCTAAGCGCTCCAAGCGAATGAAAGAAGAATCCTGATCAAGCTTTATTATTCCTACCCTGAGAACCTGGGAAGGGGGGGACGGAAGAGAAAAAAGAGGAAACAAAATGGGTCAGACATAAAGTCTGGCGGGTCCAACTACTTGTAGCATATAAATAAGTAAAAGTATCATGACATGCATATAAAATGGATAAGAGAGAAAACATCATAATAGGCAAGTATGATAGGGTAAACAGGACAAACATGATAGAGTATACTATGCTTCTCTAATGATTTCTTTGCTCTCTGAACCAATACTAGTGTAGGTGACCCCCAACAAGTATAAGATGGTAGACTTAGTGTACTTCCAGTAAGAGGTTTTGCCCTATACAATCAACAAGCAGCCCAACATACCGGAGTTACTCATAAGGGTACTAACGGGATCCCTAACATACCGGAGTCTAGATGTACCTAATTACTACCACAATCGACCGGCTCCCTACTCCCTACTCCCTAGATACCCTGTGCTGGCCTCATAGTAGGGTGTATCGCTCCCTAAAGTGGCAATCATTCATTTTTAGGATGTGCACAACCATATCTACAGGTGCCATGGCGTATTATCTTCCTCTGTCCGAACCATGCACGCACATGACCCGGTCGGTATGCGTTGCCCACATCGTCCCCCACGTTTGGATCTCTTATATTCACCCCAGTAAGTGTGCCCCAACTCTGACTAGTTCAGAGTACTCGTTTGATACCTATATATAGATTACTAACTGAAACGGGTATCACACACAAGATGATGCAAGATATCCCCTTTGTCTTGCATCCTCACTACTAGGTTTTTCACAGGTTATGCCTACCTACCGGTGTCATAAAATTGCATAACCCCATAAGTTAAATTTGTGGTCCTATATAAATATTACCCACCCAAGACTTACTTAACCTACCTACTGTTTCAAACAAGTTTACTTAACCCCTATTCAAATTACATGTTCATACGATCGCTATGGATTCAACTAGGTTAAATATTCAACTTTATTACCATATTCAGTTATTATTACAATGTACTAGACCGTCCACATTAAACCTACAACTTACGGATGTTGGTTATGTTGGGCGGCTCCAGGCAGACTTCTTCCACAAGTCGGGTTTAACCTCGTGTCTTAGCACGTCTCATGTTTATGCACTTAGACCCCTCACATTACATTCACCACTTGTGGTCGTTGGATATCTGGGCAGTTCGGGGTAGACTTCTACCACAAATGTAATCTAACCTCGTGTCTAAACGTGATTACAGTTTCTAATTACTGTAATCCTAGGCATTTCATTTATTTACCAATTATCCCTATGTCATTATAGGTTTTCATGCCCCTTACCCAAGTTATGTTCATAATGAACCATATGCCCCAAATTTAGGTATTTAATCGCAAGTTAATTTATATCCCCAACTTCATGTTCATAAACTCATTCAAGTTATGCCCAAACTTCCAATTACAAGTTATACCCCAAATTATACTGTTTTTCCTCTCGTTCCCATTTTAATGCATTCGCATATTTTAGCAGCATGCCCAGGCTCGAAAGTAGCCTGGCTATATAAAAATAAAAAGGGAAAGGATGAAGGGAAGGTGACAGAAATGATCATACTAACAAGGTTGACATGTAATGGCATAAACATATAGTGGAATAAGGACAAGATAAACATATAGGAACATATTTGATGAACATATGACAATAGAACTAATTCTAATATAATAGGGATGCCATAATAGGCATGATAAGATCTAATGAATTAAACAACTAACTATAACAGTTCTGATTTAGCCACAACATAATGGTAACAAGCACGATGTGATCTAAACAACGGACTAGATCTACAAAAAATGGCAGGTCTCACATGATAAAGGTTAAGATCTAAGTCGTAGTCATGTCAGAATGTCATAGATACATAGGTTATAGTAGATCTGAGATGATTCAAGTAGTCAAAGGCATAGATCCAAGTTACAGTCATGTCAAGATTAACTTTTTAATTATTTAGATCCCCTTAAACTCACAGTGTTTGGATATAGAATAATAGAAGAATCAAATCACAGTTCTCTAAGCTTGAATAACTTGATTGATGAAGGAGAAAAGACTTGATTTAATCTGGGCAGAGGCAGCATCTAGTTCTCCATTATTTTTTGTTTGCAAAAACATGAGAAATGAGGCCATATTTATAGATGCCCCGAATCCCTAATCTGCTAAATCTGACCCGGGGGGGGGGGGTCGACTCCCCTTATGGGGTTGACTCATGGGTCGACACCCCCTTGAGGGGTTGACACCCTTGAGCGGTAAATTTCCCGCTTTCCCAATTCTGTGCGATTTTGAATTCTAAACCTAATTTTTGAATTTTTGGACTTAATATATATATATATATTATTCCTGGTTGTATACAAACTTCAAATCTTAATAACTTCTTCACATTGCGTCCTTTTACGCAAGCCAGGTGTCTATTTTAACCAGAATTCCGAGATGAACGCAATGGCATAGTCCGTTTTACTTAATTGTGAATACTAAATTAATTATTCTTCAATTTATCGTCTTTAGTGTTGTTAAAATTATAGGGTGTGACATCCATCTAGAAAAGAACTGAAACTGAGCTCTTCCACCTTCTAACATTGCTTCAAGATTTTCTTCGTGTTAAGTATTTTTTCCATAAGAATAAATTTGTAGGCTCTAGAATAAAAATAATTCAAGCTTTCACATTCATTTAGGATAAGCTCCTTCCGAAAGGTTTTTGGTACATATAATCTTGATGCACAAATATTAGCTTATCTTTATCCATTCCCCCTTTTACTTTGAGCGACTCAGCACGAAATCTCTTCAGATAACAGTCAAGTGACTAATATGGTCCTTGTTTGATACTGGCTAGATCATAAATGCTGATTGCCGAGTCCTTTTGCACATGGAATTGTGTGTTAAATGCATTGACTAATTGTTTCCAAGTTGTGATGACCGGGCCATGATAATGTCTCTACCATTTGTTAGCTTCTTTACGAAGAGTTGTCAGGAAGATCTTGCATCGAAGTTCTCCAGAAGCATTATACAAATCCATGTAACTCTCAAAGATGGATAGGCGCTCTTCGGGGTCTGTAGCCCCATCATATATGAGCTGTGGTACTTTCTTTCCAGATGGAATTTTGGCCATCCTTATTTCCCTGGAGAAGGAGACTCCTTATAAATTCCTATCTTCTGGCGACATTTAGCTTTCGTCTTCTTCTGAATTGACAACCACTCTTAATGCTCGATTGTTTCTTCGCAAAATTGGACTGTTCTATAGATTTGATGGGGAACTAATTTAGCTACTAAACTCTCGAGGTGCCATCATTTTTGATTCCACCTCATAGGGTTCTATTTCACAGGACCTTTGTGCCAAGTCTTCTTCAATAAATCTTCTAGTGGTATCAACCTACGTAGCCAAATGTAATATTTCAGTATCATTACTTGCTCCCTTCATTAATGTCACGGATTCTCCAGTCTCCAATTTTTCTAAGTTAAAATTTGAAAATATACCATTTTCTAGAGTAGACAATTTGCTAGAATTATGTTTACGATTCTCCTTCGATCTGACCATCTTTAATTGATTTCTAGAGTATCTCGTTATGATGAAATGAGAAATACGGATGGAGGTTCAAGCCCTCCTTCTAGTGCCAAATGTTGACGATATTTTTCGTCAACTCCTGAATGTATATTATAGTTGTGGACTTAGGGGTAATTTAGTCCTTTCAAGCTTGACTGAATTCACTGTTTCCTAGATATCAATGTCCCGAGTATGAACATTAGTTACTCTTTCTTCAAGAGGTGAGTATCACGCTAACAATACTTAGGGAAAAAGTTATCTTGGGATAAGGGCTTCAAATTTTTTGTTAATCGAAACTAGAATACGCACTAGGGAAGGTTCGATAATTATTAGAAATGTTGGATTGGAAAGTGATCATATTTATAAATATAATAATAGATAATATAATATGAAAGAAAGTAAAGAACACCACAATTTATAATGGTTCGGTTCGAATTGAACCTACACCCACTTTGAAGGCTTTGAAGATTTAATTCGTGGTGTGAGGTTACAAGGAAAATCCCCAATTCGATTTTTAAATTAGGGTTTTGGAATGAGGAGAAGTCGAGATCGGATCCTCCAAAATGTGACCCTGGGGTCTTATTTATAGAGATTTTGGACCCCCCCTGTTGCGGCTTCTTGGTATTGGCTTCATTGAGAGATTCTTTGTTTCAGTGTCGCGGTGTCGGCACGCTTCTATGCTTTTTGGTTTGGGATCCAATTTTTATAGCGACTTTAGTGCCCGCTTTATTATTTTTCTTCTCTTTGTGTTTGGCCTTTGCTGCTTGTATTAATCCCTTGCGCATTGGTATTGGTATCGAGTTTATTGGTATAGATAGCTCTCTTTTGCTCTATCATACTTGTTTCCATCTTTTCACTTTCCTTCACGAGTTTAGTTTCGGTATCGCCTACTACAATACTGGTTCTCAGCATTTGGCTTCGTCCTTGTTTCTCTCACTTTGAATATTGAACCCATGTTTCCACCTTTGAGACTTCAAATACGTGTCTTTGTCCTTATTACTTTGGTATCGGCTTGCATAACCACTGCTGCTTTCATTGTCTTGGTATCAGGCTCCTTCTTTAACCTTGTTTCTCTTTTGGTGTTGGCTTTATATATTTTCCTTCCTGTTTCGGTGTCGAGACCAAGCTAATTGCTCATTACATGTTGATGTCAACATCATGCCTTCATTCTCTTCTTTTCTTGCTATTTTGGTATCGTCGCTTGTGTTCCTTCTGAACCCCTTGCTATCGGTGTAGGCTTGACACCCTCATGCTTTGGTATTGATTAGAATTTTCTCAGGACTCAACTTTGGTGCCAATTCTACTAGCTTCCTCTTTATATCTTTTGGTATTTGTTCCGACTCCATTGGCTTCCTTACTTTTGGTGTCGATTTGGTTGTCCCAAATCCCTTCTTTTTTGGTTCCGGTTTTATTGCCTCAAACCATATGTTCTTAGCATTGTCTTTTGGTTTGAAGCTTCCACTTCTTTCCGTCAGGTCAATCCAAATTTTGGTGTTAACAATCACGATGATTCCTTTACATGTACTGTCCAAAATTTGTAGCCCATCTTCTCGAGTATTTACTTCAGATCTTCCAAAATATATAACTCAGTAGAAAATAATATATGAAACCATTAATGAATCCAAAAATTTTTATATAATATATACCATATTCGGAGCTTGAAAAATATGCTCTAAGCAAAGAGATTCGGATATACACACACACACACACACACACACACACACACACACACACATATATATATATATATAGACACATACCAAGAGTTATTGGAAAACCCAAGTTGAATTCACAACTTTTGCTTACAGACAACAACGATAAATTTTCTAGGCCAACATGGAAGTAATGGAAGAATATTAACATGTAACACCCCGAATTTCAGTTAACACTGATATTCACTAATTACAGAATTAATAATCTCAGATGTGAGAATCAGGGGAAATGGGTTACGTCATTGTGTTCGCCTCGGAAAAATACGCGAAATAGAGTCCGAAATTTTGTAAATCGGAGTCCATATGACCCGGTTAAGGCCCAAAGAAGTTTTCTGAAAATTCAAAATTTGAAATAGATTTCAAAAGAGCAGAAATGGGGGTAGGCGGGAAAATTCCCGCCCAGGCCATGTCGACAGCCCTGTCGACAGGGGAGTCGACTTGGCATAGACCAAGTCGACAGCCCTGTCGACTTGCCTGTCGACTTGGGCAAAACCTGGCTTGCTCGGCCAGGTTAGCCTGAGTGCACCAGTTTGAGTTCTCGGCTGGGTTTTGGAGGGCTGGACGAAATCTGATGGCTCTAAATAGAATTGGGGTTAATCTAAGGGTTAGAAACACATCCTAATCCTATAAATAAGACCCTAAGCTAGCCCTAAATGATCATAATCCTATCCTCTAACTAAACTATGCCAAAATTTTCTATGATCATGGCCTCCACTCAATACCCTAGCCTCCATCCTCTTTCTAAACTATTTCTATGAAGGCTTTCATGTTCATACAAGCATTTTTAAGTTGTATGAGTGATCATTAGCTTGCATTCATCATCAAGTTGCAAGCTTTATTTTCAAGGCTAGAGTTTTTGGGTGATTTTTGGCAAGGGTTTGCTTATTGGAGTTTAGTGGTGAGTTTCTATAGCCTTAATAATCAATTGTTAAATTGATTATGATAGGATATGATAAGATATGGCTATGTTTGTGGATCAATGTGTTTATGCAAGTTTAGTATAGTGTATGTTGTGTGTTTTGCGAGTTTTATGCTATATGTTATGCAAGTTTAATGCTATGTTTTATGATGCTCATTATGCAAAACACTATGTTGAACATTGATTCATATGTAACATGTTATGCAAGCTATATGTGAGATTATATGCAAGTTCATATGTAACATGTTATGCAAGCTATATGTGAGATTATATGCAAGTTCATATGTAACATGTAATGCAAGTTATGTGCATGATTATATGCAAGTTCATATGTAACATGTTATGCAAGTTATGTGTTTGGTTATATGCAAGTTATGTGAATGATTATATGCAAGTTCATATGTAACATGTTATGCAAGTTATGTGTTTGGTTATATGCAAGTTAACATGTGACATGCTATGCAAGTTCACACCTTTGTATGACATAAGAATCATATGCAAGTTACCCCCTTGTGACATATGTGCTTCATGCAAGTTTGGGTTAAATGCTAGTTGGGTTTAATGTATGCTCATATATGCAAGTTGACACCTTTTAAACCCATGATAAAGTTATATGCTATGATTGGTTAAACCCATGGCATTTGTGATGAATCTTCCCTTTATTATGTCATGTTATGAGAACGAATTACGTGGGGAACGATGGGGTTAATATGCATGTTAATAAAATGGTGTGAAATGGGTATGCTTAAGCATAACATAAAGTGAATGGACATAATTGGGAATTTACCTATTAAGTTAGGTCTACCCATATTATGGAATTGGGAATTTACCTATTAAGTTAGGTCTACCCATATTATGGAATTGGGAATTTACCTATTAAGTTAGGTCTACCCATATTATGGAATTGGGAATTTACCTATTAAGTTAGGTCTACCCATATTCTTGAAATTGGTAATTAATTAGGGATAATTAATACAAAATATGGGGGTGATTAATTAGGAATAATTAATCGACTAAGACACGAGGTTGGACCCTTTTGTAGCATAAGACTGCCCGGAACCAACCGGCAAATCCAGCAGCTACAAATGATTGGCCCAATGTGAGAGGTCTTAGTCATAAACTAAATACGTGACAAGTGTAAAGACACGAGGTTAGACTCTGTTATGGTGTAAGGCTGCCCGGAACCAACCGGCATATCCAGCTGCCATAAAAGACAGTCTAATGTGAGAGGTCTTTACAAAGGTTACGATCTTAATTAATTAAGAAACACTTAACCAAATTAGCATGTAGTGGGGCATGAGGGGTTAAGTGGGTGCCTTGGGTGGCATGTAGTAACTAGTGGGGGTGCCTTGGGTGGCATGAGGAAACTAGTGGGTTGCCATGGGTGGCAATAGAAAATACGATTAGAATACTTAACCAAAGTGGAACATGTAATTAAACATGATTAAAGGGTTAAGTAAGTGCGTTGGGTGGCATGTGGGAATCAAGTAAGTGCCTTGGGTGGCATGTGGAAATCTAGTGGGTGCCTTAAGTGGCAATTAAAATATGATTAAAAGACTTAACCAAAATTTATAACATGTAAGTGGACATGGTTAAAGGGTTAAGTGGGATTCACTAGAAATAACAAGCTTAGGTGGGTAGCTTGTGGGGGCCCATTTCAACCAATATCCCAAACGTATCTTTGTGGGCTCGACCCAAGTCGAGGACGGGACACGCATATTGGGCTTGACTGTAAGAGGCCAAAATGGGTTAGCGGTGGCAACGCAAGTCCAACGGGTTTCATATGCGTGTGTGGACCCTGGCTGGTAAGTAAGACGTTGTTGCATCGTGTAGGTATAAGCCGTGCACCATTGATATTATCAGGTTGCCACTTTGGGGATTGATACACCCCACTGTGGGGCTAGCACGGGTATTTACGTTAGGGAGCCGATCGCTTGGGGAGTAGTGGGTACACCTAGTGGAGATAGGGGCAGACGGCACCTATGTAGTCAGCTAGGGGTACACGAAACTACTATTAAAAATTACTAAGTACACTTAGTGGGATCAACCTTAAGTAGGAATTACCCTTGGGTGGGTAGAACTGGTGTGGTGCAGTGTAGGAATTACCCTTGGGTGGGTAGATCTGGTGTGGTGCAGTGTAGGAATTACCCTTGGGTGGGTAGATCTGGTGTGGTGCAGTGTAGGAATTACCCTTGGGTGGGTAGATCTGGGGTGGTGCAGTGTAGTAATTATCCTTAGGTGGGTAAATGCGTCTTTTCGGTTATCTTAGTACATCATGTGTTTAGTTGGCTACTTAGTGTAGTCATTATCCCCAGAGGTACCGTACCTTGTTTATATCATACCCTAATTACTTTAATGATTGTATTGTTAAGGTTATAGGACTCGCTCAGACTTATGTCTGACCCCGTTGTTTTTTTATCTTTTTCCTAACCCTCAGGTTTTCAGAGTGGGCCTAACACTAGTGGGCTTTGATCAGACTGCTTTATCTATCTTTTGGAGCTTGGACCGTGGATGTAAAGTTCAGTCTATCTTTTCTATTATGGCTATTAAGTTATGTAGTGGGATTATGTACTTTTGTTTTATCAGGATGGATATTATGTACTTGACTCTTGTTTATGGTTTTGGTGTAACCAAACATGTTTTACTTTCTACTGCAATGAAATGATGTTTTAAATTCTCAAGTATTACTTATATCTGTCTTGTTGTAATTTTTCTGTTCTATATTCACTTAAAATACTCCACCGATGTTATGGCATTCCCTCAGTGAGTGACCGTAGCGGGTGTGGGGTGTTACACGTGGAATCAGAGCTTAAGGTTACCAGAACAGATAAAATTTTTAGAAAAACTATTTTCTAAGAATATTTTTGAAAGGAGTATTTTCAAAAACATGTCTTTTAAGAGAAAAGTTTTTGAAAGAAAAGCATAATCCCCGATAGCCATATCTTTATCTTTCGAATTCTCCGTTTTGAATCTCTTCCTCTCTCGTTTTGAGTTTCCCCTCCATGTATAGATGATCTTTCTAAGATAGATAAGAATGGAAAACCACTTCAAGGGACTTAGACGTTAGTCGGATTAGAAGTTGGTTCAAGAAGGAGGAGGACTGGTAGGTACCTATTGGATAGACGATGGGAGGAAGGCTCAAATAGTTGTTTGGTTAATGAAGGATGAAACCTCATTGGTGGGAGGTTACGAGTGGAGAATGTGAAGAAGAAGGCGAGTAGTTATCCTTTTGGGAGGAATAGGACACCTTATTAGGGTTGTCCAAAGGGACAAGGGCAAGGTATGGAATCTTCTGGAGGGTAGTTGTATTCCCTCACGGCTAGTGTACCAGATGGGGATAAGACCGTCTAGGTTGGAATTTGGATTTCTTTATTATCCGGTTCGAACTTTATTTGATTATGACGCATCGAGTTCGTTTATCTCATCGTTGTTAGTTGAGTCACTGCACTTAGACACCAGTTTAGTAGATGATCCCTTAGTTGTTTCAAACCCAATTGGGGGCTCCATGATGTGTTTGGGTTTGAAAGTTTCTATACTTAGCGTTGAATTTAGATATGATGCTTCTTGGGCTTCACAGGCTATGGGTTAGTTTTGGGCATGGACTGGTTATCCAGTAATGGTGTCGTTCTTGTTTGTGGAAGGAGAGTTGTTAGGCTTATGACCCGCTTGGGTAACACACTCGAGATCTCTTGTAATCCCATGGAATCTGTTATGCTAAGTTATCTAGAATCGCTTGACACGTCGGTCGAGAGTTTGCGATCTGTTAGAGTGGTCCGGGAATACTCGGATGTGTTTGAGGAGGTGAAGGGCTTACCTCCGGAGCGGGAGATTGACTTCCGAATATATCCGGTAGACAATGCCAAACCAGTATCTTGGCCAGTGTGCCACATGGCTCCTCGTGAGAGGAGGGAACTCCATAAGCAAGTAGGCGATTTGCTTGAGAAGGGGTTTAGAAGACGGAGTATATCGGAGTGGGGTGCTCCAGTAGTTTTTGCTATGAAGGAGGATGGGTCCCTCAGACTTTGTGTAGATTATAGGGAGTTTAACAAAATAACAAAGAAGAATAGACACCCATTGCCGAGGATTGATGATCTCTTTGATCAGTTGGTTGGCGCCTCAGTGTTTTCGTAGTAGGACTTAGCCACGGGGTTTCATCAGTTGAGAGTGGCTGAGGATAGTATAGAGAAGACTACCTTTAGGACTCCGAATGGTTTTTATGAGTGGTTGGTGATGCCATTTGGTTTGACGAACGCCCCGCATACTTTGTTGATTTGATGAGAAGGGTGTTCAGGGAGTACCTAAATAAGTTCGTGATGGTCTTTGTAAATGACATCTTGGTCTTTTCTAGGAGTGAAATAAGTTTTCGTATGTGCTCAATAGGTTGAGCAAAGCCAGTTATGGGATAAACGGTGGTTTTGGAGCGAGACTGGCGAGGACATCCAGAGTTGGACATGGGCTTAATTATTTAGCCGTTTTTACGAGTATCATCTCACGTAGGTCGTCTGAATTCGAAGGAGGTATCCCTTGGGTGTTTGTCTGATATTGGTTTAGGCCTTTGGGGCTTGCATTTGGGGGATGTCGAGTTCGACTAGGGTGGTCTGCGTGATAGATGGACAGTTGTGATGATTTTGGATGGGGTAATATCCTGGTTTTCTCTAAAAGTGGAGAAGAGCATGCCCTACATCTTAGGGAAGTGTTGGAGACTCTTCGAGCGCATAGTCTTAGGACAGCAAAAGTGGATGGGATTCTTAGCATCCTATGAGTTTGAGATAGCGTATACCCATGGCAAGGGTAACGTGGTAGCGGACGCCTTAAGTAGAAAAAGGTTGTCCTTGAGTTCATTGTTCGTTGAACGACGGAGCTTAGAGTTTATTTCTATGTTTGACTTTAGACCTTCCGTTGGCTTTGTACCCGGTTTGCTAGCCTCCTTGGAGGTTAGGCCTACTCTTTTGGGGCGGATTGGCGGAGCGCAGCGAGACGATCCACAGTTGGTTGAGTTAGTAGAGAAGCTCATGAGGAGGGGGAGTCGTCCAGCCATTTGAGTAGGTACACCCTAGATGGTAAGGGGTGGTTGCGTAGAGACGGTAGACTTTGTGTACTACAAGACGAGGGTTTGAGGAAGGCTATACTTGATGATGCACATCGTTCGAAGATGCCCATTCGTCCCGGTAGGGACAAGATGTACCAAGACATGAAGCGAGTTTTCATTTGGGCCGGTATGAAGAAAGACGCGGCCGAGTATGTCGCTAGATGCTTGGTGTGCCAACAAGTAAAAGCGGAGCAAAAGAAACCCGGTGGGTTGCTTCACCCATTGGAGGTTTCGCTATGGAAGTGGGATAGTGTCTCGATGGATTTCGTCAATGGATTACCAAGATCGAGGAAGGGTAATACAGGAATTTGGGTTGGGGTAGACAAACTTACTAAGAGTGCCCATTTTATACCCGTGAAGAGTAAGAGGACTGCTCAATGGCTAGCTTCAATCTACATTCGAGAGATTGTTAGATTGCATGGTGTACCTTCCAGCATAGTGAGTGATCGAGATCCTATCTTCACTAGCGAGTTTTGGAAGAGTTTGAAAGAGGCGGTAGGGACTCAGCTGTGTTTGAGCACCGCAAATCATCCTCAGACGGACGGCCAGACCGGGAGGGTGAATCGCATTTTAGAAGACCTTTTGAGGCTATGTATCTTAGATTTTGGAGGTACATGAGAAGAGCATCTTCCATTGGTGGAGTTCGCATATAATAACAGCTTTCAGTCTAGTATTGGCATGGCTCCTTTCGAAGCTTTTTTATGGAAGGCCTTGTCGATCACCTACATGTTGGTGGGAATCTACGGATAAGATCTTGCTTGGGCCCGATATGGTTAGGAAGACTTCGGAAAAGATTGATTTGATTCGAAGAAGGATGAAAGCGGCGCAAGACAGACAGAAATCTTATGCGGACAAGAGGAGAACAGAGCTTGAGTTTGATGTTGGGGACATGGTCTTTGTCAAAGTATCTCCGTTACGGAATGTGGTTCGCTTTGGATCTGTTGGGAAGTTAGCACCAAGGTTTGTTGGACTGTTTCCTATTAAGGAAAGGGTTGGACAGATGGCCTATAGAGTGGAGTTGCCTGACAGACTTAGTGGTGTACATGATGTATTCCATGTGTCACATTTTAGGAAGTGCCTACATGAGACCGCAGAGGTGGTAGAGCCGAGCTTGCTTAGAGAAGTAGAGATAGAGCGTGATGCGACTATTCGACGAGCTCCTACACGCATCCTTGGGTCAGAGATTAAGAGGTTGAGAAACAGGGAGGTTCAACTAGTCAAAGTGCAATGGGGAGAAGATGAGAGCAACGCTACTTGGGAGACGGAAGCGAAAATGCGTTCATTATACCCATTCCTTTCTGAGGGTATGTCTTTTAACTTCTCCTTTATCGTTTGTCTAGTACTTATCTTATCTTTAGTATGTCTACTTGTTAGTGCCTTTGACCTTCAGATAGGGTAAACCTATGGTTGAAACATGTGTTTGAGACATGTTATGATTGATGGATGCATGTGGATGCAAATGTTTGCTAGTGGTTGCTCGTGGATGCATATACACACACTCTAGACACTAGATCGGCTCAATCACTTCATATTGCATATTGCATATAATTGTGTGTAGGTAGCTCTATTTATGGATGTATAATGGTTGTGTTATCATATGGATGATGCATTTTGGTGAATGATTGTGCACTCATGTAGATATAGTATGTGTCGATAGGGTTCTTTCGCATACATATTGGATGCATGGCACTATCACGGTTTGCATATGTTCATACATTAGATAGGGAACATATACACACACTTTTTGCATATGCTCATACATCAGTAGAAATTGTTTTAAGGACAATGGATGCCCGTGTTTGATGGATTGAGTAGATGGTTGTTTGGATGGTAGGATATACATTCTCCTTAACTTGGAGATTTCGGGGACGAAATCCTTTAAGGAGGGGAGAATGTAATACCCCGAATTTCAGTTAACACTGATATTCACTAATTACAGAATTAATAATCTCAGATGTGAGAATCAGGGGAAACGGGTTACGTCATTGTGTTCGTCTCGGAAAAATACGCGAAATAGAGTCCGAAATTTTGTAAATCGGAGTCCGTATGACCCGGTTAAGGCCCAAAGAAGTTTTCTGAAAATTCAAAATTCGAAACAGATTTCAAAAGAGCAGAAATGGGGGTAGGCAGGAAAATTCCCGCCCAGGCCATGTCGACAGCCCTGTCGACAGGGGAGTCGACTTGGCACAGACCAAGTCGACAGCCCTGTCGACTTGCCTGTCGACTTGGGCAAAACCTGGCTTGCTAGGCCAGGTTAGCCTGGGTGCACCAGTTTGAGTTTTGGGATGTGTTTTGGAGGGCTGGACGAAATCTGATGGCTCTAAATAGAATTAGGGTTAATCTAAGGGTTAGAAACACATCCTAATCCTATAAATAAGACCCTAAGCTAGCCCTAAATGATCATAATCCTATCCTCTAACTAAACTATGCCAAAATTTTCTATGATCATGGCCTCCACTCAATACCCTAGCCTCCATCCTCTTTCTAAACTATTTCTATGAAGGCTTTCATGTTCATACAAGCATTTTTAAGTTGTATGAGTGATCATTAGCTTGCATTCATCATCAAGTTGCAAGCTTTATTTTCAAGGCTAGAGTTTTTGGGTGATTTTTGGCAAGGGTTTGCTTATTGGAGTTTAGTGGTGAGTTTCTATAGCCTTAATAATCAATTGTTAAATTGATTATGATAGGATATGATAAGATATGGCTATGTTTGTGGATCAATGTGTTTATGCAAGTTTAGTATAGTGTATGTTGTGTGTTTTGCGAGTTTTATGCTATATGTTATGCAAGTTTAATGCTATGTTTTATGATGCTCATTATGCAAAACACTATGTTGAACATTGATTCATATGTAACATGTTATGCAAGCTATATGTGAGATTATATGCAAGTTCATATGTAACATGTTATGCAAGCTATATGTGAGATTATATGCAAGTTCATATGTAACATGTAATGCAAGTTATGTGCATGATTATATGCAAGTTCATATGTAACATGTTATGCAAGTTATGTGTTTGGTTATATGCAAGTTATGTGCATGATTATATGCAAGTTCATATGTAACATGTTATGCAAGTTATGTGTTTGGTTATATGCAAGTTAACATGTGACATGCTATGCAAGTTCACACCTTTGTATGACATAAGAATCATATGCAAGTTACCCCCTTGTGACATATGTGCTTCATGCAAGTTTGGGTTAAAT
Organism: Allium sativum; assembly: GCA_030737875.1. Classification (NCBI taxonomy): domain Eukaryota; kingdom Viridiplantae; phylum Streptophyta; class Magnoliopsida; order Asparagales; family Amaryllidaceae; genus Allium; species Allium sativum. The sequence goes on from CM060913.1 coordinate 45,046,298, forward strand.
GCTAGTTGGGTTTAATGTATGCTCATATATGCAAGTTGACACCTTTTAAACCCATGATAAAGTTATATGCTATGATTGGTTAAACCCATGGCATTTGTGATGAATCTTCCCTTTATTATGTCATGTTATGAGAACGAATTACGTGGGGAACGATAGGGTTAGTATGCATGTTAATAAAATGGTGTAAAATGGGTATGCTTAAGCATAACATAAAGTGAATGGACATAATTGGGAATTTACCTATTAAGTTAGGTCTACCCATATTATGGAATTGGGAATTTACCTATTAAGTTAGGTCTACCCATATTATGGAATTGGGAATTTACCTATTGAGTTAGGTCTACCCATATTCTTGAAATTGGTAATTAATTAGGGATAATTAATACAAATTATGGGGGTGATTAATTAGGTGTAATTAATCGACTAAGACACGAGGTTGGACCCTTTTGTAGCATAAGACTGCCCGGAACCAACCGGCAAATCCAGCGGCTACAAATGATTGGCCCAATGTGAGAGGTCTTAGTCATAAACTAAATACGTGACAAGTGTAAAGACACGAGGTTAGACTCTGTTATGGTGTAAGGCTGCCCGGAACCAACCGGCATATCCAGCTGCCATAAAAGACAGTCTAATGTGAGAGGTCTTTACAAAGGTTACGATCTTAATTAATTAAGAAACACTTAACCAAATTAGCATGTAGTGGGGCATGAGGGGTTAAGTGGGTGCCTTGGGTGGCATGTAGTAACTAGTGTGGGTGCCTTGGGTGGCATGAGGAAACTAGTGGGTTGCCTTGGGTGGCAATAGAAAATACGAATAGAATACTTAACCAAAGTGGAACATGTAATTAAACATGATTAAAGGGTTAAGTAAGTGCCTTGGGTGGCATGTGGGAATCAAGTAAGTGCCTTGGGTGGCATGAGGAAATCTAGTGGGTGCCTTGAGTGGCAATTAAAATATGATTAAAAAACTTAACCAAAATTTATAACATGTAAGTGGACATGGTTAAAGGGTTAAGTGGGATTCACTAGAAATAACAAGCTTAGGTGGGTAGCTTGTGGGGGCCCATTTCAACCAATATCCCAAACGTATTTTGTGGGCTCGACCCAAGTCGAGGACGGGACACGTATATTGGGCTTGACTGTAAGAGGCCAAAACGGGTTAGCGGTGGCAACGCAAGTCCAACGGGTTTCATATGCGTGTGTGGACCCGGGCTGGTAAGTAAGACGTTGTTGCATCATGTAGGTATAAGCCGTGCACCGTTGATATTATCCGGTTGCCACTTTGGGGAATGATACACCCCACTGTGGGGCCAGCACGGGTATCTACGTTAGGGAGCCGATCGCTTGGGGAGTAGTGGGTACACCTAGTGGAGATAGGGGCAGACGGCACCTATGTAGTCAGCTAGGGGTACACGAAACTACTATTAAAAATTACTAAGTACACTTAGTGGGATCAACCTTAAGTAGGAATTACCCTTGGGTGGGTAGAACTGGTGTGGTACAGTGTAGGAATTACCCTTGGGTGGGTAGATCTGGTGTGGTGCAGTGTAGGAATTACCCTTGGGTGGGTAGATCTGGTGTGGTGCAGTGTAGGAATTACCCTTGGGTGGGTAGATCTGGGGTGGTGCAGTGTAGTAATTATCCTTGGGTGGGTAAATGCGTCTTTTCGGTTATCTTAGTACATCCTGTGTTTAGTTGGCTACTTAGTGTAGTCATTATCCCCAGAGGTACCGTACCTTGTTTATATCATACCCTAATTACTTTAATGATTGTATTGTTAAGGTTATAGGACTCGCTCAGACTTATGTCTGACCCCGTTGTTTTTTTATCTTTTTTCCAACCCTCAGGTTTTCAGAGTGGGCCTAGCACTAGTGGGCTTTGATCAGACTGCTTTATCTATCTTTTGGAGCTTGGATCGTGGATGTAAAGCTCAGTCTATCTTTTCTATTATGGCTATTAAGTTATGTAGTGGGATTATGTACTTTTGTTTTATCAGGATGGATATTATGTACTTGACTCTTGTTTATGGTTTTGGTGTAACCAAACATGTTTTACTTTCCGCTGCAATGAAATGATGTTTTAAATTCTCAAGTATTACTTATATCTGTCTTGTTGTAATTTTTCTGTTCTATATTCACTTAAAATACTCCACCGATGTTATGGCATTCCCTTAGTGAGTGACCGTAGCGGGTGTGGGGTGTTACATAACATGTACTTGTAATTGACGTGCAAATATATTATAAAATGAAATACGTACTATAGTATTTCTTCTATTTCAAAAGTACATTATATTAGAAATTAACAAAAATATGTTACAGATGTATATGACCTAAGGTCAATATATATTACAATTACTTTCTATCACAAACATCTTAAGGTTGTTAATTAGCTCGTGTATCCAATAATTCCACACCACCAGAAAAAGACATAGTTTAATTTGATGATAATTATTTAAAGAATGTAAACTTTAGTAAAATGAATACTAGTATGGTTGCACTCATGTATGTGTATCGCACCACATATGCATGATGTATATATTCTCATTGAAGCCTGCATGCTGCTCAAAATATTAAAATAGGAAAATAAATCATACAACTTTTTGGCAGGTAAAAACTTCTCGTGTGCATCAAAATTTTAATTTTCTTTTTGATTATTTCATGCCATTAATAGGACATATGTGGATTATCATAAAGCATGGAATCGTAAAAGAAAGAAACCATATATTAGATACTATTTGAAAAAAATTGTTATTGTTACTTTAACCAACACTTATCTGAATATAAGTTACTTTAATTGTTACGAACAATAATTAGCATTTTTTGCATTAATAAGCCGTAGTTTAGAAACATCAAGTACAATACTGACTATACTTAGTATGTTATTTATGGAAAAATTTATCATCTCAAACTCCTATGTAATAAGGATTAAAATGTATCAAATTTATTTTGAATTCAAGTAATGGAGATTTAGAGGAAAAAATTAACAACAATAATAAGTTAAAGTTATATACAAATTTACAAAATTGAAAATATTTCTAGTCTTCTAACTAGTTATATACAAAAGTTATAATAGCAAAACTTCAAAGAATTTTGCATTTATTCCAACGTTGGATAAGACATGGCTTATATTTAATATACCAGAACTTTAAATGATAACCAAGTTTGCATTAACAAAGCACTAGTTTTTTTATTCAATTATATATCATGTACAAGCAAAAGATAAAAATAATTAATTTGGAGACCACCAACGTAGGATTTTTTTTAGGTGGGTAAATAATTTTTATCATTGTAAATATATGGAAAATGTTGAAATGCAAATAAATACATTAAATGGTTTTTAATAATCTACAATGTATAAAATTATAAAATCAAGTCGATAATGTATTTCAACGCACTATTCATACCATAACATTGAATTGTAGGTGTTGTAATTCATTATAAAAGATTAATATGGAAAAGCTAAATGAATAATCTAAAACATGCATATGAATAATCTAATTTCCAAGTAGCTATAATTAGCTACTAAAATTCTCTGTAGTAATTACTATTTGTTACATTAGACGATACAGAATGAAACCTTGAAATTTTAGATGTTTTAATGTCAAATTATTACTCTTAATCAGTCTTTCGAAAAGAATACGAAAACAATAAAGAACTTCAGCCATTCTCTATCAATTTAAGCTGAAGCCAAAAAACTATTAGCTATTATCTACTAAAAGATGTTATGGTAGTTAAAATTTCAATGAAATAAAGAGCGTTATTTCGAGAATAAACAATAGGTCAAGCTGATTATTTAATCAATGCATAGTTCTGAGCACTGACAGTCGAATCGTCTTCAAAAGGGATAATGGTGTAAAAATTATTTGTTTTATACTTATGAAACAAATTTTAGTAGCGCAAAAGGATTTCAACTATTACGGAATACAACTTTCTTTTAGTCATATATAAAAATAAGTAAAATAATAGATATTTAAATAACTGTGATTACATGAATGATAGTCCATTCCTTAATACATACGAATGACTTTTCTTGAAAATAAAAAATCAACATTAGTAAGAGAAGTCTGGCATACCCTTAAAAAAATCTGTATCTTTATATCTTCTAAAAAATTTCATAGAAAATAACATCGGAATTGTTAAAATACATTGATTTTTTTTAAAAAAAGGCCCAAGATCTCAAGAAGTTTGGAGATTTGTTGGTAATAGTAATTGACAATGCTACAAACCTATGTGAACACTGAAGAGATTACGGAAAAATACTTTTTTTTTTTTTTTTTTGGGGCAGCATTAGTCGAGTATCACATATATAATGAATTTCTAGTTACGGAACTATTAAATCGAAATTTATGTTTGCAACGAACATCATTTGATGTAAAACAAAATCTGATATTAACTCAAATCATATGTACCTTATAATTAATGTTTTCACCTGTATGGATTCTTATAACAGGACAATGATAGCTAACCATAGATAAAAATATTGATGTGTTAAATGGATACTTAAGCTTCAACCATAATGAGTGGTAAAAAGATCAGATAAAGGAAATTACCATGAATAAATAAATAGGAATGCTTAATTCAAAAGACAAAGTAGCAGTAGCAAATTAAAAAAAAAAATTCAAAATTAACAATATTAAGAGAATACTAATTTCAGAGTTAATTAATGTCGATAGAAGAATGAAACTAAAATTAAGATGTAAATTAAATTTCCATTCAATAATGATGAATTTGGAAAGATAACACCTTAGTCCGTCGAATCAAACTCCATAAATGTAAGCAGAAGATCGATAGTAGATTGAGATAGAGATCTGTCCATGCTGATGTAGTTAGAGATTACTCCATTAAAAGATGATCGATTCTGAAGTAAAAACGATTCACACTATCAGGTAAAGGGAAAGGAAAAACATATTTATAGGAGATGATGGGAATTTGGAAAGATACCGAAGGAGATAATGGGAATCAGTCTGTACTGATTTGCTAAATAATATAATATAGCAGAATAAGAGTTTTACTTTAAAATTGCGGAATGTTAGGTATGCCACGTAAACAAGTCTAGTTTGTATTTTTATGTTTACGTGAATAATAAATTTGTCGAAAATATTAAATTATAAACGTCATTTAAATCAATGTCAACTTGTAATAAAAGTGTTTTTTCCCCTCATGCAGTCTTTTTCTTTCCAATTTTCCATTAGCTAATAATAAATAAATAAAAAAGAGTTGCCTCCTTAAACTTCCATTGTTCCCTTCCAAGAAAGAGCCTCGCATATTTCATTTTCAAAAGTTTAAAACAACAGGGTTCCAAATAAAAAATAAAAAAGAGATTGTTGGGGCCGGATGTTTCCTTATTTTTGGTGGATGTTTGTGTCTCCTGTCCCCTGTGTTGGCAACATCTACGCACACGAAACACAGCTGCACACGCATGTCGCTTTCCACAGTTGAAACCAACGGATGAGCGCTGAGTAAGCATTCAACCACATCACGCCACGCGTCAGCACATGCATCTAATGTAAGATACACGTATCCACAACGTCTTCTTCATTTTCACAATTTTTTCCATCAGACGGGCCCGGCCCGGCCTGTTTGCTACCTTGCCATTCACGTGTTCCCTCCACTTCTTCATGCAATCAAACTATATAAACTCCTTTCACCTTTACTTTCCCTCCCCAAGAAAATAGAAATGGACCATCAACAACCCAATGGAGGAAGGATACCCAACGTGGACCAACAACTGCAGTCCTTTTGGGCCACGAAGGCCCAGGAGATAGACCATGCCACGGAAATGGACATGAAGAACCACAGCCTGCCGCTGGCACGGGCAAAGAAGATAATGAAGGCGGACGAGGAAGTGCGCATGGTATCGGCTGAGGCACCCCTGGTGTTTGCTAAGGCCTGCGAAATTTTCATACAGGAGCTGACGCTGAGGGCATGGCTTAATGCGGACAAGGATAAGAGACGGACACTGCAAAAGAACGACATAGCCGCTGCGGTTTCGGAGACAGAGGTGTTCGATTTTCTGGTGGACATCGTACCTAGGGAGGATCCTATCGGCCAAGATGGGCTTGGGGTTGTGCCGGTAGATTCGGCCGAGGTGTCCGAGGTTGGTGGACCGGGGGATGGGGAGCCGTTCTTTTATGTTGGTGGGGCTGGCGAGGGTTATGTGCCTTGGTCGGGGTTCCACCCTCCATCTCAGTAGAGCCCTGTGCCCTGTGTCCTTTGTTTGTGTTTTTTCTGACGCTCGTATGTTCTGTTTTGTTTTGCATGTTTTAAGGAAAGCTTGGATGATGTCACATTGAAGGCTAAAGGACAGAAACAAGCCTTGTTACGTTCGTTTCAACTTTCAAGCCATCGAATAAATAATGTGCTTTTGATGTTAACAATTTATATTATGAATGAAAGCTCTCTGGCTAATAACAAATAGGCTGGGTTTAAGATCTCTGGCTAATATTGGAAAAATAAAAATGTTTGAATAGCTGTATATTACCCGTTCTGTTGAATGTTTCAAACTTGCATGCGTGAAATCTACTCATGTTCAAACCTCTGTATGCCTTCTCGTGTATGAGAAACTTTGCATGCTTCAGGGATCCATGCATTATCATAGCCGTAGATGACTATATTTAAGACTCACAGTTCACAGTAGGACTAAGTTCATGTCGAGGAAAATCCTATTATTTATTATATATTCACACTTGTTTGAGTACTAAACAATAAACATAATCTCACAGTTTGATGGTTGCTAGATTGGTTGCCTGGAAGGGAGGAGGAAAAAAGAACCTAAGAGCATAAACATAACCTAACAAAGCAACTCTTAAACTTCTAGATTAGTTTGAATGTAAAATCTGAAGGGAAAGTGAAATATATGATTCCGTGTTAAAAGTAAAATAAAAAAGGAACAGAAAAGGATAGGCTAGACTGGAAAAAATATTTGGGTGATAACGTTTGAATGGAAAAACGGATAAGATGAAATCATGGAGACACATATGGATCCTCTGATTTTCACCAATTGGGAACCGATGTCACAGTGACACCACATAAAGTGGTGTCAACAAGCTCGAACTCGTTTAATTCAACCCTGCTCTTTTGGGAATGTTGAATTTGGATGTTTATCTTTGCACATCATCTAGGCATTTACATGACGTTGAAATCACTTTTAACTGGGCAAGTTTGCTATTTATATTCAGCAACCTGTACTACATCATAAATTACAGTTTTCTACATCAACTTCAATCTAATGCTTGTTCATTTGAGATGTTTGCAAATGAAATGGGTGGAGCTGTTTGGTTAGTAATGTGAATGATGTGATTTTTGTTTTGATGTGCTTGAATGAAGTGAATGTCGAGGAGATTGAGATGGTGTTGATGACTGCTCAGGAAAATTGCTGTTGTGTTTGTTTGTAGAAGAAGTGGATGATTATTGAAGGTGCTTGTTTTTCTGTTTGTGGGTAGAATGGAATTGGTGTAGTTTGTTTGGTGAATGGAATGGCGAACATGTTGCAGATTGCCTGCAGGATGAAGGTTGGAAGTAGTGTTCGGATGTGGAGATGAATTAAATGCAATGAACAAAATGTAAAAGAAGATAGAAATGTAATAGATGAATTAAGTTAAAATGTAATAGAGCAATGATGTTTGGTGATGCTGTTGGCGATGATGGTTGAAGTGTATTTTTGCCATCGTTAGGTATTGATTATGAGGTGATGGTTTTGCTGGGTTTGATAGACAAATAGTTGATGGTGAGATGGTGGTGTTTGTGATTGAATATGAGGTGAAGTGGTGTGGATGGTGGGTTATTGATTGGTTACATGGAAGTTACAGTGGTTTTGTTGATAGAGTTCGAATGAAATGGTAGTCAAGTGATGGCTTTGCAATGCTAAGGAGAGGCAGACTCTGATTGGAAAGGAAGTGTACAGGGAGTTGCAACCTTAACCTTAATTTTGCTAGCAAAACCCCTTTTTTAGAGAATAATTAAAAAAAGAGAAATATAAATAGAGAGAATCTAACTTAATTCATAAATTTGGGAATTTAACTATAATAAAAGTGCAAGTATAATTACACTATTACAATGACTATTTTAAATTACACATAGATAAACGATATAGTGCAGCCATGTAATAATACAAATGACAAGTATTTTGCAATCGGTTTCCAGTATACAAAATAAAAGTTTTCATATTGTATAAGCATGAATTTTGGAAGCTTTGCTTTTAGCAGCCAATTTTTATTTTATTCTTCCACTTGGGCAGCTAACGATCTGTTGTAATAGTTATACAATGGTCAATAATATAAGCTTTCCTTAAGGAAGGGCCAAACCGGTATCTCTCTAGGCAGGACAGAGCCTTCGGGATGGAAGGTTGGTTCAACCTTCCCTTCTCGTTCTATGTTTCTCATCTGTATGGTACCTTCTCGGATCGTGTTCCTATGCTCCTCTGTTGCACTCCCCACAACCTATTTGACCCTTCCTCTTCTAGGTTCCAAAGTATGTGGCGGTCCCATCACATGTTCTAGCGGGTTGCGGAAGACTCATGGAACTTTCCTGCAGAAGACTTTCCTACGGTACTGTTTTCTAGTAAGCTTAAACGTCTCAAGACGTGCCTCAAGTCTTGGAACGTGCAAGTGTTCAAGAATATCTTCGACCGTGTTAGAGCGCCCGAAGAGATTCTGATTCTAACAAAAACATCTTTGGATGAAGATCCTTCTGCTGCTAAGGAGGCGTGAGCTTTGGCCCAATTAGCCTTTTCGTCGGAGCTCCGTATCGAGAACGACTATCTTCGCCAAAAGGAAAGGATCAAATGGGTTGTCGATGGTGATTCGAATTCCAAGTTCTTCCACTTTTCCATTCGTAAGAAGAACAGACTTCTTACGATTCTCCAGATTAAGCACCCGGATCTCTCTCTGGCTTCCACTCCAGGAGAAGTCAAAGAGACCATCCTTTCTCACTTCCAAACCTTTCTTGGCTCTCCCTCTGTTTCGGTTTCCGAACCGAGTTTACTTGCTTTCATTCCTAGGTTGGTTCATCCTCTAGAGAATGTTGACCTCGCCGCACCTCCTTCCTCGGAAGAGATACGTGCTTGCATCTTCGCTCTTAGTAAAGATAGTGCTAGTGGGCCTGATGGCTTCAATGAGGTCTTTTATCGTAGTGTCTGGCCGATCATCCAATCGGAATTCCACCTAGCTATTTGCTTCTTTTTCTCGGGTGGAGAGATCCACCTCAAGACTGGACTTCCACCAACTTGGTCCTTATCCCTAAGTACAAAAATCCTAGCTCATGAGCAAATTTTTGCCCTATCAGCTTATGTAACTTCTCTAATAAGATAATTTCTAAGGTTCTAGCCAATAGGCTGGCTCCGTTTCTTCAGCGTGTTAACTCTTCTTCTCAAGCTGGTTTTGTAAAAGGACAGTTTATTACAGATAACGTCCTTTTAGTCTAGGTGCTGGTTTCTTAGATTGATCAGAAGGTTGGTGGTTCTAATGTGATCGTCAAGCTGGACATGGCTAAAGCTTACGATCGCATGTCCTGGTTTTTCATCATTAAGGTCTTAAGGACTTTCGGGTTTCCTGAACCCCTAATTGACCTTGTCTGGAGTCTAATTTCCAACTGTTTGTTTTCCCTTTTCATCAGCGGATTATCCAACGGGTATTTCAGGACGGGTAGGGGATTCGTCATGGAGATCCACTTTCCCCTACTCTGTTCATTATCGCTGCTGAGGCTTTCGTGCGTGGATTACATTCACTTACGATAGCTCACCAGATACAGTGGTTTGGCATCCCTTTGGGTTGCCCTCTCGTTTCTTCCCTATCCTTCGGTGACGACGTTATCATTTTTACCAATGGTAGCCGTCGTTCAGTACGTCGCCTTGTCTGCCTCATTCAGCAGTACGAGAGGTGTTTAGGCCAGGTCGTTAACTCTGCTAAAAGCTGCTTCATCGGGGCAAGAGATTTGTCGGCGGTTAGATCCTCCTAGATTGAAACCCTCGCTTTTTTCAACGTTACCTCCCTTCCTTTACCGTATCTCAGTATTGTACTATACAGAGGTCATAAGCTCAACGCTATTTTCGATCCCTTTACCAATAGGGCCAAGGGTAAGATCTTTCGTTGGAATATGGCGCTTCTATCTCAAGCAGGTAAGCTGGTCCTCATAAAGTTAGTGTTTGACTCTATAGGATCACACGTCTTTGCTGCTATGGCACCTACGTCCTATTTCTTCCGTTCTTATCGTTCATTGGCTTCGTCCTTTTTCGGGGGTGCAAAGGACAATGCTAGGCGACATCATTGGATTTCCTGGATATTGTTTGTCATCCCAAAAGTGAAAGGGAGTTAGGCCTTCGAAATCCAAAGGATACCCGCACTGCCTTTGCTTGTAAGCTTTGGGCTAGGTTTGACGCGAACGACTCCTTATGGCGACGTTCCTTCATGCCAAGTACCGCAGACTTAAGCCAGCTAACTTCTCCGGTATACCATCCTACACTAGTGAGACGTGGAAACGGATGCAGTTTGTGAAGGATTATTCGGATACACACGATGGTGGATCCGAATGGGACGACAGTCCCTTTTCGATTAGGGTGGTGTAGAGCTCGGCGAGGACGCCGGCTCCTGATCTTCCCCTCTTCTCCTTCATTTGGGATGTTGGTATTCCCCCGAAGGTTTCTCTGTTTATGTGGCGAACCTTACATGATGGGCTACCGATAGACGAGAACCTCCAGAGGTTTGTCGTCCCACTTGTGTCCCATTGCAGGAGCTGTAAGTCTAGTGACACGGAATCCATAGCTCACTTGTTTCTATTTGGCTTTTCTGCAAGAGATGTTTTGAATTACTCTGGGAACCTGGTAGGTCTTCAAGGTAATGCATCTTCTCTTCCATATTTACTGAGATACTGGTGGATGGAATCTAAGGTAAATCGGTTCGATCGATCCTTTATTGGCTTATTCCTTGCCTTATCTGCTGGCATATTTGGTGCTCACGAAACAAAGAAATTTTTGATGCTTTGCCAATGGATCCTTCTATCATCATCCAAAGAGTAAGGAATGATGTGTTCCTTGCATTTCATGGCAGACCGTTTAGAGGTTCAACTGGCTCCTATTTGCTGAGGTTGGCGGGTACTTTTGATGTTTCATCGGTGCCAAGAAACCTCCGGGAAGGGATTGGTTGAACTTTCTACTTCTAGATTAGTGGGATCCATCCCACTATCCTATCCTCACATCTCCCAACCCCCTTTTTCTTCTACTGTTGTTCACTATTACTGTAGGGCCTGGTTTTACAGGTTTTATGGGATCGCTGATCTTGGATCTGTTAGTGCCTGTAGTAGCGGTCTTGGCCTCTGTAGCTTCCTGTCTGATAGGGATGCAAGCTCCAGTTGCATTTTTGGTGTTGCTCAACCTTTGCCATGATCCTCGACATTGTCTTCTGAGCTATGACAAATGGGTTGCTCCTTCTCTTTTTGGTGGCCACCTTGCCTCTTAGCTAGTTTTGTTGGATGCCTGTATTTTGTTTCATCTATTTTGCTTCATCTGCCTTGTTGTCTTTCTTTTTTTAACTTTCTATGTGTGCACAGATTCTATAGCCATTTCTACAGATCTGTTTTTGTTAGCCGTTGGAGAATGGCTAGATTCTCCTTTTGTTTTTATATATATATGTATCCTTTTGTTAATAATAATAATAATATAAGTTTGTGTTGAATACTAAAAAAATAAAAATAAACTTTTTCAAGCTACAACACGGCTGTTGTTAACCCAGATATAACCCCGACAAATATTCATGCAGAATTAGAATGAAGAACAAAGAAGGACAACCTTGAAATTGAACCAAACCTCACGAGAAAGACCGGGAGGACATACTAGAATCACTCCCAAAAGCACAAGTCCTAATTAGCTATGTATATGGGTCGGCACCGACCAATATGCACAGTGAATTAGGGCTTGCGTTTGATCCTCTCACAATGCAGGCAGGAGGCTGTACATGGAATTCCATGTCAAACGGGCTTGTTTAAACACTGGTGCTCGATGGGTTGAAGTACAAGATTGGAAGGATAAAAAGAAAGTGTCGATACGACATCAAACCATGCCTAATTAGTACCGAATTGCATCTGGGAGATAAACGAGGCATGTGCATCATGACCATGAAGGTCGATAACAAAAACAAACTATGGCAATGGGCCGGTACTGACCCATGAAAGGTTGACACTGACCCATGCAGTTAAAATATTTTTGTGCGAAACTCATGGGCTCCAATCGACATGCTATTTGAAGGCTCTTTGTAAGCGGTCTTGGCCCAATTCTCTCCAGATCACCTATAAATACCCCTTAAGCTCCAATCTTCCTTGCCTATAACTCCAAAAGGTTCCTCTGATAGACATGTGAAACACCCATTCCTGACAAATCGGAATTCCCTCCTATAAGACATGATGCCTTAACCATCATCGCATAATGTTTGGTTCTCCTAATGGCCAGTCTTCTCGAAATATTCTGATAAGAGGTGCTCGAAAGACGATTACGAAACATAACATGACTTGATACCAATGGAGCAACTACAAACCCTCAAAAACTGAGGTTGGGAATACCTAGAGCGATGGTTGGAAGCCTAAGACGCCAAAGAGGTTGACATAGCCAGCAATCACTATGAGCTGCGGGTAACTCCCAGCAAATATGGAGTTTAAGTTTATTTCAATCCATGATTATCCATGGTATGGAGGAAACACCATCCGTAATGACCTTAAATGACATCAGGGTTAAACATACCATAGGCATATCCTGACATTGTGATGAATAAGAGGTGCAACAGTAAATAATAGAGTACTGTGACAGAGTAGAATGCTGAAAAGTACGAAAGAAAATTATCAAAAGTATCAGAATATAGACGATACAAAGACATACGACCAGAAAAAGCGGTCCTATTTCCATATAAAGTCTCTTTACAAAGAAGCAATCAACTGAAAAGGTATAGGTAAATACCCGTGCATCTCCAGCCAAAGAAAGCGCTATAAGGAAACAAAACGCAACTACTACTTACCTAGATGGCATGAATCTGCGCCTGCATGTTCTAGACCAAGGGAAGTTGAAATACACCTTGTGCATGACTATGAATAAAAGAACAAGTTATGGCAAATTCGAGGCATGGTTTGAAGTGCATGAATAGTCCTATGACATGAGGGTTAGTTTACGCTTGAGCAGTCAGGAAAATGAGGTTAAGATGAATTGTACAGCAATCGTGTTACTTTTGACAATTAATTCTGACATTGATCCAAATACAATAAAGGGAATAAGCTAATTATGTTAGAGAACAGAGTTTTGATGACTACAACCTTATTTCAATATTAATTGATTAAAAAACATATACTAACTCTTTTATCTAGAATATATATATATGATTTATATACAGGAATTAATACTGAAGAGTTTAAAGATATTAAAGATTTGGAATTCAGAGATGATTCAAGACTCATGAGTAATCAAGATTTAAAGAGTTCAAGATAAATGCAGTGATAGAGTCTATATTATGTAAGACTCTAAATAACACTCAAGGTTCAAATTCAAATTCTATTTTTCAAATTCTAATTTTCAAATTTTGAATTCTATTCTAAAATTCTATTTTCAATTCTTATTAAGTTTCCCTATTTTACTTCTGATTTTTAAATTCAAGTTTTAGAGTTCATAAGTTTATATATATTTATACACTTTTATATCTTTATATTTATATAGTTTTTAAACGTTATAATTTTATAAATATATGTATATAAGTTATATTTACGTTTTCATATAGTTTTATATTTTATAATATTTATTTATAACACTTGATTTTAATTCAAGAATTTACAAAATTATATATATATATATATATATATATATATATATATCAAAACATTTGAAAAATGCTCAAAATTCAATTTTGAACTATGTTATGTCGACATACAAATATGGCTATGTCGACATATAATTGTCATATTTTTTATTTTCAAAGGAAGTGTCTTTTCATATTTATAACGTTCCAAAAGTGTTGCAACCTTTCAAATCTTATAAATAGGGGTTGATTTCGAATTTTTTTCATTATTCTTCTTCTCCAACTTCATCCCATTTCTCTACACCATTAATATTTCTTATTTTTATGATTTCTACACTTACTCTGCCGAATTCAATTCTATTTATATAAAACTTCTTCTCTTCTCACTCTCTACACATTACTCTCTGAATCAAAGTGCTACTAAAGAGTTATAGGGCTGTTGTAATTGTTTCGGAAGTGTTTGGGAAACATTGTTTCCTTGTAGCCGTGAAATCAAAGAACCGGAGTGGTGTTAACCTTGTACCCATGAAATCAAGGGGGTCTGGAATCGGTGTTAACCTTGTAGCCGTGAAATCAAGGGGTTGTACTTGGATATTGATATATTAATAAAATTCTGCGCAATCCAGACTTGCGTGGGACTGGACGTAGGAGTAATCCAGACCAGTATAAAATCTGGTATGTTATTTCCTTTTCTGCATTTTATTTCTGTTTATATTTATGTTTGAATTTGTGTGTGTGGTTATCTCTATGGTGTGTGATTCATATAGTAGATCATATTAGTTTCAGATTTTGTTAAATTTCTCAAAAACACTATTCACCCCCATCCAATGTTAGTTTTGCCTTAACGATCCATTCCGCAATCCTTAACAATTGGTATCGGAGCAAGGTCTTTCAAAAAGTTCATAAACTGATTTTTGAAAATAGTTATAATGCAAACCAACACTGGTAATAATAATAATAGTTCTTTTACAGAGGGTCGGTTTACTGTTAGACCACCACTGTTTAATTGTAGTAATTATTCATATTGGGCATGTGGAATGAAAATATACTTACAATTAGTATGATTAGACACATGGAATAGTATACAAATTGAGTTTGTTGAACCCACAACTGATTTTGCACAATGGACAAATGAACAAAAGGCTGCTGCACAGAGCAATTCTAAAGCTATGAATATGTTGTTTTGTTCATTAAATAGGAATGAGTTTAATAGAGTATCAGTATGTAAAACTGCTTATGAAATTTCGAGAACTTTACAAGTTACTCATGAAGGAACTAGTAAATTTAAACAAATAAAGATATCAATATTAATTAATCAGTTTGAGTTATTCAGAATGAACAAGAATGAGTCTACCTCCGATATGTATGCAGATTTCAAGAGATAGTGCATTCGTTAACAACACTTGGAAAAAACTTATTCTGAAGATGACCAAATTAGAAAAATATTGAATTCATTGACTCCAAAATGGGATCAGAAAACAGTAGCGATTGAAGAACCCAATAACGTCAGTGAAATGAAAATTGAGGAGCTAATTGAAAATATGATGTCTTTTGAAGTCCAATTATAGAAAAGAAAGGAAAACAAGCCATCTGAGAAGAAATCCATCGTATTTAAAGCAACAACAAATAGTTTTGACTTGAATAGTGAAGATGATGAAGAAATAGTCCTTATGACAAGATATTTTAGAAAATTTCTGAAATATAGAAGAAAAGGTTATTCTCAAATTAATAATCAAGGAAGTTCAAGAAGAAATGATGATTGATGTTATAACTGCAACAAACCAGGCCATATAAGGAGAATGTGTCCATATCCAAGTAAATCAATTCAACAAACATACAACAAAAATTCTTCAAAGAAAAGAAAGAAAGCATATGCAGCAATGTTAGATGATTCATATTCATCATCAAGTAATGAAGAGCCAGAAACTGGAAATCCAAGTATGTACTTCACGACAATTCATGATTCAGGAAATTTCAAAGAAAAGGATCTAAAAAATGGGTATGCTTTAATTAATTTTTAAAAAATTTCTTGGTTGAATGGATGCTTTGATTGCTTACTTCGTTTTGATTTTAAAATTTAAATTAAAAAAAAAATCAAATCTTGAAATTTAAAATTCAAATTTAGATTTGAATTTTGAAATTCAAATAATAATAAAATAATAATTAATAAAATGATAGTTAATAAAAAAAATTAAAATAATTTTTTTGGATGTTTGTTAGGATTAGAATTTTTTTAGGAAATCGTTAAACCCGAAATATGTATCGAGAATTTAAATCACAAATCATAAAAACAAAACGACTTTTGATAATAAGTACATATGTCGACATACATATGTCTATATGTCGACATATCAGCCAATAATCTAAAATTCAAAATTTGAATTTCAAAGGTTTTAACTTTCGAACTTCCCTCCAACTTTTCACCAACTCCTAAGGACTGAAAATGTGTCATTGATTTCTGAAAAGTTGTGTCTATTCAATTCATATCCATTCAATTTCTGTATATATATCTATTCTCTCTATCTTTTCATTCACAATCAAACTATATTCTTCATATCTATTCTCTTTAAAACATTCAATTCAGTGGCTTCCTCTAGTTCATCTCAGAAATTGAAGTTAACCAAAACCATTAAAGGTTATCTTCATATTGACAAAGAAGCTATCAAAACCTATGTTAACTATTTAGCAAATGCTAAATTAATACAGGTGCTTTTGCCGTCTTTGGAGACTTTCCTTCCTATGATCTTATTTCTCTTTTCAACCACAACGAAATCTTGAGTCTAATTGACTCTCGGGATAATGACGAAGTGTGTCATCCTATGCTTGTCAAGATGTTCTATGCGAATATAAATTGCCGATTTTATGAAGGCAATGAAGATCAAATTTGGAGTAGCGTCAAAGGCACGCAAATTATTTTAGATGCCGAAATCTTGGGCAAAATCCTAAATCATAGAAGCATAGGCTCCGATTTTTCGGATTACAAAATTGATGAAAGCGATTTAGAAACTTACCATGACATATTTGAAAACTATGCTCAAATTGATTTCAAAAATCACTTTTTCCATCCAAAAACAAGAATTGTCAACCTTCACCTTCAACATACCATCACTTCCCGTTCCGGAAATTTTAACAAGCCAACTTTAAAGGTCCAAAAGGCTCTCTTTGCTATTATTGGTGGTTATGACATCGATTGGGCCGACATGATCTTAAGAGAATTCAAGCCCATAGAAACTTCATCAAGAGAGAACACTCTTTACTATGGATTTTATCTCATGCATTTTCAAACACTTTGGAGTTGATCTTCATGGAGAAGAATTTGTGCCAAGAAAAGTGTTTGACTCATCAAACATACATCTCATGCAAATTCCTCTCACTTTCCAACCATATGAGACATTTGAAGCCAAAAAAGCTCGAATGAAACAAGAACAAGCACCTATGGAAGTCGAAGAAGAAGAAACTTCTTGAGAAAGTGTTGAGTGGCTAACCAACGCTAGAACCATTTCCAGAGTTATGATTGTTCAAAACCAAGTGAAGATTGCCAATAATTAAAAGAAGCTCAAAAAGATTTTTTTTCCAAAATGACCAAGTTCATGAGCAACATAGGAAGAAAGCTTGGAATCTCATCTTCCTCCTCATTATCCGCTAGAAACTAGCCTATCTAGTTTTATCTATCTTTAATATTCGCTTGTATTTACTTTTGAATCTCGTATTCAGTGTGTTTTAACTAGTTGGATGTATTTGCTTTTTATAAAGTAATGAATGAAGTTTTATTGATGTTAAAATTATTTTTAAGTTACTGCAAAAACTTTAGAATTAAATATAATATAATATAGAAAGAAAAGATTCAAAATTTGAAAATTTTCAATATTTTTTAATAGGTATGTCGACATACATAATTGCATATGTTGACATATAACTGCTAGTTTGTCAAAACTTTTCAAAATTTAAAATTACATAACTAACTCATGTCCATTAAAAATCCAACGAATTCCAGATCCTATTTAAGCCTATTTCTTTCAGAAAACTTCATTATATCATTCCTCCTACTTCTCTATTCATTTCTTATCAAAACTATGGCAAATCTAATTCATAATCTAAGTGAAAATCTTGAAGAAACACTGAATTCCTTCAAGAACATTCTCACTATAATTCCATAAAACTAGCATCATCTTGAACTAAGCCAAATAAAGATGTTTGAATAACAAGAGAAGCATTTTGATGCAATTCGGTGGCTAATCTCCTCTCTTTTCAGAGATGAAGATAACAATCTTACTAAGGCACCACCAACCAAAAAATGAAGATTGGGAAGCCATCAAGAAGGATCCAATCTTTGGGGAAGACGGTTGGGTAGAAGTCCCAAGAAACTTTTGATTGTTTGGTATGATTTGTTTGAATTTGTTTGATTTGGATAAATTGACTTAAACCTTGTATATATTAAACATATGTAAATTGTTACTTGGTGTAGAGTGCTTGGATTGATTTGTATATAAACATATGTAACTATGATACTTGGATTGGTTTGTTAATATAATGAGTATTCATTATTGTATAATCATACATTTAGGAGGAGTATGCTATAATTATAGGATATATATATATATATATATATATATATACACATATAGATTTAAGCTGAGGGGGAATACTTTACTTTAGTGTAGGAATTATTCAGATAATTATGGGATTTTGGGGGAGCAGTTTTTAAATTTCTTTTTGATAATGCTAAAGGGGGAGAAATTATAAGATATAGACATACTTTATAGGATTCATATAGACAAGGGGAGTATTAGAAGGATAATCATCGCAAGGTATGAACAGGTATGATATTTATGATATTTTATAAACTAAGGTTATCATCACCAAAAAGAGGGAGATTGTTGGAGAATGGATTTTTGATGACAACAACCTTATTTCAATGCTAATTGATTAGAAAATATATACTAACACTTTTGTCTAATATATATATATATATATATATATATATATATATATATATATATATATATATATGCAGGATTTATGTACAGGAATTAATACTGAAGACTCTACAGCTTAAAGATATTAGAGATTCAGAATTCAAAGATGATTCAAGACTCATGAGTAATCAAGATTTCAAGATCTCAAGATAAATATAGTAATAAAGTCTAGATTATCTAATACTATGAATAGCACTCTAGATTCAAATTCAATTTTTCAATTTTTGATTTACAAATTTCAAATTCTATTAAATTCTATTTTCAATTTTTATTTAGTTTCTTTATTTTACTTTTTATTTTAAATTCAAGTTTTAGAGTTTATAAGTTTATATATATTTATACACTTTTATATCTTTGTACTTATATAGTTTTTAAACTTTATAATTTTATAATATATGTATATAAGTTATATTTATGTTTTCATATGGTTTTATACTTTATAATATTTATTTATTACACTATGTTTTAATTTAAAAATTTACGGAATTATATAAATATATATATAAACACTTTAAAAATGCTCAAAATTCAATTTTGAACTATATTATGTCGACATACAAAGATGGCTATGTCGACATATAACTGTCATATTTTTTATTTTCAAAGGAAGTGTTTTTCATTATTTGTAACGTTCCAGAAGCGTTGCGGCCTTTCAAATCTTATCAATAGGGGTTGATTTCAAAATTTTCCATTATTCTTCTTCTCCATCTTCATCCCCTTTCTCTACACTATTAATATTTTTTATTTTTATGTTTCTACACTTATAATCTGCCAAATTCAATTCTATTTATATAAAACTTCTCTTCTCACTCAATACTCATTACTCTCTGAACCAAAGTGTTATTGAAGAGTTATAAGGCTGTTGTAATTGTTTGGGAAGTGTTTGGGATACGGTGTTTCCTTGTAGCCGTGAAATCAGGGAACCGGAGCAGTGTTAACCTTATAGCCGTGAAATCAAGGGGGTTTGGAATCAGTGTTAACCTTGTAACAATGAAATCAAGGGGTTATACTTGGATATTGTTATATTAAGAAAACTCTGTGCAATCCATCATTGCGTGGGACTGGACGTAGGAGTAATCCAAACCAATATGTAATACAGTGTGTTCTTTCCTTTTCTGCATTTTATTTCTGTTTATCTTTATCTTTGTGTTTGTGTTTTTGGTTGTGTATGTGGTTATCTCCGTGATGTGTGATTCATATAGTAGATCATATTAGTTTTAGATTTTGTTGAATTTCTCAAAAGCACTATTCATCCCCCCCTCTAGTCTTAGTTTTTCCTTAACGATCCATTCCGCAACCCTTAACAAATTCAACACTGTCTGAGTCTAGCTAAGTTGGAAAGGTTGAAATGTAAACCCTACACAACATGGATAAAGAGAAAATGACGGAATTGTGAAGCTCAACTCACCTCTCGCCCCCACGTTAGTCGAGCTAGTATCCATAAATAGTGTGCAACATTCACTTCCTCCCAAATCAGATTAGCACAGCCTCGCCAATGGAAACAAATATAATGAATTCTTACCCATGCAAAACTAAAGGCTATTGTCTCACTCACGGCCTCTTCCAATGGTTCATGCTCATTGAATCTCAAGGGGCTATCCCCATGCTTAGGATCTTCTTTAGTCCCCTCTTTGGTCTTCTCCTTGGTCGCATTTACTCTAAGTCATTTATATCCAATTCTATCACCATTTCTTGTGAATCGCACTGATGGGTCATTCAAGCTCGGTAGTGCAGCAATCCGTTCCGAGTAAGGCCCTAGCTTACGATTAGAATCGCGGATGGTGTTATCAAATGCGATGGATATAGCAAACGACAGTGGAGGTGGTAAAAATAATGCCAGTCTCGACGAATTCAAAAGATGGTAGGAAGACATCAAACTCCAAGGAATTCTGTTACTAAAGAAGCGGTTTATTATTTCCTTGAGGGATCTTAACAAATACAAATCATCAAGCTTAGACATGGAAAGAGGATTGTACACTAGTGAGATATAACTATGAGCCTCAGTATCAACAAATATATCCCATAGCCGAATCAAGTGTCTACATGCTTCCAAATTCGAAATTGGAATGTAGATGCATCCCAAACTATAAAATTATGAATGAACCATAGGGATGTCCATAGATTGGCATCACACCTGAATGTCGGTTGAAATCAAAGGGCCAGATGCTCAGTTCCAGAAAACATAAATAGACTTGTAGATAAAACAACCAAGATGATATGCAACATTAAGAAGACGCTCCAAATCCAAACTATCCCTATGTAAATCACCAGACAGAGTAACCAGGGCATAATTAAGGATAAGCTACAAGCACCGCATGCATTAAACATCAACCTAACCAAAACCATAGAGAAATAAAAATATAAATGCTTTGACCGTGGCATAATAGGAAAGCGAGTTTGAAAACTATGCTTCCTCTACTTCAAACTCTATAGAAAATGTAGTAACCCCTCCCTCCCCCTCCCCCTCCCCCCCCCCCCCCGACATGGATGATGGTAATTGGGGAACCGCAAGAGGTTAAGACAAAGTAAACCGAAAGGCATAAAGCATATAGAAGCTCCAATCCTAATAAGGATTAAAGGGCATACTTAGACAATGGCAGATGAACAAGCCACTTCCTAATAGTGACCATTATATAAGCCTAGAACCCAACATTAGGAGGATAAGTTCTATCGGCAAAATCCAGCAAACAATGAACGAACTGGGGTAGTACACCTCGAATTTACTCAAAGTTGCATAGGCTATAATGAGACCTTGGCCAAAGAGGAGAAAGTGGTGTTTCACCAGACGTTAAAGTGAATAGCCATAAAGTCATTCTAGACAACGATGTTCCACAACACGGTTGTCAGGTATGTTTTATTTTTAATTACGAGCCTATATAAACGATGCTTGGAATCCAAGATAAGCCGACAAATAGTCATTATATGGATCCTGAGTGTCGAATGGGGCATGCACAATGTGTTATTTGATCAAGGAAAGTCTGGTGCTCTTAAACACCATAAATGGACCGTCATGCCTAAATAACACATTATGAGCAAAATAAAGTAAATTATACTTTATCTTTTAAATACCCTCTCTAAACTTACCCATTATCAATGAGAAAATGACCGTAGAGCCTTTGTCCACAAAGACACGGAAAACCATCGTTTATAGATCCCATGTAAGTAAGAGAACAGAAAAGCTGTTATTGTGAAATCATCGATTGTATCGGGTTCCAACAAATCTCTGCACTTGGGTCCAAATGAATAAAGGGACTTTGCTAAATTCATAAAAGGGGACAAGTGAAGCTAGGAAAAGAAAAGCTTGGTCTCAAAGCTATAGACATTCAGCTAAAGCACAACTGATCTTCACTATTAACTATTGAGATTATGAAATTCAAGTATATCCTCCCTCCAATGACGACAATCCAAAAAATAAAAAGTAGAGAATTTATACATCAATCAGAGAACGTGAAAAAAATCTATGGAGCGCTTTTTACATTGCAAAGCGAAGATGAGAAACTTCAGTCAAGCTTGGTTAAGAATTCATTAGGTCCCAGCTAAACTTAAGCCAAGGGTCAATCGACCACCGATCATTGTCTAAAAGATGGATAAATCCTTTTAAATGTGAAGCAATGGAGTTTAGCCCCATATGAAAAGTGTGTATAAAATAAATAGATAAATAACCCTGTTCAAGCCATGTAGTAGTGGCGAGAAGAAGATTCAGGTGGGGCTGGTCCATAACTTCACCCCGAGTCGACAGTTGTACATCGCCTTCAGGAATCCTGAACTGAAATCACACATGCCAAAGCATTAAACATATGACCACAAAAGGGCATCTCTTTTGCGGATTCAAAACAAGCCTAAATACTGGGCACGAAAAGCCAAGCACACGCCTTGTCGCGGTAATTCTCTTTCAACAAGATCATGAGAAACTAAGAGGGAGTACGAGGTTGAAGCCGACTTAAATTTGCATTGAGTAGAGTCAACCCGATCTACACAAGAAAACTCATACTCAAACAGTTAGGTATGCATGCTCCCAAAATGTAATACATTTGTAACGGAAGACGTTCGGAACCCGAAATCGGCATGTGTCGATCAAAGGATACTGAACGCCGTCCAAGGACAAGTGCGGCACCATATGCATGTAAGTTGTACCCGATGAGTCAAATGTGCATTCAAACTATAACATCCCATGAGTATGACCACTAGAGCTTAAAAAACTTTCCATATTATTTCTTTTTGTTGGACTTATCGTTGTCGGCTTGAGAAATCGACAACGAATCCATCACCAAAATCAACATGGGAAGCTCTTCATTTTAGGTCCGTCAAATGTGCTGGCACTTTAAAAGGAGGACCTCATAAATTGAGATATGCCACGCTTCTTTTGACTGTTAAGATTTGGTCAAATATCGTTAAAGCAATTAGAAATGCTATGAGCTTCAAATTATGATGTTCCGGGGCATTGGAAATTGCAAAACGTGGTTCTTCATTCTAAAAACCAATTCAAGGACATATAAGCCATTTTCACGGTCAAAGCGGCTCAAATATAGTCCATATGCGCTATAATTGATCTGCAAAATTATGCGACAAGACATGTAACTTCAAGTTCAAGGATAATGCATCTCGTGTTCTTGAATTGAAACATACAAATAATTTTAAGTTAAGCAACATTTGGATTGAATCTTCGAATAATTCATAAAATATGAAGATAAAGGGTTAGAAGCTCAGAAGAATTCGAGGCTCTAGTTCGATCTAGACAGATTATCAAATTGAATTAGAATTTGAAGATAAGTCATGCCATTGACCAAGATCACATTACAGCCAAACTCAGGATCCCGAGAATGGCGCACTCTACGGAATAACCCTTATGATCGAAGCGATCATACCATGGATAGGCAAAGGCAATACAAAAATGGAAATGCTGTAAGTGTGCTCAGATTAACACAGACACCATTCAGTAGTCTTAAGGGAATTGCCAGACTCCAATGCCAATCGAATATGGCCAACTCTCACATCAATCTGAAACAAGGTTCCCCCCAAGCGGCGCAAGTGAAAAGAATCGACTCCAAAACTCAAGAAGAGAAAAAGACTTTCCTTAAATGCTCCTTAAAGCTCACGACTTGACATTGAACCATTAGATTAGTCTCTTGATCCCATTCAACATGAATTTCCGATACATGATCTAGTAGTTAATTTGAAGCATCATAAAAAGATCGAAAACAGAGTTGTAACGTTGTCACGAATGAAAACAGTCTGAGTTAACAAACTCAAGTAGACATCTAACGGATCAAAGATAACTCACTGAAACCGAGTCCATTGGTCTAATTTTGAATTCGGAGTATTCTATCGACCAATTCTAAAAATATAGTAGAAAGCCGAGCTCAAACCTTTAATGACGATGCCTATAGTGTCGTATTAAAGCTAAGTATATCCTAGAATCAAGTAAAATTATTTTCATTAAGCCAAGGCAAAATTCCACCAAAGAGGCACATGTGAAAAGAGTTTGCTCCAAAGCTTAGGAAGAAAGATAGGAATTTCCTAAGAGTTTCGTTAAGCGCACGACCCAACAATGAGTCAAGCCAATAATCTGGTCTCAAAACATTCTCTCGATTCAACACAGCTTGTATCTTGTGCGCATAATTTACCAATCAATTTGAAGCATTCTAAAATGTTAGGATCGAGGTCATATTACTATTTCCAACAAAGATGACATGTGTAAATAACTCAAGCATATGGTTTGTGAGTCAAGGCAACTCTTTGAGAACCAACTCAATATGGACAGTTGGACCAAACCTCACCAAAAAGACCAGGTGGACATGCTGGAACCACTCCAAGCAGAAGTCCTAATTAGCTATAGACATGGGTCAACACCGACCCAAATGCACAGTGAATTAGAGCTTGCGACCTACTTTGCTTCTTTCACAATGCAGGCAGGAGGTTATAAACGGAATTTCATGTCAACCGGGCTTGTTTAAAAAAGGTTGCTCAATGGGCTAAAGTACGGGATTAGAAGGATAAGAGCAAGTGTCGATATGACATCAAACCACGCCTATTCAATACTTAATTGCGTCTGAGAGATAAAAGGGGCATGTGCATCACGACAATGAAGGCTGATAACAAAAACAAGCTAAGGCAATGGATTGGTACCAACCTATGATAGGTTGGCATCGATCCATGAAGTTGAAATATTTTGGCATGAAACTCATGGGCTCGGGTCGGCATGACATTTGAAGGCTCTCTGTAAGCAGTCTTAACCCAACTCTCTCCATATCACCTATGAATACTCCTCAAGCTCGAACATCAAAGGGGATTGATCCCCTTGCTATTCTAAAGCTCTACCAATATAGATCTTCATCTCCAGCAACCACTAAACACCTTCAAGGCAAGGTCTTCTCTAGAGTTAACAGATCTAAGTCACCTAGAGCGGTTATAGTGATTCTCTGATAGCCATTAATACTAGTGATTCCTTGTGAATCTCTACTTTGGGGAATATTGTAATCAACAACATTGTAATCATCTGTATTCTATTGTAATTAGCATGGCAATGATCATAATAAAGGATACTCAAAGTAGATGCAGGCCTTATCAAAGGCTGGACCACTATAAAAAGTGTGTTTCTATCTTTACTGCCTATTTTTACTTGTTTTCATTTATTTTAATATGTTTAATACTGTTTTCCCTATTAAAAGGTGGTGCTTTCGCTAAAATATAGTGTTAGTGCCATTTTTGGCATTAACAACTGTTGTTGCATTTTTATTCAAAAAACTACTAATAGTTATGCAATGTGTTTTTTTAAATGGTTTTGCAACAACATTGTTGTTGTAACTGTAGGTGGAGGTTACTGCAGTTAAAAAAGTAGTCAATTATATTTGTTAGGAGTAGGCATCTATGTTTTTTTTGGTTAATCTTCATATATGGGTCTTTCATGATAAGTTAATGCATCCATGTATCTAATAATTTTTTTGTGCAAATACAAATGCAGGCACAATATAAAGTAAGAATTGAAAATTCAAGACATAGAAATTTCATATGAAGTCGAGGAAGAAACATTTGATATGTTGACTAGTGCTGTAGCTAAAAGGAAGGATCATTGACTCTATTATGGCAATATCCTTGGTCCAAATATTTAAAATTAAAAAAAAATATTTTAGTTCATTCAAAATGTTGAAATCAATGTAATATTTGATCAAAAGTAGAAATACAAAGATGCTACTTGTAGCACTACAATGGAATACGGTTATTCCAACGGCTCAAAGCCAATGGTGGCTATTTGAAGCCGTCGGAATAATGTTCACGATTGACATAGTTTCCAATAGTGACTTTTCAGTGGCAATTCCAATGGCCTCTAATGGTAAAAAGCCATTGGAAATCGTTAGAATCAAAGGGCCAGTAGGCGGTTGGAAACCGTTGATTTCATTTGGAAATCTATGTAATTTTTTTAAAAGTAAGCCTATTACCTTCCAACCACACCATAACACATTTCTACTCCATTTCATGCATATATAGCACATATATAACACATATATAACAACAACAATATAAACATTCAACATAAATCAAATCAACACCAATATATACAAAATAAACCATCCAAACATTAAAAACCAACTCATCAACACCACATGTCAACAAAACAAGTGTATACTCTCAAAATACATCCAAAATATCATTCTCACCAACTTCAAACCAATATATATAACATTAAAACACAATCCTTACCATCTCCAAATCAGTATATACATCATGCTAATACAAATTCAAAAAAAACTCTTAAGCGTCTTCGTCACCTCCGTAAGCACTAGAAGGTGAAGGAAAGAAACCATGCTGCTACACATACTCTGCTAGCTTTTTATTCAGCTGCTCCATTTGTACATCACGAAGACGATTCTCCTTCGGTAGTTGCTCAATCATTGCTCTCATATTTTTTTTATTTCATTTTTGTCCTAGGCTTTTTCATATGCCTTTTGAGCTGCTCGAGCCTGCAAATAGATTGAATGTTTTTCAAAATACTAGTACATAAAAAATGAAAGAAGAAACATGTAAAAGGATGCCATTACATAAAAAATAGCTCATGAAACATAGTATCAAAACTTGAATCTCCAATCATGTTGACTCATTCTAATTAGTGATTTTCACACACACACACACACACACACACATACACACAAACACAAACACACACACATATATATATATATAATACATATATACACACATACACATGAATATATCTTTTCACTTTATTTCTAATTGGGTTGCCAGCATATAAAATATCATAATACTATATATATATACATGTTAATTTGTTGTATATATGCAAAATGATTAAATATTGCTTGGTTTCCGTAGCCATAATGTACACTCCGTTGCGTTGGATCCATAACAGCGTCAAATAAATCATCTTCATCTTCCTATGTCAACTCATCGCGATCGGATCCCTTAAGCACACGAGCCCATGCCTTCTGAAACTTTGCCTATAATGAAAAAACAATTGTAGTTGGAATATAATGGAATGTTATTTTTATCTTACATAGCTAGTAATTACTAAAGTTATCAATGTAAGTAATAGAATTTGAAATAAGCATACATATGCACTTGTCGCCCTATCCTAGTCACCCTACCGATATGTGATGCTGCCAGCCTCGTCTACTTGCCTTGATGCGCGAGCGTGAGCAAATACGTCCACGTAGGACATGAGATGTCCATGGGCTCGTTTCTGAAATAGATAATTTATATATTTCAATTAAACATAGTTAATTACCAAACTGATCAATATACAAACGTAATAACTGATAAATTTACCAATTCTAGCAGTTACGCTGGAAAAACTTGAATCCTCCACGATGAATCATCGGGTTCTTGCTTCTGTTTGCTTAGTTCCTCGCCAACTCTGCCTGCAAATTTACGTTGAATAGATATTTAATAATTGCAAAATATTTAAAGAGATACATGGTAGATTTACCTTGAATTCTTCACTGTTCCACCACTCAGCCCATTTATCCCATACAGCCGTGCTCATCCTGTTTGGTTTCTTCCTCATTTACTTTAGCTCTGACATTTTCTCCCTATAATTCTTATTGAATTTTGAATTCGAGTGACACTGAACTAGGTTGACATCAACCTCTTGTAGATCTACTACATTCTGTAAAATGAGAAAATATTAGTAATATTCATTTATACTTAACCAGTAAAGAGGCACGTCCGATGGACCTGTGTATAGATAAATGTGACCATAACTGAAAATGTATTAAAAAGTGGACCGTTCCAATCTTATTCGTAGATTTATTAATATGAAGGCATGTCACTGCAATGTATATAAGTAAACTTGATATGAATAATTTCACATTTGCAGGTCTGTTGCTGTTTCGAAGAAAAAAACAACAAAAAGCCACATGTCACGTTTGAGAGCAAAATTTTAGAAATAGATAGTAATGGCGAAAGAAAGCATATTTGTTTTTCTTTTTTTTAAACTATAAATCTTCTATATACATCAAAACGTAATATGTTTTAAGATATGAACTATTACTGCTTTTAACGATATTAATACAATCCACTATAATTAAATGTATGAATAAGTTTTATAGGCACTGCAAAGCCCTGACATATTGTGTTAACGATATTAACATGGCATGAAGAAAAGATCCACTCATCAAAGCAATTGTGCAAAAGTGGCAACACGTAAAAAGCTGTACAAACATATCTCTATGGATTACACAAATTGAAGATCCATTTCAAATTTAGGTTGCACTATGCAAACCTGACATATAAACAAAATGTAACATTTAGCATATTTTCCAAAAAAAAAAGTACAAAAAAATTGCAGTGCAATAGAAAGCAAGCATATAGAAACAAAAAATATGTTAACATACAATTGCTGCTGTCATGAGTTCGATTATGAGTTTCAACTTTCCTTTTAACAATACATTTAGTAGCTATATAGCCAACTCAGTAATGAAGTAATGGGATCCAAACAAAAGAATTTCCAATAGATGAATAAGACATTCGGCCATGTGTATTATTTTACCTACCATAATAAGTGTAAATTCGAGTGGATGTATTTTAATCAAGTAAGCAACTATTAATTTCTGTTATCTACCAATGAATTTTAATATTGATAACTCCAATTTTTCGTAAACATACTATATGTTGCTCATATCATGATATTATTTTGTAGTACAAAAAACACATGTACTAAATTATGACACGTAATACTTGTTATGATGTATTGTAAAATTGAAATATATATTCCAACTTTCTACTCACTTTAAGTTAATAAATAAGAAAAGAACCAAAAGATGAAACTTCTGCTCTATCTTACTCAACGGAACTTATAAAAAGCCATAATGCTCATTTTCATCAGTCCACCTAATAGTTGAAACTTAACAAATTCATCTAATTAATTGTCAGATATGGCCAAATAAAGCACCCATGAATCTAAATACTTCCATAAACCGGTGATCATAAGGTAAGAAGAGCATCAAAATCCGAGTATAAATCATGAAAAGAATAATAGTTCTTGTTTACATTAGTGCCTTCACACTGGTTAATGGGTTGCCTTACGTGTGTTGCAAATCAATATCAGCATCGATATTTGAAAGTAGATGTCTTGTATCAAAATAAGTGAAGCGCATAACCAAGCTAAATGACTTAGGATGTCAACGGTACTTGCAATAGCAATTATTATCTATGAGCAAAAAAGATCCAAATTTAAAAAAAAATAGTTTATTGGTAAACAATAACTAACCCAATTCCCATTATAATTCCATAATCATATCAAGAGAGAAACAAAGATTGATTCACCACTGCAGTGAGGTAACAAAGTCCTACATTCCAGTTTGTAAGTGGCAACTAAGAGAAGCATGCATTCCAATTTTTAACCTTCCAATAAAAAGCAAAAAAAGGAAAAATTAAGCAAACATAGTAAAATTTAAACCACCCAATACTCAGGTTTTTTGGAAACCTAACATGAAGACCAATTATTGTCTTGTGCACTGGCATTTAAATGCAGCCACATGAAATGAAATGAATTAACTTTTATCATGTAAAAGGAAATAAAGTTAAACTCGACAAACGAAAATTTGATGCATTAAATGTTAATTAAGATTTAAAGTAGATGATGTAGCATTTCAGTACATCATCCAAGCTTCAGGATGTAACAAAATCTGATAGATATGTTAGTGTAAAAGTAAAGCGAAACTATTTCAAAATAAATAAATAATGAATGCTATTTCAAAATGATTTCATTTAATAAATATACACAAAAAACATTCCAAAATTAAAAGCATAAAATATGGGGAAAAAGAATTTGACATATTACAAATTTTATCAGCATAAACCTCAAAAAGAAGAAACTACTTGATGTTGAAACTGATAGTCAAAAGGAAGAGAGCAACCATTAAAAATTGTAAACTTAAATTGTTGTATCAACAAAAATTAGGAAACAACCTGAACGATCCAAAGGAGAGAAGCATCCATTATGTATTTTAATTGTTAAAGTATACAACATTTGTTTAGAAAGATATTTACTGCTTCGTTTGTGATGGTGGACAAATTAATCGTAAATAAGTTAAAGAGTAAGAAAAAACTTTAAATATTTATTAAGTATCAGCAATTATCATACAATAAAAATAAACCAATCATTATAAGTAACTATATATCATTTAACAGTTTCAAATATCAAAATAGTGCAGATAATTATAGAAACATGTGTCAGCATACCATTAAAGGACCGAGAAGAAAGCCCAGGTCCCGATCTATTTGCTGATGTAGTCATGTTGATAATTAATGTAGCCATATATGGAGGATTTTTTTTCAGTTTACATGTATGCTCTGTTTCTAACAAATTTGAAAGTTGTTTAGCAAGTAGTTCAACAATGGTAAGAAATCAGATATTTGGTAAGTAAAAAGTAGCACGAAGTAGAAATTTGGTATAGTACAATGTCAAAAAGGAAGGAAAATTATGACAAAATAAGTAGACATTACATTAAAAATATAGTAATATAAGGCTAAACAAATTGTTAAGGTATTAAAATTGTCTATGGTATGACCTTCGCAGGGATTTTTATTTGTCTAATTCGAGATAATATTGCATTTTGTTTATTCAAAAGTTTACAAATAGAAATCATTTAATTAGTTGGCAAGAAGCAATAATCAAAAATTTAAACCATATGCAATATAATTAAGCATATCCGACAACAATTTAAGTGGTAAAATAGGCAAGAAAGATAAAGATGTACGGGAATATCTCAATTACACAATATTACACAATAATAAGTGTGTAACGTTTGAAGAATAAAAATATTACACAATAATAAAGCTTTATTATAGTCAGTCTAGTGTAATAGAATTTTTTTGCAGTAGTAGACTAAATGGAAACATATATAACATATGATTATAAGTCTCAAAAATGAAGTATTAAATTTTTAATACTATGGTTATTGAGAGGTCTGTATATACTAATATGCATTGGTTCTTACAAAAAAATTGAAGTTCTGTATGTAAGATTTTACCACGAAACCCTTTATTTATTTGAAAACTGAATAGTATGAAAAGAAAAAAAATCATGTAAAATAAATAAATGTACTCATAGTGTCAGTAAAGAACTCATCACGAAACTCAATAATCAATTTGTTTGATGAAGTACTTATGTAGAAGATTTACTTGTGCAAACTATTTGGTAAACATCAATCAGAAAATAAGTGAATTAATATGTACAGACACGCAATGATTGATACTTGCATGAAGTTTAGTCAATATCAAAAAATACATTTTGGTGAATAAAGCTTTGTTTGCAAAGAAAAATGAGATCTTATGTATCAAAGATTGGCAGGAAACCATCTACATATTTGGAAACCGAAAATTTTGTTGAAATATCAAAAAAATTAAGCGACAAAATAGGTAAGAAAGGTAAATATATATGGGAATATTTCAATTACCATCCATCCTATGTTGACAAAAAAGTTCTAGATTAGTAATAAATAACTTTAAAATGGAGATTCGATAAATATAGTGTAAAGTCTCTATTGTTTGGAAAATAAAAATATTACACAATAATAAAGCTCTATTATAGTCAGTCCACCGTAGAAGGAATTTTTTTAGCAACAGTTGAGTAAAACTGGAAACATATAAAACATATGATTATAAGCCTAAGCAATAAAGTATTAAACATTTTTATACAATGGTTATTGGGAGGCCTGTACATTGTCTAATATACATTGGTTCTTGCAAAAAAAAATTGAAATTTTGTATGTAAGAGTTTACCATGAAACCCTTTATGTATTTGGAAACTGAAAAGTATGAAAAGAAAAGAAAACTTTAGGTAAAATAAATAAATGTAGCATACCATTTTATTGATCAATAGAAAGATGGCTCACAATGTCGGTAAAGAACTCATCATGAAATCCAGTAATCAATTCGTTTGATAAAACATTCATGTAGAAGATTTACTTGTGGAAACTATTTGGTAAATATTAATCAACAAATAAGTGAATAAATATGTATAGAGACACAATGATTGAAACTTGCCTGATGTTTATCAATTTCAAAAAATCTTTTTAGTGAATAAAGCTTTGTTTGCAAAGAAAAAAGAGATCTTATGGGTTAGAAATTGGCAGGAAACCATCTTGGTATTTGGAAACGGATTTTTTATAGAAAGTAAACTTCATATAATATAAATAAACGTATCATACCATTTCAGCGATCGAAATAATAGGAAAGGTATAAAATGCGTTTGATAATATCATAAATTCCAGTAATTAATCTATTTGGTATAACAATCATGTAAAAGATATATCTATGGAAACTACATGAACATTTGATAAGTATCAGTCGACAGATAATTGATTAAATGTATAGAGATACAATGGTTGAAATTTGCATAGAGTTCGACTAATATCAAAAAAAAAATGACGGTGAATACAGTTTTGTTTGATGTCAAATTATGTTTTCCATTAGACCTCAAATTCTAAATTTAAACCTAACTAAAACATGAGTTAAATCAAGTATATATGAGTAGCAAGCAGTTTAACTAAATAACAACTGGCGGCAATCTCGTCGATTTTCAATGCAAACCCAAGCTTGTAAATCAGAATGGTAAATATATCTATGTAGGATAAAAGTACATATCCGATTTCAGAGCTAATCAACAAAGGAAAAATAAGAGACATCAAACCTCAAATAAAAAAAAAACTGAAACATAAAGTAAATCAGACATATAAGAATAGTAAGCAGTTTACCATACTAACAGCAAGTGGCAAGGTCAGCAATCTTCAGCGCAAACCCCAAACATGGAAATCAGACCAAGATGTGAATTAGTAGAATGAATGAGTTAGTAGTATGAATTAGAAGGAATTAAGGAAGGAACAAAAAAAATTAAACCTCATATGTGAAGGACAGTAGCAGATCTAAGCACAGATGGCCAGAGCAGAAGTACTGCATCAGTTTTAACCCACGGTTAGAAGATCTGAAGTATAGGACGATGGCTATTGAAGCTCTGAAGTACATCAGCGGTTTTAACCCTCGATTGGAAGTAAAGAAGTAGTTTTGACCCTAGATCTGAAGTAGAACAGCAGCAGATTTAACCATCGGTTGATGGGTTGGAAGAGTTATAATGATGGTTGTGGATCTAACCTGGAGAAGGCAGGAAGCGGTGAATAAAGAAGTGATTAAAAAATGGAATTTATTGACTGTTGTATAAGGGTAGAAGGCGGAGTCAGGTTAGGGATGAATAAGAGGAAGTAAAAAGGTGGAAGACATAAAGAACGAGGACAACGAACAGAAGAAAGGAAGGAAAGAAAAGAAATGGTTGGAGATGGGTTGACTAACCGTAGAAGCAGGAGTGGAAATAGAACATGGTGTAAGGAAAGATGTCGTTGCCCTCGTAAACAAATTTCTATCCAGTTACATTGCCAAGAGGGATAGGGATCTTATTGGAAGTCCACAAAAGCTTCACCACCCCTAAAAGATTTTCTTCATTAGTAGAGATTATATTGTAAAGCGGTATAAACTTACAAGAAAATCTTATTAAATGGCATCCCAGACGAGGTTAGAGATCTTGCTCCGTTTAGATTAGAAATTACTCATCCTACCAGTTACCACCGTATTTAACACCAAAACCAATTGTTGGTGAAGGGGTACCGGACCGTAACCAGCTCAAAAGAATGATCCAGAAGCATGAAACCAACGACAAGCTACTAAGATAATTAAGACCGAAAGCATCAAAGTGGCAATTGGGTCAATAGGCTATCAGCACCAACAAAAGGGAGGAAAGCTTGGTATCAATTCAAAAGGTGACAATGACAAAGAAGTGCAGACACTAAAGGCCATCAACATGGGCTCAATTATGAAAACATTAATGCATGAATTTGGAGACAAGAAATGACCAGCAAGAGCCGAAAGCCTATGACCCGAGACCCGAAACCAGAAGAGAATCCTATATTATCCAAAACACGACAAGAAACATGAAGCCAAGGAGAGTAAAATGAAGTGCTATCAGCACAAATTAACTTAATGTCGATATAGAAGGAGATAAAGATGCCAAAGTCAAGAATAACAATCCAAAAGCTAGATGTCAGAGTCAAGGCTTGTGGAACACCGAGACACAACATCTAAAGCCATTAGCAGATGTACCGAGAGTGTGCTTCTACAAGTCCGAAACCAATTTCAAAGACTCGTCGAAAGTAAACCAAAGCTTATGAGAAGAAGAGCTATCCACACTAATTTGCTTAGTGATGATACTGAAAGAGGTGAAGGTTCTGAAGTCCTGAGAAGCTAAAGCATGAGAGCAAATACTATGAGAAATTGAAACTGGAGCTCACTACCAAAATCCGACATCTCCTAAAGCTATCTATGTCAACTGACTTGAGTCAGTACATTATGAAGAAGTTATAGTCAAGTTAAGCTCCTAAAGACAAGACTAGCACACCGAAAGCAAAGTTAAATCTGATAGCAATGATTAGAGAAAAGAAAGGCGATTGAAACCAAGAAAATTGGAGTTGAACAATGTGAAGTGGTTGACACCATGCTACCGCATTTGAATGAGGCTTCTGCTGAGCCAATGTCATAAGGGGCCCAATTTGTTTATAAATAAGACCCCAGGGGTCAAATTTTAGGGGAATTTTCTCATTCTCCAATTTTGTACTTATTTATTATAGAGTAAACCCTAATTTCTAAATCAATTTGGGGATTTCCTTTGTAAAAATTTATGTACTCAAATCCATGAGCAATAAAGAGTGAATCGACACTTAGCATAATTTCTAGTATTTACCTTTCTACTTCTTTCGTCTGCTTCATCCATGACAAAGGCCTCATTCCCGAGCTTTACCCTTAAGCCTAGATAACAGAAATACCCTTTTACAAGTTGTTTAGCTTCCTAACTTGTGTTGCGCTTAGGGAACACTTATCCCAAGGTAACTATTGTTTGTTGAGTCTCGTAAGCGTGATACTCACCCCTTGAGGGAAGAGTAACTAATCTTCGAGCTTAAGACCTTGATATCTTGGAAATGGTGAACTAACTCAAGCCATGGGAACTAATAATCCCTTACATCCATTAGGGCCACATACTTAGACCTATTTCTGGCGTTGACGAAAAACATCGTTAACATTTTGTCGCTAGAAGAAGGGCTTGAACCTTCGACCTCAAGGTTAACAACCACATTTTTGCTGTGTTGTTCCATCCCGGTTTAGACTAAGCTTTGAAGAAGCAAAACTATGAGCATAGGGTCCCAACAAGAGTCTTCTGGATCTCAAATGGCTATGTCAAATATTACTGACTCGAGAGTGAAGGATGAACTAGGAATGGAAATAGGGAAGGTTGGGTCAAGTTTCTCGTGCCCCGGACCCGACCCGGACTTTTTAAACCCCGCCCCGTAGACCCGGTGCGGGTCTGGAATTTAGCCCCGTACCCGGAACTTGTACAGGTCGGGGTAGACCCGACCCGCCTCACGACCCAGTAATATTGTGTTCTAATGTACACAAATTTATATGCTTATAATTTTTATCACTAACTGATAAATTATATACATATTATAATGTGTTCACAATAATAAGAGAATATAATAAAATGATTTGTAAGATAATAGTTAAAAAATGTACGCATTTGTTATTGTAAGATTATCGTTGATGCAACTTAATACTATGAAAATTTTATATTTGTTGATTGAACGAATATAATATTCAAGTTATATCCATTTATACCTAAGAAGATTAACAAGTAATCATTATAGTTACAAAGTGTTTTAATAATGTTTCAATCATGTGGGTCGGTTGGGGTGGGTTATCCGTGCCCTAGACCCGGACCTTCAAAAGCAGGTCACGGGTCTACCCGACCCGCAGACCCTATAGGGTGGGTCTAAATGGGTCAAAATAGGGGAGGTTCAAGCGGGTTTGGACCCTAGACCCGCCCAATTTCTATCCCTAGGAAGAACAATGGTTAAGAATGGAGACTTTGAGAATCATGAATTGGAAAAAAGAAAATGGAACGATACGATCCTAGTTGTTGGAACGACAACCTTTTCTATGTAGATCAAATCCCAACCTTTTCTCTAAGTGGTTCTACATCAAAGGAGTATAACCTATTTTCTTACATACGGAAAACCATCCATGAACAAACTAAAGGAGCAATGTTCAAACAAGAAATAATGAATGATGCAACCGCTTTACTTCCAAATTTACTAAAAGAATAGCGCTTTAATATCGAAGATATGAATGAAGCAACAAGGGAAGTAACAGAAGGGTTAAGTTCCAACCACAAAAAGGGAACTTTGTATCAAGGCCACTAAGAAAATGCCACCTTACCACTTCAACGGAAAACATTTATTTCCTAAACAAACATGAGCTAAATTTCTAGCCATCTTCGAAGAAAAAGCCTAAATACGAAAGGAAATTAGGAGGGTCTTACTACCATTATCATATGATGAATGGACATGAAACGAACCATTGCAGGGTGCTTGAAGAAATGATTGTCAAGTTCTACAATCAAGGTCAACTGGAAGACTTTGTAAAAGGATTAGACAAAGCCTAAGAAAGGTCTTCTCGAGAAAATGCTTACATAGCTAAGGGTATGGAAACCCTCTCAAATTTGGAATTACTCGAAATAGGTCAAATGAATAAATGGATAAAAACCCTTGTCATCGCCAAGATGGCTAGGGTAAGGCACCCCTCAGAGGGGGGCTGGTGTGTAAGCCTTTCTCCGCGCCTAAATAAGAAAGGGCCAGGTTAAAGCATAAAAAGCGTAAGCCTCTTATCCACGCCAGAAATGGTCGGGATGGAGCATCTAATTAGCACGCCCTGCCTCTGCTCACAGTAGATTATGCCATGCCTTTACTATGAACTAAGCACGTCCCAGCTCTGTTCACAGAAGAGCACGTCCTACCTCTACTTATGTTCCTCATATCCTGCAGAAGGGAACGAAAAACCCTTATTCTTTTCTATGATGGCCAAGTTAAGGCACTCCTTGGAGGGGGGTGGGTAGTGTGTAAGCCTTTATCACTACCTGCGATAGCCAGGTTGGAGCATCAAAAGAGTAAGCCTTTAAGCTACATTAACGATGGACCGGTTAAAGCATCTAAGCCCTTATCACCGCCTACGATGGCTAGGGTTAGGTGCCTCCTGAAGGAAGGTCGGGTAAGTCCTTGGGCTTTGGTTGAGAATAATCTAGCCAAGCGCACCGAATGCATGGGCCCAGAGATTGGTCAACAAAGCACGTACATCCTTTTCTTTAACAATCACAATCCCAAAGAGTGGACAACAAAGCACGTACATCCTCTGCTTTGACAATCACAAGCTCAGGGAGTGGCTGACAAAGCACGTACATCCTCTGCTTTGCAAAATATACCCGAAAGGGGGGAGGGTTACACTTCTATTATTACCAGAAGGGGATATCTGGTCTTCTATCAAATACCCAAATCTGGGTCGGTTCAGGACTTCTATCAATGCCATAAGTGGATTTCTAGTCTTCTATCAAATACCCGAATCTGGGTTGGTTTGGAACTCCTATTATTACCAGAACAATATTTCAGGTCTCCTCTCAAATACCTGATTCTAGGTTATGGATCGGGAATTCTAATTATTTCCAAAAGGAATGTCCTGGTCTCCTTTTATTAGTACCCTGATCTGGGTCACAAAATTCTAACTACTGAAAAATGATTTGCAAGGTAATAATTAAGCCGATACTTGGAGTCAACTATTTGAAAGCATTCAAGGGAAGATTGTGATCTTCCATAGTTCACAATGAGATTTTTTAAACTCGTTATATACAAATTGCTATTATATACGTAAGAATGCAAGCGAAAATCAAACATCGAGTGGTACACACCCAATTTATAAATTTATTCACAAGGGTGGTTTATTGACTATCCAAATATAGAAGTTCAAGCATTACAATTACAAATACACTTAGGTATCCTGCGCCATCTCATTATATGGTAAAGGTGGATTTAATGGCATGACGAATCGCAATACTTAGAATCTCGTTGATCTTGCATCACTATTTGCTTATCTCATTAACGTCGTTTGAGGGTTTGTGACATCACACGTCCGTTAATGTCACTCTTTATCATAATGCATTAAGTTTCGTGAAACGTTACAGGTAAACAGAAACAGAAAAATCACAAGACAGATATAAAATAACAACAGAATTTAAAACTTTATTAAACATAAAACATCGTGGTCCAAAACCCAGTTACATCATAAGCCAGAAATAAAGAAAACCCATTACAATTTCTGCCTTGTACTAAAATCACAGAGTATAGTAATATAAAAACATAGTCCCCAAAAATAGCCATATCAGAGAAGATAGGAAATCAAAGCGGTACATCTAAGTAGCTCTAAGCAGAATGAAAGATAGAATAAAGTCTGAGTATTCCCACCTTGAGAACTTGGGGTGGAAGGAAGAGAGAGAAAAGGAAACAAAATGGGTCAAACATAAAGTCCGACGAGTCTAGTTACTTTTAGAATATAAATAAGTAAAAGCATCATGACAGGCATATAAACTGAGCAGGATAAATAGAATAAACAGAACAAAATATATTGTGCTTCTCAAGTACTTTTCTCTGCACCGATACTAGTATAACAAGAACAGAATGATCCCAACAAGAACAAGATGGTAGACTTAGGTGTACTTCTAGTGACGGGTTTTACCCCCAATAATAATAGCAGGTAGCCCAACAAAAATGACAGGTGTTACACCCAATGATAATAATGGGCTCCTAAACAAGCAGGATTAGATATACCCTGGTTACTACCTCATTCGATCGGCTCCCTATCCCGTAGATACCCTATATTGGCCCCGTAGTAGGATATATCACTTCCTAAAGTGGCAACCTCGTTATTTTCAAGATGCACAACCATATTTACTGATGTCATAGCGTCTTAATTTTCCCGAGCAAGCCGAACCCATGCATGCACATGACACTGTTGGATCTTGCGCTGTCAACACCTCCACCTATATGAACCTCTTACAATCAACTCAGTAAGCGTGCCCTGAACCGACCTAGTTCGGGGTTCCCCATTTGATACCAAGATGGTTTATTGACTAATACGGGTCCTAAACAACAGATGATACAAGCTACCCCCGGGCTTGTATCCCCACTACTAGGATGTTGGTAGGTTATGCCTAC
This sequence comes from Allium sativum, assembly GCA_030737875.1. Classification (NCBI taxonomy): domain Eukaryota; kingdom Viridiplantae; phylum Streptophyta; class Magnoliopsida; order Asparagales; family Amaryllidaceae; genus Allium; species Allium sativum. Next base: position 45,085,629 of record CM060913.1, read on the forward strand.
CAGTTTAACACAGTTGTATAACCCCAACATGTAATGCAGGTTAAATTTGTCGGGTTTATATAATCCTCCATATATCTAACAAGATAAACTTAACCCCCACTGATTCAAGCAAGTTTACTTAACCCCTACTCAATTCGATAGGTCCTTGTAAACCCCACAAATATAAACAGGTTAAGTATTACAGGTTAGCAGGTTATCCCCATTCACATTTACTTCTTTTCAAGTTACCGAGTTCCTCTTGCTTATTATTCCGTATATATATATATATATATATATATATATATATATAACTTAATCCATTTAAGTTTATTAATAAGCCCATCACATGTTATTATCCAGATTGTAATTAAGGAAAGTAATCTACAATCTCTTATCCCTGGATTGTAATTAATGAAAGTAATCTACAACCCCTTTATATTATTCATTGTCTGATTCCAAAGTTACAATAACATGTTTTACTTAATATGTAATTACGTATAATTCATCCCAATTCACATGTTTTCTATTTAACATGTCAATTATTATTTACAATTAAATATAACTTATTATACCTCATGTATTAACCTTGTTCTTTCTTATTTAATCGTAATTTTGTCTTACACTGTTATTACAATTTATCGTTGTTTACTTATTAACTTAGTTCTCTTAACTAAGGTTTACAAATAAGTGTCCTTTTCATTTATTGTAAATTATGTTATAATTTCCACTTGCCCCTATGAAATCCTACCAATTATATAACATTCTCATTAATGTTATTAATTATAATAGGTTGTTCTCATTCCTCATTTATTCCAATTCATTTCCATTAATCACAATTAGTTCCAGTTATTTCTACCCTTTTATATACATAATTAATATATATATATTTATGCACTAGACCTCTCACATTAAGTCGACCACCTGTGGATGTTGGATAGGTCGGGTAGTTCTGAGTAGACTTCTACCACAAGCAAGACTTAACCTCATGTATTAGCACTGTTATATGTATATTTATGGACTAGACCCCTCACATTAGATTAACCACTTGCGGATGCTGGATTTGTCAGGCGGTTTCGGGCAGGCTTCTACCACAAGTGTAATCTAACCTTGTGTCTAAGTGTGGTTATAGTTTCTATTTATTGTAAATCTACACATATTCATTCTTAAAAAAATTATTAATTTTCATCATAGGTTTTTCAGTTACAGTATTTAGTTTCAACAGATTTCAGCAGATTAGTCATTTTAACATATTAAACATCTCCGCAAGTTACAGCAGGTTACTTGCAGTTTCATTATCATGTTTTATTAAATCTTAAATTAAGCCTACAGATTTATATGCCCCATATTACAGTCATAATTAACAGTATAACATATTCCCCAAGTTTAGTCTTACATTGCAGTATAGGTTATTCCTCAAATCCCAGTCATGTTTCATAGTATAGGTTATGCCCCAAATTAAAGTCTTAGATCACGGTATAGGTTATGTCCAAATCCAAGTCATGTTTTACAATGCAAGTTATGCCCCAATTTTTCATTTCAAAGCATTCCCAATTTCGTTTGTTCGCATATTTCAGCAATAGGCCTGGGCTCGAAGGTAGCCTGACTTTAAAAATAAAAAGGGAAGGAGGGAGAGAAGAGAATATATATATATATATATATATATATATATATATATATATGCATAACAAAACAGGAATATGATGATAAAATTGGGCATAATAAAAGAATATGCATATGGTGACAGAAATAGGCATAGTAGAAATAGGCATATGAGGACTGAACAGTAGATCAAGTGTACATGGGATAACAGATCTGTTTTTAGGTACGAATCAGATTCTTAATAGGCATAGGTTTAGATCCATATATATAAACATGTAAAGATTACTTGTTAAATGTTTATATCTAAAAATAACATGAACTCGCCGGGACTGGATCTAAAGAACAGAGAATGACGGTAGATGTTGTAGCAGAGATTCTTGAATACGTATAAGTTGTTACAGAGGAATATGCTAGTTCAATCTGAGTTGGGGTAGCACCTCATTGTCTCCATTGTTTTTTGGTGAATAAAACAATGGAATGAGGTCCTACTTATAGCTTAAGGTCAACGAATCTCGTTCATAAACGTCCAAGTGCAGAGGAGGAATCAGCCCCAGATCTAGCTGGGGTTGACACCCCCGTGCAGGGGTCCACCCATGGGTCGACACCCATGAGGCATGGTGTCGACCCATAACGGGACAATCTCCCTCCTTTTTCCACTCTCTGATTTTGATTTTCTGGATTTGTTTTGTTTATATATATTGTGCTTATATGTATACAAACTTCAAACCTTAATATCGTCTTCATACAATGTCTGTTTTACGCAAACTCAGAGACTATCTTAAGCGGATTTCCAAGATGAACACAATGGCACAATCCGTTTTAATTAACTCCAAAAATATAATTAAGTATTCTTTAGATTATCATTATAATGTTCTTTAAAAATACGGGGTGTTACATTCTCCCCAACTTAAAGGATTTCGTCCCCGAAATCTCTAAGTTAAGAAGAATGAATACCCTAAAATCCATCATCCATCTACTCATCCACTAATCACAAGCATCCATTGTCCTTAAAATATTTCTAATGTTTATATGAACATATGCAAAGGTATGTGTATATGTCCCTATACTAATGCAGAAGATCAGGTGGTCTACTAATTTAGTTGACCTCCTTAATGCAATGTATATTAGTGCCATGAATCCAATATGTATGCAAATAATCCTATATATCATGTAATTGCTATATGCGTGCACAATCATACATTCAATGCAACATCCATATGATGATACACCCATTTCCATCTATAAAAAGAAAAATATGAACATGCATCCATATGTAGTATGAGAGTGATTGAGCCGAGATATGCATCCATGAGCAACCACTAGCAAACACTTGCATCCATCAAACATAACATGTCTCAAACACATGTTTACACCCATTGGTTCCCTACATAATGGTAAAAGACTTGATCGATAGGATATACTAAATGACAGAAACAAGTGCCGAATAAAAAGCTTTGGAAAAGAAGTTAAGAGCATACCCTTGAAAAGAAAAGGGTACGAAGCGTGAATCTTGTCTTCAGTATCCTAAGCTGCATTCTCGGGATCTTCTCCCCATTGAACTTTCATCAACTTGACCTCTCGGTTGTGTAGCTTCTTAATTTCTGAACCAACAATATGGGAAGGAACTCATCTAACTGTTGCCTCCAGTTCCACCTCTACTTCCTCAAGCATACTCGGATCAACTACTTCTGCTGTATCGTGCAAACATTTCTGCAAGTGAACATCCGCTAATCACTCTGGTATCTTTAACATATAAGTCATTTGACCTATTCTTTCCATTATGGGAAATGGTCCCACAAGCCTTGGCGCCAGTTTCCTTACAAATCCAAAGCGAACCACATTCCTCAAAGGCGATATTTTGATGAAAACCATGTCTCCTACCTCAAACTCAATATCAGTCCTTCCTTTATCTACATGTGACTTCTGCCTCTCCTGAGCTGTCTTCATGCACCTGTGGATGAGATCAATCTTTTTTGAAGTTTCTCTAGTCGTCTCCGATCCAAGTAGAAGCCTATCTCTGCTGTCTCAATTTGAGATCCTTCTACGAGAAAAGACACTTATGCGACTTATGGTCCATGTATAAATCGAACTTCTCTCTAAGCAGATATCGCCACCAAGTCTTAAGTGCGTATACTATAAAAGCTAATTCCAAAACATGGGTAGGGTAGTTCTTCTCATGAACCCGTAACTGTCTACCACCATAACATACTACCCTTCCCTCTTTATCAAGACAGTACTGAGCTCTGTTCCCCATGCATCAGTATATACTGTAAACACTTTGTTCCCATCAGGCAAAGTCAAAACTGGGGCTATTGTCAGAGCTCTCTTTGGTCACTGAAAAGCATCCTCATAATCAATGTTCCAAGCAGAGGTCAAATTCTTCTTCGTCGGTTTGGTGAGTGGGGCTGATATCTTTGTGAGGTCCTTAATAAACCTCCTATAATAGCCCGCTAAACCATGAAAACTCCTCACCTTCATAGCATTCTTTAGAATCTTCCAATCTTGAACTGCAACTACTTTCGCAGGATCTACCTCTATCTTATCCTTGGAGACCACATGCCCTAGAAATCTCACTTCCTTTCTCCAAAAATGACATTTGGAGAATCTTGCCTTGAGCTGATGTGCACAGAGAGTTTTCAAAACCTCCCTTAAATGTAAGGCATGCTCTTCCTCGTTCTTCGATAAAATCAAGATGTCATCAACAAAGACCACGACGAACTTATTTAGAAACTCCCGAAACACCCTACTTATCAGATCCACAAATAGGAGGGTGCACATGAAGAGCCATTCGAAGAAACCATCTAGAGTTCTAAAGGCGGTCTTGTCTATACTGTCTTCGGCCACCCTCAACATATAAACCCCATGGCCAAGTCTAACTAGGAGAAAACAGATGCACTAACAAGCTGGTCAAATAAATCATCTATTCTCGGAAGTGGGTGCCAATTTTTCTTAGTGAGCTTATTCAACTCTCTGTAATCCACGCATAAGCGAAGAGAACCATCCGCCTTAGTGGCGAATACTACTGGAGCACCCCATTCGGATATGCTTCGCCTAATAAAACCTTTCTCAACTAGCTCCCATACTTGCTTGCTAGGCTCCCTCCTTTCACGTGAAGCCATATGGCGCACAAGCAATGCAACTGGCTTTGCATTGTCCACCAAGTATATACGGAAATCAATCTCGTGCCTCAGAGGTAAGCCCAGAATGTAACAACCCGAATTTTAATAACGTGTTAAGACAAGAATCGAGGCAAAATTAAATTTTAAAATAAGAATCAAGAGAAATGGGTTGCGCCGTTGTGTTCGTCTCGGAATTCTGGTTGGAAACGAGTCTGAAATTTTGTAAATCGGAGTTCGTATGAGCGAGATATGGCCTCCAGAAGTTTCACGAAAAATCAGAAAACGAAAACAGATTTTCAAATTCCGAGTTTAGCCCCAAACAGACTAGGCGGGAAAATTTCCCGCCCAGCCCCAGGTCGACTTGGGAGTCGACCCCCCAGGGACCAGGTCGACTGCCCAGTCGACCTGGGGTCGACCTCCCTGGTCGAGCCAGGTTGGCCTGGTGCACCTGCTTGCTCCTTTGGGTCTGTTCTGTTGGCCTGTAACGAGATTGGATGGTTCAGATCTAAACTAGGGTTAATCTAAGGGCCTAAACTAGTCCTAACTTCTATAAAAACACCCTAAGACCTAGCCTAATTCACTACAAACCATCCTAACAACAAAATGTTGCCCAAATGTCTCTTGATCATGGCCTCCATCTTCAACTTCAAAGGCTTAAGCATGCAAACTTGATTCAAGTCAAAGGAGCAAGCTTTCTACATCAAATCAAGGAAGTAGAGCATCATCTCAACACCGTTCTACGACAAATGCTTGCTCATAAATCTCTACCCACGCTTTGTAAGTTCTAGCTACTTTTAGATCTAAACGGTAGTTCTAATGTTGACATGGAATAAAATGAGATGAAACCTAAGTATGTTAGTCTATGTGAATCTAGTCTTGCCCCTCTCTTGAACCTATGACTTTGGGCTATTTCTTAGTGATTAAATCATGCCACTCATGTTGTGTTTTACCTAGTTTATCATGCAAGATTGAATCTTTATTTGTGGAATGTTGGCATGAACCCTTAGAACAATTTGACTTGTGGAACATTCATATGAACTTGACTTGGGGCTTATGCATGTAAAAGAACCTAAACCCCTCATGACCATTTACATGCCTATGATGATGAACCTAGTGTTATGCTATCATACATGTTTGGAGCCAATATGTTGTCATATTATTCCTACTATGTTGACTCGCTTTCACTTGCGTTGGGAATATGCCTTGGGTAGTTTAGGCAAACTTGAGATGGGCTATGAAACTTAACATGAATTAAGTAATGGGACAATGGGCATAAGTGGAAAACGTGGACTTTGTCGTAGCCTAAATTTGACATGAACATGACAAGTAGGAAAAAATGAAAGTGGCCAACTCGAGGTTGGGTTGAGTTTGTAGCATAAATCTGCCTGGAACCGCCTGACAAATCCAGTAGCTACAGACAATAAGACCCAATGTGAGTAGTTAGTCATATCGCGCTCAAAACCCGAGGTTAGACTAGGTTGTGGTGTAAAGCTGTCCGGACCCGCCCGGCGTAACCAGTAACCACAACAACGTCTAATGTGATAGGTTGGGGTGCATTAATTTACTTAATGCCACATGATAAGGTTAAGTTAGTTTGACTAATGGCACTTAACCGATATGACATGAATGGGTAGGTTAAGTAAGACCGGACTTGATTACTTAAAGAGACTTAACCATATAACTTGATTAGCGGATGGGTTAATTTAACCTAAATGGGTTGATAACACCCGACTGGGATAACGCGATGCGTGGTAGAGTTAAGTAAACCCACAAGAATGATACTTAACCATTATAAATACGACTAGTGGATCGGGTTAAGTTAACCTACACTTAACCAAATCCGACTCGGTAATTTGGTGGGGTTAAGTTAACTTACACTTAACCAATCTGACTTGATGATTTGATAGGGTTAAGTCATGAACCTCTTAAATATGCTTAACCAATCCGACTCGATAATTTAATGGGGTTAAGTTATCCTACACTTAACCAATTTTACTCGATGATTTGATGGGGTTAAGTTAAACTACACTTAACCAATTTTACTCGATGATTTGATGAGGTTAAGACAACCTATACTTAACCAATCTGACGCGGTAGCTTGATGAGGTTTAGATAACCTATACTTAACCAATCTGACATGGTAATTTGATAGGGTTAAGTTAACCTATACTTAACCAATCTGACACGATAATCTAGGGTTAAGTCATGAACTTCTTGATATACTTAACCAACTTGATACATGGTTTGTAGGGCTAAATCTTGAACTTGAATACTTAGCCAATTTTGACATAATTCGTGGGCGGGGTAAGTCATGAACTCGAATGACAACACTTAACCCATTAGACAAAACCTTAGTTCAGGGGACTAAGTGGAAAAATCGTAGTTAATAAGGATAACGGGAAGGGAAATTAAGTGATAATCCTTAGTTAAGGATAACTAAGTAATAATTCTTAGTCAAGAGAATTGGACCAGTTTACAAATAGATGAGTAACCTGATACGGTAGGTCATCGTTTAAACAAACACACGAGAAGGAGCGAATGTTTATCTGACTTAGATAAAGGCTCCAGCGAACTGGGTGACGAAGCGGTAGCTTCGGGGGACGTGAGGGTATTCTTGGTATCCCTCTGTGAGGTTGCAGATGATCCGCCTGGGCTCACAGAGGTTAAGGTCTGCGGTAGAAGAACCAAGGGTATGCCTTGGTTGCTGTGCGAGCAACCTAAAGACTGGGGTGGATTAGCGTGGAGTCGGTGATACTTAGTTTAGCCCTGTGATAGCACGTCGTCGACTACCTACCATCTTTAGTCAATCGTGTACGTATGCGGAAAGGCAGAGAACTCCCAACAGACCATATACTTGCTATCTAGTTATGGGTGAGGTTGGCCAATAGGAAAGTGGGGCATGGATGGCCGGAGTATAGTTCTCGTGCTTGATTTTCTTGGATTGCCTTTCAGTAGTTAAGGGAGGGGTCATGTGGGACCATAACCACCGGTAGAAAAACAGACTTTGATATCTGCATCGGCAGATAACCTAAAGCTCCCGACCGAGTCCTGTATTTCTTGATTAGCCCTGTCACGGGACTCGGATGGCACATTGAGATACATGTGCATCTAGACATGGAAAAACGATTCACGATACATACGTGGGAAAAAGGGCGTGGTTGACGGGTAACGTAATCTCTAGCGGTCCTAGGTGGATTAAACCCAAACCGAGTTACGAAAACGTTTAGTAGGTGCGTAATCCCTAGTGGTCCTAGGTGGCATAAATCCTAGCCGAACATTCGAGAACTCATGGTAAGAAAATACAACTAGATCAAGGGTGAGAGTCCAAACGATTTCAAGGATAATGAAACTACGTTGAAGTAGTATAGAACTACGTGAGGAAGCCCGTAGGATTTACGGCAAAGGACTAAACATATACATGGAAAGAAACATACGAGTTGGGAAAACCTACACTAGGTTGACATGGACCATTTCATGACATTGGGCAAGGGACATTCTGTAACTAACACATGACACGGGTTGGGATACTAGTACGGAAGATGCAGGGCAAATATACTTGATAGAACCTTGGGATGTTATACTCCATAGAACCTTGGGATGTTATACTCGATTCATAGTGACCTTAGTTTATCTTGATACAGTAGTTCATCCTGTTACCTCGGTTTAGCTTGTCTATCTTGTCATCATCCTTATGTTTACTTTCAGTTTATGCATGTCATGTTACCTTTACCTGTTTTTATGCTGGAAGTAGATAGGACTTACCAGTCTTTATGACTGACCCCGTTTTCTTGCACCTCTTTGTCTTCCGTTCCCCCCTCCAGGTTTTCAGGGAGGAAATACTGTTATTTAGCTCGGACTTCTTCTGCTTCAAGGTCATCATGTATGGCTTGGATTTTTCTTGGCTATGGCTGCTTTACCGTTTTACTTGGGGAATATTTTATGATTGTGGTTTTATGCTTCTTTAACTATTGCAAGACAGGTTTCCAATGTAATGGCCTTTAAAGGCATTTTGATGTAAAAGGCTTTAGACCTTATAATTTTATGAGGTAATGAAATTTGGTTTTTCTTCCGCTGTTTTATATGTTCTGTCTTGTAATATTTCTGTGCATGTTTACCTGGACAACGCCCCTCCAAAGCTAGTGCATTCTCTTGTGAGTGACCCTGGCGGAGGTGGGGTGTTACATTTGGTATCAGAGCAGAAGGTTACCAGACTGGGCAAAAGTTTTAAAACCTTCTGAAAACTATTTGAAAACCGTTTACAAAGAAGCATTTTTCAAGGAAAGTTTTGTTTGTAAAGGCTATTCCCCAAAGGCCATTAGCATTATCCTTTGTTTCCTTGATTGAATCTCTTTTCCTTTCCTTCCTCCACCTGTAGTCACAGTGGTTCGAACTGCGACTAATCCTTTTCTAGCTACGTCAGTGTTTTCGGTACGATGGAGGTAGTTCTCGAGAGACCTATTACCACGTTATAAGAAAGGATAGTAAGAACAAGGATAAAGGATACAAGCTTAAGGACAAGCAACTTATTGGTATGGCTTAATCAACAAAGGAGGAAAAGGGTGAATGATAAAACCCATGACAAGAGAGAGTATATCTAGTAGCGTAAAAAGGGAAAGATAATCAAGTATTATGAGACGAGGACAAGATCATCGAGAGGGCAATTGTATGCTCTCACTGTTAGCGTACCTAAGAAGGATGGTAATGTTTCTGTGAAAGGTTTAGCTTCTCTTCTTTATCATCCCGTCAGGACTTTGCTTTGATCACCGCATCATTTAAGTCTGCTTCGATAGTTGAGTCTCTGCACCTTCGTACTAGCATAGTAGAGGATCCCATTTTTGTCTCAAATCTTGTTGAGGAATCGGTCCATTTATTCATGACTTGTTTGGATTTGAGGACGCCTATGACTTTTGGGAATAATGCTTATGCTTTTAAGCTATGGGTTGAATTCTAGGAATAGAGCGGTTATCCAGTAAGGGGGCCATTCTCGGTTCTGAAAGGAGGGTAGTTAGGCTCTTGACTTGCTTCGGTAATACCCTCGAAGTCTCGTGTAACCTTTAGGGTTCTGTCATGATTGGTTACCTAGAACCTCTTGATGCATTTGTTGGTAATCCGTTCGAGTAGAGTTCGCCACTAAGGTGGATGGTTCATTTCACTTGTGCATGAGTTATGGAAATCACTCTAGTAAGTACACTTGGTAACATGGTTGGCATCTGTTTGTTTTCAAGAGATAAGTTCTTTTGCGTGGAATGCCGTAGAGCGAGTAAACGAGATCCATGATTCACTAGTGAATTTTGGAGAGCTTACATGAAACCATGAGTGCACGGATATGGTTGAGCCAAGTATACTAGAGGGAGAATAAGTAAAAGTGGAACGAGAGGCGACAATGAAGTGAGTTCCAGCTCATATTTGGAAATAGGAGTTAAGAGGGCATGAAATCATGAAGTTAAAGATGGTCAAAGCACAATGGAATTAAGCTCAAGGAAATGCAACTTAGACGATTGAAGACAAGATACGCGTATCATATCTCTTTTTTAAGAGTATATTCTTGATCCCTGTTTTCCTGTAGAGCTTACCCGCATGCTATCTTTTATGCATACCCTCTCGGTCCTATTCTCGATCTTATTTCTGTTGCAAACTCCATAGGGGGTATCACTCATCGGTTAATAATACATGTCAGGGTTTGAAGGTGTCCGTTAGGTTGACTAAACCTTTTTGGGCTTTATAGGATATGGGTTGGGTTTAGAAAGGGATTTCTTGTAATCTAAAAGGAGTTTATCTTGCTCATCTTCTCGGTCCTATCTTGAGGACCTTAGGTAGAACCCTGTGGATGTAAACATGTATTTGAAAACATGTTATGATTGATATGGTTGCAAGTGGTTTCTCGTAGATGCGCGAATACACGCTAGGCACTAGATCGGCTCAGACACATTTCATATTTCATATGTATATGTGTTTATGGATGAATTTGAATGTGTTATCATGTGAATATTGCATATGGATGAATGGTTGTGCACACATATAGTGTTTATGTGACTAGGACTATTTGCATATATGTGGATTCATGGCACTAAACATATTTTGCATTTAGAAGATCAATCAGGCCTGATCATTTGCATGAGATGAGGAACATATACACACACTTTCTGCATATGTTCATACAGCATTAGAAATCTCTTAAGGACAATGTTTGCTTATGGATGATGTTTTGAGTAGATGGATGATGGATGGTAGGATACGTTCTTCCTAACTTAGAGATTTCGGGGACGAAATCCTTAAAGGAGGGGAGAATGTAACAACCCGAATTTTAATAACGTGTTAAGACAAGAATCGAGGTAGAATTAAATTTTAAATTAAGAATCAAGAGAAACGGGTTGCGCCGTTGCGTTCGTCTCGGAATTCTGGTTGGAAACGAGTCCGAAATTTCGTAAATCGGAGTTCGTATAACCGAGATATGGCCTCTAGAAGTTTCACGAAAAATCAGAAAACGAAAACAGATTTTCAAATTTCGAATTTAGTCCCAAACAGACTGGGTGGGAAAATTTCCCGCCCAGCCCCAGGTCGACTGGGGAGTCGACCCCCCAGGGACCAGGTCGACTGCCCAGTCGACCTGGGTGTCGACCTCCTTGGTCGAGCCAGGTTGGCCTGGTGCACCTGCTTGCTCCTTTGGGTCTGTTCTATTGACCTGTGATGAGATTGGATGGTTCGGATCTAAACTAGGGTTAATCTAAGGGCCTAAACTAGTCCTAACTTCTATAAAAACACCCTAAGACCTAGCCTAATTCACTACAAACCATCCTAACAACAAAGTGCTGCCCAAATGTCTCTTGATCATGGCCTCCATCTTCAACTTCAAAGGCTTAAGCATGCAAACTTGATTCAAGTCAAAGGAGAAGGCATTCTACATCAAATCAAGGAAGTAGAGCATCATCTCAACACCATTCTACGACAAATGCTTGCTCATAAATCTCTACCCACGCTTCGTAAGTTCTAGCTACTTTTAGATCTAAACGGTAGTTCTAATGTTGGCATGGAATAAAATGAGATGAAACATAAGTATGTTAGTCTATGTGAATCTAGTCTTGCCCCTCTCTTGAACCTATGACTTTGGGCTATTTCTTAGTGATTAGATAATGCCACTCATGTTGTGCTTTACCTAGTTTATCATGCAAGATTGAATCTTGACTTGTGGAATGTTGGCATGAACCCTTAGAACAATTTGACTTGTGGAACATTCATATGAACCTGACTTGGGGCTTATGCATGTAAAAGAACCTAAACCCCTCATGACCATTTACATGCCTATGATGATGAACCTAGTGTTATGCTATCATGCATGTTTGGGGCCAATATGTTGTCACATTATTCCTACTATGTTGACTCGCTTTCACTTGCGTTGGGAATACGCCTTGGGTAGTTTAGGCAAACTTGAGATGGGCTATGAAACTTAACATGAATTAAGTAATGGGACAATGGACATAAGTGGAAAACGTGGACTTTGTCGTAGCCTAAATTTGACATGAACATGACAAGTAGGAAAACATGAAAGTGGCCAACTCGAGGTTGGGTTGAGTTTGTAGCATAAATCTGCCAGGAACCGCCCGGCAAATCCAGTAGCTGCAGACAATAATACCCAATGTGAGTAGTTGGTCATATCGCGCTCAAAACCCGAGGTTAGACTAGGTTGTGGTGTAAAGCTGCCCGGACCCGCCCGGCGTAACCAGTAACCACAACAAAGTCTAATGTGAGAGGTTGGGGTGCATTAATTTACTTAATGCCACATGATAAGGTTAAGTTAGTTTGACTAATGGCACTTAACCGATATGACATGAATGGGTAGGTTAAGTAAGACCGGACTTGATTACTTAAAGACACTTAACCATATAACATGATTAGCGGATGGGTTAGTTTAACCTAAATGGGTTGATAACACCCGACTGGGATAACGCGATGCGTGGTAGAGTTAAGTAAACCCACAAGAATGATACTTAACCATTATAAATACGACTAGTGGATGGGGTTAATTTAACCTACACTTAACCAAATCCGACTCGGTAATTTCATGGGGTTAAGTTAACTTACACTTAACCAATCTGACTTGATGATTTGATAGGGTTAAGTCACGAACCTCTTTAATAAGCTTAACCAATCCGACTCGATAATTTAATGGGGTTAAGTTAACCTACACTTAACGAATTTTACTCGATGATTTGATGGGGTTAAGTTAACCTACACTTAACCAATTTTACTCGATGATTTGATGAGGTTAAGACAACCTATACTTAACCAATCTGACGCGGTAGCTTGATGAGGTTAAAATAACCTATACTTAACCAATCTGACACGATAATTTGATAGGGTTAAGTTAACCTATACTTAACCAATCTGACACGATAATCTAGGGTTAAGTCATGAACTTCTTGATATACTTAACCAACTTGATACATGGTTTGTAGGGCTAAGTCTTGAACTTGAATACTTAGCCAATTTTGACATGATTCGTAGGCGGGGTAAGTTATGAACTCGAATGACAACACTTAACCCATTAGACAAAACCCTAGTTCAGGGGACTAAGTGGAAAAATCGTAGTTAATAAGGATAACGGGAAGGGAAACTAAGTGATAAACCTTAGTTAAGGATAACTAAGTAATAATTCTTAGTCAAGAGAATTGGACCAGTTTACAAATAGATGAGTAACCTGATACGGTAGGTCATCGTTTAAACAAACACACGAGGAGGAGCGAATGTTTATTTGACTTAGATAAAGGCTCCAGTGAACTGGGTGACGAAGCGGTAGCTTCTGGGGATGTGAGGGTACTCTTGGTATCCCTCTGTGAGGTTGCAGATGATCCGCCTGGGCTCACAGATGTTAAGATCTGCGGTAGAAGAACCAAGGGTATACCTTGGTTGCTGCGCGAGCAACCTAAAGACTGGGGTAGATTAGCGTGGAGTCGGCGATACTTAGTTTAGCCCTGTGATAGCACGTCGTCGACTACCTACCATCTTTAGTCAATCATGTACGTATGCGGAAAGGCAGAGAACTCCCAACAGACCATATACTTGCTATCTAGTTATGGGTGAGGTTGGCTAATAGGAAAGTGGGGCATGGATGGCCGGAGTATAGTTCTCGTGCTTGATTTTCTTGGATTGCCTTTCAGTAGTTGAGGGAGGGGTCACGTGGGACCATAACCACCGGTAGAAAAACAGACCTTGATATCTGCATCGGCAGATAACCTAAAGCTCCCTACCGAGTCCTGTATTTCTTGATTAGCCCTATCACGGGACTCGGATGGCACATTGAGATACATGTGCATCTAGACATGAAAAAACGATTCACGATACATACGTGGGAAAAAGGGCGTGGTTGACGGGTAACGTAATCCCTAGCGGTCCTAGGTAGCTTAAACCCAAACCGAGTTACGAAAACATTTAGTTGGTAGCGTAATCCCTAGTGGTCCTAGGTGGCATAAATCCTAGCCGAACATTCGAGAACTCATGGTAAGAAAATACAACTAGATCAAGGGTGACAGTCCAAATGATTTCAAGGATAATGGAACTACGTTGAAGTAGTATAGAACTACGTGAGGAAGCCCGTAGGATTTACGGCAAAGGACTAAACATATACATGGAAAGAAACATACGAGTTGGGAAAACCTACACTAGGTTGACATGGACCATTTCATGACATTGGGCAAGGGACATTTTGTAACTAACACATGACACGGGTTGGGATACTAGTACGGAAGGTGCAGGGCAAATATACTTGATAGAACCTTGGGATGTTATACTCCATAGAACCTTGGGATGTTATACTCGATTCATAGTGACCGTAGTTTATCTTGATACAGTAGTTCATCCTGTTACCTCGGTTTAGCTTGTCTATCTTGTCATCATCCTTATGTTTACTTTCAGTTTATGCATGTCATGTTACCTTTACCTGTTTTTATGCTGGAAGTAGATAGGACTTACCAGTCTTTATGACTGACCCCGTTTTCTTGCACCTCTTTTTCTTCCGTTCCCCCCTCCAGGTTTTCAGGGAGGAAATACTGTTATTTAGCTCGAACTTCTTCTGCTTCAAGGTCATCATGTATGGCTTGGATTTTTCTTGGCTATGGCTGCTTTACCGTTTTACTTGGGGAATATTTTATGACTGTGGTTTTATGCTTCTTTAACTATTGCAAGACAGGTTTCCAATGTAATGGCCTTTAAAGGCATTTTGATGTAAAAGGCTTTAGACCTTATAATTTTATGAGGTAATGAAATTTGGTTTTTCTTCCGCTGTTTTATATGTTCTGCCTTGTAATATTTCTGTGCATGTTTACCTAGACAATGCCCCTCCAAAGCTAGTGCATTCTCTTGTGAGTGACCCTGGCGGAGGTGGGGTGTTACACAGAACCTCCTCAAAAACATCAAGGTACTCACAGACTACTGGTATAGATCGTAAATCATTGGTAGATGCATCAAGTGACTCTAGGAAACTAAGCATGATATACCCTTTAGGGTCACAATAAATCTCGAGGGTCCTCTCATGGCAAGTCAAAAGTCTCACGGCCCTCCTCTCATAATCCAGAGTGGCACCATACATGGCTAGCCAATCCATCCCTAGAATTAATCCATAGCCCATGAAACAAGATATGCGTCGCACTCAAACTCGACGCCCAACATAGATATCCTCGAACCCGACAAATTACAAACAGATGATCTGAGCCTCCATTGGGGTTTGAGGTAACAACGGGATTCATAACCATAGTAGTCTACGGTGCAGAGACTCAACCACAGAATCAGATATAAAATAATGCGAAGCGCTAAAATAAAAAAGAGTCCTAACAGGATGATTAGAAAGAGAAATCAAACCTTCAACAGAAACTTTCTTACCTTTATTTGAAATTTGTTAGGCTTTCCTTCTTTCATCTATGTTCCGTTCTTAAGCCACCATTTTTATCATCCTTGGGCTGTGCTCCTCAGCCTTAACTCCCATATTCTTTTCTTTACCGTCCTTGTGTTACATGTTAACAAGTCTCTCGAAAGCTGCCTCGATCGCACAAAAATCTTTATGAAGTTTGAGAGAAAATTAGCCGCAGGTGGAACTATTGCGGCTATTGATGGGATTGGGCACTTCCTTGCCCTTCGACATGGGAAATAGTTTTAACATGCCTACAGAACTCTGCCATAATAGGGACACCTTTCGGGAAGAATCAGTTGCCCAGACATACTGAAAAGAAAAGGAAAAGGGATTCAAGCAGAGAATTGAGAGATATTTCATATGGCTTTAGGGAATATGTTTTTCAAAAGTAGACTTTTCATTTGAAAATGCTTTCTTTTAAAACCTTTCTGAAAACAATTTTCAAAGCCTTTTATTTGATCTGGTAACCTTTATCTCTAATACTAAATGTGACACCCCACGTCTGTCAATGTCACTCTTTATTAAAATGCATTAATTTTAGTGAAGCACTATAGGAAAACAGAAACAAAAACATCACAAGACAGATATAAAATAACAGCAGAATTTAAAACTTTATTCAACAGAAAACATTGTGGTTGAAAACCCAGTTACTTCGTAAGTCAGAAATAAAGAAAACCCATTACAATTTCTGTCTTGTACTAAAATCGTAGAGTATAGTAATATAAAAAGAATAGTCCCCAAAAATAGCCATATCAGAGTAGACCGGAAATCAAAGCGATACATCTAAGCAGCTCCAAGCAGATTGAAAGAGAGAATCCTAACCAAGCCTGAGTATTCCCACCCTGAGAACGTGGCAGGTGGGGGGAGGAAGAGAGAGAAAAGGAAACAAAAAGGGGTCAGACATAAAGTCTGTCGAGTCCAGTTACTTTTAGCATATAAATAAGTAAAAGCATTGTGAGAGATATATAAATTGAGCATGATAAACAGAATAAACAGAACAGAATATATTGTGCTTGTCAAGTACTTTTCTCTGCACCAATACTAGTATAACAAGAACAGAATGATCCCAACAAGAGTAAAATGGTAGACGTAAGTTTACTTCTAGTGACGAGCTATACCCCCAACAACAATAACAGGTAGCCCAACTGAGATAACAGGTGTCATCCCCAACGATAATAACATGCTCCAAAACAAGCAAGACTAGATGTACCCTAATTACTACCCCAATCGATTGGCTCCCTATCCCGTAGATACCCTATGTTGGGCCCCTGTAGGATGTATCACTTCCGAAAGTGGCAACCCCGCATTTTCAAGATGCACAGCCATATCTACTGATGTCATAGCATCTAAATTTTCCCGAGCAAGTCAGACCCATGCACGCACATGACTCCGTTGGATCCCGCGCTGTCAACACCTCCACCTATATGAACCTCTTACGATCTAGTCAGCAAGCGTGCCCTGAACCTGACCTAGTTCGGGGTTCCCCGTTTGATACCAAGATGAGTTACTAACTGATACTGGTCCCAAACAACAGATGATACATGCTGCTTTCGGGCTTGCATCCCCAATACTAGGATTTTAACAGGTTGTGCCTAACAGTTTAAGAAGGTTACATAACGACAACATGCAGTACAGGTTAATTTTGTCAAGCTTATATAACCCACATATATTTAACAAGAATAACTTAACCCCCACTGATTCAAGCAAGTTTACTTAACCCCTACTAAATTCAACAGGTTCATGTAACCCGTACAAATTTAAACAGGTTAAGTATTACAGGTTATCCCCATTCACATTAAATTCTTTTCAAGTTACCAAGTTCCTCTTGCTTATTAGTTTCGTGTATATATATATATATATATATATATATATATATATATATAACTTAATCCATTTAAGTTTATTAATAATCCCATCACATGTTATTCTCTAGATTGTGATTAAGGAAAGTAATCTACAATCTCTTATCCCCAGATTGTAATTAACGAAAGTAATCTACAATTCCTTTATATTATTCATTGTCTGATTCCAAAGTTACAATAACATGTTTTACTTAATATGCGATTAAATATACTTCATCTCAATTCAGGTGTTTTCTGTTTATCATGTCACTCATTATTTATGATTAAATATAACTTACTATACCTCATGTATTAACCTCGTTCTTTCTTATTTAATCATAATTTCGTCCTACATTGTCATTACAACTTATCGTTGTTTACTTATTAACTTAGTTATCTTAACTAAGGTTTACTAATAGGTTTCCTTTCCATTTATTATAACTTACGTTATAATTTCCACTTGTCCCTAGGACATGCCTGCCTATTATATAACATTCTCATTAATGTAATTAATTATAATAGGCAGTTCTCATTCCCTGTTTATTCCAATTCATTCCCATTAATCATAATTAGTGCCATTTATTTCTATCCTTTTATATACATATATTCATATATGTTTACGCACTAGACATTTCACATTAAGCCGACCACTTGTGGATGCTGGATTTGCCGGGTGGTTCTGGACAAACTTCTACCACATGCTGGACTTAACCTCGTGTCTTAGCACCATTATATGTATATTTACGCACTAGACTCCTCATATTAGATTAACCACTTGTGGATGCAGTACTTGTCGAGCTGTTCCGGGCATGCTTCTACCACAAGCGTAATCTAACCTCGTGTCTAAGTGCGATTACAGTTTCTATTTACTGTAAATCTAGGCATATTCATTCTTAAACAATTATTCATTTTCATCGTAGGTTTTCAATTATAGTTTTCAGTTTCAACAGATTTTAGTAGATTAGTCATTTTAACAGATTAAACATCTCCATAAATTACAGCATGTTACTTGCAATTTCATTATCATGTTCTGCTAAATCTTAAATTAAGCCTACAGATTTATATGCCCCAAATTACAGTCATAATTTATAGTATAAAATATTCCCCAAGTTTAGTCTTACATTACAGTATATGTTATTCCCCAAATCCCAATCATGTTTTACAATACAGGTTATGCCCCCAAATTAAAGTCTTAGATCACGGTATAGGTTATGCCCAAATCCCAGTCATGTTTCACAACATAAGTTATGCCCAATTTGTCATTCCTAACCGTTCCCAATTTTGTTCGTTCGCATATTTCAATGATAAGCCTAGGCTTGAGGGTAGCCTAGCTATAAAAATAAAAAGGGAAGGTGGGAGAGAAGAGAACATAAATAGACATAATAAGAAAATAGGCATATGATGATAAAATTGGGCATAATAAATAAATAGGCATATGGTGACAGAAATAGTCATAGTAGAAATAAGCATATGAGGACTGAATAGTAGATCAGGTGTACATGTGAAAGAGGATTTGTTTTTAGGTATGAATCAGATTCTTAATAGGCATAGGTTTAGTTCCAGATCTATAAACATGTTAAGATTACTTGTTTAATGTTTATATCTAAAAATAACATGAACTCACGGGGACTGGATCTAAAGAACAGAGAAATGACTGTAGATGTTGTAGTAGAGATTCTTGAATGCGTATAAGTAGTTATTGCAGAAGAATATGCTAGCTCAATCTGAGTTGGGACAACACCTCGTTGTCTCCATTGTTTTTTGTGAATAAAACAATGGAAATGAGGTCCTATTTATAGCCTAAGGTCAACAAATCTCGTTTAGAAACACGTCCAAGTGCAGGGAAGGAATCTGTGCTGGATCTGGTTGGGGATGACACTGGGGTCAACCCAGGGGTCGACACCCATGGGGCATGGGGTCGACCCCTAACGGGCCGATTTCCGTCCTTTTTCCTCTATCTGATTTTGATTTTCTAGATTTGTTTTGTTTATGTATATTATGCTTATATATATACAAACTTCAAACCTTAATATCTTCTTTGTACGATGTCCGTTTTATGCAAACTCGGAGTCTATCTTAAGCAGAATCCGAGACAAACGCAATGCCGCAGTCCGTTTTACTTAACTCCCAATATTTAATTAAGTATTATTTAGAATATCATTATAATATTCTTTTAAATTATGGGGTGTTACATGGTTTGATTTGAAGTTTCAATGCCCTATTATAAGATCTACACATAGCTCTTTGAGACTTATTATCTTTCTTTAAATCAAAGATATTCATATGTAAATCATGCCTCTCCTTTTGTAAATGTCCAATCTGATAGACATAGTGATTAGTGCGACAAAACATATCCTTATTGAGTTTTATGTCATAAAAAATTTTCATCTCAGCTATTACTCTTTTACATTACTTAGAAACAAGTGATTCGTCTAACCCTCGAGGGAGGTTACTTGTAACGACTTGGGTTTTCGCTACCTTGGTTATCGACATAAACTCAGGGTCGACTATCTAGGCATCGGAAATACTGGATAGTTAATGAAAGAAGTTAGAGGGTGAGAATAGATAAGATAGAAAATTAGAATAGAAGAAGAAGAAGAAGAAGAACATACAACATAATCAGAGTAACGCGAATCTCACAGCGGAATGAATAAAATAGTATACAACATATCTTTGAAATACAAATCTGTCATTTCTATATACATATCATCATTAGAGTATAACACTTACATCACAGTGGAAATAAACAATTGCTATAAAATCCTGAAGCCTCCTGCTCCAAGCTCTCAGTATATCTGTAAAATCCTGACTACTTAACTGCCCGTACAAAATTGGGCACCCTAGAGTTTAGGGGAAACAAAACAAAATAAACTGTAGGTCAGTCATGGGACTGGTATGAGTAAAACCATTTAAAACAGTTTGAGCAATTAAAGGATATCTCATAAGACCACGCCGTATAACGGAACGGGTATTTCCTTTATGAGAATCCAAAATACTTGGTCCAACATTCAAAAACCTTTTGAAAGGAACGATAATCCTTATATCAAACTCATTTGATATTATAATAATGTCTATCACCCACAATATAATAATCATCTAGCAGAAGGCTTTCATCTCACGTTCCACATACATAATATATAATCAAAAACTGCAGGCGCTTATTGGATAATGAATTCCAACTGGCAAGGTATGGGACCACCTTCCGACAGTGTATCTCTAGAGAGGTATACACCGGGTTCAACAAGAACATCTTGCAACCTAGGCTAAACATGATCGACCACTCATTTCGCTTGAGTGTACTGAATGTATTATCACCAACGGTTGGGATCAGCAACCGTTTCCCGAAAGGGACAACATCGAAATAGATTATAGAAGTAAATGGAATTTCTCTTGTTCAGGTGACAATACACCCTAATTGGCATCTAACCACTTAGCCATGCGACCTACGTGATTTTATACCATTTCCTGGTTGTGAGGCTTGAGCCATAACGTATAGATCACACCTTTATTTACTTTGAATGCCACATCGCCATACCCGCCAAATCAAAAACCGATTTTCCCAAAAATACCACGGGTATACAGCTAAGAGAAACGAATTCCTCCGCCACCAAACGTAAATACGTTTGAAGAGATCAACTTACGCGATCTATTTAATATACTCTGTCAGACATTCTTCCATACAGGTCGTCGTGGGACTGGACAGACCGAAGGTACTAATCCATCTTAGGCAATTTCTACCTAGGATTTACTGCACAACCCTTGCATAACTCCGTCTTCAATTATCTTCATCATAATTGATTCGCAACGCTAATGCCATACGGAGTGGTTTTCAGATAATATAACTGATCTCGATATCTCCGTATTGACAACGGAAATGGTTAAAATCTTCGATAGTCGGTGATTTAAGTATCAGAGGAAAACATGTGTACAAACAGCGGTCGTATTTCCAAATGGAAATCTTACTAGTCAATCATCATTTCATTTCCCAATTTCCCATTTATTGTTTCCATATATTCATAAATTCCTTAATTTCGTAAAATTAGAAAATATATGTTATTCACTTCGGAAAACATTTCCATTTCTGATTCACGCATCAATATCTTCCCACCTCTATTAGTCTCTAACTGTAAACTAGTAAGAGAACAACTTCCCAAGCATAAACCACAAAGGTCGAAATCAACATCAGATCGATACCCAGAAAGCCATTCAACTCAACTAAATTCCAGTCAGTTTCTAATTTCATTAATTCCATTTAATTTCCTAATTCAAACCAAATTCCTTTATATTATTTTATTTGCAAAATATTTACTTTCATCTAATTTTTCACATAGAATGTGAATAATATTTCTTTATATAATTCTATTTGTTTTCCAAATAATTTCTTTTATAATTCTATTTGTTTTCCCAAATATTTCCTTTAATACTTCTATTTATTTAATATAAATATTTCCTTTTATACTTCTATTTATTTCATATGAATATTACCTTTACCTTTTATACTTTTATTTATTTCATATAAATATTTCTTTTTATACTTATATTTATTTCATATAAATATTTCATTTTATACTTCTATTTATTTCATAAATAAATAATCTTTTTATAAAATTCTTTGATTTTATAATTATTCCTTTTATAAAATTCTTTGATTTTATAAATATCTACTTTTATAAAATTCTTTGCTTTTATAATTATTTTATTTTTAATATACACTTTGAAAATTCCCTTTTCACATTCCGATATTTCTTATGGTATTTAATATACCAAATAACCATGATAAATGTCATCTACACACCCATAATTAATCCTAGATTATATATCACATCATATATCACAATATATGAAAACAATTAGTATTACAAATATTGAGGAATCCAGTTGGATTCCTCTAACCTGTTTTTCTACATCCACAAATGTTAAAAAATATAACTAACATCGATTTCATTTCAAAATGAAATATTCTGATAAACAGAATCCATATTTGATTTATGGTATATATATCGTTATCTATAATTTCAACCAATAAATCAACAATTCAACCAAACATCAACACACAACAATCAATCATCATTTATCAATACTAGAATATATTTATAAAAATATAAATTGTACAGAATTAGTGAGATCTACTCACATTGGTCAGTTTATCGTTAAATAACGATAACCGTTCAATAGATCCGAGCAGGCGTTTTATTCTGCCATATCAGTTCCACAAATGTAGATCTCTCATGTTATGATACCAGCATGATAGATTTGATGAGATTCTATTAACGTATATACGAGTTATTAAAATTATAAGTAAAAAATTTATCCAAATAAATGAAAACTTAAATACATATACTCATTTGGGCTTTTACCGATTTTAAATGACCCATCACCATATGCCCTTGCCTGCATATCCTCCTATATGATTTAAACAGTCCTTCTTCTCAGAAATCCTTTACCGCACTTCCCCTTTCTATTATTATTTTTCTATTTTTCTTTCTTTAGTTTGGGCCTTACATCATGACCCAACCAAATCAACGCGCGTTGGGGCCCAGACCCGTACCACTTTCTTTCCAAAATATAACTCCTGCTACCCAGTAATTCCGTTCTCACCGCTTCGAAGACTTCACCAATAATCAAGAAACGAACTCCAGCCTCATCCTCGTTCACTCCTCTTAACCATCTCCTCCTTCCCATATATGAATCACAACACTCAAATCTTCTTTCCACCAATGCGTCGTTTACTTAGCACATACTACAGAGGAAAGCCGACCCAAAAAATCAAGGAAATCCCCAAATAACTGCTCGTGTAAATCTCCACCACCTACAAATCATCTCTCAGCGAGCACAACACACCCATCTCCTCCACGAAAAAATCCTCCATCTCGTCATTTACATTCATACGAAAATTACCCAAATTCTTGTCATAAAAAACACTTCCACCTTATAACGGTGTTGTGCAACTCGAGCTTCTATCAATAGCCTTCAGTCGCCAATTCCAGAATGTCGCATCACCCTAGTGAGCCTTGAGCTCCGCGGAAATCACCTGGTTCGGTGTGCCTTGCCACAACGAGCTTGCTTCTGACCTCAGATGTCCTTCCGATGCCACCAATCATGTCGAAACCTCAGCCCTAATTCCAATAGCTTGCTGCTAAAATAATCGCGAACGACCGTAGTGTCGAACTTCCCGAATTCCGTACTAGATTGAAGCACATACTGATATGAATTCAAATATGCTAGCCTTGGAATTTATGGATCTAGATTTTATTTATTTTTAATTTTTGAAGACTTGAATTTTCACGTTTTAATGTTTTTGGTGGCGGCAAACTTTATTGACCTTGAAAAAGAGAAAGAATATGGTTTAGAGATAGTGAGGGGTATTTATAGGATATGTTGGCTTGTCCCATAAGCTTCATGCATTTTTATATTAATATATATATATATTTATCGCTAATTGTATTTGCCATTTAAAAATTCCTATGATCAAACATGATATCCAAAAATCACGAAAATGGACGTACACCTTCAGTTTGACATTACGGACCCAACGAAACATGTTTTGTTGAATTCCGACTCCGTTCGCACGCACAACGTGTTTTTAACCGTCAAAATACTAAATGTTTTTCAAATTAAAAATCCGTATGGCCACACACTGACTCCAAAAATCACGAAAATTGAAATCTAACAATAATTTAATATTCCAGATCCAATAAAGTTAATTTCGTCAAAATCGGAGGTCGTTTGCAAAACTGACTATTTTTAAAGCTCTAAATAAACCAATTTACATATAAATATATTTAAAAATAATTAAATTAAGTATTAATACATTAATATTATCGTATATATTCACAATAGAATATCATACAACTTAAAAATATTCTTATCTAAATTTATAACTCGACATTTCAAATCCAGATTAAATCAGTATTCAATTTATGTTGAAAATCCTATTATAAATAAATTGTTATAAATTATAAAGGAATTCCATAGCGACTTTTCAAAAATTTGATTTGGACGCAACTCACAATCTATACGATAAAATCTCGATATTTCTCTTCCATTAGAAAAATATACTTCACCAACTCCGAACGTTTCTTGTTTCATAGAAATCTAGCTTAAAACGGATTCTGTATATCCGTTTAAACTTCGAATCACCAAATTACGAACTGTCGTTGTAACACCCCACTCCCGCTATGATCACTCACTAAGGGAATGCCATAGCATCGGTGGAGTATTTTAGTGAATATAGAACAGAAAAATTACAACAAGACAGATATAAATAGTACTTGAAATTTTAAAACATCATCTTATAACAGCGGAAGTAAAACATGTCTGGTTACATCATAAAACCACAATAAAGGTCAAGTACCATATCCATCAAAATAAAGAAGTACATAATCCCACTCTCATACAATAGCCAAACAAAAGAAAAGATAACTGGATAACTGGAGCTTTACATCTATCCAAGCTCCTAAAGACTGGAACAGCAATCCGATCAAGCTCCACTACTGCTAGGATCCACCGTAGGACCTGAGGGTTGGGAAAAAGATAAAAACAACAGGGTCAGACATAAGTCTGAGCGAGTCCTATAACTTTAACAATACAATCGTTAAAGTAACCAGAGAAGACATAAACTGATATACGGTAACATATAGGGATGAATGGCTACCCTAAGCAGTCAACTAAACGAAGATAAAGGATAAAGACGCATCTACCCTCCCTAAGGTAAATTACTAAACTGCACCACACCAGTCGTTCCTAACTTAAAGGTTGATCCCACCCAAGGACTTATAAAATTTACTAATTAGTACCTGCGTACCCCTAGGTGACCAAGTAGGCGCCACGGGGCCCTACAATCCACTAGGTGTACACACTACTTCCCATTCGATCGGCTCCCTAACGTAGATACCCGTGCTGGCCCCACCGTGGGATGTATCATTCCCCAATGTGGCAACCTGATGAAACTAAAGGTGCACGGCTTATATCTACTCGATGCAACAACGGCTTACCTACCAGCCCGGGCCCACTCACGCATATGAAGCCCGTTGGACTTGCGTTGCCACCGCTAACCCGTTTGCCTCTTACAGTCAAGCCCAGTATGCGTGTCCCGTCCTCGACATGGGTCGAGCCCACAAAGATACGTATGGGTTACTGGTTGAAATGGGCCTCCACAAGCTACCCACCTAAGCTTGTCCCTTTTTCTAGTATATCCCACTTAACCCTTTAATCATGTTTTAATTACATGTTCTATTTTGGTTAAGTATTCTAATCGTATTTTCTATTGCCACCCAAGGCAACCACTAGATTTTCTCATGCCACCCGAGGCACCCACTTAACCCCTCATGTCCCTCTACATGCTAATGTGGTTAAGTGTTTCTTAATTAATTAATTAAGAACGTAACCTTTGTAAAGACCTCTCACATTAGACTGTCTTTTATGACCGCTGGTTAAGCCGGTTGGGTCCGGGCAGCCTTATGTCATAACAGAGTCTAACCTCGTGTCTTTACATTAATTACGTATTTAGTTTGTGCCTAAGACCTCTCACATTGGGCTAACATTTGTAGCAACTGGTTAAGCCGGTTGGGTCCGGGCAGTTTTACGCTACAACTGAGTCCAACCTCGTGTCTTAGTCAATTAATTACACCTAATTAATCACCCTCATAATTTTATATTAATTATCCCTAATTAATCAAGTTTTCTTAACATGGGTAGACCTAACTTAATAGGTAAATTCCCATGGGGTAGACCTAACTCAATAGGTAAATTCCCAACACATAGTATGGGTACACCTAACCAAATAGGCAAATTCCCATACTATGTTTATTTATTTTGTGTTATGCATAATTATATTAATTTCACACAATCTTATTAACTTATGCATTTAATTACCCCATCGTTCCCACGTAATTTCGTTCATGATATAACACATATAAAAGGTGTCAACTTGCATATGAATGAACATGTTTCAAAGGTGCCATCTTGCATATTAACAAACACATAACTTGCATATGAACTTGCATAACATGTCACATAACTTGCATATAATATGTCACATAACTTACATATTCATTTTGCATAACAAACTTGCATATTAGCTTATAGACTTGCATAATGTGTCATCATGAACTTGCATATTAATAAACATGTAACTTGCATATTTACATACATGTAACTCGCATATTAACAAACATGTAACTTGCATATAAAGAAACATGTAACTTGCATATTTACATACATGTAACTTGCATATTAACAAACATGTAACTTGCATATTAACAAACATGTAACTTGCATATGAACTTGCATAACATGTCACATAACTTGCATATAATATGTCACATAACTTACATATTCATTTTGCATAACAAACTTGCATATTAGCTTATAGACTTGCATAATGTGTCATCATGAACTTGCATATTAATAAACATGTAACTTGCATATTTACATACATGTAACTCGCATATTAACAAACATGTAACTTGCATATAAAGAAACATGTAACTTGCATATTTACATACATGTAACTTGCATATTAACAAACATGTAACTTGCATATTAACAAACATGTAACTTGCATATTTACATACATGTAACTTGCATATTAACAAACATGTAACTTGCATATTAACAAACATGTAACTTGCATAGCATATTACCATGAACTTGCATAACATGCATATGATTACATAGCCCACAACTTGCATATTTAGCATCATGCAAACATAACATACATCATATTAAACTTGCATAAGCTTACATACTCAACATGCATAAACATAAGATTAATGCTAACATCATATCATATGATTCAAAGCTCATTAACCCACATACAAAACCATAAATCTCATCACATCTCATCTAATTAGTTTACCAAAAGATCATCAAAGTGATAGAAACTCACAACTAGCAACTTTGAACACCAAATGAAGAAGATTAAGATGCTAAGAAGGGATTAGAAGTTGATTAGAGAGTGATTAGTATGCAACCCTCTTCATAAAATTAGTGGAGGCCATGAGAGCTAGCATTTTGCCATAGTTTAGTCACTAGGTTTAATTATGAATGAATTAGGGTAGGTTAGGGTCTTATTTATAGATTAGGCAAGTGTTTTAGGCCATAGGATTAACCATAGATTCAATCCAAGCCATCAAAGCATGTCTTGGGGAAGAAGTCAAGTGTAGGAACCATCTAGGGCCTTTAGATTAAAGATGGACCATGAGAACCATTCAAATGCAAAATCTGCACTTGAGCGAATCGGCCCACGGGTTGACAGCCAAACACCCTGGATTAACCCCTAGTCGACCCAGCGGGCTCGGGTCGACTTCAAAAATCGGCCGGTTCGGTTATTCCCCTCTCCCAATTCGCTGTTTTGAGCATTTTTGCATATTTATCTATTAAATTTTCAATTATATATATATATATATATCAATATATATATATATATATATATCTACACAACCCATTTCACTTAATTAAGTATACTTTAATTTGGGAATTTTCGTGAAACTTCGCGAGGCCATATCTTGGTCATACGGACTCCGATTTTCGAAAACTCGGACTCTATTTCGCGTATTTTTCCGAGACGAACACAATGGCATAGCCCGTTTCCCTTGATTCCCATTTTAGAATTAAATTCTGCCTCGATTTATGTTATTACAGGTTATTGAAAATACGGGTTGTTACATTCTCCCCTCCTTAAAGGATTTCGTCCCCGAAATCTTCAAGTTAGGAAGAACGTATCCTACCATCCAACCATCCATCTACTCAAAGCATCATCCACGAGCAATCATTGTCCTTACAAGATTCTAAATGCTGGATGGATATATGCAAAAGTGTGTGTATATGTACTTACCTAATGCGAAAATCAGGCGGTTACTGATACAGTAAACCTCCTTAATGCAAACCATGATAGTGCCATGCATCCAATATGTATGCGAAACCCTATTGACACATACAAATTTCTACATGCGTGCACAACCATGCACAAAAATGCATCATCCATATGATAACACAGCCATGATACATCCATCAATCTAACTACCACATCCATTTATGCAATATGCAACATGAAGTGACTGAGCCGATCTAGTGCCTAATGTGTGTGTATATGCATCCACGAGCAACCACTAGCAAACAATTGCATCCATATGCATCCATCAACCATAACATGTTTCAAACACATGTCTCAACCATAGGTTTTACCCTATCTAAAGGTCATAGGTATTAGCGAGAGGATATACTAAAGATAAGATAAGTACTAGACAAGCAATAAAGGAGAAGTTAAAAGACATACTCTCAAAAAGAAATGGATACAAAGAACGCATCTTTGCTTCCGTCTCCCAAGTAGCATTGCTTTCGTCATCTCCCCATTGCACTTTAACTAGCTGAACTTCTCTGTTCCTCAACTTCCTAGTTTCTGACCCAAGGATGCGAGTAGGAGCTCGTCGAATCGTCGCATCACGCTCTACCTCTACATCTCTAAGCAAGCTCGGCTCTACCACCTCCGCGGTCTCATGTAAGCACTTCCTCAAATGTGATACATGGAATACATCATGAACACCACTAAGTCTGTCGGGCAACTCCACCCTATATGCCATCCGTCCAATCCTTTCCTTAATAGGAAACGGCCCAACAAATCTCGGTGCTAACTTCCCTACGGACCCAAAGCGAACAACATTTCTCAATGGAGATACTTTGACAAAAACCATGTCCCCAACCTCAAACTCAAGATCCGTCCTTCTCCGATCCGCATAAGATTTCTGTCTATCTTGCGCTGCTTTCATCCTTTTTCGAATTAAATCAATCTTCTCTGAAGTCTCTCTAACCATATCCGGCCCAAGCAAGATCCTATCCGTAGATTCCCACCAACATGTAGGAGATCGACAAGGCCTTCCATAAAGAGCTTCGAAAGGAGCCATACCAATACTGGACTGAAAGCTGTTATTATATGCGAACTCCACCAAAGGAAGATGTTCTTCCCATGTACCTCCAAAATCCAAGATACAAAGCCTCAAAAGATCTTCTAAGATACGGTTCACCCTCTCGGTCTGACCGTCCGTCTGAGGATGATATGCGGTGCTCAAACACAACTGAGTCCCTACCGCCTCTTGCAAACTTCTCCAAAACTCACTAGTGAAAATAGGATCTCGATCACTCACAATGCTGGATGGTACGCCATGCAATCTAACAATCTCTCTAACATAGACTGAAGCAAGCCATGGAGCGGTCCTCTTACTCTTTACGGGTATAAAATGGGCACTCTTTGTAAGTCTGTCTACCACAACCCAAATTCCCGTATTGCCCTTCCTCGATCTCGGTAACCCGTCGATGAAATCCATCGAGACACTATCCCACTTCCACTGTGGAACTTCCAATGGGTGTAGCAACCCACCGGGTTTCCTTTGCTCCACTTTAACTTGTTGGCACACTAAGCATCTAGCCACATACTCGGCCACATCTTTCTTCATACCGGCCCAAAAGAAAACTCTCTTCATGTCTTGGTACATTTTGTCTCCACCGGGATGAATAGTCATTCTTGAACGATGTGCATCATCCAAAATAGCCTTCTTCAAACCCTCATCTTGCGGTACACAAAGTCTACCGTCTCTATGCAACCATCCCTTATCATCTATGGTGTATCTACCCAAATGGCTGGACGACTCCCCTCTTATAAGCTTCTCTACCAACACAACCAACTGTGGGTCGTCTCGCTGAGCCTCGCCAATCCGTCTCAAAAGAGTAGGTCTAACCTCCAAGGATGCCAACAAACCAGGTACAAAATCAACAGAAGGTCTGAAGTCAAACAAAGAAAGAAACTCCAAGCTTCGTCGTTCCACGAACAATGGACTCAAAGATAGCCTTTTTCTACTTAAGGCGTCTGCCACCACGTTACCCTTACCAGGGGTATACGCTATCTCGAAATCATAGGATGCTAAGAACTCCATCCACCTTTGCTGTCTTAAGTTTAAATCCTTCTGAGAGAATAAGTACTTCAATGATTTATGGTCGGTGAACAACTCGAATCTCTCACCAAGAAGATAATGGCGCCAAGACTTAAGTGCGAAAACAATCGCGGCCAACTCTAGATCATGGGTAGGGTAATTCTTCTCATGCACTCTCAATTGTCTCCCTCCATAGGCTATTACCCTTCCCTCCTGCATCAAGACTGCGCCTAATCCTGTTCCACAAGCATCGGTATAAACAACAAACGGCTTACTCCCATCTGGAAGCACTAAAACTGGAGCGGTGGTCAAAGCTCTCTTTAACCGTCGGAAAGCATCATCACAATCTACATCCCATGAGAAAACCAGATTCTTCTTCGTCAAGCGGGTTAATGGGGCTGATATCTTCGCGAAGTCTTTGATGAACTTCCTATAATATCCTGCCAACCCCAAGAAACTTCTTACCTCGGTAGCATTTCTAGGAACTTTCCAATCCTGGATAGATACTATCTTTGCGGGATCCACAGCTATCCCTTCCTTAGAGACCACATGCCCTAAGAATCGCACTTCTCTTCTCCAAAAATGGCATTTAGAGAATTTAGCTTTAAGACTATGCGCTCGAAGAGTCTCCAACACTTCCTTGAGATGTAAGGCATGCTCTTCTTCATTCTTGGAAAAGACCAAGATGTCATCCACAAAAACTACTACAAACTTATTCAGATACTCTCTGAACACTCTACTCATGAGATCAACAAAGTATGCGGGGGCGTTTGTCAACCCAAATGGCATCACTAGCCACTCATAAAAACCATCCGGAGTCCGGAAAGCAGTCTTCTCTATACTGTCCTCCGCCACTCTCAACTGATGAAACCCTGTAGCTAAGTCCATTTGCGAAAACACTGAGGTGCCAACCAACTGATCAAAGAGATCATCTATTCTCGGCAATGGGTGTCTATTCTTCTTTGTGAGCTTATTAAGTTCTCTATAATCCACACAAAGTCTGAGGGACCCATCCGCCTTTGTGGCAAATACTACTGGAGCTCCCCACTCCGATATACTCCGCCTTATAAACCCCTTTTCAAGCAACTCCCTTACTTGCTTATGAAGTTCTCTTCTCTCACGAGGAGCCATGTGGCGCACTGGCAAAGACACTGGTTTGGCATTATCCACCAAATAAATTCGGAAATCTATCTCCCGCTTCGGAGCCAAACCCTTTACTTCTTCAAACACATCCGGATATTCCCGGACCACTCTGACAGAACGCAAACTCTCGACCGAAGCATCGAGCGATTCAAGATAACTTAGCAAAACAGATTCCATGGGATTACAAGAGATCTCGAGAGTATTACCCAAGCGGGTCATAAGCCTGACAACTCTCCTTTCACAATCAAGAACGGCACCATTACTGGATAACCAGTCCATGCCCAAAATCAACCCATAGCCCGTGAAGCCCAATACAAAAGCATCACATCTAAACTCAACGCTAAGTATAGAAATCTTCAAACCCAAACATATCATAGACAGATATATAGAGCCCCCAATTGGGTTTGAAACAACCAAGGGATCATCAACTAGACTGGTGTCTAAGTGCAGTGACTCAACTAACGATGATGAGATAAAAGAATGCGATGCACCAGAGTCAAACAAAGTACGTACTGGATGATCAAACAGAAAAACCAGACTTTCAACGGAAATAGTTCTACCTCTCTGCTGAATCGGTGGAACTGAGAGAACCTGAACTTGCCCCCCTGACTGAGGTGGTGCTATAAGAGCTTGCACCTGACCTCCTGAGGTAGACCCCGTCTTCTGCCCCTTCTTTGGGCAGTTTTTCACAAGATGCCCCGCTTCACCACAATGAAAGCAACCGGTCTTCTTCTTTTTGCGACAATCCTTACTGAGGTGCCCTGGTGTCCCACAATTAAAGCACTTCTTCTTTGTCTTCTTCTTGTCACCATTGCCTTTTCCACCCTTGCCTTGTTGTTGTTGCGGTTTCTTCTGATCCCCCTTTTTCTCTGGTGCCTTAGAATTCTTATCATCCTCATGCATAAGTGCCATGTAGACAAGCTTCTCAAAGGTGGCCCCCATAGGAATGTGAGTCATAGCTATTCCTTGCAATGGTTCGTTCAAGCCTCTAACGAACCTCAAAGCCTTCTTCTCCGGTGTATTCACCAACTCTATGCCAAATCTTGCTAATTGATTGAATTTGTTGACATATTCTTTCACCGTGAGATTCCCTTGCTTCAAATTCAAGAACTTCTCCATAAACAGATTCTCTTCCGCCCTTGAGAGAAACTTAGCCCCAAACCTTTGCTTAAAATCTGCCCAAGAGTCAACAGGGCGTTCTCCATTAGTGACCTCCCACCAGAATGAGGCCTCTCCCTTCATTAACCAAGCCGCCAACTTGACTTTCTTTCCCTCTTCCACTTCGAAGATATCTAGCAACTCTTCCACTTCCTTAAGCCAATCTCTAGCCTCTACGAAGGTCTCTGAACCTAGAAAAGGTTTTCCTCCTATCGCCTTGAACTCCTTGCAAACCTTAGCAAAATTATCCACTCTAGGCTGAGGAGGAGGAGCGGTTGTCTCTGGTGTAGTAGCATTGGCTGGACCCGCAGCCGCGGCCCTAGCCTCTTGCAACCTCCTATACCATAGTGGTATCACTAAACCTTCCGGGATGTTAAGATCTTCAGCCATGCTGAAACGAAAGAGGAAAGATTCAAAAAGGAGATTCCGAAAGATAAAGATATGGCTATTGGGGATTATGCTTTTCTTTTTCAAAAACTTTTCTTTTAAAAGACATGTTTTTGAAAATACTCTTAGAAAATAGTTTTTTCTAAAAAAAAAAAATTTTTATCTGTTCTGGTAACCTTAAGCTCTGATACCACGTGTAACACCCCACTCCCGCTATGATCACTCACTAAGGGAATGCCATAGCATCGGTGGAGTATTTTAGTGAATATAGAACAGAAAAATTACAACAAGACAGATATAAATAGTACTTGAAATTTTAAAACATCATCTCATAACAGCGGAAGTAAAACATGTCTGGTTACATCATAAAACCACAATAAAGGTCAAGTACCATATCCATCAAAATAAAGAAGTACATAATCCCACTCTCATACAATAGCCAAACAAAAGAAAAGATAACTGGATAACTGGAGCTTTACATCTATCCAAGCTCCTAAAGACTGGAACAGCAATCCGATCAAGCTCCACTACTGCTAGGATCCACCGTAGGACCTGAGGGTTGGGAAAAAGATAAAAACAACAGGGTCAGACATAAGTCTGAGCGAGTCCTATAACTTTAACAATACAATCGTTAAAGTAACCAGAGAAGACATAAACTGATATACGGTAACATATAGGGATGAATGGCTACCCTAAGCAGTCAACTAAACGAAGATAAAGGATAAAGACGCATCTACCCTCCCTAAGGTAAATTACTAAACTGCACCACACCAGTCGTTCCTAACTTAAAGGTTGATCCCACCCAAGGACTTATAAAATTTACTAATTAGTACCTGCGTACCCCTAGGTGACCAAGTAGGCGCCACGGGGCCCTACAATCCACTAGGTGTACACACTACTTCCCATTCGATCGGCTCCCTAACGTAGATACCCGTGCTGGCCCCACCGTGGGATGTATCATTCCCCAATGTGGCAACCTGATGAAACTAAAGGTGCACGGCTTATATCTACTCGATGCAACAACGGCTTACCTACCAGCCCGGGCCCACTCACGCATATGAAGCCCGTTGGACTTGCGTTGCCACCGCTAACCCGTTTGCCTCTTACAGTCAAGCCCAGTATGCGTGTCCCGTCCTCGACATGGGTCGAGCCCACAAAGATACGTATGGGTTACTGGTTGAAATGGGCCTCCACAAGCTACCCACCTAAGCTTGTCCCTTTTTCTAGTATATCCCACTTAACCCTTTAATCATGTTTTAATTACATGTTCTATTTTGGTTAAGTATTCTAATCGTATTTTCTATTGCCACCCAAGGCAACCACTAGATTTTCTCATGCCACCCGAGGCACCCACTTAACCCCTCATGTCCCTCTACATGCTAATGTGGTTAAGTGTTTCTTAATTAATTAATTAAGAACGTAACCTTTGTAAAGACCTCTCACATTAGACTGTCTTTTATGACCGCTGGTTAAGCCGGTTGGGTCCGGGCAGCCTTATGTCATAACAGAGTCTAACCTCGTGTCTTTACATTAATTACGTATTTAGTTTGTGCCTAAGACCTCTCACATTGGGCTAACATTTGTAGCAACTGGTTAAGCCGGTTGGGTCCGGGCAGTTTTACGCTACAACTGAGTCCAACCTCGTGTCTTAGTCAATTAATTACACCTAATTAATCACCCTCATAATTTTATATTAATTATCCCTAATTAATCAAGTTTTCTTAACATGGGTAGACCTAACTTAATAGGTAAATTCCCATGGGGTAGACCTAACTCAATAGGTAAATTCCCAACACATAGTATGGGTACACCTAACCAAATAGGCAAATTCCCATACTATGTTTATTTATTTTGTGTTATGCATAATTATATTAATTTCACACAATCTTATTAACTTATGCATTTAATTACCCCATCGTTCCCACGTAATTTCGTTCATGATATAACACATATAAAAGGTGTCAACTTGCATATGAATGAACATGTTTCAAAGGTGCCATCTTGCATATTAACAAACACATAACTTGCATATGAACTTGCATAACATGTCACATAACTTGCATATAATATGTCACATAACTTACATATTCATTTTGCATAACAAACTTGCATATTAGCTTATAGACTTGCATAATGTGTCATCATGAACTTGCATATTAATAAACATGTAACTTGCATATTTACATACATGTAACTCGCATATTAACAAACATGTAACTTGCATATAAAGAAACATGTAACTTGCATATTTACATACATGTAACTTGCATATTAACAAACATGTAACTTGCATATTAACAAACATGTAACTTGCATATGAACTTGCATAACATGTCACATAACTTGCATATAATATGTCACATAACTTACATATTCATTTTGCATAACAAACTTGCATATTAGCTTATAGACTTGCATAATGTGTCATCATGAACTTGCATATTAATAAACATGTAACTTGCATATTTACATACATGTAACTCGCATATTAACAAACATGTAACTTGCATATAAAGAAACATGTAACTTGCATATTTACATACATGTAACTTGCATATTAACAAACATGTAACTTGCATATTAACAAACATGTAACTTGCATATTTACATACATGTAACTTGCATATTAACAAACATGTAACTTGCATATTAACAAACATGTAACTTGCATAGCATATTACCATGAACTTGCATAACATGCATATGATTACATAGCCCACAACTTGCATATTTAGCATCATGCAAACATAACATACATCATATTAAACTTGCATAAGCTTACATACTCAACATGCATAAACATAAGATTAATGCTAACATCATATCATATGATTCAAAGCTCATTAACCCACATACAAAACCATAAATCTCATCACATCTCATCTAATTAGTTTACCAAAAGATCATCAAAGTGATAGAAACTCACAACTAGCAACTTTGAACACCAAATGAAGAAGATTAAGATGCTAAGAAGGGATTAGAAGTTGATTAGAGAGTGATTAGTATGCAACCCTCTTCATAAAATTAGTGGAGGCCATGAGAGCTAGCATTTTGCCATAGTTTAGTCACTAGGTTTAATTATGAATGAATTAGGGTAGGTTAGGGTCTTATTTATAGATTAGGCAAGTGTTTTAGGCCATAGGATTAACCATAGATTCAATCCAAGCCATCAAAGCATGTCTTGGGGAAGAAGTCAAGTGTAGGAACCATCTAGGGCCTTTAGATTAAAGATGGACCATGAGAACCATTCAAATGCAAAATCTGCACTTGAGCGAATCGGCCCACGGGTTGACAGCCAAACACCCTGGATTAACCCCTAGTCGACCCAGCGGGCTCGGGTCGACTTCAAAAATCGGCCGGTTCGGTTATTCCCCTCTCCCAATTCGCTGTTTTGAGCATTTTTGCATATTTATCTATTAAATTTTCAATTATATATATATATATATATATATATCAATATATATATATATATATATATATATCTACACAACCCATTTCACTTAATTAAGTATACTTTAATTTGGGAATTTTCGTGAAACTTCGCGAGGCCATATCTTGGTCATACGGACTCCGATTTTCGAAAACTCGGACTCTATTTCGCGTATTTTTCCGAGACGAACACAATGGCATAGCCCGTTTCCCTTGATTCCCATTTTAGAATTAAATTCTGCCTCGATTTATGTTATTACAGGTTATTGAAAATACGGGTTGTTACAGTCGTGCCATTTCGGGCTCGATTCTAATTATAGTATAATTATACGTTCAACTGTCATTTATACAATTTATTCGATAATATAATTCAACTCTAAACTGAATTATATATTATAAATGATCCAATTCACATAATATTGTGAATTCCACTATTTCCGACTATTTCGGAAATTAAATATATTACTTTATTATTTACATTAACTAAATATTCAATATTATTTAATTAAATAACCATTTTGTTTACACCAAATTTGGCCCAAGGTACTAAAGCTGTACTTCACCAACGTGGTAAGGAAATAAATGGAACTGTGTTTAACAACAATTGAAGATGAAAATGTGGGGAAGATAAAATCAAGACGAGATTTAGAGTGGTTCAGGCGTTAATTAGGCCTACGTCCACTATGAAGATAGTTCACATTCTTATAATGAGGATTACGAATACATAAACTCTCTTTTTTCACCCATTTCTATATTCACTCAAAATACTCTCATTCATGCAGATTACAAGAGAATGATAGAGTTTGAGGAGGAGAAGGATGGATAATTGATTGGGAAGGAAGATGTCTTCGTTTCCTGATTACAAGACTGTGCTTGACGCCATTGCCAGATGAGTGATGGAGCTTCGAGTCATGTAAATGATCATTCCTTCCCCAAAAATTTTAAGGAGTGATTGAGGACAGAATTTAGCAGCGCTTTGTGGTTTTTCCCAAGATATTTTTCTCTATGTTGGTAGCCATGACGTATTTATAGGTGAGCTCTCCTCAGGAAGTGATTTGAAATATGTATATGTAGGTTACAAGTTATTCATTCCATTAATTGCAATGATGCCAACGCCTGGCTATAGCTAGCTATCCTTAGCTGTATTCAGATGTCATATGCGAGTGGTTCCATAGGAGTGAGTGCTCCGGGTAGTTGAGCGAGTGACTTTATAGGAGCGAATGCTTCGAGTAGCTTTATAAGAGCAGGATGCAGGACTGGAATCAATTCTCCTTTGTACCCTGCATGACTGGCTTTTCTTGGCTCGAAATTGTTCGTCCTTCGCTGCCTTTGTATGGTGTCGTTCATCCTTACGACTATGCTATAAGGTCGTTCCTGCCTATTTTAAACGGATGGCTTGCTTTGTTTCAGTATTTGAGCGGTTGTCAAATATTCGTGCGACCTCGACACCTTTGTTGAATCGCACTACTCATAACGTATTGCACCGCCACTCTCGATCGCATTGGGAAATTGACTTGCCTTGAATTTGGTATTTGGGCCTTGTCCTGCGCGGTTGCTTCCTGTCCTTCGTGAGTCTCTTAAATGATTCGGACAAAACTGTGCGCGAGCGACCCTGAAGGTGTTCCTTCTGTAGTTCCTGCTCAGATCTTATAACTCATTATGCATATGGATTTTTTTGAGGGGTTTACACTTGCCTCTCGAAGTCTGTGATTTCTCTTAGCAAGGAATTACTAGCTTCGACATGGTTGATCGCAACAATGTTTGGCAAGTTTAACCTAGCTCATTGAAGGGTCAGTCATGCGTAGATTAAGATTGGGGTTGATTGGTGTCGTTTCCTTCGGGTGAGACACTTGAACTATCTTGTCATCATTGCAAACGGCTAAATCATGGGGAAGTGATCATGCCAACTGGATTCTGATGGGACACTTATTTCTGTAATCGAGTGTTGGGCTGACGTAGCGAGAAATGCTTTTGATGTGTGTCCTTTAATCTTCTCCCTTATTTTCTTATTTCTCATTCAATTTTGCTCTCATTTTTCTTCAACAAGGTTTCTCAACTGAAAAACTCCGTGTTTCCTTCTATCGCCATTTCGTAATCATAGGTTTGTCGATTTTTACTTATGTTCGTTCTTCCCTCGGACCTCATGGTTATTCCTTGATCCATTTGCAGAATGGTTTCGTCTCCGGAGCGACATCGACGGGAAAAATTCTTTGATTTGTATGTCCCGACAGATGAGATTCAGTCAACTGGTCAACCGTTTGTAAATTCTCCATCTGGTCCTTCTCATACGGAACTTCAAACTATCATCAATAGGCCGCACTATGCTCCTGGGCCATGCAGTCCTAGGCTTGCTAAGCGGTTCCGGGGGTGGAGCTTACAGGGAGTACCTTCTAATGTGGATATTTCTCCATCTGACTCTCAGACTTTCTCTTGTGATATGATTGCCATGAAAGGTTAGATGTTGGCCCGTCTCGAGACTGTTGTGCATCAATTTGGAAAACAGATGGATTTGCTGAAAATTCATTCTACGAAGCGAATGAATGGCTGGCATACATTGGCCTGCGACGTCCAAAAACTTCACAAGGACAATCTCGAGCACGTCTCTATTTTAGAAGATGATAAGGCGAAGATGATCTGTGCCTTTAGGTCCAAAGATAGTGTGGTTGCTTCTTTCACCCTAGGGGATGTCGAATCAACAGTTTCTAAACATGCTGATGAACTTCCATCCTGTTCTGCTCAGACTTAGAGGAAGGTAGGTAGGCCAAGGAAGGTCAGAGATCTGTAGTTTCCTTTTCTTATCTTTGGTTGTTTTACTTTTTGAACTTTAAGACCGGTTGTGTAAGCGGGTGTCAGCCCTCGCTTGTGATGTTACGCTGGTTTGTGACTTGTGTTGATCTTTGACACCTTTGTGATCTCGATGAATGGTTGTTTTGCTGGCTTTGCGATACTCTTTGTGTCTCTGTCTGCCACACCTTGTCTCTTTGCCATGCTTAATAACACTTTTTTTATTTATATTATAATCTTCCTGATGATTGTGCGTCAGTAACGTATTATGGGTCGATCGTACGTTAGTATCGTATTACGGGGCGTTAGCGTTACTAATATGTTATTACGATTGGTCTTATTATGGTTTTATTAAGCTGGGATCATCCAGTTTTTAGTATATGTCTTGACCAGTGAGTTTCTCGTTGTTTTTAACTTTGGCAATTAAGCCATTTAGGTTTTTTATTAAATATTTGTTTGTATATATGTTACGGTAATTTCTGGATGCATTTTTAATGTGTGTCCCTATGGGAGGACTTTGGTTTCAATGTTGTAATCTAATCTTGGCTTTGTTTGACTTGGTTAACAACAAAGAACAAGAATGGATACCCCCTTTCGGTTGGGATTTCTGCTTTGTGCTAGTCCTTCCAGCATGTTTGATCCTTCTCCTTTTTTATGCTTCATCCCGAGGAGCGGACACTAGTTTATCTCATCGAGTTTTGACTCAAAAGAAATAAAAACTCGTGTCCTTCGCCTAACAAGGTGCCCCCCATTTTTTGGATTGGCAATTTCCTTTTTCCTTTTTGGGACATGTCGGTTTTTCTGACTTTATGCCTCGCCCTAGGAAACGGACACCGGTTCACCTTATCGAGTTTTTTTCTTCAAGTCGGAGAACCCGTGTCCTGCACCTAAGAAGGTGTTTCTTTTATGGGCTCGGCTATTTTAACCGTGGGACTTTTTGAGTTACTTTCACCCCAGCATTGACTTCTTTTATATGGTACCAAGCCTTTTGTTAGTCGTGTGTCAAAAGATTCGGTATTTCCTGATGAAAGTCGGAACTCCTTGAGTTGGTGCCTCCTGGTCGCTTGTTTTCCAACACAAAGAAATCAACTTTTAGTAGGAGCTTGTGAGTGAGTGATTTGTACATGTAAACAGAACTCCATGTTCATTCGTTTTATGTAAATGATTTAAATGCGAAATTTTTTGCAAAACTTTACAGCATTTTTAAGTATTCGAACAACTGTTATAAGAAGTAACGACGAATATGCTTGTTGTTCCATGCTCATGGAATCTGGTTTCCATCTTTAATTGCCAATTTGAAGGTACCATCCTGGAGTTTTTGACTTATAACATAAGGCCCTTCCCAATTGGGTCCAAAAACCCCAGTACTGGTCATTATCTTCTTCAGAACAAGGTCTCCAAATTTGAAAGTCCTATGTTTGATTTTTGAATTAAAATGCCTTGTCACCCTTCTTTGATGTGCAGCTACTCTAAGTTCTGCTTCCTTTCTTCTTTCCTCAAGCTAGTCGAGGGCTCCGAGCTGTAGCTTCTCGTTTTCTTTGTGGTCGAAGTATATCCTTTTATGGGTAGGGACTTCCAGCTCCACTGGTATCATGGTTTCAAAGTCGTAAGATAAAGAAAAGGGAGTATGCCCTATTGCAGTTTTATGTGTGCTGCGGTATGCCGATAACGCCGGCGAGAGTTCATCTACCCAACCACCTTTAGACTTCTCTAGCCGTTTCTTAATGGTCGTCTTGATGATTTTATTTACTGCTTCCACCTGCCCGTTCACTTGCGGATGAGCGACTGCTGAAAAGCTTTTTTGGATTTTATACTTAGCGCAAAAGTTTTGGAACTCTTCACTTTCAAATTGGGTCCCGTTGTCTGTGATTATCTTTTATGGTACCCCAAACCTGCATATGATATTTTTCAATACAAAGTTAATAACTTTATTCGAAGTTATAGTGGCCAATGGTTCTGCTTCATCCCATTTTGTGAGGTAATCAACGACGACAATTGCATATTTAAAACCAGATTTTGCAGTGGGAAGGGCTCCTATGAGGTCGATGCCCCATATAGGAAATGGCCATGGGCTGACCATGTGGGTTACAGCTGTAGATGGCATCCTTGGGATCTTGGCAAATCTTTGGCATCTGTCACATTTTTTAGTGTAGGCTGTGGAATCTTTATTGATATCCGGCCAGAAGTAACCGTATCGCAGGATTTTCTTAGCCAAAGTTTGTCCACCGGTATGACCTCTGCATTCCCCTTCATGTAATTCCGCCATGATCGCCTTTGACTCCTTTTCTGTAACACAACGAAGTAAGGGTGTAGAAAATCCACATCTATACAGTCGCCCACCCTGAAAAAATTAGAAAGAAACTTTTCACAAAAAATTTCTTCGCTACTTGGCTTCAGCCAGGTGCCCCAATGATTAGGTACTCTTTAATTGGCAACATCCATGTGTTTGGCTCATCAGTTATTTCCATGATCCAATCCATTTCAGTCTGCTTTGTGCTTAGGCTGGAGATGAATTCCACTGAACTAACCCCATTAGTTGTGCATCTCCTGTGCTTGCGTATTTTTCCAATGAATCAACTTTGGTATTTTCTTCTCTAGGAATGTGAGATATGGCGTAATGCTCGAAAGCTTCCAATAGTTCCAAGGCTTTGGAGAGATAATCTGGCAAGTTACCCATTTTGACTTGGAATTCTCCCAGAATCTGGCATGCTACAAGTTGAGAGTCACTGAAGATTTGTATAGTTTTTATTTGCAATTCTTTTGCTAGTTTTATTCCTGCGATAAGAGCTTCGCACTCAACTACGTTGTTTGTTGACGGAAACTCTAAACTTAGTGCATAGCATAAAGATCTTCCTTCAGGGGTTTCGAGAACTACCCCTGCCCTAGAACATTGATCATTCGAGGCTCCATCAACAAATAATTTCCACTGGATATCAGTTTCAATGTCCTCTTCCTTCTTTATCTCCCCTCGGTCGGTAAATTCTGTGATAAAGTCAGCAAGCGCTTAAACGTTGATCGCTTTTCGACGGTGATACGTAATGTCGTATTGACCGAGTTCTATATTCCATTTTAATAACCTCCCAGAGGTCTCTGGTTGGGACAGAACTTGCCTTAGAGGCTAGTCTGTGAGAACCTTGATGGGATGAGCCTTAGAGGCTTTTTGACATTCAGAGGTAACTGTATCTCTTTCTTTCCTTTCCTAAGGGCATCGAACAATGGAAGACATCTGTCTGTTGCCCTGGATATGAAGCGATTCAAAGCCATATTCTTCCCATTCAAACACTGAAGTTCCTTCTTGGTTCCTGGGGCACGCATTTCTCTCAAAGCTGATATTTTAGCTGGAATAGCTTCTATACCTCTAGCGTTGACCATGTATCCAAGGAACTTGCCCGAACCAGCTCCAAAAGAGCATTTCAAGGGATTTAGCTTCATGCCATATTGGCGTAGGATATCGAATAGTCAGGCTAGGTCTTCCAAATGGTCTATTTCTCTCTTCGACTTTACCAGCATATCATCGACATAGACTTCCATCGTCTTACTGATTTGTTTTTTGAACATAGCATTTACCAGTCCTGATAAGTTTCCCTTGCGTTTTTTAGACCAAATGGCATCACCTTATAACAATATAGACCGAGATCAGTAATAAAGCTTGTGTCTTCTCAGTCCTGGTCGTTCATCATGATTTGATTGTAGCTAGAATATGCGTCCATGAAAGATAGAAACTCATGATCGGCCGTAGAATCCACTAGTTGGTCGATTCTAGGAAGAGGGAAACTATCTTTCGGACAACCTTTATTCAGGTCCAAATATTCTACACAGACTCGCCATTTACCGTTTGATTTCTTTACGAGCACCGGGTTGGAGACCCATTTTGGATAGGTAGATTCCCTGATAAAACCATTCTCCATTAATCTGTCGACTTCTTCTTTTAAGGCATGCGATCTCTCCGGCCCCTGGGTTCTCCTTTTTTGTTTAACAACCGAAACACGTGGGTCAATGTTTAGCTTATGGACTGCGATGTCCAGAGATATGCCGCACATGTTGGAATGGTTACATGCGAACACATCTAAATTAGCTCTTAGAAAGACAATCAAATGATTTTTTTAACTCAGGGCTTAACCGAGATCCTATAGAGATCCTATATTCAACACACGGTTTGAGTCCTTTGGAATTACAGCTATATGAATTGTGTCCTCGGTCGACGTCGCCCTTTCGTCCTCTACACTAGCTTCCCTAGGATCGATCTCCTTTTGCATTCCACTATGTTCGCCAGTGCATGAACCCTTCTTTAAATGCTATAAAGGGGGTTAATGGATGTGGAGAAGAACCTTCGCGTCCTTTCCCGAACCTTTTTTCTTAGCCTCTCTCGGCTCTATTACATAGCAGTCTCT
Source organism: Allium sativum (assembly GCA_030737875.1). NCBI lineage: Eukaryota > Viridiplantae > Streptophyta > Magnoliopsida > Asparagales > Amaryllidaceae > Allium > Allium sativum. The sequence goes on from CM060913.1 coordinate 45,129,285, forward strand.
TGCAGCGATTTGGTCTCTCTTAATTACATCAATTCCCCTTTCAGTTGGAAACTTCATAGTCAAGCACCATGGAGCTAACGCAACCTTAAAACCCGAAAGAGTCGGTCTCCCAAGGAATGCACGGTAAGACGAAAATTCGTCTATCAGGACAAAAGTTTGCACCATAGAAACCCTACGTTCCCCATCCTCTAATTCCACAGGCAAATCTATCGTTCCGATGGGTTGCGTAGGTTGACCTGTAAAATCGTGGATCTTATTTGGTTATGCGCGCACTTTCTCCATAGGGAGATTCATCTTTGGGAAAGTGTTTATAAAAATTATATTAACAGATGCCCCCATGTCAACTAGGACCCTTTTTACAACTGCAGGACTGAGGCCAATTGCGATCACCATGACATCAATAGTTAGTGTAATTAAGTCTTCCACATCTTTATTTTTGAATATCACATCCTCGATCGAGGTTTTGATCACTTTCATCGGGAGCTCGTTATTCAAGACCATGCATTCTTCCTCTTTCGAGGCATTCTTCAATTCGTTAGTGTATCTTTCCATATCTGCCCAGCTGTTCCCAGCCGGGTGGGGCCCCCCGAATCTCATATTGATTACTGTCCTTGAATCTACTGGTATTTGGGCTTCCTCACTCGAGTTAGGTTGGCTAACCGCATTATTATGTCCTTGAGCCGCTGGAGTACTTTGGGGATTTTTCACATACTACTGGAGTTGGTTCTTCCTGATGAGCTCTTCAATTAAACTCTTCAGGTGCTGGTATTCGTTGGTGCAGTGTCCAGGTTGGTTATGAAACCGGCAGAATTTGCCGGAATTTACCTGTTGCTCAGTTATCTTATGCGGCTTCATCTGAGGAAAGATACCTGAATCCTTGGCGGCAGAGTAAATTCTTTCTGGGGTTTCGTCTAGGAGGGTTAGTTCGGATAGTTTATACATCCGCTTCTTTTTATAAGCTTTGCTATCCCTCTCATCACTTCCCCTCTTTGGTCCCATGTCATTCTTCTGCTCAACCTTGGACTCATTGCTTATTCCTTCTCCGGCGGAGTTGCTTTCCATAGTCTTCTGGACACTTGGGGCTTCATCCTCCACACTCATGTATTCCTCAGCTTTCTTATAAAATTTCTTCAAAGTTTTTGGTTTCTTCATCTTGAGCCGTTTTCCAAATTCTAACTTCTTATCGATAGCTCCTTTCAGTGCTGCCAATAGAAACCAAGGCTCTGGTTCTATGACCTCTGCTGCTGCCGCATGGAAGTGTGTAAGGAAAGCTTTGATGGTTTCCCTATGCTTTTGTTCCATTTCGCATAGTCACATTACATCCCTTGCTTTGGTGGTTTGTAGTCGGAATTGATCTTGAAATCTTCTTGCCAAATCGGCAAATTGGTCAATACATTTTGGAGGAAGTCAGGTGAACCATAGTGAGGCCACACCTACTAGGCACACGAGAAAGTATAAGCACTTGATTTCGTTAGTGGCCCTAACTCCATTCATGTGTTGGTCGTATTTGAACAAAAAAAAGGTTGGATCTCCAACTCTGCTATAAGGTGCTATTGTTGGCGGTATGAATTTCTTTGGGAATTTTGCTTGATGGATTTCCTCTATGAACAAATTTTTGCTGGGGGAAAACTCCCATTATTTCTCTTCATCTTCTCAGGTCGCTTTCCCCTTCATTATTCGCTTTCTCCTTCATTATTCTTAGGTCTCCCACTAGGTTGTGAGGTCGACCAGGGTCCGAGGCTGATGAGTCCTCTTTTTCCCCAGCATTATTTACAGTATTCAGCGGCAGCAAATTGGCTTAAGCATTAGTCAGGATATCAAGCCTTTCCATTATCATCTTCGTTGTATTGTCCATTTTTTCGTTCAGGCCAGTTACAACCACATTCAATTCATCTCGTGTTACAGACGGCCTAGGGGTTTCTCCAGTCCTTTGGTTCATAGTTTGTGGTATGGTTTCATCAGTATTACTATCCTCATTGATCGTAGTAACTTTCGTAGATTTGCCGCTTTTCTTTGATCCGGCCATGGTTTCAAGGGAGAAAGCAATTTTGGGATATTTTTTTTAGGTTGCTGAATTCTGAAGCAAGGAATTATGAACACGGCCCCACGGTGGGCGCCAAAATGTTTACACCAAAATTGGTCTAAACACCCATGGTACTAAAGCAGTACTTCATCAACGTGGTAAGGAAATAAATGGAGCCATGTTTATAACAATTGAAGATGAAAATGCGAGGAAGATAAAATCAAGACGAGATTTAGAGCGGTTCAATCGTTAATTAGGCCTACGTCCACTATGAAGATAATTCGTATTCTTATAATGAGGATTACAAATATGTAAACTCTCTTTTTTCACCCATTTCTATATTCACTCAAAATACTCTCATTCATGCAGATTACAAGAAAATGATAGAGTTTGAGGATGATAAGGATGGATAATTGATTGAGAAGGAAAATGTCTTCGTTTCCTGATTACAAGACTGTGCTTGACGCCATAGCCAGATGAGTGATGGAGCTTCGAGTCACAGAAATGATCATTCCTTTCCCAAAATGTTTAAGGAGTGATTGAGGACAAAATGTAGCAGCACTTTGTGGTTTTTCCCAAGATTATTTTCCCTATGTTGGTACCATGACGTATTTATAGGTGAGCTCTCCTCAGAAAATGATTTGAAATATGTATATGCAGGTTTCAAGTCATTCATTCCATTATTTGCAATTATGCCACCGCCTAGTTGTAGCTAGCTGTATTCAGATGACATGTGCGAGTGGTTCCATAGGAGCGAGTGCTCCGGGTAGTTGAGCGGGCGACTTTATATGAGCGAATGGTTCGAGTAGCTTTATAAGAGCAGCACGCAGGACTGGAATCAATTCTCCTTTGTACCCTGTACGACTGGCTTTTCTTGGCTCGAGAGTGTTCGTCCTTCACTGTCTTTGTATGGTGTCGTTCGTCCTTATGACTATGCTATGAGGTCGTTCCCGCCTATGTTAAACGGACTACTCGCTTGGGTTTAGTATTTGAGCGGTTGTCAAATATTCATGCGACCTCGACACCTTTGTTGAATCGCACTACTCATAATGTATTGCACCGCCACTCTCGATCGTGTTGGACAATTGGCTTGCCTTGAATTTGGTATTTGGGCCTTGTCCTATGCGGTTGCTTCCTGTCTTTCGTGAGTCGCTTAAATGCTTCGTACAAAACTGTGCACGATCGACCCTGAAGGTATCCGTTCTGTAGTTCCTGCTCAGATCTTATAACTCATTATGCGTATGGATTTTTTTGAGGGATTAACATATTTAAATTTCTAAATCACTATTTAAATAATTAAATAAATTAATTATTATACTGTAAAAATATGGGACGTTACATTCTTTCCCCCTTAAAATAATTTCGTCCTCAAAATTGCTAAGGTAGAAAACAAACCCTATTGGTTGATTAAAAATTATTTGTTCACTTCTTTACTTCAGTTTTAACTTAACCAGTTTAATTTAAATTAAATATTTATTCATTCCTACTAAGAAAATTTTCAAAAATCCTGAAAATTTTCTAACACCTTAATTTTTCGAAAAATTTCGCCAGCACCTCCTTTGTACGGCTCAATTGGTACAACTACAACTCGCCTACTAGGCCTTCTCCAACCGAAAAGAAAATCAAACAGCCAAGCAGCTTGCCAATTCGGCTCATAAATCTCATACCCAATAAAAATATAAACTTGTACCTTTTTGTCGGGCATATCATTATATCCTTTGCATCTGTTACCAATTCTATACCAATGTCATTCCAATCGTTTTCGTATACCAAAGCCAAATCCTGTTCTCAACTTAGATTCCCTTACTAATTTCAACTCTTAACTTACCAATCCAACACCATTTCAGATTATCTCTAAATCGAATTCGATATTCTCTATCTCAATTCATTTTCCACTTAACTGGTTTCAATTCAATTTCTATTTCTATTTGCTTTTACAAATTCTAATTTAATTTGTTTTAATTCAAACAATCTTTACTATGGAATTTTAAATAGTTTAGCTTTTCTAAACCAGATATCCCTTTTTAGGATTCAAAACAACTTGCTTTTCAATCCAAAAACAAAATCTTTGATAGTAATCCGTCACTTTGAAACTCGAAAATGAACACTGATGATGTGGCCAACATTATCAGGGTTATTTCCCAGCGATCAACATGAGTTCAATACTATATTACTTTCAAAATTCATTTTAAAACATTTCCATTTTGAAATACATTTCAAAATACCATTCACAATGCTTGTAAAACAATTTAAAATCTCCTAGGATTTTAGAATTCTCATTTATTTAATTCAAATCCATTTACAAACTCTTTTCCAAATTTTCTATAATTGAATTCTAGTTCTTATCTAAATTTTGATTTAGATCCAGATTTAATTCATTTCGTAACACTTACATGAATTTTATTTGGTTATATATAACCGTTTCACTTTATATAATCCCATTCGATTGTAATTATGACCAACACATCAAATATAATAATTCCAATATATATACTTCTTTTATATCAAACGATAATTTGGGCAAAATTATTTCATTTATCCTCTTTTCAAAACATACTGTGTCGGTTCATCGTATTCGAGTGTTTAGAAACTCCTATCGATATAGTGGATCAAACTGATCGACCAGAACTTATAAACAACTTAACCTACAAATCTCCACAACATAAAAGAATTTTTATAAAATCCACAAATATGCTTTTTCGTATATATACACTAAACTCTATCTAGGGAATTACTAACCCCATCTCTATTGAGTCACGGCACCGAGCTAAGGTAATTACTTAACCTTCAGCTTTGATACCACTGTAACAACCTGGGTTTTCGTGACCTTGGTTATCGACATAAACTCAATGTCGACTATCCTAGCATTGGAAATACCGAATAGTTAATGAAGGAAGTTAGAGGGTGAGGATAGATAAGATAGAAAATTAGAATAGAAGAAGAAGAAGAACATACAACATAACTAGAGTAACACGAATCTCACAGCGGAACGAATAAAATAGTATACAACATATATTTGAAATACAAATCTGTCATTCGTGTATACATATCATCATTAGAGTATAACACTTACATTACAGTGGAAATAAACAATTGCTATAAAATCCTAAAGCCTCCTGCTCCAGGCTCTCAGTATATCTGTAAAATCCTGACTACTTAACTGCCCATACAAAATTGGGCACCCAAGAGTTTAGGGAAAACAAAACAAAATAAACTCCGGGTCAGTCGTGGGACTAGTATGAGTAAAACCATTTAAAACAGTTTGAGTAATTAAACGATATCTCATTAGACCACGCCGTATAACGGAACGAGTATTTCCCTTATGAGAATCCAAAACACTTGGTCCAACATTCAAAAACCTTTTGAAAGGAACGATAATACTTATATCAAACTCATTTGATATTATAATAATGTCAATCAACCACAATATAATAATCATCTAGCAGAACGCTTTCATCTCACGTTCACATACATAATATATAATCAAAAACCGCAGGCGCTTATTGGGTAATGGATTCTAGCTGGAAAGGTATGAGACCACCTTCCGACATTATATCTCTAGAGAAGAATACACCGGGTTCAACAAGAACATCTTGCAACCCAGGCTAAACATGACCGGTCACTCATTTCGCTTGAGTGTACCGAATATATTATCACCAATGGTTGGGATTAGCAACCATTTCCCGAAAGGGACAACATCGAAATAGATTATAGAAGTAAATGGAATTTCTCTAGATCAAGTGACAATACACTATGATTGGCAGCTAACCACTTAGCCATGCAACCTACCCAATTTTTTTACCATTTTCTGGTTGTGAGGCTAGAGGCCATAAAGTATAGATCACACCTTTATTGACTTTGAATGCCACATCGCCATACTCGCCAAGTCACAATTTGATTTCCCCAAAAATACCACGGTATACAACTAAGAGAAAAGAATTCCTCTGCCACCAAAAGTAAATATGCTTGAAGAGATCAACTTACGCGATCTATTAAATATACTATGTCAGACATTCTTTCATACAGGTCGTCCTGGGACTGGACAGACCGAAGGAACTAGTCAATCTTAGGCAATTTCTACCTAGGATTTACTGAATAGCCCTTGCATAACTCCGTCTTCAATTATTTTCATCATATTTGATTCGCAACGCTAATGCCATACGGAGTAGTTTTTAGATAATATAACTGATCCTGGTCTCTCCGTATTAACAACGGAAATGGTCAAAATCTTCGATAGTTGGTGATTTAACTATCAAAGGAAACATGTGTACAAACAATGGTCGTATTTCCAAATGGAAAAATTACCAATCAATCATCGTTTCATTTCCCAATTTCCCATTTATCGTTTCCATATATTCATAAATTCCTTAATTTTCTAAAATTAGAAAATATACGTTATTCACTTTGGAAAACATTTCCATTTCTGATTCATGCATCAACATCTTCCCACTTCTATCAGTCTCTAAATGTAAACTAGTAAGAGAACAACTTCCCAAGCATAAACCCCGAAGGTCGAAACCAACATCGGATCGATGCCCAGAAAGCCATTCAACTCAATTAATTTCCAGTCAGTCTCTAATTTCAGTAATTCCATTTAAATTCCTAATTCAAACCAAATTCCTTTATAATATTTTATTTGCAAAATATTTACTTTCACCTAATTTTTCGCATAGAATGTGAATAATATTTCTTTATATAATTCTATTTATTTTCCAAATAATTTATTTTATAATTCTATTTGTTTTCCCAAATGTTTCCTTTAATACTTCTATTTATTTCATATAAATATTTCCTTTTACACTTCTATTTATTTCATATAAATATTTCCTTTTATACTTCTATTTATTTCATAAATAAATAATCTTTGTATAAAATTATTTGATTTTATAATTATTCCTTTTATAAAATTCTTTAATTTTATAAATATATAAATATTTCCTTTTATACTTCTATATATTTCATAAATAAATAATCTTTTTATAAAATTCTTTGATTTTATAATTATTCCTTTTATAAAATTCTTTGATTTTTTAAATATCTCCTTTTATAAAATTCTTTGATTTTATAATTATTTTATTTTCAATATACACTTTGAAAATTCCCTTTTCACATTCAGGTATTTATTATGATATTTATAATACCAAATAACCATGATCAACATCATCTACACACCCATAATCTATCACGGATTATATATCATGTCATATATCACAATATATGAAAACAAACAATATTATAAATATTGAGGAATCCAGTTGGCTCCCTCCAACTTATTTCCCTGCATCCACAAATGTTAAAAAAATATAACTAACATCGATTTCATTTCAATATGAAATATTCTGATAAACAGAATCAATATTTGATTTACGATATATATATATATCGTTATCTATAATTTCAACCAATAAATCAACAACTCAACCAAACATCAACACACATCAATCAATCATCATTTATCAATACTAGATTATATTTATAAAATTATAAACTATACAGAATTAGTGAGATTTACTCACATTGGTCGGTTTACCATTAAATAACGATAACCGTTCAATAGATCCGAGCAGGCGTGTTATTCTTCCATATCAATTCCAGAAATGTAGATCTCTCATGTTATGATCCCAACGTGATAGATTTCGTGAGATTCTGTTAACGTATATACGAGTTATTAAAATTATAAGTTAAACATTTATTTAAATGAATGAAAACTTAAATATATATACTCATTTGGGGTTTTACCGATTTTGAACGGCTCATCACCATATGCCATTGCCTGCATATCCTCCTATATGATTTAAACAGTCCTTCTTCTTGGAAATCCTTTACCACACTTACCCTTTATGTTATTATTTTTCCATTTTTCTTTCTTTAGTTTGGGCCTTACATCATGACCCAACCAAATCTACGCGCGTTGGAGCCCAGAGCTATACCACTTTCTTTCAAAAATATAACTCCTTCTACCTAGTATTTCCGTTCTCACCACTTCGAAGACTTCACCAGTATTGATTCATGTTTCCACTTCACCAATAATCAAGAAACAAACCCCAACCTCATCCTCATTCACTCCTCTTAACCATCTCCTCCTTCCTATACGTGAATCACAAAACTCGAATCCCATTTCCACCAGTGCATCATTCACTCAGTACATACTGCTACAGAGGGAAGCCGACCCAAAAACTCATGGAAATCCCCAAATAACTACTCGTGTAAATCTCCACCACCCACAAATCATCTCTCCGCTAGCACAACACACCTATCTCCCCTACCAAAAACTCCTCCATCTTGTCATTTACAGTCATACGAAAATTACCAAAATTCTTGTCATAAAAGACACTTCCACCATATACCGGTGTTGTGCAATTTGAGATCCTGTCGATAGCCTTAAATCGCCAATCCCAGAATGTCGCATCACTCTAGTGAGCCTTGCCACCACGAGCTTGCTTCTGACCTTAGACGTCCTTCCGATGCCACCAATCATGTCGGAACCTCTGCTCTAATCCCAATAACTCGCTGCTAAAATACTTGCGACTGACAGTAGTGTTGAACTCCCACAATTCCATACTAGATTGAAACACATACTGATACAAATTCGAATATGCCAGCCTTGGAACTTATGGATCTAGGTTTTATTTTTGAAGACTTGAATTTTCACGTTTTAATGTTTCTGGTGGCGGCATACTTTGTTGACCATGAAAAAGAGAAAGATTAGGGTTTAGAGATAGTAAGGGGTATTTATAGGATATGTTGGCTTGTCCCATAAGCTTCATTCATTTTTATATTAATATATATATATATATATATATATATCGCTATTTGCATTTTCCATTTAAAAATCCCTATGATCAAACATGATATCCAAAAATCACGGAAACGGACATACACCTTCAGTTCGACATTACGGACCCAACGAAACTTGTTCCGTCAAATTCCGACTCTGTTTGCCCACACGGCATATTTTTAACCGTCAAAATATTGACTATTTTTCGCATTAAAAATTCGTACGGCCACACACTGACTCCAAAAATCATGAAAATTGAAATCTAACAATAATTTAATATTCCGGATCCAAAAAAATTAGTTTCATCCAAAACAGAGGTCGTTTACAAAACTGGCGAATTTTTAAAGCTCTAAATAAACCAATTTAAAAATAAATATATTTAAAAATAATTAAATTAAATATTAATACATTAATATTATCGTATATATTCACAATAGAATATCATACAGCTTCAAAATATTCTTATTTGAATTTATAACTCGACATTTCAAATCCAGATTGAATCAGTATTCACTTTATATTAAAAATCCATTTATAATATAAATTAATCAATATAAATTATAAAGGAATTTCATAGCGACCTTTGGAAAATTTGATTTGGACACAACTCACAATCTACACAACGAAATCTCGATTTTTCTCTTCCATTATAAAAATATACTTCACCAGCTCCGAACGTTTCTTGTTTCACAGAAATCCGGCTTAAAACGGATTCTGTATATCCGTTTAAAGTTTGAATCACCAAATTACGAACTGCTGCGTCATTTCGTGCTTGATTATTATTATAATATAATTATACGTTCAACTGTCGTTTATATAATATATTCAATAATATAATTCAACTCTAAACTGAATTATATATTATAAATGATCCAATTCACACAATATTGTGAATTCCACTATTTTCGACTATTTCAAAAATTTAAATATATTATTTATATTAATTAAATATTCAATATTATTTAATTAAATAACCATTTAAATTTCTAAATCATTGTTTAAATAATTAAATAAATTAATTGTTATACCATACAAATACGAGACGTTACATTTATTTAAGTAAAAATACTTTTGAGAGTTTGAAGCTTTATGCCCAGTCGTAGCATCAGAAGGTTGGGACACAGTTATGATAGGGATATTCTTAAAAGAAAATTCCCAAGTTTTACAACTCACATTAGTGTTATCTAGTTCAATTTCCAAGTTAGCTACCTGCTGACATAAGCCTTTTAACTCATCTTCGAAATCGATAGATGGCTTGGTCTTTATATGCTTCTTTAATCCAAGCATGATTCTACTCTTTCCTCTAATTTTCTCTTTAAAGAATCCACCTTTTCATTCAAGTGCTTGATGGTCAAATTCTAAAGTAAAATCATTCTTTCCCGAGACATAGAAGGTCCCTCTCCTAGAATACTACCCTTCTCTGCAACTATCAGCAACTCATCCCTAGTTAGGAAAGTTTCATATTGATTCCCCTACTCACAAAGCAATATGTAATTATGAATGGAGTTTTACTTGCAAAAGATAACATTATAATTTTCAAGAAAGGATTACTATAAAAAGGTTACATCCGAATAAGTCTCTAACTATGTTGGTAATACATGTGTCTACAAATTACAGAGATTTAAACTTGCTTATCAGTACATCTGCTATTTATATATCAGCTCAGCATGTTCAATCCTAAGTCTTTTTAAAATCATCTCTCGGTCTTTGCCCAAGAATTTAAGGGGAAGTTGAGGGTATTTCATATAAATATGCCTAAGCTCTCCTAGAAATTTGTTTCTTTCCAATCCATGTGATGAAGCCATTGAAAATTGTGACGACCCCATTTCCCGTACTGACGGTGGTAAGGGTAATCTTTGGAATATAACATAGAAACAGATAATAGCAGACCAAAATTAAATAAATACACCAGATTGTACAATAGAATACACTGGATAAACGTAATCATCAGAGTTACATAGTATACAGGATCTTACTTAGTACAAATACAGTTCAACTATGCATATATGTCTACAGCGGAAAAACAAACATAATGTACAATAGGAGCTGAACAGCATAAAAAGAGATAAATGATAGAATCCATCTTCAGCTCCAGCTATCCAGAGAAAGCCAGCTAAAACCTGAATACAAGGCTGCCCATGTAGAAAAAGGGGTACCCGAGTTTGAAAGTGAAACAAACTACGAGTCAGTCATGGGACTGGTATGAGAAATCTACTCAACACATTTAAAATATGGCTAATCATAGGACCATGACACTTTCGTGGAACGGGTTTACTCCATCAGATCGCCAGTGCTTTAAAACAAATCATTCTTTGAAACATCGCAATGCTTTTTATAAAATGAAGCCATTATAAGACTCAGTTCCCATCACACAATGCAACGCAAATCGGAGGATAGAGTTTTACCTTATATTGGCCAAAATATGCTTGATACGAATAAAGCAAAAGCATTTGATATTATTACTAGTGTTTATATGTTTCAAAAACAATTTCTAATCATAAGTATCAATCACAGACGGCATTAATGCCCTGTACCACTATGTCGCCATAAATAGGTATACAATCAAAACCACACAGTCACATATTTGGAAATTGGATTTCCGTCATGAACCAAGGCAAAAGATAGTCCTTACCGACTTCGAGACTCTCTAGCCCGAGCCTCATGACCCAGACTCAAGTGGGCCCTTGGATCGTCAGGGCCGGTCCACCGATGTGGATTAAAATTCCTGAACAATGCGTTTCCCCGCCCTATGGGGCGTAAGTGAGCCAACAAATGACACCATTGGACCCAGATCGTCCGATCAAACCGAGGCGCCTCGCAACAGTAACAACCACATAAGTCAAACTCGTCAGGGCGTGTAAAACCACTGACGCCACTTCTAACTAGAAAGAAACACATGTCCTCCCTGAGGTCCTTTCCCGTTTCTAGTCCATACCGGGGTGTGAGGCTCGCGATTTCACGTTATACACAAAGCTACACCACACAGGCGGTGCTTTGATCATCACCACAAGACTTTGCTTTTCAACAGAAGCCCTGATCACTGCATCTTAGCATGCCACACAGGCAATTCACACCGTGCAACTGATGACTATCAATCACACAGAATAAATTCCAATGTCATACACACTGTCCATTTGCAAGTCCGTTCCGGGTCCGAACGAAACCGGAGGCACTATATACCTCGCAAACCCATCGATCACCACGTATGTCTGGACGATCACCACTCATTATCCATATTTCGGGATGCCTCCCAATCAGGACCTCGGTTACCATCCAAACGAGGTGAAGATCTCCGGTCTTCGACCACCTCTTCATCTTCGATTTCTTATCGTCGATTCAGTTATTCACAATGGGATAAACCCGATCTTTCTGTGCAACTCGCGTATATGATAAACAAGTGCAACACAAATACACATACACATCATTTCAATTCTTTAGTCACTAACCGTCAATCAGTAAGAGAGCAATTTCCCAAATATTAAACCCGAAGGCCGAAACCAACATCAGATCAATACCCAAGAAACCATTCGACTTAGCCAACCTTCAGTTAGTTTCTAAATTTCACATCCGTATTGTTTATAATATTTTATAACGATTTATCACCATTTTTATTTATTTTAAAATAGCCAATTTATTCAAATGACGCTTCGGGCCATAACGCGGTCGTGGCGCTGTTTTTCTTCAAATTTGATTTACACATATCTGAAAATCTAACTATTGGAACTTCACAAAATTTACATTATTAGAAAGATGTTTTCAAAACGAATCCAACGGTTCCAGTTTTGGGAAAATCCGACGGTCGGATCTCCCGGTATAATCGTTTGAAGTTTCGATTTCAAAATACGAACTGCAGCGTCACTATTCGATTATATATAATTATATTTATATATATATATATATATATATATATATATAATCGATTCTGGCACTGTTTTTCTTCAGATTTGAATTAAACATTCCAGACAATCCAACCGTTGGATTTTTACAAAGTTGGTGCCATTGGAAAGATATTTCCAAAGCGAACCCAACGGTTGAGATTTCGGGAAAATCCGATGGTCGGATCTCCCGCACTAATCGTTTGAAATCACGGTTTCAAAATACGAACTGCAGCTTCATTATTCGATATATTTCAATTCTATTTATATATATATCGATTCTTCGATTTCAAAACTATATGAATTTCATACATTTGATAAAAATGGTATTTTTATCTAACTGTCTTCTATTTCAACACTTCACTATTTTTAACAATTCATGTATATACTAAAAATGTGATTTTTAATGTAAAACAATTTATTTCAAAACTCGACTATTCTATATAGTTAATATAGGTGATAAAAATTGGATTTTTATTATAAAACAATTTATTTCAAAACAAGGTTATTTTATATAGTTCAAATCGATGATAAAAAAATGAATTTTTATTATAAAACACTTTCTTTCAAAATATGAATACCATTCAACACATGAATTTCAATTCAACGAATGAATTTCGATTCAACACATGAAGGTTTTCTATAGTTTATATATATCGATAAAAATGTGATTTTTATATTTAAAACACGAAGACCATTCAACACATGAATTTCTATCCAACGAATGAATATCGATTCAACACATGAAGGTTTTCTATAGTTTATATATATCGATAAAAATGTGATTTTTATATTTAAAACACGAAGACCATTCAACACATGAATTTCTATCCAACGAATGAATATCGATTCAACTCATGAAGGTTTTCTATAGTTTATATATATCAATAAAAATGTGATTTTATATTTTAAACACGAATACCATTCAACACATGAATTTCTATCCGATGAATGAATATTGATTCAACACATGAAGGTTTTCTATCCAATGAATAAATATAGTTTCAACAAATGAAAATAATACTAACACATGAATATTATTCAAAATTTCGGCAGCATAACGACAGGGTAGTTAAAATCGGGACCGTCTCTAGTACGGCTCCTCGCTCTACCTTAAAGCCTCGCAGCTTTTGACAATGGGGAATCATGCATCTAGTTCGCACGCAGGCGGCATGTATATTTTTTTTCATTTCCACAAACTAATCCTATGTGGTTTCAACCAAATAGTTCTCAACCACAGACGGGTATTTTTCAACCTCAATCAATCAATTTCAACCACAAACAATTTCAATCAACGATTCAACCATTCACTATCAATCAATTTTCACACCAATCACAACCAATAAATATCGTCCATGCTTTGTGGACGAGGGGCGTATATATATATAGCATTTCACTTCTATTTCAACACATATATAATTTTTTCTACGACGCATATATAACTTATACATCGAACGTACAACTTATACAACGCTTATACTAGAGGTGTACAACGCTTATATAACTCATACATTGACTATATAATTTATACATCATCGTTTTCCATATCGTTTATAAATTAAAAATCTCACCTTGGGTTTCACTCCACCAAAAATAGCAGAAGGCTCAGAAAAATATGCGGTCTCTTCTAGAAGGTAGAAGACGTCTACACGAGTTCACTATCTCTTGTTTCACTGAATTTCATCAAGAAACGAAGAAGATATGATTTTTCAAAGTTTGCAACGGTTTAAAGGTGTTAAAATCAGATTAAATAAAACACAGCCGTTACCTTCAAAAACTGCTCGAAACTAGGTTTCGATTTCTCTCACAATCCGAAGCACGATATGCCGATCAGTCTACGCGATGTCGACGAGCTTGGTGAGGCGCAGCGGCGCCCTGAACGGCGGCGAACTCGAACTGGCAGTTGCGGCGGAATCAGGCGATGAACGGGCGAACTTCTCGAGGGCGATTCTCCTTCTACAGGCCACGAAAAAATCCAATACTTATATGGATTTGAAGATCATGAGAAGTACTACAAAAACCATAACTGTGGCGTTGGATTTCATTGAGCGGATCAAAAGAAAAAGAGGAGAGAGGGTATGAAAGGGGAGCCGCCGTTCGATCTGGGTAGGTTACGGGGGGAGAAAGAATGCAACGACCAATGAATTTTTTATATTTATTTATAAATTTTAAAATCTCTAAAATACCCTCCTCCACACACGAACACCAATTCAAACCCAATGACTGTCATCCCTAGCGTTTTACCCCCATTCTGAACATAATGGGATATGTTTCGTAGGTCCATTTTACTGTTTCAGTCAGTTTTCCTTCAAATTGAAATATAAAACATTCAATATTCGACTTGAACGTACATTTCAATTTGCCGGGGCCACAAACTAATTCGAAAAATTCCAGAAAAATAAATCTAGCTATGTTTTGACGATACGGTCCCAAAAAAATAGTTTTGTCGAATTCTGAGACCGTTTGCATAAAGGCCCATTTCTGGTCGATCCAATTTAACTGTAATTGACCAAAACACGTTTTCCTTTGCTACGCTCACATACTAGCTTCAAAAATTATGAAATTTGAAACCTAGCAATAACTTCACATCCCGGATCCAACAAAAGTGGTTTCGTCGAATTCCGAGGTCGTTTGCAAAACGACCATTTTCACGGGCTATATAATTTCTATAGCGACCTTTCTGAAAATTCATTTGGCCATAACTTTTGCTTCCCGCTATGAAACTTCGATTTTTCAGATTCTTAGAATGGTATTCACTAACAGATTTAACTATTTTTTGTTTCACTCAAATCCGTTTTGTTTTGCACCCGGTACAGTCCGATAAAGTTTGAATTCAATTTTTGAAACTACAACGCCATTTCAGGCCTTGTTTATAATTAGAATTAATTATATTTGTTTTCAAACATCGATTCAAACTTACTTTTCATCATTATTATTTAAAATATTTAATTTAAATATTTAAAATCCACTATTTTAGCCAATTTAAAAAATTAAATTGGTTCCGATTTTCTGGGTCGTTACAAAAATTCCTTCTTCAGCCTATATATCGAACGTAACACATCTTCATGAAAAACAAGATTCTACCGTGATATAAAAAGAAAATCAGCAACCACAGATAATAGAAGGATTACCAATACATTCACAACATCAATTTTATAAATATTCCTCCTGTTCATACAAAATTGACTCTTGAACAATTCAATAACAAATCTATTTTTGTTGTACTTAAGCTTTTCTAGAGGAAGGTCCCTAGGAATTAGAAGAACCCTTGAAAGATTCTAGCAAGCTCAAGGGCGTGGGTCAGCTCCAGACTCATCTAAATAATGCCTGTGGGGGTGGCATAGCAAACCTCCACTAAAAGCCCCTACAAAAGAAAAGTCTACAGTTATGTACAGCTTACAAATCTCATATAAGAAGTCCACTAAATATCTCCATCCTCGATTAACATCCAAAACAAGGTAATCAACTCCTTGTTTTCTTCTAGAATTGTTTCCCTTTGCTTTCAGGCCATCTTTACTCTGGGAATGGGTTCGTGCTATTTATAAAGCATAAGCTTAGACGCACTTCTTTCAAGATCATGGTACTTTCGTGACAAAGCATTATAATCCTTCAAAAGTCTCTCATGCTCTAGATAAGATAGATTTATTTCTTTTGTTTTTTTATCTAACTCTGATTTAAGGTGTAACTATGTTTCTTTTATTCTACACAATATAAGGATTGAAAACTAATTATTACCATAAGTTCATGAGGGAAGAAAGTAGTTTGAAAGTGAAAGCCATACCTATGAGACAGGAAGGTCAGGTTGGATGGGAAGTTCTTTTCCTTTCGAACTGAGAGTATCACCCTCTTTGAGTGGAGCATTCATCGTGTCTTGGGCAGTGGGAATGCTTTGGAAGTCGAGGTTAACTCCTTCAGAATCATGTAAACCACCAGCAGCTGAAGATGGGCCACCACCGTCTCTTTCAGAATCATCTTGGCCCTTCCCACCGCCAAGACCAAAGTCGACATTATCACCATCGTCATCGTCATTCCCTTCCTAATGATCAATGGGGGTAATGCCTTCCTCCTCTTTATCATAACCATCAAGCAAGTCCTCACTATATAAATGGTCTTCAAGCTTGAGATTATCCTTCATTGGAACTTCAACTCTCTGTTTAGTCAAGGCGATCCTTTCCATGACCCTACACCGACTGGAGGGGTGGATGGAAGTAAATTCCATTTTGGGAATTTTTGGAAGTTGTTAGAAAACAAAAGAAATAAAGCTTCTTCATAATATTCCATGGAAACCTTGGGAAGATGATCTTTTAGGAACTCGGAGATCCTATTCTTAGCCTTATAAATTATTCGCACTGCATTAGAAAGCTTGCCATCCCTCTTCTTCAGCGCGTCTGCATGATAGGCCACCAATTCTGCATGTTGACTCTTGAGGGTCGCAACTTGGCCGGATAAAAGACTTCTGGCCTTCCTTTCCATCTCAACATATGCCTCACCTCTTCGAGAGAAGCCTTCAATCTCTCACACTCATCACTTTGTTCCTTTGCCTTAGACAAGTTTCAACTTTATCACTAAAAGCAGTGTTATCCTCCCTAAGTTGGGTAACGTCAGTAGAAGATGAGGAGGATGCCTATATAGACAAGAACCAGCTTTTAGTTACCTAAAAAGGAAAGTAAAACCCAATCAGCCTTCGTATGGAATCAAAAATAGAAAAAAAAATTAAGAATGGGAAACTTATACCGAAAGTTGATGTTTAAAAAGACGTTGGTAAAAAATTTCCCAATCTAAAGAAGTAGGAGGTAATGAAATGTCGGTAACTTTGGGAGAAGAGAGGGAGAGCCTCACAAGTTCATCAAAATTCAAGGTTGGCAAAGGAAGCCATGGAAGACTAATATGTTGAGGAGGAGAGATTAAACCATGTTCCCTCATATCTAGCGCAAATGGGGGAGTAAGTGACGAAGTACGACTCACAAGCTTACTTCCAGAAATATCTTCAAGAGAAGTAATGTCGAGAACATGATCAAATAGAGAAACTGTAGGACCTGGAATCCCCAACCGAGTAGTCATAGCAACATCATCTTTGGAAGAAGAAGCGGAAAGGTCATACTTCTGCCTTTTAGATAGGGTTTCTGTAATGTCCCATATTTTCGACTGTCAAATTTTCTATTTAATTTATTATTTTAAATATTATATTTGAATATTAGTGGATTTTTAATATTGTATTCGTTCATTAAAACGAAGTTTTAACATTAATTTTTATAAATATAAATCGAGCTCGAAATGGCGCGATAGTTCGTAATATTGAGTTTTGAACTTTAACTGGATATACAGAATCCGTTTTAAGTCAAATTTTTGTGAAACAAGAAAGTTGGAATCTTATTGATGATAATTTTCTAATAAAAGAGAAAAATCCATATTTCGTGTTACAGATTGTTAGTTATGGCTAAATCAAATTTTAAAATAGTCGCTTTGGATATTGTTATTAAATTATAACGTTATTTAATATTTTTAAAAGGGTTATAATATAATTCGGAGACCGTTTAACTCGAAAATGGTAATATGAGTTGTAATTTTATATTTGAAGCTACAGATATATTCTGTTTGGAATTTACGATAATAATAATTTATTATTATTTTACTTGATTATTCTGAAATTTAATTAATATTTTATTTATATTTTATAAGGGTTAAAATAGCCATTTTGGAATTGTCTTCGTTTTCGATGAAAATAGTTTCATTGGAACTGTAATGTTAAATTATTGTATGATATTAAATTTTCTGGCAAACCGATGTCATATGTGACAATGGCAGCCGTAAACGCCCGTTCATTTTTTATAGCGTAATTAAACTACTTTAACTTAATAGAGGAGTATTTGTGTATAACTTGAGCATACGATCGAATCAAGCCACGAAACCAACTCCGTTGAGTTCGTATAGATGTTTAGAGTTAGAATAGGCAGACAGTTTGTTATTTTTGGACATCGGGTATTTCGGTGTCCAAAATAGCATTGTTTGGCGTATAAAAATAGCGTATCGGGAAATAGTCTCGGAATGCGACGAAACTTGTGCCATTGGATTCGTATTAATTAATTATTATAAGATTTTGATTTTCGTTTCAATCGAACTTACCGTGTGATCGTGACAACAATAAATGCCATAATCATTTATATTATTTTGGTCATTTTAGATAGGGGTAACATTAAAGGAATAAACGATTGGCCAAATGAACTCTAATTTTTGCGAAATAAATTTCATTGGATCTGTAAGGAAAAGATTAAGTAGAATGTCAAGGTTTCAAGTTGATAGGATTTATTTTGTGATCGTGAGAAATTTAAATGCGTGATTTTTCATCGATAATTAGAAAGGACTTTTCACATACGACCTCGGAATTTGGCGAAACCTGTCCCATCGGGTTCGGAATATTTTTTATGCTCGGATTAGGTGTCTCATCTTGATTTGAAGATCGTATATGATGATTTTTAGACGATACTTCACGACGAAGTTTCGTAAATCTTATTTTAATATAAATTATACCAACTCTAATCAGCAACCCTAAAATCCTTCGTCAAATTCTTCTGGGTGTTCAAACGAAATGATCCGCCACTTGATTACAATGAACAACGGAAATCTCATGATTCTTTCCTCCAAATTTATCTTAATTCATTGATCTACTCCACAAACTCATAACTAACAAAACCTTGTACTCTTCAAGCTCTACGACCTGACCAGTCATGATCGTCATTGGCGAGCGATTTTTAGGTGATTGCAGGCTATTGGTAGCGCGGGATCTGACATGGCATTAGGCGATGAATGGAAGGGTTTTGGAGCATCACTCGGCGACAATGAATGAACGGCCGGTGGATGGAGGAGGTTGCAGCAACGGTTTGGGGAAGGTGAACATGCGTTTAAGGGGAACGTTGGTGCCTTGGTTGAAGTCGAATGTGACAGCAGAAAACGTATAGGGAAAATGATTAGGTTGTTTGAATTTGAATTTGAAGAGTCAGGAAAAATGTTTTAGAGGAAGCACTAGTGAACGAAGTTGCAATAGTAATCCTAGCAATGTCAGCGAAGATTAAAAGGGGATTGGACAAATCGAACAAGCAGGAGACGGAAATGTTTCGAACTAGACAAAGCAAGAAATCGAGCCAGTCTAATATCGATGCAATGTAAAATTAGTTAACCAACTGTTAATATTAAAACACTTTGTTCTATTTTAAATTATAAACTAATGTTACAATATTTAATCATGACAGGTTAACAATTTTGGCAAGGATGCAGAAAGTGCAAACCGCAATTTCCACACATGGAAAGAGCCTGCCTATTAAAATTGCTAAGCAATGTAATTAAACTTAATTAATTGGTAATTAGGAAGTTAATTAATTTAATAAAAATTGTGAATCCATATAATTGTATAACTCTTTCATATTAACAGAATTCATCGATTCAAGATGCATTGGGTTCGCATCGATGAGATCTAAATTATGGAACAAAATTGAAAGAGCTTGGAATTAATCATGCATTTTTAATTAAATTAAACACTTGTTTAATTTAATTTAAACCAACTATTTCAACGACAAACAAATTCAAGGTGAGTTAAACTCACTCAACTCTTCCCACTTATATTTTATATAAGTCGGATTTTATAATTATGTACTCTAGTTGCTAATGGTTGACTATTTGCTAATTATATATTCATTTGTTGATTTAACCGATGAAATTAAACCGTCATTTAATTTCAGTGAAATACCAAATTGTTATTTTAACGATTTGACCCAATGGAGGTAACTTACTTGTTGGTCACGTTTATAAAATAAACATATTTAATTGTTTAAATTGTTTTTTAAATTGGTTGAAGTTAAATAGTCGTTATTTACTATTATAGAAATTATCAGTTAAATGGAATTGAATGATCTGATTTGAGATAACTTATTTGGATACAGCTAAGAACAGCTTGGAGGGATCCTACTAGATTCCTCAAACATATTAGACATTATTTATTTTCGTATTAACAATATATGAACTGTCCTAACTGGGTGATTGTTTTGATTATTAATCGTTGACTAGAAATTCGACCTTTGTTTTGTTTTAACCAATGGGCAATATTAGTTGAGTAACCGGCAGTAAACGGCCAAAGAATAAAGTGCTTTGTTTATATTGATTTACCATCAAGTGAATCGATTGAACTAAAGTTATAAATATTATTTTATAACCGGAGATAGATTTTGAAATATATTATTTTGAATAAAAATTTATTTAAAGGAAATAATTGTTTATTGTTTAAATTTATAATTAATTATTAATTTATTTTATAAAGTAAATTCTGATGTCAAATAGATTTACAAGTATGAGAATAGAAAATTAACCTAACATTTAAGTTTGGATAATTGTTTGTTAAGAAACAATTAAATGGAATTATTTAAATTAATTATATTACTAATTAATTTAAAATGGAAACTAATTGGAATCGGTTAATGAGATAACCTTGTTTTGAATTGACTAAGTCGGCCATTTTAATTGGGATTGATTATTAAATTTGTTTGTTTTGAATCAAACTAATAAAATAGTTTAACGAATATTTTTTAAATTTTAATAAGATTTGTAAAAGGACTTAATTATTTATTTTATTTAATAAAGAAATTAACTACTTTTACATTGGTTAATGGTTGAAGTAAATTATTATTCTGATTAATAATAATTTAGTAGATTTCTTTTTAATTGAAATTCGTTTAAAAAGTAATCGAAGTTGAAATGAAATCTAACTGAATTGTGAAATGAGTTTATGAACATGTTTTATTTTAAACCTAAGCTTTATAACAAAGTTGTAAAAGAAATCTTAAGCGAATACGATAGCTTAAATTAAATGTTTGCTTAATATTTGAATTAAATAAAAGGAAATTGAGAACAAAGGGGTTTATATTAACTTGAGATTTTATAAACAAGGTTTATGAAAAGAAACGAGAAGTCAAAGTGTGATTTGAATTGATGTTACTTAATAATGGAATTAAGTAAAAGTGGGTAAATTGAAATAAGATTTTCAAAGCGGGAATGGTTAAATGGATTAGAAAAAGGAATTGGAAAAAGTGAATTTGGTAAATGAAGCAAGTCGTAGGATTTCCTAACGAAATCCAAATTATAAAATGAATTTGTTTAAAGAATTAGAGGTTTAAAAGGTGGTATTTTATAAGAAATTACTTAATTATCGAATTAAGAAATAATGGTGTATTAGAGAAAGAGACTTTCAATAAGTAAGAAGGTTTATGAAACCGTATTTTGAATATAATAGTTAAATGGAATTTGTATTGATATTAGAATGAAATATGGTTTTTTTTTTGGATTACAATTCGTATTTGTCTTAAGATAGGAACATTGTTGATCAAGGTCTAAGAGGTAATCAAAATACCCCAACTTGAACGACTTCAGGATTATCTGAGGATGATATTAGTTTGTAATGGTGAAAAGGTTAGTAATAAATTATTATTTCATTTGAGATATAATAATGCAACAATATTAGTGAAAATCCAAAGAATATATATAATGAGGGTTCCGGAGTAAAGGAAATTTAAAATGATTAGGGTATATATAAAAATGTTCCAAATTAAAGGAAAAATAGAAAGGGGATTGCGTGAAAATATAAAGATGTTTTCGAGTTAAAAGGAAATGTGAAGTTGAGTATTGAAATAGATTTATTCTACAATAATAAGCACTGGGTGTTGTCAAGTAATAAACAAAATAGATTTCATAACGTTGTTTTACGAGTAACAAGTTGAACTGATTTCCTAATTACAGATTAATAGCAAATGTTTTAAAAGAGATTTAAATGGGAATTGAATATTGTATAAGTTATTTTTCTAAGTATTTATAATGAAATGGTTTTGAAACATTAGTATATAAATAAGAGGTGAAATGCGATGTTCAAAATATTGAAAAGATTTAACTGTTTAATTAACACTCGTTAACTATATTTAACTAAAAAGGCCAAGTGATGTTGAGTACTGAACCAGTGGACTCAATTATTTTCACGATTGTTTATTTAATAGGTAAATAACAGACTATCAAATCTGAATAATATGATTGTTGGTACAGAAAGATCGAGACCAAATTTATATTCGAAAAACATTCTGAACCAACAAATACGTGAAGATGTTTATTCGAGGTGGAGCAATAGAAGACCGTGGATCTTCATAAAACGGAAGAACCTCTAATAATATTTGGTCTGCAGCCAAAGATATATTGTGGTTCTGTCGTGGTTTGAATCTATGAAGTACAAGGACTTATCGCTATTGATCCATAGGGTGATTCTTATATTGGATGCAGTAGGAGAGTACCTTCGGTTCATCCTGTTCTTGGATGACTTATATGGACGGATGTCTGATAGAGTGTCTCCAAAGGAATAACGTACATTGATTTCTTCAAATGTACCATAGTTGGTGGCAGAGAGGGGCACTTGTCTTAGCTTAACCAATTAAGTATTTTTTTAGTCATCAATTAGTGAAATCTGGCGGATCTGATGATGTGCCATTCAAATTGAATGGTGACCAGATGTTCCAAAAGAGTAAGTATGACCTCTGGCCTCATCAACCAGGAAATGGCACAAAATAGGACAGGTCGCATGGCTATGTGGGTTGCACCCATCAAAAGGTTATATCATTACCTGAATTGGAGAAATCAAATGCCTTCGGTTGTCCCTTTTATTTTTATATGTATGTTATCGGTTCGGTTGGCTTGCCCCCTAACTGTGGCAATGATATATTCGGTACTCTCAAGAGAAGTGAGGGGCCAATCATGTTTAGCTTGGGTTGCAAGATGTTCTTGTTGAATCCTAATGTATTCATATCCGGTGTTACATTTTCAGGAAGGTGGTCCGATACCTTGCCAGGAAATACATTCTTCAACAAGAGCCCGCGGTTTTGATTGTATACGACGTATGTGGAGCGTGAGATGCAAGCGTTCCACTAGATTGATATTTACTTGTATTTAAACATTATTATAATATTAGAAAAGATACTGATTTCAGAAATGTTTTGGGTTATTGTATGGTAAAAATCATCCGTATTTATGTGTGGATTTAGTCTTACGATTATCCTTTTCTTTTGAAAAGATTTTGACGTTAAAATCAAGTTGTGTGATTCCTTTAAACATAATGTTTTTTTCTCACTCTGGTTCACCAGACTGATCCGACGTTTGTAATGCTCGAATTAGACCGGGTTGTACAGGTTCAGGTTACCGGATGCTGCGAAATCCAGAGATGAGTTGGAGGTGTCCAGACATATGATATCTAATATTTATTCCACTGTGTAATTGTAAATGAGGACAGGTTATTATAACTGTCTAGATGTGTTAATGTACTCTGATGATTGTAAGTTTTAGTTAAACATCTAAATAAAGATTTATTTCTATATTATATTTGTTTCGCTGCTATGTGAGACTCTCTGTCGTGTTTATTCTTCTTCTTCTATTCTAACTTTCTTTCTTTCTTATCTCACCCCTTAATTTCTTTCTAATAACGTTCCTGTATTTTCGGTGTTTGGTAGGTCGACTTGTTATACGGTAAATGTATTTATGTCAATTTTTGGGGACGAAAATCTTATGGGCCGTTACGGTTTCAGTAATGGATTAAATGAACCTTTTCCTAGCCTCAGCATCAGACTAATCTAATGAATCTATAAGGGATATACCCTCGGAAGTGGAGGAACCCAACCCTATATGAAAGAAAAAAATAAGAAATCTGAAACCAACAAACATAAGTAGCTCTAGAAAAGAAAAAAAAAACGATCTTACCCAAAGTACTTGGAAACAAGGGACATGATGCACTAAAAGAATTGGAAACAGAGGTCAAGTGTTTGGCACGAGGAAAATGAATAGGTGGTTGCCCCAAGATCTTTTTTCCATTGGAAGAAGGATATATTGGCAAAGCTTGTTTGAAGTTAGCACGGCCGATCGACGCCCCAACTATTCAACCTTTTTGAAAAAAAAATTAGATAAATTATGAAAATGGTGTAGTTGTTTTGCAAACACAAAAAACCTTACCACTATCAAAAAAATTGCCTGAGATGCCCGAAGGGCACCTGATATAGAAGAATTGGTCTTCCCAAGGTCTGGAATTTCCGATACTATCACCGATCAATTCCTTTATCGGATTCACACGTAAGATAGGTGTTAGAAAAACAGAACAAATAGCAAATGAGGTTTGGACTGAGAGAAGCCTGTCCTGATTCAAGCGCTAGAATTTGCATACATAAGAGTAAAGTATAGGTGTTTGGTGAAAGATAAATGGGAGCAACTCCTAAGTCACGTAAAAGCCTGGATATACATGTTGGGAAACGGAAGAAGCCACAATGCCAAATGTGAGTGGAAGAATAAGCAAAATATCCTTCTAGTGGGTTTTTAATGGTTCCCTGAGCGGTCGTAGTAACGACGTCTATACTAGATGTCCCGAAGCTATCAAGGAGGGTATTTACTTCGTTCTAAGAAACAATAAGGGACTGCCTCAAAGAAAACGATTTCTTCTTTCGGGGGGTGCCAGATTCAACAGACTTTGGATTGCTAGAGCTTTTTTTGTTAGACATAGTGCTTCCAGGTGATATCATTTCGTAACATGTTTAATAATACCATATTCTTTTACATTAATATGCTCATGCTACCCATAATTGAGTAAACAACATAAAAACTTGTTAACCTGAGAAGTTTGAGTTATGAAACAGCGCGTTACTCATAAGAGTTAATTTTAACAAGATTCATGCATAAGTCATGTACACTTAGGAACAGTTAAGTCTTTGGTGATGACTAAACTAACTGCCCCAAAAACAAAATCAAAGAGCGGAAGGTAGAAGTCGGGGGAATCAGAATATTGATAGTACTTGGTGTCAGTTTAACCATAACCAAATAATTGAGTGTCATCACCGAAGGCCTAACTGGTCTCAAGGTCCGATACAAGTGAAATCAAAATAAAGATCTTGACCATTGAACTCCCAATTTTTCTGACACTAAAACAGAAAAAGAAACAAAACTTTTGGAAACACTTTCATACTGAACCGATGCCTATTGGGTAAAAAGTCAAGTAAATACAAATATTAATGTTGGAAAAAATGGAACTAAAATGAGTCAACAACAGTGGGTGTTGAATTCACTCATACAAGAAGCGTAGCATCTTTCTTTATAACAGAAAATTAATCTTTAGCATGTCAATTGTACATTTTAAACCTCAAAAGCATGTTAGGAGAATGGATGACCTAAGTTATTCGCCACTAATCATCATCTAAGTTGTACTCATCATTTAAACTCATACTTAATGCATAAAATCTTGATCGATTCCCTAATCAGATTAAGGGCATGATTTCAATTTCTACTTTTAATCAAAATGGAATACTTATAGAGAATCGGATTTGAAATTCTGAAAAATGCTTGTAGAGATCTCGAGGAACAGTGATCTTGTTCAAGAAACGTAATTTGCAGGTGAAAGAACGAAGAAGAAGAAGAAAAAGTATATATGCAAAAGTCTTTCTTCGATCACAGCTGCATAAACAAGATCGAATCAACGGCTCAGAGTAAAGGATACCAAGAGGCGGGAAGTCAAAGTACAGACGGAAATTTAGAGTTTGACTTGAAAAGTCGAAATTACCCCTTCACAAGCCGGGAGGGTGCAAATGTTACTACCAAATTCAACACTGAAACCTGCTATCAGTGAAGGGGTAACGGACTGCAACCAGCTCAAAAGAATGATCCGGAAGCATGAAACCGACAACAAGCTACTTAGATAATTAAGACCGAAAGCATCAAAGTGGCTATTGGGTCAATAGGCTATCGACACCAACAAAAGGGTGGAAAGCTTGGTATGGATATGAAAGGTGATAGCGACAAAGCAGTGCTGACACTAAAGGCCATCAACATGGGCTCAGTTCCGAAATTGTAACATGTGAACTTAGAGACAAGCAAAGAATGGCAAGAACCGAAAGCCTATGACCCGAGATCCGAAACCAGCGAGAATCCTATATTGTCCGAAACACGACAAGAAACACTAAGCCAGGAAGAGTAAAATGAAGTGCTATCAGCACTAATTAACTTAGTGTCGATACAGAAGGAGATAAAGATGTCAAAGTCAAGAATAACACTCTTAAAGCTAGCTATCGGAGTCAAGGCTTGTCGAACACCGAGACATAACATCTAAAGCCATTAACAGATGTACAGAGGGTGTGCTTCCGCAAGACCAGAACCAATTTCAAGGACTCATCGAAAGTAAACCAAAGCTTATGAGAAGAAGAGATATCCACACTAATCTGCTTAGTGTCGATATGGAAAGAGATGAAGGTTCAGAAGTCCTGAGAAGGTAAAGCACGAGAGCAAATACTATGAGAACTTGAAACCAGAACTCACTGCCGAAAGCTTCTCCTAAAGCTATCTACACCAACTGACTTGGTGTTGGTACATTATGAAAAGTAGTCAAGTTAAGCTCCTAAAGCCAAAACCGACATTCTGAAAGCAAAGTTAAATCCGATAGCAATGATGAGAGGAAAGAAAGGCGGCCGAAACCAAGACAATCCGATAGCAATGATAAGAGTGAATCGACACCCAGCATAATTTCTATTATTTGCCATTCTACTTCTTTCGTCTTCTTCATTATGCTTCATCCACGAAAAAGGCCTCATTCCCGAGCTTTACCCTTAATCCTAGATTACTGAAATACCCTTCTACAGGCCGTTTAGCTTCCTAGCTTGTGTTGCGTTTAGGGAACGCTTATCCCAAGGTAACTATTGGTTTTTGAGTCTCGTAAATGTAATACCTACCCCCTTGAAGGAAGAGTAACTAATCTTCAGGCTCAAGACTTTGATATCTATGAAACGGTGAACTAACTCAAGCTTGTGGGAACTAAATAATCCCCTACATTCATTAGGTCCACATCCTTAGACCTATTTCTGGTGTTAACGAAAAATATCATTAACACTACCCATATACTCCTACTAGGAAATACCCAGAACCACTCCTAATGCTCCAACTCAAATCCCTATGTCAAATATAAAACAGAACTTTAGATAGTTTTAGATATATCGATGTACAAGAAAATTATATTTCTACGCTACTAATTTTGGTAATTACGCCTGTCAAACTTAGGCTGCAAATAAACGACTAGACAAGCTGGTAGTTCGCTACTACTCTCACCATCAAGTGGGAAGAGTTACGTTGGTGAGAGCCAGATATAATACTTTTGGCATACATATATATACATTTCATAATAATTATGATATAATGAGCCATTAAAAATGTAATATATGTTATACATTTTTCATGTTGTGAGTGTGTGCGTATTGTATGCGTGAGTATATACTTGTTGGTATTAAAACTGTATAACTTGGATAAATGCAATATTAATGAGAGGAAAATGAAACGTTAATAATTGCAAAAATTATAGGTTATTACTCAGTCCTCGTCTTCTCCGATTTAGACTCAGTTTCATGTTCTATTTTTTTCCTCTTCACTTTCAAATGCTATAACTTAACAAAGGAGAAGCACAGACTAAAGCAAAACTGAAGGAAAAAGTGGAGCGTCAAGATGGAGAAATTCAAATGCTAAAAATATAGTATGAACAACTTTCCAAGATGTTTCGACAACAATTTGATGAAGAGTCAAATGTTTGTTGTGGGAGTTAAGTATGTTTTTCTTATTCTTAGTGATATTTGTATTGTGTCATGTAACATGAACATATTATCGTATTATTTAGTCATATGAGAACTTGATTAATGTTATTTTGACGTTGTAATATTTATTAGATATTCGAAGTTAATTATTGATGATGAATGATTTGTTATTATTCTTTTATTGGAATGTATATAGATATGGAATAATTTGATTTAGTTTTATTTCAATATGGTGCAATAAAACATAATAAAAATATATTTAATTGTTCCAGGAAAGGTATATAGTAGGCTTACTAATCTAATTTTAATGTACTAAAAAAATCATGTAGATGACATAGGTAAAACGAAAAAAATAGTGGTGTAGGTAAACCATAACTACATAATTAATGTAAAAAAGGCATGGTAAACGTAAGACGAACAAATATCGTGGGAAAAAAAATAGAAAACAATAGTGTAGGAAAGATGTGGACAAATGAACGACAAAGAAACAACATAGGAAATAGTAGATGTAAATATATCAAAAGAAAATTGTAGGAAAATCATGGCATAGGACAGAGTAGACAAATAATGTGTAGGTATGTCATATGGAGAAACACTATGGATGGAATTAGTAATATGTGGATATATTATTACCTACGTAGGTTTTACCCACATTAATATTGCCACAAGGATTACGTAGCTACTATATTTACGTACGATCTGCCTATGCCATCTTGGCGTAAGTAAAATAGCTATTTTCTTGTAGTGTAGTACCCGCTGCCCGAGTATCAAGATCATCCAACCCAAAGCATCTAATCCTAGTTGTCAGGTTTGGACCGATACTCACTTGATGAAGGGACTGGTGTCGAACCAAGTTCCAGAAACGGAGTTCATCCTTATTTGATCAACACTTCCTTCCTAAGTTCCACATACCTAAGTTCAAAGATTCCACTCTCAAATGCTGAGGTCGTTCGATGTCTAAAGTTATTCCAAAGCATCCCATCAGCATACCCCATATTTGAAGTGGGTCGGTATTGGGATGATGAGGGGGATCATCACTGATTCGAAGAGCTTGATAAGGATTTGCTCTTGAGTCCCATCTAGTCACCATATCTTATTGGGTCTGATTCCATCATCTTCTTCTTGACCTCTTGATCGTCCTTGCTGTCCAACTTGCTAGAAGAACTTAGTCATCATTTCCTCATGTCTCCTTAGCAAATTCTCTTGGCGTTCTAGTATAAATTCCAATTGTTTAATTACTCCATCCATCTCCCCCATGGTGAGGTTGGTAGATGATTTTGCTGAATATAAAAATATAATTTTTGTTTGATCATAACAAACATATATTATTCCATAAATGTATTTGTAATTGTACTATTCTATATTACACTACATACAGAAATAAATATTTATATTGAATAAAATGCTATTGTACACAATTCAAAATTCAAACAGTGTTCTTATTCAAAATAAATATTTTATTTCATCATTTTAAATAGTACAAATTTCTATCTCCACTATTATACATCTCACTGTGGTATAATACATTCAATTTTATATACATTGGTTCCTCACTACAACACTCTGAATTCACTCCGTTACATACACTCAGTCACATATTCACTTAGTTACATGTACAGACTCTTATACACACACTGACACACATTTTGTCTTCATACTGCTTCAGATCCGTTCTTGTCATCTGTATACCTGTTACAGAAACACACATGGCAAAATTGAACAAAAATAGAATTAACTATAGACAAATATAAATTTATTTTAAATTTTATTTGCCACAAAATTTTTGTGTGTTTCTCGTCATATTACTAGACTTGGACTGATATATATACATTTATTTGAGTCTAGACCGCTTGTGATATTCATAGTGATTCACTGTAAATACCACAAGGTAGACAAAATAACTAGTTCCTGCAGATCATACTCAACACAACTATATTGGTCTGCTGATCAAGACCAACCATGACTAACATTTGTGGTATGCTGATCTTAACCAGCCATGACACATTGTGTAGTGGTCCATTGATTTATTTAGAAATATTTTTGCACTTGTATACAATTATTTTTTGACGAACGGGTATAAAACTCAAGCATGCTCAATGGCACATAAATGGATAAGGCGGCAAGGGCAAATGGGGATGCCAACTACATGCAAATAAAAGCAAACATGATATACATATACGCACATAAATAAGTATGTGTGTGTGTGTGTGTATGTATGTATGTTCAGTTGTGCATATGCATATATGGGTGACAATGCCAGTACAAGTCAAGTGATCAGACTAGTAAATATGATCATGGCAGGTGATAGCAACATGAATCAGCAAGCCAGGTTCAGGCTCAATTTGACAACCCATTCTCCAGATCCTCGGAAAAACGAATAGTCATTGGAATATAACACATTAACATAACAACAGAAGACAAACTAGCATTACATTACATAATAATGTACATCAAATTACATCAGAGGTTATATCAGAGTTTAATACACCATCATAGGATCTTAGTTTTACATGGCAGTTTTAACAAGCAAAAAGATACACAGCAGAAATAATGATAATCAACATGTCAGAGTCTTGAAGAGTCCAGAAGAAAATCTATATCCTACTCCATCTCCATATCCAAAACCAGTTTCCGAAGTAGCTTCCATACACAACTCCAAAAAGGATCTAAGCTACCAACCTAGATATCAGGCTACCCATGTGGAAATATAGGCACACGAGTTTGCGAGGGAAAAAAAACTATGAGTCAATTATGAGACTGGTATGAGAAACTCTAATAGTTATTCTTAACTTATTTAAAAGTGAGGCATATCATGGGACTATGCCATATAACACTGAAAAGGTTTCCTCCACATGACTGCCAATGCGCAAAACCACGTAATGCTTTTTGAGAAATGAAGCTATTATAAAACTCAATTCCCATCACACAATGCAACACAAACCGGAGGATAGAGTTTTACCTTATAATAACCTAACATGCTTGATATGAGAAAATCATTTGATATTATTATTAGTGTCTAGGCGTGGAAATCATTTTCGCAAATAAATGTATCAATCTTAGACAGCATAATGCCCCCATCCCATTATGTTGCCATATAGGTTTTACAACTGAAAATCGCAAAGTCTTGTATTGTAAGTTGGATTCCATCATGAGCCAAGGCAAAGGATCTTCCTTATCCGTTCGGATCATCTCTAGAAAGATGTCAAAGACTCACATGCATGTGATCCTTGGAATAGTAGAGTCGGCCCACCATTTCCCGGTGAGTTCAGGTTATTCCTGAACACAACGTTTCCCGGTCGTATCTGACCGTCATCTTGGTCGTTTTTTACCATCATCCGAGGTACCTCGATTCCATCATCCATATAAGTAAATTTGCCTGGGCTCCATACCATGGTATCACTTTTTAGGTTGAAGGAAACATACGTCCTTTCTCTAGCGTCTATCATCCTGTTTTCGGCTCATCCCGGAGTGTGAGGCCTTAAAGTCAACTCAAAGCTTTGCTTTTCAACCAAAGCTTGGATCTACCTTCCAACAACACTCAGCATGCCACATTGTCAATTCACAACATATAAGCGATGTGTATTTATATATAACCCTAAAATTTCATAAGTCTCAGAGGAGGATGTTAAGATAAGAGAGTAAATTCTCCGCCACTAAACTGATATAACATCAGTAGACATCAATTTATTATGCCATAACGTACAGTGTCAGACATACATCCATTTACTAGTTCGTTCTATGTCTGAAAGAAACCGACGACACCTTATTCCTCGTCCAATTAAGGAGTGCGGTCCTTGCATATCCGGACAATCAATAAGTACATCCGGACTACTGGCACTTTAACCTTATAACGGGAGCTACCCAAGGTATCAACAAGTAATCCATTTGTTGTGAAGATATCCGATCTTCCATAGTCCTCAATGTTTTAGAATTTAATTCATCGTATAATCATTCGAAATGGGTTGAACCCGGTCTTTCGAATAATTAGCATCAAAACAATATCAATCCTTATTAGATTATCAACTTACCAATTAACTCTCCTTTAATTGGAATTCATTTCATAAAATTTAAATCTTATCCGGAAGTTATTCAGCTTCCAAAAATCATATGTACAATTCTTTTTAACCTTATAAAAAGGTTTACTAAGGATTAGATTCAATTTGTGAATTTAAAATCCTTATTTCAAAACTCTTCTCAAAACCAGTTTTAAAAGCCATTACAAAGATAGCCAAAGTCCGTTTAATGAGTTTTATTATTCAAAAACATACGTAATTGGTTCTAACCTCTTTCAAATCATTTATAATAATTTATAATGATTTTCCCTATTTTTTTTATATAAAAGTAGTACATTTTCAAAATTCCCGATTACAGGCCATTATGGGATCTGACGCTATTTTTATTCAAATTTGATTTGAACATTTCTTAAAATCTAATCATTGGATTTCAAAATTTAACATATCATTTGAAAGATCTTTTCATTATAAACCCAACGGTTCTTTCATGAAAATTCGATGGTCGGATCTTCCGGTATAACAGTTTGAAGTTATAGGTCGAAGTTCGCGAACTACCGCTGCACGACGAGTTCAATTCTGACCATAATTTGACGTACTACGTCGAATAAATTGAAAAATAGTGTATTTATTATATAAAATATTAATAATAATTTTCAAAAGCTATATTTCAAATTTTCAACTTCAACTTCAATTATTATACTATTCAAGTATTATAATATTATTTAAATCAACTTGAGAAAAAAGAGAGAAAATGGCGTCCTTCATCCCCCCATTTTACTCAGCTTGTCCTAACTTGTCTTTCCACTTATGCCCCTCTCAAATTGACAGCCACCTTGCTCCGCCGCATCAAACCAGACCACCTCCACCTGCTCCTCTACCTCCAGAACCTCCACTGGATCCAAACCCATCAACTAACCCCTCTTCTTCTATCCCTATTTTAGCCACGTGCCTTCCTGGCAAGAAATGGACTTCACTATTCGAATCAAAACCGAGAAATGTTGGATCCTTCTCACCTCCTCCAATGAAGCTCATATTCAAAGGAAAAGCTCTGCAACCCACTAACAAAATTTTCGCCGCAACTGAGGAGCAGTGGAATGGTTACCTCGTAGGTCACTTTCTGGACCAACCATTATCTT
Source organism: Allium sativum (assembly GCA_030737875.1). NCBI lineage: Eukaryota > Viridiplantae > Streptophyta > Magnoliopsida > Asparagales > Amaryllidaceae > Allium > Allium sativum. The sequence continues at coordinate 45,162,733 of CM060913.1, forward strand.
ACTCTGCAGTCATCGCTCGTTTGAAGAAATTATGGAACCTTTCAGGAGGAATCAAGATTCGTTCAACTGGTAAGGTTTTCTTTTTCTTTTTAGAAAGGATTGAAGATGGAGAAAAGATACTGTAAGTCGGCCCGATTTTGATTCAAAATAAATTATTTATTGTGAGGCCTTGGGTATCTAGTTTAGGAGATTTGAGTAAAACCATAACTTCAGTTCCTGTTTAGATCAAGCTCAGGAATTTGCCTCTATACGGTTGGTCCAAAGTAGGAATAAGTTGGTTGGCAACGAGAGTGGGGAAGTTTCTCTGCATGGACCTCTCCACAGAGAAGCTTGACCACCTCGAATTCGTGAAATGTACGGTGGAAGTCACACCGTTTGATGAGCTACCCAATGAATTCCCTGCTTTATTACCTGACAGCAGTGAACAAATAGTGTATGTACATATTTGTGGAGACCAGAGATATGTGTGGAGTGTGAAAGTTTTGGGAACTCAACTATGAACTGTATAAGCACAAGATTGAAATAGATAAGGTAGCTGATTCAAAAGAGAAGAACAAAGTAACTGATTAGAATTCTGGTGATAACCAGCAGCATAAGAACAATGTTAAAGCTGGTTTTGGTTCTCAAACTATATCTACTTCAGAATGGAGAAAGGTAACTGGCAAATCAAAAGTAGCACCTGTTGCTCATATGGAAAAAGGGAAAGTAGTGCAATGTGTGTTGGGATCCCTCCTTAATTGGAGAGTTTCTAGAAAATTCTAGACGTTTCTAGAGAAATCTAGAATTTTCTAGAATGTTCCGGAGAACTCTAGAGAAGTGTAGAACCCTCTAGAAGTTTGTGGAAGAGTGTAGAACCCTCTAGAAGCTTGTGGAAAAGTGTGGAACCCTCTGGAATAATCTGGAGATGTATGGAACCTTCTGGAACCTTACGGAAGATTATGGAAGAATAAGGAAGGGAATGGAAGAGTGTAGAGATTCCGAGAGAGTGTGGAGCATTCTAGAGAATCAAACTCTACCATCGGATGCAAGTAATCACCACCATTCATTATGGAGGTTGAGTAGTATAAATAGGAGAAGGAGCCCTATTACTATCCATCCAAGAATCCAAGAAAGAAATCCACTTCTTAGAGTGAGAAAAATACTTGAGAGTTAGTAAGCCTCTTTGAGAGAAAAGAGAGATAGCTTAAGAAGTATCTATCCTTAAGCTTGAGTCAAGTGTGAGTTATTTTTGTAATCAAATTCTTGTAATCCTACTATTCCTTTGTATAGTGGAAGAATCTCCATATTGGAGAATTATAAACTCTTATGCACCCGTTGCTACTTTTAATTTTAATTGCCTATCTTAACTTCACGAAGCGGGAAAGACCGAGATTTCCCCAACAATGGTATCAGAGTCAGGTTCATCCGTAGCCGTAATCAAGCTCGTGTAAGTTCAAGATGGAAGATAATGACGCTCACTGTTGAGGGGGAGCCTCAAAGCTATAAAGAAGCAATGAGTGATTGTCATAAAGAAGAGTGGAGAATAGCCATGCAAGAAAAAATGCAATCCTTGCATGAGAATAACACATATGAACTAGTGGAGCTACCAAAAGGGAGAAGAGCTTTGAAAGAATAAGTGGGTGTATAGAATCATGACCGAAGAGAACCGTTCAAAGACTCGCTATAAAGCTTGGTTAGTTGTCAAAGGATTGGACAAGAAAAAAGTACTGATTTTGAAGAGATTCTTTCCCGTGGTAAAGATGTTAACAATCCAAGGAGTCCTTGAGGAAAAGCAAATACATCTTGACATGGTTCAACTATCTGCTTGCATAAGCAATCACTTTACCTTTTTTCATTAAAACCACCCCGACTCCTTCTCCAGAAGCGTCCATTTAGAAGGTTAGATCTTAGTACCCATCTGTAATCGTTAATACCGAGGCAGTGGTTAGTCTTTCCTTCAATTCTTTGAAAGCTTCTTCACACTCAGGAGTCCAGAAAAACTTAGCGTGCTTCTTGGCCAGCATTATCAAAGGACTAGATAACTTTGAAAAATCCTTTACGAACTTCCGATAGTGACTAGCCAATCCAAGAAAAATTCTAACTTCTATGAGGGTCCTTTGTTATTTCCAATCTTGGATTGTAGCAATCTTATTCGGATCTACCGAGATTCCTTCTTTTGATATTATGTGCCTAAGAAATTTTGCTTCTTCCTTCTAGAATTGACATTTGAAAATTTTGGCCTTCAATACATTCTTTCTTAAAATCTCTAGTACCTTTTCCAAATGCTTCACGTGCTCTTCTTCTGTCTTAAAGAAGATAAAGGATGTCATCAATAAAGACTAGCACGAACATGTTGATTATGTACCTCTCGAAACACCCAGTTCATTAAGTCTACAAAGTAAGCAGGGTCGTTGCACAGTCCGAAGGGAATTACTAACCATTCATAAAACAAGTCTGGTCCTTTGAAAAGTGTTAGAGGAACACACTCTTCTGCAATCCTTAGCTAATGAAACCATGTAGCTAGGTCCCTCTTTGAGAATACTCAAGTCCGTTCAAGCGATCCAACAAATCATCAATGCAAGGATGAGGGTACTTATTCTTGAGAGTTTTCTTATTGAGATCTCGATAGTACACACATAGTCTGAGGGTATTATCGGACTTTAGAACAAATACCAGTGCTGCTCCCCAGCTTAAGAAAGTAGGCCTGATTAAACCCTTCCACAAAAGTTACTGAGTTTGGTTGCTCAACTCTTTCTTCTCCTTTATCGATATCCTCTGAATTGCATGCATAACTTGTCGCAGACCTAAATCAATTGTGAAGTCAATCTCCCTTCGTGGAGGAAGACACTTTACTTCTTGAAACACATCCGCATATTCTTTAGCAACTGGGATGGTTTCTAGAGGAGTGAGGGAAACATCGAGAGCAAATCAAAGTTTATCTCTATTTAAACTTGGGCCGCCACATGGTATTTTTATAAAGTTTCCAGATTTGGTTTTCATTACAACGACTCTTTGTACAAATTTGATATTAGCTTCGTATTTGTTCATCCAATCTATTCCAAGTATAATCTCAAGCTCAGTGAAATCGAGGTGAAATCAATAACGACAATAAGAGATAGACACTCTATAGAAGGAATAAAGGTTGATGGAACCTTCTATTGGATTTCCAATGCAAATGGGTTCTTCAAGATATTTGAGTTTTAGATTTGGTTTCTTAGCTAAGTTACTTGAAATGAAATTAGGCGATGCACCTGTATTAAACTACACTTTAACTGGAATATCCTTAAAATTAAGTGTACCCTCTAGAATTTTCGTACATGTCCCACCAGTTGAGGTTGTCGAAGCATTTGCCACATTATAGACGTGAGTCATTTCAGATTTGGGAAATTCGATTATATATGGCCAATCTGGTAGCGGTTGTAGCATTTCTTGCCATTCTGAGACTTCTTGCTGGATTCAAATTCATTCTTTTTTGCTTCTTCGGAGATGTGCATTATGTTGACAGATGTTCCTTTTTGTTTTATTTGAAGCATATGACAGTCTTTAATCATTCCCCTTTAGATTTTCCCTTCCTTGCTTGCTTCAGGTTTCTTACTTTCAAACTTTCTTTTCTTCCTAAAATTGCTTTTCTCTTTCTCCTCCAATGCATTCAGTTTGTTTATATTTTCATACCGGCAAGCCATTTCCACCATTTCTGCAAGAGGGAGCTTTACATGGAGGTCATCCTATTCTTGTACTTTCTTTGAAGTGCATCTATTAACCTTATGTTCTTCTTCATTGGAACTTGAATCATCTCTGGACCAAAGCGGGAGAGCTCATTAAACTTATTTAAATACACCAGAGTAGTAACATACACTTGTTTTAAATTATAGAACTCACAATATAAGTGGGATATTACTTCTGATGGGATGAATCTTTCTTCAAAGACTTCTTTAAAATGATCCCAAGTAAAATTTCCTTCTGGATTTGTCATAGTATTCATCTCTCACCAGATCAAAACTTCGTCTTTTAATAACCAAGAGGCTAAGTACCTTTTCTTCTCTCCATTCAGCCTTAAGCCAGTGAAAATCCTTTTAGAAGAGTATAGCCAGGCTTGTACTTCTATCACTAATTCTTTTCCCCAGAAGGATACCCCTCCAGATTCTTGCATTTCTTGGCAAGAAATTTCAAATATGGTTCTGGCTACGAGGCAACTGCCTCATTTACTGCTCCTATAGGGTTTGGCTGTTGAACTTTAGCTTTAATGTTACCCTTTCCTCTTCCTCTTCTGCCACTCAATTTCCATTATATTTGCATTGTAAGTAAATAGTTAGACAGACAGAAAAAATATCCTAAGGAAATTGTAAGAGCATACAGATATATATATATAGAAATGTGTCTTTAAGGGGTGTGTGTGTTATTCTGTTGTATTCATTCTAGGGTATTGCTATCCCTATCTCTATTGAGCCACTCATCCTAGAATACTATTGATCCTATCTCTGATGAGTCCATTAATATGTTATACTCCATAACTAAGGTTAATCGTCAGCTCTGATACCACGCTGTGACGACCCATGCTCCCGATCCTTGGAAGAACGGATAATCATTGGAATATAGCACATTAACATAACAACAAAAGAAAAACTTGCACTGCATTACATAATAATTTATATTAAATTACATCAAAGGTTATATTAGAGTTTAATACATCATCATAGAATTTTCATTATACATGGTAGTTTCAACAAGAAAATAGATACACAGCGAAAATAAAAATAATCAACATGTGAGAGTCTTGGAAAGTCCAAAAGAAATCCAAATTCTGCTCCAACTCCATATCCGAAACTAGCTTCAATAGTAGCTTCCATACACAACTCCAAAATGGATCTAAGCTAATAACCTAGATATTAGGTTGCTCATGTGGAAATATGGGCACCCAAGTTTGCAAGGGATAAACAAACAACGAGTCAGTCATGGGACTGGTATGAGAAACTCTAACAATTATTCTTAACTTATTTAAAAGTGAGGCACATCAAGGGACCATGCCGTATAACACTAAATGAGTTACCTCTACATGAATGCCAGTGCACGAAACCACGTAACGCTTTTTGAAAAATGAAGCTATTATAAGACTCATGTCCCATCACACAATGCAACGCAAACCGGAGGATAGAGTTTTACCTTATAATAGCCAAACATGCTCGATACAAGAAAATAATTTGATATTATTATTAGTATCTAGGTACGAAATTCATTTTAGAAAATAAATGTATCAATCTTAAACGCCCCATTCCATTATATTGCCATATAGGTTTACAACTGAAAACACAAAGTTTCGTATTGGAAGTTCGATTCCATCATGTGCCAAGACAAAGGATCTTACTTATCCGTTCAGATCATTTTTAGTAAGATATCCAAGACTCACACGCATGTGATCCTTGGAACAATAGAGTTGGCCCATAAATTCCCGGTGAGTTCTGGTTACTCCTGAACATAAAGTTCCCCAGTCGTATCTGACCGTCATCTTGGTCGTTGTTGACCGTCATCCACATAAGTAAATTTGATTGAGCTTCATACAATGACATCACTTTTTAGCTTGAAGGAAACATATGTCCTTTCTCTAGCATCCATCATCCTATTTTCGGCTCATGCCAGGGTGTGAGGCCCTAGAGTCAACGTCCTACAAGGCTTTGCTTTTTCATTAAAAGATTTGATCTATCTGCCAACAACACTCGGCATGCCACATTTTCAATCCACAGCATATAAACAGTTTCTATTAATATATAACTCTCTGAGTTCATAAGTCTAAGAGGAGGGTGTTAAGCTAAGAGAATAAATTCTCTACCACCAAACTGATATAACATCAATAGACATTAATTTATTATGCCATAACTTACAATGCCAGACATACATCCATTTATAAGTTCGTTATGGGTTTGATCGAAACCGAAGACACCTTATTCCTTGCCCAATTAAGAAGAGAGGACGTTCCATATCCGGACAATCAACAAGTACGACTTGATTACTGCCACTTTAGCCTTATAACGGGAGCTACCCAAGGCATCAGCAAGCAGTCCATTCGATGTGAAGATTCTCGGTCTTCCACCATCTTCAATGTTTTCGACTTAATTCATTATATAATTATTAAAAATGGGTTGAACCTGGTCTTTTCGAGTAATTAGCGTCAAAACAAATCAATCCTTATTGGATTATCAACCCACCAATTGAGTCTCCTTTGATAGGAATTCATTTCATAAGATTTAAATCTTTTTCTCAAACTTGGTTAAGCTATTCGGCTTCCAAAATTCATCTGTATTATCCTTTTTAATCTTATAAAAAGGTTTACTAAGGATTAGATTCAATTTGTGAATTTATAATCCTTATTTCAAAACTTTTCTCAAAATCTATTGTAAAAGTCGTTACAAAGATAGCCAAATTCCACTTAACTAGTTTTATCATTCAAAACAATATATAATTGGTTTTAACATCTTTCAAATCATTTATGGTAATTCTTAATGATTTTTCCCTATTTATATTTATATAAAAATAGTCCATTTTCAAAAATCCTGCTTACATATGCCATTATCGGTTATGGCACTGTTTTTATTCAAATTTGATTTGAAAATTTCTCAAAATATAACCATTAGATTTCAAAATTTTACTTATCATTTGAAATCTCTTTTCATTATGAACCCAACGGTTCTTATTTTGGGAAAATCCGATGGTCGAATCTTCTGGTACAGCAGTTTGAAGTTACAGATCGAAGTTTGCGAACTACCGCTGCGTGATGAGTTATATCATGACCATAATTCAACGTATAATATAAATTACATCGAATAATTCCAAAAATAGTGTATTTATTATATAAAATATATATAATAATTTTTGGAAGCTATATTTTAAATTTTCAACTTCAAATTTAATTATTATACTATCTAAGTATTGTAATATTATTTAAATCATTAAAATAATATTATTTTTAAAATTCATTATTTTGAATCCAAATTTTCCTTAAATCCATTATGAAAATAAAAATGAATTTTTTATGAAGAAAATTCTTTTAAAACTTTCCCTAAATACCCAAACTGAACTTCACTTTTACCCCTTATTATTCATTTTGAAAATAAAATTTGAATATGCCATAACTATATGAAAATAAATTCAAATCAATTTATTTCATTTACGAATATTCATCATAATAACATAAACTTTATGTCCATCCAACATCGGACGTCAAATACAAAGTTTTATTTTTCACCTATTATTATATTAATAAAATATTCATTAAATCATTTTATTTGATGGAGACTTAACCAATGAACCAATAATCACATCTATTGGTCATACTTAACTAGTGTGTCACATAACATCCATCAATACACATAAGAGTGTATACCTTATAAGCCTTAAACCATTAACACTTATATAGGTTTATCAATTAACAGGTTAACCGCAATATCAATCAGTGTCAACCATCAATGTCAACCAATCATCATCCAGTTACCTAACTAGGGTTCAAATCAATATCCATTAACTTGTAATTAGTTGATTACTTTCTAATGACTATTTAAGGTTCAATCAGTTCCCAATGTCCATATCATTGATTCTAAGTGTCATAAACCCAAGCACTACGTATATATCACTTAAAATGATATTTTTATCACCCTAAGCATCATTAATCACTATCATGAATTTATACCATCAATCACAAGTCATGACCAATTCAGAAACTATAGTTAATAATTAACTAGCCCATTATTTGAGTTTATAGCTTCTCACCGAGGATTCTACTCCATCAATCTTTAATTGGAGAATACCCAAATGTTCCCTAAAGATTTTGGTAGCCTCTTGGTGTCAATAGAGAGTTTTGAAAATGATTTTGGCAGAATTCTGACACTGTGGGTTTTACGAACTAACAGATGTACAAAATGAGGCTAGATTTGAGTTTTCGAAGAAAACGGGATAGGGTTTCGGGGCTTCGGCCTTGGGAGTGTGGGTCCAGGCTTTGTGGAGTTGGGTTGAATTATGGGCTGTGGGGCCCATGCGTGGCTGTATAGGGTCCAAGGAGATGGAGATTTGGATGTAAATTGGTTAAGGAGTGGAAATTAGTTTTTTTATGGGGATTAGGGTTTTTGAGAGGAGGAAGGCCACAGCTTGAGGGGCCAGCTGGGGTGGGGTTTTCTGGTCAGAGGGGAGGGCCGGAGTAGGTTAGGTGACATAGCAAGGGCTGTTGGTGGTGGAGGAGGAGCAATTGAAAGAGGGGAGAAAGCTTAAAGAAAGGAAGAATGCAAAATGGAAAAATGTAGAAATGTGCTTGGTTTTATAAGGAGTGGATAACCATGGACTAATGAGGTGTCAGCGGATGTGAAGATGGGATAAAACACAAAGTGAAGGCCTAAGGGGATGATAACTAAAAGAAAAACACTTGTTCTTAAGCCTTATTCAAACGTGAAGCTTACTTAAGTTTTTTCATGCGTTTATCGCTCGTATGATCAAATGGGAAGTCCAATCGATACGAAATTTTGAACCCTACTATATTTCGTAGTTACAAATATAATGAAATAGGTCGCATTGAATTTGGAGTCCGTTTAACCATTAGTCTTATCATTTTATTACGTTATTACTTAATTTTCACTAGTTGACCTAATACACGTTTATTTTTCGTACGCTCACATACTAACTTCAAAAATTATGAAATTTGAAACCTTACCATAATTTGATGTTTTGGATCCGATAAAATTGGTTTCATCAAATTCCGAGATCATTTGAAAAATGTCTTTTTTTAATCTATCAAATCAATATTAAATTATCGAATTTTTAAATCCACGAAAATCCTTATAAATGTGTATATATACATGTATGCAAATATGGAAGTACCAAACATTGAAAATACACAAGAAGTCTGATCTTCCCAGAGAAGAAGCAAGCATGAATCAGAATGCACAAGAATAATATGGATACATGGATACAATACATATACACATAAATATGTATATATGTGTATGCGTGAACAAGAAGCTTGGTGGGCACTTTAATGTATGCATTCAAGGTTTACAACAAGACATCAAAGTAAAGATCAGGTCTACATGGCTCACAGTGGCATACGACTACACGTCAGTGCTACAATGTTGTACATATATAATACAAGCAAAGTATATGTCATAGTGAACATGGAGATGTGGCAAGCAACAGCAAATCCACATGTACATGGTGCAACAAGACCATAGATGACTGAGACAAGGAAAGCACAGTAATGATGCAAGTGTACAAACCTAAAGGTGCTTATGAGCAAAAGAATGAGAAGTAAAGAAACTTGATTCAGTGCAACAAGGCCAAAGACAGGTGAACTCGATAACCAAATACCAATGTGAAAAATGAGCTAACACACAAGAATAACATGTCAAAGCAAAAAACTCATAGCCACAAAACATCGCACACACAGGGGTACAAATGTAAAGTGAAAGCATGGACAACACCCAAGTTAAGAGAGGCAACCAACAAGCAGTTCAACTCAAGTGAAAGTCATGCAAGTACACGTACACAGCATCAACAAACAAGGTAGGTGAATACACTGAGACATGAGCATGGACATGCATGTGTATGTGAAGCATGACATGCATTATAAGTTAAAAGGAAGCATCACAAGCAATAGTAGATCAACACGGTAAGATGATCAATATCAAACAACAAAGCTACATGGGACAAGCAGTCTACACAACAAATTCACATATACACAAAAGAAGTGTGTGTGTGTGTGTGTGTGTGTGTGTGTGTGTGTGTATATATATATGTGTGTGTGTGTGTGTGTGTGTGAGAGAGAGAGAGAGAGAGAGAGTGTGTGTGTATGTGTGTGCATGTTTGGATTAATTGCTAACATAGTCTGCATAAAGATCATTGCATAGTAGTGTAAAATGAATGTGTAGTAAACATGCATCAATAAACAAGTCTTAGGTTGACTACACTAATGAAGATAGACATGCAGAGTTTCAGGTAAACAAACACAGTGGAGCACCAAAGAAAGTTTTTTCATGTTCAAATGGTCTTTTCAGACAATAAGGAAGAATGGTTCTTTTATTTGAATGGTTCAAAAATGGGAAAGGCTCAATTTATTTCTTGGAAAACCTCACACATTTCGGTCAGCAAATCATGGTGAATTTTTGGCAAGAATATGTTCATGTTTTCACATCTCTCCAGATAATCACAAGAGTAAAATTGGCAAGAACATTTCAAAATTTCCGAAAATCAATGCTATAAAATTTGCATGAGGTGAAATCGACATGGAGTAAGTACTCCAAATATCAGAAAATATATTTGGAAACCAATTCATCATTTTCCAGATAATTGCAAGTGAAATTTTGTGGATGAAAACCAAATAATTGTTTCTAGAATTCAATCAGGGACTCATGGCAAGTCATTGGCGAAATCATAGAAATCAAAGGGTTTTAAACCCTACAAATAGATCACCAATTCATCACAGGCATGTTATCAAAAACCACAAGCAATTCATTCGAGCATCGAGAAAAACAAATCAAAAATACTCATATCGGTTTTTCGATCATCTGGAAAAGCCAAATCGCCGACTAGAGAACAACAATCAACCGAAGCAATCAAGAGAAGCAATTACACCAAATTTCATAAGTCGCGATTTGGGGCCAAGGATGCAAAAGCCTAATTTTCAATTCGGTCACCATTGAAAGAGAGGAATCTGACATTTTTTAAGTGTCATAACTTAAGGGACTGACCATATTTTATTAGATTTAAAAAAGATTTTTTTTGTTTACTATTTGTTTTAAAGTTTTTTCTTCCTTTTGTAAACGATCCATAGTTTTTCTAGTTTTTGTGAACTAGGTTTTAGCTACAGGGTTGTAGCTAGGATCTAGGGATTTATGATCAGTACAGGGTTTTGAGCATAGGATTAGAACAATAGTAAGGGGTCATGAGTGTACAGGTGTTATATGTGGGATATTGTTTTAATACTTAGTAAAATCTTGGGGAATACAACAACAGGCAAGGGTTTCCCGAAGTTGGGTAAAATCTGTGTCGTTATTTTTTGCACTTATTTATTCAGTTGTGATCTATGCTGTGATAATTTTTGTATTCTGCAAAACTGCAATAAACACTACTCACCTTTTAGGGTTACTTAGATTCTACAAGTGGTATAAGAGCAGGTATTTTTATAACTCTATAGTCATGGATACTGAGAGTCAGTCCAGTAATATTCTTACTATTTTCAATGGAACATATTTTTTAATTTGGAAATCAAAAATGGAATTTTATATGAAATCTGTTAATTTTGAATGTTGGAATATTGTTGAAAACATGGGCAATATGTTGGATAAGAAAAACATTGTTATCTACTCGTGTTATGCATATTGTATATTCTTATCTTAGTATTAATCAATTTAACCAATCTCTCATTGTTTATCTGCGCATGATATTTGAAATACTCTCGACTTGATGTATGGAAGAAACAACAACAGTAGCTCAAAACCCTCGAAGGTCAACTCAAGTTCAGAAATATGCTTGGAAGGAGTTATAGATGAAGAAACAGATGACGATAGTGGTGGAGACTCAACAGACGATGAGACAGTTGATTTTTCATATAAATATTTAGTTCATCTTTGTAATGATTTAACTAAAGCTTTTGATAGTCTCAAATCGAAAAATAAAAACTTGAAATTTGAAAACCTTGAGTTGCGTAATAAAAATCACAATTTGGAACTGAAACTTGAAATCAGAAAATTTTCAAACTCTGATTGCAAAATTTGTTTGAATTTGGAAACTGATTTAACTCATCTCAACGAAAATGTCCAAAAGCTTGAAAAAGAAATTATTAGTTAAAAAGAAAAGGAGGATGAGTTAATTTGTAACAACAATGCTTTGCAAAAGGAGTTGGATATGTTTAAAAATTCAAAATGTTGGAATTGCTGAGAAAGAATTTTTTTGAAAACTTAATTGATTTTGTAAGAGCTTAAAAATTAAATTGAAAAATAAAAGACTTTTGAAAAACTTAATATTGAAAAGAAAAAACAATTTGAATTCGATATTTCTGAGTCTAAAGCTAAAATTAATATGTCTGAAGATGAAAATTTGGTTTTGAAACAAAATGATTTTGAAAAGAGAGAGATCGCTATTAATAATTGTTCAAATTCAATGAAAGAAAATAGTGATCTTAAATCCAAAATTCAACAACTTGAATGAACATTGGCTAAACTTTCTAACGGAGAAAAATCATTGAATATGTTGTTGAAAAATCAAATTTTTGTTGAAACTAAGAATGAACTTGGCTTCGGTAAATCAAATCGAATTAGAAAGAAAAATTCTGGAAATTCAAATTGTGAGCCTTGTGGTAAGACTAGGCATAAACGAGATAAATGCTTGCTTAAAAATAAAAACAACCCAATTAAACAAATTTGGATCCCAAAAGATAACAAGATGAATTCGATTAAGGTTAAACGTATATGGATTCCTAAGGGCACATTACTGGATGCTAATAGATTGTTATATAAATAGATTTGGGTGCCAAAATATTTAAACAAAGATATGAGTGGTTTGACAACTTTTGTTATACCACCTGATCCTATAAACAACTAGGTACCAAAGGTGGCTAAGGAAAAACTTCAAGAGAGATGGTTCTTAAAAATAAACTTCAGGAGAGATCTAATTCAAGTTGTTCCAAACTTTTGTTGAGTTAATTTTTTAGAGTTCCTTATCCACGATTGTCGAGTTAGCGAATCCACATTGTCAAAGGTAAATCAGGTATGATTTCTAATCTCATGTTTTTTTGTTTTATTCTTCCCTTTATTCTTCCTTTCTGTTTAAGCTGATTTTGTTTTGACACTGCCACAACAATCTTGACATATCTTAAGCTTCTTAACTTCAAATTGCAAAATTCTTGATTTTTTGGAAATTAGATTCATTTATTTAAAACTTTCATGTTTTGATTGTTTCTAGATTTTGAACTTAAATTTGTGAATAACTGCAATTCATTTGAAGTTTAACTTTTAGACAGTTCTCTAAATTTTTGACAGTGCTGTAATATTTTTTTTTTTTTGATCATACCTTGAGCACAGTTTCTCGGAATTCTAAAGAGTTTGATATTCTGGAAACCTAATGAAATTTCACACATCTTTTCTGTTTTGAGTTTCTTCTAATTCATATTGGAAAGCTTGAAAAATTGCACTCATTACAGCACACTACTTGAAAACTATTCTTGATAAGTTGTGATAATTTCATTGTTTCTTGGCTGGGGTTAACTATTTTGATTTGAAAATCATTTGACATGGGTTGTTGTGTTGCATCTTGAAACTCACTTTTAAATCATGATCATTTGACTTGGATATTTGTTCTTGAAATCATTTGCAAGGGTTGATATGTTGAACCACATGGGTACTGTATTTAGGTCTGAATTTTTGTAAATACATCTCATCAAATGATTTCATATCAACTTTTTTAATCTTGGATCATGGATTTTCTCTTGGGCTTGGTGTAAATATTTTGAAAAATTCTCCTGTTAAGCTTGTTCTATTTTTATTGCTGCTTTGATAAAAGGAATTGATTTGTTTGAGTTGAAAAATCAGTGTATAGACTTCATTGACTTCTTTAGGCATTCCAGACCTACAAGTGGTACCAGCCCTAGAAGTATTGAAAATTTTCACTTTAAATTGTTTGATTTTTGAAACTGATACTCACATAGTTCTCCCAAAATCCCCCTTGAAATTTATATTTTCAATTTTAAAATCATTTTTTATTATTTATTCAAAAATTGAAATTATTGACGAAATTGAACATTTTTGGAACTCATTAAAATTATTATTAAATTTATGAAATTGTGATGAATTGTGACTACAGTATATATTTTGTAATGAGAGGAGATATTATTTGAATTTCCATGATGATTGGATAGATTTTATAATATCTTTGAATTCGAGCTTATTACATGATCATCTTCTTTTCTACCATCCTTCTGTCATTCATCATGGTTTCATATAACGTGGAGAGTTTATTATTATTTTTTGACATCATTAAAGAAGGAATAGATTTTAAAAAAACTGTGATGGTTTCAGAATGAGAGAGAGCTGAAAATTTTCAAAAATCCTGCTAAAGTTGAACATATTTCATGATATGATTAATTTGGAGATTTATTTCACGTCCATCTCTATCCCTACCATATTTCTATCATTCATTATGGTTTTATATAATAAAGGGATTTTCATATAATAAGTGTTATTCTATCCTCATTTTAAAATCTTAGATATGGTCATGCATGGTTAGAGAATGCTTATAATTTAAGTTGCTACTGACCTCATTTAAAAGTCCTTACGGTTATGCATGGTTAGTGAGATCTTAAAAAAAATAAAAAAAATTGTGTATATATGAAATCCTCCTCATTATGTAAAAATCGACCCATCGATCCATTTTCTGAACTATGAAATGTGTTTCTATATTATGAAATATTATGATTTGTTGTTTGATTATTTTGGGATTTGCGATATTTGATTTTTTTTTTTCTCTCTTGATATGAATTTATAATTATAATCCAAATCCATCGCTATTCTTTAAAACCATTTTTTGCTTAATTTTGAAATTTATTTGAAATTTTTTGGAATCCATTTTCATATTCAAAGTTTTATAACTCTCTTCATTTTATAAAATCCATCCTTCTGAAATGCGAAATTAGTTTCTAGTTTGAAGAATATTATGATTTTTATTTGATTAAATGATATTTGTGATGTATATTCTCTTGATTTGAATTTATTTTTCTAGTCTATATTCATCACCATTTCGATTTCTATATCCTTTTGATGATAACAAAAGGGCGAGAATGGTTAAGATTTTGATCGATGAGTGAATAATTCAAAAATATATTTAAAATTGGAATTCAATTGTTTTTAAACTCACTCATATGCACATATGTAGGGGGAGTTCAGCTGTAGGGGAGCATACAAATTAGGGGAGTTCTATACATTACATTAAAACACATTTGTCATTTTCAAAATCTTATGTGTATGTTTGTCATCATCAAAAGGGGGAGATTGTTGAATATAACAATATGATTTTTTTTTGACAATAACAAACATGTATTATTTAATAAATGCATTTGTAATTGTACTATTCTATATTACATCACATACAGAAATAAATATTTATATTGAATAAAATGCTATTGTACACAATTCAAAATTCAAACGGTATTTTTATTCAAAATAAATATTTTATTTCATCATTTGAAAGAGTACAAACTTCTAACTCTACTATTATACATCTCATTGTGATATAATACATTTAATTTCATATACATTAGTTCCTCACTACAACCCTCTGAATTCACTCAGTTACATAAACTTTATCACATATTCACTCAGTTACATGTACAGATTCTTATATAAACACTGACACACATTTTGTCTTCATACTGCTTCAGATCTAGTCCTGCCACCTGTATACCTATCATAGAAACACACACAGTAAAATGGAACAAAAATGGAATTAACTGTAGACAAATATAAATTTATTTTAAATTTTATTTACCTCGGAATTTTGGTGTGTTTCTCATAATATTTCTAGACTTAGTCTGATATATATATATATATATATATATATATATATATATATATATATATATTTGAGTCTAGAGTGCTTATGATATTCACAGTGATTCATTGTAAATACCATAAGGTGGACTAAATAAGTAGTGCCTGCAGATCATCCTCAACACAGTTATAGTAGTCTGCTGACCAAGAACAGTCACGATTCACATTTATAGTCTGCTGATCTTGACCAGCCACGACACATCGTACATTGGTATGCTGATTTATATAGAAATATTTTTGCACTCGTATATAGTTATTTTCAGGTGAACATGTAAAAAACTCAAGCATGTTCAATGTCACATAACTGGACAAGGCAGCAAAGGAGTATGGGGCTGCCAACTACATGCAAATGAAAGCAAATATGACATACATATACACGAATAAATGTGTATATACATATGTGTATTTGTGCATATGCATATATGGGTGACAATGTATATGCAAGTCTAGTGATCAGACCAGTAAATATGGTCATGGCAGGTGATAACAACATGAATCATTAAGCCAGGTTCAGGCTCAAGCAATAAAATACACATGTACAAGGCCAAAAACACGAAGGTCAAAGAATAGCACATAAATAAATATATGGCCAACTAGCAACTCAATCACATAAACAAGCGGTGCACAAGTTCAAAACAAGTGCAAATGTACACATGTACATGTGCAGAGGCATAAGTAGCACAGTGAACAAAGAAGCTATACAAAACTCAACACAAAAGAATACAAGGCCAATTCAGTCAACAATCACAACATGGACAAAGGGTACATGGAAGGATATAGCAAGAATAAGCGATTATATGCACATGTCACGGCCATACAACAACAAAAATTCTACCAAGATACATGCAACATGACACACACACACACACACACATATATATATATATATATATATATATACACATACACACACACACACACATAAATGTATTATTTATACATGTATACAGATATGGCAACACCAAACATTGCAAACACACAAGAAGCCAGATCTTCCCAGGGAAGAAGCAAGCGTGAATTAGAATGCATAAGTATAATATGGATACATGGATACACACACATATACACATAAATATGTATATATGTGTATGTGTGAACAAGCAGCTTGGGTAAGCATTTTAATGTATGCACACAAGGTTTATAAAAAGACATCAAAGTCAGGATCAGGTGTACATGGCCCATAGTGGCATACAACTACACATCAGTGCTACAATATTGTACATATACAGTAGAAGCAAAGTATATGGCATAGTGAACATGGAGATGTGGCAAGCAAAAACAAATTCACACATACATGGTGCAACAAGACCATAGATGATGATGACAAGCAAAGACCAGTAATGATGCATGTGTACAAACCAGAAGGTGCTTATGAGCAAAAGAATGATAAGCAAAGAAACCTGGCTCAATGCAGCAAGGCCAAAGACAAGTGAACTCAAATAACTAAATACAAATGTGCAGCAGGAGCTAACACACAAGTATAGCTTGTCAAAGCATAAGACTCATAGCCACAAACTGGTGAACACACAAGCGTACAAATGCAAAGTGAAAACATGGACAATACCTAAGTTAAGAGAGGCAACCAACAAGCAGTTCAACTAAAGTGAAATCATGCAAGTACATGTGCACATCATCAACAAACAAGGCAGGTGAATACACTGAGACATGAGCATGGACACACATGTGTACGAGAAGCATGGCAAACATCATAAGTTAAAAGGAAGCATCACATGCACTAGCAGATCAACAAAGTAAGATGATCAACAACAAACATCAAAGATACAAGGGACAAGCACATAACACAACACACTCACATGTACACATAAGAATCATATATATATACATATATATATATATATGTATGTGTGTGTATGTACGTACGTATGAGTGTATGTGTTTGGATTAATTGCTAACACTATTTGCATCAGGATAATTGCATAGAAGTGTAAAATGGATTTATAGCAGACAATGGAGAAAACTTGCATCAATAAACAAGGCTCAGGACGACTGAACCGATGAAGATAAACATGCATAGTTTTAGGTATACAAACATAATGGCGCTCCAAAGAAAGTTTTTTCATGTTCAAATGGTTTTATTTAAAAAGGCATAATGTTTCTTTTATTTGAATGGTTCAAAATGGGAAAGGGTCGGTTTGTTTCTTGGAAAACATCACATGTTTCGGTCACCAAATCATGGTGAATTTTTGGCAAGAATCTATTCACGTTTTCAAATCTTTCCAGAATATCACAAGAGTAAAATTGGCAAGAACATTTCAAAATTTCCAGAAATCAAATGTGGTAAAATTCGCATGAGTTAAATCGGCATGGAGTAAATACTCCAAATACCAGGAAATATATTTGCCAACCAATTTCAACACTTTACATATAATTGCAAGAGAAATTTTGTGCATGAAAATCAAACAGTTGTTTCCATAAATCAATCAGGGACTCATTGCAATCATCGGTGAAATCAGAGAAATCAAAGGTTTTTGTAACGACACGCATTCTACGCATTGGAGAATCATAGAATGTTTATTTCATTAATATACAAAGTCGTATGGTCATGTAACTTTGGAAGATGACTATTGGGGTCATTTCTCATGTTCGTGATTTTTTCCGAATCTTAAATGACCATTTTGCCCCTAGAGGATATTGTTTCGCCTATAACTTTTGATTGGTAAGGAGGTCTGACCTGAAACCACTTCCATTGGATTTGGATGATGGTTTACCTTTCTGCAGAGTGGTCTCATTAATCAAACGTACTTACCATTTGAGAGATATGGATGAAATAAGGTTTGAAAGGTGAAAAACAACATAATTGGGCTTAGCCGAGTGATTAACAACTAAGCCCATAACTCATTTCGGGATTAGGGTAATGGGAAGGCTGATAGGGCTTGGGAGATCAGTCTTATTCATTTTTCCAGCAGCCATTTACCTCCCTCTAACACTAGCAATGGCCTCCAACTCCAAAATCACTTTTTAATCACTTTTTAGGCCAATCAACATCAAATCAAGGTGGAATGACATCAAATCAGAGTTAGGGCTGCTGTGTCGCATAGGAATTCGACCCAAATTAGTGGATTTTCAGAACTAAGATTTATTTGTGGCTAAAGTGAGTGATTAACATGTTTTTACACTAATTACAGCTAATAAGGGACAATTAGTGATAATTAGCTAAATTTGACTCAGAAAAATATGTAGAAATTCTTAAATATTATTTTTTGTTTGTGTTAGAAATTTGGGTTAATTTGGACATAATTTGCGAATCCTATAGTTAAAACATGCTTAAGGGGATTAAGAGGAAAAACATTGGTTTTGAGTATGTTTGATCCATATTAACAAGTTAAATTATTATTTTGGTGTTTATGATTGATCCTATATGTTATTAATGCTGTTTGGAATATGTTATGATCGTTTACCAAAGTTAGAATGGTCGAAAACGCCGTCGTGTGGCATAAATAGCTCAGTGGAGAAGTTGCAGGAAATAGTGCAGGACCCCCACTCGTGCTCCCCTCTATAACTCACAAACTGGCATTTAGAATGGAGCACCACGACCAAGGTGCGAGACTCAGGAGCCGGAAGGGGCATCACGACCCAAAGTGGATTCACGAACCGGGGGACCTCGAGCCAGTTGAAGAGTCACGAACCACCTCCACGAGTTGGACCAGATCAAGCTCCACTAACCAGTCATCACGAGCCGACCACGTGTCACGAGCGGGAGGGCATCACAAACCGCGAACTGGATTGGAGCACCACGAGACGCCACGAACGGGAGGTCACGGACCACCATGAGCCGATGACCTGGAGGAGACCAAAACCCGAGATGCAAACGTAGTCCAAATGGGAAGTTAGAACTCAAGACCCAGATGGGAACCAACGAGTTAACTTCATGAGTTGGACTTTGCTGCGGGACGTGTACAAAGGGGCTGTCGATATCTATAGCTTTAGTTCACCACTGAGAGACAGATTAGTGGCTATGGATCAGCGCAAAGGGATCATTACAACTCCCAAGGGAAAGTGATCGTAGCATGGATATGGATCAACGCAATGGGATCGTTAGAACTCCCAAGGGCAAGGTAATCGTAGCAAGAGATTAGTGGCTATGGACCAGCGCAATAGGGTCATTAAGACTCCAAGGGCAAAGTGGTCGTAGAAAAGGATTTGGTTGATCAAAGTGGTGGATATCATATGCTTTACGCATTGAGTGGGAGATGTGACGATGATTGCTATGTTTGATGTTTTCTATTACCATGCCATGCGCACTCCCATTTTACACTTTATGTTAGTGTTATCTTAGAGTATTGTACATCCTCTATTGTGCAAACTCTTTGGTTGCAAGTCCAGGTTCAGGTATGATCTACTTATACCTGTTATTGTTTACTTCGTTATAGTCTTGCTATAGCTCATACCAGACTTTTGTTTGACCTAGAGTTTTATGTCTCTTCTTATTACTCTAGGGGCTCCTAAACGAGAAGACTAGAGACATCTTAGGTGGTAATCATGAGTACCTGTCCGGAGACGAGCAGGAGGCTTTCACGTACTATTTACATATATTCTCCCTGTGTTGTTGCTGGCCACTACTTTGGACATTAATAGTGTACCTTTTCTATTATTGCTTTAGAGACAGTATTTTGAAGTTGTAATAATGGTTTGGATCATAAGCTGTATTTTGGATTCCGTTGCTATGATGGTTTAGTTTACAGCTTATCCACTATCTCGCCTATTTTATGTCAAGTTATGTTATTATTATATTTTATTCCATGCTCTGTGGGATATACTACAAGTTCTTTGGTGATTCATAGTTTCAAATCCATTTCCGTCGACGACCGTTCCGTGCTAGTCGGGCATTGGCACAACGCATTTTGAGGGAATGTCAACTGGTGCGGGGCGGGTTGTCACACTTGGTATCGGAGCCAGGTTGCGTAGTTAACATAGGGGAAGACGTCAGGGAGAGATAGTATACGTATATGAGAGCGCATATTTGTGATATTTTGGTTTTCAAAAAATATTATATATATATATATGTATACTATTAGTATATCTAAGGATGAAGTCGCACTGCATTGGCACCACTATGGAGATGGTTAATCGTTTTTCAGATTGAACTATGAGCCGATATACGAGGAGTATGGGTTCAGGGGCTAACAATGGAAATGTCCTTCATATGAGGATGATGTTTATTACCTTCATGAGGGAGATGCTTAGGGATGTTCAAGGAGCAGTTCCAAATGCTGCTAACGGTTGTAATGCAGTAGTGCAGGCACCTAGAGCTAATTTCGGCAAGCTTAATAAGTATTATACTAGTCTTGGTGGGAAGACGTTCCACGGAACGGAATCGGCTACAGATGTTTAAGACTGGCTTGATAGTTGTGAGCGCATCTTTGAGGATTTGGGGATCGAAGATACAATAAAGAGAAAGCTAGCATCCCATCAGCTTCAGGGACGGGCTATGAATTGGTGGAATGCTATTAAGGCAGCTACTCCTGAGGATCAAGTTACTTGGAATCAGTTTAAGACTCGCTTAAGTGAAAAGTTTATTCCAGCTTCTCAGAAACCAGAATTATTTAGAAAGTTTTTGGAGCTTAAGCAGAATGGTAGGGCAGACTTGGAATATATTGCTTATCGAAGTATGGATTATCTCTTATCGATATTTTCGAGAAGAAGAACGAGAAGTTCATAACTGGCTTGGATGAGTACTTGGGGGAAAGACTTATAAACCACATCTATGAGACTTTTGAATATGTTGTGGGGAAAGCATCGAAGTCAGAGAGCCTTTACCTCAAGTCAAAGACTGAGGTTGTTATTGCACCTGCAGGAGAGCCAAAACCACAAGCAAGCGGTGGAGGCAAGAATAATTCCCGAAATAAGAGGAAGCAAAATCAAACCAAGGATGGTCAAAAAAAGAGGGATAAGAAATGTATAGAGTGCTATAGTTGTGCCAAGAAGGGCTACTATGCCAAAGAATGTCGAGCAAAGCCAACGGAGAGGAAGTGCTTCAACTGCGGCTAAGTTGGACATCATAAGGATAAATGTCCACAACCTTCTAAAGAAAGCATATTGTGAAAGCATATGCTATCAATGCTCTTCCTTCTTCGTCGAATGCCCCAACTGCAGCGCAGAAGGGAAAGGGTGTCGTCATTCATGGTATGCTTTCTATTTCTGATGTTCCTGTTCGAGTGTTGTTTGATACCGGGGCTTCCCATTCCTTCATATCTAGTGATCTAGTATATAGGTTGGGATTGGAACCCGAGATTGTCGATAGACCTTTAGTTGTGATGAACCCGATTGGTGGTACGACTAGCCTTAGTATGATTAGTCGTAATTTGGTCCTATCGATTCATGGATGTATGTTTGCTTGTGATTGCTTTGTTTTGGGCTTTACTGGGTTTGGCATTATTTTGGGAGTCGATTGGCTCCAAAGGTATGGGGTGGCGGTAGACTGTAAAGGGTCTTCGGTGACCATTAAAGCAGATGATGGGCGGAGGTACTGTTTGGTTGCCTACCTCGTGATAGGGTGATGGCTAGTTTTCTAAATTCCCTAAACATTCTACATGATGAGTTGTCAAATGTGCCTATTTCTGACGAGTATTCGGACATCTTCAAGGAAGTGACTGGACTTCCATCACACCGAGAGTGAGTTTCGGATTGATTTAGTGAAAGATGCTAGACCTATAGTGATGCCTCTTCGTTATATGGCACCAAGGGAGCAGCAAGAGCTCGAGGGTGCAAGTAAGCGATCTTTTGAAGAAGGGATTTATCCGAAAAAGTGTTTCCGAGTGGGGAGCACAGTTGTATTTGCTATCAAGGCCGATGGTTCCCTTAGATTGTATGTAGACTACCGTGAGCTGAACAAGGTGACGAGGAAGAATAAGTATCCTCTTCTGAGGATAGACGATTTATTTCATCTGTTGAATGGAATGAGAGTATTCTCCCAGTTAGATCTCGCGGCATGATTTCATCAGCTCCAAGTAGCAGTTGAGAGCATACCTAAAACGATATTTCGGATGTCGTCTGGATTTTATGAATGGTTGGTCATGCCATTTGGGTTGACCAATGCACCAGCATATTTTGTGGATCTTATGAATAGAGTGTTCAGGGATCAATTAAATAAGTTTGTTCTTGTGTTCGTGGATGATATCTTGGTTTACTTGAGGAAAGAGGAAGAACACAAGGAACATTTGAGGATAGTGATGGAGGTGTTGAGGAAACACCAATTGAAAGCGAAATTTTCTAAGTGTCACTTCTGGAGGAGGGAAGTGAGGTGCTTGGGCCATGTTGTTTCCGAGAATGGTGTAGCCGTGGATCCTGCGAAAGTGGCTACGATACAAGATTGGTCTACGCCTAAGAATGCAATGGATGTGAGAAGTTTCTTGGGATTAGCTGGATATTATCGTAAGTTTATCCAAGTCTTCACCAAGATAGCGATACCTTTATCTTAGTTAACCAAGAAGAACCAAGCTTTCGCCTTGGACGAAAGGTGTGAGAACGCATTTAAGGTCTAAAGAAAAGTTGATGTGTGCACCAATGTTAATTATTCCTAAAGGTAATGAAGAGTTGACGGTATACACGGATGCATGTGGTACCGGACTAGGTGCTGTACTGATGCAAGGAGGTAGGGTTATAGCTTATGCTAGTCGGCAACTGAAACGACGTGAGAAAAGATATCCTACCCATCATTTGGAATTGGCAGCGATTGTGTTCGCATTGAGGATGTGGAGACATTATCTCTTGGGAGAAAGATTCGAGTTGTTTACCGATCATAAGTCATTAACGTATCTTTTCTCTTATAAGGATTTAAACCTTCGTCAGCAGAGATGGTTAGAGTTCTTGGCTTCCTATGATTTCAGTATTGCATACACGTTTGGGAGGGGCAATGTGGTAGCTGATGCATTGAGTAGGAGACATGCCAGTTTGGCGGCTATATTTCTAGAATGGAAGCAACTAGAGTATACCGCGGGATATGATTTCAGACCAAAAGTGTGAATTGGATCCAGATATGTTAGCGAGTTTGACGATCAGACCCACTTTGATTGAATGGATTGGTTATAGTCAGAGGGATGATCCTAATCTATTGGAAATCACTGCCAAGATAGAGATGGTTATCGATGATAATGAGACAAACAAGTACAAACTTGATCGAGAAGGATGGCTTTGAAAGAATGGGAGACTAGTTGTACCCAATGCTAATGGATTGAGAGATGAAGTGCTTAGAGAATGTCATCACTCAAAAATGACTATACATCCCGGTAGTAACAAAATATATCTAGACATGAAGCAGACCTACAACAGGGAAGGGATGAAGAGAGACGTTAGGAAGTTTATATCCAAGTGCATGAATTGCCAGTTAGTTAAAGCCGAGCGAAAGAAGCCAAGTGGTTTGTTACAACCACTGGAAATTTTCGAATGTAAATGAGAACAAGTCTCAATGGATTTTATAGATGCTTTACCAAGGACTAGATCATGTCATGATAGCATTTGGGTGATTGTGGATCGATTGACCAAAAGTGCAAGGTTTATACTGGTCAAGTCGAATAAAACGACAATTAAGTTAGCAGAACTGTATATGAAGTGGGTAGTAAGATTTCATGGAGTACCCAAAGGTATCGTGAGTGACCGAGATCCATTATTTACTAGTGGGTTTTGGAAGAGCTTACAAGAGGCTTTAGAGTCAGAATTACATCTCAGTACCGCATACCATCCTGAAACTGACGGTCAAACAGAGACGGTGAATCATGTACTAGAGGATCTTTTGAGAGCCTGCATATTGGATTTTGGTGGATCATGGGATGACCATTTGCATCTAGTTGAGTTCGCATATAATAATAGTTATCAGTCCAACATTGGCATGGCTCCATTTGAAGCCTTATACAGAAGACCGTGCAACTCACCATCATGTTGGTTAGAAACCGGTGAGAAATTTGTACTTCAGGCTAGATATAATAAGAGAAACTTCGTATAAGATTAAGGTTATTCAACAACGAATGAAGGCGGCCTAAGATAGGCAGAAGAGTTAGGCTGATAAAAGGCGATGGGATTTGAAATTCTCTGTTTGCGACTTGGTATTCGTCAAGATTTATATGTTAAAGAGTGTGATTCAGTTTGGTAGAAGAGGCAAATTAGCACCAAGGTTTGTTGGTCCATTCCCAGTTCCCGAGCAAGTTGGGAATTTAGCGTATAAAGTTGGGTTACCATACAAGATGGCAGGAGTTGACGACGTATTTCATGTTTCCCAGTTAAGGAAATTCGTGCACGATTTTGAAATGACTATTTCACCAAATCAATTGGATGATATCGAGATAGAATCTGAGGTAGTTGGGAGTCATAGGATGAATCTATTGTCAGAACGATACGAAACAACTTCGTAGGAAGACGGTGAAATTAGTCAAGGTCTAGTGGGGCGATAATGAGAATGACCGTACTTGGGAAGCATAGGAGAACATAAGGAAGTTGCATCAAGAACTCTTTGCCTAGTAAGGTTCTAATAGCAATATAGTTATTCTGCATGCTAAGATAGGTTTGTTGTATTTGTCATGTATGTTTGATTGATTGTAAATGGTTAATAGGCATGCGGGACCTTTTGGTTGTTTTCTTTATTAAGGAATTTTGGGGGGCAAAATTTCTTAAGGGAGGGGAGTGTAACGACCCGCATTCTATGCATCAGAGAATCGTAGAATATTTATTTCATTCACATACGAAGTCGTATGGTCGTATGACTTTGGGAGACGACTATTGGGGTCACTTCCCACGTTCATCATTTTTGCCAAATTTTAGATGACCGTTTTCCCCTAGCGAATCTTGTTTCGCCTGTAACTTTTGATTGGTAAGGAATTTTGACCATAAACCATGTCCATTGGATTTGGATGATGGTTTACCTTTCCTTAGAGTGGTCACAATAATCAAACGAGATATGGCTGAAATATGGTTTGGAAGGTGAAAAGCAAAATAATTGGGCTTAACCGGGTGATTAGCAACTAAGCCCATAACACATTTTGGGATTAGGGTTATGGGAAGGCTGATAGGGTTTGGAAGATAAGTTTTATTCATTTTTCCGGCCACCATTTACCTCTCTCTAACCCTAGTAATGGCCCCCAACTCCCAGATCACCTTTTAATCATTTTCTAATCACATAATAGCCAAAATCAGCATCAAATCAAGGCATATTGGCATCAAATCAGAGTTAGGGCTGCTGTGTTGCATAGTAATTCGACCCAAATCAGTGGAGTTTCGGATTTAAGATTTTATTTGTTGCTAAGGTGAGTGACTAGCATGTTTTTACACTAGTTATGACTAATTAGGGGTGATTAGTGATAATTAGCAAAATTATGACTCAGTAAAATATGGAAAAATATGTAGAAATTCTTAATATTATTTTATGTCTCTGTTAGAGATTTGGGTTAATTTGCACATATTTTTCTAATCCTATAGTTAAAACATGCTTAAGGGGATTAATTGGAAAAAAACATGGGTTTTGAGTATGTTTGATCCATATTAACAAGTTAAATTGTTGTTTTGGTGTTTAACGTTGATCCTATATGTTATTACTACTATTTGGAATATTTCATGATTGTTTAGCAAAGTTAGAATGGTCTAGAACGCCTTCGTGTGGCGTAAATAGCTCGCTGGAAAAGTTGCAGGAAATAGTGCAGGACCCCCACTCGTGCTCCCCTCTATAACTCACGAACCGGCATTCACGAATGAAGCACCATGACCCAGATGCGAGACTCACGAGCCGGAAGGGGAATCACGACCCGAAGTGGATTCATGAACCGGGGGACCTCGAGCTAGTTGAAGAATCACGAACCACCTCCACGAGCCGGACCAGATCAAGCTCCTCGAACCGGTCATCACGACCCGACCACGTGTCAGGAGCTGGAGGGCTGCACAAACCGCGAACCGGTTCGGAGCACCACGAGCCGCCACGAATGGGAGGTCACGGACCACCACGAGTCGATAACCAGGAGGAGACAAAAATACGAGATGCAAAGGTAGTCCAAATGGGAAGTTAGAACTCAAGGCCCAGATGGGAACCAACAAGTTAACTTCATGAGTTGGACTTTGCTGCGGGACGTGTGCAAAGGGCTATCGATATCTACAGCTTTAGTTCACCACTGAGAGACGTATTAGTGGCTATGGATCAACGCAATGGGATCATTATGACTCCCAAGGGCAAGTGATCGTAGCATGGCTATGGATCAGCGCAATGACATCTTTAGATCTCCCAAGGGAAAGGTGACTGTAGCAAGGGATTATTGGCTATGGACCAGCGCAATGGGGTCATTAAGACCCCAAGGGAAAAGTGGTCATAGAAAAGGATTTGGGTGATTAAAGTGGTGGATATTGTATGCTTTACGCACTGAGTGAGAGATGTGAGGATGATTACTATGTTTGATGTTTGCTATCACCATGCCATGCACAATCCCATTTTACACTTTATGTTAGTGTTACCTTAGAGTATTGTACATCTTGTTGTGCTAACTCTTTGGTTGTAGGTCCAGGTTCAGGTTCACGTATGATTTACTTATACCTGTTATTGTTTACTCCGTTATAGTCTTGCTATCGCTCATACAAGACTTTTGTCTAACCCAGAGTTTTATGTCTCTTCTTATTACTCTGGGTGCTCCTAAACGAGCAAACTAGAGACTGGTTAGGTGGTATGCATGACCAGCTGTCCGGAGACGAGCAGGTGGCTTCCACGTACTATTTACATATATTTTCCCTATGTTGTTGTTGGTCACTACTTTGGG
Organism: Allium sativum; assembly: GCA_030737875.1. Lineage (NCBI taxonomy): Eukaryota > Viridiplantae > Streptophyta > Magnoliopsida > Asparagales > Amaryllidaceae > Allium > Allium sativum. The sequence goes on from CM060913.1 coordinate 45,190,028, forward strand.
CACTAGTAGTGTACCTTTTCTATTTTTGCTTTAGAGACAGTATTTTGAAGTTGTAATACTGGTTTGGATCATAAGTTGTATTTTGGATTCTGCTGCTATGATGGTTTAATTTTCAGCTTATGTACTGTCTCGCCTATTTTATGTCAAGTTACGTTATTATTATATTTTGTTCCATGCACTGTTAGATATACTACAGGTTCTTTGGTGATTCATAGTTTTAAATCCATTTTCCTTTGACGACCGTCCCGTGCTAGTCAGGCATTGGCACAACGCATTTCGAGGAAATATCGGTTGGTGCGGGGCGGGCCGTCACAGGTTTTAAACCCTATAAATAGATCACCAATTCATCATAGACATATTATCGAAAACCACCAGCAATTCATTCAGGCATCGAGAAAAACAAATCAGAAATATTCACATCGGTTTTTCGATCATCTGGAAAAGCCAAACCCCCCACCAGAGAACAACAATCAATCGAAGCCATCAAGAGAAGCAATTACATTGAGGAGCAAGCAAATTTTTAAGTGTCATAGCATAAGGGACCGACCATATTTTATTAGATTTAAAAAAGGGGTTTTTGTTTTCTATTTGTTTTAAAGTTGCTTCTTTCTTTTGTAAACGATCCGTAGTTTTTTCTAGTTTCTGTAACTATGTTTTAGCTACAGGGTTGTAATTAGAAAAAAAATCTAATCTTGGGGTTGAAGAACAATAAAGGGTTTTGAGCATAGGATTAGAACAATCGTGAGGGATCACGAGTGTACAGGTGTTGTAAGCGAGATATTGTTTTAATACTTAGTAAGAAACATTGGGGAAGGCAGTAGTAGGCAGAGGTTTGCCAAAGCCGGGTAAATTCTATGTCGTTTATTTTCTATGCTTATTTATTATGATGTGATCTATGTTGTGATAATTTTTATATTCCAAAGAACCACAATAAACCATATTCACCGCCTCCTCTAGGATTAATTTAGATCCTACAGATTTCCTCATGAGAAAGCCTCTTGACTTCCTTTAACTTAAGCGTTATTAATCTTCTTCCTAGCCATTAACAATCCTTAGAAATCCATAATTCAGTCAAATTGACCCCCTTCCTGGTGCGCCAAAATTGTTAGCGATAAATCTGGTCACTAAAACCCTACAAAAATCATAGGGGTCGCTTGATTGCCAGTCTTCCTCTATGCTCAAGCCGACGTCGTGAAGCAGTAAAGAACATATGAAATTTATAATAGTTTGACAATGTGTCTACATCTGTTGTGACGTAATCTCTTATTTATACTATTTTATTAAAATGTAGTCATGGTTGATCACATGAATGTAGATAAAAGATTTTGAGTAGTTGATTTGACATAGCTACAATGTTGAAGACAGAAAAAATATCTTTTCTGCTTGCTATGATCTCCTATTTATAGTTGCAGTTTAACTGGGATTGACCTAAAACTCTAGAGAGAAACAAGGATAATGGAGTAGACTAAGTTGATGGAGTGTGGGCCGAATTTCCTATGATCCATGTTTTAGATCAGTATCGATTCGGGGGTTCGGATTGAACTGATCTAGGATAAACATGGACTAATCCAACCCTAATCAACCCCTTGTCAATTTTCTCAAGTTCCTTTACATCGATCCAATGCTAGATTCATCCATGCCTTTCCAAAGTGATCCATGACATTCTAAAATGTTTTATGCCGACTCTATGTCTTAAAGTCATCTCGATCCCTATAATTGTGCACATTCCAATTTGATCTGGGATATAATGTTAGGCCGATCTGAATTCTAAGACCATTTAGTTCCTTGTTTTTGTTGAGTATATGATTTTTGTTTAATGATAAAAAACATATATGTTATTATATGAATGTGTTTATAACTGTACTATTTTTTTTTTGAAATTAGGTGCACTTTATTGATAGCTAGAAAACCAAATTACATTTGTAATACATACAAATAACCAACCAAAACTGGGAAAAGAAAACAGACTAAATCGAGGGCAAGCCAAACAGGTCCACATCCAACCTACAAATTCAAATCCTCTCTTCAATACTCTATCCTGTATCTTTCAACTCTACGCCCCATCGCTCCAGAAGGCTAAGGTTTGAAGGCGATCTTGTAGTCGTGCTTCCGTTGCTATTTACCAAATAGAATAATTCTCGTTCTATACGTAACGGCTTCACAGACCTAGGTGTTGATCTATTGGAGAAAACTCTAGCATTTCTCTCCTTCCATAAGAAATAAGTTGTTGTTGTAAAAGCCCCAAATGCTTGATCTTGGATTTGATCTTTTTGACTAAAGTTGGCTAACAAGTACTTCGCTTCTTCTTCATAACTGGACATATTGTTAGGATTTAGATTCAACTTTAGTTTTAGCGATCCGCAAATGTAAGCTGAATATTCACACTCGAAGAAAAGATGTTGTGTAGTCTCTTCATGAAGATTGCATAATGAACATAAGGTGTTTGTTACAATTCCATATCGAAAAAGTCTGGACTTAGTATTTAACCGATCCGGAGCCGCGAGGTAGGAAATAAAGGACATATGCTTGCTACATTTAGAATGCCATATAACTTTATATATTGAATTCACATCACCTCTATCTCTGATTTTATCCCATGCTCAATGAAATGAAAACTCACCGCTATCACACCATTCATATTTGTCTTCTTGTTGTTCAGGGATGATAGAGATAGTGTCAAATTCTGAGAGCACTTGCCTTGTAGCAGGATGGATGGAAGGCATTAAACTGAAGTGTCTAATAATCGAGCTAACAGTCTCATGTTGACGTCTAAGCGCTTGAAATCTGTGAAAACACAAAAGAGATACAAGGCACTTCCAATCGATCCACGACTCGAACCAGAGAGAGGTATGCATACCATCAGCTATTACTTTATTAAAAAACTGCTTTGATGATGTTCGTAATCTCAGTAAAACTTTCCATGTTATAGAAGTGTTGTTATCAATATGCATATTCCAAAATTCTTTATTATGACAATATCGCCTACGTAACCATCTACTCCATAGATTAGTTTTGGACAGATAATTCCACATAAGTTTTATACTAGCATCCTTCTTCAAATCAGTTAGTAACTTGAGACCAACCCCCCCCCCCCCTTTCATTTTTCGGTCTACATAACAAACGCCAAGCCACTTTATGTTTTGTATCACCCCATAAAAAATCCACACAAATTGCTTGTAATCTATCAAGAGTGAACTCAGGGATTTGATATACAAAGATCCAATAAAGAGTAGTAGGTGTGATAACAGAATTTATCAATTCAGCCCGTCCTGCTAAGCTCAAAGATTTTGATTGCCATGCCTCTATTTTACTTTGCACACGATGAATGAAAGAATTGCATTCGGAGTAGTGAAGACAATATGTAGAAACAGGAACCCCTAAATATTTTATAGGCAAATGACCACCTGAAAAGCTAACAACTCTGAAATCTGAACTGTACATCGACTTGCCAAGCTAAAGAATATTTTTGTCTTCTCGGCATTCACATTTAGACCTGCAAACACACTTAGCTTTTGAAAAATAAGTTGAAGAGTGGTAGCATTAGTTAATATTGACTTGCCAAATACCATCAAATCGTCGGCGTATAACAAATGGGTAATAGTGGGCTCGAAATTAAATACTGGAGTAAATAGATTTGTAGCAACAGCCTCATCCATTAAATAAGAGAAACATTGCATGGACATTGCGAATAAATATGGCGATAATGGATCACCTTGTCGAAGTCCATGATTGGAAGGTATATAACCCTTAGGGACCCCTTGAAACAGGTTTGAAAAACTGGGTGTAGAAATACACTCGTAAATTACTTTCACAAAATGAACAGGGAAACCCATAGTGGACAATATATAACAAAGAAATTCCATGTCAACCATATCGCACGCCTTCTGCAAATCCACCTTAACACAGAATTTAGAAACCCCCTTATTTTAAAATCACATTGGAGTTCATGTGCCAATAATATGTTGTCACCTACATTTCTTCCTGGAATAAAGGCGCATTGGTTTTTTTAGAAATAAGATGGCTCAAAAATGGTTTTATACGATTACACACGATTTTAGAGACGATCTTATTGTAAACGTTACAGCAGGATATTAGTTTGTAGTGTGTTATGTTGGCAGGTTTATCAATTTTGGGAATTAAGGTAATAAAAGTATGGTAATTCCGCTCAGCAATCTAGCAGAAATAAAGATGTCATTCATAGCTTCTAATAATCCGTGCTTTAAATCCTCCCAATGCAATTTATAAAACTTAGAATTCATACCGTCGGGACCCGGACTCGAGTTGTCATGTATTGAGAAAACTGCCTTGCGAACCTCTGCCATAGAAATTTGCTGCTGTAAGAATTCCTGACCTGCTGTATTAATAGATGTTGGTACCTAAAATTCTTGGAAACTCCAGTTCACCTCACCATTGAAAAGGGAGTAATAATACTCAAGAGATTGATGCTCAATATCTAAATCCTTGTATAGCAACCTACCATCGTCAGTAAGAAAAGCCCGAATATTATTACGAAATTGCCTTGAAGTCATCTTAGCATAGAAGAATTTAGAGTTAGCGTCCCCTTCTTGCAACCACGCAACCTTTGCTTTTTGTTTCAGAACCTAAAAATTAGCACGTTGATGTCTAAGTAAATGCTATTTAGCTTCTAAATTAATTCATACAAATGCAAATCTTCTCGATCGTTATCTACTACAACCTCCAGAGCGCTAAAATTTTCTTCAACCTGATGTGAGTAAGAATCCTATCGAACTCTGTGTTTATTCCATGCTTTAAGCTCCTGTTTGCATGCAGTAAATTAACACAAAAATTTATAACTTGGAAACCCCCATGTGGACGCTAGTAGCCCCTTAGCAATGCAGTAGTCATAACCATCTAAATGTCGCCAATCATTACAATATTTGAATGGGAACCCTTTCCTCTGAACTGTAGAAATATGCTCCAAAACCAAAGGATTGTGATCACTAGTCATTTGCGAGAGTGACAAAGCATTGAGGTTCATGAATTTGTGAAGAAAAGAATTATTTCCTAAAATTTTATCAATATGTGTAGTTATGCCTTTTCGTCGCCACGTAAAATTAAATCCAATAGGCTTGATTTCCTGAAGAGAAAGCATTAAGCAGTTTTGAAAATCTCTTATTTGCTGGAAAGGAATGGGTAAACCACCTTTTTTATCCATAGGAGATAAAGCGTTATTATAGTCACCCATAAGAAGCCACGCATCATTAATGTATCGAGACTGCTCAAATATGTCATGCCATAAAGCCTTCCTTTCACTAAAACTGTTGCTACCATATATAACTGTGAAAAATATATGTAAACCTCCAGTATTTTGTAAGTCCGCAGTAATATGTTGAGGCGATGTAGAGGTCACATGTATCGTCCAAACTGAAGCATCCTATAGAAGAAAAATTCTCCCGGTACGTATAGTAGAATTATTAGTTAAATACGACCATTGCGAAGGCAACTTCATGCAGAAATGATGTAAATTATTTACTCTCAACTTCATTTCCACTAGACCAACCACAGTTGGCTTACATTTTGTCAGAAGATTCAGAACATCATTCATTCGAGTAGATGTGCTCAATCCTCTGACATTCCACGTTAGAAATGTCATTTTATAGAGGATGAACTCCTCGTTTGCCTTTTAAGAGGAGTTGTTTTTGCTACTGATTTCCCATTATTCAAATATGCTGTGTTTTTTGTTATAAAGTTTGACACGTCAACATTTATTTCAGGCTCCACAACCTCATCAATCGCTTATGCAACCTGTTGAATGACATTCTGGTGGAGATCGTCAGGAAACTCCGGATCCAAGAATGCTAAATCATCATATGAAGAGTTATTTGCATCTACAACCCCATCTAGTGCTCCTGAAGTGGAAGGCTGATCTAGTGTTTTTGAAGTAGAAGGTTGTTCTGTAGTCTTCCTTACCCATTGTGGTTTCACATTGAGTCCATGTATTGATGTCCTATGCCCAAAAATATTGCATTTTGTACATTTAAAAGGGACATATTTGTATTCCACGTACACATCATGTTTGCATCCATTTGGCAATAAAACTGGAATTACTGACTTGAACTCCGAATTAACTCCAACTGCAACTTGTACTCGATCATACTTTATGTATTTCTTTTCCGTAGTATTGTGATCAATGGACAAAGGTACACCAATGAAACTTGTAATAATTTGAAGTGCTTCCAACGTCCACATTTCCATCTTCAGATTGGAAAGACGAACCCAAATCTGAATCTCTGTCGCATTAAATTTGGAAAAGTCAAAGTCTGGAGTCCATTCATCTATTAGTAACAATTTGCCAAAATATGAGTAAGTTTTAGAAGTCATTATTTTCTCAAAGTCATCTCTGTTAGTAAATTGCACTGCAAAAGAATAGTTTGGGGACATATGAACATTGAATTCACCAGAAGGTTTCCAAACACAAGAAATATATTCTTGTAATTTGTCGAAGGATATTTTGAAGTCGACTGGATACAAAACAATAGTATTAGTCCATATTTCTTCCGACTTCTGGATGATATCTGCAAGAAGAACCACGAAATCAGACTACAGCTTAACAAACTTCAGGGTTCGAGTAGCAGAATACCTGTGTAACACCCCGCCTCCGCTAGGGTCACTCGCAAAGGAATGCACTAGCTTTAGAGGGGCATTATTGGTAAACATGCACAGAAATATCACAAGACAGAACATATATAAATAAATAGCGGAAGAAAAATCAAACTTTCATAAACATGAATACATAAGGTCTAAAGCCTTTTACATCAGAGTACATCAAAACCTGTCTTGCAGTAGTAAAGAAGCATAAAGACTTTTTAATAAATTATTCCCCAAGTAAAACCGTAAAGTAGCCATAGCCAAGAGAAGTCCAAGCCATCCATGATGACCTTCAAGCAGAAGAAGTCCAAACTAAACAGCATTGTTTCCTCCCTGAAACCTGGGGGGGAAACGGAAGAAAAGAGGCGAAACAAAATGGGTCAGTCAAAAAGACTGAGTAAGTCCTATCTACTTCCAGTATAAAAACAGGTAAAGGTAACATGACATGCATAAACTGAAAGTAAACATAAGGATAACTACAAGATAGATAAACCAGGGTAGCCGGTTGAACTACTGCGGCAAGGTAAACTAAGGTATCATGATAAACTACGGTGTTATGATAAATCAAGGTATCACATCGTTAGATTTCTATCGAGTACATTATCCCAAGGTATCTACCCCGTCTAACATCCCACGGTATCTATTATGTATATTCTTCCTAGTTCTAACATGTATATTTGCTCTGCACCTCTCGTACTAGTATCCCTACCCGCGTCATGTGTTAACCATGAACGTCCCTTGCTCAAAGTCGTGTAATGGTCCATGTCAACCTAATATATCACATATATAGGTTACTCAAATCATATGTTTCTTTCCATGTATATAAGTTCAGTCCTTTGCCGTACCTCGTACGGGCTTCCTCATGTCGTATTATCCTTGAAGTCGTTTGGACTGTCACCCTTGTTCTAGCTAGGCTCTTCCATATGAATCATCGTTTGAACTACTAGGACTTACGCCACCTAGCACCACTAGGGATTACGCTTACCTATTGCACGCTTTCGTATTTCGGTTTGGGTTAAACCACCTAGGCCACTAGGGATTACGCTAACCCTCAACCGCGCCCCTTTTTCCCACGCATTCATCGTGAATCGTTTTTCTATAACTGTATGCACATGTATCACATCGTGCCATCCGAGTCCTGTCACAGGGCAAAACAAGAAATACAGGACTCGGTCGGGAGCTTTAGATTTATCTGCCGATGCAGATACTAAGGTCTGCTTTTCTACACGTGGCTATGGTCCCACGAGACCCCTCCCTCAACTAGTGAAAGGCAACACAAGAGAAAATCTTGCATGAGAACTACACTCCGGCCAGCCCACATCCTACGGCCTACCTCACCCATAATTAGATAGCAATTATGGTCTGTTGGGTGTTCCCTGCCTTTCCGTACGTACACGCTTGACTCAAGATGGTAGATGATCGACGAACTTGCTATCTCGGGCACCTTATGTATTCGTCGACTCACTGCTATCCACCCCAGTCTTTAGGTCGCTCGCATAGCAACCAAGGCATATTCTTGGTTCTTCTACCGCAGACCTCAACCTCTCGTGAGCCTAGTATAATGACCTGGCAGCTCACAGAGGGATCCCAAGAATATCCTCACGTTCCCCGAGGCCGCTGCTTCGTTACCCAGTTCGTTGGAGCCTTTATCTAAATCAGATAGCCTGCTCCTACACGCATACTTAAACGTTGACCTAACGTATCGGGTTACTAATCTATCTAAGAAATGGTCCAAATTTCCTTGACTAAGAATTATTACTTAGTTTCCCTTAACTAAGGTTTACCACTTAGCCTTATTTCCATAATCCTTGTTAACTATGGTTATTTACCTAATCCTCCGAATTAGGGTTTATCTAATGGGTTAAGTGTCACTTAAGTTCATAACTTAGCCCGTCTACAAACCATGTCAAAATTGGCTAAGTATCCAAGTCCAAGACTTAACCCTACAAACCATGTGTCAAGTTGGTTAAGTATATCAAGCAATCCATGACTTAACCTTGTCTAATTATCATTTTAGATTGGTTAAGTATACATTAATTTGACCCTATCAAATTACCGAGTCAAATCGGTCAAGCGTATTCGAAGCGATTCGTGACTTAGCCTTATCATGTTTTCACGTTAGATTGGTTAAGTATAGGTTAACTTAACCTCATCAAATTAACAAGTTAGATTGGTTAAGTATAGGCCACTTAACCTCACCAAACCATCGTGTTAAATTAGTTAAGTGTTTAACTTAACCCCATCCGATTACCATGTTTAGATTAGTTAAGCCTAATCTTAACCCCATCCATTAACTGTATTATACGGTTAAGTGTCATTAAGAAAATTTACTTAACCTTATCACGTTATCGTGTTGGATTAGTTAAGTGTTGGTTAACTTAATCCCGTCCACTAGTCGTATAAAAATGGTCAAGTGTCATTAGGCAAATCAAGTTACTTAACCCACCCAAGCTTATCATGTTTTGTTAAGTATCATTAGCCTAATCAAATTACTTAACCCATTTGTCCATATCATATTTGGTTAAGCCTCATTAATCAATTTAACTTAACCCTATTATGTGGCATTAATTTAATTAATGCACCCTCAACCTCTCACATTAGACCTTGTTGTGGTTACTAGTTAAGCCGGGCGGGTCCGGGTAGGTTTACACCACAACCTAGTCTAACCTCGGGTCTTAATCGCGACATGACCAACTTCTCACATTGGGTCCTATTGTTTGCAACTACTAGTTAGGCCGGTCGGTTCCGGGTAGTTTTACGTTGCAAACTCAACCCAACCTCGAGTTGGCCACAGTTATATTATCTAAGTTCATCATGTTTCCAAAACATGTTACAAGTTTTCAAGCATTTGGGTAGACCTAACTTAATAGGTAAATTCCCAAAGGGTAGACCTAACTTAATAGGTAAATTCCCAAGCTCATGTTTTTATGCATACTTACATGCCAACCTCCATGTTATCTTTCAAGTCATATTTTCAAGTATAAACACATGTCATATTCAAGTTAAGATTTTGCGACATGTTCATGTTTATCTAACTACCCAAATCGTGTTTTCCCAACGCAAGCAAAGCAAGTCAACATAGTAAGGGTACTATGTCACATATTGGTCTCAAAACATGCATGATGCCAAAAAGCGCTTGGCTTCCACATGCATAACATCATAATTGGCCATAAACATGCATAGTGTCATAAGGTAATTTGGCCACAAACATGCATATTATCAAAAAGGGTTTGGCCATAAACATGCACAACTAAAAAGAGGGGATTGGCCACGAACATGCATAATCTCATAAAGGAATTGGCCACAAACTTGCATGTTAGCATAAGGGTTTTGGGTTCATAAACATGCATAAGCCCCAAAATCTTGTCTTAGCCAATGTTTCACAAGTAAAGTGGTTCCTAAAGGTTCATGCTAACATTTCATGCATAAAGATCCAAACTTGCAAGTTAAACTAGGTTATTCATAGCATGAGAGGCATGATTAAGTCACTCACATGGCCTAAAGTCATAAACATGAACACAAGAGGCAACGTAAGGTTCATATAGGTTCGCATAATCATGTTTAGCCTCATTTTATCCCATGTCAACATTAAAAATACCGTTTTGATCCAAAAGTAGCTAGAACTTACCTAGTATGGCAAGAGGACTAGGAGCATGAATCGTTTTGGCGAAGAAAGGTGGCTCCTTTGATGAAGATCCATCATGAAACTCGCATAGCAACGTTGATTTGGCCTCTATTTGGTGTAGCAAGCTTGCACCTTTTGATTTGAACCCGATTTGAATGCATAGGCTCTAGGGATTGGAGATGGAGGCCATGATCAAGATTGATTTTGGCAGCACTTAGTTGCTAGGTTTGATTTTTAGGGATTTAGGTTAGGTTTAGGGTCTTTTTATGGAGATTAGGATAGTTTTAGGCCCTAGGATTAGATCTAGGATTAATCTAGGCCACAGAAATCGTCACAGGCCCATCAGACCAGACCAAGACTGCATCCAGGTGCACCAGGCCACAAAACACGGAGTTGTGTTTTTGGACCCAGTCGACACCCAAGTCGACAGCCCTGTCGACTTGGGGTCCAGGGGTGTCGACAGCCCTGTCGACTCCCCTGTCGACATGGGCTTTGGCGGGAAAATTCCCGCCTACCCCAAAACTTGAACTTCCTAGGTGATTTTCAAACTTGAAAACCCTGAAAACTTTGACGGATCATAACTTGGTCATACGGACTCCGATTCTCGAAAACTCGGACTCAATTTCGCGTATTTTTCCGAGACGAACGCAATGGAATAGCCTGTTTCACTTGATTCAGAATTTAAAATTAAATTCTGCCTTGATTCTCGTTTTAACATGTTATCGAAAAATACGGGTTGTTACATTCTCCCCACCTTTTAGGATTTCGTCCCCGAAATCTCCAAGTTAGGAAGAACATATCCTACCATCCATCATCCATCTACTCAAACCATCATCCACAAGCAACCATTGTCCTTAGACGACTCCTAATGCTTTATGAATGTATGCAAAACGTGTGTGTACATGTTCCTTAGCTAATGCTAATGCTAATGATCAGGCCTGAAAAATATTTTGAATGCAAAAATATGTTTAGTGCTATGAATCCATCATGTATGCAAATAGTCCTAGCCATATACACTATATGCGTGCACAAACATTCAACCATATGCAACATCCGCATGATAACTCATTCAATTTCATCCATAAACAAGTATAAATACTCGTGCATATGCAATATGAAATGTGACCGAGTCGAGCTAATATCTAATGTAAATTCGCGCATCCACGAGCAACCACTTGCAACCATTTGCAACCATATCAACCATAACATGTTTCAAATACATGTTTACATCCATAGGGTTCTACCTAAGATTCCTTGAAACAGGGTCAAGAAGATAAACAAGACAAACTCCTTACGGGGTTTGTAACAGAAAATAGGACCGAGAGGATGTCCACAAAAGACAGCCTACAAGTAAGCTCTACAGAAAACAGGGATCAAGGATATACTCCCAAAAAGAGATATCATGCGCGCATCTAGTCTTCATCCTTCTGAGTCGCATTTTCTTGAGCTTAGTTCCATCGTGCCTTGACCGTCCTTTAACTTTACGATTTCGCAGCTTCTTATTTCCTGTTTCCATAACATGAGTTGGAACTCATTTCCTCGTCGCCTCTCGTTCCACTTGCACTTATTCTCCTTCTAGAATACTTGGCGCAAACAGGACTGCGTACACATTATTCCATGCGAGCCCTCAAAATTCACTAGTGAATCCTGGACCTTGTACCATAAGGTATTCCACGTAGAAAAACTTTCTCTTGAAAGTGAACAAGTTACCGTGCGCACTTACTAGGGTAATTCCCATAACCCATACATAATCGAAGTAAACCATCCGTCTTATTGGCGAACCCCATTCGATCGGGTTTCTAATTTCCAACAAAGGCATCAAGGGATTCTAAGTAACTAATCATGACAGAACCCAAAAGGTTACGCGATACTTCGAGGGTATTGCCAAAGCAAGCCAAGAGTCTAACTACCCTCCTTCTAAAACCGAGAGTGGCACCCCTTACTGGATAACCACTTCATCCCTAGAATCCATCTATAACTTATAAACATAAGCATTATTTCCAAGCTCAACACTTGATATAGACATTCTCAAATCCAAACAAGCCATGAGTAAATGGACCGATCTTCCAATAGGACTTGAGACAAAAACGGGATCCTCTACTATGCTAGTACTAAGGTGCAGAGACTCAACTATCGAAGCGGACTTAAAAGATGCGGTGATCAAAACAAAGTCCCGACAGGATGATAGAGAAGAAAAGCTAAACCTTTAACAAGATCGTTACCCTCCTTCTGAGGTACCCTAGAAATGAGAGCATACTATTGCCCTCCGAATGATCTTATCCTTGTCCCATGATACTTAACTATCAGCCCCGTTTCACTATGCCAAAGGTACCCTCTCGTCATGGGTTTCATTGTTCATCTTTCTCCCTCCTTTGAGGACTAAGCCATACCAACACGTTGCTCACCCATAAGCTCATATCCTTTATCCTCTTTCTCACTATCCTTTCTTGTATAACTCTGCAATGGTCTCTCGAGAACCACCTCCATCGTACGGGAAACACTTACGCAGCTAGAAAGACTAGTCGCAGTCAAAACCACTGTGACTACAGATGGAGGAAAGAAAGGAAAAGAGATTCAATCAAGGAAACAAGGATAATGCTAATGGCCTTTGGGGAATAGCCTTTTTCTTTTTAGAAGAAAATTTTCTTGAAAAATGCTTCTTTGTAAACGGTTTTTCAAATAATTTTCAGAAGGTCTTTAAAAACTTTTGCCCAGTCTGGTAACCTTCTGCTCTGATACCAAATGTAACACCCCGCCCCGCTAGGGTCACTCGCAAAGGAATGCACTAGCTTTAGAGGGGCATTATTGGTAAACATGCACAGAAATATCACAAGACAGAACATATATAAATAAATAGCGGAAGAAAAATCAAACTTTCATAAACATGAATACATAAGGTCTAAAGCCTTTTACATCAGAGTACATCAAAACCTGTCTTGCAATAGTAAAGAAGCATAAAGACTTTTTAATAAATTATTCCCCAAGTAAAACCGTAAAGTAGCCATAGCCAAGAGAAGTCCAAGCCATCCATGATGACCTTCAAGCAGAAGAAGTCCAAACTAAACAGCATTGTTTCCTCCCTGAAACCTGGGGGGAAACGGAAGAAAAGAGGCGAAACAAAACGGGTCAGTCAAAAAGACTGAGTAAGTCCTATCTACTTCCAGTATAAAAACAGGTAAAGGTAACATGACATGCATAAACTGAAAGTAAACATAAGGATAACTACAAGATAGATAAACCAGGGTAGCCGGTTGAACTACTGCGGCAAGGTAAACTAAGGTATTATGATAAACTACGGTGTTATGATAAATCAAGGTATCACATCGTCAGATTTCTATCGAGTACATTATCCCAAGGTATCTACCCCGTCTAACATCCCACGGTATCTATTATGTATATTCTTCCTAGTTCTAACATGTATATTTGCTCTGCACCTCTCGTACTAGTATCCCTACCCGCGTCATGTGTTAACCATGAACGTCCCTTGCTCAAAGTCGTGTAATGGTCCATGTCAACCTAATATATCACATATATAGGTTACTCAAATCATATGTTTCTTTCCATGTATATAAGTTCAGTCCTTTGCCGTACCTCGTACGGGCTTCCTCATGTCGTATTATCCTTGAAGTCGTTTGGACTGTCACCCTTGTTCTAGCTAGGCTCTTCCATATGAATCATCGTTTGAACTACTAGGACTTACGCCACCTAGCACCACTAGGGATTACGCTTACCTATTGCACGCTTTCGTATTTCGGTTTGGGATAAACCACCTAGGCCACTAGGGATTACGCTAACCCTCAACCGCGCCCCTTTTTCCCACGCATTCATCGTGAATCGTTTTTCTATAACTGTATGCACATGTATCACATCGTGCCATCCGAGTCCTGTCACAGGGCAAAACAAGAAATACAGGACTCGGTCGGGAGCTTTAGATTTATCTGCCGATGCAGATACTAAGGTCTGCTTTTCTACACGTGGCTATGGTCCCACGAGACCCCTCCCTCAACTAGTGAAAGGCAACACAAGAGAAAATCTTGCATGAGAACTACACTCCGGCCAGCCCACATCCTACGGCCTACCTCACCCATAATTAGATAGCAATTATGGTCTGTTGGGTGTTCCCTGCCTTTCCGTACGTACACACTTGACTCAAGATGGTAGATGATCGACGAACTTGCTATCTCGGGCACCTTATGTATTCGTCGACTCACTGCTATCCACCCCAGTCTTTAGGTCGCTCGCATAGCAACCAAGGCATATTCTTGGTTCTTCTACCGCAGACCTCAATCTCTCGTGAGCCTAGTATAATGACTTGGCAGCTCACAGAGGGATCCCAAGAATATCCTCACGTTCCCCGAAGCCGCTGCTTCGTTACCCAGTTCGTTGGAGCCTTTATCTAAATCAGATAGCCTGCTCCTACACGCATACTTAAACGTTGACCTAACGTATCGGGTTACTAATCTATCTAAGAAATGGTCCAAATTTCCTTGACTAAGAATTATTACTTAGTTTCCCTTAACTAAGGTTTACCACTTAGCCTTATTTCCATAATCCTTGTTAACTATGGTTATTTACCTAATCCTCCGAATTAGGGTTTATCTAATGGGTTAAGTGTCACTTAAGTTCATAACTTAGCCCGTCTACAAACCATGTCAAAATTGGCTAAGTATCCAAGTCCAAGACTTAACCCTACAAACCATGTGTCAAGTTGGTTAAGTATATCAAGCAATCCATGACTTAACCTTGTCTAATTATCATTTTAGATTGGTTAAGTATACATTAATTTGACCCTATCAAATTACCGAGTCAAATCGGTCAAGCGTATTCGAAGCGATTCGTGACTTAGCCTTATCATGTTTTCACGTTAGATTGGTTAAGTATAGGTTAACTTAACCTCATCAAATTAACAAGTTAGATTGGTTAAGTATAGGCCACTTAACCTCACCAAACCATCGTGTTAAATTAGTTAAGTGTTTAACTTAACCCCATCCGATTACCATGTTTAGATTAGTTAAGCCTAATCTTAACCCCATCCATTAACTGTATTATACGGTTAAGTGTCATTAAGAAAATTTACTTAACCTTATCACGTTATCGTGTTGGATTAGTTAAGTGTTGGTTAACTTAATCCCGTCCACTAGTCGTATAAAAATGGTCAAGTGTCATTAGGCAAATCAAGTTACTTAACCCACCCAAGCTTATCATGTTTTGTTAAGTATCATTAGCCTAATCAAATTACTTAACCCATTTGTCCATATCATATTTGGTTAAGCCTCATTAATCAAATTAACTTAACCCTATTATGTGGCATTAATTTAATTAATGCACCCTCAACCTCTCACATTAGACCTTGTTGTGGTTACTAGTTAAGCCGGGCGGGTCCGGGTAGGTTTACACCACAACCTAGTCTAACCTCGGGTCTTAAGCGCGACATGACCAACTTCTCACATTGGGTCCTATTGTTTGCAACTACTAGTTAGGCCGGTCGGTTCCGGGTAGTTTTACGTTGCAAACTCAACCCAACCTCGAGTTGGCCACAGTTATATTATCTAAGTTCATCATGTTTCCAAAACATGTTACAAGTTTTCAAGCATTTGGGTAGACCTAACTTAATAGGTAAATTCCCAAAGGGTAGACCTAACTTAATAGGTAAATTCCCAAGCTCATGTTTTTATGCATACTTACATGCCAACCTCCATGTTATCTTTCAAGTCATATTTTCAAGTATAAACACATGTCATATTCAAGTTAAGATTTTGCGACATGTTCATGTTTATCTAACTACCCAAATCGTGTTTTCCCAACGCAAGCAAAGCGAGTCAACATAGTAAGGGTACTATGTCACATATTGGTCTCAAAACATGCATGATGCCAAAAAGCGCTTGGCTTCCACATGCATAACATCATAATTGGCCATAAACATGCATAGTGTCATAAGGTAATTTGGCCACAAACATGCATATTATCAAAAAGGGTTTGGCCATAAACATGCACAACTAAAAAGAGGGGATTGGCCACGAACATGCATAATCTCATAAAGGAATTGGCCACAAACTTGCATGTTAGCATAAGGGGTTTGGGTTCATAAACATGCATAAGCCCCAAAATCTTGTCTTAGCCAATGTTTCACAAGTAAAGTGGTTCCTAAAGGTTCATGCTAACATTTCATGCATAAAGATCCAAACTTGCAAGTTAAACTAGGTTATGCATAGCATGAGAGGCATGATTAAGTCACTCACATGGCCTAAAGTCATAAACATGAACACAAGAGGCAAGGTAAGGTTCATATAGGTTCGCATAATCATGTTTAGCCTCATTTTATCCCATATCAACATTAAAAATACCGTTTTGATCCAAAAGTAGCTAGAACTTACCTAGTATGGCAAGAGGACTAGGAGCATGAATCGTTTTGGCGAAGAAAGGTGGCTCCTTTGATGAAGATCCGTCATGAAACTCGCATAGCAACGTTGATTTGGCCTCTATTTGGTGTAGCAAGCTTGCACCTTTTGATTTGAACCCGATTTGAATGCATAGGCTCTAGGGATTGGAGATGGAGGCCATGATCAAGATTGATTTTGGCAGCACTTAGTTGCTAGGTTTGATTTTTAGGGATTTAGGTTAGGTTTAGGGTCTTTTTATAGAGATTAGGATAGTTTTAGGCCCTAGGATTAGATCTAGGATTAATCTAGGCCACAGAAATCGTCACAGGCCCATCAGACCAGACCAAGACTGCATCCAGGTGCACCAGGCCATAAAACACGGAGTTGTGTTTTTGGACCCAGTCGACACCCAAGTCGACAACCCTGTCGACTTGGGGTCCAGGGGTGTCGACAGCCCTGTCGACTCCCCTGTCGACATGGGCTTTGGCGGGAAAATTCCCGCCTACCCCAAAACTTGAACTTCCTAGGTGATTTTCAAACTTGAAAACCCTGAAAACTTTGACGGATCATAACTTGGTCATACGGACTCCGATTCTCGAAAACTCGGACTCTATTTCACGTATTTTTCCGCGATGAACGTAATGGCATAGCCTGTTTCACTTGATTCAGAATTTAAAATTAAATTCTGCCTTGATTCTCGTTTTAACATGTTATCGAAAAATACGGGTTGTTACAACCTGGGTATGAACGAAGGGCATCTTCATAAGATCGAGAAGTGAAGGGTATGCTAGAAAGTGAGAAGACGGTTGTTGATGATGATGGTTCAGGCGGTCTCGTGGAATAAGGAAGTGGATGGTTATTTTTAGTTTCCGCCATTTTTAGGCTTAAAGACTAACTGTACTATTTTATATTACATCTCATATAGAAATAAATATCTAGATTGAATAAAATGTTATCGCACAAGAATTGAATATTCAAAAAGTATTTTTATTTAATTTAATATTTTATTTTAATATTCGAAACAAGACAACTTTCTAACTCCACTATTGTACAACTCATTGTTATATAATACATATATACATATATTCCTCACTACAGACTAATCACTAAATTCACTCATTTACACACATTCACTCATATACATGTATACAATCACTTTGCTAGTCGTTCTTATATTCATAATCTTTAGTGTTGTTCCAATTTCTGTCCAGTTGTCCGTTGTACCTTTCAAATTCGAAAAACGCAGTAAACTAGAAAAGAAACAATTTAATATGCAATTTTTTTTTAAAAGTTATTATTTGCCTCAATTATCCAGGTTGTTTCTCATCATTTTTCTAGATAGAGTCATATATGTGCATATACATCTCGATCAGTATATAATATTCACATGATACACTGTAAATATAATAGTTGTCAAGTATATATTATTTTTTCCCATGGACAACGACAAAGGTCTATAACTCAGTGCAATTATATTTTGGCTATAAAAAAAAAGATATGAATTTCATGTTTGTCGTTCATATATATATGTATATATGTATATGTGTGTGTGTATATATATATATATATATATATATGCTTAAGCACAAATACAAATATACACATACATTTATATCTATATACAAGTATGTGCTTAAAATTGACGAGTGCATATGCAGCTAAACAGATCGACAGCAAAGAAAAGTACCAAACACACATGATAGTGCATAAGTCCATGGATCCGGGTTCAAGGCACAAGGGAATGCATGCAACCATACAAGATCAAGCCACAACAACAAGCTCAGTGCAAGTGCATAAGGCACAAAGGCCGAGCAAAAAATGTAACATTGCACAACAAGTAGAAGATGGCATGCAACAAGGCTAAAAATCACAAGTGAACCAGAGAAACAACATCAAGTTCTGAACCCAAGCATGAATCAGCAAAATGCATAAGCCTAAGTTCAATGATCAAATGAAACAGTCTCATATACAAATGAAAATACAATAATATCCTGTTACAAGCAATGAAAACAAACAATGTTGCAAGGCTAACATTGAAAACATCTACACAGTTGCAGCTCAATGTCAAGAAAAAATATGGCTCAAAATCACAAAAGCTCAAGCGCACACCATCAAACAGTTGTGAACAATTAATACAATGAATCAAGGCATATCAAGACAATAACAGCCCAAAGCAAACAAATCAGCAACAGTACATAGTGCACGCAAAAAAGATCAACATGGTCATAGTGCAGGCCATTGGAAATGAACCAACAGTGAATCAAATTCAACATCACTAAACAATGATGCAGCATATCATTTATTATGTATTCTTATCAAGTAATAAAGCAACATAGACATGGCGCAACACAACATGGTGAAGCAAGCAGCTCAGAGCTGGTTACACAGGAAGATACACAATAAGGAAAATGTATACAAGACGCAAGTGTAACACATCATGGTGCGGTGACAAGAGATCAAGTGTAGTATCTGTTCGAATTATTGAAGTGCAAAATCTGTTCATGTCAGTATTTGAGAAAAAGAGGCAAAAAGAATTTTTGGTTCGAACAAGTATAATCAGGGAAAACAAGGCAGCAAAGAATTGTTTGAAATTAAGTGACCGATGAAGAACAGTTCAGTAAAGAATTATTCAAGATTATGGAAGAATTTGAACTGGTCATTTTTGAAATTACCTCAAAAACCATCCAAATCAAAACATTCTAGAAATGAATATATATGAGATATTTTATTTTCAATAATGAGAGTCAACCCAAATTCCAAAATTCACCCAAATATGCAAGAATTATTTTTGGCAAGTAAAATGACCAAGTCATAATTGAAATAAGAGAACTTAGGGTTTCTAATACCCTATAAATAACACCCATCATCATAGGCTACAAGCATCGAAACTGAGTGAAAATTAAACTAAGCATAAGAGAGAATTAAATAAGAGAACTCACAAATTGAAGTGTTTTAATCATCTCTCTCGAGAGTACTTCTTCAATTCAATTCGTTTGAAACCAAGCCTAAAGAAATCAAAGCCTCAAACGGATTATCAATGTTAGGTTTATCTTTGAAGTCACGATTTGAAGAAGAAATAGAACCCTAATTTTGTAGATCACAAATTTCATGAGAATGAGGCATATATACCATTAAAAAGAAGGAGAGCCGGTCAAATCAAAAGTGATCGAAACAGTAATGAAAGGGGCTGACTTATACATTATGTTTAAGTGTCTTGATTAATAAATTTTAGAATAAGGTTTAGGTTTTAAAACCATTGGTTAAGTTTTAATTCTTTTTATTGTTGCGTTTTTTACTTTCATTTTCAAGCTCTAGTTTTTAATTAGGTACAAACTACGGAATTGTAGTTTGGGGAAATCACAACTTAGGGGAATAAATTATGTCAAGGTTTTGGGCGTAGGGTTAGAACAGTTGGGAGCGAGTGTAGCAAGTTAATAGAGATTGTTTTAATTCCTAGTAGAAACCTTGGATGCAGCAGTAGGCAAGGTCTTGCCAAAGCTCAGTAATTCTGTGTGTTATATATTTTTCTGCACTTACTCTAATTATTATCTATGTCACTATTATTTATTACTCTGCAAAAAATTGAAATAAACCATATTCACCCTCTCAAAGGTTAATTTAGATCTTACAGTTTTATCAAATTCTGATGCTTCTTCTAAGCAAATATTGTTATCTACAACTCCATGTGATCATCCATACTACTCCTGGGTTATCCGACCATCACTTCTGGTTATCCATCTCAATGGTTTAGCAAACTATGAATCCAAATCCAAAGTGTAATGACGGGTTAATAACTATGAATAAATATAACATCCACCATTCAGATATGTTCAGCCAATAACTATTAGAGTCTTATAATTTCTTAGTCTCAAGTAATGTTATTTTTGGTATTTTACTTCAAAACTTCTACTGATACATTAGTCAATCTCCTTGAATATTTTCAATATACATATGATTAATATTCTTTAATTCTTATTTCAAAATAAGGAAAATGTTTCCCTTTGCATTAAGAATATTTTGTACCGTTTTATAGTCAACTTTGCATGTGCAAATTTCATATTTTTAGAAGCTATAAGATCGAGGACATCGCTCCTTGTCCTTACAAGGGAATATTGACAAAGCATAACATTGTTAATTTAAAACAAGCGGCACCAACGAAATGGACATGATTTTCCGCCTTAATAAGTTTCTCCACATGTATAGGCTTTTTGATTAATAATAGATTTCGCCCTTTGTAGGTGCCGAGACTAAAAGAAATTCATGCTTGTATAATTAATCTTCAAGTCCATACAAAACAAGTGGCACCTCAATAATGGTGTTGACTATACAAAATTAGAGGCATATATAAGTGTGTTGATTTTATACAGCATCAACATTAAAATGTGACGACCGCCCATAGTCCCCGCACTATACAAGAGAAATAATGCGCTGAAGGATGTGTCAGGCAGCTATGGACGATCATCAAGTTCTGGTATATAAGCAAAACCTGTCGTAAACTCACAGCGCAAGGATAAAATATAATAGAAATTATACAACAGGTAGTGATAGTGAAGCAGAAAACACTAAACTTTCATAACAACTAGAAAGTATTTCCCGTATACGTGGATAACAACAATAGTGTCTGTACAACTTGCCTCACTACAGTACTCAGAGAAATAGCAAACATCAGAAATCCAATTTTAGATAGCAGTAAAGATAGTATACCATCCTCCTACTCGCCATTGATCAGCATCACCGGTCCCACTAAGGCTTCACCTGTCACCTCTACTTAGTCTGCCCATCCAACAATCGGATGAACAACCCAAGCTAATAAGAGGGAAACATAAAACCTTGAGTCAGACAACAGTCTTAGTGAGCGATAAAATAACTAACAAACTTCAATAGTAAAGTATATGAGAAGAGATAGATAAACATACTAATCTACCCATAACACCAGAGAAGAACTCAATCTTATCTTCCTTACAACGGAAAATGATAGCCTTTACTTTAACAAATCAATCATACATCCATGGAAGCCAGAACACCCATTCAATCATGGCAAAGCACTCATGACATCCAAATTATAGATCTCATGTAAACCATCCTAATCGAACTCAACACCCCTCAAGCACGAGCCCTAGAGGCCTAAACCAATATCAAGCAAGCACCCAAGGAACATCTCCTTCGAAGTTGGACAATCTACATGAGACAATTCAAACAAAGCAACTAATCAATCATGACAGACTGGCTATCACCGCCAATCCTGCTTTGAAACCATTGTTAATCGTATGACGGCCAACCTTGCCATGTGTCAAGGGATAATGGTAACCCAGCTCTAGCATAAACTCCATACGCCTTTCAACGATACGTATGTATGTCCAACCTTGTCAACTAGGCCTTTCAACGATGCCCAAGGTACTCAACCTATAATCGGTCTTTTGGGTGCCCCCATCATACCTTTGCTTTGAGCCCGCTAGAACTTACGACAACGATAATCTCTCGGCCTTCTCATCTCTAGTCATCCAACTCGACGACTTTTCATAGCTCAAGCAACCTTCTCGAGCAAACATTATCCACCAACTCACGAACTTTGAGTTATCACCTCATTCGCTATTCTATACCGATCAACGAACACCTTCCAACACTTCGAATATTCCCACTTAAATTCTTCTCGAAGTTACACCATCACCGAGCCAATTACATCACTATGCTACGGCTAGGGTTCAGGGGGTTTCCCCCAAAAAATATTTTTTTTCAAGCTCTTTTCTTCAAATCCAAGTCGTACCCGAAAAATGTACTTTTTCAGAAAATGACTCTATTGGAAACGAACCGTAGCATCATCACTATCAACCACAGCATTTTAAAAGTGCTGCTAAAAACATGACCGATCAGCCCCTTCAGACCGACCCGACCCAAACTAGGCCGACACGACAGTCCCTTCCTGACTTTAAACTTGACCGACCAGATCCAATCAACCCCTCTGGAACATGACTGACCCGATCCAGCTACCTCAACATGACCGATCTGATCCGATCACCAACATGACTGACCCGATTCGTTCACCCCTTCATCACCTCAACTTCTGAACTGACCCGACTCATCTTGAATGGACCGACCCGACCAGGCATTGCACGACCCGACCAGCTCCACTGACCGGCCCGTTCTAATTTGTTCTCCACGATAGGATTTGAGACCGACCCGACCCACTTATGGCCGACCCGATCCACTTCCTGCACATCTCCAATTCTACTCCAATTTCGACCAAAACTTCGTCAAACGACGAATCTGGCGAAACCGACTCAACCAAAGTCATCAAACACAATCATAAACATGTCATAACATTGCTAACAACATGAATATGACAATTGCCACAAAAATGATGTAAATATCACCTGAAACCATTAAACTGAACATATGATCAAAATGAGAGATCTAACTAACATAAACATGTGAAATGACATGAAATTAACGGTAAAACTTGCTAAATTAGATCATAGGGTGATGCATGTGAAAGTAGACATATAATGGTGTAAATCTATGGTAAACACTTGAATTTGATGAGAAACATGCAAAAACACTCATATACTTCATTGCATTCATGTGAGAGATGTAAATCACTCACCGATTTTCAAAAACAAGCTAAGATCAATGAAATAGGATTCCGGACAGCAAGCACCTCACACCAATCACTGAACTTTTGCTTTAATCGATGTAGATCTAGTCTCCAATGGTGTAGATCTATGATTTCTCTCCTTGGATTTAGATTTTTAATGGTGGAAAGGTGTTAGAGGAAGGAGGAGCGCAAGACCACCCAATGAGGAAATGAAAAACTAAACCATTCCCCATATCCCTCACCCCCTATTTATACCCTCCCATCAACCCACTAATGGGCCTCTCCAATTCAGCCCATTATGGCTTGCCAAATCTGGATAGCCAACTAAAAAACCTTAAAGCAACGATTTCTCCCAAACAGCTAAGCCAAACCTTTAATGTAACTACTCTATGGAAAGGCAACCATCAATTCCTTCCAATGGCGCAGGTCTCACCCTCTGATTAACCTGAGACAAAAGTTATGCCCTGTACAAGACTGATAGGGGCTAAACGGTCACAAACAAAATCGGTAAAAATTATGGACATATCTCATATCCCTATAAGAAACCTATCAAAAGATGAGAATGATCCAACCCTTAAGGAATAAAAAAATTATTTTACGATCTTCCGATACATAAAATGCGGGCTGTCACATTCTTCCCCCTTAAGAATTTCACCTCCGAAATTGCAAGTAAACATAAGAAACTACAACAATTTCGCATGCCTATCATCCATGAGAAGCCAATTCTATCACCCAAACTAGAATCATCAAGCCATGCATCCATAGCCTTATCTTAGCATGCGGAATTTTATCAAACAAAAACAAGATACTATGACATAACGATGATATGATTAAATATTCCTACCAACAAAGAGTTCTGGATGAGTCGCCTTCATATTTTCTTCCGTCTCCCAAGTACAATCATCGTCATCTTCACTCCATTGTACCTTGACTAGCTTAATCGTCTTCCTCCTAAGTTGTTTCGTGTCATTCCCCACAACACGAAGTGGCTTACAAGGTTTCGTAACTGCGGTTTCAACTTTTGGGTTTTCGTAGTGCTCTGGAGGTACCACCACATTCGAATCATGCACAAACTTCCATAGAAAAGACACATGGAACACAGTATGCACCCTCGACATCTTCTTGGGTAACTCCAATCTATATGTGAGCTTTCCAATTAGCTCGACAATCAAAAATGGTCCAACGAACCTAGGAGCCAACTTTCCGTCACTTCCGAATCGAACCACATGCTTCAATGGTGAAATATCCACAAAGACCATATCGCCTACATCCAATTCCAAATCTTTTCGACGCTTATCAACATAACTCTTCTGACGATCTTGGGCCGCTTTCTTTTGTTGTCGAATGATCTCGATGCAATCCGAGGTCTCTCTAATCATCTCTGGCCCAAGTACCAACTTATCTCCAGTTTCTAGCCAACATGCCGGAGAAATGCTCGGTCTCCCATACAACGCCTCGTATGGTGCCATCCCAATACTAGACTGGTAGTTATTATTATATGCAAACTCAACCAGATGTAGATGGTCTTCCCACGGTCCTCCAAAATCGAACATACAAGCTCTTAGGAGATCTTCAAAAACTCGATTTATTCTCTCCGTCTGACCATCAATTTGAGGATGATATGCCGTACTCAAGCACAACTCGGTTCGCAAAGCTTCTTGCAAACTCTTCCAAAATCCGATGGTGAATAACGGATCTCGATCACTCCCTATACTCTTTGGGACGCCATGGAATCAAACAATCCATTTCACATAAAGTTCAGCCAGCTTTAACACTGTTGTAGTCGGCTTGACAGGAATGAATCTTTCACTTTTGGTTAAGCGATCCACAATGACCCAAATCCCTTCATTTCCTGTCCTGGTTCTATGTAGTCCATCAATAAAATCCATCGATATTTGCTTCTACTTCCAAGTAGGAACTTCCAATGGATGAAGAAATCCACTTAGCTTCCTCTGCTCAGCTTTCGCTAACTAATAGTTCATGCACTTAGAAATTAATTTTCCAATATCTCTCTTCATCCCCTCCCAGTAGTAGACCCGCTTCATGTCCTGATACATCTTATTACCACCAGGATGAATCGTCAACTTTGAGTGATGACATTCTCTCAGAACCTCATCTCTCAATCCATTAATATTAGGAACAACTAACCGTCCTTGCTTTCGAAGCCAACCTTCTCGATCGACTTCGAAATTTTATTCTCCAGTTCCTGCCTCTGGATAAACTCGACAAGCTTAACATCTTGCTTTTGGCTTTCTCCAATCCTTTTGATGAGAGTAGGTCTTATCGATAAGCTTGCCAACATTTCAGGTTCCAACTCACACTAAGGCCTGAAATCAAAACTTGCCAAATACTCAAGGCTCTTCCATTCTGAAAACATCGCTCCCAAACTTGCGTATCTTCGATTCAACGCATCTGCAACTGCGTTACCTTTGCTAGGAGTATAGGCTATATCAAAATCATACAATGCCAGAAACTCTAACCATCGTTGCTGCCGAAGATTCAAATCCTTTTGGGAGAAAAGATATTTCAATGACTTATGATCCATAAACAACTCAAATCGAACTCCCAACAGGTAATGTCTCCACATCTTCAGAGCAAACACAATCGCCGCCAACTCCAAATCATTAGTTGGATAATTCTTCTCATGCGGCTTTAGCTGTCAACTTGCGTAGGCCACAACCTTATCCTTCTGCATTAGCACTGCTCCAAGTCCAGTACCACATGCATGGGTGTATACCACCATCTCTTCATTCCCACTCGGAATTGTCAACACAGGTACACTTGTCAATCTCTCGTTCAGGTCATCAATCCTTCGCAACAGATACTTATTCTTCTTTGTCACCTTGTTCAGCTCACGACAGTACACATACAATCTTAACGAGCCATCTTCCTTGGCTTCAAATGCGACCGGTGCTCCCTATTTGGAAACACTTCTCTGAATGAATCCCTTCCTTAGAAGGTCACGAACTTGCACCTCCAACTCTCGCTGTTCCTTAGGCGCCATCCGCCTAAGTGGCATAATGATTGGTCTAACACCATCGACCAAATCGATCCTAAAATCGATATCACGATGCGGCGGCAACCCTTTGACCTCGTCAAAGACATCTACATACTCATTAGCGATCAACACTGATGACAGGTCTTCTTGTGGAATCCCAAGCGAATACAGATAACTCACGAAGACCCCGTCTTTGCACTTACATCTAATCAACACCTTTCGCCCTTCCACATCCCCGATGCTCGCGTCTAGCTTCTCGCAATTCACCCTTGCCGCATACCTCTTGAGCCAATCCATGCCTAAGATGATCCCATACCCAGCGAAGTTAAGAATAAAGCAATCACACACAAAAGAGCAACCATGACTCGACAACACTAAACCACGGCAAATCATGCACAAACTGGACGAACCCCCAACTGGATTAGTCACGATTAATGGTCTATCACAAATCTCGGGTTCCAAACCCAAGCGACAAACAAGCTCATTGCAAATGAATGAATGCGACGCTCTAGTATCAAAAAGCACACGAACCGAAACACTATTAACAGAAAGAGTACCTTGCACCACAACACCCTTTCCCTTCTCCTCTGTGGTAGGAGCTCTTGAAGAAGTTGGCACAACTTCCAAAGCATATGCCTTCACAACCTGCTTGCCTTTAGCTGATTTTGGATAGTCTTTCTTTTCATGCCCAGGCTTTCCACACTTGAAGCACTTCTTCTCAGCTTTGGGGTTCTTTCACTCACTAGCAAAATGGCCTTTCTGTTGGCAGTTAAAGAAAATCACCTCACTCTTGGGTTTCTTTTGGCCATTTTTACTTTCTACTGTTGCTGCTTCCTCTCCTTATTATTACCACCTTTCTGTGGTTTCTGAGCCTCTTTGGTTGCAGCAACAACATTTGCTTCCTTGGGAAATAAGCTCTCATGATGAATAGCTTTTTCCATAATCTTCTCAAACGAATCATCAAGATGGTCCACTAACGGCTTTCTGATATAAGCATCAAAATCCAAGACAAACTTTTCATTTTTCTAACAGGGTGTATCAATGTATGAACGAGCATATCTAGACAAGGCTTCAAAGTCAGAAATGTAGTCAAGCACAGAACGAACATTCTATTTCATCTCTACGAACATCTTGAATAGAGAAGATTTATAAGCTGTAGAGATAAACTTTTCTTCAAACTTAGCTTGGAATTGCTCCCATGAAATCTCCTCTTCCGGAGTCTCGAGTATGATAGAATTCCACCATTCCATGGCCCAGCCCTACAGCTGCCTTGATGCAAGCTTTCTCTTTATTGCATCCTCAATACCCAAGTCTCCAAAGATTCGGACACATGAATCCATCCACCTCTGAACCTCTTCAGCTGGTTCGTTTCACTTGAATGGTTTCCCTCCTAGAGATGTAAAATCTTTGCACAGCTTTGCAAAATCTACTACTCTAGGAACTCGCACACCTAAATCTACCGTTTCTACCACTGGCGGGTACCCTTCACATAATTGCCTCTACCATGGCCTCAAACATGGCCGGGTAATTTGGTTCACTGCCATTTTCCCCTCCAGTACTAGCTCCCCTAGCAACATGTCTTGATGGTCGTCTATTCATTCTAAATCTGCAATTTAGAATAATTAGCCACTTCCAAGAAAAATGATAAAGAGATACAATCGCTACTACTATATATGCTAATATAGATATAGTAAGCATCCAACTGAAATCTACATGTACATCTCTTATACGCGATCACATCTATGAACTTTGGCCAAAATCGTTGACCAGAGCTCTGATACCAAATGTGACGACCGCACACAGCCCCCGCACTATACAAGAGAAATAATGCGCTGAAGGGTGTGTCAGGAAGCTATGGACGATCATCAAGTTATGGTATATAAGTGAAAATTGTCGTAAATTCACAGCACAAGGATAAAATATAATAGAAATTATACAACAGGTAGTGATAGTGAAGCAGAAAACACTAAACTTTCATAACAACTAGATAGTATTTCCCATACACATGGATAACAACAATAGTGTCTGTAAAATTTGCCTCACTACAGTACTCAAAGAAATAGTAAACAACGGAAATAAAATTATTAGATAGTAGTAAAGGCAGTACGCCAGCCTCCTGCTCGCCATCGATTAGCATCACCGTTCCCACTAAGGCATCACCTGTCACCTGCTACTTAGTCTGCCCATCCAACAATCAGATGAACAACCCAAGATAATAAGAGGGAAACATAAAACCTTGAGTTAGACAACAGTCTTACTGAGCGATAAAACAGCTAACAAACTTCAACGGTAAAGTATATGTGAAGGGATAGATAAACATACTAATCTACCTACAACACCAGAGAAGAACTCAACCTTATCTTCCCCACATCAAACAGTGATAGCATTTACTTTAACAATTCAATCATACATCCATGGAAACCAGAACACCTATTCAATCATGGAAAAGCACTCATGACATCTAAATTATAGATCCCATGTAAACCATCCTAATCGAACTCAACAACCCTCTAGCACAAGCCCCAGAGGCCTAAACCAATATCAGACAAGCACCCAAGGAACATCTCCTTCGACGTTAGACAATCTACATGAGATGGTTCAAACAAAGCAACTAATCAATCATGAAAGACTCCGGCTATCACTGCCAATCCTAATTCGAAACCATCGTTAATCGTACGACCAATCTTGCCATGTGTCAAGGGCTAATGGTAACCCCAGCTTTAGCATAAACTCCATATGCCTTTAAACGATACGTATGTATGTCCAAACTTGACAACTAAGCCTTTCAACGATACTCAAGTTACTCGACCTATAATCGGTCTTTTGGGTACCCCTGTCATACCTTTGCTTTGAGCCTGCTAGAACTTTCGACAACGATAATCTCTCGGCCTTCTCATCTCTAGTCATCCAACTCGACGACTTTTCATAGCTCAAGCAACCTTCTCGAGCAAACATTATCCACCAACTCACGACCTTTGAGTTGTCATCTCATTCGCTATTCTATACCGATCAACGAACACCTTCCAACATTTCGAATATTCCCACTTGAATTCTTCTCGAAGTTGCATCATCACCGAGCCAATTACATCATTGCGCTGCATTTAGGGTTCGGGGGTTGCCCCCTAAAAATATATATTTTTCAAGCTATTTTCTTCAAATCCAAGTCGTACCCAAAAAACGTACTTTTTCAGAAAATGGCCCTATTGGAAACGAACCATAGCATCATCACTATCAACCACATCATTTTAAATGTGTTGCTAAAAACATAACCGATCAGCCCCTTCGGATCGACCCGACCACGACTAGGCCGACCTGACAGTCCCTTCTTGACTTCAAACTCGACCGACCCGATCCGAACACCCCCTGGAACATGACCGACCCGATCCGGCTACCTCAACATGATCGACCCGATTCGATCACCAACATGACCGACCCAATCTGGTCACCCCTTCATCACCTCAACTTCTAAACCGACCCGACTCATCCTGAATGGACCGATCCGACCAGACGTTGCCCGACCCGACTAGCTCCACTGAACGACCCATTCTAACTTGTTCTCCACGACAGGATTTGAGACCGGCCCGACCCACTTATGGCTGACTCGATCCACTTGCTGCACATCTCCAATTCTACTTTGATTTCGACCATAACATTGTCAAACAATGAACCCGACGAAACCGACTCAACCAAATTCATCAAACACAATCATAAATATGTCATAACATTGCTAACAACATGAATATGACGATTACCACAAAAATGATGTAATATCACCTAAAACCATTAAATTGAACATATGATCAAAATGAGAGATCTAACTAACATAAACATGTGAAATGGCATGAAATTAATGGGTAAAACTTGCTAAATTAGATCATAGGGTGATGCATGTGAAAATAGACATATAATGGTGTAAATCTATGGTAAAACGCTTGAATTTGTTGAGAAACATGCACAAACACTCATATACTTCATTGCATTCATGTGAGAGATGTAAATCACTCATCGATTTGCTAAAACAAGATAAAATCAATGAAATAGGAATTCGGACAGCAAGCACCTTGCGCCAATCACTTTGATCCGATGAACTCTTAATTTAATCGATGTAGATCTAGCCTCTAATGGTGTAGATCTACAATTTCTCTCATTGGATTTGGATTTTTAATGGTGGAAAGGTGTTAGAAGGAGGAGCACATGACCACCCAATGAGGAAATGAAAAACTAAACTATTCCCAATATCCCTCACCCCCTATTTATACCCTCCCATCAGCCCACTAATGGGCCTCTCCAATTCATCCCATTATGGCTTACCAAATCTGGACAGCCAACTGAAAAACCTTAAAAAAGCGATTTCTCCCAAAGCTCTAAGCCAGACTTTGATGTAACCACTCTATGGAAAGGCAACTATCTATTCCTTTCCAATGGCAAAGGTCTCGCCCTCTGATTCGACCTGAGTCAAAAGTTATGCCCTGTACAAAACTGATAGAGGAAAAATGGTCACAAACAAAATCGGTAAAAATTATGGACATGTCTCACAACCCCATAAGCAACCCATCAAAAGATGAGAATGATCCAACTCTTAAGGAATAAAATAAAAATATTTTACGATCTTACGATACGTTAAATGCGGGCTATTACACGCCTCTTACTACTAAGATCAATATTATTGAAGTCGACACCGTTTAAAATGATTTCAAATATGAAATTTTGCCCAGGTCGATATGACTGATGTCGATAAGGATGAAGTTTGACATTATATGCATTGTCGTTCTTCGTATCAACCGCCAACCCTGGTAGAATCATTACATATCAACCATGTTGGTATCATATGCTTCTACATAGGCTTATGGCGACTCGAAGGATGGAAGGCGAGAAGGATGGAGGTGACATGGTTAGAGGGCATTACCCAATATCGACTGTGTTAGAATCGCAATTAATATTGAAACTAATTCCTTACTATACAAAAAGCTTAAACTTTTTACCAACTCCAAGTATATATCAAAATGTCATTAAATGAACAAATGTCTTTACCAAAAAATCTTTCAAAAATGCTTTTACATATTAGAGAGTACAATTCTCAAAACTTTTACAAGTCCACGTTTTATATTCAAATTTTGATATATTTATTAAGCTTTTCTAGCTTTTATAATTCAGAATAAATTAAATGAATTTGGGAAAAATCCCAAATTTTCACCAAAATTAGAAAATAATATTCTTCATCATATAACAATTGCACAGAAAAAAAAATATTTAATTATTTTTAATAACTAAATCCCAAAATAAATGTCCATATCGCTTTAAAAATTCATAAAATATTTCTTTTAATTTAGAAATTTATAAAATAAAAACTTATGTTCAAAATTATGTCTTACATATATATATATATATATATATATATATATATATATATAAAGAACCTATTTTCAAATATATGTATATGTGTGTATGTGTGTGGAGATCGGTAACTAAGGTTTTCTCCTATTAGCCTATCATTTTGATTTTGTAAATCCAATAACATAATCAATAATCAATAAAGACATATTCTAGCATGACATATTATACATTCATCAAAACAATTCGATTTCATAACATAGTCAAAAGTAGCCATCAGTAATAATAAAAATAAGAGGGTTTTCCTATTATTTACCTTGGTTGGATAAGCATATTTAATATTTTCGGAAGTTGATAATTATTCTTTTGCTAAATATTTTACTTCCTAAATTTATTGTAAAGCACTCTTAGTAACCAATTAGTTTATCCCTCGCATATGTTCTGCTATTTTGTGCTATAAAGCACACTTAGTAATTAACCGATTAGTTTATTATCACCTGATCATATAGATTACCAAATCTCGAGATCTCTATCATGCCACATTATAATATTCTATTTAATTAGGGTAATTAAATCTTTTGAATAATGTTTCTAAAATCATGGGTGCATCATTTTACAAGCGATCGAGTTTGAATCCAAAGAGTTATCGAAAGTTGGTATATACAAGCCATCAAATCTTGATCGGAATATCCATAGATGGCTAACATTTATTTGCACTAGATGTTGATATAAAGAGTCATGGAAGCTATAGGCTATTACGGTGACTAAAGATTTGATTTTCATCCTTGTCGAATCAATTTAACAGTTGAGATTTAGTGTGTGTGTGTGTGTGTATTAAAATGCACATTTCCAAGTCAACATTTTCCAAACAACTGTCGACTTTCATGATTTCCATTTGAAATTGATTTATAAAGGTAAGTTTTATGAAATGAAGGTGGTATTTTTCTTGAAGGAAAGGTTTTTTTGTTGAACGCTGCTGGACTTTTTGATTTGGGAACACAATGTTTTATTTTGAAGATACATGGAACAATCCTCGTTAACAGATCCCTCTTTGGTCATTTTTATGGAATATCCTTTTGATTAAACGAAGGAATAAATATAAATGGATTTTGAAATTGATTTTTTTAGTGTGCTCTTAAGATAATAGAACTATCGAATAAGGGTTATGGGATGATGACCCTCTACGACTGCAGATAGGTCAAGGATGGTTCCGTACCACGATGACTTTGGATAGGAATTACAAGGACAATCCAGAGATGGATTATGTTGCTAATAACTTGTGAAAATGGATAATTGGCACTGTATATTTCGATGGTTACTCCGGAAGCAGGCGGTGAGTGTGGTGTCCCTGTGGACCAAGGTGGATTCTTATCTTTAAGTCGGGAGATTTATGACACCCACTTGGACCAATTCTGGTCCTTACCTTGGACTATGCCATATGCAGTCTAATGCCTGACCTATTGAAAAGCAAAGATTCGATTACCAAGGAAATATATCATATGCCCAACGAACTAAGTGGGCGAATATGACAGGGTATAGCTGTAGCTATAATATGGGAAGATGGTCATACTATTTTGTAAACTTAGAAATGAATGAGCACATGTTATTTTGAGGAAATGATCATAAGTCAGTGCACAAGACATTCTTGATGGAGTGAAAATGGAATGATACGCCGGTTACTACGAAGATGAGATGAGGAGAAAGTTCATTGACAGTTAGAGATTGCATTTATTACTATACTTATATAGTTAGCACATGGATGAAAAAACACGTATTCAATATTAGTTTGAATATGTGTGATTATTCTCTTTGTATGAATGTGTTTTATTCTCATTAGCTACATTGATCGTTGACTCATATGTATTCTTTTTTTTGCGTATACATGTTGTAACGACTTCTATTTGCTATGGTCTTACTTATAGTCAATTATGATTAAAATATTGAAAGGCATATCGATTATATAATTTGCGATTTATATATTTTAGCCCTTTATGACAATTGGTTGTTATTTATTTTAACATACTATATTTTGTATTGAACGATGATAAAGTGCATGTTTTATTCTAATATGTACCCGTTGAAATTAAATTTATTACTATGAACGAATTGTTGTGTGTAATCACTACACCAGAATAGCTGTTTTGCCACGGTTTTGGGCCGTGGCTAATTACTTTTGCCACGGCTTTGGACCGTGGCAAAACTGGGTGTGGCAGTTTTTTTGCCACGGCTATAGGCCGTGGCAAATTGATATTTTGCCACGGTCCATAACCGTGGCAGATTTTGATTTTGCCACGAACTTAGCCCGTGGCAAGATACGATATTGCCATGGCTCTTAGCCGTGGCAATATGTAATTGTAATTTTCTATGCCATTTTAGCCATGGTTTTCGGCCGTGGCTAAATTCAACTGAAGAAACTACATGCTACCTTCTACCTGGGCCATAAAACTCCTATTTAAACAAAATACGAGCATATTATACCCACCAACATAAATTTATGAACATAGCCATCAACACAAATTGTAATCTTCAAAGTTCAACTAAATAGTTCATACTTAATAGTTTACAAACTACAACATATCCAAACTAAAAACTAAATAGTTCATACTTCATAGTTTACAAACTACAACATATCTAAACTAAAAACTACATAGTTCAACTTCAATTCATAATTTGCATCAAAAATTCAAATTACAAACCCTTGCTTCAAAGTTTATATTATAGACTCTTACTTCAATGTTCAAATTTCGGATCCTTACTTCACATGATAAAACCGCCCAAAGCTCCGCTGAAAACCTCCATCACTAGTTGCATGTTCACCCTGCAACACGGAAGAAAAAAAAATTACTGAACAATAAGAACATCTTGCAGGTTATAAGGTGTGCTATTCAAAGTGAAATTTCTAATTCTTTTGTAGAAACCATTATAAACATAGAAAATCAAATAGACAAAGGCAAAAAAAGTCTTTAGTCCACGCATCGGGCACATAAGATGGCTCAATGTACTTTGCAGGTTATAAGGTATGTGTCTCCCAAAATATGCCTAACATTGGCATGTATATACAGCTTATATTATGGAGTATATGTATAAGTTATATATTCCACATTCCAAGACGAACAAGTGCTGAACAGTTTTAAATTAGACTGAAAAATGCCCTTGCATTTTCATGTATACGTTAATTTTGGATCAATCCTTTAACCTTTTTCAATTCATGTTTCATACAGAATACTGCTCGCAAAACAGCTTTAAATTGCATCTCTACTTTGGTTGGGATATCTTGTATAAGCAAAAAGTTTTATTTCATTTCAGTTTCTTAATCTCCTTATTGGGAAAATGAGACATTTTAATTTTTTTTCTATAAATATTTGCAGCTTTTTAAAGTAAAATATTTACCTTTTACAACAAAAATTATGCATTTTAATCGCACTTTAAAGTATCAATGTTTGCATTTTTTATTTATTTATGGTGATCATGTATTCCACTGAATATATGGCATTGAATATGGTTTGAATGTATGGCTGATTAGGGCTATTAAGAAAATGTCGGCTATCACTGCTTGGGAGAATTCAAAGAAGGCGACCATAGAAGCAGAGTTGACGAGATACACTGTAAGTTAACAGGACCATAAATAACTAGCATCATAAAATTTAGTATTCTGCACGTATCACTTGCTGCTCAAATTACTGTAGCTATAAATATTATCTGATGATGAGTAGGAAATGAAAGAAAAGAGGAAGGTAGAACATGCAGAGAAACTGAAAAACAAGATGGCAACAGTTCACAAAGAAGCAGAAGAAAAGAGGGCAATGGTCGAAGCAAAGCGCGGTGAAGACTTGTTGAAAGCGGAGGAAATGGCTGCAAAGTATCGCGCAACTGGCCTGGCCCCTAAAAGCAAAATGCTTGGGTGCTTTTGACCACTGCCAGTTTGATTAAGAGCTCAGATAAAACGAGTTTGCTATGTATCATTGGTGTTCTTCTTCAGATGCTTTTTTTTGTGTGTATTGTCTGTTGCCTTCAAATTCTATTGTCAAAGCGATTGCGCAATGTTTGATGTCCTTCTTGCAAATGAGAAAAAGATTGTGGTTTTGTATATTTTTGGGATTGTTTTGTTGAGTTTTTATGTGATACGGTGAAGAAGTTGCATAAAATATTGCTGTCGTGGTTGTTAATGCCTAATAATACTGACCCAACCTTGCAACTTTGAAAGAGTGGACCGTTAAATCATATGATATTGAAAAATAAAAAAAGAAATTGTTATTTTTTTTCTAATTATGAATTTGATGGAAAAAGTACTATATAGTTCATAAAAATTTAAGTAATTAAAAAAATGCAATCTCAATTACACTAAAAGAGAAGGGCACTAACGATAATTTTGTAGGCTTGCCTCTTAATTCACAAGGAGAACTCATTGATTTCAGTCTGGTTCGAAATTTGGATATAGTGAAACTGGTCTGATTCAACCCAACTCTAGGAATGCAGTTGATTTTAGAAACGTAGCTGAAGGCAGATTTCCTAGTATATCAGAAACTCGGCAATGAATTCTGAAACTCGGCAATTGAATAGTCTTCAAGATCCTTACTTAAATATCAGAAACTCGGCAATGAATTCTGAAAGATTTGCGGTCAAAATATTGAAACTTGCCAAGGAAGCATGCAGAATTATCATACTCGGAATTATATTGACAACGCCAACTTTCAAAGGGATATCAATCATGCACCTCCCTCAAATGATGAACATACAATGCGACTTATGGGAACGAATGTTATAATTGGCAGTGAGAATTGCAGAGGAAGACAAAGTTACGGCAGCGGTAAAAGGTGCTCTTTTGACAAGGAAGTAATTTTCAATAGACAAAACCCACAGTATTGGAAACCACAACAAACTTACCAAACTTCAAGCAACAACCACTAGTTCAATACTTCGTCGAATTTGTATCCTAGACTAATGTTTTCGAATTTTGAAAATCAACCACAATGGGTATCAAGAAATAATCCCTCAGCCAATATAAACATCAATAGGATCAATCAACAATTTCCAGTGAATTACCAACATATGATGTTGAGTTCGACCCATTGCAAACATGGTGTAGGAATTTCGTCCAATACAACATCAAATATTTATTATCCATTTTTATCTCAGGAATACACGAGTTCACATAATCCTACTCATTAGCTCTGTAATTCAAATTAAATCAAGAAATTTCGTGTTCATGTTTTCGTAATCTGGTTTATCAACATAATTCAGGCATGCCACAAATGAAGAGTGTCCTGTTTAGACCTCCACGGTTCACATCTAGCCTACCATTGCTTGTTACTACTGCGACATTTTCTAATACGGCAACAGATAAATTTAGTGGAGCCGAGAAAATGTATAGAGACGGAACGAATTCTAATGTTACGTATTTGAAAGGCTTGAATGGTTCGAGCAAGGCAAGGAAAAGGCCTGCGGTTACTAATGTATTAATGGCTCCTTCTGGTTCTAAGAAAACCGAAATAGAAAAAGCAGTGCGCCAGTTAAGCCAACTACTGGAGCAAAGCATGTGCTGAAACCTGGTTTCGAAATTAATGAAGACTATCCTGTGCCTACTCATTCAGCGTTAACTTATCATAGTGCCTACTCATTCAAAAGACTATCATGATATCGTATTCCTTTTTTCCAATCTTCATATGCGACCATATCACACACGCAGGGTCACACAACCTGCATGTTGTGTTATATCGACTCACATCGTATCTTTCTTTCTTTTTTTTTTTTTTTACCCGAACAAATTTGTATTTCGTTAAAGCGGATGTCAGTCGATGGGTTTAGATTATAAAAAAACATAATTGTATCATTCATTATCAGATAATCAGGAAGCCAGGCCGACATAAAAATTTGTAATTATTTTTACAGAGGTTGAACTTACTTTAACCTTGTATATACTAACATAATCTAATCATATATACTAGAAGCAGAAACCTGAGTCATAATTTTACATTTTTTACGAAATTACAGGAGTAGATTTTGATTCCTCAAGCTGCAAGATTGTAAATTTAGCAATACAAAAATTATTAGTCTATAATGATTAAACTTTTCGTAACAATGGCTCAGTTCGATCATTTGTTTATAGCGATAATGTTGGTATAGCGTATGCAGTAAGTTTAATGTTTTGAATTTCGGTCACTAAAACTTTCACGAAACAACACAACCTATGACAACGAAAAAACAAGCATTGATATGGAAAACATAATCGAGCAAGTGATATATGTAAATACATACATACCTGGCTTATGCGTCTACAAATATTGAATCATATTCTTTGGATGACACACATATCCACCAATTCCAACTTCACCAATTGTCAAAGCAAGAGGATGATTTGGTTTGCTTGTTCTCTCTTCTGGTAGTCGTATATTGTCCACAACCAATTTCTCGTATCCTGGAGGTACAGTTTTTCCATGTATAATGGAGGCAGTCGAATCTCTGCATACAGTGGCTGTGGCAATGATCTCTAGGTTAATACTCATAATCTTGCATTTCTGATTCGACAAACTGGACGAATTTAATGAATTGGGAAGATTATTAGTCGGCATTCTTCCAATACTATCGTGAGGGGTACCACTACCTCTTTCATTTGCAGCAATGTCCGATATATGATTTTGTCGACTCCCCTCTCGTCTCGTCATCAAGTCGAGGATCGAATTCAACTTCCCTTCAATATTATCCATCCTTGAATTCAAGTAATCCGGCCCTTGAGACTTTTTAAGTTGCTTTCGCGCAATATTTGACGCTTTAACTTGTGTCCTTGATATTTTGGCTCCAATACTTCCAGTGCGGCCTTTTTAATCCTTGCCAAACACTTGTGATATGATATCTTCATCCAATGTCAAATCTTCTTCATCGCCATCATCGACTAACTCCTTTGCCTTTGCAACTTTTTCCTAAAATAAAAATATTACTTGAGATGCTATTTATTATGAAAATTTATTGAACAACTGCATTATTATTTGTTTAACTTACAAAGTAAACAAAAGCCGAATCTGATATAGTACCATCTTTTTTTGTGTGAGCTCTCTCCCTTACTTCACGACGTGTGATTTCTTTTGTCGGATTTTCAATAGCCTGCAAATTTAAAAAGCCTTACATATAAGACAGGAAGGCATATCATTAAAACATACAATGGCGAAAGAAAATATAAAAATGTTTAAATTTACAATAATTGGTCATGTAAAGAAAGATTTATTATTGTTAATGGAGGTTCAGTTTCAATAATCTTATTATGTAGGTATTTATATTATGTGACACGCAACACATAAATGGCAAGTCTAACCTACCATGCAGACAGTCACATTGTATTAGCAAAGATGGAAGATAAGTGATTCAGGACTTTCGTTTAGTTTTTGATATGAAATGAATATGTATTCTTTAAGCTCCAACTATATATTAATTTGATCATGACACGAATATATTCAAATTGATTAAGCTTTTAACTCAGCCACGTTGCTTTCAAACTCTATCATGTTTTAAGCAGCATGCAGATATGCATCATGCAATGCTTCTAAAAACAATGTTGTTGTATTTCTCTTCTTCAAAAATTCGCGAAATTACAAAAGTTTACACTTACTGATCGAAGCTGCACATGCTGAATCTGACATGGACAAGCAATAAAAGGATAAATTATTAGAAACACGATCTAAAACTATAACAGTTCATTTATAGCAGGATTTAGCATGGTGTTTCTCAAACATATCGACATTTGCATCCAATTTAAAAGTGAAGCGAAGTAACCTTAAAATGGATTTCAAATAGATAGGCACAATTAACTTATATCCCCTTATTTATATAAACATATACATACATTATTTTCTTCAGATGGCGAAATGTTTGAATGGTCATTCTTCACGTGTTTATTAAATAATAATGCAATAGGAAAAGAAAAAGGGTGAGATTTTAGATTAGATTTAGCCGTCGTCGGCTGGTTGGAGGCAAGACAATGAACTTTTTTACACACAACAAAACAAATGACAGGTAAAAGAGATTTTATTTATAGAACTTTTTTCATTTTTATCGCCCAGTTCTTACTGTGAAAACACTCGTGTTTCCCACTATTAGCATTTTTACTTGTGAATTCGAAAATGTGCAAATACGAAAGTTTAATTTGTATTTGTGCATTTCCAAAAGCATAACCATTCAGAAAATAATATTATCCATGCTCTTTCGGTATATAAACATTACATAGTGGAATGCAAGCTTATTTCTAGAGTAAGTTATCAAAGAAGCTTAAACTTTAAACAAATTCTCTGATACGCCTAAAATAAAAACTTGATCTATTTTATTTTATTTTATTTCTGACTGCCTT
The DNA here is from genome assembly GCA_030737875.1 of Allium sativum. NCBI lineage: Eukaryota > Viridiplantae > Streptophyta > Magnoliopsida > Asparagales > Amaryllidaceae > Allium > Allium sativum. Next base: position 45,229,898 of record CM060913.1, read on the forward strand.
TTGCAGCCCTGCAGAATTTCATGAATAAATAGGTAAAATTTTGCCAAATATCATTTTTATTGCCCTTTTAATCATTTTTGGAGTGTCCGTAACTACACCTTTCATAAAATATTAGCAAAATAATATTATTTTATTGCACAAAAATAAATTAGATCGAGAATAGATGAATTTAAGCATAGCAAACTAAAAGATCGAAAATACAAATAAAGCAGCAGTAAGAAAATCTCATTCAATCAAAGTATAATAAACACACAGATAAGACTATGGTAATCCAAGCTTACCTCTTAAGCCCCTTAAATATTTCTAAGGTTTAGGCACTGTAAGTGTCATCTACCCTAAAATTCTCAATAGATTTGTATGACATTAGCATGTTTACTTGAGTTTATATCATCAACATACAACTGCGAGACCCAATAATGTATGAGTGAGGTGGTACTTAGTTACAGGGATGATTTGGTTGGATGGAGACATATGAACTATACTTGAATATCATTGTATGGGTGAGGTGGTACTTATTGCTAATGTCATACAAAGTGATACCATCATATTATGGTATCACTTTTTTTAATAAGCGATTTTCAATAATTTTGATCGTAGATTACAAAGGGATTATGGCATTGCCTCGACTATATGAATATATTTGTTAATAAATTAACAATAATAATTAATGGATAATCTAGAAAGGGTACATACCATTTCATGTTCTATAACGGCGTGACTTGTACGTCCAGTATGATGGCCATAACTTTAAAGTGATCTGTATTTTTTTTTTTCCTTTATCTCTTCTTTCTTTGCACTAGGTGTTGCTTCATTTTTCAAAAACATTTCCCAATCTTCTTGTTTGATGGACGGTGGACAGTTCTTCAATCTATCTTCATCATTATCATATTTATCATAATAGTGTGTCCTCAAATCGCCTTTGTGTTTCCTAAATGACTCGGAGATTTTTTTAAAAATCAAGTCTTTTGAATCTGGATTTAGATCGAAGAATGTCTGTGAAAATAATAGTAATAGTTAAATTAATAGTGAAAACAAATATGACAATTTAAAATTTAGACAAAAATAAGAATAGTTATTCAACTAAAAAAAGAAAACACACTAAAGCAGCCATACGCAAATTTTGTAAACAAGGGTTACAGAAAATCGGTATAAAATATAATGCACAAAAAGTATGAGCTGATTTCGGGAGCTAACCATGTTTTTGACAAGTTGATGAACTAATGAAAATGTTTAGTTGTTACGAACACCATTATCCGAATAACTGATGCAGTTTCTCTCTTATGATGACATGGCATTGATTAGATCAAGGAAATGGCAAAGACAGTCGCAGTTGTATATTTATGTCATTTGTCAAATATTCTCCTCCCTCATCAAACAGCATTAAGAAATTAACTGCTCAGCATGAGTATCGGGGAAAATACAAAACAAAGGTTAGATTCAAAAATATCAGACTTAAACTTCTGGTTTATGAACAAATGATGGTGCATGCATGCATACTGAAATTTTAAATATAGACAATAGAAACACTGATAAATATAAACTAAAACGTAACTTAGATTATTAAACTGCAGTAACTTACTATTACAGGGATTCAAAAATCTTCATGCAGCACAAAAGGTTGAAGCAAACGTTACTAAAGCATGGCAACGATTAAGTGAAAAGAAGCGTTTGTTTAGGTAGAAAACAAAAGGAAGAAGTTGCCAAAATAATCATAGCGGGGAAGCTCGAAATATGCATGACATGCAGGCATCACATGAACAGTATATCATATCATAGCAAACGTGTTTGTGAGGACCCAACTCACACGATTATTGCTTTGAGTTGGTACTGGAAAGCGAGGATTGTTGGTGGATCAACTCTGGTGCTACTGTGCATATATGCAATGACAAAAATCTATATAAATGTTGCTTGTAACAATATGAATATACTTTAATCCTTAAAAGAAATATAAAATTAATTTAACCACTGATATAAATTAATTTACTAAGTTTACAAGAGAAATAATATTGAGTATACATAATGCAAACAAGGAAAAATTGAGCTTACGAACAATTCTTTCCAAACGTCCATCTTATATTTGTTAGGTATATTAACCCAATTCTCGTACGAAATATGCACATGAATTCGCACCGATTTACCAATTTGACTGCTTATTTTTCCAGCGTTTTTTGAAACAGGAACACCTAATGCGTTTATCTCCACTTTTTCAGGTTGTGTAGAGGATGATTGCGTAATGAAATGGTTTGATGGTTCTACAGGCTATGACATTGTTACTATCTTCTTGGTTGTAATCAAAACTACCAAGACCACCTGCAACAAACAAATAATCAAAATTTCAATGAGATATGACAAACTTGTTAATTTCATGTAAAAAGAGGTAACGAAATAAAGCATTTCAACTATCCTCATTGGGATGATCATTTTAGTCAATGCTACTATAATCTACAAGTGTACAACAACAAAAACATAATATAAAATTGAATAAAAACAGATTATAATATTTAACCAAAAACTAAGCAGTTCACGAAAATGCAATACGTTAAATATTGGATCAAAATAGTATCATCAAACTAGATAGTATGTATACAGTCATTCAAAGAAGCGGTTTTGATATATTTATTCACTCATACTTGTTTATGTGTACACGGTACAATGTGCAAGGTCAAAGAGCAGGGTAATATATGCATTTAAATGAAGCAAAAGCATATAATATTAACATATGCATTTAAATTTTCTGATGAAGCTACAACTTGGGTTACTTCACCTGCACATTCAACTTGATCAAAATATAAATTCAATACAATTCAATTAAGAAATTTTAAATTCAATCACTTGAAATTCAATACAATTCAATTATGAGATACAACTCATATTAACATATGCATTTGGTAAGATCTTCTAATTTTTTGTTGTCTTCAAAAGCTGATTGATAAACAGTAGGAAACTCAATGTCGTACACAGTTGTAGTCAACTGTTTCGGTGTGTGCAAAACCACAAACCAACCGTTGCTTTTTATATCTTTGGAGTAGAACACTTGACTCACTTCTGATGCAAGAATGAACGGCTCATCATTTACTCTATCTTTGGTTTTTAATTTCTCTAAGTTAACCATAACCAAATTTGAAACAGGATCTGTCTTGCAACCATTGACTTTATCTTCGACCTTTACCCAATCACAATAAAAAACCGTTTGCTTGTAGTCGATGTAATCTAATTCAATTATATGATGAATAACTCCATAGTACATTGTTTCCGCTTCCTTGTAATTTTTATCTTTTCCGCTCGCTCTAAATTTTGTAATTGCTCTCATACAAACACCGCTATCTTGTGTTACCATTCTTTCTTCATAACTTTTTTGGAAAAATACGAATCCATTGACTTGATACTTCATATAACTACGTGCCTTGAACTTCGGCCCGTTCACCAACCTCCAAAGAGTTGACTCATCGTTATTAGTCTTCACCAGCTAAAAAAACAATAAATGAAAAGCATGACCGTGATGGTGTATGATCCACTTAAATACACTTGAATATATAAGATGATGTAATACCTCATCACGTAACCACAGAATAAAACTTTTACAAGTTTCCACGGATGTAACGCTACTTCGAGATTGAGATTTAACATTTTTCACATAAATGGTATACTTCCTGCGATAAACATTTCAAAATGAATACAGGAGCAAATTTACAATAATGAGAACTTATGATAGACTAGTGAACTTACTTCTCCCATTCATCCAATCCATCGTGCTTATAAAGGACCCATCTACGAACTTGTTCAAACTGCACCTGGGTTAAGGTTATATCTTTACCATTAGCTAGAGGCATCTCATTAGCAAACTCGTCGTCTTCATCTAAAAACGCTTCACGTGTATTTTTGTGGGTGCCATCACCTCCTTTTGGCATACACTCCATGCAGTAATAACTAGCTTCTTGTACAATATATCCTTCTGCAATACACCCTTCAATATATCTTCTGTTGCGCACGTATCTTTATATATTTTCGTCAACCTATGCAGGTAATCAATTTTAAATAACTTGTATCCATTTAAATCGAACTATGGAGAATAGAACTCAAATTAGTAATTTACCTTTCAAAGGGATACATCCATCTATATCTAACAGGACCACAAACCGGTGCTTCATCGGCTAAATGAACCATAAGATGGATACTGATATCAAAAAATGCAGGTGGAAAATATTTTTCAAACACACACATTGCTTCTACCAAACTAGCTTTTGCTTGCAAAAGATGTTCTCTGTTAATCACCTTTGAGCACAAAATGTTAAAGAACAGACTTGTACGGTGTACAGCATTACGCAAATCCTTATGTTGTGCATATGAATGTTGAAGCAATACCGGAAGTAACTGTTGCATTATAACGTGATAATCATGCGACTTCATATTTGTTAGTTCAAAAGGATTGAAGCTCACATTGTTGTGGAAGTTAGAAGAGAATTTGCTAGGTACTTTTAGGTTTTTCAAAATGGTGCAAAACCGTATCTTTTCTTCTTTGCTCAAAGTGAAAGCTGCCTCTAGTATAGTTATTTTATTTGTTTCACGGTCTTCCCTCACCCACAATTTTTGTTTTATACCCATGGTTCTCAAGTCCTTGCGTGCATTGATGCCATCTTTTGACTTCTCCTTGTGACTCATAATCATGTTGATGAGATGCTCAGTGACATTTTTCTTTGTATGCATCACATCAACATTATGTCGAATCAAATTTGCTTTCCAATACGGAAGATCAAAGAAGATAGACCTCCTATACCATGCAGGAGTACTGTTAAGGTCTTCATCATCGGTTTTCTTTTTTCTTTTTCGACCAATCTCTGGTTTTTTTACCAACTTTCATCTTGATATTAGCTACTTTTTCTTCAACTTGATAACCATTCAATGGCTATGGAGGACGGCGATATTCTTGTTCGTTATTGAAGTTTGCCTTATCGTCTCGAAACTTGTGTTTGGTAGGAAGAAATCTTCGATGCCCCATATAACACATCTTCTTACTTTCAGGAAGATAATAAGAACAAGTATCTTCTCCACAAATAGGACATGAAAAATAACCATGAGTTGTGCATCCCGATAAAGTCCCGAATGCAGGATGATCATGAATCGCCCACAACATCCTAGCCCTCAATGTGAACTCTGAATTATTAAATGAGTCAAATGCAATGACTCCTTCCCATAACTGCTTTAATTCATCTATTAATGGTTGTAAATAAACATCGATATCCTTTCCCGGTTGTTTTGGTCCGGAAATCAATAATGTCAACATTGAGAACTCTCTTTTCATGCACATGGATGGAGGAAGATTATAAGGTACTATAATTACTGGCCAGCAACTATAATGGCTAGATAGAGATTTATATGGACTGAAACCGTCTGTTGCTATTCCAAGCGTGACATTTCGTGATTCAGCAACAAACGTTTGATCAAATGAGTCTACAGCTTTCCATTGGGATGTGTCACGTGGATGACGCATTATATTTGAATCAGACTTGGCACGAGCATGCCAAGTCATAGCATCTTCTATCCACGGTATGGTATACAGTCTCTTCAATCTAGAAATTAAAGGAAAATGTCTCAATGTCTTTTGATCTATTTTGATAGCTCTTTTATCATCGTTGAATGATGTCCTATATCTTGGTTCTTTGCAAATTCTACAACAAATTTTGCTTGCATCATCTTTCCAGTATAAAATGCAGTCATTAACGCATGCATCATAAGTTGTGTAATCCATTCCAACTTGTTTAATCACCTTCTTCATTTCAGAATATTTTGTCAGTAGTGTGTTACCTTCAGGGAGTAACTCCCTTATAAATTCGAGAAGTGCAGTCACACCGTTGTCGGAAAAACTGTATTGAGTTTTCAAACTGTTCAGTTTCACAATGGCATATAATTTTGTTATCCCTTTAGGACATGAAGGGCACAATTGCTCTTTTGCGCTATCGAAAAGTGATTTATATTTTCCACTTTGATTGGCCGACCAATCGACATCAGCTGTAGACCGCTCCTCAATATTATCGTGCGACGAACTGAAAGGGTGAAAATGATGAAATCTATCTGCATCATTGACTAAGTCTTCCATCTAGGATGTTCAGGCTCATCAATATTTATGGCTTGACTAGCAGATTGTATTTGCTTCTCTGCCGACTCTTCTCCATGAAAACGCCAAACGGTATATGATTGGAGAATTCCATGTCTAAGCAGATGATAATGAATGTCTTCTAATTTAATCTTCATTTTCATATTTTTACACTGTGTGCAAGGACAAGAATAGACTTCCTCATTACCACCATTTTCTACAACGAAATCAATAAACTTCTGAACGCCTTCTATATACCGTGGGGTTCTTCGACTAGATTCTTGCATCCACTGTTTGTCTATACTTGAAGACATATTATCCTGCTATACCATACAATCGAACATATATGAACATTGATAGTAGTTCAACAGAATGCACATGAGCAACTATATGCACAATGGCATACGAAACCAAACAACGCCGCAAAACAAAATTTCAATGTATTAACATATTTCTTTAGTCTGATTCCATGTTTCTTATGCTTACTCGTGATGACCTAAAACATTATACTTTCCAAAATTATATGTATAATGTTTAGGCCAAAAAATAATGTATTAAGTAAAAGCAAACACTGAATAATATGATAGTACGTAAATTTCATAAAAAGAAGAGTTTAAAAGAGGGTGGAACCTTGAAACAAGTGTTAAGCACTGCAATTACTAAAGACCATATAGTGAACACGTTTCGGATTTATCCTGCTATTATTATCGCTGCCCTAATTTATGTTAAATCAGCGGCTGCTTTTACACTAAGATTAGCTTTAAAATTTAAAGGAATGAACTACAACTCAAAACGGCAGAGCAATTTTTTTTTACTATTGCATCCCAATAGCTGTGGTCAATAGATAGTGATACCGGTAGACATGATATCCTAAATTTGTTTAGTTAATTCTAGCTTCCTTACTGAAAACTTAGATGAGTTGATGAACATGCCTATGTGACACGATCAGGCTTTGGTATTTGACAAAAAAAATGCATATAGATTCACCTACAGAAAAACAGGACATGGCATATTGTTATGAGACATGCACATTCAATATACATGACAAGCAAGTACACTTAAATAATACTTTAAATTATGATTATACATAAACAAGAAAAATTGGAGCCTGATCATTGGATCAAGTTTGAAAATTAAAAGTTATAAATAATATCTCCATACTGTAAATAATTAAATTTACATCGATAATTCACTGACTGACCAGTGAAAAAGAAATCCATTATTTTGGAACAACAAGAGATGATTGTACCTCAAATATCAGTGATTTGTTGCATCCGAGAATGCAATGCATATACCAACTGATCTTTAGTTATATTAGAATACACAGAATGATATCAGAAGCGTTTTCATTTCGTTTTTTTAGTGGAAACCAAATAAAAATTTGATGCTTATTTCTTAGTTATCGCTTATTTCTTAGTTATCATTCTTATGAACGAACTACGCATGTGTAATATAATATAATCAAAATATCCTACACAATACATGGACTTAACCTTAAAATTTGAGGAAAGGAATGCAAAAGCAGTACATAACTCTGTTAAAACAAATATAACTGGCAAGATATTGAATAAAGATGAAAGAAAATAGACAGGATAAAAGGCATGTTTAGGCAAAATGATGAATAAACCAAATAATATTGATTAAATCCACATGATTACATTTAGCCTATGACATATACATGATTTATTCAAATATGAAGGGTACATAATAATGTTGCGTTGAAGGTACCACCACGGAAAAGTAAAACTATGACGTAAATAAAGGTAATAATTAATTTTAATCCATAATAATCAATAATCATACAATTAGTTAGTATTCTAATGCATAAATAGTCTTGAATTATATTTTAATCTCCATTTTATGTCCACAAATACCGAATTTAGTTTGTATTTGTTGTAGACAACATTATACCTCTTCTCCATTTGTTTGGACATTCCTATCGGTAGCGAAAGAAAAAGATTAACAGTTGTATAAAGAAGAATGCACCATTTAAATTATGTAACAAATTGAACCCATGAATCAAATATGAAACCGAAACTTATTTATAACTGAAGTTAGCTTGTTGGTAGTTGTGTGCTGCGCGAGAGGGTTGCTGATTATGGTTATGTCAAAAAGACTTGCTAATTTGTTTTTGCCTGTGTCTCCTGATTAGTTTGTGTCGCTTAATTTAATACAAACTTGTAGTAAACCTGGGTATATGAGTACAGATTACGGATATATTTACTGATTGAAATGCTAATTACGATCTGGCAAACCTCAATTTCATAATTAAAAATTGCACCACCATTCCATGTCTTCCGCAAAATATACAAAGAGACAATCTTCTCTATAACAAAACTTTAATTATTGATGCCTCAGGTTATATTTTAGCCAATAATAACAGGCTTGTGACGACCGGGAATTTCGCTCGATCCGAATCAGTCGCTAAACCGACGCAGACCATTCGAAACCCCTGATTGTTTTTGAGAACACGACAAAATAGAACGCAGACGGAAGAACATTTCATTGTATATTACAACAATGCACCAGAATACAAGAATATACAGAGTATAAATGAATATTACACAGAAATATCATTGATTTAAATTACATTTAAATATATCGCAGCGGAAAATAATACAATACACAACTAGAATAGATATACGGATACAAAGCTTTTCGGATATCGTTCCAGCTGTAAACCAGGATCCTGTGAATATAAATCTGCAAAACCAAAACTACTAGCTGCCCGTGTCAAAATAGGGGCACCCAGAGTTTAGGTCAAAACAATAAACTCCAGGTCAGTCATGTGACTGGTGTGAGAACTAAAACAGTTATAATTAACTTTATTTTAAAGTCAGGTAAAACAAGGGACCACGCCGTATAACACGGAACGGGTTTCCTCCCAAGAATACTAATGCATAAAACAAACAGCGCAATGCTAAATAAAGAAAAATGAAGCTGTTATAAGACCCAGGTCCTATCACACAATGCAACACAAGCCGGGGGATAGGGTTTTCCCTTATAACAGCCAAAGAATGCTTGATACGTTTTAAAACAAATCATTTGATACTACTATAAGTGCATAGTGTATAAAACAACTTCAAATCATAAGTTTCAATCATAGGCGGCATGGGTACCATATATCATGTCGCCATACTTGTTCTACAATTAAAACCGCAAATGTCACGTATTTGGAGATTGGATTTCCGTCTGTGAACTGAGGCTAGGGATCGTCCTCACCGTCTTCGAGACTCTCAAGCCCGAGCCTCAGGGTCAGAGCGCATCGACCCTTGGATCGTCAGGGCCGGTCCATCGATGTGGATTAAAATGCCTGAACACTGCGTTTCCCCGCCCTTTGGGGCATAAATGAGCCAACGAATGACTCCATCGGACCCGGATCGTCCGATCAAACCGAGGCGCCTCGCAACAGCAACAACCACACAGGTGAAAAGTATATAAATGTCAGGGCTGGTAGGTCACTGACACCACCCTAGCTAGAAAGAAACGCATGCCCTCCCTGAGGTCCTCTCCCGTTTTTGGTTCACAACCGGTGTGTGAGGCTTGCGAATTCACGTTACACAAAGCTGTTCCACACGGGCTGTGCTTTGATCATCACCACAAGACTTTGCTTTTCAACAGAAGCCTCGATCAATTGCATCTTAGCATGCCACACAGGCAAACCACTCTATGCAACCGATATCAGTCACACAGAATGAAATCCAATGTCAGACACACGGTCCATTTACAAGTCCGTTCTAGGTCTGAACGAAACCGGAGGCACTTTCCTCACATATCCATCGATCTTCAAGCACATCTGGACGATCACCAACTGTTTCCATCTTCTTGGGTGTACAGCCCAATCAAGATCATCAGTAATCACCCAAACGACGTGAAGACTTCCGGTCTTCAACCACCGTCTTCATCTTCGACTTATCGTCGTATCAGCTATTCAGAATGGAATAAACCCGGTATTTCCGAATAACTCGCGTATATTTTAAATAAGTGTTACACAAACACAACATACGCCTCATTCCAATTCATCAGTCACTAACCGTAAATTAATCAAGAGAATAATTTCCCAAATATTAACCCCGAAGGCCGAAACCAACATCAGATCAATATCCATAAAACCATTCTGCTTGGCTAACCGACAGTTAGTTTCTAAATTTCACATTTATAGGGAAAAGTTCCCATTAATTTTATCCAAGATAAATTCCTTGAATTTATTCTCTAATCTCCTTTTGAATTTCGATTCAACTAGTCGGGATTAACGAACCTTACCGAAGTAATCATTTGTTTTAATTTCCCAATCCCAACATATTCATCCCATGAAGTAAAACTGGTAATACTTCATATCTAACACTACGGTGTTATCGGTAAATTCAATTACCATTTCACGTTCAAATCTAATTAAAGATTTAACTATCGCCTGGAGCAAAACTGGTGATACTCCATTCTCGAATATTTCAATCTAATTAAAGATTCATTAAAACTCCACTTAGTTTTAATCTGTGACTGGGTTAAAGAATCAGTGTCATTTAAAACACGGTTCACGATAAACCCAAAATCACATTCTATTAATTATCGGGTTAAAGAACGAGGGTTATTTAAAACACCATTCACGATAAACCCAAGAATCAATTCGAATTCAATTCCAATTAAATATTATTTAATTGGTACACTTCATTAAATCTAAATAAAAAGATTTAATCTTTTCTCAACTGGGCTTAAGAACAGTGTTAATGAAGACACCATTCACGACAAACCCAAATCACATTTGATATTAGACACAAAGCTCTGAATAGAAAATACATCGGCTTATATTCAATATCAAATTCTACGACCAACAGATATCGTATTGGAAATAACGATATATAAATACCTTTCAAATTTCCATAACAACATCTGCCTAATCACGAAATCCAACATTGAAATATTCCGAAGACAATTTCGATTCAAATCCATTCCAATGCAATTATTGGAAATTCTGGTTATTTTCAAAACCATTTCAAATTCAACTTATTTATTTAAAAATAAGCAGAATTATAGTTCTAGTTCAAAACTAGTTCATTTCGATAAAAATCTATTTTTATCTTTTCAAATATGGAGTTTTTCATCCCAATTTTTCCTAAATCATTTCTTATGATTTTACACAAATTATTACTATTTTTAATAATTTTATCAAGGCCTGTACAGTCGATTTCCATCAACGGCCATCGAACTGCACTTACATCGACATTTTTCAAATTTGATTTGGACATAATTCCAAATCCAACCGTTAGATTTCTAATTTCTAATATTCGTTAGAAAGCTCTTTTCGATACGAACCTAATGGTTCCGGTTTCAGGAGAATCCAACGGTCGGATCTCCCGTAATATCCGTTCGAAGTCAATGGTCGAAATTCGCGAACTACCGCGGCGCGGCGCGTTCTATTCAGGCCATTATATTATATATATAATATATATAATATATAATTCATCGATTTCAATTCAAAACGTGCTTTATAAATCGTTTTTAAATTCATTTTCAAAACGGTTTCAACTTCATATTCAATTTCAAATCAAAATTGATTATTCCAATTTAAATTCATTTTAAATTCATTTCAAATTGATTTCAATTCAAATTGATTTCTAATTCAATTTCAGTTCGATTTCAATTCAATTCAATTTCAATTCGAATTCATTTCTATTCCATTTCAATTCGAATTCGTTTATATTCGATTTCAAATTCGTATTCCTTTATATTCAATTTCAATTCGAATTCGTTTATATTCGATTTCTATTCGAACTTATTTATCTTCAATTTCAATTCGAATTTATTTATATTCAATTTCAATTCGAATTTATTTATATTTAATTCTTTTCAAAATATCAAATTTTTAAATCACTTTCAATATACATTATAAAATGAATAAAATCGATATAAATATCGTTCACGTCAAAATGGCGTCAATCTATCAACGCGACTTCATATATTTCGATTTTCAAATATTCTACTTCAAATATTTCTATTTCAAATATTTCTATTTCAAATATTTTTATTTCAAATATTTTTATTTCAAATATTTCTATTTCGAAACTGGAATGAGGCCCAATCAATTACCATATAATGTTAATTATATGGATTTTCCACACACAGGTATATATCAACAAAGATGAATAATCAACCATCATCCAAAGTGCATTCTAAACTGTATAAGCATCAAATATGAATATTCAACGCTTATAGCAGCCTGTCAATCAATTGATCGACATACAACTAAACAATCGGGATTAGTGTACGTCAAATATCATCCCAATACCTGTGCGGGGTTTCAAACAATCAAACACAGATTTTTATTTGTGCAGTTGGGCGATGTATAAAATTTATCGTCCCAATCAATGTCCTTCAAATAGGTGTACATAAACAAACCGTCCGGTTTGTAAATGAATATTTATTTATTCACATTCACGTTAAAAATTATATTTTTAACGATCAAACTATTTTATTCAACCTATGAATATTCTATTCGGTTCATTTATTAAATAAAATGTTATCTTTATTTTTCTAACTTATTTTTAGAAAATTTCGACGGCATAACGGCACGATACTAGAAACGGGACAAGGCCCAGCCTTATCCCCGGTCTAGTGAAGGCCCACGCCATTAACACATCAATCAAATCAATTTCATTTCACCAAATAATTCAATTCAAACCCAATAATCTAACCAACTACACAACCAAACAATTAAACAAACAAGCCATCCATGGTCTGTGGATGACGGGTGTCGGGTGCTACTAAACACCGTCTGCATCCTAGTATATATATAACTAGAAAAAGAAATTGAAGAGTGAGAAGTTCTCACCGATAGCTATCCCAACTTCATGACACTTCATTTATAGAAATCTTCGCCGTTCTCGCCTCTCGTCACTTTCGTTGCCCGTAGCCACTACATATGTAAAAATCGAATTTTTACCTTGCTATTCAATATATAAAAATCGAATTTTTACTATGCTATTCAATATATAAAAATTGAATTTTTACTATGCTATTCAATATATAAAAGTCGAATTTTTACTATGCTATTCAATATATAAAAATCGAATTTTTACTATGCTATTCAATATATAAAATTCGAATTTTTACTATGCTATTCAATATATAAAAGTCGAACTTTTACTATGCTATTCAATATATAAAAGTCGAATTTTTACTATGCTATTCAATATATAAAAATCGAATTTTTACTATGCTAAAAATTCTATCTTTCTATTCTGAAAATCCGCCCTTTTCTATTATAAAAATTCTACCTTTTCTAATGTAAAAATCTTAACTTGATTAGATAAAGATCCCGCCTTTCTACCGATAAAAATTTCGTCTTTAATAGATTAAAAATCACTTCTTTATATCATTAAAAATCCGTTCTTTCTTTGATTAAAAATCCGACCTTTACCCTATTAAAAATCGTATTTTTTTTCTTTCATAAAAATCGATTATATATATATAACGTAATACACGTATACATTAAAACTGAAAAGAAATAAATGTTAAATAAAATAAAATCAAAATCATTTCTTTGTAAATTAAAAATCTATTCTAACTAATAAAAATCAAATTTTTATTGCCTAAAAAAAATCTGAGGATAAATTCCATGATTCATACATATAAATAAGGTTTTTTTTTATTACTACCTAAGACTGAAATAAAATAAATAAGAAAACTTACTTTTCGTTTTACAGGGGGGTTCAGTGCATCGCAGCGGTCCAGGGGGGGTTCACCGTTCGTCGGAGGGTGCTGATGGCGTCAGTGCCTGGTGCTGGTGGAGGAGGATGGCTCGACGTCGGGCTGGTGTGGGACTGGGGCTGTGGGGTCTTCGCGTCTCGTGTGGAGGGAGGAAGGGGTGAAGAGGAAGTGGGAGCGGAGGATGGCCAGCGCTAGTGGCGCGACGGCGCCTGGCGGAGGAGGGGAAGCACGACGTGATTTCGATCGCCCGTGTATTTTTCCTCTTTTTTTTTTCTTGAAAAACCCCCCATTGACTCTGAAGGAAGAAAAGGAGGGGGGTGATATAGAAGAATATATTTATTTATTATTTTATTTTATTTTTAAATTCTCTTATGGTAACTTTTTACAATGAACTCAAAATCGAACCCATCGACTGTCGCCCCTAGCTAATTACCCCCATTCCGAACCCAATGGCATATGTATCATAACCCAATTCGATCGTTTCGTTCAGTTTTCGTTGAATTTAAAACATAAATCTTTATATATCCAATTCGAACGTACATTTCAATTTACCGGGGTCACATACTAATTTGAAAATTTTCAGAAAAATATTTCTATCTTTGTATTGACGATACGGTCCTAACAAAACTAGTTTCGTCGAATTCTGAGACCGTTTGAAAAATGGCCATTTTCCAGTCGATTAAAATCAACTGAAACTGGTCAAACACGTTTTCCTTTGCCACGCTCACATATTGATTCGAAAAATTATGAAATTTGAAACCTAGCAATAATTTGACTTCACATATCCAACAAAAGTGGTTTCGTCGAAATCCGAGGTCGTTTGCAAAATTCCCATTTTTAAGGGCCTGAATTCAATAGCGACTATTCAGAATTTTCAACTGGACATGTCTTTTGATTCTTGCTATGAAATTTCGATTTTTCTAATTCGTTGGAAAGATATTCTCAATTAGATTCCATTATTTTTGGTTTCACTAAATTCCGGTTTATTTTGCACCCGGTACATTCATTTGAAGTTTGAAATCGAATTATCGAACTACCGCGCCATTTTCAATTCCTTTTATAAATATAAATAAATATTTATATTCTATCGTCGATTCGAATAAATATATACGTTTGAATTCTCTTCAAAATAGATTTCTCGTCGATATTATTTAAAATAATTCATTTTAAATAATCAAAATTCGCTAAAATTGCCAAAATAAAAATTTTAAACTGGCCCAGATTTCCGGGTTATTACAATCTCCCCCACTTAAAACTTTTCGTCCCCGAAAAGGAACAAAGTCGAAAGTGGTTTGATCGATCAACTCTACGTTCGATCTGGCTTCCATTCTCCAACTTTTCAGTTTTTGAGAATTTTCAAAATTTTCCAAAATTTGGCTAACACCCTAAATTTTCGAAAAATTTCGCCATAACCTCCTCTGCACCGGGAGCCATGGGAAAATCCCGAAATTGCCATATAGGCCTTCTGATCTCAAAAAGAAAAAGCCAAGCGGCTAGCCAATAGGCTCATAAAATCATCATCACCCAAACAAAACAGTAAATTATAGTAAACATGTACCTATTTGTCGGGCAAACAAATTTTATTCTCTGCTCTAGCCTCCTTGCTATGACCTGTTCAATGTAAGTGCAAGTATATGCAAGCAAATGCGACCAAATTTTCAATACAATTCAATATTTGATTCAACTGGGTTATAGGGTGAAAAATTATCAAACAAATAAACAAACAACACAACCATCAATCAATTAGTTGATTATCATTTCAAATGCATAACTTTGATATATAGTCAAAAATCACATTTTTGATGCCAAATCACACAATAGGCCCTATCTAATTTTTGTTCTCACACCAGTCAATAGGAAATATATAGAAAGTCTACTTTCGTCACTCGAACATGAATTCTAATGATGGAGCTCCATCATCAAAATCATCTCCGGGCGATTCGAGTGTAATTCTATATCTATCCAGCATATTAAAACTTCAAATACACGTTTGCAAGACGTATATGCAAAATCTTTATATACTGGACTGTCCAAATCAATTCAAATAAATAATCAAATACGAATAATTGATTTAGATTTTCAAAACAAAATTTGTTTTCACTTTAAAAATATACTCTTCACACTCGTTCTAGGATACTATTGATCCCATCTCTAACGAGTCATTCCCGTTGGATATTACTAATCCAGTTTCTGATGAATTCTTTCGTATGGTTCTAATGTGCCTTGTTCTCTGAGCTTTGTAAACCAAAGCTCTGATACCAAATGTGACGACCAGGAATTTCGCTCGATCCGAATCAGTCGCTAAACCGACGCAGACCGTTCGAAACCCCTGATTGTTTTTGAGAACACGACAAAATAAAACGCAGACGGAAGAACATTTCATTGTATATTACAACAATGCACCAGAATACAAGAATATACAGAGTATAAATGAATATTACACAGAAATATCAGAGATTTAAATTACATTTAAATACATCGCAGCGGAAAATAATACAATACACAACTAGAAGAGATATACGGATACAAAGCTTTCCGGATATCGTTCCAGCTGTAAACCAGGATCCTGTGAATATAAATCTGCAAAACCAAAACTACTAGCTGCCCGTGTCAAAATAGGGGCACCCAGAGTTTAGGTCAAAACAATAAACTCCAGGTCAGTCATGTGACTGGTGTGAGAACTAAAACAGTTATAATTAACTTTATTTTAAAGTCAGGTAAAACAAGGGACCACGCCGTATAACACGGAACGGGTTTCCTCCCAAGAATACTAGTGCATAAAACCAACAGCGCAATGCTAAATAAAGAAAAATGAAGCTGTTATAAGACCCAGGTCCTATCACACAATGCAACGCAAGCCGGGGGATAGGGTTTTTCCTTATAACAGCCAAAGAATGCTTGATACGTTTTAAAACAAATCATTTGATACTACTATAAGTGCATAGTGTATAAAACAACTTCAAATCATAAGTATCAATCATAGGCGGCATGGGTACCATATATCATGTCGCCATACTAGTTCTACAATTAAAACCGCAAATGTCACGTATTTGGAGATTGGATTTCCGTCTGTGAACTGAGGCTAGGGATCGTCCTCACCGTCTTCGAGACTCTCTAGCCCGAGCCTCAGGGACAGAGCGCATCGACCCTTGGATCGTCAGGGCCGGTCCACCGATGTGGATTAAAATGCCTGAACACTGCGTTTCCCCGCCCTTTGGGGGCGTAAATGAGCCAACGAATGACTCCATCGGACCCGGATCGTCTGATCAAACCGAGGCGCCTCGCAACAACAACAACCACACAGGTGAAAAGTATATAAATGTCAGGGCTGGTAGGTCACTGACACCACCCTAGCTAGAAAGAAACGCATGCCCTCCCTGAGGTCCTCTCCCGTTTTTGGTTCACAACCGGGGTGTGAGGCTTGCGAATTCACGTTACACAAAGCTGTTCCACACGGGCTGTGCTTTGATCATCACCACAAGACTTTGCTTTTCAACAGAAGCCTTGATCAATTGCATCTTAGCATGCCACACAGGCAAACCACTCTATGCAACCGATATCAGTCACACAGAATGAAATCGAATGTCAAACACACGATCCATTTACAAGTCCATTCTGGGTCTGAACGAAACCGTAGGCACTTTCCTCGCATATCCATCGATCTCCAAGCACATCTGGACGATCACCAACTGTTTCCATCTTCTTGGTTGTACATCCCAATCAAGATCATCAGTAATCACCCAAACGACATGAAGACTTCCGGTCTTCAACCACCGTCTTCATCTTCGACTTATCATCGTATCAGGTATTCAGAATGGGATAAACCCGGTCTTTCTGAATAACTCGCGTATATTTTAAATCAGTGTTACACAAACACAACATACGCCTCATTCCAATTCATCAGTCACTAACCGTAAATTAATCAAGAGAATAATTTCCCAAATATTAACCCCGAAGGCCGAAACCAACATCAGATCAATATCCAGAAAACCATTCTGCTTGGCTAACCGACAGTTAGTTTCTAAATTTCACATTCATAGGGAAAAGTTCCCATTAATTTTATCCAAGATAAATTCCTTGAATTTATTCTCTAATCTCCTTTTGAATTTTGATTCAACTAGTCGGGATTAACGAACCTTACCGAAGTAATCATTTGTTTTAATTTTCCAATCCCAACCTATTCATCCCATGAAGTAAAACTGGTAATACTTCATATCTAACACCACGGTGTTATCGGTAAATTCAATTACCATTTCACGTTCAAATCTAATTAAAGATTTAACTATCGCCTGGAGCAAAACAAGTGATACTCCATTCTCGATTATTTCAATCTAATTAAAGATTCATTAAAACTCCACTTAGTTTTAATCTGTGACTGGGTTAAAGAATCAGTGTCATTTAAAACACGGTTCACGATAAACCCAAAATCACATTCTATTAAATATCGGGTTATTGAACGAGGGTTATTTAAAACATTATTCACGATAAACCCAAGAATCAATTCGAATTCAATTCCAATTAAATATTATTTAATTGGTACACTTCATTAAATCTAAATAAAAAGATTTAATCTTTTCTCAACTGGGCTTAAGAACCGTGTTAATGAAGACACCATTCACGACAAACCCAAATCACATTTGATATTAGACACAAAGCTCTGAATAGAAAATATATCGGCTTATATTCAATATCAAATTCTATGACCAACAGATATCGTATTGGAAATAACGATATATAAATACCTTTCAAATTTCCATAACAACATCTATATAATCACGAAATCCAACATCGAAATATTCCGAAGACAATTTCGATTCAAATCCATTCCAATGCAATTATTGGAAATTCTGGTTATTTTCAAAACCATTTCAAATTCAACTTATTTATTTAAAAATAAACAGAATTATAGTTCTAGTTCAAAACTAGTTCATTTCGATAAAAAACTATTTTTATCTTTTCAAATATGGAGTTTTTCATCCCAATTTTTTCCAAATCATTTCTTATGATTTTACACAAATTATTACTATTTTTAATAATTTTATCAAGGCCTGTACAGTCGATTTCCATCAATGGCCATTGAACTGCACTTACATCGAACTTTTTCAAATTTGATTTGGACATAATTCCAAATCCAACCGTTAGATTTCTAATTTCTAATATTTGTTAGAAAGCTCTTTTCGATACGAACCCAACGGTTCCGGTTTCAGGAGAATCCGACGGTCGGATCTCCCGTAATATCCATTCGAAGTTAATGGTCGAAATTCGCGAACTGCCACGGCGCGGCGCGTTCTATTCAGGCCATTATATTATATATATAATATATATAATATATACTTCATCGATTTCAATTCAAAACATGCTTTATAAATCATTTTTGAATTCATTTTCAAAACGGTTTCAACTTCATATTCAATTTCAAATCAAAATTGAATATTCCAATTTAAATTCATTTCAAATTGATTTCAATTCAAATTGATTTCTAATTCAATTTCAGTTCGATTTCAATTCAATTCAATTTCAATTCGAATTCATTTCTATTCCATTTCAATTCGAATTCGTTTATATTCGATTTCAATTCGAATTCATTTATATTCAATTTCAATTCGAATTCGTTTATATTCGATTTCAATTCGAATTTATTTATCTTCGATTTCAATTCGAATTTATTTATATTCAATTTCAATTCGAATTTATTTATATTCAATTCTTTTCAAAATATCAGATTTTGAAATCACTTTCGATATTCATTATAAAATGAATAAAATCGATATAAATATCGTTCACGTCAAAATGGCGTCAATCTATCAACGCGGCTTCATATATTTCAATTTTCAAATATTCTACTTCAAATATTTCTATTTCAAATATTTCTATTTCAAATATTTCTATTTCAAATATTTCTATTTCAAATATTTTTATTTCAAATATTTTTATTTCAAATATTTCTATTTCGAAACTAGAATGAGGCCCAATCAATTACCATATAATGTTAATTATATGGATTTTCCACACACTGGTATATATCAACAAAGATGAATAATCAACCATCATCCAAAGTGCATTCTACACTGTATAAGCATCAAATATGAATATTCAACGCTTATAGCAGCCTGTCAATCAATCGATCGACATACAACTAAACAATCGGGATTAGTGTACGTCAAATATCATCCCAATACCCGTGTGGGGTTTCAAACAATCAAACACAGATTTTTATTTGTGCAGTTGGGCGATGTGTAAAATCTATCGTCCCAATCAATGTCCTTCAAATAGGTGTACATAAACAAACCGTCCGGTTTGTAAATGAATATTTATTTATTCACATTCACGTTAAAAATTATATTTTTAACGATCAAACTATTTTATTCAACCTATGAATATTCTATTCGGTTCATTTCTTAAATAAAATGTTATCTTTATTTTTCTAACTTATTTTTAGAAAATTTCGGCGGCATAACGGCACGATACTAGAAACGGGACAAGGCCTAGCCTTATCCCCGGTCTAGTGAAGGCCCACGCCATTTACACATCAATCAAATCAATTTCATTTCACCAAACAATTCAATTCAAACCCAATAATCTAACCAACTACACAACCAAACAATTAAACAAACAAGCCATCCATGGTCTGTGGATGACGGGTGTCGGGTGCTACTAAACACCGTCTGCATCCTAGTATATATATAACTAGAAAAAGAAATTGAAGAGTGAGAAGTTCTCACCGATAGCTATCCCAACTTCATGACACTTCATTTATAGAAATCTTCGCCGTTCTCGCCTCTCGTCACTTTCGTTGCCCGTAGCCACTACATATGTAAAAATCGAATTTTTACCTTGCTATTAATATATAAAAATCGAATTTTTACTATGTTATTCAATATATAAAAATCGAATTTTTACTATGCTATTCAATATATAAAAGTCGAATTTTTACTATGCTATTCAATATATAAAAATCGAATTTTTACTATGCTATTCAATATATAAAAGTCGAATTTTTACTATGCTATTCAATATATAAAAGTCGAATTTTTACTATGATATTCAATATATAAAAGTCGAATTTTTACTATGCTATTCAATATATAAAAATCGAATTTTTACTATGCTAAAAATTCTATCTTTCTATTCTGAAAATCCACCCTTTTCTATTATAAAAATTCTACCTTTTCTAATGTAAAAATCTTAACTTGATTAGATAAAGATCCCGCCTTTCTACCGATAAAATTTTTGTCTTTCATAGATTAAAAATCACTTCTTTATATCATTAAAAATCCGTTCTTTCTTTGATTAAAAATCCGACCTTTACCCTATTAAAAATCGTATTTTTTTCTTTCATAAAAATCGAATATATATATTTTTTATAACGTAATACACATATACATTAAAACTGAAAAGAAATAAATGTAAAATAAAATAAAATCAAAATCATTTCTTTGTAAATCAAAAATCTATTCTAACTAATAAAAATCAAATTTTTATTGCCTAAAAAAAACTGAGGATAAATTCCATGATTCATACATATAAATAAGGTTTTTTTTTATTACTACCTAAGACTGAAATAAAATAAATAAGAAAATAAGAAAACTTACTTTTCGGTTTACAGGGGGGGTTCAGTGCATCGCAGCGGTCAGGGGGGGAGGGGGTTCACCGTTCGTCGGAGGGTGCTGATGGCGTCAGCGCCTGGTGCTGGTGGAGGAGGATGGCTCGACGTTGGCTGGTGTGGGACTGGGGCTGTGGGGTCTTCGCGTCTCGTATGGAGGGAGGAAGGGGTGAAGAGGAAGTGGGAGCGAAGGATGGCCAGCGCCAGTGGCGCGACGGCGCCTGGCGGAGGAGGGGGAAGCACGACGCGATTTCGGTCGCCCATGTATTTTTCCCTTTTTTTTTTCTTGAAAAACCCCCCATTGACACTGAAGGAAGAAAAGGAGGGGGGGGGTGATATAGAAGAATATATTTATTTATTATTTTATTTTTAAATTCTCTTATGGTAACTTTTTACAACGAACTCAAAATCGAACCCACCGATTGTCGCCCCTAGCTAATTACCCCCATTCTGAACCCAATGGCATATGTATCGTAACCCAATTCGATCGTTTCATTCAGTTTTCGTTGAATTTAAAACATAAATCTTTATATATCCAATTCGAACGTACATTTCAATTTACCGGGGTCACATACTAATTCGAAAAATTCCAGAAAAATATTTCTAGCTTTGTATTGACAATACGGTCCTAACAAAACTAGTTTCGTCGAATTCTGAGACCATTTGAAAAATGGCCATTTTCCAGTCGATTAAAATCAACTGAAACTGGTCAAACCCGTTTTCCTTTGCCACGCTCACATATTGATTCGAAAAATTATGAAATTTGAAACCTAGCAATAATTTGACATCACGGATCCAACAAAAATGGTTTCGTCGAAATCCGAGGTCGTTTGCAAAATTCCCATTTTTAAGGGCCTGAATTCCATAGCGACTATTCAGAATTTTCAACTGGACATATCTTTTGATTCCCGCTATGAAATTTCGATTTTTCTGATTCGTTGGAAAGATATTCTCAAATAGATTCCATTATTTTTGGTTTCACTAAATTCCGGTTTATTTTGCACCCGGTACATTCATTTGAAATTTGAAATCGAATTATCGAACTACCGCGCCATTTTCAATTCCTTTTATAAATATAAATAAATATTTATATTCTATCGTCGATTCAAATAAATATATACGTTTGAATTCTTTTCAAAATAGATTTCTCGTCGATATTATTTAAAATAATTCATTTTAAATAATCAAAATTCGCTAAAATTGCCAAAATAAAATTTTTAAACTGGCCAGATTTCCGGGTTATTACAAGGCTACACATCAAAAATAGCATAAATTCCAAGAGAATCCTACAGGTTCACTAAATCTATTTATATTTTCTAGCACAGATGCTTGACTTACCACAGTTTTCATGATAAATGAATATCTAAAGGGGAGAACATATAAGAGGCACATATGAGGTCTGCTAAGCAATATGATATTTGAGCGATGCACTTAGTTAAACATGTTCTTTGTCTGATAATCAAACCAGAGTGTTTAAAATGTATATTTTAAAATGAAGTTAATTTACAACTAACAATTATTTGTTTGAATAACATGCATCAATAATAATTTACATAAATAAATAATTAAAATTTTAAAACTTCAAATTGCTCCACTTTAATTCAAATCAATTCTATAATATAGCCCAGTTCGATAACGTCAAAGATGACAGGAATACTCCAACTACAATGACAAACTAATTTCTACAAATCTAAATACCGATCCAGATATAGAAATTGCAGAGAGAAGTAATGAATACCAAACTTTCATATTGATTCGGCAAATTCTAGCCTATATACCTTTCAAGTAATTTTATTTATACCGTTGATTACAAGTATAGTTGTATTTTTGTAAGTTCTCTAAGAAATGATATAGCTTCGGCTTCCATAAAGAAGAAGAAAACCCATTTTCAAAAAATTTGCTTTATTAGTTTGCTTTCGAATTGAATACAGCTGATGGTTTACCACTCTATTTATGCAAGCTGATTTTGTGATACTGGGCATATACTATATATAGTCTCATTATTCTTTATTTCCCAATTCCCATTGACATCTCCATATTTTGATTACTTATCACAGTCATATATCAGTACCAGTAGAAGGTTTAAAAAAAGGAAGTCAATTTGTTTGGTAGAGAGGCAAAAAAAAGACTCAATGAAATATTGATTATGTTTGGTAGAGAAACAATTTGATTATATCAGAATGATATCAGCTTGATGCTTCTTGTTATTCAAAGCATGTTGCCTCGATTTCTTAATTAAATGTTTGAAACAAAACATGTTATTACAGTAATAATCAATTTGTTATTACAGTATGTTATATATTTGAAACAAAACATGTTGCCTCGATTTAATGTTTTCACTTACGTTATACAAATAGGAATAAGATATGGAAACAAAAACAAACATGATGAATATGCAGTAAGCAGGCATATTAGTTTCAAACATGGACAAGTGCAAAAGTGCAGCAAGGCAGATTATTTTTCATTAACTTGAAAAACAGTATTCAAACCAAAATATTAATAGACAAAAAAATTATATTTTTTTACTTTTTTACTAGGACCTCTTTAAGTTTGCTGAAGTATAAAGAGTGGTTTCATGATTAAGAATTTATAGTTAAAACCTTATATTTGTCTTTTTTATGGCAATGAACAATGAAACAAAAATTAGAGGAAATCGCAAGATGAAATGTTAAAAACTTATTACAACAACAATACAAATTCAAGCATAGTGAAACAGGTTATCAGTATAAAATGATATAACAATGCATCATTCGAGTACCTATACGCAGCAGGTTGAAATCTGTTTTATACTAACTTTAGTCTTAATATATATAGAAGATGCATATCTATGCAATAATTTCCAACAATAGTTGGTTTTATAGAAAAAATTGAGGTTGCTTGGACTTTTGAAAACAAAACATATGTCAACGCTTACTTCAAAACATGGTTTACAGTGAACATAAATATTCTTAACCATCAGCACTAATTATAATTATCACTATGAACAATGAAATCAATAAACCTAATAGTCCATTAAAACAATACTGAACAGTGAACAGTGAAAAAGAAACCTAAAGATAGATCTTGTGAGGATTCAACTCATCTTAACTCCTTAATTCGATAGCTAAAATTCCTCAAAACAGCAAAATAATGCAAAATAATACGACCGTTCACATCATCATTCTTAATTCAATAGAGAAAAGAATACGGCAATTTAATGGAAACACTTGGCTCGGATTAATCGTCTTACCTGAAAACACTTGGATCGAATTTTCGATTGAGAGTATACGCGGCTTCGATCTAAAATTTAATGCAAAATTTGTGGATCTATTGGCATCGGAAGAAACAGATCTGAAAAAGAGAGGACGCTAATTTGGGGGACGACTTTTTGTTAGGAGAGGATCGAGGACGCTTTTTGGTTTGAGAGCATGAGATCTAATGGGACGGGGGACGGGGGCTCGTACATATAGAGGAAAAAATAATTCACAGCAACATTAGAACAGGGAAAGTCCATTCCAAAATTACCACGGCCCGGGACCATGCTAACAACAGTTGCCACAGCTCCTATCCGTTCCAAAATTGCCACGGGCTAAAACCATGGCAAAAGCTTCGCTTTGGGGTGTGGCAAATCTGGCATTATGGTGTAGTGTAGTTAATGACATAATTGTGAAATAAGAATTTTTTTTACCTGTAATCTTACTTTGATTTTATTCTTGCATATAACTTAAGATGTTAGCAAACATATTCATTAAACATAAAAGCATAAGGGGTATTTGATGCGAGTTCAGCAAGGGAATAGAGAAAGGAAAAATTAAGGGAGGCAAAGGGGACGAAGTTAAGTTGGAGAAGAAAGTTTTTCGAAAGAGAAATTCACAACAAATTCTTCTATATTCATTCCACTGACACATGTACATTTATATAGCATTTCCTCATAACAAACTTTGAGGATGTGGGTATATTTAGGCACAAAAACTCAGGATAGTAGCGCCAAAACAAAGGAGAATTACAAAATTAAAAGTAGCTGCAATATAACGAAATTGCAAAGTAGAAGTATCTTTATCGTGCCTATTTGCATGGTCATTCTAAGTACCGCTTCGGTATCTTCACCACCCTTCTTGTACGAGAAGTATTCACTTGTGCAGCATTGTTATGTGTATTCATCCTTGTACCAGCAGTTTGTGCATCATTGCCCACCTCTTCAAAAATGACCTTGTCCTCAAGGTCGGCATAGTCAATAGCAATGTTTGGTGGCAGTGGGAGAGGCTCGAATACTGATGGATGTGGGCATAGTTTGAGCAGCGAGATGTGAAAAACTGGGTGTATGTGTGCTAATGGGGGAAGCTGCAGCTTGTAAAACTACTTTGCCAATGCGTGTGATAATCTGAAAGGGTCCATAATACTTCTTGGTGAGCTTGTGATGGTTGTTTCACATAGTTTTTTGACGGTATGGTTGAAGTTTGAGGAAGTGCCATGATCCTATGTCAAAGTTTTTATCTGTGCGGTGTTGATCAGCCTAGGTCTTCATGCGTTGTTGTGCTTTTTGTAGATTAACTTTGATGATGTGCAGTGATGTATCTCGTGAGGCAGCCTATTCTTCAAGGTCTAGAGCAGTAGTTGAGTGGTTGATGTACTCAGAGAGGACCGATGCCTGCCGTAGACAGCTTGGAAGGGGAGCAAGCCGATGGCGGCATGCTTTGTGATGTTATACCACCATTTGGCCCATGGAAGACATTTAGGCCCTTTATTTGGTGTATAACCCACTACAACTTGTAGATAGTTTTCGATACAGCGGTTTAGAACTTCAGACTGATCGTTTGTTTGCGGGTGTTAGGCGTTGTTGAACTATAGCTTTATACCTCAAAAGCGGAACAATTCTTTCCAAAATTGACTCATAAAAGTCTATATCTCTATCGGAGATGATTGAACACAGAAAGCCGTGTGGTTTGACATACTATTGTAAGAAGAAAGATGTTAGTTGAGGGGCGGAGACTGATGTTGGCCGTGCACAGAAATGAGCATACTTCGATAGTCGGTCGATGATCACCCAAATTACCATCCGACCGTTTGATTGTGAGAGATGAGTGATGAAATCCATCGCAATGTCTTCCCATATTTGTGCGGGGATTGGTAAGGGTTGGAGCAGCCTTTGTAAAGCATGTTGTTTGGTTTAGTTTGCAGGCAAGTCGGGCACTCTCTGACATATTTTTGAACGGCAATTGCTAGATTTGGCCAGTAAAAATTTGCTGCCACTCGTGCGATTGTTGTTTTCATTCCCGAATAACCCCCAACTTTGGAGGCGTGTAACTCCGCCATTATTTTATGTTTAAGATTATCATCTGCCGGAACATACAATCGATCTCCCCAAAATAGCAAATTATTTATAAATTGAAATTTTGGGTTTAAACAATTGCTTGCAAAGAGTTGGCTGATTATGTCTTGGGCTGTAGAATCACTGGCTAGCACGGCCTGGATATCAGCAAGTAGTGGAAATGACGGTCTTGAAATTGCTTGCATGGTGGTGGCCGACGAGGATCTGGATAAACCATCCGCCATTAGATTTTGTTTACCTGTTTGTAGTGAATTGTGAAATCAAATCCTACCAATTTGGTGAGCCATTTCTATTGTTCTGGAGTCTGAATTGTCTGCGAGGTGAGTTCGCGTAAGCTCTGGTGATCCGTGTATATCTGGAAGTGTCGACCTAACACTTAGTGTCACCATTTTTTACAGAAGAGGTGATTGCGAACATCTCTCTCGAATAAGTGGATGATTTTTAATGAGAAAGAGGAAGCTTAAGGCTAAAGAAGGCGATTGGGTGTTCGAATTGGGAGAAGATTTCTCCTATCGCGGTGGCTGAGGCATCGATAATGACTATAAAGGTATATCGAAATTGGGTAATGCGAGAATAGGGGTGGTAGTGCCTGCGATTTTCAATTTATCAAAGGCTAACTGAGCTGCTTGGGTCCATGTGAAAGTTTTTTGTTTCAATAAATCAGATATTTAAGGCCTGCATACTTTTTATAAATCGACAGTAGTAACCGGTGAGGCCCAAAAAACCCCTAATAGCCGTTAACGATTGTGGTATTGGCCAAGTGAGCATTGCTAAAATTTTGGAAGGGTCCACATGAGCTCCATCACCCAAAATAATGTGGCCCAAATATTCGAGTTTCGTGAGGTCAAAGGAGCATTTTTTCAAATTGGCATACAATTGGTGCTGGTTGAGGATGTGAAGTGTTTTATGGAGGTGTTCCAGATGGTCATTCCAAGAAGTACCATAAAAGAGAATATCATAAAAAAACGAGTATGAATTTTCTCAAATGTGGTCGAAATATATTATTCATGGTGGCTTGAAAAGTAGATGGTGCGTTGGTTAGGCCAAGTGGCATGACAAGAAACTCATAATGGCCTTCATGGGTCAGAAATGTGGTTTTAGGAATGTCGGGCGGGTGGACACGAATTTGGAAGTAACCACTTCTGAGATTTAGTTTAGAGAAAAATATAGCACCATAGAGTTCATCTAATAACTTGTCAATGGTTGGTATTGGAAATCTATCTTTAATAGCGTTAATCGCACGATAATCAACGCAAAAACGCCATGAACCGTCTTTCTTTTTGACCAAAAGAATGGGAAAAGAGAATGGGGTAGCGGAGGGTTGAATGATATTTGAATTGTGCATTTCATGGATTTGTTTTCCTATTCCGTTTTTTTTTTTTTTTTGAAAATAAGGGTATCTACATGGTTTTACATTTACTGGACTGGCATTGGGTATGAGGGTTATATAATGGTTAATTGTGCGTTGTGGTGGAAGTGTTTTTGGTAGGCAGAAGATGTGTATCAAGGTGGTGAGTATTGTTTGGATCTATGGATTTTCATGAATAATTTGGTCTTGAGCCTGTGGGCTTGGAGTATGGTTAAGTTGTAGAAAGTGGAAATAGCTGGTTTATAGGCGTTTGAGTTGATTTAGAGAAATGAGTGCTGGGTTCATATTTGGGCCAATCCCAGTTAATGGAATGCCCTTGTTATTAAACTGAAATTGCATAGTTAGTTTTCAGTGGTCCATTGTGACCGGTCCGAGCTGTTCTAACCATTGTATATCGAAAACCGCATCAGAACCCACTATTTCAAGTAAGCAAAAATCGATGGAAAATGTATACCCCTGAATCTCGACCAAAATATTTCTACAACACCATTACCGGCCGTCACTGAAAATGAACTTTAGTTGTTGATGTCCAGCCCTAAAAATTTCGCCATCTTCATGTGCCAATAGTTGTGAGTGGAACCCGAATCAACTAAAATTGAAATTGGGTTGTCACTGACGAAGGATGGAAGTCGAATTGGACGGGAATGTCAGGACCCTGTTAAAGCATGAAATAAAATTTCCTATTGCTTGTCAGCAGTGTTTTCTACGGTATTGGGAAACTCAACTATAGGAGAAGGGTCTAGAATGTCATCATCGCCGGTTTTTGTCTGATTAAGGTTGATATCGGGAAGGATCATTGGGTTATGGGTTGGTTTACATCGATGGCCGAACTGATATTTCTCATCACAGTTGAAATAGAGGCCCTGTTGTTTTTGGGTATTCATTTCTGCTTGAGTCAGCTGTTTGATGAGTATAGATAGTTTAGGTTACTGAGTATGAGGCATTTGAGGAAATGACTGAGGGGGATTTTGGGTATTTTATGGTTTGGCGAAGTGAGAACTGGGTTTCTGGAAAGGAAATTTGGGTTGGTCTGTATGTTTTTTTTCAATGAGTTTGGCTGTAGCTATAGCATCAGAAATGGTGGGTGGTTTAAGGAGTAGGAGTTCATTTTGGATTTGGGGTTTCAAGCTGAAAATAAAACATTATAGGATGGATTCTGGGTTTAGGGTTTTGATTCGGTTACAAAGTGTTTCAAACGTGGCTTGGTAGTTTTCGAAGGTGGTTAATTGCTTTAACTTGAAGAGGGTGGCTTATGGATTTAAAAATGTGGAAGGGCCGAAACATTTTTCAACTGTTTGTGCTAACGTTGACCATGATGAGTGATGCTTGTTACAGTGCATCCACTGGAACCATGTTAGTGCTTGTCCCTCTATGTGAAAGCTAGCTAGTTTGACACATTGTTTTTCCGGGGTTGAATAGTAAGTAAAGTAACGATCAGCTTGGAAGATACAATCATGTGGATTGGTGCCATCGAATGTGATCAAAGTGATTTTGGGTTGTCGTTTTTGGTTTGGTATGGATAATAGTGGAGGTTGGCGAGTGGGTAATGGCTGGTTTGGTGTTGTGGAGTTTTGATTGTTTAGGGAAAGAGGTATATGATTGTCAAATCATTGAGTTAGGTCGGCCATTGACTTTGTTAGGGATTGGATTGCAGTCTTGATGTCGACTATGTCGGCATTTTGAGATTCGAGCAGTGAGGCATGGCTGGACTGATTGGATTGGATTTCGGTGATGGTTTCATTGTGACTGTGTAGTTGTCGAACAACTTCTTCTGGTCGAGTCATGGTGTAGTGGAGTTGGATATTCAGGGAGGAGGATGGAGATCACTGGTGAAAGCACCAAAATGATTGGAATTCAACAAGGGGATAGAGAAAGTAAAAATTAAGGGAGGCAAAGAGGACGAAGTTAGGTTAGAGAAGAAAGTATTTCGAGAGAGAAATTTACAACAAATTCTTCTATATTCATTCCATTGACATAGGTACATTTATATAGCATTTCCTCGTAACAAACTTTGAGGACGTGGCTACATTTAGGCGCCAAAACTCATGACACTAGTGCCAAAACAAAGGAAAATAACATAATTAAAAGTAACTGCAATATAACAAAATTAAGAAGTAAAAGTATCTTTATCGTGCCTATTTGCATGGTCATTCTAAGTACCACTACAATATCTTCACCACTTTTCTTGGACTAGAAGTATTCACTTGTGCAACATTGTTATGTGTATTCATCCTTGTACCAACCGTGTGTGGATCAGTGTTTAGTTTTAAGGATATGCTTCAAACAAAAATAAAATCAAAGGACAACTAAGTTTAATAATTAAATTAAGGACAAAGGCCAAATTTCTATTATGCAGCATGAAGTTCATTTTAACTCTCATCGTTAATAAATTAATTTATAAAATAAAAAATAGCCACCAAAATTGAAAGAGAAAAATATGATTTTAAAAGTATTTTAGTCAATTTATGTTATTATAAACATATAAAAATAATCAGCTCGGAAAGCTAAATGAATATAGCTTTGTAACTTAAAAATGTAGCTTTAAATTGTATCACCCAAATAAAGAATTAAGTCATTTTAAAACTAATCTCATTCACACCATAACAAAGCTATATTGTAAATAACAAAGCTATATGCATTTAGCTTTCTATCCTGAATTTTCTTATGTTGCTTTTTCTTCCATATTTACAAAAAAACATTTCATCATTGATTTTTATTAATTTTTTATTTTATAGTCATAGGAAAATATTTTTATATTAACTTTTATTATTTGTGAAATGCCAACACATGTCCTTAGTTTAAAATATTTGGAAATTTCCTAATTAAAACATGAAAGTAGCCTTGATTTACATAACAAAAGTAGCTTATCCTTAGATTTAATTTTTTTAAAAATGTGTCCTTGAAACAAATATCCACTTTATTTTATTTATTATTTATTTAAATTTTTTATTTTTGAACACCACACAAATGCCATAAATGATCATTTGTTTGCCTTATTTTATCTTTATTACATAATTCAACTCATATTTTAATGCATAATACTCATATTCATATCCAAAACTAACTACAATTAAAAATCTAACAATACAACAACCAACCCATTCAAATGTCAAAATTAACAAAAATTACCATTGTACAACTCCACATATTAGTAAATGTAATTTTTGTGTAAGAGATGTCAGTTCTTATAATTTATATCCAGTCATTAATTTAGAAAATCATCCTAATGTGCCTTTGCAAACAACTTCAAAATACAGCAAACCCTATGATAAATCATTTGAAATTCTGTCATAAGTTCAATGGAAAGAAACCATGTGTGATCGGAGTCCATGTACACAAGATATCACGTTCTTGAATTTGCAAATTAAAAATATAATTAAATAATTTGTAAGGGCTAAACTGAAAAATAACTTTGCTCCCTTTACTCATGATCGAACCTTCCTCTATCCTTAACCGCCGACTTTATAACTAAACCACTATCACACTCTTGGCAAGATCTGATTCCTAAACCGCCTTCACCATCCTCCGTCGTGTCGATCGGACCTTACATTGTCACCTTCGAAGCCTCATAATTGCTTATGGTTTCACTTAATCCTATACAGTTACCTGAATTTTTAGGCTAAATCCAAGCACATGCAACAGTCGACCACTACCGATTAACTTACTCAGCATCGTCTACCATCTTTTATTTTTTGATCAACTTATACTCACAAATTCATCGTTAATCGAGAAACTTTAGATCCGATGATCGAGAATTAATCAGTGATTTCATTTCAAATCAAGCATCAAATTGAAAAATGAAAATTTGAATCTCTTTCCTCTTGTCGAGGGCTTTCTTTGTTCGATATAGTTTGAATAAACTAATTTTTATCACTTTTTAATTCATTTACTAGCGCAAATTTAAGAAATTTGAGGATTTGAAGGCAGAGCCAGCCCAAAGATTTTGCTGCCCAAGCCCATTTAAGGAAAAGTGAAGAAAAAATTGCTCACATGTTGCCCAGTTTTGCGTCCAAGCCTATTTGCCCATTTTCAGAGCAAAAATGAAAACAAATCGCTACTACAAATGCCCAGTTTCGAACCTGAGACATTTTGCTCTAAGATACTTTACTACCCTTTACTTACCAACCAGCTAGGACATCCTTGACAACTAAACATTGTCACAGATTATATCTTAATAGTTTTTTAAGAAATAAATTTACTTTATGTTGCCCAGCCCAGTGGGTTGCCCCAGTCCGAGGGCTTGGTGGGCTGTCCTCTGGGCCGGGCCTATTTGAAGGGACAATCTAATTTCCATGATGAAGGGTAGGGTATTATAACATCTCTTACGTAGTTGTTAGGTCGGGTTATGGGCTATATATCATATTCGACCCAAAACAATTACGTACGCTATTTAATCACTATAGAATCTCTATTTTGCAAACCATAACTCTAAATATATAAAATTATATATCAAGCAGACCATCTTGAAAAGACCTTCGCAAAGGTTATAAATATGAAACTCAGTCCACCTTTTAGTGAAAATAATTTATTAATAACTTTAGTTTTAGATTCATAAATTTTACGCATCGTTTCGTTTTCCCATTAAAAGAATTGCATCATCGCAATTCCCAAATGCGAACCCCGTTCAAAACAGTAAATCATCCTTTATGGATGCAATGAAAAAATGAACGAAAATGCATAAGTCAAAAGTTATTTACCTAAAAATAGCATGTTGTAACCTTATTACGTCACAAATTATTACACTACACCATAATGCCAGATTTTCTACACCCTAAAGCGGAGCTTTTGCCATAGTTTTAGCCCGTGGCAATTTTGGAAAGGATAGGAGCCGTGGCAACTGTTGTTAGCATGGTCCTGGGCCGTGGTAATTTTGGAATGGGCTTTCCCCGTTCTAATGTTGCTGTGAATTATTTTTTCCTCTATACGTACGAGCCCCCGTCCCCCGTCCCATTAGATCTCACGCTCTCAAACCAAAAAGCGTCCTCGATCCTCTCCTAACAAAAAGTCGTCCCCCAAATTAGCGTCCACTCTTTTTCAGATCTGTTTCTTCCGATGCCAATAGATACACAAACTTTGCATTAAATTTTAGATCGAAGCCGCGTATACTCTCAATCGAAAATCCGATCCAAGTGTTTTCAGGTAAGATGATTAATCCGAGCCAAGTGTTTCCATTAAACTGTCGTATTCTTTTCTCTATTGAATTAAGAATTATGATGTGAACGGTCGTATTATTTTGCATTATTTTGCATTTTTGAGGAATTTTAGCTATCGAATTAAGGAGTTAAGATGAGTTGAATCCTCACAAGATCTATCTTTAGGTTTCTTTTTCACTGTTCGCTGTTCAGTATTGTTTTAATGGACTATTAGGTTTATTGATTTCATTGTTCATAGTGATAATTATAATTAGTGTTGATGGCTAAGAATATTTATGTTCACTGTAAACCATGTTTTGAAATAAGCGTTGACATATGTTTTGTTTTCAAAAGTCCAAGCAACCTCAATTTTTTCTATAAAACCAACTATTATTCGAAATTATTGCATAGATATGCATCTTCTATATATATTAAGACCAAAGTTAGTATAAAACAGATTTCAACCTGCTGCGTACAGGTACTCGAATGATGCATTGTTATATAATTTTATACTGATAACCTGTTTCACTATACTTGAATTTGTATTGTTGTTGTAATAAGTTTTTAACATTTCAGCTTGCGATTTCCTCTGATTTTTGTTTCATTGTTCATTGCCATAAAAAAGACAAATCTAAGTTTTTAACTATAAATTCTTAATCATGAAGCCACTCTTTATACTTCAGCAAACATAAAGAGGTCCTAGTAAAAAAAGTAAAAAAATATAATTTTTTTGTCTATTAATATTTTGGTTTGAATACTGTTTTTCAGGTTAATGAAAAATAATTTGCCTTGCTGCACTCTTGCACTTGTCCATGTTTGAAACTAATATGCCTGCTTACTGCATATTCATCATGTTTGTTTTTGTTTCCATATCTTATTCCTATTTGTATAACGTAAGTGAAAACATTAAAATCAAGGCAACATGTATTGTTTCAAATATATAGCATACTGTAATAACAAATTGATTGTTACTGCAATAACATGTTTTGTTTCAAACATTTAATTATGAAATCGAGGCAACATGCTTTGAATAACAAGAAGCATCAAGTTGATATCATTCTGATATAATCAAATTGTTTCTCTACCAAACATAATCAATATTTCATTGAGACTTTTTTTTGCCTCTCTACCAAACAAATTGACTTCCTTTTTTTAAACCTTCTACTGGTACTGATATATGACTGTGATAAGTAATCAAAATATGGAGATGTCAATGGGAATTGGGAAATAAAGAATAATGAGATTATATATAGTATATGCCCAGTATCACAAAATCAGCTTGCATAAATAGATTGGTAAACCATCAGCTGTATTCAATTCGAAAGCAAACTAATAAAGCAAATTTCTTGAAAATGGGTTTTCTTCTTCTCTATGGAAGCCGAAGCTATATCATTTCTTAGAGAACTTACAAAAATACAACTATACTTGTAATCAACGGTATAAATAAAATTACTTGAAAGGGATATAGGCTAGAATTTGCCGAATCAATATGAAAGTTTGGTACTCGTTATTGCTCTCTGCAATTTCTATATCTGGATCGGTATTTAGATTTATGGAATTAGTTTGTCATTGTAGTTGGAGTATTCGTGTCATCTTTGACGTTATCGAACTGGGCTATATTATAGAATTGATTTGAATTAAATTGGAGCAATTTGAAGTTTTAAAATTTTAATTATTTATTTATGTGAATTATTATTGATGCATGTTATTCAAACTAATAATTGTTAGTTGTAAATTAACTACATTTTAAAATATACATTTTAAACACTCTGGTTTGATTATCAGACAAAGAACATGTTTAACTAAGTGCATCGCTCAAATATCATATTGCTTAGCAGACTTCATAAGTGCCTCTTATGTGTTCTCCCCTTTAGATATTCATTTATCATGAAAACTGTGGTAAGTCAAGCATCTGTGCTAGAAAATATAAATAGATTTAGTGAACCTGTAGGATTCTCTTGGAATTTATGCTATTTTTGATGTGTAGCCTGTTATTATTGGCTAAAATATAACCTGAGGCATCAATAATTAAAGTTTTGTTACAGAGAAGATTGCCTCTTTGTATATTTTGCAGGTGACGTGGAATGGTGGTGCAATTTTTAATTATGAAATTGAGGTTTGCCAGATCGTAATGAGCATTTCAATCAGTAAATATATCCGTAATTTGTACTCATATACCCAGGTTTACTACAAGTTTGTATTAAATTAAGCGACACAAACTAATCAGGAGACACAGGCAAAAACTAATTAGCAAGTCTTTTGACATAACCATAATCAGCAACCTCTCGCGCAGCACACAACTACCAACAAGCTAACTTCAGTTATAAATAAGTTTCAGTTTCATATTTGATTCATGGGTTCATTTTGTTACATAATTTAAATGGTGCATTCTTCTTTATACAACTGTTAATCCTTTTCTTTCGCTACCGATAGGAATGTCCAAACAAATGGAGAAGAGGTATAATGTTGTCTACAACTAATACAAACTGAATTCGGTATTTGTGGACATAAAATGGAGATTAAAATATAATTCAAGACTATTTATGCATTAGAATACTAACTAATTGTATGATTATTGATTATTATGGATTAAAATTAATTATTACCTTTATTTGCATCATGGTTTTACTTTTCCGTGGTGGTACCTTCAACGCAACATTATTATGTACCCTTCATATTTGAATAAATCATGTATATGTCAAAGGCTAAATGTAATCATGTGGATTTAATCGGTATTGTTTGGTTTATTCATCATTTTGCCTAAACATGCCTTTTATCCTGTCTATTTTCTTTCATCTTAATTCAATATCTTGCCAGTTGTATTTGTTTTAACAGAGTTATGTACTGCTTTTGCATTCCTTTCCTCAAATTTTAAGGTTAAGTCTATGTATTATGTAGGATATTTTGATTATATTATATTACACATGCGTAGTTCATTCATAAGAATGATAACTAAGAAATAAGCGATAACTAAGAAATAAGCATCAAATTTTTATTTTGTTTCCACTGAAAAACGAAATGAAAACGCTTCTGATATCATTCTGTGTATTCTAATATAACTAAAGATCAGTTGGTATATGCATTGCATTCTCGGATGCAACAAATCACTGATATTTGAGGTACAATCATCTCTTGTTGTTCCAAAATAATGGATTTCTTTTTCACTGGTCAGTCAGTGAATTATCGATGTAAATTTAATTATTTACTGTATGGAAATATTATTTATAACTTTTAATTTTCAAACTTGGTCCAATGATCAGGCTCCAATTTTTCTTGTTTATGTATAATCATAATTTAAAGTATTATTTAAGTGTACTTGCTTGTCATGTATATTGAATGTGCATGTCTCATAACAATATGCCATGTCCTGTTTTTCTGTAGGTGAATCTATATGTAATTTTTTTGTCAAATACCAAAGACTGATCGTGTCACATAGGCATGTTCATTAACTCATCTAAGTTTTCAGTAAGGAAGCTAGAATTAACTAAACAAATTTGGGATATCATGTCTACCGGTATCACTATCTATTGACCATTGCTACTGGGATGCAATAGTAAAAAAAATTTGCTCTGCCGTTTTGAGTTGTAGTTCATTCCTTTAAATTTTAAAGCTAATCTTAGTGTAAAAGTAGCCGCTGATTTAACATAAATTAGGGCAGCGATAATAATAGCAAAAAATAGTTATTTACAGGTAGTGTTCGTTTATATATTCCACTGTGTAATCAGATTGGATGCTTAAGGCCTGCACCAGTCTTTGTGCCTTTAGCTAATTAATCTTCATTGTTTGGTGCCTAAACACATGCTTTAGTACAATGCACACAGTTTTTTAAGGCTCGGAGCTGATCCAAATCCGAAACGTGTTCACTGCATGGTCTTTAGTAATTGCAGTGCTTAACACTTGTTTCAAGGTTCCACCCTCTTTTAAACTCTGCTTTTTACGAAATTTACGTACTACCATATTATTCAGTGTTTGCATTTACTTAATACATTATTTTTTGGTCTAAACATTATACATATAATTTTCGAAAGTATAATGTTTTAGGTCATCACGAGTAAGCATAAGAAACATGGAATCAGACTAAAGAAATATGTTAATACATTGAAATTTTGTTTTGTGGCGTTGTTTGGTTTCGTATGCCATTGTGCATATAGTTGCTCATGTGCATTCTGTTGAACTACTATCAATGTTCATATGTGTTCGATTGTATGATATAGCAGGATAATATGTCTTCAAGTATAGACAAACAGTGGATGCAAGAATCTAGTCGAAGAACCCCACGGTATATAGAAGGAGTTCGGAAGTTTATTGATTTCGTTGTAGAAAATGGTGGTAATGAGGAAGTCTATTCTTGTCCTTGCACACAGTGTAAAAATATGAAAATGAAGATTAAATTAGAAGACATTCATTATCATCTGCTTAGACATGGAATTCTCCAATCATATACCATTTGGCGTTTTCATGGAGAAGAGTCGGCAGAGAAGCAAAAACAATCTGCTAGTCAAGCCATAAATATTGATGAGCCTGAACATCCTAGAATGGAAGACTTAGTCAATGATGCAGATAGATTTCATCATTTTCACCCTTTCAGTTCGTCGCACGATAATATTGAGGAGCGGTCTACAGCTGATGTCGATTGGTCGGCCAATCAAAGTGGAAAATATAAATCACTTTTCGATAGCGCAAAAGAGCAATTGTACCCTTCATGTCCTAAAGAAATAACAAAATTATATGCCATTGTGAAACTGAACAGTTTGAAAACTCAATACAGTTTTTCCGACAACGGTGTGACTGCACTTCTCGAATTTATAAGGGAGTTACTCCCTGAAGGTAACACACTGCCGAAAAAATATTCTGAAATGAAGAAGGTGATTAAACAAGTTGGAATGGATTACACAACTTATGATGCATGCGTTAATGACTGCATTTTATACTGGAAAGATGATGCAAGCAAAATTTCTTGTAGAATTTGCAAAGAACCAAGATATAGGACATCATTCAACGATGATAAAAGAGCTACCAAAATAGCTCAAAAGACGTTGAGACATTTTCCTTTAATTTCTAGATTGAGGAGACTGTATACCATACCGTGGATAGCAGATGCTATGACTTGTCATGCTCGTGCCAAGTCTGATTCAAATATAATGTGTCATCCACATGACACATCCCAATGGAAAGTTGTAGACTCATTTGATCAAACGTTTGTTGCTGAATCACGAAATGTCACGCTTGGAATAGCAACAGATGGTTTCAGTCTATATAAATCTCTATCTAGCCATTATAGTTGCTGGCCAATAATTATAGTACCTTATAATCTTCCTCCATCCATGTGCATGAAAAGAGAGTTCTCAATGTTGACATTATTGATTTCCGGACCAAAACAACCGGGAAAGGATATCGATGTTTATTTACAACCATTGATAGATGAGTTAAAGTAGTTATGGGAAGGAGTCATTGCATTTGACTCATTTAATAATTCAGAGTTCACATTGAGGGCTAGGATGTTGTGGGCGATTCATGATCATCCTGCATTCGGGACTTTATCGGGATGCACAACTCATGGTTATTTTGCATGTCCTATTTGTGGAGAAGATACTTGTTCTTATTATCTTCCTGAAAGTAAGAAGATGTGTTATATGGGGCATCGAAGATTTCTTCCTACCAAACACAAGTTTCGAGACGATAAGGCAAACTTCAATAACGAACAAGAATATCGCCGTCCTCCATGGACATTGAATGCTTATCAAGTTGAAGAAAAAGTAGCTAATATCAAGATGAAAGTTGGTAAAAAAAACCAGAGATTGGTCGAAAAAGAAAAAAGAAAACCGATGATGAAGACCTTAACAGTACTCCTGCATGGTATAGGTGGTCTATCTTCTTTGATCTTCCGTATTGGAAAGCAAATTTGATTCGACATAATGTTGATGTGATGCATACAGAGAAAAATGTCACTGAGCATCTCATCAGCACGATTATGTGTCACAAGGAGAAGTCAAAATATGGCATCAATGCACGCAAGGACTTGAGAACCATGGGTATAAAACAAAAATTATGGGTGAGGGAAGACCTTGAAACAAATAAAATAACTATACCAGAGGCAGCTTTCACTTTGAGCAAAGAAGAAAAGATACGGTTTTGCACCATTTTGAAAAACCTGAAAGTACCTAGCAAATTCTCTTCTAACTTCCACAACAATGTGAGCTTCAATCCTTTTGAACTAACAAATATGAAGTCGCATGATTATCACGTTACAATGCAACAATTACTTCCTGTATTGCTTCAACATTCATATGCACAACATAAGGATTTGCGTAGT
Organism: Allium sativum; assembly: GCA_030737875.1. Classification (NCBI taxonomy): domain Eukaryota; kingdom Viridiplantae; phylum Streptophyta; class Magnoliopsida; order Asparagales; family Amaryllidaceae; genus Allium; species Allium sativum. Next base: position 45,269,418 of record CM060913.1, read on the forward strand.
GCTGTACACCGTATAAGGCTGTTCTTTAACATTTTGTGCTCAAAGGTGATTAACAGAGAACATCTTCTGCAAGCAAAAGCTAGTTTGGTAGAAGCAATGTGTGTGTTTGAAAAATATTTTCCACCTGCATTTTTTGATATCAGTATCCATCTTATGGTTCATTTAGCCGATGAAGCACTGGTTTGCGGTCCTGTTAGATATAGATGGATGTATCCCTTTGAAAGGTAAATTACTAATTTTAGTTCTATTCTCCATAGTTCGATTTAAATGGATACATGTTATTTAGAATTGATTACCTGCATAGGTTGATGAAAATATATAAAGGATACGTGCGCAACAGAAGATATATTGAAGGGTGTATTGCAGAAGGATATATTGTACAAGAAGCTAGTTATTACTGCATGGAGCATATGCCAAAAGGAGGTGATGGCACCCATAAACATACACGTGAAGCGTTTTTAGATGAAGACGACGAGTTTGTTGATGAGATGCCTCTAGATAATGGTAAAGATATAACCTTAACCCAGGTGCAGTTTGAACAAGTTCGTAGATGGGTCCTTTATAAGCACGATGGATTGGATGAATGGGAGAAGTAAGTTCACTGGTCTATCGTAAGTTCTCATTATTGTAAATTTGCTCCTGTATTCATTTTGAAATGTTTGTCGCAGGAAGTATACCATTTATGTGAAAAATGTTAAATCTCAATCTCGAAGTAGCGTTACATCCGTGGAAACTTGTAAAAGTTTTATTCTGTGGTTACGTGATGAGGTATTACATCATCTTATATGTTCAAGTGTATTTAAGTGGATCATACACCATCACGGTCATGCTTTTCATTTATTGTTTTTTTAGCTAGTGAAGACTAATAACGATGATTCAACTCTTTGGAGGTTGGTGAACAGGTCGAAGTTCAAGGCACGTAGTTATATGAAGTATCAAGTCAATGGATTCGTATTTTCCCAAAAAGTTATGAAGAAAGAATGGTAACACAAGATAGCGGTGTTTGTATGAGAGCAATTACAAATTTCGAGCGAGCTGAAAAGATAAAAATTACAAGGAAGTGGAAACAATGTACTATGGAGTTATTCATCATATAATTGAATTAGATTACATCGACTTCAAGAAAACGGTTTTTTATTGTGATTGGGGAAAGGTCGAAGATAAAGTCAATGGTTGCAAGACAGATCCTGTTTCAAATTTGATTATGGTTAACTTAGAGAAATTAAAAACCAAAGATAGAGTAAATGATGAGCCGTTCATTCTTGCATCAGAAGTGAGTCAAGTGTTCTACTCCAAAGATTTAAAAAGCAACGGTTGGTTTGTGGTTTTGCACACACCGAAACAGTTGGCTACAACTGTGGACGACATTGAGTTTCCTACGGTTTATCAATCAACTTTTGAAGACAACAAAAAATTAGAAGATCTTACCAAATGCATATGTTAATATGAGTTGTATTTCATAATTGAATTGTATTGAATTTCAAGTGATTGAATTTAAAATTTCTTAATTGAATTGTATTGAATTTATATTTTGATCAAGTTGAATGTGCAGGTGAAGTAACCCAAGTTGTAGCTTCATCAGAAAATTTAAATGCATATGTTAATATTATATGCTTTTGCTTCATTTAAATGCATATATTACCCTGCTCTTTGACCTTGCACATTGTACCACTTACACATAAACATGTATGAGTGAATACATATATCAAAACTGCTTCTTTGAATGACTGTATACATACTATCTAGTTTGATGATACTATTTTGATCCAATATTTAACGTATTGCATTTTCGTGAACTGCTTAGTTTTTGGTTAAATATTATAATCTGTTTCTATTCGATTTTATATTACGTTTTTGCTGTTGTACACTTGTAGATTATAGTAGCATTGACTAAAATGATCATCCCAATGAGGATAGTTGAAATGCTTTATTTCGTTACCTCTTTTTACATGAAATTAACAAGTTTGTCATATCTGATAGAAATTTTGATTGTTTGTTTGTTGCAGGAGGTCTTGGTAGTTTGGATTACAACCAAGAAGATAGTAACAATGTCAGAGCCTGTAGAACCATCAAACCATTCCATTACGCAATCATCCTCTACACAACCTGAAAAAGTGGAGATAAACGCATTAGGTGTTCCTATTACAAAAAAAGCTGGAAAAATAAGCAGTCAAATTGGTAAATTGGTGCGAATTCATGTGCCTATTTCGTACGAGAATTGGGTTAATGTACCTAACAAATATAAGATGGACGTTTGGAAAGAATTGTTGGTAAGCTCAATTTTTCCATTTTTACATTATGTATACTCAATATTATTTCTCTTGTAAACTTAGTAAATTAATTTATATCAGTGGTTAAATTAATTTTATATTTCTTTTAAGGATTAAAGTATATTCATATTGTTACAAGCAACATTTATATAGATTTTTGTCATTGCATATATGCACAGTAGCACCAGAGTTGATCCACCAACAATCCTCTCTTTCCAGTACCAACTCAAAACAATAATCGTTTGAGTTGGGTCCTCACAAACACGTTTGCTATGATATGATATATTGTTCATGTGATGCCTGCATGTCATGCATATTTCGAGCTTCCCCGCTATGACTATTTTGGCAACTTCTTCTTTTTGTTTTCTACCTAAACAAACGCTTCTTTTCACTTAATCGTTGCCATGCTTTAGTAACGTTTGCTTCAACCTTTTGTGTTGCATGAAGATTTTTGAATCCCTGTAATAGTAAGTTACTGCAGTTTAATAATATAAGTTACGTTTTAGTTTATATTTATCAGTGTTGCTATTGTCTATATTTAAAATTTCTGTATGCATGCATGCACCATCATTTGTTCATAAACCAGAAGTTTAAGTATGATATTTTTGAATCTAACCTTTGTTTTGTATTCTCCCCGATATTCATGCTGAGCAGTTAACTTCTAAATGCTGTTTGATGAGGGAGGAGAATATTTGACAAGTGACATAAATATACAACTGTGACGGCCCGGCCCGCACCAACCGACATTTACTCCAAAAGTGCGCTGTACACATGTCCAGTTAGCACGGAACGGGTCGCCAGAAGGAAAAGGAAGAAAGAAATGAACATATAAGGATCCTGTAGAATGTCTCACAACGCATCGAACAAAATATAATAATAACATACTTGACATAAAACAGGAGAGACAGTGCATAAGCTGAAAATCAGAACTAAACATCAAAGCAGCGGAAATCCAAAATACAGCTTATTACAACTTTTCAACTGTCTCAAAGCAAAGTAAGATAAATGAGGTACACTACTAATGCCCAAGTAGAGACCACCAACGACACAGGGAGAATGTGTGTATATATATATATATATATATATATATATATATATATATATATATCATACGTGGAAGCCTCCTGCCCGCCTCCGAATCAGCTACTCGCACATCACCAGCTAACCTGTCTCTAGTCTGCTCGTGTGAGCACCCAGAGTAATAAGAGGAGACATAAAACTCTGGGTCAGACATAAAGCCTGGTATGAGCGATAAGCATCTAAAGTGAACAATAACAGGTAGACTAAAACATACCTGAACCTGGACCTGCAACCAAAGAGTTAGTACTACATACTGTACAACACTCTAAGGCATCACATCAAACAGTGTAAAGATACGGAGGTGGGGGAGGTGTGCATGTCATAATGATGGCAAACAATCAAGCATAGCATCCATCCTCACATCTCTCACTCAGTGCGTAAAGCATACGATATTCACCACTTCGATCACCCAACATTCCTTGCTATGATCACTTTTCCCCACGAAGTCATAAATGGCTTCACTGCACTGATAACGTAGCCACTAATTCCTCGCTATGTCCACTTGCCCCATGGAGTTATTCACCCCATCTGCGCTGGCTCATAGCCTTACTAATCCTTACTATGTCCACTTGCCCCATGGAGTTATTCACCCCATCTACGCTGGCTCATAGTCTTACTACGCATCACCTTGCCCCTCAGGTCATAATGACCCTACTGCACTGATAACGTAGTCTTGCTACCATCACTTTGCCCCTCAGGTCATAATGACCCTACTGCATTGATAAGTAGCCATCATCCATTCTTAGTGGTGAATCGAAGTTATGAACGTCGACAATTCCTTAGCACACGTCCCACAACAAAGTACAACCATGAAGTGAACTCATTGGTTCCCAACTGGTTCTGGGATCCTGAGCTCTAACTTCCATCTGGACTACCTTTGCATCTCGGGTTATTGGTCATCACAATCGAATCGGATCGGATCAGCCTTCACATTCTTCGTCGGATCGGATCGGCCTCTGCGTTTGGATCGGATCGCGCCTCTTGCATCGGATCGGGTCATGGTCCTCTAGCTCGTGGCTCCTCTTCCTGATTCGGATTCGTGTCACCACTTCGGATCGGATCGGGTTGCTTCATCCGGGTCGGGTCGTGTCTTCTGATCGGGTCGGATCGTCTCGCCTAGTACCCATCGACTCGTGAGCTCCCCACCCTCTTCTGGTTCGGATCGGGAATACTTGTTGGTTCGGATCGTGCTTCCACTACCGGATCGTGCCACCCAACTTAAGTCATGACCAACTCCTTCAAACGGATCGTGACGCCCATGCTAGAACGGTTCGGGTCGCACTCCCCTCCACCGATCCGATCCGGATTCTGGGTCATTTCCTGCATGTTTCCTGCGACTGTTTTTGCGCCATTCGACGGCGTTTTTGACCAATCTAACACTTCTAAACAACCAAAAAGCATACCATACAGTCATAGCAACATGTAGTGTCGATCCCAAACATCAAAACATAAATCATAGCATATAAAATGGATCAAACATACCCAAAATCCCAAATTTCCCCTTAAGCATACTTAGGTGAAACTAATGATAGGATTATCAAAACTTAACCAAATTAACCCAAATTCATATCAGAGGTCTAAAACATCATTCCAAATTTTATAAATATTTTTCCAGAATTTTATCATGTTTAAATTCGCTAATTAACACTAATCAACCCTAATTAGCCATAATTAGTGCAAAACTAAGCAAATCACTCACCTTAGCCACAAAATAAACTAAGATCTGAAATGATTCTCTGATTTGATGCGAATTTCAATACCAAACAGCAGCTCCTTTGTTGATTTGGTGAAGATCCTTCTTGATTAGGGGTTGCTAAGCCAAATCCTTAACCTAAGGGTGATTTGGAGGTGATTTAGAGGTTGGAGGCCATTTTTAGGGATCCTTGGTGATAAGTGGAGGCTAGAAAAATGAAATGGAATGATTCTCCATCTCATTTCAGCCCTCCCATAACCCTAATCCCGAAATGGGTTATGGGCCTACTCACTAATCACCCGATTTGGCCCGGTTAAGCAGTTTTTCACCCTCCAAACCTTGTTTCAGCCATATCTCCCAAACGGTAAGTCCGTTTGGCTAATGTGACCACTCTACGGAAAGAGAAACCATCAAATGAATCAAATGGAAGTGGTATCAAGTCAAAATTCCTTCCCAATCAAAAGTTATGGCCAAAACAGTACCAACTAGGGGCAAAATGGTCATTTAAAAATCGACAAAAATCATGAACATGGGAAATGACTCTAATAGATGTTTCCCAAAGTTACATGACCATACAACTTCATACGGGAAAGAAATAAATAACCTACGATCCTATGATGTGTAGAATACGGGTCATTACACTCTTCCCCCCTTAAGAAATTTCGCCCCCGAAATTCCCTAATCCAAACATACACAAAGATTCCCACATGCCTATCAATCATGAAACAACAATCAAACATGCAAAACAAGCTAAACAAGTCTATCCTAGCATGCGGAAAAACTAAATTACGAAGTAAATCTTACCAGGCAAAGAGTTCTGGATATGCCTTCCTAATGCTCTCCTCTGTCTCCCAAGTACAATCATTCTCGTTCTCGCCCCACTGAACCTTGACTAGCTTCACCCCCTTCCTTCGAAGTTGCTTCGTATCGTGCCCCACAATACGAATCGGCTTGCGTTTCCCAACCGCCTCGGGTTCTACTTCGAAGTCCTCTAACTGATCAGGTGAAATAGTCACATCTGAGTCGTGAACGAACTTCCTTAGTTGGGAAACATGAAATACATTGTGAACTCCTGCCATCTTCTCTGGTAAGCCAACTCTATACGCCAAATTCCCGACTAGTTCAAGAACAGGGAATGGCCCAACAAATCTTGGTGCCAATTTTCCTCTCCTGCCAAATCGTATCACGCTCTTCAACGGAGAGATCTTGACAAACACCAAGTCACCAACGGAGAATTTCAAGTCTCTTCTCCTCTTATCAGCATAACTCTTCTGCCTATCTTGGGCAGCTTTCATTCGTTGCTGAATGATCTTAATCTTATCGGAAGTTTCTCTCACCACATCTGGTCCAAGCACAAACTTCTCGCCAGTCTCTATCCAACATGATGGTGAGTTGCATGGTCTTCCGTACAAAGCTTCATATGGAGCCATACCGATACTGGATTGGTAGCTATTATTATATGCAAACTCTACTAGATGCAAATAGTCATCCCATGATCCACCAAAATCCAATATACAAGCTCTCAAGAGATCTTCCAATATACGATTCACCCTCTCCGTCTGACCGTCGGTCTAAGGATGATATGCGGTACTGAGATGTAATCTTGACCCTAGAGCCTCTTGTAAGCTCTTCCAAAACCCACTAGTGAACAACGGGTCTCGGTCACTCACAATGCTTTTGGGTACTCCATGAAATCTCACTACCCACTTCATATACAATTCTGCCAACTTGGCTGGCGTCCTGGTGGATTTGACTGGTATAAATCTTGCGCTCTTAGTCAATCGATCCACAATTACCCAAATGCTATCATATCCCGATCTAGTCCTTGGTAAATCATCGATGAAATCCATTGAGACTTGCTCCCATTTCCATTCGGGAATTTCTAATGGTTGCAACAGCCCACCAGGCTTCTTTTGCTCGGCTTTAACTAGCTGGCAATTCATGCATTTGGATATAAACTTCCCAACGTCTCTTTTCATCCCTTCCCAGTAGTAAGTCTGTCTCATGTCTCGATACATCTTATTACCACCGGGATGTATAGTCAGTTTCGAGTGATGACATTCTCTAAGCACTTCATCTCTCAAACCATTCACGTTGGGCACAACTAGTCTTCCATTCTTTCGAAGCCATCCATCTCGATCAAGCCCATACACATTCATCTCCTCATCAACTCCCGTTTCTAACTTGGAGATGATTTCTAATAGGTTAGGATCGTCCCTCTGGCTAGAACCAATCCGCTCTATCAAAGTGGGTCTGATCGTCAAACTAGCTAGCATAACTGGATCCAATTCGCACTTTGGTCTGAAATCAAACCCCGCGATATACTCCAGTTGCTTCCATTCAAGAAACATTGCCCCTAAGATGGCATGTCTCCTACTTAAGGCATCGGCTACCGCATTACCCTTCCCAGGTGTATACGCGATATCAAAATCATACGAAGCCAAGAACTCTAACCATCTCTGCTGACGGAGATTCAAATCTTTCTGAGAGAAGAGATACTTTAACGATTTATGATCGGTAAACAACTCAAATCTTTCTCCCAAGAGATAGTGTCTCCATATCTTCAGCGCAAATACAATCGCTGCCAATTCCAAATCATGGGTAGGATACGTCTTCTCATGCGGCTTTAGCTGTCGACTAGCATAAGCTACAACCCTACCTCCTTGCATCAATACAGCACCCAGTCCGGTACCACAAGCATCCGTGTATACCGTCATCTCTTCATTCCTTTTAGGAATGACTAACACTGGTGCACGCGTCAACCTCTCTTTTAGACTCTTGAAGGCATCCTCGCACACTCTGTCCCAGACGAAGGACTGATTCTTCTTAGTCAACTGGGTCAACGGTGTTGCAATCTTGGAGAAGTCCTGGATAAACTTACGATAATATCCAGCTAATCCCAAGAAACTTCTTACATCCGTTGCATTCTTGGGCGTAGGCCAATCCTGTACCGTAGCCATCTTCGCAGGGTCCACGGCAATACCACTCTCGGAAACAACATGACCCAAGAATCTCACTTCCCTTCTCCAAAAATGACACTTAGAGAATTTCGCTTTCAATTGGTGTTTCCTCAACACCTCCATCACTATCCTCAAGTGCCCCTTATGTTCCTCCTCTGTCCTTGAGTAAACAAGGATATCATCCACGAACACAAGAACAAACTTATTCAACTGATCTCTGAATACTCGATTCATAAGATCCACAAAATAGGCTGGTGCATTGGTCAACCCAAACGGCATGACCAACCACTCATAAAATCCAAACGGCGTCCTAAATGCCGTTTTCGGAACACTCTCATCTGCTACCCGAAGCTGATGAAATCCTGTCGCGAGGTCCAACTGGGAGAACACTCTAGCTCCTTCCAGCTGATCAAACAAATCATCTATCCGCGGTAGAGGATACTTATTCTTCCTCGTCACCTTATTCAACTCGCGATAGTCCACACACAAACGAAGGGAACCATCTGCCTTAGTGGCAAACACAACTGGTGCTCCCCACTCGGAGACACTCCTTCTAATAAATCCCTTCTTCAAAAGATTGCTGACTTGCACCCCGAGCTCTCGTTGCTCCCTTGGTGCCATACGACGAAGTGGCATCACTATAGGTCTGGCATCTTTCACTAAATCAATACGGAACTCAATCTCTCGGTGTGGTGGAAGCCCGGTCACCTCCTCGAAGACGTCCGGATACTGGCCAACCACGGGCACATCTGACAACTCATCCTGCGGGATGTCGAGGGAATTTACAAAACTAGCCATAACCCCGTCACTAGGTAGGCTACCAAACACTACCCTCCGCCCATCATCCGCCCTCACTGTCACCAAAAAGCCCTCACAGTCTACCACCACCCCGTATCTTTGGAGCCAATCGACTCCCAATATAATGCCATACACAGTAAAGCCCAAAACAAAGCAATCACATACAAACATACATCCATGACTCGATAAGACCAAATTCCTGCAAATCATACTAAGGCTAGTCGAACCACCAATCGGGTTCGTCACTATCAATGGTCTATCGACTATCTCGGGTTCCAGTCCCAACCTATCTACCAGGTCACTAGATATGAAGGAACGGGAAGCCCCAGTATCAAACAAAACTCGAACTGGTATATCATAAATAGAAAGCATACCTTGAATAACAACATTCTTTCCTTTCTCCGCCGCAGTTGGGGCATTCGACGAAGAAGGAATAGCATCAAGAGCATATGCTTTCACAATCTGCCTCTCTTTAAGAGGTTGCAGACACTTATCCTTCTGATGTCCCACTTGACCACAGTTGTAGCACTTCCTTTCCGCTGGCTTGGCCCGACATTCTTTAGCATAATGGCCCTTCTTTCCACAGCTGAAGCACTCAACATCCTTCTTGCTCTTTTTCTGGCCACATTTAGATTGGTCCTGCTTCCTCTTATTCTGAGAGCTATTCTTGCCTCCACCGCCTGCTTGCGGCTTTGGCCCTTCTGCAGATGCAGCCTCAGCCTTTGACTTAGGGTAAAGGCTCTCTGACCTCAAAGCTTTTCCCACGATCGATTCAAAAGTCTCATCGATGTGGTTGATAAGCCTCTCCCCCAAGTACCCATCCAGACCAGTAATGAACTTCTCATTCTTCTTTTCAGGAGTATCAATAAGAGACAGTCCATACTTCGACAAAGTGTCGAACTCAGCGATATAATCAGAAACTGCCCTTCCATTTTGCTTGAGTTCCAAGAACCTCTTAAACAACACCGATTTCTGGGCAGCTGGGATAAACTTCTCGCTAAAGCGAGCCTTGAACTGAACCCAAGTAACTTGATCTTCTGGAGTAGCTGTTCTAATGGCATTCCACCAATTCATTGCTCGCCCTTGCAGCTGACGAGACGCTAGCCTTCTCTTCATCGCATCCTCAAGACCCAAGTCATCAAAGATATGGTCACAGCTATCCATCCAGTCCTGAACATCCGTGGCGGACTCCGTTCCGTGGAACGGCTTCCCACCAAGATTAGTGTAATCTTTGCACAACTTGGCGAAATCGACCCTAGGCGCCTGCACTACTGGGCCAACACCAACTCCGGGGTTGGGAATTGCCCCTTGCACTTCTCTAAGCATGTCTCTCATGAGGTTAGTAAACATAGCCCTCATGTCAGCAGCATTCCCTTGGTTGGTCCCTCTACCAGCACCCCTCGTCTCTCGGCTCATCGTTAATCTGTAAAAAGGGGAAACGATTAACGACCCCATAGTGGTGCTAGTGCAGTGCGACTTCATCTTTATACTACTAATAGTATATACATACATAGCTTTTGAAAACCAAAGTAATCACAAATACGCTCTCTCATATACGTATTAACTCTCCCTAGTGTCTTTCCCTAGGTTAACTACGCAACCTAGAGCTCTGATACCAAGTATGACGGCCCGGCCCGCACCAACCGACATTTACTCCAGAAGTGCGCTGTACACATGTCCAGTTAGCACGGAACGGGTCGCCAGAAGGAAAAGGAAGAAAGAAATGAACATATAAGGATCTTGTAGAATGTCTCACAGCGCATCGAACAAAATATAATAATAACATACTTGACATAAAACAGGAGAGACAGTGCATAAGCTGAAAATCAGAACTAAACATCAAAGCAGCGGAAATCCAAAATACAGCTTATTACAACTTTTCAACTGTCTCAAAGCAAAGTAAGATAAATGAGGTACACTACTAATGCCCAAGTAGAGACCACCAACGACACAGGGAGAATGTGTATATATATATATATCATACGTGGAAGCCTCCTGCCCGCCTCCGAATCAGCTACTCGCACATCACCAGCTAACCTGTCTCTAGTCTGCTCGTGTGAGCACCCAGAGTAATAAGAGGAGACATAAAACTCTGGGTCAGACATAAAGCCTGGTATGAGCGATAAGCATCTAAAGTGAACAATAACAGGTAGACTAAAACATACCTGAACCTGGACCTGCAACCAAAGAGTTAGTACTACATACTGTACAACACTCTAAGGCATCACATCAAACAGTGTAAAGATACGGAGGTGGGGGAGGTGTGCATGTCATAATGATGGCAAACAATCAAGCATAGCATCCATCCTCACATCTCTCACTCAGTGCGTAAAGCATACGATATTCACCACTTCGATCACCCAACATTCCTTGCTACGATCACTTTGCCCCATGAAGTCATAAATGGCTTCACTGCACTGATAACGTAGCCACTAATTCCTCGCTATGTCCACTTGCCCCATGGAGTTATTCACCCCATCTGCGCTGGCTCATAGCCTTACTAATCCTTACTATTTCCGCTTGCCCCATGGAGTTATTCACCCCATCTGCGCTGGCTCATAGTCTTACTACGCATCACCTTGCCCCTCAGGTCATAATGACCCTACTGCACTGATAACGTAGTCTTGCTACCATCACTTTGGCCCTCAGGTCATAATGACCCTACTGCACTGATAAGTAGCCATCATCCATTCTTAGTGGTGAATCGAAGTTATGAACGTCGACAACTCCTTAGCACACGTCCCGCAGCAAAGTCCAACCATGAAGTGAACTCAATGGTTCCCAACTGGTTCCGGGATCCTGAGCTCTAACTTCCATCTGGACTACCTTTGCATCTCGGGTTATTGGTCATCACAATCGAATCGGATCGGATCAGCCTTCACATTCTTCGTCGGATCGGATCGGCCTCTGCGTTTGGATCGGATCGCGCCTCTTTCATCGGATCGGGTCATGGTCCTCCAGCTCGTGGCTCCTCTTCCTGATTTGGATCGGTGTCACCACTTCGGATCGGATCGGGTTGCTTCATCCGGGTCGGGTTGTGTCTTCTGATCGGGTCGGATCGTCTCGCCTAGTACCCATCGACTCGTGAGCTCCCCACCCTCTTCTGGTTCGGATCGGGAATACTTGTTAGTTCGGATCGTGCTTCCACTACCGGATCGTGCCACCCAACTTAAGTCATGACCAACTCCTTCAAACGGATCGTGACGCCCATGCTAGAACGGTTCGGGTCGCACTCCCCTCCACCGATCCGATCCGGATTCTGGGTCATTTCCTGCATGTTTCCTGCGACTGTTTTTACGCCATTCGACGGCGTTTTTGACCAATCTAACACTTCTAAACAACCAAAAAGCATACCATACAGTCATAGCAACATGTAGTGTCGATCCCAAACATCAAAACATAAATCATAGCATATAAAATGGATCAAACATACCCAAAATCCCAAATTTCCCCTTAAGCATACTTAGGTGAAACTAGTGATAGGATTATCAAAACTTAACCAAATTAACCCAAATTCATATCAGAGGTCTAAAACATCATTCCAAATTTTATAAATATTTTTCCAGAATTTTATAATGTTTAAATTCGCTAATTAACACTAATCAACCCTAATTAGCCATAATTAGTGCAAAACTAAGCAAATCACTCACCTTAGCCACAAAATAAACTAAGATCTGAAATGATTCTCTGATTTGATGCGAATTTCAATACCAAATAGCAGCTCTTTTGTTGATTTGGTGAAGATCCTTCTTGATTAGGGGTTGCTAAGCCAAATCCTTAACCTAAGGGTGATTTGGAGGTGATTTAGAGGTTGGAGGCCATTTTTAGGGATCCTTGGTGATAAGTGGAGGCTAGAAAAATGAAATGGAATGATTCTCCATCTCATTTCAGCCCTCCCATAACCCTAATCCCGAAATGGGTTATGGGCCTACTCACTAATCACCCGATTTGGCCCGGTTAAGCAGTTTTTCACCCTCCAAACCTTGTTTCAGCCATATCTCCCAAACGGTAAGTCCGTTTGGCTAATGTGACCACTCTACGGAAAGAGAAACCATCAAATGAATCAAATGGAAGTGGTATCAAGTCAAAATTCCTTCCCAATCAAAAGTTATGGCCAAAACAGTACCAACTAGGGGCAAAATGGTCATTTAAAAATCGACAAAAATCATGAACATGGGAAATGACTCTAATAGATGTTTCCCAAAGTTACATGACAATACAACTTCATACGGGAAAGAAATAAATAACCTACGATCCTATGATGTGTAGAATACGGGTCATTACAACAACTGCGACTGTCTTTGCCATTTCCTTGATCTAATCAATGCCATGTCATCATAAGAGAGAAACTGCACCAGTTATTCGGATAATGGTGTTCGTAACAACTAAACATTTTCATTAGTTCATCAACTTGTCAAAAACATGGTTAGCTCCCGAAATCAGCTCATACTTTTTGTGCATTATATTTTATACCAATTTTCTGTAACCCTTGTTTACAAAATTTGTGTATGGCTACCTTAGTGTGTTTTCTTTTTTTAGTTGAATAACTATTCTTATTTTTGTCTAAAATTTAAATTGTCATATTTGTTTTCACTGTTAATTTAACTATTACTATTATTTTCACAGACATTCTTCGATCTAAATCCAGATTCAAAAGACTTGATTTTTTAAAAAATGTCCGAGTCATTTAGGAAACACAAAAGCGATTTGAGGACACGCTATTATGATAAATATGATAATGATGAAGATAGATTGAAGAACTGTCCACAGACCATCAAACAAGAAGATTGGGAAATGTTTTTGAAAAATGAAGCAACACCTAGTGCAAAGGAAAGAAGAGATAAAGGCAAAAAAAAAAAAAAAAAACAGATCACTTTACAGCTATGGCCATCATACTGGACGTACAAGTCACGCCGTTATAGAACATGAAATGGTATGTACCCTTTCTAGATTATCCATTAATTATTATTGTTAATTTGTTAACAAAGATATTCATATAGTCAAGGCAATGTCATAATCCCTTTGCAATCTACGATCAAAATTATTGAAAATCGATTATTAAAAAAAGTGATACCATAATATAATGGTATCACTTTGTATGACATTAGCAATAAGTACCACCTCACTCATACAATGATATTCAAGTATAGTTCATATGTTTCCATCCAACCAAATCATCCCTGTAACTAAGTACCACCTCACTCATACATTATTGGGTCTCGCAGTTGTATGTTGATGATATAAACTCAAGTAAACATGCTAATGTCATACAAATCTATTGAGAATTTTACGGTAGATGACACTTACAGTGCCTAAACCTTAGAAAGCTTTAAGGGACTTAAGAGGTAAGCTTGGATTACCATAGTCTTATCTGTGTGTTTATTATACTTTGATTGAATGAGATTTTCTTACTGCTGCTTTATTTGTATTTTCGATCTTTTAGTTTGCTTTGCTTAAATTCATCTATTCTCGATCTAATTTATTTTTGTGCAATAGAATAATATTATTTTGCTAATATCTTATGAAAGGTGTAGTTACGAACACTCCAAAAATGATTAAAAGGGCAATACAAATGATATTCGGCAAGATTTTACCTATTTATTCATGAAATTCTGCAGGGCTGCAAAAGGCAGTCGGAAATAAAATAAAATAAATCAAGTTTTTATTTTAGGCCTATCAGAGAATTTGTTTCAAGTTTAAGCTTCTTTGATAACTTACTCTAGAAATAAGCTTGCATTCCACTATGTAATGTTTATATACCGAAAGAGCATGGATAATATTATTTTCTGAATGGTTATGCTTTTGGAAATGCACAAATACAAATTAAACTTTCGTATTTGCACATTTTCAAATGCACAAGTAAAAATGCTAATAGTGGGAAACACGAGTGTTTTCACAGTAAGAACTGGGCGATAAAAATGAAAAAAAGTTCTATAAATAAAATCTCTTTTACTTGTCATTTGTTTTGTTGTGTGTAAAAAAGTTCATGGTCCAGCCTCCAGCCAGCCGACGACGGCTAAATCTAATCTAAAATCTCACCTTTTTCTTTTCCTATTGCATTATTATTTAATAAACACGTGAAGAATGATCATTCAAACATTTCGGCATCTGAAGAAAATAATGTATGTATATGTTTATATAAATAAGGGGATATAAGTTAATTGTGCCTATCTATTTGAAATCCATTTTAAGGTTACTTCACTTCACTTTTAAATTGGATGCAAATATCGATATGTTTGAGAAACACCAGGCTAAATCCTGCTATGAATGAACTGTTACAGTTTTAGACCGTGTTTCTAATAATTTTATCCTTTTATTGCTCGTCCATGTCAGATTCAGCATGTGCAGCTTCGATCAGTAAGTGTAAACTTTTGTAATTTCACGAATTTTTGAAGAAGAGAAATAAACATCATTGTTTTTAGAAGCATTGCATGATGCATATCTGCATGTTTCTTAAAACATGATAGAGTTTGAAAGCAACGTGGTTGAGTTAAAAGCTTAAACAATTTGAATATATTCGTGTCATGATCAAATTAATATATAGTTGGAGCTTAAAGAATACATATTCATTTCATATCAAAAACTAAACGAAAGTCCTGAATCACTTATCTGCCATCTTTGCTAATACATTGTGACTGTCTGCATGGTAGGTTAGACTTACCATTTATGTGTTGCGTGTCACATAATATAAATACCTACATAATAAGATTATTGAAACTGAACCTCCATTAACAATAATAAATCTTTCTTTACATGACCAATTGTTGTTAATTTAAACATTTTTATATTTTCTTTCGATATTGTACGTTTTAATGATATGCCTTCCTGTCTTATATGTAATGCTTTTTAAATTTGCAGGCTATTGAAAATCCGACAAAAGAAATCACACGTCGTGAAGTATGGAAGAGTGCTTACACAAAAAAAGATGGTACTATATCAGATTCGGCTTCTGTATACTTTGTAAATTAAACAAATAATAATTCAGTTGTTCAATAAATTTTCATAATAAATAGCATCTCAAGTAATATTGTTATTTTAGGAAAAACTTGCAAAGGCAAAGGAGTTAGTCGATGATGGCGATGAAGAAGATTTGACATTGGATGAAGATATCATATCACAAGTGTTTGGCAAGGATAAAAAAGGCCGCACTCGAAGTATTGGAGCCAAAATATCAAGGACACAAGTTAAAGCGTCAAATATTGCGCGAAAGCAACTTAAAAAGTCTCAAGGGCCGGATTACTTGAATTCAAGGATGGATAATATGGAAGGGAAGTTGAATTTGATCCTCGACTTGATGATGAGACAAGAGGGGAGTCAACAAAAATCATATATCGGACATTGCTGCAAATGAAAGAGGTAGTGGTACCCCTCACGATAGTATTGGAAAAATGCCGACTAATAATCTTCCTAATTCATTGAATTCGTTCAGTTTGTCGAATCAAAAATGCGAGATTATGAGTATTGACCTAGAGATCATTGCCACAGCCACTGTATGCATAGATTCGACTGCCTCCATTATACATGGAAAAACTGTACCTCCAGGATACGAGAAATTGGTTGTGGACAATATACAGCTACCACAAGAGAGAACAAGAAAACCAAATCATCCTCTTGCTTTGACATTTGGCGAAGTTGGAATTAGTGTATATGTGTGTCATCCAAAGAATATGATTCAATATTTGTAGACGCGTAAGCCAGGTATGTATGTATTTACATATATCACTTGCTCGATTATGTTTTCCATATCAATGCTTGTTTTTTCGTTGTCATAGGTTGTGTTGTTTCGTGAAATTTTCAGTGACTGAAATTCAAAACATTAAACTTACTGCATACGCTATACCAGCATTATTGCTATAAACAAATGATCGAACTGAGCCATTGTTACGAAAAGTTTAATCATTATAGACTAATAATTTTTGTATTGCTAAATTTACAATCTTGCAGCTTGAGGAATCAAAATCTACTCCTGCAATTTCGTAAAAAATGTAAAATTATGACTCAGGTTTCTGCTTCTAGTATATATGATTTGATTATGTTAGTATATACAAGGTTAAAGTAAGTTCAACCTATGTAAAAATAATTACAAATTTTTATGTCGGCCTGGCTTCCTGATTATCTGATAATGAATTATACAATTATGTTTTTTTTAATCTAAACCCATCGACTGACATCCGCTTTAACGAAATACAGATTTGTTCGAGTAAAAAAAAAAGAGAAAGAAATAAAGATACGTTGTGAGTCGATATAACACAACATGCAGGTTGTGTGACCCTGCGTGTGTGATATGGTCGCATTTGAAGATTAAAAAAAAGGAATACGATTTCATGATAGTCATATGAATGAGTAGGCACTATCATAAGTTAACGTTGAATGAGTAGGCACAAGATAGTCTTCATTAATTTCAAAACCAGGTTTCAGCACATGCTTTGCTCCAGCAGTTGGCTTAACTGGCCCACTGCTTTTTCTGTTTCAGTTTTCTTAGAACCAGAAGGAGCCATTAACTCATTAGTAACCGCAGGCCTTTTCCTTGCCTTGCTCGAACCATTCAAGCCTTTCAAATACGTAACGTTAGAATTCGTTCTATCTCTATACATTTTCTCGGCTCCACTAAATTTATCTGCTGCCGTATTAGAAAATGTCGCAGTAGGAGCAGGCAATGGTGGGCTAGATGTGAATTGTGGAGGTCTAAACAGGACACTGTTCATTGGTGGCATGCCTGAATTATGTTGATAAACCGGATTACGAAAACATGAACACGAAATTTCTTGATTTTTTTTTCTGTAAATTTGAATTCCAGAGCCAATGAGTAGGATTATGTGAACTCGTGTATTCCTGAGATAAAAATTGATGATAAATATTTGATGTTGTATTGGACGAAATTCCTACACTATGTTTGCAGTGGGTCGAACTCAACATCATATGTTGGTAATTCACTGGAAATTGTTGATTGATCCTATTGATGTTTATATTGGCTGAGGGATTATTTCTTGATACCCATTGTGGTTGATTTTCAAAATTTGAAAACATTAGTCTAGGATACAAATTCGACGAAGTATTGAACCAGTGGTTGTTGCTTGAAGTTTGGTAAGTTTGTTGTGGTTTCCAGTTCTGTGGGTTTTGTCTATTGAACATTACTTCCTTGTCAAAAGAGCACCTTTTACCGTTGCCGTAACTTTGTCTTCCTCTGCAATTCTCACTGCCAGTTATTACATTCGTTCCCATAAGTCGCATTGTATGTTCATCATTTGAGGGAGGTGCATGATTGATATCCCTTTGAAAGTTGACGTTGTCAACATAATTCTGAGTATGATAATTCTGCATGCTTCCTTGGCAAGTTTCAATATTTTGACCGCCAAATCTTTCAGAATTCATTGCCGAGTTTCTGATATTTAAGTAAGGATCTTGAAGACTATTCAATTGCCGAGTTTCAGAATTCATTGCCGAGTTTCTGATATACTAGGAAATCTGCCTTCAGTTACGTTTCTAAAATCAACTGCATTCCTAGAGTTGGGTTGAATCAGACCAGTTTCACTATATCCAAATTTCGAACCAGACTGAAATCAATGAGTTCTCCTTGTGAATTAAGAGGCAAGCCTACAAAATTATCGTTAGTGCCCTTCTCTTTTAGTGTAATTGAGATTGCATTTTTTTAATTACTTAAATTTTTATGAACTATATAGTACTTTTTTCATCAAATTCATAATTAGAAAAAAAAATAACAATTTCTTTTTTTATTTTTCAATATTTAATTATTTTACGGTCCGTTCTTTCAAAGTTGCAAGGTTGGGTCAGTATCATTAGGCATTAGCAACCACGACAGCAATATTTTATGCAACTTCTTCACCGTATCACATAAAAACTCAACAAAACAATCCCAAAAATATACGAAACCACAATCTTTTTCTCATTTGCAAAGGACATCAAACATTGCGCAATCGCTTAGACAATAGAATTTGAAGGCAGCAGACAATACACACACACAAAAAAGCATCTGAAGAAGAATACCAACGATACATAGCAAACTCGTTTTATCTGAGTTCTTAATCTAACTGGCAGTGGTCAAAAGCACCCAAGCATTTTGCTTTTAGGGGCCAGGCTAGTTGCGCGACACTTTGCAGCCATTTCCTCCGCTTTCAACATGTCTTCACTGCGCTTTGCTTCGACCATTGCCCTCTTTTCTTCTGCTTCTTTGTGAACTGTTGCCATCTTGTTTTTCAGTTTCTCTGCATGTTCTTCCTTCCTCTTTTCTTTCATTTCCTACTCGTCATCAAACAATATTTATAGCTACAGTAATTTGAGCAGCAAGTGATACGTGCAGAATACTAAATTTTATGAAGCTAGTTATTTCGGGTCCTGTTAACTTACAGTGTATCTCGTCAACTCTGCTTCTATGGTCGCCTTCTTTGAATTCTCCCAAGCAGTGATAACCGACATTTTCTTAGTAGCCTTAATCAGCCATACATTCAAACCGTATTCAATGCCATATATTCAGTGGAATACATGATCATCATAAATTAAAAAAAATGCAAACATTAATACTTTAAAGTGCGATCAAAATGCATAATTTTTGCTGTAAAAGGTAAATATTTTACTTTAAAAAGCTGCAAATATTTATAGAAAAAAAAATTAAAATGTCTCATTTTCCCAATAAAGAGATTAAGAAAATGAAATGAAATAAAACTTTTTACTTATACAAGATATCCCAGACAAAGTAGAGATGCAATTTAAATATGTTTTGCGAGCAGTATTCTGTATGAAACATGAAATGAAGAAGGTTAAAGGATTGATCCAAAATTAACGTATACATGAAAATGCAAGGGCATTTTTCAGTCTAATTAAAACTATTCAGCACTTGTTCGTCTTGGAATGTGGAATATATAACTTATACATATACTCCATAATATAAGCTGTATATACATGCCAATGTTAGGCATATTTTAGGAGACACATACCTTATAACCTGCAAAGTACACTGAGCCTTCTTATGTGCCTGATGCGTGGACTAAATACTTTTTTTGCCTTTGTCTATTTGATTTTCTATGTTTATAATGGTTTCTACAAAAGAATTAGAAATTTCACTTTGAATAGCACACCTTATAACCTGCAAGATGTTCTTACTGTTCAGTAAATTTTTTTTTTCATCCGTGTTGCAGGGTGAACATGCAACGCTATGATGGAGGTTTTCAGCGGAGCTTTGGGCGGTTTTATCATGTGAAGTAAGGGTCCAAAATTTGAACATTGAAGTAAGAGTCTATAATATGAACTTTGAAGCAAGGGTTTGTAATTTGAATTGTTGATGCAAATTATGAATTGAAGTTGAACTATGTAGTTTTTAGTTTGGATATGTTGTAGTTTGTAAACTATGAAGTATGAACTATTTAGTTTTTAGTTTGGATATGTTGTAGTTTGTAAACTATGAAGTATGAACTATTTAGTTGAACTTTGAAGATTACAATTTGTGTTGATGGCTATGTTCATAAATTTATGTTGGTGGGTATAATATGCTCGTATTTTGTTTAAATAGGAGTTTTATGGCCTAGGTAGAAGGTAACATGTAGTTTCTTCAGTTGAATTTAGCCACAGCCGAAAACCATGGCTAAAATTGCATAGAAAATTACAATTACATATTTCCACGGCTAAGAGCCATGGCAATATTGTATCTTGCCACGGGCTAAGTCCGTGGCAAAATCAAAATCTGCCACGGTTATGGACCGTGGCAAAATATCAATTTGCCATGGCAAAAAAATTGCCACACCAAGTTTTGCCACGTCCAAAGCCGTGGCAAAAGTAATTAGCCACGGCCCAAAACTGTGGCAAAACAGCTCAGTTAGCCTTTGATAAATTGAAAACTGCAGGCACTACCTCCCCTATTCTCGCATTACCCAATTTCGGTATACCTTTATAGTCACTATCGATGCCTCAACCACCGCGATAGGAGCAATCTTCTCCCAATTCGAACACCCAATCGCCTTCTTTAGCCTTAAGCTTCCTCTTTCCCATTTAAAATCAACCACTTATTCGAGAGAGATGTTCGCAATCACCTCTTCTATAAAAAATGGTGACACTACTTGTTAGGTCGACACTTCCAGATATACACGGATCACCAGAGCTTACGCGAACTCACCTAGCAGATAATTCAGACTCTAGAACAACAGAAATGGCTCACCAAATTGCTAGGATTTGATTTCACAATTCACTACAAACAGGTAAACAAAATCTAATGGCGGATGGTTTATCCAGATCCTCGTCGGCCACCACCATGCAAGCAATTTCAAGAGCATCATTTCCACTACTTGCTGATATCCAGGCCGTGCTAGCCAGTGATTCTACAGCCCAAGACATAATCAGCCAACTCTCTGCAAGCACTTGTTTAAACCCAAAATTTCAATTTATAAATAATTTGCTATTTTGGGGAAATCGATTGTATGTTCCGGCAGATGATAATCTTAAACATAAAATAATGGCGGAGTTACACACCTCCAAAGTTGGGGGTCATTCGGGAATGAAAACAACAATCGCACGAGTGGCAACAAATTTTTATTGGCCAAATCTAGCAATTGCCGTTCAAAAATATGTCAGAGAGTGCCCGACTTGCCTGCAAACTAAACCAAACAACATGCCTTACAAAGGCTTGCTCCAACCCTTACCAATCCCCGCACAAATATGGGAAGACATTGCGATGGATTTCATCACTCATCTCCCACAATCAAACGGTCGGACGGTAATTTGGGTGATCATCGACCGACTATCGAAGTATGCTCATTTCTGTGCACGGCCAACATCAGTCTCCGCCCCTCAACTAGCATCTTTCTTCTTACAATAGTATGTCAGACCACACGGCTTTCTATGTTCAATCATCTTCGATAGAGATATAGACTTTTATGAGTCAATTTTGGAAAGAATTGTTCCGCCTTTGAGGTACAAAGCTACAGTTCAGCAGCGCTTAACACCCGCAAACAAACGATCAGTCTGAAATTCTAAACCGCTGTATCAAAAACTGTCTACAAGTTGTAGTGGGTTATACACCAAATAAAGGGGCTAAATGTCTTCCATGGACCAAATGGTGGTATAACATCACAAAGCATACCGCCATCGGCTTGTTCCCCTTCCAAGCTATCTACGGCAGGCACCGGTCCTCTCTGAGTACAACAACCACTCAACTACTGCTCCAGACCTTGAAGAATGGGATGCCTCACAAGATGCATCACTGCACATCATCAAAGTTAATCTACAAAAAGCACAACAACGCATGAAGACCCAGGCTGATCAACACCGCACAGATAAAAACTTTGACATAGGATCATGGCACTTCCTCAAACTTCAACCATACCGTCAACAAACTATGTGAAACAACCATCACAAGCTCACCAAGAAGTATTATGGACCCTTTCAGATTATCACACGCATTGGCAAAGTAGTTTTACAAGCTGCAGTTTCCCCCATTAGCACACATACACCTAGTTTTTCACATCTCGCTGCTCAAACTATGCCCACATCCATCAGTAATTGAGCCTCGCCCACTGCCACCAAACATTGCTATTGACTATGCCGATCTTGAGGACAAGGTCATTTTTGAAGAGGTGGGCAATGATGCACAAACTGCTGGTACAAGGATGAATACACATAACAATGCTGCACAAGTGAATACTTCTCGTACAAGAAGGTTGGTGAAGATACCGAAGCGGTACTTAGAATGACCATGCAAATAGGCACGATAAAGATACTTTTACTTTGCAATTTTGTTATATTGCAGCTACTTTTAATTTTGTTATTTTCCTTTGTTTTGGCGCTACTATCATGAGTTTTTGTGCCTAAATATAGCCACGTCCTCAAAATTTGTTATGAGGAAATGCTATATAAATGTACCTGTGTCAGTGGAATGAATATAGAAGAATTTGTTGTGAATTTCTCTTTCGAAAAACTTTCTTCTCCAACTTAACTTCGTCCCCTTTGCCTCCCTTAAATTTTCCTTTCTCTATTCCCTTGTTGAACTTGCATCAAATACCCCTTATGCTTTTATGTTTAATGAATATGTTTGCTAACATCTTAAGTTATATGCACGAATAAAATCAAAGTAAGATTACAGGTAAAAAAAAAAAATCTTATTTCACAATTATGTCATTAACTAGTCGGTTTTTTATTGTGTGATTGTTCTAGTTACTGATCTATATTTAAAAAAAAAATATCAGTTTAAACTTCACTACAAGAAACGGCTCAAAACGTGACGACAAGAAACCGTCGACGGCCGTCGCTAGCCGTTGCTAAACGCCGTCACAACTTATGTGGACGCTAAGAAAATAGCGTCGAGCATGGCGACGGCAGTGGACACCACTTTAGCGACGGCTGATGACGGCAATGTTGCCACGTGTACAAATAGTTATATTCCCCACCAACGGTTAAAAGCCGTCACTAGCCATCACCATGTTTCCCTCGCTAACTGTCGCAACTCTTAGCAAAAGAGCCCTCGCTAGCCGTCGCTATTCATGGCAAAACTGGGTAACAAACCGTCTCAAGCCGCCGCTAGCCGTCGCCCATCGTGACCCGAAACCCGTCACGAGTCGTCACTAGCTGTCCCCAAACTGTAACTTTTTTTTATATTTCAGCAGCTAACAAACCATCAAACCACACAAACTCAAAACGCAGTTCATATACAACTCATATACAATCAATTTCACATTCCGTCACCTCAAATTCACATTCAATCACCTCATAAATTCTATAAATCAACTCATACCATCAACATGTCCAAAAACCATAAATATAAACGAGAAACAACCCAAAAACCATCAACACGTCCACATCAAACAAACCAAGTTCAAAATACCATCATCGTCTCCATAAAACACCACAAACATCTCAAGTCCATCACCAACAAGTAGTTTGTATCTACAAGCAAGTCCAAAAAAAGACAAGTACCTACCTACTCATCCTAATCATCCTCATCATCCTCATTCTCTCCGTTCTGCTCGTGCTCATCGTCCTCCTCCACGGGCTCACTCGGCGGCATCACACCATGCTCCTGAAGATATGCAGCAATCCGCGCATCCAGCACGGTCTCGAGCCTGTTCTTCTGCAAATCCTCTAAAGCTGCAACCTGTTATCGAAGCATGTTGATCTCCTCCTCATCCTGATGCCTCGTATAAGAGGCCTGAGTCCCCGCTATCTGTAATTATATTAAAATAGTTAGAAACCATTGTCAAAAGTTTTTTTGGGATACTATACATGGTTTATACAATTATTGTAATAGAGTTATCGATATAAAATGCACACCAATTAATGAAACCAATTTGTAGTAATTATTCATGCCAGTAATTAATATTTGTTTACGTGGATTGAGTACCTAAGTGATATTAAGTAATAGCACTTGGATATGCTTAAATCCTTTAATAAAACGCTTTACCTCTATATTTCCAAAGCCGTAGCATCTACACCTGGTAGGCGGGTCGATGATTCTGTTTCAAATGCGATTGCACTCCTCCATGTCCAGCTCTGGACCTAACTGCGTCGCTCGAGCATCTAAGGCCGCCCTGTATTTGTCCTGCGATAGCGGACAATTATGGAATACATTAAATACTCAATTCAAAATAACAATGCGAAATACAAATTATAACAAATGCTAACCATTTTTCACAGGACTTAGGGTCCGTTCAGGTATATGAGGTGTTACCCTCCTCATCTGTCCGCTCGACGGAAGGAATCTGTGCAAATACCTCAACAAGTATAGGCTCCCGCTGGAGTGTCGACATCTGAAATGATAAAATATATATTTGAAATTTATCAATACAATTTAAAAAGTTTAGAACTATGTGTAAATGTGATTTATCGTTCATACCAATTCTCGACGATGCTGGGAGAAGGACTTAGACCCAGCCCGATGCAAAGCAGGATTTTTGAGCCTGTTTGCTCGATTTCGCTCTGAAAGCTCCTGTATAATTAATTATATGATTAATTGATGGATATACAAAATAAAATTTTAAAATAAGCTTAATTAATTTACCCTCACAGCTTCCGTGGCCCACAATTTCTGGAAATCGGCGTAGACCTCCTCGCTCATCCATTGAGGCCTCTTTTCCCCAGCTTTTGCCTTGTATACATTGCCTGAATAATTTTTCCTCATCTTCTGGTTCCATGCGGTGAGGAAAACATCGATATCTTCTTCCCGGACCAGTACAAAACACTATAAATTAACAAACAAATTGTATTACAAATTTTATATAATTTTGCAAATGATAAATATATTTATACTTAAAAGAACCTCCGCGAGGATGGCATTCCTAATCTGCATAGGAGTATCGTCCCAGTGAGGCTACGCCTCTGTCCACCTAGCGACATATGCTTGTCTAGACACAGGTAAAGCAACCTCTCCTGGAATAATATCAAACCCCCTGCAGAAAGTACGATATTAGAATTTAATAACTTTTGAATACTAAGCATTTACGAAATTAAAAACTTGCCCTGTGGACTTGGGCACGAGCTTTACGACCGGACGTGTATCCGATGCTGTACCGCTCGCACCTGCCTCTGAACTATGGGTAGGTCGGCGTCTAGGAGGCATATCTGTCACAAACATGTTATTTCGTATAATAATAACTGATATATTATTATGCACATCCATAATCAAATAAACTCATACAACATAAATTATCAAATGCAACTACAAGACTCATTTACATAAAAGAAGAAAAATCAGATAATAGATAACCATAGCACATCATATAAGTTCACAAAATAGCACATCATATAAGTTCACAATATAACACATCATATAAGTTCACAACATAACTCATTATTCCTGAATTATTGTATGTACATATGTAAACAACTAACGATACAAATAATATTCTTCTTCTTCATTTTCTGATTTAGTCTCGGTCTCATACTCTATATCGTTGTCCTCTGTACTCTCAAAAGCTTCTAATAATTCATTTGATTCGTCGTTTAAAGACTATAAATTAACATCATTATAAATTATTATTTCATCGTTTTGATTTGCATCCGTTTGATATGCTGCATAGTCTGGAATAGCAATTCCTTCAAATGTAAATCTTGCCTTTGTTTTAATTACAGCAGACCAATCTGCTTTATCTCTTTTTAAGGACGGATACGGAGCAAAGTAAACTTGTAATGCTTGCTTTACCAATACAAAAGGATCATACTTATAGTAATGTGATGTGTGCTTTATTTCTATAAGCTTATAATCTTTATGCACGTTGATTCCAGTACCAGGAACATTGCTGAACCAGTTGCACTTGAATAAAACAACTTTAAATGTCAGATTTACCAGTTAGCTCCCAGAATATGCTTTAAATGTCAGGAACATTGCTTAACCAGGTAGCTTCCAGAATATGTTTTGTTTACACCAGTTATGAATGTCAGATTTACCTGGAATTTCTGTCTGCTCTCTAGTCTCATGGATCTTGGGATAATCCTTTACAATATCGTATATTTCTTCACTTATCCAAATTTTGGGTGCTTGCACAGTCATTCCGCTATTAGCTTTAAAGTTTTTTTTATCTCTTCTAAAAGTATGATTGGTATGCAGAAAACAACGGTGACAATCAAACCACGAATGCTTCTTTCCATACCGTAAGAAAAATGCTTATGTTTCTTCCATGCATAAAGGACAAGATAGACGACCGGCCGTACTCCAACCAGAAAGCATCCCATATGCAGGAAAATCACTTATCGTCCATAACAAAGAAGCGAACATACGAAAATTCCTTTTTTTTTTTTGAAATGTCGTATGTTTCAACTCCATCATCCCACAGTTTTTTCAACTCTTCGATTAATGGTTGTAGATAAACATCGATGCCTTGTTTTGGATCATTAGGACCAGGAACGACAATAGTGAGAAACATATATGGAGTTTTCATACACATCCACTGAGATAAATTATAAAGGAGTAACGATAATAGGCCAAGATGAATATTTACTACCAAACTGAGAAAATGGTGAAAACCCATCTGTACATAAACCAAGTCTGACGTTACGGCTCTCTGCGGCAAATGTAGGATACGTCCTATCAAAATGTTTCCATGTTTCTCCATCTGATGGATGTGCCAAAGTTCCATTTTCTTGTGTTAGCACACTATGCCATCGCATATGACATGCAGTGACTGAGGATGCATATAACCATTGTAGTCTAGGGATGATTGGTAATAATACGTTCTTGTATATAGAACTTCCTTACCTTTCTTTTTTCTAGGTTTATACCTTTCCCTGCCACATTTTTTACAGTTTCTAAGATTAATATTGTGACGGCCCGCCCCGCACCAACCGACATTTACTCCAAAGGTGCGTTGTACACATGTCCAGTTAGCACGGAACGGGTCGTGAGAAGGAAAGGGAAGAAGGAAATGAACATACAAGGAACCTGTAAAATGTCTCACAGCGCAAAGAACAAAATATAATAAAAATATACTTGACATAAAACAGGAGAGACAGTGCATAAGCTAAAAATCAGAACTAAGCATCATAGCAGCGGAAATCCAAAATATAGCTTATTCCAATTTTCAAACTGTCTCAAGCAAAATCAAGATAAAGGAGGTACACTACTAATGCCCAAGTAGCGACCACCAACGACACAGGGAGAATGTGTGTGTGTGTGTGTGTGTGTATATATATATATATATATATATCATACGTGGAAGCCTCCTGCCCGCCTCCGAATCAGCTACTCGCGCATCACCAGCTAACCTGTCTCTAGTCTGCTCGTGTGAGCACCCAGAGTAATAAGAGGAGACATAAAACTCTGGGTCAGACATAAAGCCTGGTATGAGCGATAAGCATCTAAAGTGAACAATAACAGGTAGACTAAAACATACCTGAACCTGGACCTGCAACCAAAGAGTTAGCACTACATATTGTACAACACTCTAAGGTACCATATCAAACGGTGTAAAGATACGGAGGTGGCGAAGGTGTGCATGTCATAATGATGGCAAACAATCAAACATAGCATCCATCCTCACATCTCTCACTCAGTGCGTAAAGCATACGATATTCACCACTTCGATCACCCAACATACCTTGCTATGATCACTCTGCCCCATGAAGTCATAAATGGCTTCACTGCACTGATAACGTAGCCACTAATCCTTTGCTATGTCCACTTTGCCCCATGGAGTCACAAGAACCCCACTGCACTGGCTCATAGCCTTACTAATCCTTACTATGTCCACTCTGCCCCATGGAGTCGTAATGACCCCACTGCACTGGCTCATAGTCTTACTACGCATCACCTTGCCCCTCGGGTCATAATGACCCTACTGCACTGATAATGTAGTCTTGCTACCGTCACCTTGCCCCTCAGGTCATAATGACCCTACTGCACTGATAAGTAGCCCATCATCCATTTTTAGTAGTGAATCGAAGTTACGAACGTCGACAACTCCTTAGCATGCGTCCCGCAGCAAAGTCCAACTCATGAAGTCCACTCATTGGTTCCTATCTGGATCCTGAGTCAATACCCTTCATTTGGACTACCTTTGCATCTCGGGTTATCAGTCTTCATCGGTTCGGTTCGGATAAGAATGCTCCTTCTTCACTGGATCGGATCGGGTCTCTAGATTGCCACGGTTCGGATCGCCATCGCGGTCCTCTTTCCCTCTGCTTCGGATCGTGCTCCTCTCCTCAGTTCGGATCAGAATACCCCATACGGGTCGGATCGCGCTCGTCCAGTTCGTGGCTCCCCCTGGTTCGAATCGGCGTCTCGTAGTGTATCGATTCGTGGATGCTGCTCCCCTCTAGTCGGATCGTGATGCGAAACACAAGTGGATCGGATCGGGTAGCAGTTCGCGGTTGGTGCTCGTGGGCCTTGCGCAGATGGTTCGGTTCGGAGGAGATGACTCGACTCGTGGTGATGTCCCACGACCCCATAGGGCGATCCGATCGACCCTCAATCCCCTATCCGATCCGAATTCCTGCACCTTGTCCAGCGAGTTGTTTACGCCTCTCGACGGCGTTTTCGACCATTACAACTATTCTAATCAGTCACAAAGCATACCATACAGTCATATAAGCATGTATAATCAACCACAAACATCAAAACAACAATATGGTAGGTTAAAATGGATCAAACATACCCAAAACCCCATATTTCCCCTTAAGCATGTTTAGGTGAAACTTATGATATAATTAGCAAAACTTAACCAAATTAACCCAAATTCATATTAGATGTCTAAAACATCATTACGAATTTTATAAACATTTTTCCAGAATTTTATCATGTTTAAATTCGCTAATTAACACTAATCACCCCTAATTAGCCATAATTAGTGCAAAACTATGCAAATCACTCACCTTAGCCACAAATAAACTAAGATCTGAAATAAATCTCTGATTTGATGTGAATCTCTATGCTAAACAGCAGCTCCAATGTTGATTTGGTGTTGATCTTCCTTGATTAGGGGTTGCTAAGCCAAATCCTTGACCAAAAGGTGATTTGAAGGTGATTTAGAGGTTGGAGGCCATTTTTAGGGTTCCTTGGTGATAAGTGGAGGCTAGAAAACTGAAATGGAATGATCCTTTATCTCATTTCAGCCTCCCCATAACCCTAATCCCGAAATGGGTTATGGGCCTACTCACTAATCACCTGATTTGGCCCGGTTAAGCAGTTTTTCACCCTCCAAACCTTTTTTCAGCCATATCTCCCAAACGGTAAGTCCGTTTGGCTATTATGACCACTCTACGGAAAGGTAAACCATCAAACGAATCCAATGGAAGTGGTTTCAGGTCAAAATTCCTTTACAGTCAAAAGTTATGGCCAAAACAGTACCAACTAGGGGCAAAATGGTCATTTAAAAATCGACAAAAATCTTGAACATGGGAAATGACTCTAATAGATGTTTCCCAAAGTTACATGACCATACAACTTCACATGGGAAAGAAATATATATTCTATAATCCTATGATGTGTAGAATACGGGTCGTTACACTCTCCCCCCCTTAAGAAATTTCGCCCCCGAAATTCCCTAATCAAAACACACACAAAGGTCCCGCATGCCTATCAACCATAAAACAACCATCAAACATGCAAAACAAACAAAACAAGTCTACCCTAGCATGCGGAAAACTAAATTACAAAGTAAATCTTACCAGGCAAAGAGTTCTGGATATGCCTTTTTAATGCTCTCCTCTATCTCCCATCATCCTCGTCCTCGCCCCACTGAACCTTGACTAGCTTCACCGCCTTCTTTCGAAGTTGCTTCGTATCGTGCCCCACAATACGAATCGGCTTGCGGTTCCCAACCGCCTCGGGTTCTACTTCGAAGTCCTCTAACTGATCAGGTGAAATAGTCATATCTGAGTCGTGAACGAACTTCCTTATTTGGGAAACATGAAATACACTGTGAACTCCCGCCATTTTCTCTGGTAAGCCAACTCTATAAGCCAAATTTCCGACTAATTCAAGAACAGGGAATGGGTCAACAGATCTTGGTGCTAATTTGCCTCTCCTGCCAAATCGTATCACGCTCTTCAACGGAGAGATCTTGACAAACACCAAGTCGCCAATGGAGAATTTCAAGTCTCTTCTCCTCTTATCGGCATAACTCTTCTGCCTATCTTGGGCAGCTTTCATTCGTTGTCGAATGATCTTGATTTTATCTGAAGTTTCTCTCACCACCTCTGGTCCAAGCACAAACTTCTCGCCAGTCTCTATCCAACATGATGGTGAGTTGCACGGTCTTCCGTACAAAGCTTCATATGGGGCCATACCAATACTGGATTGGTAGCTATTATTATATGCAAACTCTACTAGATGCAAATGGTCATCCCATGATCCACCAAAATCCAATATACAAGCTCTCAAGAGATCTTCCAATATACGGTTCACCCTCTCCGTCTGACCGTCGGTCTGAGGATGATATGGGGTACCGAGATGTAATCCTGACCCTAGAGCCTCTTGTAAGCTCTTCCAAAACCCACTAGTGAACAACGGGTCTCGGTCACTCACAATGCTTTCGGGTACTCCGTGAAATCTCACTACCCACTTCATATACAATTCTGCCAACTTGGCTACCGTTCTGGTTGATTTGACTGGTATAAATCTTGCACTCTTAGTCAATCGATCCACAATTACCCAAATGCTATCATATCCTGATCTAGTCCTTGGTAGGCCATCGATGAAATCCATCGAGACTTGCTCCCATTTCCATTCGGGAATTTCTAATGGTTGCAATAACCCACTAGGCTTCTTTTGCTCAGCTTTAACTAGCTGACAATTCATGCATTTGGATATAAACTTCCCAACGTCTCTTTTCATTCCTTCCCAGTAGTAGGTTCGCTTCATGTCTCGATACATCTTATTACCCCCAGGATGTATAGTCAGTTTTGAGTGATGACATTCTCTAAGCACTTCATCCCTCAAACCATTCACGTTGGGCACAACTAGTTTTCCATTCTTCCGAAGCCATCCATCCCGATCATGCCCATACACATTCATCTCCTCACCGTCGATGTTCATCTCTAACTTGGAGATGATTTCTAATAGATTAGGATCGTCCCTCTGGCTAGAACCAATCCGCTCTATCAAAGTGGGTCTGATCGTCAAACTAGCTAGCATGACTGGATCCAATTCGCACTTTGGTCTGAAATCAAACCCCGCGATATACTCCAGTTGCTTCCACTCAAGAAACATTGCCCCTAAATTGGCATGTCTCCTACTCAAGGCATCGGCTACCGCATTACCTTTCCCAGGTGTGTATGCGATATCAAAATCATACGAAGCCAAGAACTCTAACCATCATTGCTGACGGAGATTCAGATCTTTCTGGGAGAAGAGATACTTTAACGATTTATGATCGGTAAACAACTCAAATCTTTCTCCCAGGAGATAGTGTCTCCACATCTTCAATGCGAACACAATCGTTGCCAATTCCAAATCATGGGTAGGATACTTCTTCTCATGCGGCTTTAACTGTCGACTAGCATAAGCTACAACCCTACCTCCTTGCATCAATACAGCACCCAGTCCAGTACCACAAGCATCCGTGTATACCGTCATCTCTTCATTCCCTTTAGGAATGACTAACACTGGCGCACGCGTCAACCTCTCCTTTAGACTCTTGAAGGCATCCTCACACACTCTGTCCCAGACGAAGGACTGATTCTTCTTAGTCAATTGAGTCAACGGTGCTGCTATCTTGGAGAAGTCCTGGATAAACTTACGATAATATCCAGCTAATCCCAAGAAACTTCTCACATCTGTTGCATTCTTGGGCGTAGGCCAATCCTATACCGTAGCCACCTTCGCAGGGTCCACGGCAATACCACTCTCTGAAACAACATGACCCAAGAATCTTACTTCCCTTCTCCAAAAATGACACTTAGAGAATTTTGCTTTCAATTGGTGTTTCCTCAACACCTCCATCACTATCCTCAAGTGTCCCTTGTGTTCCTCATCTGTCCTTGAATAAACAAGGATATCATCCACGAACACAAGAACAAACTTATTCAACTGATCTCTGAATACTCGATTCATAAGATCCACAAAATAGGCTGGTGCATTGGTCAACCTAAATGGCATGACCAACCACTCATAAAATCCAGATGGTGTCCTAAATGCCGTTTTCGGAACACTCTCATCCGCTACTCATAGCTGATGAATCCTGTCACGAGGTCCAACTGGGAGAACACTCTAGCTCCTTCCAGCTGATCAAACAAATCATCTATCCGCGGTAGAGGATACTTATTCTTCCTCGTTAACTTATTCAACTCGCGATAGTCCACACACAAACGAAGGGAACCATCTGCCTTAGTGGCAAACACAACTGGCGATCCCCACTCGGAGACACTCCTTCTAATAAATCCCTTCTTCAAAAGATTGCTGACTTGCACCCCGAGCTCTCGCGGCTCCCTTGGTGCCATACGACGAAGTGGCATCACTATAGGTCTGGCATCTTTCACTAAATCAATACGGAACTCAATCTCTCGGTGTGGTGGAAGCCCGGTCACCTCCTCGAAGACGTCCGGATACTGGCCAACCACGGGCACATCTGATAACTCATCCTGCGGGATGTCGAGGGAATTTACAAAACTAGCCATAACCTCATCACTAGGTAGACTACCAAACACTACCCTCCGCCCATCATCCGCCCTCACTGTCACCAAAAAGCCCTCACAGTCTACCACCACCCCGTATCTTTGGAGCCAATCGACTCCCAATATAATTCCATACCCAGTAAAGCCCAAAACAAAGCAATCACAAACAAACATACATCCATGACTCGATAAGACCAAATTCCTGCAAATCATACTAAGGCTAGTCGAACCACCAATCGGGTTCGTCACAACCAATGGTCTATCGACTATCTCGGGTTCCAGTCCCAACCTATCTACCAGGTCACTAGATATGAAGGAACGGGAAGCCCCAGTATCAAACAAAACTCGAACTGGTATATCATAAATAGAAAGCATACCTTGAATAACAACATTCTTTCCTTTCTCCACCGCAGTTGGGGCATTCGACGAAGAAGGAACAACATCAATAGCATACGCTTTCACAATCTGCTTCTCCTTAAGAGGTTGCGGACACTTATCCTTATGATGTCCCACTTGACCACAGTTGTAGCACTTCCTTTCCGCTGGCTTGGCCCGACATTCCTTAGCATAATGGCCCTTCTTTCCACAGCTGAAGCACTCAACATCCTTCTTGCTCTTTTTCTGGCCACCTTTTGATTGGTCCTGCTTCCTCTTATTCTGAGAGTTATTCTTGCCTCCACCACCTGCTTGCGGCTTTGGCCCTTCGGCAGATGCAGCCTCAGTCTTTGACTTAGGGTAAAGGCTCTCTGATCTCAAAGCTTTCCCCACAATCGATTCAAAAGTCTCATCGATGTGGTTGATAAGCCTTTCCCCCAAGTATCCATCCAAACCAGTAATGAACTTCTCATTCTACTTCTCAGGAGTATCAATGAGAGACAGTCCATACTTCGACAAAGTGTCGAACTCAGCAATATAATCAGAAATTGCCCTTCCGTTCTGCTTGAGTTCCAAGAACCTCTTGAACAACACTGACTTCTGGGCAGCGGGAATGAACTTCTCGCTAAAGCGAGCCTTGAACTGATCCCAAGTAACCTGATCCTCTGGAGTAGCTGTTCTAATGGCATTCCACCAATTCATCGCTCGCCCTTGCAGCTGACGAGACGCTAGCCTTCTCTTCATCGCATCCTCAAGACCTAAGTCATCAAAGATACGGTCATAGCTATCCATCCAGTCTTGAACATCCGTGGCCGACTCCGTTCCGTGGAACGGCTTCCACCAAGATTAGTGTAATCCTTGCACAACTTGGCGAAATCGACCCTAGGCGCCTGCACTACTGGGCCAACACCAACTCCGGGATTGGGAACTGCCCCTTGCACTTCTCTAAGCATGTCTCTCATGAGGTTAGTAAACATTGCCCGCATGTCAGCGGCATTCCCTTGGTTGGTCCCTCTACCAGCACCCCTCGTGTCTCGGCTCATCCTCAATCTGAAAAGGAAACGATTAACGACCCCATAGTGGTGCTAGTGCAGTGCGACTTCATTCTTATACTACTAATAGTATATATATACATAGCTTTTGAAAACCAAAATAATTACAAATACGCGCTCTCATATACGTACTAACTCTCCCTAGTGTCTTTCCCTAGGTTAACTACGCAACCTAGAGCTCTGATACCAAGTGTGACCCCCCCCCCCCTCCCCGCACCAACCGACATTTACTCCAAAGGTGCGCTGTACACATGTCCATTTAGCACGGAATGGGTCGTGAGAAGGAAAGGGAAGAAGGAAATGAACATACAAGGAACCTGTAAAATGTCTCACAGCGCATAGAACAAAATATAATAATAATATACTTGACATAAAACAGGAGAGACAGTGCATAAGCTAAAAATCAGAACTAAGCATCATAGCAGCGGAAATCCAAAATATAGCTTATTACAATTTTCAAACTGTCTCAAGCAAAATCAAGATAAAGGAGGTACACTACTAATGCCTAAGTAGCGACCACCAACGACACAGGGAGAATGCGTGTATATATATATCATACGTGGAAGCCTCCTGCCCGCCTCCGAATCAGCTACTCGCGCATCACCAACTAACCTGTCTCTAGTCTGCTCGTGTGAGCACCCAGAGTAATAAGAGGAGACATAAAACTCTGGGTCAGACATAAAGCCTGTTATGAGCGATAAGCATCTAAAGTGAACAATAACAGGTAGACTAAAACATACCTGAACCTGGACCTGCAACCAAAGAGTTAGCACTACATACTGTACAACACTCTAAGGTACCATATCAAATGGTGTAAAGATACGGAGGTGGGGGAGGTGTGCATGTCATAATGATGGCAAACAATCAAACATAGCATCCATCCTCACATCTCTCACTCAGTGCGTAAAGCATACGATATTCACCACTTCGATCACCCAACATACCTTGCTACGATCACTCTGCCCCATGAAGTCATAAATGGCTTCACTGCACTGATAACGTAGCCACTAATCCTTTGCTATGTCCACTTTGCCCCATGGAGTCACAAGAACCCCACTGCACTGGCTTATAGCCTTACTAATCCTTACTATGTCCACTCTGCCCCATGGAGTCGTAATGACCCCACTGCACTGGCTCATAGTCTTACTACGCATCACCTTGCCCCTCGGGTCATAATGACCCTACTGCACTGATATCGTAGTCTTGCTACCATCACCTTGCCCCTCAGGTCATAATGACCCTACTGCACTGATAAGTAGCCCATCATCCATTTTTAGCGGTGAATCGAAGTTATGAACGTCGACAACTCCTTAGCACGCGTCCCGCAGCAAAGTCCAACTCATGAACTCCACTCATTGGTTCCTATCTGGATCCTGAGTCAATACCCTTCATTTGGGCTACCTTTGCATCTCGGGTTATCAGTCTTCATCGGTTCGGATAAGAATGCTCCTTCTTCACTGGATCGGACCGGGTCTCCAGATTGCCACGGTTCGGATCGCCATCGCGATCCTCTTTCCCTCTGCTTCGGATCGTGCTCCTCTCCTCAGTTCGGATCGGAATACCCCATACGGGTCGGATCGCGCTCCCCAGTTCGTGGCTCCCCCTGGTTCGAATCGGCGTCTCGTAGTGTATCGATTCGTGGATGCTGCTCCCCTCTAGTCGGATCGTGATGCGAAACACAAGTGGATCGGATCGGGTAGCAGTTCGCGGTTGGTGCTCGTGGGCCTTGCGCAGATGGTTCGGTTCGGAGGAGATGACTCGACTCGTGGTGATGTCCCACGACCCCATAGGGCGATCCGATCGACCCTCAATCCCCTATCCGATCTGAATTCCTGCACCTTGTCCAGCGAGTTGTTTACGCCTTTCGACGGCGTTTTCGACCATTCCAACTATTCTAATCAGTCACAAAGCATACCATACAGTCATATAAGCATGTATAATCAACCACAAACATCAAAACAACAATATGGTAGGTTAAAATGGATCAAACATACCCAAAACCCCATATTTCCCCTTAAGCATGTTTAGGTGAAACTTATGATATAATTAGCAAAACTTAACCAAATTAACCCAAATTCATATTAGAGGTCTAAAACATCATTCTGAATTTTATAAACATTTTTCCAGAATTTTATCGTGTTTAAATTCGCTAATTAACACTAATCACCCCTAATTAGCCATAATTAGTGCAAAACTATGCAAATCACTCACCTTAGCCACAAATAAACTAAGATCTGAAATAAATCTCTGATTTGATGTGAATCCCTATACTAAACAGCAGCTTCAATGTTGATTTGGTGTTGATCTTCCTTGATTAGGGGTTGCTAAGCCAAATCCTTGACCAAAAGGTGATTTGAAGGTGATTTAGAGGTTGGAGGCCATTTTTAGGGTTCCTTGGTGATAAGTGGAGGCTAGAAAACTGAAATGGAATGATCCTCTATCTCATTTCAGCCTCCCCATAACCCTAATCCCGAAATGGGTTATGGGCCTACTCACTAATCACCCGATTTGGCCCGGTTAAACAGTTTTTCACCCTCCAAACCTTATTTCAGCCATATCTCCCAAACGGTAAGTCCGTTTGGCTATTATGACCACTCTACGGAAAGGTAAACCATCAAATGAATCCAATGGAAGTGGTTTCAGGTCAAAATTCCTTTCCAGTCAAAAGTTATGGCCAAAACAGTACCAACTAGGGGCAAAATGGTCATTTAAAAATCGACAAAAATCATGAACATGGGAAATGACTCTAATAGATGTTTCCCAAAGTTACATGACCATACAACTTCACATGGGAAAGAAATAAATATTCTACAATCCTATGATGTGTAGAATACGGGTCGTTACAAATATCATCTTTCCAATACAACATGCAACCTTTAACACAAGTATCTATTTTTTGGTATGGCAAACCGAAAGCCGACAATACTGTTTTCACTTTGTAATGACTATCGCACATCAGATTATCAGATGGCATATGTCTTTTCGCAGCTTGTACAACCGCTGTAAATGCAGCTTCTGTAAGGTTAAATTTTGATTTCATGGTGATGTACTCAGCGGTTACCGATAATTCAGTTCCACTTTCACAACTATTCCACAATGGCCGCTTAGCTGAAG
Source organism: Allium sativum (assembly GCA_030737875.1). Lineage (NCBI taxonomy): Eukaryota > Viridiplantae > Streptophyta > Magnoliopsida > Asparagales > Amaryllidaceae > Allium > Allium sativum. Next base: position 45,306,802 of record CM060913.1, read on the forward strand.
CCAATAAATCATATATTTTTCTGGTTTCCGTGTTCGGTTCTCCTTCAATATTGACGTCATCGTCGTCAACCTGACTGGTAGGGAGCATTGACCGTGCTGCGTCTTCCACCATATCTTCTATTAGATTCGTCATAACTAATTCGACCTCCGACGCTACAGGATTTACTGTAGGCGCAATAAGTTCTCCATGACGATCTCATAAATAATAATTTGGCACAAAACCTGATTTATACAAATGTACTTTAACGGTGTCTTGTTTATGAAACCTCATCAGTTTACACTTACCATACGGACAACGAAACTCCTCGTAATTTCTATTAATAGATACTGCAAATCTAACAAATTCATTTACACCATTGTAGAAATGTTCTTTCACTGAGCCTTTCATTCCAATTCTAACTTCATACATCCAACTACGGTCAATGTAACAATCGAACTTTTTTCCTGATTCAAAAATATATGTCAGCGATTTAGATAACACATACATATATTATTCAAAGAATTTATTCAACGCATGAATATTTTTAATGGTTCATACAGATAATAAAAATGTGATTTTTATTTTTCAAACAATTTATTTAACACATGAATATTTTTAGTGGTTCATACATATAATAAAAATGTGATTTTTATTGTTCAAAGAATTTATTCAACACATGTATATTTTTAGTGGTTCATACATACAATAAAAATGTGATTTTTATTGTTCAAAGAATTTATTCAACACATGAATATTTTTAGTGGTTCATACATAATAAAAATGTGACTTTTATTATCTAAGCAATTTATTTCTATCATGAATAAATTATCAACATATGGACATACTTCGACATATGAAAATAATTCAAACACATGAATATTTTTGAAAATTTTGGCAGTATAACGGTAGGGTAATTAAAACCGGCACTGTCCCAATGTACAGCTTCTCGCGCTACCTTAAAGCCTCGTAGCTTTTGATAAGGGGGATTTCAATAATCTATTTCGTACGCAGACGAATTTTTTTCCACAAACTAATATTGTTTGGTTTCAACCAAAATCAACCATCAACCACAATCCTATTTGCGTCATACATTGTAACAACCCGTATTTTCAATAACCTGTAATAACATAAATTGAGGCAGAATTTAATTCTAAAATGGGAATCAAGGGAAACGGGCTATGCCATTGTGTTCGTCTCGGAAAAATACGCGAAATAGAGTCCGAGTTTTCGAAAATCGGAGTCCGTATGACCAAGATATGGCCTCGCGAAGTTTCACGAAAATTCCCAAATTAAAGTATACTTAATTAAGTGAAATGGGTTGTGTAGATATATATATATATATATATATATATATATTGATATATATATATATATATAATTGAAAATTTAATAAATAAATATGCAAAAATGCTCAAAACAGCGAATTGGGAGAGGGGAATAACCGAACCGGCCGATTTTTGAAGTCGACCCGAGCCCGCTGGGTCGACTAGGGGTTAATCCAGGGTGTTTGGCTGTCAACCCGTGGGCCGATTCGCTCAAGTGCAGATTTTGCATTTGAATGGTTCTCATGGTCCATCTTTAATCTAAAGGCCCTAGATGGTTCCTACACTTGACTTCTTCCCCAAGACATGCTTTGATGGCTTGGATTGAATCTAGGGTTAATCCTATGGCCTAAAACACTTGCCTAATCTATAAATAAGACCCTAACCTACCCTAATTCATTCATAATTAAACCTAGTGACTAAACTATGGCAAAATGCTAGCTCTCATGGCCTCCACTAATTTTATGAAGAGGGTTGCATACTAATCACTCTCTAATCAACTTCTAATCCCTTCTTAGCATCTTAATCTTCTTCATTTGGTGTTCAAAGTTGCTAGTTGTGAGTTTCTATCACTTTGATGATCTTTTGGTAAACTAATTAGATGAGATGTGATGAGATTTATGGTTTTGTATGTGGGTTAATGAGCTTTGAATCATATGATATGATGTTAGCATTAATCTTATGTTTATGCATGTTGAGTATGTAAGCTTATGCAAGTTTAATATGATGTATGTTATGTTTGCATGATGCTAAATATGCAAGTTGTGGGCTATGTAATCATATGCATGTTATGCAAGTTCATGGTAATATGCTATGCAAGTTACATGTTTGTTAATATGCAAGTTACATGTTTGTTAATATGCAAGTTACATGTATGTAAATATGCAAGTTACATGTTTGTTAATATGCAAGTTACATGTTTGTTAATATGCAAGTTACATGTATGTAAATATGCAAGTTACATGTTTCTTTATATGCAAGTTACATGTTTGTTAATATGCGAGTTACATGTATGTAAATATGCAAGTTACATGTTTATTAATATGCAAGTTCATGATGACACATTATGCAAGTCTATAAGCTAATATGCAAGTTTGTTATGCAAAATGAATATGTAAGTTATGTGACATATTATATGCAAGTTATGTGACATGTTATGCAAGTTCATATGCAAGTTATGTGTTTGTTAATATGCAAGATGGCACCTTTGAAACATGTTCATTCATATGCAAGTTGACACCTTTTATATGTGTTATATCATGAACGAAATTACGTGGGAACGATGGGGTAATTAAATGCATAAGTTAATAAGATTGTGTGAAATTAATATAATTATGCATAACACAAAATAAATAAACATAGTATGGGAATTTGCCTATTTGGTTAGGTGTACCCATACTATGTGTTGGGAATTTACCTATTGAGTTAGGTCTACCCCATGGGAATTTACCTATTAAGTTAGGTCTACCCATGTTAAGAAAACTTGATTAATTAGGGATAATTAATATAAAATTATGAGGGTGATTAATTAGGTGTAATTAATTGACTAAGACACGAGGTTGGACTCAGTTGTAGCGTAAAACTGCCCGGACCCAACCGGCTTAACCAGTTGCTACAAATGTTAGCCCAATGTGAGAGGTCTTAGGCACAAACTAAATACGTAATTAATGTAAAGACACGAGGTTAGACTCTGTTATGACATAAGGCTGCCCGGACCCAACCGGCTTAACCAGCGGTCATAAAAGACAGTCTAATGTGAGAGGTCTTTACAAAGGTTACGTTCTTAATTAATTAATTAAGAAACACTTAACCACATTAGCATGTAGAGGGACATGAGGGGTTAAGTGGGTGCCTCGGGTGGCATGAGAAAATCTAGTGGTTGCCTTGGGTGGCAATAGAAAATACGATTAGAATACTTAACCAAAATAGAACATGTAATTAAAACATGATTAAAGGGTTAAGTGGGATATACTAGAAAAAGGGACAAGCTTAGGTGGGTAGCTTGTGGAGGCCCATTTCAACCAGTAACCCATACGTATCTTTGTGGGCTCGACCCATGTCGAGGACGGGACACGCATACTGGGCTTGACTGTAAGAGGCAAACGGGTTAGCGGTGGCAACGCAAGTCCAACGGGCTTCATATGCGTGAGTGGGCCCGGGCTGGTAGGTAAGCCGTTGTTGCATCGAGTAGATATAAGCCGTGCACCTTTAGTTTCATCAGGTTGCCACATTGGGGAATGATACATCCCACGGTGGGGCCAGCACGGGTATCTACGTTAGGGAGCCGATCGAATGGGAAGTAGTGTGTACACCTAGTGGATTGTAGGGCCCCGTGGCGCCTACTTGGTCACCTAGGGGTACGCAGGTACTAATTAGTAAATTTTAAAAGTCCTTGGGTGGGATCAACCTTTAAGTTAGGAACGACTGGTGTGGTGCAGTTTAGTAATTTACCTTAGGGAGGGTAGATGCGTCTTTATCCTTTATCTTCGTTTAGTTGACTGCTTAGGGTAGCCATTCATCCCTATATGTTACCGTATATCAGTTTATGTCTTCTCTGGTTACTTTAACGATTGTATTGTTAAAGTTATAGGACTCGCTCAGACTTATGTCTGACCCTGTTGTTTTTATCTTTTTCCCAACCCTCAGGTCCTACGGTGGATCCTAGCAGTAGTGGAGCTTGATCGGATTGCTGTTCCAGTCTTTAGGAGCTTGGATAGATGTAAAGCTCCAGTTATCCAGTTATCTTTTCTTTTGTTTGGCTATTGTATGAGAGTGGGATTATGTACTTCTTTATTTTGATGGATATTGTACTTGACCTTTATTGTGGTTTTATGATGTAACCAGACATGTTTTACTTCCGCTGTTATGAGATGATGTTTTAAAATTTCAAGTACTATTTATATCTGTCTTGTTGAAATTTTTCTGTTCTATATTCACTAAAATACTCCACCGATGCTATGGCATTCCCTTAGTGAGTGATCATAGCGGGAGTGGGGTGTTACACGTGGTATCAGAGCTTAAGGTTACCAGAACAGATAAAATTTTTGAGAAAAACCACTTTCTAAGAGTATTTTCGAAGAAAGTATTTTTAAAAGCATGTCTTCTAAGAGAAAAAGTTTTTGAAAAAGAAAAGCATAATCCCCAATAGCCATATCTTTATCTTTCGGAATCTCCTTTTTGAATCTTTCCTCTTTCGTTTCAGCATGGCTGAAGATCTTAACATCCCGGAGGGTTTAGTTATACCACTATGGTATAGGAGGTTGCAAGAGGCTAGGGCCGCGGCTGCGGGTCCGGCCAATGCTACTACACCAGAGACAACCGCTCCTCCTCCTCAGCCTAGAGTGGATAATTTTGCTAAGGTTTGCAAGGAGTTCAAGGCTATAGGAGGAAAACCTTTTCTTGGTTCAGAGACTTTCGTAGAGGCTAGAGATTGGCTTAAGGAAGTGGAAGAGTTGCTAGATATCTTTGAAGTGGAAGAGGGAAAGAAAGTCAAGTTGGCGGCTTGGTTAATGAAGGGAGAGGCCTCATTCTGGTGGGAGGTCACTAATGGAGAACGCCCTGTTGACTCTTGGGCAGATTTTAAGCAAAGGTTTGGGGCTAAGTTTCTCTCAAGGGCGGAAGAGAATCTGTTTATGGAGAAGTTCTTGAATTTGAAGCAAGGGAATCTCACGGTGAAAGAATATGTCAACAAATTCAATCAATTAGCAAGGTTTGGCATAGAGTTGGTGAATACACCGGAGAAGAAGGCTTTGAGGTTCGTTAGAGGCTTGAACGAACCATTGCAAGGAATAGCTATGACTCACATTCCTATGGGGGCCACTTTTGAGAAGCTTGTCTACATGGCACTTATGCATGAGGATGATAAGAATTCTAAGGCACCAGAGAAAAAGGGGGATCAGAAGAAACCGCAACAGCAACAACAAGGCAAGGGCGGAAAAGGCAATGGTGACAAAAAGAAGACGAAGAAGAAGTGCTTCAATTGTGGAACACCAGGACACCTCAGTAAGGATTGTCGCAAAAAGAAGAAGACCGGTTGCTTTCATTGTGGTGAAGCAGGGCATCTTGTGAAAAACTGCCCAAAGAAGGGGCAGAAGACGGGGTCTACCTCAGGAGGCCAGGTGCAAGCTCTTATAGCACCACCTCAGTCAGGGGGGCAAGTTCAGGTTCTCTCAGTTCCACCGATTCAGCAGAGAGGTAGAACTATTTCCGTTGAAAGTCTGGTTTTTCTGTTTGATCATCCAGTTCGTACTTTGTTTGACTCTGGCGCATCGCATTCTTTTATCTCATCATCGTTAGTTGAGTCACTGCACTTAGACACCAGTCTAGTTGATGATCCCTTGGTTGTCTCAAACCCAATTGGGGGCTCCATATATCTGTCTATGATATGTTTGGGTTTGAAGATTTCTATACTTAGCGTTGAGTTTAGATGTGATGCTTTTGTATTGGGCTTCACGGGCTATGGGTTGATCTTGGGCATGGACTGGTTATCCAGTAATGGTGCCGTTCTTGATTGCGAAAGGAGAGTTGTCAGGCTCATGACCCGCTTGGGTAACACTCTCGAGATCTCTTGCAATCCCATGGAATCTGTTTTGCTAAGTTATCTTGAATCGCTCGATGCTTCGGTCGAAAGTTTGTGTTCTGTCAGAGTAGTCCGGGAATATCCGGATGTGTTTGAAGAAGTAAAGGGTTTGCCTCCGAAGCGGGAGATAGATTTCCGAATTTATTTGGTGGATAATGCCAAACCAGTGTCTTTGCCAGTACGCCACATGGCTCCTCGTGAGAGAAGAGAACTTCATAAGCAAGTAGGGGAGTTGCTTGAGAAGGGGTTCATAAGGCGAAGTATATCGGAGTGGGGAGCTCCAGTAGTGTTTGCCACGAAGGCGGATGGGTCCCTCAGACTTTGTGTGGATTATAGGGAACTTAATAAGCTCACGAAGAAGAATAGACACCCATTACCGAGGATAGATGATCTCTTTGATCAGTTGGTTGGCGCGTCAGTATTTTCGCAGATGGACTTAGCTACAGGGTTTCATCAGTTAAGAGTGGCGGAGGACAGTATAGAGAAGACTGCTTTCCGGACTCCGGATGGTTTTTATGAGTGGCTAGTGATGCCATTTGGGTTGACAAACGCCCCCGCATACTTTGTTGATCTCATGAGTAGAGTGTTCAGAGAGTATCTGAATAAGTTTGTAGTAGTTTTTGTGGATGACATCTTGGTCTTTTCCAAGAATGAAGAAGAGCATGCCTTACATCTCAAGGAAGTGTTGGAGACTCTTCGAGCGCATAGTCTTAAAGCTAAATTCTCTAAATGCCATTTTTGGAGAAGAGAAGTGCGATTCTTAGGGCATGTGGTCTCTAAGGAAGGGATAGCTGTGGATCCCGCAAAGATAGTATCTATCCAGGATTGGAAAGTTCCTAGAAATGCTACCGAGGTAAGAAGTTTCTTGGGGTTGGCAGGATATTATAGGAAGTTCATCAAAGACTTCGCGAAGATATCAGCCCCATTAACCCGCTTGACGAAGAAGAATCTGGTTTTCTCATGGGATGTAGATTGTGATGATGCTTTCCGACGGTTAAAGAGAGCTTTGACCACCGCTCCAGTTTTAGTGCTTCCAGATGGGAGTAAGCCGTTTGTTGTTTATACCGATGCTAGTGGAACAGGATTAGGCGCAGTCTTGATGCAGGAGGGAAGGGTAATAGCCTATGGAGGGAGACAATTGAGAGTGCATGAGAAGAATTACCCTACCCATGATCTAGAGTTGGCCGCGATTGTTTTCGCACTTAAGTCTTGGCGCCATTATCTTCTTGGTGAGAGATTCGAGTTGTTCACCGACCATAAATCATTGAAGTACTTATTCTCTCAGAAGGATTTAAACTTAAGACAGCAAAGGTGGATGGAGTTCTTAGCATCCTATGATTTCGAGATAGCGTATACCCCTGGTAAGGGTAACGTGGTGGCAGACGCCTTAAGTAGAAAAAGGCTATCTTTGAGTCCATTGTTCGTGGAACGACGAAGCTTGGAGTTTCTTTCTTTGTTTGACTTCAGACCTTCTGTTGATTTTGTACCTGGTTTGTTGGCATCCTTGGAGGTTAGACCTACTCTTTTGAGACGGATTGGCGAGGCTCAGCGAGACGACCCACAGTTGGTTGTGTTGGTAGAGAAGCTTATAAGAGGGGAGTCGTCCAGCCATTTGGGTAGATACACCATAGATGATAAGGGATGGTTGCATAGAGACGGTAGACTTTGTGTACCGCAAGATGAGGGTTTGAAGAAGGCTATTTTGGATGATGCACATCGTTCAAGAATGACTATTCATCCCGGTGGAGACAAAATGTACCAAGACATGAAGAGAGTTTTCTTTTGGGCCGGTATGAAGAAAGATGTGGCCGAGTATGTGGCTAGATGCTTAGTGTGCCAACAAGTTAAAGTGGAGCAAAGGAAACCCGGTGGGTTGCTACACCCATTGGAAGTTCCACAGTGGAAGTGGGATAGTGTCTCGATGGATTTCATCGACGGGTTACCGAGATCGAGGAAGGGCAATACGGGAATTTGGGTTGTGGTAGACAGACTTACAAAGAGTGCCCATTTTATACCCGTAAAGAGTAAGAGGACCGCTCCATGGCTTGCTTCAGTCTATGTTAGAGAGATTGTTAGATTGCATGGCGTACCATCCAGCATTGTGAGTGATCGAGATCCTATTTTCACTAGTGAGTTTTGGAGAAGTTTGCAAGAGGCGGTAGGGACTCAGTTGTGTTTGAGCACCGCATATCATCCTCAGACGGACGGTCAGACCGAGAGGGTGAACCGTATCTTAGAAGATCTTTTGAGGCTTTGTATCTTGGATTTTGGAGGTACATGGGAAGAACATCTTCCTTTGGTGGAGTTCGCATATAATAACAGCTTTCAGTCCAGTATTGGTATGGCTCCTTTCGAAGCTCTTTATGGAAGGCCTTGTCGATCTCCTACATGTTGGTGGGAATCTACGGATAAGATCTTGCTTGGGCCGGATATGGTTAGAGAGACTTCAGAGAAGATTGATTTAATTCGAAAAAGGATGAAAGCAGCGCAAGATAGACAGAAATTTTATGCGGATCGGAGAAGGACGGATCTTGAGTTTGAGGTTGGGGACATGGTTTTTGTCAAAGTATCTCCATTGAGAAATGTTGTTCGCTTTGGGTCCGTAGGGAAGTTAGCACCGAGATTTGTTGGGCCGTTTCCTATTAAGGAAAGGATTGGACGGATGGCATATAGGGTGGAGTTGCCCGACAGACTTAGTGGTGTTCATGATGTATTCCATGTATCACATTTGAGGAAGTGCTTACATGAGACCGCGGAGGTGGTAGAGCCGAGCTTGCTTAGAGATGTAGAGGTAGAGCGTGATGCGACGATTCGACGAGCTCCTACTCGCATCCTTGGGTCAGAAACTAGGAAGTTGAGGAACAGAGAAGTTCAGCTAGTTAAAGTGCAATGGGGAGATGACGAAAGCAATGCTACTTGGGAGACGGAAGCAAAGATGCGTTCTTTGTATCCATTTCTTTTTGAGAGTATGTCTTTTAACTTCTCCTTTATTGCTTGTCTAGTACTTATCTTATCTTTAGTATATCCTCTCGCTAATACCTATGACCTTTAGATAGGGTAAAACCTATGGTTGAGACATGTGTTTGAAACATGTTATGGTTGATGGATGCATATGGATGCAATTGTTTGCTAGTGGTTGCTCGTGGATGCATATACACACACATTAGGCACTAGATCGGCTCAGTCACTTCATGTTGCATATTGCATAAATGGATGTGGTAGTTAGATTGATGGATGTATCATGGCTGTGTTATCATATGGATGATGCATTTTTGTGTATGGTTGTGCACGCATGTAGAAATTTGTATGTGTCAATAGGGTTTCGCATACATATTGGATGCATGGCACTATCATGGTTTGCATTAAGGAGGTTTACTGTATCAGTAACCGCCTGATTTTCGCATTAGGTAAGTACATATACACACACTTTTGCATATATCCATCCAGCATTTAGAATCTTGTAAGGACAATGATTGCTCGTGGATGATGCTTTGAGTAGATGGATGATTGGATGGTAGGATACGTTCTTCCTAACTTGAAGATTTCGGGGACGAAATCCTTTAAGGAGGGGAGAATGTAACAACCCGTATTTTCAATAACCTGTAATAACATAAATCGAGGCAGAATTTAATTCTAAAATGGGAATCAAGGGAAACGGGCTATGCCATTGTGTTCGTCTCGGAAAAATACGCGAAATAGAGTCCGAGTTTTCGAAAATCGGAGTCCGTATGACCAAGATATGGCCTCGCGAAGTTTCACGAAAATTCCCAAATTAAAGTATACTTAATTAAGTGAAATGGGTTGTGTAGATATATATATATATATATATATATATATATATATATTGATATATATATATATATATATATATATAATTGAAAATTTAATAAATAAATATGCAAAAATGCTCAAAACAGCGAATTGGGAGAGGGGAATAACCGAACCGGCCGATTTTTGAAGTCGACCCGAGCCCGCTGGGTCGACTAGGGGTTAATCCAGGGTGTTTGGCTGTCAACCCGTGGGCCGATTCGCTCAAGTGCAGATTTTGCATTTGAATGGTTCTCATGGTCCATCTTTAATCTAAAGGCCCTAGATGGTTCCTACACTTGACTTCTTCCCCAAGACATGCTTTGATGGCTTGGATTGAATCTAGGGTTAATCCTATGGCCTAAAACACTTGCCTAATCTATAAATAAGACCCTAACCTACCCTAATTCATTCATAATTAAACCTAGTGACTAAACTATGGCAAAATGCTAGCTCTCATGGCCTCCACTAATTTTATGAAGAGGGTTGCATACTAATCACTCTCTAATCAACTTCTAATCCCTTCTTAGCATCTTAATCTTCTTCATTTGGTGTTCAAAGTTGCTAGTTGTGAGTTTCTATCACTTTGATGATCTTTTGGTAAACTAATTAGATGAGATGTGATGAGATTTATGGTTTTGTATGTGGGTTAATGAGCTTTGAATCATATGATATGATGTTAGCATTAATCTTATGTTTATGCATGTTGAGTATGTAAGCTTATGCAAGTTTAATATGATGTATGTTATGTTTGCATGATGCTAAATATGCAAGTTGTGGGCTATGTAATCATATGCATGTTATGCAAGTTCATGGTAATATGCTATGCAAGTTACATGTTTGTTAATATGCAAGTTACATGTTTGTTAATATGCAAGTTACATGTATGTAAATATGCAAGTTACATGTTTGTTAATATGCAAGTTACATGTTTGTTAATATGCAAGTTACATGTATGTAAATATGCAAGTTACATGTTTCTTTATATGCAAGTTACATGTTTGTTAATATGCGAGTTACATGTATGTAAATATGCAAGTTACATGTTTATTAATATGCAAGTTCATGATGACACATTATGCAAGTCTATAAGCTAATATGCAAGTTTGTTATGCAAAATGAATATGTAAGTTATGTGACATATTATATGCAAGTTATGTGACATGTTATGCAAGTTCATATGCAAGTTATGTGTTTGTTAATATGCAAGATGGCACCTTTGAAACATGTTCATTCATATGCAAGTTGACACCTTTTATATGTGTTATATCATGAACGAAATTACGTGGGAACGATGGGGTAATTAAATGCATAAGTTAATAAGATTGTGTGAAATTAATATAATTATGCATAACACAAAATAAATAAACATAGTATGGGAATTTGCCTATTTGGTTAGGTGTACCCATACTATGTGTTGGGAATTTACCTATTGAGTTAGGTCTACCCCATGGGAATTTACCTATTAAGTTAGGTCTACCCATGTTAAGAAAACTTGATTAATTAGGGATAATTAATATAAAATTATGAGGGTGATTAATTAGGTGTAATTAATTGACTAAGACACGAGGTTGGACTCAGTTGTAGCGTAAAACTGCCCGGACCCAACCGGCTTAACCAGTTGCTACAAATGTTAGCCCAATGTGAGAGGTCTTAGGCACAAACTAAATACGTAATTAATGTAAAGACACGAGGTTAGACTCTGTTATGACATAAGGCTGCCCGGACCCAACCGGCTTAACCAGCGGTCATAAAAGACAGTCTAATGTGAGAGGTCTTTACAAAGGTTACGTTCTTAATTAATTAATTAAGAAACACTTAACCACATTAGCATGTAGAGGGACATGAGGGGTTAAGTGGGTGCCTCAGGTGGCATGAGAAAATCTAGTGGTTGCCTTGGGTGGCAATAGAAAATACGATTAGAATACTTAACCAAAATAGAACATGTAATTAAAACATGATTAAAGGGTTAAGTGGGATATACTAGAAAAAGGGACAAGCTTAGGTGGGTAGCTTGTGGAGGCCCATTTCAACCAGTAACCCATATGTATCTTTGTGGGCTCGACCCATGTCGAGGACGGGACACGCATACTGGGCTTGACTGTAAGAGGCAAACGGGTTAGCGGTGGCAACGCAAGTCCAACGGGCTTCATATGCGTGAGTGGGCCCGGGCTGGTAGGTAAGCCGTTGTTGCATCGAGTAGATATAAGCCGTGCACCTTTAGTTTCATCAGGTTGCCACATTGGGGAATGATACATCCCACGGTGGGGCCAGCACGGGTATCTACGTTAGGGAGCCGATCGAATGGGAAGTAGTGTGTACACCTAGTGGATTGTAGGGCCCCGTGGCGCCTACTTGGTCACCTAGGGGTACGCAGGTACTAATTAGTAAATTTTAAAAGTCCTTGGGTGGGATCAACCTTTAAGTTAGGAACGACTGGTGTGGTGCAGTTTAGTAATTTACCTTATGGAGGGTAGATGCGTCTTTATCCTTTATCTTCGTTTAGTTGACTGCTTAGGGTAGCCATTCATCCCTATATGTTACCGTATATCAGTTTATGTCTTCTCTGGTTACTTTAACGATTGTATTGTTAAAGTTATAGGACTCGCTCAGACTTATGTCTGACCCTGTTGTTTTTATCTTTTTCCCAACCCTCAGGTCCTACGGTGGATCCTAGCAGTAGTGGAGCTTGATCGGATTGCTGTTCCAGTCTTTAGGAGCTTGGATAGATGTAAAGCTCCAGTTATCCAGTTATCTTTTCTTTTGTTTGGCTATTGTATGAGAGTGGGATTATGTACTTCTTTATTTTGATGGATATTGTACTTGACCTTTATTGTGGTTTTATGATGTAACCAGACATGTTTTACTTCCGCTGTTATGAGATGATGTTTTAAAATTTCAAGTACTATTTATATCTGTCTTGTTGAAATTTTTCTGTTCTATATTCACTAAAATACTTCACCGATGCTATGGCATTCCCTTAGTGAGTGATCATAGCGGGAGTGGGGTGTTACATACATAGTCATTCCATTCCAATAATTTCCACAATACAATTCATTTCCAAGCCCCGTCTACAACCCAACAATTTCAGAACATCGCTTTTAAATAGCTATGTCCAATAACATGTATGACAATCCCATATCCAATAATTACATACGCACAAAATAACGGTTCATTAACACATACATTAGCACAAAATCAACCATCACACCGATAAACAACTAAATCAACAATTTAGAGTTCCAATTATTCCTAAATCAACTACATTAATTCAACAATCATTGTATAATCAACTAACATATACATTTATATCATTATTAAGTAATTAATTCATGAAATTAGGTTTGAAATCATACCTTAAAGAGAGAGCGCGCTCAATTTAGAGCTCCTTTAATGCTTTCCTATCAAATTTTGTTTCATGTAATTGATTTTTAAATTTAAAATCAACAGCATTCCAATAGAAAATGAGAAAATAGGAAAAAGGGAGATTTTGCCAAGCTGAGAAATTGTTGTATCCCGGCGTTCCCTCCGTCCTTTTTTTGAGTCTTGGCAGTTTCGTGTATTTCCCAATTATAAGTTTGTAGCTATGTTAGTTAAAGTTGCCACGAATGTATGACGGATGAGCGCCGAGCATGCGTTAAACTGAACCGCACCTTGCCACTTGTCAACACAAGCGCCTTATGCAGGCAACACGTGTCCATACGGCACATAATTGCTTTCTACACATTTTCGTCGAGCTCGGCACAGTATTTGTCCTTTTACCTTTCCATTTCCACTCCCCTCCTCTTCTTCATGCAGTCGCACTACATAACCTCCTCTCACCTGTAATCTCTCTCAAAGAAATGGATCAACAACCACGGAATGGAGGACTGCTACCCAACGTGGACCAGCAAATGCAGTCATTTTGGGCCGAGATATCCCACGAGATAGACCGGGCCACGGACCTGAGGAACCACAGCCTGCCGCTGGCCCGGATAAAGAAGATAATGAAGGCGGACGAGGACGTGCGCATGATATCAGCCGAGGCACCCATCGTGTTCTCCAAGGCCTGCGAAATTTTCATCCAGGAGCTGACGCAGCGAGCGTGGATCAACACGGAGGAGAATAAGAGGCGGACACTGCAGAAGAACGACGTAGCGTCTGCGGTCACGAAGACAGAGGTGTTTGATTTTCTGGTGGATATCGTCCCGAGGGAGGATCCGATGAGCGAAGATTTGTTCGGGGTGCCGGGTCTGCCGGGGCTGTCGGCAGATTGTGGGCCGTACTTCTATATTGGTGGGGCTGGAGATGGTTATATGCCTTGGAAGGGATTCCGTCCGCCAGCTCATGAGGAGGGTTCCATGCTGGATGGTGAATGATGTTTTTGTTTGGTTATGTCCTTCTTTTATTGTATTTTGTAGGTGCTGCGATTTACTGCTGTGTTTTGTTTGCATGTTTGAAGTGATGGTCTGGATAATGCACATATAAGGTAAGGGCCTGGTTTAAAGATGTCCAGTTTAAGAAATCATGTTGCATTTATTGAGTTTAATTTTTAGCACCAAGATGAGCATTTTAATTTACATAAGAGGCATTTGATCAGCCTGCACTAGGTTGGTTAGAGCTTTGGAGTGCCAGTGACTCAGTGAGTGAAGTTTTAGCTATGAAGGATAAGATAAAATTAACAAGATAATACCACATTCAACTATATATGAAGGGCAATGAATGACATTTATTGTGCGTCTTAATCCCAACAAGCAGATAATATAATTTGAACTGCTTAATCAATCCAGATTGATTAAAGTGTTGGATGGTATCATCCAACAAAAATGCCATACAGCTCCTCAGGTAAAAACAAAATAGGCTTGGTTTAAGGGCTGTGGATATTCTGGTACTATCTCCCATACAGATCAAGTGGTTTCCTTCTTGTTTATCCTTTCCAAATAAGATGTCCAATTTAATAAATTCATTTTGTATTCAATTCTTTTGGTAGACGTCATCCATCATTTTTGTTAAAAGATGAGACAAAATAGGCAAAATTTTGAAGGGAAAAACAGCACCAGACCAGATCGAAGCCAAAACCTCCAAATACAGGCAAAATTTTGTAGGGCAAAAAAACATAAACTTGCCACAGCCCGGATCAAAGTTTGAACCTCATGCATTCCCTATGTTAGTCAGCAACCAACTTCACTGCAAGCAACAAAGCTATTCAGACCGAAGAGTTTTACGTCAATTTATGCGGATAGAAACAAAAATTTCGGAGGGGCCTATAGCTAAGCCAAACCAAATTACAAGTATACCCCTGAATTACATGAATTCCCCTCCTGCCGCATTCTTGGACCGAATAAGCTTCGGTTTGTTTAGCAGCACTCGGTCATGTTAGCTATGCATTAAAATTTTCATATTCATATTAATCAAACAGTACCCTACCAACATATTTTCTGATGAACTTGCCCCCTTCCAGGAGGTTGACCTTGGCAGCCAGCTGGCTAGCCTAGCCCTAAAGCCGGCTCTAAACTGTGTTGCCTAGGGCAACCCAGTACCTAGAACTGTTGGAAAACAATGGCTGAGTCACGTACTTCGTCGCTTTCTTGAAGACGATTCGGCGATCTGGCCGGTGGAGCAAAACCAGTTCGTACTTCCGCCGCCGCCTCTAGGATAAAACAGCCTCTCTCTGATTAATAACTGATCCGCTTTGCACAAACAAATCAGTGCAGATTTGCACTTTCTGATTTTACTGCTCGAAAATTTCTTATGATTATTTTAATGGCGGAGAAAGAGAATGCAGAATTTTTTCTATATCTAGATCTCGTCTAATCTAATGATAATATATAGACGGGGATCAGGGTATTCGAAAAATCTGGTCAGTGGAGGAAAATCGGATCTGCGATACCGCGTCATATAAAAATCGGTTCAGAAATTATTTTCCTGATTTAAAATCTGGTTCGAAAATAGCAGTGTTTTCTGGACCAAAAATATAAGT
Source organism: Allium sativum (assembly GCA_030737875.1). NCBI lineage: Eukaryota > Viridiplantae > Streptophyta > Magnoliopsida > Asparagales > Amaryllidaceae > Allium > Allium sativum. The sequence goes on from CM060913.1 coordinate 45,322,449, forward strand.
GTCTACACCACATAGCCAGGGCCCAAAGCCCAAAGCCCGAGCCGGGCCGAGTCGGTCGGTCGGGCGCGCGCGTGTGTGGTGGTCATGATGCATGGGCTCCCTCCTCACAACAAAGCATGCATTGGGAGCCCAAGGCCCCATCAAAGCTTCTTAGAAACAAGTATATAAGCTTGCCTCTTCCATATAATCCCATGATGTGGGACTATTCACAAATAGGAGCCATCATACACTTATTTCATGTTTTAAATAATTCACAATATTTCCAACTGGCCCTGCGTTTATCAGTTAAGGATTGCAATGTGGGTGAGGTTGAGGTTTTAATTGTTGAGGATGTAGATTAATGCAATTATTTTGGTTTACACAAAATTTTGTTTATTTTGTTGGATGGGGTGTGATACATGTCCCATACCATCCAAATTTCTTCAGTACTTTACTGTATATATTTATTTGAAACCAGTGTGACGCAATCAGGGTGGTGGATGAATCAATTGAATTGTCTTGGATTTAGATGGTTTAACATAGACCTGTCAAAATATGATCCACCCTTTTACCCAACCCATTTTACCCTAATTACAACCCTATCGGGTCAACCCTTTTATAATTTTTTATTAAATGAATCATAAAAGGGTTGACCTTTTTTTATAAGGGTTACAAATGGGTAACCCACTTACCCAAATAGTAAAAAAGTAATACTTTAAAATAACGATTTTTAAATGTAAAAAGGTCAAAATTATAAAAATACCCTTTATTTTGGAAAAAGTGAGAAAATTCAAAAATTCAAAAAATCCAGAAAATTATGAAATGAGAATTAAAAAAAATTAAGTATTCGAAAATAATGATTTTTAAAGTTAAAAGGACCAAAATTACGAAAAAACCCTCCATTTTGAAAAAAGTGAAAAAATTTCAAAAAATCCAGAAAATTACGAAATGAAAAGTAAAAAAAGAATTATTCGAAAATTACGATTTCTAAAGCTAAAAATGAAAAAATTACGAAAATACCCTTTATATTGGAAAAATGAAAAAAAATAAAAAAATTTCAAAAAATCCAGAAAATTACGAAATGAAAAGTAAAAAAAGAATTATTCGAAAATTACGATTTCTAAAGCTAAAAATGTAAAAATTACGAAAATACCCTTCATATTGGAAAAATGAAAAAATAATGAAAAATTTTCAAAAAATCCAGAAAATTTTGAAATGAAAAGTAATAAAAGAATTATTCGAAAATAATTATTTCTAAAGTTAAAAAGGCCAAAATTACGAAAATACCCTCCATTTTGAAAAAAGTGAAAAAATTTCAAAAAATCTAGAAAATTACGAAATGAAAAGTAAAAAAAGAATTATTCGAAAATTACGATTTCAAAAGCTAAAAATAAAAAAATTACGAAAATACCCTTTATATTGGAAAAATGAAAAAATTTCAAAAAATCCAGAAAATTACGAAATGAAAAGTAAAAAAAGAATTTTTCGAAAATTACGATTTCTAAAGCTAAAAATGTAAAAATTACGAAAATATCATTCATATTGGAAAAATGAAAAAATAATGAAAAATTTTCAAAAAATCCAGAAAATTTTGAAATGAAAAGTAATAAAAGAATTATTCGAAAATAATTATTTCTAAAGTTAAAAAGGCCAAAATTACGAAAATACCCTTAATTTTGAAAAAAGTGAAAAAAATAAAAAAATTCCAAATAATCCAAAAAATTACGAAATGAAAGGTAAAAAAAGAATTATTCAAAAATTACGATTTCTATAGCTAAAAATGTAAAAATTACAAAAATACCCTTCATATTGGAAAAATGAAAAAAATGAAAAAATTTCAAAAAATCCAGAAAATTATGAAATGAAAAGTAATAAAAGAATTATTCGAAAATAATAATTATTAAAGTAAAATAAAGTCAAAATTACGAAAATGCCCTTAATGTTGAAAAAGTGAAAAAAAAAATTTAAAAATCCAAAAAATTACGAAATGAAAAGTAAAACAAGAATTATTCGAAAATTACGATTTTTAAAACTAAATATGTCAAAATTACGAAAATGCCCTTCATGTTAAAAAAAGTGAAAACAATATTAAATTTAAAAAAATCCAGAAAATTATGAAAAAATAATAATTTTTTATACTTTTCATTTCGTAATTTTTTGAATTTTTTTCACTTTTTTCTACTTTTTCCAAAATAAAGGGTATTTTCGAAATTTTAGCATTTTTAGCTTTAAAAATCCTTATTTTTAAATAATTCTTTTTTTACATTTCATTTTGTAATTTTCTGAAATTTTTTCATTTTTTTCACTTTTTCAAATATGAAGGGCATTTTCGTAATTTTACCATTTTTAGCTTTAAAAATCGTTATTTTAAAATAATTCTTTTTTTACTTTTCATTCCGTAATTTTCTGGATTTTCTAAAAAAATTTCATTTTTTCACTTTTTCAAATATGAAGGGCATTTTCGTAATTTTGGTCCTTTTAGCTTTAAAAATCATTATTTTCAAATAATTCTTTTATTACTTTTCATTTCATAATTTTCTGGATTTTTTGAGATTTTTTCATTTTTTTTCATTTTTCCAATATGAAGGATATTTTCGTAATTTTGGTCCTTTTATCTTTAAAAATCATTATTTTTGAATAATTCTTTTATTGCTTTTCAGTTCATTATTTTCTGGATTTTATGAAATTTTTTCATATTTTTCGAAATAAATGGTATTTTCGTAATTTTGGCATGTTTAGCTTTAAAAATCGTTATTTTAAAGTAATATTTTTTAATATGTGGGTTAAATGGGTAACCCACATAATATGTGGGTTGGGTCAGGTAAAACGTTATGATAAAAGGGTCAAAATAAAAGGGTTGCAAAAGGATAGGGTCAAAATTTACTTGACCCTTATACGACCCTAAATGACCCATTTGACACCCCTAGTTTAACATGACCATGCAATGGACGAAGGCGGCATGCACCAGCATAGCTGAAACACATGACCATGCCAATGACAATGTATACATGCTTCTTCCTGACCGTTCTCAGTTTTTACAACCCCATTCCGATATGCTTCTTCGCCCCTTACCATGCCATAATGCCAACGACGATGTATAGGGCCATGTCAACACGCTTCTTCTCCCCTGTTCTCAGCTTTTATAAAGCCATGTCAATCTCTCTCATTCTCAGTTTTTACCTTAGGTGCATACGTAGACGTTACCATATCATAAAGGCAATGATCATGTATAAATCCTTGTCAACGTGTTACCATGCGGAAATCGCATCAACGAACTTTACAGACTTCACTCCCACCTCCCTAACTACTCATCAACAAAAACAAGTCGAGATAAAAGTGTTATTACCAAACATTTTGCATTTATACCGTACATCCGTCCATTCATTTTTTGTATTAGAGAAATGAGTGATCCTTGGTAGCAAAAGAAGAGCCATATCATTTTACTTCACATTAGATAGCAAACACAACAATACAAGTTGAAATAAAGCTGTTATTACCAAAAAAATTACATTTATACCGTACACATCTGTTAAAAGTTATATTGGTGCTCCAAAGTTGTGGAGTGATGAAAAAAATAATAAGTCCCACATCGGGAGATACTCAACTAAGATCCTGGATAAATAGTAGGAAGCTATAATTCACATTAACCAATTGGTTTTGTGAACAAATTATGTAGCTATCCAAACTATGGATATTCCTAACAGTGGTATCAGAGCCCTAGATCCTTGCAATTAAAAAAAAAAGTGCAAAGTAATGGCTTCTCCAAGCAATACTTCAGCAAGCATCAACTCCACCTATAGCAATGTCCAAGTTCCTTTATTTGAAGGAGAAAATTATGTTTTTTGGGCAGTAAAAATGGAGACTTTGTTCATCTCCTTGGATGTCTTGGAGTTCATCAAGCAAGGATATGAAGACTCAACAGCTGCGGCAGAACGTACAGCAGCTCAAACCGAAGTATTAAAAAAGAAAAGAATCACAGATGCTGGAGTTCTTGGAATGATTCAAAGAGGAGTGTCAAACACCATATTCCCAAGAATTATGAGAGCAAAAACAGCCAAAGAAACATGGGAAATCTTGCAACAAGAGTTTGAAGGGGATTCAAAGGTGAGAACTGTCAAACTTCAGTCTCTAAAGAGAGATTTTGAAAATGAAAAAATGAAAGAAAATGAAAGTTTGAATGAGTATTTTAATAGGCTGTCCGAATTAGTGAATCAAATGAAGTCTCATGGAGATATAATTGACGATCGTAGAATCGTTGATAAAATTTTGATAAGCTTAACTAAAAAATTTGATCCTATGGTGGCTGTTATAGAAGAAACCAAAGATTTGTCAAACATGACCGTTCAAGGCTTGATGGGTTCACTTAGATCCTACGAGCAAAGGTTGTTACGCCGTATGGAAAAGACGGTTGAAAACGCATTTCAGTCCAAACTCACCACTAAATGCAACAATGACAAAACAATAAAACAAAATAATGGCGAGTCTTCTAGAGGTGGCAGATTTGGCAAAGGAAGAGGAAGAAATTCACGCGGAAGAGGTCGAGGCACCTATGGCGGAAGAGGAAGAGATGAAGGAACAAATAAATGGTGTGGAATTTGCCAAAAAATCTCTCATGAAGAAAAGGACTGCTGGAACAAAGGAAAGCCACAATGTCATAATTGCAAAAGGTTTTGTGACGACACGCCCCGCACCAGCCTGCATTTCCTCCGAAAGTGCGCTGTACACCTGCCCGACTAGCACGGGACGGTCGTCAGAAGAAAGAAAAGAAGAGAATGAACCAATCAAGGAACCTGTAGAATGTCTCACAGCGCATGGGATAAAATATAATAATAACATACTAGACATAAAACAGGCGAGACAGTGCATAAGCTGATAACTAAAAATCAATGACAACATCGGAGCAGCGGAAATCCAAATACAGCTTATTACAACTTTCCAAATTTACTGTCTCAAACAAAAGAAAACTAAAGTAGAAGATGCACCACCAATGCCCAAGCAGTGATCTTCAACAACACAGGGAGAATACTATATATATTACGTGGAAGCCTCCTGCTCGTCTCCGGATCATCTATCCGTGCATCACCAGCTAACCTGTCTCTAGTCTGCTCGTGTGAGCACCCAGAGTAATAAGAGGAGACATTAAACTCTGGGTCAGACATAAAGCCTGGTATGAGCGATAAGCATCTAAACAGAGTAATAACAGGTATACTAAACCATACCTGAACCTGGACCTGCAACCAAAGAGTTAGTACCACATACCGTACAATACCCTAAGGTGCCATAATAAATAGTGCAAAGAATACGGGGGTTGGGGTGCGCATGTCAAACAATCAAGCATAGCAACCATCCTCACGTCTCTCACTCAGTGCGTAAAGTATACGATATCTACCACTTTGGAACACTAGACAAACTGAGGCAACGACGAATCCCGACTTGTAGAAACCCTGCTGTGACCAAGCCAAACACTTGGAGTCATGACCAAACATTTCAATGACCCACTTCATTGGTCGTAGCCCTTGGTTCTACCGATGCCATAATGGCCCTGAATCCGCCTTCGTGCCTCCTACCATAGTGGTCCAAAACTATAGACATCGATAACCCTTTAACACTCGTCCCGCAGCAAAGCCCAACCATGAAGCGAACTCGTTGATTCCCATCTGGATCTTGAGCTCTAGCTTCTCATTTGGACTACCTTTGCATCTCGGGTTTTGGTCATCATCTTCATCCGGATCGGTCTTCATTCTGTTCGCAACTTCCTGGTTCGGTTCGCAGTTACCAGCTCGTTGCCATCAACCTCGGATCGATTCAGATCATCCTTCACGCTCGGGTCGGATCGTGGAAGCCTTCCTGGTTCGGATCGGAGTAGCTCCTGCTCACGAGAGACAGATCGGATCGGGGTCTTCAACCATCAGCGGATCGGGTCGCGCCATCGGATCGTACCTCGTCAGCTCGTGGAGCCTTGTCGGGTCGGTTCGGGATTGGCAGTTCGTGGCAATCCACTGGTTCGGGTCGAGCTACCCATCTGGATCGTGGCGCCTCATCAGCTCGTGGTGCTTCCTCTCCAAGTTGGATCGTGGTCTTCCCTTCGTGGCTCCGAGCTCTGGCACGTGGAGCGGTTCGGGCAGGCGGGTCGGTTCGTGGGTATGGGGCGATCCGATCCGGATAAATTCCTGCACTTCGTTCCAGCGACAGTTTCTCGCCATTCGACGGCGTTTTTGACCAAACTAACACTTCTAAGCAATCACAAAACATACCATAGAGTCATAGCAACATGTAATAGCAACCACAACAGCAAACAATCACTCAAATGAATCAAAATGGATCAAAAGTGGCCAAAGCTCCTTATTTTTCCCTTAAGCATGTTAAGTAAAACTATTCATAGGGTTAACAAAACTTAATCAAATCGAACCAAATTTCTAACAGAGGCATAAAATATTATTTTCGAATTTCTAAACATTTTTCCAGAATTTATTAGTGTATAAATTCGCTAATCTTCACTAATTACCCTTAATTACCGTAATTAGTGCAAAAACTACGCAAATCACTCACCTTGGCCACAAATAAAATTTTCAGAACTGAAACTCCTCTGATTTGGGGCGAATACTGATGTCCAACAGCAGCTCTAACCTTGCTTTGGTGCTTTTTCTTCCTAATTTGATGTTGCTAAGCCTAATCTTCAATTAAAGAGTGATTTGGGGTGTTTTAGATGTAGGATGCCATTGTTAGAGTGTCTAAGGATAAAAGTGGCGGCTGGAAAATGTCTAAAGAAATGTTTTCTAACCCTAATCAGCCCCTATATACCCCTAAACCCGAAATTCCCCTTGGGCCTAGCTGCTAATCACCCGTTTAAGCCCAATTAAGCTGTTTTTCACCATCTGAAACTTGTTCAGCAATATCTCCCAAACGGTGAGTCCGTTTGGCTAATGTGACCACTCTACGGAAAGAGAAACCATCATCCGGAGCCAATGGAAGTGGTTTCAGGTCAAAATTCCTTTCCAGTCAAAAGTTATGGCCAAAACAGTGATAACTAGGGGTAAAATGGTCATTTAAAAATCGGGAAAAATCATGAACATGGGAAATGACCCCAATAGTCGTCTCCCAAAGTTAAATGACCATACGACTTCGTATGTGACAGAAATAAATATTCTACGATCCTATGATGCGTAGAATGCGGGTCGTTACACTCTCCCCCCCTTAAGAAATTTCGTCCCCGAAATTCCTTAACCCAAAACATACCAAGGATCCCGCATGCCTAACAACCACATACATCAATCAAATATGCAAAACAAGCAAAACAAACCTATCCTAGCATGCGGAAAACTAAATCGAAGTCAAAATCTTACCAGGCAAAGAGTTCTGGGTGTGTCTTCCTAATGTCCTCCTCTGTCTCCCAAGTACAATCATTCTCGTCCTCGCCCCATTGAACCTTGACTAACTTCACCGCCTTCCTTCGAAGTTGCTTCATGTCGTGCTCGACAATACGGGCCGGCTTGCGGTTCCCAACCGCCTCGGGTTCTACTTCGAAGTCCTCTAACTGATCAGGTGAAATAGTCATATCTGAGTCGTGAACGAACTTCCTTAGTTGGGAAACATGAAATACGTTATGAACTCCCGCCATCTTCTCTGGTAAGTCAATTCTATATGCCAAATTCCCGACTAGTTCAAGAACAGGGAATAGGCCAACGAATCTTGGTGCCAACTTTCCTCTCCTGCCAAATCGTATTACGCTCTTCAACGGGGAAATCTTGACAAACACCAAGTCGCCAACGGAGAATTTTAAGTCTCTTCTCCTCTTATCGGCATAACTCTTCTGCCTATCTTGGGCAGCCTTCATTCGTTGTTGAATGGTCTTGATTTTATCTGAAGTTTCCCTCACCACATCTGGTCCAAGCATAAACTTCTCACCAGTCTCTATCCAACATGATGGTGAGTTACACGGTCTTCCGTACAAAGCTTCAAACGGAGCCATACCAATACTGGATTGGTAGCTATTATTATATGCAAACTCTACTAGATGCAAATGGTCATCCCATGATCCACCAAAATCCAATATACATGCTCTCAAGAGATCTTCTAAAATACGGTTCACCCTCTCCGTCTGACCGTCGGTCTGAGGATGATATGCGGTACTGAGATGTAACTCTGACCCTAGAGCCTCTTGTAAGCTCCTCCAAAACCCACTAGTGAACAACGGGTCTCGGTCGCTCACAATGCTTTTGGGTACTCCCTGAAATCTCACTACCCACTTCATATATAATTCTGCTAACATAGCTGCCGTTCTGGTCGATTTGACTGGTATAAACCTTGCACTTTTAGTCAGTCGATCTACAATCACCCAAATGCTATCATGTCCCGATCTAGTCCTTGGTAAACCATCGATGAAATCCATCGAGACTTGCTCCCATTTCCATTCGGGAATTTCTAAGGGCTGTAACAATCCACTAGGCTTCTTTTGCTCGGCTTTAACTAGCTGGCAATTCATGCATTTGGATATAAACTTCCCAACGTCTCTTTTCATTCCTTCCCAGTAGTAAGTCTGCTTCATATCTCGATACATCTTGTTACCACCGGGGTGTATAGTTAGTTTTGAGTGATGACATTCTCTAAGCACTTCATCCCTCAATCCATTGACATTGGGTACAACAAGCTTTCCATTCTTTCTAAGCCATCTATCTCGATCAAGCCCATACTTGTTCATCTCCTCATCGATACCCATCTCTAACTTGGAGATGATTTCCAATAGGTTAGGATCGTCCCTCTGACTAGAGCCGATCCGTTCAATCAAAGTGGGTCTGATCGTCAAACTTGCTAACATTTCTGGATCCAATTCGCACTTTGGTCTGAAATCAAACCCCGCGATAAACTCCAGTTGCTTCCATTCAAGGAACATAGCCCCTAAGCTGGCATGTCTTCTACTCAATGCATCAGCCACCGCATTGCCCTTTCCTGGTGTGTATGCGATGTCAAAATCATAGGAAGCTAAGAACTCTAACCATCTCTGCTGACGGAGATTCAGATCTTTCTGAGAGAAGAGATACTTTAACGACTTATGATCTGTGAACAGCTCAAATCTTTCTCCCAAGAGATAGTGTCTCCACATCTTTAACGCGAACACAATTGCTGCCAATTCTAAATCATGGGTAGGGTATCTTCTCTCGTGCGGTTTCAATTGCCGACTTGCGTAAGCTACAACCCTACCGCCTTGCATCAATACAGCACCCAGTCCGGTACCACAGGCATCCGTGTATACCGTCATCTCTTCATCCCCCTTAGGAATGACTAACACTGGTGCGCTTGTCAACTTGTCCTTTAGACTTTTGAATGCATTCTCGCACCTTTTATCCCAGACAAAAGCTTGATTCTTCTTGGTCAACTGGGTCAATGGTGCTGCTATCTTGGAGAAACCTTGGATAAACTTACGATAATATCCCGCTAACCCCAAGAAACTCCTTACATCTGTTGCATTCTTGGGCGTAGGCCAATCCTGTACCGTAGCCACCTTTGCCGGGTCTACGGCAATACCATTCTCTGATACAACATGGCCCAAAAACCTCACTTCCCTCTTCCAGAAGTGACACTTCGAAAACTTTGCTTTCAATTGGTGTTTTCTCAACACCTCCATCACTATTCTTAAATGTCCCTTGTGTTCTTCCTCTGTCCTCGAATAGACCAAAATATCATCAACGAACACAAGGACAAACTTATTCAACTGATCTCTGAATACCCTATTCATAAGATCCACAAAATATGTTGGGGCATTGGTCAGCCCGAATGGCATGACCAACCACTCATAAAACCCAGACGGCGTCCGAAATGCCGTTTTAGTTATACTCTCAGCTTCCACTCTAAGCTGATGAAAACCTGTCGCGAGATCCAACTGAGAAAATACTCTCGCGCCACTCAACTGATCGAACAAACCATCTATCCGCGGTAGAGGATACTTGTTCTTCCTCGTCACTTTATTCAACTCGCGGTAGTCTACACACAAACGAAGGGAACCATCCGCCTTGGTAGCAAACACAACTGGTGCTCCCCATTCAGAAACACTCCTTCTGATAAATCCCTTCTTCAAAAGATCGCTGACTTGCACCTCGAGCTCTCGCTGCTCTCTTGGTGCCATACGACAAAGTGGCATCACTATAGGCCTGGCATCCTTTACCAAATCAATACGAAACTCAATCTCTCGGTGTGGTGGAAGTCCGGTCACTTCTTCGAAAACATCCGGATACTGGCCAACCACGGGCAAACCTGACAACTCACTATGCGGAATGTCGAGGGAGTTTAGAAAACTAGCCAATACCCCCTTACTGGGTAGACCACCAAACACTATCCTCCGCCCATCATCCGCTCTAGCTGTCACCAACAAGCCCTCACAGTCTACCACCACCCCGTATCTTTGGAGCCAATCTACTCCCAAAATAATGTCAAACCTAGTAAAGCCCAAAACAAAGCAATCACAAACAAACATGCATCCATGACTCGATAAGGCCACATTACGACAAATCATGCTAAGGCTAGTCGAACCACCAATCGGGTTCGTCACCACTAAAGGTCTATCGACAATCTCGGGCTCCAATCCCAATCTATCTACCAGGTCACTAGATATGAATGAACTGGAAGCTCCGGTATCAAACAAAACTCTAACAGGAACATCATAAACAGAAAGCATACCTTAAATGACGACATTCTTTCCCTTCTCCGCCGCAGTTGGGGCATTCGACGAAGAAGGAATAGCATTAAGGGCATATGCTTTCACCATTTGCTTTTCCTTAGGAGGCTGTGGACACTTGTCCTTGTGATGTCCCATTTGGCCACAATTGAAGCACTTCCTATCCGCTGGCTTGGCCCGACAATTACTAGCATAATGGCCCTTCTTACCACAGCTGAAGCACTCCACATCTTGCTTATTCTTTTTCTTCTGGCCATCCTTAGCTTGGTTCTTCTTTCTCTTATTCTGGGAACCACCCTTGCCTCCACCACTTGCTTGTGGCTTTGGCTCATCTGCGGATGCAACCTCAGTTTTCGGCTTAAGGTAGAGACTTTCTGACCTCAATGCTTTCCCTACAATCGACTCAAACGACTCATCGATGTGGTTAATAAGCCTTTCCCCCAAGTACTGATCCAAACCGGTTATAAATTTCTCATTCTTCTTCTCGGCAGTATCAATAAGAGATAACCCGTACTTCGACAAAGTGTCGAATTCAGCAATATACTCCGAGACAGCTCTGCCATTCTGTTTGAGCTCCAAGAATTTCTTAAACAACACTGACTTCTGAGCAGCTGGGATGAACTTCTCACTGAAGCAAGCTTTAAACTACTCCCAAGTAATCTGATCTTCGGGAGTGGCTGCCTTTATAGCATTCCACCAATTCATTGCCCGCCCTTGCAGCTGACGGGACGCTAGCTTTCTCTTCATCGCATCTTCGATACCCAAATCCTCGAAGATACGTTCGCAACTATCCAACCAATCTTGAACATCCGTGGCCGATTCCGTTCCGTGAAACGACTTCCCACCAAGGCTAGTATAATCCTTATTCAACTTGGCGAAGTCGACCCTCGGCGCCTGCACTATTGGATCACCACCATTTCCACCATTGGGAGCTGCCCTCAGAACATCTCTAAGCATCTCTCTCATGAGGTCAGTAAACATCGTCCTCATGTCAGCAGCATTCCCATTATTGGCTCCCCTACCAGCACCTCTAGTATATCGGCTCATCGTCAATCTGAAAAAGGAAACGATTAACGACTCCGTAGTGGTGCTAGTGCAGTACGACTTCATTCTTATACTACTAATAGTATATATATATAGCTTTTAAAAACCAAAGTAACCACAAATACGCTCTCTCGTATACGTATAATATCTCTCCCTGATAACTTCCCTAGGTTAACTACGCAACCTAGAGCTCTGATACCAAGTGTGACGGCACGCCCCGCACCAGCCTGCATTTCCTCCGAAAGTGCGTTGTACACCTGCCCGACTAGCACGGGACGGTCGTCAGAAGAAAGAAAAGAAGAGAATGAACCAATCAAGGAACCTGTAGAATGTCTCACAGCGCATGGGATAAAATATAATAATAACATACTAGACATAAAACAGGCGAGACAGTGCATAAGCTGATAACTAAAAATCAATGACAACATCGGAGCAGCGGAAATCCAAATACAGCTTATTACAACTTTCCAAATTTACTGTCTCAAACAAAAGAAAACTAAAGTAGAAGATGCACCACCAATGCCCAAGCAGTGATCTTCAACAACACAGGGAGAATACTATATATATTACGTGGAAGCCTCCTGCTCGTCTCCGGATCATCTATCCGTGCATCACCAGCTAACCTGTCTCTAGTCTGCTCGTGTGAGCACCCAGAATAATAAGAGGAGACATTAAACTCTGGGTCAGACATAAAGCCTGGTATGAGCGATAAGCATCTAAACAGAGTAATAACAGGTATACTAAACCATACCTGAACCTGGACCTGCAACCAAAGAGTTAGTACCACATACCGTACAATACCCTAAGGTGCCATAATAAATAGTGCAAAGAATACGGGGGTTGGGGTGCGCATGTCAAACAATCAAGCATAGCAACCATCCTCACGTCTCTCACTCAGTGCGTAAAGTATACGATATCTACCACTTTGGAACACTAGACAAACTGAGGCAACGACGAATCCCGACTTGTAGAAACCCTGCTGTGACCAAGCCAAACACTTGGAGTCATGACCAAACATTTCAATGACCCACTTCATTGGTCGTAGCCCTTGGTTCTACCGATGCCATAATGGCCCTGAATCCGCCTTCGTGCCTCCTACCATAGTGGTCCAAAACTATAGACATCGATAACCCCTTAACACTCGTCCCGCAGCAAAGCCCAACCATGAAGCGAACTCGTTGATTCCCATCTGGATCTTGAGCTCTAGCTTCTCATTTGGACTACCTTTGCATCTCGGGTTTTGGTCATCATCTTCATCCGGATCGGTCTTCATTCTGTTCGCAACTTCCTGGTTCGGTTCGCAGTTACCAGCTCGTAGCCATCAACCTCGGATCGGTTCGGATCATCCTTCACGCTCGGGTCGGATCGTGGAAGCCTTCCTGGTTCGGATCGGAGTAGCTCCTGCTCACGAGAGACAGATCGGATCGGGGTCTTCAACCATCAGCGGATCGGGTCGCGCCATCGGATCGTACCTCGTCAGCTCGTGGCGCCTTGTCGGGTCGGTTCGGGATTGGCAGTTCGTGGCAATCCACTGGTTCGGGTCGAGCTACCCATCTGGATCGTGGCGCCTCATCAGCTCGTGGTGCTTCCTCTCTAAGTTGGATCGTGGTCTTCCCTTCGTGGCTCCGAGCTCTGGCACGTGGCGCGGTTCGGGCAGGCGGGTCGGTTCGTGGGTATGGGGCGATCCGATCCGGATAAATTCCTGCACTTCGTTCCAGCGACAGTTTCTCGCCATTCGACGGCGTTTTTGACCAAACTAACACTTCTAAGCAATCACAAAACATACCATAGAGTCATAGCAACATGTAATAGCAACCACAACAGCAAACAATCACTCAAATGAATCAAAATGGATCAAAAGTGGCCAAAGCTCCTTATTTTTCCCTTAAGCATGTTAAGTAAAACTGATCATAGGGTTAACAAAACTTAATCAAATCGAACCAAATTTCTAACAGAGGTATAAAATATTATTTTCGAATTTCTAAACATTTTTCCAGAATTTATTAGTGTATAAATTAGCTAATCTTCACTAATTACCCTTAATTACCGTAATTAGTGCAAAAACTACGCAAATCACTCACCTTGGCCACAAATAAAAATTTCAGAACTGAAACTCCTCTGATTTGGGGCGAATACTGATGTCCAACAGCAGCTCTAACCTTGCTTTGGTGCTTTTTCTTCCTAATTTGATGTTGCTAAGCCTAATCTTCAATTAAAGAGTGATTTGGGGTGTTTTAGATGTAGGATGCCATTGTTAGAGTGTCTAAGGATGAAAGTGGCGGCTGGAAAATGTCTAAAGAAATGTTTTCTAACCCTAATCTGCCCCTATATACCCCTAAACCCGAAATTCCCCTTGGGCCTAGCTGCTAATCACCCGTTTAAGCCCAATTAAGCTGTTTTTCACCATCTGAAACTTGTTTCAGCCATATCTCCCAAACGGTGAGTCCGTTTGGCTAATGTGACCACTCTACGGAAAGAGAAACCATCATTCGAAGCCAATGGAAGTGGTTTCAGGTCAAAATTCCTTTCCAGTCAAAAGTTATGGCCAAAACAGTGATAACTAGGGGTAAAATGGTCATTTAAAAATCGGGAAAAATCATGAACATGGGAAATGACCCCAATAGTCGTCTCCCAAAGTTACATGACCATACGACTTCGTATGTGACAGAAATAAATATTCTACGATCCTATGATGCGTAGAATGCGGGTCGTTACAGGTTTGGGCACATTCAAAAGGACTGTCGCCTTGGTAAGCCACATAACACAGCATTTGCCGGAGCGGAAGATATGGAAGTGAGCTTGTTCTTTGCTTGTCAAAAGGCAACTGAAGAATATAAGAATATATGGTACCTGGACAGCGGATGTAGCAATCATATGACAGGAGACAAAAGTGCATTCATTGACATAGATTCTTCATTTGGTTCGAAAGTTAAACTTGGCAATGGATAGTATGTTGAAGTTGAAGGCAAAGGCAGCATTGGAGTTGCAACAAAGCAAGGAGGTAAAGTTATTCATGATACCTTTTATGTTCCTAAATTAGATGAGAATTTGTTGAGCATTGGACAACTTTTAGAGCATGATTATTCTCTTCAATTTGAGAATCGAGAATGTAAAATTTTTGATTCAAAAGGAAAAGTTGTTTCTGTAATAAAAATGACACAAAACAGAAGCTTTCCCCTTCATCTCAATTATGAGAAAAATCATAGCTTCATGGCAAAAAAGGAAGACGACGCTTGTTTATGGCATAAGAGACTTGGGCACTTAAACTACAATAGTCTCACATTGCTTTCACAAAAGAAGATGGTGTACGGGTTGCCAACAATAAAAAAAGAAGAACATGGAGTATGTGAAGGCTGGGTACTTGGCAAACATCATCGGCAACCGTTTCCAAAAGAAGGATCAAGGAGAGCCAAAGAAGTGTTGGAATTAGTACACACGGATGTATGCGGTCCTATGAGCACATTATCTCATGCTCAAAACAGGTACTTTATTTTATTCATTGATGATTTGACCCGCATGACATGGGTTTATTTTATGAGACAAAAATCTGAAGTGTTTGTTATATTTAAGAAGTTTAAAGCTTTTGTTGAGAAACAAAGTGGCAGGTCCATAAAAGTTTTGAGAAGTGACAGGGGAAAGGAGTATAACTCCAATGATTTTGATAAATTTTGTGAAGAAGAAGGTGTGGAGAGGCAACTAACCGTTAGGTATATACCTCAGCAAAACGGTGTATCCGAAAGGAAGAATCAAACAGTGATGGAGATGGCTAAATCAATGTTGTTTGAGAAAGGCATGCCTAAAGAATTTTGGCCCGAGGCTGTAAATACAGCTGTGTATTTGCTGAATAGATGTCCAACAAAAGCTGTATGGAACATGACGTCGTTTGAAGCGTGGAGTGGAAGAAAGCCTTCAGTGAATCATCTTAGAGTCTTTGGGAGTATTTGCTATGCTCAAATTCCTAAAGAAAAAAGGACAAAGCTTCAAGAAGCAAGTGAAAGATGCATTTTTATTGGCTATAGTTCTGTGTCAAAGGGCTATAGACTTTACAACTTGAAGACAAAGAAAGTAATCATCAGTAGAGATGTTGCATTTGATGAGAAGACATCTTGGAATTGGCAAAAGGAGAAAGTGGAGGATAAGACTGTTCCAGCAATAATGTTAGAACAAAATCCAACTACACTTGCAAATAACCAATGTGATTCATCTACACCAAGTTCTCCATCTAGCACTTCATCCACAACAAGCCATAATTCATCATCTCCAAGCTCATCCCCAATAAAAATGAGGAGTTTGGATGATATTTTTGCTAGGTGCAACTATTGCGCAATGGAACCAGAAAATTTTGAAGAAGCGGTTAAAGAAGATGCTTGGAGGAAGGCAATGCAAGAAGAAATGGATGCACTCGAAAGGAACAAAACATGGATATTGGTTGATAAGCCAAAAGACAAAGAAACCATTGGAGTAAAATGGATCTACAAAGTGAAGCATAATCCAGATGGTTCAGTTCAAAAGAACAAAGCGAGACTTGTTGCAAAGGGCTATTCTCAACAGCCCGGTATTGACTACGAAGAGACTTTCGCTCCAGTGGCACGTCTTGACACCATTAGAGCTTTAATATCACTTGCAGCCCAAAAAGGATGGAAGCTATATCAGCTAGATGTAAAATCGGCATTCTTGAATGGAGAATTGAAAGAAGATGTGTACGTGGAGCAGCCTCAAGGATTTGAGATTAAAGGACAAGAAGGAAAAGTTTACAAACTAAAGAAAGCGCTTTATGGGCTAAAACAAGCACCACGAGCATGGTATAGCAATATTGACAACTATTTCATGGAGAAAGGCTTTGAGAAGAGCAAAAATGAGGCTACTTTGTATGTCAAACGACAAAGTATGGACGGTATTCTAATTATTGCACTTTATGTAGATGATTTAATTTATACCGGAAACAATTTAAAGTTGATTGAAGATTTTAGAAAAGAAATGATGAAAAAATATGAAATGAATGATTTGGGCTTGCTGCATTTTTTCCTTGGAATAGAAATCTCTCAAGGTGATGATGGAGTTTTTATTTGTCAAAAGAAATATGCTGAGAAAATATTGAGAAAGTTTGGAATGCTTGGGTGTAATCCAGTGGATACACCGCTAGTCGTGAATGAAAAGCTAAAAAAAGAAGATGGGGGAAGGAAGATTGATGCTAGTTACTATAGAAGTCTAGTTGGTAATTTATTTTACCTTACTAATACAAGACCTGACATCATGTTTGCAGCCAGACTACTTTCTCGTTTCATGAATGATCCTAGTCATATCCATCTAGGTGCAACAAAAAGGGTGCTGAGATATATTCAAGGCACTTTGGACTATGGGATCAAATATGAAAATAATGTTGAAACTAATTTAATTGGGTTTTGCGATAGTGACTGGGCAGGAAGTATAGATGACATGAAAAGCACTTCTGGATATGTGTTTTCTCTTGGATCAGGAGCATTTTCTTGGTGTTCGAAGAAGCAACAAACAGTTGCTCAATCTTCTGCAGAAGCTGAATATATTTCAGCTGGCCTAGCCACACAACAAGCAATATGGTTGAAGAAAATACTAAATGATTTTGGTGAGAAACAAGAAGCTGTGACTATCCATTGTGACAACAAATCAGCCATTGCTATAGCTAAGAATCCAGTCCATCATGGAAGAACAAAGCATATAGCCATTAAACATCATTTCATTCGAGAAGCAATTGAAAATGAAGAGGTGCAGCTGAATTTTTGCAAAACAAATAATCAAGTTGCTGATATTTTCACAAAAGCATTAAAGCCTGATAATTTTAAAAGATTACGAGATCTTCTTGGAGTTCAAAAACCAAGCTTACGGGGGAATGTTGGAAATAATCTTGGCTTTTCAGGAAACAAATAATTGTATTGTTAAATTAGCAATTGTATTAATGAATTGAATAAAAGGCAAAATCTAGAATTCCTATTTTATATATTCTAGACAAGGCATTCCTAGAATACTCTAGAGAATGCAATGCATTATAAAAGCAAGGAAATAGAGTTGATGTATGCAATCAAATTTGTAATCAAAAGAAAATCAATGAAAATTTCCTCCCCATTAAAATAATCTTCTCAAAAATTCCTTCTTCTTCTCTTAAAAAAATATTCCCAACAAGTGGTATCAGAGCCCAGGATTTCAATATTCAAAGAGAGAGTTGAAGAGACGTGCTTCAACAATTAAAAAAAAGATAATGAAAAGTACATCACAAAAAAAAAAAGGAAAAAAAAAAGAAAAAAAAAGGAAGGTGATGAGAAGTGCATCACAAATAGAAAAAAAAGGAAGGTGATGAGAAGTGCATCACAAATCGAAGAGAAGTGCTTCGGTTATTATCTCAACAACTTTGAATCAAGGGGGTGTGTTAAAAGTTATATTGGTGCTCCAAAGTTGTGGAGTGATGAAAAAAATAATAAGTCCCACATCGGGAGATACTCAACTAAGATCCTGGATAAATAGTAGGAAGCTATAATTCACATTAACCAATTGGTTTTGTGAACAAATTATGTAGCTATCCAAACTATGGATTTCCAACAACATCCATCCATTCATATTTTATCTTAGAGCATCTCCAGAAAGGATTAATAATTACAAAAACGTAATATACACATATATTTTTATCTCAAACAGAATATACATTTTATAACCGATCGAAAATTCAACTGTCTTGATTAAAAAAAAGTAAATGAGAGAGACAACGATTGAACATGTGCTCGGGGTGGGGCTCGGGGTGGGGAGCCTGTGCAAACAACCCATATATATTTTCAGTGAAAAAAATAAAAGGCCTCGGGTGCCTGTTAAATAATTGCCTAAGCTTCAGGCGTCTGATCAACATGTGCATAAAGGTGTTTTTTCGGACGTTTGGAGCCCAGGCTCCCGTTCAACAAGCACTTGAATCGTATTTTGTTAGGGAGATGTTATGATTACATATTGTAATCGCTGAATTTGTAATTTTGGACATCAGTTTTGTTGGAGATGGTCTTAGAGAAATGAACGATCCTTGTTAGCAAAGAAATAGCCATATCATTTTATTTCACATTAAACTATCAACAAAACAATTGCACTTAAAAATCACAATTATAATTCAATTCAATTCAGGAAAATACTCTAAAAGATAAAATGAACAAAAAATTGTTCCATAAGGTCAAGGGGGCAAAATTTTGTCCATAAGGACAAGTTTTAGTGTAAATGGAGGAATTATAGTGGGCCCCTGAGTTCCACCCTTTACACTAAATTTTGTCTTGAGGATAAAATTTAGCCCCCTTGTCCTTATGAAACAATTTTTTTCTTCCTTTTGTCCTCGAGGGTAAAAACCCCATTATAATTATTATTTAGCACTTTAAAAAAATTCATATGAGTTTAAATAATTCTTTGGTTAAAATTGCTTATATAACTCTAAATTGTACTTTGATCTTGAGAAATCAATGAGAGAATGGTAGGGAATCAAGTCAAAGATAACCAAATTTGATTCTGGTTGAAATTTGATAGTATGATATCTTAGGAAATAAGAGAGAAGAGAAATAGCATATAGAAATGAAGAGGATGAAGCAAGAAATTCGTTCTGAACTCACATATTTATAGAACACAAACAGACAAGTCTATTCATGAAACAAGTCAAACGAATTGACACTTCTGTTGAAATTTGGTTTTTCGAGACACTGGCTAGAATGTTGACATATCCTAGTTTTTGAAATTTTGTTTTATTTAAATTATTTTTAAAATAATTTTCTTTACAAAATGATTTGAAACTTTATAAAATCATTTAAATGTATTTTATACATATTTCAATCATAATAAAACTTCACAAAGTTATTTTTTAATATAAAACATTAATTATATAAAACTATTAGAAAACAAAGTATAAGAAAATTGCCAAGGTTATAAACACATAAGAATTTACAAAACCAAAGTATAAATATAAAGGTTTTGAAATCAAAAAGGATGTTTCGAAAATCTTCTCATTTTGAAGACAAGAATTATTTGAATTTTTTTGAAAAAACACATTTTGAATATCAATTGGAAAATCGTTTGAAAAGATTTCAAGTGCTATCAGAATTTTTATTTTTATTCTAAGATTCCATACTCATTTGAAACATCTTGAAATCCTATATTCTTCAATATTGACAAGTCTTCATTCTTCATTTCTTTAATCTTTATATCTTCATCATCTCTTGAATCTACACTTAATATTTGTACAACTTTCATTACCAATACATGTCAATATCATGCACTAAATATACAATATATGACTAGATGGGGTTGTCAGTGGATACTTTCGGACACAGATAGTGCTATGTCTATATCCGTATCCGAAATCATTTTTGGATATTCGTATCTGCAGATACTGTTAATCCAATCCATAGTTTTTGATTATACATGAAAAAGCACACTTGCACGGACTAGATCGTAGTAACAAAAATGGATTGATCATAGTATTCTGACCATGGTACATCTAACGGATTGCTATGATTGACATACATGGATCGACGCAAAACCATGGAACGCGCATGGATAGAGCATGGATCGGATCGTTGGCAATTGTGGATCAGTGGAATAATTGTGATCAAGTCAAAATGACATGGATCATATAGAAGTTACCATGTGGATCGTAGGAAGTGATGGATCGGGTGGTTGCACATAGATGGACCGTGATGCAGGCGCTGGATCGGGAGAAAACCATGGATCGGTGGATTCGGTGATCATGTCAAGAGGCAGACACGATGGATTGCCCGCAAACATGGATCGCACACAACAAATACTTATATGGATCGAGTACAATCCGATCAAGAGCCGCATGCCTGGATCGTGTGATCCGATCGAGCGTCGCAGGCATGGATCATGTGATCTGATCGAGGGTCGCCTGCATGGATCGTGTGTGATCCATGGGTATGGATCGCAAGCTATATGGACCGCTAGTCGTAGTGTGTAGGTTGCGTACATTTCAATGTAGGCTCTCGAACACTTCAATATCCACCTATAAATACTAGACCACCTCCCACACTAAAGGGGTGAGATTCTCTTTTCGAAGCTTTGCCATTATTGATCTCAAGCTTCTCAAGCATCACTCTTCTCCAGAGACTACCGAAATTGTTCACCGAGCTTGATTATCGAGATCAAGTCCGGTAATCATCAATATTCGTGGAATTCGAGTGGATTTCTACTCTAGAGTCAGAAAAATAGATTGTAAATTGATTGAGAATCATTGTAATCGAAGATCAAACTTGTAATTCGATATGGAGAAATCAATAAAGTGCACATTCAAAGTGGATGTAGGCCTAATCCGCGAATGAACCACTATAAACTCTGCTTTCTATTGAATTTTTTGTTGATTACTGCTTTTATCTTTGCTTTTCTACATTTAAAAAGTGTTTTCACACTTCTTTGGATGTTAGCCCATTTTTTATGTTAACATTTTGGCTCCCATCGTGGGAATCGAACCCACGACCACATGGTTAAGAGCCTTGATTTGGAAGTTCTGAAGCCTGTTCTTTCATGATAGATTCTCAAGGTCTAAAAGGAAGATTCGTCAAAAGGATTTGTCTGAAAACTAGAAGGTTATCTGACATTATGGCACCATCGAAGAAGAACAGTAAACCTGGAAGACTTTCAAGAAATGTTGCTGATGATGCCACAGTTTTTCCTATAACTAACAATCAATCGTTGCTCAAACTCAGGGAGATGATGTAACTCGGAGAGAATTTGATGTTGTTGTATCCAGTTTGAATCAGCAGATGGAAACTACGAGTAAGATTTTGATGGATAAGTTGGATGCTATTCTCACTGCTCAAACTAATCCTCCATATCGTAGAGTTGAAAGTGACTTGGAAGAAAATGGACATTCCTCTGCTTCAGATCTTCATAGGAAGAATCATGGTTTCTATGTCGAGGAAGTAGACGAATAAGACCAAATGTCAGTGTCAAGTGGCAGGATTGACGTCGATGTTGAAGATTCCAAGGTGAATGCTAATGTGGTTAAGCAATCCCAGTCAAGAGAGAATCATTCTGAAAAATGTGCTCTCACAAAATTGCAAGTCCCATCGGTGGGTCATCTCCCTAAGCTGGAGGTACAGGGCCCAGTTCGCTAACTGTGATCTCTTGCCTAGACAAGCATCCGGGAATAGGACTGGCGTCCGCCCCATGGAACAACGCGATGATGAGGAGTACATTTCAAGAATGATCAAGCAAATTATGAAAGAATGTTTGGCGAGGAAGGAAGATGAAAGTGAATGGTACTTTGCCCCGAGCAAAACTCCTTTCACTGAGAGGATTCGATATGCTGAATTTCTGAAGAAGTTCGTCCCTCCAACCATGCCTGCATATAATGGAACCAGTAATCCCATTCTGTTTTTGTTCAAATACAATTGGCATATGAATGGTGCAAGGGAGACAGACGAGCTCAAGTGTCTTTACTTTCCCATTTATCTAGAAGGAGTGGAATCTCTATGGTTAGCTAAGATACCGCCGAAATCTATGGATCTATTATCTGATTTGGCAAAGAAGTTTAGAAAACAATTCAGGTTATACACCTCAAAGGCCAAGGATATTATGTCACTGTCAGGACTGGATCAGAACCCAAGGGAATCAGTGAAAGCTTTTCTTAATCGCTTCAATACCATTGTGACATAGTTTGGTAATTCGGAGCCTAGAATGATAATAATGGAATTGGTACGAGATGTAGATAAAAACGCTGAGTTTGGAAAGTGGGTGAAGATAAAAGAACCTACACTACAAGAAAACTCATATATTGTTACAATCATTGGCGGCGTTTGAAAGGTAAATGCAGCCACTGTGGTTTTTATTCTTATCCTTTAAGGGTTTGGTTGCGTTTATACGTAATTGTCTAAAATATTGCCGCCCCTTACGTTTCTCTTGCCGCTCCTTACTTTTCCCTTCCCGCTTATGTTTCAGTTCCCTCCCATTATTCCACTTTTTTCTGCCTAAACCTAAATCACATTCCTCCTTTTCATCTTCCTTCCTTCCAATGTTCTGAGCTCCTTCTTCTCTTTGGATCCAACCAATAAAAAATTTCCTTCCCTCCCTCTCCTTCAATCGACATAACCACTTACGAACGACTTCCGCAGATATTGGATCTAGGGCTACGCGTTCAAACCGGGATTTTTCAGGAACGATTCGATTTAAGGTATTATTTAGGGCATTTTGCCATATTAATGCGTGATTCATAGCATTCATGATTGATTAGTACTAATAGTATTTAATTTTTTCTTAAATTAATCTATTGATTTTCTTTTAATCCATAGTTGCTGTTTTAGGATCTATATGGATCAATAGTTTTAGAAATGGAATTTCCATTCGGATTATGGATCTCAATATGATATTACTTTAATTAGGTTTTTCGAGTTTTGATTTATTTTTTATTATCTTATCTTCCATAAGACTTGTGAGTAAACCTTGGTTTGTGTTTTCTATACTTTAACATTGACGTCTACGACCTAACTAGGAATTAAATGCTTATTTGTTCATACATTCCTTTCAGCATGTGCAGTAGATATGAAGGTTTATACTCACATGTTATTATTGTTTCATCGTAGGCTAAGTAAGTTAATGAAATTATCTGTAATGTTTGGCAGCAACTATGCCATGTTATTTCATTCCTTGATAATTATTATTTTAACAATTTTTGTCAAGTTTAACTGAGAATCAATGGGTTAGGGCTATGGCAAATTTTGGGAATTATTTTAATTTTAATTTCAATTCCTGCTGAATGTTTGATTTCTATTGTATTGTACGCACGCCAGTTTTCAATTATTTCTTATTTAAAATTGCAGTTTTCTTTGTGTTATTTATTAAAAAAAAAATCATGTATGTACACTAAAAACAACTTTCTGTACTTTAGACTACTCATATTGAACTTAATTAGGAGAAAGGAAGTTGATAATGAAATATGATGCTCATTTGTACCCTTTATATGTATGCAGGACTGAAGGTCCCCTCTTTGATACATTCCAAGTCTTACATATATTTTTGAATCAACAACTATGGAAAATCTGCAATTTCTTTCTTCAAAGCAAGCTCTTTTTGACTTGGATGTTTTTCATCAATATTATTAGGTATGTTTTCTCAGATATATTGTCAATCTAATATAGGCATATTTTCGTATGTAAGTCAAACTTATCAATCCCGATGAGGTATATTTGATTATTTTCTTAGATGGAACTCACACACACATGCATACAGTGCATAATCTGCCATATGATATGTCCTTTAATGAGATTGGAAACCTATGATAACTGGAATAACTTTGATGTGCATGCAACGGTTTGAATCACAATCCAACTAGCAATCACAGAAGCAACTAACTGATTGTCGCAAGCGATGAAAAACACAGGTTACACCAAATAGCTTTCACCTTTAACAACTGATACCAACATAAGTATTAATTTTTTCAACCAAGAACAGTAAGCCAATCACAAAAACTAACTGAGCAATATGAAAATGCTGTAATACAAATGGCGCACTATGTTTATAATAGTTATTCTGTAGGTGCTATATGTAATTTCACTTTAGGAAGAAGTTTGTATCATTGATTGAAGAGATTAGAGGTATTGGATTTTTTCCTAAGAGAATGCTGATGGCTAACCTAGATTTCACACGTGGATGAGATGAATGAATAAGCAATTGATTCTTACATAACTCATCTATGTCATCTACAAACATTGCATTTGATTTAATTAAGATCTAGATCTTTGACTAAACTATTAGTTTATGTTTGAAGTGAGTGTTACTTCATTTAGTAACAATTCAGTGATATCATTACCGTGCCCTGTATAAGTTTCGATGTAAGCCATGTATAAGAAAAAATGAAGCAAGAATCGTTGACTAAACTATTAGTTTAATATAAAATGATGCAGTGAGAGTAAGTGCTGTGTATCTTTGAATCCATACCATAATCGACTGACTTAGCCGAAGAGCCACGACCATAACCATTCAGTTATTTATTGTTGCACAACAGGTGAAATTGTGAATAACTAATAGTAGTCAACAATACTATTCCAACTTCAATTAAACCGTAAATATAGGTAGACTAAGATTATCAAACCGCCGATTACTAGTTTACTATTAGTTATAGCTAATTACGTGTATTAGTAGGTAGACTTGCAAATGTAGTGCTTTATGTGAATTTGATCTTGCACTTCCAGTTTCCAATTCCAAGTCATTGCTTTGGTTCTGCAATTGCATAACTATGCTTATTTTGCTGTACATTCGATAATTGAACAGGCTTTGGTTTGGTTTTCTGGCTATTAAACAAAGCACTGTTATAACTAATAACAATAATCAGTAGCCATATTTAATTCATTGTTATAACTTTAATTAAGATGTAAATTAAACTGTAATTTACAAACACTTTCACACCTGAACCTGAGTACAACTACAACGCTAATTCTGAATTATAAATCGTCATTATTCATTTAACATGCAGTTGTCACCTAAAAGTAAACATGCACATAGTTTTAACATATACACATACAGTTTTTAATATGCACATAGTTTTTTTCTTTCATTAACACTAATTAATGGTTAACCGTCAACCAAAGAGTGTTTTGATCAACTGTTAACCATCAATCAAAATAATTTCCAATGCGAAGTTGAGTGTCTTTATTAGTGCTATGTGATATACGTGTATCTAATCCTCTTGAGATCATTACCAACTCCATCGGGTATCTAAACAAACATGATATATGTACACCCGGTTTGACAAGTGCCGTCCATTTTTTAGGTTCACCGATACTCTCCTCCATGACCAAAGCGGTGTTGTTCGAACAGAGTCTAGATTTTCTGACAGTTGTATCAATATTGAAGCTCGAAAAGTCCAAAGTAGGAGTCGAGCTTGAACTTTCTACTTTAAGATAGCCATACTGGCTTTATCCATCTGAGCCACGTCATCATGGTAAGATCTGTTGCGCTGGAACCTACTTTTGTACCTTTAAGGCGATGATGTGGCACCTCCTTTGCATGAAGCCCAAGATTTTTAACACCATGTCCTTTATCTATAATTAATAATTAATCACAAGTCACTAATTGGTTGTTAATCCCTATGACAAGAAGAGACAATCAATGTGTCTTTTTCCACTATATACAACATTTTCCTGTTTAATATTAAAGTGCATCTGTAGCTCTTCTAAGAACAAAAATCATATCCTATTCTTGAAGAGAAATTTCACGTTAGTTGGATTTAATATACTCCTTTTTACAGTCAATCACAGCAAAGCTCCATCACCTACCAAGTGTTGAATAACCTTTGCTATGTTTTTGGAGTCATCGATACCAAGATAATGACTACCTGTTATTTGAATCTTTAATTCTCTCAGCATTGTCATCATCCCTGTTGCCTGAACGTGAACATGCTAAAAGTTTGAACTAAATAATTAAATTGAAAGTTGGATAACAAGTTTGTGTACCCAATATATAATGTAGATCACACTCATGCTTTACGTTTCTTCTACAACATATGAAAAAAACTTCATTATTGTATTTTCTTCTTTCTGCAGCAAAAAAGGTGATACAACAGGATATGATTATAATGTCATGGATTGGAAAAGGATCAGAAAGTAACGATCTGGAAGTGCACCTAGCAATAGTTAAATCATTAAAAGGTGATCTATGGCTGAATGTTACTACTGGCGATTTACAACTGTGATAGAGGTAATAAACTTCTTTGTTTGTTTGTTCAATCTAAGTATTTAAAACGATTTATAGTTTTGTATCTTTAAATGATACAAAACTATATGAATACAACAAGGTATGCATGTTAAACATGCATATTCTTTTTTACTTTTTTTATATATCCATTTATCTTATATTTTTCGTTTCATTATATCATAAGGATAAACAAGGAATCACCTACTACTCAAACATGCAGTGGGATTTATCCAACATGAGCTTTGGAGTTTTTTATTTGAAATGTCAAGAAACGCAACTATGCGGCAACATACATGTGATTCATTTGATGCTGCAATTGTACAGTTAAAATCTTCAGCATCATCCAATCATGTACTACGTACATCAATTTTGGATGGTAAAAATACACTCACTCCTTTCAGTATTCAGAAAACTATCTCTGATGAAATAGTCTGCTGAAACTCAAGATATTCGTAGTAGCTCCTAAGTAGAAAACACTGCCTTTTTGGGGGAAATTGTTTTCTTCTCTCTGGGCTTGATTACCTAGTTCACTTACCTTTTAGTATGTTCATCTTTAGGCGTTTTTCCATTTGAAATTTGCCACCTTTTTATGTTCTTTTTTATAACAGCTGAATTCTCAAGGTGACAAAAATGTTTTCACAAATAAATTTGCAAGTATCTACTCACAGTGAAGGCAAGCCTCATTAAAAATCTGGACTTGAACATGGTATTGACAATGATTTTATGGAACTTTCCATTTCCGTTTTATTAAGACCAGGCTTCAAATGTTCTTGTAGTTTATTTTTGTAAATATTATGTTTGATCTTGAACAGATGGAATCTTTTGAGTATTTGGAAAATGATCAACCTTCTTTCAAAGTGATCAATAATGGGGATAACATTTGCTTCACTGGCTTGATAGGGAATAGTCAGATCTCAGATGCATCACAAACATTTTCACTATTCAAAATGGATAGATAATTTCTGTTCCCATTATTTTTGCATTTGCCCGCTAAATTCTGTAGTTAGTTCTGTATAAAATTTACCATCGGATTTTGGGATATTGGGCTTTGGAATATGCTGCTTCTGTTTTGACTTGTGTACCAGAAACTCAATTAAGCACAAATTTTACACTTGAGTCGGCATCACCCTGCTAGAAAAACAAAACTGTATGAATTCAGCAACTACCTCCCTCCCCTCCCCCTCAAACCACTTTTCCACAATATCAGTTTTAGCAAATGAAGAACAAAATTGGTAATTAATTTGGGGTAGCAAAAAATCGTAAGATCAATTTTCTTACCTTTAAAAACTGAACACATTCCTTAATAAAGTAGTTTAATAAGTGAGTAGACACTTACAAAACTCTTTACTATTTATAAATAACCTTAGTAGATTCAAATTTTTATATGTGTCAATATGTATTCATCACTCTTGATTTAATTATTAAAGTAAATTACGAGTAGTTAGCCTGGATAGTTAAATTTAGAGTAACAGAGTGGCAAGTAACATGAACAATGAACAAAAACAGTATTATAACTTAA
Organism: Allium sativum; assembly: GCA_030737875.1. Taxonomy (NCBI): domain Eukaryota; kingdom Viridiplantae; phylum Streptophyta; class Magnoliopsida; order Asparagales; family Amaryllidaceae; genus Allium; species Allium sativum. Next base: position 45,350,354 of record CM060913.1, read on the forward strand.
TCCCTCCCAGCTGCATACATGCTTTCTCCCGTTATGATCTATATATGTATGAATATACATGTGATGATGCTTCCATCTTATGTGATGAAAATTATTTGAAAATAGTCACAGTAGCATATAAAAACACTTGAATGTTTTGAGCAATGCATAGGAAATACCCCTCCTATTAATTCGAAAATCAAGAGCATAAGGCCTGCTTTGTTTTAGATCTTAAGATAAACTCGAGAATATTTAATTTTGCCTCATGAATACTCTGCTTTCATTTATTTAACTTGATAAGACGGGTTTGTTAATATGCGAAAGGTATCTGCAAGAATGGCTTTCGGAAAATATCACAATTGAACAACTACTTACTGTCTTTGATAAAAAAACTACATATTTGGAAATAATAGAATAAAGTAACAAATGAGAAATATAATAATACAAATTGAATTTTAGATAAGTAAATTATGAGATTAGGATTGTAATAGTGGCCATTACTGTGTTTTGGTGGACTTGAGGCAATGGTGAACCGCACTTCCGACACAGTGGGATAGGACTGCACATCAGTGGTGTTTGTAGGGGAAGAATGTCAGCGAGCACGAAGTGGAGTTTCAGGACGAACGAAGAATTATTTTGGCGGTGCGAGGCAATCTCCTGGGCGTGGTGGCACTTGAAGCTTCTGTCAAAGCATGAAAATGGTATACAACAAAAGGTTGGAATTTTCGGTGATCAAGATGGGCTCAGGTGATGGAGAAACATTTGCAGCGATGATCGACACCTAGCTGTGGTCAAGGAGGAAACTGTGCATGCGCACAAGTGTATGCAGTGCACATGAAAGTGATGTAAGAAAAGATACAGTAGAGAAAAAATTAAGGGGATTAGGAAAGTATTTGTGAAATGCCATTTAATACACTGACAAGATCGGATGATGACCATAACCTGGTGATGTTTTCGGTTGATGGAGAAAATGATGTGGTTGATTCAAGAACAGAGTGTGGTGATGTTAAGGCCTGGTAATGCAAAACCGGGTAGAGCAGTGTAGGTGATTCAATCAAAAAGAAACGGTCATGTAGTAATATACTCAGAACATAGATTGATCAAAAAAATCCGAACTATCATAAAGCAGTTTGGTTCATGACTGCATAAAAGCTTTTGTAGCATAAAACTAGGATATATATATATATATATATATATATATATAAGAAACATGGAAATTCTTCAACTCTATGGCATTGTTCATTTCAGTGTCCATACACTGGAAGGAAATGCTATTTATTATGAATCAACTTGTCGTGGAAAAAGTAAATCATTGCATTAATTACCTGAGTACGTATGATGACATAAGGTTTGAAGTTTTAAACTGTGTATTATATGGAATATTAAGATATTCGAATGGTTCCTGCCAGCAAACTTGAATTGAAAATTTTGAAATCTGCGTATCTTTATTTTAGGAAACTAAAACCTAGTTCTGTGTAATTGTTTTGTGATAACTATTTCTGCAGATTTCATGGCATAATGATGTGTTTTAAAAGAAAATTTAACCAATTATTTTCATACCCTGATCTTTGAATTTATGTATATTCGAGTAATGCGCCATGCAATAGTTTTGCCAGTAGTTCTCGTCAAAAGTGGGAATTAATAAAAAACGTGGGAGCTTGATAATAAAGCATATAAAAGAAAAAGGGTAACAGGAAGATTAGGGGAAAAAGAACGAACTGAGTGAAGGAATCGAATTAGCCAATCACCTTCCTACTGAAGCCAAATGCCAGAATATTTGTTGTGTATCTTAACCTCTTTATTTGACTTAAAATAAAGTAGTTTAAACTTAAAATAAAGTACAAATTATGTGTATGCTTTAGTTTGATGTCAGTTTTGAATGGAAGTTGTTTGTTTATCCTTCTTTACAACAGTTAGCTCTATCTTGACTGTTACATTTTTATGTATGTTTTCAATTTTTTTATGTATGTGCATTGTTTGTTGCCTGTTACATTTTTAACTTGGTGGCATATAATTTGTTTATCTAATTTTTCTATTTTGTTATTAAATATTTTCACAGCAAAAGGATATGTACACAAGCTTAGTACGTACTCGCCAACAATTGAAGAACGAGAAATCCCGAAAGTATAAGCCAAAAGTCAAATATATCAAACCAACGTTTGAAGCTAGCAATGCAGTAAGTATTATTTTCATTTTACCAAAAATAATATTATATTTCTTCTGCCCATTTCATCTCAGCATGCAAACACAATGATGTAATAAAAATGAAGAGCTAAAAGCTCATACACTTATGCAAGGTTAAACTTGTTGCAAGTATATGTCCAACGTTAAATTTGACGCTAAACCTGTTGCCATCAAATCTAAAAAATGTTATTCAGTTGCTTCAATTCTTCCACTTATACCAGTGAGTTTTCACTGCTGGAATTTCATGTTGTGACCTGCTCAGTGACACATCACTTGAGTTGTGTTGCATATGGACCGGCCTTTTAAAGGCAAGTTGGTTTAGCATAAAATTCCGTTTACAGCTATGGCCAGTTGGGTTATGCAGAACGGTAGGTGGATAGACTAGGGCATCGTTATGCGAAAACATTTATTGGTCATCTTTAGTTTTTCATTTTCTTCATGTATGCATGTTAATCTTTGTTATTTTGGTTAGCAGCTCACACATACTTTATATGGTTTTAATAATAATCAATTAATAATGTCTGCAGGTAACTAGCTTATCTTGACTAGAGACCACCAGTAAAAATGGACATGACTTTAATTGTTGTATGTATTATGGTATTTGTTAGTACTTATTGTGTAACTTTGTTTTTTCATGCTTGTGGTATGTGAATCTGTTGAATTTGTCAAATAACTATTAATCTAATGGTGATGGAAAATACTTATGTGACTAATGCGTTTTTAATTTTTTGAATATGATGATTATATGAGTATTATTGTTTTGAATCAGACTTTTATATGATTGTTGCTGATTTTGATACGATTATTATATAACTAGTTGCTGGAAATAATCTAAGCCGTTAACAGTATATAGTAACATTTAAAATGTTACAAAACAATCAATACCTTTAGTAGCGTTTTAGAAACGCTACAGAAACGATGTAACATACTAACTGAATTTTTAGTGGCATAAAATAAACGCAACGAAACATTTTTAGTTGCACAAAATAAACGCCACAGAAAAGCAAAAAGTGACCCAGTAATAGACCTTCAGTAGCGTTTAAAAAACGCAACTACGCTAACTATATGGTAGCGTTTATCAAAACGCAACCAAAAAAACCAGACTTTTAGTTGCGGGACCTCTAGTAGCGTTTATTAAAACGCTACTAAAGACTTTGGTAGCGTTTTTTAAACGCTAAAACGCTACCAAAGGCATTTTTTGTTGTAGTGCTAACACACTCTAGTAGTTCTACCAAAAGGTTGATGAGTTCATGAGGTTGGAAGACGTCTCTCTCACTACACAGATTGTGGCTGGAAGTAATAATGTTGTGGAGGATAAGAAAGGTGATGTTGTTCAGGGCAATTAGAAGGATGCCAGGGGGAGAAAAGGGAAAACGAAGGGAAAGAAAAGAAGAATAACAAGAGACTCCATTTCTTCAGATCCGCAAAGTTGTCTCCTTTAAGCGACATCCCAGATAACATCTTCTTTGGCACCAAGGATGCAGGATATATCTGAAACAACCACCATTGAAAGTAGGAGATAGGGCAGCGAATTCTGGAAGAATTCGTCGCTTCCATAGCCAGCATGGACATAGTACTAATGAATGTCGACATCTAAAGAGCTTGATAGATGAATTGATCAGGCAGAATAAACTGCAACAGTATGTTAAGAAGCCATAAGCAGCAGATCTTTCTCCAGCTCCTCAGGGGAAAAGTGCACCCACCAATCAACCAGGCAAGAGTAACAGAGCTCCATCACAGAATAATGCTAGACCAGTGATCAATACCATATCTGGTGGTCCTCATCCAGCGGGTAGAAGTTGGGGAGAGATGAAGCGTTATACGAATGTTCTAAAGTACACTCTGAGAAAAGAAAGATGCTTGATCCCTAATAATACCGTTCCTACAAAACTGCAGAAAACTTCTCACGACGACATAATGTTTAGGGAGAAAGACTCAGAAGGCGTGGAAGATCCAACCCTTGATCTGATGGTGGTTACGATTGGAATTGGTCCAGCAACAGTCAAAAGAGTGTTGGTTGAGTGCAGTGCTTCTAGCAAAATTCTTTTCCGAAAGACATTAAATTAAATGGATCTTCCGATGACTGATGTGCAAGCTTGTCAAATGAAAATCCAAGGGTTCACGGGCGATCCAAAGCAACCGATTGAAACGATTGACTTGCTTGTGGAGTTAGGAGAAGGAGAAAGGAATGCTGTTTTGAAGCAAACCTTTGTGCTTGTGAATGAAGTTTCAGCTTATAACGAATTCCTGGGAAGGCCCGCTTTGGGGCCAAATCAAAATTGTACTAGCACAATGGTGTTTAACAATTAAGTTCCCCACAAATAAATGTGTCGGTGTGATAAGAGGAGATCAGAATACTGCCAGGGAATGTTACATCACTGAATTGCGAGAAGCCAAGAAGATGGATAAGGGGAAGAATGTGGAGAGCCCACTCCGCATTCGTGAACCCATGTTATAGCAGCTAAAGCATGACCCCTACACTGGTGAGCATAGTGGGGCTAAAAAAGAAATGAATCCTCAAAGAAACAGTGCAGGGGATAATCGAGCAGCGCCCGAGGAGATCACGATACCTATAGCAGTTCATCCAAATGTTCCTAATCAAGTCTTAAATATCGGGTCTCAGTTGGGACAAAAATTGCAAAAGGAATTGATTGCTTTTCTGAAGGCTAATTTGCATGTGTTTGCTTGGAGTCATGCCGACATGTGTGGCATATCCCCGGAAGTATCTGCTGATGCACTAAATATAGGCTCCTATGTCGTGCCTGTAAAGCAAAGGAAGAGAATCTACGGCCCAGAAAGATCAATGGCCCTGATAGAAGAAGTGGGTAGATTGATGGAAAACTGTTTCATAAGAGAATCTTTGTATCCAGATTGGGTATCCAATCAAGTCCTGGTGAAGTAGTCAAATGGAAAATGGCGCGTATGCATAGATTATTCAGATCTCTATAAGGCGTGCCCTAAGGATAGCTTTCCGTTGCCTAGAACTGATGAGTTGGTGAATTCGACAGCAGGGCACGAGTTGTTATCATTTATGGATGCTTATTCAGGATACAATCAAATAATGATGTATGAGCCAGACTAGGAGAATACAAACTTTATCACGGATATAGGATTGTATTGCTACAAAGTCATGCCATTTGGATTGAACAAAGCACGGGCAACTTATCAACGACTTGTTAACGTAATGTTCAAGTCGCAAATTGGCAAGACCATGAAATTTTATGTCGATGATATGCTTCTTAAATTGAAGGAGTCAAACGATCACATGGAGTATTTAGCTGAAATGTTCAGTATTTTGAGAAAGTACGACATGATGCTGAATCCACTCAAATGTTCATTAGAGTCACATCCGGGAAGTTCCTAGGATTCATGGTGAATACCAGGGGCATTGAAGCTAATCCAACCCAGATCTTGGCGTTAAGAGAAGTACAGGCTCCTAGAACCAAGAGAGCTCCAAAGTCTAAATGGGAAGATTGCTGCATTGAGTCGCTTCATCTTGAGAGCAACTGATAGGTGTATTCTATTTTTCGATGCACTTAAAAAGGGAGTGGACTTCGAATTTCCAAACGCCCTTCGATGAAATAATCAAACACATGGAAACACCCTCAGTGCTCTTTTAGCCCAAAGATGCAGAAGATTTATTTCTATATTTAGCGGTTTCATCCCATGCTTTGAGTGCAACCTTCGTACCGGAGGATTCAAACATTCGGTGGACTGTGTATTACATCATCAAAAGGTTGTCCAGGGCTGAGTTTAATTATCTGACGCTGGAGAAACTTGCATATTGCTTGCTCGTAGACTCAAAGAAGCTTAGACCATATTTTCAAGCCCATGCTATTAAAGTACTTACAGATCAACCACTAAAGCAGGTTTTGCTTCTCCCTGAAACTTCAGGTCGGTTGTTGAAGTGAAACATTGAGCTTAGCTAGTACGATATCACATACTACCCTTGAAGAGCGATTAAGCGATAAGCCTTAACAAATTTCATTGCAGAATTCCCAGATAGAGATACTAAAGAGGAAGAGCCTTTATAAGTGGTTGTTCAGTGGAAATTGTTTATCGATGGAGCTATGAATGAATATTGTTCAGAGGCATGAGTGGTTCTAAAAACTCCCGAAGGACGTTCAGTGTGTTACACATTAAGATTGGAATTTCCGTCAACAAACAATGAAGCGGAATATGAAGCATTGATCGCTTGGCTTAAAATAGCCAAAGAATTGGTGGTGTATCAGGTACGAAGAGAGTTTCAATCCAAAAGAGGAAATCTGCTTGCTAATCTGTCGAAAGCTTGGGAACTCCTGAACAACTTTGACTATTACAACATAGCTCATATCCCCAGAGAAGAGAACATAAAGTTAAACTCACTCGCCAAGTACACCATCATAAGAGATGCTCAATTGTTGGGATTAATGCCCGTGGAAATCCTTTCCAATCCCAACACTGATGACATCGATGTTTATTGGGTCATGGAAACCACCAAAGAGCAGGAATCGCGGATGACAGTGTACCTTCTCAATGGAACTCTTCCAACAGATCCAAAAAAACAAAGAAAGTTACTATGGAAGGCCCCTCTATTTCTCATGCAAGATGGTCGTTTATACATGTGAGGCTTCCCTATGCCTTTTCTTTGATGCATTACCATAGATGAATCCAAGAAAATCTTGGCAGAATTTCTTGGAGGGGAATATGTCGGACATTCCGGCGGTCAAACACTAGCAAAATAGATTCTTCGGTATGGTTACTGGCCTGAGATAAGCCGAAACTCTACAGTGTGTACATGGAAGCGTGATAGGGTCCATAGGTTCACCAAGATTCCGCGAGCCCTATCCACAGAATTAACTCAAATGGTCAGCCCATGGCCGCTTGCTGTTTGGGGAATTGATTTGATCGAAGCGTTACCGACCTCCAATTTTAACATGAAATATGCCATTGTAGTCGTTGACTACTTCACTGAGTGGGCCAAAGCAGAACCGCTTTCCACCATTACTTCGAAGAAAGTTATCAACTTTGTATTGAAGAATATTATTTGTAGGTTTGGTGTACCACGAAAGATAATAACGGACAATGAGAATCAATTCAAGAGTGAGGAATTCAAGAATTTCTGTGCAAAATACAAGATTCAGAAGAGCTTCATAGTTGTGGCCCATCCGCAGGTAAATGGACAAGTGGAGGCAGTAAATAAAATTATCAAGTCAACCATTAAAAAGCGACTGGAGAAAGGTAGAGATGGTTGGGTAGATGACCTGTCGCTTGCACTATGGGAATACCGGACGACTCACAAATTTGCAATAGGCACACACCATTCTCTTTGGCATTTGGCTCCGAAGCAATGATCCACGTATTGGAAGTTCCCACTCATCGAAGAATTAGAAGCTCTTGATCAACTTGAAGAGAAAAAGGACAAAGACGAGCTTCGAATTGCAGCATATCAAAAAAGGATGGCTAGGCACTTCAAACCAAAGTCCAATAGAGGACTTTTGAAGTTGTAGACCTCATTTTAAAACGAATGGTGATTGGCACTGGAGTATTTGGGCCCAATTGGAAAGGACCTTATATCATCAGCCAAAAGCTCTTAGATGGCACATTCAAGTTGAAGACGATTGATGGAGTTCAAATACCCAAAGCATGGAATAGTTACCATTTGTGTCAATACTGTACTTAAAGCATTGTTAAATTCTTGTAAAAAAAAAAAATAGTAATCTTTCTTGCAAATATAAACCACCATGCTTAAGGGAGTATTGTAATTGAACATTTGCAACATCGTCATTAATAAAAGTCTGCATCTGCTTATATCGATGATATATGTGCAAATTTTTGTTAGATAATTCAAAAATTGCTTAAAAGTCGATTTAACGTTGCAGGCTCTCCAAAGAATGCTCTGTTCATGACCGGACGAGACCTGGTGACCCGTACATATCAGTCCGACAAAGACGACCCAAGTGTAGAGTGTCATAAACATCATTTTGCGTACTTGCGAGGATGTAACGCACCGTCCAACAGATCGAAAAAAGGAGTCACCAAGAGTCAAGTGGAAAAAAAGGGGGCTAGCAAGCACAAAAACCAACGACCTCTTCAGGGACACCTAATGAAGTCTCTGACACCTGATTTACTCGGACGGATTGTAGACGAATGTTGGGCTAAACCAAAGACCTCTCCGAGGGCACCCAAACCAAAGACCTCTTCGTGGGCACATAAACCGAAGACCTCTCCAGGAGCACCCGATATGTCGATAAAACGATTTACTCGATATGTCATCAAAGTTGGGCTAGACCCAAGACATCTCCAGGAGCACCTAAACCAAAGACCTCTCTGGAGGAACCCGATAAGTCAATAAAGTCGATTCGCTCGATACGTCGATAAAGTTGTACTAAGCCAAAAACCACTCTGGGGCACCTAATAAGATTGCCAGTTCCTGGTTTACTCGGCCTGATTGCGACGAATGTTGGGCAAAAATATAGTACCTCCCCAAGTGATAGCATAAATATATAAGACTTCCCCATGCGGGGGAGCAAAAATATAAGACCAAAGCGGAGGCACGCAAGACTAAAGACTTCTCTAAAAGAAGGCATTGGATCAGTTAATAAAGCTGAGTTTCCTAATGCATTAGCAAGCTCTGAAGTTCTGAACATGTTGGCAAAGACAAGAAGACTATGCTGACAAAGTTGAAAACTTCTAGTGTGTCAATAAAAATCAAAGAAACTCGGCAAAATTGATTACATCTAGCTTTTGCAGTTCATGATGACATGTGGTATAGGGGTAACACAACCACATTAGATGGAACAATGCTTTGAAAACATGCCACAACCTCATCACAACATTGCAATAACTGAAAAGACATTCACTCAACAAAGAAATGTACACATTGGAAATATATGAGCTAAAGTACAACAAACAAAGAGCAACTTCATTTCATTAAGAAAGCTTTCACAAAGCTCGAAAGCGAGGACTGACACTCGCAAAGAATCCGGTCAAAAGAAATTACAAACAACAATGCTATATAAACCAGAACAAGTGGTCAAAAGTCTCAATCCTTCTTCTTTTTTCCCTTAGATACCCGACCTCAACAAGAGCTTACTAAGTCTGGTCGAAGAAGCGGTGATGGCGGGTTGGCCTGCGTCTTTCTCTTTCTCATCCTCCAATGGAATCTCAAAAGAAGTCGAAGCAAGTGTCTTCTTATGGGAGATACGTTTCTTCCCATGCCTTTTTGACGAAGACTTGTTACCCATGGAAGGGATCTCAGAATGGTCAGTACCATCTCTCTCAAGGCTCTCTGCAACATCTTCTATTCCCTATCTAGATACGATGGTCGGGTCATCTAAATTGTGAAGTGCAGCAATCTTCTCTGATTGTGACCCAGGTTGGGCAGCGGAAGTAGGGGTAGACTCGAAAGCTGAAGAAGAAATGCCAGGAGGAGGGGTAACAACCAAAGTGCTTGTCATCACCAGGATAGAAGGAGTAAAGATGGCCTCAATTCCCGTTACTCCAGGAATGGTAGGAGAAGGCTTCAGAGTTTCCCGGCCTAATTCAAGTGAATAACGAGCAAGGAATTCATTGAACCCATATGGAGTGAAAAAGAAGTCCGACAGGACAGGATTAATGTCGGTTTTACCTGAAATGGGAGGGCTTCTGATTTCTACTTCATAAGCATTCAGTTCGTCATCATCGCCATCATTTCCTGATGAATGTTCCTTAGCAACCTCTTTCCTTTCGCCCGAAGTGGTAGTGGGCTTAGTGGAAGGCACAACAGGAGACTTGGGATCAGTAATGCCGGCAGAAGTAACACCTGGATTAGGGACATGCTCCCTAGAAGATTCGGCTCCGACTGCTAAGGCACGCTCATTCCAAAGCTCCACCTTTCCCTAGGCAAGTGCAACGCGAGATTCATCATCTAGATAGTTTCCTATAAGCTCCTCTTCTGTATAACCGCTATCCTTGAGCCATGCAAGAATTTCCTCCCAAACCACAGCCAGAGTAATCAAATATTTCTCTTCTTGGAAAGATAGGATTCCTCGCCCTATGATGCTGAGAACATAAAACTCAAATAGTGTATAGCTGAATCCAGCCTTAGTCTCAGCACGAGCTTGTTCAGTAGTCACCTTATCTAAAAGAGCTTGATCTCTTTCTCGCTCAATTTATTCCACTTTGGTCTTCAACAAAGAGATCTCCAACCCCTAGGAATTAACCTTTTCCTGCAAATTGGTAGTGTTTTCTCGGTAAGCTTCAACAACTTTCTGCTCCACGGCCAATTTGTCTTCGACATTTTTTCTATGCTAAATGAACATCCTTAAGCTAGTTGTTTAACATATCTTCCCTCTGCTTATGGGAGGAAGTGGCAACAGTAAGCTCCTCCTTAAACCTCTTATTTTCAGCCTCCACCTCCTCATTCTTCTTGGAAAGAGATTTAATGTCAGCATCGTGCGCCTCAAGTGTTTTGTCCCATTCGACCTTGTCATTCTTCGTGGCTAGCATGGCCTCACAATTAAGTTTGTTAACTCTTTGGGATTCTCTAACAAGCTTCTGCCAATTAGTCAGCCCCTCGACATATCCTTCATTGCCTCAAGATTCTTAAGCATTACTTTTAATATATTGGCCTTACGTCCAAGTCATAGCGAACTCCTTTTAAGAACCATTTGGGAAATCATGTAGAGAGCGTAAAAGGTGCTGCCAGGAGAGAGTACGGCGGTCTCTTAATGATTTGATGAATGTCAACAGAAGAGGAAGTAACAACCGAAGCAGTAATTTCCTAAAGGATTATGGAAGTTTGAACAACAAGAATATGATCCTTGTTTGCTCTGGCACGTTTGTGAAAGTCATCCTCACCATGATCCTTTTCCATGTCATCCCCTTCCTTTATCTTCTTTTAGTCATCTTTCTCCCATATGTCCTGTTCACGTCGATCATCATGGGTTTTCCTACTCCGATCATCCCAATTCTGTCAGTCCCGTTCTTCTTGGGCCTTTCTTACCTTCTTTCTTCATTAATCTCTCTATAAGGACGAGATGGAACATAGCGCCGTTGATTATAAGAACCTTTGCATCGATTGAAGTCATCCAGATATAAACGGCTCATGGCTCTACTTGAAACAAAGGAAAATAGAAGTTGAGTGTTAAAAGCAAGAAGATTCACATGAAAGATATTAGAAGCCCTAAGTGTGTGTTGTGTGTGATCTAATGTGCATTAGAGAACCAACCGCTCGTCTTTTTTGGAGTCGAAGCGGCCACAATGGTAGAAATGGATTTTCATGAAGGAGGAGTAAGAGCCAATTCGAAAGACATCTTTGAAACCGATGCAGTAAGCTTGGACATTGCAATATCACTCTTGACAGGTTTGCCTGAGGTTAAAAGAGGTCTCTCAAACCCCCATATATGTTAGAAAATTCATCCTTGGTTGTGGTTGGAAGTGTGGGGTTGGAATCGCTTCTTCCATCATTAGAATCGTCTTTAACTGCAATTTCTTCCTCTTTAACCTCTTCATTAATCCTTATAGGATAATTTCCCACGTGGTGAGTAACTTCTTCCTCCACTGTAATGGAAAGCAGTTTAGGCTAGACAGACGATCCAGCTTCATCAACAGGGCCTGAACACTTCTTTAATACAGCCTCGTCGATAGAAGTTTTTTGTGCAACATCCTCTTTAGAGGCCGGGGCATCTGATGCCTCGGGCGTAGAAGGAGAAGCAGAAGAAATCTATCAGGGAAGAAAGGACCGAGTAGGGTCGAGCAACCTAAATTCACGAAGAAATTCTTCCTTGATCAAATTTTTTTTACTCCTCTCCTTGTCGCTAACAACCTTCATAGTCTCGAGAGTAGATTTACAACCACTGGAGTCTTTGACAGGGGGTGACAGTTCTTTAAAGGAATGGAAAATTCAGTGCATAATAATCGAGATTTAAAAAAAAACTAGAAGGAGAGCTTTGAACAGATGTGCTCACCTCCTTCCATCCAAATTCCATAAAAGCTCTCCGAGCATCGAACAAAGAAGTATTGATTCACAAATCCCAAAGCGCTATCTTGTAAGTGAAGAATAAGCCGATGATTTCGAGCTCCTTCAACAAACATGATGGAAGGGTGTTCCTTTCTCCTCTTGAATACACATAAGTAGCAGATATCCTAAAAAGTAGGCATACAACTAACGGTTCTCATAAAAAGAACACATAACCCCATTAAGATGGCATAATCATTCGGGTGCAGCTGAAAGGAGGCAATTGCTAAGTGCCTAAGACCATCTGTAGAAACGGATTAAAAGGAGTAATGACTCCCCTCATGCACATATGTCTACTAATTGCAACAAAGCCAAAGGGCGAACGATCAGCGAACTCTTCTTTCCCCGGTAATCTCGCGTCAGTCTCTGGAATTCCAAATTGAGCGCATACTTGATTATAAACACGTTGAGTTAGCATTGAGGAGCATCTCTCTGGTGGCGGGTTGCCTAGAGGACGGAGAACAGGAAAAGATTAATCTGCTTCCAACCCTGAAGCTGCAGTCGCTCTAGTCTTATAAACTTGGATAGAAGTTCCAGTTTGAGCAGAAGTAGTCACCTCTTCAGAATGATGGCGAGTTGTCTGTCGAGTATCCATTATACATAAGGAATATCGTTTTTAAATAATTTACAGGTGCGCATTTCCTGAAATTGTGAAGTGTTGTGTAAGATTATATAAGTTTGTAAAAGACGAAGCTTGAAATCTGTAGTCGGCGTGTGTCGATTAGCAGATCTCAAGCATCGTCGCAAAGTAAGACTAGAATGTTGTGTCTATGTAAACAGCGTTCAACAAGCCATAAATGACTGAACAAAACGACTGTGCATAAATATTCCATTCAATTTAGGTCAAGAGGTTCTTCGTACTTTAATTTTATTAAACAAACTAATCTGTCATCAACATGGGCAGTCGACGACAAAATATTCGCCCAAAACAATACAAGTGTTCTTGTTATAGGAGATCAACAAAAAGAGGTCGATTCAATTGTTTTGGTCATTTTTATCATGGATTGCTTCAATAGTTCCAATGGATCACTCGAGAACCAACAATTTATCGTTCGTTTGCAAATCAAAACTGATCGGGCCTAATAGTACACGATCGGAGCAAGCTCAACAGTCGAAAGCTCCAGACCTGACCCAACATTTGATCGGAGCACACAATCCACAAAAGATCACGACCGAATTCTCTCAAAACCGCAAGTTGTGGAAGTTTGTCACTCCAAGCCCTAAGTCGCCTCAGTTCATCAAATTACACAACCTATGAGACTCGCGACCAAATTCTACTATCTCAATTCCTAACTGCCTTAGCTCGGCTCAAAGCATAGATCATCAAAACAAGCAACTGACAAAGAAATTCACATATCATCATCAAACCATGAACAACAGACATACCAAAAACACAAGTCATTACACCAAAAATTCGAAGTACAATTTATCAGAACATGCAATTGACATAGGAATTTGCAACATTACACATTGTTCTAAACCACGGATCACCGAATTCAATCTGAAGCACGATCGATCATGGCATATAATCAACCAAAATCAATTGCTTAACATCCTAGAACCCTAAAATAACCGGTATGCCAAGAAATCGATTCAACAAGAAATCTGAAAAAGGGAAAACACCAACAATAGGTATAGATGGTTAGGGACGAGCAGATGTTAACATCAGAGGTTCACCCAAGTCGACAAAGTCACGATGCCCCAGATCTAAAGAAGATAATAAAAAACACAGTCGAATTGGTCAAACAAATGGTCGTGAGTGGATTCAAGAATGGATTGGGGAACTCTGATGATCGACGATGATGATGCAAGTTGAGCAATAGTGGAGCAGCGGATTCAAGCTAGAGCAATGAACTTAAGGGCTTCGGCCATTAAAAAAATTCTCTAGAAAATAAAAGGTGGAAGGAAATAATGGATCTAAAAGGAAGTATATAACAAGCATTTAGACGGATGCATGCGATCCATCATCTTAAGTCATCCACGGTCCATTCAATAAAGATCTCTTGTGATCCACTAAGAGCCATCGGGACCGTTAACTTCGAATCCTACGTTTTCTTTAATAACATGAACTTCGAGGGACAATTATTAACCCAATCCATAGTTTTTAATCATACATAAAATAGCACACTTGTGTGGATTGGATTATAGTAACAATAATGGAATTATCATAGTATTCAGGCCATGAGACATCTGACGGATCACTATGATTGACATGCATGGATCGGCACAAAACCATGGAACACACATGGATAAAACATTGATTGGGTCATTGGCAATTGTGGATCGGTGGAATAATTTTGATCATGCCAAAATAACATGGATCAAATAGAAGTTATCATGTGGATCGCTAAAAATGATGGATCGGGTCGTTGCGCACAAATGGATCGTGATGCAGGCGCTGGATCTGGAGAAAAGCATTGATCGGTGGATTCGGTGATCGGGTTGAGGCACGCATGATGGATCTCCCGCAAATATGGATCGCACAGCAAATACTTATATGGATTCATGAATCGTGAGTTCCGATATAGCGCCGCATGCATGGATCATGTCATCCGATCGAGTGCCGAATGCATGGATCGTGTGTGATCCTTGAGTATGGATCGCAGGCCATAAGGACTACTAGTTGTAGTGTATAGGTCGTGCACATTCAATGCAACCTCTCGAGCACTTCAATCTCCTCCTATAAATAATAGACCACCTCCCACATTAAAGGGGTTAGATTTTCTCCTACCAAAGCTCTGCCATTATTGATCTCAAGCTTCTTAAGCTCTTCGATTTCCTTTCCTTGCCCTCATCAATACTTTGTTGTTTCTCATACATTTCTTTTAGACTCAAACATTCAGACTATAGTAAAGCATAAGCGCGATCTCTATGCGTTCTACGAACCGCTGGTGTCAGTTGAGTTTTTTGAACCCAAGGAACCATATCCGGTGTTACGGTTTCTCCATAACCATGAAATATACCTCCAGTCTCAAATCCTCTTGTTGCCACATATGCTTGCAGCCTTACTTCTGGTGCTTCAACGCCATTAACATCAACTAGTTCATTTAGCTTTTTTGATATAAGTGCCTACAAAAAAATTCATTAACAAAATAGTTAATATTAGGTTTGTTTCATGGATAATAGTTTGTGAACCAACAGTGGAAAAAAGTTTGTTACATGAAATGTAGTTGATATGTTAAGCAGGTAGGAAGAATCCTAGTGGCACTAAATGGTGCGAGTGATAAATATTTGATAACACTAACTTTTTTGGTACTCTACCAAGAATGAAATCTGAAATTGTAAGAAGTACTACTCTATTGATAAACAATTCATAGCATGAAATAGTATGTAAAAAAGTTGAAACATTAGAAAATGATGTTACCTTGAAGAATTCCAAAATAGATCACCTATATAGCAATCAAAAAATTATTGAATAGTCATCTGCAACCACGGATGGACACTTGGTTGATTTGAGCATTTGAGCAGGTATTAAGTCTTAATGAATTTTTTTTTTTGCAAGGCCGACCGGTTTTTAAGGTGACCGCTAACCTATATTAAAATAATGGAACTGGTACTCTGCACACGTACAGAGTAACATGTCTGGGTTAAAGTGCCTAGTCGCTATCAAAACATCAAAATAGCAAAAATGACAATAATACTGCATACAAAGGAATATCACTAGGTATGTAACATAATTCCGAAGAATCTGAGAGGAGAGACATAACCGCTAAACCATCCATGAACGTAGAGCCAAGACATCAACTATGAAGGAGCCAAAAGATGGATCCTACGGATCATCACCTTCGTCGTAGTAAAAGCCGGTTTAAGGAGTCATGTTGCGCTCAAAGATCCAAAAACGAAGAGCCAGATCATTAGCATTGGAAAGAGCCAAAAGATGATTTCGATCCCATGAAGGATCAATCATAATAATCTCATTGTTCTCTCCAACTTCACCGTCAGTTATCATAATCAGTTTTCCATCATCGGGTGTGAAGAATAAACGATCTTCCTCCTTATCGTCAATAAAAATGAAGAAGACCTCATTAGTGCCACTATGCATTCCAGTAGGGGTATGCACCCAGGCTACTTCCTTCTCACTCCAGGTGATATCAGGATCAGGGGGAACATTAGGTAAAATTGGAGCTGGCGGCTTTTCCACAAGCACTTCATGTACTACCGCATGTGCTATCTTCCTTCCCGTAGGGACCCATACACGTACATGAGGCTTAGGTAAGGGAGATTTATTTAGGAGAGGCAGGTTTGCTTCATGCTGACAAGTATCGGAACGATGACCGAAGGATTTACAGGTTGTGCAGATTTCAGGTTGCCATTTGTACTTCACATCCACATAATGAACTCGTTTTTCTATTCTAACTTTGATTTGTGTTGGCAAAGGTTTATCAGGAGTTATCTCAATCAGGGTTCAAGCATATACTAAGTTTTTTCTAGCAACAGTATTAGCATCAAACCATTTGAGTTTACCTATGTGACACGCAATCCAGTTAAGGCGAAGAAGCGGTTGGAGCAGGGAGGGAATGTTGGTGAACTGCGCCCAAACAAGGATCGAACGAACCTGTTCGCGAACTCTATCAATCGACGCACTCCAAGAAGTCACTATAAATGGTCTTCCATCAATGATAGAAGGAGCGGCTTCCAGTACTCGTAACCTCTCAATAGAAGAGGAGAACTTAAAGTAGTAAAGTCCATTGACATACGTCATTTTCAAAGAGGCACGAATTTGCCAAGCATAACGGCATTCCGCATTCATATCGACAGCAGGAGATTTAGAATCCAAGAAAAATCCAACAAGATGTTCATACCAGAAATTAGCCGCTTCATCGTGAAGTTCCTGAGGAGGGACAAATCCTAATTCAGCTTGAAGTATATCAAATTCCACTGGCACATATTCACCCGCAACGCGAGGTAGAGCATCAAATAAGGCTGACCATTTCTTAGGATTGTTTGAGGTAGGTTTCAGAGTAGCATCAGAGCTTGCATTCGCCGAGTTATTTGCTGCAGGATCTGCTGAATTGTTATTCAGGGTGGTAGAGGAATTCTGTCGAACAGGTTGCAGCCTTTGAATGACTTGAGGAGAAACATTGCTGGAGGAGTGTATGCAATTTCACGATCTACAGTGTTACCCAAAGCAGCAGTTTCAATGTCCAAAGACCGTCCCAAATCGGTACTGAAATCATTGCCCAAGTTCACATTCACAGTTTTATCAAGAACCACAGACAAGTTCAGGCCGGGCGAAGGCCACGAAGTTGAAGCACATTCCAGCAAAGGAGAAATTGGCAACTTACCAAGGGTAGCTGTCTCGGTAGATCCAGCAGCATTAATATCCGATATTAGCTTGTTCAAAGGGTGGCTATCTGGCAGAGAAAAGACAGATCTTGGAGGAGGAGCGTTAGCCGCTAGCTCGTCTTCAGATTCAGAGCTCGTAAGGACAGAGTTTGCTCTTCCAGATCGAGTAATCATGGTTGAGTGTAGACGATGTTTAGGCTTTTTGTTCTTGGCCATTAAATGGAAGGTAGAAGAGCGAGGAGAAAAGAGGAGTTCAAAGAGTGGTGGCGCAAGAAAAGGGGATCTGGAAAGCTAGCCGGGATATTCCCAGCTATGCCAAATGGTGAGAGATATTAACATGATAATCAAAGGTTACATAGCCCTATAATTTGAAAAGGCCAGAGCTTCATTATTAGATGAAGCAAAGACTAATATTTTAAAGAAAACTTAAATTATTGTTAAGGATGCTTGTTACACGGATGTGGTTTCAATCATCTTTGATGGGTGGTATAATGTGAATAAAGAATATTACTAAATGTGTTAGTAATAAATGGTTATGGATAAATGTTTTCAAATACTTCTTCACATTCTAAGCTTATTTATATTTGAGGTTGATATTCCATATGTAAGCAACATATAACAAAAATATAACCATATCAACTATATATGATCCACCCTAAAGGCATTTGAACTACTACCTACGTTGTGTACGATCATAGAATACTATGTTGTGTTATGTTCAATTTTTAGGTATGTTTAAAATACGGAACTAAAGTAATACTCTAACTGATGATTTCTCTCTCCATACAGAAAGTTAATGTCGCCGTAATTAGAATATAATATAGAGCTATAAGTCTTTGGTCAAAACAATACGATTAATGGATAATTGCTGTAGTATTAAACTGATAGGCGCTATCGGACTAAATCAAGTGACTTCGAAGTCTATTTCTAAATTAACTATGAATTTTATAAATAGTGACCATGCTCTAAATGTCCAAGTAAAATGGTATTGACAAAGAGAAAAATGCGCATTGCTTAAGAAAAGATATGTTTCATTTGATATGGAAAGCTACCTAGTGTCTCAGTTTATAGAATTTAGTATGAAGTCGTAAATCTTTAGCTAAAATATAAAGGCTGATCAATAATTGTTATCGGAATAAATCAATCATTATTATTGGAATGAACATTATTATAGAACTTAGTATGAAGTCATAAATCTTTTTGCTCTAATAGTTTTTTTTTTGTTTTAATTTTTTTTATAAACTTTGCGCTGGATTTGGTTTCTGGTTGATTTCCTAACCACATTTATAATTTGGCTTTGCAATTTCCAAACTAAGCACTGGAACCATAAATTAGATGAAAATGATATTTTCATTGTTGAGTTTCGGAGTTCCCTGCGTACCGTATGCGCTTCAACGTGTCTATCGGAATCAACGGTCGAAGTCTCTCATGCCGGCGTCCCGATTGAACATCCCATCGCCTCCCATCAAGCATATAATTTGGCATTGGCAAGCACTTATTGTAACAAAAAGAATCATCATTGTTACATGCCACCAATACCATATATATACCACGATTTTCCTTAATATCTTGCGTGTTGGGAATTTTGTGGTTTGAGACGCTAATGGAGGAGTATAATCTGCCGTACTTCTGACTTCAAGGATTTGCGGAGCAAATTCTTTCAGACAATAGTTCAACCCACCTGGTATAAACGGGTTAACGAACTATTGACTTCAGGATTCAATGAAGCCTTGAAAAGCGTAATCGGATTCAAAATTTGTACGATTTTGATCCGACCAAGAACACTCTGATATTAGATCTCTGATGATGCAATGTAGATTATAGAATATAAGAGGAAGTAGAAGACGGTAATTCTGCAACTGTTTCAGAATTGTAACACTATACAAGTGTTTCAGACAGAACTGTTTTGCAACAGTTTAATGGCGTTGCAGAACTGATGAAGAAGAAATAATAATTCGATGATCTTGAAACAGTTTTCTGGCGTTGTATATGTAGGTGATGAGAGGAGACATCCATTAGCCAAGCGTTGCAACTGTTGAATCGCAACAGTCATTTCTGTTCGATTCTGAACATACGCACCCTTTAAGTTTTGCAACGCTTCTGAAGCGTCGCATCCTTTGGCTTGAAACCAGTCGACCACCAAAATTGTCACCGGTCGACCGTTTTCAAACAGATAACAAAACGGTCGACTGGTGAGTTTTTGGCCTGTCGACTGATTTGTTCCAGCGGCCTAATGGATCACGAGACCCCAAGAGCCCCAAGGCCCAAGGCCCATCTTTTGACATTTTAAATATTATTATCTATGCCAAGTTTATGCCTAAGGCCCGTTGCCTTATAGCTCCTTCTCTTCTTTCTTTTGATATCATGTATCAAGCTTTTACCAATATAGAGACAAACTCCTTTATATTCTACAATGTGGGACTAACCCCTACACCTTATCTTCTTCCATTCTTGCTTCCCTCTTCAAAACAAACCCATACCCAAAGTTAATTTGAAATTATACAACAATCTACCCCAATTTTCAAAATCGGAAAATGAATAAAGTGGACGGCTGAGTCACTAGTGTGACTTCCTACATACCCAAGTGGGATCAAGCCTATGTAGTTCTAAGATCAAGTTTTGCATCATCGTGGAAACAACACATAAATAAAAGTATCTTTTGGATTTGAACTTTTACTTAGTGTAAACCATTCAAAGTTCTATCGAGATTCAATGGTGAACGAATCTTGAACCAAGTATCCCTTAATGATAAATCCGGAACAATCACACATGTTGTATTCCTTAGTTAGAGTGATCTGTATTGCTCAACACGTTAATTGCCATGTGCTTAAATCCTGGTTCATGAGTCTACTTAGAAAGCGGTCTTACTTTCCTAGGAAACGGCCTGATTTCCATACTCATATAGGTAAGTCACTTAAGGTGTTTCTGCGAGACACCTTTTAGGGTTTTTAGACTTATTAAGGATTTTTATCCATCCTCTGTTCATGTAGAATCCAACACTAAACATTATGGGATTTTTGATTTAGTGTTCCATAATCATTTCCATAACTTGCTGGTACCCATTGAACTTTGTCTATCCTTTTCAAGACACAAGTTGAGTTTCTGTTAAGGATGATCAATCTTCATTCACAGACCTTAGTCCCGTTTCTTTTGACTTTATAGAAACTATAGCCTTTGGAAGACTCTTCGTAAGTGGGTCAGCCAAGTTTTTCTTTGTTTCTATGTAGTCAACAGTTATAACTCCACTTTTGAGTAACTGTCTCACCATGTGATGTCTTAGACTTACATGTCTAGACTTTCCATTATATGTTTTATTAGAAACATTATATATCGTTGCTTGATTATCATAGTTAATCAAGACTGCTGGAGATGGCTTCTTCCACAATGGGATTTCTACTAACAAATTTCTAAGCCATTCCGCTTCTTTACATGCGTCTGCTAATGCAATCAATTTTGACAACGTAGTTGAATCAGATATACAGGTCTGCTTCTTGGAAGCCCAAGACACAGCAGCGCCTCCTAATGTAAATATCCATCCAGTCGTAGACTTGGATTTCAATTCTACATTGTTCCAGGTTGCATCACTATATCCCTCAATTACAGCAGGATATCCTTTATAAGATAAACCATAGTTTATGGTTCCCTTTAAATAAGCTAAAACTCTGGAAATAGCTTTCCAGTGTTCAAAACCTGGATTACTCGTAGATCGACACAATACACTTATAGCATGTGCGATATCTGGTCTAGTGCAATGCATAACATACATAAGACTCCCAATAATACTGGAATATTCCAATTGAGAAATGGTATGTCCAGTGTTCTTTTCTAACTTTATACTTGGATCTAAAGGAGTTGGTGCTAGTTTGACATTATAATGATTATACTTCTTTAGGAACTTCTCAATGTAATGAGATTGAGTTAGTAATAACTCCCCCGTTTTTCTAATGATTTTAATTCCTAAAATTACATCAGCCTCTCCCAGATCTTTCATATCAAATTTAGAAGATAGAAACTTCTTAGTTTCATTTACACAGGATATGTTGGAACCAAATATCAGCATGTCATCAACGTATAAACATATTATAACATAACCGTTGTTATCCGATTTGCTATAGATACATTTATCAGCATCATTAACAATGAATCCAAATGACAGTGCAACTTTATCAAACTTCTCATGCCATTGCATGGGAGCTTGCTTCAGCCCATAAAGAGATTTAACTAATTTACAAACTTTCTTTTCTTGGCCTGGGGTTATGAAACCTTCGGGTTGTTCCATGTATATCTCTTCTTCTAAATCTCCATTTAGAAAAGCTGTCTTTACATCCATTTGATGTATGACCAAGTTATGAATTGATGCAAGTGCTATTAAACAGTGTATCGAAGATATGCGAGCCACTGGAGCATATGTATCAAAATAATCTACTCCTTGTCTTTGTTTATATCCCTTAGCAACTAATCTGGCTTTGAACTTATCAATGGATCCATTTGTATTCAACTTTTTCTTGAATATCCATTTACATCCTATAGGTTTAGCACCAGGAGGTAAATCACTTAATACCCAAGTTTGGTTTAACATTATGGAATTTATTTCATCATTGATAGCTTCTTTCCAGAAATTAGAATCTCTAGAACTCATAGCCTCAGAACAAGTTTTGGGATCATCATCGACGTTCATTACATATCTTGTCACATTAAGGACTCTGTCCTTATTGCCTTCTACGAGATATGTTATGAAGTCAGGACCATAGTCCTTCTCTATTCTCGCTCTTTTACTTCTCATGTGTTCAGTACTATTATCTGGTACTGACATGTCCTTGCTTTTTTGAGCAGGAGCATATTCATCATCATTTGTATCATTAGTCTCAGTTGGTTATGGACTAGATGATCTTAATGGATTCTCAACAGTTTGATTTTCAAAAAAATCTACATCTATAGATTCTATGACTTCTAAGGTATCAAGAATCATAAATCTGTAAGTTATACTATTAAGAGAATACCCAATGAAAACACATTTAAAACCTTTATTACCTAACTTTGGTCGTTTAGGGTCTGGTTTTCTAACATAAGCTAAGCAACCCCAAACTTTGAGTCTAGTAAGATTAGGTTTTCTATAAAACCATAATTCATAAGGAGAAATATTATTCTTCTTAAGTGGTACTCTATTTAAAATGTAACATGCAGATAATATAGCATCTCCACGTAAGTTATAAGGTAAATTAGAACTTATGATCATGGCGTTAACCATTTCTACTAAATTTCTATTTTTCCTTTCAGCAACATCATTTTGTTGTGGTGTATAAGGGGCAGTACATTGGTGAATAATACCATTTTGTTTGCAAAACAAAGTAAACTCATTTGAAAAATATTCACCACCACGATCTGAATGTAACACTTTAATTTTGATTCCTAATTGTGTTTCGACTTCTGCTTTGTAAATTTTGAATTTATCAAAGACTTCATCTTTAGATTTCATTAGATATACATAAGCATATCTAGAATAATCATCAACAAATGTTATATAGTATTGGTTACCACCATAGGTGATATGACTTTTCAAGTCACCCACATCATTATATACCAAATCAAGCAAACCAGTTTTCCTTTCAACAGATTTAAAGGATTTTCGATGTATTTTTGCTTGAACACATATTTCACATTTAGAAATGGATTCGAAATCACAATCAGAAATTAATCCTAATTTATGCATATTTCTAAGTGACTTATAATTAACATGTCCTAATCTACCATGCCATAAATTAACAGAGTCAACAATATAAGAAGAAGAATTCTTCATTAGATTCAACTTAATCATGTCGTTACAAGAATATCCCTGTCCAATAAATTTGCTGTTCTTGGACAACACCAATTTATCAGACTCATACACCATCTTGAATCCTCCTTTGTTAAGAAGGTATCCAGAAATCAAATTCTTACACATATCAAGTACATAAAATACATTGACTAAAGTAAGAACTTTCCCAGAGGTGAATGTCAATTCAATAGTGCCTTTTCCCAGAACTTTGCTTGCAACTTTGTTTGCGCCAATTACTTCGCTGGATTCTCCATTATTCTCATCGTAAGTCTTGAACAGATTACAGTCTTTGCAAATATGAATAGTCGCTCCAATATCGAGCCACCAATCATTGTCAATGCCACTAACGGAGTTCGCCTCTTGTACGACAGCCACAAGCTTTTCTTCGACCATATTCACTTTTTGTTGTTTCTTCCGAAGACGACAGTCTCGGGCATAGTGGCCTGGTTTGTGACAACAGAAACAGTCACCCTTTTTCTTATTCTTGGAATTAGTACCTTTCTTTTTGAACTGTGTCTCATTCTTAGGCTTCAACTTATCGTTAATTTCAACATTATTAGCCTTAGATTGATACTCAGTTTGCGGATTATCATCTAGTTTGCGTTTACGAGAATCCTCTTCAATACGAAGATGACGCTGTAAACCGTATAAATCATAATATGTTTTCGCATGCTTTAATTTTTTCTTATAATTATTCCAAGAATTCGGGAGTCTCAAAATAATAACTCCAACAACAAATGATTCAGGGAGATCAATGCCGGCATCCTTAAGTTGATTTACTAACAGCAGTATTTCACTTACTTGTCCAATTATGGACTTGTTAGTGACCATTTTGAAATCCATAAAATTTCACATAAGAAATTTCTTATTACTTGCCTCAGAGATGCGATATTTGCTTTCTAGCGCAGTCCAGAGTGCCTTCGCGGTGTCCAAGGTCCTATGAGCATTGTATATCGGAGTAGACAGTGCATTCAGAATGTGGCCTCTGCATAGAAAATCTTCCTCTTTGAGCTTTACCCTTTTAGCTGTTAGTTCTGCACTATCCTTATCGGTTTCCTCCGGTATTTTCTCCAATCCATCTTCGAAAATATGAAATAATTTGACAGTGATCAGAAAGAATTTCATAGTCTCTTGCCAACAAGTGAAATTCTCTCCATCAAATCGCTCTAACTTCGTCAAATGCTGATTCATCACTTGCAACGCGCTCAAACCTTCCATGGTTGAAATATTGTCTGAAAATTTGTTGGGAATTTTGTGGTTTGAGACGCTAATGGAGGAGTATAATCTGCCGTACTTCTGACTTCAAGGATTTTCGGAGCAAATTCTTTCAGACAATAGTTCAACCCACCAGGTACAAACGGGTTAACGAACTATTGACTTCAGGATTCAATGAAGCCTTGAAACAGCGTAACCAGATTCAAAATTTGTACGATTTTGATCCGACCAAGAACACTCTAATATTAGATCTCTAATGATGCAATGTAGATTATAGAATAGAAGAGGAAGTAGAAGACGGTAATTCTGCAACTGTTTCAGAATTGAAACACTATACAAGTGTTTCAGACAGAACTGTTTTGCAACAGTTTAATGGCATTGCAGAACCGATGAAGAAGAAATAATAATTCGGTGATCTTGAAACGGTTTTCTGGCGTTGTATGTATAGGTGATGAGAGGAGACATCCATTAGCCAAGCGTTGCAACTGTTGAATCGGAACAGTCATTTCTGTTCGATTCTGAACATACGCACCCTTTCAGTTTTGCAACGCTTCTAAAGGTTCGCATCCCTTTGGCTTGAAACCAGTCGTCCGCCAAAATTGTCACAGGTCGACCATTTTCAAACAGAGAACAAAACGGTCGACTGGTGAGTTTTTGGCCTGTCGACTGATTTGTTCCAGCGGCCTAATGGATCACGAGACCCCAAGAGCCCTTAGGCCCAAGGCCCATCTTTTGACATTTTAAATATTATTATCTATGCCAAGTTCATGCCTAAGGCCCATTGCTTTATAGCTCCTTCTCTTCTTTCTTTTGATATCATGTATCAAGCTTTTACCTATATAGAGACAAACTCCTTTATATTCTGCAATGTAGGACTAACCCCTACACCTTATCTTCTTCCATTCTTTCTTCCCTCTTCAAAACAAACCCATACCTAAAGTTAATTTGAAAATTTACAACATTGCGATGTGGGACAATTTGTCTGTTCAATCTACGCACCCATTCCATTCCAATGCGAGCCACACCTAACATTCATAGTGATAAAAGGTAATGCACAAATTGACAGCTCAATGAGAAGAAAAAAAAGTAATACATACGCAAAAACAGAATGCAACACAAATCAACGCAGACTAATTCAACTCGAATAACAAAAATATTTTGGGATGCATTATTCCACCATATAATTCTCTGTCTGGTACGTGCTCGCTGGAACGATGGGTCCTCAAACGAAATATGTTTTTAATAACGAAATTTTGGGTAGCTAGCTTTAGTATTTTAACAGCAGAAAAGGCAGTAGCATTTAGAATCTCCCCCCTCCCTCCCCCGGGCCAAAAAATAAGCTAAACGGATGGCGATTTCCACCCATATAAATTGTTAACGTCTAATCTAATTCCATGATTTGATGTAAGTTGCATCATTTTTATTCTTATCCTTATTAGAAACATAAGTGCAATAAAATTTCTCTTTTGGTTCATTCTAATACATGTTTATTTTTTCAAATGTTTGATGGATGCATCTTTTTTATACAAAAATATGAGCATTTACCGAAGTTTTAAGGTAACAGGTTATCAAAATATATGTAACTTGTATAGGCATGCAAGCTTAGATTATCAACTATTAGAGAATTAGCTTCATGATTTTAAGATAACAGGTTATCAAAATATTTGTATATTCATTGTGAGCAATAAATAAATTGTTTCATTTTTGATAATATGAGTATGGTATTGACGTAAGACACTATTGAGATAGATGTTGTGATATGCGATACTATATATATGTTGGATTGAAGAGGACGAAGATAGCTTCGAGTCGGAGGTGACCGTTCGCAAATCGGAGCTCGTATGGAGGAGATATGAGCAGGAAGGTGCAGTTTTCAGTGGTCTGGAGCGACAGACGTCTGTCATAGGGGATGACAAACGTCTGACTGCAGGGAATTGGTTTCCCGAGAGCTCAGACAGACATCTGACACATGAGGGGCAGACATCTGTGCTGAGTACATTTATCCAATGAATGTCTGGAAGATGACAGACATCTGTCAGGAGGTTCGATAGACGTCTGATCGGGTTTTGGGCAATTTTCGGGCTGAAGATTAGCAAACTAATTTGTGACTAATTCGGGGGCAATTTGGGTAATTGACCGACCTCTATATAAGCTATTTTCTGAAGTGAATTACGATGAGCTTGAAGACTTGATTAGGGATCAAGGGTTTATTCTCAAGGGAGAATTAGGGTTTATAACTTAATTCCAATTCTTCAATTCTATTCTCCTCAAACTCTTTTCTATATTGAAATATAGTGATTATTGGATCAATCTCTTGTATGTCTTTCATCGTGGTAATAAAATACTCTCTCCAAAGTGGATGTACACTAACAAGATGTTAGTGGAACCACTATAAATCCTTGTGTGATTTATTTTTGCTACTTTGTCATTATTTCT
Organism: Allium sativum; assembly: GCA_030737875.1. NCBI lineage: Eukaryota > Viridiplantae > Streptophyta > Magnoliopsida > Asparagales > Amaryllidaceae > Allium > Allium sativum. The sequence continues at coordinate 45,377,248 of CM060913.1, forward strand.
TGCTTGTGATTGAGATTTGGATTGTTCGTGATTGGTTGATCTTTATTTGTGACTAGAGTTATTGCTTTGGTTGTTTTTGCAAGTCTAACAACGATCTAGTCTTCCGCTAGCGCATGGTCTTGAATCGGATTAATCACAACGGATACAACAGTTGGTATCAGAGCTGTTTTGGTGCTTGTTAGGTGTTTGTGAAAATGCCGGAGACGGATAGTAGCTCGGTAAGTCATTCAATCGAAAGTCTGAATAGTGTGGCGCCTTATGTACGGGGTTCGTATGCGGCGTCGGGTTCTCAATTGGTTATTGACAAGTGGAATGGTGATACTGACTTTGAGAAGTGGCAATGGAAAATGAAAGCGGTTCTTAGGCGGAATCGGGTGCATCGAGTAGTATTTGATACTCACTTATTGCCAAGTGATATCTCGGATGTTGAGAGAGAGGAGATGGAGGAATGGGCTTACACTACTCTTCAACTTGCTATGGGGGAGAATGTGATCTCCGAAATTAGTAGTGAGACTACCGCTAAAGGTATTTGGGACAAGTTGGAAGAACTTTATATGAAGAAGTCGCTCACTAACCGTTTGATCTTGTTGCGAACGTTTTTCACCTTCAAGATGAAGGAGGGTAATTCGCTTAAGGCAAATTTGAATGCCTTTGATGACTTGCTCATGAAGATGAAGGCCGTTGATTTAAAGATTGAGGAAGAACAAAAGGCGATGATATTATTGTGTTCGTTGTCGGACCGTTATACGGGTTTCTCAAATAGTTTGATCTATGGCCGAGATACCTTGACTCTAGATGATGTCAAGACCGGTCTTCTTAGTGAGGAGTTGAGAGATCAAATGAAGGAGATGGTGAGGGTAGTAGTGGAGCTAGTAGTAGTCACGGGTTGTTTGTGGAGAAATAAAAGAATGTGAAGAAAGGAAACCGGGGGCGTTCTAAATCAAGAAAACCCGGTGGAAGAGGTAAATCGAAAGAGAGAAATAGCAAGTGCTTTATTTGTAAGAAACCGGGACATTGGAAAATGAATGTCCAGACAAAGATAAGAAGGAAGTAGCGTCTTCATCCGTGTCGGTGGAGAGTAGGGATGGTGAGATAGATGAGAACGTGTTGACGGCGGTAGCAACGGGTGTTTTGGGTAACGAGTGGGTACTCGATTCGGGTGCGTCGTATCATATGACGCCAAATAGAAATTGTTTTTCATCCTTTGGGGTCAAAGAGGGAAACGCAATTGCTATGGGAAATGGTGCTATTTGCAAGTCGATGGGTAGTGGCTCCGCGCAAATAAGGATGTTTGATGGAGTTGTTAGCACGCTCACCAATGTTGGCTATGTTCCAGGACTTAGGAAGTCGTTTATATCTTTGGGGCAACTGGTTCTCTAGGATGTAAGATCACTATCGAGAAGGATTGCTTGAGGGTTTCGAAGGGGGCACTTGTGGTTATGAAATGTGCTAGGACTCATGGTATATATTTGCTTCAAAGTGTGACCGTAGGAGGTGAGACTTGTGTGGGTATTGTAATGACCCGCATTCTACGCATTATAGGATCATAGAATATTTCTTTCTTTAACATACGAAGTCGTATGGTCATGCAACTTTGGGAGACGACTATTGGGGACATTTCCCATGTTCATGATTTTTTCCGATTTTAAATGGCCGTTTTGCCCCTAGCTGATCTTGTTTTGGCCATAACTTTTGATTGGGAAGGAGTTTTGACCTGAAACCACTTCCATTGGCTTCGGATGATGGTTTACCTTTCCGTAGAGTGGTCACAAGTGAAAAACGGACTTACCGGTTGGGAGATATGGATGAAATAAGGTTTGGGAAGTGAAAAGCTACTTAACCGGGCCAAATAGGGTGATTAGTGAATGGACCCATAACCCATTTCAGGAATAGGGTTATGGGGAGGCTGAAATGAGTTAGCTTTTCATTCTATTTCAGTTTTCTAGCCGCCACTTACCTCTTAAAAACCCTAACAATGGCCTCCAACCTCTAAAACACTTCTAAATCACTTTCTAACCAAGGATTAGGCTTAACAACATCAAATCAAGGCGAATTAGCGCAAGAATCGAGGTAGAGCTGTTGTGTTGCATTGGTATTCGCGCCCAAACAATAGAGTTTCAGTTCTAAAGGTTTTATTTATGGCCAAGGTGAGTGATTTGCATAGTTCCTCGCTAATTATGGCTAATTAAGGGTAATTAGTGTTGATTAGCGAATTTATACACTAATAAATTCTGGAAAAATATTTATAAATTCTTAAATGATGTTTTAGATCTCTGTTAGAAACTTGGGTTAATTTGGTTAAGTTTTGATAACCCTATCATTAACTATGTTAGAACATGCTTAAGGGAAAATATGAGATTTTGGGTATGTTTGATCCATTTTACATGCTATGATTGTTGTTTTGCTGTTTGTGGACGATTATACATGTTGCTATGACTGTATGGTATGCTTTGTGATTGCCTAGAAGTGTTAGATTGGTCGAAAACGCCATCAAATGGCGTAAAACAGCCACCGGAAAAGTTGCAGGAAAATGTGCAGGGTTTCGGATCGGATCGGATGGTGGACTGGGCAGAGAAACCGAACCGGATCGGAACTTCGCACTAAAGGAGACTTGGCGAGAAGGAAGGCCATTTGCTTAGAGTTGGAGTTGGGCAGAGGATCGGATCGGAGGGACAAAAAGGGGATCGGGTCGGAGCTAAGGCGTGGGATCGGATCGGCTACCGAACCGAACCGGAGCTGGCATCTTCTGAGGCGTGCAAACGAAAGAGACAACGGGGAAGGTGGGATCTGATCGGAACTTGACACTATAAGGAGGACCTTGGCACTTTACCACCGGACTGGACCGAGCCACAGGTGAGAAGCTGAACCGAACCGCATGGAGGAGATGAACCCGAACCGAACCAAGCATGGGTGACCGAACTGAACCGAGCGTGTACTTCTATTTCTACATGACGACTCTTCTGAAGGCCAACTCCAATTCGACCAACACCCGAGATGCAAAGGAAGTCCAAATAGGAAGTAGAGCTCAGGATCCAGTTGAGAACTAACGAGTTAACTTCATGAGTTGGGCTTTGTTGCGGGACGTGTGCTAAGAGGTTGTCGATGTCTGTAACTTTGTATCACTATGTGTAGGGAGTACGTGAACGGAATCAGGGCCACAGTGGCCTAGGTACGACTAAAGAGCTATAGACTAATGAGGTGGGTCATTTGTAAAGATTTGGTCATGACGCTATGAGGTAAGCTTGGTAGTAGCAGTAGTTGTACAAGTCGAACTCCATCACTACTTCGATGGGTCTAGTGATTGACAATGGTGGACATCGTATGCTTTACGCACCGAGCGAGAGATGTGAGGATGGTTGCTATGTTTGATTTGTTTGCCATCATTATGACATGTACACCGTCACCCCCGTATTCTTTACACCATATGTTAGTGGCAACTTAGAGTGTTGTACGGTATGTAGTGCTAAATCTTTGGTTGCAGGTCCAGGTTCAGGTATAGTTTAGTATACCTGTTATTGTTCTGTTTAGCTGCTTATCGCTCATACTAGACTTTTTGTCTGACCCAGAGTTTTATGTCTCTTCTTATTACTCTGGGTGCTCTCATGAGCAGACTAGAGACATGTTAGCTGGTGATGCACGAGTAGCCGTACCGGAGACGAGCAGGAGGCTTCCACGAATGATACATATATATATATATATTCTCCCTGTATCGTTGTTGGTCACTACTTTGGGCATTAGTAGTGCACTCTTCCTTTCTTTTGGTTAGAGTTCGAAAAGTTGTAATAAGATGTATTTAGACTTCCGCTACTCTGATGTTGATGTTGGTTTTAGTTACCAGCTTATGCACTGTCTCGCCTGTTTTATGTCAAGTACATTATTATTATATTTTGTTCCATGCGCTGTGAGACATTCTACAGGTTTTCGATTAGTTCATTCTCTTCTTTCCTTTCTTTGGTGACCTTTCTGTGCCAGTTGGGCATGTGTACAACGCACTTTCGGAGGAAATGCCGGCTGGTGCGGGGCGGGCCGTCACACTTGGTATCAAAGCTCTAGGTTGCGTAGTTAACCTAGGGAAGTCATTAGGGAGAGATAGTATACGTATATGAGAGCGCGTATTTGTGATTATTTTGGTTTTCAAAAGCTATATATATATACTATTAGTATAGCTAAGGATGAAGTCGCACTGCACTAGCACCACTATGGAGAGGGTTAATCGTTTTCTCTTTACAGATTGAACGATGAACCGATACGCAAGAGGTGCTGGTAGAGGAGCCAATAATGGGAATGCTGCTAACATGAGGACGATGTTTATTGACCTCATGAGAGAGATGCTTAGGGATGTGCAGAGGGCAGCTCCCAATAATGGTAATGGTGGTGGTCCAATAGTGCAGGCGCCTAGGGCCGATTTCGCCAAGTTGAATAAGGATTACACTAGTCTTGGTGGGAAGTCGTTCCACGGAATGGAGTCGGCTATGGATGTTCAGGATTGGTTGGATAGCTGCGAGCGTATCTTCAAAGACTTGGGTATCGAGGATGCGGTGAAGAGAAGGCAAGCATCCCGTCAGCTGCAAGGACGTGCAATGAATTGGTGAAATGCTATAAAGGAAGCTACTCCTGAGGATCAGATTACTTGGGAGCAGTTTAAGGCTCACTTTAGCGATAAGTTCATTCCAGCTGCTCAGAAGTCAGTGCTGTTTAAGAAATTCTTGAAGCTCAAGCAGAATGGCAGAGCTGTCTCGGAGTATATTGCAGAATTCGATACTTTATCGAAGTATGGACTATCTCTTATTGATACCGCTGAGAAGAAGAATGAGAAGTTCACAACTGGCTTGGATGGATACTTGGGGGAAAGGCTTATTAACCACATCGATGAGACGTTTGAATCGATTGTGGGGAAAACATTGAGGTCCGAGAGTCTTTACCCTAAGTCGAAGACTGAGGTTGCATCTGCAGAGGAACCAAAACCACAAGCAAGTGGTGGAGACAAGAGTGGTCCTCAGAATAAGAGGAAGCAGAACCAGAATAAGGATGGCTAGAAAAAGAATAAGAAAGATGTTGAGTGCTTCAGCTGTGGTAAGAAGGGCCATTATGCTAGTAATTGTCGGGCCAAGCCAGCGGATAGGAAGTGCTTCAACTATGGCCAAGTGGGACATCACAAGGACAAGTGTCCGCAACCCCCTAAAGAAAATCAGATAGTGAAAGCATATGCCCTTAATGCTATTCCTTCTACGTCGAATGCCCCAACTGCGGCGGAGAAGGGAAAGAATGTCGTTATTCAAGGTATGTTTTCTGTTTATGATGTTCCTGTTAGAGTTTTTTTGATACCGGCGCTTCTAGTTGTTTCATATCTAGTGACTTGGTAGATAGGTTGGGATTGGAGCCCGAGATTGTCGATAGGCCTTTAGTAGTGACAAACCCGATTGGTGGTTCAACTAACCTTAGCATGATTTGTTGTAATGTGGTCTTATCGAGTCATGGATGCATGTTTAGTTGTGATTGCTTTGTTTTGGGCTTTGCTGGGTTTGGCATTATTTTGGGAGTTAATTGGCTCCAAAGGTACGGGGTGGCGATAGACTGTGAGGGCTTTTTGGTGACAGCTAGAGCGGATGATGGGCGGAGGGTAGTGTTTGGTGGTATACCCGGTGATGGGGTAATGGCTAGTTTTGTAAATTCCCTCGACATCCCGCATAGTGAGTTGTTAGGGTTGCCCGTGGTTGGCCAGTATCCAGACGTCTTCGAGGAAGTGACCGGGCTTCACCACATCGAGAGATTGAGTTCCGTATTGATTTAGTGAAAGATGTCAGACCTATAGTGATGTCACTTCGTCGTATGGCACCAAGGGAGCAGCAAGAGCTCGGGGTGCAAGTCAGCGATCTTTTGAAGAAGGGATTTATCAGAAGGAGTGTTTCTGAATGGGGAGCACCAGTTGCGTTCGCTACCAAGGCGGATGGTTCCCTTCGTTTGTGTGTAGACTACCGCGAGTTGAATAAAGTGACGAGGAAGAATAAGTATCCTGTACCACGGATAGATGATTTGTTTGATCAGTTGTGTGGCGCAAGAGTATTCTCTCAGTTGGATCTTGCGACAGGTTTTCATCAGCTTAGAGTGGAAGCTGAGAGTATAACTAAAATGGCATTTCGGACGCCGTCTAGATTTTATGAGTGGTAGGTCATGCCATTCGGGCAGACCAATGCCCCAACATACTTTATGGATCTTATGAATAGGGTATTTAGAGATCAGTTGAATAAGTTTGTCCTTGTGTTCGTGGATGATATTTTGGTCTATTTGAGGACAGAGGAAGAACACAAGGAACATTTGAGGATAGTGATGGAGGTGTTGAGAAAACACCAGTTGAAAGAAAAATTCTCTAAGTGTCACTTCTGGAGGAGGGAAGTGAGATTCTTGGGCCATGTTGTTTCAGAGAATGGTACTGCCGTGGACCTTGTGAAGGTGGCTACAGTACAAGATTGGTCTACGCCCAAGAATGCAACGGACATAAGAAGTTTCTTGGGATTAGCCGGATATTATCGTAAGTTTATCCAAGACTTCTCCAAGATAGCAGCACCGTTGACTCAGTTGACTAAGAAGAATCAAGCCTTCGTCTGGGACGAAAGGTGCGAGAATGCATTCAAGAGTCTAAAGGAAAAGTTGACACGTGCAACAGTGTTAGTCATTCCTAAGGGGAATGAAGAGATTACGGTATACACGGATGCATGTGGTACCGGACTAGGTGTTGTATTGATGCAAGGAGGTAGGGTTGTAGCTTATGAAAGTCGGCAACTGAAACCGCATGAGAAAAGATACCCTACCCATGATTTGGAATTGGCAGCGATCGTGTCTGCATTGAAGATGTGGAGACATTATCTTTTGGGAGAAAGATTCGAGTTGTTTACCGATCATAAATCATTAAAGTATCTCTTTTCTCAGAAAGATCTAAATCTCTTGCAGCAAAGATCGTTAGAATTCTTAGCTTCCTATGATTTTGACATCGCATATACACTAGGAAAGGGTAATGCGGTGGTTGATGCATTGAGTAGAAGACATTCCAGTTTAGGGGTTATGTTTCTAGAATGGAAGCAACTGGAGTACATCGCTGGGTATGATTTCAGACCAAAGTGCGAATTGGATCCAGAAATGTTAGCAAGTTTGATGATCAGACCCACTTTGATTGAGCGTATTGGTTCCAGTCAGAGAACGATCCTAACCTATTGGAAATCATCTCAAAGTTAAAGATGGGAATTGATGGAGAGATGAATAGGTATGGGCTTAATCGAGATGGATGGCTTAGAAAGAACGGAAGACTACTTGTACCCAATGTCAATGGATTGAGAGATGAAGTGCTTAGAGAATGTCATCACTCAAAACTAACTATACACCCCAGTGGTAACAAGATGTACCGAGACATGAAGCAGACCTACTACTGGGAAGGGATGAAAAGAGACATTGGGAAGTTTATATCCAAATGCATGAATTGCCAACTAGTTAAAGCTGAGCAAAAGAAGCCTAGTGGGTTGCTACAACCATTAGAAATTCCAGAATGGAAATGGGAACAAGTGTCAATGGATTTCATTGATGGGTTACCAAGGACTAGGTCAGGCCATGATATCATTTGGGTAATTGTGGACCGATTGACCAAAAGTGCAAGATTTATGCCCATCAAGTCGAATAGAATGGCAGCTAAGTTAGTTGAACTATATGTAAAGTGGGCAGTGAGATTTCATGGAATACCCAAAGGCATTGTGAGTGACCGAGATCCATTGTTCACTAGTGAATTTTGGAAGAGCTTACAAGAGGCGTTAGGATCAGAATTACATCTCAGTACCGCATATCATCCTCAAACTGACGGACAGACAGAGAGGGTGAATCGAGTGTTAGAAGACCTCTTGAGAGCTTGCGTATTAGATTTTGGTGGATCATGGGAAGACCATTTGCATCTAGTAGAGTTTGCATATAATAAAATTTATCAATCCAGTATTGGTATAGCTCCGTTTGAAGCTTTATACGGAAGACCGTGCAACTCGCCGTCGTGTTGGGTAGAAACTGGTGAGAAGTTTGTGCTTGGAACCGATGTGATAAGAGAAACTTCAGCTAAGATTAAGATTATCCAACAGCGAATGAAGGCTGCCCAAGATAGGCAGAAGAGTTATGCCGATAAGAGGAGAAGAGAATTAAAGTTCTCCATTGGCGACTTGGTGTTTGTCAAGATATCTCCGTTGAAGAGCGTGATACGATTTGGTAGGAGAGGCAAGTTAGCACCAAGATTTGTTGGTCCATTCCCAGTTCTTGAGTAAATTGGGGATTTGGCATACAAAGTTGAATTACTAGAGAAGATGGCAGGAGTTCACAACGTATTTCATGTTTTCCAGTTAAGAAAGTACATACACGACCCAAATGTGACTATTTCACCTGATCAGTTGGATGACATCGAAGTTGGACCCGAGGCGGTTGGGAACAGCAAGCCTATGCGTATTGTTGGGAACGATACGAAGCAACTTCGAAGGAAAGCAGTGAAGTTAGTCAAAGTTCAGTGGGGCGAGAATGAGAATGACTGTACTTGGGAGACATAGGAGAGCATTAGGGAGACGTATCCAGAACTCTTCGCCTGGTAAGATTTTAACTTCGATTTAGTTTTTCTGCATGCTAGGATAGGCTTGTTCTGTTTGTTTTGCATGATTGACTATTGTATATGGTTGGTAGGCATGCGGGATCCTTTGTATGTTTTGGGTTAAGGAATTTCGGGGACGAAATTTCTTGAGGGGGCGAGAGTGTAACGACCCACATTCTATGCATCATAGGATCGTAGAATATTTATTTCTTTCACATACGAAGTCGTATGGTCATGCAACTTTGGGAGACGACTATTGGGGTCATTTCCCATGTTCATGATTTTTACCGATTTTTAAATGACCATTTTTCCCCTAGCTGGTCTTGTTTTGGCCATAACTTTTGATTGGGAAGGAGTTTTCAACTGAAACCACTTTCATTGGCTTCGGATGATGGTTTACTTTTCCATAGAGTGGTCACATGAGAAAAACGGACTTAATGTTTGGGAGATATAGCTGAAATAAGGTTTGGGAGGTGAAAAACTGCTTAACCGGGCCAAATAGGGTGATTAGTGAATGGGCCCATAACCCATTTCGGGATCAGGGTTATGGGGAGGCTGAAATAAGTTAGGTTTTCATTCTATTTCGGTTTTCTAGCCGCCACTTACCTCTTAGAAACCCTAACAATGGCCTCCAACCTCTAAAACACCTCCAAATCACTTTCTAACCAAGGATTAGGCTTAGTAACATCAAATCAAGGCGGATTAGCACAAGAATCGAGGTAGAGCTGCTGTGTTTCATTGGTATTCGCACCCAAACTGTAGAGTTTCAGTTCTAAAGGTTTTATTTGTGGCCAAGGTGAGTGATTTGCAAAGTTCCTCACTAATTATGGTTAATTAAGGGTAATTAGTGTTGATTAGCGAATTTATACACTAATAAATTATGGAAAAATATTTATAAATTCTTAAATGATATTTTAGACCTCTGTTAGAAACTTGGGTTAATTTGGTTAAGTTTTGATAACCCTATCATTAAATATGCTAGAGCTAAGGGAAAATATGAGATTTTGGGTATGTTTGATCCATTTTACATGCTATGATTGTTGTTTTGCTGTTTGTGGATGATTATACATGTTGCTATGGCTGTATGGTATGCTTTGTGATTGCCTAGAAGTGTTAGATTGGTCGAAAACGCCGTCGAATGGCGTAAAGCAGCCGTTGGAAAAGTTGCAGGAAAATGTGCAGAGTTTCGGATCGGATCGGGATAGGAGGCTCAGATCGGATGGTGGACTGGGCAGAGAAACCGAACCAGATCGGAACTTCGCACTAAAGGAGACTTAGCGAGAAGGAAGGTCATTTGCTTAGAGTTGGAGTTGGGCAGAGGATCGGATCGGAGGGAAAAAAAGGGGACCGGATCGGAGCTAAGGCATGGGATCAGATCGGCTACCGAACTGAACCGGAGCTGGCATCTTCTGAAGCGTGCAAACGAAAGAGACAACATGGAAGGTTGGATCGGATTGGAACTTGACACTATAAGGAGGACCTTAGCACTTTACCACCGGACCGGACCGAGCCACAGGTGAGAAGCTGAACCGAACCGCATAGAGGAGATGAACCCGAACCGAGCATGGGTGACCGAACCGAACCGAGCGTGTACTTCTATTTCTACATGACGACTCTTCTGAAGGCCAACTCCAATTCGACCAAAACCCAAGATGCAAAGGAAGTCCAAATAGGAAGTAGAGCTCAGGATCCAGTTGGGAACCAACGAGTTAACTTCATGAGTTGGGCTTTGCTGCGGGACGTGTGCTAAGGGGTTGTCGATGTCTGTAACTTTGAATCACTATGTGTAGGGAGTACATGAACGGACTCAGGGCCACAGTGGCCTAGGTACGACTAAAGAGCTATAGACCAATGAGGTGGGTCATTTGTAAAGATTTGGTCATGACTCCATGAGGTAAGCTTGGTAGTAGCAGTAGTTGTACAAGTCGAACTCCGTCACTACTTCGATGGGTCTTGTGGTTGACAGTGGTGGACATCGTATGCTTTACGCACCGAGTGAGAGATGTGAGGATGGTTGCTATGTTTGATTTGTTTTCCATCATTATGACATGTACACCCCCACTTCCGTATTCTTTACACCATATGTTAGTGGCAACTTAGAGTGTTGTACGGTATGTAGTGCTAACTCTTTGGTTGCAGGTCCAGGTTCAGGTATGGTTTAATATACATGTTATTGTTCTGTTTAGCTGCTTATCGCTCATACCAGACTTTTTGTTTGACCCAAAGTTTTATGTCTCTTCTTATTACTCTGGGTGCTCTCACAAGAAGACCAGAGACAGGTTAGCTGGTGATGCACGTGTAGCCGTACCGGAGATGAGCAGGAGGCTTCCATGTATGATACATATATAGATATTCTCCCTGTGTCGCTGCTGGTCACTACTTTGGGCATTAGTAGTGCACTCTTCCTTTCTTTTGGTTAGAGACAGTAATTTGAAAAGTTGTAATAAGCTGTATTTAGACTTCCGCTACTCTGATGTTGATGTTGATTTTAGTTATCAGCTTATGCACTGTCTCTCCTGTTTTATGTCAAGTACATTATTATTATATTTATGCGTTGTGAGACATTCTACAGGTTTTTGATTAGTTCATTCTCTTCTTTCCTTTCTTTGGCGACCGTTCTGTGCTAGTTGGGCATGTGTACAGCGCACTTTCGGAGGAAATGACGGCTGGTGCGGGGCGGGCCGTCACACTATTGATAGTTCTCGTGACTTGGATGCGACACGGTTCTGCCATTTGAGATTGGGTCATGCCTTGGAGAGGAGTTTGGATATTCTTCGAAAGCCTGAGATGATCGAGGGTGAGAGTTTCAACAAACTAGAGTTTTGCGAGGAATGTGTCATGGGGAAGCAAATAAGGGTATGATTCGATGAAGGCAAGCATGACTCAAAGGAGGTTCTTGAGTATGTTCATTTGGATGTTTGGGGACTGGCACCGGTTGCTTCTTTGGAAGGAGCAAGGTATTATATTTCTTTCCTTGTTGATTTTTCTCGAAAGGTATAAGCGTATGTAATGGGGGCCAAGTCGGAGGCATTTGCTAAGTTCAAAGTGTGGAAGGCTATTATTGAGAATGAGAGTGGTAAGACTTTGAAGGTATTAAGGACCGACAATGGCGGTGAATATGTCTCGCGTGAATTCTTGGAGTATTGTAAGCATCACGGAATTCAGAGACATTTTACTACACCGGTAGATCCGCAATCTAATGGAGTAGCGGAGAGAATGAACCGAACTCTACTTGATAAAGCTCGATGCTTGAGATTGACATTGGGTTTGTCTAAGGGATTTTGGGCCGAAGCTTTGTCAACCGCGGTGCATATTGTAAATAGAATTCCGTGCTCAGCCATCGGTAACAAAATTCCGAAGGAAGTGTGGAAAGGGAAGAGTGTTGACTTGAGATATCTTCATGTGTTTGGTATCCCGGTTTATGTGCATGATCCGGGGAATGATAAGCTTGGAGCTAGAGCATTCAAAAGGGTCTTGCTTGGTTTCACGGATGGCGTGAAAGTTTATCGGATTTGGAATCCGGAAACGAAGAAGGTTGTTAATTCTCGTCATGTCACTTATGATGAGTCGGCTTTATTCAAGGTGAATGAGAGCTCATCGGACGTTCCGGAATTGGTTCATGGTGAATCAAAGGAGAAGGAAGTCATTCCCACATTCCATCCAAGTGGTAGTAGAGTTGAACAAGCTCGTGGGGTTGAAGCGGTTGATGAAACATCACATAATCCACATGGTTCCTCTAGTGATGATGTACATGATACTAGAGAAGTTTCGACTCAAGGTGGAACCGAAAGGGGTTTGGGTGATAGTATTGCTACTCGGGTTGGTCGACGTGCAATAAGGCCTCCCGAAAGATATGGTGATTGGAACTACCTTAGTATTTGTGATTATTTGGACTATGCTCTCAATGTAGACCAAGATGAGCCAATGGGCCTTGATGACGTCATGGAGTCGAGAGAGAGCTCGAAGTGGATTTGCGCCATGGAGGAAGAGATGCAATCGCTTATGAAGAACCAAACTTGGGAGTTGGTCCCACTTCCTCAAGGAAACCGTGCTATAGGGTGCAAATGGATTCACAAGGTGAAGGATGATGGAAGGTACAAAGCAAGGTTAGTGGCAAAGGGGTTCTCACAAAGGAAAGGAAAGGAGTATGATGAAATTTTTGCACCGGTGGTTCGTCATACATCTATCCGGGTTTTACTAGCCAAAGTTGCTATCCATGACTTGGAGTTGGAGCAACTTGATGTGATAACCGCCTTCTTGCATGGAGACTTGGATGAAGACATCCACATGGAGCAACCGGAAGGGTTTGTTGTAGATGGTAAGTCTAAATTGGATTGCAAGTTGAAGAAATCACCATATGGGTTGAAGCAATCGCCTAGACAATGGAACAAAAGATTTGATCATTTCATACTTGAAAGTGGCTTCCATCGAAGCATCAAGGATGCTTGTGTATATTTCAAGAGGTTGGGAAATGATTATTAGGTGTATTTACTCTTGTATGTGGATGATATGATCATTGCTTCCGAGGATCAAAATGAAATAAACAAGTTGAAGATGCTTTTGAAATCGGAATTTGAAATGAAGAATCTTGGAGAAGCAAGGAAAATCTTGGGCATGGAAATTGAAAGGGACCGAAAGCATTTTGAGTTAAGATTGACTCAAAAGGAATACATTAAGAAAGTGCTTTGCCGGTTTAGCATGGAGGATGCAAAGGCGTTAAATACACATTTACCTTTGCATATGAAGCTTTCGGATAAGGGATCACCTATTGGGGATAAAGACAAGGCTTATATAGCAAAGGTGCCATATGCAAGTGCGGATGGTAGTTTGATGTACGCAATGGTGTGTACAAGGCCCGATATTGCAAATGCCATCGGGGTGGTTAGTCGGTATATGACTAATCCGGGAAAATCGCATTGGGAAGCCGTGAAGGCTATTATGAGATACTTGAAAGACACAGCATCTCATGGCCTTGTCTTTGGCGATAGTGATGATAGGAGTTGCAAGTTGGTTGGTTATTGTGACTCGGACTACGCCGGTGATAGGGATCGGAGGAAATTAACTTCCGGGTATGTCTTCACACTTGGTGGGACAGCCATTAGTTGGAGATCGTGATTGCAAACCGTAGTTTCTTTATCCACTATGGGGGCGGAGTTGATTGCCGCTATGGAAGCGGCCAAGGAGGCACTCTACTTGAAGCGATTGTTGTGTGACTTGGGTTTCGAACATGAGAGTGTTGATGTTTGATGTGATAGACAAAGTGCTATCCATTTGGCAGAGAATTTGGCGTTTAGCTCACGGACCAAGCATATTGAGGTGAGGGAGTCATTTCTTGTAGCCATGGATGAGGGTAAGCTAGTATACCTTCAGAAAGTGCACACAAAGGATAATGCGGCGGATATGTTTACGAAGGCATTGCCGTATGGGAAGTTTGAGCATTGCTGGAACTTAATTCGCTTGTTGAGTTGCTAGGTGACACGGGGTGGCACGAGGTGGAGAGAGTGATTTTGTGTTTGATGGAAAAGGGATAGCGGTGGGAGATTGGAAATCTATCTTCAAGGTAAGTACTCGTTACACTCCCGAGTACATTGTCTTTTGATGAGACGGTTTTTGGTTTGAATGTTTTCAACACTACATTGGCGGGTGGGGGCTTTGTCTGAACTCGTTGGTGTAGTGCAATGGGCGGTAGCCATGCAAGAACTCATTGGGGAAACATTCAAGTTGCTTGGTCGAAGGTAGAAGGAAGTGCATGGTGCATTGGAGTTTGGAGTTGAGATGGTTATAGTATCGAGGTGGAGCGTTGTGACATGCGATACTATATATATGTTGGATTGAAGAGGACGAAGATAGCTTCGAGTCGGAGGTGACCATTCGCAAATCGGAGCCCGTATGGTGAAGATATGAGCGGGAAGGTGCAGCTTTCAGTGGTCTGGAGCGGCAGACGTCTGTCATAGGGGATGAGAAACGTCTGACTGCAGGGAATTGGTTTCCCGAGATCTCAGACCGATGTCTGACACATGAGAGGCAGATGTTTGTGCTGAGTACATTTTCCCAATGAATGTCTGGAAGATGAAAGACGTCTATCAGGAGGTCGACAGACGTCTGATCAGGTTTTGGGCTATTTTCGGGCTGAAAATTAGCAAACTGATTTGTGACTAATTCGGGGGAAATTTGGGTAACTGGCCAACCACTATATAAGCTATTTTCTGAAGTGAATTAGGATGAGCTTGAAGACTTGATTAGGGATCAAGGGTTTATTCTCAAGGGAGAATTAGGGTTTATAACCTAATTCTAATTCTTCAATTTTATTCTCCTCAAACTCTTTTCTATACTGAAATATAGTGATTATTGGATCAATCTCTTGTATTCCTTTCATCATGGTAATAAAATACTCTCTCCAAAGTGGATGTATACTAACAAGATGTTAGTGGAACCACTATAAATCCTTGTGTGATTTATTTTTGCTACTTTATCATTAGTTCTTGCTTGTGATTGAGATTTGGACTGTTCGTGATTGGTTGATCTTTGTTTGTGACTAGAGTTATTGCTTTGGTTGTTTTTGCAAGTCTAACAACGATCTAGTCTTCCGCTAGCGCATTGTGGTTTAGATATCGGATTGAAGTGGTCTTGAATCGAATTAATCACAACGGATACAACAATAGAATCTTTTAGGTGTGTTGTGTTTGACATATTAACACGGAGTATAACATCTCTTGACCTTTATTCTTTTTGAGTTGCATGGAATGTTAAATACAGATTGAAACTTCAAAAATCACAGATTTAAAGATTGAATATGTAGAGCATTGGTAAGAAAGGCCTCTATCCTAATAGGTGCATGAATCAAAATTTTCCATCCATTTATCAGTTGGTAAAAATATATATAATCAATTTATTTGCAAACTATTCATTAAATAGCTTTGTTTTATTGATAAATGGCAAAAAGATATCAAAATTTACGTCTACCAACAATTATATATTTGAAGCTAAGAGATCATAGTTACATCTGAAGCTGTTTAAAGGAATTATGATAAGATCCCTCCTTCCAACTCTCACAAACAGGAGAGCTTTCAACTCAGAAAGGACATCTATTGTTTGTGGGTAAAAGTTCAAAGCATGCCTGAAATGGAAGGATCGTCAAGTAACATGCCCAACTCAGTAATTCCACCACAGCTCGAGTATCATTCATTGGAAAATACAAATGCCATGCAAAAAAGTAACATCACCTCTGATGAAACCAAGGGAGATCTCAGAGCGAAGAAATGTTTCTACTGAACCATATTAAGGCCGATTCTATTCGTCTCTACCAAATTCATGAACAAAATCTCATGATTGAAAACTAAAACCAATCTACCAACCAAGCAGCGAGAAAAAAATTCATGAGATGCAAAGACAAGATAATAAAACCATGCTTAAATTATGGTGGATTGCAAAGCCCAAGGGTTAGTATATGGGATAGTGTCAGAAACTGGAAAAACAGTGAGTGGCACATCAGTGAACTTACGTGGCTGGTGGAAAAATAAAACAAGTTTCGAACGCAATAGGCCTTTAGCCATCAATAAGTACTTTTCAGAGAATATTGGTCCTAATTTAATTGGACAAAAACCCGATTGTAACATCAAATAAAAACTTTGGGAGATCAGTGATAACACTCTGGGTCACTACTATCAGCACTGATTGTAGTGATTTATGCGGAATTTTGATGAGGATCTAGTATTGTTTATTTAGATACTAATGGAGTATAACAAACCAATTATGAAATCTCACAAAAAAACAAAGAACAAAAAAAGGACACAGAAGATTTAACGTGGTTTGGATATGAATATCCTACGTCCACGGAGACCCAACAACTTTTATTTCTCAATAAAGAAATGAGTACATAAGAGAGGATGAAGATTACAATAGAGAGAAGATTAATGGTTGATTGCTTTCTTCATACAATAATATAACCTCTATTTATATAGAGGGATTTCTTTACCTCCAAGTAAACTTGGCACCCAAGTTTTCTTGATTCCAAGTAAACTTGGCACCTAAGTTTTCTTGACCTCCAAGTAAACTTGGCATCCAAGTTATTCCATATAAGAGCCAATTACATGATTGACAATCAATCTTTCCTTCTCTAAAAATATTTGAATTATCAATTTCAACACTCCACCTTGATTCAAATATGACAGTCTTTCTTCATCATCTCATCTTCAACAATCAACATAGAAGTTGTTGGGCCCAGTGCCCCATGGTGCTCAAGTAACAGGAAGCAAACTGATCAAGTTTGATCAATGCTCAAACTTGTCCTTTGGAAGTGACTTGGTCATCATATATGAAAGATTATCTGAAGTACCCACCTTCAATAATTTGATCTTGCTCCGTTCTTCATCAAGCATAGGAAAGAAACCTCTAACATCAATATGCTTTGTCCGTGAACTATTAGCTTGATTCTCAACAAGATGAATCGCACTCTGATTATCTGAAAATAGCTCCACTGTCTGCTGCGCCATTGAAAGATCATCCAACAATTGAAGTAAGTACAATCCTTCCTTTGTTGCTTCCACAATCGATATCAACTCTGCTTCGGTAGTCGATAAAGCTACGATAGATTGTAGCTTTGATCTCCATGAAATCGAGCCTATGCCAAGTGTAAAACCATAGCCCAACACTGAGTTCCTAGCATCTCTATCCCCAGCATAATCAGAATCATGGTATCCTCTAAGAAAGATGTCACCATCTACTCCACCGTATAGCAAACCCACCGAAGAAGTGCCTCGAAGATATCTAAGAATCCACTTCACTGCTTGCCAATGTTCTTTGCATGGGTTACATATATCGACTGACAACACCAACTGCATGGGCCAAATCTGGTCTCGTGCACGCCATCGCATACATAAGAGTACCAAAAGCACTAGGATAAAGTATATTAGCCATATAACCTTTATCTTCTTCCGATGTAGGAGAATGGTCTTTCGACAACTTAAAATGAGAGCCTAAAGGAGTGCCTACCGGTTTGGCTTTCTCCATCCCAAATCGAGCGAGGACTTTCTCGATGTACTGCGCCTGACTGAGCCTTAACTCTCTCCGCTTCTTATCCCTGCTTATCTCCATACCCAATATTCTTTGTGCCTTTCCCAAATCCTTCATATCAAACTCTCTACTGAGCTCTGCTTTTAACTCTTTAATTTTGGCCATACTCTGAGATGCAATCAACATATCATCAACATATACAAACAAATAAATCATGTCATTAGCACATCTTCTAAAATAATCAGACTAGTCTTTAAAGCTTCTGGAGAATCCCTGTGAAAGCATAAACTTATCAAATCTCTTGGATTTGTTAAGTTTACAAACATAGTCTGGCCTGCTACTATCAATGAACCCTTTCGGCTGCCGCAAATAAATCTCTTCATCCAGATCACCATGCAAGAAAGCAGTTTTGACATCTAGTCGCTCTAAATCCATGTTGTAATGAGCAACTAATGCCAAGAGAATACAAATGGAAGTATGCTTAACAACTGGAGCAAAGATGTCATGATACTCTACCTCTTTCTTCTGAACATACCCCTTTGCTACTAGTCTTGCTTTATATCTGAACTCTCCATTGCCGCCGTCTTACACTCTATAGATCCACTTACATCCAATAACTCTCTTGTCGGTAGGAAGTGGCACCAAATCCCAAGTGTGATTTTTTCGTAAAGATTCGATCTCCTCTTCCATTGCTACTAACCAACTGGAACTGTCAACTTGTGCAATAGCGTATTTATAATCTCTGAGCTATCATGGATGACATTTAATGCATATGTTGCCATATCATCAAAGTCAATGTCTTTGATGCTCAAACCAACAAACTCATCAAGCCATCTGGGCTTTCTTCTTTCTCTAACGGGCCGGGTCTCTGTATGAGCTCCACCTTGAGTTTGGTCTTCTGTGCCAGTATCCATACTATCCTCATCAACCATGGCGCCATCGGAAATTCCATTTGAACGTCTATGGAAAGAATCAATAGATGATTTGCTTGTGTTTGGTATTCTTCACATGTCCTCTCATCATCATCTGATGAGGAAGGCTCCACCTTCAACATAGCCTTCTCATCAAAAGTTACATGCCTGCTTATAATAAGTTTCTTGCTAATAGGACACCACAACCTATATCCCTTTACTCCTCTTCTATAACCTAGAAAGATACACTTGCGAGCTCTAGGTTCCAGCTTTCCTCGACTCTCATGCACATAAGCTGGACAACCAAACACCTTGAGGAATGAATAGCTAACAGGCTCTCCTTTCCATACTTTTTCAGGGATCTTCATATCTATGGAAGTAGAAGGTGTGCGGTTAATGAGGAAAGCCGCCATAGATAAAGCTTCAGGCCAAAATCCATTCTTTAACTTAGCAGTCAATCTGAGGCACCTAGTTCTTTCCAATAATGTCCGATTCATCCTTTCTGCAACTCCATTGGACTGGGGGTCGCTTGGTGTGGTGTAATGCCTCTTAATGCCTTTGGACTCACAATAATCGATGAATTCTTGTGATACGAATTCACCGCCATTATCTGAATGGAGAACTTTCAACTTCTTCCCTGACTTCTTCTCCACCATGGATTTCCATTTACGAAATCTAGTAAAGGTTTCACTTTTGGACTTTAAAAAGTATATCCAAACTTTACGAGAGAAATCATCTATAAATGATACAAAATACCTGGCTCCACCCAAGGATGGGCAAGGGGAAGATCCCAAAACATCCGCGTGAACATAATCCAAAATATTTTTGCCTTATGCTCACCAACACCAAAAGAAATCTTCATCTGCTTACCAAGAACACACACTTCACAAAAACCAAGCTTTGAATGTCGAACTCCGTCAATCAAACCTCGCTTTCTTAGCTCATCCATCCTGCGCTCGCTAATGTGGCCCATCTGCAAGTGCCATAATCTAGAAGAATCTGAATCAGCTGAAGTAACTGAAGCTGATTCACCAACTACAGTAGTGCCCTTTAGTAAATAGAGATTTCCTGCCCTCACTCCTTTCATAACGATCATGGAATTCTTAGATATTTTCATCTTCTCTTCTTCAACTACAATCTTTAGTCCAAGTCTACTCAACGCCCCAACAGAAATCAAGCTCCTCCTTAAATCAGATACATGCCTAACATCAGTAATGGTTCGAATAACACCGTCAAACATCCTGATCTTTACACTACCAACACCAACCATACGACAAGAAGTATCATTGCCCATCAGAGCTTCTCCTCCATCAATCTCACAGTAAGTGGAAAAAGAGTTCCTATCAGGTGTCATATGATAGGATGCGCTAGAATCAATCAACCATAGGGTGCTCCTATCAGGTGTCATATGATAGGATGCGCCAGAATCAATCAACCATAGGGTGCTCTTCCCAGAAGAGCTAGAAGCTGTAAACACATCATGTCACTCTCTGTTTCTGATTTCTCCACTGTAGAGGCTGAAGCTTGCTTTGGGTCTTTTCTTTTTCCTTCAAGCTTGGGACATTGTGCAACAAAGTGCTCGGGCTTCTTACAATAATGGCAAGTCAATTTCTTAGGCCCCCTAGACTAGGACCTCGAAGAATTCCGTTCTTCACCTTTTTTTGACTTGCTTTGACTTCTACCTCTCTAAACAGATAAGCCTTTGGTATCACTATCAATGCTAGTGCTCGCCAATCTACCTCTTAACACTTCATTATGAAGGTCAGCCTTTACATCAGAAAGGCAAATTTTACTACGGCCATAAATCATGGAATTGACAAAAGCAGTATATTCTTTAGGCAAGGAACATAGGAGGATCACAGCTTAAGCCTCATCAGTAATATCAAAATCTATTGCCTTTAGGTTCATAACTAGAGTGGTCAAGGAATCTACAGGCTCCATAAGATCGGCTCTAGGCTTCATCTTGAATGCGTAAAATTGTTGTAGAATAATCCGATTTGTGAGGGACTTGTCTTGATATGCATCTGATAATGCATCCCATAGTTCCTTCGCCGTCTTCTTCTGAGAAAATTCTCTAAGGACTTCATTTGCAAGACTCAACTGAATTGTTGTGAGAGCTTCGTCTTCCATTTCCTCCAATTCAATTGCATCAACAACTTTCAATTTCTCAGGCATAGAAACAACTTTAAAAGTCTTCTCCTTTTTCAGTACGACCTCCATCTTTATCTTCCAAGTACCAAAATCTCCTTTTCCATCAAAACGTGTTACCCCATAATTGATGCTAGATCTTCCAACAGACTTACTAGAAGTAGCCATTAATATCCAAATAGAAACAATAACACCAGCTCTGATACCAAATTGCAGTGATTTATGCGGAATTTTGATGAGGATCTATTATTGTTTATTTAGTTACCAATGGAGTATAACAAAACAATTATGAAATCTCACAAAAAACAAAGAAGAAAAAAAGGACACAGAAGATTTAACGTGAACAACTTTTATTTGTCAATGAAGAAATGAGTACATAAGAGAGGAGGAAGATTACAATAGAGAGAGGATTAATGGTGGATTGCTTTCTTCATACAATAACATGGCCTCTATTTATATAGAGAGATTTCTTGACCTCCAAGTAAACTTGGCACCCAAGTTTTCCTGACTTCCAAGTAAAGTTGGCCGCCACCCAAGTTATCTTGACCTCCAAGTAAACTTGGCACCCAAGTTATTCCATATAGGAGCCAATTACATGATTGACAATCAATCTTTCCTTCTCTACAAATATTTGAATCATCAATTTCAACACTGATGTGGCACTGCTCTCTTCCTCAAAGGCAATTTCCTTTTGAAAATGGCATCCAACCATCGTGGTGGCCTAATCTGGATGTAGAGTGGGTTTTTTTCACTACAACCACTCAGTTTTTTTTTTCACATGCAAGTTAATTACAGTTCCATTACAAAGTCTATATTCACATGTACATGATTTATTAAATAATTGTAGAAAAATTTAGTCATCAAGGAAAAAACAAAAGGGGACTTGTTGACAATAAAAGTATGTCATAAATTAATTTTCTGGTTCTTACCTAACCCAAAATATACAGTTTAAACCTAGTTAGTAGATTTTACAAAATATAGTGCAAAAAGCACAACAATAGCAATAGCATTGTAGGTGATGAAATAATAAATAAAACAATTGTTTTTCAAGGGTAATTAACAAGTTTTCTGTATTGGTTCATCTTTCGATCTATTCAGAATATGAAAATGATGCACATACAGCAAAATATTTAAAAAAAATGAGTACTTAAAAATCAACAAAGTTTGGCTTAAATATATCAAACTTACTCCCATTTGCTCTGAAGCATCATCAACCTAGCTTCTTTGCTTGTCCTTTCTTTTATGAACTAATTCATATGCCTCAATTGGATCGGGTTTATGGCCATGCTCTTTTTCCTATTTCAACACAAAGAACAGAATTTTCAGTGAAAGATATTTCATGATGAATTGAAAAAATAAAAATTAATGAACCCCTTGTGCATACAAAAATTATATGATTCTCATAACAAAATAATAGAGCGAATGTAGAAAACATTTCCTTTATTTTAGCATCGTTATCCTAGTAATTTACCATTTCCTTCCACTTCTCATTGTCTACATGATCATCTCCACATGTGAAACGTGAAGGTGGGCTAGTATATGGAGTGTAGTAATTTGCTTTTAAGTAGGATCGATTGTTCCATACTTTGTGGGATAGTCTCTTCAATAGCGAATGTCGAATTTTCGGGATGTGAGTAATATCTTCAGAATGGCAATCAATGGTATCCTTAAAACATACATAAATTGTGTTACATTTACTAATTGTATTATTTCATACTAAAACATGAGACATATTCTTGCACTAAAAAATAAAAGTATATATGAATATAACTTATGGTTCATCTCAAAACGATATGCATACCTAAGTCATATAATTTTCGTGATCGATAAGATGTTGATTTGTATCATCCACGCACAAACCACATTATGATTTTATAAGTCAACTCATTATTGCTTTTTATTATTCCTCACTCACCTTACTAGAGTTATGAATGAGAAAACATCACTAAGGATAAATGATAACGATAAACTAATAATAATAATAATAACATAGAAAATAATGATTTTTATTGTTAGAATACGAGATGTTGTAAAAGCCAAAAAAGATAGTGAAGAACTATTGTAATCTTGTTATACTAAATTCCCGAGAAATCCGTTTTGGCACATTATACCGTACATTCAAATGTATTTTGATCTCCTTTCATAATATGTGGCACTTGGGTTGTCATTTTCACTAAAATATAATTCAACATTCAATCTTTCACACATATATCTCTTGTGACATTTATAATATGATGAGGGGTGTTGCACAATAAAAGAGATTGTTGAAGTAAAGTTCAAACTTACCGATATTGCCATCCACAGTTTGTCCATATGTGCATCATCGTACTCTTTCCAATCTATTGTAGTAAGTGGAAGAAGATTGTAATTTGTTGCCAAGCTACCCATGTACCTTGCCAACATAGCGTCTTCCGGGTCAACACATAACCCATCCTCTGTGAACTCGATGCTTTCCTTGTCTGATTCTCCCATATAGGTTTGTCGTAACCACGTCCTTTCCTTTTTGTTAAACCTATTATGTAGAAGATAGTATAAACCATATTATTGACAATAATTAATAGATATATGCATGTAAATTGCAGAGATCCATCATTTTCTTCTGTGCCACCATTAGATTTGGATATCCAAATGTACTCATGTAATGATCAATATTATTTTTGGTGCAATGAATATCATGTACCATTAAATTGAACAAATTAAGCATTCTCCAAGGGAAGTACAATAAATTCATGAAGAAAAACAAATAATACTCAAAAACGTATGTAAACAAAAAATGAAAAAAACCGTAAATAGAAGAGAAAATAAAACAATTCTTGACAAAACTAAAATAAGAAAGCGTATCGTAAATTTGAACATTATTATTTTTACTATATCTCATCACCGCACTCGCTTTCATTTTCTTCTTCAGTAGAGACATCATGTTCAAGTGTGGAAGCATCAACCACAGGCATTGGTAAAACTTTATTAACATAAACACCACGAACGTCTATCCTTATTTGTAGTTCTTCATCATCCAATTTAGGATCATCGAGATTTGATGCAGCATAGTAGTCATCTATGTCGATTGCATCATTTTTTTTCCATTAGATCATAGAAATCTCTAGGTTTTATTTTGATTGCAACACTCCAATCTGGCTCTTTTGGATCAACAAAATAAAACACTTGAATGGCTTGTGATGCCAAAGTAAACCTATCTTTAGTTTGAGCCATACGATTGAAGTTCACTAAGTTAAACCCATATATATCTTTTCTTTTTCCTGAATTATTTACCCATTCATACTCAAATAAAACAATTTTGCAAGCTTGTTCGTCGCTTTCACCAGGAAACCTATAATCAAGCCCATAAATATTCTTCAAACCCCATAATAATAATAATTACTGGTAATCGGACTACAATCTCTTACGCTTGAATAACTTGATGTTTCAACATTCACAAAGATGCCACAATTTTGATTTTTATATCTATCATCCACTGATTTAGTTCAAAACCTATAACCATTTATAACAATTTTTTTATAGTCCTTAACTGTCATGCTTGGACCATTTGCTAGTCGAAGTAAATCTTTCGATATTGAAGAATTTTCCGCAATATTAAGATTGTTTTCCTATAAAGGTAAGAATATATTATTATTAATAGTATAGAAGCACTATGTGTAATTTAAGAAAGATACTTATATGATGTCAAAACCAAGTAGAAAATTCTTAATTTCTCAAACTCTCCAATTCTCGAATGGTTTTACGCTGATGAACTTTACGCAACTCCCTCAATCTCTTACTGTGTTTGACTTTACTAAATTTAATCTTACTCTAGAAAGAAAGCCACTTCACTGCAGTTGAATAAGATACAAGTGTGACATTACTCCTAACTACTTTTTTCTAGATTAATCTCTGTACATTTTCCTAAATGATGACCAGAGTTTGCAAAAATTGTTAGACCTCCTTCAACATTGCGAGGCAATGATATGTCGACATTTCTCCCATGTTGAGTGTGGCTTGTTTCAACACCTGTCAAAAACATCGAACAAAGTGACACGTACTCTTCTGCAAGATATCCTATAGCGACGCTTCCTTCTGGACTGCTCTTGTTGCGAACAAATCTCTTTTAACGTTTGCAAATACGTATGAAAAAGAATAAGATATAATTCTTCAAAAAGATTATTTACAATGCTTGCAAATATCTTTAAGTCTTTATACAGATATAATTCAATAGTGTATTGATTTAACAAATGAATTATGCTTTGACGGGTTACCTTTCAATAGGGTACATCCAACGATAGTGCACTGGTCCAGCTAGTGCAGCTTCATTAGCTAAATGAATACTTAAGTGAACAGATATTATAAAGAAGGAAGGTGGGAACATCTTTTCCATCATGCATAAGGCCAATGTTATCCTATATTTAATATGACTCATCGATGAAGCATGTTGCTTTTTACTACGCAGTAGTCTAAATATTGCAGATAACTCAAGCAAAACAAGAACAAGTGGTCTAGGTAAAACTCTTTATATTGCAAGAGGAAGTAAATGTTGCATGATTACGTGATGGTCATGACTTTTCAACCCTGTTAATTTTTTCTCTTTCATATCTACACATCGTGCAATGTTAGTAGAATATCCATCAGGGACGCGTATATTAGAGAAGACTTTGCAAAATAGTTTATTTTCCTCATTGGTTGTGAAAAATATCGCTGGAGGTATATACGTCCTATTTACTTCATGAATAGGCTGAGGAGATTTTTTCTATATTTAAAATTTCTAAATCAGCTCGAGCTTGAATTACATCCTTACCTTTCTTTGATGTACCAATTACCGTTCCCAAAATATTTTCACTTACATTTTCTCTAAATGCATCACATCTATGTTATGTAGTATCAGAAGATTTTCCCAATAAGTTAAAGTAAAGAATATGCATTTTTTTCCTCCTTGGTCCAATAACTCTTGGTTCTCTAGTGGAATTGATATTTCGTCGTCTTTTTCCAGTAATCGGCTCAATTATTGGTGCTTTACCAAATGTAAATTTTAAATTGGATAATTGTACCAAACACTCAATCCCGGTTAATGGTTTAGGTGCAACATCATCCTCACGCTTCCCAGTAAATTAGCGTACATCAAATCGAAACCTATGTGTTATACGTAAAAATCTTCGAATTCCTAAATATGCTTGTTTTTTACTATTTGGTAAGCCCACTGAACAAGTATGGTTGTTACAATCTGGACATGCAATCTTTCCTGATGTATTCCATCCTGATAAATTAGCATATGCAAACAAATCATTTATAGTCCATAAAGCAACAACTCTCATATTAAATGTTTGATTAGTGAAAACATCATATATGCTAGTTCCAACTTCTCATAACTGTTTTATATCATTTACTAATGGTTGCACATATACATCAATGTCCTTACCAGGTTTATGAGGTCCAGGAATTAGCAGTGACATAAAAAGATAAGGTTGTTTCAAACACAACCATAGAGGTAAATTATTAATAGATATAATAACTGGCCAAGTGTTATGTTTACTATTCATGTAAGCAAATGGATTGAACCCATCACTTGCAAGTGCTAGCTGAACAATGCGAATTTCGAAAGCAAAATCTGGGTATATAAGATCTAGATGCTTCCAAGCTGGAGAATCTACTGGATGTCTCATGAAACCATCCATCGAACTACCAGTTGAATGCCATCTCATATGTTCCGTGGTATACTCTGAAAGGTGTAGCCTTTTCAGCCTAGGAGTTAAAGGTAAATAACGAAGAAACTTTGCCGATACTTTCTTCCCATCGCTTTTATCTTCTGTATATTTGTATCTTGAAACCCCACATCGAGAGCAAGAATCCAAATTTGATGTTTCTTTCCAGTACAACATGCAATCATTTACTCAAGCATCAATTTTTTCATATGTCAGATCCAATTCATCAATAATTTTTTTTGCTTGGGCATTTGATTTCGGCAAACAATTATCTTTAGTTGACATATCTTTGAATAGTTCTAAAAACAAAGGAAACAATGAGTTGCTAACGTTCCTTAAACACCTAATCTGGTACAGTTTTACAACTGCATCCAATTTTTTATACTTACTACCAGGGTACAACAACTTATTTTCTTCATCTAATAACTTGTAGAAGCGTTCTGCCTTTGGCGTTTGATCTTCGAAAGTAGAATGATCCATTGATGATGAACCAACACTTTGTGTAGGCTGCACATATGTTTCACTAAGAAAATCGTACATATCTCTATCAACTGGTGTATTATTAACCACAACAACATTAGTTTTACCTTCCACATTTGACTCGTCAAGATATGTTTCAGCATGATGTGTCCAACGAGTTGCCATATATAAGGGATCCATTCTGTACCAAAGAAGATGACCTCCAATAGTAACTCTATCATTGAAATAATGGTTGCAACATTTCTTATAAGAACATATGATCTTATTATTGCGAGCAGATTTGGAAAAAGCCTCATCCAAAGTTAGTTTCATTTTTTTATATATAGTCATATGAGTTCTGATCCGAATTTACCCAACCTTTGTCCATCGTATAGTATAAACTGCCATAATAACATATTAAAAAAAGCATTAAATAAAATTTTATGAATTTATGACTTTTAATCATATATAAAGAAAATATATTTATTTTCTCAAAATCAGTTCATAACAAAATCTTTTTTTGTTCCAATTAATAAACATGCAATTTATAATTTCAAATGATTTCACTTTGCAGTTATAGCATCTTGATATCCTAAACATGTAATGGTTGTGTGAATATGACAGAGTACCTACTTTGATTGAAATTATTTATCATTCAATAAATTAATTTCATTTCATCATAATTTTCATTAATTTTTATCTAGACATATCTTCAAATAATTGTTAACAAATCATTAAAATAGAATATAAAATAACATTTGCTAAAAAATAAAAGCTAAAGTAAAATGCCGACTACAAACAAGTACACATAACATCAATATCACCAAGTTGTTTCAATACAAAGAAGCGATGTGTCTAACAATTATTATTTTAGAAAATTACTAAATTTGTACCTGGTAGAAACCTAATACAAATTTCAGATAAAATATAACTTTTGGCAACTATAGCAACAACATATTAATAAGCAGATTGTTTTCAAAAAAGAAGTTCAATTTTTTTATTGTAACAATCCAACTAATTTCATGTTTTGTTGTATGCATAGTGTTCATTTGACATTTTTTCGCATTATCGAATGATATTACTTTCAAAATCCATTTTCTTGTCAATGTTTAAATACTTAAGATACGAGAGATGGAATGAACTGGCAACATTAGACACACAACAATATCATATTTGTATTAAGAAGGATAAACTGTACGGCATTTTTATATATTCATAAAAAGCAACGCTATAAATTAAAGAATAGGTGTAAAAAAATACAAATTTTTAGTATCTTCAATTGTCACTATCAATCAATATCGAAATTCTTTGAACATAAGCTCCTCGGGTCTGCAAATATAACAATACAAAATAAATTATATCATCTGTGCATATCAAAACAGAACAATACGTAACTAGCATAATTACATTTAATGAACAAACAAACTTAAGCTTGCAAAGGTATAATATCCAATGGTGCTTACCAACATCTAACTGGGACGATCTTTCATGTCCACGAGTTATATTTGAAAACAATTAGATTATCGACCTTTGTTCATAAAGAAGAATGCAAGCATATGAAAAAAAAGAAACTAAAATAGCAAGTTTCATACTGCTAAGAAAACAAGTCACATCTAGTTGTGTGGTGGCTAATTTTCTAACTCAGTAAGTTATTTTTGGTTGTTCTTTTATATGCATTTTCTAGTGATTGTGCTTATTGGGCATACAAGCACAAAATACCCAAATGCACATTTAGTAATTTTGTTGTACACTTACCCATCTATGGTTGTCTAGTTTTACTTATATTTATTGTTAGTAGTTAAACTTTCTAGATACTAATCCTCTAAATTTCAAAATATGTCTAGTTTTTATTAGAGTTATTATTAGCAGTTTAACTTTCAGGATACTGAACCTCTAAATTTCAGAATATTCTTTTTACTACAAAGACATGGTATTATAAAATATTTTTCTTAATTATGGACACCACCGCTAAGAAATGAAACAAATGAAACAATAGAAAACAGACCGCTGTTATAAAATATTTTTCTCATTATAATGGTAATACTCAGAAAAAATTGTGGAAGCTCCAATCATAATCAAATTTTGTGTGGTAAAATAAACCATTTCAACCTATGCCTCAAATGGTAGTGCACACAAACAAGGTTTACAATAGAGAAACGAAACAACTGAAATGGTCTGAAGAGTCAAATACAGACAACATGATTAAAAAATCAGTAGAAGGAAACGCATTAGTAATGAGAATGTTCTTCTTGACAAGCCTATAGAACCTGCTAGAAAGCCATCTCTGTTGTAAGCAGAGAGACTTTGGGATGGTACAATTCAACTTAGCACAACTACAACAAAATATGTTGTTGCCTTCTTCAAAAGTGGTGAGAAACTCAAGACATGAAGTGGCCTGAACACCTAAAAACTAAAGGAAAAGTTAGGCTCCAAGCATTTGAAAAATATATCCAAGAGCTTCCTTATTTTCAAAAGGCTCCATCTATTTAAACCCCTCTGATTGCTCTTCACACCCCGATCATTTCAAAATAAAATTTTCACCCTTATTTTTTCTTTACGCACCTCATTTATCCTAATATTGCCCCTTTCTTTTTTTACTTACTTCCTTCTCTTCTTCTTACGTTCTTTATTTCACTGCATTGAATAGTTTAAGTTTTTCTACGCTTAAATATAACATTGTACATACACTTTTTATGTTAGTTTATAGCGTTATTTATATATTTTCGACACCAGTTGTCAATTAGTTTTTTATAGTTTTCACATTTGCATTGTATTTTGTCATTTTTTCCATGTTGGCTTTCATTGTTATTGGTATAGTTTGTGATCGATTGACAAAATCACTTCCTTAAAAAAACGATTCATGCATAAGGTAATTAAATATAACATAAAATGACACACAATAGAGAAAAATCTAATTATTTGTTTAAGGGTAAAAGTGACACTGTAACGACCCTGATTTTCGAACAAATTATTTTAAATATTTAATGTGGTTTTAAAATATTTAGTGGATAAAATAAATGGATTTTTATATTTAGTTGTCAATTTACCAATCGATATACGATTTATTTCAAATTTATATAATTATCGTAATATCGAAATGAATTTAATTGAATTCAAAAATTTAAAACTAAATCAAAAATAATTCAGATGATTAAAATATATATTCTATTTGAATATAGACGACGATGATAATAATTTATTATCAAAGAATTTATTTGTGATGAATTTAAATTATTTTATATCAATTTAATGTGGTTATTTTATATATACGTTCAAATTAAATTTTATAGTCTATTCTGTTGAGTCCAAAATAGTGTAATTACGTTGAAACGTCGATCGGTAGGTTAAAATAGCAGTTCATGATGTCGAGTTATGGACCCTGATATTATTTTAGTGGATAAGCATGAGGTCAAATCAATATCTGTTTAAAATAAAGTGAAAATCTCTTTAAATCAAATCAATATCGTTTTAAAAAGGAAAAAAAATCTCTTTAAGTCAAATCAAATTAAATTAAATTATATTTAAAATCGAAATCGAAATCTTTTTAAATTCTTTAAAAGATATTGCTCGTACGTATGTTTCTCCTCCTTCACTTGTATAAATCAGCGCAACCCCCCTTTTTTCATCAGCAATGGAAAACAATCCGAGGCTTTGAAATAAAAACACCACAACTGTTTCCTCCTTTTCTTTAAAATCAAAGCCGTCTTTCTTCATTACTCAAATCGAAATTAGGAGCTCCGTTTAGAAATCGCGAGTTGCGATTTGGGTATTATTCATGGTCACGGCTTTACTGAGATCTGCATCATTGGAGAAATCAAAGACTAAGGAAGGCGCTCGCGTATGGTTCGCAGGGGACTGGCGCTTACAAAGTTCTGGTGAGCATAGGGTCTGCGATAAGGGGTTATTTTTAGGGTATTTTGGAGAGCTTTAATTCATGCTTGTATTTGGGTGTGATCGCATCTACTGTGATTGTATGCGAGACAACAAATTAGGATTGAGTCGCGTTTCTTGTTGAGGCGTCGATGGTGGAGGTTCTCTATCGCGATGATCAATGGAGCATCGAGAGGTGTTCTGACCCTGGATTTGAGGCATGCGGTGGAGCTGTTATCTGTCGCGATGTTGTTCTCGGGATCGATCAGATGTCTTGGGGTAATTCTCTTTTTGGTATGATGTCAGATTACGGCTTTAATATAGGTCGATGTAGACGGACTTGGGTGATTTTAGGAATCGAAGCAGTTTTTTTATGAACTAGTGTTGAATCTTGGGGAGGTCAGTCTGTTATTGGTTGGAATGGGAAGGCATTGGGGATGAACTGTTTGACAATAGCATGGCAGTGATGATGTACAGTAGCAGTTTTCTAGTGATTAAAAAGGGGTTTTAGATTGCCAATATTTTGTTTGGTGAAATGACGTAATGGACTTCTAGCAAGTTTTCGGGCTGATGGCAATTTTGGAGCTGTTAAAGATTTGATGTTGGATTTGGTCAAGTGGTCGCAATAATAGTAAGGTATACGCACTCTTCGACGTTTAAATATACATAAAAGAATTTATTTATAAATAAATGTTAATCGATAATTAAATAATCGTAGATGCGAAATAAATTCGAGATGATTTGAGTTGATTCGTAGGGTCAAGGATGCGGCATCTAATCGAATATTCAACAAATGAAAATCAAGGTGAGTAAATCCCACTCACAGTTTTATATTTAATTTTTTTATCGTTAAAAATAAATTTGTTGGTTGCTTGGGTGCATAAATGAATTGTTGAATTATTGTGGTTACTAGATATTTCTCGCAATACTATTAGCGAATGCCCGCAGTATCATTAGCGGATGACCCTACGCCCACGTATATAAGTAGATCCCCTTTTATATCGCGATATCCTGCCTTGAAGCAGGATTGGTATTACTTATGTGACAAACATCTGTGGATGCAGGAAAAACAGGTTGGTGGTATCCAACTAGATTCCTCAAATTTATTTATTGTTTTTTTTTGCCTATTTATATGTGTGTTATGTGTTGAATTGGATTGATGGTTTGCTTATTTGTGTATTTAAATATCACTGGCCCTAGAGATTGATATTTAAAAATATCAAAAGGGATTTTTGACATTAAAAAGGAATATTTATTTTCTAAAATAAAAGTGGAATTTTGAATGAACTATGAAATATTTACTTGTTTTAATAACAAAAACAAGTAGCCGAATTTATAATAAGGTTATAAATGGAAAGAAAAAAATTTCGTTTGATAATGTTATATTTTTTTTTTAAAATTCAAGTCTAAATTTAAAAAGGAAATTTATTTTCCAGAATGGGGATTAAGGTTCAAATAAGATTTGAAACAGGAATTTGTCTTAAATATTCAAAACAAGAAAAATGGAATTTATAAACGATGTTTATAATTGAATAGAAAAATTATCATTGGACAATTTAGAAATGGAAAGTCAAGTGCTAAATTTTAAAAAGGGAAACTATTTTCCGAAAGCAGAAAAGGAATTTGAAATAGAGACCTGTTCAATATTTGAAACAAGTAGTTGGATTTATAAACGACGTTTATAAATGGAAGTGGAAAATGATCCTAGAATAATTGGATTATTTAAATTCAAATATGAATTGAAAAGGGGAAATGGGGAATCATTTCAAAGGAAATGATGAAATCATTTTTGATGCTCGGAATAAATAAAAAGAAATAACTATTATTGGATAATTAGAATTTAAATTCAAGTATGGATTAAAACGGAGAATTGAAAAATCATGTAATTCATTTGGATGTTCAAATGGTAAATTGAATTGGAATAAATCCGTAAGGGTTTTATAAATAGAATTCGACTATGTCGAATTTATAAAATATTTAATCTCAGAAAGAATATTGGATTTATATGTAGAAACTATAATTGAAATTTGATGCGAAAATAGATTCTGTATTTATATTTTATATTATGTATATATATATATATAAGTTATATAAAATAAACTATTCCGAAATTGGAATCGAGTTTCATATAGATTGTTAAGATGGAAGTTTTGTTTTAACAAGGAAGCAAATTTATAAACAACGTTTATAAATGTGATGAAATGATTTTCATCGAGTAATTTGGAAAATAGATTCCAAATGTAAGAAATGGAATAAAAGGTGAGGTTTAAATCGAGTTTTGATATTACAAGCTTTTATCCATCTCAAGATAAGAACGTCGTCGATCAAGGTCCGAGAGGTAATTAAAATACCCCAACTTGAATGACTTCACTATTATCAAGAGATGATATTAGTTTGTAATGGTAAATGATGTTGAAAATTGATCATGCCCATAAAAGGAATTTACAATTGAGTTTGAGGGTATCGATATTTTGCAATTTCATATGAATTGAACTAGGATATAGGAATATGTGTTTCGAATAAATTCATAACTAAGTTATGAATGTGAAATGAAATACTTGACAAGTTGAATAACCTGAATTATTAAGTCAGATTTGGTGAACGGGCTTGAATTACTTCAAAAATATTGAAAGTGGGATTGAGATCCATTTATTAAACGATGTTTTTAAACGTTATATATAAATTATAATTAAAACGAACTCGCTGCGGCACGGTAGTTCGTAAATTGACGATTCGAACTTCAATTGAGTCTATAGAACTCAAAATAAGTCGGAATTCGATAAAACAAGAAACTCCCGAACCTATTGAATGATAGTTTTCTAATGGGAAAGAAAAATCTTGATTTCGTCGTATAAATTTTGAGTTATGTCAAAATCAAATTTTCAGAAAAACAGCGCCATAATTGTTTTAAACCATATCGGTTTATTTAACTAAATAAAAGGATTTTGAGTGGATAGAAATTCGAATTTCCATTAGAAAAAATCCGGACTTGAGCTATAAAATAAATACGAACTCAAGTGAAGTAAATGGATGGATTTTTGGTATAAAAGTCAGAATTTTAATTATCAAATGAAGTTAACTAATATCAAAAGAAATTAGTTAATAGGGTTTTGGGGCCGAACTTAACTTTGTTAAGTGAATTGAATTCATTAATTGGAATTGGGAATCCGAGTGTGAAACATGGATTAGAATTGGGAAGCGGATAAGGAATTTGAGCTAAATTTGTATATAAGCGAATACAAATATATTTGAACGAGATATGTTCAAATTAAAAGTAAATGAGACCAAGAAGAAAATTAGAAAAAATTTAAGTAACGAATGGAAAGCGAGTAATGAAAAAGGGATCAATTGATTGAATTGAATTGGAAATGGGCGTATATATGTTAAACATGTATGGGATGGAGAATATGAAGAGAATGGAGAATATAGTTAAGTGCCCGACAAAAAGGTACATGTTTAAATTTCCATATGAGGTTTTATGCGCCAAATCGGCAAGTCGCTTGGCATTTTGATTTTCTTTTTGAATGGAAAGACCCTAGTGAGGCGAGTTGAGGTTTGAACTATTTGCCGGTACAAAGGAGGTTATGGCGATTTTTTTCCGGAAATTTAAGGAGTTAGAATATTTTTAAGAAATTTTGATAACAGAAATCGATATATTTATAGAATTTGCTAAGAAAATGAAATATTAGAAAGGGTCAGTGATGGTGGAATTGTTTGATGGATGTTTATTTTTCCTTTGATAGTTAAAACACCGGCTATCAAAGATTTTTACCATCGTTGTCAATACGGGGAGACCGGTTGGATTTAATATCTGAAAACCACTCCATATAGGCATAGGCGTTGCGAATTAGATTATGCTGAAGAAAATCGAAGACGGAGTGAAATTCAAAGAGCTGTTATGTTTGTCCAGTCCCAGGACAACTTGGATGGACGAATGTCTGACAGAGTATTCCTAACGGTCACATAAGACGATCTTTTCAAGGTATTACGTCTGGTGGCGGAGAAATTCGTTTCTCTTAGCTTTTATACCCGTAATATTTTTGGGAAGATCAACTAGTGATTTGATGGGTTTGAGGATGTGACATTCAAAGTGTATGGTGGCCAGATGTTCTAAAAGATAGACGTAGCCTCAAGACTCACAACCGGGAAATGACAAAAATCGGGCAAGCAGCATGGCTATGTGGGTCGCTCCCATTAGGGTGTATAATCACCCATATAGAGAAATTCCTTTTACTTCGTTAATCTATTCGATGCTGTCCCTTTTCGGGAAACGGTGGTTTGAGCCCAACTGTTGGTGATATACATTCGATACACTCAAGCAAAATGAGTGGTCGGTCATGTGTGAGCCGGGTTGCAAGATGTTCTTGTTGAACCCAGTGTATTCACCTCTAGAGATACACTATCGGCAGGTGGTCCCATACCTTGTCATAGTTGGAATCCAATCTCCAATAAGCGCCCTGCGGTTTTTGATTTTATACTAAGTATGTAGAGCATGAGATGCAAGCGTTCTACAATTTGGTTATCTATTTGATTATACATTATTATAATATCACTGGATTTTGACATCAAAAATGTTTGAGTTATAGTAAGGTAAAAGCCATCTGTGTTTATGTGTGGACTGGTCTTACTATTATCTCTTTCTTTCAAAAGATTTTTGAAGTTAAACCATATGGTTGGAGTTTACTCACACCAGTCCCATGACTGACCCAGAGTTTGTTTTGTTTTGTTTTTCCTAAACTCTTGGGTTCCCAAATTTGTACGGGCAGTCAAGTGTTTCAAGCTTTTACAGATACACTTAGAGGAGCAGGAAGCAGGAGGCTTCACCGTTAGTTATCTAGAGTTATTTCCGCTGTACTAAATGTTATGTTGTACTCTGATGATGGTATGTATATATGTACAAACAGATTTGTATTCCAAAGTTATGTTATATAATATATTTTATTCGTTCCGATGTGAGATTCTGTATTGTTATTTCTGTTCTTCTCCTATCTTTCTTATTTTCTTTAACCCTAGTGACTCGTATTTCTGTATTATTTGAGTTGGACGTGTGTTGTATTAGTCAGCTCAGATAGTATAGATTTTCGGGTCGTTACAGTTGGTATCAGAGCATAGGTTTAGCGAACACCTAGGCTTTGGTGGGGGTTTACTCATTAGAGATAGGGTCAGTAGCACCCTAGAATGAGTTGAGTGTATATATGAGAGAGCATATTTGTAAGTTGATATAAAAAGGGTTTTATATTGTGTTGGCTTGTCTGTTGAGTGGTTTATAAATTCTGGTCGAATCGTGGGACGCCACGACTTCGATAGGAGTTTCTAAACACTTGGACAGAAGAATTGACACAATATTGTTTTAAATCGGGTAAATGAAATAATTTTGCCCAAAATTTTATTTTGATATAAAAGCACAATTTCCTGAAATTATTATAGTATATGGATGTGTTGGTTGTTATTATAATCAAATGAGATTATAAAATTGAAATGGTTATATATAAAATCAAATAGAACTTGTATATGAATCATATATACAAATGAGATGAAATTAAATTGTATTAAAATCAGAATTTGAAATCTAAATCCTGGGTGGTTGGAAAGATATTTTCTAAAGTATATGAGAATAATATAGCCTTGTTTTGGAAATATTTTTGAATAAGATCATTTTGAATAGATTTTGAAAGTGATAAAGAAGTGAACTCACTTTAGTGACTGGAAAATAATTCAGATGATGGATGGCCACATCATCGGTATTCATTTTCGAGTTTCTAAGTGATGGATTGCTACACTAGAGAAGTTTTTGATGGAAATATGTTTGAAAGAAAACAAGTTGTGAGAAAAATTCAAATGTTTTGAATTTAAAATAGAAATAAATATATGTATATATATTTATGTGACTTCAGAAGGATTTGAAATAAAATCCAGGAATTTGAATTCTGGAATTTAAATTTAATTTAAGCAAGTTAAATGGGCCGAAATGAATAAATTGATCAAAATCAATTTGAATGGAATATGAATTGATTGTAGATCATTCAAATTAAATGAATGAAAACCAAAGGTTTGTGGGTACTGAAATTCGTTGAAATATGAAGAGTTGAGTTTCAGCATAAGTATTTTTTGAAAGGTACATAAGTTTGTAGCATTTTTTCTTACCTTAGCAATTTCGGGGACGAAATTCTTTTAAGGGAGGAAGAATGTAACGACCCTGATTTTCGAACAAATTATTTTAAATATTTAATGTGGTTTTAAAAATATTTAGTGGATAAAATAAATGGATTTTTATATTTAGTTGTCAATTTACAAATCGATATACAATTTATTTCAAATTTATATAATTATCGTAATTATGGAAATGAATTTAATTGAATTCAAAAATTCAAAACTGAATCAAAAACAATTCAGATGATAAATATATATATTCTATTTGAATATAGAAGATGATGATAATAATTTATTATCAAAGAATTTATTTGTGATGAATTTAAATTATTTTATATCAATTTAATATGGTTATTTTATATATACGTTCAAATTAAATTTTATAGTCTATTCTGTTGAGTCCAGAATAGTGTAGTTACGTTGAAACGTCGATCGGTAGGTTTAAATTGTAGTTCGTGATGTCGAGTTATGAACCCCGATATTATTTTAATGGATAAGCATGAGGTCAAATCAATATCTGTTTAAAATAAAGTGAAAATCTCTTTAAATCAAATCGATATCGTTTTAAAAAGGAAAAAAAATCGCTTTAACTCAAATCAAATTAAATTATATTTAAAATCGAAATCGAAATCTTTTTAAATTCTTTAAAAAATATTGCTCGTACGTATGTTTCTCCTCCTTCACTTATATAAACTATTGCGACCCCCCTTTTTTCATCAGCAATGGAAAACAATCCGAGGCTTTGAAATAAAAACACCACAACTGTTTCCTCCTTTTCTTTAAAATCAGAGCTGTGACAACCCGCCCCGCACCAACCGACATTTACTCCAAAAGTGCGCTGTACACATGTCCAATTAGCACGGAACGGTCGTTAGAAGGAAAGAAAGAAGACGAAGAATCA
The DNA here is from genome assembly GCA_030737875.1 of Allium sativum. Taxonomy (NCBI): domain Eukaryota; kingdom Viridiplantae; phylum Streptophyta; class Magnoliopsida; order Asparagales; family Amaryllidaceae; genus Allium; species Allium sativum. The sequence goes on from CM060913.1 coordinate 45,414,991, forward strand.
ACAAGGAACCTGTAGAATGTCTCACATTGCATAAGACCAAATATAATGATAATAACATACTTGACATAAAATAGGTGAGACAGTGCATAAGCTGAAAACAAACTATCATAGCAGCGGAAAATCCAAAGTACAACTTATGATCCAAAGCCAACATTATTATAACTTTTAGAAACTGTCTCAAGAGCTAAACAAGAAAGGTACACCACTAATGCCCAAAGTAGTGACCAGCAACGACACAGGGAGAATATATATATATATATATATATATATATATATATATATATATATATATATATATCATACGTGGAAGCCTCCTGCTCGCCTCCGAATCCGCTACTCGCGCATCACCAGCTAACCTGTCTCTAGTCTGCTCGTGTGAGCACCCAGAGTAACAAGAAGAGACATAAAACACTAGGTCAGACAAAAAGTCTGGTATGAGCGATAAGCAGCTAAACAGAACAATAATAGGTATACTAAACCATACCTGAACCAAAGAGTTAGCACTGCATACTGTACAACACTCTAAGGTGCCACTGAATAAATGGTGTGAAGATAACGGGGGTGGGGGTGTGCATGTCATAGTGATGGAAAACAATCAAACATAACAACCATCCTCACATCTCTCACTCAGTGCGTAAAGCATACGATATCCACCACTTCGATCACCCAATACTTTGCTATGATCATTCTGCCCCATGAAGTCACAACGACTTCACTGCACTGATCCATAGCCACTAATCCTTCGCTATGTCCACTTTTCCCCATGGAGTCACAACAACTCCACTGCACTGGCTCATAGCCTTACTAATCCTTTACTATGTCTACTCTGCCCCATGGAGTCACAATGGCTCCACTGCACTGGCTCATAGTCTTGCTACGATCACTTTGCCCCTCGAGTCATGATGACTCTACTGCACTGATACGTAGCCCATCATTCTTTTTCAGTGGTGAATCGAAGTTAGGAACGTCGACAACTCCTTAGCACACGTCCCATAGTAAAGCCCAACCATGAAGTGAACTCATTGGTTCCCAACTGGATCCTGAGCTCTAACTTCCATTTGGACTACCTTTGCATCTCGGGTTATTGGTCATCACCGGGTCGGTTCGGATCTCCTCCTAATCATCAGTTCGGTTCAGATCGGAATGTTCCTCCCTAAGCAATCAGATCATTTCGGAATCTCCAGCACAAACCTTCCTCTCTACTCCGGATCGGATCGAGGTCTACACTCCCTAGCAAGCTTCTTCGGATCGGAAGGTACCATCGATTCGGTCGGAGCACAGGCTTCCTCCTTTTCCTCCCAACGTCGGATCGGAGGTCTTCTTAGAATGATGGATCAGATCGGCCTCCTTCAGAGCACACCGGGTCGGATCGGAGTCTCCAAGTTGCGTTTCCATACAATGTTAACGGAGGGGATCGGAGCTTCTGAACTCGCGTGGGAGGTGGTTCGGATCGGGTCCTTTTCTCCGTTCCGATCCGGATCGGCCAATTTCCTGCACTTTTTCCAGCAAGCAGTTTACGCCACTGGACGGCATTTTCGACCATTCCAACTATTCTAATCAATCACAAAGCATACCACAAAGTCATAGCAACAAATAGAAGTGACCACAAACACCAAAACATCAATATGATAGGTTAAAATGGATCAAACATAGCCAAAACCCCATATTTTCCCTTAAACATGTTCAAGCATAATTAATGATAGGATTAGCAAAACTTAACCAAATTAACCCAAGTTCATATCAAAGGTCTAAAACATCATTTAAGAATTTATAAATATTTCTCCAGAATTTTATCATGTTTAAATTCGCTAATTAACACTAATTACCCTTAATTAACCATGATTAGTGAGGAACTATGCAAATCACTCACCTTAGCCATAAATAAACCTTAGATCAGAAATAAATCTCTGTTTGGGCGCGAATAACGATGCAAATCAGCAGCTCTAATCTTGATTTGGTGAAGATCTCCCTTGATTTGATGTTGCTAAGCTTAATCCTTGGTTAGAAAGTGATTTAGAGGTTGGAGGCCATTTTAAGGGTTTCTAAGAGGTAAGTGGAGGCTAGAAAACTGAAATGGAATGAAACTCTAACTCTTTTCAGTCTCCCCATAACCCTAATCCCGAAATGGGTTATGGGCCCATTCACTAGTCACCCTATTTGGCCCGGTTAAACAGTTTTTCACCTTCCAAACCTTATTTCAGCCATATCTCCCAAACGGTAAGATCGTTTGGCTATTATGACCACTCTACGGAAAGGTAAACCATCAAGCAAATCTAATGGATGTGGTTTTAGGTCAAAATTCATTTTCAATCAAAATTTATGGCCGAAACAATATCAGTTAGGGGCAAAATGGACATTTAAAAATCGGTAAAAAAACATGAACATGGGAAATGACCCCAATAGTCGTTTCCCAAAGTTAAATGACCATACATCTTCATATAAGAAAGAAATAAATATTATACGATCCTCCGATGCGTAGAATGCGGGTTGTTACAAGAGCCGTCTTTGTTCATAACTCAAATCAAAATCAGGAGCCCCATTTAGAAATCGCGAGTTGCGATTTGGGTATTATTTGCAGTCACGGCTTTACTGAGATCTGCATCGTTGGAGAAATCAAAGACTAAGGAAGGAGCTCGCGTATGGTTCGAAGGTGACTGGCGCTCGCTAGGTTCTGGTGAGCATAGGGTCTCGATAAGGGGTAGTTTGGAGAGCTTTAATTCATGCTTGTATTTGGGTGCGATCGCATCTACTGTGATTGTATGCGAGACAACAAATTAGGATTGAGTCACGTTCCTTGTTGAGGCGTCGATGGTGGAGGGTCTCTATCAAGATGATCAATGGAGCATCGAGAGGTGTTCTAACCCTGGATTTGAGGCATGCAGTGGAGCTGTTATCTGTCGCGATGCTATTCTGGGGATCGATCAAATGTCTTGGGGTCATTCTCCTTTTGGTACGACGTCAGATTATGGCTTCAGCATAGGTCGATGTAGACGGAGTTGGGTGATTTTAGGAATCGAAGCAGTTTTTTTATGAACTGGTGTTGACAGTCTAGTGATAGATAGTCCTGGCTTAAAATGTGTCATCTTTAAGAATACCCGTTACTGCTATACTGAATCCAACTTTTTGGCATATATTATATTGAGCACTTTACTAGTATTACCACATAACGGTGAGAAAACCGACCATTAAAGTATATAATATAAAATGAAAAGATCAAAGGTCATACTTCTTTTTCCTCAAAATAGTCAGTAAAAAAAAACAAAGCCCAGGCAGAAAATATCCTGGATCTGATAAATCCGATGGTGTGCGGTATAGATTTGAGATTAGTAACTTTAAAACTTTCATTGACAACTTTTTGGGGATGGGTTTAAATTTGAATCAGACGAGCAGCGAAACCAGGGCTGATGGAGGAGACAAAAAATGAGAGAGCAACGAGAATTTGATGCGGATGAAACGCGAAATACAGATTTTCAAGCTAAATATAATTGGCATAGACAATTTAGTTTTGGCTCTTTTACAGTAGGAAAACCTCCATAACGGTCGGTTTGATTAGTTGAAGAGGTACTTGAGTCTACACATCCTTAGACACTTATTATGTTTGTGCCTGGGTGAGGTAATAATCATTGAGGATATACAATTAACGCCCTTCTTTTTTGTTTATACGAAATATTATTTATTTTGTTGAATATATTTTAACATATCTCCCACACCTCAAAATGTTTATTAGCATTTCACTCTATATATGAGTATGAAAGCACACTGTGTAATGAGAAATAAAGATAATTAAGCAGGAGGATTTGTGATAGCAATGTAGATGGTCAATATTATTGCTTTCTAATGATCTATCTTTAGAAAGCTCTAATCTTGAGTATCTCCATTGCGAAAGCCAACTTTTCTACTTCTTCATGTTTATTCCACACTTTTTCACCTTTTTTTACTCCTTAGCACTTTCAAGCATGCAAAATACTTTACAAAATATGCAATTAAAGTTTTCTTATTACTCCTTTCGACAATATAATAAAAGTTTGGTTAAATTTTGATGTCGATAATAATGGCTTATCCACTAAGTGTTTACTGTAATTATTTGATTATACGTTTGCATTCTCAACGATCACAAACATTTCTATATTTATTTTTCCTTTTTACGTGCCAATCATAAACCAACTTTAATTTTAAAATAAACTATAAGGGTCGGTTTGATTTTGAACGGGAAGGCGTATTTGAAACGGTTATTTTGAAGGGATATTTGAAGGGGATTTGTTACAAAAGGGGAATGTGTTTTTTTAACGAAAGGGGCAAATTGGAAGGGGAAAAGTAATTATTTTATTGTTTTTGTGTTTATTGTAGGTTTATTGAATTAGAATACAAATTAGAGAATACAAATTGCAGAATACAAATTGGAGAATACGAATTGCAGAATTTAAATTTCATAATTCAGCCACCATTACAACTCAATTGCAGAATACATAAAAAAACTACAGCGATCCATTCCTCAGCTTATGGACATAATAAAGAATACAACACCTAAGCTCTTTCGGATTGTCAATCCGAAGTAAAAAAAGGGTCGGCGTCCCTTTTGTTATCTATCGCTGATAGAATGACCCCCACCTCCCACTTGAGATAGTCATCACCATCTTGACGTACTGCCATGCACAAAGCAAGAAGCTCATTTCTATCCATGGAATGAGGATTTAAGCTATAATTTTCGGATTGTTTGTGGAATGTGGTATTGAAAGGTAGTGAATTGGAGTGAATATATAGGGGAATGGGAGATGGCTCGGCTGTTCTGGAATTTTCGTCGCGTCGAACGTGAAAGCAAACTTTCGAACCGTTTGTCTCGAAGGGGCAAATGTGTGGGGCCTATAGTGGACGCGTCCGACGCGTCAGACACAAATGCGAACTTTAAATGAGCAGTTCGTAAATCAAACGGTACCTAAGTATCATAGAAAGTATGGACCTATTAGTTTATGGTAACAGACACAATTTCTATTCCTTAAAAGAATTCCACCTTCCTCCTAATCTCAAACAATCAACCACAACCTCTCTTACCTTTCAATATGTTAATAGTAATTTCCGGCAACATATCTCTAACACTAAGTAAATTTCTTGCATACCAATTACTCCAAAATGTTATCACTAATCAGCGAATCACATCAACGGATTTTGCAAGACTCCACAATCACATCTTTTCAACAAGGATAATTCAAATGCATAGGTCTCTTTTTGCAAACAATCACGCAAACAGACCTGTTTCAGAAAATATTTCACAATTAGACTTGTTTTGGTCTGCCGGGTTATTGAAGGTGAGTTTTGGAAACACGCCTTATTGAAATACAAAGGCTGTTTTTAAAACACTCCTTCAGTAAAACCCCAACCCGAGACCCTTCTTCCCCCTTTTCACTTCATTTGCCCTATTCTGTTCCTTTTCCTCTTTTATTACTTGTAATAACCCGGAAATCTGAGCCAATTTAAAAAATTTATTTTGGCGATTTTAATGAATTCTGATTATTTAAAATAGTTTATTTTAAATAATAACGACGGAAAATTTATTTTCAACGAAGTTAGAACGAATAATTTTATTTTAAATATATAACGGGCCTGAAATGGCGCGGTAGTTCGAAAAATCGATTTCTAATTTTAATTGAACATACAGAATTCAAGATAAATCGGATTTCAACGAAACAAGAAATATTTGACATAGTTTGATCATATCTTTCTAATGGATGTAAGAAGCTGAGATTTCACATTAGAAGTTGAAAGATACGTCCAGTTTAAAATTCAAAAAATTCGCTGTGGAATTTATATATATATTAATATATATAAAGGCCCTTAAAAATGGAAATTTTGCAAATGACCTCTGTTTTCGACGAAACCACTTTTGTTGTATCCGGGATGTCAAATTATTGCTAGGTTCCAAAATTCATAATTTTCTAAATCAATATGTGAGCGTGGCGAAGTTACATGTGTTTTGATAGTTTCAGTCAATTTCGATCGACCAGAAAATGGCCATTTTTCAAACGGTCTCAGAATTTGACGAAATTAGTTTTGTTAGGACCGTATCGTCAATATGAAGCTAGAAATAATTTTTCGGGAATTTTTAGAGTCCGTATGTGGCCCCGGTAAATTGAAATGTGCGTTCAAATTCAATATATAGATTTATATTTTAATTTAAGTAAGAACTGATCGAAACAGCCGAACTGGCTTACGATACATATCCCATTGTGTTCGGAATGGGGGAAATTAGTTAGGGGGGACAGTCGTTGGGTTTTGTTTGGAGTTCGATGGATAAACGAGCAAAATTGGAATAAAATAATATTTAAATTATTTATAAATATGTGTGAAAAGGGTCAAAACCCTAGAAAATCCCTCAGCCGCCACTTCCTAAAAAAAACCTACGGCGATTATTTTCTATTTTTAATTCTTCACGATCTCATAATCCACGACATGATTTTCGAGGATCCAAATACCAAATTGAAGAGTGTGTTGAGCACTATGAAATGAACGGATAAGATCGAAAATCTCGATCTTTAATGGCTAGATTCCCCCTTGAAAACCGCCCTGTTTGCACTGACTTTTTGGGCCAGAGATGATTTCGAGTTTGATAAGGTGGGGGGCGCGGGAAGAGGAGAAGACGACCGACGAGGTGATGGGGTCAGATCCGATTTCGGCGCCGTGGTTGAGCATCGACGACGAGGGTTTTACGTTGAGGATGGGTTCGGTTTTACTGTTACGGGGAGGAAGAAGAGCGATCATAGAGAAAGGTTTAACAAGGGTAATTAAGGGCTTAATTAAAAACTTAGTTAATTATATTATATTTAATTTGTATACAAACTTGTATAATTTATATATTCTTCAAACAATTACAGAAATTAACAAATTTAGGTGCGTTGGAACCGTCTTGAAGAGCTCTACGCAATGGAGCTGACCAGAACAAGAATGGAGCTATCTGGAATTTTTGAATAAATTAAACGAGTTGTTTGATTCATTCAAAAACAATCGTTATTAAACGATTTCAGAAACCGTTCAAGGTGAGAACTCTCTCACTTTAAATTTTCTGTACAGTTATTTATTTTGTAACTGCATATATGAACTGCTCCCCGTCGTCCATAGACCATGGACGACTTATTTGATTGTATTCTGTGTGAAAATTGATCGTGATGTGAAATGAAATAAATTGATCGTGATGTGAAATGAAATAAATTGATCGTGATGTGAAATGAAATAAATTGATCGTGATGTGAAATATATATATATATATATATGAAAAGTTAAGATATCGTATATATTGAAAGTTAAAATATCGTATATATTGAAAGTGAAAATATCGTATATATTGAAAAGTGAAAATATTGTATATATTGAAAAGTGAAAATATCGTATATATTGAAAGTGAAAATATCGTATGTATATGAAAAGTGAAAATATCACATATATTGAAAAGTGAAAATATTGTATGTATTGAAAAGTGAAAATATCGTATATATTGAAAGTGAAAATATCGTATATATTGAAAAGTGAAAATATCGTATATACTGAAAAGTGAAAATATTGTATATATTGAAAGTGAAAATATCGTATATATATATATTGAAAGTGAAAATATCGTATATATTGAAAGGTGAAAATATCGTATATATTGAAAAGTTAAAATATTATATATATGAAAGGTGGAAATAATATATATATATATATATATATATATATGAAATGAAAACGATATATATGAAATTAAAACGATATATATATATATGAAACGTGAAAATGATTTGATTGTTAAAAATATAATTTTTAACATATATATACACTGTATAAAATTGTTGTGTATATGGAATATTCAATTTTGATTAGAAATTGAATATGAAGTTGAAATCATTTTGAAAACGAATTTAAAACAATTTATAAAATACGTTTTAAAAAGGAAATCGACGAAATATATATTATATATGTAATATAATGGCCTGAATAGAACGCGCCGCGCTGCGGCAGTTTGCGAATTTCGACCATTAACTTCGAACGGAGATTACGGGAGATCCGACCGTTAGATTCTCCTGAATCTGGGACGTTAGGTTCGTATCGAAAAGAGCTTTCTAGTGAATATCAGAGATTTGAAATATAATGGTTGTATTTGGAACTATGTCCAAATCATATTTGAAAAAGGTTGTTGTAAGTGCAGTTCGATGGCCTTTGATGGAAATCGACTGTACGGGCCTTGATAAAATTATTAAAAATATCAATAATTTGTGTAAAAACATAGTAAATGATTTGAAAAGAATTAGGCTGAAAAATCCCATATTTGAAAAGATAAAAATAGTTTTTTATTGAAATGAACTAGTTATTAACTAGAATACTAATATATTTATTTTTAAATAAATAAATTGGATTTGAAATGGTTTTAAAAATAACCAGAATTTCCAATATATGAATAGGAATGGATTTGAATCGAAATTATCTTCGGAATATTTCGATATTGGATTTCGTGATTATACAGATATGGTTGTGGAAATTTGAAAGATATATTAATATCATTATTTCCAATACGATATTTGTTGGTTTCAGAATTTGATGTTGAATATAAGCCGATACTATTTTCTATTCAGAGCCGTTTGTTTAATATCAAATTGGATTTAGGGTTTGTCATGAACTGTGTTTAAATGACATTAGTTCTTTAACCCGTGTAAAAGCAGGATTAATTTCCAAAAAGTAGACCAATCAATATGAAATGATTTTAGAGATGAAACCAATTGGGGTTTGAATAAATCTTTAATTAGATCTGGATGAATGAATGGTGATTAAATTTACCAAAACACGTGATGTGATTAAACCAAATTTACTTAGTTGTTGATTGATATTGATTGTGGTTGATTGATTGTTTGGATGGTGCTCGACCAGTTTATGAGCAGAATATGCCTTTACATTTAGCATTGGGTTGGGTAAAGATATCTATGTGCTAACACCTTGTGAAACACTTCATGATTTGACGATAAGGTGTTTAGCGATGTTGTGTTCATTTCAAATTTAATGAATGATTGTGAAATGATATATTTTTCTTAAGTGAAAAGAAATGTATTCCCGATTTTGGACAGGGAGTGTTTTATAAAAATATTTTATAAAACAGAAAGGATTTCGAGGCCTAAACCCGATATTATCGAAGAGATTTTGAAATGTATTATGTGTTACATTGTGGTTCATCACATATTTGATTAGTTGCTATTAATGATGTATCTGTTTGGTGGCGGAGAATTTATTCTCTTTCTTAACACCCTTCTTTGAGACGTACCAGCTCAAAGGTTATGTGATTAATAGTGACTGATCATATGTGTGAATTACTGATGTGAAGTACTATATTTTGAAAGTACTTGTTATTATTATGTTTTGAAATGATTTTCCCTATTTCGGGATATGAAATGATTTAGTATGTGGTTAAAGATTCGGGTAACCCTGAGACTAAAAGTATGGGTGAGAGGGTGGTGTATGCTCTCCATGTGTGGGGGGTGCATCGTCGGTGTAGCCTGCTCCTGTGTGGGGTAGGTGCACATTTATATATCGAGTTGCTAGGTGCGTACCCTTTGCCTTGTCGATGGGGAGCACGATATTTGGTTGCATACTTGTTTGTATGCATTGTTATGTTTTAGAATTCATATTTCCAAACAATTTGATTTGAGATCCCTAAGTGAAATCTACTTTGATATAGAAAGTTAGATAGGTATTTCAAATGATTTGAAATAAGAAATCGGGAATAAAGTCCAAAGGAATAATTTCTGTAAATTGAATTGGATTTAGAAAATCTACGTGTGGTGATTAATCTAAATGGGTAGACTGGGATATTGCATGTTGATTGATGCATAGTTGATCCATATATCTATATTGATTATTGTTTATACATTGGCATACATGGAGGTAAACCCGTTCCGTGTTAGCGGCGTGGTCCCGTAATATGCCATATTATTAAATAAGTTAATTATAACTGTTTAGAGTTTCTCACACCAGTCCCATGACTGACCTGTAGTTTTCTTTTCCCTTGCAAACTCGGGTGCTCTTATTTTCCACATGGGAAGTCGAGTAGTCTATTTCGCAGATATATAAGCAGGACTCTGGATTGAAGCTTAAAGCTGTGTCCAGGCATTGATAGTCTTCCGCTGTGTTACTTTATTTGTTTTCCGTTGTGCATTGTATTACATTTGATGTAAATTAATCTTCCGATGTATTCTTTTCGATATACTATGGTATTTTGTACTCTGATGTAACATTATTATGGTGTTTATAAAAGTCTTCTGTTATTTGTTCTGATGTGTTGTATGCCAGAGTTAGCGTATGCGGGATTCGAACGGTCTTGGTCCGTTTAGCGATCGATTAGATCCGGGCGAAATCCGTGTCATTATAGCTGGTATCAGAGCTTTGGTTAACTCAAATCTTTGGGGTACAACTCGTTAGAACATAATGAAAGACTCATCAGAGGTAGGATTAGTAATATCCTATGAAAGAATCTTCATTAGAGATAGAATCAGTAGCATTCTAGAATGAGTGACTCGTTAGAGATGGGGTTAGAAATGCCCTAGAATGAGTTAGGAGTAAAATGATTATATATAACGTATTTGTGATTATATATATAATCCGGTCTTAGAAAATTTTATTTTTGATTCTATAAAATTATATGATTGAAAAGTTAATTAACCAATTTATGCTGGTTGTGTTGTTTGATTATTTGTTTGACTAATTAAAATATTGGAACAGTAAAACCCATAAGAGAATTGAATGATAAATAAAGCCAAATAGAATCAAATAATTGAACTGAACTGAAGATTGGTTGAAATTGCATGCATATACATGTATATCCATTGAACATGTCATAGCAAGGAGGCTAGAGCAGAGGAATAAAATTGTTTGCCCGACAAATAGGTACATGTTTATTGTATTTCTTGGGTTTCTGATGATTTTATGAGCCGATTGGCTAGCCTCTTGGCTTTTTCTTTTTCTTTTGGATTGAAGAAGGCCATGGGAGGCTATATGAAATATCCCGAAGTCCCCGGTGCAGGGGAGGTTATGGCGAAATTTTTCGAAAATTTAGGGTGTTAGCCAAATTTTTGAAAAAATCGAAAAGTTCTTAGAAACTGAAAAGTTGAAGAACTTAAGCCGTAATGAAAATAATGGAAGTTGAGTTGATTAGTTAAACAACTTTCAGCTTTGTTCCATTTCGGGGACGAAAAGTTTTAAGTGGGGGAGATTGTAATAACCCGGAAATCTGAGCCAATTTAAAAAATTTATTTTGGCGATTTTAATGAATTGTGATTATTTAAAATAGTTTGTTTTAAATAATAACGACGTAAAATTTATTTTCGACGAAGTTAGAACGAATAATTTTATTTTAAATATATAACGAGTCTGAAATGGTGCGGTAGTTCGAAAATTCGAAATCTAATTACAATTGAATATACAGAATTCAAGATAAATCGGATTTCAACGAAATAAGAAATATTTGAATCAGTTTGATCATATCTTTCTAACGGATGTTAGAAGCTGAGATTTCACATTAGATGTTGAAAGATACGTCCAGTTTAGAAAAGTCGCTGTGGAATTTATATATATATATTAATATATATATAAAGGCCCTTAAAAATGGAAATTTTGCAAACGACCTCTGTTTTTGACGAAACAACTTTTGTTGGATCCGGGATGTCAAATTATTGCTAGGTTCCAAAATTCACAATTTTCTGAATCAATATATGAGCGTGGCGAAGTTAAACGTGTTTTGACAGTTTCAGTCAATTTCGATCGACCAGAAAATGGCCATTTTTCAAACGGTCTCGGAATTTGACGAAATTAGTTTTGTTAGGACCGTATCATCAATATGAAGCTAAAAACAATTTTTCGGGAATTTTTAGAGTCCGTATGTGGCTCCGGTAAATTGAAATGTGCATTCGAATTCAATATATAGATTTATATTTTAATTTAAGTAAAAACTGATCGAAACAGCCTAACTGGCTTACGATACATATCCCATTGTGTTCGGAATGGGGGTAATTAGTTAGGGGGGATAGTCGTTGGGTTTCGTTTGGAGTTCGATGGATAAACGAGCAAAACTGGAATAAAATAATATTTAAATTATTTATAAATATGTGTGAAAAGGGTCAAAACCCTAGAAAATCCCTCAGCCGCCACTTCCTAAAAAAACCTACGATAATTATTTTCTGGTTTTAATTCCTCACGATCTCATAATCCATGACATGATTTTCGAGGATCCAAGTACCAAATTGAAGAGCGTGTTGAGCGTTATGAAATGAATGGATAAGATCGAAAATCTCGATCTCTAATGGCCAGATTCGCCCTTGAAAACCGCCATGTTCGCACTGACTTTTCGAGCCAGAGATGATTTCGAGTTTGATAAGGTGGGGGGCGCGGGAAGAGGAGAAGACGACCGACGAGATGATAGGGTCAGATCCGATTCCGACGCCGTGGTTGAGCATCGATGACAAGGGTTTTACATTGAGGATGGGTTCGGTTTTACTGTTACAGGGAGGAAGAAGAGAGATTATAGAGAAAGGTTTAACAAGGGTAATTAAGGGCTTAATTAAAAACTTAGTTAGTTATATTATATTTAATTTGTATACAAACTTGTATAATTTATAACTTCTTCAAACAATTACAGAAATTAACAAATTTAGGTGCGTTGGAACCGTCTTGAAGAGCTCTACACAATGGAGCTGACCAGAACAAGAATGGAGCTATCTGGAATTTTTGAATAAATTAAACGAGTTGTTTGATTCAATCAAAAACAATCATTATTAAACAATTTCAAAAACCATTCAAGGTGAGTATTCTCTCACTTTAAATTTTCTGTATAGTTATTTATTTTGTAACTGCATATATGAACTGCTCCCCGTCGTCCACAGACCATAGACGACTTGTTTGATTGTATTCTGTGTGAAAATTGATCGTGATGTGAAATGAAATAAATTGATCGTGATGTGAAATGAAATAAATTGATCGTGATGTGAAATGAAATTAATAAATATGTATATATATATATATATGAAAAGTTAAAATATCGTATATATTGAAAGTTAAAATATCGTATATATTGAAAGTGAAAATATCGTATATATTGAAAAGTGAAAATATCGTATATATTGAAAAGTCAAAATATCGTATATATTGAAAAGTGAAAATATCGTATATATTGAAAGTGAAAATATCGTATATATATGAAAAGTGAAAATAACGTATATATTGAAAAGTGAAAATATCGTATGTATTGAAAAGTGAAAATATCGTATATATTGAAAGTGAAAATATCGTATATATTGAAAAGTGAAAATATCGTATATATTGAAAAGTGAAAATATCGTATATATTGAAAGTAAAAATATTGTATATATATTGAAAGTGAAAATATCGTATATATTGAAAGGTGAAAATTTCGTATATATTGAAAAGTGAAAATATAATATATATGAAAGGTGGAAATAATATATGTATATGAAATGAAAACGATATATATGAAATGAAAACGATATATATATATATGAAATGTGAAAATGATTTGATTGTTAAAAATATAATTTTTAACATATATATACACTTTATATAATTGTCGTGTATATGGAATATTCAATTTTCATTAGAAATTGAATATGAAGTTGAAATCATTTTGAAAATGAATTTAAAACGATTTATAAAATATGTTTTAAAAAGGAAATCGACGAAATATATAATATATTATATATATATATATATATAATATAATGGACTGAATAGAACGCGTCACGCTGCGGCAGTTCGCGAATTTCGACCATTAACTTCGAACGGACATTACGAGAGATCCGACGGTCGGATTCTCCTGAAACCGGGACCGTTGGGTTCGTATCGAAAAGAGGTTTCTAATGAATATCAGATATTTGAAATCTAACGGTTGGATTTGGAACTATGTCAAAATCAAATTTGGAAAAGGTCATTGTAAGTGCAGCTCGTTGACCTTTGATGGAAATCGACTGTACGGGCCTTGATAAAATTATTAAAAATATCAATAATTTGTGTAAAATCATAATAAATGATTTGGAAAGAATTGGACTGAAAATCCCATATTTGAAAAGATAAAAAAAGATTTTTATCGAAATGAACTAGTTATTAACTAGAATAATAATTTATTTATTTTTAAATAAATAAATTGGATTTGAAATGGATTTAAAAATAACCAGAATTTCCAATATATGAATTGGAATGGATTTGAATCGAAATTATCTTCAGAATATTTCGATGTTGGATTTCGTGATTATACAGATATGGTTGTGGAAATTTGAAAGATATATTAATATCGTCATTTCCAATACGATATTTGTTGGTTTCAGAATTTGATGTTGAATATAAGCTGATACTATTTTCTATTCAGAGCCTTGTGTTTAATATCAAATTGGATTTAGGGTTTGTCGTGAACTGTGTTTAAATGACATTAGTTCTTTAACCCGCGTAAAAGCAAGATTAATTTCCAAAAAGTAGAACAATCAATATGAAATGATTTTAGATATGAAACCAATTGAGGTTTGAATAAATCTTTAATTAGATTTGGATGAATGAATGGTGATTAAATTTACCAAAATACGTGATGTGATTAAACCAAATTTACTTATTTGTTGATATTGATTGTGGTTGATTAATTGTTTGGATGGTGATCGACCAGTTTATGAGCAGAATATGCATTTAAATTTAGCATTGGGTCGGGTAAAGATATCTGTGTGCTAACACCTTGTGAAACACTTCACGATTTGACGATAAGGTGTTTAGCGATGTTGTGTTCATTTCAAATTTAATGAATGATTGTGAAATGATATATTTTTCTTAAGTGAAAAGAAATGTATTCCCGATTTTTGATAAGGAATGTTTTATAAAACAGAAAGAATTTCAAGGCCTGAACCCGATATTATCGAAAAGATTTTGAAATGTATTATGTGTTACATTGTGGTTCATCACATATTTGATTAGTTGTTGTTAATGATGTATCTGTTTGGTGGCGGAGAATTTATTCTCTTGCTTAACACCCTTCTTTGAGACGTACGAGCTCAAAGGTTATGTGATTAATAGTGACTAATCATATGTGTGAATTACTTATGTGAAGTATTATATTTTGAAAGAACTTATGATTATTATGTTGTGAAATGATTTTCCCTACTTCGGGATATGAAATGATTTAGTATATGGCTAAAGATTCGGGTAACCCTGTGACTAAAAGTATGGGTGAGAGGGTGGTGTATGCTCTCCATGTGTGGGAGGTGCATCGTCGATGTAGCCTGCTCCTGTATGAGGTAGGTGCACATTTATATATCGAGTTGCTAGGTGCGTACCCTTTGCCTTGTCGATGGGGAACACGATATTTGGTTGCATACTTGTTTGTATGCGTTGTTATGTCTTGGAATTCATATTTCCAAACGTTTTGATTTTAGATCTCAAAGTGAAATCTACTTTGATATAGAAAGTTAGATAGGTATTTCAAATGATTTGAAATAAGAAATCGGGAATAAAGTCCAAAGGAATAATTTCTGTAAATTGAATTGGATTTAGAAAATCTATGTGTGGTGATTAATCTAAATGGGTAGACTGGGATATTGCATGTTGATTGATGCATAGTTGATCCATATATCTATATTGATTATTATTTATACATTGGCATTCATGGGGGTAAACCCGTTCCACGTTAGCGGCGTGGTCCTGTGATATGCCATATTATTAAATAAGTTAATTATAATTGTTTAGAGTTTCTCACACCAGTCCCATGACTGACCTGTAGTTTGCTTTTCCCTTGCAAACTCTGGTGCCCTTATTTTCCACACGGGCAGTCGAGTAGTCTATTTTGCAGATATATAAGAAGGATTCTGGATTGAAGCTTAAAGTTGTGTCCAGGTACTATTGATAGTCTTCCGATGTGTTACTTTATTTGTTTTCCGCTGTGCATTGTATTACATTTGATGTAAATTAATCTTCCGCTGTATTCTTTTTGATATACTCTGATATTCTGTACTCTGATGTAACATTATTATAATGTTTATAAAAGTCTTCTGTTATTTGTTCTGATGTGTTGTATGCCCAGAGTTAGCGTATGCGGGATTCGATCGGTCTTGGTCGTTTTAGCGATCGATTAGGTCCGGGCGAAATCCGTGTCATTACATTACTGCTGGGAAAATAAATAAAAAACTCATATCAACTCCATTTTCGCCCATGTTTCATCCAATTCATTCATAAAAGACAACAATGTCTAGCGCATCCGCAGTACAACACGAAATCGATAAGATTCTAAACCCTAAATTTCAATTTTGAAATTAAGTCATACATGTTTAAGAATGATTGGTTATGGGGGTTTTCGCATAAAGCAATGTTGTGTACATTGTTCACATTTTTGTCATACATATTCAATTTTGTGTACACAACATTGAAATTAGTTCATACATGTTCAATTTTCTAAACCCTAATTTGTACATTTTTGTGTACGTTGTTTGCATTTACGATTTAAGGGTTTTTGTGTGTATATTGTTCACATTATTGAACTGAGTTTTTTGATTAAATGATGGGTATTGGATGTCATGTATTGGATATATTATGAATCGATGTATTGGGGTTTTTGTGTATGACGACGCATGTAAGCTTTGTACTGTGGTACTGTGAAGATATGGCAAAAAGAAGTACATGATATTGAACTTGTCCCCTATGCATTTAATTGAATGACTGTGAAAATCATTTTATTGGTTTGGAACTGTCTGATAAAGTTAATCCTGCATTTTTGCAGAGTAATTTGAGATGGAACTTGGACCAGTAGATTCGAGCGTGTTATATATGCAGGCCCAATACAAGACATCAAATGCTAATCGGACGCAGGTAGCAATTTGTTACTATTTTCATATTTTGATGTTTAGGTTTTTAGACGTCAAACCCCAATTTTTGTTATGTATTAAATTTGCAGAGTGTCAATGCAGAGTTTGTCATTGACCACTCGTCCTCCCTTCCAAAAGTGACATCTGAGGATCCTCGCGTCATCACTGAGATCGAGAGGGCTGGATTCATACATATTTTTCGCTTAGGTTACATCCGGCTCGATCATAGCCTTGTCGGTGCTTTACTGGATAGGTGGAGGCTTGAGACATCCACATTTCATCTACCAGTCGGTGAGATGACTATCACCTTGGCAGATGTTGCGGTTTTGCTATGATTGCCTATTGATGGCAATGCCGTTGCGTTTGATGGTGCGCGACATGATTATTTGCAGTTATGTCACGACCTACTAAGGCTGGATCCACCAGCCAATCAAGTAAGGGGTCAAAATTCGATTCATATCAGATGGTTCCGTAATCAGTTGGTGGATGATATTTCTGCAGATGACACCCAGATAGAGGTTGAGTAACGGGCTCGTTGCATTTTACTACATATTATTTTCTGCAGAATGATGGTCGATCATGCCCAGACCCGTATAGATTTGAGGTGGCTACCGTTTTTAGCTGATCTCGGGCAGTGCGCATCATATTCGTGGGGGTAGTGCAGTGTTGGCCTATGCATATCAGGAATTGTCCAAGGTTGCACTGCAACAGTATAACTGTTTTGCCGGTTACCCGACGCTACTTCAAATATGAACCGAATGTCTATAATTTACAGTTATAGAATGTGATGCACCATTCTCTTTTATTAATAGTATTTTTTTTGTACACAGCTTTGGTCCAAGACTTATCTTCCTATGGGAAGATTAGTAGTGACACCTGATAACATCGACGCATCGATGCCGCTTGGAGCTAGGTATACTTATTTGATCGTTTATTTTATTAAACACAACACATAACATTTCCAATGTATGTACCTTTTATAATCATGTAACAGGTGGGTTGGAAAAAAGGATACGCGATATACGCCATGACGAGAGTTATTCTTTTACCGCAATGATTTGGACATCCTTACAGACGAAAAGCTTACATGGTATCTGTACACTCCGGAGGTACTTGCCCCACTACCAATCAATTGCAGAGCTCATGATACCTTTGGACGACGAGAGTAACTATGATAGCCTACACCTTCACCGCTTGGCACCTTCCCGATAGAGTTATGAGGCAGTTCGACCTGCGGCAGCATATACCGGATGATGCACCTCCTTACATTCAAAGCTACAATGTGCAGGACTTTCAGATGTCTGTTACTATGTAGAATGACCGCGATAACCATATTCAGCTCGAGAGGGAGCTCCCATGTCCACAACGCAGTACATGGGGTGGTACTGGAACATAACACGACGCTACGTCCTTAATCCCAGAGGAGATTCTGCGCTAGCACCGTATATTCCTAGAGCACCACTAGAGAGGAACGTGGTAAGTTGATGCGTGTACTATTAAATACAATCAGTTTCCTTTATTCATTGTGTCTAATTTTATTTTAAATTTGCAGGTTGCCGATATTAATCGTGCATGGGACGAAGCGGAAAAACTCAGACAGAGGCAGACAGATGACAAGGGAAGGACAACGTGCACGAACATATAGGAGATTTTAGACATGATTCTATGCAGGAACAAGCTAGATCGGCCGAAACCACCATCTCCTATATCTCCTCCTCCTCCTGCAGGTCCTCCTCCTCCTGTTGATTCTCCTCCACCTCCAGCAGCGCACGAAGAATTTGTGCATGGTCCATCTTAACCTGTACCTACATTACTACGTACTAGAAGTGCACAACGCACTAGGAGTAACAGCGACAGTTCGTCTTCAACTTCCACACCACTAGTCAGGCCGAGGCGAACATAGTGCACGTAGATTGGTCTGTCTAATACATTGGATGGTAGTCTTTATGTATGAATTTGCTATGTTTTGATACGTTTATTTATTTCGTATCCATGGATGAACCTAGTGCATGTTTTTGTTTGTGTATGAACTTGTTTTGGTACGTTTATTAATTGGATGGTAGTCTTTATGTATGAATTTGCTTTGTGTATGAACCTAGTGCTTACGTATGAACCTAGTGCTTATGTTTGTTAAAGGCAAATATGTGCAGGTATGTGTATGCAGGTTTTCTGGTGTGTAGGGTTTTTCCGAAGGCGTGTTTTGGAAACTCGCCTTCGTATTTTTTTGAAGGCGAGTTTCCAAAACTCGCTTTCGGAAAACAAACAGGCCAAAATCTGTAATTAATTTGAAAACAAGCCTATTCGTGTTATATTTTCCATGAATAGGGCTACACACGTGATTTTCCCTTTCAACTATCCATCAACGAAAATATACAATCAGTTGACAACCATAACACAGTAAAACAACTTTAAATAAGAGCATAATTATTAATACTAATTAAGAATTTGTCGCTGTTTAAAATCAAAATTGTTCGTAGACTATCTTGGATGTTTTGATTAACAGAAGCATGTTTGAATCTACAGTTGTTCATTAAAAATTACTATATTAGTGGGGTGGTTATAATCGCTATTGGTATACCACTAGCATTTAATCTATCCCAAACTACCAATTTTTCATAAGTACTTCATTGTTTATACTTGGTGATCTCATTGAGCAGGCAGAGGATGAAAATGGTCATGCAAGTAGGTGTGAGATAAATAGAATAATTGGACTACTCCAAATTTCCTAACTTTCGCAAGCACCTACGGAGTTTGCACCTGCCTAGTTAATTTAGTTGACTCATGCTGTGCTTACATGCTTCTTTCTTTCCATTCCCTTTTTATTCGTTCTCATGTTAGCACGTTTTCTGTTCACCGCTCAACAAGTCCCCGCCTAGCCATATTTTAGTCCCGATATTAACAAACTTTGCGTTCGCTCTGCTCATAATTTTCTTTGTACTCTCCATATCTACATGCTTCCTCGTCCCTACTTCCATTTCCCCTGCATTCTCTGTTATGCTATTTATGTTGTGCATATGAATAAATATGTGCAGTTGAAGCATGATTGATGCACGAAAAAATTGTGTTGCAGCTGCAAAATTGCTTGGCTACATATTTAACAAGATATTTAATGTCATTTTACTTTCATTCTCACATAATTTATATACTACATTGTACTAATACTATTTAATGTAATATGACAAAGCAACTGAATACCGTTATTTATAAGGTCAATATTTAATGGTCATACTAGATTTTTAGCATATATTTAGCACTTCTATCTTCAAATTTATTCTTTACATCCCCTTACCATGTTGACTTGATTTAAAATACAAATAGTCGAATCAACCCTTTTAATTTTAATATTTCTAAATTGGATGTTAAAAAAAAAAATCTTGAACGGTAGAACCAGTAAATATCATAACTTAAAGCGCATCTATTATTCAGTAGCGCTTAGTTAAAAAGTTGTAATGGTAAATGATGTTACATGTTATAGTCAAACCATGTAGTGTTTTAGGCTGTGTTTATGTATAACGGTAACAGAACATTTAAATAGGAAGTTAGAGCTGGAAATTCAGTGTGAAATGCTTTGCGGCTTCAAACGAGATATTTAAGAAGGACATCAAAGCAAAGTATTTTGGTTTGAAAATTTTAATATAAATAAGATAAAGTTTACAACTAATTATTTGTTTTGTTATTTACTATCACTAAATTGAACGGTATAGCATCAGACAGTTCTAACGGCCGTTGACAACAGCTTTCAACGGAAGCCAAAATATGAAATTTTCTTATAGGTACAAAAATATGTCATTGGAAACCGTTGGCGGCCGTTGGTTTTAAACCC
Organism: Allium sativum; assembly: GCA_030737875.1. Lineage (NCBI taxonomy): Eukaryota > Viridiplantae > Streptophyta > Magnoliopsida > Asparagales > Amaryllidaceae > Allium > Allium sativum. The sequence goes on from CM060913.1 coordinate 45,435,667, forward strand.
GTTGGTACCCGTTACATGGGTTAAGAAAAAATCATCTAAGAGCTGCTACCTTCTTCCCTATTCACTGAACCCATGAATTTTTCCCAAAATCCCCAAATTTTCCCTCCTTCAATTCTGAAATCACCAATCCCACGCCATCATCCACCTAGGATCTCTCCAACTCAATCAAGGCACTCTCTCCTCCTCTCTAATCTTTGATCCTCTCCTATTTTAAGGTATGTATTAACCCTAATTTTGTTTAATATCCTAAGTTTAGTAATTTAAGCATAATTAGAGTATGTTTGTGTGTCTAGTGCTGTTAGTTAGTTACTATCATAGGGTTTAATCATTTAAGCTGCTAATCTAGGGTTTTTATTTAAAAATTACTTAGTTGTTATAATCTAGTGTTTTAATTAGCTTAAGTAGTTGTTGTTAATGAGTTTGTATTTATAGGTTTATTTGATTATGTTGCTAATCTAGGGTTTAATTAGTTCAAGTTGAGTATGTATACATGCATATATATATATATATATAGTGTTGTATATATATATATTTATATATTTGGTAATAAATCTATGTATTTGTTTATTTGGTTGAGCCTCAATTCATTGAAAACGATATTTAATTTGTCGAAAATGTGTCATGAAAATGGAAATATTTAAGTCTATGTTCTAGGCTAAGGCGCACAAAGGCGCACAAAAAACACATCAATCATGAAAAAAAACAAATCATAATATGTAATATTCATAAAGCCTTAGATAGTTTTTTTTGGCCTGGCTAATAAGTATTGTATATAATCGATATGTGAATGTTCGTTTTATTAACGAAACAGACATTTATATTCATCGTATACAATATTTGTTGGATTTTTCCCTTGTATTGGACAAGTTATGGACACAATAACGAAATTAAATCTCGTATGATATTTCATTTTAAACGGTTCTCAAAATTTCGAAAGCATTTCCTTTATGTTCCCTATGTACACGCAATTGTGTACTGGTCAGGGAACTAAATGCAAGTGGTGCCGAATTTTTTTTGAGTCATTTAAATTAAAAATATTTACGCTATTTAATTACATTATATTGTATTTGTAATTGGAGATAGGATGACCCCACCACTAAATGATCAATTAACATAACGTGCATTCAGCACTAAAATTGTTTTAACAAAATGTCAATGCAAATTTTATCATCATAATTAATACGTTGTGAGCGATAGGACACAAAAATTGTGAATCTAATTTTATATCATACTTTCTAATTTTATATGTACTTAGGAAAAATGGACGATTATTTTAATGATCGAAGCTGGATGTACAAACGAAGAGAAACTGATGGCACAATAAACAAACAATTTATTAATGATGTCAGCGTACTTATTGATTTCGCTTTAAGTAACAAAGGAAACGACGTTGAAATCCGTTGTCCATGTAGTAGATGTAAGTTATTGAAGCATTTGATACTGCAGATGGTTAGAGTTCATTTGTGTCACTATAGTTTCGTGTCGAACTATTTAGTTTGGGATCGTCATGGAGAACTGTTAGCATCTACTTCTATATAAGTTGAGGAGGTAGTGAATAATGAAATTGCTAGGAAGAATCTCGTAGAACAAATGGTTGAAGATGTTGCACGTTCTATGTTCCCGGTTCAACAATTTAATGATAACGATGGTAATGATGATAATGGTAATGATGATGAAGAACCAAATATTAAAGCCAAAAAATTATATGATTTATTAGATGCCGCAAAAAAACCCTTTGGGAAGGCTGTGAAAGCGAAACTCAGTTATCAGTAACTGCTGAATACATTGTGATGCAATCTAAATACAACCTCACAAAAGCTGGATTTACAGCTGTTGTACAAGCTGCGAAGCGGCATATGCCTCCCAATAATTTAATGTGCAAAAACCATTATGAAGTAAAAAAATGATGTCGGCCTTTGGTTTACCATATCAATACATGTCTAAAGGGTTGCATGCTATTTTGGAAGGAAGATATCAACCTTAAGAATTATAAAATACGTAATCAAGAAAGATACAAACCAAGAAAGAAAAATGGAAAGGAAGTCCCGTATAAACGTATGCATTATTTACCTATTATTCCTAGACTTCAAAGGTTATATGCATCTTCTGTAACCATGCAACATATGAGATGACACAGTGTGAGAACACAGGAAGAAGATACGTTAACACACCCATCCAATGTAGAAACATGGAAGTATTTTGATCAAAAGTATCCCAATTTTGCATCTGAGAGTCGCAATGTTAGACTTGGTTTATGTGTATATGGGTTTTCAACATTTTCTCAATTTGGTTCTAAATATTCATCTTGGCCAGTAATTGTAACACCTTATAATTTACCTCCGCGGATGTGTATGAAAACTCCTTATATGTTTCTCACAATTGTCGTCCCTAGTCCTGATGATCCGACGCAAGGAATTGATGTTTATTTACAATCGTTGTTTGAAGAATTAAAAAAATTGTGGTATGAAGGGGTAGAAACATATGATATTTCCCAAAAGAAAAACTTTCTTATGCATGCTTCTCTGTTGTGGACAATTAGCAATTTTCCTGCTTATGCAATGCTTTCAAGTTGGATTACGGCTGGTCGTCTTGCTTGTCCGTATTGTATAGAAGAAACTAGAGCATTTTCTTTACCTATTGGAAAGAAAATTTCATGGTTTGACTATCATAGATGTTTTCTTCATATTAATCATCCTTTTAGAAGAGATAAGAAATTTTTTACAACTAATAGACATGAAACTTTACGACCTCCTAAAGTATGGACAAGTGAGGAAATTTATAAACTTGTACAAGATTTTCCCAAGATTCATGAAATCGGAGTACAGACAAAAATTCAAGGTAAATCAACGATTCATAATTGGTGGAAACAAAGCATATTTTGGGAGTTGCCTTATTGGAAAGTTCTTCTGATTCGTCATAATATTGACGTGATGCATAATGAGAAAAATGTGTTTGATAATGTAATCAATACAATTTTGAATGTCAAAGGGAAGACGAAAGATGATTTGAAATCAAGACGTGATATTGAAGTAATATATAATCGTCCAGAGCTTCGTATAAAGCCAAATGACACCAGAAAACCGAAAGTGTGTTATGAACTGGACAGTAATCAAATTAATGTAACAACCCGGAAATTCTGTGCCAATTTAAAATTTTTATATTGGCAATTTTAATGAATTTTGAATATTTAAAATGATTTATTTTAAATAATAACGACGAGAAATTTATTTTGAATAGAATTAGAACGTATATATTTATTTGAATCGTCGTTAGAATATAAATAATTATTTATAATTATAAAAGGAATTGAAAATGACACGGTAGTTTGAAATTTCGATTTCAAAGTTCAAATGAATGTGCAGATTCCAAATAAATCGGATTTTGGCGAAACCAAAAATATTAGAATCTAATTGAGAATATCTTTCCAACGAATTCAAAAAATTAAAATTTCATAGCGAGAATCAAAAGTTATGCCCAGTTGAAAATTCAGAATATTCGCTATGGAATTCTGGCCCTTAAAAATGGAAATTTTGCAAACGACCTCGGTTTTTGATGAAACCACTTTTGTTGGATCCAGGATCTCGAATTATTGCTAGATTCCAAAATTCATAATTTTCTGAATCAATATGTGAGTGTGACAAAGGAAAATGCGTTTGACTAGTTTCAGTTGATTTTAATCAACCGGAAAATGGCCATTTTTCAGACGGTCTCGGAATTTGATGAAATTAGTTTTGCTAGGACTGTATCGTCAATACGAAGCTAGAAATGTTTTTTCTAGAATTTTTAGAGTCCGTATGTGGCCTCTGTAAATTAAAATGTACATTCAAATTAAATTCTAATTGATTTATATTTTAATTTAGATGCAAACTGATTGAAACAATCGAATTGGCTTACGAAACATATTCCATTGTGTTCGAAATGGGGGTATTTAGCTAGGGGCGGCACTCGTTGGGATTCGTTTGGAGTTCGAATGTAAAATCGCTATTTTTTGGAAATTAAAATAATATTAAAATTAAATGGTATAAATATAATCTTTGACCGAAACCCTAAATTATATTTTACTTTCCTAGAGCCTCCGACAGTTCAAAAGCGACGGATGGAAAGCTCTGAATTTTAATCCCCCTTTTCTCCCAAATCATGAATCGAAATCAGGCAACTCCTACACCAAATCGAAGAGTAGACCAAGGTCTATAAATCCATACGGCAGTAATGTATTTTTGCATCGTATTCTGACTGATTTTGGGCCTTAAAGTGTACTGCTTCGAAGCAGTTTTGGCGATCAACGACAGGTACGAGAGGCACCGCGTTCCAGGCGACGGAAGCACAACCGATGACCGATGATGTGGGGGCCCTGGATCTCGCTCCGGTCGAGCACGGCGACGGCAATCTCGAGCCCTAGCTCGTCGATGATGGGTTCAAATGACTGTCGCGTTTCCCTGGAAGAAGATGAAAGAGAACCCGTGAGCTTTTATTAGTTTTTTCTGCAATTAGTTTAGCGAATTTATTAAGTAAAATGTAATTAAATTTTTATAGAAAATAACATTGTTTGTAGAAATAAAAATATCCATTGTTTTTGGAAATGAAAATATATATTATTTTCAGATTAAAAATTAGTATTGTTTTTAAATATAGATTAAAAATGTTGTTTTTAAAAAATGTAAAATAGCATAAATCAAATCGGTTTATAAAATAAAAAATAGAATTTGTTTTAGAAATACAAATAGAATTTTTTTTATAAAAATATATAAGCAATGTTCTAAATCTAATTTTATGAAATAAAATTAGCATTCTTTTTTAGATTAAAATTGCATAGTTTTTAAAGTATATATCTCGCATAGTTTTTAAAATATAAATTTCCGTGTTTTGTTAAAAATATATATAGCACTGTTTTTATAAATATAAAAATAGCTTTGTTTCTAAAAATAAAAATATGATTTTTATATTATAGAGATAATAAAAATATGATTTTTATAAAATAGAGAATATAAAAATACAATTTTTATATATGTCATAGCGAAATAAAAATTCGATTTTTATATGTGTAGCGGATTGAAAATAGAATTTTTATATAATAGAGAATACAAAAGTACGATTTTTATATATGTAGTGAAATAAAAATCTTATTTTTATTATATATATAGTGAGATAAAAATGTGATTTTTAATGTGAACGGCGTGAAAAGGGCTGCATTGGAATTTCAAACAAATCCAAACGATTCAGAAGTAAAATACAGTGGAGTGGAACCCTCGGTGAGAACTTCTCACTTTAATTCTTGTTTTCTAGTTAAAATTATATACTAGGATGCAGACTGTGCTTAGCAGCACCCGACACCCGTCGTCCACAGACCATGGACGGCTTGTATGTTTGATTTTATGTGTGGTGAAAATTGATTGTGATGTGTAATGAATGAAAATATATGGATATGTTGAAATAAATTATTTATCGTTAAAAATATTAATTTAACGTGAATGTGAAAAAAATATTCATTTACAAATCGGACAATTTGTTTATGCACACCCATTTGACTGATATTGATTGGGATGATAAATTTTACACATCGCCCAACTACACAAATAAAAATCCGTGCTTGTTGATTTGAAACCCCACACGGGTATTGGGATGATATTTGATGTACACTAATCCCGATTGTTTAGTTGTATGTCAATCGATGGGTTGACAAACTGTGTAAGCGTTAACTATTTATATTTAATGCTTATGCAGTTGTGTGGTGCACTCTGGATGATGGTTGATGATTTATCGTTGCTATTATATACCTGTGTTGCAGAGAATCCATATAATTAACATTATATGGTAATTGATTGGGCCTCATTCCAATTTGGAAAATAAGGAATATTATAAAATAAAAATTCATGTTTTGAATAGAATAAAAATTCATGTGTTGAATAGAAAGAAAATTCATGTGTTGAATAGAATAAAAATTCATGTGTTGAATAGAAAGAAAATTCATGTGTTGAACAAAAATATATATATTCGTGTGTTGACTAAAAATATATATTCATGTGTTGAATAAAGATATAAATTCATGTGTTGAATAAAGATATATATTCATGTGTTGAATAAAGATATATATTCATGTGTTGAATAAAAATATATATTCATGTGTTGACTAAAAATATATATTCATGTGTTGAATAAAAATATAAATTCATGTGTTGAATAAAAATATATATTCATGTGTTGAACAAAAATATATATTCGTGTGTTGAATAAAAATATATATTCATGTGTTGAAGAAAATATTCATTTGTTGAATAGTATAACGAAGTTATTGAAATATATAAAGTCGTGTTGGTTATATATGCGCCATTTTGACGCGAACGATATTTATATCGATTATATTCGTTTTTATAATGATTATAGAGAAAGAAGTGATTTCAGAATATAATATTTTAAAAATATTATCATTTGTATATCGATGATGTGGAATATTCAATTTTGATTCGAAATTGAATATGAAGTTGAAATCTTTTCGAAAACGAATTTAAAACGATTTATAAAATACTTTTTAAAAGGGAATCGATGAAATACATATAATGTATATTATACATATTAAATGGCCTGAATAGAATGCGTCGCGCTGCGGCAGTTCGCGAATTTCGACCATTGACTTCGAATGAACGTTATGGGAGATCCGACCGTCGGATTCTCCTAAAACCAGAACTGTTGGGTTCGTATAAAAAAGGGCTTTCTAACAAATATTAGGGATTTGAAATCTAATAGTTGGATTTGGAATAATGTCCAAATCAAATTTGGAAAAGGTCGCTGTAAGTGCAGTTCAATGGCCGTTGATGGAATCGACTGTACGGGCCTTGATAAAATTATTAAAAATAGTAATAATTTGTGTAAAATCATAAGAAATGATTTGTGAAGAATTAGGATGAAAAATTCCAAATTTGAAAAGATAAAAATAGATTTCTTTTTGAAATGAACTAGTTTTGAACTAGAATTATAATCCCATTTATTTTTAAAATTAATAAAGTGGATTTGAAATGGTTTTGAAAATAACCAAAATTTCCAATATATAAAGTGGAAATGGATTTGAATCGAAATTGTCTTTGGAATATTTCGATGTTGGATTTTGTGATTATGCAGATATTGTTATGGAAATTTGAAACATATATTTATATCGTTATTTCCAATACGATATTTGTTGGTCGTAGAATTTGATACAGAATATAAGCCGATATATTTTCTATTCAGAGCCTTGTGTTTAATATCAAATGGGATTTAGGTTTGTTGTGAATGGTGTCTTCATTTACACTGTTCTTAAGCCCAGTTGAGAAAAAGATTAAATCTTTTTATTTAGATTTAACGAAGTATACCAATTAAATGGAATCTAATTGGAAATGAATTTGAATTGATTTTTGGGTTTATCGTGAACGATGTTTTAAATAACACTTGTTCTTTAACCCGATAATTAATGGAATGTGATTTTGGGTTGTCTTGAACGGTATCTTCAATAATACTGTTCTTAGACCCAACGGAGTTAAGAAAATCAGAAACTAACTGAAGATTAGTTAAGTTGAATGGTTTCTTGGGTATTGATCTGATGTTGGTTTCGGCCTTCGGGGTTATTACTTAGGGAATTGTTCACTTGCTAATTTACGGTTAAAGGCTGATGGAATAGAATGTGATTTTGGGTTTTTCGTAAACCGTGTTTTAAATGACATTGGTTCTTTAACCCAGTTAAAGATAGGATATGATTTCCCAAGTTAAATAATCATTGATAGTGAGTTTTGGGAAGATTAAAACCCAGCGGAGTTTTAATGAATCTTTAATTAGATTGAAATGATCGAGAACGGAGTATCACCAGTTTTGCTCCAGGCGATAGTTAAATCTTTAATTAGATTTGAACATGAAATTGTAATTGAATTTACCGATAACACCGTGGTGTTAGATATGAAGTATTACCAGTTTTACTTCATGGGATGAATAGGTTGGGATTGGGGAATTTAAAACAAAAGATTACTTCGATAAGGTTCGTTAATCCCGACTAGTTTGGATAAACCATAATTTGGTTTGAATTGAGATTTAAAAGAAGATTAAAGAATAAATTTAAATAATTTATCTTTGATAAAATTAATGGGAACCTTTCCCAAAGTATATGAATATTTGAAAAAGAGAATATTCTGAATTGGAATGAGGCGTATGTTGTGTTTGTGTAACACTTGTTTATTATATACGCGAGTTATTCAGAAAGACCGGGTTTATCCCATTCTGAATAACTGATTCGACGATGCGTCGAGGATGAAGATGGTGGTCGAAGACCGGAGGTCTTCACATTGTTTGGATAATTACTGATGATCTTGATTGGATTGTACACCCAAGAGGAGGGAATCAGTTGGTGATCGTCCAGATGTACTTGGAGATCGATGGATATGCGAGGTACAAGGTGCCTCCGGTTTCGTTCAAACCCAGAACGAACTTGTAAATGGACTGTGTGTCTGACATTGGATTTTATTCTGTGTGATTGATTTCTATTAAATATACATTTGTTTGGCGGTGGAGAATTTATTCTCTTACTTAACGCCCTTCTCTAAGACGTACGAGCTCGGAGGTTATATATTGATGGATATCAATGGCATGGAGTGAATTGTCTATGTGGCATGCCTAAGTGGCAATTGATCAAGGCTTCTATTGAAAAGCTAAGTCTTGTTGTTGATGATCAAAGCACCGCCTGTGTGGCATAGCTTCGTGTAACGTTTATTCGCGAGCCTCACACCCCGGTTGTGAACCAGAAACGGGAGAGGACAGCAGGGAGAGCATGCGTTTCCTTCTAGCTAGGGTGGTGTCAGTGACCTACCGGCCCTGACATTTATATTATTTTCATCTATGTGGTTGTTGGATTGCGAGCCACCTCGGATATATCGGTGACTGTGTGAAGCCGATGGAGTCATTTGGCTCATTTACGCCCCCAAAGGGCGGGGAAACGCATGTTCATGGTTTAAGTTTAATCCACATCGGTGGACTGGCCCTGCATGTTGCCTAGGTACAGTTGCGGCTGAGTCCTGAGGCTCGAGCTAGAGAGTCTCGAAACGGTAGGATTGCGCCTTGGTTCACAAATGAAAATCCAATTTCCAATACGTGACATTTGCGGTTTTGATTATAAAGCCCAGTATTGGCGACATGATATATGGTACCCATGTCATCTTGGATTGATATGTATGACTGAAATTGTTTTGACACAATGCACTTATTATAGTATCAAATGATTTGTTTTTAACGTACCAAGCATGTTTGGTTATTATAAGGGAAAACTCTATCCCCCGACTTGCGTTGCATTGTGTGATAGGACCTGGGTCTTATAATAGCTTCATTTTTCCAAAAAGCATTGCGATGTTTTGTTATATGCACTGGTATTCTTAGGAGGAAACCCGTTCCGTGTTATATGGCGTGGTCCCTTGATATATCTGATTTAAAGTAAAGTTTTAAATAACTATTTTAGTTCTCACACCAGTCACATGACTGACCTGGAGTTTATTGTTTTAACCTAAACTCTGGGTGCCCTTATTTTGACACGAGCAGCTAGTAGTTTTGGTTTTCAAGATTTATATTCACAGGAATCTGATTTGCAGCTGGAACGATATCCGGAAAGCTCTGTATCCGTATATCTCTTTCAGTTGTGTATTGTATTATTTTTCCGCTGTAGTAATGTATTTAAATCTCTGATATTTTCTATGTAATATTTATTCATACTCTGTATATTCTTGTATTCTGATGGAATTGTTGTAATAAACAATGAAATGCTCTTCTGTTTGCGACCCGATGTGGCTTGTTCTCAACTCAATCTGTTCTTTCCTTACCGGGGAAGTTCGGGTCGTTTCAATTAAAATACTTTAAAATGGATGGAAGGATTAAGAATCCCGGATGGTATATCTTCCGATCTTCAAAGATATGTTGACTATAAAAACAGTAAACTTAGCGGGATGAAAAGCCATGACTGTCATGTTATGATGGAAAAATTATTTCCCGTTGCTTTCAAAGAACTATTGCCCGTGAAAGTTTGGACTGTTGTAACAGAGCTTAGTTTGTTCTATAAAGAGCTTTATTCATCCACATTAAAAATTGACCATCTACGTAAACTAAAGGAAGAAATCGCCGTATTACTATACAAATTGGAAAAAATATTTCCTCCAGTTTTTTTCAATGTTATGGAGCATTTACCTATTCATCTTCCATCAGAAGCACATCTTTGAGGGCCTATGCAATACGGATGGATGTATCCATTTGAAAGATAAATTAATATTTAGTTAATTAAATTTGGGTTAATGGAATGTATGAAAAAATAATTCTCAACAATTATAAATAGGTATTTAAACCATCTAAAGAAAAAAGTGATCTAGAAAGCTCGAGTTGAAGGTTCTATATGCAAATCATACATCGAAGAAGAAGCTTCATGTTTTTTCTCTCATTATTTTAGTGATCATGTGAACATATCATTTGCAAGTATTGCGCGTAATGATGAGGCATTGATCAAGATGACTATCAAGCGACTTTATCTATTTTTTTAAAACATGGTTAGCCTTCTGGTAGATGTGTGGAAGAATGGATGAATGATAAAGATTATAATGCAACACACACATATATTCTTCTTAATTGCACCGAAGTTGCACCATTCGTTAGGTATTGAACTTATGCATCTATATATACATGTATTGTATCTTTAATCATATATGTAACGTTTATCCTATAATTGCAGCATTTTTGAACCACAGTATCCAAATGGCGATCAATAAGGAATTACTTGTTGGTATACGAATTATGTTTTTGATCCAACAAATTGTATTGTGAATGAAGGATTGAAACTTTTGGCATTGGGACCAAAAAGAAATGTCAAGACATATCCAATATTATTTGTCAATGAATATAAATTTAGAACTAAAGAATATGGTGCTGAAAAATTAACTGACAATGGCGGTGTATTTGTTAAAGGTTGTAATGATCCAAATGGCCATATACACGATTTTCATGGCGTGCTAAACCAGATTCCGCAATTGACATATTTCATACGACCCGCGGAAGAAGTATTTTTGTTTAAATGCAACTGGTTCAGCAACGTTCCATGTTCTGAAATCAACGTGCACCCAAATTATAATCTTATAGAAGTAAGACATACTTCTCATTATTATAAGTACAATTCTTTTGTACTTGCCAAACAAGATCTTCAAGTATATTATGCTCCTTATCCCTCTATGAGAAGAGACAAAATAGATTGGTGGTCTGTTTTTAAAACAAAGGCAAGGTTTACATTTGACGGACGTAATATTCCCGACAACCAAGCTTATCAAGCAGACATCGAGGAAAATGCAGAAATGGTAATAACCGATGATCAAACAGATTTTGGACCTCTAAACAATGAATCGAATGCATTAATTGATGTATTTGACACTACAGATGAAGCATATATGGAAGAGGAAATAGAGTCACAATCTGAAAGTGATGAGGACGACCAACTAATAATCCTCATTTTCAAAAGGTAATTTTAATAACCAAATTCATATTTAATAGATATTTCTTACGTTAACACATTTTAATAGATATTTCTTATGTTATCTATTAATAAGTAACATATCATAAATAAAAAATATGTTATCTATCAAACTTATATCTAGTTTTATGACATTTCTATGAATCAAACTCATATGTTAACTAGACGTATCTATGAATCAAACTTATATTTAACACTTCTATGAATCAAACTTGTAATGTTAACTAGACATATGTTATGACATTTCTATTATCAAGTACTCACGTTATATCATACCATGTTTTTACATACCTCTTTCATGTTATGTTATGTTGTTGTCTGTAACAGGTATGGCGTCGCAAGGGCATTTAGGTGGCGATGAGGGTGGTTCGTCGGATTTATCTCATCCTGTGGTCTGGCTTAAGCCAAAAGCCTCCAAAGAGTAAAAACTAAGTTTTTAGTATAAATTTAATTTAAGTACAATAAATTATTTAAATTGTTGTTCTAGTAACCATGTTTTTTTCCGTTTAACACAGGGGTTTTGAGATGGAACCATCCAATACAGTCTTGAAGATATCAAAATGTGCTTATCAGGCTGGCATGACTGCATGTTGGCCCACATGGACCTCGATACCCGACATTGTTAAGGAGACCGTATGGCAGGATTTTTTGGTATGTATGTACGTATGATATCAACATTTATTACGTTAAGTTGTCATGTTCCTGTTTGATAAGTTCATACGTATGCTATTTTATAAAAAATGCAAGGTTCGGTGGATCTCCAGGAGACGGATTTTGATCTCGTCAAGCGTCACTGGAACAGCAAAATGGCAATAAATTACAAACAAACAATGAACACCTTAAAATCAGGTGGGAAAAGACCATCTTGGAGGGCAAAGCGGTGTGGGATGAGCAATATACTTATTGGAATAATAATGAGGAGTTTCTGGTAAATTCACTGCATATTTAATTTAAATTATTCTATTCAATTAATATGCGATTTAGAATAATACATTTTTATTTAAATATAAATGTATAGACCTTGTTTGAGAGAAATGCAGCTAACAGGAGAAAGAATCCGGTTACGCATCAAGGTGGGTCCAAGTCATTTCAGCATCATCGTGAGAATCTGGTATATTTTGTAATTGCACAGTTTAAAATTTTAATTTATAACTTGTTAAAATTAATAGTTGATTTAAGTTTAAGTTTTAATTTACACACACATATGTATATGCATGCTTATTTAAGGAGAGAGCGCGTATGGCTCCTGTGTCTTACTGGGATGTTTTCGAGCATACACATGCATTGAGTCGGACTGACGACACAGGCTCAGTTCGTATAGTTGGGACTATGATGAAAAGGCGCGTGAGAGATATTTAAGTATAAAATAGTCAAGTTAGACTTATAATTTAATTAAAATAGTTTTATCTAAATTCATTTGTTTTTTATTTAATAGGAGAAATTTCAAGCACAAAGGGCGGAGATACTGGAATCTACTGGGAGGACTGAGTTGACCAAGGCCAATGAAGATAGGATATTTGAAGCTGTCATGGATCCACCTACCCAGAATAGACAATATAGTTATGGAAATCTAGAGGTAATAGTAAAATTTATAATAAAAACTCAAATGTATTCGAAATACTATTATGAAATACTGAAAATCTGAAATTATATACAGATTACAACATCTCAGCAGATGTATCAGAGGGCACATGACAAGGAAGAAATCTCACAACTGAAAGCACAGATTACAGAGCTTTATGAGCATTCTCGTCGTCGTGAAGAGCAAATGGAGATGCTTAACCAGCGGCTGGCGGAGTTCATTGCCCAGTACGGTACGCCATCTTCATCTTTTGGTGGAGAAAGTTGATCAGGTTAGCTTGTTTTGATATGTGTTTTGAGAGTTGGTGAGGCTTGCTACATGATTGTTGTATATATTGTTATGATGGTTTGGACATCGTGTGATGATGGTTTGGTGATGGTACGGTGTGGATATGGTGTTGATTATGATGTTTGTACATGGTTATGTTGTTCTAGCGACATTTGGTTGTTATGCTATGTAAATATTGGTTAATTTATGTGTTTTATGTTTGATTTTTATTTTATATTGTGTTTGGGTGTATATGTGGTTGAGATTGTGAGTTATATGCCTGAAATGGAGTAGTTTATATTATTATATATGTGGTGTGTGGCTTGAAGTGGCTATACTGAAATCTGGGGAAAAACACCCAGATCCCAACGGCAATCAACGGAAATCAACGGCTTATTGATCTAATAATTTCAACGGCTTCCAACGGTTACAGACGGCTAATTTTCAACGGTTTTCGTCCTCTTCCAGCGTCCCTTTGGCCACAAATAAGGGACACATGGCCATATGTATCAGTTGGAAGCCATTGGAAAATAGGCATTGTTTGCATTGGAAGACATTGGAAGCTGTTGATCTGTATACCAACGGATTGAACAACAGATTCCAACGGGTTTTCCAACGGCCGCCAATGGCCCCTGGCCGTTGGAAAACCCTATTCCTCTTGTAATATATGTATTTTTTTATCGAATACTTTCTCCTATGGATGGGGGGCCATTGGAAAACCCTGTTTCTCTTGTAGTGTATGTTTTTTTAATTTTATCGAATACTTTCTCCTATGAATGGGAATCCAATAAGAGTGACAACCCCAAGAGGTGGGGGTGTGGGGAGAAATGACACCGCTAACAATGTTCGATCTAGTCGGTCAGATCGCAAAGGGCAACGCCTCGACCGAAAAGGTATATTGTATTAACTGCTGAATTAGAATTAGAATTAGCCATTGGATGTTAAATTTCAACTAGTGATAGAATTTGAATTTGGAATGACGGTTGAATTAGAAATTACAATTTCCCTATATACACACACACACACACACTCTCTATGAGGTTGCTTACTGTTGTGGGAGATGGAGATTGTCATGCACGTACGATTGGATTAAAAGATGGCACAACAGTTATTAATATCTTCATAGTCGACACATTTAACTCTTACATGTGTCTTCCTTTTTATTCACATTTTATTTTCTTCCCACATATTAACACACGTTCTGTTCCTCTGCTCAAGATGCCATCGCATGTATGTTTAATCTATTCAATCCATCCCAAGTTTACAATACCCTTACTTCCTATTCACATACATTTAAATTAGGAGCACTGCATGGTAGCTTCATAATTCTCAAGTTATTTCAAGAGAAGTTCGTGTAGGAATAACTCTATATTTATCCCTTATACATATACGGGTCTACTAAATCCGGGTAAGAACTACGGGTCAAGCATCATTGGGGTCGGTCATGCATAGCCCACTTCAATCCGGTATACCCAGACAGTTCGTGAAGGGTTGAGGAACGACCATACAGAACAAAGATCAAATGCAAACTTAAGATTAAGCACGATAAGGAAGGTCACATACATCAAAACAAGTTACGTCGTCCTCTCAACACAGTCAGGATCGGTCATATAGCAGAGGGATCAAGTGCACGAAGCCAGCTTAAGAATAATACTACCCAAGGATGGTGAGGCTCGTACATCCTGTAAAGAACGCCCATATTAAGGAAGTCGTACATTCTTGCACCAAAGAAATAGGTCGCACAAGGCGGAGAGAAGAAGTGGTTACGGTCGCATGTTACATTCTGCAATCGTTCATCCACGCAAACCCGATCGTACGTAGCAGGGAATACAACGATACAAGAAGTCGCACATGCATCCCATGACCGCTTATGGATTACAACCTCAGTCGCTCACACATTCCTCAATTAGTCACTAATACTATAATCATATGCTACCTACCGATCTGATAGATATCAATTCCAGAGTGATCGCACATATGTCTACTCTACAAGCTTTGGTCGGTCGCCCATCCACCGTTAGATACAGATGCTCCAACCAGATGGTGTATGCCAGTCAATTATGAAAAGCTTAACATAATGATCTGGTCGGTCATTCTTATACCAACCAAGAAGTTTTTACAAGTCATCTATACACTCATCGACTATCCACCCATTCAATATATTCAAACCTATACAGTCGCTCGTTCATATGCAACCGCTTGCTCCCGCGAAGTCGCTCGTATAGGACAGCTAAATACAACTATTGACAGATTGGCTACAGCTAAGCGGTGGCATTTTCATAATTAATAATACGAACGACTCCCAACCTACATATATGGATTCATTTCGTTTCTTTAGGGGGTCTGCCTATAAATAGGCCATGGCTTCCACCGTAGGGTGGATCGAGACCTGGCAAACACGAAGTGCTGCTAAATTCATTCCTCATCCATTCCTTGGACATTCCCAAACATCATCGTCATCTCCTCTTAAAGGATCTTCATCTATTTGGCCAAGGCATCCATTAAGATCTTATAAGTGAAAAAAGAACAAAGACATTCTCCTTCTGCTTTGCTCATCATTCCTTCTCCTCCACAGCTTCCACCATTCCTTCATTGAATTCCATGAATTTAAGTGAGATTTGTGTGTAAGAGCAAGAATATGTCGAGATTTAAGAGAATGAGAAAATGCATGAACAAAGAGAATTTACATGCTTTGTAATCATCATGATAATGCAAACTATATTCATAGTGGACATAGGCCTAGCTTAGGGCTGAACCACTCTAAAACCTTGTCTCCATTTTACTTTCCTCGCATTTTTATTTTCAACTTTTGTTGAGTGCGGCCTCATTTACGTTCTAACCATATTGGTGGAATATGTTTCTTGTACCCTTGGTGTTTGAGCCATTTTTTGGTGAAAACATTTGGCGCCCACCATGAGGCCATGTTCGTATTTCCTTCCTTCATACTTTCTAATGTGCATGTAAAAATGCACATTTATATTCACATATGTATTCTTGTTTAGAGCTAATAAATGTCATATATGGGTATTTTATCATGTTTAAACAATAATTGAATTGATTTCATAACATCATGCATTTATCATCATATAGGAGGAAAATGGTCATTTTTGTGCTTGTATTATTTTGAGAATGTTTACTTGGACATTTTTTCATATTTTTGCAGAAATTGGATGCATGTAGAAGAGGACTTCATAAAGCCATATATGCATACAAAAAAAGGAAATCAATCAATGGAAAGGGAATCAATTCAAAAGGAGGAAATCATTGCCTTGCCAAAAAAGATGAAAGAGGGAATCAATTCAAATAGAGAATTAATGGTGGACCCTATTCACTATCCTTCCTTCTTTAGTGGAGACACAAAATTAGGGCTTCATGAATCATTATTGCTAAAAGGTAAAATGAAGCTTAAAGAAGGGGCATTCTTGGTAGCACGCAAAAAGTTAATTTAGGGTTTTCTCTCATGTATAAATAACCCATGTATGATAATGTAAAGGATCATCCTTGGATTTTTAGTTTAGAGTGAGGCTGAAATTAAAACTTCTCTTTTTTTTCCATGGCTTCTTAGCCACTTCTTTTTTGTAATCTGTCGCTTTAATGCAATATTAATTTGTTGTTTTTCATTTACATGTTATTTTCTCTTCTACAAGTAGAATAGATTTTTATCTTTATTTGCTCTTTATTTTGTTTTCTTTTATAATGAAATATCTTTATGTTATCATTGAATCCATTATGAGTAGCTAAACCCCTTCGGTTTAGGGGTAATGAAGCTCTCATGATTCATGATCAACTAACATAAGAATTTCTTGTTTCTAACTCTCTTATTTGAGCTTAATCTATAATTGGATATTGATAAAGTAAAGATTTTATATGGTGAAAATTGATAGCACATGCTGGTTGATTATTCCCAAATGTGTTATACACATATCATTAATAGAATCATACTTTATCACAATCTAATTCATATTAGAACTATTATTTACTTCGTGATAATTAGGGCTTTAAGTTCATATTGAAAATTGATGATTTATGTAGCTTGAATTTTCTAGCATATAAATCATGCTTGTATGAATACAACACTTAATAAGCTAGTTAGTAAAGAGAGTTAGAACCATTTTTTATGTTAATTAGATTGATGTTGATAGTGAATCTACTCCTAAATTGTCTCCTAGTCTCATATTTGTATTCATTTTAACATTGTTAGTTTTGTTTTAGTTTATGGTTAACAAGTTCACTCGTCCTCGGTTTAATTTGAGTGAGTAAGATTGGAATAAATTCTTTCCCTGTGGATCGACCCGTATTCGCCACGTACTACGATCTTACGCCGTGCGCTTGCGGTTTATTACACTCCGCAACGGTATTCTAACTGATACAATATTCGTCGGCGAAATCAAGTGTGGGGACACAGTCGAAATCAAGTGTGGGGGGAGTCTCATTTTCATTCTGTTTTGCATAGTTTAAGTTTGAATTTTCTTTTTGCCTTTCTCTTTTTGCATTTTTTTCTTTTCTAAAAAAAATCGCACTTCTATTTACTTTTAAATAAGAGATGATGGAGTATAAGCACATAATTTTGGTCGTTCGATTTAAATATTTGGAAATTTACTTCTCTTAAAGGAAAGTTTGAATTATGAGAAAATTTGATGTAACTGGTATATTGGGAAATTCGTAAGTGATGAGTATGAAATGTTTTCTGAACTGTAATCTGATTAAATAAATGTTTGATTTTGACTACTTGCGATAACATTTTAGATCTTTTAAGTGAAGTCATGCTAAGATATTCTCACTTAATTCTCTCTCTTATGTAAAAAATAAGAAAAAAGAAGAAGAAGTGTATGTATATACACATATATAATTATCCAAGGGTATCCAACATTGCTGGTACATCTGGCGTTGGTGTGCAAACCCGCTAAGCTCTTTCTGACACCTTGTTGACAAAGTCACCGTCGATATATCTTGGTCTCATTTTATGAGTTGGATACCTAAAGATTACTAACATCTTGTTGACAAAGTTAGCGTTGGCTGCACAATCCGCCAAGCTCTGTCCTAAACTCTCACGTCAGTCCATGAGGCAGTGCATGGGTGGTATACCTTGGTCTTTTTGGTTAGGTGATTGTAAATAGTAATAATGTAAATATTTTGTAATAAAGAGAGATTAAAGCAATTAAAATCCAAGCACACTCTTCACTTATTCGACCTAACTTGTTAACAAAAAGGAAGTTGAGATGCCGTTTTACGACTGTTGATATCGATTACAGAATTCATTCCATATTTGCACTATGTTTCTACTAAAACTACTGGCCAAGCTGGAGTAGTTTGTGACGATAACATGACTTTTGTTTCAAGTTTTGATTAGTAATGGACTTAAATTTCATAGTGACGACCCAAATTTGTGTTAACTCATTTGTGTAGTATTTAAAAGTAAATTATCCATTTGTAAATATTTCTTTAAAAACTTGTATTCATATTGTAAATATTTTCACATCTTGCATTTTGTAAATATTTTTTCATTTAACTTTTGGATTTTGTGCGTAGTATTCACTGAAAACCCTCACGAGACAACACCCGTCCTACTGAGGACACCCAGAGGTTTAACGGCTTGCTGCATACTCTCAACGCAATCGTGTTCCCTACAAAAACGGATTTAGCTTAGTTTTTCAGTTTATTCGAGGACGAATAAAAAGATAAGTGTGGGGGTATTTCATGTGCATGTAAAAATGCACATTTATATTCACATATTTATTCTTGTTTAGTGCTAATAAATGTCATATATGGGTATTTTATCTTGTTTAAACAATAATTGAATTGATTTCAGAACATCATGCATTTATCAACATATAGGTGGAAAATGGTCATTTTTGTGCTTGTATTATTTTGAGAATGTTTACTTGGACATTTTTCATATTTTTGCAGAAATTGGATGCATGTAGAAGAGGACTACATAAAGACATATATGCATCCAGAAAAAGGAAATTGATCAATGGAAAGGGAATCAATTCAAAAGGAGGAAATCAATGCCCTGGCAAAAAAATGAAAGAGGGAATCAATTCAAATAGAGAATTAATGGTGGACCCTATTCAATCTCCTTCCTTCTTTAGTGGAGACACAAAATTAGGGCTTCATGAATCATTATTGCTAAAGACAAAATGAAGCTTAAAGAAGGGGCATTCTTGGTAGCACGCAAAAAGTTAATTTAGGGTTTTCTCTCATGTATAAATAATCCATGTATGATAATGTAAAGGATCATCTTGGATTTTTAGTTTAGAGTGAGGCTGAAATTAAAACTTCTCTTTTTTGCCATGGCTTCTTAGCCACTTCTTTTTTGTAATCTGTCGCTTTAATGCAATATTATTTTGTTGTTTTTCATTTACATCTTATTTTCTCTTCTACAAGTAGAATAGATTTTTATCTTTATTTGCTATTTGTTTTGTTCTCTTTTATAATGAAATATCTTTATGTTATCATTGAATCAATTATGAGTAGCTAAACCCCTTCAATTTAGGGTATTGAAGCTCTCATGATTCATGATTAATTAACATAAGAATTTCTTATTTCTAACTCTCTTATTTGAGCTTAATCTATAATTGGATATTAATAAAGTAAAGATTTTATATGGTGAAAATTGATAGCACATACTGGTTGATTATTCCCA
The DNA here is from genome assembly GCA_030737875.1 of Allium sativum. Classification (NCBI taxonomy): domain Eukaryota; kingdom Viridiplantae; phylum Streptophyta; class Magnoliopsida; order Asparagales; family Amaryllidaceae; genus Allium; species Allium sativum. Next base: position 45,455,671 of record CM060913.1, read on the forward strand.
AATGTGTTATACTCATATCATTAACAGAATCATACTTTATCACAATCTAATTCATATTAGAACTATTATTTTCTATGTGATAATTAGGGCTTTAAGTTCGTATTGAAAATTGATGATTTATGTAGCTTGAATTTTCTAGCATATAAATCATGCTTGTATGAATACAACACTTAATGTGCTAGTTATTAAAGAGAGTTAGAACCATTCTTTTATGTTAATTAGATTGATGTTGATAGTGAATCTACTCCTAAGTTGTCTCCTAGTCTCATATTTGTATTCATTTTAACATTGTTAGTTTTGTTTTAGTTTATGGTTAACAAGTTCACTCGCCCTCAGTTTAATTTGATTGAGTGAGATTAGAATAAATTCTTTCCCTACGGATCGACCCGTATTCGCCCCGTGCTACGATTGTACGCCGTGCGCTTGCGGTTTATTACACTTTGCGATGGTATTCTAATTGATAGAATATTGTCGACGAACACTTACCTCCAATTCCAACAGCCTACCCTTGAAGTCATAAACCGCTTCCTTCCTCGAAGCCATGGCCGGTTCAAAGAAAAATAACAAGTTCGTTAGAGCTACCTCGATTATTGAGGATATTCATGGTGATGATGCTACACCGCAAACTTTGAATCGAGAAGTTGAGGAGACCTCTAGGCCATCTGTAACAAGAGATGAACTGAATGTGGCCGTGACTGGCTTGAACGAAAAAAAGGATGCTGCGAAAAAGATACTGATGGAAAGGCTTGATGCCCTGATTAATGCTCAAGCCAATCTTCAACCACCGAATGCTGTAAATAATGTTGACAAAAAAGAGGACTCTTCTGCCTCAGACCCTAGTCGATCCCACTTCTTAGTGGAAGACAAGGGAGGGGCCGGCGTTGAGGACTCTAAGGTCAAATCCCCACAGCATAAAGAGAAACGTGCAACTCAGAGCGTCGCAAGTCCCACCAAAAGGACACCTCCCAAGAGAGGTGCAAGGCATTGGAGCTTGAACCGTGATCGCACCAATAAAAGCATCGATGCTAATCCTGTGGAACGAGCGAGCGATGAAAAGCGCATTGCAGATATGATCTAGCGAATATTGAAAGAAAATACGATCCGAGAGGATGAAGAGAAAGGATGGGAATTTTCACCCAATAAAAACTAATTACAGAAAGAATCCATCAAGAAAGTTTCCTAAAAAATTCACGCCTCCGACAATAGCACCTTATGGCGGAATTAGAGACCCAAACATCTTCTTATTCAAGTACGATCAACACATGAACGGAGCTAGGGCAACTAATGAGAAAAAAATGCTTGTACTTTCCCATTTTCCTAGAGAGCGTGGCTTCACTATGGTTCACTAGACTTCCACCTAAATGCATTGATCAATTTGCCGATTTGGCAAGAAGATTTCAAGACTAGTTCCATCTTCAAACAACCAAAGCAAGGGATGTGATGTCGCTCAGCGAAATGGAACAGATGCCTGAAGTGACCATCAAAGCTTTTCTTACATGATTCCATGATGCGGCGGTGGAAGTCATATAACCGGAACCTTGGTACTTATTGGCGGCTTTGAAGGGTGCTACTGATAAGAAATCGGAATTCGGGAAATGGCTCAAGATGAAGAAACCCAAAACTCTAAAGAAGTTCTATAAGAAAGCCAAAGAATATATGAGCGTGGAAGATGATGCGACGAATGTTCAGAAGGTCATAGAAAGTAGCACTGTCAAATAAGGGAAAGACAACGAGTTCCAAACCGTACAGAAGAATGGTTCTGGGCAAAAGAGGGGAGGTGATGAGAAGGATAGCAAAACCTATAAGAAAACGCGGCTTTACAAGCATTCAGAATTGACTCTCTTCAATGAAACCCCAGAGAGGATCTACTCCAATGCAATGGATTCAAGCATATTCCCTCAAATGAAGGCTCCAAAGATTACTGTGCAACAAGACAACTCTGGTAAATTCTGTCGGTTTCATAACCAACCAGAGCATAGCACTAATGAATGTCGGCACCTAAAACGTTTGATCAAAGAACTCATCAGAAAGAACCAACTTCAACAGTATGTGAAGAATCCTCAAAACACTCCAACTACCCAGGGACAGAATAATACCACCAATCAATCTGGTTCAGGAGTGAAAGCTCAGGCACCCGTTGATTCAAGGCCAGTGATAAACATGATCTTCGGCAGGCCCCACCCAGTCGGAAGTAGCTGGGCAGATATGGAAAGGTACGCTAACGAGTTGAAGGGCGTCTCGAAAGAAGAAAGGTGCATGATCTTACGCAACGAGCTTCCAATGAAGATACCCAGAACTTCGACCGATGATGTGGTGTTCAAAGATAGAGATGTTGTCGGATTATTTGCACCAACCGTTGAGGCTATGGTAGTCACAATTGGTCTTGGCCCTGCAGTTGTGAAAAGAGTCCTAGTTGACACAGGGGCATCCGTTAATGTGATCTTCATAAATACGTTCCAGAAAATGAACCTTTCTATGATAGAAGTGCAAGCCTATCCAAACAAAATCCGTCGATTTACCGGACAACCCACGCAACCCATTGGCACAATTGACTTGCTCGTTGAACTAGAAGATGGGGAACGTAAGGTCTATATGATGCAAACCTTCATCTTGGTGGACAAACTCTCCGCCTACAACGCGTTCCTCGGGCGATCTACCCTTGCAAGCTTTAAAATTGCGCTAGTTCCATGGTGTTTACCTATGAAGTTTCCAACTGAGAATGGAATTGGTGTAATTAAGGGCGATCAGGCCACTGCAAGGGACTACTATGTGACAGAGCTGCGTGAAGCAAAGAAGAAAGACTTGGGGAAGAATGTGGAGGCTTCGCCCCACGTTCATGAACTCCCATTATATTAATTAACGAACCATCTCTGCACTGGCGAACATAGTGGAGCGCAAAAGGAATTCGATCCTAGAAAAGCAAGTGCAGAAGACGAAAGAGTGGTCCCGGCTGAGATTACAATTCCTCTGTCAATCTGAAGGACCCAAACTGTGTGTTGAATATAGGATCTCAGTTGAGCCCTGAATTGAAAAGTCAACTAATTATCTTTTTAAAAGCAAATTTGGACGTATTTGCATGGAACCATTCTGACATGAGCGGCATATCTCCAGAGGTTGCAGTTCATAAACTTAATATTAATCCACATGTTCCATCTATCAAACAGAAAAGAAGGACCCAGGGGCTGGAAAGATCAAAGGCCTTGAAGGAGGAAGTTGATAGGCTGATGGAGAACAACTTCATCAGGGAATCTACCTATCCAAACTGGGGTTCCAATCATGTACTTCTAAAGAAAGCAAACGACAAATGGCGAGTAGACTATTCAGATCTTAATAAAGCTTGTCCAAAATATAGTTTCCATCTTTCCAGAATATATCAATTGGTGGATTCCACAACTGGGCATTAGTTGTTATCTTTTATGGATGCGTATTATGGCTACAATCAAATCATGATGTACAGACCTAATCAAGTGGACACAACTTTTATCACTGATCTTGGCCTATATTGCTACAAGTGATGCCATTTGGCCTGAAGAATGCAGGGGCAACTTACCAGTGATTGGTAAACGCTATGTTCAAAAAACAAATCGGAAGGACCATGGAAGTCTATATCGATGATATGTTGGTAAAATCAAGAAGGGCAATTGATCATTTGGAGGATTTAGCCCAGATGTTCGATATTCTATGCCGATATGGAATGAAGCTAAATCCTTTAAAATGATCCTTTGGGGTCAGTTCGGGCAAGTTCCTAGGATTCATGGTCAATGCTAGGGGCACAGAAGCCAATCCAGCAAAAATGATAGTCTTAAGGGAAATGCACGCCTCAGGAACCAAGAAAGAGCTTCAGCGTTTAAATGGGGAAATCACAGCTTTGAATCGCTTCATATCCAGGGCGATGGACAGATGTCTTCCTTTCTTCGATGCCCTTACGAAAGGAAAGAAAGAGATATAATGGACTTCTGAATACCAAAAAGCTTTCGAAAGAACTAATCCAACACATGGCGACACCTCCAATGCTGTCGAAGCGTAGTGATGGAGAAGACTTATTTGTATATCTGGCGGTATTCGCCCATGCTCTAAGCGCAACATTGGTAAGGGAGGATTCGAAGGTTCAAAGACCGATTTATTACATCAGTAAGAGATTATCCAGGGCAGAACTGAACTATCCAAAACTTGAGAAGCTCACTTATTATCTACTTATCTCATAAAAGAAGCTTCGCCCCTACTTACAGGCCCACCCTTTCAAGGTCCTCATGGATCAACCTTTGAGGCAGGTGTTGTTTCGACGAGAGACCTACGTAAGGTTATTAAAGTGGAATATTGACCTTATTCAGTATGACATTACATATCATCCCCGAACAATTAACGGACAAGAACTTGCAGATTTCATTGTAGAATTTACCGACCGAGGAGATACAAAAGAGGAGCCTGACTCTGAAACCAACATCTAATGGAAATTATTCGTTGATGGAGCATCAAACGATTACAGTTATGGGGAAAAGGTTAGTCCTGGAAGCCCCTGAAGGAAGATCTATATGCTATGCGCTAAGACTAGAATTTCCATCAACGAATAACAAAGCCGAATATGAAGCCCTCATTGCAGGAATAAGACTAGCAAGAGAATTGCAGCTAAAGACCATACAAATCTTCAGTGATTCCCAACTAGTGGTATGTCAGATCTGGTGAGACTTCCAAGCCAAAATGGGTAACATACCAACTTATCTATCTAAGGCCTTAGAACTACTAGAGAGCTTCGAGCATTATACTATATCTCATATTCCGAGAGAAAAAAATACCAAGGCGGATTCACTGGCAAAATATGCAAGTTCGCATGAGATGCACATCTTATAAGATTAGTCCCAGTGGAGGTCCTTTCCAGCCCTAGCACGGAACAAATTGAGATGTGAGCCAGACTCATGGATGACACCAATCAAAGAGTATCTCACAACTGATGCACCCTCGGAAGAAGTCAAGAAGCGAAGGAAAATTATACGAAAAGCCGCTATGTATCTCATTCAGGATGGATGGCTATACAGGCGAGGATTTTTTATGCCCTTACTTCGTTTTGTTACCAAAAAGGAGTCAAAAGCAATAATGACAGAATTACATGAGGGTGAATGTGGAGTCATACTGGTGGCTAGACATTGGCCACGAAAATATTGCGATATGGTTATTTTTGGCCAGACATAAATAAGGACTTCGTAGCATATACTAAAAGATGTGATAGATGTCAGAGTTTTGCAAAAATTCCAAGGATGCCATCAACTGTTACAACCCAGATGGTCAGCCCATGGCCGTTCACCATTTGGGGCATCGATCTTATAGGAGCACTTCTCACCGCGAAATCTGGTTTTAAATATGCCATTGTTGCTGTTGATTATTTTACAAAATGGGCTGAAGCTGAACCATTGGCAACTATAACCTCAAAGAAAGTTATTAAATTTGTCTTAAAAAATATCATTTGTAGGTTCGGAGTGCCACAAAAAAGTAATCACAGGCAATGGAACCCATTTTGAGAGTGAAGAATTCCAAAATTTCTGTGCAAAGTATAAAATCTAGAGAAGTTTTTCCATAGTGTCCCATCCGCAAGCAAACGGGCAAGTGGAAGTGGTAAACAAGATCACTAAATCGACCATCAAGAAGCGATTGGAAAAATTCAAAGGTGGTTGGCCAGATGAGCTTCCACTAGTACTATGGGCATACCGTACCACTCATAAAACTACGACTGGGCACACTCCCTTTTCCTTACTCTTCGGCTCTGAAGCCATGATCCCTGTAGAACTAGAAGTTCCCACCCATAGGAGGATTCACTTCAACCAAGAGGAAAATGAGAGGCTACAACTTACGGCCCTCGACCAACTCGAGGAAAAAAGAAAGGAAGAAGAACTCAGGGTGGCTGCACATCAGAGAAGGGTGGCTAGGCATTTCAATTCGAAAGTCAGACACAGGACATTCGAGATCGGAGACCTTGTGCTGAAGAAAGTAATGACCGGAACCAAGGTTTTTGGACCAAATTGGGAAGGGCCCTATGTTATAAACCAAAAACTTCGGGATGGTACCTTCAAACTGACCACCACAGATGGAGTCCAGATTCCTCGAGCTTAGAACAGCGAACACATCCGCCGTTATTTTCTATAATGCATTGTTCAAATCCATTGTAAAAACTATGAATATTTGCAAGAAAATTCACATTCAAACTATGTAAATATAAAGAAACATGAGTGAGAAACTCCATTTGCTTACACGAATCATATATTTACGAACTTGTGCTAAAGGTTGACTTATTTATGTAGGCAAACAAGAACAGTAACTCTCTCAAAATCCAACCATAGTTGGAGACTTCCCAAGCATATTGCGGCTGGAACAATTCAAAAACATTGAGTGCAGGAGCATCATTCAAACTATGCAAAAAGTAGGTGACAAATCAGAAAGCTGCATCTTTTATCGCAAAAACACCAAATCCTCAGTAAGCATCTGGCAAAAGAATTGGTGCCAAACTGCGAGAATAATGCAAAGGTAGAAACAGGAAAATTTGTCCCATGGATAAAAGATTGCCAGTCCCAAAAGAGGCACCTTTTAGGTGCAGGACACGAATTCTTCAAATCGAACTAAAACTTGATAAGATGAAATAGTGTCCATCTCCTGGGATGAAGCATAAAGTCGGAAGGACCAACAAAACCTAGTCTGAACGTACCAGTCCTAGTCCCAGAAGGACCGGCAAACATGCTGGAAGAACCAGCGTAAATAGAAATCTTAGCCGAAAGGGGGTAACAGAAATCGCTGAAAGGGGGTATTTAATTTAGGTCTTGTTTGATTCCGAAATAACCAGATCAAACAGGACCAAAATTGGATCGAAACTTAAAATCCAAGTCCTCTCCTGGGGGCATGTACTCAAAACCAGTCTCCGAAGGCTTGGGTCACCGAGTAAGTGAGATATAGGGTTGAGTATATTCTAATAAACAACGAAATGTATATATATAAACGAATATGTGTTTAACCAAGTCTCCGAAGTACTTGGGTCGCTGAGTTAGCAAGAAATATGGTTAAATACATCAGAAACCAAAAACATACATTTAAACTAAATCTTCGAAGAATTTGGATCACCAAAAAGAAAAAATAGTGGCGTGTAATCAGTCAACTAAAGTCAAAGAAGCTGATCGCTTCCAATCTAACAAAACTACAGCAAACTATTATAACACCGAAAAGCGAGTCGGTAGCGTTAAAGTTACACACTGTAAGCATGATACTAACAGGCGATCATTAAAGAAAATTGTAATGCAAATGCTATCAAACGGGATGAAAGACCACGAAGTAACAAACAAGAGCATCATCTCGTACTAACCAAACAGAGAACAGAAGCATCACAATGTCACAAACATTTCACAAGGTCACCAAGACACCAAAGTAAGTACAAGTCATGACGTAGACTAACAAAAAGTTAAATGCGAGGATCGGCACCCGCTTATACAACCGATCTAAAAGCATAGTTTACAAAATTAACAACCAAAGGCAAGATAGAAAAGCTACAGATCCTTGTTCTTCCTGGGCCTGCCAACCTGCCTCTTAACCTCAGTAGAGCAGGATGGGGGTTCATCAACCCAAGGACTCTATGCGCTTTGAAACTGCCAACTCAACATATCTCGAAACAAAAGAAGCGACCACACTATCCCTGGATCTAAGAGCTTGGATCAATTTCACGTTGTCATCCTTTAAGGCAAAGATACACTCCATATTATCCCTATGAAGCTTTTGGAGATCCATCTGCTTCCCAAACTGATACATAACAGTCTCAAAACGGGAAACCATCTAACCCTTCATGGCAATCGTATCACAAGAAAGAGTTTGATGATCCGACAGAGATATGTCCATATTAGAGGATACTCCTTGCAAACTCCAGCCTTTGAGTCGTTTAGCAAGCTTGGGATTGCATGGCCCAAGGGAATAGCATGGCTTATTAATAATTGTTTGAAGTTCTATACAAGAGGGACCAACAGGAGAGTTCACAGACGGTTGACTGGTCGGTTGAACATCAGTTATTTGAACATCCAAATAAATAAAACCTTTCCAACTGATGTCGCTCCGGAGACGAATCCATCCGGTATAAGCGAACTAGTGAATGGCTATGCAATTCATGGAGTTAAAGTGTCAATCAAGATTAAACAAGTAACGCAACCAAAACAGAGCCGTAGACGACTGATCCCTCTGACCTCGGTCGCACAAAACAAGTCCATGGTATTCTCGCATGCTTCACCCAAAACGGTTTCTCATGTTTAACCAAGACAGGGCCCTTTTTTTTAGAAAAGAAGAAGAAGGGGGGAGGGGAACAACCCTCTGTCAAATGCACTTAGGAGTCAAACCAAAAGCATGGATCATAGTGACAATATCAAGGTCGCATGGTTTAAGCATTTCGTTGAACATCATGTGTGTAAAACAGATAACAGGGAACAAATTACTAGCACATGGTCATAAGGATAGGAATTGTGCAAGGTGTGAACTTATCTTAAGCATTTCAGTAAGCATATCATGTGTACAAAGCTTAAAACCAAAAAAAAATAAGGAATATCGAAGTTAAAAGTTCTCAGACAAGTGCATGCATAGAACAATCCAAATCCAGTACAAAATTCCAACTATTATCATCATAAAAGATCAACAGCAACACAGATCGTACCAAATGATCATAAAGGTTTCAAAAAGCAGTCCAAGAAAGCATAAAAAGAACTTATTTCCTATTAAAGAATATATTATCAATTCAGAAGAAGTACAAGCATAAACAAGAATGACAAACCTGCACTTCATAGATTGATGATAGGAAGGAGTACGGGGTTTTTTGAATGAGAGAATCTAATCGAAAGGAAGTCGAAGTGGAAATTAGGGATTTTTAGGAAATGTAGTAGCTGTTATCGATGTGTTCTATCTGGGAAATAGAAGTGGATTAAAGAAAGGAGCAAGGAAATAACAGGGAAGATTAAAGGACACACATCCAGACTATTCTCGCCACGTTAGCTCAATACTCGACTGCGCAAGTATAAGTGGCCCGTCAGGTCCAGTTGGCTTGCCCACATCCCCATGATTTGACTGGTCATAATGATACTTCGACTCAGAGGAAATAGTATGAGTGACTCAAGCCTTTCACTCACAAGAAGGAACGATCCCAGATATCTTTACCTTAACAATCCTAAGCTTTGCGCAATGGTTCCTTGGTAAACCAGATTTGATCTACTAAACTATGTTATGGTCGGTTATTTCGAAGCCTGTAATTTTTTACAAAATAAAAATTACAAATTTTGAGGGTCAAATGTTTTCCCTTATACATATATGGGTCTACTAAAGCCAGGTAAGAACTACGGGTCAAGCATCATTGGGGTCGGTCATGCATAGCCCACTTCAATCCGGTATACCCAAACAGTTCGTGAAGGGTTAAGGAACGACCACACAGAACAAAGATCAAGCGCCAACTTAAGATTAAGCACGACATGGAAGGTCGCATACATCAGAACAAGTTAGGTCGTTCACTCAACACAGTCAGGATCGGTCATATAGCAGAGGGATCGCATGCACGATGCTCGCTCAAGAACAATACTACCCAAGGATGGTGAGGCTCGTACATCCTGTAAAGATCGCCCATATTAAGGAAGTAGTACGTTCTTGAACCAAAGAAATTGGTCGCACAAGGCGGAGAGAAGAAGTGGTTCCGGTCGCATGTTACATTCTGCAGTCGTTCGTCCACGCTATCCCGATCGATCGTACGTAGCAAGGAACACAAGGATGAAAGAAGTCGCACATGCATCCCATGACCGCTTATGGATTGCAACCTCAGTCGTTCGCTCATTCCTCAATCAGTCACTAACACTACAATCATATGCTACCTACCAATCCGACAAATATCATTTCCAGAGCGATCGCACATATTTCTACTCTACAAGCTTTGATCGGTCGCCCATCTACCATCAGATACAGATGCTCCAACCAGATGGTGTATGCCAGTCAATCACGAAAAGCTTAACATACTGATCCCATCGGTCATTCTTATACCAACCAAGAAGCTTTGACAAGTCGCCTACACACTCAACGACTATCCACCCATTCGATATATTCAAACCTATATAGTCGCTCGCTCTTATGCAACTGCTTGCTCACGTGAAGTCGCTCATACAGGACAGCTGAATACAACTATTGACAGACTGGCTACACCTACGCGGTGGCATTTTCGTAATTAATAAGATGAATGACTCCCAACCTGCATACATGGATTTCATTTCATTTCTTCAGTGGGGTCTGCCTATAAATAGGCCATAGCTTCCACCATATGGGGGATCGAGACCTGGCAACCACGAAGTGCCACTAAATTCATTCCTCCTCCATTCCTTGGACATTCCCAATCAACATCGTCATCTCCACTTGAAGGATCTTCATCTATTTGGCCAAGGCATCCATTAAGATCTTATAAATGAAAAAAGGACAAAGACATTCTCGTTCTCCGTTGTTCATCCATCCTTCTCCTCCACGGCTTCCACCATTCCTCCATTGAATTCCATGAATTTAAGTGAGATTGGTGTGTAAGAGCAAGAATATGTCGAGAGTTGAGAGATTGAAAAAATGTATGAACAAAGAGAATTTACATGCCTTGTAATCGTCATGATAATGCAAACTACCTTCATAGTGGACGTAGGCCTAACTTAGAGATGAACCACTCTAAAACCTTCACTCCATTTTACTTTCCTCGTATTTTTATTTTCTGCTTTTGTTGAGTGCGGCCTCGTTTACTTTCTAACCATATTGGTGAAGTACGTTTCTTCTACCCTTGGTGTTTGAGCCATTTTTTGGTGAAAACACTCTATAATTAGGTCCTTATTGTTTTCAATTAGAAAGTGCAAACTAATTTACAATTTTCCACTGAAAAGAGAAATTTAATTTGCGTTTAGAAAGTTTTTTATAATTTGAAAAAAAATATTTTAATTCACAAATAATAATAATTTTTATATAAGTATGATTTAGTGTATAATTCCATTTTTCACTATTATTGAATTTTTCAAAATTTTATATTTTTTTCAAAACCTGCAGATTATCTTGTATTTTATGTCTTGCATTTTTCATTAATAGAAAAACAGGGAAATAGTTTACAAAATAGTTCTGCATACGGCAACGTTAAAACCAAGCTTATATGGATATTTTTTTTCTTATTAAATTAGAGCAGACTAATGTTGGACGGAGCATTTCTGTTCACTAACCCCTGGGCACAAATGTATCAAGCAGTCTAAGTGCATCGTTTTCTGTTGCATATTGCATCTCAATGTGCATTCTGTTTTGACAATATATTAATGAAGGTATGGTTAAAATAAAAATAAAAATATTAACAGGTAATAAAATGAGGATTGTTAAAGGGATTTCACTTTTTGTTAAGGGGGGACCAATTTCAATATATTGTAAAATTATTAAGGGGGAGTTAAAATTAATTATCCCCCCTTAAACATGTAAATAAAATTTCCAATATTAACCCTCTAACCTTATTTAATATTAAACTTAAAACCTAAACCATAATTAATAACTACAATTTAATGGTGAACAAAAAATAAAAAAATACTTACTATATTTATGTTAATGACATAGAAGATGATATCAGAAGACTGTTTTACAAAGTAGTAAGAGAAGATTTTTTACTCATGGAGGATGGAGAGTTTGGTATGTGGAACAAATCTTTGTTCAGTGACAGTTCTTGGGATTGGGAATACGAGTTTCGTAGTCCTAACCAATGTTACGTTCCTAACCTTGCAGTACCCTTTTTGGGGTACATCAGTGTAATAGGTTCTAGTGGTTCCTCAGTTGAGGAACAATTTTGAGTTTTTATAGTAGTGGTAGTGTCCTGATACTCTCTTGGTTCGTAATGTACAGTGTTTTGGCACTTCAAACCAGAGGGAGATTCTGTGCATGTGTCAATCTCCTCTTTTCTCTTTTCTCAATTCTAATAAACAGTGGCGTGGCACAGACCACTATAAAAACCAGCTTGCCTTTCAAAAAATAAAAAAATGGATATAGTTTTTCCCATATATTATTTTTACACTGGTTTTGAATATATTATTTTTACACTGGTTCTTTCAAAAATCTATAGGCATAATATACCTTTTAACCATTAGCCATTAGCATTAAATATGTATAAACTTTAGAAAACCATATCAAATATTGTATAAACGCAAACTAAATGATAGCTACTACAAATACAATAATTTGCATGGATAAATTGTCTAGCGTGGATACATACCATTCATTAATTTTATTAACTTTTAAATTTAATACAAGCACATCAAAGCCTAATGGTTTAATGGTTTAATGGTTTAAAAGTTACTATTAAATACAATAAGTGCAGCAAAGCCTTAACGGTTTGCATGGTTTAATGGTTTAAATGTTAGTATTACTTCTACTAACTTTTAAATTACCTTTTAACCATTAACCATTAATATTAAATACAATAATTTGCATGGTTTAATGGTTTAAACGTCAGCTCTACTAATACAAGTGCAACAAAGCCTAATGGTTTAACGTAAATATCTGGGATAATTTGAGTTTATTGTATTTAAGAGGAGTGAAAACCGCACATTATAGAACTTTTACAAATGATACATTCGACGCATCTGCTTATTCAAATTTCAAGTATGAATAAATACGAGAAAGCCATGCAAATTAGACAAAAAACCAGACACAAAATGTTATTTTTATTTTAGTATGCCAAACTCAAACAGACTACATAAACCATGCTTCGGACTGAATATGCAAAGTAGCAAATACAATTACATCACACAATAATGACTCACACACTCCAAAACAACAAACAAAGAGCTGAATAAGCCAAAGTTGCAAATACAATACCATTAGACAACAATGACTCACCTCCTCTTTCGGCACAGTAACAGTCAGTAATATGCTAAAGTTGTTGACTATGTCTACAATGGCCAAATAACCAATATCAAAATCAGAAAAATATGGAGATTTGTAGCTAAGTAAAAGCCTATTGTCACAGTTTACACTTAAAATCAATAACAAAATTCCAATGCCAGACCAACATTCATTCTACATTTTAGCACATGTTTGAATACAATACTTGTCACATTATATTTCAACAAAAAAGGTCAAAAACACCAATAGACCCAAATGTGTAAACCATATCTACTTTTTCTTTTACGCAGTTTTCTTCCGACTAGATCCTTTCCCTCGAACAGTTGTTGGTTTGCTTCCCCATATTTTTCTCAATTTGTTCCTCCCCCGCTTAAATCTCTCCATAAATTTCCAACGGTCCAGCTCCCTCAATCCCCTCGATCTTTTCTAACACTTGACTCATCGATTCAACAGGAGCACAAGATTTAATGAAACCAGCAATGTGTCGTTGTCATTGTTTCTATGAAGGAAAAAGGAAGAAGTCAATACAAGTAACTTACACAATCAAATATTTAAATAAAAGCAAGTCACTTACAATGTGAGCAAGAAGTGAGTTATTGTTGTTAGGATTGTCTCGCATGTTGTTAAGGAGGAATGATGGTTTGGATAAAATAGTCCCATATCACGGAATATATTGAAGGAATTGGGTACAAATATGAGTTGGTAGGCACATAACATCAGGGATTCCTTTTGTTATATGAGAGATGTGCGCCAGCTCATATGCGTGGAAGGAGAGGGTCTTTGTTCTGACCGTCGTTACATAACAGTGGTATCAGAGCCGAAGGTTTGAACTGGGCTATGCAGGCAAGACAGTGCTCTCAAAAAATACTCGTATGGTGCGAGTCAAGGGGGAGACTGTTAGGATTTCCTCGCATGTCCTTAAGGAGGACTGATGGTTTGGATATAATAGTCCCATATTACAGAATATATTGAAGGAATTGGGTACAAATATGAGTTGGTAGGCACATAACATCAGGGATTCCTTTTGTTATATGGGAGATGTGTGTCAGCTCACATGCGTGCTAGGAGGGGGCTTTGTTCCGACTATCGTTACATAACAATTGTCACTAGCGTTCAAAGTTGTATAAATCTTTTGTTTGGATTAGCCACAAACGGATGAGAAGCTTATGAGTTGATGATGCAGGTGGTACACGAGAACGAGATGCAGACCTAGTCTCCGTGTTGAAAATAGAAAACTTGCCAAGTTATAAGCAATGCAACATACAATAATAATGAGAAAGAAAATAGTTGTCAATTTATGAAATGGACAGTATATCAAAGTGAATCTCACAAAGTTGAAAATAAATAAAAGTTGGATAAAAGAGTGGCTGCAACAATATATTAGTTCTGAAACATACAATAGCAGTTCAATAATTATGTGATTTATGGATAGAAGGTTCAGAAACAAAATTTTATATGACTGATCGGCTTTTTTTACTTTTTACTTTACTTATTTCATTTTGTTTTGGATAATTTGCTTGCATCAAAGCCGCATATCTCACATTATTATGCATGTCTCTTGGCTTGGCTTAAATAGTATACATGTTGTACATAGATAAATAATCAAGGGATCTGTTAACGATGAATCAAAACAACCAATAATAAAGGTTTTTCATTTAAAGTGGTGAAACTAATGCTTCTTATTACACAGGGGTGTGGAAGTGGCTATCAGTGAGAAATGATCTCATATTAATTTCAAAGTAACTTGTCCTGTTGACTTGTAGAAACACAATTATTTTATTTCCATTAGTTTCGTTTTGCGAATGAAAAATGATCCTACCTAGGAAGAAAGAATTCAACATAATAATGGAAGAAAGAATCCTAGCTAGTAATTTCGTTTTGAATGAATACTACACTACAAATCGGTATACATTGGCCGTTTTGTTCCTTTTTTACCATCAAAACTATAAATTGTAATTCATATCTCGGCATAACGGCGAATCAGTGCAACACCCGACCGTTCCATTCATCTTCAACAAATCAACCAATTTGGGAAAAGAATCATAACAGTGAACTAACTTTTCGACAATATTCTCCATTACAATCGGATCCCATGGCATACGCTTGGTTTTCGTCGTTCTCACCATTGGAAGAAAGTAGGGTTTCGTATAGAGCTTTTGTTTCTAGTCGATGGCTTGCATTTTTGGGTATCAAAGGGTAGATTCGTCCTTTTTATGTTGTTCTTTTTTCAATATCAGACCGCCCCTAAACAAAATAAATAAAAGAAGGTGTCCTCGTAAAATTGTCCCTCCCTTAACCGAAAAGCAAGTCCCTTTAACAATCCCTAATAAAAATAATGAGGAACCACAATTCGTGGTGCTGGCTTAATGAAGAAGATAATGAAGGCGGACATGAAATTGCATAAGAGATTGACCGAGGCACAATAAAATTAACATTTTTATTAACAAGTGTTTGAGTCTACATTCATTGGTTACAAGTTTACAATGTCAACTAGTGTGTAACTCGTGCGTTGCACACGTGATTGTAAAAAAAAATAACATATTTACTATTTGCGATTAAAAAAGGAGCTTATTAAGCATTATCTGATAATTCAACTGAACATACATTATCTGGCAGTTTAACTGAAAAAATTATCAGAAAAATAAGTAAATGATTTTAGGTATATTTTTTTTTTTTAAAATATGATGTATAATTTTATGTTATACATCTTACACTTTATGTTTGAGTAAGCAAAATATTTTTCAAACAATGTGAGTATGCATTGTGTGACATAATTAAAATTATAATTATTATTATTTGTAATTAATGTTTTGTAGCTTACATAAATAATATGTAATTGTATGTATTTGAGATTTTTTTTATCATTTCGTTAATATGAATATACTATACATGTTGAAACTGATGTATGTTACTAATTTATTCTATGGATTGGGAAATATTATTTAATAGAATTAGTTAAATAAGTTAAATGTAAAATTATGAACTTAGTTTAAATATATAGTATAGTAGAATGAATCGAAAGAAATTTGTTTAAAAATAAATTTCCTGCGGAGTAATTGAATTAAAAAAGATTTTTGTGATATAATAAATGGCAAAATTTTGGTATAAACGAATCGTAATTGATTTACCAATTAACTTTATTATTGTCATTGACATACATAATTTATATTATGTGATTCATACATATATATAGTTGAATGGAAGGATACACTTTTGTTAATATGAATATACGTAGTAAAATTGACGTATATTTTTAAGAGCTATTAGAGAAATGTACTAATTAATTGTTAAGATTATTTGAATAGTTATAATTTAGTGGAAATAAGGCTCCTCCCCTTCCTTTTGTTTTAAATATAACTCACGTCCTTGTCTAAGTTTCAATGCATTTTCGGTCCCTGTTTTCCAAACTTCCGTCTGCTGTTTTGAACACTTCCGCCTTTACGTTTTTCTAGCCCAAAAAAATGCGCTATCAGGTAAAAAAAAATCTATATTCTGGAAACGTCCGGAGAAGTCCACGCAAATTAAAAAAAAGTTACATACATGTGTGCAACTTTTACCAATAGTTACACACATGTATGCAACTATTGCATACATTGTGTTGAAAAATCTAGACGGAAACTTACATACATGTGTGCGATTATTCTGAAATACTTGCACACTTGAATGCAAGTATTTCATGAAGAAAAGTTAACTAAATTTTTGTCTGTAGATTGTTGCATGCATTCGTGCTACTTTTATGTTTTATCTGAATGCAAATAAATTCAAACTGATTTGCAAGTGTGTGAATTATTGCATATTTTCATGCAAAAATTATGCTATACTTGCACAAATGTATGCAAGTATTTTCAACACAGATGCATAACTGAGATTCTTGCACAAATGTATGCATGTAAATCGAAATATGTGCATATTAGTATGCATTTAACTGCTGTTTTCGCTGTTTTTCTGTTTTTTTGGTTTTGACGTGGTTTTTGATGTTTTTTTGGGCTGATTTTTTTTGCGTTTACCTATTTTAATTAAATACGAATTTACGTGATTTTTTTATATTCTTTATTTATTTATTTTACTGTTTTATCGAAAAATAGGGACTAAAATTACAATAAGTTTATGACCGGATGTGAGCTTAATTTTAAAAGTTAATAGGGACCTGTGCCAAACAGACACTATAATTTAAGATTTCATAGGTAGTTTAAACATATGGATTTAAATATAAAATATAATGAAAGAATTAAGGTGGCTCCGTAAATAATTGTGGAAGTGTTAAAATGTAGATATTTGAAGCTATAATTGTTTTCTTCAATTAATGAAAAATTTACTGAGATAAATGTATAACATATTAAGTTACTATCATTGTTTACATATTGTATAAATCGTCTAGCTTTTTTAACTTTACATTTAAAAGGAAAACCGATTTCGCCTTCTTTCTTTATATGAATATGATATACATTTTAAAACATCATATTCGGCGTTAATTAGATGAAACAACGTTTACTGATTGAATTTATTTGGTAAATTCAAAACCATATAATTAATTTAAACATATTGCCTTAAATATACAATGTCAAGTGATATTATGGAGTATTTTGCCGCCCCCTCACCCCCTAAACAACAGACACCCCACAACAACAGGAAAATAATTAATATTGATTGTTATCATGTATATAATTTATGTTATGCGGTTGATGTGTTTATATATTTGAATCACTATTTTTCTCATTTTTTTAATGTGAATATAATTAATATTGATGCGATTTATTAGGCGAATCAATGAACAATAGTTTATTAAAGTTGCTTAATTAGTTTTAATACTATGCAATTAATTATAAATTATGGTACTAAATGTATAACATCCAAAAGGAATTGTGAAAGACTTAAATTATTATAGGAAATTTGGAGTGTAGGTATTTTGAGCCCTTTTTTTTGTCATTTTTAGTGTTTGAAAGAAATATTAGTTAACTAAACTTATTTAATTTTGAATTTTGTTATTAATTAAAATGTGTGAACTTAAATATAAAAGTTTAGGAGCTAATAATTAAATTATATGTAAACAATCGTGTAGCCTTTAAAATGTCCACATCAAAATGTAAAGTAACGAAAGAACAGGAAGATGCAATGAATTTTACAGTGCAATGTATAATTAACATATGGATTTTTTTGGATTAAAGTTGGTATATTTTTATGTATATGATTTATGTTATGTGATTGATATATATGTACATATCAGAGTTTCCTTTTAATACTGTAATGTGTATATGTTTAATATTGATTTATTTATTTTTGGTACTAAAAATAGCTTGATTAGGTGATTGTAAATTTAAACTATAAAAATAATGCCATATCAAATATATAACTTGATTTATGTTAATGAATTACCATATTTAATGGTCAATTAAAATGGAACCTTATATGAGTAAACGTAGATTTGAAGTAACAACGATTTCTTTATTGATTTTATTCTCAATTAGCGTTTACGAAATTTCCATTAATTCAATAGTATGAAAGGAAGGTTAATTGATGTAGCTAGAAATTCAAATCAATTTGAATTGAAGATAAAGATTGATTGTGCATAGAATGAGTAAAATAGTTATTTCATAAGCTTGCAGTATTGAAAAAAAAAAAGAACTAAAAATAAACGTTGTATACAAATTTTTTTAGGGGATTGTTAAAGGGACTCCATATTTGGTTAAGGGGAGGATAATTTTAAGGGGACTCCAACTTATTATTTTTTTATTAAGGGAGAGTCTGGTTTATTTTAAAAGAAAAAGAAAATGAGACATAATTACCCTTGGCTCATCATTTATGTTAAACCCCAACTTACTAAATTCAACACAATGACGAACGCGCGAATCACTAAAAATCTCAATTACACAAATTCGATACAACATATTAGATCAAAATTTCCATTTTTGCATTTATTTCAAATTAACCATACCAATTACAATTAATTCCCTAATCTGATGTGTTTTGATCACCCACGGAACTTTCTTATGTCTCCATTACATTAGCTACGCCACTTTTTATTTGGAAAATTCTATTCATACACCGAAAATTACTTTATGTACACCACTAGTTTGCTAAAAATATATATTACTAAATTACCCTTCTTCTTTATTGCAATTTTACCTTTTTAATTATAACTCATCAAACTAAAACATTATAACTAACGGTATTTAATTAAATCTATGTAAAATAATTTGAAGAACATAACGTATTTTTAAACATGAAACATAAATTTTGAATTACGTGAACTTTTACAAGTAACTATTTAAATTTAGAGTCATTTGATTCAAAAGCAAAGCTACTTTTGCTAAAATTAAGAATCTTTTGTAGCATAATAAATTGTTACCGTACATTCAAAAAATTAAAATACATTTTACTGAATTTATACTTTATTTAGTGCATAGATTTCCTATTTTCTATAAATAAATTTGAAGTTTTAAAGAGAGAAGATGAAGAAAAAATAAGGCTAGTGCTGTAAAAAATACGGTGTATATAAAGTAATTTTTTGGTGTATGATAGTTTATTTTATTTTATGGTGTATATTTAGATATTATTGATGCATGAATAGAATTGATCATTTTATTTTTATGTGAAACATTAAATTGTAAGCATTAATTATGGTTTAGGTATTAATGAGAATTTTAGGGGGTTAATATCGTAATTTTAATTTTTATGTTTAAGGGGAGGCTAATTTATTTTGTCCTCCCCATAACAAATATACAATAAATAAAATATGGTCCTCCCCTTAACCAAATGTGGAGTCCTTTTAACAATTCCCTTTATTTACTGTAGATTCTAGATTGTGACACATCACAGAAAGAAGTAACTAACCAAAATAATATCAAATTTCTCCTTTTGAAGATAGTGACACATCAATTTTTCACCATCCATTTTTCACCATGAAGTCCACCTGTAAAAAATAGAAGGAGAAAGTTAATGAGATAAGATGGAAGTATAAAATTTTAATTAAATTTTTGATTCGTATATCACTTACGATTGCTGAGGTAAATTTAGCATTCCAAATAAAATCATCGTTTGATCGAGATCTTTCATCATCATCTGTCATTCTGTGGATTTCTGACTATCTTTCACTCCAATGATTTTTGAGATATATCTTCTTGTTGAGTCAATCTATGCTTATCATAGAGTTCACTATCCATTGGTTGATTGACACCCTTATGTTGAATGCTTTACTTGATGGAACGACGATAAAGATATTTATTAGAATTGTTTAAAACAATGTTAAAAAAAATTGAAGGATATCTACCTCTTTACCGAACAATACCAAAATATGTTGTGCAACAGTAATACATGCTAACTGTAGAGGAATCCACTAACATAAGTTATTTGCCGCTATGTTTCTTTAAATTGATTGCAAATTAATTGACTATAAATTAATTGGCAGCAGAGAGTTAATTAGGTATACATGCAGGCAATGATTTGTGTCTACTTTACTGATTGGCATTTACATAATCATGCCAAACATATATGATTTAACTATCGTATATCATCCATGGTTTATTAAAAAATATAGATACATGGCCAACTTGCATGTTAAAGCATTAAAAAAAGTATCCTCTGCATTTTACTATAAATGGATAACAACCGGCCTAATAAGAATATATTATGTCTTTCACTTGTTTTGTAGATTAATCTAATGTTGTTCCTTTCATAGTTATACCTTCTATGCCATTTAAGCTTCTGTAACATTTTCATGTTTATAACAAATAAAGATATTGCACACGAATGTCCATATAATGGCGATAAAATGGTGCTTCATCTGTGTAATATTAACTATATAACTCATGCAAACAAAAATACAGAGGTTATAGGATGGCTGGCATTTTAGTTTCAGGATGTTATTAGTTGCATCCATGCAAGTTGAAGGAACCCGCTAAATAAATAACCTATCAATTTATTTCACTAATTAAACTGGCTTCACGTTAGTTTCCAGTAAATTAATTGCCAATAAAGGGTTAATTAGGCATACATGCAGGCATCAATTTCCCATCTAGCTACTTAACTGAATAGCATTTGTTTAATAATTGATGAAATGCTCATGCATGATTCAAGGAAAAGTTTACCATCACAAAACAATTCACTGAGAATTAAGCGTTGTTTCATATAGGAGTATGAACTGGACTTGGTTGTGTACTTGTATTTCTTTTTTTATGTTAAAGATAAGTCTCAATTTAAGCTTTTTATGCTCAACGATTCAATGGAACAACTGTTAAGAGGATTTTTGCTTGTTATCGAATTATTGGACAGCTGAGCTATCAGCTAGATATTAGTACATGATCATACAAACTTTGTTAACATTTGATAAAGAAGCATAGGAGCAACATGTACCTAATACTATCAGATCTCTGATCTTTTGCTTCAACTTGTCAAAAAGCTTTGCTACAACCTGCATTGAATATTTACACATATTTGAAAATCAAGCTCATTTAAGGTCTTAAAACTCATTAAAGTGTATATTTTGCACTCATACTCCGTTAGACATTCGAATAAGATAGTCCGGGTAGACAAACATGGCTGCAACAAATTTAAATATACAAAAGATCTGCAAGGATGAAAAAAAAACAAAGGCAACAACAAATGACATTCAGAAAACAGTCAGTTCTTACTTCACCATCCAAAACTAAGAAGAACGTCCTTCTGGAATAAAAAAAATAATACTAAAAAAGGGAATTTGAAAATTGTTAACGCAAAAATACAAAAAATACGGTGCACAAATAGTAAAAATGATCAAATTATATAAATTGACTACTAAACTTACTCTTTTTTTAAATTCTGACACCAATAAAAAAATCTTAGTTCTTCCGTTGTTGCAGCCCTAGAACGGAGGAATTGAGTCAGTTTTTGATAAATGGGCATAGAATAGAGAAAGCGATAACTGATAAAGGGGAAGCTCATATCTATACTGATGCAATGGAATTATCTTGAAAGATATTTTGACTTGAGGGCATTGGACTTGTTCTCAAGTCTACACGCAGATATGGTTGAATTGCTCATTTTGGGAGAATTATTAATAAATAATTAATAAAGATTGTTGTATTATTTTGATTTAATAAAAGTATCTTTAGAGTTTTAAGGAGAACTGGGAGAATTGAGAGAATCAAGGGAATTGAAAGAATTAAGGAGAGGGCTAGAAATTCTTCTGCTTTACTATTATTTTATAGATTTCCTAATGTAATCGAAATGAAAGCATTCGCACAAGACAATAATGTCAGAATATCATCATGCATCAATTGTAGGGAAAAGTGGCAATTGATTATCAGTCTCAGTTTAATTTTTCTTTCAACAAAAAACCCCACTCACATCCTCAAAATATAAAATCCTTAAAATAACTCTCTCTCATACACAAACTGATTTTGGATGATGTAAGCAACGCAATATTCAGTCATATACACGAAGACACTGAAAACTGAAATTATACAGAGAACAATTATTTGAACTTGATGTACTTTTCAAAGTGATAAATGTATACAGTTATCAATAACTGAATTGAAGGTGAAGAAATAATTGCACAAACTTATTTCAAAGTAAAGCGAACTATAGTGCAAAAATTAATCGTAGGGGTATTAAAGAAGATTTAAAATTTTAAGCGAACTAAAGTAAAGCGAACTATAATAAGAAGATTTAAAATTTTAAGTAGAGAAGTATATTACATGTTTATGTCACCTCAATTTTTTTTTAAGGGGATCCAACAACAAATATCTATGCTGAACTTAAACTCTAATATCAATTTTTAGGACAATAGATGTTCAAGATTCTCAAATAATCGCAGAACTTCGTACATGACATAGGAAACACACAAATTAGCAGTCCTCAAAGTTTGTGAGTACCTTGAACTGGATTGAAGTTGGCTAAGTGATTTGAACATAATTATCAACTTTAAAACAAAAGCAAAACAATAACCCAGAGCAGCTATAACTCAATTGAAGAGAAGGAAAAGTGGAAAAAGGTTTATTAAACTATATAAATATAATATATAAAGCATAAATATGAGTAGACATCTGTTACATATAGTGGGTCTGATATTGGAAAAACACTTAGCAAAACAAAAACATGAATAAAAAATTAAAAATATGAAAAACAAATAGGCAGATTACTTGTTGATCCTTTTGAATGCTTATACTTCTTTCTAAGATGAAGTATGAGTTGGATAAAAATGGATCAGTACCAAGAGAGTTCATTTGACTTCGAACTCAAAACACTTGCTCATAAAACTGAAAGTATCTATACATTTGTAATGTATTAAGATTATATATCAAATGCAGGAAAACGCTGTGTAAAAATACATTATTAATATCATAACAGTTACTCAATTAAGAAAGTAAACCGATATGGAAATGAGTAGAACTAAAATGAAAACTTCGTACATGTATGTGTATATGATTCAATTAAGATCATCTTCATATTTTGTCACATTAACAGTAGCAAACTTTATCATTATGCAACTTTTACTATCATAGCTAAGATTTAAACTTGACTGCTTATTACATAATGTTTAGGACATCATTTGATTAACCTAATACAAACAACTTGTACCAAAAACAGCATTTCAGATCATTTTTTATGTTCATAATACTGTGACAGAAAAGGATGAAGTATTATTCTGTTATTAAAAGTAATTGTGTTAAGCTAGACCATTAGATGAAGTTATTAAACTATAGCAGCATAATTGAGTAGAGTTAGTCCAAAAGCTTGTGGTAAGTGAGGTATAATTCGAAATCTTATTGAATATCAACAGTTAGTCCAATAGAACAACTTTATAATTCAAATCAGAAACTTACATTGTATATAAAATATAGCTCGATGCTTTGAAAAGAAATAAGTCTAATTGAGTAATCTTATGTACCTAAGCCAGTAATTCAACAATTGATGGATTCTTCTACCGTAATATATGGTCTAAAATCTCATCAGACAATTGCCCTTTCTCACGTTTTCCTTGCATCTTCCGCCTTTGACGTTCTGAAAAAGAAACAGCGCAAGCAGATACCCGATGATTTGAGTAAGAACTGGAAAATTAGAAAATAGTAGTAAAATCACATAGTCGTTGAAAATATACCCGATTGAGAACTGGATTTCGCCAAATAGTAGTAAAATCACATATTTGTTGAGGATATACCTGACTGAGCATGGATCCAGAAGATTCCGTAAATTGTTATGCATGAAATTCAAAAAATTAAAAGTACAAAACGATCTGAAAATATAATATAGAAAAATTTACCAGCTAATTTGATCAAGAGCAAGAAAACCTGTAAATAGAAATAGGGAAATACCCCGTTCACAAAGTTGAATCTAAACATAATAATCGTTGGAGATCTAGACATCGATGGGAAGGAAGAGGCATAAATCTGAGGCGGAAGAATACTCAGAAGGCGAAAGAAAAGGAGGGCAGGACAAAAGATGCGGATGAATACGAATGGGTTTTAAAATTTATGAGATAGGCCGTAAGCTTGTGAAATAGATAATAATAGTATATTTTAGTATAAAATATCAGAAGACTTTTAAGGAAAGCAAAGATAACTTGATTAGCTTGATTTAATAAAAATATCTCTATAATTTTAAGGAGAATTGAGAGAATTAAGGAGAAATGAGAGAATCAAGGAGAGAGCTAGAAATTCTTCTGCTTTACTAATATTTAATAGATGGGTGTGGTTTAATTTTTATGGATGGACACAACAAAGAAGATAACAAATACATTGGTTGTACTTTAATTATGGTTCGGGTTTGCTATACGTCAAAGCTACCGTGTTGCAAGCTATTTGGAGCGAACCACTGCTCAAAAGGTAATTTCACATTCATCGTAACTGGATGATATCATCGTACTTGATAGTCAATTTAAAACAAAAATCTCTAGTTTGAATTAATCAATTAATTAATATATGTAATCAGATTAAACCAAAGACTTTCTGGTACCTGCAGTTAGTATGTGAATGAAAATTATGTTCGTCGTTGATCAATCAAAATCTCCGATGATCGCTGAAATTTCCGTTGTTCATTTTAACGGTGGTGTGTATTGTTCGCATGTTCGAAGTTGTTGCCGCCTTTTTTTTTTGTATCGGCGATTTAGATGATGACAAACTGAAGACAAGAGAATAGCCATCAACTATTATTATGAATCTGTAATTAGCTTTTGTTTTAAAATTTGCAACTATAATATCAATGACGACTCCGTAGCTAAAAAAATATAAGTTTTTTTTAAGATGTCCAGTTTAAAATTATTGTCACTTTTTTGAATTCAAATTTTTAGTGGACTATAATGACATTTTTATAAATAGTTGAAGTTTGTTATGTTAAAGTTTTTAATCGGCGTATACGATTAAAACACTCACTATACACAGATTTGTTCTTGTTTTTTTTTTAGATTGTAATGTGTCCCACACCATCAAATTTTCATAAGTAGTTTACTATATACATACAATCTGTATAGGGGAAATGAAGGTTGTTACGTAAGCAAGGTGGATTAAAAATTTAACGGCCTGTAGTAGTGTATGTCAGTCACATATATAAAAATATCCAGGATGTACACTACCACCCCTTTAAATTGTTTACCCTCCAACCTTGGACCGTGACGACCATCACGGTGCGGAACTCAATCAGACCTCATTCATGCATCCCTTTAAATTGTTTACCCTCCAACCTTGGACCGTGACGACCATCACGGTGCGGAGCTCAATCAGACCTCATTCATGCATGAATCCTGGTCGGACCTTCAAACCTGCGGTTCAACCTTCAATTTTACACGGTTAAACCACGGTTTTTTGTTTTTTTCTAATTCTCATTGTGTAATTCTCTCTGATCATTTCATCTTTTGTATTGTTTTGAAAATAACAACTAAAATATTTCAAAAAAATCATAACTGTTCCAATATTTAAACCGTGAACTTTACCATTTTATTCTAAAAACATATGTTTGTTTATGCCCTTACTATTTGATTATATCATGCAATTTATTAATATTAGTGAATAAATAGACGACTTTCAAATTTTACTATTTATTTGTTTGAGTAGACATAAAACTTGATTATCCACATTTCCACCATTAACAAGTACGTGCGGCTCTTGACGGTTCGACCGGTCAGACCTTCAAAACCTTGGACCCTGAGTCTTCATGGTTCGATTCACGACCGGGTTTTAAAAACATTGGTTTAGGTGAGAGGTGACTCTTCCATCCTATTCCAGTTTCCTTTTCTGGCATGCTATTAACACACTTTTTGCTCAGCCTGCTCATTTCCTCTGTACGACCCATGTCTACATACTTCATCTTCCTTACTATCATTTCTGCTTCCTTCTTCTTGGGCAATTCATGTTATGTATATGATTATATTTGTGCAGCTGTGGTGCTGATTGATACAGTAATATTGATATATGCAAGAAAAGATTAATATGCCACAGATGCGAAATTACTTCGTTGCACATTTTACACCATATTTGTTGTTACTTGATTCTCGTTCTCACATTATTTGCGTTTTATATATTAATATTATTTAGTGTAATATAACAAAATAAAATAATATTGTTATTTATACTGTGAGATTTGATGGTTGCACTACATTTTTAGCTTATATTATCAGTTACACCTTAAAGTTGATTTTTATTGTGTCTCAATTGACTTTGTTTAAATGACAAAGACTCAAATTAACCTTTTGAGTTAATATTTATAAAACGGATGTTAAAAAAGTCTTGATTTAAAGATGGTTGTGGTACCGGTAAATAGCGAGGTTTAAAGCACATCTATAACTTACTAGCGTTAAACTAAAAAATTGTAATGGTGAACGGTGTTACGTGCTATAGTGGGAATTATGTAAAGCTTTAATGGGACTTTAACTGCACATAAAAGTATTCTTGTTTTTTTTTACTACTAATTTACACCATATATTATTATAAGTTAACTTGCTAAATTAAAGTAAAATAGTCATTATAACATTAATAATTTTGATAATGTGATAAAAGCTCGATAAATTCGATTAAACGTATAACCAGTCTAATTTAGTTTTTTGAGTCAATTGTATATCAAACTTATTTTCAAATCCAAGCCAAACAGACAAAATGAACCAATTCGTTGTTTTATTCAGTTTAACTAGCGACCGCTTACCTCTATTTTATATGGCTCACGCTGCACCCAAATTTCCAACAGTAAACGTTGTGTGGCGCCAAAAGTTGACAAATAATATAGTAAAAACTGGTGTTAAGTAAGTCATTGGCAATCGATTCAAAGGATCTTTTAAGGTTGATATTTATTAGCCATGTAGTTTGAATCCAATGAGCCATCTGCTAGAATAATTAATATATATGGTATTTATGTTAATAATATATTACATAAATACCGTATATATAATTATTCTAACATAAATACCATATATTATGTAATATATTATTAACATAGTCGCATATTATGTAATATATTATTACATAAATACCATATATATAATTATTCTAAAATCTTCTACCATTAATATATGGTATTTGTGTAATATATTATTAACATAAATACCATATATTAATTATTCTAACATAGTCGCATATATTTTAGGGAAATATTGTGCTTCTGTTGATTGTGTTATTAAGATTTTAGCTGTTACGCTATGTATCTTACATTATTCGTTTTGTTATTCTTGACTGCAAATTTATTTGAAGTACTTGCTGTTCAACTGTATTGTGTGATAGGGTGAGGCTAACTGCTACTTATTTTTGAACTTAGTAGAGATTCAAAAGGGGAATAATTATCTTTATGATTACCTTTTAAAGTAGTCATGTTAAACAGAAGATATACTGGATCCCTTACCCACAGAAAGAGGGAACAACTTACCCCCTTGGTACAACATCATCTTCTTGCAGGAGGGGTGCATCGAGGTCTTCCACCAGATTGTCCTCCCCAACGAATGCACATCAGTGCAGCCATTCCATTTTGATACTTGGAAGTTATTTGTGCTGCAAGTGAGTATCTCAGGGCAGCCATTCCATTTTGATGAGTGTATTTAGTGCACCGTCAGTTGTAATTATGAATTGAACTGGTATTATATGCTGAAGACCTGTCAAAATATGACCCTACCCATTTTACCCTAATTACAACCCTGTTGGGTAAATCCATTTCTATTTTTTTATTAAATGGATTATAAAAGGGTTGACCCATTTTTAAAAGGGTTACAAATGGGTAACCCACTTGCCCATGTAACTCTGCCTACATACGAAGTCGCAATTTTTTTATAATATTAAAAATTAGGGAAAACAAAAGAACTATTTCTAATAAAAGGCCAAAATTATGAAATTAAAAGTAATAAAAGAATTATGCGAAAGTAATAATTTTTTAAGTTAAAAAGGCCAAAATTACGAAAATACCCTTCATTTTGAAGAAAATGAAAAAATTTCAAAAACTCCAGAAAATTAGAAAATGAAAAGTTAAAAAAGAATTATTTTAAAATAACGATTTTTAAAGCTAAAAATACAAAAATTACGAAAGCGCCCTTCATATTGGAAAAAGTGAAAAAAAATGAAAAAATTTCAGAAAATCCAGAAAATTACGAAATGAAAAGTTAAACAAAAATTATTTTAAAATAACGATTTTTAAAGCTAAAAATGCTAAAATTACGAAAATGCCCTTCATGTTGGAAAAAATGAAAAAATTTCAGAAAATCCAGAAAATTATGAAATGAAATGTAAAAAAGGAATTATTTTGAAATAACAATTTTTAAAGCTAAAATTGCTAAAATTACGAAAATGCCCTTCATATTGGAAAAAGTGAAAAAAATTCAGAAAATCCAGAAAATTACGAAATGAAAAGCTAAAAAAGAATTATTTTAAAACAACGATTTTTTAAGCTAAAAATGCTAAAATTACGAAAATTCCCTTCATATTGGAAAAAGTGAAAAAAATGAAAAAAATCCAGAAAATTACGAAATGAAAAGTAAAAAAAAGAATTATTCGAAAATTATGATTTTTAAAGCTAAGTATGTTAAAATTACGAAAATGTCCTACATGTTAAAAAAACTGAAACCATTAATAAATTTAAAAAAATCCAGAAAATTATGAAAAAATAATAATTTTTTATACTTTTCATTTCGTAATTTACAGAATTTTCTGAAAATTTTTCACTTTTTCTAAAATAAAGGGCATTTTGTAATTTTAGCATTTTTAACTTTAAAAATCATTATTTTGAAATAATTCTTTTTTACTTTTCATTTCATAATTTTCTGGGATTTCTGATTTTTTTTCACTTTTTCCAATATGAAGGGCATTTTCGTAATTGTAGCATTTTTAGCTTTAAAAATCGTTATTTTAAAATAAATTTTTTTATTTTCATTTCGTAATTTTCTGAAATTTTTTCATTTTTTTCACTTTTTCCAATATGAAGGGTATTTTCGTAATTTTAGCATTTTTAGCTTTAAAAATCGTTATTTTAAAATAATTCTTTTTTAACTTTTCATTTGTAATTTTCTGGATTTTCTGAAATTCTTTCATTTTTTTCACTTTTTCCAATATGAAGGGTATTTTCATGATTTTAGCATTTTTAGCTTTAAAAATCGTTTTTTAAATAATTCTTTTTTAACTTTTCATTTTGTAATTTTCTGGATTTTCTTAAAAATTTTCATTTTTTTTTCACTTTTTCCAATATGAAGGGCATTTTCGTAATTTTAGCATTTTTAGCTTTAAAAATCGTTATTTTAAAATAATTCTTTTTTAACTTTTCATTTTGTAATTTTCTGGATTTTTTGAAATTTTTACATTTTTTCACTTTTTTCAATATGAAGGGCATTTTCGTAATTTTGGTCCTTTTACCTTTAAAAATCATTATTTTCGAATAATTCTTTTATTACTTTTCATTTCATAATTTTCTGGATTTTCTGAAATGTTTTCTCTTTTTTCAAAATAAAGGATATTTTTGTAATTTTGACATTTTAAGATTTAAAAATCGTTATTTTAAAGTAATATTTTTTAATGTGTGGGTTAAATGGTTAACCCACGTAATATGTGGGTTGGGTCAGGTAAAATGTTTTGTTAAAAGGGTCAAAATAAAAGGGTTGCAAAAGGGTTGGGTCAAATTTTGCTTGACCCTTATACGACCCTAAATGACCCATTTGACACCCCTATGCTGAATGATGCAATAAATTCTGAAATTTTCAATCTCTATTCTTAGCTTTGTTCCTGATAGAACCATATGCAGATTACTTTTACATATTTGTGTAGTTACCAAGATACAATTGGGTTGATATACAAACAAGCTTATAGGTAAAAAAAAATGATTGTATTTTCAATCATTCTGTTGAGTTCTTCTTTGGTTTGACTAGCTGATGATATTCTGGTGTATTATATTTAAATGAGTTCTGATGCCACGAGCTAACTGTATGTATGTCTATGGTGCGAAATGGGCATGGAAAGTAATTAACCCTTATTTTTAATAATATTCCACACTGTATGTACCAAAATTAATTTATTGTCATGTTTAAGGAATTCAGAATACAACGTTATCCAGTACCTTCATGTACTGTTTTTCTAATTCCAATCGTTCTGTGAAGAAGAAAAAGGACCGTTGCTAAAGCATGAATTTCCAGAATGACATGAGTTGCTGGATCATAATGTGTTGATGTGGTTGGTAACTTATAAATAGCTAAGAAATTCATGGTTGATCATAGTGCTGACCTGACAATATTTGTTGAACAAACATGGTATTTATTTAGTTTTTTTGGTCTATATACTTTTATCACTTTCAGCATGTCAGTCATGCCTAATGGCATACTTGAGCAAGACATGAACAGTAACAGAGTTTGTAAGGTTATTCAACATTTTGGATTTGAACTATAAGAATGCATATGTGGACATGCGTACTGCTTTTAACCAATTGTTCAGCTCGATTTACACATTGTTAATGAGTAGAACACTCGGTTGAAAATATGACCTATTGGAACATTTTGCAAATTTATTAAAAAATAAAAATAAAAAAAAAATTGAGCCGTTGTAAATTAATAACGGTAACATATTTTGTACCATTATTTTGAGATGTTAATGCATATTTATGAGCCATTAATGCATAGAGCCGTTAGAAGTTATAAAAGGTATTATATTTTGTATCAGTAAAATTTCTTTTAGAGCTGTTACATTTGCATAGCTGTTGTGTGTGTGTGTGTGTGTGTATATATATATACACATGTACTTGATTGAGCTGTTACAAAATATAAATAGCATTAACAAATTGCAATGGATGGTAATAAATTAATATTTGTTATCATTCATCTTTTTTGAAACGTATACAATTTGCATTGCAACTTTTTGAACGTTTCTTTCTGATTTAATAAGGCATTAATTGCAGACCAATTTTCCTCCCACTAACATTTTCTACCATTTCTTCTATATAAGAACTTGGTCATAGACCAGGTAAAATACAGAACATAGAATACAGAATATAGAAGAAAAGCTCTCTCTCTTCCTCATCTACAGAAAGAAAAGAAAAAAGCACATATTTTTTCCTAGAGGTAATTAGGGAGAAGGACAAACTTTGCCGAAAATTTAGGCAGAAGGACACCAAGTTTTATATTTAGTCTGAAGGACAAACTTTGAACCAAAATAAAGCTGAAGGAAAATACTAAATGTAATTAGCATTATATTCAGTTTTTTACACTACACGAAAATGCTAGTTTTAGCTAGTATTATTCAGTTTTACACTGCAGAAAATGCTAATTATATTTAGCATTGTCCTTCAGCCTAATTTTTTTCAAAGTTTGTCCTTCAGCCTAAAAATAAAACTTGACGTCCTTCAGACTAATTTTTTTTTTCCAAAGTTTGTCCTTATGCCTATTTTTCACTTTTTTCTATCTTCTTCTCAACCATTCTTTTTACAAAAATTAGAAAGAATATAAACTTGAGCAGTATTATTTTAGAGTGCAAACTGAATCGGATTCATATGTGCAAATGATCTGATATAGAAGAAAAACAAGGAGAGGCTATTTTATCCCAGAGGCGGCAGCGAACAGTACGAACTAATTTGCACCTTGAGTAGATCGCCGAAACGTCTTCAAGAAAGTGATCTAGTCCACAACTCAGCCGAACCATTGTTTCCAACAGATTGAAGACGTATTTTTTTTATAGCAATGGCTTTAACGCTGATCCCTCTCTGCTCCTAAAGCCCTAATAATTTTGTATTGTACGCGCTTGTCACAAGAGGATCGGTAGTGCTCACGGATTTTTTCGCTGTCGCCCAATCCAACGCTGACACTATCGCAAGACAGATTCTGGATAAGATTCAAGGTACAGACAGGATCACTATTTTGTGTAGTGGGCCTGGGATTATTGGTATTTTCAAGAGAGAGTTTGGACAAAAACGCTAAGGTATGTTGGCATCTTGAGATATTTCTATCACGAACAGAATATAAAATATATTTTTAAAATCAAAGACCTTGGAAATTTCAAGGCTAATGAAGATGACAAAGGTACTATTCTCATTATCATATTGTTACTGTTTACATACATTTACATGTGATAAACTATTTGTTTAGTTTAAGATCAGTTTGCTTTGGTAGATGTGCTTACTTGGACTAGGATATCTAATGGAATAATTGGGAGAAACGGTCATTATTTGATCTGTATACAATTAGGTCAGTGCCTAATGGTCCAAATTGAATATTGTCATTACCCTTGTTTTATACAAAAGCACGATTTTTATGTTCAAATGGTAAAATCAAAATGCAAACCATTTCTTTATTTAGTGAAGAAGGAGATCATCATCTAGATAACTTGTTGACAAACAAAATAATGAATGATATTATGATGCATGTAAGCAAGACTTTGTACGGTGGTCATTGGTTATGAGAGCCACTGTTAATTTGTTTTTTTTTTTTTTGGTTGCCTATGGTAACGCATATATTATTTGATAATGTCATTAAAGTTGACACTAATAGAACGTATATATTATTTGGAAATGTCACTAAATATTTGATACTAATAGAATATGTTTGTTATTTGATAATGTCATTGAGAATTGACATTAACTGGATGAATATGTTTTTGCATTAAAAAAATTTGGCAAAGTTTATATGCATAAATTTAGAGAATGTCACTAAAATTGAGATTAATTGAATGCAAATTTGGAAATGCCTACATTATAAATGGGCATTAATTACATGCATGATATTTTTTTTTGGGAATGTCATTAAGAAATGACAATGTGTAGATTTAATTATCAATGGGTGTATTTTATGTGAAACTGAATAACATTGATTAGATATGGACACCACTATTTTATCACTTTTATTAATGGTTGTTCTGATTTCACATATGTATTTCTCATGAAAAATAAAAGTGATGTTTTTGTATGATTGAGACTTCAAAATGAAATTGAAAATTAGTCAAGCAAGAAAAATAAAGGACTTTATAGTAATAGAAGAACATAATATGAATCTAGTTCTATTCTGAATTACTATAAACTACATGACCTTATACATGAGAGAACTGCACCTTATTCACCTGATATGAACGATAAAGCAAAAAAATAGGACTTTTACCGAATTAGTAGTTGCCATTTTATTAAATTCTGTTGCAGCAAAACATTGGTGAAGGGATATTTTATTAACCGTATGCTATGTGTAGAATCCCTAAATCAAAACATAAAGTTCCACCTTTTGAAATTTTGAAAAAATTACATACCCATTGTGACCTATTTTAGAAATTGGGGATGCTTGACATATGTTCATATTTCAGACCCTAAGAGAATAAAACTGGCAAGTAGAGCATATGAATGTGTATTTATAGGCTATGTTATTAATAGCAAAGCTTACAGATTTTATGACCTCAATACACATAATATAATTGAATCAAATAATGCCGATTTTTACGAAACAAAATTTCCTTTTATATTAAGGAACAGTAGGGGCACTTCAAGTATGCCTATTAGAACAAAACTTAATGAAAAAATTCTGAAGCTGAACCTAGAAGAAATAAAAGAGCAAGAACCATAAAAAAATTTGGTTCAGATTATTGTGCTTTTACTATAGAGGAGGATCCCATAAACCTCCAATAGGCCTTATCTTCTTTAGATGCCGACTTTTGGCAAGAGGCTATAAATGATGATTTGGATTCTTTGGAATCCAATAAGACTTGGCACTTGGTAGATTTACCCTTTGGTTGTAATTCTATAGGTTGTAAATGGGTACTTAAAAGAAATTAAAACCTGATGGCGCTACTGGAAAATATAAAGCATGACTAGTAGCTAAAGGTTTTAAGTAAAAAGAAAATATAGATTTCTTCGACGCTTTCTCACCCGTAACTAGAATTACGTCCATTCGGGTATTAATCTTACTTTCTTTCATTCATAATTTATTAATACACCAAATGGATGTTAAAACCGGATTTTTGAATAGTGAATTAGAAGAAGAAATTTATATGGACCAGCCTGAAGGATTTGTAGTACATGGTCAAGAACATAAAGTATGCAAATGAGATAAATCATTATATGGTTTAAAACAAGCACCTAAACAATGGCATGAAAAATTTGATAACTTAATCATTTCACATGATTTTAAAGTTAACGAAAGTGACAAATGCATTTATTACAAATCTGAGAATGACATTTGCACTATTATATGCCTTTATGTAGGTGACCTACTCTTTTTGGGTCAAACATTCATGCCATAAACTCAGTCAAATCCTTATAGTGCCAATTTTGATATGAAAGATCTAGGTGAGGCGAGTGTAATCCTTGGTATTAAAAATTACAAGGTCCGAAAAAAGGACTTTCTTTGAATCAATCTCATTATATTGAGAAATTTCAAAAGAAAGACAATAACTTTGACTGTAAACCTGTATGTACACGATATGATCCCAGTGTAAAGACATTTAAGAACACCGATGAAGGTGTAAGACAGTCAAAATAAGCGAGCATCATTGGCAGCCTTCGGATGTCACTGATTGTACTAGACCCGACATTGCCTATGTTATGGGATTATTATGCAAGTTTACTAGTTGACCTAGTGTAACAACCCTAATTCTAATAACATGTTGAAACTAGAAATCAAGGTATAATTAATTTTAAAATGAGAATCAAGGGAAATGGGTTGCGCCAATGCGTTCGTCTCGGAATTCTACATGAAATCGAGTCCGAGTTTTCAAAAATCGGATTCTGTATGACAGAGTTATGACCTCCAGAAGTTTCACGAATTTTCAGAATAAAAAACAGCTCAGAAATTCGAATTCACATTCGAATTCAAGACCCAGAAGCGGGCTGGGCGGAAAAATTCGCGCCCAAAGCCCAGATCGACCATAGGGTCGACCTGGCCTCCCTGGTCGGGTCAGGGTGGCCTGGTTGGGTGCACCAGTTGAGTCAGTGGGCTAGGACGATTTCTGAAGGTCGGGATTGATTCTAGGGTTAATCTAAGGGCCTAAACTAGTTGCTACACCTATAAAAACACCTTTAGACCTAACCTAATTCACAACAAATCATTCTTACACCAAAATGCTGCTGAACTCCCTCTTGAACCATGGCCGCCGCCCCCAAATTAAAGCTTAAGCATTCAAACTCAAATCAATTCTAAGGACAAAGCTTTCATACACAATTTAATTCGAAGATTAAGGCTTCTACAACGATTCAAGACAATAAATCAGCATTCTACAACAAATTCAGTTCTTAATTCATTAGCCACGATCTGTGTTCTAGTTACTTTTTAGATTCAAACTTGTTAATTATAATATGGCTATGGAATAAAGTGGAATTGGATTTAAGTATGTTTATCGATTCAGATATATTTTTGTTGCTTCTTAAATCTTGAGTTTTGGGATTTTTCTATTTTCATTCTCGTGTCAAGCTTATGATCTATTCAGCTTGTTGTAAATCATTTTTCTTGATTCATGTGATATTATTATCAAGATCTATCTTTTATGCCTGAGATGATGTTCTTATGCCAGTTTCCTCTCTGTACTTATTGTTATACAAATTCTACCTCCCCCTATTTATTTTCTTTTGATGAACCTAAGCCAATTTCGAACCTAGGCCTAAACCGCGATTTGCGTACGATTAAGCACGGGGAAATATAGGAATATTGTCTATATTGGATATATATGTTTGGTAAAATTGACAGCATAACATGAAATTGGGATTTGAGTATTATCGTTATACTTTAAATTTGTAAGTTTGGGTAAATTGGTGTAAACATGGAATACATGTAGTTTGGTATAAAACTTGATCTACGTAAAATGGCAAGAATATTGATATATGTAAAACGTCATGAAACTTGGTATGTGTGTAAATTGGCATAAAATTGGCATACATGTAAAACGACATGAATTGAACATATGTAAATTTGGTATGAATTGGGCATATGTAAAACTGACATGTAATCTAGAACTTGGGCATATGTTAATTATGTAAAATTTGGAGTTGAGACATATATGATAATTTATGACTTGGTAGAGGTTTAATATGAACGCGCCTACGTTGGGTTTTGGGTAGTTGGCATGTATTGAAAATAAAAGGCTATAACTTTGCATAACCTTATAATAAATTATGATAATAATTTGGAAATACGTTTTGAGGCAAAAACGTGAATTATGAACTTGATAATTGGCATATAACTGGAAATATGAACGTGGTTGAAACATGAACATTTTTATATGTTAAACACATGAACTGATATTGGGGTTTTGGGTAGAATAGGACCATTAATGAACCTTTGACACGAGGTTAAACTCGGTTGGTGGTGTAAATCTTCCCGAAACCGCCCGACAAATCTAGTGGCCACAAAATGCACGGTCTAATGTGAGAGGTCATGATTTGTTCATCATAATGAATGAATTAAGGAATACTAACCATAACAAGATGTGGGTATGGTTAGAGGGTTAGGTGGGATGACATGAAAATTTGACATGTAAATGTGGACCTAACCGGTATGAGTTAAGAACATGTAAAACGTATAAATGTAGGCTTAACCAACATAAGTGTTAATCAGACCAATGGGTGGGTTAAGTAATATGATTAGACTAATGACACTTAACCAATATAATATAACACGTGGCAGGGTTAAGTCAACCTGAACATATAGATAATACTTAACCAACTTAGCATGATACGTAGGCGGGTTAAGCCCTGCATTACATAAAATACTTAACCAATGCAATCTTACGAATGGGAGGGTTAAGTTAAATGGGTTGGTTTAACTTGAATGGGTTGATAACACCCAACCGGCATGACCTGATGTGTGGTAGGGTAAAGTAAATACACGAGGGTAACACTTAACCATTATAAAATAGCTAGCGGATGAGGTTGAGTTAACATACACTTAACCAATCTAACGTGAGGTGTGGTAAGGGTTAAGTTAACACAGGGGAGAACGCTTAACCGAAATAACAAGACATGCGGTAGGGTTAAGTAACACAAGAGAGAACACTTAACCACGGTACCATGATGGGGGGTGAGGTTAAGTTAAATAGATAACACTTAACCAACCTGTGGGGTATACGAATAGACCCTAGGAAAACCCTAGTAGTGGGACCTGTTTCAGCAGTAACCCACATTAGGTATCAACGGTACCATGAGCTAGGCAGGGTGGGGCACGATTACTGGGTTGATTGTAAGCGGTCAAAACGGCGGCAGGGGATGCGGCAGTGCTGGTTCCGACGGATTACGGGCGCGCACGTATTCCGAAGTGGAAAATTTAGCCACTGGGCATCAGTAGATATAAAGCTGTGCATTAAAAAGGGTGTTGGGGTTGCCATCCTAGGGATTGATACACCCTAGGGTGAGACCAACACATGTATCTACAAGAAGGGGTCCGCAAGAACTAGGTCGAGTAGGAGCCGATCGATTAGTGTAGTAAGGATACATCTGACACATTCATGGTAATTGGGCTGGTTGAGGAAAAATCCTCATATTAGATGTAGTCATGAAGGCTGCCACAACTACGGGGTTGGGATAACCTTAGTATATAACACATGTGAAACATGGTAAGTAAGAGCCGATCAATTAAGGTAGGTACGGTGGGGACATGAAACTGTCAATATGAGGGGAGACCCTCATCGTGGGATATGTACCTATAAAACTATCATGTGGGGTATGGGGGATCACTTATCTTGTAATTACAACTAAGTAAACTAATTAGAACGCTAGTTAGGTGGTGTAGAGAATATAGGAAATCAAGGGAAATAGGATAATGGTGGAACTTAGAAATCTTGCGACCTTATAGAAACCTTGCGATATGATACTTGGTAGGAACCTTGTGATGCTACCCTTGATAGTTAGTATGGGATGTTATACTTGATTCATCGTGCCTGTAGCTTATTTTGTCATCATGCTTATGTTTACTTTCAGTTTATTCATGCCATGTTATCTTTACCTGTTTTTATGTTGAAAGTCACTAGGACTTACTCTGTCTTTATGACTGACCCATTTTGTTTCGCATCTTTTTCTTCCGTTCCCCCCCCAGGTTCGCAGGGTGAGAATACAGCTTAGTTCGGCTTAGTTCGGGTCTTACCGAGCTCCAAGGCTCTTTCATGTGCGGCTTGGATCTCTCTTGGGTATGGCTTGCTTTGCTTTATCGGGGAATACTGCAATTTATTTTTATGCTTCTTTGTTTTTGAGTAAGACAGATATTTTAGCTATGTAATTGGGTATTGGAAGTTGATGGGCTTTTATTGTAAACAATTATATTTAATAAATGATTTGAAATACTCCTACTTTGCTTTCCGCTGTTTTATATATGTCTGTCTTGTAATATTTCTGTTCCAGTACCCATAATGCTCCATTGAAGTTAAGGCATTCCCTTTGTGTGTGATCTTAACGGATGTGGGGTGTTACATTTGGTATCAGAGCAGAAGGTTACCAGACTAGGCAAAAGCTTTTAAAAACCTTCTGAAATTATTTTCAAAATGTTTACAAAGAAGCATTTTCTAAGAAAAGTTTTGTTTTACGAAAGGCATAATCCCCAAAGCCATATGCATTATCTTTTGATTCTCTTATAGAGTCTTTTCTCTCTTTCTTTTTCACCATAGTTTTGTAGGTGTACGACACATGTAAGAGGGCAAAGAAGTGCCCAATTTCCATCTGTAGCCGCAGTAGTTCCATCTGCGTCTAATCTTATTTCAAGCTTTGTGGAGTCGCCATGCGATGGATGTAGCTTTCTAGAAACTGGTCAACAAACTATACAAGGATAGTAAGAATAGGGATAAAGAACACAAGACTAAGGATGAAAAACTTGCTAATATGGCTTAATCCACGAAGGAGGAAAAAGGTGAAAGGAAAGAGGTCAAAGTGAAAGAATAATGAAACCCATGACAAGAAAGAGCATAGTTGGTGTGGTAAAAAGAGGCATGTAGTTCAGTGTTATAAGACAAGGACAAGGGCAAAGGACAAGATCGTCGAGAGGGCAATAGTATGCTCTCACTACTAGCGTACCTAAGAAAGGTGGAATGTTTCTGTTAAAGGTTTAGCTCTCTTTTCTATCATCCCGTTAGAACTTTGTTTTTGTACACCGATTCTTTTAATTCTGCTTCGATAGTTGAGTCTCTGCACCTTAGTACTAGCGTAGTAGAGGATCCCATTTTTGTCTCAAATCCTGTTGGGGAATCGGCTCATTTGTGCATGACTTGTTTAGATTTGAGAAAGTCTATGCTAAGTATTGAAGTAAAGCTTATGTCTTTGGGCTATGGGTTGATTCTAGGGATGGAGTGGTTATCCAGAAATGGTACGATTCTCGAGTATGAAAAGAGGGTAGTTAGGCTCTTGACTTGCCTCGGTAATGCCCTCGAAGTCTAGTGTAACCCTTAGGGTTCTACCATGCTTAGTTACCTAGAATCACTTGGTACATTTATTGATCCGCTCGAGTATTGTTCGCCACTAAGGCGGATGGTTCATCTCGCTTATGCATGAGTTATAGAAAATCACCTTAGTAAGCACACTTGGCAACATGGTTGGCATTTGTTTATTTTCAAGAGATAATTCATTTATGTTGAATACCTTCTAGTAAGTGAACGAGATCCGAGATTCACTAGTGAATGTTGGAGAGCTTGCATGAAACCATGAGTGCGCAGTTATGTTTAAGCCGAGTATACTAGAAAAAGAATAAGTGAAAGTGGAATGAGAGGCGACAGTGAAATGAGTTCCAACTCATATTTTGGAAATAGGAATTAAGAAGCTACGAAATTATGAAGCTAAAGACGGTCAAAGTACAATGGAGTTAAGCTCAAGGAAATGCGGCTTAGAAGATTGAAGACCAGATACGCGCATCATAACTCTTTTTAAGAGTATATCCTTGATCCCTCTTTTCCTGTAGAGCTTACTTGCATTCTATCTTTTAAGTATATCCTCTCGTCCCTATTCTCAATCCTATTTCTGTTGCAAAACCTCATTGGGATCATCTGTTAATAATACATGTTGGGGCTTGAGGGTGTCCGTTGGGTTGAGTAATTCTTTGAGTATCATTCTGATGTTGATTTCGGTCTTCGGGGCTGATGCTTAGGGAATTCTTCTCCTAATCAGTATACATGTGACGTAGATTTCCAGTTTTGACATTGCCTAATAGGTACAAAGTTTTTGCTTGCTTCTATCGTTCGACTATATCTTTAGGTAGGAACAATTGGGTGTAAACATGTGTTTGAGACATGTTATGATTGATGGTTGCAAGTGGTTGCTAGTGGTTGCTCGTGGATGCATATACACGCACATTAGATACTAGATCGGCTCCGTCACCTTTATACTGCATATGCATGAGTGTTTATACTTGTTTATGGATGAAATTGAATGTGCTATCATGTGGATGTTGCATATGGATGGATGTTTGTGCACACATATAGTGTTTATGTGACTAGGACAATTTGCATACATATTGGACTCATGGCACTAAACATATTTTGCATTAAGAAGATCAATTAGGCCTGATCATTTGCATTAGATAAGAAACATATACACACACTTTCTGCATATGTTCATACAACATTAGAAATCTCTTAAGGACAATGGATGCCTGTGATTGATGATTGAGTAGATGGATGATTGGATGGTAGGACACATTCTTCTTAACTTGAAGATTTCGGGGACGAAATCTTTTAAGGAGGGGAGAATGTAACAACCCGAATTTTAATAACATGTTGAAACTAGAAATCAAGGTATAATTAATTTTTAAAATGAGAATCAAGGGAAATGGGTTGCGCCAATGCGTTCGTCTCGGAATTCTACATGAAATCGAGTCCGAGTTTTCAAAAATCGGAGTTCATATGACCGAGTTATGACCTCTAGAAGGTTCACGAATTTTCAGAATCAAAAACAGCTCAGAAATTCGAATTCAAATTCGAATTTAAGACCCAGAAGCAGGCTGGGCAGGAAAATTCCCGCCTAGAGCACAGGTCGACCATAGGGTCGACCTGACCAGACCAGGCCGACCATAGGGTCGACCTGGGGGTCGACCTTGCCAGACCAGGTCGACCATAAGGTCGACCTGGCCTCCCTGGTCGGGCCAGGGTGGCCTGGTTGGGTGCACTGGTTGAGTCAGTGGGCTGGGACAATTTCTAAAGGTTAGGATTGATTCTAGGGTTAATCTATGGGCCTAAACTAGTTGCTACACCTTATAAAAACACCCTTAGACCTAACCTAATTCACAACAAATCATTCTTACACCAAAATGCTGACGAACTCCTTCTTGAACCATGGCTGCCGCCCCCAAATTAAAGCTTAAGCATTCAAACTCAAATCAATTCTTAGGACAAAGCTTTCATACACAATTTAATTCGAATATTAAGGCTTCTACAACGATTCAAGACAATAAATCAACATTCTACAACAAATTCAGTTCTTAATTCATTAGCCACGATCTGTAATTCTAGTTACTTTTTAGATTTAAACTTGTTAATTATAATATGGCCATGGAATAAAGTGGAATTGGATTTAAGTATGTTTATCGATTCAGATTTATTTCTGTTGCTTCTTGAATCTTGAGTTTTGGGACTTTTCTATTTTCATTCTTATGTCAAGCTTATGATCTATTCAGCTTGTTGTAAATCAGTTTTCTTGAATCATGTGATATTATTATCAAGATCTCCCCCTATTTATTTTCTTTTGATGAACCTAGGTCATTTCGGACCTAGGCCTAAACCGCGATTTTCGTACGTCTGAATATGGGAAAATATGGGAATATTGTCTATATTGGATATATATGTTTGGTAAAATTGACGGCATAACATGAAATTGGGATTTGAGTATTATCGTTATACTTTAAATTTGTAAGTTTGGGTAAATTGGTGTAAACATGGAATACATGTAGTTTGGTATGAAACTTGACCTATGTAAAATGGCAAGAATATTGATATATGTAAAAAGGCATGAAACTTGGTATGTGTGTAAATTGGCATAAAATTGGCATACATGTAAAACGGCATGAATTGAACATATGTAAATTTAGTATGAATTGGGCATATGTAAAACTGACATGTAATCTAGGACTTGGGCATATGTTAATTATGTAAAATTTGAAGTTGAGACATATATGATAATTTATGACTTGGTAGAGGTTTAATATGAACGCGTCTAAGTTGGGTTTTGGGTAGTTGGCATGTATTGTAAATAAAAGGCTATAACTTGGCATAACCTTATAGTAAATTATGATAATAATTTGGGAATACGTTTTGGGGAAAAACCATGAATTATGAACTTGATAATTGGCATATAAATGGAAATATGAACGTGGTTGAAACATGAACATTTTTATATGTTAAACACTTGAACTGATATTGGGGTTTTGGGTGGAATAGGACCATTAATGAACCTTTGACACGAGGTTAGACTCAGTTGGTGGTGTATATCTTCCCGGAACCGCCCGACAAATCTAGTGGCCACAAAACGCACGGTCTAATGTGAGAGGTCATGATTCGTTCGTCATAATGAATGAATTAAGGAATACTAACCATAACAAGACGTGGGTATGGTTAGAGGGTTAGGTGGGATGACATGGAAATTTGACATGTAAATGTGGACCTAACCGGTAAGAGTTAAGAGCATGTAAAACGTATAAATGTGGTCTTAACCAACATAACTGTTAATCAGACCAATGGGTGGGTTAAGTAATATGACTGGACTAATGACACTTAACCAATATAACATAACACGTGGCAGGGTTAAGTTAACTTGAACATATAGACAATACTTAACCAACTTAGCATGATACGTGGGCGGGTTAAGCCCTGAATTACTTGAAATACTTAACCAATGCAATCTGACGAATGGGAGGGTTAAGTTAAATGGGTTGGTTTAACTTGAATGGGTTGATAACACCCAACTGATATAACC
Organism: Allium sativum; assembly: GCA_030737875.1. Classification (NCBI taxonomy): domain Eukaryota; kingdom Viridiplantae; phylum Streptophyta; class Magnoliopsida; order Asparagales; family Amaryllidaceae; genus Allium; species Allium sativum. The sequence continues at coordinate 45,498,817 of CM060913.1, forward strand.
TGATGTGTGGTAGGGTTAAGTAAATACACGAGGGTAACACTTAACCATTAGAAAATGGCTAGCGGATGAGGTTGAGTTAACATAAACTTAACCAATCTAACGTGAGGGGTGGTAAGGGTTAAGTTAACACATGGGAGAACGCTTAATCGTTATAACAAGACATGCGGTAAGGTTAAGTAACACAAGAGAGAACACTTAACCACGGTATCATGATGGGGGGTGGGGTTAAGTTAAATAGATATCACTTAACCAACCTGTGGGGTATACAAATAAACCCAAGGAAAACCCTAGTAGCGGGACCCGTTTCAGCAGTAACCCACATTAGGTATCAACGGTACCCTGAGCTAGGCAGGGTGGGGCACGATTACTGGGCTGATTGTAAGCGGTCAAAACGGCGGCAGGGGATGCAGCAGTGTAGGTTCCGACGGATTACGGGCGTGCACGTATTCCAGAGTGGAAAATTTAGCCACTTAGCATCAATAGATATAAAGCTGTGCATCAAAAAGGGTGTTGGGGTTGCCATCCTAGGGATTGATACACCCTTGGGTGGGACCAGCATAGGTATCAACAAGTAGGGGGCCGTAAGAACTAGGTCGAGTAGGAGCCGATCGATTAGGGTAGTAAGGATAAATCTATCACATTCATGGTAATTGGGCTGGTTGAGGAAAAATCCTCATATTAGGTGAAGTTCTGAAGGCTACCGCAACTACGGGGTCAGGATAACCTTAGTATATAACACATGTGAAACATGGTAAGTAAGAGCCGATCAATTAAGGTAGGTACGGTGGGGACATGAAACTGTCAATATGAGGGGGGACCCTCATCGTGGGATATGTACCTATAAAACTATCATGTGGGGTATGGGGGATCACTTATCTTGTAATTACAACTAAGTAAACTAATTAGAACGCTAGTTAGGTGGTGCAGAGAATGTAGGAAATCAAGGGAAATAGGGTAATGGTGAAACTTAGAAATCTTGCGACGTTATAGAAACCTTGCGATATGATGCTTGTTAGGAACCTTGTGATGCTACCCTTGATAGGAACTATGGGATAATATACTTGATTCATCGTGCCCGTAGCTTATTTTGTCATCATGCTTATGTTTACTTTCATTTTATTCATGTCATGTTATCTTTACCTGTTTTTATGCTGAAAGTCACTAGGACTTACTCAGTCTTTATGACTGACCCGTTTTGTTTTGCCTCTTTTTCTTCCGTCCCCCCCCCCCCCCAGGTTCGTAGGGTGGGAATACAGCTTAGTTCGGGTCTTACCGAGCTCCAAGGCTCTTTCATGTGCGGCTTGGATCTCTCTTGGCTTGCTTTGCTTTATTGGGGAGTGTTGCAATTTATTTTTATGCTTCTTTGTTTTTGAGTAAGACAGATATTTTAGCTATGTAATTGGGTATTGGAAGTTGATGGGATTTTATTGTAAACAATTATATTTAATAAATGATTTGAAATACTCCTGTTTGCTTTCCGCTGTTTTGTATATGTCTGTCTTGTAATATTTCTGTTCCAGTACCCATAATGCTCCATTGAAGTTAAGGAATTCCCTTTGTGAGTGACCTTAACGGATGTAGGGTGTTACACCTAGTATAGAGTATTAACATGTTATTGAGAGGGTTATGAGATACCTATAATAAACCTTGATCCTTGGATTACAATATGAAAGGTTTCCAGCGTTGTAAAAGGTTATTCCGATATAGACTAGAATACATTATATGATGATTCAAAAGCAACCAGTGACTATATATTTAGTACTACTAGAGAAGTTGTTTCTTAAAAAATTCAAAAAACATACTATTTTGACTCAGTCTACTATAGAGACTGAGATAATAGCACTAGCCACAGCTAGTAAAGAAGTAGAGAAATCTACTAGTTGAGATCCCTATATGAAAAAAAATAGACACCAGTGGTGTAATCGATTGCGATAGTACCGCGACTATTGCAAAAAGTACAGAATCGTTAATGCAACGGTAGAAAATGACATCGTAAGCACAATACTGTTAAAGAACATCACATATATAGTGAAAAATTTTGACGACTACTGAAAGAAGAACAACACCGATATTACAATGGTAAGAAATGACAGTCGTATGCACAGTATTGTTGGAGAACATCACATATGAAGTGATGACAATTTGGCAGATCATTTGACGAAAGGACTGACCAGAAAGAATGTCCTTAATGATTCTAAAAGAATAGGACTATTGCCCTGAGATTGTGGAATCACGCACAATGGTAACCCAACCTAAATGACTGGAGATCCCAAGAACTAGGTTCAATGGGTAAAAACAAGTTGTGTAGTGATTGTAGATGAACATGCTGAATTTAAATATTAAGAAGCATGTATTCCTGAAGTGATTAGAGGATGAGTTAATAGAAACTCTTAATGAGATCTATACTCTATTTGGAGTGGAGTACCTACCTTCAGGAGTACTCTTGATAGACTCACCTATGTGAATGTGGAAATGTGGCCATTTCCTATGGAGTTTTGGGCAAGACTCCTAGAGCGTTCACTAAACTGGGATAGACATGCATGGCCATAAATGCACGGGCTTATTTGATTGCACGCTAGAAAGGTTGTGTGTGGTTTGATGTCAGGAATAAAGTTCAAGACTACGTGTCACTCTAGTAAAAACTAAATCTTACTCACTATGCAAAGGTTCAAGTTGGATGACACCTTTGCTTATGCATAATCTTATGTATTCTTTTTTGAACTGCTCGAAAATATTTTTTAAGAAATTCAAGTGGGGGATTGTTGGAACATTTTGTGAATTTATTTAAAAAAGTAAGAATAAATAAAAAAAATGAGCCATTGTAAGTTAATAACGGTAACATGTTTTGTGCCATTATTTTGAGATGTTAATGCATATTTATGAGCCATTAATGCATAGAGCCGTTAGAAGTTATAAACGGCATTATATTTTGTATCAGTAAATTTTCTTTTAGAGCTGTTACATTTGCATAACAGTTGTGTGTGTATATATATATGTACTTGATTGATGAAACACCCCACCTCCATTAAGGTCACTCACAAAGGGAATGCCTTAACTTCGGTGGAGGTTTATAAGTAAAAGTCACAGATAAAACACAAGACAGATATAAACACACACACACACACACATATATATATATATATATATATAAGTAGCGGAAACAAACAGACTTTCATTTCATAAATACGTGTTCATACAAAACATTTCCATAATTGTCTCATAATAACTTCCAAAACATTACATCATCATTTCTGTCTTGATTATTAAATAAAGAAGCATAAAACATATTTAAAACTGCATAAATCTCCATAGAACGTGTCCAAAAGCCATAGCCAAGGAAAGCGAGTCCAAACCATACATCTACTATCTTGAAGCTTGTAAAGAGTTTGACTAAGCTGAGTTGTTTCCTCCCTATGGACCTTGGGGGGGGGGACGAAAGAAAAGAAGGCGAAATAAAAATAGAGTCAGACATAAAGCCTGGTAAGTCTAGTAACTCTTCAGTATGAGAATAAGAAAAAGGGCATGATAGGTATAAAATGGAAATAGGAAAGTATCATAAACTAAGATAAAGCAGTTTTGAACCAAATACACTATCGCACCCCCACACTATATCTCTGCACCTACTTGTATTTGTTCTGATTGGTGCCCCATGATCGGGGTGAAGTGATCCCCTTTTTAAAGATCGACTCCTACTCGCAAAATCATATGCGTCATACGGCCCCCAATGATTGTAGATGCCTATGATAGTCCCACCATGGAGTGTATCAAGTCCCGTGGTGGCGGCCCGACACAATTCTAGAATGCATAGTGTATACTACTGGTGCCCAGTGCCATGTTTGTCTGCTCCGAAGTGTGTGCACGCCCGCACTCCGTTAGAACCCACACTGCTGCACCAACCGCCGTCGCTTTTGACCGCTTACAATTAGCCCAGAAATTGTGCCCCACCCTGCCTAGTTTCAGGGTACCATGATACTTAATTGGGTTACTGCTGAAATGGGTCCCCGTTACTAGGGTTTTCCAGTCAAACATGTTAAGTGGTTAAGTGTCTGTATTAACCTAACCCCCACCCATCAGTTTAATTAACATGTTGAATTGGTTAAGTGTTTTAGTTAACTTAACCCTACCATCCTGATTCTAGCTTTAATCTATTCATTAAAGCACTGATCACTCACATTAGACAGGTATTGTTGCGGTTACTGACAGCCGGTCGGTTCCGGGCAGGTTTACACCGCAACTCAGTTTAACCTTGGGTCCTTATTGGGCTTAATGCCTTAACCTCCCACATTGGATAGGTATTGTTGTGATTACTGGACAGTCGGGCGGGTCCGGGCAAGTTTACATCACAACTCAATCCAACCTCGGGTTAAGCATATTCGTATTTCTTAAATTTACATATTTGTCTCTTTTACTTGTTATATGTAAATGTTATGGCCCATTTTCCAAGTTCGTTATCTTTTTAGGCATGGCAATTCATAGCATTTAAATGTCACCAATTATTGGCATGCGCTAAACATGCCAACACATATATTTTCATGTTTAATCCCAACGATATTTCCCCCATTAGTACGTTCGCAAGATTATAATGAATGTTGGGCTAGATATTTCAGCCCAACTTATAAACATAGAAGGGAAAGCCAAGAACATGAAGTATTCTAAATAACATAAAGGGTGTGTGACATACGAACATGCAACTTTGCCATCTAATTAACATAAATCATGGGTTTCAACTTGTCATGTGAACTTGCATTCAAATAAGAATCTAATTACATAGGTGTCTCATGAAATGGCATAATTTAGACTTGCATAAAACAAAAGCCTAAACATATTTTTATCTAGGCATAACTTCAAACACAAACTAGCATGTGACAAAGTTATTACATGTCCATAAAAATGTCTGTTTTTGACACTAACCCAAAAGCGTGAATTAGATCCAATCATGTATCCTATTATAACATGAAACTTGTAGTAATCATGTGAAACTAAATGGTACTTGGCATGGACCCAATTACAAACTTGCGAAGACATAAGAACATATACATGGGATTTAATCATGTAGGCATAATGGTCTTAACATGAACATGTGTATATAAGTCTTAACTTGGACTTCGAAAAATGTATACAACCTATGTTAAACATATAAACATATAGGTGTAATTCTAACATTAACCATATACTTGTATGTGATGTTGCTCTCATTCTAAATGTACAATAAGATCAATATCAAATCAATTATACCACGAACATCCTAATACCATTCACAATACAATCATTGCAATACACAGATATGAATTAGCATCGTCGTTATACAATAGTAAAATTCCATTTCCACTTTACATAGAATCAAGTCTTAATTTTATTCCCATCGGAAAAATCACTATACTTACAACAAACGACGAACTTGAATTCTGGATTCTGAGTTCTGAATTTGCAATGATTTCCTTTGGGTAGATAAATGTTGTTTGAATCTTGTTTTTACTTTAGTTTTGCTCATCTCTTAGCTTTCTCCAACTGATGGCTACTCTTAGTTTCTTCCCGGCAGCATGACGACTCTAGTTCTAATTTATTTGTGTGAATTTAGGTTGAGTGTTGGGTTGTATTTATAGAGTTTCAGATTGATTTGAGCCGTCAGATGATCATAGAGTTAATCCAGACCATACACACCAAGAGGAGCCAATCAGAAAGTGACAAATCAGCCCTAGTGACACAACAGAGCTCAGGAATTCGACCAGAACCCGACCAGGCCAGCCAAGACCTGACTAGGTCCACTGGGCTGGTTGACCCCTTGGTCGACCGGGGTACCCAGGTCGACCCCCCGGTCGACCCCTGGTCGACCTGGGTCCTGGGCGGGAATTTCCCCGCCCAGCCCAATTCGGGTCGGTTTTCAAATTTTGAACTGAATTTTTGAACTGTTTGAAATTTAAATTGAATTCTGAAACTTCAAAAGGTCATAACTCCTTCATACAGAGTCCGATTTATGCAAACTCGGACTCTATCTCAAGCATAATTCCGAGACGAACGCAATGGAGTAACCCTTTTCCCTTAATTCTTTCATTTTGAATTAAGCATACTTTAATTTGTTAATTTAATGCTAATTGAAAATTCGGGGTGTTATATTCTCCCTCCTTAAAGGATTTCGTCCCCAAAATCTTCAAGTCTGGAAGAACATATATCCTAACATCCAATCGTCCATCTACTCAACCAACAAACACAGGCGTCCATTGTCCTTAAAAGACTTCTAATGCTTCATGATCATATGCATAGAGTGTGTGTATATGTCCTTATCTATGCAAAAATTAGGCAGTCTACTGATTCAGTTGACATCCTTAATGCGAATCATCTAAGTGTCATGATTCCATTATGTTTGCAAATTTTTCCCTACTCATAATTCTACATGAGTGCGCAACCATTCATACAAATGTGACATCCATATGACAATATATCAAGTTTCAACCACATACAAATATGAATACATATATGCATATGCAATATGGAAGTGACTGGGCCGATCTAATACCTATTGTGTGTGTGTATATGCATCCACGAGCAACCACTAGCAACCACTTGCAGCCATCAACCATAACATGTTTCAAATACATGTTTACATCCAAATGGGTTTCTACCTAAGGATAAAGGGTAAGACCAAGGAGATATACCTAAAAAGATATATACGAGCATAACTTAAGGAAAAAGAGAGATCAAAGATGTACCCTCAAAAAGAAAAGGGTAAGCCGCGCGTATTCTGTCCTCAGTTTCCCAAGTCGCTTCTTCCTCGGCATCGCTCCATTGAACTTTAACAAGCTTGACTTCGCGGTTGCGTAGCTTTTTGATTTCAGTTCCTATGATTCTAGTTGGAACTCTCCTCACAGTTGTTTCTCATTCTATTTCAACTTCTTCTAGAATGCTTGGCTCCACCACTTCCGCAGACTCATGTAAACATTTCCGAAGATGAGAAACGTGAAAGACATTATGAATTCCAGCCAACCTTTCGGGAAGCTCTACTCTATAAGCCATCTTCCCAATTTTCTCAATGATAGGAAATGGTCCTACAAATCTTGGTGCTAGCTTTCTTGCGGACCCAAAGCGAACGACATTCCTTAAAGGAGATACCTTAAGGAAAACCCAGTCCCCAACCTCAAACTCAAGGTCGGTCCTTCTTTTGTCTGCGTAGGATTTCTGTCTATCTTGGGCAGTCTTCATTTCCCTTCGTATCAAGTCCACTTTTTCTGAAGTCTCTCTAATCATGTCTGGCCCAAGTATAAGCTTATCTGTAGACTCCCACCAACAAGTTGGTGATCGACACGGTCTTCCATACAAAGCTTCGAAGGGCGCCATGCCGATGGTGGCTTGGTAGCTGTTGTTGTAGGCGAATTCCACTAAAGGAAGGTGATCCTCCCATGTACCTCCAAAGTCAAGAACGAACAGTCTCAAAAGATCTTCTAATACTATGTTCACCCTTTCCATCTGACCATCAGTTTGGGGGTGATAAGCCGTGCTCAAGCATAACTGTGTGCGTACAGCTTCTTGCAGACTCCGCCAAAACTCGCTTGTAAAGATAGGATCTCGGTCACTCACTATACTGGCGGGTATTCCATGGAGTCGAACTATTTCCTTGAGACAAATAGATGCTAGAGATGAGGCAGTCCTTCTACTCTTGACAGGTATAAAGTGGGCGCTTTTTGTGAGCCTATCCACTATTACCCAAATGCTAGTATTGCCCCTTCTTGACCTAGGCAATCCATCAATGAAGTCCATTGAAATTCTATCCCACTTCCATTGCGGGACTTATAGAGGATGAAGCAGTCCTTTGGGCTTCTTTTGTTCCGCCTTGACCTGTTGGCATATCATGCACTTAGAAACGAAATCTGCCACATCCTTCTTCATGTTTTTCCAAAAGAAAACTCTCTTTACGTCTTTGTACATCTTGTCTCCACTTGGGTGTATTGTCATCTTGGAATGGTGTGCTTCCTCGAGAACCATCTTTACCAAATCCCTTGCTTGTGGGACGCATAACCTTCCATCTCGCCTCAGCCAACCCTTATCATCGATGGAGTACCTATTAAGGTAACTGGAAGTTCACCCCTAATTAACTTATCAATCACATCAACAAGCTAAGGGTCTTCGCGTTGTGCGGCCCCTATCGAGTCTAAAAGAGTGGGCCGTACTTCTAGTGATGCTAACAAACCAGGTACAAAATCAGAGGAGGGCCTAAAGTCAAAACTGGCTATATACTCCAATCTTTGCCTTTCTACAAAGAGAGGACTTAAGGTCAGCATCTTTCTACTCAAGGCGTCTGCTACTACGTTGCCTTTGCCAGGAGTATAGGAAATCTCAAAATCATACGAGGCAAGAAACTCCATCCACCTTTGTTGTCTTAAGTTAAGATCTTTCTGCGAGAAAAGATACTTCAACGATTTATGGTCAGTATATAATTCGAACTTCACACCTAGGAGATAATGGTGCCAAGACTTAAGCGCAAAGACGATGGCGGCTAACTCAAGATCGTGGGTTGGGTAGTTCTTTTCATGAACTTTCAGTTGTCTTCCACCATAGGCTACTACCTTCCCTTCTTGCATCAGAACAACGCTTAGTCCCGTACCACAAGCATCTGTGTTTACTGTGAACATCTTGCTTCCGTCAGGCAAAGTCAGAACTGGGGCTGTTGTAAGAGCCCTTTTCAAGCATTGGAAAACAATATCACAATCCAAATCCCAATCGAACGCTAGATTCTTCTTTGTTAGCCTTGTAAGTGGAGCTAAGATTTTCGTGAAATCTCTTATGAACTTTTGGTAAATACCTGCTAGCCCGAGAAAGCTTCAGACTTCAGTTGCATTTCTTGGTGCCTTCCAATCTTGCATCGCCACCACTTTCGCGGGGTCCACAGCTAACCCCTCTTTGGACACTACATGTCCAAGAAACCTTACTTCTTCTCTCCAGAAGTGGCACTTGGAAAAATTTTCTTTTAGCTGATGTGCACAGAGAGTATCCGTGATCTCCTTCAGATGATGAGCATGTTCTTCCTCATTCTTTGAGAAGATCGAAATATCGTCTACGAAGACAACCACAAACTTGCTGAGGAATTCTATGAACACCCTGCTCATTAGGTCTACGAAATAAGCGGGTGCATTTTTCAAGCCGAAAGGCATGACAAGCCACTCGAAGAAACTGTCTGGGGTTCTGACCGCCGTCTTATCAATGCTATCTTCAGCTACCCTTAGCTGATGGAACCCAGTAGCCAGATCAAGTTGGGAGAAAACCGACGCACCTACAAGCTGATCAAACAAATTGTCTATTCTGGGAAGCGGGTATCTATTCTTCTTAGTCAGCTTGTTTAGCTCCCTATAGTCCACACAAAGACGTAGTGAGTCATCTTCTTTGGTGGCGAACACCGTTGGAGCACCCCATTCCGAGATACTCCACCTTATAAACCCCTTCTCGAGAAGCTCCTTAACTTGCTTACTGAGATCCTTTCTCTCTTTTGGAGCCATGTGTCTAACAGGTAAAGCTACGGGCTTTGCATTATCAACAAGATATATGCGGAAGTCTATTTCCTGCCTCGGAGGTAAGCCCTTCACCTCTTCAAAGACGTCCGGATATTCACGGACCACTCTAACCGACTACAAATTCTCAACAGAAGCATCAAGCGACTCTAGATAACTAAGCATAACAGCATTCAAGGGATTACAAGAAATTTCTAGAGTGTTACCGAGCCGAGTCAAGAGGCTAATCACTCTCTTCTCACAATCAAGAATGGCACCATTATTGGATAACCAGTCCATGCCTAAGATCAATCCATATCCCGAGAAAACCAAAACAAAGGCACTACATCTAAACTCAACACTTACAATAGAGATTTTCAAATCTAAACAAACCATTGACAAATAAGCTGAGCCCCCAATTGGATTTGAAACAACCAAGGGATCTACTACCATACTAGTATCTAGGTGCAGAGATTCTACTAAAGAAGATGAAATAAAGGAGTGTGATGCGCCAGAATCAAAGTGAGTGCGAACTGGATGATCATAAAGATAAACTAAGCTTTCTACAGAAATATTTCTACCTCGTTCCTGCGGAGGTGCCACCAGCGCATGAACCTGTCCCCCTGAAGTGGATCCAGTCCTCTGTCCCTGCCCCCGCTTCTTTGGGCAGTCCTTAGCCATGTGTCCAGTCTCGCCGCAATGGAAACAACCACCATTCATCTTCGCCTTCTTCTTTCTGCAGTCTTTCACTATATGTCCAACACTGCCACAGAAATTACACTTTCTCTTTTCATGGGATTTGTTGTTCTTCCCGCCCTTCTTGAAGTCTGTTTTCTTAGCCTGCAAACCCTCTTTCTTTTCCTGAGGCACTTCCACCTTTGCCTCTTTCTTGCCTTTATCTTCCTCGTGTAGCAGCGCCATGTCCACCAAGCTTTCATAAGTCGCTCACATGGGTATATGGATCATAGCAAGGCTATGTAGAGGCTCATTCAGACCTTTGACGAAGCGAAGGGCCTTCTTGTGTTAGGTGTTTACTAAATCCATCCCAAATCTGGCCAGCTGATTTAAACTGATTGACGCACTCCTTGATCGTCATACTTCCTTGTTTAAGAGTTAGGAACTTCTCCATCTGCAGGCTTCTTACAGCTTGGGAGAGGAATTTCATCTCAAACCTCTCCTGAAATCTTCCCAAGTTTCCACTGGCCTCTTAGCATGGGTAACTTCCCACCAATAAGAAGCTTCGTCTTTAAGTAACCACACTGCTAGCTGTATCTTTTTCCTGTCGTCAACTTCGAAGATGACGAACAAATCTTCTGTCTCCTTCAGCCAGTTCCTTGCTATTACAAAGGATTCAGTTCCATAAAAGTCCTTTCCACCCATAGCCTTGAAGTCTCTACACGTCTTAGCGAAAGCATTTCCATGAGGAGGAGGAGGAACCGCTACCACAGTGGGAGGAGGAATGTCTGTTGGGCTCGCATCATTGGCCCTACCCTCTAGGTACCTTCGGAGCCAGCTAGGTATCGATACTCCTTCTGGAAGGTTAAGATCTCCAGACATGCTAAAATAAAAAGGAAAGATTCAAGACAAAAGGATAGAGAGATAGTGCGTATGGCTTTGGGGAATTATGCCTTTTAAAAACAACGCTTTTTCTTGAAAAAAAAATGCTTCTTTAAACTTCTTTTTGAAAATAGTTTAAACAACCTTTATCTAATCTGGTAAACCTGTGCTCTGATACCAAGTGAAACACCCCACCTCCATTAACGTCACTCACAAAGGGAATGCCTTAACTTCGGTGGAGGTTTATAAGTAAAAGTCACAGATAAAACACACGGCAAATATAAACACACATATATATATAAGCAGCGGAAACAAATAGACTTTCATTTCATAAATACGTGTTCATACAAAACATTTCCATAATTGTCACATAATAACTTCCAAAACATTACATCATCATTTCTATCTTGATTATTAAATAGAGAAGCATAAATCATATTTAAAACTGCATAAATCCTCATAGAATGTGTCCAAAAGCCATAGCCAAGGAAAGCGAGTCCAAACCATACATCTACTATCTTGAAGCTTGCAAAGAGTCTGACTAAGCTGGGTTGTTTCCTCCCTGTGGACCTTGGGGGGGGGGGGGGGCGAAAGAAAAGAAGACGAAAGAAAAGAAGACGAAAGAAAAAAAGAGTCAGACATAAAGCTTGGTAAGTCTAGTGACTCTTCAGTATGAGAATAAGAAAAAGGGCATGATAGGTATAAACTGGAAACAGGAAAGTATCATAAACTAAGATAAAGCAGTTTTGAACCGAATATACTATCGCACCCCCAACACTATATCTTTGCACCTACTTGTATTTGTTCCGATTGGCGCCACATGATCGTTTCTAAAGATTGGCTCCTACTCGCAAAATCATATGTGTCATACGACCCCCAATGATTGTAGATACCTATGCTGGTCCCACCATGAGGTGTATCAAGTCCCATGGTGGCGGCCCGACACAATTCTAGAATGCATAGTGTATACTACTGGTGCCCAGTGCCCTCTTTGTCTGCTCCGAAGTGTGTGCACACCCGCACTCCGTTAGAACCCACACTGCTGCACCAACCGCCGTCGCTTTTGACCGCTTACAATCAGCCCAGTAATCGTGCCCCACCCTGCCTAGTTTCAGTGTACCATGATACTTAACTGGGTTACTGCTGAAATGGGTCCCCATTACTAGGGTTTTCTAGTCAAACATGTTAAGTGGTTAAATGTCTGTATTAACCTAACCCCCACCCATCAGTTTAATTAACATGCTGAATTGGTTAAGTGTTTTATTTAACTTAACCCTACTATCCTCATTCTAGCTTTAATCTATTCATTAAAGCACCGACCACTCACATTAGACAGGTATTGTTGTGGTTACTGGACAGCCGGTCGGTTCCGGGCAGGTTTACACCGCAACTCAGTCTAACCTCGGGTCCTTATTGGGCTTAATGCCTTAACCTCCCACATTGGATAGGTATTGTTGTGATTACTGGACAGCCGGGCGGGTCCGGGCAGCTTTACATCACAACTCAATTCAACCTCGGGTTAAGCATATTCGTATTTCTTAAATTTATGTATTTGTCTCCTTTACTTGTTATATGTAAATGTTATGGCCCATTTTCCAAGTTCATTATCTTTTTAGGCATGGCAATTCATACCATTTAAATGTCACCAATTATTGGCATGTGCCAAACATGCCAACACATATATTTTCATGTTTAATCCCAACGATATTTCCCCCGTTAGTACGTTCGCGAGATTATAATGAATGTTGGGCTAGATATTTCAGCCCAACTTGTAAACATAGAAGGGAAAGCCAAGAACATGAAGTATTCTAAATAACATAAAGGGTGTGTGACATATAAACTTGCAACTTTGCCATCTAATTAACATAAATCATGGGTTTCAACTTGTCATGTGAACTTGCATTCAAATAAGAATCTAATTAAATAGGTGTCTCATGAAATGGCATAATTTAGACTTGCATAAAACATAAGCCTAAACATGTTTTTATCTAGGCATTACTTCAAACACAAACTAGCATGTGACAAAGTTATTACATGTCCATAAAAATGTCTGTTTTTGACACTAACCCAAAAGCGTGAATTAGATCCAATCATGTATATTATTATAACATGAAACTTGTAATAATCGTGTGAAAGTAAATGGTACTTGGCATGGACCCAATTACAAACTTGCGAAGAACATAAGAACATATACATGGGATTTAATCATGTAGGCATAATAGTCTTAACATAGAACATGTGTATATAAGTCTTAACTTGTACATAGAAAAATGTATACAACCTATTTTAAACATATAAACATATAGGTGTAAATTCTAACATTAACCATATACTTGTATGTGATGTTGCTCTCATTCTAAACGTACAATAGGATCAACATCAAATCAAATATACCACAAACATCCCAATACCATTCACAATACAATCATTGCAATACACAGATATGAATTAGCATCGTCTTTATACAATAGTAAAATTCCATTTCCACTTTACATCGAATCAAGTCTAAATTTTTTTCTCGTCGGAAAAATCACTATACTTACAACAAACGACGAACTTGGATTCTGGGTTCTGAGTTCTGAATTTGCAATGCTTTCCTTTGGGTAGATAAACGTTGTTTGAATCTTGTTTTTTACTTTAGTTTTGCTCGTCTCTAAGCTTTCTCCAACTGACGGCTACTCTTAGTTTCTTCCCGGCAGCATGACGGCTCTAGTTCTGTTTTATTTGTGTGAATTTAGGTTGAGTGCTGGGTTGTATTTATAGAATTTCAGATTGATTTGAGCTGTCAGATGATCATAGAGTGAATCCAGACCATACACACCAAGAGGAGCCAATCAGAAAGTGACAAATCAGCCCTAGTGACACAACAGAGCTCAGGAATTCGACCAGAACCCGACCAGGCCAGCCAAGACCTGACAGGTCCACTGGGCAGGTCGACCTGGTCCTGGGCGGGAATTTTCCCGCCCAGCCCAATTCGGGTCTGTTTTCGAATTTTGAACTGAATTTTTGAACTGTTTGAAATTTAAATTGAGTTCTGAAACTTCAGAAGGTCATAACTCCTTTATACGGAGTCCGATTTACACAAACTCGGACTCTATCTCAAGCAGAATTCTGAGACGAACGCAACGGCGTAACCTATTTCCCTTAGTTCTTTCATTTTGAATTAAGTATACTTTAATTTGTTAATTTAATGCTAATTGAAAATTCGGCGTGTTACAATTGAGCTGTTACAAAATATAAATAGCACTAACAAATTGCAATGAATGGTAATAAGTTAATATTTATTATTATTCATCTTTTTTGAAACGTATACAGTTTACGTTGCAACTTTTTGAACGTTTCTTTCTGATTTAATATGGCATTAATTGCAGACCAATTTTCCTCCCACTAACATTTTCTACCATTTCTTCTATATAAGAACTTGGTTATAGACCAGGTAAAATACAGAACATAGAATACATGATATAGAAGAAAAACTCTCTCTTCCTCATTCACAGAAAGAAAAAAAAAAAGCACATATTTTTTTTCTATCTTCTTCTCGACCATTCTTTTTACAAAAATTAGAAAGAAAATAAACTTGAGCAGTATTATTTTAGGGTGCAAACTAAATCGGATTCATATGTGCAAATGATCCGATATGGAAAGAAAAACAAGGAAGGGGCTGTTTTATCCCAAGGCGGCGGCAAACAGTATGAACTACTTTGCAACTTGAGTAGATCACTGAAACGTCTTCAAGAAAGTGACCTAGTCCACGATTCAGCCAAACCATTGTTTCCAACATGACCTATTTATGTTGCCATTTCCATGTTTACACACATTTCGACAAATGTATATAAAAATTGTATCGAAATGATTTGTTTTCCATGTGCTGTGGGAATAAAAGTAAAAGGTTTACCAAGGCAACATTTTCTTTGGAACTGTGTCATTTATATATCTGTTACTCCAGAGTATATTTGAACAAAGCTACCTAATCCAGACTAAATTCCTATAAACACAAAACGTCGCAACAATTGTCAAATTTATATTTTATTTCCAACTTTGGTCAAATTTATCTAGGCGCATGGTCCATCAAACGTGCATGCTACTTATATGATATATGGAATTTATGTGTGTACATTACAAGCAACAAGGATATTTTCATGATGTATGGAGTTATTATATGATGGAACTGAAGTGTGCACTGAGTTATTACATAATGAAATATTCTTAGATATTTATATTTAAATATTTTTCGTAATAAACCATTTGGCATGTTAACACCTACTTCCTACGTACAAAATTATATATGAACGGTAGTGGCACAAAGAAGGAAAAAACTAGACACCATCGAAATGATAAATCTAATATTAAGGACAAGGAGCTTCTTTCGAAAGGTAATTTTACATATATATATATATATATATATATATATATATATATATATATATATATTTCCACTTTGATATTAAAAAGAAGTTGTAAATGCTCTCCATTATATGCAAATAGCACAATTAATGTAAATTATACCATTAGATGAAAGCTCTGAAATTCAAAGCGTTGATCATAGCAGGGACAATATAAAACCTAATAAGGTATAAAAAGAAAAGTTATCGCCTTCGCATGATTATCATTTATTTAAATGCTTAACTACACAATAAATGTGTTTACACTGAGCATTAATATAATATCAAAATACGTAGAGAAAGCATCGATAAATTAACTTGGCATAAGCTCATGGACAAAGTAATTGACAAAATAATCGGTTTAAACTAAAATTGGTACATAAAACATTATTGTTTGTCATGAATTGGATTTGACTATTCGTGTACGTCAAATAAATTCATGAGGCAATTCAAGTGCGGTGGCTATATCTGAATGTGTTGATATGGTAAGCGATCATTTCACAGATTTTATTATCATCTTTTAAATAGCTATGTTGTAAAATATGGCTCAACAATCAAATGCAGGTCCACCTGGACGTGCATATATGCTCGTTAATAATAAAGAGAACACCATGAGCTAATTTACTTGATGTCTTTTTGAAATCCCTAAGTTGCCCTTCCATCTTATCCCGACTCAAAAACAGATTTTATCATTAGATCCAACACCCTTCATTATCACTCTTCCCATCGTTTTTTGAAGGCAAATAAGATATTGGGCCTAGAGGACCAATTTACAGAAGGCAGCATAGAAACAAAAATACAAAAGAGGTAGTGCACTGCCTCTATACACATAATTCTATGGTTTATCTTTTATTATGTTTATGCCATTTCTTTGCATGTGCATGTGTTGCTCCGGATGAATTGGAAGGCTTCATAAAAGTGACAGAAAATGGATGTTTTTGGAAAGCAAGTAAAAACAATAATGTTTGTGTCTTCCTTTCTTGCGTGTATGTTGACTGGAGGAAAAAGAAATGAGTAAATGTTTTTATCTTTCTTTTGGCTCCTGTTGCCACTCTTTCCTTGATCGAGAAAACATAAAAAAGAGAATGAGCAGAGAAAACTAAAGAAAAAAATTCTTTGCTATGAAGAAATATGAAAAGTAGAAAATGCGTTGGGTTTCGGTATAGAAAAAATTTAAAAAAACAACAACAAAAGAAAGAAAGAAAAAAAGCGAATCTCTCCCATTTCATCTCTCCACTTCATGCTTCCTACATGCTCAACAACAAAAAAAATCCCTGTACTCAAAACCCTCTATCTTCCTGTATCCAACCAATCAGGACTCTCTAATTTTCACTTTTTACAATTAAACACTTATTTTTATCTCAAATTTAATTGCAAAAATATGAAAACTAAGGTATTTTGGTTGGTTAGGTACAGAGGAACATAAACTTTGAGGAAAGATGATTTTGACCGTTTTTATGCCGCCTCTACGCACACCATTTTCAATCCATAAAAATGTCCAGTACACCCATTATTTTCGAAAAAACATAAAAACCAACTATTCTACCAAGTAGTTCCAGTTAAATTAAAATATAATAAATCAAACATAACCTCCCGTGCACTAGCTCTACCTCTACGTGATGCCTTGAAGCCACCACGTAGAGCCGCCACATAATGCCTTGAAGGCACCACTTAGTAGCCATATGTGGTGCCTTTAGGGTACAACGCAATGATACTACATGTTGTCTTTAAGGCACCACGTAAGACAAGTACCTAGTGTACACAGAACTTTTAAAAATAATAATATAAAAAGAGTATTTTTGTCCCTGAGTTTTTAAATAAAAATGTTGATGAACTCAACAAATATATGGGTGAATTCGCCGAAGTCTAAATACTGATATTTTACATTGCATACCCAGTAAAATCCAAATCATTCAATTTGCCAGTTTTAATGTAATGTTTTCTAATGGTTGAGCATGTTTTTTATACAAAAATACAAGGTAATGCATTGTGGCCAAATGTTATAGTTTAATCGCTAATGATAAAATGAGCATTGAGTTTTCAAAAGCAGAATAAACGTAAGATCGGTGAATAAGATTGTGGAAATGCTCTTGAAATTAATAGTAGCTACATGAAGGTTTTGAAATTCATTGGTGGACTTTCACATCTGCAAGCATAGAAGGAAATTTGTTGCTGAAATGGTACTTGTTGTGGAGAAATTCTGATTCAAGACCGCTCAAATGAAAAATCCCCAACGCCGCGGAAAACGAGATCGTGGTAATAGTGCAAAAATAACCAATCGATATATCAAAACAATCTCAATCTCATACAAGCCAATCACAATCACCAAACAATGGAAATAATAGAGCAATAACGAGAAACTAATTCACACAGGGATTTATAGTGGTTCCACCGTTGTCTTGTCAGTGTACGTCCACTTTGAGAGAGAAACCTTTATTAATATCAATAGAAGAGTACAAGAGATTGATTAGAATGATCAAATTTACTAGAAAAAATTGATTTTGTGGAGAAAGGAGTTGAAGAAGATTAGGATTGCTTAAACCCTAATTAGAATAAACCTTGATCTAATCTCTTGATTTTGTTGTACCTACTCCTTTTTGATTCGATGTAGCTTATATAGGAATAGGGAAGTATATGGAAATTCTCAAAATTTCCTCTGGATCCAAAATATCCTCTAGATCTGAAACTATCCTCCAGATCATAAATATCTGAAATATCCCGAAATATCCTCCAGATCTAAAAATATCCTCCAAATTCTAAATATTTGAAATATCCTTCAGATCCAAAAATATCCTCTACAATCTAACACTACTTTAACACTCCACCTCGATACTATATCCATCTACATCAAAAACTTCAATGCACCCAAGAATTTCCTTCTATCTTCAATCAAGAAAGCTTGAATGTTTCCCCAATGAAGTCCGGCATAGCCACCGCCCATTGCACTTCACTAACGAGTTCAGGCATAGCCCTCACTCGTCAATGAAGTGTTGAAAACATACAACTCCTAAACCTGTCTTACCAAAAGACAATGTACTCGGGAGTGAAAACGAGTACTTACCATGAAGATAGAATACCAACCTCTCACCGGTACTCTTCTACATCCAAGTTTCTCTCTCAACTGTGCCACCCCCGTGGCACCTAGCATCTTTCCAAGCGAATTAAGTTCGAGCAATGCTCGAACTTCCCAACTGGCAATGTCTTAGTGAACATGTCCAATGTGTTATCCTTTGTGTGCAGTTTCCGAAGGCATAATTGCTTGTCTTCGTCCATGGCCACTAGAAATGACTCCCTCACTTCAATATGCTTCGTTCGTGAGCTAAACGCCAAATTTTCCTCCAAATGGATAGCACTTTGGCTATCACATTGAACATCAACAATGTCATGTTCAAATCCCAAGTCACACAAAAATCGCTTCAAGTAGTGTGCTTTCTTTGCTGCCTTTACCGCAGCTATCAACTCCGCATCCGTAGTAGATAAAGCAACTATGGTCTGCAATCTCGATCTCCAACTTATGGCTGTACCGCCAAGAGCGAAAAATATCCGGAAGTTGATTTTCTTCGATCCCTATCACCAGTGTAGTCTGAATCACAGTAACCAACCAACATGCAGTTCTTCTCTGTACTAACCCAAAAACAAGGCCATGAGATGTTGTACCTTTCAAGTATCTCAAGATAAGCTTCACTGCTTCCCAATGCAATTTCCCCGGATTAGCCATGAACCGACTAACCATCCGACGACATTTGCAATATCGGGTCTTGTACGCACCATGGCATACATCAAACTCCCAATCGCACAAGCATATGGCACCTTTTCCATGTAAGCCTTGTCTTTCTCCTCGATAGGTGATCCCTTACTCGAAAGCTTTATATGCAAAGGTAAAGGTGTATTTGATGTCTTTGCATCCTCCATGCTAAACCTGCAAAGCGCTTTCTTAATGTACTCCTTTTGAGTTAATTTCAACTCAAAATGCTTTCAATCTCTTTCAATTTCCATGCTCAAAATCTTCTTTGCTTCTCTAAGGTCTTTCATCTCGAACTCCGCCTTTAATTTCTCTTTCAACTTGTCGATTTCTGCCTTGTCCTTAGAAGCAGCATATCGTCCATATACAAGAGTAAATACACCCAACAATCATTTCTTAACCTCTTAAAATAAACGCAAGTATCCTTCATGCTTCGATGGAAGCCACTTTCAAGCATGAAATGATCAAATATCTTGTACCATTGCCTAGGTGATTGCTTCAAACCATATAGTGATTTCTTTAACTTGCAAACTAGTTTTGACTTACCTTCTACAACAAACCCTTCCGGTTGCTCTATGTAGATGTCTTCATCCAAGTCTCCATGCAAGAAGGCGGTTCTCACATCTAGTTGCTCCAACTCTAAGTCGTAAATAACAGCTAATGCAAGTAATATCCGGATGGAAGTATGCCACACAACTAGTGCGAAGATCTCATCATACTCCTTTCCTTTCCTCTGTGCAAACCCCTTAGCCGCTATCCTAGTTTGTATCTTCCATCGTTCTTCACCTTATATATCCATTTGCACACAATAGCACAGTTTCCTTGAGGAAGTAAAACCAACTCCCAAGTCTGGTTCTTCATCAACGATTGCATCTCTTCCTCCATGGTGCAAATCCACTTCGAGCTATCACTCGAATCCATGACGTCATCAAAGCCCATCGGCTCATCTTGGACTACATGAAGAGCATAGTCCAAATTTTCACAAAAGCTAAGATAGTTCCGATCACCATATCTTTCGAGTGGCCTTATAGAACAACGACTAACCCAAGTAGCAGTACCATCACTCGGTCTTCCTTCAGCTCCACCTTGAACTGATTCTTCTCTAGGCTCGTGCACATCACCAACACTACTCGAGGAACCCTGTGGACTACGTGATGTAAGATCAACCACATTCACCTCGCAAGCACCTCCAACAACTCTACTTTCTCTAGGCCTAAAAGTGGGAATAACTTCCTTCTCCTTTGATTCACCATGAACCAAATCCGGAACATCTGATGAGCCCTCATTCTCCTTGAACATAGCTGACTCATCAAAAGTAACATGACAAGAAACCATAGCCTTCTTCGTTTCCGGATTCCAAATCTGATAGCCTTTGACGCCATCCATATAACCGAGAAAAATCCCTTTGAAAGCTCTAGGTGAGAGCTTTTCATTCCCTGGATCATGCACATAAATTGGACTGCCAAACACACGAAAATAACTCAAGTCAATGCTCTTCCCTTTCCAAACTTCCTTCGGAATTTTGTTATCAATAGCCGAGCATGGAATTCGATTAATAATATGCACCGTGGTTGACAAAGCTTCGGCCCAAATTCCTTAGACAAACCCGATGTCAGTCTCAAGCATCGAGCTTTCTCTAGTAGAGTTCGGTTCATTCTTTCTTCCACTCCATTAGATTGCAGATCTCCCGGTGTAGTAAAATGCCTCCGAATACCATGATGCTTGCAAAAATTCAGAAATTCTCTGGAAATATATTTGCCACCATTATTGGACCTAAGAACCTTCAAAGTCTTTTCACTCTCATTCTCAACAAGAGTCTTCCATTCTTTGAATCTTGCAAATGCCTTCGACTTGGCCTTCGTTACATACACCCAAACCTTCCGAGAAAAATCATCAATGAAAGAAATATATTATCTTGCTCCTCCCAAAGAAGCTACAGGAATTGGTCCCCAAACATCCCTGTGCACATACTCAAGAATCTTTCTTGAATCATGTTTTCCTTCATCGAATGACACTCTAGTTTTCTTCCCCATGACACATTCCTCGCAAAAATCCAACTTGATGAAACTCTCACCATCAATCATCTCCCTTCGAAGAAGAACATCTAAACTCTTCTCCAAGACATGACCCAATCTCAAATGCCACACCCGTGTCGTATCTAAGCCACAAGAACTATCAACACTGACATAAGTTTCACCTTCCATGGTCACTCCTTGAAGCAAATAAATACCTTGAGTTCTAACACCCTTCATAACCACAAGCGCACCCTATGAAACCCTCAAGATATCACTCTTAATAGTGATATTGCAACCTAAAGAATCCAACTGTGCCAAAGAGATAGGTTACTTCCGTAGTCCCGGATCATAGCGCACATTAGTGAGAGTACAAACCACTCCATCAAACATCCGAATTTGCAAGGATCCAATGCCTTTCGACTTGCAAGCTGCACCATTTCCCATAACAATTGATTTTCCTTCCCGATCAACATAAGAAGAAAAACAATTCCTATTAGGCGTCATATGATATGAAGCTCTCGAATCAAGCACCCATTTGTTGCCTAAAACATCTGATGCTACAACCGACAAAACATCTACGTCTCCCTCACCAACATCTCTCTCCACCGCAATTGATGAAGATGATACTTCCTTATTCCCCTTGTCTGGACAATCATTCTTCCAGTGACCAGGTTTCTTACATATAAAGCATTTTCCATGTCTTTCCTTTGGTTTTCCTCTTCCGCTGAGCTTCTTAGACTTAGAACGCCTACGGTTTCCCTTCTTTACCGACTTTTCTTTCTTCGCAAATAAACCTTGACCATTACCAGCACCACTACAACCATCACTTAGCTCCTTCATCTGAACTCGCAATTCCTCACTAAGAAGAACCATATTAATATCAATTAGAGTCAATGTATCCCAGCCATAGATCAAGCTGTTTGAGAACACAGTATAGCGCTCAGGCAACGAGCATAGCAATATCATCGCCTTCTGCTCCTCCTTAATCTTCAAATCTACCACCTTCATCTTCATTAGCAAATCATCAAACACATTTAAGTGTGCATTTAACGAAGTTCCTTCCTTCATCTTGTAGGTAAAGAAAGTCCACAACAAGATCAGTCGATTTGTGAGTGATTTCTTCATATAAAACCTGTAGCAGTCGTCTCACCACTAATTTCGGAAATAACATTCTCCCCCATGGCAAGTTGAAGTGTAGCGAATGCCCACTCTTCCATTTATTCTATCTCCACATCTGAGATGTCCTTTGGCAATAAATGTGCATCAAACACCACCCTAATTACACGATTCCGCCTAAGAACCGCTTTCATCTTCCATTGCCTCTATTTGAAATCATTATCGTCATTCCACTTGTTGATAACCAATTGTGAACCAACAACTGCATACGACCCACGTACATAAGGAGCTACACCACTTGGACCAACTGCTGAGGCACTGTTTGAATCTGATTCTGGCATTTTTTACAGCTCTCTACCAAAACCAATGCTCTGAGACCATGTTGAGTTTCGACATTCCCTGCATACCGTACGCGCTTCACCGTGTCTATCAGAGTCAACGGTCGAAGTCTCTCATGCCGGCGTCCCGATTGAACATCCCCATCCTCTACCATCGATCGTATAATTTAGTATTGGCAAGCACTTGTTGTAACAAAAAGAATCCCCATTGTTACATGCCACCAACACCATATATATTCCACTTTCTTTCTTAATATCTTGCGATGTGGGACAATTCTCTCATTCAATCCACGCACCCACTCCATTCCAGTGCGAGCCACACCTAACAAGATGTTAGTGGAACCACTATAAATCCCTATGTGATTTAGTTTCTCGTTATTTCTCTATTATTTCCATTATTTGGTGATTATGATTGGCTTGGATGAGATTGAGATTGTTTGGATATATCGATTGGTTGTTTTTGCACTATTACCATGATCTCGTTTTCCACAGCATTAGAGATTTTTTATTTGAGCGGTCTTGAATCAAAATTTCTCCAAAACATTTGGTATCAAAGCTCCATGGTTTAAGGGGACCAGTATGTGTATCATGATCGAAGCATGGCTCCTAAGGGGCTTGAGCATGGGATGCTTGTCAAGGTGGAGATACAATGGTAAAAGCAGTCTGACGCCACTGCTTATGAGAACTCGGGGGTAGCAGCCTAGCCAACTGTGAATAGGATTCAAGATGTAACTCTAAGGTGACTTGAGCAATGCTCGCCAAGGTGGAGATTGCTAGGTGTGGTTCGCATTGGAATGGAGTCGGCGCGTGAATTGAATGAGAGAATTGTCATACATCGCAAGATATTAAGAAAGATCGTGGTATATATATGGTGTTTGTGGCATGTAGCAATGGGGATTCCTTTTGTTACAACAAGAGCTCGCTAATACCAAATTATATGCTCGATGGGAGACGATGAGGATGTTCAATCGGGACACCGGCATGAGAGACTTCGACCGTTGACTTCGATAGACACAGTGAAGCGCATACGGTATGTAGGGAATGCCGAAACTCAACAGTTCTTTCACTCATGAAACAACATGAAGTTGTTCTGGCATCTGAATCAAGAAACACACATGAGTATGTCAGAGTGAAGAACGATCTAATACACATTTTTAATTTGGATGCTACTTCAAAGTTGCCTTTAGGATATATGTGGAAACTGGACGGTGAGCATGGTTGTTCTAAAGTTTGGAGATGCATCAATCATCGATTATTGTTATATGATTCAGCACATTATAGTTACTTCAATTCATGTTTGTTTCAATGTATTTTATTTAAACCAGGTGCAATTCGTATTTATTCAGTTGCTGACAATCTCAAGTCTAACAAAGGGAATTTTTTGCATCATGATAGAAATAAAATAAAAAATTTGTGAACATGATTGAAGCTGAAAGAATAAATGATGTTGAAAAAGGTTTTAAGAAGAAAGAAGAAGAGCTTAAAGAAGCAAAAAAGATCAATTGGGGTACAGGAAATACTATGAAATGCAAGAAGGGGAAGCTTGATGTCATGCTAAGAGCATTGGTTTCAAAGAGAATGTTTCTTTTTAAATCATCCTTGCATTTTATAATGTCAAATTATAAACAATTCCACTATGTATTCAATAAGATTATATTGGATTAATGTTTAATAAATTCTAGTAGATTTAATTATAAGAAAATGGATGGATACTATTATCTACGGTATAAACGTTGTTTGTAGGGAGTATGTTGGTTATGTTACATACTACAATGTTGCATTTTGGGATCATTTTAATGGTGTCTGTAAAACTGTGCTTATTGTTATTTAATAGTTAACAATGTTGTGTTGACAATAGTGGATGTTTTTCCATTCAATCGGCTTAATGCTTTCGGGATTATTTCAGGTCTGTAGGTTGTAAGCTAAAATGTAACATATGTATATATGTTGTGAACATGCGTGTATGCACATAAAAAATGGATTTTAAATTGGTTCTTGTTGTTTTGTTATGAAATCAACAAGAACCAACCTGTTTTTTTCATATATGGTTGGGTACTCTTTACCTGATTTACCATTTCCTAAAATAACTTGATTACAGTTATATTTTAATATATGGTTGATTTGTACATGTGCGCACACAAAAAAATGGAACATTTCATTATAAATGTAGACAATCCATAAGATTAAATAATTCCTACAAACATTGTTATATAACACTATTTCCTCTTGCGCATGCGCATGTGCATCGCACGTGCCCAAGTACTCGTATATATTATAAAAAACAACCATTTTAAAAAAGTAAAGTTAACACACAAAACAAATTCTATTTATTTTCCGTATTTTGAAAAACAATGAAAACACGAAATACAACACATTTTTTTGTCGTTCCTTCAACATCTCCATCGTTCCCTCCATCATTCTTCCAATCCGTTCGTTGTCCCTTAGCTCTTCTTATTTAAGTGATTAGTGCTTAAAACTAAAAACATAAAAGACAATTTAAACCAAATACCATCAACTTTTGCTAATCTAATTGACCATTGTATATATTTATTTATTTTAATGCATTACAACAGCCGTATAAATATAATTTGATAACAAGACGAAATTTTTGCATTTCAATAGAACGTTTTTTGGAGCATCTCCAATCTTTGCAAATTCAAGGATAATATTACGAATTTGCTCTTTAGCCGTTATATTACGACTGAGTATTCAACTGGATGTTCAATAATCACCGATATCCCTATAAATATTTCAAACATGAGACACTAATCATCATTTAAACTTTATAAGCATGAGACAGAAACAAACTACGTGTGGATGTACAAATGACCTGAACATAATATGTCACCAGAAACACCAATTACCGATATCGCTATAAATTATTGCTGTAATTTTCGCTTTTTTTCAATAGTCGACGAAGGAACTTGACAAAGAGGACAGATAACTTGCCCGAACTCAACCCATTTGTCCAAGTGAATTCTGTGAGGTACATGAATGCACTTTAGTTCTCTTGTTTCTTCACCTTCTTTAATATTGTAGACATACAATACACTTCACTCCTTTTTCTTTCTTGAGGCTACATACTTGAAGTTTTATGTCACAGTTTTCCATTAACTATTGAAGACTTATAGGAGTCTGGTCGACGAACCGAGAGCCATTTGCTAATGCTTGGTAATATGTAGTAGTGACTTTGAATGTTTTTCTATTAGTTTGATAACAAAATACACGAGGAGATAATGTAGTAACTAAAAGAGTTTATGAATCTTTATTTGAGAGAACAGAATTGATTATAGAATTATTAGAACTGAACAATATGTAATGTTGTAGCAAGCCACTTAGGTACCGTTTGATTTTCCAACTGACCAGTTAATGTTCGCATCCGCATCGGACGCGTCGATGTGGGGCCCAAACCATTTGCCTCTTGCCAACAGCTGTTTTTTCACCCCTTTTATACATACCTATACAAATAAAACACATACAAATAATTGATAAAATAATAATTTTACCCCGTTTAATTTCCCGCTTTCATAAAAAACACATTCCTCGTTCGTAACAATTCCCCTTCAAATAACACTTCAAAATACCCTTTCCAAATTCGTCTTCCCGTTCAAAATCAAATGGACCCTGATACATACAATGGGTCTACGGTTAATGTGGGATAACCATATTTACAGCGCAAATTATATTTACAATATGTAAATGGTCGAAGGCCCAGGCGGTGGTGTAAATTATATAAATTATCTCTGTAGCCGTTCATTCTTCACTTATTACCCCCGCTCAAATTAAGCTAGGGTTTTATCCCTTTTCATCTGCGCCGTCACCATTAATCACCCTCAATTCATCTCTAAGTCTATGAAATTCTTTGTAGAAAGGGCCTTCGTCAAAATGTCGGCTCTTTGATTGTACGTCGGCAAGTGATTCACTTCGATTTTGCCAGAAATTGTTTGCTCACTAACGAAGTGCAAGTCAATCTCTGTGTGCTTCGTTCGCGTGTGCCGCACGGGGTTAGCTGACAGTGCGACGACGATGAGATTATCACACCAGATCTTTGGCTTCTTCAAAATCGATAACCCTAATTCATGAAATAGGGATTTTATCCACCGTAATTCCATTAATGTACTTGCAACTGATCTATACTCATCTTTGGCACTAGAACGTGATACTGTCGGCTGCTTCATGGAGCACCACGAGACTAGGTTCGATTCATGTAAATGCAGTAGCCTGAAGTGGATCTACGATCATCTGGGTATGAACCCCAATCTTCATCGCTGTATGCATGTATACTCAAATATTTGCTAGCTGTAAGTGTTATTCCATAATTTTCGGTGGCTTTTAAATATCTAAGAATCCGTTTAACTGCACGCCATTGTTCAATGGTTGGATTTTGCATGAATTGGCAAACCTTATTTACACTGTAGCATAACTCTGGTCTGGTAACTGTGACATATTGAAGATCCCCTACTATACTTCTACAGTTTTCCACATCATTTAAAACTTCACCTTTAGTTTTGGATAGGCGTAAATTACTTGTCGTAGGTGTAGGAAGCGGTTTGGCATTTTCCATCTTTACTCTTGTCAAAATTTCTAATATGTACCCCTTTTGAGATAACACCACCTCTATTGCAGATTTTTGAATAACTTGAATGCCCAAAAAATAATTTACTTTCCCCAAATTCTTTATGGAAAAAGCTTGGTTTAAATAGTTGACGATGCTGTCGATTTCTATATTGTCACTTCCTGTTATTAGGATATCGTCGACATACATAAGCACATATGTTGTGTGATTCCCTTTTGTTTTTATGTGCAGTGAATTATCAGATTTTGATGTGATAAACCCAAGGCTTATAAATATATTCTTCAGTTTTTCATACCAGTCCCTTGAGGCATGTTTCAAACCATATATTGCCATGTTTAATTTTCATACGAGATGTTCATCACATGTCTTACAATACCCTTTTAGCTGTTCCATATAGACTTCCTCCTATAAATCCCCATTTAAAAATGCGTTGTACAAATCTAGTTGCCTTATATTCCATTTATAATGTAGTGCAATGGATATAATGGTTCTGATCGTGGTAGGTTTCATTACGGGTGAAAAGGTTTCTTTAAAATCAAAACCATACATTTGTGTGTACCCTCTTGCGACCAACCTTTCCTTGTACTTAGACACATTTCCATTTGGGTTTCTTTTCACCTGTAAGTCCACTTGCATCCTATAATATTCTTATGAGTAGGTGGTTTAACCAGAGTCCATGTCTTGTTTTGCATGAACGCATTATATACCTTATTCATTCCATTTTTCCGTGTGATGCTTTTAGCTGCTTCATTGTATTCAGTTGGTTCTCTGTCTTTCATGACAGTGTTGTATAATTTAGCTTTAATATCCCAGATTTGGCTTAGGTCGTCATAGGATGTTGATTTCTGTCTTGCTCATGTACTGCACTTTGATTGTTGTTGCCATTTCTATTGTTGTTTTCCTCTGCAGGTGTGTCATGATGATTTGTTTTGTCTATTGTTTCTTCATTGTCAGCATGCTGATGAGCACTACTGAAAGCGTCAGTGGAACTGTATCTTGACTTTGTACTTGGTACAGTTTCACTGTCACATGTCCCATCTTTGTCTTCTGAGGTTGGTGCTAAATTAGTCCATTCAGGTAGACTTGGGGGCTTTAATGTAACAGATATTGGCTTCCCAATGTTTTGAGTTGTTCTAACTTCCTTTTATGCAAAGGGAAAAAATTTCTTCATTAAAAACCACATGTCTAGAAACGTATAGCCTACCATCCCCATCCAGGCATTTTGTACCCTTTTTGGTTGTTAGTATAACCTATAAAAGTACAATGTGAGGATCTTAGGCTAAGTTTATGTTTGTTATTTGGTCTAAGTATGGGAAACACAAGCATCCGGAAATTTTTAATTCATCGTATTTTGGTTTAGTTCCAATAAGCATTTCTTCTGGAGTGTTTCCATTTATAGTTTTGCTTTGCATTTTGTTAATCAAGTAAACTGATGTCGCAAATGCCTCCATCCAAAATTTTAATGGTAGTGATGCTTGCGACATTAGTGCTAACCCAGTGTCAACAATGTGCCTGTGTTTCCTTTCAACTAAACCATTTTGTTCAAATGTATGTAGACATGTCATTCTGTGCTTTATACCCCTACTATCAAAGTAATTTTTCGGTGGTTTAAATTCAGCTCCCCCATCAGTTTGAATTACTTTGACAACATGGTTAGTTGTTTTTTCAGGAAATGCTATAAACTACATTACTATACTATGAACTTCTGAATTTGATTTGAGAAAATATATCCAAGTATATCTAGTATAGGCATCAACGAAGGAGAGATAGTACCTGTGATTTTTGATCAGTTTTCATTGGCGATGGGCCCCCAAAATCCGCTACTATTAATTCGAAAGGGCAACTATATGCAGTTTCAGAATTAAAAAATGGTAATTTGTGGCTTTTGCCAATTTGACAATGTGTGCAAACATATGTGTCAGGTAAGCATTTAGTAACAATTTTATTCTCGTTTAAAACTTGCTTTACAATTTTGATACTTGGATGGCCTAATCTACTATGCCACAAGTCATACATATTTCTTTTATTTTCAAAATTTGTCTCAACATTATTGCAACAATTTTCAAACACTGTACTTAATCTTGGCTGCACACCGCAGAATTTATATAGCCCTTTATCCAAGTTACCCTGCAATAATATATCCTTATTTAGTAAATCCCTAACTAAACAAAACCTTGAGTTGAACTCAAAGTACACGTTGTTGTCCTTAGAGAATTGTGATACACTTATTAGATTCTTTTTAATTCTGGGCACCCTTAGCAAATTATTGAGGTATAAGTGTCTTTTACCTCTTATGTATCCTTTTCCAACATGAGATATACTTTTCTGTTACCCGTACCAATATAAATAGACTGTATACCTAAGTAAATTTTATTGCCAAGGTTAAGGTTTTGCAAGTTACTTGTCACGTAATTTGTCGCACCAGAATCTGGGTACCACTCAACTAAGTTAATGTCTTCTGATTTGTTTGATTCATCACACCCGTTTGCTGATATTCTTGAACTATCAGAACCATTTCTTGACTGGTTTGGTTGTGCCACATTAACATTGACACCCCTTTGATTAGATTGCCCTTGCTGTGTGACATTAAACTAAAAATCAAACCTAAAGTAACATCTGCTGGCAACATGTCCGAACTTTTCATAAATTTAAAATTTAATTATGTTATTGCCATTCCATCTACCTCCCCTTCCTCTACCTCTCTGATATTGATTTCCTCTTTGGATTTGAGTGTCTTGTTTAGCATTCTGATTAGTATTTCCTTTTTGCTGACCCTTGTTTCTTGATGCATAGGCAAAATTTACATAGTACTCGGTTTGAGCCAGTCTTCGTTGTTCAACTCTTCCCTCGTGTGCGAGAAGTGT
Organism: Allium sativum; assembly: GCA_030737875.1. NCBI lineage: Eukaryota > Viridiplantae > Streptophyta > Magnoliopsida > Asparagales > Amaryllidaceae > Allium > Allium sativum. The sequence goes on from CM060913.1 coordinate 45,528,883, forward strand.
TGAATGAACGTACTTTAGATCTGGTATGGACCTTTGAGAACAATGAATGTCACCACAGATTCATATTCATCATCCAAAACATTAGTAATATATAGGATTTGCTCGTTATCTGAAATCTTGTGACCTGTGGTATCCAATCTATCGCAGAGAGTCTTGATTTTGGTAAGATACTCGCTCATGGACATGCTGTCCTTCTTTAACCTTTGCAATTCTCTTCTGTAGTGCATTATCCTTGCTGCAGATTGAGAATTGAATATTTCTTCAATTGCATTCCATATCTCGTAAGAGGTGTTGCATCCAATAATTTGTGACAAAAGATTAGTGCTTATAGATGATATAAGCCAAGAAGCGAGTAAACTACCTTATTATTTATATAATTCATATGCTGGATTGCTAATTACGTTCTTGTCCTTGTCTTCTGTCATGACAGGTGGAATTGTGATGGTTCCCTTCATATACACTTGGAGACCATACCCCCTCAATGCAGTTTCGATTTGAAACTTCCAGAGCACGTAGTTGTCTTCATCTAGAGTATACTTATTACATGACTCTTGGGCTTGACTTCTTGGACGACAATTGGTGTTAAATAGGCTAATCTACATCCAAAGTACGGTAATATGACGGCAATTGGTGCTAAATAGCCTAACTCAAGGTAGCTAGCTAGTTATAAGATTATCTGGGTCTAGTGATTATATAATTATATCTATAAAGCTTTCATTAATATGTACTACCTAACCTTTGTTGGTAATATGTAAATATGTTTGTGTTGTAACACTCATGCAACTTGAACCAGACAAGATTAAAGATGTTAACGTTGCAATATTTGAATGCAACAAAGCTCTTGTATATTGTGGTTTGATTATGAAGCATGAATGCATTTTAAAGTTATGATTTATATGGTTATGAACTCTCCTAATCATTTTGATTAGAATAATACTCAAGCATTAGCTGTTGTGACTTGCATGAATCATTTGTATTTAAATGGCTTCAGGCATAAGCTACTAGTTATAGCACCTGAATATGAAAAATATTGATACGATGGTATAATCATATGAAAATTAATTTCATGGAGCAAAAATAATTAATTTATATTCCGTTTTATAAAACCACGCACAAAACAAAACTGAAAACAACTTTTATTTATTATACCTATTTCAAAAAATATTTGAAGAACGAGACACAACTCATTTCTTCGTCATTTCTTCCTCTGCTCCATCGTTTCTCTATTGTTCTTCTAATCTCTTTGTCGAACGTCAACTGTTCTTATTTTTCGTAATTAATGTTAAAACTCAAAATACAGTATAAAACCAATCACCACTTACTTCACTAATTAGTTATTTAAACAAAACTAAAACGGAATTATGCAAAAAAGCTATGGAATCATGTCAATGTCACCGTAAATATCCAAAAAAGCAACGAAGCGGTCCAAGTGGAATATTAAAAATTGAACCGAGATTAATAAAACTACAAATGACTGGAATCTAAGTTAAACGCTTTGACTTGGACATAAGAGGTTGAAGACATTTCAAAACTTTCTTAGCATGATTGAAACAAAATTTGATACGTAATATTGCGCTTTCTGCATAAACTTTTAAATCACGCTCAACTTGTTTAGAAAATTAAAAAAATATCAATAATGAGGGCATTCTTTTTATCCCTTATGTAGAACAAATACTCTACTGAGATATCATTAGATAGTATTGCCACATAAAAAGAACTTGTAGACAATCACAATGGGAAGAATTCCATGAGGAAATTGGCTGTCGTAATAACTATTATGATTTTTGTGCGTAGCGGAAGCTTGACAAAATGCCAAGAAAAATTGAATCTTTATCACCCAATCACTTGAAGATGAATTTGATTGATAAAAACAACACAAATAATATTGAAAATATGAGCACACGATATTCCACCCAACTACCCTCTTTATTGATTCACTAATAAAAAATTGTTTACAATTGATCTCAACTATCGTTACAAACAATTACAACTTGATTCAATAACCTTATTGAGAAGTAGGTAGAGAATGTCTAATGGCTAACAAATTTGAAGGAGAAGAATCAATTTGGAATAGCTAGAATGATCACTCTTGGTGGCTCTCACCCACACTTGGTGGATCTCACCCACACCTAATGAAGATGTTAGCTGGCCCTTTTATAGAGAGAATTGCTTCATTCCTAAGAAAACTTGGCACCCAAATTATCTTCATATATGTTATAAAACTATTTGGATAAGCACCAAATATCCTTGCAATAAATGTCCACAAATATAGCAACCAATATCTCTACATAAAATCTAGCACCAAATCTCTTCATCAAATCTTGCACCAAATTTCTTCATCAAATCTAGCACCAAATCTCTCTATAAAATCTAGCAACAAATCTCTCCACAAAATATGTAAGATTATTTGTTGCCCAAAATTGTGATTTACGTATCACTAATTTCAACAATAACATCTCAAAAGATTCCTATAATTAATGTATAATCCAACATTTTATTGAATTAATGCTTAACATATAGTCTATATAAATTTCATATTCAAACAAACTAGCTATAGACTGACGTTGAAAAGAGGCTTTTTGTTCACCACTATGATGGATTTCCAACAAAAGAATACAATTATTATGAAGTTAAAGAGAAAAGAAAAGGGAAAAGAGACTAGAAAAGAAGAGAGAAGAAACAAAGATGCAGATGGGAGAAAGGCAAGAAGTTTTAATTCATTTCTTATATCGAGCATTACAATTCCTATCCTATTTATATTAGTATAGCTTGGACCTCAAACCAGCTTACGTCAATGATGCACACCCACTAATATCAGTAACCTCCTATACTTTGTAAAAGCAAAACAAAAAGGAAAAATTATTTCTAACAAACTTCCCCACCAAAAATCTTCATCCAAGTAGCCTTATGTGTTTTATGTAACAAGCAAGCCTGCATTGATTATGGGTTTTCTACACGTAACAACATTGCCATTTTAGTTGCAGCTGCGTTTTCTGCTAAAGCAATTGCTTTGATAGGAAAGCAAATCTCCTGTACCCAAAATTTCCTATCTCCTATACTCAACCAATTAAAACCACCAATTTTCACATATTTGCAATTAAATCAAAAGAAAAAAGAGGGTTTAATTACAAAAAGGTGGAATTCATAGGGTCTTGATTGGTTGGGTATAAAGGGACATGAGATTTTGGTTCTAGGGATTTGATTTGATTTTCTTTGACAGTAATATAACCATCAATATTGAGGATCCAAGCCTAAGCTGGTGATTCAACTTGTTCGTTGATAGGAAAAGATTCTCTAGTTAAGCTTTGTACATTGACTTCACTCTTGGCTTCAACAATTGGAATGACTTCTCCATCCTTTACCGCAAGAATAGTGCCAACTTTTACATCGTGGGCATCAATAAGTTGACCCGTTTATGCCAATGTATCCGTATGAGAGCTGCCATTCCATTTGTGGTCCAATCATTTACTATAAATTCCCTCTTTGTCCTTCTCTCATCAACTTGTATATTCATCCAATGCTGAGCTTTAGCTGGGTTCTCCTTCAACACCTTAAGCATTTTCTCTCTTTTCTACATGCATATGTCCACATCTTCATTATCTGAATCCCCTGGTAAATATGGCAAATGAAGAGAAGGCGACTGCTTATATACCACCATATAAGGTGTTTGCATTGTAGAAGTGTGGAAATGATTGTTGCTACACCATTCTGTAATACAGAGATACTTGCAAAAGTCTTTAAGTTCTTCAAAAATTGCTGCAAATTGTTGTTTTAGTGATTCCAACTCCTCACGCTCATTGCTGCCATTAGCAAGGTGTATCAAGCAAGAAGGAATTACATCATGGTCTGTGGCAGCAACCCCTTCCAACGTGATATCAACTCCATTGAAGGAGAATTTCATCATCAAATGCTCAAAATCCCAGTAAATGGCTCCTAAAGTGATCAACCATTGCACCCCTAAAATCATGTCACAACTTCTTAAGGGAATAAGCAAAACATCGATTGTGAACTCTTGACCATCAATAACCCAAATAAAACCTCTGCATATTGATTGGCATAATAAGTGGTTTCCATCTGCAATTGTGATAGATTGTATGGTGATCGTCTCAAACTCACAACCCAACTTCTTAGTTAAATGAATGTCTAAGAAGTTGAGTGTGCTCCTTGAACATATAAGAATGTGTAGTGAATTTCCCTTAGTTGCAGTTTTGACCATCATTATATGATTATTTGGGCTGCCAGATAAGGCACTTAAGGATATGCACGGATATAATATTGCGTTTTCTTCCTGTTCCATCATCTCAACAATTGCAGCATCCACCTCATCCAAACATGGAATTTCAACTGTGAACAATTGAGGTTCCCTAAGTTGACACTTGTGGTTCCTGTCATAAGGTGCATCACGGTAATAACACAAGCCTTTGGCTATATTCTCAGCTTTAACATCTGCTGGGACATATTTTGTTGGTTTATAGGGCTTCTGTGTCGGTGTAGGGAGTGCTAAGGGCTTCATTTGTGGAGTAGGCAGCAAGGGTGGTTTAGTGTTTAAGGGTGTGAAATTTGAGTTAAAGGTTTTTGTGGTGGATGGGTTAAATTTTGGTAGCTTTTTTGAGTTTATGGAAATGGATTCTTCTTACAACCTGGCATATTCAATGGCTGCAGTAATGGTTTGAGTTTGAAGGCTCGCATAAATGGCCCAATTATAGGTTTAAGGCCTTCTATAAAGCTTTCCAACAAATAACTTTTAGGCAATACATAACTGTTTTGCATAATGATAGATCTTAAAATTTTCAAATTCATCAACATAAGCCTCAATACTATCAATTTGATGCAGCTTATTAAATTCTTCTACCACATTAACTCCTGATTCATCCTTAAATCTTCCATTTACATCGATCACAAAGTCATTTCAATCAACAACTGTTCTCGTGGACAAATAGCTAGACATCCAATTTTCAGACTATTGAATCATGCTTAATGAAGCTAAATCAACTTTCTAATCATCAGGGATTTTACAGAGGGAAAATACTTACAGCACTTTTTGATCCATAGTCTACGATTGCTGTCATCAAATTTAGGGAATTCCCATTTAGGAATATACCCCAATTCAGATTGATTGTTTCGTACATCAAATCTGGGTGATCTGACTTCTGAAACAGCAGGCATGCTTTCATTGAGGAGTTGCATCATTTTTAGAAGCTCATCAAACTTCTGATTAGTTGCTAAATTCTGCTCTTCAACTTTCTTTTCCAGGGCTGCTAATTGTGTTTCCATCCTTGGCGCTTGTCTGGTAACAGGAGGTGCCAGATCTGATTCAACAGTAGTTAAAGGCTCTGATAGATCTCGGAGTATTGCAGCGGTTTCTCTGATACCACTGATAAAGGTGGATTTCCAGCAACAAAAAATTATATAATTATTATGAAGTTAAAGAGAAACAAAAGAGGAAAGAGACCAGAAAAGAAGAGAGAAAAAACAGAGACATAGATGGGAGAAAGGTAAGAAGTTTTAATTCATTTCTTATATCGAGCATTACAATTCCTATCCTGTTTATATTCAAACCGACCGTTAGGGAGGTTTGCTTACTGTCACTTGGCTGAAATCAATTTTTTCGAAGTCCAAAAAACATGGAGCATGTCTATAACATGTCTCGTTAAATCTTTTTTATCCTAATTCTCTCTACTTTTGTCTCCTTAGATCTCTCTAGTTTTAAATATCACCGATCATATTATAATTCGATGATCAACTAAGATTAATAAAAATAATAGTTTTTTTTAACTATGCAATTTAACGGTCGATTCCCCACCGTTGTGTGGTTTTACGACTAGTATAGCTCAGACCTCAAGCCAGCTCATGTGCAATGATGCACGACCACTAATAACAATATCCTCGTATACTTTGTAAAAGCAAACAAAAAGGATAAAGTATTTCTAACAAACTTCCCTGCCAAAAAGCTTCGACTAAATTCATTATTAAAATGCTCTTGTATCACAGTATCCCAGCACAAATGCATTAAGGGTGCATTCGCAGTCTTTCAGCGTGCAACGATCAGTTTTGGGGTCGGACGCCAGAACGTGGCCCACCACGCTCTCGTCCACGCTTTGCCAAAACTGGAAATTATACCTTTTGCATTGAACACGTCCGATGCAAGGTAATTAATAAGTCTGTTCTCACTTAGATTTAAGAGTAAACATAGCTTAGTTGTTAAGTGCACATGGCTTGTTGGAGAGAGACCAAAGATCAAGTCCCACCTTCAATCGAATTTTTAGTTATTTGTTGTACACTGCATTATTAATGCTTAATGCCTAATGTAGACTATTTGTTAATGCTTAATGTCATTTTTCATTTTTTTTAAATGGTAAAACACATTCGCTAAGTAGATTTAACGGTCCAGTTAAAAATCAGTACATAAATTAATTCAAAACAATTAATTTAACAATTAAATACATCGCTCAAATACCCCACTCAAATACCCTGTTCGTAGCTAAAAACACATTCCCGCTCGCTACAATACCACGCTCACATTCGCCGCTCAAATGCCACGCTCAAATACCCCGTTTCCGTTGATTAAAAACGCACCCTAAACGGTTAAAGTGCTTTAGTTTTTGCTACAGTATTGCAGCTCATTTTGCATTTGCTTTTAACAATATATTAAAGAAGGTAAAGTTCAAACTGTTGTGTATTTGTGTTTTCGACTTGGACATAAGAGAGTGAAGTTTTTTTTTTTTTGGATATTTGGATGATGTCAAATTGAAGACATAAGAACAACATTAAACCATGAATGTGTAGCTAATAACAAATAAGCCTGCCTTAAGAGGTCCAGCCTAAAAATTCTTGTTACTGTTTTGAATTTTATTTTCTGACAGACTATGATGCACGTTTTTATTAATAGAAGCAACCGAGTCAACACTAGTTGATTTGAATTCTACAAAGTTATGAGTGAGGTTTTAAGCGTTAAGGACATATAACAAACACTCCCTTTTGGTTTGCACATTTTTTTTCCTTTTTTATAATAAATTTGGTGCGTGTCCCACACCGTCAATCTTTTGTTATTATTTCACTATATGTATATTTTCACATGACGTAATTGTTTGTGTAAAGATTTGAGGATTGTTAGGCAAACAACGTTAGATTTCACAAAATAAATGTATATGCTTAATTTGTTTAATCCATAGTCACTTGCTTCTTCCCTCGTATTCTTTGTTTTTTTTCCAATTTTTTTCATACTTCTACTTATTCTTGACATTTTACTCTTTATCCTAACTCCGTTGACTTTTAATCCATTTTTTTTCATTCTTCCACTTATATTGAGCACTTATTCTTCACATTTTACTCATTATCCTAACTCAGTTGACTATTAATCCATACTCACTTGCTTCTTCCTTCGTATTCTTCGATTTTTTTCCATCCTTCCATCATTTCCGTATGATGCATTATATGGTATAACACAGAAAATTACAGTCATTTATGTAGTTTAGAATTCATAGTTTTCACTTAAATTGAGCACTTATACTACACATATTACTCTTTACCCTGACTCAGTTGACTTGGTTTAAAAGAAAAACTTAGTTTAAAAGAAAAACATCAGATGGTTCTGATCGTACTTTTCGATCAATAGAGATCGACACTAATAATCAATGATATACTATTTTACATGTTCAATTGTCGAAAAGACATATTGCTTTATGATAAAAAAAAGGATGAAAAAAGGTATAACATAATCTCACTACGAAACAAATGATATATAGTATTAGATAATTTTTTGTTCCGTGCCCGCCCCATACCAGCACGGGTACCCATTAAACGGATTTTAAAAAAGTTGCAGGTGTTTGTGGGTATCAGCGGGCATTCATGATATTTTATTCAATTTATTTTTAACCGGCTACTAAAATTGCTTAAAATACATTTGGTAAAAAAAAACACTACACCATAGATGGCCTACCGCAACGATAATCTAAGGTGTTGCCAGCTAAAATGTTGTCACAGCTATGCTAATTTTTGTCTATTAAAACGCACGCTTCAATGTGTGAGCATACATATAAATCATGTGTTACTGTAGCTACGCGAATAAAGTTACTAATACACATCAACATGATCCAACGGTCTACGTTACTAATCCGCATTATTCTGATTTTCTTTCACCACCTCAGCTTCTTTGCCCCAAATTTTCATTTTACAGCTGCAACATAATTCACACTATTTTATTTTCACTTGAGAAAAAATACAGCCGACTTCCACATTAATGGCCAATCGAAAACTAGGGCTTTGCCCTCTTCAACAAATCGTGATTTCAGCTTCTTTAATTCAAGATGATCCTCCGATTACTTCGAATTACAACCGCTCCTCTCATCATCGATTTCTCAAATGCTACTGGTGCTCTGATAATCTTCGATCTTGGTCTTGTTGAGATGAAATCGATCTCTGAAATCAGTACGTGATTTTGCCCCTTTTTACTTTTGATTATTGCTTTGTTATTTGATTTCAATCCCACCTTTGACTATGATGAATTCGTGTGAATTTATAGGGTTTCAAATCCTTAGATAATTTCTGATTTCAACATTACATTTGGTTGTGATTTGCAGCTCCCATTTTGCCGAGTATGAAATATCCAAACTTTTTGGAATTAAATTTCGTGATGAATGACTCGACTGAAATTAGATTTTATGGAATTAAATTTCTAGAATTAGATTTGTGGCTCCGATTTGGTTGTGAGTTAGTCCCTTTAGTTGCGATGTTGTAACCTGATATGTGATTTTTTGATATATATTGTAACCTGATATGTTGGCCTTCAGTTGCTAGAAGATGGTTGTCAAAGGCAATTCCTCGAAGAAAATGTTAGAGAAGTGAGAGGATGATTATGCTAAATTTTTGTTCTTGCACCATGGAGTTGTGTTGATAGAGATAGAAGGTTGTTAAAGAACAAAATGGGGTTAGTTCGTTGCGCAGTTTGAGCAATTCTGATTGGACCTCGACTGAAACTAGCCATGAATCAGTAAAAGGTGATTATATTTTTCTAGTGCTTATAGGTTATTAGATTATTTGTCATTCACTAAGTCTGTTGTAATCCCTACATCATGTTGTTTTCAGGAGACCAGAATTCATCTCAGTATGTTATGCAATTTAACAAAATTATAGTATTGTGACATAATACAATTTATAATGCAGTTCAGTGATCATATGTATTGTTTCAGGTAGTAGTTGTGAAGAGGAGACTTGTTACAGAAATGGAAGTTCGAAATAAAAAACGTCGTTTGAAATCAGATGAATCGGGCGGTGCTGTGGGGCCCCGGACTGTGGGTCCCCGGACCTCCACCGGCGCTGTGCCCGGACCCGCTTCTCGGCTCGCCTTTCGGCTCGGCATATATTTGTCAGTGTTAGTGTATTTTAAATTGAAACTGCATATGTAATGAGTGAACCGAGTGATGTAGTGAGGAATATCTGTGAATGTGAATAATCAGTGTTGTGGTAAATCATTGAGTTCTAAATAGTTGTAGTCAGAAATTTGTACTATTTTAGTTGTAGAAATAAAATATTTTATTTAATAAAACACTATTTGAGTTCAAATTCTATGCATTAGTATTCTATTAAATAAATATTTAGTCCTGTTACAGCTGAAAAGTGTTGCCATTAGATGGTAAAAGTGTTACTATAGATAATGTGGGGCCCACTTTTAAGTAAAATTTGCTTTTGTGGCAACACCACCAAAATGTCATCATTGGGTCGCAAAGATGTCGCCTTTGACTATGAGGCAATGCGGCAAAATGCAACACCGAGAAAGTGTTGCCACATATCATTTTTTGCCTATAGCAACATTTTTTGGTACTTCCTGCATCACTTCTCTGGTGTTGCAGTATGCGTTTTATGGCATAGTGAAATTAGACCAGGCATGAAATTTGGCAATGCGTTGCTTAAATTTTGGCAACTTATTGATATAAACCAGTAACGAGAAGTGAAGCAAGAATTAAAGCACGATGTGTTGCGTTTGATGAAGAGAGGAGAAGGTTTGGAGGGAAAAAAGACACATTGCTTGCTGGATTGGAACTTCAAACAATAATGAGAATTTCGATAAATTACTAACTAGGTATATTATATATATAGGGTTTTAATTAGAAGCATGCATGGTTATTACAAATATCGATAGTCGTTTATAAATTATTCAATAAAAGCATGCACACAGATACCCAATAGTCAATAGCAATGATTTTTGCATTGGCAATAAATCACACACAATACGGGCGTGGGTACCCATGGACACAGATATCTTACTATCTATACTCGCCCCATTAATTAACGAATATTAAAAAAACCATATATTTTATCCACGAGTACCCACTTAAATATCTGATTCATGCCCATGACGGATTTTATCCATGGGTGTTGACGGTCAAAAGTTGGCCTAGTGACAATCACTCCTAAATCGTGTATGAATCACACACGGACAATCACAAAGTAGATAAAAACAGGTAAAACACAAAGTTTTTTTTAGTGGTTCGGCTAAAGATGGTGCCTACGTCCACTTTATATATATTGATTTGTTCTTTATTACAAGTACAACTTATTTTCTTTTTTGAAGAAAAGTGGGAGATGAGAAATATAAACACAAAATCCTTGTGTTTGAGTGGTTTGAGAGTTGGCTATTTTTGGAGTTAGTTGTGAGTCCTTTTCAAAAAATCTAGAATGCCCAAATAAACATGCCTTTTTACTTTGGGGAAGAAGTTATTTATAGATGAAGAAGTGGGCTGAGAAAGATGCCATGTAGCATGCCTCTTTTGTGGAGCTTGGATATGTGGAGCTGGATCTGGTAGAGCGATTGCGGTAGTGGGACCCACTCTACTACTGAGCAATAATATCTTCGAAAATTGTGGCTTGCATGGCACTCAAGACATGGTGTATCAAAAGTAAAGCTTTGACTGAGAGTGTTGACCACTTTTAATGCCTTGAGAATCAGGCTAAGCAATGAATGACTCATCTAGATATTTCCACGTAGTTTTGAGGATATCTGATCGATCCGAACTTTAACGAGACGATTGAATCGGTCGTTCAATAGAGCTATTACGTTGGTATAAGATATGTCATTGCTTAAGGGAGACTGGCTTGGGACAAATCACGCTTGGACTTTCTGGAATAGAGACTGGCCGTCGGGATCAGTCAGTACTGAATGGTGAGCCCAAGATTTTGGGCTTCGATCCGTTGAATCGTGATAGCTATTTTCAAAAAGTTGGTCAGCGCTTTGCCCCCGAGAATACATCTTCCTTGGTAGAGAGAAGTGTGCTCTTGATGTAGTATCAGAGCTCAATGTGCTAGTAGAAATAGTTGTCAAACCATATTAAGGCCGGAAATTCGACGATCCGATTGTTATATTAAGGCCATAAGTCCAACGATCGGTATAGATCTTATTAAGGCCGAAAAACCAACGATCATTTGGGACCGTATTAAGGCCGATAGTAGGTGAATGTTGGAGGAAAGATCGATCCCCATGAGTTGATGCGAGGTGGCGAGTATCAACTATACTCGGCTGATTGAGGTTTAACCATACCCGGCCATGGAGTTGGTTAGGTATAGTGGCAGGTATCGACCGTGGTTTAGAAACCTGACCATACTAGGATTGGAGAGCGTCAATTGTTCTTAGCTTATCCTGGAGAGACGATATAGTCAGCTATTTCAGGGTTTCTGTATCGATAGTTTTTACTTGCCACATTCTGACGAGGTTGGATAAGGCTCGGTGAGTGGCAATCACACTTAGCTTAAGATAGTGGCAAGTACCAGTTATACTCGGCTTATAGGGGTGGCGAGCGGAAATCACACTCGACTTCGGTAACCATCAATCGTACTCGGCTAGTGGAGTAGGTCAGATATGGTGGCGAGTATCAAACATACTCGGCTTATGGAATGTTAACCAAACTCGGCTTAGGGAGTTGGTTTGATATGGTGGCAGACATTGATCGTAGTTCAAAAATGGTGGCTAGCGCTAACCATATTGGGATTTGGTGAGCGTCTACTATGCTCGGCTTTGGTTTGTTCAAACATACTGTGTGTTCGAAAGAAAAATTTATTGTTTCTACAGAAAAATGAATTATAAAAAAGCGACAGTTGAATCCAGAGCATGCCTAGGAGCTATCCCCATTCGTGTGTACTTCAACATCACTCATTATTGAACAAAGGAAAAACAGAAGTACAAACAAGTCTTATTAATTAATTATGATGTCGCGATTGCTTGGCTCAGGGTCCTTTCCGTTTCTAGGAGCCCGGGGAACGGCCTGAGGAGCTTGGGCAGAAGATTGTGGCGGCAAGGCCTGTGTTGTTACTCGGGTAGTTCTCCGCGCCTAACCTTTTCCACGATGAGTCACGTACGTACTTGCATTCATTAGTGGCATGACCAACCATGTTGTGGTACATGCAGCGCTTTCCAGATTCGAGTTCTTTTTGGGTAGGTTCTCTTCAAGGAGGTTTTGGGAAGTGCAGAGTCCCTCATATGTCAAGGTAGATGTCAAGTAAGGAGGAGTTGAGCTCAGTGTATCGATCGTACTTGTCTTCTCTTCGAGACCGTATGTTCTGATCGTCCTTTTTTGAGGCTTTTCCTTTACCTTTGTTCTGGCCATCGGTGTTGGGAGGACCTCCGTCTTTGGGAACAAGCACCTCAAGGTACTCCATCTCAATGCTAGCGTCATCTTGTCAGAAGAACCTCTTGGCCTCAGCATAGAAATCTTCGATATCCTTGGGAGGGTCTGTAATAACCCGGAAATCGGGGCCAGTTTAAAATTTTTATTTTGGCAATTTTAGCGAATTTTGATTATTTAAAATGAATTATTTTAAATAATAACGAAGAGAAATTTATTTTGAATAGAATTCGAACGAATATATTTATATACGTCGTCGTTAGAATATAAATAATTATATATAATTATAAAAGGAATTGAAAATGGCGCGGTAGTTCGATAATTCAATTTCAAACTTCAAATGAATGTACCGGGTGCAAAATAAACTGGATTTTAGTGAAACCAAAAATAATAGGATCTAAGTGATGATATCTTTCCAACGAATCCGAAAAATCGAAATTTCATAGTGGGGATCAAAAGATATGTCCAGTTGAAAATTCTAAATAGTCGCTATAGAATTCAAGCCCTTAAAAATGAAAATTTTGCAAACGACCTCGGATTTCGACGAAACCACTTTTCTTGGATCCATGATGTCAAATTATTGTTGGATCTCAAATTTCATAATTTTTCGAATCAATATGTGAGCGTGGCATAGGAAAACGCGTTTGACCAGTTTCAGTTGATTTTAATCGACTGGAAAATGGCCATTTTTCAAACGGTCTCGGAATTCGACGAAACTAGTTTTGTTAGGACCGTATCGTTAACACGAAGGTAGAAAATATTTTTCGGGAATTTTTCTTGTTAGTATGTGGCCCCGGTAAATTGAAATATGCATTCAAATTCGATATATAGAGTTGTATGTTGATTTTGATGAAAACCGATCAAAATGATCGAATCAGCTTACGATACGTATCCCATTGTGTTCGGAATGGGGGTAATTAGCTATGGACGACATGCGGTGGGTCTCGTTTAGAGGTCGAAATTAAAATTTACCTTTTCGAAATTAAAAGAATAATTAATTATATATTATATATATATTAACCTGACCCTATTCTTCCACAACTCGTCGTTCTAAACCTAGCCCCCAAATCCAAAACCATCGCTCCCCCATTACCCGCGCCTGCGCCTCTGTTGGACCTCGCCCAGCCGCCACCGCCAGTCGGAGACCCCCCCTCTTCTTCTTCCTCCGCCTCACGCAGCCTCGAAGACTGCCTCCTCTTCTGCTGTTAACCGACGCGCCGCCACCAGAACGGAGCAGCATCGCCCCCATCGACGTCAGCACCCACTGTCGGCCTCGCCCTCCGCCTGCGCCACCTCAGCGCGCCCCCGACCCCAACCAACCTTTAACAGTAAGCGTTTTTTTTTTTTTTTTTTTTTTGCATTTATTTATTTTCAGTGTTTAAAATTCTATAAAAACCCGATTTTTATTTATACAAAAGAGTAATGATTTTTATAGTATGAATGGTAGTATAAAAATAAGATTTTCGACGCTATAAAGGTTGGATTTTTTTATATATAATATCATAGTATAAAAATGTTATTTTTATAAATATAGTTGTCGTATAAGAGTATGATTTTATCTTAATAAAGTTAAGACTTTTATTTGCAAAAGAAGTGATTTTGAAACCCAAAAAGAAGTGATTTTTAAACCATAAAGAAGTTAGATTTTGAAAACCATAAAAAGGTTAGATTTTTGAAAATATAAGATATGATAGGAAATGAATTTTCTTCTTAGCATAAAAAGTAAGGAAGATTTGTTATTATCAAAGTAAAGATTTTTATTGTTGAAAAGATTAGATTTTTATAGTTTAAAAGACGAGATTTTTAAACATGAAAAGGCGATATTTTTATATTATAGAAAGAATAAAAATATGATTTTTATATACTGAATAGTAAAGTAAAAATTCGATTTTTATATATTGAATAGCAAAGTAAAAATTCAATTTTTATATATTGATTAGCAAAGTAAAAATTCGATTTTTATATATCGAATAGCGAAGTAAAAATGTGATTTTTACATATGTAGAGAATACGGGCAAAGAAAGTGATGAAAGAAGAAACGGCGGAGATTTCCTACCTAAGAAGAGTCGTGGCGTTTGATTTAGCTATTCGGTGAGAATCTCTCACTTTTAAATTTATTTCTAGTTGAAATATATACTAGGATGCAAACGGTGTTTAGTAGCACCCGACACCCGTCGTCCACAGACCATGGACGACTTGTATGCTTGTTTGTTTGATTTTGATGTGTAGTTGATTGTGTGATGTGATGTGAAATGAAATAAAATATTTATATAGTTAAAAATATTTTATAGTTAAAAATGGAATTTTTAACATATATATGAAAGGAAATAAAAGTAAACAAATCGGATGATTTGTTTATATACACACATTTGACTAATATTGATTGGGACGATAAATTTTACACATCGCCCAACTGCACAAATAAAATCTGTGTTTGATTGTTTGAAACCCCACACGGGTATTGGGATGATATTTGACGTATACTAATCCCGATTTTTTAGTTGTATGTCGATTGATTGATTGACAGACTGTTATGAGCGTTAAATATTTATATTCGATGCTTATACAGTGTAGAATGCACTTTGGATGATGGTCGATTATTCATCGTTGTTATTGTATACATGTGTTGTAGAAAATCCGTATAATTAACATTATATGGTAATTGATTGGGCTTCATTCAATATTTGAAATAGAAATATTTGAATGGAAATATTTGAAAAAGAAATATTTGAATAGAAATATTTGAAAAAGAAATATTTGAAATAGAATATTTGAAAATAGAAATATATGAAGCCGTGTTGATTATTGACGCCATTTTGACGTGAACGATATTTATATCGATTTAATTCATTTTATAATGAATATCGATTTTATTCATTTTATAATGAATATCGGAAGTGATTTCAAAATCTGATATTTTGAAAAGAATTGAAATTCAAACTGAATTTGAATTGAATTTAATAGAAAACGAATTCGAATTGAATTGAATAGAAAACGAATTCGAATTGAATTGAATAGAAAACAAATTCGAATTGAATTGAATAGAAAACAAATTCGAATTGAATTGAATAAAAAACGAATTTGAATTGAATTTAATAGAAAACGAATTTGAATTGAATTTAATAGAAAACGAATTCGAATTGAATTTAATAGAAAACAAATTCGAATTGAATTGAATAGAAAACGAAGTCGAATTGAATTGAATAGAAAACGAATTCGAATTGAATTGAATAGAAAACGAATTCGAATTGAATTGAATAGAAAACGAATTCGAATTGAATTGAATAGAAAACGAATTCGAAATGAGTTGAAAATGAAAACGAATTCGAATTGAATTGAATAGAAAACGAATTTGAATTGAATAGAAAATGAAAACGAATTTGAATTGAATTTAATAGAAAACGAATTCGAATTGAATAGAAAACGAATTCGAATTGAATTTAATAGAAAACGAATTCGAATTGAATTTAATAGAAAACGAATTCGAATTGAATTTAATAGAAAACGAATTCGAATTGAATTGAATAGAAAACGAATTCGAATTGAATTGAATAGAAAACGAATTCGAATTGAATTGAATAGAAAACGAATTCGAATTGAATTGAATTGAATAGAAAACGAATTCGAATTGAATTGAATAGAAAACGAATTCGAATTGAATTTAATAGAAAACGAATTCGAATTGAATTTAATAGAAAACGAATTCGAATTGAATTGAATAAAAAACGAATTCGAATTGAATTGAATAGAAAACGAATTCGAATTGAATTGAATAGAAAACGAATTCGAATTGAATTGAATAGAAAACGAATTTGAATTGAATTTAATAGAAACCGAATTCGAATTAAATTTAATAGAAAACAAATTCGAATTGAATTGAATAGAAAATGAATTCGAATTGAATTGAATAGGAAACGAATTCGAATTGAATTGAATAGAAAACGAATTCGGATTGAATTGAATAGAAAACGAATTCGAATTGTATTGAATAGAAAACAAATTTGAATTGAATTTAATAGAAAACGAATTTGAATTGACTTGAATAGAAAACGAATTCGAATTGAATTGAATAGAAAACGAATTCGAATTGAATTGAATTGAAAACGAATTTGAGTTGAATCGAATAGAAAACAAATCTGAATTGAATTGAATTCAATTGAAAACGAATTGAAATAGAATTGAAATCGATTTGAATTGAAATCAAATAGAAGTGAATGTAAAAAGAATTTATAAGGGAAAATTCAATTTTGATTTGAATTTGAAATAAAGGTTGAAATTGTTTTTGAAACAAATTTGAGATGATTTATAAAATTCGTTTTAAAAAGGAAATCGACGAAATATATATATATATATAATATATATATATATATTATATATAATGGCCTGAATAGAACGCGCCGCGCCGCGGTAGTTCGTGAATTTCGGCCATTGACTTCGAACGGACATTACGGGAGATCCGACCGTCGGATTCTCCTAAAACCGGAAGGGTTGGGTTCGTATCGAAAAGAGCTTTCTAAGAATATTAGAAATTTGAAATCTAACGGTTGGATTTGGAATTATGTCCAAATCAAATTTGGAAAAGGTCGCTATAAGTGCAGTTCTATGGCCGTTGATGGAAATCACTGTACAGGCCTTGATAAAATTATTAAAAATAATAATAATTTGTGTAAAATCATAAGAAATGATTTGTGAAGAATTGGGATGAAAAACTCCATATTTGAAAGGATAAAAATAGATTTTTATCAAAATGAACTAGTTTTGAACTAGAATAATAATTTATTTATTTTTAAAATAAATAAAGTGGATTTGAAATGGTTTTGAAAATAACCAGGATTTCCAATATATAGATTGGAAATGGATTTGAATCGAAATTGTTTTCGGAATATTTCGATGTGGGATTTTGTGATTATACAGGTATTGTTATGGGAAATTTGAAAGATATATTTATATCGTTATTTCCAATACGATATTTGTTGGTCGTAGAATTTGATACTGAATATAAGCCGATATATTTTCTATTCAGAGCTTTGTATTTAATATCAAATGGGATTTTGGGTTTGTCATGAATGGCGTCTTCATTAACGCTGTTCTTAAACCCAGTTGAGGAAAAGATTAAATCTTTTTATTTAGATTTAATGAAGTGCACCAATTAAATAATATTTAATTGGAATTGAATTGGTATTGATTTTTGGGTTTATCGTGAACAGTGTTTTAAATAACACTTGTTCTTTAACCCGATAATTAATAGAATGTGATTTTGGGTTGTCGTGAACGGTATCTTCAATAATACTGTTCTTAGATACGAAGGAGTTAAGAAAATCAGAAACTAACTGGAGATTAGTTAAGTTGAATGGTTTCTGGGGTATTGATCTGATGTTGGTTTCGGCCTTTGGGGTCAATACTTAGGGAATTGCTCACTTGCTAATTTATGGTTGGGGTCTGATTGAAATGTAATGTGATTTTGGGTTTATAGTGAACCGTGTTTTAAATGACACCGATTCTTTAACCCAGTTAAAGATTAAAACTAAGTGGAGTTTTAATGAATCTTTAATTAGATTGAAAAGATCGAGAATGGAGTATCACCAGTTTTGCTCCAAAGCGATAGTTAAATCTTTAATTAGATTTGGACGTGGAATGGTAATTAATTTTACCGATAACACCGTGATATTAGATATGGAGTATTACCAGTTTTGCTTCATGGGATGAATAGGTTGGGATTGTGAAATAAAATAAATAATTACTTCGGTGTGGTTCGCTAATCCCGACTAGTTTGGAAAACCATAATTTGGTTAGAAATGATATCCAAAGGAAGATTAAAGAATAAATTTTAAAGAATTTATCTTTGATAAAATTAATGGGAACCTTTCCCTAAGAACGTGAAATTTAGAAACTAACTGTAGGTTAGCTAAGAAGGAAGGTTTCCTGGGTATTGATCTTATGTTGGTTTCGGCCTTCGGGGTTAATATTTGGGGAATTGTTCTCTTGCTAATTTACGGTTAGTGACTGATGAATTGGAATGAGGCGTATGTTGTGATTGTGTAACATTTGTTTACTATATACGCGGGTTGTTCGGAAAGGCCGGGTTTATACCCATTCTGAATAACCGATTCGACGAAAAGTCGAAGATGATGACGGTGGTCGAAGACCGAAAGTCTTCACATCATTTGGGTGATTACTGATGATCTTGATTGGGCTGTACAACCAAGATGAGGGAATCAGTTGGTGGTCGTCCAGACGTACTTGGAGATCGACGGATATGCGAGGAAAGTGCCTCCAGTTTCGTTCAGACCTAGAACGGACTTGTAAATGGATGGTGTGTCTGACATTGTATTCCTTTATATTGTATTCGTTGATCTCTGCTAAATATATATCTGTCTGGCGGCGGGGAATTTATTCTCTTGCTTAACGCCCTTCTCTGAGACATACGAGCTCAGAGGTTATATATTGGCAGAAATCAGTGGTACGATATGGATTGATAGTGTGGCATGCTGAGATGCAGTGATCCAGACTTTTGTTGAAAAGCAAAGTTTGGTGGATGATGATCAAAGCGCAGCTTTAATATAGCATGGCTTTGTGTATAGCGTTGATTCGCGAGCCTCACACTTCGGTATGTTGGTAAACTGATGGTTTGGTCAGTATGCTTTTTAGTGGATGGGCACCTTAGTGGTGTCGTGGATTCGGTCGACCGAGATGAGCTTAGTGCTCAGGGATATATAGAGTAAGTGGTGTTTTCTCTTGCTGGGACGTAAGCCGCGGTGATACTCTGGTCCCAAAAGTGCGGATGTGCAGACGGTGTTTCTCTTGTTGGGACGTAAGCCGTGGGGAATTGCATTACGCGATCGATCTTTCGAATCAGGAGCCACCATGACGGAAATCCAATTTCCAATACGCAATATTGCGGTTTTATTTGTAGAGCCAAGTATGGCGACATGATAGATGGTACCCATGCCGCCTAGGATTGATATTTATGATTGAAATTGTTTTGACGCTATGCACTTATAGTAGTATCAAATGATTTGTTTTAAACGTACTAAGCATGTTTGGCTATTATAAGGGAAAATCCTATCCCCCGGCTTGCGTTGCATTGTGTGATAGGACCTGGGTCTTATAATAGCTTCATTTTTCCAAAAAGCATTGCACTGTTTTGTTATATGCACTGGTATTCTTGGGAGGAAACCCGTTCCGTGTTATACGGCGTGGTCCCTTGATTTACCTAACTTTAAAATAAAGATAAATAACTGTTTTAGTTCTCACACCAGTCCCATGACTGACCTGGAGTTTACTGTTTTGACCTAAACTCTGGGTGCCCTTATTTTCGACATGGGCAGCTAGTAGTTTTGGTTTTGCAGATTTATATTCACAGGATCCTAGTATATAGCTGGAACAATACTCGGAAAGCTTTGTATCCGTGTATTACTTCTAGTTGTGTATTGTATTATTTTCCGCTGTGATGTATTTAAATGTAATTTAAATCTCTGATATTTCTGTGTAATATTCATTTATACTCTGTATATTCTTGTATTCTGATGGAATTGTTGTAATAACAATGAAATGTTCTTCCGTTTGCGTTCTGATTTGTCTTGTCCTCACAGTAATTTGTTCTTTCTCATCTCTTCGGAGACCGGGGAAGTTCGGGTCGCTTCAGTTGGTATCAGAGCTTTGGTTTACAAAGCTCAGAGAACAAGACACATTAGAACCGTATGAAAGAATTCATCAGAATTGGATTAGTAATATCCAACGAGAATGACTCGTTAGAGATGGGATCACTAGTATCCTAGAACGAGTGTGAAGAGTATATTTTTGAAAATGAAAACTAATTTTGTTTTGAAAATTTAAATCAACTATTCGTATTTGATTAGTTATTATGTTTGAATTTGGACAGTCCAGTATATATAGACTTTGCGTATACGTCTGATCCACGTGTATTTGAAGTTTTAATATACTGGATAGATATAAAATCACACTCTAGTCGCCCGGAGACGATTCTGATGATAGTCTAGACAACATCAGAATTGGTATTCGAGTTTCGAAAGCGAGATTTCTATATATTTCCATTTGACTGGTGTGAGAACCAAAATTAGATAAGGCTTGTTGTTGTGATTTTGCATCAAAAATCTGATTTTTTGACTATATATCAAAGTTATGAATTTGAAAATCTAATCAACTAATTGATTGATGGTTGTGTTGTTTGATTACTGTTTTGATTAGTTCAAATTTTAACCATATAGCCAATTTGATCAAATAGTGAGTTGTATTGGAAATTTGGTCGCATTTGCTTGCATATACATGTACTTTCATTGAACAGGTCATAGCAAGGAGGCTAGAGCAGAGAAATAAAATTGTTTGCCCGACAAATAGGTACATGTTTATCATAATTTACTATTTTGTTTGGGTGATGATGATTTTATGAGCCGCTTGGCTTTTTCTTTTTGAGATCAGAAGGCCTGTATGGCAATTTCGGGATTTTCCCGTGCTCCCGGTGCAGGGGAGGTTATGGCGAAATTTTTCGAAAATGTAGGGCGTTAGCCAAATTTTTGAAAAATTTGAAAAGTTCTTAGAAACTGAAAAGTTGAAGAACTTAAGCCGTAATCAAAACAATGAAAGTTGAGTTGGTATTTAAAACAACTTTCGGCTTTATTCCTTTTCGGGGACGAAAAGTTTTAAGTGGGGGAGATGTCTCTGCTTAAAGAGATCCTAAACTTTGATATGTTCTGAACACCTACAATGGCGGCCATGAGCACCATCGATGGCTCGGGTCGATCGACTAATGCTACGGGAACGATGAATCTTTCGAGGAAGGATGGAGGGTATCGCCAGGTCGCTGCTTGATGGAGGTAAGGAATATGACACTCTTTGTTCAAGAGATGTGAACTCTGAACTACTCGACGAATCGAGTGACTAACATATTCCAGCAACTGATTGACTCAGTTGTTAGCTACCAGAACCACATGCCAGCTATATCAGTAAGGAAGAGAGGGGAGTGCTTGGCCATGACGTTGATCGACTACTTCCATATGGCGCATGTATCGCATGAGATGAATGGTCGGGTATGTCCGGTCATTGTAGGGCTATATGGCTGGAAACTTGAAGTTCGGAGGATTTTGGGAGTTTCTGATTTCCCTAGTGAATGGGCAGAGGTGGATATCATCTATATCCTGCTGAGAAGAGGATCCCCGGGTGAAGCGTCCGATGATGGTCGCAAGCTGGCTTCCATCTCCGAGGAGTCGCTGCCATGAATCCATCTCTGCATTGGTGAGAATCCCTGTATTGGGATCCGCCGAAAGCATGCTTGGAAGGGGAATGATTGGTTGTGTTTATCCTCTGAGAGTTGAGTGAAGGAGAGGGTGAGGGTGTATCCTAGCACCAAGACATGGTTCAGTCGCTGCTAGAGTCGCCCGCTCGGTATTGGACCGAACCATACCTTTGCTGGTAGGGTTGGTCCAAGTTTGGTTAGCATTGGACTGATCCAGCATAGCATGTGATGTTCGAGGCTCTATAGCGCCCCCCCCCCTAGGATAATATTATGATGATCTTCAGCAGCATTTCCCACCGACCTACCTTGAACTGGCCTGGTAGAGTGGCCTTGCTGGTTCGAAGGGTTAGTGCCCCCAGCTTGGTTTGGGTCAACGAGATGGGAAGGCTATGGGAGGGGTTGCATAGGACGAGTCTGCAGTAAGATGCTGGGTTGTAATGGAAATGACAACGTTCCTGGTTCTGGTTGACCCAGCGGTTGTTTGATGGGTCTAGGAAATTGAGTTGATTCCTGGACCAGAGGCAAAATGGTTGGATGAACTAGATCTTAATCGTCTCCCACCTGAGAATCTGCTGCTGTTGTAGCATGTGGGGCTGCCGGGAGTGGCAACCCAAGTATCGGCTGATCGCGAAGTGAAGTTGAGCCAAGAGGAAGCAAATGTGTGGTCCAATCTAGGTCTTGGATTTCTACAGGCCGAAGATCAGTTGTCGCCCGTCCCGCTCAGTGTAGGAAATGATAAATGTTAGTTTCCTTATCCATCCGAGCGAGAAGGTGGTACAATGCTTCCTGCTGTTGTTTGAGGAGTTCACCCTGAGATGTGGTTTCTAAACTCGACCAAAACTTTGTCCAGTTCATCATAGGTGAGATATCGAGATGTTTCTTCATGAGAGGAGGCTTCCTGACTTGCATCTGCAGCATGTGTGTCATCTTCATCGGTGGGTGTAGGTCGGGAGGATGAAGCATCCTTCTTCCGCTTGATTGCCATCGTTCGGCTTAGAAGTTGTTGAAGGCGGTCGAAGGTCGTAGGTTATGTCTATTGCGCTCCCCCTTCTGGCGTGCCAATGTGTCGATGGTCAAAAGTTAGCCTAGTTAGAGTCAACCCCCAATCGTGCATGAATCACACACGAACAACCACAAGGTAAATAAAAACAGGGAACACACAGGGTTTTTATAGTGGTTCGGCTAGAGATGGTGCCTACATCCACTTTATATATATTGATTTGTTTTTTTATTCCAAGTACAATCTATTTTATTTTAAAAGTGGGAGATGAGAAATATGAACACAAAATCCTTGTGTTTGAGTGGTCTAAGAGTTGGCTATTTTTGGAGTTAGCCGTGAGTCCCTTTCGGAAAATCCAGAATGCCCAAGTCAGCATGCCTTATTACTTTGGGGAAGAAGGTATTTATAGATGAAGAAGTGGGTTG
Organism: Allium sativum; assembly: GCA_030737875.1. Lineage (NCBI taxonomy): Eukaryota > Viridiplantae > Streptophyta > Magnoliopsida > Asparagales > Amaryllidaceae > Allium > Allium sativum. The sequence goes on from CM060913.1 coordinate 45,552,175, forward strand.
AGCTAGGTGCCACATAACATACCTCTTTTACGGAGCTTGGACACGTGGAGCTTGATCCGATGGACGATTGCGGCGGTGAAACCAGGTCTAATCCTGAGCAATAGTATCTTTGAAAATTATGGCTTGCGTGGACTCGAGACGTGGTGTATCAAAAGTAGAGCTTTGGCTCGGAGTGTTGACCACTTTAATGCCTTGAGAATCGGGCTAAGTAATTAATGACTCATCTGGATACTTCCAGGTAGTTCTAGGGATATCTGATCGATCCAAACTTTAAGGAGATGATTGAATCGGTCGTTCAAAAGAGCTATTGCGTTAGGATATGATATGTCATTGCTTAAGGGAGACTGGCTCGGGCCAAATCATGCTGGGGATTTCTGGAATAGAGGCCGGCCGTTGGGATCAGTCGGTACTGAATGGCGAGCCTGTTGATATTAGGCTTCAATCCATTGAATCATGACAGCTTTTGTCAAAAAGTTGGTCCACAATGGGTAACCGCGGGTACATATTTTTTCACTATTCCTAGGTCTGACCCAAGCATTATCGTAAAATAATGTCCTACTCAATTTGATAAACCACTGTGAGAGAGCTCAGATCACCAGAAATTTATATTTTTAACATAAAAACCTTTGAAACCAAAAGCATCTCGTAAGAACATGCCCTACAAAAACATGAGCGGGGTTTTACCCTATGATAACTAAAACACTTTTATTATAACCAAGTGAGATTATAATAATGTCTAAAAATTCATAAATAAAAATAAGAAAATATCCTAAATGCTTGCATACAGATAATTACGTATGGCATTTATTTGAGTTTGGATATGGAATCAACCTAAAGCGGTACTTGTTAGTTAAAATTCATTCCTTTAGGTATATAGGGTGAAAGAAGGCTTAATTAAGCAAAAGGGTCTTTGGAGGAAACAACGAAAAACCAGACTCTTCAAAATTTATCAAATCGACAAAAGGTTCTGTACAAATAATCGAAAGACGGTACAAACAAGGATGCCTTCGGCACAATAAAGAAAATCCCTTTCAGAAATATCAAAGGGCACTTTCTTCGAGAAAATATGTTCCAAATCCAAGTGGAAAAATGTGGACTAAAAGGAAGGATGCCATGGAAGTTAGCCACGAAACCTCAGCCTCATGCCAGACAAAAGGATCACTAGGCCGGCAAACCATTCGTACCAGTACGAGTTGCAATGATAACCTAGGATATTGCATGTGTTTATGCATCTCAGGCCATGCCCAAACCATCTTCCTACACATGTGCATCGGAGATCCAATAGACATCTACCGATTATAGACAAAGGTACCTTCGTAATTAGCTCTAAGGAAAGCCTCCACTGAAGTATATAGACAAGACTTAGCAGGCGGAAGGGGTCAACCTGAGTGCTTATAAATACGAACCAAGGGTCCAGAGTTAGGACAATTAATTTCATTTCGAAATTGTAAATCCAAAATAATGAGTGTAACCCTAATTTTAAAATCAAATTAGGGATTCTTGCAATCTTATTTGGAAATTCTTTAGAAAAAAGGAGAATTGAGGACCTTAACTCATGAAGTTTAATTTTCAGAAAAATGGAGCCCAATTATTTTGACTATTAACTTGTTTTCCTATCGATAGCATATGATTCTAACTTCTTATGTTTATCCGAAACCACGTTGCAAAACACATGGAGAGGAATGATGTAGCAAGGTCCAAAAGTAGTAAACCCTTATTCGAAGGGTATAAGAAGTATTACTGCTAGTGGATCATGTGTAATGTCCCAAAATTTTAGCGATATTATAATTAAATTATTTAATTATTTTGATATATTGGTTTGGTAATTCAAATAGTTTGAATTCAAATAAATTTGAATACTTAAATGAATATAAATAATGGGATAATTATATATTTATTTCCGAAATTATCAGAAATAGTTAAATAGGTAATTATGGGTGAATTGGATAATTTAATGAATTTAATTCAGTCTAGAATTAAATTATTATAACGAATATAATATTTAAACGACAGTGGAACATATTAATTATAATATAAATTATAATCAAGCTCAAACGTTGCTGCAATTCGTAATATTACGATTTGAACTTCAACTGAGTATACAAGACTCGTTATAAGTCGGATTTCTTTGAAACAAGAAATGTTCGAACCTGTTGAGCTATATTTTTCTAAAGAAAGTGAAAAATTAGGATTTTGACTTATAGATTGAAAGTTATGTCCAAACCAAATTTTCAAAAAGTCGTTATAAAATCATTTATGAACCATATCCATAATTCAATTGCAATTAATTATTTATTTAAAATTTGGACGAGATTTTTGAGATATAGTTATAATTTAATTTCTAGAATTTTCCTGTAATTTTTAAATTGGAAAATAAGCAACTTTTTATTTGGAGTATTTTACACCATATATTAGCATTTTGGAGTATCACGAAATAAGTTAACTAGTCTATATTATTATATTTTTGGGATCGTAGCACATTGTTTAGCACGATGGTGTTTTTATTTTTGTCCATTACGGCTCGTACGTGAATCCAAAACTCTATAGATTAAAAAAGTGCTACCTGCGGTCATTCTTATCCTTCTACCAACCTTGACTTCAGATAATTATTATTTTTTCCACATGTATGCTCTACACGTACGAGCAAATTTGGAAGCTATGTTGGTACCCCTGTATTCATGGAGTATATGCATGAGTGATTAAATTATACCGACTTATTCTATATTTTCTCTCGAAATAGATTTCATATTATATTAAACAATTTGAATATGGTATGTTTAACATTCTAGATTTCCGATATATATGAACCAGTAATCAGTTTCTTAAACAACACTTTCATATCATAATAATTCCACCTCACACTAGAAGAATGCTAGCCCATGCTGATAGAAAATAATATGATAATTGATAATCCGATATAATAATCTTCTCGGCAATGAAGTTTAGAACATAACATAATTACATATATATAAAAAGAACCCTTTAGCACAAAATACTGTAACATGCCACACTAACCTATTTATGAATAGCCGACCTACCCTGTATGCAGCGTGTGTACTGTACAATGCTCATGTTTCTAAACGTACACACAAAAGAGATTTGCCAAGAAATATACATGCCTGCTCCTACCCTTTCAAACACTGCACATGCACCTGTCAAGAACAAAACTAACTTTTCTTTTCGTAATTAATCTAGCACCTGCCTATAGCCTAAATTTTGTTCAGCTCGCGTTGCCTACCTTTATATATACTGGCACGCAAGTTGTTTATGTCTTTCACTTCACTTCTTTTGGCTAAAAAACCATCATACCCTGAAGCAACAGGAAACATATGCCATTTCGAAGCTTAAGCATGAAGAATGATATCTCTGCATCAGCTACCTATATAACAAGGTCGTGCAAACGTATGATTTTAAAAAGGGAAACTTCATGGCTAAGAGAAGGAAATATTGTCACCTACGTACCCTAAACACTGTCAACTTCATGGCAAAGGCACGTAGAAATGAGTTTTCAAATGACCAACTGTTTAATCATGCAGATTATATTTTAATAAATAAAAAACTGGAGTTGAGAACAATTGTCGAAGGAACTGCAAACCTAAATCCCTAGCTGCTATGTATTTTCTGATCCCTAGCTAAACTAGTTTTCAATGCCTACGGCCAACCTATCTACACAGTCTATTACTTAATCCCCAAGGATCATCTTCTATAAATAGGCGATCCCTCTTTTCTGTAGTTCTTCTTCTGGAAAACCACAAGTGGAACCTGAAGCTCCAGTTTGTGTTAAATGAAGAGTAACTGCTTAGTTTTTACTTCATAAAAACTAATGGCGTCTTGTATTATATGGATATGGTTAGAAGGACTGAAGAGGAATCATTTTATGAAGTTGAAGTGTTGTTCTAACTGGGAGCATGTATCCTTATTTGAGGGATAATGGGAGGTTCAAACTAATAATGATTTGCGTTTCGTTCCTTATGAAGTTTAGGTGGAGAACGGGTCACATGAAGTGGAGTTATGGCATTGGAAATAAAAGGATCTGGAGGCAGCATTCATTCTGGATCGCTGTTCTTCTAGCGTGATGAGGCATGCTTGAACGTGAAATGAGAAGGGTTGTGTAGGTTTGGGTTCAGTTCATGATAGAATTTTGAGAGTGTATGCGTAGTTTGGGTGAAAATCTATGCATTGAAGGGTCTTACATGGTATGGTGGCCGTGGGTTTTAATTTAGTGAGGAAGCATGGTGAAAGTTGTATGGAAAATTTGTGAATGTGAAGGAGTGATAACGGCGTTGGGTATTATGAAGATGGAGCGGGATGATTTACAGTGCTTGTGGTTTGCTTTTTAACGCAATGGAAAGGGAGAAAATGGTACTCAAATGGTGGCATTGGGAATACATGGAGTTCTGAACGGGGATTAGAAATTGTGGATATTTTGTGTAAGACAATGGAGTGTGGGGGGGAAGTTTCGAATTTTCAAATAAAAATAAATCGAAAGGGTGGGTTCAAAGTTTTACTGGAGAGGAGTTGCAAAGGTAGTACCTTGGGGAAGAAAGTTGCAAACGAACGTGGGTTTGTTATTGGGTAATGGGCTGAAGTACTTTAGCCCAAAAAGAAAAGAAAAATATAAGAAGAAGGCCCAAGAAGGGAGAGGACGTGAATCAATAAGGAAGAACGGGACCGAAGCTTAACTGAAAGGAAGGAAACGTGTATTTGGGTCGGTATGGGTGATGCAGGCCAAAGTAGAAAGTGCGTGAGTTATATATTAATTAATATAAGTTAATTTTAAATTTAATAACTCATAATTTTAAAATGCTTAACTCTCCCGTACTTTATCCAAATCTAATAAATTTGGCACCGTTGGAACCATATCAACGCGGGCTACACAATGAAGTTGGTTCAGAACCATTTGGAGGTCATTACAATTTTAGGTGAATTGAAACACCAGATTTAATATACCGAACGTGAATCATTATTCAATGATTAACGATCAAGGTGAGTAAACTCACTAATTCTACCCAGATTTATAATTTTATAAACGTCGTTTATTATTGATAAAATGATTGAATGTTGTGTGTGATGGTTGTTAGGATGATTTTCTAATAGATTAGTTAAAATTATAGATACCGTTAGATATATAAACCGTTGCTTAAATATTGATTCTAATATTTCATATTGATATGAAATAAATGTTATTCCTGTTAATTAAAATCTGTGGATGCAGGAAAACAGGTTGGAGGAATCCAATTGGATTCCTTAACAATTATATTGTTGTTTTTCATATATTGCATTATATGATGTGATAAATAATCTGTGATTGATTATTATGTGATTGGGGTGTTTTGAATAACATTTGACCCTGAAATAATCAGAATTTAGATACCGTAAATTTTATTGGAAAAGAATTCGAGATTTGAAAAGAGAAAAATCTATTTTTAAATAGAAGTTAAATTTCGAATAACTAGAATATAATAACTTGTTTTAATTGCATACAACAAGAAGTTTGATTTTTAAATGATATTTGGAAATGAGATAGAATAATAATTATAAAATATATTATAGAATGCAAATTCCATAATGAATATCAGAAAGGGAAATGAAAATCGTTTTCAAAAGAAAACGATGAAATTTATTTTAGATGCTCAAAATGAGAATTGAACTGAATAAATCTTTAAGGAATTATAATTATAATTCGACTATGTCGAATGTTAATACAATAATTTATTTCTAGAAATTATATATTATAATCTAGAATTTGACCAAATAATCAATATTTGGTTCGTAATCAATCATTTATAATCGAATGTGTAATCGAAATGAAGATATAAACTTGATATAAAATTAACAAGAAGTTAGCTTGTGAATGGAATTTATAAAGTGGAATATGAATATGAATTTATAAAGAAACTAGTTAGATGGAATTTTAAACCAAAATGTTATTTATTATTTAATTCAAGATTTGATTCAATAAATTGAGTCCAGATTTCTGTAGAGCAATAATATTCACGTTTAAAGTGAGTAATGGTTTAAAAGCAACTGTTTTGCAAATGGGAATGGTAATAAACGAAATTGGTTGATATTTTTAAGTGATAAATTCAAAAGGGAATTTAGAAATGGAGTTGATCAGAAACGGTGAAATCATTTCGACGTTTGGAACATTAATCATGAAGGGATTATTTGAAATACAGTTATAAGTTGGAATTCGATTATATTGAATTCAGGAAGGTACTATTTACTTTCCTTTTTTAATAAGGTTCATTTAATTAATTTAATATTATTCATTTATTGTAAATAAAGGACTAAAGTTATATTTTTAATTTAAATATTTTGGAAGTAGGTATTATAAACATTATCGTTATAATCAATGTTTATACAACGTTCGTTTTTAAGTCTATAAATGGATTTTGAAAATGTTTTCCAAATATAAGTAGCGATATTTTTCTAAGTACAAAAAGAAAAAGAAAAATGATTTTGTTAATAAGCATTTAAGAATGGAGTTAAGGAAATTAAAATATGACTGGAGTTTAGTTATGATGTATGACTTCCTGAATATCGATCTGATGTTGGTTTCGGCCTTCGGGGTTAATACTTGGGAAATCGTTCTCTTAACAGTTTACAGTTAGAGACTGATGAATGTGAAAAAAATAGTAATGCGTGAATAGGTAATGGAAATGTTTTCCAACGTCAACAACGTATATTTTCTAAGTATAGAAAATAAGCTTTTGTGGATATACATAATTATATTCCAATGTAAAAAAGAGATATTTTTTAAATATAGAAATTAAATAGTTTGTGATATATGGAAACATTTTTCCAAGAATCGTGGGAAGTTAAAACAGTTTAAAGAAATAAATGATAATTAGGAAATTGATGAATGATAAGTTAATTTAAAGAGTCAAATGATGATTGATCAGTATAAATTCCATTTCGAAATATGACTATTGGATGTATGGATGTTTTTCTTTGATAGTTAAATAAAGGACTATCAAAGTTTTTGACCATTTTTCCGTTGTCAATAGGATAGACTAGGATCAGATTTATTATCTGAAAACCACTCTGTATGGGTATTAGCGTTGCGAATCAAATGTGATGAAGACAATTGAAGATGGAGTTTATGCATGGGTTGCTTTTGCGATCCTAGGTAGAAATTTCCTAAGATGGATTTATAGAATATTGCCTTCAGTTTGTCCAGTCTCAGGACAACTTGAATGGACGAATTCTGCAGAGTATATCTAATAGATCGCATAAGTTGATCTCTTAAAATGTATTTACGTTGGTGGTGGAGAAATTCATTTCTCTTAGCTTTATACCCTTTGTATTTTTAGGGAAATCAATTTGTGATTTGGAAGGTATGACGATGTGGCATTCAAAGTGAATGGTGGCCAGGTGTTTCAAAAAGTAAGTTGTGACCTCAAGCCTCATCAACCGGGAAATGACAATAATAGGGCAGGCAACATGGCTAAGTGGTCGCACCCAATTAGGGTATACTGTCACCATCTGGAGAGTATTCATATTTGTTACTTCTTTTCACTTATGTATCTCCCGGAAACGGTTATTTTGGTATACCAACTGTAAGGTGACAATATATTCGGAACATTCAAGCAAAGTGAATGGTCGGTCATGTATGGGTCAAGTTGCAGAATGTTCTTGTTGAACTCCAGTGTATCCCCTCTAGAGTACACTGATCGGAAGGTGGTTCCATACCTTGTCATAGTCAGAATCCAATCTCCAATAAGAGCCCGCAGTTTTGATTATATATTATATATGTGGAGCGTTAGATGCAAGCATTCTGCTAGATTGCTACTTACTTGTATTTAGACACTATTATAATATCAGAATAATATTATTATTAAAAAATGTTTTGGGTTATCGTAACCTAAAAACCATCCGTATTTATGTGTGGATCGGTCTTACGATTATCCTTTCTTTTGAAAAGGATTTTGAAAAGTTAAACCGAATGGTTGGAGTTTACTCACACCAGTCCCATGACTGACCCAAAGTTTATTTTGTTTGTTTTCCCTAAACTCTTGGGTGCCCAAATTTGTATGGGCAGTCAACTAGTCGGGATTTTACAGATGTACTTGGAGGAGCTTGGAGCAGGGGGCTTCAACACTAGATATGTATAGAGAATTTATTTCCGTTGTGATGTTATGTGATAATGGTATGTATATAGTGTTACAAGTTGTATTTCCAAAGTTACGTTATATAATATATTTTATTCGTTCCGTTGTGAGATTCATGTTACTCTGATTCTATTCTGTTGTGTTCTTCTACTTTTCCTATTCTAACTTTCTTTTTTTCTATTTCTCATCCTCTAATTTCTTTTTATTAATGACCAGGTATTTTCAATGTCTAAATAGTCGACATCGTATTTTATGTCGATTTTCAGGATCGAAAATCTCCAGTTCGTTACAGTGGTATCAGAGCTGAAGGTTAATTGATTACCTTCGTTCTGTGGCGTGAATCAACAGAGATGGGGATAGTAATACCCTAGATTGAGTTTGAGTGTATATATATGAGCGCATATCTGTAAATTGATATAAAAACTATTTTATATTGTGTTGATTGATTTGTCGAGTAGTTTATGAATTCTGGTCGACACAATAATGCAAACTATGTCCATAGGTGTTTCTAAACTCTTGAACAAAGTAATTTGACTCAGTATGTTTTTGAAAGAGGGTAAATGAAATAATTTAACCCAAATTATATTTGATATAAAGAAAGTATATATACTGGAATTAGTATATATATATTGGATGTGTTGGCTGTTATTATAATCAAATGAGATTATAATTGGAATGGCTATAAATAACCAATTAGAATTCACTTAAGTATAATATATAAAGTCAGATGGATTAAATATGAATTTAAAACAAAATTGGGAGGTAAAAATTACAGTAACTTGGAAAAAGTTGTAAATGAATTTTGAATTAATGTAAGGAAATATTAAGATCTTGGGTAAATTTAGAAATGTTTTCTAAACATTGTGAAGGATATTTTGAAGTAATTTCAAAATGGAAGTGTTTAAGAATTGTTTTAAGAATTTATATAGTTTCGAACTCACTTCGATCGCTGGAAAATAATTCTGATGACGGCGGCCGCATCATTAGTGTACATTTTCGAGTTTTCAAGTGATAGATTACTACCAAAGATTTTGTTTTTGAATTGTTTTGAGGAAATAAGCTATTCAGAAATTCAATTTTTTTGAATTGTTATTATTATATATTGTTTCAAATAAAACCTAGGAATTTAAATTCTGAAATTTAAAAATTAACTTATGAAGTAAATAAATTGAACAGGTAAGGGTGAATAAATAAATTGGAATTTAACTTAAACTAAGTTAAATAAAGGTGGATTGGATTAAATATAATCTGGAATGGAATTGGATTGTCGAGTTAAGAGTTGAAATTGAGTTTGGAATTAGAATTTGAGATGGATTTGGCTCAGATATAGGCGAATCATTGGATATGAGGATGAATTGAGTGGATATGGATTGGACTGGCATTTGTATAAGTTGAATTGTTAGTAAATGGAAAAGTTAGAGTTGAATGCCCGACGAAAAGATATGAGTTTATATTTTATTTAGATATGAGATTTATGAGCCAGTTTGGCAAGCCACTTAACTGTTTGATTTTGTTTTAGACTAGAGAAGGCCCAAAGAGGCGAGTGTAGTTGTTCGACTAAGCGGTGCAAAGGAGACGCTGGCAAAAAAATTAAAAAGTGTTAGAAAATTTTTGGAAATTTTCGTTAGTAAGAAATAAATTAATTGGAAAAGACTGGTTCAGTTGAAATTGAAGTCAGGAAGTAAAACATAACAGTTTTAACCCAATTATAATATAGTTTATAACATTCTTCCTACCATAGTAATTTCAGGGACGAAATTCTTTTAAGAGGGAAGGAATGTAACATCCCAGAATTTTAGTGATATAATAATTAATTTATTTAATTATTTTAATACATTGGTTTGGTAATTCAAATAGTTTGAATTCAAATAAATTTGAATATTTAAATGAAAATTAATAATGGGATAATTATATATTTATTTCCAAAATTGTTGGAAATAGTTAAATTGGCAAGTATGGGTGAAATAGATAGTTTAATGAATTTAATTCAGGCTAGAATTGAATTATTATAATGAATATATTATTGAAACGACAGTCGAACATATTAATTATAATTTAAATTATAATCAAGGTCGTAACGTCGCGGCAGTTTATAATATTACTATTTGAACTTCAACTTAGTATAGAGGATCCGTTATAAGTTGGATTTCTTCGAAACAAGAAACGTTCGAACCTATTGAGCTATATTTTTCTAATAAAAGTGAAAAATCAGGATTTTGACTTATAGATTGTGAGTTATGTCCAAACCAAATTTTTAAATAGTCGCTATAAAATTGTTTATAAACCATATCGGTAATTTAATTGCAATTATTTATTTATTTAGAACTTGGACGAAATTTTGAGATGTAGTTATAATTTAATTATTAGAATTTAATTGTAATTTTTAAATTGGAAAATAAGCAACTTTTTATTTGGAGTGTTTTACACTCTATATCAGCATTTCGGAGTATCACGAAATAAGTTAACTAGCCTATATTATTATATTTTTTTGGATCGTGGCACATTGTTTAACACGATGGTGTTTTTATTTTTGTCCATTGTGGCTCGTGTGTGAATCCAAAAGTCTATAAATTAAAAACATGTTATTTGCGGTCATTCTTATCCTTCTGCCAACCTTGACTTCAGATAATTATATTTTATTTTTTTTCACATGTATGCTCTACACATACGAGCAAATTTGGAAGCTAAGTTGATACCCCATACTCACGGAATATATGCATAAGTGATTGAATCATACCAACTTTTTCTATATTTCCCGCGAAATAGGTTTCATATTATATTAAACAAGTTGAATATGGTGTGCTTAACATTCTATCTTTTTGATATATATGAACCAGTTTTCAGTTTCTTAAACAACACTTTCATACCATAATAATTCCACCTCACTCTAGAAGAATTCTAGCCCATGCTGATAAGTAAAATAATATGATAATTGATATTCCGATATAATAATCTTCTCGATAATGAAGTTTAGAACATAATAGGATTACATATATATAAAAAGAAACCTTTAGCATGAAATACTGTAACATGCCAAACTAACTTATTTATGAATAACCGACCTACCCTGTATGCAGCGTGTGTACTGTACAACGCTCATGTTTCTAAACATACACAAAAAAGAGATTTGCCAAGAAATATATATGCTTGTTCCTACCCTACACAAAAGAGATTTGTTCAGCTCACATTGCCTACCTTTGTTTATACACTGGCACGCAAGCTGTCTGTGTCTTCCACTTCACTTCTTTTGCTACAAAACCAACGTACCCAAAAGCAACAGGAAGCACATGCCATTTCAAAGCTTAAGCATTAAGAATGATATCTCTGCACCAACTACCTATATAACAAGGCCATGCAAACATATGATTTTAAAAAGGGAAACTTCATGGCTAAGAGAAGGAAATACTGTTACCCACGTACCCTAGACACTGTCAACTTCATGGCAAAGGCATGCAGAAATGAGTTTTCAAATCACCAACCTGTTTAATCACACAGACTATATTTTAATTAAAAAAACTTTAGCTGAGAACAATTGTCGAAGGAACTGCATACCTAAATCCCTAGCTACTATGTATTTTCTAATCCCTAGCTAAACTAGTTTTCAATGCCTACGACCAACTTATCTACATAGTCTATTACTTAATCCCTAAGGGTCAGCTTCTATAAATAGGCGATCCCTCTTTTTTGTAGTTCTTCTTCTGGAAAACCGCAAGTGGAACCTGAAGCTCTAGTTTGTGTTAAATGAAGAATAGCTGCTTAGTTTTTACTTCATGAAAACTAATGGCGTCTTGTATTGTACTGTAACGTCCCATATTACCGTATTATAGTTAATTTATTTAATTATTTAATTAGTGATTTAGAGAATTAAAAGGTTGTTTAATTAAATAATATTGAATACTTAATTAATTTAAATAATAGAATAATATATTTAATTTCTAAAATAGTGGAATTCACAATATTGTGTGAATTGGATCATTTATGATATATAATTCGGTATAGAGTTGAATTATATTAATGAATATATTATATAAACAACAGTTGATCATATAATTATATTATAATTATAATCGAGCTCGAAATGGCATTGCAGTTCGTAATTGGGTGATTCGAACTTTAAACGAATATATAGAATCCGTTTTAAGTCAGATTTCTGTGAAACAAGAAACGTTCGGAGCTGGTGAAGTAAATTTTCTAATGGAAGAGAAAAATCGGGATTTCATCGTGTAGATTTTGTGTTATATCCAAATCAAATTTTAAAATAGTCGCTATGTAATTCCTTTATAATTTATAACAATTTATTTATATTATAAAAGGGATTTCATTATAAATCGAATATGGATTTAATCGGTATTTGAAATATCGAGTTAGAAATTCATATAGGAGTATTTTGGAGCTATATGATATTCTAGTGTGAATATATATGATCATATAAATTTATTTATATTTAATTTAATTATTTTTAAATATATTAATATCTAAATGGGTTTATTTAGAGCTTTAAAAATAGCCAGTTTGGCAAACGACCTCCGTTTTCGATGAAACTAATTTTGTTGGATCTGCAATATTAAATTATTATCAGATTTCAATTTTTGTGATTTTTGGGATCAGTGTGTGGCCATACAGATTTTTAATGTGAAAAAAAATCAGTATTTTGAGGGTTAAAAATACGTTGGGTGAGCAAACGAAGTCGGAATTCGATGAAACCAGTTTCATTGGGTCCGTAATGTCAAACTCTAGTTGTACATCCATTATCATGATTTTTGGGTATCGTATGTGATCATACGGATTTTTAGAAGACAAATACATATAAGGATTGATTATAAATTAATAAAATAATGTACATAGCTTAGCCTAGAAGTAACCCTATCCTATAAATACACTACCTAAACCTAATTTCATCTTTCCTGGTCAACTAAAACAAGCGCCACCACTCTTTCCCTCATTTTTCCAGCAAACGTAAGAAATTTGCTCTTTAAACAATTTTTTAAAAAAATCACACTTCACTCCTAAAATCTTACTGCTTAACATCTCGGACCATTGGAGCATATGCTTCAAGCTCCATCATTCTGGCTTGATGCGAATCAGTTTCTGGAGTTCTGAAAATACCATCGGGATTTCGAATGAGCTAGGGTTGACCGCAGTTAACCACCAAGATGTCGAGCAGCATTTTCGAGGGTTGTGTGATAATCAGTGGGATAAGGCGCCTCATCTGGGAAAGTTTGGTGAGGATTCGACATCATTAATGTTGCACACTTCTTTGGGTTACCGTACCGTGTTAGGGACGTAAGTGGAGATGGGGTGCGAGCTGTAGACAGTCGGGGTAAGGAGGTTGCTCTAGAGTCAAGGAGTACATTGTTGGTTACAGTCTCGTGAATTGGTGAATGAAAATGCCGAGGGCGTTCAGTCTGCATGCGTGAATGTCTGGAGATTGCAACACCTAAGGATTGATCGAGTGAAGAAAATGGGTAATGAACATGATGAGATTTTGATGAACAAGGGAATGGTGCCTTTCGTTTTGATAATCATAGTCCAATGAAGGAGATTGGATGGCAAAAAGAGTTCGAAATTTTGTGGAGGAGTTTGCTGTAGCGAGTTCGCTATGTATTGGGGAAGACAAGTGGCAAGCGGGTCTGGGTTTGGAAGTGGATGGGCCAGGGAAACAAAAGGTTAAAAGTCCAATAAATTCTATTAATTGAGTTTAAATTTAATTAAATAGTGTATTAACTTTACAATGTTATATCCGGGTCATAAGATATCATAATTTCGAACAGTCAGACCCATCAGGACCGTATGGACGGCGGCTACACAATGGAACTGACTGGGAGTGAATTGGAGCTCGTTACAATTTATAGCGAAAATAATTGTCAGTCTGAATCAAGAGACAATTATCGTTATTTAACGATAACGTCCAATGTGAGTAAATCTCACTAACTCTGTATAGTTTATATTTTTATAAATATAATCTAGTGTTGATAAAATGATGATTGATTGCTGTATGTTGATTGTTTGGTTGAATTGCTGATGAATTGGTTGAAATTATAGATAATGATATATATTTAAATCGCTTGTCAAATATTAATTCTATTTATCAGAAATATTTCATATTGAAATGAAATCGATGTTAATTATATTATTTAACATCTGTGGATGCAGGGAAACAGGTTGGAGGAATCCAATTGGATTCCTTAACATTTATTTTACTGTTTTTCATATATGGTGATATATGATGTGATATATAATCTATTGTTGATGATGTGTGTTGGAATGATATAGGTCATTGTTATTTGTTATTTTGAATACCATAAGAAATACTGGAAAATAAAAATGGAATTTTCAATGTTATATTGAAAAAGAAATATATATAAAATCAATGGATTTTATATTTATAAAATCGAAGGATTTTATAAAAGGAAATATTTGTAAAACATTTACAAATAAAATTGAAAAGGCAATATTTGTAAAACAATTACAAATAGAATTGAAAAGGGAATATTTGTAAAATATTTACAAATAGGATTGAAAAGGAAATATTTATAAAAAAAATAGAATTATAGAAAAATAATTAAGAAGTATTTTATAAAATAAATAGAATTTTATAAAAAGGAAATATGTGAAAAAATAAATATTAAAAAGAAATCTGTTTTAACAGATAAAATGGAGAAGGTTAATTTATAAATAATGTTTTATAAATTAAGTAAAATATTTATCATTTGATAAACTGAAATTATAAGTCTGAATTTATATAGAGTAGTGAAAATCGGCTTTAACACCGATATTTGAAAATAGAATGTAAACGCAACACCTATAAAGGAATATATTAAGGATCGAATGTAAATCATTCGAAAAGAGTTAATCGAATGATTTAGTTAATAGAATGTAAATCATTCGAAGAGAGTTAATCGAATGTAAATCTTTCAAAGAGAGTTAATCGAATGTAAATCATTCGAAGAGAGTTAATCGAATGTAAATCATTCGAAGAGAATTAATCGATTGTAAGTCATTCGAAGAGAGTTAACTGAATGTAAGTCATTCGAAGGAGAGTTATCGAATAAAAGTGATTCAAGAGAGAATTATACATTAGATTTCGATTATATCGAATGTAGGAAACTACTATTTAATTTCCGGTTTTTAAATCAAGATTTATTTATTTAATAAATCATTTATTTAAATTAAGGTATAAAAGTTTTATTTAAAGTTAAATATTTAGGAAATTGGGATTATAAATCTATTTTTATAACTAATGATTTTTGTAAAACAAATGGGTTCGTAAATTGAATCCGAGAGTAATGTAAGGAAGTTGCTAAGGATTTAAAAGGTGAACTTTGTCTACTTCGAGGTTAGAAATGTTGTTCAGTTAAGGTCTGAGAGTTAGTTATACCCCAACTTGATTAACTCCATTTTTAACTAAGGAATATTTAAGGTTAGATAGTGAATTTAGTTAATGAAGGTATGGTTTGAGTTGGCATAGCGATGTTTTATTTAAACATCTGTTTAAATCCAATGAAGGAGTTTTGGAAATGTTTTCCAAATAAGAAATCAGAAATGTTTCTAATATAGAAAGATAGGAATGAGAGTAAATATGGAGATGTTTTCCAACGATTAATAACATATATTTTCTAAATTTAGAAAATAAGGAATGTTGAATATATGGAAACAGGAAATGAAAAATGAGTAAATTAAGGAACTAAAGAGATAAATTTTAAATGATGATTGATCGATAGAATTTCCATCTGGAAACAATATTGTTGTTTGCACATGTGTTTTCTTTGATAGTAACTCACCAACTAGAGAAGTTTTTGACCATTTCCGTTGTCAATACGGAGAGACCGGGATCAGATATATTATCTGAAAACCAAGCCATATGGCATTAGCATTGCGAATCAAATATGATGAAGATAATTGAAGTCGGAGTTATGTAAGGGTTGTTCAGTAAATCCTACATTGAAATTGCCTAAGATGGATTTATAGAATAATTCCTTCGGGTTGTCCAGTCCCAGGACAACTTTAATGGACGAATGTCTGATAGAGTATATCTAGTAGATCGCGTAAGTTGATCATTTTAAACGTATTTACATTGGTAGCGAAGGAATTTGTTCCTCTTAGCTTTTACCCATGGTATTTTTGGGAGAATCAATATGTGATTTGATGGGTATGACAATGTGGCATTCAAAGTAAATGAAGGAGTGATCTGTTAAAAGATACGTTATGACCTCAAGCCTCATCAATTGGGAAATAACAGAAATCGGGCAGGCAGCATGGCTAGGTGGGTCACATCCAAGTAGGGTATACTGGCACCATCTAGAAAAGATTCATATTTGTTACTTCTTTTGCTTCTGTATCTCCCGAGAATGGTTATGTTGGTATACCAGCCATAAGGTGATAATATATTCGGAACATTCTAGCTAAATGAATGGCCGGTCATGTGTGGCCGAGTTACAAGATGTTCTTTTTGAACTCCAGTGTATCGCTTCTAGGGTACACTGATTGGAAGGTGACCCATACCTTGTCAGAGTTGGAAATCCATTACCCAATAAGTGCCCGCGGTTTTGATTTTATATTGTATATGTAGAACGTGAGATGAAAGCGTTTCTTCTAGATTTTTATTTACTTGATCTAGACATTATTATAATATCAGACAAGTATCATTTTAGAAAAATATTTTTGGTTATCGTTAGGTAAACACCATTAATGTTTATGTGTGGATCGGTCTTACGATTATCCTTTGGTTCAAAAGATTTTTGAAAGTTAAGTCAAATGATTTGAGTTTACTCACATAATCACATAGCTGACCCAGAGGTTATTTTGTTTTGTTTTCCCTAAACTCTTAGGTGCTCAATTTTGAACGGGGAGTCAAGTAGTCGAGATTTACAGATACTGAGAGCTTGGAGCAGGAGGCTTTAGGATTATAGCTATTGTTAATTCCGCTGTGTTGTAAGTGTTATACTCTTATAATGGTATTTTATACAGATACTGTTTTATTTCAAAGTTATGTTATGAAATATATTTTTTCGTTCCACTGTGAATTTCATGTTACTCTGATAATGTTGTATCTTCTTTTTCTTGTATTCTAAGTTCCTATCTTATCTATTCTCACCCTCTCTTTTCTTTCTATTAGTTTTCCGGTTTTCAGTGCAATTTGGGTTGGACTTGTGTTATTTGGTCAGCTCAAATGGTACAAGAAATTCGGGACACTACAGTTGGTATCAGAGCTGAAGGTTAAGTAATTACCTTGGCTCTATGGTGTGACTCAGTAGTGATGGGGTTAGCAGTACCCTAGGTTGAGTTGAGTGTATATATACGAGTGAACGTATTTGTTATTCAATATAAAATGGTTTTGTATTGTGGAGATTTATTGGTTGAGTTGTTTATGAGTTCTAGTCGATCAGTTTGATCCACTGTATCGGTAGGGGTTTCTAAACATTTGAATACGATGAACTGACACAGTATGTTTTGAAAAAGAGGGTAAATGAAATAATTTTACCCAAATTATATTTAATATAAAAGAATGATTAATATTCGAATAATTATAATATATTGGATATATTGGTTGTTATTATAATCGAGTAAGATTATAAATTAAACGGTAATGTAAATAACCAATAAAAATTTGTATATGCGTTATGAAATGAATTAATCTGAATCTAAATCAGAATTGGAAATAAAATTCCGAAAATCTGAATAAGTGTTCGTAAAGGAAATTGGATTAAATATATGAGAAATTTAAAATCCTAGGAGATTTTAAATTGTTTTACAAGCAGTGTGAATGGTATTTTGAAATGTTTTTGAAAATGGAAGTGTTTAGAAATGATTTTGAAAGTGTTATACTATTGAACTCACTTCGATCGCGGGAAAATAGATTCTGATGATGACAGCTGCATCATCGATGCTCATTTTTGAGTTGCTAAGTGACGGATTACTACCAAAGAGATTGTTTTCAAATTATTTTGGGAAAAAGAGTTGTTTTGATATTCCAAAATGAATATTTGATTTTTGAAAAGCAAAGCTGTTTAAAAACTCCCAAAAACGGATTGTTTGAATTAAAACAAATTAGACGGAAATTTGTGAAACTAAATTAAAAATCAAGAATGGTACTTGAGATTGATAATGGGATTTGGCTTGGATAAACGAATGGTTGTGTAGAAGATAAAATTGATTTGAGTTTGATTAGGATGATATGAGTATACGCTGAATTGGTAGCAGATGGAAAGGATATATTGATATGCCCGACAAAAGGTACCAGTTTATATTTATATGAATTTGAGATTTTGATGAGCCGAATTGGCAAGCCGCTTGGATGTTTGATGTTCTTTTGGGTTGAAGAAGGCCTAGAGAGGCGAGTTGGAGTTTGAGCTATTGACCAGTACAAAGGAGTTGCTGGCGAAATTTTCCGTAAAATTAAGGCATTAGAAAATTTTCAGGATTGTTGAAATTTTACATTTAAATATTTGTTTGAAATTAAATTGGTTCATTTGAAACTGAAATTAAAGAAGTAAACAAATAATTTTTTACCCAGTCATAGGGTCTTTTTTCTACCTTAGCAATTTCGAGGACAAAATTATTTTAATGGGGGAAGAATGTAATGTCCCGTATTTTTAACGTATTATAATTTATTTAATTATTTAACTAGTGATTTAGAGAATTAAAAGGTTGTTTAATTAAATAATATTGAATATTTAATTAATTTAAATAATAGAATATTATATTTAATTTTTGAAATATTCGGAAATAGTGGAATTCACAATATTGTGTGAATTGGATCATTTATGATATATAATTCGGAATAGAGTTGAATTATATTAATGAATATATTATATAAACGATAGTTGATCGTATAATTATGTTATAATTATAATCGAGCTCGAAATGGCACTGCAGTTCGTAATTTGGGGACACAAACTTTAAACGAATATACAACATCCGTTTTAAGTCGGATTTTTGTGAAACAAGTAACGTTTGGAGCTGGTGAAGTATATTTTTCTAATGGAAGAGAAAAATTGGGATTTCTTCGTGTACATTTTTTGTTATGTCCAAATCAAATTTTAAAATAGTCGCTATGGAATTCCTTTATAATTTATAATGATTTATTTATATTATAAAAGGAATTTCATTATAAATCGAATATGGATTTAATCGGGATTTGATATATCGAGTTAGAAATTAATAGGAATATTCTGGAGCTGTATGATATTCTAGTGTGAATATATACGATAATATAAATTTATTTATATTTAATTTAATTATTTTTAAATATATTAATATTTAAATGGGTTTATTTAGAGCTTTAAAATAGCCAGTTTTGCAAACGACCTCCGTTTTCGACGAAACTAATTATGTTGGATCCACAATATTAAATTATTGTCATATTTCAATTTTCGTGATTTTTGGGATCAGTGTGTGGCCGTACAGATTTTTAATGTGAAAAACAGTCAGTATTTTGAGGGTTAAAAATACGTTGTGTGAGCAAACAAAGTCGGAATTCAACGAAACCAGTTTCATTGGGTCCGTAATGTCGAACTCTAGTTGTGCATCCATTTTCATGATTTTTGGGTATCATATTTGATCATACGGATTTTTAGAAGACAAATACATATAAGGATTGATTATAAATTAATGAAATAATGTACATAGCTTAGCCTAGAAGCTATCCTATCCTATAAATACACTACCTAAACCTAATTTCAACTTTCCTGGTCAACTAAAACAAGCCACCACTCTTTCCCTCATTTTTCCAGCAAACGTAAGAAATTTCCTCTTCAAACAATTTTAAAAAAAATTATACTTCACTCCTAAAATCTTATTGCTTAACATCTCGGACTATTGAAGCATATGCTTGAAGCTCCATCATTCTGGCATGACGTGAATCAGTTTCTGGAGTTCTGAAAATACCAGCGGGATTTCAAACGAGCTAGGGTTGATCGTAATTAACCATCAAGATGTCGAGGAGAATTTTCGAGGGTTGTGTATGATAAGTGGGGTATGGCGCCTCATCTGGGAAAGTTTGGTGAGGATTCGACATCATTAATGTCGCACTCTTCTTTTGGTTATCATACTGTGTCAGGGACGTAAGTAGAGATGAGGTGCGAGCTGTAGACTGTCGGGGTAGGGAGGTTGCTCTGGAGTCGAGGAGTACATTGGTGGTTACAGTCTCGTGAACTGGTGAATGAAAATGTCGAGGGCGTTCAGTCTGCGTGCGTGAATGTCTGGAGATCGCAACACCTGAGGATTGATCGAGTGGAGAAAATCGGTAATGAATGTGATGAGATTTTGATGAACAAGGGAGTGGTGCCTTTCATTTTGAAAATCATAGTGCAATGAAGGAGATTGGATGGCAAAAAGAGTTCGAAATTTTGTGGAGGAGTTTGCTATAGCGAGTTCGCTGTGTATTGCGGAAGACAAGGGGCAAGCGGGTCTGGGTTTGGAAGTGGATGGGCCAGGGAAACAAAAGGTTAAAAGCCCAATAAATTATATTAATTGAGTTTAAATTTAATTAAATAGTGTATTAACTTTACAATGTTATATCTGGGCCATAAAATATCAGAATTTCGAATGGTCGGATCCATCAGGATCATATAGACGGCGGCTACGCAATGGAACAGACTAGGAGTGAATTGGAGCTCGTTACAATTTATAGCGAAATAAATTTTCAGTCTGAATCAAGAGACAATTATCGTTATTTAACGATAACGCCCAATGTGAGTAAATCTCACTAACTCTGTATGGTTTATATTTTTATAAATATAATCTAGTGTTGATAAAATGACGATTGATTGTTGTGTGTTGATTGTTTGGTTGAATTACTAATGTATTGGTTGAAATTATAGAAAACAATATATATATATATATATATTGTTGGTTAAATATTGATTCTGTTTATCAGAATATTTCATATTGAAATGAAATCGATGTTAATTATATTGTTTAACATCTGTGGATGCAGGGACACAGGTTGGAGTAATCCAACTAGATTCCGCAACATTTATTTTACTGTTTTTCATATATGGTGATATATGATGTGATATATAATCTGTTGTTGATGGTGTGTGTTAGAATGATATTGATGATTGTTATTTTGTATTTTGAATACCATAAGAAATACTGGAATATAAAAATGGAATTTTATATGTTATATTGAAAAATAAATATATATAAAATCAATGGATTTTTATTTATAAAATCAAAGGATTTTATAAAAGGAAATATTTGTAAAGCGTTTACAAATAGAATTGAAAAGGCAATATTTGGAAAACAATTACAAATAGAATTGAAAAGGGAATATTTGTAAAACATTTACAAATAGAATTGAAAAGGAAATATTTATAAAATAAATAGAATTATAGATAAAGAATTAAGAAGTATTTTATAAAATAAATAGAATTTTATAGAAAGGAGATATTTGGAAAAATAAATATTAAATAGAAATCTGTTTTAACAGATAAAATGGAGAAGATTAATTTATAAATAATGTTTTACAGATTAAGTAAAATATTTATCATTTGATAATTGAAATTATAAGTTTGAATTTATATTGAGAAGTGAAAATTGGTTTTAATACGAATATTTGAAAATAGAATGTAAATGCAACATCTATAAAGGAAATTATAAAGGATCGAATGTAAATCATTCGAAAAGAGTTAATCGAATGTAAATCATTCGAAGAGAGTTAATCGAATGTAAATCATTCGAAGAGAGTTAATCGATTGTAAATCATTCGAAGAGAGTTAATCGAATGTAAATCATTCAAAGAGAGTTAATCGAGTGTAAGTCATTTGAAGAGAGTTAATCGAATGTAAATCATTCGAAGGAGAGTTAATGAATAGAAGTGATTCGAGAGAGAATTATGCATTAGATTTCGGCTATATCGAATGTAGGAAAGTACTATTTGCTTTCCGGTTTTTAAATCAAGAATTATTTATTTAATAAATCGTTTATTTAAATTAAAGTACAAATTTTTTATTTAAAGTTTGATATTTAGGAAGTTGGGATTATAAATCTATTTCTATAACTAATGATTTTTGTAAAAGAAGTGGGTTCGTAAATTGAATCCGAGAGTTACGTAAGGAAGTTGCTAAAGATTTAAAAGGTGAACTTTGTCTATTTCGAGATTAGAAATGTTGTTCAGTTAAGGTCTTAGAGGTAGTTATACCCCAACTTGATTAACTCCATTTTTAACTAAGGAATGGTTAAGTTTCGATAGTAAAGGTGGGTTAAGTGAATTTAGTTAATGAAGGTAATGGTTTGAGTTAGCATAGCGATGTTTTATTTAAACATCTGTTTAAATCCAATGAAGGAGTTTTGGAAATGTTTTCCAATAAGAAATCAGAAATGTTTCTAATATAGAAAGATAGAAATGAGAGTAAATATGGAAATGTTTTCCAACGATTAACAACGTATATTTTCTAAATTTAGAAAATAAGGAATGTTGAATATATGGAAATAGGAAATGAAAAATGAATAAATTAAGGAACTAAAGAGATAAATGTTAAATGATGATTGATCGATAAAGTTACCATCTGGAAATAATATCGTTGTTTACATACGTGTTTTCTTTGATAGTTAACTCATCGACTATCGAAGTTTTGAACCATTTCCGTTGCCAATACGGAGAGACCGGGATCAGATATATTATCTGAAAACCACGATGTATGGCATTAGCGTTGCGAATCAAATATGATGAATATAACTGAAGACAGAGTTATGCAAGGGCTGTTTAGTAAATCCTAGGTAGAAATTGCCTAAGATGGATTTACAGAATAATTTCTTCGGGTTATCCAGTCCCAGGATAACTTGAATGGACGAATGTCTGATAGAGTATATCTGGTAGATTACGTAAGTTGATCGTTTCAAACGTATTTACGTTGGTGGCGGAAGAATTCGTTTCTCTTAGCTTATACCCGTGGTATTTTTGGGAGAATCAATTTGTGATTTGACGGGTATGACGATGTGGCATTCAAAGTAAATGATGGAGTGATCTGTTAAAAGATATGTTATGACCTCAAGCCTCATCAAATGGGAAATAACAGAAATCGTCCAAGCAGCATGGCTAAGTGGGCCGCACCTAAGTAGGGTATATTATCACCATCTAGAATATATTCATATTTGTTACTTCTTTCGCTTATGTATCTCCCGGGAATGGTTATGTTGGTATACCAACTATAAGGTGATAATATTTGGAACATTCAAGCGAAATGAATGGTCGGTCATGTGTAACCGAGTTACAAGATGTTCTTGTTGAACTCCAGTGTATCGCTTCTAGAGTACACAGATCGGAAGGTGGTTCCATACCTTGTCAGAGTTGGAAATCCATTATCCAATAAGAGACCGTGGTTTTGATTGTATATTATATATGTAGAACGTGAGATGAAAGTGTTTCTGAAAGATTTTTATTTACTTGATCTAGACATTATTACAATATCAAACAAGTATCATTTAGAAAAATATTTTGGGTTATCGTAAGGTAAAAACCATCGGTGTTTATGTACGGATCGGTCTTACGATTATCCTTTGGCTCAAAAGATTTTTGAAGGTTAAATCAAATGATTTGAGTTTACTCGCACCAGTCACATGACTGACCCAGAGTTTATTTTGTTTTGTTTTCCCTAAACTCCTGGGTGCGCAATTTTGTACAGGCAGTCAATGTAACACCCATGTCCGTTAACGTCACTCACTAAGGGAATGCATTAACTTTCATGAAGCGATATAAGTAAACAAAACAGAACATTATAAGATAGATACTTAAAGTAGTACATGAAAATTTTTATGAATTTCTTACAGCAGAAACAGAAATAAGTTTGGTTACATCACAATGCCAAAACCCAAGTACACAAATATCAGTCTTATACAAAATCCTTTTGAATGCATAATTTTAAAGCCATAATCCCAACAGAGAATGTCATAAATATGTAGAATCAAAGGCAAGCAATATTTCAAGCACTTCTAGCACTTCAAGCAGATGGAACCTTAATCAAGCTCCTATATTTCCACCTTGAGAACCTTGGGGGGGGGGGGGATGGAAGAAAAGAGGAGAAACAAACTAGGTCAGACATAAGTATGGTGAGTCCAGTGACTTTTAGCATATAAACAGATAACAGTATCATGACATGTAAATAAAACTAGATGAGATATAACCATAACAGGAGTAGCAGGTTAACAGAAGAGACAGAATGATATAGGCTAAACTAAGCTTCTTACTTGTTTTTCACTTCTCTGCACTAATACTAGTATAACAGAATCAGGTGTTGTCCTGATGTCTAAACAGAAAACAGTACGATCTCTTCAAAAACACGATGCTAATAATGAGCCTTTACCACCCTAACAGAGACAGATGTACAGAAAAAGAATGCTAGAAATGGGCCTATACCACCCGAACAGAGATAGAAGTACAGAAATAGAATGCTAGTAATGTGTCTTTACCACCCGAACTGAGACAGACGGTACATAAACAGAAGCAGAAACGGAATCAGAGACGAAAACAGAATATTCCCTATGGAAATAGAATATTTGAATTAGGTGTACACTATTAATGGGCCTTTACCACCCAACAGACAGTACCACACAGAAACAGACAGGTGTTACCACCCCAACAGAAACAGACGGTACCTCAACAGAAACAGACAGAACTAAGTGTACCCTAAATTCTACCCCAAGCGATCGGCTCCCTAATACATAAATACCCTGTGTCGGCCTCATAAAAGGGAGTATCATAACCTAAAGTGACAACTTATAGACACAGACCTATTTACAGATGTCATGGCGTCTTACACCCTTAGAGCAGACCGGATTCATGCACGCATATGACCCGGTTGGAATGCACCATCAACACCCCTCGTCGTTATCAGAATGAACCTCTTATAATCAGTCCAGTAAGCGTGCCCTGGACCCCTGCCTAGTGTTGGGTCAGAGTTTTGATACCAGAAAGTGTTACTGACTAATATGGGTCCCAAATAACAGATGACACAAGTAATTACCCCTCATAACCTTGTGTCCCCCAGACTAACAGATTTCAGATTAACTTGCTTACAGATTTCAGATGTACAAAGTTCAGATTAACTAGTTCTTAGATCAGACATATAGGTTAATAAGTTTTCAGACTAACGGACCAGATATGCAGATTAACAAGTTTTCAGACTAACGGATCAGATATATAGATTAATAAACTTACAAATTGTTTCACCTAAACTTGTATTGGACCTACAGATTTTCAAATGGGTTTATTTGATTCACCAGTCCAATTGATTTAACCTTATACACCCAACATATTTTAGGCATCATATTTATCCTAGATTTGCATTAATTAAATATTAATGCACAGACCTCTCACATTAGGTCGGTTGCTTGTGGCCGCTAGATGTGCTGGGCGGTTCTGGGAAGACTTCTGCCACAAGCCAGACCTAACCTCGTGTCTAAGCATCTTTACTCCTATGACTTCTCACATTAGACTGGCAGTTTGCGGTTGCTGGTTAAGCCGGTTGGGTCCGGGCAGGCTTCTACCGCAAATAGAGTCTAACCTCGTGTCTCAGCATTCTTATTTTTAGCTAAAGTATTCATTCACATATTATGCCAATATCAGACTAATTATGCCAATTCAACTAAAAACTTCTTTACAAGTAACAACAGATTATCCAAAGTTCTATTAACATGTTTTGCTAAAGTTTAGATCGAGCATACAGATTTTCAAACACCAAATTACCATATTCGGTTTCAACAGATTTAGCAGATTAGACAATTTCATGGATTTAATCATCCCTTAAAATTCAATTGACATACCTCACTTAATCATAAAATTAAGCCTAATTTTACATGCCTAAATTATGGTCATAATTTACAATATAACATACGCCCCAAATTTTTAGTTAAACTCACATAGTACAGAATATTCTCCAAAAACCCCAAATCATGATATACAATACGAATTATGCCAAATTATAGCCTTTGATTTCAGCATATGCCAAATATCCAAAATTCCCATTTGGGCGTATTCACAATTAATAGTTATCCTATTTTAATATAGATCTTTACGTCTAAGTCATATACAAAATAATTCTCCTTCTTCCAAATCATAGACTATCACATATAGTATGTCCAGATCTAGATCTTAAATTACAACATATGTTCTTTTCTCAAAGTCACAAATCAGTCATATCCAATTACTCACAATTTTCCCCAAATTTAGCGTTTATGCGTCGATCTCTTATGAGATTTGGCTCAGGCTCGTGGTAGCCTAGCTATAGAACAGAAGGAAGGATGAGATACAGAATAGTTACAATAATAAGATAAATCTACACTAGAAAAACAGATCTGATAAACAGGAATAACATAGATCTACACAGAAAAACAGATATGATAAACATGAATAAGATAGATCTACACAGAAAAACAGATCTGATAAACAGGAATAAGATAGATCTACTTAGAAAAACAGATTTGATAAACAAGAATATGCATAATCTCTAATTCAGATTTATAACCATGTCAAGATCATAATTAAATTTCATATCTTAAAATAACTGTACTCACCTTGGTTGGATTCTAAAAGAAAAAAGGTTATAGTTGTTCTCTTTTAATCCTATTCAGATTGGAAGAAGAAGAAGCACTTGTTCTAGCTTAGGTTTCAGCAGAGTAGCGATGCCATTGATTTATTTTAATATGAATTAGGGCAGAGTATAGGCGTAATGAAATTGTGTGCTGAGAAAGTGAGGTTTGGGGGTGACTAAATAGCTTAGGAGCAACGAATTTAGTCAGAACGGGTGTCTAAATGCAGAAAAATGAATCTGTCCACGGATCTGGAAATAGGGGGGTGGTCGACCCCTAGGTCGACCCCCTGGTCGACATATGTTACCCAGGTCGACCCCCTGGTCGACCTGGGTCCTGGCCGGGAAATTTCCCACCCAGCCCGGGTGTCTGTTTTGAATTTCGAACTTTTAAATTTTGAATTCGGGCTGGTTTTTATTTTAAATTCCTAAAACTTCTAAGTGCCCTAACTTCTTCATACAGAGTCCGATTTACAAAAACTCGAACACTATCTCAAGCAGAATTTCGAGATGAACGCAATGGCATAACCCGTTTCCCTTAATTCTTCTTTTAAAAATTAAGTATACTTTGTTTTGTTACTTTATGTTCACAGAAAATACGAGGTGTTACATTCTCCCCTCCTTAAAGGATTTCGTCCCTGAAATCTTCAAGTTAAGAAGAATGTGTCTACCATCCAATCACTCATTTACTCAACCATCATCCAAAAGCATCCATTGTCATTATAAAACTTCTAATGTTGTATGAGCATATGCAAAAGTGTGTGTATATGTTTCTTGTCTAATGCAAAGATCAGGCGGTCTACTGATTCAGTTGACCTCCTTAATGTGAATTATGTTAGTGCCATGAGTCCACTTATGTATGCAAGAAATCCTATTTGATACACATCATTTCTATATGAGTGCATAACCATTCATCCAAATGCAACATCCATGTGATGAGTCAATCATTTTGCATCCACAAAAATCGAAAAATTCACACACATCCATATGCAGTATGAGAGTGTTTTTGAGCCGATCTAGTTCCTAGTGTGTGTATATGCATCCACGAGCAACCACTAGCAACCACTTGCATCCACTTGCAACCATCAAACATAACATGTCTCAAACACATGTTTACACCCATTAGTTTCTACCTAAAGGTTGAAGACTCGATCGATAGGATACAGCCGAGTGATAGAAGCAAGTACAAAAATAAAAGTTCTGTTCCCGTTAAACATCGGTTAAGAGAATAAATCCATAAGTATCAACCCCGAAGACCGAAATCAACATCAAATTGACACTCAGAGAACTACTCCCATTAAACAATGTCAAACTGGAAGTCTTCTTCACGCTTTGAGTAAAAAACCCTAACCTTATCAGAAATATTCAAACACTTACATACTGCTGGTACAGATCAGATTATCAAATGATTCTTAGGAAACTAAGCATGATAAAACCCCACCATATCCCACAAAATCCAGAATGTATGTGTTATGGTCAACTTAATGCCCAACGAAGATGCCCTCAATCCCCAACCTATCACAAACAGATGAGTCGTAACCCTCATGGGGTTTGAGACTATAGTGGGATCCGAAACAAGGCTAGTATTAAAGTGTAAAGTCTCAATTACAGAATCAAAATGTCAGAATCAAAGAGAGTTTTAACTTAATAATCAGACAAGGAAATTAATCCTTCTATAGAAATTTTCCTATCTCTATCCTATCCACCGGCCACGAGAGTATTCGCCTGCCCTCCAGAAGTAGGTTCTGCCCTCTTCCCTTGCCCTCGTTTCTTCGGGCAGTCCCTAGTGAAGTGTCCCATTTCTCCACAGTTGAAGCAAGCCCCTTACTCTTTCTGCAATCCTTGTTCGGATGAGTCAAGCTTCCACAAGTAAAACACTTTTTCTCCTTCTTATCTTCAGACTTTTCATCCTTCTTTTGTGTTTCCTTTTTGGGCCACGCCTTCTTGTTCTGTGGTCCTTCGAGCTTTTCTTCTTTCTTTTCACTTTTGGCTTCCTCTTCATGCATTAACGCCATGTCAACCAACTTCTCGAAGGTAGCCCCCATAGGAATGTGGGTCATAGCTAACCCGTGTAGCGACTCATTCAAACCTTTAACGAATCTCAGTGCCTTCTTTTCAGGGGTGTTCACCAAGTCTAAGCCAAATCTCGCCAACTGATTGAACTTGTTGACGTACTCCTTTACTGTTAAATTCCCTTGCTTCAATGTCATGAACCTCTCCATGTATAAATTCTCTTCTGCTCGTGAGAGAAATTTCATCTCGAACCTATGCCTGAAATCCATCCATGTCTCCACCGGATGCTCTCCATTCGTGACCTCCCACCAAAACGAGGCTTCGTCCTTCATTAACCTAGTAGTTAATTGGACCTTCCTTCCATCTTATATCTCAAAGATACCAAACAAATCTTCCATCTCCTTAAGATAATTTCGAGCTTCAACAAACATCTCTGACCCATGAAAAGGTTTCCCGCCAATTGCCCGAAAGTCCTTGCATATCTTCGAAAAAGTATCAACTCGGTGAGGGGGAAGAGGAGGAGGAGGAGGAATGTATGTTGGGCCTGCGACATTGGCCCTTGCCTCTAGATACCTTCTGAACCAAGTTGGTGTCGGTATGCCCTCTGGTATTTCTGGTACCCCAGACATGCTGAAAAGAAAAGGGAAGAGATTCAAAATGAGGAATCAAAGGAAAGATATATGGCTTTTTTGGATTATTTTTTTCAAAATAAACTCTACTTTTGAAAATACTTCCTTTTTAAAACCATTTTGAAAATAGTTTTCAATTTTTTTTATCAAATCTGGTAACCTTCAGCTCTAATACCAAGTGTAACATCCCATGTCCGTTAATGTCACTCACTAAGGGAATGCATTAACTTTCATGGAGCGATATAAGTAAACAGAACAAAATATTACAAGATAGATACTTAAAAGTAGTACTTGAAAATTTTTGTAACTTTATTATAGTAGAAATAGAAATAAGTTTGGTTACATCACAATGCCAAAACCTAAGTACACAAATATCAGTCTTATACAAAATCTTTTAGAATGCATAATTTTAAAGCCATAATCCCCAACAGAAAATGCCATAAATAGGTAGAATCAAAGCCAAGCAATATTTCAAGCACTTCTAGCACTTCAAGCAGATGGAACCTGAATCAAGCTCCTATGTTTCCACCTGAGAACCTGGGGGGAACGGGAGAAAAGAGGCAAAACAAACTAGGTCATACATAAGTCTGGTGAGTCCAGTGACTTTCAGCATATAAACAGATAATAGTATCATGACATGTAAATAAAACTGGATGAGAGATAACCATAACAGGAGTAGCAGGTTAACAGAAGAGACAGAATGATATAGGCTAAACTAAGCTTCTTACTTGGTTTTCACTTCTCAACACTAATACTAGTATAACAGAATTAGGTGTTGTCCTAATGTCTAAACAAAAAACAGAAGGATCTCTTCAGAAACACGATGCTAGTAATGGGCCGTTAACACCCTAATAGAGGCAGACGTACAGAAACAAAATGCTAGAAATGGGCCTTTACCACCCGAACAGAGACAGACGTATAGAAACAGAATGCTAGTAATGGGCCTTTACCACCCGAACAGAGACAGACTATACAGAAGCAGAAGCAGAAACGGAATCAGAGACGGAAACAGAATATTAGAATTAGGTGTACACTAGGAATGGGCCTTTATCACCCGAATAGACGTTACTACACAGAAACAGACAGGTGTTACCAACCTAACAGAAATAGACGGTACCTCAATAGAAACAGACAGAACTAAGTGTACCCTAAATTCTACCCCAAGCGATTGTCTCCCTAATACATAAATACCCTATGCCGACACCATAGAAGGGTGTATCAATCCCTAAAGTGGCAACCTATAGACACAGATCTATTTACAGATGTCATGGCGTTTTACATCCTCAGAGCAGACCGGATCCATGAACACACATGACCCAGTTGGAATGCACCATCAACATCCCTCGCCATTATCAGAATGAACCTCTTATAATTAGTTCAGTAAGCGTACCCTGGACCCCTGCTCAGTGTTGGGTCATAGTTTTGATACGAGAAAGGGTTACTGACTAATATGGGTCCCAAACAACAGATGACACAAGTAATTACCCCTCCTAACCTTGTGTCCCCTGGACTAACAGATTTCAGATTAACTTGCTTACAGATTTCAGATGTACAAAGTTCAGATTAACTAGTTCTCAGATCAGACATACATGCTAACAAGTTTTCATACTAATAGACCAGATATGCAGATTAACAAGTTTTCAGACTAACGGATCAGATATACAGATTAATAGACTTACAGATTGTTTCACCTAGCCTTGTATTGGGCCTATAGATTTTCAAACGGGTTTATTAGATTCATCAGTCCAGTTGATTTAAACTTATCCACCCAACACGTTTTAGGCATCATATTTATCCTAGATTTGTATTAATTAAATAATAATGCACAGACCTCTCACATTAGGCCAGTAGCTTGTGCCCGCTGGATGTGCCGGGCGGTTCCGGGCAAACTTCTGCCACAAGCCAGACCTAATCTCGTGTCTAAGCATCTTTATGCCTACGACCATTCATATTAGACTGATAGTTTGCGGTTGCTGGTGAAGCCGGTTGGGTCCGGGCAGGCTTCTACCGCAAACAGAGTGTAACCTCGTGTCTTAGCATTCTTATTTTAGCGAAAGTATTCATTCACGAATTATACCAATATCAGACTAATTACGTCAATTCAACAGATAAACTTCTTTACAATTTACAGCAGAAATTCCATTGACATACCTTGCTTAATCATAAAATTAAGCCTAATTTTACATGCCTAAATTATGGTCATAATTCACAATATAACATACGCCCCAAATTTTCAGTTAAACTTACATAGTACAGAATATTCTCCAAAAACCCCAAATCATGATATACAACTCAAATTATGCCAAATTATAGCCTTTGATTTCAGCATATGCCAAATATCCAAAATCCCCATTTAGGCGTCTTCACAATTAATAGTTATCCTATTTTAATATAGATCTTTACGCCTAAGTCATATACAAAATAATTCTCCTTCTTCCAAATCACAGACTATCATATATAGTATGTCCAGATCTAGATCTTAAATTACAACATATGCTCTTTTCTCAAATTAGTCACAAATCAGTCATATTCAATTACTCACAATTTTCCCCAAATTTAGCGTTCATGCATCGATCTCTTATGAGATTTGGCTCACGCTCGTGGTAGCCTAGCTATAGAACAAAAGGAAGGAAGAGATACAGAATAGTTACAATAATAAGATAGATCTACAAAGAAAAACAGATCTGATAAACAGGAATAAGATAGATCTACACAGAATAACAAATCTGATAAACAGGAATAAGATAATCTATACAGAAATACATATCTGATAAACAGGAATAAGATAGATCTACACAGAAAAACAGATCTGATAAACAGGAATACGCATAATCTCTAATTCAGATTGATAACCATGTCAAGATCATAATTAAATTTCATATTTGAAAATAACTGTACTCACCTTGGTTGGATTCTAAAAGAAAAAGGGTTGTAGTTGTTCTCTTTTAATCCTATTCAGATTGGAAGAAGAAGGAGCACTTGTTCTAGCTTAGGTTTCGGCAGAGTAGCGACGCCATTGATTTATTTTAATATGAATTAGGTCAGAGTATAAGCGTAATGATATTGTGTGGAGAGAAAGTGAGGTTTGGGAGTGTTTGAATGCAGAAAAATGAATCTATCCACGGATCTGGAAATAGGGGGGAGGTCGGCCCCCTGGTCGACCTATGTTACCCAGGTCGACCCCTTGTTCGACCTGGGTCCTGAGCGGGAAATTTCCCGCCCAGCCCTAGTGTCTGTTTTGAATTTCAAACTTTTAAATTTTGAATTCGGGCTGGTTTTTATTCAAAATTCCTGAAACTTCTAAGTGCCATAACTTCTTCATACGAAGTCCGATTTACGCAAACCCGGACACTATCTCAAGTAGAATTCCGAGACGAACGCAATGGCTTAACCAGTTTCCCTTAGTTCTTCTTCTAAAAATTAAGTATACTTTGTTTTGTTTCTTTATGTTCATAGAAAATGCGGGGTGTTACAGTCAAGTAGTCAGGATTTACAGATACTGAGAGCTTGGAGCAGGAGGGTTCATGATTATAGCTATTGTTAATTCCGCTGTGTTGTAAGTGTTATACTCTAATAATGCTATTGTATACAGATACTGTTTTATTTCAAAGTTTTGTTCATTCCGCTGCGAATTTCGTGTTACTCTGATAATGTTGTATGTTCTTCTTCTTCTATTCTAAGTTTCTATCTTATTTGTTCTCACCCTCTATTTTCTTTCTATTAGTTTTCTGGTTTTCAGTGCAATTTGTGTTGGACTTGTGTTATTTGGGTTGAGTTGTTCATGAGTTCTAGTCGATCACTTTGATCCACTGTATCGGTAAGGGTTTCTAAACACCTGAGTACGATGAACTGACACAGTATGTTTTAAAAAATAGGGTAAACAATATATTTTTACCCAAATTATATTTGATATAAAAGAATGATTAATATTCGAATGATTATAATATATTGGATATATTGGTTGTTATTATAATCGAGTAAGATTATAAATTAAACGGATATGTAAATAACCAATAAAAATTCGTATAAGTGTTATGAAATGAATTAATCTGAATCTAAATCAGAATTGGAAATAAAATTCCGAAAATCTGAATAAGTGTTTGTAAATGGAATTGGATTAAATATATGAGAAATTTAAAATCCTGGGAGATTTTAAATTGTTTTACAACTAGTTTGAATGGTATTTTGAAATGTATTTCAAAATGTAAGTGTTTAGAAATGGTTTTTAAAGTGTTATAGTATTGAACTCACTTCAATCGCTGGAAAATAGATTTCGATGATGACAGCTGCATCATCGGTGCTCATTTTCGAGTTGCTAAGTGACGGAATACTACCGAAGAGATTGTTTTCAAATTATTTTGTGAAAAAGAGTTGTTTTGATATTCCGAAACGAATATTTGATTTTGGAAAGCAAAGCTATTTAAAAACTCCCAGAAACGGAATGTTTGAATTAAAACAAATTAGACAAAAATTTGTGAAACTAAATTAAAAATCAAGAATGGTACTTGAGATTGATAATGGGATTTGGCTTGGACAAACGAATGGTTGTGTTGGAGATAAAAGTGAATTGAGTTTGATTAGGATGATATGAGTATATGCTGAATTGGTAGCAGATGGGAAGGATATAATGATATGCCCGACAAAAAGGTATCAGTTTATGTTTATATGGGTTTGAGATTTTGATGAGCCGAATTGGCAAGCCGCTTGGCTGTTTGATTTTCTTTTGGGTTGAAGAAGGCCTAGAGAGGCGAGTTGGAGTTTGAGCTATTGACAAGTATAAAGGAGGTGCTGGCGAAATTTTCCATAAAATTAATGCATTCGAAAATTTTCAGGATTTTTGAAATTTTTCATTAGTAGGAAGAAAAAAATATTTAATTGAAATTAAATTGGTTTAGTTGAAACAGAAATTAAAGAAGTAAACAAATAATTTTTTACCCAGTCAATAGGGTCTGTTTTCTACCTTAGCAATTTCGAGGACGAAATCATTTTAAAGGGGGAAGAATGTAACATCCCGTATTTTTACCGTATGATAATTTATTTATTTATTTAATTAATGATTTAGAGAACTAAAAGGTTTTTTAATTAAATAATATCGAATATTTTATTAATTTAAATAATAGAATAATATATTTAATTTCTGAAATAGTCGGAAATAATGGAATTCACAATATTGTGTGAATTGGATCATTTATGATATATAATTCGATATAGAGTTGAATTATATTAATGAATATATTATATAAACGACAGTTGATCGTATAATTATATTATTATTATTATTATTATTATCGAGCTCGAAATGACACTGCAGTTTGTAATTTGGCGACTCGAACTTTAAACGAATATACAGAATCCGTTTTAAGTCGAATTACTGTGAAACAAGAAACGTTCGGAGCTGGTGAAGTATATTTTTCTAATGGAAGAGAAAAATCGATTTCGTCGTGTAGATTTTGTGTTATGTCCAAATCAAATTCTAAAATAGTCTCTATGGAATTCCTTTATAATTTATAACGATTTATTTATATTATAAAAGGAATTTCATTATAAATCGAATATAGATTTAACTGGGATTTGAAATATCAAGTTAGAAATTCATATTGGAATATTCTGGAGCTGTATGATATTCTTGTGCGAATATATACGATAATATAAATTTATTTATATTTAATTTAATTATTTTTAAATATATGAATATTTAAATGGGCTTATTTAGAGCTTTAAAAATAGCCAGTTTTACAAACGACCTCGTTTTCAACGAAACTAATTTTGTTGGATCCGCGATATTAAATCATTATTAGATTTCAATTTTTGTGATTTTTGGGATTAGTGTGTGGCCGTAGAATTTTTAATGTGAAAAACAGTCTGTATTTTGAGGGTTAAAAATGCGTTGTGTGAGCAAAAGAAGTCGGAATTCGACGAAACCAGTTTTGTAGGGTCTGTAATATCGAACTCTAGTTATATGTCCATTTTCATGATTTTTGGGTATCGTATGTGATCATATGGATTTTTAGAAGATAAATACATATAAGGATTGATTATAAATTAATAAAGTAATGTACATAGCTTAGCTCAGAAGCTACTCTATCCTGTAAATACACTAGCTAAGCCTAATTTCATCTTTCCTGGTCAACTAAAACAAGTCGCCACTCTTTCCCTCATTTTTCCAGCAAATGTAAGAAATTTCCTTTTTAAACAATTTTTAAAAAATCATACTTCACTCCTAAAATCTTATTGCTTAACATCTCGGTCCATTGGAGCATATGCTTCAAGCTCCATCATTCTGGCATGATGCAAATCATTTTCTGGAGTTCCGAAAATACCGGTGGGATTTCTAACGAGCTAGGGTTGACCGCAGTTAACCGCAAAGTTGTCGAGGAGCATTTTCGAGGGTTGTGTGATGATCAGTGGGGTAAGGCTCCTCATCTGGGAAAGTTTGGTGAGGATTCAACATCATTAATGTCGCACTCTTCTTTGGGTTACCGCACCGTGTCAGGGACGTAAGTGGAGATGGGGTGCGAGCTGTAGACAGTCAGGGTAGGGAGGTTGCTCTAGAGTCGAGGAGTACATTGGTGGTTACGGTCTCGTGAATTGGTAAATGAAAATGTCGAGGGCGTTCAGTCTGCGTGCGTGAATGTCTGGAGATCGCAACACCTGAGGATTGATCGAGTGGAGAAAATGGGTAATGGACATGATGAGTCTTTGATGAAAAAGGGAGTGGTGCCTTTCGTTTTGAAAATCATAGTGCAATGAAGGATATTGGATGGCAGAAAGCGTTCGAAATTTTGTGGAGGAATTTGCTGTAGCGAGTTCGCTGTATTGGGGAAGACAAGGGGCAAGCGGGTCTGGGTTTGGAAGTGGATACGCTGGGGAAACAAAAGGTTAAAAGCCCGATAGATTCTATTAATTGAGTTTAAATTTAATCAAATAGTGTATTAATTTTACAATGTTATATCTGGGTCATAAGATATCAAAATTTTGAACGGTTGGATCCATCAGGACCGTATGGATGGCGGCTACGCAATGGAACCAACTGGGAGTGAATTGGAGCTCGTTACAATTTATAGAGAAATAAATTGTCAGTCTGAATCAAGAGACAATTATCGTTATTTAACGATAACGTCCTATGTGAGTAAATCTCACTAACTCTGTACAGTTTATATTTTTATAAATATAATCTAGTGTTGATAAAATGATGATTGATTGTTGTGTGTTGATTGTTTGGTTGAATTGCTGAAGTATTTGTTGAAATTATAGATAACGATATATATATATATATATAAATCGTTAGTCAAATATTGATTCTGTTTATCAGAATATTTCATATTGAAATGAAATCGATGTTAATTGTATTGTTTGACATCTATGGATGCAGGGAAACATGTTAGAGGAATCCATAACAATTACTGGAATTCCTCAACATTTATTTTACTATTTTTCATATATGGTGATATATGATGTGATATATAATCTGTTGGTGATGGTGTGTGTGTTAGAATGACATTGATCATTGTTATTTGGTATTTTGAATATCATAACAAATACTGGAATATAAAAAGGGAATTTTCAATGTTATATTGAAAAAGATATATATATATATAAAATCAATGGATTTTATATTTATAAAGTCAAAGGATTTTATAAAAGGAAATATTTGTAAAACATTTACAAATAGAATTGAAAAGGCAATATTTGTAAAACAATTACAAATAGAATTAAAAAGGGAATATTTGTAAAACATTTACAAATAGAATTGAAAAGGAAATATTCATAAAACAAATAGAATTATAGAAAAACAATTAAGAAATATTTTATAAAATAAATAGAATTTTATAAAAAGGAAATGTGTGAAAAAATACATATTAAATAGAAATCTGTTTAAACAGATAAAATGGAGAAGATTAATTTATAAATAATGTTTTATAAATTAAGTAAAGTATTTATCATTTGATAAATTGAAATTATAAGTCTGAATTTATATAGAGAAGTGAAAATCGGTTTTAACACCGATATTTGAAAATATAACGTAAACGCAACATCTATAAAGGAAATTATAAAGGATCGAATGTAAATCATTTGAAGAGAGTTAATCGAATGTAAATCATTCAAAGAGAGTTAATCGAATGTAAATCATCCGAAGAGAGTTAATCGAATGTAAATCATTCAAAAAGAGTTAATCGAATGTAAAGAGTTAATCGAATGCAAATCATTCGACGAGAGTGTATCGAATGTAAATCATTCAAAGAGAGTTAATCGAATGTAAATCATTCGAAGAGAGTTCATCGAATGTAAATCATTCGAAGAGAGTTAATCGATTGTAAATCATTCGAAGGGAGTTAATCGAATGAAAGTCATTCGAAGAGAGTTAATCGAATGTAAATCATTCGAAGGAGAGTTATCGAATAGAAGTGATTCGAGAGAGAATTATGCATTAGATTTTGACTGTATCGAATGCAGGAAAGTACTATTTAATTTCCTGTTTTTAAATCAAGATTTATTTATTTAATAAATCGTTTATTTAAATTAAGGTATAAAAGTTTTATTTAAAGTTAGATATTTAGGAAGTTGGGATTATAAATCAATTTTTATAACCAATGATTTTTGTAAAAGAAGTGTGTTCGTAAATTGAATCCGAGAGTTACGTAAGGAAGTTGCTAAAGATTTAAAAGGTGAACTTTGTTTATTTCGAGGTTAGAAGTGTTGTTCAGTTAAGGTATGAGAGGTAGTTATACCCCAACTTGATTAACTCCATTTTTAAGTAAGGAATGGTTAAGGTTCGATAGTGAAGGTTGGTTAAGTGAATTTAGTTAATGAAGTTAATGGTTTGAGTTGGCATAGAGATGTTTTATTTAAACATCTATTTAAATCCAATGAAGGAGATTTGGAAATGTTTTCCAAATAAGAAATCAGAAAAGTTACTAATATAAAAAGATAGAAATGAGA
This sequence comes from Allium sativum, assembly GCA_030737875.1. Classification (NCBI taxonomy): domain Eukaryota; kingdom Viridiplantae; phylum Streptophyta; class Magnoliopsida; order Asparagales; family Amaryllidaceae; genus Allium; species Allium sativum. Next base: position 45,590,398 of record CM060913.1, read on the forward strand.
GTAAATATGGAAACGTTTTCCAATGATTAATAACGTATATTTTCTAAATTTAGAAAATAAGGAATGTTGAACATATGGAAACAGGAAATGAAAAATGAATAAATTAAGGAGCTAAAGTGATAAATGTTAAATGATGACTGATCGATAGAATTTCCATCTGGAAATAATATCGTTGTTTGCACACGTATTTTCTTTGATAGTTAACTCACCGACAATCGAAGTTTTTGACCATTTCCGTTGTCAATACGGAGAGACCGGGATCAGATATATTATCTGATAACCACTTCGCATGGCACTAGCGTAAGTTGATCGTTTCAATCGTATTTACGTTGGTGGCAGAGGAATTCATTTCTCTTAGCTTATTCCCGTGGTTATTTTGGGAGAATCAATTTGTGATTTGACGGGTATGACGATGTGGCATTCAAAGTAAATGAAGAAGCGATCTGTTAAAAGATATGTTATGTCCTCATGCCTCAACAACTGGGAAATGACAGAAATCGGGCAGGTAGCATGGCTAAGTGGGTCGCACCCAAGTAGGGTATATTGTCACCATCTGGAGAATATTCATACTTGTCACTTCTTTCGCTTCTGTATCTCCCGGGAATGGTTATGTTGGTATACCAACCATAAGGTGATAATATATTCGGAACATTCAAGAAAAATGAATGGCCGGTCATGTGTGGCCGAGTTACAAGATGTTCCTATTGAAGTCTAGTGTATCGCTTCTAGAGTACACTGATCATAAGGTGGTTCCATACCCTGTCAGAGTTGGAAATCCATTACCCAATAAGAGCCCGCGGTTTTGATTGTATATTATATATGTAGAACGTGAGATGAAAGTGTTTATGCTAGATTTTTATTTACTTGATTTAGATATTATTATAATATCAGACAAGTATCGTTTTAGAAAAATATTTTGGGCTATCGTAAGGTAAAAATCATCCATGTTTATGTGTGGATCGGTCTTACGATTATCCTTTGGCTCAAAAAAAATTTTTGAAAGTTAAATCAAATGATTTGAGTTTACTCGCACCAGTCACATGACTGACCCAGAGTTTATTTTGTTTTGTTTTCCCTGAACTCTTGGGTGCCCAATTTTGTACGAGCAGTCAAGTAGTCGGCATTTACAGATACTGAGAGCTTGGAGCAGGAGGCTTCAGGATTATAGCTATTGTTAATTCCGCTGTGTTGTAAGTGTTATACTCTAATAATTTTTATGTATACAGATACTGTTTTATTTCAAACTTATGTTATGAAATATATTTGTTCGTTCTACTGTGAGTTTCGTGTTACTCCGATAATGTTTAATGTTCTTCTTCTTCTTCTATTCTAAGTTTCTATCTTATCTATTCTCACCCTCTGTTTTCTTTCCATTAGTTTTCTAGTTTTCAGTGCAATTTATGTTGGACTTGTGTTATTTGGTCAGCTCAAATGGTACCGGAAATTCAGGACACTACATATACGGATATGGGGCGAAGGATTTGAGCAGAATCATTTTATGAAGTTGAAGTATTGTTCTTACTGGGAGCGTGTATCTTTGTTTGAGGGAGAACGGGCGGTTCAGAGTAACGGTGATTTGCATTTCATTCCTCATAAAGTATAGGTGGAGAATGGATCACGAGATGAGGAGTTATAGCATTGGAAATAAAAGGATCTGGAGGTAGCATTCATTCTGGATAGTTGTTCTTCCGGCATGATGAGGCATGCTTGAATGTGAAATGAGAAGGGTTGTGGAGGTTTTTGTTCAGTTCATGATAGATTTCTAGAGTGCACGCATAATTTGGGTGAAAATCTGTGCATTGAAGGGTCTCACGTGGTATGGAGGACGTTGGTTTTAATTTAGTGAAGAAGAATGGTGAAAGTTGTGTGGAAATTTCGTGAGCGTAAAGGAGTGATAATTGTGACGGCCATCCCCGCACCAGTCGACATTTCCCTATGAAATGGACTGTGCCCAAGGTTTTAAATCTCGAATATCGGTCGCGTTTCGTCTTTGGGACTCGGTCTCATATCGGGGGAGATCACGGACGAGATGAGTCTAACTTGGGAGTTCATCTCGTATTTTCATCTCGGCTTGAAAGTTCATATCGGAACAATCTCGGGGTACATGATGTGTTAAAAATGATGTTTTAAGAAAATGAATTTTATGAATGCTATCAAACATATAGTAACTTAAACTTAAAATGCAAAATAACTTTATTATTCTTTATTTTGCGAAAGATCATTCATACTCTTAATCGTAACATGCTTAAAACAAAATATTGTTAGACATGAAACATTAAAAGGATCCAAAATATTAAAAAAAATCAGCATAAATAAACCATAAAATACATAATTTAATAAGAAACATGTATGTAAAAAGACGAATATGAAAATCATAAGCATTGTAAAACATATACGAATATACAATATAGTCATTTAACATGCAAAATGTAAAATAACAAAAGATTGATATGGCTAGATTTGACTTTTTTAATTATAGTTCTAATTCAGGCACTAATTTAAATTTGAACCAAAAAAACTAAGATCACGGACGATATTCCAGTATTTTGTCTCGATCGATATATCATTCGATATTAAAATATCAGATGTGATATATTCGAAAGGAGATTTTGAGTGATATTTGCTATTTTGTTCCAGAAGGAGCCCAAAACGAGATCTTGGAGAAGATCTCGGATGATATTTGCGAGATTTGAAACAGTGGTTGTGCCAATGTCCAACTAGCACAGGACGGTTCGTCCAAATAAAGGGATTTGAGACTATGAATCACCAAAGAACTTGTAGTATATCTCACAGCGCATGGAATAAAATATAATAATAACATAACTTGGCATAAAACAGGTAAGACAGTGCATAAGCTGAAAACTAAACCATTGTAGCAGTGGAATCCAAAATGCAGCTTATGATCCAAACCATTATTACAATTTCAAAATACTGTCTCTAAAGTAAAATACAAAAGGTACACTACTAATGCCCAAAGTAGTGACCAGCTAAAACACAGGGAGAATATGTGTAAATAGTACGTGGAAGCCTCCTGCTCGTCTTCGGACAGCTACTCGTGCATACTACTAACCTCTATCTAGCCTGCTCGTTTAGGAGCACCCAGAGTAATAAGAAGAGACATAAAACTCTAGGTCAGACAAAAGTCTGGTATGAGAAATAGCAGCAAAACAAAACAAAAATAGGTATGAATAATCGTACCTGAACCTGGACCTGCAACCAAAGAGTTAGCACAACAAGATGTACAGTACTCTAAGGTAACACTAACGTAAAGTGTAAGGTGGAAGTGTGCATGTCACGGTGATAGCAAATATCAAACATAGCAATGAACCTCACATCTCTCACTCAGTGCGTAAAGCATATGATATCCACCACTTTGATCACCAAATCCTTTGCTACAACCACTTTGCCCTTGGGAATCTTAACGGTCCCATTGGGTGGTCCATAGCCACTAATCCTGTGCTATGTTCACTTGCCCTTGGGAGTCTTAATGATCCCATTGCACCGATCCATAGCCATGCTACGATCACTTGCCCTTGGGAGTCTTAATGATCCCATTGCGCTGATCCATAGCCGTTAATCTGTCTCTTAATGGTGAACCAAAGCTATAGATATCAATAACCCCTTTGCACACGTCCCGCAGCAAAGCCCAACTCATGAAGTTAACTCATTGTTTCCCATCTGGATCCTAAGTTCTAACTTCTTATTTGGACTACCTTTGCATCTCGGGTTTTTAATCGAATTGGCATTCAAGTCCTCTCCTCGGTTCGTGACTCCAAGCTTCCATTCATGCTTGCACTTCGGTTCAGATATACACGGTTCATGGGAAACCACTCGGGTCGGTTCGTGGTTCTCCATTCGTGGCCAACTGGGCGGGTCGTGATCTTGCTTCCCTCTCGTGAGATCGGTTCATGGCCAACATCTCGGGTCGTGATGGCTCTAGTTCGGGTGTGCTTCGGTTCGGGCTCGTGGCTCCTTCATCTGGTTCGTGGACTGATCATGGATAGGCGGCTCGTGGGAGGTGGTTCGAGACAAGCGGATTGGTTGGAGTGCTGGAGCGGTTCGTGATAGGGGGCTTCATAAACGGGTCTGTTCGGGATTCATGACCCAATCTGATTTTCTACACTTCCTACAACAAGCTTTTTACGCCTCACGATGACATTTTCGACCATTCTAACTTTCTTATGCACTCACAAATCATACCAAACAGTAATAGCAACATATAGAAACAACCATAAACATCAAAACAATGATTTAACATGTTAATATGGATCAAACATACCCAAAACCATGATTTTCCCCTTAATCCCCTTAATCATGTTTAACCGTACGATTATCAAACTTAATTCAAATTAATCCAAATTTTTACCAATGACATAAAATAATATTTTAGAATTTATACATATTTTTTCGTATTTCCCTGAGGTGTAATTTCGCTAAATATCACTAATCACCCCCTAATTAGCCGTAATTATTGAATAAACATGCTAGTCACTCACCTTAGCCACAAATAAATTTCAGATTTAAAACTCTAACTGATTTGGGCCGAATTCTTATGTGTTCCAGCAGCTCTATCTCTATTTTGATGCTAATATGCCTTGATTTAACTTAGATTTGGCTAATATGTGATTAGAAAGTGATTTGGGATAGATTTGGAGGATGGAGGCCATTGTTAGGGTTCAAGAGAGGTTAATGGCGGCTTGAAAACTGAAATGAAATGTTTTCCCAAACCCTTTCAGCCCTCCCATAATTCTAATCCCGAAATGGGTTATGAGCTTAGCTGCTAATCACCTGGTTAAGCCCAATTATGTTGTTTTTCCATCTTCAAACTTTATTTCAGTCATATCTCCCAAGCGGTAAGTTCGTTTGATTAATGTGCCTACTCTATGCAAAGGTAAACCATCATTCGAATCTAATGGAAGTGGTTTCAGGTCAAAACTTTTTATTGATCAAAAGTTATTGGCGAAAAAAGATTCGCTAGGGGCAAAATGATCATTTGAAATTCGGCAAAAATTGTGAACATGAGAAATGACTACAATAGTCGTTTCCCAAAGTTACACGACCATATGACTTCGTATATGAATGAAATAAATATTCTACGATCCTCTGATGCGTAGAATGCGGGTCGTTACACTCTCCCTCCCCCCCCCTCTTAAGAAACTTCGCCCCCGAAATTCCTTAACCAAAACATACAATGGTGGCCCACATTCCTATCAACCATCTACAAACAATCAAACATACATAATAACATCACAAGCCTATCCTAGCATATGGTTTTACTAACAAAGGAATAACTGTATCGCGATTAAAATCTTACCAGGCAAAGAGCTTTGGATATGACTTCCTTATGCTCTCCTCGGTTTCCCAAGTACAGTCATTCTCATTATCACCCCACTAGACCTTAACCATATTCACCGTTTTCCTTCGAAGTTGCTTCGTATCATGTCTGACAATACGAATCGTTATGTGGCTCCCAACTGCGTCAGATTCCACTTCGATATCATCCAACTGATCTGGTGAAATAGCCATATCAGAATCGTACACGGACTTACTTAAGTAGGAAATAAGAAATACGTTGTGCACTCTCCATCTTGTTTGTTAATCCAACTTTGTACGCCAACTTTCCAACTTGTTCGAGAACTGGAAATGGACCAACAAAACTTGGTGCCAATTTACCTCTCCTACCAAATCGAATCACACTCTTTAACGAAGAAATTTTGACGAATACCACGTCGCCAACGGAGAATTTCAATTCACTTCGTCTTCTATTAGCAAAACTCTTTAGCCTATCTTGAGCAGCCTTCATTCGTTGTTGAATAACCTTTATCTTATCTGACGTTCCTCTTATTACATCTGGGCCAAGCACAAACTTCTCTCTGGTCTCCAACCAACATGATGGTGAGTTGCACGGTCTTCTATATAAATCTTTAAAGGAGCCATACCAATACTGGAATGATAAATATTATTATATGCGGATTCAACCAGATGCAAATGGTCATCCAATGAACAACCGAAATCCAATATACTAGCTCTCAAGAGATCCTTTAATACACAATTCACCCTATCTGTTTGATCGTCGGTTTGAGGATAGTACGCGGTACTAAGATGTAATTCTGACCCTAAAGCTTCTTGTAAGCTCTTCCAAAAGCCACTAGTAAATAATGGATCTCGGTAACTCACAATACCGTTAGGTACTCCATGAAACCTCACTACCCACTTCATATACAATTCTACTAACATAATTGCCGTTCTATTCGACTTGACTGGTATAAACCTTGCACTCTTGGTCAATCGATCTACAATCACCCAAATACTATCATAACCGGATCTAGTCTTTGGTAAACCATCAATGAAATCCATTGAGACTTGTTCCTATTTCCATTCGGGAATTTCCCACGGTTGTAACAAACCACTTGGATTCTTTTGCTTGGCTTTAACTAACTGACAGTTTGTGCACTTGGATATAAACTTCCCAACGTCTCTCTTCATCCCTTCCCAGTAGTAGGTCTGTTTCATATCTCGATACATCTTGTTACCGCCGAGATGTATAGTTAGTTTCGGGTAATGACACTGTCTAAGCACTTCATCTCTCAATCCATTAATGTTGGGTACGACCAATTTCCCATTCTTTCGGAGCCATCCTTCTCTATCAAGTCCATACTTGTTCATCTCTTCACCATCAATACTCATCTCTACCTTTCAGATGATTTCCACTAGGTTAGGATCGTCCCACTGACTAGAACCTATCCACTCAATCAAAGTTGGTCTGATCGTCAAACTTGCTAACATCTCCGGATCCAATTCGCACTTAGGTCTGAAATCATATCCCGCGATATACTCTAGTTGCTTCCATTCTAGAAACATAGCCCCCAAACTGGCATGTCTCCTACTCAATGCATCAGCTTGCCGCATTGCCCTTCCCGGGTGTGTGTGCGATATTGAAATTATATGAGCCAAGAACTCTAACCATCTCTGTTGACGAAGATTTAAATCCCTCTGAGAGAATGATACTTTAATGACTTATGATCGATAAACAACTCAAATCTTTCTCCCAAGATATAATGTCTCCACATCTTTAACGCAAACACGATCGCTGCCAATTCCAAATCATGGGTAGGATATCTTTTCTCATGCGGTTTCATTTGCCTACTTGCATAAGCTACAACCCTACCTCTTTGCACAGTACAACACCTAGTCCGGTACCACAGGCATCCGTGTATATCGTCATCGCTTTGTTCCCTTTAGGAATAACAAACACCGGCGTGCACGTTAACTTTCCCTTTAGGTCTTAAATGCATTCTCACACCTTTCGTCCCAAATAAAAGCTTGATTCTTCTTGGTCAACTGAGTTAACGGTGTTGCTATATTGTAGAAGTTTTGGATAAACTTGCGATAGTATCCAGCTAACAAAAAGAAACTTCTCATGTTCGTTGCATTCTTGGGCGTAGACCAATCTTGCACTGTAGCCACCTTCGTAGGATCCACGACAATGCCATTCTCTGAAACAACATGGCCCAAGAATCTCACATCCCTCCTTCAGAAGTGACACTTAGAAAATTTTTCTTTCAATTGGTGTTTCCTCAACACCTCCATCACTATCCTCAAATGTTCCTTGTTTTCTTTCTCTGTCCTCGAGTAAACTAAGATATCGTCCACAAACACAAGAACAAACTTATTTAATTGTTCTCTAAAAACTCTATTTATAAGATCCACAAAATATGCTAGTGCATTGGTCAACCCGAATGGCATGACCAACCACTCATAGAATCCAAACGGCGTTCGAAATGTCGTTTTAGGTATACTCTCAGCTGCTACTCGGAGCTGATGAAAACCTATAATGAGATCTAACTGGGAGAACATTCTCGCTCCATCCAACTGATCAAACAAATCGTCTATCCACGGAAGAGGATACTTATTCTTCCTTGTCACCTTGTTCAACTCGCAATAGTCTACCCATAAGCGAAGGGAACCATCGGCATTGGTGGCAAATACAACCGGTGCTCCTTACTCTGAAACACTCGTTCGGATAAATCCCTTCTTCAAAAGATCTCCCACTTGCACCTCGAGCTCTCGCTGCTTGATCATCGCTAATCTATGAATCAGAAAAGCGCGACATTTAAATTAAATTTTGCAAGCGTACATGTGTGTAGCATACAGGTCGAACACAGGGAGGTAGATTAAAATCAAATTATTTATTTAATCTCTTGGGCGAGTTAGATGAAGCCTGGAGATTTTGTTGAAGTAAAACAAATTGAAATTGCGAACTTAGGATTATCGCTGAATCTAATCAACGATTAATCACTAAAGAAAGTAAATTGCGAAACAAGAACAACAATGCAGAAAATAAAAGTGCAGAATAAGAAGAACAACAAAAAGTAAATTAGGATTGTCATTGAAACTAATCAAACGACTAATCACTAAAAAAATATGTAAAATACAATTTGTGTTCTTCCAAAACTAATTGTGAAGACAACACCGATTGGTAAGAAAAAGAAAAATGCAGAAAAATAAAAGAAAAGGGAGTTTTATTAATGGAGAAGAGAATATAGAATAGATAGGATGGTGGCTACAATGACATTACAAGGGTATTTATAGGGGATAACCAAACCCTAATCCTAATTATAAATGGGCCTAGCCATTACATCACTAATTAGTTTACAATGAGAGTCTCAATGGGCCTTAGTTAAATCTATTAAATTTTTGGCCTTTCTTCTTTTCCTCTTGGTTCTTTGACAAGCCTCCTTTAATTTGAGATGTGCATGGCCTCTAAATCAGTTATTTTCTTGTCCAACAGCAGCTAGATGTGAGATCTTCATCTACAATTCTTCAAAATGCAAATACACAGCAAATTGATCTCTATTTCTCTACATTTCTGGCTGCATGCGGGCTGGGTTGGAATATCTGTAAAAGTAACAAAACAATACCCAAGTAATATTTATTTATATACAAAAGATAAGATATAAGAGGGTAAAAATAACACATTTCTATGTCAATCAAATACCCTCTCGTCCTCGAGTAAAACAAAAATTAAAAACTAACTAGATAGATCGCACTTTCATAGGAAACACGATTGCATTGAGCGTATGCAACAAGCCGTTAAACCTCTAGGTGTCCCTAGTAGGACGAGTGGTGTCTCGTGAGGGTTTTCAGCGGATACTACCCACAAAATCCAAATGCAGTATGTTATGATTCTAATGAAACTACATGAATGCAATGGACAAATGCAAAATAAAAACAAAAATGGAAACACGACTTGTTTCAGGAAAGTGGTACAACAAATTAATTTAACAATTTCTAGTCAGTTGATTTTATTTTAGATACCTCAACTTGTCACAAATTTTCAATATAAATCAAGTTTTCAAATGTTAAGTTCCAGTTTGGCCAGTTAGTTCGGTCGATAACATAGTGCAGCCATGAAATAAATTCTTAGTTTGCTTGGCACAGTTTGCAAAGTGGTATTATTATTTTCTCATGTATGGCTAGTCAAATCAATAAGGTCAAGAAGTGTTTGGGCATCATCGCTTATTCTTTATTCTATAAAATTTTAAAATTTATGATTATGTACATACACCTAACTTAGAAGACCAAGGTTTACCACCCATGCACTGCCTTGCGGACTAACGGAGAGTGGGTAAAGAGCTTGGCGGATTGTGCAGGCCGACTTTGACTTTGTCAACAACGTGTCGGTAATCCTTAGGTGTCCAACCTCATAAAATGAGACCAAGATATTCCAACGCTGACTTTGTCAACAACATGTCGGATAGAGCTTGGCGGGTTTGCACACCAACGCTCGATATACGAGCAATGTTGGATACCCTTGGATTACTATTATTATTATTGGAAATATAAGCACAAAAGAGAGTTACGCTAATTCAACTTAACACAACTTAGTTTTAAAGGTTTGACAAGCCATTATAAGTATTTTAAGTCCTCCACTTATTTAAACAAAGTCTACAATATAGAATAGATTTCATGGCCATCACCTAAGAATCTCTCTATGTACCGGTTACACTATTATCCCTCAAAATTAAACTTTTCATTATATTTCTTATTCAATCTAAGTTGAGAGAAAAAAATACTATTAACTAGCTAAAAATTGTAAACTTATTTTGTTGTATCAATTGAAAATGAGTCGTATTTAAAAAAAAATTATGGTACGTTACTACGATATAAAATGTATGATGGTCCTACATGAAAAGAAAGAAAGAAAAATTAAAGAAAAATCAAAAGAATGCAATGCAGACTCCCCCCCACACTTGATTGAGACAGTGTCCCAACTGTCTAAGGTAGAAAAACAAAAATAAAATGAAAAATGAAAAATAAAAATAAAAGAAAAAGAACGTGTACCACCTGATTTCATGGTGGATGATCAGGCACATGCAGATCGATAGGGTCATCTTCGTCATATTGCTCGAATTCCAAAAATGGTTTCAGTCGTTGACCGTTTACTTTGAAGACTTTTCCATCCCTAGGATTTTCAATTTCAACCGCTCCATGAGGATATACTGTTTTCACAACATAAGGTCCAGTCCATCGAGATCTGAGTTTTCCTGGAAACAAGTGAAGTCTAGAGTCGTATAAAAGAACTTTTTGACCTACGTTGAATTCCTTACGAAGTATGTTTTTGTCATGTTGGGCTTTGGTTCTTTCTTTGTAGATTTTAGCATTTTCATACGCCTCATTTCTTAATTCCTCTAATTCCGAAATTTGTAACTTCCTATGTGAGCCGGCTTTTTCTAAGCCAAAATTCAAAAAATTTATGGCCCAAAGAGCATGATGCTCTAATTCAAGAGGTAAGTGATAGGCCTTTCCAAAGACTAATCGATATGGTGACATCCCTAGATTGGTTTTATAAGCAGTGCGAAAGGCCCAAAGTGCATCAATCAGTTTTAAGGACTAATCTTTTCTATTGGAATTCACGGTTTTCTCAAGAATTTGTTTGGTTTGTCTATTGGAAACTTTTGCTTGTCCACTAGTTTGTGGATGGTAAGGTGTTGACAGCTTGTGTGTGATTGAGTATTTCTTGAGCAAGGACTCAAAAGCACGATTACAGAAATGAGTGCCATTATCGCTAATGATAGCTCGAGGTGTGCCAAAGCGCGAAAAGATGTTTTCTTTGAGGAATTTGACAACAACCTTGTTTCATTGGTTTTGGTCGGAATGGCTTCAACCCATTTTGAGACATAATCTACCGCAAGCAAGATGTAAAGATTCCCAAATGAATTAGGGAATGGTCCCATGAAATTGATGCCCCAAACATCGAATAATTCAATCACTAAAATGGGGTTGAGGGGCATCATGTTTCGCTTAGAGATTCGACCCGTTCTTTGACATCGCTCACATTTAGAGCAAAATTCGAAAGCGTCACGGAAGAGTGTGGGCCAATAAAAACCGCTTTGCGATACTTTTGCAGCAGTTTTTCTTGCTCCAAAATGACCGCCACAAGCATGGTCATGTGATAAGGAGAGAATACTTTGGTGTTCATGATCGGGCACACACCTTCGAATGATTTGGTCTGGACAGTATTTGAAAAGATATGGGTCGTCCCAATAGAAGTTTCGAACTTTCGAGAGAAATTTTTGTTTATCATGTTTCAACCATTCAGCGAGTGTTTGTTGTGTGACAAGATAATTCACAATGTCAGCGTACCAAGGGGTGTTAGAGATGGAAAGAATTTGTTCGTCAGGAAAATAGTCATCGATTTGGGTGTCTTAACATTTTCGTGCACAATTCGAGAGAGATGATCAGCTAAAACATTTTCAGAACCCTTTTTATCTCGTATTTCTATATCGAATTCTTGAAGAAGAAGGATCCAGCGAATCAAGCGGGCCTTGGCATCCTTTTTAGAAAGCAAATATCGGAGGGCGGCATGATCAGTGTAAACTATGACTTTGGATCCTATGAGATATGGTCTGAATTTCTCAAGAGCGAAGACAACTGCCAAAAATTCCTTTTCAGTAGTTGAGTAATTCAATTGGGCCTCGTTAAAGGTTTTGCTGGCGTAATAAATGACTCGAGGGAGTTTATCGATGCGCTGACCTAAGATGGCTCCAATTGCAAAGTCAGAAGCGTCGCACATAAGTTCAAAGGGCTGAGTCCAATCAGGAGGTTGAATGATGGTAGTTGTGGTCAAGATTGACTTAAGAGTTTCAAAAGATGTTTTGCAGTCATTGGAGAATTCGAACTTAACATCTTTGGCAAGTAAATTTGAGAGAGGTTTTGAAATTTTCGAGAAATCCTTAATGAATCTTCTATAGAATCCCGCATGGCCTAGAAATGAACAAACATCTTTAACAGACTTAAGAGGAGGCAGATTAGCAATCAAATCGATTTTAGATTTATCGACTTCAAGGCCATCTTTGGAGACGACATAACCTAGAACTATCCCCCTTTTTACCATGAAGTGGCATTTTTCCCAATTAAGCACGAGTGATTTTTCCTTATAACGTTTTAGGATGAGTTCTAAATGAGTGAGGCATTGGGAAAAAGATGATCCATAGATTGAAAAATCATCCATGAATATTTCCAAGAATTTGTCCACCATGTCAGAGAAGATACTCATCATATACCTTTGGAAAGTCGCGGGGGCATTACAAAGACCAAAAGGCATGCGACGATAAGCAAAAGTTCCATAGGGACAAGTAAAGGTGGTCTTATGTTGATCTTCTAAAGCAACAGGAATTTGGTTATAGCCGGAGTATCCATCGAGAAAACAATAGTACTCATGTCCCGCTAAGCGTTCGAGCATTTGGTCAATAAAAGGCAAGGGAAAATGGCCTTTTCGTGTGGCTGAGTTGAGCTTTCGATAGTCGATACACACACGCCATTTTGTTTTGATTTTTGTTGGGACAAGCTCATTACTTTCATTTTTGATCACTGTGATTCCCGATTTCTTTGGTACGACTTGTACCGGACTCACCCAGGTACTATCAGAGATGGGATAGATGATGTTATTGTCTAGACATTTGATTATCTCCTCCTTGACCACTTCTCTCATGTTTGGGTTTAATTTCCTTTGAGCCTCACGGATGGGTTTAGCCTCATTAACTAAATGTATGCGATGTTCCACAATTGACGGGCTAATTCCTTTTATATCGCTCAGTTCCCATCCCAAGGCGTCTTTATTTTCCCGCAAAACTTCTAAGAGTTTTTCTTCTTGGTCCTCGGTAAGATCAGAGGCCAAGATTACGGGAAGAGTTTCTGAGGAGTCTAAGTATGCGTACTTAAGGTCTTGTGGCAAGGGTTTGAGATCTAACTTAGGATGTTCTTAAGTGTTAACATTGGTTAACATTCCTTGGTCAGAGTCAGAAGACGGAGGATTTGAGTCAAGAAATTCATTCAGTTCAGAAATATATTCGAGTTCGTCGAAATCAGAGTCGAAATGTTCCAAACACATTTTCAAGGCTTCAGAAGTGTCATTAGAGGTTTCGTCAACTATGGTTTGAATCATGTCGATTTCATCTGTTTCAAAATCCCTAGGTTGTTAGTTGAGATTAAAGATGTTTAGCTCAATGGTTAGGTGCCCGAAGGAAAGTCGAAGTTGACCGTTCCTACAATTTATGATAGCATTAGAGGTTGCTAAGAAGGGCCGTCCTAAAATCAATGGTATTTGAACTTTGGGATTTGAGACAGGCACTGTGTCTAAAAACTATGAAATCGACAGGGAAGTAAAACTGTTCGATCTGTATCAAGACGTCTTCGATAATTCCCAATGGCTTTTTGACAGATCGATCAACTAACTGAAGAGTGATGTTTGTTGGTTTAATTTCCCCTAGCCCAAGTTGACAATAAACTGTATAAGGAAGAAGATTGACACTGGCACCAAGGTCGAGTAGGGCACGAGAGATATGAGTGTTTCCTATTTTGCAATCAATCGTAGGGCAGCCAGGGTCTTTGTACTTGACTGGGTAAGATTCGAAAGAGCAGAGCTTGTATTCGCAGTTAGAAAGGCGGTTTTTGGGACATTAGTCGCACATTTTTGTGTGCACAATTCCTTAAGACATTTGGCATATTGAGGAATTTGTTCAATTGTGTCTAAAAGAGGAATGTTCACACGGACTTGTTTGAAAATTTCCAAAATTTTATCGAAATTTGCCGCTTTCTTCTTATTATTGAGTCTATGGGGAAATGGAGCTATTGGTTTTTCGACTTTGTGATCAGTTTCATCATTCGAAGAAGAAGGTTTATCCAAGGAAATAGAAGGTGGTAAGGTCGTAGAAGATGGAATGTTGGTATTGCCAGCGTTAATTTTCGAAGGTGGGTCGGGTTTGCCGACACTGGAAGAAGAGTTGTTGGGATTGCCAACATTTGAGGAAAATAGAGGTTTAGAAGAATTGTCATTCGAAGCCCATGGGTGATTATCAAGATTAGGGATTGGGGTCGAGTTAGAAGGTTCGTCAGGGTCGCCCACGTTATTATCAATCCTTTTTCCAGATCGAAGGGTCGTAATAGCGTTGACTGGATTATGGTTTTCGTCCTCACAAGAATTTACAGCACGGGAGTTATATTTTGGATTCACCTCAGGTTGACTCGGCAATTTTCCTTTCTCGTTATTTTTCGCTAGTTCCTTTATCATGTTCATCATTTGTTCCATTTGTTTTTCTAAACGCACAATTTCTGGTGACGATTGAGAAGGTTGAGAGGATTGGTTTGATGGTTGAAAATTGGGGTGCCTGTAAGGTTGCTTGGATTGAGATGCTGTTTGAGAGGTTTGAGAAATTGGAGGTGGAGCTTGATAATTTGGGATGGGAATAAAGGGTTGCACGTGAGATGGGTTAGCCGAATTATTGGGGTTTGACCAAGAAAAATTTGGGTGGTTCCTCCAACCAGGATTGTACGTGGCTGAGTAAGGGTTATTTTGAGCTATAGCATTAGGTTGGTCCTGAGAGTAATAGTGGGGTAACCCTTCTCCGGTTTGAGGAGTTTGATTTCTAAGGGAATTTGACTTGGGTTCACGACATGCACTCCTCTAGTAGAAGTACGAATGGGAACACGAATCGATTCCCACTGCATGTCCTTTTCAAAATAATCTTCTAAGAATTGCCAAGCTCCATTGGCTGTTTTAGACATAAAGTCTCCTCCACACATTGATTCTAGTTGAGTTCTAGTCTGATAGTTTAGCCCTTCATATGCAATTTGACATAAGTGATCTTTTAGAATTCCATGATGAGGACAACTATATAATAGTTGGTTGAATCTTTCAAAGTATTTTGAAAAAGTTTCCCCCTCATTTTGACAAAATTGATTTATCTCAATTCGAATTTTTAGAGTTTTATGGAAAGGGAAAAACTTTTTCAAGAATGCAGTGACAAATTCATCCCAACTTCTTATGGAATGTCTTGGAAGAGAATTTAGCCATCTTTTAGCGCTTTCAAGTAGTGCAAATGGGATTAGCCTTAGCTTGATCGATTCATTAGATAATTGTTGCATTTTTGTTGTGGACGCATACAATTCAAATTCACTTAGAAATTCATAAGCATTTTCAGATCCAGTAAATTTTGGTACCCCTTGGATAAAAGAGTGTTTTAGCTCAAAATTGTTTCCTTCAGCTGGTGGGAACACGATGACAGAGGGTTGAACGGTCCTAGTAGGATAACATCGATCACGAAGAGACAAGGGTCTATCCACTTGGATATTGAGATTTTGAAAATTTTGATTTATTTGATTTTGATCCCCAAAGTTTGGAAAGTTGTGATTCGTTTGATTTTGATCCAACTCGGTTGGAAAATTTTGGTTGATTCGAGAACCCTTAGGAGAATTTTGTTGGCTAACACTTTTTTCACTCATTGTTGTTAAATGCAAGTACAAAAATTAGCTATAATGAAATTTTATGTCCTTATTGGCTCCTAACCCAAAATTATAAAGTGACGCGTTTGATTACTTAGATCAAAAGATTTCTCAGCCAGTTAACGGACAGGAGTTATCGGTGCACCAGGAATCACCCTAGCAATGCAGCCGAAGGTTTAAGTACCTTTAGAGTAACAACCGATATAATATTTACGAATCACCGTAATATTTATAAATGGTTATTTCTCTGCCGTAGTCTAGACACCAAGAAATAATTTGTTCCAAATGAATCAACTATCACAATATAATTAAGCCCTAGCTGAGCCCGTGACTCCCTTAAGTCCAACGTCTAACTGTTATTATTAGTCAGATTCTACGATGAAATGCAATTTGTAGGCTAAGTAAAGGGTGATGAAATCCCTCACCTTATGTGAATTGGGGTATTGCCCTTAACAGAATGAATAAAAAGTGCAGAAATAACAACAATCACACAAAATAATTGCAGAAATTAAAAAAAATTACATTCAAGCCGCTGCCCCTGCAGAATTTTTTTACAAAAATTGTCTATATATATATTTTTTCTTTGCGGAAGAGCACCTGTAGAGTTAAAAGAAATTTACAGTGGGGTATAGCGGTCCATCCAGAGCAGTTGAGAAGCGTCAGTGACTAAAATCTCAGTGTTTGCAATTTGTTTCGATTCGATTTCCTTTGATTTGTATGCTTGAATTCCTTCTTCACTTCAATCTTTGTTTTTGAATGGTCTTCTCTCTCTCTCTCATTTTTTTTTAAAAGAATGAAAGCAAAGAAATTGGTACTTGGAAATACAAAAAGGAAGCTTTAACTTAGCAAAGGCAACAAACTACAGACCAGCACTCTCCCTTTTTTATATATAAATTTTTTTAATACCAAATCGTGCCTAACTCCCAATCAAGAAGAAAAATAAAAGGAAACAAATCCATTTAAACAAACTCTACACCACCAGGCTCTAGACTCCCAATCACACGCCCCCTTCTTTGTTTTCCCAAACCAACGAACCCTCTATTATTTCTAACAACAAAAATTACTTCAATAAGACCAAAATCAGATCTGAGAGGGCACGCTGCCTCTCTATCAATTTTCAATGGAAACCCACAAGATTGCCCCCTTTTTGTAAATCGAAACTCACGAAATAAGCTCTCAAACCCTTTATTCTTTTTCTAAAATCACACGGAGGTTTTCAATTCGGAACAGGGTGTTTCGATTTGCACAGGATTTTCAGATCGAAGTAGGGGTTTCTGGTTGCAATCGATTTGAAGCAGTGGAGCGTTGTGGGGGTATGACTGTTTTCGAATCGGCTTTGGTGAAGGTTGTATCGAAGGCGTTGTCTGTTCTGGGATGTGGATTTTGCAAGATGTGGCAGGCAGTGCTCGGTATTGAAACGGGTTCGAACTGTGTTTGGGTTTGTGGTTGACTTGGATTTTAGCGCTGATGTCTTGGTAGGTGAACAGTGGGGATGCGAGGCAGAAGATGGTTGGGAAGGACGTGAATTTGCAAGGGATTGTGGCGTGTGTTGTGAATTGCGTGGAAGTGATGTTGTAATTAGATAATGGTATTGTCTGTGTTTTGGCCAGAGGGGAGTTGTTATGATGTTGTGATTGATCGGTAGGGGATGAGGGATGTTGTCGAAGTGATTATGTGTGGGGGTATTACGGTGTGACCGGTGCTTGGTGATGGCCCTTGAATGGATCGCAGTGATGTCTGGCGATGTTGAATTGGGTTGAGGCGCGGGTACGGTATAAAGATGAACTGAGTGGTCAAGCTGAAAAGCAGGTGGATGGTTAAGAAGTGTGGTAAAAATTGTATGCAGATGTTAATTGATGCAATTGTATGGTGAGGGCGCTGATGGGTACAAAGCAGTGGCTATTTGACTATGATGTTGAAGGAAAGATGGAGTTGGTGGATTCTGATGATCGAAGCAAAGGGCTTGGAACGTTAAGGACATATGAGTAATTAGGCTAAGAGAGATTTTTATTTTATTTTTCTGTAGGGGGAAAGAGATTTGTGAAAGAAGGAAAGAATTGTAAAAGGGGAAAAATTAGGGAAAGAAAAGGCAATAGAAAATTAATTTTTTTTTATGGATTTGTAAATAAAAAGAAAAGCTATATATTGAAATTAGGAAAGAAATAGAAGAAATTGAAAGATTTTTTTTTCTTATTTTGGAGATTGTAATGTCAATAAATGGTATCCAACCTACCAATCAAGAGTTTTTTTACCAATCAAAAACAAAGAAAATAAAATGAAATAAAAATAAAAACTAACACGAAACAGAAATTAAATAAATAATAAAATTTAATCGTTACCTCCCCGGCAACGACGCCAAAAACTTGTTCGTCACTTTCCTATGAATCAGAAAAGCGCGACATTTAAATTAAATTCTGCAAGCGTACAGGTGTGTAGCATACAGGTCGAACACAGGGAGGTAGATTAAAATCAAATTATTTATTTAATCTCTTGGGCGAGTTAGACGAAGCCTGGAGATTTTGTTGAAGTAAAACAAATTGAAATTGCGAACTTAGGATTATCGTTGAATCTAATCAACGATTAATCACTAAAGAAAGTAAATTGCGAAACAAGAACAACAATGCAGAAAATAAAAGTGCAGAATAAGAAGAACAACAAAAAGTAAATTAGGATTGTCGTTGAAACTAATCAAACGACTAATCACTAAAAAAATATGTAAAATACAATTGGTGTTCTTCCAAAACTAATTGTGAAGACAACACCGATTGCTAAGAAAAAGAAAAATGCAGAAAAATAAAAGAAAAAGGAGTTTTATTAATGGAGAAGAGAATATAGAATAGATAGGATGGTGGCTACAATGACATTACAAGGGTATTTATAGGGGATAACCAAACCCTAACCCTAATTATAAATGGGCCTAGCCATTACATCACTAATTAGTTTACAATGAGAGTCTCAATGGGCCTTAGTTAAATCTATTAAATTTTTGGCCTTTCTTCTTTTCCTCTTGGTTCTTTGACAAGCCTCCTTTAATTTGAGATGTGCATGGCCTCTAAATCATTTATTTTCTTGTCCAACAGCAGCCAGATGTGAGATCTTCATCTATAATTCTTCAAAATGCAAATACATAGCAAATTGATCTCTATTTCTCTACATTTCTTGTTGCATGCGGGCTGGGTTGGAATATCTGTAAAAGTAACAAAACAATACCCAAGTAATATTTATTTATATACAAAAGATAAGATATAAGAGCATAAAAATAACACATTTCTATGTCAATCATTGCTCCCTTGGCGCCATACGACGAAGTGGCATCACTATAGGCCTGGCATCTTTCACTAAATCAATACGAAACTCGATCTTTCGTTGTGGTGGAAGTCCGACCACTTCCCAGAAGATGTCCGGATACTCGCCAGCAATAGGCACATCTGAAAACTCATCATGCGGGATGTCGAAGGAATTTAGAAAACTTGCCATCACCCCATCACTAGATAGGCAACCAAACAATACCCTCCGCCCATCATCTGCTCTAATGGTCACCAAAGACCCCTCACAATCCACCACCACCCGATACCTTTGGAGCCAATCGACTCCCAAAATAATGCCAAACCCAGTAAAGCCCAAAACAAAGCAATCACAAGCAAACATACATCCATGACTCGATAAGACAGAATTACAACAAATCAGACTAAGGCTAGTCGAACCACCGATCAGGTTCGTCACAACTAAAGGTCTATCGACAATCTTAGGTTCCAATCCCAACCTATCTACCAGGTCACTAGATACGAAGGAATGTGAAGCCCCGGTATCGGACAACACTCGAACATGAACATCATAAATAGAAAGCATACCTTGAATAATGATGCCCTTTCCCTTCTGCGCTGCTGTTGGGGGCATTCGACGAAGAAGGAACAGTGTTGATAGCACATGCTTTTATAATCTACTTCTCTTTAGGAGGTTGTGGACATTTATCATTGTGATATCCCACTTGGCCGCAATTGAAGCACTTCCTATCCGCTGGCTTTGCTCGACAAACTTTGGCATATTAGCCCTTCTTGCTACATCTATAGCACTCAACATTTTTCTTATTCTTATTCTAACCATCCTTAGCTTGGTTCTGTTTCCTCTTATTCTGTGAATTATTCTTGTCTCCACTGCTTGCCTGCGCCTTTGGCTCCCCTACAGATGTAACAGCAACCTCGGTCTTCGATTTAGGGTAAAGGCTCTCTAATCTCAATGATTTTCCCATAATAGACTCAAATGTCTCGTCTATATGGTTTATTAGCCTTTCCCCCATGTACTCTTCTAAGCCAGTTATGAACTTCTCGTTCTTCTTCTCAGCAGTATCGATAAGTGATAACCCATACTTCGACAAGGTATCGAATTCAACAATATATTCCGAGACTGCCCTACCATTCTTCTTAAGTTCCAAGAATTTCCAAAACAATTCTGATTTCTGAGTAGTTGGGATAAACTTATCACTGAATCGGGTCTTAAACTGATTCCAAGTAACTTGATCCTTGGGAGTAGCTGCTTTAATAGCATTCCACCAATTCATTGCTTGTCCTTGAAGTTGACGCGATGCTAACTTTCTCTTCATTGCATCCTCGATTCCCAAATCCTCGAAGATTTCACAACTATCAAGCCAATCTTGAACTTTTGTAGCCGACTCCGTTCCGTGGAACGGCTTCTCACAAAGACTATTACAATCCTTGTAGAGCTTGGCGAAATCCGCTCTAGGCGCCTGCACCGCTGCACCACCACCGTTACCTGCATTAGATACTACTCCCTGAACATCCCTAAGCATCTCTCTCATGAAGGTAGTAAACATCGTTCTCATATCAGGGGCATTCCTATTATTGGCCCCTGAACCCGTACTCCTCGAATATCGGCTCATCGTTCAATCTGTAAGGAGAAAACAATTAACCATCTCCACAGTGGGGCCAGTGCAGTGCGACTTCATCCTTAGATATACTAATAGTATATATATATACAGTTTTTGAAAACCAAAATATCACAAGTATGTGCTCTCATATACGTATACTATCTCTCCCTGATGTCTTCCCCTATGTTAACTACGCAACCTAGGCCCTGATACCAAGTGTGACGGCCCACCCCGCACCAGCGGACATTTCCCTATGAAATACATTGTGCCAATGTCCAACTAGCATGGGACTATCATCAAAAGAAAGGGATTTAAAACTATGAATCACCAAAGAACCTGTAGTATATCTCACAGCGCATGGAATAAAATATAGTAATAACATAACTTGGCATAAAATAGGTGAGACAGTGCAAAAGCTGAAAACTAAACCATCATAGTAGCCGATTTCAAAATACAGCTTATGATCCAAGCCATTATTACAACTTCAAAATACCATCTCTAAAGCAAAATAGAAACGGTACACTACTAATGCCCAAAGTAATGACCAACTACAACACAGGGAGAATATATGTAAATAGTACGTGGAAGCCTCCTGCTCGTCTCCGGATAACTACTTGTGTATACCACCTAACCTGCCTCTAGTCTGCTCGTTTAGGAGCACCCAGAGTAATAAGAAGAGACATAAAACTCTAGGTCAGACAAAAGGCTGGTATGAGCGATAAAAACAAAACAAAACTTTAATAGGTATAAATAATCATACTTGAACCTGGACCTACAACCAAAGAGTTAGCACAACAAGATGTACAGTACTCTAAGGTAACAAGTGTGTAGAGTGTAAGGTGGAAATGTGCATGCCATGGTGATAGAAAATATCAAACATAGCAATCAGCCTCATATCTCTCACACAGTGCGTAAAGCGTACGATATCCACCACTTTGATCACTAAATCCTTTACTACGACAACTTTTCCCTTGAGAGTCTTAACGGTCCCATTGCGCTGGTCCATAGCCACTAATCCTTTGCTACGATCACTTGCCCTTAAGAGTCTTAATGATCCCACTGCACTTATCCATAGCCATGTTACGATCACTTGCCCTTGGGAGTCTTAGTGATCCCATTGCGCTAATCCATAGCCGCTAATCCGTCTCTCAGTGGTGAACTAAAGCTATAGATGTAACACCCCGTAATTCTGTAACACTAGGATTCACAAATCAGGGAAGAATTAAAAGTTAAAGTCAAAATCAAGGGAAACAGGCTGCGCCATTGCGTTCGTCTTGGAATTCTGCATGAAAATGAGTCCGAGTTTGGGTAAATCGGAGTCCGTATGAGGGAGATATGGCCTCCGGAAGATTCAGCGAAGTTCAAAATTCAAAACAGGTCAAGTTCAAAATTCAAATCGGACCCAGAATGGGCTGGGCGGGAATTTTCCCCCCAAGGCACCAAGGTCGACTGGGTAGTCGACCTGGGGCACCCAGGTCGACTGGGAAGTCGACCTGGGGGTCGACCCCCCTGCTTTTTCCTGTTTTCTGCACCTGGTTCGTTCTCCTGTATCTAGACGCCATTCTGCCCAGATTCGTTGACTTCTACACTATATAAACATCCCTAGTCTTCTTCTCTATTCAGAATTCTTTTCTACCCTTATGCTGCAAAGATTCTTGTTAGACATGGCTTCTCCTCCTCCTCTAAAATATACAAATAAATAATATATATAAAATAAATCAAGACGAGGAGGTGCTGCTCAAAGACTTTCAAAGAAGAGATTCAAGCTAGAATTCAAGTGAAGATTCGAACGACTGCAACGACTGTTTTTCTACGAATCATAGCAATGCCATCTTTTTGTTCTAATCTGATCTCTGTAAGTCAGTTACTATTTAGATTTGAACGTTTTTTCTGTTCGTGACATGAAATTAAAGGAATAAAATAATATGCCAAATCTTTCTATTCGAATCTGTGCCTATCTCTTTGGACCTAATTAAGAACTGTCATGATTCAAGAACAAATAAGTCTGTGACTATGAAACTATGGACCTCAGAACCATATGCCTCTTTGACTATGAACATTGCCTATGACTGTGACTGTGACTATGAGAATTATTTCCATAACTATGAACACAAGCCCATACCTTTGATTAGGAAGCAAAACTATTGTCTATGACATAAATGGGACAACTGTGATTAAGCACCTATGGTTCATGACTAGGAAAGTGTTTAAGTTTTGTGACTGTGAAAATGGGTATAAACCCGATTATCTATTCTGTATGTTCTTTGTTTTCTTTGGCTTTAGACCTCGGGAATTTACCTATTAAGTTAGATCTACCCATGTTCTTGAACCTACGTCTCTATTCTGTCTATTCTTGGTTTTCTTTGGTTTTAGACCTTGGGAATTTACCATTAAGTTAGGTCTACCCATGTTCTAGAACCGACGTCGTTATTCAACCCTTTTTATGCCAGTTAGTATGTCTATCTTTTGCATAGCATCTTTGGTTCATTCCCTATTTTCTACGAACCTAGCTTTATTTATAATCTAGAATGAATCACGATTATACGAACGGTGGGAATGCGGTTTGGGCCAAATATGAAATTTACTAAAAACATTGTTTAACTTGGAAATTGGCATAAATTGGGAACATGTATTATGGCATGTTCATAGAAATGCAAATTGGATAAATTTGACATGAATTATAAGGTGTGTAATTTGAATCTGGTATTGACGTGTAAATCTAGCATTTACATGAATAATGAACTAGAGTAATAAGTCTAGAATTAGAATATTGAATCGGAATTGGATTAGCTAATTTGGCACGGTAAGTATATTGGCATAAATGTGAAGTTAGCCATAATTGGGAGTAATTGGCAGGTTTAGCAAAATCATGGTTAGTGACACTTAATTTGGTATAGTTTACATACCAAAAAGCATAAACATGATTTAGAGGGGGAAATGGGCCATAAGAATGAATGTTGACAATTTACATTAAAAGAGGAATAGGAAACAAGTAAATTAGGAATAATTTACTTATAGAATTTGTTCTAAATGAGAAATGTAGACTTAGACAAATTAAGGGTTTGTTAAATGACATCTTTTGTTTAATAATACACCAGAAAGTTCTAGGGTGACAGAGAGGATAGTGTCTAGGCTTGAGTTTGGAAAATACAAGTTTCTTGCTCTCCCTGGCTATCCCTAACTGATCCGACGGACGGGATGGTTACTTTCAAAACCTGATTTGAAAACTAATCAAAACCCCTTTGAACTTAGAAAACTCGAATATGCCTAACCCGAGGTTAGACTGAGTTGCGATGTAAACCTGCCCGGAACCAACCGGCACATCCAGTATTCACAACAATATCTGTCTAATGTGAGTGGTAGCGGCTTTAATTTATTTAGTTAAA
The DNA here is from genome assembly GCA_030737875.1 of Allium sativum. Taxonomy (NCBI): domain Eukaryota; kingdom Viridiplantae; phylum Streptophyta; class Magnoliopsida; order Asparagales; family Amaryllidaceae; genus Allium; species Allium sativum. Next base: position 45,614,452 of record CM060913.1, read on the forward strand.
GCTAGAACAAGAATGGTAGGGTTAAGTTAACTAAGACACTTAACCAGTTCAACATGATAACTAGACTGATGGGTGGGTTTAGGTTCAGACTGACACTTAACACAGTTAAGCCAGAATGGGAGGGTTAAGTCCATAGGAACACTTAACCAACTTAACACAGTTAAGCTAGAATGGGAGGGCTAAGTCCATAGAGACACTTAACCAAACTCAAGGTATCAAAACGAGACTTGTAAGGGTTAAGTAAAGTTAATACACTTAGCCAAATTAATATGTTAACTAGACTAGAGGTTGGGGTTAAGTAAAATCTAATACACTTAGCAAATTTGTATGTTAGCTGGGATAGACCGTAGGGTTAAGTAAACTTGAACACTTAACCATCAGGTTGTGATAAAGAAATGGGGTTAAGTCTAAAACATGAAGGGATAATACTTAACCATTAATAATAACGTGTTAGTTAAAAACAGACGGGCAAGGTTAAGTTAAAAAGGGACACTTAACCAACACAGGGTGAATGGGTAGGGTTAAGTAATAAATACTTAACCAATATAACTTGGTTTGTGGTAGGGTTAAGTCGACATGAGTTACTGATAACACTTAACCAGTTTAACAGGGTAAATGAGGAGGGTTAAGTTAGCTTGAATTGACTATGACACTTAACCAATCCAAATTGACGGGAAAGAGAACTAAGTAAACCTTAGTTAAGAAAACAACGATTCTGGAAACAAAGGGGTAAATCTTAGTTAGAAAAACTAAGTAGTAATTCTTAGTATAACACGGGAAGGAGCGAATGTCCGTCTGAGTCAAAAGGAGGCTCCAACGAATTGGGTTACGAAGCCCGAGGCTTCGAGGGGACATGAGGGTACTCTTGGTATCCCTCTGTGAGGCTGCAGATGATCCGCCTGGGCCCACAGAGGTTAAGGTCTGCGTAGAAGAACCAGGGGTATGCCTTGGTTGCAATACATGGCAACCTAAAGACTAGGATGGACCGGTGTGATTCGGCGAGCAAACGGTAGCCCTGTGATAGCGACTCGTCGTCTACCATCCATCTTCAGTCAATCGAGATACGTGAAGCGGAAAGGCGGAGAACTCCAAAAGACCATATACTTGCTATCTAGTTATGGGTGAGGATGGTCATAGGATAGTGGGGCACCGGGGGGCGGCGTATAGTTCTCATTTTTCAAGGTGTGCCTTTCATTAGTTGAGGGAGGGGTCAAGTGGGACCATAGCCACTGGAACAAAAACAGACCTTAGCGTCTGCATCGGCAGATATCTGAAAGCTCCCGACCGAATTCTGTATTCCTTGATTTGCCCTGACACAGGACTCGGACCGCACATTATGGGACATGTGCATCTAGAAAAGCGATAACGATTCGCGATACATGCGTGGGGAAGTTTAGGAACATATACCACTCTAGGTAGTGTGTCCTAGACTTGGGGGCATCGTTCGACGGGTAGCGTAATCCCTAGTTGGACTAGGTGGCATAAATCCTGAATCCGAGAAGCGTTCAGCAGATAGCGTAAACTCTAGTTAAATCTAGAAGGCACTTGATAGAAAACCCTAGATTTGATCTAGGTTATAGATAATGAATGTATGCCGGAAGGCAATGGAAAATACAGGGATTGCGATCACATTATCGTTACTAGTTGGGACACTAGATAGGCAGTGCAGAGATAATAGAAATTCGTATAACAAGGAAATGGCGAAGCGGCGAAAGTATTAGAGAACATCCAGTTTATCTTATCTTCGCATATCTTGTGTTGATCTTGTCTAATCTTGCTGACCCTATCATCATGGTGTTATCTTCTATTCAGTTAATTCATGTCGTTTTGTTTTCCATGTTCACATGCTAGAAGTTACTGAACTTACTCAGGCTTTTTGTCTGACTCTATTTTTCTTTCGTCTTCTTTTCTTCCGCCCCCCCCCAACCAGGTTGTAAAGGAGGGAATAGTTTAGCTCAGGTTAAGTTGGACTGCCACTCTTTCCCAGCTTGAAGATTTGTCGAAGTTTTGCTTGGATTCTCTTTTCAGATGCTATGGCTGGTTCTTGCTACATTGGGGAATATGAATGTATTTTTATGCTTCTTTATTTTGTAAGACAGATGATACTCTGATATTGTAAAGAAACCATTGTACAAATCATTTTATCAATAAAGCAAAGTTTTATTTTCCGTTGTTTAATTTCTGTCTGTCTTGTAATTTATCTGCATCTTTTACCTTAAAATGCTCCATAGAACTTAGTGCATTCCCTTTGTGAGTGACACTAACGGATGTGGAGTGTTACACGTGGTATCAGAGCTAAAGGTTACCGGATCAGATAAAAGATTTGAAAATTTGTTTTCAAAACGGTTTTAAAAGAAGCATTTTCAAAAAGAAAAGATTTGTTTTAAAGGCATATTCCCCAAAGCCATACGCACTATCTCCTCTTCCTCTGTTTAAATTCTTGTATCAAGTCTCTGGGGCTCCTGGCTTTCTGGGAGGTAACCTCATCGAAGGGCAAAGTAGTGCCCGGCTTCTATCCATAGCCGAAGTTGTTTCATCTACGGGCAGTTTTCTTTCAAAGCTTATAGGGTTTACTGGACGATGGAGGTAGTTTTCGAGAGATTTGTCAACATGACCACACACGGAAGAGGATGAGGAGTTTGGCTAAGGAGCATAACCCTAGTATGAGGAATTCATGGATGTAGATTTAGCTCACAAAAAAGGAAGGAATTATAAAACCTAAGAGGAAGTATCTTTGCTAGGGAATGATAGGGCATATAATTAAGGACAAGGGAAAGAACAAGGAACAAGATTTTCAGAAGGACAAGTACATGCTTTCGCCACGAAGCGTACCTAGGAGAAAGGTAGTCCGGTTGGAAGAGTCTAGTTTTCTGTTCGTACTATTTCCTTAGGTTCTAGCGCTTCTCATTTGTCCATATCCACTTCCATAGTTGAGTCTCTGCACCATAGTACTTGTATAGTAGAAAGATCCCACAAGAGTCTCAAATCCAATTGGTGGTCCGACCAGTTTATTTTTGGGTTAGTAGGGATTTGAGAATAGCTATCGAGTTTTCTTATATCAAGATCGTCTAAATTCGGGGGAGATATTCCTTGGGTGCTTGTCTGATATTGGTTTAGGCCTTTGGGGCTTGTACTTGAGGAATGTCGAGTTCGGTTTGGATGGTTTGCGGGAGAGATGAATAGTTGTGGCAGGCACTCCAAAGAGCACGTAGTGACCTTTCGACTCTTATAGTTATGGCATGGCGGATAAGAGGGAAACCTCTAATCATCTTAGTACGTATACCTAGTACCGTGATTGACATCTGTTTATTTTGGAAATGGAGATCCGGAACTTCACAATCGTGAAGTTAAATTAGTTAAGATATAGTGGAGTAAAGCTCAAGAAGGCTAGATACTAGCATCATACCCTTTTTCCTTAGTGAAAATTAGTGTCACATCCCTATTAAGTTTCAAAATTAGGCTCACATCCGGTCATAAACTTATTATAAATTTAGTCCCTGCTTTCATTTTTACGTGTTATTCATAATATTCGCATACATGTATGCAAATATTCTGAATGAATATTTGCATATATGTATGCAAATATTTTGAATTTTTGCATACATGTATGAAAATATTCTGAACAAATAGTTGCATACATGTATGCAAAAATTCAAAATAGTTGCATATATGTATGCAACTATTCTGAACGAATATTTGCATACATGTATGCAAATATTTTGAATTTATGCATACATGTATGCAACTATTCTGATGAATATTTGCATACATGTATGCAAATATTCTAAATTTTTGCATACATGTATGCAACTACTCTGAACGAATATTTGCATACATGTATGCAAATATTCGTTCAGAATAGTTGCACACATGTATGCAACTATTCAAAATATTTGCATACATGTATGCAACTATTCTGAACGAATATTTGCATACATGTATGCAAATATTTTGAATTTTTGCATACATGTATGCAACTATTCTGAACGAATATTTGCATACATGTATGCAAATATTCTGAATTGTTGCATACATGTATGCAAATAAAGTTGAACTAACGTTAATGAATTGTTGCATAAATGTATGCAATTTTTCTAAATAGAAAAATAGGGACCTAATTTACAATAAGTTTATGACCGGACCTGAGCCTAATTTTGAAACTTAATAGGGACCTGTGCCAAACGGACCCTTTTCCTTAAGGGTGCATCCTTGATTTCTTTTTTTTTAGGAGCTTTATGCATAATTGTTTCTCTCTTTCCAAAGTATATCACCTAGGTCGTATCTTCGATCCTTAGGTAGAAGCCAATGGATGTAAACATGTATTTGAAATATGTTACGGTTGATGGTTGCAAGTGGTTGCTAATGGTTGCTTGTGAATGCATATGCATACGTATTAGGTATTAGATCAGTTCAGACGCTTTCATATTGCATTTACAGATATGCATTTGTTTGTAAATTGAACTTGATATGTTATCATATGGGTGTTGCATATGGATGAATGGCCGTGCACGCATATAGTATTTACATGACTAGGGATGCTTGCATACATGGTTGGACGCATGGCACTGACATGACTCGCATTAAGGAGGTCGACTGAATCAGTAGACTGCCTGATTTTACAGTAGATAAAGACATGTACACACACTATGCATACGAACATGAAAGCATTAGGAATCTTTTAAGGACAATGGATGCCTGTGATTAAATGGTTGAGTAGATAGGTGATTGGATGGTAGGACACATTCTTCCTAACTTGAAGATTTCGGGGACGAAATCCTTTTAAGTGGGGGAGAATGTAACACCCCGTAATTCTGTAACACTAGGATTCACAAATCAGGGCAGAATTAAAAGTTAAATTCAAAATCAAGGGAAACGGGCAGCGTCATTGCGTTCGTCTCGGAATTCTGCATGAAAATGAGTCCGAGTTTGCGTAAATCGGAGTCCGTATGAGGGAGATATGGCCTCCGGAAGATTCAGCGAAGTTCAAAATTCAAAACAGGTCAAGTTCAAAATTCAAATCGGACCCAGAATGGGCTGGGCGGGAATTTTCCCACCCAAAGCACCCAGGTCGACTGGGTAGTCGACCTGGGGCACCCAGGTCGACTGGGTAGTCGACCTGGGGGTCGACCCCCCTGCTTTTTCCTGTTTTTTGCACCTGGTTCGTTCTCCTGTATCTAGACGCCATTCTGACCAGATTCATTGACTTCTACACTATATAAACAGCCCTAGTCTTCTTCTCTATTCACAATTCTTTTCTACCCTTATGCTGCAAAGATTCTTGTTAGACATGGCTTCTCCTCCTCCTCTAAAATATACAAATAAATAATATATATAAAATAAATCAAGACGAGGAGGTGCTGCTCAAAGACTTTCAAAGAAGAGATTCAAGCTAGAATTCACGTGAAGATTCGAATGACTGCAACGACTGTTTTTCTACGAATCATAGCAACGCCATCTTTTTGTTCTAATCTGATCTCTGTAAGTCAGTTACTTTTTAGATTTGAATGTTTTTTTCTGTTCGTGACATGAAATTAAAGGAATAAAAGAATATGCCAAATCTTTCTATTCAAATCTGTGCCTATCTCTTTGGACCTAATTAAGAACTGTCATGATTCAAGAACAAATAAGACCGTGACTATGAAACTATGGACCTCAGAACCATATGCCTCTTTGACTATGAACATTGCCTATGACTATGAACATTGCCTATGACTATGGACATTGCCTATGACTGTGACTGTGACTATGAGAATTATTTCCATAACTATGAACACAAGCCCATACCTTTGATTAGGAAGCAAAACTATTGTCTATGACATAAATGGGACAGCTGTGATTAAGCACCTCTGGTTCAAGACTAGGAAAGTGTTTAAGTTTTATGACTGTGAAATTGGGTATAAACCCGATTATCTATTCTGTCTGTTCTTTGTTTTCTTTGGTTTTAGACCTCGGGAGTTTACCTATTAAGTTAGATCTACCCATGTTCTTGAACCTACGTCTCTATTCTGTCTATTCTTGGTTTTCTTTGGTTTTAGACCTTGGGAATTTACCTATTAAGTAAGGTCTACCAATGTTCTTGAACCGACGTCGTTATTCAACCCTTTTTATGCCAGTTAGTATGTCTATCTTTTGCATAGCATCTTTGGTTCATTCCCTATTTTCTACGAACCTAGCTTTATTTATAATCTAGAATGAATCACGATTATACGAACGGTGGGAATGCGGTTTGGGCAAAATATGAAATTTACTAAAAACATTGTTTAACTTGGAAATTGGCATAAATTGCGAACATGTATTATGGCATGTTCATAGAAACGCAAATTGGATAAATTTGACATGAATTATAAGGTGTGTAATTTGAATCTAGTATTGACGTGTAAATCTAGCATTTACATGAATAATGAACTAGAGTAATAAGTCTAGAATTAGAATGTTGAATCGGAATTGGATTAGCTAATTTGGCACGGTAAGTATATTGGCATAAATGTGAAGTTAGCCATAATTGGGAGTAATTGGCAGGTTCAGCAAAATCATGGTTAATGACACTTAATTTGGTATAGTTTACATACCAAAAAGCATAAACATGATTTATGGGGGGAAATGGGCCATAAGAATGAATGTTGACAATTTACATTAAAAAAGGAATAGGAAATAAGTAATTTAGGAATAATTTACTTATAGAATTTGTTCTAAATGAGAAATGTAGACTTAGACAAATTAAGGGTTTGTTAAACGACATCTTTTTTTTTAATAATACACCAGAAAGTTCTAGGGTGACAGAGAGGATAGTGTCTAGGCTTGAGTTTGGAAAATACAAGTATCCTTCTCTCCCTGGCTATCCCTAACTGATCCGACGGACGAGATGGTTACTTTCAAAACCTAATTTGAAAACTAATCAAAACCCCTTTGAACTTAGAAAACTCGAATATGCCTAACCCGAGGTTAGACTGAGTTGCGATGTAAACCTGCCCGGAACCAACCGGCACATCCAGTATTCGCAACAATATCTGTCTAATGTGAGTGGTAGCGGCTTTAATTTATTTAGTTAAAGCTAGAACAAGAATGGTAGGGTTAAGTTAACTAAGACACATAACCAGTTCAACATGATAACTAGACTGATGGGTGGGGTTAGGTTCAGACTGACACTTAACACAGTTAAGCCAGAATAGGAGGGTTAAGTCCATAGGAACACTTAACCAACTTAACACGGTTAAGCTAGAATGGGAGGGCTAAGTCCATAGAGACACTTAACCAAACTCAAGGTAGCAAAACTAGACTTGTAAGGGTTAAGTAAAGTTAATAGACTTAGCCAAATTAATATGTTAACTAGACTAGAGGTTGGGGTTAAGTAAAATCTAATACACTTAGAAAATTTGGTATGTTAGCTGGGCTAGACCGTAGGGTTAAGTAAACTTGAACACTTAACCATCAGGTTGTGATAAAGGAATGGGGTTAAGTCTAAAACATGAAGGGATAATACTTAACCATTAATAATAACGTGTTAGTTAAAAACAGACGGGCAAGGTTAAGTTAAAAAGGGACACTTAACCAACACAGGGTGAATGGGTAGGGTTAAGTAATAAATACTTAACCAATATAACTTGGTTTGTGGTAGGGTTAAGTCGACATGAGTTACTGATAACACTTAACCAGTTTAACAGGGTAAATGAGGAGGGTTAAGTTAGCTTGAATTGACTATGACACTTAACCAATCCAAATTGACGGGAAAGAGAACTAAGTAAACCTTAGTTAAGAAAACAACGATTCTGGAAAAAAGGGGTAAATCTTAGTTATAAAAACTAAGTAGTAATTCTTAGTATAACACGGGAAGGAGCGAATGTCCGTCTGAGTCAAAAGGAGGCTCCAACGAATTGGGTTACGAAGCTCGAGGCTTCGAGGGGACGTGAGGGTACTCTTGGTATCCCTCTGTGAGGCTGCAGATGATCCGCCTGGGCCCACAGAGGTTAAGGTCTGCGTAGAAGAACCAGGGGTATGCCTTGGTTGCAATACATGGCAACCTAAAGACTAGGATGGACCGGCGTGATTCGACGAGCAAACGGTAGCCCTGTGATAGCGACTCATCGTCTACCATCCATCTTCAGTCAATCGAGATACGTGAAGCGGAAAGGCGGAGAACTCCAAAAGACCATATACTTGCTATCTAGTTATGGGTGAGGATGGCCATAGGATAGTGGGGCACCGGGGGCCGGCGTATAGTTCTCATTTTTCAAGGTGTGCCTTTCATTAGTTGAAGGAGGGGTCAAGTGGGACCATAGCCACTGGAACAAAAACAGACCTTAGCATCTACATCGGCAGATATCTGAAAGCTCCCGACCGAGTTCTGTATTCCTTGATTTGCCTTGACACAGGACTCGGACCGCACATTATGGGCATGTGCATCTAGACAAGCGATAACGATTCGCGATACATGCGTGGGGAAGTATAGGAACATATACCACTCTAGGTAGTGTGTCCTAGACTTGGGGGCATCGTTCGACATGTAGCATAATCCCTAGTTGGACTAGGTGGCATAAATCCTGAATCCGAGAAGCGTTCAGCAGATAGCATAAACTCTAGTTAAATCTAGAAGACACTTGATAGAAAACCCTAGATTTCATCTAGGTAATAGATAATGAATGTATGCCGGAAGGCAATGGAAAATACAGGAATTGGGATCACGTTATCGTTACTAGTTGGGACACTAGATAGGCGGTGTAGAGATAATAGAAATTCGTATAACAAGGAAATGGCGAAGCGGCGAAAGTATTAGAGAACATCCAGTTTATCTTATCTTAGCATATCTTGTATTGATCTTGTCTAATCTTGCTGACCCTATCATCATGGTGTTATCTTATATTCAGTTAATTCATGTCGTTTTGTTTTCCATGTTCACATGCTAGAAGTTACTGAACTTACTCAGGCTTTATGTCTGACTCTGTTTTTCTTTCATCTTCTTTTCTTCCGTTCCCCCCTAGGTAGTAAAGGAGGGAATAGTTTAGCTCAGGTTAAGTTGGACTGCCACTCTTTCCCATCTTGAAGATTTGTCGAAGTTTTGCTTGGATTCTCTTTTCAGATGCTATGGATGGTTCTTGCTACATTGGGGAATATGAATGTATTTTTATGCTTCTTTATTTTGTAAGACAGATGATACTCTGATATTGTAAAGAAACCATTGTACAAATCATTTTATCAATAAAGCAAAGTTTTATTTTCCGCTGTTTAATTTCTGTCTGTCTTGTAATTTATCTGCATCTTTTACCTTAAAATGCTCCATAGAACTTAGTGCATTCCCTTTGTGAGTGACACTAACGGATGTGGGGTGTTACAATAGATATCAAAAAACCCTTTGCACACATCCCGCAGCAATGCCCAACTTAAGAAGTTAACTCGTTGGTTCCCGTCTGGATCCTGAGTTGTAACTTCTTATTTGGACTACCTTTGCATCTCGAGTTTTTAATCGAATTGGTGTTCAAGTCCTCTGCTCGGTTCGTTATTCCAAGCCTACATTTATGCTCGCACTTGGGTTTGGATATGCACGGTTCATGGGAACCCACTCGGGTTGGTTCATGGTTCTCCATTCGTGGCCAACTAGACGGGTCGTGATCTTGCTTCCCTCTCATGAGATCGGTTCGTGGCCAACATCTCGGGTCATGATGGCTCCGGTTCGTGTGTGCTTCGGTTCGGGCCCAGGGCTCCTCCATCTGGTTCGTGGCCTACTCATGGAGTGGTGGCTCGTGGGAGGTGGTTCGAGACAGCAGATCAGTTCGAGTGCTGGAGCGGTTCGTGATTGGAGGGGCTTCACAAATGGGTCGGCTCGGGAATCATGACGCGATAGATTTTCTGCACTTACTACAACAAGCTTTTTACGCCTCACTACGGCATTTTCGACCATTCTAACTTTCCTATGCACTCACAAATCATACCAAATAGTAATAGCAACATATAGAAACAACCACAAACATCAAAATAATGATTTAACACGTTAATATGGATCAAACATACCCAAAACCATGATTTTCCTCTTAATCCCCTTAATCTTATTTAACTATAAGATTAGCAAACTTAATTCAAATTAACACAAATCTTTACCAGTGACATAAAATAATATTTCAAAATTTATACATATTTTTTTATATTTTTCTATGGTGTAATTTAGCTAATTATCACTAATCACACCTAATTAGCTGTAATTAGTGAATAAACATGCTAATCACTCACCTTAGCCACAAATAGATTTCAAATCTGAAACTCTAACTTATTTGGGTCGAATTCCTATGTGTTCCAGCAGCTCTATTTCGATTTTGATGCTAATTCGCCTTGATTTGACGTAGATTTGGCTAATATGTGATTAGAAAGTGATTTAGGATAGATTTGGAGGATGGAGGCCATTGCAAGGTTTCAAGAGAGGTTAGTGATGGCTATAAAACCGAAATGAAATGTTTTCCAAAACCCATTTAGCCTTCCCATAACCCTAATCCTGAAATGGAATATGGGCTTAGCTGCTAATCACCCGGTAAGTCCAATTATGCTATTTTTCCATCTTCAAACCTTATTTCAGCCATATCTCCCAAACGGTAAATCTATTTGATTAATATGACTGCTCTATGGAAAGGTGAACTATCATCCGAATCTAATAGAAGCAGTTTCAGGTCAAATTCCTTACCAATCAAAAGTAATAGGCAAAACAATATTCGCTAGGGGCAAAATTGTCATTTAAAATTCAGCAAAAATCGTGAATATGGGAAATGACCACAATAGTCTTTTCACAAAGTTAAACGACCATATGAATATGTATGTGAATGAATAAATATTCTATGATCCTCCAATGCATAGAATGCGGGTCGTTACAATAATGGTGCTGGGTATTATGAAGATGGAGCAGGATAATTTACAGTGCTTGTGGTTTTCTTTTTAACGCAATGGAGAGGGAGAAAATGGTACTCAAATGGTGGCGCTGGGAATACATGGAGTTCTAAACGGAGATTAGAAGCAGTGGATGTTTCGTGCAAAACAATGGAGTGTGAGGGGAAAGTTTCGAACGTTCAAATCAAAATAATTCGAAAGGGTGGGTTCAAAATATTACTGGAGAGGAATACGTTGGGGATGAAAGTTGCAAGCAGACGTGGGCTAATGAGCTAAAGTAGTTTAGCCCAGGAAGAAAAGAAAAATATAAGAAGAAGGCCCAAGAAGGGGGGGACGTGAATCAGTAAGGAAGAACGGGACAGAAGCTTAACTGAAAGGAAGGAACCATGTATTTGGGTCGGCATGGGTGATGCAGGCCAAAGTAGAAAGTGGGTGATTATATATTAATTAATATAAGTTAATTTTAAATTTTGATAACTCATAACTTTTAAAATGCGTAACTCTCCCATATTTATCCAAATCTGACAAATTTGGCATCGTTGGAACCATATCAACGCAGGCTACACAATGAAGTTGGTTCAGAACCATTTGGAGGTCATTTCAATTTTAGGCAAATTGAAACATCTGATTTATTCTACTGAACGTCAATCATTATTCAATGATTGACGACCAATGTGAGTAAACTCACTAACTCTGCCCGGTTTTATAATTTTACAAACGTCATTTATTATTGATGAAAATGATTGAATGTTGTGTATGGTTGTATGGATGATTTGCTAATAGATTAGCTGAAATTATAGATACCTTTGTTTAAATATTAATTCTAATATTTCATATTGATATGAAATAAATGTTATTCCTGTTAATTAAAATCTATGGATTCTAATATTCCGGTTTCAGCAATTATAGTGTTATTTTTCATATATTGCATTGTATGATGTGATAAATAATCAGTGGTTGATTATTGTGTGATTGGGGTGTTTTAAATAACATTTGACCCTGAAATAATCAATATTTAAATAACGTAAATTTTATTGGAAAAGAATTCGAGATTTAAAAAGTGAAAAATCTATTTTTAAATAGAAGTTTAATTTCGAATAACTAGAATATAATAACTTGTTTTAAGTATATAAAACAAGAAGTTTGATTTATAAACGATATTTGGAAATGAGATAGAATAATTACTATTAAATATATTATAGAATGCAAATTCCATAATGAATGTCAGAAAGGGGAATGAAAATCGTTTTCAAAAGAAAACGATGAAATTTATTTTGGATGCTCGAAATGAGAATTGGACTAAATAAATCTTTAAGAAATTATAATTATAATTCGACTATGTCGAATGTTAATACAATAATTTATTTCTAGAAATTGTATATTATAATCCGGAATTTAAAATCGAATTTGTAATCGAAGTGAAGACATAAACTTGATATAAAATTAACAAGAAGTTGGCTTGTGAATGGAATTTATAAATTGGAATATAAATATATATTTATAATGAAACTAGATAGATGGAGTTTTAAACCGAAATGATATTTATTATTTAAATCAAGATTTGATTTAATAAATTGAGTCCAGATTTCTGTAGAGGAATAATATTCACGTTTAAAGTGAATAATGGTTTAAAAGCAACCGCTTTGCAAATGGGAATGGTAATAAAAGGAAATTGGTAAATATTTTTAAGTGAGAGATTAAAAATTGAATTTAGAAATAGAGTTAATCAAAAACTTTGAAATGATTTCGACGTTTGGAATATTAATCGAGTAGGGATTATTCGACAGACAGTTATAAGTTAGAATTCGATTATATCGAATTCATGAAGGTACTATTTACTTTCTGTTTTTTAATAAGGTTTATTTAATTAATTTAATATTATTTATTTATTGTAAATAAAGGATTAAAGTTGTATTTTCAATTTAAATATTTTGGAAGTAGGTATTATAAACACTATCGTTATAATCAATGTTTATACAACGTTCATTTTTAAATCTATAAATGGATTTTGGAAATGTTTTCCAAATATAACCAGCGATGTTTTTTTAAGTATAAAAAGAAAAAGAAAAATGATTTTGTTAATGAGGAGTTAAGAACGGAGTTAAAGAAATTAAAATTTGGCTGGAGATTAGTTGTGATGTATGACTTTCTGAATATCGATCTGATGCCGGTTTCGGCCTTCGGGGTTGATAATTGGGAAATCGTTCTCTTACCAATTTACAGTTAGAGACTGATGAATGTGAAAAAAATAGTAATGCGTAAATGGGTAATGGAAATGTTTTCCAACGTTAACAACGTATATTTTCTAAATATAGAAAATAAGATTTTGTGGATATACAGAATTCAATTCCAATGTTAAAAAGATATATTTTCTAATTATATAAATTAAATAGTTTGTGATATATGGAAACATTTTTCCAAGAATCGTGGGAAGTTAAAACAGTTTAAAGAAATAAATGGGAAATGGATAAATGATAAATAAATTTAAAGAGTCGAATGTTGATTGATGATTGATCGGTATATATTCCATTTGGAAGTATGACTGTTGGATGTATGGATGTTTTTCTTTGATAGTTAAATAACCGACTATCAAAATTTTTGACCATTTTTCCGTTGTCAATACAGAGAGACCGGGATCAGATTAATTATCTGAAAACCACTATGTATAGGCATTAGCGTTGCGAATCAAATGCAATGAATACAATTGAAGACGGAGTTTATGCAAGGGCTGCTCTTGCAATCCTTGGTAGAAATTTCCTAAGATGGATTTACATAATAGTGTCTTTGGTTTGTCCAGTCCCAGGACAACTTGAATGGATGAATGTCTAACAGAGTATATCTAATAGATCGTGTAAGTTGATCTCTTAAAACATATTTACGTTGGTGGTGGAGAAATTCGTTTCTCTAAGCTTTATACCCATGGTATTTTTGGGGAAATCAATTTGTGATTTGGTGAGTATGATGATGTGGCATTCAAAGTGAATGGTGGCCAGGTGTTTCAAATGATACGTTATGTGACCTCAAGGCTCATCAACTGGGAAATGACAAAAATCGGGCAGGCAGCAAGGCTAAGTGGGTCGCACCCAATTAGGGTATATTGGTACCATCTAGAGTATATTCATATTTGTTACTTCTTTTCACTTTTGTATCTCCCGAAAATGGTTATGTTTGTATACCAACCGTAAGGTGACAATATATTCAGAACATTCAAGCGAAATGAATGGTCGGTCATGTGTGGGCCAAGTTGCAAGATGTTCTTGTTGAACTCCAGTGTATCCCCTTTAGAGTACACTGATCGGATGGTGGTTCAATACCTTGTCATAGTCGGAATCCAATCTCCAATAAGAGCCTGCAATTTTGATTATATATTATATATGTGGAGCGTGAGATGCAAGCGTTCTGCTAGATTGCTATGTACTTGTATTTAGACACTATTATAATAATAGAATAGTATTGTTTTTAAAAAAATGTTTTGGGTTATCGTAAGGTAAAAACCATCCGTATTTATGTATGGATCGATCTTACGATTATCCTTTCTTTTGAAAAGGATTTTGAAAAGTTAAACCAAATGGTTGGAATTTACTCACACCAGTCCCATGACTGACCCAAAGTTTATTTTGTTTGCTTTTCCTAAACTCTTGGGTACCCAAATTTGTATGGGCAGTCATGTAGTCAGGAATTCACAGATATACTTGGAGGAGCTTGGAGCAGGAGGCTTCAACACTATATATATATATATATATATAGAGAGAGAGAGAGAGAGTTTATTTTCGCTTTGATGTTATGCGATAATGGTACGTATATAGTGTTACAAGTTGTATTTCCAATGTTGTGTTATATAATATATTTTATTCGTTCTGATGTGAGATTCATGTTACTCTGATTCTGTTCTGTTGTGGTCTTCTTCTTCTCCTATTCTAATTTTCTTGCTTTATATTTCTCACTCTCAAATATCTTTCTATTAATGATCAGGTATTTTCAATGTTTGAATAGTCGACATTTTTTTATGACGATTTTAAGGATCGAAAATCTCTGGTTCATTACATCATGACTATCTTAAAAGAATACGAATTCTCTCCTCTTTACTACACTTCGTAGCATTAGATTTCTTATTTATTACTTTTTGAAGTAGAGTCTTCCCAGAGGATAATTAGTCACCTTAAAGTGTATAGGGGTTTCGCATCATTTACAGCCTGGTTTGGTTAAGTGAAGCCTTGACTTCACCTGTTTTCGATGGTCCGAAGGTCGTAAATCCCAGCTTAACTCAAGTAAAAGCCTTCAATGATATCGAAAGCTAAAACATGTTACCCATCCAAGGAATGACTAATTGCATTGAAAACAATCAGAAAGTAAATCCTTTTAGAATCTGTTCATTCAAAAAGAATTGGGGTGTTAACAATTTTTATGTCTAACATTTTTTAGCGTTAGAGGGAGGGTCGAACGTCTGACCTTGTGGTTAATACAAATAATTTTCCATATTTGGTAGAATGTATGAACAATGATGACTACAAAAGCCAAATCGAAGAAACTAGATACAATCAGCAAGGACATATTCCATTCATCTCATATAGAGGAGGACGTAACTCCATCCTTTAACCAAGTAGACACCTTACAAACGGAGCCTTTTGTCGCAGAGTCTAATGAGGCAAACGCTAAGGATATCAAACAAATGAAAAATGAGATTGTCGGCTAAACGAAGTGTTTTCCCAAAAGTCACTAGAAATCGATGCCTCCAAAATTCTAAAATGACAACGATCATATAATCAAATCTAAGAAAAAGGTGTTTACGGCTATTTAATCAAAGAGCAAAAATAAAAATGTGCCATCCGAATTCAAAAAGATGTAGGATGGGAACACGAAAGCTCACAATCAAGGAAAGTTAAAGAATAAAGGAAGCAATCCGGAAACTCGACGAGGAATGGGTACAACCTCCATAGGAATAATTATCCTGATGATGATGATGCTTATGTTAGGGATCTAATAGCGAAGGCTATCGAAAATTCATTCAGTTTTAAAATGAAGAGGACTTTTGATGCTTAAGTGAAGGGAAATGAGAGGGTTGCTCCCTTCACCGATGATATTATGTCTACTACTATCCCTTCACACGTATAAATTATAATAATCATGTATTAGGGAATCACGGAACCTACCGATTACTTAATGGCTTTCAATAGCCAAATGCACTTATACAACGCCTTCAGGGCAGTCCACTGCAAATTATTCCCTGTAACGCTTTAAGGATCCACAGCTAAATGCTATTGGTTGTACCGTGAAAAGACCATATATTCCTGGAAGCAATTCCCGTATGAATTCTCCACCGAACTCTATGTCGCTTGTCCATTAAACGATGGTTTCTTATACCAAGCAACAATCTGGGGCTCCCTTGGGAGAGTACCTAAAAGATTCAATGCTAAAGCCATAAGGGCAAGGGGGATGAATGATGTAGGCAAGTTGATAGCCGCCCATGCAGGGATTCTGGAAAATACCCCATTATCAAAAGATCTTATGATAAGTGAAGCTGAGAGTCTGCAAGAATTCCACTTTCATGCTTATAAATTCATACGAATGAACGAGACCTATCATGTCGATACGAAAGCATTCATTCGTAGATAGGGAATAACACCTAGCTTTGACTGAAACTTCAAATGAACCTGACTGGGGGACACCGATAACAACTTGGTGGCATTGAATAAGTCAAATCCCTTCATATATTCTAGGTTGAAAGGAAAAGTGAACTTCCACATTCCTCTTAAGGCTCAGAAGAACCCGACACTACACCATATATGGTGATTAGGCTGTGTTTTTAGCCGTATCTAAAGCTGTTGGGCACGGTAAATAGCCGTATCAAAAAGTGGCGTGTTAAATTATTAGATACGGCTTTAACCCATATCTCAATGGATTAACATACGACTATTAGCCGTATCTAAATTGTATGTAGATATAGCTAAAAACCGTATCTTATACACACACACACATACACACACACACACACACACACACACACACATATATATATATATATATAAGCAGAAACTACAGCACATATTATTTGTAACACAATGCATATATAACACAGGATACACTAGTTCACAATTGCAACAGTAAATGAAACATTTGTATGAAATATTTAATTACATTACAATATATAACGATACATGCTATTTGATTACATTACAATAAATAAGTACACGCTGTTTCATTACACTAAAGAAGATACATATTGTTACATTATAATAAGCTGTGATAAATGCCCGAACCGGTGTCGTAAGCTTGTTGAATCAATGCTTCCTTCAAGATGAACATCCACCAAAACATTGCATTCTATTCAAGACATGAAGGAACCCTTCAGGACGATCAATACACTATTCTATCCAAGGCCTGGTAATAAGTTAGCTTAGATAGCATATAGCATGTACACTACAAAGATCTGTAAAAAAGTGCAAACCGCATAGTTTAGGATAGGATATATGTCCACATTATTATTTTCATTAGTAGCTGAATATTGCAAGTCTACAACATTTTTACTTGTTCGGTCGAGACTAAGTCTCGATTAAAGACAATTGTTATAGCATAATTAAAGAGCAATATAGAGGATATGTTCACATTATTATAGTTCTCATTATTGTCACTTGGTTGCAATGTAGATATAACATTGCATTAGCAAGTTCTACGAGTGATCGCCCTTAACCAGCCCTATTCAGTGCTTCAAACATGGACTCATACTCTAGTTTTGACCTGATCTAAAATCGCTTCTAGTTACGACTTTGAGGCTAAAAGAATTAATGAATTCCGACTTGATATGAAAGAGTTATGGACACTCAAAAATGGACTCAGGCCATGTTTGCAGCAACATAATGTGCACTTGCAAATTCTTGTGGCTGAACTGATCTCGTCGCAAAGGTTATAGACATCAAACGAAGTATTTTTGCACATTAATTTTCATATATTTATACCATAACACATAAATTTTCATAGAAAAAGCGAGATATCACCTGAAGTTTAGATCAACAAACTCACATCCATGCTTATTAGCTTCATCCAAATGACAGAGGTTGCATGCTGCACACACATGTTATATTAATAGTCAGCTTCTATTTTTGCACGTAAGTTGACTAACAAAAATGATTTGTTACATGAGCACAAAGCAACTTGGTTCAATGCAGCAAGTCAAAAATGGAAAAGCAGGTTCACGCCTTTACTCACACGCAATGTGACACACATGACACACCAAACAAATTGACTAAATCTCAACCTATAAATGCCATTCTATTTTCATTCATGCATCCATCACCGGCTTTTCTACTCAATCACACAAATTTCCCAATATCAATTACCAGATACATGCAGCTCAGTCAACAAAACTAGTATGCTTTAGTTCTCAAATCAAATCATACACATGTAGTTCAAATCAGTTACAAGGATCAGTATACATGGTGCAATAATACACACAAATGAGCAGGGCAACGCAATCAAAAGTGTCTGAATTCAAGGTAGACAAACACAACACAAGTAAATGATAGCAAATACACTACCGCACTATAATACTGGGGATAATACCCAATTTAAACACAATAGAAGCATATTAAACCTAATTTAAACCCAATTTGAATTCAAATTAAACCCAAACTAAACCCAATTCATGTTTAAATTTAGCGATGATCCAGTACTCACCTCCAGAGGCGACAAGAAGGATGGACAGCGGTGGACTGAGGTTTCGCCGGTCAGCTGAAGGCATCGCGAGATGATGATAACTCAAGGACTGCGGTGGATCGATTATTGACAAAGGAAGTTAGTCGAGCACCAAAACCCTAATTTGGGGGATTCAGTGGTCGCCATTGCAAAATAAAAAGAGGGATTATTCGGCCGAAAGTTTTGATAAGGCAAATTTCGATCGTGCCTATGTACAGGTACGACGAGGGGATTTGGTACGAATTTCATACGGTCCAAAGCCGCATCAAATGAACTAATTCGGGACTTCATTGATGGATGGTCGGATTAAGGGTGTTTGGGGTGGTGTGGATTGCAAAACTTAGTTTGATACGGATTTGAGCACTGTCAAATTTGATACGGCTTATAGCCCAATTTTACGCTCGCATCCTGGTGTGCCAAATTGGTTGATATGGTGTAGTGCGAAAGCTAAAAAGAATGATACTTAATGTATTTATCACAAAGCAAACAACAATAAGGCTAATGAATGCAAAATCCTAGCAAGTTTTATTTAGAAGCTCGTACGAGAAGGGCAACTACAGGAATTCGCTCAGAACGCATAAAATGCCTCCCAATACAATGAAAGGTACTAGAAGCACTCTGGGGGATTACAATATACACTTCTAAGGAAGATGATGTTTTAGAAATGGTTCCTCTACTCAACCATATCAATGTAATCCACCCACATGTTGCTAGGAGCAGCTAGAAGGCAAAGGGTCATTACATGAAAGAGGGTAGAGATAGGCTATTTTTAATTCAAGAAAGGATGTCTAATCCTCCTCTAAGAGGGGTACACATGCATACTTAAGTGCTAACCTCGCAAGAGTTGCAAAAGGGTATTCACTACCCCAAAACAACCCATTGAAGATCTGTCGTGACCCAAACTTCCCGGTTGGGCTAACCGAACAGGAAGGCGAATTGCTTGAGAACACAACGCATCTGAACACAAACAGGAGAACATTTCGTTGCTATTACAACAATTTACATCAGAGTACAATTAAATATTAAACATGGAAAATATCAAAGATTAATAGATTATAATAGCAGCGGAATAATACATGAATATAATGTGCAGCGAACACATCAACTACCATAGTTGAAGGAAATACACAGATACAAAACATTCCATAGTATAGCTCCAGCTGTAATCCAGGATCATGTGAAAAGAAATATCTGCGAAAACCAAAACTACCGACTGCACATGTGGAAAATATGGGCACCTAGAGTTTAGGTGGGAAACAATAAATTTCGAGCCAGTCATGCGACTAGTGTAAGAACAAAAACAGCTGTTAACTCTAATTTAAAATTGGGTAAATCAAGGGACCACGCCGTATGACACAGAACGAGTTTCCTCCCAAGAATATGATAAAAGAAAAAACGCAATGCTAAAAGGAAAAAATGAAGCTATTATAAGACTCAGGTCCCATCACACAATGTAATGCAAACCAGAGGATAGAGTTTTACCATATAATAGCTAAATATGCTTGATACGCGAAATTTATCTTTTATTACTATTAATGCATAGTGTAGAAATCAATTTTGAATATGAATGTATCAATCCTAGATGACATGAATGTTCCATACCACTATTTCGTTGATAGTATACAACTATAACCGTAAAATCACGTATTGGAATTTGATTTCCATCTATGAACAAAGGCAAAGGATCTTCCTTTCCGATTCAAGATATTCTAGCACATCCCTCAGGATCACACCTCTGGGAAACCCTTGGATCTTCAGAGATGGTCAGCCGTTGCTGACCAGTTATACCATAAACAATATGTTCCCTGGTCCTATCGGACCTGTCACATGGTCAGTATGTCAACCGTCAAGTGCCATTGGAGACCCAAATCAAATCCGAGGTGCCTCGCTTTCCGCCATCCAACATCCACATAAGTAAAATGTCTGGGCTCCATGACATCACTCGTAGCTAGAAGCCAACGTATGTCTATTTCTCTATAGTCCCTAATCCTATTTTAGGTTCATATCGAGGAGTGAAGCTCCCGAATTAACGCTACGCAAAGCTATGCTATATTAAAGAGGCGCTTGATCATCTACCACAAGGGTCTACTTTTCAACAAAAGCCTTGATCTATGCATCTCAGCATGCCACATTGTCAATCCATACCATACCATTGATTTCCACCAATATATAACCTCTAAGCTTGTATATCTCAGAGAAGGGTGTTAAGCAAGAGAATAAATTCTCCACCACCAAATAGATATATATTTAGCAGAGATCAATGTATACAGCGTGAAATACAATGTCAGACATACAATCCATTTGCAAGTCTATTCTGGGTCTACACGAATACGAAGGCATCTTATTCCTCATCCTATATGTCTAATACTGGAGAAAGGCCCTCGCATATCCGGTCGATCTCTAATCACGTTTGGACGATCACCACTTATTACCTAGTCTCCGTTGTACATCAGCACTTATCCCAATGATGTGAAGATCTTCGGTCTTCAACCACGGTCTTCATATCTTCGAATTTTAAGCGTCGTATCAGTTACTCAGAATGGGCTAAACCCGGTCTTCCCAAATAACTCGCTTATTTTATAATCAAGTGCTATAAAACACATCATGCACCTTATTCCAATCCAGAATATTCTTTTATTCATATATTCTTGGCAATCATTTCAAAAGATTTTATAATATCTTTTCACAACTTAAAAACCAAATTAAGTTTATCAAACTAGTCAAGATTAATGAGCCATTATTATTCTAATCCTACCCTATTCATCCCATGGAGAAAAACAGGTACTACTCCATATCTAACAACCATTGTGTTACCAGTAAATTCATTACAAATTAACGTTTTAAATCTAATTAAAGATTTAACTACTGCATGGAGTAAAACTTGTTGTACTCTATCTCGAATATTTCTTGAATTTGGGTAAATTTAATTACTTCATTCAGATTTCAATCTATTAAAGATTTATTAAAACTCCACTTAGTTTTAATCTCCAAAACTCATTATTTAATGATTATTCAAATTTAGGAAATAAACCATGTCTTTAACTGGGTTAAAGAGCCAATGTTATTTAAAACACAATTCACTATAAACCCAAAATCATCTTCGATTCTAATGAAATCTTCATGGTAATTAGATTAATTGTAATCGATGTAAATTTCCATATCAAACTAATACTATAAGTGGAATAATGGCAAAGCCTTTTAAATTCCATAAATAGTAATGGTCTTCTTTCAGAGAAACTTATCTGGATTGTTAATAAATCGAAATACACTCAATTCTAATTTAATGTATTTAAATTGGAAACTTTACTTTGAAAAAATTCCATTAAATCATAACTAAAAGATTTTTAAATTCCAAATTATAACTTCATCAGTAATTGGGTTAAAGAACGAGTGTTATTTAAAACATCGCTCACGATAAACCCAAAATCCAATTCCATTAATTCCAAATATATTTATTAATTGGAAAACTTCACTTTTAGCTAGGTTTAAGAACAGTGTTATTAAAGACACCATTCCAATTTAATATTAGATATAAGGCTCTGACTAGAAATCATATCGGCTTATATTCAACATCAAATTCTGAAACCAACAAATATCGTATTGGGAATAATGATATCTATATCATCCAAATTCCTCAACGATATCTATATAATCACGGCATCCAATACTGAAATATTCGATGATAATTACCATTCAAATCCAATCCAATCCAATTTTTATATTGGAAAATTCTAGTTATATTAAAACCATATAATTTCTTTTAGTTCTTACTCAAGTTGATAAACAACTTATAAAGATAAAAATATGTTTTATCTTTACAAACTTGAAATATTTCATACAAAATCATTTCAAATCATTTATTATGATTTACCATAATTTATTCATATTTTTTAATAATTTTAATTAGGCCCTTACAGTCGGTTTCCAATATCGGCCACCGAACTACA
The DNA here is from genome assembly GCA_030737875.1 of Allium sativum. Classification (NCBI taxonomy): domain Eukaryota; kingdom Viridiplantae; phylum Streptophyta; class Magnoliopsida; order Asparagales; family Amaryllidaceae; genus Allium; species Allium sativum. The sequence goes on from CM060913.1 coordinate 45,636,951, forward strand.
TCCATTGCGACCTTTTCCAAAACTGATTTGGACATATTTTATAATCTAACCATTGGATTTTAAACCTCTTATATTCTATTGAAATATCTTTTCAATACGAACCCAACGGTTCCAGTTTTAGGAGAATCGGACGGTCGAATCTCTTGTAATGTTAATTCGAATTTACGGGTTGACGTTAGCAAACTGTCGCTGCGCGGCGCGTTCTATTTAAGCCCAAATTTGTTTTATAATTAAAATAAGATTGAAATGGTTTCCAAAATAATTTATAAATATTATAAATTATTCACAAGTACAATTTGAATTTTTTTTCAATCGTTTTACTTCAAAATCAAATATCTACATTTTAAGCCGTTATATTATATATAATAGAATTCATTGATTTCCATTCAAAATGTATTTTGTAAAACTCTTATAAATCTCGTTTATAAATGATTTCAACTTCGATTTCAGTTTTAATTTAAAACTGAATACATATTATTGTAATGTTAAAATAATAATATATTCAAAATATCTTATTTTGAAATCAATATTTTCGGTATTTGTTATAAAAATGAATAAAATCGATAAAAAAATTTGTTTAAGTTAAAATGGCGTACATATACTTAGCTCGACTTCATATTTCAATATTTTCATGTCCATCTTAAATTTGACATAAAAATCATATTTTAATTCTTTCCAGAATATTATATCAAAATATTCATTATTTTTGAATTGAAATGAGACTCAATCAATTACCATATAATTTTAATTATATGGATTTTGTGCATTACATGTTTTCAACAGTAATTATGAACAATTATTAAACATCCATTTCACATCCAGAGTGCATCTACAACTGTATAAGCATTAAATAATTAAACAACGTTTATAACGGTCTATCATAACATCAAATCTAAACACTTGGGATTAGTGTAAATCAAATATTATCCTAACACCCGTGTGGGGTTTTCAACCAATAAATAATTAATTAATAAATTATTTATTTATTCCATTTGATAATATTTAAATAGGTGAACATAAACAAGTCGGTCGACTTGTAAATGGATTTTTAATCCAATTTCAACTACCACAATTAATTTAACATCGTTTTAATATGTTAATTATTTTAAATTCACAGTCAAATCATAACAAAAATAATTAACAATGCCGTTTAAGGAGCCACAAAGTGTCCATCTACATTGTTTGAAATACGAATGTCGTATATTCAAACAACGTTTCTAATACCAAATAAACTTAGTGAATAGTTCATGTGTTGAACTCAAGGGATATCGCATGTAATAGATAAAAATCCACATAGTTAATTAATATGTATTCAATTACAAAAATAAATAGTTGTACAAAATATTTGAGTGAGAGAGTTCTCACATTGATCAGTTTTGAAAATCATTTAAATAATGATTCGTTTTGACTAAATTAAACAGGATGTTTAATTTAGCCAAAATCTATAATTAGCTCTGTTTCCTTCCAAATCTTCTTCTTCGTTACAAAGCTCTCGTCGTCATGGTTCCAACGAATCTGAAACTGCGCAATTCTGTTTCCGTATGAAGAAGTTATAAAGTTTTAAACATTAGTTACATTATTGTTGAAATCAAAAAATGATCGCAACAACAAAGGTGTATTTATAACACTTCACCAAAAGGGAGGATTTAGGATTATGGAGCCACAAAATATAAAAGCAAGTAAAAAACACGGAATTTAGAGTGGTGCAGTCAATTTAGACCCACGTCCACTATGGAAGCACTTTTCATTATCAATTTTGGATTTATAAAGTACATAACTTCACTCATATCACTCATCTCTCTTTTCAATAATGATCTCCTTTATTTTCTCTCTTTTTAGCTCTTGATTTCACTTGAATTCACGAAGAAATCGGCGAGATCTCTTGGTTAGTGATAATAGTTGTGTAGATTTTCAATCACTTGAACAATTAGGCGATCTTCATTAGTTCCATGGTGAATTTGTGTTGGATCAAAGCTTTAAAGAGATTTCATGGAGGTTAGGGATCACTTGAATTGAGTTTGAGAGATTTCTAATGGAGTTTGGAGAAGATTTAGTCAATTTATTATTAGAGGATGGATTGAGTTTGAGAAGCCATTAATGGATGCTTGAGAGTGGTGGAGAAATGATTTGGATAACCCTCCGAGGTAGAAAAATCGGTCCTACGAATGGTAAAGAAGTGGAGTATTTATAGGTGTAGTTTGAGGGTAGTGGCAGAGTTGTAATTTAGGTATGTAGGGTATGGGTCGTTCATTGATGTATTTACGAAAATGCCACTGGTCAACTGGAGCCAAGTGTAAGACCAACCCAAAGTATGTGTGCGACCAGGATACATTGCACGACCGTGATAATATGTGACCGACCAAAAAATCATGTGCTACCATGGTATGTGCACGAGCAGGAAATCATGTGCGACCGACCCTTATATTTGCCACGTGCTGAGTATGCTTGTCTCCAGTCATTTGTTTGCCCCATACTATATACATGCTTTTTATCTTAGTTTCACATGATTGCTTTATATGTTAGCATATAAGAATGTGCTCAACCCTTTGTTTTAGCAGCACTGCTCGACCCATTGTCTAGTGCACGACCAGCATGCAAACGATGCTCGACCGACCAAAGCATACTACTCGACCCATCACTGAGGAGGTTGCTCGACCGACTAGAACGGAACTGGCGACTCCTTGGCATGATGGCGCTCGACCGACTAGTGGCGCTCGACCGACCATTGGTGCTTGAACGACCAGTTGTGCTTGACTGACCAGTGGTGCTTGATGTCGCTCGCCCAACCCAGGTGTACTAGCAGATGTGAACAACCATGCCAATATATGTATATGTGTAAGTAATCCAATTGTTTGCACTTGAGATATTTGATACAATGTTTGAATGAGCTTTCTGTTGTACAGTCGACACCTTATTTTGTGATCGTGTTTATAACGGAGTTAACATTTACCCCTCCAAGCTTGTGTTTTTATTCGTGAAAAATGCAAGCTTCAATATGAATGTGATTGCTATGATTTGTGTCAAGCATATCGATGGACTGCTAACATTTACTGTTGTTGGATAAGAATGGATTCTAACCACTAGCTCAATACAAGACAACACTGATGGGCCATGGAGATTTTATCTTGGTGAGTTAGTAAAGCTCAAATGTTGGGTCTGGTTGCATCAACATCTGATGTCAAATTTTTGGAGTTCTATTCTTTTGAAAATAGCTAATTATGCCAATCAATTTGCACATAATCTTTGATGCTTCAATTTATTGCATCTTGGCTTGAAACTCTTTGAAATAATTTTGTATACTTTTAATCTCGACTTGTCGGATTCTTTGATTTCAAATTTGCCAAGTTCTGAATATGGAACATTTAAGATCTTGTTGGTGATGATTCAAACTCAAACATGTTTTTCAGTGTTTTGACCTGTTCTTTAATAATAGAAAAACATTGCATGTCTATGGGCAAATATTTTGTCACCGATTGCCCATATCGACAACAGATTATTCAGTTAAATTTATTAGTTATGGCGAATTTTTATTTTGAATTGAATGATGTGTCTATACAGAACTGTTTTATTCAACGGTTTATAACTCGTCGATTATCATCTGAAAAAACACTATATTCTAATTTAAATTTTCATTGATGCTTAAGATCAACTAATCGATAGAAGCCGATTGTGGATTTCAAGAATTATTTTTTTAATGACTTATATGATGGTATATGACATTTCACATTTGGGAAATACGTAGCTGTGATTTATTTTCTGCTTCTTCTTGAAGAAACTGAGGATATTCATGCCCCCGCCTAGGAGGTCGTCATTAGTTTTCACCTTGGGACAGACTTTTTTCTTCAATGTCCGTCTGCTTTGTTGGTCAGTTCCAACACCGGAGACTCCTTTGGATGCCCCTACTATGGAGAGGTCATTTATAACCTAACGTTCGTCTTATCCTGTCGACTGAATCGACATCATAGACTTCACTGAGGATAGCTGATCTCTGCTGTGGAGAGATTACTTCCTCTATGGAAAGGATTTTTGGTTGCTGCATCGTTTCGCAAAGCGAACTCCTATGGGGTTTGGGTGAGTTCGCATAGTTTTGCGTAATGAACTCCCACGCATCGTTTCGCATAGTGAACTCCCACAACCTTTGGGGTTCTGGATCCGTGGCTGCTTGCTACTCTCTTCGTCGTTTGACTTGTTGATTCCAAATGATCCAAGCACAAAATTTGTTAGTTGCATTATATGCTTCATACCACATGTTCTGTAATTAAAACAAGCACTTGCACGATTTTAGACTTATACTTTGTTATTGATCGTCCATATCAATAACATATTAGTTAATCGTTAAAAATGAATTATAATGAGTTTCTGAGCTTAAGGCGACTACAACTTTTGGATTGTAAATGAATCAGTCTTTGGCCAGTCCTCTTGACAATTTGCTGGGAAGATGCCATTCAGTGCTAACCCACTATGTTTTTAATAGGGCGCACACTTATTTTGGCATTCCTGAATTTGTCCCAAGTTTTTCAGGGAAACAAGAATTTGCTAATTGTCTATTTTTAGGCCTGCTGCAATAGCTCAGTTAGATTTAGAAATCTGAATTTGAATTTGCTTTAACACCATGGACCATCCTAGGATATATAAAATTTTGAATCTTTGTTTCACAATGGCTTGCCCCAGTGCTTAATTATTGCTCAATCTCCTTTTTATATCACATATTGAAACTGTTGATGGGTATTGTCTTCAATTCCTTGAGAAGCGTTACTGCTATGTTAGATTCGAACTATGCCATATTCGCACAGTTACCTTTTAAGCACCGCTTCTTTTCAGATTTGGAGGAAAATATCATTGGTTTCTTTTGTGATTTATTTATGGTTGGAGCTTTGCAGAAAAGGAAGCCATTGTGTTAAGAGATTCTAATTGGGTCTCCCAAGTTGATCTTTATTGGTGTAGTGAGTTTTATCGGCATATCGAGCATATCGATTTTGTCGAATTTTCCAAAATCCCCATTTTTGAGGGAAAGTTCAACCCAAGTGTATTGGCTTCCTTGGTAATAGTATATTGGTTTTTGGCTTGTTGTAATGTCAAGATGGAACCATGGTATTTTGCCGGGCATTATTCAACTCTTATGTGGTTGTGTTGCCTCAGTTTCGTGGGTCGTCACGAGTCGCAAAAGCTCGATGTGATCAGTTAGTCGGCTTAATCGAAGTTGACGTGCTAGAAGCTTCAGCTTTTTCAACGAAAGCTATTTGAGCTTGCCAATCATGCATGGAGCCTCCAGGCTTTATCAATACAATAGGAATTCCGATTTTATTGGCTGTTTTAGTGCTTCTACTTGGAGAAGTTTTTATATCTTTGTGCCCCCACTCGGTGAGGTCTTTGAATTTAGTGCCCCTGCTCAGCGAGGTCTTCGGATTTAGTGCCTCCGCTCGGGGAGATCTTCAGATTTAGTGCCTCCCCTCGGGGAGGTCTTTGGATTTAGTGTCCCTGCTCGGGGAGGTCTTTGGATTTAGGCCCCACGCTCGGGGAGGTCTTTGGATTTTTAATTTCACCTCTACTATGGAAGGACTTTTGATTTTGGCCTAACACTTCTTGCGTCTGAGGTACTCAGATGCTACGTGAGCTAATTGGAGGCCCGACATTCTTCACATCTGAGATAACTAGATGCTACGCAAATGGATTTCTTCACTCTTCACACTGAGATAATCAAGTGCTACACAAATGGATTTCTTCACTCTTCACACCTAAGATAATCAGATGCTACGTAAATGAATTTCGTCATTCTTCACATCTGAGATAGTCATATACTACACAAATGAATTTCGTCATTCTTCACATTCGAGGTGGTCACATACTATGGAAATGAATTTCGTCACTCTTCACATCTGAGTTAGTCAGATGCTACGCAAATGAATTCATCATTCTTCACATCTGAGATAGTCAGATGCTACGCAAATGAATCTCGTCATTCTTCACATCTGAGATAGTCAGATGCTAAGCAAATGAATCTCGTCATTCTTCACATCTGAGATAGTCAGATGCTACGCAAATGAATTTCATAGTTCTTCACATCTGAGATAGTCAGATGCTATGCAAATGAATTTTGTTATTCTTTACATCTGAGATAGTCAGATGCTACGCAAATGAATTTCGTCATTCTTCAAATCTGAGATAGTCAGATGCTACGCAAATGAATTTCATCATTCTTCACATTTGAGATAGTCAGATGCTACGCAAATGAATCTCGTCATTCTTCACATCTGAGATAGTCAGATGCTACGCAAATGAATTTCGTCATTCTTCAAATCTGAGATAATCAGATGTTATGCAAATGAATTTCGTCATATTTCACATCTGAGAAACTTAGATGCTACGCAAATGAATTGGATGGTAGATGTATCGTTTCACGGGGAAAGCACTTGTTCCTTTGTCGGACGCTTGACTTGGCAGGCTATCCCAGTTTAGGAACTGGGATTTTGAACCTCTCACTTGGTGAAGTGCCCCTTCGATGAAAGTTACAACCCTCTCGTTTGGTTATCGTGGCGCTTGTTCATTGTTTGAATCTTTTCGACTCTTCCCACTAACTTCCCAAGGCGGTGCTTTTCTATTTTTGTATTTGTGCATGCTGATATTTACATCATTTGACGCTTGAACTAATGTTGTTGGGGTCGGTATGTTTCGTCTGATTTTAGAGGAACAGGCACCCGACTAATAGCCTGCAATATGAAATCATCTTTTAAGCAAGTTTTGAGTTGACATAAAATTTTGCAAGTTAGAGATTTATTCGAGCAGATATGCTCGTAGTCACAGAGTTAACATTCAGTACAGTGTTTGTAAAATATTACAGACTATTTTACGAGAATTTTGAATACAACATGAAGTAAATCATGAATTAAAGCATGAAAACAAAGTTGAGGCGATAATGATCGCTTATTCAAAGCCATTGAAATTGGATCACCACAATCAGTTACCAGTTGATCACCGACCTTGGATTGGTTTGAGTGGGAGCTCCATTGCTTGGACCAGATCGACCATTTGACGTCCCCTGCCCCTAGTGAGTTGTAGAAGGATTCATGGCTTGCAGATTCTTTACATACTCCTACAGTCTGTTTTTCATGATCATTTCCTCTATGAGGTTCTTTAAATGTCGGAATTCATTAGTGTTATGACCAGGTTGGTTGTGAAACTTGCAGAACTTTCCAGAGTTTGCCGCCTTATCGCTTACCCTTATCGAATTTGGTTCCACATATTCTTCAGAATTCTTTGTTGCAAGATAAATATTTTCAGGTGTGTCATTCAAAGGTGCCAACTCTGATGAGCCGAAAAGGCGGGACTTCTTCCCGTCTCGATTATCTTTCCCGTCATTTCCCCTCTTTTAACCTCCAGGATTCTTCTGATTGTGTTGAGTAGCTGCATTTTTAGGAGGTTCAAGAAGTTGATTACCATCAATAATTTGAAGAGGCACAGGATTATTGTCCACTCATATACTCCTTTTCTTTTTTATAGAATTTCTCAAGAGTGTTTGGTTCTTTCATTTAAATCTATCTACCAAATTCGCTTTTCTCATCTATGGTGCCGATTAGAGACATTAAGATCATGCGGGGCTCAGGATTCCCCACCTCGGATAAAGCAGAAACACCCCACCTCCGTTAAGGTCACTCACAAGGGGAATGCCTTAACTTTGGTGGAACATTATAGGTAAAAGACATAGATAATTTACAAGACAGACATATTTAAGCAGCCGAAAAATGAAATTTATTTCATACGTGGTTCATAGCAAAAACATTACAGCAAACTATCTCAAAACAACTTCAAAATCATTACATCAAAATCTCTGTCTTGATTACAACATAAAGAAGCATAAAACACGATAAAACTGCATAAATCCCCAAGTAATAGTGTGTCCAAAGCCATAGCTAAAGGTAAGAGGTTCCAAGCTATACATCACAGAGTCTTCAAGCTTGGAAAGATGAACGGTCCAAATTAAGCTGAGCTATTCCCTCCCTGGCAACCTGAGGGGGGGAAACGACAAAAAAGAGAGCGAAAGAAAAATGGGTCAGACATAAGTCTTGTAAGTCCAGTGATTATTCAAAATGTAAATTGGTAAGAGAACCATGACATGAATAAACTAGACGCAGGACAATAACAAAGAAATAAGGTTACATAGGATAAGGCAAGATAAACTAATCATACTATCGCACTCATATCCATATTCTCTGCACCTACTAGATATTTCAACCATCATGAGTTCAAATCCAGTGATCCCTTTTTATCGATCGGCTCCTACTCGCATGCATTTACTACTCGTGTCATACGGCCCCGCTCGATTGTAGATACCTGTGCTAGTCGCTCCATGGGGTGTATCAAATCCTATGGTGGCAACCCGACATGATTCAAGATGCACAGTGTATAACTACGGATGCCCAGTGCCTGCATTTTCCACTCCGGAGTACGTGCACGCCAGTACTCCGTCGGAACCTACACTGACGCACCAACCGCCATTGTTTTGACCGCTTATAATCAGCCCAGTAATCGTGCCCCCCTGCCTAGTTCAGGGTACCATGATACATCTATGTGGGTTACTGCTGAAATATATCCCCGTTACTAGGGTTTCCTAATCAACATGTTAAATTGGTTAAGTGTCCAAGTTAACCTAACCCCACCCATCAGTTTAGTTAACATGTTGTATTGGTTAAGTGTTGCCTTAATTAACTTAACCCTACCATTCCTAACTTAGCTTTAATTTATTCGTTAAAGCACCAACCACTCACATTAGACAGGTATTGTTGCGGTCACTGGATGTGCCGATCGGGTCCGGGCAGTTTTACACCGCAACTCAATCTAACCTCGGGTTCTTTTGGGCTCGATGCACTAACCTCTCACATTAGATATATATTGTTACAGTTGTTGGATGTGCCAGGCGGTTCTGGGCAGTCTTACACCGTAACTCGATCTAACCTCGGGTTAGGCATATTCGTCCTTTCTAAATTTACATATTTACCTCTTTATATTTATATGTAAATTATTGTCATTCAAGTCAAGCCCCACTTTTCCTTTAAATCAAGTTTATAATTTTTAGGTATAAAGATTTATACCACTTTATGCCATAAAATATTTACATGTTCATGAGCCAAATATGCCAATTATATGTAATTTCATGTTTTTCCCCAACGTTACCCCCGTTAAACATTTGCATAAATCACATAAAATGTTAGGCTCGATACATAGCCTAACTTATACACAAAAGGGGAAAAAGAGGAACACGTAATAATTCCAACATCATAAAAATATGGATCTAACTACACACATGTCACATGAATTCGGCATAGAACAATATAAATTTAATTATGAACTTGCAAAATTTAGATCTACTCAATATGAATCATGAGATAGGGGTTTTACATAGAACTACATAAACTTAAAATTAGGCATGCGGTTGTGAACTTGCAAATTAGCATGTAGTTCTAGTCATATATGTGAACATGGTTGAACTTGCATAAACATAGCCAAATTGTCATACAACATATAGGTGTCATTACCAAATCATACAACTTGAAATGTCATCGCCAAATTATACAATATGGTATGCCATCGCCAAATTACACAATATGATATGCCATCGGCAAATTATAATATGTCATCGCCAAAGTATACAACATAATATGTCATCGCTAAATTACACAACTTATATGTCATTGGCGAATTATACAACATATGGATTCATTGCAAAGCATTTAACATTTATCATCAAATTACATACAACATGTTCACAAACTTAACATCATAAGAGTCATAGTCTAAATCATTTCAGTTTTAACAGAAAAGGATAGGCATAAATTTACATTAGGCATTGTTCTACATCCATTTATTTTAGTCATGATTCTAATACCGTTTAGGTCTAAATGATAACTAGACTTACAAAAAGGAGACTAGTATTGTGTTTTGGGATCTGTATTCTGAATTTGAATAGCTCTCCTTTGTTGTAGACGTTGAATTCTCTTAGTTGAATTAGATTTGATTTGTAATTCCTAACTTGCTTTCTAATTAAAGGAGAATGACGGCTACTCTAGGTTAAGTATTGACAGAATGACGGCCTTAGGAATATTTTTGGGTGGCTTAGGGTTTAGATTTAGGCTGCTTATATAGAAGTTTGATTTAATAGGAGCTGTTAGATCAACCTAAGGCAAATCAAAGCCATTCAAACCTAAGAGAACCAACCAGAACTTGCCACACAAGCCCTAGTGACATAGCTATTCGTCACATAAAGAGACATGTTAGGCTTCAGATCTGGCCCGAGGGGGAGGTCAACCCCCTGGTCGACCTGTATGTGGGGAGGTCGACCCCCTGGTCGACCTCCTGGTCAACCTGGCCTTGGGCGGGAAAATTCCCACCCAGCCCGCTTCTGCTTTTGATTTTGAAATTTGAATTTTCTGAACTTTAATCTGAGCTATTTATTTAAATTCTTGAATCTTCTGAAGGTCATAACTCCTTTATACGTAGTCCGATTTATGCAAACTCGAACTCTATCTCAAGCAGAATTCCGAGACGAACGCAATGGCGTAACCTGTTTCCCTTAATTCTCACATTTGTAATTATTTATTCTTTAATACGTTACTTTAACGTTTATAGAAAATACGAGGTGTTACATTCTCCCCTCCTTAAAGGATTTCGTCCTCGAAATCTTTGAGTCGAGAAGAACGTATATCCTACCATCCAATCGCCCATTGTCCTTAAAAAGACTTCTAGTGCTTCATGATCATATGCATAGCATGTGTACATGTCCTTATCTAATGCAAAATCAGGCGGTCTACTGATTCAGTTGACCTCCTTAATGCAAGTCATGTCGGTGCCATGAGTCCATTATGTATGCAATCATCCCTAATCATACTTTCTACATGAGTGCACAATCTTTCATACAAATGCAACATCCAAATGATAACATATCAAGTTTCAATCATATACAAGTACATATATGCATATGCAATATGAAAGTGACTAAGCCGATTTAACACCTAATATGTGTGTATATGCATCCACGAGCAACCACTTGCAGCCATCAATAATAACATGTTTCAAATACATGTTTACATCCATTGGTTTCTACCTAAGGATCGAGAATAGCACTGAGGAAATACTTAAAAAAATAGATAAGAGCATGAATAAAGTTAAGGAAAAATATGTACCCTAAAAAAGAAAAGGGTAGGCTGCACGTATCTTGGCATCAGTCTCCCAAGTCGCATCTTCCTCAACGTCACTCCATTGAACTTTAACAAGTTTGACTCCGCAGTTGCGTAGCTTTTTGACTTCCGTACCCAAGATACGAGTTGGAACTCTTCTTACAGTCGCCACTCGATCTACTTCTACTTCCTCTAATATGCTTGGTTCCACTACTTCCGCAGACTCATGTAAGCACTTCCATACGTGAGAAACGTGAAAGACGTTATGAACTCCAGCCAATCTTTCGGGCAGCTCTACTCCATAAGCCATCTTTCCAATCTTCTCAATGATAGGAAACGTCCCAACAAATCTTGGTGCCAACTTTCCTGTGGATCCAAAGCGAATGACATTCCTTAAAGGAGATACTTTAAGGAAAACCCTGTATCCAACCTCAAACTCAAGGTCGGTCCTTCTTTTATCTGCGTAGGACTTATGTCTATCTTAGGCAGTCTTCATTCTTCTTCGTATCAAGCCCACTTTTTCTGAAGTTTCTCTAATCATATCTGGTCCAAGTATGAGCTTGTCTGTAGACTCCCACTAACAAGTTGGTGATCGGCATGGTCTTCCATATAAAGCTTCGAAGGGTGCCATGCCTATGGTGGCTTAGTAGCTATTGTTGTACGCAAAATCCACCAAAGGAAGATGATCCTCCCATGTTCCTCCAAAGTCAAGAATGCATAATCTCAAGAGGTCTTCTAATACTCTGTTCACCCTCTCCGTCTGACCATCGGTCTGGGGGTGATAAGCCGTGCTTAAGCATAGCTATGTGCCTACAGCCTCTTGCAAACTCTTCCAAAACTCGCTCATAAAGATAGGATCTCGGTCATTCACAATGCTAGAGGATATCCCATCGAGTCAAACTATATCTTTAAGATAAATAGATGCTAAAGACGAGGCAGTCCTTCTACTTTTAACGGGTATAAAGTGAGCGCTTTTTGTGAGTCTGTCCACTATTACCCAAATACTGGTATTGCCCCTTCTTGACCTAGGCAGCCCGTCGACAATGTTCATTGAAAAGCTATCTCATTTCCACCGTTGGACCTCTAGAGGATGGAGCAAACCACCAGGCTTCTTTTGCTTCACCTTGACTTGCTGGCATATTAAGTACTTAGGGACAAATTCAGCTACATCCATCTTCATGCCATTCCAAAAGAAAACCCTTTTTAGGTCTTTATACATCTTGTCTCCACCTGGGTGTATGGTCAACTTGGAATGGTGTGCCTCTTCGAGAACCTTCTTCACCAAGTCCCTTGTTTGTGGGACACATAGCCTTCCGTCCCGCCTTAACCAACCCTTATCATCGATGGAGCATCTATTGAGGTGACTAGAAGTCTCACCCCTAATTAGCTTATCCATCACATCTACTAGCTGAGGGTCTTCACATTGTATAGTTCCTATTGAGTCCAAAAGAGTAGGCCGCACTTCTAGCGATGCTAACAAACCAGTCACATGATCGATGGAGGGTCTAAAGTCAAAGTTGGCTATGTATTCCAAGCTCTGCCTTTCTACAAAGAGAGGGCTTAAGGTCAGCTTCTTTATACTCAAGGTGTCTGCTAGTACATTGCCCTTGCCAAGGGTATAGGAAATCTCGAAATCATAGGATGCCAAGAACTCCATCCACCTTTTTTGCCTCAAGTTATGATCTTTCTGCGAGAAAAGGTACTTCAACGATTTATGGTCAGTATACAATTCATACTTCTCACCTAGGAGATAATGGCGCCAAGACTCAAGCGCAAAGACGATGGCAGCCAACTCTAGATCGTGGGTTGGGTAGTTTTTCTCATGTACTTTCAACTGTCTGCCTCCATAAGCTACTACCTTCCCTTCTTGCATTAAGACAACATCTAGTCCCGTACCACATGCATCCGTGTATACGGTAAACATCTTACCCCCACCCGGCAATGTCAGAACAGGGGCTGTTGTTAGAGCCCTCTTCAATCGTTGGACAGCAACATCGCAATCCAAATCCCAATTGAAAGTTAGGTTGTTCTTCGTCAACCTTGTAAGCGGAGCTGATATTTTCGCAAAGTCTTTGATGAATTTTCGGTAAAAGCCCGCTAGCCCAGGGAAGCTTTGGACTTCGGTTGCATTCCGTGGAACCTTCCAATCTTGCACCGCAACTACTTTTGCGGGGTCCACAACTAACCCTTCTTTGGACACCACATATCCAAGAAACCTTACTTCCTCTCTCCAGAAGTGGCATTTGGAGAATTTGGCTTTCAACTGATGTGCTCGAAGTGTATCCATGACTTCTTTTAAATGCTGAGCATGCTCTTCCTCACTCTTTGAGAAAATCAAAATGTCATCTATGAAGACCACCCCAAACTTATTAAGGAATTCCCTGAGCACCCTGCTCATTAAGTCAACGAAATAAGCGGGTGCGTTCGTCAAGCCGAAAGGGATGACAAGCCACTCGAAGAAACTATCTGGGGTTCTGAACGTGGTCTTATCAATACTGTCTTCAACCACTCTTAGCTGATGAAACCTGGTAGCCAAATCTAGTTGGGAGAAAACCGATGCACCTATAAGCTGATCGAACAAGTCATCTATTCTTGGAAGTGGGTGCCTATTCTTTTTGGTCAGCTTGTTTAGTTCCCGATAGTCAATGCATAGGCGAAGCAAACCATCCGCTTTGGTTGCGAATACTACTGGAGCACCCCATTCAAAAATACTCTGCCTTACAAACCCCTTCTCAAGCAACTCTTTAACTTGCTTGCTGAGTTCTTTCCTCTCCCTTGGAGCCATGTGTCTAACGGGTAAAGCAACGGGTTTTACATTATCAACGAGGTATATGCAAAAGTCTATCTCCCGCTTCGGAGGTAACCCCTTTACCTCTTCAAAGATATCCGAGTATTCATGGATTACTCTAATAGACTGCAAGTTGTCAACAGACGCATCAAGAGATTCCAAATAACTAAGCATAACAGTGTTCATGGGATTACAAGATATTTCGAGAGTGTTACCGAGGCGAGTCATGCGTCTAACCACTCGCTTTTCACAATCGAGGATGGCACCATTACTAGATAGCCAGTCCATGCCTAGAATCAATCCATAGCCCGTGAATCCCAAAATATAGGCATTATATCTAATCCCAACACTTAGTATAGAAATTTCCAAATCCAGACAAATCTTCGATAAATAAGTTGAGCCCCCAATTGGATTTGAAACAACCAAGGGATCCTTTACTAAAATGGTGTCTAGGTGCAGAGATTCAACTAAAGCAGTAGATATAAAAGAGTGTGATGCGCCAGAATCAAAGATTGTACGAACATGATGATCAAAAAAATAAACTAAACTCTCAATAGAAACATTTCTACCTCGTTCTTCCGGAGGTGCAATGTAACACCCCACACCCGCTATGGTCACTCTCTAAGGGAATGCCATAACATCGGTGGAGTATTTTAAGTGAATATAGAACAGAAAAATTACAACAAGACAGATATAAGTAATACTTGAAAATTTCAAAACATCATTTCATTGCAGAGGAAAGTAAAACATGTTTGGTTACATCACAAAACCATAATAAGAGTCAAGTACAAAATATCCATCCTGATAAATAAAAGTACATAATCCCAATACATGAACTGATAGCCATAAAAGAAAGGGTAAGCTGAGCTCTACACCTATGGTCCAAGCTCCAAAAGAGAATAATGCCGCCTGATCAAAGCCTACACGTACTGAGCCCACTCTGATAACCTGAGGGTTGGGAAAAAGATAAAAACAACGGGGTCAGACATAAGTCTGAGCGAGTCCTATAACTTTAACAATACAATCATTAAAGTAACCAGAGAAGACATAAGCTTGATATACGGTAACGTCTGGGGATGAATGGCTACACTAAGCAGCTTGGTAGACTTAGGATAAACTAAGATAACCGTAAAGACGCATCCACCCACCCA
This sequence comes from Allium sativum, assembly GCA_030737875.1. NCBI lineage: Eukaryota > Viridiplantae > Streptophyta > Magnoliopsida > Asparagales > Amaryllidaceae > Allium > Allium sativum. Next base: position 45,652,058 of record CM060913.1, read on the forward strand.
AGGATAATTACTACACTGCACCACACCAGTCATTCCTACTTAAAGGTTGATCCCCCTAAGTGTACTTAGTAATTTAGTAGTTTCGTGTACCCCTATCTGACTACATAGGTGTACCCACTACTTCCCAAGCGATCGGCTCCCTTACGTAGATACCCGTGCTGGTCCCACGATGGGGTGTATCATTACCCAAAGTGGCAACCTGATAATATCAACGGTGCACGGCTTTATATCTACACGATGCAACAATGACTTACCAACCAGCCCGGGTTCACACACGCATATGAAACCCGTTGGTCCTGCGTTGCCACCGCTAACCCGGTTTGGCCTCTTATAGTCAAGCCCAATATGCGTGTCCCGTCACTCGACTAGAGTCGAGCCTACTAAGATACGTTTGGGATATTGGTTGAAATGGGCCCCCACAAACTACCACCTAAGCTTGTTATTTCTAGTGAATCCCACTTAACCCTTTAACCATGTCCACTTACATGTTATACATTTTGGCTAAGTCATTTAATCATATTCTAGTTGTCATACAAGGTACCCACTAGATTTCCACATGCCACCCCAAAGCACTTACTTAACCCTTTAACCATGTTTTAATTACATGTTTCACTTTGGTTAAGTATTCTAATCGTATTTTCTATTACCACCCAAGGCAACCCACTAGTCTCCTCATGCCACCCAAGGCACCCACTTAACCCCTCATGTCCCACTACATGCTAATATGGTTAAGTGTTTCTTAATTAATTAAGACCGTGATCTCCCATAAAGACCTCCCACATTAGACTGGATTTTATGACAACTGGTTAAGCCGGTAGGGTCCGGGCAGTTTTACGTCATAACAGAGTCTAACCTCGTGTCTTTACTTTAATCACGTATTTAATTTGTGCCTAAGACCTCTCACATTGGGCTAACATTTGTAGCAACTGGTTAAGCCGGTAGGGTCCGGGCAGTTTTACACTACAAATGAGTCCAACCTCGTGTCTTAGTCGATTAATTACACCTAAGTAATCACCCCCATATTTATTAATTATCCCTAATTAATATTCACATTTACAAGAATATGGGTAGACCTAACTCAATAGGTAAATTCCCAATTCCATAACATGGGTAGACCTAACTCAATAGGTAAATTCCCATGGGGTAGACCTAACTCAATAGGTAAATTCCCACTTATGCTTATTCATTTTATGGTATGCTTAATCATAACCATTTCACACCATTTCATTAACATGTCTATTAACCCCATCGTTTCCCACGTACTTATGCTAACACGACATATTTCCAAGAGAAGATTCTTTCACAATTAACATGGGTTTCACTTAGCATACATTAGCATTAACATGGGTTAAAAGGTGTCCACTTACATCATGATATTAACCCAACTAGCATTACTAAATAACCCAACTTGCATGAACATACATATGTCATATATAAAGGCAACTTGCATAAGTGTTCATAGGTTATACAAAGGTGAACTTGCATGTGTCTTAAAGGTGTGAACTTGCACAACATGTTACATGTTAACTTGCATAACATCATACACATAACTTGCATAATATCATAAACATAACTTGCATATCAACATACACATAACTTGCATAACATCATGCACATAACTTGCATAACATCATACACATAACTTGCATATGAACTTGCATAACAACATGCACATAACTTACATAACATCATACACATAACTTGCATAACATGTTGAGCTTGCATATAAGCATACACATAACTTGCATAACATGTTGAACTTGCATATAAGCATACACATAACTTGCATAACATGTTGAACTTCCATATAAGCATACACATAACTTGCTTAACATGTTGAACTTGCATATATGACTTGCATCTTAAAGGAGGGTAAACATGCATATATATATATATACACACAGCATATAAAGGTGTCATCTTGCATATGTATGCATCACATTTAAAAGGGTAAACTTGCATGTCATGATTTATGCATAATACCAAACACTTAGCATGCATAAAACCACATACTTAGCATGCATAGAATCAATTACTTATTATGCATAAACCCACCACTTAACTTGCATATACTCACATATTCAACATGCATAAACATAGGATTAATATTAAACATAGATTAACATATTCACATCATATCATATGACTTGAAAACCCATTAATCCTCATGCAAAACCATAGATCTCATCATATCTCATCTACTTAATTTAGCAATTGATCATCAAAGTGATAGAAACTCACCAAAACCTAGATTAGCAAACTTATGAAGTGGAATTAGTTGCTTTAGTTGAAGAAGATGTTGATTAGAGGTTGATTAGCTTGCAACTCTCTTCATTGATTTGTGGAGGCCATGATCAAGTTTCATTTTGCCATAGTTTAGTTACAAGATCTAATTATGAATAAATTAGGGTAGGGTTGGGGTCTTATTTATAGGATTAGGTAGTGTTTTTAGACCATAGGATTAGCCCCAAATTAGATTAGGACCATCAGATTTCGGAACCCTCTAGAACACAGCCCAAGACTAACCCAAAAACCAGATCTGGTGCACCCAGATCAACAGGGCCGACACCCTGTGTCGACACCCCTGTCGACAGGGCTGTCGACACCGCTGTCGACATGCCTGTCGACACGGGGCTAGGCGGGAACTTTCCCGCCCTTTCCGCTTTTGGCTCCAAACTTGTTTTAGAACTGAATTTTAAATCTGTTTTTAACTTTGAATTTTCTGAAAACTTCTTTGGGCCATAACCGGGCCATACGGACTCCGATTCTCGAAAACTCGGACTCTATTTCGCGTATTTTTCCGAGACGAACGCAATGACGCAGCCCGTTACCCCCAATTCCCACATCTGAGATTATTTATCCTGTAATTAGTGAATTTTAGTATTAACTAAAATTCGGGGTGTTACATTCTCCCCTCCTTAAAGGATTTCGTCCCCGAAATCTCTAAGTTTAAGGAGAATGCATATCCTACCATCCAAACAACCATCTACTCAATCCATCAATCACGAGCATCCATTGTCCTTAAATCAAAATTTCTAATGATGTATGAGCATATGCAAGAAGTGTGTGTATATGTTCCCTATCTAATGTATGAACATATGCAAACCATGATAGTGCCATGCATCCATTATGTATGCGAAAGAACCCTATCGACACATACAATATCTACATGAGTGCACAATCATTCACCAAAATGCATCATCCATATGATAACACAATCATTATACATCCATAAATATAGCTTCCTACACACAATTTTATGCAATATGCAATATGAAGTGATTGAGCCGATCTAGTGCCTAGAGTGTGTATATATGCATCCACGAGCAACTACTAGCAACCACTTGCATCCACATGCATCCATCAAACATAACATGTCTCAAACACAAGTTTCAACCATAGGTTTACCCTATCTAAAGGTCAAAGGTACTAATGAGAGGACATACTAAAGATAAGATAAGCACTAGACAAACGATAAAGGAGATGTTTAAAGGACATACCCTAAAAAAAGAATGGGTATAACGAACGCATCTTCGCTTCTGTCTCCCCAGTAGTACTGCTCTCACCTTCTCCCCTTTTCATTTTGGACTAGTCGAACCTCTCTGTTTCTCAACTTCCCAATCTCTGACCCAAGGATGCGGGTAGGAGCACGTCGAATAATCACATCACGCTTTACTTCTCTAAGCAAGCTCGGCTCTACCGCCTCTGCGGTCTCATGTAGGCACTTCCTCACATGGAATACATCATGTACACCACTAAGTCTGTCGGGCAACTCCACCAATGGAAGATGCTCTTCCCTTGTACCTTCAAAATTCAAGATATATTGCCTCAGAAGGTTTTCTAAAATACAATCCACCCTCTCGGTCTGACCGTCCGTCTGAGGATGATATGCGGTACTCAAACACAACTGAGTCCCTACCGCCTCTTGCAAACTCTTCCAAAACTCTCTAGTGAAGATAGGACCTCGATCGCTCACCATACTGGAAGGTACACCATGCAATCTAATAATCTCTCGAATGTAAACTGAAGCTAGACATGGAATAGTCCTCTTGCTCTTCACGGGTATGAAATGGGCACACTTAGTAAGTCTATCTACCACAACCCAAATCCCCGTATTACCCTTCCTTGATTTCGGTAATCCTTCGAGACACTATCCCACTTCCTTAGCGGAACTTCCAATGGGTGAAGCAACCCACTTGGTTTCTTTTGCTCCGCTTTCACCAAGCATCTAGCGACATACTCGGCCATGTCTTTCTTCATACCGGCCCAAAAGAAAACTCGCTTCATGTCTTGGTACATCTTGTCCCTACCGGGATGAATGGTCATCTTCGACCGATGTGCATCATCAAATATAGCCTTCCTCAAACCCCTGTCTTGCGGTACGCAAAGTCTACCGTCTCTACCAACTTAACTAACTGTGGGTCGTCCCGCTGCTCCGCCAATACGTCCCAAAAGAGTAGGCCTAACCTCCAAGGAGGCTAGCAAACCGGGTACAAAGTCAACGGAAGGTCTAAAGTCAAACATAGTAATCAACTCTAAACTCCGTCGTTCAACGAACAATGAACTCAAGGACAACCTTTTTCTTCTTAAGGCATTCGTCACCACGTTACCCTTGCCATTGGTATACGCTATCTCAAACTCATAGGATGCCAAGAATCCTATCCACTTTTGTTGCCCTAAGACTATGCGCTCGAAGAGTCTCCAACACTTCCCTAAGATGTAGGGCATGCTTTTCTCCACTTCTAGAGGAAACCGGGATAATACCAAAATCATCAAAACTGTCCATCTCTCACGCAGACCACCCTAGTCGAACTCGACATCCCCCAAATGCAAGCCCCAAAGGCCTAAACCAATATCAGACAAACACCCAAGGGATACCTCCTTCGAATTCAGACGACCTACGTGAGATGATACTAGTAAAAACGGCTAAATAATTAAGCCCTTGTCCAACTCTGGATGTCCTTTCCAGTCTCACTCCAACACCACCGTTTATTCCATAACTGGCTCGGCTCAACCTATTAAAGCCATCCGGAGTCCTAAAAGCAGCCTTCTCTATACTATCCTCAGCCACTCTCAACTGACGAAACCCCGTGGCTAAGTCCAGCTTATGAAACTACTGAGGCGCCAACTAATTGGAAAAAGATCATCAATCCTCGGCAATGGGTGTCTATTCTTCTTTGTGAGTTTATTTAGCTCTCTTTAGCCTACACAAAGTCTGAGGGACCCATCCGCCTTCATAGCAAAAACTACCGGAGCACCCCACTCCGATATACTTCGTCTTCTAAACCCTTTCTCAAGCAAATTGCCTACTTGCTTATGGAGTTCCCTCCTCTCACGAGGAGCCACGTGGCACACTGGCCAAGACACTGGTTTGGTATTGTCTACCAGATATATTCGGAAGTCAACCTCCCGCTCCGGAGGTAAGCCCTTCACCTCCTCAAACACATCCGAGTATTCCCGGACCACTCTAACAGATCGCAAACTCTTGACCGACGTATCAAGCGATTCTAGATAACTTAGCATAACAGATTCCATGGGATTACAAGAGATCTCGAGAGTGTTACCCTAGCGGGTCATAAGCCTAACAACTCTCCTTCCACAATAAGAACGGCACCATTACTGGATAACCAGTCCATGCCCAAAACTAACCCATAGCCCGTGAAGCCCAAAAAGCATCACATCTAAACTCAACGCTAAGTATAGCAACTTTCAAACCCAAACACATCATGGAGCCCCAATTGGGTTTGAAACAACTAAGGGATCATCTACTAACTGGTGTCTAAGTGCAGTGACTCAACTAACAATAATGAAATAAACGAACTCGATGCGTCAAAATCAAATAAAGTTTGACCCGGATAATCAAACAGAAAAACTAGACTTTCAATGGAAATAGTTCTACCTCTTTCCTGAATCGGTGGAACCGCGAGAGCCTGAGCTTGCCCCCTTGCCTGAGTTGGTGCCAAAAGAACTTGCACCTGTCCTCCTGAGGTAGATCCCGTCCTTTGCCCTTTCTTAGGGCAGTCTTTCACTAGATGTCCTGCTTCGTCACAGTGGAAGCAGCCAGCCTTCCTCTTCTTGCGACAATCCTTGCTTAGGTGGCCTAGTGTCCCACAACTGAAGCACTTCTTCTTTCCCTTACCACCGTTGCCTTTCCCACCCTTGTTTTGCTGTTGCTGTTGAGGTCTCTTCTGATCTCCTTTCTTCTCAGTTGCTTTATTAGCATTGGGACCCTTCTCTTCCTCATGCATAAGTGCCATGTCCACTAGCTTCTCGAAAGTGGCCCCCACAGGGATGTGAGACATAGCCAATCCGTGCATCGGTTCGTTCAAGCCTTTAACGAACCTCAAAGCTTTCTCTTCCGGTGTGTTTACCAAGTCTATGCTAAATCTCGCTAACTGCTTAAACTTGTTAACATATTCTTTCACCGACAAGTTCCCTTGCTTTAAGTTCAAGAACCTTTCCACGTGCATATTTTCTTCCGCTTTTGAGAGAAACTTTTTCTCAAACCTTTGCCTGAAATCCATCCAAGAGTCAACAGGGCGTTCTCCATTAGTGACCTTCCACCAGAACGAGGCCTCTCCTTCCATTAACCAAGCGGCTAACCTGACTTTCTTTCCCTCTTCCACTTCCAAGATTTCCATCAATTCTTCCGTCTCATTAAGCCAATCCCTAGCTCCCACAAAAGGTTTTCCTCCCATAGCCTTAAACTTCCTACAAGTCATAGCAAAAGTATCCGCGCGAGGAGGAACGAGTGCAACGGGTGGAGGAGGAACATTTGCTGGACCTGCAGCGGCGGCCCTAGCCTCTAACAACCTCCTATACCATACTGGTACCGCTACACTATCCGGAAGATAAAGATCTTCAGCCATGCTGAGACGAAAAAAAGGGAAGATTCAAAACGGAGAATTCGAAAGATAAAGATATGGCTATCGGGGATTATGCTTTTCTTTCAAAAACTTTTCTCTTTAAAGACATGTTTTTGAAAATATTTCTTCCAAAAATGTTTTTAGAAAAATAGTTTTCTAAAAATTTTATCTGTTCCGGTAACCTTTGCTCTGATACCACGTGTAACACCCCACACCCGCTATGGTCACTCTCTAAGGGAATGCCATAACATCGGTGGAGTATTTTAAGTGAATATAGAACATAAAAATTACAACAAGACAGATATAAGTAATACTTGAAAATTTCAAAACATCATTTCATTGCAGCGGAAAGTAAAACATGTTTGGTTACATCACAAAACCATAATAAGAGTCAAGTACAAAATATCCATCCTGATAAATAAAAGTACATAATCCCAATACATGAACTGATAGCCATAAAAGAAAGGGTAAGCTGAGCTCTACACCTATGGTCCAAGCTCCAAAAGAGAATAATGCCGCCTGATCAAAGCCTACTCGTACTGAGCCCACTCTGATAACCTGAGGGTTGGGAAAAAGATAAAAACAACGGGGTCAGACATAAGTCTGAGAGAGTCCTATAACTTTAACAATACAATCATTAAAGTAACCAGAGAAGACATAAGCTTGATATACGGTAACGTCTGGGGATGAATGGCTACACTAAGCAGCTTGGTAGACTTAGGATAAACTAAGATAACCGTAAAGACGCATCCACCCACCCAAGGATAATTACTACACTGCACCACACCAGTCATTCCTACTTAAAGGTTGATCCCCCTAAGTGTACTTAGTAATTTAGTAGTTTCGTGTACCCCTATCTGACTACATAGGTGTACCCACTACTTCCCAAGCGATCGGCTCCCTTACGTAGATACCCGTGCTGGTCCCACGATGGGGTATATCATTACCCAAAGTGGCAACCTGATAATATCAACGGTGCACGGCTTTATATCTACACGATGCAACAACGACTTACCAACCAGCCCGGGTCCACACACGCATATGAAACCCGTTGGTCCTGCGTTGCCACCGCTAACCCGGTTTGGCCTCTTATAGTCAAGCCCAATATGCGTGTCCCGTCACTCGACTAGAGTCGAGCCTACTAAGATACGTTTGGGATATTGGTTAAAATGGGCCCCCACAAGCTACCACCTAAGCTTGTTATTTCTAGTGAATCCCACTTAACCCTTTAACCATGTCCACTTACATGTTATACATTTTGGCTAAGTCATTTAATCATATTCTAGTTGTCATACAAGGTACCCACTAGATTTCCACATGCCACCCCAAAGCAGTTATTTAACCCTTTAACCATGTTTTAATTACATGTTTCACTTTGGTTAAGTATTCTAATCGTATTTTCTATTGCCACCCAAGGCAACCCATGTAACTCCCCGAATTTTAGTTAATACTAAAATTCACTAATTATAGGATAAATAATCTCAGATGTGGGAATTGGGGGTAACGCGCTGCGTCATTGCGTTCGTCTCGGAAAAATACGCGAAATAGAGTCCGAGTTTTCGAAAATCGGAGTCCGTATGGCCCAGTTAAGGCCCAATGAAGTTTGCAGAAAAATTAAAGCTTAAAACAGATTTAATAATTTAAAACCAGAATTTTAAATAGAAGCAGCGGGTCAGGCGGGAGAAATTGCCGCCCTAGCCATGTCGACAGCGCTGTCGACAGGGCTGTCGACAGGGGTGTCGACTGCCCTGTCGACTTGCCTGTCGACAGGGGTGCGACGCCCAGTGAAACTGGGTGCACCAGTTTAGGTTCTTGGGCTGGCTTGGAGGGCTGGTTCTGGAAGCTTCTTGGATCTGACGGGTCTAAACCAATCTAGGGTTAATCTAAGGGTCTAAAATGCAACCTAATCCTATAAATAAGACCCTAACCCTATCCTAATTCATTCATAATTAGATCTTGTAACTAAACTATGGCAAAATGAAACTTGATCATGGCCACCACAAATCAATGAAGAGGAAAGCAAGCTAATCAACCTCTCTAATCAACCTCTAATCCATTCTAAGCATCTTAATCTTCTTCATTTGGAGTGCAAATTGCTAGTTGTGAGTTTCTATCACTTTAACATCAATTGTTAAAGTAAGTAGATTAGGTGTAATGAGACTTATGGTCTTGAATGCGGATTAGTGAGTTTGAATCATTTGTAATGATATGTTACTCTATGTTTTTCTATGTTTATGCATATTGAATAAGTTGGTTTATGCATATTTAATAAGTTGGTTTATGCATACTTGATAAGTGGATTTATGCATGATTAATAAGTTGGTTTATGCATGTTTAACAAGTGGGTTTATGCATGTTGAGTATGTAAGTTTATGCAAGTTTAGTATGATGTATGTTATGTTTACATGATGCTAAATATGCAAGTTGTGGACTATGTGATCATATACATGTTATGCAAGTTCATGAAGATATGCTATGCAAGTTACATGTATGTTAATATGCAAGATATGCTATGAAAGTTACATGTATGTTAATATGCAAGATATGCTATGCAAGTTACATGTATGTTAATATGCAAGATATGCTATGAAAGTTACATGTATGTTAATATGCAAGATATGCTATGCAAGTTACATGTTTGTTAATATGCAAGTTCATGATGACACATTATGCAAGTTTAAGAGTTAATATGCAAGTATATGGATGCTTATGCAAGTCATGTATATGTTTAAATGCAAGATTTATGTGATATGCAAGTTATGCATACTTATGCGAGTATATGAATGCTAATGCAAGATATGTATATGCTTAAATGACATGATATGCAAGTTATGCATGTTTATGCAAGTATGTGAATGCTTATGCAAGTATGTGGATGCTTATGCAAGTATGTGAATGCTTATGCAAGTTATGTGTATGCTTAAATGCATGTTCAACATGTTATGCAAGTTATGAGAATTCATATATGCAAGTTCAACATGTTATGCAAGATATGTGTATGATAATATGCAAGTTTGGGTTATATGTAGTTGGGTTAATATATGCTCATATATGCAAGTTGACATCCTCTTAACCCATGACAAAGTTGTATGCTAAACCCATGATATTTGTGATGATCTTTCCCTTATTTATGTCATGAAATGAGAATGATTTACGTGGGGAACGATGGGATTGGTAAATATGTTAATAAAAATATGATTGGGTATGATTAAGCATACCATAAAAATAAATTACCATAAGTGGGAATTTACCTATTGAGTTAGGTCTACCCCATGGGAATTAACCTATTGAGTTAGGTCTACCCATGTTATGGAAAATTTGATATTAATTAGGGATAATTAATATGGGGGTGATTAATTAGGTGTAATTAATCAACTAAGACACGAGGTTGGACCCTTTTGTAGCGGAAGTCTGCCCGGAACCGACCGGCCATCCAGCGGCTACAAATGATTGGCCCAATGTGAGAGGTCTTAGTCATAAATTAAATACATGATTAAAGTAAATACACGAGGTTAGACCCTTTTGATGACAGAAGTCTGCTCGGAACCAACCGGCATATCCAACAGTCATAAAAGACGGTCTAATGTGAGAGGTCTTCATGAGGTCATGATCTTAATTAATGAATTAAGAAACACTTAACCATATTAGCATGTAGTGGGACATGAGGGGTTAAGTGGGTGCCTTGGGGTGGCATGATGAGACTAGTGGGTTGCCTTGGGTGGCAATAGAAAAATACGATTAGAATACTTAACCAAAGTGAAACATGTAATTAAACATGATTAAAGGGTTAAGTAAGTGCCATGGGTAGCATGTGAAAATACGATTAGAATACTTAACCAAAGTGGAACATGTAATTAAAACATGGGTGAAGGGTTAAGTAAGTGCTTTGGGTGGCATGTGGAAATCTAGTGGGTGCCCTAAGTGGCAATTGAAATATGATTGATGACTTAACCAAATCTTAACATGTAAGTGGGCATGACTATATAAGGGGTTAAGTGGGATGCACTAGATAAAAGTAGCAAGCTTAAGTAGTAGCTTGTGGGGGCCCATTTCAACCAATATCCCAAACGTATCTTTGTGGGCTCGACTCAAGTCGAGTGACGGGACACGCATATTGGGCTTGACTATAAGAGGCCAAACCGGGTTAGCGGTGGCAACGCGGGACCAACGGGTTTCATATGCGTGTGTGGACCCGGGCTGGTTGGTAAGTCGTTGTTGCATCGTGTGGATATAAAGCCGTGCACTGTTGATATTATTTGGTAGCCACTTTAGGGGAATGATACACCCCAATCGTGGGACCAGCACGGGTATCTACGGTAGGGAGCCGATCGATGGGGAGTAGTGGGTACACCTAATAAAGATAGGGGCAGACGGCACCTATGTGGGGGTACACGAAATTACTGGGTAAGAATTACTGGGTACACCTAGTGGAGATAAGGGCAGACGGCACCTATGTAGTGGGCTAGGAGTACATGAAACTACTGGGGAAATTTTCTAAGTCCTTGGAAGGGATCAACCTTTAAGTAGGAACGACTGGTGTGGTGCAGTTAGTAATTATCCTTTGGTGGGTAGATGCGTCCTTACGGTTATCTTAGTTTATCCTAAGTCTACCAAGCTGCTTAGTGTAGCCATTCATCCCCAGATATTACCGTAGGTCAAGTTCATGTCTTCTCTGGTTACTTTAATGATTGTATTGTTAAAGTTATAGGGCTCACTCAGACTTATGTCTGACCCCGTTGTTTTTATCTTTTTCCCAACCCTCAGGTCCTACGGTGGATCCTAGCGGTAGTAGAGCTTGATCGGATTGCTGTTCCAGTCTTTGGGAGCTTGGGTAGATGCAAAGCTCCAGTTATCCAGTTATCTTTTCTTTTGTTCTGGCTACTGTATGAGAGAGTGGGATTATGTACTTCTTTATTTTGATGGATATTGTACTTGACTTTTATCGTGGTTTTATGATGTAACCAGACATGTTTATTTCCGCTGTTATGAGATGATGTTTTAAAATTTCAAGTACTAATTATATCTGTCTTGTTGTAATTTTTCTGTTCTATATTCACTAAAATACTCCACCGATGCTATGGCATTCCCTTAGTGAGTGACCATAGCGGGAGTGGGGTGTTACACGTGGTATCAGAGCAAAGGTTACCAGAACAGATAAAAGTTTTAGAAAACTATTTTTCTAAAAACATTTTTGGAAGAAATATTTTCAAAAACATGTCTTTTAAGAGAAAAGTTTTTGAAAGAAAAGCATAATCCCCGATAGCCATATCTTTATCTTTCGAATTCTCCGTTTTGAATCTTTCCCTTTTTCGTCTCAGCATGGCTGAAGATCTTTATCTTCCGGATAGTGTAGCGGTACCAGTATGGTATAGGAGGTTGTTAGAGGCTAGGGCCGCCGCTGCAGGTCCAGCAAATGTTCCTCCTCCACCCGTTGCACTCGTTTCTCCTCGCGCGGATACTTTTGCTATGACTTGTAGGAAGTTTAAGGCTATGGGAGGAAAACCTTTTGTGGGAGCTAGGGATTGCCTTAATGAGACGGAAGAATTGATGGAAATCTTGGAAGTAGAAGAGGGAAAGAAAGTCAGGTTGGCCGCTTGGTTAATGGAAGGAGAGGCCTCGTTCTGGTGGGAGGTCACTAATGGAGAACGCCCGATTGACTCTTGGGTGGATTTCAGGCATAGGTTTGAGGCAAAGTTTCTCTCAAAAGCGGAAGAAAATATGCATGAGGAAGAGAAAGGTCCCAATGCTAGTAAAGCACACGAGAAGAAAGGAGATCAGAAGAGACCTCAACAGCAACAGCAAAACAAGGGTGGGAAAGGCAACGGTGGCAAGGGAAAGAAGAGGTGCTTCAATTGTGGGACACTAGGCCACCTAAACAAAGATTGTCGCAAGAAGACTAAGACTGGCTGCTTCCACTGTGGCGAAGCAGGGCATCTGATGAAAGACTGTCCAAAGAAGGAGCAAAGGACGGGGTCTACCTCAGGAGGACAGGTGCAAGCTCATGTGGCACCAGGTCAGGCTAGGGGGCAAGTACAGGCTCTCGCGATTCGGGAAAGAGGTAGAACTACTTCTATTGAAAGTCTAGTTTTTCTGATCGATCATCCTGTCCGTACTTTATTTGATTTTGACGCATTGAGTTCGTTTATCTCATCATTACTAGTAGAGTCACTGCACTGAGACACCAGTTGGTAGATGATCCCTTAGTTGTTTCAAACCCAATTGGGCTCCATGATGTGTTTGGGTTTGAAAGTTTCTATACTTAGCGTTGGGTTTAGATGTGATGCTTGTTGGGCTTCACGGGCTATGGGTTAGTGGGCATGGACTGGTTATCCAGTAGGGGTGCCGTTCTTGATTTTGAGGGGAGAGTTGTTAGGCTTATGGGCCGCTTGGGTGACACTCTTGAGATCTCTTGTAATCCCATAGAATCTGTTATGCTAAGTTATCTAGAATCGCTTGACACGTCGGTCGAGAGTTTGCAATTTATAGAGTGGTCCGGGAATACTCGAATGTGTTTGGAGGAGGTGAAGGGCTTACCTCCGGAGAGGGAAATTGACTTCCAAATATATCTGGTAGACAAAGCTAAACCAGTATCTTGGCCAGTGTGCCACATGGCTCCTAGTGAGAGGAGGGAACTCCATAAGTAAGTAGGCGATTTGCTTGAGAAGGGGTTCATAAGACGAAGTATATCGGAGTGGGGCGCTCCAGTAGTTTTTGTTATGAAGGCGGATGGGTCCCTCAGACTTTGTGTAGGCTAAAGAGAACTAAAGAAACTCACAAAGAAGAATAGACACCCATTGCCAAGGATTGATGATCTCTTTGATCAGTTGGTTGGCGCCTCAGTGTTTTAGTAGTGGACTCAGCCACGGAAGTTCATCAGTTGAGAGTGGCTGAGGATAGCATAGAAAAGACTACCTTTAGGACTCCGGATGTTTTTTTTTATGAGTGGCTGGTGATGCCATTTGGTTTGACATACGCCCCGCATATTTTGTTAATTTGATGAGAAGGGTGTTCAAGGAGTACATAAATAAGTTGTGATGGTCTTTATGGATGACATTTTGGTCTTTTCTAGGAGCGAAATAAGTTTTCGTATGTGCTCAATAGGCTGAGCAGAGCCAATATGGGATAAACGACGGTTTTGGAGCGAGACTGGCGAGAACATCCAGAATTGGACAAGGGCTTAATTATTTAGCCATTTTTACTAGTATCATCTCACGTAGGTCGTCTGAATTCGAAGGAGGTATCCCTTGGGTGTTTGTCTGATATTGGTTTAGGCCTTTGGGGCTTGCATTTGGGGGATGCCGAATTCGACTAGGGTGGTCTGCGTGGGAGACAGTTGTGATGATTTTGGATGATATCCTGGTGGAGAAGAGCATGCCCTACATCTTAGGGAAGTATTGGAGACTCTTCGAGCGCATAGTCTTAGGACAGCAAAAGTGGATGGGATCCTTAGCATCCTATGAGTAAGGGTAACATGGTAGCGGACGCCTTAAGTAGAAAAGGGGTCGTCCTCGAGTTTGTGGTTCGTTGAACGACGGGCTTAGAGTTTATTTCTATGTTTGACTTTAGACCTTCCGTTGACTTTGTACCCAGATTGCTAGCTTCTTTTGAGGTTAGACCTACTCTTTTGGGGCGGATTGGAGAAGCACAGAGGGACGACCCACAGTTGGTTGAGTTGGTAGGGAAGCTCATAAGGAGGGAGTCGTCCAGCCATTTGAGTAGGTACACCCTAGACGATAGGGGGTGCTTGCGTAGAGACGGTAGACTTTGTGTACCGCAAAACGAGGATTTGAGGAAGGTTATTTTTGATGATGCACACCGTTCTAGGATGACCATTCATCCCGGTGGGGACAAGATGTACCAAGACATGAAGCGAGTTTTCTTTTTGGCCGGTATGAAGAAAGACATGGCCAAGTATGTCGCTAGAGGCTTGGTGAAAGCGGAGCAAAAGAAACCAAGTGGGTTGCTGCACCCATTGGAAGTTCCGCTAAGGAAATGGGATAGTGTCTCAAAGGATTACCGAAATCAAGGAAGGGTAATACGGGGATTTGGGTTTGGTAGATAGACTTACTAAGTGTACACATTTCATACCCGTGAAGAGCAGGAGGACTATTCCATGTCTAGCTTCAGTTTATATTCGAAAGATTATTAGATTGCATGGTGTACCCTCCAGTATGGTGAGCAATCGAGATCCTATCTTCATTAGAGAGTCTAGAGAGTTTTGGAAGAGTTTCCAAGAGGCGGTAGGGACTCAGTTGTAATTGAGTACCGCATATCATCCTCAGATAGACGGCCAGACCGAGAGGGTGAATCATATTTTAGAAGACCTTTTTTGAGGCTATGTATCTGGGATTTTGGAGGTACACGGGAGGAGCATCTTCCATTGGTGGAGTTACCCGACAGACTTAGTGGTGTACATGATGTATTCCATGGAAGGAAGTGCCTACATGAGACTGCAGAGGTGGTAGAGTCGAGTTTGCTTAGAGAAGTGGAAGTAGAGCGTGATGCGACGATTCGGCGAGCTCCTACTTGCATCCTTGGGTCAGAGATTTGGAAGTTGAAAAACAGAGAGGTTCAACTAGTCAAAGTACAAAGGGGAGATGAAGAGAGTGACGCTACCTGGGAGACGGAAGCGAAGATGCGTTCGAGGTACCCTTTTTTTTCGGAGGGTATGTCCTTTTGTTTCTTCTTCATCACATATCTTGTGCTTATCTTGTCCTTAGTATGTCCTCTCGTTAGTACTTTTGACCTTTAGATAGGGTAAACCTATGGTTGAAACATGTGTTTGAGACATGTTATGTATGATGGATGCAAGTGGATGCAAGTGTTTGCTAGTGGTTGCTCGTGGATGCATATACACACACTCTAGGCACTAGATCGGCTCAATCACTTCATATTGCATATTGCATAAAATTGTGTGTAGGAAGCTATATTATGGATGTATAATGATTGTGTTATCATATGGATGATGCATTTTGGTGAATGATTGTGCACTCATGTAGATATTGTATGTGTCGATAGGGTTCTCTCGCATACATAATGGATGCATGGCACTATCATGGTTTGCATATGTTCATACGTTAGATAGGGAACATATACACACACTTTTTGCATATGCTCATACATCATTAGAAGTTGTTTTAAGGACAATGGATGCCCGTGGTTGATGGTTTGAGTAGATGGTTGTTTGGATGGTAGGATATGCATTCTCCTTAGCTTAGAGATTTCGGGGACGAAATCCTTTAAGGAGGGGAGAATGTAACACCCCGAATTTTAGTTAATACTAAAATTCACTAATTATAGGATAAATAATCTCAGATGTGGGAATTGGGGGTAACGGGCTGCGTCATTGCGTTCGTCTCGGAAAAATACGCGAAATAGAGTCCGAGTTTTCGAAAATCGGAGTCCGTATGGCCCAGTTAAGGCCCAATGAAGTTTGCAGAAAAATTAAAGCTTAAAACAGATTTAATAATTTAAAACCAGAATTTTAAATAGAAGCAGCGGGTCAGGCGGGAGAAATTCCCGCCCAAGCCATGTCGACAGCGCTGTCGACAGGGCTGTCGACAGGGGTGTCGACTGCCCTGTCGACTTGCCTGTCGACAGGGGTGCGACGCCCAGTGAAACTGGGTGCACCAGTTTAGGTTCTTGGGCTGGCTTGGAGGGCTGGTTCTGGAAGCTTCTTGGATCTGACGGGTCTAAACCAATCTAGGGTTAATCTAAGGGTCTAAAATGCAACCTAATCCTATAAATAAGACCCTAACCCTATCCTAATTCATTCATAATTAGATCTTGTAACTAAACTATGGCAAAATGAAACTTGATCATGGCCACCACAAATCAATGAAGAGGAAAGCAAGCTAATCAACCTCTCTAATCAACCTCTAATCCATTCTAAGCATCTTAATCTTCTTCATTTGGAGTGCAAATTGCTAGTTGTGAGTTTCTATCACTTTAACATCAATTGTTAAAGTAAGTAGATTAGGTGTAATGAGACTTATGGTCTTGAATGCGGATTAGTGAGTTTGAATCATTTGTAATGATATGTTACTCTATGTTTTTCTATGTTTATGCATATTGAATAAGTTGGTTTATGCATATTTAATAAGTTGGTTTATGCATACTTGATAAGTGGATTTATGCATGATTAATAAGTTGGTTTATGCATGTTTAACAAGTGGGTTTATGCATGTTGAGTATGTAAGTTTATGCAAGTTTAGTATGATGTATGTTATGTTTACATGATGCTAAATATGCAAGTTGTGGACTATGTGATCATATACATGTTATGCAAGTTCATGAAGATATGCTATGCAAGTTACATGTATGTTAATATGCAAGATATGCTATGAAAGTTACATGTATGTTAATATGCAAGATATGCTATGCAAGTTACATGTATGTTAATATGCAAGATATGCTATGAAAGTTACATGTATGTTAATATGCAAGATATGCTATGCAAGTTACATGTTTGTTAATATGCAAGTTCATGATGACACATTATGCAAGTTTAAGAGTTAATATGCAAGTATATGGATGCTTATGCAAGTCATGTATATGTTTAAATGCAAGATTTATGTGATATGCAAGTTATGCATACTTATGCGAGTATATGAATGCTTATGCAAGATATGTATATGCTTAAATGACATGATATGCAAGTTATGCATGTTTATGCAAGTATGTGAATGCTTATGCAAGTATGTGGATGCTTATGCAAGTATGTGAATGCTTATGCAAGTTATGTGTATGCTTAAATGCATGTTCAACATGTTATGCAAGTTATGAGAATGCATATATGCAAGTTCAACATGTTATGCAAGATATGTGTATGATAATATGCAAGTTTGGGTTATATGTAGTTGGGTTAATATATGCTCATATATGCAAGTTGACATCCTCTTAACCCATGACAAAGTTGTATGCTAAACCCATGATATTTGTGATGATCTTCCCCTTATTTATGTCATGAAATGAGAACGATTTACGTGGGGAACGATGGGATTGGTAAATATGTTAATAAAAATATGATTGGGTATGATTAAGCATACCATAAAAATAAATTACCATAAGTGGGAATTTACCTATTGAGTTAGGTCTACCCCATGGGAATTAACCTATTGAGTTAGGTCTACCCATGTTATGGAAAATTTGATATTAATTAGGGATAATTAATATGGGGGTGATTAATTAGGTGTAATTAATCAACTAAGACACGAGGTTGGACCCTTTTGTAGCGGAAGTCTGCCCGGAACCGACCGGCCATCCAGCGGCTACAAATGATTGGCCCAATGTGAGAGGTCTTAGTCATAAATTAAATACATGATTAAAGTAAATACACGAGGTTAGACCCTTTTGATGACAGAAGTCTGCCCGGAACCAACCGGCATATCCAGCAGTCATAAAAGACGGTCTAATGTGAGAGGTCTTCATGAGGTCATGATCTTAATTAATGAATTAAGAAACACTTAACCATATTAGCATGTAGTGGGACATGAGGGGTTAAGTGGGTGCCTTGGGGTGGCATGATGAGACTAGTGGGTTGCCTTGGGTGGCAATAGAAAAATACGATTAGAATACTTAACCAAAGTGAAACATGTAATTAAACATGATTAAAGGGTTAAGTAAGTGCCATGGGTAGCATGTGAAAATACGATTAGAATACTTAACCAAAGTGGAACATGTAATTAAAACATGGGTGAAGGGTTAAGTAAGTGCTTTGGGTGGCATGTGGAAATCTAGTGGGTGCCCTAAGTGGCAATTGAAATATGATTGATGACTTAACCAAATCTTAACATGTAAGTGGGCATGACTATATAAGGGGTTAAGTGGGATGCACTAGATAAAAGTAGCAAGCTTAAGTAGTAGCTTGTGGGGGCCCATTTCAACCAATATCCCAAACGTATCTTTGTGGGCTCGACTCAAGTCGAGTGACGGGACACGCATATTGGGCTTGACTATAAGAGGCCAAACCGGGTTAGCGGTGGCAACGCGGGACCAACGGGTTTCATATGCGTGTGTGGACCCGGGCTGGTTGGTAAGTCGTTGTTGCATCGTGTGGATATAAAGCCGTGCACTGTTGATATTATTTGGTAGCCACTTTAGGGGAATGATACACCCCAATCGTGGGACCAGCACGGGTATCTACGGTAGGGAGCCGATCGATGGGGAGTAGTGGGTACACCTAATAAAGATAGGGGCAGACGGCACCTATGTGGGGGTACACGAAATTACTGGGTAAGAATTACTGGGTACACCTAGTGGAGATAGGGGCAGACGGCACCTATGTAGTGGGCTAGGAGTACATGAAACTACTGGGGAAATTTTCTAAGTCCTTGGAAGGGATCAACCTTTAAGTAGGAACGACTGGTGTGGTGCAGTTAGTAATTATCCTTGGGTGGGTAGATGCGTCCTTACGGTTATCTTAGTTTATCCTAAGTCTACCAAGCTGCTTAGTGTAGCCATTCATCCCCAGATATTACCGTAGGTCAAGTTTATGTCTTCTCTGGTTACTTTAATGATTGTATTGTTAAAGTTATAGGGCTCACTCAGACTTATGTCTGACCCCGTTGTTTTTATCTTTTTCCCAACCCTCAGGTCCTACGGTGGATCCTAGCGGTAGTAGAGCTTGATCGGATTGCTGTTCCAGTCTTTGGGAGCTTGGGTAGATGCAAAGCTCCAGTTATCCAGTTATCTTTTCTTTTGTTCTGGCTACTGTATGAGAGAGTGGGATTATGTACTTCTTTATTTTGATGGATATTGTACTTGACTTTTATCGTGGTTTTATGATGTAACCAGACATGTTTATTTCCGCTGTTATGAGATGATGTTTTAAAATTTCAAGTACTAATTATATCTGTCTTGTTGTAATTTTTCTGTTCTATATTCACTAAAATACTCCACCGATGCTATGGCATTCCCTTAGTGAGTGACCATAGCGGGAGTGGGGTGTTACAACCCACTAGTCTCCTCATGCCACCCAAGGCACCCACTTAACCCCTCATGTCCCACTACATGCTAATATGGTTAAGTGTTTCTTAATTAATTAAGACCGTGAACTCCCATAAAGACCTCCCACATTAGACTGGCTTTTATGACAACTGGTTAAGCCGGTAGGGTCCGGGCAGTTTTACGTCATAACAGAGTCTAACCTCGTGTCTTTACTTTAATCACGTATTTAATTTGTGCCTAAGACCTCTCACATTGGGCTAACATTTGTAGCAACTGGTTAAGCCGGTAGGGTCCGGGCAGTTTTACACTACAAATGAGTCCAACCTCGTGTCTTAGTCGATTAATTACACCTAAGTAATCACCCTCATATTTATTAATTATCCCTAATTAATATTCACATTTACAAGAATATGGGTAGACCTAACTCAATAGGTAAATTCCCAATTCCATAACATGGGTAGACCTAACTCAATAGGTAAATTCCCATGGGGTAGACCTAACTCAATAGGTAAATTCCCACTTATGCTTATTCATTTTATGGTATGCTTAATCATAACCATTTCACACCATTTCATTAACATGTCTATTAACCCCATCGTTTCCCACGTACTTATGCTAACACGACATATTTCCAAGAGAAGATTCTTTCACAATTAACATGGGTTTCACTTAGCATACATTAGCATTAACATGGGTTAAAAGGTGTCCACTTACATCATGATATTAACCCAACTAGCATTACTAAATAACCCAACTTGCATGAACATACATATGTCATATATAAAGGCAACTTGCATAAGTGTTCATAGGTTATACAAAGGTGAACTTGCATGTGTCTTAAAGGTGTGAACTTGCACAACATGTTACATGTTAACTTGCATAACATCATACACATAACTTGCATAATATCATAAACATAACTTGCATATCAACATACACATAACTTGCATAACATCATGCACATAACTTGCATAACATCATACACATAACTTGCATATGAACTTGCATAACAACATGCACATAACTTACATAACATCATACACATAACTTGCATAACATGTTGAGCTTGCATATAAGCATACACATAACTTGCATAACATGTTGAACTTGCATATAAGCATACACATAACTTGCATAACATGTTGAACTTCCATATAAGCATACACATAACTTGCTTAACATGTTGAACTTGCATATATGACTTGCATCTTAAAGGAGGGTAAACATGCATATATATATATATATATATATATATATATATATATATATATATATATACATAGCATATAAAGGTGTCATCTTGCATATGTATGCATCACATTTAAAAGGGTAAACTTGCATGTCATGATTTATGCATAATACCAAACACTTAGCATGCATAAAACCACATACTTAGCATGCATAGAATCAATTACTTATTATGCATAAACCCACCACTTAACTTGCATATACTCACATATTCAACATGCATAAACATAGGATTAATATTAAACATAGATTAGCATATTCACATCATATCATATGACTTGAAAACCCATTAATCCTCATGCAAAACCATAGATCTCATCATATCTCATCTACTTAATTTAGCAATTGATCATCAAAGTGATAGAAACTCACCAAAACCTAGATTAGCAAACTTATGAAGTGTAATTAGTTGCTTTAGTTGAAGAAGATGTTGATTAGAGGTTGATTAGCTTGCAACTCTCTTCATTGATTTGTGGAGGCCATGATCAAGTTTCATTTTGCCATAGTTTAGTTACAAGATCTAATTATGAATAAATTAGGGTAGGGTTGGGGTCTTATTTATAGGATTAGGTAGTGTTTTTAGACCATAGGATTAGCCCCAAATTAGATTAGGACCATCAAATTTCGGAACCCTCTAGAACACAGCCCAAGACTAACCCAAAAACCAGATCTGGTGCACCCAGATCAACAGGGCCGACACCCTGTGTCGACACCCCTGTCGACAGGGCTGTCAACACCCCTGTCGACACGGGGCTAGGCGGGAACTTTCCCGCCCTTTCCGCTTTTGGCTCCAAACTTGTTTTAGAACTGAATTTTAAATCTGTTTTTAACTTTGAATTTTCTGAAAACTTCTTTGGGCCATAACCGGGCCATACGGACTCCGATTCTCGAAAACTCGGACTCTATTTCGCGTATTTTTCCGAGACGAACGCAATGACGCAACCCGTTACCCCCAATTCCCACATCTGAGATTATTTATCCTGTAATTAGTGAATTTTAGTATTAACTAAAATTCGGGGTGTTACATGCAACGAGAGCGTGAACCTTCCCTCTAGAAGTAGATCCAGCTCTCTGCCCTTGCCCTTGCTTTTTTGGGCAGTCCTTAGCCATGTTTCCTGTCTCGCCGCAATGGAAACATCCATCCATCTTCCTCTTCTTCTTTCTGCAGTCCTTAACTAGATGTCCAGGAATGCCACAAAAATTACACTTCCTCTTGTCACGAGGGTTGTTGTTCTACCTGCCCTTCTTGGAATATGTCTTCTTGCTCTGTGATCCTTTCACTTTCTTATTTTGAGGTATTTCCACCTTTATCTCTTTCTTGCCAACCTTATCTTCTTCTTGTAACAGTGTCATGCACCAGTATCTCATAAGTCACACCCATAGGTATATGGGACATAGCTACGCTGTGCAGTGGCTCATTCAATCCTTTAACAAAACGGAGAGCCTTCTTATGTGGATTGTTTACTAACTCCAATCCAAACCTAGCCAGCTGGTTGAATTGGTTAACGTATTCCTTGACCAACATACTTCCATGTTTGAGAGCTAAGAACTTCACCATGTGTAGGCTTCGTTCAGCTTGTGAGAGGAATTTCATTTCAAACCTCATTCAGAAATCCATCCAAGTTTCAACTGGTCTTTCAACATTAGTAACTTCCCACCAATAGGAAGCTTCATCTTTGAGCAACCATACGGCCAACTGTATCTTCTTCCTATCAACCACTTCGAAGATATCAAACAAATCCTTAGTTTCCTTGAGCCAGTTTCTTGCTTCCACGAAGGATTCATTTCCATTGAAGTTCTTTCCACCCATAGCTCGAAAGTCTCTACATATTTTTGAGAAAGAATTTGCACGCGAGGGAGGAGGAACCGCTGCAGCTGTGGGAGGAGGAACGTCTGCTGGGCCTGCGAAATTAGCCCTAGCCTCTAGGTACCTTCTAAACCAACCAGGCACCGGCACACCCTCTGGAAGGTTAAGATCCCCAGACGTGCTGAAATGAAAAAGGAAAGATTTAAAACAAATGATAGAAAGATAGTGCACATGGCTTTGGGGCATTATGCCTTTTTAAAATAAAACAACACTTTTTCTTGAAAATTGCTTCTTTAAACTTCTTTTTGAAAAACAGTTTTCAAAAATTTTATCTGATCTGGTAAACCTTTGCGCTAATACCAAGTGAAACACCCCACCTTCGTTAAGGTCACTCACAAAGGGAATGCCTTAACTTTGGTGGAGCATTATAAGTAAAAGACACAGATAATTTACAAGACAGACATATATAAGCAGCGGAAAAACGAAATTTATTTCATACGTGGTTCATAACAAAAACATTACAGCAAACTATCTCAAAACAACTTCCAAATCATTACATCAAAATCTCTGTCTTGGTTACAACATAAAGAAGCATAAAACACGATAAAACTGCATAAATCCCCAAGTAGTAGTGTGTCCAAAGTCATAGCAAAGATAAGAGGTTCCAAGCTATACATCAAAGAGTCTTCAAGCTTGGAAGTTGAACGGTCCAAATTAAGCTGAGCTATTCCCTCCCTGGCTACCTGAGGGGGGGAACGGAAGAAAAGATAGCGAAAGAAAAATGGGTCAGACATAAGTCTGGTAAGTCCAGTGATTATTCAGCATGTAAATTGGTAAGAGAACCATGACATGAATAAACTGTACGTAGGACAATAACAAAGAAATAAGGTAACATCGGATAAGGCAAGACAAACTAATCATATTATCGCACTCATATCCATATTCTCTGCACCTACTAGATATTTCAACCATCATCATTAGTTCAAATCCAGTGATCGCCTTTTATCGATCGGCTCCTACTCGCATGCATTTACTACTTGTGTCATACGGCCCCGCTCGATTGTAGATACCTGTGCTAGTCCCAACATGGGGTGTATCAAATCCTATGGTGGTAACCCGACACGATTCAAGATGCACAGTGTATAACTACGGATGCCCAGAGCCTGCTTTTTCCACTCCGGAGTAAATGCACGCCCTTACTCCATCGGAACCTACACTGACGCACAAACCGCCGTTGTTTTGACCGCTTATAATCAGCCCAGTAATCGTGCCCCACCCTGCCTAGTTCAGGGTACCATGATACATCTATGTGGGTTACTGCTGAAATGGGTCCCCGTTACTAGGGTTTCCTAATCAACATGTTAAATTGGTTAAGTGTCCAAGTTAACCTAACCCCACCCATCATTTTAGTTAACATGTTGTATTGGTTAAGTGTTGCCTTAATTAACTTAACCCTACCATTCTTGACTTAGCTTTAATTTATTCATTAAAGCACCAATCACTCACATTAGACAGGTATTGTTGTGGTCACTAGATGTGCCGGTTGGGTTCAGGCAGTTTTACACTGCAACTCAGTCTAACCTCGGGTTCTTTTGGGCTCGATGCACTAACCTCTCACATTAGATATATATTGTTACGATTGCTAGATGTGCCGGGCGGTTCCGGGCAGTCTTACACCGTAACTCAATCTAACCTCGGGTTAGGCATATTCGTCTTTTCTAAATTTACATATTTACCTCTTTGTATTTATATGTAAATTATTGTCATTCAAGTCAAGCCTCACTTTCCCTTTAAATCAAGTTCATAATTTTTAGGTATAAAGATTTTACCACTTTATGCCATAAAACATTTACATGTGCATGAGCCAAATATGCCAATTATATGTAATTTCATGTTTTTCCCTAACGTTACCCTCATTAAACGTTCGCATAAATCACATAAAATGTTAGGCTCGATACTTAGCCTAACTTATACACAAAAGGGGAAAAAGAGAAACATGTAATAATTCCAACATCATAAAAATATGGATCTAACTACACATGTGTCATATGAATTCGGCATAGAACAATATACATTTGATTATGAACTTGCAAATTTAGATCCACTCAACATGAATCATGAGATAGGGGTTTTACATAGAACTACATAAACTTAAAATTAGGCATGCGGTTGTGAACTTGCAAATTAGCATGTAGTTCTAGTCATATATGTGAACATGATTGAACTTGCATAAAATAGCAAAATTCCTAAATTGTCATACAACATATAGGTGTCATTACCAAATCATTCAACTTGAAATGTCAACGCCAAATTATACAATATGGTATGTCATCACCAAATTACACAATATGATATGCCATCGCCAAATTATAATAGGTCATCGCCAAAGTATACAACATAATATGTCATCGCTAAATTACACAACGTATATGTCATTGGCGAATTATAAAACATATGGATTCATTGCAAAGAATTTAACATTTATCATCAAATTAAATACAACATGATCACAAACTTAACATGATAAGAGTCATAGTCTAAATCAGTTAAGTTTTAACAGAGAAGGATAGACATAAATTTGCATTAGGCGTTGTTCTACATCCATTTATTTTAGTCATGATTCTAATATCAATTAGGTCTAAATGATAACTGGACTTACAAAAAGGAGACTAGTCTTGCGTTCTAGGATCTGTATTCTGAATTCGAATAGCTCTTCTTTGTTGTAGACATTGAGTTCTCTTAGTTGAATTAGATTTGATTTGTAATTCCTAACTTGCTTTCTAGTTGAAGGAGAATGGCGGCTACTCTAGGTTGAGTATTCAGCATAACGGTCTTAGGAATATTTTTGTGTGGCTTAGGTTTTAGATTAGGTTGCTTATATAGAAATTTGATTTAATAGGAGTCGTCAGATCAACCTAGGGCAAATCAAAGCCATTCAAACCTAAGAGAACCAACCAGAACTTGTCACACAAGCCCTAATGACACAGCAATTCGTCACACAAAGAAATACGTCAGGTTTCATATCTGGCCCGAGGGGGAGGTCGACTCCTTGGTTGACCCCCTGGTCGATCTGTATGGGGGAGGTCGACCCCCTGGTTGACCTGGCCTTGGGCGGGAAAATTCCCGCCTAGCCCGCTTCTTCTTCCGATTTTGAAATTTGAATTTTCTGAACTTTAATCTGAGCTGTTTATTTAAATTCTTGAATCTTCTAAAGGTCATAACTCCTTTATACTGAGTCCGATTTACACAAACTCGGAGTCTATCTCAAGCAGAATTCCGAGATGAATGCAATGGCGTAACCCATTTCTCTTAATTCTCACATTTGTAATTATTTATTCTTTAATTCGTTACTTTAACGTTTACAGAAAATACGGGGTGTTACAAAAGCAGTGTTTAACCTCTTGAGGAAAGCTTTAATAGACTCTCCTGGATTCTGCTTCATTGATGTAAAAGAGATAACATCCTTAGCCTTTGTAGCTGGCAGCCTAAACTGCTCCTTGAATTTTATCGTCAAATCATCAAATCGGTCGATGGATTTGGGTGGCAGCCTTGTGAGCCATAACGATGCCACACCTGCTAGATAGATAGGAAAGCACAAGCATTTAATCTCGCCTGTCGCTTTGGTTGTATCCATATGTCGTTCATATTTATACAAGAAGTGATTCGTATCATAAGTCCTGTTGTACGGAGGCAGAGTAGGATGAGTGAACTTTTAGGGAACTCAGCTTCGTGAATCCTTTTAGTGAACAGATTTTTGCTGGGGAGAAGTCCCATTCCCTCTCATTATCATTACGGACCATGCTATCTCTCATGATTTACTTTATCATATCTGCGATATACTCTTTCGAGTAGTGTCGTTCCATAGAGCGAACTTCGATCTCTTTTTTGGATGCTCATCTTGGAGAGCGATCGCGATTGGAGGATCTAGGTCTTTTAGCTCCACTGTGGAGAGGTGCCCCTTGGCGGGACTTGCAACTCATCAGGTATTTCGATTGGAATAGCTCATGGTCTTCAGCTTTAAGTCTTAGACATCAGCGTCCCCTTTTTCACTTTTATAGCCATCAAGCCCTTCCGTATTATCATTATGATGATGATCAAAAGCTGACGAATTCGCGTTATCCACAATGTTGACGTGAACTCTTTAAGGAGGAGCAGGATTTTCTTGAGAGTTTAAAAGAGCATTCATTTTGTCCATTAGAGCCTTATTAGCATCCATTGAAGCTTTATTTAAAGTTCCCATTCGTTGGTTTAAATTGGCCATAATGACAACTAGCTCAGCTCTAGTTACTCCAGCTCCACCTATTGAGTTTTCTTCAACTTCAAAGCGGTTGGTAAGTAGTGTAGCTTCGTCGTTAGCAACGTTGTCATTTTCTCCAATGATTTTACATGCAGTTTTCTTAGATCTTGCCATTATTTCAGATAAAGCTCTCAACCTTGTGGGAGAGAATTTGTCAAATGGCCTGGATCTTAGGTTTAGAGAACCTATCGTAGAAGCAGGCTTCAAATTTCCTTGAGAATGTGAATCGTGGCCTCACGATGGGCGTCAAATTTAGAAATCAAAAAATGATCGAAATACCAAAGATTTTTTTAGAACACTTTGCTTAAAGTTAAGATTTAGGATTATGGAGCCATGGAATACAATAGCAAGTAAACAACACGAAAATTATAGTGGTTCGGTCAATTTTGACCTATGTCCACTATGGAAACACTTTTCATTATCACTTTTGGATTTGTAAAGTATATGACTTCACTCATATCACTCATCTCTCTCTTCAATAATGATCTCCTTTATTTTCTCTCTTTTTGGCTCTTGATATCACTTGAATTCACGAAGGAATCGGCGAGATCTCTTGGTCTGTGATGATAATTGTGTAGATTTTCAATAACTTGAACAATTAGGTGATCTTCATTAGTTCCATGTTGAATTTTTGCTGGATCTAAGCTTTAGAGAGAATTCATGGAGGTTAGGGATACTTGAATTGAGTTTGAGAGATGTCTAATGGAGTTTGGAGAAGATTTGGTCGATTTATTATTAGAGGGGGATGGATTGAGTTTGAGAAACCATGCTTGAGAGTGGTGGAGAAATGATTTGGATAGGCCTCCGAGGTAGAATAATCGGTCCTTTGAATGGTAATGAAGGGGGGGTATTTATAGGTGTAGTTTGAGGGCAATGGCAGAGTTGTAATTTAGGTGTGCAGGGTATGGGTCGTTAATAGAAGTATTTACGAAAATGTCACTGAGCAGTTGGAGCCAGATGTAAGATCGACCCAAAGTATGTTTGCGACCAGGATACATTACACGATCGTGATAATATTTGACTGACCAGAAAATCATGTGCGACCAGGGTATGTGCATGAGTAGGAAATCATGTGCAACCGTCCCTTATATTTGCCGCATGCTGAGTATCCTTGTCACCAGTCATTTGTTTCCCCTATACTAATGTGCTTGATCCCTTGTTTTAGCAGCATTGCTCGGCCCATTGTCTGCTGCACGACCAGCAAGCCAGCGATGCTCGACCGATCAAAGCATACAACTCGACCCATAATTGTGGAGGTTGCTCGACCGACCAGGAAGGAACTGACGACTCATTGGCATAATGGTGCTCGACCGACTAGTGGCACTCGATCGACTAGTGGTGCTTGACCGACCAGTGGTGCTTGATGCTGCTCGCTCGACCAAGGTGTACTTGCAGATGCAAACGACCATGCCAATATATGTATATGTGTAAGTAATCCAATTGTTTGCACTTGAGATGTTTGATACAATGTCCGAATGAGCTTTATGTTGTACAGTCGATACCTTATTTTATGACCGTGTTTATAACGGAGTTAACAATTATCAAAATAATAAACATAATTAACTTAACCTAATTTATAATTAACCTTAAGTACAAATATTAGGAGATCAAATTGGCGTGTTCCTGACCTTCGAAATGTTTGTTGCGGTAGAAATAATAAGAGAATTAGGGTTAGCGTGTTTGAGGGGTATATATATATATATCTATTATTTTATTAATATTAAATTATCAAATTAATTTGATATAGCTCCGAACTCTAAATAAATCCCAACGATTGTCGCCCCTAGCCAAATATCCTATTCCGGACACAATGGAATATGTTTCTAGGCCGATTTTACTGTCTTAATCAATTTTTTACCAAAATCAAAACTCATTATAACGTTCAATATTAAATTTCAGTGTACGTTTTAATTTACCACGGCTACATACTGACTCCAAAAATTATGCAATTTGAAATCTAACTATGTTTTGCAAATACAGTTCTAACAAAATTAATTTTGTAGAATTTGGAGACCGTTTGAAAATTTACCATTATTCTAGCTTATCAAATTTCAACTGAAATTGAACTGGCATTTAAATTTACTACGCTTACATATTAATTCCAACTGACTTGAAAATTTGAACCTAACAATAATTTGATGTTCCAAATCCAACAAAATTGGATTCGTCGAAAATGAAGGTCGTTTGCAAAATGATATTTTTTAAGGGCTTAAAAAATATTAAAATATTAATAAATTCCATAGCGACTATTTCAAATTTTGGTTTGGTCATAACTTAAAATTTATAATACGAAATCTAAAATTTTCACATTCATTAGAAATATATTGTTAAACAGATTCTAATGTTTCTTATTTTATCCAATTCTAACTTATTTTGAATTTTGTACATTCATTTAAAGTTTAAAACGAAAATTTCAAACTATCTGCCTTCATGCGCTCATTTTAATTAAATTTTAAATTTACATGTTCTAACTTCGTTATTAAATAAATTTTTAGTCATTAAATTCTCAAAATAAATATTGAATTTTCATTAAAATCAATTAAAAATAAATTTTTGATTGGTTCTAAAAATGTGGGTTGTTACAATCTCCTCCACTTAAAACTTTCCGTCCGCGAAATAGAGTGGAACTCGATGGTCATTTACTTAACCACCATTTGCCTGACTCAAGATCTTCAACTTTTCAGTTTTTAAAACTTTCCAATTTCTCAAATTTTGGCTAACGCCTTAAATTTCTGAAAAATTTCACCATACCCTCCTTTGTACGGGTTAATCGGTACAACTACAGCTTTCCTCTCTGGGCCGCCATCAATCAAAAATAAAATCAAAGCCAAGTGGCTAGCCAATAAACTCATAAAATCATCAAACCCAATCAATAAATAAATATGTACCTTTTCATCGGGCATACAATTTTATTCCTCTTCTTAGCTTCCACGCAATAACATGTACAACATATATATATTTGTATATATATATATAAATATATATATATATATAAATCCAATTCGAACTAAATTTTCAATTCAGTTCTACATTATATTTGATTTGGCTTAATTTACCTTTATTTTCATATTGGTTTTATTAGTCCAATATTTTTATTAGTTATACTAGTAATCACATATCACAACCAGCAATCAATTAGTTGATTATTTTTTCAAACAATAAACTCTAACTAAATTTTGGTTCTCACACCAGTCAATTGGATCATATAGACATCCCACTTTCGAAACTCGAACATAAATACTGATGATGTGGTCACATCATCAGAATTATCCCTGGGCGACTAGAGTGTGATTCTATATCTACCCAGTATATTTGAGACTTCATATATACGTTCGCGGGACGAATATGCAAAATCTTCTTATACTCGATATTCCAAATTCAAAATAAAATAAAATACTTAAATCCTTATAATAAGATATAAACTTTCAAAATTAAATTCGTATTTATGAATAACACTCTTTGAACTCATTATGGGGTATTACTAACCCTATCTTCATTGAGTCATTCTTACAGGATATTACTAATCCTATCTCTGATGAATTCTTTTGTTCGGTTCCAATGTGTCCTGTTCTCAAGATTTGTAAACTAAAGCTCTAATACCACCTGTCGCGACCCGAACTTCCCGGTCGGCCAAAACCTAACAAAAAGGCAGATTTCTTGAGAACACGGCGCATCATAACTCAAATAGGAGAACAATTCATTGTTGTTAAAACAATTTACATCAGTGTTCAAATAAATAATATACAGCGGAAAATATCAGAGATTAACAGATTACAATAGCAGCGAAAAAATAATACATGAATATAATGTGCAGCGGAACACATCAACTACCACAGCTGAAGGAAATACACGGATATAAAGCATTCCATAGTATACCTCCAGCTGTAATCCAGGATCCCGTGAAAAGAAATATCCGCAAAAACCAAAACTACCGACTGCCCATGTGGAAAATATGGGTACCCAGAATTTAGGCGGGAAACAATAAGTCCGAGTTAGCCATGGGACTAGTGTTAGGACAAAAACAGTTGTTAACTTTATTTTAAAGTTAGGTAAATCAAGGGACCACGTCGTATGACATGAAACAAATTTTCCTCCCAAGAATACCATAAAAGAAACAACGCAATGCTAAAAGGAAAAATGAAGCTATTATAAGAATCAGGTCCCATCACACAATGCAAAGCAAGTCGGAGAATAGAATTTTACCATATAATAGCCAAATATGCGTAATATACGAAATTTATCTTTTATATTATTAGTACATAGTGTAGAAATCAATTTCGAATATAAATGTATCAATCCTAGACGACATGAATGTCCTATACCACTATGTCGTCGATAGTATATAACTAAAATCATAAAATTGCATATTGGAATTTGGATTTTCGTCTATGAACCAAGGAAAAGGATCTTCCTTTCTGACTCAAGACATTCTAGCACATGCCTCGGGATCACACCTCTGGCAACCTATGGATCTTTAGAGTCGATCAGTTGTCGCTGATTAGTTAAACCATAAACAATAAGTTCCCCGATCCTATCGGACCTGTCGCATGGTCAGTATGTCGACCGTCAAGGGCCATTGGCGACTCAAATCAAATCCGAGGTACCTCGCTTTCCGTCATCCAACATCCACATAAGTAAAATGTCTAGGCTCCATACCATGACATCACTCGTAGCTAGAAGGCAACATATGTCCATTTCTCTATAGTCCCTAATCTTGTTTTAGGTCCATACCGAGGAGTGAAGCTTGCGAATTAACGCTATACAAAGCTGTACGATATTAAAGTGGTTCTTTGATCATCATTCATAAGACTCTGCTTTTCAACAAAAGCATTGATCTATGCATCTCATCATGTCACATTGTCAATCCATACCATACTACTCATTTCCACCAATATATAACCTCTAAGCTCGTAAGTCTCAGAGAAGGGTGTTAAGAAAAATAATAAATTCTCCTCCACCAAACAAATATATATTTAAAAGAGATCAACTAATGCAGCATGAAATGCAATGTCAGACATACTATCCATTTGCAAGTCCATTCTGGGTCTGGATGAAACCGGAGGCACATTATTCCTCATCCCATATGTCCAATATAGGAGAAAGGCCCTTGCATATCTGGCCGATCTCCAAGTATGCTTGGACGATCACCACTTATTACCTCATCTTGGGTGTACATCCCAATTGAGACATCAACAATCATCCCAATGTTGTGAAGATTTCCGGTCTTCAACCAACATCTTCATATCTTAGACTTTTAATCGTCGTATCAATTATTCAGAATGGGTTAAAGCCAGTCTTCTCAAATAATGCGCGTATTTTATAATCAAGTGTTACGAAACACATCATACGCCTCATTTCAATCCAGAATATTCTTTTATTCGTATATTCTTGGAAATCATTTCAAAAGATTATATAATATCTTTTCACAACTTAAACCAAATTAAGGTTTATCAAACTAGTCTGGATTAACGATCCTTACCAAAGTAATCATTCATTTTTTTATCCCAGTCCCAACCTATTCATCCCATGGAGCAAAACTAGTAGTACTCCATATCTAACACCTATTGTGTTACCGGTAAATTCAATTACCATTTAATGTTTTAAATCTAATTAAAGATGTAACTATCGCATGCTGTAAAACTGGTGGTACTCTATGATACCCTTTGTCCGTTAATGTCACTCAAAAAGGGAATGCATTAAGTTTCATGAAACGTTATAGGTAAACAGACACGGAATATTACAAGATAGATATAAACAAGATAGCAACGAAAATTCAAATTTTTATTTTAAACACAAATCATACATCATGGTCCAAAATACCATAAGTCACAAAAACCATTACAACAATATAACTTCTATATTTTACCATCAGAATACATAAATACTTAAAAGATAACATAATTCTCCAAATAAAAGGGGCAAATCCATAGTAGAGATAGGAACTTGAACCATACTTCGGAAGAAGCTCTATCAAGATGATAACTGAGTCCTGACTAAGCCTGAGTGTTCCCGCCCTGAGAACCTGAGAGGGGAAACAGAAGGAAGAAGAGGAAACAAAAAGGGTCAAACATAAAGTCTGGCAAGTCTATTACTTTTAGCAAGTAAATAAATAAAAGTAGCATGATAGGCATATAAAGTGGATAAGGGAGATCACTACAAAAATGGCAGGTGGGACAAGGTTGATAGCATAAGGTGTACTCGCTTCCCTAATGATTACTCTGCACTATTACTTGTATAACCAGAATGAGATGATCCCTTACACTTCAAGGAGATAGACTTAGACATACGTCCAAATGTACCCTAACTACTACCCTAATCGACTGGCTCCTTACTCCGTAGATACCTTGTGCTGGCCCCACAGTAGGATGTATCACTTCCTAAAGTGGCAACCCTTCATTTTCAAGATATGCACAACCATATCTACTGGTGTCATGGTCGTCTTATACCCCTCTGCCCGTCTCATGCACGCACGTGGCACGCTCGGTTTGCATCGCCCTCACCATCCTTCATGTTTGGATTTCTTATAATTAGTCTAGTAAGCGTGCCCCATCTCCGACCTAGTACGGAGTACATGTTTTGATACTTACTCCAGGCTACTGGATGAAACGGGTCCTACACAATATGATATAAGCTCTCCCCCGTCTTGTATCCCCCACAATATGATACTTAATCCAGGCTACTTGTGGATGTTGGATATGATGGTCGGGTCCGAGCAGACTTCTTCCATAAGTTGGGCCTAATCTCCTGTCATAGCCCGATTTGTATTTGCGCACTTAGACCTCTTACATTAGGTTCAACATTAGTGGCTACGGGATATGCCGGTCGGGTCCGGGCAAACTTCCACCAGTAATGCAATCTAACCTCGTGTCATAAGTGCAATTACAATTCCTAATTATAATTATTAGAAATTTCATTCTTATCCAATTCTTACCTATGTCTTTATAGGTAATTATGTCCCAAACTTCCCCTTTTTGAATTATATGTCCAATTCATAAACAATTCTTAAATTAAGCCAATTCTAACCTTTTTCCCTCG
The DNA here is from genome assembly GCA_030737875.1 of Allium sativum. Lineage (NCBI taxonomy): Eukaryota > Viridiplantae > Streptophyta > Magnoliopsida > Asparagales > Amaryllidaceae > Allium > Allium sativum. The sequence continues at coordinate 45,686,259 of CM060913.1, forward strand.
TTCCCTAACTAAAGCATTCACACATATTTGGCGGCATCTAGGCTAGAAAGTAGCCTAGTCATAAACAATAAAAGGAATATGACAAAGGTGATTGTTTTGGCATAAACATAAACTAGCATGGTAAAGAGGTGGATATATAAGCATAAATCTGATGAACTTGTGGTAGTTAATTGACTCCAACATAACTATGTTGTCATAGTAAGCATAATAAGATCTAAATTAACAATTTTGATGTCCAACTGGTTTTAATCTAATATGATAGGCACAAGGTGATAAACTAGATATGATTAGCAATTTAGATGTCCACATAATTCAGATCCAATAGTTAAAACTAGATAAGGTTAAGATCGACATCACAGAATGTTACAATAGATCCAAGAAGACAAAAATTTAGATCAATAGTTAAAAATAGATCTTGCACAAATAAGGTCAAGATCCACATCATAGAATGCCATAAAAGTTACAGTAAATCCAACAAGATAGAGATTTAGATCCAAGTTATACTCAATTTAGAAAGTTATATGTTCGCAATTTACAATGGATCCAATATAATATAGGCACATAAACAAATTCAAACTATTGTCATATCACGTTTACTTTTATATATTTAAATCTAAAAGCAACTAGGAACCCACGGAGTTTGGATTAGAAAATAGAGAAAGAGTGGATCTTGAATCTCTAACTGATTTGCTTAGGTTGATAGTCGTAGGAGAATAACGGATCCAATTCAGTTCAGACACCAACAAAGTTTGGCCCTCATGAATTCCCAATGAAGAAAAAGGAGAAAAGGGACCTCTATATATAGCTCTCAGCCACTTCTAAACCAACTGCCACGTCATCCCTAGGGGTGTCAACAACCCTGTAGGTGGGTCGATCCTAGTGTCGACACCCCTTAAGGGGGGTCGACCCCGGTGTCGACACCCCTCTAGGCATGTCGACCCCCTAGAGCGGGAAAACTGCCACCACTATTTATTTTTCCAATTCAAACAGTTTTGGATAAGATTCTGACTCATCTCTAACTTATATGTGTATATATATAACTCTTCTATGCGCATACACACTTAAAACCCCCATAACTTCTTCATACGGTGTCCGTTTTACGCAAACCAAATGTCTATCTTGACCAGAATTTCGAGACAGACGCAACGGCGCAATCATTTTTCCTTAATTCTGAATATTAAATTTGTTATTATTTAATTTATCCTCATTTAATGTTGTTAAAATACGGGGTGTTACATTCTCCTCTACTCAAAGGATTTCGTCCCCGAAATCTCTAAGTTAAGAAGAATGCATATCCTAACATCCATCATCCATCTACTCATCCATCAGTCACTGGTATCCATTGTCCTTAAAGGTTTCTAATGCTTATATGAATATATGCAAAGGTGTGTGTATATGTCCCAATACTAATGCGAAGATCAGGCAGTATGCTGATTTAGTTGACCTCCTTAATGCAATGTATGTTAGTGTCATGAATCCAACATGTATGCAAATAATCCTATTAAAACATGTATGTTATATCTGTGTGCACACTCATTCATCCAAATGCAACATCCATATGCTGATACATCCATTTCCACCCATAAAAGAAAAGAAAATGCACACACATCCATATACAGTATGAGAGTGATTGAGCCGGTCTAGTGCCTAATGCGTGTGTATATGCATCCACAGGCAACCGCTAGCAAGCACTTGCATCCACTTGCATCCATCAAACATAACATGTCTCAAACACATGTTTACATCCATAGGATTTCTATCTAAAGGTCGAAATTACTATGGATAGGATATATTCAAATGATAGAAACAAGTACTGATAAAACTTTGGAAAAAGGAGTTAAGAACATACCCTCAAAAAGAAAAGGGTACGAAGCACGAATCTTGTCTTCGGTCTCCTAAGTCGCATCCTCTGGGTTATCTCCCCATTAAACCTTTAGCAACTTGATCTCTTTATTTCGTATCTTCTTAACTTCTAATCCAAGAATGCGGGTAGGGACTCGCCTAACTATCTCCTCCTGTTCCACTTCTACCTCTTCCAGTACATTCGGCTTAACTACTTCTGCAGTGCCATGCAAGAACTTCCGCAGATGAGAAACGTGGGAAACATAATGAATGCATGATAGATTTTCTGGTAACTTTACTCTGTAAGCCATTTGGCCAATCCTCTCGGTTACGGGAAATGGTCCCACAAACCTAGGTGCTAACTTCCCTACCGATCCAAAGCGAACCACATTCCTCAGAGGTGATACTTTGATAAAAACTAAGTCTCCCACTTCAAATTTGATGTTAGTCCTTCTCTTGTCCGCATCGGATTTCTACCAATCTTGAGTTGTCTTCATCCGTCGTCGAATAAGGTAAATCTTTTCGGACGTTTCTCTAACCATATCTGGTCCAAGTAATAATCTTTCTGTAGATTCCCACCAACAAGTTGGTGATCTACAGGGCCGTCCATACAATGCTTCGAATGGTGTCATGCCGATGCTCGCTTGATAGTTGTTGTTATAGGCAAACTCTACTAAAGGAAGGTGCTCTTCCCAAGTCCCTCCGAAATCTAGGATACACAGTCTCAAGAGAACATCTAGAATTCTATTCACCCTCTCCATCTGCCCATCAGTCTGAGGATGATAAGCGGTGCTCAAACACAACTGTGTACCTAATGTTTATTGCAAGATCCTCCAAAATTCACTGGTAAAGATGGGGTCACGATCGCTTACGATGCTAGAAGGTACTCCATGAAGATGAATAGTCTCACGAACATAAATTGCTGCCAACCATGATGTCGTCCTCTTACTTTTCGCTAGAACGAAATGAGCGCTCTTAGTCAATATGTCCACTACTACGCAAATACTGGTGTTGCCTTTCTTTAATCTAGGAAAACAGTCTATGAAGTCCATGGGGACGCTCTCCCATTTCCACTGTGGGATCTTCAAAGGATGAAGTAAACAACCGGGCTTCTTTTGCTCAGCTTTAACTTGCTAACAAACTAGACATTGGGAAACGAATTCTGCCACATCTTTCTTCATCCCAACCCAAAAGAAAACCCTCTTTATGTCTCTGTACATTTTATCACCGCCCGGATGAATAATCATCTTAGAATGGTGGGCTTCTTCTAGGACTGCCTTTATCAAGCTTCCAGTATGAGGAACACAAAACCTTCCATCTCTTCGCAACCACCCATTTTCACCTACGGCTGATCTACTGAGGTGACTAGAAGTATCCCCTTTTCTGAGCTTTTCTATGATGTCTAAAATTTGTGGGTCAACTTGCTGCAAATCTCCTATTTGATCCATAAGATTTGGTCGTATCTCCGAGGATGCAAACAAATCTGGCAAAATCTCGATGGAGGGTCTAAAATCAAAAGCTGATATGAACTCCAAGCTCTTCCTCTCCACAAACAAAGGACTCAAGGCCGTCCTCTGCTGACATAGTGCATCTGCCACCGCATTACCCTTGCCAAAGGTATAAGCAATCTCAAAATCATAAGAAGTTAGGAACTCCATCCACCGTTGTTGCCTTAAATTGAGATCCTTCTGCGAGAACAGATACTTGAGAGATTTATGATCGGTATATAACTCGAACTTCTCTCCAAGTAAATAATGACGCCACGTTTTAAGATCGAGCACTATGGCAGCAAAATCTAGATCAAGTGTGTGGTAGTTCTTCTCATGAACTCTCAACTGTCTACCACCATAACACACTATGTTTCCTTCTTGCATCAGAACCGCACCAAGCCCTATACCACATGCATTGGTGTAAACCATAAACACTTTGTTCCCATCGGGCAAAGTCAAGACTGGGGATATTATCAGAGCTGCCTTTAAATGTTGGAAAGCAACATCACAGTCTATATCCCACGAAAATGCCAAATTCTTCTTCATCAGCCTAGTGAGTGGGGCTGATATCTTTGCGAAGTCCTTCATGAACTTCCTATAATACCCTTCCAACACAAGAATGCTTCTCACGTCGGTTGCATTTTTAGGAATATGCCAATCTTGCACTGCAGCCACCTCTGCGGGATCTACCACTATCCCTTATTTGGAGACCACATGCCCTAAGAATCTCACCTCTTTTCTCCAAAAATGGCATTTCGAGAACTTTGCCTTAAGCTGATGCGCACGGAGAGTTTTCAAGACTTCTCACAAATGTTGGGCATGCTCTTCTTCGCTTTTGGAGAAGATCAAGAAAACGTCAACAAAGACTATGGCAAATTTGTTTAGAAACTCCCAAAACACCCTATTCATCAAATCAACAAAATAGGCGGGTGCATTCATCAACCCAAAAGGCATAACTAACCATTCAAAGAAACCATCCGGAGTTCTAAAAGTGGTCTTATCTATGCTGTCCTCAGCACCCTCAACTAATGAAACCCCGTGGCCAAGTCTAACTGAAAAAATACCAAGGCACCAACAAGCTGATCAAATAAATCATCAATCCTCGGGAGCGGGTGCCTATTCATCTTAGTGAGTTTATTCAACTCCCTATAGTGAACACACAAACGAAACGAACCATCCGCCTTAGACACGAATACTACTGGAGCACCCCATTCAGATATGCTTCGTCTGATAAACCCTTTCTCAAGTAGCTCCCCTACTTGCTTACTCAGCTTCCTCCTTTCACTCGGAGCCATATGGCGCACTGGTAATGCAATTGGCTTTGCATTGTCCACCAAATATACCCGAAATCGATCTCGCGCCTCGAAGGTAAACCCCGTACCTCATCAAAAACATTGGAATAATCTCGGACTACTGGAATAGATTGCCGATAATCGATAGATGCATCAAGAGACTCTAGGAAACTAAGCTTAACATACCCTTGTGGGTTATAAGAAATCTCGAGGGTCCTCCCATGATAAGTTAGAAGTCTAACGACCTTCCTCTCACAATCCAGAATTGCACCATGTGTGGTAAGCCAATCCATTCTTAGAATCAACCCATAGCCCATAAACCCATGCACATACGCGTCGCATTCAAACTCGACGCCAAACACAGATATCTTCAAACGTTGACAAATCATAGATAAATGAGTTGAACCACCAATGGGTTTGAAACAACTACGGAATCCACTACCATACTAGTAATTAAGTGCAGATATTCAACCACAGAACTAGATATAAATGAATGTGAAGTGCCAAAATCAAAAAGTGTTCTAATAGGCTGATTAGAAAGAGAAATTAAATCTTCCACAGAAATCTTACTACCTCTATCGGGAGCACTGGTTGTGAGATCATGCACCTGCCCTCCAGAAGTCCCTGTCCTTTGACCTTGTCCCTGTGATCCCTGTTTATTCGGGCACTCTCTAGCGAAGTGTCCGACCTCTCCACAATTAAAGCAAGTGTTCTTCCTTCTCTTACAGTCTTTGATCAAGTGACCTTCTTTCCCACAACTGTGACATTTTCCCTTATCCTTGCCCTTGTCATTCTTTCCACCTTTCTTCTGCTGTTGTTGTTGATGTTGCCCCTTCTTGGGCCACACGTTCTTACTTTGCAATATTTCCGCGACCTTTACTTCCTTCTTTTCACCCTTGTCTTCCTCATGCATTAGGGCCATATCGAAAAGCTTTTCAAAAGTGGCTCCCATTGGAATATGGGACATGGTTAACCAAAGAAGGGGTTCATTCAGCTTTTTAACAAACTGCAACGCCTTCTTATGCAGAATATCCACCAGTTCCAACCGAACCTTGCTAGCTGGTTGAACTTGTTCACATATTCCTTCACCGTCAAGTTCCCTTGTTTAAGTGCCAAGAATCTCTCCATCTGCATGCTTTTCTTGGCTTGGGAAAAAAAATTATTTCAAACCTTTGTATAAAATCCTCCCAAGTTTCCACCGGACGTCCAGCTTGGGTAAATTCCCACCAAAATGACACTTCGTCTTTCGGTAGCCAAGCAGCTAACTGAACCTCCCTTCTATCCTCTACTTCAAAGATTACAAACAAGTCCTCGGTCTCCATGAGCCAATTTCATGCTTCTACAAATGTCTCGTTCCCATGGAATGGCTTCCCTCCCATAGCACGGAAGTCTTTGCAAATTTTAGCAAAATTATCTTCTCTTGGAGGGGGAGGAGGAGGAATGTCTGGTGCAGCCGGGGGAGGAATGTTTCTTGGAGGCGTCGTGGCCTCCAGATACCTACGGAACCATCCGGGTATCGTAATGCCCTCTAGGATATTTGGAATGTTTGGTTTCCCAGACATGCTGAAAAGAAAAAGGAATAGATCTAGACAAAGGACCGAAGGATATTACATATAGATTTTTAGGGAATGTTTTTCGAAACAGACTTTTCTTTTTGAAAATGCTTTCTTTTAAAACCTTTTTGAAAATAATTTTCAAAACTTCATCCAATCTGGTAACCTTCAGCTCTGATAGCAAGTGTAACACCCCAAGTCCGTTAATGTCACTCACAAATTGAATGCATTAAGTTTCATGAAGCGTTATAGGTAAACAGACACAGAATATTACAAGACAGATACAAATAAGATAGCAGCAGAAATTCAAATTTTTATTTCAAACACAAATCATACAACGTGGTCCAAAATACCATAAGTCACAAAAACCATTACAACAATATGACTTCTGTCTTTTACCATCAGAGTACATAAATACTTAAAAGAAAACATAATTCCCCAAGTAAAAGAGACATATCCATAGTAGAGATAAGAACTTGAGCCATACTTTGGAAGAAGCTCTAGCAAGATGATAACTGAGTCCTGACTAAGCTTAAGTGTTCCCTTCTTGAGAGCCTGGGGGGAAATGGAAGGAAGAAGAGGAAACAAAAAGGGTCATACACGAACTCTGGCGAGTCTAGTTACTTTAAGCAAGTAAATAAATAAAAGTAGCATGATAGGCATATAAAATGGATAAGAGAGATTACTACAAAAATGGCAAATGTGACAAGGTAGACAGGGTAAGGTGTATACGATTCCCTAATGATTACTATGCACTATTGCTAGTATAACCAGAATGAGATGATCCCTTACACTTCAAGGTGGTAGACTTAGGCATACGTCCAAATGTAACCTAACTACTACCCTAATCGATCGGCTCCCTACTTCGTAGATACCCTGTGCTGGCCCCATAGTAGGATGTATCACTTCCTAAAGTGACAACCCTTCATTTTCAAGATGTGCACAACCATGTCTACTAGTGTCACGGTCGTCTTATCCCCCTCTGCCTGGCTCATTCATGCAAATGGCCTGGTCAGTTTGTGCCGCCCACACCATCCTCTATGTTTGGATCTTTACAATCAGTCCAGTTAGCGTACCCATTCTCCGACCTAGTACGGAGTACATGTTTTGATACTTACTCCAGGTTACTGGATGAAACGGGTCCCATACAATATGATACAAGCTCTACCCCTTGTCGTGTATCCCCCACTAGGTTTACTTTGGCTATGTATACCACTAGGTGTCTTTGATTGCATAACCCTTTCATTTTTACAAGTTATGCTTACCCTAAAAGGTGTCTTTAATTACATAACTTTATTATTTCCACCGGTTATGTATACCACTAGGTATCTTTAAATACATACCGTTATTGATTTAAGTTTGTGGGCCCATATGTGTAAATTTTAGCCACCCCCTCCAGATTTGCTTAACCCACCCATTGTCCAACCAATTTTACTTAACCCTAACTTTAGTTCATATTCAAACAATCCCTTATGGATTAGGTTAAGTAGTCCAATTCATTACCATGTCCATTTATGGTTTATAATGGGCTAGACCTCCCGCATTAGGCCTACAACTTGTGGACGCTGGATATGCCGGTCGGGTCCGGGCAGACTTCTTCCACAAGTTGGGCCTAACTTTGTGTCATAGCTCAATTCGTATTTGCGCACTTAGACCTCTCACATTAAGTTCGACGTTAGTGGTTGCCAGATATGTCGGTTGGGTCCGGGCAAACTTCCACTACTAATGCAACCAAACCTCGTGTCATAAGTGCAATTACAATTCCTAATTGTAATTATTAGACATTTCATTCTTATCCAATTCTTACCTATGTCTTTATAGGTAATTATGTTCCAAACTTCTCCTTTTGGAATTATGTGTCCAGTTCATAAACATTACTCAAATTATGCCAATTCTAACCTTTTTCCCCCGTTCTCTAACTAATGCATTCGCACATATTTGGCGGCATCTAGGCTAGAAAGTAGCCTAGTCATAAAAAATAAACAGAATATGACAAAGGTGATTGTTTTGGCATAAACATAAACTAGCATAGTAATAAGGTGGGCATACAAGCATAAATCTAATGAACTTGTGGCAGTTAATTGATTCTAACAGAACTATGATGTCATAGTAAGCATAATAAGATCGAAATTTACAATTCAGATGTCCAACTGGTTTATATCTAATATGATAGGCACAAGGTGATAAACTAGATCTGATTGGCAATTTATATGTCCACATAATTCAGATCCAATAGTAAAAACTAGATAAGGTCAAGATCCACATCATAGAATGTTATAATAGATCCAACAAGACAGAGATTTAGATCAATAGTTAACAATTGATCTAGCACAAATAAGGTCAAGATCCACATCATAGAATGCCATAAAAGTTGCAGTAGATCCAACAAAATAGAGATTTAGATCCAAGTTATACTCAGTTTAGAATGTCATATGTTCGTAATTTACAGTGGATCCAAATAATGTAGGCACATGAACAAATCCAAACTATTGTCATATCACGTTTACATTTATATATTTAAATATAAAAGCAACTAGAAACTCATAGAGTTTGGATTAGAAATAAGAGCACGAGTGGATCTTGAATCTCTAATTGATTTGCTTAAGTTGATAGTTGTAAAAGAATAACGGATCCAATTCAGTTCAAACACCGGCAGAGTTTGGCCCCCATGAATTCTCAATGAAGAAAACAGAGAAAAGGGACCTCTATATATAGCTGCCAGCCCCCTCTAAAACGACTGCCACGTCAGCCCTAGGGGTTTCTACACCCTTGTAGGTGGGTTGACCCTGGTATCGGCACCCCTTAAAGGGGGTCGACCCCGGTGTCGGCACCCCTCTGGGGTGGTCGACCCCCAAGAACGGGAAAACTGCCGCCACTTTTTATTTTTCAAATTCAAACAGTTTTGGATTAGATCTGACTCATCTCTGACTTATATGTATATATATAATTCTTCTGTGCGTATATAAAGTTAAAACCCTTATAACTTCTTCATACGGTGTCCGTTTTACGCAAACCAAATGTCTATCTTGACCAGAATTTCGAGACGAATGCAATGGCGCAGTCCGTTTTCCTTATTTATGAATATTAAATTAATTATTGTTCAATTTATCCTCTTTTAATATTGCTAAAATACGGGGTGTTACATACTCCATCTCGAACAGTTCGTGAATTTGGTAAATTTAATTACTTCATTCAAATTTCAGTCTAATTAAAGATTCATTAAAACTCCACTTGGTTTTAATATCAAAATATTCATTATTTTATGATTATTCAAATTTAGGAAATAAATCCTATCTTTAACCGGGTTAAAGAACCAATGTCATTTAAAACATTGTTCACGATAAACCCAAAATCATCTTCCATTGTAATGGAACCATCATGAAAATTAGATTAATCGTAATCGATATTAATTTTCGTATAAGACTAATACTATAAGTGGAATAATGGCAAGGCCTTTTAAATTCCATAAATAGTAATGGTCTTCCTTCATAGAAACTTATCTCGATTTTTTATAAATCGAACTCCACTCAATTCCAATTTAATGTATTTAAATTGGAATACTTTACTTTGGAAAAGTTCCATTAAATATTAATTAAAAGACTTATAAATTCTAAATCATAACTTCACCGTTAATTGGGTCAAAGAACGAATGTTATTTAAAACATCGCTCATGATAAACCCAAAATCCAATTTCATTTAATTCCAATTTATTTATTAATTGGAAAACTTCACTTTTAGTTGGGATAAGAACAGTGTTATTAAAGACACCATTCACAACAAACCCAAAATCCAATTTATATTAAATATAAGGCTTTGAATAGAAATCATATCGGCTTATATTCAACATCAAATTCTGAAACCAACAGATATCGTATTGGGAATAACAATACCTATATCTTCTAAATTCTTCAGGGATATTGTAACACCCCACCTCCGCCAGGGTCACTCGCAAAGGAATGCACTAGCTTTGGAGGGGCATTATTGGTAAACATGCATAATGATATAGCAAGGCAGGACATGACATATAAATATATGTAAATAAACAGAGTAAGTAAATAAAACAGCGGAAGATTTTTAATCTACTTCAAAACACAAGTCTGGTACATCAAAATGTCAATTTCCCAAAATTACAAGTCTAGATAAATACATCCTCTGATAAACTGAAAATACATAAGTATTGTCCCCAAATAAGAGTGATAAACCATAGCGGCTCAAGTCCAAAGCATACATGAGCTATCCAAGAAAGCAGCTAAGATCCAAGCTAGGCTCCTGTGTTCCCTCCCTGAGAACCTGGGGGGGGGGGGAAACGGAAGAAAAGAGGCGAAACAAAACGGGTCAGTCAAAAAGACTGAGTAAGCCCTGCTACGAACAGTCTATAAACTAATAAAGCTAACATCATGATGGAAACTGAGATGATCATAGATAACAACATACTGGCATGATAAAGTAACTACAAGACAGATAGAGGTGTCATCGCATAAACAAGGTTAAGTTTTGCACCACGGTGTACTAGCGAACCCACAAAACAGATCTTGATCCCTTAGCCCAAACTTTGGCCCAATACCTGAAGTGACCTTAGTATAAGGTCCAACCCAACGGTCTAGTCGATCGGCTCCCTATAAACCTAACACGTCAAGTGTTGGTGTCCATATGGCCCACGTATGGTTGTAGTTAGACTGTGCTGGGTCCACCTTTGGGTGTATCAAGCCCTCGGGTGTTAACCCCAGACACTTAAGCAATAATGCACAGCTCAAATCTACTGGTACTCGTGCCTCGAGTTTGTCCAACATCGGACTACGTGCACGTCCGTAGCCCGCCGGACCCGCACCGCTGTACAACTCGGCCATCGCCCTTTGGTCGCTTACATCCTCCAGTAATCGTGCCCCGCCCTAGCCTAGCTTCTAGGGTTGTGAATGATACCAAACTGGGATTACTGTTAGAACAGACCACGTTGCTAGGGTTTCCCCAAGAGGGTTAAGTGTGATTTAACCCTTCACTAATCCTGGATTAAACTGGTTAAGTGTGGCTTAACCCCATTCTAATCCCTTGAACTCCCAAATGGATTAAACTAGTTAAGTGTAACCAACGGTTCACAACTTAACCACATTCTAATCCCTCGAATCCCCAAATTGGTTAAGTATTAGTGGACCCTGACTTAACCCTAATCATGAGGCATTAATTAATTTAATGCACCTTAACCTCTCACATTAGACTTTGTTGCGGTTACTAGTTAAGCCGGGCGGGTCCGGGTAGGTTTACACCACAACTTAGTCTAACCTCGGGTTTTTGGCACCACATGACCAACTTCTCACATTGGGTCCTATTGTTTGTAGCCACTAGTTAAGCCGGTCGGTTCCGGGTAGAATTACGCTACAAACTCAACCCAACCTCGAGTTGGCCACACTTTTGTTTTCTAAGTGTCATGTCCACTTTAATTCAAACACATAATTACAAGTTAACAAATGCTTGGGTAGACCTAACTTAATAGGTAAATTCCCAAGGGGTAGACCTAACTTAATAGGTAAATTCCCAATCTTATATTTTCATGTATTTTAAGTTTACCCCAAACCCCCAACGTCATTCTATCGCTTACATATTCGTAGTAACGCATAAAGGATAGGAAGAGGGAACTTGGCACAACATACATGATAAACTTGCACAATAATCATGCATAACATGTTAGACTTGCACAACTTAGCATAGTGATCTTGCATATTACCATAAAACATGCACAACTTGTCAAAACATGCACAACTTGTCATCTTAAACTTGCATAAGTATGCATAACTTGTCAAACATGCACAACTTGTCAAAACATGCACAACTTGTCATTTTAAACTTGCATAAGTATGCATAACTTGTCAAACATGCACAACTTGTCATTTTAAACTTGCATAAGTATGCATAACTTGTCAAACATGCACAACTTGTCATTTTAAACTTGCATAAGTATGCATAACTTGTCAAACATGCACAACTTGTCAAAACATGCACAACTTGTCATCTTAAACTTGCATAAGTATGCATAACTTGTCAAACATGCACAACTTGTCATTTTAAACTTGCATAAGTATGCATAACTTGTCAAACATGCACAACTTGTCATTTTAAACTTGCATAAGTATGCATAACTTGTCAAACATGCACAACTTGTCAAAACATACATAAACCCCAACTTTCATCACACATTAACTTTATAGTTTCTAAAATGAGGGTAAGAGGGCTTACAATGCTTATGCGGACTCAAATGAGTTTAACAAATGCAAGAAACCCCTTATGCAACTAATTAAGACCCCCAAATGCAAGCAAACTTGATCAAGACTCCTCCTTTATGATGCCAATTGAAAAACAAGCCTTTAATGCAAGCTAAGGAGGATCATACAAGCCTAAATATGCTTGTATGCATGGAAAATTACTTAGGAATTATTAATGAAGAGATTGGAGGCTAGGGTTTTAGGTGGAGGCCATGAGAGTTTAGATTTTGGCATAGTTTTGTTGCTAGGATGATTAATGAATGATTTAGGGTAGGTTAGAGGCTTATTTATAGAAGATTAGAGTGATTTAGACCATAGGATTAACCCTAGGTGAATTTTGGCCCGTCAGATTTAGGAACTCTCCAGAACCAGACCACACAACCAAGCCCAAACCAAGCCCAAACCAAAGAGGTGCGCCAGGCTAATCTGCCTGGCTACACCCTGTCGACAGGGCTGTCGACAGGGCAGTCGACTCCCTGGGGACCCTGTCGACAGGCCTGTCGACATGGGGCCCCTGGCGGGAATTTTCCCGCCTTGGCCCAGCTGGCCCAATTCTTCAAATTTGAATCTGATTTTTACTTAGTAATTTTCTGCAAACTTCAATGGGCCTTAACTGGGTCATACGGACTCCGATTTTCGAAACTCGGACTCTATTTCGCGTATTTTTCCGAGACGAACGCAATGGCATAGCCCGTTTCCCTTGATTCCCATTTTATAATTTAATTCTGCCTCAATTCATGTTATTACAGGTTATTAAAAAAAATACGGGTTGTTACATTCTCCCCTCCTTAAAGGATTTCGTCCCCGAAATCTTCAAGTTAGGAAGAACGTATCCTACCATCCAATCATCCATCTACTCAAAGCATCATCCACGAGCAATCATTGTCCTTACAAGATTCTAAATGCTGGATGAACATATGCAAAAGTGTGTGTATATGTACTTATCTAATGCAAAAATCAGGCGGTTACTGATACAGTAAACCTCCTTAATGCATATGTATGTCAGTGAAATGAATCCATATGTATGCAAATTCCTAATATAATGTATAATATCTACATGCGTGCTCAATCATACATCCATATGCAACATCCATGTGATAACATACGAATTTCATCCATGAATAAGCATAAACACTCATGCACATGCAATATGAGGAGTGTGTGAGCCGATCTAGTGCCTAATCGTGTATAATGCATCCACGAGCAACCACTTGCAAACACTTGCAACCACTTGCAACCATCAAACATAACATGTTTCAAATACATGTTTCATCCAAAGGCTTTCTACCTAAGGTTCTCATGACAAGATAAACACGATAAACTAGATAAACTAGGTAAACTCCTCTTTGGATTACAAAAAAATCCACTCAAGCTTTGACATATTGTACTAACCGATGAGTCTTAACCCCCTTATGGAGTTTACAACAGAAATAAGATCGAGAATGGGATCGAGAGGATATATACAAAAGATAACTTGCAAGCAAGCTCCACAGGAGAACGAGGATCAAGGATGCACTCTTAAAAAGAGATATGATGCGCGTATCTAGTCTTCACTCTTCTTAGTCGCGTTCCCTTGAGCTTAACTCCACTGTGCTTTGACTATCTTCCACTTCATGATTCCTTGGCTTCCTAACTCCTATTTTCCCAAATTCGAGTTGGAACTCATTTCATTATTGCCCCTCGTCTTTCTTCCCCACTTATTCTTCTTTCTGTATACTTGGCTTAAACATACTATAGCCTCATGATTTCATGCAAGCTCTCCAAAATTCACTAGTGAATCCTGGATCTCGTCTTCTTACCATAAGGTATTCCATGCAGCAGAACTTTCCTTGGAAATACCACTCCACGTTGCCAATTGCCCTTATAAACGTGATTTCCTATAACTCAGGCTTCATCGACATGAACCATCCGCCTATAGGCCGTACCTAGATTCAGTTGCCTACCCATGGCTTCCTGGAGGCCATTTCAAAACTGGCCAACTTTTTGAGGATAAACCGTTGCTAACCATGATGCAGTCCTCTTGCTCTTCACCGGACTGAAATGAGCACTCTTCGTAAGTCTACCCACATACCCGTATTCCCTTTCTTTGATCTAGGTAATTTATCCACCTAATCTATCGAGATGTTTTCACACTCCCCTTGCGAAACTTCCAATGGAGGTAATGGCCCACTGGGCTTCTATGACTTGGCCTCAACCTGGTGGCACAACATGTATTCCGAAACCAACTCGGCCACCTCCTCGAGTGATGCGCATCTTCAAGAACCTTCTTTACCAAGTCTTTCACTCGAGGAACACATAATCTCTTGTCGCGCCTTAGTCATCCTTTGTCATCTATAATATATCCAGCGAGGTGACTTAACATTTCGCCTCGAATCAACCGGTCCATGTTCTGGACCAACTGCGGGTTTTCTTCCTGTGAAACCCCCTTCTTGATCCAGAAGAGTAAGTCTATGCCCCGGGAATGCTAACTAACTAGTCAAACGGAGAAAGCTTCCTACTTCAATTGCCCTTCTCGGAGCCTTCCGGTCACAAACCGCAGCCACTTTAGCGGAATCCACCGCTAAGCCTTACTTAGGAACTATATGCCCAAGAAATCCCACTTTTCCTCCAAAATGATATTTGGAGAACGTGACCTCCAACTAGTGGCTCTAAGCGTATCCATCTCCTTCTTGAGATGTCCAACATGCTCTTCCTCGTTCTTATGAGGAGATCAAATATCGTCTACGACGACCCTGACAAACTTGTTCAAGGACTTCCTAGACACCCTACCCATCAAAATCACGTAATATGCGGGTGCCTTAGTCAAACCAAATAGCATGACTAGCCATTCTAAAACCCATCCAGAGTCCTAAACGCAGTCTTGTCAATTCCATCCTCAGCCATCCTAAGCTGATGGAATCCGATAGCTAGATCAAAAGAAAACAGATGCTCCTACAAGCTGATCAACAAATCATTGATCCTTGGTAACGGTTACCTATTCTTCTTACGAAGATTAACACATAAGCGAAGCAAACCGTCCCCATTAGTAACGAATGCTACTGGAGCACCCTACTCGAAAATGCTTCGTCTCAGGAAGTTCTTCTCAAGCAACTCCTGGACTTGCTTCTTAACTCTCATCTCGTGAGGTCACGTGCCTAACCAGCCACGAAACTGGCTTGGTGTTACCAACCAGATAATGCGGAAATCTATCCCACGTCTAGGGGTAACCCCTTTACTTTTCCCAAGATATCAAGATATTCTCGGACCACCCTCACAGATTGCAAACTATCGATAGACGAGTTGAGGGATTCAAGATAACATAACCTGACGGGACCCCTAGGGTTGCTAGTAATTTCTAAGGGTACGGCTGAGGCGAGTCATGAGCCTCACAACCCTATATACAAAAACCCAGAATGGCTCCAAAATAGGACAACCATTCCATGCCCAAAGCCAACCCATATCCCCCGAAACCGAGAATATAAACATCCCACGAGAATTCTATACTCAAGATAGAAATTTTCAAATCCACTCAGACCACAGACAAACGAGCAGAACCCCCAATTGGATTTGAAACACATACGGGATCATCAACTACACTAGTACTTAGGTGCAAAACTTTCAACTGGATCAGATGAAATAAAACTATGCGATGTGCCAGAATCAAACAAAGTTTGAACAGGGAAAATCAGAAAATGTAAACAAGATTTTCAACAGAAACACTACCTCTATCATGAGCTGGAAAAACGGGGTTGAGGGGATGAATTCGCCCTCCAGATAGTCCTGCACACTGAGTCTGACCTTGCTCTTGTTTCCTCGGGCAATCCTTGCTGAAATGTCCAAACTCACCACAAATGAAGCATTCGCCCCGCCTTCTCTTTTCCTTCTTCCTACATTCCTTAGCCATATGTCCAACGTTACCACAGAAGTTACATTTTATATTCCCTCTTGGCTTGTCCTTGCGGTTGTGGTTATTCTTGCCCCATTTCCCGGAATTTACTCCTTTGCCTTGAGACTCATTTGCCTTGACCTCTCTCTTATCATTGCTACCTTCTTCTTGAAGTAGGGCCAAATTCACTAAACTCTCGAAAGTCGCCCCCAAGGGTATATGAGACAGGGCCAAATCATGTAATGGCTCGTTTAATCCTAGAGCAAAGTGTAGGGCCTTCTTCTGAGCTGTATTAACTAAGTCTAAATCGACACGAGCCAGTTGATTAAACTTATCTATGTATTCCCTAATAGTCATGTCCCCCTGATTCAGTGATAAGAATCTCAGTCCAAACCTTCCTCTAAAGTCATCCCAAGTCTCAATTGGCCTGGTCGCGGTGGTGACTACCCACCAACGTGCAGCTTCTTCCTTTAGCAACCATACTGCTAATAAAACCTTCCTGCGGTCACTTATATCAAAGGTGGCTAAAAGATCTTCGGTCTCTTTCAACCAATTCCCTGCTTCTACAAAAGTCTCTGTTCCATTAAAATTCTTGCCACCCATCCTCTTAAAGTTCTTGCAAGTTTCCGCGAAATCCGCTTGTGGAGGCTGAGGGGGAAGAGGAACATCAGCTACGGGAGGAGGAGGAGGAACAGCGGCCTCGACTGGGGAGACAATATTAGGGACACCCGGGACCGGTGCCGTGACTTCCAAGTACCGACGAAACCAATCGGGTATCGTTACTCCTTCGGGCAAGATGAGATTATCAGACATGCCGGAAACGAAAAGAAAAGAGTTTAAACGAGGAGTCAAAGGATAGTGCTGATGGCTTTTGGGGAATAGCCTTTTAAGAATAACTAGACTTTTCTTTGGAAAATACTTTATACTTGGTTTTGAAAATAGTTTTTCAAAAGTTTTAAAAAAACCTTTTTATCCCTTCTCGTAAACCATATGCTCTGATACCAAATGTAACACCCCACCTCCGCCAGGGTCACTCGCAAAGGAATGCACTAGCTTTGGAGGGGCATTATTGGTAAACATGCATAATGATATAGCAAGGCAGGACATGACATATAAATATATGTAAATAAACAGAGTAAGTAAATAAAACAGCGGAAGATTTTTAATCTACTTCAAAACACAAGTCTGGTACATCAAAATGTCAATTTCCCAAAATTACAAGTCTAGATAAATACATCCTCTGATAAACTGAAAATACATAAGTACTGTCCCCAAATAAGAGTGATAAACCATAGCGGCTCAAGTCCAAAGCATACATGAGCTATCCAAGAAAGCAGCTAAGATCCAAGCTAGGCTCCTGTGTTCCCTCCCTGAGAACCTTGGGGGGGGGGGAAACGGAAGAAAAGAGGCGAAACAAAACGGGTCAGTCAAAAAGACTGAGTAAGCCCTGCTACGAACAGTCTATAAACTAATAAAGCTAACATCATGATGGAAACTGAGATGATCATAGATAACAACATACTGGCATGATAAAGTAACTACAAGACAGATAGAGGTGTCATCGCATAAACAAGGTTAAGTTTTGCACCACGGTGTACTAGCGAACCCACAAAACAGATCTTGATCCCTTAGCCCAAACTTTGGCCCAATACCTGAAGTGACCTTAGTATAAGGTCCAACCCAACGGTCTAGTCGATCGGCTCCCTATAAACCTAACACGTCAAGTGTTGGTGTCCATATGGCCCACGTATGGTTGTAGTTAGACTGTGCTGGGTCCACCTTTGGGTGTATCAAGCCCTCGGGTGTTAACCCCAGACACTTAAGCAATAATGCACAGCTCAAATCTACTGGTACCCGTGCCTCGAGTTTGTCCAACATCGGACTACGTGCACGTCCGTAGCCCGCCGGACCCGCACCGCTGTACCACTCGGCCATCGCCCTTTGGTCGCTTACATCCTCCAGTAATCGTGCCCCGCCCTAGCCTAGCTTCTAGGGTTGTGAATGATACCAAACTGGGATTACTGTTAGAACAGACCACGTTGCTAGGGTTTCCCCAAGAGGGTTAAGTGTGATTTAACCCTTCACTAATCCTGGATTAAACTGGTTAAGTGTGGCTTAACCCCATTCTAATCCCTTGAACTCCCAAATGGATTAAACTAGTTAAGTGTAACCAACGGTTCACAACTTAACCACATTCTAATCCCTCGAATCCCCAAATTGGTTAAGTATTAGTGGACCCTGACTTAACCCTAATCATGAGGCATTAATTAATTTAATGCACCTTAACCTCTCACATTAGACTTTGTTGCGGTTACTAGTTAAGCCGGGCGGGTCCGGGTAGGTTTACACCACAACTTAGTCTAACCTCGGGTTTTTGGCACCACATGACCAACTTCTCACATTGGGTCCTATTGTTTGTAGCCACTAGTTAAGCCGGTCGGTTCCGGGTAGAATTACGCTACAAACTCAACCCAACCTCGAGTTGGCCACACTTTTGTTTTCTAAGTGTCATGTCCACTTTAATTCAAACACATAATTACAAGTTAACAAATGCTTGGGTAGACCTAACTTAATAGGTAAATTCCCAAGGGGTAGACCTAACTTAATAGGTAAATTCCCAATCTTATATTTTCATGTATTTTAAGTTTACCCCAAACCCCCAACGTCATTCTATCGCTTACATATTCGTAGTAACGCATAAAGGATAGGAAGAGGGAACTTGGCACAACATACATGATAAACTTGCACAATAATCATGCATAACATGTTAGACTTGCACAACTTAGCATAGTGATCTTGCATATTACCATAAAACATGCACAACTTGTCAAAACATGCACAACTTGTCATCTTAAACTTGCATAAGTATGCATAACTTGTCAAACATGCACAACTTGTCAAAACATGCACAACTTGTCATTTTAAACTTGCATAAGTATGCATAACTTGTCAAACATGCACAACTTGTCATTTTAAACTTGCATAAGTATGCATAACTTGTCAAACATGCACAACTTGTCATTTTAAACTTGCATAAGTATGCATAACTTGTCAAACATGCACAACTTGTCAAAACATGCACAACTTGTCATCTTAAACTTGCATAAGTATGCATAACTTGTCAAACATGCACAACTTGTCATTTTAAACTTGCATAAGTATGCATAACTTGTCAAACATGCACAACTTGTCATTTTAAACTTGCATAAGTATGCATAACTTGTCAAACATGCACAACTTGTCAAAACATACATAAACCCCAACTTTCATCACACATTAACTTTATAGTTTCTAAAATGAGGGTAAGAGGGCTTACAATGCTTATGCGGACTCAAATGAGTTTAACAAATGCAAGAAACCCCTTATGCAACTAATTAAGACCCCCAAATGCAAGCAAACTTGATCAAGACTCCTCCTTTATGATGCCAATTGAAAAACAAGCCTTTAATGCAAGCTAAGGAGGATCATACAAGCCTAAATATGCTTGTATGCATGGAAAATTACTTAGGAATTATTAATGAAGAGATTGGAGGCTAGGGTTTTAGGTGGAGGCCATGAGAGTTTAGATTTTGGCATAGTTTTGTTGCTAGGATGATTAATGAATGATTTAGGGTAGGTTAGAGGCTTATTTATAGAAGATTAGAGTGATTTAGACCATAGGATTAACCCTAGGTGAATTTTGGCCCGTCAGATTTAGGAACTCTCCAGAACCAGACCACACAACCAAGCCCAAACCAAGCCCAAACCAAAGAGGTGCGCCAGGCTAATCTGCCTGGCTACACCCTGTCGACAGGGCTGTCGACAGGGCAGTCGACTCCCTGGGGACCCTGTCGACAGGCCTGTCGACATGGGGCCCCTGGCGGGAATTTTCCCGCCTTGGCCCAGCCGGCCCAATTCTTCAAATTTGAATCTGATTTTTACTTAGTAATTTTCTGCAAACTTCAATGGGCCTTAACTGGGTCATACGGACTCCGATTTTCGAAAACTCGGACTCTATTTCGCGTATTTTTCCGAGACGAACGCAATGGCATAGCCCGTTTCCCTTGATTCCCATTTTATAATTTAATTCTGCCTCAATTCATGTTATTACAGGTTATTAAAAAAAATACGGGTTGTTACAGATATCCATATAATCACGGAATCCAATACCGAAATATCCGAAGATAATTTCCATTCAAAACCCATCCAATTTTTATATTGGAAAATTCTGGTTATATTAAAACCATATAATTTCTTTTAGTTCTTACTCAAGTTGATAAACAATCTATTCAGATAAAAATATGTTTTATCTTTACAAACTTGGAATATTTCATCCAAAATGATTTCAAATCATTTATTTTGATTTACCATAATTTATTCATATTTTAAATAATTTTAATAAGGCCTTTATAGTAGGTTTCCAATATTGGCCACCAAACTACAATCACAATGACCTTTTCTAAAATTGATTTGGACGTATTTTAAAATCTAACCATTGGATTTTAAATCTTTTGTTTTCTTTTGAATCTTTTCAATGCGAACCCAAGGTTCCGGTTTTAGGAGAATCCGACGGTCGGATCTCCCACTACATCAATTCGAAGTTCAGGTTGACGTTTGAGAACAATCGCCGCCCGACGAGTTCTATTCAAGCCCAAATTTGATTTATAATTAAAATAAAATTGAAAACTCTTCCAAGATAATTTATAAATACTATAAATTATTCACAAGTACTATTTTTTTCAATCGTTTTACTTCAAAATCAAATATCTTCATTTTAAGCCATTATATCATATATAATAGATTTCGTCGATTTCCATTCAAAACGTATTTTATAAAACGTTTATAAATCTCTTTTAAAAATGATTTCAACTTCCATTTCAATTTTTGATTAAAATTGAATATCTCATATTATTGTAATGTTAAAATAATAATATATTCAAAATATCTTATTTTGAAATCAAATCTTTTCGATATTCATTATAAAAATGAATAAAATCGATAAACAAATCTGTTCGAGTTAAAATGGCATACATATACTTAACCCGACTTCATATTTCAATATTTTCGTGTCCATCCAAAATCGGACATCAAAATCATATTTTAATTCTTCATTGAATATATATAAAAATATTTGTAATTTCCAAACTGAAATGAGACTCAACCAATTACCATATAATTTTAATTATATGGATTTCAAACATTACATGTTTTCTAGAATAATCATAAACAATTATTAAACATCCAATTCACATCTAGAGTGCATCTACAATAGTATAAGCATTAAATTATTAAACAACGCTTATAACGGTCTGTCAATCAATCGATTAACATCAAATCTAAACACTTGGGATTAGTGTAAATCAAATATTATCCCAATACCCATGAGGTTTTTTCAACCAATAATTAATCATTTATTTATTTATTCGATTCGATATTATTTAAATCAGTGAATATAAACAAATCAGTTGACTTGTAAATGGATTTTTAATCCAATTTCAACTACCACAAATAATTTAACATCGTTAACACAAATAGTCAACAATGCCATTTAAGGTGCCACAAAGTGTCCACCTACGTTGTTTGAAATACGAGTGTCGTATATTCAAACAATGCTTCTAATAACAAATAAACTTAGTGAATAGTTCATATGTTGAACTCAAGGGATATCGCATGCAACAGATAAAAATCCACATAGTCAATTAATATGTTTCCAGTTATAAAACTAAATGATTATACAAAATATTTGAGTGATAGAGTTATCACATTGAACGATTTTGAAAATAGTTTAAATAACTATTCGTTTTAACTAAATTAAACTGGATGTTTAATTCACTCAGAATTTGTAACTAACTTTGTTTTTTTTTCAAATCTGCTTCATTGCGAAGCTTTCGTAATCACGGTTCCAACGGATCTAAAACTACGCGATTTTATTTCCATATGAAGAAGTTATAGAGTTTTAAACTTTAGTTACATTATTAAAATAATAAACATAATTAACTTAACCTAATTTATATTTAACCTTAAATAAAAGATTAGGCCGCCTCTTTCTCGTTACTCATCATCTTCCTGTTGCCAATGAAACCCATGCTCGAAATTAAGGTGCAAACCCATGGCCTCCACAAATGATCGGACCGCCATCCAGACCCTCCCTACGAACCGCCGTCATGCCTTGCACCTAGCCCGCCGCAATTCAGACTTGAGGTCCCCTAGCACCCCCAAAACGCATTCAATCGCTTCCTGTTCGGGACAAAAATCCAGCCACCTCTGATAACATTTTTCGACAATAGCCGTACAACATCTAGATCTCGAGTTTTCCTTCAATTTTCATTTTATAGGTTTATGAAATTAGAGTTTGGATTGAAAAATATTAGGAGATAAAAATGGTGTGTTCCTGACCTTCGAAATGTTTGGTGGAGGCAAAAATGATAAGAGAATTAGAGTTAGTGTGTTTGAGGGTTGTGTGCGTATATATATATATATATATATATATATATATATATATATATATATATATATATATATATATGGCAAGGCCGGCGGGGTTGAGTGGTCCCCTACCACTTTATTAATACTCCAGGACGAATACAAGGTAACAGAGAGGAAAAACTAATAAAAAAGAGCACATAGAAACAAGGTGCACCAATGCTTAAAGAAGCTAAACATACACATATGTACATTAATTTGAGAAACTCAGAAACTCAAAATTCCCGGATCAAACACAAACTTCAAGTATTCAATTCCTTCACGAATATCACGCCAGAGTTGCTGAGCTACTTGAGAGAGGTTCAAAGCACGATCCGGTTGGAATGTATGATTGTTTCTTTCCAAATCTTATAAACGTATTTCTTTAAGATAAAACTGAATATTTTGGCTTTAGCTCCTTTACCTTTGCATTTCTTCATCATTTCTTCCCAATCAAAAGGCATAACACCAACCGTGGATCCACTTTTAGCCACAGTTTGTAGGAGAAGCGGCTAAAGAGCGTTACATTGGAAGAAAAGGTGGCTCGCAGTTTCCAATTGGTCATTGCACATGCAACAAATTTGATCAACCTGCAAACCACGCAAGATCATCTTGTCTCCGGTCATCAAGGCGTGATGGTAAGCCTTCCAGCATATCAAGTTTTTAGACGCAGAATTATCTTTCTGCCATATAATTCTTTGCCAGCTTGTATACCATGTAGCTTCCAGTGACTAGTCAAGATTGGCGCTGAGAACAAAGCTATTACGAATGGTGGACCAAAGAGCGGCCGTGTTCTGGTTTGAAGTGTTAGGTAGAATCACTTAGTTACCACAGATAACAATGGAAACATGACTGTTGTAGCCAAGACCAGATTGCAGAATCTCGGAATAAGAGAGGTTGATCCCAAGAACAGTCCCGTAATCCGTCCACGGATTGTGCCAAAACTTAATAAAGTCAAAAGATTTAGCACTAAATTTTTAATAAGGTAAAAACTGATGCCTTTATTTCACAATACACCTCCAAATCCATCTTAAGTTATTATTCATAACCAGCGTCCATATACCGTTCTCTTTGAGAACATGACAGCAAGACCAATCAACCCATAAACTATTTTTCTTAGTTTGGTTTTTCAGGAGTAGCAAAAGAAATAGGCGCAAGATATTTCATATGAATGTTCCCTTTCCAAAGAAATCACATAAATGCTGTTCTAATCATGAAAATTAGCTTTTTTGGCAAAACAAAGGTCCTAGCCTAGTAAACTTGCATTGAAATGACAACAGCAATAACAAGAGTTAGCCTGTCGGCTTGACTGATAGTCCTGGTAGACCACCAGTCAAGCCTGGCAGTAATTTTCTTATACAAAGGCAAACATTGATTAGTTGTGATACGTGAAGTCGCGAGAGGAAGCCCCAAATAAGAAATCGTTTCATTGCTACACCTTAAACCAGTTAAAAGTTGGATTTGATCGATTAGCATGTGGGAAACACCAGCAACCATAAATTCAGATTTATCCGAGTTGATTTTAAGACCAATCACAGCGTAAAAAATTTCAAGCATGTTCATGATGTTCAGCGGAGTATCAAGATCAGGCTTACAGAAAATAATAAGGTCATCAGCGGACATAAGAGACGTAATTATCGGGTTTTTGCATTTGGGATGTAGCTTATACCTATTCTTAACAACAAGATCGTCAAGCATACGAGTAAGTAACTCCATAACTATTATGAAAATATAAGCAGATATTGGATCCCCTTGTCGGATTCCTTGCCTACTTTCAAAAAATCCAAAACTGGACCCATTGAAATTTACATAAAAATGCACAGTACTTGCACATGAGTAAATCCAAGCCACAAAGAACGCAGGAAAGTTCATGTAACTCAAAATTTAGAGATGGCAGGCCATTGAATAGAGTCGAATGATTTTCTAATGTCAAGTTTAAGCATTATTCTAGGGGAGAAATTCTTAGTGTTATAACCTATAAGAAGTTCATGAGCGACCAAGACGTTATCTAGTATACTTCTACTAGGCGGGAATGCAGATTGATTAGTAGAGATAATCTCAGGTAATACTTACTTAAGTCTACTAGCAAAGATTTTTGAGATACATTTATAAATTGAGTTACAACAAGAAATCGGCCTAAAATCACTAACAATGCAAGCATTCTTAGACTTAGGAATAAGAGAAATGGTAGTGTTATTGTGACAACCCCAATTCTGACAGAGCGATTTTTTTTTCAAAATTCCAATCTATCGAAACTCGGATTGGTTTGCTATGGTATCATGCAGAAAAGACAGAGGCATAAAATATGTTAGAGCTTAGAAAATATCTCATGGCGGAATGGATATAATATGATATAATCAAAATATAGCCTTACCGTATTAATAATACTGCCTAACCAATATCCAAGGCTATCATGTCCCTTCCACAAATCTAACCTACGAGTATGTTATGAGGAGGGGGTCAGAACACAAGTTCTAGTGACTGGAGTTAGACTATACACTTTGGATAATCCTACATATACTGTTCAATCATATTATCTTATTTATTAGGTTTCTTGGGTTAGCAGCACTCAAGGCTTACACACATGTCGTATCCATTTACTTCCCAGTGGATTAACCTAATATAGTATATATGTAGCTACCCCCAACATCCAGTTACATTCCATGGTACCCCACTCGCACGATCTCCACCGTAATGCCACCGAAATGCTCGCAGTCCCTCATCCTATGCCGGAGTGATGAATGGATCTCTATACAACAATGTTACGATCAACATATATGTGCCATCACTATTCTACGTAATGTACGGACTGCCACCCTCGATTGAACAGATTTCATACTGGAGTAATGCCATTAAGTCTCCAATACACCACCCAGAGCAGATATGCATGTATCTTGACTGTCCCTTGTACGTACTGTTAATTGTAGCTCGATGCCTCAATCGCATGTCCACTAATGTGCACCGAGTTCCATGGTAGGGCGATACAAGAAACATGGAACTCGATCGGGGGCTTTTCCATATCTTTACAGGCCTGTCTTTAAAGAGCCTTTATATATATATGTACCTAGGGTCTGTTTTCACGGTGGCTATGGCCCTACCTCGGCCCTTTTCTCAACTAGTAAAGACTACAAGAGCTAAGTGACTGCCTCTAATAACAAACAATCAAAACATCCATTTGGCATCTCCCCTCAACCCGTTGCTCCGATAGCGAAGGATGAATGGTATCTTATGTTTAGCTCTAGTCTTTTCGCATCCCACTGGCTGTCGATGACGGGTATCCGACGATCTACTATCCTTGTTAGTCGTGACCCTTCGCCACCTCGTGAGGCAACCGCCGAATCACCCTGGTGTCACCGTGTCACATCATTCTGACTGCATAGCTACATCTGTAGTCAAGGCCCACCCACCTAGTAGTTACATGCAGACCCAACCTCTGCGAATACAGCCTAAGACATTTGTTACCGCACAGAGGACTACTAGGAGCACCTTAAGTACCTCAAGAAGGCGCGTGCTTCCCCTTCCAGTCCTCTGGAGCCATCAAAATAATCAGATGAATGTGCGCTCCCCTCATGCCTTATAACACCTCGATGATCTACCCCGTTGGGTTATTCACCCCTAATCGTACGGACTGGTCTAAGCGCCTTACTTTAGCATGTTGTTAGACCTTATGTCTAAATATTCTTTTACGCGCTTGTCTCACCTCATCAGGTTTCTAGTTAACTTGGTTATTCCAATTCATATTGAATTCTTATTCAAGTTACCAAGTTCCTCTTGCTTATTAATTTCAATTATAACTTAACCCATTTAAGTTTATTAATAAGCCCACAACATGTTATTCCCCAGATTGTGGCCCAAGGTCTGTAATCCACAATCACTTTTATATTCTTGTTTGATTTCATCATTATAATAGCATGTTTTACTTAATATGTAATTAAGAATATCTCAATTCACATGTTTTCTAATTAACATGTCACTTACCATTTATGATTAAATATAACTTATTTCATTTCTTAAGTTTTCCTCATCCTTTCTCATTTAATCATAATTCCATTTTACATTGTCAATACAACTTATCGTTGTTTATTATTAACTTAGTTCTATTTACTAAGGCCCATTAATAAGTTTCTCTACCCATTTATTATAACCTATGTTATAATTTCCCCTTATCCCTAGGACAAGCCTAAACATTCTTATCAACGAGTTTCAGACTTCCAAGCTTACAGATTACTTAATTTCTAATTAAGTACAACTTATTATATTTCATATATTTTCCCCCTATTTCAACTGGTTTTCAGCTTTCCCCATTTACTACTTACTTAATTTACAATTAAGCGTCCCTTAACTCATTTCACCAGTTATCCTATTCCCTTACTAGTTTATTATAACCTAAGTTATAATATTCACTTGTCCCTAGGACAACTCTTACTATTATATAACATTTTCATTAATGTTATTTATTTATAATAGGTGATTATCATTCCCTTTTTTAAACCAATTTCTTTTACTGTTGTATTCCAGTATTCTTCATCCACTGTAATATATTATTCCTTATTTTGATTAAGGAAAACACTTCATGCACCTTTATCAGTTTGATAGAAGGAATCAGTGATTTATTTTCATAACGTATTCCCAACTAAATCTGTGGTAGTAAGTAATTTCTTTACTCTTCTTACTTTAGTTATCGTGGCTTACTTGCAACTACGTTCTCAGAAATAGGTCATTTAGGGAAATACATCACTTTTCCTTCATATCACACTAACTCAATTCATTGCATCCCTTCCTTTCTTATTTTCCGAGTTAGAAATTTAATTACCATCATTGCCATTCATTTATATCTTGTTATATACATATATATAAGCATTAGACCTCTCACATTAAGCCTACACTTGTGGATGCTGGATTTGCCTGGTGGGTTCGGGCATACTTCTACCACAAGTTGACTTAACCTCGTGTCTTAGCACCATTACATGTTTTTAATTTTTCCCTTAGGCCTCTCACATTAGGTTCAACATTAGTGGCTGTTGGATATGCCGGTCGGGTCCGGGCAACTTCCACCACTAATGCAACTTAACCTTGTGCCATAAGTGCAGTTACAATTACTAATTGTAATCCTAAGCATATTCATCTTTATTTAATCATTTATGTTTATACCAAATTATGCTCCCTAATTAAAGTCTCAAAACATAATATACGTTATGTTCCAAAATCCCATTAAAAATTATGCCCTAAATCCCAATATGTGTCGCATGTCTTTCTACATGTAATTAACTTTATTTAAAATAAAGTGTAGTTCTCCAATAGTGTATTATTTACCCAAAATTTCAATTATTCCAGTTGACAAGTTCATAAAATAGATCTTTACAACAGTATTCACGTACATCTCAACATATTAACTAATTGAACATATTATCCATTTTTGCGCAATAATTCATTTCATCAAATTAAATCTTCCAATATGTTCATTGTGTATGTTAATGGGGAATGGCAAAAGATAAATATACCATTATTCAAAAAGTATATTATAAACCCACTCACCTAAAAGCCTTCCAAATCTTGAATCTAATCCTGATCTATTCTTACATGGTTTTTCCCTTTTAATTTGACTTGAAACCTAATGACCATGGATTTATTATTTCATGAAAAGAGAAGGGAAAGAGAAATAATTTAAATAGATTGGTCTTAGAAGTTTACCTTGCTTTCATGGTTCAATAATCTTTTTATTAACGTTGATTCTCTCTTCCAGATCTGAATTCATAATTTTTCTAGGCTAATATTTTAATTTCAGAATAGATTTGAGAAGAAAGAGAGGGAGAGTAATGACAGAGCTCCAGCGTAGCCGTCGAATTATGAGGGTTAGGGTTAGGTCTAGCGTCTTGTTTATAGGTGTATGGAGCAACCAGGACCCTCAGATTTACCCAAAAGCCATCCGAAATGTCAAAATATCAAAACCCTAATCTGCTAAAATCTGCCGCAGGTGGGTCGACACCCCTTTGAGGGGGTCGACGCCGGGGTCGACACCCCTTTGAGTGGGTCGACACCGGGGTTGACATCCCCTTAGTAGGGTTGACACCCCCTGGCGGGAAATCTGTTGCCTTCTAAAAATTCGAATTTTGATCCGATTTTGGAATTTCTATACCCATTTTTGAATTTTGAACCTAACACACACACACACACACACATATATATATATATATATATATATATATATTCTTCCTGTGTACACAAACTTCGAACCTTAATAACTTCTTCATACGGTGTCCGATTTACGCAAACCAGGTGTCTATTTTGACTAGAATTTCGAGGCGGACGCAATGGCGCAGTCTATTTTACTTAATTCTGAATATTTAATTAAGTTATTTTATTTTATTATCTTACACCAAAATAGGGCTGTTACAGTTATTAAATGAGCTCAACATGTTACCTCTTTTGAAAAACTGATGCATATCTTTGATCACATCATCTTGCACTATACTCCAACAATGTTTGTAAAAAATGCATTAAAGCCATCTGGCCTACCACTAGAGTTACAGTTAAGAGTTAACAAGGTATTTTTAATCTCATCATTAGTAATCGATAAGCTAAGGAGGCTAACCTGATCAGAGTTAAGAACAGGAAGAAGCATAGGATCTATATCATCAATTGAAGGGGTAAAGTTCTCAGAGTTACCTAGAAGCTTAGTGAAGAAATGAACAAATGCATTCTACACAGCCGAGGGTGAAGAGTTCGCATGTCCATCCATGTCCGTAGCAGAGTGAATATTGTCTCTAGACTGCTTAGCTTTAAGTACAACATGAAAGTACGCTGAGTTTCTATCACCCTCTTCCTTCCACCAAATTCTTGATTTTTGTTTACTCATACACGATTCATGATAAAGAGAATTTTCATATCTAGCAAATAACGAAGGTTCTACAGCTACAAGGGCAATATTAGTAGGATCTTCTTGCATAAAAGTTTGAACATTAGCTATATGTTGTTCTAAAATGGTAGAAATAGCATTACCTTTTGTCGAATTTGTCTTGAGGCCAAGATTTAAGAGCATACTTAAGGTTCTTGAGCTTTTTATGAGCATGTACATAGGATTTCCATATACAGTCAAATCCCAGTGCTGCTTAACAACCTTAGAAAAAGCCGGTTCAACAATCTAAGAATTAAAGAATTTAAAACTAGGTTATCTAATGCTATCAGATTCACCAAACCTAAGAACTTGAGGTGAGTGATCAGAAAGAACAGCGGGGGTTGTTCATTCGATAAGCAAGGCCAGCAATTTAAAGCAGAAACGTTACATAAAGCATGGTCAATTTTCGAGAAAGTGCGAGGTCCCTATCTCTTACCATTATTCCAAGAGTAAGGGAGACCAAAGGAGCTTATCTCAAGTAAGTCACAATCTTTAATTGCTACATTAATGGATCTAATCTCCGAAAGTGCAACGGGTCTACCACCCATTTTATCATTGAGATTTAAAGGTGAGTTGAAATCACAACAAACAATCAAAGGGTGAGAGTTCTGTCTAAAGTAAAGCATATATTTGAAAAGGTTATCTCTAGTTTAGTTCTAAAATTAATTCGATATGGCTCCAAACTCCAAATGAATCCCAACGTCTGTCGCCCTTGGCCAAATTCCCTATTTCAGACAAAATGGAATATGTTTCGTAGGCCGATTAAATTGTCTTAATCAAATTTTTATCAAAATGAAAACTCAATATAACATTCAATATTAAATTTCAACGTATGTTTTAATTTACCACGGCTACATACTGACTCCAAAAATTATGAAATTTGAAATCTATCTATGTTTTTCAAATATGGTTCTAACAAAATTAAGTTCGTTGAATTTGGAGACCGTTTGAAAAATGGCCTTTATTCTAGCTTATTAAATTTCAATTGAAATTGAACAGGCATTTAAATTAATTACGCTTACATATTAATTACAATTGACTTGAAATTTTAAACCTCGCAATAATATTATGTTCCGAATCCAAAAAAAATTGGTTTTATCAAAAATGGAGGTTGTTTGCAAAATGGTTATTTTTAAGGGCTTAAATAATATTAAAATCTTAATAAATTCCATAGCGACTATTTCAAATTATCATTTGATCATAACTTACAATTTATAATACAAACTCTAAAATTTCCATATTCATTAGAAAGATATTATTAAACAGATTCTAACGTTTCTTGTTTTATCTAATTCTGACTTATTTCGAATTTTGTACATTCATTTAAAGTTTAAAACGAAATTTTCAAACTACCACACCATTACGTGCTCGTTTTAATTTAACTTTGTTATTAAATAAAAATTTAGACGTTAAATTCTCAAAATAAATCATTTATGGTATTTAAATTTCATTAAAGTCAATTAAAAATAAATTTTAAATTGGTTCCGAAAATGCGGGTTGTTACAGATTCACTGCCCAAATAAGGCAATCCATGGTTGCCAAAATTCTATTTGATAATGGAAGGATCGTCAGTGTTATCTTCAAACACGTTTGTGATCATATGGGCATTCTGGAAGCCAAGCAGAAGCCCAGCCCGGAGAAAATCTTTGGGTTCAACAACAAAGGATCCACACCTATCGGCGAAGTAAGATTAAAAGTGCAGCAAAGCCTCCCTCCTTACTGCCAAACTTTCGAAGCCTACTTTCTAGTCATTGACCAACCATCTTTTTACAAAGTGTTCTTTGGGCAACTAGCATTGGATGAAGTGGACACTTTGGTCTCCTCTAAATACTTAAATGGTGAAATTTCTGATAAAGGGAGGTTGGGAATGTAAAAGTAGAGAAATTTATCTAAAGGGAGATGTACTTTGCAACACTCGATCAATATAAGAAAGAACATTTTGCTTATTTCGATGCCTCCACTAAATTGCTGCCTTCGGATAATGAGCTCCAAAACCCAACATCCAAAGCAAAGGTAAGAAAATTAAGAAGTATTCAATCTATAAAAGGTAAAAAGAATGATTGCATGTCCAAAGACAGGAAACGAAAGAAGCAGATGGTCACTATCATGGATGAGGAAGAAATCATAACTGACCTAGACTATTGACGATAGGTCAAAAGGATCGAACCCTCCAAAGAAATTGAAGAAATTAACATACGTCTCATTGATCTATGAAAAACCACCAAAGTTGGTAAATCTCTGGAATCGAAAGTAAAGAATGAGTTATTCCATTTCCTTAGGGATAGTAAGGACATCTTTTCATGGTCTCACTCTAATATGATAGGAATCGACCCATTGATTATGTTCCATTTTCTTAACATTGATCCAAATGTAACACCTATACGACAAAGAAAAGGCAATTCAACAAGGTTCAATATGAAGCCATAAAGGTGGAAATAAGGAGACCACTTGAGAATAGATTGATTCATTAAGTTTTTACTCCAAGTAGTTGGCAAACAATATTTCGATAAAGATATCAAATGGAAAGTGGAGAACATCTGTCGATTACAAAGACCCAAACAAAGCTTGTCTGAAAAATGCTACCTCTTGCCAAGAATAGATCAACTAGTAGATGCCACAAGTGGACATAGGTTATTATCCCTTATGGATGCTTATTCTGGATATAATCAAATACTTATGTTCAAACCAAATGAGGATCATACAAGCTTCACCACTGACAAAGGGACATACTGCTATAGAGCCATGCCTATAGATCTAAAGAACGATGGAGTAACATACCAAAGGATAGTCAATAGAATTTTCTATTGTCAAATTAGAAGGAATATGGAAGTTTACGTAGACGATATGTTGGTCAAGTCATTAGAGGTGGATATTCACATAAAGGGCCTTGAGGAAATGTTCTGGGTCATAAGAAAGTACTAGATGAAAATAATCCTCAAAAATGCCACTTTGAAGTTCACTTTGGGAAACTTCCAGGTTACGCAATAAGTGAGAGACGGATAGAGGCTAGTCTCGCACAAGTCGAGGAAATAAGAGAAACTGCTAAGCCTAAGACAAGCAATGATGTAATGAGCCATAATGGAAAGGTGGAAGCTTTAAATAGATTCATTTCGTAAGCTATTAATAAGTGTGTGCCATTTTTTGATGTGATTAAAAAGAAGAAAAACTTCGAATGGGGAAAAGAATTCCGAAGGGCATTTCAAGAGTTAAATAACCATTTGGAAAAACCTCCCATATTGTCAAGCCCGAAAGATGGCGAAACCTTATACCTCTAAATAGCAATACTGGTACATGTCGTCAGCTCAATATTAATACAAGAAGAAGCCGAAACCCAACTTCCCATTTGTTACATAAGCAGAACACTAGGGATGCTAAAACTCATTATCTAGATAATGAAAACTGGCTTATAGATTAATGCTAACTGCCTGAAAGCTACGGTCATACTTCCAAGTACATTCGATTAAGTTTCAAAATAACTTACCCCTTATGCAAAGTTTTAGTAAGCCAGAAACTTCCGAAGACTTGTAAAATGGGGAATTGAGCTAAGTAATTTGACATTGAGTATAAACCTCAAACTGTGATCAAAGGCCAAGCTCTAGCAGACTTTGTAAACAAATGCACCTGATATATTGGATAATAGTCCGAAAGGGAAAAGGATTTAGAGCTAAAATAACAATTATTTGTCGATGGAGCATCTAATTAGCAAGGTGTAGGTACAAGATATTTCATTATAGCACCATAGGGGCACCTGGTACATTATTGCACGAAATTGGGCTTCCCCGTAACAAACAATGTAGCGGTGTATGAGTCTATGGTCATAGGGTTAACCTTGACTAGACTACTTAAGATATCGTGGATACAAGTCTTCGGTGAATCTCAGTTAAAAGTGAACTAACTCAAACAGACATAACAAACAAAGGATTCCAAACTTTCTCGGTATGTAAAATGATACTGGGAATGCTAGTAGCCTTCGAACACTTCTCGATACATCAAATCCCAAAGGAGATAATTTCCAAGTCAAATCTTAGCCAAATTCGATAGCTCAAGTGGAGCTTTGAAAAGCAAAATAATCTCTGTTGAATACTAAGCAGTACCCAATATTGAGGATAAATAGATTGAGAAAGGAAAATAATCATTGATATTGACCAAATCCCAAGCGAAGTCCCAAATAGATTCTGGTAATGAAATTCCAATCGAAATGGAAGAGCTTTCCAAGAACAACAACCGTGATAAATGGATGACGTCAATCCTTTAATATTTAAATGATAACATGTTTCCTCAAGATAAAATGGAAGCTAGAAAAATTAAGAGAGGCCTCAAATTTTGTTATTCTTGATGAAATTCTCTACAAGAGAGGCTACGTAATTCCGTACTTAAGATTTGTGAGTCCAAAGAATAGGTTAAGGTTGCTTAAAGAGGCATGAGAAGGATTCGATCAGGACCAGTCCAATGGGATAAAACTGGCTAAGCGAATAATTCGACAATGAGTCTTTTCGTCATAAATGACTAAGCAAGCCATCGACTTGGTGAAGAGGTGTGATAAGTGTCAAAGATATTCAAAAATTCCTCGCCTACCCTAAGAATTCAACTCTCGTAGCAAGTCCATGTATGTTAGATGTATGGAGACTTGATCTAATCGACATGTTACCAACCTTGAAAGGAGGTATAAAATATGTTGTTCTAGCTATTGATTATTTTACCAAGTGGGTTAGAATTAGGGCTGTCAATTTCCTACCCGACCAGTGACCCGACCCGAAACCTGCACGGAAATTAGCAGGTTAACCCGACCCGTTTAGTTAGTGGGTCATTTTCGAGTCAACCCGAATTTGACCCATTTATAAACGGGTGGGTTTAGGGTTGACCCGCTAACCCGATTTTGACTCGCCAAACCCGATTATATATTATATCTCTTCCATACTATTAGTCTTTTATGTATACTATTAGTGTTAGTCTTTTATGTATGCAGTAATCACTATGCTTGTATATGTAAGCTGTTATATTTTACTAATTTATTCTTATATGTTGTTAGTTATATTTTACGTATAACAACTGTGTCTCTTCCATACTGGTAGTCTTTAATTTATGCAGTATGGGAATATATACTTATGTATAGAAAATGATTTTTGAATATGGGGATTTCATGCTTTATATATGTGTCTGTTGGTGACTTTGCAACTTGTTGCATGTTGGTGATTATATAACAGTGTGCATGTTGATGATTTGGCTCTTTTGTTGCTTATATTAGTAGGCAATATCTATCAATGGGTCAAACAGGTAAACCCGACCCAACACGACCTGACACGACCCATTTAGTTAAATGGGTTACGCGGGTCAGGTCGGGTTAACCCGTTTATAAACGGGTTGGGTTAGGGTTGGGAAAATATGACCCGTTTAATAAACGGGTTGACCCGACCCGTTTATAAATCAACCCGAACCCGACTTGACCTGACCCGAACCCGACCCGACATGACCCATTGACAGCCCTAGTTGGAACCAGTTCCGATAACGTTTTAAGGATTGTCATCAGAAACAAAGTCATCCAATTTTTAAAAGCTCATAAGATTATATCCAATAATAGAACATATTATGAGCCAAATTCGAAAATGAAATTCCAGAAAGAGAATAATTAGCATCCATAGTAGGAGGAGGACATTGAGCAGCACCGCACAACTGTGAGGAAACAAAGTCATAAGCTCCATATTTCCCGTGCAGTGATCGGGGATCCCACAAATGAAGTAATGTATCCCAGTTGCATTAAGAGTTATAGTGGTGGATCCACTGTTGTTAATGGTCATATATTCTCCAGTGTAGCATGCATTGTAGTCTGCTTCGGTCAATTCGTTCACTGTGTGGGATGTAGCAGCATACTTGAATACTGCATGCATGCACATCGTAACACCCCGTAATTTCAAAGGACATTATAACAATAAACAAAAGAATAATTAATTAAATATTGGAAATTAAGGGAAATGGACTGAACCATTGCATTCGTCTTAGAATTCTGCATAAGATAGACTCCGAGTTTGCGTGAAACGGACAACATATGAAGAAGATATTAAGGTTTGAAGTATGTGTACGTATAAGATATATATAACCAAACCAGTCCAGAATATTCAAAATAATTCAAATCGAGGAGCGGGAAACCAACGTGGGAGATCGACTCGTTGGGGGTCGACCTGCACCCAAGAGGGGTCGACCTAGGGTCGACCCATACAAGGGTGTGTTGACCTTAGGGTTGATGTAACACCCCACCTCCGCCAGCGCCACTCTTGCAAGGACACTAGCTTTGGAGGGGCGTTAAACAAGGTAAACATGCGTGCAGATATCACAAGACAGAACATATAAGTAAAACAAAGTAAATAAAGCAGCGGATTAAACTAGCATTTCAAAACCATAGTTATATTACAATAAAGTACTTGATCATTATTTTCCAACAAACAAAGTCTAGACAAAAGCATAAACTGAAAAACTAAAATACATAAAGTACTATCCCCAAAGTGAAGTGATAAACCATAGCTAGCCAATGTCCAAAAGCGTACATGAGCAAATCCAGTAAGCAAGCTATAAAGATCCAAGCTAAGCTCCAATGTTCCCACCCTGAGAACCTGAGGGGGGGAACGGAAGAAAAGAGGCGAAAGAAAACAGGTCAGTCAAAAAGACTGGTAAGCCCTACTACTATCTGTCTATGAACTAGTAAAGTTAACTGGCATGAGAAGCTGAGATAAACATAAGGATAACAACATACTGGCATGGTGATTAACTAACAAGATAGATAAAAGTGTCATCGCATAATCAAGGTTAAGTTTTGCACCACGGGTGTACTAGCATTCTAACATGTCAAGTAAAAACAAGAATTGATCCCTTGGCCCAAGCTTGGCCCAACATCATGAGGTGACCTAAATCAAGGTCCAACTACTCAGTCTAGTCGATCGGCTCCCTATAAGCCTAACTCATCAAGTGTCGGTGTCATGCGGCCTAATCATGTAATGTAGTTGACTGTGCAGGGTCCACCCTAGGGTGTATCAGGCCATATGGTGTAACCCTCTGACACCATACCATGATGCACAGTCCAAACCTACCGGTGCCCGTGTTCAACTCCGGACTTAATGTGCACGACCATGGTCCGCCTGAACAACCGGGGCATCATTCAGCCGTCTCTTTTGGTCTCTTACAATCAGCCCAGTAATCGTGCCCCACCCTAGCCTAGTCCTAGGGTCTTATGATACTACCAAGGAGGTTACTGCTGAAAAGGACCACGCAACTAGGGTTTCTTAATGGGTTAAATGTGGTTAACTCGATCCACACGTGGATTAAATTGGTTAAGAGTACCCAAGGCTCCTGACTTAACCTCGATTAATCCATCAAGCCCAAATTAGTTAAGTATTAAGTGGACCATGACTTAACCCTAATCAGGAGGCATTCATTAACTTAATGTGCTTTAACCTCTCACATTAGACCTTGTTGTGGTTATTAGTTAAGCCGGGCGGGTCCGGGTAGCTTTACACCACAACCTGGTCTAACCTCGGGTTCGTGCACAACATGACCAACTTCTCACATTGGGTCCTATTGTTTGTAGCCACTAGTTAAGCCGGGCGGGTCCGGGTAGATTTATGCTACAAACTCAACCCAACCTCGAGTTGGCCACACTCATATTTTCTAAGTGTCATGTCCATTATGTTTCCAAAACATAATTACAAGTTAACATATCACGTTATGTTATAAAAACCATGTTCATGTCATTATGTTACCCAACCCCAACGTAATCCCATCGTTTACATAACCGCAACAACGCATAAAGGATAAAATAGGGAACTTGGCATAATCATGACAAAAAGGTGTTGAAGCCACAAGTTTAACATGGTGGCATATGAGATGTACATATGTTCATATACTTGCATATTGCATTATTAGGCTTCAAAAGCATGCATAAAACCAAACTTAGCATATGAGTGATACATGGTGATAAATAACATGTAGAAGTTGCTAGAAGTTCGCATTTGGCCTCACATGCAAGTTATCATAAGGGATATGATAAATTTCATGTTGCCAAAATGCAACCTTTAACATAAAGCTTGAAGCTTTATGGTCATAAACTCAAGTTTAAATCGCATAACATGATAACATGATCAACCCAAACTTGCATAACATGATAACATGATCAACCCAAACTTGCATAACATGATGACATGGTCAACCTCAACTTGCATAACATGGCAACATGTGTCATACATAACTTGCATAATGATCAACCAAACTTGCATATAATGATCAACCAAACTTGCATATAATGATCAACCAAACTTGCATCATTCATTTAACTTTAGAGTTCAATAAAAAGAAAGTAGAAAAGGGCTTACAATGCTATGAAGACACAAATAAATAGTTATTAAAATATTGAGACGAAGCCCTTATGCAATCACCAAAAAGACCCAATTATGCAAGCTCCAAATGAAAAACCCTTGAGCCAAATCAATAAAAACCCTTGCTTTGAAATAGAAATGTTGCAACTTGACTTGAATGCAAACTAAGAACATTCATACAAGCTTGAAAATACTTGTATGCATTCAAAATCTCTCATATAATTTAACTTAGAAATTTTAGCATGAGAGTGGGGGCCATGAGA
This sequence comes from Allium sativum, assembly GCA_030737875.1. NCBI lineage: Eukaryota > Viridiplantae > Streptophyta > Magnoliopsida > Asparagales > Amaryllidaceae > Allium > Allium sativum. The sequence continues at coordinate 45,724,514 of CM060913.1, forward strand.
GGAACAATTTTGGCATAGTTTAGTTGTAGGAATGAATAATGATGATTTAGGCTAGGTGTTAGGTCCTTTTTATAGAAGATTAGGATAGTATTAGCCATAGGATTAACCCTAGATTCAATCCAAGCCATCAAAGCATGTCTTGGGGAAGAAGTCAAGTGTAGGAACCATCTAGGGCCTTTAGATTAAAGCTGAACCATGAGAACCATTCAAATGCAAAATCTGCATTTGAGCGAATCGGCCCACGGGTTGACAGCCAAACACCCTGGATTAACCCCTAGTCGACCCGAGCCGGGTTCGACCTCAAAAATCGGCCGGTTCGGTTATTCCCCTCTCCCAATTCGCTGTTTTGAACATTTTTGCATATTTATTTATTTAATTTTCAATTATATATATATATCAATATATATATATTTCTCTGCGCAACCCATTTCACTTAATTAAGTATACTTTAATTTGTGAATTTTCCGTGAAACTTCGCGAGGCCATATCTTGGTCATATGGACTCCGATTTTCGAAAACTCGGACTCTATTTCGCGTATTTTTCCGAGACGAACGCAATGGCACAGCCCGTTTCCCTTAATTCAGATTTTACAGTTTAATTCTGCCTCCATTTATGTTATAATATGTTATTCAAAAATACGGGTTGTTACATTCTCCCCTCCTTAAAGGATTTCGTCCCCGAAATCTCCAAGTTAGGAAGAACGTATCCTACCATCCATCACCCATCTACTCAAAACATCATCCACGTGCAGTCATTGTCCTTAAAGGATTCTAAATTCTGTATGATCATATGCAAAGGTGTGTGTATATGTACTTATCTAATGCAAAAATCAGGCGGTTACTGATTCAGTAAACCGCCTTAATGCAAAGCATGTTAGTGAAATGAGTCCATATGTATGCAAATTCCTAACATCTCATAGTCTCTACATGAGTGCACATAACATTCATCCATATGCAACATCCACGTGATAGCATAACAAGTTTCATCCATGAATAAGCATAAACACTCATGCATATGCGGTATGAAAGTGTGTGAGCCGATCTTAGTGCCTAATGTGTATCATGCATCCACGAGTATCCACGTGCAAACACTTGCAACCACTTGCAACCATCAAGCATAACATGTTTCAAATACATGTTTCATCCAAAGGGTTTCTACCTAAGGTCCTCATAACATGATTAACGAGATAACAAGATAAACAAGATAAACATGGATAAAAAGAAAGATATGCTAATTAGGAAAAGAGATCGAGAGTGTACCCTCAAAAAGAAATGGATAAAGCCCACGCATCTTCTCCCCGGTTTCCCAAGTTGCATCTTCGTCGGCTTCACCCCACTGAACTTTCACCAATTTGACTTTCTCGATTCCTTAGCTTCTTGATCTCTGTTCCCAAGATACGAATCGGAGCCTTTCTCAAGTTTGTTTCTTTCTCTACCTCAATGTCTTCAAGAATGCTTGGTTTAGCCACCTTAGCAGATTCATGTAGGCACTTTCGGAGATGCGAGACATGAAAGACATTATGCGCTCCGGCTGGCTTCTCGGCCAATTCCACCTTATAGGCCATCTTTCCAATTCTTTCTATGATAGGGAAGGGTCCTACGAACTTTGGTGCCAGCTTCCCAACTGCTCCAAAACGTACCACATTACGCAAAGGAGAAACCTTCACGAAAACCATGTCTCCCACTTCGAATTCCAAATCTGCCCTTCGCTTGTCAGCATAGGATTTTTGTCTATCTTGGGCCGCTTTCATCTTTCTTCTCACTAATTCAACTTTCTTGGATGTGTCCCGTATCATATCGGGCCCAAGTATAAGTCTATCTGTTGTCACCCACCCACAAGTTGGTGACCTACACGGCCCCCCATACAAAGCTTCAAATGGTGCCATCCCTATGCTAGCTTGATAGCTATTATTATAGGCGAACTCTACAAGGGGAAGGTGGTCTTCCCAAGTACCACCAAAGTCGAGAACACAAAGCCTCAAAAGATCTTCTAGCACTCTATTCACCCTTTCGGTTTGGCCATCCGTCTGGGGGTGATAGGCTGTACTCAAATTCAATCGCGTACCCATCGCTTCTTGCAAACTATTCCCGAACTGGCTAGTGAAAATTGGGTCACGATCGCTAACTATGCTAGAAGAAACTCCATGTAACCATACTATTTCTCAAAGATAAACAGATGCTAGCCATGATACGGTCCTCTTGCTCTTCACCGGAAAAATGGGTTCTCTTCGTAAGTCTATCAATTATTACTCATATCCCATAAAGCCCAAATAGTTTGGTGACGAACTTCTTCACCCCAACCATATATCACAAATAGGCTAGTCATACTCCTTAGGGGGTTTGCAACAGATCTAAGATTGAGGATAGGACCGAGAGGATATACTTAAAAGATAGCATGCGAGTAAGCTCTACGGAACAATAGGGATCAAGGATATACTCTTAGAAAGAGATTAAATGCGCGTATCTAGTCTTCGATCTTCTAAGCCGCATTTTCTTGTGCTTAATCCCATCGTGCCCTGACCGTCTTTTAACTTCGCAATTCCGTAGTTCTTAATTCTTGTTCCCAAAATATGAGTTAGAACTCATTTCACCGCTGTCTCTCGTTCCACTTCCACTTATTCTTTGCCTAAAATACTTGGCTCAAACATAACTGCGTGCTCATGGTTTCGTGCAAGCTTTCCAAGATTCGTTAGTGAATCTTGGATCTCATTTACATATTATACGGTATCCCATGCAGAAAGTTATCTCTTGAAAACAGTACCAATCCACGTTGCCAAACTAGAGCTGAGGTAAGGGCTCTCTTGAGCCTTTGAAAAGCAAGTTCACACTCCCAGTCCCATGCAAAGACTAAGTTCTTCTTCGTCAACTTAGTAAGAGGGGCCGAAATCTTAGCGAAGTCCCTAATGAACTTCCTATAGTAGCCCGTCAAACCGAGAAAGCTCCTTACTTCGGTTGCATTCCTAGGAGTCTTCCAATCTTGAACCACAACCACTTTCGCGGGATCCACCGCTATGCCTTGCTTAGAAACTATATGTCCAAGAAACCGAACTTCCCTTCTCCAAAAATGACATTTGGAGAACTTGGCTTTCATCTGATGCGCTCTAAGCGTATCCATCACTTCCTTGAGATGCCTTGCATGTTCTTCCTCATCCTTTGAGAAGATCAGAATATCATCCACGAAGACAACAACAAACTTGTTAAGGAACTCCCTGAACACCCTACTCATCAAGTCCACGAAGTAGGCGGGTGCATTAGTTAAACCGAATGGCATGACAAGCCATTCAAAGAATCCATCTGGAGTCCTAAACGCAGTCTTATCAATACTACCCTCAGCCACTCTAAGCTGATGGAATCCGGTGGCTAGATCGAGCTAAGAGAAAACAGAAGCACCTACCAACTGGTCAAAGAGATCATCAATTCTCGGTAATGGGTGCCTATTCTTCTTTGTCAGCTTGTTCAACTCTCGATAATCAACATATAGACGAAGCGAACCATCCACCTTAGTGGCGAATACCACCGGAGCACCCCATTCAGAAATGCTTCGCCTAATAAAATTCTTCTCAAGCAATTCCTTGATTTGCTTACCGAGCTCCCTTCTTTCTCGAGGGGCCATGTGCCTAACGGGCAATGATACTGGCTTGGCATTATCGACTAGATAAATGCAGAAATCTATCTCTCGTTTAGGAAGTAACCCCTTAACTTCTTCAAAGACATCGGGATAGTCTCGGACCACCCTTACAGATTGCAGATCATCGATGGACGAGTCGAGAGATTCAAGATAACATAACATGACGGGACCTCTAGGGTTACAAGAAATTTCTAGGGGATTACTGAGGCGAGTCATGAGCCTCACTACCCTATGCTCACAGTCAAGAATGGCTCCATAACTGGACAACCAATCCACCTCCAAAATCAACCCGTATCCCATAAACCCGAGAACCTAAACATTACACATGAATTCTATGCTCAAGATAGAGATTTTCAAATCCATACAAACCAAAGGTAGATGGGCGGAACCCCCAATTGGATTTGAAACACAAACGGTGTCCTCAACTAAGCTAGTACTTAGGTGCAAACTTTCAACAATACCAGAAGAGATAAAACTATGCGATGCGCCAGAATCAAATAAGGTACGAACAGGAAAATCAGAAATGTAAACATGAATTTCTATAAAAACTCTACCTCGATCAAAAGCTGGAAGAGCGAGGAGAGCCTGCAATTGCCCTCCAGAGGGTCCTGCTTGCTGAGTTTGTCCTTGCCCTTGTCCTTGCTTCTTGGGGCAATCCTTGCTAAGATGTCCAGGCTCTCCATAGTGAAAGCATTCGCCCAATTTCCTCTTCTTCTTCCTACAGTCTTTGGCTATGTGCCCAGTAATCCCACAGAAGTTGCACTTCCTCCTTTCTCTTGACTTGTTGTTCTTGCTATTGTTGTTCTTGCCTCCTTTTCCGGAATCTACCTTCTCGCCTTGAGACTCATTTGCCTTGACCTCCTTCTTGCCACTCTTATCTCCCTCTTGAAGCAGGGCCATATTCACCAAACTCTCGAAAGTCGCCCCCATGGGTATATGAGACATGGCCAAACCGCGCAATGGCTCATTCAATCCTAGAGCAAAGTGTAGGGCCTTCTTCTGAGCTGTGTTTACCAATTCTAGGCCGAACTGAGCAAGTTGATTAAACATATCCACGTATTCCCTAACTGTCATGTCCCCTTGCTTTAGGGATAGGAAGCTCTTCATCTGAAGATTCTCTTCAGTCGATGATAGAAACTTTAGTCCAAACCTTCTCCTAAACTCATCCCAAGTCTCAATGGGTCTAGTAGTGGTGGTGACTACCCACCAATAAGCAGCTTCCCCTTTTAATAGCGATACCGCCAGCAGACTTTCCTACGATCTTCCACCTCAAATATAGCAAAGAGGTCTTCAGTTTCCTTTAACCAGTTTCTTGCCTCCACAGAAGTCTCCGTTCCGACAAAATTCTTGCAACCCACCGCCTTAAAGTCTTTGCAAAGCTTAGAGAAATCTACTTGCGGATTCTGAGGAGGAGCAGAGATGTTAGCGATGGGGGAAGGAGGAGGAATGTTCGCGGGACCGTCTTCATTCGCCCTTGCCTCCATAAATCTTCGGAACCAGACGGGTACTTGAATGCCTTCCGGGATGTTAAAGCGATCGGCCATACTAAAACGAAGAAAAAGATAGATTCAGAACGAAGAAACGAAGGATAGTGCTATGGCTTTTGGGGAATAGCCTTTTTAAAATAACTAGACTTTTATTGGAAAATACTTAATTGGTTTTGAAAATAGTTTTTCAAAAGGTAAGTTTCAAAAACACTTTTGCTCAAATCTTGTAAACCTTATGCTCTGATACCAAATGTAACACCCCACCTCCGCCAGCGCCACTCTTGCAAGGACACTAGCTTTGGAGGGGCGTTAAACAAGGTAAACATGCGTGCAGATATCACAAGACAGAACATATAAGTAAAACAGAGTAAATAAAGAAGTGGATTAAACTAGCATTTCAAAACCATAGATATATTACAATAAAGTACTTGATCATTATTTTCCAACAAACAAAGTCTAGACAAAAGCATAAACTGAAAAACTGAAATACATAAAGTACTATCCCCAAAGTGAAGTGATAAACCATAGCTAGCCAATGTCCAAAAGCGTACATGAGCAAATCTAGTAAGCAAGCTATAAAGATCCAAGCTAAGCTCCAATGTTCCCACCCTGAGAACCTGAGGGGGGGGGGGGAAACGGAAGAAAAGAGGCGAAAGAAAACAGGTCAGTCAAAAAGACTGGTAAGCCCTACTACTATCTGTCTATGAACTAGTAAAGTTAACTGGCATGAGAAGCTGAGATGAACATAAGGATAACAACATACTGGCATGGTGATTAACTAACAAGATAGATAAAGGTGTCATCGCATAATCAAGGTTAAGTTTTGCACCACGGGTGTACAAGCATTCTAACATGTCAAGTAAAAACAAGAATTGATCCCTTGGCCCAAGCTTGGCCCAACATCATGAGGTGACCTAAATCAAGGTCCAACTACTCGGTCTAGTCGATCGGCTCCCTATAAGCCTAACTCGTCAAGTGTCGGTGTCATGCAGCCTAATCATGTAATGTAGTTGACTGTGCAGGGTCCACCCTAGGGTGTATCAGGCCATATGGTGTAACCCTCTGACACCATACCATGATGCACAGTCCAAACCTACTGGTGCCCGTGTTCAACTCCGGACTTAATGTGCACGACCATGGTCCGCCTGAACAACCGGGGCATCATTCAGCCGTCTCTTTTGGTCTCTTACAATCAGCCCAGTAATCGTGCCCCACCCTAGCCTAGTCCTAGGGTCTTATGATACTACCAAGGAGGTTACTGCTGAAAAGGACCACGCAACTAGGGTTTCTTAACGGGTTAAATGTGGTTAACCCGATCCACACGTGGATTAAATTGGTTAAGAGTACCCAAGGCTCCTGGCTTAACCTCGATTAATCCATCAAGCCCAAATTAGTTAAGTATTAAGTGGACCATGACTTAACCATAATCAGGAGGCATTCATTAACTTAATGTGCTTTAACCTCTCACATTAGACCTTGTTGTGGTTACTAGTTAAGCCGGGCGGGTCCGGGTAGCTTTACACCACAACCTGGTCTAACCTCGGGTTCGTGCACAACATGACCAACTTCTCACATTGGGTCCTATTGTTTGTAGCCACTAGTTAAGCCGGGCGGGTCCGGGTAGATTTATGCTACAAACTCAACCCAACCTCGAGTTGGCCACACTCATATTTTCTAAGTGTCATGTCCATTATGTTTCCAAAACATAATTACAAGTTAACATATCACGTTATGTTATAAAAACCATGTTCATGTCATTATGTTACCCAACCCCAACGTAATCCCATCGTTTACATAACCGCAACAACGCATAAAGGATAAAATAGGGAACTTGGCATAATCATGACAAAAAGGTGTTGAAGCCACAAGTTTAACATGGTGGCATATGAGATGTACATATGTTCATATACTTGCATATTGCATTATTAGGCTTCAAAAGCATGCATAAAACCAAACTTAGCATATGAGTGATACATGGTGATAAATAACATGTAGAAGTTGCTAGAAGTTCGCATTTGGCCTCACATGCAAGTTATCATAAGGGATATGATAAATTTCATGTTGCCAAAATGCAACCTTTAACATAAAGCTTGAAGCTTTAAGGTCATAAACTCAAGTCTAACTCGCATAACATGATAACATGATCAACCCAAACTTTCATAACATGATAACATGATCAACCCAAACTTGCATAACATGATAACATGATCAACCCAAACTTGCATAACATGATGACATGATCAACCTCAACTTGCATAACATGGCAACATGTGTCATACATAACTTGCATAATGATCAACCAAACTTGCATATAATGATCAACCAAACTTGCATATAATGATCAACCAAACTTGCATCATTCATTTAACTTTAGAGTTCAATAAAAAGAAAGTAGAAAAGGGCTTACAATGCTATGAAGACACAAATAAATAGTTATTAAAAGATTGAGACGAAGCCTTTATGCAATCACCAAAAAGACCCAAATATGCAAGCTCCAAATGAAAAACCCTTGAGCCAAATCAATAAAAACCCTTGCTTTGAAATAGAAATGTTGCAACTTGACTTGAATGCAAACTAAGAACATTCATACAAGCTTGAAAATACTTGTATGCATTCAAAATCTCTCATATAATTTAACTTAGAAATTTTAGCATGAGAGTGGAGGCCATGAGAGGAACAATTTTGGCATAGTTTAGTTGTAGGAATGAATAATGATGATTTAGGCTAGGTGTTAGGTCCTTTTTATAGAAGATTAGGATAGTATTAGCCATAGGATTAACCCTAGATTCAATCCAAGCCATCAAAGCATGTCTTGGGGAAGAAGTCAAGTGTAGGAACCATCTAGGGCCTTTAGATTAAAGCTGAACCATGAGAACCATTCAAATGCAAAATCTGCATTTGAGCGAATCGGCCCACGGGTTGACAGCCAAACACCCTGGATTAACCCCTAGTCGACCCGAGCCCGGGTCGACCTCAAAAATCGGCCGGTTCGGTTATTCCCCTCTCCCAATTCGCTATTTTAAACATTTTTGCATATTTATTTATTTATTTTTCAATTATATATATATATATACATATATCAATATATATATATTTCTCTGCGCAACCCATTTCACTTAATTAAGTATACTTTAATTTGTGAATTTTCCGTGAAACTTCGCGAGGCCATATCTTGGTCATACGGACTCCGATTTTCGAAAACTCGGACTCTATTTCGCGTATTGTTCCGAGACGAACGCAATGGCACAGCCCATTTCCCTTGATTCAGATTTTACAGTTTAATTCTGCCTCCATTTATGTTATAATATGTTATTCAAAAATACGGGTTGTTACAGTCGACCCACCCCAGATCCGGGGAAAATTCATTCTCCGAACCTGGACGCGTTTCTAAAAGAGATTCGTTATCAGTAAGCTATAAATAAGATAACATTACTATTGTTTTATTTACCTAAAACAATGGAGATAAGGAGATGCTGCCTTCGCTTGGATTGAACTAGCCTATTTATCTTCAACAACAGCTTATACGTATACAAGAACCTCTGTTGCAACATCAACATACTTTCTCAGTACTTTAGATCAAGTCTCTATGAGTTTATGTTGCTTTTAGATATAAATACTTAACAAGTAATCTTAACATGTTAATAAACCAGATCTAAAATTATGCATGTTAAGATGTTGATTAATGTTTAAACAGATCTGTTAAATTGACATGAAACTTGCCGTACACTTATTTCTCTTCGTCCTCCTTCATTCCCTTTTTATTTTTATAACCAGGCTACCTTCGAGCCTAAGCCAATAACATTGAAATATGCCTACGAACGATATTGGTTTAATTGGGAGTGGTAATTTGGGAGCATAACCTCTACTACGCATATGACTAAAGTTTGGGGCATAACTTATAATATGCAATATAACTGAAATATGGGGTGTATGAATATGGAAACAAGTAGGCTTAATGCAAAGATTAAGGGAACATGTAAATGGAACCGTATGTCACCTATGTATTCTATTTGATCTGTTAGGGGAGGTTAAGTAAACTTGTAAATCTGGTAGGGTTGTAGGGACACTATTAACCCGTATAAAACTTAACCTATGTAAAGCCTAGTTAATTGGGGATGCAAGTCTAGGGGTGCTTGTGTATTTGTTGTGTGGGACCCATATTAGCCAGTAACCCGTTATGGTATTAAAGGAGTACCCCGCACTAGGTAGGGGTCAGGGAACGCTTACTAGGACTAATTATAAGAGGTTCATGTGGGATGGGGTGTTTTGATGGCACATTCCAATGGAGTCATGTGTGTGCATGGATCCAGTCTGTCTAGGAAAATATGATGCCATAATAACTATAAATAGGTTTATGTCCTTCTGATGATTGCCACTTTAGGAAGTAAAAAACCCTACTGTGGGGTTGTCATAGGGTATTTACGTGGTAGGAAGCCAATCGCGGGGGTAGTAATTAGGGTACATCTAGTTCTGTTTAGGTACCTGTTATTTCTGTTTGGGGTATTACCCGTTATATTTTGTTTAGGTACATGTTATTCTGTTTGGGGTAAAACTCTTTGCTAGAAATACACCTAAGTCTACCATTTATACTATGTTGGGATCATTCTGTTAGGTTAAGTAGTTGAAAAACACTTAATGTGATGTACTATTATTGGTGCAGAGAAAGTATTTGAGAACCATAATTCATCTTGTTCATATTGTTTATACATGTTATATACTGCTATTATCGCTCATCCAGTTTATTTACGGTCTCATTAATTTTATCTTTTTATATGCTAAAAGTCACTGGACTCGTCAAACTTTATGTATAACCTGTTTTTTTTCTTTTTACTCTCTTCCTTTTCCCCCTGGTTCTAAGGTTGGTAATACTCAGGCTTGATTAGGACTCTCTCCTGTTTCTATTTGGAGTTGGATTTGCTTTGCTTAGATGTATCGCTTTGACTACATGTCTACCTTATTATAGCTATTTTTGGGGACTATGGATTTATGTTTATGTAATCTAATGATTTTAGTACAAGGCAGATACTTTAATTTGATGTAACTAACTTCCAATATTTTAGACATATGTTATAACTGGTATTTTGGACCACGGTATTTTCTTTTGGAAAATAAAAGTATTATATTTCTCCTTCTATTTTATATATGTCTTGTGTAATTATGTATCTGATTACCTATAACGCTTCACGAAACTTAATGCATTCTGATACATAGTGACTTAACGGACGTGCGGTGTCACATTTGGTATCAGAGTTGAAGGTTACAAGATTGGATAAAAGATTTTTAAAATTGTTTTAAAAAAGGTTTCAAAAAGAGAATGTTTTCACAAGAAAGGTCTGTTTTTGAAAAATATATTTCCCAAAGCCGTATAAATATCTTACGACCCTCTGTTTGAATCCCTTTTTCCTTTTCTTTTCAGCATGTCTTGGGAACCGAATATTCCCGAGAGCGTTCAGATACCGGCTTGGTTCCGTATGTGTCTCGAGGTTACGACACCTACTGGAGGCCTAGCAAACGCGCATCCCCTGGCTGCAGCCGTTGTTCCTCCTCCTCCGCAAGTGGATAATTTCTCTAAGATATGCAAGGACTTCTATGCTATGGGCGGAAAGCCATTCCTTGGAACTGAAAGCTTTGTGGAAGCACGAAACTGGCTTAAAGAAAGGGAGGATTTGTTTGGGATTTTCGAGCTTGATGACCGTAGGAAGATTCAGTTGGCCGCATGGCAACTGAAAGATGAGGCTTTATTCTGGTGGGAAGTAACGCAAGCAGGGCATCCAGTAGATACTTGGGTTGATTTTCGTCAAAGTTTCGAGATGAAGCTTCTCTCACAGGCAGAAGAGAGTATGCAGATGGAGAGGTTTCTGGCACTTAAGCAAGGAGGCATGTCAGTCAAAGTGTATATTAATAAGCTTAACCAGTTAGCACGGTTTTGTCTAGAGTTGGTAAATACTCCACACAAGAAAGCTTTGAGGTTCGCAAGAGGATTGAATGAACTCCTACATGGACTGGCTACATCTCATATTCCGATGGAAGCAACTTTCGAGAAGCTCATTGATATGGCATTGATGAACAAAGAAGAGACAGGCGAAAAGTAAGAGGCAAAAACTGATGAGGCTCAAAACAAGAAGGTGTGGCCCAAGAAAGAATAGCAAAGGAAAGAAGGAAAGAATGACAAAGCTCAGAATAAGAAGAAATGTCATGGTTGGGGAGTCTTGGGTCATGTGACCAAGAATTGCATATAGAGGAAGAATTCTTGTTTCAATTGCGGTGAAATTGGACACTATATTAGGGAATGCCCAAAGAAGCAAGGACAGAGGCAAAGGGCAGGACCTTTTGGAGGTCAAGTGCATGCTCTCGAGGCTAGCAAACCATACAGAGGTAGGAAAGTTTCTGTTGAAAGTTTGATTTATCTTTCCGATCATCTAGTTATGATTCTTTTTTATTCTGGTGCTTCTCACTCTATTATATCTGATTCTATGCTTGAGTCTCTACACCTTAGTACTGGCATTAATTCCGATCCCATTGTTGTCTCAAAGCCCATTGGTGGCATGGCTCATTTTTCTATGATTTGTCGAGGTATGAGGATATCTGTGTTGGGCGTCGAGTTTAAGTGCGACGTATATGTGCTTGATTTCATGGGCTACGGTTTGATTCTAGGGATGGATTGGCTAGCCATGTATGGTGCCATTCTAGACTGTGAGAGGAAGGTCATTAGATTTTTGATTTGCCATGGGAGGACTCTCGAGATTTCTTATGACCCTAAGGGGTCTGTTATGCTTGGTTTCCTAGAATTGCTTGATGCTTTCATAGATGATTTACGATGTGTACTTGTAGTATATGAGTATCCTGATGTTTTTGAGGAGGTTTGGGGCCTGCTTCCAAGGCGCGAGATTGCTTTCCGGATATACTTGGTGGATAATGCATAGTCGGTTGCATTGCATGTGTGCCACATGGCTCTTAGAGAAAGGAGGGAGCTCAGCAAGCAAGTAGGGGAAACAATTGAGAAAGGGTTTATTAGACGAAGCATATCAGAATGGAGTGCTGCAGTCGTTTTCACGACTAAGGCAGATGGCTCGCTTCGCTTATGTGTGGAATACAAGGAGTTGAACAAGCTCACTAAGAAGAATAGGCACCCACTCCCGAGGATTGATGACATGTTTGACCAACTTGTTGGTGCATCTGTTTTCTCATAGTTAGATTTGGCTATGGGATTTCATGCGTTGAGAGTGGCTGAGGACAGTATATATAAGACTGCTTTCAGAACTCCAGATGGTTTGTTTGAGTGGTTAGTCATGCCTTTTGGGTTGACTAATGCACCCACATATTTTGTGGACCGTATGAGTAAAATGTTCAGGGAGTTTCTAAATAAATTTGTTATGGTCTTTATTGATGACATCTTGATTTTCTCGATGAGCAAAGAAGAACATTCCCTGCATTTAGGAGAGGTCTTGAGGACTCTCAGAACACACCAGCTTAAGGCGAAATTCTCCAAGTGCCACTTTTGGAGAAAGGAAGTGAAATTTTAGGGCATGTGGTTTCCAAGAAACGGATAGCAGTGGATCCTGCAAAAGTAGTTGCAGTTCAAGATTGGAAAGCTCTAAAGAATGCAACGGAGGTGAGAAGCTTTCTTGGTTTAGAGGGATGCTATAGGAAGTTTATTAAATACTTCGCGAGGATATCAACCCCGCTCACCTGGCCGACGAAGAAGAATCCGACCTTTGCTTGGAACATTGATTATGAGGATGCTTTTCAACGATTAAAGTGGGCTTTGACAACATCCCCGATTCTGACATTGCCTGATGGGAACAAGGTGTTCACAGTGTTGACTGATGCATGTGGTACAGGACTCGGTGAGGTTTTGATGCAAGAGGGAAGGGTAGCATGCTACGGGAGTAGACAGTTGAAGGTTCATGAGTAAAACTACCCTACTCATGATTTGGAATTGGCTGCTATTGTATTCGCGCATAAGTCTTGGTGACATTATCTACTTGGAGAGAGGTTTGAGTTATACACGGAACATAAATCTCTCAAGTATCTGTTCTCGCAAAAGGATCTCGATTTGAGACAGCAGAGATGGATGGAGTTCCTAGCGTCCTATGACTTTAGATTGCTTATACCCATGGCAAGTGTAATGTGGCGGCGGATGCGTTGAGTTAGCAAAGGATGACCGTGAGTCCTCTATTTATAGAGAGGCAAAGCTTGGAGTATATATCGACCTTCGATTTTAGGCCCTCTACCGAGTTTACACCTGGTTTATTAGCACCGTTAGAGGTTCAACCTACTCTTTTGGATCAGATAGGATCTTCACAGCAGAAGGACCCATAGATAGCAAACATTTTGGATAGCCTCAACAGAGGAGAGACTTCAAGTCACCTTAAAAGATACTCCACGGACAATAAAGGGTGGCTACGAAGGGATGGAATGCTTTGTGTACCCCAAATTGGGAGTCTGTTGAAGACAGTCCTTGAGGAAGCACATCGTTCTAGAATGACCATCCATCCGGGTGGAGATACGATGTATAAAGATATGAAGAGGGTTTTCTTTTGGGCTGGGATTATAAAAGATGTAGCGGAATTTGTAGCTCAATGTTTGATATGCCAGCAAGTTAAAGCTAGATAGAAAAAGCATGGCGGGTTGTTGCACCCTTTGGAGGTCCCACAGTGGAAGCGGGAGAGCATCTCTATGGATTTCATTGATGTTTTGCCTAGATCGAGGAAGAGCAATACCAGCATCTAGGTTATCATAGACATGCTTACTAAGAGCACTCATTCCATTCCTGTTAAGAGCAAGAGAACGACAACATGATTGGCATCAATTTATCTTCATGAGATAGTTCGTCTACATGGAGTACCTTCCAACATAGTAAGTGATCGTGATCCCATCGTTACCAGTGAGTTTTGGAGAAGCTTGCAATAGGCACTTGGTACGCAGTTATGTTTGAGCATCGCATATCACCCTCAGACGGATGGGCAGACTGAGAGGGTGAGTAGAGTTCTTGAGGATCTTTGAGGCTGTGTATCCTAGACTTCAGAGGGACTAGTGATGACCATCTTCCATTGGTGGAGTTCTCCTACAACAACAGTTATAAGGCTAGTATTAGCATGGTACCCTTCGAGGCATTTTATGGACGACCCTACAGATCACCGACTTGTTGGTGGGAATCTACAAATAGGCTTCTACTTGGACCTGAGATGATTAGAGAGACTTCAGAGAAGATCGACCTTATTCGCAGACACATGAATATAGCTCAGGACAGGCAGAAGTCCTATACAGATAAGAGAAGGACTAATATTGAGTTTGAGGTAGGAGACATGGTTTTCATCAAGGTATCACCTTCCAGGAATGTGGTTCGCTTTGGATCTGTAAGGAAATTGGCGCCAAAGTTTGCAGGACCATTTCCCATAACAGAAAGGATTAGTCAAATGGCCTATAGAGTAAAGCTACCAGATAGATTGCGGGTGTGCATGATGTTTTCCACGTTTCTCATTTGCAGAAGTGTCTACACAATACGGCAGTAGTAGTTGAGATGAGTATGCTCGAGCAGGTAGAGGTAGAAAAGGAGGCAACAGTTAGACGAGTTCCTACCCGTGTATTTGGATCAGAGGTTAGGAAGCTCCGCAATCGAGAGGTTACATTGGTTCAGTTCAATGGGGAGAAGATAGCAAATATGCAACTTGGGAGACTGAAGACAAGATTCGTTCACAGTACCTTTCTCTTTTTAAGGGTAAATTCTTAGCTTCTTTTTCCAAGCTTTTACCTATACTTGTTTCTATCATTCATCTGTATCCTATTGATCGAACCTTCGACCTTTAGGTGGTAAACCAATGGGTGTAAACATGCGTTTAAAACATGTTATATTTGGTGGATGCAAGTGTTTGCCAGTTGTTGCCCGTGGATGCATATACACACACATTAGGCACTAGATCGGCTCAATCACTACATACTGCATATGGATGTGTGTGCATTTTAAATTTTATATATATGAATGAAAATGGATGTATCATCATATGAATGTTGCATTTGGATGAATAATTGTGCAGACATATTGAACTTACATGTTATACTAGGATTATTTGCATACATTTTGATTACATGGCACGAACATAAATTGCATTAAGGGGGTCAACTGAATCAGTCGACCGCCTGATTTTTTGCATTATTGTAAGGACATATACACACACCACTGCATATGTTCATAAAAGCATTAGAAGTCTTTTAAGAACAATGGATGCTTGTGATTGATGAATGAGTAGATGGATGTGGTTGTTAGGATATACATTCTTCGTAACTTAGAGATTTCGGGGATGAAATCCTTTAAGTAAGGGAGAATGTAACACCCCATAATTATAAAGGACATTATAACAATAAACAAAAGAATAATTAATTAAATATTAGGAACTAAGGTAAATGGATTGTACCATTGCATTCGTCTAGGAATTCTGCTTAAGATAGACTTCGAGTTTGCGTGAAACAGACATCGTATGAAGAAGATATTAAGGTTTGAAGTTTGTATACGTATAAGAGATATATATATATATATATATAAACAAACTAGTCCAGAATATTCAAAATAATTCAAATCGAGGAACGAGAAACCAATGCAGGAGATCGACCCATTGGGGGTCGACCAGCAACCAAGAGGGGTCGACCCTAGGGTCGACTCATACAAGGGTGTGTCGACCCTAGGGTCGACCCCGGGGTCAACCCACCCCAGATCCAGGGTAAATTCATTCTCCAAACCTGGACGCGCTTCTGAATGTGATTCTTGGCGGTGGGCTATAAATATGACAACATTTCTATTGTTTATTCACCAAAAACAATTAAGACAGGGAGATGTTGGCTTAGCTTGGATTGAACTAGCATATTTCTCTTCAACTACAGCTTATACGTATACAAGAATATCTGCTACAACGTCAACATACTTTTCTCAATTCTTTAGATCCAACCTCTGTTATTTCATGTTTCTTTTAGATATAAATACTTAAAAAGTAATCTTGACATGTTAATAAATCGTATCTAAAACTTATGCCTGTTAAGATGTTGATTAATGTTTGAACAGATATGTTAAGTTGACATGAAACTTGTCATACACCTATTTTGTTCAGTTATATCTATATCCCTATTTATATGTCTATCTCTGTTATTTATGCCTATTTCTGTTCTACTTCCTCCTTTATTCTCTTTTTATTTTTATAGTTAGGCTACCTTCAAGCCAAGGTCGATAACGCTGAAATACGCGTACGAACGATATTGGGTTGAATTGGGAATGATTGGGAATGGTAATTTGGGGGCATAAACTATACTATGGATATGACCAAAGTTTGGGGCATAACTTATAATATGCAATATAACTGAAATATGGGGTGTACGAATATGAAAACATGTAGGCTTAATGGAAAGATTAAGGGAACATGTAAATGGAACTGTATGTCACCTATTTGATATGTTGGGGGAGGTTAAGTGAACTTTAAAATTCGGTGGGGTTGTAGGCACACTATTAACCCATGTAAAACTTAACCTGTGTAAAGCCTAGTTGATTAGGGACGCAAGTCTAGGGGTGCTTGTTTCATTTTTTTGTGTGGGACCCATATTAACCCGTAATCCATAATGGTATTAAAGGAGGACCCCATACAAGGTCGGGGTCAGGGCACGCTTACTAGGACTAATTATAAGAGGTTCATTTGGGATGAGATGTTATGATGGCGCGTTCCAACGGAGTCATGTGCATGCATGGGTCCGGTCTGTCTAGAAAAATAAGACGCCATAGCACCTGTAAATAAGTCTGTGTCCTTCTGATGGTTGCCACTTTAGGAAGTAATACACCATGCTATGGGGCTGACACAAGGTATTACGTGGTAGGGAGCCAATCGCGGGGGGTAGTAATTAGGGTACATCTAGTTATATTTAGGTACCTGTTATTTTTGTTTGGGGTATTACATGTTATATTCTGCATAGGTACCTGTTATTCTATTTGGGGTAAAACCCATTGCTAGAAGTACACCTAAATCTACCACTTATGCTATGTTGGGATCATTCTGTTGGGTTAAGTAGTGGAAAAACACTTAATGCGATGTACTAGTATTGGTGTAGAGAAAGTATTTGAGAAGCATAATTCATCATGTTCATCCTGTTTATACCTTTTATATATTGCTATTATCTCTCATCCAGTTTATTTACTATCTCATTACTTTTATCTCTTTATATGCTAAAAGTCAGTAGACTCGCCAGACTTTATGTCTGACCCGTTTTGTTTCTTCCTCTCTCTTTCTTTCCCCCTAGGTTCTCAGGGTGGGAATACTCAGGCTTGATTAGGACTCTCTCCTGTTTCTATTTGAAGTTGGATTTGCTTTGTTTTGCTTAGATGTATCTCTATGACTACCTGTCTACCTTATTATGGTTGTTTTTGGGGACTACGGATTTATATTTATGTACTCTGATGATCTTAGTACAAGGCAGATACTTTAATTTGATGTAATTGGTTTTCAATATTTCAGACTTATGTTATAACTGCGTTTTTGGACCACGGTATTTTCTTTTGGAAAATAAAAGTATTATATTTCCGATGTTATTTTATATATGTCTTGTGTAATTCTATATCTGTTTACCTATAATGCTTCACGAAACTCAATGCATTCTGATAAAGGGTGACATTAATGGATGTGGGGTGTCACACACAATATATGTAGCGTATGTTAACATGTGCTTGAAAATAAAACTACATATGAACATATAATTAATTGCAAAAAAAAGAAGAAGAACAGATCGAGTTTGTCTCCCAATTGGAACGATTTACCACTGGCCCATTCATAGGCTATAACCAGGCCCGACCCTGGGCCTAGGCGGGCTAGGCGGCCGCTTAGCATCTCGGGCCGGAAGGGGGCCTCAACCCAATTTTTTTTGTATGTATATGTCAGTTATATAAAAATACTTAAAACTGTTTATGGTTAAGTGGTATGAGTGTATGCATCTTTAATGGACGTTGCAGGTTCGATTCTTGGTAGCGCCATAATCAGTTATTGTTGCATGATTGAAGTGAAGATGATGATTTACCTTTTTTTCTTTTCCTGCTTTTCATAGCAAACATAATATTTGGCCTATTCATTTCTGTTTTCTTTTTGTATTGTTACAAAGATTTTGGTTGGGCCTGTGATTCACTGAATGGAGCCTATGGATTTAAGCTCAATTCTGAAGCTATTTATCATATTTGTAATTTGCATTTCTACAAGATTAATAAATAAGTAGACATTAAACTATGATTGTTTCCTAAATTTCTTTTGACCATGTATTATTGTGGTATTAAAATGTACTTTGTATGGATGGATGCAACCTTATTCTTAGTTCTTTCATTTTTATGGAGAAACATTGTATAAATCCATTGTGCAATGAAGAATGCTAAGAAATTCATTAGTCGTGAGAATAACCTTGTATGTTCGTTTTGAACTAAAGCATGCATTTCTGTACAATATGGTTGGTTTGTCAGTTAAAAAAGAATTCAAAAGGCTGAACTAAAGCATGATTCTCCTGAATGATTACAAAAAAATCTAACGTTATGTTAAATATGTATACTCAAAGATTATGGTGTAGAATAAATGCAAAAGTTTAGTTCAAGCAAGGAACTGTAACATAGAACAACAAAGTAGAACGTGGCGTGTGGCTTGAGCTGGTTTGAAATTTTATCAACAATATTATAAGTAAAGGCTGTTTTAAAAAGCAACTTTGTAATACATACCCAACACCGTGTATCAGCTTTGTTTACATTTTGTTAATTTTGCACCTGCATTTCACTGCTGCATAAAATTTTAGGCCTTAAATTTTTCTTCCGCCTAGGGCCCCTGATTTCCCTAGGGTCGGCACTGGCTCCAACCATTTGTATCGCCTATTGTGTATCCGGTGCAAGATCTAAAAATTATGCAACACATAACCATTTTTATATAATTGGCAAGTTTACACCGATGTCAATGTTGCAATGACTGTCTGAACTATCCGTTTCTTTTTCTAGCTCACCGTCTTCATCATCCTTCTGTGACTCCTCCATTTGTTTCTGCTTCACTATCTTCTCCAAGCTTTTTTCCTTGCCCATGCCTTTGCTATTTAGTAGCTAGTTACCTCAGCTGTCCCAAATAGAAAACAAGGGGTAAAAACAGGGGTATGTATAGTGGATTAATTGTTGCTAGTGTCACCCCCCCCCCACACGTCTGCATTCATTGCATGACAAGTGTCTAGTTTGATGGACATATTTCTGTCGACAATGTTCAATTTTAATTATGTTCATAGAAATGCTCTTCCTCTTATTTATCGATTGAGATCACCTGGTTCGGATTTTCCTAGACCCGGTGGACCAAGAAAATCTAGACCCCTGATTTCAGGTGGATCCCATCAAAATCAAGGGTCCATATTTGCTTGGTCCACCAGGTCCAGGAAAATACGAACTAGAGGATTTGCACCCCTTATTTATGTGGTCGTACTAAAATGCATTGAGAGCAAGTTTAGAGTTTCCACGTTGCAGATTTAAATTGTTGACACTGAACAAACTGGAATTTAGAAAGAAAATAATAATGTAAAATAATGTTATATTCTTCAAGTATAACCAACTTACACTAAAGCGGAATATCCAAACCGAAACGTGAAGAAATTTCAATGAACGAAGTGAATACAGAGTGTTAGCACTAGTTGTATCTTGCATTATATTCTTCAATTATAACCAATTTACACTAATAAGAGTATAAAAAATATTATAGGGTTGGCTTTATCAAGTAAGCTAATCATTGGTACTGAAATTTTAAACATGTATTATAGCCAATACCAGATGCATTTGCTGCTATCTTATTAGTTGGATTTTTGTTCTTCCCATTATGAAACCAATCCGGATAGCCTATTAACTTGAAGCACTGATCAATAGAATGTCCTTTCATCTTGCAATGTTCACAATTTGCATCACTCTTAATTTTCTTGAAATCCCGTTTTCTAGTAGTTTGTGCTAAAGGTCTCTGAGAATTCTGCTTTAGAAATTGAACCTGGAGGTCATTTATAGTAAAGCTATTAATTCCATTTAAGTTTTGTCTTTCAACTCGCTGTAAAATTTTGTAGGCTCTATTCATAATTGGAAATGGATCTGAGCTTAGCAGATTGATTCTAACTTGATCATAACTCTTATTAAGTCGATACAAAAATTGAATGAGCTTCATTCTCTGATCAGCTTCAATTAGTTTCTTAAGAAATCCACAGCTACAATCCCTCATTATACAACATGTACAATCGGGAAATATATCAATAATCTGTAATTCATCCCAAACTCTTTTCATTTTACAATAGTATTCAGAAATCGATAAATCTCCTTGTTCGATTAATATCAATTGGCGATGTAAATCACACCGTTGTGGAACATTTATTTTTCCATATTTTCCAAGAATTCAGTCCATAATTCACGAGAAGAGCCACAGAAGATAAAACTTTCGAAAATCGACTTATCAATAGAATTTTATAACAAATTTATAACAGCATAATCATTTCGGATCCATTTTGGTAATCAACAGAAATTACCTCAGGTTTCGGTAACGTTCCATGGATAAACCCTAGTTTGTTTTAAGCAATCGACGTCATTCTTATCCCCCTGCTCCAATTAACAAAATTGCTCTCGTTGAAGACATAATTGACAATCGGAACTGTTGATGTATCTCCAGCAATAAGAAAACATGGATCGTTGTAGTTGATTATGATGTTACTTTGTTGTGGAATTGTGTTAAAAGTCGAATTCTCTGATTTGTTTGTCATTCTTTCAGAGAAATTCGAATGAAATTGGAAGAAGAAGAAGAAGGAAAAAATTAGATATGGATCTTGCTTCACTCTGATACCATGAGAAACTCCATTAAAGTCGAAAGGAGAATTTTTTTTTATTAATGACTTAATGAAAAGTTACAGACAGTATTCGGTATATCATATTCACGAACTATATTACACACCAATACAACTCACTCTAAACATAAGGCCCAAATTCAAATCCCAAAACATAATAAAAGTATATGCAAAGCTCCCATTTACATTATTAAAAATTAACGCTAACACTAACAAATTAACATCAACACACTTGACACATGTACTTCATAAACTTTGTTGGTATGTCTACTTCTATATTTGTGTTGTAATAACCATACAGCTTGAAATAAGTGTTCCAAGCGTCATATTTAAATGCAACAATGGTATTCTGGATTGATCACGAAGTATGAACGTGTTTTAAAGTTATGATTTATGGTTATGAACTCATCTAATCCTTTCGATTAGAATAATGCTCAAGCATTAGCCGTTGCAACTTGCATGAATTGTTGTTTGTATCTAAATGGCTTCAGACTTAAGCTACTAGTTATAGCGCCTGAATATCAAAAATAATAATCATGTGCGAAATAATTTCATGGGGAAAAATAAATTTATATCTTAGAAAAGTAAAATAATATTTTATTAACCCTTTTTTAGTTTTGGATTTCCGATCATGCACGTAAAAATGTGAACGTTGTATGTTTGTTATGAAAAACAACCGTTTTCTAAAATGAAATTAATGCACAAAACTAAAAACAATTTTTACTTATTAATTGTATTTTAAAAAGTATTTGAAGAATGAGACACAATTAATCTCTTCATTTGCTCCATTGTTTCTCCATTGTTCACCAGTCTTTTTGTCGAATGTCAACCCTTTTTATTTATTTTTATTGGTGTTGAAACTCAAAATACAGTATAAAACCAATCACCACTTACTTTCACTAATTAGTTATTCAAACAGAACTGAAACAGAATTATGCAAAAAAGCATTGGAATTATGTCACTTTAATTATGTAATTGTCACCGTAATTATGCAGTTAACAGTCTAAAACAAAAGTGGAATATCAAAAATGGAACCTAAATTCTTTAAATTACAAATGACTAGACAAAAATGAACAACGAAATCTGGGTTATTCGCTCTGACTTGGACATAAGAGGTTGAAGACATTTCAAAACCTGCATAGCATGATTGAAACAAAAATTGATACATAATATGGCGCATTCTACATAAACTTTTATACACATACTCAATTTCTTTAAAAAATTAAAATATTAATAACGTGGACATTCTTTTTATCCCGTGTACAGAACAAATACTCTATTGAGATATCGTTAGGTAGTATTGCCACATAAACAAAACCTATAGACAATCACAATGGAAAGAATTATATGAGGAAAGTGGGTGTCGTAATTAGGGATGAACATCATTTGGTTAAACCAAATAAACCAACCTAACCAATTTATTCTGGCTGGTTTGATTTGGATTTGAAATTAAATCGGTTTGTAATCAGTTCGTAAGAATATTTAGTTTGGTTATCGGTTTAACCAAATTAACTGAACTTTTATTATATTTTGAAAAGGATAATTTGATAGGAATAATTCGAAGTTTGACGTGTCTTCCCATATTAATCCGAAGTTTGGATTATTTTAAATTAATTCCAAGTTTGTGGGGTCCCTTCCCATATTGATCCCGATGACTTATTAACTTGTTGTAGCCGGTTATCAAACATAAATTCATCTTCCCCATACTAGTTTCCCACTCCAGAAAAATCGTTTGGGAAGACGAAATTAAGTTTGATAACTGGCTACAACAAGTTAATAAGTTATCGGGATCAATATGGGAAGGGACCCCCTAAACTAGGGATTAATCCAAACTTCGGATTAATATGGGAAGACACATCAAACTTCGGATTATTCCTGCCAATTAATCCTTTTAAAAATTATCAATATTATAATAAATATTTTAAGTAAGATTAGTTCTTCAGGTAGATTTTAATCATCATACATGTGTCAGAATTACTTTTAGAAATCATAAGAATTGTAATAACCCGGAAAATGTGAACCAATTTAAATTTTTTTAAATTAGGTTATTACCAAGAAATTTGAATAATTGAAATAGCCTATTTCAATAAAATATAGAATTGGGTATGGTATTGCAGTTTGAAATTTTGAATACAAACTTTGTCTGACTGTACCGGGTGGAAAATATAACGGATTTTAACGAAACTGAAAATATTTAAATCTGTTTATCAATACCTTTCTAACGAATATGAAAAATTGAAGTTTCATAGCGGGAATCAAAAGTTATGGCCAAATGAATTTTCAGAAAGGCCGCTATATAGTGTATATAGCCCTTGAAAATTGAGATTTTGCATACGACCTCGGAATTCGACGAAACCACTTTTGTTGGGTCCGGGATGTCAAATTATTGCTAAGTTTCAAATTTCATAATTTTTGAAGCTAGTATGTGAGCGGAGCAAAAGAAAATGTGATTGGTCAAATTCTGTTAAAAAGGGTCGACCTAAAAATGGCCGTTTTTCAAATGAGCTCAGAATTCGACGAAACTGGTTTTGCTAGGACCGTATCGTCAAAACAAAGCTAGATTTATTTTTCTGGAATTTTTCGATTTAGTTTATGGCCCTGGCAAATTGAAATGTATGTTTAAATTAAATATCGAATGTTTAATATTTTAATCTGAAAAATAACTGACTGTAACGGTCGAAATGGCCAACGAAACATATCCCATTGTGTCCGGAATGGGGGTATTTAGCTAGGGGCGACAGTCGTTGGGTTTAAAAAGGAGTCCGTTTGCAAAAACACTATTTAAAATTTCCTATAAAGCATGGACCAATAGGAATTTTTCTTTAAAATAATAATAATAAAAAAAACCCGAAACCCTAGCCGCCAGAGACGATCTGGACGACTCAGAGTGCTCGAGACTTCTCGTCCATTTAGCCGCCGCCTCAGGCGATTTCACCGCCGCCGCCTGTTAAGACTTCTGACCGCCTTCGCCTCCTCTCCACATCCGACCAACCCACGCCTCCAGCCATCAACCATCGACGTCGGAATTCGACGAGGAAGTCACAACCTTCAGAGCACCGCCGCGACGCGCACAAGCCACCGAACCCTTCGCCACCACCGCCGATCTGGAGGTGGTTCGTAGCTCTTTGACGCAGCAAGGTCTGATCGAAGCATCGAGGTACGGATTGGCTGAAAAATCGTGACCTAGTTTCGAAGTTTTTAAAACCTTTCTGATGTAAATTTCTGAAATGTAAATAACACTTTTAAGTGTTGCAAAACTTTGAAAAATAATATCTTTTTCGTTCTTTAACGAAATTTGATGAAACGGGAGACACCGTGACCGCAAGGAGGCTCTCTACATTCTAGAAGAAGCCGCGGATTTTTCTGACCTTCCTACGATTTTTAGCACTGCAATAACCAATGTGAGGAATCTAAACTATTTGTGTGAATGAAATCGCGTTGTATAAATTATATAAGCGAAGTGTAAATTATATACGCATTGTATACCTCATGTACATGTGTTGTATAAGTTATATTAGCGATGTATAAATTATACAAGCGTTGGATGAAACATATATGCTTTGAATTGTGATGAAATGCAAGTGAATTATTATATTATATTATATATATATATATACTCCCCTCGTCCACAGACCATGGACGATATTTATTGCTTGTGTTTGACGTGATATTATATGGTATGACGAATGGTTGGAAATAATTTTTTGTGGTTGATATTATGGTTGAAAAATACCTTTGTGGTTGAAAAATACCCTCTTGTGGTTGAAACAAAATAGAAAAGGATTGTGGAATTGAAAATAAAACATGCCGCCTGCGTGCGAACTAGATGCATGATACCCATTGTCAAAAACCGCGAGGTTTTAAGGTAGAGCGAGGAGCCGTACTAGGGACGGTCCCTGTTTTAACTACCCTGCCGTTATGCTGCCAAAATTTTCTGAAATATTTATGTGTTAGTATAATTTTCATTCGTTGAAATAAATTACATAAACTATATCGAATATTCATGTGTTGAGTTGCAATTCATTCGTTGAGTTGAAATTCATGTGTTGAATATTATTTGAATTTAAACAAATGGCTTTAGTTATAAAAATCACATTTATATATATACAAACTATATCGAATATTCATGTATTGAGTTGCAATTCATTCGTTGAGTTGAAATTCATGTGTTGAATATTATTTGAATTTAAACAAATGGCTTTAGCGATAAAAATCACATTTTTATATATATACAAGCTATATCGAATATTCATGTGTTGAGTTGCAATTCATTCGTTGAGTTGAAATTCATGTGTTGAATATTATTTTAATTTAAACAAATGGCTTTAGCGATAAAAATCACATTTTTATATATATACAAACTATATCGAATATTCATGTGTTGAGTTGCAATTCATTCGTTGAGTTGAAATTCATGTGTTGAATATTATTTGAATTTAAACAAATGGCTTAAGCGATAAAAATCACATTTTTATATATATATACAAACTATATAGAATATTCATGTGTTGAATTGCAATTCATTCGTTGAGTTGAAGTTCATGTGTTGAATGTTATCATCTTTTAAAAATAAAATGAATCGACAATGAAAACTATATTTTTATAGTGAATATGAAGTGTTAAAAATACACACGTGTCGAATAAATATTTTTGATGATAAAAATATTCCTTTTATCATGTATACGCTTAGTTAAAAATACACACGTGTCGAATAAATATTTTTGATGATAAAAATATTCCTTTTATCATGTATACGCTAAGTTAAAAATACACATGTGTTGAGGTAAATAATAGTTTGCTAGAAATATTATTATTAGCTTTGTTCTACATATATATACATGTGTTGAACAGGAAAAATGGATTAGCTGTAGAGTAAAGAAATTATTTGCGTGCCCGACAAATAGGTAAACCTTGATGAGTTGGCTGCGCAATTTTATTTATATATCAACTCCTGTGAATGCCATTAGATGCGGAGTGCTGGTTTTTCTGTGTGAAATAATAAATAACGCCATAGGATAGTAACAATTAATTTTGAACTACACTACATGGAATACTTCTTGACGATAGGCATACTTCATCATATTCCACATAAGCAATTGGAGCTTGTGTGACGAGGTGGAAGATTTACCATATAAGCAAGAGGCTTGTATGGCGATGACTATGTACTACAGGTTGAACTGATGACTGATATGGACTATATAAATTATAACGATAAATTGCCAGATTAATAAAAACCCCACACGGGTCTGGAGTTGACAATAATCACGTCGCTCTAGTTATTAGATACGGCACATGGACTATTTATTTCCACACGGAAACGGGGTGACAGGAATTTATTCTCTGGAGTGATTATCAGTACATGCTCCCCCGTAAACACCAGAATATATCACTATAAATATGTGAATGCTTTTTAGGATTTATTGGGTACCTAATACGGCCCAATAAATTTCCAAACCCCTCCCCGTACAAAGGAGGTTATGGCGAAAATTTTCAAAATATTAAGGCGTTAGTGAAATATTTGAAGTGAAAACGAAGTCGAAAATATAAAATGATCTATAGTTGAAATTATAGAATGAACTATATTTATATATATAAATATAAATATAATTAAAAGGAATAGAGGCCGTGTAGTTCGCGTTTCGGAATCGTAATTAGAAACGATTAGTACGAGAAATCCGACCATCGGATTTTCCCGAAACCGCAACCGCTGGGTTCGCCTTGGAAATATCTTTCCAACGGCACCAACCTTGTAAAAATCCAACGGTTGGATTGTCTGGAATGTTTAATTCAAATCTGAAGAAAAACAGCGCTAGAATCGTTTATATTTATATATAAATATAAATATAATTAAATTAAATCGAATAACGACGCTGCAGTTCGAATTTTGAAACCGTAACTTCAAACGACTAGTGTGGAAGATCCGACCGTCGGATTCTCACGAAACTGGAACCGTTGGGTTCGCTTTGGAAATATCTTCCCGCTGATACAGACTTCGTAGAAATCCAACGGTTAGATTTTCCGATATGTGTAAAACAAATTAAGGGAAAAACAACGCCAATGCCACGGCACGACCTAAAACGTCGTTTAATTAAATATGGCCAATTTTAAATAAATAAAAATGGCGAAAAATCGTTATAAAATATTATAAGATATATAGATTGAGAATAAACCAAATGGGCTTGAATTGTTTGATATTTGATGGTTGTATGTGTATGACATGAAAATAACACTAAAGAACTGAAAGATGGATGTCGAATAATATAACCATAAAATGAATCGATTTAAATTCTAATGACGTGAATTATTTGAAAAGGCCGAGCTAACCCTCATTTCAAACAATTTATCGAGCGATTCGAATTGGAAAATGCAAAGACGATTCAAGACCGACGATCTTCGTATCGGTTGGATGGGCGCTACTGAGGTTCCTGACCGGAGTAGCTACCGGAAGGGGACGGAAGTAGTAGCCGTCTGAACGTATGTGTTGATTGGACGGATATACGAGGAATTGGACGCCTCCAGTTTCATTCAGACCCAAGACGGACTTGTAAATGGGCTGTGTGTCTGACATTGGATTTTGTTCTATACTGATTGATCTCTGTTAAATATATATCTGTTTGGCGGCGGAGAATTTATTCTTTTGCTTAACGCCCTTCTCTGAGACGTACGAGCTCAGAGGTTATATGTCGATGGAAATCAATCGTATGGAGTGGACTGCCTATGTGGCATGCCAAGATGATGTGATCAAGGCTTCTGTTGCAAAGCAAAGTCTTGTGGATGATGATCAACGCAAGGTCTACGTGGCCTAGCTTTGTGTATTTCGTAGATTCGCGAACCTCACACCCCGGTATGAATTAAAAACGGGATACGGGCCGTTGGGAGAGCACGACGTTTCTTTCTAGCTATGGTGGTGTCAGTAACTTACCAGCCCTGACATATATATCTATTTTTCACCTATGTGGTTGTTGGAATGTGAGGCGCCTCGATTATAGGTCTGTAAGGACCGGGAAACGTGTGTTCAGGTATTGCCAATCCTCAAACGTAAGAGAGGACCGGCCCAGCCGATCCAGGGGTTGCCCAGAGTGTGTAGTCCCGAGGCATTTGCTAGAGTGTCTCGAAGCGGAGAGGAGCTTTCCCCTTGCCTCGACTCATGACGGAAATCCAATTTCCAATACGAGATAACGGATTCGATTGTAACTTATATATGGCGACATAGTGGCATGGGACGCTCATGTCGCCTATGATTGATATTTATGATGTTATTCATTTTTGAAACATATATGCACTAGTAAAAATATCAAATGATTTTGCTTTATACGTATCAAGCATATTTGGCTATTATAAGGTAAAACTCTATCCTCCTGCTTGCGTAGCATTGTGTGATGGGACCTGAGTCTTATAATGGCTTCATTCTTTCTAAAAGCATTGCGTTATTTTAAAAGAATTTACTTTGTTTTAAATGCACTAGCAATCACTGGAGTAAACCCGTTCCGCGAAAGTGGCGTGGTCCTATGATTTGCTATTACTGTTGTTTAACTGTTAAATAGATTCCTCATACCAGTCCCCATGACTGACTCGTTGTTTGTTTCACTTTGCAAACGCGGGTGCCCTTATTTTCACACGGGCAGCCTAGTACACAGGTGACAGGTTGTTTTTGGCTCTGCACTGCTGCATAGAGTGCATTTTTGGCTCATGGCGAGGCTGACTTCACAAAGATGACTTTGACATTTTCCGCCATTACTGTACTTACATTATAATTCCGCCACTGGCGATGCAGACTGATTTACTTTTCGTATTTCTTACTATATGTATATGTAACACCCCGAATTTCGGTTAATGCTAAAATTCACTAATTGCAAGATAAATAATCTCAGACGTGAAAATTGGGGGGAAACGGGCTGCGTCATTGCGTTCGTCTCGGAAAAATACGCAGAATAGAGTCCGAAATTTTGTAAATCGGAGTCTGTATGGCCCAGTTATGGCCCAATGAAGTTGGCAGAAAAATCAAGTTAAAAACAGATTTAGAAATGCAAAACTAGATTTCGAAATTGGAGCCAGCAGGGGGCCAGGCGGGAAACTTCCCGCTCTACCCATGTCGACAGGGCTGTCGACTGGGGAGTCGACTTGCCTGTCGACTTGCCTGTCGACCTGGGCACGGCGTCCAGAGAACCTGGGTGCACCAGGTTGGGTTTTAGGCTGGCTTGGAGGGCTGAGTTCTAGAGATTTCCTAAATCTAACGGACCTAATCTAATCTAGGGTTAATCTAAGGGCCTAAAACACTCACCTAATCTATAAATACACCCTAAACCTACCCTAATCCATACTAAAAATAGGAATGATGGCCTCATGCCGCCAAAATCAAACTTGAGAGAGCCTCCACTAGTTTATGAAGGAAGTTGCAAGCTAATCACTCTCTAATCAATCTCTAATCATCACCATCTTCATATTTAGCAACTAATTCCACTTCATAAGTTTGCTAATCTTGGGTTTGGTGAGTTTCTATCACTTTAACATCAATTGCTAAAGTAAGTAGATTGGGTGTAATGAGACTTATGGTCTTAAATGCGGATTAGTGAGTTTGAATCATTTATAATGATATGCTACTCTATGTTTTCCTATGTTTATGCATGTTTAACAAGTGGGTTTATGCATGTTTAATAAGTTGGTTTATGCATGTTTAACAAGTGGGTTTATGCATGTTTAATAAGTGGGTTTATGCATATCTAATAAGTGGGTTTATGCATGTTTAACAAGTGAGTTATGCAAGTTCATATGCAAGTTATGTGTATGATGTTATGTAAGTTATGTGTAGGTTGTTATGCAAGTTCATATGTAAGTTATGGATATGCTTAAATGCAAGTTTAACATGATATGCAAGTTATGCATGCTTATGCAAGTATGTGAATGCTTATGCAAGTTATGTATATGCTTAAATGCAAGTTTAACAAGATATGCAAGTTATGCATGCTTATGCAAGTATGTGAATGCTTATGCAAGTATGTGAATGTTTATGCAAGAATGTGAATGCTTATGCAAGTTATGTGTATGCTTAAATGCATGTTTAACATGTTATGCAAGTTATGAGAATGCTTATATGCAAGTTCAACATGTTATGCAAGATATGTGTATGATGATATGCAAGTTTGGGTTAAATGTGGTTGGGTTAATATATGCTCATATATGCAAGTTGACATCCTCTTAACCCATGAAAAAGTTATATGCTAAGATTTGGTTAAACCCATGATATTTGTGATGGATCTTCCCTTTATTATGTCATGAAATGAGAACGATTTACGTGGGGAACGATGGGGTTAATAAATATGTTAATAAAAGTATGATTGGGTATGATTAAGCATACCATAAAAATAAATTAACATAAGTGGGAATTTACCTTTTGAGTTAGGTCTACCCCATGGGAATTTACCTATTGAGTTAGGTCTACCCATGTTATGAAAAACTTGATATTAATTAGGGATAATTAATATGGGGGTGATTAATTAGGTGTAATTAATCAACTAAGACACGAGGTTGGACCCTTTTGTAGCGGAAGTCTGCCCGGAACCGACCGGCCATCCAGCGGCTACAAATGATTGGCCCAATGTGAGAGGTCTTAGTCATAAATTAAATACGTGATTAAAGTAAAGACACGAGGTTAGACCCTTTTTATGACAGAAGTCTGCCCGGAACCAACCGGCATATCCAGCAGTCATAAAAGATGGTCTAATGTGAGGGGTCTTTATGAGGTCATGATCTTAATTAATTAATTAAGAAACACTTAACCATATTAGCATGTAGAGGGACATGAGGGGTTAAGTGGGTGCCTTGGGTGGCATGTGGAAATCTATTGGGTTGCCTTGGGTGGCAATAGAAAATACGATTAGAATACTTAACCAAGTGGAAACATGTAATTAAACATGATTAAAGGGTTAAGTGGGATACACTAGATAAGTGACAAGCTTAGGTGGGTAGCTTGTGGGGGCCCATTTCAACCAATATCCCAAACGTATCTTTGTGGGCTCGACTCTAGTCGGGTGACGGGACACGCATATTGGGCTTGACTATAAGAGGCCAAAACGGGTTAGCGGTGGCAACGCAGGATCAACGGGTTTCATATGCGTGTGTGGACCCGGGCTGGTTGGTAAGTCGTTGTTGCATCGTGTAGATATAAAGCCGTGCACCGTTGATATTATCAGGTGGCCACTTTGGGGAATGATACACCCCATTGTGGGACCAGCACGGGTATCTACGGTAGGGAGCCGATCGCTTGGGAGTAGTGGGTACACCTAGTGGAGATAGGGGCTGACGGCACCTATGTAGTGAGCTAGGGGTACGCGAAACTACTGGGGAAATTTTCTAAGTCCTTGGGAGGGATCAACCTTTAAGTAGAAATGACTGGTGTGGTGCAGTTAGTAATTATCCTTGGGTGGGTAGATGCGTCTTTACAGTTATCTTAGTCTATCCTAAGTCTACCAAGCTGCTTAGTGTAGCCATTCATCCCCAGACATTACCGTAGGTCAAGTTTATGTCTTCTCTGGTTACTTTAATGATTGTATTGTTAAAGTTATAGGACTCGCTCAGACTTATGTCTGACCCCGTTGTTTTTATCTTTTTCCCAACCCTCAGGTCCTACGGTGGATCCTAGCAGTAGTGGAGCTTGATCGGATTGCTGTTCCAGTCTTTAGGAGCTTGGATAGATGTAAAGCTCCAGTCACCCAGTTATCTTTTCCTTTGTCCTGGCTATTGTATGAGAGAGTGGGATTATGTACTTCTTTATTTTGATGGGTATTGTACTTGACTTTTATTGTGGTTTTACGATGTAACCAGACATGTTTACTTCCGCTGTTATGAGATGATGTTTTAAATTTCAAGTACTATTTATATCTGTCTTGTTGTAATTTTTCTGTTCTATATTCACTAAAATACTCCACCGATGTTATGGCATTCCCTTAGAGAGTGACCATAGCGGGCGTGGGGTGTTACACGTGGTATCAGAGCAAAGGTTACCGGAACAGATAATTTTTTTTTAGAAAGCTATTTTTCTAAAACATTTTTGGAAGAGATATTTTCAAAAAACATGTCTTTAAAGAGAAAAGTTTTTGAAAGAAAAGCATAATCCCCAATAGCCATATCTATATCCTTCGAATTCTCCGTTTTGAATCTTTCCTTTTTCGTTTCAGCATGGCTGAGGATCTTAACTTTCCGGAGGGTGTGACGGTACCAGTATGGTATAGGAGATTGATGGAGGCTAGGGCCACCACTGCGGGTCCAGCAAATGTTCCTCCACCAACCGTAGCACCCGATCTTCCTCCTCCCCCTCCTCCTCGCACGGATACTTTTGCTAAGACTTGCAAGGAATTTAAAGCTATGGGAGGGAAACCTTTTCAAGGATCGGAAACTTTTGTGGAGGCTAGAGATTGGCTTAAGGAGGTGGAAGAGTTGATAGATATCTTTGAGATGGAAGAAGGAAAGAAAGTCAAGTTAGCTGCTTGGTTAATGAAGGGAGAGGCCTCATTCTGGTGGGAAGTCACTAATGGAGAACGCCCCGTTGACTCTTGGGCGGATTTTAGGCAAAGATTTGTGGCAAAGTTTCTCTCAAGGGCGGAGGAAACTTGTATATGGAAAGATTTTTGACTCTAAAGCAAGGAAATCTCTCAGTGAAGGAATATGTCAACAAGTTTAATCAATTGGCAAGGTTTGGCCTAGACATGGTGAATACACCGGAGAAGAAGGCTTTGAGGTTCGTGAAAGGCTTGAATGAACCGATGCATGGGTTGGCTATGACTCATATCCCTATGGGGGCCACCTTTGAGAAGCTAGTTGACATGGCACTCATGCATGAAGAAGAGAAGGGTCCCAATGCTAATAGGGCACCCGAGAAGAAGGGAGATCAAAAGAGACCTCAGCAACAACAACAAAATAAAGGTGGGAAAGGCAACGGTGGCAAGGCCAAGAAGAAGAAGTGTTTCAATTGTGGGACACCTGGCCACCTAAACAAGGATTGTCGCAAGAAGAAGAAGACTGGCTGCTTCCACTGTGGCGAAGCAGGGCATCTAGTGAAAGACTGTCCTAAGAAAGGGCAAAGGACGGGGTCTACCTCAGGAGGACAGGTGCAAGCTCTTATGGCACCGGGTCAGGCTAGGGGGCAAGTACAGGCTCTCGCGGTCCCACCGATTCAGGAGAGAGGTAGAACTATTTCCGTTGAAAGTCTGGTTTTTCTATTTGATCATCCTGTCCGTACATTGTTTGATTCAGGC
Organism: Allium sativum; assembly: GCA_030737875.1. Taxonomy (NCBI): domain Eukaryota; kingdom Viridiplantae; phylum Streptophyta; class Magnoliopsida; order Asparagales; family Amaryllidaceae; genus Allium; species Allium sativum. The sequence goes on from CM060913.1 coordinate 45,757,729, forward strand.
GCATTGCATTCGTTTATCTCATCATCATTAGTTGAGTCACTGCACTTAGACACCAGTCTTGTAGATGATCCCTTGGTTGTTTCAAACCCAATTGGGGGCTCCACTTATTTGTCCATGATATGTTTGGGTTTGAAGATTTCTATACTTAGCATTGAGTTTAGATGTGATGCTTTTGTGTTGGGCTTCACGGGCTATGGGTTGATTTTGGGCATGGACTGGTTATCCAGTAATGGTGTCGTTCTGGATTGCGAAAGGAGAGTTGTTAGGCTCATGACCCGCTTGGGTAACACTCTCGAGATTTCTTGTAATCCCATGGATTCTGTTATGCTAAGTTATCTTGAATCGCTTGACGCTTCGGTCAAGAGTTTACAATCTGTTAAAGTGGTCCGGGAATATCCGGATGTGTTTGAGGAGGTGAAGGGCTTACCTCCGAAGCGGGAGATTGACTTCCGAATATATCTGGTGGATAATGCTAAACCTGTATCTTTACCAGTGCGCCACATGGCTCCTCGTGAGAGGAGGGAACTCCATAAGCAAGTAGGGGAGTTGCTTGAGAAGGGGTTCATAAGACGAAGTATATCGGAGTGGGGTGCTCCAGTAGTATTTGCTACAAAGGCGGATGGGTCCCTCAGACTTTGTGTAGACTATAGAGAACTCAACAAGCTCACAAAGAAGAATAGACACCCATTGCCGAGGATTGATGATCTTTTCGATCAGTTGGTTGGCGCTTCAGTATTTTCTCAGTTGGACTTAGCCACGGGGTTTCATCAGTTGAGGGTGGCTGAGGATAGCATAGACAAGACTGCCTTTAGAACTCCGGATGGTTTCTATGAGTGGCTGGTGATGCCATTTGGGTTGACGAACGCCCCTGCATACTTTGTTGATTTGATGAGTAGGGTGTTCAGGGAGTTCCTTAATAAATTCGTGGTGGTCTTTGTGGATGACATCTTAGTATTTTCTAAGAGTGAAGAAGAGCATGCCCTACATCTTGGGGAGGTATTGAAGACTCTTCGAGCACATAGCCTTAAGGCTAAATTCTCTAAATGTCACTTCTGGAGGAAGGAGGTGCGGTTCTTGGGGCACGTGGTCTCCAAGGAAGGGATAGCTGTGGATCCCGCGAAGGTAGTATCAATTCAGGATTGGAAGGTTCCGAAGAATGCTACCGAAGTAAGAAGTTTCTTGGGGTTGGCGGGTTACTATAGGAAGTTTATCAAAGACTTCGCAAAGATATCAGCCCCATTAACCCGCTTAACGAAGAAGAATCTTGTTTTCACATGGGACGTAGATTGTGATGATGCGTTCCGACGGTTAAAGAGAGCTTTAACCACTGCTCCAGTTTTAGTGTTGCCAGATGGGAGCAAGCCATTTGTTGTCTATACCGATGCTTGTGGGATAGGACTAGGCGCAGTCTTAATGCAAGAGGGAAGGGTGATAGCCTATGGTGGAAGGCAGTTGAGAGTGCATGAGAAAAATTACCCTACCCATGATTTAGAGTTGTCCGCTATTGTTTTTGCGCTTAAGATTTGGCGCCATTATCTTCTTGGTGAGAGATTTGAATTGTTCACTGACCACAAATCATTGAAGTACTTGTTTTCTCAGAAGGATTTGAATCTGAGACAGCAAAGGTGGATGGAATTTTTAGCATCCTATGATTTCGAGATAGCGTATACCCCTGGCAAGGGTAACGTGGTGGCGGACGCCTTGAGCAGAAAAAGGTTGTCTTTGAGTCCATTGTTCGTGGAACAACGAAGCTTGGAATTTATCTCGATGTTTGATTTCAGACCTTCCATTGACTATATACCCGGTTTGCTAGCAACCTTGGAGGTCAGACCTACTCTTTTGGGGCGGATTGGAGATGCACAGAGGGACGACCCGCAGTTGGTTGAGTTGGTAGAGAGGCTCATAAGGGGGGAGTCGTCCAGCCATTTGAGTAGGTACACCCTAGACGATAGGGGGTGCTTGCGTAGAGACGGTAGACTTTGTGTACCGCAAGACAAGGGTTTGAGGAAGGCTATTCTTGATGATGCACACCATTCTAGGATGACCATTCATCCCGGTGGGGACAAGATGTACCAAGACATGAAGAGGGTTTTCTTCTGGGCCGGTATGAAGAAAGATGTGGCCGAGTATGTCGCTCGATGCTTGGTGTTCCAACAAGTGAAGGCGGAGCAAAAGAAACCAGGTGGGTTGCTTCACCCATTGGAAGTTCCGCAATGGAAGTGGGATAGCGTCTCGATGGATTTTATCGACGGATTACCCAGATCAAGAAAGGTAATACGGGAATTTGGGTGGTGGTAGACAGACTTACTAAGAGCGCCCATTTCATACCTGTGAAGAGCAAGAGGACCGCTCCATGGCTAGCTTCTGTATATCTTCGAGAGATAGTTCGATTGCATAGGGTACCCTCTAGCATAGTGAGTGATCGAGATCCTATCTTCACTAGCGAGTTCTGGAGAAGTTTGCAAGAAGCAGTGGGGACTCAATTGTGTCTGAGCACCGCATATCATCCTCAGATGGACGGCCAGACTGAGAGGGTGAATCGTGTTCTAGAAGACCTTTTGAGGCTTTGTATCTTAGATTTTGGAGGTACATGGGAAGAGCATCTTCCATTGGTGGAGTTCGCATATAATAACAGCTTTCAGTCCAGTATTGGTATGGATCCTTTCGAAGCTCTCTATGGAAGGCCTTGTCGATCACCTACATGTTGGTGGGAATCTACGGATAAGATCTTGCTTGGGCCTCATATGATTAGGGAGACTTCTGAGAAGATTGACTTGATTCGAAGAAGGATGAAAGCAGCACAGGATAGGCAAAAATCTTATGCGGACAAGAGAAGGACGGATCTTGAGTTTGAAGTCGGGGACATGGTCTTTGTCAAAGTGTCTCCGTTACGAAATGTGGTTCGCTTTGGATCTGTTGGGAAGTTAGCACCAAGGTTCGTAGGGCCATTTCCCATTAAGGAAAGAATTGGACGGATGGCATATAGAGTGGAGTTGCCCGACAGACTTAGTGGTGTACATGATGTATTCCATGTGTCCCATTTGAGGAAGTGCTTACATGAGACCGCGGAGGTGGTAGAGCCAAGCTTGCTTAAAGAAGTGGAAGTAGAGCGTGATGCGACTATTCGACGAGCTCCTACCCGCATCCTTAGGTCAGAGACTAGGAAGTTGAGAAACAGAGAGGTTCAACTAGTCAAAGTGCAATGGGGGAGAAGAGGAGAGCAACGCAACTTGGGAGACGGAAGCGAAGATGCGTTCATTGTATCCATTTCTTTTTGAGAGTATGTCTTTTAACTTCTCCTTTATCGCTTGTCTAGTACTTATCTTATCTTTAGTATGTCCTCTCGTTAGTACTGTTTGACCTTTAGATAGGGTAAACCTATGGTTGAAACATGTGTTTGAGACATGTTATGGTTGATGGATGCAAGTGGATGCAAGTGTTTGCTAGTGGTTGCTCGTGGATGCATATACACACACTCTAGGCACTAGATCGGCTCAGTCACTTCATATTGCATATTGCATAAAATTGTGTGTAGGAAGCTATATTTATGGATGTATAATGATTGTGTTATCATATGGATGATGCATTTTGGTGAATGATTGTGCACTCATGTAGGTATTGTATGTGTCGATAGGGTTCTCTCGCATACATAATGGATGCATGGCACTATCATGGTTTGCATATGTTCATACATTAGATAGGGAACATATACACACACTTTTTTGCATATGCTCATACATCATTAGAAATTGTTTTAAGGACAATGGATGCCCGTGTTTGATGGATTGAGTAGATGGTTGTTTGGATGGTAGGATATGCATTCTCCTTAGCTTAGAGATTTCGGGGACGAAATCCTTTAAGGAGGGGAGAATGTAACACCCCGAATTTCGGTTAATGCTAAAATTCACTAATTGCAAGATAAATAATCTCATACGTGAGAATTGGGGGGAAACGGGCTGCGTCATTGCGTTCATCTCGGAAAAATACGCAGAATAGAGTCCGAAATTTTGTAAATCGGAGTCTGTATGGCCCAGTTATGGCCCAATGAAGTTGGCAGAAAAATCAAGTTAAAAACAGATTTAGAAATGCAAAACTAGATTTCGAAATTGGAGCCAGCAGGGGGCCAGGCGGGAAACTTCCCGCCCTACCCATGTCGACAGGGCTGTCGACAGGCCTGTCGACTGGGGAGTCGACTTGCCTATCGACTTGCCTGTCGACCTGGGCGCGGCGTCCAGAGAACCTGGGTGCACCAGGTTGGGTTTTAGGCTGGCTTGGAGGGCTGAGTTCTAGAGATTTCCTAAATCTAACGGACCTAATCTAATCTAGGGTTAATCTAAGGGCCTAAAACACTCACCTAATCTATAAATACACCCTAAACCTACCCTAATCCATACTAAAAATAGGAATGATGGCCTCATGCCGCCAAAATCAAACTTGAGAGAGCCTCCACTAGTTTATGAAGGAAGTTGCAAGCTAATCACTCTCTAATCAATCTCTAATCATCACCATCTTCATATTTAGCAACTAATTCCACTTCATAAGTTTGCTAATCTTGGGTTTGGTGAGTTTCTATCACTTTAACATCAATTGCTAAAGTAAGTAGATTGGGTGTAATGAGACTTATGGTCTTAAATGCGGATTAGTGAGTTTGAATCATTTATAATGATATGCTACTCTATGTTTTCCTATGTTTATGCATGTTTAACAAGTGGGTTTATGCATGTTTAATAAGTTGGTTTATGCATGTTTAACAAGTGGGTTTATGCATGTTTAATAAGTGGGTTTATGCATATCTAATAAGTGGGTTTATGCATGTTTAACAAGTGAGTTATGCAAGTTCATATGCAAGTTATGTGTATGATGTTATGTAAGTTATGTGTAGGTTGTTATGCAAGTTCATATGTAAGTTATGTATATGCTTAAATGCAAGTTTAACATGATATGCAAGTTATGCATGCTTATGCAAGTATGTGAATGCTTATGCAAGTTATGTATATGCTTAAATGCAAGTTTAACAAGATATGCAAGTTATGCATGCTTATGCAAGTATGTGAATGCTTATGCAAGAATGTGAATGCTTATGCAAGTTATGTGTATGCTTGAATGAATGTTTAACATGTTATGCAAGTTATGAGAATGCTTATATGCAAGTTCAACATGTTATGCAAGATATGTGTATGATGATATGCAAGTTTGGGTTAAATGTGGTTGGGTTAATATATGCTCATATATGCAAGTTGACATCCTCTTAACCCATGACAAAGTTATATGCTAAGATTTGGTTAAACCCATGATATTTTTGATGGATCTTCCCTTTATTATGTCATGAAATGAGAACGATTTACGTGGGGAACGATGGGGTTAATAAATATGTTAATAAAAGTATGATTGGGTATGATTAAGCATACCATAAAAATAAATTAACATAAGTGGGAATTTACCTATTGAGTTAGGTCTACCCCATGGGAATTTACCTATTGAGTTAGGTCTACCCATGTCATGAAAAACTTGATATTAATTAGGGATAATTAATATGGGGGTGATTAATTAGGTGTAATTAATCAACTAAGACACGAGGTTGGACCCTTTTGTAGCGGAAGTCTGCCCGGAACCGACCGGCCATCCAGCGGCTACAAATGATTGGCCCAATGTGAGAGGTCTTAGTCATAAATTAAATACGTGATTAAAGTAAAGACACGAGGTTAGACCCTTTTTATGACAGAAGTCTGCCCGGAACCAACCGGCATATCCAGCAGTCATAAAAGATGGTCTAATGTGAGGTGTCTTTATGAGGTCATGATCTTAATTAATTAATTAAGAAACACTTAACCATATTAGCATGTAGAGGAACATGAGGTGTTAAGTGGGTTCCTTGGGTGGCATGTGGAAATCTAGTGGGTTGCCTTGGGTGGCAATAGAAAATACGATTAGAATACTTAACCAAGTGGAAACATGTAATTAAACATGATTAAAGGGTTAAGTGGGATACACTAGATAAGTGACAAGCTTAGGTGGGGGCCCATTTCAACCAATATCCCAAACGTATCTTTGTGGGCTCGACTCTAGTCGGGTGACGGGACACGCATATTGGGCTTGACTATAAGAGGCCAAAACGGGTTAGCGGTGGCAACGCAGGATCAACGGGTTTCATATGCGTGTGTGGACCCGGGCTGGTTGGTAAGTCGTTGTTGCATCGTGTAGATATAAAGCCGTGCACCGTTGATATTATCAGGTGGCCACTTTGGGGAATGATACACCCCATTGTGGGACCAGCACGGGTATCTACGGTAGGGAGCCGATCGCTTGGGAGTAGTGGGTACACCTAGTGGAGATAGGGGCTGACGGCACCTATGTAGTGAGCTAGGGGTACGCGAAACTACTGGGGAAATTTTCTAAGTCCTTGGGAGGGATCAACCTTTAAGTAGAAATGACTGGTGTGGTGCAGTTAGTAATTATCCTTGGGTGGGTAGATGCGTCTTTACAGTTATCTTAGTCTATCCTAAGTCTACCAAGCTGCTTAGTGTAGCCATTCATCCCCAGACATTACCGTAGGTCAAGTTTATGTCTTCTCTGGTTACTTTAATGATTGTATTGTTAAAGTTATAGGACTCGCTCAGACTTATGTCTGACCCCGTTGTTTTTATCTTTTTCCCAACCCTCAGGTCCTACGGTGGATCCTAGCAGTAGTGGAGCTTGATCGGATTGCTGTTCCAGTCTTTAGGAGCTTGGATAGATGTAAAGCTCCAGTCACCCAGTTATCTTTTCCTTTGTACTGGCTATTGTATGAGAGAGTGGGATTATGTACTTCTTTATTTTGATGGATATTGTACTTGACTTTTATTGTGGTTTTACGATGTAACCAGACATGTTTACTTCCGCTGTTATGAGATGATGTTTTAAATTTCAAGTACTATTTATATCTGTCTTGTTGTAATTTTTCTGTTCTATATTCACTAAAATACTCCACCGATGTTATGGCATTCCCTTATAGAGTGACCATAGCGGGCGTGGGGTGTTACAGTATATGTATTCCACCTTCGGCGATGTAGACTGATACCCTTATTATGTCTCGCTGCATGTATGTATTCCGCCTCTGGCAATGATGACTGATCACTTTCCTTTTATTTACTAAGTTATATCCCATGCTATGCTATTCTGATGTTATTACATGTTGTGATTCCGCTGTCATATCCATGTAAATTTATTCTATTTATTGTTTCTGCTATTATCTGTACTCTGCTATGATGATTAATGTGTTATTTCCCTATGATTATCCTGAATACCACCCCTCGGATTTTGGGATCGTCACAGTTAGTATCAGAGCTTTGGTTAACCTTAGTTCCGGGATCTAACACATTAAACACCTCGTCAGAATAGAATCAGTAGTGTTCTAATGCGAGTAGCTCATTAGAGATAGGATTAGCAATGTCCTAGAATGAGCTAAGCAGATTAGCAAAACAATTTGATCAGTACATCATCATTATCTTTCCTTGTATTCCCTTGCTTTATCATTTATGAAAATTATCAAATCTGTGAGCTTGACTCTTTTCTTGCTTATACAGTATTCTCTTAGATGGCTACACGAGCAGCAGCAGCTAGAGGAGGCCGTGGAGGCCGAGGAGGAGCAGCAGGAGGACGGGGGAATATCCCCGTAGTAGTGGAAGGCCCTATTGTTCAGCCACCAGCACCAGAAGACTTTGAGCTAGATAAAGTAGCGAAGAGGTACAGGAATCTTGGGGGAAAACCTTTTACTGGCACTGGCACAGTGACAGAGGCTATAGCTTGGCTGAAAACCTATGAGAAAATCTTTGAAGGCATGGGTATGGGAACCAACAATAAAGCTCGACTTGGCATTTGGCTCCTTCAAGAGGAAGCAGAGCTGTGGTGGGATGCCATTACCTCAGAGGATGCAGCTGGTACTGTTAGAACTTGGGAGCAATTTAAAGCTAGGTTCAATGAGAAGTTTGTATCTGAACAGGCTCTAGAGAGGATGCGAGAGCAGTTTGCTAATCTCCAGCAAGGAGATCTCTCTATTCAGGATTATCTAAATAAGTTCACCCAGTTGTCGCGCTATGCTCCAGAGCTGATTATGACCAACAAAGCAAAGAACAAGAGATTCATATTTGGGATGAAGCGCAAGTACCATGATAGAGCTATGAGCAACATCAAACTCTCCTTTTCAGAACTAGTAGAGATGGCTTGCAATTACGAAGACATGGATGAAAGGCACGCTAGCCAAGACCGCGCCAAAAGCCAAGCTGGAAATAAGCGCAAGGCTTCAACAGATCAACCCGAATCTAGCATTGCTGCGGCCGCTACTCAGAAACCTGCAAAAATCCCGAAAGGAAATTGCTACAACTGCGGGAAGCCAGGTCATTTTTCTAATGTATGCAAAGCCCCGAGGAAGCCAAAGGCAAATGACTCAGCCGAATGCTACAACTTCCATAAGAAGGGGCATTATAGCAGGAATTGTCCTCTGAAGCAGAATGCACAGGTGGCTCATGTCTATGACGGGAAGACCCCGCCAGCTACCACCGATGGATCAGGTAAACCCGACGTCTTGGGAGGTACCCTTACCATTAAAAATATTCCTGTTTCTGTACTTTTTGATACTGGTGCATCACGTAGCTTCATTTCTGGTAACATTGTTCACAAGTTAAAATTGAAACGAAGAAAGCTTAGAGAACCAATTAAAGTTCAAAACCCGATAGGAGGTTCTGTTAGTCTCGATATATATTGTAAAGTACCAATTTCCTTTTCTCGATACCGATTTCCTTTTGATTCGATTGTCATGGACCTTTCCGAATTTGATATTATTCTGGGACTCGATTGGTTGACAAACTTTAAGGCCGAAGTTAGATGTGCCGAAAGGATCGTGAAAGTTGAAACAAAATCGGGGTGTATCACTATACCATGTCATGGCTCAGAAGTTAATAGAACAGAATTTTGGTCTTCTTTAGAAGTTATTCCCCCTTCATTAGAAAAGATACCGGTTGTGAAAAACTATGCAGACGTGTTTGAGGAAGTAGAAAACCTACCGCCGCAAAGAGAAATTGAATTTAGAATAGATTTAATTCCTAACGCCCGACCAGTAGTACATCCAATAAGAAGAATGGCCCCGAAAGAAAAAGAAGAGTTAAGTAGTCAAACCCGAGAATTGCTTTGGAAAGGTCTAATTAGACCGAGCTTTTCAGCGCGGGGAGCAGCAGTAGTATTTGTCCCGAAATCAGACGGTACTCTAAGACTTTGTGTTGATTACCGAGATCTCAATAAAAAGACAATGAAGAACAAATATCCCTTGCCCCGAATAGACGATCTGTTATATCAATTAAATGGAGCAACAGTATTCTCCAGAATGGACCTAGCTACAGGTTTCCACCAATTACGTATAGCCGAAGACTGTGTTCCTTTGACAGCCTTCAGGGGTCCCGATTTATTCTACGAATGGTTAGTAATGCCGTTCGGCTTGTGTAAAGCTCCGACATACTTCGTCGATCTTATGAACAGAGTGTTCCGTGGTGTATTGAATAAATTTGTTCTAGTCTTCATCGATGACATTTTAATCTACTCCAAGTCGGAGGACGAACATGCAAAACATTTAGATCAAGTGTTGAAAATTCTAAGGAGAAATGTCTTGAAAGCTAAATTTTCTAAGTGTGTCTTCTGGCAGAATGAAGTTAAATTCCTAGGCCATGTCGTATCAAAAGAAGGGATTGCCGTAGACCCAAGCAAAATTACAGCGATTCAGAACTGGAAACAACCTACTACGCCCACCGAAGTTCGGAGTTTCCTTGGATTAGCTAGTTACTATCGGAAATTCGTTCATGATTTTTCAAAGATATCTGGTGTATTGACGAAGCTTACAAAGAAGCATGAGAAATTCAAATGGACTCCCGAATGTGAAGAAGCTTTCCAGGAGCTGAAACTGAAGTTGACAACTGCTCCAGTATTGACCATTATAGAAGGTAATCAAGACTTGACTGTATGGACAGATGCTTCTATTAGAGGGCTAGGCGCAGTGTTAATGCAAAAAGGCCAAGTGATCGCTTATGCCAGCCGTCAACTAAAGCCGCATGAAAGAAACTATGCTACTCATGATCTTGAGTTATTAGCTATCGTGTTCGCTTTAAGAATCTGGAGGCATTATTTACTGGGCGAGAAATTCGAACTATACACCGATCAACAATCCTTGAAATATCTATTCACTCAGAAAGATCTAAACTTGAGACAACAGCGTTGGTTAGAATTCCTTGCAGCATACGATTTTGAAATTCTATACACTCCGGGGAAAGCAAATGTTGTCGCAGATGCTCTCAGCAGAAAGAATGAAATCATTGCCAGTTTTATCATTACTTCTTCCTTAGAAGATAAGATTACTATTCTACAGAAGGACGATGAATTCATTAAAAGGATTAGCCAGCGGATCCAGGAAGGAAAACCCTCAGATTTTAGCCTTGATAGCCAAGGGGTCCTAAGATTAAAAGGGCGAATTTGTGTGCCTGGAATCCCAGAGCTCAGAAGAGAAATACTTGATGAGTGCCACAAATCCAAATTGAGTGTCCATCCCGGTGTGAGCAAAATGTATAACGATATCAAACGCACATTCTGGTGGAAGGCGATGAAAAGAGATATTTCAATATATGTTAGCAGATGCTCCACTTGCCAGCTAGTTAAGAGTGATCAACAGAAATTGGCTGGACTATTACAACCCTTAGAAATTCCAGGATGGAAGTGGGAACAAATCTCGATGGATTTCATTGATGGCTTGCCACGAACTAAGAAAGGAAACGACATTATATGGGTAATCGTAGATCGCTTCACGAAGACTGCCCATTTCATACCTGTCCGATCCAACAGAACGGCTCAAAGTCTAGCACAGATTTACTTCAAAGAAATAGTTAAACTACATGGAGTGCCGCTCAATATAGTCAGTGATAGAGATCCCCTATTTACTAGCAAATTCTAGGAAGCATTCCAGACAGAATTGGGAACCAAATTGAATCTAAGCACCGCTTATCACCCTCAGACAGACGGCCAAACTGAGCGGGTGAATAGAATTCTAGAAGACCTACTGCGGGCTTGCGTTATTGATTTTGGAGGCTCATGGGAAGATCACTTACATCTAGCCGAATTCTCTTACAACAATAGATATCAAGCAAGTTTGGGAATGTCTCCATTTGAAGCATTATACGGTAGACCGTGCAGATCTCCCGCATGTTGGGTAGAACCTGGCAACAGACTTGTGTTAGGGCCCGATATGATTCAAGAAGCATCGGATAAAGTCGATTTCATTAAGAAGCGATTAAAAACCGCGCAAAGCCATCAGAAAATTTATGCTGATGCGAGAAGAAGGGATATATCGTTTTCCGTTGGCGATTATGTTTATTTAAGAGTTTCTCCAATGCGAGGAGTAATCAGATTTGGCAAGACTGGGAAGTTGGCACCGAGATTTATTGGTCCCTTTCCTATACTTGAACGGATTGGAACTCTTGCATATAGGGTTTCATTACCTAATTGGTTACCTGGTGTACATGATGTGTTCCACATATCTCAACTCAGAAAACATGTTCATGATCCAGATCTTGTTGTGGAAGAAGCAGCGCAACAGGATATTGACATAACTCCAGAATTAGCACTCAGGAGAGAGCCATTAAAGATAGTGGGCAAAGAAACCAGAGAGCTGAGGAGGAAAAAGATTCATTTAGTCAAAGTGCAGTGGAGTAGTGATCCTAGAGACTGTACTTGGGAGACTGAGGAAAGCATTAAATAGGCCTATCCCAAATGCAGAGTGGACAGATCTGACTAACTCCGGTGCAAGGTACCTTTATAATACTTTGCATTTACATTTTATTTCCTGCTTAGCTATTATTTCCTTTTCGAGGATGAAAAGTTTTAAGTGGGGGAGATTGTAATAACCCGGAAAATGTGAACCAATGTAATTTTTTTTTAAATTAGGTTATTACCAAGAAATTTGAATAATTGAAATAGCCTATTTCAATAAAATATAGAATTGGGTATGTTATTGCAGTTTGAAATTTTGAATACAAACTTTGTCTGACTGTACCGGGTGGAAAATATAACGGATTTTAACGAAACTAAAAATATTTAAATCTGTTTATCAATACCTTTCTAACGAATCTGAAAAATCGAAGTTTCATAGCGGGAATCAAAAGTTATGGCCAAATGAATTTTCAGAAAGGCCGCTATATAGTGTATATAGCCCTTGAAAATTGAGATTTTGCATACGACCTCGGAATTCGACGAAACCACTTTTGTTGGGTCCGGGATGTCAAATTATTGCTAAGTTTCAAATTTCATAATTTTTGAAGCTAGTATGTGAGCGGGGCAAAAGAAAATGTGATTGGTCAAATTCTGTTAAAAAGGGTCGACCTAAAAATGGCCGTTTTTCAAACGAGCTCAGAATTTGACGAAACTGGTTTTGTTAGGACCGTATCGTCAAAACAAAGCTAGATTTATTTTTCTGGAATTTTTCGATTCAGTTTGTGGCCCTGGCAAATTGAAATGTACATTTAAATTAAATATCGAATGTTTTATATTTTAATCTGAAAAATAACTGACTGTAACAGTCGAAATGGCCAACGAAACATATCCCATTGTGTTCGGAATGGGGGTATTTAGCTAGTGGCGACAGTCGTTGGGTTTAAAAAGGATTCCGTTTGCAAAAACACTATTTAAAATTTCCTATAAAGCATGGACCAATAGGAATTTTTCTTTAAAATAAATAAATAATAAAAACCCGAAACCCTAGCCGCCAGAGACGATCTGGATGACACAGAGTGCTCGAGACTTCTCGTCCATTTAGCCGCCGCCTCAGGCGATTTCACCGTCGCCGCCTGTTGAGACTTCTGACCGCCTTCGCCTCCTCTCCACATCCGACCAACCCACGCCTCCAACCATCAACCATCGACGTCGGAATTTGACGAGGAAGTCACGACCTTCAGAGCGCCGCCGCGACGCGCACAAGCCACCGAACCCTTCGCCACCACCGCCGATCTGGAGGTGGTTCGTAGATCTTTGACGCAGCAAGGTCTGATCGAAGCATCGAGGTACGGATTGGCTGAAAAATCGTGACCTAGTTTCGAAGTTTTTAAAACCTTTCTGATGTAAATTTCTGAAATGTAAATAACACTTTTAAGTGTTGCAAAACTTTGAAAAATAATATGTTTTTCGTTCTTTAACGAAATTTGATGAAACATGAGACACCGTGACCGCAAGGAGGCTCTCTACATTCTAGAAGAAGCCGCGAATTTTTCTGACCTTCCTACGATTTTTAGCACTGCAATAACCAATGTGAGGAATCTAAACTATTTGTGTGAATGAAATCGCGTTGTATAAATTATATAAGCGAAGTGTAAATTATATACGCATTGTATACCTCATGTACATGTGTTGTATAAGTTATATTAGCGATGTATAAATTATACAAGCGTTGAATGAAACATATATGCTTTGAATTGTGATGAAATGCAAGTGAATTATTATATTATATATATATATATATATATATATATATATATATATATATATATATACTCCCCTCGTCCACAGACCATGGACGATATTTATTGCATGTGTTTGACCTGATATTATATGGTATGACGAATGGTTGGAAATAATTGTTTATGGTTGATATTATGGTTGAAAAATACCTTTGTGGTTGAAAAATACCCTCTTGTGGTTGAAACAAAATAGAATAGGATTGTGGAATTGAAAATAAAACATTCCGCCTGCGTGCGAACTAGATGCATGATACCCATTGTCAAAAACCACGAGGTTTTAAGGTAGAGCGAGGAGCCGTACTAGGGACGGTCCCGGTTTTAACTACCCTGCCGTTATGCTGCCGAAATTTTCTGAAATATTTATGTGTTAGTATAATTTTCATTCGTTGAAATAAATTACATAAACTATATCGAATATTCATGTGTTGAGTTGCAATTCATTCGTTGAGTTGAAATTCATGGGTTGAATATTATTTGAATTTAAACAAATGGCTTTAGCGATAAAAATCACATTTTTATATTTCTACAAACTATATCGAATATTCATGTGTTGAGTTGCAATTCATTCGTTGAGTTGAAATTCATGAGTTGAATATTATTTGAATTTAAACAAATGGCTTTAGCGATAAAAATCACATTTTTATATATATACAAACTATATCGAATATTCATGTGTTGAGTTGCAATTCATTCGTTGAGTTGAAATTCATGTGTTGAATATTATTTGAATTTAAAAAAATGGCTTTAGCGATAAAAATCACATTTTTATATATATACAAACTATATCGAATATTCATGTGTTGAGTTGCAATTCATTCGTTGAGTTGAAATTCATGTGTTGAATATTATTTGAATTTAAACAAATGGCTTTAGCGATAAAATTCACATTTTTATATATATATACAAACTATATAGAATATTCATGTGTTGAATTGCAATTCATTCGTTGAGTTGAAGTTCATGTGTTGAATGTTATCATCTTTTAAAAATAAAATGAATCGACAATGAAAACTATATTTTTATAGTGAATATGAAGTGTTAAAAATACACACGTGTCGAATAAATATTTTTGATGATAAAAATATTCCTTTTATCATGTATACGCTTAGTTAAAAATACACGCGTGTCGAATAAATATTTTTGATGATAAAAATATTCCTTTTATCATGTATACGCTTAGTTAAAAATACACATGTGTTGAGATAAATAATAGTTTGCTAGAAATATTATTATTAGCTTTGTTCTGCATATATATACATGTGTTGAACAGGAAAAATGGATTAGCTGTAGAGTAAAGAAATTATTTGCGTGCCCGACAAATAGGTAAACCTTGATGAGTTGGCTGCGCAATTTTATTTATATATCAACTCCTGTGAATGCCATTGGATGCGGAGTGCTGGTTTTTCTGTGTGAAATAATAAATAACGCCATAGGATAGTAACAATTAATTTTGAACTACACTACATGGCATACTTCTTGACGATAGGCATACTTCATCATATTCCACATAAGCAATTGGAGCTTGTGTGACGAGGTGGAAGATTTACCATATAAGCAAGAGGCTTGTATGGCGATGACTATGTACTACAGGTTGAACTGATGACTGATATGGACTATATAAATTATAACGATAAATTGCCAGATTAATAAAAACCCCACACAGGTCTGGAGTTGACAATAATCACGTCACACTAGTTATTAGATACGGCACATGGACTATTTATTTCCACACGGAAACGGGGTGACGGGTATTTATTCTCTGGAGTGATTATCAGTACATGCTCCCCCGTAAACACCAGAATATATCACTATAAATATGTGAATGCTTTTTAGGATTTATTGGGTACCTAATACGGCCCAATAAATTTCCAAACCCCTCCCCGTACAAAGGAGGTTATGGCGAAATTTTTCAAAATATTAAGGCGTTAGTGAAATATTTGAAGTGAAAACGAAGTCGAAAATATAAAATGAACTATAGTTGAAATTATAGAATGAACTATATTTATATATATAAATATAATTAAAAGGAATAGAGGCCGTGCAGTTCGCGTTTCGGAATCGTAATTAGAAACGATTAGTATGAGAAATCCGACCATCGGATTTTCCCGAAACCGCAACCGCTGGGTTCGCCTTGGAAATATCTTTCCAACGGCACCAACCTTGTAAAAATCCAACGGTTGGATTGTCCGGAATGTTTAATTCAAATCTGAAGAAAAACAGCGCCAGAATCGTTTATATTTATATATAAATATAAATATAATTAAATTAAATCGAATAACGACGCTGCAGTTCGAATTTTGAAACCGTAACTTTAAACGACTAGTGTGGAAGATCCGACCGTCGGATTCTCACGAAACTGGAACCGTTGGGTTCGCTTTGGAAATATCTTCCCGCTGATATAGACTTCGTAGAAATCCAACGGTTAGATTTTCCGATATGTGTAAAACAAATTAAGGGAAAAACAGCGCCAGTGCCACGGCACGACCTGAAACGTCGTTTAATTAAATATGGCCAATTTTAAATAAATAAAAATGGCGAAAAATCGTTATAAAATATTATAAGCAATATAGATTGAGAATAAACCAAATGGGCTTGAATTGTTTGATATTTGATGGTTGTATGTGTATGACATGAAAATAACACTAAAGAACTGAAGATGGATGTCGAATAATATAACCATAAAATGAATCGATTTAAATTCTAATGACGTGAATTATTTGAAAAGGCCGAGCTAACCCTCATTTCAAATAATTTATCGAGCGATTCGAACTGGAAAATGCAAAGACGATTCAAGACCGACGATCTTCGTATCGGTTGGATGGGCGCTACTGAGGTTCCTGATCGGAGTAGCTACCGGAAGGGGACGGAAGTAGTAGCCGTCTGAACGTATGTGTTGATTGGACGGATATACGAGGAATTGGACGCCTCCGGTTTCATTCAGACCCAGGACGGACTTGTAAATGGGTTGTGTGTCTGACATTGGATTTTGTTCTATACTGATTGATCTCTGTTAAATATATATCTGTTTGGCGGCGGAGAATTTATTCTTTTGCTTAACGCCCTTCTCTGAGACGTACGAGCTCAGAGGATATATATCGATGGAAATCAATCGTATGGAGTGGACTGCCTATGTGGCATGCCAAGATGCTGTGATCAAGGCTTCTATTGCAAAGCAAAGTCTTGTGGATGATGATCAAAGCAAGGTCTACGTGGCCTAGCTTTGTGTATTTCGTAGATTCGCGAACCTCACACCCCGGTATGAGTTAAAAACGGGATACGGGCCGCTGGGAGAGCACGACGTTTCTTTCTAGCTATGGTGGTGTCAGTGACTTACCAGCCCTGACATATATATCTATTTTTCACCTATGTGGTTGTTGGAATGTGAGGCGCCTCGATTATAGATCTGTAGGGACCGGGAAACGTGTGTTCAGGAATTGCCAATCCTCAAACGTAAGAGAGGACCGGCCCAGCCGATCCAGGGGTTGCCCAGAGTGTGTAGTCCCGAGGCATTTGCTAGAGTGTCTCGAAGCGGAGAGGAGCTTTCCCCTTGCCTCGACTCATGACGGAAATCCAATTTCCAATACGAGATAACGGATTCGATTGTAACTTATATATGGCGACATAGTGGCATGGGACGCTCATGTCGCCTATGATTGATATTTATGATGCTATTCATTTTTGAAACATATATGCACTAGTAATAATATCAAATGATTTTGCTTTATACGTATCAAGCATATTTGGCTATTATAAGGTAAAACTCTATCCTCCGGCTTGCGTTGCATTGTGTGATGGGACCTGAGTCTTATAATGGCTTCATTCTTTCTAAAAGCATTGCGTTGTTTTAAAAGAATTTACTTTGTTTTAAATGCACTAGCAATCACTGGAGTAAACCCGTTCCGCGAAAGTGGCGTGGTCCTATGATTTGCTATTACTGTTGTTTAACTGTTAAATAGATTCCTCATACCAGTCCCCATGACTGACTCGTTGTTTGTTTCACTTTGCAAACGCGGGTGCCCTTATTTTCACACGGGCAGCCTAGTACACAGGTGACAGGTTGTTTTTGGCTCTGCACTGCTGCATAGAGTGCATTTTTGGCTCATGGCGAGGCTGACTTCACAGAGATGACTTTGACATTTTCCGCCATTACTGTACTTACATTATGATTCCTCCACTGGCGATGCAGACTGATTTACTTTCCGTATTTCTTACTATATGTATTCCGCCTTCGGCGATGTAGACTGATACCCTTATTATGTCTCACTGCATGTATGTATTCCGCCTCTGGCAATGATGACTGATCACTTTCCTTTTATTTACCAAGTTATATCCCACGCTATGCTATTCTGATGTTATTACATATTGTGATTCCGCTGTCATATCCATGTAAATTTATTCTATTTATTGTTTCTGCTATTATCTGTACTCTGCTATGATGATTAATGTGTTATTTCCCTATGATTATCCTTAATACCGCCCCTCGGATTTTGGGATCGTCACAAGAATCATAAATAATAATACTCTATAATCATATACTTATGATTTATTTCAAATTATAGTTAATATTACAATCATAAGGTCTAAAATATTTTTATTTTGGTTAAATCGGATAACCAACTAACCAGCCAAACTTAATTTGGTTGGTTTGGTTTGGTTTTCATTTTTATCGATTTTAGTTTGGTTTGCCAATTTTCATCATCGGATAAACCGAACCAACCAAACGCTCACCCCTAGTCGTAATAACACCTCAAAAGATCCCTATAGTTAATCTATAATCCAACATTTCATTGGATCAATACTTAACGTCTAGTCTATTTAAAATTTATATTTAAAAAAATTCATTATAACAGACTAAGGTTGAAAAGAGGCTTATTGTTCGCCAGTATCCGAGTCACAAATGCATTAGGCTGTTGAAACGCTTTAGTTTCTGCTGCATATTGCGACCGAGTCAACACTTGTTGATTTGAATTCTACTAAATTATGAGTGAGGTTTTAATCGTTGAGGACATACAATAAACACTCCTTTTAGGTTTGCACAAAAATTTGTTTATTTTTTTGAACAAATTTAACTTATATCCCACACTACCAAACTTCTATTAATATTTCACTATATATATTTCCACGTGACATTGTTGTTTGTGTGAAGAGTTGAGTATACTTAAGCAAGTATTTTGTATTTAATAAATTAAAAAAAATGGATTGAATGAATTAAGATATAAATGTATATTTGTTTAATTTATTTAATACATCGTTATTTGCTTCTACCTTCATATTATTCCCTTTTTCCTATTCTTCCATAATTTATGTATGATGCATTATATGATATAACACCCAAAATTACAATTCTTTATATAGTTTAGAAAACATATATTCACTTATATTGAGCACTTGTACTTCACATACTACTCTTTATCCTAACTCAATTGACTTGATTTAAAAGGCAAACAGTCATATGGTACTTTTTTTTTTCCTATTCTTTCATCATTTCTGTATGATGCATTACATGATATAACACCTAAAATTACAATTCTTTATATAGTTTAGAAATCATATATTCACTTATATTGAGCATTTGTACATCACATACTCTTTATCCTAACTCAATTGACGTGATTTAAAAGGCAAACAGTCAAATAGTACTTTTTTTCCTATTCTTTCATCATTTCTATATGATGCATTATATGATATAACACCCAAAATTACAATTCTTTATATAGTTTAGAAATCATATATTCACTTATATTGAGCACTTGTACTTCACATACTACTCTTTATCCTAACTCAATTGACTTGATTTAAAAGGCAAACAGTCAAATGGTACTTTTTTCCTATTCTTTCATCATTTTTGATGCATTGTATGATATAACACCCAAAATTACAATTCTTTATATAGTTTAGAAATCATATATTCACTTATATTGAGCACTTGTACTTCACATACTACTCTTTATCCTAACTCAATTGACTTGATTTAAAAGGAAAACAGTCAAATGGTACTTTTTTCTCCTATTCTTTTGTCAATTCTGTATGATCCATTACATAATATAACACCCAAAATTACAATTCTTTATATAGGTTAGAAATCATATATTCACTTATATTGAGCACTTGTACTTCACATAATACTCTTTATCCTAACTCAATTGACTTGATTTAAAAGGCAAACAGTCAAATGGTATTTTTTTCCTATTCTTTCATCATTTCTATATGATGCATTGTATGATATAACACCCAAAATCACAATTCTTTATATAGTTTAGAAATCATTTATTCACTTATATTGAGCACTTGTACTTTACATACTACTCTTTATCCTAACTCAGTTGACTTGATTTAAAAGGAAAATAGTCAAATGGTACTTTTTTTTCCCTATTCTTTCATCATTTCTGTATGATGCACTATATGATATAACACCCAAAATTACAATCATTTATATAGTTTATAATTCATATATTTTTCACTTATATTGAGCACTTGTACTTCACATATTACTCTTTATCCTAACTCAATTGATTTGGTTTAAAAGGTAAACAGTCAATTAGCACTACAAAAATATATTCACATTGAGACCGAAATTTAGAAACCGAAAATTTCCGTTCTTAAACTAAAGACTGATAAATAACCAAAAAATTCGGTTTTTAACTTCAAAATTAGAAACTGAAATGCAGTCACCAATCAGTTTTTATAACATTTGTTATTGGTAGTAACTTAATGTCAGTCATTAATCCGGTATCAAAACCAATTTTGCACAAGAAGATATTTAACCATCGAGATTCTTTTATTTCTTTCAATCTAACGGTCACGGTCGGTAATCCTAGTGATATAATAGTGTTGATTAAAATAAATTAAGAATTAACCTCGAATCTTAATAAATAACCATTACTTTACCCACTAATTCATCCACTCACACACTAACTTCCATATTCTTCTTCGTGTCCACTATCCTTGCAATTAAATTAGCAAGCTCTTTTCCTTCTTCTCCCCATCATAAATCAATTCCTATTTCTGCAGGATCCACTTCTACCGACCTCCAGAAACCAAGAAAACCAAACTCACCCTTCTAATTTTAATCCATTGCCACCATCAACCCAACCCAAAACCGCTTGATGCCCGTCTATGGCAACAAAGCATCCTTACGTTTGCAACAATCTTTTTCAACCCGACCACGAAACTGTCACAAACCTACACAATCTTGCGTCAAAGTCAGAGCCCATTATTTCACAACAACTCAACCACAATCATGTCGCTTACCTAAATCCATCCTCATAACCACAAGCAGGCTACAATTGAAGAACATAATCGCCATTTTTCCTTCCCTATTGTAGCTACACAACTTAAGTCAGAGCCAGATCTAATTTAAGGCAGTGAGGGGTCCGATGGAAAAGGGCTAAGAAAAGAGGCTGCTGACTGTGAAGATTCTAGGAAAACCAATGAACTTTTAGATGAATTTAAGAAGATAAGTAGAATCCGTGTTACGAGAAGGACTACTATTTTTAGGATTGGAAGTAGCATCATTGAAGCATGCATGTTATAATGTAATGTATTTTTGCTTTAAATGCAATGTATCAACAAGAAGTATGTTATCTAGTCGCATTGAATTCAGTTGTACCTTGATCTGTACGCCATCATGAAAACTTTATAATGTCTTTGTGCACATTACTTGTTACTGATGTATTTTATTCATGTTTGTTACAGAATTTAGAGAGTTGAATGTAAACTGAAATTGACAAGTGATTACCTTTAACATGCGCTTGAGTTGAACCTATAGTAAATTTAAGTAACGGTTTTCTTTTCTTTCTTTTAAATGTGCAGAATTTTCGACTGACCAAAGAACAATTTTCAGTCTTAAGAATTCAGTTTCAATAAATACTTAAGATCGACTTATACTCTTAATCTTTTAAGACCGAAATTTCTGTTACAAACCAAATTTAGGACTTGCAATTTAAAGACTGAATTTTCAGTCTTTGATCTGTCTTTAAAATTTAGGTAGAGACTGAATCGCTAAATAAAAAACTGAATTTATCACTCTTTAATTTAATATTTTTTTGTAGTGTGGTACTTTTTTTTCCTATTCAACCATCATTTCTGTATGATGCATTATATGATATTATACCCAAAATTACAACCATTTATATAGTTTAAAATTTATATATTTTTCACTTATATTGAGCACTTGTACTTCACATATTACTCTTTATCCTAACTCAATTGAAAAGGAAAACAGTCAAATGGTACTTTTTTTTTCCTGTTCTTCCATCATTTCTGTATGATGCACTATATGATATATAACAACCCGGAAAATCAGAAACAATTTAAAAAATTTATTGTGACAATTTTAATGAATTTTGAATATTTAAAATGATTTGTCTTAAATAATAACGACTAGAAATTTATTTCAAATAGAACTAGAATGTATATATTTATTTAGATCAAAGTTAGAATATAAATAATTATTTTAATTATAAAAGGAACTGGAAATGGCGCGGTAGTTTGAAAATTCGATTTCAAATTTCAAATGAATGTATAGGATTCAACATAAACCAGATTTTTGTGAAACAAAAAATATTTGAATCTATTTGAAAATATCTTCCCAAAGAATCTGAAAAATCAAAATTTCATAGCGTGAATAAAAAGTTATGCCCAGTTGAAAATTCAGAATACTCGCTATGGAAATAAAGGCCTTGAAAATAGCCATTTTGCAAATGACCTCCGTTTTCGACGAAACCACTTTTGTTGGATCCGGGATGTCAAATTATTGCTAGATTCCAATTTTCATAATTTTTGGAATCAATATATAAGCATGGCGCATTTAAACGTGTTTTAACAATTTCAGTCAATTTAGATCCACCAGAAATTGGCCATTTTTCAAACGGTCTTCAAATTTGACAAAATCAGTTTTCTTGGGACCTTATCATCCCAACATAGCCAGATTTATTTTCCTGGAATTTTTAGAGTCGGTATGTGGCCCCGGTAAATTAAAATGTATGTTCAAATATAATATAAATGGATTTATATTTTAATTCATATGAAAACTAATCGAAACAGTCGAATTGGCTTACGGCACATATCCTATTGTGTTTGAAATGAGGGTATTTAGCTAGGGGCGACAGTCGTTGGGTCTCGTTTGGAGTTCATAAGAAAAGTCAACTTTTTGAGAATTAAATAAAATAAATATTAATATAACTTCTTTTCCCTTAAACCCCCTCCCTTCTCCCTCTTCAGTTTCAAACTGAACGAAAAAACGATGAACCCTAGCCCGTCGCACTTCAGCCGCCGATGTTCCAGGCGTTGTGCCCTCCCCTCCACTCCCCTCCCCTGGCCAATGCCACCCTTCGCTGCACCCCCACATCGGTCAACCACCCCCTCCCTCCTCTGCTCGACCTCTTTCCTCTAAATCCCCAAACCGAACAGAAGTCACCTAAAGCCGTTGTAACAACCCGTATTTTCAATAACCTGTAATGATGTAAATCGAGGCAGAATTTAATTCTAAAATCTGAATCAAGGGAAACAGGCTATGCCATTGCGTTCGTCTCGGAAAAATACGCGAAATAGGGTCCGAGTTTTCGAAAATCGGAGTCCGTATGACCCGATTAAGGCCCAACGAAGTTTTCAGAAAATTTCAAAGTAAAAACAGATTTCAAATTCAAGTTTGAAATTGAAAATTAGGGTCATATTGGGCCAGGCGGGAAAATTCCCGCCAGAGCACCCAAGTCGACAGCCCTGTCGACTTGGGAGTCGACTTGGTTGGACCCAAGTCGACAGCCCTGTCGACTTGGCTGTCGACTTGGTCCAGCCGGGCTGTTTAGCCTGGTGCACCATTTAGAGATTGTGTTGAGCTTGGGGGCCAGATTCGGTTTTGAGGGCTGAGATTGGAACTAGGGTTTAATCCTATGGCCTAAAACACTTGCCTAATTTATAAATAAGACCCTAAGCTAGCCCTAAATCATCATTAATCAATCCTACAACTAAACTATGGCAAAATCAATCCTCTCATGGCCTCCACTCTCTTCATAAAATTCCTAAATAAATTTTTAAGAGATTTTCCATGCATACAAGTATTTTCAAGCTTGTATGAGCATCATTAGCTTGCATTCAAGTCAAGTTTCTATATTTGCATCATAAAGAAAGAGTTTTGATCATTTTGGCTCAAGGGTTTTGCTTGCATTTTGGGTTTATTTGATTTCATAAGGGCTTTGGCATTGTAAGCCCTATTCTACTTTCATACTTAAACTCTAAAGTTAAATGTATGATATGCAAGTTTGCCATGATATGCAAGTTTACTATGATGTGTTATGCAAGTTCATCAAGTTATGTTATGCAAGCTCATCAAGTTATGTTATGCAAGTTCATCAAGTTATGTTATGCAAGTTCATCAAGTTATGTTATGCAAGTTTGATATGCAAGTTTGTCATATGATATGCAAGTTATGTTATGCAAGTTTGGGTTGATCATTTGGTTCATGTTATCATGTTATGCAAGCTTATCTTGAGTATATGAACATAAAGCTCCAAGCTTTATGCTAAAGGTTGCATTTTGGCAACATGTAAGTTATCATATCTCTTATGATAACTTGCATGTGAGGCTAAATGCGAACTTATGGCCATGTCTACATGTCATTTAGCACCATGTATCACCAATATGCCAAGTTTGGTTTTATGCATGCTTTTGAGGCCTAAAAATGTAATATGCAAGTATATGAACATATGTACATTTCTTATGCCACCATGTTGAACTTGTGGCTTCAACACCTTTATGTCACGATTATGCCAAGTTCCCTCTTTCTATCCTTTATGCGCTATTGCGATATGTAAGCGATGGGATTGCGTTTGGGGTTGGGTAAACTTAAAAGACATAAAAACATAAGCTTGGGAATTTACCTATTAAGTTAGGTCTACCCATTGGGAATTTACCTATTAAGTTAGGTCTACCCAATTGCTTGAAAACTTGTAGTATGTTTTGGAAACATGATGGACATGACACTTAGAAAATATAAGTGTGACCAACTCGAGGTTGGGGTTGAGTTTGTAGCGTAAACCTACCCGGAACCGACCGGCTTAACTAGTTGCTACAAACAATAGGACCCAATGTGAGAAGTTGGTCATGTTGTACCTTGAACCCGAGGTTAGACCAAGTTGTGGTGTAAAGCTACCCGGAACCGACCGGCTTAACTAGAAACCGCAACAAAGTCTAATGTGAGAGGTTAAGGCGCATTAAATTAATTAATGCCTCATGATTAGGGTTAAGTCATGGACCGCTTGAATACTTAACCAATTAAACACGATGGGTTGGTAGGGTTAAGTCATGAACCTTGGGTACACTTAACCAACTTGGTACTTGAATGGGTTGGGTTAACCACGTTTAACCCATTAAGGAAACCCTAGTTACGTGGTCCTTTGCACCAGTAACCCTCTTAGTTGTATCATGATACCCTAGGGACTAGGCTAGGGAGGGGCACGATTACTGGATGCCATGTAAGCGACCAAAACGACGGCTGAGTAGGTGCGCCGGTGTAGGTTCAGGCGGGCCATGGTCGTGCACATGGTTCGAAGTTGAAAAAGCAGGCACGGGCACCAGTAGGTTTAGACTGTGCGTGCATTGATTTGTGTCAGTGGTTGACACCCTAGGACTTGATACACCCTAGGGTGGACCTAGCACAGTTTAGCTACACTTCGTAGTTGGGCCGTATGACACCGACACTTGACGAGTTAGGCTTATAGGGAGCCGATCGACTAGACCGTGCTAGTTGGACCTTGGTTTAGGTCATTCATGATGTTTGGGCCAAACTTGGGCCTGGGGATCACTTCTTGTTTACACTTTGGACCTCGTATTGGGGTCACTACATGTTATTGGGCCAAAGCTTGGGCCAAGGGATCAATACTTGTTTATTCAAGTCATGTTAGTTTGCTAGTACACCTGTGGTGCAAAAACCTTAAACCTGGTTATGCGATGACACCTTTATCTACCTTGTTAGTTAATCATCATGCTAGTATGATTGTTATCCTTATGTTCATCCCTGCTGCTCATGCCAGTTAACTTTACCAGTTTACATTGATTGTAGTAGGGCTTACTCGGTCTTTTTGACTGACCTGTTTTCTTTCGCCTCTTTTCTTCCGTTTCCCCCCCCCCCCCCCCCCCCCCCCAGGTTCTCAGGGTGGGAACGTTGGAGCTTAGCTTGGATTCCTGATCGCTTTTGCTTGTGGGATTTTAGCTCATGTACGGTCTTGACATGAAGCTAGCTATGGTTATCACTTATTTTGGGGATAGTACTTATGTATTTCAGTTTTTCAGTTGATGTTGTTTTTATCTAGACTTGTTTATTTGGAAAGCTATGTTGTACCAGACTTGTTTTGAAATAGTATGGAATCTTCCGCTGTTTTATCTATTTTATTTACTCTGTTTACATATATACATATGTTCTTGTTCTGCCTTGATATATCACTATGCATGTTTACCTGATTCAAACGCCCCTCCAAAGTCAGAGTGCTTGCAAGAGTCACCCTGGCGGAGGTGGGGTGTTACATTTGGTATCAGAGCCAGGTTTATGAGAAGGAACAAAAAGTTTTTTAAGAAAACTTTTGGAAAACTATTTTCAAAACCAAGTATAAAGTATTTTCCAAAGAAAAGTCTAGTTTATTTTAAAGGCTATTCCCCAAAAAGCCATTAGCAAAATTCCTTCGTTTTTCTCCATTCTGAATCTCTCTTTTTCTTCATTTTCAGTATGGCCGATAACTTTGCTATTCCGGAGGGAGTGCACGTACCTGTTTGGTATAGGAGGCTAGGGCGACCGAAGCCGGCCCCGCAGATGTTCCTCCTCCTCCTCCTCCAGTAGTTAATGTTCCTCCTCCTCCTCCTCCAGTAGTTAATGTTCCTCCTCCTCCTGTCGCTGAGGTTCCTCTTCCTCCTCCCCCTCAGCATCCTTAAGCTGACTTCGCAAAGACTTGAAAGGATTTCAAAGCAATGGGTGGCAAGAACTTTCAAGGCACTAAGACTTTTGTAGAAGCCAGAAATTGGTTGAAAGAGACCGAGGATTTATTTTCCATCTTTGGGTTAGACGATCAGAGGAAGATCTTGTTGGCGGTTTGGCTTATGAAGGATGAAGCCGCTTATTGGTGGGAAGTCACCAATGGTACTAGGCCTGTTGAGACTTGGGCCGATTTCAGGGCAAGGTTCGTGCTTAAGTTTCTATCTTCTGCTGAGGAGAATCTGCAAATGGAGAGGTTCATAACTTTGAAACAAGGAGATATGTCTGTCAAAGAGTATGTGAACAAGTTCAATCAGTTAGCTCGTTTTGGCTTGGATATGGTGAATACTCCTCATAAGAAGGCTCTTCGTTTTGCTAGAGGATTGAATGAGCCGTTGCAGGGACTGGCTATGTCACATATTCCCCATGGGGCCACGTTTGAGAGCTTGGTTGATATGGCGTTACTTCAGGGAGATGTCAAGAAAAATGATACTCAAGCCAAGAAGACTGATTCCCAGGGAAAAGGAAATCAGGGTAATCCAAGTGGTCAGAGCAGTCAAGGCAATCAGAACAACAAGAACAACAAGGGCAACAAGAACAAGGCAAAGGAAACAAGAAAGTGCAACTTCTGTGGGATTGTTGGGCACCTAGTCAAGGACTGTAGGAAGAAGAGAAGGAAATTGGGTGCGTGCTTTCACTGTGGAGAGACGGGACATTTTAACAAGGATTGCCCTAGGAAGCAAGGGCAAGGCCAGGGTCAGACTCAGCGTGCTGGACCTTCGGGAGGGCAAGTTCATGCTCTCAATGCCGCTCCAGTTCCCGATCGAGGTAGTATTTCTGTTGAGAGCCTTGTATATATTTCTGATTTTCTAGTTCTTACCTTGTTTGATTCTGGTGCATCGCATAGCTTTATCCCATCTGATCTAGTTGAAAGTTTGCACCTAAGTACTAGTCTAGTTAATGATCCCGTGTGTGTTTCAAATCCAATTGGGGGTTCCGCCCATTTGTCTATTATCTACGTGGATTTGAAAATCTCTATCTTTGGTGTAGAGTTCTCATGTGATGCTTATATTCTCGGTTTCATGGGGTATGGGTTGATTTTTGGGTATGGATGGGTTGTCCAGTTTTGGAGCCATTCTTGATTTTTGAGCATAGGGTTGAGAGGCTCGATACTCGCCTCAGTAATACCCTAAAAATTTCTAGTAACCCTATGAGTCCCGTCATGTTGTGTTATCTTGAATCCCTCAACTCGTCTATCGATAGTTTGCAATCAGTGAGGGTGGTCCGGGAATATCCTGATATCTTGGGTGAAGAGAAGGGGGGTTACCCCTAAACGAGAGATAGATTTCCGCATTTATCTGGTTGATAATGCCAAGATAGTTTCGTGGCCGGTTAGGCACATGGCCCCGCAAGATGAGAGTTAAGAAAGCAAGTCAAGGAGTTGCTTGAGAAGAACTTCATTAGACGAAGTATATCTGAATGGGGAGCGCCTGTAGTATTTACTACCAAGGCAGATGGTTCTCTTCGACTTTGTGTCGATTATCGTAAGTTAAACAAAGAGAATAGACAACCATTGCCAAGGATCGATGATTTGTTCGATCAGCTTGTAGGAACATCTGTTTTCTCTTGATCTTGCTACTGGATTCCATCAGCTCAGAGTAGCTGAAGATAGTATAGACAAGACTGCGTTCAGAACTCAAGATGTATTCTTAGAATGGCTGGTCATGCCATTCAGTTTGACTAATGCACCCGCCTACTTCGTGGACTTGATGAGTAGGGTGTCTAGGGAGTTCCTGAACGAGTTTGTGGTAGTCTTCGTAGATGATATTCTGATCTTCTCAAAGGATGAGGAAGAGCACGCAAGACATCTCAAGGAGGTGATGGATATGCTTAGAGCGCATCAGTTAAAAGCCAAGTCCACCAAATGTCATTTTGGAGAAAAAGGAGTTAGATTTCTTGGGCACATAGTTTCTAAGCAAGGCTTAGCGGTGGATCCCGCTAAGGTAGTTGCAGTTCAGGATTGGAAGACTCCAAGGAATGCAACTGAAGTAAGAAGTTCTCTCAGTTTTAGTTAGTTAGTAAGCGTCCCTTGAGCTTAGACCTACCCTTCTGGATCAAGTAGGGACTTCACAGAAGGAAGACCCGCAGTTAGTCGAGATCATGGACAAGTTGATTCGAGGCGAGATGGTAAGTCACCTCGCTATAGATGACAAGGGATGGCTAAGACACGATGAGAGAAAGAAGGTTCTTGAAGATGCACATCACCCGAGGAGGTGGCCGAGATTTTCCCAAGGTGCATGTTGTGCCAACAGGTTAAAGGCCGAGTCATAGAAGCCCGGTGGGCCATTATATCCGTTGGAGGTCCCCGCAATGGAAGAGGGAAAAGCATCACGAAGGATTTCGTGGATGGACTGCCTAGGTCAAGGGAAGAGAATACGAGCATGTGGGTCATAGTAGGTAGACCCACGAAGAGCGCTCATTTCACTCCGGTAAAGAGCGAAAGGACTGCATCATAGCTAGCAACAGTTTACTTTCAAGAAATAAAGCAGTTGCACGAGGTTCACTAAAGTATAGTTAGTAACCATGACTTAATCTTCACTAGCCAGTTTTGGGATAGTCTACGAGAAGTCATGGGCAAGCAACTGAATCTAAGCACGACCTATCATTCGCAGGCGGATGGTTCATTGGCAACGTGGATTGGTATTTTCGAGAAAAGTTCTGCTGCGTGGAATACTTTATGGTAAGTAAACGAGATCCAGGATTCACTAGTGAATTTTGGAGAGCTTGCATGAAATCATGAGGTCATGGTTATGCTTAAGCCAAGAATGATAGTAGAGTAAGTGAAAGAGGAAGACGAGAGGCGACAATGAAATGGGTTCCAACTCATATTTGGAAATAAGAGTTAAGAAGCTAAGAAATCATGAGGTAAAACACGGTCAAAGCACCGTGGAGTTAAGCTCAAGGAAACATGACTTAGAAGATTGAAGGCTAGATACGCGCATCATATCTCTTTCTAAGAGTATATCCTTGATCCTTGTTTTCCTGCGGAACTTACTCGCATGTTATCTTTTTATGTATATCCTCTCGGTCCCATTTTCGGTCCTATTTCTGTCGGGAGGTATGACTTATTGGCCAGTAATACATGTTAGGGTTTGAAGGGGGTCCGTTAGGTTGACTAAACCTTTTGGGATTTTATAGAATATGGGTTGGGTTAGGAAGGGATTTCTTGTAATCCAAAAGTGGAGTATATCCTGCTTATCTTCCCGATCTCTTTGTAGCATAACTTTTGCTATCCATGTTTGTCTTGATTATCTAGTTTATCATGTTAATCTTGTCATGAGAACCTTAGGTAGAAACCCTTTGGATGAAACATGTATTTGAAACATGTTATGCTTGATGGTTGCAAGTGTTTGCAAGTGGTTACTCGTGGATGCATTATACACGTTAGGCACTAGATCGGCTCACACACTCCTCATATTGCATATGCATGAGTGTTTATGCTTATTCATGGATGAAAATTTTTGTGTTATCACATGGATGTTGCATATGGATATATGTTATGTGCACACATATAGATGTTATACATTATGTTAGGAATTGCATACATATGGATTCATTTCACTAACATAATTTGCATTGATGATATTTGCATTAGATAAGGACATATACACACACCTTTGCATATGTTCATACAACATTTAGAATCTTGTAAGGACAATGATTGCTCGTGGATGATGTTTTGAGTAGATGGATGTTGGATGGTAGGATACGTTCTTCCTAACTTGAAGATTTCGGGGACGAAATCCTTTAAGGAGGGGAGAATGTAACAACCCGTATTTTCAATAACCTGTAATGATGTAAATCGAGGCAGAATTTAATTCTAACATCTGAATCAAGGGAAACGGGCTATGCCATTGCGTTCGTCTCGGAAAAATACGCGAAATAGAGTCCGAGTTTTCGAAAATCGGAGTCCGTATGACCCGATTAAGGCCCAACTAAGTTTTCAGAAAATTTCAAAGTAAAAACAGATTTCAAATTCAAGTTTGAAATTGAAAATTAGGGTCATATTTGGCCAGGCGGGAAAATTCCCGCCAGAGCACCCAAGTCGACAGCCCTGTCGACTTGGGAGTCGACTTGGTTGGACCCAAGTCGACAGCCCTGTCGACTTGGCTGTCGACTTGGTCCAGCCGGGCTGTTTAGCCTGGTGCACCATTTAGAGATTGTGTTGAGCTTGGGGGCCATATTCGGTTTTGAGGGCTGAGATTGGAACTAGGGTTTAATCCCATGGCCTAAAACACTTGCCTAATCTATAAATAAGACCCTAAGCTAGCCCTAAATTATCATTAATCAATCCTACAACTAAACTATGGCAAAATCAATCCTCTCATGGCCTCCACTCTCTTCATAAAATTCCTAAATAAATTTTTAAGAGATTTTCCATGCATACAAGTATTTTCAAGCTTGTATGAGCATCATTAGCTTGCATTCATGTCAAGTTTCTATATTTGCATCATAAAGAAAGAGTTTTGATCATTTTGGCTCAAGGGTTTTGCTTGCATTTTGGGTTTATTTGATTTCATAAGGGCTTTGGCATTGTAAGCCCTATTCTACTTTCATACTTAAACTCTAAAGTTAAATGTATGATATGCAAGTTTGCCATGATATGCAAGTTTACTATGATGTGTTATGCAAGTTCATCAAGTTATGTTATGCAAGCTCATCAAGTTATGTTATGCAAGTTCATCAAGTTATGTTATGCAAGTTCATCAAGTTATGTTATGCAAGTTTGATATGCAAGTTTGTCATATGATATGCAAGTTATGTTATGCAAGTTTGGGTTGATCATTTGGTTCATGTTATCATGTTATGCAAGCTTATCTTGAGTATATGAACATAAAGCTCCAAGCTTTATGTTAAAGGTTGCATTTTGGCAACATGTAAGTTATCATATCTCTTATGATAACTTGCATGTGAGGCTAAATGCGAACTTATGGCCATGTCTACATGTCATTTAGCACCATGTATCACCAATATGCCAAGTTTGGTTTTATGCATGCTTTTGAGGCCTAAAAATGTAATATGCAAGTATATGAACATATGTACATTTCTTATGCCACCATGTTGAACTTGTGGCTTCAACACCTTTATGTCACGATTATGCCAAGTTCCCTCTTTCTATCCTTTATGCGCTATTGCGATATGTAAGCGATGGGATTGCGTTTGGGGTTGGGTAAACTTAAAAGACATAAAAACATAAGCTTGGGAATTTACCTATTAAGTTAGGTCTACCCATCGGGAATTTACCTATTAAGTTAGGTCTACCCAATTGCTTGAAAACTTGTAATGTGTTTTGGAAACATGATGGACATGACACTTAGAAAATATAAGTGTGACCAACTCGAGGTTGGGGTTGAGTTTGTAGCGTAAACCTACCCGGAACCGACCGGCTTAACTAGTTGCTACAAACAATAGGACCCAATGTGAGAAGTTGGTCATGTTGTACCTTGAACCCGAGGTTAGACCAAGTTGTGGTGTAAAGCTACCCGGAACCGACCGGCTTAACTAGTAACCGCAACAAAGTATAATGTGAGAGGTTAAGGCGCATTAAATTAATTA
The DNA here is from genome assembly GCA_030737875.1 of Allium sativum. NCBI lineage: Eukaryota > Viridiplantae > Streptophyta > Magnoliopsida > Asparagales > Amaryllidaceae > Allium > Allium sativum. The sequence continues at coordinate 45,789,826 of CM060913.1, forward strand.
ATGCCTCATGATTAGGGTTAAGTCATGAACCGCTTGAATACTTAACCAATTAAACACGATGGGTTGGTAGGGTTAAGTCATGAACCTTGGGTACACTTAACCAACTTGGTACTTGAATGGGTTGGGTTAACCACGTTTAACCCATTAAGGAAACCCTAGTTACGTGGTCCTTTGCACCAGTAACCCTCTTAGTTGTATCATGATACCCTAGGGACTAGGCTAGGGAGGGGCACGATTACTGGATGCCATGTAAGCGACCAAAACGACGGCTGAGTAGGTGCGCCGGTGTAGGTTCAGGCGGGCCATGGTCGTGCACATGGTCCGAAGTTGAAAAAACAGGCACGGGCACCAGTAGGTTTAGACTGTGCATGCATTGATTTGTGTCAGTGGTTGACACCCTAGGACTTGATACACCCTAGGGTGGACCTAGCACAGTTTAGCTACACTTCGTAGTTGGGCTGTATGACACCGACACTTGACGAGTTAGGCTTATAGGGAGCCGATCGACTAGACCGTGCTAGTTGGACCTTGGTTTAGGTCATTCATGATGTTTGGGCCAAACTTGGGCCTGGGGATCACTTCTTGTTTACACTTTGGACCTCGTATTGGGGTCACTACATGTTATTGGGCCAAAGCTTGGGCCAAGGGATCAATACTTGTTTATTCAAGTCATGTTAGTTTGCTAGTACACCTGTGGTGCAAAAACCTTAAACCTGGTTATGCGATGACACCTTTATCTACCTTGTTAGTTAATCATCATGCTAGTATGATTGTTATCCTTATGTTCATCCCTGCTGCTCATGCCAGTTAACTTTACCAGTTTACATTGATTGTAGTAGGGCTTACTCAGTCTTTTTGACTGACCTGTTTTCTTTCGCCTCTTTTCTTCCGTTCCCCCCCCCCCCAGGTTCTTAAGGTGGGAACGTTGGAGCTTAGCTTGGATTCCTGATCGCTTGCTTGTGGGATTTTAGCTCATGTACGGTCTTGACATGAAGCTAGCTATGGTTATCACTTATTTTGGGGATAGTACTTATGTATTTCAGTTTTTCAGTTGATGTTGTTTTTATCTAGACTTGTTTATTTGGAAAGCTATGTTGTACCAGACTTGTTTTGAAATAGTATGGAATCTTCCGCTGTTTTATCTATGTTATTTACTCTGTTTACATATATACATATGTTCTTGTTCTGCCTTGATATATCACTATGCATGTTTACCTGATTCAAACGCCCCTCCAAAGTCAGAGTGCTTGCAAGAGTCACCCTGGCGGAGGTGGGGTGTTACAGCCGCCGCCACCACCTACCCTCCAACACCCGGCGCCACCTCCCCGGGTCCTCCACCACTGACCAGTGGGCCCTTCATCGATTAAAGATTCGATTTTTTTACCGTGAAAGGTGAGTTTTTAAATTTCAGATATATATATATATAAAGCATTGTTTTAAAGGTTGTATTTATATACGAACACCAATTGTTTAAATTGTATGAATTTATAATTTCTAATGTATATAAAGCTACAATTTTATGAAAACAAAGTTATAATCACAACAAGAAATACTGCATATAGCGATGGCAGTTTCCGCTTCTAATCCGTCGCTAAATTGGCCTTAGCGATGGATTTCCTGCATAACTTAGTGGTCGGTAAAAACCATGACGGTAATTGTGTCAGATTTTAGCGACAGAATATAGCATGAGTTTTCCGATAATTTTCCGTCATTTTACTATTTATTTAATAAAAATATAATTTTATTTAATAATTTTATTTTAATTTATTTGCCGACAACTTACCGACGGATAATTAATTTATAATAAATTATAATTTACAAAAGGTGTTGGTAAACCCTTACTAATTACCAAGGGATTAGCAACGGAAATTAAATTGGAGTAAACTTAACCTCACTTTTTTTTGTTGGTAATCTGTCGCTATTCCCCTTTTGATCTGCATATACACACACACACACACACACACACACACACACGTATATACATATACAACAAACATCATTCAACTGTGAACAATGAAATAAATAACATGTTAAAAAAACAAAGATAAATTAGCCAACAATATTAATTTAGAACTAAAAAGAACATTCATATTCACATACCAAAAAAACCACAACATCCATAATCCTTTATCAATCCATACACCAAGCTGAATTATGAACAACAAAACTATTTAGTTGGTGCTAACATGATCCTAAATACAAACACATATCATCCATAACCATACTAAAAACCACAAAATGCCATATTTACACCAAAATAAGTCTAATTAACATACCCAACCAGCTTACGAAGATGATTACAATGACGAAGTCGAAAGCAAATGCGAACGCGAAACTGTAACATTCAAGCTGATGTACATGCAACGCTACAGCTACAAATTCTGAAAAGTCAACCTCTCCATCTGTGTTTGCGTCAATCTGTTCAATATATGTGAAAGATTGATCAAAACTCCAGTTAAAATCCTAGAAAAGCACTACTAAGCATAAGCATAAATGTAATCAGAATGAAACATATGTATCAAGCAATCACAAATGAACTGAGCTCAGTTGCAAATGCAACTGGGCACCTTGTCCAATTCAGTTGCATTAGCAACTGAACTACCCAATTTAATTGAAAATGCAACTAGGCATTGTTCTGCTCAGTTGAATTTGCAAAGGAACTGAGCATTGCCTCGACTGCTACAACTGGGCACCCAGCTCAGTTGCATGTGCAACTGGACTCTGCTCAGTTTAGTTGCAAATGAAACTAGACACTGCTTAGTTGTATTTGTAACTAAACCGATTAGTCAAGTTGCAGTTACAAGTAGGCACTGCATATTCTTCTTGAAAAACTCAATAAAAAAAGGAAGGTATAAACGTAGTAGACATGCTTACCTTAACTTGAAAGGTTGTTCCTTTTCACCATCATCATCAAATCATTCTCTTCCACTGCCATTTACACAATTAGCATATACAAATCAATATGTGAAATTGTAAATTGCATAAGTTATAAAGCCGAAATAAGATTTAAAAACTAATGATAGATGGAAGGGCCAGATAAGCATAAATTTCATCATACTATTTTACAGTTTTGCATCTGTTTTACAGCGATGCCCAATAGAAAGAATTCACCATGATTTTCGATCAGAGAAAATTAAGTTTTTAGCTTAAATCCGAACTTGATACATGTAAAAAATAATTGAATACCTATTCTAAGATGGCAATAACATGATAAGTGAAACTTTCAATGAAATAAGCAGAACTGCAATCTTAAATCATTTACTAAATTGAAATGATTACAATTGTAAATGTTAGCTTTTTATTAACAAACTGAAATTCTGTTAGCTTGCATAAACTTTAATGACTTGCAACACTAAGGAAAGATATGAGACATGAACATAGTTGGAGATGATAATAATCCTTTTCAGAAGTTTTTATTTCATTAGTTGAGGATAAAACAAATTTATTCAACATGTTTTAGGATAATAGCATCATCAAAACGAAGATTTATAATAAACCTGCCTCATAACATGCAATAACATGCGAATGGAAGCTTCTGAAAAATGTTGATATTAAATTTAATCCACATAATTGTGGTTGAGAAGAGTCAAAAGAAAAATAAATGCAGTGAAGGAACCTGAATTTGACATTTTGCATATTCTTTTCCCTTGCAATACAATGTATGGGTATATTACAAACTGTAGTTGTGAATCTACACAGTAATATCGACAAGTAGGGAATAAAAAAATTGGAATGCCCAAGTGAATTTATTCTACAATTTACCATATATGGCTTTGAACAGTTAGGGAATAAAACAATCGTAATAACCAAGTAAATTTAAACTGTAGTTTACGTTGATATCAAAATAGAGTATCACCAGCAGCATTTTATTGGCAATAAGAGATCTTCTCCTGTAACTATTTTCCCAATGTGTCATCAGCAAGAAATAAAGGTGCAGACCATCAATATGAAAACATCAAGCAAGAAATAAATGTGCAGTCAAGAGAAAGGGATAAGTACACAAAGTGAAAATATGTTTTTCAACGTAAAAGAGAGGAAGTGCATCTATGGGAAGACCGAAATTCAAATACATCAAAAGAATGGTTTCACTCACGAAGGAACCCCACCATTTTTATAAAAAAAAATCATTAAAAATGACAGGAAAGGAGACACATGCAATAATATTTAAATTAAAATTAACAACATAGTGCAATACCAAACAGAACAATAAGCTAAAACAGATCCAATAATAATTATCACCTACAATTAATATTAACATCATAGTGCAATACCAAATAGAATATTAAGGTTAAACAAACATGTATTTTCATACATGTTTGCTTGTTTATACCAAACATGTATTTTTATACATGTTCGTTTGTTTATACCAATCAGAAGATAATGTTTATCAAAGCTTTTGAAGCTCAAACATAAAATTCAGTACTGCAATTCAGTTTTGTATGTGAATTACGTACTCAGCAGTATGTGCAAGACGGAAAACAGAGAAAATTCTAAGGGAATATGTGTTATTCAAAATAACATAAGTCTGTTACTAAACTAATATGGGAAAGAAAGAAAAAATAAATTATATCATAACAGATGGCCTAATCAAAGTCGTGGACTGAAATGAACGTTAAAAAGTCAAGTTCTGGTAAGATGATCAGAAAAAAAGAAAAAATAATAACCACATAAATAAATAAAACTGACTTCATGCAACTTGTAGTCTAGTCCCTCCATTTTACTTTCTCCCATAACTTGTTCTCTCTCTTGATTCAAGTCTCTATCCAGTTGAGCATGAATCTCTTCTCTAAATTTTGCAATGATTTCCAAATTGTTCAAAAAGGTACACTGTAACATAAAGAAAACGTATTTTAGTTACTAGTACAATATTTCTTCCCTAAGCTGGTGACCAACTAAACATTAAAATAAAACATAGAACCGAGGAGCAAATATTCATCTGAGACAACCAAATCTAAAATGCTGAAATATCATTGAAAGTGACACATGATTTTTCTGTTGAAGTGGTTTTTTAACGTAGAGACGGGAGAATAAAGTTTTTTTAATAGAAGATGCATAAGATCTGGGTAGCATACATGAATTACTATGAGAAGATATCTTTTTCTTAATTTGTCTCAAGGAAGAAAAGAAAAGTTAACTAAGTAATATATTTTATCAATTATTCTCTTTATTGTTGTGTATCTATAATTAAATACTAATCAATTTTTCAAAGAATATAAATATGTTTCTGATATATGTTGAATGGTTTTCTATTTCTTCATACATGCCTCAATTTATAGAATAAGTTTTGAGGAAGTAATATAATAATTCATTTTCAAAACCCCTTTAATTAGTATATATTTCTTAATATACTTGAGAAATCTGATCGAATTGAGTAGTTTCTTTAATAAAATTCAAGGATATTGTGTATCATATTTAAGAAAGGCATTTCATATTATATTAACAATATAGGTACAATACAGAAAGAAGTATGAAAATTTTGAGGATAACCAGTTCTAGTTTTCTTTATAATATTCAATTTATATAGTTTCAATTAGGTAAATGAAGCAACCGTCACTGGCAACAAAAATATTCATGCAAAAAAATCAAAAATATTAAAGAAGAAATGAAAGAAACGGAAAACATTAAAGTACCAATGCTATAATTATATATAAGTGACATATTAAAGAAGAAATGAAAGAAACGGACAACATGTGAATTTACGCTGAAATAATTTGCCATTGTAAGCAACTTTCCTTGTAGTGTCATGATTCAATTACACCCTTCTACATCGATGTACATATGCGAAGGAAATTCTACCTCGGTTCATATAAAGAGAAAATTGGGCTTATTAAAGTTGAGCTAAAATTGAGTGTCAAAAAACTATAGCATTTGCATTAGTAACGGCTGATTGCACTGTAAAATAATATATGTGCATAGCTTTTGAAAGCTAATTAAAAATAAATTTGTAAATCAACTATTTAAAAAGATTAATTTTTATCCAAGTCACATACAGAGGCATTGCTAATCAATCACAGTTCACAAGCACTGACAAAAGACACGAACTCAAAAGGTTTCTTTAGGCTAGATAGATGGTGTTGTTGCAAAAGAGGAAAAAAAAGAAACTAGACAGAAAAAAGCTTAGAATGCATAAATTTAGAATTTTCATCAAAAGCCAACACATTAGCCAACAATATCAGCTACAATGTAAGAAAAACATCTGCATTGTTTAAAATTTGAAATATCCAAAATCTTTCATGGAATCGATGAAGGCAACGAAGAATGAGACACATACCAGCATTTGTGTCCATTCACATGGCGGCGTCCAAAGCCCGTTTTTAGAATTCTCCTTCCATTGAAACTCAGCAATAGCTGTCGATTTAGCGTCAGCAGGCTGGAAATAGGAACCAATGGTGATCCCATTTAGAAACCTTTAATATCATTGGTTACCTCGTGGATCTCATTTAAGTTTCTGAGATAACTGACTCAAAACTCTTTTTCTTGATGATCAATCAACAATTGCTTCGTAACAAAATTAAATATCGGCATCGTTCAAATATAGAAATGGACAACCTAATCGAGTACAGAAATCAGACCGAAATAAGTTCTTACCTTGTCACTGAACTTCTGCAATTTATGAGGCGAAATCCACTTAGTCGAAGTTCGATTGTCGACTGGAGTTGAATCTTGATCGAAATCAGATCTGAGTCTCTTCCGAGAGGGAGAAGTATCGATGACCGCATTCTCCTGAGTTTCTTTCAAGGTTCTACCCCCGGTATTGTCTTTACCTCAAATTTACAACAGTGATGCTCTCCTTCGGATGGTTGTAAAATATATGTTTCGTTGCCATGGATTTTAGATGCTAGAAATTCATCCCTAAATTTACCTCATTTTAGGAGTTAGCGGTGTAGCCTAGGGTTAAGGAAATGGCTCAAGCGGGAAATGAAAATTATAGAATAGAGAACGCTAATAAGTAAAATTAGCCTGTTAACCCTTAAACTTTGTGTAAAGCGGTGAGGGATGAAAGAAAGAAGCAAAATAGATCTATTGAGACGAAAGAAGAGGTGGTAACTTAGGGTTAAGTGTAAATGATGAGCGAGAAACGAAAATAGGGGTAGGAAAGGAAAATCACATTATTAATTATATTAACTATTTAGCTTTGATTATTAAATTTTAATTATTAATCATTAATTATTTAATAGTATTAATTATTAATTCTTTAATATCAGTTATTAATTATATTCATTAATTATTTAATCTGTACGAAGAAATGAGTTCGATGAATTCAATTCGGGGTTCTCCGCTTGTAAAAAAAATCATGGCAATCCAAACTATTCTTATTTGATAACACGTACGAGCCCGTTTTGGGATTAGGAAGGTGTTCCAGTAAGCTAACCCTCGTTTCTTGGTTGTTGCTTGTTTGAGTTGTTCCTCGATTTAATTATTTAATCTAATTAATAAGCAGTAAATGTAATTGACTAATTATTAATGATTAACCATAAAAATTGTTAAATATATTTTTTATTGATTATAGATAAGAATTAATAATTATAAATATAAATTTTTATTGATTATAGATAAGAATTAATAATTATGAATTATTTATTAATAATCATTAATTATTATAAATTTCAAATAATATTTTATATAAGCAATGACTATAGGTTGTTTATTATAGAATGTAAATTATTCTTTATTATTACTTATAAATCATTAATTAGAATAAATTAATTATTCATTATTGAACATGTTAATGATTAAAAAAATAACACTAAAGATTATCTTAGAAAAATAATACAAACATCTCCTGCAAATCTGTTGGAATTCTGCTGTAAAATAGCTTCGATAAATATTTCTCGGTATTCTGCTTGGATTTGCAGCGGAAAATAGCGATAGAAATTTTTTGTTGGTAATTTGATGCAATTTGCAACGGCTTAGAGAGGCATGGCAGAAGACGATGGTAATAAATAAAAGAAAATAAAGTTAAAGAAACAAAAAGCTATCCCTTGTAGATCACATGGAAATTCGTCGCAAATTAGCAACGGAAATTTCCGCTTCTAATATTTGACGCTAAATCAGTGTTTTCTTGTAGTGAATTTTAGTTTATAAAAGATATGATTTTTAATTTATAAATTATATGATTTTTATATATATGGCGAAGAGATAAAGATGAGATTATTAAATTGATAAAGATGAGATTTTTAAATCGATAAAGATGAGATTTTTAAATCGATAAAGATTTGACTTTTATATTGAAAAAGATTTGATTTTTATATTGAAAAATATTTGATTTTTATATAGACCAAGATATAATTTTTAAATATATAAAATTAGGTTTCTCATATATATAGAAGTATTATAGAAATATGATTTTTATATAAGCAAAGCGTTATAAAAATATGATTTTTAGCATTATAAAAATATGGTTTTTATTATATGAATAATAGTATAAAAATGTGATTTTTTCTATAAGTTGTAGCGAAATAAAATTCGATTTATATATATATATATAACGAAATAAAAATGGGATTTTTGAATATATAAACATCATATTAAAAAATGTGATTTTTACTATGAACAGCGTGGAAAAAGTTTACGTCGGAATTTCGGACAAATCCAAATGGTTCAGAAATTCAGAATAGACTGAAGGAGTGGATCCCAAAGGTGAGAACCCCTCACTATGATTTTCTTTATACAGTTATTTATTTTATAACTGCATATATGAACTGCTCCCCGTCGTCCATAGACCATGGACGACTTGTTTGTTTGATTGTGTTGTGAAAATTGTTTATGATGTGAAATGGACTGTATAAAATATTCATGTGTTGAAATAAATTATTTATCGTTAAAAATATATTTTTTAACGTGTATATGAATAAATAAATAAATAAATAGTCATTTATAAATCGAATGATTTGTTTATGTACACCCATTTGACTGATATTGATTGGGACGATAAATTTTACACATTGTCCAACTGCACAAATAAAATTTGTGTTTGTTGATTGAAACCCTGCACGGGTGTTGGGATGATATTTGACGTACACTAATCCCAATTGTTTAGTGGTATGTCGATCGTTTGGTTGATAGACTATGTAAGCGTGAATTATTTATATTTAATGCTTATGCAGTTGTGTAGCACACTCTGGATGACAATTGATTGTTTATCATTGCTGTTATGTACATGTGTTGTATGAAATCCATATAAATCACATTATACGGTAATTGACTGTATCTGATTCCAGTTCAAAAAGAAGGAATATTTTAAAATAACGAATATTTTGAAATAATGAATATTTTAAAATAATATTCAGTAAAAGATCAGAACATGATTTTGATGTCCGATTTTGGATGGACGCGGGAAAATTTAAATATATGAAGCTGTGTGGATTAGCTAAGCGCCATTACAACGCGAACGATGTTTATATCGATTTCATTCATTTTATAATGAATATTGAAAAGGAAATGATTTCAAAATCAAATATTTTGAAAATATCATCAATTATACTATAATGATGTAGAATATTCAATTTTGGATTAAAATTGAAAAAGAAGTTGGAATCGATTTCAAAATGAATTTATAAAAATACATTTTGAACGAAATATACATAATATTATATATATATATATATATATATATATTAATGGCCTGAATAGAACGCGCCGCGCAGCGTCCGTTCGTGAATTTCGATCATTGATTCGAAATGAGATTACGGGAGATCTGACAGTCGAATTCTCCTGAAACCGGGACCGTTGGGTTCGTATCGAAAAGAGCTTTCTAATGAATATGAAAGATTTGAAGTCTAACTGTTGGATTTGGAATTACCTCCAAATAAAATTTGGAAAAGATCATTGTATGTGCAGTTCGATGACCATTTATGAAAACCGAATGTACGGGCCTTGATAAAATTATTAAAAATATTAATAATTTGTGTAAAATCATAATAAATGATTTGGAAAGAACTGGGATGAAAATTCCATATTTGAAAAGATAAAAATATATTTTTATCAAAATGAACTAGTTATGAACTAGAATTATAATCCAATATTTTAAAATAAATAAATTGGATTTGAAATGGTTTCAAAAATAACCGGAAATTTCCAATATATGAACTGGAATGGATCTGAATCGAAATTATCTTCGGAATATTTCGATATTGGATTCCGTGATTATACGGACATTGTGGAGGAATTTGGAAGATATATATATCGTTATTCCAATACGATATTTGTTGATTTCAGAATTTGATATTGAATATAAGCCGATATATTTTCTATTCAGAGCCTTGTATTTAACATCAAATGGGATTTTGGGTTTATTGTGAATGGTGTCTTTACTAACACTGTCCTTAAACCCAGTTGGGGAAAGATTAAATCTTTTTATTAAGATTTAATAAAGTTTACCTATTAATTAATATTTAATTGGAATTGAATTGAATTGAATTTTGGGTTTGTCGTGAATGGTATCTTTAATAATACTGTTCTTAAACCCAATGGAGTTAAGAAAATTAGAAACTAACTGGAGATTAGCTAAGTTGAATGGTTTCCTGGGTATTGATCCAATGTTGGTTCGGCCTTCGGGATTAATACTTAGGGAATTGTTCTCTTACGAATTTACGGTTAGAGGCTGATGAGATAGGGTCTTCAATAACACTGTTCTTAAACCCTGTGTGAAAAGAATAAATCTTTTAATTAAGATTATTAAAATTTCTTGATATCTTTAGTAATTGGAATAAAATGGAATGTGATTTTGGGTTTATCGTGAACCGTGTTTTAAATGGCATTGGTTCTTTAACCCAGTTAAAGACAGGATATGATTTCCCAAGTTAAATAATCATTAATATTGATTTTTGGGAAGATTAAAACCAAGTGGAGTTTTAATGAATCTTTAATTAGATTGAAATGTGAACTGATAATTTAAATTATCAAATTTGGGAAATGATCGAGAATGGAGTATCACCAGTATTGTTGCAAGCGATAGTTAAATCATTAATTAGATTTGAACGGGAAATGGTAATTAAATTTACCGATAACACCGTGGGTGTTAGATATGGAGTATTACCAGTTTTGCTCCATGGGATGAATAGGTTGGAATTGAGAAATTAAACAAATGATTACTTTGGTAAGATGCGCTAATCCCGACTAGTTTGGAAAACCTTAATGTGGTTTGAAATGATATCCAAAAGAAGATTAAAGAATAAATTTAAAAGAATTTATCTTTGATAAAATTAATGGGAACCTTTCCCTAAGAATGTGAATATTTGAATAAAATATATTCTAGATTGGAATGAGGCGTATGTTGTGTTTTTATAGCACTTGTTTATTATATACGCGAGTTATTTGGAAAGGTCGGGTTTATATCCATTCTGATTAACTGATTCGACAATATGTCGATAATGAAGACGGTTGTTGAAGACCAGAGGTCTTTACTTCATTTGGATGATTACTGATGTCTTGATTGGGCTGTACACCCAAGACGAGGTAATAAGTGGTGATCGTCCGGACGTACTTAGAGATCGACGGATATGCTAGGGCCTCTCTCCTATATTGGACATATGGGACAAGGAATAAGGTGCCTCCGGTTTCGTTCAGACTAAGAACGAACTTGGTAATGGATGTGTGTCTGACATTGGATTTTATTCCGTGTGATTGATTTTTATTAAATATATATCTGTTTGGCGACGGAGAATTTATTCTCTTGCTTAACGCCCTTCTCTGAGACGTACGAGCTCAAAGGTTGTATATTGATGGATATCAGTCGCATGACATGAATTGCCTGTGTGGCATGCTGAGTTGCATGGATCAAGGCTTTTGTTGAAAAAGCAAAATCTTGTGGTTGATGATCAAAGCATAGCTTTAATATAGAACTGCTTTGTGTATAGTGTTAATTCGCAAGCTTCACACCGCGGTATGAACCAGAATCGGGATGAAGGACGGCAGGGAGGACGACACGTTTCTTTCTAGCTAGGAGTGGTGTCAGTGTTTACAAGCCCTGACATTTTACTTATGTGGATGATGGATAGCGAGGCGCCTCGGTTATATCGGTCACTACGATGCCGATGGATGGTTTGGTCGGTATATGACCAGTTTACGCCCCATAGGGCGGGAAACGTGTGTTCAGGCATAATAATCCACTTAATTATGGACCGGCCCTGCATTTTCCTAAGGGTCACTCGAGCTCTGATCTTGAGACATGGTAGTCTAGATTGTCTCGAAGCGGCGAGGATGATCCCTTGCCTCGGTTCATAGATGGAAATCCAAATTCCAATACGTGACATTGCGGTTTTAGTTGTAATCCTATATATGGAGACATAGTGGGATGGGGCGCTCATGCCGCCTATGATTGATATATTTATATTTGAAGTTGATTTCTTCACTTATAGTAATAATAAAAGATTAAATTTCGCGTATCAAACATTATTTGGCTATTATAAGGTAAAACTCTATCCTCCGGCTTGCGTTGCATTGTGTGATGGGACCTGAGTCTTATAATAGCTTCATTATTCTTTATTTAGCATTGTGCTGTTTGTTTTAAGAATTGGTATTCTTGGAAGGAAACCCGTTCCGTGTTATATGGCGTGGTCCCTTGATTCACCTAACTTTAAAATAAAGATTAATAACTGTTTTAGTTCTCACACCAGTCGCATGACTGACCCGGAGTTTATTGTTTTAGCCAAAACTCTGGGTATCCTTATTTTCCACACGGGCAGCTAGTAGTTTTGGTTTTGCAGATTTATTCTTACAGGATTCTGGTTTACAGTTGGAGCTATATGCGGAAAGCTCTGTATCCGTGTATTTCCTACAGTTGTGTTATGTATTATTTTTCCGCTGCATTATAATTTAAGTCTCTGATATTTATCGAATGTATAATATTTATTCATACTCTATAAATTCTTGTAATCTGATGTAAATTCTGTAATAAGCAATGAAATGTTCTTCTGTTTGTGTTCTGATTTGTCGTGTTCTCAGACAATCCGTTCTTTCTCTTCTCTTCGGAGACCGGGGAAGTTCGGGTCGTTATAGTTTGGTATCAGAGGTTTGGTTTACAGAGCTCGAGAACAAGACACCTTAGAACCAAACGAAAGATTTCATCAGAGATTGGATTAGTAGTATCCAATATGAATGACTCGTTAGAGATGGGATTAGTAGTGTCCTAGAACGAGTCCATAGAGTATTATTTAATGAAAACAAATTTTATTTTGAAAATTTAAACCATATTATTCATATTTGAATATTTTATTTTAAATTGATTTGGAAATCAAGTATATAAAGATTTTGCATATACGTCTGATCCATGTGTATACGAAGTCTCAAATATACTGGATAGATATAGAATCACACCCTAGTCGCTCGGGGATAATTCTGATGATGTGGCCACATCATCAGCATCTGTGCCCGAGTTTCGAAAGTGGGATATCTATATATTTCCAATTGACTGCTGTGAGAACCAAAACTAGATAGGGTTATTTGTTGTGACTTGGCACCAAAAAGATGATTTTTGTATATATATTAAAGATATATTATTGAAATACTAATCAACTAATTGATTGTTGACTGTGTTGTTTGATAATTAGTTGAACTAATTAACATATTGGGACAATATAACCCATAAGAGAAGTTAAGCCAATTTGAATCAAAATATTAAACTGAATTGAAAATTGATTGTAAATGCATCCATGTACATATATATATATATATGTGTGAACAGGTCATAACAAGGAGGCTAGAGAAAAGGAATAAAATTGTATGCCCGAAAAATAGGTACATGTTTACTAATTTATTAGGTTTGGACGATTTTAAGAGCCGATTGGCTAGCCTCTTGGCGTTTTCTTTTTCTTTTTGAGATGATAGGGCCTGTGTGGTGGTTTGGAGATTTTCCCGGTGATCCTCGTACAAAGGAGGTTATGGCGAAATTTTTCGAAATTTAGGGTGTTAGCCAAATTTTTGAAGAATTGGAAAATTCTTAGAAACTGAAAAGTTGAAGAATTAACGGCAGAATGAAAGTTGAATTGATTAGTTAAACAATTTTCAACTCCATTCATTTTCGAGGACGAAAATTTTTTAAGTGGGGGAGATTGTAACAACTCGGAAAATCAGAATCAATTTAAAATTTGTTATTTTGGCAATTTTAATGAATTTTGGATATTTAAAATGATTTATTTTAAATAATAACGACCAGAAATTTATTTTGAATAGAATTAGAACGTATATATTTATTTAGATCGAAATTAGAATATAAATAATTATTTTAATTATAAAAGGAACTGGAAATGGTGTGGTAGTTTGAAAAATTGATTTCAAATTTCAAATGAATGTACAGGATTCAAAATAAACCAGATTTTAGTGAAACCAAAAATATTTGAATCTATTTGAAAATATCTTCCCAATGAATTTGAAAAATCAAAATTTCATAGCGGCAATAAAAAGTTATTCCCAGTTGAAAATTCAGAATAGTCGCTATGGAAATAAAGGCCTTAAAAATAGCCATTGTGCAAACGACCTCCGTTTTCGACGAAACCACTTTTTTCGGATCCGGGATGTCAAATTATTGCTATATTCCAATTTTCATAATTTTTGGAATCAATATGTAAGCGTGGCGCATTTAAACATGTTTTAACAATTTCAGTCCATTTGGATCAACCAGAAATTGGCCATTTTTCATGGACAAAATTAGTTTTACTGGGACCGTATCATCCCAACATAGCCATATTTATTTTTCTGGAATTTTTAGAGTCGGTATGTGGCCCCGGTAAATTAAATTGTACGTTCAAATATAATTTAAATGGATTTATATTTTAATTCAAATGAAAACCGATCGAAATAGTTGAATTGGCTTACAACACATATCTCATTGTGTTTGAAATGGGGGTATTTAGCTAAGGGCGACAGTCGTTGGGTCTCATTTGGAGTTCATACAAAAAGTCAACTTTTTGAGAATAAAATAAATATTAATATTAATATAACTTCTTTTCCCTTAAACCCCCTCCCCTCTCCCTCTTAAGTTTCAAACCGAACGAAAAAGAAAAAAAACAATGAACCTTAGCCCGTCACTCTCAGCCGCCGACGTTCCAGGCATCGCGCCCTCCCTCCAAGCCAAAACCACACTCCGCTGCACCCCCACGTCGACCAGCCACCCCGTCCCTCCTCCGCTCGACCTCTTTCCTCTAAATCCCCAAACCGAATGGAAGTCGCCGCCTCAGGCCAAGATCGGCCAGCCGCCGCCGCCACCTACCCTCCAATACCCGGCGCCACCTCCCCTGGTCCTCCACCACTGACCAGTGGGCCCTCCATCGATTAAAGATTCAATTTTTTTACCGTGAAAGATGAGTTTTTAAATTTCAGATTTAAATATATATATATATATATATATATATATATATATATATATATATCTGTGTGTATATATATAAAGTATTGTTTTAAAGGTTGGGTTTATATACGAACACCATTGTTTAAGTTGTATAAAGTTATAATTTTTAATGTATATAAAGCTATAATTTTTATGAACATAAAGTTATAATTTTATTTTATAAAAGATATGATTTTTAATTTATAAAACATATGATTTTTGTATATATATCGAAGAGATAAAGATGAGATTTTTAAACTGATAAAGATGAGATTTTTAAATCAATAAAGATTTGATTTTTATATTGAAAAAGATTTGATTTTTATATTGAAAAAGATTTGATTTTTAATTAGACCAAGATATGTTTTTTAAATATAAAAAATTAGGATTCTCATATATATATATATATATATATATATATGTATGTATGTATGTATGTATGTATAGAAGTATTATAGAAATATGATTTTTATATAAGCAGAGCGTTATAAAAATATGATTTTCAGCATTATAAAAATATGTTTTTTATTATATGAACAATAATATAAAAATGTGATTTTTTTCTATATGTTGTAGCTAAATAAAAATTCGATTTATTTATATATATATATATAACGAAATAAAAATGGGATTTTTTGAATATATAAACATCATATTAAAAATGTGATTTTTACTATGAACAGTGTGGAAAATGTTTGCGTCGGAATTTCGGACAAATCCAAATGGTTCAGAAATTCAGAATAGACTGAAGGAGTGGATCCCAAAGATGAGAACTCCTCACTATGATTTTCTTTATACAATTATTTATTTTATAACTGCATAAATGAACTGCTCCCCATCGTCCACAGACCATGGACGATTTGTTTGTTTGATTGTATTGTGAAAATTGTTTGTTATGTGAAATGGACTGTATAAAATATTATTGTGTTGAAATAAATTATTTATCATTAAAAATATAATTTTCATTGTGTATATGAATAAATAAATATTCATTTACAAATCGTACGATTTGTTTATGTACACCCATTTGACTGATATTGATTGAGACGATAAATTTTACACATAGCCCAACTGCACAAATAAAATATGTGTTTGTTGATTGAAACCCCACACGGGTGTTGGGATGATATTTGACGTACACTAATCCCAATTGTTTAGTGGTATGTCGATCGTTTGGTTGATAGACTGTGTAAGAGTGAATTATTTATATTTAATACTTATGCAGTTGTGTAGTGCACTCTGGATGACGATTGGTTGTTTATCATTGCTGTTATGTACATATATTGTATGAAATCCATATAAATCACATTATATGGTAATTGACTGTGTCTAATTCATTTCAGAAAGAAGGAATATTTTTAAACAACGAATATTTTTAAATAATGAATATTCTAAAATAATATTCAGTAAAAGATCAAAATATGATTTTGATGTCCGATTTTGGATGGACACAGGAATATTTAAATATATGAAGCCATGTGGATTAGTTAAGCGCCACTTCGACGCGAATGATATTTATATCGATTTCATTCATTTTATAATGAATATCGGAAAGGAAATGATTTAAAAATCAAATATTTTGAAAATATCATCAATTATACTATAATGATGTAGAATATTCAATTTTGGTTTAAAATTGAAAAAGAAGTTGGAATCGATTTCAAAATGAATTTATAAAAATACGTTTTGAATGGAATATATATGATATATTATATATATTATATATATATATATATATATATATATATATTAATGGCCTGAATAAAACGCGCCGCGCAGCGACTGTTCGCGAATTTCGATTATTGACTTCGAAATGAGATTACGGGAGATCTGACCGTCGGATTCTCCTGAAACCAGAACCATTGGGTTCGTATCGAAAAGAGCTCTCTAACGAATATGAGAGATTTGAAATCTAATGGTTGGATTTGGAATTATGTCCATATCAAATTTGGAAAAGGTTGCTGTAAATGCAGTTCGATGACCATTTATGGAAATCAACTGTACGGGCCTTGATAAAATTATTAAAAATATTAATAATTTGTGTAAAATCATAATAAATGATTTGGAAACAATTGGGATGAAAAATTTCATATTTGAAAAGATAAAAATCTATTTTTATCGAAATGAACTAGTTATGAACTAGATTTATAATCCAGTATTTTTAAATAAATAAATTGGATTTGAAATGGTTTTAAAAATATCTGGAAATTTCCAATATATGAATTGGAATGGATTTGAATCGAAATTTTCTTCGGAATATTTCGATATTGGATTCCGTGATTATATGGATATTGTGGAGTAATTTGGAAGATATATATATCGTTATTCCAAAACGATATTTGTTGATTTCAGAATTTAATATTGAATATAAGCCGGTATATTTTCTATTCAGAGCCTTGTATTTAATGTCAAATGGGATTTTGGGTTTGTCGTGAATGGTGTATTCACTAACACTGTCCTTAAACCCAACTGGGGAAAGAATAAATCTTTTTATTAAGATTTAATGAAGTTTACCAATTAATTAATATTTAATTGGAACTGAATTGAATTGAATTTTGGGTTTGTCATGAATGGTATCTTTAATAATACTATTCTTAAACCCAATGGAGTTAAGAAAATTAGAAACTAACTGGAGATTAGCTAAGTTGATTGGTTTCCTGGGTATTGATCTGATGTTGGTTTCGGCCTTTGGGATTAATACTTAGGGAATTATTCTCTTACTAATTTACGGTTAGAGACTGATGGGATGGGGTCTTCAGTAACACTGTTCTTAAACCCCGTGTGAAAAGAATAAATCTTTTAATTAATATTATTAGAATTTCCAGTTATATTTAGTAATTGGAATAAAATGGAATGTGATTTTGGGTTTATCGTAAACCATGTTTTAAATGACATTGGTTCTTTAACCCAGTTAAAGACAGGATATGATTTTCGTAGTTAAATAATCATTAATATAGATTTTTGGGACGATTAAAACCAAGTGGAGTTTTAATGAATCTTTAATTAGATTGAAATGTGAATTGATAATTTATATTATCAAATTTGGTAAATGATCGAGAATGGAGTATCACCAGTTTTGCTTCAAGCAATAGTTAAATCTTTAATTAGATTTGAACGGGAAATGGTAATTAATTTTACAGATAACACCGTGGGTGTTAGATATGGAGTATTACCGGTTTTGCCCCATGGGGTGAATCGGTTGGGATTGGGAAATTAAATAAATGATTACTTTGGTAAAATGCGCTAATCCTGACTAGTTTGGAAAACCTTATTATAGTTCGAAATGATATCCAAAGGAAGATTAAAGAATAAATTTAAACGAATTTATCTTTGATAAAATTAATGGGAACCTTTCCCTAAGAATGTGAATATTTGAGTAAAGAATATTATGGATTGGAATGAGGCTTATGTTGTGTTTTTATAGCACTTGTTTGTTATATACGTGAGTTACACGGAAAGTCCGGGTTTATACCCATTCTGAATAACTGATTCGACGATATGTCGACAATGAAGACTGCGGTTGAAGACCGGAGGTCTTTACATCGTTTGGATGATTACTGATGTCTTGATTGGGCTGTACACCCAAGAAGAAGTAATAAGTGGTGATCGTCCAGACGTACTTGGAGATCGACGGATATGCGAGGGCCTCTCTCCTGTATTGGACATATGGGACGGGAAATAAGGTGCCTCCGGTTTCGTTCAGATCCAGAACGAACTTGTAAATGGATGTGTGTCTGACATTGGATTTTATTCCGTGTGATTGATTTCTATTAAATATATATCTTTCTGGCGGCAGAGAATTTATTCTCTTGCTTAACGCCCTTCTCTGAGACATACGAGCTCAGAGGTTATATATTGATGGATATCAGTCGCATGGGATGAATTGCCTGTGTGGCATGCTGAGTTGCATAGATCAAGGCTTTTGTTGAAAATCAAAGTATTGTGGTTGATGATCAAAGCAAATCTTTAATATAACGCCACTTTGTGTATAGCGTTAATTCGCGAGCTTCACATCCCAGTATGAATCAGAAACGGGATGAAGGACGACAGAGAGGACGGCAGAGAGGACGACACGTCTCTTTCAAGCTAGGAGTGGTGTCAGTGTTTACAAGCCCTGACATTTTACTTATGTGGATGACGGATAGCGAGGCGCCTCGGTTATATCGGTCACTACGGTGCTGATGGATGGTTTGGTCGATATATGACCAGTTTACGCCCCATAGGGCGGGGAAACATGTGTTCAGGAATAATAATCCACTTAATATGTGGACCGGCCCTGCATTTTCCTAAGGGTCACTCGAGCTCTGATCCTGAGACATGGTAGGCTAGATTGTCTCGAAGCGGCGAGGACGATCCCTTACCTCGGTTCATAGATTGAAATCCAAATTCCAATACGTGACATTGCGGTTTTAGTTGTCCTACATATGGCGACATAGTGGGATGGGGCGCTCATGCCGCCTATGATTGATACATTTATATTTGAAGCTGATTTCTTCACTTATAATAATAATAAAAGATTAAATTTCGTGTATCAAGCATTATTTGGCTATTATAAGGTAAAACTCTATCCTCCGGCTTGCATTGCATTGTGTGATGGGACCTGAGTCTTATAATAGCTTCATTGTTCTTTATTTAGCATTGCGCTGTTTATTTTATGCACTGGTATTCTTGAAAGGAAACCCGTTCCGTGTTATATGGCGTGGTCCCTTGATTCACCTAACTTTAAAATAAAGATTAATAACTGTTTTATTTCTCACACCCGTCACATGACTGACCAGGAGTTTATTATTTTAACCTAAACTCTGGGTGTCTTTATTTTCCACACGGGCTGCTAGTAGTTTTGGTTTTGCAAATTTATTCTTACAGGATCCTAGTTTATATCTGGAGCTAAATACGAAAAGCTCTGTATCGGTGTATTACCTACAGTTGTGTTATGTATTATTTTTCCACTGCATTATAATTTAAATCTCTGAGAATGTATAATATTTATTCACACTCTGTATATTCTTGTACTCTAATGTAAATTGTTGTAATAAGCAATGAAATGTTCTTCTATTTGTGTTCTGATTTGTCGTGTTCTCAGACAATCCATTTTTTCTCTTCTCTTCGGAGACCGGGGAAGTTTGGGTCGTTATATCATTATATGATACAACACCCAAAATTACAATCATTTATATAGTTTAGAATTCATATATTTTTCGCTTATATTGAGCACTTGTACTTCACATATTACTCTTTATCCTAACTCAATTGACTTGCTTTAAAAGGCAAACAGTCAAATGGTACTGAACTGATACATCCATGATATATTTTTTTGGCAAATTCTATTTGTACACAGACAGTTACCTTATGTACACCAGCAGTTTGCTAAAAATATATATTACTAAATCACCCTTCCTTTTTATTGTATTTTTTTACTTTTTTAATTATAACCCGTCAAACCAAAACATTGTACCTAATGATATTTGATTAAAAATATGCAAAACAATTTGAAGAACATAATGTATCTTTAAACATGAAACTTAAAATCTGAATTATGAGAACTTTACAGGTAAGTGTTTAAATTTAGAGTCATTTAATTTAAAAGCAGAGCCCCTTTTGCTGAAATTACGAATTTTTCTGTAACATAATAATTTGGTTATCATACAATAAAAAAATTAAAATCCATTACTGAATTTAAATTTTATTTAGCGCTATAGATTTTCTATTTTCTATAAATAACTTTAAAGTTTTAAAGAGAGAAGACGAAGAAAAAAATAAGGCTAATATTGTAAAAAAGATGGTATAAATAAAGTAAATTTCGGTGTATGGTAGTTTATTTTATTTTATGGTGTATGTTTGGATATTGTCGGTGTATGAATAGAATTAGACATTTTTTTCCTCCTCGTTGACTTTGTTTATAGTCATAGATTATTAAGCCTTTGTGTAAACATTGAAAACTTATCATCTTCATAACTGAGATTCTTTATAGTTCTGATTTTTTAACTATTGAGTGACTCTTCTCATATAAAATATTTCAATCTAACATTTTCTATAAACAGTCATTCAAAATTTGTAATGCTCACATCTATTGCGGGAGGTTAAAATTATGCTTGAGATTAGCCAAGAGAAACCTGAAGAGATGACTGGGAACGGAGGGACATTATGCCTGGTGAGGTCACGTGACCTCACTAGAAACACATTATTGATTCAAACTCATTGTAGATTTCATATCATGATATTTTGATTCAGGCTCATAAACTAAGTGGTAATTGCTTTCTTATTAGTGTTTTTTCATTTATTATTAGCTTTTCATTTAGAGAATTATGTTATATTATATTTTATTTTTCCGGTTTTTCCCATCTGTGACCTCACCAACATTTATTTCTGGCTCCGCCATTGCAGATGACAAACTCTTCTTGACAAATGACGCTTGTCATTAGAATTTTGAGACAAAACTGAAAATGCCAGTATTTTAAACATGGGACACTAATTATCCTTTGAACTTTCATTGAGCATGAGATAGAAAAAATTACATGTGGATGTGCAAATGACCAGAACTGAACGTCACCAGAAACACCAATTATATTTGTTTATTTTGTATGATATTCTAATTACTTTTTTGAAGTCTAATAATTAGTGAATGATAGATAAAAAAGAAATCTCCTTTTGTATAAAATTTTTGGTATGTTGCATATATTTCTATTTGGTCAAGTACCTAATACGTAACTCTAGACTATAACACATGTTCATGTTACTGTTGTAAGTGTATGTTATGGTAATTATGCAGAAAAGCAACAGAATAAAGCGGAATATCCAAATCGACATGTGTAAAATTGTCAATGACTAGAACGGAAACAATCCTTAGATAAGATATTTTGACTTGAACGCAAAAGATTGAAAGTTTGAACCCTGAATAACATGATTTGAGCAAATATTGATATGAAGTATGTTGCATTCTACCTAAATTTATATAATTACTCAATTTTCTTTAAAAAATATATATTAATAATAACAATAAGGATTAATTGACACAAATAATCCAAAGTTTAACGTGTCTTCTCATAATAATCCCAAATTTGTATTATTTTTAAATAACCCCAGGTTTAGGGGGTCCCTTCCCATATTAATCCTAATGACCTACTGACTTTTTACAGCCAGTTTAAAGTTTTTACTTTACTAAATCTAGCGTGCTTAACCCATCACAATTCATTAATTGCCATTTTATCCCATCTTAAACATGCTTAACCAATCATAATCCATCTTCCCAAACACTATCTATCTATTCATAAACCACTTCACCATCACCTACAGCTGCAAGCGAACAACCGAAATTCAATATCCCGATGGCGCAAATGGTAAACCGCAGCAAATTGCTGAATTCGTCCAAATCGGTTCAATCCCGAAATTCAATTTCCCAATTGTTGAATTCCTAGTCTAGCCCCACTCACATACAAAAAACCACAGCAAATCACAAACCTCTCACCTAAACAACAACAGATCTTACAACGAATCTACCAAAATCCAAAGCAAATCACAAACCTCTCACCTATACTAATTTTTGCTATTTGCCGCAAGTAGCATAGAAATAAGGAATGGTAACGACATAATACGAAATGCGGATGGTGTAACGTCTCGGAAATTTCGACAATGAGAATATTAAATTAATTAAAGATTTAGTTATAAATAATCAATTTTATATTGATACTTAAGTTAGAGATGTAAAATCAAATATATGATTGTGTGTATAAATTGAACTCAATATTTAATTTAGAATGGTGGGTTGGAAATCAGATATTTATTGTTGAATATTTGAATTGAATTTGGTTGGTTATTTAAATTGAACTTGAAATTCAATTGAAAAATATAAATGATTGAATTTAAAAATAAGCGTAATTGACGTTAAACGAATTAGAAATTTTATTTGTTTAAATATATGGACAATTGGTTTAGATATGTGTGTATTTGTGTGTATAAAGAAATTGAATTTGACGTTTTAAATTTGGAATCGAATGGAGTTGTTAGTGGACGAACGGAATTAAGTCAATGAACCGATAAATAATTTAAATTAAAATAACGTTATATACAAACAGAGTCAGAATCCGACCAAACTAATTTTATTGGATTCAAAACGCGAAGACGAAGAGATACGTATAATTTTTGTTGCATTTGAAAATTGTATTGACGATACGAATTTTGAGCGTTCAATGATAAATTAACGGTAAAGATTACTATTTAACTATACCTGAATATTTCCCATCCCAAATATTACCCACCTCAGTTAGTAATCACGCTGACCTATATCTATAAAATGCGCAGCTACCCTGTAACCTATATGATTGAACTTCGTTATTATCTTCGATATTTTCTTCTATAAAAGTCAATGCTTCTCCCCGTTTTCTTCAGCAGAAATCATTCTCCCCTTCCCACTTTTAATGGCCGACCGAGTGAATTCCTAAAATCAAAATCGGGTTTCCCCCCAAATTAAACTTCCCCAAGCCCTAATGGCCACCGCTTCTTTCTCCTCCATCACCGCGCCAAGTTCAGACGTTGCCATCTAGTCACCCCCACGCCATCTTGAAGCCCACTCACTACCGAATCGACCTTCGTTTCCTCCCTCCGCTCGTCGCCCTTGAGCACCAGTGCTCACGAACTCATGCCGCTTCTGGCCATCTCGACTGAGCTCACTGCTGTGCTTTGGAAAGCCAATTTGTGCCACCTCCGAGCCTTGAATCGTTGTTTTAAGGTGAGTATTCAGCTCACAATTAACCTAAGCTCAAATAAAGTTAATTTCCTGTTTTATTCCCTATTTTATTAGTAAGGCATGATACATGCGTTGCCTTATTTTTGGAAATTCGGACTTCTGTATTGTTAACATGACACTGAAAGCTTGAGAATTTTTCATACACTTGACTTTCATATCCTCCCTTATTTTACTTGACTGTCATAGTCTTATTCATCAGCATTGTATATTGTCACCAGTGCCACCTGAAACATTCAGCATGACCTTATGATTTATATTTATGTACTGTCGTGTTAGCCTTGTCCCATTGTTTTAAAACCTTGATGGCCTTCTTGTATTTGATTCCGAGGCTATTTCCCTTGACCACGTTTTGCCTGCACTACCATATACTCACCTGTGGTTACATCATGGACGGCATGACCCGAAATTTTTTAACATCCTCTACCATGTACGATTTGCTGCCTTGAATATGAAATATGCACACGTATGGTTTTATTATATATATGAATACACTTATACAAGAAGGGGTATACGTGTATTTTGGCTTGTGCATTTACTGTATCTCAGTTGTATATAATAGTCATGGTTGTCTATGATTTGCTCTATTTATACTAACCGTGTGGTTGGAATACGTGAAACTTAAACATATATTTAAGTTTTACCCTGATTGCTCTATACGTATTGTCTGAAAACCGAAATATACCCATGCATGTTGTTATGGGAAATGCACATACATCACCGGTCATGTTAATTCACTATGCAACCTGTAAATTACATGGAGTGATATATATATATATATATATATATATATATATATATATATATATATATATATATATATATATATATATATATATATGGGCATGTTCAATGACACCCCAAATAGTGAGCACCCATTTAGCCTACCACTTTTTCACCACACATTTCCTTCCTTTCTCCTTCCACTCATTGTCTCTATTGGAAATGTTTTACAAGCATTATGTGAATTATTAAAAATGATTGAATAAGTGTATGAATGACTCCTATGTTTGAGTAGTCCCACATCATGGGATTATAGGGAAGAGGCAAGGATTTATACTTGTTTCTAAGAAGTCATGTTGGGGCCTTGGGCGCCCAATACATGCATTGTTGTGAGGAGGGAGACCATGCATCATGACCACCACACAGGCGCGCGCGACCGCCCGGCCCGGCCTCGGGCTTGGGCTTTGTGGTGTAGGCACTTATATTTTTGGACCATAAAACTTAGTTGTTTTCGAACCGTTTTTTTATGGAAAAATTATTTTGCGCACCGATATTTATTCTGCAACGGAAAAGTTTTGCAACGGTAAAATAATTAATCCCCCCCCGAAATTTTAGCAGATCCGATATTTTCTCCCAAAACCTAATTCTCGTTCTATATATACTGTTTTATCTGAGACGAGAAAAACACCGAATTTTATATTCTCTTTTTCTCAGCCGCCATTAAAACTTCTAAGAAATTTCGAGCAGTATTTTTCTCGAAAGTGCAAATCTGCACTGATTTGTTTGTGCAAACAAATCAGTTACTATTTTAGAGGTTGTTTTATCCTAGAGGCGGCGGCGAAGGAACGAATTGGTTTGCACCTCTGACCAAATCGCCGAATCGTCTTCAAGAAAGCGACCTAGTCCGCGACTCAGCCATTGTTTTCCAACAATTTGAAGACAAACTGAAACAATGGCCTCGAACTCAACCATGGACGATTCTGCTCCTCCCTCTGCTTTTCACGGCCCTCTGGTGACTGCTGCTCCTTTCAAGTTCGAAGGTTTGCATTTCAAGCGCTGGCGTCAGAAGATGGAGTTCTTCCTCACGATCAGGAAGGTGGTGGCTGCTCTGACTGCTGAAAAACCGCAGCTACCAGACAAGCCTGACGAGACTGATGCACCAAAGATGGCATCATGGACTGAACAGTCAAAGCAACTGCAGACCTGGACTGAACAGGATTACTTATGCAAGAATTTTATACTGAATGGATTGAGCGATGATCTGTATGATTATTATAACTCAGATGAAAAGACGGCAAAGGAGATCTGGGAAGCACTAAAGAAGAAATATGACACAGAGGAGGCAGGGGCAAAGAAATACGCTGTAAGTCGCTACCTAAAGTATCAGATGACTGATGATAGATCGATAGAGATGCAGTCTCATGAGCTTCAGAAAATAGCTCATGAGATCATCTCCGAAGGTATGGTCTTGGACGAACAATTTCAAATTGCTGTTATCATTGACAAATTACCCCCTACCTGGAAAGATTTTAAGAACACTTTGCGACATAAGACTAAGGAATTTTCCTTAGAGAGCTTGATTACACGCCTCCGTATTGAGGAGGAAGCACGCAAGCAAGACCAGAAAGAAGAGGTGCTGATTGTCAATAACAACAGCACTAAGAAGACCACTCCCGCTGTTCTGAAACCAAATCAGAAATCATTTAAGAATCAGAACAGGCGCAACAAACAGAATGGGAATCCGCAAGGAAACCCAAAAGGACAGCAGAAACCAGCCCAAAAGAATGACTCTGGACAGTTGTTTCTATGTTACAACTGTGGAAAACCAGGTCATATGGCACGAAAGTGTCGGAACAGGCCAAGCTCTACACCGCAGGCTAACCTGACTGAGGAGCCTCTTACGGCTATGGTTACTGAGATTCACCTTGTTGGTGGATCAGAGGGCTAGTGGGTAGATACTGGTGCTTCACGCCATGTCTGCTATGATCGTGCCTTGTTCTCTACATACACGGCTGCTGAAAATCAGAAAGTGCTGTTGGGAGACTCTCACACCACTACAGTTGCGGGGATTGGAAACGTGGAACTCAAGTTCACCTCTGGAAAAACTGTAATTCTGAAAGATGTTATGCACACTCCAGAGATAAGAAAGAATCTGGTCTCTGGCTACCTCCTTAATAAGGCTGGTTTCACTCAAGTTATTGGGGCTAATTTGTACACTCTTACTTATAAGGGAACTTTTGTGGGAAAGGGTTATGCTTGTGAGGGTATGTTTAAACTGAATGTTGAATCTAATAAAGTGACTACTTCTGCTTACATGTTGTGTGATTTTAATATCTGGCATTCTAGATTATGTCATGTTAATAATCAAATTATTCGTAATATGAGCACCCTAGATATGTTACCTAAAATGACAGAATCTGAATCTGATAAATGTGAATTCTGTACACAAGCTAAAATCACAAAGAAACCTCACAAATCTGTTGATAGAGTTTCTGAACCATTAGACTTGATTCATTCTGACATATGTGAACTTGATGGCACTTTAACTAGACAGGGACATCGTTATTTTATCACTTTTATTGATGACTGCTCTGATTTCACATATGTATATCTTATGAAAAATAAAAGTGATGCTTTTGACATGTTTAAAACATTCAAAACTGAGATTGAGAATCAAGCAAATAGAAAAATTAAGAGACTTCGTAGTGATAGAGGAACAGAATATGAATCTAATTCTATTCTGGATTTCTATAAACAACATGGTATAGTACATGAGAGAACTGCACCCTACTCACCGGAAATGAACAGTAAAGCAGAAAGGAAAAATAGGACCTTTACCGAGCTAGTAGTTGCCATATTATTAAATTCTGGTGCAGCAAAACATTGGTGGGGGGATATTTTATTGACTGTATGCTACGTTCTGAATAGAATCCCTAAATCTAAGAATAAAATTACACCTTATGAAATTTTAAAGAATCATAAACCCAATGTCTCATACTTTAGAACTTGGGGTTGTTTAGCATATGTTCGCATTCCAGACCCAAAGAGAATAAAATTGGCAAGTAGAGCATATGAATGTGCATTTATAGGCTATGCTATTAACAGCAAAGCATACAGATTTTATGACCTTAATGCACATAATATAATTGAATCAAATGATGCCGACTTTTATGAAACTAAATTTCCTTTCAAATTAAGGAATAGTGGGGGCACTTCAAATATGCCTATTAGAACAGAACTTAATGAAAATTCTGAAGCTGAACCTAGAAGAAGTAAAAGAGCAAGAACCATAAAAGACTTTGGTTCAGATTTTTGTGCTTTTACTATTGAGGAGGATCCTATAAACCTCCAAGAAGCCTTATCTTCTTTAGATGCCGATTTCTGGCAAGAGGCTATAAACGATGAGATGGATTCTTTAGAATCCAATAAGACTTGGCACTTGGTAGATTTACCCCCTGGTTGTAAGTCTATAGGCTGTAAATGGGTACTTAAAAAGAAATTAAAACCTGATGGCACTATAGATAAATATAAAGCACGACTAGTAGCTAAAGGTTTTAAACAAAAGGAAAATATAGACTTCTTTGACACTTTTTCACCTGTAACTAGAATAACATCCATTCGGATATTAATCTCACTTGCTTCCATTCATAATTTACTTATACACCAAATGGATGTTAAAACTGCTTTTTTGAACGGTGAATTAGACGAAGAAATTTATATGGACCAGCCTGAAGGATTTGTAGTACATGGTCAAGAACATAAAGTATGTAAATTGGATAAATCATTATATGGTTTAAAACAAGCACCTAAACAATGGCATGAAAAATTTGATAACTTAATCATTTCAAATGGTTTTAAAGTTAATGAAAGTGACAAATGCATTTATTACAAATCTGAGAATGACATTTGCACTATTATATGCCTTTATGTAGATGACCTACTCATTTTTGGGTCAAATATTCATGCCATAAACTCAGTCAAATCCTTATTAAGTGTCAATTTTGAT
The DNA here is from genome assembly GCA_030737875.1 of Allium sativum. Taxonomy (NCBI): domain Eukaryota; kingdom Viridiplantae; phylum Streptophyta; class Magnoliopsida; order Asparagales; family Amaryllidaceae; genus Allium; species Allium sativum. Next base: position 45,818,620 of record CM060913.1, read on the forward strand.
ATGAAAGATCTAGGTGAAGCGAGTGTAATCCTTAATATTAAAATTACTAGGTCAGAAAAGGGAATTTCTTTGGACCAATCTCATTACATTGAGAAGATACTAAAGAAATATAATTACTTTGACTGTAAACCTGCAAGTACGCCATATGATCACAGTGTAAAGTTATTTAAGAACACTGGTGAAGGTGTAAGACAATCTGATTATGCGAGCATCATTGGCAGCCTTCGGTATGCCACTGATTGTACTAGACCCGACATTGCCTATGTCGTGGGATTATTGTGCAGGTTTACCAGTAGACATAGTATAGAGCACTGGCAAGCTATTGAAAGGGTAATGAGATACCTTAAACGAACCATGAACCTTGGATTACATTATGAAAGGTTTCCAGCTGTACTTGAAGGATATTCTGATGCAGACTGGAATACCTTATCTGATGATTCTAAAGCGACCAGTGGCTACATATTTAGCATCGCTGGAGGAGCTGTTTCTTGGAAATCCAAGAAACAGACTATTTTGGCTCAGTCTACTATGGAGTCTGAGATGATAGCACTAGCTACAGCTAGTGAAGAGGCAGAATATTTGAGAAATCTGCTAGCTGAGATTCCCTTATGGGAAAAACCGATACCAGCAGTGTTGATACACTGCGATAGTACCGCGGCTATTGCAAAAGTTCAGAACCGTTACTATAATGGTAAGAGACGACAAATACGTCGTAAGCACAGCACTGTTAGAGAACTACTTTCCACAGGTACCGTTAGAGTGGATTACGTACGTAGTGAGGAAAATTTGGCAGATCCTTTGACGAAAGGACTGTCCAGAGAGAAAGTCCATAACTCTTCTAAAAGAATGGGACTATTGCCCTTAGATTGTTGAGTCACGCACAATGGTAACCCAACCTAAATGACTGGAGATCCCAAGAACTAGGTTCAATGGGTAATAACAAGTTGTGTAGTGATATGAGTTGAACATGCTATTTAATAAACCAAGAAGTATGTATTCCTGAAGTGATTAGAGGATGAGTTAATAGAAACTCTTAATGAGATCTATACTCTATTTGGAGTGGAGTACCTACCTTCAGGAGTGCTCTTGATAGACTCACCTTTGTGAATGTGGAAATGTGGCCGTTTCCTATGGAGTTTGGGCAAAACTTCTAGAGCATTCACTAAACTGGGATAGACGTGCAGGGCCATAAAAGCACGGGCTTATCTGATTGCACTATAGAAAAGGTTGTGTGTGGTTTGATGTCAGGAATAGAGTTCAAGACTACGTGTCACTCTAGTAAAAACTGAATCTTACTCACTATGCAAAGGTTCAAGTCCTTGGACACCTTTGTTTATGCACAATCTTATGTTTTTTAAGAAACTGCTCGAAAATATTTTTAAAAATTCAAGTGGGGGATTGTTGGAAATGTTTTACAAACATTATGTGAATTATTAAAAATGATTGAATAAGTGTATGAATGGCTCCTATGTTTGAGTAGTCCCACATCATGGGATTATAGGGAAGAGGCAAGGATTTATACTTGTTTCTAAGAAGTCATGTTGGGGCCTTGGGCTCCCAATACATGCATTGTTGTGAGGAGGGAGACCATGCATCATGACCACCACACACGCGCGCGCGACCGACCGACTCGACCCGACCCGGTCCGGTCCGGTTCGGATCGGGCTTTGTGGTGTAGGCACTTATATTTTTGGACCATAAAACTTAGTTGTTTTCGAACCGTTTTTTATGGAAAAATTATTTTGTGCACCGATATTTATTCTGCAACGGAAAAGTTTTGCAATGGTAAAATAATTAATCCCCCCCCCCCCCCGAAATTTTAGCAGATCCGATATTTTCTCCCAAAACCTAATTCTCGTTCTATATATACTATTTTATCTGAGACGAGAAAAACACCGAATTTTATATTCTCTTCTTCTCAGCCGCCATTAAAACTTCTAAGAAATTTCGAGCAGTATTTTTCCCGAAAGTGCAAATCTGCACTGATTTGTTTGTGCAAGCAAATCAGTTACTATTTTAGAGGCTGTTTTATCCTAGAGGCGGCGGCGAAGGAACGAATTGGTTTGCACCTCTGACCAAATCGCCGAATCGTCTTCAAGAAAGCGACCTAGTCCGCGACTCAGCCATTGTTTTCCAACAGTCTCACCTCCCACTCACTTTCCATTCACTTTTTTAATATAAATGAGTGGTTGAAATTGAGGTGCAAATGAGGGGCTGAAATTCGAGGGGACTCCCTGATCCTATCCCATATATATATATATATATATATATATATATATATATATATATATCGAGGTCGGTCTTAGGTTATTTTGGACTATGGACAAAACTCAAATTTGGGCTCTTTCATATTAAAATAAACAACACTTTCAAACAATAATAAAAACATAGATTAAATGCAACAATGATTAGCTTAAAGCTAACATTAATTTGTTCGTTTCGTCACTCTTCCATCCTTACAATTGAAGTCTAAATTACTAATTAGAGCTATACAACCTGATTTAGGAGCCCATGTCCATTCATCAAACAATCACATCTCATCATGCTTCCATCCATGATCCAGGGACGAAGCCAGGAAACTGGTTGCAGGGGACGGACTCGAAGCGGAGGCCAATTTTTTTTTTTTATACCGATTTACCCTGAATTTGTTTTAATTTCAACCTAAAATGTCTCATATTATCAAGTTTTAAACAAAAACATTGTATAAATATTGATAAAAATGTCTTAAAAGTAGTAATTTTTACATTAAGGTGGTTAAACCTAAAAAAAATTGTAATAATATTTTAAAATCAAGGGGGGCCACCGCCCCTACTTGCCCCCCTCCTGCCTTCGTCGTTGCATCCATCAAAAGGTTACTAAATTCATAGATCTGCAATTAACAAAAAAGAAAGGTTAAAATGTTATTCTTTGATATATTTTTTCTCAGCCAAATAAAAAGGATCAATATCAGTTACAAAAAGCAATAGACAAAAATACAAAAGTAAAAATTAAGTGAACTTGAAAATAAGACAAAAAATAGTACTCAAGCACCAAGAAGAGCTTTGGTTGCCGCAATAACTTGGTTAAGAGGTTCGGGTCATGTTGCAGTTCTGCTAGAAAGAGTAAATCAATGCATAAATTAATTTTATGCAACAATTAAATGATCTTGTAAAGAAGAAAATACAAACAAGATTTCACTCAATCAATGCAGTATATTAGAAAATATTGATCAATAGATTGAAGTTAGTACTTTTTTTAAGTATTCATAGATAAATCCTTAGAACTACAATCAGCAATTTCTTGATGGTATAATACAACTATTCGGTATGCTGGTGGAAGTTGCTAAAGTTATTTTTTAGACATAGTTCATCACACACACACAATTGTTCAGATACATACAAAACATTTTGCCCACTAATTTTATAAGCTGGACAGTCTCATGATTTAGACTTCAACTGTAAAGGATGATATTACCAATAATACAACATATCATCCATTCTACTTTTAATATACAATTACAAATCCAAACAGGCAAACAACAAATCCGAACAAGCAAATAACAAATGCGAATTTGCTATTAAAATTAGGGATACAAACATCAAAGCTGTGATTTGAGAATTCAAGCATACAAATAGCAAATCCAAGCAATGCGTTCAAACAAAAAATCAAATTTTTAAAAATTAGGGACATGATAATTTACTGTCCTACTGAAAAAACTGCAATCAAATTAAATCCTCAAATTTAAAGCATACCTTGTACTTGAATTCTAAAATTCAAAGAAATCCGAATTTGATTTGAATCAAGAGATGTTGATAAGTTGTGATTTGTGAAACCTCAGCCACAACTTTATAGATTGTAAGATCGATGAAATTAGAAGAGGGAAAGAAGAGTTATGAAGATGAACGTTGTCTCCATTGATTATCGAGCTGTTGCTTTAGAAAATTGAAAAATGAAAATTGAAAATCGCGATGTTCGCTTCGGCTTCTGTGTTTCTGTACGTGAAAATTGAATTCTGCGTGTAAATTGAAATGCAGGCAAACAAAAATGCAATTGGACCCTAACTAAAAATGTGCCCCATTGGAAATTGGGCCCTGGGCTGTCGCCCAGGTTGCCCAGCCCAAGGGCCGGCACTGTGTGTGTGTATATATATACACATATATAATATATATACACATATAATATATATATATATATATATATATATATATATATGTATGTATGTATGTATGTATGTATGTATGTATGTATATATAGGAATAGTGGTATTGTGGGCTACATGAGAAAATTATTATTACTTTTAAAAATCAATTGTTGACTGATAAGTATCTCATTGTATGTGTAAGGTGTAATTTCATTAGACACATTCCCTCTGTTTCGAGTTTATTATTAAGAACAGATATTGTCACTTGTTTTTGAACAAATATCATATCTTATATTTCTGGTAAGAGCAAATACTACAACTTGCTTCCCTGATAGAAATGGATACATAACCCATTTTCTATACATGGAAATATATTTACACCATGCTACCTTAGTTAACTGATATTATAGTATCATGTATACCTGCCTTGCCTTACTTGTTCCATTTTGTAGCATGCTTTAGTTGTACCTGAAATAATTGAGCATTATCATTCATGCATGCCTTATATTTACATACATATGTTCAGTAGCAGCATGTCTGATTTATAAACCAAATTATGCCCTAGAAAAATATGCCACAAACTATGTATAATGGGATTGTGCTGTTACATTTCTAGAGCCTGCATAATTTTATCCCCACTTCTGGTATACTGTCATTTTGAGACCACTAACTGCACTTGTCTAATTTCAAATATATACACAAGTGTGTGTGTGTGTATATATATATATATATGTATGTATATGTGTATATATATATATATGTATGTATATGTGTGTGTGTGTGTGTGTGTGTGTATATATATATATATATATATATATATATATATATATTTGCTTAATTTGAAATTTTTGTTAGTGAACATATTATGACTGGCTTATTTGAAATAGCTTGTTTTATGAAACATGCCATGTCAGGCCATGCATTTCGAACCCAGGTGGCCTGAGATTGTTTTGCCAACTATATTTTCAACAGTGAGAATTTGATATTGTGACCATGGTTCAAGGTATCGCCCGGTACACCGGAATTCCGGCTGTACCGGATCGGTACTGGTGGCCATCGGTCCGAAACTGAGCTCTAAATTCGGTTTCGGATTCCTGAAGAGAGAACGACAAAAGAATGAAGAAGGGAATAAAACGAAGAATCGACGGAAAAAATATAAGCCTCAAATCAACAAAGTTACCCACCTTTGCCCTAATCTTGAATTCGAAGTGATTTTGCTGTCGATTTTTATTTTCGTTCAGCTGTGAGTTGAAACGAAGTCGATTAAAGCAAGAAGCACCAATTTTCCCTTCGATTCTTGCAAATTGAAAGAAGGTGAGAAGCCATGCTGCATCGTTCTTTTTTAATATAATAGAGCGGCTTGTGTTTTTCCTGGACCGGTGAACCCTAGCTTTGTAAGATCCGTGGATGAGAGGAACATAACATATATGGGCTGTTTTGGGCTGTTTTACTTTTATTTTCTCTTTTAATTGTAAAACTAAAGCTGGGCTCAGTATCCTTCTAATTAATATCTTCCAGTTAGTTAGGGTTTTGTGTAATTCAGATAGGAGCTTTACCATTTGAGTTAGTTAATTATAAATTACATATTTAATCAATTTTATCTTAGTTTAATCAAATTTAATTCGGTTCATTTCATTAAAAAAATATCAACAATCGAAATCAGAACCGAAACCAAACCAAATCCGAAATCGTCGAAACTTCCGAAATTGACCGAAACTAACAAAATTTCAAAACGTCGAAACCGAGACCGAAACCGAGTTCTTGAACCTTGATTGTGACATATATGCTGATCCTACTTTGGTACTTTTTTCATCCCTGTGAAACGTATTTCATTTGCTAATTTACCTGTCTCCTTTAGGCTGTTACGTTACTGTTACGTTACTGAAGTGATGTTGTGCATCTTGTTTGGCATTGATGCTACCCGCATGTACCCTATCGTATGTATGTGACCACGGCTGCACGTGTTATTCTGTGACCACGACCGCACTTGTTATTCTGATTTTAGGGAAGCTGAGGCAGTACACATGTGTGTACGTGTAGGCTTCCGTGACTGCTTGTCCCTGAAATAAACACTGATATTCGCAGATATTATACTTGATACTCGGATATTTATGTATCCCGTTGTGTGCATATGTATATGTATACAATTATATGTGTGTGTGTGTGTGTGTATATATATATATATATATATATATCACTAGTACATGTATATATATTTTTAGTATATATATGTGGTGGCCGATGTACACATATGTATATATATACCAATGTATGTGTATATTTATGTCATCGGCATGAGTATATATAAATCCATACGTTGTCCCACTTTGTTTCGTCCCAAGTTGCAATGGTATATTCCGGTAGTTCTTACGGGTTAGATGTACTCGAAATTTAGCGAATTATAGTATTAACTATTATTTAGTTTATATTGAAGTTAATTTACTTGAACTATGATTAATTCTGATTCGAGTGTTTTATTTTTTTGCATGGAACGCTTGGGTCTGACCCGAGCGTTACAAATTTAAAGATTACAGCTTAGAATTCGAAGATTGGTAAAGCTGGGTTTCCCAAGACGTGCACACTCTGAAGATTTAAAACAGTAAAGATTTATCTTGTATTCAAATTATTTTTAAATTCCACTGTATAGAAAAAATCTTGTATCAAAATTCTGATTATATATAAAAGTTATATTTTGCTATTCAACAGTGTGTTATCTATTTATTCTGTGCTTTCTGCGTTCATTTCGTTTTAAACTTTGTAAGTTAAATAACGATCCGTCGATTTGAACGTTTTAAGTTGGTTTAATTACCAATTTGAAACGGTCAAAAAAGGCGGAACGTTGCAAATGGAACATCAAAGTGAAAGTAAAGTATAAACTGTATTTATAACATATAGTCTAGATTCTTGATGTGGAAACTGGAAACACTTCTTCTTTAAAGAAGTAAAGCGCGATGTTATTTACATAAAAGCCAAGTCAACTCCCATAAGCTATCACCCCCAACATCACTTCTTTTTGCAAGAACACCATTCATTTTCATAAACAATGACGTATTATTCAGTAGCTCAGGTATGATCAGCTCTGACAACTTTTCGCTGCTCTCTCCTCTCACCCTCGCTGTGAAATACTTCTCCATGCAACCAAGAACCCCTAGCCGTAATTTACAAAAGCTGTTCAACTTAGAAAGCTCTAGTAGCATCGTCAAAAAAACATTGGATGGCAATTTCATGGCGATTACAAGAGTGCACTCCATGTTTCTATACTCTTTCTGCGACTGATTTTACATGGATGATGCCACATTTTATATGTTTTAATATAACGACGATGACCAAACAAGCAGCTCGAACTCCGAATCATCAGAAACCACACCCAATCCCAATCGCGAAACCAAATCTCCTAATTTTCTGCCAAAAAATGGGGACCTTTCTAATTAAATCGAATCAGAGAGTTGAAGTATTGTTGGGAATTTTTATATCGGGAACTTTCTATCAAGTATTGAGAGGTTTAGCCGGTGAATTTTTGTAAATTTGGGAAATCGATTAGTTGAAGAAAGAATTGAAGTCAGTAAGAATAAGGAAGAAGAATTAATGACCAAGAAGAAATGAATTCGCGGTGAGTCGGGAAAGTTAAAATACTGCTGTAATGGTTAATAGATTACTGTGTTACTAAGTAAGGTTTTGATCGTTAAGGATACACAATTAACACACCATTTTTTTGATTTGTACAATAATTTTTTTATTTTTTTTGAATAGTTTGTAATGTATGTCCCATCCCATCAATTTTTTATTAGTATTTCAGCATTTCACTGTATATTTTTAAGGGCATTGTTATTCGCATTTCAAAATTGATTAAGGGATGGTCAATATTAAGGGAACTCCACTCATATTTGGAATTGTTATGGAGCGTGCTGGAACACAAAAAATAGTATACGATGACACCCATAATTTACCTCTCAGGTGTTGTTATAGACACTCCAGTTTTGGTTACAGGGTGTTACGTGAATAAACGAAAATTCGGTATACTCTCACTGTTTTCTATTTTAATCATTTCCGACGGTTCTTCTTCGATTTTTGGATCTAAACTCGACATACCCCCGCCAAATTGCACGGATAAATTCGGCATCATCTTGCCGAATTTCAACTGAGTCCACCCTTAACCAAAAGTGATGTGTCAATAACAACTGATAAACACATGCCCCAAGTACCAAGATAAAGGTAGTTTGGTCATATTATAATTTAATTTTAAGGGGTCACTTTTTAATGCCCTCCCTTTAGTAAATTAAAAAAAAAAAAATGAGTCAGCCCTTAACCAATTTTGGAGTGCGAATAACAATACCCTTTTTTAATATGACGCTGTCCACTGAAAGGAGAGTTGGATGGTTAAGCAAGTAGGCTTAGGTTAATGGGCTTATTCGAGGGTGCAAGGTTATTGATGCATATACCTATGACATCACTGACCTGAACATTTTCTCGACTAAGTTCCGCATTCTATGCTCCCATGACTAATCCTCCGGTTCTGCCTTTTAGTCTCTGTCACATTGATGTTCAACTACAGGCAACCTTTTTTCCCTGTTCTCCAATCAATCTTGCATAACGTATTCATATTATTTAATCCTGGGATGAGCATGGTGCGGTTAGATCCGGTTTTGACTTAAAACCGCACTCGGAACCGCTATGGTGCGGTTTTCAAAAGTAAGAACCGGAATCGAACCAAGAACCGTTGTTGCAGTTTGGTTTTAAAAGTGCGTTTTCGGTTTTTAAAAGTGCGATTTCGATTTTAAAACCAATTAATAAAAAAATGGCATTCCCTAACCAGTCATCATGAACATAACATTATCGCACATAAACACAACCCAGTCAAAGTAATCAATATTTGCTCAAATATGTAGCAGGCGATAAATACAACCTTGTCCATTTCTTAATCTAAGTAAACTATATATTTTCTTATGTTTGTAGCTCAAGTGAAGTAAAATGTAAGCATTTAAATGGATACTAGACAATGTGTTGGTGGAACGCAAGTAGCAAAGGCTTGAAAAAAATACAAAACAATATGCTGTTTGATGCAAGCATTCATAAACTATATCGGTGCGGTTTGAGAAAAGATAAAAACTGAAACTAGACCATACTAACGGTGCGGTTTCATCGGTTTTGCAGTTTTATTTCAGGGTATTTTTTTTAAAGGAAAATTAACCCATTTAGGCATGTTTAGAAATAATATTACACATATAGCCATGTTTCAGAATTACTTACACATGTTGACCTGTTTGTGTTTTGAAGGCGGGTTTTGGAAACACACCTTCATTAAAATACAAAGGCGTGTTTCCAAAACGCGCGTTCGGCAAAACACACACAACCAAACTTACACGCAACACCATATTCAAACTACCGTACACACGACACCACATTCACACTAACCCACACACCACACGGTGATATAGTACTATGTCGACGCGCAATTTAAATTACATAAAAATTCTTTATGAACTATTAATAAATCGTTATGGTTTAGAAACGATTCCACAGCGACTTTTTGAAGATTTGATATGGACATAACTAAAAATCTGGAGTATGAAATCTTCAATTTTCTCTTCCATTATAAAAATATAGTTTGGTAGAATTGAACATTTCTTGTTTTGAAGAAATTCGACTTAGAATGAATCATATATATTCAGTTAAAGTTCAATGCGTAAAACTGCGAACTACCACGACGCTACGAGCTCATTTTTAATTATACCGTAAATTATACATTCAAATATAGCGAATTTCATAAACCAAATAACAACAAATATTAACTAAAAAGCTGATTACAAGAGATCGTAACACAGAAATAATTACTAAAACTTAGGAGGCAACAAATGCTAACACGAGACTAGGTACTATAGCGTAGGATACATATGCTAATTAGGAAAATATTACGCCACCAAACTACATCTCATGTTCATGCTCTTGGGATGTGAAGTTTCCTAATCATTACGGTTAAACCGCAACTGTTCAATAATGTTTTGGAGACGTCGAATCTCTTGTTCGAGTTCGTTTGCATATATTATCCCCCTTGGGCCTATCGGTTCGTCTATCCATTCCGTGTAGTTGCATCCATTCAGATAGGATCGACATTGTTGAATGCGACGGCCAATATTGCTGCCTTCTGTTCGAACCACAACCGGATAACCGCAGTAGCAACAAACTTGATAAGAGTCACCTTCATGTTCATAAGGAATTAGAACATGTGGTACTTGATAAGAATGAACTTCTTGTCGTGGTATAACGACAGACTGTTCATGCGTGTGTTGAACGTTTGGTACTTGGGCTTGATGTGGAGGTTGGACGGGCCGTTGTTCGGACGGTGGTCCAACCCGAGAGCTCAGTTCGTTTAGAAACTCGAGTTCATCTGCAAGCTCCTGAAGTCGCATCTGTTCATACGCCTGTTTTTCAGAGTCTGAAGATGATGGCCAAGAAGGCATAATTGTGGTAAAGCACAGAGTAGTTGGAAACAAAGTTGTTGAAGTGAGGTGAGTTGTGAGTAATTCGACAGAGATATATAACTGCGTAGTGTACAAGTGAATAACGGGTAAAACAAAGAATGATGTGAACGATCACTGGTACACTTTGCTTTACGTGTTGCACAACACTGTTTCGTCTGGCGTAATACTGTAGGGAATCTGCTTTACATACTGCTTTAACCCTGCACTGACTAGTCGTATCAGGAGTGATTCATCACTACTTGATTTAAGGGGTCGTCACATGCACACTAAGTTTGCATCAATGTTTACGGTTTTTATCAACAATATTCATACTTCTAGGAATTATAATATTTTGCGTTACATAACTGAGAATTTTACAACGACAACGATTACAACATCAAGAAACGCAAACTACAATCATACGACTTACAACAAAGGAACACACGAACATCAAAGTCGAAGTACAATAAAACACATTAAGGTAGTCTCCACATACATCTTGGAGTTAAAAACATTTCACTACATAAAGGAGTTAAAAAACAGGGTCGTTCTCATCCACATATAATTTAAACATTTCACTACATAAAGGAGTTAAAAAAACAGGGTCGTCCCTGTTCACATCTGGCCAAAATGTATATAGTATGATTACAGTGTAGATTCTCTATCATGGCTACAGTGGACAGTGACAACTACATACTGAGTACTTCTATCACTTAGCATTTAACTTAATAGCAGTTCCACAGTGTTTCTAATGGGACGATTTCTGAAGTGACAATTGCATACTGATTAGTCTTATCACTCACCACTCCTTGATTTATGGGTCGTCACATGCTTCAAACCAGCCTCTCTCCCTTCTTAAAGACCAACTACCCTCTCTTCCTTTCTTCATCACTCTCTGGTTTTTTGTACCACTCTCTAGTTTTTTGTACATAAGTTCACTGTCATAATGGCTAACTGGGCATACGACGACAATACCATTGTTCAAATGTACGATGAGTATGAACGGGGTAAACAACCCGCAGAAGATGTCAAATTTGTGCCCTAAACGCAAATGGGAGTCCAAGTAGATGCAGCAGAGGTCGAGTCCGAACTCTTTAGTGCAATGCAGCCAAACGTTGCAGTCCAACACATTGAACCGGTTCAAAAATCCATCAATGCTCAGTTGAGGGAACTTCTTGCTCGACAGAACCCCGATAGGTCAAGCTCCAACATGACAGGTCGTTCAATCCTTTGCTATTTCAGAGTCGAATGTAATGTGCTTGTTTCTAAAAGTCAAACGAATGCAGGTCGTCGCTTTTACGGTTCCAAAGCGTACATTCATGCACAGAACCATTAAGGGTTGCAGAGTTGTAATTTTTTCCATGGTACGATCCATCTTTAACAGAGAGAGGCGTCCAGTACGCACTTGAGATGCAAGCTGAGGTAAATCGCTTGGAAAGAAGGAATGCGACAATTAAGAATGAAATGCTTCATGGATGCTACAGTTCATTCCGAAACTATGGGTCGTAGTTACGTTGTATTGGGTCGTGGTTATGTTGTATCGTTGGGTCTAAGTTATGTTTTATTGTGGGGTCTAAGTTGTGTTGTCTTGTTGGGTCTACATTATGTTGGGTCTAAGTTATGTTGGGTCTTATTTATGTTGTACTGGGTCGTACTAATATTTTATCTGTTTCTTTTGTATTAATATTCCCATTTTTAGACGACCGCGGTTTATATGTTGTATGTTATTCTTGTAAGATTGTTTGATTTGTTTAAAATAGTTTTAAAAAAGTTCAAAGCCAAAGGTGAGTTTTCAAAACTCGCATAAAGGCGTGTTTTCAAAACTCGTCTTCAGAGTCCCCAGACCAAAATAGGTCTATATATGTAATTAAGTTAAAAACATAGCTAAATCTGTAATAAGTTTAAAAAACAGGTCTACACACGTGAATTATCCTTTTTAAATGCAATTTTTAGCGGTTTTATGCAGTTTCGGTTCGGCTTCGGTTTTCCTGTTCATCCTAATTTAATCTACTCTAGAATAACGACATCTACATATCCGTCGTACGTATAATTATATCTATAAACCTAAAATTCATATACTACCAACCCTTTGTTCTTAACATGTCTACTTGTATATTTTGTAATTATTGCACTCATACAACTTTTAACTAGACAAGATTAAAGATGTAAACGTACATACTATTGAACCAAAGGCGTGACTTGAAACAAGCGCTCTAGCATCCTTGAAATTTGAATGCAACAACGCTCCTATATATCGTGCTTTGACTGTGCAGTATGAACTCCTACTCATTTCGGTGTTGTGACTTGTAAGTATTGTCGTTTACATCTAAATGGCTTCAGACTTAGGCTACTACTCATGGCTACTAGATGCAAAGAAATATTGATACAACAACACAATCATATGCAAACTAGGAAGCAAGGATACGGGTGCGGGGGTGCGTAGTACGGGGATACGTAGATTCGACAAATATGAAAATATGAGGATTCGGGTGCCGGAGGATATGGCTTGTACAAATATTTATGATAGAATCTATTACGAAAATTAAGAGTTTCATTAAAATTAAAATTAAACCAAATACTGGAATCAAACTCCAGTATTGATATAATGTCCATTTCATGATTTATAACATTGCTCCCTAAGACACCATTCGCATAACAGCATAAAAAAAAACAGAGGACAGGAAAGAAAGAACAAAATATTATGGATTACTTACCTTTTTTTTTTGCTGTATGTACTTTGCTGTATGCTAAAGGTGCTACTGCTGACTGCTTGCTTCACTTTGCTGTATGCACGTACCTTTTTTTGTTGTTGTGTGTACTTTTCTGTATGCTAAAAGTGCTGACTACTTGCTTCACTTTGCTGTGTATGCACCTCTCTTTGAATTTTGCTTCCTAGCTTTGCTGTATGTACTTTTATAATACATTATGTTGATGCTTTGAATTTTGTAGAGTTGGTTGTCACAATAATTGTGATGCTTCGTATCCCACAATTCCAACAGCCATCTCAAAATGATGCTTCGTCTCCCGCAATTTCAACATCCATTTAAAATTCCAATCTAAAATTTACCTTTAATGCCACCGACGCACCCCCAATCCGCACCCTTCCCGCACCCCCCAGCTCAAATACGGGGACACGCCACATGGCGCACCCCGTACGCACCCCCAGCCGCACCCCCGTACCCCGGCACCCCAGCCGCACCCGATACGCAGTACGTCACCTAGAAGCCGCACCCCTGCTTCCTAGTATGCAAAATAGTTTCATGGAAAATAATAAGCATAATCATATGCAAAATAATTTCATGGGAAAATAATAAATATTCACTATAAAAAATGTTTGTAGCAGACTAACATTGAAAGGTTTTGTTCACCAGTAACCAAGGCACCAAGGCATAATATAGGCGGACAAGGAAGTGCACATGATCCCGGCTGAGGAGCTCGCTGCATTTTCCAAGGACTACAAGATTTTCATCTTGAAACTGACATTGAGGGCATGTATCAGAATGTACGAGAATAAAAGGCAGATGCTGCAGAAGAATGACGTAGCGTCGGGTCGTGAGGACGTAGGTATGCAATTTTCTGGTGGACATCGCATTGAGGGAGGATCCGGTGAGCGAAAACAGGGTTGGGGTAGTGGATTCGCCCAGGCTGATGGTGGGCCATACTTTTATACTGGTGGGGACCACGATGGTTATACGCCTTGGTCTGGTTCCGTCCACGGTCTCAGTAAAGTTCCATGTCTAATGGTTACTGAAGTTTTGGTTTTGTTGTGTCCTTTTGTTTATATTCTGCAGATGCTGCAATTTACCTTGGTGTTGTGTTTGCATGTTTAAAGTGCTTTTTTTCCTTCCTTCTTTTATGTTTTTGAACTTTGAATCATATTTTATTGCTGCAATTAAAGGTACTAGTGTGTAACCCGTGCGTTGCACACGTTACTATTATAAATTATAGTTTGTAAACTTTCAGTGTTAAAATTGGAATTTCATTGTACAACATACGATAAATCCGACAAAATTAATATACTATAAATTACTATTGTTGCATATATATGTTATGTGTCATGCAACTTATATTTCTTTGATATAAAATAATAATATTACCGTTCTTATTATATGAGAAAGTATTCATGTTGAAACTCGGAAATTTAAATTATTTTCGATGAATTAACAAATTTTATTAAATATAATAAATTTGAAATTATGTAGAAAATATATTGATTTAAGAGTAAAATAATATGAATAAGTCAAGAAGGATTTTGTTAAAAAAAAGTATACAGATTTTAATGTGGGGTTATTTAAAGTTAAAAATAGAATATTTTAACGTACTGCATGATTAATTTATTGTTTATATGCTTAAATGATTATACTTCATTTACAAATTAACTTTGTTGTTACTATTTATGTATATAAATCTACGTATAAGACCTATATAGTTAAACATAAATATTTGTTGTGGTTTTTATTAGTATGTATGTGTATACATATACGACTAATATACATATTATTAAAATATTTTAAATTTTGGATTTCATAAAGCAATTAAATACATGGATCCAAACATGAAAAAATAGGAAACAACTGATGAAGTTGTACTAAATGAATAGTAAATTAGTTTTGTTAATGTTATTCACGTGTGTTACTTATGATATTTGGATTATATATCTTATTTTAAATGAAAACTTTATTTGAATACTATTTTAAAATGAATATGTATACATATTGAAGCCGTCACATTTAAGGATTTATTGGATGAAGTAATGAATACTTATAATTAAACTTATTCAAATAAATTAAAATCAAAATTACATGGTTAATAAAAAAAACATTGATGTAAATATATAAAATTATGTGATATTGAGGTGAGTTTTGTAAGCAACTGTAGAAGTTTCAAAATGTAAGCACTTAAGCTAAAATCGGAATTTTACAATATAATGTATTAATGTATCGATATAGATTAATCATAAATTAAATTTACAATTATTTCTTACGTATATAATTATGCTACATGACTGATGTATTTGTATATCCAAATGAATTCTATATCCTCCTTTGTTGATATGAATATCATGTAAATATTAAAATTTTCATGTTTTATGATTTATTAGGCATATTAACAACTAATAGCTTACTAAATTTAATTATGGTTCTAACTTCTAAGATTCATGATTAACTATAATAATATAATAAGTCAAATATACAATATCAAAAGGGAACTGAGATGGTTCAGTAAAACGTTGTAGAATATAAAAAATGAGGTTAATTTTGTTCAGCATGCCAAATTTATTGATACATTTTATGATCTTATTTTGCTAAAATTATATTTGTACCTAATATCACGTTTCTATGTACAATCTTTTTTTTTTTTTTCTTTTTTGCAAAAGTGCAATATTGTTTTCGCAAAAGTGAAAAGATTTTATGTTTTTACTACAATTATTTGTATATTGGCTGGACTTAAAAGTATTAGTGCATTCCAAACATGTTTTTGAGAAAGAACATTTATGTATTTCTTGAAGGGTGTATATTACAGAAGTTTCTTATTAACGTTGTATTATATGCCTTGTGACTTATGTATTTTAGTTTAACGAAAACACAATTTTACCATATTTTACAAATGTGGACATGATGTATATTATTGAAATTTTCTTATTATCATTAGCGATCGAACTAATGAATATTGCTTAATTACATTTGTCTTATTATTTTGAACTTAAGATTGCATAATTAATTTAAACATGTGGACTGAAACGTGAAACAAAGAAGAAAATGAGGTGGGTTTCGTAAATAATTGCGGTAATTTTAAATATATGTACTTTAAGTCAAGTGTAGAATTTTATAATGCAATCCATGATAAGTATATTTTACCAGTTTAAATATAGGTATTTTAAGTTAAACAATAAGCGAATAAAAAAGCTAAACTTGTTATTGTTGTTCTATGCGATTTACATGTCGTAAATTAATTTTATCATTTTTATTGGTACAATAGTCGTATAAATATTGAATTATGGTTCTTAAAAATCTGTTAAAAATATTAATAAAAATATTAGTCAACTAAATTCATTTAAATAGTTTATTTTTTATTATATGATTAATCTAAATATATGGGTCTGAACATAAAAAGTTGGAAGTTAATTGATGAATCGTTTGTAAATAACTACACAAGTTTTAAATCTATATATCAGAAGTGTGAACTCATGCCCCGCACACGGATCGTAGCGAACCCTCCATATATGGATTTCGTCACATCATGCTTTATTACAAACCATGTATTTATTTTGTCGTAAGACAACTTAATGTTATGGCCAATCTATGTCATATGATAATTTCAAAAAATGTAAAATGTTTTGCGCATGCCCGATTCGAATACTTTCGATATTCAAATAACTCAAACATACCTTAATATTGTAAGTTGTATGTGTTTATATTTTATTATGTTCTTGTATAAACATAAACAAAGATGTAGTAATTAAATTCAGATGATAATAGTATCGCACCACACCTTTGAACTAATACCTCTTTCCCAACATGCCACTGTATTGCATATATTGTACTAACGATATAGTATTTTTCAAACAATTATCTGATAATAAGCTGGCACAGTCAATTTGATCGAATCATCCTATAAAGATACAATGTAAGCTTACACATTGAATATGTATCCACTATTTCTTATCTATGCGTCTTGAATACATATGTAGCATTAAGTAACCTCAAAAGCATCCTCTTCATCTGAGATTATAATTTTTTCATACAGGTTGGAATTTACTTATAATATCAAAACAAATCAAGTGTTATTTTATTTATTGACTCGTGTTAGTGTTTTGGACTAAAAATTAAGTATATACATTAAGTGACAAATATGTCGCAAATAAAATTTTCAGATGGTGACTTATCAAATATTTTTTATATAAAGCAAGAACTTATATTGTGCAAATACAAAATGATAATAAAGCATTTGGTTAAATAAAAGCAACCAACATACCAACATATTTTCTAGTCCAATTAAAGAAATGATATATTACATGGTTTACGTAAACAGACTTACTTCAGTTTATTGCTTATGTCTATTCGATTTTTTATCTTGTGACCAAATTAGATCATGTCATTTTAGTTTCCATATATGAATCCTAAATACTGAAATATAACAGAGCCAATAGGCTATTGCTTTTTAATGAACGCACCAATGATACGATAGAGGTATACAACAGCCTGCATTTTGTGTCTATGCCTGCTTATCATAGGCTGTCATTTTTTATGACAACTTATGTTGGAAAATCATCCGTTTTGGGAAATAAAATAAAATGAAGTAATCAAATTGATAAAAAAAATTCAAATTACAATTTGATATATGCTTCATTCCCCACTCTCCATTTATAAGTTTCAGTAGAATCTGACAAAGCTAAAATAAATTGTACACTGTTGTGAATAGAAATGTCGTATATGCATTTATAAATGAGGGAGTTGCAGAAGAAACTCTAAAATACCCAATGTATTGCCAATGTTCTTTTTGCTTGCAAATATGGATTCAAGATTGCAGGCACTACTTTACTCAACCTGCCAAAAAGGGCCAAATGTTATCATACTTTTAAATGGCTTAATAGATTTAGACTCAACACTATGTAAAGTCATAATTTGAGTTTTAATTTAAAAAAAAGGATTAGGAGTGAATTAAAAGATATATATGGATTATGGTGTATAAATCCATGCATACAAAGATTATCGGTAACATGTCATTGTTCACATAAGAAATAGATGCTGAAGCAGTTAAATCGACTATATGTAAGAGGTAGCATAACCAAAGTGCACTAATAAATTTTAATTTATTTCCTAGGTTTAAAAAAAATGCACCTTTCAGTGTTAACATTGCTACATTTATAAATAAAAAATACAAAAAGTTGACGCTCATATATCTAAAAGTTAGGGGAATCAAAGCATACTAAGAAATATAAAATTACCCCATAAATTTAAAAAATACAACTGCCATACATGTATTTAATCGGCTAACAAAATATCAAAAGATTGGAAAATATACTACTGCTGAAATACATCAAATTAACTAACCTAAAGTATCATGATGTCTCAAAGATTTAACCGAGTTTATGTCCAAGCCCAAAATAAAGTTTCAGTTTGTGTATGTATGTTGATCGTTGAATTCATGTGAGAATTGCCAGCTTAAAATATATGTTTGAAACATTATCATTAAAAAGTTGTCAATTACTATATAGTTGATTTATTACAGGGAAATCTATCTTAGTAATTAATCCTTGCCATCATAGCATCCATGTATTTTGTCCTGCATTTATCTATATATTTGTCCATGTCTTTTGATTTGCATAGCATATTCTGCATTTATCCTGTGTCTTTTGATTCATATGTTGTACTATTCTACGTTCATCCATCAACACAATTTGTCAGTATTTTTTTGATGCATACAGCCTTGATTAGTATTTATATATAAATCCTGTAAATCATCCAACTCAGCTCTTCTCCATCAAATCATGATAATGAACACACAAAAAATCCCAAATCTATTCACATCTTCGTTTTATTAAATATGCGTTCTAATAAACAACTTACATGATATCTTCAAAAGTAGTGCAATGGTTATATATAGAAGTCCGATTAGTGCTTATGTAGTAAGTTTTTAAATCTTCGAAGCTGGTCATACTCCATCCATTAGAACCTATCAATTAATACACTATTGAAGAAAATGAAATAATGGGGATAACTAATATTTATCTCAACTGCCCTGTCAAAATAATGAAAGCTTGCACAATTATCAAGCTCATTTTGTTTAAAACATCCTGTACACAATCTATAACTGCTTCCTTTTACTAACTCAAATGTAACAGTATAACAACGCATAAATTACACCATCTAAATAGTATCTCAGTTGCTGCTAATTTAAGTAGGACATGCTACTAAATTTGTGTTAGTAGTAAAACCAATTTTTTTATTTTCTATTAAAAATTATGGTATATGCTTGAAGAAGATGAAATAATAAAGTATTTACATAAACTGTAAATTAGAATAGTGCCATTTTGAATGCTTGAAGAATATAGTACCGTTTTGTGAGCCATTTATTGAAATTAAATATTACCAAAATTTAAAGCTGAAAATAAAATGCACCACTGCTACAAAAGGCATCGTATTTTTTTTTTCCTTTTCTAGAACATTGTATATTTTAATCAATATGTATACTCTCTTTATACAGTTTCTCTCTAAAAAAAAAGGACTTATAATGAAAATGGAGAATGACGGGGAATTACTGCAAAATATGGACATACTTGAATGTTATCTAAAACCATTCAAAGGTATTAATTGCTAACAGAATATTTGGAAACTCGATTCAAGGTCCTTAAAATAATAAAGATACAAAGAAACTTGTAAAGAAAGCACAGCCTTTAAGAGGAAATTCTTAACATTGACTACCATGTATTACAAAAAGGGTATGATAAATATCAAACATGGATATTCAAATAACAAAAGGTTTTTAAATCCAATTTAAAATAGAAACACAAAAAGGGAATTTTATTTGATGAGCATGTCACCTGTCATGAGCTGACCAAATTGTCATTTGAATAATGGCTGTAAAAGTCAAGCAATCTATTGAATAATTACAAAGATATGAATATAATATAAAGTACATTTCTTCCCCTCTATTTTACCAAATTCATATCGACTGCGTCATATCCTCCGCTTTACATTCACCATTCATGGGTTTTCTATTGGAAAAGAAATGAGATACAATTCAATCGCATGAATTATTTCTTTAAGAAAGAACATGGATACATGAACAATGCATTATTTAAATAAAGAAGTATTTAAGTAATATGCACTGTTAATACTAAAATCATTCATTTAATGAACCATACCTGTTTTGTCTTAAAAATGCATTAAATATATGTCACTGCATTATTTTGATTGGTAAGTCTGCAGCTTTAGATATTTTTAGAGCAAATTGTTAAATATATCGTTTTCAATGAAAAACAACTGAGCATGATACAACAGAGTAACTAATCATATGTTTTAAAATATTTTAACGTATTCAAGATCAAAGTAATTTTCATACCATTTTGTACTATAAGCTATTTCTCTAATATTAACTTAAATACTCAAATGCAAAAGAATTTTATTATCTATGATCTAACTATTTTATACTGTAAATTTCAACTCGTTAACTATGTATGCATTTGTATTATTCATTAAAATGGTTGCTAAGAATGTCTAGGTAATAATTAAATTCTCAGATCAAATAACACCAAAACGCAAGAAATTGAAAAAAAGGATAAATAAAAAATAAAAAATAATTACATTAGTGCATAAATGAAACATATAAAAATCTAACCTTTCATAACCATAATCTTGTACATATATTAGAAATCATAAAGGAGAGAATCATGAAGTTTCATATCATGTTATAAAATAAAATAGTTGAATCAGAACTTGAGCTTCAAACAATGATAATTAATGGAGCATATCATGTTATTATCTCATTTACTTTTGTTTGTGCTTACTACAAAGACGTATATACATAATATTTGGATAAGGTAGAAAATTAAAATAACTTTTTCCTTGATTGTCTAATGTTTTTTAGAAATCCTGGAAAGGCTAGTTACAATTGGAACACAGTAAATGTTAAAATTTGTTAGTTGTAAACAGTTAACCTAGGTTAAACTTTTGGCCTCGACAAATGCAATATCTATAAGTAAATTATTATTTACAAATGATTTATAATTATATATACTATTGAAGGTTTCTCTGGCTTCTTAATAGCCCTAGATCGAAAAGAATATAACACAGTCTCAGACGATGTAGTGTTTGCCTTTTAGTGTCCAAATAGTTCGAATATCAGTTAAAAATTATAGTGGCCAGATATATCAGTCTTAACTCTCTAATTACCATAAATTCCTAACACAACATAGAAATGCAATCAAAGAGAGAGAGAGAGAGAGAGAGAGAGAGAGAGAGAGAGTGTATATGCATATGTATACATACATGTACACATGCATGTATAATAACAGTTTACTATCCATTCAATATTCTGTAATGGTTAATTCATAATTGTACCTTCCTTGCTCTGGCAGTCTAGAATATTTGGCTCAGGTTTTGGACTTCCAGTCTCCTTAAAGAAATTCAGTGAAGTCAGCTTACATTTACTGATACAGAGATCATTTTATCTTTGTGTTAAAGTTACTGAAGTAAAGACTTACCCTTCAAGAAGTTTTATGTTCGTTTAACACTTTTGCATCTACTGAATGCCTGTGATTTGATTCAAGAAATCAGGAGTAATACAAAACTATAGTTGTATTTCTTTTTTCATTAAGTGCATCGATGAAGTTTCTAGTGTTTCAAATTAAAGTTGTGACCACAGTAACTAAAATTAGCTCCTGCACTCATCAATGTTGCCACATATAGCTCCCATACACCGTTTCTTTGTGACCAACGATCAAAATCTTTCACTACAAACTAAATGCAATAACATTTCAAGCAAACAACTTGATAAAATTACCCATGTAAAGAAAAAGCCAATTGAGTGAATGTATGCATGAGGACAAAAAGTTGTAACACGGTATATTGTTCAAATAATAAATCATGTCATCATGATATCAATCAGTGAAGTTTTTTATCGCAGTAAGTAACATTCATTACTAATAAAGCTATTAGCATTTCATTTCATATAAAAAATAATAACCGAAATCACAATTTTATTTTGGCGATGGGCCCAGTTGAAATTTTATATGTATAAGAATAAGCATGATCTTCACATAATACGGAAACATGTTCCATAAGGGAAATGTAAAATATACAAATAAATTGATTTGCAAATTTATTGATTGTAACATAATTCAGCCAATGTATAAATGGTTAAGTCTTGCAATGTTTATTTACAAATATATTGTGTTTCAAGTATAAGTATATACTTGAAGTAGTTTTAGTTTTATGTTTACGGAGTTATGTCTATGAGCTGCTACATGTGCATAGCACTGCTACGCACTCTTTAAAAAAAAGAGCACAGTTGGACACATATCTACCAAAGTGGTATACCACTCAATGTATTTATATTACAAATAAATGTAAATTTTGAATCCATGAGAAACACTTATGGTTCAAGGTGAAGATAACAGTTAATGGATTTGCTTTCAGAACTGGTATATACTTTTGAATTTGCCTCTAGTGTGCTGTGTAAAAACAATTCGGTAAGTTGGTTGATGATTCATTGTAAAATGGCATAAGATACACATCACTTTGTCGAACGGATAGTGAAAAAAACTAAAAAAGAATGGACACCCAGAATCAGGAAAAAATGTTACAATTAGCAAAAATACATATACTTGCGCTCAATGTTTTTTTCAATGAGTAACAATGTAATTCAAACTTGTCGCTTGCTGCATTAGTAATGCTTGGATCTTGTCTATACAAACAATAAAAGAGAGGACACACGTAAGCAGTGAAATATATACGGAGATGGTGAAATATGCAAATATAAATTCATATATACTATTGTCCACTCATGATTTGCTGTCAAACAACAAAAGCGGGAACCAATTTTTGTTACTTACCCATTTATCAAAACTCAATTTCTAATTTGTAATTAAATGCATTTGAGACCCAAATGTAATAATAATTGTTTTAAAAAAATATGAATGAGATCAACGTGCTTACTTTGAGATTGAGATGCTTTATTGCGTCAGTTGTGAACATGCTTGCTTCTGAAACTTCAGTTTTGTAGTGTATACATCTGAAAAATCAAGTTGTGAATATGCAAAATCAAGTTGGGATTCAAGAATAGTTGAAAAAAACTTAACTGTAATGATCGAGATTAACACACCTATCTTTGAGATTGAGAGGCCCCATGTCGTTGGAAAACATGCAAATTATCCCTGCAGCCTTCCAGAAATTTAAATGGCAATTAGGACATTTCAAAAGCTTCAAATGGAGGGTATAAAATAAGAACGAAGAGATTCCAACTATATTGCATAACTTGGCTCAAATACAAAAGTAGCTGCTACGTCAACAATGTATAAGAACAGCTCATTACATATTTGTGCAAGGGGAATACTCCTTATAATAATGGAGAAGTATCTTCTGCTAAGCCATGCAACCCTTCAATACCACACTTAGTTTATAGAGGATAGTTCAACATAATTCATCCTTGAATAATGGGAAAGCTTCAACCATAGTTTTATATTTATACATAACACAACCTACATACCCATTCCTCATAGAATCAAAGAAGGCATAATATATTCAAACCACTACTTATACTGCACGACTAAAAAAAACCAAGATTCTTTATAATTAAAAATGAGCAGAAATGTTGAAATATATGAAACATGGAATTTACTGAAGAAAGGTTTCATTGAAGTACATACTTCAAAAAGTCAGAATCTTTATGATTCTGTTTTGCT
Organism: Allium sativum; assembly: GCA_030737875.1. Classification (NCBI taxonomy): domain Eukaryota; kingdom Viridiplantae; phylum Streptophyta; class Magnoliopsida; order Asparagales; family Amaryllidaceae; genus Allium; species Allium sativum. Next base: position 45,842,603 of record CM060913.1, read on the forward strand.
AATTACACAAAAAGAAAAAAGGGATAGGGAATTCCATAATCAGAGGGGCGACGATTTACGGATCTGTCCGCAAAGCTTCATTTAACCGCGATCTCCTCCTTTCTGGTAAGTATTTCTTCATCAGCGTCCAATATGTTGTTTAGTCATCACTGATTAGTACATGTTATACTTTACCACCAATCAGTTTAGATCAGCTAGATAGGCATGGCTAAAAATCGCATTGGATGTCACATGCTAAAATTGATGACACAACTTATTAAGGAGCTAAAAAAGAGAATCGATACTTCATTACTTTGAAAATGTGTAACCAAGATTAAGGGATATAATCAGGCAAAAAGTGCCATAGTGAGAATCTTTGTTAAATCAAGGTCGCGAGTTGGTAAATTGATTAATTAAGGGTTCCTACAGGAATAACAAACCTGGTTATTGATTTGAATCCATAGATTCCGATCTTCTGAAAGGAGAGACAAAGAGGACATAGGAAAAGTAGCAGTAAATAATTAGGAGGAAGAAAAAAAAATGGATCGCTTAAAATTTGTTTGGAAAAGTAGCAGTAAGTAATTAGTAAATAAATTATTTAATAGATTTATATTGTTGAATTATTTTGATTTAATAAAAGTATCTTTAGAGTTTTAAGAAGAATTGAGAGAATTGAGATAAATGAGACAATCAAGGAGAGTGCTAGAAATTCTTCTGCTTTACTATTATTTAATAGATTTTGAAATAGGTAACAAATTATTGGAAAATAATTTTGATTAAAAATCCTCTAAAGTTTCAAAATACACAGTGAAACCTTCTAAAAAATATGTTTAATACCACACGCATAATTTTAGTTTCTGTCAAGTTGCTGTATATTTGCAGTTTCTGTCAAGTCGCAAAACCTGTCATATAGATAATCTTAGCATTCTAACCTTCAATTAAGCGCATATTTGTCGTTCAACACTTTGTGCACCAGTGATATTTCATGTTAAACAATAGCAGAGCCATTATTATTTATAAACATCAATAAATTGGTTCTTTATCCATACTTGATGTTTTTAAAAAAGAACTGAGGAGAATATAGACCTATCTCTTTATATATACATAACGCAATGTATTTAATGTATTTATAAATACACTGTGGTATACATTTGTAAGATCATGAATAAGTTAACAAAAATACCAAATCTGCCATGTATAATAATTATCCAATATAGAATTATTTGACATTACATATAGGTGATTATATATACAATTTGGAAAATTGGTTCAGGTTACATATGAAATACAACATACTATACTTATTGATATCGCCAGTTAATTATAATAATTTCAAGTATAAAGATCAGGACTTAATCAAAATTGGTTCAAGTTACATATAAAAACAACGTGATGAAAATATAGTCTACATATATGTGGTAAAACCAAACTGTTTTCGATAAAAGTAGGATTGCATCAAGAAACTACTTTTAAGACCTTACCTATCTCAGTGGTCGTGAAATAACAAAAGAATTCAAAATAATATAGCCTGGTGCATGATGTTTGCAAATGACACTGGATTGGAGGAAAACGTTAAATGAAAAAGTAGTACCTCATATTTTGTCAAGTGGTGAGCAATATAGAGGTTAACATGATGATGTAAACAATTAGGTAGAAATATAATAAATAGAGGTTGACATGATGATGTAAATAATTAGGTCGAAAAGTAAACGTAAAAATAAAATGGTGTAAATAATTAGAAGTTAAACCATTGAAATTAATGTATATTAAAAAGAAGCAATTTGTGTATAGGCTCTATAGTCTTAAATACCAGCTTGGTCACAAAAGAGGGGAAAAAAACCAAAGTTGATATGCTATGAAATCGTTAATTATCATGAAAGTAACATAGCAGCAACAATTCATCTCCATTAGGTAGAAAATATATTGTAAGATTAACATCATGATGTCAATAATCGAAGGGTAAATTTGTTAAGTTAGTGCATATAAAAAAATCGACTTGATCAAATAGTTGATATGATTACGACTACTACGTGCTTCGTATTTTTTGTTGTCGAACAACTCTCAGAATACTACACATTAACCTTGATTTCTGTTTAGAACTCGCAGTAGATGTTACCAACAATTTAAAAAAAAATGTAAAGGAAGGTCACAGGATCAAAAAAATGCTAAGGAAGTGTTAACTAATATCTAGTCTATATAAATTGCAAACTACACGGTATTTGATAAAATTACTAATTAATGAAGTGAATGTGGTTTGCTTGATTTATATGAAGTTGATTACAGAGTTCGAGCTCATCATCAAAAACTGAATTATACGCACTTTTCTAACCTCATAATCGAGACACACATGCTGATATATTGTATGCTAATATTTGTTCAACATATTCATTATCACATATTAGTCAGTATTTGTTATATCCGATGATATTGAATGCTGGACAATTTGTTTCAGATTGGGGAAAAAGTAACAAATTCTTCATCTTAACAAATACCATAGGAGTACCAATTGTAAAATCATAAACCAATCCTTAAAGCAACGATATTAAAAAGTTATACCTTCGCTTCTAATCCATGGAAAGTGAAACAATTGACACTAAAAACTTTGGAATTAGCCAAAAAAAACTACTCAAAAGCTAGGATTTCAATTCAAATAGGTGCAATCCATTTATCGATTGCCCAAAATTAAAACAAATCGGACATTGAATATTACAAAATTAGAAAAAATTGTAACTTTATACCTATGATTTCACCACTTGAATAGGAGCAAACTCTTGCCTAAATCAGAAGTTGGATCTGGATCTATGCAGTCGATGACCTAATCAGAAGCCGACGCAGCGATGAGTGGTTCGATCTGAAGAACAGTCAATGCCTCGTACTAATACCGTTGCCTGGAGGATAAAGCTGATGCATTGATGCAGAGATGAGCAGTATAAATTCATTAAAGCTTGATGGGTTAAAGTAAGAAAAGCTCAAAGATAGAAAGAGAGAAATGTGCGAAGCGGAGACTGAAGAGAATAAAAGCGAACAGAAGGAAAAGATGTAACTGTTGGGTTCCCATTTAATTAAATAATTTAATTGATAATTAAAAGATTCAAATATTAAATATCAAGAGATTTAATGAGAATTGAGAGAAGTGAGAGAATTAAGGAAAATTAAGAGAATTGAGAGAATTAAGGAGAGAGCTTGAAATTCTTCTGCTTTACTATTATTTAATAGATTAGAACATCAATAAATTATGATTCCGTTCAATCTAGAAACTACTATTACTGATTTGAATTCAATTTTTCAGTAGAGTATAATATACGTTTTATATTAAGTTTGATATGTTATTAAGTGAGGTTCCGAATGCTAAGGATACACAATCAACACACTATTTTTCGAGTTGTTCAAAAAATTGTTTATTTTTTTGAATATATTGAAATGTATATCCCATCCCACCAAATTCTTGTTAGTATTTTAGTATATATTTCTTAATATGACTTAATCGGTTAAGCAAGTGGATATAGGGTCAATGAGTTTAATGGTTCATGTGCGGTTATTGATTTCTTTGCCTTTATAGGACCAATTCTTCTTTGTCTTTAGCATCAATTCCATCACATGAACCAATAAATTCTTTAATCTATCTTTACATGCCCAACTTCCCTTTTAGGGTGCGTTTACTTTTCAATAGAAAGGTGTATTTGAAAGGGGTCGGGAAAATTAATGAGAGGGGAATGCATTTTTATTTTATCCAAAAGGGGCACACGAAAGGAGAAAATGAGTGTAAAATGGGTTTAAATTGAACGGGAAAAATAAAAGGTTGGTTTTGGGTTGTTCGTCTAAAAGGGGCAAACGTGGTGGGTCTCACATCGACGCGTCAAATGCTTCGAACGTGCCCGACGCAGTCGCGGATGTAAAGTGGGCTTTCCAAAAAACAAACACTACCTTAGTCTATGTTGTTTCATTCGACGTTCAACCACAGGAAGCCCTTTTGCCACACTTCTCCAGTCATTTCAGTATAACGTATTCATACTACTTACGGTGCGTTCTCAATGAACGATAATGGGGTATTTGAGCGGAGAATTTGAGCGTGACACTATTGTGAATGAGGAATGCGTTTTTTTGCTACGAATGCAGTATTTGAATGGGGTGTTTGAGCGGAATAAATTTTAAATAAAGATAAAAATATACAGATACAGATAGAAATACAAATACAAGTACAAGTACAAATATAGATACAAATACAGGTACAAATACAGTAGTATGTTTCAGCGTACCCTGCAGCAACCAACTAGTCTCTTATGGTATCTCGAAACGTTGTCATTTCTTGGTATACATTTCGTTGTACCCGTTCAGTGCCTCTTTTTGTCAAATTTCTCAAAGCATAATATTCCTCCAAGTATGCATCAGGAATAAGTTCAGGATCATCGTCAAAAGCCATAAAATCTGGATCATTACTATTATATTCGCGTATGTAGTTGTGTAAGGCCATTGTAGCTACGACCACTTTTACCTGAGTTTCAAATGAATATGCTGGCATACTCATCAAAATGACAAACTTTTTTTTCAAATGTCTAAATTTCTTTTCACAGCCATCCGTAAACTCAAATGGTAGAAATTAAACACTTCACTTTTCAACGTTTGCCAGTGTAGAGGTTAAACGTGTAATACCACATTTAAGCGTCCGACGCGTCCGATGCCAAGGAACCGGTAATGGTGCTCCAGTTGTCTACGAACGGTACCTTAATCTAATCTACAGTAACAACATATACAAATCCTTCGTCCGTATAATTATATCGATAAAGAATGAATTAATGTACTGCCTACCACTTCGTTCGTACCATGCCTACTAGTATATTTGAAATTGTTGCACTCGTACAATTTTGAAGCACATGTCTGAGTTTAAACAAGCACTCAAGGCATCTTCCCAAATTTGAATGTAACAACACTTTTGTATATTGTGGTTTGATTGCGATGTCGGAAACGTTTTAAAGTAATGATTTACGGTTATGAATATTGGGGAATTTGTTGTTCGAGACTATTGGAGGAAGATGATTACTGTACTTCAGACTTTATGGATCCATATAATAGGATCTTTCCAACAATAGTTCAACCCACCAGGTACAAATGGATTATCGAACTTTCGACTTTTAGGATTCAATAAAGACTTGAAACAACATAATCAGATTCAAAGTTTGTACGACATTGATCCGATCAAGAACACTCTGAAATTTATCTCTGATGATGCAATAATATGATTAGAATAAAGAGAAGAAGAAGAATATCAAATCTGCAATGTATATGGATCTTGCAACACCATGGGGGCTTTACAAAATTTGCAGCGTTTGAAATGATTCAATGATGTCACAAATCAGAGGAGGAATAAGATGGTTTTGATAGAAATACTTCTGGGCATGGCTTTTATAGGCAACAAAGGAAGCGACAGTTGGCTAGACGTTGCGAACGTTTGAACGGTCGAATTTCTTCGTTTGAATTCGAAACGCAGTGCATCTTCGTTTGCAATAATCTGAAAGCGCTGCAAATTAAACTATCGCTCTGTTCATTTGAAACAGTTTAAAATTTCACTATTTCGCACCTAGGTTTGAACTTTTTTCGGGTCTGTAATAGGTCGAAATTCGGCCCGTTACAGTTTACAAAATCTTTCCAAAAATATTACTATCGGACATGAGACTCGCTGCCCCCACCCGAACCTGTTCGGTTCCGTCAGACAGACGGCGGCGGCGACGCACACGTGTAGTGGAGATTCATGTCTCCCTCCTCACAACAAAGTAAGCATTTGGGTGCCCTAAGGCCTTCATGAGAAGGCCCATTAAGTAGTGTCATACATACTTATCTTCTACAATGCGGGACTATTCTTCTTCTTTTTTCCTTCCCTCTTCAAAAATAAACCCATACCCTAAAACTATGTTTTGAAAATTTACAACAATCTCCCCCAACTTTTAAAATAAAGAAATAAATTAAGTGGACGGCTGAATCACTAGCATGACTTCCTACATACCCAAGTGGAATCAAGCCTATGTAGTTCTAAGATCAATTTTTGCATCATTGTGGAAACAACACATAAATAAAAGATATCTCTTGGATTTGAACATTTTCTTAGTGTAAATCATTCAAAGATCTATCGAGACTCTATAGTGAACGAATCTTGAACCAAGTATCCCTTAACGATAAAATCGGAAAATTACACATGTTGATTTCATTAGTTAGAATGTTATGTATTGCTCGGCACGTTACTGACCATGTGCTTTTATCCTGGTTCATGAGTCTACTTTAGAAAGGGTCTTACTTTCCTAGGAAACGACCTAATTTCCATACTCATATAGGTAAGTCTCGTAAGGTGTTTCTACGATACACATGTTAAAGTTTCTAGACTTATTAAGGATATGTATCCATCCTTTGTTCTTGTAGAATCCAATACTAAATATTATGGGATTATTGATTTAGTGTTCCATAATCATTCTCTTAACTTGTTGGTACCCATTGAAATTTGTCTATTATTTTCAAGACACAGGTTGGGTTTCTGTTACGGATGTTCAATCTTCATTCACAGACCTTAGTCCCATTTCTTTTGACTTTATAGAAACTATTGCCTTTGGAAGACCTTTTATAAGTGGGTCAGCCAAGTATTTCTTTGTTTCTATATAGTCAACGGTTATAACTCCATTTTTGAGGAACTGTCATAACATTTGATGTCTTAGACTCACATGTCTAGACTTCCCATTATATGTCTTATTAGATACATTATATATTGTTGCTTAATTATCGTAGTTAATTAAGACTACTTGAGGTGGCTTCTTTCATAATGGGATTTCCATTAATAAATTCCTAAGTCATTCCACTTCCTTACATGCATCTGCTAATGCAATCAATAATGACAACATAGTTGAGTCAGATATACAGGACTGCCTCTTGGAAGCTCAAGACACAGCAGCGCCTCGTAATGTAAATATCCATCCAATCGTAAACTTAGATTTGGATTGTACATTGTTCCAAGTTGCAAAATTTTATCCTTATATTACAAAAGGATATCATTTATAAGGTAAACCATAGTTGATGGTTCCTTTCAAATAAGCTAAAACACTGAAATAGCTTTACAGTGTTCGAAATCTGGATAACTTGTCAATCGACACAATACACTTATAGCATGTGCAATGTCTGATCTAGTGCAATGCATAGCATGCATAAGACTCCCAATAACACTAGAATACTCTAGTTGAGAAATTGTACGTCGAATATTCTTTTCTAATTTGATACTTAGAAATAAAGGAGTTGGTGTTGGTTTGTCATCATAATGACCATATTTCTTTGGGAACTTCTCAATGTAATGAGATTGAGTTAGAAATAACCCCCTGCTTTCCTAATGCTTTTAATTCCTAAAATTACATCAGCCTCTCCTATATCTTTCATATCAAATTTAGAAGATAGAATCTTCTTAGTTTCATTCACACAAGATATATTGGGACCAAATATTAGCATGTCATCAATGTATAAACATATTATAACATAACCGTTGTTATCCAATTTGCTATAAATACATTTACCAGCATCATTAACAATGAAACCACCTGACAGTGCAACTTTATCAAACTTCTCATGCCATTGCATGGGAGCTTGCTTCAAGCCATAAAGAGATTTTACTAATTTACAAAAAAAAAAAAAATTCTTGGCCTGGGGTTATGAAACCTTCAGGCTGTTCTTTATATATCTCTTCTTCTAAATCTCCATTTGGAAAAGCTGTCGTTACATCCATTTGATTTATGACCAAATTATGAATTGATGCAAGTGCTATTAAACAGTGTAAAGAAGATATGCGAGCAACTGGAGCATATGTATCAAAATAATATACTCCTTGTCTTCGCTTATATCCTTTAGCAACTAATATGGTTTTAAACTTATCAATGGATCCATTTGTATTTAACCTTTTCTTGAATATCCATTTACATCCTATAGGTTTAGTATCAAAAGGTAAATCAGTTAATACCCAAGTTTGGTTTAACATTATGGAATTCATTTCATCATTGATAGCTTCTTTTCAGAAATTAAAATCTCTAGAACTCATAGCCTCAGAATAAGTTTTAGGATCATCATCAACGTTCATTACATATCTTGTCAGATTAAGGACTTCGTCCTTATTGCCTTCTACGAGATATGTTATGAATTCAGAACCAGAGTCCTTCTCTATTCTCTCTCCTTTACTTCTCCCATGTTCAGTACTATTATCTGGTACTTACACTTCCTTGTTGTTTTGAGTAGGAGCATATTCATCGTCATTAATATCATTAGTCATAGTTTGTTCTGGACTAGATGATCTCAATGGATTCTCAATAGTATGATTTTCAAAGAATTCTACATCTACAGATTCTATAACTTCTAAGGTGTCAAGAATAAGGAACCTATAAGTTATACTATTAAGAGAATATTCTATGAAAACACACTTATATGCCCTACTACCTAATTTTGGTCGTTTTGGATCTGGTTTTCTAACATATGCCAAACAACCCAAAACTTTAAGTCTAGTAAGGTTAGATTTTCTGTTAAACCATAATTCATAAGGGGAAATATTATTCTTTTTTAGAGGTACTCTATTTAAAATGTAACATGCAGATAACATAGCTCATCTCATATGTTATAAAGTAAATTAGAACTTATGAGCATGGCATTAATCATTTCTACTAAAGTCCTATTTTTCCTCTCAGCAACACCATTTTGTTGTGGTGTATATGGAGCGGTACATTAGTGAACTATACCATTTTGTTTGCAAAACAAAGTAAGTTCATTTGAAAAATATTCACCACTATGATCTGAATGCAACACTTTAATTTTAACTCCTAATTGTGTTTCGACTTGTTCATTGTAAATTTGAATTTATCAAAAGCCTCATCTTTAGATTTCATTAGACTTACATATGCATATCTAGAATAATCATTAATAAATGTTATATAGTATTGTTACCACTATAGGTGATATTACTTTTTAAGTCACCCACATCACTATATACCAAATCAAGCAAACCAATTTTCTTTTCTTTAGATTTAAAGGATTTCCGGTTTATTTTTGCTTGAACATATATTTCACATTTAGAGATAGAATCGAAATCATAATCAGAAATTAATCCTAATTTATGCATATTTTTAAGAGATTTATAATTAACATGTCCTAATCTTCCATGCCATAAATTAATAGAATCAACAATAGAAGCAGAAGATTTCTTTACTAGATTCAACTTAATCATGCCATTACAAGAATATCCCTGTCCAATAAATTTGCTGTTCTTGGACAACACTAACTTATCAGACTCATAGATCATCTTGAATCCACCTTTGTTAAAAAGGTATCCAAAAAATAAATTCTTACACATATCGGGTACATAAAATACATTTACTAATGTAAGAACTTTCCCAGAGGTGAATGTAAGTTGAATTGTCCTTTTTCCTAGAACTTTGCTTGCAACTTTGTTTGCACCAATAACTTCACCGGATTCTCCATTATTATCTTTGTAAGTCTTAAACAGATTAAAATATTTGAAAATATGAATGATTGATCCAGTATCGAGCCACCAATCATTATCAATGCCACTAATGGAGATTTCCTCTTGGACAACAGCTACAAGCTTTTCTTTGACCACATTCGCTTTTTGTTGTTTCTTCCGAAGTCGACGGTCTCAGGCATAGTGGCAGCATTTGTTATAATAGTGACAGGCACCTTTTTTTTTGTTCTTGGAATTATTTTTCTTCTTAAACTATGTCTCATTCTTATGCTTTAACTTATCGGTAATTTAAACATTATTTGCCATAGATTGAGACTCAGTTTGTGTATTATCATCAGTTCACATTTAAGAGAATCCTCTTCAATACGAAGATGACGCTATAAACCATCTAAATCATAATTCGTTTCTGTATGCTTCAATTTTTTTTCTTATAATCATTCCAAGAATTCGGGAGTCTCGAAATAATAACTCCAACAAAAAAAGATTGAGGGAGATCAATTCCGGCATCTTTATGTTGGTTCACCAACAATAAGATTTCACTCACTTGTCCAACTATGGACTTGTTGGCGACCATTTTGAAATCCATAAAATTACAAATAAGAAATTTTTATTACTTGCCTCAGATATGCGATACTTGCTCTCCAATGTTGTCCATAGGTCCTTTGCAGTTTCCAAGCTCGCGTTGTAAACTGGAGTAGACAATGCATCCAAAATGTGCCCTCTACATAGAAAATTGTCCTCTTTTACGCTTTGCACGTTTTGCCTTCATAATGGTATCTTCCTTATTGGTTTCCCCTAGTATAACTTCTAATCCATCTTCCAAGACTAGAACAATTTGAGGTGATCAGAAATAACTTCATGATCTGTTGCCAATGAGTGAAATTTTCGTCATCAAATCACTCCAATTTAGTCAAATGATGATTCACACTTGTACTGGCTCAAACCTTCCATGGTTGAAATTATTATCAGAAAATTTGTTTGGATATTCGCGGTTTGAAACTATTGGACGAAGATGATTTTCGTACTTTAGACTTCAAGGATCTATATAGTAGATTCTTTCAGACAATAATTCAACCCACCAGGTACGAAGGAGTTATCGAGCCATCGACTTTTAGGATTCAACAAAGCCTTGAAACAGCGTAATCGTATTCAAAGTTTGTACGACTTTGATCCAATAAAGAACACTCTGGAATTTATATCTGATGATGAAAGAATATGATTAGAATGAAGAGAAGAAGAAGATTAAATCTGCAACGTATATGGATTTTGCAACACCCTGGAAGTGTTACAAAATTTACAGCGTTTGAAACGGTTCAATGGCGTCGCAGATCAGAGGAGGAAGAAGATGGTTTTGGAAAGTGATTTTGTAACACTTCTGGGTGTGGATTTTATAGGCAATAATGGAAGCAACGGTTGGCCAGGCGTCGCAACTGTTTGAATGGTTGCATCCCTTCGTTTGAATTTGAAATGCAATGCCTCTTCGTTTCTAATGGTGTGTAAGCGCTGCAAATTAAACCGACGCATCTATTCATTTGAAATAGTTTAAAACGCCACTATTTCGCGTCCAGGTTTGAACTTCATTCAGGTCCGTAATGACTGAAATTCATCCCGTTACAGTTTACAAATCTATCCAAAAATATTATCGGACCCAAGACCCACAACCGACCTGGTTCGGTCGGACAGATGACAAAGACGACAGCGCACGCGTGTGGTGGAGATCCATGGTCTCCCTCCTCACAACAAAGTAAGCATTTTGGTGCCCCAAGGCCCCAACACCTTCATGAGAGGCCCATTCAGTAGTGGCGTACTTATCTTCTATAATGTGGGACTAATCCCACACCCTCCTTCTTTTCTTTCTTCCCTCTTCAAAAATAAAACCCATACCCCGAAACTATGCTTTGAAAATTTGCAACAATGAACACTCCTAATCATTTCGATGTTGTGACTTGCATGTATTCCGTGGCTTCGGACTTACACTACTACTCAAAGCTACTAGACATAAATGAAATATTGATGCATAATCATATGCTAAATAATTTAACCGGGAAATAATGAATTTACATTTTTTAAAAGTTTAGATGTTATTTGGTTTACTCTTTTTTGTTTTGTATTTCTGCACATGTAAAAATGAAAATGACTTATGTATATTATAAAAACCAATCATTTAGGAAAAAAAGTTAACACACAAAACAATTTTTACTTATTTTACGTATTTTGAAAAGCGAGATACTATGCATCTCTTTATCGTTTTTTCATCATCTCCATTGTTCCCTCCATCATTTTTCCAATCCGTCCGTCATCCCTCTGCTAATTCTGATATATTATTGTGATTAATGTTTAAAACTAAAAACACAAACTACAATTTAACCCAAATACCTTCGACTTTCGCTAATTAATAACTTCAATTGTATAAGTTTATTTATTTTAATGCATTTCCACAACATCATAAATATAATAGGATAACAAGATAGAACTTGTGCACCTCAATAGAACATCCTTAGGAGCATCTCCCATCGTTGCAACTTCAAGGATAATATTACAGTGTTTAACAACTATGATTTTTTTGTTGTTCTTAAAATCCTGTGCAGCTATCATGAGGATGTGGATCAACATTAATTGCTGTTGTTCAGTGTTGGGAGACAATTTTTTTTCTTCGATCTGCATCCACTACAAGAAAATGGGGTCTTTACCTACCAATTGTGTGAGTATGTAAAACTAACATAATGGTAGTTAATATATTGTAGCTACCAATATTGAATTGGTAGAATTTGGTAGATAAATGTTAGTAGAGAAAGAGCACTTGTCTACACTTATTAATATTGGTAGGTAAAATAATCAATGGACTCCACTACATTATGACTCAAATGATGGGCATCAACTGATGTGTTTGATGATGTGTCATCAAACATGGCTGCTGACATGGCCAATGATATATCAACCTACATGGCTCCTGACATGGTTGTCGTAGTAGTATACAAATGACATATACTAATACTGGCACTTAACATTTAATGGTTGGTTCATGTGTCAAACAATAATTTGTTCTTGTGTCAACATTTGATTAGTGCATATGACATCGTTTTTTAGGTCACATGGCATTATTTACTATAAATAAATATTTACAAGAACTGAATATTTACACATGATTTATTTTTAAACAAATAACAAATATTACACAATCACTTATACATACACTTCCTCGCTACATTTCACTCGTATACATTGGTTCCTAACTACATACTCATTCAGTCATATACATATACATAGTCAATCACTCAAATACTTCTTATAGCATAGTTGAAATAGCAAGACTGGAGCAAGAAATCAGTGCAATTGCATTAGCTACAGCCGGTGAAGAGTCAAACTCGATTTAGCCACTTGATTACAGATGAGTATTTCATCAGTAAATTTATAGTCAACTTGTAATGCAAGCCACTGGAACATGCTATCAAATTATAATTTCAAATAAGTTGCAAGAAAACAAAGGTCACCTGAATGACACGCTGACACTAGGGCTCGTTTAACAACCTCATGATGAAAAAAGGCCAACCCTAATTCTCTAATGCACCTAAGAACCTCTCCAGTATCTCCTTTTTCATCATATTCCCTAAACAAAATAGTAATCTTTTTCTTCATCTCTTCAACAGTAATATGTGTGCTATGACCCTAATTTTTCTCAATTAGGTATGCATGGTGTGGAGTTGACATATATCTTTTTCAGCTATTTCTAGCACTTTAATCCTATTCGAATATTCACCAAGTATAGCTTTTGCTTTAGTGACGAAAGCAGGAGGTAAAATGTCATCAACATTGCACGCGCAACAAAATGAGCTATCATGTCTATTGCATTTAGAATGTCAACGGTGAAATCTTTCGCAGATTCTAAAAGCATGAGAAATCCATCACTGATATTCTCTAAACTTAGGACCGTAACTTAAAGAGAAGAAAGCAGACCTGATGCCATCTCCTTTTCCTTATCATGTCTATCCAAAGATGCAGATATGGGTTTATTAATAAAATAAGGATGAAATTCTTCAGAGTTCAAATCTCTGAGATCAGAAACTGCCAGTCCTACATCACCATTATTGAAACTAATATTGGTTTTAGAATTAGTAGGAGAAAGAGAGATAATTTTTATAAGATCTCTTTGAGAACTTGTAACTGGAACGATTGAGAGGATTAATCAAAAGGAAACGATGAAAACTAGAATTGTAACTAGAAGAACATGTTGTTAATTCATGTAAATGTGGGCACAAGTTTTGTCAGCGTACACTATTTACTAGGGTATTCGAGTAAATTCAAAATCTTCAAATGCAGATTTTGTCATTACATATACATATCTACCCGCATACAAATGCAATAAAAAATAAAACGAGAAGGGCTTAGCTAAACTATATGCAGTTATAAGCTCAAAATATAAGGATGATTATTGTAACAACCTGGTTTCGACAGACCGAATTTTTCAAAATCCAATCCATCGGATCCCGAGTTGTTACAATTATGGAGTTGCAAAAAAGAGCATTTTATTGATATATCTGTATGAGCGACACCTGCAGCAGTTTCCCTACCGCCTCCTCAGCCGATGTCTCCACCCGTATATAATGATCCCGGGTGCCATGGTTGTTGGCCTTCTCTAGTAAACAACACATATACGTTGTATCTGGTTCAATTTCACAGTATTATATGGAATACATATGGGGAAAAAAAAATTATATTCCACTCACTGTTTCAAATTTCGCAAATATATCCAGACATCTCCTCCAAGATTTCGTTTTGGGCTCCTTCCGAAACGAAACACCAAATATCACTATAAATCTCCTTTTGAATATATCGTCCGAGATATTGCAATATCGAACGATATATCGACCGAGACGAAATTCTGGAATATCACCAGAGATCTTAGTTTTTTTGGTTAAAATTTAAATTTGTGCCTAAACTAGAACAATTATTAAAAACTAAAATCTAGCCATGAAAGTTTTTTGTTATTTTACATTTTGCATGTTAAATGACCATATTGTATGTTCATATATGTTTTACAATGCTTATGATTTTCATATTCGTCTTATTTACGTATATGTTACTTATGAAATTATGTATTTTATGATATATTGATACTAATTTTTTTTTAATGTTTTGGATCTGTTTAATGTTTTATGCCTAACAATATTTCTGTTTTAAGCATACAATGATTTAGAGTACGAATGAACTTTCGCAAAATAAAGAATAATAAAGTTATTTTGCAACTTAAGTTTAAGTTACTATGTTTTTAATAGCATTCATAAAAATCATTTTGTAAAACTATCATTTTTAACATATCATGTACTCCGAGATTGTTTCGATATGAACTTTCAGACCCGAGATGGGAATCCGAGACGAACTCCCGAGTTGGACTCATTTCGTCCGAGATCTCCCCCGATACGAGATCAAGTCTATAAAATCACCGAGATGAAACACGATGTATATCCGAGATTTAAAACCTTGGTTCCACTACATAGGAGCAAAAAGTGTGATTCTTTTGGGTTGTAGTGTAACACCCCACCTCCGCCAGGGTGGCTCTTGCAAGCACTCTGACTTTGGAGGGACGTTTGAATCAGGTAAACATGCATAATGATATATCAAGGCAGAACAAGAACATATGTATATATGTAAACAGAGTAAATAAGATAAGTAAAACAGCGGAAGATTTCAAACTATTTCAAAACATGTCTGGTACACATAATGTCAACTTTTCAAATACACAAGTCTAGATAAAAACAACATCACTGAAAAACTGAAATACATAAGTACTATCCCCAAAATAAGTGATACGTTCTTAACTAGTTGCTACAAACTTGGGATTACGGTTAGGGTCATAATGATACAAACTTGGGATTACTGTTGGAGTGGACCCCCATTGCTAGGATTTTCTAGTGGGTTAAGTACGGTTTAACCCTCTTGCTAATCATGGATTAACTTGGTTAAGTGTAACGATGAGTTCACGACTTAACCCTGATTAATCTACCAAGCCCGCATTGATTAAGTATTAAGTGGACCATGACTTAAACCCTAATCATGAGGCATTAATTAATTAATGTGCCTTAACCTCTCACATTAGACTTCGTTGCGGTTACTAGTTAAACCGGTCGGTTCCGGGTAGCTTTACACCACAACTTGGTCTAACCTCGGGTTCAAGGTACAACATGACCAACTTCTCACATTGGGTCCTATTGTTTGTAGCAACTAGTTAAGCCGGTCGGTTCCGGGTAGGTTTACGCTACAAACTCAACCCAACCTCGAGTTGGTCACACTTATATTTTCTAAGTGTCATGTCCATCATGTTTCCAAAACATGTTACAAGTTTTCAAGAATTTGGGTAGACCTAACTTAATAGGTAAATTCCCAATGGGTAGACCTAACTTAATAGGTAAATTCCCAATCTTATGTTTTTATGTCTTTTAAGTTTACCCAACCCCAAACTTAATAGGAAGACGAGAGGCGACAATGAAATGGGTTCCAACTCATATTGGGAAATAAGAATTAAGAAGCCAAGGAATCATGAAGTAAAAGACGGTCAAAGCACAGTGGAGTTAAGCTCAAGGAAACGTGACTTAGAAGACGGAAGGCTAGATACGCGCATCATATCTCTTTTTAAGAGCATATCCTTGATCCTTGTTTTCCTGTGGAACTTGCTCGCATGTTATCTTTTTACGTATATCCTCTCGGTCCCATTCTCGGTCCTATTTCTGTCGGGAGGTATGACTTATTGGCTAGTAATACATGTCAGGGTTTGAAGGGGTCTGTAACGACCCAGAAATTTGGGCAATTTGAAATAGAAATTAACAAGGATTTCAAGATAAACAATTAATTTTATATTAGGATTCGAGATTAAAAATCAAAGTTTATTAGTTTGAATAAGAATTTCGATATTTAATCTTAGAATAGCTAACCGAAAATCAAATAGTTGTTTGAGAATAAAATTTGATTGAATATTCGAACTGGATTTGAATTTCGATTGGAAGATATAGACGGTTGAATTTCAAAATAAACTTAGTTAGCGTTAATAAGTTGGAAATTTTATTTGTCAAAAGGTACAGAAATTTGGTTGCGAATGTGTGTATTCATATAAAGAGATTGAATTAAACACTTGAAATTTGGAATAAAGCGAAGTTGGTCGGTGAACAAATGGAATAAAATCAGTGAACCAATAAAGATAAAATGTCGGTGCACACATACTGAGTTGGATTTTTATTTAAATAATTTTATTGAAAACAGAACGTGAAAACAAAGAGGTGCGTATAATTTTTGTCGCGGTTGAGGTTTACGTTGATGGTTCAGATATTAAGCGTTCAACGATGATTCGGAGTAAAATATATTTAATTCAGTTGATACCTACCTCAATATTATACTAAACTGGTTATCACCTACCTTAAATAAACCTTCGCAGACCTATCGTCTGTAAATATCAGCTACCCTATTCTACTGATCGCGACTTCGTTCTTATCTTCATCCATCCTCTTCTATAAAAATCAGCTCTCGTTTCCTTTTTCATTCAGAGAAAAATCATTCTTTCCCTTGTTAATGGCCACCGCTAATTCCAATTGTCATTCCCCAAATTAATTCACGCCTTCATCCTTCGATTCATCACAGTAGCACCTCTCCGCTCCACCCTTCTATTTCTCTTTCAAGTTTAACCGCAAATCAAAACCCTAGAGTCCAAATCAATGGAAACGGTCACTCGCGCGCAACCACCTCCTTGAACTGTCTCTCCGATCTGCAGGCGAACCGAGGATAGAAGCCAGTGGCTTTGCGGTGTCCATTCTCCTCGATTGAGCAACATCAACTCGTGTCCTTCATCGTAAAGCCTGCAAGCCATTGCCTTTCAATAAATTCAGCACCCAACCGGTTGCCAGCGCCTTCTCCGTTGATTTAAGGTGAGCAATTCACTCACGATTAAACCTAGTTTCAAGTAAATTAATTTCGGATTTAAATTAGGGATTTTAATAGTGATGATGACCTTGGTGTTTAAATATTTATTGTGGTATTGTTGGTTTCCACTTGATTTTGTTCATGATATTGTGGCTGTTCATTTCCACTTTGATGCCCCTGAGGTTGTGAATGTAGGTTGTCTTTTTTTTGTTAATTATGGCGTGGGATTTCGTATGCGTATATACGCGTGGAGGCTAATGTATAAATGTATACATATACCCTTGAATATGTATATTCGTATTGTTGGCATACGTGTGTATATACATACCAGTAATCATATTGATGCTATTTATCCTGTTGATGTCAAGTTGCCTGTTGCCTTAGAATTGATTTTCCAGCCAATATAATCTGTTCATACACGTATGTGGTCTGTCGGTTGACTCGATAGGATATTGCGAATAATTGCAACTTTAAAAATCATTGCCCATCTTAATGTAATTAACTCGCTGCTAGTTTACTAATTATTTTGTATGCTGTTGAGGTAGCATGCAGACCTAGTTCCAGTTTACCATGACTATGGCACCTGAACCCTTTCAAAATTTCGCATTTTTGCTGAATGATATATTGTGTTGCTTAGCCAAATCTGGAACTTGTTGATGTATATGTATGGTTGTGTGATACATCAGTGCAAATCTGGTTGTGAGTGCTGGTCCATGTTTACATCAAACTATCCTAAATCTGGATAGTCATATATCTCATTTACTGCATATGATCACTTAAAACCGTTCTCAACGTTTGTGGTTCAAGAGTGAAAACTAACTTTACCAGTAAACAAAAGCAACAAGAATGTGCAGAAATCAAAATCACTAAGGATTGCATACGAAATTATGACATTTCACTTATACCCTATTAAAAATCTGGAAATTCTGTTAAATTCGTATAGTTATTGTTTCCTATACACACTCTAAAGATTTGTTTGTTAAATTCTGAAAACTAAGACATTAGTTGGTTTTAAATTTATGTAAACTGTTACCATATAGTTTCCTGTATGCGAACTTCTTGCTTATGTTTGAACATCCGGTACATATGTCGGACCTGGTATTATTCTGCTAGTATTTGAGACCTTGACCACTTTTGAACTTAATGATAGGCTTGTTGTGAACTTGCCATTACCGTTTCGCTTTAAGCACGACACCCGTTGGTACCGAGATCGAACTGTTTACATCCTTTTTCTTCGAATGCATGCTGAACCCAGAACCATCATACCTTGGTTGTATGCATGCCTTGATTTATTCATTCATTCATGCCCCTAATACTAATATATATTCACATGAATTCTGCTATATGACTTATGTTAATTTGTTCATTAACATAATTGCTGAAACCATTTGTTACTTGATAGAATTCTGGAACAATTTGTTTACATGAAAGAATTGCTGACACCCCGATCATTTAAACTGAGATATGTAGTTGAACTCACATATGGGAAAAACCATGTCTCTGTCGAGTCTTTAGTTCGAACTTGATACTTAAATTCCAGTTCAAGTCTTTGCTGCCTTGTTTCTATACATGTCCCACTCAACTTAGTTGATAACCTGAATATTGTTTTATTATTTATAACATGAATTTGACAACCACTTTTAAATAGTTAGTTAAAACCTCTTCACTGTCACCCTTAAACCCATACCATGGTCATTACTAAACATTAATGATGTTATATATATTTTTTCATTTTTTGTAATGTCCAACGTTGGAAATGGATTTAGAACTTAGGTACTGGTAAAATTTCCTACACCATATTATCCAAGAAGCATGCTTATGCGTATATATTAGTGATGAATTTATTAGTAAGGTCTTCACTGTCACCAAGGCTGATGTCTATACCTGAAATATCTTAAGTGATGAATATCCTTCTTGAATATAATTAGAAGTGAAATGTCATTTAGTTAGGCAACCAGTTTTTATACTACCATTTACCTGTTGGCTTGGTTAAATTGAAATATAAAAGACTGAAACCGGAAGTGCATATATGTTAGCAGTTTTGACGTTGGACATTACAGTGAACCTCTGCATATATTCTTTGCTTGGTAACTACACACCTGTTCTGCTCAGATGTATCTATATATGCAATGCCTATGTTATATGTTTGGGGTACATTTGAATGTATAGAAACACATGAATGCATTCATGGTATGGGCAGATTAATTATGGTATCACCGGAAAAGAATCCTTATCATTTTAGTAAGGTTGTCGCCTTGTCTTCCTTCCAGGACCAACCTCATATATTTCTACACATGAATTTCTGAGGTACAAAATTTGAGTTTTAACCACAATGTTAACCGTACGCACGGTTATATTACTTATCTTGGCCGTGAACCCTTGGCATTTGAATATGTACCCTATTCGATGGCTCGAGTGGCTTCCTAATTGATGTCTCTATTCGCTGGTTGTCCTATGCTTGTTGTTTCCTTATTTCATGCTGTAAACACATTGATTCCACTAGACTATCTTTTGTAAGCATGGTTTTTAGTTTGTATATGTGGAGGCCGATGGACACATGTATATACGTACTATTGTGTGTGTATATACATGTCATCGGCATACGTATATATCTAAATACAAATGTTTTGACTTGTTTCGTCCCAAGTTGTTACAATATTATCTAAGATTCGGTATGGGAAGTCAAGGTTGTCCACACGTGTATACATGTGTGGATAGACAAGCTTTCATGACAGCCAGTCCGCCCTGAAATCAAAACTGTTATGTACCGATATTACCCCATTGTTTATATTTGTTGTTAGAATTAACCGTTTTATTCAGTTCTATTGAAGTTAATTTACTCGAACTATGATTCAATCCTGACTCGAGTATTTTGTGTTTACATGAAATGCCCGGGTCAGATCCGAGCAATACAGATTTAAAGATCACAGCTTAGGGTTCGAAGATTGGCAAAGCTGGGGATTTCAAAGACGGCGCACTCTGAAGATTTTAATAGTAAAGATTTTTATTGTATTTAAAATATTTTATATTCCACTTTATCAAAAGAAATCTTGTATCAAAACTTTGATTAATATATAAAGGATTATTTTCGCTGTTCAATACTGTGTTATGTACTTATTCTGTGTTAATTCTGTTTTAAACTCTATAAGCTAAATAACGATCCGTCGATTTGGACGTTTTAGATTGGTCTAAATACCAATTTGAAGCGGTCAAAAAGGCGGGACGTTACAAGTGGTATCAGAGCTTTGGTTTATTCAAAGCATAGCTTATCGAGTTTGAAATAGAATCGACACTGGAAAAGCGGATTTTGAAAATAAAAAGATTTCAAAATATAATTTTTGAAAAGTGTAAACAATTTTAAAATAAATTTTGAATGGAAAAATATTTTGGAAATATTATATATTTTGAAATTTAGTATTTTGGAAGTAATACAGCGGAAACAAAAATTTATTTTGAGATTTAAATTTTTTTCGGAATCCCCAGTCTTCGAATCCAGGTTTGCAAGAATTATTCTTCGATAAGATTCCTTTGTATTTGAATCTCGAACCTATCATCGAACGACATTTAAGGAAGATAAGTATAATAGAATCGATGAATTAATTGTGTGTTTTTAGCGATCAAAGATAATTGAAATTTATTGGAATAAAATTTCAGATACGAATTTGATCGAGGAGAGGAAATTGGAAATCGTTTCGGAAATGAGACGATGAATTTTATTTTGAATTCGGAATATAAAATAATAAAATTGAAAAGGGTATAATTATAATTCAATTGTGTCGAAGTTTATTTGCAAGATAATTTATAATTAGTATAATCGAATACATGGATTCGATAGTGAGGTACAAACTTGTTAATTAATTATCAAGAAGCGAAGTATGAATGAGAGTTGTAAATGGAGCAAAATATGAATAAAGATTTGAATCGAGGTTCAAGTGAAATGAAAGCTAATTGGATGTGACGAGTCTAGATTTTGATAAAGGAAATATTTACTTTTTTTTAGAAGTAAATAACATTTGAAAACGAATATGTTGCGATTGAAATTGGAGATGGAGGTGATGAAGTTAACCAGTACGGTGAGATTGTTCTGAAGTTCAGAATATTTTCCGAAGTTCGGAATATGGTATTGAATAATAGATTATTTGAAAAGAAGTTATTTATGGGAGACGATTATGTCGAGTTCAGAAAAATATTATTTATTTTCCATTTTAAATTTAATATATAAGTAATTAATTATGTATTCAATGAATAAAGTATATTTTAAAGTTAAATATTTCGAGGCATGAATGATTGTTACAATCAACGATTTTCGTTAGAAAAAAAAAAGTAAAATTTAATTTGAATTTGAAAGTTATGAGAATGAAAGTTTCGAAGTTGCGAACTTATCTGTTTCAAAGTTATTAATGTTGTTCAGTTAAGGTCTGAGAGGTAATCGTACCCCAACTTGACTGACTTCATTGTTGACGGAGAAATAATTTGACAGCAAGAGTGGTTAAGTGAAGTAAATGAGTGTCAGTAGTTAAGTGAAAATAGTAGTGTTTTATTTAATATCTGTTTTAATTCAAGTAACGAATTTAGAAATATTCCCCCTGAGAATAAAGTATATTTCTATTAAAGATCTGCAAAAATATGGAATTGTTTCCTAAAGGAAATAGGAGATTTTCTAGAATTATAGAAAATGAATATGAATGGTTTTTCAAAGATTGTGAGAAGTTAACGGGTTTTGACAAATCAGAATAATGAGAACTGAACAACAAAGAGCCGGACGTGGAAAATGAAGGGCGACAGAATGTAATAGAAATGGAATTGTAATTCGAATTCGAAAATTTCGTGAGCGATGATTTGATAAAGAATTAGAAATGGAATTAAGGAATTTAGAAAGTGACTGGAGGTTAGTTAAATAATTTCCCGAGTGTTGATCTGATGTTGGTTTCGGCCTTCGGGGTTGATACTTAGGGAGTTGTTCGCTTACTAATTGACGGTCGAAGTATGAATGTGAAAAGGTGATAATGCGTGAAGGAAAAATTTGTGATAAGAAGAAAAATTCGAATTTTTGAGCGAATAAAGATGTTAATGAAGTGATGAATTTTATAATTAGAAAAAAAATGGGGTTATAACCAATAAATTGGTAAATTTGGATTTGAAAGGATGTCAAATTTCTGAATTGATTAAGAGATCAAACCCGAAATTTTGAAATTGAAATAGAAATGTGAGGATATTTGATTTTGAATATTAGAAATAGAAGTTTTCGAAACTTATAGGGAAAATATATAAGAATTCGGTGAATTTAAAAACTACTGAATTAGAAGGTAATCGATTTGAAGTGAGATCTTATATAACAAAATTTATATAAGACGAAGTGTTTGAAATATGATTTGAGAGGAAAATCTTGTGTGAAAGGACGCAAGTATGATTTATGAAATAAAGTATTGTATGTTTTCAAATCAACGATAAGGAAAGTACCTTCCTTCTCCTTGAATTTCGAGCTTGGTTGAGATATGCTGCTGGTGGTAGTAGGTTGTCCGGACATAAAACTCATGAGTTGCCGTGGAGCACGATTGCTAGCGAAATTCGCAGGGCTGCAGATAGCCTATGGCGGTCGGATGTTTCTTGAGGGAATCAGGCGTAACCATTGTGATCGCTGCGATCTAGAGTCGTTGGAATTCGACCGTGTAGCGAAATTCGCAGGGCTGCAGATAGCCTAAGGCGGACGGATGTTTCCTGAGGGAATCAGGCGTAACCATTGTGACTGCTGCGATCTACAGTCGAATTGTAAGGGCGTAATCCGCAGAGCTGTGAAAGCTTACGGGTATGGATGTTTCCTGGGGGACCCAGGCGTAACCATTGTATACCTGCGGTCCATATAGATATTTTAGTGATAGTGAGCCACCTGTTTGATGCAGCAGTTAGTCTTCGTGACTTGATTGGTCTTTGTGACCTGATTTGTCTTTGTGACTTGTTTTGTCCTCGAGACTTGATTTATCTTCATAATTGGGTGATTTGATTTCGTGATCCTGAGAGAGAGCAACCAATGCTCAATGACATCAGATCGTCTTTTGATTCTTAAAATATCTTCTGTTGATCTGTCCATGACGAAATTCGCAGGGAAGTGATTTCCTACGAATACGGATGTTTTCTGGGGGATCCAGACGAAACCATTGTGTATCTGCGATTCATGAACAATCAACATATCAATATCACGTTGGTACTTTCCGTATCTATTTTAAAAGCGTTTCGAAATGTTTTTGCTGGAAGTTGAAGCTAGAATATTTAGTACTTGGAGATTTTAGTCGTACGCCTGGCCAGCGTATGCCTAACATCTATGAGAACGAAAATAGACTTGTCAAACTTTGAGTTATCAAATATTTTCAAATAAATAATTTGAAATTAAAATATATTTAATTTAATAAGTTAAGAAAAAGATTTTGAAGTATTTTCAATTCCATAGTTTTGCAGTAATAGAAATATTTTTTGCATAAATTTTGTGTTATGGAGTTATGAAAGATTTCGGATTTTGAAAATTCTTAGTTTACAAATTATAAATTGTCAAAATGAAGAGGAAATGTTATTTGCACTCTTCAATGAGTATTGGGGAAAATTGACTGGAAAGAATGTAAGGAGATGTGGTTGAATTTGTGAAACGAATGGATTAGTAAACAACGATAGATGAGGATTATAAAGAGATTTGGAATAATTTGAGATGCGTTAATCTAACTTGCGCAGAATTTGAAATTTAAGAAGAGACTGGTTTTAAAAAGGGGAATTTGATTTTCCGAGTTAATTGAGTATGATGGATAACCAAAGAAGATCGATGGCTTAAATATCGGTAATTAAAATAGTTGTGGAAAAATTTCACACCAATATGAAATTTGAAGAATATAGTGCTATAAATCTAGCAATCTCTCCTTTTCGAGGACGAAAAGTTTTAAAGGGGGGAAGATTGTAACGACCCAGAAATTTGGGCAATTTGAAATAGAAATTAACAAGGATTTCAAGATAAACAATTAATTTTATATTAGGATTCGAGATTAAAAATCAAAGTTTATTAGTTTGAATAAGAATTTCGATATTTAATCTTAGAATAGCTAACTGAAAATCAAATAGTTGTTTGAGAATAAAATTTGATTGAATATTCGAACTGGATTTGAATTTCGATTGGAAGATATAGACGGTTGAATTTCAAAATAAACTTAGTTAGCGTTAATAAGTTGGAAATTTTATTTGTCAAAAGGTACAGAAATTTGGTTGCGAATGTGTGTATTCATATAAAGAGATTGAATTAAACACTTGAAATTTGGAATAAAGCGAAGTTGGTCGGTGAACAAATGGAATAAAATCAGTGAACCAATAAAGATAAAATGTCGGTGCACACATACTGAGTTGGATTTTTATTTAAATAATTTTATTGAAAACAGAACGTGAAAACAAAGAGGTGCGTATAATTTTTGTCGCGGTTGAGGTTTACGTTGATGGTTCAGATATTAAGCGTTCAACGATGATTCGGAGTAAAATATATTTAATTCAGTTGATACCTACCTCAATATTATACTAAACCGGTTATCACCTACCTTAAATAAACCTTCGCAGACCTATCGTCTGTAAATATCAGCTACCCTATTCTACTGATCGCGACTTCGTTCTTATCTTCATCCACCCTCTTCTATAAAAATCAGCTCTCGTTTCCTTTTTCATTCAGAGAAAAATCATTCTTTCCCTTGTTAATGGCCACCGCTAATTCCAATTGTCATTCCCCAAATTAATTCACGCCTTCATCCTTCGATTCATCACAGTAGCACCTCTCCGCTCCACCCTTCTATTTCTCTTTCAAGTTTAACCGCAAATCAAAACCCTAGAGTCCAAATCAATGGAAACGGTCACTCGCGCGCAACCACCTCCTTGAACCGTCTCTCCGATCTGCAGGCGAACCGAGGATAGAAGCCAGTGGCTTTGCGGTGTCCATTCTCCTCGATTGAGCAACATCAACTCGTGTCCTTCATCGTAAAGCCTGCAAGCCATTGCCTTTCAATAAATTCAGCACCCAACCGGTTGCCAGCGCCTTCTCCGTTGATTTAAGGTGAGCAATTCACTCACGATTAAACCTAGTTTCAAGTAAATTAATTTCGGATTTAAATTAGGGATTTTAATAGTGATGATGACCTTGGTGTTTAAATATTTATTGTGGTATTGTTGGTTTCCACTTGATTTTGTTCATGATATTGTGGCTGTTCATTTCCACTTTGATGCCCCTAAGGTTGTGAATGTAGGTTGTCTTTTTTTTGTTAATTATGGCGTGGGATTTCGTATGCGTATATACGCGTGGAGACTAATGTATAAATGTATACATATACCCTTGAATATGTATATTCGTATTGTTGGCATACGTGTGTATATACATACCAGTAATCATATTGATGCTATTTATCCTGTTGATGTCAAGTTGCCTGTTGCCTTAGAATTGATTTTCCAGCCAATATAATCTGTTCATACACGTATGTGGTCTGTCGGTTGACTCGATAGGATATTGCGAATAATTGCAACTTTAAAAATCATTGCCCATCTTAATGTAATTAACTCGCTGCTAGTTTACTAATTATTTTGTATGCTGTTGAGGTAGCATGCAGACCTAGTTCCAGTTTACCATGACTATGGCACCTGAACCCTTTCAAAATTTCGCATTTTTGCTGAATGATATATTGTGTTGCTTAGCCAAATCTGGAACTTGTTGATGTATATGTATGGTTGTGTGATACATCAGTGCAAATATGGTTGTGAGTGCTGGTCCATGTTTACATCAAACTATCCTAAATCTGGATAGTCATATATCTCATTTACTGCATATGATCACTTAAAACCGTTCTCAACGTTTGTGGTTCAAGAGTGAAAACTAACTTTACCAGTAAACAAAAGCAACAAGAATGTGCAGAAATCAAAATCACTGAGGATTGCATACGAAATTATGACATTTCACTTATACCCTATTAAAAATCTGGAAATTCTGTTAAATTCGTATAGTTATTGTTTCCTATACACACTCTAAAGATTTGTTTGTTAAATTCTGAAAACTAAGACATTAGTTGGTTTTAAATTTATGTAAACTGTTACCATATAGTTTCCTGTATGCGAACTTCTTGCTTATGTTTGAACATCCGGTACATATGTCGGACCTGGTATTATTCTGCTAGTATTTGAGACCTTGACCACTTTTGAACTTAATGATAGGCTTGTTGTGAACTTGCCATTACCGTTTCGCTTTAAGCACGACACCCGTTGGTACCGAGATCGAACTGTTTACATCCTTTTTCTTCGAATGCATGCTGAACCCAGAACCATCATACCTTGGTTGTATGCATGCCTTGATTTATTCATTCATTCATGCCCCTAATACTAATATATATTCACATGAATTCTGCTATATGACTTATGTTAATTTGTTCATTAACATAATTGCTGAAACCATTTGTTACTTGATAGAATTTTGGAACAATTTTTTACATGAAAGAATTGCTGACACCCCGATCATTTAAACTGAGATATGTAGTTGAACTCACATATGGGAAAAACCATGTCTCTGTCGAGTCTTTAGTTCGAACTTGATACTTAAATTCCAGTTCAAGTCTTTGCTGCCTTGTTTCTATACATGTCCCACTCAACTTAGTTGATAACCTGAATATTGTTTTATTATTTATAACATGAATTTGACAACCACTTTTAAATAGTTAGTTAAAACCTCTTCACTGTCACCCTTAAACCCATACCATGGTTATTACTAAACATTAATGATGTTATATATATTTTTTCATTTTTTGTAATGTCCAACGTTGGAAAGGGATTTAGAACTTAGGTACTGGTAAAATTTCCTACACCATATTATCCAAGAAGCATGCTTATGCGTATATATTAGTGATGAATTTATTAGTAAGGTCTTCACTGTCACCAAGGCCGATGTCTATACCTGAAATATCTTAAGTGATGAATATCCTTCTTGAATATAATTAGAAGTGAAATGTCATTTAGTTAGGCAACCAGTTTTTATACTACCATTTACCTGTTGGCTTGGTTAAATTGAAATATAAAAGACTGAAACCGGAAGTGCATATATGTTAGCAGTTTTGACGTTGGACATTACAGTGAACCTCTGCATATATTCTTTCATTGGTAACTACACACCTGTTCTGCTCAGATGTATCTATATATGCAATGCCTATGTTATATGTTTGGGGTACATTTGAATGTATAGAAACACATGAATGCATTCATGGTATGGGCAGATTAATTATGGAATCACCGGAAAAGAATCCTTATCATTTTAGTAAGGTTGTCGCCTTGTCTTCCTTCCAGGACCAACCTCATATATTTCTACACATGAATTTCTGAGGTACAAAATTTGAGTTTTAACCACAATGTTAACCGTACGCACGGTTATATTACTTATCTTGGCCGTGAACCCTTGGCATTTGAATATGTACCCTATTCGATGGCTCGAGTGGCTTCCTAATTGATGTCTCTATTCGCTGGTTGTCCTATGCTTGTTGTTTCCTTATTTCATGCTGTAAACACATTGATTCCACTAGACTATCTTTTGTAAGCATGGTTTTTAGTTTGTATATGTGGAGGCCGATGGACACATGTATATACGTACTATTGTGTGTGTATATACATGTCATCGGCATACGTATATATCTAAATACATATGTTTTGACTTGTTTCGTCCCAAGTTGTTACAATATTATCTAAGATTCGGTATGGGAAGTCAAGGTTGTCCACACGTGTATACATGTGTGGATAGACAAGCTTTCATGACAGCCAGTCCGCCTTGAAATCAAAACTGTTATGTACCGATATTACCCCATTGTTTATATTTGTTGTTAGAATTAACCGTTTTATTCAGTTCTATTGAAGTTAATTTACTCGAACTATGATTTAATCCTGACTCGAGTATTTTGTGTTTACATGAAATGCCCGGGTCAGATCCGAGCAATACAGATTTAAAGATCACAGCTTAGGGTTCGAAGATTGGCAAAGCTGGGGATTTCAAGATTTTTATTGTATTTAAAATATTTTATATTCCACTGTATCAAATGAAATCTTGTATCAAAACTTTGATTAATATATAAAGGATTATTTTCGCTGTTCAATACTGTGTTATGTACTTATTCTGTGTTAATTCTGTTTTAAACTCTATAAGCTAAATAACGATCCGTCGATTTGGACGTTTTAGATTGGTCTAAATAACAATTTGAAGCGGTCAAAAAGGCGGGACGTTACAGGGTCCGTTAGGTTGACTAAACCTTTTGGGCTTTTATGGAAAATGGGATGGGTTAGGAAGGGATTTCTTGTAATCCAAAAGGAGTATATCTTGCTTATCTTCCCGATCTCTTTGTAGCATATCTTTTGCTATCCATGTTTGTCTTGATTATCTAGTTTATCATGTTAATCTTGTCATGAGAACCTTAGGTAGAAACCCTTTGGATGAAACATGTGTTTGAAACATGTTATGCTTGATGGTTGCAAGTGTTTGCAAGTGGTTACTCGTGGATGCATAATACACGTTAGGCACTAGATCGGCTCACACACTCCTCATATTGCATATGCATGAGTGTTTATGCTTATTCATGGATGAAAATTTTTGTGTTATCACATGGATGTTGCATATGGATGTATGTTATGTGCACGCATATAGATGTTATACATTATGTTAGGAATTGCATACATATGGATTCATTTCACTAACATAATTTGCATTGATGATATTTGCATTAGATAAGTACATATACACACACCTTTGCATATGTTCATACAACATTTAGAATCTTGTAAGGACAATGATTGCTCGTGGACGATGTTTTGAGTAGATGGATGTTGGATGGTAGGATACGTTCTTCCTTACTTGAAGATTTCGGAGACGAAATCCTTTAAGGAGGGGAGAATGTAACAACCCGTATTTTCAATAACCTGTTATAACGTAAATCGAGGCAGAATTTAATTCTAAGATCTGAATCAAGAGAAACGGGCTATGCCATTGCGTTCGTCTCGGAAAAATACGCGAAATAGAGTCTGAGTTTTTGAAAATCGGAGTCCGTATGACCCTATTAAGGCCCAACGAAGTTTTCAGAAAAATTCAAAGTAAAAAAACAGATTTCAAATTCAAGTTTGAATTTGGAAATTAGGTCAGATTGGGCCAGGCGGGAAAATTCCCACCAGAGCACCCAAGTCGACAGCCCTGTCGACTTGGGAGTCGACTTGGTTGGACCCAAGTCGACAGCCCTGTCGACTTGGCTGTCGACTTGGTTCAGCCGGGCAGTTTTGCCTGGTGCACCATTTTGAAGTTGTGCTGAGTTTGGGGGCCAGATTCGGTTTTGAGGGCTGAGATTGGAACTAGGGTTTAATCCTAAGGCTATAACTAATCCTAATCTCTATAAATAAGACCCTAACCTAAGCCTAAATCAACATTATTCACTCATACAACTAAACTATGGCAAAATCATTCCTCTCATGGCCTCCACTCTCTTCATAAAATTCCTAAATTATTTCTATGAGAGATTTTCCATGCATACAAGTGTTTTCAAGCTTGTATGAGTGTCATTAGCTTGCATTCAAGTCAAGTTTCCATATTTACATCATAAAGCAAGGGTTTTGATCATTTTGGCTCAAGGGTTTTTCTATTAGAGCTTGCATTTTGGGTCTAATTGATTGCTTAAGGGCTTTGTCATATTTTTGTGTCTTCATAAGCATTGTAAGCCCTTTTCTACTTTCATATTTAAACTCTAAAGTTAAATGAATGATGCAAGTTTGGTTGACCATTATATGCAAGTTTATCATGTTATGTTATGCAAGTATGCCATGTTATGATATGCAAGTTTACCATGTTATGCTATGCAAGTTTGCCATGTTGTGATATGCAAGTTTATCATGTTATGTTATGCAAGTTTGTCATATGATATGCAAGTTATGTTATGCAAGTTTGGGTTGATCATTTTGTTCATGTTACCATGTTATGCAAGCTTATCTTGGGCTTATGAGCTTAAAGCTTCAAGCTTTATGCTAAAGGTTGCATTTTGGCAACATGTAAGTTATCATATCCCTTATGATAACTTGCATGTGAGGCTAAATGCGAACTTATGGTCATTTCTACATGTCATTTATCACCATGTATCACCAATATGCTAAGTTTGGTTTTATGCATGCTTTTGAGGCCTAAAAATGTAATATGCAAGTATATGAACATATGTACATTTCATATGCCACCATGTTAAACTTGTGGCTTCAACACCCTTATGTCATGATTATGCCAAGTTCCCTCTTTCTATCCTTTATGCGCTATTGCGATATGTAAGCGATGGGATTGCGTTTGGGGTTGGGTAAACTTAAAAGACATAAAAACATAAGATTGGGAATTTACCTATTAAGTTAGGTCTACCCATTGGGAATTTACCTATTAAGTTAGGTCTACCCAAATTCTTGAAAACTTGTAACATGTTTTGGAAACATGATGGACATGACACTTAGAAAATATAAGTGTGACCAACTCGAGGTTGGGTTGAGTTTGTAGCGTAAACCTACCCGGAACCGACCGGCTTAACTAGTTGCTACAAACAATAGGACCCAATGTGAGAAGTTGGTCATGTTGTACCTTGAACCCGAGGTTAGACCAAGTTGTGGTGTAAAGCTACCCGGAACCGACCGGCTTAACTAGTAACCGCAACGAAGTCTAATGTGAGAGGTTAAGGCACATTAATTAATTAATGCCTCATGATTAGGGTTTAAGTCATGGTCCACTTAATACTTAATCAATGCAGGCTTGGTAGATTAATCAGGGTTAAGTCGTGAACTCATCGTTACACTTAGCCAAGTTAATCCATGATTAGCAAGAGGGTTAAACCGTACTTAACCCACTAGAAAATCCTAGCAATGGGGGTCCACTCCAGCAGTAATCCCAAGTTTGTATCATTTTGACCCTAGGGACTAGGCTAGGGTGGGGCACGATTACTGGACTTGAGGTAAGTGACCAAAAACGACGGCAGAATGGTACGCCGGTGTAGTTCCGGGCGGACTATGGTCGTTCACATAGTCCGAAGCCGGGGAAAACATGCACGGGTACCAGTAGATCGAGACTGTGCACTTATGTTTATGGTGTCCAGGGGTTGACACCCTAGGGCTTGATACACCCGACGGGAGACCCTGCACAGTCTGACTACAATTATGTTTGGGCTGCATTGACACCAACACGTGACGAGTTAGGCTTATAGGGAGCCGATCGACTAGACCGTTTGGTTGGACCGCGTATTAGGGTCACTTCATGTTATTGGACCAAAGCTTGGGCCAAGGGATCAATACTTGTTTATTCAAGTCATGTTAGTTTGCTAGTACGCCTGTGGTGCAAAATCCTTAAACCTGATTATGCGATGACACCTTTATCTACCTTGTTAGTTAATCATCATGCTAGTATGTTGTTATCCTTATGTTCATCCCTGCTTCTCATACCAGTTAACTTTATCAGTTTACATTGATTGTAGTAGGGCTTACTCAGTCTTTTTGACTGACCTGTTTTCCTTTCGCCTCTTTTCTTCCGTCCCCTCCCCCCCCCCCCCAGGTTCTCAGGGTGGGAATATTGGAGCTTAGCTTGGATTTCTGATCGCTTGCTTGTGGGATTTTAGCTCATGTACGGTCTTGACATGAAGCTAGCTATGGTTATCACTTATTTTGGGGATAGTACTTATGTATTTCAGTTTTTCAGTGATGTTGTTTTTATCTAGACTTGTGTATTTGGAAAGTTGACATTATGTGTACCAGACTTGTTTTGAAATAGTTTGAAATCTTCCGCTGTTTTACTTATCTTATTTACTCTGTTTACATATATACATATGTTCTTGTTCTTCCTTGATATATCATTATGCATGTTTACCTGATTCAAACGCCCCTCCAAAGTCAGAGTGCTTGCAAGAGCCACCCTGGCGGAGGTGGGGTGTTACATGTAGTGTCCTTTTTGCTAAGTAATACTTGTATTTGGTCCTTTTTGCTAAGTAATACTTGTACTTGGTCCTTTTTGCTAAGTAATACTTGTATTTGGTAATTTTATAGACCAAACATCAATTTCAACTTCCAGAAATTCAAACTGCAAATTTATAGGCCAAATATCAATTTCATGATATAATCTATTTCTGGCAGTTGAATTGGATTAATGTTCAGCAAAATTTATAAGCAAAATTTACCATAAATTCAACTGATTACACATAAATATTACCAATTTTGAATTGATGTTGAATCTTTCAAAGAACAATTGTGTAGCAAAGTCAAGATATCCACAGAAGCCCACAAAATCAAAATAGAATCAAGGATACATAGCAAGTTCCAAATCAAACTTTTCTAGAAATCAAAGATACGCAACCAAGAAAATCTTATCATTTTCTAAATTTTCAGAGAACTCTAAGATCCGCAAATCCTACGCAAACAACAAGCATCGACCGACAATGCTAAATACCAATTATCAATTTCATCTCGAATGAATTCACAGAGGAAGCACCGGGTTCGATAATCCACATAGGAGAAGAATCCACAAAGAAGAAGCATGCGAGCAAGCAATTGACCATGGACTATAATCCACATAGGTATAGTGACCGGGAATAGTAGAGCGCTTGTTAAGACATCCGAAGAAGAGGATCGTGGTATGGAGAAGCTCGTTAGGAAGTAGGGGATCTGGAAGACGCAATTTGGATTTGGTCTACGACTTGAAATCTAGGGTTTCATTCCTTAAAGAACGAGAACCACAAGTTCTCGTGTAGATCTGATTGTTGGTCTATATAAATCGAAAATTGGATGATCTAAAATCCAACGGCTCAGATTACATTCATGCGGATCGTCTATCAAACCAACGGGGTATTGTTTTGATGTTTAATCTTTCGATGTAAAGTACCAAATATATTAATGTAAAATCATTTCAGAACATCAATTATTTTTAACAGTCTAAATACCAATGAAATTTTAAAATTTTGAACTACATATTGACTCTGGTCTTTTCAGGATTTCACTTTTTCTGGTAAAAAAATGGTTCTTTAATTTTAATTCTATGGATTATTTAGTTTGCGGTAGTCTAGAGCAATTTTAGTTTTTCAACTTTCCCTAATTTTTCTAATATTTTTAAATCATTTATTATTTTTCAAATCTTTGATTTTTTTTTTTAAATTTTAGTTTGTAACATTGAGAAGTAATTTATATATTTTTATTATTCTTTTTCTAAATTTATGCTGTATAGTATATACCATATAGTAAAGTTGTCAAATATGATGATTTTATAATGTGTAATTTTTCGTCGATGCCGAACAAATCAGTGGCATGTAAAAATGGATGTAAATAAATCATATATGACATTGTTATAAAAGTGTTGAAAACCCTGATTGTTCACAGCGTTTTTGACAAACACTATGCGAGCATTTACGGTCTTGTATTATCATTTTCAACCCTTAAGCCCTTGCCGTCTGGACCTGCATTATCATTAAAAAGTATAATGACCACATCCTATGATCTTGTGGGCAAAATCCAATGAACTTGTTCAAAGCTAATATTCTTCAGGTTGTTGCAACTTTAAGCCATTATACTATTTGCTGAAATGTTTCTGTGGACCGTTGAACTATTTGTTGAATTGACACAAGCATACATAAGCCGAAGATCCAACTCTTCTTCTTCTCATCTATCAAAATGAGGTGTTACAATGGAATTGTGGTATGAATCAGATACGTCCACATCGAAGATCAACTAGGAGTTATGTATTTGGAGTTAGGAGATCGGATTTGAGTAAAAGGAATGCGAAATTGTTAAATGGAAGAGAAAGTGGTTAGGTTGTGAAGGACGGTTTGAATGAGTGTGATGACACACGTTCGGAAGAATAAAAAAGAACTGAACAAAGCAAAAAACCACTGTTTTGAAATAGAAGAAATAAGTTAATCCACCTCAGCGTTGTTTAGTTCCTCCTTTTAGGTATATGTAATTCCTGCTTTTAGGTATATGTAATAGATCAACAGAGATTAATATTTAGGAACATTAATTTGTAAATGGTGAAATATGCAATGCAGACATCAGTTAGGACTTTACGGGTTTACCTACCCAATTAATTCTTCGACGAAGCATCCCGATTGTGAATCAGGAAGTAGGGGTGAGCGTTTGGTTGGTTCGGTTTATCCGATGATGGAAATTGTCAAACCAAACTAAAACCGATAAAAATGAAAACCAAACCAAACCAACCAAATTAAGTTTGGTTGGTTCGGTTGGTTATCCGATTTAACCGAACTAAAAATATTTTAGACCTTACGTTTGTACAATTAACTATAATTTGAAATATATCATAAATATATGATTAGAGTATTATTGTTCATAATTCTTATGCTTTTTAGAAGTAATTTTGAGACATATGTGATGATTAAAATTTACTTGGATAACTAATCTAACCTAAAATATTTATTAAAATATTGAAAATATAATAAAAGTTCGGTTAATTTGGTTAAACCGATAACCAAATTAAATAATTTTCCAAACTGATTACAAACCGATCTAGTTTCAAAACCAAACCAAACCGACCAAAATAAATTGGTTCGGTCGGTTTATTTGGTTTAACCAAATAATGCTCACCCCTATCAGGAAGACCAATTAACGAAGCTCTTTATCGACGATAAACTATGGGGTCATCCGGTTCCGAGGCAGTATGAAGAAATTACTGTAGTTTTTTAAAAAAAATGCGACTTCATATGTAGGCAGAGTTCAAAAACTACAGTATTCGGTCATAGTGCAAAACGTCCGAGTGTTTCACAATATTTATATCTTAGATGAGAATCTATCAGTCGAAGTCTCATCCAGTTTGGAGACAGTAAAGAAATTACATTAGTTTTTACAAAAAATAATAACGACTTTGTATGTTGGCAGAATTCAAATATGAGAATATAACATGTTATTTTCTAAGTACAACTAGTAGTCATCTTGGACAACTGCAGTGTTCGGTCACAGGGCAAAATGTCCGAGTGTTTCACATTGTCCGTAATTTAGGTGGGAATCTATCAGTCGAAGTCTCATCCGGTTCCGAGGCAGTATGAAGAAATTGCTGCACTTTTCACAAAAAAAATAATGATTTCGCATGTAGGCATAGTTAAATGAGTAAGTGAGTTAACCATTTGTAACCCTTTTAAAAATGAATCAACCCTTTTATGATCTATTTAACAAAAAATTACACATTCTAAAGGATGAGCCATAATTCATCAATAACTATGTGTTGGTTTTCATTCACTCAGCATTCTACCATATGAGCTATATATTTTGGATTGATCAAATAGACTGAACGATGACCAAAATGGACTGCCTCAAGGGTTCCGTTTTGAAAACACTCTCTATATGTTAGTTCGTCAAAAAGGCTTCATTGTCAGATTCCAGATATAAGAACGTTGTTTAATATTAACGTGAGGATGGTGAAGATGGAGCTAAAGAATTACAGCTCGGGAGCTAGCTAAATATATTAGAATACACATTTCTTGGCACACCACCGTAGCGCAGCAACAATTACGTTTGACCAGAATACAACAATCAATTACAAAATCCAAAGACCCGTACCATAATATCACCATCTAGAGTCGCACAACCTGTTCACAAGAAGCTTAGCTTATAAGACCCACGCACAAGAACAGTACCAAAGACCAGGATATAAATAAACATCGACCAACCATGGTAGATACAACTAAAAATAAAGCTTTAAGCAAATGGGTAGGTACAAACAACATGGTAGATAGATAGCCACGCACAAGAACAGTACCAAAGACCAGATAGGACACAACGTCGAAACACAAGCTCCACCAAAGCCATAGCTTTGGTTGTGGAGCAGGTCAGCAGTGACACAGGCCTAAAGTATTATCATTACATAGCAGATAAACATGAACATACCCCAAATTTCAAACATGCTTCTCAGATGAACACCAAAAATGTTCAAACCAAAGTGCATCACATACTCCAAACAAAAAAGAAGGACACACTCATATACAAAACCTCCATACATCACCATTGCAGACTCCACCATCTCACACCCACAAAGACGAACTATGAAGTACCTCAAACGATAAAGCTCATAAAAAAAAACCATCACATATCTACTCGTCATTCCTGAATAACATGTTGACACGATAATGGCACAACAGGCTAGAGAAAATGCTTTGCTCACCCTAGGCAGATTAGATTAATAGAAGTGTTTATGTATAGCTTTTCAGAAGACAACTAGGTAGAGACGCGAAAGCCTCCATCAAAGAGAAACCGTTCAGAGTTTAAGGAACTACACAGCAAGCACGAAACTTCGGTTAACTAATTCAAAACCAAATCGAAAGGACCTAACAAACACCTTCCACCTGCCCTACCTGGCTGCGGTCAAACTTAGTCGAACAAAAATTCACCAGGCAATGCATGCCCAAAATCGCCTAGAAATCTAACTAAGCACATTATTGGTGCAGACTGAACGTAAGTCTAGCATGAATCTGAAGAAGAACGTTAAATGAGATGGACATTACGCAAAGTGGTAGCGTATGAAAGTGGGAATGGAAGATGGTATGGGTGTAGGGAAGCTCAAAACAGTCGTTTGGAGTAAAAGGGTTCATATCGGAAAGTCGATCTGAAAATTAAATCACGGTAAATGGTTACGATGGCGAAAGCAAAACTTATGTGGAGAAGGGTAGAGAGCCGATGGATTGAGAGGAGCGAAGGGTTTAAAGAAATGAATTCGAAAGAGAAGGTTGAAAAGGAAAAAAGGGGGAGATAGAGCTTTATCGTCAATAATAACTTTTTACCGTGAAAACATAAATATAAAAGATAAACATAGAATAGGTAAATGTATACTATACTTTCAAAAATAATTAGTTTACCAAATAAAA
This sequence comes from Allium sativum, assembly GCA_030737875.1. Classification (NCBI taxonomy): domain Eukaryota; kingdom Viridiplantae; phylum Streptophyta; class Magnoliopsida; order Asparagales; family Amaryllidaceae; genus Allium; species Allium sativum. Next base: position 45,879,860 of record CM060913.1, read on the forward strand.
ATTTAGTATAGAACAAACTAATGAATAATTCAAATTCACATCTAAAATTACCTAGGAAATATAGTATGGAACAGAGAATGGATGAAGTAATGAATTAAAGCGCAAAAGCTTGCAGGAGAGAACGTATACGGTAAACGTTGTTATGGAATTAGGCTCCTTTCGCTAACTGGGCTGGGTATGATTTGGGTCTTAGATAGTAGTCTTTTTCAGTATAAATTCAAGTATCCTATTTGCTTTTTTAAGCTCTAATAATTAATGAATGTTATATATAGAAAAAATTCAACTTATATATTAATTGTTCTATATGCTGCATATATCTTTATCAAACCGACCATTAGGGAGGTTTCCCTACTGCAAGGGAACCAAAAAAAATTGTACGTGCCAATGAAATTCGGTTGTAAAATCTACATTCCGCGTATTCTCCTCTCTGGTCTGCTCTGTTTCTTCTCTTCTTCGCAAATTCCTCTACATCCAAATAAACATGAAAATCCCTCCACTTTTTCACCATTTCCATTTTATCGGGAAAAGCCAAATTTTTTCACGGATTCATTCACACTCTAAATTCCGCGTCATTCTCCTCTCTTCTCTGTTCTGTTTCTTCCTTTTCTATACAAATCAATTCGCAAATATTGACTCCGAAAAAGCTAATATTCAACCACAATTGACAAATTGAAAGCCAATTTTGATCCAAAGCTAATCAATTGAAAGAGTATCACTTGGATTTACCTGCTTCTATTCTTGAATTTCGATCCTCTAGGTATGCATATTTTTTCCTTTTTTCAAAATATTTTGTTAGCATGATTTCAAAATTCCTTTTTTTTCAACATTGGAAATATGTTCTTCGAAAATTCATTGTTTTTATATTTCATCTTGATCACCGAGAAGTCAGTGTGGTATTGATACATCATCTTTTGTAGTTGTTTATATCTGCACAGTGTATTTTTATTTATTTATAATAAAATAAGAATTTGCACTTGCTACAGCTAAAGCAGAAAGGGAATAAAATCAAGAGAAAGTGAATAGGTCTTTAAATGTTTGAAAGACGACAAATAAGAACACATCAGGGTCGACTCTTGATATTAGTTTTAGTTAAATACATGAATTTTCAGAGATTTTACCATAGTTAAATAACTGAGTAGACGTATATTCTTTATTTGGAAGTGTAGTGAATATGTTTAACTAAAGCATGTCATATTATATTTTTAAAATTCTGTTATATTTTTCAGTTGTAATTTAGGTTTAGAAACTTTGGATTGGTTGTCCACATCCTTGATTTTTTTAAAATAACACTATTATATGCTGGTTGTACTGCAAAAACGAAAAATTCAATCGGTGCAACTTCAGTCTAAAACTAAGGCTTCATAAAGAAGATATGAAATGTTATCATGGTACTAATTTACAGTACACAGCCACATTTTAACACACTGAATTGCATTTTTATACCCTTGTAATATTTTTTTGAATGTACATAATGGACGGTAACAATATTAAATGTTTACTAAAGTTGGTATTTATAAAATTACATGAATACTGATTTAGAATAAATAATATTTTACCAATAATTGTATGATTTGAATAAAGAGGTTTTTTTCAATTTTGCATATGCTAAGCATATCTTCAACTGATTTTAAACAATGGATCAGGATCGCAATATAGCCATCCAGTTGACAGGTCATGTGACTATTAATCCTAAATAATGACATAATCAATTCCATGTATTGATTATCACAAATATATATATATATGCCAAGGCTCATCTCATCCGGAAATACATGGAATTGATTGTATAGGATTCAGCGGTGTTTCAACTTTCCTCAAAAGTACTAACATGTCATTTCAATTTTTCGTATTTGATTGCATTTTTATACCAAGTGCACGCATGAGAACTTCTTGCAAATGATGTCTGCATGATTTTTGGTAGGTGCAAAAAGACAAAATATCCAAAATGGTTCATATTGATTTGAATGATATGCCTTTATCCGACAATGATGAGAAAACAATCGAGCATCATGTTGATCCTACATCGATGTCCACATTGGAGTTAACTACGCATACGGTAATTTTCTCAAATTAACCTATTTGTACATTTTATACTTTTATCATACACCTAATATAAATCACATTGTTTTGGATGCCTGAATTTTGCCTACCAATGAATAACAACAATATGAGAAACATGCCATCCATATGCAAGAAGCTGCAACAACAAAATGTACTAGTCAAGGCAGTCATTCGAACCAACCGGTTACTTTTTCTCAAAATCATTTCTTGTTTTCTTTCTTATATTTTAAGCATTGCATATTCCTCAATTTTGCAAATCAAATTTATTTTGTTAATTGAAAAAATGTGATATCTTATCTATTTTAATAATGTAGGCATCAGGTGTGCATTTGATTTAAATACATCACTTTTGTATCTAGCAACGTCGACCAACCATTTGAAGTTGCTTATGTACAACAATCGTTAATATCTTGTCTTTCACATACTATAATTAATTCCAGTCTACATTTTAACTTACTCTTAGATTTTGTATTTAAAATGAATTAACGTGATTCATTAAGCTATTGATGCAATCAAATAATTATTGTATAGTTTCTAGTTTAATTAATTTGATATTCGTACATGATTTTGTTTTCGCTTAATATTTAGACTCCAATTGAAATTTCGGATGAACCTATTATGTTACAAAGGTCAAAGTCATGTGATAAAGTTTCATTATTTGAAGAGGCTCAAGAAAAGCCACCGACACCTAATCAAGGTGACTTTTTTATAAGCATCATTATATCGATTGCTTTTTCTTAAAATCATTTTTTGCTTTCTTTTTTTCGGAATAAGTATTGGATTTTTCCTAAGTATGTAAATCAAATTTTCTTTATTTAATTTAAAAAATCTTATATATGCATATAATGCAGGCATCGGGCATACATTCGATTTAAATGTATCACCTTTGTCTAAAGCATCGACCAACCATTTGAAGTTGCTTATGTTCAACCATCGTCAATATCATACCTTTACGATGATTAATTTCCATTCTACATTTGAACTTACTCTTTAATTTTGTATTAAAATGAGCTAAAATGATGATTTGAATATAAATGCAATAAAATAATTATTGTATACTTTCTGATTTTCGTGATTTGACATTCTTACATGATTTTGTTTTCACTTTATTTTTAGATTCCATGTGAAAAATGAATTAACCTACTATGTTACAAGGGTCAAAATCATTCACAAACATTTCATTATTTGAAGAAGCTCAACATAAAATGCAAGACCCTATTTAAGGTTACTCTTTTATAAGTATCATTATATCGTTTGAACTTTTAACAAGTTTGCATAAACATAACATCTTTAGATCATCATAATTGTAGGTAGGTGTAATTTTGATTTGAATGCCTTACCATCTTCTGTTGATGATGCACAATCGTTTGAGGAATTAATATATTATGTACAAAGATCCCCAAAGACTATGACTGTTTCACATAAGGTAAACATACAAGCTTATCAAACTTAAACAAGTGTGTTTTGTTTCTTATGACTTCTATGTTATGCTTTTCCAAAATTAGGCTTGTAATGCATCCAACAACGCTATAGATAAATTGTAACAACACATAATTTTGGAACCAATTTAAAATTTATTTTTAATTGATGTAATGGATTTTAAGAATTTAAAATGATTTATTTTGAGAATTAACGATTTAAAATTTATTTAAATCAAAGTTAGAATGTATAAATTTAGAATTTAATTAAAACGAACTCGAAATGGTGTGGTAGTTTGAAAATTCGATTTTTAATTTCAATTGAATGTACAGAATTCAATATAAATCGGATTTCAGTAAAACAAGAAACATTGGAATATTTTGAACTGTAATTTTCTAATAAATGTAAGAAATTGAGATTTCACTTTAGAAATTGTAAGTTATGTCCAGTTTAAAATTTAGAATAGTCGCAATGGATTTTATTTATATTTTGATATTATATAGCCCTTAAAAATAGTCATTTTGCAAACGACCTCCGTTTTTCACGAAACCAATTTTGTTGGCTTCGGAATATCAAATTATTATCGGGTTTAAAATGTCATAATTTTTTGAATTAATATGTGAGCATGGCAAATTTAAACATGTTTTCAATTTCAATTTGAATTTAATAAGCTAATAAAAGGCCATTTTTCAAACGGTCTTCAAATTCGACGAAATTAATTTTGTTAGGACTGTATCATAAAAACATAGCTATATTTCAATATTCGTAATTTTTGGAGTTAGTATGTGGCCCCGGTAAATTAAAATGTATGATGAAATTCAATATTGAACGTTATATTAATTTATATTTTAATTTTGATAAAAACTGATTTAAATAGTCGAATTGGCTTACGAAACATATCCCATTATGTCCGGAATGAGGGATTCGGTTAGGGGCGGCAGTCATCGGGTTTGATTTGGAGTTCAAATGCAAAATCTCACTTTAACGAATAAAATAATATATATATATATATATATTAACTTCTGGTCAAAACCCTAGGAATTAATCAAACGTGGTCAAACCAATTTGGAGCTGCCGCATTCACGATAGAATGAACCAAATCGTTCGAGACTTCTTCACCGATTTTCAGCGGCTACAGGGGTTGGAAGGTGATGGCGATTAAAGGAGGTTAGTTCATGGTGGCGATGGTTGGAGTTTGGCGGTGGTGCACGACGCCAACTTGCAGCGATGGTGGACAATTTTTAGGCGAACAACATTTGTGGAAAACTACGATTTCTCGTCGATAGCGGCGAGAGGGCTGGCACCGCCACTAGCGTAGGCGCGCCTTACATAGGGGGAGGCGGCGGCGGGCTCAAGTCGGCCTCCGGTGGCTCAGATCAACGGCGACGAGGTTGAGAAAGGGTGGAGCAACGTCAACAACGGTGGGGAAGGTTAATTCGTGTTTTAATTAATTTAATAATTATGTATTCAATGTTTCAACATTAGTATCTTGTCGATACGAACTCAGAATCACACAAAATTTGATTCATTGCGATCCTGGGGTCGAGAGCTTCACAACAAAACTAACTGGGTCCCATTTGGAGCTTGTTTGAATTTGAGGCAAATATAAACCCCAACGGTACTAAAATCACCAATTTATGACTGACGGAGTGGAAATCAATGTGAGAACTCTCTCACTAAAATATTTGTACAGTTTTTTATTTTATAACTGAAAATATATAGATTGTCAATGTTAATTTTTATTTGTTTAATTTTCACAAATTTGTATACGGTGCCAATTGGCTCACCTCACTGTTTTTTGAATCCTGATGGATGATTTAATTGACTGTATTATGTGTTGATTGTGATGTTGAGTTCTTTAACAGATTAAAAATAATTTTACTATTATTGTGGTAGTTGAAATTAAATTATAAATATCCATTTATAATTTAAACAGTGAAAATGGGTTAATTAGAAAAATAATTCGACTCAAATTAGAATTGGTTAAATTTTTTAACCAATGATTAATTTGAATTCATTGTTGTTGGTTGAAACCCAACATGGGTCTGAGGATGATAATTTCTTCACGTCTCCTTTGTATTTAATTGTATGTCAACCGATTGATTGACAGACTGTCATAAGCATTATTTAATTATTTAATGCTTATACAGTTGTAAATTGCACTCTGGATGTGAACTGAATGTTTATAACTTTTATGAATACATGCTACGTATGGAATCCATATAAATAAAATTATATGGTAATTGATTGAGTTTGCTTCCAATTCAGAAATTACGAATATTTTAAAATAATATTCAGTGGAAGAATCAAAATATGATTTTGATGTTCGAATTTGGATGGACAAGAAAATATTTAAATAAATGAAGTCGAGTTAAGTGGATGTACGCCATTTTAACTCGAACGGATTTTCCTTTCGATTTAATTCATTTTATAATGAATATCGAAAAGATTTGATTTCAAAATCTAATATTTTTAAAATCAGATTATTTTATTATAATGATATAAAACATTCAATTTTGATTTAAAATTGAAAATGAAGTTGAAATCATTTTAAAATGAATTTATAAATGATTTATAAAATACGTTTTAAGAGGAAATTGATGAAATATTATATACATATATACATACAATTAAATGGTTTGAATAGAACGCGTCGCGTTTCAACCATTGACTTCAAATGGACGTAACGGAAGATCCGACCGTCGGATCCTCCTAAAACGGGAACCTTTGGGTTCATATCGAAATGATCTTTTCAATGAATATAAGAGATTTAAATTTGAACAGTTGAATTTTAAATTATTTCCAAATCAATTTCAAAAAAGGTCGCTATGGATGTAGCTCGGTGGCCAATATTGGAAACCTACTATAAGGGCCTTGATAAAATTATTAAAAATATGGAAAAATTATATAAAATCATAATTGCTAATTTGGAAAGGTTTTGGATGAAAAATTCCAAGCATGAAAAGATAAAAATATATTTTTATCCAAATAAAATAGTTGGTAACTAGAATACTAATCCAAGGATTTTTAGAAATAATAAATTGGATTGAAAATGGTTTTTGGAATAACCAGAGTTTTCCAACATATGAATCTGAATGGAAATAATCTTCGGAATATTTCGATATTGGATTTCGTGATTATACAGAAATTGTTGAGGAATTTGGAAGAAACAGATATCATTATTCCCAATACGATATCCATTGGTTTCAAAATTGGATATTGAATATAAGCCGATATGATTTTTATCCAGAGCCTTGTATTTGATATCAAATTGGATTTTGGGTTTGTCGTGAATGGTGTCTTAAGTAACCCTGTTCATAAACCCAGTTGAGAAAAGAATAAATCTTTTAACCAAGATTTAATGAAGTTTTCCAAATAATTAATATAATTGGGATTAAATGGTAGTTGATTACGGGTTCATGGTGAACGATGTTTTAAATGAGATTTGTTTTTAAACCCGATTAATAGTGAAGATATGATTTGGAAATATATTTTTTATTAAGATTTAATGGAAATTTTCCAAAGTAAAGTTTTCCAATTTAATATATTGAATTGGAATTGAATGGAATTCAATTTGGTAATAATTGAGATGAGCTTCTGTGAATGAAGACCGTTACTATTTATGGAATTTTGAAGGCCTAGCCGTTATTCCATTTATAGTATTAGTTTGATACAGAAATTTATATCGATTATATGTTGTTGGATTTCTGTAAAGATTCCATTTTTATGGAAATATGTTTAGGGTTTATTGTGAACTGTGTTTTAAACAACATTCATTCTTTAACCACATTAAAGACATGATTGATTTCCTAAAGTTAAATAATCATTAAATAATGGTTTTTGGGAAGATTAAAACTAAGACGAAGTTTTAATGAATCTTTAATTAAATTGAGATGGTAAGGAGGTAATTTAATTTACTGAATTCAAGAAATGATCGAGAATGGAGTACCATTAGTTTTACTCCATATGATAGTTAAATCTTCAATTAGATTTGAAACGTGAAAAAGGGTAATTAATTTTGCCGATAACATAATGAGTGTTAGATATGGAGTACTACCAGTTTTGCTCCGTGGGATGAATAGGTTAGGATTGGGATTATAAAATAATAAGTGATTGCTTTGGTAAGGCTCGATAACCCCAACTAGTTTTATAAACCTTGTTTTGGTTTAGAATTATTAAAGGATATAATAAAATCTTTTGAAATTGATATCCAAAGGAAGATTAAAGAATAAGTTTAAAATAACTTATCTTTGATAAAATTAATGGGAACCTTTCCTCTAAGATGTGAATATTTGAATAAAATAATATTCTAAACTGGAATGAGGCGTATGATGAGTTTTTATGACACTTGATTATTGATTATAAAATACACAAGTTATTCGAAAAGACCAGGTTTATCCCATTCTGAATAATTGGTACGACGACTAAAAGTCAACGATGAAGATAGTGGTTGAAGACTGGAGATCTTCACATCGTATGAATGATTACTGATGTCTTGATTGGGTTGTACACCCAAGACAAGGTAATAAGTGGTGATCATCCAGACGTACTTGGAGATCGATCGGAGATGCGAGAACCTCTCTCCTATATTGGACATATGGGACGAGGAATAAGATGCCTCCTATTTCATTCAGACCCAGAATGAACTTGCAAATGGGCGGTATGTCTGACACTATATTCCTTTATACTGTATTCGTTGACCTCTGCTAAATATATATCAGTTTGGTAGCGGAGAATTTATTCTCTTGCTTAACATCCTTTTCTAAGACGTACGAGCTTAGAGGTTATATATTGGTGGAAATCAGTGGTACGGTAGGACTGACAATGTGTCATGCTAAGATGCAAATGACCAAGGAATTTGTTGAAAAGAAGAGTCTTGTGGTTGATGATCAAAGCACGACTTTAATTAGCATAGCTTTGTGTATGACGTTAATTCACGAGCCTCACACCCCGGTATGAGTCAAAAACGGGATGAGGGACCGTAGGGAGAACTTGCATTTCTTTCTAGCTAGGAGTGGTGTTATGGTATGGAGTCCAGATATTTTTACTTATGTGGATGATGGATTGCGAGGTGCCTCGGATATAGGGCTATATGCTCATAGGGTCGACGTAATGACCTGTTTGGAGGTTCGATAGGACTAGGAAACGTATTGTTCAGAAATAACTAATCCACTAAAGTAAGTATGGACTGGCCCTACCATTCCCAGGGCTCGCCAGCGTCCGAGTCCTGAAGCATTTGCTAGAGTGTCTCGAAACCGGTGAGGAAGATCCCTTGCCTCGACTCATAGATGGAAATCCAACTTTCGATACACGACTTTTTGGTTTTAGTTGTAAACCTATATGGCGACATAGTTGGATGGGGTACTATGCCGTCTATGATTGATACATTTATATTTGAAGTTGTTTTGACACTGTGCACTTATAGTAATATCAAAATGATTCGTTTTAAAGCGTATCAAACATGTTTGGCTTTTATAAGGGAAAACTCTATCCTCTGTTTGTGTTGCATTGTGTGATGGGACCTGAGTCTTATAATAGCTTCATTTTCCAAAACCTTTGCATTGTTTACAAATTTTTTTATTTCAGAGTATTCATGGGAGTAAACCCATTCCGTGACATGCAGCATGGTCCCTTGATTTACCCAACTTTAAAATAAAGTTAATAACTATTTTATTTCTCACACCAGTCCCATGACTGACTCGGAGTTTATTGTTTCTATCTAAACTCTGGATGCCCATATTTTCCATAGGCAGTCAGTAGTTTTGGTTTTCACAGACGTTTATTTTAACAGGATCCTGGATTAAAGCTGGAGTTATATTAGGAATGCTTTGTATCCGTGTATTTCTTTCAGTTGCGATAGTTGATGCATTTCCACTGTACATTATATTTATGTATATATTTTCCGTTGTTTGGTAATTTAAATCTCCGATATTTTTTTTGTTGTATATTATTTGAACTCTGATATATTTTTGTACTCTGATGTAAATCGTTGTAATAGCAATGAAATGTTTTATTGTATGTGTTCTGATGCGTAGTGTTCTCAGAACAATCCGGGATCCACCGTCTCTTCGGGGATTGGGGATGTCTAGGTCGTCTCATAAATATTGCCAAATTATTTTAAATCAATAAATATTTTTATAATGTGCATGTGTTTGAAGTTATGAGTGAATCTTTTAGTGCATTTAGTCTTGAGAGCATTTTGGGCGCTCTGCCTCCACTTCATCTACCATGTTCCTCGCACAGGTAAATACAATTTTACCAAAAGTATATATTTATTTCACTCCATTCCATGGCATATGCTTATTTGTGACCATTTTAAGCATTTATTATATTTTTGCAAAACTACGCATCACATTCATGGATAATAACACATTTTTCTCGTTCTAATACATTAAAAACTTAATATTCCTCGTGCATTATTTATATACAAATTTGTTTTTCTTATTCTGACTCGTATACTATTATTTTACTTGCTTGTAAACGATAATCATTTTGTAAAAAGAGACTTACCTACGTCGGAAGACCGTGACTAAAGGACTGCTAAGTATAATAGAAATCGTGCATCTAAGCAACGATCTCAACATTTGAGAGAAATTAGCGAAGAACAACAACGCCGAAAATCCATGGAAGCCGCACGACATAGGCAAACTAGTGCTCAACATAAAAATTCAAACACGAAAAACTCATCTTTTCCTACTTCAGTATCATCATCTTCAGCTGTAAAAATTACCAGTGCACACAAATTTAGAAAATCATGCCAAGATATGCAATGGAGATATTGTTATGTTTGCGCTCGCTATTTTCCAGATCTAATTATTTCTTTATATTCATGTTCTGATTGTCACAATGATAGACCACAGCATGACCTTCCATCCATGTTTAGTTCTCAAAATTTAATGTAACCTGGCCATGTTCCTCCTGAATTATCTAGCCTTACAAGCTTGGAGAAGATACTTATAGCGCACATTCATCCGATGATGTCAGTTTATCGCTTTAGAGGACAATAATATAAATACAACAGAAATATTATTAACTTCCCACAAGATGTCAATGCAATTGCATCTTCTTACCCATATAAGCTAGATGATTTATCAGAGGTCTTTGCTGTTAATAGAAGTGGAGTATATGAAAAACAAGGAGTTTCGAGTAAGATGTGAACATGTAAGGCAAGAACTATTTTGTTATAAAGCCCATAAAAAAATTTATGCTAACATACACATCAATGATATATCTCTCAACGAATTACCTAAAGACGGCGTACCCTCTACACTTCCACATATTCAAGATGATTCAGAAAACATTCCAACACATAATTATAACTCGGATCTAGTAGGGCCTCCAGAGTATGAATATGAGATAACTGAAATTAAAGAATTTGAATCATTAGGTGCAACAGTGAATATGTACAACCCAACCAACAAGCCTGTGTATTATCTGTTCCAGAAAGTCAACAAAACACTACACCATATCTGGAATTTCACAACACCTATAGGCGGAACATTTGCAACGGCACTGAGCCGTTGCTAATTTGCAACGGCTTACAGCCATTGCAAAGCCTATCAGAGCTATTACTTCCCTTGTTCTCTCTTTCGCAACGGCTTTAATCCGTTCTATCCTAATACTAATTTCCTACACTCCCCCCTTCCTAAGGCAGTACGCTATATTCTAATTTCCTACCCCTCCCCTCCCCCCCATTCAAAAAAGAGAAAAAAAGGAAAGTAAACCCTACGCTCCAGATTCAATCAGATTCACACAGCTGAAAAAAGATTTTCAATCCGATCCAGCAAAGATTTTCACTTCGATTCTAACTCGAAGATTCAGGAAGCAGTTTAGATTAAACACTTCAATCTTGATCGACTCAAGGTATGCAATCAATTCATTGTAGGGTTTAATCGATTTACTTTAAATTGAAATTTGAATTCTGATCTATGGTTATAATGTTTGAATTCCTGATTAATCGATACTATTCCTGATTAATCGATACTAATAGGGTTTAATCGATTTGCTTTAAATTGGTGTCATTTTACCCTAAATTAGGCTGTTTATTGTGATACATGTTATTATCAAAAAGAATAGAAGAACTTAGTTGAGAGGATAGAAGATTTTAGGATAAATTATCATCATCCTTATTTATTTTAAGAATCATCATTAATGTTGTTTAGATAATAGGTTTATAGAATATTTTGTGTAATACCAGTTTATAACACCATGTTGTGTTATTAAGAATTGAGTGCAATTAGCATAGTAAATCACAGTGACCTAGTCGGCTGGGTTAGAGAGTACATGAGATGTCACATTGTTTAGGCTCATTATAATGCAGATGTATTTTCCATAAAACAGATTGAGCATTCTTGTTTATCTTCTAACTTGCCTGCCTGAATCATTTTGATTTGATTTCTAATTGTACCTTATCCTTGGTACGTAAAAAAACATTGTATTGTAAGTTGCTATTAGGCAGTCCAAATCTTAAAACGTAGTATTGCTTCCTCGCACTTTCTAACATGAACTTTGTGAATATTCTGAATTTGGGTTTGTTTCTGTCGAGGTTTGTTTACTGTAAGTTAAGATTTGTATCTCTGTGTGAATTTTTCTCCATGGTGCTACTTTGAGAAAGAAGATCTTACTCATTTCATTTTCGTTTCATGTGATTTTTGTTTCTTTGGAAAGCTTAATTGTTGATATCAATATCGGGACATTATTTAACTCAAATCTTTGTGTTTTGATCGACCAAAAACTGGCCCAAATATGCAAGTGAAAAGAGGCGAACCCCACTTGGATTTCACATCAAGGGGTCGATCGCCTGCATGACCAGGTCGACGCCTAGTCAACTTGGACCAGAGAATAGTCGACCTCTGTGGACGTGAAGCCCACGGAGGTGAGTCCCTTTTTGTGCCTGTATTCAAGTGTATGTAGTGGCGGAGCCACGTTGAGGCTGGGGGGGGGGGGGGGGCACGTGCCCTCCCCGGGATTTAAAGAAAATAAACTGATTATATTACTGCTTCTTTTTTTCATTTTATTTTTTTCCATAATGAGTGTTGTCAATGTTTGCATTCTTATCATACTTTCCAAACAGTATGCCATTTGTTTTTTTTCTCCCTACAAACTTTCTATGAGTTCAGTCAGGTAGCGGATCATTCGTACAATGCATCACATGATGGTTGCATTAGTGATCAGGGATATTATTGCATGGCACTATGGCAGTGCTACTGTGCATGTGTGAGTTTTCATTAAACCCTGTACTCATTTTTTCTACTCCTTCTCGTTGTCTTCTCGACTTCATCGGGATTCTACAATATTTTGTGAGAGAAAGCAATTCATTTTCTTTCATTTATTACTTTTCTCATTATTGCCCAAGGATCATGATCGATTATATACAAAGTCCAGAAAGGTTGGAATCAAATAATTATTTACCAACCCTGTGAACTTGAAATAGTGACGTGCACTACCATTACTTTATTACACAACAGTTTAGTAGTTATATTCATGCAAGTACAAATTAGGGATGGTTTGTTTGCCCATGGAGATGAAATTGGTCTCCTATGCCTCACAATTCCAACAGTTTTTAGAGGTGTCTTTTTGAAATATAGATTTGTAGGTTCTAACCACTTGTATCGCAAATTATGATGTGAACATGAATTATATTCATGTTTGAATTTCTAAAAACAAATGCATATAGGGCAGTCAACTTGCATTGGGACTTCACTCACTACATTCATGTTTTTAGTTTTCTAAAAATAGAAAATGAAACTTTGTCATTAACAGCCAGCATCACTGACAACTGTGCACATATCTAACAGTTATACATCTAAACAGCATCACTGTCAAGTTTAAAAGTACCAAAGAAGGGAAACGTAATTAATCAAATGGGAGGCACAAAATTACATTAACCTAATCTTATATGAGGAGGAGACAGAATAGCAACCACCTAAAAATGAAATCTCTAATAATAAATAAAGACAAACTGAATAAAAAGTTTGCCCAAATAACTCTTTATGTGCCATGTAGGGTAGATAAATTAGGAAACTAATAAAGAAGATAATAAGCGTCCCTGCTACAAAATAAAATTTATTAAGAAAACAATGTTATAATAGTAAACGATAACGAGACAAATTAAAAGTTTGACGAAAATATGTTTTATTGATTGATCAGAAAGTTTGTACAATCAGTTTGATAATAATCTCGTACACATGCTGTCTCTTATTTATATACAAAGTGAATAAAAGAAATTGGGCTTTAAGCCAAGAGGCCCAAATTTTTTCAATAGCAGTACGTTACGCATCCAAGTTTAAAGGCACTGCTACGCCACTGTATGTGAAAGTTATTTTAGCTTCATTCATTGTTCATTACGGAGCCTAATTCGCAGCCAATTGAGGTTCTATTTTGGGATCATCCTAGTAAATAATAACTTGTGGTTTTTGGGTGGAGTTTTCAATGAATTTCTCTTGCAAATTGTGTGCTTCTTATGGATCTTTTGTACGGAGTGTTGCACACTATGCATGTTTTAAAAATTCATTATTACATACGCTCTAATAGAAAACATGTGTTATTTGTCGCAACATACACCTTTGCTCCATGGAGGCTTCGCTCCTTTTGGAGTTGTGCATCATTAACTATAATCATGTGTGCTATTTGATGTGTCATTTTCGAATGCATAGCATTATAGATTCCAATTGTTCGTCATGACATAGTGTGCATCTTTAACAACATTGACTGATACTATCAGGACCTCTGGTAAAATGATAAGTCTAAATATTGTGGATTTACAAGATACTAAGAAAACATTTAATGAAAATGAAAATAATTAAGTCTATGTTTTATAAAAATTTATCGCAAACGGTATTTAATTTAATATAAAAAGTACGTTTAGATCGATTAAATGTTGAAAATATAAGTATATGTGTTTAAATTCATATATGTACAACTAGGGATTGAAGAGCACCAACCGTAATATTTTACATTTATATTTATAAAGCCTTAGAGAGTTTTTTCGGCCCCGTCTGATAAGCGTTATATATGATCATTATGTGAATGTTTGTTTTATTAACAGAACAGACATTTATATTCATCATATACAATATTTGTTGGATTTGTCCTTTGTATTGGACAAGTTACGAACACAATAACGAAATTAAATCTCGTAAATCATTTCATTTTAAACGGTTCTCAAAATTTCGAAAGCACTTTCTTTATGTTCCCTGTGTACACGCAGTTGTGTACTGACCAGGGAACTAAAGGGAAGTGCTGCCGAAATTTTGTTGAATCGTTTAAATTGAAAAGATTTACGCGATTTAATTACGTTATTGTATTTGTAATGGGAGGTAGGATGACCCACCAACAAAGTGTAAATGATCCATATACCAGTAGAATCTTTGGAATCTACTGTTCCCTCTTGTAGTGTTGGTATACAAGTTTGAATATATCCAAAGCTCTAAAATGTAGCGGAAAGCCATGGCATATTACTGAAATGACATACTTAGTAACCACCACAAATTAGATTTTTAATTTAATAAATTTTTGCTCCAAAGATTTGATCAAAGTAGGGAAGGCTAACTTAAAGTAGCAAGCCAGTTCTACTTAATTGCTTGGTCGAAGAAAAATAATTCATGGCCTATTATATTTGATACACATGTCGGTATGTCTTCTAGTGTTGACAGACAGTGGATGAAATAATCCAATCGTAGAACTCCGCAATATTTGGAAGGAGTGCAGGAGTTTATTAATTTCGTTGAAAAAAAATAGTGGTGATAAGGAAATCTATTCTTGTCCTTGCGCTAAATGTCAGAATATGAAGAAAAAGATGAATTTAGGGGATATTCATTTTCATTTGGTTAGACATGGAATTGATCAAATGTATACCATTTGGCATTTTCATGGAGATGAATTGACGGGAAAGGAAAGACAACCCATCAGTCAAGCCATGCATGTCGATGATGGCGAATATCCCAGAATGGAAGATCTAATCAATGATGCCGAAAAATTTCATAATTTTCAGTCAACAAGTAAATTCCACGATAATGTTGATGAACCTCCTATCAGTGATGTTGACTGGCAGACCGATCAAAGTAAGAAGTATAAATCACTTTTTGATAGTGCAAAAGAGCCATTGTATCCTTCATGTCCAAAAGGGATAACAAAATTGTACGCCATTGTAAAGCTGAATGGTTTGAAAACACAATACGGTTTTTCCGGCAATGGTGTGACCGCACTCCTCGAATTTATAAATGAGTTAATTCCTGAAGGTAACAGACTACCAACAAAATATTTGGACATGAAGAAGATAATTAAATTAGTTGGGATGTATTATAAATCTTATGATGCTTGCATTATTGACTGCATGTTATATTGGAAAGATGATGCGAACAGACTTTCTTGTAGAATTTGCAACAACCAAGATATAAGACAACATTTAGCAAAGAAAAAAGAGTCACCAAGGTAGCACAAAAGATTTTGACACATTTTCCTTTCATTTCTAGATTGAGGAGACTTTATACAATACCATGGATAGTAGAAGCTATGACATGGCATAGTGGTGCAAAATCAGATCCAGCTGTAATGCGTCACCCATGTGACACTTCGCAATGGCGAACTGTAGATTCTTTTGATAAAACATTTGCCGTTGAACCACGAAATGTTACGTTGGGAATAGCAACGGATGGTTTCAATCCACATGCATCTCTAGGTGCCCGCTACAGTTGTTGGCTAATAATTGTCGTACCATATAATATTCCTCCATCAATGTGCATGAAAAGAGAGTTTTCAATGTTGACACTGTTGATTGCTGGACCAAAACAACCAGGGAAGGATATTGATGTTTATCTGCAACCGTTGATAGACGAATTAAAGCATCTATGGGAAGGTGTAACAACCCGAAAATCTGAGCTAGTTTAAAATTTTTATTTTGGCAATTTTAGCGAATTTTGAATATTTAAAATAAATTATTTTAAATAATATCGACGAGAAATTTATTTTGAATAGAATTCGAACGTATCTATTATATACGTCATCGTTAGAATATAAATATTTATATATAATTATAAATAGAATTGAAAATGGCGCGGTAGTTCGATAATTCGATTTCAAACTTCAATTGAACATACCGGGTGCAAAACAATCCGGATTTTAGTGAAACCAAAAATAATGGAATCTAATTGGGAATATCTTTCCAACGCATCCGAAAAATCGAAATTTCATAGTGGGGATAAAAAGATATGTCCGATTGAAAATTCTGAATAGTCGTTATGGAATTCAGGCCCTTAAAAATGGGAATTTTGCAAACGACCTCGGATTTCGACGAAACCACTTTTGTTGGATCTGCACAGTCAAGTTATTTCTAGATTCCAAATTTCATAATTTTCTGAATCAATATGTGAACGTGGCAAAGGAAAACGCGTTTGACCAGTTTCAGTTGATTTTAATCGACTGAAAATTGGCCATTTTTCCAACGGTCTCAGAATTCGACGAAATTAGTTTTGTTAGAACCGTATCGTCAATACGAAGCTAGAAAATAATTTTCGGGAATTTTTCGAGCTCGTATGTGGCCCCAGTAAATGAAATGCGCGTTCAAATTCAATGTATATGTTGATTTTAACGAAAACTGATCAAAATGGTCGAATCAGCATGCGATACATATCCCATTGTGTTCGGAATGGGGGTAATTAGCTATAGACGACAGGCGGTGGGCCTCGTTTCGAGTTCGAATAAAAAAGTTACTTTTTTTAAAAGAAAAATAAATAAAATAATATAAAAACCTTTATAAACCCTCTCTCCCCTCACCGTTGATTTCAGTTTAAAAAAAAAATTTGAAATCGCTTCCCCCCAATCTCGCTCGACGGCGCCACCGCCCACCTCGCCAGGACACCGCACCCCACCCTAGACCC
Source organism: Allium sativum (assembly GCA_030737875.1). Classification (NCBI taxonomy): domain Eukaryota; kingdom Viridiplantae; phylum Streptophyta; class Magnoliopsida; order Asparagales; family Amaryllidaceae; genus Allium; species Allium sativum. The sequence goes on from CM060913.1 coordinate 45,897,217, forward strand.
CTCTCGCCCCGACTCCCCTCCTTCGCGGTAGACCGAAACCCTCCCCCCCTAAGCCCACTGGAATCTGCCCCCCCCCCCCTCCCCAAAGGACCACCGCCGGTCCACAAACGCTCCCCCACCGCTCTGGCTACCGCCGGCAACCCATACCTCCTGCTCCGCCCCAAACCTGTAAGCTTCTTTTGTTTTTATTTATTTTATTTTCTTTATGTAGTTTAAATTCAGATTTTAATAGGTAACAACGTTGTTTAAACTGCAGATTTTGTGCAAAATGATATATGAATAAAAATGAGGTTTTTATCAATGAAAAGACGAGGTTTTTATTTTTGGAATACATAAAAGATTATATTTTAAAATAGAAAAGATTAGATTTTTAAAATAGAAAAGATTAGATTTTTAAAATAGAAAAGATCAGATTTTTTAAAATAGAAAAGATTAGATTTTTAAAATAGAAAAGATTAGATTTTTGAAATGAAAAAGGCGAAATCTTTATATTAGAAAAGGCGAGATTTTTATATATTGAATAGTAAAGTAAAAATTCGATTTTTACATATATAGAGAATACGGGCAACGAAGATGACAAAAAGGCGAGAACGATGAAGATTTCTATAAATGAAGTGTCGTGGAATTGGATTAGCTATCAGTGAGAATTTCTCACTCTTCAATCTCTTTTTCTAGTTATATATATATATATGCTAGGATGCAGATGGTGTTTAGTAACACCCGTCATCCACAGACCATGGATGGCTTGTTTGTTTGGTTGATGTGTTGTGAAAATTTGTTTGTGTTGTTGTTGTGAAATCGATAATAAAATGTAGATGGTTGAAATAAATTAGTTATTGTTAAAAATATAATTTTTTAACGCGAATATGAATATAGTGAATGTTAGTAAATAAATATTTTATCGTTAAAAATATAATTTTTAACGTGAAAGTGAATAAATAAATATTTATAAACAAATCGGCCGATTTGTTTATATACACTGATTTGACTGATATTGATTGGGTCGATAAATTTTACACATCGCCCAACTGCACAAATAAAATCTGTGTTTGATTGTTTGAAACCCCACACGGATATTGGGATAAAATACGGCATACACTAATCCCAATAATTAGTTTTATGTCGATCGATTGATCGACAAGCTGTTATAAGCATTAGATATCTATATTTGATGCTTATACAGTGTAGTGCACTTTGGATGAAGGTTGATTATTTATCGTTGCTATTATATACATGCGTTGTATGGAATCCATATAATTAACTTTATATGGTAATTGATTGGGCCTCATTCCAATTTAGAAAATAAAGAATATTATAAAATAAAGGTTCATGTGTTGATAGTACTCATCCGTTGAGATTAGTCATGTGTTGAATGAAATATTTTAACAATAAAATTTACATCTTTATCTTTATAAAATAAAGGTTCATGTGTTGACGGTACTCGTCCGTTGAGATTAGTCATGTGTTGAACGAAATATTTTAACAATAAAATTTACATCTTCATCATATATAAAATTAGAAACCAACTGGAAAATAGATAAGAAGAATGGTTTTCTGGGTATTGATCTGATGTTGGTTTCGGTTTTCGGGGTTAATATTTGGGGAATCGTTCTCTTACTAATTTACGGTTGGAGTCTGATTTAAATCAAACGATAGATACCATAATTTTTATAAAATATATTGAATAACAAAAATAGTCACATATGGATAGTACTCATTCGTTGAGATTAGTCGTGTGTTGACAAAAATATAGATTCAGGTATTGAAAAGAAATCATATTCATTTGTTGAATAGAATAACGGAATTATTGAAATATATAAAGCCGTGTTGATTAGAGATGCGCTATTTTGATGCGAACGATATTTATATCGATTATATTCGTTTTTGAATTGAGTTGAAAAGAAACGAATTCGAATTTAATTGAATAGAAAACGAATTTCATTTGAATTGAATAGAAAATGAATTTGATTTGAATTGAATAGAAAACGAATTTGAATTGAATTGAATAGAAAACGAATTCGAATTGAATTGAATAGAAAACGAATTTGATTTGAATTGAAAAGAAAACGAATTTGAATTGAATAGAAAACGAATTTGAATTGAATTGAATAGAAAACGAATTCGAATTGAATTGAAAAGAAAACGAATTCGAATTGAATTGAATTGAAAAGAAAATGAATTCGAATCGAATTAAAATCGATTTGAATTGAAATCAAATAGGAATGAAAGTAAAAAGGATTTATAATAGAAAATTCAATTTTGATTTGAATTTGAAATAAAGGTTGAAATTGTTTTTGAAACGAATTCAAAACTATTTATAAAATTCGTTTTAAATAGTAATCGACGAAATATATATTATATAAATAATATAATGGCCTGAATAGAACGCGCCGCGCCGCGGCAGTTCGCGAATTTCGACCATTAACTTCGAACGGACATTAAGGGAGATCCGACCGTCGGATTCTCCTAAAACCGGAACCGTTGGGTTCGTATCGAAAAGAGCTTTTTAACGAATATTAGAAATCTAACGGTTGGATTTGGAGATACGTCCAAATCAAATTTGGAAAAGGTCGTTGTAAGTGCAGTTCGGTGGCCGTTGATGGAAATCGACTGTACGGGCCTTGATAAAATTATTAAAAATAGTAATAATTTGTGTAAAATCATAAGAAATGATTTGGGAAAAATTAGGATGAAAAACTCCATATTTGAAAAGATAAAAATAGATTTTTATAGAAATGAACTAGTTTTGAACTAAAATTAAAACCCATTTATTTTTAAATAAATAAATTGGATTTGAAATGGGTTGTAAATAGAATGTGATTTGGGTTTATCGTGAACTGTGTTTTAAATGACATTAGTTCTTTCACCCAGAAAAGGGAGTTTTAATGAATCTTCAATTAGATTGAAATGTGAATTGATAATTTAAACTATCAAATTTAGAAAATGAGCGAGAATAGAGTATTACCAGTTTTGCTTCATGGGATGAATAGGTTGGGATTGGGAAATCAAATAAATAATTACTTAGGTGTGGTTCGCTAATCTCGACTAGTTTGGAAAAACCATAATTTGGTTTGATACGACATCCAGTGGAAGAATAAAGAATAAATTTGAAAGAATTTATCTTGGATAAAATTAATGGGAACCTTTCCCTAAGAATTGAAATTTAGAAACTAGCTGTAGGTTAGCTAAGAAGAATGGTTTCCTGGGTATTGATCTGATGTTGGTTTCGGCCTTCGGGGTTAATGTTTGGGAAATTGTTCTCTTGCTGATTTACGGTTAGTGACTAATGAATTGGAATGAGGCGTATGTTGTGTTTGTGTAACATTTGTTTTAATATACGCGGGTTGTTCGGAAAGGCCGGGTTTATACCCATTCTGAATAACCGATTCGACGATAAGTCGAAGATGAAGACGGTGGTCGAAGACCGGAAGTCTTCACATCGTTTGGATAATTACTGATGATCCTGATTGGGCTGTACACCCAAGAAGATGGAAATAGTCGGTGGTCGTCCAGACGTACTTGGAGATCGATGGATATGCGAGGAAAGTGCCTCCGGTTTCGTTCAGACCAGAACGAACTTGTAAATGGATTGTGTGTCTGACATTGGATTTTATTGTGTTGATTGATTTCTGTTAGATATATATCTGTTTGGCGGCGGAGAATTTATTCTCTTGCTTAACGCCCTTCTCTGAGACGTACGAGCTTAGAGGTTATATATCGATAGATATCAATCGCATGGCATGAATTGCCTGTATGGCGCGCTGAGTTGCATGGATCAAGGCTTCTGTTGAAAAGCAAAGTCTTGTGGTTGATGATCAAAGCACGGCCTTTGTGGCGTAGCTTTGTGTATAACGTGAATTCGCGAGCCTCACACCTCGGTATGAGTTAAAAACAGGACACGGACCGTTGGGAGAACACGACGTTTCTTTCTAGCTTTGGTGGTGTCAGTGACCTACCAGCCCTGACATTTATATAATTTTCACCTTTGTGGTTGTTGGAATGAGGCCCCTCGATTATAGGTCTGTAAGGACCGGGAAACGTGTGTTCAGGAATAACTAATCCTCAAACGTAAGAGAGGACCGGCCCAACCGATCCAAGTGGCTTCCCAGAGTGCGTAGTCCTGAGCATTTGCTAGAGTGTCTCGAAAGCGGAGAGGAGCTTGCCCCTTGCCTCGACTCATGACGGAAATCCAATTTCCAATACGTGTATTTCGGCTTTATTTGTAGAGCCTAGTATGGCGACATAGTGGTATGGGGCACTTATGCCGTCTATGATTTATATTTATGATTGAAATTGTTTTGACACTATACACTTATTATAGTATCAAATGATTTGTTTTAAACGTACCAAGCATGTTTGGCTGTTATAAGGTAAAACCCTATACTTCGGCTTGCGTTGCATTGTGTGATGGGACCTGGGTCTTATAATAGCTTCATTTTTCGAAAAAGCATTGCGTTGTTTTTTCTATGCACTGGTATTCTTGGGAGGAAACCCGTTCCGTGTTATACGGCGTGGTCCCTTGAATTACTCTCTTTTAAAGTAAAGTTTTAAATAACTGTTTTAGTTCTCACACCAGTCACATGACTGACCTAGAGTTTATTGTTTTAACCTAAACTCTGGGTGCCCCTATTTTCGACACGGGCAGCTAGTAGTTTTGGTTTTGCAGATTTATATTCACAGGATCCTGGTTTACAGCTGGAATGATATCCGAAAAGCTCTGTATCCGTATATCACCTTCAGTTGTGCTTTGTATTATTTTTCCGCTGCTATGTAATTTATTGTAATCTCTGATATTTGTCGAATGTAATTTATTCATTTATACTCTGTATATTCTTGTATTCTGATGGAATTGTTGTAATAGCAATGAAATGTTCTTCCGTCTGCGTTCCAATTTGTCATGTTCTCAAAACGATCAGGGGTTTCGAACGGTCTAGATCGGTTTAACGACTGATTCGGATCGAGCGAAATTCCTTGCCGTCACAGAAGGAGTAATGGCTTTTGACTTGTTTAACAAAAATGTGTTCACAATGAGAGCTACAGTGTTGTGGGCAATTCACGATCTTCCTGCATTGGGGACATTATCGGGGTGCACAACTCATGGCTACTTTGCGTGTCCTACATGTGGAGAAGAAACTTGTTCTTATCATCTTCCTACTAGTAAGAAGATGTGTTACATGGATCATCCAAGGTTCCTTCCTTCCAAACACAAGTTTCGTGATGAAAAATCAAATTTTAATAATAAACTAGAGCACCGTCGTCCGCCAAGGTCACTGAATGATTATCAAGTTGAAGAGAAGGTAGTAAATATAAAGATGAAAGTTGGTAGAGACAAATTTGAAATTGGTCGAAAACGAAAAAAGAAAGTCGAAGAAGAAGAATATGAAAATATTCATGCATGGTTCAGGAGGTCCATCCTTTTTTATTTGCCGTATTGGAAAGCAAATTTGATTCGACACGATATTGATGTTATGCATATAGAAAAGAATGTCACTGAACATCTCATTAGCACAATTTTAGGTCATAAAGACAGGTCAAAAGATGGCTTCAATGCATGAAAGGATTTGAAAAACATGGGCATAAAACAGAAATTGTGGGTGACGGAAGATCCCGAAACAAATAAAACAACTATGCCAAAAGCTACTTTCACCTTAAACAAGGAAGAAAAGTTACGGTTTTTGTAACACCCCACATTTTTAGTATAATTAAAAATGTACATATGTGTAATTATGCAGAGATAGGTAAGTAATGGTGATGTAAAATGAAAATAGTCAAAGACTTCTTCAATAACAGTGTGTGTAGTGGAAAAGATAATAAAATAAGGATACTTAATTTAAATATCAAGAATTAAGTAAAACGGACGTTACCATTGCGTCCGTCTCGGAATTCTGCTTAGGATATAGTCCAAGTTTGAGTAAATCAGATAATGTACGAAGAAGTTATGAGCCATATAAGTTTGTATACACACAGAAAACTATATACATACATATATAAACCAAACCAACGTTCAAATAGTTCAAAATAATTCGAATTCAGGCCAGGAACGTGGGCGGGAAAATTCCGGCTCAAAGAGGTTGACCCCCCCTTAAGGGAGGTCGACCATGGGGTCGACCATAGGGTCAACCTCCCTTGAAGGAGGTCGACACTAGGGTCGACCTCCCTAGGGGGGTCGACCTGTTCGGTCAGAACATGGGCTAGGTGCTTTTGTTCGATCCTAGATGGATTTTTTGGCTTGGTTCATTGGTTTGCTACTATAAAAGGACCCCTAATCCAATTGTTATCTTCACGAAAAAATTCATGGCGACGCCATGGCTTTGCTCCAATCTAAACTCACCTTATTCTCCACCCAAAACTAGATCTATCTTCTCCTCTTTCTCTTCAAAAGTTATTCTTAAATCAAAAAGATTAGGCTTAGGATTATCACAAACGCAAAGAAAACAATGAAGAGGTTTCAGATCTAAAAATACTATGCAAGAAAGAGAAGATTCAGATCTATAAATTATAAAAGAAAAAGGGAGTAAATCAAAAACAAATCAGATCTGGAATTTGGGATGCAAAGCAATGTGAGTGGACTTTAAATTATATTTGTTGTACAATGTTATTAATATCGTTCTCCATTCCCCATGTCTACATATAATGAATATGATGTTAATTCAACAAGATCTGTTATTTTGTTTATACCTACGTTGAATTCCCTCCTTTTATTCTTTCCCCTTTTGATTTTTATAGTTAGGCTATCTCGAGCCTACGTCTATCATGGATACATACGTTTTAAACGTGAATGAGAAATTATGCAAGGAAAGGGATTGTTGGGTGTAATATGGATTGGAAGTAGTGGTGTATAATTTAGAACCAGAATTATGGGTATGATTATACTGAAATGTGGAACTTGTGTAAATTTGTATAATTAAAACTGGATACGGGATTTGTGAATTTTATTATGATTGGCATGTAATTGGATAACATGGATTGTGAAGTGAATTGTAATTTGGAAGATAAACGTAAAGGATTAATCAAATTATATGCATAAACATGGGACTGGGTAATACGCGGATTTGGTATGAATAAATATGTAGTTTGGACAATTAATTATAACATGGAATAGGCATGAATATGATTATAAGCGAGTTTTGGAATATACGACTTAAAATTTGGGTAATCTGGGTTTTAAACATGAAATTGACACTATTGGCATAATTTGAGCATGAACATATTTGTGAATTTGGTAATTGGCATACGACACCTAGAATCGACATGAACTGTTAATTGGCTAAAGATGGAACATGGCTAACTCGAGGTTAGACTGAGTTTGCGGTGTAATTCTGCCCAGAACCACCCGGCACATCCAGTGACCGCAAATAATAGGTTCTAATGTGAGAAGTTAGTCATATCGTGCTTGAACCCGAGGTTAGATTGAGTTGTGGTGTAAGTCTTCCCGGAACCGCCCGACACATCCAGCTACCGCAACAAAAGGTCTAATGTGAGAGGTTGGTGCATTAAAAATTAATTAATGCTAATGACACATGCTAGGTATAGTAGGGTTAAGTAACAACACTTAACCAATATGACATGACGCGTGGGTGGGTTAAGTCAACATGAATGAATAACCAACACTTAACCAACGTAACTTGTAATTGGATAAGTAAATGGGGTTAAGTCAACTTGGGTGCTTAGACAACACTTAACCAAATATAACCGTGTAAAAGTAAAGAAGTGTGGGAAATGTTAGCAACCTATCTTAATGTAAAGATATAGGGTGTAATCAATTGATGAGAATGACATAAGTCACAGGAATAACACAATAAGAGATTGGTTGAATGGAATAATCCTCTAAGTTCAACCTGATGTTGATTTCGATCTTCGGGGTTGACACTTAGGTTATTATTCTTTTACCAGTGTAAACATGAACGATAAGATGAGTTGGTCAGTAAACCTTAGTTAAAAGAACTATGTACAGAACCTTAGTTAAAAGAACTAAGTACAAAACCTTAGTTAAGTGAACTAAGTACAAAACCTTAGTTAAAAGAACTAAGTAAAAAACCTTAGTTAAGAGAACTAAGTACAAAACCTTAGTTAAGGGAACTAAGTACAAAACCTTAGTTAAGAGAACTAAGTACAAAACCTTAGTTAAGAGAACTAAGTACAAAACCTTAGTTAAAGGAGCCTACGTCTATTTAGAAACTCGGATAGACTACAACGGACTGGGATATGAAGTACGTAGCTTCAGGGGATGTATAGTAGGGTACTCTTGGTATCCCTCTGTAAGAATGCAGATGATCCACCTGGGCTCACAAAGGTTAGGTCTGCACGGTTACGAACCAAGAGTATGCCTTGGTTGCAATAATTATGAAGCAACCTAAAGACTAGGATGGACCATCATGAGACGGCGAGACCGATTAGTGCCCTGTGATAGCAACTTGTCGTCTACCTACCACCTTCAGTCAGGATGAAGAGCGGAAAGGCAGAGAACTCCAATAGACCATATACTTGCTATCTAGTTATGGGTGAGGTAAGGCCAATAGGGAAAGGCATAGAGGGCTAGGCAGTCATGCCAGAGAAAGTTCTCATTCTTGATTTTCATGGGTGCCTTTCATTTGTTAGTTGAGGGAGGGGTCTAGTGGGACCATAACCACTGTAATGGCAGACCTTAGCATCTGCATCGGCAGATATCTTAAAGCTCCCGACCGAGTTCCGTGTTTCTTGATTAGCCCTGCCACGGGACTCGGGTTCGCACATATAAAGAACATGTGCAAGTAGACGGTAAGTATGATTGACGAATACGTATATGGGAAAAAGTCTAGGTACATACACATCGCTCTGGGTGGTGTATCGTAGACTAGGGGGCATTACTCGATGACGGAACCTATTCGAACCTAGGGAGGCAGTCCAAACGCTTACGTAATATAGTAATGAAGGTTCTATGAAGACGTAGCGTTGGTACAAACAAACACACATACACACACACACATATATATATATATATAAATATATATATATATATATATACATGAGATTCGGTACGACATGTGGCATTGGATAAGGGACTGCATACATACGGAGGAGACCGTGCGAGTGGGATATACCTTAATTGGGGGTATCTACATACACACTATATTAGGTTGATCTACTAGGGAGTAGATGGGTGCGACGTGTGTACAAGCCACAAGGGCTATTAACACAAATAACCTAATAAAGAAGAAAATATAACAGACCGGTAAATGTAGGGTTATTCAACATTTGTAGTTTAAACCCATTCACACAGAACTTATGTTCTGACCCCCTCCTCATTACATACTCGTAGGTTAGGCAGTGACAGAGATATGACAGCTTGGGATACTGGTTAAGCAGTATATTTATTAAGGTAAAGCTATATTTTAATTACAATATATTTTATTCCTTCCGCTATGAGGTGCTTTACGAGTTCTGACATGTTTCTTTATCTCTGTATTTTCTACAGGATACCAGAGCAAAACAGCTCAGGTCTCGATGGATTGAAATATTGAAGAAGAAAAATCGGTCCGTCGGAACCCGGGTTGTTACATCTGGTATCAGAGCGAGGTTTAGTTTTCCTAGGGAAAAGTTTATGAGTGAATGTATTTGTATTTTTGGAAAATATAAATATTACATATATTATAAGTATCTATATTATAAGCTTAGGTTAGTATGGGAACCACTTGAGAAATAGATTCGAAAAAATATAATATGAGACTTTTAACCCCGTACACCAAAAATGGAGATAAGGGAAATTTTGAACTTTTAAGAGGAAGAAAAAGGTGTACACAAAAATGGATATTTAAGACTTTATGTTCCGCTTAAGTTTTTATTTTATGGAGTTGGAACATGTGCTAGAAGAATGGACGTTTACCAATAAACATAGCAAGTTTTAGATCTACAATATAGCACAAAAACGGAGGTGAACGATCGAGGAAGGAGACGGAACGAATAATAATAATAAAAAGAAAAAAAAACTAGGTCGACCCTAGTGTCGACCTCCATATAGGGAGGTCGGCCAGGGTGTCAACCTCCCCATAGGGAGGTCGACCTGCAGGTCGACCTGGTTCGCGTTGGAAAAAAAATAAAACGCCGAAGGCCAAAGTCCTTCGGCTCCATTCGCTGCCCCCCATTCTCCATTTCAGCAAGCACGACACCCACCTCCACCACCACGTTTTTCGCCTCCCACCACTTCAAATTTCCACAGTTTCACGCAAAATTACCCCCAAATCGAAGCTAGAAGCCTCCTCTACCCGGATCTTTAACTTTCCCCTCTCAATTCAAGCTAAATTCGCCATGACAGACTCATCCTCCCTTCTTGCCTCTTTTCCCCAACTCACACCTCAGGAGATCGCTTGGTGCAACACACGAAGAGAAGTAGTCGAGGCATACGTCAACACTGCGGGTTTGAATTTGTTATTAGGGCATCCAGTTAAGTTTGGTCATTTTGTTGGAACACCCTTGGAGGGTTTATTTGTAGATGCAGGATTAATTGCAATTTTGGATATTAATGTAGTCGAGCGAAAAGGCTACAAGAGGTTAGTAAGACTTTTTGATGCTAATTTAGAAATTGTGGTAGAAAATGAGGGTTTGGTTACCTATAATTCAGATGTAAAGGGAACCATCATTTGTTTCAATGAAATGTAATTTGGGGAAGTGTTGAACATCCGTGGTACGGGACATGAGCTAGGGGATCTTGAGATGACTGACTTGACTGTGTGGCATAGGATTTTCTATGATGCTTACAAGAGGACTTAGGATTATGCCCATCTACGTCCGTTAGCTAGATTTGTTATTCGGATTTTACAGTATAATCTTGTTGGGCAGACTGGTGGATTTGATAGGATATCACAACACGTTAGACGAGCCACATATGCTATATTTGGGGGTATTTAGATAAATTGGGCTCGCACTATCCTACAGTATTATGACTCTACTAGAGAGGCAAGGCAGTCAAATATTGCTTTCGGAAATTTATGGACAGTAGTTTTTACACGAAGCCATGTCCCTCTGCATAGGGAAAGTTTTATACCCCCTTCTTCCCATTCCTCTAGTATTATGGATTTGGCTGCATTGACGAGGATGCATATCCACCTAAATGATTTGTTAGAGCCTCAGCCCATGGAGCATGATGGAGGAGACGAGGGGGAGGAGGAGGAGCATGTACACGAGGAGCATGTGCAGGGACCACAGGGTAGCGATTACTAGCCCGAATATGAGGGAGAACCCCAGTATGTACTGCTGGCAGGATCAGACCCATATCAGACAGAGCAGGCATGGGAAGGTGCTTGGGCTTCCTCAGCCCCAGGATGGGGTACTTCCGGTACATCTGAGTGGGACCCTTGGGTTTTTAGAGAGCTAGACTGGAAGGAGGAATTGAGGAGAGTTTCTGAGCAACAGGCTCGGTTAGCTAGAGATCACTAGGACATCTTGAGGACCCAGCAAGAGATGCTCCAGACACAGGTTGAGTTTGGACAGACTCAACAGCAGATGCTACAGGAGGGGCACTTCCTATAATCAGTTAGGGGCTGGGCTATAGGACTTGCAGTTAGAGGTTAGGGAGGAGGCTAGACAGCTTACAGAGCATCTAGATTGTCAGATAGGTGGCCTAAAGGATCTCATTCGTAGTTTCTTCCCATAGAGTTTTGACCTCTATCACTGTATTAGTAGGGTAGTATCTTATTATGTGATGTATGGTTGTTTCCTTTTCTTTTATCCAGTTGAAGTAATGTACTAGAATTTATCTTGATATAATCTACGAGTTGTTTAATTAGAAAATTTCTTGTTGTAATTTGGTAGGCGTGAAGAATTAAATATGTATATTTATGAAGCAAAGAAAACGAGAAATCTAAGTTAACTAACTAGAATGCTAAGCGAAAACGGGAAAATATAGATTTTTCCGTTAAGCACATAAGGAACAAATTTTGGAAAATTAGATTCTTCAAAAATGTTAATAATGGTTGGTAGGATTTTGGATGCAACAATTGGATGGACTATGCTCTTACTCTGTAAGAGTGTGGGAAAAAAATTTGGGTGAAAAATGTTTTGATTTTTCAAAAATATTGCATTCATATAGAACTGCAAGTATATTTAGGATGTGAGCATCATGTTTTGAAAGAATTTTTAAATTTGCATACACATAGGTGGTACCAACTAGGCATACAGGCTTCACTATAATGTATTTCACTTTGCACATGTGCACAATGGTCGCAACAATTGGATGCATACTTGATGGATGAGTATTGCGAGGGATTATCTATTTTACGCTTATCGAATTTCGGGGAGGAAATTCTTTAAGGGTGGGAGAATGTAACACCCCACATTTTTAGTATAATTAAAAATGTACATATGTGTAATTATGCAGAGATAGGTAAGTAATGGTGATGTAAAATGAAAATTAGTAAAAGATTTCTTCAATAACAGTGTGTGTAGTGGAAAAGATAATAAAATAAGGATACTTAATTTAAATATTAGGAATTAAGTAAAACAGACATTACCATTGCGTCCATCTCGGAATTCTGCTAAGGATAGAGTCCAAGTTTGAGTAAATCGGATAATGTACGAAGAAGTTATGAGCCATATAAGTTTGTATACACACAGAAAACTATATACATATATATATATATATATATATATATATATATATAAAAACCAAACCAACGTTCAAACAGTTCAAAATAATTCGAACTCAGGCTGGGAACGTGGGCGGGAAAATTCCCGCTCAAAGAGGTCGACCCCCCTTATGGGAGGTCGACCATAGGGTCGACCTCCCTTGAAGGAGGTCGACACTAGGGCCGACCTCCCTAGGGGCTCGACCTGTTTAGCCAGAACATGGGTTGGGTGCTTTTGTTCGATCCTGGACGGATTTTCTGGCTTGGTTCATTGGTTTGCTGCTATAAAAGGACCCCTAATCCAATTGTTATCTTCACAAAAATATTCATGGCGACGGCATGGCTCTGCTCCAATCTAAACTCACCTTATTCTCCACCTAAAACTAGATCTATCTTCTCCTCTTTCTCTTCAAAAGTTATTCTTAAATCAAAAAGATTAGGCTTAGGATTGTCACAAACACAAAGAAAACAACGAAGAGGTTTCAGATCCAAAAATACTACAGAAGAAAAGAGAAGATTCAGATCTATAAATTATAGAAGTAAAAGTGAGTAAATCAAAAACAAATCAGATCTAGAATTTGGGATGCAAAGCAATGTGAGTGGACTTTAAATTATATTTGTTGTATAATGTTATTAATATCATTCGCCATTCCCCACGTCAACATATAATGAATATGATGTTAATTCAACAAGATCTGTTATTTTATTTATGCCTACGTTGAATTCCCTCCTTTTATTCTTTCCCCTTTTGATTTTTATAGTTAGGCTATCTCGAGCCTACATCTATCATGGATACATACGTTTTAAACGTGAATGAGAAATTATGAAAGGAAAGGGATTGTTGGGTGTAATATGGATTGGAAGTAGTGGTGTATAATTTAGAAACAGAATTATGGGTATGATTATACTGAAATGTGGAAGTTGTGTAAATTTGTATAATTACAATTGGATACGGGATTTGTGAATTTTATTATGATTGGCATGTAATTGGATAACATGGATTGTGAAGTGAATTGTAATTTGGAAGATAAACGTAAAGGATTAATCAAATTATATGCATAAACATGGGACTGGGTAATACGCGGATTTGGTATGAATAAATATGTGGTTTGGACAATTAATTATAACATGGAATAGGCGTGAATATGATTATAAGCGAGTTTTGGAATATACGACTTAAAATTTGGGTAATATGGGTTTTAAACATGAAATTGACACTATTGGCATAATTTGAACATGAACATATTTGTGAATTTGGTAATTGGCATACGACACCTAGAATCGACATGAACTGTTAATTGGCTAAAGATGGAACATGGCTAACTCGATGTTAGACTGAGTTTGCGGTGTAATTCTGCCCGGAACCACCACGGCACATCCAGTGATCGCAAATAATAGGTTCTAATGTGAGAAGTTAGTCATATCGTGCTTGAACCCGAGGTTAGATTGAGTTGTGGTGTAAGTCTGCCCGGAACCGCCCGGCACATCCAGCAACTGCAACAAAAGGTCTAATGTGAGAGGTTGGTGCATTAAAAATTAATTAATGCTAATGACACATGCTAAGTATGGTAGGATTAAGTAACAACACTTAACCAATATGACATGACGCGTGGGTGGGTTAAGTCAACATGAATGAATAACCAACACTTGACCAACGTAACTTGTAATTGGATAAGTAAATGGGATTAAGTCAACTTGGGTGCTTAGACAACACTTAACCAAATATAACTGTGTAAAAGTAAAGAGTATGGGGAATGTTAGCAACCTGTCTTAATGTAAAGCGATAGGGTGTAATCAATTGATGAGAATGACATAAGTCACAAGAATAACACAATAAGATATTGGTTGAATGGAATAATCCTCTAAGTGTCAACCTGATGTTGATTTCGATCTTCGGGGTTGACACTTAGGTTATTATTCTTTTACCAGTGTAAACATGAACGATAAGATGAGTTGGTCAGTAAACCATAGTTAAAAGAACTAAGTACAGAACCTTAGTTAAAAGAACTAAGTACAGAACCTTAGTTAAAAGAACTAAGTACAAAACCTTAGTTAAAAGAACTAAGTCCAAAATCTTAGTTAAGAGAACTAAGTACAGAACCTTAGTTAAGGGAACGAAGTACAAAACCTTAGTTAAGAGAACTAAGTACAAAACCTTAGTTAAAGGAGCCTACTTCTATTTAGAAACTCGGGTAGAGTACAACGGACTGGGATATGAAGCACGCAGCTTTAGGGGACGTATAGTAGGGTACTCTTGGTATCCCTTTGTGAGAATGCAGATGATCCACCTGGGCTCACAGAAGTTAGGTCTGCACGGTTACGAACCAAGAGTTTTCCTTGGTTGAAATAATTATGAAGCAACCTAAAGACTAGGATGGACCAGAGTGAGACGGCGAGACCGATTAGTACCCTGTGATAGCAACTCGTCGTCTTCCAACCATCTTCAGTCAGGATGAAAAGCGAAAAGACAGAGAACTCCAATAGACCATATACTTGCTATCTAGTTATGGGTGAGGTAAGGCCAATAGGGAAGGGCATAGAGGGCTAGGCAGTCGTGCCAGGGAAAGTTCTCATTCTTGATTTTCATGGGTGCCTTTCATTTGTTAGTTGAGAGAGGGGTCTAGTGGGACCATAACCACTGTAAAGGCAGACCTTAGCATCTGCATCGGTAGATATCTTAAAGCTCCCGACCTAGTTCCGTGTTTCTTGATTAGCCCTGCCATGGGACTCGGGTTCGCACGTATAAAGAACATGTGCAAGTAGACGGTAAGTATGATTGACGAATACGTACGTGGGAAAAAGTCTAGGTACATACTGTAACAACCCGTATTTTAATAACATGTTAAAACGAGAATCAAAGCAGAATTTAATTTTAAATTCTGAATCAAGTAAAACGGGCTATGCCATTGCGTTCGTCTCGGAAAAATACGCGAAATAGAGTCCGAGTTTTCGAGAATCGGAGTCCGTATGACCCGTTAAAGGCCCAAAGAAGATTTCTGTGAATTTGAATTTCGGAAAACAGTTTTGGAAATCAGATCTGGGGCTAGGCGGGAAGTTTCCCCGCCTAGGCCATATCAACAGGGCTGTCGAAAGGCCTGTCGTCTTGGGCCCAGACCAAGTCGACAGCCCTGTCGACTTGCCTGTCGACAGGGGGTGGCCGAGGCAAATAGCCTGGCGCACCTGTTTGTCTCACCTGGTCCTGTTCTTGGGCTGGGTCTGGAAGCTTCCGAGATCTGATGGTCCTAATCTATCCTAGGGTTAATCTAAGGGCCTAAAACTATCCTAATCTCTATAAAAACACCCCTAAGCCCCCCCTAAACCCTCATAACTCACCCTCTCCACGAAGTGCTGCCCAAATGCCAAGTGATCATGGCCTCCATCCCAAATCCCTAGAGCCTATGCATTCAAATTGGGTTCAAATCAAATGGTGCAAGCTTGCTACACCAAATCAAGGCCAAATCAACATTTCTATGCGAGTTTCATGGCGGATCTTCATCAAAGGAGCCACCTTTCTTCGCCAAAACGATTCATGCTCCTAGTCCTCTTGCCATGCTATGTAAGTTCTAGCTACTTTTGGATCAAAACGGTATTTTTAATGTTGACATGGGATAAAATGAGGCTAAACATGATTATGCGAACTTATATGAACCTTACCATGCCTCTTGTGTTCATAGGCCATGTGAGTGACTTGATCATGCCTCTCATGCTATGCATAATCTAGTTTAACTTGCAAGTTTGGATCT
This sequence comes from Allium sativum, assembly GCA_030737875.1. Lineage (NCBI taxonomy): Eukaryota > Viridiplantae > Streptophyta > Magnoliopsida > Asparagales > Amaryllidaceae > Allium > Allium sativum. The sequence goes on from CM060913.1 coordinate 45,913,559, forward strand.
TTATGCATGAAATGCTAGCATGAACCTTTAGAAACTACTTTACTTGTGAAACATTGGCTAAGACAAGATTTTGGGGCTTATGCATGTTTATGAACCCAAACCCCTTATGCTAACATGCAAGTTTGTGGCCGAATCCTTTATGAGATTATGCATGCTCATGGCCAATCCCCTCTTTTAAGTTGTGCATGTTTATGGCCAAATCCCTCTTGATAATATGCATGTTTGTGGCCAAATTACCTTATGACACTATGCATGTTTATGGCCAATCCCTTTATGATGTTATGCATGTGGAAGCCAAGCCCTTTTTGGCATCATGCATGGTTTGAGACCGATATGTGACATAGCATCCTTACTATGTTGACTCGATTTGCTTGCGTTGGGAAAACACGATTTTGGGTAGTTAGATAAACATGAACATGTCGCAAAATCTTAACTTGAATATGACATGCGTTTATACTTGAAAATATGACTTGAAAGATAACATGGAAGATGACATGTAAGTATGCATAAAAATATGAGCTTGGGAATTTACCTATTAAGTTAGGTCTACCCTTTGGGAATTTACCTATTAAGTTGGGTCTACCCAAATGCTCGAAAAACTTGTAACGTGTTTTGGAAACATGATGAACTTAGATAATATGAGTGTGGCCAACTCGAGGTTGGGTTGAGTTTGCAACGTAAAACTACCCGGAACCGACCGGCCTAACTAGTAGTTGCAAACAATAGGACCCAATGTGAGAAGTTGGTCATGTCGCGCTTAAGACCCGAGGTTAGACTAGGTTGTGGTGTAAATCTACCCGGACCCGCCCGGCTTAACTAGTAACCACAACAAAGTCTAATGTGAGAGGTTGAGGGTGCATTAATTAAATTAATGCCACATAATAGGGTTAAGTTAATTTGATTAATGAGGCTTAACCAAATATGATATGGACAAATGGGTTAAGTAATTTGATTAGGCTAATGATACTTAACAAAACATGATAAGCTTGGGTAGGTTAAGTAACTTGATTTGCCTAATGACACTTGACCATTTTTATACGACTAGTGGACGGGATTAAGTTAACCAACACTTAATCAATCCAACACGATAACGTGATAAGGTTAAGTAAATTTTCTTAATGACACTTAACCGTATAATACAGTTAATGGATGGGGTTAAGATTAGGCTTAACTAATCTAAACACGGTAATTCGATAGGGTTAAGTTAAACACTTAACCAATTCAAACTTGATAATTCAATGAGGTCAAGTAACCCATACTTAACCGACTTAACTTGGTAATTTAATGGGGTTAAGTTAAACACTTAACTAATTTAACACGATGATTTGATGAGGTTAAGTGACCTATACTTAACCAATCTAACTCGTTAATTTGATGAGGTTAAGTTAACCTATACTTAACCAACCTAACGTGAAAACATGATAAGGCTAAGTCACGAATCGTTTCGAATACGCTTGACCGATCTGACTCGGTAATCTGATGGGGTCAAATTAATATATACTTAACCAATCTAAAATGATAATTAGACGAGGTTAAGTCATGGATTGCTTGATATACTTAACCAACTTGACACATGGTCTGTAGGGTTAAGTCTTGGACTTGGATACTTAGCCAGTTTCGACATGTTTTGTAGACGGGTTAAGTTGTGAACTTAAGTGGCACTTAACCCATTAGATAAACCCTAATTCGGAGGATTTGGTAGACAACCATAATTAACAAGGATTATGGAAATAAGGCTAAGTGGTAAACCTTAGTTAAGGGAAACTAAGTAATAATTCTTAGTCAAGGAAAGTTGGACCATTTCTTAGATAAATCAGTAACCCGATACGTTAGAGTATGCGTGTAGGAGCAGGCTATCTGATTTGGATAAAGGCTCCAACGAACTGGGTAACGAAGCAGCGGCTTCGGGGAACGCAAGGGTATTCTTGGGATCCCTCTGTGAGCTGTCAGGTCATTATACTAGGCTCACGAGAGGTTGAGGTCTGCGGTAGAAGAACCAAGAATATGCCTTGGTTGCTATGCGAGCGACCTAAAGACTGGGGTGGATAGCAGTGAGTCGGCGAATACATAAGGTGCCTGAGATAGCAAGTTCGTCGATCATCTACCATCTTAAGTCAAGCGTGTACGTACGGAAAGGCAGGGGACACCCAACAGACCATAATTTGCTATCTAATTATGGGTGAGGTAGGTCGTAGGATGTGGGCTGACCGGAGTGTAGTTCTCATACAAGATTTTCTCTTGTGTTGCCTTTCACTAGTTGAGGGAGGGGTCTCGTGGGACCATAGCCACGTGTAGAAAAGCAGACCTTAGTATCTGCATCGGCAGATAAATCTAAAGCTCCCGACCGAGTCCTGTATTACTTGTTTTGGCCGGTGACAGGACTCGGATGGCACGATGTGATACATGTGCATCCAGTTATAGAAAAACGATTCACGATGAATGCGTGGGAAAAAGGGCGCGTTGAGGGTTAGCGTAATCCCTAGTGGCCTAGGTGGTTTAACCCAAACCGAAATACGAAAGCGTGCAACAGGTAAGCGTAATCCCTAGTGGTACTAGGTGGCGTAAGTCCTAGTAGTTCAAACGATGATTCATATGGAAGAGCCTAGCTAGAACAAGGGTGACAGTCCAAACGATTTCAAGGATAATACGACATGAGGAAGCCCGTACGAGGTACGACAAAGGATTGAACTTATATGCATGGAAAGAAACATATGATTTGAGTAACCTATATATGCGATATTAGGTTGACATGGACCATTACACGGCTTTGAGCACGGGACGTTCATGGTTAACACATGACGCGGGTAGGGATACTAGTACGAGAGGTGCAGAGCAAATGTACATGTTAGGACTAGGAAGAATATACATAATAGATACCGTGGGATGTTAGACGGGGTAGATACCTTGGGATAAGGTACTCGATAGAAATCTGACGATGTGATACCTTGACTTATCATAACACCGCAGTTTATCATGATACCTTGGTTTACCTTGCCACAGTAGTTCAACCGGCTATCCTGGTTTATCTATCTTGTAGTTATCCTTATGTTTACTTTCAGTTTATGCATGTCATGTTACCTTTACCTGTTTTTATACTGGAAGTAGATAGGACTTACTCAGTCTTTTTGACTGACCCGTTTTGTTTCGCCTCTTTTCTTCCGTTCCCCCCCCCCAGGTTACAGGGAGGAAACAATGCTGTTTAGTTCGGACTTCTTCTGCCTGAAGGTCATCATGGATGGCTTGGACTTCTCTTGGCTATGGCTACTTTACTGTTTTTACTTGGGGAATAATTTATGAAAAGGTTTTTATGCTTCTTTATTATTGCAAGACAGGTTTTGATGTACTCTGATGTAAAAGGCTTTGGACCTTATTTATTCATGTTATGAAAGTTTGATTTTACTTCCGCTATTTATATATGTTCTGTCTTGTGATATTTCTGTGCATGTTTACCAATAATGCCCCTCTAAAGCTAGTGCATTCCTTTGCGAGTGACCCTAGCGGAGGCGGGGTGTTACATTTGGTATCAGAGCAGAAGGTTACCAGACTGGGCAAAAGTTTTTAAAGACCTTCTGAAAATTATTTGGAAAACCGTTTACAAAGAAGCATTTTTCAAGAAAGTTTTCTTTTAAAAAGAAAAGGCTATTCCCCAAAGGCCATTAGCATTATCCTTGTTTCCTTGATTGAATCTCTTTTCCTTTCTTTCCTCCATCTGTAGTCATAGTGGTTTTAACTGCGACTAGTCTTTCTTATCTACGGGAGTGCTTTCCATGTGATGGAGGTGGTTCTCGAGAGACCGGTGGCCACGTTATAAGAAAGGATAGTGAGAAAGAGGATAAAGGATGTGAGTTTAAGGATGAACAACTTGTTGGTATGGCTCAACCCAGAATGAGAGAGAAAGATGAACAATGAAACCCTTGACGAGAGGGTACCTTTGGCATGGTGAAACGGGACGGATAGTTAAGTATCATGGGACAAGGACAAGATCATTGGGAGGGCAATAGTATGATCTCATTTCTAGGGTACCTCGGAAGGAGAGTAACGATCTTGTTAAAGGTTTAGTTTTCTTCTCTATCATCCCGTCGGGACTTTGGTTGGATCACCGCATCTTTTTGGGTCCGCTTTGATAGTTGAGTCTCTGCACCTTAGTACTAGTGTAATAGAGGGTCCCGTTTTGTCTCAAATCCTATTGGAAGATCGGTCCATTTATTCATGACTTGTTTGGATTTGAGAATGTCTGTGTCAAGTATTGAGCTTGGAAATAATGCTTATGTTTATAAGTGTGGATGGATCCTAGGGATGAAGTGGTTATCTAGTAAGGGGTGCCACTCTCGGTTTTAGAAGGAGGGTAGTTAGACTCTTGGCTTGCTTTGGTAATACCCTCGAAGCCTCGTCTAACCTTTTGGGTTCTGTCATGATTAGTTACTTAGAATCCCTAGATGCCTTTATTGGAAATTAGAAACCCGATCGAGTGGTGTTCGCTAATAAGACGGATGGTTTACTTCGATTATGTATGAGTTATGGGGATCACCCTAGTAAGGACTCTTGGCAATTTGGATTGGCATCGGAAAACGAGATCCAGAATTCACTAGTGAATTTTGGAGAGCTGGCTTGAGTACGTAGATATGGTTGAGCCAAGTATACTAGGAAAAGGATAAGTGCAAGTGGAACGAGAGGCGACGAGGAAATGAGTTCCAACTCATGTTATGGAAACAGGAAGTAAGAAGCTGCGAAATCGTGAAGAAAAAGGGGCGGTCAAGGAACGATGGAACTAAGCTCAAGGTAGCGCGACGCATGAGACTGAAGACTAAATACGTGCATGATATCTCTTTTGGGAATGTATCCTCGACCCCTGTTTTGCGTGTAGGCTATCTTTTATGGATATCCTCTCGGTCTTGTTTCTGTTACAAACCCCGTAAGGAGTTTGTTTTGTTTACCCTCTCGATCTTATTTTAGGGAATCTTAGGTAGAACCCTATGGATGTAAACATGTATTTGAAACATGTTATGGTTGATATGGTTGCAAATGATTGCAAGTGGTTGCTCGTGGATGCGCGAATACACGTTAGATACTAGATTGACACGATCACATTTCATGTTGCATATACACGAGTATTTATACTTGTTTATGGATGAAATTGAATGTGTTACCATGTGGACGTTGCATATGGATGAATGTTTGTGCACGCATATAGTGTATATACATGACTAGGACTATTTGCATACATGTGGGATTCATGGCACTAAACATATTTTTTCATTCAAAAGATTTTTCAGGCCTAATCATTAGCATTAGCTAAGGAACATGTACACACACGTTTTGCATATAGACATACAGCATTAGAAATCATCTAAGGACAATGGTTGCTTGTGGATGATGTTTTGAGTAGATGGATGATGGATGGTAGGATATGTTCTTCCTAACTTGGAGATTTCGGGGACGAAATCCTAAAAGGTGGGGAGAATGTAACAACCCGTATTTTAATAACATGTTAAAACGAGAATCAAAGCAGAATTTAATTTTAAATTCTGAATCAAGTAAAACGGGCTATGCCATTGCGTTCGTCTCGGAAAAATACGCGAAATAGAGTCCGAGTTTTCGAGAATCGGAGTCCGTATGACCCGTTAAAGGCCCAAAGAAGATTTCTGGGAATTTGAATTTCGGAAAACAGTTTTGGAAATCAGATCTGGGGCTAGGCGGGAAGTTTCCCCGCCTAGGCCATGTCGACAGGACTGTCGACAGGCCTGTCGACTTGGGCCCAGACCAAGTCGACAGCCCTGTCGACTTGCCTGTCGACAGGGGGTGGCCGAGGCAAATAGCCTGGCGCACCTGTTTGTCTCACCTGGTCCTGTTCTTGGGCTGGGTCTGGAAGCTTCCGAGATCTGATGGTCCTAATCTATCCTAGGGTTAATCTAAGGGCCTAAAACTATCCTAATCTCTAAAAAAACACTCCTAAGCCCCCCCCCCTAAACCCTCATAACTCACCCTCTCCACGAAGTGCTGCCCAAATGCCAAGTGATCATGGCCTCCATCCCAAATCCCTAGAGCCTATGCATTCAAATTGGGTTCAAATCAAATGGTGCAAGCTTGCTACACCAAATCAAGGCCAAATCAACATTTCTATGCGAGTTTCATGGCGGATCTTCATCAAAGGAGCCACCTTTCTTTGCCAAAACGATTCATGCTCCTAGTCCTCTTGCCATGCTATGTAAGTTCTAGCTACTTTTGAATCAAAACGGTATTTTTAATGTTGACATGGGATAAAATGAGGCTAAACATGATTATGCGAACTTATATGAACCTTACCATGCCTCTTGTGTTCATAGGCCATGTGAGTGACTTGATCATGCCTCTCATGCTATGCATAATCTAGTTTAACTTGCAAGTTTGGATCTTTATGCATGAAATGCTAGCATGAACCTTTAGAAACTACTTTACTTGTGAAACATTGGCTAAGACAAGATTTTGGGGCTTATGCATGTTTATGAACCCAAACCCCTTATGCTAACATGCAAGTTTGTGGCCGAATCCTTTATGAGATTATGCATGCTCATGGCCAATCCCCTCTTTTAAGTTGTGCATGTTTATGGCCAAATCCCTCTTGATAATATGCATGTTTGTGGCCAAATTACCTTATGACACTATGCATGTTTATGGCCAATCCCTTTATGATGTTATGCATGTGGAAGCCAAGCCCTTTTTGGCATCATGCATGGTTTGAGACCGATATGTGACATAGCATCCTTACTATGTTGACTCGATTTGCTTGCGTTGGGAAAACACGATTTTGGGTAGTTAGATAAACATGAACATGTCGCAAAATCTTAACTTGAATATGACATGCGTTTATACTTGAAAATATGACTTGAAAGATAACATGGAAGATGACATGTAAGTATGCATAAAAATATGAGCTTGGGAATTTACCTATTAAGTTAGGTCTACCCTTTGGGAATTTACCTATTAAGTTAGGTCTACCCAAATGCTCGAAAAACTTGTAACGTGTTTTGGAAACATGATGAACTTAGATAATATGAGTGTGGCCAACTCGAGGTTGGGTTGAGTTTGCAACGTAAAACTACCCGGAACCGACCGGCCTAACTAGTAGTTGCAAACAATAGGACCCAATGTGAGAAGTTGGTCATGTCGCGCTTAAGACCCGAGGTTAGACTAGGTTGTGGTGTAAATCTACCCGGACCTGCCCGGCTTAACTAGTAACCACAACAAGGTCTAATGTGAGAGGTTGAGGGTGCATTAATTAAATTAATGCCACATAATAGGGTTAAGTTAATTTGATTAATGAGGCTTAACCAAATATGATATGGACAAATGGGTTAAGTAATTTGATTAGGCTAATGATACTTAACAAAACATGATAAGCTTGGGTAGGTTAAGTAACTTGATTTGCCTAATGACACTTGACCATTTTTATACGACTAGTGGACGGGATTAAGTTAACCAACACTTAATCAATCCAACATGATAACGTGATAAGGTTAAGTAAATTTTCTTAATGACACTTAACCGTATAATACAGTTAATGGATGGGGTTAAGATTAGGCTTAACTAATCTAAACACGGTAATTCGATAGGGTTAAGTTAAACACTTAACCAATTCAAACTTGATAATTCAATGAGGTCAAGTAACCCATACTTAACCGACTTAACTTGGTAATTTAATGGGGTTAAGTTAAACACTTAACTAATTTAACACGATGATTTGATGAGGTTAAGTGACCTATACTTAACCAATCTAACTCGTTAATTTGATGAGCTTAAGTTAACCTATACTTAACCAACCTAACGTGAAAACATGATAAGGCTAAGTCACGAATCGTTTCGAATACGCTTGACCGATCTGACTCGGTAATCTGATGGGGTCAAATTAATATATACTTAACCAATCTAAAATGATAATTAGACGAGGTTAAGTCATGGATTGCTTGATATACTTAACCAACTTGACACATGGTCTGTAGGGTTAAGTCTTGGACTTGGATACTTAGCCAGTTTCGACATGTTTTGTAGACGGGTTAAGTTGTGAACTTAAGTGGCACTTAACCCATTAGATAAACCCTAATTCGGAGGATTTGGTAGACAACCATAGTTAACAAGGATTATGGAAATAAGGCTAAGTGGTAAACCTTAGTTAAGGGAAACTAAGTAATAATTCTTAGTCAAGGAAAGTTGGACCATTTCTTAGATAGATCAGTAACCCGATATGTTAGAGTATGCGTGTAGGAGCAGGCTATCTGATTTGGATAAAGGCTCCAACGAACTGGGTAACGAAGCAGCGGCTTCGGGGAACGTAAGGGTATTCTTGGGATCCCTCTGTGAGCTGTCAGGTCATTATACTAGGCTCACGAGAGGTTGAGGTCTGCGGTAGAAGAACCAAGAATATGCCTTGGTTGCTATGCGAGCGACCTAAAGACTGGGGTGGATAGCAGTGAGTCGGCGAATACATAAGGTGCCTGAGATAGCAAGTTCGTCGATCATCTACCATCTTAAGTCAAGCATGTACGTACGGAAAGGCAGGGGACACCCAACAGACCATAATTTGCTATCTAATTATGGGTGAGGTAGGTCGTAGGATGTGGGCTGACCGGAGTGTAGTTCTCATACAAGATTTTCTCTTGTGTTGCCTTTCACTAGTTGAGGGAGGGGTCTCGTGGGACCATAGCCACGTGTAGAAAAGCAGACCTTAGTATCTGCATCGGCAGATAAATCTAAAGCTCCCGACCGAGTCCTGTATTACTTGTTTTGGCCGGTGACAGGACTCGGATGGCACGATGTGATACATGTGCATCCAGTTATAGAAAAACGATTCACGATGAATGCGTGGGAAAAAGGGCGCGGTTGAGGGTTAGCGTAATCCCTAGTGGCCTAGGTGGTTTAACCCAAACCGAAATACGAAAGCGTGCAACAGGTAAGCGTAATCCCTAGTGGTACTAGATGGCGTAAGTCCTCGTAGTTCAAACGATGATTCATATGGAAGAGCCTAGCTAGAACAAGGGTGACAGTCCAAACAATTTCAAGGATAATACGACATGAGGAAGCCCGTACGAGGTACGGCAAAGGACTGAACTTATATGCATGGAAAGAAACATATGATTTGAGTAACCTATATATGCGATATTAGGTTGACATGGACCATTACACGGCTTTGAGCACGGGACGTTCATGGTTAACACATGACGCGGGTAGGGATACTAGTACGAGAGGTGCAGAGCAAATGTACATGTTAGGACTAGGAAGAATATACATAATAGATACCGTGGGATGTTAGACGGGGTAGATACCTTGGGATAAGGTACTCGATAGAAATCTGACGATGTGATACCTTGACTTATCATAACACCGCAGTTTATCATGATACCTTGGTTTACCTTGCCACAGTAGTTCAACCGGCTATCCTGGTTTATCTATCTTGTAGTTATCCTTATGTTTACTTTCAGTTTATGCATGTCATGTTACCTTTACCTGTTTTTATACTGGAAGTAGATAGGACTTACTCAGTCTTTTTGACTGACCCGTTTTGTTTCGCCTCTTTTCTTCCGTTTCCCCCCCCCCCAGGTTACAGGGAGGAAACAATGCTGTTTAGTTCGGACTTCTTCTGCCTGAAGGTCATCATGGATGGCTTGGACTTCTCTTGGCTATGGCTACTTTACTGTTTTTACTTGGGGAATAATTTATGAAAAGGTTTTTATGCTTCTTTATTATTGCAAGACAGGTTTTGATGTACTCTGATGTAAAAGGCTTTGGACCTTATTTATTCATGTTATGAAAGTTTGATTTTACTTCCGCTATTTATATATGTTCTGTCTTGTGATATTTCTGTGCATGTTTACCAATAATGCCCCTCTAAAGCTAGTGCATTCCTTTGCGAGTGACCCTAGCGGAGGCGGGGTGCTACACATACACATCACTCTGTGTGGTGTATCGTAGACTAGAGGGCATTACTCGATGACGGAACCTAGTCGAACCTAGAGAGGCAGTCCAAACGCTTACACAATATAGTAATGAAGGTTCTATGCAGACGTAGCATTGGTACACACACACACACACACACACACACACACACACATATATATATATACATACATGAGATTCGGTACGACATGTGGCATTGGATAAGGGGCTGCATACATACGGAGGAGACCGTGCGAGTGGGATATACCTTAATTGGGGGTAGCTACATATACACTATATTAGGTTGATCTACTAGGGAGTAGATGGGTGCGACGTGTTTACAGGCCACAAGGGCTATTAACACAAATAACCTAATAAACAAGAAAATATAACAGACCGGTAAATGAAGGGTTATTCAACATTTGTAGTTTAAACCCATTCACACAGAACTTATGTTCTGACCCCGTCCTCATTACATACTCGCAGGTTAGGTAGTGACAGAGATATGATAGCTTGGGATACTGGTTAAGCAGTATATTTATTAAGGTAAAGCTATATTTTAATTACAACATATTTTATTCCTTCCGCTATGAGGTGCTTTACGAGTTCTGACATGTTTCTTTATCTCTGTCTTTTCTACAGGATACCAGAGCAAAACAGCTCGGGTCTCGATGGATTGAAATATTGGAAAAAAAAATCGGTCCGTCGGAACCCGGGTTGTTACAGTTTTGCACCATTTTGAGAAACTTGAAAGTACCTAACAAATTCTCTTTGAACTTCCATAATAATGTGATCATCAATCCTCTTAAACTGACAAATATGAAATCGCATGATTATCACGTCATAATGCAACTATTACTTCCTGTAATGCTTCAGCATTGTTATTCGCAACAAAAGGATCTACGTAATGCTATACATCCCATGAGTCTATTCTTTTATATTTTATGTTCAATGGTGATAAATAGGGAATATGCATTAAAAGCAAAGGCTAGTTTGATAGAAGCCATGTGTGTGCTTGAGAAACATTTTCCACCTGCATTTTTTGATACCAGCATCCATCTTATAGTCCATTTAGCCGATGAAGCATTGACTTGTGGTCCTGTTAGATACAGATGGATGTATCCTTTTGAACGGTAAATTTCTAATTTCACTTTTATTCACCATCGTTCGTTTTAAACAACTATTGATTATTTATAATTCATATCTTTCATAGGATGATGAAAACATATAAAGGATATGTTCGAAACAAAAGATATATTGAAGGGTGTATTGCGGAAGGATACATTTTTCAAGAATCTAGTCTTTATTGCATGAAGTATATGACGAAAGGAGGCGACGACACTCATAAACATACCCGTGAGTTGTTTTTAGACGACGATGATGAGTTTGCTAGTGAGATGCCTTTAGATAATGGAAAAGATATAACCTTAACCCAAGTGCAGTATGAACAAGTTCGTAGATGGGTTCTTAATAAGCACGATGGGTTGGAAGAATGGGAGAAGTAAGTTTAAGAATTTTTCTTGAATTTCCATTAGCGTAAATCAATAAATTTACTTATACGTTTTAAAATTTATGTTGTAGGAGGTATGAAATCTATGTGAAAAATACTAAATCACAATCCCATGGTGGAGTTATTCCTATAGAAACTTGTCAAAGTTTCACTCTACGGTTACGCGACGAGGTAAACATAACATCGTATTAAATATTTCACGTGCATTTAACTGATCTTACTCTTTCATGACCATACTTCAACATATTATTTTTTGTTAGTTGGCGAGGATTGACGATGTTGATCGAACTCTTTGGCGGCTGGTGAATGTGCCGATGTTCAAGGCACGCAGTTATGTGAAGTACCAAGTAAACGGATTCAGATTTTCACCGAGAAGTTACGAAGAGCGGCTGCTAACACAAGACAGTGGTGTATGTATGACAACAATTACCAAATTTAGAGCGAGCGGGAATGACAAAAATTATAAGGAAGCATAAACCAAGTATTACGGAGTTGTTCAACAAATAATTGAGTTGGATTACATTGACTTTAAACAAACGGTTTTCTATTGTGATTGGGTAAAGGTTGAAGACAAGGTCAATGGTTGCAAGATAGACCCTATTTTAAACTTGATCACGTTTAACTTAGGCAAATTAAAGAGTAAAGATAAAGTGAATGATGAGTCGTTTATTCTTGCATCGGAAGCGACTCAAGTGTTCTACTCGAAAGATTTAAAAAAATGAAGGATGGTTTGTGGTTTTACACACACCAAAACTGTTGACTAGTAATGTGTATGACATTGAGTCTCCTACTATCTACCAATCGGCTTTTGAAGATAATGAGAAGTTAGAAGAGCTTACCAACTTGGTTTGTTGATATTAATGCATTTCTTACTGGAATTAAGTGGAAGCATTTCTTTGATGTATGAAGTGACTATAAATTGTGTGTAATAAAATATTGAATTCTACTTGCTATTTTCCACTTGAATTGTTAATTTTTATTTGCTATTTTTCACTTATGCGTAATAGGGGCATTAGTAATTGGTAAGTTTCTGTTTATAATTAGGATCTTGTGTATACGAGTAGTGAATTTACTAGTTCAGCGTTCTGTTTTTGATGTCTCCTGTGTCTTTTATGTCATAAAGTTATTGTTCAAATGAATTTCAGAATTATGCTTTTCCTAAATTTAGAAGTCTGCGGTCGGACATCATGTTTGAAAATTCCCCTGACTATTGCACACTTAAATATTGTAGTTTAATTTACCAACTCTCTTTATTTGGACACATACAGGTTTTGTGTTTCCTATTGAAACATATACATAAACAACAATTTGTGCCAAACAAAAAGTAGATGGTATGATTATTATTGTTTCTATGCTTTCAAAGTTAACAATTCGACCATATTTTTCCCCTTAGAAAGTCATTTCTGAATATGCAATATCTTTTTGTATAAAGCCAGGGCTGGATTTAATTTAGTATGATGGTACGGGTACCATGATTTTGCACTTACTAATATCAAAGCTGATATTAGTAAATACATATCTTGATGCCCTTAGCATCAAGTATGCACATGGTGCTAAGGGTACCATGATTTGCACTTGCTAATATCAAGGCTAGTATTAGTAAGTGCAAATAATGATGTCCTTAATTAACACAACTCTTAATTTAAATCATTGGGTCCCAATGTAACATCTCCATATATGTATCTTTGTGTGTGTGGATATATCGGTAAAAATAAAAATAGAAAATCATAATCCAAGTTTTAGCTTCCCGCGACTTCTCAAATACAAAAACTCATAATGTAATATTAAGCTATACATCTAAATGTTTATCTCAACAGACCAAAATATGGTTCTAACTTCTGTAAATCTATGATAGGTTAAATTTAATTATTAACAAACAATTCGATCTAATTATATAATATGATACTTAATTCTAACTACTTCAAATCTTTATAACAACATTTTCTGGGTATAAAGTTAATATATATGTTTGTCTTTATCGTATTGAAATACAATACATCTTGTATTGATTTTCAATATAGTATAACCGTACGCTTTAATGCTGCTTCTAAAGACATACATAGGACATACAGAAAATAGTGATTGAAAATAAACGTTCATAATTAAAATTCTAAGTCTAATAGATATTTCTATGGATGATTTTCTGATAACAAGATCAAACTTCTTTTGTTTGGTCAAATCTAACTGTTGTTTAACTAAATCCAAATTTTAAAGTGCAATGCAATTTTGTGCAAAGTTTAATACATTCTGGATAAAAATAAAATTATGTATAAAAACTTCTATGTAGATTCATTAAAAAACTTTCCAAAAACATATACATCAAATGTGACTTTTCTATATATAATCTAAATTAGATGATCATTATTTGAATTTTGATTTTACATTTTAATAGATAATTACTTAGACCCAAGATGATAACCATTCAAATTGGGCAGTGACATAGAAAATTGTATTGATAGGGAAGCTCTGAGGGGCAATAGCCTCTGAAGTATATTCCCACATAAATCCAATTAGCTTGAATATCTCAAGTTAATTTTGGAAAGAAAATAGATTCAATAAGTTATTCAAAATCCTCTTGATAAACATCAACAAATGCAATGCAATTAAGCAAGTTAAAAAGCATCACATGAAAAAAAGAAAAAAAAAGTTGTTCATATTATGCTGTGAGTCTTGAAGATAGAACTGATTAATCGTCCAAACTTGAACATTTGAAGATAATTTTCCTAGTTGCACAACATTCATTTGATTAAGAAGTTGACTTCCAGTTATCTTACTCTAGCATGTCTATTTCATTTTATCCGCTTATCTTCTTTTAACATGGTTAATGATGCCATTATAATTTGATTGCAGATAATTTAGAATACAATGTATAGCTGTAGCAGGTTACAGGTGACCATTTGCATTATTAACCACTTATATTTAATAATAAAATTTACTAATTGAAATAGATTTAATGAGTGGATCTAATTTGTTGGGGGTAAAGAATCTCATATTTTAATTACATTTGAATTAATATGGTGGATATGTTGCTATCATTTTGGCTGGACTTGTGATAAAGTAATGGAGTAGATGGATGAAAGGTGTTGTGTGAAAAATAGCCAACATGTGGATGATGATTGAATTCGTTTATTTTGGGCATTGTAGCAGGTAACAGAAAGAGAAGCAACTCTTGTCTTGTATCTCCATTAGGTTTGATAAGAATAAATGCTTCTTAATATATTTTTTAGCGAAATGTACATCTTGCTAAGTTTTGGTATAAATATATTTCTTTTTACATAAATATTCTTATGTCCCTGCATTACCATTTACTTTAGCCGGTGCTTCTAGGTGTGTGTCCAGACTGTTAAAGCATTACCATTTAGCCACCAAGTGGCGTTGGTTATTCAACATAATTTTCAAATCTTTCAATCTTCATATTTTTATTAGAAAATCAATGAATATATATATATATATATATATATATATATATATATATATATAATTCAGCATCTCTAGTTTCTGTCTTCTCATTTCAATAGTCAATAATTTCAGAGTACTTATTTTATTTTGATTTGTACTTCTATTGAAAACTAACACTAAGTATGGCTATATAAAACTCCTACACTATTCTCAGAATCATGCAAATATATTATCGTATAAAATCTAACTGTCTAAGTTTTAGAATTGGGATCATATGTCATCAAGACAGTCATATATTACCAATAAAATGATGGACTCTTGGTACAAATAATGTCTTTTTTTGGAAAAATGTGTTAATATCAGGTAATTCCAGGGAATTCTTCTTTGTGAACTTGTACTTTAAATGACAACAATCCCATGCCTTCTGCCTATAGGTAAAACTATATCAGCTATTACCCCCTTTTTCATGTAAAAGCATATGAGTTTATACATATATTAGAAAACATATACTATCATGTTCTATAAAACTCCATTTCATATATCCAAGTTATCTTAGCCTTAGGTAGATTAAACTTAGCAATTTCTATTAAATGATAATGTGTTCACAAACACTCATCAATATGGAAGCAACCACACTAAATTCCAGTATATTTCTATATCAAATTTACATGTGTATATACCTCATTATCATTTTACCTCCTGACCTTTATATCATATTTGTACCTTTATTACCCCCTTCTTGGTCTTGTCAACAGATTATCAAGTTAACTGTTGTGCTAACTCCTTATTTATATATGTGCAGATTACAAATTGTTCTAATAAAGAATGTCAGAATCCCGAGAAGCTCCAACCCAGTCTACGTAATCATCAACAACACAACCCGAGAAGGTTGACATAAATGCATATGGAGCTCCTATTTCAAAAAATGCGGGAAAAATAGGCAGCCGCATTGGTAAACTTGTGCGAATGCATGTGCCGATCTCCTACGAAAGTTGGGATAAAGTACCGCCAAAAATTAAAAATGACGTGTGGGTTGCAATATTGGTAAGTATACTTATCACAATGTAAGTATTTTTTTTATTACAATGCCCTTTTTACTAAATAATTTGTAATTTTTGCAGAAATGTTTTGAACTTGATGCAAATACAAAGGAATTTTATTTCAAAAAAATGTGTGAGTCTTTCAAGATACATAAGAGTGAGTTGAGGACAAAATACTATGACAAATTCAACAATTACGATGAAAGGTTGAAAAACTGTCCACCCACTATTAGTCAAGACGACTGGGAGGGATTTTTGAAAAACGAAGAGAAACCCGGTGTGAGCGAGCGAAGAGAGCTAGGAAAAAAAGATCAGAATATAGCTATGGCCACTACACCGATCGAACAAGTCATGCTGTCATACAACATGATTTGGTATGTTTTTCAATTTCAGCACTTCTCTTATGCATTTATATAAAATTTTGATTACTGATTTTGTCTTATAATATATTCGCATGTGCATTCATACAACTGATTTTGTCTTTCAATTTCAATACTGATTTGATTACTGAAATATTATATATATATATATATATATATATATATATATATATCTGTGTGTGTGTGTGTGTGTATTTCTGATCGTGTGACTTGTTGCATGAAGTATACGAATATTGAATCTAGATTATATGTTTTATGAAATGTTCAGATTTTACTCTATATTTTAGATAATTTTATAAATAAGATCAAATAAATTTGAATGTAAAGGTTTCACTAAGTTTATTATCACATTGGAATATTTATGTGTGTATATATATGTGTGTATACATATATATATATATATGTATGTATGTATGTGTGCATGTATGTGTGTGTATATATAATCTTGGATTAATTCTGCTTAATTCTATTAATTTTTTCAAAAGTAAATATAACTTATTAGTTCCGAATAAGTCATTTGCGAAGTTTATATTTTATTAGAATATGAAAACTTCTTATCTAAAATCTGGTTAGTTTTAATAAGAGGTTTTATTATTAAAAATTATTCTTATAGACTTATATAAACGTGACATGAATGTTTACATATTTAAGCGTTTAAAATACTCTTTTGAAAGATTTGCTAATATACTATTATCATTATTATTTTACTTTGAAGTTATATTATAGTTTTATATAAGATTCTATAATTTCTGATTTTCCAAATTGTATGAATTCGACACTGTGAATGATTCACTGTAGATTTGATTGATGATCTACCTTTTGTATTATGACTTCCTTATTGTCAACAAATTCTATAATTAAGTGGAACTTTCAAAGAATATGCCATCATTTCTTTTGTTTTTTATGCTCCTTTGTGATCAAAATTGATTCCTTGTTATCATAAAATAATAATACAGAATTCGTGATATCTTGAATCTCCTTGAGCTAGCTCATAAAAATAATGCATCCATACCTCTTATTTAGGAGCTTCATTTAAGGCAATGAACTCGACCCTATAGTTGAATCATAAACTATTCCTTCTTTAAAACTTTCTAACTAACATCACCACTGACAAGCTTGAGTTTATATATCACTTCATAACATATGGTCCATTATGGCTGCACTATGAAAATCGAGAAAAATTGTCGTGCGAGCTGCAGGGCTAAAAGTTTCAAGTTTGTAGGCACTAGTACCACAAACCCAACATGTTGTCTGTGAAAGTTTACTAAAAAAAAAGTATACGAGAACAAATATCAAAGTAGAAAGATAGGAAGAAATTTATTGTAATATTTTTAGCTATTTTAGGAATCTAGGTAGGCCTATTTATTGCCCACAAAGGGATGCATCCGACAGTCAAATTTTACTGTAATATTCTTCTTTCTAGTTGTAATATTCCTGGATCATTGCTGTTATTTTGTTTCATGTTTTATTGCAGTCCATTGCAAATCCGGAAAAAGAAATAACACCTCGTGAAGTATGGGAGAAAACTCATATAAAAAAGGATGGAAGCATATCCGGTTCCACTTCTCCATACTTTGTAAGTTAGCCAAATAATTGCTTATTTAAATTATTCACTATTTCAATTTATATATTTAAGCTTCATGATTAAGATAAAATTGCGAAGGAAAAGGAAGCAATCAAAGACAATGAGGAAGAGAAGTTGCCGCTGGATGAAGACATACTTTCACAAGTTTTTGGAAAGGATAAAAGAGGCCGGACTCGTAGTATTGGAACCAAGATATCAAGGACCCAAGTTAAGGCCTTAATATTGCATGCAAACAAATTAAAACTGCTCAAAACATGGAAGATCGGATGACCAATGTAGAAGGTGCATTGTTGTCTTTAGTGGACTTGATTAAGGGAAAATATGAGAAGCAAATACGAGACAATTCTTCGAATGAAGGAGGGAGTAATGCATGTCACGATGCTTCGAATGAAAGACAGCCAGACAAAGACAATGGCAATCCACACAAACAGCCGGACAAAGACAATGACAATCTAGATAATTCTTCCGATTCAGTAAGTTTGAAGTGTGAAATCTTAAACTTTAATCTGGAGGTCCTTGCGACAGGTACAATATGCAGAGATTCGATGGGTTCAATTATTCATGGAAAACCCGTACCGCCAACGTATGAGAAGTTGGTTGTGGACAGCATACTGCTGCCAGATGAAAGCACAACCAAGCAAAACCATCCTCTTTCTTTGACCTTTGAAGAAGTTGGAGTTGGCGGTTTTGTGTGCCACCCGAAGAATCTTCTTCGATACCTGTAGACACCGGTTCAGGTGCTTATTCTCATTTTCCTATTTTTGTGTGGTGATCATTTAGTAACTATTTTTATTTTGTGTGATCATTTAATATTCACAAGTTTTCAGTTTGTACATTGGTATACATTTAATAGACGTTGGTATACATTGATTAGACGTATATTGTTATCTTTACAATTTCCACAGCAGTTGACAACATCTTGGGTTACTGAAAAGCTATTTACATCGTCCCATTAAAGAAAAGAGAAAACTTTTCCTCGTAGATGTGTTTTCTACTTTGACAGCTAAATTATGGTAAAATAATCAAAGAGGTTAAGTATTCATAGATGAAGGATGAGAATAATTGATATGTCCTGGGTGTATAAACTGTTTGATTTATGGATTGTATTGTAGGAACATCTATAGTTTAAGATAACACATTAAGTTGTAAGTTGCAGGAAATTTCTAAATGATAGGACTAGAATTAAAAAATTTCGCTCCTATGTATTTATTCTGTCCCTGTTTACATTAAACATTATTTAGATTAATAGAAATCAAATTGAAGTCAGTTGTTATTAGGATGTTGCTGTTTGTGTCTACTACTTGAGTTGATTGTTGCTTGGATTGTGCTAGTTTATAAATTGTTTCTTAAATAATTCTTTACGTTATGTTATGAATACTCTTTCAGTGAGAACGGATTGATAATTAATCATGGGCTTGCATATAATCTGCATGTCTACATTTTTCAGTCCTATGTTGTTGCGAAATAAATCGAAGACATAAATTACTTTATGGCCTGGAATTTTTTTTTTTTGTTCATATTTGTGGGTTGGTTGAGTTTACGCATTAATTAATGTGTTTGCATTATGAGGCAAATTCATTTGAGTAGTAGAATTTGGTATTGTAGAATCATCCCACTTGAAATTGCATTGACTTTAACGTATTCTTTTATTTTACTAAATAATGAATAATATTTCTTATTTTTTAACGAGTTCATATTAATCATTAATACTAAAGTATATTAAACAATAAAAATTAGTTGTAATTATTTAATTGTAATTATTAATTATTCAAGTTATTATTAAATATTATTTATTAATTATTTATCATTAATACTAAAGTATACTGAACAATTTTGTGCTTATTCTCATTTTCCTGTTTTTGTGTGGTGATCATTTAGTAACTATTTTTATTTTGTGTGATCATTTAATATCACAAGTTTTCAGTTTGTACATTGGTATACATTTAATAGACGTAGGTATACATTGATTAGACGTATATTGTTATCTTTACAATTTCCACAGCAGTTGACAACATCTTGGGTTACTGAAAAGCTATTTACATCGTCCCGTTAAAGGAAAGAGAAAACTTTTCCTCGTAGATGTGTTTTCTACTTTGATAGCTAAATTATGGTAAAATAATCAAAGAGGTTAAGTATTCATAGATGAAGGATGAGAATAATTGATATGTCCTGGGTGCATAAACTGTTTGATTTATGGATTGTATTGTAGGAACATCTATAGTTTAAGATAACACATTAAGTTGTAAGTTGCAGGAAATTGCTTGAGACGTTTTAGCTGTTAAAATGATTATTATTAACTTGATAGCCACCGTAAGCACAAAACAATCCTATTCATAAAACACAGTTTGTATTTGATAAAGCAGTACTGATATTCTTCCTTTCTTCAGTGACCTTACAAAACCTATTGTTCTCTTGATGTCATGCCACCAAAGTTTATACTGTACGTGCTTTACATATCCACATTGAACCATAGCCACTACTTCAAGTAGCATACAATTGAGTATTTTTTATTTGTTTTATTATTTTGTTTACCTACTAATGTGTGATCTTGTTAATATGGCCCTGAAACTGGTGACATGTACGCAAATTGCTTTGATTGAGCTCATATATGCGTGTTTGCTTTCAAATTATATATATATATATATATCAATGTCTTGTTATTTTTCATTAATATGTGGAATAGCTTACTTCGACTTCAACATCATATATTAACAATTTAAACTAGTTTTATTTTGTGAGGGGGAGAGCAAGATTCATGTCCCTACTATTGGTAAAGAAATTTCATTGTATAGGATTTGCTAGTATCTCACATTTTCAACTATCACTGAAGTTACCTAAACCCATTTGATTTTTAATATTATAATTCATTCTTACTTGACTTGTGTCGATACATCTATGCGAGAAGTTAGCACTGAACTTAACTATATTGGAAGTTCTTCTGATTACTGAACTTTCATGGGTTCTAAATAGTTTGGCTTTAAACAAGTTTGAGATAATTTTTGGGTTTTTGGTCCTAAATTACAGTGGTGTAAGGTTCTCTGGCATACATTCATAGCTCATTAAATTAGCCTAACCATGTTTAAGGCTCATTAAGGTTGATTGCCGATTAAAGATAGGTTGCATTCCTGGGGTATCATCAGCGATAAAGTGTGTGTACTGTGTGATATAGAAAATGAGAAATATCAACATCGTTTACAAGTCTAGGAAATTTATGAATTGTGTGATAAAGTGTGTGTACTGTGTGATAATATATAAGTCATGTTACAGGTTGAGTTACCTGTTACAAGTCTAGGCCACATATTATCTCTCTTATTTTTAAAACACTAGCATATATGGAAGTTATCTAGATAATCAACCCACATGTGTTTTAGTAATGCATAATTTATGAATTGTGTATTATATTCAGTAATGATTAAGTTCTAGATCTCAGATTCCAAAGAATAATTGCCCTGCCTTTATTGTATTCGTAGTTTTTGTTTATTATTTTCCACCTTTAAGATAGTAAATGAAAAAGGTTAAAAACTATCATTGTCGAGAGTGGTTATTAAATCATCATTGTCTAGAGGACTTTTCTAATAGGGAGTAAACAAATGAAAAAAATAATATATTCAGGGGATCAATTGACCCTCCTTGCCTCTTAGATCCGCCTGTGCATTTTTATCATTCTTGTTGGCCATTTAGCACGAAGGGCATGCATTTTTTTCTTATGCTTTAGTGTAACTTCTCTTTTTATCACTACCATTTCATCATTCTTCAACGGATAAACATACCATTCCTCACTGAATTGTCTATGCATTCCTAAGTGAAATAATATGATTATTTATATTTAATATTGTTTCCCTTTGCAATTTTCATATTTGTTTTTCTTTGTTACGCGCCTCTAGCAGCACTTTGGATGGTGATCTGTCTTTATTTATAAACAATACTTGGAACAGTTATATGCTTCTACTTATAAATTACTCATAATAAACAAAAAGACGTATGTTTTTCTTACTTGTGCGTTAACCATGTAATACACATATATGATCATTTTTGTATGTCAGCATTATGGTTCCAGTGAATGATTCTTTAAATATTTAATCAATACACTGATTCTAACATTGATCAGTTTATAACAGTTAAGTGCACGGACGACATCAAATAGATTTGCAGTTTTCTCTTCATATGATTTGCAGTTTTTTGTGCTTAAGTTGTTTGGATTTCTTACTTAATGAAGCTGCTTTTCTTGGCAGGTTAAGAGTATGAAGGGAAATGCAGTGCGTTATTCTTGCGCATCACTTATGGATTGTAGTATGATATTTTGATTATGACGAATGTTTGATACTGTCAATTATGGTTTATGCTTGTAGTATTAGTACTTTATGACGGTATGTGTGTACTATTAGTACTTTATGATGGTATTTGTGGTGTATTAGTACTTTATGATGGTATGTGTGCGGTGTAACATTGTTTTCGTGAACTCAGAATGTAAGATCGGAATAGTATTTTGGTATTTATACATTATGAAGCAACATATGTATTGAAATTATCGTAATTTTCTGAACAATTGTGGTATTTATATCAAATATTAATAGATTTTTGCTGAATATGAAATGCAGGGAAAGAAATAAAAAAAATTACTTTTTTTTATAAAATTTTAATACATCAACGACTCAAAACCGTTGCTAAATAAAATAAGCAACGGCCAAAAGTCGTTGCTTAACAGAAATTATTGGATGTATTACAACATGTAGCAACGGACAGGAACAGTTGCTGAACAGAATTCTGCAACGGATAGTAACCGTTGCAAAATTTAATTTCACAACGGCTTGTATCCGTTTCTAAAACAAATTTACCAACGGCTTTGAGCCGTTGCTAAATGATAGCAACCCCGGTCGTTGCAACGGCTTTAAGCCATTGCTAAATTAATTTGTAATGGCTTAAAACCGTTGCTAAATGAGGATTTTGGTGTAGTGAAATAATGAAATGGTAGTTGAAATGCCTATTTCTTCTAATGCTATTGATGAGTTTAAAACTTCCGGGTATATCTTGATGGCTTTTCACACATTATTTCCCTTAGGGATTGCCGATTTGAGACAAGCACGACCAAGAAAAATAAGACCCCTTCAGTATTTTCAATACTTAATGAAATATCCGGATCAAAGATTTGCAAAGGATGCTCGATTTCGTTATTTTCCTTACAATTCTGTTAGTAGATGGTGTGCACTGGATATTGGTAATATTTATGTTCAAAAAAATCCCAAAGATGGAAATTTGACAATCCAAGATATTTGTGAAATGTTAAAATCAAGAAATCGGCAGTTGTCGCAACGCATTTCTTATTTTGCCAAAGGCATCTGTGGAAGCCGTTCTTACCGGATTGCCAGATTGAAAGAGCTTATAGGCATGGTAAAACAATTAGGAGCACTAAGGATATTTTTTACATTAAGCTCAACAGATACGCAATGGCTAGAACTTTATAAACTTCACGATCCAACAAATGAATTGCAAAATTTGGATCTTGCCGAAAAAAGAAAAAGAAAAGCACAATTATTAAATGAGAACCCACTTGTTACTGCGTGGTTTTTCCAAGCAAGGGTTCATATGTTTATAAAAGAGTACCTAACACTTGAGTTTTCTATTAAAGACTGTTGGTATCGATTTGAATGGCAAAATCGTGGAAGTGTACATATTCATGGCTTTCTTTGGCTGCACGGCGCACCAGACCTATCTTATAATAATGAAAATTAACTTAATAATGATATCATTGTCGAGTATTTTGATCATCTTGTTTGCACAACAAACCCTCATATGTTAGAACCTTTACATGAACAAGAACATCCTTGTGCAAGAGTTGTTCCACTTGATGCAAATTTAGATATCGATGATGATGACTATGCAAACTTAATAACTTGGGTTATGCATTATTCTAGGTGTGGAAATCATTGTTTACGGCTACACAAAACAACTAACCAAATGACATGTCGCTTTAAATATCCATTTGACATGTTGCCAAAGTCTCAAATCGTAGAAGATCCTCCGAATAGCAAAAAAAATCGATTTCAATCAAAACGGAATGTTCCTTTTGTGTGTTCACATAACAAAAAAGTCCTTTAAATTTGGCGTGTAACATTGATTGGTCTCTGGTCCTATCTATTCATGCAATGGTAAATTATATTTGAGAATATGCGGCAAAAGCAGAGCCAGTATCAAAGACCTTCATTGATACGTTCAGAGCAATAGTCGAAAACATTCGTCGTCAATATCAAACTTCTACGTCTGTAATAAAAAAACTTCTACTTAAAAGTGTATCAGAACAAGATATTTCTATAGAAGAGGTGTGTCATCTTTTGATGCCTTACCTACTTGTACATTCATCTAGAATCATGGTGCAACTTACAGTAAGTGAGAAAAGCATGTTATCAACAATTATACGACGTCGAAATGGTGCAACATATGAAGATGCAGTCGAATCAGATCCAAATTTTAATGCAAGGTATATGGATCGGCCAAGGGTATGAAAAATTTTCACTTTTTGATATGGCAAAAAACTATCGCTACTATAATAAAAGTTGGCATAAGCTTCGAACTGAGACGGTGGTTCGAATTATTCCAGATCTAAGTAGCAAAATTTCTCCATTTAGCGATAAATGGGAACTTTTCTGTGAACAACATGTATTTATTATTTACTGCATTTATATTCTTTGTCAATTCAGCTTTCTACTTTTTGTGAATTCTTCTCGAAACATCATATGTTTTTACTTTTATGTCACACAGTTAATCATGTTTTATAATTCAAATTGTTTAAAAAATTCCATATTATTACTGTTACTGCTAATTTTAACATACAGGTGCTATTGCATCATCACTATCGAAATATAATTGAAGCAAAAGGAAGCTTCGAGAAATGGTTTCAAAGATATGTTGATTTGGGTTTAATTCAACCTGATGCATTTCCAAATGCTATTAAAGACAAGTTTGAAGTTGATGATGGTATTACAAATGATAACGAAGAAATGAGCAAGAGGGAATGTATGATTGTGGCATCGATGAGACCTCTATTTGTTGATGGAGGAGAGGTAGAAATGGGTTTACGAGATTTTGGTACCTCACATAATTGGAATGAATCGCTTCAACAGTGTCCTAATATAGATGTTAAACGTAGTTTTATACATGTCAATTTGCATTCGACTACCGAATATACAAATGAAACTATGTACAATTGTATTGGCATTCCCTTAGACATGTTATCAAACGATCAACGAATTGCGCATAATATAGTATATAAAACTATGTTGGAAGGAAAGTCAATTCTAATAATCCTATGTGGTGGAGATGGTATAGGAAAATCAATGCTATAAATGCCATTGTTCATACAATTATTACACACTTTTGAAGTAGTAAAGTGGTTAGTATTATGGCTCCAACCGGAATGGCCGCATTCAGCATTGGTGGCAGTACTATCCTTCATGAACTTTCAATCTCTACAA
This sequence comes from Allium sativum, assembly GCA_030737875.1. Lineage (NCBI taxonomy): Eukaryota > Viridiplantae > Streptophyta > Magnoliopsida > Asparagales > Amaryllidaceae > Allium > Allium sativum. The sequence continues at coordinate 45,938,848 of CM060913.1, forward strand.
AAATAAAGTCATGCTATAAAGAAATTTCAGTAGAGCAGTGTCGTCGTATGCAAGAAGAATTTAAAGACACCAAGTTGATTATAATTGATGAATATAGCATGCTTGGTAGAACAATGATTACGAATGTTGATTTACATTGTCGTGATATTTTTTCAGTGAATTACTTGTTCGATGGTGTTTCGGTTGTCTTAGTTGGTGATATGCGACAACTGCCTCCTATGTGTGATAGTTCAATGTACTTGAAAAGTGGAAACCTCTTACAACAGCGTGGAGGAGTTGTATATTCAGGTTTCAATAAATTCGTAAGACTATCATATATATATATATATATATATATATATATATATATATTCCAATAAGCTTTAGAAATATTACATATAGGTGCGTCTACTCTAGACGATTGGAAACTATTCAAAACAAGAGATTGGGCATTGCTATCAAACAAAGTTAAAAAAGCTTTTAAGAGCACTCTTTATCTTTTTCCAACAAGGACGACTGCTAATGAACACAAAAAAATCGTCTAATTGAACTTAGAAAACCCATTGCATGTGTTCCTTCAATAAATAATTGTGAAATAGCATCTAATGCTTCTTCTGATGTTGCAGAAGGTGTAGAAAAATATGTTTATCCCTCAGTAGGTGCATGATTGATGTTGCGGTCAAATCTTTCAGTGCAAAATGGTTTAGTCAATGGTGCAATAGGTACTGTTGTGGATACCGTATTTTCTCATCCATCAAGCTCTCCTAATGATCAACCGCTGGCAGTGATGGTGGATTTTGATAATTATCATGGTAGTCGATTTCATATGGGAACAAACATTATTCCAATAATTCCTCAAACGGTACATTGGAAAACTTCTTCCAGTACATCATGTACGAGGACTCGATTACCTTTGGTCTTATGTCGGGCAATAACAATACATAAAATTCAAGGACTCACACTTGATCGAGCAATCATTAATATTGGCGATCAGGATAGTCTTGGTTTAACTTTTGTTGCAATATCACGAACTAGGAAATTAGAGGATCTTGCTTTCAACTCTATGTTCACTTTTGAAAGACTTACGCAAATTGGGAAATGCAAAGGCTTACATCCAGGATTAATGGAGGAAGAACGGTTACATAAATTGTCTCTTGAATAAATGGTAAATAAATAAATTATTTTTTCTTCAATTCTTTTGACCATTTAGGTTTGCATTTCGTCAATAAATTATTTCTTACGACCATTTAGGATTTGCATTTCATTAATAAATTGTTTTTTCTTTAATTATTTTGACCATTTAGGGCACTAGTGGGAACATGGAAAATGTTTCAGTTTACCAGATGCCAAGAGAACACTAAAGTTGAACATGTACAACTGTAGTTGCTAATGTTACGGAGGACTAATTACAAATTACCAAATGCATAGTAATTTCAGTCTATAAATATGTATTTTTGCAAAATATGATCCAAAAAACTGAATGGTCATGCATACATACATATGTATATATGTGTCACTCTATGATGGATGTTGAAATTTTTTCAAATACTTGCATGTCGACATTGCATAGAATTATGGCAACTCTAAGAGAATGCTATTTTATAAGCTACTCCGTGAGCACGCTACCCAAATACTTCCAGGTCAAAATACTTAGTACTTTCACTTGGGGTAAATGCATTGGAGTATGCTTATTAGTTATTACTCATGGGTATGATGTAATGTATTTACCATTTTATCTTTTTTTGAATCAAAAGGAATGTCAGCATTTGTGATGTCTTCTTCTATTTGGCGTAAGCGTTTATTTACATGATTATTTGTAATAGTAATTTCAATCTATAAATCTGTAATTTTGCAAAATTTGATCCAAAAAACTGAATGGTCATGTATACATACATATGTATATATGTGTGATGGATATTGAAATTTTTTCAAATACTTGCAGGTCTGCATTGCATAGAATTCTGGCAACTCTAAGAGAATGTTATTCTATAAGCTATTCCTTGAGCACTCTATCCAAATACTTCCAGGTCAAAATACTTAGTACTTTTGCTTGGGGTAAATGCATTGGAGAATGATTATTATTTATTACTCATAGGTATGATGTAATGCATTTACCATTTTATCTTTTTCTGAATCAAAAGAAATGCCAGCATTGGCAAAGTCTTCTTCTATTCGGTATAAATGTTGTTATTTTGAAGTCATTTCCAATGCAGAGATATGCATGGTCAGAGTGTCCAAAATTGTTTTGGGTTTGGAAATCATTTTATGGATGAAACAGTTTAGACTGTGAGGATAAAATATTGGTTGATGCTGGCCGGTATTTCTTATCATTCATAAGAGGTCATTTTATCATAACGTGCATGTTTTTCCTTTTTCTCACACATTAGATGTTAATTATGATTCATATTTGTAACTGGTTCATAAGTTGCACCTATTAAGATTTATTTCTGAGACACATTATTTACATGATTAATTTTCTAATTACAGGTTGAAAGAGGAGATTTTATTGTGTATTTCGTTAAGATATTTGATGCTCGATTTTGTTATTTTGCATCTCAATGTAGACAAGCACGACAAAGAGGGTCTCAGTTTAGGTTGCAATGGAAGCAAGCAGATGCAACCTCTGAAACCAGCACAGTTGATCCTAAATAAGATAAACAAGGTATGATGTTTCTTAAATAAATCGAATAAGTTATGAATGAATCAAAATATTGAATCTTGCATTGTAAACTATTCAGAATATTATTATTAGTACTGAAAGAATATAACAGTGCCACTTCATTGAAACGAAATACTGCCATTGTGAAAAATCATATCGTACAAATAAATGGTATAAAAGTGAAAATAAACGTTAGTAAGAAGTGAATACTAGATATTTCATATGCAAATGACTTGACCCACTGTGAATGAGCTATGGTCATCGACTTGCAGGTTTAAATCCGCATACACGATCATATATTTTTTTTCCATGCACAAGCTTCTCGGCCAGCCTTTGATTTCAAAATGGTATAATATTTTTCAGGACTCCGGCTTCATCAGTGTCAGCACTAGGTGATAAAATTGTTTCATCTTTGATTGCTCAAGTAGCCGTATAACATCTGATTTGTTCATCAGTATTTTTGTCCAGCTAAATATGAGTTAGTTTATATCTTCTAATATATGGTTTTCCCATTGTTGCACACACATATAAATCCTTCTGTATTATAATTACAGATTCGTTAAGATATCCCCGAAGAACTTGGTTATGCCTAGGCTATTACAGGTAAGTTGCATGCTATATTGATATTAAATAATGCTTTACATATTGTCAGACTACGGATTGTACCCAACTTTGTTATGTTCGTTGAGAAAGTGTGTGCCAAATTAATATATGTTTTAATATGTTGATTTGTTTTGTTTTGTGTTACTTTATATTTTTTCCAATCACCACATGCCATATTGAGAAAGCTTTCACTTGGTTCTAATAATCAGTTCATAGTGATTATGCCTATAGTACTTTTCATGCGACATATTGTTCTACTTCCTTTACCCTACTATAGTTTCCTTGATGTATTCCTTTTTTCACATCTATACAATTACACAAGCATTGCTTCTGTCAATAGGTAAATACCTCAAGGACTTTTTGTTATTGCTCGCGATCAAGCTTCTGAAGTGCGAAAATTGGTAAGTAACTATTCCGAACAAACAAAATGTTCGTAAATGGCATTACGAAAATTTATCGATAACAATTCGAAATATTACCTACACGTATCCTGGCAGTTTAAGTTTAACTTTAAAATTAGCAGTCGTGTCACTACAGTAATACTTCTGTCTAGGTAAATTACCATATTATAGTAACTTGATTATAATTATTACATGTTTTTTTATTGCAAGCAATTATGCCAACATTTGTGAAAGAACGATGGTTTGTTCAAGGCATGATATACTAATTCATTATAAGAAAATACACCGACATACATACAAATATTCGGTGGTATCAAATATTGGAAAGTTTTTTTGAAGTCATTCATCATTGATAGCTTTTTTTGAAGTCATTCATCATTGGAAAGTTTCATGAATATTGTTGGTTCTTTCACTTCTTGCTATTTAACAACTGGTATGATTTCAAATTAAATTTACAAAAGGTTACAAATTTTGCAACAGTAACAAAATTCTTCATTAGCAGTCTGAAGTGTCAAGTTTTTATAGCATCATACTCTCTTCGTAGTTTACAGAAAAAATATAGTTTTATATATAGCTGTTAAATTGTCATAAAATAAAATAAGATACTTAGTGTGCATGTAGGTCCATTATCCAAGCCGGCAGTTAATGTACATCTTAGAAGCAAATCACAAATGTCAAACATGGTAGAAGCCTTCCTAGTGATGTTGGTTCTCCTATTCTTACCACAACTTTTTAAGTACACTTCACTAGTGGCTTTATCTTATCATAGTGGCCATGATAGGCCTAATTGAATTTGAGGAAGCTTGTCATCTGTTCGGAGTCAACAAATTAGATTTCATCACTTTACATGACTTCTTTTCTTAGTGTAATTTTCATCAGTATGGACTATGACTTATGTTATCTGTAAGTATTTGATATACACACTAACCAATGTTATATAAGATATATACATGCATAATAAAAAAATACTTTATTTTGGTTAAATATGTATCTTTGAATTTGTTCAGGTTGGTGCTTCCATTATAAAAGCGCTAATATATGTATGCCTTGATCCTATGTATGCCTTTCTATCATGAAATACTTAATCTTAAGGATTTTTGGCAAATATTTCTAGTAATATCACCCTACGAATTTAAAACAGGAAATTAATTTCAACTATGCTTTTCTAAATATTAATATTGGTTAATATACTAAACATTTACATATCATGATGCATCCCAGCTTACGAGATAAAAGTGATGTATATAGCTTTGGAGTAATTCTACTTGAGCGTGGTTAATCTACCGTTATATCTTTGCTTTTGCCTTTTTTTCCTCATACAAGCTCGCATGGATTAAAAATGAAGGGAATAAGGGAATTTTAGTCCAAGTATTTTTCTTTTCATACGAATGAAAATTTTATTTTTAGCAAAATAATAATTATATTACATTCATACTGTCGACGGATATGACCTTTGGAGAAGCTTTAGTAGCAAGCTGATTCATGCGGGTTTCTTTCTGTTGCCTTACTTGCTATTGGCTTGGTAAGTGGTATCTACTTATTTGTTGAATCCGATAAAATACTAACTGATTGTTTCTATAAAAAACCTTCATTCAATCAAGTGTTGATCCTTGTATACTGGGTATATCCTTTTTTCGGCTGACCACTTCATATTTGAATAAATGCTAATATTCTTCTTCCTAAATACCAGGTCTTCCTATTTCTTAGCAGATATTTGCTGAGATTTCGTACCGTGCTACTTATATATATGACCCTTCTCTTCTTTCTCAATCCTACGTGCTACAAAAACAAACTTCTTTTTCCTTCTACAGCTTCTATTTTAAAACTAGGTAAACTCCACTTTTTATTTGTATTATGCAATATTTTAAACCTTCTTTGTTTCATGCTTTTTTTATTAATTCAAATATGCTCACAATCTACTTTCTTCCCTGATGCTCCAAAAAATATAAAAAAACAGCAAACTTTGAAACTTTCTGTGCATTGATATCTTTTTAAAAAAAAATACACAAATTTTAGAAGTTAAATAGGAGCCAGGGTTAGTATATATTTGCTACTGTATACATGCTGTCAGTTTCACATAAATGTTGCCTTCTTAATTCTAAGTTCTTTCCTATGAGTTACACAAAATTTTCTTTCTTTTTTATGACCATAAATTATCTTAAGATTTTTGTAGATTTTGTGATATATATTAAAAGAAGTCGATATTATATTGTATGAAAATGACAATAGTTAAATTTCTAACTGTTATTGAATTCATTCGGAATGAAATTTGAAAACTGAAGATCAAATCGAATCATATGCTTTTAATGTGGCTTCTGCTAACTATCTGTTGGATTGAAGAGGAGGAGGATATTGAATTTTAATGGAGGAAAAACTCTTGTAATTTCCTTACTTTCTTACAACCATACAAAATGACCACCCATATTTATATAGTGGACTAGACATCCTTACACATACCAATAGACATCATTTCATTAATAAACACTACACTAAACGAACAGACATGACGCTTAAAACGAAAGACACTACAAATTACGAACCGACATTAATTGGGTTTACTTTCCAACATCCCCTCTTAAACCCAATTCTTTAATCATTTCGAACATTTCTTCAAACTTCAAAGCTTCTGAGAACATATCGGTTTCGATTGATTTAGATCTCACATGTTTTCGTAGAAGGATAAAAAATTTCCAAGCATTCTTTCTCATCAGCTCCTCTTCTTTTGCTTTTGGGGACTCTAGGTTTTGCTTTAGCTGTTTGTTTTGATTTAGGCTCTTGCTTTTCTTCCCCTTATGATTTGGATCCTTTCTCTACGTCTTATTCCTTTTGTTCTAGTTTTCTTTTGTGTGCTTTGGCTCCAATATGACCTCGAGTCAGCTCTTGCAGTTTACTATCTGCTTCTGCTTTCACTGCTTTTTCAATAACCTCTTTAATGCTAGCGTGCGGACGCTCACAGCTCTCTTCTGAGTGACTTGAAGCAATCCGCAAGGGATGGATTCTAGCCTGATAAAGCAGTTCATCTGCAACCCAGTTCCCGATGCCTAATATAAAATTCCGATCTAGGAGTAGAGTTTTTATTGCAATTTTCTTTTTGCTCAAAGCTTCTGCAAATTCATCACTCTTCATCGGTTCAAGTAAAGCATCATCCTTTGCTTTCACTTTCTCGAGATTCATACCTAGTTCCTCTATAATGAGTTCACCCCCAGTTAAAGTTGCAAGATCATATCTGTGTCCAACCATTTCGACAACTGTGGCCTCCTCAGCATGGTCTACAATGCTCACTTGTGCAGATTTGATATCAGCTGTTTCTTCTAGTTTTGCTTCCTTCATCGCAATTGTAGCACTGCCTTTATTCCCAAATAATGTCTCACTCTCTTTCTCCGTCATATTTTTAATGTCTTTTGGCCATTCATAGCCATTCTCAACGACCTCCCAAAGCCCTTTGGAGATCAACTATTCTTTCTTTTTATTACTCCACTCTTCGAAGTTTTCTTTTGTGAGAACAAATGGTGAGAAGAAGAGAAAAGCCATAGCTTCAACCTGACGCTCTGATACCAATTTGTTGGATTGAAGAGGAGGAGGATATTGAATTTTAATGGAGGAAAAACTCTTTTAATTTCCTTACTTTCTTACAACCATAAAAATGACTACCCATATTTATATAGTGGACTAGACACCCTTAAACATACCAATAGACACCGTTTCATTAATAAACACTACACTAAACGAACAGACATGACACTTAAAACAAAAGACACTACAAATTATGAACCGACATTAATTGGGTTTACTTTCCAACACTATTTGCAATGTGATGGGCTTTTGCCTGCTGTTATCTTCATATAAAATACCGTTAGTGAAAATCGAGTTTCACTTTGTTAGAGCAACATTATGGATGTAGTATATGTTAGTAGTTATCATTTGTCAAGTGCCTACGTTCAATAATAATTTGAAATTTTCCCTCTCCTTTTAGAAATTGTTGTTTTTCCTGGGGACAACATAGTATTATTGCTAGAAAGTTTAAATCATCTGCCCTTAGATATTATGTTTTGCCTTTTTTATAAGATTGTAACCCTTCTTCGAATCTAATTTATTAATTAATTAGTTAAGAATGAAAGGTAGAGATCGATTGCAAACAGAGACAATGGCTTTTGAAAACAGAATAATTCACAGCATAGCTAGCTGTTTTTCATTTTTGTTGTATAAATTGTTAATGATAAATATTAGAAAACTGATCATCTCTTTGTCTCTTGCACGTAATGTAGTGCTTGCTTTTGGTAAAGTGTAAGTTCAGTCGAAAATTTTCTTTTCGTATAACGTCTCCTTAAGCATGCCTGCATTCATATACACACACACAAAAATGGATGGATTGCTTTATAGTAAATTAACCTATGTGTTTTCATTTAGTAATCTAGATTAATTTCAGTGTTCCTTGCTCCAGTGAAAACTGGAGCGATATCAGTACAACTACACTTCCCTATTAAAATCGATATCACATACTACATATTTACTTGCATATAGTGCATATATTGTGCGGTTAGTAAGAAAGCTTAAATTTTTATTTTTTAATCTATTACTTGAATTTTCAGTTAGGACTAATTCATATATAATATTGATAGTTTCCAGCAATGTGATATTCATCTTTATTGATCTCTTTCAATCTTGACAACATAAAAAAAGTATATAGCAGCAGCACGGTTGCAGCCACCGGATGAGGATGTTGCTGCTGTTGTAGCAGCAGATTGTCATAAAAAAATATTTGAGAAACAAAAGTAGCAGATTTCATACCACTGGTAGAATCCTCAATATCTTGAATGCTGTCATTGGAAAAAATTATAGGAGAAGACGTAGTATTTGATACATAACATAGGGTCCGTACGTTTGTGCCTTTGTTTTACTCATGACATATAGGTTTGTGGCATGTATAAATTTATATATTAGGTACATAACAATACCTGGAACTGTCTACCAAAATAAATCCTAATATAGAAATCAACTATCTGATTTCATGAAAACTTGAGTCAATATAAAAAGAAAAGATTTTGTTGTAGTAGAAAACACAAATCATTTACATGTCATGTGAAACTATATACATATCTACTTACTTTTGCTTGTTCATATTTTTAGTTTCTTTTTGACGCTAGCACTAGATTATGATATATATTCATTTGTCCTCGCTTCACACAAAAGTCAAAATTTATAATTTGTATTTGATTAGGATTTACTTCAGATATATCAGTCAAATGGGTATGTTCAGAAATATTACTCCTGTTGCATTACTAAATTCATATCAATGCAATTGGAGGATCAAAATTCGAGTAACAAACAAAGGCAAGATGAGATCTTACAAAAATATTAGGAAAGAAGTATGTGTGTTCAGCATAGAACTCACGGATGAAGAAATAACTTTTTTTAAACTTTATCCTTTCAATTGGATTTTTTCTTGCAATAATATTATTAAAATATTTTCTTTTTTCTTTAAAAAATTAACAGGGTGTCAAAGTCCAAGCAACTATGTTCAACAAAGCTGCAAACAAGCTTTATCCTATATTTGAATCTGAAAAAAAAAATTACATTTCAAAAGCAACTCTTAGACTGGCAAATAAAGATTTAAGCACCATAAAAAATGATTATGAGATTATTTTAAATGAGTACTCATTAGTCGAAATGGTGGATGGCGCAAACTCCTCTATACCGAAGGTTATATATAATTTTGTAAAGATTAATCAGCTCCAAAAGTACCTTCCAAAGAAGGAAGTAGTAGGTAATGCATCTACATTATTAAATTTTAAAATCTTACTGTATGTTTTCTTATCATAAGTGCCTTTCAGAGTATAATCGGGCTTGTTCAAAGTGTCTCCCCAATTGAAAAAAATTCGAAGACAAAACAGTGAGACCCTTCTAAACAGGATGTAATTATTGAAGATGATTCATAAGTAAACATATTAAACCTTATATTTTTTTCAAAATTGAAATATTAATGATTAGATTTAAATTGCAGAACCAAAACTGTGAATGTAACATTTTAGGGAGATCTTGCTAACAAAGTAGGTTCTGAATTAGTGGAAATTGTTGATGAAGCTCCTATAGTAGCTATCAAATATGCAAAAGTTGGAGATTTTAAAAGTAAAAATGTTTAGTATTTTTAAATTTTATCATGCCACCATTTTTTAATATTGTTTGATCCATCAATTTTTAATATTATTTTATGTTATCATAGGTTTATCTTTATCAACATTGAGTAAAAGCAATGAACCATAAATACAGACATTTTAGAAGTTAAAAATCTTAGATGTTCGTACAATCATGAGGGGAGAAATGTGAAAATATCCCCTAGTACTTATGATAAAGTCATGTTTTCTCAAATAACAAGCGATTCGACATTGGGTGAGGACAAGGTTAGTCCTCCTTTTTTCAAATTATATTATAAAGTAATAATTTCATATATGTTGATTGTTATTTTCCAGTATGCAATGTGTATCCTTCAGCGTTACTCGCGTACATAACTTACATTAAAAGTCAAAAACTATGGTATGAAGCTTGTAAAAACTGCAACAAAAATGTTATAGAAGCTGAAGAATCTAAGTATTGGTGTGAAGCATGCCAACATACTGAAAGTACTTATGTTTTGAGGTAAACACACACACACACACACACACACACATATATATATATATATATATATATATATATATATATATGTGTGTGTGTGTGTGTATGTGTGTGTGTGTGTGTTTGTAATTAACTATTATACCAAGTGTTAATATATGCAATAATATGCTTTTATAATACAGATATATAATGGTATTAAAAACTAAAGATACAACTAACGAAGCATGGATTACCGCTTTTAACGAAATAGCAGAGGAAGTTATAGGTTGCAGTGCTGATGATGTTTGTAAGATTAAGAATGAAGAAGGTGAGCATGTATATGAACATAAGCTGAAGGAGTTGCTAAGGATACATCGTCTTTTCAAGCTTGGTTGTAACAACTCGGAATTTCTGAAACAATTTAAAATTTTTATTTTAGCTGTTTAATTGATTTTAAATACTAAAAGTGATTTATTTTGAGAATAAATGATTTAAAATTTATTTAATTTGAAGTTAGAACGTATATATTTATATTAATTATAAAACGAGCCTGAAATGGTGCAGTAGTTTGAAATTCGATTTTAAACTTTGAATGAATGTACCTAATTCAATATAAATCAGATTTCAGTAAAACAAAAAACGTTAGAATCAATTTAACTATATCTTTCTAACGTATGTAAGAAACTTATATTTCACTTTACAAATTGAAAGTTATATCCAGTTTAAAATTTAGAATAGTCGCTATGGAATATATATATATGTTTTATATATAACCCTGAAAAATAGCCATTTTGCAAACAACCCCCGTTTTCGATGAAACCACTTTTGTTGGATTCAGAATGTCAAATTATTGTCAGGTTCAAAATTTTATAATTTTTAGAATTAATATGTGAGCATGCTTAATTTAAATGCCTGTTCTGTCTTAATTGTAAATTTAATCGTCCAGAAAAAAGTTATTTTTCAAACAGTCTTCAAATTCGACGAAATTAGTTTTGTTAGGACCGTATCGTCAAAGAATAGTTAGAATTAATTTTTCTGTAATTTTTGGAGTTAGTTCGTGGCCCCGGTAAATTAAAATGTACATTCAAATTCAATATTGACCGTTATATTAATTTATATTTTAATTTAGATAAAAATTGATCGAAACAGTCGAATTGGCTTACGAAACATATCCCATTGTGTCCGAAATTGGGGTATTTAGATAGGAATGACAGTAGTTGGGTTTGATTTGGAGTTCGCGACATTAAACAAGATATTTTCGAATTAAATAATAATAAATAGTTTCATATAAAAGGAGTCAAACCCTTGGTCAAACCCTAATTCTCATTCCCAGAAAAAAACACGCCGTCACCCCCCTTTTTCTTCAATGGCCCTCGTTCTCCCAAAAGTAACACCATCGATCTCCATCCTCACGAGTTATTCCGATCTGCTTCCTGAAAGAAAATGTCGGCCTAAGTGAGTTCTTTGGTTTGAATGGAGGAGATGGGTTATTGTGGGTCGAGATGGTCGGATTTTCATTTCGAAGTACCAGCGTTTGTGGTGGTTTCTGGCGGTCAAAGGGAGGCCGAGTTCATCGTGGTTGGGGAAGGTAGGCGGCGGGGTGAAGCTCGAGGGTGTGGGAGGTTCGGATCGACGGCGAGTTGCTCCGGTGAGCGTGTTTGAACGGAATTAGGGGGCAAGGTTTTTTCCCTATTGAAGAAGAAGGGGGCGGCCTAATTATTGGTGATTAAGGATGATAATTAATTAATTAAGTTTATTAATTACTTTTTGTGAATTAATTAATGTAATAAAAGTTTAAATGGTCATTTCTTATTCAAACAACAAAAGAATTCAACATTCCTGGAACCGTGGAAACAAACTCTACAACATGGAACATAGCAGAACGGAAATGGAAGTTGTTGCGGTTTTTGATAAAATTAAATGTCCGGTTTAATTTTATCAAAACAACCCTCAAATAAAGAATGATGGAGTGGAAACCAAAGTGAGAATTCTCTCACTAAAATATTTGTACAGTTATTTATTTTATAACTGAATGTAGAAATCGCTAATGTTGATTTTTATCTGTTTTAATTATCATAAACTGTTATATGGTACCTGTTAGCTCACTTCACTGTTGTTTGAAAACCCATAGATGATCTGATTGACTGTATTTTTTTTTGTGATTGTTAACATATTAAAAATAATATTAATATTAATGTGGAAGTTGAAATTAAATCATAAATATCTATCTATAATTTAAACAGTGAAAATTGGCTAATTAAAAAAATAATTCAAACCGAATTAGAATTGGTTAAATTTATTAACCAATGATTTATTGGAATCGATTTTTGTTGTTTTAAAATCCCACACAGGTCTGGATATGATAATTAATTCACATCTCTCTTGAATTTGACTGTATGTCAACCAATTGATTGACTGACTGTTATAAGCGTTATTTAATTATTTAATGCTTATACAGTTGTAAATTGCACTTTGGATGTGAATTGAATGTTTAATGATTGTTCATCACTATTTTTGAATACATGCGATGTATGATATCGATATAACTGAAATTATATGGTAATTGATTGAGTCACATTCCAATTTAGAATATGAACAAATATTTTAAAATAATATTCATTAAAGAATCAAAATATGATTTTGATATCCGATTTTGGACGGACACGAGAATATATAAAAATATGAAGTTGGGTTAAGTATAGAAACACTATTTTAACTCGAACAGAATTTTCTATCGATTTTATTTATTTTATAATAAATATCGAAAAGAATTGATTTGAAAATCTGATATTTTGAAAATATTATCATTTTAATATTATAATGATACAGAATATTCAATTTTGATTTAAAAATTGAAAATAAAGTTAAAATTGTTTTAAAACGAATTTATAAATGATTTATAAAATATGTTTTAAATAGAAATCAACGATATTTATATTATGTATTTAATGGCTTGAATAGAACGCGACGCGCGATGACAGTTCGCGAATTTCAACCATTAACTTCAAATTGATGTAACGGGAGATCCGACCGTCGGATTCTCCTAAAACCGGAACCGTTGGATTCGTATCGAAAAGTCTTTCCAATGAATATAAGAGTTTTAAATTTGAGTAGTTAGATTTTAATATATGTCCAAATCAATTTCAGAAAAGGTCGCTATGAATGCAGTTCGGTGGCCATTATTGGAAACCGACTGTCAAGGCCTTAATGAAATTATTAAAAATATGGAAAATTATGTAAAATCATATTAATTGATTTGAAAAGATTTTGGATGAAAAATTCCAAGTTTGAAAAGATAAAAATATATTATTATAGAAATCGAAATGCACTAGTTGATAACTATAAAAATAATCCAATTATTTTTAGAAATAATAAATTGGATTGAAAAGTGGGTTTTAAAATAACCAGAGTTTCCAATTCATTAATTGAAATGGATTTAGAATGGAAATTATCTTCAGATATTTCAATATTGAATTCTGTGATTATACGGATATGGTTGAGGAATTTGGAAGATATATATATCGTTATTACAAATACGATATTCGTTGGTTTCAGAATTTGATATTGAATATAAGCCAATATAATTTCTATTTAGAGCTTTGTATTTAATATCACATGGGATTTTGAGTTTGTCGTGAATGATGTCTTTCATTACACCAAAACAGTGGATTCCCAACAAGTATACAAATAATTTCTGTAACACTTTTATGTGTCACTAACGGCGTGTGAGGAATTTCCTGTAACACTTATAAGTGTTACGAACAGAGTAACTGCTAACACTTATAAGTGTTACAAGCATATTCATTGCTAACACTTATAAGTCTTACAAACATATTCATTGCTAACACTTATAAATGTTGGAACCATAAGATATGGTAACACTTATAAGAGTTACAAACATATTCATTGCTAACACTTATAAATGTTGGAACCAGAAGATATGGTAACACTTACAAATGTCAGTATCATAATGCTACTAACACTTATATGTGTTACTAAGCAAAACTATATTTTTGCCTATTCTATTCACAATGTGCATTAAAATTCTCAAAACAAATGAATATAACATATATTTATGTTTTCCAGACCGCATATATAATTCATCATACAAATCCAGCGCAAATTTAAAATGCCTCACAGAAAACCAATAGTTTATCATAAACAATTACTAAATATAACTCAAATACCATAATGTCATGTATCCATGTATTGCAAAAACATAAGTTACAAAAAAATCAATTTAAAATACACTTAAGGTATTTAAGGTCAACATAGCCATCTGAATTGTCCAATCCAAACTATAGTGGTTTTGCATATTTTTCAAAGTCTTGTACGAGAATTCAGAAGCGTCCATCTACAAGTTTCTGCATTAATATAAACACTCAATAAAAAACTACAAACTTCAAAATGCAAAACAAGATAAATAAGTGGAAAACACAAGTGCAGGATAGTCTTTACGAGTCATAATTTCACACAAAAATAATCTCTTCAATTTTAGCTTTTTGGTCATGCTTGCATGCTGCCCTTTCTACTCCATGTATAGACACAAACCATACGTAGCTCATTTGAAAAATCAGCCCAGTGTGGATTCAAGCATGGGATTACGCACGTGTTGAAGAGCGTGTGCACAAGCTTGAATATACACTTGGAGCAAGCTTAGAGTGCTTGTTGTTGCAAGCTTTGCACTTGCAATAGCGAATGCACAAGCTTGCTACAACAAGCACTGCAAGCCTCTGCACTTGTATTTCTCTAAAGGGTAAAAATTCAATATTAATTAGTTAAAAGGAAAAAATGCTTCATTCGTTTCCCATAACTTTAATCTTCTGTCTTAGCAGTTAATACATAATTTCAAGCAATGTAGTAGAGATATAATAAAATTCCTATAGCACATGATAAAATAAATTAATACAGTTTATACCCTCACATAACATATGTATTCATAAGTGTGGCATTAAATATCATTAAACAATGAAAGCAAATAAGCTACCTGAAAGAAAGGATTAAAATTGCTTTCCCGAAAATCATAAGTCAAATTAATGGAAGAATCAATGCGGATCGATTCTTAAATATAGATGAATGATTTGTAAACAAAACTGGGATGTATGAAAAGATTACAAGGAAGAAGATCTAAAATAAATTTTACCTTTGATCTCTCTTTTTCTGCTTCAGCATTATTGACAAACATGAAATCAGATCCCATTATATTGATAAACGGTTCTAGTCCATCATCCAACTGGTGAGCAAAGCAAACATATGTGATAATACTGCAATAGAAATGACTGAAACATATATCCTAAAGACATTTTTGCAAAAATCATTAAAAATTATCATAAAGGCTCTTTTTTGCAATCATTATACAAGTAGCAGAATTCACAAGGGGAAGCAGCAAGAAAATAAAATCTAGTTACTGCACTAGCTAACACAATCAAAAATAAGTTCAACCAAACAAAAAGATCTACTTTAACGTTGAACCGAAATATGGTCTTAAGAGAAAGCTTGCTTGCATGCATCATGGTACTGCACTGGCAAGCATAAGCTTTCTTGCATGCATTAAGCAGATGCTTGCTTGTTGAAGCAAGCTCAAGCTTGCAGCTTGTTTCAGCAAGCTTGCTTGCAACAAGTTGAAGCAAGCTAGTTTGCTTGCTTTGAAGCAAGCTTGCATAATTTCCCTTTTAAGCTTGGTTCTTTACATCATCTAGCCATGATACATAAATTAGTTTGGCCAAATTGAGCACACGTGCTTAGCTTGGGAAAACTGAGCGCTCAGTTTTGGCAAACTGAGATCGCGTGGCTCACTTGGCCAAACTGAGCACGCGAGCTCACTTTGTCAAAACTGAGCATGAGTGGGAATCGTTAAAAGTAAGTGAAATATGGTTTACGAACACAATATTTAAATGAGCATCAAATTATATACTAAAATTTAACATTAATTTAGATGACAATTAAACTGTGTATAGAGGGAGACAGATTTCTTAAAATTCTTGATGACCAAGGACGAATCTTGATAAATCAACTTGTTTTATTCTATCGAAATAATACAACTAAAACAATATGTTAGTACATACAAAATGTATCCATGAAAGAGATAAAAATAAGTGTACTACCTTTTCTGATAATTACAAATTATTTGATTTAGCTATAAAATAAATTCTTTAAAATGCTTGATGACTAAGGACGGATCTTAATAAATCAACTTGTTTTATTATGTCAGATACTACAAAAATTGAAATAATACAACTGAAACAATGGGTCAGTACATACAAAATGTATCCATGAAAGAGATAGAAATAAGTGTACTACCTTTTCCGATAATTACTGATTACCTAATTTAGCTATAAAATAAATTCCTTGTTAGACTAGGAAAAACCTCTTGTAGGATGCTTATACAATGACCAGTATAGAAAACCATACGGCTATAGACTTCACGTAAATTTTGCAAGATTTTAGTTATCAAGACATTTCTCAATCATTCTCATTTGGAAGTATCAAAAAATCAAACATCAAAAATGGAAAATCATCGAACATCAAAAAACAACTCAGGTTTTTTTAGACCCGCGGGTTTTGTAGCCAAAAGAGCATTGACAAAAGTTCCAATATTCTCTTGTAAAATTTCTTCAGAAAAATTTGCTTCTAAACGTGCAACTCAAAAGAATCAGATTCGGTTATCTACCGAAGTTATACTAAAATCAATAAATAGAATGAAATATTTCTATACAAAATAGAAGGTTTTAGGATTATTGAAAAGTAGTTTTATTTTCATATATTTTTTAAGTGTATCCCAAAATCAGCAACTTGGCACTCATATACCTTACGCTCGACCAATATAATATTACCGCATCAAACATAATCACATCCATGGGTATTTTTATGGAAAATTTGTATCTTACATGTACAAACATTGAAAACATACCTGCCAAGGACCCACATGGACATTAGCAGTTTTATCGTTTTTAAAATCAATACAACCACATTTTGCTGCTTTAACAGCTGGCACAACATCGCTTGTCACTGATCCTAGCTACAAATAAGAAATACGATATAAAGTCAACTGATGCGTGACATTTAGTCAAAAATAAACAGAAACTTACTTTTGGGTTTGTCATTAAACCACGAGGACCAAGAATCCTTGTTATGTGCTAAATGAAAATTTTAACAATTAGACATGGGTTAATGATAGATATCAGACAATCTTTCACAGAATTCTAAGTTCATATGAACCTTTGAAAGGCGAGGCATAAAAGCAGGAGTCGCTATGCACTTGTCAAAATTAAGTTTGCCCCCTCCTGCATCCATCATTTACAAAGTAGATATCAAAACACTACAACAAAAAGACCCTACTACAACTGTAATTTTACAACTGTCACAAAATGTCAGTTGCGATAGAGGTTTTTTACAACTGTTTTATTCAATCGCTTGTAATAGATTAGTTTTCAACAACTCTTTTATTTTGCAAGTTGTAATAGATTCCTATTGCAACTGTTCTTTTTGGTCAGTTGTAATATATACTTATTTTTTACAATTCTTCTTTTATGCCAGTTGTAATACAAGTCTATTACGACTCTTTTTGTCAGTTGTAAAAGACATATGTTTTTAACAACTGTTCGATTTTGCCTGTTGTAATAAATGTTTATTACAAGTAACTCTATCAGTTGTAAAAGATACTTGTTTTTAACAACAATTCATTTTTGCCACTATGTCTATTACAACTTTTTTGTTCAGTTGCAAAAGATGTTTTGTTTTAACCATTCCTCTTTTTTGTTGGTTATAATATTTGACTATTGAACTTTTCTCTTTTATCAGCCAAATAATAATAATTTAAGAATAATACTAAATAATTATAAATTAAATAGTCAGTTAAAATATATTATTAACAACTATTATCAATAACTAAAATAATTGTTATACAGTAATTATTAGATAATTCATAAATATGAATTACTTTTAATAATTAATACTAGTAATTAAGAATATTGTTTAATATATAATATTTTAACAATCCATTATTAATAACTAAGAATTATAATTAAAGGTTTTTAAGAAATAATAAATATTTAATAATTACTTATTAACATTACTAATGTTTAAGAATGACTAATATTTAATAATAACCTTACAAACGAATAATTACTATTAATTATTAATCATTAATAAATAGTAATTAACTCCTAATTGTTGCTCTTAAATGTTTTACAATTGATAATTGGTAATATATGCATAATAATTAATTTTCAATTATGAATATTAAATTATAATTAGGATGTAATAAGTAATAATTAATAAAAAAAATTAGTAAGTCAAAACTAATTGTAAATATGTAACAAATAGTGATTAATTTTTGCTAATTTATCTGAATTTCTTATTTATTGTTCAAATTTCAGAAAACTAATAGATGTTTAAAAAAAAATTGAAAAAATTAAAGGAGTTATTTATTAGTTAGTACTTCTATTATCTATATACATTTTGAGGTTTTCTTTAGTAATAATTTTTACTTAAGAGTAATTTTATTAGTTATATACAAATATTACTTCATTTTACGCAGCAGAATTTTGTCTTTAGTTAATACTTATCCCTCTGAATTGAAACTTTTTCCAATCCTGGCGCCAACTCAAAATTTCCCTCCAAATCAACAGTTTTGCCGCTTCGTTTTCTGCGAATTCTGGCCATATTTCATCTCATTCCACTTTAGCTATCCACCGTTGATTTTTATTCTCTTTTATCCATCCGCTGCTAGTAGCTTCTCGATTAAAGACAAACAATTATTACATCTTTCGTTCTCTTTCTTATTTTCAGATCGGAAAATCAAATTTTACCATAAAACAAATCTTCTTCCAATTGAAAAAAAAGACCATTCTCAAAATAATCCAATCGGCTTTGTTCGTCATGTTTCGATCTATGTGCGCGATTCACCTTGTCCTGAATGAATTATCAAAGCCAATGATTGCGATACAACAAGAAATGGTGGAAAATAAAGTGTCGATCCCATACAGCAAGAAGGTAAATATGTTTATTTAGGATTAAATTCATTTTACGATTTTATCAGCGGTATGTCTCTGTTTTTGATTTCGCTTATTTTAGGAACCCCGAATCAGCGAGGTTATTTTCGCTGGAAAGCAACTTGAAGATGGCATGACTTTAACAAATTACAACATTTAGAAAGAATCCGCTCTTCATTTGGTGTTGAGATTAAGGGGAGGTGCGAAGAAGAGGAAGAAGAAGACATACACGAAGCTAAAGAAGATAAAGCACAAGCATAAGAAGGTTAAGCTCGCTATTCTTCAATTCTACAAGGTTGATGACACTGGAAAGGTCACTCAATTGAGGAAGGAGTGCCTTGATGCTGAATGCGGAGCTGGAACTTTCATGGCAAGTCATTTTGGTCGTCACTATTGTGGTAAGTGTGGATTGACATATGTTTATCAAAAGCAAGATGCCTGAGAATTCCAAAATGTTGACTTTATGGATTTCGAGTTTTTTTTTTTGAACCAGTGGATGTTATATTTGAGTTTGTTATTTTGATTTCTTAGATCTTTGCTCGTTATTTTATGCTATGGTTCCTATGTGTTTTTGAGGCTTGAAATTATGAATTTCATGAACTGTTCGATCAGGCCACAAAAAAACGGTGAAGTTTTTATAATCGTAATAGGAAGAAACAGTTTTCCTTGCTGGAGAAAAGTGACTAATGACATGTATCTGAAGTTGGCGCAAGGGAAAGTTGGAAATGGCATGAACCCATAATCTGTTGCTCTACAAAATCATATTGAATTTGTTGAACAAATTTAGAAAGGTATGAAATCTTATGGCTCTTGTTTCTATTATGAGAGGATTGGTGCGAGTGTTATGTTGATGATGCGTTTCCTGCTGCTAACTAATCTGTGATGGACAGGAGGAAAGTGAAGTTGAGATGTAGACCGTAACCTTGATGGGGAGAAGCTTTGTTTAGAGCTTAATTTTCGTATTTTATGTCTTTGAGTTATAGTTTTGAGTTGTAATTTTGTAGTCAGGAATGTTGTTTGGATTTATTTCTTGTAGTTGAAACAAATAATTTATAGCACACAATCGTTTGTGATGTATTTTTCTTATATTGTAATGCTTGATTTATTTATATTGTACTGTTAATCTTATTACATTTTATGCTTATCTATTTTGTCAAGTGTATTTAGAATTCCTTTTTTTTTTTTTGCACATTTTGTACTATGGTCAAAAATAGCTGTAGAATTTAGCATAACACACAAAACAATTACAAAGAAGATTTTGACAACTGGCAGAAGTACTTGTAAAAAAATCATTTTATAACTGCCAAAGTCGGTTGTAAATAGAACTTTTACAATTATCAAAAACTGTTGTAAAAAAGTTTGACTTTATTGTAACTCTGGATATAAGGACTGGCGGGTGACAGTTGTAATAGATCTATTACAACTGTTTTTGACAGTTGTGAAATGGTGATTTTGTTGTAGTGAAATGAAAGGACGTGGATGAAAAGCAAACTGCTTGTAGCGAGTAAATCAAAACCTTTGGTTAGCAAGGCATATTGTACAAGAATATACTTTTTCACTAACTATTAAACCTAGTCCATCAACCACTTTGCAAAAAAATAAAAATAAAAATCAGAGTTCGCTATACAAATATGTTTCCATCATATTGCTCTTTAAAAGTTTCTCCTGGTATAAAAAACAACTAGCATATATATATATATTTATTGGGATTTAATCGTGCTAGGTTAGGTCAATTTGCATCTAAGTACGCTTTATTTGCACCAGTTTATATTTTAACACATGCAAGTTTACTAGTCTCCAGAATATATAACCAAAGTCCCATTATCATCAGGGTTGATTCAAACGTCCTTACATTTACAAATTATTAAAGTTGCCACCAATATGCATGAGTGCTGTATCTTTTAAGCGATCATCTCTCATCTGTCTTAATACGCTAATTTATGTCACAATTATCCGGCATTATTCAGCATGAAACAATGTAGTGAAAGGAAACATTTGTAGCAATCCAAGAAACTTCTTTCAATTATATGAGCAAGGAAATGATTTTATAATTTAATGCTGTCAAAAAAGGGTTATTCGGTGCATGGACACTCACTAGCAAGAAAAAGTGAAGAGAGGAGAAGCAAATCAGGAAGTTGAAACTTGAAGGGAGAACAAGCGAGGTCTAGTACAAAAGGACGCATCGAGAAAATTTCAAGAAGATGGTAGATATGATTACTCTTTTTATCAACTTGAAAGTATCATGCATACCATCTAACATTCCAGATTGAATGGACCTACAGGATTAGGGAAATATGCATCACTATACAAAGATGAAACATCGGTTTCTACAGCATAATAGATGTGTAAAATATGTCATTAAATAAATATTGAGTCTTCATACTCTACTCTAAGAATTGTTCTCAACAAGTACCATTTTTTATTTCTTCAATTAGTTCATCACCCCCAACTACATCAGCACCCGCTTCTCTAGCATCATCAGCTGCAGCTCCTTCTGCTAATACAGCTACCCTAACCGTCTACAAAAAATAAAATGAATAAGACTGTCCGATATTGGCCATTGCTGTCCTTGGCCATGTCCAGTGCAACTGGAATATGTAAGTTAAAGATGCACCAGTATACATAACAAATCAGAAAGTACATTAAATTGCTAATTGTAAGCTATATAAATGGACACCATGCTAGCGAGTAAAAATGGCGGCCACTGGATGAGATCTAGATCTTGATCGGCCCAATAAGGAATAAGCAACAAATCCATTTCCCTAAAACATATGGGTCAGTACTATCCATCAATGATCAAAACTCAAATAAATAAATAAAGTGTGATCTTTCTACTCATTGCTTATCAGATCTTCTTCTCGAAAGCTGCTAATTACTTTATTCCAAAGGAGGGAATTTTATTGCTTCCTTCTCCTTACTGCCTGGTATCTGAACCAGCTAATAGTGTTACAAACAAAATTTATCCTTTTGAACTTTAAATTATCAACTGAAAACTATTCAACCTTAGCAATTTTAGTGCGTAAAGCAGCACACAAGCCCTTTTTCTTAGAATTAGATTTATTAACAGGGATCAGTCGATCATTGAACACACCAAGCAATGATTGAAACCGTGACCTTAACATTCTTAAGGTTCGAATCTGTTAAGAAGATAAAAATTGACATAATCAAAGGTACGAACAGCTTAAGGAAGTTGAAATCCTAGAAGTGAAATCGAATTTTTTACCTCTTATCGTGATTCCTAGAATTCCCAATCACTAGAAGCCCCAATTCGAAGTCCATTCTTTTAATCCAAGATTTCAATTCTTCGATTTCTGCCGTGTCTCTGATGTTAATGATCCAATCGCTGATTTCAATCTTCCAAGTCCATTTTGTTTATTTGCGTATGTTGCGGCCTGGAAAGATTAAGTGTTGAGGACAAAGCGTTGAGCATTCGATTAGGGTTATGTTTGACAACTTACCCTTTTGCCCTTAGAAAAGAAGAGTTGACCAAGCATAACAACACATAAAAGTGTTGGCATATTTTTGGTGACACATTTTTGCTACCATAACACATATAAGTGTCACTAATCTACAACACATATAAGTGTTGGCAGTTGAAACAAATAAGAGTTGCCAATTGGCCATTATGGTGTAGTGTTTATTAATACTATTCTTAAACCCCATTGAGAAAAGAATAAATCTTTTAATTAAGATAAATGAAGTTTTCCAATTTATAATTATAAATTGGAATTTAATGGAAGATGTTTTTGGGTTCATTGTGAACAATGTTTTAAATAACATTTGCTCTTAAAACCCAATAAACAGTGAAGATATGATTTGAAATTTATAAATCTTTTTATTAAGATTTAATGGAAAATTTCAAAGTAAACATCGCTATGCCAACACAAACCATTTTGCTCATTAACTAAATTCACGTAACCTACTTTTACTATCAAACCTTAGTCATTCCTTAGTTAAAAGGAAATCAATCAAGTTGGGGTATAATTACCTCTCAGACCTTAACTGAACAATGTTTTAACTTCGGAATAGACAAAGTTTATCTTTTACATCTTTAACAAACTTCCTTAATTAACTCTAGGATTCTATTTACGTAACCACCTCTTTTATAAAAACATTGGTTATAACGATAACGTTATAATCCTTACTTTTGAAATATCTAACTTCAAATATAACTTTTACTCTTTAATTTGAATAAATAAATAAACACCTAATTTATAAATAAATAAATCTTGATTTAGACACCGGAAGTATAACTACTTTCCCGAATTCGATATAATCGAATTCGACGATTTACTCTCTTCGAATAATTAATATTCGATTAACTCACTTCGAATAACTAATATTCGATTAACGCACTTCGAATAGCTTATATTCGATTACTCTCTTCGAGTAACTAATATTCGATAACTCTTCTCTTCGAATAACTTATATTCGGTTTAAGTCCATTCGAATAACTTATACTCGATTTAACTCCTTTTGTATAAACTATATTTGATAACCCCTTCGAATAACTAATATTTGATAACCCCTTTTGAATAACTAATTCGATAACTCCTTTCGAATAACTAATATTCAATAACCCCTTTCGAATAACTAATATTCGATTAACTCATTTCGAATAACTAATTCGAGTACTCCTTTCGAATAACTAATATTTGATAACCCCTTTTGAGTAACTAATATTCGATAACCCCTTTCGAATAACTAATATTCGATTAACTCATTTCGAATAACTAATTCAATTACTCCTTTTGAATAACTAATATTCGATAACCCCTTTTGAATAACTAATATTCGATAACCCCTTTTGAATAACTAATTTGATAACTCCTTTCGAATAACTAATATTCGATAACCCCTTTCGAATAACTAATATTCGATTAACTCATTTCGAATAACTAATTCGATTACTCCTTTCGAATAACTAATATTCGATTAACTCATTTCGAATAACTCTATTTGATAAATTCTTATCTTCGATTAATCAATACTCGACGAATTCTAACTCGATTAACTAACACTCGACAAACTCTAACTCAATTAACTCTAATTCGATTAACTCATTTCGATTAACTTCTTTTGATTAACTCCTTCATTCTATTCGAATAACTATATTCGATTAACTCTTTTACTTCTATTCAAATAAACTATGTCTGTTTTAACTTTATTTCGAATAGCTAATATTCGATTTAACTCCATTCGCTTGACTCTAGATCGCAGCGATCACAATGATTACACCTAATTCCCTCTGGAAACATTCGACCGCCATAGGCTATCTGCAGCCCTGCGAATTACGCTAGCAGTCGTACGAAATGGCAACTCATCCTGAATAACTATGTTTGACTAACTCTATCTCAAATAACTATATCCGATAAACTCTAATTGAATAACTAATATTAAATTAAATCCTAATTCGATTAACTATGTTCAATTAACTCTATTTGGTTAACTCTAGCTGATTAACTCTATCTGGTTAACTCTAACTGATTAACTCTAACTGGTTAACTCTAATTGATTAACTCTAACTAATTAACTCTATCCAATTTACTCTTCGTCAATATTCAGTTTCAAATATCGATGTTGAAATCGATTCTTACTTCTCCATATAAGTCCTGACTTATATATTCTATTTATCCAATGATAAATATTTTATTTAATTTATAAAATATTATTCATAAATTTATCTTCTCCACTTATCTGTTAAATAAGATTTCTATTTAAAATCTACTTTAAATTCATATTCTGTTATACCTGTGTGCGAAGCACGGGTCTAAACCTTCCTAGTGTAAAATTCTCTTTTTATATAATTCTATTCATTTTTCAAGTGTTTCCTTTTATAATCTATTTATTTTCGAAATAAATGTTTCCTTTATAATTCTATTTATTTTCTAAATAAAAATTTCTTTTCCTATTTGTTTCACAGATATTTTCCTTTATATTTGTTTCACAAATATTTTCCTTTTATAATTATCCTTTGATTTTATAATTATTTTCTTTTATAAAATCCTTTTCCTTTTATATATAAAATCCATTGATTTTATATAAATAATTCATTTTAAAAATACACTTTGAAAATTCCATTTTCTATATCCCAGTATTTCTTATGGTATAACGACCCGGCTTTTCAGCTCCCGTTATGCCAAACACACCCATTTGTGTGAAATGGACAAACTCAATATATTATATAAAATAATATATTTACTTCACGATAATTTCACATATAACAATGTTATATTGTCAATGGGGTCCACAGTCAGGTTTAACACACAATCAATTCATATTACAACATATGAATATAAACTCGATAACAATAATATTGAGGAATCCTGTTGGATTCCTCCAACCTGTCCCCCTGCATCACAGTTCATATATCAGCACATATACATGTAATACAGTACAATAACAGTCAATATTATCCTACAGTACAACAATATTGCGATAGGTGTGAGTTAAACTCACCATTCATCTCCAACAGTTGATTACGCTATTTTATCTAACTTCAAACAGTTGTTTGAAATTAAATAAAAAACCAGACTTTCCAGAATAATTCCAATCCACTTCCAACTCGAAGTACTCGACGATACGAACCCAACGCCACTAACGGTTCGTCATTCCGACTTTGTATGAGCTAGATATGGGTTTTCTAGTTAATACAAGATTTGAACTTAATTAACTTTAATAAATTAAATATTAAAACCCTCACCCTCTCCCTCTCACGTGCGTTGCACATTCTCCTCCCCAAATTTAAATTACAGAACCGCTCCTCCTTATTCCCATTTGACCCGACGTTGACCTCCAACCACCGCTACTATGCGGGTCAACCGACCTTGCAACCACGGCCAAATGATTCAGCGCCTCGCCCCCTACCTAGTCGCCCCCTTTAAGTCACACTCGTGCCCCTCGTATGGAAACCGACCTGCTGCTTGTTCAGCGAACCCATTTCGTCACACTTCACCAGTGACAACCGGAAATCCTCCAACCACCCTCACCTGCTGCGCCTCCACCCGACAAACACTCCTCTATCACTTGCTTGGCCTAAAACGACCCCTAATCCGATAGGGCTCAACCCTAGAATCGCTTGGACATTTTGGAGCAATAAAGAAATGCGTCGCATCCCAAACAAAGAATACCAAGTCGAAGCTCCCATTCTCCTGAGTCTAAGGAATCCGACACCGTTTGATTTCATGAAGTTTTGAGGTCAATTTAATTTGGAGAAGGTTTGAAAAGCTTTAGAGGATGTCGGCCTCCTTATTTGTTTTGCAGCAGATAATGTTTTTGGGTCTTAAGGAAAGTAAGGGGTATTTATAGTTTTTAGTTGGAATTTGTTTTGTGGAGAAATGGTTTCCACGCCGCTGACAACACAAGGAGAAGTGGCGGTTGATAAAATGAGGGACATGACTTTTGTTTGATCCAGAGAATGAAGTCTAGGGTTAGGATATTTGTTTTACATTTTAGAGTACTCCATTATGCGGAACTCTGTTTGTTCATGGACTGATATGAAAATATCATTAAATCGAGTAATGTGCCGTGATCCCAAAAATATAAAAATATCGGTAGTTAAACTCATATTATGAAACCCTAAAATATTGATATAGAGTGCAAAATACTCCAAATAAAAAAGTTGCATATTTAATTAATTAAAAATTACAGTAAAATTCTAAAAATTGAATTATAACCACGTCCAGGAGGATTTGTTCAAACTCGAATCCGATATTTAATTATAATTAAATAATCGTTATGGTCTAAAACGATTCTATAGCGACTATTTTAAAATTTGATTTGGACATAAATCAAAATCTACACGACGAAATCCCGATTTTCTCTTCCACTAGAAAGATATACTTCACCAGCTTCGAACGTTTCTTGTTTCACGGAAATCCGATTTAAAACGGACCATGTACATTCAGTTGAAGTTCAAATCGCCAAATAGCGAACTGCCGCGCCATTTCGGGCTCGGTTATAATTATAATATAAATTATATGTTCAACTGTCGTTCAAATAATATATTCGTTATTCTAATTCAATTTTAAACTGAATTAAATATAACAGATGATCCAATTCACACCATATTGTGAATTCCACTATTTTTGACTATTTCTGAAATTAAATATATTATTATATTATTTATTTTAATTAAATATTCAATATTATTTAATTCTTGTCATTTTAAATAACCTAACCATTATTTAAATAATTAAATAAATTATTTATATACCGTAAAAATACGGGTCATTACACAGTTAAACTGTGTGAAAATGAGATCCAACGGCTGCTGTAGAATTTTACGGCATGTTCCTCCAATAATCGGACGCTGTCCCCCGAATTACGGGACTTTCACACTTTTCCGCATCCATATTTTTGGGTGTTGGAGCACTACTCAATGAAGAATAGGCCCGACTTAAATAAGAGGATCAATCTAAAAACTCATGTTACTGTTTTGAATTCAACTTTTTCGTAGACTATAAGATACATTTATGTTAACATGACCGATTTGAGTTTACACTTGTTGGTTAGAAGTTTTGTATGTTACTAAGTGAGGAGAGTTAAGGTAGGTTAAGCAAGTGGATCTAGGCTAATGAGTTTAATGGTTGATGTGGGAGTTATTGATATGCTCTTACCAAGTGAGGTTTTGAATGTTGCTTGAGTACTTTTTGATTCGTACGAAAATTTGTTTATTTTTTTGAATAGATTGTAATTTATGTCCCATCCTACCAAATTTTAGTTAGTATTTCTGTATATATTTGTTAGTATGGCGTTACCTTCTATCGGGGAGTTACAGTCGGTTAAGCAAGTGGATTGGGGTTAGCGATGAAGAATATTTTCCCATTATTAGGAACCGAAGGCTTGAATTCCTAGTCGACGGACTGTTCTTCATCTAAGGTTGCAGTTAATTTATATATGTTTAAATATAATAAGGACAGCTATACGTGGATATATTAAATAACAAGCCAACAAAAGAATTATGCAAGTTTGTGAATTTAAGTGAAGTTCATTAGTAGAAGTCTA
Source organism: Allium sativum (assembly GCA_030737875.1). NCBI lineage: Eukaryota > Viridiplantae > Streptophyta > Magnoliopsida > Asparagales > Amaryllidaceae > Allium > Allium sativum. Next base: position 45,967,080 of record CM060913.1, read on the forward strand.
TATTTATTTCAATCCTGGAAAGGTTGTAAGATTTTCTCCACCCACGCCTATAAAGATTTGATTTGTTTTATTGCGAAAATATTGTTAAATTAATTAGAAACAGTCAAAGTAATCCTATAAATTTCTGTATATTCAGGCGAAACTAATATATTTCCTAAAATTTCAAATTTGCGCGCTCATTAGTAACCGCTTACCATTTACGCGTCTCACACACAAAGATATTAATTAGATCCTTCACAATTTTCCGCTGTATATCATCACACAGCTTCTTCAAACCCTAAATCCACAAATTCGGGAAGAAAAAAAATATATATCAACAACACGGAAAGAAAAGAATGGGTAGCTGTTCAACAATGGAGACGATCTGCTCTTTACCAGGGAGGAAGAGGAAGAGAATCAACCCACCACAACGTCCTGCTGATCATAGTTCCATCCTCACTAGCAAAAGGGCCAAGAAGCACCTGATCAAAATCGAGGAAGAAGAAGAAGAAGAAGAAATTGAGGCAGCATCAAATAACTTGGAGAAGACGCCACAAATCATCACAGAAAAATTGCTGCGACAGAAGAAACTGATATTGCTTCTAGACTTGGATCACACGCTCTTACACGCAGTAGATTCCATGGACCTTTCTTCAAAGGAGTATCACGTATGGCGCAACCTCAACAAAACCCTTTTCAAATGGGAGGATTACATCGTCAAGCTCAGGCCTTACGTTCACACATTCCTGCTGGAAGCGTACCAAATGTTCGACATGTATTTATGCACCAGGGGATCGCGCGCATATGCTCACAGAATGGCGCAAGCCCTTGATCCTCTAGGAGCTTATTTTAACTCCAAAATCATTACCAGGGAAGATTTTGAGGAAGAAAAGACAAAGGATCTGAATTTGGTGTTGGGAGAAGAGAGGATCGTGGTGATTTTGGATGATACTGCCGACGTATGGAGAAAACACATAAGAAATCTTGTTCCAATCAGCAAGTACAACTATTTCGCAGGAATTCAGGCTTTGCATAATGAGGTCCGGGCTGATTCATTGTGCGAGATGAAGAAGGACGAAGAAGAAGAGCATGGCACACTAGCCCTTACTCTTTTCGTCCTACAGAGGATCCACTCTCTATTTTTTGCTTTGGAGTTCGCAGACGTAAGGCACGTCATAAGGTTTGCTATAGATCGCTACTTCAAAAAATCAAGCAAATGATTTGATATTCCGTGAGCTGAAGACAGAGATAGATCATAGAGCAAACTCTGAAATTATATGCGCAGTTTTTGATTTTATTGGGTTCACTTAGTTTCTTTGTCCTATGATTCACTGTATATGTTGATGGGTTAAATTGTGGATAGATAATAATTTAGTGAAAATGCAGTTACTTACTTTGTTTTATCAGTTTAAAAATATGGAGTAGCTAGTTTGTTTGTGAGTTTAAATCATTGACCATTTCGTTGTCAGTCGAAGTTTACTTTGTAAAACAGCTAATATACGCGTAATTCTTGAAATTAAATTTGCGATTGAGGATAATTAATAAGCGGTTACATTAGATTAGATATTTTTAATTTTTTTGATGCTTTTGAGGTTAATTAATCTTTTATTTAAATTAGCAATCCACGAGAAGTTGGGATGCATTAGTTGAAGAATGAAAAGGGAATAGAACTGCAGTGGCCTTCTTAGAAAAAAAATGTTTTATATTCTAAACGGTTTACAAGGCACTGCATGCTTAGTTTATCAACATTTTTGAATGTAATTTGCCTGTGATTTTAAATGATTTAGCATTTCGTTGTCAGTCAAAGTTGTTCTTACTGTAAATTAATAAAACAACTAATATACTGGTAATTTTTGAAATTAAACTCAGTATAGAAGATAATTAATGAGCTGTTACATTAGATTAGAATTTTTTCAATTTTTGACGTAATTCACAAGTTACTTGCTGGATATCCTTTAAATTTGTTGTCAGCGAGAAGTTCGAATATCTTACTTAATGAATAAAAAAAATATAAACGGATATATTACTGGTTATCCTTTTAATCAAACTTTTTATGTATGGTTCTGTATTTATTATGTTCTTTTGAAACCGTCTAAACAGTTTATCAAGCTTATGATATGAAAAAATTGGAAGCCATCTTATAATCAATTGCTTCACCCTTTGGTATTAATGTACTACACTGTGAAACAATCGCTGCTAATAAAAACGGTTTTGCAGGATATCATGACTGCCACATTATATATTATATCAGTGTCCATTTAAGGTGCAAAAATGAACGTTGTCCCAACCGTTAAAATCTGGCTGTTGGGAACCGAGAAGCTGACGCGTCATCTTTCAACCTTCAGATTTTGGTTTTTCCTCCCAATCTGATTTTAAATATAAATTAATTGAACTAAAAACAAAAATTGAATGGTTCGCGTAAACCCGCAAACACATTCTCCACTTAACTAAATGGTTAACTTAAACGGTCCGGATAAAATAACTATTATTTAATTTTTGGATTTGAAAAATTATATGAAGAATGAAACACAACTCATCTCTTCATCATTTTTGCTCCGTTGTTACCCCATTGTTCTTCCAGTCTCTCTGTGTCCTCCGTCAACTCTTCTTATTTATTGTAATAATGTTGGAAATTCAAAATACAATGTAAACCACTCACCACCTACTTTCACTAATTAGTTACTTAAACAAACGTGAAACGGAATTATGCAAAAAAAAACAATGGAATTATGTCACCGTAATTCGTTCATGCAATTATGTCAGCGTAATTATGTAGAAAAGCAGCTAAATTAATAGTTAAAACTAAAGTGGATTATAAAAAATTGAACCAAAATTCCTGAAATTGCAAATGACTGGGACAAAAAAGAACAACGGAATCTGGGTTAAATGCTTTGACTTGGACATAAGGGAAAACTCGTTCTGTGTTATACGGCGTGGTCTTATGAGATATCTTTGTAAATCAAGTTGTTATAAAATCATTTACTCATACCAGCCCCATGGCTGACCTAGTGTTTATTTTTCTATGTTTTCCCTAAACTCTTGGGTGCCTAATTTGTACGGGCAGTCAAGTAGTTTTGGATATTACAGATTTTCTAGAGGAGCTTAGAGCAGGAGACTTCAACTATAGATATTTAAAGTTTAATCTCCGTTGTGTTGTGGATATGATGTACTCTGATAATGTATGTAAGTTCAAATACAGTTTGTATTTCAAAATTTATATTAGGTAATATATTTTATTCATTTCGCTGTGAGATCTTATCTTTTCTGATGTTATGTAGTTGTGTTCTTCGTTTTGTTCTATTCTAACTTTTCTATCATTCTATTTCTCATCCTCTAACTTCTTTCTATTAATGATTCGTATTTTCGTGCAATTTGGGTTGGATGTAAGTTGTATTCAATCAACTCAAATGGTACGGATTTGCGGGTCGTTACATGTTTTCTAATTTAATATATCAAATTGGAATTGAATGAAATTCGATTTGGTAATAATCGAGATGAGCCTCTATAAAGGAAGACCGTTACTATATGTGTAATTTAAAAGGCTTTGTCGTTATTCCATTTATATTATTAGTCTGATACGGAAATTTATATCAATTATGACTGATCGGATTTCCGTGATGGTTCCATTTTTATGGAAGATGATTTTGGGTTTATCGTGAACTGTATTTTAAATGACACTGATTCTTTAACCCAGTTAAAGGAATGATTAATTTCCAGAAAGTTGAATAATCATTAAGTAATGGTTTTTGGGATTAAAACTAAGAAGAGTTTTAATAAATCTTTAATTAGATTGGAATGAATGAATGGTAATTAAGTTTACCAAAATACGAGATGTGGTACGTATAAACCAAATATTCTTGGTTTATGGTATTGAATGTGATTGATTGATTGTTTGGACTGTGTTCAACCAGTTTATGAGCAAGATATGCTTTTACATTTAGCATTGGGTTGGGTAAAAATATTTGTATGTTAACATCTTGTGAAATACTTCATGATTTGACAATGAGATGTTTAGCGATGTTGTTGTGTTCATTCCAAATTTAATGAATGATTTTGAAATGATATTTTTCTTAAGTGAAAAGAAATGTATTCCCGATTTCGGACAGGGAATGTTTTATAAAACAGAAAGGATTTCGAGGCCTAAACCCGATGTTGTCGAAATGATTTCGAAATGTATTATGTGTTTCACTACACCAAAACAGTGGATTCCCAACAAGTATAAGTGTTATGAATAATTTCTGTAACACTTTTATGTGTCAAAGACTACCCTCTTTCTCGATATCCCAATTCTAGCGTTCGTTAGCAGAAGTAGAGATAGGGGGAGTATAGGATTTATTACAACATTTATGTGAAAATGACAGAAGCCGCTATAAAGGGAAGAAGCACATCCTGCACCTTCACCTGCGAAGCGCTACGCTCCTTCAACGGCCTGTGAGGAATTTCCTGTAACACTTATAAGTGTTACAAGCAGAGTAACTGCTAACACTTATAAGTGTTACAAACAGAGTAACTGCTAACACTTATAATTGTTACAAGCAAATTAACTGCTAACACTTATAAGTGTTACAAACATATTTATCGCTAACACTTATAAATGTTGGAACTATAATATATGGTAACACTTATAATGTTGGAACTATAATATATGGTAACACTTATAAATGTTGGAACTATAATATATGGTATCACTTATAAGGAGACTTCAACTCTAGATATTTAATGTTTAATCTCCATTGTCTTGTGTTGTGGATATGATGTACTCTGATAATGTATGTAAGTTCAAATACAGTTTGTATTTCAAAAGTTATATTCGATAATATATTATTCATTCCGCTGTGAGATCATATCTGTTCTGATGTTATGTGGTTGTATTCTTCGTTTTCCTCTATTCTAACTTTTCTATCTTTCTATTTCTCATCCTCTAACTTCTTTCTATTAATGATTCATATTTTCGTGCAATTTGGGTTGGATGTGAGTTGTATTCGGTCAGCTCAAATGGTACGGATTTGCGGGTCGTTACATGTTTTCTAATTTAATACATTAAATTGGAATTGAATGGAATTCTATTTGGTAATAATCAAGATGAGCCTCTATAAAGGAAGCCCGTTACTATATGTGGAATTTAAAAGGCTTTGCCGTTATTTCATTTATATTATTAGTCTGATACGGAAATTTATATCGACTATGATTGATCGGATTTCCGTGATGGTTCCGTTTTTATGGAAGATGATTTTGGGTTTATCGTGAACTGTGTTTTAAATGACATTGATTTTTTAACCCAGTTAAAGGAATGAGCAATTTCCAGAAAGTTGAAAAATCATTAAGTAATGGTTTTTGGGATTAAAACTAAGAAGAGTTTTAATAAATCTTTAATTAGATTGGAATGAATGGTAATTAAATTTACCAAAATACGAGTTGTGGTATAAACCAAATATTCTTGGTTTATGGTATTGAATGTGATTGATTGATTGTTTAGACTGTGCTCAACTAGTTTATGAGCAAGATATGCTTTTACATTTAGCATTGGTTGGGTAAAATTATTTGTATGCTAACATCTTGTGAAACACTTCACGATTTGACTATGAGATGTTTAGCGATGTTGTTGAGTTTATTTCAAATTTAATGAATAATTTTGAAATGATATTTTTCTTAAGTGAAAAGAAATGTATTCCCGATTTCGGACAGGGAATGTTTTATAAAACAGAAAGGATTTCGAGGCCTAATCCCGATGTTGTCGAAATGATTTCGAAATGCATTATGTGTTTGACATTGTGATTCATCGCATAACTGATTAGTTGCTATTGATGATGTATCTGTTTGGTGGTGGAGAATTTATTCTCTTGCTTTACACACTTCTTTGAGATGGGTACGAGCTCAAAGGTTATATGATTAATAGTGACTGATCATATGTGTGAATTGCTAATGTAAAGTACTATATTTTGGAAAGTACATGTGATTATTATGTTGTGAAATGATTTTACTTACTTGGGGGTATAAAAATGATTTAGCATGTGGCTAAAGTTTCTGGTAACCCGGACAACTAAAAGTATGGGTGAGATGGCGGTGTAGTCCCCGAGGGCGTGGGATTGTGCATCGTTAGTGTAGCCTGCTCCATCGTGGGAGGTGCATATATATATATATATACACACACACACACACATACATACATACATATTGAGTTAGTGAGGTGCGTACCTTTTGCCTTGTCAAAGGAGAGCCCGATATTTGGTTGCATACTTGTTTTTATGCATTGATGTTTTGGAATTCATATTTCTAAAGATTTTGGTTTGAGATCCCAAAGTCAAATCTACTTTGATATAAAGCTATATATGTATTTCAAATTATTTGAAATAAGAATCGGGAAATAAAGTCCAAAGGAATAATTTCTGCAAAGTGAATTGGATTTGGAAAACCCGTTCCGTGACATGCGGCGTGGTCCCAAAGTTTTAATAACTGTTTTTAATTCTCACACCAGCCCCATGACTGACTCAGAATTTATTATTTCTACATAAACTCTGGGTGCCTATATTTTCCACACGGACAGCCAGTAGTTTAGTTTTGCAAATATTTATTTAACTGGATCCTGATTTACAGCTGCAGCTATATTCGGAAAGCTTTGTATTCGTATATTTCATTCAGTTGTGTTAGTTCATATATTTCCGCTGTGCTTTGTATTTATACATTTTTATTTCCGCTGCTATGTAATTTAATCTCTGATATTATTTTTCGTTGTATAATATTTATTCGTACTCTGGTATTCTTATACTCTGATGTAAACTGTTGTAATAGTAATGGAATGTTCTACTGTTTGTGTTCTGATGCGTCATGTTCGTAAAGCAATCCAGTGTTTGCCGTCTCCTCGGAGACCGGGGGATTTCGGATCGTTAAAGGATGAAGGAATAATAATATGAGCAGCAGGCCAGGCTCTCTGGAACAAATATATTATGGGACTTATATACTTTTCCGCACCTATATTTTTGGGTGCTGGAGCACTACTCAATAACGAATAGACCTGACTTAAATAAGAGGCTCAAACCAAAAACTATTGTTACTGTTCTAAAATCATTACCAGGGAAGACTTTGAGGAAGAAAAGACAAAGGATCTGAATTTGGTGTTGGGAGAAGAGAGGATCGTGGTGATTTTGGATGATACTGCCGACGTATGGAGAAAACACATAAGAAATCTCGTTCCGATCAGCAAGTACAACTATTTCGCAGGAATTCAGGCTTTGCATACTGAGGTCCGGGCTGATTCGTTGTGCGAGATGAAGAAGGACGAAGAAGAAGAGCATGGAACACTAGCCCTTACTCTTTTCGTCCTATAGAGGATCCACTCTCTATTTTTTGCTTTCGAGTTCGCAGACGTAAGGCATGTCATAAAGTTTGCTATAGATCGCTACTTCAAAAAATCAAGCAAATGATTTGATATTCCGTGAGCTGAAGACAGAGATAGATCATAGAGCAAACTCTGAAATTATATGCGCAGTTTTTGATTTTATTGGGTTCACTTGGTTTCTTTGTCCTATGATTCACTGTATATGTTGATGGGTTAAATTGTGGATAGATAATAATTTAGTGAAAATGCAGTTACTTACTTTGTTTTATCAGTTTAAAAATATGGAGTAGCTAGTTTGTTTGTGAGTTTAAATCATTGACCATTTCGTTGTCAGTCGAAGTTTACTTTGTAAAACGGCTAATATACGCGTAATTCTTGAAATTAAATTTGTGATTGAGGATAATTATTAAGCGGTTACATTAGATTAGATATTTTTAATTTTTTTGATGCTTTTGAGGTTAATTAATCTTTTATTTAAATTAGCAATCCACGACAAGTTCGGATGCATTAGTAGAAGAATGAAAAGGAAACAGAACTGCAGTAGCCTTCTTATAGAAAAAAATTGTTTTATATTCTAAACGGTTTACAAGGCACTGCATGCTTAGTTTATCAACATTTTTGAATGTAATTTGCCTGTGATTTTAAATGATTTAGCATTTCGTTGTCAGTCAAAGTTGTTCTTACTGTAAATTAATAAAACAACTAATATACAGGTAATTTTTGAAATTAAACTCAGTATAGAAGATAATTAATGAGCTGTTACATTAGATTAGAATTTTTTCAATTTTTGACGTAATTCACAAGTTACTTGCTGGATATCCTTTTAATTTGTTGTCAGCGAGAAGTTCGAATTTCTTACTTAATGAATAAAAAAAATACAAGAGAAAGGCTAATACCACTCGCGCATCAGGCGAGTGATACTGCACTCGCTCACTTGATTGGGTGGGCACAATTTTCCACCATTTTTTTATTTATTACTTGAATTAAAGTGGGTCTCACCTTTGATTATCTAGCCAAACATTGAGCAAGTATGGTAACACTCGCCTGCTGCGCGAGTGACCTTAGCTTTTCTCAAAATATAAACGGATATATTACTGGTTATCCTTTTAATCAAACTTTTTATGTATGGTTCTGTATTTATTATGTTCTTTTGAAACCGTCTAAACAGTTTATCAAGCTTATGATATGAAAAAATTGGAAGCCATCTTATAATCAATTGCTTCACCCTTTGGTATTAATGTACTACACTGTGAAACAATCGCTGTTAATAAAAACGGTTTTGCAGGATATCATGACTGCCACATTATATATTATATCAGTGTGCATTCAAGGTGCAAAAATGAACGTTGTCCGAACGGTTAAAATCTGGCTGTTAGGAACCGAGAAGCTGACGCGTCATCTTTCAACCTTCAGATTTTGGTTTTTCCTCCCAATCTGCCCATCTGATTTTAAATATAAATTAATTAAACTAAAAACAAAAATTGAATGGTTCGCGTAAACCCGCAAACACATTCTCCACTTAACTAAATGGTTAACTTAAACGGTCCGGATAAAATAACTATTATTTAATTTTTGGATTTGAAAAATTATATGAAGAATGAAACACAACTCATCTCTTCGTCATTTCTGCTCCATTGTTACCCCATTGTACTTCCAGTCTCTCTGTGTCCTCCGTCAACTCTTCTTATTTATTGTAATAATGTTGGAAATTCAAAATACGATGTAAACCACTCACCACCTACTTTCACTAATTAGTTACTTAAACAAACGTGAAACGGAATTATGCAAAAAAAACAATGGAATTATGTCATTGTAATTATGTCACCGTAATTCATTCATGCAATTATGTCAGCGTAATTATGTAGAAAAGCAGCTAAATTAATAGTTAAAACTAAAGTGGATTATAAAAAATTGAACCAAAATTCCTGAAATTGCAAATGACTGGGACAAAAATGAACAACGGAATCTGGGTTAAATGCTTTGACTTGGACATAAGGGAAAACCCGTTCTGTGTTATACGGCGTGGTCTTATGAGATATCTTTGTAAATCAAGTTGTTTTAAAATCGTTTACTCACACCAGTTCCATGGCTGACCCAAAGTTTATTTTTCTATGTTTTTCGTAAACTCTTGGGTGCTCAATTTGTACGAGCAGTCAAGTAGTTCAGGATATTACAGATTTTATGGAGGAGCTTGGAGCAGGAGACTTTAACTCTAGATATTTAAAGTTTAATCTCCGTTGTGTTGTGGATATGATGTACTCTGATAATATATGTAAGTTCAAATACAGTTTGTATTTCAAAAGTTATATTAGATAATATATTTTATTCATTCCGCTGTAAGATCATATCTGTTCTGATGTTATGTGGTTGTGTTCTGCGTTTTCTTCTATTTTAACTTTTCTATCTTTCTATTTCTCATCCTCTAAATTCTTTCTATTAATGATTCGTATTTTCGTGCAATTTGGGTTGGATACTCAGCCGAAATGGTACGGATTTGTGGATCGTTACAAGTTTTCTAATTTAATATATTAAATTGGAATTGAATGGAATTTGATTTGGTAATAATCGAGATGAGCCTTTATAAAGGAAGGCCGTTACTATATGTGGAATTTAAAAGGCTTTGCCGTTATTCCATTTATATTATTAGTCTGATACGGAAATTTATATCGATTATGACTGATCAGATTTCCGTGATGGTTCCATTTTTATGGAAGATGATTTTGGGTTTATCGTGAACTATGTTTTAAATGACATTGATTCTTTAACCCAGTTAAAGGAATGATTAATTTCCAGAAAGTTGAGTAATCATTAAGTAATGGTTTTTGGGATTAAAACTAAGAAGAGTTTTAATAAATCTTTAATTAGATTGGAATGAATGAATGGTAATTAAATTTACCAAAATATGAGATGTGGTATAAACCAAATATTCTTGGTTTATGGTATTGAATGTGATTGATTGGTTGTTTGGACTGTGCTCAACCAGTTTATGAGCAAGTTATGCTTTTACATTTAGCATTGGGTTGGGTAAAAATATTTGTATGCTAACATCTTGTGAAACACTTCATAATTTGACTATGAGATGTTTAGCGATGTTGTTGAGTTCATTTCAAATTTAATGAATGATTTTGAAATGATATTTTTCTTAAGTGAAAAGAAATGTATTCCCGATTTCGGACAGGGAATGTTTTATAAAATAGAAAGGATTTCGAGGCCTAAACCCAATGTTGTCGAAATGATTTCGAAATGTATTATGTGTTTCACTACACCAAAACAGTGGATTCCCAACAAGTATAGATGTTACAAATAATTTCTGTAACACTTTTATGTGTCACCAACGACCTGTGAGGAATTTCCTGTAACACTTATAAGTGTTACAAGAAAAGTAACTGCTAACACTTATAAGTGTTACAAACAGAGTAACTGCTAACACTTATAAGTGTTACAAGCAGAGTAACTGCTAACACTTATAAGTGTCACAAACATATTTATTGCTAACACTTATAAATGTTGGAACTATAATATATGGTAACACTTCTAAGAGTTACAAACATATTCATTGCTAACACTTATAAATGTTGGAACCATAAGATATGATAACACTTATAAGAGTTACAACCATATTCATTGCTAACACTTACAAATGTTGGAACTATAAGATATGGTAACACTTATAAATGTCGGTATCATAATCCTACTAACTCTTATAAATGTTGGCATACATAAATTGCTAACACTTATATAACATGTTTTTATGATTTTCAATCACATATATAATTCAACATTTCAACTCAAATAAAAGTATTTGGTACACTTCCATATTTCAAATTCAATAATGTCACTTTTGCATAATGCTTTCAATTTCAAAATACCATAATATCAAGTTCAAATTGCAAAAAATAATACAAAGTTTTACTAAAGATACATAGAATTTTAGATATTATGAAGGCGAAACATGGACCATATCACAAAGCCTTCATCTGAAAATTCACAAAGCTTGTAGTGTCCGTTTTGAGGACCATCATAAATCGGTGCTTCCGGATCTAAAACTTCTGTTATCCAAACAACTTTCTCAACATCTGGCACTATCTCTCTAAAATGATACATGGTTTGCATACCAATATAAGCTTTTGCTACATTCTTCTTCATATCTTGTGATAATAGCATTACAAATTGTTTTCCTTTTGTTGATGATCCAACATCATTTGTCGGAATAACCAAATTATCAATTCCAACATTCGGTGTAGATTTATCCAAATTAGAAGCGGTTTCTGTCATAAGTGTCATAACACCGCCATTAACGTTATGTTGCAATCCCGGTACCATAGTAAGAAAGGATGAAGCAAATGATTTGAGTGCATCATTGATTTGGATTGACACTTGACTCGCCACTTGACATGCAACTCGATTTTGTAATACCATAGACCATTGACGAAAATCATCCTTTTTATTCTTGTTGGTAATTGCTTTTGATGCTTCCATCGTTTTTATGTGATTTATGAAAGAAGAGGAGTTAATTGCACGACAATAATTTTTCCTTTTAATATTGCTCAGTTTCAGTTTCGAGTTCTCGAAACTGATACTGAACATTGCTCAGTTTCAGTTTCGTGTTCTCGAAACTGAAACTGAACATTTCTCAGTTTTAGTTTCCAGTTCTCGAAACTGAAACTGAACATTTCTCAGTTTCGAGTTCTCGAAACTGAAACTGAACATTGCTCAGTTTTAGTTTCGGGTTCCCGAAACTGAAACTGAACATTTCTCAATTTCAGTTTCGAGTTCTCGAAACTGAAACTGAACATTGCTCAGTTTCAGTTACGAGTTCTCGAAACTGAAACTAAGCATTACCCAGTTTCGAGTACTCGAAACTCGAAACTAAGCATTGCTCAGTTTCAGTTTCGCAGTTTCGAGAACTTGAAACTGAAACTGAACATTGCTTAGTTTCAGTTTCGAGTTCTCGAAACTGAAACTGAACATTGCTCAGTTTCAGTTTTGATTTCTCGAACTGAAATTGAACATTGCCCAGTTTCGAGTACTCGAAACTGAGCAATGATCAGTTTCGCAGTTTCGAGAACTCGAAACTGAAACTGAGCATTGCCCAGTTTCGAGTGCTCGGAACTCGAAACTGAGCATTGCTCAGTTTCAGTTTCGTAACTGCTCAGTTTCGAGTTCTCGACAGTTTCGAGTTCTCGATAGTTTCGAGTTCTCGAAACTGAAACTGAGCATTGCCCAGTTACGAGTACTCAGAACTCGAAACTGAGCAAAGTTTCAGTTTCGAGAACTCGAAACTGGGCAATGCTCAGTTTCAGTTTCGAGATCTCGAAACTGAGCAATGCTCAGTTTCAGTTTCAGTTTCGAAAACTCGAAACTGAGCATTGCTCATAAAAGATTATCCGTGTACGAATGCTCTAACTTTAGCCTACTCGTCAGCATGCCATCAAACAATTTATATCAAAACATGTACTTGTTATAGCGGTTTCTATCTTATGCAAATGAATTTATTACATATACAAAGTTTACGATATAGGCTCAAAATAAGCTACAACAATATATGTCATGTCCAAATATTCATCAGTTACACTTGGCTTTCGACCAACTATATATATATATATATATATATATATATATATATATATATATATATATATATGTACGTATGATGGTCCAATGCTGTGAAAGATGCCGACCCTAGCTGCTTTGTTGCTAAATGCATGGAACAGTAGTTAACAAACTGTTTAACAGTTTATCAACAGATAACTGCAGATGAACACTTTTTAATGGACCCGAACATAAATACAGAACTGACTAGGTCAACATTGTTGAGAGAAGCATGTTACATGTAGGTAGTTGTAGGTGGTTGCAGGGTACAATTTTAATACTATCTAGTTTAATCATTGTCATTCCAATGGTATCCACATGATACAACTAGAAAGCAATTAAACTAAGCACAAAAAATGTTACTATCTAGTTTAATCATTGTCATTCCAATGGCATCCACATGATACTATCTAGTTTAATACTATCTAGTTTGAAAGATGTGGTTACTTTTAGAGGAAATTATAGAGAGGAAAATAAATAAATAAGAAAGATTGTTATTTCATATTTTTTTCGAAAATAAGAGAGTTAAACTAAGCTCAAAAAAATTGTTTTCTCTTTTAAACATCTCGATCATAATAAGTACCCAATAAAAAAGTTTTCACCTTAATAAAAAGTTGGATTGGTGTAAACTTACATAGGTTTTTGCTGCTGATGGAATAACTTGTCCAGTTTTCTTACACTACAACAAAACAGATCTATTACAACGTCCATTTTACAACGGTCGTCGGCTGCCCGTTGTAATAGAGTGATATTACAACAGTCATTTTTTGGACCGTTGTAATAGATGCCTATATAACAACCTTTCTACAATGGGCGTAAAATGCCCGTTGTAATAGGTTCTATGACAACGGTCATTTTTAGTCCCGCTGTAATAGATTTCAATTTTACAACGGTCACAAAATGTCCGTTGTAATAAATATCTATTTTACAACGGTCACAAAATGTCCGTTGTAATAGATGCCAATTTTTGACAGTCAATAATTAATAATTACAATACTTCCAGAAAATTGATTTTGATTATTTAATAATTAATCATTAATCATATATTATTATATTACTAATTACTAATTATTAATAATATTATATTATTTATTAATATTTAATAATCAATCATTAATAATATTGTATTAATCATTTATAAATTATAATAGTTAATGTGTAACAACCCGGATTTTTGGAAGAGGGTTGTAATAGCTCGGAAAATTTGGGCGTTTTTAAAATGAATTAAATTGAGATTTAAGTAGAAGTTATATTTGAAATTCCAATTTGAATATGAAATTTTATCTCTTGAATGTAGTTGGGGTATAAATCTGTATGATGAGTGAGGAGAAAATCGAATATACGCGGAATAACTTAATTTAATTTAATTATAAGTTGATTTCAAAATATAAGTTGAAGAAAATTTATTATTTGCATTTGTTTTAAAATAGAATTCCTTTGTAGATTTATTACAAGAACGTTTGTCAAAAATTGCCAAACAAATGTTATTAATAGCATTAACGAATTTGTGTTTATTTGAATAGCTCAACTTTGAAGTATGGACCTTATAATTTAATTAAGAAATTTAGTTTACTTATGTTATGTGAACTTGAAATTAAATGTCAACTCTTATTTTATTTATTGCCATTTTACTTAATAGGTTATAAAGTAATTTCTTTTATTTGTTGAATTCTGAATTTCATTTAACTTGAGTAATCGTTTTAATTTAATTAGATTTAAATTTTTTATATATACTTTTGAAAGTATTTGTTTAAATTGGTGGTTGCCACCTGTAAACTGTTTCGGGATTCTTCCTCACGTGTCCCTTTCTTTCTTTCTAGGGAAGGATGGTTCTGGACCAGGGGGTGCCTCCTTTTCCCCAAATTCTTTTTGAAATCGTTCCTCAGCAAATTGAGAAGGGGGCCACTGTTCCGCCGCCGCTCGTACCGTGCGTGGTTGAAGCCTGTTTCCACCCTCTTCTGTTCGATGCCACCCTTCTTCCCAAACCCATCTTCCCTTTTCAAAATCCGAGTCACCACCACGCTCAAAGCCACAGTCACCACCGAGCCCGCAACTTTGCCGCTTCCTCCCAGTGCTGCTCGTTGTCAGACAGTCCTAGTCCTCTTCGTTTGTGAGCCAAGACCGAAGCCGCGCCTCCAGTCGAAATCATGGTCCGCCTCCTGCTAATCGTGGGAGTCATTCGCTGCTTCTTCGTGCCTGCTCCGACTGTTGAGGTGAGTTTTATAGCTCACGATTAAATTTTATTCAGGCCATCAACTTTGATTAAATACTGGAAAATATAGTTGTGAATTTTGGGGCGTGGAACTGCCTATTCGCTGTGAAACTCCTGTTCTGTGTCGGCTTTCAATTGTCACATTGTTTTCACTTCTAGTTTGGGTCTGCGTTAAACCTCTTCACTCGTATGCTACTGACCTTTTTACGTGATCCATGACCTTAGTTTAGAGCTTTGACATACACATGTTAATGTATGTATGCTTTTTGGATGGCCTACTTTTTATTTTATGGGTATTTAACCTTGAACAGACATAGAATTTCATTTAGTTGGCCTGCTGCGGTGCTCTGTAAATCTACATTAGCTGGTGTGAACCCTGTAATACTTCCGTTTAGTCTAAGGCAAGTTTGAAGTTATATTTTTGGAAGTTATTTGTCCCACTGTTTAGTTGTTGGCTAAAAGAAATGTTTTTCTGGAAAGTTCTTGTGGATTGTATTGCCAAGATTGTGCACCCATGAAATGTTTTAAAAACCATAAATTCTTGAATTTCTAGAATTAAGTGGTTTAATCCTTACCCAAATTTGCTTGATGTTTTATGAAATGCATTCCAGCATGTAAAGTGTTCTTGAAATTTCCATCCATTTTACTGTGTAATGATGCTACTAGTGCACCTATAACACCACAATTGCTAAGATATTAAATGTACTGAAGATATTATACCATCAATTGTTTGTAAAACGAGATTGCAATATACTGAAAATTGTTTGAATTTTGTACAGTTTATGATGTTTAATTTCATTGTTATTGGATTCAAGATTTATCACTATTAAAGTCACAGGCAAACATCTATGTTTCTTTTTCCACATCTGAACTTGTGAAGTGATTTTTTTTTATACTGGGAATATTTGAACTTTCACCCTGAGACTTTATATATATGGATGCATAATTATATTTGTGCACATATATTTTTAGTTGACCACTTAAATCTACCTGTTGGAATTTGGTATGTGCTGTAAATTAATTGATACCACTAGAAAGAACTTTGTAACTATTTTATTAACCATATGTATTTGAACCCTTAAGTCGGACAAGTTTAAATCTGATATAAGGATAACTATATTTGGTAGTAACATTTGGTTGGTGATAATCTGCAACAATACTTGGCTCTACCCAACAAATCAGGGTGTATAAGGTGATAATTATGCATGGCACTTAGTGTCCCGGAAATAAAGGCGTTGATAGAGTTTATGCACTGACATTAAACATTGTTGAAACCAAATGACAGTTGGGTAACCTGAAACCACCACTGTGCTTTAAGTTTTGAATTAGACTTGCTCTTTGTTTAGCGCAGCGAACATGCGTGTATTAATTTGACCACCATGTGTTTTATTTTGTTTGTGTCATCCCCTCTTGAATTATCATGCAAGCTTTATCTCAAAGAAACTCTGGTCTACTTGATATTGGTTACCATATGCAGTGGTTGTTGCATCTTTTTACATAAACATGAACATACTTGTCCACTTACAGTTGTTATGTTAGTGTCTCTTATTCATGACTTAAATGATTCAGGCCCAAAACTTATGTCTCCGAATGCCTTGTATGCTTGCCACTTTTGCTTGAACTATTGAGATGAATGAGTAAATGAATTATTGAATTCCCTATTAATTTTCTGGAAACATTTGAACGCTTTCATGCCACATTTCTAGGAAGGTTGGCAAGCCTATGCACATCATTTCTTTACTGTTTCCGTATTGTTTCCGCATATAGTGACTCAATTCAATTTATTTGCGTGCAATTCAGTTCATTTATTTACTTTTGGCCTAAATATTGTTGCCTAGAATAAAAGATGTAATGCATGTAGTGACTCAATTCAATTTATTTGCATTAAATGTATCTACGCTCTCATCTATGATATCCTTTTCATTCTCTAATATTAACTTTTGTGTGAAATTCAACAAGTTATGAGAAACGCTCAACTGGAGGAGAGCAAGAAACATAAACTAGCTTGTGCTCTTCACTTACGTTTCAAAGATTGGTTATATGGTAAAGCCTGAAATTTTAGTTGTTCCTATTATCATATTTAGCATAGCAAACTGCAATTATAGAGCTGATTAGAAAGCCAAGTTTTGAAATGTATTGCATCCCTTTACTGTTTTATGCAGTGAATGTATTTGCAAAAGAAGCTTCCCAATGGGTTATACAGGAAATAAAAAATGGAGTCGAGGACCTATTTCTTGATTTTTCACAAGCTTGTCTCGGTAGTCACCCAATCAGTAGAATTCCTACCCAAGCAGCGAAATTTGAACTGCAGGAAAAGCTATTCCGACATGAAAAGAAATATTGCAGGTAGCATTCCTATTACTTTTGTTTCAGCTATTACAATGTCAACTACAGTAATTCTAATCTTAGTTTCTAAATACAAACCAATTCAGCTTATGTCTTGGGTTCAGCTTATCCCTTTTCTTGTATTTCTTGAATCTGAAAATCCAATCTCTTGCATTATCAAAGTAAATTCTTCTCTTTACTTGTTTCATAAGATTGTATTTGTAGGGATATTTTCCATAAACCTATCATCTCTCATACTTTCCAACTCTCTGCAATAGCCACTTTGGCATCAAAACCTGCACTGTAATTTCCACAAACACTCGACAAAGGCTGCCTACCCACCAGCTTATTGCTTTTATTTTATTCTGATAGGTACGACTGGACAAAATCAAGAGCAAGAAGTGAAAGATTTAAAATAGATTGAAGCATCTTGTTTATTAGCTATTTATGTATTTAACAAAGGTGGATTTGGAGAAGGTTAATTAAGGTACAGGTATCTCATGTTTTTATTCCTCAGGACATTCACTTATACAAACTTTATTCCAAGTTTTCAATGTACGTTGCCCTGCTCAATGCACATTTTTTAACTTGTTTGTTCTTCTTCATCCAGTTCTTTTAATGCACATTTTGGATCAATCATCGAAGACGAAGACATTGAGCATGAGAGGGTGTGAGTGAGTGTAACTAAGTGTATGTAGTGAAATAATATTTGTACAAAAGAGTATTTTCATATTTTGTATAGTAATTGTGTAATAGAAAGAAATAAAACTATGTATTGTTCAAGAGTGTAATAACATATTTATATTAAAATAAGAAATTTTGAGTTCAATATTTTAATTTATGCAATATTTTTATATTACTACGATCAGATATTTTTTTTAATAAAAATCAAAATAGACTTTTTACAACGGGCAATGCCTGTTGTAATATAATGAATTACAACAGGCAGAAGCCGCTTGTAATTTATTAGCTATTACAACGGGTTTGTAGTCATTGTCATAGAGTCGTTGCACGTGACAAAAGCACATTATTACAACGGTCTTTTACAACAGTCAATGACCGTCGTAATTTAGTGAGGACCTATTACGATGGTGCATATTAGGACGGGATTTTGCCCGTTGTGAAAAGCATATAACAACGGTTTTTGCCCGTTGTAAAAGGACAGTTCTGTTGTATTGTTATTTTTATGTCCCGCCTTCCAAACCATTGTCGTCGTAACTTTCACCTCCGGATTTTTCTTAACCTGCAATAAGAAATATTATTAAACTAATTAACTATTTATTAATAGTATTCACAAGAAATATTTTTACTATGATTGCTTACCATTTCATTATAAACTTTACGATATGATTTTCATCCTAGCGTGTGAGTGATAGTATTATTAGCTTTGGCTTGGGCATTTCTCTTACATTGCTCTTTTTTCTTATCAGTGTATTCGTTGTCTACAAACTTCTCCCACCATACTCTGTCAATATCTGAAGGATATTTAGTGATAGCTATATTCTTGGGTATGATGGCTCCTTTGACTCTAAGCAATATGTTTCGCAAAGTAGACTTTACCGTATGAAAACATCGTGGAAACGTTTTTTCTAAAATTGGCCGAGCTAGATCAGGATCGATGTCCATGTCAAATTCATTCTGTTTTAACAAAGAAATTTCAATACGAAGAATAAATTTTATGCAAAAAGTAAATAATTAAATAAGGTGAATTTGGGACATACCAATAGTTCTCGCCACAAAATATCTTTATAGTAACCATCAACATTTCTCCACTCGCCATAGCCAATTGGTATATGACAACGAATTAGCGCTCCGCATCTGGTGCCCCATTTAGCTTCATCATTACCTTTAACACCATCGAAGTCAACTATTATTGAGTTTTTTTATCACTTGGTGGAGGACAGTTATTTGCCTCAAGCTCCTCATTTGTAACTTCATTTGCACTACCAATGCAATTGTTCGACAGTCTGCATTAAAAAGAATTAATATGCATATTGAAACTAATATGCGTGCTTGATTTGATTTTACAAATGGATGATGAATATGAACAAAGCAAAATCCAAAAAGCAAAATCATTTAATGCATTTCACCTAAATAAGCAAAACAATACAAATATTCATTTCAAAAATACATCTCTTTCATTTAAATACATTTCAACAATGGTACTAAATTCTGTTGTTCTCTCAAAACAGACTGAAAATCGGTTGGTATGGTGTAGTCATCTACGTTGTCTGTCATGCGCTTCGGAGAACGTCGAACAATGGACCAATCAGAATTTTGAGTGTCTTGCACATAGAAAATTTGACATGCTTCAGTTGCTAGAATAGCTGGCTTGTCATACTCCCCATTCCCAGTTTTGAGCCAATTCAAGTTCACCATCAACAAATAGGAATCGGTACAAATCTTACAACCATTTGTCTTATCCGCAATGTTTAACCAATCACAATACAATACAACATGTTGGAAATCATAATAATCAACCTCTATGATTTCTTTAATGATACCATACCAAGTAATGTCATCATCCGTAGGATTTATATCTTTTGCAGTTGCAACAAATGTGGTGATTGCATTCATGAAAACACCGCTATCTTGGATTGAATGACTGTCATCATAACGTTGAGGAGAAAATATATATCCATTCACTCTGTACTTAAGATAACTTTTAGATTCCCACTTTGGACCACTAACATATTGCCATAACATTGTATTCATGCATTTTTTTGTAGAAGCTGCCACGAATGAACAAACTTGAACGTCCAACATAAAAAGAATAAAACTTACAATTTTTATACATATTGAAATAATATACCTTTTTGTGTAACCAAACAATAAATTCGGTTTGAACGATTACTTCTGTCATTGTGGTAACTTTTCTTTTACCGCGTGAAACATCTTCTAAGGACGAGCGATATGCACTACAAATTAGATATTATCATGTAAATATATTTCATATTTTATGTCATTGGTATCTATTAAAATATAGAGAAAATTCATACATATAATATTCATCTCTTTCAGGAATATCGATACTAAAAAGTAACCACCTTCGAATTTGAACACGTTGCACCCTAGTTAGCTTAATACATTTTCCTTCAGTGATAGGACGTTCATATATATCATCACCATCATCTAAAATAGATGCTTGTGCCGAACTGTGATTTCCATTATGTGGGTTCGGCATATACTCCATTGCATATCTAACTGATTCTGAAACAAGGTATGCTTCAGCAAATGATCCTTCTATGTAGCGCTTATTGCTAGGTATATTTTTGCATTCTTTCATTGCCCTAAAAATAGCACACATGAACATATATTTAGAAATTATCACTTTGAAATAACATTCATAAAATTTGTAAGAAAAATATATCACCTTTCAAATGGATACATCCATATGTAGTTTGCAGCTCCACATAGCAAAGCTTGATCGGCTAGATGCAACATATGATGAATACTTATATCAAAGAAGTCCATCGAAAAATAATGCACTAGCACACATAATGCCTCGGAAATCATATCTTTGGCGTCTTGAACCTGTTCTCGAACTAAAACTTTTGAGCATATCAAGTTAAAATACAAACTCACTTGTAAAATAGCTCGACGTAAATCACAATGCTTCGGATATGCATGTTGAACCATTATAGGAAGTAAGTATTGCATTACAATATGATACTCATATGTTTTTTTAAGGTACAAAGTAGGTGGTTGAACAGTAACAAGACTACCAAATCCAGTTGCAAGGCATGATGGAAGTTTTGTATCTTGTAGAACTTCACAACATTTTGTTTGATGAATCTTATCGAATGCAAACTTAGATGATTGCCTTAACCTATCAAACAATAAATTGAGAAGATGCTCTGTGACATTCTTCTTTGTATGCATCACATCAATAGTATGTCGTACTTTTTGACTACTCCAATAAATTAAATTATAGAAAATTGACTTCTTATACCAAGAAGATTTTTCTACCTCACTACCTTCAGTGATTAAGGAACATTCATTTCTAGCTTCAATTATTGTTCGCTTCTTATTCCTTGGTAATTTTCCAGGAAAATAACTTATAAGATCAAGCTTTTCCAAAAGGGATGGTCCTCTTAACCTTGTTGGCAGTTCTTTATCTTTGCTATCCTTATACCATCCATATTTGACGGATCTATATGGATGATCATCCTTCAAAAATCTTCTATACTTTGGGTAAACAATCTTGTTACCTATGTACTCCGACTCGGTCTCCATAACACAAACTGGACAAGCTTTATAACCATGTGTCACACAACCAGATAAATTTCCCAATGCTGGAAAATCGTGGATTCCCCATAATAAAATTGCCTTCATCCTAAACATTTCTCTCTTGTCCATATCAAAAGAAGTTACGCCTTCCATCCAAAGTTCCCTCAACTCATCTACAAGAGGTTCTAAATACACATCAATGTCTTGACTTGGTGCTTTCGGTCCAGGAATTAATAAACTTAGCATTTGAAATTGCGATTTCATGCATAATGAAGGAGGTAGATTGTATGGAATCATATATACGGGCCAACAACTGTAACTATTGGAGAGAACCCCATTCGGATTAAATCCATCAAAAGAGATACCAAGCCAAACATTACGTCCTTCATTTGCAAAGTCCGGCCACTTACATTTGATTGATCTCCATTCAGCTGAGTCAATGGGATGACGCATGAAATCCCAAGAAGGATCGGCATGCTTATGCCATTGCATTTTACAAGCTATCCACGGTATAGTGTACAATCTAGTCAACCTTGGAATTATAGGGAAGTGTCTTAAAGCTTTTCTTGGTTGAGTTGTCATTTTTTTACGCCTAACGCATTTGTCTTATCTTTAAATCTTGACGTATTACAATGAGGACATACTACAATGCTAGCGTTCTCTTTCCAAAATAACATGCAATCGTTTATGCAAGCATGAACGAATTTTACCTTCATTCCCAAATCTTTTAACATTTTTTTCATGGTAGGATACTTGTTAGGTAATGTGTTTTCTTCCGGAAGATATTTTTTAAATAGTTTCAACAATTCTGTCATGCTATTTCCCGACCAATTAAATTCTTTTTTCAAGTTATGAAGCTCTATCATAACACTCAAAGTTGTAAGTCCATCCTTACAAGAAGGATATAATTTCTCATTTGCTTTGTTTTTGTATTCATGGTACATTTTCTTAACATTTATCTCTTCAAAATTTACTTCACCGCTAACTTGTGGCATATCATGTACTCTAAATGCATCATTAACAAGATTTCCTAGAGTGCCTCAATTGACTCTTTTACTTGCATTTGGTCTATAATGTGAGAATCTTGGACAAAGTTCAATGTATGAGTCATTTGTATGGTAGTATCATTTCTCTCTCCATGAAAGAACCACATATCATATGTCGGAAGCATACCAAAAAATATCAAGTGTTTCTCAACTATTTCTATTGAAGTTCTCTTAGAGTTTTTGCACTTCTTATAAGGACACACACATAACTGAGTATCATATGGTAAATGTTGCTTGATGAAGCTGATAAAGTTCCGAACACCGTGCGTATATTCATCCTCATTTCTATGTGTATTTCTAATCCACCTTCTTGATGTTTGTTCGGTCATGACTATCAATCAAAAACATTCAAAAAAATAATTAATACATCATCTAAGTTCTAAAAGATTGTTACCTTACCAATTAAAAAAAAGGATTGTTTACTTTTATTTATTTTCATCTTAGTGTTAGAAATTCTTAAGAATCATACCTAATATTTTATAGTGCATTACTCAATGGTCGGACACTATGTTATTACAGTTTTGAAAAAAAAAACTTTATTTGGATTTAAACAAATAAACAGCATATGTTTTATTCTGCATTTGTTTAAAAAATAAACATCATATGTTTTATTAAAAAAACTGCACTGCCCTTGTTTTAAAAATAATTTTTGCACTAATTTTTTTTAAAGAAAAAACTGCACTGGTTTTTTTTAAAAAAAAACTACATTTGTTAAAAGTTAAAACTTCAAAAAAAAAAAAAAAACAATTGTTCAAAACCGTAAAACTACATTTGAGTTTATGTTCTTGTCTAAAACCGCAAAATTTTCTTTTTCAGTATTTAAGTATATTGTTTTTGTGATTCCTCGCTATTTTTTATGTCTGAATTAGTTACTAGTGCCATCAAACTGCACGTGCACACTAAATTTTAGATATTAAAAGTAATGAATCATTGGTTATATAATTCATAATTTCAAACTATTAATGTAAGGGAAAACTTTACTACGGATTAAAAAGTGGTATACATATGTCTCAATCATAAATAATGGACAAAGCTTTATATAAAAAATGAAAAAAAAATGTTGAGACAAGTCCCACATTGGGGAATTTGTAAAATGAATCATGTATAACTATAATGAGTTCACCCTTCACATTACCAATTGGTTTTGTGATAATCCGGGCTTCTCTAACATGGTATCAGAGCAGGTTTAATTCGTGCGCACAATGCCACACTTATCCACGTCACCCAATATAAAGGTCCACGTGTTAGGCTCATGATATGCCACACGTGCGGGGGCGTGTTGAGACAAGTCCCACATTGGGGAATTTGTAAAATGAATCCTGTATAACTATAATGAGTTCACCCTTCACATTACCAATTGGTTTTGTGATAATCCGGGGTTCTCTAACAAAAAAATATTTTTCCTATATATATACACTACATTATCAAATTAATCAGGGATACAACATGAGATAATTTTGAGTAAACAACTTATATGTGGGGCATGCAATGAGAGCGCTCTTTCATTAAATGTTCTTAACTTTTTTTGTAAAATAATTTTATACATTATTAAAGTAGCAGAATTTCAATCTGCTACATTCATTTATACATCATACAAAATTATTTCTCTTTGACCAATGTTAATATAGTGTGTATTAAAAAGTTATTTCATTCATGTAACCTCAAGGTTAGGCGTAGTACTTATTTGACAATTCGAGAACATGTGAAGTTTGATTGTTTGGTTCTTAGGTTTGGTGATTAAAATAGTATGGTGACAGTTTTGGTTAGGGGTAGCTGTAAATGTAGGCTGATTTGATGTGGAGAGGAGTTGAAAGGGGGTGTTAGTAAAAGCAGTTGAAGTTTGGGATGAGGTGCTCAGTTTTATAATGCTTCTTATAAAAGCTTAAACAAGTATTTCAACCGTAAATAATTCTAAATTTTATAATGATTCTTCTAAAAGCATAAAAAAATATTACTTTGAGGATATTTTGTTTTCTTGTAGAAGAACATCTATTTTGTGTAAGACAATAACATCTATTTTGTTTATAATGCTTCATTTACTTTATATTTTTTGACCAAAAGTATAAATATGAATAAAATTTGTTAAAAACATCTATTTCAACCATAAATAATTCTAAATTTTATAATGCTTCTTATAAAAGCATAAACAAATATTACTTTGAGGATATTTTGTTTACGTGTAGAAGAACATCTATTTTGTGTAAGATAATAACATCTATTTTGTTTTTAATGCTTCATTTACTTTATATTTTTTGACCAAAAGTATAAATGTGAATAAAATTTGTTAAGAACATATAGCAAGTTCCTATTGTATTTTCTTTGTAGTATGAAAGAATTATCAATGTAACAAATAATACATATAAAAATTTTGTAGAGTAAAATTTGAATGTACCACAATGCTATTTATCAGCAATAAAAATAATAAAATAAAATACGAAATTTACAAAATTATTCCTTAAGAGATTTATAATTTTTTAACTAAGCATGTTTTCTAGTATTTTCAGGATTGTTTGACATTGTTTATTTTTAAAGCATTTTCAGAAAGAAAAATCTCTTTTATAAATGCATTTTAAATTACAAAAGATTATTAAAAAGTGTGATGATCTAATGATTAAAAATTCTCCTAGAACCTACATGATTTATTGAACAAAGATAACGGCAGCTACCAACACAATTTAGATTACATTTAATATGTGAAATAACAAAGGAAATAGAATAAACTAAAATATGAAATCAAACAAATAATAAATTTTGAGGAATCCAGTTGGATCCCTCCAACATGTTTCCTGCATCCACATATGTTAGCCAACATTAATAATACCCATCCTGCTTCAAGGCAGGATATCGCGGTATAGAAGGTCATCCACTATCATATTGTGGGGTGCATAGGGTCATCCGCTAATGATACTGCGGGCATCCGCTAATGGTACTGCAGGAAATATCCAACCACCAATATATATAAATATGTATATATAATAGCCACAAGCCTAATAACTAATATATACGCATCTAAAACTAAAATATTCAATACACATACGCACCTGAAACTAAAATCCAATGAAGGGAGCAAACACAATATGACGAGGTGTAGAAGAAAATAAGCGGATGAGAACAGCAGGAACAATAAATGGTACATTAGATAACCTGGACTTGCATGAGAAAATAAGCGAATGATAAATTGTAAATAAGAAAATAAGCGAATGATATCATGTTCAATAAAGGATAAGCTATTTGGATTCAAATCTAAAAGGATGTGTTTGGAATATATGTTCTTTTTTAAAAAAACTTGTCGTATGGAGCAGGGGTCTTATCACATCACAGTAAAGATGGAAAAGAATGATTTTCCTGATTGCATCAAATCATAATAATATATAATTTGACTATATTTAAATTATGACTTGTTTAACCTTAGGTTACATGTTGAGCGGAAGCAACGCAGTAAACCCTAAGAGTTCAGAGTTATTTCTATAGTACAAATGCAAAAGGACTAATGATTTCATTCTTATACTGCTATTTTCTGACTTTTGGATAGTTTAACAAAAGCAAAACTGCAAAATAGCCATTACAGTAAAATTGTATGTAGTGACAAAGAAAGTTGGCAATCATTCACTGGAAACATTAAAATAGGCATATACACACGCAAGTACATATCTATCTATTTTAAATGGACTTCTAGAACTAGATATATGCCAAACATGTATGTGTGTGTGTTATAGATGCACTTATATTACTTTAAGATGTATGCCAATTGCAAAATTTCTAAGAGATTTCACTTACAAAACTCAATTAAAAAATGAGATTAATTCATTCAATTATTTGGATTATTTTTTCCATTCACCTTAGCATAGGAGAATGTAAAATTAACATAGTAAGGAGAAGTCTATGAGTGTATGTTAGTATAAGTAGGTGCAGTTTGAGCTTTTCTTATTACATTGGAAAAGGAGCTATAGTACCAATATAGTAGACATACCTGTGCTGGAGTAACTTCACAGCTTCCCTTTCTTCACTTCTTTTCTTTGTATGACCTAATACTAGACGGATTCATTAGATTAAATTTGTGAGGAAAGGTAGTAATGTATAGGAAAAAGAATATAGATCATCAGGAGTTACTAATTTGGCAACCAATTTAAACAAATTGGTGGGCATTAATGACAAAAGATTCCAAATAGTTCAAAAATTAATCAAAAAAGCGTTCTGAAAATAAACATCTAAAAATTAGTGTGCGTTATTTTGAATAAATACTCTAGGTATACTTTTGTAAATAAACTGAAAACCATATAAGTTTAAGTTTCAAGGGTAACATATTATTGAATAAGTTCTAGGAAGGACTAACTGTATGAACACCAGACTTGTTTTAATTATAATTAAATCTTATTTTCACAAAACCTAATTCTAGATAGTCTACAAACTAATTTTCCTTAAACTAAACAATCTAATGACTTGGAAATCTCGACAACATAGTACACGACAAATTCGTCCAACCAAACTGCAGTTTTAAAAAGAGCATTTTACAAAAATTGCATTCTATAAACTATATAAAATATGTTTTTAAAAAACTGCATATTATGCACTGTTTTTTTTATAAAAAAAAACTGCACCTTCAAAACTATTTTTAAAAAAATTGCATCTTTTCAAAACTGATTAAAAAAAAATTGCATTTCATACACTGCATATTAAATTTTACATTCAATTTTATAAACTACATTTCATAATTCATACCCACAAAAACTGCATTTCATTTTCATACACTGCATTTTAGGGAAAAAAAACTGCATATTAAATTTTACATTCAAATTCTATAATTCTTATGCAATTTTTAACTTACATAATTAAAGTAAGCTAAAATTTGCGAACTGCATATTTCAAAAACTGCATATTGAAATTTTGCATTTTTAAAATATTTTAACAATTGCAAATTTTAAAAACTGCGTATTAAAAAACCACATATTAAAAGCTGCATATAACATAACTTTAAAATCAATTTCACACTTTTAAAAGGCTGCATATTTAAAAAACTACTATAATTTAAAACTTTAAAAAACTGAATATTTAAAGAACTTTATAATTTAAAACATATAATTGAAAAAACTGCATATAAAAAAAATCAACTATAATTTCACACTTATAAATTCAATTTAAAATACACCTAAAAAATAATATTGATTGTTTTTTGCATTGGGTATCGACTTAATTTACAAAGTCGGGTTCTGTTTTGAGGGCTTTAGGGGCCCAAACCCTAAAAACTGTCGATGTTTCATAAGTCAAGCTTTTTCAGCGCCTCGACTTTTGCAGCGCCTCGTCGCCTTCAGCGCATTTCCAGCGCCTCAAGCATCGATGGCGCCTGGAAGGAGTAAAAAGCCATGCGTCGGTGCCTAGGGCTTTTTGGCGCCTAGGCGACCGCCTTGACTACACTGATTACAAGTTTTGATGTAACCAAATATGAGTATTTCTTGTAAGAATCGATGGCGCCTTTCCAGCGCCTCAAGCATCGATGGTGCCTGGAAGGAGTAAAAAGCCATGCGTCGGCGCCTAGGGCTTTTTGGCGCCTAGGCGACCGCCTTGACTACACTGATTACAAGTTTTGATGTAACCAAATATGAGTATTTCTTGTAAGCAGATCAAGGTATATATCCAATATAAACTGAAAACCTGATATTTGTAACATATATATAACTGAATTCTGAAACATTTCAGATTATATTGCGTGAAAAAAAAAATTAAGTTCTCAACAAAATTCCAATACACATATACATATATGTTAATGTAACTGATACTTGCCTTTGTAAATTTGAATATATATATATATATATATATACACACACACACACACAAATTTACAAAGTTGCAGAAAACATTAATATCAAATATGAATACTGCTTAAAACTTATACATATTAGCATAATGTTTCACACTTTCTGAATCAATACAGAATTTATATGTATATGAATTATTTCCAGATTCAGTATATGTGTGTGTGTGTGTGTGTATATATATATACACAAATTATACATCACGAATTGAAACTTTCATTGTGTTTTAAATGCAGCAAAATTTTCACATATATACATAACCAAATACATGCATTTAAATCCAACAATTGAATTTGAAAGCAACCAGGCTTTTATACCATTGAAATTCAGTTTTGTTTGATAACCAAAAGATTAACCTTTTTACTTGTTAATTTAATGTTCCACCAAAAGATTAACCTTTTTATTATAGTGACAAAAGCACATTACATACACAAGCACGACAACACAAACATCACCTTTGCCTTTAAACAGACAATTCGTTGTTTTTATCAAACAGACAACACAAACATCACCAAAAGTCCATATTCATTCAAGATTATAGACCACTCTCTCTTTGTAATGCGAATTATATGATTTTTCTATTCTTTTATGCAATAAACGAAGGGACACATGTTAACAAACAAAAAATCGATTTTTTTACCTAAAGCCCCAATTCGTAGAAGCCCCCAATTCGTAGAAGCCCCAAATCGTAGAAGCCCTAAATCGAAGTAATGGAGAGAGGATTTGAGAGGATCGAAGTAGTGGAGATGGGATTAGCTAATCGTTGATATAATTTCTTCTAAACCCATTTTTTATTTACCTATGATGCGGCCGTGAAATCAATATGCGTTGAGGAATAAGTGTTGAGGTAAGATTAGGGTTATGTGTGATAAGTTACCCTTTTGCCCTTAGAAAAGAAGAGTTGACTAGGCCTACCAACACATACAAGTGTTAGCACATTTTTGGTGACACATATTTGCTATGGCAACACATATTAGTGTCGCTAGTCTATAACACATATAAGTGTTGCAGTTGAAAAAAATAAGAGTTGCTAAATGACCATTATGGTGTAGTGTTTGACATTGTGATTCATCACATCACCGATTAGTTGCTATTGATGTATCTGTTTGGTGGCGGAGAATTTATTCTCTTGCTTAACACCCTTCTTTGAGATGTACGAGCTCAAAGGTTATGTGATTAATAGTGACTGATCATATGTGTGAATTGCTAATGTAAAGTACTATATTTTGGAAAGTACATGTGATTATTATGTTGTGGAATGATTTTCCTTACTTCGAGATATAAAAATGATTTAGTATGTGGCTAAAGTTTCTGGTAACCCGGACTACTAAAAGTATGGGTGAGATGGCGGTGTAGTCCCGAGGGTGTGGGATTGTGCATCGTCAGTGTAGCCTACTCCGTCGTGGGAGGTGCACATATATATATATATATATATATATATATATATATATATATATATATATATATTATATGTATACATACATACATATCGAGTTGGTGAGGTGCGTACCCTTTGCCTTGTCTGAGGGGAGCCCGATATTTGGTTGCATACTTGTTTGTATGCATTGTGATGTTTTGGAATTCATATTTCCAAAGATATTGGTTTGAGATCCCAAAGTCAAATCTACTTTGATATAAAGCTAGATATGTATTTCAAATGATTTGAAATAAGAATCGGGAAATAAAGTCCAAAGGAATAATTTCTGCAAAGTGAATTGGATTTGGAAAAATCTAAATTTGGGGTTTAAGCCTAAATGAGTAGATTGGAAATTTGCATGTTGTATGATTCATTGTATATCTATATGACTATTATTGGTTATTGTTTATGCATTGGTATTCATGGGGTAAACCCGTTCCGCAACATGCGGTGTGGTCCCCTGATTTACCATATTTTAAAGTAAAGTTTTAATAACTGTTTTTAATTCTCACACCAGCCCCATGACTGACTCGGAGTTTATTGTTTCTACCTAAACTCTGGGTGCCCATATTTTCCACATGGACAGCTAGTAGTTTAGTTTTGCAGATATTTATTTAACAGGATCCTAGTTTACAACTGGAGCTATATTTGTAAAGCTTTGTATCCGTATATTTCATTCAGTTGCGTTAGTTGATGTATTCCCACTGTGCTTTGTATTTATACATTTTTATTTCCATTGCTATGTAATTTAATCTCTGATATTATTTTTTCGTTGTGTAATATTTATTTGTACTTTGATATTCTTGTACACTGATGTAAATTGTTGTAATAGTAATGAAATGTTCTACTGTTTATGTTCTGATGCGTCATGTTCGTAAAGCAATCCGGTGTTTTTCATCTCCTCGGAGACCAGGGGATTTCGGATCGTTAAAGGATGAAGGAATAATAATATGAGTAGCGGGTCAGGCTCTCTGGAACATATGTATTATGAGACTTATACTCTTTTCTGCACCCATATTTTTGGGTGCTGGAGCATTACTCAATAACGAATAGGCCTGACTTAAATAAGAGGCTCAAACTAAAAACTATTGTTACTGTTCTAAATTCAACTTTTTCGTAGACTATAACATACATTTATATTAACATGACTGATTTGAGTTTACACTTACTAGTCAGAAGTTTTGTATGTTACTAAGTGAGGTTTTGAATGTTGTTTGAGCCTTTTTTCAATTGTACAAAAAATTGTTTTTTTTTGAATATATTGAAAGTATGTCCCATCCCATCAAATTTTAGTTAGTATTCCAATTTTATTTTTTTTATTATAACTTCACCTTCTGTGAGGAGAGTTAAGGTCGGTTAAGCAAGTGGATCTAGGCTAGTGAGTTTAATGGTTGATGTGGGGGTTATTGATATGCTCTTACTAAGTGAGGTTTTGAAGGTTTCTTGAGTAGTTTTTGATTCGTACAAAAATTTGTTTAATTTTTTTGAATAGATTGTAATTTATGTCTTATCCCACCAAATTTTAGTTAGTATTTCAGTATATATTTGTTAGTATCACGTTACCTTCTGTGGAGGAGTTAAGGTCGGTTAAGCAAGTGGATTTGGGTTAATTAGTTTACCAGTTGATGTATGGTTATTGATTTGTTTAATCAATTCCATGCCATGAACAAAAAAATTTCTCTAACAAATCTTCAAATCCTTCTGTGTACCAAACGTGTGCGCTGAAACAAGCGAATTCAATGAGGTACATGAATGCACTTTAGTTCTCATGTTTCTTCCCCTTCTTTCATATTTCAAAGACATGCAATACACTTCACTCCTCTTTTCTTTCTTGAGGCTGCATACTTGAAGTTGCAACACACAAGAAGATAGTGTAGTAACAACGGGATATCAAAAATAGAGGATTTTTATGGCACATGAACGGGTTCCGACTAAATCTGACTACTAGTTATAGCACATGAAATTGTTTTGCAAAATAATTTCTTGTGGAAAAAATAAATTTATATTCTGCAAAAGAGGATTTTTTTTAAGGACAAACTTTGCAAAATTATTTCACGGAGCCCACTATCCTTACTCATTCGCATTAACATTTGTCATTCTCACTAAACTCTAAACTTTCCATATTTTTCTCTAATTTTTTTATTAAGTTCGACTTTCTCCCTATTTTCCACTTTTAAAAAAGTAAAATACCTTTTGAGTTAGACCTTTTAGTTTTGTATTTTCGATCATGTAAAATATGAACGATGTATGTATATTATGAAAAACAACTGTTTCATAAAACGAAATTAACGCATAAAACAGAAAACAACTATTATTTAATTTTTGGATTTGAAAACATATATGAAGAATGAAACACAACTCATCTCTTCGTCATTTCTTCATCCGCTCCATTGTTACCCAATTGTTCTTCCAGTATCCGTGTCCTCCATCAACTCTTCTTATTTATTGTAATAATGTTGAAAATTCAAAATATAATATAAACCACTCACCACCTGCTTTCACTAGTTAGTTACTTAAACAAATGTGAAACGGAATTATGCAAAAAAACAATGGAATCATGTCATTGTAATTATGTCACCGTAATTCTGCAGAAATGCAGCTAAATTAATAGTTCAAAACTAAAGTGGAATATAAAAATAGGACCAAAATTCCTGAAATTGCAAATGACTGGGACAAAAATTGACAACGGAATCTGGGTTAAATGCTTTGACTTGGACATAAGAGGTTGAAGACATTTCAAAACCTGGGTAGCATGATTCAAACAAAATTTGATATGTAATATGGCGCATTCTAGGTGTAAACTTTTGTCCCGTGTGCAGAACAAATACTCTATTGAGATATCATTAGACTGTTTCCACAGAAACAAAACCTGTAGACAATCACAATGGGAAAAATTATATAAGGAAAGTGGTTGTTGTAATAACATCTCGAAAGATCCCTATAATTAACATATAATCCAACATTTCATTGAATCAATACTTAACGTATAGTTTATATAAAATTTATATCCAAACAAATTCATTATAGTAGACTAACGTTGAAAAGAGGCATTTTTTTCACCAGTATCCTTGGCACAAATTTATTAGGAGGTTGAATCGCTTTGGATTCTGCTGCATATTGCTTCTCGTTGCACGTTTGTTTTAACAATATACTATATTAACCAAGGTAAAGTTCAAACTGTTGTGTATTTGTGTTGTTGATGCTGCGATTTACTGTGGTCTTCCATTTGCATGTTTGAAGTTTTTATTTTTTGTTGTTGTTATTGTTTGGATGATGTCAAATTGAAGCATGAGAACAACATTAATCATTGTAGCTAATAACAAATGAGAGCTAGTTTGTTGACCCCATTTAACTGGGTTCACCATGACACCACTAATGGTGTTAGTGGTGTGTGGATGAAATTTAATAGGAGGAATTCAGGGGGCAATCTCATCCACACACCACTAACACCGTTAGTGGTGTTATGGTGACCCCAGTTAAAATGGGGTCAACAAACTCGTATTGATAACAAATAGGCCTGCCTTAAGAGGTTATGTCTAAAAATTCTTGTTACTGTTTTGAATTTTATTTTCTAGCAGACTATGATGCACATTTTTATTAATAGAAGCGTCCAAGTCAACACTTGTTGATTTGAAATCTACAAAGTTATGGGTGAGGTTTTAATCATTAAGGACATACAACAAACACTCCTTTTTGGTTTGCACAAAAATTTGTTTTTTTAATAATAAATTTAGTGTGTGTTCCACACCGTCAAACTTTTGTTACTATTTCACTATATGTATTTTCACATGACATTTTTGGTAATGTGAAGATTTGAGGACGACTAGGCAAGGAGCGTTGGATTTCAGTAATCTCTTTATCCTTGAAAATTCACCTATATAGGCTTATTTTTGTAAAAAATAACACGAACAGACCTGTTTCGGGTTTAATAACACGAATAGACCTGTTTTGGTCTACTGGGTTAATGAAGGCATATTTTGGAAACACGCCTTCAGTAAAATATGAAGGCGTTTTTCCAAAATACGCCTTCAGTAAAATCTTACACGCACAAAAACCCAACCCGAGACCCCTTTCTTTCCCATCCCACTTCATTTCCCCTTTCCTCTTTCACAAACTGCTGTGAAAAAAACCCAAATCAACTCCATTTTCATCCATTTTTCATCCAATCTGTTCCTAAAAGACTACAATGGCTAGCACATCTGGCGTACAACACGAAATCGGTAAAATTCTAAACCCTAATTTTCAATTTTGAAATTAGGTCATAGATGTTAAAGAATTGTTGGTTATGGAGTTGATTGTGGCTTACTATTTGTGTGCATTGTTCATCATTTACGATTTGGGGGTTTTGGTGTGTATATTGTTCACATTATTGTAAAATTCTAAACCCTAATTTTCATCCATTTGTACATTGTTGTGTACATTGTTCACATTTACGATTTGGGGATTTTGGTGTGTATATTGTTCACATTACTATCAAAATTCTAAACCCTAATTTTAATCCATTTGTACATTGTTGTGTACATTGTTCACATTTATGATTTGGTGGTTTTGGTGTGTATATTGTTCACATTATTTAATTGGGTTTTTTTGTTACATGATGGTTATTGGATGTCGCGTATTGGATATAGCATGGATCAAGGTATTGCGGTTATTGGATGCCATGTATTGGATATAGTATGTCATGATGTTGCCGTAGATAAATTTCCTTGTTTATGGAGTCGAGTAGAAAATTATAGCATGTTCAAGAAAAATATACTTATATAAATGCCTATAACCGTTAATCCTGCATTTTTGCAGAATATTTTGAGATGAAGCCCGGACCAGTAGATCTGAGCGTGTTACATATGCAGCCGCAACATAGGACATCGAATATCGTTCGTACGGAGGTAGCAATTTGTTACTATTTTCATATTTTGATGTTTAGTTTTTTATCTACATTAGACATCAACCCCCATTTTTTTATCTGCTAAATTTCCAGTGTGTTAGTATTGAGTTTGCAATAGACCACTCGTTATCACTTTCGAAAGTGACATCCGAGGATCCTCGTGTGCTTGCCGAGATCCAGAGGGCTGGATTCATTATTTTTCGCTTAGGTTACATCCAGCTCGATCATTGCCTTGTCGGTGCTTTAGTCGATAGATGGAGGTCTGAGACATCCACATTTCACCTACCAGTCGGTGAAATGATTATCACCTCGGGAGATGTGGCTGTTTTGCTAGGATTGCTTATTGAAGGCAATGTTGTTTCATTTGATGGTGCGGGATATGATTATTTGCAGCTATCTTGCGACCTACTTGGGCTGGATCCGCCACACAATCAAGTTAGGGGTGGCGTGTCCGTTAATATCAGATGGTTCCGTAATCAGTTGACATATGATATTTCTGCAGATGCCACCCAATTAGAGGTTGAGCAACGGGCTCGTTGCATTTTACTACATATTGTTTTCTGCAGAATGATAGTCGATCATACCAAGACCCGTATAGACTTGAGATGGCTACCTTTTTTAGCTGATCTAGGGCAGTGCCATGCACATTCGTAGGGTAGTGTAGTGTTGGCCTATGCATATCAGGAATTGTCTAAGGTCGCGCTATAACAGTATAACTGTATTGCCGGTTGTCCGACACTAGTTCAGGTATGAACCGAATTTCTATAATTTACTGTTATACAATGTGATGCATCATTCTCTTGTATTAATAGTATATTTTTGTGTACACAGCTTTGGTCCTGGACTTATCTTCCCGTTGGAAGATTAGTAGTGATGCCTGATCCCATTGACGCATCGATGCCACTTGGGTCTAGGTATACTTATTTTATCATTTATTTTATTAAATACAACACATACCATTTCCAATATATGTACCTTTTATTATCGTGTAACAGGTGAGTTGGAAAAAAGGATATACGACATACACCGCGATGAGAGTTGGCCTTTTACCGCAATGAGTTGGACGTCCTTACAGACGAAAAGGTTACATGGTATCCGTACACTAATGAGATACTTGCCCCACTACCAGTCACATGCAGAGCTCATAGGTACCTTTGGACAACGAGAGTACCTATGATAGCCTACAGCTTCACCGCTTGGCACCTTCCCGATAGGGTTATGAGACAGTTCGGCCTGAGGCAGCATATTACCGAATGATGCACCTCCTTACATTGCGGGTTACAGTGCGCAAGACTTTCACACCTTTCATGCTATCTGGAATGACCGCGAAAACCGTATTGAGTTCGAGAGGGATCGTACCATATCCACGGCACAATACGTGAGGTGGTACTGGAGCATAACACGACGCTACGTCCTTAATCTCAGAGTAGATTCTGCGTTAGCACCGTATGTTCTTAGAGCACCACTAGAGAGGAACGTGGTAAGTTGATGTGTGTACTATTAAATACAATCAGTTTCATTTATTCATTGTATCTAATTTTATTTTAAATTTGCAGGTTGTTGGTATTAACCGTGCATGGGACGAAGCAGAATGGCTCAGAATGAGGCAGACGGACGACAAGGGAAGGACAATGTGCACGAACATACAAAAGATTTTAGACGTGATTTTATGCAGGAATAAGCTAGATTGGCCAAAACCACCATCTCCTCCTCCTGCAGGTCCTCCTTCTCCTCCTCCTGCAGGTTCTCCTCCTCCTCAGCCAGTAGCACATAAGGAGATTGCACCTGGCTCATCAAAACCAGCACCCACATTACCCCATTCCAGCAATGCACGACGCACTAGAAGCAGCAGTGGTTCGTCTTCAACTTCCACACCACTAGTCAGGCGGCCGAGGCGAAACTAGTGCACGTTTGATTGGTTGTATTAGTGATGCCTGTCTAATTAATTAGGTAGTTATCTTTGTGTAATTATTTGTTATGTTTTGGTTCGTTTATGCATTTCTTAGCTTTGGATAAAACTAGCGTATGTATAATTATTTGGTATGTTCGGTTATTTGGCATTCGGTTATTTGACATTCGGTTTCCTTGTTTGATTAGGTTTTTTTCGTGCTAAAATGAGAATAGAGGGAATAGGGAAAGAGGGGTTGATTGGGGAAGAAAGGGGCTCGGGTTGGGTTATTATGTATGCAGGGTTTTATCGAAGGCGTGTTTTGGAAACTCGCCTTTGTGTTTTACTAAAGGCGAGTTTCCAGAACTCACCTTCGATAAAACAAACATGTCTAAACCTGTTATATTTTCTGAAACATGGCTACTTGTGTGATTGTTTGTACTAACAGGCCTCAGTACGTGAATTATCCCTTTATCCTAGCTCAGTTGACTTTTAATCCATTTTTTTCCATTCAGCACTTATTCTTCACACTTTACTCTTTATCCTAACTCAGTTGACTTTTAATCCATACTCACTTGCTTCTTCCTTCGTATTCTTCAATTTTTTTTCCATCCTTCCATGAAATATGATGCATTATACGGTATAACACTGAAAATTACAATCATTTACGTAGTTTAGAATTCATATTTTTTTTCATCTAAATTGAGCACTTATACTACACATATTACTCTTTACCTTGACTCAATTGACTTGGTTTAAAAGAAAAAATAGTCAGATGGTTCTGATCGTACTTTTCGATCAACAGAGATCGACACTAATAATCAATGATATACTATTTTACATGTTCAAGTGTCGAAAAGACATACTTCTTTATGATTAAAAAGGAGGAAAAAAGGTATAACATAATCTCACAGCGAAGCGAATGATATATAGTATGTAACATTCACTACAGTAGTAACTTACAAAATGATTTGGATAGTTATAACAACCTTTCTCTAAAAATAGTGATTTAACACAGTAATAAAACAAATAATGAAATAATACATAATATAACTATACATCATGGATCTCCAGCTCTCTTCTGAAACTCCAAAGCAATCAAAAGTTAACCTGAAATTATGTTCGGTCTGAATAGGCATGTTAATGGGCGGGTCGGACAGGGGTAGTAACCCCCCATCACCTGCAACGGTCTTTATTTCATCGGCTTCGAACGTCTACAACAGATTCTATTTAGCCGTTGGAAATCGGGCGTTGGAATACACTTTTTCTCTAGCAGTGCTAGTGTCATTTCCCCCATACACGTCGTCATTCATTGAATGACAAGTGTCTAATTTGATGGATATATTTCTGTCGACAATGTCCAGTTTTAATTATGTTCATAGAAATGCTCTTCCTCTTATTTATGTGGTCGTACTAAAATGCATTGAGAGGAAGTTTAGAGTCTCCATGTTGCAGATTTCAGGGCTAGCCCAATAGGGCTGGTTACACTAGGCAAACCTAGGTAAAAAAAAACTTGCCTCCTGCGACTCCTCCATTTGTTTCTGCTTCCCTAACTTCTCCACGCTTTTTTTCTTACCCATGCCTTCGCTACTTAGAAGCTAGTAACCTCAGCTGTCCCAAATAAAACAAGGTAAAAAACAACAGTAGC
This sequence comes from Allium sativum, assembly GCA_030737875.1. Taxonomy (NCBI): domain Eukaryota; kingdom Viridiplantae; phylum Streptophyta; class Magnoliopsida; order Asparagales; family Amaryllidaceae; genus Allium; species Allium sativum. The sequence continues at coordinate 46,005,448 of CM060913.1, forward strand.
AGTTTGTTGATACCACTTTTTGTGGTGTCAACGTGACACTACTGACCTATTGGTGGAAATATGGGGACCTTATATGGGCCTCCCTGAATTCCACCAATAGGCCAGAGTGTTTGGTGACACCGCTAAAATTGGTGCCAACAAACTCGAACTCTAAAAACAGGGGTATGTATGGTGGGTTGATTGTTGCCTAGTGTCATTTCCCCCACACACGTCCCCATTCATTGTGTGACAAGTGCCTAGTTTGATGGACATACTTCTGTCGACAATGTCCAGTTTTAATAAAAGCTCTTCCTCTTATTTATGTGGTCGTACTAAAATGCATTGAGAGGAAGTTTAGAGTCTCCACGTTGCAGATTTCAAGGCCGGCCCAATAGGGCTGGTTGCTCTAGGCAAACCTGCATAAAAAACTGGAAGTCTAAAACATGTGCAAGTGTCAGGTCTCGAACCCTGCTTTCCCCAATCCTACTAAGATTCTTTTATCATCCTGCCACAAAAACCTTTGTTAAATTTATGCCTTACTTTTTTATATAACAATATTTCTGAAAGGATGGAGGAAATTTTGTTGCCTCCCCCCACCTCCTCATGTCGGCTGCCCTGGGCGACCGTCTTGGTCGCTACCCCTTGGGTCGGGTCTGACAGATTTAAATTGTTGTCAAAGTACAAACTGGAATTTAGAAAGAAAATAATAATATAAAATAACGTTATATTCTTTAAGTATAACCAATTTACACTAAAGCGTAATATCCAAACTGAAATGTGAAAAAGTGTCATTGACCAGAACAAAAACAGAGCCTTAGTATTAGTTGTAGCACATTATATTCTTTGAATATAACCAATTTGCGCTAATAAGAACAAATATTTTTTATATAGAGTTTTCTTTATCAAGTAAGCTGATTGTTTTTACCAAAATTTTAAGCATGTATTACAGCCAATAAGATGATTTCCATAGTTAAAGTCTGGTATATAAAAAAAAGCAGTTGCATTTAAAGTGTGCATTTTTAAAAGCAATTAAATACCGCAAACGATAAAGGAAAACACATGATAAATTTTTCATTAAATTGGATTAATGAAACTTAACAATCAATTATTGAAAGATAAAAACCACTTCATCCTTAAACGCTGTTCAATTATTCCATGAAAAATCCTACAAAGATGATCGAAACGAGTATGCCAAAAATGTCACTTAATATACTATTTGGCAGCATATTAAATTGACGAAATGTCATTTAAGATTCGAAACCTTGAACAAAAATTGATTCAGTATGGAAAATAGTGATTAAGGTTGTATATTAATTGCATGTGGAAAACCGGCCTGGCTTAAGAGGCTCAATCTAAAACACTGATGTTACTGTTTTGAATTGAACTTTTTAGTAGACTACAGGACTGATTTGAGCCAACAGTTGTTGGTCATAAGTTTAGGGTTCGTTTGATTTTGAACGGGAAGGGTTATTTGGAAGCGTTATTTGGAAAGGGTATTTGAAGGGGAATTGTTGCAAACGGGGAATGCGTTTTTTTATGAAAGGGGCATATTGGAAACGGCTTATTTATTATTTTATTGTTTTTGTATATATTATTTTTAATTGTTTGTGTTTGTGTGTGTTTATTGTTGAACAGAATAGAACGCATGAGGTAATTGCAGAATACAAATTGCAGAATTACAATCTCAAAATTAAAATTACATAATACAGACGCGTGGGATACAAATTACGTAGACACAAAATACATAAAACAGGCTACTGTTGTGGATACTAAGGTGGATACTGGGGTGGATACTGGGGTGCACACTGAGGTGGTGGATACTGGGAGGAAGTCATCTGAAACTGTCTGTATCGTAGTGCTTGCTTGCGCACCTCGATTTCAAAATGCAACCAGTTGCATGCTTTGTCATCAAGAAGAACCATGAATGTATCTTGATTTTCTTAGCTATAAGAATTGATGTTGCGTGGGGCATGTCAATTCCATCAAATGATCTTGCACGGTCCATTGCATGCTTTACCATCGGGATTTGAGTACAAAGTGGGCTTGCGTTAGACTAGGGAGAATTGCTAACATTTGCAGATAGATGTGAATTCGGACTGTTGGAGTCAGAATGAGATTTCTTGCTCAATTGCCTGGAGTGTATCATATCTACAATTTCTTCCACCTTCGAAGAAGTTTCAGTTCTTCCTCTTCTGCCAAAACGAGGTCTAGATGAAGAACCTGCACCCCATGGTTGGTTAGGAGGCTCACGAAACGTTTGTTGAGTCTGAATGTCTTCTAGTGGCACTTGATAATCTTCGAAGAACGTAGGTTGTACAAACTCAGGTGGAGGAGAACGTGTTTGCAAATTTTTCTGTTGGCGTCCGACGCCGCGTTAGACGCATCAAAGGTGTCTGACGCTAAAGCTTGATTTTCAACCGTTAAGCTCAACGAGCTATTCTGGTGGCTCCCATGCATGACGCGTCGGACGCGTCAAACGCCAACGCAAACGTAACTTGCTACTTTCAGAAATCAAACGCTACCTTAATATGCTACTAAATGAGGTTTTGAACGTTGTTTGAGTATTTTTTGAGTTGTACAGAAATTTGTTTATTTTTTTTTGAATAGATTGTAACGTATGTCCCATCCCACCAAATTTTTATTAGTATTTTAATATATATTATTTAATATGACGTTACTACGCGAGGAAAATTAAGGTTGGTTAAGCAAATGGATCAAGGTTAATGAGTTTAATGGTTGATGTGTTGGTTATTGATTTGTTTGCAAATTAATTTCATCGCACAACCCACTCAACTCCTCCAACCTATCTTCACATGCCCATTCCTTCTGTGTAACATTTATGGTAATGGTAAATTTACCATTATCAGTCGTTTGGTAACAATAATTTTACTAGTTAATTAAAAATATATTTATTCATCTGATATGCTTTATTACATGTATTTAGAACCAAATAAATAATTATATTTAGTAAAATAATCAAATAGAATGATTGCAAATAATCAAGTAGAATGATTGCAAATACACTTTTTTTTTTTTTTTTTACCATTTATGTCTTTTATAGACTTACACTACATATAGTATAATAAATATGCACCGTATATAAAAACATGTCAAGATCTAAATTTGATGGACAAACGGTAATTTATCATTACCAGTGTAAAAGCTACTTGATTATCGGTATGTCAGTCTCCGATACGTTAGTCGTTCGATAACGGTAAGCAGATTTGGCTTATCAGTAAAAATGGTACTGTAACGGTAACCATTACCATAACAGCCCTAATTCATACTCCTCAATCAAATACAAAGTAACAACATCTACAAATTCTTCGTCCCTATAATTATACTCGCACAACTTTGAAGTAAGCTGAAACAAGTGCACAAGGCATCATTGCAAATTTGAATGCAATAGCGCTCCCGTTTACTGTCGGCCGATTATGAAGTATGAACACGTTTTAAACTAATGATTTATGGTTATGAATCATTTCTGTGTTGCGACTTGCCTGTATTAAATGGTTTTGGACTTACACGCTACCATTCGAAGCTACTGGACGTAAAAGGAAATATTGATGCATAATCATATGCCAAATAATTTCAAAGGCAAATAGTGTATTTACATTTTTTAATGAGGAGCCACAGCCATTCGCTGGTACGGATAAGAAGGTAAGTAAGGCGGTCCAGGCTCATATCTGTGTATTCCGAGCATTATTCTGTTAAACCAAATAAACCAACCAAACCAATTTATTTTAATCGGTTTGGTTCAGTTTTAAAATTAAATCGGTGTGTAATCAACCCGAAAAATGTTATGTTCAGTTATCGGTTTAATCAAATTAACCGAATTTTTACTATATTTTCAAAATTATCGGTATTATAATAAATATTTTAGCTTAGTTTAGTTATTTAAGTATATATTAATCAACACCCATGTGTCAAAATTAATATTAATAAATATAAAAATAAAAAATAATAACACTGTAATCATATATTTATAATTTGTTTCAAACTGTATTGAATTTTTCAAACATAAAACGTAAAACATTTTTAGTTCGGTTTAATCGAATAACCAACCGAGTCAACCAAACTTAATTTGGTTTGTTTGATTTGGTTTTCATTTTTATTGGTTTTAGTTCGGTTTGACAGGATATACCAAACCAATCAAACGCTCAGCCCTAATCCCATGACCATGTTCATTATTCTGAACGAGTAATATGCTTTTGATTTGAAATGTGCAATTATAATGTTAATGATGGTACTTTAGCTAATAACGAATAGGTCCGGCTTTAGAGACTAAGCCTAAAACCTATTATTACTGTTTTAAACTCAATTTTCTGATAGACTACAATATATATTTTTATCAACAACACCGATGTTTGAGTCTACACACTCTACAGTCGGGAGATCACTACGCTAGCTTTTTGAATAGATTGTAATGTATGTCCCACCCCATCAAATTTCTGGTACCATTTCACTACATATTTGTTAATGTGACCTCATTTGAGGACTTAGAAGTTAAGGATGGTTGAGTAAGAAGACTAGGCTAGCTTGGTCAAGAAATTATTCATTTACGTTGGTTTGTTGTGATGTGACATCCATGTATTAGCCTAACTTCTATGTGGATCCTACCACTTAGCTTTACTCCTTTTTGTTCAATTCACTAGAGTTATTTTGTGTTCCTATAACAAGAGTATAGTTAAAGATTTAAACACATATTTCATTAGTTTAGATTTAACACATATATTGGGCTATTAGCTAAGATCTTTTTGTTTAATTCACTAAAGTTATTTTGTGTTCCCATAACAAGAGTATTACGTAGTTAAGATTTAACATTAGTTTAGTTTAAACACATATTTTACTTTAGATTTAACACATATTTCGTTACTAATGACTGCTTCAACCTTACGTTTTACACTTCACCCAAACTCATTTGACTCCGTTTAATAAAAGGACAGTCAATCGTATAGATTAGTCCTCCCGATTAATAAAATCGACATTGATACGCCAATGATAACTGACTTGGTTTAATAAAAGGACAGTCAACCAGTATTGATTGGTCTTCCCGATCAATAAAAATTGACATTGATACATCAATGATAATGTGCTTTTCACGTTCAACTATCCTAAAGACATCTTTTTGTCACAAAAATGAAAGATCGACAGTAATACGCTAATGGTATTGTGTTCCACAAGTTCAACCATCCAAAAAACATATGCTCTCGTTATAAAAAAAAGTCATATCATTTTGTGATCAAAATGGAGGACATATTACTTTGTGATAGAATTGGAAAAATAATAAAACATAATCTCACAACAGAACAAATAATATATTATGTACAACAATCTTTACATAAAAGAGAACCGAAATTTATACATGTTGGAGCACTAACTTACAAAATAACTTGGAAAGTTATAACAATCTTTCTCTAATAATGGCGGCCTCTCAAGTAAGTATCTCATTTTCTTCTGCCTCCTTCGCCTTTGACACCGCCTTCCCTCCCCTACCCTCCGGTTCATCTCCGCCTATTCCCCCCGATCCACCACCTCCAATTGCAAACCCCTCTTATGATAAACCCTCTCTTTCAAATTTCAGATCTAATCCTTCAGATCCGCAACTTACCCCTATTGAATCTGCAATTCCTTCATCATCCGGCGTTCACTAAGAAAGACTATGCATCCCTTTTTAATTCACTCCCTCGCAACGCAGGAGCCTATAAGCCCAAGCACTTCGACATTCCTAGGGATGGCATTCCACAGCAGATTCCAGAGTCAGTCAAATCTGAAGGTAAGCAATACTGGAGCAATTTTTTGGTGGGCTTTTTCCTAGATGGTAATTCTTCATACTCCATGGTGGTAAATTTCTTAAATCGTTTCTGGAAATTAGATGGGGAGGTTAGTTAATAGATCGGATGGTATGCACTATTTTTTCAAATTCTCCAATGATTCAAATAGGGAAAAAATTTGAAATCTGATCCTATTTTCATTAAAGCACGTATGTTAATCATAACTAGATGGGATCCAACAATAGGAAATTCACAGGCTTAGATCAAAAAAGTTCCGGTATGAGTTCATTTTTATTGTATTCCGACAATTCTTTGGACTTTATTGGGTATAGATTGGTTAGCTTCTCATGTCGGGAGATTGATATGCTTTGACCCTAGCATAGAAAGGCTTCAAAGATTTAGGTATGCAAAAGCATTAATTGAGATTTCCTCAGATTTTGATCTTCCAGATAAGATAGTGGTAGGAGGTTTAGGTAAAGATTTCCCTTCAGTTAAATTATCCTATGATTGGAGACCCAATATATGCATTGTTTGTAGGGTATTTGGTCATACAACTAACAATTGTGAGTTTAATATCCATGCAGAAGATAAACAGGATAAGCATGTTGAGGACCTTATTGATCATCATCGGAAATTTAATAGGAAAGATACTACTAATGCTAATCAAGGTAATTGAAAATCTGCTAATACAAGACATGCTAAGTATTGGATAAAGAAAGAGGTTCAGAATAGTAGTAAGACATTTGAAAAAGATGTGGCAAATATTAACGATAATCCCTTTAATGTTTTAGATTCATAAGCTGATGGTAACAATAGTCACGAAACTGCTAACATGAATAATGTTAATAATGGTAATGATGCCGGTCATATAGATGTTAACACGGATAATGCCCTTGAAGCTACATTAGATTCTGATACACCAGAAAGAAATAATATTGATAAATAGGTTCTTAATAATGTGATCAACAATGTTGCTTAGTTTGCTGAATACGTGGCTCTGTAGGGTAACATATTAGAAGCAGTGGCGGAGCCACATGGGGACCAGTGGGGGCAGCTGCCCCCACTGAGATTTTTTTTTAGCCTTGTGTTCTCCAGGTTAAGTCGCACTTTACTACAACAGTGATTGCTGCACTCTAGAGCATGTGAGCGTTAATGATAGTTAAATGTATTACTTAGCCTCTATGTGAATCCAACAACATAAGCTAATTATTTAATTATTATTTTTCAACTGCCCCATTAAGTTCAGTCATGTTTTAATGGTTATGTGCCCCACCGAACTTCATTACTTCCATAACACATTTCTTGCCCCCACATCAGATCCTAATGAAACTTCATTACGTCCATAACACATTTTTTTGCCCCCACTGAACTTTTTTTCTGGGTCCGCCACTGATTAGAAGGTCATAGCAATGAAACCGTGCAAACACCAAAGTCTTTATCTGGTACTAGCACTTCAGGTGTAATGATCCGGGGAATTTGCGACCTTGGTTATCGACAAAACACAATGTCGACTATCCAAGCATCGGAAATACTGGATAGTTAATAGAAAGAAGTTAGAGGGTGAGAATAGATAAGGTAGAACTATTAGAATAGAAGAAGAATAACACAACAACATCAGAGTAACATGAATCTCACAGTGGAACGAATAAAATATAGTATACAAAATAACATTGAAACACAAATCTGTATTTGTATATTAGAGTACAACACTTACATCACACCGGAAATAACAATAGCTATAAAATGTTGCTGAAGCCTCCGGCTCCAAGCTCCATCTAGTGTATCTGTAAATCCCGACTACTTGACTACCCGTACAAATTTGGGCACCCAAGAGTTTAGGGAAAACAAAATAAAATAAACTATGGGTCAGCCATGTGACTGGCGTGAGTAAACTCCAAACATTTGTTTAACTTTTCAAAAATCTTTCCAAAAGAAATGATAATCGTAAGACCGATCCATACATAAACACGGATGGTTTTTATCTTACGATAACCCAAAACATTTCCAAAATCAATACTTTTCTGATATTATAATAATGTCTAATCACAAATAATTAACAATCTAGCAGAACGCTTGCATCTCAGGCTCCACATATATATAGTAAACAATCAAAACCACAGGCGCTTATTGGAGATGGGTTTTCGACTATGACAAGGTATGTAACCACCTGCCGATAGTGTATCTCTAGAGAGGAATACACTGGGTTCAACAAGAACGTCTTGCAACCCGGCCCACACATGACCGACCACTCATTTCTCTTGAGTGTATCGAATATATTGTCACCTACAGTTGCTAGCGACATAACCGTTCCCGGGAGATACATAAGTGAAAAGAAGTAACAAATATGAATATTCTCTGGATGGTGACAATACACCCTAATGGGGACGACCCACTTGGCCATGTTGCCTGCCCGATTTTTGTCATTTCCCGGTTGATGAGGCTTGAGGTCATAACGTATCTTTTGACAGATTACACCTCCATTTACTTTGAATGCCACATCGTCATACCGACAAATCACAAATTGATTTCCACAAAATACCACGGGCATAAAGCTAAGAGAAACGAATTCCTCCGCCACCAAACGTGGATACGTTCGAAGCAATCAACTTACGTGATCCATTAGATATACTCTGTCAGACATTCGCCCATACTCGTTGCCCTGGGTCTGGACAAACCGAAGGCACTATTATGTAAACAGAAGAGCCCTTGCACAACTCCATCTTCAATTATCTTCATCATATTTGATTCGCAACGCTAATGCCCATATGGAGCGGTTTTCGGAAAATGAATCTGATCCCGGTCTCCCCGTATTGACAACGGAAATGGTCAAAAACTTTGATAGTCGGTGATTTAACTATCAAAGGAAAATATGTGTACAAACAACGGTTGTATTTCCAAATGGAAAATTTACCGATCAATCATCAATCAACACTTACTCCTTTACTTTAATTTTCCATTCAATTATTCATTTCCCTATCTCCGTTTCCATGTATTAGTAAATTTTGATTTTCTAAATTTAGACAATATACGTTATTAATCATTGGAAAATATTTCCATATTTACTCTCATTTCTTATTTTCTATATTAGAAAACATTTCTGATTCTTATTTGGAAAAACATTTCCAAAACTCCTTCATTGGATTTGAACGGATGTTTAAATAAAACATTGTTATGCCAACTCAATTCATTACACTCATTAACTAAATTTACTTAACCACCCTTCACTATCAAACCTTAACTATTCCTTAGTTAAAAATGAAGTCTATCAAGTTGGGGTATAACTACCTCTTAGACCTTAACTGAACAACATTTCTAACCTCGAAATAGACAAAGTTCACCCTTTAAGTCTTCAACAAACTTCCTTACGAAACTCTCAGATTCTATTTATGAATCCACTTCCGTTATAGAATTCATTTGATTATAATAATAGTGTTATAATCCTATACTTCCGATATATATATATAATAACTTAAATATAACTTTTATTTCTTAATTTAAACAAATAAACAAAGGATTTATTAAATAAATAAATCTTGATTTAAAACCAGAAGTAAATAATAATTTCCTACATTTGATATAGTCGAATCCCAATGTATAATTCTTTCTCGAATAAACTCTATTCGATGACTCTCTTTCGAATAAACTATATTCGATAACTCTTTTCCAAATAACTATATTGGATAATCTCTCCTCGAATACTTATATTCAATTCACTCTATTCGATTAACTAATATTCGACTAACTCTATTCGATTTACTAATATTCGGTTAACTCTATTCCAATAAATAATATTCGATTAACTCTAATTCGATTATCTCTAATTCGATTAACTCATATTCGAATAACTAATATCCGATACTCTCTCTTCGAATGACTTACATTCGATCAACTCTTTTCGAATTACTTACATCGATTAACTCTCTTCGAATGACTTACATTCGATTAACTTTATTCGAATGACTTACATTCAGTTAACTATATTCGATTAACTCTATTCAATCTACTCTAATTCCCATTCCATTCAAATTCACATTTGAATTCCTATTTCAAAACCCAATTTTTTCTTATAAATGTTTTGATTTATAAAATATCTATTTTAATCCGTTATTCACATCGAATGTGAATAATATTTCTTTTATATATCAATTCAGTTTTGATTTCATATTTTAAAAATAATATTCCATTTCCAAATTCTATTTATACTTCTATTTATAAAATTATTCATACAAAATCTCCTTTTTATTCTAACACTTAAATCTCATTTACAATTCCCTTTATAAATGTTGAGTTCACATTCTATTAAAAATATCGGTATTAAAATCGATTTCTACTTCTCTAAATAAATTCAGACTTTTATTTTTATTTATCCAATGATAAATATTTTTCTTAATTTACAAACATCGTTTATAAATTATTCTTCTCAATTTTATCTGTTAAAACAGATTTCTATTTAATTCTACTTTAAATAAATCTTTTCCATTTATCTATTAAAACAGATTTCCATTTCATATTTACTTTCCACTTATTTTTTTTATAAATTTTATTCATTTTAAAAATACTTCCTTTTATAATTCTTATTTATTTCATATAAATATTTCCTTTTATAATTATCCTATTCATTTTATAAGTATTTCCTTTTCTATTTGGTTTACAAATTTTTCTGTTTCTATTTTTTTTTTACAAATATTTCATTTATACAATTCTATTTATTTTATATAAATATTCCATTTATATAATTCTATTTATTTTACAAATAATCCCTTTTCTAATTTTATTTATTTCTCAAATATTACCTTCTATATAAAATCCATTGATTTTATATAAATATTTTATTTTCAAAATACACTTTGAAAATTCCCTTTTTGCTTTCCAGTATCACTTATGGTATTAAAATACCAAATCAAAGGGGTCATTCATCATCCAAACACACATAATCAACAATAGATTATATATCACATCATATATCATAATATATGAAAACAGTAAAATAAATGTTGAGTAATCCAGTTGGATCCCTCCGACCTATTTCCCTGCATCCACAAATGTTACACTATATAATTCACAGCAATTTCACTTCAATATGTACTATTCTGATAAACAGAATTAATGTTTTGTCAACAATAGGTGTGTATATCGTTTAACTGTAATTTCAACCATCAATCAACAATTCAACCAAACAATCATCACAAAACAATAAATCATCATTTATCATTACTAAATTATATTTATAAAAAAATAAATTGATAGAGTTAGGTAGTTTTACTTACCTTGGTTGGTTATCGTTAAATAACGATATTCGATCGTCGGACTAGTTCAGGCGTTTTATTTCGCCATAAATTGAGACGAGCTCCAAATCACTCCAAACCAATTTCATTGTGAAGCTTACATCCATAAGATCCCAATGCGAACAGTTTCGCTGAATTTCTTTTTCGTATGACAAAGTTATGACATTTTGAAGTTAGCATACATTTTAAATAAACTAAAACATGGATTATAATGTAAATGTGCTTTACCCATTTAAACACATCCCAAACCCGATCCATTCCCTTCCAACCCGTCTTCCCCAACCCCCATCGGACTACACAGCACGTTAGCTCCTCCAAAACCTCACCATTGCCGACACTTTCCTCCATCCTTCCTTCTTCCACACTTACTTTAAAATCAAATAAAAATCACCATAATTCTTCCCTTTAAAATCTCCATAAACCCATCATCACAAAATCAAACTCGCTCCCTACCATCAAAGTGCGTCACGACCATCTCCCCGTGCGACACAGTGCACGATCGACGTCCATCCTCACCAAATTCCATCAAAAATTTACACAACACTCCAAACGATCCGATGAATCCAAAAACAATCCTTAAAACATGCATTGATGCTTGTAATCGCCAAAATCTCCAACCCTAGCTAATATAATACACGCTGTGTATAATTCCAACGACGCAAAACTCCACGAAACCCAACAAAACCTATCTCAGATCGAAGAGCATCGCGTTAGGATTACAAACATATAAACTTTGAAATTTATAGAGGAGAATTGAATTTGTTTTGATTTTTGGAAGTTGTATTTGCTTATGTCTTGGCTGTAAAGGGTGGCGGCATGAAACATTGACTGTGGAATGAAATTCTTAGGGTTAGGTATGTTTGTAGGTATTTATAGAAGGGTTATATTATTTTTATATTTTATTTAAGTCATTTTCTAATTTACGTCTTCTAAAAATCCCTATGATCACATACAATATCAAAAAATCATGAAAATTGACATGCAGCTAGAGTTTGACATTACGGACCCAACGAAAATTGGTTTCGTCGAATTTGGAGGTCGTTTGCAAAAATGGCTATTTTTAATGCTCTAAATAGACTGCTTAAATATCAATATATTTAAAGACAATTAAATTAAATGTTAATAAATTAATATTATCGTATATATTCACATATAATATCATACAGCTCCAAAATATACACATTTGGATTTATACACCGATATTTCAAATTCTCAATTTAATCGATATTCAATTTATATTAAAATTCCTTTATAATATAATTAAATCATTATAATATATAATTGAATTCCATAACGACTATTTTAAATTTTGATTTGGACGTAACTTACAATCTACACGACGAAATCTGGATTTTTCTCTTCCATTAGAAAAATATACTTCACCAGCTTCGAACGTTTCTTGTTTCACAGAAATCTGGCTTAAAATGGATTATGTATATTCAATTGAAGTTTGAATCGCCAAATTACGAACTGCCGCGCCATTTCGAGCTCAATTATAATTATAATATAAATCATACGTTCAATGGACATTTATAAATAAATTCGTTATATAATTCAATTCTAAACTGAATTATATATTTTAAATTGTCCAACTCACACAATATTGCGAATTCAGCTATTCCGACTATTTCAGAAATTATAATATATTATTATATGATAAATATAAATTAAATATTCATTATTATTTAATTAAATAACCACTTAAATCTCGATATCACTATTTATATAATTAAATTAATTAATTATTATACTGTTAAAAATACGGGACGTTACATCAAGTTCTTCAGATTACTCACCGACTTATCTAGGCCTAATACCTCCATTTCTCCTATCGGTAAAGGTTTGAAGCTTACTCAATCAGCTTCCAATCCTTCACGGTCACCGGTCTCTCCTTATGCTAACTTGAAGCCTCCTCAAGATCTTACTTTACCTCCTCCAATAGCCACCGGTTGTGGTTTGACTTTTCCATAAGTTAATACCTCTTTAGCTTCTCTATTTTCTGTAATTCCTACGAGTTCTCTTCCTTTTTCATCTAAACCTAAGAAGCTGAAAGGAAAATTCTGGGATGACTCTAATTTAGATGATGGTAATGACTTCTTGCCAGAGGATGTGATGCCGCTCACCAATAAGATGAAATGACATACTAGGAAGAATCCTGGTCCCATGTTTGATTCTGTCTTAAAATTGAGTCTCGAGTCACTTAACTCTTTGTTAATGATAGCTTTACACAGTTATTGGTTAACTGTGACGAGAACCTTACTCTGCATGCAGTTTGGAATTGGTTTATGGGGGATGATTCAGTGAATTATGTTGCCTGTTTCTTTCTTTGCAATTTGGATATAGGAATTTTCTGCTTGGTGATGCTGCTGTGATTCTCATGTGGCATAGTATCTTCACCTCGATATGAATAATGTTGCAATAAGTATGCTTCATCTTTATTTTTGTAATTAGTTTTTGTAAGTTCAAGTCTAGACATTCAAGAGTCTGTATTGCTTTGCATTTTAAGTCGATGTAACTCTTTTTTTTTTATGAATAATAAAATTTTCACTTGCCTTTCAAAAAAAAACCTTTTTCTAGTAATATCGATTTAACGCAATAATAAAATACACAGCGAAATAATACTAGATACGACAATACGGCTTGGATCTCCAGCTCTCTCCTAAAACTATGAAAGCAATCGTATGCTAATCTGAAAAATATGTTTGGTTTGACCTGAGCATTATCGTAATGTAAAATCCTTCTCAGTTTAATAAACCATTGAGAGAAAATTCAGATCATAAGAAATTTTGTCTTTTTAACATAAATAACTTTGAAACCTTAAGTATTTCATAAGATCATGGCCCATACAAACATGAACGAGATTTTACCTTATAATAACTTAAATACTTTTATTATAATCGACATTATAATAATATCTAAAAATCCTTAACCAAAAGCTGAAGTGCTTGCATCTTAAGTTTCAACGTGGTTCGACACAAATAAGTCTATAAGGCATTTAATGGAGTTTAGATTACATACAACGATTAGGTACAGGACAAAACAAAAGGGGTGCTTTTCACTAGAAAAATGCACATGAGCATTTTGCATGGGTTGTCTGCGATTTAGGATGGACCTATTCCTCTATGGATAGTATCGAATATTTCATCATGCTGATGTGATCAGCAAATTTACCAAGGCATAAATAATTAGGGACAATTTTGAATCTGGATCGGTGATAACATCTTACTTAGGTGTTACCTACTTTGCCCCAAAACTTATCCCTAATTTAGCCAATACCGGTTGATAAGGCTAATGGTCATGTCTTTACCTTTCATATGACATCAGTTTCACCTCTAATGCCATGGTGTCATTTCCAACATATTAATTGATTTTCACAAAAAAACAATCATCGAGTTCTAACGTCACAAGGAGTAGTGTTAAGTTTAATAAGGGCTACCTCCTATACCACGAAATAGACATACATTTGTAAATATCAATGAATATATAATTTGAAATGCAATGCCAGACCCTCACCCACACGAGTTATTTTTGGTTTGAATGAACCGAAGGCACTACTCTTGCTACATATATATTGGAGTCATCCTTAGGGTTAGTAGAGAATAACCCTTGCACTTTTAACCCACCTTGATTTCATCACATTTAATATATCTTTCACATTCAAACCATTAACTAGATCGAAGTATGTCTTCAGATAACCAGATTCGATCCTGGTCACTTCAAAATGACAAACGATGGTTTTCGAAAGGCTCGACTCATGTTCTTTAACAAACATGTAATACAAGAGAATGAAGTTCACTTCTTAACTGTTTTGTGAATGAATTTCCTCATCATTTTTCCTTGGAGAACAAAATGAGGTTTGTATACATAGTGAATCATTATCAGGTATGACCATATCATATAACTCACGTATTTATGCTAAATATTTTCACAGTTAAATTGGAAAATATTTGATAGTCGATTATTTAGCTACCAGATAACAATAACCATTTAATGATTTGATCCCTTAAAGAAATTACTATGTCTTATTTAATTAATATCTCATTAATTAAATCTCTTCAATTATTTTCTTTCAAAATAATGCATATACTTAACCGTTCGATGTAAGAATATATATATATATATATATTTATATATATATACATACCTGATAAAGTTCTCTTTCAGTGTCACATTAAATGGGTCAAAACAAATGTCAGTTGAAAGAATCGGTTATTATAAATGCAAAATGTTTAATTATAAACTCGACTTCCTTAAGTTCACAGAATTGTATATAGAATAATAATTACATTCTAAAACATCAATTTACAATCTCAAACTAGGACAATCCATCTGATAAAGAAATAATCATTCAGGATGGGGTACTATTACCTCTCAAACCTTGATTGGACAACATTTGTATCTTCATTATATATAAAAGTTTGCTATTTCAAATCTGGATACCAAATAAATGATTTTACAACTTCCATATCTGATTCATTTGAAAACAAGGTTTATAAACCATTACTCGAATTTCAAATCTCTTTCTAGTTGTAAACTCCTTTACTGAATTTAATTATTAAGTAATATCGAAATCATATGTTTCAAATAATTACTAAAGAAGTTTTTAAGTTGGTTAACTTAGCTTATATGTTGTTAGAAATTAATTTACTTAAATATCAATTATAAAAATAATAATTAAATTTAAACATCCTTCATAAATAAATAACGAATCGAAAACTCTACTAAGTAAATTAATATATGGAACTTTGCTTTATCCACAATTTATTATCTTTATTAACTTTGTTTAAAATAATTAAATAACTTCTAAACCATCATTAATTCCATAATTAATAAGTTAGGTGCTAGTTAATGATAATTAAATAAATTATTATTAGTTAAAATAATAACTAACCTTTAAATGACTATTAAATAACAATTTATTTCCAAATCATTTGTTAATTAGATAATAATTGACTTCTAAGTCATTGTTAATTTAATTAACAAGTAAAAATATTCTTAATAAATTAATAATTTGTTGAATTGGAAATCAACACTACGCTGGTTTTAAAAAATCAAAAGGTTATTACAATGTTGAAACGAACTCAGTAATACCAATGGTACTTAAATATTGCCATTAAATTTAATAACCACGTTTAAGTCATAATAGTATATTTACATAATTAACAGATATATAAATAATGTCTAATATCAATAGATAGTTTTCGATAAATATAAACAACTGGCAAACCAATACATGCCAAAACTAGTGTAATAACATAATGTGTCTTATTCTGCCAACGGATGTTAGAGATTAATTATAATTACTAGACACCATAATTATACATAGTCAATCTTAATTTACTATTAAATTATACTATCACTAAGTGGTCAACTAATTCTGTAGATGTATTATACAATGAAATCAACATCGGAAACTGTATATCACATTGGTTCTGGAAGGAGGAGTTATTGAATTGTTTAGTTTAATATGAAGTTTATTCATTTATCTATATACATATATATCACTTGAGGCCTTAGCTTAATATCTAAACTGAATAAACTACATAATAACAATCTTCTTCCAAGTACTACAAGAAGCTATAGAATGAGCTAATAATCCAGACTTCTTCCTCCTTGTGCATCCTCTTTTCTGATCTACAAATACTCGAATATTTTTTTTTATTCCTAAACCTACCATCCTAAACAAGCCCAATAGTTAACTTTATCATCTCCCTTTAAGCACCTACGTTTTCAATTAACAAGTGAAAAACAAGACACTTCCGGATATTTCCCCCAAGCCTAGCATTTCACCAATGCACGCATTCACGTGCATGTCTTCTTCAGCCCGTGAATGCCTTCGCAACCCATGCCAACAAATTCCACTTCCCACTTGCAATCCATGAGCACCATCATCACCACCTCTTTTCATTCAAAATGAAATCCGACTTGATCAACCAAAACTTGAGCTCGATATATAGTGAAAAACTTACCATAACCGATGTTCTGACCCTAGTCGAACCCCATCACCACCATGGATGAAACGTTGTCCTCGAGCTCCCCTTTTGATCAAACGTCGACGAGCTCGATGTCATTTCCTATATGTGTGTACATAAATGAAATGGAACACATTAATCCTAGAATTTAAAACCTTAAAGTGACCTCAGCAGCCCAACCCCAACCATCAATTACTATGTGACTTTCATAGTACCTCTGTCACATCCCTAAGAAACTCCATAACAAACCATACCTCCAACAATCGACCAAATCAACCAGTATTGATTTTTTAAAAGAGAAACACATACATTTGAAATTCTCACACAATATAAACCTAGATTCCTGAGACAACTTCCAAAAATCATGATTTTCAAATACTAATTTGGTTATATATTTCAATCTTCAAAATATGATGTCAACTGACAACAAAATTCGAACGATTTATTGTAAACCAGTATTATTAACTAAAAATCCCATTTTAAAATAACATACAGAAGATTTGACACAACCATCAAATTGGAGCTTTTAACTAAATGCAAGTAAAATTTGATATAGCTAGGGATTTCTAAATGCAAGTGGCTGTGTTTGTTTATTTATTGAAAAGCATATTTTATACCTTTCTTCTTCAGTTACAAGTTTCCCTTTGATTAGTTTCCAAGTTCTCTCACAATCGAATATTAATTGAAGTATTAAATATGAATATATAAAAATACACGTATGGTTTATGATTCAAGATCATAAATCTGTTAGCATCATCATAAACTATTAGTTTAAGCATTAGAGGTTTACTATACTAGGTACTAAGGCATATATACACTAGACACACCATGAGCCCAACACACGTGACGCAATCAAAACCAAAGAGTTTAACATTCCTAAAATTTTCATTTTATACATTTCACAGGTTGGAATTCAGATGAGTTCCTCACCTTTAATAAAGTTTTCTTTTTTACTCCTACATTTGATTTCTTCATTTTTTTTGAAACTTCTTACTTTGTTGCTTTCTTTACAAATATTGATCTTGTTTCCATTTTGTTTCATAGTTAAGCTTTCCATCAAATTGTGACTTTTGATTCAATAAATTTTTAAATGAAGAGATTTTCATTTTTTTTAGAAGATGAACAAGCTTTTACGAAAAGAAGTACAAGAACGAAGTGATGTGAATGGGAAGCTAAGCATTGCTTATGTAAAAGAAAAGAGATTGCAAAATTTTAGTTTAAACCTTAGTTATAAAATTCAACTTTTGTTATTATTCAAAATCACTTCATAGTACAATATGTTGGAAGTATTGAATGTCTGTACTTAGGCCCCGGCAAACTGGTGATACTCCATTCTCGATCATTTCTCTAATTTGATAATTTAAATTATCAATTCCCATTTCAATCTAATTAAAGATTCATTAAAACTCCACTTAGCTTTAATCTTCCCAAAAATCAATATTAATGATTATTTAACTTTGGAAACACAAACATGCCGCATCGACAATCTACACCGTACTATTGATTTCCGCCAATATATAACCTCTAAGCTCGTACGTCTTAGAGAAGGGTGTTAAGCAAGAGAATAAATTCTCTGCCACCAAACAGATATATATTTAGCAGAGATCAACCATACAGTTCAAAATACAATGTTAGACATGTAATCCTGTCTTTGACTGGGTTAACAACTAAACTAATGTCATTTAAAACACAGTTCACAATAAACCCAAATCACATTCCATTTATTATGGAATCTTCACGGAAAACAGATCAATATATGTAATCGATATCATTTTTCATATCCGACTAATAATATAAATGGAATAACGAAAAAGCCTTTTTAAATTCCATATATATTAACAGTCTTCCTCCACAGAAGCTCATTTCGATTATAATCAAATCGAATTCCATTCCATTCCAATTTAATATATTAAATTGGAAAACTTTACTTTGGAAAATTCCCGTTAAATCTTAATAAAAATATTTATAAATTCCAAATCACATTTCACTGTAAACCGGGTCAAAGACCAAATGTCGTTTAAAACACAGTTCACAATAAACCCAATTCACATTCCATTTTATTCCAATTAAATGTTAATTAACTGGAAACACTAATAATCTTAATTAAAAGATTTATTCTTTTCACATGGGGTTTAAGAACAGTGTTATTTAAGACACCATTCGCGGCAAACACAAAATCCAATTCTTTTATTCAATTCCAATTAAATATTAATTAGTTGGAAAAATACTTCACTAAATCTTAATTAAAGATTTATTCTTTTCTCAACTGGGTTTAATAACAGTGTTAATAAAGACACCATTCACGACAAACCCAAAATCCCATTTGATATTAAATATAGGGCCCTGAATAGAAATCATATCGGCTTATATTCAATATCAAATTCTGAAACCAACCGATATCGTACTGGAAATAACGATATAAATATATCTTTCAAATTTCCATAACAATATCCATATAGTCACGAAATCCAATATCAAAATATTCCGAAGATGATTTCCATTCAAATCCATTCCAATTCGTATATTGGAAATTCTAGTTATTTTTAAAACCATTTCAAATCCAATTTATTTATTTAAAAATATTGGATTATAGTTCTAGTTCATAACTAGTTCATTTCGATAAAAATATATTTTTATCTTTCCAAATATGGAATTTTTCGTCCAATTCTTTTCAAATCATTTATTATGATTGTACACAAATTATTGATATTTTTGGTAATTTTATCAAGGCCCGTACAGTCGATTTCCAAAAACGGTCGTCAAACTGCACTTACAGCGAGCTTTTCCAAATTTGATTTGGACATAATTCCAAATCCAACTGTTAGATTTCATATAACTTGTATTCGTTAGAAAGCACTTTTCGATACGAACCCAACGGTTCCGGTTTTAGGAGAATTCGACGATCGGATCTCCCGTAATGTCAATTTGAAATCAATGATCGAAATTCGCGAACTGCCACGGCGCGACGCGTTCTATTCAGGCCATTAAATATATAATATATATTATATATATTTCATCGATTTCCATTTAAAACATATTTTATAAGTCGTTTTAAATTCGTTTTTAAATCGATTTCAAATTCATATTCAATTTCAAATCAAAATTGAGTATTCCATATCATTAATATATAAATGTTAATATTTTCAAAACATTAGATTTTGAAATTACTTCTTCTTCGGTATTCATTATAAAAATGAATAAAATCGATACAAATAACATTTGCGTCAAAATGACGCATCTCTAATCAACACGGCTTCATAAATTTTAATATTTCCGTGTCCATCCTAAATTGGACATCAAAATCATATTTTGATCCATTACTGAATATTATTTTAAAATATTACTTATTTTAGAAAATTCATTATTCGTCAATTTAAAATATTCGTTATTTTAAACTATTCGTTCTTTCCGAATTGGAATCAAATACAGTCATTTACCATATAATTTTATTTATATGAATTTCATACATACATGTACACAACAATAATCAAACACAGTCAACCATCATCCAGCATGCATTACACAACTGCATAAGCGTTAAATATAAATAATTAACGCTTACAACAGCCTGTCAACTAATCGATTAACATACAACTAAATATTGGTATTAGTGTATGTCCAATATCATCCCAATACCCATGCGGGGTTTTCAAACAACAAACACTGATTATTATTTGTATAGTTGGGCGATGTGTAAAATATATCGTCCCACTCAATATCAGTCAAATGCATGTACATAAACAAATCGTCCATTTGTAAATGAATATTTATTTTATTCATATACTCGTTAAAAATTATATTTTTAACTATAAAATATATATTTCAACACATGAATATTTTATACAGTTCATTTATACAATAAAATGATATTTTTATTGTTCTAATATTTTTAGAAAATTTCGGTAGAATAACGGCGCGATACTAGAACCAGAATAAGGTTTAGCCTTATCCCTCGCCTAATATTGGCTCGCGCTATATACAAACCAAATTCTAATCAATTCATGTAACTACGCAAACCAAATTCAAACAAATAATCCAATCAACCAAACAAACATGGTTTCAAACAAAGGTGTCGGGTGCTACTAAGCACCGTCTGCATCCTAGTATATATATTTTACTAGAAAATAAATTGAATTGAAAAGTTCTTACCTTTGGGATCCACTCCTCCAGCTTTATTTCATAATTTCTGAACCGTTTGGATTTGCCTGAAATTCCAACGCAATCTTTTCCACGCTGTTCATAGTAAAAATCACATTTTTAATATGATGTTTATATATTTAAAAATCGCATTTTTATATCGCTATATATATAATAAATATCATATTTTTCTTTGATGTTTACAGTATAAAAATCATATTTTTATACCAATGTTATATATGAAAAATATCATATCTTTTCTAATTTAAAAATCATATCGTTCTATAATGAAAAATCTAATTTTTATACAATGAAAAACCTGATTTTTGTACAATGAAAAATATATTTTTTCTAAAATGAAAAATCTAATTTTTCTACAATGAAAAATCTAATTTTTATATACTATAAAAAACCAAATTACTTTAAATAATAAAAAAAGACTTACATCGTTTTGAGGAAGGGGGTGCTGTTCATCGGCGGGTGGTATTTGTCGCTGGTCGTTGGTGGCAGAGGGGGAGACTGGTGCTCGCGTGAGGCTGGAGGAAGGGGGTCTCAGTCTTCACGGTACTGGAGAAAGGGGGAAGCAGGTTCTTCAAATTGGAGGGGGAGGAGAGAGGGGGAAGGGGAGCGGTGCGACGAGGTGGCGCCGGCCTTAGGGAGGTGGGCGGCGTGCTGGAGGAGGAGGTGACGGGAGATCGGGGTCTGGGAAAAAGAGGGGCGCGACGCAGTTCTAGCGTTCAGCGCGTTTTTTTTTATATCGTGAACGAAATAGAAGAGAGAGAGGGGGAGAGAGAGAATATGGAGTGAGGGTTATATAATTTATATATATTATTTTATTTTATTCCAAAAAGTTAATTTTTATTTGAATCCCAAATCCAACCCAACGACTATCGCCTCTAACTAAATACCCCCATTCCAGACACAATGGGATATGTTCGGTAAGCCAATTCGACTATTGCGATCATTTTTCATTAAATTTAAAATATAAATCAATATATTTTAAATACAAACGTACATTCTAATTTACCGGGGCAACATACTGATTCCGAAAATTCCAGAAAAATAATTCTAACTATGTTTTGACGATACGGTCCTAACAAAATTAATTTCATCAAATTTGGAGACTGTTTGAAAAACGGTCATTTTCCAGTCGATTAAATTCAAACTAAAATTGCCAAATGCGTTTAAATTCATCACGCTCACATATTAATTCCAAAAATCTTAAAAATTGGAATCTAGCAATAATTTGACATTGCCGATCCAACAAAAGTGATCTTATCGGAAACGGAGGCCATTTGCAAAATCGCTAATTTTAAGGGCTATATTTTATATAAATTCCATAATGACTATTCTGAATTTTCAACTAGACATAACTTTTTATTCCCGTTATGAAATCTGGATTTTTCACATTCGTTGGAGAGATATTTTCAAATAGATTCAAATATTTCTGATTTTACCAAAATCTGGTTTATTTTTAACCCTATACATTCATTTGAAATTTGAAATCGAATTTTCAAACTACCGCGCCATTTCCAACTCCTTTTATAATTAAAATAAGTATTTATATTGTAACTTCGATTTTAATAAATTTATACTTTCTAATTCTATTCAAAATAAATTTCTAGTCGTAATTATTTAAAATAAATCATTTCAAATATTCAAAATTCACTTAAAATTGCTAAAATAAAATTTTTAAATTGGTTCTGATTTTCCGGGTTGTTACAATCTCCCCCACTTAAAATCTTTTCATCCTCGAAAAGGAATGGAGCTGAAAGTTGTTTAATTGACCAACTCAACTTTCATTCTGGCTTTCATTCTTCAACTTTTCAGTTTCTAAGAATTTCCAATTTTTTCAAAAATTTGGTTAACACACTAAATTTTCGAATTTTTTTGCCATAGCCTCCTTTTACGGGGAGACATTTAAAACCTCAACTAGCCACAAAAAGCCCTCATCATCCAAAAAGAAAAAGAAAAGGCCAAGCGACTAGCCAATCGACTCATAAAATCATCCAAACCCAATAAATTTGTAAACATGTATCTATTTGTCGGGCATACAGTTTTACTCCTCTTCTCTAGCCTCCTTGTTATGACCTGTTCAATGTATAGGCATGCAATTGCGATCAATTTTCAAGTCAGTTCAATATTTGATTCAGTTTCGCGTAATGGTTCAAAATTTTAATTAATCAAACCAATAATCAAACAACACAACCAACAATCAATTAGTTAATTATCATTTCAAACACCTAACTTTTATATATATAAAAATTCATTTTTGATGCCAAGTCACAAACAATAAATCCTGTCTAGTTTTAGTTCTCACACCAGTCAATTGGAAATATATAGAAATCCCACTTTTGAAACTCGAACATAAATGCTAATGATGCTATAGCGATCATCAGAACTATCTCCAGGCGACTAGAGTGTGATTCTATATCTATCCAGTATATTAAAACTTCGAATATACGTTTGCAAGGTGTATATGCAAAATCTTTATATACTCGATTGTCAAAATTCAATATAAAATAAACAATCAAATACGTATAATTTGATTAAATTTTCAAAACAAAAATTGTTTTTTCATTTTTGTTTTAAAAACACTACTCTTCACACTCGTTCTAGGATACTACTGATCCCTTCTTTAACGAGTCATTCTTATTAGATATTACTAATCCAATCTATGATGAATTCTTTTGTTTGGTTCTAATGTGTCTTGTACTCGAACTCTGTAAACCAAAGCTACGTGTAATGACCCGAACTTCCCCGGTCTCCGAAGAGAAGAGAAAGAACGGACTGTCTGAGAACACGACAAATCAGGACACAAACAAAAGAACATTTCATTGCTTATTACAACAGTTTACATCAGATTATAAGAATATATAGAGTATGAATAAATGTTACACATTTGATAAATATCAGAGATTTAAATACATTACATAACAGCTGAAAATAATACATAACATAGCTTAAAGAAATAGACAAATACAGAGCATTTCGAATATAGCTCAGCTGTAAACCAGGATCCTGTGAATATAATATCTGCAAAACCAAAAGTACTAGTTGCCCGTGTGGAAAATAAGGGCACCCAGAGTTTAGGTTAAAACAATAAACTTCAGGTCAGTCATGTGACTGGTGTGAGAACTAAAACAGTTATTTAAAACTTTACTTTAAAATGGAGAAAATCAAGGGACCACGCCGTATAACACGGAATGGATTTCCTCCCAAGAATACCAGTGCATAAACAGTTATAAACAAGTGACGCTTTTTGAAAAATGAAGCTATTATAAGACTAAGGTCCCATCAAAAAATGTAATGCAAGCTGGAGGATAGAGTTTTACCTTAAAATAGCCAAACATGCTTGGTACGTTTAAAAAAAATTATTTTGATACCATTAAAGTGCATAGTGTATAAAACAACTTCAAATATAAATGTATCAGTCATAGACGGCATAGCATCCCATGCTACTATGTCGCCATACTAGGCTCTACAATCAAAACCGCAAAGTCACATATTGAAAGTTGGATTTCCATCATGAACCAAGGAAAGGGATCATCCTTACTGAATTCGAGACAATCTAGCCTACCATGTCTCAGGCTGCAGTCGCAACTGCACTTAGGAAAATGCAGGGCTGGTCCACATTTTAAGTGGATTAGTAATACCTGAATAATACGTTTCCCCGCCCTATGAGGCGTAAATGAGCCAGATGACTCAATATCCATCGGCTCCGTAGTAACCGATATATCCAAGATGCCTCGCTTTCCATCATCCACATAAGCAAAAATGTCTGGGCTCCATACCATGACACCACTCCTAGCTAGAAAGAAATGCATATCCTCCCTGCCGTCCTTCATCCCGTTTCTTGTTCATACCGGGGTGCGAAGCTCGCGAATTAACGCTATACACAAAGCTATGCTCTATTAAAGTCGTGCTTTGATCATCAATCACAAGACTCTGCTTTTCAACAGAAGCCTTGATCATTTGCATCCTAGCATGCCATGGCAATTCATGCCATGCGACTGATGTCTATCGATAAATAATCTCTGAGCTCGTACGTCTCAGAGAAGGGCGTTAAGCAAGAGAATAAATTCTCCTCTACCAAACAGATATATTTAATAGAGATCAATCAACACAGAACAAAATCCAATGTCAGACACACATCCATTTACAAGTTCGCTCTAGGTCTGAACGAAACCGGAGGCACCTTATTTCTCGTCCCATATGTCCAATACAAGAGAGAGGCCCTCGCATATCCGGTCGAAATCCAAGTACGTCTGGACGATCACCACTTATTACCTCGTCTTGGGTGTACAGCCTAATCAAGACATCAATAATCATCAAATGATGTGAAGACCTCTGGTCTTCAACCACCGTCTTCATCGTCGAATCAATTATTCAGAATAGGTATAAACCCGACCTTTTTGAATAACTCGCGTGTATAATAAACAAGTGCTAAAAACACAACATACGCCTCATTCCAATTCTGAATATTCTTTTATTTAAATATTCATATCCTTTGGGAAAGGTTCTCATTAATTTTATCAAAGATAAATTCTATAAATTTATTCTTTAATCTTCCTTTGGATATCAATTCAAACCAAATTAAGGTTTATCCAAACTAGTCGGGATTAGCGTACCTTATCGAATTAATCATTTATTTAATTTCCCAATCCCAACCTATTCATCCTATGGAACAAAACTGGTGATACTCCATTCTCGATCATTTCCCAAATTTGATAATTTAAATTATTAATTTCCATTTCAATCTAATTAAAGATTCATTAAAACTCCACTTAGTTTAAATCTTCCCAAAAATCAATATTAATGATTATTTAAGTTTGGAAACACAAACATGCTGCATCAACATTCTACACCGTACTATTGATTTCTACCGATATATAACCTCTAAGCTCATACGTATTAGAGAAGGGTTTTAAGCAAGAGAATAAATTATCTACCACCAAACAGATATATATTTAGCAGAGATCAACCATACAGTTCAAAATACAATGTTAGCCATGTAATCCTGTCTTTAACTGTGTTAAAGAACTAATGTCATTTAAAACACAGTTCATAATAAACCCAAATCACATTCCATTTATTATGGAATCTTCATGGAAAATAGATCAATATATATAATCGATTTCAATTTTTGTATCCGACTAATAATATAAATGGAATAACGAAAAAGCCTTTTAAATTCCGTATATATTAACAGTTTTCCTCCACAGAAGCTCATTTCGATTATTATCAAATAGAATTCCATTGAATTCCAATTTAATATATTAAATTGGAAAAATTTACTTTGGAAAATTCCCGTTAAATTTTAATAAAATGATTTATAAATTCCAAGTCACATTTCACTGTAAATCTGTTTAAAGAACGAATGTCGTTTAAAACACAGTTCACAATAAACCTAATTCACATTCCATTGTATACCAATTAAATGTTAATTAACTGGAAACACTAATAATCTTAATTAAAAGAATTATTCTTTTCACACGGGGTTTAAGAACAGTGTTATTTATGACACCATTCACGACATACCCAAAATCCAATTATTTTATTCAATTCCAATTCAATATTAATTAACTGGAAAAATACTTCACTAAATCTTAATTAAAGATTTATTCTTTTCTCAAATGGGTTTAAGAACGATGTTTCACGACAAACCCAAAATCCCATTTGATATTAAATACAAGGCTCTGAATAGAAATCATACTGGCTTATATTCAATATCAAATTCTGAAACCAACCGATATCGTATTGGAAATAACGATATAAATATATCTTTGGAATTTCCATAGCAATATCCGTATAATCAAAAAATCAAATATTGAAATATTCTGAAGATGATTTCGATTCAAATCCATTCCAATTCATATATTGAAAATACTGATTATTTTTAAAATCATTTCAAATCCAATTTATTTATTTAAAAATATTGGATTATAATTCTAGTTCATAACTAGTTCATTTCGATAAAAATATATTTTTATTTTTTCAAATATGGAATTTTTCATCCTAAGTCTTTCCAAATCATTTATTATGATTTTACACAAATTACTGATATTTTTAATTGAGACGTCCCCGAACCCCGTTCTGACGGTGGCAAGGGTAATCCTTGGAATATAACACATAAACAGATAACAGTAGAACAGAAATAAATAAATACACCAGATAATGCCCAATAGAATATACTGGATAAACGTAATCATCAGAGTTACACAGTATACAGGATCATACTTAGTACAACTACAGTTCAGCTATACATAAATGTCTACAGCGGAAAACAAACATAATATGTACAATAGGAGCTGAACAACATAAAAAGAGATAAATGATAGAATCCATCTTTAGCTCCAGCTATCCGGATAAAGCCAGCTAAAACCTGAATACAAGGCTGTCCGTGTAGAAAAAGGGGCATCCGAGTTTGAAAGTGAAACAAACTACGAGTCAGTCATGGGACTGGTATGAGAAATCTATTCAACACATTTAAAATATGGCTAATCACAGGACCACGCCACTTTCGTGGAACGGGTTTACTCCATCGGATTGCCAGGGCTTTAAAACAAATAATTCTTTTAAACATCGCAATGCTTTTTTATAAAAAATGAAGCCATTATAAGACTCAGTTCCCATCACACAATGCAACGCAAACGGGAGGATAGAGTTTTACCATATAATGGCCAAAATATGCTTGATACGAATAAAACAAAGGCATTTGATATTATCACTAGTGTTTATAGGTTTCGAAAATAATTTCAATCATAACTATCAATCGTAGAAGACATGGGTACCATATATCATGTCGCCATATATGTATACAATCAAAACCGCACAGTCACGTATTTGGAAATTGGATTTCCGTCATGAACCAAGGAAAAAGATAGTCCTTACCGAATTCGAGACGCTCTAGCCCGTGTCTCAGGCCCCAGACTCAGGTGGGCCCTTGGATAGTCAGGGCCGGTCCACCGATGTGGATTATTATACCTGAACAATGCGTTTCCCCGCCCTATGGGGCGTCAATGAGCCAACAATGACTCCATCGATCCCGGATCCACCGATATAACCGAGGCGCCTCCCTATCCATCATCCACGTAAGTAAAATGTCAGGCCGTGTAAAAACACCGACACAACTCCTAGCTAGAAAGAAACGCATGCCCTCCCTGAGGTCCTTCTCCCGTTTCTGGTTCATACCGGGGTGTGAGGCTCGCGAATTCACGTTATACACAAAGCTACGCCACACAGGCGGTGCTTTGATCATCAATCACAAGACTTTGCTTTTCAACAGAAGCCCTGATCACTGCATCTTAGCATGCCACACAGGCAATTCACGCCATGTAACTGATGGCTATCAATCACACAGAATAAATTCCAATGTCGGACACACCATCTATTTACAAGTCCGTTCTGGGTCTTAACGAAACCGGAGGCACTATATACCTCGCAAACCCATCGATCTCCACGTACGTCTGGACGATCACCACTTATTATCCATATTTCGGGATGCCTCCCAATCAGGACATCGGTTACCATCCAAACGAGGTGAAGATTTCTGGTCTTCAACCACCGTCTTCATCTTCGATTTCTTATCGTCGATTCAGTTATTCATAATGGGATAAACCCGGTCTTTCTGAGCAAATCGCGTATATAATAAACAAGTGCTACACAAACACAACATACACATCATTTCAATTCATTAGTCACTAACCGTCAATCAGTAAGAGAACGATTTCCCAAATATTAACCCCGAAGGCCGAAACCAACATCAGATCAAAATCCAGGAAACCATTTGACTTAACCAACCTTTAGTTAGTTCCTAAATTTCACTTCAATATCGTTTATAATATTTTATAACGATTTATCGCTATTTTTATTTATTTTAAAATAGCCAATTTATCCAAACGACGCTTCGGCCAAAACGCAGCCGTGGCGCTGTTTTTCTTCAGATTTGATTTACACATATCTGAAAATCTAACCGTTGGATCTTCACAAAATTTATATCATTAGAAAGATCTTTTCAAAACGAATCCAATGGTTCCAGTTTCGGGAAAATCTGACGGTCGGATCTCCCGGTACAATCGTTTGAAGTTTCGATTTCAAAATACGAACTGAAGTGTCGTTATTCGATTTAATATAATTATATTTATATATATATATATATACAATCGATTCTGGCACTATTTTTCTTCAGATTGGAATTAAACATTCCAGACAATCCAACCGTTGGATTTTTACAAAGTTGGTGCCGTTGGAAAGATATTTCCAAAGCGAACCCAACGGTTGCGGTTTCGAGAAAATCCGATGGTCGGATCTCCCGCACTAATCGTTTGAAATCATGGTTTCAAAATACGAACTGCAGCTTCGTTATTTGATATATTTCAATTCTATTTATATATATATATCGATTCTTCGATTTCAAAACTATATGATTTTCATACATATGATAAAAATGATATTTTTATCTAATTGTCTTCTATTTCAACACTTCACTATTTTTAGCAATTCATGTATATAACAAAAATGTGATTTTTATTGTAAAACGATTTATTTCAAAACACGACTATTTTATATAGTTCATATAGATGATAAAAATATGATTTTTATTATAAAACAATTTCTTTCAAAACACGACTATTTTATATAGTTCATATAGATGATAAAAATATGATTTTTATTATAAAACAATTTATTTCAAAATATGAATACCATTCAACACATGAATTTCAATTCAACGAATGAATTTCGATTCAACACATGAAGGTTTTCTATAGTTTATATATATAGATAAAAAGGTGATTTTTATATTTAAAACACGAATACCATTCAACACATGAATTTCTATTCAACGAATGAATTTCAATTCAACACATGAAGGTTTTCTATAGTTTATATATATAGATAAAAAAGGTGATTTTTATATTTAAAACACGAATACCATTCAACACATGAATATGATTCAATGAATGAATTTCTATTCAACACATGAAGGTTTTCTATTCAACAGACGAATATAGTTTCAACACAGGAAAATAATTCTAACACATGAATATTATTCAAAATTTCGGCAGCATAACGGCTGGGTAGTTAAAACCGGGACCGTCCCTAGTACGACTCCTCGCTCTACCTTAAAGCCTCGCAGCTTTTGACAATGGGGAATCATGCATCTAGTTCGCACGCAGGCGGCATGTATATTTTTTTCATTTCCACAAACTAATCCTATGTGGTTTCAACCAAATATTTCTCAACCACAAACGGGTATTTTTCAACCACAATCAATCAATTTCAACCACAAACAATTGCAATCAACCATTCGCTATCAATAAATTTTCACACCAATCACAACCAATAAATATCGTCCATGGTTTGTGGACGAGGGGCGTATATATATATATAATTATATATAGCATTTCACTTCTATTTCAACACATATATAATTTTTACAACGCATATACAACTTATATATCGAACGTACAACTTATACAACGCTTATACAAGAGGTGTACAATGCTTATATAACTCATACATCGACTATATAATTTATACATCATCGTTTTCCATATCGTTTATAATTTAGAAATCTCACATTGGGTTCCACTCCACCAAAAATAGCAGAAGGCTCAGAAAAATATGCGGTCTTTTCTAGAATGTAGAAGACGTCCACACGGTCACGATGTTTCCTGTTTCATCGATTTTCGTCAACACATGAGAAAGATACGATTTTTCAAAGTTTGCAATGGTTTAAAGGTGTTAAAACAGTTGAAAATAAACAAAGTCGTATACCTTTTAAATTCCTTCACAACTAGGTTTGGATTTTCACGCAAATCCGTATAGCGGTTGGTCAATCGGAGTGTGCAGCATCGTAGGGGGGCGTGCGGCCCACGTGCGCCTGAAGGGGGGTCCACTTCGGTGGCCCCAAGCGTCGACGGCAGTGGTGGGAAGTCGAGAACTTCCTGGCGTCTGTCCTCCCAAAATACACAATGAAAAAACCTTCAGTTGGTATGGATTTGAAGCTCGTCCCGAGCTCTATAAATAACTCCAAAGGACCGAACGTTTTTATTGAGTGGATCGTGAGGATTTGAAGAGAGAAGGGGCTCCAGGATTTCCGCCGTGTGCGATTGGGTTATCGGGCAGAAAAACAGGAAGAGAGAGTGAACGTGATTGGCCCTTTTTTATATTTATTTAATTTTATAAAATCCGAAAATACCCCTTCCACACACGAACTCCAATCCAAACCCAACGACTGTCGTCCCTAGCGTTTTACCCCCATTCCGAACACAATGGGATATGTTTCGTAGGCCAATTCGACTGTTACAGTTAGTTATTCTTCAAATTAAAATATAAAACATTCAATATTTAATTTGAACGTACATTTCAATTTGCCGGGGCCACATACTGATTCGAAAAATTCCAGAAAAATAAATCTAGCTATGTTTTGACGATACGGCCCCAACAAAACTAGTTTCATCAAATTCTGAGACCGTTTGAAAAATGGCCCATTTCTGGTCGATCTAATTTAACTGTAATTGACCAAAACACATTTTCCTTTGCCACGCTCACATATTGACTTCAAAAATTATGAAATTTGAAATCTAGCCATAGTTTAACATCCCGGATCCAACAAAAGTGGTTTCGTCGAATTCCGTGGTCGTTTGCAAAATGGCCATTTTCACGGGCTATATAAATTCCATAGCGACCTTTCTGAAAATTCATTTGGCAATAACTTTTGCTTTCCGCTATGAAACTTCGATTTTTCAGATTCGTTAGAAAGGTATTCACTAATAGATTTAAATATTTTTAGTTTCACTCAAATCCGATTTGTTTTGCACCCGGTACAGTCAGTCGAAGTTTGAATTCAAATTTTGAAACTACCGCGCCATTTCAGGCCTTGTTTATAATTTGAATTAATTATATTCGTTTTCAAATGTCAATTCAAACTTACTTTTCATCGTTATTATTTAAAATATTTATTTTAAATATTTAAAATCCACTCAAATAGCCAATTTAAAATTTTTAAATTGGTTCAGATTTTCCGGGTCGTTACAATCTCCCCCACTTAAAACTTTTCATCCCCAAAAAGGAACAAAGTCGAAAGTGGTTTGATTAATCAACTCAATGTTCGATCTGGCTTCCATTCTCCAACTTTTCAGTTTCTGAGAATTTTCAAAAATTTTGGCTAACACCCGGAATTTTCGAAAAATATCGCCATAACCTCCTTTGTTCGGGGAGGGGTTTGGAAATTTATTGGGCCGTATTAGGTACCCAATAAATCCTATAAAGCATACACATATTTATAGTGATATAATCTGGTGTTTACAGGGGAGAGTGTATTGATAATAACTCTAGAGAATAAATTCTCGTCACCCTGTCAAACCCTGAGGGAGTGTGTATTTTAATTGCTCCAGAGGATAAATCCTCGTCACCTCGTCCCGTGTGGGAAGTAAGTAGTCCATGTGCCGTATCTAATGATTAGAGAGACGTGATTATTGTCAACTCCAGACCCGTATGGGGTTTTTATAAATTTGGCAATTTATCGTTACAAATTTTATATGTTCCATATTAGTCATCATTTCAACCTGTAAAATATAGTCATCGCCATACAAGCCTCTCGCTCGTATGGTAAATCTTCCACCTCGTCACACAAGCTCCAAATGCTTATGTGGTATATGATGAAGTATGCCTATCTTCCAGAAGTATGCCATGTAGTGTAGTTCAAAATTAATTGTTACTATCCTATGGAGACGTTTATTATTTTACACAGAACAACCAGCACTCCGCATCCAATGGCATTCACAGGAGTTGATATAATAATATTTCGCATCCAACTCATTAAGGTTTACCTATTTGTCGGGCACGCAAATAAAATCTTTACTCAACAGCTATCCATTTACCTGTTCAAACATATATAATGCACATGTATATATATTTCTATCTATTTTCTAATCAGTTCAATGTGTGATTTAATCGAATAAATTCTACCATTCATTCTATTATTGGTTAAATTAACTATTGTTTCAATAATTTTAATTAATCAAATCTATTATCACACAACATAAACAGCAATCAATTTGTTTTTAACTTTTCAAAAATATACTAATCAATTTCTATACTCTCTTAAAATCATTCAGACTATAGAATTAAAAGTGCACATCCATGGAAAGAAAATAACAACAGAGTAGAGAACTAATTGGTAATGCAAAGTATGGTAATGTACCTTGCACCGGAGTCAATCAGAGATATCTACTCGACACTTAGGATAGGCTTTTTGAATGCTCTCCTCAGTTTCCCAAGTACAATCTCGCGGATCTCCACTCCATTGCACTTTGACTAAGTGAACCTTCTTGTTCCTCAGCTCTTTGGTTTCTTTGCCGATTATCTTTAGCGGCTCTCTCCTCACAGCCAATTCAGGTGTAATTTCAATATCATGTTGCGCTGCTTCTTCCACGATCAAGTCTGGATCATGAACGTGCCTTCGAAGTTGAGATATGTGAAATACATCATGCACTCCAGGCAACCAATCAGGCAATTTAACCCTATAAGCGAGAGTTCCGATCCGTTCCAGAATAGGAAACAGACCAATGAATTTGGGTGCCAACTTCCCAGTTTTACCGAACCGGATAACTCCTCTCATCGGTGATACTTTCAAATATACATAGTCGCCAACTGCAAATGATATATCTCTTCTTCTCTTATCGGCATAGCTTTTCTGGCGGCTTTGAGCGGCGAGTAATCGTTTCTTAAAAAAATCGACTTTGTCGGCCGCTTCTCGGATCATATCATGCCCTAACACAAGTCTATTACCAGGTTCAACCCAACAAGCAGGAGATCGGCACGGTCTACCATACAATGCTTCGAATGGCGACATTGTCAGGCTCGCCTGGTAGCTGTTGTTATAAGAGAATTCAGCCAAATGCAGATGGTCTTCCCATGATCCACCAAAATCTAGAACACAAGCCCACAATAGATCTTCAAGTATACGATTCACCCTCTCAGTCTGACCATCTGTCTGAGGATGATTGGCGGTACTTAGGTTCAGCTTTGTTCCCAGCTCTACTTGAAATGCCTCCCAGAATTTGCTAGTAAATATTGGATCTCTATCACTAACTATACCGATCGGCACTCCGTGTAGCCTTACAATTTCCTTGAAGTATATCTGCGCCAGACTCTGAGCAGTTCTGTTTGATCTGACAGGTATGAAATGGGCGGTCTTCGTGAAGCGATCTACGATCACCCAAATACTGTCATTTCCTTTTTTGGTTCTGGGCAAACCATCAACGAAGTCCATGGAAATATGTTCCCACTTCCAATCAGGAACGTCTAGCGGTTGCAACAATTCAGCCAGTTTCTGTTGGTCGCTTTTGACTAGCTGACAAGTAGGGCATCGACTAACATATAAAGAAATGTCCCTCTTCATCGACTTCCACCAGAAAGTGCGTTTGATGTCATTATACATTTTGCTTACTCCTGGATGAATACTAAGTTTTGACTTGTGGCATTCATCTAGTACTTCCTTT
Source organism: Allium sativum (assembly GCA_030737875.1). Taxonomy (NCBI): domain Eukaryota; kingdom Viridiplantae; phylum Streptophyta; class Magnoliopsida; order Asparagales; family Amaryllidaceae; genus Allium; species Allium sativum. The sequence goes on from CM060913.1 coordinate 46,040,106, forward strand.
CGAAGCTCAGGAATGTTAGGAACACAGATTCGACCTTTTAGCCTTAGAATCCCATCATTATCAACCTGAAAACTCGAGGGTTCGCCTCTCTGAATTATTTCTCTGATCTTCTGAATGAAGTGATCATCCTTCTGAAGAGCAGATATTTTATCTATCAATGAAGTCGTGATAATAAAACTGGCGATCATTTCATTTTTTCGGCTTAACGCATCGACCACGACATTGGCTTTCCCTGGAGTGTATATAATCTCAAAATCGTATGCTGCAAGGAACTCTAGCCAACGTTGCTGCCTCAGATTCAAGTCTTTCTGGGTGAACAGACACTTTAACGACTGGTGATCTGGAAACAGTTCAAATCTCTCACCCAGAAGATAGTGTCTCCAGATTTTCAAAGAGAATACGATAGCCAACAACTCAAGATCATGAGTGACGTAGTTTTTCTCGTGCGGCTTCAGCTGACGGTTAGCATAAGCGATCACTTGACCTCTTTGCATTAGTACTGCTCCCAGGCCTTCTCTAGAGGCATCTGTCCAGACTTTTAATTCTTGATTGCCGTCGATAATGGTTAACACTAGAGCAGTCGTTAATCTTAACTTTATCTCTTCAAAATCCTCCTCACATTCTGGGGTCCATTTGAATTTAGAGTGCTTCTTTGTAAGTTTCGTTAAGTGACCAGATATCTTCGAAAAGTTTTTAATGAACTTCCGGTAATAACTAGCCAATACAAGAAAACTGCGGACTTCTATGGGAGTACTAGGCTGTTTCCAGTTTTGAATAGCTGTGATTTTACTTGGATCCACAGCAATTCCTTCTTTCGATACGATGTGGCTGAGAAATTTCACCTCATCTTGCCAGAATATACATTTAGATAGTTTGGCTTTTAATACATTTCTTCTGAGGATTTCCAGAACCTGTTCCAAATGCTTTTCATGTTCGGCCTTGGATTTAGAGAAGATTAGAATATCGTCAATAAAAACCAGAACAAATTTATTCAGGACTCCTCTGAACACTCTATTCATCAAATCGACGAAGTAAGCTGGAGCGTTACATAAGCCGAACGGAATTACTAACCACTCATAGAATAAGTCTGGACCTCTGAATGCTGTCATTGGAACACACTCTTTGGCAATTCGAAGCTAATGGAAGCCTGTAGCTAGGTCCATCCTTGAAAATACTTGTGCTTCATTTAGACGATCCAATAAATCATCGATTCACGGCAATGGATATTTATTCTTTATGTTCTGCTTGTTCAAATCACGATAATCCACACATAGTCGCAGAGTACCGTCAGATTTAGGAACAAACACCATTGCTGCTCCCCAATCAGAGAAACTAGGCCTGATCAGACCCTTCCATACCAGCTGTCTCGTTTGATTGTCTAATTCCTCTTTCTCTTTCAAGGACATTCTTCGAATAGCGTGAACTACTGGCCTTGCATTCGGGATTAGAGCGATCTTGAAATCAATTTCCCTCTGCAGAGGTAAGCGAACAACTTCTTCAAACACATCCGCATAATTCTTGACGACAGGAATATCTTTTACGAGGTCGGGAATATTCTCTGTGACTTCAGGGATATTTTCTATTTGAGCAGGAGAAACATCTAAAGCTGCCCAGGAGTCTTTTCTATTTGAATTCTGACCTTCACAGGGAATGGTTATGTAATCACCTGATTTAATCTTCGCCTTAATGACTCTGTCGGCGCATTTAACCTCAGCTTCATATTTGGTCAACCAGTCTAAGCCCAAGATAAGATCAAATTCTGTAAAATTCATGAAGACCGCGATGGTAGGGAACCGATAACGAGAAAAAGAAACCGGCACTCCACAAATCCAAATGAGATTGATGGAACCCCCAACCGGGTTTTGGACCGTCATTGGTTCTTTGAGCTTCTTCAAATTCAAATCCGGTTTCTTAACCGCATTCTTTGCAACAAAGCTTCGCGACGCGCCGGTGTCAAACAGTACTTTAACTGGGATATCTTTGACAGTTAGCGTGCCTTCTAAAACATCTGTCCTTTCCTGAATAGACGAGGATGCAGGCACTTCTGCCACTTCATTTACCTGAGCCTCTTCGGTCTTTTTTAACAGCCAGCAATTTTTCGCAATATGACCGGCCTGGTGGCACTTATGGCATCCTCTCTCCTCCTGTAACTTCTTATCGGGATTAGATCCACTCTTGATTCGTTTCTTTAAGGGTCCGCGATTTATCGACAAATGCCCTTTTTGATGGCAGTTATTGCATACGGCGGTCGTTACTGGTTCCTTCTCAGATTTAGCCCTTTTTCTCTTAGCACTGGGCTTCTTACTGATCTTAGACATCGTACTGGCCTCAGGACGATCATTTTTTGATTCAACTTTATTACTAGAACTGACCTCCTCTTCGTAGCGTAACATACCTTTCTTGTCTAGATCTTCGTGCTGATAAGCCATATAAATCATTTCTGAAAAAGGAAGCTTCACATGCCCCATCACTTTATTCTGGTATTTCCTTTGAAGCCCGTTGATAAATCTCAAATTCTTCCTCTTCGGATTTTCAATTAGATGAGGGGCAAAGTGAGAAATTCATTGAATTTCTTATGATATTCGGGAATGGTCATATCTCCTTGTATCAAATAAGAAAATTCATCACATAGCCGTTCAATTGCTTCAGGAGGAGTAAATCTTTCCAGGAAAATCACTTTGAATCTATCCCAGGTGATATCACCTTCTGGATTATCCTTAATAACTGAATCCCACCAGAACAAAGCTTCGTCTTTGAGTGCCCAGGAGGCCAGTAATCTTTTCTGGTCATCCCTCACCTTTAATCCTTCAAAGATTTTCTCCGCCGAATGAATCCATGCTTGTGTTCTCATAATAGATTCTTCGCCCGAGAACGGTTTTCCACCTAGATTTCTATATTTCATAAATAGAGCTTCTATATCCGGGTCAGTATTACTTCTTCTGCAAATAGCAGATCAAGTGTCAGGTCACAGAAAAGATATTTTAAAACATAGAAACATATACTTCAAATGTAAACGTGTCTAGTGGAATGTATTTCATTCTGCTTTACTCATACTGGGATATTACTGATCCTATCTGTAATGAGTTACTCGTCGTAGAACACTACTGGTTCTATTTCTGACGAGTTCGTTAATATGTTATATTCCAGAACTAAGCTTAACCAAAGCTCTGATACCAAAATGAGACGTCCCCAAACCCCGTACTGACGGTGGCAAGGTAATCCTTGGAATATAACACATAAACAGATAACAGCAGAACAGAAATAAATAAATACACCAGATAATGCACAATAGAATATACTGGATAAACGTAATCCTCAGAGTTACACAATATACAGGATCATACTTAGTACAACAACAGTTCAACTATACATAAATGTCTATAGCGGAAAACAAACATAATATATACAATAGGAGCTGAACAACATAAAAAGAGATAAATGATAGAATCCATCTTCAGCTCCAGCTATCCGGATAAAGCCAGCTAAAACCTGAATACAAGGCTGCCCGTGTAGAAAAAGGGGCACCCGAGTTTGAAAGTGAAACAAACTACGAGTCAGTCATGGGACTGGTATGAGAAATCTATTCAACACATTTAAAATATGGCTAATCACAGGACCACGCCACTTTCGTGGAACGGGTTTACTCCATCGGATTGCCAGGGCTTTAAAACAAATAATTCTTTTAAACATCGCAATGCTTTTTATAAAAATGAAGCCATTATAATACTCAGTTCCCATCACACAATGCAACGCAAACCAGAGGATAGAGTTTTACCTTATATTGGCCAAAATATGCTTGATACGAATAAAACAAAGGCATTTGATATTACCACTAGTGTTTATAGGTTTCGAAAACAATTTCAATCATAGCTATCAATCGTAGACAGCATGGGTACCATATATTATGTCGCCATGTATGTATACAATCAAAACTGCACAGTCACGTATTTGGAAATTGGATTTCCGTCATGAACCAAGGCAAAAGATAGTCCTTACCGAATTCGAGACGCTCTAGCCCGTGTCTCAGGGCCCAGACTCAGGTGGGCCCTTGGATCGTCAGAGCCGGTCCACCGATGTGGATTATTATACCTGAACAATGCGTTTCCCCGCCCTATGGGGCGTCAATGAGCCAATGAATGACTCCATCGATGACAGATCGACTGATATAACCGAGGCGCCTCGCTATCCATCATCTACATAAGTAAAATGTCAGGCCGTGTAAAAACACTGACACAACTCCTAGCTAGAAAGAAACGCATGCCCTCCCTGAGGTCCTTCTCCCATTTCTGGCTCATACCGGGGTGTGAGGCTCGCGAATTCACGTTATACACAAAGCTACGCCACACAGGCGGTGCTTTTATCATCAATCACAAGACTTTGCTTTTCAACAGAAGCCCTGATCACTGCATCTTAGCATGTCACACAGGCAATTCACGCCATGTAACTGATGGCTATCAATCACACAGAATAAATTCCAATGTCGGACACACCATCTATTTACAAGTCCGTTCTGGGTCTGAACAAAACCGGAGGCACTATATACCTTGCAAACCCATCGATCTCCACGTACGTCTGGACAATCACCACTTATTATCCATATTTCGGGATGCCTCCCAATCAGGACATCAGTTACCATCCAAACGAGGTGAAGATTTCCGATCTTCAACCACCGTCTTTATCTTCGATTTCTTATCGTCGATTCAGTTATTCAGAATGGGATAAACCCGGTCTTTCTGAGCAACTCGCGTATATACTAAACAAGTGCTACACAAACACAACATACGCATCATTTCAATTCATTAGTCACTAACCGTCAATCAGTAAGAGAACGATTTCCCAAATATTAACCCCGAAGGCCGAAACCAACATCAGATCAAAATCCAGGAAACCATTCGACTTAACCAACCTTCAGTTAGTTCCTAAATTTCACTTTAATATCGTTTATAATATTTTATAACGATTTATCGCTATTTTTATTTATTTTAAAATAGCCAATTTATTCAAACGACGCTTCGGCCAAAACGCGGCCGTGGCGCTGTTTTTCTTCAGATTTGATTTACACATATCTGAAAATCTAACCGTTGGATCTTCACAAAATTTATATCATTTGAAAGATCTTTTCAAAACGAATCCAACGGTTCCAGTTTCAGGAAAATCCAACGGTCAGATCTCCCGGTACAATTGTTTGAAATTTCGATTTCAAAATACGAACTACAACGTCGTTTTTCGATTTAATATAATTATATATATATATAAATATAATCGATTCTGGCGCTGTTTTTCTTCAGATTTGAATTAAACATTCCAGACAATCCAACCGTTGGATTTTTACAAAGTTGGTGCCGTTGGAAAGATATTTCCAAAGCGAACCCAACGGTTGCGGTTTCGGGAAAATCTGATGGTCGGATCTCCCGCACAAATCATTTGAAATCACGGTTTCAAAATATGAACTGCAGCTTCGTTATTCGATATATTTCAATTCTATTTATATATATATATATCGATTCTTCGATTTTAAAACTATATGATTTTCATACATTTGATAAAAATGATATTTTTATCTAACTGTCTTCTATTTCAACACTTCACTATTTTTAACAATTCATGTATATAATAAAAATGTGATTTTTATTGTAAAACGATTTATTTCAAAACACGACTATTTTATATAGTTCATATAGATGATAAAAATATGATTTTTATTATAAAACAATTTCTTTCAAAACACGACTATTTTATATAGTTCGTATAGATGATAAAAATATGATTTTTATTATAAAACAATTTATTTCAAAATATGAATACCATTCAACACATGAATTTCAATTCAACGAATGAATTTCGATTCAACACATGAAGGTTTTCTGTAGTTTATATATATAGATAAAAAGGTGATTTTTATATTTAAAACACGAATACCATTCAACACATGAATTTCTATTCAACGAATGAATTTCAATTCAACACATGAAGGTTTTCTATAGTTTATATATATAGATAAAAAAGGTGATTTTTATATTTAAAACACGAATACCATTCAACACATGAATATGATTCAACGAATGAATTTCTATTCAACACATGAAGGTTTTCTATTCAACAGACGAATATAGTTTCAACGCAGGAAAATAATTCTAACACATGAATATTATTCAAAATTTCGGCAGCATAACGGCAGGGTAGTTAAAACCGAGACCGTCCCTAGTACGGCTCCTCGCTCTACCTTAAAGCCTCGCAGCTTTTGACAATGGGGAATCATGCATCTAGTTCGCACGCAGGTGGCATGTATATTTTTTTCATTTCCACAAACTAATCCTATGTGGTTTCAACCAAATATTTCTCAACCACAAACGGGTATTTTTCAACCACAATCAATCAATTTCAACCAAAAACAATTTCAATCAACCATTCGCTATCAATCAATTTTCACACCAATCACAACCAATAAATATCGTCCATGGTTTGTGGACGAGGGGCGTATATATATATATATTTATTTATTTATATATAGCATTTCACTTCTATTTCAACACATACATAATTTTTACAACGCATATACAACTTATATATCGAACGAACAACTTATACAACGCTTATACAAGAGGTGTACAACGCTTATATAACTCATACATCGACTATATAATTTATACATCGTCGTTTTCCATATCGTTTATAATTTAGAAATCTCACATTGGGTTCCACTCCACCAAAAATAGCAGAAGGCTCAGAAAAATATGCGGTCTCTTCTAGAATGTAGAAGACGTCCACACGGTCACAATGTTTCCTATTTCATCGATTTTCGTCAACACATGAGAAAGATACAATTTTTCAAAGTTTGCAACGGTTTAAAGGTGTTAAAACAGTTGAAAATAAACAAAGTCGTATACCTTTCAAAATCCTTCAAAACTAGGTTTGGATTTCCACGCAAATCCGTGTAGCGGTTGGACGATCGGAGTGTGCAGCGTCATAGGGGGGCGTTCGGCGCACGTGCACCTGAAGGGGGGTCCACTTCGGTGGCCCTAGGCATCGACGGCGGCAGTGGGAAGTCGAGAACTTTCTGGCGTCCGTCCTCCCAAAATACACAATGAAAAAATCTTCAGTTGGTATGGATTTGAAGCTCGTCCCGAGCTCTATAAATAACTCCAAAGGACCGAACGTTTTTATTGAGTGGATCGTGAGGATTTGAAGAGAGAAGGGGCTCCAGGATTTCCGCCGTGCGCGATTGGGTTATCGGGCAGAAAAACAGGAAGAGAGAGTGAACGTGATTGGCCCTTTTTTATATTTATTTAATTTTATAAAATCCGAAAATACCCCCTTCCACACACGAACTCCAATCCAAACCCAACGACTGTCGTCCCTAGCGTTTTACCCCCATTCCGAACACAATGGGATATGTTTCGTAGGCCAATTCGACTGTTACAGTTAGTTATTCTTCAAATTAAAATATAAAACATTCAATATTTAATTTGAACGTACATTTCAATTGGCCGGGGCCACATACAGATTCGAAAAATTCCAAAAAAATAAATCTTGCTATGTTTTGACGATACGGTCCCAACAAAACTAGTTTCGTCGAATTCTGAGACCGTTTGAAAAACGGCCCATTTCTGGTCGATCTAATTTAACTGTAATTGACCAAAACACATTTTCCTTTGCCACGCTCACATATTGACTTCAAAAATTATGAAATTTGAAACCTAGTCATAGTTTAACATCCCGGATCCAACAAAAGGGGTTTCGTCGAATTCCGAGGTCGTTTGCAAAATGGCCATTTTCACGGGCAATATAAATTCCATAGCGAATTTTCTGAAAATTCATTTGGCCATAACTTTTGCTTTCCGCTATGAAACTTCGATTTTTCGGATTCGTTAGAAAGGTATTCACTAACAGATTTAAATATTTTTGGTTTCACTCAAATCCATTTTGTTTTGCACCCGGTACAGTCAGTCGAAGTTTGAATTCAAATTTTGAAACTACCGCGCCATTTCAGGCCTTGTTTATAATTAGAATTAATTATATTCGTTTTCAAATGTCGATTCAAACTTACTTTTCATCGTTATTATTTAAAATATTTATTTTAAATATTTAAAATCCACTAAAATAGCCAATTTAAATTTTTTAAATTGGTTCAGATTTTCCGGGTCGTTACATTAATAATTTTATTAAGGCCCGTACAGTCAATTTCCAAAAACAATTATCGAACGCACTTACATCGACCTTTTCCAAATTTGATTTGGACATAATTCCAAATCCAACCATTAGATTTCAAATCCCTTATATTCATTGGAAAGCCCATTTCGATGCGAACCCAACGATTCTGGTTTTAGGAGAATTCGACGGCCGGATCTCCCGTAATGTCAATTCGAAGTCAATGGTCGAAATTCGCGAACTACCGCGACGCGGCGCGTTCTATTCAGGCCATTAATATATATATATATATATATATATATATATATATATATATATATATATATATATATTATATTGTCGAGTCCATTTAAAACGTATTTTATAAGTCGTTTTAAATTCGTTTTCAAAACGATTTCAACTTCATATTCTATTTCAAATCAAAATTGAGTATTCCTTATCATTAATATACAAATGATAATATTTTCAAAACATTAGAGTTTGGAATTATTTCTTTTTCGATATTCATTATAAAAATGAATAAAATCGATATAAATATCATTCGCATCAAAATGGCACACTCTAATCAACAAGGCTTCATAAATTTTAATATTTCCGTGTTCATCCCAAATGGGACATCAAAATCATATTTTGATCCATTACTGAATATTATTTTAAAATACTAGTTATTTTAAATTATTCGTTATTTGCCATTTTAAAATATTCGTTCTTTCCAAATTGGAATCAGATACAGTCAATTACCATATAATTTTATTTATATGGATTTCATATACACATGTACACAACAACAATCAAACACAGTCAACCATCATCCAGAGTGCATTAAACAACTGCATAAGCATTAAATATAAATAATTAACGCTTATAACAGCCTAACAACCAATCGATTATTTTTTGTACAGTTCGCGTTTTTCAAACAACAAAAACTGATTATTATTTGTATAGTTCGGCGATGTATAAAATATATCGTCCCAATCGGTATCAGTCAAATGCATGTACATAAACAAATCGTTTGTAAATGAATATTTATTTTATTCATATACTCGTTAAAAATTATATTTTTAACTATAAAATATTTATTTCAACACATGAATATTTTATACAGTTTATTTATGCAATAAAATGATATTTTTATTGTTCTAATATTTTTAGAAAATTTCGGCAGCATAACGGCGCGATACTAGAACCGGAATAAGGTCTAGCCTTATCCCTCACCTAATATTGGCTCGCGCCATATACAAACCAAATTCTAATCAATTCATGTCATTCCCAAACCATATTCAGACAAATAATCCAATCAACCAAACAAACATGGTTTCAAACAAAGGTGTCGGGTGCTACTAAGCACCTTCTGCATCCTAGTATATATATTTTACTAGAAAATAAATTAAAGTGAGAAGTTCTCACCTTTGGGATCCACTCCTCCGGTTTTATTTCTGAATTTCTGAACCGGTTGGATTTGCCTAAAATTCCAAAGCAATCTTTTCCACGCTGTTCATAGAAAAAATCACATTTTTAATATGATGTTTATATATTTAAAAATTGCATTTTTATATCGCTATATATAATAAAAAATCGTATTTTCCTTTGATGTTTACAGTATGAAAATTATATTTTTATACCAAAGCTATACATAAAAAATCCATATCTTTTTATAGTGAAAAAACTAATTTTTATACAATGAAAAACCAAAATTTTCTACAATGAAAAAACAAATTTTTCTACAATGAAAATCTAATTTTTATATACTATAAAAAATCAAATTACTTTAAGTAATAATAAAAAATAAAAAAGACTTACATCGTTTTGAGGAAGGAGGTGTTATTCGTCGGAGGGTGGTGTTTGTCATTGGTCGTTGGTGGCCAAGGGGGGGGGGACTGGTGCTCGCGTGAGGCTGGAGGAAGGGGGGTCTCGATATTCACGGTATTGGAGAAAGGGGGAAGAGGGTTCTTCAAATCGGAGGGGGAGGAGAGAGGGTGAAGGGGAGGGGTGCGATGAGGTTGCGCCGGCCTTGGGGAGGTAGGCGACGTACTGGAGGAGGAGGCGACGGGGGATCCGGGTCTGGGAAAAAGAGGGGTTGCGACGTGATTCTAGGGTTCAACGGATTTTTCTTTTTGTTTTTATCGTGAACAAAATAGAAGAGAGAGAGGGGGAGAGAATATGGAGTGAGGGTTATATAATATATATATATATAATTTTATTTTATTCCAAAAAGTTGACTTTTTATTCGAATTCCAAATCCAACCCAACAACTGTCACTTCTAACTAAATACCCCTATTTCGGATGCAATAGGATATGTCTGGTAAGCCAATTCGACTGTTACGATCAGTTTTCATTAAATTTAAAATATAAAGCAATATATTTTAAATTCAAACGTACATTTTAATTTACCGGGCCATATACTGACTCCGAAAATTCCAGAAAAATAGTTCTTGCTATGTTTTGACGATACGGTCCTAACAAAACTAATTTCGTCAAATTTGGATACTGTTTGAAAAATGGTCATTTTCTAGTCGATTAAATTCAAACTGAAATTGCCAACCGCGTTTAAATTCGCCAACCTCACATATTAATTCCAAAAATTCAAAAAATTTGAATCCAACAATAATTTGACATTATGGATCCAACAAAAGTGGTCTCGTCGAAAACGGAGGTCGTTTGCCAAATCGCTAATTTTAAGGACTATATTTTATATAAATTCCATAACGACTATTCTGAATTTTCAACTGGACATAACTTTTTATTCCCGTTATGAAATCTGGATTTTTCACATTCGTTGGAAAGATATTTTCAAACAGATTCAAATATTTCTAATTTTACCAAAATCCAGTTTATTTTGAACCCTGTATATTCATTTGAAATCGAATTTTCAAACTACCGCGCCATTTCCAATTCCTTTTATAACTGAAATAAATATTTATATTCTAACTTCGATTTAAATAAATTTATACTTTCTAATTCTATTCAAAATAAATTTCTAGTCGTAGTTATTTAAAGTAATCATTTCAAATATTCAAAATTCATTTAAAATTGCTAAAATAATAATTTTAAATTGATTCTGATTTTCCGGGTTGTTACATATTCTTTCAATCTGAAGCTTTCTTTTATTATTTAAATGCGACTACCCATTTTTCCGTTTCATTGAATTCTCTAGGAAATAAATAAAAAATCGCAGTCCCCTTCATCTTTCAATAATTTGAATTCAATATATACAAATCCCTAAAAATTTCAATACGTCGACCCTTGAATTGACGAGACCAAGTTCTTTGATTTGGAGGAGAATGACAGTGCACGATGGAGTATCATGGTGTTTGATTTTCAACCGTAAATCTTGGTTTATGGAGTCACCACGCTGCTAAAAGGGTTATTAACCTTAGTGATGGCGGCGATGAACTTCACTATTGAAAACGCGTTAACCAATGGATTTTTGGGTTGATCGATGACCGGTGTTTGGCAATCACGGGCGAGGTAGATCTGGGTCATCACGATTTAAGCCTGGGTCTGGGCAAAGTAGGGTCGGAGTGGATGAAACCAAGGGTTGCGCAGAGTCCTTGATAGTGTGGCAGACTTGCGGTGATGTCCTAGGGGATTTTTAAGAAGATGTTTTCACACTCTTACTGGTGCGTACCTGAAATTGATCGTTGGTCGTGATATAGGGAAATGGATCGAGCATCGCAAGTTTAAGTCAATAAGGTGGCTCTTTCAATGTAGGAGTGAACGACCGTTGTCTACGAACATTCCTTGGAAGAATGATGGAGATGGGGAAATTTTAAGTTGCTGAAATAGTGATAGTGGGTTATAAGGTGCTGATGGATTTGATGGGGTTGGCAAGGTCGTGGTTTGTCTGGAGTTTTTGCAGAGGTATTTTCTAAGCTGGGTTGAATTGTGTTCATTAAGGTAAATTTAAATTAAATTAGTTTAGTTAATGTTTATTATTTAAAACTAAATTGGTTTAATTCATATTCAAACTCGTAAAGTTTTTATATAATATCATATTAACTAAGGAATACTAGATTAGAGGTATACGAGATTTCATCGAGCAAGGTCAGTCGAGTAATTCATAGCTGAGGATTGCATAATCTGGAATTTAAAATTGGAATCAGAATGGACCAAATAAAATCACAATGAGTAAACTCACACTCTGGTTCGATTATAATTTATTATAATTGAATTTTTATTTAATATAAATATTTATATGTTGTTTGTTGGTTGATTTGTTGCATTGCTATTTTATTTATAAATTATGGTTATTATATATATTAGTTATTTAGGCTTGGTGGTTGTTGCTATTATATATATATTGGTGGTTGGATATTTCCCGTAGTACTATTAGCGGATGCTCGCAGTATCGTTAGTAGATGACTCTATGAGCCCCACAATATGATAGCGGATGACCTTATATACCGCAATATCCTGCCTTGAAGCATGATGGGTATTATATATGTTAGCTAACTTCTGTGAATGCAGGAAAACAGGTTGGAGGGATCCAACTGTTGGAAAATGGAGTTTTGATGAGAACAACCTTATTTCAATTATCATTTATTATAAAATATATACTATCATCTCTATCTAGAATATATAGACATATATATGCAGGATTTGTATATAGGACTTAAGTACTGAAGACTGTACAGTTTGTGTTTCAAGAGATTCAAAATTCAAGATAGATTCAAGACTCAGGAGTTATCAAGCTTTCAAGATTTCAAGAGTTCAAGATAAATATAGTAATATAGTAGTTTATGTAAGACTCCGTATAGCACTCCATGTTCTAATTTTGTTTTTTAAATTATCTATTTTCAAATTCAAAACTATTTTCAAATTGATTTCAAACTTCTCTTAAAATAATTTTTTAATCTTCCAAGAATTTCAAACTTATGATTTCAAATATATTTCCTAATTTATAAGCATTCTTATTTTTATAGTTTTATTAAATATGTTTTACTAAGTTTATATTTGATTATTTAAACTCTAAGTTTTCATATAACCTTTTGTTTATATATAGTTTATAAATATTTCTTTATAAATTGCTATATATGTTTAATATTATATTATATATGTTTATAATTATTTTACATGTAGTTTTTTATTTGACATATATATTAAGTTTTTAATCATATGTTTAATTAATATTTTCTTATGTTTTTATACTTGAAACATAATGTTTTAGCAACTAGTTTTGTTTCAGGAATTTCTAGAATTTAAATATTGATTTAAATACTTTAAAAATCATAAAAATGATAAGTGCGTCGACATATAAAAAAGGGTACGTCGACATATAACTGTCAAAAATTTAAATTAGAATGGAAGTGTCTTTTCACCATTTGTAACACTCCAGAAACGTTGCAACCTTTCACACACTATAAAAAGGGCTTGAATTCAAATTTTTAATCATCTCTTCTTCTCCACTTTCACTCTCCTTCATTATACAATTATTCTTTATCATTTTAATGATTTCTACACTTATACTCTTACCGAATTCAATTCCGTTTTGATCAAACTTCTTCTCTCTACACTCTCTTCTCATCTCTCGTTGAATCAAATGCTATTGAAGTGTTATAGGACTGTTTATAATTGCTTGGGTTGAGTGAAGTAGGAATCGGTGTGTTTCTTGTAGGCGAGAAATAAAGGAAGTTGGAATCAATGTTTTCCTTGTAGCCATGAAATCAAGGAAGAAGGAATCAGTGGTATCTCTTATAGCCGTGAAATCAAGGAGGTTGTACTTGACTATTGATATAGTAATAAAATGTGCACAATCCAACGTTGTGCGGGATTGGATGTAGGAGCAATCCGAACCAGTATAAAATCCGGTGTGTTCTTTCCTTCTGTTTGTGGTGCTTGTTTCTTTTTGTTATTCACATAAGTTTTAGATTTTATTTAGATTCTCACAAACACTATTCACCCCCTTCTAGTATTTGTTTTACCTTAACGATCCATTCCGCAATCCCTAACAATTGGTAACAGAGCAAGGTTTTTCAAAAAGTTCATAATCTGATTTTTGAAAATGTTAAATGATAAATTTTGAACACTAGTTTTAATCCACGTATTGCATCAAGTATTATACGAGTCTGCATTCAATATTATTGAAAAACCAAGTTACTATGATTTGATTATTTAAAATTTAAAATTTTGAAATTTGAATCGTTTTAAATTTGGAAATTTTTGATATATGGATATGTTACAAAATTATCATGATATTGTTGTAGTTAGTTATTTTGAAAAGTCAATTGAAAAGACATTTGAATTATTTGAAAAGTTATTTGATTATTTCAAAAATTTTGTTGCTTTACAGGAAAAGATGTGTTATATGGCTATTGGATATTCAAAATCTAAAAAGATGGGTGACGTTGCTATTGGTAATTCAAATTCCGAAATGGTGATTCAAATTTTGAAATGAAATCAAAAAGAGGAGAGGAGTAACGAATTCCAGTGGGGATCTGTTGATAATTATTCCTATTAATAGTGGATAATTGGTAGCATAATTTTTCCCATCCTTCAATCTCCTCTAAACCACTCTAGCTCACTTGAAAATGAGGGGCAAAAGCTTCAGCGCTAACGTGCTTCAAGTTAGGCTTATCAAAAAGATTCCTTTTAAGAATAAATTGGGAAAGCAGACTATAAATTCGGGGAGCTGGTTGGGAAAGGTCTACTACTTCGCTAGTGAATTCAAAGGCCTGGTGCTTAGTCCGCACCCACTCTAATTAAATCGAAATCATCGTTGAAGAACTGCAATGATAGATGGATCATCCAAGGCTCACATTATAGCTCAACATCAAGAAGAAATGGATATATATAATATAAATCACCAAAGAAATGGGTACCAGATCAATTTACAACTTTGGATTTTCATCTACAACTCATATTCATACTGTAGTTTTCTTCATTTTCTTCGTAATGTCACTGGTTTCATGAAAATCCATCAAGAATTGATCAAGTAATGATCAAATGAAGTTTATGTGAATAAAGAGAGAAGGAAACCAAAACTATCGACGGTAATCTTCAAATTGCATCCATAGTTTAGACTATTTTGTTTCAAATCCTTTCTCAAATTCTAGTTCTCGTTCTCGCGGTCGATTTGATGGGTAGATCGTCAAATTCCGATCAAAATTGAGTAAGATATGACTATTTGAAGTTGGCTATGCAAACCTGAAAAACTATTACGGGATTTCATGCATATCTCTTACTGTTTCGACTTGCTGCACCCCAATACCATCCAAATTCAACCTCATACTGTCACTAGATCATAGTTCTTGGATTTCTCTTTGATTTGCAGCTGCTTCGTCCAAATCGGGAAATTACAAGAAATTGAGCAAATCAAGTCATATTTTGTCAGTTATGGCTCTTGCAAGATTGATCAAAAATTGAAAAACGGGAAGAAGAAGAAGAAGAGAAATAGTTATGAAGAGACATGACTTTTGGGCCTTCATATAGTAGTTGAAGTGTCCATTCATGCAAAATTCAAAATTCAAATTCAAAATTTTGGCGCCAAGTTGGTTGAACTACTAAATCTTCAATATCTTTCTCATACGATGTTCAAATTCAGCAAATAAATATACTATTCTAATCAGAAAAATAAGCCCGTTGCAATAGAGTAGATCCCATCATCAAATTCCGGAAGATCAATTCAGAATTATGAGAATACCGAAGAAATGGATCTAAAAACCAGGTACACCTTAATTAATTTTCTAATTTTTTGGTTGAATAGATGTTTTGTTTGCTTTGCTTTGTTTTGAATTTGAAATTTAAAACTTTAAAATTCAAACTTGAAATTTAAAATTCAAAAGCTGAAATTTAAAATTCAAATCTAAAATTTGGATTTTGAAATTCAAAATACTAATAAAATAATAAATATAGTAATAAAATAAATTTTAGATGTTTGTTAGGATTACTATTATTTCAGGAAATAGTTAAACTTGAAATATAAATCAATATTTTAAAACCAAAGTCACAAAACCATATTCTCTTTGAAATAATACATATATGTCAACATACATATATCTATATGATGACATATCAACCTATAGAATGAAATTCAAAATTTGAATTTCAAAGGTTTGAACTTTCAATTTTCCTTCATCTTTTCGATAAGAAAATGCCAGTTTAAACTTTGTCTGTCTACTTATTTTCTTGTATCTAGTTTCATAATATATATATTAAAAGTATTTAAATTTGTAAAATTATATAGACATGTTAATATTATATTCAAAGTTAATATAACTTTTTGATATTGTTATAAAATATAAATTTATTCATCTTTTATATAGTTTAAACATGCATAGTTTAACTTATATATTATTCATATGATTTCATAACAATTTTGGGTTACATTATAATAAATACTATTTGTAATTTCATACTAATTTTGGTTTATATATTTAACTTAATATTTTGTCATAAAGAAATATATATATATATATATGTATGTATGATTTTTATGTCTTAAAAATATATAGTTTAAATATAAGAAATTATAGCTTTATATATAACTTCATATTATCAGTTGTCATTAAAGTAATTTTGTTATAACTATAGATTTCTTTAAAAAAAAAATTGACATATAAATGGTCCCTTAACAAATTAATATATTTTGATTTCTAAAAGTTTAAATTTAAAATTTATTTGTATCAAAAGATTGATTTATATTTCATAACAAATTATTAAATATATTTTTAGAAAAAAAATAGTTTTTATATATACAATTATGACTATATGTTTACTTTATATGATATAATTCTATATTCTCTTTAAAATGATTGTCAATTTTTACTATATTAATGAAGCACCCTATTAAGAATATTTAACTCCACATTTCTCATAGAATTATTTTACTATATATTATGAATATCATAAAACTTTTATCTTTACTATCCTTTCAATCTCTTTTATAAGTATCGTTAACTTAAGTCTAGAAATTAACATATATTATCCTTGTCTAATTCAAATAATTTATTATATGCATAATAGTTAGATATTACTTTAAGTATCTTTTATAGAAATACATATCTTCATCAAATTATTCTATATATTATTACCATAATATCATTACACATTTTATTTCATATCATAAAGTACATCTCAAATTAAAATCATTCACATCACAGGTTACATTTCATTCAATATATCACTTCATATAGATTCGCATATGGCATACTGCATTATAACCAACACACTGCATTACATGTTAACTTTAACTCCACACATAACAAGTATACATAACGTATTTACTTTGTCTTGATTAATTTGATTCGGCTTGATTAAATTGATTGAATTGACTTGTTCAGTTTATTTCATTTGTTTGACTTAAATAACTTGATTGACATACTTGACATGGTTAAATTTCATTATTGGTTGATAGGTTTGTAAGAAATATACTTATGCAGTTGTAGTTGATAGTTATATAGGTTTTAGGATAAATAGAAGCTACAAGAAATGTTTGGTTTCATGTTTGAATTGATGTTTTGTGACAACAAAGCTTAAATTGATTGATTAATTGGATTGAATTGCTTTTATGTCATAATTTTATGGATATCTTATCAGAGTTATTTCTAAGTCTAGATTAAGGTCTTATTATAGTTTTAAGGGAATTAGAGTTTAGGATAGGTTTAGTCTTGTATTAAATTAAGGGGGAGTTTTAGAGTTTCTAAATATTAGTTGAAGGTTCTAGAATACTTTGGTTGATTTAATTATTTAAATTGATTGTTTGAATTTCTTGTTTGAAATGATTGTTTTTTGAATTATTTGTTTGAATTGGTTGTTTGTTTGTTTTGATTGATTTGCTTGTTTGAGTTGATTGGTTTAATTAGTTTATTATCCTTCTATTAAGGTTATTAGATTAGTGTAGTCATAGATTTAGGGGGAGTCATAGAAATTTATGGAGAGCTATAAATTTAAGGGAAGTTATATATAGAATTAGGATATTATATAGACATAAATTTAGGGGGAGTATTTTATAAGGTAGAGATAGATTTAGGATTCAGGGGGAGTACTTTACTTTAGTATAGGAATTATTTAGATAGATATAGGATTTAGGGGGAGTATGTTTAGAATTTCTTTTTGATAATGACAAAGGGGGAGAAATTATAAAATATAGACATAGATTATAGGATTCATATAGACAGGGGGAGTATTAGAAGGATCATCATCAACTAGTATATACAGGTATGAATACAGGTATGATATTTTATAAACTAAGGTTGTCATCATCAAAAAGGGGGAGACTGTTGGAGAATGGAGTTTTGATGACAACAACCTTATTTCAATTATCATCGATTATACAATATATACTAACATCTCTATCCAGAATATATAGACATATATATGCAAAATTTGTATACATGACTTAAGTACTGGAGACTGTACAGTTTTAGAGTTCAAAAGATTCAGAATTCAAGACAGATTCAAGACTCAAGAGTTATCAAGCTTTCAAGATTTCAAGAGTTCAAGAAAAATATATTAATAAAGTCTAGTTTATGTAAGACTCCGTATATCACTTCACGTTCAAATTCTGTTTTTCATATTATCTGTTTTCAAATTCGAAACTATTTTCAAATTGATTTCAAACTTCTCTAAAAATAATTATTAATCTTCCAAAATTTTTAAACTTATGATTTCAAATATTTTTCCTAATTTATAATCATTCTTATTTTTATAGATGTTTTACTAAGTTTATATTTGATTATTTAAACTCTAACTTTTCATATAACCTTTTATTTATATATAGTTTATAAATATTACTTTATAAATTCCTAGATATGTTTATAATTATATTATATATGTTTATAATTATATTAAAAATAATTTTTTATTTGACATATATATTAAGTTTTTAATCATATGTTTAATTAATATTTTCTTATGTTTTTATACTTGAAAAATATTGTTTTAGCAACTAGTTTTGTTTCAGGAATTTCCAGAATTTAAATATTGATTTAAATACTTAAAAAATACTTTTAAAATCATAAAAATGATAAGTATGTTGACATATAAAAAAGGGTATGCCGACATATAACTGTCAGAAATTTAAATTTGAAAGGAAGTGTCTTTTCACTATTTGTAACGCTCCATAAACGTTGCAACCTTTCACACACTACAAAAGGGCTTGAATTCGAATTTTTAATCATCTGTTCTTCTCCACTTTCACTCTCCTTCATTATACAATTATTCTTTATCATTTTTAGGATTTTTACACTTATACTCTGCCGAATTCAATTCCGTTTTGATCAAACTTCTTCCCTCTACACTCTCTTCTCATTTCTCTCTGAATCAAGTGCCATTGAAGAGTTATAGGGCTGTTTGTTTGCTTGGGTTGAGTGAAGTAGGAATCAGTGTGTTCCTTGTAGCCAAGAAATCAAGGAAGTAGGAATCAATGTTTCCTTGTAGCCGCGAAATCAAGGAAGTAGGAATCGGTGGTATGATAGTATTCCTTGTATCCATGAAATCAAGGAGGTTGTAATTGACTATTGATATTATAATAAAACTCTATGCAATCCAGCATTGTGCGGGACTGGACGTAGGAGCAATCCAAACCAGTATAAAATTCGGTGTGTTCTTTCCTTTTCTGAATTTTTGTTTCTTTTTATTTTGCATCTATGTTTGAATCTGTGTTTGTGGTGTTTGTTTCTTTTCTTATTCACATAAGTTTTAGATTTTATTTAGATTCTCACAAACACTATTCACCCCCCTGTAATGTTCATTTTGCCTTAACGACCCATTCCGCAATCCGTAACACCAACTGGATTCCTCAAAAATATTATTATTAGTTTTTTCATATATATTATCATAAGTGATGTGTTAGAAAATCTGTGGTTGATAATTGGGTGTTTTTGATTGGTTTAAAATCACTGTCCCTGAATATTGATATATAAAAATATCGTAAAAAGGTGTTTTGAGATTTAAAAAGGGAAAATCGATTTTTCTAAAATAGAATTTGAATTTCGAATGGGCTAGGAAGTATTAACTTGTTTAGAATAATAAAAACAAGTAGTGAAATTATAAACGGTGTTTAAAAATTAAATAATATGGGAAATTAAAGTGAAATTATAAACGATGTTTATAATATAAATAATGCAGGGAATTGAAGTGAATTTATAAACGGTGTTTATAATTGAAATGGAAAAATTATCATTTGGATAATTTGGGAAGTCTAAATTCAGATGTGAATTTAAAAAGGGAATTTGAAATTAGTTTCAAAGAGAAACGATAAATCTATTCTGTTATTAAGAATGTAAATTGAATTAAATGAATCTGTATGGATTTATGATTTGAATTCTATTAGATCAATTTTATTTAAATAAATATTTTCAGAACAAATATTAGGATTGTTTTATATAGAAGTTTAAAAGTTTAAATATGAAAATAGATTCACTGTATATATATATCAGTTATAATCAATAAAATATTCCAGAATATGAATTGGGTTTCAAAGGGATTTGAAATGATAATATGTTTTAAATTATAAATCAAGGAAGTTAAATTTATAAACGACATTTATAAAATAAGTGAGATAAATTATCATTAGATAATTTAGAGGTTTAAATTCAAGTATGAATTTAAAAGTGAAATTGGAAATCGTTTCGAAGAAGAAATGACGAATTTTATTCCATAATTCAGAATATAAACTAAATTGAAATAGATCCAAAGGGTTTATAATTAGAACTTGATTTTTATTAATTTTATAAAATAATTTATCTCTAAAGGAATTGGAATATAATATATAAGATTAGATTGTAAATAAATTTGTAACTGAGTTATGAAATAAATCGACGATTTAGGATAATCGAGAAATTAAAGTTAAATTTGGAAAATTGAAAATTTAAGTTAGATTTATTAAATGGGCTGAGTTTATATAAAAATAGAGTTGAAATTTATTTATAAACGAAGTTTAATCGTTTATATTTAAATATAATTAAAACGAACTCGCCGCAGCATGGTAGTTCGTAATTTTGCGTTTCGAACTTTAATTAAGTATATAAGACTCAGTTTAAGTCGGAATTCTTTGATACAAGAACCGTCAGGACCAATTCGATAATAGTTTTCTAATGGAAAAGAAAATTTTGGATTTTGTCTTATAGATTTTGAGTTATGTCAAAATCAAATGTTCAGAAAAATAGCGCCATAACCATTATAAAACCGTAATGGTTTGTTTAAATAAATAAAAGAATTTTAAGTAAATAAAATCCGAATTTCCATTAGAAAATTGTAGATTTGAGTTATAAATAAATATGAACTCAAGTGGAGTAAGTGAACTAATTTTTGAAAATGAAATCAGATTTTTAATTATAAAATAGAATTAACTAATTTGAAGAATAACTAGTTAATCGAGTTTTGATACCAAATTGGGTTTTGGTTAAGTAAATTGAACTAGTGAATTCATATTCGAAATCAAATATGAAACATGAACTAAAAATGGAATTCAGTTGGTTTATAAGTCAATAAAAAATTGTATATGAACGTGATATGTTCAATTAAAACTTAAAATAGGCAAAAGAGCTAACTAAAGAATAAATTAGCGAATTGAGTTAAAACGACCAGATTGAGTTGGAATAAATTGGGAATGGATGTATATATGTAGAACAGGTATGGAATGAAGAGAATAAGGTTTATATTTTGAGTAGCCGACAAAAAGGTACATGTTTAAATTCCATATGAGTTTTATGCACTGAATCGATAAGCCGCTTGGCTTTTTAATTTTCTTTTTGAATGGAAATGGCCTAGAGAGGCGAGTTAGAGTTTGAGCTGTTGACTAGTATAAAGGAGGTGCTGGCAAAAATTTTCGAAAATTTAAGGAGTTCGAATATTTTTAAGAAAATTGATAACTAGAAATAAATATATCAATATCTATATAGAATTCGTTAAGGAAACAAACTTAAAATAGAATATGATAAACAAAAAAGAAAAATCTATAAATTAAATCTGGTAAAAATAAAAAGCGAAACTCATACACGTTTTAAAAATGAATAATTGGTTTTAAGGGTGTTGATTATTCGAGGCAAGCAGTCTTGTCCGTTTTGAAGTTAAGAATGTTTTTCAGTCAAGGTCTGAGAGGCAATTATACCCCAACTTGATTGATTTCATTTTTGATAAATAAATAACAAGATTCAGTCTCAAAGATCAATGTTTGAAGGAGATTTAGTTGAATGCAATATATTGGGTTGTTGTAACGATGTTTTACACTACAGTCGTTTTAACTCAAGTAAGTGGAATTTTGGAAATATAATAATAAATATTTCCTAAGTCTAAAATTGAATGGTCGTAAAAGAGATACATAATTGCAATGTTTTCCAATTATGAATACAAGATATTTTTAAAGTATATAAAAATAAAAGAAGGTGATATATGAGAAATGTTTTCCAAATAATGTAAGAGGCCAATATGATTATTGAAAATATCGGGTTAACAAATATCGATAAGGACATGGAGAAGTGATTTAATTAATGAAATATAAATTAAGGGGCTCAGTGATTATTTGTTGCTTTGGGTGAATGTTTATTTTTCTTCGATAGTTAAATAACTGACTATCGAAGTATTTGCCAATATCGTTGTCAATATGGAAAGACCGGTTGGATTATTATCTGAGAACCACTCCGTATTGGCAGTAGCATTGCGAATCAGATTATATGAAGATAAATCAAAGATGAAGTAATGTGCAAGGACTTCCATTAATCCGAGGTAGAAATTTCCTAAGATGTATTAATGGAAATTGTGCCTTCAGTTTTGTTCAGTCCTAGAATGAACGTGTATGGACGAATGTCTAACAGAGTATTTCCAATGATCACATCGTTGGTCTGTACAAATATATGTATGGTGGCAGAGAATTTATTCTCTTAGCATAATATGCAGATTATATTTGTGTAAATGAAATTAATGGTTAACGGAACTGACAATGTGACATTCAAAGTGATTGTGCAATCAAATGAATGGTAAGTAATCATAGACTCAGGCCTCAACAACCGAGAAATCACAAAAATCCGGTAGACAGCATGGCTAAGTGGGTAGCTCCCAATTAAGGTGTATTATCACCTATCTAGAGAAAATTTATTTCCTTCTTTATTCTATTCGATGTTGTCCCTTTCGGGAAATGGTTGTTGATCGCAACCGTTGGTGATATACATTCGGTACACTCAAGCGAAATGAGTGGTCGGTCATGTGTGGCCGGGTTACAAGATGTTCTTGTTGAACCCAGTGTATCCCCTTCTAGAGATGCATTATCGGAAGGTGGTTCCATACCTTTTCAAAGTTGGAAATCCGTTATCCAATAAGTTCTAGCAGTTTTGATTATGTACTACGTATGTAGAGCTAGGGATGTCAATTTCCAACATGACCCTAAACCCGCGCTTGAAATTAGCGCGTTGACTCGACCCGTTTAATACCGGGTAATTTTATGGTCAACTCGACTTTGACCTGTTTATAAAGACGTGGTTTTAGGATTGACCTGCGGAACCCGAATTTGACCCGACTAACCCGTTTATGGGCTCTATATTATTGTAAAATTCTCATCTTAGCTTGAAAATTAAGGATGTTGTCATTATTCAATTATCCATACAAACTAACACTTAATAATTTTTCACGTTTTCATGTTTATTCCCACATTAACAACTTTTTACATTTTTATTCTCATCTTAGCTTGCAACAAGTGAATGGCGACAATACCCTTCTTTCATGTCTTCATGTTCATTCACATCTTTTTATACAAATATTTTTCTTAACGGGTTACAGGAATCAAACCCGAAACCCGCACGATTATAAATGGGTCAACCCGAAACTGACCCGTCTAATAAACGGGTTGAGCTGACCTGACCCAACCCGAACACGACTTGACCTAGAGTGACCCTACTTATAACTTTAGTTCTAGTGTGTTTTTTTCTCTCTAATTCCAAGACAATAAACCAGAGCCATTCTTTCCTAATCAAAATAGATATCCAGGATCCCAAAGTTTTACCAATATAAAAATATTAGTTCATACAGAAAATGTCTTAATATATATATATATATATGTGTGTGTGTGTGTGTGTGTGTGTGTGAAGATATATATACCCTTCTTGCTTTAAATCAGAGTAGAGAGAAAACAAGAGATCCATTGATTCCAGTGTGAATCAATGCTAAACACAGATCTAAAAAGAAATAATACTTTGGTGACCACAAAAATGATGCTTATGTGCCTACAGAAATAACACTTTCCAAAACTGACACTTTTATGCACATAGAAATGACCCTTTTAGAATAGTGTTATCAAAATGATACTGTTAAACTCACAGAAGTGATACCTTCAAATGGTATTATCAAAACTGATAACCTTATGCATGCATAACTGATACTTTTAAATCGGTGTGTGTAACAGGTGCATGTTTACTATTCTGATCCTTGGTGCATAGGTCAACATTGCACTCCTGGTTAGCTCTTCTCTGATCTGAACTGAACCAAGTGTGCCCATGTGCACCACTTATGTATTTGAGTTTTCTAAATGAATGCACCAATAAAACAGCATAAAAATACATATGCACATTACTTTTTTAAAATGACTCCAGATTGACTAATACAAATAACATTAGTAACTTTCTATAATTCAAAACATATGTTTTCTCAATTTCAGTTTGAAAAATGATCATATAAAATACTGCTTCAGCTCAGTCATCAACATAACACATTGTACTTAATTTTTCTACCATCTAAACATAATTTTCCCTAACTTAGCTTAATATTTACAAAACTGATTCTTAAAACAATTCTCAAGGATTCATGCAGATACAATAGTTTAGAAGGTTTTGTTTTCTACTTAAGCATGCTAATATCCATGAAAATCAGCCAAACTCTTAACCCAGATCTTACTCAGCTCCATCATTTCCTGAAAAAGCATTAGAGGCTGCCTCACCATATAATGAGACACCCCATTTTCCATGAGCAAACAAGGTCAGACGAATGTGTTTGGTATGAGCATCTCAGTTAAAACATAATGAATAAAACAGAGATCTAATCTGTGAAGAAATTCTATTAAAAGGACATACACCTTTTTCTGTTGGATAAATAATTTTATGCAAGTGCATTTCCACTGATTTATTTAGTATTTAACATCAGTGCTTAGATTAAAATATACAAAATCAATCATACATATGCGCATGATAAGTAAATCCATCCTAATAATGTTATGATTTCTATCTATAACCTTCTAGGAAAATTCAAGTTCCTTGTATATATTCCCTAGCTTATCAATTTGTTTATATACCGTGGTCTCATATGTATATAGGAATCACTGGGTCACATTGTAGTATTCTTTTTTACACTACTACACAAAGATCTCAGGACCAAAATTAGGCCATGTGCTAGACATACAACTCAAGGCAAGCCATTCCTCAACATCTTGACCAAAAATACCTTAGTTAAACTACTAAGTGTTCTTTTATATTTTCCAATGACTACTTACCTAAAATAAGGTAAACTAACACGGTTAATTCACTGCATAATGCCATGGATTTCATTGAAACCCTCTAAACAATCAAAACGACCATTCAAACAAGAACATAAGCCAACCAGTATATATATATATATATATATATATATATATATATATATATATTCTAGAAAATCATTTTATCTTAGTGTTTAAATAAGGTAAAATCCTTGTTTGAATAAAGCTATTTATACATATGTATATGCTTGTTTGGATATAGATCTGATGTTAATATATGGCTTCAATTAATGTTTTTATGGGTTTTTGCTACTGTGCATAAACTGGTTTTAAGTGGATTTCAAAACCTAGCTGAGACATAGAGTTAGCATTCTTGATTAGAGATCAGCACATAAAAAATCTATTGCTCTCTAAATCAATCATTTATAGAGCCGCAGTACCTATACACAAGTATATTGCAACTCATATTTTTTTCATGAGAGATGGCCTTTGATAAATATCATATATATTTCCAGATTTATGTGGTTTTCAAAGGTATCATAAAAGAGGTTTTCAAGGGATCATAAAACTGAATAGATTTAAATAATAACTTTAAATCCATAATGTTAAACTCAACAATGATTTGAAATGAAATCATTAATATGATCACAGTCACACACAAACAGGTAAAACATTTAGAGAATCAAATTCAAAGCAAAATAAAAATAAGAAGATATTGGCTGCCTCTTTAACTTAGGACTTAATGCCATTGCTTTCGGTGAGAATACTCACCAAATCTCCTTCTTCTAAGCTAAAGAAAATCAGAGAACCCTTGCTTTATTCCTAAGCTTCCCTTCTTCCTTTGAAAATAGATTTTATGTATTTTTACTTGTTTTTATTAGGCAGTTTAATTTTTACCCGTGTACCCTTATTTATATCATTGAATTCCTAGCGTTTTCCCATGTTATCCAAAGTCAATTTTACCCCTTAGTAAGTCATGCTATTTGTGTGAGTGTAATTCACATGATTTTTGCTTTATTTCTCTACAGTGCTCGGGTGTAAAATCTGCCTTATTTTTTTAGAGATAATAAAATATTTTAAAATCATTTTCCCTCCAAAATAAGTCATGACAAAACGATAATCCCTCCTTTTTCTAAATCTGGCTATGTACTGTTTAACCTTGGTGCACTTGTCTTTGCCATATACATGAGTATGTATTGTTTCAAATTCCCTTTATATTACACACTAAATCAGTCCATATGATTTAATTTTAATTGCTACAGGAAATTCATGTATACTTACATACATGAGTCATAATATATATATATATATATCCTGGAATTATGGTGTTTCCCTGTGCATATCCCCTGTTGTAGACATGTGCGCACACACTCTTACATGTACACAGTCCAAAAAGCCACTAATTCCATGTTAAAATTCAGCAAACATTTTAAACCATGTAAAAATAATTTTACTAGAAAATTTGGGTCATTACAAATATCCCACCTTTTAGGAATTGTGTCCTCGCAATTTTCTTTATAATTGAATAAAATTTTCAATTTAACTCACAGATTATAAACCCTAATTAAACACATCCATCTAATTAATTAAATTGGCCAAGCGAACATAAGATATATACTTATGGAGTAATTTCAAAAATAAAGATACCTTTAATTCGTAAACAGCTTTAGATAATTCACCCTGACCTTGTCTTCTAATTCCCATGTGAAATCATTTAGATCAATACTCCACTGCACTTTCACAAGCTTCAAGGTTTTATTTTCCTATGTCTTTATCTCTTTAGCCAAAATTCCCATTAGTTCTTTTTCATAGACCAAATCAGAATTTATGTGAACTTGTGACGATAATTCTAGAATATCTTGCTTATCATGAACCCACCTCTCCAGAATTTTGTATGGTCCTATACACTTAGGTATCAGTTTGCCTTGCTTGCCAAACCTTAACACCTTTTTCATTGGTGAAATCTTGATGAAGACAAAGTCCTCTACCTAGTAGTCAACTTGTCTCCTCTTTCTTTATGCATATTTCTTTTGTCTGTCTTGTGCAGCTGCCATCCTTTTTCTTATCAGTGCAACCTTTTCATTTTTTTCCTTTATGCATTCAGGACCTAAAATTGCTCTTTCCCCAGTTTCAACCCAAGATATTGGAGATGAACATGGCCTGACATATAAAGCTTCAAATTGTGCCATCCCTATAGTGCTTTGATAACTGTTGTTGTATGTATATTCAGCTAAGTGGAGGTGTTCTTCCCAATTACCCCCAAAGTCCAAAATACAGGCTCTCAACAAATCCTCAAACACTTTGTTAATTACTTTAGTTTGCCCATCTGATTGAGGATGGTAAGCAGTGCTCATGCAAAGCTCACTACCCATAGCTTCCTGAAAACTTCTCCAAAATTTAGATGTGAAGATAGTGTCTCTATCACTCATAATAGTCTTGCCTATACCGTGCAATTTTACTATTTCCTTTATTAATATTTGAGCCAGTTTTGGGGCATTTCTATCTGACTTCACTGGAATGAAATGTGCTACCTTAGTTAGCCTATCAACTACTACCCATATACTAGTATTTCCTCTTTTTGATCTTGGTAGACCATCTATAAAATCGATGGAGATATCCTCCCATTTCCACTGAGGTATACTTAAGGGTTGAGGTAAACCTGAGGGTCTTTGTGTCTCTGCCTTTATCTGTTGGGAAATTAAACATTTGGCCGCAAATTTTACTTCATCACTTTTCGTTCCCTTCCACCAATAATTCCTCTTAAAGATTATGATACATCTTGGTATTTCCTAGATGTATGGAGTATTTTCTCCTATGGTATCCATTTAATATCTCCTCCTTTAATTCTGAGTCTTTAGGCACCCAAATTCTATTTTTATTTCTCACATATCCCTTCTCATTAATGTGTAGGTTATTCACCTCTTCTCCTGCTTCCAAAATGGTTTTCTTTTCTAAAATTATGGGATCTTGATTTTGCATATTTCCTACCTTCAAATTTAAATCAGATTTCAAGATAACCATACTTAATCTTCCCATATTATCTTGTGCATCCTGCACCTCCATGAGCATATCATTATTCTCTTTTATTTCTAGATTAGTGAGTATCATTAAATTATTGAATTCTTCCATCATTATTAAACTTATTTTAGCATGTTGCCTACTCAAAGCATCAACTACTTTGTTAGCTTTT
Source organism: Allium sativum (assembly GCA_030737875.1). Taxonomy (NCBI): domain Eukaryota; kingdom Viridiplantae; phylum Streptophyta; class Magnoliopsida; order Asparagales; family Amaryllidaceae; genus Allium; species Allium sativum. Next base: position 46,068,843 of record CM060913.1, read on the forward strand.
CCTGGTGTGTAGAGTATATCAAAATCATATGCAGCTAAAAACTCCAACCACCTATGTTGCCTCATATTTAAATCTTTTTGTGAGAATAAATATTTCAAAGATTCATGGTCAGTGTAGAGCTCAAATTTGGCTCCTAACAAATAATGTCTCCATAGTTTTAAGGCATACTCAACTGCAGCTAATTCTTAGTCATGTGTTGCATATCTGACTTCATGTGGTTTTAATTGCCTTGACGCATATGCCACTACTTGACCTTGTTGCATCAATACTGCCCCTAAACCATATCCACATGCATCTGTATATATTGTTAAATTATGGTTTCCTTCTGGTACTTTTAAAACAAATGCATTTACTAATGCTTCATTTAATTCTTCAAAGGCTTTCTCACATTTTTCAGTCCAAACATAGGCTTGACTCTTCCTAGTTAGGTCAGTCAGTGGTGCTAAGATCTTAGAGAAATCTCTAATAAATCTTCTATAATATCCATCCATTCCCACGAATGATCTAATTTCACTCACTATTTTGGGTCTTTTCCAAGTCTGTATGGCTATCGCTTTACTTGGATTCACTAAAATCCCTTGTGCAGAGATTACATGTCCAAGAAAGTTTATCTCCTTCCTCCAAAAGTTACATTTAGAGAAAGTTTCCTTTAAATTGTTTTTCCTTAACCTGCTCAAAACTAGATGCAATTAAATTTTGTGTTCCTCTATTGTCTTTGAATAAATCAAAATGTCATCTATAAAAATCAACAAAAACTTATCCAAATAATCCCTGAATATCCTATTCATCAAGTCAACAAAATAAGATGGTGCATTAGTCAGTCCAAAAGGAATTACTAAAAATTCATACAACCCATATCTAGTGTTGAATGTTGTGTATTTGATGTTAGACTCTTCCATTTTCATCTGGTGAAAGCCAAAGGCTAAATCAAGTTTGAAAATACTTTTGATCCAACCAGTTAATCAAAAAGATCATCAATTCTTGGCAAAGGATACTTGTTCTTTATTGTTAATTTATTTAATTCCCTGTAATCTATACACAACCTTAAAGAACCATTTTGGTTCTTCACAAAAACCACTGGTGCGCCCCAACAAGAATTACTTGGTTTATAAAACCTTTCTCTTCTAACTCCTCTAATTGTTTCTTCAGTTGTATGAGTTCACTTGGCCCCATTCTAGTAGGTTTTTTAATCACTGGACATACCTTGGGAATAAATTAATTTGAAACTCCACTAGCCTGTTGTGTGGGATACCTTTAACTTCCCCAAAAACATCCAAATATTCATTTACTATGGGGATGTGCTCAATTGAAAATTCAGAAATTTCATCACCTAACCCACATAAATGAAATAACCTTCTTCCCTTAGCAGATTCGCAAAGAACTATAATTCTTTGTTTCTTACTGTTTTGGAATGAAATAGTGGATTTTGTAAATTAATTATAGCCTTATGCTGCTTTAGCCAATCCGTACCCAATGTAATACCTATATCTGGGTAATTTAAGACATATAAATTAGAAATGAAAACATTTCCTCCTATAATTAACTCTGTATCCACACACATCATATCCAAGACACATGAACTTCCTAGAGGGCTTTTAATAAGTAAAGGTTTCTCTATGAAAATGCAATTTAGTTTCAATGTTTTAACTATATCATGGGAGATCATAGAGTGTGTATCAAATACTACTAACATAGGCAGTTGGAAAATAAATAATATATCTTCCATTTATCCAAGGTTTTCTACATTAGATTCCACAATGGATTTGCCTTTTGTCTCTAAAGTTGCCACTTTACCTTGCTACTTATTCTCAGGGCAATTCTTCTTCAAATGGCCTTCCTTCCCACAAATGTAACACTTGAATGCTCCATCCTTCAACTCTCGACATTTTGGTTTAATATGTCCCTCTTTGCCATAGTGATGACACACCACTTTCTGCTTGTTTCACCAATTTTGACATCACTGGTTTTCTTACTTCCAACATCTTCCTGTTTCTTTTCATATGGATGATACTTCCCCTTACCCTTTTTATTATTGTTGTTCTTAAAATTCCTGAATTTTTCCCTTTATTTATCATGTTGCCGAAAGTTTATAGCAAAATCTATGGCTTGATCAAAAGTTTTGTCTACATAAGGTATCATAGCTCTACTTAATCTTTGACTTAACCCTTTTATATACCTGCTATTTTTAGAAGCTTCGTCAGCAACTAACATGGCTCCATACTTTGATAGTCCTTCAAATTTTGAATGTACCCAGTGACACTTAAATTCCCATGTCTAAGTCTTATAAACTCTTCAAACAAAGCTGTCTTAGCAGATGCAGGCACAGATCTAGCTTCAATTAACTCCTTAAACTGGTTCCAAGTAATGTCATTCTCAACTCCTCCAGCTATGACTACCTCCCACCAACTCAAAGTTGCTCCCTTAAACTGTCTAGAAGCTACTTGCCTTTTCCTTTGATCATCTAACTGCATGTCTCCAAAAATCCTTTCCAAGGTTCTAAGCAGAACCTGGATTTCCATTACACTTTCAGTCCCTTCAAAGCTTTTGCCTCCTAAATGAGTATAGGTCTTTAATAACTTGAAGAGCTCTTCATGTGGATTCTCAGGTCTATGCCCTATTCCTTCTCTTAATGCATTCACTAATTCTTGCATATTCACCATAGATGTTCCTCTTCCCCTTCGCGCCATGTATCTTAAGTGAAGGGTATTTTGGGTTAGCTAAATTTCCTTTCATACATTGTATTATTCCCCATATATGTATATAATAATCAGTCACAAACAAGCAACCAATCACACAAATCTAGTTAAATTATTCTATCACCTAGTAGTAAATATTATCTGTGTTCTCCATTAACACAACTCTGATACCACATTGGAATGAATCTACTTATAACTTGAATTCTATTGTTTTTTTTTCTCTAATTCCAAGACTATAAGCCAGACCCATTCTTTCCTAATCAAAATAGATGTTTAGGATCCCAAATTTTACCAATATAAAAATATTAGTTCATATAGAAAATGTTTTGATATATATATATATATATATATATATATATATATATATATATATGTGTGTGTGTGTGTGTGAAGATATATACCCCTCTTGCTTTAAATTAGAGTAGAGAGAAAACAAGAGATCCATTGATTCAAGTGTGTATCAGTGCTAAACATAGATCTAAAAAGAAATGATACTTTGGTGACTACAAAAATGATGCTTATGTGCCTACAGAAATAACACTTTCCAAAACTGATACTTTTATGCACATAGAAATGATCCTTTTAGAATAGTGTTATCAAAATGATACTCTTAAACTCACAAAAGTGATACCTTCAAATGGTATTATCAAAACTGATAACCTTATGCATGCATAAATGATACTTTTAAATCAGTGTGTGTAATAGGTGCATGTTTACTATTCTGATCAATGGGTCAACATTGCACCCCTGGTTAGCTCTTCTCTGATCTGAACAGAACCAAGTGCCCATGTGCACCACATGTATTTGAGATTTCTGAATGAATGACCAATAAACCAGCATAAAAACTTGTACATGTGCACATTACTTTTCTGAAATGACTCCAGATTGACTAATACAAATAGCATTAATAACTTTCTATAATTCAAAACATATGTTTTCTCAATTTCAGTTTGTAAAGTGATCATATAAAATACTGCTTCAGCTCAGTCATCAACATAACACATTGTACTTAATTTTTCAACGATCTAAACATAATTTTCCCTGACTTAGCTTAATATTTACAAAACTGATTCTTCAAACAATTCTCAAGGATTCACGTAGATACAATAATTTATAATCTTTTATTTTTTACTTAAGCATGCTAACATCCATGAAAATCAGCCAAACTCTTAAGCCAAATCTTACTTAGCTCCATCATTTCCTAAAAAAGCATTAGAGGCTGCCTCACCATATAATGAGGCACCCTATTTGCCATGAGCAAACAAGGTCAGACTAATGTGTCTTGTATGAGCATCTCAGTTAAAACATAATGAATAAAACAGAGATCTAATTTGTGAAGAAATTCTATTAAAAAGACATACTCCTTTTTCTGTTAGATAAACAGTCTTATGCAAGTGCACTTCCACTGATTTATTCAATATAACATTAGTGCTCAAATTAAAACATACAAAATCAATCATACATATGTGCATGATAGGTAAATCCATCCTAATAATGTTATGATTTGTATCTATAACTGCCCAAGGAAACCTTCTAGGAAAATTCAAGTACATTGTATATATCCCCTAGCATATCAATTTGTTTATATACCCTGGTCTCATCTGTATGAAGGAATCATTAGGGCACATTGTAGTAATCTAATTCACACTACTACACAAAGATCTCAAGACCAAAATTAGGCCATGTGCCAGAGATACAACTCAAGGCAAGCCATTCCACAACATCTTGACCAAAAATACCTTAGTTAAATTACTAAGTGTTCTCTTATATATTCTAGTGACTACTTACCTAAAATATGGTAAACTAACACAGTCAGATTCATTGCATAATGCCATCGATTTCATAGAAACCCTCCAAACAATCAAAACAACCATTCCAACAAGAACATAAGCCATCCAATACACACACACATATATATATATTCCAGAAAATCATTTTATCTTTGTGTTTAAATAAGGTAAAATCCTTTTCTGAATAAAGCTACTTATACATATGTATATACTTGTCTGGATATAGATCTGTTGTTAATCTATGGCTTCAGTGAATGTTTTTAAGGGTTTTTGTTGCTATGCATAAATTGGTTTTAAATAGATTTCAAAACCTACCTGAGACATAGAGTTAACATTCTTGATTAGAGATCAACACGTAGAAAATCTATTGCCCTCTAAATCAATCATTTATAGAGCCTCAGCACCTATACACAAGTATATTGCAGCCCTTTTTTTTCATGAGAGATGGCCATAGATCAATGTCATATGTATTCCAGATTTATGGGGTTTTCAAAGGTATCATAAAAGAGGTTTTCAAGGGATCATAAAAATGAATAGATTTAAATAATAACTTTAAATCCATAATGCTAAACTCAACAATGATTTGAAATAAAATCATTAATATGACCACAGTCACATACAAACAGGTAAAACATTCAGAGAATCAAATTCAAAGCAAAATAAACATAAGAAGATATTGGCTTCCTTTTTAACTTAGGACTTAATGCCATTGTTTTAGGTGAGAATACTCACCAAATCTCCTTCTTATAAGCTAAAGAAAATTAGAGAACCCTTGCTTTATCCCAAGCTTCCCTTCTTCCTTTGAAAGTAGATTTTATGTATTTTTAATTGTTTATACTAGGCAGTTTAATTTTTTTTCCTGTATACCCTTATTTATATCATCAAATTCCTAGGGTTTTCCCATGTTATACAAAATCAGTTTTGCCCCTTAGTAAGTCATGCTATTTGTGTGAGTGTTATTCACATGATTTTTCCTTTATTTCTCTATAGTGCTCGGGTGTAAAATCTGCCTTACTTTTTCAAAGATAATAAAAATGTTTTAAAATTGTTTTCCCTCCAAAACAAGTCATGCCAAAATGATAATCCCTCCTTTTTCTAAATCTGGCTATACATAGACACTATTATAATATCAGAGGGATTTTGATATAAAGATTATTTTGGGTTATCGTAAGGTAAAAACCATCCGTGTTTATGTGTGAATCGGACTTACGACCATCGTTTCTTTCAAAAGAATTTGAAAGTTAAATCAAGTGTTTTGGATTCTCATAAGGGAAAAACTCGATCCGTGTTATACGGCGTGGTCTTGTGAGATATCATTTATTTACTCAAATTGTTTTAATTTGTTTACTCATACCAGTCCCATGACTGACCTAAAATTTATTTTTCTATGTCCGGGAGTGAAATAGAACATGAAACCGTGAGCTCCCAAGAAATAGGAGGAGAATGTGTGAAACGACCCGAACTTCCCCTGTTGGGAAAACCCGGATTGAGTTGAGAACACGACAAATCAGAACACAAACAATAGAACATTTCATTAGTATTACAACAATTTACATCAGAGTACAGGAACATAATAGAGTATGAATAAATAATATACATCAGAAAATATCAGAGATCAAAATAACATAGCTGCGGAAAAATAATACATAACACAACTGAAAGAGATACACTAATACAAAGCTTTTCGAATATAGCTCCAGCTGTAGATCCAGGATCCTGTGAAAATAATATCCACAAAACCAAAACTACTAGCTCCCCGTGTGGAAATATGGGCACCCAGAGTTTAGGTTAAAACAATAATCTCCGAGTCAGTCATGGGACTAGTGTGAGAACTAAAACAGTTATTAAATCTTTACTTTAAAAGCAGGGAAATCATGGGACCATGCCGTATAACACGAAAAGGGTTTCCTCCTAAGACTACTAGTGCATAAAACAAACAACGCAGTGCTTTTTGAAAAAATGAAGCTATTATAAGACTTAGGTCCCATCACACAATGCAATGCAAGTCGGAGTATACAGTTTTCCCTTATAATAGCCAAACATGCTTGGTACGTATAAAACAAAATCATTTGATATTATTACTAGTGTTTAGTTAGTTTAAAACACTTTCAATGTAAATGTATCAGTCCTAGTCGACATAGCTACCATATACTATGTCGCCATATAGGTTTACAATCAAATCCGTAATGTTGTATTGGAAATTGGATTTCCATCATGAGTCAAGGCAGTGGATGGTCCCCTTACCGATTGGAGTCACCTCTAGCAAGATGACTCGGGATCACACATAAGGGAAACCCTGGATCCTGCAGTGCCAGTCCACACATACTTTAGTGGATTAGTTATTCCTGAACACACGTTTCCCGGTTCTATCGGACCTATCACTTGGTAAGTAGCGACAAATATCTTGAGCCACTAGGGACTCAATCTGAGGCGCCTCGCTATCCATCATCCACATAAGTAAAAATGTTTGGGCTCCATACCATGACACCACTTCTAGACAGAAAGAAACATCGTGCACACACTGCGTCCCCTTATCCCATTTTTGACTCAAACTGAGGTGTGAGGCTCGAGAATTAACACAATACACAAAGTTATGCTACTTAAAGCCGTGCTTTGATCATCAAACATAAGACTTCGCTTTTTAACAAAACCCGTGATTATTTGCATATCAGCATGCCACAATGACAATTCACACCATACAACTGATGGCTATCAATATATAACCTCTAAGCTCGTACGTCTCATAGAAGGGTGTCAAGCAAGAGAATAAATTATTCGCCACCGAACAGATATGTATTTAATAGAAATTAATCAACACAGAATGAAATCCAATGTCAGACACACATCCATTTACAAGTCCGTTTTAGGTCTGAAAGAAATCGGAGACACCTTATTCCTCATCCCATATGTCCAATACAGGAGAGAGGTCCTCGTATATCCGGTCGATCACCAAGTACGTCTGGACGATCACTACTTATTACCTTGTCTTGGATGTACGGCCCAATCAAGACATCCGTAATCATCCAAACGATGTGAAGACCTCCGGTCTTCAACCACTGTCTTCATCGTAGACTTTTAGTCGTCGTATTAATTATTCAGAATGGGTTAAACCTGGTCTTTCCGAATAACTCGCATATTTTATAATCAATAATCAAGTACTATAAAAACACATCATACGCCTCATTCCAATTCAGAATATTCTTTTATTCAAATATTCACATCATTAGGGAAAGGTTCCCATTAATTTTATCAAAGATAAATTCTTTTAAATTTGTTCTTTAATCTTTCTTTATCAAATCTAAACCAAATTAAGGTTTATCAACTAGTCAGGATTATCGAGCCTTACAGAAATAATCATTATTTATCAATCCCAATCCCAACCTGTTCATCTCATGGATCAAAACTGGTAGTACCCCATATCTAACACCCACGGTGTTATCGGTAAAATTAGTTACCATTTCGCGTTCGATTCTAATTAAATATTTAACTATCGCCTAGAGTAAAACTGGTGGTACTCCATTCTCGATCATTTCCCAAATTTGATAATTTAAATTATCACATTCTCATTTACATCTAATTAAAGATCCATTAATACTCCAATTAGTTTTATTCTTCCAACAATCATTATTTAATGATTATTTAACTTTGGAAACACGAACATGCCACATCGACAATTTACACCGTACCACTGATTTCTACCAATATATAATCTCTAAGCTCATACGTCTCAAAGAAGGGTGTTAAGCAAGAGAATAAATTCTTCACCACCAAACAGATATATATTTAGTAGAGATCAACAATACGGTTCGAAATACAATATTAGACATGTATTCCTGTCTAGAACTGGGTTAAAGAGCCAATGTCGTTTAAAACACAGTTTACGATAAACCCAAAATCACATTCCATTAACTGTGGAATCTTCATGGAAAACAGATCGATATATAATCGATATCAATTTCCGTATCCGACTAATAATATAAATGGAATAACGACAAAGCCTTTTAAATACCATATATAGTAACAGTCTTCCTCTACAGAAGCTCACTTTGATTATTACTAAATAGAATTCCATTCAATTCCAAATTAATATATTAAACTGGAAAACTTTACTTTGGAAATTTCCATTAAATCTTAATAAAATATTTATATATTCCAAATCACATTTCACTGTTAATTAGGTAAAAGAGCGAATGTCATTAAAAACACAGTTCACAATAAACCCAATTCACATTCCAATTTATTCCAATTACTAAATATAACTGGAAACTCTAATAATCCTCATTAAAAGATTTATTCTTTTCACACGGGGTTTAAGAATAGTGTTACTAAAGACACCATTCACGAAAAACCTAAAATCCAATTTGATATTAAATATAAGGCTCTGAATAGAAATTATTTTAGCTTATATTCAACATCAAATTCTGAAACCAACACATATCGTATGGGGAATAACGATATATATCTATCTTTCAGATTCCTCCACAACATCCGTCTAGTCACGGACTCCAATATCGAAATATCCCGAAGATGGTTTCTATTCAAATCTTCCAATTCATATATTGGAAAATTCTGGTTAGATTAAAATCATTGTCAAATCCAATTTATTTATTTAAAAACGATGGATTATCTTTGTAGTTAATAACTAGTTCATTTTGATAAAAATATATTTTTATTGTTACAAACGTTGAATTTTTCATCCAAATTCTTTCCAAATCATTTATTATGATTTTACACAAATTATTAATATTTTTAATAATTTTATCAAGGCTCGTACAATCAGTTTCCAATAACGGCCACTGAACTACATCCATAACGACCTTTTCCCAATTTGATTTGGACATAATTCCAAATCCAATTGTTAGATTTCATATCTCTTATATTCATTGAAAATCTCTTTTCGATATGAACCCAATGGTTCCGGTTTTAGGAGAATCCGACGGTTGGATCTCCCGTAACGTTAATTTGAAGTCAATGGTCGAAATTCGCGAACGGCCGCAGCGCGATGCATTCTATTCAAGCCATTAAGATATGTAATATATATTTCGTTCAAAACGTATTTTATAAATTTGTATTAAAAACGATTCCCGCTTTCATTTCAATTTTAAATCAAAATTGAATACTCCTTATCATTATAATATTTAAATGATAATATTTTCAAAATATCAGATTTTCAAATCTCTCTTTTTCGATTGTCATTATAAAAATGAATAAAATCGATATAAATATCGTTCGCATTAAAAGAAGAAAATCTAATCATTAAAGCTTCACACATTTCAATATTTTCGTGTCCATTCAAAATCAGACATTAAATTCACAATTTAATCCTTTACTGAATATTATTTTAAAATATTCGTTATTCCTGAATTGGAATCAGACCTAATCAATTACCATATAATGTTATTTATTTAGATTTCATATAATACATGTATACAACAACAATGATAAACAATCATCCATCATCCAAAGTGCATTACACAACTGCATAAGCATTAAATATAAATAATTAACGCTTACAATAGTCTGTCAACCAATCGATTGACATACGACTAAACAATTGGGATTAGCGTACGTTAAACATCATCCCAATACCCGTGTGAGGTTTCAACCAACAAATACCGAATATTATTTGTGCAATTCAGCAATGTGTAAAATTTATTGTCCCAATCAATATCTGCTAAATGGGTGTATATAAACAAATCGACCGATTTGTAAATGAATATTTATTTTCATTTCAAGAGAATTTTATGTCATTCATATATACATTAAAAATTGTATTTTTAACGATAAAATATTTATTTCAACACTTGAATATTTTATATAGTTCATACGTTCAATAAAAATGATGATATTTTTATTATTCAAACATTTTATTCAACACATGAATATTTTTAATAGTTTATTTTAGAAAATTTCATATACATTTTAGTATTAGAAAAATTCGGCATTATAACGGCGTGATATTAGAACCGGAGTAATGTCTAGCATTATTCCTCTCTTGATACTGTCTCACGCCATACATAGTAATCAATCCAATCAACAAAACCACAATATAATCAATAACCACAATACAGTCAATTTTGCCATAATACAATCCAAACAAACAACCATGGTTTGTACAATAAATAGTGTCAGGAGATACTAAGCCAAATCTGCAACCTAGGATATATTTAACTGTAAATTAAATTGAGTGAGAAGGTGTTCTCACATTGGGATCCACTCCACCGTTATTTTCAAACGTTTTGATTTGCTGTTCTAGTTCCAGAATTTGCAAATGAGCTCCAATCTTCACACGGTCTTCTTTTCTAGCTTAAACGCCCATTCCAGACAACTTTCACCTAGTGGCCTTTTTACCGAAAAAGCTCTAATTCGCCAGAATTTGCGAAAAGGCATAAATTGGACAGCAGATTTTGGACATGTTTTCTGAACAACTCCACAATCCAAAATACGGCTTTAATATAATCAAATCGAAGAGAAAATCGTGCTCCTTGATTTTGCATTGTGGAGTTTTGGCAATAGGGGATCCAGTTGGAAGATAATGGCTGTGGAAGCTCAGGGTGTTAAATGCATAAACAAAAAATATAAAAATTGGATTTTTATGGCGAATGGAGGTCCACGGTCGGAGCTAGGCTGATGGGAGGTAGCGCAGGTGATGGGGAGGCGTCGGGGGGGGGGGGGGGAGGGGGTGTCGCGGCTAGGCAGCGGTGGGCTAGGGGTGGTTGGAAGCGGCTGATTGGGTTAGGGTTTAGCGGTTTGGAGGTAGAAAGAGGGAGGATGGGGTGGCGTCTGAGGTGGTGGAGGCGGAGGGAGGCCGACGACAATCGGGGGATAGTGGGTGGCACGGCGGTGGGGCCCCAGGGCGACGACGATGGGCAGTTTTCTCTTTTTTTTCTTTTTTTATTTCGAATGATGAATGAGAGAGAAGGAGGTGGGGGTTTGTCCAAATATATATTTAATTATTTAATTCCAAAAAGTAACTTTTTAATTCGAACTCCAAATTGAACCCAACTATTGTCTCCCCTAGCCAAATACCCTTATTTCGGGCACAATGGGATATGTCCCGTAAGCCAATTCGACTGTTTCGATCAGTTTTCATTAAAATTAAAATATAAATTAATATAACGCTCAAAATTGAATTTAACGTACATTTTAATTTACCGAGGCCACATACTGACTTCAAAAATTCCAGAATCTAGTTATGTTTTCATGATACAGTCCTAACAAAACTAATTTCATTGAATTTGGAGACCGTTTGAAAAATGGTCATTTTCCAGTCGATTAAATTCAAATTGAAATGACCAAATGCATTTAAATTTACCACGCTCACATATTAATTCCAAAAATTACGAAAATTGGAATATAGCAATAATTTGACATTCCGGATCCAGCAAAAGTGGTTTCGTCGAAAACGGAGGTCGATTGCAAAATGACTATTTTTAAGGGCTATGTATTATATTAATATATATATATATATATATATATATATACACACATTCCATAGCGACCATTTTAAATTTTGAACTGGACATAACTTTTAATTTATAAAGTGAAATCTAAAATTTTCACATTCATTAGAAAGATATAGTTAATTAGACTCTAACATTTCTTGTTCTATTGAAATCCAATTTATATTGAACTCTATACATTCATTTGAAATTTAAAATCGAATCTTCAAACTACCACACCATTTTAGTCTCATTTTATAATTAAAATTAATTTTTACGTTCTAACTTTATTTAAAATAAATTTTTAGTCATTATTGTTTAAAATAATTTATTTTAAATATTCAAAGTCCTTTAAAATAGCTAAAATAAAAAATTTAATTTGGTTCTGAAATTCCGGGTTGTTACAATGTGATCTTTGGAGGCGTGCCTGTTGAAGAATGACGTTTTACCTAAAACTCTTGGGTGCCCAAATTTGTACGGAAAGTCAAGTAGTTCATGTATTTACAGATACCCTTGGAGGACCTTGGAGCAGCAGGTTTCAGCATTATTTAGTTATTGTTTTTCCCGCTGTGATTAATAAGTGTTGTACTCTGATAATTGTATGTATATGTATATACAGTAAAAAATTTGTATCCCAAAAGTTGTTATATATATGTATATTATATTTTGTTCCATGCTGCGATGTGAGATTCTGTGTTATTGTTTATGTTCTTCTTCTATCTTTTTCTTCTTATTTCATAATGATTCTTATTTCTGTGCAATTTAGGTTGGACGTGTGGTGTATTTAGTCAACTCAAATAGTATGGAAATTCGGGCCATTACACTTTAACTGCACATGGCTAAAGTATTCTTATTTTTTTAGTACTGTTTTCCACCATATATGATAAATGATGTATCGAACTTACTAAATTAAAAAATCATTACAACATTATAATTTTGATATCATAACAAAATCTTGGTTAATTTTGTCAAATGGATAACCAAACTAATTTAGTTTTTAGATATAATTATAAATCAAATTTTGTCCCAAACCCAAGCCATACAGACAAAGTAAACTGATTTGTGAGTTTTTTTTTGTTTAACCAAAGATTGCTCTTATCTATTCTATAAGTGTTATGTTATACCCAATTTACCATGAATAAATATAGTGTGGAAATATCAAAAGTTGACAAATAATATATTAAAAATTAGTGAGAAGTAAATCACTGCTGTTAATCTAAAGGCTTATTGTAGGTTGATATTTATGAGCCATAATCCAAAAAGATGTCGAAGATAAATGTTTTATTATATGACTAGAATTGTTAAACCCATCAAAAATAACAAACATGAAAACCAATGAATTACATTCACATTTTAGGCATAAAACCAAGCCAACATGCTTCTTCTTACTTTACAATCATGCTTTTCATTGCTTCAATGATTAAAATAAAATTTTCAATTTTGTCTATATGTTATCTGTGCACTTTTCTTTGGTTTGACGATTAAAATTATTAAAATAAATTGAAAATAATAAATATTTAAATCGAACTAGTTGAATCAAGTTTAGTTGATTTGCTTAATTATCTAGTTTAACTAAACTAAAAATGTTTTGCAATTTATGTGTGGAGTATTCATTGTTTTACAATAAAAACATAAATATATAATTATTCTTATAATTTTAATACTAATTTCTAGAAACAATTATAAATAAATTCTATCTAGCCTACAAAATTAATGTAAAAATAATCATCATAACCTTAATAATTTAGATAATGTAATAAAAGTTAAGTTAATTTGGTCAAACCGATAACCGAACTAATTTGGTTTGTTTAGTTCAAATGTATTTTGAAATTATGACCAAATGGGAAATAAATCAATTTGGTTGGTTTACTTGGTTTAACTAGATATAACTTACCTCTATTTTGTACAGGTCATGTTAAACCCAAATTTCCAAAGATAAATATAGTTTGGTGCCATTAAAGGTTGATAAACAAGTCATATAAAATTGATGAGAATTATGTCATCGACTGTTAATCCAAAAAGGCATCAAAGGTTGGTATTTCAAGCCATCAAATTTGAATCGTACTAATCGTCTAATAGATATTTGACATAGTGAAAAAATCAAAGAGGTTTTGTTTTCATAGTCCTCGGCTCGAATCATAACCTGTTTTTTTATAGGGCCCAAAGTGCCATCAAATTTTGATAGTTATGAGCCATCGATAGTTGATAATTACAAGCCATTTGGTGTTGATCCAAAGAATTGTCGAAGGTCGGACAGTTAAAACGCTTAGTGAATTTAATGCGCCGCAGGTCCAAAAAGTCATAGTGGTCATAAAGAGAGAGAATAACAGAATATAACAAATGACTCTCAAATAGAAATATAACTCGTTCCTAATGTTTAACGAATTTATAAATGACAATTGAATGAAAAAATGGCACTTGATTTAACTAAAGTTAGTGCATTCTTAATTACGAATAAATGCATATCTATAAATAAACAAAACTACTATTTAGCTTATCTAAATTTAATAGAATATTAGAATATTTTTGTTTTATCGAAAATTCAATTAAAAAACAATTTTTCATAATTTTTATAGTGTATAAATGTTATTTTTCAGTTCATTTCTTTCATTAAAGATATAAAAGGAGAAACATAATATAACAAAAATAATAGGATATACCAATAATAGAGGAATACAGTGGGGCTAAAAGTGGAAAGCTATATCAGAGGCTGCTTAGAAAAAACGTACTGGTTATATTCTACTACAGGATATAGTGGGAATATAACGGGGTAATAACGGGGCGTTGACTACACAGGCTGGAGGTTGACATTTACTAGCCATCAGTTGTTGATATAAAGAGTCGTCAAAGGTTGAAGGCTAGCATAAGCATATTCTACCAAAGATTAAAGGTTATCATGAGTTGAAAGCTATAGGTGGTTGAAGGATACTTAAGTTGGAACACATTGAAACGCAAAGATCATCGGGAGTTGAAGATTATTAAAGGTTGAAGACTATCATGAACTAAAGGATATCGAATCTTGGATATGGAACATATCCATTTTTAACTACCTATGTTTAACGATTGGATATTTAAATGTTAACCATTAATTAAGTGACGGTTTAAAATTGACTTTTCATATACGATCGAATATGGACTTGGCGCCATCTCCATTGAGTCTGGATTGATAGTGAGAACCTTTTAGAGTATAAGCATTAATATATATATATATATATATCGATTGATAGATTTTAATCTAATGGCTTGAAATCGATTCATAAATCGATCCAAAATGCTAACTTTTGCATATGGAGTTAGATCTCAAAACCTGTAATGGTCCAGATTTTTAACCGTTAGTTTAACCATTTAAATTTGGTTTTAAATGTTGATTTGGTAAATTAAATAAATCAATTCTACAACTTTGAATATTAATTTAATTTGAACAATATAATAATAGTTTTGATTTCGAATTAGTCTAAATAAATTGGATTTGCAATAATGTATGAATTTGATAATATACAAGGATTTAATTAAGTTTAAATTTGAATTATAATAACGAATTCGTTTATTAAATGACATTGAATGTATAATTATAGTTTAATTAAAAACAAACCCACAGCGCTGCGGTAGTTAGTAGTTTTACATTTTGAATTTTTTATATATATAACGTCCAATGTAAGTCGGAATTCTTTGAAACAAGAATCGTTCGAATCTATTGGATTATAATTTTCTAATAAAAGAGAAAAGTCGAGTTTTCACCTAATAGATTTTGAGTAATGTCCAATCAAATTTTCAAAAAATCGTTATGGAATCGTTTATAAATCATAACGATTTATTTAATAAAATAAAAAGGGGGTTTTAATAAATTAAATTTCATTTTAATATGGAATTTAAAATGGTGAGTTTAAAATCCAAAATTAATTATTTTGAAGTTATATAGGATTCTATTTGAATATATATATATATATATATAATATTATCAATAGATTTGCTATTTTGAAATCGGTGATATTTTATCGGTTCAATATGGAACTTAAAAATAGTCGATTTCCAGACGACCTTGGATTTCAATGAAACTAATTTTAAAATCCATAATAGTTAATCATTTCTAGATTTCAAGTTTCGTGTCAATTAGAGTTACATTGTGGTCGTACATGGTATAAACGTGTAGCGTCCCAAAATTTCAGTACCTGTTGGGTCGACCAAAACAATATGAGTCGAACCCAAAGTGCACTGTAAAATGGATCACTAAGTGAAAGAAATAAGAGGGTGAGAAAGCAATATGAAAAAAAGATTATAATAGAAGAAAAGAAGAAGGACTAAACTAACCAACAATACACAGAGTCTCACATCACAACAGAATAAAATATAATATAAAAATAAATCTCTATTGAGAGCTTGAAATAACATTTACAATCATCAGAGTAAAGCGGACATTCAGCACATCTGGACAACTGTAACAATCTATCCTCTTATATAACACACAACAGAATAATACTAGATATGAATTGTGACAGCCCTTCCCGCACCAGTCGGCATTTTCCCTTGAAGTGCGCTGTGCCGATGCCCAACCGGCACTGGGTGGTCGTCAAAAGAAAAGAAAGAAGACAATGAATCAATAAAGAACCTGTAGTATATCTCACAGTGCATGGAACAAAATATAAAAATAGCATAACTTGATATAAAACAGGCGAGACAGTGCATAAGATGAAAACTAAATCATCATAGCAGCGGAAAAATTCAAATACAACTTATGATCCGTACCATCATTATTACACTTTAAAACCGTCTCTAAAGCAAAACAGGAAGGTACACTACTAATGCCTAAAGTAGTGACCAGCAACAATACAGGGAGAATAATATGTTTAAGCCTCCTGCTCGTCTCCGGACAGCTACTCGCGCATCACCACCTAACCTATCTCTAGCCTGCTCGTTTAGGAGCACCCAGAGTAATAAGAAGAGACATAAAACTCTGGGTCGGACAGAAGTCTGGTATGAGCGATAAGCAACAAAACAGAACAATAACATGTATAATCCAATCATACAGTAACCTGGACCTGCAACCAAAGAGTTAGCACAATAGGATGTACAATACTCTAAAGTGACACTAACACATGGTGTGAAAATAATGGGGAGGGGTTGTGCATGTCATAGAGATGGTAAACAACCAAGCATAGCATCCATCCTCACATCTCTCACTCAGTGCGTAAAGCTTACGATATCCACTGCTTTGACCACCCATTCCTTTGTTATGATCACTCTTCCGTATGGAGTCATGATGACACTGCTGCACTGATCCATAGCCACTGCTCCTTTGCTACGTCCACTCCGCCCCATGAAGTCATGACGACTCCACTGCACAGGCTCATAGCCTTGCTATGATCACTCTGCCCCCATGGAGTAGTGACTACTCTACTGCGCTGATCTGCAGCCTAACATTCGTCTTTCCATGGTGAACCAAAGCTATGGACGTCGACAACTCCTTAGCACACGTCCCGCAGCAAAGACCAACTCATGAAGTTAATTCGTTGGTTCCCAACTGGATCCTGAGTGCAAACTTCCCATTTGGACTACCTTTGCATCTCGGGTTTTGGTCATCATCTGCGTTCGTGACTTTCTATGTTCAGTTCGCGATTTTCCTCATCAACTCGTGGTACTCCAAAGCATCGTCTCGTGATCATGATTCTATTTCGTGACCAAACCTCTAGATGGTCGGCTCATGACTCATCCTCTAATGCCGGCTCGTGGCTCCAGCTCCCTCGGCTTGCAGTTCGTGGTCTGCCTCCTCCGGCTCGTGACGCTCCTGCCTGGTTCGTGGTCCATATCCTCGGGTCGTGGATCCTCACATATAGTTAGCTCGTGGTGACCGTGGTGGCTCGGTCGTGGTCTTCTAGTTCGATCCAACTGGCTCGTGAAGATGGTTTGTGACATGCAGTTGGGACCGGCTCATAGGAGGGATTGTGGCTCACGAATGGAGTGGTCGGCTCGTGATGATGCTCCGGCTCGTAGGGGTGCCTCACGAACGAGTATGACCAAATTCCTGCAACTCTTTCCAGCAAGCTATTTACGCCATACAACGACGTTTTCGAGTATTCTAACTTTTCTAAACAATCACAAATCATTCCAAACAGTCATAACAACATGTATAATCGACCATAAACACCAAAACAACAACTTAACATGATAATATGGATCAAACATACCCAAAAACCCATGTTTTTTCCTTAATTAGGTTTAACAACAACTAATGATAGGATTAGCAAAACATATCCAAATTAACCCAAATTTCTAACAGGAGCTTAAATCAACATTTATGAATTTCTAAACATTTTTCCAGAATTTAATAATACATGAATTTGCTAATTAACACTAATTACCCCTAATTAACCGTAATTAGTGGAAAACAATGCAAATAACTCACCTTAGCCAAAATATAAACTCAAATCTGAAATGATTCTTTAAATGGCACGAATTTCAACGCACACAGTAGCCTTTGCCTTTAATTTGATGTTGATTAGACTTGGTTTGATGCTAATTAGCTTAATCTTCAATTAGAAAGTGATTTGGAGGTGTTTTAGAAAGTGGAGGCCCTGGCTCGGGTTCAAGAGATGCAAGTGACGACGAGAAAACTGAATAAAAACAGAATTTGCTAACCCTATCAGCCTCCCCATAATCCTAATCTTGAAATGGGTTATGGGTCTAGCTGTTAATCACCTTAGTTAGCCCTGGTTAAGCTGTTTTTCACCTTTTAAACTTTGTTTCAGTCATATCTCCAAAACGGTAAGTCCGTTTGACCGGATCCAATGGAAGTGGTTTCAGGTCAAAAATCCTTACCGATCAAAAGTTATAGGCGAAACAAGATTCACCAGGGGAAAAATTGTCATTTAAAAATCGGCAAAAATCGTGAATATGGGAAATGTCCCCAATAGTCGTTCCCCAAAGTTACATGACCATACGACTTCATATGAAAATGTAATAAATATTCTACGATCCTCCGATGCGTAGAATCCGGGTCGTTACATTCTCCCCCCTCCCCCCTTAAGAAATTTCGGCCTCGAAATTGCTTAATCAAAACATACAGAGAATGTTACATGCCTATCAATCATTTGCAACAATAAAACATACATAACAATACAACAAGCCTATCCTAGCATGTGGTTCACTAACAAGGGAGTAACTATTTCTATTAAAATCTTACTAGGCAAAGAGCTCTGGATACAACTTCCTTATGTTCTCCTCTGTTCCCTAAGTACAGTATTTCTCATTCTCACTCCGCTGGACTTTGACTAGTTTCACCGTCTTCCTCCGAAGCTGTTTCATATCGTACTCAACAATACGCATTGTTCGGCGGTTCCTAACCACCTCGGGTTCTACCTCGATATCATCTAACCGGTCTGGTGAAACAGTCACATTAGGGTCGTGTACAAACTTACTTAACTGGGAAGCATGAAATACGTTGTGAACTCCAGCCATCTTTTTAGGCAACTCAATTTTATATGCCAAATTCCCAACTTGTTCGGGAACTGGGAATGGACCAACAAATCTTGGTGCTAACTTGCCTTTCCTACCAAATCGAATCACGCTCTTTAATGGAGAAATTTTGACAAATACCAGGTCACCAATGGGGAATTTCAATTCTCTTCATATCCTATCAGCATAACTCTTCTGTCAATCTTGAGCGGCCTTCATTCGCGGTCGAATAACCTTGATCTTGTCGGAAGTTTCTCTTATTACTTCTGGTGCAAGCACATATTTCTCACCGGTCTCTAACCAACGTGACGGTGAGTTGCACGGTCTTCCGTATGAAGCTTCAAATGGAGCCATACCAATACTGGATTGATAAATGTTATCATATGCAAGCTCAACTAAATGTAAATGGTCATCCGATGACCCACCAAAATCTACTATACAACCCTCAAGAGATCCCTCTAATACACGATTCACCCAAATACTATCATGATCTAATCTAGTCTTTGGTAAACCGTCAATGAAATCCATTGAGACTTGTTCCCATTTCCATTAGAGAATTTCCAACGGTTGCAACAACCACTAGGCTCCTTCTGCTCAGTTTTAACTAACTGGCAATTCTTGTACTTCATCTCTTAATCCATTAACATTGGGTACAACCAGTCTCCCATTCTTTCAAAGCCATCCTTCTCTATTAAGTCCATACTTGCTCATCTCCTTGCTATCGATATCCATTTCTACCTTGGAGATGATTTCCAATAGATTAGGATCGTTCCTTTGATTGGAATAAATCCACTCAATCAAAGTTGGTCTTACCATCAAACTAGCTAACATTTCTGGATCCAATCCAGACTTACGACTGAGATCATATCCCGCGATATACTCCATTTGCTTCCGTTCAAGAAACATACCATCAAACTATCATGTCTCTTATTCGATGCATTACCTACTGCACCTAGTCCGGTAGCACAGGCATCCGTGTATGCCGTCATCTCTTCGTTCTCTATTACCAGAATCCTACAGGTGATAGTCTACTCAAGGGAATAAAAATAGGAACAAACATAGCAACCATAGCATCCATCAAACATGTCATACCTATCACATGCCAAAGCCATACATATGTCGATACCTACTTGACTGGTCCAACCAATCCCAAGGCTAATGGAAGCCCCGCCTCCATACATACATTGATGCCTACTTGACTAGTCCAACCAATCCCAAGGCTAATGGAAGCCCAGCCTCCATACGGAATACCGTACGTCCAACGTACGTTTATCCTCTAAGGATAACTACATCACATCCAATGGATCCAAGGTAACGGGCGTCCCCAGATACCCCTACTTTGAGTCCGCCTAGAACACTCTAAGTATCGACGATTTCTTGGTACTCTCATCAGAAGAGCTACCCGCATACTCAGACCCAGTCTCGAGTATCCATTACCCACAAACTCAAGTCCAACATGAGTCGTCTCCCTAATCGTTGCATCTCCAAGATAAACTAACAACCATTTTTCCTTTATGAGCCTTGAATCGTCCTAGCCCTCGTTGCATCTCCACGATCAACGGGCACATCTTATCCCTTCGAAGTTCTACCATTTTTGAACTAAATAGAACATCAACATAGGGTCCTAAACAATCCATTACCTTGCAACTTCCTCAAGTCCCACTCGAGTCATTCCTAGCCTTATCGAATCCAACTCGGGGCGGTCCATACCACTGAACAGTCTTATCATGCCACGGCTGAACATCACTCCTCGACTAAGCCGAGATATCATTCAATGAAAATCACAACAACTACTTAAATCTCGCGCAAACCATCCTAGTCAAACTCGACATACCCTAAGCACAAGCCCCAATGGCATAAACCAATATCAGACAAGCACTCAAGGAACATCTCCTCCGAATTCAGACAATCTATGTGAGATGATACTAGCAAAAAAACTAAGCAATCACAAGCAAACATACATCCATAACTCGATAAGACCACATTACAACAAATCATGCAAAGACTTGTCTAACCACCTATCGTGTTCGTCACAACTAAAGGTCTATCGACTATCTCAGGTTCCAATCCCAACTTATCTACCAGGTCACTAGATATGAAGGAATGGGATGCCTCGCTATCAACAAAACTAGAGTAGAACATAATAATTAGAAAACATACCTCGAATAATGACGCCATTTCCATTCTCCGCCGCAGTTGGGGCATTTGACGATGAAGGAACAACGTTGATAGCATATGCTTTCACAATCTGTTCTCTTTAAGGGGTTGCAGGCAATTATCCTTGTGATGTCCCACTTGGCCGCAATTGTAGCACTTCCTTTCCCTAGGCTTTTCCCGACAATCTCTAGCAAAGTGGCCCTTCTTGCCACAACCAAAGCACTCTTTATCTTTCTTGTCCTTCTTTTTCTGACCACCCTTGGTCTGATCCTGTTTTCTCTTATTCTAAGACTCCTTCTTACCTCCACCGCTTGCTTGCGGCTTTAGTTCCTCTATAGATGCAATAGCAAACTCAGCCTTTGACTTAGGGTAAAGACTCTCCGATCTCAATGCTTTCCCCACTATAGACTCGAACGTCTCGTCGATGTGGTTTATCAGCCTTTCCCCTAAGTACTCATCTAAGCCGGTTATGAACTTCTCGTTCTTCTTCTCGGCAGTGTCGATAAGAGATAATCCGTACTTCGATAAAGTATCGAACTCAGTAATATATTATGAGTCTGCCCTACCATTCTGCTTGAGCTCTAAAAATTTCCTAAACAATTCAGATTTGTGAGCAGCTGGAATGAACTTTTCGCTGAAACGAGTCATAAACTGATTCCAAGTAACTTGATCTTTAGGAGTAGCTGCTTTAATAGCATTCCACTAATTCATAGCTCGTCCTTGAAGTTGACGCGATGCTAACTTTCTCTTCATGGCATCATCGATTCCCAAGTCCTTGAAGATGCGCTCACAACTATCCAACCAATCTTGAACATACGTAGCCGACTCCATTCCGTGGAGCTACTTACCGCCAAGACCAGTATAATCCATGTCAAGCTTGGCGAAATTGGCCCTAGGCGCCTGCACTACTGCACCACCACCGTTAGAAGCATTAGGAACTGCTCCGTGAGCATCCCTAAGCATCTCTTGCATGAAGGTAGTAAACATCATCCTCATATCAGGAACATCCATATTGTTTGCTCCTGAACCTGTACTCCTCGTATATCGGCTCATCATTCAGTCTGTAAAGAGAAAACGATTAACCATCTCAATGTGGTGCCAATGCAGTGCGACTTCCTCCTTAGATATATATACATATATATAGCTTTTGAAAACCAAAATATCACAAATACGTGCTTTCATATACGTATACTATCTCTCCCTGATGTCATCCCCTAGGTTAACTATGCAACCTAGAGCTCTAATACCAAGTGTGACGGCCCTCCCCGCACCAGCCTACATTTTCCCTTGAAGTGCGTTGTGCTGATGCCCAACCGGCACGGGGTGGTCGTCAAAAGAAAATAAAGAAGACGATGAATCAATAAAGAACCTGTAGTATATCTCACAGCGCATGGACAAAATATAATAATAACATAACTTGATATAAAACAAGCGAGACAGTGCATAAGCTGAAAACTAAATCATCATAGCAGTGGAAAAATTCAAATACAGCTTATGATCCAAACCATCATTATTACACTTTAAAACTGTCTCTAAAGCAAAATAGGAAGGTACACTACTAATGCCCAAAGTAGTGACCAACAATTACACAGGGATAATAATATGTGTAAGCCTCCTGCTCGTCTCCGGACAGCTACTTGCGCATCACCACCTAACTTGTCTCTAGCCTGCTCGTTTAGGAGCACCCAGAGTAATAAGAAGAGACATAAAACTTTGGGTCAGACAAAATTTAGGTATGAGTGATAAGCAACAAAACAGAACAATAACAGGTATAATCCAATCATACCTGAACCTGGACCTGCAACTAAAGAGTTAGCACAGCAGGATGTACAATACTCTAAGGTGACACTAACACATGGTGTGAAAATAATGGGGAGGGAGTGTGCATGTCATAGTGATGGTAAACAACCAAGCATAGAAACAATCCTCACATCTCTCACTCAGTGCGTAAAGCATACGATATCTACTACCTTGACCACCCATTCCTTTGCTATGATCACTCTGCCCCATGGAGTCATGATGACATCACTGCACTAATCCATAGCCACTAGTCCTTTGCTATGTCCACTCTGCCCCATGAAGTCATGACGACTCCACTGCACCGGGTCATGCCTTGCTACAATCACTCTACCCCATGGAGTAATGACTACTCCACTGCACTGATCCGCGACCTAATATTCGTCTTTCCATGGTGAATCAAAGCTATGGACGTCGACAACTCCTTAGCACACGTCCCGCAGTAAAGCCCAACTCATGAAGTTAACTCGCTGGTTCCCAACTGGATCTTGAGTGCAAACTTCCCATTTGGACTACCTTTGCATCTCAGGTTTAGGTCATCATCTCCGTTCGTGACTTTCCATGTTCAGTTTCGCGATTTTCCTCATCAGCTCGTGGTACTCCAAAGCTTCGGCTTGTCATCATGATTCTAGTTCGTGACCAAACATCCAGATGGTCTGCTCGTGACTCGTCCTCCAATGCCGGCTCATGGCTACAGCTCCCTCGGCTTGCAGTTCGTGGTATGCCCCTTCCGGATCGTGACGCTCCTGCTTGGTTCTTGGTCCATATCCTCGGGTCGTGGATCCTCATATATGGTCAGCTCGTGGTGACCGCGGTGGCTCAGTCGTGGTCTTCTAGTCGATCCAACTAGCTCGTGGAGACGGTTCGTGACATGCAGGTGGGACCGGCTCGTAGGAGGGAATGTGGCTCACGAATGGAGTGGTCGGCTCGTGATGATGCTCCGGCTTGCAGGGGTACCTCACGAACGGGTATGACCAAATTCCTACAGCTCTTTCCAACAAGTTATTTATGCCATACGACGGCGTTTTCGACTATTCTAACTTTTCTAAATAATCACAAATCATTCCAAACAATCATAGCAACATGTACAATCGACCATAAACACCAAAACAACAACTTAACATGATAATATGGATCAAACATACCCAAAAACCCATATTTTCCCCTTAATCAGGTTTAACAACAACTAATGATAGGAATAGCAAAACATATCCAAATTAACCCAAATTTCTAACAGGGGCCTAAATCAACATTTAAGAATTTCTAAACATTTTTCCAGAATTTAATAATGTATAAATTCGCTAATTAACACTAATTACCCTTAGTTAACCGTAATTAGTGGAAAACAATGCAAATCACTCACCTAAGCCAAAATATAAACTTAGATCTGAAATGATTCTTTAAATGGCACGAATTCCAATGCACACAGCAACCTTTGCCTCTAATTTGATGTTGATTAGACTTGGTTTGATGCTAATTAGCTTAACCTTCAATTTGAAAGTGATTTGGTGGTGTTTTAGAAAGTGGAGACCATGGCTAGGGTTCAAGAGATGTAAGTGGCGGCTAGAAAACTGAATAAAAACTGAATTTCCTAACCCTATCAGCCTCTCCATTACACTAATCCGGAAATGGGTTATGGGCCTAGCTGCTAATCACCTTATTTAGGCCCGGTTAAGCTATTTTTAACCATCTAAACCTTGTTTCAGCCATATCTTCCAAACGGTAAGTCCGTTTGACAAATCTGACCATTCTACGGAAAGGTAAACCATCACCCGGATCCAATGGAAGTGGTATTAGGTCAAAACTCCTTACCAATCAAATGTTATAGGCAAAACAAGATTCACTAGAGGTAAAATGGTCATTTAAAAATCGGCAAAAATCGTGAATATGGGAAATGAGCCCAATAGTCGTTCCCCAAGTTACACGACCATACGACTTCATATGAAAATGAAATAAATATTCTATGATTCTCCGATGCAAAGAATGTGGGTCGTTACATGAATCATACGTCTGGACTTCTCCAGCTCATCTCTGAACTTCAAAGCATCTGATAGCCTGAACCTATAAAACTCGAGCATTACAAACGCCATGGATCAGTTTAGTGAACCAGCGTGAGAAAACTCACGAAGTTTATAGATACCTTACGATAACCCAAAACATTTTTCAAATCATATTTATTATAATATTATAGTAGTGTCTAAATCAAATAAATAACCGTCTAGTCGAACGCTTGCATCTCAAGCTCCACGTACATAGTATATAAAAAAAACCGTAGGCACTTATTGGAGAATGGATTCTAGTTATACAAAGGTATGGGACCACCTTCCGACAATGTACCTTCAGAGATGAATACACTGGGGTTCAACAAGAACATCTTGAAACCCGGCTAAACATGACCGGCCACTCATTCTGCTCGAGTGTACCAAATATATAATTACCACGGTTGGTGCCAGCAAACTAAACCAAAAGCATACAAAAATAAAGGAACAACCGAAGGCATTTGATTTCTCCAGATCAGGTAATGATGTAACCTAATGCGTGCGACCCACGTTGCAATGCGACTTACCCGATTTCTGCCATTTCCCGATTGATAAGGCTTGGGGTTATAATTACCTTTTTAGAACATCTGGCAATCATTCACTTTGAATGCCACATTGTCAGATCTGCCAAAAAAAAATACTAATTGACATCCATAAAAATACCCTGGGTGTTCAGCTAAGATAATGTGTCTTCTTCGCCATCAAACAAAAGTACATTTGTATAAATAAATATGCGTGACTCTTTTGGAAATAATTTTTTTGACATTCGTCCATATAAGTCATCCAGGAACATGATAAAAACGAAGGCATTCCCCTATCACATCCTAGGAATCACCTTACAGATCAGTAGCGAGTAGTCCTTGCAATCTGTAGATTTCAATCACGACAGAATCACAAGTCAAAATATCTTCAGGAGCTAACCAGATAAATTCAACTGGCTCAATCTTGAATCAGCCATTTATGTATTCTGTAACAACCCGTATTTTTAGTTAATTTAAAATATAAAATTTTAATTGACTTTTAGCAGATTTTAAATGGTCAAATATTGAATGTAGACTTGAAAAACTATTGATTGAATTTTAACTTTGTTCTATATTTTACTAAAGATAATATAAGGTTAGTGAACTTTTAAAATTTACCTGAAAGTAAATATATTGATATTCAATAATTTAATATTATTTTAATAGCCTAAAAATAGTCATTGTCCAAACGGTTTCTTAATTTGACGAGACCAATTTCATTGGATCGGCATTAGTGAAATATAGTAGGATTTCAAATTTCATTTTTATTGGTCTCACGGTTTGATCATACAAGTTGAAAATGCGTAGGAATCGTTTTATTGAAATTCGATTTAATTTAAGTAACTTTTGGATAAAATTGACGAATTGAAAAAAAATGATAAAATAGACTTAAAATTATTAACAAATAAATATATAAAGATCACTGATTTATTTACATTGGTTTTAAATTGGTAATTTAAATCGTTTAGAGATTTATACTTATAAAAAGCTATTTGGAAAACTCTTTTATTTTTTATTTTACATGGTTAATGACAACTTTAATGACCTATTAACACACACCAATGGTTTCATAGTATTTAAAACAATTTAAGGGAGATGATACCTTCCTTAGATAAGCCTTAAGTGAATTAAAGAATTAATAAAGAAAGCCTTGACATTTAAGCACCCTTAACCTTCCATC
The DNA here is from genome assembly GCA_030737875.1 of Allium sativum. Classification (NCBI taxonomy): domain Eukaryota; kingdom Viridiplantae; phylum Streptophyta; class Magnoliopsida; order Asparagales; family Amaryllidaceae; genus Allium; species Allium sativum. The sequence goes on from CM060913.1 coordinate 46,095,914, forward strand.
CTTAGACAACTCATGTCCTTATCCTAATACATGTCAAGCTCCTACATTTCACCACTTTCAATGATACCTAAGCATGTGATAAGAGAGAGCATCTCTTTCTCATTTGTTTTCACCTTTTTTTTATTTTCTTTTGTTTTCTTCTTCCTCCTTCCACCTTAGCTTTAATGGGTACCTTCTCCTTACTCTACCACCACACCGGTGTAATGTCCTGGATTTTTAGTCAACTTATTTTTAACATTTAAATTAGTTCAAAAGTTGAATTGGAAATATAAATGAATTTTAATATGGAATTTATCGATTTAATATCGATATACAATTTAATTTCGAATTTTCTATATGAAACCGACAATAATTGAATTCAGAGTTAAAACTGAATCGAAACAATTCTACTGATTAATATGAATTCTGTTTGAATTAGAATGATAATAATTATTTGTTATCGATGAATTAAATTGTTTGAAATCAATTTATACTTTAAACGATTTAATTTAAACATATGAAAATAGTAATTTTTCAAATGGCCTCAAAATTCAACGAAACAAATTCCATCAGATCCGTAATAATGTATTATTATCAAATTTCAAATTTTGTAACGTTTGGATTTATCGTTTGATCGTAAGGTTAGAAAACACTTAGAAACAATTTAATTTAATTTAATTTAAATCATCAATTTAAATTGATATCTTCTCCATAGGACCGAACTAGACTTCGAAACCTGCTCAAATGTGTTCAGAATAGTGGGTAAACCCCGAAAATGTCTATCATTACCTCCCGATTTGTGTTTGTTGCCATGAGATATTTTAATTTGTAGATAGTTATAAATCACCCGAAATTCAAATCAAATTTCGTATCAACGTTTCATCAGCCACCCTATTTTACGAACACGACCCATGAAATTAAAAACCACGCAGACCTACTTGTGCAACGAGCTGAAACTTTTGTTTAATTTCTTTCTCCAAAGAAATTAAAGAGTTTAATGGCGTGTACTTTCTGTTCCCGTTTGCATCTATATAAGCAACCCAAGCCTTTGTTATTTTTATCCCTTTTCAAACCTGAAAATCAAGTGGATCCCTCTGGTTTTCCATTCCTTCTCCCAGTTAGAAAAATCGAACTCCACCATATAAAAAAGAAATTGATTCGGAAATCGCGATTCAAAGACCTTCGGATTTCTGAATCCAATCCAACACTTGAAGGCACTCGCGACTTCAAAGGAGACGACATTGAATTCTGGTGCATTTTCAAAAGGGAGGTTCAGGGTGTTGTGCTAAAACTAAATCGCAGTTTTACATGGTATGTCGTTCCCCATCTCGCGATGGGGAGAAACATGGTGAATGATTGGAGTTTGTTTTATTTGGGTAGCAGGTTGCGATAACGTGTAGCGTTCAAGTTTATAATGATGGTGCTAGAGGATTATTACTTGCGATGGAAAGAAGATGGGGGTACTGAAATTGGGTACGGTGGAAAGTTCTGGTGAGATTCAAAGTATGAAATTCGAACGATCTAATGAGAAGCTAGGTGATATGTTCAACCTTGGATATTGGAGATGACAATGCAGGCAATGGCCTGTTAGAAGGGTTGTCTGAATATAGTTTGGAGCTGAGGGGTGAGGCATTGAATGGAATCGCAGTATTTATCTTGGTTCGAGGCTGTTGATTGTTGGGATGATGGATGCAGAAATGGGTTGGAGGTGTGTTCGGATAGTGTGGACTGCCGGTTTGAAGCAGAGTTATGGTGGGATCAATTTAGTGGTGATTGGAAACTGCAGCAGTATGGTTGCAGGAAGTGGATGCGAGTGATAGGAATGGGAGGTTGTTAACGGGGTATTCGATGAAATGTCAAAATGGAAATCGCGGTTTTGGGCTGATGTAGTTTTGGAGATTTTCGGGGATTTGTTCGTCAATTGGTCGAGTAATTTGCTAGGAAATAAAGTATATGTGGTTTCGAATTTAAATTACATAGAATAATTTATTTATTTATGTTAGTAGTTAAATTAAATAAATAAATATTTAATCGATAAATCAAATAATCGTAGGTACAATATAATTCATTCAAGTCGATTCGTAGATGCGACAATATGAAATTAAACGGGATATTCACCAAATAAAAATCACGGTGCGTAAATTCACTTTATGGATTCGTTTATAATTTATTATAAATGAATATTTATATGTTGTTTGTTGGTTGTTTGATGCATTTAAATATTGTTGTGGTTATACATATATATTTATATATTAGTTATATTTAGTCCTGGTGGTTATGGCTATTATACATATATATTGGATATTTCCCGCAGTACCATTAGCGGATGACCCTATGCGCCCACAATATATGTAGCGGATGACCTTGACCTTATGTACCGCGATATCCTGCCTTGAAGAAAAATGGGTATTATTTATGTTGTCTAATATCTGTGGATGCAGGAAAAACAGGTTGGAGGGATCCAACTGGATTCCTCAAAATTTATTATTATTTGTTTACATATTTATATATGTGTGATATGATGAATTTGATTGATGGTTTGTGTGTTTGGATGTTTGACTACCACTGGCCTAGATATTATAAAAAGGGATTTTTTTATTTAAGAAGGAAAGATTATTTTTCAAAATAGAATTTGAATTTCGAATAAGCTAAGAAAAATATTAACTCGTTTTTAGTAATAAAGACAAGTAGCTGAATTTATAAATGATGTTTATAAATGAAAAGAAAATTTATCATTTGATAATTTGGAAATTTAGATTCAAATATGAATTTAAAAAGAGAATTGGAAATCATATATAAAGGAAATGATGTAATTTATTCCAATGTTCAAAATATAAATTGAATTAGAATAAATGATTGGAATTTGACTATGTCGAATTTATAAAGACAATTCAATTTCAAAAGGAATTTTGGAAATGGTATTAAAATGGAAAACTTAATTAAAAATATATTTTATGTTTATATATTATGCTTCACAATAATAAAAAATTTCATATGTAAAATAAAAAGGAAATATGGGATTTAAAAGGGAAATTATTCTTCCAAAGTAGGATTTGAATTTCAAATGGATTTTTGAAATGGGAACTTATTGAACACAAGTAAGTTAATTTGTAAACAATGATTATAAATGTAGCAAAGTCATTATCATTGGTTACTTTTTTAGATTAAATTCAAATATGAATTTTAAAAATGAATTATAAATCATTTCGAAAAGGAAACAATAGATTTTATTCCGAAATTCAGAAGGTGAACCTGAATTGAATTGAATCGATGGAAGTTATGAACTGAATTTGATTATATCGAATTTTATAAAAAGAATAGGAATTTGATATAAAAACTAAGTTGTGAATAAATTTACCACCGAGTTTATGAATTTAAATGAAATAATCAACGATTTTGGATAATCGGAGTTTTCAAGATAGATTTGGAAAACTAGCTTAATTTATATTAAAATGAAGTTGGAATTGATTTAATGATTGAAGTTTAAATGTTTATATTTAATTTAATTAAAACGAACTTTCCATGGCATGGTAGTTCATAATTTGACGATTCGAACTTCAATCGAATACATAGAACTTATAATAAGTCGGAATTCTTTGAAACATGAATCATCTATACCTACTGAGTAATAACTTTCTAATGTAAGAGAATAATCCGGATTTCGTCTTATAGATTTTGAGTTATATCAAAATCAAATTTTCAGAAAAACAACGCTATAATTGTTTACAAATTATACCGATTAAATAAATAAAATCTAAGGATTATATGTTAAATCAAATTTGGGTTTCTGTTTTAAAATCCAGACTTGAGCTATATAATAAATATTGAACTCAAGTGGGGTAAATGAAAGGGTTTTTGAAACAAAAATCATATTTTTAATCATTGAATATGATTAACTAAGATGAAGAAGAATTAGTTAACCAAGTCTGAATCGAGTTTGACTTTGGATAAGTGAATGGTAATTATAAATTCATATTCAAAATCCAATAAGAAACTTGAATTAAAAATGGAGTTCGATTGGTTATAAGCAAATTAAAATTGGATATGAACATGATTTGTTCAAATAAAAAGGTGGATTAGGCAAAAAATCTAATTAGCGAATTAATTAGCAAATTAAGTTAAAACGATTGGATTGAGTTTGAATAAATTGGGAATGGGCGTATATACGTTAAACAGGTATGGAATGATGAGAATGAAAATTATATCGTGAGCGCCCAAGAAAAAGGTAAAAATTTTAAATTCCATATGAGATTTTATGAGCCTATTGGGCAAGCTACTTGGCTTTTTGATTTTCTTTTCGAATGGAAAGGGCCTAGAGAGCCGAGTTTTAGTTGTACCGATTAAACCACACAATGGAGACGCTAGTGAAATTTTTCGAAAATTTAAGGGGTTAGAATATTTTTATGAAAATTTGATAACCAAAAATCAAAAATCAATATATATATATAATTCGATAAGAAAACGAACTTAAAATTGAATATTATAAACAAAAAGGAAATCTATAAATTTAAATCTGGTAAGAATAAAAAGTGAGATGTATACTCGTTTGAAAATGGATAATTGGTTATATATGATGCTAATTATTTGAGATAAGTGGTCTTGTCTGTTTTGAAGTTAAGGATGTTATTCAGTCAAGGTCTGAGAGGTATTATACCTCAACTTGATTGATTTCATTATGAACCAATAAATGAAAAGATTCAGTCTTGGAAATCAATGTTAAATATATTTAATTGAATGTAGCATTTTGGGTAGTTATAACGATGTTTTACACAACATTCATTTTAACCCAAGTAAAAGTAACTTGGAAATGTTTTTCAAATAAAATGAAGAATATTTTTCTATGTATAAAAATGAATGGTTTTCTTGGTAGGGATAAGTAATTGGAAATGTTTTCTAATTATAAATAAGAAAATATTTTCTAAGTATAGAAAAAAATAAGATGGGATATGGAACATTTTTTAAATGTTATAAGAGGCTTAAGTGTTTTGAGAATATAAGAATAAAGATATTGGAAGGAATCTGGGAAACGATTTAATTAATGATATATTAGAAAGCCCAGTGATTGTTAGATGCTTAGTCGATAATATTTACAGTTGCAAATTTGGATGGATGTTTGTTTTTATTCGATAGTTAAATAACCGACTATCAATATTTTTGCCATCGTTGTCAATACGGAGATTCCGGTTGGATTTATTATCCGAAAACCACTCCGTAGACATAAGCATTCCGAATTAGATTTTTTGAAGATAATTGAAGACAAAGTAAAGTGTAAGGGCTGTTCTGTTATTGGATAGTGCCTTCGGTTTGTCCAATCCTAGGACAACTTGTATGGACGAATGTCTGACAGAGTATGCCTAACAGATCACATAAGACGTTCTTTTGAAGGTATTACATTTGGTGGCAGAGGAATTCATTTCTCTTTGCTTTTTATACCCGTAACATTTTTGGTATAATCACTTAGTGATTTGACGGTTTTGACGATGTGGCATTCAAAGTAAATGATGGCATGTTGTTTTAAAAGGAAATCATGACCTCAAGCCTTACAACTGGGAACGACAAAAATCGGGCAAGCAGCATGGCTAGTTGGGTCGCACCTAAGCAGGGTGTATAGTCACCATCTAGTGAAAGTTCATTTGTTCTTTTATTGTTTCTGTATCTTACGGATTACGGTTGGATGGCCGAAAACCGTGGGTGATAATACATTTGGTGCACTCAAGCTGAATGAGCAACCGGTCATGTGTTTGCCAGGTTGCATGATGTTCCTGTTGAACCACAGTGTATCCCATGTAGAGTACACTGATCAGATGGTGGTCCAATATCTTGCTATAGTTGGAATCCAAACTCCAATAAGCGCCCTGCGGTTTTTGATTTTATACGATGTATATGGACGTGAGATGCAAGCGTTCTGCTAGATGGTTATTTGTTTGATTAGACATTGGTATAATACCACTGGATTTTGATATCAAAAATGTTTTGGTTATCGTAAGGTAAAAACTATCCGTAATTAGGGACAATTAACGACAAGGACAAAATTAAGGGCTTTTTTATTCATAAGGACAACCCATTAAATATCTAACCAAAAGGACAATGCACTAATTATATTTTGATTCCCTAAATCACGTGCCCTGTTTCTTCTTCGTCGCTCCTATCTCGCGTGATTTTTTTCTCGTTCAATTTTTCTCCAGCGCGGTGTTTTTCCCATAATTTGATCTTCAAACATTCCTCTCTTTCAATCACCTCTCTCGTTCAGTCATCTTCAGAATCATTCGAGCTCCTCAATTTATTCGATTTGCCTAATTTTATCATTTCAATCGGCTTCGTCGATCCATGAAGGTGTCGTGGATTTTGATTCTGTAGGCAGTAAAGATAATTCCGTGATTTTGGATTTCGTGAATTCGTCGAAGAGAATCGAACAAGAGATATGAACGACCGAGTTAAGTGACAGAAAATACTTTTTGTGATTGTGAATTTAGCAGCAGTTTTTAGGTATCAGTTTACTATTTTTTAAAGTATTAGTTTTCCTGAATTAACGGTGTTATTCTTTTTTCTTCATAATTTTGGTGCTATATCAGTTTTGTACTTGTACTGTTGCATTACATTTGCAACTCAATCGAAATTATGTCATTTTAATCGATCAAAGTAGGATGTAAACATTTTTTGTATTAGTTTTTCTTTAAAATATCATAGCAGTCTTTAGGTATCAATTTTATATTTGCTTAGGTATCAGTTTTATATGTTCTAGTTTAATTTAAATCATAGTAGTTTTTAGGTATCAGTTTTATATTTTCTAGTTGAATTTACATCATAGCAGTTTTTAGGTATCAGTTTTATATTTTTTTAGGTATTAGTTTTATATTTTCTGGCTGAATTTACATCATGTAGTTTCTAGGTATCAGTTTTTTTTAGGTATCGGTTTTATAATTTTTTAGGTATCAATTTTATATTTTCTAGTTGAATTTACAGTATTATGTTGGTATAAGTTTTGATTGTGTATGAAATACTTGCAGATACTGCATGCTGCTGGAATTTACTTGAATTCAAGACTGGATTGAGTACAAGTAAAAGTAAATGCTTGAATGCATGCTTGGAATGAGGAACAATGTTCTATGTACTTAGATTGTATAGGAAAACAATGTATCCTATTAAATCATTAATGTATCATTATAGGTATCATATGATACAAGTTGGTACTATTCTGTATTACTAAGAATAATCTCATTTTTGTGATAATTGAATTGATTGCTATTTTTTTTAATCAGTAGGTATTATTGAGAATAAATATTATTTTTGTGAGATTTGTATTGAGTAAGTGGGTGTTTTTTTTATCAGTGAGTATCAGTTAGAATTAATGTTGTGTATCAATAAAGTCAATTACCAAAGCAAACAACACAAATCTACCTACTTGCCATAGTTCTCATACACTAAGCCATAAAACTGGTACCTAGAAAATATAAAACTGATACCTAAAACCTGCTATAATATTTAATGACAAAAGTAATACAGAAAATGTTTGAATCATAATTTGATTGTTTAAAATGAAATACGTTTGAGTAGCAAAACTGATGGAGTAGTACAAGAACAAAAGTAAAATTGCACTAAAACTATAAACAAAAAAGCATAACACTATTAATACAAGAAAACTGATACCTAAAAAATCAGAAAACTGTTACCTAAATACTGCTGAACAAATTTAAAACTAAAACTAAAGGAAAAAATGTTACATCATAGATTGGTTGATTATAATGAAATAAGTTCGACTGTAATTCATTGATAATGCAACAATACAACTACAAAATAAATACAACATTGAAAACCCAACAAACAAATATAAAACAGTGTTAAATAAACAAAAATGATACCTAAAAAAAATATAAAACTGATACCCAACTACTGAATAGCCGATTATTAAAATTGGAGAACATAAAAAGACCATGAATCACCTTGCGAAATAAAAAACCTAATCAGCAGAAATGAACATTAAATTATAATGATTATAGCAACAAAAAAATTCAGTCGTGGTCGATTTTTGAGATCGATTTCATGCCGAATTTTGCTGTTTGGATTGATTTTCGACGTTCGACTGTAGGAGACGCTGCGAATTTGTTTTCACTCGATTTCCAGTTGAGATGATTTAGTTAATTTTGATTTGCTGATTTCGTTGTACGAAATCGAAAGAGAGGAATGAGCGATGGAATTTTTTTGGGTTACGTCCTTTTGGATAAACTTTTAAGCGCGTGTCCTTGTGGATAAATTATTAAAGCCGATTGTCCTTATCATTAGTTTCCTGCCGTATCTATGTGTGGTTCGGTCTTACGATTACCCTTTCTTCCAAAAAGGTTTTTCAGAGTTAAACAAGTTGGTTAAAGTTTACTCACACCAGTCCCATGAATGACCCAGAGTTTTTTTTTGTTTTACCCTAAACTCTTGGGTGCCCAAATTTGTACAGGAAGTCAAGTGTTTCACGATTTTATAGATAAACATTTGGAGAGCTTGAAGCAGGAGGCTTCACCGTAGTTATTTTAAGTTATTGTCGCTATGATGCATATGTGTTGTACTCAGATATGGTATGTATATACCATACAGATTAGTATTCCCAGGTTATGATATTTGTAAGAACCTGCCCAGAATCGGCCTAAATTTCGACCCAGAAAGGACCATCATAACTTAGAGCCATTTTAATTGGGTCGCTGGTTCCTGTTAGGAATTACATTTCCATAGATAATATATACATACACTTCGAATGGAAATCTCACACAGCAGAAAGAGAAAATATAATACCGAAATAAGACGTACCACTTTATTTAAAAATTGCAGAATCCTGACACAACTATTAAGATTACATTTGTTCCATGGGTATATCAATAAATTCATTCTCAAATGTTTCGATAAGAAGTACAATAACAACTACTAATAATAGCATAACAAATCCATCTTCGTCTTCAGCTCTCATCATGACTTCACCCATAAACTTTACCCTATCTACTGAACAGTTGGATATGCTAAGGAGAGGGTAAGAACATAAAGTTCTGTATGATTAAAATATGGTGTTTACTTAAAGTCCATAACCTATATTTTTAGCAGGTTACATATGTCAAGGTATGTCAACGCAGTACACAACATTCACACAAACACCTAGTATCTAACTAATGAGGTGAATATCCAAGTCAATCGCTCATTAGTGTTTTTAGTTTAGAGAACCAACGAGGTGGGAATTCACGTTCACTTATGACCCTATTAAAGATGGATTCTTATGGTCTCTTATAACCCAAAGGAAAACCCTATCCCCTTAAGATCCCGTCTTAGTACGTCAACGTTCTTAAGTTTATACTCTCAATTGTAATATGAGAAGTAATATTCCGAACGTTACTACTTAACTGATATTACGGTGGAGCACTTATGTCGCTTAAGACTTCTCTTAGATAGTTGGTGAGCATGCAATGGCCACATATCTTTTATATACCAATTATGTCCTTAGTTGAGCCCTTACGAGCTTCTCGGGAAGTGGACATCCCCGGTGAACTACCCCCTCCGTACCGCTTTTGCCTAACTTTTATAGAAGGAGGACCAAATACTTACTTCAAATCTAATAGGTGTGGGTCCCATGACTGTGGTTCCTCTCAAGGAATAAACCTTGGGGTATCCTAGTCCTAACCAATTAAGACCCAAATTAGACTAGAAGAGAGTCAGCCACTTAAGACCTTCTCAAGGTGTAGTAAACCTGCTTATTTTCACACGCAATAGACTTATATAACTAGTTATATATATATATATACACATATACACTAGACCTCTCACATTAAACCGTATACCTGTAGAAGTTGGATATGCCGGGAGGTTCTGGGCAGGCTTCTACTACAAGATGGTTTGACCTCGCGTCATAGTGTACAAAGTTTGAATGGCCCATGGCACCCAAGCCTCTCACATTAGTTGGGCCTACTTGTTTTTGCCAGATTTATCGGCCGGTTCCAGGCTGACTTATACCACAAATGACAGCTAACCTCGTGTCTGAGTGTCACTATTAATATATGTAAAGCCATTCTATACACACACACAAAAGAAATCACTATATATTTATGGGGACATTTCAAATTCGAATTCTATCATAATCGCATTTATTATGTTAATAACACGTTAATTACGTTGATTACGTTTATATAAGTATAATAATTATAACGCATAAATAACGTTAATGTTCCTATGAACGAGGGAACGTTCTAACGTGATAGTAATTGTCAATTTGTCCTAAATTAAGGTATACAAGTTAATTTTCCATATTTTTGACTGCTACAATTTAGGCATGATGGCATAATAACGCAATAACAAATAACAGTGAATGGAAAATACACATACATATAAATTTCAACTTGCATCCCAGGATTATTGGAATTATTTCAACACTGGATCAAAATTAGAGTATAACATACACATATAATATATACATGTATATTTATATGTTCCACTTTATCTAATTCACCCTGTAAGGACCTGCCCTTTTGACCGTGTCGAATCGACAAAACATGTCAACTCGAACCGTCCAAAATGACATATTGTTATTAGCTTCTGGTGTAAATAGAATAAATCACAGAATTACAGACACAAATACAGAGCTATATAATATCTCGTAGTGGAAAATACAAAATACAATAGTAGTTCATGAAGCAACTAAATAAATTTTTACATCAGAGTTTACATAAATAATACAACGGAAGTCTGGTACAATAAATAAATGATAACAGTTTGAAAGAATGAAATAAATAACCGGGTGACTAGAACAACTGATCAACAGGTTGACATAGGTGAGCAAAAATGTAATATAAGATCCAAACTCCAAGAGTTGATCTTCAAAACTGTAATACTCGATCTAACACGAACAGTAATGCAAAACAAAACAGCTTGGATCAGGACTAGCATTCTCATGAAAGTAAATCAACTCAAATGAAATGTTCGATGAATTGGAATCAATAACTTAAAGGATATACTTTCAAATCTGTTTATACTTTCAAAATACGCTCTCTCTCGAGAAGGATTCTGTGAGTGATTCCACTCATTCTAGGGTATCACTACCCTATCTCTAATGAGTTTTTACCCAATAGGCTAAAGCTTTGATAAACTAAAGCTCTAATACTACCTGTAACAACCCATTTTTTTAGCCATGCCGACTCGACAAAACATGTCAACTCGAACCGCCCAAAATGACATATTGTTATTAACATCTAGGGTAAATAGAATAAATCACAGATCACAGACACAGATATAGAGCAATATAATATCTCGTAGTCGAAAATACAAAATACAATATTTGTAACAACCCGTATTTTCATAACGTGTAATAACCATAAATCAAGGCAGAATTAATTTTTAAAATAAGAATAAAGGGAAACGGGTTATGCCATTGCGTTCGTCTCGAAATTCTGCTTGGAAACGAGTCCGAGTTTTCGAAAATCGGAGTCCGTATGACCAAGTTATGACCTTTCGAAGTTTTCAAGTTCAAAACAGCTCAGGATTCGAATTCAAATTTCGAATTCAAACCTTAGAATAGACTGGGCGGGAAATTTCCCGCCCAGGACCGGGTCGACCTGGGGGTCGAATATGTAGTCGACCTGCCCAGGACCAGGTCGACCATAGTGTCGACCTGGGGGTCGACCTGGTGGCCGAGCCCACTTTTGAAGCTGGATTCACTTTCACGTTTCTGGCCTCGTTTCTGTCTACATTCATTGACCTGACCCTATATATACAGCCCCTAACACTAGTCTCTCTACACAAAATTCTTTCTGACCTTATGCTGCTCTAATTCTGGTTGAAAAGTTAGAGAAAGGGGCTACTTCTTCTACGTCGAAACTACGTTGCTGATTCGGGGGATTTCTGTTAGGACTTGACTAAGCATATAAAGATTCAACATCGACTCTCTCTTTTTCTAATTCTCGAACCACGATCTGTAAGCCCCAGTTATTTTTAGATTTAAACTGTAAATGTAATATGAATATGATGTAAATTGTAATTGGACCTATGTATGATGACTGTTTTACATCCATTCTTGTTCATCTTGGATCTTGACTTTTGGATATATTACTATGACATTGATTTGGGGCCTATTCATGTTGTAAATCAAAAAGAAAACCCCCTCATATTATCATGTTGAATCTGCTATTAGTCACATGTTTATGACTATCACCTTATGTCAATCGTTACCATAACTATGCTATCACCTTATGTCAATCGTTACCATAACTATACTATCAACTTATGACAACTGTTATCTTGACTAGTACCTTATTTTGCTAGATTTGGAATCTTTATGTTTGAGGCCAATATTCCATATGCCAGTAATGTTATAATCATTTATCTCAAGTCATACCATGCTATGCTAGTAATCACTTTTTCCACCATGTACCCGTCCCTTTTTATGTTATTCCCTAATTAGATTTATTTGTATCGATTCGAGCTTATGTGCGATGGGAATACGATTTGGGTAGATTAGGTAAAACATAAATTGGCTTTGAACATGAACTTTATTATAACTTGAACCTGGATATGGACATGAACTTGACACGATTTGACATGAAACATGACATGAAAACTTGACATGAATTTTGACATGAGAACTTGAACGTGGGCATGACAATTATATAAACTTGAAAATGGCCAACTCGAGGTTGGGTTGAGTTTGCAGTGTAAATCTGCCCGGAACCTCCCGGCAAATCCAGTGACTGCAAATAATAGGATCCAATGTGGGTAGTTGGTCATATCGCACGAAAAACCCGAGGTTAGACTATGTTGTGGTGTAAATCTGCCCGGAACCGCCCGGCAAATCCAGTGACCACAACAGTCAGTCTAATGTGAGAGGTTGGGGTGCATTAATGAATTAATGCCACATGATAGGGTTAAGTCATGAACCACTTGAATATACTTAACCAACTTGACATGATGATTTGATAGGGTTAAGTCATGAACCGCTTGAACACACTTAACCAACTTGATACATGATTTGGATAGGGTTAAGTCACGAATTTGAATGACAACACTTAACCCATTAGAAACCCTAGTTACGCGGTTCTTTTCAGCAGTAACCCACTTAGATGTATCACGATACCCTAGGACTAGGCAGGGTGGGGCACGATTACTGGGCTGATTGTAAGCGACCAGAACGACGGCTGAGTGGATGCACCATTGTAGGTTCAGGCGGACTATGGTCGTGCACGTAGTCCGTAGTTGAAAAAGCAGGCATTGGGCACCCGTAGGTTTACACTGTGCGTTCTTGATTCGTGTCGATGGTTGGCACCATATGGCTTGATACACCTTATGGTGGACCTAGCACAGGTAACTACATTTCAGGATAGGGCCGTATGATACAGACACATGACGAGCTAGAACTTGTAGGTAGCCGATCGATTAGTAGATCGTACCGTAGGACCCCGTAATGGGTCACTTCATGATATTGGGCCAAGGGATCATTTCATGATTAATACTTGACATGGGTTAGACCACTAGTACAGTTGGTGTAGCGAATCTTGAGTATGCGATGCTAGACTTGACTTATCCTGTTATCTTAATTATCCTACCAGTCCTGTTATCATCCTTATGTTTAATTCCAGTTTTCACACGTCATGTTACCTTTACTAGTTTTCATACTAAAAGTCACTAGGGCTTACCAGTCTTTATGACTGACCCTTTTTCTTTCACCTCTTTTTCTTTCGTTCCCCCCCCCAGGTTCTCAGGGAGGAAACACTAGCTCTTAGCTTGGATCTAGCTTGCTTTCTGACAGCTCATGTACGGTTTGGTCTTGGGCTATGCTATGGCTGCTTCTGCTATTTATGGGGAATAATTTACTTTTGTTATCTTAAGTTTATGCTTCTTTGGAACTTGATGTATTGGAATAATTTGTACCTTGGATATATGGGGTTTTGACTCTTTTCTTGAAAGTAATAAAAATTTGGTTTTTAATTTCTACCACTGCTTTATTTATGTTCTGCCTTGTGATATCTCTGTGTATGTTTACCTAGATAATACTCCACCAAAACTAGTGCATTCCCTTTGAGAGTGACCCTAGCGGAGGTGGGGTGTTACAATAGTAGTTAATGAAGCTACTAAATAAATTTTTACATTAGAGTTTACATAAATAATACAACGGAAGTCTAATACAATAAATAAATGATAACAGTCTGAAACAGAGCGACATAAATAACTGGATGATTGGAACAACTGATCAACAGGTAGATATAGGTGAGAAAAAAATCCAATATAAGCTTCAAACTCTAAGAGTGGATCTTGAAAACTTTAATTCTCAATCTGACCTGAGAAATAATGCAAAACAAAATAACTCGGATCAGGACTAACATTCTCATGGAACTAAATCAACTCAGATGAAATGTTCAATGAAGTGCAATCAATAACTTAAAGGATGTTTGGGATCACCATCCTCTAAGGATTAGTCAAACTAATACCATATAGTATAATACGCTATATACAATAGTGTCTATCAGTAAAGTAAAAATATCAAAATAGCATAAGCGGGATTAGCATATTACCCTTACACTATTTTTATATTCCCATAGTATATACAGTGTCGTAATTCCTCCATAAACTAGATGGCTATCAGAGGGCACTCAATATAAAAAAGTACAAAACAAAGTCTTAGTTGGCTCGTATATGGCATTTGACAAGGCATGCAAGGAATGCCAGGGTGGATTTACCGTTTGCAGATCCGAACTGGTCGTAACGCATAGCAACCACTACAGTCCACCTCGTGAAAAACTCCCATAATCAAATTGGAGGGTGGCCACCAAAAACATCACAAAAGTAATAGAACGGTATTGATGAAGTGCGCTTGATAGGAGGTATGACCTCATTTGGTCTTGGCGTAGTTCCTGTTTTAATCATAACAAGATGACTCAAGGTAGTCAGGGTCCCGTAATTAATACGAAATAGAAAATATAGTCGCTTTCCAAACCATCCTACTTCATTCTGGAACTCCACCGCGTACACAGTTGTTAAAGTGGTTTTCGGTATTGGCAGGGAGTATGAAAATAGCCGATCTTGGTCTTTTTAACAACCAACCGTTTACATTTTTCACACTGTGGCCATCATTTTATAATTATCTTTATAAAATAGTTTATACGAAATCTCATTTTCGAATTTGAATCGAATTTAAATATCTAACTCCGATTATATTTAAATTTGAAAACAACTCAAATCGCTTAACTCAAATCGATTTAAAACCATATTATAAAGATCTCAAATCTAGTATTATACTATAATATTAAACTTTAATTATAATTTTCGAAAGTATTCGCATAACGAATTTCAAATCCAAAATCGACTTATATTTAAGTTATACCTTAAAGGTTTCAATTTCTAATTAAATTGATACATAAAGATTTAACTTTGATAATATTTTGGTTTAGTTTATATTCGCAAAAGTTCAAGTTCAAAACAATTCAAATGATTCAACCTTTACCTTTATAAGAAATCGTTTCAAGTCGATTCATAAAATCCAATAATTTGGTTCGAATTCAATATAGACAATTCAAATCAAAACTTTATATTTCAAGTTAAACAAATCATACAATCTAGTTTTCGCCTTTTATAAGAATTCATTCGGGTCGATTCAAAATCTCGATTACTTAAGTTCAAATTCAGTTTATATAATTCAAATCTTATATTCGATTTCAACAAATCATATCATATTTTACAATTTGATTTGTAACAATTAAAATTCATAATGTATAAATTCGAATTTAACCTTATATTTCAATTCAAACAACCATATGATTTAAACTATTATTATAAATTCGGTTTAACAAAATTTCTTAATTCAAACCAAATGATTTATAAAATCAATTCCATATATTAAACTGTTATATATATTCAATTCATATTCTATCACTTAAAAGTCGAATTAAATTCATATCAATTATAAATTCAAATACATTTTCATTTAAATTTGGAAGATTCAAATTTAGAATCGACTTCACAATTCAAATTTCCGTCTTATGCATTCAAATCAATTCAAATTCATATCTTATATGAGTTTATTCGTTAAATTAATATCGTTATTTAAATTCAAATCTTTAAACCTCGAATTCAAATTGCAAAAATATTAATTTATCCACCTTTCAGATTATTATTAAAGTTTATAAAATACATATAAAAGAAAATTTAAAATTTAATATATATATAAGTTTATAAAATTCTAAAATTAATTAGAAAATAGATTATAAACATATATAAGTTTAAAATAATATAAATAAGGTTAAAGAAATATTTATTATATAAAAGGTTTAAAACACTTATATAATTAAATTATATAGTTTTAAAATAAATAAAATTAAAAGTAAAACTTAAAATAATTATTTAAATCATAAAAATCATTTTAAAACATATAATTTAAAATTTATAAAATTTAAGGTTAAATCTTTAAAATATAAATATATAAAAATATAAAATCTCAAGTTACTTTCAAATTTCAAATCATTTTTTTCGAAAACACGACCAACGATGTTTGTATATAGTTTTCTACCCTATGGTCAAGTGATACGGGTATTTATCATTTCAATCCGCAATTTAAAATTTCTACGGGTCTATCATTTCAACCGGCAATCCAAAATCCAATAAAAATCGTTCAGGTCTACCATTTCAACCCATAACGATTTTTCCCTTATCTAATGTCCGTTTGGGTATGTATCGTTTCAACCCTTAGTGATTTTCTTTCTAACTAGGGAAATAAGCAAATATATAACATTCGTCACATAGCATCAATAGTATCATGGATCACATATCATCGGTGCACCTACGTGTCATATGAATATACCGTGTCACATACGAAAGGTGTAAACATATCAAACAAACAATTTCTACTAGCCATCCTAACATTTCATAACAGTTCATTTGTGCTGATCTAACAACCATGAAACAACGTAGGTCAAGTGTGAGATAAACTCACCTTTCGTGGCATTGAATGGAGACGGAAACAGATTAACACAGAATTGAAACGTTGACTTCCAGAAACAATTCCAAATAGATTCAACTTGGTAACCGCTCAATATATATTTTATTTTTATAAGAGGAGAATAGAGAATTTTTTAATGAATCGGTACGACTGTTGGGTTTTGGGAATGGTTTTCGGACTCAACACCAAACTCAATTAAGAAAAATAAAACACAACAAATTTACTTTTCAAAAATATTATATATATTTAATATATACGCATATACACAAAAATTATAATATTTTCTTTTAAATGCGATGCACACCAAAACCATATATGTATTATAAATTATATATAAACAGCCAACGTAACACTCGCACATTAAAACCGTATAAACATAAGCATAAAATTTATATTTAAAAACACACACACACACACGATACTTCAAACCATATATATATATATATATATATATATATATATATTAAAACATGTAAATACATCAAAACCATTATATATATATTATAAATTATTTTTACATATTATACACACACATAGAGACTCAAGTGTACACAAACATATAGAAATATAAAGAAACACCCATACATACAAACACTGCACACACAATCTCACAAATACACATGCACTCTTTACACAAAACAACACAACACACGGTCACACGCACACATAAACACCACACCCAAACACACTCGCTAAAAGTTGGTCGGCCAGACAGGTGGTAGAAGTAGTTCTGCAACATGAGTCCGGGCGGGTGGTCTGTGTAAGTTGACAACAGGGAGGGCGAATTAAAACAGTCATTAGCTTGATTTTAAAATAAGGTAAATCATGGGGCCACGCTGTATAACACAGAACGAGTTTACTTCACATGAATACTAGTTTAAAACGTAAAACAATGCAATGCTTTTCGAAAAATGAAGCTATTATAAGACTAGGTCCCATCACACAATGCAACGCAAGCCGGGGGATAGAGTTTTACCATATAATACACAAACATGCTTGGTACGTTTTGAAACAAATCATTTGATATTACTATAAGTGTATAGTGTCAAACCAACTTCAAATATAAATGTATCAATTATAGACGGCATAAGCACCCTATCTCACTATGTCGCCATATAGGTTTACATCTAAACCCAAAAAATGTCGTACTGAAAATTGGATTTCTATCATTATTCAAGGCAAGGGATGTACTCCTTACCGGTTCGGGCCATCTCTAGCGGAATGACCCAAGATCCCCCGCAGTGAACCCTTGGATCCTGTAGTGCCGGTCCACACTTACGTTAGTGGATTGGTTATCCCTGAACACACGTTTCCGATCCTATCAGACCTCTAAAATAGTCAGTACATCGACCATATCGAGAGCCACTAGGGACTCAAATCTGAGGCGCCTCGCAATACATCATCCACATGAGTAAAAATGTCTGGGCTCCATACCATGACACCACTCCTAACTAGAAAGAAACGTGTGCACTCATTGCATCCCTTATCCTGTTTTTATCTCATACCGAGGTGTGAGGCTCGCGATTTAACGCTACACACAAAGCTATGCTAGTTAAAGTCGTGATTTAATCATCAACCATGTAACAACCCGTAAAATGTGAGCCAGTTTGAAATTTTTATTTTGGCCATTTTAGCGAGTTTTGATTATTTAAAATGAATTATTTTAAATAATAACGACGAGAAAATTTAATTCAAATGGAATTCGACGTATATATTATATACGCCGTCGTTAGAATATAAATAATTATATATAATTATAAATAGAATTGAAAATGGCGCGGTAGTTCGATAATTCGATTTCAAACTTCAATTGAATGTACCGGGTGCAAAACAATCCGGATTTTAGTGAAACCAAAAATAATGGAATCTAATAGTGAATATCTTTCTAACGAATCCGAAAAATCAAGATTTCATATCAGGAATCAAAAGATATGTCCAGTTGAAATTTCTGAATAGTCGCTATGGAATTCAGACCCTTAAAAATGGACATTTTGCAAACGAGCTCGGATTTCGACGAAACCACTTTCGTTGGGTCCGTGATGTTAAGTTATTGCTAGATTCCAAATTTCATAATTTTTCGAATCAATATGTGAGCGTGGCATAGGAAAACGTGTTTTGACCATTTCAGTTGATTTTAATCGACTGGAAATTGGCCATTTTTCTAACGGTCTCAGAATTCGACGAAACTAGTTTTGTTAGGACCGTATCGTCAATACGAAGCTAGAAAATATTTTTCTGGAATTTTTCTAGTTAGTATGTGACCCCGGTAATTTGAAATGTACGTTTAAAATTCAATATAGTGATTTAAATGTAAATTAAAAGGAAACTGATCGAAACGGTCGATTCAGCTTGCGGTACATATCCCATTGTGTTCGGAATGGGGGTGAAACGCTATGGGCGACAGGCGGTGGGCCTCGTTTCGAGGTCTTATGAAAAAGTCAACTTTAGGTTGAATTAAATAATAATAAAATAAAATAAAAAAAAAGGGAAATCCCCTTTCCTTTATCTCTGGCCCCCCCCCCTAATTTTCATTTAAATCGAATCGAAAAAAAAAAGAAAAAAAAAAAAAAGGAAAAAAAAAAAAGGAGTGAACCCTCGATGACCAGTCGCCCCACCTGGAGGACCTCGCCGCCGCCTAGGGCAGGCGCACCCCCTCCGACCTCCTGACCTCGCGCCTTCCTCTCCCCTCGCGCTCATCTCCTTCCTCCCTTCGAATCGAAGACGCAAACGCCAGAGCCTCCCCCCACCGTGACGACCGCCGACGAATTGAAGGCCGCCAGCCCCCCCACCTCCTCGCGATGGCCCGCCACCCCACCACGCTGCGCCCCGGCACCAACCGCCACCTCCGGCAACGTCCCCCCCCCTTCTCTCTCTCACGCAGTAAGTATTTATTTATTTTTTTTATTTATTTATTTTATAAAACCTGATTTTAAATATTTTTAAAACCTGATTTTAAATATTTTTAAAAACTGATTATAAAATATTTTTAAAAACTGATTTTAAACCATTTTTAAAAACTGATTTTAAACCATTTTTAAAAACTGATTTTAAAGCATTGTAAAAACTGATTTTTTTTATTATTTTAGATTTTAAAACTGAAATTTATAAATGATTTTAAAAACTAATTTAAAATGATTTTTAAAAACTGATTTAAAATGAAAATAAAAATCATACTTTTAAAAGGAGAAAAGACGGGATATTTATTATGTAAAAGGAGCAAGACATGATTTTTATATTTTTAAAGTAATAAAAATATGATTTTTATATTTTTAAAGTATTAAAAATATAATCTTTCATATAGTAGAAGGGTAAAAATGTGATTTTTATGGGTGTAGAGAGTTAAAAATATAATTTTTACATGATCGGGATATTAAAAATGTCACCTTTATATATGTAGAAAAATAAAAATGAGATTTTTATAAAGATGAAATCTTTAAATTTGAAAAAGCAAAGTCCACGTTTTTATAAAGGCGAAATCTTTTTATATAGTAGCGTAAATAAAAATTCGATTTTTATATAAAGAACTTTGAAATAAAAATTCGATTTTTATATAAAGAACTTTGAAATAAAAATTCGATTTTTATATAAAGAACTTTGAAATAAAAATTCGATTTTTATATAAAGAACTTTGAAATAAAAATTCGATTTTTATATATTGAATAACATAGTAAAAATTCGATTTTTACATTTGTAGTGAAAGCAGCAACGAAGGTGACAAAAAGGCGAAAAGACGAAGACTTCTGCAAATGTAGAGCCGTGGAGCTAGGATAGCTATTGGTGAGAATTTCTCACCTTTCAATTTAATTTTTCTAGTTATATATATATACTAGGATGCAGACGGTGCTTATTAGAAGCACCCGACACCCGTCCACAAACCATGGACTTGTTTGATTGGTTGTGTAGTTGGTTAGATTATTTGATTTGGATTCGATTGTTTTGGTGAGATGAAATTGATTTGATTGATGTGTGAATGGCGTGGGCCTTCACTAGACCGGGGATAAGGCTAGGCCTTGTCCCGTTTCGAGTATCGTGCCGTTATGCCGCCGAAATTTTCTAAAATATGTTAGAAAATAAAAATATCATTTTATTGTGTAAATGAATTGAATAGAAATTCATAGGTTGAAATAAAATGTTTTATCGTTAAAAATATAAATTTTAACGTGAATGTGAATAAATGAATAGTTATAAACAAATCGGCCGATTTGTTTGCATATACACTGATTTGACTGATATTGATTGGGTCGATAAATTTTACACATCGCCCAACTGCACAAATAAAATCTGTGTTTGATTGTTTGAAACCCCACACGGGTGTTGGGATGAAATTTGAAGTTCACTCATCCTGATTGATTGAATATGTCGATCGATTGATTGACAGGCTGTTATAGGCGTTGAATATCTATATTTGATGCCTTTACAGTGTAGTGCACTTTGGTTGATGGTTGATTATTTTCAATGTTATTATATACATGTGTTGTATGAAAATCCATATAATTAACTTTATATGGTAATTGATTGGGCCTCATTCCAATCGTGAAAATAAAGAATATTTTTATAATAAGAAATATTTGAAATAGAAATATTCGAAATGGAATATTTGAAAATTTCAATATATGAAGCCGTGTTGATTAGATGCGCCATTTTGACGTGAACGATATTTTTATCGATTTTATTCCTTTTGAAATGGATATTGAAAAGTAATTTTGAAATCAAATATTTCGAAATGAATTGAATTGAAAACGATTTCGAAATGAATTGAATTGAAAACGATTTCGAAATGAATTGAATTGAAAACGATTTCGAAATGAATTGAATTGAAAACGAATTCGAAATGAATTGAATTGAAAACGAATTCGAAATGAATTGAATTGAAAACGAATTCGAAATGAATTGAATTGAAAACGAATTCGAAATGAATTGAATTGAAAACGATTTCGAAATGAATTGAATTGAAAATGAATTCAAATTGAATTGAAATTTGAATTGAATTGAAATTTGAATTGAATTGAAATGAATTTTAAAACGGATTTATAAGGAAGGATTCAATTTTGCTTTGAATTGAAATGGAAGTTGAAATAGGTTTTGAAACGATTTTAAAACTATTTATATAATTCGTTTTAAATAAGAATCGACGAAGTATATATTATATATTATATATATAATATAATGGCCTAAATAGAACGCGCCGCGCCGCGGCAGTTCGTGAATTTCGACCATTTATTTCAAACGGACATTGCGGGAGATCCGACCGTCGGATTCTCCTAAAACCGGAACCGTTGGGTTCGTATCGAAAAGAGCTTTCTAATGAATGTTAGAAATTTGAAATCTAACGGTTGGATTTGGAATTATGTCCAAATCAAATTCGAAAAAGGTCGCTGTAAGTGCAGTTCGATGGCCATTGATGGAAATCGACTGTACGGGCCTTGATAAAATTATTAAAAATAGTAATAATTTGTGTAAAATCATAAGAAATGATTTAGAAAGAATTGGGATGAAAAACTCCATATTTGAAAAGATAAAAATAGGTTTTTATCGAAATGAACTAGTTTTGAACTAGAATTATAATTCTATTTATTTTTAAATAAATAAATTGAATTCGAAAAGGGTTTTAAAAGTAACCAAAATTCCAATGATTGCATTGGAGTGGATTTGAATCGAAATTGTCTTCGGAATATTTCGATGTTGGAATTCGTGATTATACAGGTGTTGTTATGGAAATTTGAAAGATATATATGTATATCGTTATTTCCAATACGACATTTGTTAGTCGTAGAATTCGATATTGAATATAAGCCGATATATTTTCTATTCAGAGCCTTGTATTGAATATCGAATGTGATTTGGGTTTGTCGTGAATGGTGTCTTCATTAACACTGTTCTTGAACCCAGTTGAGAAATGATTAAATCTTTTTATTTAGATTTAATGAAGTGTACCAATTAAATAACATTTAATTGGAATTGAATTGATATTGATTTTTGGGTTTATCGTGAACAGTGTTTTAAATAACACTTGTTCTTTAACCCGATAATTAATGAACGTGATTTGGGTTTGTCGTGAATGGTGTCTTCACTAACACTCTTCTTGAACCCAAGTGAGAAAAGATTAAATCTTTTTATTCAGATTTAATGAAGTGTACCAATTAAATAACATTTAATTGGAATTGAATCGATATTGATTTTTGGGTTTATCGTGGACAGTGTTTTAAATAACACTCGTTCTTTAACCCGACGATTAATGAATGTGATTTTGGGTTTATCGTGAACCGTGTTTTTAAATGACACTGATTCTTTAACCCAGTCAAAAGATTAAAACTAAGTGGAGTTTTAATGAATCTTTAATTAGATTGAAAAGATCGAGAATGGAGTATCACCAGTTTTTGCTCCAGGCGATAGTTAAATCTTTAATTGGATTTGAACGTGAAATTTAGAAACTAACTGTCGGTTAGCCAAGCAGAATGGTTTTCTGGATATTGATCTGATGTTGGTTTCGGCCTTCGGGGTTAATATTTGGGGAATTATTCTCTTGATTAATTTACGGTTAGTGACTAATGAATTGGAATGAGGCGTATGTTGTGTTTGTGTAACACTTATTTAAAATATACGCGAGTTATTCGGAAAGACCGGGTTTATCCCATTCTGAATAACTGATACGACGATAAGTCGAAGATGAAGACGATGGTCGAAGACCGGAGGTCTTCACGTCGTTTGGGTGATAACTGATGATCTTGATTGGGCTGTACACCCAAGAAGATGGAAACAGTTAGTGATCGTCCAGACGTACTTGGAGATCGATGGATATGCGGGGTACTAGGTGCCTCCGGTTTCGTTCAGGCCCAGAACGGACTTGTAAATGGACTGTGTGTCTGACATTGGATTTCATTCTGTGTGACTGATATCGGTTGCATAGAGTGGTTTGCCTGTGTGGCATGCTAAGATGCAAATGATCAAGGCTTCTGTTGAAAAGCAAAGTCTTGTGGTGATGATCAAAGCACGGCCTTTGTGGCGTAGCTTTGTGTAACGTTTACTTCGCGAGTTTCACACCCGGTATGAACCAAAAACGGGAGAAAGGACCTCAGGGAGGGCCTGCGTTTCTTCCTAGTTAGAAGTGGCGTCAGTGGTTTTACACGCCCTGACGAGTTTGACTTATGTGGTTGTTGCTGTTGCGAGGCGCCTCGGATTGATCGGTCGTTCTCGAACCGATGGAGTCATTTAGTGGCTCATTTACGCCCCAAAGGGCGGGGAAACGTAGTGTTCAGGCATTTTAATCCACAGCGGTGGACCGGCCCTGTCGCTCCTAGGGTCACTCGAGCTCTGATCCTGAGGCTGGGGCTAGGCAGTCTCGAATCGATTGAGGACTATCTTTTGCCTCGGTTCATAGATGGAAATCCAATTTCCAAATACGAGACTCTGCGGTTTTGATTGTATATCCTATATATGGCGACATAGTGGGATGGGGCGCTTATGCTGCCTATGATTGATACTTATGATTTGAAGTTGTTTTATACACTATGCACTTATTATAGTATCAAATGATTTGTTTTAAACGTATCAAGCATTCTTTGGCTGTTATAAGGGAAAACCCTATCCCCCGGTTTGCGTTGCATTGTGTGATAGGAACTGGGTCTTATAACAGCTTCATCTTTCTTTATTTAGCATTGCGCTGCTGTTTTATGCACTGGTATTCTTGGGAGGAAACCCGTTCCGTGTTATACGGCGTGGTCCCTTGATTTACCTAACTTTTAAAATAAAGAATAATAACTATTTTAGTTCTCACACCAGTCACATGACTGACCTGGAGTTTATTGTTTTAACCTAAACTCTGGGTGCCCTTATTTTGACACGGGCAGCTAGTAGTTTTGGTTTTGCAGATTTATATTCACAGGATCCTGGTTTACAGCTGGAACGATATCCGGAAAGCTTTGTATCCGTATATCTTCTTCTAGTTGTGTATTGTATTATTTTCCGCTGCGATGTATTTAAATGTAATTTAAATCTCTGATATTTCTGTGTAATATTCTTTTATACTCTGCATATTCTTGTAATCTGATGCATCGTTGTAATATACAATGAAATGTTCTTTTATATGCATTCTGTTGTGGCTTGTTCTCGAACTATCCGACGCTTTCCTTTACGGGGAAGTTGCGGGTCTTCACATTTGGTATCAGAGCTTTGGTTTACAAAGCAGAGAACAAGGCACATTAGAAACATACGAAAGAGTTCATCAGATATTGGATTAGCAATATCCAATGAGAATGACTCGTTAGAGATAGGATCAGTAGTATCCTAGAACGGGTGTGAAGAGTATATTTTTCTAATGAAAACAAACTTTTGTTTTGAAAATTTAAATCAATTATTCGTATTTGATTATCCATTTATATTGATGTGGACAATCCAGTATATATAGATTTTGCGTATACGTCTGATCCGCGTGTATTCGAAATTTTAATATATTGGATAGATATAGCATCACACTCTAGTCGCCCGAAGATGGTACTGATGATTGTCATGACATCATCAGTATTTATGTTCGTGTCTCGAAGGTGTGATTCTCTATATATTTCCATTAGGCTGGTGTGAGAACCCAAAACTTATATATAGCTAGAATACATCGTTGTGATTTGGCATCAAAAACATGATTTTTGTATATATATCAAATTATGAATTTGAAACGTTAAATTCACTAATTGATTGATGTTTGTGTTGTTTGTTTAGTTGTTTGCTAATTTTTAACCATTTATGCCTAATTTAACCAAATATTGATTGTATTGAAAATTGGTCGCGTTTGCTTGCATATACATATACTTATATTGAACAGGTCATAGCAAGGAGGCTAGAGCAGAGAATAAAATTTGTTTGCCCGACAAATAGGTACATGTTTACTACATAATTTCCTGTTTTGTTTGGGTGATGATGATTTTGTGAGCCTATTGGCTAGCCGCTTGGCTTTTTCTTTTTCTTTTTGAGATCTGAAGGACCGGGAACGCTATTTGCAATTTCCCGATGCTCCCATTGCAGGGGAGGTTATGGCGAAATTTTTCAAAAATTTAGGGAGTTAGCCAAATTTTTGAAATTTTGAAAATTCTCAGAAACTAAAGAGTTGGAGAATGGAAGCCTGATCGATCGTAGAGCTGAATAATCAAACCACTTTCGACTTTGTTCCTTTTCGGGGACGAAAAGTTTTAAGTGGGGGAGATTGTAACAACCCGTAAAATGTGAGCCAGTTTGAAATTTTTATTTTGGCCATTTTAGCGAGTTTTGATTATTTAAAATGAATTATTTTAAATAATAACGACGAGAAAATTTAATTCAAATGGAATTCGACGTATATATTATATACGCCGTCGTTAGAATATAAATAATTATATATAATTATAAATAGAATTGAAAATGGCGCGGTAGTTCGATAATTCGATTTCAAACTTCAATTGAATGTACCGGGTGCAAAACAATCCGGATTTTAGTGAAACCAAAAATAATGGAATCTAATAGTGAATATCTTTCTAACGAATCCGAAAAATCAAGATTTCATATCAGGAATCAAAAGATATGTCCAGTTGAAATTTCTGAATAGTCGCTATGGAATTCAGACCCTTAAAAATGGACATTTTGCAAACGAGCTCGGATTTCGACGAAACCACTTTCGTTGGGTCCGTGATGTTAAGTTATTGCTAGATTCCAAATTTCATAATTTTTCGAATCAATATGTGAGCGTGGCATAGGAAAACGTGTTTTGACCATTTCAGTTGATTTTAATCGACTGGAAATTGGCCATTTTTCTAACGGTCTCAGAATTCGACGAAACTAGTTTTGTTAGGACCGTATCGTCAATACGAAGCTAGAAAATATTTTTCTGGAATTTTTCTAGTTAGTATGTGACCCCGGTAATTTGAAATGTACGTTTAAAATTCAATATAGTGATTTAAATGTAAATTAAAAGGAAACTGATCGAAACGGTCGATTCAGCTTGCGGTACATATCCCATTGTGTTCGGAATGGGGGTGAAACGCTATGGGCGACAGGCGGTGGGCCTCGTTTCGAGGTCTTATGAAAAAGTCAACTTTAGGTTGAATTAAATAATAATAAAATAAAATAAAAAAAAAGGGAAATCCCCTTTCCTTTATCTCTGGCCCCCCCCCCCTAATTTTCATTTAAATCGAATCGAAAAAAAAAAGAAAAAAAAAAAAAAGGAAAAAAAAAAAAGGAGTGAACCCTCGATGACCAGTCGCCCCACCTGGAGGACCTCGCCGCCGCCTAGGGCAGGCGCACCCCCTCCGACCTCCTGACCTCGCGCCTTCCTCTCCCCTCGCGCTCATCTCCTTCCTCCCTTCGAATCGAAGACGCAAACGCCAGAGCCTCCCCCCACCGTGACGACCGCCGACGAATTGAAGGCCGCCAGCCCCCCCACCTCCTCGCGATGGCCCGCCACCCCACCACGCTGCGCCCCGGCACCAACCGCCACCTCCGGCAACGTCCCCCCCCCTTCTCTCTCTCACGCAGTAAGTATTTATTTATTTTTTTTATTTATTTATTTTATAAAACCTGATTTTAAATATTTTTAAAACCTGATTTTAAATATTTTTAAAAACTGATTATAAAATATTTTTAAAAACTGATTTTAAACCATTTTTAAAAACTGATTTTAAACCATTTTTAAAAACTGATTTTAAAGCATTGTAAAAACTGATTTTTTTTATTATTTTAGATTTTAAAACTGAAATTTATAAATGATTTTAAAAACTAATTTAAAATGATTTTTAAAAACTGATTTAAAATGAAAATAAAAATCATACTTTTAAAAGGAGAAAAGACGGGATATTTATTATGTAAAAGGAGCAAGACATGATTTTTATATTTTTAAAGTAATAAAAATATGATTTTTATATTTTTAAAGTATTAAAAATATAATCTTTCATATAGTAGAAGGGTAAAAATGTGATTTTTATGGGTGTAGAGAGTTAAAAATATAATTTTTACATGATCGGGATATTAAAAATGTCACCTTTATATATGTAGAAAAATAAAAATGAGATTTTTATAAAGATGAAATCTTTAAATTTGAAAAAGCAAAGTCCACGTTTTTATAAAGGCGAAATCTTTTTATATAGTAGCGTAAATAAAAATTCGATTTTTATATAAAGAACTTTGAAATAAAAATTCGATTTTTATATAAAGAACTTTGAAATAAAAATTCGATTTTTATATAAAGAACTTTGAAATAAAAATTCGATTTTTATATAAAGAACTTTGAAATAAAAATTCGATTTTTATATATTGAATAACATAGTAAAAATTCGATTTTTACATTTGTAGTGAAAGCAGCAACGAAGGTGACAAAAAGGCGAAAAGACGAAGACTTCTGCAAATGTAGAGCCGTGGAGCTAGGATAGCTATTGGTGAGAATTTCTCACCTTTCAATTTAATTTTTCTAGTTATATATATATACTAGGATGCAGACGGTGCTTATTAGAAGCACCCGACACCCGTCCACAAACCATGGACTTGTTTGATTGGTTGTGTAGTTGGTTAGATTATTTGATTTGGATTCGATTGTTTTGGTGAGATGAAATTGATTTGATTGATGTGTGAATGGCGTGGGCCTTCACTAGACCGGGGATAAGGCTAGGCCTTGTCCCGTTTCGAGTATCGTGCCGTTATGCCGCCGAAATTTTCTAAAATATGTTAGAAAATAAAAATATCATTTTATTGTGTAAATGAATTGAATAGAAATTCATAGGTTGAAATAAAATGTTTTATCGTTAAAAATATAAATTTTAACGTGAATGTGAATAAATGAATAGTTATAAACAAATCGGCCGATTTGTTTGCATATACACTGATTTGACTGATATTGATTGGGTCGATAAATTTTACACATCGCCCAACTGCACAAATAAAATCTGTGTTTGATTGTTTGAAACCCCACACGGGTGTTGGGATGAAATTTGAAGTTCACTCATCCTGATTGATTGAATATGTCGATCGATTGATTGACAGGCTGTTATAGGCGTTGAATATCTATATTTGATGCCTTTACAGTGTAGTGCACTTTGGTTGATGGTTGATTATTTTCAATGTTATTATATACATGTGTTGTATGAAAATCCATATAATTAACTTTATATGGTAATTGATTGGGCCTCATTCCAATCGTGAAAATAAAGAATATTTTTATAATAAGAAATATTTGAAATAGAAATATTCGAAATGGAATATTTGAAAATTTCAATATATGAAGCCGTGTTGATTAGATGCGCCATTTTGACGTGAACGATATTTTTATCGATTTTATTCCTTTTGAAATGGATATTGAAAAGTAATTTTGAAATCAAATATTTCGAAATGAATTGAATTGAAAACGATTTCGAAATGAATTGAATTGAAAACGATTTCGAAATGAATTGAATTGAAAACGATTTCGAAATGAATTGAATTGAAAACGAATTCGAAATGAATTGAATTGAAAACGAATTCGAAATGAATTGAATTGAAAACGAATTCGAAATGAATTGAATTGAAAACGAATTCGAAATGAATTGAATTGAAAACGATTTCGAAATGAATTGAATTGAAAATGAATTCAAATTGAATTGAAATTTGAATTGAATTGAAATTTGAATTGAATTGAAATGAATTTTAAAACGGATTTATAAGGAAGGATTCAATTTTGCTTTGAATTGAAATGGAAGTTGAAATAGGTTTTGAAACGATTTTAAAACTATTTATATAATTCGTTTTAAATAAGAATCGACGAAGTATATATTATATATTATATATATAATATAATGGCCTAAATAGAACGCGCCGCGCCGCGGCAGTTCGTGAATTTCGACCATTTATTTCAAACGGACATTGCGGGAGATCCGACCGTCGGATTCTCCTAAAACCGGAACCGTTGGGTTCGTATCGAAAAGAGCTTTCTAATGAATGTTAGAAATTTGAAATCTAACGGTTGGATTTGGAATTATGTCCAAATCAAATTCGAAAAAGGTCGCTGTAAGTGCAGTTCGATGGCCATTGATGGAAATCGACTGTACGGGCCTTGATAAAATTATTAAAAATAGTAATAATTTGTGTAAAATCATAAGAAATGATTTAGAAAGAATTGGGATGAAAAACTCCATATTTGAAAAGATAAAAATAGGTTTTTATCGAAATGAACTAGTTTTGAACTAGAATTATAATTCTATTTATTTTTAAATAAATAAATTGAATTCGAAAAGGGTTTTAAAAGTAACCAAAATTCCAATGATTGCATTGGAGTGGATTTGAATCGAAATTGTCTTCGGAATATTTCGATGTTGGAATTCGTGATTATACAGGTGTTGTTATGGAAATTTGAAAGATATATATGTATATCGTTATTTCCAATACGACATTTGTTAGTCGTAGAATTCGATATTGAATATAAGCCGATATATTTTCTATTCAGAGCCTTGTATTGAATATCGAATGTGATTTGGGTTTGTCGTGAATGGTGTCTTCATTAACACTGTTCTTGAACCCAGTTGAGAAATGATTAAATCTTTTTATTTAGATTTAATGAAGTGTACCAATTAAATAACATTTAATTGGAATTGAATTGATATTGATTTTTGGGTTTATCGTGAACAGTGTTTTAAATAACACTTGTTCTTTAACCCGATAATTAATGAACGTGATTTGGGTTTGTCGTGAATGGTGTCTTCACTAACACTCTTCTTGAACCCAAGTGAGAAAAGATTAAATCTTTTTATTCAGATTTAATGAAGTGTACCAATTAAATAACATTTAATTGGAATTGAATCGATATTGATTTTTGGGTTTATCGTGGACAGTGTTTTAAATAACACTCGTTCTTTAACCCGACGATTAATGAATGTGATTTTGGGTTTATCGTGAACCGTGTTTTTAAATGACACTGATTCTTTAACCCAGTCAAAAGATTAAAACTAAGTGGAGTTTTAATGAATCTTTAATTAGATTGAAAAGATCGAGAATGGAGTATCACCAGTTTTTGCTCCAGGCGATAGTTAAATCTTTAATTGGATTTGAACGTGAAATTTAGAAACTAACTGTCGGTTAGCCAAGCAGAATGGTTTTCTGGATATTGATCTGATGTTGGTTTCGGCCTTCGGGGTTAATATTTGGGGAATTATTCTCTTGATTAATTTACGGTTAGTGACTAATGAATTGGAAT
This sequence comes from Allium sativum, assembly GCA_030737875.1. Classification (NCBI taxonomy): domain Eukaryota; kingdom Viridiplantae; phylum Streptophyta; class Magnoliopsida; order Asparagales; family Amaryllidaceae; genus Allium; species Allium sativum. Next base: position 46,127,014 of record CM060913.1, read on the forward strand.
GAGGCGTATGTTGTGTTTGTGTAACACTTATTTAAAATATACGCGAGTTATTCGGAAAGACCGGGTTTATCCCATTCTGAATAACTGATACGACGATAAGTCGAAGATGAAGACGATGGTCGAAGACCGGAGGTCTTCACGTCGTTTGGGTGATAACTGATGATCTTGATTGGGCTGTACACCCAAGAAGATGGAAACAGTTAGTGATCGTCCAGACGTACTTGGAGATCGATGGATATGCGGGGTACTAGGTGCCTCCGGTTTCGTTCAGGCCCAGAACGGACTTGTAAATGGACTGTGTGTCTGACATTGGATTTCATTCTGTGTGACTGATATCGGTTGCATAGAGTGGTTTGCCTGTGTGGCATGCTAAGATGCAAATGATCAAGGCTTCTGTTGAAAAGCAAAGTCTTGTGGTGATGATCAAAGCACGGCCTTTGTGGCGTAGCTTTGTGTAACGTTTACTTCGCGAGTTTCACACCCGGTATGAACCAAAAACGGGAGAAAGGACCTCAGGGAGGGCCTGCGTTTCTTCCTAGTTAGAAGTGGCGTCAGTGGTTTTACACGCCCTGACGAGTTTGACTTATGTGGTTGTTGCTGTTGCGAGGCGCCTCGGATTGATCGGTCGTTCTCGAACCGATGGAGTCATTTAGTGGCTCATTTACGCCCCAAAGGGCGGGGAAACGTAGTGTTCAGGCATTTTAATCCACAGCGGTGGACCGGCCCTGTCGCTCCTAGGGTCACTCGAGCTCTGATCCTGAGGCTGGGGCTAGGCAGTCTCGAATCGATTGAGGACTATCTTTTGCCTCGGTTCATAGATGGAAATCCAATTTCCAAATACGAGACTCTGCGGTTTTGATTGTATATCCTATATATGGCGACATAGTGGGATGGGGCGCTTATGCTGCCTATGATTGATACTTATGATTTGAAGTTGTTTTATACACTATGCACTTATTATAGTATCAAATGATTTGTTTTAAACGTATCAAGCATTCTTTGGCTGTTATAAGGGAAAACCCTATCCCCCGGTTTGCGTTGCATTGTGTGATAGGAACTGGGTCTTATAACAGCTTCATCTTTCTTTATTTAGCATTGCGCTGCTGTTTTATGCACTGGTATTCTTGGGAGGAAACCCGTTCCGTGTTATACGGCGTGGTCCCTTGATTTACCTAACTTTTAAAATAAAGAATAATAACTATTTTAGTTCTCACACCAGTCACATGACTGACCTGGAGTTTATTGTTTTAACCTAAACTCTGGGTGCCCTTATTTTGACACGGGCAGCTAGTAGTTTTGGTTTTGCAGATTTATATTCACAGGATCCTGGTTTACAGCTGGAACGATATCCGGAAAGCTTTGTATCCGTATATCTTCTTCTAGTTGTGTATTGTATTATTTTCCGCTGCGATGTATTTAAATGTAATTTAAATCTCTGATATTTCTGTGTAATATTCTTTTATACTCTGCATATTCTTGTAATCTGATGCATCGTTGTAATATACAATGAAATGTTCTTTTATATGCATTCTGTTGTGGCTTGTTCTCGAACTATCCGACGCTTTCCTTTACGGGGAAGTTGCGGGTCTTCACAAACCACAAGACTCTACTTTTCAACAAAAGCCATGATTATTTGCATCTTAACATGCCACACTGACAATTCACGCCATACAAATGATGTCTATCAATATATAACCTCTAAGCTCGTATGTCTTAGAGAAGGGTGTTAAGTAACAGAATAAATTATTCGCCACCAAAAAGATATATATTTGATAGAAATCAATCAATACAGAACGAAATCCAATGTTAGACACACATCCATTTACAAGTTCGTTCTGGGTCTGAACGAAACCGGAGGCACCTTATTCCTCGTCCCATATGTCTAATACAGGAGAGAGGTCCTCGCATATTCGGCCGATCTCCAAGTACGTATGGACGATCACTACTTATTACCTTGTCTTGGGTGTACAGCCCAATCAAGATATCGGTAATCATCCAAACGATGTGAAGATCTCCAGTCTTCAACCACCATCTTCATCGTCGACTTTTAGTCGTTGTATTAATTATTCAAAATGGGTTAAACCCGGTCTTTCCGAGTAACTCGCGTATTTCGTAATCAATAATCAAGTGCTATAAAAATACATCATACGCCTCATTCCAATCCAGAATATTCTTTTATTCAAATATTCACATTTTTAGGGAAAGGTTCCCATTAATTTTATCAGAGATAAAATCCTTTAAATTTATTCTTTAATCTTCCTTTTTATATCAATTCAAAAGATTTGATTTTATCCTTTATCAATTCTAAACGAAATTAAGGTTTATCAAATAGTCGAGATTAGTGAGCCTTACCAAAGTAATCATTTATTTATATTAACCCAATCCCAGCCTATCCATCCCATGGAGCAAAACTGGTAGTACTCCATATCTAACACCCACGGTGTTATCGGTAAATTTAATTACCATTTCACACTCAAATCTAATCAAAGATTTAAATATTGCCTGGAGTAAAACTGGCGGAATCCATTCTCGATCATTTCTTGAATTTGGTAAATTTAATTACCCTATTCCCATTTCAATCTAATTAAAGATTCATTAAAACTCTAGTACGGTTTTAATCTCCAAAAATCATTCTTTAATGATTAACAAATTTAGGAAATAAATCCTGTCTTTAAGTGGGTTAAAGAACGAAGGTCCTATAAAACATCGTTCACTATAAACCCAAAATCATCTTCCGTCAAAAATGGAATCTACACGGAAATCATAACAGTGTATAATCGATATAAATTCCCGTACCAGAATAATACTGTAAATGGAACAACGACAAAGCCTTTTAAATTCCATATATAGTAACGGTCTTCCTTCACAGAAGCTCATCTCTATTATTACCAAATCAAATTCCATCCAATTCCAATTTAATATATTAAATTGGAAAACTTTACTTTGGAAAATTTCCATTAATCTTATTAAAAAGATAATAAACTCCAAATCATTTCTTCACTGTTAATTAGGTTAAAGAACAAGTGTTATTTAAAACATCGTTCGCGATAAACCCAAAAATCCAATTTCAATTCAATTCCAATTAAATATTAATTAATTGGTAAACTTCATTAATCTTAATAAAAAGATTTATTCTTTTCTCAACTGGGCTTAAGAACAGTGTTTTTTAAGACATCATTCATGACAAACACAAAATCCAATTTGATATTAATACAAGGCTCTGAATAGAAATTTTATCGGCTTATATTCAATATCAAATTCTGAAACCAACAAATATCGTATTGGGAATAATGATATTTATATCTGCCAAATTCCTCAACAATATCCGTACAATCACGGAATCCAATATCAAAATATTCCGAAGATTATTTCCATTCCAATCCATTCCAATTCATACGTTGGAAAAATTCTGGTTATATCAAAAACCATTTCAAGTCCAATTTATTTATTTAAAAACATTAGATTATTATTCTAGTTAATAACTAGTTCATTTCGATAAAAATATATTTTTATCTTTCCAAACTTGGAATTTTTCATCCAAAATCTTTCCAAATCATTTATTATGATTTTACACAATTTTTCCATATTTTTAGTAATTTTATTAAGACCTTTACAGTCGGTTTCTAATAACGACCACCGAGCTGCATCCATAGCGACCTTTTCTGAAATTGGTTTGGACATATTTCCAAATACAACCGTTATATTTCAAAACTCTTATATTCATTGGAAAGCTCTTTTCGATACGAACCCAACGTTTCCGGTTTTTAGGAGAATCCGATGGTCGGATCTCTCGTTACATCAATTTTAAGTTAATGGTCGAAATTCGCGAACTGTCGCTGCGCGGCGCGTTCTATTTGGGCCATTTAATATATATAATATATACTATATAAATTTCATTGATTTCCATTTAAAATGTATTTTATATATTCGTTTTAAAAACGATTCCATCTTCAATTCCACTTTTTAATCAAAACTGAATATTCCATATCATTATAATATTAAAATGATAATATTTTCAAAATATCAGATTTTGAAATCAATTCTTTTTCATATTTATTATAAAATGAATAAAATCGATCGATAAACACGTTCGGGTTAAAATAATGTTTAACTACTTAACTCGGCTTCATATTTCAATATTTTTGTGTCCACCCAAAATCGGACATCAAAATCATATTTTAATTCTTCACTGATATTATTTTAAAATATTCCTTATTTTAAAATATTCGTTATTTCTGAATCGGAATTAGACTCAATCAATTACTATATAATTTTATCTATATGGATTTCATACATCACATGTATTCAAAAATAGTGTTAAACAACTATTAAATAGCCATTTCACATCCAGAGTGAAATTTACTACCGTATAAGCATTAAATAATTAAATAACGCTTATCACAGTCTGTTGATCCATCGGTTGACATGTAATTAAATTCAGGGGAGATGTGAATAAATTATCATCCCAGACTCGTGTGAGGTTTTCAAACAACAATAGTTTATTTAAATAAATTAGTGGTTAACAAATTTAACCAATTCTAATTCGGTTTGAATTATTTTTCTATTTAACCAATTTTCACTATTTAAATTATAAATGGATATTTATAATTTAATTTCAACTACCACATTAATGTTAACATTATTTTTAAAACGTTAAACATTTCAACATCACAAACAACACATAATACAGTAAATTTAAATCATCCATGGTGTACGGACGAGGGAGGTGAGCTAACAGGCACCGTATACAATTTGTAATGATTAAAAGTGATAAAAATCTACATTGGCAATTCTATATATTTTTATACATGAATAAATAACATGATAAAATATAATTTTGAGTGAGAAGGATTTCTCACTTTGGTTTCTACTCCGTCATTCTTTATTGGATAATTGTTTTAATAAAATTAAACGACTGTTTAATTTTATCAAAATTTCCATTAGCCTCCATTCCCGTTCTGGTCAGTTCCAAGTTGTAGCGTTCATTAGCACAATCACAAAGGATCTGAAATCATCGAATTCCACCCTCGAATGAAGAAGATATGGGCTTTAATACATTTGATTACAAAATTTTATAATTAATAAAATTAATTACACTAATTACATAAATTAACCCTGCGCTAATCTTTCTCCACCATCTTCTTCACAGAAACCGGACCCAACGCTCAAACTAAACCTCCCATCGCCGCACGCCATATGAGATATTGGAACCCGATCCTCCTCCACGACGTGAAGCGCGCCAGCGAAGCCACCCACCACTAGAAATCCTGGCCCACTCGAGCTCCCCTAGCGCTCATAAATCAAGCTCAAACCATCGCCCTTTTAGGGCTTATTCCTCCCAGTCTTGTTCACGAAAATTGATCACCCAAGTACCAAATTGAAGAGCTCGAATCCTACAATACTTGGGTTGAAACTATAATTTAATTTAGTGTAGATCGGAAGAAATTTACAAATCAATTTCGAATTTTACCGTGAAATGCATGATGGCGGCGACCTTTAATGAAAAGGGCTAGGGCTTGGGGCAAGATATATATATATATATATATTATTTATAATATTTTTTTATTCAAGTTTTATTTCGTTATAGTCTCAAACTCCAAAAGAACTCCAAATCAAACCCAACGACTGTCGCCCCTAACCAAGCACCCCGATTCCAAATACAATGGGATATGTTTCGTAAGCGAATTCGACTGTTTCGATCAGTTTTCGTCAAAATTAAAATATAAATCAATACATGTTGAATTTAAACATACATTTTAATTTACCGGGGCCACATACTGACTCCAAAAATTACAGAAAATAAGTCTGGCTTTGTTTTGTTGATACGGTCCTAACAAAACTAATTTCATCGAATTTGGAGATCGTTTGAAAAATGGTCATTTTCCAGTCGATTAAATTCGAACTAAAATTACAAAATACATTTGAATTCACTATGCTAACATATATATAAATTTGACATTCCGGATCCAATAAAAGTGGTTTCATCAAAATTGGAGGTTGTTTGCAAAATGGCTATTTTTAAGGGATATATATTATTAAAAAATATATAAATTCCATAGCGACTATTCTAAATTTTAAACTGGGCATAACTTACAATTTATAAAGTGAAATCTCAGTATCTTGCATTCATTAAAAAGATATAGTTAAATAGATTCTAACATTTCTTGTTTCGTCGAGTTCTGACTTACATTGAATTCTGTGTATTCAATTGAAATTAGAAATTGGATTTTCAAACTACCACGCCATTTCAGGCTCATTTTATAATTAAAATAAATTTATACGTTGTAACTTCGATTTAAATAAATTTTTAATCGTTATTATTTAAAATAAATCATTTTAGATATTCTAAATCCTTTGAAATAGCTAAAATAAAATTTTTAAATTGGTTCAGAAATTCCAGGTTGTTACAATCTCCCCCACTTAAAATCTTTTCGTTCTCTAAAAGGAACGGAGCTGAAAGTTGTTTAACTAACCAACTCAACTTTCATTTTGGTTTTCATTCTTCAACTTTTCAGTTTCTAAGAACTTTCTAATTTGTCAAAAATTTGGCCGACACCCTAAATTTTCGAAAAAAAATCGCTATAGCCTCCTTTGCATAGGCTGATCGGTAAAACTGCAACTTGCCTCACAGGGCCCTGATCAACCAAAAAGAAAAATCCATGTGGCTAAATAATCATCTCATAAAATCATCGCACCTAATAAATACAGTAAATATGTACCTATTTGTCGGGCATACAATTTTATTCCTCTTCTATGCTTCCATGCTATGACCTGTTCTATATATACATGCATATGTATGCAATTGCAATAAATTTCTAATTCAATCCAATATTTGATTTGATTTGGCTTAATTTAACATTCATTCTCATATTGGTTAAAGTAATTATCATTCCAATAATTTTATTAGTTAAACCAATAATCAACCATCACAACTAGCAATCAATTAGTTGGTTAACTTTTCAAACATATATCTTTCTATATACACTTAAAAATTGTATTCTTAGTTCCAAATCACAAACATTAAATTATAACTAAGTTTTGGTTCTCACACCAGTCTAATGGAAATATATAGATATCCCACTTTCGAAACTCGAACATAAATACTGATGATGATCGATCAATCACCAGAATCATCCCCGGGCGACTAGAGTGTGATTCTATATCAATCCAGTATATTTTAGACTTCGAATATACGTTCATGTCGTGTATATGCAAAATCTTCATATACTCGATTGTCTAAATTAAATATAAATAAAATAATCAAATACGTATAATAAGATATGAATTTCAAAACTAAATTCGTTTTTTTAATAACACTCTTCTAACTCATTCTAGCTAGGGTACTACTAGGCGCCCTATCTCTAACGAGTTATTCTCATAGGATATTACTAATCCTACCTCTGATGAATTCTTTCGTTTGGTTCTAACGTGTCTTTTTCTCGAGCTCTGTAACCAATGCTCTGATACCACGATGAAACAACCTAAACTTGCCCTTATGGGAAAGCCCGGATTGAGTTGAGAACACGATGCATCAGAACACAACCATCAGAACACAACCAACAGAACATTTCATTGTTATTACAACAATTTACATTAGAGTACAAGAATATCAGAGTACGAATAAATATTACACAACGGAAATAAAATATTATCAGAGATTAAAATACAAAGCAGCGAAAATTTAAATGTATAAATACAATGCATAGCGGAAAATACATCAACTAGCACAACTGAAAGAAATACACGGATACAAAGATTTCTGAATATAGCTCCAGCTGTAACCCACGATCCTTTGAAAAGAAATATCTGCAAAAACCAAAACTACTAGCTGCCCGTGCGGAAAATATGGGAACCCAGAGCTTAGGTGGAAACAATAAACTCCGAGCCAGTCATGGAACTGGTGTGAGAACTAAAACAGTAATTAGCATGATTTTAAAATAAGGTAAATCATGAGACCACGCCGTATAACACGGAACGGGTTTACTCCACATGAATACTGGGTTGAAACATAAAACAACGCAATGCTTTTTGAAAAATGAAGATATTATAAGACTCAGGTCCCATCACACAATGCAACGCAAGCCAGTGGATAAAGTTTTACTTTCTAATAGCCAAACATGCTTAATACGTTTTAAAACAAATCATTTTGATATTACTATAAGTGTATAGAATCAAAGCAACTTCAAATATAAATGTATCAATCATAAATGGCATAAGCGCCCCATTCCACTATGTCGCCATATAGTTTTACATCTAAAGCCGAAAAATGTCGTATTGGAAAATGATTTCAATCATGAGTCAAGGCAAGGGATGTACTCCTAACCGATTCGGGTCATCTCTAGCGGAATGTCCTAGGATCCCCCGCAGTGAACCCTTAGATCCTATTAGACTATGTCGACTATATCAAGAGCCACTAGGCACTCAAATCCGAGGCGCCTCGCAATCCATCATCCACATAAGTAAAAATTTCTAGGCTCCATACCATGACACCACTCCTAGCTAGAAAGAAACATGTGCACTCACTACGTCCCTTATCCTATTTTTAACTCATACCGAGGTGTGAATAAATTAAATCGCTTATCACAATCTGTCGATCCATCGATTGACATGTAATTAAATTTAGGGGTGATGTGAATAAATTATCTTCCTAGACCCGTGTGAGGTTTTCAAACAACAATAGCTTATTTAAATAAATTATTGGTTAACAAATTTAACCAATTCTAATTCGGTTTGAATTATTTTTCTATTTAACCAATTTTCACTATTTAAATTATAAATGGATATTTATAATTTAATTTCAACTACCACATTAATGTTAACATTATTTTTAAAACGTTAAAATTTTCAACAACACATATTATAGTCAATTTAAATCGTCCATTATCTATGGACGAGGGAGATGAGCTAACAGGCACCGTATACAATTTATAATGATTAAAACTGATATAAATCTGCATTGGCAATTCTATATATTTTTATACATGAATAAATAACATGATAAAATATATTTTTGAGTGAGAAGGATTTCTCACTTTGGTTTCCACTCTGTTAGTCTTTATTGGAGAATTATTTTAATAAAATTAAACGATCATTTAATTTTATCAGAATTTACAATAGCCTCCATTCCCGTTCTGGTAAGTTCCATGTTGTTGCGCTCGTTGTCACGATCGCAACGGATCTGAAATCATCGAATTCCGCCCTGGTATGAAGAAGATATGGGCTTTAATACATTTGATTACAAAATTTTATAATTAATAAAATTAATTACACAAATTACATTAATTAACCCTGCGCTAATCTTTCTCCTTCGTCTTCTTCAGAGAAGTCGAACCCAATGCTCAAACTAAACATCCCATCGTTGCACGCCATACGAGGCGTCGGAACCCGATCCTCCCCCACGACATGAAGCGCGCCAGCGATGACACCAACCACCGGAAATCCAGGCTCACTCGAACTCCCCTAGCGCTCGTAAATCGAGCTCAAGCCGTTGCCCTTTGAGAGTTGATTCCTCCCAATATTCTTCTGATAACCCCAAACTCCCGTAGTACGAAAGCAAGGACAATCATTGGAATATAACATTTTTACAACAATAGCAGATTTCAGATTACAGCATAACACAAAATCATAGCTGTGGAAATAGAAATGTCATCAACATCACAGCATTAGAACATCAGAGTGGCACAGTTACAGGAAACAACTTAGCATATAAAAGTCTCAGCGAATAGAAATAGATCTCAACATCATCAAGTACAATAGGGAAAAATGATGTCTAAATATCTCAAATAGAAATAAAAGATAGAAATGATCTTCGTCTTCTGTCCAAGAACATACTCCACTTCAGTACAAATCCAAAATAACCCGATACCTGTCACTTGCCTGCCCGTGTAAAAGTAAGGGCACCCGAGTTTGCAAGTGAAACAAACTACGAGTCAGTCATGTGACTGGTATGAGAAATCTTACTTAACTTACCTAATAATAGGGCTAATCACAGGACCACGCTGCTAACGCGGAATGGGTTTACTCCATTGGAATGCAAGTGCAGAAATTAAATAAATTTCTTAAAAACAACGCCATGCTTTTTAGAAAAATGAAATCATTATAAGACTCAAGTCCCATCACACAATGCAACGCAAACCAGAGGATAGAGTTTTACCTTATAATGATCAAACATGCTTGGTACGTATGAAATAATGTTTAACATTATTATTAGTGTCTAGTCAATTTAAAACACTTTCAAAGTAAATGTATCAATTCTAGACGGCATAGTACCCCATCCTACTATGTCGCCATATATATAGGTTTACAATCAACTCCATAATGTTGTATTGGAAATTGGGTTTCGATCATGAGTCAAGGTTAGGGATGATCTCCTTACTGATTCGAGACACTCAAGCAAATGTCTCAGGATCCCCCGCAGTGAACCCTTGAATCATGGAAGGCCGGTCCACAAATATACCTTAGTGGATTAGTTATGCCTGAACACACGTTCCCCGGTCCTATTGGACCTATCAATTGGCCACTATCGACCAATATATCTGAGGCGCCTCATTACATCATCCACATAAGTAAAAATGTTTGGGCTCTATACCGTGACACCACTTCTAACTAGAAAGAAACGTGTGCACTCCCTGCGTTCCCTTATCCCATTTCTGACTCCTACCAGGGTGTGAGGCTCGCGAAGTTACGCTATTGTTTGTTAGCTTTTGGACCAAGCCACCAAGGTTCACACACAAAGGAAATATGAAGCCTCACATGTCAAAACCCTTAAACATTCGATCGTGGTTACATTGTCCTCTTCGACTCGTGGTGCCCATCAGCGATCGCGACTCCCTATCACGATCCGATCCCTTCACGCCGGTTCTCCACGATTCGATCCCATAAGCCAGAGAGTAAAAGCAGTGACCTGGTCTTCCACGATCCGATCCCAGAAGCCAGGGAGTGAAAGCAGCGACTTAGTCTTCCACGATCCGAAAATACAGGATCTAAGGACACCTGTCTATAACCGTCATATTAACCATTTCTCCATTGAACTACGAACCAGTCCGAAATCCTTGGTATTTTGGCCATATGTGACCACGATCCACCAGTAGATATCAGCTATAAATAGCCCTGTGCTTGACATTTTCAGGATCTTTTGGCAGTTCTTAGTACTGTTTCCACCATTATTATTATCTTGCAATTTCTTATCAGTCTTAGCCCGAAATTATTGAGTGAATCATCATTGTATAAGTGAGATTGAGAGAAAAATCATTGACTGTACTCGAATCTAACGTATAATCATAGATATAAAGTGGACTTAGGCTCGTTAACGCCGAACCACTATAAATCTTGTGTGTTTTCTGCGTTTTCTTGCATTTCTAAATATAAATCTCTGCCTATTCAGATAATTTGGGTGTTAGAGCCACTTTTGGATCTAAAATTTTGGTGCTTTCACTGAGAACGAAGTCTCAGCATATTGGATTGTTGATCTATTGTTTGGACAGTCAGGTCCGAAGAAAACAGTCCAAAACCCCACTGTTTTGATCTTTGAAGATTTCAGCAAATCCAAAGTATTATGGATGGAAAGAAGTCCAAGGATGTACGTGCTTCGTAGGCCGATGAAGTTACAAATGAAGCTCGTGACGACATCGTTCAGGAGCGGGTCGAGGTTGATTCTCCGGATCATGACGTGGAGGGGGCGATCTGAACCCAGGGGACCACCATGAACCGACGCCAAGAGGGTACCACGAGCCATCAGCCTAGGGGGACCACGATCTGAAATGACAATCAGACCACTACTCGACCTAGGAACGAGATTATGGCTTGTTCCGCTCGTGCTGGTACTTCTGCTCGACCTGGCTCGAGTTTCTTGCGTATATGAGAAGATGATGATGACCAGTTCAACCCTTCTGCCCAGCTACGGAAGGAGATCTCTCTCGCATAATTGAAGCATTGGATAGACAAACTGATGAATTGGCTGCTCAAAGGCGGGAGAGATCGTTGCTGTGTCAGAATATTACTGCCCTAGGCAGACGAATTGACGATATTCAAAGGCATGTTTCGCCACTATCAGCTCACCCTTTTTCCCCGGAACAGACATCCTCGTCTGAAGAACCTCGAAGAAACCTGTAATGACCCGCATTTTTCGACGATATAATAATTAGTTTATTTAATTATTTAAATAGAGTTTAGAGGATATAATGGTCGTTAATTAAATTATAAGGAATATTTAATTAAATATAATAATCAAATAATATATATAATTCTGAAATAATCAGAATTAGCTGAATTGACAATATAATGTGAAGTGGGCAATTCAAAATATATATTTCAGGTTAGAGTTGAATTATATTGACGGATATATTCAATCGACGACAGTTTGAACGTATAATTATATTATAATTAAAATCGAGCTTGAAATGGCGCTGCAGTTCGCGATTTGAACTTCAACTGAATGTACAAGATTCGTTTTAAGCCGGATTTCTGTGAAACAAGAAACGCGTGGAGCTGGTGGAGTATATCTTTCTAGTGGAAGAGAAAAATCGGGATTTCATCGTGTAGATTTTGAGATATGTCCAAATCAAATTTTAGAAAAGTCGCTGTGGAATTCCTTTATAATTTATAAAGGAATTATTTATATTTTTAAAAAAGGAATTTCAATATAAATCGAATATCGGGTTGACCCAGATTTGAAATATCGAGTTATAAATCCCAGTGGAGCTGTATGATATTCTGTTGTGAATATATACGATAATATTTATTTTTAAATATTAAATTTAATTATATTTAAAATATATTTATATATTTAAAAGGGTCATCCAGAGCTTTAAAAATAGCCACTTTTGCAAATGAAGTCGGAATTCGACGAAACTAATTTTGTTGGATCCGCAATGTTAAATTATTGCTCGATGTCAAGTTTCGTGATTTTTAGAGTCACTGTGTGGCCGTACGGATTTTTAGAGTCTAAAACAGTCAGTATTTTGACGGTTAAAAATACGCTGTGTGAGCAAACGGAGTCGGAATTCGATGAAACCAGTTTCGTTGGGACCGTAATGTCGAACTGTAGCTGCATGTCCAGTTTGGTGATTTTTGGGTATCGTATGTGATCACAGGAATTTTTAAGGACGAATACCAATAGCGTTTGATTAAAAATGGATATTTAATCGAATATAATAATATTAAAAAGTATCCTATATAATATCCTCAAAATTTTCTAAACCTAATACACCTTTTCCTCAGTCAAAAATGCGCCTCCACTGCTGAGAAGTTAAACGCAAGAAATCCTCTTTTCAAAGATTTTTAGAAAATCATACAATACCTTATAAATCATGAAATACATATGTTTGGGATCGTTGAGATCTCCTCTTCACATCGATGTTGGTTTCCAGCAGTTCGATTTCCACCTTGTTCGATCTATTTGAAGACAGCGTCAGTTCATGGAATTAGGGTTCGATATTGTGAGCAATTGAAACTTTAATTCGCAAAACCAATCTCGTTTCTGAGTTTGTGGGGTGCTTTAACATCTACCTTGTGTTTCTGGGCATTTCCGATTCGATTAGAGTTCGATACTTGTAACCGTGTTAGACTGGAAGCTGTACGTCACATCAATAGGGAGGGATCGAACTTTGATTGGGAGGGTGGAGGAGTTGTAGTTTTCAAAGGGGAAAGTCACGGTGGTTGTCTCGTATGTTTCTATGGTTTGAAAAGGGAGAAATCAGTGGTTAAAGAAGGCGAAAATGACCATGTCTTGTTACAGGAAGTCGCGGCCGAATTAAAGAGGAAGAAGGAATTGTTTTGGGTTGGGAAGAAAGGAGTTGGGCCGGTAGTGATTGGGTATGGCCCATTTAAAATAATTACAAGTTTATTTTAGTTTTTAATTAGTAGGTAAACTTTAAAAATGCATAACTCTCTCGTATGATATCGAAAATCAGTAAAACAAGATCCGTTGGGACTGTATGGACGAGAGCTTCACAATGAAGCTGACTGGAAGTGGATCGGTACTCGTTTGAATTCATGGCGTAATAAATTGTTTGATTCAAATCAAATAAACAGTTTATCGTTCTTTAACGATGAACTGCCAAAGTGAGTAAAACTCACCAACTCTGAACAGTTATATTTTTATAATGTATTTTTAGAACTGTTAATCATCTGTTGATTGTTGTGTGTTGGTTGATTGATTGAACTGCTAGTCAGTTAGTGAAAATTATATATATATATATATATGTAATTATATATATATAAACCGTTAAATATTTATATATTGATTCTGCTATCAGAATAATTTATATTGAACTGAAAGTGATGATAATCATATTGTGTAACATCTGTGGATGCAGGGAGACAGGTTGGAGGAATCCGACTGGATTCCTCAACAGTTATTTTATTGTTTTTCATATATTGTTATATGATGTGATATAAAATCTGTGGGCGATTATATGTACTTGGACGATATTGAACATCGTGATTTGATATGATTGAATACCATAACATACCGAAATGTTGATAAGGGGATTTTCAAAGTGATATTGAAAATAGAATATTTATAAAATGGGATATTTATAAATAAGAGATATTTATAAAGTGGAATATTTATAAATAAGAAATGTTTATAAATTGGAATATTTATAAATAGGAGATATTCAAAAAGGAAATAATTACAAACCATTTTCTTTTTGAATGGAAAGGCCTGTGTGGCAGGTTTGGGGATTTTCCCGATGCTCCCGTTACAAAGGAGGTTATGGCGAATTTTTCAGAGAATTTAAGGAGTTAGAATATTTCAAGAATAAATTTGAAAAGGAAATATTTGTAAACCATTTACAAATAGAATTGAAAAGGAAACGTTATAAAAAGGAAATCATTTTTAAAGTGTAGAACCGTTATTTAAAAGTAAATCTTTTCAAATGAATAAAACGTTGTTAAAAAGGAAATCTTTATAAAGTGAATAAAGTAAATCGAATATGGTATTCGAAAGGAGTTAAATCGTATATGGTATTTGAAGGGAGTAAATCGAATATGGTATTCGAAAGTTAGTAAAAACGAATATGCTATTCGAAAGGGGTTAATCGAGTCGAGTTAGTTGAATAGAGTTAACTAGTTCAGTAGAGTTAACCAGTTCAGTAGAGTTAACCAGTTCAGTAGAGTTAACCAGTTCAATAGAGTTAACCAGTGAGTTAAGTAAGTCAAGTTAACCAGTTCAATAGAGTTAACCAATGAGTTAAGTAAGTCAAGTTAACCAGTGAGTTATGTAAGACAAGTTAACCAGTTGGGTTAAGTAAGTCAAGTTAACCAGTGAGTTAAGTAAGTCAAGTTAACCAGATGAGTTAAGTAAGTCGAGTTAATCAAGTCAAGTTGATCGAGTTAGAGTTACTCAGTTAGAGTTAATCGATTAGAGTTAAAACGAACTAGAGTTAATCAAATATAGTTATTTGAGACAGAGTTAATCAAACATAGTATTCAGGGTAAGTTGCCATCTCGTACGACTGCTAGCGTAATTCGCAGGGTTGTAAATAGCCTAAGGCGGTCGGATGTTGCCTAAGGGAATCAGGCGTAACCATTGTGATCGTTGCGATCTAGAGTCAAGCGAATGGAGTTAAATCGAATCTAGTTATTCGATAGGAGTTAATCAAGTTAAGTTAAATAAGTTAAGTTAATCGAATCTAGTTATTCGAGAGGAGATTATCGAATATAGTTTATTCGAAGGGGTTATCAATTATTAGTTATTCGAAGTGAGTAGTCGAATATTGGTTATTCGAAGTGAGTTAATCGAAGATTGGTTATTCGAAAAGGGGAGTTATCAAATCGAATAGATTAAAGGAGTTAATCGAATATAGTTTATTCGAGTAGAGTTAGAGGAGTTATCGAATATGGTTTATTCGACAGGAGTTAAGTGAATAGTTAGATTAATCAAAGTGAATTAGTTAAGTTAAACTAAGTGAATTAGTTAAGTGAATTGGTTAAGTTAACCAAAGTGAATTTGTCGAGTTAATCAAAGTGATTAGTTCAGTTAATCGAGTTGAATTTGTCAGTCGAGTTAATAAATGGAGTTAGTCAAACCAAGTAAAACCAGTTAGAGTTAATTAATTAAGGTTGACCAGTTAGAGTTAATCAATCAGAGTTAATCAAATAGAGTTAAGTAAAATTAGAACTGACTAGAGATTAGTAAATTGAATGGTTTTCTAAGTGTCTATCTGATGTTGGTTTCGGCCTTCGGGATTTATACTTAGGGAATTGTTCTCATACTAGTTCACAGTCAGGGACTGATAGTTGGGGAAGAGTAGTGATTTGTAAATAAGCAGATGGAAACGTTTTCCAGTGTTAATAACATATTTTCTAAACATAGAAAATAAGGCAATGTGAATATATATATATAGATATATGTTGATGATTTACCGATATAATTTCCATCTGGAAATAATATCGTTGTTTGCACACTTGTTTTTCTTTGATGGTTAAATCACAGACTATCGAAGTTTTGACCATTTTAACGTTGTTAATATGGAGAGACCGGTTGGATTATTATCCAAAGAACTACTCTGTATTGGCATAAGCGTTGTGAATCATATATGCCAAAGAAAATTGAAGACGGAGTAAAGTGCAAGGGCTGTTGTATAAGTCTTAGATAACAGTGACTAAGATGGATGTACTGAATAGTGCCTTCGGTTTGTCCAGTCCCAGGACAACTTGTATGGACGAAGGTCTGACAGAGTATATCCAATGGATCACGTAAGTTGATCTCTTCAAACGTATATACGTTTTGTAATAACCCGGAAATTCTGAACCAGTTTAAAAAATTTTATTTTGGCAATTTTAGCGAATTTTGAATATTTAAAATAGATTATTTTAAATAATATCGACGAGAAAATTTATTTTGAATATATTTAGAACGTATATATTATATACGCCATCGTTAGAATATAAATAATTATAAATAATTATAAATAGAATTGAAAATGGCGCGGTAATTCGATAATTTGATTTCAAACTTAAATTGAATGTACCGGGTGCAAAACAATCCGGATTTTAGTGAAACCAAAAATGATAGGATCTAATTGATGATATCTTTCCAACGAATCCGGAAAATCGAAATTTCATAGCGGGAATCAAAAGTTATGCCCAGTTGAAAATTCAGAATAGTCGCTGTGTAAATTATACATGGCCCAAAAAGTCAAATTTTGCATATGAATAAATTTGGACTTGAAACCACTTCCATTGAATTCAAAATGCCGTTTAGAACTCCGAAAAGTATAAGCTTCGATATATTCCGATATCCGGAATAGTGGCAATTGATAGGAGCTTTTCGGTTAACAAAACATAGCCCTTAAAAAGTCAAATTTTGCATACGAGCTCAGAATTCGACGAGATAAATTTTTATGGATTCATAATGACAAATCATTGTTGAGTTCCAAAGGGCGCGTCGAACGGAGTTAGTATGTGGCCGTGCGAGCTGAAACAGTTCAGGGTAAAGCGAGCAGTCATTTTACAAAGGAACATTATTGATACGACCTCAGAATTCGATTTCGTTTTTTTTATGGATTCGTATCGTCTAATAATGGTTAAATCCAAAAGGGCTTGATTTTTTAAGTTAGCATGTGAGCGTGCGAGAAGAAAAGGTGCGCCAAAATCGCATTTTTAGAGCTTATCTGAGCATTTTTGTGATTTTTTTTGAATGGTCAAACGAACTCGGAATTCGAGGAAACTTGTTTCGTTGGACTCGTCTTCACGTCTACTATCTCGTGTCCGAAATCCGCGGCCATCAGAGATCGCTAGCGTTCAGGCGATACGCGAGAAACTAGCATATAATCACTTTTACTCCATCTTTCTCTTCATAATTTCATTTCTCTCTTCCTCTTCAAAAACTCAAAAATGGCGTCTACCCTTCCACCGCCGCTGCCCCCTCCTCCACCGCCCAAAACCAGCCTCCGACGAGCCGCCGCACCCCCTCCTCCTCCCCTCCTCCTCCTCTTCCTCCTCCTCCTTCTCTCTCCTCTTCTCATGAACCCTAGACCAAACACCAACCACCGCCACCACCACGGGCCCCACCTCCACCGCCGCCGCCCCCTAGCCGCCTCCCCACGCCACCTCAGGCCCCACGCCCCCTCCAGCCCCCTCAATTCCGGCCGTGGGCCCCGCTACACCCAAAAACCCATTTTCACCAAAATCGCCCGTTTTGCAAATAAGTCCCTGACCGTATTTCGCGAATAACTCCCAAACCGTGCGTTTCTAGCCAAAGTTCCTCAAGACCAAAGCTGTAGAGCACGAAATTCTCTTCGATTTGGTATATGATAAGTCCTATTTTGCATTGCGGAGTTGTCGGGAAAACGCGTCCGAAGTCTGCTGATCAAACACTGTCAAAATGCTGTCTTTTCGGGATTTCCGGCGAAATGGCACATTTTCGGCAAGAAGACCACTAGGCAAAAGTTGTTCAGAATGGCGTGCTTGTGCTAGAAAACAAGATGGTGTGAAGATTGAAGCTTGTTTGCAAAGTCTGGAGCTCGAACAACAATTCAGCAGTTCAGAAAAGGCGTTAGAGAAAAAAAAGTGAGTTTTCTCCGCTTTAAAGCTTCTATGATTTTTGACATATGAAGTTAATAAAAATATGATTTTTACATTATAGAAGTATTAAAGATTTGATCTTTATTATGTAGAAGAAGCAAAGATGTGATTTTTATATAAGTGGCGATATAAAAATATAATCTTTATCATATGAACACCGTAGAAAAAATAGAATTTTTATCTATATAGTAGTAGTATAAAAATGTGATTTTTATATACATAGCAACAATATAAAAATGTGTGATTTTTATATATGTAGTGACTACGGGTAACGAAGATTTCTACATAAGAAGAGTCGTGATGATTGGATTAGCTTTGGTGAGAATTTCTCACTCTTCAATTTCTTTTCTAGTTATATATATATACTAGGATGCAGACGGTGTTTAGTAGCACCCGACACAATCGTCCACAGACCATGGACTTGTTTGTTTGGTTGCATAGATTAGTTATATGATGTGATTTGAAATTGAATTGTTTGGTGAAATGAATGGATTTGATTGATGTGTGAATGGCGTGGGCCTTCACTAGACCGGAGATAAGGCTAGGCCTCGTCCCGTTTCTAGTATCGTGCCGTTATGCCGCCGAAATTTTCTAAAATAAGTTAGAAAAATAAAAGTATCATTTTATTTAAAGAATGAACTGAATAGAAATTCATATGTTGGAATAAAATGTTTTATCGTTAAAAATAAAATTTTTAACGTGAATATGAATATACGTGAATGTGAATAAATAAATATTCATTTACAAACCGGACGGTTTGTTTATGTACACCTATTTGAAGGACATAGATTGGGTCGATAAATTTTACACATCGCCCAACTGCACGAATAAAATCTGTGTTTGATTGTTTGAAACCCTACACGGGTGTTGGGATGAAATTTGAAGTTCACTCATCCTGATTGATTAAATATGTCGATCGATTGATTGACAGGCTGTTATAAGCGTTGAATATCTATATTTGATGCTTATACAGTGTAGTGCACTTTGGTTGATGGTTGATTATTTTTCAATGCTATTATATACATGTGTTGTATGAAAAATCCATATAATTAACATTATATGGTGATTGATTGGGCCTCATTCCAATTTAGAAGATAAAGAATAATATAAAATAAAGGTTCATGTGTTGAACGAAATATTTTTATAAAAAAATTTACATCTTTATCAATATAAAATAAAGGTTCATGTGTTGACTGTACTCATCCGTTGAGATTAGTCATGTGTTGAACGAAATAATTTAACAAAAATAGTCACACGTGGACGGTACTCATTCATTGAGATTAGTCGTGTGTTGACAAATAGAAATATTTGAAATAGAATATTTGAAAATAGAAATATATGAAGCCGTGTTGATTAGATTGACGCCATTTTGACGTGAACGATATTTATATCAAATTTATTTCGAAATGAATTGAATATATAACGATTTCGAAATGAATTGAATATATAACGATTTCGAAATGAATTGAATATATAACGATTTCGAAATGAATTGAATATATAACGATTTCGAAATGAATTGAATATATAACGATTTCGAAATGAATTGAATATATAACGATTTTGAAATGAATTGAATATATAACGATTTCGAAATGAATTGAATATATAACGATTTCGAAATGAATTGAATATATAACGATTTTGAAATGAATTGAATATATAACGATTTCGAAATGAATTGAATATGAAACGATTTCGAATTGAATGGAATAGAAAACCAATCGGAATTCGAATTGAATATATAACGAATTAAATTCGAATTGAATATATAATGAATTTGATTGAAATAGAAAACGAATTCGAATTGAATCAAATAGAAAACCAATTCGAATTGAATTGAATAGATAACGAATTCGAATTGAATTGAATATATAACGAATTCGAGTTGAATTGAAATGAATTCAAATTGAATTGAAATTTGAATTGAAATGAATTTTAAAAACGAATTTATAAGAAATAAAAAATTCAATTTTGATTTGAATTGAAATGGGAGTTGAAATTGCTTTTGAAACGAATTTAAAACTATTTATATAATTCGTTTTAAATAGAAATCGACGAAATATATATATTATATATAAAATATAATGGCCTGAATAGAACGCGCCGCGCCGCGGCAGTTCATAAGTTTCGACCATTTATTTCAAACGGACATTACGGGAGATCCGACCGTCGGATTCTCCTAAAACCGGAACCGTTGGGTTCGTATCGAAAAGAGCTTTCTAACGAATATTTGAAATTCAAAATCTAACGGTTGGATTTGGAGATACGTCCAAATCAAATTCGAAAAAGGTCGCTGTAAGTGCAGTTCGATGGCCATTGTTGGAAATCGACTGTACGGGCCTTGATAAAATTATTAAAAATATCAATAATTTGTGTAAAATCATAAGAAATGATTTGGGAAAATTTGGGATGAAAAACTCCATATTTGAAAAGATAAAAATAGATTTTTATCGAAATGAACTAGTTTTGAACTAAATTTAAAACCCAATTATTTTTAAATAAATAAATTAGATTTAAAAAGGGATTTTAAATAATCGGAATTTCTAATATATTTAATTGGATTTGAAATGGGTTTATCGTGAACGGTGTTTTAAATAACACTAGTTCTTTAACCCGATAACAAATAGAATGTGATTTGGGTTTGTCGTGAACTGTGTTTTAAATAACACCTAGTTCTTTAACCCAATAAAAGGAGTTTTAACGAATCTGCAATTAGATTGAAATGTGAATTTACAATCTAAATTATCAAATTCAGAAAATGAGCGGGAATGGAGTATCGCCAGTTTTACTCCAAAGCGATAGATAAATCTTTAATTAGATTTGAAGGTGAAATGGTAATTAAATTTACCGATAACACCACGTTGTTAGATATGGAGTATTACCAGTTTTGCTTCATGGGATGAATAGGTTGGGATTGGGAAATAAAATAAATAATTACTTCGGTGTGGTTCGCTAATCTCGACTAGTTAGAAAAACCAAAATTTGGTTTAAAACGATCATCCAAAGGAAGATTAAAGGATAAATTTTAAAGAATTTATCTTGGATAAAATTAATGGGAACCTTTCCCTAAAAAAATGTGATTTTGTGAATAAAAGAATATTCTGAAATGGAATGAGGCGTATGTTGTGTTTATGTAACATTTGTTTTAATATACACGGGTTGTTCGGAAAGTCCGGGTTTATACCCATTCTGAATAACCGATTCGACGATAAGTCGAAGATGAAGACGGTGGTCGAAGACCGGAAGTCTTCACATCGTTTGGATAATTATCGATGATCCTGATTGGGCTGTACACCCAAGAGGATGGAAATAGTTGGTGGTCGTTCAGACGTACTTGGAGATGAATGGATATGCGAGGAAAGTGCCTCCAGTTTCGTTCAGACCCAGAACGGACTTGTAAATGGATTGTGTGTCTGACACTGGATTTTATTCTGTGTTGATTGATTTCTGTTAAATATACATCTGTTTGGCGGCGGAGAATTTATTCTTTTGCTTAACGCCCTTCTCTGGGACGTACGAGCTCAGAGGTTGTATATCGATGGACATCAGTCGCATGGCATGAATTGCCTGTGTGGCACGCTAAGATGCAATGATCAAGGCTTCTGTTGAAAAGCAAAGTCTTGTGGTTGATGATCAAAGCACAGCCTACGTGGCAGCTTTGTGTATAATGTAAATTCGCGAGCCTCACACCTCGGTATGAGTTAAAAACGGGATACGGACTGCAGGGAGAGCACGACGTTTCTTTCTAGCTTTGGTGGTGTCAGTGACTTACCAGCCCTGACATTTATATACTTTTCACCTTTGTGGTTGTTGTATGAGGCGCCTCGATTATAGGTCTGTAAGGACCGGGAAACGTGTGTTCAGGCATAATTAATCCTCTAACGTAAGTGAGGACCGGCCCTGAAGATCCAGGATTGCCCAGAGTGCGTAGTCCTGAGGCATTTGCTAGAGTGTCTCGAACGCGGAGAGGAGCTTGCCCCTTGCCTCGACTCATGACGGAATCCAATTTCCAATACGTGTAATTCGGCTTTATTTGTAGAGCCTAGTATGGCGACATAGTGGGATGGGGCACTTATGCCGTCTATGATTTATATTTATGATTGAAATTGTTTTGGCACTATACACTTATTATAGTATCAAATGATTTGTTTTAAACGTATCAAGCACGTTTGGCTGTTATAAGGTAAAACCATATCCTCCGGCTTGCGTTGCATTGTGTGATGGGACCTGGGTCTTATAATAGCTTCATTTTTCGAAAAAGCATTGCGTTGTTTATTCTATGCACTGGTATTCTTGGGAGGAAACCCGTTCCGTGTTTTTACGGCGTGGTCCCTTGAATTACTCTCTTTTAAAATAAAGTTTTAAATAACTGTTTTAGTTCTCACACCAGTTACATGACTGACCTGGAGTTTATTGTTTTAACTTAAACTCTGGGTGCCCCTATTTTCCGCACGGGCAGCTAGTAGTTTTGGTTTTGCAGATTTATATTCACAGGATCCTGGTTTACAGCTGGGATGATATCCGGAAAGCTCTGTATCCGTATATCACCTTCAGTTGTGCTTTTTATTATTTTCCGCTGCTATGTAATCTATTGTAATCTCTGATATTTATCGAATGTAATTTATTCATTTATACTCTGTATATTCTTGTATCTGATGGAATCGTTGTAATAACAATGAAATGTTCTTCTGTTTGTGTTCTGATTTGTCCTGTTCTCAAACGATCAGGGGTTTCGAACGGTCTAGATCGGTTTAACGACTGATTCAGATCGAGCGAAATTCTAGGCCGTCACATTTGGTATCAGAGCTTTGGTTTACAGAGCTCGAGAATAAGACACATTAGAACCATACGAAAGAATTCATCAGATATTGGATTAGTAATATCCAATTAGAATGACTCGTTAGAGATAGGATCAGTAGTATCCTAGAACAAGTGTGAAGAGTATATTTTTCAAATGAAAACAATTTTGTTTTGAAAATTTAAACCATTTTAAACGTATTTGATTATTTATTTATTTTGAATATGGACAATCCAGTATATAAAGGTTTTGCATATACGCGTCATGAACGTATATTCGAAGTTTTAATATATTGGATAGATATAGAATCACGCTCTAGTCGTCCGGAGATGATTCTGATGATTGACTAGTCGTCATTAGTACTCATGTTCGAGTAACGAAGGTGTGATATCGATATATTTCCATTAGACTGGTGTGAGAACCAAAACTTATATAGTTAGAACACATTATTGTGAATTGGCATCAAAAACATGATTTTTTGTATATGTATCAAAATTATGAATTTGAAAACTCTAATCCACTAATTGATTGATGTTTGTGTTGTATGTTTATTTGTTTGCTAATTTTGAACCATTATGCCTAATAGAACCAAATATTGAACTGTATTGAAAATTGGTCGCATATGCATGCATATATACGTTCTTACATTGAACAGGTCATAGCAAGGAGGCTAGAGCCGAAGAATAAAATTTGTTTGCCCGACAAATAGGTACATATTTACTAGAATTTACTGTTTTGTTTGGGTGATGATGATTTTATGAGCCTATTGGCTAGCCGCTTGGCTTTTTCTTTTTCTTTTTGAGATCAGAAGGCCTGTACGGCAATTTCGGGATTTTCCCGTGCTCCCCGTACAAAGGAGGTTATGGCGAAATTTTTCGAAAATTCCGGGTGTTAGTCAAATTTTTGAAGAATTTGAAAATTCTCAGAAACTGAAAAGTTGGAGAATGGAAGCCAGATCGAACATAGAGTGGAATAATCAAACCATTTTCGACTTTGTTCCTTTTCGGGGACGAAAAGTTTTAAGTGGGGGAGATTGTAATAACCCGGAAATTCTGAGCCAGTTTAAAAAATTTTATTTTGGCAATTTTAGCGAATTTTGAATATTTAAAATAGATTATTTTAAATAATATCGACGAGAAAATTTATTTTGAATATATTTAGAACGTATATATTATATACGCCGTCGTTAGAATATAAATAATTATAAATAGAATTGAAAATGGCGCGGTAGTTCGATAATTTGATTTCAAACTTCAATTGAATGTACCGGGTGCAAAACAATCCGGATTTTAGTGAAACCAAAAATGATAGGATCTAATTGATGATATCTTTCCAACGAATCCGGAAAATCGAAATTTCATAGCGGGAATCAAAAGTTATGCCCAGTTGAAAATTCAGAATAGTCGTTGTGTAAATTATACATGGCCCAAAAAGTCAAATTTTGCATATGAATAAATTTGGACTCGAAACCACTTCCATTGAGTTCAAAATTCCGTTTAGAACTCCGAAAAGTATAAACTTCGATATATTCCGATATCCGGAATAGTGGCAATTGATAGGAGCTTTTCGGTTAACAAAACATAGCCCTTAAAAAGTCAAATTTTGCATACGAGCTCAGAATTCGACGAGATAAATTTTTATGGATTCACAATGACAAATCATTGTTGAGTTCCAAAGGGCGCGTCGAACGGAGTTAGTATGTGGCCGTGCGAGCTGAAACAGTTCAGGGTAAAGCGAGCAGTCATTTTACAAAGGAACATTATTGATACGACCTCAGAATTCGATTTCGTTTTTTTTTATGGATTCGTATCGTCTAATAATGGTTAAATCCAAAAGGGCTTGATTTTTTAAGTTAGCATGTGAGCGTGCGAGAAGAAAAAGTGCGCCAAAATCGCATTTTTAGAGCTTATCTGAGCATTTTTGTGATTTTTTTGAATGGTCAAACGAATTCGGAATTCGACGAAACTTGTTTCGTTGGACTCGTCTTCACGTCTACTATCTCGTGTCCGAAATCCGCGGCCATCAGAGATAGCTAGCGTTCAGGCGATACGCGAGAAACTAGCATATAATCACTTTTACTCCATCTTTCTCTTCATAATTTCATTTCTCTCTTCCTCTTCAAAAACTCAAAAATGGCGTCTACCCTTCCACCGCCGCTGCCCCCTCCTCCACCGCCCACCACCAGCCTCCGACGAGCCGCCGCACCCCCTCCTCCTCCTCCCCTCCTCCTCCTCCTCCTCCTCCTCCTTCTCTCTCCTCTTCTCTTGAACCCTAGACCAAACACCAACCACCGCCACCACCACGGGCCCCACCTCCACCGCCCCCTAGCCGCCTCCCCACGCCACCTCAGGCCCCACGCCCCCCTCCAGCCCCCTCAATTCCGGCCGTGGGCCCCGCTACACCCAAAAACCCATTTTCACCAAAATCGCCCGTTTTGCAAATAAGTCCCTGACCGTATTTCGCGAAAAACTCCCAAACCGTGCGTTTCTAGCCAAAGTTCCTCAAAACCAAAGTTGTAGAGCACGAAATTCTCTTCGATTTGGTATATGATAAATCCTATTTTGCATTGCGGAGTTGTCGGGAAAACGCGTCCGAAGTCTGCTGATCAAACGCTGTCAAAATGCTGTCTTTTCGCGATTTCCGGCGAAATGGCACATTTTCGGCAAGAAGACCACTAGGCAAAAGTTGTTCAGAATGGCGTGCTTGTGCTAGAAAACAAGATGGTGTGAAGATTGAAGCTTGTTTGCAAAGTCTGGAGCTCGAACAACAATTCAGCAGTTCAGAAAAGGCGTTAGAGAAAAAAGAGAGTTTTCTCCGCTTTAAAACTTCTATGATTTTTGACATATGAAGTTAATAAAAATATGATTTTTACATTATAGAAGTATTAAAGATTTGATCTTTATTATGTAGAAGAAGCAAAGATGTGATTTTTATATAAGTGGCGATATAAAAATATAATCTTTATCATATGAACACCGTAGAAAAAATAGAATTTTTATCTATATAGTAGTAGTATAAAAATGTGATTTTTATATACATAGCAACAATATAAAAATGTGTGATTTTTATATATGTAGTGACTACGGGCAACGAAGATTTCTACATAAGAAGAGTCGTGATGATTGGATTAGCTTTGGTGATAATTTCTCACTCTTCAATTTCTTTTCTAGTTATATATATATATACTAGGATGCAGACGGTGTTTAGTAGCACCCGACACAATCGTCCACAGACCATGGACTTGTTTGTTTGGTTGCATAGATTAGTTATATGATGTGATTTGAAATTGAATTGTTTGGTGAAATGAATGGATTTGATTGATGTGTGAATGGCGTAGGCCTTCACTAGACCGGGGATAAGGCTAGGCCTCGTCCCGTTTCTAGTATCGTGCCGTTATGCCGTCGAAATTTTCTAAAATAAGTTAGAAAAATAAAAATATCATTTTATTTAAAGAATGAACTGAATAGAAATTCATATGTTGGAATAAAATGTTTTATCGTTAAAAATAAAATTTTTAACGTGAATATGAATATACGTGAATGTGAATAAATAAATATTCATTTACAAACCGGACGGTTTGTTTATGTACACCTATTTGAAGGACATAGATTGGGTCGATAAATTTTACACATCGCCCAACTGCACGAATAAAATCTGTGTTTGATTGTTTGAAACCCTACACGGGTGTTGGGATGAAATTTGAAGTTCACTCATCCTGATTGATTAAATATGTCGATCGATTGATTGACAGGCTGTTATAAGCGTTGAATATCTATATTTGATGCTTATACAGTGTAGTGCACTTTGGTTGATGGTTGATTATTTTTCAATGCTATTATATACATGTGTTGTATGAAAAATCCATATAATTAACATTATATGGTGATTGATTGGGCCTCATTCCAATTTAGAAGATAAAGAATAATATAAAATAAAGGTTCATGTGTTGAACGAAATATTTTTATAAAAAAATTTACATCTTTATCAATATAAAATAAAGGTTCATGTGTTGACTGTACTCATCCGTTGAGATTAGTCATGTGTTGAACGAAATAATTTAACAAAAATAGTCACACGTGGACGGTACTCATTCATTGAGATTAGTCGTGTGTTGACAAATAGAAATATTTGAAATAGAATATTTGAAAATAGAAATATATGAAGCCGTGTTGATTAGATTGACGCCATTTTGACGTGAACGATATTTATATCAAATTTATTTCGAAATGAATTGAATATATAACGATTTCGAAATGAATTGAATATATAACGATTTCGAAATGAATTGAATATATAACGATTTCGAAATGAATTGAATATATAACGATTTCGAAATGAATTGAATATATAACGATTTCGAAATGAATTGAATATATAACGATTTCGAAATGAATTGAATATATAACGATTTCGAAATGAATTGAATATATAACGATTTCGAAATGAATTGAATATATAACGATTTCGAAATGAATTGAATATATAACGATTTCGAAATGAATTGAATATATAACGATTTCGAAATGAATTGAATATATAACGATTTTGAAATGAATTGAATATATAACGATTTCGAAATGAATTGAATATGAAACGATTTCGAATTGAATGGAATAGAAAACCAATCGGAATTCGAATTGAGTATATAACGAATTAAATTCGAATTGAATATATAATGAATTTGATTGAAATAGAAAACGAATTCGAATTGAATCAAATAGAAAACCAATTCGAATTGAATTGAATAGATAACGAATTCGAATTGAATTGAATAGATAACGAATTCGAGTTGAATTGAAATGGATTCAAATTGAATTGAAATTTGAATTGAAATGAATTTTAAAAACGAATTTATAAGAAAAAAAATTCAATTTTGATTTGAATTGAAATGGGAGTTGAAATTGCTTTTGAAACGAATTTAAAACTATTTATATAATTCGTTTTAAATAGAAATCGACGAAATATATATATTATATATAAAATATAATGGCCTGAATAGAACGCGCCGCGCCGCGGCAGTTCGTAAGTTTCGACCATTTATTTCAAACGGACATTACGGGAGATCCGACCGTCGGATTCTCCTAAAACCGGAACCGTTGGGTTCGTATCGAAAAGAGCTTTCTAACGAATATTTGAAATTCAAAATCTAACGGTTGGATTTGGAGATACGTCCAAATCAAATTCGAAAAAGGTCGCTGTAAGTGCAGTTCGATGGCCATTGTTGGAAATCGACTGTACGGGCCTTGATAAAATTATTAAAAATATCAATAATTTGTGTAAAATCATAAGAAATGATTTGGGAAAATTTGGGATGAAAAACTCCATATTTGAAAAGATAAAAATAGATTTTTATCGAAATGAACTAGTTTTGAACTAAATTTAAAACCCAATTATTTTTAAATAAATAAATTAGATTTAAAAAGGGATTTTAAATAATCGGAATTTCTAATATATTTAATTGGATTTGAAATGGGTTTATCGTGAACGGTGTTTTAAATAACACTAGTTCTTTAACCCGATAACAAATAGAATGTGATTTGGGTTTGTCGTGAACTGTGTTTTAAATAACACCTAGTTCTTTAACCCAATAAAAGGAGTTTTAACGAATCTGCAATTAGATTGAAATGTGAATTTACAATCTAAATTATCAAATTCAGAAAATGAGCGGGAATGGAGTATCGCCAGTTTTACTCCAAAGCGATAGATAAATCTTTAATTAGATTTGAAGGTGAAATGGTAATTAAATTTACCGATAACACCACGTTGTTAGATATGGAGTATTACCAGTTTTGCTTCATGGGATGAATAGGTTGGGATTGGGAAATAAAATAAATAATTACTTCGGTGTGGTTCGCTAATCTCGACTAGTTAGAAAAACCAAAATTTGGTTTAAAACGATCATCCAAAGGAAGATTAAAGGATAAATTTTAAAGAATTTATCTTGGATAAAATTAATGGGAACCTTTCCCTAAAAAAATGTGATTTTGTGAATAAAAGAATATTCTGAAATGGAATGAGGCGTATGTTGTGTTTATGTAACATTTGTTTTAATATACGCGGGTTGTTCGGAAAGTCCGGGTTTATACCCATTCTGAATAACCGATTCGACGATAAGTCGAAGATGAAGACGGTGGTCGAAGACCGGAAGTCTTCACATCGTTTGGATAATTACCGACGATCCTGATTGGGCTGTACACCCAAGAGGATGGAAATAGTTGGTGGTCGTTCAGACGTACTTGGAGATGAATGGATATGCGAGGAAAGTGCCTCCGGTTTCGTTCAGACCCAGAACGGACTTGTAAATGGATTGTGTGTCTGACACTGGATTTTATTCTGTGTTGATTAATTTCTGTTAAATATACATCTGTTTGGCGGCGGAGAATTTATTCTTTTGCTTAACGCCCTTCTCTGGGACGTACGAGCTCAGAGGTTGTATATCGATGGACATCAGTCGCATGGCATGAATTGCCTGTGTGGCACGCTAAGATGCAATGATCAAGGCTTCTGTTGAAAAGCAAAGTCTTGTGGTTGATGATCAAAGCACAGCCTACGTGGCAGCTTTGTGTATAATGTAAATTCGCGAGCCTCACACCTCGGTATGAGTTAAAAACGGGATACGGACTGCAGGGAGAGCACGACGTTTCTTTCTAGCTTTGGTGGTGTCAGTGACTTACCAGCCCTGACATTTATATACTTTTCACCTTTGTGGTTATTGGATGAGGCGCCTCGATTATAGGTCTGTAAGGACCGGGAAACGTGTGTTCATGCATAATTAATCCTCTAACGTAAGTGAGGACCGGCCCTGAAGATCCAGGATTGCCCAGAGTGCGTAGTCCTGAGGCATTTGCTAGAGTGTCTCGAACGCGGAGAGGAGCTTGCCCCTTGCCTCGACTCATGACGGAATCCAATTTCCAATACGTGTAATTCGGCTTTATTTGTAGAGCCTAGTATGGCGACATAGTGGGATGGGGCACTTATGCCGTCTATGATTTATATTTATGATTGAAATTGTTTTGGCACTATACACTTATTATAGTATCAAATGATTTGTTTTAAACGTATCAAGCATGTTTGGCTGTTATAAGGTAAAACCCTATCCTCCGGCTTGCGTTGCATTGTGTGATGGGACCTGGGTCTTATAATAGCTTCATTTTTCGAAAAAGCATTGCGTTGTTTATTCTATGCACTGGTATTCTTGGGAGGAAACCCGTTCCGTGTTTTTACGGCGTGGTCCCTTGAATTACTCCCTTTTAAAATAAAGTTTTAAATAACTGTTTTAGTTCTCACACCAGTCACATGACTGACCTAGAGTTTATTGTTTTAACCTAAACTATGGGTGCCCTTATTTTCCGCACGGGCAGCTAGTAGTTTTGGTTGTGCAGATTTATATTCACAGGATCCTGGTTTACAGCTGGGATGATATCCGGAAAGCTCTGTATCCGTATATCACCTTCAGTTGTGCTTTTTATTATTTTCCGCTGCTATGTAATTTATTGTAATCTCTGATATTTATCGAATGTAATTTATTCATTTATACTCTGTATATTCTTGTATTTGATGGAATCGTTGTAATAACAATGAAATGTTCTTCTGTTTGTGTTCTGATTTGTCCTGTTCTCAAACGATCAGGGGTTTCGAACGGTCTAGATCGGTTTAACGACTGATTCAGATCGAGCGAAATTCTAGGCCGTCACACGTTTGGTGGCGGAGGAATTCGTTTCTCTTAGCTGTATACCCGTTGTATTTTTGAGGAAATCAATTTGTGATTTGGCGGGTATGACGATGTGACATTCTAAGTGAATGAAGATGTGGCATGTAAACCTGGATGACCTGTATGGATGAATGTCTGATAGAGTATTTCCAGAAAGGTCACGTACATTGATTTCTTCAACCGTACCAAGAGTGGAAGCGGAGAAGGAATCTTCTTTTAGCTGACACGTAATGTACTATTGTAGACGTCAATTAGTGATTTTTGATGGATCTGACAATGTCGCATTCGAAGTGAATCTGATGTGATGATAAAGCGTAGCTTCTAGCCTCATCAACCGGTAAATGACAGAAATCGGGTAGACAGCATGGCTAAGTCGGTCGCACAGAAGTAGGGTGTATAATCACCTATCTAGAGAATATTCATTTGTTTCTTAAATCTATCAATGTTGTCCCATATATATACAGGAACAGATGCTGATCCCAACCGTTGGTGATATACATTCGATACACTCGAGCAAAATGAGTGGTCGGTCATGTGTGGCTGAGTTACAAGATGTTCTTGTTGAACTCCAGTGTATCGTTCCTAGAGTACACTGATCGGAAGGTGGTTCCATACCTTGTCATAGTTGGACATCCATTATCCAATACGTGCTTGCGATTTTGATTGTATACTATATATGTAGAACGTGAGATGAAAGCGTTTCTGCTAGTTGATATCTATTTGTACATAGACATTATTATAATATCAAAAGGTTTTTGATATAAAGATATTTTGGATTCTCATAAGGGAAAAACCCGTTCCGTTCTGCGGCGTGGTCTTATGAGATATCGTTTACTTGTTCATATACCTGTTTAAACTGTTTTACTCACACCAGTCCCATGACTGACCCGGAGTTTACTTTGTTGTTTTCCCTAAACTCTTGGGTGCCTAAATTTGTACGGGCAGTCAAGTAGTCGGGATTTACAGATATACTTGAAGAGCTGGAGCAGGAGGCTTCTGGATCATATAGCTATAGTTTATTTCCGCTGTGTTGTAAGTGTTGTACTCTGATAAGTGCTATTGTATACATAACAGTTATATTTCAAAGTTATGTTATCTATTATATGTTATTTGTTCCGCTGTGAGGTTCGTGTTACTCTGATGTTGTGTTCTTCTTCTTCTTCTTCTATTCTAAGTTTCTATCTTATCTATTCTCACCCTCTAATTTCTTTCATTAATTACCAGGATTTTTTGATGTTTTGGTTATCGACATCGAGCTTATGTCGATAACCAAAGCCGCTCAAAATCCGGGTCGTTACAAAACCGGCGATGGCCTCCGTTAGAAAGGGATGAGAACATAGAGCAGCTTTGATTTGGGACACTTCCTTCCTGAGAAGAAGAGGCGCTTAATCAGGGAACTAATAACCGTAACTTAAATGACCCCGTCCTACCACCTAGGAATAGAGACGTCATTGAACCTGCTCAGAATCAACCCATTTCTCCTGCTCGTCGTGTGACTGACCGTGACAATAGGGGGCAAGGAAGTTTTGCTCAGTCCCCAGACCTTGCAGCAGCACGTCAAAGAAATGCTGGAGAGGCCCGCAGGGCAAGAAGTGCTGATCCCAAATCCAACCTGACTCATGCAAATGTTGAGGCCATGATTAGACGAGTGATGGTAGAAAACCGCGGACAAAGAAATGAGAATTAGGGTATAGGCCACAGTCATACGCCCTTCACGGATGACATATTAGAGGTTTGATTCCCCAGGAAATTCAACATGCCACCTATAAACTGCTATGCAGGAAGGGCGGATCCAGTCCAACACCTAATGAGATATTCATGGTACATGAATGCAGCTGCTGCCTTCGACGCTGTAAAATGTAAGGCATTCCCGATATTCCTGGAGGATACGACGTTAATGTGGTTCACTCGTTTGCCAGCGCGATCGATCTCCAGTTTCAGGGAATTAAGTGAACAGTTCGTGAATCAGTTCCGGCTGCATACTCAGAGATCTAAGAATGTCATCGAATTATCCCTAATTAAGCAACGTACGGACAAATCTTTGAGGTCCTATCTAGATCGCTTCAATCTAACAGTCACGGAGGTTAGAGATCCCCATGAACAAATTGTTTTGATGGCCTTGATTGATGGAGTGGATAAGGATACTGAGTTTGGAAGATACCTGGCCGGTAAACCACCATTGGCCAGAGAAATATTTTACGAAAAGGCTAACATCTACCTGCATCGAGAGGAAATTTACGCCAACCAAAAGAGGAAGGCTACTGATAAGGAGGATATCCAAAGTAATGTGGCCATCAAGCAGACGGGAGATAGCTCAGGAAAGGTTGAAGTTAATGTCGGGAACATGAATCAAGGCAATGGTCGCCAATCGGGGAATAATAATAACAATAATCGAAAGAGAAATCGAGGGAGTGACTCTCAAAGAAGATCTCGGCCTAGGCCATTTGAGAGTTTTACACCGTTAAACGATACATTAGAGAATATCTTCCTGGATACATACAACGTCCTCTAGTACAAGAGGCCTCCTCCGAAAGACTCGACAGAAAAGGAATGTGAGACTGGGAAATTTTGCCTTTTCCAACAGACTCATGGCCACACCACAAACGAATGTCGTCATCTGAGAGATGTGGTTGAAAAGCTACTCCGGGAAGGAAAACTCGATGAGTATAAGGTTACACCTAGAAATTGGTGGCAAGCCGCACAAGCCCCGAACCAAAGCCAACTTGGTGCCAAACAAACGGTTCAACAAAAGGGAAAAAATATCGTTATCAATACCGTAGTTGATGGGCTTCATCTAGCAGGGCACAGTTTCAAGGCTATGGATTAGTACGTGCACACGGCTAAACAGCATTTTGAAGTGGGAGAATGTAGCAATCCCGAGGATAATGCCCCGATTAGGCAACAGAAGACGATGTCTGATGGCGTCATATTTCGTGACCGAGAGAGTATTGGAGTCCACTCCCCAACTGAAGACTCATTAGTGATCACCGTCACCATCGGTCCAGCTATAGTCCATAAAGTTCTAGTGGATAACGGGAGTTCAGTTAACATTCTATTTAAGAAAACATTCGACCAAATGAAACTCGAGCCAAAGGATTTGAAACCATGTGAGGGTTGGATACGTGGATTTAATGGAGCCTCAACCGCTCCGATGGGATATGTGGAACTGTCAGTAAACCTTGGGGAAGGAGAACGCCAGAGAGTGAGGATCCTCCCCTTTGTGGTTCTGGATATTGAGTCGTCGTACAATGCCTTCTTGGGCCGACCGACCCTAGCCAAATGCAGGGCCTGCATTGCACCCTGATGCTTATTGTTGAAGTTCCCGATGGATACTGGTGTAGGTATAGTCAGAGGAGATCAAGTTGTTGCATTAGCATGCTACATAGCGGAGCTGAAGTTGCTCCACAAAGAAGAGATGTAGAAACAAAGGGTGCTTCTGCCCCTCCAAGGGAGGAAACGTCATAGTACCTAAAGAAAGTAACTCTAGGAGAGTCGCCCAAAGAGTTTCCCGAGGATATAGATCCCAGAGAGGATGAAGAGTTTGGGGGCAGAATGGTGACTCCCAATGAAACGATTGTGGATGTACCAATCGACGATAGTGACCCAGAGAAGGTCCTTAAGATTGGATCTTGGTTGGACCCTGTTCGAGCCAGAGAATTAACAAATTTCTTGAAACTAACTCGGATGTATTTGCCTGGACCTATGCGGACATGTGTGGAATATCTCCCTCAATTATGATTCATTCATTAAGCATCAACCCGAAACAAAAATTGAAAATTTCACACACTTCCAATGCAGTATGAGAGTGTTTTTGAGCCGATCTAGCGCCTAGTGTGTATATGCATCCACAGGCAACCACTTGCATCCACTTGCAACCATCAAACATAACATGTCTCAAACACATGTTTACGCCCATTAGTTTCTACCTAAAGGCCGAAGACTCAATCGATAGGATACAGCCGAGTGATAGAAGCAAGTACAATTAAAATAAAAGTTCTGTTCCCATTAGAAATCGGTTAAGAGAATAAATCCCTAAGTATCAACCCCGAAGACCGAAATCAACATCAGAATCACACTTAGAGAATTACTCCCATTAAACAATGTCAAAACTGGAAATCTACTTCACGCTTTTAGTAAGAAAACCTAACCTTATCAGAAATATTCAGATACTTACAGACTACTGGTATAGATTGGATTACAAAATGATTCTTAGGAAACTAAGCATGATAAAATCCCACCATATCCCACAAAATCCAGAATGTATGCCTCATAGTCAACTTAACGCCCAACACAGGTACCCTCAAACCCCAACCTATCACAAACAGATGAGTCGTAACCCTTATGGGGTTTAAGACTATAGCGGGATCAGAAACAAGACTAGTATTAAAGTGCAAAGTCTCAATTACAGAATCAAAATGCCAGAATCAAAAAGAGTTTTAACTCAATAATCAGATAAGGAAATTAAACCTTCTACAGAAATTTTCCTTTCTCTATCCTATCCATCAGCCACGAGAGCATTCGCCTGTCCTACAGAAGTATGTCCTGTCCTCTGCCCTTGCCCTCGTTTCTTTGGTCAGTCCCTAGTGAAGTGTCCCATTTCACCACAGTTGAAGCAAATGCCCTTCCACTTTCTTCAATCCTTGTTCAGATGAGTCAAGCTTCCACAAGTAAAGAACTTTTTCTCCTTCTTGTCTTTAGACTTTTCATCCTTCTTTTGTGTTTCCTTTTTGGGCCACGCTTTCTTGTTTTGTGGTCCTTCGAGCTTTTCCTCTTTTTTCTCACTTTTGACTTCCTCTTCATGCATCAATGCCATGTCAACCAATTTCTTGAAGGTAGCCTCCATAGGAATGTGGGTCATAGCCAACCCGTGTAGAAGCTCATTCAAACCTTTAACGAATCTTTGGGCCTTCTTCTCAGGTGTGTTCACCAAGTCTAAGCCAAATCTCGCCAACTGATTGAACTTTTTGATGTACTCCTTTACTGATAAATTCCCGTGCTTCAATGCCAAGAACCATTCCATGTATAAATTCTCTTCTGCTCGTGAGATAAATTTCATCTCGAACCTATGCCTGAAATCCATCCATGTCTCCACTGGACACTCTCCATTCGTGACCTCCCACCAAAACGAGGCTTCGTCCTTCATTAACCAAGCAGCTAATTGGACCTTCCTTCCATCTTCTATCTCGAAGATACCAAACAAGTCTTCCACCTCCTTAAGCCAATTTCGAGCTTCAACAAACGTCTCTGACCCATGAAAAGGTTCCCCCCCATTGCCTGAAAGTCCTTGCATATCTTTGAAAAAGTATCAACGTGGGGAGGGGGAGGAGGAGGAACCGCTGCAACTGGGGGAGGAGAAACGTCTACTGGGCCTGCGTCATTAGCCCTAGCCTCTAGGTACCTTATGAACTAGCCTGGTACTCGCACGCCATCTGGAAGGTTAAGATCCCCAGACATGCTGAAACGAAAAAGGAAAGATTCAAAACGGAGAATCAAAGGAAAGATATATGGCTCTTGGGGATTATGTTTTTTAAAATAAACTCTACTTTTGAAAATACTTCCTTTTTAAAATCTTTTTTTCAAAATAGTTTTCAAAAACTTTTATCTAATCTGGTAACCTTCAGCTCTGATACCAAGTGTAACACCTCACGTCCATTAATGTCACTCACTAAGGGAATGCATTAACTTTCATGGAGCGATATAAGTAAACAGAACAGAATATTACAAGATAGATACTTAAACTAGTACTTGAAATTTTTTATAACTTTATTGCAGCGGAAACAGAAATAAGTTTGGTTACATCTTTCAAAACCACAATACCGAAATTCAAGTACATAAATATCAGTCTTGTAAAAAAGCCTTCAGAGTACATACTTTTTAAAGCCATAATCCCCAACAGAGAATGCCAAAAATAGGTAGAATCAAAGCCAAGAAATACTTCAAGCACCTTTAGCACTTCAAGCAGAGAGAAATCTAAATCAAGCTCATACGTTCCCAACCTGAGTACCGGGAGGGGGGGGGGAGGAAAGAAAAGAGGCGAAAACAAAACGGGGTCAGACATAAAGTCTGGCGAGTCGAGTTGCTTTCAGCATATAAATAGATAATAGTATCATGACATGTAAATAAAACTGGATGAGAGATAATCGTAACAGGAGCAGCAGGCTAACAGAAGAAACAGAATGATATAGGCTAAGCTAAGCTTCTTACTTGGTTTTCACTTCTCTGCACCAATACTAGTATAACCGGATTAGGTGTTACCCTATTGTCTAAACTGAAACAAAAACGGAAATAGAATGATCTTTACAGAAACATAGTGCTAGTAATGGGCCTTTACCACCCCAAAAGAGACAGACGATATAGAAACAGAAGCAGAAACAGAATCAGAGACAGAAACAGAATAATCCCTAAGGAAACAGAATGTTTGAATTAGGTGTACACTAGTGACGGGCCTTTACCACCCCAACAGACGGTACCACGCAGAAATAGACAGGTGTTATCACCCCAACAGGAGCAGACGGTACCCCAACAGAAACAGACAGAACTAGGTGTACCCTAAATTCTACCCCAAGCGATAGACTCCCTAATACATAAATACCCTGTGTTGGCCCCATAGAAGGGTGTATCATTCCCTAAAGTGGCAACCTATAGACACAGACCTATTCACAGATGTCACGGTGTCTTACATCCTCAGAGCAGGCCGGATCCATGCACGCACATGACCTGGTTGGAATGCGCCATCAACACCCCTCGCCATTATCAGAATGAACCTCTTATAATTAGTTCAGTAAGCGTGCCCTGGACCCCTAACTAGTGTTGGGTCATAGTTTTTATACCAGAAAGGTTTACTGACTAATATGGGTCCCACACAATAGATGACACAAGTAATTACCCCTCCTAACCTTGTGTCCCTAGACTAACAGATTTCTTACTTACAGATTTCAGATGTACAAAGTTCATATTAACTAGTTCTCAGATAAGACATACAGGTTAACAAGTTTTCAGACTAACGGATCAGATGTACAGATTAACAGACTTACAGATCGTTTTACCTAACCTTGTATTGGGCCTACATATTTATGAAATGGGTTTATTAGATTCATCCGTCCAGTTGACTTAACCTTATCCACCAACATGTTTTAAGCATCATATTTATCTTAGATTTGCATTAATTAAATATTAATGCACATACCTCTCACATTAGGTCGGTAGCTTATGGCCGCTGGATGTGTCGGGCGGTTCCGGGCAGATTTCTGCCATAAGCCATACCTAACCTCATGTCTAAGCATCTTTATGCCTACGACCTCTCACATTAGACGGACAGTTTGCGGTTGTTGGTTAAGCCGGTTGGGTCCGGGCAGGCTTCTACCGAAAACAGAGTCTAACCTCATGTCTCAGCATTCTTATTTTTAGCTTAAGTATTCATTCATAGATTATGCCAATATCCGACTAATTATGACAATTCAACAAATTAACTTCTTTACAAGTTACACCAGATTATTCGAAGTTCTATTAACATGTTATGCTCAATTTTAGATCGAGCCTATAGATTTTCATACTCCGAATTACCGTATTCAGTTTCAACAGATTTAGCAGATTAGGCAATTTAACAGATTTAATCATCCCTTAAAATTCCATTGACATACCTCGCCTAATCATAAAATTAAGCCTAATTTTACATGCCCAAATTATGGACATAATTCACAGCATAACATATACCCCAAATTTTAGTTAAATTTACATAGTACAGAATATTCTCCAAAAACCCAAATCATGATATACAATACGAATTATGCCAAATTATAGCCTTTGATTTCAGTGTATGTCAAATATCCAAAAATTTCCATTTAGGCGTGTTCACATTTAATAGTTATCCTATTTTAATATAGATCTTTACGCCTAAGTCATATAAAAAATAATTCTCTTTCTTCCAAATCACAGACTATCATATATAGTATACCCAGATCTAGATCTTAAATTACAACATATATTCTTTTCTCAAATCAGTCAAGTCTTATTATGCATCATTCACTATTTTCCCCAAATTTAGCGTTCGCGCATCAATCTCTTATGAGATTTGGCTCAGGCTCGTGGTGGCCTGGCAATAGAACAGAAGGAAGGAAGAAATACAGAATAGTTACTACAATATTAATAAGATAGATCTACATAGAAAAACAGATCTGATAAACAAGAAAATGCATAATCTCAGATTCAGATTTATAACCATGTCCATATCATAATTAAATTTCATATCTGAAAACAACTGTACTCACCTTAGTTGGATTCTAAACGAAAAAGAGGTTGTAGTTATTCTCTTTTAATCCTATTCAGATTGGAAGAAGAAGGAGCACTAGTTCTAGCTTAGGTTTCAGCAGAGTAGCGACGCCATTGATTTATTTTAAAATGAATTAGAGAAGAGTATAGGCGTAATGAAGTTGTGTAGAGAAAACTGTGGCCATAAGGGTGTTTATATAGCATAGTGATATCTGGTCAGAACGGGCGTCCAAATGCAGAAAAACGAACTTATCCTCGGATCTGGAAATAGGGGGGAGGTCGACCCCCAGGTCAACCTCTTGATCAACCTATGTCACCCAGGTCAACCCCCAGGTCGACCCCCTGGTTGACCTGGGTCCTGGGCGGGAAATTTCCCGCCCAGCCCGGGTGTGTGTTTTGAATTTTGAACTTTTAAATTTTGAATTCTTGCTGGTTTTATTTTAAATTCCTGAAACTTCTAAGTGCCATAACTTCTTCATAC
This sequence comes from Allium sativum, assembly GCA_030737875.1. Taxonomy (NCBI): domain Eukaryota; kingdom Viridiplantae; phylum Streptophyta; class Magnoliopsida; order Asparagales; family Amaryllidaceae; genus Allium; species Allium sativum. The sequence continues at coordinate 46,166,806 of CM060913.1, forward strand.
GGAGTCCGATTTATGCAAAAGTCCGAGCTCGAACCTTTGAACCAGGAGATTTGGTCCTGAAACGCGTCTTTTCACCCCCAGTACATATGGGCCCGAAATGGGAAGGACCGTACTCCACTTTATAAAGGCTTGATAATGGAACCTTCAAGCTAGCAACCGTGGATGGAGATGAAATCCCCAGAGTGTGGAATGCTAGCATCTGCGCCTTATCTAACGTGAAATTGTCAGTTTTACTCTTTTGTTTTTAGGACCATATAAAAAGGCATGACTTGCCTAGAACAGTTTGGTTAGTTGAGCAAAAGATTATAAAGTGGACGTAGGTCATGATTCGACCGAACCACTATAAAATTATCGTGTGTCATTTACCTTTACTGCACCGTTTCTTATCTGCTCTTTTATTTTTAACTAACATCAATCATTATCATTTCGACATTTGTTATAAACAATGCAGCGATTTCGAAACACCTAATTCAAAGTTCCATTTATCAAATTGGAAGGCTAGCGATAACCAAAGTTCCAAAAGGTGCAGCGAGGTAAATCACACTACTACTTACACTCTAACTCTCGAGATTGGAGAGAGAGTATAAAGGGCGCGGAGATAATGTCCCCAAGGCGTAAAGGTGCAGCGCGATAAAACCGCCTTGACAACACTCTAACCCGCTGAAGGATCGGGAGAGTATAAAGGCGCTAGAGACTTAGCGCCCCTAGAATTTCTGCCCCACTAAAGGATCGGTGAGCAGACTAAGAACCGAGCTCGAACTCTAACCCGCTGAAGGATCGAGAGAGTATAAAGGTGCTAGAGACTTAGCGCCACGAGAATTCCTATCCCAACCAAAGGATCGGGAAAGTATAAAGGCACAGCAACATATGCCGTCGAATAACTCGAACCCCTCATTTCTGAAAATGAGGCACACCGCACACATGACTCAAATCAATCCTCAATGAACCCTGGCCAGGCATCATATACATGATTGATTGGGGACATATATACACACATATTTGTGCAATCACAGAAACTTTGAAATTTTTTGTTATTTGAAATTTTTGTTGCAATGCTTCATGGTTCGATTTTAACTTAGTTAGGATCTAAATGTTTATGACTAAGTACAATAAGTTAAACTTGCAGGTACGCAATGGTGCAAAAGAAATAAATTTTCATTCACTAAAAGCAGGTTTCCAAGACCAAGAAGCTAAACAAAAGTGAGGGCCATTCTCACAACTACATTTCTTGGCCAGTGGAAAGCTTAAAAGCAAGAATATGAGCTAATAAGTGCATCCTATTTACGCTTAGGAGACGATTTTGACTTCTTCTCCTTCTTCTGTTTCTCCAACTCCTCCTTGTCAGCATCAGAGCTGTCACCCTTATTCCTCTTCCTCTTATCAACAAGAGACTCCTGAGGAGAATTAGAAGGCTGGGAGGCAAGCTGTGCAGTTATTGATTTGGAAGAGAATCTTATAACCAACCCAGTTTTGGGATCGACTTTTGAGATAGGAGGCACATATAGAGGGTCCTGCTCCATCAAAGCCAATTGTTTCTCATTCCTAGTCTGCATACCAGCCAAGGTATCATTATCGTCATCCTTGATTTCTTCTGTGATGACTACGTCATCCTCTTCATCTCCCTGACCACCATCAGTGTCTTGCAAAGCCCCAATGACTTCGGCATCCGCAGGAGCATCAGTGCTAGGTGCCACAATAGCCTTCTTACTTGTATCCTCGGTTTGCTTTGGAACCTCCGAGACTTCAGCACCAGCACTTGAGGGGACACTAGCTTTCTCCGCCTCTTCTTTCTCTTTCGCATCCTTCTCAATCAGCTTGCCACTTATGTCATGAGAAGTAAATGTTAGTGATTTGGGAGATAACGTGGTCATCTCAGTTGTCTGTCCCGCGATACGATGATAAGTTATAACTGCTTTGACAAACTATGGAGAGAATATGGAGATACCTTCATCCGACTCCTCGCCCAGATTTGTAATAGCAGTGCCGACAACAGAAGGGGTTGGAGCCAAGGGAATCAACGAATCATCAGGATTGTATTCCTCAATTTCGGAGGCCTTGGGATCTACAACCGAGCTAGAGCCTTCATCATTTTTATCCTTTCCCTTGAGTTTTGTTCTCTCTTTCTCGATTTCCTCGTGGATCAGATGTCTGCCTATCTCCAAAGCTTCAGGCTCTTCACCTTTGAGGTAAGTCTATATGAGTTGTTTTTCATCAACTTCCTCGGTTTTCAATCGACGCTTTTCGCCCTCAACGATCATATCCCACACATTGGCCAAAGCAATGTGACAATCCTGAATCCACGTGATGTCTCGAGTCTTAATAACTTGGCCAAAGAAGTCGAATAACAAGTCTTCAAAACCTTCTATCTCTTTTCTGGTTGTACCAAGCTCATCAGCAGTGGCGGAGGCCGATTCAAGAGCATTATTAGCATTACTTTCAGCGAGAGCTGCGCGCTCTTCGGCTTAGACAAGTCGATCATTCAGAGCTGCTTTCTCTTTTTCAGCAAGAGCGAGACTATCTTTTAAGATCGCTTTCTCCTTCTCCTAGGAAGCCTTCTCAGCGGAAAAATGTTCATATGATGTCTTCAACTCAGTATTGATTGTCCTGAGATCCTCCGCTTCTTTTTTCAAAGCCAAACGTTCTTGGCTGTTTGAGTCGAGCTCAATGTGAAAACGCTTCCTAGCACTCTCTAGCTCTGATTTGTAATTTTTCGTATCCCGCCGAGCTGAAGCGAGCTAAGCTTGTGTATCCTCTAGTTCCTTTTCCATTTTTCTCCTGACCCTACCATCATTATCAATCTTCACTCTGGTTCTGGCTGCTTCAGTCTCCAAGTGGCGGATGGCAACAGAAAGAGTGGCGGCATGCTTCTTCATCGCCCTATATTGTTTGGCCACATGACTCACCTTCCCTATGACTTCTACATCCCAGTCCTCGGGAACTAGTTCAAGATCTGGAACAAACATCATCCTTTCAAAGAAAATATCAGGAAACTGCTTCCGCAAATGCTCCAGCTTGACCTGATTCTCGGTAGTGTAGACAACATCCTACGCAGCGGTAGTATCCAAATCGCGCTGGCTAGAGGGGACAATAGCTATTTTCTCCTTTTCTAAATCCTTGTTTGGATCTTTTCTTTTATCTTTCGGCTCATGGTGTTTCTTGGAAGACTTTCTATGAGAGGGTGTACTTTTTGGAGGAGTCAAGTCTTTGGGAAGTTTCTTACCTCCCGCCGGTGGCACTGGACGACTTTGGGACTTCCCAGCATCTTTCCTTGATGGAGAACGAGACCGTGTAGAATCAGTTTGATAAAAATCATGGGGTCGATGACTATCTCTCCCCTGGCTATCACTGCGAGCATGTTCAGTATCAGAAAGAAGCCTCGGTGTGCTTTCTCGGAGAAAGCGATAAGAATAGGATTGTTTACGAGGCATTTTCCTTGCATAGAAAACAAATGTGTATCAAAATCATGAATACTGATGGTGTAAAAGTGTTGTGACGAGCGGAGCAAGTGATTTGTGCATCCCGTATAATCCCCCATAACATATCAAGGCCCAGAGTCTGGCTCGTCTATGTGTTTTCCTTTTCCCCAACTGGAACATTCACTTTCTCAGAGATGGGAAAGAATGCTTCCCTTTCGAAGTCTTCTTGTGTGTAAATGTCGTCTAGTAGAGGAATCTTGCTTAGTTCCCCGAATATCTGTTCCTCTGTTAATTCATCATGAGCAGGAGGCTCAGTTGGTGGTGAAATCCTTAAGGGAGATTGTCCCTCAGAGTCTGGGACTTCCTTTGGCTCATCAGCTTGGACCTCGCCTCCTTTATATACATTCAAATCCTCATCATCCTGATCGATCATTGGTGAGGGGCTTTTGCGAAGTTCAATGGTTTTCGTGACCCCCGAGGTTCCTTCACCTTCAGTTGGGGTCACATATTTATAAGAAATACCACCCGCACCAAGTCCGAACCTTATATCCAGAAGACGGTGCTTGCAAAGATTCTCGTCGGTGATACATTTCTTGATTTTTAAGAAGTCTGATTTTCTCTTGAGAAGGCGGGACAATCGATCATCGTATACCGAGCCTTCCATTTTTGTTAAGCTATGATCTGTATAGAGAAAAGAAACATGTCAGTGCTTTGGTTACGTAAGAAGGTCACACATCTAGAGGCTTAAAGCTTACTTGATTTTAGCCACTTCCTCGCACACCCGGCTTGGTATTTTATATAGAACCAATCAGCTTTGGGATCCCCTATACTGCTATGACCCTCCGATAAAACTTTCCTATTGGCTACTGATTCGAAGAAAGAGAAGTTTGGAGTCGCTGTGGAACGATGTTTGAAGAGATAATAGAATTTCAAATCTTTGAAAGTGAGCTCAGTTTGTAGAATCTTCGCATACACAATGCATAAAGTATACAAGGCTGCGTAAGCATTAGGATGAAGCTGCACAGGGGCAATGCGCAATCGTTTTAAGGTCTCAACAACGATTGGTGGAAATGGAGGAATAGCTCCTACCCAGCACATAAGCCTACTGACAGCCATATACCCTTCGGCGGCAGAATGGGGTCTATCTCCCCCTTCCGGAGTTTTCACATCGTCCCAAGGGATCCCGTGTCTCAAACATATTTTCTTATGCTTTATGTCATCTAATTTGGAAGCTAGGGAGTCACTGAGCTTCTTCTCCTCCACTTCCTCAACACCTGGGATCTCATCAGGAGCCCGATCATCTTCTTCTTCCTCGTCTTCAAGAGACGTACTTTCAGAAGTCGTCGATTCAATATCGGAATCAACCTCATATTCGGGATCGGAAGTTTCCAAATCTGAATCTGTGGGAAGCACATCGGGATCATAGTGCTTTGATGACTCGGTTTATGTATCTCTCTCTGACATTTCGCTTGACTTCTTATCTAACATAACCGTGTTGGCGAGAAAACGTGAGAAGTTAGAATACAGTTACCCATTCCCCATGTGTGTAAGTGCAAGTGTGTGCCGGTGCATACATTAAAGAAAAACATGAAGTTAGTTAGATAAACGGGATATTGGTCGTTGTATGCTGTTGAATCATGCTATTGTCCAGTTCAAAAGGTTCATCTCGAAGGCTCTAAGCTAACTATCCATTGGTATATCACAATTACATTGTATTTCCTAGTCAACATGCATATCGGATCGTTGGTCAAGCTGGCTCGTGAGACAGGGTTTGGCTCGTGATACATCATTGGTTCGTGAAGCAAGTCCTAGTTCATGGGAAAGCACCAGCCCATGGAAAGGCATCAGATCGTGTGACACTTAAGCTCTTGACCCATTCTGCTTTACTTGAACGGACCGTGACAGACCCCTTCACGATCCATTTTACTTCCTGTTTCCACGAACCAAAGCTCCCCCGGTCTCACGACCCGATCCGCTATCCAATTTAACACTCCATTTTCATCTCCCTTCCTCTACTCTTTGCAAACCCACACCACATGATTCGCATCGTGACCTTGCTCCTTTTCATCACGAGCCCGATTACCTTTTTATCCGCAGTTTGATCTAACAGTTAATTCCCTTCTGTGACCTCATTCAACCAATTCCCAACACTACCTCCAAACCCCTATGCCATCGCCTACTGTCTCGAGACCACCAGCCAAGATGAAATCCGCGGAAACCAAGAGAGGGCGACGGAAAATCTTAACTATTTGCTATTGTTACCTTTTTGAGTTTGATGGATAATCTTCGAATCTCGCGGGTTTGGGAGGAAAATCGCAGGTTAGGGTTCTGTTGGATTAGGTAAAAGCAGTAAGACTGACGAGAGAAAAGAAAGAGTGAAAAAGTAAAAGGAAAAAAGAAGGGAGCGGATGGGGGAGCCTGGCTTATATAGATATGGAGATGGCTCTTGGTCTCCCCCTTCTTGTCGCAACTCCGCCCACGAAGATCCACGGGCCACGAGTGTTCGTGAAGGCCCATCGAAGCTTAGATGGCAGTCCTCTCACCTGATTGGTCTGTGACACGTACCACGGTCACGACTCGTGTGGAATTCCAAAGGCCCAGACTCGAGAATGATCGCGAAATAAGAGAAATGGGAATACTTATAAAGATCTAAAAACTTACTTGACTATATGATCGCAATATCTTCTGGAAGTTTAAGAGATGGGAATCAGCCGATGAACAAAAGAAGTGATTGAAGGATTAATCTAATATTTATACTCCTCAATAGGTGTAACCATTTGAAATAGTGCGACACTATAAATGGATGTGACTATTAATTTATATTGTTTCGTGAAAAGGTCCATTCAGGATCTTCGAAGCATGTTCCATCCTTGATAAAACATACTTCAAGGGGGTAAAATTTGGCTAGCTTTTGGACCAAGCCACCAAGGTTCACACACAAAGGAAATATGAAGCCTCGCATGTCAAAACCCTTAAACACTTGATCGTGGTTACATTGTCCTCCTCGACTCGTGGCGCCCATCAACGTTCGCGACTCCCTATCGCGATCCGATCCCTCCATGCCAGTTCTCCATGATCTGATCCTAGAAGTCGGAGAGTGAAAGCAGCGACCTGGTCTTCCACGATCTGATCCCAAAAGCCAGAGAGTGAAAGGAGTGGCCTGGTTTTCCACGATCCGAAAATACGGGATCTAAGGACACCTGTCTATAACCGTCATATTGACCATTTCTCCATCAAACTATGAACCAGTCCGAGATCCTCGGGATTTGTGCCACGTGTGACCAGGATCTACCTACAGATATCGGCTATAAATAGCCCTGTGCTTGACATTTTCAGGATCTTTTGGCAGTTCTAAGCACTGTTTCCACAATTATTATTATTTTGCAATTTCTTATCAGTCTTAGCCTGAAATTATTGAGTGAATCATCATTGTATAAGTGAGATTGAGAGAAAAATCATTGATTGTACTCGAATCTAACGTATAATCATTGATATAAAGTGGACATAGGCTCGTAACGCCGAACCACTATAATTCTTGTGTGTTTTCTGCATTTCCAAATATAAATATCTGCCTATTCAGATAATTTGGGTGTTAGAGCCACTTTTGGATCTAACAGCTATGCCTAAATGGGCTGTGCTTTGATCATCAACCACAAGGCTCTGATTTTCAACAAAATCCTTGATCATTTGCATCTTGGCTTGTCACATTGACAATTCACGCCATGCGACCGACAACTATCAATATATAACCTCTTATGTAACACCCCATGTCCATTAATGTCACTCACAAAGGGAATGCATCAATGTCCATGAAGCGTTATTGTTGTATAGAACAGATAAATTACAAAAATAAATAAGTAAAACAACACAGCGGAAGATAAAACTTATTTCATAGCATCATAACTCAAAACAAGCTTACATAAGTAGTTTCCAAAACCATTACAATAGGATCAATAGTATTTTCCAAAAACTTCAAAGTACATAAAGAAGCAAATACTTAAATAACATAAGTGCTTAAATCCCCACTGAGCATAAGCAAAGCCATAAAGATGAGAGAGTCCAAAGCGATACATCTACTCTTTTCAAGCAACTGAAAGAAATCGGCACTAAGCTGTAGTATTCCCTCCTTGCAAACCTGAGGGGGGGGGAAAGGAAAGAAAAGAGGTGGAAACAAACAGGTCAGACATAAAGTCTGGCGAGTCCAGTAATTATAACAAATAATAGGTAAGGTAAATGATCAAGACATAAATAGGCATCATGATATGGTTGTAACATAGATAAGGTAGATAAAAAGGATGGACAAGACGATTTTGTTCCTAAGTACTAAGACAATCCTACACCTTGGCTAAGAGAACAACCCTCCAAGTACTAGCCCCAAAGACCGAAGTCAACATTAGACTAGCACCTAAAGGACTATCCAACTCAACCAACTTGTATTTCATTACACCGCACTTTTGCTAAGTTACACCACATTACTTAATTACACCGCACATCTACTAGTCTCTTTTACTCAAGGTTGATCCCTTCCCACTAATTGTACCCACATGACAAACTTGGTAGTTACTTGTACCTAGCTGCTATCGTAGGTGCCATCTTGCTCCTACCACCGCTAAGGTACCCTTACTCTACCCATTCGATCGGCTCCCTAAACCCCATAAGCACCCGTGCTGGCCCCACAGCAGGGTGTATCACTCCCCAAAGTGGCGCCCCCGATACCAACATGAAATGCACGGCCATACCTACACGATGCAACAACGTATTACCTACCAGCCCGGACCCATGCACGCACATGAACACGTTGGACTTGCGTTACTACCGCTATTTACGTTTTGACCTCTTATATTCAAGCCCAATAAGCGTGCCCCAACCCCGGCCTAGTACCGGGACTAATTAGATACTCAAACGGGTTACTGGTTGAAACGGGTCCCCATCCGACACAAGCCTCCCACCTATGCTTCGACCCCACTAGGTTTTTCCCCCACTTAACCATTTTAATTTAAATGTCCATGTCTTACACATGCTACGGTTAAGTCCATACTTACATATCATAATTTACATGCCTTATCTTATTCCGGTTAAGTCCATATTTACATGTCATAATTTACATGCCTCCCCACTTAACCCTCTAACCATACCCATGTCTTATTATGGTTAGTATTCCTTTATTCATTCCTTATGACGAACGGTGCATGACCTCCCACATTAGACCGAACACTTTGTGGCCGCTGGATTTGCCAGGCGGTTCCGGACAGTCTTACGCCACAAACCGGCTCTAACCTCGTGTCACCCATCGTTACGCCTACAATTCATGCCTTTGACCTCTCACATTAGACGTCCAATTGCGGCAGCTGGATTTGCCAGGCGGTTCCGGGCAGTCTTACACCACAATTGCGCCTAACCTCGTGTCAAAGGTTTATTAATAATCGTATTTCACCCAAACCCCAATTTTCATGTCATGTGTTTCCAATTCAACATATAATCATGTTTACACTTTTTGCCTATTCCAACTTGTCACTAATTTCACTAATTACATATTAATTAGCCTCAATTACAAATTTTCAATCATAGGCAATTTCATCAATTCCATGTAATTCATACCCAAGTATGCCAATTTCACATATTATCCAATTATCCAAAATATCCAATAATATCCAATTTTCCATATTTCACATATCCCCATCGTTACCACGTATTCGCATTCACGCGTATTTTTAACATAGGCTCGAAGGTAGCCTAGATCCAAAAATAAAAGGAATAGGGATAAGAAGAGAGAATCAAATCACATAAAATTGGAATTAACATCACGAAATAAAGGGGCATATAAACTGTCATAGAGGCATAATGACAGATTCAACATGAATAAACTGATAAAAGGTATGAACTTTACATAGAAGCATAGGCATATTATGACATGAATCAAAAAGGTGAAGACTTGGTGAGATTTTCATTACAAACATATATGAATCCTTTTTACAACTTTTTCATGTTACTTTAATCCCATTAAATTTGTGAAAATAACTGTACTCACCTTTCAGGGCTTAAGAAAAGGATTAAAGAATTTAAATTGGTGTAGAAACGTTGCGGTGTTGCTGATTTATCTTCTTGAATTGTTGTAGAAGCTATAATATTTAATTTGAGTTGAAGTTGAATGCTTGCAATTTGAGTTAGAGGCGGCGGCTAGGGTTCAAGAGAGAGAGTTTGGCAGCATAATGGTGTCTTAGAAATTATTTTATGATTTAGGGTTAGGTTGATGACATATTTATAGGTGTAGGAAGTTATTTAGGCCTTAGGATTAACCCTAGAACTGATCTGGACCATCAAAAATCGTCCTAGGCCCAAAAATCGCACCACGCAGCAAAACTGGCTGAACCAGGTTCGACCTCCCAAAGGGGGAGGTCGACCCCCAGGTCAACCTGGGGGTACCCAGGTCGACACCATGGTCGACCTCCTCCTTGGGAGGTCGACCTCCCTGGTCGGCCTGCTCATATATATATATATATATATATATATATATATATGTATATGTTATCTTCCGAGGGTCATATCTCCTTCGTCTGGACTCCGTTTTTCGAAAACTTGGACTCTATTCCATGAAGAATTCCGAGACGAACGCAATGGTGCAACCCATTTCCCTTCATTCCTCTTTTAAAAATTAAGTGTTCTTAAATTTAGTAATTAATTCGATCATTCAAAATTCGGGGTGTTACATTCTCCCCTACTTAAAGGATTTCGTCCTCGAAATCTCTAAGTCAAGAAGAACGTATCCTACTATCCAATCATCTATCTACTCAACCATCAATCACAACCAACCATTGTCCTTAAAAAAATTCTAATGCTTTTCATGTACATATGCATAGTGTGTGTATATGTTCGTATACTAATGCAAAATCAGGCGGTCCACTGATTCAGTCGACCTCCTTAATGCAAATAATGATAGTGCCATGTATCCATCATGTATGCAAAGAACCCAATACATATCATTACTACATGTGTGCACAACCATTCGTTTAAATGCAACATCCATATGATACACACATTCAATGTACATTCATTTTACTAAATACATCCATTTATATGCAATATGAAAGTGACTAAGCCGATCTAGTGCCTAAAGTGTGTGTATATGCATCCACGAGCAACCACTAGCAAACACTTGCATCCGCATGCATCCACCATACATAACATGTCTCAAACACATGTTTCAACCATAGGACTACCCTATCTAAAGGTCAAAGATACTATCCAGAGGACATACTAAAGATAGAACATGTACAAGCTAAGCGATAAAGGAGAAATTAAAAGACATAACCTCGAAAAGAAAAGGGTACAATGAATGCATCTTCTCTTCCATCTCCCAAATAGCGTCGCTCTCATCATCTCCCCATTGCACTTTCACTAGCTTGACTTCTCGATTCCTCAACTTCTTAATCTCTGACCCAAGAATGCATGTAGGAGCTCGTCGAATCGTCGCATCACGCTCTATCTCCACCTCTCTAAGCAAGCTCGGCTCACCACTTCCGCGGTCTCATGCAAGCACTTCCTCAAATGTGATACATGGAATACGTCGTGTACACCACTAAGTCTCTTGGGCAACTCCACTCTATAAGCCATCTGTCTGATCCTCTCCTTAATAGGAAACGGCCCTACTAACCTTGGTGCTAACTTCCCAATAGACCCAAAGCGAACAACATTCCGTAATGGAGACAGCTTGATAAAGACCATGTCCCTAATATCAAATTCAAGATCCGTCCTCCTCTTATTCGCATACGATTTCTGCCTATCTTGCACCATCTTCATCCTCCTTCGAATCAAATCGATCTTTTCCCAGGTCTCTCTAATCATATTGGGCCCACGTAAGATCTTATCCGTAGATTCCCACCAACATGTAGGTGAACGACAATGCCTTCCATAAAGAGCCTCGAAAGGTGCCATGCCAATGCTAGACTGAAAACTATTATTATACGTGAACTTAACCAAAGGAAAATGCTCCTCCCATGTACCTCCGAAGTCTAAATCACATAGCCTCAAAAGGTCCTCTAGAATACGATTCGCCCTCTCGGTTTGGCCATCCGTCTGAGGATGATATGCGGTGCTCAAACATAACTGAGTCCCTACCGCCTCTTGCAAGCTCTTCCAAAACTCGCTAGTAAAGATAGGATCGCAATCGCTCACTATGCTAGAAGGAACACCGTACAAACGAACTATCTCTCGAATGTATACGGAGGCTAACCATGGTGCAGTCCTCTTACTCTTCATGGGAATGAAATTGGCGCTCTTAGTAAGTCTGTCTACCACGACCCAAATTCCCGTATTACCCTTCCTCGATCTCGGCAACCCATCAACAAAGTCCATCGAGACACTCTCTCACTTCCATTGTGAGATCTCCAATGGGTGAAGCAACCCACCGGGCTTCTTTTGCTCTGCTTTTATTTATTGGCACACCAAGCATCTAACGACAAACTCGGCTACATCCCTCTTCTTACCGGCCCAAAAGTAAACTCGTCTCATGTCCATGTACATCTTGTCCCCACCAGGATGAATAGTCATCTTCGAACGATGTGCATCATCAAGAATGGTCTTCCTCAAGTTCTCGTCTCATGGTACACAAAGTGTACCGTCCCTACGTAACCAACCCTTATCATCTAGGGTATACCTACTGAGATGGATCGATGACTCCCCCTTTATGAGCTTCTCTACCAACTCAACCAACTATAGGTCATCTCGCTGTGCCTCACCAATCCATCCCAAAAGCGTAGGTCTGACCTCTAAGGATGCTAGCAAACTGGGTACAAAGTCAATGGAAGGTCTAAAGTCAAACGTAGAGATGAACTCTAAGCTTTGCCGCTCAACAACAATGGACTCAAGGACAACCTTTTCCTACTTAAGGCGTCTGCCACCACGTTACCCTTGCCAGGGGTATATGCTATCTCAAAATCGTAGGATGCTAAGAATTCCATCCACCTTTGCTGCCTTAAGTTCAAGTCCTTCTAAGAGAACAAGTATTTTAGCGATTTGTGGTCTGTGAACAATTCGAATTTCTCGCCAAGAAGATAATGGCGCCAAGACTTAAGCGCGAAAACAATAGCGGCCAACTCTAGGTCATGTGTAGGGTAATTTCTCTCATGCACTCTCAACTGCCTTCCTCCATAGGCTATTACCCTCCCCTCTTGCATTAAGACTGCGCCTAGTCCTGTCCCACAAGCATCGGTATAAATGGTAAATGGCTTACTCCCATTTGGCAACATTAAGACTGGGGCTGTGGTCAAAGCTCTCTTTAAACGTTGGAACGCATCATCACAATCTACGTCCCATGTGAAAACTAGGTTCTTCTTTGTCAAGCGTGTCAATGGGGCTGATATCTTTACGAAGTCCTTGATAAACTTCCTATAGTAGCCTGCCAACCCCAAGAAACTCCTCACCTCGGTAGCATTTTTAGGGATCTTCCGATCTTGGATGGCCACCACCTTCGTGGGATCCACAGCTATCCCTTCTTTGGAAACCACGTGCCCTAAGAATCGCACTTCCTTCCTCCAAAAGTGACATTTAGAAAATTTAGCATTAAGGTTATGCGCTCGAAGGGTCTCCAACACTTCCCTAAGATGTAGGGCATGCTCTTCCTCACTATTAGAAAAGATCAAGATGTCATCCACAAAGACCACCACGAATTTATTAAGGTTCTCCCTAAACACCCTACTCATCAAGTCAACAAAGTATGCGGGGGCGCTTGTCAAACCGAAGGGCATTACAAGCCACTCATAGAAACTGTCCGGAGTCCTAAAGGCAGTCTTGTCTATGCTATCCTCAGCCACTCTCAATTAATGGAAACCAGTGGCTAAGTCCAACTACGAAAACACTAAGGCGCCAACTAACTGATCGAAGAGATCGTCAATCCTCGACATTGGGTGCCTATTCTTCTTAGTAAGCTTATTAAGTTCTTTATAGTCCATAGAAAGTCTAAGGGACCCATCCGCCTTCGTGGAAAATACTACTGGAGCACCCTACTCAGATATACTACGTCTTATGAATCCCTTCTCAAGCAACTCCCCTACTTGTTTATTGAGCTCCCTCCTCTCACGAGGAGCCATGTGGCGTACTGGCAGAGATACCGGTTTTGCATTGTCTACAAGATAAATACGAAAGTCTATCTCACATTTTAGGGGTAGAGCCCACACCTCATCGAAGACATCAACATATTCACGGACTATACGAACAATGTAAATCATCATTGGATGCGTCAAGTGACTCAAGATAACTAAGCATCACCGATCCTCTAGGGTTACAAGAAAAATCAAGGGTCTTTCCACTACGAGTCAACAATTTTACTACCCTTCGTTCACAATCTAGGATGGCACCATATCTGGCTAGCCAATCCATCCCTAAAATCAACACATAGCCCATGAATCCAAGCACAAAAGAATTACATTCAAAACCAACGCCTAAGATAGACAATCTCAAATTCCTACAAACCATGGATAAATGAGCCGACCCACCAATAGGATTTGAGACTAAAATTGGATCCACAACGAGACTAGTATTTAAGTGCAGTGTTTTAATTAATGATGTAGAGATAAACGAATGTGATGCGCCAGAATCGAATCCCTTCATTCCTCTTTTAAAATTTAAGTGTTCTTAAATTTAGTTAATTCGATCATTCAAAATTCGGGGTGTTACATCTGAGCTCGTGCGTCTCAGAGAAGGGTGTTAAGCAAGAGAATAAATTCTCCGCCATCAAATAGATATATATTAAATAGAAACCAATTCACATAGGATGAAATCCAATGTCAGACACATATCCATTTACAAGTCCGTTTTTGGTCTGAACGAAACCGAAGGCACCTTATTCCTCGTCCCGTATGTCCAGTACGGAAGAGAGGTGCTCGCTAATCTGGACAATCAACAAGTACGTATGGACAACTACCACTGTAACCCTTTCAAGGCAGCAACTCCAATCAAAGGCGTCAGTAGTTGTCCATTTGATGTGAAGATCGCCGATCTTCAAACACCGTCTTCAATATCTTCGATTTAAATCGTCGTATAATTATTTGTAATGAGATTGAACTCGGTCTTTTCAAATAATTCCTGTATATATATAATTTAAATCATTTCGTATCGTTAATAAAATTTTATAACGATTTATCGCTATTTTTATTTATATAAAAATAGCCCAATTTAAATTAATGAGGCTTCGGGTCAATAGGCGGCCCGGGCGCTGTTTTTGCCCAAATTTGATTTACACATTTCTCGAAATCTAACCGTTGGATTTTAACAAATTTTATATCGTTGGAAAGATCTTCTCAAAGCAGACCTAACGGTTCCTGTTTTGGGAAAATCCGATGGTTGGATCTTTCGGTATAATCATTTAAAGTTACAATTCCGAAACGCGAACTAGAATCGTTTAATTTTTATTTATATATATATATATATATATATATATATATATATATATATATAATTATATATAAATATAAATCATTCGACGATTCCACTAGCGTGTATAACATGCCAAATAAAAGAATGTTTTATTTTGCCTAACCATTTAAATTTTTTTAATGACAAAAGAAAAAGATATTATGTTTGCAAACAAATTACTATATTTTCTAATAGCAAATAAAGAGGTTTTGTTTGCATACATTTCCAATGTTTTCTAATGTCGACTAAAAGATGTATCTTATTTGCCTCACTTTTCTACATGATTCTAATGTCAAATAAAAATGTATTTTATTTGCATACTTCACTATATTTCTAATGTCAAATAAAAATGTATTTTATTTACATGATATTTCCTATATTTCTAATGTCAAATAAAGATGTAATTTATTTACATGACATTTTCTACATTCCTAATGTCAAATAAAAATTTGTTTTATTCATATGACTTTTTCTACATTTCTAATGCCAAATAAAAATGTAATTTATTTACATGACATTTCTTACATTTCTAATGTCAAATAAAAATGTGTTTTATTTGCATAACTCGCTACAGGTTTCTAATGTCGAATAAAAATGTGTTTTATTCACATAACTTGCTACATGTTTCTAATGTCAAATAAAAATGTGTTTTATTTGCATAACTCGCTACATGACAAATAAAAAGATAATTTTTATTTTCATTATACTATTATGTCACTAATGATAAATAAAAAGATAATTTTTATTCGTATACAATTTCAATGTGTAACACGACAAATAAAATGTCTATTTTAATTTGTATATAATTCTAATGTATAACATTACAATAAAAATGTTTCTTTTAAATTGTATACAATTCTAATGTATAACATAATGATAAAAATGTCTCTTTTAAAATGTATACAATTCTAATGTATAACATAACGATAAAAATGTCTCTTTTAAATCATATACAATTCTAATGTATAACATGACGATAAAAATGTCTCTTTGAAATTGTGTACAATTCTAATGTATAACCTGACGATAAAAATGTCTCTTTAAAATTGTATACAATTCTATTTCAACAAAACAATTAAAAATGATAATTCTATTTTATTGACAATTTTATTTGTTGACAAAAAAAAATGATAATTTTGTTTTGTCGACAATCTATTTCAAAAAAACAATAAAAATGATAACTTTTATTTTTGTTGACAATTCTATTTCAACAAAAATGATACTTTTGTTTTAACACAAATCTATTTCAATAGAACACATAAAAATGATATTTTTGTTTTGTTGACAATTCTATTTCAACAGAATAAAAAATGATAACTTTATTTTTGTTGACAATTCTAATTCAACAAACATATAAAAATGATAACTTTGTTTTGTTGTCAATTCTAATTCAACAAAACATATGAAAATGATATCTTTATTTTGTTATTCCTAATACAACTAAATGACATTTTTATTTTGTCAATTCTAATACAACAAAAATGACATTTTTATTTTGTCAATTCTAATTTAACAAAAATGACATTTTTATTTTAACAATTCTAATTTAACAAAAATGACATTTTTATTTTGTGAATTCTAATTTAACAAAAATGACATTTTTATTTTAACAATTCTAAATTAACAAAAATGACATTTTTGTTCTAACAATTCTAGTTTAACAAAAATAACATTTTTATTCTAACAATTCTAATTTTAAAAAATGACAATTTTATTTTAACAATTCTAATTTAAAAAAATGACATTTTTATTTTAACTATTCTAATTTAACAAAAATGACATTTTTATTCTAACAATTATAATTTAACAAAAATTACATTTTTATTCTAACAATTCTAATTTAACAAAAATGACATTTTTATTTTAACAATTCTAATTTAACAAAAATGACATTTTTATTCTAACAATTCTAATCTAACAAAAATGACATTTTTATTCTAACAATTCTAATTTAACAAAAATGACATTTTTATTCTAACAATTCTAATTTAAAAAATGAAAATTTTACATTAACAGTTCTAATTTAACAAAAATGACATTTTTATTTTGTCAATTCTAATTTAACAAAAATGACATTTTTATTTTAACAATTCTAGTTTAACAAAAATGACATTTTTATTTTAACAATTCTAATTTAACAAAAATAACATTTTTATTTTGTCAATTCTAATTTAACAAAAATAACATTTTTATTTTGTTAATTCTAATTCAACAAAAATGACATTTTTATTTTAACAATTCTAATTTAACAAAAACAACATTTTTATTCTAACAATTCTGATTAAACAAAAATGATATTTTTATTCCGACAATTCTAATTTAACAAAAATGACATTTTAATTTTTCATACAAATCTATTCAACAAAATGGATATTTTTGTTTTGACACAAGTCTATCTCCACAAAAATGATATTTTTGTTTTGACAATTTTATTTCAACACAATAATCCATCAAATCAACAGATCTACATAACAACATCAATCAACCCAAATCAAATAACGTATAACAACAAATTGAATTTAACAATGGATTGGTAAATATTTCTAAACACAATCATAATTAATTAATTTAAAAAAAAAGAACTCTCATAGTGCTTTAAATTATGTACAATTCAGAATTGAATTTTCCCCAAATTCTGATTTGCTCTAAATTTGTTCTAGTCTATTCTGAAATGTAGATCTCGGATTCATGATCCCAACGGTTCTGAAATTGTCCAATTCTGTATTCGTACGAATAAGTTATGAATTTATTTGTGTAAATAATATTTTTATTAATTAATTAAATAATTCAAAATAGAAAATACCCTTCTTCCTCCTTTCAGAAACCACGGCTGCGTGTTTCTCCTTTTTTTCAATTCTAGGTCAAAATGTTTCGATCCAATCACTCATTTTCACGACGATCCGACACCACTACGTCGAAGAGGAGAGGGAGACGCACCAGGGGGGCCCACGTGGTGGCATGTGATCGTTGGTATGGGTATGGCGACGGTGCAAATGGCGGCACTTCGGGTGCTTGGTTCTTCGCGAATATACCACTATAAATTCCAAACTCCGTATGGATCTGGAGAGGGGATAATCTCTACAAAAACTTCAACTGAAGTAAGAGATTTCGTTGAATGGATCGGGATTTATTAGAGGGGGAAGGTTTGAAGAATTCTGGCCATGGAATGATGGGCGTCGGCTCACTGTAGTATTAGGGTTTTGATTTGTCTTGTGTATTTATAATAAAATAATATTTAAATCTCTAAATTATTAGTTAAAGCCAGTTAATCCTTAATAGCTCCAAATTCAGCCTAATGAGAGTTTCCTCGAACCAAATATCCCCTTTCCGGACACAATGGGCTAGGTCTTGTCAGCCCATTCGATAATTTTCAGCTTGTTTTCTTCAAATTAAAATATAAATCCTTTAACTATTTGATTTGGTCGTACATTTAAATTTACCGAGGCCACATACGGACTCTAAAAATACCCAAAAAATTAGTCTATCTATGTTATAATGATACGGTCCTAACAAAATTAATTTCATCGACTTTGGAGACCGTTTGAAAAATGGCCTTTTTAACGGTCGATTAAATTCAACAGAAATTATTGAACCCAGTTTAATTTTCCACGCTCACATATTAATTCCAAAAATTATGGAAAATTAAACTTAGCCATAAAGATCCGACAAAAATGGTTTCATCGAAAATGGAGGTGGTTTATAAAATGACTATTTTAATAGCTTTAACATTATTTAAAAATGGAATTTTTAATTCTAGCACATTTTCTAACAAAATTTCTTAAAATAAATTTTTTAAATTGGTTCTGATTTTCCGGGTTGTTACAATCTCCCCCACTTAAAAACTTTTCGTCCCTGAAAAGGAAACAATAGTAAAGTAGGAAACAAAATGGAAAATGCAAAATATTGTAAATGTACCTCAACACAAGAGCTACTCGAAGATATCCACTCTGCACTTGGGATAAGCCTGTTTGATGCTATCCTCAGTCTCTCACGTACAGTCTCTCGGATCCCCGCTACACTGCACTTTGAATAAGTGGATCCTCTTGTTCCTTAGAATTCTTGTTTCTTTGCCAACAATTTTCACTGGCTCACTTCTTACTGCTAAGATCGGGGCAATATCCAAATCTTGTTGTGCTGCTTCCTCCACAATCAAGTCTAGATCATGTACAAGCTTCTGGAGTTGAGACACATGAAATACATCATGCACCGATGGCAACCAGTCGGGCAACTGAACCCTGTAAGCGAGAGTTCCAGTTCTTTTGGGAATAGGAAATGGACCAATGAATCTCGGCAACAACTTCCCAGTCTTCCCGAAGCGAACTATACCTCTCAGTGGGGAAACCCTCAAGTACACATAATCGCCAACAGAGAATTATAAATCCCTTCTTCGTGAGTCTGCATAGCTCTTCTGTCGGCTCTGAGCAGTCTGAAGTCACTTCTTAATGAAATTAACTTTATTTGAAGCTTCACGAATCATGTCGAGACCCAATACTAGCCGATTGCCTGGTTCTACCCAATATGCGGGAGATCTACATGGTCTGCCATATAGTGCTTCAAATGGCGACATCTGCAAGCTTGCTTGGTAACTGTTACTGTAAGAGAACTTAACCAAATACAAGTGATCTTCCCGTGACCCGCCAAAATCAAGAATGCTTGGTCGCAACAAGTCTTCCAGTATATGGTTCACCCTCTCAGGTTGGCCATCTGTCTGAGGATGATAAGCGGTGCTCAAATTCAACTTTGTCTCTAGATCCTCTTGGAATGCTTCCCAGAAATTACTAGCAAATATCGGATCACGATCACTAACAATGCTACTGGGAACTCCATGTAGTCTGACAATCTCTATGAAATAAAGTTGCGCCAAACTTCGAGCTATTCTATTAGATTGGACAGGAATAAAATGGGCGGTCTTCGTGAAACGTTCTAAATCACCCGTATACTATCATTTCCTTTTCTGGTTCGGGGCAAGCCATCAATGAAATCCATAGAAATTTGGTCCCATTTCCAACTTGGAACCTCTAGTGGTTGCAACAATCCTGCGAGCTTCTGTTGATCACTTTTGACTTGTTGACAAGTGGAACATCTTCCAACATATATGGAAATGTCTCTCTTCATCGCCTTCCACCAGAATGTGCGCTTAAGATCGTGATACATATTACTTACACCTCGATGGATGCTAAGTTTAGATTAGTGACATTCATCCATGACCTCATTTGAGTTCAGGAATATCCGGCACACAGGTTCGCCCTTGTAATCTAAGAGTCCTTTTGCTGTCAATTTGGAAGCTTGAAGCTTCGCCCTTTCGAACTCGCTCACTAATCATCTAAACAAACTTATCGTCTTTCTAAAGAGCAGAGTTATTATCAATTAATGAAGATGTAATGTTAAGATTGGCGATGACCGCATTCTTCTTGCTGAGCGCGTCGACTACAACATTGGCTTTCCCTGGAGTATACAGGATGTCCAGATCATAAGCCGCAAGAAATTCTAACCAACATTGCTGCCCCAGATTCAAGTCCTTTTGGGTGAACAGATACTTCAAGGATTTATGATCTATATATAATTCGAACTTCTCACCCAAAAGATAGTGCCTCCATATCTTTAAAGCAAACACGATGGCCAACAACTCAATATCATGAGTGGGGTATCTCTTCTCATGCGGCTTCAACTGACGGCTAGCATAAGCAACTACTTTGCCTCTTTGCATTAATACCGCACCAATACCTTCAATAGAAGCATCAGTATATACTGTCAAATCTTGATTGCCATCAATAATGGTCAACACGGGAACCGTGGTCAACTTCAATTTCAGCTATTGGAAAGCTACCTCACATTCAAGTGTCCAACTAAACTTTGTATGTTTCTTGGTAAGCTTCGTCAATGGACAAGATAGCTTCGAAAAATCTTTAACGAATTTTCGATAATAGCCAGCCAATCCTAGGAAACTTCTAACTTATGTAGGAGTGCTAGGCTATTTCCAATCTCGAATCGCTGAGATCTTTCCTAGGTATACTAAAATTCCTTTCTTCGATACAGCATGACTGAGGAAATTCACTTCTTCTTGCCAGAATATGCATTTAGCGAATTTGGCTTTCAACACGTTCTTTCGTAGAATTTCCAAAACTTCTTTCAAATGCTTTTCATGCTCAGCAGTGGATTTAGAGAAGATTAAGATGTCATCGATGAAAACCAGCACAAATTTATTCAAGACATCGCGGAGTACTCTGTTCATCGGATTGACAAAGTAAGCAGGAGCGTTACATAAGCTGAACGACATTACTAGCCATTAATAGAATAAGTCTGGACCTTTGAAAGCTATCAAAGAAACACATTCTTCAGCAATGTGCAATTGATGGAAGCCTGTAGCTAGGTCCATTCTAGAGAATACTTGCGCTCCATTCAAGCAATCTAGTAAATCGTCAATGCGTGGCAATGGATATTTATTCTTTAGTGTTTTCTTATTGAGATCACGGTAATCCACACATAATCTGAGAGTATCGTCCGACTTTGGGACAAATACCACTGTTGCACCCCAATTTGAGAAGTTAGGCCTAATCAGACCTTTCCACAAGAGCTGCTTAGTTTGATTGCTCAGTTCTTCTTTTTCTTTCAGTGTCATTCTCCGAATAGGATGCACAACTGGCCTTGCACTCGGAGCTAGATCGATCCTGAAGTCAATTTCTCTTCACGGAGGTAAGCTATCAACTACCTTAAACACATCCGCATAATCTTTAACAACAGGAATATTCTCAATAGAAGCAGGAGTAACTTCTAGAGAAGACCAGAATTCTTTCCTATCAGTTGCTGAGCTGTGGCATGGAGCAAAAATGTCTCCGAATCTGGTTTTAATTTTGACTATTCTTTCAGCGCGTAATACCTCAGCCTCATATTTCATTAGCCAATCCAGTCCAAGTATGATATCATATCCGGAAAAGTTCATGACGATCAAATAAAAGGGAACTGGAAATAGGAATAAGAAACAGGTACTCGGCAATATAAACTGAGAACAAGAGAGCCTCCTATCAGATTATGGAAATAATCGATTCTTTAAGATTTCTTGGTTTGAGTTTTAACTTTTTAATTGTGTCAATAGAAATGAAACTTCGTGATGCACCAGTGTCAAACGATAAGGTAACAGGAATATTCTTAATAGTAAGGGTACCTCCCAATACATCTGGTTTACCTGATCCTTCGAAAGAAGCTGACGCACCCGCTCAATCATAAACGTGGGCCACTTGAGAACTCTTCAACAATGACAGTTTGGCTTGATGTCCCCTTTCTTATGACAATCGTAGCACTCCCTCTGATCATGAGAAATCTGACTAGGCCCAGACTCATTCCTCCTTGGCTTCATTGGAGCTCTGCTTTCATAGTCATAGTGTCCCATCTTCTGGCAGTTAAGCCATCTGACTTTGGCTTTTTTACTTCCTTGAGGCTTGGCAGCTGCAGAGTTGCTCGCCTCTGGCTTCATGTCAGACTGCTTCCTTTTATTATTAGTTTGATTCCTCTCCCGATCCTACTGAAAATTTTTGTCATTTTCTTCATATCAACATGCCATCTCAACCACCTCATTAAATGGAAGCTTAACATGTGCTGTCACTCTGTTGAGATACTTCCTTGAAAGGCCATTAATGAATCTCTTATATTTCTGAAATGGGTCCTTAATTAATTTAGGTGCATATCATGAAAGCTCCTCAAATTTCCGCACACTTAGAAACAGTTCGATCTCCTTGTTGCAGGTTAGCAAACTGATCATGTAGATGCTCGACTTCTTGCCGAGGAGTGAATTTCTCATTAAAAAGCTCCTTGATTTTAGTCCAAGACATGTCGGCATCAGTACCTCCAATCGTAACAGTCTCCCACCAATTCTGAGCCTCATCCTTCAATAGCCATGACGCCATGAATCACTTACGGTGGTCTTTAAGTTCTAAGCCTCCAAATATCTTCTCACATGTCTTGAGCCATGCTTGAGCTTCCATCACTGTCTCATGGCCCGTGAACGGCACGCCACCCAAATTCCTGAATTTTTTATCTACTTTGTCCAGGTCAAAAGGCTGCGGGGGCGGAGGTGGTGGTGCTACTGCCTCGGGATTGGGTTGATCCTGAGCAGTGGGGGTTTCACCACTTCTCTGTCCTTTGCCTCCGCCTCTTCCTCTGGCTGTAGCTCTCATACTCATTTTTCAGTCAGTTATGTACCATCAAGGAAAGAGTCAGACCAACAGAAATGATAATTTTTAAGGAATGGTAAAAGTAAAGGACATATGGAAAGATGATGATGATGTAATGACTGATTATGATGTGCTATTCTGCTGTGCTCATTCTAGGACATTATTAATCCTATCTCTAATGAGCTACTTGCCTTAGATTACTGCTGATTCTATCTAGACGAATTGTTTTAAATATGTTATATTCCGAAGCTAAGGTTAACCATTAGCTCTGATACCAACTGTGATAACCCCAAACTCCCGTAATACGAAAGCAAGGATAATCATTGGAATAGAACATATTTACAACAATAACAGATTTCAAATAACAGAATAACACAAAAATCATAGCAGCAGAAATAGAAATGTCATCAACATCAGAACATCAGAGTGGCACAATTACAGGATACAACTTAGCATATAAAAGTCTCAGCGAGTAGAAATAGGTCTAAACACCATCAAGTACAACAGGGATAAATGATGTCTAAATGTATCAAATAGAAATAAATGATAGAAATGATATTCGTCTTCTGTCCAAGAGCATGATCCACTTCATGACAAATCCAAAACAACTTGATACTTGTCACTTGGCTGCCCGTGTAAAAATAAGGGCACCCGAGTTTGCAAGTGAAACAAACTACGAGTCAGTCATGGGACTGGTATGAGAAATCTTACTTAACTTACATAATAATAGGGCTAATCACAGGACCATGCCGCTAACGCGGAACGGGTTTACTCCATTGGGTTTCCAGTGCAAAAATTGAACAAACCTCTTAAAACAACACAATGCTTTTTTTAAAAATGAAATCATTATAAGACTCCAAGCTCATCACACAATGCAACGCAAACCAGACGATAGTGTCTTACCTTATAATGATCAAACATGCTTGGTACGTATAAAATAATGTTTAATATTACTATTAGTGTCTAGTCAATTTAAAACACTTTCAAAGTAAATGTATCAATCCTAGACATCATAGTACCCCATCCTACTATGTCGCCATATATATATATATATATATATATATATATAGGTTTACAATCAAATCCGTAATGTCGTATTGGAAATTGGGTTTCCATCATGATTCAAGGCTAGGGATAATCTCCTTACCGATTCGAGACACTCTAGCAAATGTCTCAGGATCCCCCACAGTGAACCCTTGGATCCTGCAGGGCCGATCCACAAATATACCTTAATGGATTAGTTATGCCTGAACACACGTTCCCCTGTCCTATTGGACCTATCAATTGGCCACTATCGAGTAATATATCCAAGGCGCCTCATTCCATCATCCACATAAGTAAAAATGTCTTGGCTCCATACCATGACACCACTTCTAGCTAGAAAGAAATGTGTGCACTTCTTGCGTTTCCTTATCCCGTCTGACTCCTACCGGGGTGTGGGCTCGCGAAGTTATGCCATACAAAAAGCTATGCCTAAATGGGCTGTGCTTTGATCATTAACCACAAGGCTTTGCTTTTCAACAAAAGCCTTGATCATTTGCATCTTGGCATGTCACATTGACAATCTACGCCATGCGATCGATAACTATGAATATATAACCTCTGAGCTCGTGCATCTCAGAGAAGGGTGTTAAGCAAGAGAATAAATTCTCCGCCACCAAAAAGATATATACTAAATAGAAACCAATTCGCATAGGATGAAATTCAACGTCAGACACACATCCATTTACAAGTCCGTTCTGCGTCTGAACAAAACCAGAGATACCTTATTCCTCATCCCGTATGTCCAATACGGAAGAGAGGTGCTCGCTAATCCGGACAATCAACAAGTACATCTGGACAACTACCACTGTAACCCTTTCAAGGCAGCAACTCCAATCAAAGGCATCAGTAGTTGTCCATTCGATGTGAAGATCGCTGGTCTTCAAACACCGTCTTCAATATCTTTGATTTAAATCGTCGTATAATTATTTGAAACCAGATTGAACTCCATCTTTTCAAATAATTCTCGAATATGTATAATTTAAATCATTTCATATCGTTAATATTATTTTATAACGATTTATCACTATTTTTATTTATATAAAAACAGTCCAATTTAATTTAATGATGCTTCGGGTCAATAGGCGGTCCTGGCACTGTTTTTACCCAAATTTGATTTACACATTTCTCGAAATCTAACCATTGGATTTTAACAAATTTTATCGTTTGAAAGATCTTCTCAAAGCGGACCTAATGGTTCTAATTTTGGGAAAATCCGACGGTTGAATATTTCGATATAATCGTTTAAAGTTATGATTCTGAAACGCGAACTACCGCGCGTGATTCCACTAACATGTATATCAAGACAAATAAAAGAATATTTTATTTTGCCTAACCATTTAGATGTTTTTAATGACAAAATAAAAAGATATTATGTTTGAAAACAAATTACCATATTTTCTAATAGCAACTAAAAGAGGTTTTGTTTGCATACATTTCCAATGTTTTCTAATGTCAACTAAAAGATGTATCTTATTTGCCTCACTTTTCTACATGATTCTAATGTCAAATAAAAATGTGTTCTATTTGCATACTTCAGTACATTTCTAATGTCAAATAAAAATGTATTTTATTTACATGACATTTCCTACATTTCTAATGTCAAATAAAGATGTAATTTATTTACATGAGATTTTCTACATTTCTAATGTCAAATAAAAATGTGTTTTATTCATATGACATTTTCTACATTTCTAATGTCAAATAAAAATGTAATTTATTTACTTGACATTCCCTATATTTCTAATGTCAAATAAAAATGTGTTTTATTTTCATAACTCGCTACAGGTTTCTAATGTCGAATAAAAATGTGTTTTATTCGCATAACTCGCTACATGTTTCTAATGTCGAATAAAAATGTATTTTATTTGCATAACTCGCTACATGACAAATAAAAAGATAATTTTTATTTTCATTATACTACTATGTCGCTAGTGACAAATAAAAAGATAATTTTGATTCGTATATAATTTCAATGTGTAACATGACAAATAAATTGTCTATTTCAATTTGTATATAATTCTAATGTATAATATGACAATAAAATGTCTCTTTTAAATTGTATACAATTCTAATGTATAAGATAACGATAAAAATGTCTCTTTTAAATTTTATACAATTCTAATGTGTAACATGACGATAAAAATGTCTCTTTTAAATTGTATACAATTCCAATGTATAACATGAACATAAAAATGTCTCTTTAAAATTGTATACAATTCTAATGTATAACCTGAAGATAAAAATGTCTCTTTAAAATTGTATACAATTCTATTTCAACAAAACAATTAAAAATGATAATTCTATTTTATTAACAATTTTATATCAACAAAACAAAAAATGATAATTTTGTTTTGTCGACAATCCTATTTCAACAAAACAATAAAAATGATAACTTTTATTTTTGTTGACAATTCTATTTCAACAAAAGTGATACTTTTATTTTAACACAAATCTATTTCAACAGAACACATAAAAATGGTAATTTTGTTTTGTTGACAATTCAATTTCAACAAAACAAAAAAGGATAACTTTATTTTTGTTGATAATTCTAATTCAACAAAACATATAAAAATGATAACTTTAGTTTGTTGAAAATTCTAATTCAATAAAACATATGAAAATAATATCTTTGTTTTTTCATTCCTAATACAACAAAATGACATTTTTATTTTATCAATTCTAATACAACAAAAATGACATTTTTATTTTATCAATTCTAATTTAACGAAAATGACATTTTTATTTTAACAATTCAAATTTAACAAAAATGGCATTTTTATTTTGTCAATTCTAATTTAACAAAAATGATATTTTTATTTTTACAATTCTAATTTAACAAATATGACATTTTTATCCTAACAATTCTAATTTAACAAAAATAACATTTTTATTTTAACAATTCTAATTTAACAAAAATGACATTTTTATTTTAACAAAACTAATTTAACAAAAATGACAATTTTATCCTAACAATTCTAATTTAACAAAAATGACATTTTTATTTTAACAATTCTAATTTAACGAAAATGACATTTTTTTTCTAACAATTCAAATTTAACAAAAATGACATTTTTATTATAAGAAGTCTAATTTAACAAAAATGACATTTTTATTCTAATAATTCTAATTTAACAAAAATGACATTTTTATTTTAACAATTCTAATTTAACAAAAATGACATTTTTATTTTGTCAATTCTAATTTAACAAAAATGACATTTTATTTTAACAATTCTAATTTAACAAAAATGACAATTTTATTTTGTCAATTCTAATTTAACAAAAATGACGTTTTTATTTTAACAATTCTAATTTAACAAAAATGACATTTTTTTTAACAATTCTAATTTAACAAAAACGACATTTTTATTTTAACAATTTTAATTTAGTAAAAATGACATTTTTATTTTAACAAAAATGACATTTTTATTCTAACAATTCTAATTTAACAAAAATGACATTTTTATTCTAACTATTCTAATTTAACAAAAATGACATTTTTATTCTAATAATTCTAATTTAACAAAAATGACATTTTTATTCTAACAATTCTAGTTTAACAAAAATGAAATTTTAATTTTCATACAAATCTATTCAACAAAATGGATATTTTTGTTTTGACACAAATCTATTTCAACAAAAATGATATTTTTGTTTTTACTATTTTATTTCAACACAATAATCCATCAAATCAACAGATCTACATAACAACATCAATTAACCAAAATCAAATCACGTATAACTACAAATTGAATTTAATAGCGAATTGGTAAAGATTTCTAAACACAATCATAATTAATTAATTGTAATAAAAAGAATTCTCACAGTGCTTCAAATTCTGTGCAGTTCAGAATTGAATTTTCCCCAAATTTTGATTTGGCCCAGATTTGTTCTAATATATTCTTGAATGTAGATCTCGGATTCACGATCCCAACGGTTCTGAAATTGTCCAATTCTGTATTCATATGAATACGTTATGAATTTATTTGTGTAAATAATATTTTTATTAATTAATTAAATAATTTAAAATAGAAAATACCCTTTTTCCTCCTTTCAGAAACCACAACCGCTTGTTTCTCCATTTATTCAATTCTAGGTCAAATTGTTTTCGATTCAATCACTCAATTTCGCGACGATCGGACACCACTGCGTTGAAGAGGAGAGGGAGGCGCACCAGGGGGCCCCAAGCGGTGGCGCGCGATCGTGGGTAGGGGTTATGGCGGTGGTGCAAACAACGGCACTTTGGGTGCTCGGTTCTCGCGAATACACCACTATAAATTCCAAACTCCGTATGGATCTGGAGAGGGGATCAATCTCTACAAAAGCTTCAACTGAAGTGAGAGATTTCATTGAATGGATTGGGATTTATTAGAAGGAGAGGGTTTGAAGAATTCGGGCCATGGAATGATGGGCAGCGGCTCACTGTAGTGTTAAGGTTTTGATTTGTCTTATGTATTTATAATAAAATAATATTTAAATCTCTTAATTATTAGTTAAAGCCCGTTAACCCTTAATAGCTCCAAATTCAGCTCAACGAGAGTTGCCCCTGGCCAAATATCCCCCTTCTAGACACAATGGGTTAGGTCTCGGCAGCCCATTCGATCATTTTCAGCTTGCTTTCTTCAAATTAAAATATAAATCATTTAATTATTTAATTTGGTCGTACAGTTAAATTTACCAGGGCCACATACGGACTCCAAAAATTCCTGAGAAATAAATCTAGCTCTGTTTTAATGATACAGTGCAAAAAAAATTAATTTCGTTGAATTTGGAGACCGTTTGAAAAATGGCCATTTTAACGGTCGATTAAATTCAACAAATATTATCGAACACAGTTTATTTTACCACACTCACATATTAATTCCAAAAATTATGGAAAATTAACCTTAGCAATAATTCGACATTCCCGATCCGACAAAAATGGTTTCGTCGAAAACGGAGGTCGTTTATAAAATGACTATTTTTAATAGCTTTAACATTATTTAAAAATGGAAATTTTAAATTCTAGCACATTTTCTAACAAAATTTCTTAAAATAAATTTTTTAAATTGGTTCTGATTTCCCGGATTGTTACAATTCTTCACGAAAATTGATAACCTAAGTATTAAATTGAAGAGCTCGAATCCTTCTACAATCCTTGCGTTGAAACTATAATTTAATTTAGTGTAGATTGGAAGAAATTTGCAAATCAATTTCGGTCAATTTTGACCATGAAATACATGATGGCGGCAACCTTGAATGAACGGGCTAGGGTTTGGGGCAAGAGAGAGATATATATATATATTATTTATAATATTATTTTACTCAAGTTTTATTTCGTTATGGTCTCAAACTCCAAACGAACTCCAATTCAAACACAATGACTGTCGCCTCTAACCAAATACCCCCATTCCGAACATAATAGGATATGTTTCGTAAGCCAATTCCACTATTTTGATCATTTTTCGTCAAAATTAAAATATAAATCAATACATATTGAATTTAAACGTACATTTTAATTTACCATACTGACTCCAAAAATTACAGAAAAATTAAACCAGCTATGTTTAGACGATATGGTCCTAACAAAACTAATTTCTTCGAATTTGGATATCTTTTGAAAAATGGCCATTTTCCAGTCGACTAAATTCGAACTGAAACTACAAAACACATTTAAATTCACTGCGCTCACATATTAATCCCAAAAATTATGAAAATATCTAGCAATAATTTGACATTCCGAATCCAACAAAAATGGTTTTGTCGAAAATGGAGGTCCTTTGCAAAATGACTATTTTTAAGGGCTATATATTATTAAAAAATATATAAATTCCATAGCGACTATTCAAAATTTTAAACTGGACATAACTTACAATTTATAAAGTGAAATCTTATTTTTCTTACATTCGTTAGAAAGATATAGTTAAATAGATTCTAACGTTTCTTGTTTCATCCAATTCTGGCTTATACTGAATTCTGTATATCCAATTGAAATTAGAAACCGAATTTTCAAACTACCACGCCATTTCAGGCTCGTTTTATAATTAAAATAAATTAATACATTCTAACTATGATTTAAATAAATTTTTACTCGTTATTGTTTAAAATAAATCATTTTAAATATTATAAATCCTTTAAAATAGCTAAAATAATTTTTTTAAAATTGGTTAAGAAATTCCGGGTTGTTACTGGCTTGGTCGGAGTCTTTGAGGTTGGACGGCGGTTTCAGGTGGAGCGGTGGCCTTTCTCTCTCTCTCTCTTTTTCGCGAAGGGAACAATATCAGTGGAGAAAAAGAAACGGGCATTGGGAAGAATGGAGCAGTTGGAAAGAAATGGGAACGGAGGAAAAGAGGGCGGTGGAAATATAAAAATAAATAGACGGTTTATATATAAAGAGAAGGAAGCAATTTTTTTGGGGAATAAATGTTTTGGGAAAGTGAGAAGTTGACATTGGAAAACAAATGAAGACGTGCATGAATACGTTAGAAAAGAGGGAAAACTTTAGGAAATGTAACTTGTACACAAAACGCATGGATTACTTTGAAATAAATGTTATCATGGCTTGGAAATTGAAAATGAATGGTTGAAACGATCAAAATGCATTTACAACAAGAGGAACGTGCATGCAAAGAAAGAAATAGGAAGATAACGTGTAATGCATGGTGAGGAAATGAAGAAATGTGTCCATTTTGCGAATACAAAAATTAAATGAGAATTTTATTAAAATAAAAGGACAGGTTTTGCAGACCCAAAATGGGTAGAAAAATATGTAAGACGTGAATAGGGACACATCGAACTCAAATAGCTTCGTTTCAAAAATGAACTATGCAAACCTTTTTGAAATCACAGCGTGAACCGAGCACCGAAACTGACAAATGTATGTATTGCGCTGATCAACGCGGTGAGACAGACGCAACAGTATATAGTTTGCAGTGTCAGGATGCTCCGTTCAAAAACGCTTTACAGACCCCTTTTAACCTAAAAATGCGGATGGAAAACGAAAGTTAAAACGTCTGATTTTCGCAAAATGAATTTCGCCATTGGATTACTGACAATGAATAGAATATTTTTCATGTTTATCCTAACTAGATTCGTAGAGATTATAAAATCGTTTAAATTTGAACTGTTATGCGCATTTTTGGACTGAAAAATGCGCAATCGACAAACATTCAAATTTTCCGACGTAATTTTCACAGCTGCTACGCCTCACTGTATGTATTTCAAATTTTAAATTCCCGTTAGGAGAAACTATATAATATTTTTTAAAATATAAATTCGATTTAAAACGGAATTTAAATTGTTAAAAATAGCGGGTTGTTACACCCCTTTTTCGTTGTTTTGCACATAAAAACGTTTACATTTGATATATTTCAAGTATGAATATGTTTGGAGTCAAAATAGAATTCAAACCTAGTCAAATCATGGAATAACCAAATTTAAACCCATTTAGGTTACAATCAAATGTTTACATAAGGGTGAATTACAAAAAGTAGAAACAATAACAACACCCCTTACATTCTTAATCCAATATTAAGTTATAAATCCACAAACTCAAATAACAACAAATTGACAATTCATATGCAAACATAAAATAGAGGATTTGGGGATTTTCGTATTGATGTTATCGATTTCCAAATCCTCTTAGGCATAGCTATCAACATGTTAATTTATTAAAATAATAGAATATGCCTAAGAACACGATATTCCTCTCACAAATCTAAGGAAGAACAAATATGATTCATGTTGTAGATTCAAATCTGTGCTTAATCTTCTCAACAAACTTGCTCCAACCCTCCTAATATATATGTAAGAATCATTTTTAGAATCTTATTCATATATAAAACTAAATTCCAAAATTCATACTAAAACCTATATGAATGTCGATTAGAGAGAAGATAAGAATAAAGGTTAGCGGAATAGAAGAGAAATTCCTAACCTTTTCTGGAATTTAGCAATGGCAAAAGGATGACATGGTGGTAGAGAAAAGAGAGTGGTCAGGGTTTTTTTGTGTGATTTGAGGACCTATATATAGTTGCTCGTGTGAGCGTAGACCATTAGATTTTTCAGATGTAATCTTGGCAATATATTTATATATATCCCTTCAGAAAACCCTAACCAAACATAGATTCATTAGGCTTCTCAAACCCTAGGCGGTTGATACCCCTTTTAGGGGGCATTCGACCTCCTGGTCGTTGAAACGCCCAATGAATTTATGTGGTGCCGGTGTGTCTAATTAAATTACATGTTTCTTTATTTTCTAATCTCTTTCCGTACTTAGAATATTCCCTATTCCCATAATCTTATCCTTTGTTTGAATTTCATATACTCCCTTATTTATTTAAATATGTTTTGGACAATATATATATATATATATATATATTACTCATCTAATTATATAAATATATATTTTTGCGTTTTACTGTCCAATTTATTTGCTTGTAACTTCTTCATACATTGACCATTTTCAGCATATTATATATGAAAACGATTCAGAATTTCACCACGAATCCAAATAAAAGAATTTCGTAGCCAAATTTTTAAAGCTGCAAAATCTCATTTTCCAGCCTTATTATTAAATTGTTTATTTTATTTATTATTAATATTATCTATTCTTTTACGAGGTGTTGCATTCTCCCCCCTTAAAATAGGTTTCATCCAGAAATCTGTTTGAAGGGGCGAAAAACACAACTTGCTCGAAATATTCATGTTGTACGTCCATGTTATTTTTAATTTCATCCATAAGCATCTATGACTCGTAGTGATTATGAACTGCAGACCCACTAAAATGAGCACTATCCTAGCATGTAGGTGTAATAAGTGATGCAATATGTATGCAAACAACCTAATTATGCCTATATTTCTATATAAGTGCATTGTGCAATGGTGTTACATCCATTTTCTAACATCCAATATAGCAATCACAGTGCATCCCTATGCATTATTCTGAGGAAAAATTACACGAGAAAAGCTCTAGGTGAGTCTGTCTCATCTTGTGTAACGTCTCGCATTTTTATCGGTTTGTATTTGAATATTTAAATTGGTTTAAATATTGAATTCGTAATATAAGTGGATTTATATATTAATTAAAACGAAGTTAACGTATTTAAATATAATTAAATATCGGATTTGAATTTGGACAAGATTCTTTTGAGGCGTAGTTATAGTTTAACTTTTAGAATTTTACTGTAATTTTTAAATACTCAAATACGCAACTTTATATTTAGAGTATTTTACACCCTTAATCAACATTTGGTTTCACAATATAAGTAAACCTACCGATACTATTATATTTTTGAGACCGTGACACCTCGCTGGACACGACTGTGTTCTTATTTTTGTCTCTAGCGGCTCGAACATGAATATAATATTATGTAGTGTAGTACACAACATTTTTAAAACATATATAAACCATGAATCACTCATCTTTTTGTCTTGTACACTAATGAAATAACACGCCAACTACATCTAAGCCACCATACGCCACAGTATACATTCCCTTACCCAAACTCCATGACTAAGAAAACAAGACCTACTCTACTCCTCTTTCATTTAAAGCTATGGTACCCTTCAAATGCAATGCACATGGTACATGTTACTTCATAACTAAGTATTGCTCTCATTTGTCAACTAGTCCGTACGTTTTTCCCTTAGCTACTCCATAGCACCGTCATCCCTTCACATTAACTTTTTGTCAAACCATGCCTTAGCATAAAAGTTTAAATATAAAATATTTCTGTATGATGCATTCACTTAGCAAGGAAGAAATCAACGCAGGCTACCACGTTTTTCCTCAGACCTATGTCCTTTCCCGAAATTCTCATGTGGAAGTAACCAAGTAAAATGGTCCCCAAGAGAGCCTACCCTAAACTAGTTTAAAGACAACATAACACAGACCTACTGATTGGAACACTGAACACACATGCCTAACCAAGAAAGTATACAGTAACCTACTCTATATCCTATTCCTTCCCTAAGAAGGAACAACTTCTTATATATACATCGCAACACTTAGCTTCAAATGGGAGTACAAATCTAAATAAAAATAAAGAAATAAAAAGCGAGAAAATGGCCAATGAAAATTAGTTAAAAACCAAACGAGCTACTAAAAATGGCTTTCGGATATAACATGGAGCGGGGTGTTTCAAGGAGAGGAGAGTTTTGTGGAGTAAGGTGCAGTAGTGATTGCAAGGTCCGACCATGGTGAGGTATATCACATGGAACTATGGCATGATGTGAGATGCGTGGAGCTGCATTGCAACAGGGCAAAGGGAGTGGGCATACAAAGATGGAATGATACACAGCAAGTAGCATAGGGGAGAAGGAAATGCACCAAACATTCCGTTATTTTGGGAGGACTTGGCAATGGTGCATAGAAGGTATAAGTGAAGGAGAATGAAGTGTATGTGGCATGGGACTGCAGGCTTTCCTTTTTGTAGCATGCTGTTTTCGATGGTGCTGGAGGCGTATCAAGGTCGAGGGTGTAGTGTCAGGGTTGGAGACTATGACGGTGGCATCGAAATGGGGGAGTTTCGAGTGAGCCATGAAGGCATTCGTGAATCAGTAGAAGTAAGGGAAGCCGCTGGCGAACTCGTGAGCTAGATGATGTGGGGTCTGAGCGGAAGTAGTGGAGAAGTGGTTGCATGCTCGCGTTGAAAGTGGACGAT
This sequence comes from Allium sativum, assembly GCA_030737875.1. Lineage (NCBI taxonomy): Eukaryota > Viridiplantae > Streptophyta > Magnoliopsida > Asparagales > Amaryllidaceae > Allium > Allium sativum. The sequence continues at coordinate 46,201,485 of CM060913.1, forward strand.
GTCACAATGGGAATGAAGAGTACTGGGTTCATGAGAACATGACACGTTGAAAGGCCTAGAGTGTGATCATCATCTTGGAAGCGCAGGACGTGGCATGAAGTGGTGGTCCGAGTTTTATTTTACGAAAAGGAGGATGCATTCATATTGATTGGGAAGGCAACAACAATTAGGTTATGGGAAGCGAATACTGGGTGAGTATTTGGTGAATGCGAAAGTTAAGAGAGATGAAGGTGCTGTGAAGGTGGTACGGGTTAAATTCATAAGAGGGAGTTCACGTTTGGATGAGAAGAAATATACAAGCTTGCGGGTAGGTGTACTTACAAAGGAATAGGGTGGTCTGTCTCTAATTTTGTGGAACTTGGGAAGTGGTTACAAACTGATGAAGTGTGACATTTGTGGTGGGTGGAAGCCTACAAACTAAGTTTTGTATATTGAAGGAAGTGATTAAAAGGGGAGGGAGGTATAAAACGTAGTGCACTTCGACTAGGTGAAATTGATAGAAGCAGGACGTGATGGTTTTGGTGAGTACCCATGCGTGGATTCAGGAAGTCAAATGCATGGTGTAATTAAGTATGTGTTCTATTCATATGAAGAGACGTTGAGACTTGGCAAGGCAGCTGCGGGTCCAATATGATGGAGGTGAGGGGTATCCGGTGACTGCAATGCTGACGTGGGATTCACTGGTGCAAGGCGCACCCTTAGTTGTGCTTTGGTAAGATTTGGAAAGGATAGTAATCGCAAGTTTTACCACAGCTTCGACTTTGAGCGGTGGCAGTTGCCGGAGTTCGCGTCAATGTTGGAGGAGTTAGATGTTGGCGCGGGTTAAGGTAAGCATGCGAGTTGTTGGAAGGAGAATAATTTGGGTATAAACGAATTGAACGCGGTCGAACCCTTTGGAATCGTACAAGCGCGGGCTACGTACTGAAACAAATTTGGAGCAATTTGAAGCATGCTGGAATTTATGGAAGAATTGAACGCCTGGTTTAATCAACTGACGCAAATCGTTATTTAACGGTTAACACGCAAAGGTGAGTAAATTCACTAACTCTGATCTATTTTAAAATATTATAATTATATTTTAATACTGGTTGAATGCTGTGTGATGGTCTTTTAGGTAGACTACAATTAAATTGGTTGATATATATATATATATATATATATATATATATCATTGCATATGTACACATCATTGGTTGGATACTGATTCCATCGATTATAATATTCCCTAATATGAAATTAGTGTTGATTGTGTTGACTAACATCTATCGATGTGGGAAACCGGTTGGAGGAATCCAACCGGATTCCTAAATATTTATATATATTGTTTGTTTTATATATGCACTGTTTGAACCCCAGATGACGTTGAAACCCTATGTGGATATTGATGTTGAATGGAAATTCAACATTTAATTTGATTTAATCAATAAACGATATCGATTAAGAAAGTGGCAACAGTCAACCATAAACTCATCTTTTGTTAAGAAGTTGATTAGCCGTAAGGAAAATCAACGAAGTTAATTACAAAAATTATATTTTTATAATTAAAGCAAAATCCTAGATTATAATAGAAGTTCTATTATAAACATTTTAAAGTTAATTTTTATTAAGAAATTATAAGCGATTATTTTTAATCAGGTGAAGCTATAAATTGTCCTATGAGGATAACCGTTTCAAGACAAAAAGGATTAAGCAATATTTTTAGATTAATTTTATTAATCTAATGATAAGGAATAATTACGTCAGTTTACAAATTAACTGATTATTTGAAGTTGATTAAATCAACTGGTTTATTAGAAATTGATTATTTGATTAATTAATCTTCAATTAATCAAATAATAATGGTTTTAAAAATTAATTGTTTAAATAAATAGGATTCCTAAATTAGTAATTACTTTTTAATGAAGTATTAAATAATTATTGAACTAAGATAATTAGTTATTGTAAAATAAGCAACCAATCTATTTTAGGTTAATGATGAAGTAAACTGTTTACTTCAGCAATGATAAAGTAAATATTATTTAATTATTTTTAATTAAATAATTGTTTCTTAAATGGATTTCATTGAAATGGATATTGAGTTATAACAAGATGTTACTTGAATTAAGTATAACGATTCAAATAAAAGTAGAACGTTAGAAGACAATGAACGTCAATGGATCTTAGTAAAGAAATTATAGATAGAACTGTGGAATGAAGTTAATGCGAAGAGTTATTGTTTAATATAAATAGTCATAAAACAACAGAGATTTCGAAGTACGAATATGGTGTTATAAAACCATATTCCAAATAAAACAAGAAATACGGTTTGAGCGATACTATAATTAATAAGAAGTTCAAAGTTACGGACTTATATCTATTCTAAGCTAAGAACGTTGTCGATTAAGGTCTAAGAGGTAAATAAAATACCCCAACTTGAACGATTTCACTATTATCGAGGGATGGTGTTGCTTTGTAATGGAAAGAGATGTCGAGATTAGTTATAAAGTGGAATATAGCAGCGTATTGCAAGTATTTGAACTATCACGATAAAATAACGTTGTTGACGAGGCTTAAGTGTGACTGTGATGTCGAGATTAGTTATAAAGAGTAATATTACAACTGATTGCAAGTTTTTGAACTGTAACGATAAATTAACGTTATTGACCAAGCTTATGCGTGATTTTTATATATAACGCTATTAGGAATTGGAAATATAATTCGACGATGTCGAATGTATTAAAGTAAATTATTTTTAGGAATTATAATCTGATAGGATAGTTAATTTTTAGTTAAACCAATAGATTAGAATAAGGATATGTAATCAATATTTAGTTATAAACTTGATATTGGCAAGAAGTTAACTTAGAAACAGAGTTTATAAAGTGAAATGGTAATATAAAATTATGAAGAGATTTCGATAAACGAGATAAGGGTATTTATCACTTGAATAAAGAGTTACTTGATAAAGGTGTTCAGATCTCTATAATAGGTATGATATTCACATTTTAAAGTGAATAATGTTTTAAAAGTAAATGTTGTGCAGATTAAAATGTTTAAAATGAAATCAGAAATATTTTTCCAATGTAGATAGGGTAGATTATCCAAGTGTAGAAAATAAAGAAAATAACGGGAATGTTTCGAACATTAATAACGTATATTTTTTGGAACATGGGAGAATAAGAGTTTATAATAACTAGGAATGTTTTCCAAGAAGTGTGAAAAGGTTAAAACGGGATTTGAGAAATATCGGGTAAGATATGGGAATTCGAATAATAAAAAGAATGTTAAATAAAAAGTGCCCGTGGTTGTGTGATGGTTAGTTGTACATTTGAATGAATGTTGTTTTTACTTCGATAGTTGAATAACCGACTATCAAAGTGTTTTGACCATCATTGTCAATACGTAGAGACCGGTTGGATATATTATCTTAAAACCACTCCGTATAGGAATAGGCACTGTGAATTAGATTATGCTGAAGATAATTGAAGATGGAGTGAAATGCAAGGGTCGTTCTGTTCCAGAATGGTGTTTTCTGTTTGTCCAGTCCCGGGACAACTTGTATGGATGGTTGTCTGACAGAGTATACCTAACAAATGACATATGATTGGTCTCTTAAAGGTATTACGTCTGGTGGCGGAGGAATTCGTTCCTCTTAGCTTTTTAAACCCGTGATATTTTTGTAAATCAATTAGTGAATTGTCGGGTTTGACGATGCGGCATTCAAAGTGAATGGTGATCAAATGTTCTGAAGATAGACGTAGCCTCTAGCCTCACAACCAGGAAATGACAGAAATCGGGTAGGCAGCATGGCTAGTTGGGCCATACCCAAGCAGGGTGTATTATCAACGATCTAGAGAAAATTCATATTTGTTCTTCTTTTCGATTATGTATCTTTGTATTACGGTTGGATGGCAAACAACTGTGGATGACAATATATTTGATACACTCAAGCTAAATGAGTGGTTGGTCATGTGTGGGCTGGGTTGCAAGATGTTCTTGTTGAACCCTAGTGTATCCCCTCTGGAGTACACTGATCGAGAGGTGGTCCCATACCTTGTCATAGTTGGAATCCAATCTCCAATAAGCGCCCAGCGTTTTTTGATTTTATACTATGTATGTAGAGCGTGAGATGCAAGCGTTTATTTGATTAGACATTATTATAATATCAATGGATTTTGATACCAAAAATGTTTTGGTTATAGTAAGGTAAAAACCGTCCATGTTTACGAGTGGGTTGGTCTTACTATTACCCTTTCTTTCAAAAGGATTTTCAAAGTTAAACAATATGGTTGGAGTTTACTCACACCAGTCCTATGAATGACCCAGAGTTCATTTTGTTTGTTTTCCCTAAACTCTTGGGTGCCAAAATTTGCACGGGCAGTCAAGTGTTTCTGGCTTTTACAGATACACTTGGAAGAGCTCGAAGCAGGAGGTTTCACCACTAGTTATTTAGAGATTATTTCCGCTGTGATGTATAAGTGTTATACTCTAGTATGGTATGTATATACAATACATTTTTGTATTTCAAATTTATGTTATATATATTTTATTCGTTCCGCTGTGAGATTCGTGTTTACTCTGATATTCTTCTTATTCTTCTATTCTATTAGTTCTATCTTATCTTTCTCATCCTCTAACTTCTTTCTATTAATGATCTGAATTTTCTTGCACTTTGAGTTGAATGTGTAAGATATTAGTCAGCTCAAATTGGTACGGATTTTCTGGCCGTTACAGTTGGTATCAAAGCCAGGTTAAGTGATTACCTTGGCTCTGTGGCGTAACCAATAGAGATGGAGTTAGTAATACTCTAGATTGAGTTTGAGTGTACATATATGAGCACGTAGATGTAAATTAGTATAAAAACTGTTTTATATTGTGTTGATTGATCTGGTGGGTGGCTTGTAAATTCCAAATCAACGCGTTTAGCTGACGAGGTCGATAGGGATTTATAAACGCTTGGATATAGAAATTCGAAATAGTATTGTTTTAAAAAGCTGGGTAAATGAAATAATTTTACCCAAAATATACTCTAATATAAAAAGAAGTAAAATATATTGGAATCATTATTATATATATTGGATGTATTGGTTGTTATTATAATCAAACAAGATTATGGTTAAGATGGTTATGTAAATAACCCATCAGAACTCGTATAATGTAATTAATAAAATCAAATAGATTAAATTTGAATTTAAATCCAGAATTGAAATAAACCTTGGAAACTTGGGAAAGTTGTTGTAATTAAAATGTGGACTAAATATATGGAAATTTAAGATCCTTAGTGATTTGAAAATATTTTTCCAATATTGTAAATGGAATTTGAAGTAATTTCAAAATAGATGTGTTTTAAAATAAGTTTTGAAATAATATAGTATTGAACTCACTTCGATCACTGGAAAATAACCCTGATGATGAACCATGGCATCATAAGTGTAATTTTTGAGTTTCTAAGTGACGAATTACTACCAAAGATTTTGTTTTGGATTGTTTTGAGGAACAAGTTGTTCAAAAAAATTCAAATGTTTTGAATTGCTACTATGATATGTAAGATATATGATTTCAAACTGATTTGAAATAAAACCCCAGGAATTTGAATTCCGGAATTTAAATTTTACTTATGAAGTAAATAAATAAAAATTTAACTAAGTCAAATAAAATTGGTTTGGATTAGAGATAATCTGAAATGGAATTGAATTGATGAATTAAGAGTTGGAATTGAGTTTGGAATTAGAGTTTGAATGAAGTTATATGTGGATGATGTGGTTCGAGGATAATTTTAATGGAAATAGAGTGGAAATAAAATGGTATATGCTGATTGGACATCAAATGGAAGAGGTAGATAGGAATGCCAGACAAAAAGGTACATATTCGTATTTTATATTGGATATGAGATTTCTATGAGTATATTGGGCAAGCCACTTGGCTGTTTGATTTTCTTTTGAATTGGAAAATGCCTAAAGAAGTAAGTTGTAGTGGTACCAAATGAGCCGTACAGAGGAGATACTGATGAAATTCTCTGAAAATTTAAGCTGTTAGGAAATTTTCATAATTTTTGAAAGAAATTGTCAATAAGAAGGAATTAATATTTTAACTAAAAATTAATCGGTTCAGTTGAAACTGAAATTATGAAGAAAACCAAAAAGATTTTTAACCTCTTTATAATATGGATTGTAGCATTTTCCGTACATTAGTAATTTCGGGGACGAAATTCTTTTAAGGGGAAAAGAATGTAACGTCCCGCATTTTTATCAGTTTGTATTTGAATATATAAATCGGTTTAAATATTGAATTCGTAATATAAGTGGATTTATATATTAATTAAAACGAAGTTGAACGTATTTAAATATATTTAAATATCGAATTCGAATTTGGACAAGATTCTTTCGAGGCATAGTTATAGTTTAATTTTTAGAATATTAATGTAATTTTTAAATAAATAAATACACAACTTTTTATTTAGAGTATTTTGCACCCTTAATCAACATTTTGGGGTTTCACAATATAAGTAAACCTACCGATACTATTATATTTTTGAGACCGTGACACCTCGCTGGACAAGACTGTGTTCTTATTTCTATCACTAGCGGCTCGAACATGAATATAATATTATGTAGTGTAGTACAAAACATTTTTAAAACATATATAAACCATGAATCACTCATCTTTTTGTCTTGTACACTAAATTAAATAACACGCCAGCTACATCTAAGCCACCATACGCCACAGTATACATTCCCTTACTCAAACTCCATGACTAATAAAACAAGACCTGCTCTACTCTTCTTTCTTTTAAAGCTACGGTACCCTTCAAATGCAATGCACATGGTACATGTTACTTCATAACTAAGTATTGCCCTCATTTGTCAACTAGTCTGTATGTTTTTCACTTAGCTACTCCATAGCACTGTCGTCCCTTCACATCAAATTTTTGTCAAACCATGCCTTAGCATAGAAGTTTAAATATAAAATATTTCTCTATGACGCTTTCACTTAGCAAGGAAGAAATCGACGCAGGCTACCATGTTTTTCCTCAGACCAATGTCCTTTCCTGAAATCTTCATGTGGAAGTAACCAAGTAACACAGTCCCCAAGAGAGCCTACCCTAAACTTGTTTAAAGACAACACAACACAGACCTACTGATGGGAACACTGAACACACATGTCTAACCAAGCAAGTATACAGTAACCTACTATATATCTTATTCCTTCCCTGAGAAGGAACAACTTCTTATATATACATCGCAACACTTAGCTTCAAATGGGAATACGAATATAAATAAAAATAAAGAAATGAAACACAAGAAAATAGCCAATGAAAATCAATTAAAAACCAAACGAGCTACTGAAAATGGCTTTCGGATATAACATGGAGCGGGGTTTTTCAAGGAGAGGAGAGTTTTGTGGAGTAAGGCGCAGTAGAGATTGCAAGGTCCGGCCATGGTGAGGTATATCACTTGGAACTATGGCGTGATGTGAGATGCTTGGACCTGCATTGCAACAAGACAAGGGTAGAGGGCATAAAAAGATGGAATGATACACAGCAAGTAGTGCAGGGGAGAAGGAAATGCAACAAACATTCCGTGCTTTTGGGAGGACTTGGAGATGGTGCACAAAAGGTATAAGTAAAGGAGAATGAAGTTTATGCGGCATGGGACTGAGGCATTCCTTTTTGTAGCATGTGTTTGCAATGGTGCTGGAGGTGTATCAAGGTCGAGGGTGTAGTTTCGCGGTTGGAGACTATGACGGTGGCATCGAAATGGGGAGTTTCGAGTGAGCCAGGAAGGCGTTCGTGAATCGGTAGAAGTAAGGGAAGCCGCTGGCGAACTCGTGAGCTAGATGATGTGGGGTCTGAGCGAAAGTAGTGGAGAGGCGGTTGCATGCTCGAGTTGAAAGTGGACGATGTCATGATGGGAATGAAGAGTACTGGATTCATGAGATCATGACATGTTGAAAGGCCTGGTGTGTGATCATCATCTTGGAAGCACAGGACGTGGCACGAAGTGGTGTTCCGAGTTTTATTTCACGAAGAGGTGGATGTGTTCATATTGATTGGGAAGGCAACAATAGTTGGGTTATGGGGAGCGAATACTGGGTGAGTATTTGGTGAATGCGGAAGTTAAGAGAGATGAAGCTGTTGTGAAGGTGGTACAGGTTAAATTCATAAGAGGGAGTTCACGTTTGGATGAGAAGAATTATACAAGCTTGCGGGTAGGTGTACTTGCAAAGGAATAGGGTGGTCTGTCTCCAGTTTTGTGGAATTTGGGAAGTGGTTACGAACTGATGAAGTGTGACATTTGTGGTGGGTGCAAGCCTACAAACTAAGTTTTGTATGCTGAAGGAAGTGATTAAAGGGGGAGGGAGGTATAAAACGTAGTGCACCGAGACTAGGTGAAATTGATAGAAGAAGGATGTGATGGTTTTGGTGAGTACCCATGCGTGGATTCAGGAAGTCAAATGCACAGTGCAAGTAAGTATGTGTTATGTTCAAATGAAGAGACGTCGAGACTTGGCTGGGCAGCTGCGGGTCCTACATAATGGAGGTGAGGGGTATCCGGTGACTGCAATGCCGACATGGGATTCGTTGGTGAAAGGCGCACCCTTAGTTATGCTCTGGTAAGATTTGGGAAGGATAGTAATCGCAAGTTTTACCACAACTTCGAATTAGTGCGGTGGCGGTTGCCGTAGTTCGCGTCAACGCTGGAGGAGTTAGATGTTGGCACAGGTTAAGGTACGCAGGTGAGTTGTTGGAAGGAGAATAATTTGGGTATAAACAAATTGAACACGGTCGGACCCTTTGGAATCGTACAAGCGCGGGCTATGTACTGAAACAAATTTGGAGCAATTTGAAGCATGCTGGAATTTATAGCAGAATTGAACGCCTGGTTTAATCGATTGACGCAAATTGTTATTTAGCGGTTAACGCGCAAAGGTGAGTAAATTCACTGACTCTGATCTATTTTAAAATATTATAACTATATTTTAATATTGGTTGAATGCTGTGTGATGGTCGTTTAGGTAGATTAGAATTAAATTGGTTGAAATATATTTATCGTTGCATATGTACACATCATTGGTTGGATACTGATTCCATCGATTATAATATTCCCTAACATGAAATTAGTGTTAATTGTGTTAACTAACATCTATGGATACAGGAAACTAGTTGGAGGAATCCAACCGGATTCCTAAATATTTATATGTATTGTTTGTTTTATATATGCACTGTTTGAACCCCAAATGACATTGAAACCCTGTATGGATATTGATGTTGAATGGAAATTCAACATTTAATTTGATTTAATAAATAAACGATATCGATTAAGAAAGTGGCAACAGTCGACCACGGTCGGACCCTTTGGAATCATACAAGCGCGGGCTATGTACTGAAACAAATTTGGAGCAATTTGAAGCACGCTGGAATTTATGGCAGAATTGAACGCCTGGTCTAATCGAATGACGCAAATCGTTATTTAACGGTTAACGCTCAAAGGTGACTAAATTCACTGACTCTGATCTATTTTAAAATATTATAACTATATTTTAATATTGGTTGAATGCTATGTGATGGTCGTTTAGGTAGATTAGAATTAAATTGGTTGAAATATATTTATCGTTGCATATGTACACATCATTGGTTGGATACTGATTCCATAGATTATAATATTCCCTAATATGAAATAAGTGTTAATTATGTTGATTAATATCTATGGATACGGGAAACTAGTTGGAGGAATCCAACCGGATTCCTAAATATTTATATGTATTGTTTGTTTTATATATTCACTGTTTGAACCCCAAATGACATTGAAACCCTGTATGGATATTGATGTTGAATGAAAATTCAACATTTAATTTGATTTAATCAATAAAAGATAACGATTAAGAAAGTGGCAACAGTCGACCATAAACTCATCTTTTGTTAAGAAGTTGATTGGCTGTCAGGCAAAGCAACGAAGTTAATTATAAAAATTGTATTTTTATAATTAAAGCAAAATCCTAGATTATAATAGAAGTTCTATTATAAACATTTTATAGTTAATTTTTATTATGAAATTATAAGCGATTATTTTTAATCAGGTGAAGCTATAAATTGTCCTATGAGGATAATCGTTTTAAGACAAAAAGGATTAAGCAATATTTTAAGATCAATTTTATTAATCTAATTGTAAGGAGTAATTACGTCGGTTAACAAATTAACTGATAACTGGTTTGTTAGAAATTGATTATTTGATTAATTAATCTTCGATTAATCAAATAATAATGGTTTTAAAAATTAATTGTTTAAATAAATAGGATTCCTAAATTAGTAATTACTTTTTAATGAAGTATTAAATAATTATTGAACTAAGATAATTAGTTATTGTAAAATAAGCAACCAATCTATTTTAGGTTAATGATGAAGTAAACTGTTTACTTCTGCAATGATAAAGTAATTATTGTTTAATTATTTTTAGTTAAATAGTTGTTTCTTAAATGGATTTCATTTTAGAGGATATTGAGTTATATAACAAGATGTTACTTGAATTATGTATAATGATTCAAATAAAAGTAAAACGTCAGAAGACAAAGAACGTCAATGGATCTTGGTAAAGAAGTTACAAATAGAACTGTGGAATGAAGTTAAAGCAAAGAGTTATTGTTTAATATAAATAGTCATAAAACAACAGAGATTTCGAAGTATAAATATGGTGTTATCAAACCATATTCCAAATAAAATAAGAAATACGGTTTTTGGGATATTATAAGTAGCAAGGAGTTTAGAGTTACGGAATTACATCTATTTTAAGATAAGAACGTTGTCGATTAAGGTCTGGGAGGTAAATAAAATACCCCAACTTGAACGATTTCACTATTATCGAGGGATGGTGTTGGTTTGTAATGGAAAGAGATGTCGAGATTAGTTATAAAGTGGAATATAGCAGCGTATTGCAAGTATTTGAACTATCACGATAAAATAACGTTGTTGACCAGACTTAAGCGTGACTGTGATGTTGAGATTAGTTATAAAGTGGAATATTACAGCGTATTGCAAGTTTTTGAACTGTATCGATAAATTAACGTTATTGACCAAGCTTATGCGTGATTTTTATATATAACGCTATTAGGAATTGGAACTATAATTTGACGATATCGAATGTATTAAAGTAAATTATTTTTAGGAATTATAATCAGATAGGATAGTTAATTTTTAGTTAAACCAATAGATTAGAATAAGGATATGTAATCAATATTTAGTTATAAACTTGATATTGACAAGAAGTTGACTTAGAAATAGAGTTATAAAGTGAAATGGGAATATAAAATTACGAAGAGATTTCGGTAAATGAGATAAGGGTATTTAGCACTTGAATAAAGAGTTACTTGATAAACATGTTCAGATCTCTATAATAGGTATGATATTCACATTTTAAAGTGAATAATGCTTTAAAAGTAAATGTTGGGCAGATTAAAATGTTTATAATGAAATAGAAAATATTTTTCCAATGTAGATAGGGTAGATTATCCAAGTGTAGAAAATAAAGAAAAGAACGGAAATGTTTCAAACGTTAATAACGTATATTTTCTGGAACATGGGAGAATAATAGTTTACAATAACTAGGAATGTTTTCCAAGAAGTGTGAAAAGGCTAAAACGGGATTTGAGAAATATCGGTTAAGATATGGGAATTCGAATAATAAAAATGAATGTTAAATAAAACGTGCCCGTGGTTGTGTGATGGTTAGTTGTACATTTGAATGAATGTTGTTTATACTTCGATAGTTAAATTACCGACCATCGAAATGTTTTGACCATCGTTGTCAATATGAAGAGACAGGTTGGATATATTATCTGAAAACCACTCCGTATAGGCATAGGCACTGCGAGTTAGATTATGTTGAAGATAATTGAAGACGGAGTGAAATGCAAGGGTCGTTCTGTTCCAGAATGGTGTTTTCTGTTTGTCCAGTCCTAGGACAACTTGTATGGACGGGTGTCTAACAGAGTATATCTAAGAAATCACGTACGATTAATCTCTTAAAGGTATTACGTCTGGTGGCGGAGGAATTCGTTCGTCTTAGCTGTTTATACCTATGATATTTTTGGAAATAAACTAGTGAATTGTTGGGTTTGACGATGTGGCACTCAAATTGAATGGTGATCAAATGTTCTGAAGATAGACGTAGTCTCTAGCCTCACAACCGGGAAATGACAGAAATCGGGCGGGCAGCATGGCTCGTTGGGTCATACCCAAGCAGGGTGTATTGTCACCGATCTAGAGAAAATTCATATTTGTTCTTCTTTTCAATTTTGTATCTTCGTATTACGGTTGGATGGCCAACAACCGTGGGTGACCATATATTTGATACACTCAAGGTAAATGAGTGGTCAATCATGTGTGGGCTGGGTTGCAAGATGTTCTTGTTGAACCCCCAGTGTATCCCAGTGTATCCTCTCTAGAGTACACTGATCGGGAGGTGGTCCCATACCTTGTCATAGTTGGAATCCAATCTCCAATAAGCACCCTGCGGTTTTTGATTTTATACTATGTACGTAGAGCGTGAGATGCAAGCATTCTACTATTTGGTTATTTATTTGGTTGGACATTATTATAATATCAATGGATTTTGATATCAAAAATGTTTTGGTTATAGTAAGGTAAAAACCGTCCATTTTAAAGTGTGGGTTGGTCTTACTATTACCCTTTCTTTCAAAAGGATTTTCAAAGTTAAATAATATGGTTGGAGTTTACTCACACCAGTCCTATGACTGACCTATAGTTTATTTTGTTTATTTTCCCTAAACTCTTGGGTGCACAAATTTGTACGGACAGTCAAGTGTTTCAGGCTTTTACAGATACACTTGGAAGAGCTCGAAGCAGGAGGTTTCACCACTAGTTATTTAGAGAATATTTCTACTGTGATGTATAAGTGTTATACTCTGCTATGGTATGTTGAATGGTGCTTCAAAGTTGTCCCACATCGGGAAATACTGAACTAAGATCCTGGATATAAACTAAGATATTCCCGATCACATAGCCAATTGGTTTTGTGATAATAAGGGGATAAATAAAAAATAATAATTCTAGCATGGTATCAGAGCTCAAGGTGATGAGAAAGTGCATCACAAAATCGAAGAGAAAGTGCTTCGATCTCAACAACTTTGAAGCAAGGGGGTGTGTTGAATGGTGCTTCAAAGTTGTCCCACATCGGGAAATACTGAACTAAGATCCTGGATATAAACTAAGATATTCCCGATCACATAGCCAATTGGTTTTGTGATAATAAGGGGATTAATAAAAAAACTAACATGGTATGTATATACAATACAATTTTGCGTTTCAAATTCATGTTATATATATTTTATTCATTCCGTTGTGAGATTCGTGTTTACTCTGATGTTCTTCTTATTCTTCTATTCTATTAGTTCTATCTTATCTTTCTCATCCTCTAACTTATTTCTATTAATGATCTGAATTTTCATGCACTTCTAGTTGAATGTGTAAGATATTAGTCAGCTCAAATTGGTACGGATTTTCTGGCCGTTACATCTTGTCCTCGGTTTCCCATGTGCTTTCTGCAGGATCATTTCCTCATTGTACTCGGATGAGGCGAACTATTTTGTTGCAGAGTATCTTGATTCTGTGCTCTAGAATCATTGCAGTCTCACGGGGCACCCTGGACTCTAACTCAAGTATTTCTATGTGCCCAATTTCGTAAAGCTCGAGTCTGATGATAGAATCATGAAGGCATTTCCTTAGATGAGATATATGACAAACATTATGGATTCCCGATTGACGTTGTTGGAGATCCAAAGCCAAAGATCCTTTCTTCTCGATAACACGAAAAAGTCCCAACAAATCTGGGAGCCAACTTCCCAGTCCTCCCAAATTGAACAGTCTTCTTGAGAGGGGATACTTTTATGAATACCAAGTCTCCAACATTAAACTTAACTTCCCTCCTTCGTTTATCGAAATACAATTTATAATGGCCCTGGGCTGCCTTTTGTCCTCTACCTAATCAAGGATATCTTTTCCGTGGAATCATGTACGAAGTCTGGTCCAAGTAGAACCTTGTCACTAGTTTCCCACCAACAAGTTAGCGATTTTGCATGGCCTCCTGTAAAGCGCTTCAAAAGGAGTCATACCAATCGTCATTTGAAAACTATTGTTATAAGTGAACTCTACAAGTGGTAGGTGTTGCTCCCAAACTTCTCCAAAGTCAGTGATACAAGCTCTGAGCAAGTCTTCCAAGATCCGGTTTACTCTTTCTGTTTGGCTGTCCGTCGGTGGATGGTAGGATGTGCTTAGGTTAAGGATCGTTCCTAATGCTGCTTGTAGGCTCCTCTAAAATTCGCTTGTGAACAAGGGGTCTTTATCACTCACAATTCTCGATGGAATACCATGTTGTACGACTATTTCTTTGACATATAGTTGGGCAAACGAGGCTGCAGTCCTTGTCTTCTTGACTGGTATAAAATGGGCGCTTTTGGTTCACGATCTACCACAACTCAAATAGCCTCATTAACATTTTGGGTTCTAGGAAGTCCATCTACAAAGTCCATGGAAATGTATTCCCATTTCCACATGAGGATTTCTAAAGGTAGTAATAATCCTTCGGGCATCCCTTGCTCCTCTTTCACTTTTTGGCATGTCAAACATTTAGCCACGAACTCGGCTATTTCTCACTTCATTCGTTCCCAACGGTGATTCTTCTTCATATCTTTGTACATTTTATCCCTACCGAGGTGTATGGTCATTTTTGACCTATGGCACTCCTCTAGAATTTCTTTCTTCAACCCTTGATCCTTAGGGACGTAAAGTCAACCATCCCAATGTAAACTTTCATCATCACCAATTGAGTATCTAGTCGAATAAGGAAAGGTCTCCTTCTTTCCCAATTTTTTTTCTTAGGCTCTTTTATTCTTCGTCAAGGTCTTGTGTACTTCGGATCCCCTCTTTTATAGTAGGTCTAATTATCATTAGCTCCAAGAAGACCATTAGAAGTGGTTGGTGAGGGTGGCAAATTAAAATTAGAGAGAAACCATAGTTGTTTCCATTCTGAGATCGCGTTTAAGGTTGCATGCTTCCTACTTAAAGCATCCACCACAACATTCCCTTTTCCCGGGGTATACTGAATCACGAAATCAAATGAGGCAATATTTTCCATCCACCGTTGTTTTCTCAAGTTTAGATCACGTTGTGTAAATAAATACTTAGGGAATTTATGGTTAGTAAAGAGTTCAAATTTCTCACCTAAAAGATAATGTCTCCATATTTTAAGGGAGAATACTACTGCGTCTAACTCATGGTCAGGAACTGGGTACCTCTTTTCTGGATCCTTGGGTTGTCTAATAGTGTAAGCAACTAATATCCCTTCTTGCATAAGGACCGCTTCTAAACCAGTCCCACACACATCAGTGTAAATTGTAAACAACTTCAAACCATCGGGTATAATTAGGACTGGCGCGCTAGTTAATATTTCTTTTAATTTCTTAAAGGCTATATCACATTTATTACTCCAACAAAACACCAAATTCTTCTTCTTTTGTTGGGATAAAAGAGTAGCAATCTTTGCATAGTATTTAATGAATTTCCGATAATATTTGGGAAATCCAAGGAAGCTTCTTACTTCCGTAGCATTCCAAGGCATCCTCCATCCCTTGATTGCCTCGATCTTTGCGGGGTCTATGTCCAAGCCTTCGGTCGGCACAATGTGTCATGAAAATCTAACTTCTTCCCTCCAGAAATGGCACTTCGAAAATTTTGCTTTCAATTGGTTCTTTCTTAATATCCTTAAAACTTTTCTTAAGTGGTTTTCCTTCTCTTTATGATCTTTTGAAAATATAAGGATATCATCAACGAAGACTACCATAATCTTATTTAAAATGCTCCTAAACACTCTACTCATGAGGTCAACAAAGAAGGCGGGTGCATTCGTTAGTCCGATGGGAGTAACTTCCCATTAGAACAATCCATCTAACATTCTAAACGTTGTCTTCCGCAATTCGTAACTGGTGAAGTCCAATAGCAAGGTCTAATTGAGAAAATACTCGGGCTCCTCCTAAGTGGTCAAAAAGGCCATCGATTCTAGGTAAAGGGTACCTATTTTTCTTGGTCAGTGTAACGATCTAAAATTTTTAACCAATTTAAAATTGGAATTTTTATTACTTAATTCGAATTTAAATTTGAATTTGACATACATATATATGGTTTAGAATATTTAATAATTTTGATAAGTTATATGATAGATTTTACTTGAATTATCAATGAGAATGATTATTAATAAGTTTGGATTTATTGATACTATTTGTCAATTGATTGGATTTGTCAAATCATAACATGAATTATAGCATTAGAACTATGTGTTGTCCTTAGTTTTCATAGCATTTTAAAGGAAATGCTACCAAAAGATCACTTTCCCTCCTTAAGACAAGTGTAAGGACACTTGTATTTTTGCATGCCTCCTTTCATGCATGTTTTACACTTGCCCCCTTATGTGTCATTACCTCCTTAACCCTCCATTCCTATATAAGGAGGCCTTTCCTCCATTTTTTAACCATTCCACTCCATTTTCTTCTTTTCATCTTCTTCTTAAAGCTTATGGTCATGGTTTCCATGGCATAAGTCTTCTTCTTTTCCACCACCACCCTGCTGAAGTTCGTCATCCTCCTCCTCCTCCTCTTATAGTATATAGAGAGAGAGATTAGTATATGTTATATAATATATATTTGGTGAAGTAGGAGGTGTACTGAAATACTGTCTGATGGTTCGCTCAACTAGGCTCGCCTACCGTGAAGATTTGAAAAGCTGTTAGGTGAGAACTCTTTAACCATAATTTATATATTTAATTAGTGGTTAGACTAACTTAAATATAGTGATGAATTATTAGTGGTTAATGATGATTGATGTTTGTTGTGATGGATGATGGATGCATAGTTTAGACCACAAACACTATTAAGCGTCAGTGTTATAACGCTTGTGCACAGTTATGATTTATTTAATTATGTTGATGATGGTTGCTATGGATGTTTAAATGGTTGTTTATGTGGTTTTGCACACACTATGACACAACACTTACGGTATCACATTGTGTAACACCCCGTATTTTGGGTGAACGTCAAAGTAACAAATTAAAGTATACTTAATTTTTAAGATAAGAATTAAGGGAAACGGGTTACACCATTGCGTTCGTCTCGGAATTCTTCTTGAGATAGAATCCGTGTTTGCATAAATCGGACTCCGTATGAAGAATTTATGACCTTCAGAAGTTTCAGAGATTTAAATAAAACAGCTCACGTTGGAAATTCGAAATTCAAATCACACACCCGGACTGGGTGGGAAATTTCCCGCCCATGACCCAGGTCGACCAGGGGGTCGACCTGGGGGTTGACCTCCCCCCTATTTCCAGATCCAAGGACAGATTCATTTTTCTGCATTTGGACGCCCGTTCTGACTAGATTCGTTGATCCTTATGCTTTATAAACACCCCTAAGGCTAAAGTTTTCTCTGCACAACTTCATTTTGCCTATACTCTACCCTAATTCATGTCAAAATAAATCTAAGACGGGGTAATGCTGCTCAAATCCTTCGTAGAAATCAAGTTCAGAATTCTAGTAGAGATTCAAAGGCTAATTCAACGACTTCAACAACTATTTCTAAGAATCAAATAAAATATAAATTAGAAGAACAATTAGTCTACTCCAAGGGAAAGCTATTCAATTTCAGAATACAGATCCCAGAATTCAAGACCGTTCTGTAATTTGTAAGTTCACGTTACTTTCAGAAATAAAAGTTAATTATGATTCTGGCATTGTAATAAATCTAGATCTGAAATTATGCCTATTTTTATCTATCTTTCTATATCCTTTGGATCTATCTCATTGATGATATTATGCCCATTCTTTGTCTCTTCTTTCCTTCTTCCTTTTTTGTTTTATAGCCAGGCTACGGCGAGCCTGAGCCAGATCTCATAAGAGATGAGCGTACGTTGGAAATAAAATTGGACATAATATATGATTTGGACATGATTAGCGCCAAAAATTGGGGAAAATATTAAATTGTGTAAAATTGGGCATAATTGAGTTGTAACTGATTTGAGGACATAACACATGTTGTATTCAAAACATAAAGTGTATCGAATATATGACTTGGGATTTGAGGCATAAAGTATTGGACATATGACTTGAGATTTGAGGCATAAAGTATTGGACATATGACTTGAGATTTGAGACAAAGTATTGGACATATGACTTGGGATTTGGGGCGTAAATTGAACTGTGAATATAAGGCATAGTACACGTTGTGGTTTAAGATCTAAAATTGAGGCATATATATATATATATATATATATATGATAGTTTATGATTAGGGTGTATAGTGATGTATGGCTTAGGCATGAAAACAAGATTTGCCTTTGTTTTGTAGGTCAGTTACTTTTTAGATTTGAACATCTAAATCTAATTGTGACATGTAATAAAATGGATATAAGAATATGCCTGATGTAAGCTATCCCTTCATTGAAATCTGTGCTTGAGCACATATATCTTTGGGAATCATTTTTGACTATGAAACTGGTCCAATCATATCTATCCTTGTTGTATATCGGAATTGTAATCCCTTTTAAGTTCATGATATAATTCTTATCATAACTATATGCCTGCGATGTATTCCTTGCAATACTTGTCTTTTCAGTACGTCAACTTTATTGGACCAGTAGTTCTTATCATCATATGACTATGCCTATCCTTACGATGTTCCATATTTCTTCTCCCCTTATATTATGAATCTTGAGTTGAATCTCGGAATACGTACGTTATGAGTGCGGGGGAAATTGGGTATAACATGAAATTGACATTATTTGGCATAATTTGGAACATGTAATATGGCATAACTGTTATGATGCAATTGGGGTAAATTGATATGAATTATGGAATATGTAATTTGACATATTGAACCTAGAATTAGTATGAACGACAAAGTATGAAGTTGGCATATAAATCAAGTTTTGGGCAAAATTGTTATTGTTGCATATTTGGGGTAACTTGAGCATTAAATCTAGATTGGGTGTAAAATGTAACATGACTATTTTTGGTGAATTTGGTAATTAGCATGTAAAATCTAAATTTGGGTATATAAGGTAAATGTGTAGATTAAAGATGAACATGCCTAACCCGAGGTTAGATTGAGAGGTGGTGTAAAACTGCTCGGAACCGCCCGACACATCCGGTAACCACAACAACACCTATCGAATGTGAGAGGTTAGTGCATCATGCCCAAGAAAAACCCGAGGTTATACTGAGTTGTGGTGTAAAACTGCCCGGAACCGCCTGGTACATCCAGTAACCACAACAACACGTATCTAATGTGAGAGGTTGGTGCATTAACTAATCGATTAATGCTAATGAAAAAGATGAACGATTAGGGTTAAGTTAATAGGAAACAC
Organism: Allium sativum; assembly: GCA_030737875.1. NCBI lineage: Eukaryota > Viridiplantae > Streptophyta > Magnoliopsida > Asparagales > Amaryllidaceae > Allium > Allium sativum. The sequence goes on from CM060913.1 coordinate 46,220,885, forward strand.
TAAACCAGTATAGCATGATGAATGGTAGGGTTAAGTAATATGAAACACTTAACCAATATAACTTGATTTGTGGAAGGGTTAAGTTGACACAAGAAGGCAACACTTAACCAAAGTAACATGACATGATGAGTAGGTGGGTTAAGTTAACTTGAATTTATTGATGACACTTAACCTATACAACATGACGAACACATGGGGTTAAGTCAACAAGAAACACTTAACCAATCTAACATGATAAGTGAGGAGGGTTAAGTTAATAAGAAACACTTAACCAACATGACATGATGAATGGATGGGTTAAGTTAACATGAATGGACAACACTTAACCAATATGACATAATGTGCGGGAGGGTTAAGTACATATCGGGTTGGTGGGTAATATTAGTAAATATAGGCCCACAAACTTAACCGTTAAATAAACATGCTTGAATCAATGGGAAGGTTAAGTACAACTCTTGTAGGTGTGTAATATTAGCACATATAGGCCCGCAAACTGAACCGTTAAGAAAACATGCTAGAATCGGTGGGAGGGTTAAGTACATCTCGTGTAGGTAGGTAATATTTGTATATATAGGCCCACAAACTTAACAAGCATGAAATCCTAGTAGCGGGGACCCATTTCAGCAGTAAACCACATAGATGTATCATGGTACCCTGAAACTAGGCAGGGTAGGGCATGATTACTGAGCTGATTATAAGTGGTCAAAGTAGTGGCGGGGGTACGTCAGTGTAGGTTCCGATGGTTTACGGGCGTGCACATACTCCGGAGTGGGAAAAAGCAGGCACTGAGTACTAGTAGTTTTACACTGTGCATCTTGAATTGTGTCGGGTTGCTATCATAAGGATTGATACACCTTATGGTGGGACCAGCATAGGGTATCTACATGCAAGAGAGGGCCGATTGACACAGACACATGGAACATGAATATAAGTAAGGGAGTCGATCGATAGGGTAGTAAGGGTACATCTAACACATTCATGGCAATTAAGCAGATTGATGTGGAATCCTCATAATAGATGTACACCTGAAGGCTATCACAATTGCGGGGGTTGGGATCACATTATTATTTTATACAGATTACTAGTTGGGATACTAGTAAGGTGGTGCAGAGATAGATATAGAAATCAGAATAACAAAGTAGTAGTGAAGTAGAGAAAGAGTAGAAGCGCATTCAGTTTATCTTGCCTCATCATACCTTATGCTTATCCTATGTTATCTTGTTATCCCTGTTATCACAATATTGTCTTATATTCAGTTTATTCATGTCATGATGCTTTTGCTTGTTTATATGCTGAAAGTCACTTAACTTGCCAGACTCATGTCTGACCAAGTTTTGTTTCGCCTCCTTTCTTCCGTTTCTCGCCCCCTCCCCCCCCCCCCCCCCACACAGAGGTTCACAGGGAGGAAATGTTATCATTTAGCTCAGTTTTCTTTCCAAGCTTGAAGATAGTCAATGTATTGGTTTGGACTCTCTCTTCCACTGCTATGGCTAGTTCATGCTTTATTGGGGAATATCATTGTTGTTTTTATGCTTCTTTTATACTTGGAAGTTTTTAAATCAAGACATAATTTCTATGTATTACTTTTAAGTATGATTGAGACAACTGTTGTAAAAGCTTGACTGAACCATATTATTTATAAAATGACTTTATTTTCCGCTGCTTTATTTGTCTGTCTTGTAATTTGTCTGCATCTTTTACCTAAAATGCTCCACCAAAGTTAAGGCATTCCCTTTGTGAGTGACCTTAACTGAGGTGGGGTGTTACACTTGGTATCAGAGCTGAAGGTTACCGGATCAGATAAAAGATTTGAAAAATTATTTTCAAAACGGTTTTAAAAGAAGCATTTCCAAAAAAAAAGTTTTGTTTTGAGGGCATATTCCCCAAAGCCATATGCATTATCTTTTGATCAGCTATTTGAATCCTTGTTTTCTTTCTTTACTGAGTCTCCAGGGCTCCTGCCTTTCTGGGAGGTAACCTCATCGCGGCGTGGTTCCATAGGCTTGATGAGACTACGACACCTGTCAAAGGGCGAAGAAGTGCCAAACTTCCATCTATAGCCATTGTAGTTTCACCTGCGGCTAATTTTCTTTCGAGCTTTGTTGGATTTTCCGTACGATGGAGGCAGCTTTTGAGAGACTTGTCAACGTGTTACAAAAGGAAAAGATGTAAGTGGAAGAATCACAGGAAAAAAAGGAGGAAGTATGTTTATTATGGTATAACAGGTCATATGATTAAGGATAAGGGTACGAACAAAGAACAGGATTTTCAGGAGGGCAAGTGCATACTCCCACCGCCAGCGTACCTGAGAGAGAGGTAGTAAGGTTTCTGTTGAAAGAGTTTAATTTTTCCTTTTTGATCATCATGTTAGTACTCTTTTGATTTTAGCGCTTCACATTTGTTATATCTGCTTCCATAGTTGAGTCTCTGCACCCTAGAGCTTGTATAGTAGAAGATCCCATTATTGTCTCAAATCCAATTTGTGGGTCGGCTCATTTATCTTTGGTTTGTAAGGATTTGAGATACTTATGTTTTTGGTTTCATGGGCTATGGGTTGACTCTAGGCATGGATTGGTTAGTTAGTAATTGTGAAAGGAGGGTAGTTAGACTTTCGACTTACCTCAGGAATACCCTCGAAATTTCGTGCGATCCTAAGGGACCAATTTGTCTTAGCTACCTAGAACCACTTTTCAACGATTTTCGATCCGTTGGAGTAGTCCATGAGTACGCAGATGTTTTTTTATTAAGGTTAGGGGTTTTCCCCCTAAAACTCGAGATAGACTTCCGCATATATCTAGTTGACAATGCAAAGCCAGTTATGTGATCAACGATAGTTTTGGAGCAAGATTGGCGAGGATAGCCAGAGTCGGTTAAGTGCTCAACTGTTTGGTTGTTTTGCTAGTATCATATCACATAGATCGTCCAAATTCGGAGGAGGTATTCCTTGGGTGCTTTTCTGATATTGGTTTAGGCCTTTGGGACTTGTACTTGAGGGATGTCAAGTTCGACTAGGAAGGTTTGCGTGGGAGATATCGACCCTTAGATTTGTGACATGATGGATAAGCTAAGTAGAGGAGAGACCTATAATCATCTTAGTATGTAAATTTGATATCAGGGTTAACGTCTGTTTATCTTGGAAAGATAGTTCGACTACATTGGATACCCTCTAGCATAGTAAGTGATCAAGGTCCTATCTTTACTAGTGGGTTTTGGAAATGGAGGTCAAGAAGCTTCACAATCATGAAGTTAAATTAGTTAAGGTACAGTGGAGCGAAGCTCAAGAAGATGCGACTTAGAAGACTGAAGACTAGATACGCGCATCATACCCTTTTTGAGGGTATATCCTTGATTCCTCTTTTTTTGTAAAGTTTATTTGCATGCTAGTCTTTATCTTTTAAGTATACCCTCTCGGTCCTATTCCTGATCCTTAGATAGAAGCCAATGGATGTAAACATGTGTTTGAGACATGTTATGTTTGGTGGATGCAAGTGGTTGCAAGTGTTTGCTAGTGGTTGCTCGTCGATGCATATACACACATTAGGCACTAGATCGGTTCAGTCACTTTCATATTGCATATGCATGAGTTAATTTTTATATATATGGATTGAAAGTTGATGTGTTATTATATGGATGTTGCATTCGTATGAATGACTGTGCACTCATGTAGAAGTTATAAAGTACGATTAGGAATAATTGCATACATGATGGACTCATGGCACTAACATAATCTGCATTAAGGAGGTTAACTGAATCAGTAGACCGCCTGATTTTGCATTAGATAAGGACATGTACACACACTATGCATATGATCATGAAAGCATTAGAAATCTTTTTTTTAAGGACAATGGACGCCTGTGATTGAATGGTTGAGTAGATGGACAATGGATGGTAGGATATATGTTCTTCCTAACTTGAAGATTTCGGGGACGAAATCCTTTAAGGAGGGGAGAATGTAACACCCCGTATTTTCGGTGAACGTCAAAGTAACAAATTAAAGTATGCTTAATTTTTAAGAGAAGAATTAAGGGAAACGGGTTACGCCATTGCGTTCGTCTCGAAATTCTTCTGGAGATAGAGTCCGAGTTTGCGTAAATCGAACTCCGTATGAAGAAGTTATGACCTTCAGAAGTTTCTGAGATTTAAATAAAATAGCTCAGGTTGAAAATTCGAAATTCGGGAAATTTCCCGCCCAGGACCTAGGTCGACCAAGGGGTCGATCTGGGTCACACAGGTCGATCATCGGGTCGACCTCCCCCCTATTTCTAAATCGGAGGACAGATTCATTTTTCTGCATTTGGACGCCCGTTCTGACCAGATTCGTTGATCCCTATGCTATATAAACACCCCTAAGGCTATAGTTTTCTCTACACAACTTCATTTTTCCTATACTCTACCCTAATTCATATCAAAATAAATCTAAGACGGGGTTATGCTGCTCAAGTCCTTCGTAGAAATCAAGTTTAGAATTCTAGTAGAGATTCAAAGGCTAATTCAACGACTTCAAAAACTATTTCTAAGAATCAAATCAAATTGAAGAACAATTAGTCTACTTCAAGGGAGAGCTATTTAGTTTCACAATATAGATCCCAGAATTAAAGACCATTCTGTAATTTGTAAGTTCATGTTACTTTCAGAAATAAAAGTTAATTGTGATTCAGACATTGTAATAAATCTGGATCTGAGATTATGCTTATTTCTATCTGTCTTTCTATATCCTTTGAATCTATCTCATTGATAATATTATGTCCATTCTTTGTCTCTTCTATCCTTCTTACCTTTTTGTTTTATAGCCAGGCTACTACGAGCCTGAGCCAGATCTCATAAGGGATGAACGTACGTTGGAAATAAAATTGGGCATAATATATGATTTGGACATGACTAGCGCCAAAAATTGGGAAAGTATTCAATTGTGTAAAATTGGGCATAATTGAGTTGTAACTGATTTGAGGACATAACACATGTTGTATTCAAAGCATAAAGGGTATCGAACATATGACTTGGGATTTGAGGCATAAAGTATTGGACATATGACTTGGGATTTGAGGCATAAAGTATTGGACATATGACTTGAGATTTGAGACATAAAGTATTGGACATATGACTTGGGATTTAGGGCGTAAATTGAACTGTAAATATAAGGCATAGTACATGTTGTGTTTTAAGATCTAAAATTGAGGCATATATATATATATATATATATATATGATAGTTTATGATTAGGGTGTATAGTGATGTATGACTTAGGCATGAAAACAAGATTTTCCTTTGTTTTGTAAGTCAGTTACTTTTTAGATTTGAACACCTAAATTTAATTGTGACATGTAATAAAATGGATATGAGAATATACCTGATGTAACCTATCCCTTCATTGAAATCTGTGCTTGAGTACATATATCTTTGGGAATCATTTTTGACTATGAAACTGGTCCAATCTTTTTTTTTTTGGTAAATTTTAGGTCATCAAACCTAATAATGTTTTATTTTTTTTATTTTTTTTTTATTTTTTTTTAAGATATATCGGTTTTTATAGTGGACCGTCCACTGTAGCCTGAAAAAGCTAACAATACAGAAGCTAGACTAACAAGTCTAGACACCAACACAACTCCACGCAGGGAGCGAAATCACCTCTACACAGGGAGCCATACCAAACAGACAGAGCCTGTTACAAGATCAAGTAACCGAAAAGTTACACAAACCAACTGCAAATCTAAACCTTACAAAAGCAGCAGCTCAACCAGCTACAAGAGAATTATCAAAACAGTGAGCACCAAGAGCCGAACAAAGCACGGCACCAAAGCTTGCCTCTTCACAAACCAACAAAGCACAGCAGTAACAGAGACCGCAAGCCACTCCAAGCCACTGACAACAAGCTGAAAGGAGCACAGCAACAGAAGCAATCTGCCGATTCCAAAATATCTACCAAATAGACAACCAACAAACCACCAACTTCCAAATCACTGGACTGAACACAAAAATGAAAACCCATCACAGCAACAAGACCCACCGCTGATAACCCAAAGTTGTTGAAGCCAAAACAAACACCCAGCAGCCCACATAACAAGGGCGCCGACCAAAGAAAAATGTTGAATTTCGGCTTACCAGTCAGGGAAGAAGAGGCGCGAGAAGGCTCGAAGAGGAAGGCTTTTCTGAAATGGCCCCAGCACCAGACAAAGGCACGAATCATCCTCCTCCAAAACAATCGGCCCATACCCAAACTTGTAGAGACCCACCCGCTACCTACACAGGAGATCCAGCAGAACACGGATCTCGATAAAGCACTGAACAGGCGAGAACAGTGGGTTTGCCAACAAGGGGACAGAGCAACCACGCTGGGGGAGAGGAGAGCCGAAGCAGGAAGAGAAATTTGTTGGAAGGGTAGAGGAACGTTGAAAGAACGAGAATCGGAGAAGGAAGGGTTAGATCTGAAAAAATAAAAATTAGGGTTTGGGTAAATCGCACGCAAGCGAAAGCAAAGGAGGCAGAGAGAAGGTGAAGGTAAAAGAGAAGCGGTTTTGAGGAGAGAGAGACACGAAAAGGAAGAAAGATTAGAGGAGAAGAAGAAGTCGCCAAACTTTGTCGCCATTAACGCGATTTTCCAAACCGAACCCCACACCTAGGCTCTGTAACGTTGATACCGGAATGGTAATCCCTTTTAAGTTCATGATATAATTCTTATCATATCTATATGCCTGCGATGTATTCCTTGCAAAACTTGTCTTTTTAGTACATCAAGTTTATCGGACCAGTAGTTCTTATCATTATATGACTATGCCTATCCTTATGATGCTCCATCTTGCTTCTCTCCTTATATTATGAATCTTGAGTTGAATCTCGAAATACGTACGTTACGAGTGCGGGGGAAATTGGGTATAATATGAAATTGACATTATTTGGCATAATTTGGAACATGTAATATGGCATAACTGTTAATATGTAATTTGGGGGTAATTTGACATGAATTATGGAATATGTAATTTGACATACTGAACCTAGAATTGGCATGAACGACAAAGAATGAAATTGGCATATAAATCAAGTTTTGGGCAAAATTGTTATTGTTGCGAATTTGGGGTAACTTGAGCATTAAATCTAGATTGGGTGTAAAATGTAACATGACTGGTTCTGGTGAATTTGGAAATTAGCATGTAAAATCTAGATTTGGGTATATAGGGTAAATGTGTAGATTAAAGATGAGCATGCCTAATCCGAGGTTAGATTGAGTTGTGGTGTAAAACTGCCCGGAACCGCCTGGCACATCCAGTAACCACAACAACACCTATCTAATGTGAGAGGTTAGTGCATCATGCCTAAGAAAAACCCGAGGTTAGATTGAGTTGTGGTGTGAAATTGCCCGGAACCGCCCGGCACATCCAGTAACCGCAACAACACATATCTAATGTGAGAGGTTGGTGCATCAATAAATCGATTAATGCTAATGAACAAGATGAACAACTAGAGTTAAGATAATAGGAAACACTAAACCAGTATAGCATGATGAATGGTAGGGTTAAGTAATAAGAAACACTTAACCAATATAACTTGATTTGTGGTAAGGTTAAGTTAAAACTAAAGGGCAACACTTAACCAATATAACTTGATTTGTGGTAAGGTTAAGTTAAAACAAGAGGGCAACACTTAACCTATATAACTTGATTTGTGGAAGGGTTAAGTTGACACAAGAAGGCAACACTTAACCAAAGTAACATGACATGATGAGTAGGTGGGTTAAGTTAACTTGAATTTATTGATGACACTTACTCTATACAACATGACAAACACGTGGGATTAAGTCAACAAGAAACACTTAACCAATCTAACATGATAAGTGAGGAGGGTTAAGTTAATAAGAAACACTAAACCACCATGACATGATGAATGGGTGGGTTAAGTTAACATGAATGGACAACACTTAACCAATATGACATAATGTGCGGGAGGGTTAAGTACATATCGGGTTGGTGGGTAATATTAGTAAATATAGGCCAACAAACTTAACCGTTAAATAAACATGCTTGAATCGATGGGAAGGTTAAGTACATCTCTTGTAGGTGTGTAATATTAGCACATATAGGCCCGCAAACTTAACCGTTAAGAAAACATGCTAGAATCGGTGGGAGGGTTAAGTACATCTCGTGTAGGTCGGTAATATTTGTATATACAGGCCCACAAACTTAACCAGCAGAAAATCCTAGTAGCGGGGACCCATTTCAGCAGTAACCCACATAGATGTATCACGGTACCCTGAAACTAGGTAGGGTGGGGCACGATTACTGGGCTGATTATAAGCGGTCAAAGCAGCGGTAGGGGGTACGTCAGTGTAGGTTCCGACGGTTTACGGGCGTGCACGTACTCCGGAGTAGGAAAAAGCAGGCACTAAGTACCAGTAGTTATACACTGTGCATCTTGAATCGTGTCGGGTCGCTATCATAAGGATTGATACACCTTATGGTGGGACCAACACAGGGTATCTACACGCAAGAGAGTGCCGATTGACACAGACACATCGAACATGGATACAAGTAAAGGAGCCGATCGATAGGGTAGTAAGGTTACATCTAACACATTCATGGCAATTAGGCAGATTGAGGTAGAATCCTCGTAATAGATGTACACCTGAAGGCTACCACAATTGCGGGGGTTGGGATCACGTTATCGTTTTATACGGATTACTAGTTGGGACACTAGTTAGGTGGTGCAGAGATAGATATAGAAATCAGAATAACAAAGTAGTAGCGAAGCAGAGAAAGAGTAGAAGCACATTCAGTTTATCTTGCCTCATCATACCTTATGCTTATCCTATGTTATCTTGTTATCACTGTTATCATGGTATTGTCTTATATTCAGTTTATTCATGTCATGATGCTTTTGCATGTTTATATGTTGAAAGTCATTGGACTTACCAGACTCATGTCTGACCTAGTTTAGTTTCGCCTCCTTTCTCTCTCCCCCACCCCCGGGTTCACATGGAGGAAATGTTATCACCTAGCTCAGTTTTCTTTCCAAGCTCGAAGATAATCGATGTATTGCTTTGGACTCTCTCTTCCACTGCTATGGCTGTTCATGCTTTATTGGGGAATATCGTTGTTATTTTTATGCTTTTTTTATACTTGGAAGTTTTTGAATCAAGACAGAATTTCTATGTATTAATTTTAAGTATGATTGAGGCAACTATTGTCAAAGCTTGACTGAACCATATTATTTATAAAATGACTTTATTTTCCGCTGCTTTATTTGTCTGTCTTGTAATTTATCTGCATCTTTTACCTAGAATGCTCCACCAAAGTTAAGGCATTCCCTTTGTGAGTGACCTTAACGGAGGTGAGGTGGGGTATTACGCATTGGTGATCAACAAATCTCTTTCGTAATTAAAAGCAATATCATCATTGAATTTTAAGGTTAATAATTTGGAAAGACCATATGCATGAATTCATATATATTGCTAAAGTCTTTTAAATGAATAAATAAATACCGGAACATTCTAGGATGACAGAGAGGATAGTGTCTAGGCTTGGGTTTGGAAATAAAGTTTCCTACTCTCCCAAGCTATCCCTAACTGATCCGAAGAATGGGATGGTTAATTTGAAGTTATTTGAATTTAGAAATGAAGTGGAATTTGATTTATTAAGTAAAAAAAATAAAAGTTGAATTTTGAACCCAAAATAATTTGGAATGTCAATGTAAATTACTTTAAATGATTTTAAAACGTTTATATAAGTATATAACGGTTTTCTAAAGTATTTTGAAGTATTGAAGAATAATTTCTATTCCGGTCAAAATAGAGCTTGTCGCATAATGGCAAATTCGCATGTTTTAATTACAAACTGTAAATGCTATAAATTTTGCAATCTAAATTAGATTTCCAAAAAATGAAAAATATTTTATTTCCATTAACAAGAACTTTTAAATGAGTGAAAGCAGATTTTAGATTCAAGGTATAATTTTCAAATTATGTTTGAAACCGTTTTGGAATAGGTCGACATAAGAACAATTGTTGACCATAACTGTAAACAACTATTTTTTTAATGTTTTAAAAATATGGAAAATTTTGTAAAATCATTACAAATTATGAAAAGGTGTTTTGAATTGTAAAGTTTAAGTTTTGGCTAAGATAAACAATATTTTAATCAAAATAGTTAAGATAATTGTTTTGTAACGCTTTTGAGACGCTATTGTAACGCTTTCTTAGAAAACAATCTATTTTAAAGTTTTAACCCATAAACTATCTTCTGAACTATAAGTAATGATTTTTGGAATGTTTTCAAAGGTTTAAAAGTATTGGAAATATTTTGGATGGAATTTAAATTGATTTATTTGATATTAATACGGGTTTTCAATTTTAAATAATTGGATATGGTAGGAGATAAATCTTCGGATGTTTGATGTTAATACGATAAATGATGACTCTTACTATTTGAGGAATCTAAAAGGTAGTTCACTGTTATTCCGCTTATAGTGTGAGTTGGATATAGAGATTAATATTGAGAATAAGTTGATGGTATTTCTATCCAGATCTAATGTCAAAGAGTTGGATAAATCTTTTAATTAAGATACGGGTTTCCCAATCGGATTGAGATAAGATGGATAGAAATAATCTTCGAATATTTTATATGAATTTTTTTGGTGTAAACGTATACTATATGAGGAATTTGGAAGGTATTATTATTATATCGTTATTCCACTTATAGTATTCGTTGATTATGAGAATTGATATCGAATATAAGTAGATACAATTTCTGTGTGACTTATGTTCAATATCGATTGATTTAGGTTCTATCGTGAATCGTATCTTCAACAATATCATTTTTGAAGCCCAATGAGAATGAGTTGTGGAAATTCATATCGTAAATTGGGATTTAATCAAACCTTTTGATTTCAGAAAATTAAAAATAAGAAATTGGGAACCAAGTATAATCTTTTAGTTAAGATTAAAGAATCGAATGTTGGAAAATCGATTTATTGGAAACTATGGTTGAAATATCGAATAAAGGATTTTCAAAGGAAACTTGGTTTTGATAACGAGTTATGAAATGGAAAATTAATTAAGGCTTTGAGGCTAAGTTATCTTTGATTTAAGGGATGTGTTATAAAAGAGAAAGGTTAAATATGGATTTTTTTATAATTTGAGATTGGATTTAAAGAAGCTTAATTTAACAAAATCCAAGATGGAAGGAGATTTGGTTGAAAGCCTGTGTGTTCCGTAATTGTATTTTTTTAAAAGTGCGCTTATTATTTGGAAGGACCGGGATCAGATGTATGTCTAAAAACCATTCCAAGAAATAATACGACATTGTGGAGCAATTGAAGATATTGAAGACGGTATTGAAGACTGGGATCCTTCATATCATAAGGACGACTTGCTGAATGTCTCAAATGGGTAGCTCCCATTTGCAGATGGATTTTATATCAGCTAAGTGGCAAGAAGACCAAACGTATGTGAAGGAATTCTAGATTTATGGTTTCGTTCAGACCTAGAACGAACTTGTATGGATTGTGTGTTTGATATTGTAATTGACCGCGTAACACTGATCTCTGTTAAATATATATCTGTTTGGTGGCGGAGAATTTATTCTCTAGCTTAACACCCTTCTCTAAGATGTATGAGCTAAGAGGTTATATATTGATAGAAATCAGTGATTTGTTGTAAATAGACAATGTGGCATACTTAAGTTATGTGATGAGCTATGGATGATCAAAGCATGGCTTATTTAAATGTAGCTTTGTGTATATCTGGACCGCGGCAAGCCTCGCACCCCGGTAAATGGCCAAAACAGGAAGAAATGCAGCAGGGTTATGGGGTGTTGTCTCCTTCTAGACAAAAGGTGTACTATGGTATGGAGCCCATGTATTAACCTATGTAGTAAAAGCATCTACTTTTGTGGTTGTTGTTGGTGCGCACTCGGAAAGGTTGGTAACGACCTGGAGATGACATACTCAAGCGTACTCTTAGTTACCCAGTTAAGGGGTAACTTGGCCTTGTGTTGGCATGAGGAGCATCACTATTGAACCTCGTACATCCCTCTAGAGGTGTTCATAATTCAGTTTGGAACGAAGTTCCTTTGCCTAGTCATTGTTGGAAACCCAATCTCCGCTACGAGCCCGTACGCTTTCGATTGAATACCAAACGCCAGTATAGTATATGGTACCTATGCAGGCTAGTATTAATACATTTACTTTCGAAATTGCTTTTACACTATATTATAGTATTGAAAGAGGATTTTCACGTATCAAGCATTTTTGACTACATAAGGAGAAACTGTGACGGCACGCCCCGCACCAGTTGACATTTCAATGAGAGTGCGTTGTGCCAATGTCCAACCAGGACGGGACGGTCGCCAAAGAAAGGAAAGAAGGGAATTTTAACTAGCAAGGAACCTATAGAATGTCTCACAGCGCATGGAATAAAATATAATAATAATATACTTGACATAAAACAGGCGAGACAGTTCATAAGCTGAAAACTAAACCATCATAGCAGCTAAAAATCCAAATATAGCTTATGTTCCATATCATCAATATTACAACTTAAAAAAATCTGTCTCTAAACAAAATGAGAAAGGTACACTACTAATGCCCAAAGTAGTGACCGGCAGCGACATACGGAGAATATCTATATATATATCATATGTGGGAGCCTCCTGCTCGTCTCCGGTACGGCTACTCATGCATACCACCTACCTGTCTCTAGTCTGCCCGCTTAAGAGAACCTAGAGTAATAAGAAGAGACATAAAACTCTAGGTCAGATAAATATCTGGTATGAGCGATAAGCAGCAAAACAGAACAATAACAGGTATACTAAACCATACCTGAACCTGGACCTGCAACCAAAGAGTTAGCACAACAAGATGTACAATACTCTAAGGTGACACTAATACATGGTGTAAAGATACGAGGGAGCGGGTGTGCATGTCATAATGATGGCAAACAATCAAGCATATCAACCGTCCTCACATCTCTCACTCAGTGCGTAAAGCATACGATATCCACCGCTTTGATCACCCAAATCCTTACTATGATCACTCTGCCCCATGGAGTCATGACGACTCCACTGCACTGATACATAGCCACTAACCCTTGCTATGTCCACTCTGCCCCATGAAGTCATGATGACTCCACTGCACTGGCTCACAGCCATGCTACAATCACTCTGCCCCATGGAGTAATAACTACCCCACTGCACTGATACGCAGCCTAACATCCGTCTCGGTAGTGAATCAAAGCTGTAGACGTCGATAACCCCTTTGCACACGTCCCGCAGCAAAGTCCAATCATGAAGTCAACTCGTTAATCCCATTTGGATCCTAAGTAATAACCTTCCATCTGGACCTCCTTTGCATCTCGGGTTTTGGTCGAATTGGAGTTGGTCTTCAGAAGAGTCATCGCGTAGAAGTAGTAGCATACATCCGGTTCGGTTTGGTGGCTTTCCCTTAGTTTGGTTCGACATGCTTCAGCTCCTGGTCATCCATTCGGTTCCGTTCGGTCGACAACCCCCAGGTTGGTTCGGTTATGGCACTCCATCCGGGTCGGTTTGGTCAACACCCTCCATGTCGGTTCGGTTGTGGCACTCCATCCGGGTCGGTTTGGTCATCTCCATCCGTTGCTCCACTTGCTCTCCTCCGATACGATCCCATGCTCAGCCCCGATCTGATCCCCACCCAACTCCAACTCTTTGCAAGTGGCCTTCCTTGTTGCCAAGGCTCCACTGGTGCCAAGTTCCAATCCAATTTGTATTCCCCTTGCCCGATCCACCGATCTGATCCAAGCCCTATAATCCGATCCGATCCGAAACCCTGCACATTTCCTGCAACTTTTCCAGCGACTGTTTTACGCCACACGACGGCGTTTTCGATCATTCTAACTTTTCTAATCAATCTCAAAGCATACCATACAGTCATAGCAACATAGAGAATCAACCATAAACACCAAAACAACAATTTGATATGTCAAAACGGATCAAACAAACCCAAAAACCTATGTTTTCCCCTTAAGTATGTTTAAGTAAATCTAATGATAGGATTAGCAAAACTTAACCAAATTAACCTAAACTTCTAACGGAGGCTTAAAATAATATTTAAGAATTTCCAAACATTTTTCCAGTTTTTTAACATGCATAATTTCGTTGATTAATACTAATCACCCTAATTAACAGTAATTAGTGTAAAAACAATGCTAATCACTCGCCTTAGCCACAAATAAACCCATATCTAAAACTTATGGACATAATGGTTCAGATTTCAATACAGTCCAGCCGCTCTACCTCGATTTTCGTGCTAATCCGCTTTGATTTGATGTAGATTTGGCTTAATTAGCGATTAGATGGTGATTTAGGGTGTTTTAGCAAGTCGAGGTCATTGCTAGCGTTCAAAGGTTGTAAGTGGCAGCTAAGAAATGAAATAAAAACTGATTTAATAACTCATCTCAGCCCTCCCATAACCCTAATCCCGAAATGGGTTATGGGCCCTCTTGCTAATCAACCTAACTAGGCCCAGTTAATCCGTTTTTCACCTTCTAAACCTTGTTTCAGCCATGTCTCCCAAACAGTGAGTCCGTTTGGCTAATGTGACCACTCTGCGGAAAGGTAAACCATCATCCGGATCTAATGGAAGTGGTTTCAGGTCAAAAATCCTTACCAATAAAAAGTTATGGCCAAAACAAGATCAACTAAGGGGCAAAATGATCATTTAAAAATCGGCAAAAATCATGAACATGGGAAATGACCCCAATAGTTGTCTCCCACAGTCACATGACCATACGACTTCATATGTGAAAGAAATAAATATTTTACGATCCTTCAATGCAGAGAATACGGGTCGTTACATTCTCCTCCCTCCCCCCTTAAGAAATTTCACCCTCGAAATTCCTTAACTAAGAAACAAACAAAGGATCCCGCATGCCTATCAGCCATATACAACAATCAAACATACAAAACAAACAAACAAGTCTATCCTAGCATACAGAAAACTAAGTTGTAATTAAAATCTTACCAGGCAAAGAGTTCTGGATATGTTTTCCTAATGCTCTCCTCTGTCTCCCAAGTACAGTTATTTTCATTCTCGCCCCACTGAACTTTGACTAGATCTACCGCTTTCCTTCGAAGTTGCTTCGTATCATGCTCGACAATACGAATCGGCTTGCGTTTCCCAACTGCCTCGGGTTCTACTTCGATATCATCTAACTGATCAGGTGAAATAGTCGCATCGGGGTCGTGCACGAATTTTATTAACTAGGAAACATGAAATACATTATGAACTCCTGCCGTTTTCCCTGGTAATTCAACTTTATATGCCAAATTCCTAAATTGCTCGAGAACTAGGAATGGACCAACAAATCTTGGTGCTAACTTGCCCCTCCTACCAAATCGTATCACGCTCTTTAATGGGGAAATCTTGACAAACACCATGTCACCAATGGAGAATTTCAGATCCCATCTCCTCTTATCAGCATAACTTTTCTGCCTATCTTGGGCAGCCTTCATTCGCTGTTGAATAACCTGGATCTTATCTGTGGTTTCTCTTATCAAATCTGGCCCAAGCACAAACTTCTCACCAGTTTCTAACCAACATGATGGTGAGTTGCGCGATCTTCCATACAAAGCTTCAAATGGAGCCATACCAATACTAGATTGATAACTATTATTATATGCAAACTCTACTAGATGCAAATGGTCATCCCATGATCCACCAAAATCCAATATGCAAGCTCTCAAGATATCTTCAAATATTTGATTCACTCTCTCCATCTGACCGTTGGTTTGAGGATGATACGTGGTACTGAGATGTAATTCTGATCCTAACGCCTCTTGTAAGCTCTTCCAAAATACACTGGTGAACAACGGATCTCGGTCGCTTACAATGCCTTTGGGTACTCCATGAAATCTCACTACCCACTTCATATGCAGTTCTGCTAACTTAGCTGTTGTTCTATTCGACTTGACGGGTATAAACTTTGCACTCTTTGTCAGTCGGTCCACAATCACCTAAATGCTATCATGGCCCGATCTAGTCCTTAGTAACCCATTGAGACATGTTCCCATTTCCATTCTGGAATTTCTAATGGTTGCAACAAACCACTAGGCTTCTTTTGCTCAACTTTAACTTGCTGGCAATTCAAGCATTTGGATATAAACTTCCCAACGTCCCCTTTCATCCCTTCCTAGTAGTAGGCCTGCCTCATATCTCGATACATTTTGTTACCACCGGGATGTATGGTCAGTTTTGAGTGATGACATTCTCTAAGCACTTCATCTCTCAATCCATTGACATTGGGCACAACTAGTCTTCCATTCTTTCTAAGCCATCCATCTCGATCAAGCACATACTTGTTCATCTCCTCGTCGATACCCATCTCTAACTTGGAGATGATTTCCAATAGGTTAGGATCGTCTCTCTAACTGGAACCAATCCTCTCAATCAAAGTGGGTCTGGTCATCAAACTTGCTAATACTTCTGGATCCAATTCGCACTTTGGTCTGAAATCATACCCAGCGATGTACTCCAGTTGCTTCCATTTTAGAAACATAGCCCCTTAACTGACATATCTTCTACTAAATGCATCAGCTACCGCATTGCCCTTTTCTGATGTATATGTGATATCGAAATCGTAGGAAGTCAAAAATTCTAAACATCTTTGTTGTCAGAGATTTAGATCCTTCTGAGAGAAAAGATACTTTAACGATTTATGATAGGTCAACAACTCGAATCTTTCTCCCAAGAGATAATGTCTCCACATCTTCAATGCAAACACGATCGCTGCTGATTCCAAATCAAGGGTAGGATATCTTTTCTCATGTGGTCTCAGTTGCCAACTAGCATAAGCTACAACCCTACATTCTTGCATCAATACAACACCTAGTCCGGTACCACATGCATCTGTGTATACCGTCATCTCTTCATTCCCCTTAGGAATGACTAACACTGGTGCACATGTCAACTTTTCCTTTAGGCTCTTAAATGCATTCTTGCACTTTTCGTCCCAGACGAAAGCTTGTTTTTTCTTGGTCAACTGAGTCAACGGTGCCGCTATCTTGGAGAAGTCTTGGATAAACTTACGATAATATCCAGCTAATCCCAAGAAACTTCTTACGTATGTTGCATTCTTGGGCGTAGACCAATCTTGTACCATAGCCACCTTCGCAGGATCCACAACAATCCCATTCTCTAAAACAACATGGCCCAAGAATCTCACTTCCCTCCTCCAGAAGTGACACTTAGAAAACTTTGCTTTCAATTGGTGTTTTCTCAACACCTCCATCACTATCCTCAAGTGTTCCTTGTGTTCTTCCTCTGTCCTCGAATAAACCAAGATATCGTCTATGAATACAAGAACAAACTTATTCCAACTGATCTCTGAATACCTTATTCATAAGATCCACAAAATATGCTGGTGCATTGATCAAACCAATTGGCATGACCAACCACTCATAGAATCCAGACGGCGTTCGAAATGCTGTTTTAGCTATACTCTCAGCTTCCACCCTAAGTTGATGAAAACCTATCGCGAGATCCAACTGTTAGAACACTCTCGCGTCACTCAACTGATCAAACAAATCATCTATCCGTGGTAGAGGATAGTAATTCTTCCTTGTCACCTTATTCAACTCGCGGTAGTCCACACACAATCGAAGGGAACCATCCGTCTTGGTAGCAAACACAACTGGTGCTCCCCACTCAGAAACACTTCTTTTGATAAATCCCTTCTTCAAAAGATCGCTCACTCGCACCTCGAGCTCTCGCTGCTCCCTTGATGCCATACGACGATGTGGCATCATTATAGGCCTGACATCTTTTACTAAATCAATACGAAACTCAATCTCTTGGTGTGGTGGAAGTGGAAGTCCTATCACTTCCTCGAAGACGTCTGGATACTGGCCAGCCACGGGCATATCTGACAACTCATCATGCGAGATGTCGAGGAAATTTAGAAAACCATCCATTACCCCATCACTAGGTAGACCACCAAACACTGCCCTCCGCCCATCATCCGCTCTAACCGTTTCCAAAAAGCCCTCACAGTCTACCACCACGCCGTACCTTTGGAGCCAATCGACTCCCAAAATAATGCCAAACCCACTAAAGCCTAAAACAAAGCAATCACAAACAAACATGCATCCATGACTTGATAAGACCACATTAAGACAAATCATACTAAGGCTAGTTGAACCACCAATCGGGTTCGTCACCGCTAAAGGTCTATCGACTATCTCGGGTTCCAATCTACACCTATCTATGAGGTCACTAGATATGAAGGAACAGGAAGCTCGGGTATCAAACAATACTCAAACAGGAACATCATAAACAGAAAGCATACCTTAAATGATGACATTCTTTCCTTTCTCCGCCGCGGTTGGGGCATTCGACGAAGAAGGAACATCATTAAGAGCATATGCTTTCACAATCTGCTTCTCCTTAGGGGGTTGCGGACACTTATCCTTGTGATGTCCCCCTTGGCCACAGTTGAAGCACTTCCTGTCCGCTGGCTTTGCTCGACATTCTTTAGCATAATGACTCTTCTTGCCACAGCTAAAGCACTCAACATCTTTCTTGCTCTTTTTCTGACCATCCTTAGCTTGGTTCTGACTCTGCTTCCTTTTATTCTGAGAATTATTCTTGCCTCCACCGCTTGCTTGTGGCTTTGGCCGCTCTGCAGATGCGACAGCGACTTCAGTATTGGCTTTAGGATAAAGACTCTCTGACCTCAATGCTTTCCCAACAAGCGATTCAAAAGTCTCATCAATATGGTTTATAAGCATTTCCCCCAAGTACTGATCCAAACCAGTTATGAACTTCTCGTTCTTCTTCTCGGGAGTGTCAATGAGGGATAATCCATACTTAGATAAAGTATCGAACTTAGCAATGTACTCCGAGACTGCTCTACCATTCTGCTTAAGCTCCAGAAATTTCCTAAACAATTCTGATTTCTGAGCAGCTGGGATAAACTTATCACTGAATCGGGCCTTAAACTGATCCCAAGTAACTTGATCCTCTGGAGTAGCTGCCTTAATAGCATTCCACCAATTCATCGCCTGTCCTTGCGGCTGACGGGATGCTAGCTTTCTCTTCATCGCATCCTCAATACCCAAGTCTCCGAAGATACGCTCACGGCTATCCAGCCAATCCTGAACTTCTGTAGCCGATTCAAGTTCTATGGAATGGCTTTCCACCAAGACTAGTGTTATCCTTGCATAGCTTGGCGAAATCGGCTCTAGGCGCCTGCACCACCACCATTTGCAATATTGGGAACTGCTCCTTGCACATTTCTAAGCATCTCTCTCATGGAGTCAGTGAACATCGTCCTCATATCAGAAGCATTCCCATTATTAGCTCCTCTACCAGTACCCCTAGCGTATCGGCTCATCGTTCAATCTGTAAGGAGAAAACGATTAACCATCTCTTCAGTGGTGCCAGTGAAATGAGAATTCATACTTAAATACTAATAGTATAAATATATATAGCTTTTGAAAACCAAAATATCACAAATACGCGCTCTTATATACGTACTATCTCTATCTGGTGTCCTCTCTAGGTAAATTACGCAACCTAGTGCTCTAATACCAAATGTGACAGCCCACCCCGCACCAGCTAACATTTCAATGAAAGTGCGTTGTGCCAATGTCCAATCAACACGGGACAGTCGCTAAAGAAAGGAAAGAAGGGATTTTGAACTAGCAAGGAACCTGTAGAATGTCTCACAGCGCATGGAATAAAATATAATAATAGCATACTTGACATAAAACAGGCGAGATGGTGCATAAGCTGAAAACTAAACCATCATAGCAGCGGAAAATCCAAATACAGCTTATGTTCCACATCATCAATATTACAACTTTAAAAAAAACTGTCTCTAGACAAAATGAGAAAGGTACACTACTAATGCCCAAAGTAGTGACCAGCAGCGACACAGGGAGAATATCTATATATATCATACGTGGGAGCCTCCTGTTCGTCTCCGATACAACTACTCGTGCATACCACCTAACATGTCTCTAGTCTGCCCGTTTAAGAGCACCCAGAGTAATAAGAAGAGACATAAAACGCAGGCCCAGACAAAGTCTGGTATGAGTGATAAGCATCAAATAGAACAATAACACGTATACTAAACCATACCTGAACCTGGACCTGCAACCAAAGAGTTAGCACAACAAGATGTATAATACTCTAAGGTGACACTAACATATGGAGTAAAGATACGGGGGAGGGGGTGTGCATGTCATAAAGATGGAAAACAATCAAGCATAACAACCATCCTCAAATCTCTCACTCAGTGCGTAAAGCATACGATATCCATCGCTTTGATCACCCAAATCCTTGCTATGATCACTCTGCCCTATTGAGTCTTGACGACTCCATTGCACTGATCCATAACCACTAATCCTTGCTATGTCCACTCTGCCCCATGAAGTCATGATGACTCCGCTGCACTGGCTCACAGCCATGCTACGATCACTCTGCCCTATGGAGTAATAACTACCCCACTGCACTGATACGCAGTCTAACATCCGTCTCGGTGGTGAATCAAAGCTGTAGACATCGATAACCCCTTTTCACACATCCCACGACAAAGTCCAATCATGAAGTCAACTCGTTGATCCCATTTGGAACCTGAGTAATAACCTCCCATCTGGACCTCCTTTGCTTCTCGGGTTTTGGTCGAATTGGAGTTGGTCTTCAGAAGAGTCATCGCGTAGAAGTAGTAGCATACATCTGGTTCAGTTTGGTGGCTTTCCCTTGGTTCGGTTCGACATGCTTCAGCTCCTGGTCATCCATTCGATTTGGTTCGGTCAACACCCCCAGGTCGGTTGAGTTGTGGTACTCCATCCAGGTCGGTTTGGTCAACACCCTCCAGGACGGTTCGGTTGTGGCACTCCGTTCAGGTCGTTTTGGTCATCTCCATCCTTTTGCACCATTTGCTTTCCTCCGATCCGATCCCATGCTCAGCTCCGATCTGATCCCCACCCAACTCCAACTCTTTGCAAGTGGCCTTCCTTGTTGCCAAGGCTCCGCTAGTGCCAAGTTCTAATCCGGTTCGTATTCCCCTTGCCCGATCCACCGATCTGATTCGAGCCCTATAATCTGATCTGATCAGAAACCCTGCACATTTCCTGCAACTTTTCCAGCAACTGTTTTACGCCATATGACGACGTTTTCGACCATTTTAACTTTTCTAATCAATCTCAAAGCATACCATACAGTCATAGTAACATAGAGAATCTACTATAAACACCAAAACAACAATTTGATATGTCAAAACGGATCAAACAAACCCAAAAACCTATGTTTTCCCTAAAGCATGTTTAAGCAAATCTAATGATAGGATTAGCAAAACTTAACTAAATTTACCTAAACTTCTAACGGAGGCTTAAAATAATATTTAAGAATTTCTAAACATTTTTCCAGATTTTTAACATGCATAATTTCATTAATTAACACTAATCACCCTAATTAACTGTAATTAGTATAAAAACAATGCTAATCACTCACCTTAGCCACAAATAAACTCAGATCTGAAACTTTTGGACAAAATGGTTCGGATTCCAATACACTCCAGTAGCTCTACCTCGATTTTCTTGCTAATCCGCTTTGATTTGATGTAGATTTGGCTTAATTAGCGATTAGAAGGTGATTTGAGTGTTTTAGCAAGTGGAGGCCATTGCTAGTGTTCAAAGGTTGTAAGTGGTGGCTAAGAAATGAAATAAAAACTGATTTACTAACTCATTTCAGCCCTCCCATAACCCTAATCCCGAAATGGGTTATGGGCCCTCTTCCTAATCACCCTAATTAGGCCCAGTTAAGCTGTTTTTCACCTTCTAAACCTTGTTTCAGCCATATCTCCCTAACGATGAGTCCGTTTAGCTAATATGACCACTCTACGGAAAGGTAAACCATCATCCGGATGTAATGGAAGAGGTTTCAGGTCAAAACTCCTTACCAATCAAAAGTTATGGCCAAAACAAGATCAACTAGGGGCAAAACGGTCATTTAAAAATCGGCAAAAATCATGAACATGGGAAATGACCCCAATAGTAGTCTCCCAAAGTTACATGACCATACGACTTCGTATGTGAAAGAAATAAATATTCTATGATCTTTCGATGCGTAGAATGCGGGTCGTTACAGAAACTTCGCATATGTGTGTGTTTGCATTGTGTGTGTGCCGCGAGACCTTATGTTAGTTTCATTTTTCAAAAAGTTATTGCAAATTTCTATGCACTGGTATTCACATGAAGTAAACTCGTTCCGCATTAGCGGCGTGGTCCGGTGAATTACCTAACTTTAAAATAAACCCTAAAAACAACCGTTTTGAGTTCTCACACTAGTCCCATGATTGGCCTAGAGTTTATTGTTCCTACACCTAAACTCTGGGTGCCCATAATTTTTACATGGGCAGCCTAGTATTTTGGTTCGCAGATTTAGCCTTGGAGTTAGTTGGAGCAAGATTTTGGTTTTAACTGGAGCTATCATGTCTTGAGCATTCGCATTCTTCTGTTGAGTTTAGTATCTTTTCTGCTGTGTAACCGATATACTCTGATGTACCTCTTATAACTCTGATGTAATATTATTTTAATGATAATGGAAAAGTTCTTTTTATTTTGTGCAAAAGTGTAAGTTCCCCTAACAATCCGTCTTTATGAACGGTTTAAGTTGGTTTAATTACCGGCGAAAACCGGGCAAAAAGCCGGGTTGTTACAGTCAACTTCTTAAGTTCCCGATAATCCACACAAAGTATTAAAAGTCCGTCTGCTTTGGTGGCAAACACAAAAGGTGCACCCCATTCTGAGGTACTTCGTTGAATGAATTTTTTTGTAATAGTTCTGAAATCTGCTTATCCAACACCCTTCTTTACTTAGGAGCAATATACCTTAAGGGTAGTGCTACAGGTCTAGCGTCCTTCTCTAGGTCAATACAAAAAGAGATTTCTCTGTGGGGTGGAAGTCCCGTGACCTCCTCAAAGACATCCAAGAACTCACAAGCTATAGGGACCGAAGATGGTTCTTCTGAACTAGGAGATAAGGAGTATAACAATGATTTATCCTTGTTCCCAACATTAGAAGGAATATTCCGATTACGTCATCCTCAGCTCCTAAGGCAAATGATTCTCTTATCGTAATCTAGGACGACCCCATATATTGATTGCCAATATATATCTAGGATAAGGCCATACCCCATAAAACCCAACGCATACGCTTCGCGAAGGAACTCTAAATTTGCGACCTCCCATACTAGGTCTTTTCAAAGTAGTTCAAGATACTTAGATCCTCCGATAGGGTTGACCACCTCTACCGGACTTATAGAGATAAACATGGGAAGGTTTAACAGATTAACTGATTTCTTAGAGACAAAAGAACGAGTCGCTCCGGAATCGAACAAGGTGTATACAGGATTTCCTAAAGCAGAAGTTATACCTTCAAGTTTGGTTACCCTTGGTCTTTTAGGGTTCGATTTGGATTGGTGCTACATCTATTACATAATTCTGGCCACTTTTGATAACTTTGGGATTAGTCAATTCTTAGACATGGTCCTTCTTCATGGCAGTATCAACACTTTCCTTTGAATTCTTTCTTCACCAATGAGGTCCAACAATCCTTGGCCCCATGGCCCTTGCGGTTGCACCTCATACAAATCTTTGCTTCCTTTATGAATTTACCTCTTTTCTTTTTGTTCTTCCACAATTCTTTTTTTTATTCCTATTGGAACTCCCTTCTCCTTTCTCACCTTCTTTATCCTCTTTGGAACCTTCGGTCGTGTATAGGATAGTTGTCTCTACTAGGGTTTCAAAAGTTGCCCCAAATGTTACTTGGGCTAATAAAGTTTCCTTCAGTAGGGAGTTTAACCCTTTAACAAACCTCAAGGCTTTGTTCATGGGGGTGTCTGCCAAACCTCTCCAAAACTTACATAATTCAATAAATTTGGCTACATACTCTTGCAAGCTCAAGCTTCCTTGCTTAAGGTGGATGAATTTCTCCAACTGGATAGTCATTTCTGCTCTTGGCAAAAATTTGTTTCGAAACGGGTTTTGAATTCGGACCAGGTAAATATACTGCCCTTGTTCTCTATAGATACTAAGTTCCACATTTAAGGGTCTCATCTTTCAAGTGCCAGATCACAATTCTCCTTTTCACTTCATCAGGCCAGCCAGTAGCTTCGAAAATTCTTTCATAGTCCATTATCCAAGAATGGGCATTAGTGAACTTTCCTTCCTAGTAAACGATTTCCCTCCAACATTCACGAAGCTCTTGCAAAACGAGAAAAGTCAAAGGCTACCTCAACGGCAGGAGCTGCAGGTGCCTCTGGGTCAGGATTAGCAATAGGGACCTATTCCATAGTACGGAGATACTGTTGGAACCATTCTGGAAAGAATCGGGGCCTTGCCTGGTTACCCTGCTCGGTAGGATTTTCAGTCATTCTACTATCTGAAAAGAAAATGAAGAATCCTTTAGTGGATACTCTACGATAGTATTTAAGCTGAAAAGGAAGCA
Source organism: Allium sativum (assembly GCA_030737875.1). Classification (NCBI taxonomy): domain Eukaryota; kingdom Viridiplantae; phylum Streptophyta; class Magnoliopsida; order Asparagales; family Amaryllidaceae; genus Allium; species Allium sativum. Next base: position 46,245,355 of record CM060913.1, read on the forward strand.
AACTATAAAGCTATTAGTATATATGCGTATGCTTACAAGGGTAAATATATATTATATATATATAGTTCTAAAAACCTTTTTGAAAATATAAATATGCCTCTGATACGTATAATTACGTTATAATTGGGTAGCCTGTGCTTTAATACCAAATGTAACTACCCGCCTAGAATGGACCTAAATTTCGACTTAGAAAAGTCCCATCGAAACTTAGAGCCATTCTAAATGGGTCATTAGTTCCTGTAAAGAATTACATTTTCGCATATAATATATACATACACTTCGAATGGAAATCTCACACACCGGAAAGAGAAAATATAATACTGAAATAAAATGTACCACTTTATTTAAAAATCATAGAATTCCAACACAACTGTCAAGATTACATTTATTCTATCGGTACATCAATAAATTAATTCTAAAATGTTTCCATAAGAAGTACAACAATAACTACTAATAATAGCATAACGACTCCATCTTCGTCTTCAGCTCCCATCATGACTTCGTCCATAACCTTTACATCATCTACTGACCTGTTAGATATGTTAAGAAGAGGGGTCAGAACATAAAGTTTTGTATGACTGAAATATGGAATATGGTGTTTACTTAAAGCCCATACCCTATATTTTTAGCGGTTACATATGTCAAGGTATGTCTTCACACAAACACCAAGTATCTAACCAATGAGATGGATATCCAAGTCAATCGCTCATTAGTCATTACAAAAAAATACACTTTTCGCAAAAGGCAATATCTGTTGTAGTAGGTTAAATTGCAACAGACCCGCGCACGTTTATATAGCCGGAGTTGTAATAGGTCGGTCCCTTTTCACAACAGTTTTTGCCAGTTGCGGTATATTTTTTGCAACTGGCTTTTGTTGTTGCAACAGATCTTTTTGCAACAACAAATGCCTGTTGCAAACCTGAAATAGACGTTGAAAAAGTGAGATACTACAACCATTTCTGACATTTGCAAATGAGTCAACTACTACTGTTTAAACAGTTGCAAATTGATTATTTGCAGCACTACATGTGCACCTACATGCGCACATACACATATATGTTATAATTCACCACTTTCAATATATAATAACGCTATGCTAAAAAATTATATATAATAACTCACTACTAAAAACAAATATCATAATTAAATAATCAAAAGCACACTCCTTAAAGCAAAGAAAAATACAATTACATGCACAAATTCTTAACATACGTTGCAAAATATTTGATAAGTTACATTAACCTTCAAGTTCTAACATATTAAAACACATAATACATAGAAATAACTATATCCAAGTGGGAGTTTTAAAAACATAGTACAATACCATCATTTTCATCAGTAATCTATATAATCGCCCTTTATTGAATTGTTCTTCGTCAAAAATTGATTCTTCCTCAGATTTAATAGTTGACGTTCTCAAAATTCCTCCTTTTTATACCAGAAATCAAAACAGAGCATTAACCATCTCCTCTTAATATGTGGTAACAATAGATTAATAAATAAGATGGTATATGCAGTGCATCTTAGCTAGGCATTTTAATAGTGCAACATGCATGCTACATGGTAAAATACATGCTACATGCAGCACATTTCATTATGAACATATAAATTCATGTGACGACCCCATGTCCCGTACAGACGGAGACAAGGGTAATCTTTGGAATATAACACAGAAACAGATAATAGCAGAACAGAATTAAATAAATACACCAGATAATGTACAATAGAATACACTGGATAAACGTAATCATCAGAGTTACATAGTATACAAGATCATACTTAGTACAAATACAGTTCAGCTATACATAAATGTCTACAGCGGAAACAAAAAAAATATGTACAATAGGAGCTGAACATCATAAAAAGAGATAAATAATAGAATCCATCTTCAGCTCCAGCTATCCAGAAAGAGCAAGCTAAACCTGAATACAAGGCTGCCCGTGTAGAAAAAGGGGCACCCGAGTTTGAAAGTGAAACAAATTACGAGTCAGTCATGGGACTAGTATGAGAAATCTACTCAACACATTTATAATATGGCTAATCACAAGACCACGCCACTTTCATGGAACGGGTTTACTCCATTGGATTGCCAGTGCTTTAAAAACAAATCTTTCTTTTAAAACATCGCAATGCTTTTTATAAAATGAAGCCATTATAAGACTCAGTTCCCATCACACAATGCAACGCAAACCGGAGGATAGAGTTTTATCTTATAATGGCCAAAATATGATTGATACGAATAAAACAAAAGCATTTGATATTATTACTAGTGTTTATATGTTTCAAAAACAATTTGAATCATAACTATCAATCATAGGCGGCATGGGTACCATATATCATGTCGCCATATATATATATACAATCAAAACCGCACAGTCACGTATTTGGAAATTGGATTTCCGTCTTGAACCAAGGCAAAAGATAGTCCTTACCGACTTCGAGACAATCTAGCCCATGTCTCAGGGTCATAGCGCATCGACCCTTTGGATCGTCAGGGCCGGTCCACCGATGTGGATTATTATACCTGAACACTACGTTTCCCCGCCCTTTGGGGCGTAAACGAGCCAACGAATGACTCCATCGGACCCGGATCGTTCGATCAAACTGAGGCACCTCGCAACAGTAACAACCACATAAGTCAAACTCGTCAGGGCGTGTAAAACCATTGACGCCACTTCTAGCTAGAAAGAAACGCAGGCCCTCCCTGATGTCCTCTCCCATTTCTGGTTCATACCGGGGTGTGAGGCTCGCGATTTTACGTTATACATAAAGCTACGCCACGCAGGAGGTGCTTTGATCTTCACCACAAGACTTTGCTTTTCAGCAGAAGCCCTGATCACTGCACCTTAGCATGCCACACAGGCAATTCACACCGTGCAACTGATGGCTATCAATCACACATAATAAATTCCAATGTCAGACACACTATCCATTTGCAAGTCCGTTCTGGGTCTGAACGAAACCGGAGGCACTAAATACCTCGCAAACCCATCGATCACCACATACGTCTGGACGATCACCACATACGTCTGGACGATCACCACTCATTATCCATATTTCGGGATGCCTCCCAATCAGGACCTCGGTTACCATCCAAACGAGGTGAAGATCTTCGGTCTTCGACCACCGTCTTCATCTTCGATTTCTTATCGTCGATTCAGTTATTCAGAATGGGATAAACCCGGTCTTTCTGAACAACTCGCGTATATAATAAACAAGTGCAACACTAACATACACACGCATCATTTCAATTCATTAGTCACTAACCGTCAATCAGTAAGAGAACGATTTCCCAAATATTAACGCCGAAGGCCGAAACCAACATCAGATCAACACCCAGGAAACCATTCGACTTAGCCAACCTTCAGTTAATTTCTAAATCACATCCATATCATTTATAATATTTTATAATGATTTATCGCTATTTTTATTTATTTTAAAATAGCCAATTTATTCAAAACGACGATACGGGCCATAACGCGGCCGTGGCGCTGTTTTTCTTCAGATTTGAATTAAACATATCTGAAAATCTAACTGTTGGATCTTCAAAAAATTTACATCATTAGAAAGATCTTTACAAAACGAATCCAACGGTTCCAGTTTCGAGAAAATCCGACGGTCGGATCTCCCGGTATAATCGTTTGAAGTTTTAATTTCAAAATACGAACTGCAGCGTCGTTATTCAATTATATATAATTATATTTATATATAAATATAAATATAATCGATTCTGGCGCTGTTTTTCTTCAGATTTGAATTAAACATTCCAGACAATCCAACCGTTGGATTTTTACAAAGTTGGTGCCGTTGGAAAGATTTTTCCAAAGCGGACACAACGGTTGCGATTTCTGGAAAATCCGATGGTCGGATCTTCCGGTATAATCGTTTGAAATCACGGTTTCAAAATACGAACTGCAGCGTCGTTATTCGATATATTTTAATTCTATTTATATATATATCGATTCTTCGATTTCAAAGCTATATTCTTTTCATACATTTGATAAAAATGATATTTTTATCTAACTGTCTTCTATTTCAACACTTCACTATATTTAACGATTCATGTATATAATAAAAATGTGATTTTTATTGTAAAACAATTCATTTCAAAACACTATTATTTTATATAATTCATATAGGTAATAAAAATAGGATTTTTATTATAAAACAATTTATTTCAAAATATGAATACCATTCAACACATGAATTTCAATTCAACGAATGAATATCGATTCAACACATAACGGTTTTCTATAGTTTATATATATAGATAAAAATGTGATTTTTATATTTAAAACACGAACACCATTCAACACATGAATTTCTATTTAACGAATGAATATCGATTCAACACATGAAGGTTTTATATAGTTTATATATATAGATAAAAATGTGATTTTTATATTTAAAACACGAACACCATTCAACACATGAATTTCTATCCAACGAATGAATATCGACTCAACACATGAAGGTTTTCTATTCAACGAATAAATATAGTTTCAACAAATGAAAATAATTCAAACACATGAATATTATTCAAAATTTCGGCAGCATAACGGCAGGGTAGTTAAAACCGGGACCGTCCCTAGTACGACTCCTCGCTCTACCTTAAAACCTCGCGGTTTTTGACAATGGGGAATCATGCATCTAGTTCGCACGCAGGCGGCATGTATATTTATTTCATTTCCACAAACTAATCCTATGTGGTTTCAACCAAATATTTCTCAACCACAAATGGGTATTTTTTAACCACAATCAATCAATATCAACCACAAACAGTTCCAATCAACCATTCGCTATCAATCGATTTTCACACCAATCACAACCAATAAATATCGTCCATGGTTTGTGGACGAGGGGCGTATACATACATATATATATATATATATATATATATATATATATATATATATATATATATATATATATATATATATATATATATAAATTCACTTCAATTTCACCACATATATAATTTTTACAACGCATATATAACTTATACATCGAACGTACAACTTATACAACGCTTATACATGAGGTGTACAACGCTTATATAACCCATACATCGACTATATAATTTATACATCGTCGTTTTCCATATCGTTTATAAATTAGAAATCTCACATTGGGTTCCACTCCACCAAAAATAGCAGAAGGCTCAGAAAAATATGCGGTCTCTTATAGAAGGTAGAAGACGTCCACACGAGTCCACTATCTCTTGTTTCACTGAATTTCGTCAACACAGCAAAAAAATATGATTTTTCAAAGTTTGCAACGGTTTAAAGGTTTTAAAACAGTTGAAAATAAAACAAGCCGTAACTCAGCTGAAAGGTTCAAAACTAGGTTTGGATTTATCTCGAAATCCGTGTAGCTCTTCGTCGATCGGCCTTCGCAGCGTCGAAGGGGGAGGAGAGGCGCTGGTTCGCCGGAGGTGGGGTCCAGCTCGGTGGTCCCAGGTGGCGGCGGCGGCGAATTGAAGTCGTCGACTTCTAGGCGTCGATTCTCCCTCCATAGGCCACGAAAAATTCCAACTTTATATGGATTTGAAGATCTCGAGAAGATCTTCAAAAAGTTCAACTGTGGCACGAGCTAATTCGGCGTGGATTGATCGAAAAATGAGGGGGAAGGTTTCAAGCGGTTTCCGCCTTCGATCGGGGAGAGAGAAAATTAGATTTTTTTTTTATATAAAATTTTGATTGGCTGGTGGGTTTTAAAGGGGTTTTCTGACACGACCACCAATCTAAACCTAACGACTGTTGTCCCTAGCGTTTTACCCCCATTCCGAACACAATGGGATATGTTTCGTAGGCCCATTAGACTGTTTCAGTCAGTTTCCATTCAATTTAAAATATATAACATTCAATATTCGATTTGAACGTACATTTCAATTTGCCAGGGCCACAAACTGATTCGAAAAATTCCATAAAAATAAATCTGGCTATGTTTTGACGATACGGTCCCAACAAAACTAGTTTCGTCGAATTCTGAGACCGTTTGCAAAAAGGCCCATTTCTGGTCGATCCAATTTAACTACAATTGACCAAAACACGTTTTCCTTTACCATGCTCACATACTAGCTTCAAAAATTATGAATTTTGAAACCTAACAATAACTTCACATCCCGGATCCAACAAAAGTGGTTTCATTGAATTCCGAGGTCGTATGCAAAATGGCCAATTTCACGGGCTATATAAATTCCATAGCGACCTTTCTGAAAATTCATTTGGCCATAACTTTTGCTTTCCGCTATGAAAATTCAATTTTTCAGATTCGTTAGAAAAATATTCACTAATAGATTTAAATATTTTTGGTTTCACTCAAATCCGTTTTGTTTTGCATCCGGTACAGTCCGACAAAGTTTGAATTCAATTTTTGAAACTGCAGCGCCTTTTTAGGCCTTGTTTATAATTAGAATTAATTATATTCGTTTTCAAACGTCGATTCAAACTCACTTTTCATTGCTATAATTTAAAATATTTATTTTAAATATTTAAAATCCATTATTTTAGCCAATTTAAATTTTTTAAATTGGTTTAGATTTTCTGGGTCGTTACAATCTCTTCCACTTAAAACCTTTCGTCCCCGAAATTGAACAAAGTCGAAAGTGGTTTGATTAATCAACTCTACGTTCGATCTGGCTTCCATTCTCCAACTTTTCAGTTTTTGAAAAATTTCAAATTCTTCAAAAATTTGGCAAACACCCGGAATTTTCGAAAAATTTCGCCATAACCTCCTTTGTACGGAGAGAGGTTTTGAAATTTATTGGGCCGTATTAGGTACCCAATAAATCCTAATAAGCATACACATATTTATAGTGATATATTCTGGTGTTTACAGGGGAGCGTGTATTGATAATAACTCCAGAGAATAAATTCTCGTCACCCTGTCAAAGCCTGAGGGAGTGTGTATTTTAAATGCTCCAGAGGATAAATCCTCGTCACCTCGTCCCGTGTGGGAAATAAATAGTCCATGTGCCATATCTAATAACTAGAGAGACGTGATTATTGTCAACTCCAGACCCGTGTGGGGTGTTTATTAATCTGGCAATTTTATCGTTACAATTTAAATAGTCCATATCAGTCATCAGTTCAACCTGTAAAATATAGTCATCGCCATACAAGCCTCTCGCTCGTATGGTAAATCTTCCACCTCGTCACACAAGCTCCAAATGCTTATGTGGTATATGATGAAGTATGCCTATCTTCAGAAGTATGCCATGTAGTGTAGTTCAAAATTAATTGTTACTATCCTATGGCGATGTTTATTATTTCACACAGAACAACCAGCACTCCGCATCCAATGGCATTCACAGGAGTTGATATAATAATATTTCGCATCCAACTCATTAAGGTTTACCTATTTGTCGGGCACGCAAATAAATTCTTTACTCAACAGCTATCCATTTACCTATTCAAACATATATAATGTACATGTATATATTTATGTCTATTTTCTAATCAGTTCAATGGGTGATATAATCGAATAAATTCTACCATTATCCTATTGTTGATTAAATTAACTATTGTTTCAATCATTCTAATTAATCAAATCTAATATCACACAACACAAACAGCAATCAATTTGTTTTTAACCTTTCAAATATATATCTTTTATATATTCAAAAATTATATTTCTAAAACCAGACTATATATATAATCACAAATACGTTATTTAAAAACATATTACGCTCGACTCGTTCTGAAGCACTTCTGACCCCATCTCTAACGAGTTGTTCTGATTCTACTGTACTCATACTAGGATATTGCTGATCCTATCTGTACTGAGTTACTCGTCCTAGAACACTACTGGTTCTATCTCTGACGAGTTCATTAATATGTTATATTCCAGTACTAAGCTTAACCAAAGCTCTGATACCACGTTGTGACGACCCCAAATCCCGTTCTGACGGAGACAAGGGTAATCTATGGAATATAACACAGAAACAGATAATAGCAGAACAGAATTAAATAAATACACCAGATAATGTACAATAGAATACACTGGATAAACGTAATCATCAGAGTTACACAGTATACAGGATCATACTTAGTACAAATACAGTTCAGCTATACATAAATGTCTACAGCGGAAACAAACAAAATATGTACAATAGGAGCTGAACAGCATAAAAAGAGATAAATAATAGAATCCATCTTCAGCTCCAGCTATCCAGAAAGAGCTAGCTAAACCTGAATACAAGGCTGCCCGTGTTGAAAAAGGGGCACCCGAGTTTGAAAGTGAAACAAACTACGAGTCAGTCATGGGACTGGTATGAGAAATCTACGCAACACATTTCTAATATGGCTAATCACAGGACCACGCCACTTTCGTGGAACGGGTTTACTCCATTGGATTGCCAGTGCTTTAAAAACAAATCTTTCTTTTAAAACATCGCAATGCTTTTTATAAAATGAAGCCATTATAAGACTCAGTTCCCATCACACAATGCAATGCAAACCGAAGGATAGAGTTTTATCTTATAATGGCCAAAATATGATTGATACGAATAAAACAAAAGCATTTGATATTATTACTAGTGTTTATATGTTTCAAAAACAATTTGAATCATAACTATAAATCATAGGCGGCATGGGTACCATATATCATGTCGCCATATATATATATATATACCATCAAAACCGCACAGTCACGTATTTGGAAATTGGATTTCCGTCTTGAACCAAGGCAAAAGATAGTCCTTACCGACTTCGAGACAATCTAGCCCATGTCTCAGGGTCAGAGCGCATCGACCCTTTGGATCGTCAGGGTCGGTCCACCGATGTGGATTATTATACCTGAACACTACATTTCCCTGCCCTTTGGGGCGTAAACGAGCCAACGAATGACTCCATCGGACCCGGATCGTCTGATCAAACCGAGGCGCCTCGCAACATTAACAACCACATAAGTCAAACTTATCAGGGCGTGTAAAACCACTGACGCCACTTCTAGCTAGAAAGAAACGCAGGCCCTCCCTGATGTCCTCTCCCGTTTCTGGTTCATACCGGGGTGTGAGGCTCGCGATTTTACGTTATACACAAAACTACGCCACGCAGGCAGTGCTTTGATCTTTACCACAAGACTTTGCTTTTTCAACAGAAGCCCTGATCACTGCACCTTAGCATGCCACATAGGCAATTCACACCGTGCAACTAATGGCTATCAATCACACAGAATAAATTCCAATGTCAGACACACTGTCCATTTGCAAGTCCGTTCTGGGTTTGAACGAAACCGGAGGCACTAAATACCTCGCAAACCCATCTATCACCACGTACATCTGGACGATCACCACTCATTATCCATATTTCGGGATGCCTCCTAATCAGGACCTCGGTTACCATCCAAACGAGGTGAAGATCTCTGGTCTTCGACCACCGTCTTCATCTTCGATTTCTTATCGTCGATTCAGTTATTCAGAATGGGATAAACCCGGTCTTTCTGAACAACTCGCGTATATAATAAAAAAGTGCAACACTAACATACACACGCATCATTTCAATTCATTAGTCACTAACCGTCAATCAGTAAGAGAACGATTTCCCAAATATTGACCCCGAAGGCCGAAACCAACATCAGATCAACACCCAGGAAACCATTCGACTTAGCCAACCTTCAGTTAATTTCTAAATCACATCCATATCGTTTATAATATTTTATAACGATTTATCGCTATTTTTATTTATTTTAAAATAGCCAATTTATTCAAAACGACGCTTCGGGCCATAACGCGGTCGTGGCGCTGTTTTTCTTCAGATTTGAATTAAACATATCTGAAAATATAACCATTGGATCTTCACAAAATTTACATCATTAGAAAGATCTTTTCAAAACGAATCCAACAGTTCCAATTTCGGGAAAATCCGACGGTCGGATCTCCCGGTATAATCATTTGAAGTTTCGATTTCAAAATACGAATTGTAGCGTCGTTATTCGATTATATATAATTATATTTATATATAAATATAATCGATTCTGGCGCTGTTTTTCTTCAGATTTGAATTAAACATTTCAGACAATCCAACCATTGGATTTTTACAAAGTTGGTGCCGTTGGAAAGATTTTTCCAAAGCGGACCCAACGGTTGCGATTTCAGGAAAATCCGATGGTCGGATCTTCCGGTATAATCGTTTGAAATCACGGTTTCAAAATACGAACTGCAGCGTCGTTATTCGATATATTTAAATTCTATATATATATATATATATATATATATATATATATCGATTCTTCGATTTCAAAGCTATATTCTTTTCATACATTTGATAAAAATGATATTTTTATCTAACTGTCTTCTATTTCAACACTTCACTATATTTAACGATTCATGTATATAATAAAAATGTGATTTTTATTGTAAAACAATTCATTTCAAAACACTATTATTTTATATAATTCATATAGGTAATAAAAATAGGATTTTTATTATAAAACAATTTATTTCAAAATATGAATACCATTCAACACATGAATTTCAATTCAACGAATGAATATCGATTCAACACATGAAGGTTTTCTATAGTTTATATATATATATAGATAAAAATGTGATTTTTATATTTAAAACACGAACACCATTCAACACATGAATTTCTATCCAACAAATGAATATCGATTCAACACATGAAGGTTTTCTATAGTTTATATATATAGATAAAAATGTGATTTTTTATATTTAAAACACGAACACCATTCAACACATGAATTTCTATCCAACGAATGAATATTGACTCAACACATGAAGGTTTTCTATTCAACGAATAAATATAGTTTCAACAAATGAAAATAATTCAAACACATGAATATTATTCAAAATTTCGACAGTATAACGGCAGGGTAGTTAAAACCGGGACCGTCCCTAGTACGGCTCCTCGCTCTACCTTAAAACCTCGCGGTTTTTGACAATGGGGAATCATGCATCTAGTTCACACGCAGGCGGCATGTATATTTATTTCATTTCCACTAACTAATCCTATGTGGTTTCAACCAAATATTTCTCAACCACAAATGGGTATTTTTCAACCACAATCAATCAATATCAACCACAAACAGTTCCAATCAACCATTCGCTATCAATCAATTTTAACACCAATCACAACCAATAAATATCGTCCATTGTTTGTGGACGAGGGGCGTATATATATATATATATATATATATATATATATATATATATATATATATAGCAATTCACTTCTATTTCACCACATATATAATTTTTACAACGCATATATAACTTATACATCGAACGTACAACTTATACAACGCTTATACATGAGGTGTACAACGCTTATATAACCCATACATTGACTATATAATTTATACATCGTCGTTTTCCATATCGTTTATAAATTAGAAATCTCACATTGGGTTCCACTACACAAAAAATAGCAGAAGGCTCAGAAAAATATGCGGTCTCTTCTAGAAGGTAGAAGACGTCCACACGAGTCCACTGTCTCTTGTTTCACTGAATTTCGTCAACACAGCAAAAAGATATGATTTTTCAAAGTTTGCAACGGTTTAAAGGTGTTAAAACAGTTGAAAATAAAACAAGCCGTACCTCAGCTAAAAGGTTCAAAACTAGGTTTGGATTTATCTCGAAATCCGTGTAGCTATTCGTCGATCGGCCTTCGCAGCGTCGAAGGGGGAGGAGAGGCGCTGGTTCGCCGGAGGTGGGGTCCAGCTCAGTGGTCCCAGGCGGCGGCAGCGAATTGAAGTCGTCGACTTCTAGGCGTCGATTCTCCCTCCATAGGCCACGAAAAATTCCAAACTTTATATGGATTTGAAGATCTCGAGAAGATCTTCAAAAAGTTCAACTGTGGCACGAGCTAATTCGGCGTGGATTGATCGGAAAACGAGGGGGAAGGTTTCAAGCGGTTTCCGCCTTCGATCGGGGAGAGAGAAAATTAGATTTTTTTTTATATATAAAAATTTTGATTGGCCGGTGGGTTTTAAAGGGGTTTTCTGACACGACCACCAATCTAAACCCAACGACTGTCGTCCCCAGCGTTTTAACCCCATTCCGAACACAATGAGATATGTTTCGTTGGCCCATTCGACTGTTTCAGTCAGTTTCCATTCAATTTAAAATATATAACATTCAATATTTGATTTGAACGTACATTTCAATTTGCCAGGGCCACAAACTGATTCGAAAAATTCCAGAAAAATAAATCTGGCTATGTTTTGACGATACGGTCCCAACAAAACTAGTTTCGTCGAATTCTGAGACCGTTTGCAAAAAGGCCCATTTCTGGTCGATCCAATTTAACTACAATTGACCAAAACACGTTTTCCTTTGCCACGCTCACATACTAGCTTCAAAAATTATGAAATTTGAAACCTAGCAATAACTTCACATCCCGGATCCAACAAAAGTAGTTTCGTCGAATTCCGAGGTCGTATGCAAAATGGCCAATTTCACGGGCTATATAAATTCCATAGCGACCTTTCTGAAAATTCATTTGGCCATAACTTTTGCTTTCCGCTTTGAAATTTCGATTTTTCAGATTCGTTAGAAAGGTATTCACTAACAGATTTAAATATTTTTGGTTTCACTCAAATCCGTTTTGTTTTGCACCCGGTACAGTCCGACAAAGTTTGAATTCGATTTTTGAAACTGCAGCGCCTTTTTAGGCATTGTTTATAATTAGAATTAATTATATTTGTTTTCAAACGTCGGTTCAAACTCACTTTTCATTGCTATAATTTAAAATATTTATTTTAAATATTTAAAATCCATTATTTTAGCCAATTTAAAATTTTTAAATTGGTTCAGATTTTCTGGGTCGTTACAATTCAGGTTAGCAAGCTAGAAATATAAATTCAGGTTTAGAAATATAAATTCATCAGTTTATTCCTTAGTGTTGGCAAGCTAGAAATATAAATTCAGGTTTAGAAAAAAAAACACCTAAATATGCTACATAATTCTGAATTTCTTTCTAAAATTATTGAATACTATTTTTTACCTGGAAAGTCATAAGAATCCACTGAGACAAGAAAGAAGCCTGAGAACAATATCAAGCATTTGATTGTCAGTTAGACATGCAAATTTGTTGTCCCTAAAAAATACAGAAGCAATAAAATTGCTGCCAAAAAATGATAGCCAATGCGTATGTTGAAAGATTACCTTTGTATTCCATTCCTCACTTAAGTTATGCTACCTAGCGATTGACAACAAGAATTACAGCAACATAAAACACATGCAATTCATTAGCATTTCTTTCTGATGCATTAAGTGTGGAAGACATATCATCTCTTGCCCAAAAATTAGCCTTGGCAACCCACAAAATGGATGGTTGGAAATATATTTTAGACCATTGCTAGATGGTGAAAAAAATTCATTTTCACACTTCTCATTCTTTGGACTTTCCTTCTTTCATTTACCATTTTCACTTTTTTCTCTTAGCAGTTCTGCACTTGTGTCATTTTTTAACTGAAGTACTAGTGGTTGAAGGCAATTTTTTTCCAATTGTTGTGGTATAGATTCATTATAATGAGTCGCTCACATCATCTACGAAATAATCAGATTGAGAAACTTATAAACAAAATTAAATGAAATGGATAATATATCATTTACGCAAATGCATCATAAATATTTTCACCAACTTCGGTAATTATAAACGTAATTTAAACCATTAATTTTAGGCGTGGGACTAATATTCCATTAACAAGAGCAAAATGATAATGGTGCACAAATTGATACAAAGAGAGAAAGAAGTGTACATAGTCTTTAGTAACAATGCTGGGTTAATTATCCATTAATAAGAAAGCATCATTGTGAATTCAAAACAGTTTTGTCACCGTTAATATAAATGTATTGTATGAACGAAGAGCATAATTTAAGAAGGGAAAGCGTGGAGAGAAAAATAATGAAAACCTGTGTATAAATCGCAATTCCCTACTACACTCTAAAAATCTACAACATAGAAACCTAAGCACCAAACCCCATCCCGACCTGCATCTGCCGGTTCACCTCCACCCACATCAACACAGTATCTCACTTTCCTCTCACCTCACACCACTAACCACGTGTAACCAGTCAGTACACTCTTCTTTCGCTTCCAGAACCGAGACCATAGCCAAGTGCGTTGTTGCTTCCCTCTGCCACGTTCGCCTGCTCTGCCCTCAGCACCCTACGACCATCCCCAGTGGCGAACTATTACGATGTATATGCAGATGTTAATAATGATATACAACCTTGACAATTTCCATAGGTTGATCCACAGAGCTCTTACCAGGAAAAAGGCTGCAGGGAACTTGGTTCGATGTTTTAATGGATGACAGTATTCAAGCACTATTTTCTTCGTACATTTTTGTTAGAATAAGGGGACAATTTTCTGCAATTCTGAAGTATGTTAGTTACTAATAACAAAATTATAAAATGGCACAACTTGCTTAGCATTTTCAACATTCGAATGAGCAAATAAAGCCAAATATTATTTAAACAAACAATGTTACAAACATACACATTGACACAAACATTTGAAATGACGTATATTAACCAAACATAGACAAAAGTAACATAGTTACCGTAGGATGTAGAAGTTTAAGCTTAATCCACAATAAAAAATAGAGATAAACATTCTGATGCTTATTTTTCAAGATAAAAATAGAGATAAACATTCTGACTAAAAAACAAATTGACATAAAAAAAATACCAAAAGAATTCAAGATAATAAAACATCAATTTTGAAATTCTTCAACACTTAACATATTTTTCACTGTGAGCGTCATAAGTCTTCTCTTATATGCCATTTAGAAACCCATCTATGAGTGAAATTAGGTTCCATTTTTTCCCTTCAGTTCATCGTGATTCCTCTATACCTAAGCGTCATCAAATATTTATGACTGAATCTGAAGACTGTGTAAGTCCGCACTTGAATCCTGCGTCAATCGAACATTAACTAGATAGAAGACCTGATTACTTGCTGGAAAACTTGATCGATGGTAATTGAAAACGAGTAGGAATTCGAAAGTCGAATTACGAGTTCTGCTATTTGAGAAAGAGGAAGCAATGAGAAGCGAAAAGATTACCTGGGAAAACTAGGATGTAGAAGGTAGTGAAAAATTAGGGTTAGATCATAGGAGGCATAGACTTCGAACAGGGAGATTAATTCAATTTTAAAGTGAAAAGAGTGGAGATGGTTCTTAGGCGATTAGGCAAGGGATTGTCAGATTGGTTTAAGCATTGTTATCCTGGTGATAGAGATGTCGTGGCCGCCATCTATTTTGCTTAGGGTTTTCGATTTTAATTTTGGGATAAAGGATTCTGATGTGTCCAACGTCTGGTTTCTGTCCTAACGTAAAGAAGCACACACAATTTCGGTCCACTAATTTCATTTCCCTCCACACAGAAATTATTTCCCTCTATTCCGTTATCAAACGCAACATTAGTGGATAAACGCAAATCATTGTTTATTATTGATTTTAAATTATTAATTATAAGTTGCTATATAATAAAACGTCAAATTAAAATTGCTAACCTATATTAATGAACTAGTGTTTATGATTTTTCAATTATATTATATTACTAGATATTAGGTAAATATAATTATTTATACATTGTTATTTGCAATTATTAATTAAGTATTTAATCATTAATGATTACCTATGCAATCTAATTAATTATTAAAAATTATTATATGTTATTAAAATATTACTTATTAATTACTAAAAATAATTATAAGTTATTAAAATACTACTTAATTTGATCTCAAATTTCAAATTCGGCCACAAAAAATATTTGTCGTTCTTCGGATAGGACGCGATGTTTAGCTTGAATACATATTTTAGATTTTTGGAGGAAAAAAAAGGTTGGAGCAAAATATTTAAAAGTTTGAACCAAAAAGGTTATGATTTTTTCTACTTTTTATCAAACAAAGATATTATTCTCTTAAATTTTAATACTAGTTTAATATTAATTTAAAATTGCATCTAATACTTATTCATAATATTTGATTTTATATCAATTTAAATATTAATCTAATGGAAATTTAAAAATATTAAAAAATAAAAAAATAATGTCAACAGTTGTTAGTAGAAGCTAATTATTATTATTCGTCCATTTACCATATATTGTTAATATAAATATTTCACATTTAGAATTAATTACTAATTTTTATCAGCTAGTTTTTTATTATCATTTTACTATTATTAGTTCATTATAATAGTTTAAATTTATTAGTTTTCTTAATTTTTTAATTAATCGATCATTATTATTATTTATTATTTAATGCTTATTAATTATTTACTACAAGTGGCGAAAGCAGTGGTTAAAGATAACTTTTTGCAACAAGTCTAGAAGCGCAGTTGTAAATAATATGTTTTATGCAATTGTCATATAAGCGCAGTTGCTAAAAATATGTTTTTGCAACTAGTAGGGAAGCGCAGTTGCTAAAAATATGTCTTTCGCAATAGAAAGAAAAGGCCTGTTGCTAAATCTCATCTGTTGCAACTGCTACAAAAGGTCTCTTGCTAAATATTATTTATTGCATTTGTCATGTGTCTCCAGTTGTAAAATAACTAGTTGCAATATGGTAATTTTATTGTAGTGAGTGTTTTCAGGGCAGAGACCCAACGATGTGGGCATTCTCGATCACTTATGGCCCTACTAAAGTTGAATTCTTTTGATCTCTTATAACCCTAATGCGGACCCTAGTCCCTTAATACCCTGTCCTAGTATGTCAACGTTATTAAGTCTATTCTCTCAATTGTAATATGAGAAGTAGTATTGTGAATGTTACTACTTAATTGATATTACGATAGAACACCTATGTCGCTTAAGACTTCCTTTAGACAGTTGGTGAGCATGCAATCGCCACATTTATTTTATATATCAATTCTGTCCCAAGTTGACTCTTACAAGCTTCTAGAGGAAGTGGACATCCCCCTTGAACTACCCTACTCTGTTACTGCTTATTCCTAGCCATGTTTAGAGAAGGAGGACCCAAATACTTGCTTAGAATCTAATAAGGGTGGGTCCCATGACTTTGGTTCTTCTCTAAGGAATAAACCTTAAGAGGGATCATAATCCTAACCAATTAAGACCCAAATTAGATAGGAAGAGAGTTAACCACTTAAGACCTTCTCAATGTGTTGTAAACCTGCCTATTATCACACGCAATAGACTTATATATATAGTTATATATATACACACTAGACCTTTCACAATAAACCGTATACCTGTAGATGCTGGATCTTTGGGCAAGCTTCTACTATAAGTTAGGTTAACCTCGTGTCATAATATATTAAGTTTAAATGGCCCATGGCACCCGGACCTCTCACATTAGTTGAGCCTACCTGTGGTTGCTGCATTTGCCTGTTGGTTCCGGGCAGACTTATACCACAAATGGAAACTAACCTCATTTTTGTGTGTCAGTATTAATATATGTAAATACATTCTATACACACAACCAATCACTATATATATTTATGGGGACATTTCAAATTCGAATTCTGTCATAATCATATTTATTATGTTAATAACACGTTAATTACATTTATATAAGTATAATAATTATAACACATAAATAACGTTAATGTTCATATGAACGAGGAAACATTCTAACGAGATGGCAATTGTCAATTTGTCGTAAATTAAGGTGTACGAGTTAATTTTCCATATTTTTGACCTCTACAATTTAGGCATGATGGCATAATAATGTAATAACAAATAACAGTGAATGGAACATACACATACATACAAATTTCAACTTGCATCCCAGACTTATTGGAACGATTTCAATAGTGGATCAAAAATAGAGTATAATATACACAAATAATGTATACATGTATATTTATAAGTTCCACTTTATCTAATTCACCCATTTTTTATGTTTTGCACATAAAAACGTTTACATTTAATATGTCTCAAGTATGAATATGTTTGGATTCATAGTTGAATCCAAACCTAATCAAATCATGGAACAACCAAACTTAAATCCTTTTAGGTTACAGTCAAATGTTCACATAAGGGTGAATTACAAAAAGTAGAAACAACAACAACACCCCTTTCATTCTTAACCCAATATTAAGATCTAAATCCACAAATCCAAATAAAAATAAATTGGAAATTCATATGCAAACATAAAATAGAGGATTTGGGGATTTTTATATTGATGTTATTGATTTCCAAGTCCTCTTCGGCATAGTTATCAACATATTAATCTATTAAAAAATAGAATATGCCTAAGAACACGATATTCCACTTGTAGATCTAAGGAAGAACAAATAAGATTCGTGTTGTAGATTCAGATTTGTGCTTAATCTTCATGACAAACGTGCTCCAATCCTCCTAATATATATATATATATATGTAAGAATCATTTTTAGAATCTTATGCATATATAAAACTAAATTCTAGAATTCATACTAAAACCTATATGAATGTAGATTAGAGAGAAGATAAGAATAAAGGTTAGAGTAATAGAAGAGAAATTCCTAACCTTTTCTGGAATTTAGCAATGGTAGAAGGATGGCGTGAAGGTGAGATAAAAGAGTGGCTGGGGTTCAGTTGTATGATTTGAGGGCCTATATATAGTTACTCGTGTGAGTGTAGAACGTTAGATTATTCAGATGTAATCCTGGCCATATATTTATGTATATCCCTTTAGAAAACCCTAACCAAACATAGACTCATTGGGCTCCTCAGCAACCAGGCGGTCGACCTGGGAGGTCTACCGGCGATCGACACCCCTTCTAGGGGGCAGTCGACCTTCTTGTCGCTGAAACGCCCAATGAATTTATGTGGCGTTGAGGTTCCTAATTAAATAATACGTTTCTTTATTTTCTAATCTCTTATCTTACTTAAAATATTCTCTACCCCCATAATCTTATCCTTTGTTTGAATTTCAAATTCTCCTTCATTTAATTAAATATATTTTGGACATATATATATATATATATATATTACTCATCTAATTTTGTATATATATACATATATTTCTGCGTTTTACTATCCAATTTCATTTGCTTGTAACTTGTTCATACATTGAACATTTTCAGCATATTATATACGAAAACGATTCGGAATTTTGTCATGAATCCAAATAAAAAAAATATCATAACCAAATTATAAAAGCTACAAAATCCCATTTTCCATCCCAATTATTAAATTGTTTATCTTATTTATTATTATTATTTATGTCTTTTATGGGGTGTTACAATATTATATTTTACTCGTTCTGTTTTGCGATTCTGATGTTTTCATTTGTTTTTTCTTCTATCTATTTCTATTTATTTAACCCTAATGACTCATATTTCTGTGCAATTTAGGTTGGACGTGTGTTGTTTTAATCAACTCAGATGGTCCAAATTTGCGGGTCGTTACTGTAACCAACCAAATTTCCGTTCTATCTGAGTCGACTAAATCCACTACATGTCCAACCCAAATTGCATAGAAATACGAATCATTATAAAATAAAGAAGAACAAAAACAACAACACAGAATCTCACAATCGCAGCGGAATAAAATATAATATATAAATAATCACTACTGGAACACAACTGTATCTGAACTTACATACATCATCAGAGTATATCACAAATACAACACAGCTGAATAAACTCTAAATATCTAACACCGAAGACTCCTGCTCCAATCTCCTTTAGATAAATTTGCAAAATCCTGAACTACTTCACTGGCCGTGCAAATTTGGGCACACAAGAGTTTAGAGAAAACATAGAAAAATAAACTCTGGGTCAGTCATGGGACTAGTACGAGTGAACAATACAAAATAGTTTGAGAAAATAAATGATATCTCATAAGACCACGTCGTCTAACATAGAACAGGTTTTTCCCTTATGAGAATCCAAAACACTTGATTTAAATTTCAAATTCTTTTGAGAGAAACGATATTCATAAAACTGATCCACACATAAACACATATGGTTTTTTACTTTATGATAACTGAAAATAATATTTATATCAAAATATCTCTGATATTGTAATAGTGTCTAACAACCACATCTAAATAATCATTTAGCAGATCGCTTGCATCTCACGCTCTACAGACATAATCTATAATCAAAATCGTGAGCACTTATTGGATAATGGATTTCCAACTATGACAAGGTATGGAACCACCTTCCGATAATGTATCTCTAGAGGAGGATACACTGGGTTCAACAAGAACATCTTGTAACCCGGCCAAGCATGACCGACCACTCATTTCGCTTGAGCGTATCGAATGTATATCACCAACAGTTGGGATTCAGCAACCACTTCCCGAAAGGGACAACATCGATAGATTAAAGAATGAAATGAAATTTATCTAAATAGGTGATAATACACCCTAATTTGGAGCTACCCACTTAATCATGTTGCCTTCCCGATTTTTGTCATTTTCCAGTGGTTGAGGCCTGAGGCTACGATTACTTACCATTCATTAATAGCAAAATCACTTTGAATGCCACATTGTCAGATCCGTTAATCGTTAAATGGATTGCACAAATATATTCTAGATATTATGCTAATATAATAAACTCTCCGCCACCATATATATTTGTACAGTCCAACATATGCGATTATTGGAAATACTCTGTCAGACATTCGTCCATACACGCTCGTTCTGGTATTGAGCGAAATCGAAGGCGCAATTTCCATTAATCCATCTTAGACAATTTCTACCTAGGATTAACATAAAAAGCCCTTGCACTTTACTCCTTCTTCGATTATCTTCATATAATCTATTTTGCAAAGTTACTGCCAATACGGAGTGGTTCTCTGATAATAATCCAATTGGTCACCCCATATTGACAATGATATTGGAAAATACTTTGATAGTCGGTTATTTAACTATCGAAGAAAAACAAGCATCCATTCAAAGAATCGAACAATCACTGGGCCCCTTAATTAATATTTTATTAATTTAAATTTATCATTCCCCAATATCTCTTCAATATCTCTGCCTAGATATTTCTCCGAGCTCGTTTAGCCTCTCATGATTCTTGAAAAAAAAACATTTCCATCTATCATAACTATTTATTTTCTATATTCCAGAAAATGTCACTTTTTAACGTTGGAAAACATTTTCATTTCTTATTTATATATCACTATTCTTCCCCATTTATCAGTCCCTAACTGTAAACTAGTAAGAGAACAATTTCCTAAATATTGACCCCGAAGGCCGAAACAAACATCAGATCGACACTCTAGAAACCATTCAACTCAACCAGTCTCCAGTTAGTTTCTAATTTCCTCAACTCCATTTCTTAACTTCTTATCAACAAAATTGTTTTAATCTGCAAATCGTTTGCTTTTAAATCATCGTTCACCTTAAAACGTATATATGTTTCTCCTTCCAATCTTCCATGATTTTATTTATAAATTCCCTTTCTTCATACAACATCTCATTATACATTTATTCATTAATTAACTTTTTTCAATAGCTCAAACCTCAACTTGCCTCTCTAGACCTTTTCCATTCAAAACGAAAATCAAAAATCCAAGCGGCTTGCCGATTCGGCACACAAAAACTGATAGGAATTTAAACATGTACCTTTTTTCGAGTACTTAAATTATAATCTTCATACACTTCATTCCAAAATTGCTTAACATATATCTAACCATTTTTGATTTATTCCAACTCCATTTAATCATTTTTAACTCAGTCCGCTAATTTATTCGTTAAGTAGCTCTTTTGCCTATTCCACTTTTTATTTGAACATATCACGCTCAAATATATTTTTAATTTACTTATTAACCAATCAAATCCCATTTTCACTTCAAGTTTCATATTAGATTTTAAATATGAATGCCCCAGTTCAATTTAGTTAACCAAAACCCAATTTCGTATCAAAACTTGATTAACTAATTACTCCTGAAATTAATTAATCCTATTTAATAATTGAAAATCTGATTTTTTGTTTCAAAAATCAGCTCACTTACTCCATTTGAGCTCACATTTATTTTATATCTCAAGTCAGGATTTTTCTAATGGAAATTCAAATTTTATTTGCTTAAAAATTCTTTTATGAATTTAAATAAACCGTTATGGTTTTATAATGGTTATGGCGTTGTTTTTTTGAAAATTTGATTTTGACATAATTCAAAATCTATAAGATGAAATCCAAAATTTTCTTCCATTAGAAAACTATTATTCAGTCGGTCCTGACGATTCTTGTTTCAAGGAATTCCGACTTAAATTGAGTTCTATATACTCAATTGAAGTTTAAAACGCGAATTTACGAACTGCCACGCTGCGGTGAGTTCATTTTAATTATATTTAAATATAAACATTTAAATGTCGTTTATAAATAAATTTCAACTCCATTCAAATATATTTTTATATACATTAATCCCATTTCCCTAATTCAACTTAATATTTTTGATTATCCCTAATAGCCGATTATTTCGTAACTCAGTTATAAATTTATTTATAACTCAATCTTCTGTATTAAATTCCATTTCCCTTTATAAATAAATTTTAATAAAATCCAATATAATCAAATACTAATTATAAGTCTTTAGATTTATCTCAATTCCGTTTATCCTTTGAATTCCAGAATAAAATCCGTCCCCTTTCTGAAGTAATTTCCAGTTCACTTCCAAATTCATACTTGAATTTAAAATTCCAAATTATCCCATGATAACTATCATACTAAATTTATAAATATTGTTTACAAATTTAATTTCCTTGTTTTATAATATAAAATAAGTTTCCATTTGAAACCCAATTTCTATTCTGGAATATTTTATTGATTATAATATATATATATATATGTATATATGTATATAGAGAATATATTTTCGTATTCAAAACTTAAACTTCTGTTTAATGCATTCCTAATGTTTTTCTGAAAATATTTGTTTAAGTCAATTCGACCTAATAGAATTCAAACCATAAATCCATACGGATTATTTAATTTATAAACATCATTTATAAATTCACTTCAATTCGCGCGTTATTTAATTTATAAACATCGTTTATAAGTTCCTTTCCTTGTTTTTATTATTCAAAACAAGTTAATATTTCTTAGCCCATTCAAAATTCAAATTATATTCCAGAAAAAAAATCGATTTTTCCTTTTAAATCTCAAAATCTCTTTTTCATGATATTTAAATAAATCAACATTCAGACCCAGTGATATTTAAACATCCAAAACACCCAATTATCAATCACAGGTTTTCTAACACATCATATATGATAAAATATATTTATGAAAAGAAATAGTAATAAATTTTGAGGAATGCAGTTGGATCCCTCCAACCTGTTTTCCTGCATCTACAGATGTTATCCAACATAAATAATACCCATCCCGCTTCGAGGCAAGATATCGTGATATAGAAGGTCATCCACTATCATATTGTGGGGCGCAAAGGGTCATCCGCTAATGATATTGCGGGGAACCACTAATGGTACTACGGGAAATATCCAACCACTAATATATATAATATCCACAAACACTAGGCCTAAATAACTAATATATTTATAATAGCCACAAAAATATTTAAACGAATCCAAACAACCAACAAACAGAATATATTATTTAAATTAAAAATTCATTTATAATAAAATTATAAATGAATCAAAGAGTGACTTTACTCATCGTGAATTTTATTTGTTGAATATCCATTTAAGACCCTCATATCTTGCGGCTACGAATCGACTTGAATGAATTAATTTCATACCTAAGATTATTTATTTTAATTCAATGATTAAATGATTTAAAATTTAAACTAACTTATTCAATAAATTAATTAACTGGTTGTATTTTTAAATTAAACAGAAATGTATGCCTTACTGCTTAAATCCAACAGCTCTTTATCACTAGAACATCGAACTCAAAGTTTTTCCCTCCACCATATTTGAATTGCTACTTCTCCTCACTTTCAAAAGCATAACATTATTCTTTCTTTCCAGGTTCTAACGCATTGCTACTAATCCCTTATTACCGTGACATCCCCTTCCTAACCTTTACAAATGACATCTCCTTCCCAACTTTTGTCAACGACGTCTCCTTCTCCCCATTACTTGCTTATCATCATTAAACCAACCATAGACACCACTCGAGCATTGCGACTTCACTGTTCTATTCCAGTTCGACGTCTCTGACACAGCGACTTCGCTCCTTCCTCATTCACGCATAGAATATCGATTGTCATGTATTTAAGTTGAACTCCCCCAAAGCTTTACTATAAGGTGCTGCTACTTCTTACGTACACTAATCTACCACCCAAACACAAATCGTGTCCAAAACTTCCCGTAGCTTCAAACCTTGGCTTGCGTATCCAAAATCAAACAGTTTCAATTTTGCATCGCGCTTCCTGATGCTTGCGCGAAAATGGAGAGAATCGAGCCCTAAGGAATTAAATTCACAATCGATTTAATTTGATTATGAAATGAAGGAATGGAGCGATTTCTTTTTTTATTAATCTGCCTTAAATCTTCATCGCTCAGAATGAATGAACGAGTGAGGAAGAATAGAAAAGAGTAGGGATGGGAGTCGCGAATTTGAGGGAACGATTTGGATTTGGAATGGAGTGACCATTATTTTCCATTCAGAGCCTTCCGATTTTCTAAAGAAGAATTGAAAGGGGAAAAGGTTGTGAATTTATAGAAGAGGAACCCTTGGGCATTAAGGAATAGGTGAGTACATTATAGGTGATAGGTTAGTGTAGGTTAAGTACATTGTTACTATTATTTTTTTGCAAGGCAGGCGGGGTTGAAGTGGACCCCTACCACATTTATTAAAAAAAACATACAGAAGAACCATAGTGCGATAGCACTGTGCAACACACAGGAGATACAACAACACACACAAGGAAAAAAACAAAATTAAATAGCAGGTTCAGCCAAACAGCAACAAAGGATGAATCAAAATGATAAATAGAGAAAGATAAGTCCCCCTTAGTAAGTAGTTTGATTTTGACCTTCTGCGCATCAACATCAATCCTTTGCTGCTTGAAGACTCTCAAATCGCGTTCTTCCCATATCTTTTTGACCACCTTTTCAATGCAAAGAATGAATAGGATGTGACGTTCCTTTCTCCATCTCGTTGACATGAGAATACAATGCCATTGTGCTTGTGAAGTTTCTGGGTGTAAATTAATTCCAAACAATACCAACAGATTAATCCATATTTCAAAAGAGAACAGACATTCAAAAAAAAAGGTGGTCAACTATTCCCTCATCAACATTGCAAAGCATTTAAGAACCACTAACAGACATACCCATCTGACTAAGCCTTTGCTTTGTGAAAAGAGCTGAAATTAAAAACTTTCAATGTCATAACATTTTCTTTGGGTATTGCTGCATTGCTCCACACAATCTTTGCCCAAGGCCATCCAGTTAACTTTTCATAATTAAATAGCATAGCATAAATATTCTTCACAACATGCGAAGACACATTCCAACAGATTTTTGTTGCACTAGAGTAATTAACGTTTTGTAGCAGTTCGGCACAATAAGAATGCACCTGATAGTTGGAGAAATAATTAAAACTACTTTACCATTGGCTAGGAAGCAAGTTACATTATCTTTCTTGTTAATACCCGATTGCATCATGAAGTTGTATCCCATAATTCGTAAAAGAATTACCCCTCTGGACATCCAAGGATCGTCCCAGAAGGCAACCGTGCAACGAGAAGTAATGATATATTGAATAAAAGGTAAGAATTTCTCAAGCAATGATAATATGGTTCTCCAAACCCAATTGCAAACCGACAGGTTGTCCATACTCCAAATTTTTTTATTCTTCACATTGTATCTCCAACACCAAATTACCCATAAACTGTCCGTGCATATGATAAAGTTGTTAAAGTGTGTACTCACTGTAGCGATAGCAAGCCTAAACCACCCTTATTCTTTGGCAACTGCATCTTGTTGAAGGCGCATGGTATCGGTCTCCTCCCATAAACACTTGCAGTCCAAAGAAATCTCAGTAGAGCTGAAGTAATCATACTTATCAACCGTCTAGGAAGTACAAATGCCCTTGCTTAGTAAACGGACATAGAAAATCCAATACATTTAACAAGAATAAGTCATCCTACTTGAGTTAGAAAACTTTTAGCCCAGTTCAAAATAGATTTAATTATTTTATTATACAGAGGCAAACAATTCACCTTGGTAATTCTTGACATACACAACGACAACCTGAAATAGGAGGTTCCTTTTTCAAGAATTTGCATGCCTAAGAGGGAACACAATCTAGTAGTGTTAACATCCGATACCCCAGCGAACATGACCTGTGATTTTGTCGAGTTGAGCTTAAGACCTATCATCGAGTGGAAAGCACCCAGTGTTTTCAAGAATGTTGATCAACGACGTATCCTTCGATTTCATGAAAACCATAATATCATCTGCAAAGAGTAGCGTTGATATAGAATTATTCTTACATTTCGGATGATAGTTGATCATGCCATGGTCAAAATTTTCCTTGAACATAGACGTAACCAGTTCCATAACTAGGATAAATATGTACGAAGACACCGGATCGCCTAGCTGAATACCCTATTTACTTCTGAAATACTAATTTGTTTTACTATTATACACAATATAGGAAGACGGAGTTGAAATGGATACATATAGCCAAGCCAAAAAAAACTTTAGGAAAATTCATCATCGCTAGAATTTTGTCAATCAAAGTCCATTGAATATTGTCATATGCCTTGCTTAAATCCAATTTCAACACAGCAGCAAGTGTAGCATGCGCACCACTATATCTCCTGATAAGCTCATGAGTCAATAACACATTATCCAGAATATCCATTGAATATTGTCATATGCCTTGATTAAATCCAATTTCAACACAGCCGCAAGTGTAGCATGCGCACCACTATATCTCCTGATAAGCTCATGAGTCAATAACACATTATCTAAAATATTGCGACCAGGTAAAAAAGCTGACTGATTCCTTGAAATAAGATAAGGAAGAACAACAAGTAGTCGATTGGATAATTTTTTTGAAATACACTTGTAGGTTACATTACAACACAAAATTGGTCGAAAAGAAGTGGCATTGGATGCATTCTTAGTTTTAGGAATGAGAACTAGATTAGCGGCATTGACTTCGGATAGAATCCAGAACTTATCGAAAAAGTTATGAATGGCCTTGTAGAAATCAGTGGCAATATTATCCCAAGCAGATAGGAATTTTTTTTACATTGAAGCCATCTGGACCACCAAATGATTTTTTATTCATAGAGAAAAGAGCATGTTTAATTTCAACGTCGGTAGCTTTGGCTATTAACTGATCAGATTGACAGGTCGAGAGGAATGGCAGGTTGACATTATCAATTAAAAACAAATCAGGGCCAAAGTCAACACCATTACTAAGCAGGTCGGTGAAATAATTAAGAAAAGCGGCATCAACAGTTGCAGGGGTATCATAGAGAAAACCATTCACGTCAATAATGTTATGAATATGGGTATTAGTCTGTTTTACCTTAACGACTACGTGATAATACTGGATATTTCTATCAACATCATGCTTTCACTTAAAATTCAGTTGTTGGTTCTTCATACTCGCTTCAATTTCCAACGCTGCATTAAGCACGCCAAAAAATTTATTTTCTTTAAATGCAACAACTGGATCATCAGGATTGTTAAAAAGATTAATTTGGGCAATATTCAAACTAACTATCAATGTATCCGATAATTTTGAGCCAGATCCAAACTTGGAGCGAGCCTAAACACGAAGAGTATTTTTCGTTTCTCTTAGCTTCCTGCAAAAAATGAACATTGGGTTACCGGAAAAAGGAGAATACCAAGAAGTGACTATTTTAGAAAGATACTCCGGATCATGAATCTAAGAGTTAAAAAAATTAAAACTTGTTTTCTCTCTTCTCAAAGGCGGCCCATAGGATAATCTGAAGGGGGAATGGTCCGACAGGATTGGGTTTCGTAGGTTAGCAAGGTGGCTAGGCCAAGTCAAGAGTTCTTTATAATTGCAAAAGTTATGATCTATGCTAGTGAACGTGCAGACACCACTTCTACTACGGTTGTTCCACGAGTATTGCGCACTAAATGAATTTACAGGGATAAGATCAGCCTCAAAAATTGTCGTGTTGAGTGGTTCAATGTCACGTGGGAGAAGAGGAACACCACCATATTTATTGTTCAAATCAAGGCAAGAGTTGAAATCCCTGAGCACAATCCAAGGATGTAAGTTTTGATGGAATGTCAGGAGAAGGTCAACCAAAGTCTGCTTGGACATAACAACATTACCGGCATAAATAATGGTAAGATAATATGTGGCCTGATTAGATAAGATTGTAACATGGAAGTGCATCAACTATCTGTTGGCACAGTCAAGGCGAAGATCCAAGAAGGCGTGATTATGAATCATAAGAATTCTACCATAAGCAGCATGGTCTTGGTTATGAGATATAGTCCAGAATTATTTGATATAGGAAGCAGACGAGAGGATTAGTTGATAGTTTAGTTTTGTTTCAGCATAGCAAAAGGCTGGAGATTGTACTGGTAGATGATATTTCTAACTTGATCAAGTTTGAGAGGGTTATGAGCACCTCTAACATTCCAAACAGGTAGGAATTCATTCAATGGGTAAACTGATGGATAGGGATGCAAATCTTGTCATGCTCCTAGTTCTAGGAGAGGGTTGATCAGCAGACGTTTGGTTGTTCGTTGGCACTGGGATGTTAGCTGATAACACAGAGGATTGATGATTAGTTGGAACAAGAGTGGGATGCCATCCTGGAATAACACCTGGGAAGTTGTAAGGGGGTTTAGGTGGGGTTTCTTTTGAGAAAGAGTTTGCATTTATCAGTGTAATAGTAAATGCAATGGGAACAGAAGAACTGCAAGGTGAATTTGTTGTGCTAGGAGATGATAGTTGGTTATGAATAATGGATGTACCATTGTTTATGAGATGAGTTTGTGGTTGGTTATTCAAGTTGGAAGTACTATTAGAACTGGGATCGACATTACTAGAGGGGTTAGCATGGGGAATGGGTGAAGCATTGGAAACAGCAAAATAAATGCACAATTTAAAGAATTTCCATTTGAAAAGCCTCTGCAAATTCCAAATCTTGTTTTTGCAACAATTTGACAGAAGTAAGCAGGGAATTTACTTTGTTTGTTGCCTCTATGGTAGTTGGAATAGTAAATGCTGGTATTAAATGATCAAAGTGCCTATGCACATGCATAAAATCCTCAACACCAATTTGCTCAATTTGCTCATTCATACCATACATGAATTTAGATAGGTCAACCTCAGGAATTTCAAAGGCATCCTCCTCTTCATCAATAGTTGTCTCCACTAGTATCTCAACCTCTTATGTTTCTTCAGTCATATTCTCATCCATATCTGCAATGCTAAAAAAATCAAAACAATTTGTTGTTGCTAACATTGGAGGAGACTTGTTAATAATTGTAGAACTCGGCCTTGTTCCCATCGTTGTGTTATTCTCTAACCTCAATATACTAATGCCATACCTTGGGTACTATTGGTTCGATTGTTAGTGTTATCATTCACACCATTTCCCGCATCTGTATTGCCTTTCTTGCACTTCGACTGTTGGAGATTGTCACTTTCGTCCATGCTTGTTGCTTTTTAAAAGGGGGTGCGACATGAAAATCCCTATTAGTCACCGTAGTACCACTTTGCTTTCCTTTTTCCACTCTTTTCTTATCAGCTTGCATGTCACATCTATCAGAAACTTCATTTTTCTTCTCAACAGAAGAAACACATCAATTCTCAACTGAGTATCCAAAAGGTTTGCACAAATTACATATTTCAGGCCTTCACACATATTCGACTTGCACGTACTGAATGCTTTAATCAGGCAGCTCAACTGGAAAGTCCTCCGGCAATTCTGATGGTGGTGTGATTTCAACCAGCATTAGAAAAATACAGCCTATCTGACCTCTCTGTCGATTTGTCCATACATAAAAATTTTCCAATTCTTTTAGCAAGCCAACTTATACCAATCAAGGACTAGTAATACATAGGAATATTATACAGCTTTATCCATACTAGCACAACCCTTATGTCGCTACTACTGTTACTAATGGAAGGATCCCATTGCTTGACAATAAATAGCTTGTTCCTCATTACAACCGGGTCAGCTGCAAGGACCCTCCTTTTGTCTTCCATAGAGGACAAATTGAAGAGGAATAAGGAACCATTTGAGAAAACTTTAACACTACCTCGCAATCTCCAAAGATTCTTAAGATGATTGATGACCGCAGTATACGAAAGGGGTTGATCGAGGAAGAACCCCACAACCAAATTGTTCCAAATGGCATCAGAAGCTTGACTGATGTCTTTTGACGGAACCATATAACCATCGTTGAAGACTAACGACATTTCCAAACGTTGAAAACTTCCTGCATTTCTTGGCTTGTTCATGAATAGAGAGTTGAACATAGGTTTGGGTTAGGAACTAAGAGAAAGGAGAGAGAAGGTGTTGTCGGAGGTGGATCAACTGTTGGAGGGGGTGGATTGGGTACGGCATGGGGTGGGTTAGGTGGGGTAGCGATGGGAGATTCACTACAACAAATTAGTCCTTTTACAACGGGCAATGCCTGTTGTAATATGGGTTTCGTAATGGACGTACGCACCCGTCGTATTAGACCATGTTGTAAAATATTGTATTTTACAACAGGCATAGGCCATTGTAATATTTCTTTACCACAACAAACATTAACCGTTGTAACAAACGTCTATTACAACTAGTTTTTCCTGTTGTCAAAAAGATGCAAAATTAAAAAAAAAAAAATCATTGATGCAACATGTATACAAATTGTACTCACAATTGTAAATAGATACTAATTATAAATTCACATCATTTATGAAGTCACACGTTTATTTCTTTTTATACATATTGTCATACATTTACAAGAAATAAAATCTTCAAAAAGTGGAAGTTCAACCCAGGTTTTGTACAACTTTACTCAAAATTGTACATAGATTGAAACCTCTTAGACGCATCTTTTAACCACATTTGGTCATACAACATTCTAACTCAACACGTTATTATTACAGGAACAAAGCTACACTTCCGTTGTGGATGATCCTCACTTGCTCCTCCCCCCTTGTAGATTTTGACATGAATTTAGCGCAATCATCAACAACTGTGGAGGCACTAGCAAATCATCACAACTCCTGAATATACCAGAAAGTGGCACACACCAGTATAAAGAGAAAAAAGTTAATATAGCGAATACAAACCAAGTAATAAGACAAAAAAATTTAATTGTGTCTCGGCTATTCACATATTTGATTTCTAGAATAGTTATTATGGCCCATTAAACAAATCGAATAGGGTTAAAAGTGCATGTCACATAATGAAAACCAAATAAATCAATATTTTGTGCTTGATGATGTAAATTATAACAGCTCATCTACTAAAGTGCAAGAAGACACATCCAAAATATTTGTGTTATTTTCGAACAAATTAGATCAGTCATTGAAATGTGTCATTGATTAAGTTTGCAAATTACTTGAAAAATTCTTATTAATAATTTTTCAAAAAACACACTCAAATAAACTACTAAATCAAAAATTTAAGGGACGATATTCAAAAACTGAAATAAGTTTCAAGAAATCTTACTAAATGTTGATTCAACAATTGATGTTATCAAAAGAAAATAGTATTCATACCTTGCTAAGAAAACTTTCACTACACTTGTTGCACTGGCACAAAACATTTGAGTTCAACTTTCATTATCTTTTGCACTACAATAATCCATCAGCATATTTAGTCGGAAGATATAAATGTTACATACTTTTATCGTTTAGCTTTGAAATTTTGGAAATCCATACTAAGTTCTTAATAGAGGGTCCCTATGGTTCTTTCATCCACAGTAAGGACATTATTCTCTTTACCATCATTTCAAATGCATGATAACCTTCAAGGAAACGTAGAATTTAATTTTGTTTCATAGGCCATTCATATCTATACAAACGTTTCAACAAGTTCGAGATTTTATCATTAGAGGAATGCACATCAGCAAGTTCGAAGTTTCACCATTAACATTTCAATAACAAGTTGCAAAAAAAAACTAGGGTAACGAAAATAATTCTGCACAAGATATATTGGAGTGAATCGATCTAAAAGTTTCGACACCGTTTATTCGAGTTCAAGCAAAAATACAAATCAAGAACCCATTTTCCTCATCTGCATGTATTTTGAATCCTGATAAATAACCCACTATCAATATCAACTAAATCATACTCAAACTCAAGCAAAATTAGAGAGCAAAAATAAAACCAAAAAGAAAAAATAGAATCACAAAGCAAAACCCAAAGAGGAAAAATCGTACTAGGGTTATCATCTCGAAGAATCAAGTTGAGAATACAAGAAATCAAAAGGTCGGAAACAATAAACCGTTTATCAATCAAATACACTCGATAAATTAAAGTACCTGCATCCTACAAGTGCCGATAAATTGAGGAATGAGAGTATAAAAGGCGTCTTCAATTCAACGATTCGTACCAGATCGTTCATGCATCACCCCTTCAGCTATTTCGCCATGCCGAATTGTTAGGAGTTTAGAAAAATACATGGCGGCTATATAGGGTTTAATATCGTGAGAAACTCACAGGACGGATTATGTATGTTAGGTAAAGGGTAGCATCGTGAAATCTTTAATGAGCCGTTGGATTGCTTAATCGCATTCCAGGGCTTCTTTTTTATCGCATTTCAGGGCTTCTTTTTTATCTCAATTTATTTCTTATTTATTTATTAGCTATACTGTATATTTAGTACAAGTTTATTAATACTAACAACTAAATATACTTACCCATTATTACTATATTACTTTAGCGTATTAGCTGAATATACTTACCAATTATTACTATATTACTTTTAGCGTATTAGTTATATTAATGAACATAATCAACAATCAAATATATTTATTAATTATTAGTTATCAAATAATATTAATTAAATTTATCAACTATTAACGTAACTATTAATTCCAAATTTCATTATTACATAATTAAAGAAAATAAATTATTTAATAGTGATTACTAATTTTTAATTACTAAAAGTTAATTATTGAATATTTAACATTACTTCCTAATTATTCAACACTAAATGTCAAACATTAATTATTAAATACTAATTATTAATTTTTCAATATTAATTATTTAAGATTAGTTATTAAATGAAATGAATAAACAATAACTATAACTTACTACTTATGGATAATTAACAATAATATATTATTAATTAAAAATAATAATTTTGCATTCAAATTTCAAAAATATAAGCAAGATCAAAATATACCATCCATTATCAGTATTATACTATTATTACTTCTGAAAGTAAATCTAAGTCAATTAATCTTTTATTTTTAATAGTAATATTACTAATCATAAATTATTAATATTTATTGTTAATTATAAATTATTATATATTTGATATTAGTTACTAGATATATATTACATACGAATAATTGGAAAAGTAAAATTAAGCCTGTTGGAATCCTAATTATATATAATAATTGATAATTAATGATTATTTATTAACAATCATTAATTATTATAAGTTACAAATGATTTATTTAATGTTATTAATGATTAATTACTAAGTAATATAATATTATTAATGATTATTATCAATGTAATATTATAGTTAGTAATTAGTAACGTATGATTAATATAATATTATTAATGATTAATTATTAAATAATAAAATTAATCAATATTAATTTTAAGAAAGTATTGTAATTATTAATTATTGATTGTCGGAAATTAGTAAAAGGCGTTTGTTACAGCAGGAATTTTATGATCATTGTAAAATTGGCATCGGTTAAAAGGACATTTTATAACCGCTGTTAAATTGAAACCTATTACAATGAGCATTACCTCATTGTAAAATTGGCACATCTTACAACGATCATTTTGTGACCATTGTAAAACAGACATATATTACCACGTGCATCATATGCAAGTTGTAAAATTGATGTCTACTACAATGGGCTTTTAAAACCCGTTGTAATAGCATTCTATTACAATGGCCAGTCCATGCCCGTTGTAACAAGGGCTGTGTACATGACATCAATTACAACGGTCCAGAAATGACCGTTGTAATAGTGCTCTATTACAATGGGAAGCTAATGCCTATTGTAAAATAGACATTATAATAGAGTATTTTTCTTGTAGTGATTGAAAGATGTGATTGGACGGGAGAGAGGAGGGATGGGTTTGGCAGGGAGAGGGTACGGGGATAGGTGAGGTCATCATTGAAATGAGAGCTTCAGTTGTACCAGACTGCGGTTTGATTTGATTTGATTTGATTTTTGAGGTGATTTCATACTTATCCGTTTAAATTTTATAACAATATATTTCGGGGTTCTAAACTCCTTTTTATACACAACAACTGATATTTCTAGGATTTAACCGCTACTTTAAACACACTGGGGCAGGTTCAGAAGCTTGATTCGAATGTCTGTAAAAGATATCAATTTAAACATATGATTAAATTAAATCGATTTAAAATATAAATCGGTTTCAAATAGTTTAAACAAATAATTAATTATTATCATTCTAATTCCAATAGAACTTGTATTAATCATTTGAACCATTTTGACTAATTTTAAATTTCATATTGAATTATTTCAGATTTTTGTATTACGATAATTATATATATTCGAAATAAATCGTATTTCGATTATTTAATCGATAACTCAATATAAAAATAGATTTATTTTATCAACTCAATATTTAAAATAATATTAAATATTTAAAATAAATCAATCAAAAATCCGGGTCATTACATTCTTCCCCCCTTAAAAGAATTTCGTCCCCGAGATTACTAAGGTAGGAAAACAGTACGAACCCATTACATTTCAAAAACTCAATTATGTTGAAACTCAACATTTTATATTTCTACAACTTTAATTCCAACCAAAATATTGGTTTCCATTTATATTGCATACCGTATATGTGTACATTCATTTAATCTGAATGATTTACAATCAGTATATTCATATCCAATTCATATTCCATTCATATGCATTTAAATTCATTCAAATTGATTTTAATCAATTTATTCACTTCGATCCATTGAAATTTAAATTCCAGAATTCAAATTCCTGGGTTTTATTTCAAATCCTTTAGAAATCACATAAATATATACACATATATCTATAACCATTTCAAATTCAAAACATTTGAATTGTTCAAACCAACTTGTTTTCTTTCGAACAAATTTCCATCAAAACTTTTCCAAGGTAGAAATTCATCACTTAAAAACTCGAAAATGAACATCGATGATGCTGCAGTTATCATCAGAATTATTTTCCAGCTACTGAAGTGACTTCAGTGCTTTAACAATTTCAAGATCCATTCAAAACGATTTCTTTTCAAAAACTGCTTTTAAAACAATGCTATGTTACTTTAATATACCTCGGAAAATATTTTCCAACTTCCCAGGATTTAATTTTGAATTCTGATTTGAATTCAATTCCAGTTCATCTCGTTTGTATACCTCATTCATATACCAATTATATTTGATTATATATAACCGTTCTAATTTTATAATCTCGTTTGATTATAATATTAACGTCCAATACATCCATATATTATAATAATTTCAGAAAATTATTTCTTTTCTATCAAAATAGAAATTTGGGTAAAATTAATTCATTTACCCACTTTGAAACAATATTGTGTCAAATTTCTCTATTCAAGTGTTTAGAAATTCTTATCAACTTCGTGGCGTCCCACTATTCGATCAGAATTCATAACTCACTCAACAAACAAGGCAACACAATTTAAAACAATTTTTATATCACTTAACAAATACGTGCTCTCATATATATACACTCAACTCATTCTAGGGTACTACTGACCCTATCTCTAATGAGTAAACCACCCACCAAGGCCAAGGTATTCGCTCAACCTTATCTCTGATACCAACTATAACAAACTGAATTTCTGTACTATCTGAGTTGACTAAATCCACCACACGTCCAGCCTAAATTACACAGAGATACGAATGCATATGAAATAAAGAAGAAAAAGATAGAAGAACAACAGAAATAACAACATAGAATCTCACAATCGCAGTAGAATAAAATATAATATATAAATAATCACTATTGAAATACAACTGTATTTGAACTTACATATATCATTAGAGTATATCACAAATACAACACTGCGGAATAAACTCTAAATGTCTAACACCGAAGACTCCTGCTTCAAGCTCCTTTAAATAAATCTGTAAAATCCTAAACTACTTGATTTCCCGTACAAATTTGGGCACCCAAGTGTTTAGGGAAAACATAGAAAAATAAACTCTGGGTCAGTCATGGGACTCGTATGAGTAAAAAATTTAAAATAGTTTGAGAAAATAAATGATATCTCATAAGACCACGCCGCCTAACATGGAATGGGTTTTCCCTTATGAGAATCCAAAATGCTTGATTTAACTTTCAAATCCTTTTAAAAGAAACGATAGTCGTAAGACTGGTCCACACATAAACACAGATGGTTTTTTACTTTATGATAACCCAAAATTATCTTTATATCTAAATATCTCTGATATTATAGTAATGTATATCAGCCACATCTAAGTAATCATTTAGCAGAACGCTTGCATCTCACGCTCTACATACATAGTATATAATCAAAATTGCGAGCACTTATTGGATAATGGATTTCCAACTATGAAAAGTTATGGAACCACCTTCCGATAATGTATCTATAGAGAAGGACATACTGGGTTCAACAAGAACATCTTGTAACCCAGCCACGCATGACCAACCACTCATTTCGCTTTAGCGTATCAAATCTATATCACCAATGGTTGGGATCAGCAACCGTTTTCCGAAAGGGACAACATCGATAGATTAAAGAATGAAATAAAATTTCTCTATATAGGTGATAATACACCCTAATTGGGAGCTATCCACTTAGCTATGTTGCCTTCCTAATTTTTGTTATTTCCCGGTTGTTGAAGACTGAGGCTACGTTTACTTACCATTCATTGATAGCAAAATAACTTTGAATGCCACATTGTTAGATCCGTTATTCGTTAATTGGATTGCAAAAATATATTCTGGATATTATGCTAAGAGAATAAATTCTCCTCCACCATATATATATTTGTACAGTCCAACATATGCGATCATTGGAAATTCTCTATCAGACATTCGTCCATACACGTTCGTTCTGGGATTGAGCGAAATCGAAGGCACAATTTCCATTAATCCCTCTTAGACAATTTCTACCTAGGATTAACAGAAAAAACCCTTGCACTTTACTCCGTCTTCGATTATCTTCATATAATCTAATTTGCAACGCTATTGCCAATACGGAGTGGTTCTCGGATAATAATCCAACCAGTCTCCCCAAATTGACAATGATATTGTCAAATATTTTGATAGTCGGTTATTTAACCATCGAAGAAAAACAAGCATCCATTCAAAGAATCAAACAATCACTGGGTCGCTTAATAATATTTTATTAATTTAAATTTATCACTAGGGCTGTCAATGGGTCGGGTTGGGTCGGGTTCGCGTCAGGTCAAGTCATGTTTGGGTTGAGTTCGGGTCGTGTCAGCTCAACCCATTTATTAAACGGGTCAGTTTCGGGTTGACCCATTTATAATTGTGCGGGTTTGATTCGTGCAACCCGTTAGGAAAAATATTTGTATAAAAAGATGAAAACATGAAAGAAGGGTGTTGTCATTATTCACTTATTGCAAACTAAGATGAGAATAAAAATGTAAAAAAGTTGTTAATGCGGGAATAAACATGAAAACGTGAAGGAGTGAATCAGTGAAGAGGTAGAAACACTGAAATTAGAATGACTGAATAAGTGGTGGCTTGGAAATTGGTAAATTAGGGTAAAGCGGCAAATGGGCAGTGGACTGGGCTGGGCCTATGTTTTGTAGATTGTAGAGTAATAAAAATATGTTTTATATTAAATAGGTCATGACGGGTCAGAAACGGGTTCACGGGTCGGGTCAACCCATTTATTAAACTTGTCGGAGCGGGTTGACCCGAAATTGACCCGTTTACAAATGGATCGGGTCTGGTTTTTTCCGTCCTTCTTACGAGTCGTGTTTCGGGTCGTGTTACAAATTGGCGGCCCTATTTATCATGCCCCAATATCTCTTCAAAATCTTTACCCAGATATTTCTCCAAACTTGTTTAGCCTCTCACGATTCTTGGAAAAAACATTTCCATCTATCATAACTATTTATTTTCTATATTCCGGAAAATGCCACTTTTAAACATCGGAAAACATTTCCATTTCTTATTTACATATCACTACTCTTCCCCATTTATCAGTCCCTAAATGTAAACTAGTAAGAGAACAATTTCCTAAGTATTAACCTCGAAGGCCGAAACCAACATCAGATTGGCACTCCGAAAGCCATTCAACTCAACCAGTCTCCAGTTAGTTTCTAATTTCCTCAGCTACATTTCTTAACATCTTATCAACACAATCATTTTAATCTGCAAATCGTTTGCTTTTATATCATCGTTCAACTTAAAACATATATACGTTTCTCCTTCCAATCTTCCATGATTTTATTTATAAATTCCCTTTCTTTATATAAAATCTCATTATAGATTTATTCATTTATTAAATTTCATTTATAATTGATAAGTCAATATCTAGTTATCTAACTTTTGTTACAGTTTTCTATCTCCTTAAATTTCCGGAAAAATTCGCCAGCTCCTCTTTTGTACCGGTCAATAGCTGTGACGGCCCGCCCCGCACCAGCCGACATTTCCAATGAAAGTGCGTTGTGCCAATGCCTGACTAGCACGGGACGTTCTCCAAAGAAAGGAAAAGAAAGGATTTTGAACTAACAAGGAACCTGTAGAATATCTCACAGCGCATGGGATAAAATATAATAATAACATACTTGACATAAAACAGGCGAGATAGTGCATAAGCTGAAACTAAACCATAATAGCAGCGGAAAAATTCAAATACAGCTTATGTTTCACATCATCATTATTACAACTTTTCAATCTGTCTCTAAAGCAAAGTAAAGGAAGAGTACACTACTAATGCCCAAAGTAGTGACCAGCAGTGACACAGGGAGAATATATATATATATATATATATATATATATATATATCATACGTGGAAGCCTCCTGCTCATCTCCGGTACAACTACTCGTGCATACCACCTAACCTGTCTCTAGTTTGCCCGTTTAAGAGCACCAAGAGTAATAAGAAGAGACATAAAACTCTGGGTCAGATAAAAGTCTGGTATGAGCGATTGGCAGCAAAACAGAACAATAACAGGTATACTAAACCATAACTGAACCTGGACTGCAACCAAAGAGTTAGCACAACAAGATGTACAATACTCTAAGGTGACACTAACATATGGTGTAAAGATATGGGGTGGGGTGTGCAAGTAATAATGATGGCAAACAATCAATCATAGCAACCATCCTCACTTCTCTCACTCAGTGCGTAAAGCATATGATATCCACCGCTTTGATCACCCAAATCCTTGCTATGATCACTCTACCCCGTGGAGTCATGGCAACTCCACTGCGTTGATCCATAGCCACTAGTCCTTGTTATGTCCACTCTTCCCCATGAAGTCATGAAGACTCCACTACACTGGCTCATAGCCATGCTACGATCACTCTACCCCATGGAGTAGTAACTACCCCACTGCACTGATCTGCAACCTAACCCTTGTCTTTCCGTGGTGAATCAAAGCTATGGACGTCAACAACTCCTTAGCACACGTCCCGCAGCAAAGTCCAACTCATGAAGTTATTTCATTGATCCATATTTGGATCCTGAGTAATAACTTCCCTTTTGGACTTCCTTTGCATCTCGGGTTTTGGTCGAATTGGAGTTGGTCTTCAGGAGAGTCGTCGCGTAGAAGTAAGAGTATACATCTGGTTCGGTTCAGTACTCCTAACCCGGTTCGGTTCGATGGTCCCAGCCCATGCCTTGATCTGGTTTGGGTATGCGTAGTGCTTCATTCCTCCTTAGTTTGGTCCAGTCACACTTACTTGGTTTGGTTCGGTGGTCATCTCCATCCGGTTCGGTTTGGTTACGACGAACCGATCTCATACGTTGCTCCAGCACCTCTTCTCCGATACGATCCGTAGCCTCTTCCTTGCTCCCTATCCGAACCCAACTCCAACTCTTATGCAAATGGCCTTCCTTCTTTCCAAGCCTCCTTTAGTTCCAAGTTCCGATCCGAATCGAATCCCCCTTGCCCAGTTCTCTTATCCGATCTGAGCCCCATATCCGATCCGACCCGATCCGAAACCCTGCACATTTCCTACAACTTTTCTAGCGAATTTTTTACGCCGCACGACGGCGTTTTCGACCATTATAACTTTTCTATTCAATCAAAAAGCATACCATACAGTCATAGCAACATATAGAATTGACCACAACACCAAAATAACAGTTTGATATGTTAAAACGGATCAAACATACCCAAAACCCATATTTTCCCGTTAAACATGTTTAAGCAAATCTAATGATAGGATTAGCACAACTTACCCAAATTAACTCAAACTTCCAACAGAGGTCTAAAACAGTGTTTAAGAATTTCTAAATATTTTTCCAGAATTTAATCATGTATAATTTTATTAATTAACACTAATCACCCCTAATTAGCCGTAATTAATGTAAAAACAATGCTAATCACTCACCTTAGCCACAAATAAATTTTATGAAAATATCTCTGATTTGGGTTGAACCTTTATGCAGCACAGCAGCTCTATTCCCAATTTGATGCTAATTTGCATTGATTAGATGTAGATTAGGCTAAAACTTGATTAAATGGTGATTAGAAGGTGATTTGGGTGTTGGAGGCCATTGCTAGGGTTAGGGAAATGTTTTAAGCGGTTGAGAAAATGAAAATAGATCGTTTCCTAACTGATTTCAGCCTCCCTATAACCGTAATCCCGAAATGGGTTATGAGCCTAGCTGCTAATCACCCTAATTAGGCCCAATTAAACTGTTTTTCACCTTCCAAAACCTTGTTTTAGCCATATCTCCCAAACGGTGAGCCCGTTTGGCTAATGTGACCACTCTACGGAAAGGTAAACCATCATCCGGATCTAATGGAAGTGGTTTCAGGTCAAAGATCCTTATCAATCAAAAGTTATGACATAAACAAGATCAGCTAGGGGTAAAATAGTCATTTAAAAATCGGCAAAAATCATGAACATGGGAAATGACCCCAATTGTCATCTCCTAAAGTTACATGGTTATACGACTTCGCATGAGAAAGAAATAAACATTCTATGATCCCCTGATGCGTAGAATGTGGGTCGTTACATTCTTCCCCCCTTCAGAAATTTCACCCCCGAAATTTCTTAGCTAAGAAACAAGTAAAGGATCCCGCATGCCTACCAACCTTTCACAAAATCAAACATACAAAACAAAAAACAAGTCTATTCTAGCATGCGGAAAACTAAATTGCAATTAAAATCTTACGAGGCAAAGAGTTCTGGATGCGTCTTCCTAATGCTCCCCTCTGTCTCCCAAGTACAGTCCTTCTCATTCTCGCCCCACTGAACTTTGACTAGATTCACCGCTTTCCTTCGAAGTTGCTTCGTATCATGCTCGACAATACGAATCGGCTTGCGGTTCCCAACCGGCTCGAGTTCTACTTCGATATCATCCAATTGATCAAGTGAAATAGTCATATCGAGGTCGTACACGAATTTCCTTAAATGGGAAACATGAAATATGTTATGAACTCCTGCCATCTTCTCTGGTAATTCAACTTTTTATGCCAAATTCCCAACTTGCTCAAGAACTGGGAATGGGCCAACAAATCTTGGTGCCAGCTTTCCTCTCCTTCCAAATCGAATGACATTCTTTAATGGAGAGATCTTGACAAATACTAGGTCGCCAATGGAGAATTTCAAATCCTTTCGCCTCTTATCAGCATAACTCTTCTACCTATCTTGGGCAGCCTTCATTCGCTGTTGAATGATCTTAATCTTGTCTGATGTTTCTCTTATCACATCTGGTCCAAGCACAAACTTCTCACCAGTTTCTAACCAACATGACGGTGAGTTGCATGGTCTTCCGTACAAAGCTTCAAATGGAGCCATATCAATATTGGATTGATAACTATTATTATATGCAAACTCTACAAGATGCAAATGGTCATCCCATGATCCACCCAAATCCAATATGCAAGCTCTCAAGAGATCTTCTAATATACGATTTACCCTCTCTGTTTTACCATCAGTTTGAGGATGATACGCGGTACTGAGATATAATTCTGACCCTAGAGCCTCTTGTAAGCACTTCCAAAACCTACTAGTAAACAATGGGTCTCAGTCACTCACAATGCTTTTAGGTACTCCATGAAATTTCACTACCCACTTCCTACATAGTTCCGCTAACTTAGCTGCCGTTCTATTCGACTTGACGGGTATAAACCTTGCACTCTTAGTCAATCGGTCCACAATCACCCAAATGCTATCATGGCCCGATCTAGTCCTCGGTAACCCATCAATGAAATCCACTGAGACTTGTTCCTATTTCTATTCTCGAATTTCTAATGGTTGCAACAAACCACTAGGCTTCTTTTGCTCAGCTTTAACTTGCTAGCAATTCATGCATTTGGATATAAACTTCCCAACGTCTCTTTTCATCCCTTCCCAGTA
The DNA here is from genome assembly GCA_030737875.1 of Allium sativum. NCBI lineage: Eukaryota > Viridiplantae > Streptophyta > Magnoliopsida > Asparagales > Amaryllidaceae > Allium > Allium sativum. The sequence goes on from CM060913.1 coordinate 46,287,910, forward strand.
GTAGGTCTGCCTCATATCTCGATATATTTTGTTACCACCGGGATGTATGGTCAATTTCGAGTGATGACATTCTCTAAGCACTTCATCTCTTAATCCATTGACATTGGGCACAACTAGTCTTCCATTTTTTTTAAGCCACCCATCTCGATCAAGCCCATACTTGTTCATCTCCTCGTCGATACCCATCTCTAACTTGGAGATGATTTCCAATAGGTTAGGATCGTCTCTCTGAATGGAACCAATCCGCTCAATCAAAGTGGGTCTGATCGTCAAACTTGCTAATACTTCTGGATCCAATTCGCACTTTGGTCTGAAATCATACCCAGTGATGTACTCCAGTTGCTTCCATTCTAGAAACATAGCCCCTAAACTGGCATGTCTTCTACTCAATGCATCAGCTACCGCATTGCCCTTTCCTGGTGTATATGCGATATCGAAATCAAAGGAAGCCAAGAATTCTAACCATCTTTGCTGCCAGAGATTTAGATCATTCTGAGAGAAAAGATACTTTAAAGATTTATGATTGGTTAATAACTCGAATCTTTCTCCCAAGAGATAATGTCTCCATATCTTTAACGCGAATTCGATCGCTGCCAATTCCAAATCATGGGTAGGGTATCTTTTCTCATGCGGTTTCAGTTGCCAACTAGCATAAGTTACAACCCTACCTCCTTTCATCAATACAACACTTAGTCCGGTACCACAGGCATATCTATGTATACCGTCATCTCTTCATTCCCTTTAGGAATGACTAACACTGGTGCACATGTCAACTTTTCCTTTAGACTTTTAAATGCATTCTCGCACTTTTCGTCCCAAACAAAAGCTTGATTTTTCTTGGTCAACTGAGTCAACGGTGTCGCTATCTTGGATAAACTTACGATAATACCCAGCCAATCCCAAGAAACTTTTTACGTCTGTTGCACTCTTGGGCGTAGACCAATCTTGTACCATAGCCACCTTTGTAGGGTCCACGACAATACCATTTTCTAAAATAACATGGCCTAAGAATCTCACTTCCCTCCTCCAGATGTGACACTTAGAAAACTTTGCTTTCAATTGGTGTTTTCTCAACACCTCCATCACTATCTTCAAATGTTCCTTGTGTTCTTCCTCTATTCTCGAGTAGACAAGTATGTCGTCCACGAACACAAGAACAAACTTATTCAATTGATCTCGGAATACTCTATTCATAAGATCCACAAAATATGTTGGTGCATTGGTCAACTCGAATGGCATGACCACTCTGCCCCATGGAGTCATGTCGACTCCACTACACTGATCCATAGCCACTAGTCCTTGCTATGTCTACTCTGCCCCATGAAATCATGAAAACTCCACTGCACTGGCTCATAGCCATGCTACGATCACTCTCCCCCATGGAGTAGTAATTACCCCACTTCACTGATCCGCAGCCTAACCCTTGTCTTTCCATGGTGAATCAAAGCTATGGACGTCGACAACTCCTTAGCACACATCTCGCAGCAAAGTCCAACCCATGAAGTTATTTCATTGATCCCTATTTGGATCCTAAGTAATAACCTCCCATTTGGACTTCCTTTGCATCTCCGGTTTTGGTCGAATTGGAGTTGGTCTTCAGGAGAGTCGTCGCGTAGAAGTAAGAATATACATCTGGTTCGGTTCGGTACTCCTAACCCAGATCGGTTCGGTGGTCCTAGACCACGCCTTGATCCGGTTTGGGTATGCGCAATGCTCCATTCCTCCTTGGTTCGGTCCAATCACACTTACTTGGTTCGGTGGTCATCTCTATCCGATTCGGTTTCGTTACGACGAACTGGTCCTATCTGTTGCTTCAGCTCCTCTTCTCCGATCCGATCCGCAGCCCTTTCCTTGCTCCCTATCTGAACCCAACTCCAACTCTTAGGCAAATGACCTTCCTTCTTGCCTAGCCTCCTTTAGTGCCAAGTTCCTATCCGAATCGAATGCCCCTTGCCTAGTTCTCTTATCCTATCCGAGCCCCATATCCGACCTGACCCGATCCGAAACCCTGCATATTTCCTGCAACTTTTCCAGTGACTGTTTTACCCCACACGACGGTGTTTTCACCATTCTAACTTTTCTAATCAATCACAAAGCATACCACACAGTCATAGCAATATATAGAACTTACCACAAACAACAAAACAACAATTTGATACGTCAAAACGGATCAAACATACCCAAAACCCATATTTTCCCCTTAAACATGTTTAAGAAAATCTAATGATAGGATTAACAAAACTTAACCAAATTAACCCAAACTTCTAACAGAGGTCTCAGTGTTTAAGAATTTCTAAATATTTTTCTAGAATTTAATTATGCATAATTCTATTAATTAACACTAATCACCCCTAATTATCCATAATTAGTGTATAAACAATGCTAATCACTCACCTTAGCCACAAATAAATCTCAGATCTGAGAATATCTCTGATTTGGGATGAACCTCTATGCAACACAGCAGCTTTATTCCCAATTTGATGCTAATTTGCCTTGATTAGATGTAGATTAGGCTAAAACTTGATTAAATGATGATTAGAAGGTGATTTTGTTGGAGGCCATTGCTAGGGTAAGGGAAACGTTTTAGGCGGCTGAGAAAATGAAAATAGATCATTTCCTAGCTGATTTCAGACTCTCCGTAACCCTAATCCCGAAATGGGTTATGGGCCTAGTTGCTAATCACCCTAATTAGGCCCGGTTAAGCTATTTTTTTACCTTCTAAACCTTGTTTTAGCCATATCTCCCAAATGGTGAGTCCGTTTGGATAATTTGACCACTCTACGAAAAGGTAAACCATCATCCGCATCTAATGGAAGTGGTTTCAGGTCAAAACTCCTTATCAATCAAAAGTTATGGCTGAATCAAGATCAGAAAAGGGAAAAACGGTCATCTAAAAATCGACAAAAATCATGAACATGGGAAATGACCCTAATAGTCGTCTCCCAAAGTTACATGGGTATACAACGTCGCATAAGAAAGAAATAAATATTCTGCGATCTCCTGATGCGTAGAATGCGGGTTGTTACAATTGCTCAAACCTCAACTCGCCTCTCTAGGCCTTTTCCATTCAAAAAGAAAATCAAAAAGCCAAGCGGCTTGCTGATTCGGCGCATAAAAACTCATATGGAATTAAAACATGTACCGTTTTGTCGAACACTTAAATTATAATCTTTATACACTCCATTCCAATCCTGCTTAACATATATCTAACCATTTTTAATTTATTCCAACTCCATCCAATCATTTTTAACTCAGTTCGCCAATTTTTTCGTTAAGTACTTCTTTTGCCCATTCCACTTTTTATTTGAATATATCATGTTCAAATATATTTTTAATTTATTTGTTAACCAATCAAATTCCATTTTCACTTGAAGTTTCATATTCGATTTCGAATATGAAAGCACCAGTTCAATTTAGTTAACCAAAACCCAATTTCGTATCAAAACTCGATTAACTAATTATTCTTTAAATTATTTAATCCTATTTAATAATTAAAAATATGATTCTTTTTGTTTCAAAAATCAGCTCACTTACTCCACTTGGGTTCACATTTATTTTATATCTCAAGTCTGGATTTTTATAATGGAAATTTGGATTTTATTTACTTAAAAATCCTTCTATTTTTTTAAATAAACCATTATGGTTTTATAATGGTTATGACGTTGTTTTTCTGAAAATTTGATTTTGACATAACTCAAAATCTATAAGACGAAATCCAAAATTTTCTTTTCTGGTAGAAAACTATTATTCAGTCGGTCCTGGCGATTCTTGTTTCAAGGAATTCCGACTTAAGTCGAGTTCTATATACTAAACTGAAGTTCAAAACGCCAATTTACGAACTACCCCGCTGCGGCGAGTTCGTTTTAATTATATTTAAATGTAAACGTTTAAACATTACTTATAAATAAATTTCAACTCCATTCAAATATATTTATATATATATATATATATATTAATCCCATTTCCCCAATTCAACTTAACATTTCTGATTATACCTAATTGTCGATTATTTCGTAACTCAAGTTATAAATTTATTTATAACTCAATCTTCTATATTAAATTTCAATTCCCTTTATAAATAAATTATTTATAAAATACGATATAATCGAATACTAATTATAAATCTTTAGATTTATCTCAATTCCATTTATACTTTGAATTCCAGAATAAATTTATCCCTTTTCCAAAATGATTTCCAATTCACTTCTAAATTCATACTTGAATTTAAAATTTAAAATTATCCTATGATAATTATCTTACCAAATTTATAAATATTGTTTATAAATTTAATTTCCTTGTTTTATAATTTATAACAAGTTTCCATTTCAAATTCATTTGAAACCCAATTCCTATTCTGGAATATGATTAAAACTTATATATATATATATATATATATAAACATTGAATCTATTTTCATATTTAAAATTTAAATTCTATTTAATACAATCCTAATTTTTTTCTAAAAATATTTGTTTAAATCAATTCGATCTAATCGAATTCAAACCATAGATCCATACGGATTTAATTTAATACAATTTACATTCTGAATAGCAGAATAGATTTATCTTTTCTCTTTGAAACTAATTTCAATTTCCCTTTTTAAATTCATATCTGAATTTAAACTTTCCAAATTATCCAAATGATAATTTTTCCATTTCATTCAAAAACACTATTTATAAATTCACTTAAATTCCCCGCATTATTTCATATATAAACATCGTTTATAAATTCACTTCGATTCTCGCGTTATTTAATTTATAAACATCATTTATAAATTACTTTACTTGTTTTCATTATTCAAAACAAGTTAATATTTCTTAGCCTATCCGAAATTCAAATTCTATTTTAGAAAAAAATAGATTTTTCCTTTCAAATCTCAAAATCCCTTTTTCACGATATTTTTATAAATCAACATTCAGACCCGGTGATATTTAAACATTCAAAACACCCAATTATCAATCACAGGTTTTCTAACACATCAAATATGATAATACATATATATATATATATGTGTGAAAAAAAACAATAATAAATTTTGAGGAATCAAGTTGGATCCCGCCAACATATTTTCCTGCATCCACAAATGTTATCCAACATAAATAATACCCATCCTGCTTCGAGGCAGGATATCACGGTATAGAAGGTCATCCACTAATGATACTTCGGGAATCCGCCAATGGTACTGCGTGAAATATCCAACCACCAATATATATATATTATAGCCACAAACACCAAGCCTAAATAACTAATATGCTTATAATGGCCAAAAAAATAGTTAAACGTATCCAAAAAAACAACAAACATCATGTAACATATTTTAAAATAAAATTTCGTTTATAATAAAATTATAAACAAACCAAAGAGTGAGTTTACGCACTTGGATTTTTATTTGTCGGATATCCGTTTATGACCCTCATATCTTGCGGCTACGAATCAACTTGAATGAATTAATTTTGTACCTACAATTGTTTATTTAAATTCAACGATTAAATGATTTTAAAATTAAACTAACTTATTCAACAAATTAATTAATTCGATGTATTTTTAAATTAAATAGAAACATATAACTTACTGCACAAATCCAACAGCTCTTTAATTCTAGAACATCGAACTCAAAGTTTTTCCCTCCACCGTATTTGAACTGCTACTTCTCCTCACTGTCAAAACCATGCCATTATTCTTTCTTTCCAGGTTCTAACGCATTGCTACTAATCCCTTACTACCGTGACATCCCCTTCCTAACCTTTTCCAATGACATCTCCTCTAACCTTTGCCAATGACATCTCCTTCCCACCATTACTCGCTCATCATAATAAGACCAATCGTAGAAACCACTCGAGCATCGCGACTTCACTGTTCTATTCCAGTTCGACGCCTCTGACATAGCGACTTCGCTCCTTCCTCGTTTACGCACAGAATATCGATTGATATGTATTGAAGTCGAACTCCCCCAAAGCTTTACTATAAGGTGTTGCTACTTCTAATGAACACGAATCTACCACCCAAACACAAATCGATGTCCAAAACTTCCCATAGCTTCGAACCCTGGCTTGCTTATCTAAAATCGAACGGTTTCAATTTTGCATCACGCTTCTGATGCTTGCGCAAAAATTGAGAGAATCGAGCGCCAAGGAATTAGATTCATGATCGATTTAATTTGATTCTGAAATAAAGGAAAGGAGAGGTTTCTTTTTTATTAATCTGCCTTAAATCTTCATCATTCATAATGAACGAACGAGTGAGGAAGAATAGAAAAGAGTAGGGAAGGGAGTCGCAAATTTGAGGGAACAGTTTGGATTTGGAATGGAGTGGCCATTATTTTCCATTCAGAGGATTCCGATTTTCTAAAGAAGAATTGAAAGGGGAAAAGGTTGTGAATTTATAGAAGACGAACCTTTGGGCATTAAGGAATAGGTAAGTATGTTATAGGTGATAGGTTAGGGTAGGTTAAGTACATTATTATGAATTTGACTTGATTTTTGAGGCGATTCCATACTTATCCATTTAAATTTTATAACAGTATATTTTGGGGTTTTAAACTCCAATTAAAACACAACTGATGTTTCTAGGATTTAACCGCTATTTTAAACACACTGGGATAGATTTCAAAGCCTGATTCGAACGTCTAGAAAAGATATCAATTTAAACCAATGATTAAATTAAATTGATTTAAAATATAAATCAGTTTCAAATAGTTTATATAAATAATTAATTATTATCATTCTAATTCCAATAGAATTTCTATTAATCATTTGAATCATTTCGACTCAGTTGAAAATTTCATATTGAATTATTTTAGATTTTCGTAATATGATAATTATATATATTCGAAATAAATCATACTTAGATTATTTAATCGATAACTCAATATAAAAATCGATTTATATTATCAACTCAATATTTAAAATAATATTAAATATTTAAAATAAATCAACCAAAAATCCAGGTTGTTATAGTTACAGTGGTACCAGGGCTTAGGTTGAGCGAACACCTAGGTTTTGGTGGGGGTTTACTCATTAGAGATACGGTCAGTAGTACCCTATAATGAGTTAAGCGAATTTATTTGAGAGAGCGTATTTGTTAGTTGATATAAAAACTGTTATATATTGTGTTGATTAGTTTGTCAAGTGATTTACAAATTCTGGTCGATACAGAGTGTACAACTTTAATGATAACTGTTTCTCAAAACAAGAAAATTAAGAGGCCTTGGAAAATCTTTCACAACCATTGTTAATGGCGGCAATGACAACCACCTTTTCTTCTCTATCCTTCTCCTTCGCCTTCGATTCAACCTTCCCCCTTCTTCCATCGCGCCCTACTACTTCTAAACCCCCAGATCCATCTCCCTTCTAAATTCAATCCCTCTTCAAAGCAAGATAATATTCCTGATATCAATTTGTCGAATTATGCAGCTTTTAATTCATCAAAAGCATCTTTTTCTTCTTTCGTAAAATCTTATTACGCTTCTCTCTTCAAAGTTCTTCCTCGTAATGCTGGAACCTATCAGCCTCGTCAATTTAATATTGCTAGAGATGGTATGGAGAAAACAATTCCAGATCTCGTCAGGAATGAAGGACTCAAATATTGGAGTAATTTCTTGGTTGGCTACTTTCTTGATGGCACATTATCCTATCTTGCTGTTACTAATTACTTAAAAAGACACTGGAGATTAAGTGGTGAGGTTGACATAAAATCGAAAGATTTTCATTTATATTTCAATTTCTCTACTGTTTTTGATCGGAAAAAAATTCTGCACTCTGACCCAATTTTTATTTGGGGAAGAATGTTCATCATTATGATATGGGATCCAACAATTGGTTGCACACAATGTTAGATCAAAAAAGTACCAATTTGGATCCATTTGTATAGAATTCCAATGATTCTTTGGACACTGATAGGTATTAACTGGCTTGTAAATCATGTTAGTAGGCTAATCTATTATGACACTAGTACTGAAAGATTAAACAGATTTAGATACGCAAAGGCATTAGTAGAGGTGTTTCCTAATTTTGAGCTTCCAGATTCTATCGAAATTGATGGTTTGGGAGATAATTGTCCTTTAGCGAAAATTGCATACGATTGGAGACCTTAGATTTGTATTACTTGCAAGGTCTATGGTCAAGATACTTCATTTTGTGAATTAAATTCTAAGAATTATATGGAAAATGATAACCGGTTTAATGTTGATATGTTGGATTATCATGTAGACGAATTTGTACACACTAGTAAACAAAAAAGGAAAACTCATGTTGTTGTAAATATGAATACATAGACAACTGTAAATCAAAGAAAAAGAAAATTAGGAGGAAAAAAATGTTATTAATAAAGAGAATTTAGATAATTTTGTTGATGTTGGTAGTGTGTGCGCTAATCAATTAGAAGCTTTGGCAACTAGTAATAAGGAAAACAATGGTGGTTTAGATAATAGGTTAAATGACTGCTTAGTTCAGGATTCTGGTGTTGGTGATAATTCAGACATGAATGTGGTTAGATCAAAAGTGGATAATGCAATGTCTGTGGTTAATGAAGATGAAACTTTAGTTGGTAACTTATTCGATGAAACTATTCAACAATCTGCTGGAAATATATGTGATATGAACTCATCAACTCTTGCTTCTTCATGTACATCACTTGCATCTTCTGCTTCGAGAAAATCAGTCAATACATCTTCCTTTTCTGGTTCATCTTCTATTGCTACTATGTCTTGTTCGTCTACCTTTAGTTCCTCAGCACTTTCTTCCATCAGCAAAACTGTGAGCAGTTCACCATCAGCATAAGAAATAACTTCTCCATATGCTAACTTGAAGCATCCATCTCATATTCAACTTCCACCTTCCAATGTGACTGGCTCTGGTTTAACTTCTCCAAATGTGAATACTGCTTTGGCCTCCTTATCATCTTCTGTGCCTACTAGCTCAATTCCCTTGACCAGATCTAAGAGCAATAGACTTAAAAGTAAATTCCGAGGGGACTTGGATGGGGGTAAGGATTTTAATCATGAGGATGTCTTTCCTTAGAGCAATAAGTTGAAATTTAATAAAAGTCATACAAGAGTAAACCCTCTCCTCTTTTTGACCCTTTTATTACATGATGTTGATGCATATGGACTTACAGTTAGTGATGATGCAGGTAGCAGTTGGAATATGTTCTTTTATATCTGATATGATTTTATTTTGTTAGTGTATTGGCCTGTTTGCAACTTTCTAATTACATGGGTTGCAGTGAAGTGAACATTTTGTGGAAATAGCTTCTCATTTTCATTTGTTTTTAGTCTTGGTCTTGTAAATGCATTAGTTTTTTAAAGCTGTTTGATCGTGGTTAATTGTGGTCAAGGCAGTGTTGTTTTGATAACACCCGTATGTATGGGTTGCTATGTAAATGTTTATACTGTAAATTATTGTGGAGTAATAAAAAATTTCTGCTTACCTTTTAAAAAAAAAAATTAAGCAGAGTAATTCGACAAAATATATTTTAAAAGCTGGGTAAATGAAATAATTTTACGCAAAACTGTATTTTTATGAAAGGAAGATTTTTTCTCCTGAAATTATAATAATATATGGATGTGTTGGTTGAGATTATAATCAAATTAGATTATAAAATTTAAATGGTTATATATAACCAAATAGAACTTGTATATACAAATGAGATGCATTGAAATTGGATTGAAACCACAATTTGTAATTTAAATCCTGATGTTTGGAGAATATTTTATGAACTGTTATAAAATAATATGCCTATATTTTGGAAGGATTTTTGAATAAAAATCATATCAATTGAAAGTGATAAAGCATCGATGGTTATTGTAACAACCCACAAATCCGTACCATTTGAGCTGACTAAATACAATTCAAATACAATCCAAATTGCACGAAAAAGGAATCATTAATAGAAAGAAGTTAGAGGATAAAAATAGAAAGATAGAAAATTAGAATAGAAGAAAATAGATAGAAGATAGAACTGAACAATAACATTGAATCTCATAATCGCAGCAAAATAAAATTTAATATATAAATAATCACTTTGAAATAGAAACTGTATTTTTACGTACATACATCATCAGAGTACGTCACATATACAATACATCAGAAATAACCTCTAAATATCTAATGTTGAAGCCTTCTGCTCCAAGCTCCTTCAGATAAATATGTAAAATCCTAAACTATTGGACTACCTGTACAAATTTGGGCACCCAAGAGTTTAGCAAAAACATAGAAAAATAAAATCTGAGTTAGTCATGGGACTGGGGTGAGTAAACATTAAAAACAGTTTGATTTTAACTTTCAAAAACCTTTTGAAAGAAAAGATAATCGTAAGACTGATCCATACATAAATACGCACGGTTTTTACATTACGGTAACCCAAAACATTTTTGAAAACTATATGATTTTGATATTATGATAATGTCTAAATACAAATAAATAGCAATCCAGCAGAATGCTAGCATCTCACATTCTACATACATAGTATGCAATCAAAACAGCGGGCGCTTGTTGGAGATTGGATTCCGACTATGACAAGGTATGGAACCACCTGCCGATAGTTTATCTCTAGAGGAGAATACACTGAGTTCAACAAGAACGTCTTGCAACCTGACCCATACATGACCGACCACTCATTTCGCTTGAGTGTATCAAATATATTGTCACCAACGGTTGGGAGCTACTCGCCGTTTCCCGAAAGGGACAACATCGAATAGAATAAAGAAGCAAATTGAATTTCTATAGATAGGTGACAATACACCCTAATGGGAGGGACCCACACAGCCATGCTGTCTGCCCGATTTTTGTCATTTCCCGGTTTTGAGGCTTGGGGCTGAGCTTACCTTTGGATATAACACGTCTTTATTCACGTTGAATTCCACAACATCAAACCTGCTAAATCACAAATTGATTTCCCTAAAAATATCTCAGGTATACAGCTAAGAGAAACAAATTCCTCCGCCACCAAACGCAAATACGTTTGAAGAGATCAATTTATGCAATTTATTAGGCATACTCTATCAGACACTCGTCCATACAAGTTGTCCTGGGACTGGACAAACCGAAGGCACTATCATGTAAATCCATCCTTGGTAATTTCTATCTAGGATCGACTGAATAGCCCTTGCATAACACCGTCTTCAATGGTCTTCAAAAATCTTTGACTCGAAATGTGTATATCGAATCAAAGTGGAATGTAGATTCCGGTCTCTTTGAAACGATAATGAAAAGGTCCATATTTGATAGTCGGTGATTTAACTATCAGTTATAAAATAAAATAAACAGATTTATTTCCATTGGATCTGCTAAGCCTTATTTAAATAATGTTTAAATGTCTTAATACAATATTAACTTTGTATACATATATATGTTTGAAACATAATTACTAATTAAGCAACAAAACTCTTATTATCAATCCTACGTGATAATCTCATTCTCGAATATCCTTTTTATAACCGAAAATGATATTCAACTCCAACCTCATTTTGAACACAAACTAATATGATCCATCGGATAATAGTGAAATCGTTCAAGTTGGTTTATTTTAATTACCTCTCAGACCTTGAGTCGTAATCATGCTTACCGTCAAGATTCGTAGAAGTTCAGTATCCAAGACATTCGACAAAACCATAAATTTGTAAATTGCAATTGATTTTCAAATCTTAAACCATTTCAAAACAATGTTGTAGTTTTGAACCATTCGTTTAGTTAATTTAATTTAGCTTAAATACAGAACTAGGGAATCAATCCAAATAAAAAACCTGATTTCTTTATCCTTTTATAATTAAATTATCTTACCATCTTAATTAAAAGATTTATTAAGTTAAAACATATCATCTTGGATAATTTATTTAAATTTATATTGCCATTTAATTATGCCATTTCCCTACCCAATATGTTAATTTAAACATTTCAAGTTTTCAAACCTCCATTTAATAAAAACCTTTTCTATTAGATTAATTGGAACAAATTAATTAAATAAATCAATTCTCATTTTAACTGTTGATCAACAAAATGATTAAATAGTTACAATTAATCTTTTTTTAATTAATAATTAATTTAAAATATCCCATTTAATTGTCTTCTTAAAAATGATTTATGTCAAAATTCGAATTTATTTCTGAGTTACTTTACAGAAAATGACTTAGCATCTCCAACGATATACAATAGTTTAGACAACATTCAAGTCGTTAACCCAATTTGCACAAACCATCATATAAGTATAATTCAATATTTTTAGTCGATAATATCTTAACATATATTAACTGATAAAATACGTCAAACTGATATAATAACAGAACAGTCTTCATTTCTATTAGCAGGGTGTCCAAACAATTTAGTCAATACAACTATATAGTGGAACGGTGTTTATTTCCATTAACATGATGTCAGTAAAAATATATAACTATGATTAACGTAATTAAACACAAGTCAATTAGTAAATCAATTAATTTATTGACCAATTCAGACTTTATATACTGACTTACATATCAATAAGGCGAATTGTTACTAGTTACACGTTAATTTGGTTCAACGACTAAATTCACATTCATTATATTATTATTGATGGTTATAATAGAAATTAATTCAATTTAGTTTTAAATCATTTTAATCTTGACAAATTCGCCGCATTCCATTACCAAACAAGCACTCGCTATTTCTCTTCTACTTGAGCGAACTCGACTAACACCCCCTTACGTATACACATATGTATTTTAATGAATTGCATAAATAATTTAAACATATTTTTATTTATTTATTATTATTTATATATGTATAATTTTTATTTTTATTTCCTTTCGGTCAGTGGGCCGAGCCCAGCCCACACAAGCACACCCACTAATATTTCACGCACCCTTTGTTCCCACTAGGCAAATTGATCTTGCCAATACTTAAAACTTCCTATCCTCGATTCTTTCTTTTCTTCCCGACTTTCATTGTTTGTTTTTCTTTCTATACTTTTTTTACATAATATTTTTTATATATAATATATGAGTTTATTCAAGCCCATACCATGCTACAATGAAAAGTACACATGCATTAAAAAGAACGCCTAATGCCCCTTTTTCCTCCCATTCTTTCTTTTGTTGCCTGCTACTCTTTTCTTTTCCTTACGTTTTTACTTTTATGTATATATTTTTCGTCAATCATTAAAAACTAAAAATATAAACAATTTCAGGATCTAACTGCAAACTCTTATTAACCTAGAAACGTACAGTGCAGTTACTTGAAGTTGCTTAATCCAATAGCTCACGCAAGGGACTTGCTTATTAGATGCATATATAATAGAAGCATATATATAGTACATTAAAAGCTGTCATGTAACCATGGGGAAGGGATAAATTTATGAGCTCCTATTGTTATAAACCGGTCCACCTTTGATCTAGTTTTATACCCTGTTTTCTACTGTTTCTCCGTTCCTTGTGTCTTTTTGTTCCCACTTATTTTATTTACTTTTTTTTAATATATGAATATGGTTCAAGCTTTGCACCTCAAGCTATGCATTATTACGGTTTATTTTTATGTTGTTAATTGATAACAGCATCCAAAAAAGTATTGTTTGCTATTATGAACTTCATTAATCAACTGCTACTTGATGCCATTTTATTCCTTCACTCAACTATTGATTATCGTTTAAAAATGTCATTGAGAATTTGATGCAATTCGACAATATGAAAAACCATGAATAATCATCCATTTATATAAAATGACAGGATAACTTTTTCTATCCAATGGATTGTCAATCGCCAAACAGTAAGTTAGCTTTACGAGTTGTATTTTTTTTTTACAAAACCATTCAAATGGGAATACTAATGCTCTTACGTCCCATCTCCCCATTTTTTTACTCCTAGGCAAGCACAACGCAATGTGCTAAACCAACAACCACTCCTTACTTTCATACTGCACTAACTAATATCTGCGTACACCCTTCCCTGTGTACTTGTACAACAACTCCTATCACCATAAGTCCGCCGCAACCCTATCTGCACGTCGTGCCTTCACTCATGATCGCCAATGGCCGGTTATCTTAGACCCACAACTAAAAATCATAGTTTACACTGTCAACCTAGAAAACACGATTTCTAGATTTTCACGTTTGTTTTCATTTTTATTTCCAATGAACATTGTGCAACTGAAATGTTTCACTTGATCTAAATTAAAGTGTTTTGTTACATCTAAAATTTGTTTTAATATACGATTTTCCTACAAATGCTGAAATTATCATGTCATTTGTTTTTTTTGCTGCTGATAACAGCTAAACTAATGCCAAAATGGATTTATACCCAACAATTTCATTTTTATTTGAGGGGCTAAAATGGCGGGTTTCACTTGTAACAAGTCAAGCGGGATGCCAACACAATTTCGGACATCTTCCTATTTGAAACCTTATGTCCAGTGTACCGTACGCAGTTCCAAAAAAAATACGCACTTATGTTTAGATCGAAACGTTTAGTACCCATTAAATTAAAACAAGCATGCATCATGATGTACAAATATTAGTAAAAATATTAAATGGGAATGCATAGAAAGTTTTTCTCACATAAGTTTTCATAATTTCAGTTCCAGGTTTATACACAAATGTTCAACAACATTTGTTTGCCATCCTCTGTTATTGGCATGCAGATTTAATCAACCCCATACCTTTATCTAAAAACATGAATACGTCATACATGTTTCCTAACCACTTGTAAAAAAAGAAGAAGAAAATATTACTCAACTTAAGCTCAGTACTGGTCTTTGTGTATTTTGGTCTTAGATGCCCTGCCATTGTTTTGCTCCGGATTTAACTTGAGTTTGTGTAACGTGTCGGCTTTTGAGTACTTCTGTAATACAATTTATTTAGATTTATTTTGTGTAATTGATTTAAATAATAAATTAGGAATATTAATATTGAGGGAATTTCCAAATACATATTTTTATGGTTTAAAATATCTTAACCAATGTGTATATGAATATAAGAAAAAGTAATTGATGTTTTATGTTATTTTTTTTTGTTTACTTTCTTGTTAAACATAAATATAGATAATATTGGATGTGCGAATATTATAATCAGAAAAACAAAAATGCTTAGGTGGATAGCCTAAAATCGCCGCTTGCTTCCATCTTTCCTCATTTACGCACTCTCCATTTTCTTTCTTTCGCTTCTTCCAAAATAAACCGCTCCCTCCGCCCACGTTCTTCTCCCTTCGTTCCCTACCGCAATAATCTCGGCTCTACTCCTATTTTCATTTTTTTCCCTGTTCAATTTTTTCCTCTTCTTCTGGGCTACTTCCTACCCCAATTTCACTCTCCTACGTTTGATTTATAATCTCCGCGTCTCTCTATTGTTTCCCAAATTAAAGGCAGATTCCATACGTTTAGTTCCGTGAACATCTTTCCGATTGTTGATTTTTCTTACTTTATCGATGTTCAATTTTAGATTAAGTTGATGCTGAGGGAAAATACCTATTTATGATTTTGAGTTTTCATTTTGCCTTTGTTTACTAGAAAGTAGGAGCCACGGAAGAACGCAAAAGGATCTGGGTTTTTTTGGGCCTATTTTCGGATGTCTTCATTCCGATGGTGTTCATTATGTTCGTGGACGACGTTGAGTCCTCTAATTTTCATTTTGATTATGGTTTAGCATGTTGATTACGTCATCGTGCAATGATAACTCAATTCTGCCGAGTAACTTTTTGTCTATGCCGAATAAATTTCTCAAATAATATGATTGATGTAATATATATGTTATGCTTCTCTGTTGCTACACTATACTTCATACTATCACGTAGACTAATTGGTCATATAACATATTACTGCAACTAACAGTGTTTGCTCACCATATGACTTATCAAAACTTCCCTCGGTTTACAAATTTTAGTTTTGAGCATAGTCACAAACTCCATAACATATGCATTTAATAAGTTCCAATGTATATTTTACTTCGTGAAATCCTACCATAGTTTTTTATGATATGTGCCATCATTTTAGTATGTGATTTATCTTCCATTATAGTATGTAAATTGACTGCTGTCTAATGGAATATAATTATAGTATGAACCATAAATAAATCGCATTTTTTGTTAAATAGTAGTAAACTAATGCTTTTTTGCATGCACCATGCTTACCATGTATTAGGTAGATAAATTTGGCAAGAATTCTTAGTACTGGTACAAATTTTTAAGCTTGCATTTGCACAGCGGAGAATGACCATTTATGCATGTTTATTGCATTGAACTTTAGCTGCATCAAATTTTAGTTGCGTTATATCACTGTTGTATCTCCTACATTCCATGTTGGATCTCTGCTTTTTTACATTCGATTGTGTATTGTGATACTGTTGGTAAACCTTATTTCATACTGCATATATTGTTGCTTCTAATTTTAACCTTTACAAACAATGCATGTTCAACGACACATCATTTGTCTTACAAAAACAGGGTTTTGTTAGAAAGTTATTGGGTAATATGACAAATATCTGTGGTACGAGTAAACTTGACTCCAAAACCACTCTCTTTTTCATAAGGCTTTATACATGCTTTTGAAATTTTATACAACCAAGCGACTGGAGGCAACACCAGCCCTGGGCTAGGCAGCTTTTTATGACAACAAACCAAACAGGATTGGAAGCATAAGCACATTTAGATCTTACTGATAAATAAAACCATTGGATTCAAGTACTTTACAATTTGTATTTACAACACACCACTGCTGTATGTTTATCATTTTTGGACCGACTTTAGTTTTATAACTTTCTTCTCAAGATTCAACTGCTGTTCACGATGTGCACATTTAGATCTTTCTTCCAAAATATAATTGCAAGGCTTGAATTTGATACTAAAAGTTTTTGCTTTCCATCACCACATCCCAAGCTCATGTTTATATAAACAAGGCTGACATGTTTTCAGGTGAATGACACTTAATTTTAAGCTAAGCTCCACGACACTTTTCTCCCGTCCTACTACATTAGGATACACAAGTTCTTACTGAATGATCACGAGCAATGTAATGAATTTTCTCATTGTTATTTAAAGAAAGTTTTTCACTAAATTTTGTTAAATCTCAAAGTAAATTTTGCAAATCGATTTGAATTGACAGAACAATATCAAAATTTCAGTTTGATGTAATCTTCTAATAGTTTTAAGAAATAAAATTTTGAATTATATGAGTTTCGATTGTTTATTTTTAATCTGTAATAAAAATATCTACTTGGTAAAGGTCAGATCTTAAATTATTTGTTTTTCATTTTTTACATTAGTGAAGTGTCAAAATGTATGTCCTACATATTCCTTACCTTTTGGATTATTTGTTCTCCGAGTTGTGATGAAGTGATAACAAGAATTATTTATACTACATCATTATTATATCTGACAAAAATTATTTATACTACACCATAAAATGATTTTATATTTAACTATCTAATATTGTTCACAGAACCAGTGAAGGGATCATCAATATTGATTTCTGTATCCTGTAAATATGTATATCTTTTACTGTTATAATCAAATGATGCTAAAAGAATTTGGTTTGTCTTGATGTTAGTCATTTTATTATTCTTTTCATCTTATGGTTAATTCAAACATGAGGATGTGCCATACGATCTATTCAAGCGTACCATTTGCAATGTTATACTAATATTGTATAGCTATATGGATTTATATGACAAGCACAAATGTTAAGTGATAGGAGGAAGATAGTGCTAACCACAATTAAACAAGAGGAAAAGCAATATAAAGAAGTAGAGTAGGTAGAAGAATAAAGTGGCGTAAGATTATAATTTGGCCATATGCGCGACCAAATTGTAGAATATATATGAGCAGATAAATGAATACGCTACAGTGTACTATAAATCACAGTGGCTGTAAGTAATATTCCTCATTATTTACTATAAATCTTTTTCTTTTTTGTTTACTGCTTATGCAACTCTTCTTAACTAACAAACAAAGTCCTCATATGGAATCAAGTTAGCTTTCGCAATAGGAGTTTGATCGACTTCTTAATATTTTGGAGTTTAATTACACTCATTCGGGACATGTACCAGGTTTTATTAATTTTCTTAGAACTTTATCTGGGTACGCCATTTTTTGATTATATTTACTTTACTCTGATTTCATATCTGATTTCATATAACGTTAATGCATCATTTCCTATGAAACACATATTTCAAACTACTGTCTGCGACACTGACACATATAGGACTTCATGAAATTTATGACGTTTTGTGCATTTCATATCTATAAGTAATTACTAACAAGCAAACATTGTCAATTTTAGGAAGCATGATTAAATTCCTTTGAATGTACCCCCTCTCCCCCCATTACTGGCTTTGAGCTCGTAATTAAAAAAAGTGTTGGGTTAAACTGTTTTAGCCGCAGCTGAAACTATTTGGTGCATTGATGTTCAAACTGTATATTTTACATTGGACGAAATAGATTCATTTACATCATGGGAAATGAATAGTACAAAACAGGTTTGCAAAATAAAATGCAGAATTAAACAGTTTACTGGACATATGACGATTTCATGACAATTGATAATTGTTGAAAATCGACCAAGTTGATACCTTCGATATGACGATCTTTTCAGCTGATCCGATTAACGAGCAAATTCTGAGTCTATTAGACAATGACTAATATACAAGCAGGTGAAATGCTAAGTAATATGCATTTCTAAACTCAAATTGATATTAAAAAAACAGAAATGACTTGCTAAAAAAATCAAAAATAATTTTTGTTTGGGTATATTTACCAACTATAAACAATATTAAATGCGTATGCATCATAACAACAAACAACTTGCTACAACTTCATTTTAAATCCAAAATCGAATTCCATTTGCCTTTTTTTCTCCCTTTTTGAGTTGCTACAAATCTAACAGCATAAAATTTTAGATCAAAATGGTTTTCATAGAGAATTCACCTATAATAAAATTAGTCAAGGGTATGTTTTATACGTTTGACAACATATATTACAAGTCATTTAGCTAATATCATTTACCATATATAGTATTAATGGATATTAGATTTGGTGAATTAATTAGAAACCCAAGGAATCCAATCTCAACAAATGGAAAGGTTGCTTTGAATGAAGAAAATATAATAATCTATCTATAAACAAAGTATCAAATTATTACTTGACTTTTGTGACACCAGAATATAGTCTGCAAGATTTCCCTGAATAATTCTCACCATGCTGCTGCATGTGCTTCCGATTACTCATGTTGTGGAAATCTGGTAATAAAGAAGATGGAATGAATAAGCTTATTGAGGGTCCAAAGCATGCAAAAATATTAAGGTGGTAACATGCTTTAATCCAGCTTTTCATACATTACTGAGCCTATCAAATAAATTCGATGTTGTAAATGAATGCACCCCCTTTAATTTGCATAGATGAATTGTCTTTGACATGTTATACATGGACATGATATTGGTGACTTTCCTCCTCCAAGACTTTCATGGTAAGCTTGAATATAATTTCTGTTTACCAATAAACATCAATTTGTATTCGAAATATCACTACCTTTTTGAATAATCTTGGTACATTATTTACTCTAAGAATTTTGCAGCAATTCGAAAAAGTGACCAACCATCATATTTTGAGGAAGTTCATAAAAGAGTACTTCAAGCAATTTGTATACGTAATTGTTAGATCAAAATTTGGACCTAACACCCAAATTGTTCTGATTCGTAGAGAATTATAACTGGAGAATGAAGAAAAAGCAGAAAACACACAGAATTTATAGTGGTTCGGCGTTAACGAGCCTACGTCCACTTTATATGTTATCGATTATACTTTGAATGTTAGTACAATCAATGATTTCTCTCAAACTCACTCTTACAATTATGATTTCTCTCAGTAATCTCGAAGTAAAACTGATGAGAAATAGTGATATGACAGCAATGGTGGAATCAGTGCTCAATACTGCCAAAAAGATCCTGAAAAATGCCAGTCTCTGGGCTATTTATAGCTGATTCTATCAGGTGGTTCGCGGTCACACGTGGTGTAGATCCCAAGAAAATCGGATCGGATCGAGCTTTGAGGAGGAATTGGTCAATATGACAGTTGTGGATAGGTGTCGCTGGATCCATGTATTTCGGATCGCTGAAGACCAGTTCGTGGTTGAACAAGTCAGGAGTTTCGCCACGTAGCAGGGGATCAGATCGGAGTGAGGTGGTGACATAAGTGCGGATCGGGTCGTGCTCCCACGGACGGATCGAGTCGTGCTCCCATGGGCGGATTGGGTCGTGCTCCCACGGACGGATCGAGTCGTGCTCCCATGGGCGGATCGGGTCATGCTCCCATGGGCGAATCGGGTCGTGCTCTGCGCTGGCGATTCGAAGGGCGCGATCCGCGTGTGCGATCCGATCTTTGAGGAATGTAGTTCCATACTTTCTTCTTGTGTGTGAACCTTGGTGGCTTGGTCAAAAAGCTAGCCAACATTTTGCCCCCTCAAAGTATGTTTTATCGAGGATGGAACATGCTTCGAAATTGCGAACTTATCTTTTCACGGAACGGTGTGAATTAGTAGTCATGTCTGTTTGAAAAGTCATGTTGCTTCGGAAAGTCGCGTTCTTTGACCGATATAAATATTAGTATGGTCTTCAACCATTTCCTTGTTCACCGAATAATTTTTATCTGGAATTTTTTGGAAACTTCGTTGTCGAATCGCCAGGTAGATCTCTGAATTTTTTTTTTCGGATCGCATCATTACATCGCGATCCATGGGTGCGTCTTTCACCACGATCTGGTTAACGAGCGGGCTTCCTCTTTTTTTTTTTTTTTTTTTTTTTTTTTTTTTAGGAAAGATATCTCGTAGGCGGTCTTATTCTTATCGCTTTCTTCGTGAAGGCACACCTAGCCTTCATCCAAATCCCGAGCGTGCTCGCGGCCTTTCTCACAAGCCTACTTCTTCACAATCCCGGTCTCCATCAAAACCAACCTCTGGCAAGCTTCCTAGTTATTCGGTGCCACCTACAGGGGAAAACAACTTCCCAAAGAATTAACCCCTCCGAAGAGTGCACCCTCTCACAGCAGGTCATCAAAAAGGCACTACGAGCCCAAGGATAAAAGCAAGGATCCAATCAAGGATTCTGAAAAGGAGAAAATTGACATTGTCCCTTCTAGCCAATAAGATTTGGTTGTCCCCGGGTCACGAGATTACATCCATGGTCCTGAGACTCAGGCTAAGCTGGAAAAGTTAAGAGAACAATTCCCTAACATCTTCTTCGAAAGGATGATGTTTGTTCCAGCCTTGGAACCAGTCCCTATGAACTGGGATACTGTGGTCATCGGGCACATCCGCCATGCAGCCAGGCAGTATGAAATGATGAAGAAACATGCTGTTAATCTTTCAGAGGTCATCCGAACGCTTGAGATGGAAGCGCACAGATCCAAAGTGAAGATAGACTACAATGAAAGGGCCAGGACAAAAATGGAGAAGGACTTAGAGGATGCACAATCCCTGCTTGTCTTGGCCCAACGAGACGCTAAAGCTTACAAAACAGAACTGGAGGAGGCCAGGCAACGTTTCCATAATGAACTTGATTCTAATAGCAAAGAACGAGTGTTATTGAAACAAGAGGTGGAAGATCTCAGGATGGCCAACTCCGAATTGAAAACAGCACATGATCACTTCGAGGCCGAAAGAGCTGCTTGGGTGAAAGAAAAGGCGAGTTTGAAAGATAGTTTAGCTTTGGCCGAAGGAGAGAAAGTAATTCTGAATGAGCAAGTCGCGGATGCAGAGAGGCGCGCGGCTCTCGCTGAAAAGAATGTAGAAAGTGCCATTGAAATGGCTACTGCTTCTAACAACAAGCTCCTCGAGAGAGAAATGGATATCGAAGGGTTTGAAGAGACGATATTTGACTTCCTCGGCCATGTCCTCAAAACCCGTAACATCTCGTGGATCCCGGACTACCACGCCATTTTAGCCAACATATGGGATGCCATCGTCGAGGGTGAAAAGCGGAGATTAGGAGTTGAAGAGATTGACGAAGATGAACTGATGAGGACCATTCTGAGGGATAACGAGCCCGAGGATTTGGCAGAAGGCCGGTGCCTAATTCAAGAAGAGATGGAGAAGGAGAGAACTCTGGCTAAGGGCAAAAACAAGATTGACGAAGGTTCGAGCTCAGCTGTAGAGCCCAGGGCCACCGGAGTTGAGGAATACAATCCTGATGATCCATTAATTCCTTTGGGCCTAACTCCTTTGGTTGTCGGAGCTTCTGCAGCTAGCTTGGATGGAGGATCAGTGGAAGGTATCTCCATTTTTTCCCCACAATTTGTCAAAGCAATTGTGAGTTGTCATCGTCGGGTGGAGCAACCAATCGAATTAATAACATGTGTTCCTCATAATACAGGTGGCGGGCTCGTCGACAAGGATGTCGAGAAGAGGACAGAGGCGGAGAAGATTGACGTCTCGCCTAGCGCCGGTGTTGATATACCGAAGCAGGCTGAAGGTACAACAGCGGAGAAAGGCGTCCTGGCACCCAGTGCTGATGCTCCCAAGGATGACGAAACCATCGATGCCTTGAAAGATATGGACGGGCGCCATGTAGATGATGAGGAGGATATCATTAGCACCAAAGAAGTCGAAGGCGATGACAACGAGACCTTGGCTAAAAGAAAGGCTAGGCAGGAAAAGCAGCTGGCTTTAAAGAAGGGGGAACAAGAGCCTTTGAACGTAGCTCCTATCTCGGAGTTTGATCCCAAAACTGGGATGGTTCTGAAACTCCAGCCCAAATTGATCACTAAACAGATTCATTTTGAGAATCCCGATGATATCCCAGCTTCCCTTACTGATAAAAGAAAGAGAAAGAAGGATGAGGAGGAGTCTTCGGATGAACCTTCAGCTCCTCTTATAGACAAAAGGAAGAGAAAGAAGGATGATCAATCTGATACTAATAAGGCGGAGCTGGAAAAGCAGAAGGAGGAGAAAAAGTCCAAACGTAAATAGGATTCTGCCGCTTGTCTATGTTTTGTCTTTAAGATTCCCACTGGCCATGAAATGTAGTTATGAGACTCGCCCTCACTTTTGTTTTACGTTGCCTTTTACGTTTAGGCTTGCAGTTTATGAATGAAAGTTTATTTCTTTTGCATCGTTGTGTACCTGCATTTAATAAACTTTCCATGTTTAGTCATAAATTATTTGCTTATAACTACAAATCATTCAAGCAACAAAAAGACATCAACAGTATTGTACTGCATCAAGATACACGTATGCATATATCTACCCCCAATCAATCGTTAAAGATTGATTTGAGTTGCATGCATGTTGCCCCCTGTTTCTGAACATGGGGGACTTGGAAATATTTGTAGGGTTAGAGTTCTTGCGGTGCCCGGCTTTTGGCACTTCGATACTCTCCCGATCCATCTGCGGGTCAGATTTCGAACTCGTGTCATAGTCTACGCACCGATCCTTCAGCGGGGCAGAGATCCTGTGGGCGCTAAGTCTCCAGCACCGTTCTCAACGCTTAATCATAGACACTTTTATACTCTCCTAGCAGTTGCCGAGGTTAGAGTTCGAGCTCAGCAGTTATGTCGCTCCCCGTTCCTTCAGCGGGGTAAGAGCTCTCTCTCAGCGCTCAGTCGGAGACGCTTTTATACTCTCCTGGCAGTCGCCGAGGTTAGAGTTCGAGCTCAGCAGTTCAGTCGCTCCCCGATCCTTCAGCGGGGTAAGAGCTCTTTCTCAGCGCTCAGTCGGAGACGCTTTTATACTCTCCTGGCAGTCGCCGAGGTTAGAGTTCGAGCTCAGCAGTTCAGTCGCTCCCCGATCCTTCAGCGGGGTAAGAGCTCTTTCTCAGCGCTCAGTCGGAGACGCTTTTATACTCTCCTGGCAGTCGCCGAGGTTAGAGTTCCGTCAAGGCGGTTCCGATCATGGTACACCGCCATGACTTATGGACATCGCCTTCATGTCCGTTATGCTCTCTCTCGGCTCTGGAGAGTTAGAGCGCTATCAATGATATGATTTACTTTATCGCACTCTCAGAGTTTTGACTGGTGATTGCATTCCATTCTGATGGAAGGCACCTATAATTATATGCTTCTGTGATCATTGCATGGTTCACAGCAATTTCCATAAAAATAGAAAGGCAGATAAATAATAGCACAATAAAGGTAAACGACACACAATATTTTTATAGTGGTTCGGTCGAATCATGACCTACGTCCACTTTATAATTTTTTGCTTAAGAAATCGGACTATTCTAGGCAAGTCGTGCCTTGTACATGGTCCTTAATAAAGCAAAAGAACAGATCTGACATCTTTACGTTAGATACGGCCGTAAATGTTCGGCATTCCACACTCTGGGGATTTCCTTTCCATCTACGGTTGCTAGCTTGAAGGTTCCATTATCAAGCCTGCACAGAATGGAGTACGGTCCTTCCCACTTCGCACCCATATGAGTTGGGGCTGGAAAGACACGCTTCAGAACCAAGTCTCCAGGTCCAAAGTTTCGAGCTCGAACCTTTTTGTTGTAGTATCGGGCGACCTGTTGCTTGCATCTCAAGGCACGCAGGTCTGCTTCATCCCTCTTTTCTTCGATCATATCCAGGGATTCAAGGAGCAATTCGTTATTAGTCATCGGATCGTAATAAGTCACTCGGTGAGAAGGTACTTTTATCTCAACCGGGATGACTGCTTCTGCTCCAAAAGCAAGGGAGAAGGGGGTATGGCCTGTTACCGATTTATATGTTGTCCTGTAGGCCCATAGTGCTAAGGGTAATTCATCAACCCACATGGCTCTGGCCCGTTTCAGTCTTCTTTTCAGAATGGACTTAATCACTTTATTTGCCACTTCGACCTGTCCGTTTGACTGCGGATGCGCTACGGAGGAGTACCGTTTCTCAATGTGGTATTTCTGGCAGAAGTCTCTGAATTCAGTGCTATCGAACTGAGTTCCGTTGTCAGTTATAACAATCTTTGGAATCCCAAATCGACAGATGATGTTCCTAACGATGAAGTTGATCACTCGTTTGGTTGTGATTGTAGTCAGTGGCTCAGCCTCGACCCACTTAGTGAAGTAGTCTACAGCTACAATAGCGAACTTCGCTCCGCCCTTAGCTATGGGGAGGCTTCCGATGATATCAATTCCCCACATAGCGAAAGGCCATGGGCTTGTCATCATTTTTAACTGACTAGGAGGTGCCCTAGGTATTTTTGAAAATCTTTGGCATGCATCACACCGTCGTGCGTACTTCGCCGCATCTTTGTTTATGGTAGGCCAGAAATAACCATGCCGCAACACCTTTTTTTGCCAATGTTTGTCCTCCAGTGTGATCGCCGCATTCACCCTCATGTACCTCCTGTAGTACACGCTTGATGTCGTCATGAGCTATACACCGGAGAAGGGGCATCGAAAATCCCTGTCTGTAAAGGACTCCGCCTTGCAGAACGTATCGGGAAGCTTTACGAATTACTTTACGCCTCTCGCTTTTCTTGGTCGGAAGCGTTCCATTCATCAAGAAATTCTTTAGAGGGGTCATCCATGACTCCCTTTCTGGTTCCGTTTCTAGTACTGGATCAATTTCCATCTGAACTATACAGGGAGACCAAAGTACTTCAACTGGGGCTAGCCCGGTCTCTTCAGGATCGTCGGAACTAGCCATCTTTGCCAACTTATCCGCCTGTTGATTCTCTGACCGCGGAATATGAGATATGCTGTAGTGATCGAAGCCGTTCAGCAACTCCTTCACTTTCTCCAAGTATAAAATCAATCTAGGGCTTTTGGCTTGGAATTTTCCAGTGACTTGGTTTACAACCAACTTGGAGTCGCAAAAGATGTCCAGCTTTGTGATTTCCAACTCTTTTGCGATCCTTAGCCCGGCTATCAGGGCTTCATATTCGGAGTCGTTGTTAGTGGCGTGAAACTCCATCCGGATAGCATAGGATATCAGCCGTTTCTCAGGAGTTTCAAGCACTACTCTAGCACCGGATCTCTTGTCATTCCTAGCGCCATCAGTGTACAATCTCCAGGCACTGAGATCGAGAAGTAACTTTGAGGGGTCAGCTTCTTCGTTCGCTATATCTTCCTCCGGGACAGTAAACTCTGCTATGAAATCAGCTATCACTTGCCCCCGTATTGACCGTCGGGGCTGAAAGTTCAGATCAAATTGACTCAACTCAATGTTCCATTTGAGTAGTCTTCCAGACGCTTCTGGTCTCTGTAGAACTTGCTTGAGTGGATGATCAGTGTACACGGTAATGGGATGAGCCTGAAAATAGTGTCGAAGCTTTCTAGAGGCAATCAGCAAACTGTACGCCAACTTTTCTATCCTTGGATAATTACGCTCTTCTGCCGCCAATTTTTTGCTCACGTAATACACTGGTCTTTGAATTTTATCTTCTTCTCTCACCAATGCTGAGCTGATCGCGTGGGACGACACTGCCAAGTACACGAATAAGTCCTCGTGATCCACCGTCTTAGATAATATCGGAGGTTTCTCCAGGTGACTCAGCAGGTTCTGAAACTCTTCTATGCAGTCAGGTGTCCATTTGAAGTGTCGTTTTCCTCGCTTTATCAATTCGAAGAATGGGATGCATTTGTCCGTAGCCCTGGAGGTGAATCTTCTTAGTGCGACTACTTTCCCTGCCAGGCTTTGCACATCTTTAATTTGCCTAGGCTCCTGAATGCCTCTGATTGCTGCGATCTGGTCTGGATTAATCTCAATCCCACGAGAACTGACGATGAATCCCAAGAATTTTCCGGAGGCGACCCCGAATGAACATTTCGTTGGGTTGAGTTTCATCCCGTACTTTCGAAGAATGCCAAACATCTCTGCCAATTCCGTAGTGTGATTGGAGGATTGCCTGGACTTAACCAACATGTCGTCGACGTATACTTCCATTGTTTTCCCAATCTGGTTATAGAACATTCTGTTTACTAACCGTTGATATGTAGCGCCTGCGTTCTTCAAGCCAAAGGGCATTACCACGTAGCAGTATAATCCCAGATCCGTAATGAAGCTAGTATGTTCTTGATCTTGAACATGCATTGGAATCTGGTTATATCCTGAATAAGCATCCATAAAGGAGAGAAGTTCATGACCCGCCGTTGAGTCCACCAACTGATCGATCCTGGGTAACGGAAAACTGTCTTTCGGGCAGGCTTTATTCAAATCCGAGAAATCGATACACGTTCGCCACTTCCCGTTGGCCTTCTTTACCAGAACTGGATTTGAAATCCAGTCTGGGTAGATTGAGTCTCTAATAAATCCATTATTATTTAGCTTTCCAACTTCTTCTTTCATGGCAGCGGACCTCTCTGGGCCCAGCATTCGCCTTTTTTGTTTTACCGGAGGATGCTTAGGGTTAATGCTTAATGAATGGCTCATGATTGATGGAGATATCCCGCACATGTCTGCGTGGGTCAAGCAAATACATCCAAATTATCTTTCAAGAAATCCGTCAGTTCTTTAGCTAAATTCGGATTTAACTGGGATCCAATCTTAAGGACCTTCTCTGGGTCACTATCATCGATCGGTACATCCACAGTTGTCTCGTTGGGAGTCGCCATTCTTCCCCCAGGTTCTTTGTCCTCTCTGGGATCTATATCCTCGGGCAACTCTCTGGCGACTCTCCTACGATTATCCTCTTTAATTTCTATGAGGTCTCCGCCCTTGTGGGGGGAGAAGCGCCCTTGGTTTCTATGTCTCCTCCGTTGCGGAGTAGCTTTAGTTCTGCAATATAACATGCTCGTGCGGGAACCTGATCTCCTCTGACAATACCAACACCAGCTTCTGTAGGAAACTTCAATAACAAGCACCAGGGGGCTATACAGGCTCTAAACTTTGCGAGGACCGGTCGGCCCAAGAAGGCATTATAGGGTGATTCAATACCCAAAACCACGAAGGGAAGAATTCTCACTCTCTGGCGTTCTCCTTCCCCAAGTGTAACTGGTAGCTCTACATATCCCATTGGAGCGGTGGATGCTCCGTTAAATCCACGGATCCATCCCTCACAGGGCTTCAAGTCTTTTATCTCAAGATTCATCTGGTCGAATGTCTTTTTGAAAAGAATGTTGACGGAACTCCCGTTATCTACCAAGACTTTATGAACAGTGGCCGGGCCAATAGGAACTGTGATTACAAATGGATCTTCGGTCGGAGCATGGACTCCAATGCTTTCTCGTTCGCGGAAAACGACGTCGTCGGACATCATCTTTTGTTGCTTTACCGGGAGGTTGTCCTCAGGGTTGCTACACTCCCCTACCCCGAGGTGTTGCTTGGCTGCATTGACATAATGATCCAATGCCTTGGAACCGTGCCCGGCGAGATAAAGCCCTCCGATTATGGTATTGATAACAAGGTCCTTTCCCTTTTGCTGGGCAGTTGGCCTGACAGCAGGTTGATTCTGGTTCTGATTTGGCGCCTGTACGGATTGCCCCCTATCTCTGGGTGTCACTCTGTATTCATCCAATTTCCTTCTCGGAGAAGCCTCTCGACCACATCTCTTAGGTGACGGCATTCATTTGTCGAATGGCCATGAATCTGATGGAAGAGACAGAACTTCCCCGTTTCACGTTCTTTCTCCGTCGACTCTCTGGGAGGAGGCCTTTTATTTTGGAGGACGTTGTACGAATCCATGAAGATATTTTCCAAAGTATCGTTTATTGGCGTATAACTTTCAAAAGACCTAGGACGAGTCCTTCTCTGGGAGTCATTCCCTCGATTCCTCTTCCGGTTATTGCCATTACTGTTATTACCATTGTTTCCTGACTGGCGACCACCCTGGTTTCGGTTTCCGACATTAACTTCGACCTTCCCCGACCTGTCTCCTGTCTGCTTAATGGTGACATTGCTCTGGATTTCCTCCTTATTGGCCATTTTTGCCTTTCGGTTAGCATATACCTCCTCCCGGCGTAAGTGCACGTTAGCTTTTTCGTAGAATAATTCTCTAGTATGAGGTGGCTTGCCGGCCAGGTATTTCCCAAATTCGGTGTCTTTATCTACCCCATCAATCAGGGCTGCCACAACAGTTGGCTCATGAGGATCTTTGACTTCGGTAGCGGCTAGGTTGAAACGGTCTAGATACACCCTCAAACTCTCGCCTGGTCATTGCTTGACAAGGAACAAGTCAATCACACTCTTCGTCCTTTGTGCATAGATGCGGAACTGTTCCACAAACTTTTCACTCAACTCCCTGAAGCTGGAAATTGATCTTGCTGGTAAGCAAGTAAACCATAATAACGCTACATCCTCCAGGAATATAGGAAATGCATTGCACTTGACAACGTCGGAAACTGCGGCAGCGGTCATTGACCAAGAGTATCTCATTAGATGTTGGATGAGATCAGATCTACCCGCGTAACGGTTCATCTGCGGCATGTTGAAACGCCTTGGGAACGTCGCATCTAAAATGTCATCAGTGAAGGGGGCGTGACTGCGGTCAATTCCCCAATCTTTATTCCGTTGTCCACGGCTACCTGCCAGAATTTGATGGATCATAGCTGCAACATTTGCACTGGTCAGCGAAGGTTCGGGATCAGCGCTTCTTGCTCGGTGGAATTCTCTAATCTCCCTTCCAGGAGCAGCCATGAAATCCGGGGCTCGGATTGGGCTTCGCTGCCCCTGTTACTATGAGCATTTGTATGGCGAAGGGGCTGAGGTAGTCTATTCTCAACAGGACTGTCCACGCCTCGAGCTCTGGGAGTTGCGGCACGATTATTCACATCGCGGTTTGAGGGCCCTGCACCCAGTACCTCTTCTTCCCGTGATGGCAGGGTTCCAAATCGGAGATGCTCTACGTTTTCAGACCTCTCATACGGTCGCCGCGGAAGTCTTGGTGATTCCTCTGACGAAGAAGAGTACTCTGGGGTGAGCGGAAGAACTGGGGGCGTCCTTTGCCTTGCAAGATCATTGAGCCTTCTATCCATAGCAGTCAAGTTCTGTCGCAGCACGGAGCTCTCCTGCCTTTGAGCAACCAATTCATCAAACAACCTCTCCCACATTTCAGAAAAGCGAGAAAGATCCCCCTCAGTAACGGGAGCAGAAGGGTCATACTGATCATCAACATTTTCTCTTATGTGCAAAGAGCTTGAGCCAGGTCGAGCAGAGGGGCCAGGACGGTAGGAGCGAGCCATAGGCTCCTTTCCAGGTCGAGTCGTAATCCAATCATCACTTCGGATCATGGTGGATCGGTGCCAGTGATTCGGTGCGCCCTCCTGGGGTTGGTTCGTGGTCACGGTATGCGGAGGATTCGGGGCGTTATCACGGGATCGAGTAACAACCCCTCCAGCTGCTCGGTTCGCAGTGCCTTCCTCAGGTCGGTTCGTGGCACCCTGATTGGTTCGGGTCGCCCCCTATCCTCGCGATCCGCGGTCCCCTCGACGACCTGTTCATGTGCACTTTCGCCAACAACTTCATTCGCGACTTCATTCGCTTGCGAAGCTCGCACTTCCTTAGACTTCTTTCCAGCCATGATATCAGATGTCGCTGGAATCTTCAGAAATCTGAACAGTGAAGTTTTAGGACTGTTTTCTTCGGACTTTCAAATCCAAATAGTAGAATAGCAATCCGGTAGGCTGAGAATTCACTTCTCAGTGAAAGCACCAAAATGTTAGATCAAAATTTGGACCTAACACCCAAATTGTTCTGATTCGTAGAGAATTATAACTGGAGAATGAAGAAAAAGCAGAAAACACACAGAATTTATAGTGGTTCGGCGTTAACGAGCCTACGTCCACTTTATATGTTATCGATTGTACTTTGAATGTTAGTACAATCAATGATTTCTCCCAAACTCACTCTTACAATTATGATTTCTCTCAATAATCTCGAAGTAAAACTGATGAGAAGTAGTGATATGACAGCAATGGTGGAATCAGTGCTCAATACTGCCAAAAAGATCCTGAAAAATACCAGTCTCTGGGCTATTTATAGCTGATTCTATCAGGCGGTTCGCGGTCACACGTGGTACAGATCCCGATAAAATCGGATCGGATCGAGCTTTGAGGAGGAATTGGTCAATATGACAGTTGTGGACAGGTGTCACTGGATCCATGTATTTCGGATCGCTGAAAACCAGTTCGTGGTTGAACAAGTCAGGAGTTTCGCCACGTAGCAGGGGATCGGATCGGAGTGAGGTGGTGACGTAAGTGCGGATCGGGTCGTGCTCCCACGGACAGATCGAGTCGTGCTCCCATGGGCGGATCGGGTCGTGCTCCCACGGACGGATCGAGTCGTGCTCCCATGGGCGGATCGAGTCGTGCTCCCATGGGCGAATCGAGTCGTGCTCTGCGCTGGCGATCCGAAGGGCGCGATCCGCGTGTGCGATCCGATCTTTGAGGAATGTAGTTCCATACTTTCTTCTTGTGTGTGAACCTTGGTGGCTTGGTCAAAAAGCTAGCCAACAGTAATCATCACCGAGTAAACAAAATCAATAATTATGGAGGTCAAAATGCTCTCTTATTACCTCTTGAATACAAGGATCTATAACATGATCATAATACATCTTATTGTTAATTTGTCAATAGTACAAGGAGAACAAACAAGCTTAACATATTGATTATCGTAACACTAAAACTGAAGGTTAACCGCGGTCGAATCATTGTTGGGTCAGGTCTTCAATACGCTGCTTATGCACTGTGTTGTGTGTCTAATAATTAATATTAACAATTTTGTTTTTTGCATTCAAATGAGAGTAGTTTAAATTCTAGGGTATGTTTGTGATATTAATAATTTTGCTTTTTCTATTAACGGTAATGTGAAAATGAGTGGAAAGTTTAGCTAAAATCAAAAGACAGTGAATATTAATTTTGTGGCATAATGCCTCAAACTGATTTTATTTTAACTTGACTCGGATTGCACATGTTATAAATTTTAGTTACCACAAGTTTTGAGCGCATATAAACTTTGCAGGTGTATGCAGCTCCATTTATTAGGATTTCATAATTATATGAATTTCTAAATTTATTTACGTTGACTCTTAAAAACAAGTATGCCTATGCCGTCTAAGGTTTCAAATGATTTTATAACCACATGTAATTTTGCAAACATGTTGTCGCAGAGAAAATTCATATTCATGCCTTGAGGAGAGTCATGTCCGGCAAAACTTTTCATACACAAGCCTGTTCTCCAAATATTGTCTAATTACGCAATATAGTTGCAGTATTAAATACATGCTTTGGGTTTGGTATGAGTACAAAATTTGGAATATATGCTAACATTTGGTTTAAAGATATATGAAGCTTGAATATATATACATGCATACGACTTCTGATAGAACACTGTTTTTCCAGTGGTTCTGCGAAATCAATTTTTTTCAGTGGCATGCGTTTTTTTAACATACAAGTTGTTTCCATTTATTATGTTTTGTGACACAACCAAACACTTTATTTCCTATGTAGAAGTTGCAGGATATTATTTATTAATTTTCAGCCTTATCACTGTCAACGTGAACCGAAACCACTGGAGAAGTGCAAGGACAAAAGGAAAACATACTAAATCAAAAGGAATAATAATCAACGAACCACAGAAGATGAAACTATAGTTTTAAATTCTGCTCAGAGACGAGTCATGGACAGAAGAAAAAAATGGATCATGAAGTAATGTCAAACTAAAGTTTTGCATCATTTGCAAGTCTTTTTAACATTATGTTTCGTACGTTCTTTGTTTGGCTAATTATCGCTCTTTGCTATGTCAGCTTTTTTCATGTACTTCGCTCCTCTCTGTAGGGCTTGTGTAATATATGTACTTTGTTCTATATCTTTGTTGTACTGTTTGTCCTTAGATTTTTTTTATATATAAATCTCCAATTTCAATCATTTTGTAAATTTGTTCCAAAAATGTAAATGAATACGTTGATTTGAAGGAAATTTTGATGGTAAACAAAATGAGTCACTAAGCAATCGCCAAACGTTAGTTTACTGCATTACCCCTCCCACTATATATATACACGCACACATATACATACGCGCACACAAAACAATTTTTATTATATTGGGAAATATTAAAGTTATACCTGTTCTTTGGTTAGTTTCCTCACGTAAGTAGAAAAACCAGGAAACAAACAAAAATTAATATTTGTAAAATAATGTTTACATATTAACAATCTACACATGACATTTCAGCATTTCGTATTCAACATGATTTTTCTATTTCCTTCTAAAAGTGGGAAAGGTACGAATTTGAACAAAAGATTTTAGCAAATCTGAATGCTTCACGTAAACAGACGATACACTGTCAACATTGACGACGTTTTCTTCTCAATTTCTACAAATATGAATCACAATCTTGATGCATCTGTTGCTAAGGTTGTGAGGCAATCAATTTCATTTGGCATTTTGCTTAAATTGCTAAAGAAATTTAAATCGTATAAAATTATTTAACTCATTATATATAATTTCAATCCTCGGTTTTCTTCATTAACAAAGTACCTAACTGTATATGAAAACGACATAGTGTTATAAAATACTGCTTTAACTTTAGATAATCTATTTCTGTATTACCTCCTCCTAATGTTTTGAAGATATCTTCTATTTTCCAGGACGATTTTTGCTGTTAGTACAGTGTTGTATGATATATTACACACATTATACGATTGGATATATTGCATAATTGGTTATGCTAAATTACAATTCAAGTTGGCATAGACAACCCAAGAGGAATGCTGACATGAACTTTTTTCCTTCATTGCCCTAGGAATGCTGTGAGGAAAAAGAAGCGATGTACGGTATGGGATAACCTGATATCCAAATTCTTTCATCATAAACACATGTACAGGACTGAAAATTATTTAAAAAAAGAACACTTCAGTCCATGCACAATGGTACGTTATTTTTACTCATTTCCACTTACATTTCTACTTAGCTTGATACGATCGCCAAAAACATAATTAATCTCTCAGAGCATCATAAATACTACTTCATACGAACATCTACAAGCCTTCACAGCACCCACTATCTGACGTTTATTTTCTCTTACTCCATACCCTTGCATTTGTCTTACCCTTACGCCTATCATCCCCCTTCTTACTCATCACACACTAACATCTATCACTACCCGTGTGCGTAGCACGGGTTCCAACGTAGTAATATTTTAATATATAGATGTGTATGATTTTTTACTTGTTAAATGTAAATATATGCAAGTAATATTGTTTTAAAATTTTGTTTATAACTTAAACTTGTTCTTAATACACATAAATATAAAATTTAGTTTTAATTGTGTGACAAATGAGAATACTAAATATATAATCTAAATTATTTCACATAGAAGGAATCAAGAAAGATCATGGCTATTTAAATTAACATTAAATTGATTGAAATAAAATAAAAATAAGTGCATTACCTTAGTAGCTAAGTTAAAAATAAGTGCTGCTGCAAATTTTGGGTAGTCAGGACCTAGGCTTGTAAGTAGAAAAGATAGAAAGACATAAGGCTACCGTGAACCATCCTACTCTACCTTATCAAACCATTAATAGCTTGGAGGCTTGGATACTAAGTTAGCTTATTAAAACATTTAAATGTATAGCTAAGATTCATAGGCACATGTAGTGTTGTACAACAAGAATATGGCAAGCCTTCAAATGTATAATCTCAGCTGAAATGTGTATCAATGAAATTCCATACACATGCTAAATCTTAGTAAGAAGAAGTGACATGATGTAGAGTTGTACACGTATTTTGTAATTTTGTATTTTCTTTGGGCTTTATTGTCTTACTGGGCTTAGGCTTGTTTGTGGTGTTTGGCATTACCATATATGTAATACGAGATCTGATTGTAAACTTTACCTTTTGGTAGGCCAAATAAAATCAAATTCTATTTCTCAGATCTTGTTGTCTTCATGGTATCAGAGCAGGCGATTTTGCGGACGATTCTTCCACAAATATTTTAGAGTTCTCATAATCTTCTTCTTTCACTCTTTAGATCTTCTTTCAACTCAGATTCAACTAAAATGACGAATTCGAATTCAGATTCAACCAGAGCTGACGCATCTCTTCAGACAAATCAGGGAGTAAATTTTAATGATTCGTGTTTTCTTTCAAATTCGGATCATCCAGGTATGCAACTTGGCAATAATATTTTAACTGGATCGAATTGTATCAATTGGGCAAGAACTGTAAAGACGGCTTTAATTGCTAGAAATAAACTACAATTTGTTGATGGAACCCTACCTTTACCTTCTACTAATTCCTCTGATTATCAAAAGTGGATTAGAAACGAATATATGGTAATGTTCTGGATTTTAAATTCAATGGATAAGACTTTGTCTGAGAGTTTTATGTTCGTTGATTCTTTTGCACAATTATGGAAAGAATTGGCAGAGAGATTTTGTCAAACGATAGCACTAGGAATTTTTGAGTTGCATCAAATTTTAACTTCTACACATCAAAATGAACTTAGCATAGCTGAATATTATTCTCGTCTGAAGGGGGTTTGAGATCAATTGCAGATGCTTGAAGGTTTTCTTGAGTGTAATTGTGGTGCTTTAGGAAATTGTTCTTGTGGCATTTTAAAAGAAATTCTTGAAAATGATCAGAGAAACAAATTGATGCAACTGCTTTCTGGACTTACAAGGGATTACAATCAAGTTAAAACTAATATTCTAAGCTCAGATCCACTTCCTTCAGTTCATAAAGGCTATTACACATTGCAACAAGTTGAGCATCAGAACAAACTTGGTGATAAAAGCAATAATCAGCCAAAAATGAATGCGTTCAATGCTATGAAAAATCTGTCAAAGCCAAGTTTTCAAGGGGCAGGCAGAGAGAGTAAGAAGCAGAAGAGTGAATATTTTTGTGATCTTTGCAAAAAAAAGGGACATTTTACTGAAAAATGTTTCAAGGTTATTGTTACCCTGACTGGTGGATTAAAGAAGGTACTGGAAAAGCAAAAGTGGTTCAAAAAATACCAACATGGCTAGAGCTTCTGGAAGTCAAGGAATTCTTGGAATGAAGCCAGATTTTACTGAAACTTCATCTATAGCAATGAATTCTTCCATTTATTAGAATGGACATTTTGATCCAATCCTGGTTACTAATTTTTACAATAAGGTTATGAAGATTATGCAAAACTCCAATTCTATCAACAATTTGGAAGATAATCCACTGGCATCTTCTATCAATTATGCAGGTAATAGTTATTCAACTATTTTTCAGAACTGTCTTCAACAAAAATCCTGGATAATTGATGGTGGAGCTACTGACCACATGACATCTTATTTAACACTATTTGCTTCAATTAAAAAAGTAGAAAAACCTATAAAAGTATCTTTGCCTTATGGTTCTAAAATCCATGTTACTTACATTGGCACTATCAATTTAAACCCAAATTTGCAACTACAAAATGTCTTATACATTCCTACATTTCAAAATAATCTTTTGTCTGTAGGAAAATTTCTTGATCAAAATAATACTGTTGCAAATTTTACCAAATCCTCATGTTATTTTCAGGACCTTGACTCAAATCATATCCAAGCTGTTGGATCAAGAGTTTCTGGTCTTTACAGAATTTCATTTCCAACTATGTTCAATAATTCCTCTATATCTTCTTCTTTATCTTTTAATAACTGTTCTCTTGCTTCTATTAACAATACTATAACTTCTTGTAATAGGCCTGGCATAGAAATCTTACATGCTAGGCTAGGGCATCATTCTTTTAGCAAGATGAAACATTTTCAAAAATTTGTATTAGGTAAAGTACTTAATAGAGATTTTACTTGGGAAGCATGTGTGCTAGGAAAACATCATAAACTACCATTTTATCAGTCTGAATTTTATGCTGAAGCTTCTTTTGATCTTGTGCATGTTGATTTATGGGGTAAATATCATAGACCAGCTCTATGTGGAGAAACTTATTTTTTAACTATTTTGGATGATCATACTAGAAATACTTGGACATATTTGTTGCTTTCTAAAGTTCAGGTTGTTTCTACAATTACTGCCTTCATTGAATATGTGCTTACTCAATTTAACAACAAGATCAATGAGTTTAGATCAGATAATGGGACTGAAATAATTCAAGACTCTTGTTCTCGTTTGTTTGCTTCCAAAGGAATTGTTCATCAGAGATCGATACCTGGTAATCCTCAACAAAATGGTAGAGTTGAAAGAAAACACAGGCATTTGCTTGAGACTATGAGAACAATTAGAATTCATTCAGGTTTGCCTTATAAATTTTGGGGAGAATGTCTACTTGTTGCCACTTCTCTTATAAATATTATGCCAAGTTCAATTCTACACTGGAAAAAACCATATGAATTACTAATGAATAAACCTCCTGATTATCAGTTTCTTCGAGTTATTGGGTGTTTATGTTTTTCTTTTCAAAAGTTGCATGATAAATTTGCAGAAAGAGCTAAAAGTTGTGTTTTAATTGGTTATCCTCATGGTCAAAAAGGATATAAGCTTTATGATTTGGACACTCACAAAGTTGTGTTTAGTAGAGATGTTCATTTCGTAGAGAATGTTTACCCTTTCAAGTCAAAATCAGTTGTTCTTCCAATTGAAAATCAGACACAACAAGAAATAATGCTAGTTAATCCAGCTTTAGATCAAAGTTCTCATTCAAATATTTGTTATGATTCTTCTATTCCTTCTCAACAACAAGTATCTCCTTCAAAGTCACCCTCAATTCCGAATGAGCAGTCCTTGCCATCCACTTAAGATCAATCTTCTTCTTCAGATTCAAATCATGATTCTACTCCTCAAATTCTACCAATCAGAACATCTTCTAGAACTTCTCAATTGCCAAAGAAGTATAGTGATTTTATTGTTGGAAAACTGCCTTCAAAACAAATCAATAATTCACAAATAGAAAATATTTTTTCTTCCAACATATTCACTGAGCCATTTCCTGTTCAGTTTGATTCAAATGATTTACACAGTATTTCAAATGTAATCTCTTCATTTGAACCATCTTCTTATCATCAAGCAAAGAATTCTCCTGAATGGGTTCAAGCTATGGACGGAGAACTAGAAGCTTTAGAAAACAATGACACATGGGATTTAGTTAAACTTATTGTTGGTAAAAAAACCCATAGCTTCTAAATGGGTTTTTATAAAAAAGTTTAAACCTACTGGTCAAATAGATAAATGCAAAGCTCGTGTGGTTGCAAGGAGAGATATTCAAATTTTTGGAAAGGGTTATAAGCATACATTCAGCCCTGTTGCAAAATTTACTACAGTAAGAGTGGTCATAGCTTTAGCTGCTGCAAAGGATTGGGATATTCAATAATTAGACATAAATAATGCTTTTTTACATGGCTATCTTCAAGAAGAAGTCTATGACACCTCCTGCAGGATATGTTAAAGCATTTCCAGATCAAGTTTGCAAATTGAAGAAGTCTATTTATGGTCTAAAACAAGCTTCTAGATGCTAGAATCAATAATTAAGTAAGTTTTTACTTAATTTTGTTTTTATTCAGTCCAAGCAAGACTGTTCTATGTTTACTTTGAAGAAAGGCAACCATTTGACTATTTTAATGGCATATGTTGATGACTTGTTGCTTACTGGAAATGATTCTTCTATAATTTCTGAGTTAAAGCTTCTTTTACATAAGGCTTTTACAATCAAGGATTTA
The DNA here is from genome assembly GCA_030737875.1 of Allium sativum. Classification (NCBI taxonomy): domain Eukaryota; kingdom Viridiplantae; phylum Streptophyta; class Magnoliopsida; order Asparagales; family Amaryllidaceae; genus Allium; species Allium sativum. The sequence goes on from CM060913.1 coordinate 46,326,384, forward strand.
GGAAGAATTAAATATTTTTTGGGGATTGAAGTGTCTAGATCAGCTTCAGATAATTTTCTAAATCAAAGGAAATATATTATGGATTTGTTAAGGGATCATAATATGAAAGAATGTAAAACAGCTTTATTTCCTATGACAAAAGGTTTGAAGCTGAGTTTATACGTGGGTGATATACTTTCAGATCCAGAAATTTATAGAAGAATAATTGAAAAATTGCTTTATTTGAATTTAACCAGACCTGATATATCATATTCAGTACAGTAGTTGAGTCAATTTCTTCAAACACCTCGAGTTCCTCATCTGGATGCAACATTTCATGTTTTAAAATATCTGAAACGTACTATTAATATGGGTTTATGTTTTCCTTCTAAGAATGATTTAGTTCTTAATGCATATTGTGATGCTGATTGGGGTATGTGAGATGATACTGGAAAATCTTTATCTGGTTATTGTGTTTTCTTTGGAAATGCATTAATATCTTGGAAGACAAAGAAGCAGAAAGTAGTTTCTAAAAGCAGCACAAAAGCCAAATATAGGTGTATGAGTTACACCACTGGAGAGCTTGTTTGGATTGAGAAATTACTGGCAGATTTGTGTGTTGATATTCCCACACCTATTACATTACATTGTGACAACTTATCAGCTATGTATATTGCCCAGGACCCCCGCTTTCATGAGAAGACAAAGCGTATGAGAACCAAGCATCAAAAAATGGATGTGAATTTTGTTAGAGAAAAAGTGCAGTCAGATTTTATTGCAAACAAGTATGTTAAATCTGCTTTACAAATTGCTGACATAATGACTAAGCCTCTTGGAGCCGATCAACATAAATCTTTGGTGTGTAAGCTTGGTATGGTATCTCAGTCTTTGTTTCAAGATTGGCCATTACATACTGTCAATCTTGAGGGGGGTGGGGGTGTAGAGTTGTACACGTATTTTGTAATTTTGTATTTTCTTTAGGCTTTATTGTCTTACTAGGCTTAGGCCTGTTTGTGGTGTTTGGCATTATCATATATGTAATACGAGATCCGATTGTAAACTTTACCTTTTGGTAGGTCAAATAAAATCAAATTCTGTTTCTCAGATCTCGTTGTCTTCACATGAGCATGCCTTTCCTTTCAATCAATGGAACAGTCCAAACCATTTTCATATAGCCTGTAAACCTTGAGAACATGAGACTAATATGAAATCATATGCACGTGTACTTAAAGTCCTGGCTATCCATGTGCAACTGGAAAGGATTTAACAGAGGAAAAACAGCATAAGCACTTGATTTATCAAAATGTAGACAGCCTATCCATTCTATCATATATCCTATTAAACCAACAAGCTATGAAATATTTTAAGTTTTATTCCATCTATAAATACATTGGTATGGCATCTCATTCACTCACAAAATCATTGGAACCCTTACATGAAGCATAGAACCAGAAGCGGCAAAACCACTGTAATGTCCCGACTTTTTTCGATGGTTGACATTTAATTTTAATAAGGAAATTAAAATATAAGATGTTTGTTTAACCAGCTAAAACAATTTGAATAATATGTATTAGTGTATGAATACACTGATAATATACATATTCGGTTATATGTTAAAGATTGGAAATGATATATGAATAGAGCATATAAAAGAAATCATGTGGAGTTGTAACAACATATGTATGATCAACAAAAATAAGCAAGAACCTTTACAACCAAAATCTTTAAAATATTTACATATGGTAATATATATATATAGTTATGGGGTAACGAGAATTCAAAAAAAAGGCCTTACAACTAAAATACAATTGATCACATGCAAGGGAAAAAGGCATCTTTGTCTCTTTAAAAATATAAAAGGGGTTTGAAACAAAAGACAACAAACAAATATACATGAACAAGAACAATTCAGCCACACCCATATACATGAACATATAAATACCATTTCACATAACATGTTGACTCATTAACCAAGTAGAAAATATCCACAAATATATGAGACAAAATCTAGTCATAAAGACAAATGCAATGATATGATTTGAATTAAATAATGTTGCTATTATAGGAAGAACCATCACCTAAGAAACACCTAAAAACCTCTCATTTATGGTTTGCATGTGCACAACTTGTATGAAGGAAAATATAATATAAGAAAGAGACAAAGAAAGAACAATTTTTAAATACTTTCAAATCTAAAAAGATCATACATGTAACCAAGAACAGTGCCACTAAGCATAGGAGAACTAGCATCTAAACCCAAGTTTGCACATGGAGGTATGGTTTTAGCAAAATATCTCAAACACTTTGCAACTAAGAAACCTATTTTATAATACATGGAAGGATGGGCATTAGATGAAGAAAGGATGGCTTCTAGAAGGAAATACATAAGACAAGGCTATTGGCTAAAATCCTAGGATAAACAAATATTCTCATGCATAGTTGTCACAAAACAGCCATAGGAACTAAGAAAGAGGAGTAAGCCTACTTAGAAGATCACTGTAGAAGCACATGAGAGGAAATGATTTTTTTTACACTTGAGTTCAACTATAAATAACCACTGGAACTTGCATTCTCCCCTCACAAACAAACCACTAAAGTTTACAAAACGTTTGAGCGCTTACAGCAGGAAGGGGAAGCTTTCTATGAGTAAATTTTGTTTCCGTTTTATGTTTAAATTTCTATTATGTATGAAGTTGTTTAGACTGTTAATGTGATTAGCTTGTTACATGAAAACAAAGACATTTAACATGTGTACACTCTCTATGAAAACATCTTGTTATGAACACCATTATTTCACTGACAAACATAAATAGGTGATGATAAAAACACTTGATTACATCTGTTTTAGACTGCTATGTAATGTTTATAGGCGATACTAGTTTGTTGCATAAGAATTGTAAAACCCTTAGGTGACAAAAACCTATACCCCATTCTGTATTAACAGAACATCATGATAAAGTTGTTCTCAGAAGAGAATGATACAAAATCCTTATACAATTGTTATGTGAATACAAGTGTGTGATGCATATGTTTCATACCTGGGTAATATAACTAAAGTAAAATAAAAGTTTAGGTAAGAAACCAAAAAAAAAACAGTAGCCCTCTATAAATCAATATATATCATGGTTTTCCAAACATCATAGGAACTTGATTTGAATATATATATGTAATCAAGAAACAAATTGATGATTTTTAAAAGTAGTTTCAAGGTTTTTAAGTCCATGCTTAAAGAGAATTTTGAGTTAATCAAATAATGGAACTACGGTCAAATTCCGACGATGAAGGAGGTCGTGAGCCAGGGCATCAACACCAAAGGAGCGTTGCGTGTTGTGGAGTATAGGAAAAATACCGATTGATTCCATAGTTGGAATTCGGAGTTTGAATCAATTTAGGTTTTAGTGCCCATTTTATGGGTGGAGTTTTAGATTCGATCCCATCAGGTCTTTGGATGAATCGAGTATGCTAAGTTTTGGTATGGAGGAGCGCGTGAGAAGGGACTACGGTACGGTAATAGTGGTAGGCCTAACGGCGGCCGGAGATGATCATGGAGGAGCAATCTGTGGTGACAACCCATTTTATGCGTATTCCATTTTAGTGCGTTGAGGGGAGAAATTACGATCAGAGGACATCGGAGTTTGACCGATGGATCAGGGGATGACCTCAGGTGGTGGTGCGACGCGTTAGCGGTGGCACAGCGCGTGAACGGAGGCCAAAGCTGCTATGCATATGCACAACAGAGATGCACGGTGAGGGAGCAGGTCATCGATAGAAGAAGATGGTACCTTGTACATTGGCAAGTACATGGGAGGTTACTTCGGCATATGAAGAAATCACAGTCGTGGCATCAGTTTTGGAGGAGAAATCATGGGAGCTGAGAGGTGGTACTTTGGTACTTCCGATAATCTGGTACTTTGGTACTTTCGATAATGTGGTACTTTGTTATTTGAAGAAAATACAGTCGTGGCAGTAGTCTGGAGGTGATCAGCACGGTCGTGGCAAGGTATGACACCTAGTACTTTGGCAAGTACCAGGGCGGTACTTTGACAAAGGAGAAAACGCAGTCATGGCAAGGATTTTTTGAAGTAAATCACGGTATTTTGAAAAGTGGCACTGGTACTTTGGTAAAACCGCTAATAAATGAATTTCTGAACGAGATTTTAATTCAAAAAGGATTTAATTTAAAATCTAAAAATAAATAAATTATAAAAATAAATAAATAATTAAATAAAAATAGAATTTTTATTTAATTTATCATAGGCAAGTGGACGGAAGAAAATGGCTGAAAGATCAAATACAGAAGTTGACTGGAGAATTTCTATGAGTTTGAGATGTTGTAACAACCCATTGATTTTCGGCCTGAAAATCGACATAAATACCTTTACCGTAACTTATGCCGACCTTCCAAACACCGGAACGTTATTAGAAAGAATTTAGAGGGTGAGATAAGAAAGAAAGAAATATACGAATAGAAGAAGAAGAACCAACACAACACGGAATCTCACATCGCAGCGGAACAAAATATAATACAGAAATAAATCTTTATTGAGAGCTTTAAAACTACTTACAATATCATAGTACATCACACAACTGGACAGTTATAATAACCTGTTCCTATATACAACACACAGCGGAATAGTAGTTATATAATATCATACGTCTGAACACCTCCATCTCGTCTTTGGACTTCACAACATTCGATAACCTGAACCGGTACACCCCGGGCTAACCCGAGCATTTACAAAACATCAGGTCAGTACGGTTCCAATGTTTCTTGTTTCATAGAATTCTGACTTATATCGAATCCTGTATTCTCAGTTGAAGTTCAAAACTCCAAATTACGAACTGCAGCGCCATTTCGAGCTCGTTTTATAATTATATAAATATATAACGTTTAAACTTCATTTTAATAACGATTTAAATATTAAAATCCCTTAATATTCCAAATATAATATTTAAAATAATAAATTAAATTAAATATTTGACTGCCAAAAACACGGGTCGTTACATTCTTCCCCCCTTAAAATAATTTCGTCCTCGAAATTGCTAAGGTAAGAAAGAACGTTACAAACCAATTAATTTCCAAATCTAATTTATTTTAAATCGAAAACCAATTTAATATAGTAAATAAATATTTTTCAAAAATATCGAAAAAAATTAACACTTTAAATTCCCGGAAAAATTCGGCAGAGTCTCCCCTGCACGGAGTGACATCTGCGACATCGCAGGAACGGATAATATATATTCATCGACCAGCGGTCGGAAAACAAAAATCAAAACCCCAAAATTTTATATTTTCGCATAGGCGTACCTTTTACGAGCGCTATTGAGCATATTTTCTCAATGTATATGTGATTTTCTCAACCAATATCAATCTGTCTAGCCATGTGACACCTGTACTTAACTCAATTCACATATCAGTAACAAATATATGAAATTCTGAGATAATATTTCACTAATCAACTGGTATAACTATACAAATTGCAAAGTCAAACACACAACATCAATTCATTACAAATACAAGGTTAAATCGTAAATCCCAATCCATATGCAGTTTCATCTCAGTTTAATTATATCGGAAATTATTCTTTAGTTTATAATTCATTTAGCTCATTTAATTGTTGATTATTACCATTCAAACAAATTATCATCCAATAACAAACAATTCACTCAATCAATCAATACACAACCGAATCATCCAAATCAATTGAATTTACATTCAATATTAATATTTTACTTTGGTTTCACATATTTGGACATCAATCGATTAATATCCGATTGATTTCTATTTAATTATTATTTATTCATTTACTTTCCAAATTTATTTATCATTATTAATTTAATTTTCACTTAACCAGGTTAAGTTTCAATTCAAATTTCCAATCCGATTTGAATTCCATTCAAATCGATCAAACACACTAATATCTCAATAATTTAGTAAAATTATTTCTTTTTTATACAAAAATATAATTTGGGTAAAATTATTTTAGTTACCCTTTTTATAAAATAATATTGTATTCGTTGACAGCTCAACGTTTCTCAACACTTGAACCGATCAACAAACACAATACAAACCATTTGTATATAAAATTTACAAATACGCTCTCATTATATATACACTCAATCCCGATCTAGGGTATTACTAACCCAATCTCTATCGAGTTACACCACAGAGCCAAGGTTATTACTAAACCAATAGCTCTGATACCACTATAACGACCCAGTGATTTTCGACCCCGAAAATCGACATAAATACCTTTACCATAACTTATGTCGACCTTCCAAACACCGAAACGTTATTAGAAAGAATTTAGAGGGTGAGATAAGAAAGAAAGAAATATAAGAATAGAAAAAGAAGAAGAAGAACCAACACAACACAGAATCTCACATCGCAGCGGAACAAAATATAATACAGAAACAAATCTTTATTGAGAGATTTAAAAATACCTACAATATCAGAGTACATCACACAACGGGACAGTTATAATAACCTGTTCCCATATACAACACACAAAGAAATAGTAGCTATATAATATAATACGTCTGAACACCTCCAGCTCGTCTCTGGACTTCGCAACATTCGATAACCTAAACCTGTACACATTGGGCTAACCCGAGCATTTACAAAACACCGGGTCAGTCTGGTGAACCAGATTACTCGCATAGTATTAAGGGCAATCATCCAACTTGATTTTAAAAGTTCAAAATCTTTTCAAAAGAAAAGGATAATCGTAAGACCAAATCCGCACATAAATATGGACGGTTTTACCTTACGATAACCCAAAACATTTTTGAAATCAATATCTTTTCTGATATTATAATAGTGTCCAAATACAAGTAAATAGAATCTTGCGAAACGCTTGCATCTCACGCTCCACATATCTAGTATACAATCAAAGCCACGGGCACTTATTGGAGATTGGATTCCGACCTTGACAAGGTATGGGACCACCTGCCGATAGTGTAACTCTAGAACCGAATACACTGGGTTCAACAAAAACGTCTTGCAACCCGGCCCACACATGACCGACCACTCATTTCGCTTGAGTGTATCGAATGTATATCACCAACGGTTGGGCTCAAACCACCGTTTCCCGAATAGGGACAGCATCGAAATAGATTAAAGAAGCAAATGGAATTTCTCTAGATATGTGATTATACACGCTAATGGGAGCAACCCACATAGCCATGCTGCCTGCCCGATTTTTGTCATTTCCCGGTTGTGAGGCTTGAGGTTTGAATTTCCTCTACAACACCTAGCTACCATTTACTTTAAATGCCACATCGTCAGATCTGCCAGATATCACTAATTGACGTCCACAAAAATACTCTAGTAGTTCAGAGAACCGTCGTCCTCCGTACAACCTTGGTACGTTTGAAGAAATCAACGTACGTAATTCCTTTGGAAATACTTTGTCAGACATTCATCCATACAAGTCATCCAGGAACAGGATGAACCGAAGGCACTCTCCTACAGCATCCAATATAGGAATCACCCCATGGATTAGTAGCGAGAAGTTCTTGCAATCCGTAGATTCCAACCATGACAGAACCACAACTTTTCTCTGGCCGCTAAACCAGAGATTATTAGTAGTTCTTCCGTTTTATGAAAATCCACGGTCTTCAACGCTCCATCTCGATCATCTTCTATTATCTTCACGTATTTGTTGGTCGGAATGGTTTTCGAATATAATTTCGATCCCGGTCTTTCCGTGTTAATAATTGTATTGGACAGATTTGATAGTTGGTGATTTAACTATCAAAATAAACAGTGTTTCAAACATGACAACCTAATGGGTCCACTGGTTCAGTGTTCGGCACCACTTGGCCTTCTAATTAAACGAATGTGAATTCAAACTCTTAAATCTTTCGATATTATAAATATAGTTTTTCGTTTCTTATCTAACATAAGATTATTCTTTTTAACGAGTTCATTTTATTACTTAGTAAAATTCCCTATCATATCCAGTTTCCACTCAACTTTCAAAACATTAGCCAAGTTATTATCTATTTTGGGAAATCCATTCAACTTTTTTCTCATTTTAGATTCTCTTTTCAATTTCCAACTTTCACTTAAACCCATTATTAAGTAACTTGAATTTAATGTCAAATTAACGCTTTAACCTCTTAACACTCACTTATAAAAATCCTAGTTTATGATAAATCCTTTTACTTAATTTCCTTTTTACTTAATTTAAATAATTGAGTAACATTTATTTAAGCTGCCATGTTCGCTTAAAATCCTCTTGATCACTTCATTATAAAACTCAGTTTAAAAATAAAACCTGTTCATAAACTTCTTTCACCAATAAATTGGTTTTCTCTTCAACTTCGATTACTTTTAAATGAATTTCCATTTAAAAAGAAATTTTCTAAATTATTATATTAATAATAATTTATCTTAATCATTAACTACATTAGTAGTTAATTCCTTTATTAACTAAAATAAATAATAAATCCCTTTTTTTTTAAATCTTACTAAAATCTAAACAATATTCATTAAACTCTTTTATTGGGTTAATTCAATACAAACTAATTAAATGGTCAATTCCAGTTCAAACTGTTAACTTAGTCAACTTAAATCTGGTTATCTCATTAATCGATTCCATTCGTTTTTCTTTTCTTTTTATTATTAGTTAATAATATAATTAATTAAGATAATTCCACTAAATGGTTTCTTAAAAAAACCATTATCCAAATCTAACCGTTAGGTAAATTTCTATTCTCGTATTTCTAAATCTGATTATCATCAACACTTGTCTTTATAAAATCAATTATTAACTTAAATAATAAATAATATTTATTTATTTTCTTTATAAACTTTTATTCAAAATATATATTTCAAAATCTATCTTTAGTTATAAAATAAATTTTATAACTTCAGTTCTATCAATTCACCTAACGTTAAATCAATATAAACAAAACAATTTACTTTTAGGCCATTTACTGTCGATTACTCAACCAATATAGCCCATTGGCTAAAACACAACACAGGTTGACTTTCCAGTCAATGATCACTACTAAAATTAATTACCCAATCATGATAGTTCATATATGATAATATGAAAATAAATAATATATTTGAGGAATCCGGTTGGATCCCTCCAACCTGTCCTTCCCTGTATCAAACTGGTTATCTCAAATCAATCATTCAGTTTCACTTAACTGATAACAATAAATAACTACCATCTATCCTCAACCACAAGCAATTCAAACAATTCAACCAATTAAACACGTTTATCTTATAAACGTGACCAACAAGGTAAGTTACCTTTATTGGAACTAATCGTTAGAATAACAATTTGGTAGTAATACTGGAATTAAACAACGGTTTAATTTCGTCAGTTAACTCAACAAATAATTATAATATTAACAAACAGTCAACCATTATCAAACAAAGCACATAAGAATAAAAACCCAATTTATATAAAATATAAATGGGAAAAACTGAGTGAGTTTAACTCACCTTGATTCCATCTGTCGCTTAAGCGATTTGTTTAATTAAGTTAAACTAGTGTTTAATTTAATTAAAATTCTCGGAAGCTTCCAGATTTGTCTAGGCTGGCTCCAAAATGAAGATCTCAACAGTACGGTTCCAATGCAACTCATTTGGTTCCATTCTGAAAATACACCAGAGAGTTATTCAAGTTTTAGTTTACGGTTAAATTATTATTATTAACCTTATTTTAAACTAATTAATATTCAATATAATTAATCACCTTGTATTAACCTTAATTGATTAATTAAAATAGGCCGACATACTCTACAGTCTACACTGTCCTGTTCAAAACCTTTGTTTAATGGGAAATGATTCAACTGATTCAAATCTTAAACTTTCCCATTCTTATCTTACGTTTCTGTAACTGTATGGTCCAACAAAATTCCTTCCAATCATATCTATTGAGGTTAATCAAATTCATGTCTAACATTTTTTACTTTCAACCCGGTTTCACGGTCATCCTCCGCGTTCAAAATGCCCAACATAGCAAACAATTAACTTATTCATTAGTTACTTCAACTTAATTACTTAATGACATTACTAATTAAAATCAGTTTGGTTACAATGGCATACTTCATGTCTGAAACGTTAAGGCCAACTTCATGTCTAGAAATGTTAGACCGATATGCACTTATGGTTACTAAACCAGTTAATAAACTGATTACTAAATTAAGTTGAATACCTTAATTACTTAATCTAATTTTAATCACATTTTGGTTAAAGTAATTACTTCATTAATATTCATTACGTTGGTTCTCTGGAAAAAGATTGGCCTGATCCAACTTTTACTGTCTTCTTCATCCAAGGCATGACTTCTGTTCAACAGGGAAACTCCACCACCGCACCTCAATGCTACCACTTGATCCCGATCTGACGCGGCTACGTCAAGCGCCTGAGTCTCCTTGGCCTTCTCTCCAAATGTTGTCTCGATCGATGCAACCAATCTCTAGAAATCAGCCTGAAACCGCCGAGTCTTTATGCGATCCTTCTGGGCGCCACGGTGATCAGTTCTTGATCACCACTGTTCAAAACATGAAGCTCGGCTAGATGAAGAAGATTGGAAGAGGAAGTTTCGGTTTGGGTTAGTGGATTTCAAGAGATTGAAGGAGGAAATCGCGAGTTCTGGTTCATTGATTACTCATGGAGGCGGCGGCTCAACATTGCATTGACCACACAAATGTGTTTGACGAGGGTATAAGGGTTTGGACAGATGGAATATATATATAGTATGGGACATATTTTATATTATTTTATTTTCATGAAACTTAACGACGAAGTATCACGAAAAACTAACTATAATCAACTTCTTCTTTATGATTAAAAAGCTAATCTTAGTGTAAAAAGATATTCCGGACCCATTGGGACAAGTTTCGTTAAAATCCGACATTGTTTGAAAAAAAAATCCTTTATAAAACCGGAAATAAACACGCATTTAATTTTTTTACGATCACCAGATAAATCAAATCAACTTGAAACCTTACAATCCAATAATAATTCTTCAATACGAACCCAACGGCACCAGTTTCGTCACATTCTGAGACAGTTTCCCCGGTAGGCTATTTTTACGCACACCGCAATGCCCTTTGGACACCAAATTACACGGTCTCCAAAAATAACAAACGATATACCTATCCTGACTCTAATCGATGATACGAACTCAACGGAACTGGTTTTGTGGCTTAATTCGATCGTCTGCTCAAGTTACACTCATATATCCCTTTATTAAATAAATTAATTTAATTACACGTTATAGAAATTAACTGGGCGTTTACGGCTACTGTGACCACATACGACATCGGTTTGCCACGCAGTTCAACACCGTACAATAATTTAACGCTACGGTCCCAATGAAACTGGTTTCGTCGAAATCTGAGTCCGTTTACAAAACGGCAATTTTAACGCGTATATTTTAATAACGATTTACCATAGCGACTATTTCAAAATTTGATTTGTCCATAACTAACAAATTACAACACGAAATATGGATTTTTCTCTTTCATATGAAAACTTTCGTCAATACGGTTTCAACATTTCTTGTTTTATAGAAATCCGACTTATATCGACTCCTGTATTCTCAGTTGAAGTTCAAAACTCCAAATTACGAACTGCAGCGCCATTTCGAGCTCGTTTTATAATTATATAAATATATAACATTTAAACTTCGTTTTAATAACGATTTAAATATTAAAATCCCTTAATATTCCAAATATAATATTTAAAATAATAAATTAAATAATGTTGTATATAACGATGTTGTATACACAATTATATGATTTTTGTTTGATGATAACAACCAAATATATTTTATAAATGTGTTTGTTACTGTACTGTTCTATATTTACATCACAGACAGGAATGTACTATTTATAGTTAAATAAAATACATCTATACAGAAATTCAAATATTTACTGTATTTTATTTAAAATATAAATATTATATTTCTAACATTCAAACAATACATCTATTTTAACTCCACTATTTAATCACTTCACATATTTGTACTTACAAATAAACTAGAATAGACAAATCTGTTTGACAACAATGAAATAATATTTTTTATTTCAAACAAAATTTGTTTATTACAAATATCAGTACAATATTCTTTTTCATTCATAGCTCCTACAACACTCATTCGATTATACATACAAACAATTTCACTATTACACACACTGTTCTTGTTTTCTGCATTATGTCTTTTTGTCTTCTGTCTTCACAGCTTTCAGTCCAGTCAGTCCAGTCTTCATACCTGTCATACAAATGAACACACACACAGTACACTGCAATAGAAATAATATTGAATACATGTGAATAAAAATTTTATTTTTAAAATTTTATTTGCCTCAGTTTTCTGGTGTGTTTCTCATCATTTTTCTGACTTGATCTGATTTGTTAATCCGACTGTGTCTAGACAGTATAATAGTACAGGGACAGGAAAATTCGTCTGTTGGCTGCATATACACACGTGTATACACGTGTGCACTGCCTCGCCAATCAGAATGTAGCGAGCAACTGAGGAGCAGCCGTGATGACCAACTCAACTCAGTGTATACTCAGCTAGCATTAAAAGTCAACAGCAAACTCATGAGTCAAGCATTCAAAGTCAACATATCTCAAAATAGCAAAGCATGGTTCAGTGAACTCGAGACACAGCACAACAAACAAGGCAGCAATATGATTCAAATTGGAGATACAGCATGTTCAAGACTTCAGAACTGTCAAACCAAAATGGGCGAGCTCAAGTATGCAAATGAACAAAGCAACAAAGGATTCATGCATATACACTAAATAAAGTCCAGCTCAAAATATATTCAGCAAGGCAAGTGAAGATAGGTCGAGCAACAACAAAGTCAGTTCAGCCATGGTCAAGCCACAGCTCAACTACAACAATGCAGCAGTGATCGATTTCAATCATGTGTACATGGAGACTGATGAACACAGCATAACATAAATGGTGCTAAATGAACATGGGTGGTGTAAGCAGGAAACAACATAGCCGAGTATGCATGGTGATACGTGCATGTACATAATCAAGTAATGTATCAAGCGTCATGCAGTGCAAGTGATTCATGGAGCAGCATAGTATGTTTTAAAGTGGTTGGTGCATGGGTGGATATATACAATAAACACATCAGCAATTTTATAGTGATGCAACAATGAGACATGTACATACTGTAAAATTTTGAAATGCAACACACACAATGATCATCGCTCATGCACAGGGAAGTACAAATCAGTGCAGGAATGTAGTGCCCAATACAAGGTCGAACTCATTTATATGGCAGCAAACATTAAGACAGTGAGCACAAGATGGAGAAAGCAAACAAGACTATACAAGCATAATTCATGTCAAACTTGGCAAGAGGATTTAATGGTGTGGAAGAAATAATCATTCAAATACCATTTTAAATAATCATGCAAGGTTTCCAGTTTTGACATAGCATTCAAGGAATTTCAGTATTTGGCAAGAAGTAAATTATTGGCTCCGGAAAATCAACCAGTATTTAAAGAAATTTATTCAAGGACTGCTCAATTTAGTCACAGGAAAAAAAATACCATCAGAGAATATATGGCAACAGATATCAGTCAGTTTTTAAGGCAACAATTCATTCATGAATCAAGTGACACAAAGGAAATTTCAAAGGGCCATGAATTCTGTTTAGATATGTTTACTAAAATCAGTAAACATTTTTTGGCAAGTGCATCTTTTTCAGTTTTGTAATCTCACATTTAAATCGGTCTGTTTTATGGTGAAATCAATTTTTGGCAAGTATCATTCAAATATCACCAGATTCAATCAAAGGCAAATTTCAAGATCAGGTGCATCAGAAAATTTGTTCAAATGCCAAGAAACAGTTGCGACATTTTTTCAATCAAGGAATTCACACAACACAAATCATGCCAAGGTGTTTAAATCGAGTAAATCAACAAGGGAAATCCCAACAAATCAGGAAAGGCATTGAAGCATAAAAATTCAAATTCAGGAAACCACGCAAGCAAAAGAGAAAAACAAGCACAAATCAAATTATTCAATGCTGTGTGTATCAAAAGAGAAAAATCAGTCAAGCCACGCAAACGAAATCAGAGAATCGGTTTTAGGGTTTCTAATTCACCCTATAAATATCACCAACATCATCACAGGCAAGCATTGAAACCCACAAAATCAGTTCAATTTTTTTTCAAAGCAACAAATTTCAGAAAACTCACTGTTCGATCGAGCCATTGAGCAATTCCAAGTCGTACGTGGAAAGCCATCGAAGAATCAAGCTATAGAGTTATCACAACATCAACAATCAAAGCATCGACTTGGTTTGGAGCAATCGAAGAAAACCCTAATCGCCAGCCGCCATTTTTTTTTCCAGAGAAAAGAGGAGTATAGAACGAGTTAAATGAAATTAAAAGGGGCCGGCCTATGTTTAATTGGACCTAGCCAAGTCTATTTTAAAATGGGAGTTTAAATTCTTTTTAACTAGGGTTTTTCTTGTTTTTCTTTATTTTGTTTGTTTTTAAATTGGGTCATAAAATTAGTTATGAACAGTTCCAGGTCTGTAAAATCTAGGGGGTTTCAGTCAGAGTGTTGACTGACAGTTAACAGAGTCTGTAAATTCTGAGGTACGGATTACAGGGTTGTAATTCGGGAAATCTGATCGAGGGGATATCGGTCAGTCTAGGGTTTTGAGTGTAGGGTTAGGACAGGAGCAGGCGTTGCGAGTGTACATGGTCTTGTATGCGGGATCTCTTTATAACACCTAGTAGAAACCTTAGGAATGCAGCAGTAGGCAGGGTTTTGCCGAAGCTGGGTATATCTGTGTGTGATTTATTTTCTGCACTTTTAATTCTGCTGCATTCTGTGATCTGTTTATTATTTTAATATCCTGTCAGTTTTTCAATTCAGTTTAAAAACTGTGATAAACCCTATTCACCCCCCCTCCTCTAGGGTTAATCTAGATCCAACATTTGGTATCAGAGCAGGTATTTTCTTTAACTCTAGAGAGATGGGTAATCCTAGTTGTCAGTTTAGTGAGAGTCAGTCCAGTTCATCTCCAACTATTTTCACTGGAACAGATTTTTTAAACTGGAAATCCAGAATGGAATTTTATTTAAAATCTGTTAATATTAAATGTTGGGATGTTATTATCAATGGGTACGATATGGTAGATAAAGTTTTTAATTCTCGTGCTACACATATTCTATATTCTTATCTTGATGATGATCAATACAGTCTGATCTCACATTGTTTATCTGCACAAGAAATCAGGGATACTCTCAATACGAAGTATGGAAAATCTGACAATAACTCAAAACCCCAGAATGTCAACTCAGATTCAGAATTCTGTTTAACAGGATTTACAAATGAAAATTCAGAAGGATCAGATGATGGAGAATCAACAGATGCTGAAGTCGAAAATTTCTCATATGAAGATTTGGTTTATATGTGTGTTGATTTAACTAAATCTGTTGATAAACTCAAATCTAAAAACAAATCTCTAAAATATAGGAATTCTGAGTTGACCAGCAAAATTGATGATTTGGAATCACAGCTTGAATATTTTAAAAATTCTGATTGCAAAAATTGTTTGAAATTGGAAACCAATCTTGTTCATCTCAATAAAATTATTCAAAAGTTTGAAAATGAAATTCTGATCTTAAAAATCAACAAGATTGAGTTATCAAGTTTGAACAATCATCTGCAAAAGGAATTTGAAATTTTTAAAACTAATATTCATTCCAAACTTGAAATTGCTGAAAAGGAAAATTTGTTGAAATCGAATTCGATTAAGAAAGAACTTGAAAACGAGATTGAAAATTTCAAGAAATTTGAGTCTGAAAGTCGAAAACATTTTGAGTTTGAAATTGCTGAATCCCAAACCAAAATTAAATCACTTGAATCTGAAAATTTGGTTTTGAAACAATACGATGCTGAAAGGAAGATCATTGATAACCGCTGTTTAGATTTAATAAAAGAGAACGGTGATCTTAAATTCAAAATTCAACGACTAGAGTCAACTTTGACTAAATTTTCTAATAGTGAAAAGTCGTTGAATATGTTGTTGCAAAACCAAAATTCTATTGGAAATAAACATGGTCTTGGATTTGGGAAAACAAATGTTTTTGAAAATCACAATTCAAATGTTTTTAAAAATCCTCTAAACTGCTTTGAAAAGAATGGACTTAAAAATCTGAACTTTGAAAATTCCAAAGGATTTTTGAAACAAAAACAAAATGAAAAATTATTTTATAATAAATCACTTAAACATATCTGGATCCCAAAAGGAAATAAAACGAATTCAGTTAACTTCAAACAGATCTGGGTTCCTAAGGGTACAAAGGTTAATTCTGATGGTTTGTTATATAAACAAGCCTGGGTACCAAAATATGTGAATAAAACTGTGAGTGGTTTTACAAACTTTGTTAGACCACTCGATTCTATAAACTGTTAGGTACCGGAGGAGGCCGAGGGATTGCTGTGCAAAAAGAGATTTGAAACCAAGCTGGACTATATTTTTGTATCATTCCCAGTTCCTTAGCCATGTATGTTGAGTTAGAGATTTTTTTTGCTTACATCATATTCTGGTATGATCTCTAAACTCAACTTTGTAAATTTTTTTTTGTTTATTCCTCCTTCTACCCCATTCTATCTTTTGTTTTTGATTTGTCACTGCCATATTATTATTTTTTACTCTGGGCTTCCTTAAACTTCCAATTGTAGAATGCTGGAAATTCACTTCATTTATATAGTACTCTAATGTTTTAACCATTCCCAGATCTTGAATTTAAGCTTGTAAATTCTGCAATTGTTTTGAGGTTTATTTTCTGTTTTCTGAATTCATAACAGTGTTGATGTATTCATATCATATCTTGAACACTGTTAATATGAATTCTAAATTTTTTGAAGATCTGAAAAACAATTGAAATATCACACATCTCTGCTGGTCTGAGTTTATTCTAATTCATTTTAGAAAAGCTTGAAATATTATACTCATTACAACACTCTGCTATTTACCAGTTGTGGTAATTTCATTGATCTTCAGATTGGCTTGGATATTTTGTTTGGTCTTGAATCCTTGCTTACATCTTGAAATCCGTTGTTATTCATGATCATCTAGTTTGTTTTTTTGTTTGTTTGAGATCACTTGAAAATTTATGATATTTTGAATCTTACACACCTCTCAGATCTGAATTTATTATCCTGTGTAATTGATTCATTGTATCTCAAGATGTACATTTTTTTCAAGAGATTATAAATAAACCACTATTTTAGGATCATGAATTATTAATCAATCTTGATGTAAATGATTTGAAATTTGTCTTGTAATTGTCAGAAAAATTTGTTAAAAATTCTTTTGAAAAATGGTCATTAAAACTCACTGCTATTTCATGATGTATTTGATTTGAATATATGTTTGTTTAAAATCATTTGAAATTATTGATTTATTGAATCTCACACATATCTTGAATCTAAAATTAATATTCTGGTGTGATTGATTCACTGAATCTTGAGAATTTCATATTCCTCAAATGATTTCAAATAAATGATATTTTTAAATCATTGGATCATAAATCGTCTTATGTGACTGTCATCTTGACAAGTATGATTTGAAATTATTTTCTGTGCTGCTCTGATACTGTTTTCTGAAAAATGTTTGTTTTGGAATCTTCTGTTTGCTGCTCTGATACATGTGCATAATCTATTATCTCGTTTGTTTGGGCTTGATACTTAATAATTCTTTTGTCTATGACATTATTGTTTAGTATCATGTTAAAATTCCTCGTAAATAGAGACACCAAGTGGTATCAGAAGCGCCTTATATTTGTCTCACCCATCTGTACTAAGATTCAAATTTTCACCTTGTATAGACCCATACATTTTTTTTTGCCTTATACAAATAGATGTGCTAAATTTGTCTAGCTGGGTTTATGTTTAAAGTTCTTTGGTGTGAGATGTCCATGATAGTCCATCAGGGTGTAATTAAATTCCTCGATAAGCGAGAACATTTGGTATGAGCCTTTTTTTTTCACTCATCTGTTTTTTTTTTAATTATCACCCTGTATAGATTCAATTTTTTTATATAAATCTGTTTAATTTCTTCTTGTAATTGTTTTTCAATTTTAAAATTATTTATTTTTTATTCATTCAGAAATTGAAATCAATATCCAATTTGTGTTGTGTTTATAATTCATCAAAATTATTATCAGTTTTTGAAATTGTGATGAATTGTGACTGTAGTGTATTTCACTACAAGAGGAGATTTTATTTGGATTGTCATGATGGTTGAATATTAATTATAATATCATTGAACTGGCAATTATTTCACGACCATCTTCATTACCTATCACCCTTCTGCCATCCGTTATGATTTTATATTAATATGGAGAGTTAATTTTTTTTAGAATTTTTTTTTGAATAAATAGTGAAAATATTTGTGATGGAATTGTGGTCATGTTATTTTTCAGAATTAGTGACAATTGAAATTTTCAGTGGTCCCGATACAGTTGATCATATTTCATAATATTATTAATTTAGAAATTTATTTCATAGTCCATCTCTGTACCTACCGCATTTCTATCACTCATATTGGTTTATATATACTGAGGAGTCTTTCTATTTTGAAGCTGAAAATAATAAATATAATTAATATATAAGAGTGTCTCTAACCTCATTTAAAAATCCAAGCTCTGGTTATGCATGGTTATGAGACGTCTTATAATTTAAGCTGCGACTGATCCCATTTA
Source organism: Allium sativum (assembly GCA_030737875.1). Taxonomy (NCBI): domain Eukaryota; kingdom Viridiplantae; phylum Streptophyta; class Magnoliopsida; order Asparagales; family Amaryllidaceae; genus Allium; species Allium sativum. The sequence continues at coordinate 46,345,090 of CM060913.1, forward strand.
AAAATCCAAGCTCTGGTTATGCGTGGTCAGTGTGCTCTTAAATTAAAAAAAGTGCTAAAAATAGAAATAAATTTGAAGTTCTCCTCTTAGTATAAAAACCAGCCTATCAATCCATCTTCCAATCTGTGAAATGTGTTAAAATCTTATGACGTATTATGATTTGTTGATTGATAGATATTGGGATTTGAGATTATTCGATCTTGTCACTTAAATTGAATTATTAATTATAGTCCAAATTCCATCTCTGTTATTTGAACCTCATTTTTTTTTCTTTGGAAAATAATTGGAATACATTTTTTTTACTCTCCCCATTTTATATAAAATTCATTGTAAATCCGCCATTCTCTAAAATGTGAGATATGCCACCAGCCCTTAGAATATTATGATTTTTGTTTGACTGATTGAGATTTATGATGACTATTCTTCCTCTTAAGTTGATATTGTATTTGTTAGTCATTTTTCATCCATATTTTAAATTCTGTATCCTTTTGATGATAACAAAAGGGGGAGAATGGATTGAGATTTTGATTTATGAGTGAATATTTTATAAATATTTTTAATTTTGAAAATTTATTATTATTCATACATTACACTCATGCACAGTTATAGGGGGAGTTTCTATTGTAGGGGGAGCATTTAAATAGGGGGAGTTCAAATATTCACGAACAAACACATTTATTATATTCAAAATCTCATATTTGTTTGTCATTATCAAAAGGGGGAGATTGTTGTATATAACAATGTTGTATACACAATTATATGATTTTTGTTTGATGATAACAACCAAATATATTTTATAAATGTGTTTGTTACTGTACTGTTCTTTATTTACATCACAGACAGGAATGTAATATTTATATTTAAATAAAATACATCTATACAGAAATTCAAATATTTACTGTATTTTATTTAAAATATAAATATTATATTTCTAACATTCAAACAGTACATCTATTTTAACTCCACTATTTAATCACTTCACATATTTGTACTTACAAATAAACTAGAATAGACAAATCTGTTTGACAACAATGAAATAATATTTTTTATTTCAAACAAAATTTGTTTATTACAAATATCAGTACAATATTCTTTTTCATTCATAGCTCCTACAACACTCATTCGATTATACATTTTTAGTTATACATACAGACAATTTCACTATTACACACACTGTTATTGTTTTCTGCATTCTGTCTTCTGTCTTCACAGCTTTCAGTCCAGTCTTCATACCTGTCATACAAATGAACACACACACAGTACACTGCAATAGAAATAATATTGAATACGTGTGAATAAAAATTTTATTTTTAAAATTTTATTTGCCTCAGTTTTCTGGTGTGTTTCTCATCATTTTTCTGACTTGATCTGATTTGTTAATCCGACTGTGTCTAGACAGTATAATAGTACAGGGACAGGAAAATTCGTCTGTTGGCTGCATATACACGTGTATACACGTGTGCACTGCCTCGCCAATAAGAATGTAGCGAGCAACTGAGGAGCAGCCGTGATGACCAACTCAACTCAGTGTATACTTAGCTAGCATTAAAAGTCAACAGCAAACTCATGAGTCAAGCATTCAAAGTCAAAATATCTCAAAACAGCAAAGCATGGTTCAGTGAACTCGAGACACAGCACAACAAACAAGGCAGCAATATGATTCAAATTGGAGATACAGCATGTTCAAGACTTCAGAACTGTCAAACCAAAATGGTCGAGCTCAAGTATGCAAATGAACAAAGCAGCAAAGGATTCATGCATATACACTAAATAAAGTCCAGCTCAAAATATATTCAGCAAGGCAAGTGAAGATAGGTCGAGCAGCAACAAAGTCAGTTCAGCCATGGTCAAGCCACAGCTCAACTACAACAATGCAGTAGTGATCGATTTCAATCATGTGTACATGGAGACTGATGAACACAGCATAACATAAATGGTGCTAAATGAACATGGGTGGTGTAAGCAGGAAACAACGTAGCCGAGTATGCATGGTGATACGTGCAAGTACATAATCAAGTAATGTATCAAGCGTCATGCAGTGCAAGTGATTCATGGAGCAACATAGTATGTTTTAAAGTGGTTGGTGCATGGGTGGATATATACAATAAACACATCAGCAGTTTTATAGTGATGCAACAATGAGACATGTACATACTGTAAAATTTTGAAATGCAACACACACAATGATCATCGCTCATGCACAGGGAAGTACAAATCAGTGCAGGAATGTAGTGCCCAATACAAGGTCGAACTCATTTATATGGCAGCAAACATTAAGACAGTGAGCACAAGATGGAGAAAGCAAACAAGACTATACAAGCATAATTCATGTCAAACTTGGCAAGAGGATTTAATGGTGTGGAAGAAATAATCATTCAAAAACCATTTTAAATAATCATGCAAGGTTTCCAGTTTTGACATAGCATTCAAGGAATTTCAGTATTTGGCAAGAAGTAAATTATTGGCTCCAGAAAATCAACCAGTATTTAAAGAAATTTATTCAAGGACTTCTCAATTTAGTCACAGGAAAAAAAATACCATCAGAGAATATATGGAAACAGAAATCAGTTAGTTTTTAAGGCAACAATTCATTCATGAATCAAGTGACACAAAGGAAATTTCAAAGGGCCATGAATTCTGTTTAGATATGTTTACTAAAATCAGTAAACATTTTTTGGCAAGTGCATCTTTTTCAGTTTTGTAATCTCACATTTAAATCGGTCTGTTTTATGGTGAAATCAATTTTTGGCAAGTATCATTCAAATATCACCAGATTCAATCAAAGGCAAATTTCAAGATCAGGTGCATCAAAAAATTTGTTCAAATGCCAAGAAACAGTTGCGACATTTTTTCAATCAAGGAATTCACACAACACAAATCATGCCAAGGTGTTTAAATCGAGTAAATCAACAAGGGAAATCCCAACAAATCAGGAAAGGCATTGAAGCATAAAAATTCAAATTCAGGAAACCACGCAAGCAAAAGAGAAAAACAAGCACAAATCAAATTATTCAATGCTGTGTGTATCAAAAGAGAAAAATCAGTCAAGCCACGCAAACGAAATTAGAGAATCGGTTTTAGGGTTTCTAATTCACCCTATAAATATCACCAACATCATCACAGGCAAGCATTGAAACCCACAAAATCAGTTCAATTTTTTTTCAAAGCAACAAATTTCAGAAAACTCGCTGTTCGATCGAGCCAGAGAGCAATTCCAAGTCGCACGTGGAAAGCCATCGAAGAATCAAGCTATAGAGTTATCACAACATCAACAATCAAAGCATCGACTTGGTTTGGAGCAATCGAAGAAAACCCTAATCGCCAGCCGCCATTTTTTTTTCAGAGAAAAGAGGAGTATAGAACGAGTTAAAGGAAATTAAAAGGGGCCGGCCTATGTTTAATTGGACCTAGCCAAGTCTATTTTAAAATGGGAGTTTAAATTCTTTTTAACTAGGGTTTTTCTTGTTTTTCTTTATTTTGTTTGTTTTTAAATTGGGTCATAAAATTAGTTCTGAATAGTTCTAGGTCTGTAAAATCTAGGAGGTTTCAGTCAGAGTGTTGACTGACAGTTAACAGAGTCTGTAAAATCTGAGTTACGGATTACAGGGTTGTAATTCGGGAAATCTGATCGAGGGGATATCGGTCAGTCTAGGGTTTTGAGCGTAGGGTTAGGACAGGAGCAGGCGCTGCGAGTGTACATGGTCTTGTATGCGGGATCTGTTTATAACACCTAGTAGAAACCTTAGGAATGCAGCAGTAGGCAGGGTTTTGCCGAAGCTGGGTATATCTGTGTGTGATTTATTTTCTGCACTTTTAATTCTGCTACATTCTGTGATCTGTTTATTATTTTAATATCCTGTCAGTTTTTCAATTCAGTTTAAAAACCGTGATAAACCCTATTCACCCCCCCTCTAGGGTTAATCTAGATCCAACAAATAAAACATTTGACTGCCAAAAACACGGGTCGTTACAGATGTAGAAATATAGAGAAAATAAATTAAATAAATTAATTTATTTAAGATAAATTAGAAGAAATAAAATAAGCTACCAGAAGAACTAGAGAATTTAACCTCGTTTAAAACAACGAAGACAAATGAAGCAAAATACCATGTGCGACACACGTGCTTTGTTTATCCGTTCTAAATGTTGGTCAAAACTGAATATAAATACCGTGTGCAACGCACACGCTTTAACTGTTCATTTATAAAAGATATTAAAAATACCCAGATATGAGCAAGATAAACATATAATGTTATGTTGACTGAAATCCATAAATACAGGACGTGTAAACTGAATTATAAACAGATTAAGCTGATAATTATTTATCGACTATAAAAGACATTTCGTACATCGTTTCGAAGAGTTCGGGATAAACATCCCACTTCGACTCGATTTATACAACGCATGTCAGAATACTGAAGACGACGATATGCAAAGGCTATAGTATCTCCGGTCTGTTCAGTCCCAGGACAAACCCGAATGGACGAGTGCCTGACAACGTATATCAGTTAGATTCTACACATCGAATTTACGTAAGTATATTACGTTAGTGGTGGAGAAATTCGTTTCTCTTAGCTTTATTGCCCCTAATATATTTGGGTAATCGAATGAGTGTTTCAGACGGATGTGACGATGTGGCATTCAAAGTAATTGAAGAAATAATCTGTTAGAAGGATAAACGCGACCTAAAACCTCACAACCAGGAAGTAACAAAAGTTGGGCTAGGCAGCATGGCTAGTTGGTCATACCCAAGTAGGACGTATTGTCATCAATCTAGAGGAAATTAATATTTATTCTTCTTTTCGATTCTATATCTTCGGATTTTGGTTGGATGGCCAACAACTGTGGTGGCAATATATTCGATACACTCAAGCTAAATGAGTGGTTAGTCATGTGTGGTCAGGTTGCAAGACGTTCTTGTTGAACCCCAGTTTATCATCTCTAGAGTACACTGATCGGTAGGTGCTCCCATACCTTGTCTGTTGGAATCCAATCTCCAATAAGCACTCTGCGGTTTTAGATTTTATACTATATACGTGAACGTGAGATGCAAGTGTTTCACTAGATGGTTATTTATTTGATAAAAACTATCGTAATATCAAACGATTTGATATAAAAATACTTGGTTCATTATCCATATATTAGTTATGGATTAGTCTAAAGATTTCTAAAGTAAATGAATCTGTCCAAAATGGAGAACCTTATTTCTTATCTCCCTGTTTACAATCTTTTAACTATGTTTACTCACACCAATCCCCTGACTGACCCAGAGTTTATTTCTTGTGTTTCCTAAACTCTTTGGTACTCATAATATTTATTATGAGTAGACAAGTAGTCCAGGTAGGCAAGTGGAATCTGATGAAGTTCAAGTCAAGACCAGTAGTATTTCTATACCTATGTATCCAGTTCAGTTATCTGTATTATCTGTAGTCATGATGTATAATTATGTTATTGTACTATGGTATTGTATTAAGATGATGCACTATGATGTATCAGACCTTGTATTGCAATATATTATGTATTTGTCAAATTCCGTTGTGAGATCCTGATGTCTTCTTATTCTTCTATTCTACGAGTTCTATCTTTTCTATCTCATCTTCTAAATTCTTTCAATAATGACACGACTTTCGAGGCATCGAAAATCGTGCCATTACAACCAGAGTGCAAAAGAGGGAAAACCTATAGAGCAGAAACCATTCTGTGAAACATTTTGTGAGTAAACCCCCTTCATTTTTATTTCTGATGATTAGAAAATATATAGGATGTATTCATGCTTATAAATGAGGGTATTAGGTTGATTAAATCGGCATGTCAAATAACAGGGGATAGAAAACAAATTAGTGTGAGCATTTGTTTAAACCTGGAAGTCGGAAATGTATGAAACAGTGACCAATATGCGTGAGTAGTTTCTCTATTTGTTATTGATTTAGCATGTACATATAAGGCATCTATGCATGTGTTTAATTGGTTGAATGAATCTTCCTATTGACTAGAACTGAAATAAACAACCCTGGGATAAAACAGGGCAACCCGGTGGACAAACAAGTGCTTAACAATAGTATGTAAACCATATAATTTTGTTCATATTGTGTGTGTAGGAGGAATAAGTAAACTATACAATATAAATTCCCCTTTTACTTCAAAGTTTTCATACAAGAGCCGGTTTCTTTAAACCAATGAGTTCTTGTGCAGAGTCACGACGGTGACTTGCCGTAGCTCGATATTCTGTCGAACCTTTAAACGGTATAAAAACATACCGAAAACCAAAAAAAATTATCAATTGTTTATAGGAAATCATGTAGAAGACTCAAACCATTAAATCCTCTATCACACCCTTCCTGTGAACACTCTTCTTTTGCAGCAATCAACTCAGTCTTGCTCTCACTCAATTCTTGGCGCCTTAACGATCCTAATAATCCCATACTTTAACTTCATATTCAAAGAAGCTTATTTATTTTATAAAATGGTTGTGGAGGTAATGAGCGTGGTTGTTTACCATGCTTCAATCGTGCATTTTGCTGTGTTGTTATTCATGAAAACGCAGCAGTGTATGGTGGTATCTGGAGTGTATACACCATCTAAATGTTGGAAGGCAAAGGGGCTCACATGATACAAATGTATGCGTAGTTGTAGGGTGGGTGTTGCAAAGTGATGGATACAAATTTATCCATATATAGGTATTAAAGTTTCGGACAAATATATCAGAACATGCGCATGCATGACTGTAGACAAAGAGAGGTTCCAACAAAATGAAACAGAAAGGATAAAGGGAGAAGAATGGAGATTGGTGTAGCATCTTAGTTTGCCTGAAGAAGCACGCAAATTTGAGTTCATGCATGGGACGTTTGAGTTCACACAAGTATTTGAAATAATAATAATAATAATAATAACAATAACAATAACAATAATAATAATAATAATAATAAAGAAATAAATAAATATATTATTTTTACCAGGCATGATGACGAAGTAGGTGAAAACAATAAAATTCTGGTTAATGACCCTTCTTGGGATAAAAACCGCATTTTACCTCCTTTCAAAATGGTTGATTTAGCTCTTCGCTTTTGGATTTATAAGCGTAATATGACACACTACACGGGCTCTTTCTATGACGATGATCCTGATGTGATGCACTTTTGTTTCATGTAACTTTTGTTCTATGTCTTAGTGTTAGCTTATGGTTTCTGTCTATGTAGTTATCCTTAATATTTTGCTGTATTGATAGTGACTAGACACTTCAAACCAGAATGCTACTCTGTGCATGTATAGAGTACCAGTGCTTTTATCGTAAATAAAAGTGGTAGGGGTCCACTCAACCCCGTAAGCCTTGCAAAAAAAATATATTATAAAGAACGAAACCGATGAGTTAAAAGAAGTAGCAAAGACTGGGAAGGAAAAGTGACTTATGTTTTGATAGGTGCGCGGACACTTTTGGGTTGGATCCGTCCTTAATTAAGTATCATTGTGCAGGCTAGTATCTTTGGGTGATGAACTATTGAGTCCACTGTTTTAGCCAGAAACACATGTAATATCTTTTAGTCAGAAACACATTGCATGGTATTGGTAGAAGCAAATGCAGGCAAATGGGAAAGTAGATAATAGGTAAAGAAAAGAAAGTTTGGAAGGAAAAGAAATTAGTGGGATTTGGGAAGAAAGAACATGGAAGGAGGCATCAGGCGTGCGTTTTGGTGATTGGAATTGGGTACGGTAAGTTTAAATTTATTTTTATAAAGTCTAAAATCTAAATATATATAGATTGGTAGATATAGGTATATTTGGAAAGTATGTGATAAATATTGGGCTCTACCCATTTGTAGAAAGAAGAAAAAGGGAATATAAGTTAAGAGTTTAGAATCTATATATATGTATTGATATGTGTGTATATGGCGTATGACAATAAAAATGTATTCGAATAAATTTTTATGGGCATATCAATAGAATATGACTCGACGTAGTTGTTGAGGTTTGATGGTTCAAATCTAAATTAAATTAAATTATTAACAATCGTTTATACCATAATAAATGTAAATTTAGTCATTTAACCAAATTAACTCACCATTGATAATAAGTGATCTGTAAATTTAGTAAATTCTGAATTGTTTTATCCAATTAATTATTTAATTAATTGAGTTGTGTTAAATTACATTGATCATAATTAATATTTATATTGACATCTGTTAGTGGAAATAAACACCATTCCACTATATATTTGATGAATCGTTTGGTCACCCTATTAGTAGAAATGAACACCGTTCTGATATTATCTCAGTTTGATATTATTTATCAGTTAAGAAGTGATGTTGAGACATAATATTATCAGTTGGTGATATTGAATTGTTTTTATATGATTGTTTGTGCAAAGTGGGTTAGCGACTTAAAGGTCGTCTGTTACAGAAACTGTTATATGCCATTGGAACTGGTAAGTGATAATCTCTGTAAAATAACTCAGAAATAAGCATACGTTTTTGAAAATTTGATATCAATTGTTTTTAAGAAACAATTAAATGGATTACTTTAAATTAATTATATTACTAATTTATTTAAAAGGAAAGACCAATTTTAAACGGTTAATCGGGATGTTTAGGGTTGATTTAAATCAACTGTTTAAATAGGAATTGATTATTAAATAAATTTGTTCAATTAATTTAATAGAAGTGGTTTTAATAAATGGTTGCTTAAAATTTGAAAATGTTAAATTAAAAGAATTGGTAGGATAATAGCATAATTAAATAGTAATTTAAATTGGATAAATTATACATGATAATATGTTTTAACTTAATTAATCTTTTATTTAAATAAGTAAAATAATTTAATTATGAAAGGATAAAGAAATCAAGTTGGTTTATTTGGATTAAATTTCCGATTTAATATTTAATAAGTTAGATTAAGTTAACTTAAGGAATGATTCAAAACAACAAACATTGTTTTGAAATGGGTTGAGATTTAGAAATCAAATGGATTAGAAATTTTGGTTTGTCGAATACTTTGGACATCGAACTTCTACGAATCTTAACAATAAAAATGATCTCAAGGTCTGAGAGGTAATTAAAATACACCAACTTGATTGATTTCACCTTTATCTGACAGATCGTATTAGTTCGTATTCAGAATGAGTGTTAGAGTTGAATATCGTTTTCCGATATGAAATGAATATTAAAGAGTGAGATTATCACGTAGAATTGATAATAAGAGTTCTTTTGTTTAATTAATTATTATGTTTTCAAATGAAAATTAAAACAAAGCTAATATTGTATTAAATATTTAATGTTTTTTTAAATAAAGCTTAGCAGATCCAATGGAAATAAATCTGTTTATTTTATTTTATATTTGATAGTTAAATCACCGACTATCAAATCTGGACCTTTCCGTTATCGTTTTCGAAGAGAACAGAATCTAATTCCATTTCGATTCGATATACGTTTTCGAGTCAGAGTTTTTCGAAGACATTGAAGACGGAGTATTGCAAGGACTTTTCTCTTGATCCTAGGTAGAAATTGCCTAAGATGGATTTACAGGATAGTGCCTTCGTGTTGTCCAGTCCCAGGACAACTTGTATGGACGAATGTCTGACAGAGTATGCCTAGTGAATTGCGCAAGTTGATCCCTTCAAACGTATTTATATTTGGTGGCAGAGGAATTTGTTTCTCTTAGCTTTATACCCATGGTATTTTTTGGGGAAATCAATTGTTGAATTGGCGGGTTTGATGATGTGGCATTCAAAGTGAATGATAAGATGTTATATCCAAAAGTAAGTTCAGCCTCAAGCTTCACAACTGGGAAATGACAAATATCGAGCAGGCAGCATGGCTATGTGGGTCGCTCCCATTAGGGTATATTGTAACCTATATAGAGAAATTCCTTTTGCTTCTTAAATCTTTCGATGTTGTCCCTTTCGGGAAACGATGGGTAGCTCCCAACCGTTGGTGACAATATATTCGATACACTCAAGAGAAATGAGTGGTCGGTCATGTGTGGGCCGGTCTGCAAGACGTTCTTGTTGAACCCAGTGTATTCCCCTCTAGAGATACACTATCGGCAGGTGGTTCCATACCTTGTCATAGTCGGAATCCAATCTCCAATATGCGCCAGAGGTTTGATTGTATACTATATATGTGGAGTGTAAGATGCAAGCATTCTGCTAGATTGATATTTATTTGTGTTTAGACATTATTATAATATCAGAATAAGATATGGTTTAAAAATGTTTTGGGTTATCGTAAGGTAAAAAACATCTGTATTTATGTGTAGATCGGTCTTACGATTATCTTTTCTTTCAAAAGGTTTTTGAAAGTTAAAAATCAAATTGTTTTTTATCGTTTACTCACACTAGTCCTATGACTGACCCAGAGTTTATTTTTCTATGTTTTCCCTAAACTCTTGGGTGCCCAAATTTGTACGGGTAATCCAACAGTTCAGGATTTTACAGATTTTCTAAAGGAGCTTGGAGCAGGAGGCTTCAGCGTTAAACATATAGAGTTTACTTTGCTGTGTTGTATATTTAATGTTCTTTGATGATGTTTGTAAGTCCAAATACTATTGTATCTCAAAAGTGATTATTTTTATATTATATTTTATTCCGTTGCGATTGTGAGATTATGTATTATTGTTCAGTTTGATCTTCTGTCTATTCTTTTCTATTCTAATTTTATATCTTATCTTTTCTAACCCTCTAACTTCTTTCTATTAATGATCCGTATTTTCATGTAATTTGGGTTGAATATAAGTTGTGTTCAGTCAACTCAAATGGTACGGATTTGCGGGTCGTTACAGTTTGGCTTCAGATTTGGTAAGTGAGTGTATGGAGGTATACCAATGTACATATAGGTGAATGAAAATATAAAATACAAATAGCCTGTAGGCTTTGCAGGGTGTCTAGGCTGTCTAACACCATTTTATTGATTAAAAAGGGTCTCTGCATCCATCTATTCTTCTCCGGTTTGATATATGCATGACCATGCATGTGCTTAAGTTATAGCTAGTTCATTCCGGTTTCTCATTAAGGCATGGCAGTCCTATTTGAGTAATTAAATATATATATATAGTCATGTTCTTAGCTTCACTAAGAGGTACGGCTGACTAGTACGAGTGTAGGTTGCCTATGATAGGACTGAAAAGGATTTGCAAAAGTTTGGTTTGCCTGCACCTGCATATGCTCATGTATAGGTGCTGAATTGATGTGCATGTATGCATTGGAAAGAAGAGTTATGTTGTTTTATAGCTGGGTGCGTGCAAGAAGATTGAAATGAATAGATATGCTAAGAGAAAGAGGTAGTTGTAGTTCATGTTTTGATTGGGATGGGCTATGTTGCTAGGTATATAACTGGCTCTATAGATTTCACGTAGCAATATAATGCAGCTACTCTAAAAGTATTCTTTTATAGCTATGTGCATTTGAACCTTAGCTTCTAAGCATTTTGGCTGTCTACAACGTTTGATGTGAAGGAATGCTATACTTTTTGATTTGAAAAGAGTGTGGTCATGTTTATAGCAGTGCATAGCTTTGTTGTTTCTACATTGCTTCAGTTGAAAAGCCACGACCATGTAATGATGTATACATATTTGTATAGTAATATTTAACTAGTTATGTAATTAAAAACCAATACTGTATTTATTGTATGCAAACGCAATATATACATTAAAACATCACTTACTTAGGTATATATAATTATAACAAGTTAAAAATGTGCACATAGAATAGTTAAAATAATTATTATCTTAAAATTTTAAAACTATCCAAATCTAATGTTGTTTAATTGATTTAAATTACAGATATAACCTATATTTATAGTTTAACAAAATCAGTCAGAAATCCAGGACATTACAATCTACCCTCCTTAAAAGAATTTCATCCCCAAAATTAAAGAGCAACGGGAAGGTTTTAGTTATATTCAGTGTGATCGACTCGTAGCCAAACAAATAGGTGGGTCATCCCCTGATGATCACGACAAACAAAGCATTCAAAACACACGGTTTGTCTACCAAACATTTCACAACAATTAGTACATGCAATTTATCAGCCATTAGTTATCAATAACAATCATTTCTATAACCAGAAATATCTGTTATTACAGTGGAAAACATTTCCATTTATTTATTCTTTAACATTAATCATTCTTTGACCGTAGATCGATATGAAAATAATCTTCTAAATATCAACCCCGAAGACCGAAATCAACATCAGATCAATACTCAGAAAATCGTTTAACTCAATCAGTGTCCAGTTAGGTTCCAATTTCTTAACTCCAGTTAAAATTCCAAATTCTAGAATCCAAATTTCTAATTTTAATTCCGAATCAGTTTGAAATCACATATCTTAATTTCCTTTTCGAATTCAAAACCTTTGAATTCTACCAAAACACTTTGTTTTCCTCAACAATTTTCAACATTGTCATATTTGTACATTTTGTTCTTATACAAATTTAATTTGATTCAATATATACCCATTTCAATGTTTAAAATCTTATTTGATTATAATAATAACAATCGACACACCCATATATTAATAATTTAAGAAAATTATCCGTTTATAACAAAATATAATCTTTGGGCAATAATATTTCATTTACTCAACTAAAATAGTACTATGTCGAATTGTTCTACTCGAGAGTTTAAAAACCCCTATCGATACAGTTGTACACCTTGCATCGACCAGAATCCATAAACCGCTCAACAAACCAATCATCACAATATAAAATAGTTATTATATCAATTAACAAATACGCACTCATATATATATATATACACTCAAACTCAATCTAGGATATTACTAATCCTATCTCTATCGAGTTACGCCACAGAGCCAAGGTTACTATTCAACCATATGCTCTGATACCAACTGTAATGACTCGTAAATCCGTACCATTTGAGCTAACAGAATACAACTCACGTCCAATAAAAATTACATAAAAAATGACTCATTAATAGAAAGAATAGAGGATGAGAAATAGAAAGATAGAAAATTAGAATAGAAGAAAATAGATAGAAGATAGAATTGAACAATAACACTGAATATCACAATCGCAGCGGAATAAAATATAATCTATAAATAATCACTTTGGAATAGAAACTGCAATTTTACTTACATACAACATCAAAGTACATCAGATATAAAATACTGCAGAAATGAACTCGAAATATCTAACGTTGAAGCCTCCTGCTCCAAGTACCTTCAGATAAATCTATAAAATCCCAAACTATTGGACTGCTCGTACTAATTTGGGCACCCGAGAGTTTAGGCAAAACATAGAAAAATAAACTCTAGGTCAGCCATGGAAGCGGTCTGAGTAAACGATTAAATATAGTTTGATTTTAACTTTCAAAAACCTTTTGAAAGAAAAGATAATCGTAAGACATACCCACACATAAATACGGAAGGTGTTTACCTTACGATAACCCAAAATATTTTTGAAAACAATATTATTTTGATATTATGATAGTGTCTAAATGTAAATAAATAACAATCTAGCAGAACGCTTGCATCTCACGCTTTACATACATAGTATACGATCAAAACTGCAGGCACTTATTGGAGATTGGATTCCAACTATGACAAGATATGGAATCACCAGCCAATAATGTATCTCTAGAGGGGAATACAATGGATTCAACAAGAACGTCTTGCAACCCGACCCACACACACTCATTGCGCTTGAGTGTATCGAATATATTGTCACCAACGGTTAGGAGAATTTCTCTAGATAGGTAACAATACACCCAAATGGGAGCGACCCATATAGCCATGTTGTCTGCCCGATTTTTGTCATTTCCCAGTTGTAAGGATTGTGGCTAAGCTTACCTTTGGATATAACACGTCTTCATTCACTTTGAATGCCACATCGTCAAACATGCCAAATCACAAATTGATTTCCCTAAAAATATCCCTGGTATACAGCTAAGGGAAACGAATTCCTCTGCCACCAAACTTAAATACATTTGAAGAGATCAATTTACGCAATTTATTAGGCATACTCTGTTAGACACTCGTCCATACAAGTTGTCCTAAGACTAGACAAACCGAAGCCACTATCCTGTAAACCATCTTAGGTAATTTCTACCTAGGATCGACAGAATAGCCCTTGCATAACACCATCTTCAATGGTCTTGAAAAATCTTTGACTCGAAACATATATATTGAATCGAAGTGGAATTTAGATTCCTGTCTCTTCGAAATGATAACAAAAAGGTCCAGATTTGATAGTCGGTGATTTAACTATAAAATATAAAATAAAATAAATAGATTTATTTCCGTTGGATCTGCTAAGCCTAATTTAAATAATGTTTAAATATTTTTATACAATATTAACTTTACATATATACATATATATATATATATTCATTTGAAACATAATTTTTAACTAAACAATAAAACTCTTATTATCAATCCAACGTGATAATCTCATTCTCGAATATCCTTTTTATAACTGAAAACGATATTAACTCCAACCTCATTTTGAACACAAACTAATACAATTAATCGGATAATAGTGGAATAGTTCAAGTTGAGATATGTTAATTACCTCTCAGACCTTGAGTTGTAATCATGCTTATCTTCGAGATTCATAGAAGTTCAGTATCCAAAATATTCGACAAAACCATAAAATTGTAAATTGCGATTGATTTTCAAATCTTAAACCATTTCAAAACAATATTGTTGTTTTGAACCATTCGTTAAGTTAACTTAATTTAACTTAAATATTGAACCAGGGAATCAAACCAACCTGATTTCTTTATCCTTTTATAATTAAATTATCTTACTTGCTTAATTAAAAGATTTATTAAGTTAAAACATATCATCTTGGATAATTTATTTAAATTTATATTACCATTTAATTATGCCATTTCCTTGCCAATATGTTAATTTAAACATTTCAAGTTTTTAGACCGCCATTTAATCAAAACCTCTTCTATTAAATTAATTGGAACAAATTAAATAGATAAATCAGTTCTCATTTAAACTGTTGATCAACAAACTGATTAAATAGTTACAATTAATCTTTTTTAATTAATTATTAATTTAAAATATCCCATTTAATTGTCTTCTTAAAAAAAATTATGCCAAAATTCGAATTTATTTCTGAGTTACTTTACAGAAAACGACTTAGCAGCTCCAACGATATATAACAATTCAGACAACATTCAAGTCGTTAACCCAATTTGCACAAACCATCATATAAGTACAATTCAATATTATTGGTCAATAATATCTCAACAACGTATATTAACTGATAAAATATTTCTGTAACAGTCCGCCATTTTGACCGCCCCAAGTCGATGATTAAACCGATTCAAAGCGTTCAAAATGATGGATTTTTATTGGCTTCTTGGGTTTAAATAGAATTAACACAGAATCACAGTACGTATTGATTTCAGCGGAATAAAATTTTCATATACGTATTAGAGTTTTACAAAAATATTTGTTCAGCGGAAGAATTAAAATACATTAATAAGTTTAAACAAATTAAATTTTCATTAAGACATCAGAGTTTACAATATTTATACAGTGGAAAAACATATATAAGTTTATACATATATTTTTATGGATAAAGTTTTTACAAATTCAGTCGATCTTTGCGCGTCCATGTGTCGTCTCATGCCTATCCTCTTTAAGAGCTAAAAACTTCGCATCTGTAAACCCTTGGAGTCTGACCCGAGCGTTCCACAAACGCCCGAGTCAGGATTAAACTTAGTTCAAGTTAGTCACTTTGAATAAACACATGAAATACAATCAGTTTAATCCAAACAATTTATCTAAATTGTTCGAGCATAATAAATCGTTGAACTGTTGAAAACACTCACATAACTAGGATGAGGCCCATGCTGTGCACACAGACAGATTCTAGTATGTTAATTGTGTTTATGTTAGAACAAAAATGCATAAGGAGTTGCTAGTGGTATGTAATGTGTTATACGATAATACATTATCCAATGAAGCAAAACATCATGTGTATTTATCTAAAGCAATGTAGTAGATGCATAACAGGAACTTTAGCATCAAATGACACTGAAAACAATAAATATCTACTGTTATATACCGTAGAAGCAAGGGATTTGTTATTCTCATTCGTCATGAAACAAACTAACAAATCAACATGTTGATATAAAAAAAACTACTTGATTTAAATCATATGTTTTTCATTTTTTTTCTTTTTATACTTGGAGGGTTGCTAGCCCACTAGAGTGGCAAGTGGACCAACAACCCTCTTTCATGCACACATGTCCACCTGCATGCGCAGGTGGACAAAAACCCATACATATCCACCTGCACATGTATGTGGACATGTTCCAAACTGTATGTTCAGGCTAAATCTGAACATACCAACACTATTTCTTTACTTTTTTTTATTAGAGTTCAAATCCAGGTTTCGATCCTGGGATGCAGGTGAAATAAGCGCAGGCAAAACAAACAGGCAGCATTGTAACTCAAGGTTGCAAGCAACATAAGGTACTATCATGCTTCAATAATTAAGGCAGAAGGGCGCCAAGCAAAAGTGTGCACAAAAATAAATTAAATCAAAACTTAGATCACTAAAAAGCAATATGTGCACAAGGAAAGAGACATTTGCAACTACATGATTCATATCAAGTCAAGTTGCACAAGCATGAGTCGAAGTAAACGAACGTGATCTTGCTGCATTTTTAAGATGAAAAAGCCAATTTATAGACACAAATTAGTACTTTTGCACAAGCATGCACAATCAAAACTGGAACTACAATCACCAAAAGGCCACATGAGCACAACAATTCACGTATGATCAAAACCGAAGTAAGATGATTAGAAATCACATTAACAAGCATGAGCATAAGACCAATGTAACCTCAAAGGATATGAAAATACATAATCAAATTTCAATGTCATGAAATTGTAAAAATAATATAGCAAAATCAAGTTGATTAGTCAAAACAAAGCATATGTTCAAAGTTAAAAGACAATAAAAATTCAAGCATGTTGATCGAGTAAAGGAACTTTCCAAGTGTAGTGCCAGTGCAAAGAGAAATCTACAGTGGAAAATCACAATATCAAATCCAAAATGAAGTTCAAATTGAACTCATCAACAGTGGATAGAAATGATCAGAGTTAAAACCATAATTTAAAGACAAGGTTTATGAATCAAAACATTTATGCCTTTGTACTTCTAGATTCCATAAATCCAAAATATTTTCTTTAGATTTTAATTATTAGGCTTATATATTTAGACAAAATAGTTTCAGGTTTATATGTAACATGAGGAATACTTCACAAAAGCATAGTTAAATTATCATAATGCTTTTCCAAGACTTCTAACTATTCAGAACAGTCATTTGCATACAAGTGACAATAAAGGTGGTTGATCACGAAGTAGCATACTAAAATCAATCCAAACTTTTAAGAAAAAGAATAATAAATCTTACTTAATAAAGTAGGAACTTACATTTATGATGACAAAGTGGTTATGCAAGTTTGCACCAGGGCTTAACATTGTTGGTACTATAAACAAACTTCCGAGTAGAGCTTTTGCAGTAAGACTAAATTAATTAAACTAGAAAAAAAGGGAGCCTACAGTTAATACCAAATTAGCAAGATTCCTACATAAACATCGATTCCATCTAAATTCCAATATTCAACAAAACCAAGAAAATTGCTGCAAATTCATGCAGTTGATCATCAGATCAGTCGAATAAATGGAAGAAAAATTAAAGCAGTAGACAAACCTAAATTGACATGGGCTTCTTATTTGCTTCAAGTTGGCTTCCTTTCGGGGCGATAATGCACATAATGCCCAGATTGCTCACGAGCGAAACATGGAGAAGCAAAAGAACACCTTAAAAGGTGCCTAAGTGCATTCCAGTCAGTAGAGCAACGATCGATGATCAGTGCTCGCTTTGAGGAATGTACGATGGACTGGAACTAAAAGGCGCATGCGACTGGGGTTGGCCAAGGCTTCAGAGTTGCTTTGTGGTGCTTGCGAGCTACGGCTTGGAAGAGCAGCGGTGAAACGACCCGCAAATCCGTACCGTTTGAGTCGACTAATAACACCACACGTCCAACTCAAATTGCACAGAAATACGAACCATTATTAGAAAGAAGTTAGAGGATGAGAATATAGAAAGAAAGAAATGTTAGAATAGAAGAAAAACGAAGATCACAACTCACAGCGGAACGAATAAAATATATTATATAACATAACCTTTGAAACACAAATCAGTATTTGTATATACATACCATTATCAGAGCACAACGATTATTCCTGGAACAGTTATAAACACCTGTTTCCAGATACAACATAGTATACAGCGGAAAATATGATAGTCTATAGCTAAGTGGTGAGGCCTCCTGCTTCAAGCTCCTCCAGGTAAATCTGTAAAATCCTAACTACTTGACTGCCCGTACAAATTTGGGCACCCAAGAGTTTAGGGAAAACAAACAAAATAAACTCTGGGTCAGTCATGGGACTGGTGTGAGTAAACTCCAACCATTGTTTAACTTTCAAAACCTTTTCGAAAGAAATGATAATCGTAAGACCGACCCACACACAAACACGGATGGCTTTTACCTTACGATAACCCAAAACATTTGATATCAAAATCTGGTGATATTATAATAGTGTCTACAACAAATAAAATAGAATCTAGTGGAACGCTTGCATCTCACGCTCCATATATAATATAAAATCAAAACCCGCAGGGCGCTTATTGGAGATTGGATTTCCAACTTGACAAGGTATGGGACCACCTTCCGAACGTGTATCTCTAGAGGCAAATACACTGGGTTCAACAAGAACATCTTGTAACCCGGCCCACACATGACCGACCACTCATTTCGCTTGAGTGTATCGAATGTATACCACCGACGGTTGGGATCAGCAACCGCCTCCCGAAAAGGGACAGCATCGGTAGATTAAAGAACAAAAGGAATTTCTCTAGATAGGTGATCATACATCCTAATGGGTGCGACCCACATAGCCATGCTGCCTGCCCGATTTTTTTGTCCTTTCCTGGTTGATGAGGCTTGAGGTCATAACGTATCCTTTGACAGATCCCACCTCCATTACTTTGAATGCCACATCGTCATACCCGCCAAACCACAAATTGATTTCACCAAAAATACCACGGGTATACAGCTAAGAGAAACGAATTCCTCCGCCACCAAACGTAAGTACGTTTGAAGAGATCAACTTATGCGATCCATTGGATATACTCTGTCAGACACTCGTCCATTTACGTTTGTCCTGGGACTGGACAAACCGAAGGCACTATTCAGTACATCCATCTTAGGC
Source organism: Allium sativum (assembly GCA_030737875.1). Lineage (NCBI taxonomy): Eukaryota > Viridiplantae > Streptophyta > Magnoliopsida > Asparagales > Amaryllidaceae > Allium > Allium sativum. Next base: position 46,364,343 of record CM060913.1, read on the forward strand.
ACTGTTATCTAAGCCTTATACAATAGCCCTTGCACTTCACTCCGTCTTCAAGATATTCAGCATACTTGATTCGCAACGCTTATGCCAATACGGAGTGGTTCTCTGGATAACAATCCAACCGGTCTCTCCATATTAACAACGTTAAAATGGTCAAAACTTTGATAGTCGGTGATTTAACTATCAAATGAAAACATGTCGGTGTGCAAACCATGATATTATTTCCAGATGGAAATTCTATCGACCAAACATCATTCAACGTTTATCCCTTTTAGTTCATTCATTCATTTCCCTTTTCACTTTCATTTACATTCCTTATTTAATATATTTAGAAAATATACGCCATTAACATTGGCAAACATTTCCATTATCTGTCCTCTATATTCAGAAAACATTTCTGACTCTCATTTGGAAAACGTTTCCAAATCTCCTTCATTTAATTAAACAGATGTTTGAATAAACATCACTATGCCAAATCTCCTTCATTTGGTTTCCACTTAACCACTTTCCACTATCGAACCTTAACCATTTCTTAGTTAAAACGAAGTCAATCAAGTTGGGGTATAATTACCTCTCAGACCTTAACTGAGCAACATTTCTAACTTCGAAATAGACAAGGTTCATCTTTCCAATCTTTTAACATGCTTCCTTACGTTGCTCTCGGATTCGATTATGAATCCACTTCCTTTTCAGGAATCACTTGACTATAACAATGGTGTTATAATTTCCTGTATCCGAAGTATAATAACTTTAATATGACTTTTATTTTCTAACTTGAATATCGGAAAACATTTCCAATATATAATTCCTTTATTGAGAAAACATCTTTTATTCCAGTTAGAAAACATTTCTAAATCCTTTGAATTTACTGATGTTATAAACATCGTTATTATGACTTAAATCATAAATCATTCGTTAATTAACGATATCACTAACCAACCCTTTCTATCATTCACTTTGAAATATTCAGAGCTCACAACTTTAAACCAAACATTGCTTTCAACAACAGCGTTAAAACCGCTATCTAGCATTATAAAACACTTATCATAACCATAGCATTAAGATTTGCTATTAAAACAGTTATTTTAACGGCAGCGTTAGAATTGCTATTTAGATTTACCAAGACATTTATTATAACAGCAGCGTCTAAAATTGCTGTATAGATTTACAACATCTGTTATAACAACAGCGCTAAAATCGCTGTTTAGTTTTATAAAAGCATTTCTCACAAAGACAGCGTTATAATCGCTGTTTTAAATTATAAAAGCATTTCTTATAACAACAGCGTTATGATTGCTGTTTTGAATAAAATACCGTGTGCGACGCACACGCTCCCGTTGTTCATTTATAAACTCTGTTTATTTTAAACAATTCAAGTTCTCCTTTAAACATATTTATAAACTATACATTCTTCTAACCACTTAATTCGATTTCTATAAATCCCCCTTTTTTTATATACATTTTATTTGCAAAATATTTCCTTTATAAAACTATTATTTGAAAATCTTTCTTTAAACTTTCCTCTGTAATTTGCTAAATTCGGATCCATTTCCAAATATTGGTTTCAAAACCGATACTCACTTTCAAATATACATTCATATCTGAACTCACCTTTTAATTTATCCAATGGTTAATGATCCACTTAATTTATATCTCCATTTATACATTTTTCTTGGTTTACCCAATGGAATAGGTTTCCATTTGCAATTCAATGAAAAAGAAATTATTTCTAATTTGGAAATAAACTCTGCTTTCAAATTCTAATTTCCTTTTTCACATTCGATGATATTTTACGGTATCTAAAATACCAGGTTCCCAAGGCCAGGGTAAATCAAACACACAAATTCAACCATGGATAATGTAGCATAACATATATCACCATCAAATAAAACAGTAAATAAAATGTTGAGGGATCCAGTTGGATCCCTCCAACCTGTTTCCCTGCATCCACAGATTGTTAATAACACCAATAATATTATTTCACATCAAAATGAAATATCAGAACTAATGATCAATTAATGGTGTAATCCTATCAACCAATTCAACCAAATTTACCAACTATTCAACCAATCAACCATTGCACATTATAAAAATCAAATTAAGATTCGTTTATATAAAAATATAAACGAAGCAGAGTTGGTGAGTTTACTCACCTTGATTCGTAGTTGATGATTCTTCCTTTGCGTTTTAAAAATCAAACGAGCGTTTGATTTTTTTTTTTTTTTCGAAATTCCAATAGCTCTTTCCTCAGCCGTAACAGTTCCATAATGTATATCTCGTCGATACGCCTGACATGACCGATTTCTTCCAGACCAAAGAAATAACTCGATAATACTCCAGTAAAAGAAACCCATGTTACTCTCGCCTGACTGCCGCTACTCCCTCTTGCACCTTCTCCATCTATATTCTTCCCTCACGAAATAAATACTGGAACTGTCGCTTTAGTCTTCCCCGGTAATAACTTCAGTTTTTGAAACCGAAACCACCAAGTGTCACTACTGTGAGCTACCGGAGGCTGACCGCGACACCGACCCTCCCTACGTCAATGAGTACACACTAGAACTGCTCCTGTTTGCGTCCTCCTCCAGCCTCGACTAAGGCCTCCACCATCGAAGAAACACCAGTCAGAAGCAAACCGCCCAGCACCCACCAGACCCACTGTTGTTCCTCCTACAATCGCCTTAGGTCGCCACGCTCTCAAGCCTTAACCACGCTGTGTTCACATGTGAAACAGTTTTCGAACTCAAGGTAAATGATTTCAGTAAGAAGCTTGCACATACACCAGTCCATCAGAACGAATGAAATCGGATTTTAATGTGCCAGTAAAACTTGCGACTCAGAAAAAGAGAAGAAAAAGAGTATCGGTCAAGAATGGTATGGAGCTGTTTACATGTGTATTTATAGTTGCGAACCCGTGATATGCAAGGAATTGATAATAGGTAGCCGTACCACTACAGGATAGGTTTGCATTTTTATTATAGATTACTGTTACTTTAATTAATAACGCACGAGATGTTTGATAAGAATTCCAGCTGTCGAGGCACGTTCTGATGTTTCAAGGATTGTGACAATTTAGACAGTACGGTTGTAAATATTCATTTGCTGTCTCGAATGGTTATTTCGATTGTGAAAACACACAGAGTTTTCTATTTATTTTTATTTTTAACCGAGTTTCGCTTTCAATCCATCAAGGATATGTCTCGCATAGGACAGACAAGTTTCTACTCTTCCCTTTTTAATTAGCCAACCCAATTTGTGGAATTCAAAGTTCTGGACTTATACAGCTGTAGGCTGTGAGTAGCATGTGCAACGAGAAAAGATAAATAAATAAAAAAAAGGTTTGATGCTAAGATGTTTGAAATGGATGGTTCACAGTCCAAACGTTTGAGCAATTCTGCACCCAAAGATTTTATACAGACATTGAGATTTCGCACCGGCTTGTTAAGACAGATGTGTTCCCTAAAAGTATCACTTTCTCATCTTAGCTGACGTATTCACCTTGCACAGGCTAGGCATATGCATTTACACAGCTAGGCAGGTGCATTAGATAAATGCGAAAAGAAAATTTACGGTAGCAGCTTTAATTTGGGACAACTCGACTGTAGACAATTCATACTATGGTTATGTAGCTTAGGTAGCTGAAATATAGACATGTACCTCAAACTTATCGTGTCCACCTCTTTTGGCAGTGTATTTTCATTCGATTAAAATGACAATTGAGATGGTCACACTGCTCATGCCTAAACCTTACACGATAGGGAAGTGATATAAACATTGCTCATACTCATGCATGCATATGGTTTGATGGTCACATTATGCATGCTTCCTAGCATTAGATGGTCACATAAGGTTTTCATTTCATGTCCAAACTGCTACGGACAGAAATAAGAGTACGGTCGTGTCCAGCGAGATACCACGATCCCAAAAATATAATAATATCGGTAATTTAACTTATATTACGAAACCCCAAAATATTGATATAAGGTGCAAAATACTCCAAATAAAAAGTTGCTTATTTAATTAATTAAAAATTATAGAAAAATTCTAAAAATTAAATTATAACTACGCCTCAAAAGAACCTTGTCCAAATTCGTAACCAATCTCTAGTTATATTAACTAACCCGTTATGGTCCATAAACGATTCTACAGCGACTATTTGAAAATTTGATTTGAACGTAACTTACAAATTATAACACGAAATCTGGATTTTTATCTTTCATATGAAAATCATCATCAATACGGTTCCAACGTTTCTTGTTTCACAGAAATCCGACTTATAATGAATTCTGTATTCTTAGTTGAAGTTCAAAACTTCATATTACGAACTGCCTCGCCATTTTCGAGCTCGTTTTATATTATATAAATAAACCAACGTTCAAACTTCGTTTTATAAACAAATTCGTTATAAATTCTTATATATAATTCAAAATAAAATATTTAGACCAATTTAAATATTCAGAGTTCAACGGCTAAAAATCCGGGTCGTTACATTCCTTCCCCCTTAAAATAATTTCGTCCTCGAAATTGCTAAGGTAAGAAAAGATGCTACATACTCTATTAACTAGGTCCAAAAATCCTTTTTGTTCACATCTTAACTTCATTTTAACTGGACCAATTTATTTCAATTAAAAATATTTATTTATTCTTACTAACGGAAATTTTCAAAAATTTTGAAAATTTTCTAACACTTTAAATTCTGAAAATTTTCGGCAGCATCTCCTCTGCACGGCTCAATCGGTACAACCACAGCTCACCTTTCTAGGCCTTCTCCCATCCAAAAGAAAATCAAAAAGCCAAGTGGCTTGCCTCATAGGCTCATAAAATCATCAAACCCAAGTAATATTGTAAACATGTACCTTTTTGTCGGGCACAAATTCTATCTCTTGCATTAGCCTCCATTTGATGCTTGCTCAACATCTCCATTCCAATTGATTTCCAAACAAATAAACTCTTGGTTTCCCAATTCACTAATCAACTATCTGATTAGTTCACTTCCATCATATCAACTCAAATCTGATTTCTATTTAAGCCAATCCACTTATCCTTGAATCCAATTCAGTTCCAATTAACAAAACCCAATATATATATTCAACTTATTTATACATAAGTCGAGTTCACTTCATTAATTCCAATTTCAAGTATTTCTCTTTGTTTAATTCATTCGGAATTTTTCTAATTCAATCCCATTTTGTTTAACTTAAGTTAAATTTTTAATTCATTTGGTACATTTTGACCATTTTCAATCTAGTCAACTTTTTCAAGTTAAAACATTTCAGAATTCAAATTCCCGGGTTTTATTTCAAATTAGTTGGAAATCATATATATATTTATACACATATTTATAATCAACTCAATTCAAAACATTTGAATTTCTAAAACAACTTGTCCTTTGCAAACAAATTTTTCATTCCCAAATTACTATGGTAGCAATTCGTCACTCAGAAACTCGAAAATGAATACCGATAATGCTGCAGTCCATTATCAGAATTATTTTCTCGCCACTGAAGTGGTTTCAGTGCTTAATCCCTTTTAAAATCCATTCAAAATCATTCTAATTCAAAAATCCCTTAAAACAAAGCTATATTACCTTTGAAATACTTCAAGGAATATTTTCAAGATATCCAGGATTTTAAATTCCAATTTATGGTTTGAATTTAATTCTAGTTTATCTTGGTTATATAACCATTTCAATATTTCATAATTTCCATTGATTGTAATAACAATCAACACATTCGATAATTTCAGGAAATTATCCCTTTATATCAAAATAATTTTTGGGCAAATTATATCACTTACCCACTTTAAAACAATACTGAGTCGATTTGTTCTGTTCGAGAGTTTAGAAACACCTATCGATACGGTTGTACTTCCTGTATCGACCAGAATTCATAAACCACTCAACAAACCAGTCAACACAATATAAAACAAATTTTATATCGAATTTACAAATACGCGCTCATATATATACACTCAAACTCAATCTAGGGTATTACTAGCCCCATCTCTATTCAGTTACGCCACAGAGCCAAGGTAATCTCTTAACCTTCAGCTCTGATACCAAATGAAACGACCCGCAAATCCGTACCGTTTGAGTCGACTAATAACACCACACGTCCAACTCAAATTGCACAGAAATACGAACCATTATTAGAAAGAAGTTAGAGGATGAGAATATAGAAAGAAAGAAATGTTAGAATAGAAGAAAAACGAAGATCACAACTCACAGCGGAACGAATAAAATATATTATATAACATAACCTTTGAAACACAAATCAGTATTTGTATATACATACCATTATCAGAGCACAACGATTATTCCTGGAACAGTTATAAACACCTGTTTCCAGATACAACATAGTATACAGTGGAAAATATGATAGTCTATAGCTAAGTGGTGAGGCCTCCTGCTTCAAGCTCCTCCAGGTAAATCTGTAAAATCCTAACTACTTGACTGCCCGTACAAATTTGGGCACCCAAGAGTTTAGGGAAAACAAACAAAATAAACTCTGGGTCAGTCATGGGACTGGTGTGAGTAAACTCCAACCATTGTTTAACTTTCAAAACCTTTTCGAAAGAAATGATAATCGTAAGACCGACCCACACACAAACACGGATGGCTTTTACCTTACGATAACCCAAAACATTTGATATCAAAATCTGGTGATATTATAATAGTGTCTACAACAAATAAAATAGAATCTAGTGGAACGCTTGCATCTCACGCTCCATATATAATATAAAATCAAAACCCGCAGGGCGCTTATTGGAGTTTGGATTTCCAACTTGACAAGGTATGGGACCACCTTCCGAACGTGTATCTCTAGAGGCAAATACACTGGGTTCAACAAGAACATCTTGTAACCCGGCCCACACATGACCGACCACTCATTTCGCTTGAGTGTATCGAATGTATACCACCGACGGTTGGGATCAGCAACCGCCTCCCGAAAAGGGACAGCATCGGTAGATTAAAGAACAAAAGGAATTTCTCTAGATAGGTGATCATACATCCTAATGGGTGCGACCCACATAGCCATGCTGCCTGCCCGATTTTTTTGTCCTTTCCTGGTTGATGAGGCTTGAGGTCATAACGTATCCTTTGACAGATCCCACCTCCATTACTTTGAATGCCACATCGTCATACCCGCCAAACCACAAATTGATTTCACCAAAAATACCACGGGTATACAGCTAAGAGAAACGAATTCCTCCGCCACCAAACGTAAGTAAGTTTGAAGAGATCAACTTATGCGATCCATTGGATATACTCTGTCAGACACTCGTCCATTTACGTTTGTCCTGGGACTGGACAAACCGAAGGCACTATTCAGTACATCCATCTTAGGCACTGTTATCTAAGCCTTATACAATAGCCCTTGCACTTCACTCCGTCTTCAAGATATTCAGCATACTTGATTCGCAACGCTTATGCCAATACGGAGTGGTTCTCTGGATAACAATCCAACCGGTCTCTCCATATTAACAACGTTAAAATGGTCAAAACTTTGATAGTCGGTGATTTAACTATCAAATGAAAACATGTCGGTGTGCAAACCATGATATTATTTCCAGATGGAAATTCTATCGACCAAACATCATTCAACGTTTATCCCTTTTAGTTCATTCATTCATTTCCCTTTTCACTTTCATTTACATTCCTTATTTAATATATTTAGAAAATATACGCCATTAACATTGGAAAACATTTCCATTATCTGTCCTCTATATTCAGAAAACATTTCTGACTCTCATTTGGAAAACGTTTCCAAATCTCCTTCGTTTAATTAAACAGATGTTTGAATAAACATCACTATGCCAAATCTCCTTCATTTGGTTTCCACTTAACCACTTTCCACTATCGAACCTTAACCATTTCTTAGTTAAAACGAAGTCAATCAAGTTGGGGTATAATTACCTCTCAGACCTTAACTGAGCAACATTTCTAACTTCGAAATAGACAAGGTTCATCTTTCCAATCTTTTAACATGCTTCCTTACGTTGCTCTCGGATTCGATTATGAATCCACTTCCTTTTCAGGAATCACTTGACTATAACAATGGTGTTATAATTTCCTGTATCCGAAGTATAATAACTTTAATATGACTTTTATTTTCTAACTTGAATATCGGAAAACATTTCCAATATATAATTCCTTTATTGAGAAAACATCTTTTATTCCAGTTAGAAAACATTTCTAAATCCTTTGAATTTACTGATGTTATAAACATCGTTATTATGACTTAAATCATAAATCATTCGTTAATTAACGATATCACTAACCAACCCTTTCTATCATTCACTTTGAAATATTCAGAGCTCACAACTTTAAACCAAACATTGCTTTCAACAACAGCGTTAAAACCGCTATCTAGCATTATAAAACACTTATCATAACCATAGCATTAAGATTTGCTATTAAAACAGTTATTTTAACGGCAGCGTTAGAATTGCTATTTAGATTTACCAAGACATTTATTATAACAGCAGCGTCTAAAATTGCTGTATAGATTTACAACATCTGTTATAACAACAGCGCTAAAATCGCTGTTTAGTTTTATAAAAGCATTTCTCACAAAGACAGCGTTATAATCGCTGTTTTAAATTATAAAAGCATTTCTTATAACAACAGCGTTATGATTGCTGTTTTGAATAAAATACCGTGTGCGACGCACACGCTCCCGTTGTTCATTTATAAACTCTGTTTATTTTAAACAATTCAAGTTCTCCTTTAAACATATTTATAAACTATACATTCTTCTAACCACTTAATTCGATTTCTATAAATCCCCCTTTTTTTATATACATTTTATTTGCAAAATATTTCCTTTATAAAACTATTATTTGAAAATCTTTCTTTAAACTTTCCTCTGTAATTTGCTAAATTCGGATCCATTTCCAAATATTGGTTTCAAAACCGATACTCACTTTCAAATATACATTCATATCTGAACTCACCTTTTAATTTATCCAATGGTTAATGATCCACTTAATTTATATCTCCATTTATACATTTTTCTTGGTTTACCCAATGGAATAGGTTTCCATTTGCAATTCAATGAAAAAGAAATTATTTCTAATTTGGAAATAAACTCTGCTTTCAAATTCTAATTTCCTTTTTCACATTCGATGATATTTTACGGTATCTAAAATACCAGGTTCCCAAGGCCAGGGTAAATCAAACACACAAATTCAACCATGGATAATGTAGCATAACATATATCACCATCAAATAAAACAGTAAATAAAATGTTGAGGGATCCAGTTGGATCCCTCCAACCTGTTTCCCTGCATCCACAGATTGTTAATAACACCAATAATATTATTTCACATCAAAATGAAATATCAGAACTAATGATCAATTAATGGTGTAATCCTATCAACCAATTCAACCAAATTTACCAACTATTCAACCAATCAACCATTGCACATTATAAAAATCAAATTAAGATTCGTTTATATAAAAATATAAACGAAGCAGAGTTGGTGAGTTTACTCACCTTGATTCGTAGTTGATGATTCTTCCTTTGCGTTTTAAAAATCAAACGAGCGTTTGATTTTTTTTTTTTTTTCGAAATTCCAATATCTCTTTCCTCAGCCGTAACAGTTCCATAATGTATATCTCGTCGATACGCCTGACATGACCGATTTCTTCCAGACCAAAGAAATAACTCGATAATACTCCAGTAAAAGAAACCCATGTTACTCTCGCCTGACTGCCGCTACTCCCTCTTGCACCTTCTCCATCTATATTCTTCCCTCACGAAATAAATACTGGAACTGTCGCTTTAGTCTTCCCCGGTAATAACTTCAGTTTTTGAAACCGAAACCACCAAGTGTCACTACTGTGAGCCACCGGAGGCTGACCGCGACACCGACCCTCCCTACGTCAATGAGTACACACTAGAACTGCTCCTGTTTGCGTCCTCCTCCAGCCTCGACTAAGGCCTCCACCATCGAAGAAACACCAGTCAGAAGCAAACCGCCCAGCACCCACCAGACCCACTGTTGTTCCTCCTACAATCGCCTTAGGTCGCCACGCTCTCAAGCCTTAACCACGCTGTGTTCACATGTGAAACAGTTTTCGAACTCAAGGTAAATGATTTCAGTAAGAAGCTTGCGCATACACCAGTCCATCAGAACGAATGAAATCGGATTTTAATGTGCCAGTAAAACTTGCGACTCAGAAAAAGAGAAGAAAAAGAGTATCGGTCAAGAATGGTATGGAGCTGTTTACATGTGTATTTATAGTTGCGAACCCGTGATATGCAAGGAATTGATAATAGGTAGCCGTACCACTACAGGATAGGTTTGCATTTTTATTATAGATTACTGTTACTTTAATTAATAACGCACGAGATGTTTGATAAGAATTCCAGTTGTCGAGGCACGTTCTGATGTTTCAAGGATTGTGACAATTTAGACAGTACGGTTGTAAATATTCATTTGCTGTCTCGAATGGTTATTTCGATTATGAAAACACACAGAGTTTTCTATTTATTTTTATTTTTAACCGAGTTTCGCTTTCAATCCATCAAGGATATGTCTCGCATAGGACAGACAAGTTTCTACTCTTCCCTTTTTAATTAGCCAACCCAATTTGTGGAATTCAAAGTTCTGGACTTATACAGCTGTAGGCTGTGAGTAGCATGTGCAACGAGAAAAGATAAATAAAAAAAAAAGGTTTGATGCTAAGATGTTTGAAATGGATGGTTCACAGTCGAAACGTTTGAGCAATTCTGCACCCAAAGATTTTATACAGACATTGAGATTTCGCACCGGCTTGTTAAGACAGATGTGTTCCCTAAAAGTATCACTTTCTCATCTTAGCTGACGTATTCACCTTGCACAGGCTAGGCATATGCATTTACACAGCTAGGCAGGTGCATTAGATAAATGCGAAAAGAAAATTTACGGTAGCAGCTTTAATTTGGGACAACTCGACTGTAGACAATTCATACTATGGTTATGTAGCTTAGGTAGCTGAAATATAGACATGTACCTCAAACTTGTCGTGTCCACCTCTTTTGGCAGTGTATTTTCATTCGATTAAAATGACAATTGAGATGGTCACACTGCTCATGCCTAAACCTTACACGATAGGGAAGTGATATAAACATTGCTCATACTCATGCATGCATATGGTTTGATGGTCACATTATGCATGCTTCCTAGCATTAGATGGTCACATAAGGTTTTCATTTCATGTCCAAACTGCTACGGACAGAAATAAGAGTACGGTCGTGTCCAGCGAGATACCACGATCCCAAAAATATAATAATATCGGTAATTTAACTTATATTACGAAACCCCAAAATATTGATATAAGGTGCAAAATACTCCAAATAAAAAGTTTCTTATTTAATTAATTAAAAATTACAGAAAAATTCTAAAAATTAAATTATAACTACGCCTCAAAAGAACCTTGTCCAAATTCGTAACCAATCTCTAGTTATATTAACTAACCCGTTATGGTCCATAAACGATTCTACAGCGACTATTTGAAAATTTGATTTGAACGTAACTTACAAATTATAACACGAAATCTGGATTTTTATCTTTCATATGAAAATCATCATCAATACGGTTCCAACCTTTCTTGTTTCACAGAAATCCGACTTATAATGAATTCTGTATTCTTAGTTGAAGTTCAAAACTTCATATTACGAACTGCCTCGCCATTTTCGAGCTCGTTTTATATTATATAAATAAACCAACGTTCAAACTTCGTTTTATAAACAAATTCGTTATAAATTCTTATATATAATTCAAAATAAAATATTTAGACCAATTTAAATATTCAGAGTTCAACGGCTAAAAATCCGGGTCGTTACAAGCGGTGTCAAACTGATGGAGCGAGGGAGCTGCGCTTGAGGCACGTCGTAACCCGGTGGCGATTGGGGCAGATGGCCATGGCCTTCCAATTTTAAGGATGGATTTTATGCGATTTTAAATTTGGGAAAGAATGAATTTTTCAGAAGGAGGCCTCCGCTGTCCCCTCCCCCAAAACAAAGGCTCTCCAAAAAAGAAATAGGTTAAGGAGAAAGTCGGTGAAAACAAAGGATACGTGAAGAAATCCAGAATCAGTTTACAGGTGGCAACGAATTCAGCTAGCTTTGGGCAAGTGACACATTTATTAAACAAATAATTCACAAGTTTAATATACCCTTAGTAAACCAATATTTTGTAAAGTATACATACATGAAATTATACATATTCAAATACATGCTTCAAATTTAATACAAACAAATTTCAAATAAGTCAGATTAAAATACTCAAAATTAATTTATATTTTCAAGTTTATAATCTCTCAATACTATAAATTAGTTTAAAATTAATACCGAAAAAATCCAACAAAACAAATTTAAATTCACTAACAAAATGATTCAGAATAGAACTGAAAATAAATGAAATTTCAAACCATAATCAAATATAAAATACATTTATAAGATTAAATTACAAGATTCGTATTTTTAAGTTAAATTTCAACATAAGCATCGCTTGTCAGCCAGACTTTGACAAACGTTCGCACTGCCTTCAACGTTGACTCGTGTGCAGCGCATGGGTTCCAAACTAATATTTGTTGATAACATTAACTTTGGCAAAATGTTTACATTGAGGTTACAGAAGCATTTCATATATAAATTTTTAAAAGTAAACTCTATGTTCAAAATGGATCGACATCCAAACCCAAATATAAACATTTAATTTCAACGATTAAATCTTAATTTAATTAATTAATTTTTATTTTTAAATTCCAAAATTTTCAAAGCAATTACAACTCCCTTCCAAAAACCCGGGTTGTTACAGACTCTCCCCCTTAATGAAATTGTGTCCTCACAATTTACTTACTCAACATTACAAAATTCCTATGCCTCATTTTAATATCTCCCCTTTAATTTAAGTCTTCAACATATAGAATTTGAAACTTTGGTAATCTTTCCCAACATATGTATATTATAACAACACAAATCTTTAATCGTAAGAATTTCAACCCTTATCGCAGGTAAAATGCATAATTTGGGGCATGCACTCTCTGTTTTCGATAAAGGTATCGTATATGAGCCAATACGATTCCAACCATAATAATTCTAGAAAATTGTAACGTCTTGGTTTTTCGCGATCCCGAGTAATCGACATAAACTCAATGTCGACTATTCAAGCATCAGAAATACCGGATAGTTAATGAAAGAAAATAGAGGGTGAGAATAGATAAGATAGAAAGTTAGAATAAAAGAAGAAGAATAAAATACAACATCAGAGTAAACATGAATCTCACAGGGGAACGAACAATATATAATATATACATTACTTTGAAATAAAATCAGTATATGTATCTAGTAACACTATCAGAGTATAACACTTACAACATAATGGTAATAAACAATACCTATATATTCTTGAAGCCTCCAGCTCCAAGCTCTCCAAAGTATATCTGTAAAACCTGACTACTTGACTGCCCATACAAATTTGGGCACCCAAGAGTTTAGGGTAAAACAAAACAAAATAAACTCTGGGTCAGTCATGGGACTGGGGTGAGTAAACAATTTTAAAACAATTTGAGAAAATAAACGATATCTCATAAGACCATGCCGTATAACACGGAACGGGTTTTTCCCTTATGAGAATCCAAAACACTTGATCTAACATTCAAGATCCTTTTGCAAGAAATGATAATCTTTATATCAAAACTATTTTGATATTTTAATAGTGTCTATCAACCACAATATAATAATCATCTAGAAGAACGCTTTCGTCTCACGTTCCACATACATAATATATAATAAAAAACTGTGGACGTTTATTGGGTAATGAATTCCAACTGGCAAGGTATGGGACCACCTTCCGACAGTGTATCTCTATAGAGGAATACACCGGGTTTAACAAGAACATCTTGTAACCCAGGCTAAACATGACTAGTCACTCATTTTCCTTGAGTGTAACGAAAATATTATCAACAACGGTTGGGATCAGCAACCATTTCCCGAAAGGGACAGCATCGAAATAGATTATAGAAGTAAATGGAATTTCTCTAGATCAGGTGACAATACACCCTAATTGGTGGCTAACCAGTTAGCCATGCGACAAACCCGATTTTATACCATTTCCTGGTTGTAAGGTTAGAGGCCATAACGTATCCTTTACAAACCACATCTTCATTCACTTTGAATGTCACATCGCCATACCCGCTAAATCACAAATTGATTTCTCCAAACATACCATTGGTAAACAGCTAAGAGAAATGAATTCCTCTGCCATTAAATGTAAGTAAGTTTGAAGAGATTAACTGTAATAACCCAGAAATTCTGAGCCAATTTAAAATTTTTATTTTGGCTATTTTAATGAATTTTGAATATTTAAAATAGATTATTTTAAATAATGACGACGAGAAGTTTATTTTGAATAGATACAGAACGTATATATTTATTTGAATCGTCGTTAGAATATAAATATTTATTTTAAATATAAAATGAATCGAAAATGACGTGGTAGTTTGAAATTTCGAATTTCAAATGAATGTGCAAGATTCAAAATAAACCGGATTTCAGCGAAATCAAAAATTTTAGAATCTATTTGAGAATATCTTTCCAATGAATCCGAAAAATTGAAATTTCATATCGGGGATAAAAAGTTATGTCCAGTTGAAAATTCAGAATAATCGCTATGGAATTCTGGCCCTTTGGAAATTTTGCAAACGACCTCGGTTTTCGACAAAACCACTTTTGTTGGATCCGTGATGTCAAATTATTGCTAGGTTTCAAAATTCATAATTTTTCGAATTAATATGTGAGTGTGGCAAAAAAAACGCGTTTGACCAGTTTCAGTTGATTTTAATCGACTGGAAAATGGCCATTTTTCAAACGGTCTCAGAATTTAACGAAACTAGTTTTGTTAGGACCGTATCATCAATACGAAGTTAGAAAATATTTTTCGGGAATTTTTAGAGTCTGCACGTGACCCAGGTAAATTGAAATGTACGTTCAAATTCTATATATAGATTTATATTTTGATTTTGACGGAAACTGATCGAAACAGTCGAATCAGCCTGCGATACATATTCCATTGTGTTCGGAATGGGGGTAATTATCTAAAGACGATAGTCATTGGGTTTTGTTTGGGGTTCAAAATTAAAAGTCAACTCTTAAGAATAAAATAATAATTAATTAAATTATTTATATAATAGGCCCCTTTTCCTTTCCCCCGTTGAAAATCGATTTCAGAAGAAAAAAAACCGATCCCTAATACACCCTCCGCCCTCCCTCTCTGCGATCATCACCGCGCCTCCAGGCGGGCCCACGCCGCCGGAGCTCCACCCCCGTCAGGTCGCGCCTCCCCAGCGCTCCCCTTCACCTCCTCCCTCCTCTGATCGAAACCTGCAACCCCCAGGCCACGGAAGACCCGTCGCCGCCCTCCGGTCGACTTTCGCACCTTCACTCACCACCTGCGAACTGTCCAGCGCCCCCTCCATCTTCCTTCCTCATTTGTACACCCACACAGCTCCAATGAAGCCTAAAACCGCCGTAGTCACGCTGGAGCACCTCGCCGTTGACTATCATCGTTACCCCGAGTCTTGTCCGCCACCCAGCACTATCTGTGAGCTTTTATTTTTACTTTTTATTCATATAGTGATTAAAAATATGATTTTTACAATTAAAAATATGATTTTGATATATGTATGAGCATCATAAAAGTAGGATTTTTATATAGTTAATCACATAAGAAAGGTCGGATTTTATATGTGATATTAGCAAAGAAAGGTTGGATTTTTAATGAAGTAAAGATTTTTTTTTAGTGAAGTAAAAATATAATCTTTATTAGAAGAAGAGCGATATAAAAATATAATTTTTATTATGAAGTTAGCATGGTAAAAATATGATCTCTATTATATGAACGCTTTGTAAAAATAGAATTTTTATCTATATAGTAGCGGTATAAAAATGCGATTTTTATATACATGGCAACAATATAAAAATGTGATTTTTATATATGTAGTGGCTACGGACAAGGAAATTAACAAAGGGCGAGCACGACGAAGATTTCTACATACGAAGGGTCGTGGTGTATTGGTTTATCTAGTCGGTGATAACTTCTCACTTTAAATCTTGTTTTCTAGTTAAAATATATACTAGGATGCAGACGGTGCTTAGCAGCACCCGACACTCGTCATCCACAGACCATGGACGACTTGTAAGCTTGTTGATGTGTTGAAATAAATTAGTTATCGTTAAAAATATAATTTTTAACGTTTACGTGAATTAAATAAATATTCATTTACAAACCGAACGGTTTGTTTATATACGCATATTTGAAGGATATTGATTGGGACGATAAATTTTACACGTCGCCCAACTGCACAAATAATATTCAGTGTTTGTGGATTGAAACCCCACACGGGTGTTGGGATGATATTTGACGTACACTAATCCCAATTGTTTAGTGGTATGTCGATCGTTTGATTGACAGACTGTACGAGCGTTAATTAGTTATATCTAATGCTTATGCAGTTGTGTGGTGCACTTTGGATGATGGTTAATTATTTATCGTTGCTATTATATACATGTGTTGTATGGAATCCATATAATTAACATTATATGGTAATTGATTGGGCCTTATTCCAATTGGGAAAATAAAGAACATTATAAAATATATATTCATGTGTTGAATTGAATTTAAAAAAAATTCATGTGTTGAATAAAATATATATTCATGTGTTGAATAGAATGAAGAATATTCATGTGTTGAATAAAATATATATTCATGTGCTGAAAATATTCATGTGTTGAGTAAAATATTTTAAACAATAAAATTTACATATTTATCATAATTTTATAAAATATATTAAATAACAAAAATAGTCATGTGTTGACGATTCTCATGTGTTGAGAATATTCATGTGTTAAAAGAAATATAGATTCATGTGTTGAATAGTATAAATATTCATATGTTGAATAGGATAACGAAGTTATTGAAATATATAAAGCCGTGTTGATTAGAGATGCGCCATTTTGACGCGAACAATATTTATATCTATTATATTCGTTTTTATAATGATTATAGAAAAGGAAGTGATTTCAAAATATAACATTTTGAAAATATTATCATTTGTATATCGATGACGTGGAATATTCAACTTTGATTCGAAATTGAATATGAAGTTGAATTTGTTTTGAAAACGAATTTCAAATGATTTATAAAATACGTTTTGAATTAAAATTGACGAAATTTACATAATATATATATATATATATATATATTATATATATGGAATGGCCTGAATAGAACGCGCCGCGCTGCGGTAGTTCGCGAATTTCGACCATTGACTTCGAATTGACGTTGCGGGAGATCCGACCGTCGGATTCTCCTGAAACTGGAACTGTTGGGTTCGTATCGAGAAGAGCTTTCCAATGAATATTAGAAATTTGAAATCTAACGGTTGGATTTGGAATTATGCCCAAATCAAATTTGGAGAAGGTCATTGTAAGTGCAGTTCGGTGGCCGTTATTGAAAACCGACTGTACGGGCCCTGACAAAATTATTAAAAATATTAATAATTTGTGTAAAATCATAAGAAATGATTTGTGAAGAATTGGGATGAAAATTTCCAAATTTGAAAAGATAAAAATAGATTTTTATCGAAATGAACTAGTTTTGAACTAGAATTATAATCCAATATTTTCGAATAAATAAATTGAATTTGTAGTGGTTTTGAAAATAATCAGAATTTCCAATACGTGAATTGGAATGGATTTGAATCGATTATCTTCGAAATATTTCGATGTTGGATTTCATGATTATACAGATACGGTTGTGGAAATTTGAAAGATATATTTATAGCGTTATTTCCCATACGATATTTGTTGGTTTCAGAATTTGATATTGAATATAATCCGATATATTTTCTATTCAGAGCCTTGTATTTAATATCAAATGGGATTGTGGATTCGTCGTGAATGGTGTCTTAAATAACACTGTTCTTGGATCCAGTGTAGAAAATATTAAATCTTTCTATATAGATTTAATGAAGTGTACCAATTAAATAATATTAATTGGAACTGAATTTGAATTGGTTTTTGGGGTTTATCGTGAGCGGTGTATTGAATAACACCCATTCTTTAACCCGGTTAACCATGGAATGTGATTTTGGGTTTATCGTGAATCGTGTTTTAAAGTGACATTGGTTCTTTAACCCAGTTAAAGACAGGATATTGATTTTTGAGAAGATTAAAACTAAGTGGAGTTTTAATGAATCTTTAATTAGATTGAAATGATCGAGAATGGAGTATCACCAGTTTTGCTCCAAGCGACAGTTAAATCTTTAATTAGATTTGAATGTGCAATGGTAATTAATATTTACCGATAACACCATGGTGTTAGATATGGAGTATTACCAGTTTTGCTCCATGGGATGAATTGGTTGGGATTGGGAAATAAAATAAATAATTACTTCGGTGTGGTTCGCTAATCCCGACTAGTTTGGAAAACCTTAACATGGTTTGAAATGATATCCAAAGGAAGAATAAAGAATAAATTTAGAAGAATTTATCTTTGATAAAATTAATGGGAACCTTTCCCTAAGAATGTGAATATCTGATTAAAAGAATATCCTTAGTTGGAATGACGCGTATGTTGTGTTTGTGTAACATTTGTTTATTATATACGCGGGTTATTCGGAAAGGCCGGGTTTATACCGATTCTGAATAACCGATTCGACGATAAATCGAAGACGAAGACGGTGGTTGAAGACCGGAAGTCTTTACATCGTTTGGATGGTTATTGATGATCTTGATTGGGCTGTACACCCAAGAGGAGAGAATCAGCTGGTGATCGTCCAGACGTACTTGGAGATCGATGGATATGCGAGGAAATTGCCTCCGGTTTCGTTCAGACCCAGAACAAACTTGTAAATGGACTGTGTGTCTGACATTGGATTTTATTCTATGTTGATTGATCTCTATTAAATATACATCTGTTTGGCGGCGGAGAATTTATTCTCTTGCTTAACGCCCTTCTCTGAGATGTACGAGCTCAGAGGTTGTGTATCGATGGACATCAGTCGCATGGAGTGAATTACCTGTGTGGCACGCCTAAGTGGCAAATGATCAAGGCTTCTGTTGAAAAGCAAAGTCTTGTGGTTGATGATCAAAGCACGGCTTGTGTGGCATAGCTTTGTGTATAGCGTGAATTCGCGAGCCTCACACCTCGGTATGAGTCAAAAAGGGGATACGGACCGTTGGGAGAACACGCTGTTTCTTTCTAGCTATGGGTGATGTCAGTGACCTACCAGCCCTGACATTTATATACTTTTTACCTGTGTGGTTATTGGAATGCGAGACGCCTCGAATATATGGTCGATAACTGGCACTATGTGAGCCGACGTACATACCATTATATAGGTCCGATAGGACCGGGAAACGGTGTTCAGGAATTTCCAATCGTCAAAAGTAAGAGAGGACTGGCCCAACTGATTCCAAAGATCGCTGTGTGTGGTCCTGAGACATTTGCTAGAGTGTCTCAGACGGAGAGGAGCTTGCCCCTTGCCTCGACTCATGATGGAATCCAATTTCCAATACGTGATAATTCGGTTTTATTTGTAGAACCTAGTATTGCAACATGATAGATGGTACCCACGCCACCTAGGATTGATATTTATGATTGAAATTGTTTTGGCACTATACACTTATAATAATATCAAATGATTTGTTTTAAACGTGCCAAGCTTGTTTGGCTACTATAAGGGAAAACCCTATCCGTCGGCTTTTGTTGCATTGTGTGATGGGACCTGGGTCTTACAATAGCTTCATTTTTCCAAAAAGCATGCGCTGTTTTGTTATATGCACTAGTGTTCTTGGGAGGAAACCCGTTCCGTGTTATATGGCATGGTCTCTTGAATTACTCTCTTTTGAAGTAAAGTTTTAAATAACTGTTTTAGTTCTCACACCAGTCACATGACTGACCTGGAGTTTATTGTTTTAACCTAAACTCTGGGTGCCCCTATTTCTACACGGGCAGCTAGTAATTTTGGTTTTGCAGATTTATATTCACAGGAACCTGGTTTACAGCTGGAATGATATTCGGAAAGCTCTGTATCCATATATCGCCTTCAGTTGTGTGTTGTATTATTTTTCCGCTGCTATGTATTTTAATTTAATTTAAATCTTTGATATTTATCAATGTGTAATATTTATTCACACTCTGTGATATTCTTGTATTCTAATGGAATTGTTGTAATAAACAATGAAATGTTCTTCTGTTTGCGTTCTGATTCGTCTTTTCCTCAAAGCAATCCGGGCTTTCCTTACCAGGGAAGTTCGGGTCGTTTCAGAGTGGTATCAGAGCTTTGGTTTACAGAGCTCGAGAACAAGACACATTATAACCAAACGAATGAATTCATCAGAGATTGGATTAGTAATATCCAATAAGAATACTCGTTAGAGATGGGATCAGCAGTATGCTGGAACGAGTGTGAAGAGTAGTATTTTTAAAGATAAAAATGAAAACTAGTTTTGTTTTGAAAATTTAAACCAGATTATACGTATTTGAATATTTTATTTATATTGATTTTGGACAATCGAGTATATAAAGGTTTTGCATACGCGTCATGAACGTATATTCAAAGTTTTAATATACTGGATAGATGTAGAATCACATTCTAGACACCCGGGGATAATTCTGATGATGTGGCCACATCACCAGTATTTATGTTCGTGTTTCGAAAGTGTGATTTCTATATATATTTCCATAGAATGGTGTGAGACCAAAACTAGATAGGTTTATTGTTGTGATTTGGCATCAAAACATGATTTTCTATATATATGTATATATCAAAATTATGAATTTGAAACGATAATCCACTAATTGATTGATGGTTGTGTTGTTTGATTATTGGTTTGATAATTTTGAACCATTATGCCAAATTGAATCAAATATTGAACTGTATTGAAAATTGTTTGAAATTGCATGCATATACATGTACTTACATTGAATAGGTCATAGCAAGGAGGCTAGAGCAGAGAATAAAATTGTTTGCCCGACAAATAGGTACATGTTTACAAATTTATTGGGATTTGATGATTTTATGAGATGATTGGCTGTTTCTTTTTCTTTTTGGATTGATGAGGGCCATGGGAGGCTATTTGAAATATCCCGAAGTCCCCGGTGCAGGGAAGGTTATGGCGAATTTTTTCGAAAATTTTGGGGTGTTAGCCAAATTTTTGAAAAATTTGAAAAGTTCTTAGAAACTGAAAAGTTGAAGAACTTAAGCCGTAATGAAAATAATGGAAGTTGAGTTGATTAGTAAAACAACTTTCAGCTTCGTTCCATTTCGGGGACGAAAAGTTTTAAGTGGGGGAGATTGTAATAACCCGGAAATTCTAAGCCAATTTAAAATTTTTATTTTGGCTTTTTTAATGAATTTTGAATATTTAAAATAGATTATTTTAAATAATGACGACGAGAAATTTATTTTGAATAGAAATAGAACGTATATATCTATTTGAATCGTCGTTAGAATATAAATATTTATTTTAAATATAAAAGGAATTGAAAATGACGCGGTAGTTTGAAATTTCGATTTCGAATTTCAAATGAATGTGCATGATTCAAAATAAACCGGATTTCAGCGAAACCAAAAAAATTGGAATCTATTTGAGAATATCTTTCCAACGAATCCGAAAAATTGAAATTTCATAGTGGGGATAAAAAGTTATGTCCAGTTGAAAATTCAGAATAGTCGCTATGGAATTCTGGCCCTTAAAAATGGAAATTTTGCAAACAACCTCGGTTTTCGACGAAACCACTTTTGTTGGATTCGTGATGTCAAATTATAGCTAGGTTTCAAAATTCGTAATTTTTCGAATCAATATGTGAGCGTGGCGAAATAAAACGCATTTGACCAGTTTCAGTTGATTTTAATCGACTGGAAAATGGCCATTTTTCAAACGGTCTCAAAATTTGACAAAACTAGTTTTGTTAGGACCATATCGTCAATACAAAGTTAGAAAATATTTTTCGGGAATTTTTAGAGTCCGTACGTGGCCCCGATAAATTGAAATGTACGTTCAATTTCAATATATAGATTTATATTTTGATTTTGACGGAAACTGATCGAAAAATTCGAATCAGCCTGCGATACATATTCCATTGTGTTCGGAATGGGGGTAATTAGCTAGGGACGATAGTCGTTGGGTTTTGTTTGGGGTTCAAAATTAAAAGTCAACTCTTAATAAAATAATAATTAAATAAATTATTTATATAATAAGCCCCTTTCCTTTTCCTTTCCCCCATTGAAATCGATTTCAGAAGAAAAATAAAATAAAATAAAAATCGATCCCTAATTCACCCGCCGCCCTCCCTCTCTGCTATCACTGCCGCGCCTCCAGGCGGGCCCACGCCGCCGGAGCTCCACCCCCATCAAGCCGTGCCTCCCCAGCGCTCCCCCTCACCTCCTCCCTCCTATGATCGAAACCCGCAACCCCCAGGCCACGGAAGACCCCCCTTCCCCCCGGCAGTCGACTTCCGCACCTTCCCCCGCCACCTGCGAACTGTCTAGCGCCCCCTCCGTCTTTCTTCCTCATTTGTACACCCATACAGCTCGAATGAAGCCTGAAACCGCCGTAGTCATGCTGGAGCACCTCGCCGTTGACTATCATCTTCACCCCTAGTCTTGTCCGCCATCGGGCACTATATGTGAGCTTTTATTTTTACTTTTTATTCATATACATGATTAAAAATATGATTTTTACAATTAAAAATGTGATTTTGATATATGTATGAGCATCATAAAAGTAGGATTTTTATATAGTTAATCACATAAGAAAGGTCGGATTTTTATATGTGATATTAGCAAAGAAAGGCTGGATTTTTAATGAAGTAAAGATTTGTTTTTTTTAGCAAAGTAAAAGTATAATCTTTATTGGAAGAAGAGCGATATAAAAATATAATTTTTTATTATGAAGTTAGCTTGGTAAAAATATGATCTCTATTATATGAACACTGATGTAAAAATAGAATTTTTATCTATATAGTAGCGGTATAAAAATAGAATTTTTATCTATATAGTAGCGGTATAAAAACGTGATTTTTATATACATGGCAACAATATAAAAATGTGATTTTTATATATATGGAGTGGCTACGGACAAGGAAATTGACAAAGGGCGAGCATGACGAAGATTTATACATATGAAGGGTCGTGGTGTATTTGTTTAGCTAGTCGGTGAGAGCTTCTCACTTTAAATCTTGTTTTCTAGTTAAAATATATACTAGGATGCAAACGGTGCTTAGCAGCACCCGACACCCGTCGTCCACAGACTATGGACGACTTGTATGCTTGTTTGATGTGTTGAAATAAATAAATTATTGTTAAAAATATAATTTTTAACATGTATGTGAATTAAATAAATAATCATTTACAAAACGGACGGTTTGTTTCTGTACACATATTTGAAGGATATTGATTGGGACAATAAATTTTACACGTCGCCCAACTGCACAAATAATATTCAGTGTTTGTGGATTGAAACCCCACACGGGTGTTGGGATGATATTTGACGTACACTAATCCCAATTGTTTAGTGGTATGTCGATCGTTTGATTGACAGACTGTATGAGCGTTAATTAGTTATATCTAATGCTTATGCAGTTGTGTGGTGCACTTTGGATGATGTTTAATTATTTATCGTTGCTATTATATACATGTGTTGTATGGAATCCATATAATTAACATTATATGGTAATTGATTGGGCCTCATTCCAATTAGGAAAATAAAGAACATTATAAAATATATATTCATGTGTTGAATAGAGTAAAAAATAAATTCATGTGTTGAATAGAATAAAGAATATTCATGTGTTGAATAAAATATATATTCATGTGTTGAAAATATTCATGTGTTGAGTAAAATATTTTAAACAATAAAATTTACATCTTTATCATAATTTTATAAAATATAATAAATAACAAAAATAGTCATGTGTTGACGATGCACATGTGTTGAGAATATTCATGTGTTGAAAGAAATATACATTCATGTGTTGAATATAATAAATATTCATTTGTTGAATAGAATAACGAAGTTATTGAAATATATAAAGCCGTGTTGATTAGAGATGCGCCATTTTGACGTGAACGATATTTATATCGATTATATTCCTTTTTATAATGATTATAGAAAAGGAAGTGATTTCAAAATATAACGATTTGAAAATATTATCATTTGTATATCGATGATGTGGAATATTCAATTTTGATTCGAAATTGAATATGAAGTTGAATTTGTTTTTAAAACAAATTTAAAACGATTTATAAAATACGTTTTGAATTAAAATCGACGAAATATACATATTATATATATATATATATATATTAAATGTCCTGAACAGAACGCGCCGCGCCACGGCAGTTCGCAAATTTCGACCATTGAATTCGAATTGACGTTGCGGGAGATCCGACCGTCGGATTCTCTTGAAACCGGAACCGTTGGGTTCGTATCGAGAAGAGATTTCCAATGAATATTAGAAATTTGAAATCTAACGGTTGGATTTGGAATTATGTCCAAATCAAATTTGGATAAGGTCGTTGTAAGTGCAGTTCGGTGTCCGTTATTGAAAACCGACTATACGGGCCTTGATAAAATTATTAAAAATATCAATAATTTGTGTAAAATCATAAGAAATGATTTGTGAAGAATTGGGATGAAAATTTCCAAATTTGAAAAGATAAAAATAGATTTTTATCGAAATGAACTAGTTTTAAACTAGAATTATAATCCAATATTTTCGAATAAATAAATTGAATCTGAAGTGGATTTGAAAATAATCATAATTTCCAATACGTGAATTGGAATGGATTTGAATCGAAATTATCTTCGGAATATTTCGATGTTGGATTTCGTGATTATACAAATATGGTTGTGGAAATTTGAAACATATATTTATATCGTTATTTCCAATAAGATATTTGTTGGTTTCAGAATTTAATATTGAATATAAGATGATATATTTTCTATTCAGAGCCTTGTATTTAATATCAAATGGGATTGTGGATTCGTCGTGAATGGTGTCTTAAATAACACTGTTCTTGGATCCAGTGTAGAAAAGATTAAATCTTTCTATTTAGATTTAATGAAGTGTACCAGTTAAATAATATTAATTGGAATTGAATTTGAATTGGTTTTTGGTGTTTATCATGAGCGGTGTTTTGAATAACACCCGTTCTTTAACCCGGTTAACCAAGGAATGTGATTTTGGGTTTATCGTGAATCGTGTTTTAAAGTGACATTGGTTCTTTAACCCGGATAAAGACAGGATATTGATTTTTGATAAGATTAAAACTATGTGGAGTTTTAATGGATCTTTAATTAGATTGAAATGATCGAGAATGGAGTATCACCAGTTTTGCTCCAAGCGATAGTTAAATCTTTAATTAGATTTGAACATGAAATGGTAATTAATATTTACCGATAACACCGTGGTGTTAGATATGGAGTATTACCAGTTTTGCTCCATGGGATGAATAGGTTGGGATTGGGAAATAAAATAAATAATTACTTCGGTGTGGTTCGCTAATCCCAACTAGTTTGGAAAACCTTAACATGGTTTGAAATGATATCCAAAGGAAGATTAAAGAATAAATTTAGGAGAATTTATCTTTGATAAAATTAATGGGAACATTTCCCTAAGAATGTGAATATCTGATTAAAAGAATACCTTGAGTTGGAATGAGGCGTATGTTGGGTTTGTGTAACATTTGTTTATTATATACGCGGGTTATTCGGAAAGGCCGGGTTTATACCCATTCTGAATAACCGATTCGACGATAAGTCGAAGATGAAGACGGTGGTTGAAGACCGGAAGTCTTCAAATCGTTTGTATGGTTATTGATGATCTTGATTGGGCTATACACCCAAGAGGAGAGAATCAGTTGGTGATCGTCCAGACGTACTTGGAGATCGATGGATATGCGAGGAAAGTGCCTCCGGTTTCGTTCAGACCCAGAACGAACTTGTAAATGGATTGTGTGTCTGACATTGGATTTTATTCTGTGTTGATTGATCTCTATTGAATATATATCTGTTTGGCGGCGGAGAATTTATTCTCTTGTTTAACGCCTTTTTTGAGACGTACGAGCTCAGAGGTTGTATATCGATGGACATCAGTCGCATGGAGTGAATTGCTTGCGTGGCACGCCTAAGTGGCAAATGATCAAGGCTTCTGTTGAAAAGCAAAGTCTTGTGTTTGATGATCAAAGCACGGCCTGTGTGGCATAGCTTTGTGTATAGCGTGAATTCGCGAGCCTCACACCTCGGTATGAGTCAAAAACGGGATACAGACCGTTGGGAGAACACGACGTTTCTATCTAGCTATGGGTGATGTTAGTGACCTTCCAGCCCTGACATTTATATACTTTTTACCTATGTGGTTGTTGGAATGCGAGGCGCCTCGAATATATGGTCGATAACTGGCACTATGTGAGCCGACATACAGACCATTATATAGGTCCGATAGGACCGGGAAATGTGTGTTCAGGAATTGCCAATCCTCAAAAGTAACAGAGGACCGGCCTAACCGATTCCAAGGATCGTTATGTGTGGTCCTGAGACATTTGCTAGAGTGTCTCGAACGAAGAGGAGCTTGCCCCTTGCCTTGACTTATAATGGAATCTAATTTCCAATACGTGATAATTCGGTTTTATTTGTAGAACCTAGTATGGCGACATGATAGATGGTACCCATGCCTCCTAGGATTGATATTTGTGATTGAAACTATTTTGACACTATACACTTATAATAATATCAAATGATTTGTTTTAAACGTTGTTGAATCAAGGAATTCAAGGTGTTTTGATTAATGACAAGGAGAAGATCGAGATCGACAAAAAGATGAGTTTCAATCAAAAAGGGGGAGAATGTTGAATCAAGGAATTCAAGGCGTTTTGATTAATGACAAGGAGAAGATCGAGATCGACAAAACGAAGAGTTTCAATGATATTGAAAGTTAAGGGGTTGATTATATAGTGTTTTAGTTAAGTTATATTTGTTAAAATCTATCCTCAAATAATCATATACCTCAATGGTTTGAATATATATGTGTGCATATATGTATGCACATTCATTGTGCATACTAGCAGAAGCCGTCGACCGGTTTCATTATGGGCGATCGAACGTTTCTGGACAGAATGCACAATGAACGTGCACACATGTATATAACGTATATATATTCAAATACCAGTCTACTGGTCATTTTTAACCTGTCGACTGGTCTACGAACTGAAAGAAACTTTTCGAATAGACACCCTTTTTCATCAATGGTTGTTTTCTTTTCTCTTCACCAAAAATCATCTCTATTCGTTGCTTATCTTCACCAATGATTACGACTCTCCATCCTCTATAAAAACAACATGAAATCACCATTTTTAACACACTAATTCTTTCTATTCTTGCTATCTAATTGCTGATTTCATTCTTGCTCTCTAAAAGCACTCAAAAGCTCATAATTCTCATATACCGTTATTTGAATCCTTGAATCTATATATTATTCCTTCTATTCAAACAACGATATCATCTTCCAAATCTTCGTAATCACAAAATCATATTTGAGGATAAGATTATAGGAAGGTTGTACAAGAATTGACAAATTCGTGTTATTGAGTATACACATTGTCAAATTACAAGTTTTACTCATCTTATTTGAAGTCCTCGTGTTGTAAGAGGCGAGTTGTGAAGTCCTCGTGTTGTAAGAGGCGTGAAATCCCATTCGGCTGCTCGGGTGTTGTGAACCTATTTCCTCCGGGTTAAGTGAGGATATTGTTTAGTGAAATTCCAGATAGGAGATCTGGGACTGGACGTAGGACGGTGCTCCGAACCAATAGAAAAATCCCTGATGTGATTTTTCTATTACTGCATTTACTTATCTGTGATATTGCTACTGTGAGATCTTTGGTTATTAAATATTTATTTGCATAACTATTGTAAATATACAAGTTAGTATATCACATACATTCCGCATATCCATATTACTGATCCTGCCTAAGTCGTATGTCGACTCTTTCATTTGGTATCAGAGCATGGTCATCATATAACCGTAACACAGTTATTTGATATATTCTTGTAATATGACAAATAACGCAAGTTTTAGCACTAACACCACTTACACTGAAGGTCAATCTACACGAAGACCTCCTTTCTTTAATAGTCTTAACTATAGTTATTGGGCAACTCATATGGCTTTTTACATGCAATCAACTAGCTGTGATGCTTGGAATGCTACTCAGAAAGAAATAGTAAATCCAATGACTGAGTACGCAGAATGGACGGCTGCTAAGAAAACCGCAGCAGCTGTAAATGAAAAAGCAATCAATATGTTGTTTTGTGCATTAGATCAAATCGAATATAACCGTATTAGTATCTGGACCACTGCATATCAAATTTGGCAAACACTAAAACCACTCACGAAGGTACTAACAAGGTTAAACAAGCAAAAATAGCTTTGCTGAAAAGTCAATTTCAAAATTTCAAAATGAAGCCAAATGAAACTATCAATGAGATGTATTCACGGTTTCAAACCATTCATCATGCACTTATTGGATTAGGGCAAAAATATTCCGATTTTGATGTTGTCTCGACAGTCCTACATTCTCTGACTAGTGAATGGGAAGGAAAAGTATTAGCGATTGAAGAAGCTAATGACCTTTCTGTCATGAAGCCAGATGAATTGATAGGAAATCTAATGTCCTATGAAGCAAATTTGCAGGCTAGAAAGGAACAGAAAGAAGAAAAGAAAAATGTAGCATTTCATGCTGGAAAAGATGAAGATGAATCTGAATCTGAAGATGAAGATCCATCTTTCATTGCAAAAGGTTTCAAGAAATTCTTAAAGCAACGAAAAGCTGGTCGTTACAATAAAAGGAAATCTGGTTCAAATAAACCTTCATCATTAGCTATAGAATGTTTCAACTGCCATAAAAAGGGGCACATGCACAAAGATTGTCCGGAGCAAAAGAAGAAGTCAGAAAATGACAAATTCAAATACAAGAAGGAAAAATCAAAGAAACGAGCTTTCTCAGTCACATGGGATGATTCAGACCCGTCTTCATCTGAGAGTGAAAGTGATTCAGAAGATGAACAAGAAAACTTTTGTTTCATGGAAACAGAAGATGAGGTACAAATTCCTACATTTGAAGAAATTATTGATATTAATGCCGAATTGATAGTTAAATTTAAAGATATGAAACGACAATGCAAAGAAGCCAAAGCAGATTTGAGTAGAGCAGAGTTTGAACGAGATATGTTAAAAGACGAGAAGAAAATATTAGAAGAAGAACTTGAAAAACTTCAAGAATCATCGTCTAATATTGATTCTCAATTATCTCTTTTGAGTCAAGAAATTGAAACTCAAAAAGAGAAAAATGATGCTCTTACTACTGAAAATCATGAGCTTAAGGCAAAAGTCAAAATTCTGGACATAGAAAAGGCTAGTTTACAAACTAAGTTAGATGATATTACTCAAAATGTTTCTAACTTCCACAAAGGTTGAGAAAATTTGACAAAAATCATTGGAAGTTCACAACCTGCTTCAAACAAACAAGGTTTGGGATATAAGAAACAAGAAACCAATCATAGAATAGTACTAGATATGCTTTTATGTACAATAAAAAAATCACTGCTAGTACTAATGTTCATCCAAGACCCAATTATTATAGAAATTTGAATACTTCTATGACTAGCGATATTTATAATAAATATAGAAGTATGAAAAGGAATATTAATAGAGATTACTTAAGTATTTGGGTTCCTGTAAGTTGGAAAAACAGAGAATATCGATGATTATTTTGATTCAGTAGTTAATAATGAAAATTTTATCTTTAAAAGTTCCATTAAACCCTCCTGGGTATGGTTACCTTCCATCTAACCCATGGACCCAAAACAAAGCAAGTGGGTACCAAACTATATGTGTTATATTTTTTGCAGGTACACCACAACAAAGAAAATGTTATTCTGTATCTCCTAAAGGTGCTATAATTATTTGTATTCTCTACTACTCTCGATTACTGTGCTTATTATGGTCTTTATTCTTTTTAATCGATGACAAAGGGGGGAAATATGTTCTCTTATGATTATTCATATCATTCACGTTACATATACTATCATTTAAAATTATGTGATTAACATGGTAATAGTATATGTGTGCTAACATTTGTTAATACAGGAATCAAA
This sequence comes from Allium sativum, assembly GCA_030737875.1. Classification (NCBI taxonomy): domain Eukaryota; kingdom Viridiplantae; phylum Streptophyta; class Magnoliopsida; order Asparagales; family Amaryllidaceae; genus Allium; species Allium sativum. The sequence continues at coordinate 46,394,549 of CM060913.1, forward strand.
AGGTAAGATTATTTATATTATGAACTAACAAATGTTGCAGAAATTCAGGGGGAGCTTTATATTTAGAGGGAGAAAATCCAAGGTGTTGTCATCAATCAAAAAGGGGGAGAATGTTGAGACAAGATTTTGATCGATGCCAACATATAAAGATGCAATGAAGATCATTTCATAGAGATAAGGTTTTTTACTTTGAGTCGTGTTAGAAATATGTTAAAATCTATCCTCAAAGTATAACACGAATGCACAAAACAATATCATATCTTCATTGCTGAAATCTGTATATTTGATGAATTGAAAAGTCACAGAAAAAGCCCAAATGGTTCAGGCTTTGATAGAGAAAGAGTGCAGATGATATAGACTGTGGACCGAGGTCCACCGGTCCACAGCCATAAAACGGTCGACCGCCAGAAAACCACCAGTCGACCGGTTATGTTTCTGTTTGAAAACAAAAACATTTCTCAAATTAACCAGTCGACCGGTTGAAAATCACCAGTCGACCGGATTATGTGTTTTTGCACACAACGGCTATTTTTCTGGAATTTTCAATTTTAATTAAATTCAACCAGTCGACCGGAGATTTTTGACCTGTCGACCGTTTTCGAACAGCAAGCTTTTTTATGAAAGGTTGCTTCTATTTGTGAAGAGATTTCTATTCAATAATCAAAGGAAATGGACATATCTTTTTATAGAAACTCTTCATGAAGAATTACTACCTTTCTACTATTATATAAACATCTTTAAACTTGTTTTTCAACAACCGAAATCATTCTATATTCTCTCTAATTTCTGAATTGCATTTTCATATTCTTTGCAAAACAAAAGCTCTCCAAATTTCAAATACTTGTTGAATCCTTGAATCAATTTAATATCATTTGATTCAACAAGCATTCTACTTCCTTAAATCTACGCATTCAAAGTATGTACTCGAAGATAAGATTATAGGAAGGGTGTACTACAAGTGTCTAGTCCGTGTATTGAAGGCACAATATATAGTCAATCATCAACTACTTTGTATTGAAATTCCGGTAAGCCTGTAGCCGTTCAAATCAGGTGGGTAAGCTTGTGGCCCGTGAAATCAAGTGGGTAAGCTTATGGCCCGTGAAATCAAGTGGGTAAGCTTGTAGCCCGTGAAATCAAGTGGTGTGTTGTGAACCTGTTCCTCTGGGTGAAGCGAGGTTGTTGATTAGTGAAAATCCAGAGAGAGGTCTGGGACTGGACGTAGGACGGTGCTCCGAACCAGTATAAAAATCCCTGGTGTGATTTTCCTTTTTACTGCATCTTCGATTTTATTGTTCTATGATTAGCTACTACTTTATACGTGGAATATTGTTTGTCATATTACACGATCCTTGTGAGTGTATTATACTTGACAAGTACGCGCACACACTTTCAAACGTACCAAGCATGTTCGGCTATTATAAGGGAAAACCCTATCCTCCGGCTTGCGTTGCATTGTGTGATGGGACCTGGGTCTTATAATAGCTTCATTTTTCCAAAAAGCATTGCGCTGTTTTGTTGTATGCACTAGTGTTCTTGGGAGGAAACCCGTTCCGTGTTATACGGCATGGTCCCTTGAATTACTCTCTTTCAAAGTAAAGTTTTAAATAACTGTTTTAGTTCTCACACCAGTCACATGACTGACCTGGAGTTTATTGTTTTAACCTAAACTCTGGGTGCCCCTATTTCCACACGGGCAGCTAGTAGTTTTGGTTTTGCAGTTTATATTCACAGGAACCTGGTTTATAGTTGGAATGATATTCGGAAAGCTCTGTATTCGTATATCGCCTTCAGTTGTGTGTTGTATTATTTTTCCGCTGCTATGTATTTAAATGTAATTTAAATCTCTGATATTTATCAATGTGTAATATTTATTCATACTCTGTGATATTTTTGTATTCTGATGGAATTGTTGTAATAAACAATGAAATGTTCTTCTGTTTGCGTTCTGATTCATCTTTTCCTCAAAGCAATCCAGGCTTTCCTTACCGGTGAAGTTCGGGTCGTTTCATCAACTTACGCGATCTATTAAATATACTCTGTCAGACATTCTTCCATAAAAGTTGTCCTGGGACTGGACAAACCAAAGGTACTATTCTGTAAATCCATCTTAGGCAATTCCTAACCAGGATTTTCTTAACAGCCCTTGCATAAATCTGTCTTCAATTATCTTCATCATATTTTATTCGCAACGCTAATGCCATACATAGTGGTTTTCTAGATAATATATCTGATCCCGGTCTCTCTGTATTGACAAGGCAAATGGTCAAAATCTTTTATAGTCGGTGATTTAACTATCAAAGGAAAACATGTGTACAAACAACGGTCGTATTCCCAAATGGAAAACTGACCGAACAATCATCGTTTCATTTCCATATATTCATAAATTCCTTATTTTCTAAAATTAGAAAATATATGTTATTAACTTTGGAAAACATTTCCATTTCTGATGCACGCATCAATATCTTCCCACCTCTGTCAGTCTCTAACTGTAAACTAGTAAGAGAACAACTTCCCAAGTATAAACCCCGAAGGCCGAAAACAACATCAGATCGATACACAGAAAGCCATTCAACTCAACTAATTTCTAGTCAGTTTCTAATTTCAGTGATTTAATTTAAATTCCTAATTCAAGACCCAAATTCCTTTATAATATTTTATTTGCAAAATATTTACCTTAATCTACTTTTCACATAGGATGCGAATAATATTTCTTTATATAATCAAACCAGTTTGATTTCGTATTTTTAAAACAATATTTCAAACCCAAATTCTATTTATATTTTTATTTGTAGAATTATTCATACAAATCTCCTTTTTATTTCTAACACTTAAATCTCATTTATAATTCTGTTTATATAATTCTACTTATTCTATATAAATCCTTTCATATAATCCTGTTCATTTTATATAAATCCTTTTATATTATTCTATTTATATCATATAAATACTTCTATATAATTCTATTTATTTTATATAAATCCTTTTATATAATTCTATTTATTTCCCAAATATTTCCTTAATTATATTTTCTAATATTTGTTTTCCAAATATTACCTTTTATAATATCCTATTTACTTCATATATAAATATTTCATTTTCAATATTCACTTTGAAAATTTCCTTTTTACATTCCAGTATTTCATATGGCATTTAAAATACCAATTAACCAGACCAGTGTCATCATAATCAATCACAGGTTTTATATCACATCATATATCACAATATATGAAAACAAACAGTATTATAAGTATTGAGGAATCCAGTTGGATCCCTCCAACCTGTTTCCCTGCATCACAGACGTTATACAATATAAATAACATCGATTTCATTTCAATATGAATTATTATGATAAACAAAATCAATATTTGATTAACGATTTTTATATATATATATATATATATATACCGTTATTTATAATTTCAACCAATAAATCAGAAATTCAACCAAACAATCAACACACAGGAATCAATCATCATTTATCAACACAAGATTATATTTATAAAAATATAAACTGTACAGAGTTAGTGAGATTTACTCACATTGGACAATCATCGTTAAATAACGATAATTGTCGATTGATTCAGACAGACAATTTATTTTGCTATAAATTGTAATGAGCTCCAATCACTCCGAATCAGTCCCATTGTGAAGCCCTCGTTAGACCAATTCTAATAATGTACGCAGAAGTTACATACTTTCTATGTTTTGACATACATTGAAATAGTTTAAATTATTTAATGTACACTAATTAGTTGATTAACCACAGATCACGGGATTAACCTTATAAGCCGCCCTGCTCATCACTCTTTCTCTCCCAATCAATAAGCCTGCTTCCAGAAACCATCGAACACCATTTTGGCGACTTCATGCCTTATTCCCTTCTTCTTTAACAATAATTCCCCCATGCTTTCACTTAGAACAAGTCCTTCCCCATCCTAAAATCTCGAACACCCTGTAGAAAACTTCCCACCATCTTACTGTCATCATTTCATGAAATCAAAAACTGAACTAACCATTAAACTACCCATCTAAAACTTGTTATTTCGATCACCATTTTTCATGAACTAGCTCACATCCCTCTTTACATTTGCACGAACGAGACTGCGTTGTCCAACCTGCTGCTTCACCTTGTGCAAACCAAACAATCACCATAACCCAATTTTCTTCCCAATGCCGTTAATACCTACTCCTCCTAGCAAGAATTTCAACTGCAAGTATTCATCCTCCCTAATCACTGAATATTGCCACAAACCCAAAATAGCTTCACGTATCTTGATTGTCAACTCCAATTTCGTTCTTCAATCCATGCTTAATCCTTCTTCCCTACTACCTGGTTATCTAACCCGCTTCTCCTCTTTAACTAAGTCATTTTCATGACTATAACCCACCCCTTCTTTACGGAAAAAAACAAACGAACCTCACCAAAATTTTATCCTCCATGCTCTCCATGATTTCCTCATCGTGACAATATACTCAAATTTTCCAACTGAATCCCATCCTCTAGCCTGTCTTCGACTCGCAACAGCCAATACATTGACAAGTATATCCACGATATCTCATAAAAAATCTCCAAAGACCACGCCTTGCTTCTATAATCACCACCCATTTCACTTTTGCCCTAACTCCTCCGCAATACCCAATGAGTTCAAACCCTAGAACACGTGGTTTAAAAGAAAACATCAAACTCAACTGAGTCGAACTAAACAAATCGTACATCAAATTGAATAGAAGCAAAGGTGGAATTCGATTATACAAGTATTTCAATTTAGGGAATTTTGTACAATTTGTTTTCGATTAAATAAGATTTTCATAGTTCACATTTTAGAAGAGGAAGATTGTAACACCCCGAATTTCCTATTAACACTAAAGTTGCTAAAATATTAATAAGTGTGTAAGAGAGGGGATGTATCTAATATGAATATCATAATATTAATAAGTGTGTAAGAGAGGGGATGTATCTAATATGAATATAAAAATATTAATAAGTGTGTAAGAGAGGGGATGTATCTAATATGTATATAAAAACAATAATAAGTGTGTAAAAGGGGGGGGATGTATCTAATGTGTACATTGTAGAATATATATATATATATATATATATATTGCTGAGTGTTTGCTGAGTCACTTCTGACTCATTGCTGAGTCAACAAGATAAAGCCCATCTTGTCTGAACGGCTGCGGTTATTTCTAGGTTAAATCTAATGGCCTAAATGCATTCTAAAATCTATAAATAAGTGGGTAGACCCTAAACCTAAATCACTTGTAAAATTAGAGAAGCTACCGTCATGCTGCTGCCATGGAGTTCAGCGTAGCCGTCACAAACTAAGAAGAGGAAGCCTAATCATCTACAACTAAATCTACACAAATCAAATCAAAAGATCTCTCTTTCTCTAATTCTTTTCTTTTGTTGGTGAGTATGATGATTCTCACAAGACTATTACAAACTAATTTGACTCAGTTATGAATGGATCACAAGAAAGTGATGTGATTTGTAATTGTAAATTCTATATATTGTGGATCTCTTATTATGTTATTATGTTGTCGTATGATGTAAATTATATATGCTATGTCATGCTATGTTGTAAATTCTCTTATGCTATGTCGTGCTATGTTGAGAATCATGTCAAGCTATGTTATACTATCATACTATGCCATGTTATAAATCATGCTATATTATGTTGTAAAATCATGATGATGTTGGAACATGCTTAAAGTTATGTTTTTTTTAATGGATCTTGTTTATGGGAATTTGCCTATTAGGTTAGGTGTACCCATAAACTTGAAACTATAATTAAATAAAACTTGATTATGGGAATTTGCCTATTGAGTTAGGTGTACCCATATAAAACCATGTTGTTAAAAAATTAGATGATGTTGATTCACACATGTTCATATGTAAGTTTATGAAAATTGATTGAGATTATATTAGGTGAATTTTGAACAAGTTGACACCTTTAGGTCCATGACAAGTATAATCTATGCAAGTTGGACATATGCAAGTTTCACCCCTTATTATGATTCATTTGGTCACATATACATGTTGTTATTATGATAATCTCTTTTATGCTATGAGTTAGGCTATTCGAGTCTAACATATATTTTGCGAATAAACGTTCAAACGTGGGGTAGGGGTAATATTAGGAATTAATAAATTGGGTGCAATTTTGTAAGATTTTGCATACCATGAATGGATGTCCATAATTGAGTCAATTATGGACATTGTTAAAAATTGGAAGTAATTAATAATTCAAGTAGGGAATTATTAAAATTGGGGGAAAGTGGATTATTATTAATAATCAATGCTTAGGACACGAGGTTGGACCTGTTTGTGATGTAAACCTGCCCGGACCCGCCCGGCAAATCCAGTAGTCACAAATGTCGGCCCAATGTGAGAGGTCCTAGGCCCAAACTAAAGCATAACAGTTGTAAAGACACGAGGTTAGACTCTTTTATGGTGTAAGACTGCCCGGACCCGCCCGGCAAATCCAGCTGCCATAAATGCCAGTCTAATGTGAGAGGTCTTTATGAGGTTATGGCCTTAATGAACTAAGAAATACTTAACCAGATAATCATGTAAGGTGGGACATGGGGGTTAAGTAGGTGCCTTGGGTGGCATGAGGAATCTGGTGGTTGCCTTTAGAGGCATTTGAAATATGATTAGACTTAACCAAACACACATGTAAATGAACATGACTAAGTGGGTTAAGTGGGATGGACTAATGGGGACAAGCTTAGGTGGAATGCTTGTGGTAAATAGTGGGGGCCCATTTCAACCAGTATCCCAAAACGTATCTTTGTGGGCTCGACCCAAGTCGAGGACGGGACACGCATATTGGGTTTGACTATAAGAGGCCAAAACAGGGAGCGGTGGCAACGCAAGTCCAACTTGTTTCATATGCGTGTGTGGACCCGGGCTGGTAGGTAAGACGTTGTTGCATCGTGTAGGTATAAGCCGTGCATGTCCGTTGTATCAGGTTGCCACTTTAGGGGAGTGATACACCCCACTGTGGGGCCAGCACGGGTATTTACGAGTTAGGGAGCCGATCGAATAATGGGAAGTAGGGTACTGTAACAACCCGTATTTTCAATAACTAGTTATAACATAAATCGAGGCAGAATTTAATTCTAAAATCTGAATCAAGGGAAACGGGCTATGCCATTGCGTTCGTCTCGGAAAAATACGCGAAATAGAGTCCGAGTTTTCGAAAATCGGAGTCCGTATGACCCAGTTAAGACCCATTGAAGTTTTCAGAAATTTCTATGTTAAAAACAGATTTAAATTTTAAATTAAAAACAAGGATTAGGGCTAACTGGCGTCAGGCGGGAAAAGTCCCGCCAAGACCCCCATGTCGACAGGCATGTCGACAGGGGTCTTAGGGTGTCGACTGCCCTGTCGACAGCCCTGTCGACACGGGGTGGCCGGGCAGTTTTGCCTGGCGCACCATTTTGATTTGGGGCTTGGTCTTGTGGCTTGGTTCTAGAAGATTCCTAAATCTGACGGACCTAAACTAACCTAGGGTTAATCCTAGGGCTAAAAACACTCTAATCTTCTATAAATAAGCCCCTAATCCTACCCTAAAACCTCATTATTCATTCTAGCAACCAAACTATGTCAAATTGAATTCTCAAATGGCCTCCACCTAAAAACCCTAGCCTCCACCCTCTTCAAAAATCAATTCTATGAAGATTTTGATGTTCATACAAGCTTTTCTAAGTTGTATGAATGATCATTAGCTTGCATACATCATCAAGTTGCAAGCTTTATTTGCTAAGCTAGAGTTTTTGGGATTTTTGTTAATTGGAGCTTTGTTTTGGGTTTTTATATGCTTGCATAAAGGGCTTCTCAATCTTTATTAGTAGATTTGTGTCTTCATAATATTTGTAAGCCCTCTTACCTTCATTTTAGAAACTCTAAAGTTAATATGTGATGAAAGTTGGGATTTATGCATGTTTAATAAGTTATGCATGCTTATGCGAGTTCACTATGCTATGTTATGCATGTTTAATGAGTTATGAATGCTTATGTGAGTTCACTATGCTATGTTACACATGTTTGATAAGTTATGCATGTTTATGCAAGTTCATTATGCTATGATTTGCAAGTTTAACAAGTTATGCATGTTTATGCAAGTTCACTAAGCCATGATTTGCAAGATTATTGAGTTATGCATGTTTATGCAAGTTCACTATGCCATGATTTGCAAGTTTAACAAGTTATGCATGTTTATGCAAGTTCACTAAGCCATGATTTGCAAGATTATTGAGTTATGCATGTTTATGCAAGTTCACTATGCCATGATTTGCAAGTTTAACAAGTTATGCATGTTTATGCAAGTCCACTATGCTAAGTTATGCAAGTCCAACATGTTATGCATGTTTATTATGATATGTAAGATTTATCATGTATGTTGTGCCAAGTTCCCTCTTTCTATCATTTATGCGTTATGACGAATATGTAAGCGATAGAATGACGTTGGGGGGGGGGGGGGGGGGGTTGGGTAAAACTTAAAATACATGAAAATATAAGATTGGGAATTTACCTATTAAGTTAGGTCTACCCCTTGGGAATTTACCTATTAAGTTAGGTCTACCCAAGTATTTGTTAAACTTGTAATTATGGTTTGAAAATAAAGTGGACATGACACTTAGAAAACATGTGTGGCCAACTCGAGGTTGGGTTGAGTTTGTAGCATAAACCTACCCGGAACCGACCGGCTTAACTAGTTGCTACAAACAATAGGACCCAATGTGAGAAGTTGGTCATGTGTACCTTGGACCCGAGGTTAGACCAAGTTGTGGTGTAAAGCTACCCGGACCCGCCCGGCTTAACTAGTAACCACAACAAAGTCTAATGTGAGAGGTTAAGGTACAATTAAATTAATGCCTCATGATTAGGGTTAAGTCATGGCCCACTAATACTTAACCAATTTTGGGGATGCGAGGGATTAAATGGGGTTAAGTGGTGAACTGTTGGTTACACTTAACTAATTTAATCCATGATTAGTGAGGGGTTAAACCACACTTAACCCTCTTAGAAAACCCTAGCAACGTGGTCTGTTCCAGCAGTAATCCCAGTTTGGTATCATTCACAACCCTAGAGGCTAGGCTAGGGCGGGGCACGATTACTGGACTGATGTAAGCGACCAAAGCGACGACTGAGTGGTACAGCGGTGCGGGTCCAGGCGGGCTACGGACTGCACGTAGTTCGGTGTTGGACAAACTCGAGGCACGGGTACCAGTAGGTTTAGACTGTGCATTATTGCTTAGGTGTCTGGGGTTGACACCCGAGGGCTTGATACACCCAAAGGTGGACCCAGCACAGTCTGACTACAACCATATGTGGGCCGTATGGACACCAACACTTGACGTGTTAGGTTTATAGGGAGCCGATCGACTAGACCGTTGGGCTGGACCTTGCATTAAGGTCACCTCATGCTATTGGGCCAAATTTTGGGCTGAGGGATCAATACCTGTTATGTTAGTTTGCTAGTACACTGTGGTGCAAAGCTTAATCTTCTTTATGTGATGACACCTTTATCTATTGCCAGTATGTTCATCTCAGTTTCCATCATGATGTTAACTTTATTAGTTTATAGACTGATCGTAGTAGGGCTTACCAGTCTTTTTGACTGACCTGTTTTCTTTCGCTTCTTTTCTTCCGTTCCCCCCCCCCCAGGTTCTCAGGGAGGGAACAGTGGTGCTTAGCTTGGATCGCTTGCTTGTTTACTGGATAGCTCATGTATGCCTGGACATTGAGCTCGCTATGGTTTATCATCTTTATTTTTGGGGATAGCACTATGTATTTCAGTATTTCTGTTTATGATGTACTAGACATGTTTATTTTGGCAGTTGACTTTATGATGTACTAGACTTGTTTTGAGATGGTTTGAGATATTCCGCTGTTTTATTCTCACTTACTCTGTTTTACATATATTTATGTTCTTGTTCTGCCTTGATATATCATTATGCATGCTTACCCAGTTCTAACGCCCCCCAGAAGCTAGTGCCCCCGAAAGAGTGACCCTAGCGGAGGTGGGGTGTTACAGGTACACCTAGTGGAGATAGGGGCAGGCGGCACCTATGTAGTCAGCTAGGGGTACGTAAAGCCATTGGGAAAGTTTCTAAGTGAAGCTAAGTGGGATGAATCTTTAGGGTGACTGGTGTGGTGCAGTATAGTGTTTATCCTTTAGTATTTAGGAGCGCCTATAACGTTGCCTTTAGCGATTGTCTATGTCCTTAATCTGCTCTTCATAGACATTTTCTTGTTTTCCAGCTTATGCCTTAGTCCAGTTATTTTGGTAATAGTATTGTAGAATTATCATATTCACCAGACTTTATGTCTGACCCCCTCTTTTCCATCCTTTTTCTCCCTTCAGGTCCGCAGGTTGGGCCAAGTTCTAGTGGAGTCTAGTTGGATCGCTTATCTTCTGGAAAGCTTGGACTGCTGAAGTAAAGTCCAGCTTGTTATCTTTCTTTTTAATGGCTATTCATGTAATGGGATTATGTACTTGTTTTATCAATATAGATATTGTACTTGACATTGAATATGGTGTTATGATGTAATCAAACATGTTTTGACTTCTGCTACAATGAAATAAAGTTTTTTGAATTTCCAAGTACTATTTTATATCTGTCTTGTTGTAATTTTACTGTTCTATATTCACTTAAAACCTCCATGGAAGTTAATGCATTCCCTTTGTGAGTGACATTAATGGACGTGGGGTGTTACACGTGGTATCAGAGCATAAGGTTACCAGAACAGATAAAAAATTTTTTTAGAAAAATATTTTTTTTTCTAAAGTATTTTTGGAAGAAGTGCTTTCAAAAAAAAAAAACATGTTATTTAAAGAGAGTTTTTATGAAAAACATGATCCCAAATAGCCACATCCTTATCTTTATCTTTCGAATTCTCCATTTTGAATCTTTCCTTTTTCGTTTCAGCATGGCTGAAGATCTTAATCTCCCAGAAGGTGTGACGATTCCAGGGTGGTTTAGGAGATACTTGGAGGCTAGGGCCACCACTGCAGGCCCAGCGGATACTCCTCCACCCCTAGTTGCACCCATTCCTCCTCCTCCTCCTCCTCCTCGTGTTGACACTTTTGCAAAGACGTGCAAGGAATTCAAGGCTATGGGAGGAAAAACTTTTCAAGGGACTGAGACGTTTGTGGAGGCCAGAGATTGGCTTAAGGAGACTGAGGAATTGTTGGATATCTTTGAAGTGGAAGATGGGAGGAAAGTCCGTTTAGCTGCTTGGTTAATGAAGGGAGAGGCCTCGTTTTGGTGGGAGGTCACTAACGGGGAACGTCCAGTTGATTCATGGGCGGATTTCAGACGAAGGTTTGAGGCAAAGTTTCTTTCAAGGGCAGAGGAGAACTTAAATATGGAAAAATTCCTGGCACTAAAGCAAGGGAGCTCATCAGTAAAGGAATATGTCAATAAATTTAATCAGTTAGCAAGGTTTGGCTTGGAGTTGGTGAACACGCCAGAGAAGAAAGCTTTGAGGTTCGTTAGAGGCTTGAATGAACCGTTGCAAGGGTTGGCTATGACCCACATCCCTATGGGAGCCACCTTTGAAAAGCTAGTAGAAATGGCACTTATGCATGAGGATAAGGCAGTTGAAAAGAAAGGGGATCAGAAGAAACCCCAACAGCAAAATAAGAAGGGTGGTAAAAACAATAATGGCAAAGGGAAGAAGAAATGCTTCAATTGTGGGACGCCTGGCCATCTCAGCAAAGATTGTAGAAAGAAAAAGAAGACTGGTTGTTTTCATTGTGGAGATGCGGGACATTTAGTGAAGGACTGTCCAAAGAAGGGGCAGAGGGCAGGGTCTACCTCGGGAGGACAGGTGCAGGCTCTTATGGCACCAGGGCAGGCAAGGGGGCAAGTTCAGGCTATTGCGGCCCCACCGCTGCAAGAAAGAGGTAGAACAATTTCTGTTGAAAGCTTAGATTTTCTGTTTGATCATCCTGTCCGTACCTTATTCGATTCTGGCGCATCTCATTCGTTTATCTCTGCATCATTAGTTGAATCACTGCACTTTAACACCAGTTTAGTAGAGGATCCCTTGGTCGTTTCAAATCCAATTGGGGGTTCGGCTCATTTGACCATGATATGTTTGGATTTGAAAATCTCTATACTTAGCGTTGAATTTAGATGTGATGCTTATGTATTGGGCTTCACGGGCTATGGGCTAATTTTAGGAATGGATTGGTTGTCTAGAAATAGGGCCATTCTTGATTGTGAAAGGAGAGTAGTTAGGCTTGTGACTCGCCTTGGTAATGCTCTCGACATCTTTTGTAATCCCATAAATTCCGTTATGCTAAGTTATCTTGAATCGCTTTACGCGTCTGTAGAGAACCTGCGATCGGTAGAAGTGGTCCGGGAATATCCGGATGTGTTTGAGGAGGTGAAGGGCTTACCTCCAAAGCGGGAGATAGACTTTCGAATTTATCTTGTGGATAATGCTAAACCCGTATCTTTGCCAGTGCGCCACATGGCTCCTCGTGAAAGGAGGGAACTCAATAAGCAAGTAAAGGAGTTGCTTGAGAAGGGGTTCATAAGACGTAGTATATCGGAGTGGGGTGCTCCAGTAGTTTTTGCCACAAAGGCGGATGGGTCTCTTAGACTTTGTATGGACTATAGAGAACTAAACAAGCTTACTAAAAAGAACCGACACCCATTGCCGAGGATTGACGATCTCTTTGATCAGTTAGTTGGCGCCTCAGTGTTTTCGCAGTTGGACTTAGCCACTGGCTTTCATCAACTGAGAGTGGCTGAGGATAGTATAGATAAGACTGTTTTAGGACTCCTGACGGATTCTATGAATGGCTAGTGATGCCCTTTGGTTTGACAAACGCCCCTGCATATTTTGTTGATTTGATGAGTAGGGTGTTTAAGGAATACCTTAACAAATTCGTGGTAGTCTTTGTGGATGACATCTTAGTCTTTTCTAAGAATAAAGAAGAGCACTCCCTACATCTTAGGGAAGTGTTGGAAACCCTTCGAGCACATAACCTTAAGGCAAAATTTTCTAAGTGTCACTTCTGGAGGAAGGAAGTACGGTTCTTAGGGCACGTGGTTTCCAAAGAAGGGATAGCAGTGGATCCCGCAAAGGTAGTGGCCATCCAAGATTGGAAGGTCCCTAAAAATGCAACCGAAGTAAGAAGTTTCTTGGGGTTGGCTGGCTATTATAGGAAGTTTATCAAAGACTTCGCAAAAATATCAGCTCCATTAACACGGTTAACGAAGAAGAACCTGGTTTTTACGTGGGACAAAGATTGCGATGATGCGTTCCAACGTTTAAAGAGAGCCTTAACTTCAGCCCCAGTCTTAGTGCTGCCAGACGGGAATAAACCGTTTACCATCTATACTGATGCTTGTGGGACGGGACTTGGCGCGGTCCTCATGCAAGAGGGAAGAGTAATAGCCTATGGTGGAAGGCAGTTGAGGGTTCATGAAAAGAATTACCCCACGCATGACTTAGAGCTAGCTGCAATTGTTTTCGCGCTTAAGTCTTGGCGTCACTATCTTCTTGGTGAGAAATTCGAACTGTTCACTGACCACAAATCATTAAAATACTTATTCTCTCAGAAGGATTTGAATTTAAGGCAGCAACGGTGGATGGAATTCTTAGCCTCCTACGATTTTGAAATAGCATATACCCCGGGCAAGGGTAACGTGGTGGCAGATGCCTTAAGTAGGAAAAGGTTGTCCTTGAGTCCGTTGTTTGTTGAACGACAAAGCTTAGAATTCATCTCTATGTTTGACTTTAGACCCTCCGTTGACTTAGTACCCGGTCTGTTAGCATCCTTGGAGGTTAGACCTACACTTCTAGGACGGGTTGGTGAGGCACAGCGAGACGACCCACGGTTGGTTGAGATAGTAGAAAAGCTCAAAGGGGGGGAGTCGTCAAGCCATCTTCGTAGGTATACCCTAGACGATAAGGGTTGGTTACGAAGGGATAATAGACTTTGTGTACCGCAAGACGAAGACTTAAGGAAGGCCATTCTTGATGATGCTCATCGCTCAAAAATGACCATTCATCCCGGCGGGGATAAGATGTACAAAGATATGAAGCGGGTTTTCTTTTGGGCCGGTATGAAAAAGGATGTGGCCGAGTACGTCGCTAGATGCTTGGTGTGCCAACGAGTTAAAGCAGAACAAAAGAAACCCGGTGGGTTGCTTCACCCATTAGAAGTTCCACTATGGAAATGGGAAAGCATCTCAATGGATTTTGTGGATGGATTACCAAGATCAAGGAAGGCTAACACGGGGATTTGGGTTATAATAGATAGACTTACTAAAAGCGCCCATTTTATTCCCGTGTAAAGTAAGAGGACTGCTCCGTGGTTGGCTTCTGTATACATTAAGGAGATAGTTCGTTTGCACGGTATTCCTTCTAGTATAGTAAGCGACCGTGACCCCATCTTTACTAGCGAATTTTGGAAGAGTTTACAAGAGGTGGTAGGGACTCAGCTATGTTTGAGCACCGCATATCATCCTCAGACAGACGGCCAGACCAAGAGGGTGAATCGCATTCTAGAGGATCTTTTAAGGCTTTGTATCCTAGACTTTGGGGGTACATGGGAAGAGCACCTTCCGTTAGTAGAATTCGCATATAATAATAGCTTTCAGTCTAGTATTGGCATGGCACCTTTCGAAGCTCTTTATGGAAGGCCTTGCCGTTCGCCTACATGTTGGTGGGAATCTACCGATAAAATCCTACTTGGGCCCGATATGGTTAGAGAAACCTCGGAGAAGATTGAGTTGATTCGAAGGAGGATGAAAGCAGCACAAGATAGGCAAAAATCGTATGCTGATAAGAGGAGGACAGATCTTGAGTTTGACATTGGGGACATGGTTTTTATCAAAGTATCTCCGTTACAGAATGTTGTTCGCTTTGGGTCCGTGGGGAAATTAGCACCAAGGTTTGTAGGGCCGTTTCCTGTAAAAAAACAGGATTGGGAAGATGGCATATAGGGCGGAGTTGCCTGAGAAACTTAGTGGAGTACACGACGTATTCCATGTATCACATTTGAGGAAGTGTTTGCACAAGACCGCGGAGGTGGTAGAGCCGAGCTTGCTTAAAGAGGTGGAAATAGAGCGTGATGCAACAATTAGACGAGCTCCTACATGCATTCTTGGGTCGGAGATCAAAAAGTTGAGGAATCGAGAGGTCAGACTGGTTAAAGTGCAATGGGGAAATGATGAGAGCAACGCAACTTGGGAGACAGAAGAGAAGATGCGTTCGTTGTACCCTTTTCTTTTTGAGGGTATGTCTTTTAATTTCTCCTTTATCGCTTAGCTTATCTTATCTTATCTTTAGTATGTCCTCTCATTAGTATCTTTGACCTTTAGTTAGGATAATCCTATGGTTGAAACATGTGTTTGAGACATGTTATGTATGATGGATGCAAAATGGATGCAAGTGTTTGCTAGTGGTTGCTCGTGGATGCATATATACACACACTTTAGGCACTAGATCGGCTCAGTCACTACATATTGCATATTGCATATATATGGATGTATTTAGTAAAATGGATGAACGATGGTTGTATTATCATGTGGATGCTGCATTCAGATGATGGTTGTGCACGCATATAGAAGTATTATGTAGCATTAAGAATCTTTTGCATACATAATGGATGCATGGCACGATCATAGTTGCATTAAGGAGGTCAACTGAATCAGTGGACCGCCTGATTTTGCATTAGATACGGACATATACACACACTGTGCATTTAAACATGAAAGCATTAGAAGTCTGTAAGGACAATGGATGCCTGTGTATGATGGATGAGTAGATGGATGTTTGGATGGTAGGATATACATTCTTCCAGACTTGAAGATTTCGGGGACGAAATCCTAAAAGGAGGGGAGAATGTAACACCCCGAATTTTCTATTAACACTAAAGTTGCTAAAATATTAATAAGTGTGTAAGAGAGGGGATGTATCTAATATGAATATAATAATATTAACTAGTGTGAACCCGTGCTACGCACACGGGGTGTAGTTATACGTATTATGCAATAAAATTTTATGAGAACCACTCACAAATATAGTCATTTATTTAGAGTTCAGAATTTGTGCATATTGCAGAGATCTTTAAAAGCAGTATAAAGTAGAAGTCTTCGTTGTCATGATAAAAAAAAAGTAGAAAGTTTCGCAATAAGGGATCTTTTATATGTAAAGGTATGCACGTTAATAAGTGACCTAAAAACCACATGTCGTCATGTAAATATGTTGCTCATCATAATCAAAGGTATCGCAATCAAACAAAAAAAATCTAAGATACTTCGAATTATATTTTGAGATTGAATTTGCTTTAGCAAATTCTATACAACTATTAACTCAATTTAGCTCACTGATAAATAACTTGAATTTTTAAAAGTATCTGCAATATTGTTAAAAGCAATTTCCATGTAGTACACTAAATACGTTGGATCTATCAATAACAATTGAAACAAAAATGTTGTCAATTCAGAATTTTTTGTACTCTAAAGTAGATATAACACTACCTTCTTGTTATACTTTGCTCTTAAAAGTTTCATTTTCGTTGTCACTTTATGCATATGTTGAATTCTCACACGATTATATTCTAAAATGCTAAATTACTTAATTAATTCACAATGCTACTCATAGAATAACCTTAATCCTAATCATGCAAAATTTTCCATGATATTTCAAGCATAATTCTAATATACTTATTATTTAATTCGAAGATGATTATACCTAATAAAGAAAATGAGATCATGTATAAAACATAACTAATTATGTGTGTATGTGCCTCATTCTCAAAAGGGTGGGAAAGAGTACCTTCACCAAACTATATGTTATAATCCAAATTGTAGATCAATGTAAATTAAAATAAATAATGAGTACTGGCCCCACACAATTCTCTTTGTATAAAATTAAGAAAATAATATCAAACTAACTTGAAATGAAGATTAAAGAAGGTTGCTTTCATGAAGATAATCTAAAAGAAAAGAAATAAATGTTAAAGCAAAAGTTAAGTTCAATTTTTTATGTAAATCTTATTTTTAGACATAAAATCAATTGATGTTGAAATAATTCACAATAACTTATTTTGATTGTACATTGATTAGTGCATAGAAAAATGTAGTAGTCAACGTTGATGTAAACATAACGAAAAACATATAATGATGTAAATGTGACATCTTTCGTTTAATATCTGATTCAAAGTTGCATGAAGCGATGACCAGCAACTCCATACCTATTGATTTTTTTTATTTTTATTTTAAATATCCATCTTCATTATTGTAGTCAGAAACCTATAAAAAATAAAAGTATATACAAATTACTGACCAAATGCACACATGCATACATAACTATTTTTTTTTCAAAATTATGCATATATATGTACACATACATATATATATATATATATATATGTATATGTATATAGTATGTATATATATGTATGTATGTATGTATACATACACACACACATATATTGAGCAAATCAAGCACTACACAAACAGCAGTAGCAACCCAAATCAAAAGCAAATTAAAATACAGTAAACAGACAATACACGCATCACAACTAACTACAAACTATCTGCAAAATAACAAACCAAAATGAGACAAAGCACCAGATCCACGTTAATAATACCAGACCAAACCAAGACAACAATTTTCATCAGTAAAAAGCATACCCAACTCATCACACCAACAACAACGTCAAAGACCAAATGATGATACAATCAGCTGATCATACATACAATCAAACCTAATATTTGATCATTGTATATACGTGTTCTATGAAGTAAATTTATTGTAGTAAGTAATCTATATTAAGTCTTTAAAAAAAATTATACAGTAATATTTCCTCATTTGATTGTATATCAAATGGTGGTGAGCTCAAATCTCATTAGCATCAATAAACCATGTTGAAATAAAGATTTCGTGATAAAATGAATTATTAAAGTCCTTAGTAATGCGTCCTTCCCTTTGATAAAAAACATTTTCCTTGCAATGCTACAACAAAAATTTTATGAACAAAACTCGTTAAAATAAATAAATAAAATGCATAATAGAAGCCCATCAAATGCGGTTAGCTGTGTAGATAATGATAAAATTAACGTTGACCCTAGCATCCATCGAGTTGGTTCATCGACGTTATTATAGTCGTAAACAATGTTCATGAACATAAACTTCAAGCATAATTCAACGTGGCATTTGAACTAAAAAAATCAGGTTGGACCGCATACCCTTTAGTGTTGGTTCACCAATCATAGACAAAAGAAAATTGTGCAACTTAAACAATGTAGTTTGAAAGAAGTACTATATATTTAGCATGTTGAACAGATGTTTATGGATATAAAATTTAAGGCTAATCCAACACAGAATCGCAACATATTTTTTTTATTAAACATAAATAGTTTCTCTGTTCACTACATAAATGAACTTTATACAATACAAAAACATAGTGCATCTTCCTGGAAAAAAACGGATGCCAATATGCTTCTTAATCCATAGACCTACAGAAAATGAAGGAAAATCATATCTCATATGAAAACTTCACACACTAAAAACTGAGTTAAGAAATTAACATTGGAATTTGTATTGCATTTATTGCAAGAAATATTCATAACAGAGAAGCGAAAAAATGCATTTGCTTAATGCTAGATTGCATCAGACCCCAAGAAATCGTACAATCGCCATAATGTGATGTAGACGTTGGTGAACGAAACTCATTGCTGTAGTCATTTAAAAATAATCTGCACAAACTCTGTCATAACAAATGAAACTCAATATGCATAAAAGCAAATTTCTATGGGATGAACATGGCAAGTCAATAAAAATGTCCATAAATCAGTACAAACTGTGATATGATAACTACCAAATGAGATAAACACTAAAGTCAATATTACACTTGACTAAAAGGCTAAGTACTCCCAGAATAACCATCTTAAAGTGATTTCTCTACTCAAAAACAGCTCTCAACTTTTATGATTTTTTTGGGTATGTTCCAACACCTTTAAAACCAATGACAATACATACCATGAAAATCCATTGGCCTAAAGTTGATCATCAAAAAATAAACACCTATATAAATCAGCCAAGATGTTAAACTTTTTGTATTCCATGATACTTACAGCTGCAGAGAATTCTGGTCTTCATTGTGTAACACCCCACCTCCACTAGGATCACTCCTTAGAATGTACTAGCTTTGGAGGGGCGTTATTGTGAAGGTAAACTTGCACAGAGATATCACAAGACAGAATATATAAAAATAACTATAAGTAAAGCAGCGGTAGCAGATAAAAACCCATCATCATCATCTCAGAAAAACCAACATAGTCAAGTACATACTATCAAAATGTCATAATCCAAAATACAACATAAGTCTAGATACGTGATAACAAAATACATGGTAAAACATCAGTACTAATCCCCAGAAATAAAAGATAAGCCATAGCTAGCTCAGATCCATACATGAGCTATCCAACAAGCAAGTCAAAGATCCACTAAGCAGAAGTAGTCCCTCCCTGAGAACCTGTGGGGGGGGGGAAACGGAAGAAAAGAAGCGAAAGAAAAACAGGTCAGTCAAAAAGACTGGTAAGCCCTACTACGATCAATCTATAAACTAATAAAGTTAACAGTATGATGGAAACTGAGATGAACATACTGGCAATAGATAAAGGTGACATCACATAGGCGAGGTTAAACTTTGCACCACAGTGTACTAGCAAACCCACAAAACAGATTTTTGATCCCCTAGCCCAAACTTTGGCCCAATAACATGAAGTGACCTTAGTATAAGGCCCAGCCCAACGGTCTAGTCGATCGGCTCCCTATAAACCTAACACGTCAAGTGTTGGTGTCCATACGGCCCACATGGATGTGGTCAGACTGTGCTGGGTCCACCTTCGGGTGTATCAAGCCCTAAGGTGGCAACCCCAGACACCTAAGCAATAGTGCACAGTCTAAGCCTACTGGTACCCGTGCCTCGAGTTTGTCCAACATCGGACTACGTGCACGTCCGTAGCCCGCCGGACCCGCACCGCTGTACCACTCAGCCGTCGCTTTGGTCGCTTACATCAGTCCAGTAATCGTGCCCCGCCCTAGCCTAGCCTCTAGGGTTGTGAATGATACCAAACTGGGATTACTGCTGGAACAGACCACGTTGCTAGGGTTTCTAAGAGGGTTAAGTGTGGTTCTAACCCCTCACTAAACCTGGATTAAATTAGCTAAGTGTAACCACTTAACCCCATCTAATCCTCGCATCCCCATTATTGGTTAAGCATTAGTGGGTCATGACTTAACCCTAATCATGAGGCATTAATTACTTAATGCACCTAACCTCTCACATTAGACATCCGTGGTTACCTGGGAATATTTACACCACGTCTAGGTCTAACCTCGGGTCTTATGGTGCAACATGACCAACTACCCACATTAGACCCCACGTTGTGGTTACCTGGGAAGATTTACACCACAACTAGGTCTAACCTCGAGTTGGCCATATCATGTTATCTAATGTCATGTCCACTTTAGAACATATTTACAAGTTAACATATACTTGGGTAGACCTAACTTAATAGGTAAATTCCCAAGGGGTAGACCTAACTTAATAGGTAAATTCCCAATCTTTTAGTTTCATGTATTTTTAAGTTTACCCAAACCCTCCTAACGTCATTATCTCGCTTATACATTCGTCATAACGCATAAGGGTAAAAAGGTAACTTGGCAAAACATACATGATGAACTTCACACATCATAATAAGGATGCATACATGTTAAACTTGCAAATCATGCCATGATGAACTCGCATAAACATGCATAGCTTATTAAATATGCATAACATGGTAAAGTGAACTTGCATAGTCATGCATAACCTACTAAACTTGCATAACATGGTAAGGTGAACTTGCATAACCCATGAAGCTTGCATAACATGGTAAGGTAAACTTGCATAACCCATAAAACATGTATAGCATGGTATAATAAACTCGCATAAGCATGCATAACTTGTGAAACATGTAAAACATGGCATAGTAATCTCGCATATGCATGCATAGCTTGTGAAACATGTAAAACATGGTATAATGAGTTCGCATAAGCATGCATAACTTGTGAATCATATAAAACATGACATAGTGAGTTCGCAAAAGCATGCATAATCAACTAAACTCACATAAATCTCAACTTTCACCAAACATTAACTTTAAAGTTTGCAAAGTGAAGGTAAGAGGGCTTACAAATGTAAACAAGCCACAAATCCACCAAATAAGATGAAGAAGCCCTTTTAAAAACTCAAAACAAAGCCTCAAATAAGAAAACCCTTTTTTTTGCAAGATCCCAAAAACACAAACTTAGCAAATCAAACTTGCTACTTAATGAAGTATGCAAGTTATTAAGCATTCATACAACATAGAAAAGGTTGTATGATCATCATATCTTCATAGGATTAAACTTTGAGGAAGGTGGAGGCTAGGTTTTAGGTGGAGGCCATTTGAGGATTCAAATTGACATAGTTTAGTTGCTAGATTGATTAATGAGGCTTTAGGGTAGGATTAGGGGTATATTTATAGAGGATTAGAGTGTTTTTAGCCCTAGGATTAACCCTAGATTAGGTTTGGCCCGTCAGATCTCGGATTTCTCTAGAACCAAGCCACATGACCCAACCCAAATCAGAAATGGTGCACCAGGCTGAGCTGCCTGGGCACCCCCTGTCGACAGGGCTGTCGACTCCCTGGGTGCCCTGTCGACATGCCTGTCGACATGGGCCCCCTGGCGGGAATTTTCCCGCCTAACCCAGATTAGCCCTAATCCCTGTTTTTGATTTGAAAATTAAATCTGTCTTTAGCATAGAAGTTTCTGAAAACTTCAATGGGCCTTAACTGGGTCATACAGACTCCGATTTTCGAAAACTCGGACTCTATTTCGCGTATTTTTCCGAGACGATCGCAATGGCATAGCCCGTTTCCCCTGTTTCTGATTTTTGAATTAAATTCTGCCTCGATTTATGTTATAACAGTTTATTGAAAATACGGGTTGTTATATTCTCCCCTCCTTAAAGGATTTCGTCCCCGAAATCTTCAAGTTAGGAAGAACATATCCTACCATCCAACATCCATCTACTCAAAACATCATCCACGAGCAACCATTGTCCTTAAAGGATTCTAAATGCTGTATGAACATATGCAAAAGTGTGTGTATATGTACCTATCTAATGCAATGATCAATGCAAAATATGTTAGTGAAATGTATCCATATGTATGCAAACCCTTATCATAATGTATAATATCTATATGCGTGCTCAACCATACACCCATATGCAACATCCATGTGATTGCATACAAAGTTCGTCCAAGAATAAGCATAAACACTCATGCATATGCAATATGAGGAGTGTGTGAGCCGATCTAGTGCCTAATGTGTATCATGCATCCACGAGTAACCACTTGCAAACACTTGCAACCACTTGCAACCATCAAACATAACATGTCTCAAGCACATGTTTCATCCAAAAGGGTTTCTACCTAAGGTTCTCATGACAAGTTTAGCACGATAACTAGATAAATATGGATAGCAAAGAGAAAGATATACTAACAAAAGAGATTGAGAGTGTACCCTCAAAAAGAAATGGATAAAGCCCACGCATCTTCCCCTCAGTTTCCCAAGTTGCGTCTTCTTCGGCTTCACCCCATTGAACTTTCACCAATCTGACCTCACGATTCCTTAGCTTCTTGGTCTCTGTCCCCAAGATACGAATCGGAGCTTTCCTTAAAGTTGCTTCTTTCTCTACCTCCACGTCTTCAAGCATGCTAGGCTCAACCACCTCAGCGGACTCATGCAGGCACTTTCGGAGATGCGAGACATGAAAGACATTATGCACTCCGGACAACTTCTCGGGCAATTGCACTCTATAAGCCATCTTCCCAATTCTCTCAATGATGGGGAAGGGTCCAACAAATCTCGGTGCTAGCTTCCCCACAGCTCCAAATCGGACCACATTCCGCAAAGGAGAAACCTTCACGAAAACCTTGTCCCCAACCTCAAACTCCAATTCGGACCTTCGCCTGTCAGCATAGGATTTCTGCCGGTCTTGGGCCGCTTTCATCCGTCTTCTAATCAACTCAACCTTCTCGGATGTATCCCTAATCATGTCGGGTCCAAGTATAAGCTTATCCGTGGATTCCCACCAACATGTAGGTGACTTGCACGGCCTCCCATATAAAGCCTCAAACGGCGCCATCCCTATGCTCGCCTGATAACTGTTGTTATACGCAAACTCGACAAGAGGAAGATGGTCTTCCCAAGCACCACCAAAATCCAGGATGCAAAGCCTCAACAAGTCCTCAAGTACCCTATTCACTCTTTCTGTTTGGCCGTCTGTTTGTGGGTGATAGGCCGTACTCAGGTTCAATTTCGTGCCCATAGCCTCCTGCAAGCTGTTCCAGAACTGACTAGTAAAGATGGGGTCTCGGTCACTGACTATGCTGGAAGGGACTCCATGTAGTCGCACTATCTCACGAAGATATACTGATGCTAGTCCAGATGCTATCCTTTTGCTCTTTACTGGGATAAAGTGAGCACTCTTCGTGAGCCTATCCACAATGACCCATATGCTCGTATTCCCCTTCCTGGAACTTGGAAGCCCATCAATAAAGTCCATAGAAATGCTCTCCCACTTCCATAGCGGGACCTCTAGCGGATGTAATAGTCCACCAGGCTTCTTCGACTCAGCTTTTACTCTTTGACAAATAACACATCTCGAGACAAACTCCGCCACATCCTTTTTCATTCCAGGCCAGAAGAAAACGCGCTTCATGTCCTTATACATCTTATCACCCCCTGGATGTATGGTCATCTTGGAGCGATGTGCTTCCTCGAGAACTTTCCTCACCAAGTCTTCTACCATCGGGACACAAAGCCTTCCATCTCTCCTCAGCCAACCCTTATCGTCTATAGAATATCGAGCAAGGTGACTAGATGTCTCCCCTCGAACCAGCTTATCCAAGATCTCAATTATCTGAGGGTCTTCCTTTTGCGAAGCCCCAACTTGATCTAGGAGGGTAGGCCTGAGCTCTAAAGATGCCAAAGAACCGGTCACCGACTCCATTGCCAAAGAGAAATCAAAGGTCGCTAAGAACTCTAAATTCTTCATCTCAACAAATAGAGGACTTAGTGTCAACCTTTTCCTACTCAACGCATCCGCTACAACATTCCCCTTGCCAGGGGTATAGGATATCTCAAAATCATAGGAAGCCAAAAATTCCATCCATCTCTGCTGTCTTAAGTTCAGGTCTTTCTGCGAAAAGAGATACTTCAAGGACTTATGATCAGTATATAACTCAAATCTCTCTCCCAGAAGATAATGACGCCATGCTTTGAGCGCATATACAATCGCTGCCAGCTCTAGATCATGAGTGGGATAATTCCGCTCGTGCACCTTAAGTTGCCTCCCACCAAAACATATAACTCTGCCCTCTTGCATCAGAACGGCACCCAATCCTGTGCCACAAGCATCGGTGTACACGGTAAATATCTTACCACCATCGGGTAAGGCTAGAACTGGTGCGGAGGTAAGGGCTCTCTTGAGCTTCTGAAAAGCAAGCTCACAATCCATATCCCAAGCAAAGACTAAGTTCTTCTTCGTCAACTTAGTAAGAGGAGCGGATATCTTCGCGAAGTCCTTGATGAATTTCCGATAGAAACCCGCAAGACCCAGAAAGCTCCTCACCTCGGTTGCATTCTTTGGAGTCTTCCAATCCTGAACGGCAACCACCTTAGCGGGATCCACTGCCAAGCCTTGCTTGGATACGATATGCCCCAGAAATCTGACTTCCCTTCTCCAAAAGTGGCACTTGGAGAACTTGGCTTTTAACTGGTGTGCTCTGAGTGTACCCATCACCTTTACTAGGTGCCTCGCATGCTCTTCCTCATCCTTGGAGAAGACCAGAATATCATCAACAAAGACCACGACAAACTTATTCAAGAACTCCCGAAACACCCTACTCATCAAATCCACAAAATACGCGGGTGCATTCGTCAAACCGAACGGCATAACAAGCCATTCAAAGAATCCGTCTGGAGTTCTGAATGCAGTCTTATCTATACTGTCTTCAGCCACTCTGAGCTGATGAAAACCCGTAGCAAGATCAAGCTGAGAGAAAACAGAAGCACCAACCAGTTGATCAAAGAGGTCGTCGATCCTCGGTAACGGGTGTCTGTTCTTCTTAGTCAGCTTATTCAATTCTCTATAATCCACACAGAGTCGAAGAGAGCCATCTGCCTTAGTTGCAAACACCACAGGCGCTCCCCATTCGGATATACTCCTTCTGATGAAGCCCTTCTCAAGCAGTTCTTTCACTTGCTTGCTCAGCTCTCGTCTCTCACGAGGAGCCATATGCCGAACGGGCAAAGAAACAGGTTTAGCGTTATCTACCAGATAGATGCGAAAGTCAATCTCTCGTTTAGGGGGCAACCCCTTAACTTCTTCAAACACATCTGGATAATCCCGGACCACCCTTACAGACTGAAGGGCCTCCTCTGATGAGTCGAGAGATTCTAGATAGCATAACATGACGGGATTCTTCGGATTGCATGAAATCTCTAAGGTGTTGCCCAGGCGAGTCACAAGCCTTGCAACCCTATGCTCACAATCCAGAATGGCTCCATATCTAGACAGCCAATCCATGCCCAAGATCAATCCATATCCCCTGAAACCTAGAACATACGCACTACACAAGAACTCAACGCTGAGTATAGAGATCCTTAGATCCTCACATATCATAGATAGATGAGCAAAACCCCCAATGGGATTCGAAACACAAACGGGATCATCCACTAAGCTAGTACTGAGGTGCAAGCTATCCACTAGATCAGATGAAATAAAGCTATGTGATGCACCGGAATCAAACAAGGTACGTACTGGAAGATCAGAGATATAAACAAGGTTCTCAACAGAAACACTACCTCGCTCGGGAACTGAAGCGGCATTGAGAGCATGAACTTGCCCTCCTGAAGATCCAGCCTGTCATTTCTTCTTTGGGCATTCTTTGCTGAAGTGCCCAGTCTCTCCACAAGAAAAGCATCCACCACTAAGCTTCCTTTTCTTCTTCCTGCAATCCTTAGCAAAGTGCCCAGCTATGCCACAGTAATTGCACTTCCCCTTGCCTTTGTTGTTGCCCTTCTTGTTCTTATTCTGATTTCCTTGACTGCTTTGACCTTGGTTGCCTTTGCCTTGCGAATCAGCCTTCTTTGCTTGAGTATCGCCTGACTTGACTTCCTTCTTTCCCTCTCCCTGAAGCAGAGCCATGTTAACCAAACTCTCAAAAGTGGCTCCATGCGGAATATGTGACATCGCCAAGCCCTGCAGCGGCTCATTCAATCCTCTGGCAAATCGAAGAGCCTTCTTCTCCGGGGTGTTTACTATATCCAAACCAAAGCGGGTCAGCTGATTAAACTTGTTCACATACTCCTTGATCGACATATCACCTTGTTTTAATGAAATGAACTTCTCCATTTGTAAATTCGCCTCGGCTGAAGATAGAAACTTGGTCACAAATCTAGCCCTCAAATCGGCCCAAGTCTCGACGGGCCTCGTCCCATTGGTGACCTCCCACCAATAGGCCGCCTCATCCTTCAAAAGCCATACGGTCAATAAGATTTTCCTCTCGTCATCTATTCCAAAGATAGCAAACAAGTCCTCCGTATCCTTTAGCCAATTCCTAGCTTCCACGAAAGATTCCGTGCCTAGGAAATTCTTGCCTCCCATTGCCTTGAAGTCTTTACAAACTTTTGTAAACTCAATCTGAGGATGCTGAGGGGGAGGAGGAGGAAGAGGAGCCTCAGCAACGGGAGGGGGAGGAACATTAGCAACGGGAGGGGGAATATTAGCTGCTGGGGGAGGGGGAGCAGGAACCACCGGAGGAGGGATATTAGGGATAGGATTCTCAACTACGGGAGGAGGAGTGGGAGTAGGGTTGGCGGGACCGGCTGCCACCCTAGCTTCTTGGAGTCTCCTATACCCGAGTGGTACGTTTACTCCATCTGGGATGTCAAGATTCTCAGCCATACTGAAACAAAAGATAAGATAAGATCAGGTCAAGGGAACGAATGATAATGCTGATGGCTTTTGGGGATTAGCCTTAAAATAATCTAGACTTTATTTTGGAAAATACTTAGTAGGTTTTTGAAAATAGTTTTTCAAAGGGTTTTTTTTTTTTTTCAAAAGTTTTGTTCAATCTTGTTAAACTCGTGCTCTGATACCAAATGTAACACCCCACCTCCACTAGGATCACTCCTTAGAATGTACTAGCTTTGGAGGGGCGTTATTGTGAAGGTAAACTTGCACAGAGATATCACAAGACAGAATATATAAAAATAACTATAAGTAAAGCAGCGGTAGCAGATAAAAACCCATCATCATCATCTCAGAAAAACCAACATAGTCAAGTACATACTATCAAAATGTCATAATCCAAAATACAACATAAGTCTAGATACGTGATAACAAAATACATGGTAAAACATCAGTACTAATCCCCAGAAATAAAAGATAAGCCATAGCTAGCTCAGATCCATACATGAGCTATCCAACAAGCAAGTCAAAGATCCACTAAGCAGAAGTAGTCCCTCCCTGAGAACCTGTGGGGGGGGGGGGGAAACGGAAGAAAAGAAGCGAAAGAAAAACAGGTCAGTCAAAAAGACTGGTAAGCCCTACTACGATCAATCTATAAACTAATAAAGTTAACAGTATGATGGAAACTGAGATGAACATACTGGCAATAGATAAAGGTGACATCACATAGGCGAGGTTAAACTTTGCACCACAGTGTACTAGCAAACCCACAAAACAGATTTTTGATCCCCTAGCCCAAACTTTGGCCCAATAACATGAAGTGACCTTAGTATAAGGCCCAGCCCAACGGTCTAGTCGATCGGCTCCCTATAAACCTAACACGTCAAGTGTTGGTGTCCATACGACCCACATGGATGTGGTCAGACTGTGCTGGGTCCACCTTCGGGTGTATCAAGCCCTAAGGTGGCAACCCCAGACACCTAAGCAATAGTGCACAGTCTAAGCCTACTGGTACCCGTGCCTCGAGTTTGTCCAACATCGGACTACGTGCACGTCCGTAGCCCGCCGGACCCGCACCGCTGTACCACTCAGCCGTCGCTTTGGTCGCTTACATCAGTCCAGTAATCGTGCCCCGCCCTAGCCTAGCCTCTAGGGTTGTGAATGATACCAAACTGGGATTACTGCTGGAACAGACCACGTTGCTAGGGTTTCTAAGAGGGTTAAGTGTGGTTCTAACCCCTCACTAAACCTGGATTAAATTAGCTAAGTGTAACCACTTAACCCCATCTAATCCTCGCATCCCCATTATTGGTTAAGCATTAGTGGGCCATGACTTAACCCTAATCATGAGGCATTAATTACTTAATGCACCCAACCTCTCACATTAGACATCCGTGGTTACCTGGGAAGATTTACACCACGTCTAGGTCTAACCTCGGGTCTTATGGTGCAACATGACCAACTACCCACATTAGACCCCACGTTGTGGTTACCTGGGAAGATTTACACCACAACTAGGTCTAACCTCGAGTTGGCCATATCATGTTATCTAATGTCATGTCCACTTTAGAACATATTTACAAGTTAACATATACTTGGGTAGACCTAACTTAATAGGTAAATTCCCAAGGGGTAGACCTAACTTAATAGGTAAATTCCCAATCTTTTAGTTTCATGTATTTTTAAGTTTACCCAAACCCTCCCAACGTCATTATCTCGCTTATACATTCGTCATAACGCATAAGGGTAAAAAGGTAACTTGGCAAAACATACATGATGAACTTCACACATCATAATAAGGATGCATACATGTTAAACTTGCAAATCATGCCATGGTGAACTCGCATAAACATGCATAGCTTATTAAATATGCATAACATGGTAAAGTGAACTTGCATAGTCATGCATAACCTACTAAACTTGCATAACATGGTAAGGTGAACTTGCATAACCCATGAAACTTGCATAACATGGTAAGGTAAACTTGCATAACCCATAAAACATGTATAGCATGGTATAATAAACTCGCATAAGCATGCATAACTTGTGAAACATGTAAAACATGGCATAGTAATCTCGCATATGCATGCATAGCTTGTGAAACATGTAAAACATGGTATAATGAGTTCGCATAAGCATGCATAACTTGTGAATCATATAAAACATGACATAGTGAGTTCGCAAAAGCATGCATAATCAACTAAACTCACATAAATCTCAACTTTCACCAAACATTAACTTTAAAGTTTGCAAAGTGAAGGTAAGAGGGCTTACAAATGTAAACAAGCCACAAATCCACCAAATAAGATGAAGAAGCCCTTTTAAAAACTCAAAACAAAGCCTCAAATAAGAAAACCCTTTTTTTTGCAAGATCCCAAAAACACAAACTTAGCAAATCAAACTTGCTACTTAATGAAGTATGCAAGTTATTAAGCATTCATACAACATAGAAAAGGTTGTATGATCATCATATCTTCATAGGATTAAACTTTGAGGAAGGTGGAGGCTAGGTTTTAGGTGGAGGCCATTTGAGGATTCAAATTGACATAGTTTAGTTGCTAGATTGATTAATGAGGCTTTAGGGTAGGATTAGGGGTATATTTATAGAGGATTAGAGTGTTTTTAGCCCTAGGATTAACCCTAGATTAGGTTTGGCCCGTCAGATCTCGGATTTCTCTAGAACCAAGCCACATGACCCAACCCAAATCAGAAATGGTGCACCAGGCTGAGCTGCCTGGGCACCCCCTGTCGACAGGGCTGTCGACAGGGCTGTCGACTCCCTGGGTGCCC
Source organism: Allium sativum (assembly GCA_030737875.1). NCBI lineage: Eukaryota > Viridiplantae > Streptophyta > Magnoliopsida > Asparagales > Amaryllidaceae > Allium > Allium sativum. The sequence goes on from CM060913.1 coordinate 46,424,395, forward strand.
TGTCGACATGCCTGTCGACATGGGCCCCCTGGCGGGAATTTTCCCGCCTAACCCAGATTAGCCCTAATCCCTGTTTTTGATTTGAAAATTAAATCTGTCTTTAGCATAGAAGTTTCTGAAAACTTCAATGGGCCTTAACTGGGTCATACGGACTCTGATTTTCGAAAACTCGGACTTTATTTCGCGTATTTTTCCGAGACGATCGCAATGGCATAGCCCGTTTCCCCTGTTTCTGATTTTTGAATTAAATTCTGCCTCGATTTATGTTATAACAGTTTATTGAAAATACGGGTTGTTATACATTGAAAGTTGTTCCTAAGGTCATAAACAATATCCAAGTTGGCAGCAAAAATTCCAAAACTAAAGGCATACCCACCTCCTGCTTGATTCAATATATGAGTTTCAAAACAAACCATAAAATGAACCAAATAATGGTAACATGGACTATATGAAGCAATTATAGTTAGAGTTATATATATATATATATATATATTATATAAACAAAATACGTATAAACACTAAATCAACCAAGCATATGTTTAATATTACCTTTGACGACGCATCTAGACCTTGGGGAAAAAAATAAGTCATCATGTAATAGTTTCTGTTTACTCAAAGATAGTATAGCTAAAAACCTAACTTCCAACCCTTTCATAACATTAACAAAAAGAAAACAGTAAATATTTGAATACTGAATTGATGTGAAGAAACAGTTCATCCTCGTTTTGTCTTCATTGAAGTTAAAAAAAATGAAACAATGATATTTTGAATGTGAAGAAACAATTCATCCACATTTTGTCTTCATTGATGTGAAAAAATGATAGTTTGAATGTAGTCTCATGGGGAAAAGATACTTACGTTTTTCTGAAAGAAGCACTACAGCCTATTTTAATTCTAAATTGAACACCAAAAAGAAAATTTGGATTCTTAGGGGATTAAAATAAGACATTTCTTTAATAAAAATGAAGAATACCAAATAAAGAAATCAATTAAAGGTTGACGCTGCTGGTTGTTTACCAAGTTTTGCAGCAGTTTTGGAAGAAAAATTTGATATCTTTCTCAATTATTTTATCAATCAAATATCTCTACCCAACCTGAAAAAAGATCAGATATTGGTTAGAGAGCAAATTGCATGTCTGATTTGGAAAGCACATTTATTGTTAGATCAAAGTAATAACACATAATAATTTATAGTGCAATAAATATGAGAATAACATAAAGGAGCCCATATCTTTAACCTTTGTTTAAATTTGAGTAAAATTTAGACTAATATTTTCGAGAAGTGTTCTTTCTCTATAACACATATGCATGTGCGCAATCACACACCTATATATAAATAAATACATACACAAACATGCATGCATATACTCACATTACATAGATATGTATATGCATGTATAGTCACACGTGCGCACACACATGTTTGTGTATCTGTGTCTATATGTGTGACTCTTAGATCATTCAAACCAAAAAAAATTGAATTTCTCCATTCATCCAACATTTTTTTTATGAAAAAAGAAATAAGCCGGACTATTGGGATAAAACACATAATTTGCCATGATAAATTTTGACCATTATATCTTATTGCTTTTACAACTAAATTGAAATAAAAGACAGATCCAATAGTTAATATATATTATGACAAAATATATCTTTTATTCTATATCTGGATAAAATTAACCAAAAGTACCTACCATTAGCAAAATACTATCACAACTTTTATCTATTACCAATTAAGGTCGAAAACCTTCCCTATGTTGAAAGTATTGCATTCTCAAATTCAAACTGATTGAAATATTTCTTAAATATGGAAAATAATCTTTTAGTTAAGATATATTTTTAATAGAAATAGGCATCAAAAAGGCGCATTTTAATTTCTAAAAAAATTCAATGCTACCAACATTTACAGCCTGTTAAAAGAGAACAAAAATAGATTATTAAAAATTAGAAGCAACTATGTAATAAACCAAGGTATGTAATCCATTATAGTTTCCCAGTATAAGCAAGTAAATACTCATAACGTCACAATCAACTCTTACTAAAAAAAAATATAGTTCGCAGATTTTTCATTTGTTTATAATTTCAGTAATAAATTTAGTAATAGATTGGTGATTGCGACTTCCATGTTTCTTCCCATTAGTTCCTTTTTATATAAACATACATATACACATAATTTCAATGGTATAGATTATTCAAATTCAGCAAGCATATTAATTTTCATGCATATCTTAATTCATTCATCGTAAAAAGAAATAAATGGGATAAGGATCAAAAAAAAATTATATTGATTAAAATATGAGTTGCAATTACCAAATAGTATAGTTAAAGCTAAAAATATTCTAAGCAATCAATGTCAGGTGTATATATCCCACTAAGTGATTTATGTGGCCATAAAAATGCATGTGTTTGGGTCACCTGTTATTGACATCAAATAATTTCTACAGCAAATCTTTTATAGATGGGAATTCAATGTTATTATAAGAAACTATTATAAAAAGGTTAATTTGTAAATATTAGAAAATAACCCTATCGTCGATCAAAAGCTGCTTATCATTGCCAAAAGCGCAACATAACCACATACCATACATAGGTATCTTATATATTGACTCTTTGAGGATATCATTTATCCTCTCTTTGCTTGGCTGTTTTTTTATTTTATTAAATAAGCAGGCACTTGTTAAGTTAGTTTCCTTGGTTAGTCAACCACTGTAATTATTATTTTGTAAATAATGTTGATATAGTTGTTATTTTGCTCACCAAACATTGTTTTTCTAACTTTATTATTACAACACTCATTTATACATTGTTAGAGACTTAGAGTGCATATAATTGGTTGATAACATCGACCTTTCAGTGAACATGACATAGAAAGAGGTTACCTTAATTGCTTATAATCAATATGAAAAGTTGCAAGTTATGGGGAAAAAACATTGTTTTGATCCTGAATAAATACGGAAAGCAAATTAGATAAATGGTAAATCATAAACAAAGGAAAAAACATATACTTCACAGAACAATTTTTATGGAAAAAGAAATGAGCTGGACTATTGGAATACAAAACAAAACGCATAAATTTCGCATGATATATTTTGACAACTATATCTTATCGCGTTTACATTTAAAAGTGAAATAAATTATTTCAAGTTTTATCTTATATTATGTATGTTGATGAAATTCACCAAAGTATATACTAATAGCGAAATAATGTCACGACTTTTATCTATTACCAATTAAGTCTGAAAATCAGTCCTATGTTGGAAGTATTGTATTCTCAAACTCAAATTGAGCGAAGACATATATTTCCATATTATACATTGTGATACTTGGGTATTAAATGTCCAAATGAACTTAACCACCAAATGCGGCCAATCAAATGTGAAAAAATAATAAACTCTCACTGTTTCAATATTATTTTTTTGGTCTATTAAGTATTATCATATATGCTATAATATAATTCAATTTTACATATAATCTTTTCTATTTGACGAAAATACTCAATGTAAATTATGTGCAACTATGTATAGTCTTGAATGGTTACTTATTTCAATGGTCTTGAAATTCAAATTTATGTCCCTAACAAAGTACAACATTGATCAAGATATGCCAGCCCCTTTTTTACTTAGTTAAAGTCATGAAATAATATAAATTTAATTTAGGGGATCACAAGACTAAGAAAACTATCACATCTACAGCATTTCTGATTCCAACCCATTTATGCTTGTTTGTGAAACCCAAGGACTTATGGTAAAAGAATCACAAAGCAAGGACACAAAGTCAAGAATAAGGCCAAAGAATGGACACCAAGTTCAGGAGTATGGTGCAACAGGAAAGGATTGAAAATAAAAACTGCATTCCACACCATCAAATACTGTGTCAACTTTGTGCATATTTTCCCTCAGCAACACAAATAATAGTATTAAAATCGAAAAGTATCAAATACCTTTGACATTCATGTTGTTGTCCTGCTTGCAAAGGACCACGTCGAGTGAATGTTGCATGTTAAGCTAAAATCGAATTCCCCCACGTGCTGTTCACTTTCATCAAAAATTGATATATGTCATTACCACATAAAATACAACATGCTAAATTTGAAAGTAAACTTACCCATTATAATTAAATGTGAGCACTCTTACAACAACATATGAACTAAATATTTTTTACCCTCGACAGATGAACAAATTTTATGTGAATGGTGACATAATATGGTGTAAATTAAATATATAGCTAAGGTATTTCACCGTAGGTTAGCAATTAACATTTATATTTAGAAATACGAAATGTTGAAGCATACTCAAGAATTTCATCCCCAAAAACCATCACTTCATTAAAAAAACCAGCCACAAAAATAGGTAAATATAAACTGAAATTTTAGGGCGGCAACTATTAATTTACAAACTCAAAGCAAACAGCATCATACCAATGGCATAAATAATCTAGAATCAAGGTACTTTACCTTGAAGGTCCTTATGTTACTAATTTACTATTGATCTTGGATTTAGAAAAGAATGAACCATAGTTAGAGTAGTAACATATGATAGATAAAGGATGAACCAAACTATTTTTTTTTTTTTTTTGTAATAGTAGAAACTTGAATCGACATACGAAACACATACAAATGAAGAAATAGTTGATCCAAAACAAAAGAAACTTACTTCAATCATAAGGAACCTTGCAATTGTGCAACTGCTTCTATAATCCAACATCTAATATTAGGTACAGTGAAATACGGGTGCAGACCACGATGTTTTCCAACTATGAAGATGTAGTAGTAGGTGGGGACGTGTATCTGACAAACAAACAAATCCATTTTTCATTTAAAAGTAAGGTCGAATCGACATGACGATAACAAAATAGAACTTAAAAAGACAATAACAATCCAAAAGTAAGGATCTTAGCGAATGTTGGTAGAAGCTTGCTATTTCACGTCGATGTGATGAGGAAGGCCGGGAGCGATGTCGCAGTTGGCATGGCTACTAACCGATTCGTCGAAGCCAGCAAAATTCAACCAACGACAATCAGATTTCGACGATTGCAATCGTCTATTGCTCTATCGCCTATCCCAGTGGATCAAGTTGTCAGCGGATTCATCATATGAGTGGGATGGGGTTATTTCGTCAGGGTGCAGTGGCAGATGTATAATGAAATTGAAATTAGGTTCAGGTCGGGAGGCATAAGAAATTCTGTTAGGTCTTTTTAGCTAAGAGGGAAATGAAAAAATAAGCAAAAAGGAGGAAAGGGAGTTCATCCGACTGACAGTATTCAGAAAGAGAAAGAGGTTGTGAGGAGGCATGGGATGGTTAGAGAAGGAGCGTATAAACAAAGATGAGGGTTTCGAAGAAGCGATATGGGAAAATTTGATGCAACGCCGATTGAGCTTACAATGCACGTGTCACACTAAGAGCATTGCTCCTAAAATTTGAGAAGTGCTGAGAGCTATCGAAATGTAACTCAGCTTTAATAGTATAGTATAGATAAGTGTGTAAGAGAGGGGATGTATCTAATATGTATATAAAAACAATAATAAGTGTGTAAAAGGGGGGGATGTATCTAATGTGTACATTGTAGAATATATATATATATATATATATATATATATATATATATATTGCTGAGTGTTTGCTGAGTCACTTCTGACTCATTGCTGAGTCAACAAGATAAACCCCATCATGTCTGAACGGCTGCGGTTATTTCTAGGTTAAATCTAATGGCCTAAATGCATTCTAAAATCTATAAATAAGTGGGTAGACCCTAAACCTAAATCACTTGTAAAATTAGAGAAGCTACCGTCATGCTGCTGCCATGGAGTTCAGCGTAGCCGTCACAAACTAAGAAGAGGAAGCCTAATCATCTACAACTAAATCTACACAAATCAAATCAAAAGATCTCTCTTTCTCTAATTCTTTTCTTTTGTTGGTGAGTATGATGATTCTCACAAGACTATTACAAACTAATTTGACTCAGTTATGAATGGATCACAAGAAAGTGATGTGATTTGTAATTGTAAATTCTATATATTGTGGATCTCTTATTATGTTATTATGTTGTCGTATGATGTAAATTATATATGCTATGTCATGTTATGTTGTAAATTCTCTTATGTTATGTCGTGCTATGTTGAGAATCATGTCAAGCTATGTTATACTATCATACTATGCCATGTTATAAATCATGCTATATTATGTTGTAAAATCATGATGTTGTTGGAACATGCTTAAAGTTATGTTTTTTTTAATGGATCTTGTTTATGGGAATTTGCCTATTAGGTTAGGTGTACCCATAAACTTGAAACTATAATTAAATAAAACTTGATTATGGGAATTTGCCTATTGAGTTAGGTGTACCCATATAAAACCATGTTGTTAAAAAATTAGATGATGTTGATTCACACATGTTCATATGTAAGTTTATGAAAATTGATTGAGATTATATTAGGTGAATTTTGAACAAGTTGACACCTTTAGGTCCATGACAAGTATAATCTATGCAAGTTGGACATATGCAAGTTTCACCCCTTATTATGATTCATTTGGTCACATATACATGTTGTTATTATGATAATCTCTTTTATGCTATGAGTTAGGCTATTCGAGTCTAACATATATTTTGCGAATAAACGTTCAAACGTGGGGGTAGGGGTAATATTAGGAATTAATAAATTGGGTGCAATTTTGTAAGATTTTGCATACCATGAATGGATGTCCATGATTGAGTCAATTATGGACATTGTTAAAAATTGGAAGTAATTAATAATTCAAGTAGGGAATTATTAAAATTAGGGGAAAGTGGATTACTATTAATAATCAATGCTTAGGACACGAGGTTGGACCCGTTTGTGATGTAAACCTGCCCGGACCCGCCCGGCAAATCCAGTAGTCACAAATGTCGGCCCAATGTGAGAGGTCCTAGGCCCAAACTAAAGCATAACAGTTGTAAAGACACGAGGTTAGACTCTTTTATGGTGTAAGACTGCCCGGACCCGCCCGGCAAATCCAGCTGCCATAAATGCCAGTCTAATGTGAGAGGTCTTTATGAGGTTATGGCCTTAATGAACTAAGAAATACTTAACCAGATAATCATGTATGGTGGGACATGGGGGTTAAGTAGGTGCCTTGGATGGCATGAGGAATCTGGTGGTTGCCTTTAGAGGCATTTGAAATACGATTAGATTTAACCAAACACACATGTAAATGAACATGACTAAGTGGGTTAAGTGGGATGGACTAATGGGGACAAGCTTAGGTGGAATGCTTGTGGTAAATAGTGGGGGCCCATTTCAACCAGTATCCCAAAACGTATCTTTGTGGGCTCGACCCAAGTCGAGGACGGGACACGCATACTGGGTTTGACTATAAGAGGCCAAAACAGGGAGCGGTGGCAACGCAAGTCCAACGGGTTTCATATGCGTGTGTGGACCCGGGCTGGTAGGTAAGACGTTGTTGCATCGTGTAGGTATAAGCCGTGCATGTCCGTTGTATCAGGTTGCCACTTTAGGGGAGTGATACACCCCACTGTGGGGCCAGCACGGGTATCTACGAGTTAGGGAGCCGATCGAATAATGGGAAGTAGGGTACACCTAGTGGAGATAGGGGCAGGCGGCACCTATGTAGTTAGCTAGGGGTACGTAAAGCCATTGGGAAAGTTTCTAAGTGAAGCTAAGTGGGATGAATCTTTAGGGTGACTGGTGTGGTGCAGTATAGTGTTTATCCTTTAGTATTTAGGAGCGCCTATAACGTTGCCTTTAGCGATTGTCTATGTCCTTAATCTGCTCTTCATAGACATTTTCTTGTTTTCCAGCTTATGCCTTAGTCCAGTTATTTTGGTAATAGTATTGTAGAATTATCATATTCACCAGACTTTATGTCTGACCCCCTCTTTTCCATCCTTTTTCTCCCTTCAGGTCCGTAGGTTGGGCCAAGTTCTAGTGGAGTCTAGTTGGATCGCTTATCTTCTGGAAAGCTTGGACTGCTGAAGTAAAGTCCAGCTTGTTATCTTTCTTTTTAATGGCTATTCATGTAATGGGATTATGTACTTGTTTTATCAAGATAGATATTGTACTTGACATTGAATATGGTGTTATGATGTAATCAAACATGTTTTGACTTCTTGTAACAACCCGTAAAATGCGAGCCAGTTTGAAATTTTTATTTCGGCAATTTTAGCGAATTTTGATTATTTAAAATGAATTATTTTAAATAATATCGTCGAAAAATTTATTTTGAATAGAATTCGAACGTATATATTATATACGTCGTCGTTAGAATATATAATAATTATATATAATTATAAAAGGAATTGAAAATGACGCGGTAGTTCGAAAATTCGATTTCTAATTTCAAATGAATATACAGAATTCGTTATAAGTCAGAATTGAACGAAACAAGAAATATTTGAATCTGATGAAGAATATCTTTCTAACAAAGTTAACAAACTGAGATTTCACTTTAGAAATGATAAGATATGTCCAGTTGAAAATTCTGAATAGTCGCTATGGAATTCAGGCCCTTAAAAATGGACATTTTGCAAATGACCTCGGATTTCGACGAAACCACTTTTGTTAGATCCGCAGTGTCAAGTTATTGCTAGATTTCAAATTTCGTAATTTTCTGAATCAATATGTGAGCGTGGCAAAGGAAAACGCGTTTGACCAGTTTCAGTTGATTTTAATCGACTGGAAATTGGCCATTTTTCAAACGGTCTCAGAATTCGACGAAACTAGTTTTGTTAGGACCGTATCGTCAATACGAAGCTAGAAAATATTTTTCGGGAATTTTTCTAGTTAGTATGTGACCCCGGTAATTTGAAATGTACGTTTAAAATTCAATATAGTGATTTAAATGTAAATTTAACGGAAACTGATTCAAACGATCAAAACAGCTTGCGATACATATCCCATTGTGTTCGGAATGGGGGTAAAACGCTAGGGACGACAGGCGGTGGGCCTCGTTTAGAGGTCGTATGTGAAAGTCAACTTTTTAATAATTAAAAAGAAAAAAATAATAATAAATAAATATAATTCTCCTCCCTTTATCTTCATTGCCCCCCCCCCCCCCGTTCGTTATAATTCCAGACGAAAAGAAAAAAAAAAAAAACACAAAACCCTAAACCTAATCGATCGCCGAACCACCACCGCTCCGCCCAGTTCGACGCTCGACCAACCTCCCACCGCTCCGCCTAGTTCGACGCTCGAAGCATCGCCTCCCAGTTCGACGCCCGAAGCCATCGCCACCCAGTTCAACCCCCGAAGACATCGCGACACCTTCGAGCGCCTCCACCCACGAACCACCGCCGACTCCTCCTCCCATTCGAAATCGGTGAGCGTTTAATTTTATTTTATTTTATTTTTATTTTATATGAACTGAATTTTTATAAACAGGTTTTAAAACTAATTTTTAAAAGAGATAAAAACTGATTTGTATGTTTTAAAAAAAGAAACTGTTTTTTTTTTATTATTTGGGGATTTTAAAACTGATTTTAACATAATTTAAAAACTGATTTTATTTTGAGTTATAAAAGATGTGATTTTTGAGATATAAAAGATTTGACTTTTTTTAAAAAGGATTTTTATCTAAGAAAAAGTTCATATTTTTGTTTAGAAAAGATCATAGTTTTGATTTAGGAAAAAAATTAGATTTTTGATTTACAAAAGATTAGATTGTTATTTCTATAAAGACGAGTTTTTTTTATTCAATAAAAATATGATTTTTATATGTAGAACTTCGAAAGAAAAATATGATTTTTTATGTAAAGGAAAATGGGATTTTTCTTATGTATAAAAGTATAATCTTTAGGCGTTATAAAATAAAGATTAGATTTTTAAAATGCAAAAGATTAGATTTTTAAAATGCAAAAGATTAGATTTTTAAAAAAAGTAAAAGTTTGATTTTTATATATTGAATAGTATAATAAAAATTCGATTTTTATATAGTGAATAACGTAGTAAAAATTCGATTTTTATATATATAGTGGCTACGGGCAACGAAGCTGACGAAGATGCGAAAACAATGAAGATTTCTATCAAAGGAGAGTCAAGATGATTGGATAGCTATATGTGAGAATTTCTCACTCTTCAATTTTATTTCTAGTTATATATATATACTAGGATGCAGACGGTGTTTAGTAGCACCCGACACAATCGTCCACAGACCATGGACTTGTTTGTTTGGCTGTTTGGTGATTGATTGCGATATTGGTTTGAATGTGATTTGTGGTGTGAAAAATCGAATCGATAAATTGGTTAGGATTAGACGTGCGCCGTTATAAGGCGAAGGAGTAAGGCTAGGTTAGACCCTTACTCCAAATTTTGTGGTTTGCATAACGAAAGTGAATTTGATTGATGTGTGAATGGCGTGGGCCTTCACTAGACCGGGGATAAGGCTGGGCCTTGTCCCGTTTCTAGTATCGTGCCGTTATGCCGCCGAAATTTTCTAAAATATCTTAGAAAAATAAAAATATCATTTTATTTAAAGAATGAACTGAATAGATATTCATATGTTAAAATAAAATGTTTTATCGTTAAAAATATAATTTTTAACGTGAAGTGAATAAAATAAAATATTCATTTACAAACCGGACGGTTTGTTTATGTACACTGATTTGACTGACATTGATTGGGACGATAAATTTCACACATCGCCCAACTGCACGAATAAAATCTATGTTTGATTGTTTGAAACCCTACACGGGTGTTGGGATGAAATTTAAAGTTCACTCATCCTAACTGATTAAATATGTCGATCGATTGATTGACAGGCTGTTATGAGCGTTAGATATCTATATTTGATGCTTATACAGTGTAGTGCACTTTGGTTGATGGTTGATTATTTTCAATGCTATTATATACATGTGTTGTATGAAAATCCATATAATTAACGTTATATGGTGATTGATTGGGCCTCATTCCAATTTGAAAAATAAAGAATATATAAAATAAAGGTTCATGTGTTGACTATACTCATCCGTTGGGATTAGTCATGTGTTGAACGAATTATTTTTATAATAAAATTTACATCTTTATCAATATAAAATAAAGGTTCATGTGTTGACTATACTCATCCGTTGGGATTAGTCATGTGTTGAACGAATTATTTTTATAATAAAATTTACATCTTTATCAATATAAAATAAAGGTTCATGTGTTGACTATACTCATCCGTTGGGATTAGTCATGTGTTGAACGAAATATTTTAACAAAAATAGTCACACATGGACGGTACTCATTCGTTGAGATTAGTCGTGTGTTGACAAAAAGAAATATTTGAAATAGAATATATAAAGCCGTGTTGATTAGTGATGCGCCATTTTGACACGAACGATATTTATATCGATTACATTCGTAATTGAATATAAAACGATTTCGAAATGAATTGAATATATAACGATTTCGATTTGAATTGAACATAAAACGATTTCGAAATGAATTGAATATATAACGATTTCGATTTGAATTGAATATGAAACGATTTCGATTTGAATGGAATAGAAAACCAATTTGATTTCAAATTGAGTATATAATGAACTTGATTCAAATAGAAAACGAAACGAATTTGATTTGAATAGAAAATGAATTTGAATCGAATATAAAACCAATTTGAATTAAATTGAATTGAAAACGAATTCAAATTGAATTGAAAGCGAATTGAAATAAATTCAAATTTAATTGAAATTTGAATTGAATAGAAATGAATTTTTAAAACGAATTTTTAAAGAAGAATTCAATTTTGCTTTGGATTGAAATAGAAGTTGAAATGGTTCTTGAAACGAATTTAAAACTATTTATATAATTCGTTTTAAATAGAAATCGACGAAATATATATTATATATATTATATATATAATATAATGGCCTGAATAGAACGCGCCGCGCCGCGGCAGTTCGTGAATTTCGACCATTTATTTCAAACGGACATTACGGGAGATCCGACCGTCGGATTCTCCTAAAACCGGAACCGTTGGGTTCGTATCGAAAAGAGCTTTCTAACGAATATTAGAAATTCAAAATCTAACGGTTGGATTTGGAGATACGTCCAAATCAAATTCGAAAAAGGTCGCTGTAAGTGCAGTTCGATGGCCATTGTTGGAAATCGACTGTACAGGCCTTGATAAAATTATTAAAAATATCAATAATTTGTGTAAAATCATAAGAAATGATTTGGGAAAGATTGGGGTGAAAAACTCCATATTTGAAAAGATAAAAATAGATTTTTTATTGAAATGAACTAGTTTTGAACTAAATTTAAAACCCAATCATTTTTAAAATAAATGAATTAGATTTAAAAAGGGGTTTTAAATAATCGAATTTCTAATATATTTGATTAAGTTTGAGATGGGTTTATCGTGAACAGTGTTTTAAATAACACTAGTTCTTTAACCCGATAACAAATAGAATGTGATTTGGGTTTGTCGTGAACTGTGTTTTAAATAACACCTAGTTCTTTAACCCAGTAAAAGGAGTTTTATTGAATCTGCAATTAGATTGAAATTCGAACTGATAATCTAAATTATCAAATTTAGAAATGAGCGAGAATGGGGTATCGCCAGTTTTGCTCCAAAGCGATAGTTAAATCTTTAATTAGATTTGAACGTGAAAAGGTAATTAATTTTACCGATAACACCACGGTGTTAGATATGGAGTATTACCAGTTTTGCTTCATGGGATGAATAGGTTGGGATTGGGAAATAAAATAAATAATTACTTCGTTACGGTTCGCTAATCTCGACTAGTTGGAAAAACCATAATTTGGTTTTAAAATGACATCCAAAGGAAGATCCAGGATAAATTTTAAAGAATTTATCTTGGATAAAATTAATGGGAACATTTCCCTAAGAATGTGAAATTTAGAAACTAGCTGTAGGTTGGCTAAGAAGAATGGTTTCCTGGGTATTGATCTGATGTTGGTTTCGGCCTTCGGGGTTAATGTTCGGGAAATTGTTCTCTTGCTAATTTGCGGTTAGTGACTAATGAATTGGAATGAGGCGTATGTTGTGTTTGTGTAACATTTGTTTTCAATATACGCGGGTTGTTCGGAAAGTCCGGGTTTATACCCATTCTGAATAACCGATTCGACGATAAGTCGAAGATGAAGACGGTGGTCGAAGACCGGAAGTCTTCACATCGTTTGGATTATTACTGACGATCCTGATTGGGCTGTACACCCAAGAGGATGGAAATAGTTGGTGGTCGTCCAGACGTACCTGGAGATGGATGGATATGCGAGGAAAGTGCCTCCGGTTTCGTTCAGACCCAGAACGGACTTGTAAATGGATTGTGTGTCTGACACTGGATTTTATTCTGTGTTGATTGATTTCTATTAAATATACATCTGTTTGGCGGCGAAGAATTTATTCTTTTGCTTAACGCCCTTCTCTGAGACATACGAGCTCAGAGGTTGTATATCGATGGACATCAGTCGCATGGCATGAATTGCCTGTGTGGCACGCTAAGATGCAAGGATCAAGGCTTCTGTTGAAAAGCAAAGCCTTGTGGTTGATGATCAAAGCACGCCTACGTGGCAGCTTTGTGTATAACGTGTATTCGCGAGCCTCACACCTCGGTATGAGTTAAAAACGGGATACGGGCCGTTGGGAGAACACGACGTTTCTTTCTAGCTTTGGTGGTGTCAGTGACTTACCAGCCCTGACATTTATATACTTTTCACCTTTGTGGTTGTTGGATGCGAGGCGCCTCGATTATAGGTCTGTAAGGACCGGGAAACGTGTGTTCAGGAATTGCCAATCCTCTAACGTAAGTGAGGACCGGCCCAACCGATCCAAGGGTTACCCAGTGTGCGTAGTCCTGAGCATTTGCTAGAGTGTCTCGAACGCGGAGAGGAGCTTGCCCCTTGCCTCGACTCATGACGGAAATCCAATTTCCAATACGTGTATTGCGGTTTTAATTGTAGAACTAGTATGGCGACATGATATATGGTACCCATGCCGTCTATGATTTATATTTATGATTGAAATGTTTTGACACTATACACATATTATAGTATCAAATGATTTGTTTTAAACGTACCAAGCATGTTTGGCTATTATAAGGGAAAACCCTATCCCCCGGCTTGCGTTGCATTGTATGATAGGACCTGGGTCTTATAATAGCTTCATTTTTCGAAAAAGCATTGCGTTGTTTATTCTATGCACTGATCTTCTTGGGAGGAAACCCGTTCCGTGTTATACGGCGTGGTCCCTTGAATCACTCTCTTTGAAAGTAAAGTTTTAAATAACTGTTTTAGTTCTCACACCAGTCACATGACTGACCTGGAGTTTATTGTTTTAACCTAAACTCTGGGTGCCCCTATTTTCCGCACGGGCAGCTAGTAGTTTTGGTTTTGCAGATTTATATTCACAGGATCCTGGTTTACAGCTGGAATGATATCCGGAAAGCTCTGTATCCGTATATCACCTTCAGTTGTGCTTTATATTATTTTTCCGCTGCTATGTAATTTAAATCTCTGATATTTCTGTGTAATATTTATTCATTTATACTCTGTATATTCTTGTAATCTGATGCATTGTTGTAATATACAATGAAATGTTCTTCTGTTTGTGTTCTGATTTGTCATGTTCTCAACGTTCAGGGGTTTCGAACGGTCTAGATCGGTTTAACGACTGATTCAGATCGAGCGAAATTTCAGGCCGTCACACTTCTGCTACAATGAAATAAAGTTTTTTGAATTTCCAAGTACTATTTTATATCTGTCTTGTTGTAATTTTACTGTTCTATATTCACTTAAAACCTCCATGGAAGTTAATGCATTCCCTTTGTGAGTGACATTAATGGACGTGGGGTGTTACAAAGATGTAGGCCAATTTCTGGTTTCAGAGAAAATGTTTTAGGTTTAGAAAGAATTAAGGATATATATAGGTTGAGGAATTATTATTTAATTCGATTTTTATATTTATTCTATTGAACCGTTAGTTGTATTTATATTCTAAAAATCTTTATGATCACATATGATATCCAAAAATCATGAAAATGTGCATGCAGCTATAGTTCAACATTACGGACCCAAGGAGACTTGTTTCGTCGAATTCCGAGTCCATTTGCTCACACAGGGAATTTTTAAAGTCAAATTATCGACTGTTTTCACATTAAAATCCCGTACGACCACGTATTGACTCCAAAAATCACGGAAATTGAAATCTAGCAATAATTTAATATTTTGGATCCAACAAAATTAGTTTCATCAAAAACGGAGCTCGTTTGCAAAAGTGGTTATTTTTAAAGCTCTAAATAAACCCATTTTAGATATTAATATATTTAAAAACAATTAAATTTAAAATTAATAAATCAATATTATCGTATATATTCGTAATAGAATATCATACAGCTCCAAAATATTCATATCCAGAATAATAACTCGATATTTCAAATCCGGGTCAAATCGGTATTCCATTTATATTGAAAATCCATTTATAATATAAATAAATTATAAAGGAATTCCATAAAGACTATTTTAAATTTTGATTTGATCATAAATCAAAATCTACACAACGAAATCCCCATTTTTCTCTTCTATTAGAAATATATACTTCACTAGCTCCAAACGTTTCTTGTTTCACAGAAATCCAGCTTAAAACGAATTCTGTATATTCATTTAAAGTTTGAATCGCCAAATTACGAACTACTGCGCCATTTCGAGCTCGATTGTAATTATAATATAATTATACGTTCAACTATCGTTCAAATAATATATTCGTTATTCCAATTCAATTCTAAACTGAATTAAATATTTTAAATGATCCAATTCACACAATGTTGTGAATTATATTATTTCCGACTATTTCGAAATTATAATATATAATTATTATATATATTAATTATTTATTTAATATTATTTAATTTAGGTCATTTTAAATTACCAAACCAATATTTAAATAATTAAATAAATTATTTATTATCAGTTAAAATACGGCTCGTTACATTCTTTGTTTACTTCTTAAATTGCTAAGGTAGACAACAAACCCTATTGACTGGTTAAAAATTATTTGTTTACTTCTTAAATTTCAATTTCACTATACCAATTTATTTTAATTAAATATTAATTTATTTTGAATAATTAAAATTTTCGAAAATCCTGAAAATTTTCTAACACCTTAATTTTTTAGAAAATTTCGCCAGCACCACCTTTGTACGGCTCAATTGGTACAACTACAACTCGTCTCTCTAGGCCTTCTCCCATCCAAAAGAAATTAAATAGCCAAGGGGCTTGCCAAATAGGCTCATAAATCTCATAGCCAATATAAAATATAAACTGGTACCTTTTTGTCGGGCATATCGTTCCATCTTTCCCTTTGCTATCGCTTTAGCATGTACCTATGCATTCCAATTGATCTCCCGTCAATATATCCTCAGACCAAACCATTTGTTTATACCCAAGCAAAATTATATCTCAAACTCCAGTTCCATTCTTGATTTTCAATTTCTTAACTCACCAATCAATATACTTAACCAAGTTAAGTTCCATTCCAAATTTCATTAGCTGGTTAATTTCTCTAATCAAAGATCTTTATCTCATAACTCAAATCAGATTTTTATTTCAAAAATCAATCCATTTCAATTCACAGTGGTCCAATTTATATTCAAGAATCCAATTCAATTTCAATTTTCTTTTGTAAATTCCTATTTAAATTGTTTTAATTTTAAACAATCTTTTTCCCGACAGTTTTAAATAACTTGGCTTTTCCAAAATTAAATACGCTTTTCAATATTCAAAACGACTTGTTTTTCTCAAAATAAAATCTTTGGTAGTAATCTGCCACTTAGAAACTCGAAAATGAACATCGATGATGTACTGATCATCATCGGATTTATTTTCCAGCGAATGAAGTGAGTTCAATAATATATCACTTTCAAAACCATTTCTAGACACTTCCATTTTGAAATCAGTTTCAAAATACCATTCACAATGCTTGTAAAACAATTTAAAATATCCTAGGATTTTAAAATTCTCATATATTTAATCCCAGTTCATTTACAAACACCTTTCCAATTTTCCACAGTTTTAATTTCAATTCTGATTTAAATTCAGATTTAATTGATCTGATTTCGTATATTTCACTTATATGAATTCTGATTGGTTACATACAATCATTTCAATTATAATCTTATTCGATTATAATAATGACCAACACATCAAATACAATAATTCCAATGTATATACTTCTTTATATCAAAATATATTTTGGATAAATTTATTTCATTTACCCTCTTTTCAAAACATACAGTGTTGGTTCATCGTATTCGAGTGTTTATAAACCCCTACCGATATAGTAGACCAAACTGATCGACCAGAACTCATAAACAACTCAACCAATAAATTTACATAATATAAAACAAAATTTAAAAATCTACAAATATGTTCACTCGTATATATACAGTCAAACTCAATCTGGGGTATTGCTAAGCCCATCTCTACTGACTCATGCCACAGAGCCAAGATAATCACTTAACCTTCAGCTCTGATACCACTGTAACGAACTAGGATTTTCGACCCAGAAAATCAACATAAAACTCATGTCAATTATTCAGGCATCGAACATTCCAGATCATTAATAAAAGAAAATAGAGGGTGAGAATAGATAAGATAGAAAATTAGAATAGAAGAAGAAGAAGAACATACAACATCATAGTAAACACAAATCTCACAACGGAATGAACAATATACAATAGATACATAACTTTGAAATAAAATCAGTATATGTATACTGTAACATTATCAGAGTATAACACTTACAACACAACGGAAATAAATAATAGTTATATATTCCCGAAGCCTCCTGCTCCAAGCTCTTCAAGTATATCTATAAAACCTGACTACTTGACTGTCCGTACAAATTTGGGAACCCAAAAGTTTATGGTAAAACAAAACAAAATAAACTCCGGGTCAGTCATGGGACTGGGATGAGTAAACAATTTTAAAACAGTTTGAGAAAATAAACGATATCTCATAAGATCACGCCGTATAACACGGAACCAGTTTTTCCCTTATGAGAATCCAAAACACTTAATCTAACATTCAAGATCCTTTTGCAAGAAATGATAATCTTTATATCAAAACTGTTTTGATATTATAATAGTGTCCATCAACCACAATATAATAATCGTCTAGCAGAATGCTTTCATCTCACGTTCCACATACATAATATATAATCAAAAACCATGGGCACTTATTGGGTAATGAATTTCAACTGGCAAGGTATGGGACCACCTTCCGACAGTGTATCTCTAGAGAGGAATACACAGGGTTCAACAAGAACATCTTGTAACCCAGGCTAAACATGACCGGTCACTCATTTCGCTAAAGTGTACCGAATGTATTATCACCAACGGTTGGGATTAGCAACCATTTCCCAAAAGGGATAGAATTGAAATAGATTATAGAAGTAAATGGAATTACTCTAGATCAGATGAAAATACACCCTAATTGGCAGCTAACCACTTAGCCATGCGACCTACCTGATTTTATACCATTTCCTGGTTGTGAGGCTAGAGGCCATAATGTATCCTTTACAAATCACATCTTCATTCACTTTGAATGTCACATTGTCATACCTGCTAAATCACAAATTGATTTCTCCAAAGATACCACGGGTAAATAGCTACAGAGAAACGAATTCCTCCACCACCAAACGTAAATACGTTTGAAGAGATCAACTTACGTGATCTATTAAATATACTCTGTCAGACATTCTTCCATACAGGTTATACTAGGACCGGACAAACCAAAGGTACTATTCTGTAAATCCATCTTAGGCAATTCCTACCTAGGATTTTCTGAACAGCCCTTGCATAACTCCATCTTCAATTATCTTCATCATATTTTATTCGCGATGCTAATGCCACACGGAGTGGTTTTCAGATAATATATCTGATCCCGGTCTCTCCGTATTGACAACGGAAATGGTCAAAATCTTTTATAGTTGGTGATTTAACTATCAAAGGAAAACATGTGTACAAACAACGGTCGTATTCCCCAATGGAAATCTTACCGATCAATCATCATTTCATTTCTCAATTTCCCATTTATCGTTTCCATATATTCATAAATTCCTTATTTTCTAAAATTAGAAAATATACTTTGTTAACTTTTGAAAACGTTTCCATTTCCGATTCATGCATCAATATCTTCCCAACTCTGTCAGTCTCTAACAGTAAACTAGTAAGAGAACAACTTCCCAAGTATAAACCCCGAAGGTCGAAACGAACATCAGACCGATACACAGAAAGCCATTCAACTCAACTAATTTCCGGTCAGTTTATAATTTCAGTGATTCAATTTAAATTCCTAATTCAAAACCCAAATTCCTTTATAATATTTTACTTGCAAAATATTTACCTTAATCTATTTTTCACATAGAATGCGAATAATATTTCTTTATATAATCAAAACAGTTGATTTCGTATTTTAAAAACAATATCTCAAACCCAAATTCTATTTATGTTTTTATTTGTACAATTATTCATACAAATCTCCTTTTTATTTCTAACACTTAAATCTCATTTATAATTCCCTTTATATAATTCTGTTTATTCAGTATAAATCCTTTTATATAATCCTATTCATTTTATATAAATCCTTTTATATAATTCTATTTATTTTATATAAATCATTTTATGTAATTCTATTTATTTTATATAAATCCTTTTATATAATTCTATTTATTTCCCAAATATTTCCTTAATTATATTTTCCAATTTTTTTTTTTCAAATATTACCTTTTATAATATCCGATTTATTTCATATATAAATATTTCATTTTCAATATTCACTTT
The DNA here is from genome assembly GCA_030737875.1 of Allium sativum. NCBI lineage: Eukaryota > Viridiplantae > Streptophyta > Magnoliopsida > Asparagales > Amaryllidaceae > Allium > Allium sativum. The sequence continues at coordinate 46,444,168 of CM060913.1, forward strand.
GAAATTTTCCTTTTTACATTCCAGTATTTCATATGATATTTAAAATACCAATTAACCGGACCAATGTAATCATAATCAATTATAGGTTTTATATCACATCATATATCACAATATATGAAAAAAAACAGTATTATAAATATTGAGAAATCTTGTTGGATCCCTCCAACCTGTTTCCCTGCATCACAGACGTTAAATAACATCGATTTCATTTCAATATGAATTATTATGATTAACAGAATTAATATTTGATTAACGATTTATATATATATCGTTATTTATAATTTCAACCAATAAATCAGCAATTCAACCAAACAATCAACACACAGGAATCAATCATCATTTATCAACACTAGATTATATTTATAAAAATATAAACTGTACAGAGTTAGTGAGATTTACTCACATTGGACAATCATCATTAAATAACGATAATTGTCTATTGATTCAGACAGACAATTTATTTCGCTATAAATTGTAACAAGCTCCAATCACTCCGAATCAGTCCCATTGTGAAGCCCTCGTTAGAACAATTCTGATAATGTACGCAGAAGTTACATATTTTCTACATTTTGACACACATTAAAATAGTTTAAATTATTTCATGTACAGTTATTAGTTTATTAACCATAGATCACGGGATTAACCTTATAAGCCACCCTGCTCATCACTCCTTCTCATCGAATCAATACGCCTGCTTCCAGAAACCATCGAACACCATTTTTGCGACTTCGTGTCTTATTCCCTTCTTCTTTAACAATAATTCCCCCTCACGCTTTCACTTAGAACAAGTTCTTCCCTATCTTAAAATCTCGAACACCCTATAGAAAACTTCCCACCAGCTTACTGTCATCATTTCATGAAATCAAAAACTGAACTAACCATTTTACTACCCATCTAAAACTTGTTATTTCAATCACCATTTTTCATGAACTAGCTCGCCTCCCACTTCATATTTGCACAAACGAGACTGCGTTGTCCAACCTAATGCTTCACCTTGTGCAAACAAAACGATCACCATAACCCAGTTTTCTTCCTACTGCCGTTAATACCTACTCCTCCCAGCAAAAAATTCAACCGCAGGTACTCATCCTCCACAATCATTGAATACGGCCACAAACCCAAAATAGCTTCACATATCCTGATTGTCAACTCCAATTTCATTCTTCAATCCATGCTTAAGTCTTTATTCCCCACCACCTGGTTATCTAACCTGCTTCTCCTCTTTAACTAAGTCATTTTCATGACTATAACCCATCCCTTCTTTATGGAAAAAAACAAACGAACCTCACCAAAATTTTATCCTCCATGCTCTCCATGATTTCCTCATCGTGACAATATACTCGAGTTTTCCAACTGAATCCCATCCTCCAGCCTGTCTTCGACTCGCAACAGCCGATACATCGACAAGTATATCCAAGATATCTCATAAAAACTCTCCAATGACCACGCCTTGCTTCTATAATAACCACCCACTTCAATTTTTCCCTAACTCCGCCGCAATACCCAGTGAGTTCAAACCCTAGAACATGCGAGTTTAAAAGAAAACATCGAACTCAACTGAGTCGAACCAAACAAATCGTACATCAAACTAAATTGAAGCAAAGGAGGAATTCGATTATACAAGTATTTCGATTTAGGGAATTTTGTACAATTTGTTTTCGATTAAATAAGATTTTCACAGTTCACATTTTAGAAGAGGAAGACGGAGACCGGTTTCTAGTTTCAGAGAAAATGGTTTAGGTTTAGAAAGAATTAAGGATATATATAGGATAAGGAATTATTATTTTATTCAATTTTTATATTTATTTCTATTGAACCGTTACTTGTATTTATATTCTAAAAATCTGTATGGTCACATATGATATCCAAAAATCATGAAAATGGGAATGCAGCTACAATTCAACATTACAGACCCAACGAAACTTGTTTTATCGAATTCCGAGTCTGTTTGCTTACACAGGGAATTTTTAAAGTCAAATTATCGACTGTTTTTACATTAAAATCCCGTATGACCACGTACTGACTCCAAAAATCATGGAAATTGAAATCTAGCAATAATTTAATATTCCGGATCCAACAAAATTAGTTTCGTCGAAAACGGAGCTCATTTGCGAAAGTCGCTATATTTAAAGCTCTAAATAAACCCATTTTAAATATTAATGTATTTAAAAACAATTAAATTTAAAATTAATAAATTAATATTATCGTATATATTCACATTAGAATATCATATAGCTCCAAAATATTCATATCTGGAATAATAACTCGATATTTCAAATACGGGTTAAATCGGTATTCCATTTATATTGAAAATCCATTTATAATATAAATAAATCGTTATAAATTATAAAGGAATTCCATAGCGACTATTTTAAAATTTGATTTGATCATAAATCAAAATCTACATGATGAAATATCGATTTTCCTCTTCTATTAGAAATATATGCTTCACCAGCTCCAATCGTTTCTTGTTTCATAGAAATCCGGCTTAAAACGAATTCTGTATATTCATTTAAAGTTCGAATCGCTTAATTACGAACTACCGCGCCATTTCAAGCTCGATTATAATTATATGTTCAACCATCATTCAAATAATATATTAGTTATTCTAATTCAATTCTAATCTGAATTAAATATTTTAAATAATCCAATTCACACAATATTGTGAATTATACTATTTTCGGCTATTTCGAAATTATAATATATTATTATTATATATATATTAATTAACTATTCAATATTATTTAATTCTGGTCATTTTAAATTACCAAACCAATATTTAAATAATTAAATAAATTATTTATTATCCATTAAAATATGGGTCATTACAAAAATAGGACTAAATTAGATATAATATATAAATAACAATTTGATACCCGTAATAAATTCCATGTAAGATATAATAAGGAATCAAGTCAAAGTATTTAATATAAGCCAATAAATCTTCACATTTGTCTTTTATAAGAACAATATGATAAAATAATATAGTGAGGGGCTAATAAAATCTTCGTGGCATTTACAATATGATAATTTAAATCAAATTAGGGTATCACATAAAAATCAATAAATTCTTCATTGCATTTATTATTTGTAAAAGCAATATGATGAAATAAACCAATGTAATATTTATAATAAATCTAACCAGAGTATCACACATAAATCAATGCGATGCTCTTAATAAATATCATATATAAATCAATAAGATGAGTCAAAATAAAATATTGCATATAAATCAACGCGAAGCTCTCAGCAAATCATATATAAATTAATAGGATACTCATAATAATTAAGTCAGAGTATCCTAAACTAATGAAATCCACATTACATTTATCATATATAAAAACAATATTATAAAATAATCCAATACAGAGTACCATATATCAATACGATACTCGTAACAAGTACGTATACAAAACAATAAGATAAATATTTTATGGCAATTAACCAAGTCAATAAAATCTTCATGGCTTTTGTTGTTGGACAATCAAATCACAGTTTAATCAATATAACAATTATCATATATAAATCAATATGATAATATAAACCAAATCATAGTATCATATATAAATCAATACGATACTCATAACACTTATCATATATAAATCAATATGATAATATAATCAAATCAGAGTACCATATATAAATCAATACGATACTCATAACAAGTACGTATACAAAACAATAAGATAAATATTTTATGATAATTAATCAAGTCAATAAAATCTTCATGGCTTTTGTCGTTTATGAATCAAATCAAAATATTAATCAATATAACAATTATCATATATAAATCAATATGATAATATAAACCAAATCAGAGTATCATATATAAATCAATACGATACTCATAAAAATTATCATATCTAAATCAATATGATAATATAATCAAATCAGAGTACCATATATAAATCAATGCGATATTCATAACAAATATCATATATAAATCAATATGATAATATAATCAAATCAAAGTATCATATATAAATTAATACGATATTCATAACAATTATCATATATAAATCAATATGATAATATAAAATTAAACAATTATAGTAATGTAATAAAATATTAGGGATTATGGGATAAATATAACCTGACTCATAAATGCCAAATAAACAGACACTAGTATTGTAAAATTATAGTGGTAGAGCTCGAGCGCGCATTGAGACATCAGCACCGTAATCGACTCATAGCGCCATAACACACACCTGGCGATCAACCCAGGATATCCAAGATGGTCTAAGGCAAAGGTCATATGCTACCCGTTCACGGTACTACACGTGGGACCCCTATGCCTCCATCTATTGTAGTTTGTGACCCACCGATAGGGAATCTCGATCGAAACAACAAAATTTCCCAATGTAGAAGACCGTTGACCTTTGTGGTAGATGGGCGAAATTTAATACCATTAATTCAGGTAGCGATCTTGAATCAGGTCGACCAAGATGGAGTTTTTGTCCATTATTACAACAGAGTCCAATTTATCCCAATCGCAAAATGAAAATTATTTTTTTGAATATTATTTTATAATATATATATATATATATATATATATGCCATGAAGTTCGAAGTGTTTATAACGTCAAAACACTTTGTAAACTTAATCATGCTTTGGAAATATACCATCATATGCAAAACAAAATAATAATCACAACCCAAATTAAACAAAACAAAGCTGATATTCAATTTTATCATATAAAAAAACGATATGATAAAATAAATCAAGCCAGAGTGTCATATATAAATCAATACAATACTCATAAGAAATATCATATATAAAACAATATGACAAAATCAAATCACAGTAGTTGTGATATAGAACAAAAAGTATCGTCAAACTGATGATATAAAAGCAAGTCAACTTAGAAAACACTTCAATTCATTCATTGAAGTATGCTTTCAAACAGTAATATAACACATTATGTTACAAGTATATTTTAGGAAGCAAATCTCACAACGGAGAATACAAAAACAACCGAACATTCCATATGAGAAGTCAAGAGAGTAACCAGAAAAATATAACCAAACGTCCCATACCGCTTGGTATTACAAATCCATTTACTCAAAATCCTTGTCATACAGAATTTCATACAAATTTCAAGGAAAATTGTGCTTGATTCAATATATATATATATATATATATATATATATATATATATATATATATATATATATATATATGTCAAATAACTAGTTTATACATGAATATTTTATTATTTATTATCAATGATGCTCATACTTTATTTCCAATAAACAACCTAACACTAGGTTAAAGAGGTTAGTACCAACCCTAATCCGATTTTCAAACTGATTTAGCTCCTGTTTTCCGCAACTGTTTTCAAATCAAGCATTGTTCAGGCTCTGCTTCGTCAAGTTTCTAAATACCGAAAACTTACCCGTCTTATCTTTTAGCCAAAAATCTCCTTTTAAATTTACTTGATGAAAATTTAATTCATGGATCACTTAAATTCTATTGACGATAAACCCCAAAAATTCTCGCCATAAAGGGCCTTTAGAAAGAAAACTTATTTTTCGAAAGTGTTTCCTTCCAAATATTCATTATATTTTACTTAGTGAAAATTAGGCACACATCCCTAAAACTAAACTTAATTAGGCTCACATCTGGTCTAACTTTTCATGTAAATTAAGTCCCTGTTTTTCAAAAACATATAAAAAATATAAAAAATACAAACAAATCACGAAAATTCATTATTAAATAAAACATGTTCACGCCAAAAAAATCAAATGGATAAACAAGTCAAAATAAAAAAAATACACAAAACAGCGGAATATGCAGTAAAATGCATGGAAACATGCACATATTTCAAATATTTGCATACATGTATGCACATATTGCCATGCCCTCTGCCTTTCAACGCATTACTGCATACAAGTATGCAGCTATTCTGAAAAGCAGCATATTTGTATGCAAATATTCAACAGATTTGCGGTTTTTTTTTTTTTTTTTTTTTTTTTTTTTGCTTGTGTATTTGAATAGTTGCATACATGTATGCAACTTTTTTTTATTTGCGTGGACTGAGGGGAATATTTGCAGATTTTAGATTTTTTTTTTATGCAAAAGCGCATTTTTTTATGAAAAAATGGAAGAGGCGAAGTGGAAGGAGATGGAAGGAGGAAGGGACAAAAATTATTAGACGGCAGCTCAAAAAGAGGAGGCAGAAACGAATGGGAAACTTTGTCCCTTTTTTCCGCCTTTTCTTTATATTTAAAAAAAATGCGCTACAATGTAAAAAAAATAAAAAATTCTAAAATCTGGAAATATTAACAGAAGTTCACGGAAATTAAAAAAAACTTGCATACATGTATGCAACTATTTGAAATACTTGCACACATGTATGCAAGTACTGCATGTAAAAATATGAAGCGAAAATTTTGCTTGAAGATTGTTGCACACTTGTATGCAAGAATCTATTTACCTTGCATACATGTATGCAAAAAAACAAATGCAAATACAACATTTGAAATACTTCCACAGATGAATGCAAGTATTGCAAATATATGCATGATTTGATGCAAATACTGCATTTTTCGCTGTTTTATTGTATTTTTTGATTTTGATGCATTTTTTTATTTTTTTACGAGCTGTTTTTTTTGGGTGAGTACATATTTGATTTAAATACGAATTTTCATGATTTTTTTATATATTTTTTAGTGTATTTTTGAAAAATAAGGACTAAATTTACATGAAAATTTGGACCATATGTGAGACTAATTTTGAAATTTAATAGGGTCTATGCCAAACGGAACTTAATTCTAATTTTTTTAATAAATAGGCGCTCTCTCCCGAGTGATTCTATTATTAATTCCACTCATTCTAGGGTGTTTCCACCTTATCTCTAATGAGTTTTTAAACCCAATAAGCCAAGTTTTAGAAAAACCATGACTTTGATACCAAATGTAACAATCCGCTATTTTGACCGTGCCAAGTCGATGATTAAACCGATTTGAAGCGTTCAAAATGACGGATTGTTATTGGCTTACGGGGTTTAAATAGAATTAACACATAATCACAGCACGCAATGATTTCAATGGAATAAAATTCTCGTATACATATTAGAGTTTTACAAAAATATTTGTCTAGCGGAATAATTAAAATACATTCATAAGTTTAAACAAATATAATTTTCATTAAGACATCAAAGTTTACAATATTTATACAGTGAAAAAAAAATTGTACATAAATTTTTATGGACAAAGTTTTTACAAATTCAGTCGAGCTTTGCGTGCGCATGCGTCATCTCATGCCTATCCTCTTTAAGAGCTAAAAACTTCACATATGTAAACGCTTGGGGTCTTACCCGAGCGTTCCACAAACATCTGAGTCAGGATTAAACTTAGTTCAAGTTAGTCACTTCGAATAAACACATAAAATACAATCAGTTTAATCCGAACAATTTATCTAAATGGTTTGAGCATAATAAATCGATGAACTGCCGAAAACATTCACATAACTAGGATGAGACCCGTGCTTTGAATACAGATAAATTCTAGCACGTTAATTGTGTTTATGTTAGAAGGAGTTGTTTGTGTATGTTATGTGTTATACAATAATACATTATCCAATAAAGCAAAACATCATGTGTATTTATCTAAAGCAATGTAATAGATGCATAATAGGAATCTTAGCATGAAATGACACTGAAAACTATAAATATCTACTGTTATATACCTTAAAGCAAGGGATTTGTTATCCCCATTCGTCATGAAACAAACTAACAAATCAACACGTTGATATAAAAAAATTACTTGATTTAAATCATTTTTTTCCTTTTTTTCTTTTTATACTCGGAGGGTTGCTGGCCTAATAGAGCGGCAAGTGGGCTAACAGCCCTCTTTCATGCACACATGTCCACCTACATGCGCAGGTGGACAAACACCCATACATATCCACCTGCGCATGCAGGTGGACATGTTCCAAACTGTATGCTCAGGCTAAACCTGAACATAACAACACTATTTCTTTACTTTTTTATTTTCATTAGAGTTCAGATCCAGGTTTCGATCCTGGATGCAGGTAAAATAAGTGCGAGCAAAACAAACAGGCAGTATTGCAACTCAAGGCTGCAAGCAACATAAGGTACTGTCATGTTTCAATAATCAGGACAGAAGGGCGCCAAGAAAAATTGTGCACAAAAACAAATTAAATCAAAACTCAGATCACCAAAAAGCAATATGTGCACATGGAAAGAAACATCTGCAACTACATGATTCATATCAAGCCAAGTTGTACAAGCATGAACCGAAGTAAACGAACGTGATCTTGCTGCATTTATAAGATGCAAAATCCAATTTACAGACACAAATTAATACTCTTGCACAAGCATGCAAAATCAAAACTGGAACTACAATCACCAGAAGGCCGCACGATCACAACAATTCATGTACGATCAAAACTGAAGTTAGATGATTAGAAACCACATTAACAAGCATGAGCATAAGACCAGTGCAACCTCAAAGGATACGAAAGTACATAATCAGATTTCAATGTCGTGAAAGTGTAAAAATAGTACAACAAAGTCAGTTTGATTAGTCAAAACAAAGCATATGTTCAAAGTTAAAAGACAATAATAATTCAAGCATGTTGATCGAGCAAAGGAACTTTCCAAGTGTAGTACCAGTGCAAAGAGAAGTCTACAGTGGAACATCACAATATCCAATCCAAAATGAAGTTCAAATTGAACTCATCAACAGTGGATAGAAATTATCAGAGTTAAAACTATTATTTAAAGACAAGGTTAATGAATCAGAACATTTATGCCTTTGTATTTCTGGATTCCATAAACCCAAAATGTTTGCTTTAGATTTTAATTATTAGGCTTATATATTCAGACAAAATACTTTCACGTTTATATGTAACATGAGGAATACTTACACAAAATCATAGTTGAATTATCATAACTTCTAACTATTCAGAACAGTCATTTGCATACAAGTGACAATAAAGGTGGCTGATCACGATGTAGCATACTAAAATCAATCCAAACTTTTAAGAAAAAGAATAATAAATCCTACTTAATAAAGTAGCAACTTACATTTATGACGACAAAGTGGTTATGCAAGTTTGCACCAGGACTTAACATTGTTTGTACTATGAACAAACTTCCCAGCAGAGTTTTGGTAGTAAGACTAAATTAATTAAACTAGAAATAAGGGTGCCTACAATTAATACCAAATCAGCAAGTTTCCTACATAAACATCAGTTCCATCTAAATTCCAATATTCAACAAAACCAGGAAAATTGCTGCAAATTCATGCGGTTGATCATCAGATCAGTCGAATAAATGGAAGAAAAATTAAAGCAGTAGACAAACCTGAATTGACATGGGCTTCTTATTTGCTTCAAGCTGGCTTCCTTTCGGGGCGACAATGCACAGAAAGCCCAGATGGCTCAAAAGCGAAACCTGGAGAAGCAAAAGAACGCCTGAAAAGGTGCCTAAGTGCATTCCAGTCAGCGGAGCAGCGGTCGATGATCAGTGCTCGCTTTGAGGAACGTACGATGGACTGGAACTAAAAGGCGCATGCGACTGGGGTTAGCCAGGGCTTCAAAGTTGTTGCGTGGTGCTTGCAAGCTACGGCTGGGAGGAGCAGCGGTGTCAAATTGATGGAGCGAGGGAGCTGCGTGTGAGGCACGCCGTTACCCGGTGGCGATTGGGGCAGATGGCCACGGCCTTCCCGTTTTAGGGAGGACGAATTATGTCCAATTTTAAATTTAGGAATGAATGAATTTTTCAGGAGGAGGCCTCCACCGTTCCGCCCCTAAGCAACGGCTCCCACGAAAAAATAAGGTAGGGAGAAAGTTGGTGAAAACAAAGGATACATGAAGAAGAATTCGAAACCAGTTTATAGATGGCACCCAATTCAACTAGCTTTGGGCAAGTGGCACACTTATTAAACAAATAACTCACAAGCATAATATACCCTTAATAAACCAATATTTTGTAAAGTATACATACATGAAATTATACATATTCAAATACAGGCTTCAAATTTAATATAAAGCAATTTCAAATAAGTCATATTAAAATACTCAAAATTAATTTATATTTTCCAATTTATAATCTCTCAATACTATAAATTAGTTTAAAATTAATACTAAAAAAAATCTAACAAAACAAATTTAAATTCACTTGCAAAGTGATTCAAAATAGAATTGAAAATAAACTAAATTTCAAACCATAATCAAATATAAAATACATTTGTAAGATTAAATTACAAGATCCGTATTTTTAAGTTAAATGTCAACATAAGCACCGCTTGTCAGCCAGACTTTGACAAACATCCACACTGCCTTCAACGTTGACCCGTGTACAAAGCACAAGTTCCAAACAAATATTTGTTGATAACATTAACTTTGGCAAAATGTTTACATTGAGGTTACAGAAGCATTTTCATATATAAATTTTTAAAAATAAATTTATGTTCAAAATGGATCGACGTCCAAACCTCAAATATAAACATTTAATTTCAACGATTAAATCTTAATTAAATTTATTTGTTTATTTATTTTTACTTTTAAACGCCAAAATTTTCAAAGCTATTACAACCTCATTCCAAAAACCTGGGTTGTTACAATGTCAAACTATTATAATAGCAGAACGGTGTTCTTTTCTATGAACAGGGTGTCCAAACAATTTAGTTAATACAATTATATAGTGGAACAATATTTATTTCAACTAACATGATGTCAGTAAAAATATATACTATGATTAACGTAATTAAACACAACTTAATTAGTAAATCAATTAATTTAACGACTAATTCGGAGTTTATGTACTCACTTACAGATCAATACGGCAAATTATTACTAGTTACACGTTAATGTGGTTCAACGACTAAATTCACCTTCACTATACTAATATTAATGGTTATAATAGAAATTAATTCAATTCAGTTTTAAATCGTTTTAATCTTGACAAATTCGCCGCATTCCATTACCAAACAAGTACTCGCTATTTATCTTCTACTCGAGCGAACTCGACTAACACCCCCTTACGTATACACATATGTATTTTAATGAATTGCATAAATAATTTAATCATATTTTTATTTATTTATTATTGTTTATATATGTATAATTTTTATTTTTATTTCCTTTCGGTCAATGGGCCAAGCCCAGCCCACACAAGCACACCCACTAATACTGCACGCACCCTTTGTTCCCACTAGGCAAATTGATCTTGCCAATACTTGAAACTTCCTATCCTCGATTCTTACTTTTCTTCCTGACTTCCGTTGTTTGTTTTTCTTTCTATACTTTTTTTACATAATATTTTTTATATATAATATATGATTTTATTCAAGCCCATACCATGCTACAATGAAAAATACGCATGCATTAAAAAGAAGGCATGATTCCCCTTTTTCCTCTCATTCTTTCTTTTGTTGCCTGCTACTCTTTTCTTTCCCTTATGTTTTTATTTTTATGTTTATATTTTTCGTCAATCACTAAAAACTAATAATATAAACAATTTCAGGATCCAACTGCAATTAACCTAGAAACGTACAGTGCAATTACTTGAAGTTGCTTAATCCAATAGCTCATGCAAGGGACTTGCTTCTTAGATGCATATATAATCGAAGAATATATATAGTACAATAAAAGCTATCATGTAACCATGGGAAAGGGATAAATTTCTGAGCTCCTATTGCTATAAACCAGTCCACCTTTGATCTAGTTGTATACCCTGTTTTCTACTGTTTCTCTATTCCTTGTGTCCTTTTGTTCCCATTTATTTTATTTACTTTTTTTTTAAATATGAATATGGTTCAAGCTTTGCACCTCAAGCTATGCATTATTACGATTTATTTTTATGTTGTTAATTGATAACAACATCCAAAAAACTATTGTCTGCTATTATGAACTTCATTAATCAACTGCTACTTGATGCCATTTTATTCCTTCACTCAACTATTGATTATCATTTAAAAATGTCACTAAGAATTTGATGCAATTCGACAATATGAAAAGACATGAATAATCATTCATTTATATAAAATGACAATATAACTTTTTCTATCCAATGGTTTGTTAATCGCCAAACAGTAAGTTAGCTTTATGAGTTGTATTTTTTAACAAAACTATTCAAATGTGAATACTAATGCTCTTATGTCCCATCTCCCTATTTTTTTACTCCTAGGCAAGCACAACGCAATGTGCTAAACCAACAACCACTCCTTACTTCAGTAATGCACTAACTAATATCTGCATACACCCTTCCCTGTGTACTTGCACAACAACTCCTATCACCATGAGTCCACCACAACCCTATCTGTGTTGAAGTATGTGATACTATGAGTTAGATTGAGGAGGAAATTTTGGATCTGGAGGATATTTCGGATCTGGAGGATATTTTGGGATATTTCGGATATTTTGGATTTGGAGGATATTTTGGGATATTTCGGATATTTAGGATCTGGAGGATATTTTCAGATCTGGAGGATATTTAGGATCTGGAGAATATTTTGGATTTGGAGGATATATCGGATCTTGAGGAAATTTTGGGAATTTCCATATACTTCCCTATGCCTATATAAGCTACATCGGATCCAAGAGGAGGAGGTACAACAAAATCAAGAGATTAGATCAAGGTTTATTCTAATTAGGTTTTAGGCAATCCTAATCTTCTTCAATTCCTTTCTCCACAAAATCAAAATTTTCCAGTAAATTTGATCATTGTAATCAATCTCTTGTACTCTTCTATTGATATTAATAAAGGTTTCTCTCTCAAAGTGGATGTACACTGACAAGACATCGGTGGAACCACTATAAATCCCTGTGTGATTTAGCTTTTCATTATTGCTCTGTTATTTCCATTGTTTGGTGATTGTGATTGGCTTGGATAAGATTGAGATTGTTCGATTGGTTGTTTTTGCACTATTACCACGATTTCGTTTTCCGTTGCGTTGGGGATTTTTGATTTAGGCGACCTTGAATCAAAATTTCTCCACAACATTTGGTATCAAAGCATTGGTGTTGGTAGATAGTTGTAGAAATGCCGGAATCAGGTTCAAATAATCCATCAACAGTTGGTCCAAGTGGTGTAGCTCTTTATGTTCGTGGGTCGTATGCAGCTGTTGTTCACAATTGGTTATCGACAAGTGGAATGGTGATAATGATTTCGAAAAGTGGCAATGGAAGATGAAAGCGGTTCTTAGGCGGAATCGGGTACATCGGGTGGTGTTTGATACACATTTATTGCCAGAGGACATCTCAGATGTGGAGAGAGAAGAAATGGAAGAGTGGGCATTCACTACACTTCAACTTGCCATGAGGGAGAATGTTATTTCCGAAATTAGTGGTGAGACGACTACTAAATCAACTGATCTTGTTGCGGACTTTCTTTACCTACAAGATAAAGGAAGGAACTTCGCTAAAGGCACACTTAAATGTGTTTGATGATTTGCTAATGAAAATGAAGGCAGTAGATTTGAAGATTGAGGAGGAGCAGAAGGCAATGATATTGTTATGTTCATTTCCTGAGCGCTATACTGGGTTCTCAAACAGTTTAATCTATGGCCAGGATACATTGACTCTAAATGATATCAAGACGGGCCTTCTTAGTGAGGAATTGCGAGATCAGATGGAGGAGCCGAGTGTTGGTAGTACTGGTGCTGGTAATGGTCAAAGTTTATTTGCGGAGAAAGAAAAGTCAGAGAAGAAGGGAAACTGGGGCGTTCTAAGTCTAAGAAGCCCGGTGGAAGATGAAAATCAAAAGAAAGAAATGTCAAGTGCTTTATATGTAAGAACCTGGTCACTGGAAGAATGATTGTCCAGACAAGGGGAAAAAGGAAGTAGCATCTTCATTAGTTGTGGTGGAGAGAGATGTTGGTGAGGGAGACATAGATGTTTTGTCGGCAGTAGCATCAGATGTTTCGGGCAGCGATTGGGTGCTTGATTCGGGGGTTCATATCACATGACGCCTAATATGAATTGTTTTTCTTCTTATGTTGAATGGGAAGTAAAATCAATTGTTATGGGAAATGGTGAAGTTTGCAAGTCGAAGGGCATTGGATCCGTGCAAATTCGGATGTTTGACGGAGTGGTTCGTACTCTCACTGATGTGTGCTATGTTTCGAGACTACGGAAGTCACTTATCTCTTTGGGACAGTTGGATTCTTTAGGTTGTAAGATCACCATTGGGAGTGATAACTTGAGGGTTTTGAAGGTGCGCTTGTGGTTATGAAGGGTGCTAGAACTCATGGTATCTATTGGCTTCAAGAAGTGACCGCGGAAGGCGAAATTTGTGTCAGTGTTGATATTTCTCATAGCCTAGATGCTACATGGCTGTGGCTTTTGGGATTGGATCATGTCTCGGAGAAGAGTTTAGATGTTCTTTGTCAAAGGGAGATGATTGATGGTGAGAGTTTTAGAAAGTTGGAGTTTTGTAAGGAATGTGTCATGGGGAAGCAAACTAGAGTATCATTCGGTGAAGGAAAACAAGATTCAAGTGGGATTCTTGAGTATGTGCACACAGATGTTTGGGGACCAGCGCCTGTAGCTTCTTTGGAAGGAGCAAGATATTATATTTCTTTCATTGATGATTTTTCTTGGAAGGTTTGGGTGCATGTAATGAAGTCCAAGTCGGAGGCATTTGCAAGATTCAAAGAATGGAAGGCTCTTGTTGAGAATGAGAGTGGAAAGACTTTGAAGGCTCTTAGGTCCGATAATGGCGGCGAATATGTTTCCGAAGAATTTCTGAATTTTTGCAAGCATCATGGTATTCAGAGGCATTTTACTACACCGGGATATCCGCAATCTAATGGAGTGGCGGAGAGAATGAACCGAACACTACTAGAGAAAGCTTGATGCTTGAGATTGACATCGGGTTTGTCTAAGGGATTTTGGGCCGAAGCTTTGTCAACCGCGGTGCATATTATTAATCGAATTCCGTGCTTGGCTATTGATAACAAAATTCCTGAGGAAGTGTGGAAGGGGAAAGAGCATTGACTTGAGTTATCTTCGTGTATTTGGTATTCCTGTTTATGTGCATGATCCGGGGAATGATAAGCTCCCGCCTAGAGCTTTCAAAAGGGATTTTTCTCGGTTATATTGATGGCGCCAAAGGCTATCGGATTTGGAATCCAAAAACGAAGAAGGCTATGTTTTATCGTAATGTTACTTTTGATGAGTCGGCTATGTTCAAGGAGAATGAAGGCTCATCAGATGTTCCGGATTTGGTTCATGGTGAATCATAGGAGAAGGAAGTTATTCCCACTTTCAGGCCTAGAGATAGTAGAGTTGTTGGAGGTGCTTGCGAGGTGAATGCGGTTGATGTTACATTACATAGTCCACAGGATTCCTCTAGTAGTGTTGGTGATATGCACAAGCCTAAAGAAGATTCAGTTCAAGGTGGAGCTAAAGGAAGACCGGGTGATGGCATTGCTACTCGGGTTGGTCTTCATGCTATAAGGGCACCCGAAAGATATGGTGATTGGAACTATCTTAGCTTTTGTGAGAATTTGGACTATGCTCTTCATGTAGTTCAAGATGAGCCGATGGACCTTGATGACTTCATGGATTCGAGTGATAGCTCGAAGTTGATTTGCGCCATGGAGGAAGAGATGAAATCATTGATGAAGAACCAGACTTGGGAGTTGGTTTCACTTCCTCAAGGAAACCGTGCTATTGGGTGCAAATGGATATATAAGGTGAAGGACGATGGAAGATACAAAGCTAGGCTAGTGGCTAAGGGGTTTGCATAGAGGAAAGGAAAGGAGTATGATGAGATCTTCGCACTGGTTGTGAGGCATACTTCTATTCGGATGTTACTTGCATTAGTTGCTATTTTCGACTTGGATTTGCAGCAACTAGATGTGAAAACTGCCTTCTTGCGTGGAGACTTGGATGAAGACATCTACATGGAGCAACCGGAAGGGTTTGTTGTAGAAGGTAAGTCAGAACTAGTTTGCAAGTTGAAGAAATCACTATATGGTTTGAAGCAATCACCTAGGAAATGGTACAAGAGATTTGATTATTTTATGCTTGAAAGTGGCTTCCATCGAAGCATCAAGGATGCTTGCGTTTATTTCAAGAGGATAGGAAATGATTGTTGGGTGTATTTACTCTTGTATGTGGATGATATGCTCATTGCTTCTAAGGACAAGGCAGAAATCAACAAGTTGAAAGAGCAATTAAAGGCGGAGTTCAAAATGAAAGACTTCGGAGAAGCAAAGAAGATTTTGGGCATGGAAATTGAAAGAGATCGAAAGCATTTTGAGTTGAAATTAACTCAAAAGGAGTACAGTAAGAAAGTGCTTTGCCGGTTTAGCATAGAGGATGCAAAGGCATCAAATACACCTTTACCTTTGCATATAAAGCTTTCGAGTAAGGGATCGCCTATCAAGGAGAAAGACACGGCTTATATGGCAAAGATGTCATATGCTAGTGCGGTTGGAAGTTTGATGTATACCATGGTGTGTACAAGACCCGATATTGAAAATGTCGTCGGGGCGGTTAGTCGGAATTTGGCAAATCCGAGGAAATCGCATTGGGAAGCCGTGAAGGCTATATTGAGATACTTGAAAGGCATATCATCTCATGGCCTTGTTTTTGGTGGTAGTGATGGATTGAGTTGCAAGTTTGTTGGTTATTGGGACTCGGACTGCGTCGGTGATAGTAATTCAAGGAAATCAACTTCCGAGTATGTCTTCATACTTGGTGGTACGGCCATTAGTTGGAGATCGAGATTGCAAACCATAGTTGCTTTATCCACTATGGAGGCGGAGTTGATAGCCGCTGTGGAAGCGGCAAAGGAGGCACTCTATTTGAAGCGACTATTGTGTGACTTGGGTTTTGAACATGGGAGTATCGATGTTCGATGTGATAGCCAAAGTGTTATACATTTGGCAGAGAATTTGGCATTTAGCTCACGAACGAAGCATATTGAAGTGAGAGAGTCATTTCTAGTAGCCATGGACGAAGACAAGAAAGTATGCCTTCAGAAAGTGCACACAAAGGATAATGCGGCGGACATGTTCACTAAGGCATTGTCGATTGGAAAGTTCGAGCATTGCTCGAACTTAATTCGCTTGGAGAGATGCTAGGTGCCACGTGGTGGCACAATTGAGAGAGAAACTTGGATGTAGAAGAGTATCGGTGAGAGATTGGTGTTCTATCTTCATGGTAAGTACTCATTTTCACTCCCGAGTACATTGTCTTTTGGTGAGACCGGTTTAGGAGTTGGATGTTTCAACATTTCATTGACGAGTGGGGGCTATGCCTGAACTTGTTAGTGAAGCGCAATGGGCGGTGGCTATGCCGGAGTTCATTGGGGAAATATTCAAGCTTTCTTGATTGAAGATAGAAGGAAATTCTTGGATGCATTGAAGTTTGTGATGTAGATGGATATAGTATCGAGGTGAAGTGTTGAAGTATGCGATACTATGTGTTAGATTGAGGAGGAAATTTCGGATCTGGAGGATATTTCGGGATATTTCGGATATTTAGGATCTGGATGATATTTCGGATATTTAGGATCTGGACGATATTTTCAGATCTGGAAGATATCTAGGATCTGGGGGATATTTTGGATCTGGAGGATATTTCGGATATTTTGGATCTAGAGGAAATTTTGGGAATTTCCATATACTTCCCTGTGCCTATATAAGCTACATCGGATCCAAAAGGAGGAGGTACAACAAAATCGAGAGATTAGGTCAAGGTTTATTCTAATTAGGGTTTAGGAAATCCTAATCTTCTTCAATTCCTTTCTCCACAAAATCATATTTTTCTAGTAAATTTGATCATTGTAATCAATCTCTTGTACTCTTCCATTGATATTAATAAAGGTTTCGCTC
This sequence comes from Allium sativum, assembly GCA_030737875.1. NCBI lineage: Eukaryota > Viridiplantae > Streptophyta > Magnoliopsida > Asparagales > Amaryllidaceae > Allium > Allium sativum. The sequence goes on from CM060913.1 coordinate 46,461,985, forward strand.
TCAAAGTGGATGTACACTGACAAGACGTTGGTGGAACAACTATAAATCCCTGTGCGATTTAGTTTCTTGTTATTGCTCTATTATTTCCATTGTTTGGTGATTGTGATTGGCTTGGATAAGATTGAGATTGTTCGATTGGTTGTTTTTGCACTATTACCACGATCTCGTTTTCCGCGGTGTTGGGGATTTTTGATTTAAGCGGTCTTGAATCAAAATTTCTCCATAACAATTTGCAAGTTGTGCCTTCACTCATGATCACCACTGGCGGTTATCTTAGATCCACAACTAAAAATCATAGTTTACACTGCCAACCTAGAAAACACGATTTCTAGATTTTCATGTTTGTTTTCATTTTTATCACCAATGAACTTTGTGCAGCTGAAATATTTCACTTGATCTAAATTAAAGTGTTTTGTTACATCTAAAATTTGTTTTAATGTACGACTTTCCTACGAATGCTGAAATTATCATGTCATTTGTTTTTTTTTGCTGCTGATAATAGCTAAACTAATGCCAAAATGGATTTATACCCAACAATTTCATATTTATTTGATAGGCTAAAATGGCGGGTTTCACTTGTAACAAGTCAAGAGGGATGCCAACATAATTTTGGACATCTTCCTATTCGAAGCCTTATGTCCAGTGTACTGTACCCAGTTCCAAAAAAATACGCTACTTGTGTTTAGATCGAAACGTCCAGTACCCATTAAATTAAAACAAGCATGCATCACGATGTACAAACATTAGTAAAAATATTAAATGGGAATGCAGAGAAAGTTTTTCTCACATAAGTTTTCACAATTTCAGTTCCAAGTTTATACACAAATGTTCAATAACATTTGTTTTCCATCCTCTGTTATTGACATGCAGATTTAATCAACCCCATACCTTTATCTAGAAACCTGAATACATCATACATGTTTCCTAACCACGTGTAAAAAAAGAAGAAGAAAGTTTTACTCACCTTAAGCTCAGTAGCGGTCTTTGTTTATTTTGGTCTTAGGTGCTCTGCCATTGTTTTGCTCCAGATTTAACTTTAGTTTGGCTTCAGATTTGGTGAGTGAGTGTATAAGGGTATACCAATGTATATATAGGTGAATGAAAATATAAAATACAAACAACTTGTAGGCTTTGCAGGGTGTCTAGGCTGTCTAACACCATTGTATTGATTGAAAAGGGTCTCCGCATCCATCTATTCTTCTCAGGTCTGATATATGCACATCTATGCATGTGCTTAGGTTCTAGCTAGTTCATTTTTGTTTCACATTAAGGCACGGCAGTCCTATTTGAGTTACTATATACATATAGTCATGTTCTTAGCTTCACTAAGAGGTACGACTGACTAGTACGGGTGTAGATTGCCTATGATAGGACTGAAAAGGATTTGCAAAAGTTTGGTTTGCCTGCACCTGCATATGCTCATGTATAGGTGCTGAATTGATGTTCATGTGTGCATTGGAAAGAAGAGCTATTTTGTTTTATAGTTGGGTGCATGCAGGGTGATTGAAATGAATAGATGTGCTAAGAGAAAGAGGTGGTTGTAGCTCATGTTTTGATTGGGATGGGCTATGTTGCTAGGTATATAACTGACTCTGTATATTTCATGTACCAATACAATGCATCTACTCTAAAAGTATACTTTTATAGCTATGTGCATTTGAACCTTAGCTTCTAAGCATTTTGGCTATCTACAATGTTTGATGTGAAGGCACGTTCTATTGTTTGATTTGAAAAGAGTGTGGTCATGTTTATAGCAGTGCATAGCTTAGCTGGTTCTACATTGCTTCAATTGAAAAGCAATGGTCATGTTCATAGCAATGCATAGCTTAGCTAGAAATCAACGTGAGATCTAGATAGGAAAAAAGAGTGCGGTGCTTTATTGACAACTCACCAATAAAAAGTACATATGATAGTACGGAGGCAACCAAATCAACAAACTCTATCATGCTACCTATACCAATTTATACATGCCAGAAAAAAAAATACGTATGTGGCCCAAAAGGCAAAGCCCACTTCGGAAAAGCAGAAGGTAACCCAGCAGCGGAAATCTCCAAAAAAGACACGTGGCAATGGTAGAACTAATAGCAAAATGGTCAAAGCATGTCGTCATCGCCCTTTCATTTAGGGCAGATCTTCACTTTCCAAAAATAGGAAAATCATTCTTCGTAGAAACAAAGAGATTAGCCTGCATCCAAACTTTCAATTCCCTACTTTCTCTCCTCATTTGCTCTTCTCTTCTTCTTGGATTTCATCAATAAGTACTTTACGTCTATTTCAATAAGATCCCATCTTCCGAATTTATTTGTATGCTGATTATTACGTAATCGGTTGTTCCTCTCCATCCAAATATGATAAATCGTAGTTACTAAGCCGCAAAAAGCTGCTTCCTTTCTGAAGTTGGCAGAAATGAGAGTATTCTTCAAATCATCCAGCTCATTCTCCAGCAAAAGAGGTCTGTCAGCGGTTGGAGGCAGTCCACATCTCATTCTACATCTAGTCCAAATGTACGTGGAGTATGAACATTGGAAAAAAGGTGGTTTTTGCGTTATTTTCCTCATTACATAACATGCAAAAAGGATCAATCTCATAACCCCAGTTAATCATTATATCCTTAGTGCTAAGACGATTAAGAAAAGCTTTCTATTCACATATAGACATTTTAGGATTGTTGATTTTGTGCCAAATTGCTTTGCACCAGTCTAGCTCAGACTTATGTTTTCTAGAAATGTCCCACACTGATTGAAAAGAAAAGCCATTAGGAATACCGTTCCAGGTCCAGTAATCTTCTTCCATATTCGAATGTGTGTTTATTTCCCTAATTGATTTGAGAGAATTCTCGTGGCTGGCAGCAGATTTGGATTAAAAACCCCATCAACAATGATGTTATTAACATATAAATTATCACCTCCAAACAAATCAAGATTATCACAGCCAAGAATGTTAACCATAGTATTGCTATTAAGCCAAGGGTCAAACCATATGAGTGTATTTTGGCCATTAACAACGCATCTGTTAATAAAATTGAGGCTCAAGTTTCTGTGTCAAAGAATAGTTTTCCAAGTGCATGAGCTATTGTTATCTATCCCCAGCAACAAAAAATATTTACCCGGACAGTATCTTTTTACCATCCATTTTTCCATATGCTATTACGATTAACAAAATGCCAAAATAATTTGAGAGCAGCCGCAACTTTAATGTCCTAGAAATTTCTCAAACCAACCCATCCCTCCTCTTTAGGAGAGCAAAGAGTGTTCCATGCAATTTTATGTTTTTTTCCAGACCATATAAAGTTTGCTCACAGTTTATTAATTTTGCTAATCGTAGCTTCTGGAATTTGATATGTAAGCATCCAAAACAGTACCATGGGTGTAATAACAGTTTTGACAAGTTCAATTTTATCTGCCATAGATAGTAGTCTAGTATCCCAACCGTCCATTTTCTTTCTAATTCTTTCAAATAGTTCTCCACAGTCAGAAAAATGGAGGTAATTATATGATAACGGAACACCCAGGTATTTGACAGGAAGCTTTCCTTCTTTCATATTTAAGACTTGCAGAATATGATTTTTATTGCTTACCCCCTGCTAAAGAAAATCTTTGACTTCAAGTTATTAATTTTGAGACCTGCAAACTCTTTCAAATCTTCCAAAATCACATTAATAGTCTCCACTCCCTTATTATTGGCTTTACAAAAAATCATCAAGTCATCAGCATAAATAACGTGTGTTATTTTGGGTTCCTCTTTATATATAGATTGTATGTTATTCGCTTTCACAGCTTTAAACATCATGATAGAAAAAAAATCCATTGCTACACAAAAAAGGTATGGCGATAAGGGATCCCCTTGTCCAAGCCCCCTGTTGCTATAAATGAAACCTTTCGGGCTACCTTGAGCTAAGATAGAAAAGGTAGGCGTTTTAATACAAGCTCTAATGATTTTTATAATCTGTCTTAGAAAACCCTTAATCTCAAGCATGTGGAAAATAAAATTTCTATTTATCATACCATAAGCTTTTTGTAAGTCAATTTTGATGCAGATTTTCCCACTTCCTTTTCTACAAAAAAAAATCTGATATGTTCATGAGCCAAGAGAATAGGATTTGCAATATACCTTCCCAGAATAAACGCAGACTGATTTTCAGATATTAAGTGTTTAAGGTATGGTTTAATCCGATTGCATATAACTTTGGAAATGATTTTATATAAAACATTACAACAGGCAATGGGTCTATAGTCTGACATTGCTTTAGGATTTTCAATTTTCGGGATGAGAGCTAAAAAGTATGATTTATACCTATTGCCAATTTTCCTGTTCTGACCACTTCTTGGACCACCTCTAAAATTCCTTCCTTAAGACTTTCCCAATGAAACTTGTAAAATTTTGATGTGAAACCATCTAGACCTGGACTTTTGTCATCAGGGATAGAGAAAGTTGCATTATGAACTTCATCTATCGTAATTTTAGAGTTTAGATGCCACCTGCCTCTTACATTCACTACAATCCTGCAATTAATGTGTGGGAAGTTAAAATTCATAGGAAAATCTGAATTATATGTCTCTTTAAAATACTGCACCACTTCCTTTTCAAAACATTCCATGTCGTATGTGGGATCTCCGTTGATCATGAACAGATTACTCCAGTTATTTATGTGTTTTCGCAAAGACATTTTAGCATGAAAAAATTTTGTGCACGAATCACCGTATGTAAGCCAATTAATTTTTTCTTTCTGTTTAACATTCATCATGTCCAAAATGCTTTTTTCTTTCAATTGTTATAAGCCTCACTAAGAATGTCATATATTCTGCCGTCTTCAGGATGTTTGTCAATTTCAGCTAGAACACTGTTGTATCTTCTTTCCAACATATTAAGCAGGTCACCATCTTTAAAACTGTGGTAGTCCCAATGTTTCAAATAAAATTTGCTTAAATTGAGGAATTGTTGAAACTTGAAAATCATTGACCCCTGAATATTAGAAATAGCTGTAACATGCATCGCCAAATTCATTGTATCCTTATAACCATCTTTTGTACACCATGAGTTTACAAATCTGGAAGGTATGTTCCTATACTTTTGAACTTCCTTCTTAAATCTAATACATATGGGAATATGATCACTCAGTGGATTAGCTACCCCATATGCAGTTAGTTTAGCAAAATTATCAAGAAAAAGATAATTGCAAAAAACATGGTCAATTTTAGTTGCCACACCTTTTTTTTCCAAGTGTATTTAAAACCCATAATAGGGATATAAGTCAAACCTGAAGAAGCAATGCAATTTAAAAGCCCTGAGGTATACCTGAAAGGGACAAATGCTCCCCTTTTTTTATCATTGCTAGTAATAATATTGTTGAAATCCCCAAAAATAATCCAAGGAGAATTCACATTATTAGCTTCTTTGGCAATTTCAACCCATAATTTCTCTCGATCTAGTAAGAAATTACTAGCATAAATGAAAGTAAATTTGTAGTCAAAACCTCTTGTGTTGTTAGCAAAGATGGATATGTGTTGTGTAGATATGTTTTCAATGCTAATAGACCAACAAGAAGAATCCCAGAAGATTAAAATTCGATCTTTGCACCCACAGCAGTTGTTGTCTACAAATTTCCATTTTTCATGTATATACATCTTCATTTTGTTTATCATATCATCATTCAACTTGTTTTCAAGAAGGCTTACCATCGAAGGCCCAAATTTACTTAGGAATTTGAGTGCTTAAAACTGTTTATTTGGAGCATTCAAACCCCTAACATTCCACGCTATAACATTCATTTGATCTTGCTCTAGCTCCTTATCGAAACTTTAGGAGGAGCAGGTTGAATAATTTTGTGGTTTCTTTTTTTTAGTTTGAATTGTTTACTGATATTATCCGTTTCTTCTTTAAATTTAGTGTTTTCCTCAATGAATTTTGAAACATCAATTACTTTTGCAGGTGGGTGTTCATCTTTTTCTGTGTTAGCAAAATGCTCAGTTATCCTGCCATAATCATCAAGATCTGACCATTCTTCTACCAACCCATCCACATATTCATTCGAATTTGGAGGAGCTTCATCAGATGCATTCACTTCAAGATTTGGGCTAGCCGAAAGTGTTGCCATGTTATCAAAAGCGTGAAGCTTACCTTCAACATAAATTGCACCTTGATCAATATTTGTACAATTTATGTTTAAATTAGGATTGTTTGAATTTAGTCGAGGAATGCATGTATCTTAATTGCCTGTTGCACCAAATTATTTTCATTTATACAATCCTTTACTTTTTCAGGGCTTTTATATGCATTTATATCTAGAGCGGTAGCAGTAGTAGTTGTCATTTTGGCCATAAGGAATTCAGGTTGAGTGTTCACGTTTGTTTGTCCATTGCTGTTATTTGTGATATCCATTCCACCAACTTCAGTCGCTGTGTCTTCGACCTTGTCGCCATTATCATCTGTATTTTTGTTATTTGTGATATCCACTTCGTCAACTTCCATTGTTATGCCATCGGCTTCATCACCATTATCATCTGCATTGTTGTTATTTGTAATATCGACTTCACCAACTTCAGTTGTTGTGTCATCGGCTTTGTCACCGTTTTCATCTAATGTCCATGACAATTATAGGATTAAGACTGTTGTTTTTATCTGAAATATTCACATGAACATTAATATCAACTATGCTCCCTTCATTAGCAATATCACCACTAGTAGATCCATCTTTTTGAACCCAAACCTCTTTTGTTTTTGTTTTTGTTTTGCATTGAGAATTTGCATGTCCAAAAACTCCACATGTTTTACGACACAATGGTTTATATATATATATATATATATATATATATATATATATATTCCACATTTACTTTTAGTTCCTCTCCATTGTGCATGATCACATCTACCTCATTTAGAAAATAAGAATTCGCATCCATCTCGATTAGAATTTTTGCAAATGCAACTCTGGATTCATAAACTGTTATTCGATCCATTCTAATCGGTCTTCCAAACACACTGGCGATGGCACTTAAAGCCTATTTATCCCATAATTCCAATTCTAGATTTGAAAATTTAACCCAAAGAGGTATTGTAGATAGAAAATCCTTCTTGAATCTCATACCCATCCATTTTTTTAAAATAATAATTTTATTATTAGATAAATATGGTCCTCCTTTCAAAATGTTCTCACTGTCTATGCTGTTATCGAATCTAAATATAAAAAATCCATTATCTTTCGACAACAGTTGAAAATTTCCGGTTGGTTTCCAAACACGTTCCACATAATTTTTTAGATGCAGATGGTATGGCCTTTTTCCATACACGTAAAATAATGATCGAGTTCTGCCACTTTGCAACTGATCTATATGCTGCTGTCATCGGAATTGATGCCTTCTTTTTTGAGTCGATGATTTTGGGTTCAACAAAACTCAAATCTACATATTCGCTTTGAGATTGTCTGGTCCCCCCGGATGCTGCTTGTTTCCATGATTTTGCTCTTCCCTATGCTACATCTGCTCTCACTTTGTCCAAACCGATGGAGGATTGTCCTTTATTTCTTATGAGCTGAAATTTTAGAGCGTCAGCACTAGATCGAGCATATGCTCCCCCTGAGTTTTGAGATCTTGGGGGACGAACCGCTTGACGAGCAGTATTTTGGGGATCAGAAGGTCCCTCGTTTCCCCGTAGTTCAGGCGCAGTTCTATTCGTCGAAACCCTAATTGGACGTCCCCTCTTACCAACATATTTGTACAACAATATTCTTAACTAGTTATGTAATTAAAAACCAATACTATATTTATATGTATGCAAACACAATATATATACATTAAAACATCACTTACTTAGGTATATATAAATATAACAAGTTAAAAATGTGCACATAGAATACTTAAAATAATTATTATCTTAAATTTTTAAAAATATCCAAATCTAATGTTGTTTAATTGATTTAAATTACAGATATAACCTATATTTAATAATTTAACAAAATTAGTCAAAAATCCAGGACATTACAGTTATGGTTGTTACTTGTAACAACCCGTATTTTCAGAACCAATTTAAAATTTTGATTTAAGCTATTTTAATGAATATGGAAATATAAATTGGTTATTTTTACTAAATAAAATTTGAGAATAATTTTAAAAGTAGTTTTTTTATTTTATTTGTCTTAAAAAACCCAGTAAAATTATTCAAATGATTTATAAATTTCGTTTTTGAAAATTTTGAAAATTCGATTTTGAAAACATTGCCTCGCCCTTAAAAAGTGAAATTTTGCTAGGAAGCTCAGAATTCAATGAGACTAATTTTGTTGGATTCAGAATGACAATTCATTGTTGAGTTCCAAAATTCACATCGAACTGAGTTAGTATGTAGCTGTGCGCGATAAAACAGTTCAGGTTAAAACAAGCGATCAGTTTACAAAGGAACATTATTGAGACGATCTCAGAATTTGATTCCATTTTTTTTTGGATTCGTATTGTCAAATAATGGTTAAATACAAAAGGCCTTAATTTTTGGAGTTAGCGTGCGGGCGTACAAGAAGAAAAGATACGCTAAAATCGTATTTTTGAAGCTAGTTTGAGCAATTTTACAAAGGAACAATATCGAGATGACATCAGAATTAGACGAAACATTTTTTATTGAATCCGTAGCGTCGAATAATGGTGAGATTCCAAGTTTCGTGATTTTTTGAGTTAGTATGTGTCCAGACGTGATTTTTAAAGTGAAAAACAAACAATATTTTGACTTTAAAAATTTGTTGTTTGTGCATACGGACTCGGAATTTTACGAAACCTGTTTCATTGGGTCCGTAATCTCAAAGTGTAGATGCATGTTAATTTTCATTGAAAACGGAATCCGTAGGTGACCACATGGATTTTAAACGATGGAAATAGGACATAATTAAGTATAGTAAAATATAAAATTAATATAAAAATAAATTGCACCCACTATATAACATCTCAAGCATTCCTAAACCTAATCTCATTTCTCATTTACAAGTCAGCCCATTTTCTTCTTTGAACCCAAATTTTGCAAGCTCTAGAAAATCAAAACAAATCAAAGAAAAATTCAAAAATCCCGAAACTTATATATTTGAGTTCATGTGGCGATAAGCTTCAATGTGTATGAGTTTGGTGAAGATTTTGTATGCCCCAAATTTTATAGTACGTGCATTTATTGAGTTCATGCAAGCTAGGGTTGAGATTTGTGAGAGTATGAAGCAACGATACACGTTTTAGTTATTGTTTATGGTTTTGTGGCAAGAAATGAAGGTTGTATGCAAAGTTTGGACGGATTTGGTGACAAAAAGTATCGAGATGTTTGCATTGCCGTGAGTTTTACTGGAAGAAGTCGGACAAAATTTTTGGAGCTTGGGTTTGAGATCCATGGTGTTGAAATTTAATAGGAGAAAAAGAGAAGGAGAATGGCGTTTACGGTTTGTGATTTCGTTGAGAAACGAGTGAGAATGGATGTCATGAAGGTTGCATGGAGATGGACATGGGAGGGGCTGTTGTGCATGAGTTTCATGTAGGAGGGAGAAGATGAGAAAAGTGATTAAGGGGTAGATTAAGGTAATTAATTAATTTATATGTTAAGTTAATTACATAGACATGTACATGAAACTTGTAAAAAGCGTAACTTTTTCATACGATCTCGGAATTCAGCGAAACAGGATCCGTTGGAACCGTATCGATGAGAGCTTCGCAATGAAACTGATTTGGATGTCATATGCGGACTGTGGAGCAAAAAAGTCACATTCCTTTTTTTGAAGACTAGCGGAGTGGAAACCAACGTGAGAACTCTCTCACTCAAATCATTTTTGTTACATCATTATATCATAGGCTGCAGATGATGCTTAGTAGCTCCAACATTACTTTTTGTACAAACCTTGGATGATTTGTGTGATATGATTTTGTTGTGGAAAAGTTGATTGTATTGTGGTATTATTGAATTGATTGATTTTTGTGTATGGCGCAAGCCAGTATCAATAGAGGGATAATGCTAGACATTATTCTGGTTCTAATATCGTGCCATTATAATGTCAAATTTTTCTGAAATTGAAATGTATAAATTATTTACATAAAAGGTATATAAAATTTTCATAAAAAGAAATTGAAGTAAATATTCATTTACGCCTATTTAACAGATCTTGATTGGGACGATAAATATTTACACATCGCCCAAGTACACAAATAATAATCAGTATTTGTTGTTTGAAAACCCCACATGGATATTAGGATAAAATTTGACATACACTAATCCCAATATTTAGTTGTATTTCAATAGATGGGTTGACTGACTTTGATGAGCATTATTTATTTATTTTAATGCTTACACAGTTGTAGAATGCACTCTGGATGATGTTTGAATGTGTAATGATTATTTTTCATTGTTGTTGAATACATGCGATGTATGAAATCCATATAACTGAAATTATATGGTAATTGACCGAGTCGCATTCCGATTTAGAAATAAAGAATATTTTAAACTAACGAATATTTTAAAGTATATTCAGTGAATAATCAAAATGTGGTTTTGAAGTCCGATTTTGGATGGACACGAAAACATTGAAATGTGAAGCCGAGTTAAGCAGTAAACGTTATTTTAACCCGAACGGGTTTATCGATCAATTTCATTCATTTTATAAAGAATACCGAAAAGGAAATGAATTTCAAAATCTGATATTTTGAAAATATTATCATCTTAATATTATAATGATATGGAATATTCAATTTTGATTTAAAATTGAAAAAGAAGTTGAAAAAATTTAAAAACGGATTTATAAACGATTTATAAAATACGTTTTAAATGGAAATCGATGACATATATATATATATATATTATATATTTAATGGATCGAATAGAACGCAACGCGCAGCGATCGTTCACGAATTTCAACCACTAATTTCAAATTGATGTAGCGGGAGATCCAACCATGGGATTCTCCTAAAACCAGAACCGTTGGGTTCGTATCGAAAAGAGCTTTCCAATGATTATAAGAGATTTGAAATCTAACGGTTGAATTTGGAATCACGTCCAAATCAATTTCAGAAAAGGTCGCTATGAATGCAGTTCGGTGGTCGATATTGGAAACCGACTGTAAGGGCCTTAATAAAATTATTTAAAATATGGAAAAATTGCGTAAAATCATAATAAATGATTTGGCAAGATTTTAGATGAAAAATTCCAAGTTTGAAAAGATAAAAAGATATTTTTATCTAAATGAACTAGTTATTAACTAGAATAGTAATTCAAATGATTTTTAAATAAATAAATTGGATTTGTGAATGGGTTTTGAAATAACTATAATTTTTCCTTATGAATTGGAATGGTTTTGAATGGAAATAATCTTCGGAATATTTCGGTATTGGATTCCGTGATTATACGGATATTATTAAGGAAATCGGAAGATATATATATATCATTATTCCCAATATGATATTTGTTGGTTTCAGAACTTGATATTGAATATAAGCCGATATAATTTCTATCTAGAGCCTTGTATTTAATATCAAATTGGATTTTAGATTTGTCATGAATGGTGCTTTTAACAGCACTGTTCTTAAACCCAGTTGAGAAAAGAATAAATCTTTTAGTTAAGATTAGTGAAGTTTACCAATTATTTAATTTAATTGGAATTGAATGGAAATTGGATTTTGGGTTTCTCGTGAACGGTGTTTTAAATAAGACTTGTTCTTTTACCCATAACAGTGAAGAGATGATTTGGAATTTATAAATCGTTTTATTAAGATTTAATGGAAATTTTCCCAAGAAAAGTTTTCCAATTTAATAAAAGAAATTGGAATTGAATGGAATTCAATTTGGTAATAATCGAGATGAGCTTCTGTAAAGGAAGGCCTTTATTATTTATGGAATTTAAAAGGATTTTCCGTTATTCCATTTATAGTATTGATTTGATACAGAAATTTATATCGATTAGATATTGATCTGTTTTCCGTGAAGATTCCATAGTTAATGGAAGATGATTTGAGTTTATTGTGAACTGTGTTTTAAATGACATTGGTTCTTTAACCCAGTTAATGACAGGATTAATTTTCCTAAAAAGTGAATAATCATAGAGTAATGATTTTTTATATTAAAACTAAGAAGAGTTTTAATAAATCTTTAATTAGATTGAAATGAGAATGGGATAATTAAATTTATTGAATTCAAGGAATGTTCGAAAATGGAGTACCACCAGTTTTACTCTACATGATAGTTAAATCTTTAATTAGATTTAAAATGTGAAAAATGTAATTAATTTTACCAATAACACGGTGGGTATTAGATACAGAGTACTACCAACTTTGCTCCATGGGATAAATAGGTTGGGATTGGAAAAATAAAATAAATGATTACTTCGGTAAGGTTCGATAATCCCGACAAGTTTGATAAACCTTAATTTGGTTTAAATTGTGAGAAGAATATTTGAGTAAAATAATATTCTAAATTGGAATGAGGTGTACGCTGTGTTTTTATAGCACTTTATTATAAATATTTAAGTTATTTGGAAAGATCGGGTTTAACCTATTCTGAATAATTGATACGACGATTAAATGTCGATGATGAAGATGATGATTGAAGACCGAAGATCTTCACATTGTTTGGGTGATTACTAATGTCTTGATTGAGATGTACACCCAAGAAAATGTAATAAGTGGTGATCGTCCGGATGTACTTGGAGATCAACTGGATATGCAAGGGCCTCTCTCCTGTATTGGACATATGGGACGAGGAATAAGGTGCCTCCGGTTTCGTTCAAACGGACTTGCAAATGGATAACATGTCTGACATTGTATTCCTTTGTACTGTATTCATTGATCTTTGCTAAATATATATCTTTTTGGTGGCAGAAAATTTATTCTCTTGCCTAACACCCTTCTCCGAAACATACTAGCTTAGAGGTTATATACTGGTGAAAATCAGTGATATGGTATGGATTGAAAGTGTGGCATGCCGAGTTGCATGGATCAAGGCTTTTGTTGAAAAGCAGAATCTTGTGGTTGATGATCAAAGCACAGCTTTAATTAGCATAGCTTTGTGTAGCGTTAATTCGCGAGCTTCACACCCCGGTATGAACAAGAAACGGGATAGTGACTGCATGGAAATGGACAGATGTTAGTTCTAGCTACGAGTAACGTCATGGTATCGAGCCCAGACTATTTACTTATGTGGATGTTGGAAAAACTTTATGATGGAAAGCGAGGTACTTATGAAGTGAGGTAAGTCCTTAAATGGCTCTCGATATGGTCGACTGGACTGACTATTGTGGAGGTTCGATAGAACCGGCTAACATATAATTTATGGTATTGCCAATCATCAACGGAGGACCGGCCATGAAGATCTAAGGGGTTCACTGTGGGGGAACCTGAGGCATTTGCTAGAGTGTCTCAAAATCGGTGAGGACGATTCCTGGCCTCAGTTCATAGATGGAAATCCAATATTCAATACGCGATTTTACGGTTTTAGTTGTAAACCTATATGGCGATGTAATATAATGGTACCTACGCCACTTATGATTGATACATTTGTATTTGAAGTTGATTTCTTCACATATAGTAATAATAAAAGATGAAATTTTGTGTATCAAGCATCTTTGGCTATTATAAGGGAAAAATCTATCCTCGACTGTGTTCATAGTGTGATAGGACCTGAGTCTTATAATAGCTTCATTTTTCTATTTAGCATTGCGCTGGTTGTTTTATGCACTGGTATTCATAGGGATAAACCCGTTCCGTTCTATATAGAGGTCCTGTGATTTACCTAAGTTTAAAATAAAAAGCTAATAATTGTTTTAGTTATTACACCTGTCCCATGACTGACTCGGAGTTTATTGTTTTAACCTAAACTCTGGGTGCCCATAATTTCCACATGGACAGCTAGTAGTTTTGGTTTTTGCAGATATTACTTTTCATAGGATCCTGGATTACAGCTGGAGCTATATTCGGAAAGCTTTGTATCTGTGTATCTCTTTCAGTTGTGGTTGTAGATATTTTCCGCTGCATATTTTATTCATGTATTATATTTTCCGCTGTTTAGAAATTGTAAATCTCTGATATTTTATGCTGTGATATTTATTCATACTCTGATATATTCTTGTACTCTAATGTAATTGTTGTAATAGCAATGAAATGTTCTAATGTTTGTGTTCTGATGAGTCATGTTCTCAAAGAAATCGGGCTTTCACGTAAGGGGAAGTTTGGGTCTTTTCATTACTAATGATGGTTATGGTTGTTAATAATGTGGTTTTAGTTGGTTTGGATGTTCATAAGTGTTGAAATTTGTGAACACTTAGTTAAAAATGTTGCCTTTAGGTGTTAACTATGTAAACACTTAGTTTAAAGTGTTATGGATGTTGCCTTGTGTGTTAACTATGTGGATACCTGATTTTAAGTGATAAAAATGTCACCTTTAAGCGAATATGGTATGAACCCTTGTGTAAATGACACCCGATGATGTTATTGGATGTTGTGTGATGTTATTGGATGTTCTATGATGTCATTGAATGCTTATAATCGATTGATGATTGGATAATTGTGGCTAATCAGTTGATTGTCAAATTATAAGTGTTAGTTGTCTAATGCCTATACCATATGATTTATGTAATGATATGTGCATATACATGCACTATGTGTGTGTGTGTATATGCATATACGAATGGATGATTTAATTATGAGAAATCTTATTTGAATGTTAACAGTGATTATGGATTCACTACACACACATATATGAAATATATGGGGATAAATCGAGTTTTAATTCCAGTTTGGAATTTAATCGAATATTTTCTTAGTAAAATATTGAGTGAAAAATAAAAAGTTGGATTTTAATCTGAAATGATTTAGAAAGATAGTTGAAGTAATTACGAATAGTTTTCGTAAAGAAAGAAATTTTATTTGAACAAGTTTCAAGTAATAAAGGCATGTTTTCAAATTTGAATTGAAAAATGAACAGTAACTCTAAAAGGCGAAGTTTGGTTTGAGTATCTAGGAAATGTTTTGATGGAATTTTATTTTACGCACTATTTTATTCATTTTTATAATGGACTTCCAGAAAATTTGGACTTCAAATATTAAGTTTTGAAAAATAATATTATTTTAACGGTTTAAATAATGTTAAAATGGTTAAATAATGGAATATTTGATTTTAAAGAGAAATATTTGAAATATAGTTTTCAGAAGTAATAACATATGTTTTATATAATTGATAAGCTATTTTTAAAGTAATTCAATTTAATTTTAGTTATAAATCGAAGTATGGTCAGAATAGGACTAATCACATAGCGTAGTTTGTGAATTTCAACCATTAATGTAACGACCCGGATTTTTAGCCATTAATTTTAAAACATTTAATTTGTTTAAATGTTGTATTGGAATTATAAATGGAAATTATAAAGAATCTATTTATTTAAAACAAGGTTTGAATGTATAATTTGTTTTTAAAATTTTAAACGAGCTCGAAATGTCACGGCAGTTCGTAATATTACATTTTGAACTTCAATTGAATGTACAAGATCCAATATAAGTCGGATTTTTTCGAAACAAGAACTATTGGGATCTATTTGATTATATTTTTCTAATGAGAGTGAAAAAATTGAGATTTCGTCTTATTGATTGTGAGTTATGTCTAAATCAAATTTTTAAATAGTTTCTATGGAATTGTTATATAAATAAATCGGTTTTAAATATTCTGAAACGCCATTTTAATTTATAGCATCGAGTTATAAATCCAGGTTTTTAGTCGTCGATTCAACTGACATAAACCAACTTCCCGAGTCACCAACTAGCCAAAAATGCATCTGCAATTGCAATAACTAAATTCCAATGCCCAATCATCCACTGCCTTAACATTTGACTATTCACAAACTACTGCACCTTCCATCTTCATCAGCCTTGCTCCGCCAAGCGCCAACTTTGTTACATATATCTAATAGAATTTTACATGGACATTGATCGAATGGAGATTTATTTCGGATGCTTTTCGTACAACGAATAGACGATATACTAACCGTAAAACTTTATCAAATAATTTGTATAAACAAAATATACATGTTCTTTATATTAGTCCATGTATTTACTAAAACACAAAAGGATAAATGTTAACTTGGAACAAACCCGCTGATGTACACTAAATAATTAATTAACTATGAAGCTTCCGTTGAAAGCTAAGTGATTCCTTCCATCCAAAGACATTCTATATCTTCTGTAAGAAGCTAAATATAATTATATATATATACCCCATTATACACTTAACCCTAGTCTCCTGGTCAACTGGATTTTTCGCCTCCACCAGCCAGAAATAAACGATAGAATTGTCCCCATTTTCCTCTTGGTTTTTCTGCTAAATCCATACCTTAATTCACAAAATCATTGTTGACTCCTCTTCCTGCTAAAAACCAAAATCCCCAATTTTTCTTGTTCTAATCCTTTTCGCCGGTTCCAGTAAAAACACGAAAGAAAAATCCCATTTCAGATATTATATAAAAATCAAACAATCAACAAAGACATATGATTTTAGATTTGTTCAAATCCTTTCAGAGCAAGCTTCCATCTCTTGTCAGCTATATACAACTTGAGCTGATCTTTGGGGATTGAAACCCTACGGTGGCGCCTGGGATGTCAGTTTTGCGAGGTATAAATGGAGATGTTTTGTCTTGATGGCCGTGTAAGGGTTAGGAGTTCAAGTCGCACAGATGGAGGAATCAATGGGGTTGGCGAGAGCTTGGTTGCGACTTCGGGTGGCTGGAGATTGATGAACCACGATCCTCTATGGGAGGAGTTAGCGACTCAGGTAAAGGCTAGCCGCTGGAGGAAGCGGCCAGTATTTAGCTCGAATAGGCATGCAGATTGAGGTGTTTTGCTGGAGTTTTGGCCGACGGGGGAAGTTCAGATCATTGGAGTTTGAAGCGCAGTGGGAAGAGGTCACGTCAGGCAGCCAGAGGGAAACAAGTTAGACCATAACCAACCATCCGTTCTGTTCAGTTATTCTCTCTCATGTTCTGAAATTGGTCCCATGAGCCGAGCACCCAGAAGGGGAGAACCAGCCACGGACTGGTTGGGAGCAGGGGATACAACGGCAAAGATATTGCCGTTATAAATATTACAACGGCAAAGTCTTTGCCGTTGTAATATTATAACGGCAAACACTTTGCCGTTATAACATTATAACGGCAAAGTGTTTGCCGTTATAATGTTCCCCCCTCAAAACCCTCGCCGCCACCCCCCTCAGCTTCATTTCTCCTTCCCCTTCTTCAAACCCGAAAACCCATTTCCCTCCCCCATTTTTCACCCAATTTCTCCACCAATTCACCAATCCGTCAGTTTTTAACCAAATTAACTAGCTTGTGTGAGATATTAGTTCGAAAATATGGCTAGATTACTAAAAAATTCGCCAAAAAATTCATGCACGGCGACGATCGTGGCGCCGGCGGGAGTGGTGAAGGTGGTAGTGGCCAACAGCCAGTGCTCGGAATAGAAGACTTACTTGTAGCCGCCGAAAACATGGAGAACGAAGAAGCAGAGGTGCAACAGGGAGGCGGTCATCGGGGACATGGCGGGCGTAGAGGCGGACGAGCAGGCAAGGCACGTAGGGGTGTTGGATCAGTTGCCGCTAGAGAGGGCCAACTCGATGGCTATGTGGATATGAACCTCAGCGCCGCGAAGCTTCCTGCGCTATCCAACTTTCGCATTCTTCCAGATGACGAAGTACACGTTAGCACGCAGTCGAGTTTGGCTGTAAGTATTTTTAGTATTATTTACATAGTATTCTTTGAGTGTTATATATTGGGTAGATGGTATAACATTTAGTTGAACCGTTAACAGTCGCGGAATATACGTCCACGTGGTTCGTTAGCGACCACACTTAGATATTATCATGCACACTTGGCGGGTAAGGAGGGGGTCGCAGGACTGTTACATGCTCTTGGATTTCAATTTTTTCTAGGTAATATTATAGACCTTTTAATGAAATAAGTGGATAATTTAGTAGTCATATTTTATCTTATTGTGAGATTTGCTATTTTAGGAATAAACCATGTTATAAATGCCGATGTCCAATTGTGTGCGGCCATTGCTCTACGGTGGTACAAAACCACCCACACATTTCACTTTCCTTGTGGTGAGTTAGGACTTACACCGCTTGATTTCTCCATGCTTACTGGTATTAGCATTGGAGTAAGTGCTTATCCCCAACTGCCTTATGACGATGGTCGATGGCGTGATCGTGCACTTGTTCATGATCTACTGCCTCATTTGGATGTTTCTGCTACGTCGTATCAGGCAGAAGGCGCTATTAGAGTGAGCACGATCCGTGCGGCTATGGACAGGATACTCGAGCACTACTCTGTTGATGACGACTTGGAGCTTGCTCGATTATTTGTGTTATACCTTATGGGTAACCTTTTCTTTAGTTCTTCGAGCACTAGCGTTCCTGTGGGGTTTTTTGCGGTCGCGGCTGAGATAAATGCCGATGGGGTGATTTTATATGATTGGGGCACACCTATCCTTGCATACCTATACAGATGTCTCGACATGCAGTGCACCATCACTGATTCTTAGGTTTCTTTATTTGGATTCTGGGAGTTGTTACAGTATTGGTACTTTGAGTACTCTAGGAACTTTCATTTTATCACCCGTATTGCTGACCCATCGACCTTTTTCCCCCGTATATGCTTTTGGACTGCGGACAACCGGGGGCCCAGAGATAATGAGTCACGCCATGTGTTTCCCGTTGCCCATAACCAGATTGAGCTGAGGATGTATAGGGATCAGATTCTATGGCATCCATTTGAGCAGAGTACATCCATCGATCTTGAGATCATACAGATTGCTAGGATGCTTGCCGGACGGAGATTTCCACTTATATCTTGTCCCGTGGCGCTAGGTGCTTATTGGTATCTTGGTGAGAGGTGCTGGAGACAGTTGTATGACTTCGATGCTATTCCGGATGATCCACACTCACATACTTATCGGTGTATGATTTACCCGACGGAGCAGCTAGATATAGCCAGGACAGCAGGCTGGTGGACAACTGAGAGCTTTGTTATTATCGGGGAGTGTTACCTTACCTTCTGGCGTAGATTTTTCACCGGGTCCTCAGATACGATTACGCATGCAGCATCGATTTATTTAGTAGGGCCATCTGCTATACGACACGGCATACGTCCACCTGTTGTCGAGGATGTTACCCAGTCCAGTCAGAGTGTTCGTGCAGTTGATCATGTGGCGGCCGCCAGTCATTTTGGATGGACCATGGCAGTGCCCACCATTGGACCGGATCGTTACGTTGACGTGTTTCATCCTCCGTCCCATCACGATTACCCGGATCCTACACAGGTATCATATCATGATCTGTATGATATGCAGATGGGGATTAGGCATACGGGCTATATAGAGCATAGGCGTAGCCTAGATTACTATGATGGTGAGCTACGTCGTGTTGCAGAGGAGGCACGATAGCAGCAGGCGCATTTAGAGGCCCAGCTTGAGGCAGAGCGCAAGAGACTTCAGGACTTGCAGATGTATTACCACCATAGGTCTAGTGCTGGGTCCAGTCAGCCTCCAGATGTTGGTGATCATGAGAGACGTCATCGGCGCCGCACACATCCACGTACACATTCAGATGACTCGGACGAGTGAGTTACTATCACTTTTATGTACTTTCGCAGTTGTCAGGTGTATGGTCCTACTGTTGGAGTTGACATTCTGCATTTTTTGAGTACCAGTGTTATGTACCAGTGTTATGTACTTTTGTTGTATTACCACTGTTATGCATTTTTTGGTCCTACTGTTATGTACTTTTGTTGTTCTACGTATTCCTAGTTGATAGTTGTCTGTTCTTGTTGTTTGAGTAGACGTTCTGTATTTGTTCACTACCATGATTATGTACTTTCGATGTTTTACGTTTTCGCAGTTGTCAGTTGTATGTTCCTATTGTTTGAGTATGCGTTCTGTATTTGTTGACTACCGCTATTATGTGCTTTCGATGTATTTTGTGTACGTTTTGATTATGTTTCTGTGTAGAGACTACATTTGGTTATGTGTAGACACTGTATTTATGTGTAGAGAATGTTTTTGTGTAGAGCCGGTATCTTTTGTTGTTCTAGTTCCTGTAAGAGTTATTTGGAATGTAATAACGTTTGAATTTGATGTTGAACAAGGTTTCCCTCTTCTCGTGTAGAAATGCAAAATTCTTAAACAGCACGCCAACATAACAAGGTTTACATATAACTCCATATTCTACGCACAAACAGCAAAGTAAATAGACAGTAAAACAACAATAAAATCACAATACCATAAGCCTACTCAGTTCCATAGCGGGTCAACCAACTGTAGCGTAGTTTATACGCTTCGTAACCAACGAACTCCTCACCATACTCGAAAAGGTAACGAGAATCATATGTTGCTTGATTTGTTTTAAATATGTTCCCATCTTCAACAGTTTCGATAATCTTTGTGTACCGATCACAAGCGTCTGCAAAATGACGATTAGCCATTTGGATTTCAACCGATGTTCGTGTAGTGGGCCGGGAACTATGGTTGTTGTATAGCCTCGTGATCATTGCCCATCTTTCTTCATATGTTAAACCCCCTCCACTTTGCATTAGCAACTCATCTCTCTTTTCAACCTCAATATAGGATTTTACGAGGGCCAGCAAATCCTTAGACGAAAAATCTGGAGTAGGAGAATTATTACAAGCACTATTACTAGGTCGTTGATTTACTGGAGAAGGACGCGGAGCTGTAACCGCTCGATGCTGAATCGCGACGGGCACCTCTTCAACTTGTGTATCGTGAACTAAACCCTTTTCGTTGTCGTTCACTAAGTTTTGTTCGTACTCATCAAAAATCCTTCCCATTTCTTCATCACTTATTTTTGAATTGTCCATGTAACCTGTGCATTAGTAGAATTAGTAGAGTAACTAGAAGTACGAATTTTGTTGATAATAAACGTTACCTTTAAGAAAACAAGAAAATAAATTTTCTCCCTTTACTCTACAACGGTGCTGCTTGAAGCTGTAGAAGGTATGAGATGGATTATCAGATATGGAGTACTTATAAGGGCAATGTACGACCAACATTTACAATTCAACATACTTGAATACGGTTTACAGGGTTCTCGTGTTATTATGGTTGATTCTGTACAATGTCCGGTCACATCATTGCAATTACGTATGCTTTGGAACTAGAGGAAGAAATAAGAAAGCTGCGAAATCAAGTTAACGACCTAAGTAATTCAAATTATCGACGGACTGTAGCACATTGACTGGTCACGTCTTGCACAGTTCGCATAGTGCAGTCATCTTTTATGTGACAGTGGCGTCATGTCACTCTTTGTCGAGAGTTATTGGAATATAGTCCAGCTCTCAGTCTGTAGCCACAGGGGGTCGTCCTCGATACACTTTATCACTAAAAAGCAGATTCCCTACAGTGTTCCCTACAGTCGTACCAGTGACCGGTTACATCAGTATTTTGTTTGTTTACCTACACAAGCTTTGAAAATCGCAAAGTGTAGCTAGTGACCATTAACACCATAACTAATATTGCAGCTATATATACATATGTTACTTAGTCACAACTTACCGCACTCAAACACCTTCGTTCTCATTCTTAGAGCACATCCTTCTATTAGAACTCACTGAAGATGTCTTCGTGGTCATCTTCTACAGACTCCGAGGTACAGGCGTACAACGAAATGAGGCTACAGGAGCTTCAAGACGAATTTCAGTTCCTAAACCAAATTAGACCGCAAACTGAACCGTCATACGAATAGCTGAACGTTCAACCTCCATATGAAACTCAAGTCCCACCTGTTCAAGTATCATCTGAACAAGCTGTCACTCAGTCAACTCAGGAAGCAGAGTTCTTTCGTGTACCACTGCAGGAACAAATAGTTGATTCCTATCCAGTTCATTGCTACTGCGGGTACGCGGTTGAAGTTGTGGTTCAAGCAGAGGGAAACAATATAGGTCGGCGCATTCAGCGATGCCCAGCCTTTCCAAATGGTTGCAATTACACGGAATGGATAGACCAACCTTTGTGTCCTCGGGGAATAGCATATTGTAACGAACTCGAATGGGAAAATAGACGTGTTCGAAGTGATAATGAGCAATTGCGATTGAACATTAGGCGACGCCCGTAAGACTAAACGTAAAATGCATTTTAATGAAGTTACTAATTCCTACTCCATGCTTTGATTGAGCTAGTTCGCATGTACTATCGTCAGTTGTTGTGTCTGTATGAACTATTTCAATGGTGCCATCACATGAAATGTTGGCATTTACTATTAATCTCATGATATTACGTTAGATTCCCTACAGTGTCCGGTCACATCATTGCAGCACGATAAATGGTGCCATCACAAGAAATGTTGGCATGTACTATTAACCTCGTGATATTATGTTAGATTCTCTACATTGTCCAGTCACATCATTGCAGAACGAAAAATGGTGCCATTACTATTAATTTCGTATACTGTTGTCATTTAATTCGAAAGAGACTACCAGCACCAAAAAAAGGGTCGTCCACCAGTGCTTTAACCATTTCAATTCACGAAATGGTTACGAAAAATGGGCCGTTCCCAGGTGCCTTATTTCTGCTTGCGACATAATGAAAACAACTATAATATCATGACAACTAGTAGAACTATTGACAAACCATAATCATACAAACTTCACCAACTAGTACAACTATTGAGCAATTGAAACAACTGGAACAATGACAACTAGTAGAACAGAAGGAAATGCCAAACCATAATCATACAAACTACAACAACTGAGCACACCAGCATCAAATTCAAACACGTACACCTACCATGGTTTAGGGAAAGGACCATCTCTTGTCTTACCGGCATTAATCTTGCTCAAGCGTCTTATTTCTGCTTGTGCTTCGAGTGCATACTGATGTCCACGTTCGCAAATGGGAGGGTCAATCCACTCCTTAAAGCAACAACAATCAATGGCATCAGGATAATTCATGTGGTCGTTGAAGGCTTCACAACCGAAAAATCGACGACCGGCATTTGTTTTGGTCTCGTCAACAACAACGACCGACACTTGTCCACAATAGCAAACAGGGTTGGATCCAATCGCCCCTAGTGGCTTGGAAACCTTCCCTTCGCGTACAATTTCTTTTCCAGCTCTTTGATAAACGGAATGAGCATCGTCATTTGAATATTGTTGGTGTTGGGATAGGGGTTTCTTGCTTACACCTTTTTTTCCGCTTCGCTTGGGTGCAGAAGAAGACATTTTTTGGGTTGTACAACTTGAAGTTGAAAAGGTAGTGTGTTAGTGTGGAAGAAGGAGGAGGTAGGTTGATATATAATGGGAGGGATTGCGACCGTTTAAGTAGCCGTTGGGGCGCAACGGCTATAAAATAAAAAAGCAAACAGTTTGCCGTTATATTTTTATAAAGGCAAACAATTTTCCGTTATATTTTTATAACGGCAAACTCCTTTATGCATTGGTAACTGCATCTCCTCCTACATATATCGAATGTCGTTTCACTAAAACCCTATCCATCTACTTAGAGCGTAGTCATGCCAATTTCTTATCCATCTTCTTACAATTACACGGACCTTATTTCTGGACCATCAAATCCTAATCCGTCCGCATCTAGAGAACCAACCGAGTGGTATATTGAAATGGAAGAGCGACACAATGACGAGGTGCGACAATTAGAGCTCGAAGCAGGAATGCACGAAATGGAAATAAGCAATCAGCAAGACAATCCAGCACGACAACATGACCGTATGGCTAACCTTGTAATTCCTCGTGTAAGAGCCACGGTTGAAGAAGGCGAGGTGCAATCCGCAAATATTGTATGCTTTTGTGGTTTTGAAGCACCGCAATTAGTCGTCCGTCATGGAAAAGACGTTGGACGACGATATTATACTTGTCCAGTACGAAACAACGGATGCGAGTTCGGACAGTGGATAGATGATCGCTTTCCCCGTCGAGCAATTACGTATGCTTTGGAACTAGAGGAAGAAATAAGAAAGCTGCGAAATCAAGTTAACGAGCTAAGTAATTCAAATTATCGACTCCAACGTGGATTAAATTAGGATTTAAATATTTTATGTTATGCTAATATGTACTGTATCGTTACGCATCCTATCACTTGTATCGTATCGCTTGTATCGTATCACTTGTATCGTTATTTGATGTTACTATGTTATGTTGTTCTAGTTCCTGTATGTGTTGTTTGAAATGTATTAACGTTTCGTAACCATCTGTAGTTGGTCGACGGACTGTAGCACATTGACTGGTCACGTCTTGCACAGTTCGCATAGTGCAGTCATCTTTTATGTGACAGTGGCGTCATGTCACTCTTTGTCGAGAGTTATTGGAATATAGTCCAGCTCTCAGTCTGTAGCCACAGGGGGTCGTCCTCAATACACTTTATCACTAAAAAGCAGATTCCCTACAGTGTTCCGTACAGTCGTACCAGTGACCGGTTACATCAGTATTTTGTTTGTTTACCTACACAAGCTTTGAAAATCACAAAGTGTAGCTAGTGACCATTAACACCATAACTAATATTGCAGCTATATATACATATGTTACTTAGTCACAACTTACCGCACTCAAACACCTTCGAAAAATTATGAAATTTGCCACGCTCACATATTGATTCGAAAAATTATGAAATTTGAAATCTAGCAATAACTTGACATCACGGATCCAACAAAAGTGGTTTCGTCGAAATCCGAGGTCGTTTGCAAAATTTCCATTTTTAAGGGCCTGAATTCCATAGCGACTGTTAAGAATTTTCAATTGGACATATCTTTTGATTCCCGCTATGAAATCTTGATTTTTCGGATTCGTTGGAAAGATATTCTCGATTAGATCCTAATGTTTTTGGTTTCACTAAAATCCAGATTGTTTTGCACCCGGTACATTCAATTGAAGTTTGAAATCGAATTATCGAACTACCGCGCCATTTTCAATTCTATTTATAATTATATATAATTATTTATATTCTAACGACGACGTATATAATATATACGTTCGAATTATATTCAAAATAAATTTCTCATCGATATTATTTAAAATATTCTATTTTAAATGTCCAAAATTCACATCACAACAACTGGCCGAATTGACTACTCAATGACAGAGCCATTATTGGCAACCAATTAGTGCCAACCTTTCACATCACAACAACAGTCCGAATTGAGTACTCAATGACAGAACCATTATTGCCAACCATTTAGTGCCAACCTTTCACATCACAACAACTATCGGAATTGACTACTCAATGACAGAACCATCATGTTGGAACCATTATTGCCACCCATTATTGCCTACATGTACTCTATGTCAGAGATATTTAGTTTACCATCCCTGCTTATACATATCTCTCGTTCGGATACGCTTAGAGATAACAACGAAACTCAACTTATAAAAAAGCAAGCAATGGATCCAAATCTATACTACCATTACTACAAAAACAAGAAGAATCAAACTGATAATTCCGAAATAGAAGTGGAGCAAGAGACGGAGGAGGAGTTGGAACAGCACGCAATGGTTACGTATTCCAATTATTTCGCTGAAGGCTCAACTAGCAACCATCGGGGTAGCATGCATGGCCGGATTGACCGACGGTATAAGAGAGACTACAAGGATGGACATGAAAGACTAATGAGGGATTACTTCATCGACAATCCAACCTTTGATATAACTTTGTTCCGCCGTCATTACCGTATGAGTCCGGCTATTTTCTCAAAAATATATCTTAAACTTCACCAGTCAAATCCATATTTCACTTATAGACTGAACGGAGCACAAGAAATCGGCCATTCACCACACATCAAAATCACCTCGGCGTTGAGGATGTTAAGCTATGGAACATCTGGCGATCAAATGGATGAATATTTCAGAATTGTAGCATCAACAGCAATAGAGTGTCTGAAAGAATTCTGTAAAACAGTTGTTGCAGAGTTTGGGAAGGAGTATCTACGGACGCCTGGACCTAACGATATAACCAGGATACTACGCAGGGCAGAAGCCAGAGGATTTCCAGGTATGATTGGAAGTTTAGATTGCATGCATTGGGCTTGGAAAAACTGCCCAACGGGATGGAAAGGAATGTTCACCGGACATAAGAAAGTGCCATCAATGATCCTTGAAGCAGTAGCAACAGACGATGTATGGGTTTGGCATGCTTTTTTTGGAGTCCCAGGTTCATTGAATGATATAAATGTTTTAAAACAATCATATCTTTTCACAGAACTTGCTAACGGATTGTCAACAGATGTTTCATATAAACTTGGTAATATCGAACACAAAACTGGGTACTACCTAGTCGATGGAATATACCCAAAGTGGAGAACTTTGATGTAAGGGTACAAAGTTCCATCAAATGATAAAGAAAGGTATTTCACTGAAAAAGTAGCTAGCTACAGAAAGGACATCGAACGTACGTTTGGTGTTTTACAAGCCCGATTTCATATTTTACGAAATCCTACTCGTTTTCATGATGCAAGAGTGCTTTCAGAAATCATGTATGCTTGTATAATAATACATAACATGATTGTGGAGTCTGAAAGAGGCGGATATAAGAATCAAAAGTCTAATTATCCTGACATGTTTACGGGCTCAAATGCAAAACCCCATAAAGATGTAAACTCAATGGAAGAATATGTTGATATGGTTCAACATATTGAAGATCAAGCTGCACACTTCCAATTGCGTGACCAGTTGGTGGAACATTTGTGGGCGCATAAAGGAAGGAATAGTCGGAATCAGTAGTTGGTACTAGAACTATGTATCAGTGTGTAGTCGTGTACTATGTATCATTTGAACTATCTATCAGTGCGTACTTGAGTCAATAAATGTGGTTTCCAATCATATTGTAGATTGTATCATTATTTCAACTCAACCCAACATATACAGCTCGTACATAAACAACAACTACTACATTAATACTAGAAACAGGTCACAATCATATTACAACTCACCCCAACATATATAGCTAGTACATAAACACCCACCAGCACATAAATACTACAAACAGTTCACAATCATATTACAACTTAACCCAACATACATAGCTAGTCCATATACGAGCCACTAACGCTTCCGCTTCTGCTTCCTTTGTTTTTTCTATACTCTCCAATCTGCTCGGCTACTAGTTCTTGCTGTAGAGGGGTAAGCTTACTAAAATCACATGTAATCATTTTAACATAATTATTCTCTCGCGCCAAAGCTTTCTGCTCCTCCAGCTTCTTTTCTTCCATGGCTTGTTTCTCCGCATGTTCTTGTCTACGGAGCTCTTGATCATCCCTAACTGCCTTTTGGAAATCTTCGTCGCTACGGTTTCTTTCCACCGAAAATCGAGCTCTATGCTCTTTTGTTGCCTTAGATGAACTCTCCATTGTTTCCATAAATCTAGCAAACTCTGCACCTCGTTGCTCCAGCTGAATTGCCTTGGATCTGCCAACAGGTCGTCCATCACTACATCCAAATAAAGGGTTTCTTTCTTGCGAACTCGGTCCACTTCCTGGACTAGAATCAGAGTAGTTCATCCTTCTAGCTTTGTTCTGCTGCTCAAACATGAAGTTGCTGGGGTTCTTCCACTTCGGCAACCTAGATAGAAGCTCATAACAGACTTGGAATTTAAATGGATGACCATACTTTTGCTGGTAGGCCTTTCGTGACTCTTCAATCTATAACACAAAGTGGATATTGTATGAGCGTATGTCATTTCTAACTAATCGATCATAGTATAGTAAGTTATTTTTCAAAGTAATCTACGCTACTTACAACGTCATAATGTGCAGCACCGCTTTGCTGTCTGTTCTCCAAGGCTGTCAGTATTGCAAGATAGTTCTGACACGCGGCATTCATAACTCTATAACCGCCTCTAAGTGATGCCCATGTTCTATTCCTCGCTTCCAACGAATTGTAGAACTCTGCTACTCTTTCCCAAAATTTCTCACCTTTCATATTATTTCCAACAATGCTGTCTTGTGAAATGCGTATCCACGATTTAGCAAGTGAAACGTACTGCTCGGAAGTAAACTTACATTGTTTTCTTCTTCCATCCGCTGGTATATCTTCCCCTTCAGCATTATCATCCTCAATATCTTCTATTCCGTGATTCGGCTCCGATTCAACTTCGGTTTGGTGTCGTTTACTGAAAATGCTCCTTAAAGACTTCACCTTCTTCTTCTTCTTTTGGTTATATTCGGGACTGATAGGTGCAACGTATTCTTCATTCAATTCTTCAGAATTTGTAACATTTACTTCCTCATTTGCATCTTCCTCCTCCTCCTCCGTAGAAGTCCCAACATTTTCTTCGGTAGTAGGAGAGACATACCCATACGAAAACTGTCTTTGCAGATTTTGCATCGCTTCGCGGTCACGAACCTCGTTCTGTTGCGGAGTTAGGTGAGGTTGTTGACTTTGCTCGGTCTGCATCATCATTGACATATACGACGAATGATCGTCGTACACGCCTACCCCGGGCGGTCGTTGGTAAAACTGTGGCGGGACGGACGATTGGATGGGAGGAAAATTAGGAGGACCGAGCGGTTGGTACGGTGGACGGTATGGATAATTTGAATACGGCGAGTAGCCATATTCGTGAGATGGCTGCAACGATTGTTGTTGTTGGATTGACCGTTGCATCGCATACGATGACGAGTGCGGTTGGGACATGAGTTTCTTGTTTATGGTTTTTTTCCCGCTTCGCTTGGGTGCAGACGAAGACATTTTGTTGATGAAGAAGTTGGGAAGGTGGAGTGGTTGTGTGGAGGAGGAAGAAGAAGGAGATAGGGTGGTTTATAGGGAGGAAGTGAACTAGCTGTTGGGGTTGCAACGGCTAGTTCTTATAACGGCAAACTGTTTGCCGTTATAAGATTATAACGGCAAACACTTTGCCGTTATAATCTTATAACGGCAAAGTGTTTGCCGTTATAATCTTATAACGGCAAACAGTTTGCCGTTATAAGAACCAGCCTCTGTTGGGTGAACCAGCCATGGAGGAGCTCAAAACTAGCCACAGACCAGCCACGGGTGAGTGAACAAGCCACACCTGGTTGCTCCGTGGCTTGTTTAGTAACTGAACAAGCCATTGTTGGTTGTGCTCTTAGGGACGAGATGATGAAGCAATATTTATGAAAAGCAGAGTTTGGTAAATGGATTATAAGATGGTAGAAGACTAACAATTTTCGGATTTTGTTTCTGCGGTTAGGGTGCTATCAGTTAGTGGATGTTAAGTGTGTCCTAGTGGGGTTCATGGAGCTACTGTAGTGGTTGATGGAAACGAGGTGAGATCTTTTTGGTGAACAACGGGGTAGGGAATGAGTTAAAGGGAATTCATGGCTTTGACTGGGAACCGATAGTGAAGAGAAAGGAGCAGTTACGGTTAGAATTATGGAGTGGAGAAGAAAGGAATTCATGGGCCTTTGGTTTAGTTTTGGAAAGCATGGGTTATGCTAAAACATGAATTATAGAATTTAATTAGGGTAAATGAATTTATTAGGATGAACATGAAGCTATTTGGGTTTCCAGTGGAAATGAGAGCATTACAAATGTTAATGTTGGGATGCGCAGGTGTCATCATTAGAGGATGGTGTCGAATATGCAGCAGTAGACGACGTAAAGGAAGAAGTTGCTGGTAGTGATTACCCAAGTTTTTTGCCTGGGATGCATAGTTTTCATAACCGTACCGTGACTCGAACCGTACCGACTGAAGGTCCAAGGTTTTGACGGTTCAACCAGTCGAACTGTAAGAACCGTGCAATTTATTTTCTGAAAAATTACGCATTTAAATATAAGATATACCCAAAAATTATTCAAAAAAATAATAATACATATCACAATTGCATATTATCTTTCAAAATTTATATATTTTGTTCGCAAATTAACTTATCATTATAACTGCAGTACCTATTTTGATTATAACAAGAGACACATGGACTGCTGGACAGATATGGAATGACAAAATGAACAAACCACTTCAACTTGCAGGTAGCAATCGCAAGCTAAATCAACAAATCCAATGGATTGAAGCTCAGTAGCTTAAATTCTTAGTGTATCAAATCTGAAATCTCAGTAGCTTAAATTCTTAGTGATGTTGCTCTTGCACCCGCTTGCACCTGCTCTAGGGTTATGTTACAGATTTGGGTAAATGAAAGCTAAAAAAGATTGAAGAAGCATGGCTGGTTGAGGTTCGGTCTGAGCGGCTTTAGGGGTTTTCACGATCCAACCTTCGGCTCTTCCCTTTCACGGCCTGATTGTCCTCCGGGCCGTGTTGTCTGACGGCCGACAGCTAATCGAGGTCCGACCTAGGGCCCAGTCCGGTTTTCAAAACATGGCTGGGACGTGGTTCTTAATCACGAGTTACAGGATTAACCACGATTTTTGTCAAAATAATCAATGAGAAAAAGGCATTCGGGGCTTAACCACTGATTAAGCAGTCTCTTTTTGAGTTAAGGTAACTTAATAAAATATATGTATATAATGTTCGTTAAAACTGGTAAATAGTATAATTTGTTCGCTCGTTAACAGAATCAGATGAAATTGATCACTTTGGAATCATAGCAGCAAAATCTACATTTGTGGAACTAACGTGGGTAAGGGCAGAACTATTAAAATTTCATGACAAAATCGAACGCTTGTTTGATTGTAAACGAAACCGAAAGAAGAATCGTCAACTGCGTACCAAGGTAAATAAACTCAATAACTCTGCCTCATTTATATTTTTATATAAACGAGTTTTAAATTTATTTACAGTAATTTTATATTGTGCAATGGATGATTGGTTAAATAGTTGATAAACTTGGTTGAAATGGTTGATATGATTACATCGTTGATCGATTATTAGTTCTGATGTTTCATATTGATGTGAAATAATATTATTGATGTTGATTAACAGGATGCAAGGAAACAGGTTGGAGGGATCCAACTGGATTCCTCAACATTTTATTTACTTATTGTGATATATGATGTGGTATATGACCGGTGATTGATTTTGTTGTGGTTGAATTACACTAGCCCCATAATTTTGGTATTTAAATACCGTAAAATATTTTAGAATGTAGAAAAGAAATTTGAGATTTTAAAAGGGAATTAATTTCAAAAATAGAAATTAGATTTCAATGGCCTAGAAATAGAAACTTGTTTAAGCGGATTAAACAAGAAATTGATTATAACGATGTTTATAATTCAAATACAATATTTATCATAGGATAAATTAAAATATAAATTCAAGTTAAATTTATATAATTAAAGTGGAAATTAGTTGACACCGATATTGGAAGTGAAACTTAAACGCAATAATTGTAGAAGAGATTTGCGTTGGGATCAATGAATTCAAATGTGAATTTGAGTGAGAAGGGAAATGAGAAACCGTTTTCACAAGAAAACGATGGGTTTTATTCCAAAGTCTGGAATATAAAATGAAACTAGATAAAATCCAAGGGATTTTTATTTCAGCTATGTCGGATCTTATTTAAATGATTTATTTCAGAAAAGATATTTAAAATTTTATCTAGTGTGAATCTATAAAATATGTCAAGAAACTAATATTTCAATATTTATAGCTATGTAAATAGGATAAATGTTTTTGAGATAGTTTTATATTATTTTGAAATTAAGATTTATAAACGAGAAGGAGATTATAAGAATCAAATAAGCTGATTTCGGAAGAATAAAATGTATAACTAGTAAATACGTTTAAAAGGAAATTTGACTTGTTTTATATAAACAGAATGATGTTAATAGTTGTCTTTATAAACGGAGTTATAAATGGAGTAGAATATGCTATGGGTTTATCGATAACTGAGACTTGGATCTAGAATGATATTTGCAAAGTAAAATCAAGTTGATTTGATAAAACGAATCTAGATTCCAATTAAGGAACAAGATTCATATTTAGAAGTGAATAACGATTTGAAAGCAATTATTTTGCGAATGGAAATAATAATAAGGAAATTTGACGTAACCTAAAATGGTAGATAAATTCCGAAAAGTTCGGAATATAAACCGAATACAGATTATTCGAGAGAGTTATTTATTGAAATTCGATTATATCAAATTTAGTGAAGTATTTATTTTTACTTTCCATCTGAATTATATTTAATTATTTAATTGTTTAATTATTATTTTTATTTACTTATTAATTTATTTTATTGAAATAATAAGTACAAGTTATATTTTTATAAACCAAATATTGGGAACAGCGATTATAACGTTGTCGTTATAAAAAATGTTTTATAAGTCTAAACAGCAATTATAACGTTGTTGTTATAACAAATGTTTCTAAATTTAAACAGAGATTATAACGCTACTGCTATAATAAATGTTGTGTAAATCTAAATAGCGATTATAACACTATCATTAAAATAAATGTTTTATAAACCAAATATTGGAAACAACGATTATAACGCTACCATTATAATCAATGTTTTTTCGTAAAAGAAATGGATTCTTAGATTGAATCCGAGAGTCGCGTAAGCGATGTTTTGTTGAAGTTGTGAGCTTGAACTATTTCAAAATTGAGAATGTTGTTCAATTAAGGCCTGAGAGGTAATTATACCCCAACTTGATTGACTTCATCATTGATGGAGGAATAACTAAGGTTCGATAGTGAAGATGGGTTAGCGATATGGTTAGTTAAGAAAAGATTAATGGTTTGAGTTAGAATAACGATGTTTTACAACATCGCGTTAATTTAAAAGGATTTTGAAATGTTTTTTCGCGAATAAAACGAGAGATATTTTCTACGCATAGGAAATGAAATGAATTGGTCAACGAGGAATTTAGAAATGGAATATGGAAATATTTTCCGATATTAATAAGGAATATTTTCTAAATATAGAAAATACGGATTCATGAATATTTAGAAATGTTTTCTATCTGGAAAAAAGATATTTTCTCGAATAAAGAAATTATGATATTGGAAAAGTTTTTCCAAGAATCGAGAGAGGAAATCGAGCTTCGAAAGGATACGTAAGGTGGGAAATGGGAATTGGGAATGATAATATAATAAGGAATTGATTTAAAAAGGGGCCAGTGTTGTTTGATGCTTGATCGGTAGAACTTCCGATTGGAAATAGGACCATTGATTGAATGAATGTTTCTTTGATAGTTAAATCACCGACTATCAAAGTTTTATTTTATTTTATACCTTTGTTGTCCATACGGAGAGAGCGGGATCAGATGCATTATCCGAAAACCACTCCATGTTGGCATAAGCATTATGAATCAACTTATGCTAAAGATAAGTGAAGACGGATTAAAGTGCAAGGGCTGTTCTGTTAACCCTAGGTAGAAATTGCCCAAGATGGATTAATAGAATGGTGCCTTCGGTTTGTCCAGTCCCAGGACAATGTATATGGATGAATGTATGACGACGTGATATTCATAGTAAATGGTGGCAAGATGTTCTAAAAGTATATCATGACCTCAAGCCTAATCACCCGGGAAATGACAGAAATCGGGCAGGCAGCATGACCATGTGGGTCGTTCCCATTAGGGGTATTATCACATGATCTAGAGAAAATTCATTTGCTTATTATTCTATTCGATGCTGTATGCTTTCGATAACGGTTGCTGATCACAACCATTAGTGATAATATGCTCGGTGCACTCAAGTTAAATAAGCGACCATCCATGTGTGGGTCGGGTTACAAGACATTCTTGTTGAACCCAGTGTATTCCCCTCTAGAGATACACTATCTGAAGGTGGTTCCATACCTTGTCATGTTGGAAATCCATTCTCCAATAAGTTCCCTGTGGTTTTTGATTTTATATTATATATGGAGCGTGAGATGCAAGAGTTCTACTAGATTTCTATTTATTTGATGTAGACATTATTATAATATCACCGGATTTGATATCAAAAATATTTTTGGTTATCGTAAGGTAAAAACCATCATGTTTATGTGTGGATCGGTCTTATGATTATCATTTCTTTCGAAAGGATTTAGAAGTTAAACCAATGGTTGGAGTTTACTCACACGAGTCCCATGACCGACCTAGAATTTATTTTGTTTGTTTTCCCTAAACTCTTGGGTGCCCAAATTTGTATGGGCAGTCAAGTAGTCGGGATTTTACAGATTCACCTGGAGGAGCTTGAAGCAGGAGGCTTCAACAATTATCTATAGATTATCATATTTTCCGTTGTGTACTATGTTGTATCTGGAAACAAGTGTTTATAACTGTTCCAGGAATAAATGTTGTGCTCTGACGATGGTATGTATATACAGTTACTGATTTGTATTTCAAAGGTTATGTTATATAATATATTTTTATTCAATCTGCTGTGAGATTTGTGATCTTCAATTTTCTTCTATTCTAAGTTTTATTTCTTTCTATTTCTCATCCTCTAAATTCTTTCTATTAATGATTCGTATTTCTGTGTCATTTGGGTTGGACGTGTGGTGTTATTAGTCGACTCAAAAGGTAGGAAATTTGGGCCATTACAATTAACTTTATAAATTGACGTACCGGGAGGATCGACCATCGGGTTTTCCCGAAATGGAAAATTTTGGGTTCATAATGAAAAGAATTTTCAAATGCAAAAGAAAGTAGTAAGGTCCAGCAGTTAGATTTTGAAATAAGTGAAAATCAAATTTCTAGAAAAATCCAGAATTTGCAATTAGCGACCTAAAATCAGATTTTTATGAAATTTTAACTATTTTTAAATTATTCAAAATGGGGATAAATCATGATAAATCATAATAAAGGTTTGTAAGTGATTTTGTAACACCCCGTAGTTTCTATGACCGTCAAAGTAACAAATTAAAATATACTTAATTTTTAAGAGAAGAATTAAGGGAAACGGGTTACACCATTGCATTTGCCTCGGAATTCTGCTTGAGAGAGAGTCCGAGTTTGCATAAATCGGACTATGTATGAAGAAGTTATGGCACTTAGAAGTTTCAGGAATTTAAAATAAAAACTAGCCCAAATTCAAATTTAAAGTTTTGAAATTCAAATCACACACCCGGGCTGGGGGGAAATTTCCTGCCCAGGACCCAGGTCGACCAGGGGGTCGACTAGGGGGTCGACCTGGGTCACACAGGTCGACCATGGGGTTGACCTGGGGGCCAACCTCCACCCCCTTTTCTAGATCCGTGGACAGATTCGTTTTTCTGCATTTAGGCACCCGTTCTGAACAGATTCGTTGCTCCTAAGCTATTTAAACACCCCCAAACCTCATTTTCTCTCCACACAACTTCATTTTGCCTATACTCTACCCTAGTTTATATCAAAATAAATCTAAGACGGGGTTATGCTGCTCAAGCCCTTCGTAGAAATCAAGTTTAGAATTCAAGTAGAGATTCAAAGGCTAATTCAATGACTTCAATAACTATTTTCTAAGAATCAAATCAAAATTAGAAGAACAAATAGTCTACTTCAAGGGAGAGCTATTCAGTTTCAGAATACAGATCCCAGAATTCAAGACCGTTATGTAATTTGTAAGTTCATGTTACTTTCAAAAATAAAAGTTAATTGTGATTCTGACATTGTAATAAACCTGTATCTGAGATTATGCCTATTTCTATCTGTCTTTCCGTATCCTTTGGATCTATCTCATAGATAATATTATGTCCATTCTTTATCTCTTCTTTCCTTCTTCCCTTTTTGTTTTATAGCCAGGCTACTGTGAGCCTGAGTCAGATCTCATAAGAGATGAACGTACATTGGAAATAAAATTGGGTATAATATATGATTTGGACATGACTTGCGCTAAAATTGGGAAAAAGAAATAAATTGTGTATAACTGGGAATAATTGAGTTGTAACTGATTCGAGGACATAACACACGTTGTACTCAAAACATAAAGTATTGGGCATATGAATTGAGATTTAAGGCATAAAGTATTAGACATATGACTTGGGATTTGGGGCGTAAATTGAACTGTAAATATAAGGCATAGTAAAAGTAATGGTTTAAGATCTAAAAAAATGGGGCGTATATATATATATATATATATATATATATATATATATATATATGATAGTTTATGATTCGGAAGAAGAAGATTAATGTGTATAGTGATGTATGGCTTAGGCATGAAAACAAGATTTGCCTTTGTTTTGTAAGTCAGTTACTTTTTAGATTTGAACACCTAAATCTAATTTTGACATGTAATAAAATGGATATGAGAATATGCCTGATGTAAGCTATCCTTTCATTGAAATATGTGCTTGAGTATATATATCTTTGGGAATCATTTTTGACTACGAAACTGGTCCAATCGTATGCATCCTTGTTTTATGTTGGAATTGTAATCCCTTTTTAAGTTCATGATATAATTCTTATCATATCTATATGCCTTCGATGTATTCCTTGCAAAACTTGTCTTTTTAGTACATCAAGTTTATTGGACCAGTAGTTCTTATCATCATATGACTATGCCTATCCTTACGATGTTCCATCTTGCTTCTCCCCTTATATCACGAATCTTGAGTTGAATCTCGAAACGTGTACGCTATGAATGTGGGAGAATTGGGTATAACATGAAATTGACATTATTTGGCATAATTTGGAGCATGTAGTATGGCATGACTGTTAAGATGCAATTTGGGGAAATTTGACGTGAATTATGGGATATGTAATTTGACATATTGAACCTAGAATTGGCATGAACGACAAAGTATGAAATTGGAATATAAATTGTTTTGGGAAAAATTGTTATTGTTGCGAATTTGGGGTAACTTGAGCATTAAATCTAGATTGGGCATAAAATGTAACATGACTAGTTTTGGTGAATTTGGTAATTAGCATGTAAAATCTAGAGTTGGGTATACATGGTAAATGTGTAAATTAGTGAAAAGACAAATGTTCCTAACCCGAGGTTAGAATGAGTTGTGGTGTAAAACTGCCCGGAACCGCTAGGCACATCCAGTAACCACAGCAACATCTATCTAATGTGAGAGGTTAGTGCATCATGCCCAAGAAAAACCCGAGGTTAGATTGAGTTTTAGTGTAAAACTACCCGTAACTGCCCGACACATCCAGTAACCGCAACAACACATATCTAATGTGAGAGGTTGGTGCATTAGTAAATTGATTAATGTTAATGAACAGGATAAGTGACTAAGGTTAAGTTCAAAGGAACACTTAACCAATATGAATGACTAGGGTTAAGTTAATGGGAAACACTTAACCAATATAACTTGATTTGCAGTATGGTTAAGTTAAAACAAGAGAGAAACACTTAACCAATATAACTTGATTTGTGGTAAGGTTAACTCAGCATAAGAAGACACCAATATAACTTGATTTGTGGTAAGGTTAACTCAGCATAAGAAGACAACACTAAACCAAAGTAACATTACATGACAAGTAGGTGGGTTAAGTTAACTTGAATTGATTGATGATACTTAACCAATACAACATGATGAACACGTGGGGGTTAAGTTAACAAGGAAACTCTTAACCAATATAACTTGATGAACGAACGGGGTTAAGTTAATAAGGAACACCTAACCAACATGACATGATGAATAAGTGGGTTAAGCTAACATGAATGGACAACACGTAACCAATATGACATAATGTGCGGGAGGGTTAAGTTCATATAGGGTAGGTGGGTAACATTAGTAAATATAGGCCCACAAACTTAACTGTTAAATAAACATGCTTGAATCGATGGAAGTGTTAAGTACATCTCGTGTAGGTGGGTATTATTAATACATATAAGCCCACAAACTTAACCGTTAAATAAACATGCTTGAATCGATGGAAGGGTTAAGTACATCTCGTGTAGGTGGGTAATATTAATACATATAGGCCCACAAACTTAACCGTTAGATAAACATGCTTGAATCGATGGGAGGGTTAAGTACATCTCGTGTAGGTGGGTAATATTAATACATATAGGCCCACAAACTTAATCGTTAAGAAAACATGCTAGAATCGGTGGGAGGGTTAAGTACATCTCGTGTAGGTGAGGAATATTTGTATGTATAGGCCCACAAACTTAACCAGCAGGAAACCCTAATAATGGGGACCCATTTCAATAGTAACCCACATAGATGTATCATGGTACCCTGAAACTAGGCAGGGTGGGGCACGATTACTGAGCTGATTATAAGCGGTCAAAACAGCGGTAGGGGGTACATCAGTGTAGGTTCCGAAGGTTTACGGGCGTGCACGTACTCCAGAGTGGGAAAAAGCAGGCACTGGGTACCAGTAGTTATACAATGTGCATCTTGAATCGTGTCGGGTTGCTATCATAAGGATTGATACACCTTATGGTGGGACCAGCACAGGGTATCTACATGCAAGAGAGGGTCGATTGACACAGACACAAGAGAAATTAATACAAGTAGGGAGCCGATCGATAGGCTAGTAAGGGTACATCTAATACATTCATGGCAATTAGGCAGATTGTGGTGGAATCCTCATAATAGATGTACACCTGGAGGCTACCACAATTGCGGGGATTGGGATCACGTTATCATTTTATACAGATTACTGGTTGGGACACTAGTTAGGTGGTGCAGAGATATATATAGAAATCAGAATAACAAACTAGTAGAGAACCAGAGAAAGAGTAGAAGCGCATTCAGTTTATCTTGCCTTATCATACCTTGTGCTTATCCTATGTTATCTTATTATCCCTGTTATCACGGTATTGTCTTATATTTGGTTTATTCATGTCATGATGCTTTTGCCTGTTTATATGCTAAAAGTCACTGGACTTACCAGACTCATCTCTGACCTAGTTTTGTTTCGCCTCTTTTCTTCCGTTTCCCCCTTCCCCCTCCCAGGTTCGCAGGGAAGAAATGTTATCACTTAGCTCATTTTTCTTTCC
This sequence comes from Allium sativum, assembly GCA_030737875.1. NCBI lineage: Eukaryota > Viridiplantae > Streptophyta > Magnoliopsida > Asparagales > Amaryllidaceae > Allium > Allium sativum. The sequence continues at coordinate 46,500,726 of CM060913.1, forward strand.
AAGCTCGAAGATAGTCGATGTATTGCTTTGGACTCTCTTTTCCACTGCTATGGCTGGTTCATGCTTTATTGTGGAATATCATTGTTGTTTTTATGCTTCTTTTATATTTGGAAGTTTTTAGATCAAGACAGAAGTTCTATGTATTACTTTTAAGTATGATTGAGACAACTGTTGTAAAATCTTGACTGAACCATATTGTTTATAAAATGACTTTATTGTCCGTTGATTTATTTGTCTGTCTTGTAATTTATCTGCATCTTTTACCTAAAACGCTCCACCAAAGTTAAGGCATTCCCTTTGTGAGTCACCTTAACGGAGGTGGGGTGTTTCACTTGGTATCAGAGCCGATGGTTACCGGATCAGATAAAAGATTTGAAAAATTATTTTCAAAACGGTTTTAAAAGAAGCATTTTTTTAAAAGAAAAGTTTTGTTTTAAAGACATATTCCCCAAAGCCATATGCACTATCTTTTGATCCTCTTTTTGAATACTTGTTTCCTTCTTTCCTGAGTCTCCGGGGCTCCTGGCTTTTTGGGAGGTTACCTCATCGCGGCATGGTTCCGTAGGCTTGATGAGACTACGATACCTGTCAAAGGGCGAAGAAGTGCCCAACTTCCATCTATTGCCGTAGTAGTTTCACCTGCGGCTAATTTTCTTTCGAGCTTTATAGGATTTTCCATGTGATGAGGAAAACTTTCAAGAGACCTATCAACAAGTTACACAAGGATGGTAAAGATGAGAATGACGGAGTTTGGCTAAGGAGCACAACCCAAGGATGAAGAACTCATGGATATAGACTTGGTTCACAAAGGAGGGGAGGAAAGAATAGTAAAACCTAAGACAAGAGGAAGTATATTTATTATGGTATAACGGGTCGTATAATTAACGACAAGGGCAAGAACAAATAATAGGATTTTCAGGAGGGTAAATGCATTCTCACACCGCCAGCATACCTGAGAGTGGAAGTAAAGTTTCTTTTGAAAAAGTCTATTTTTTCTTTTGATCATCCTGTTAGTACTCTTTTGACTTTAGCGCTTCACATTCGTTTATATCTACTTCCATAGTTGAGTCTCTGCACCTTAGTACTTGTATAGTAGAAGATCTCGTTATTGTCTCAAGTCCAATTTGTGGTTCGGCTCATTTATCTTTGGTTTGTAAGGATTTGAGATGCTTATGTTTCCGGGTTTCATGGGCTGTGGGTTGATTCTAGGCATGGATTGGTTAGCTGGTAATTGTGAAAGGAGGGTAGTTAGACTTTCGACTTGTCTCGGGAATACCCTCGAAATTTCGTGTGATCCTAAGGGATCAGTTTGTCTTAGCTACCTAAAATCACTTTATGTATTTATCGACGATTTTTGATCCGTTGGAGTAGTCTATGAGAACGTAGATGTTTTTTATTAAGGTTAGGGGTTTGTCCCCTAAAACGTGAGGTAGACTTCCACATGTATCTAGTTGACAATGCAAAGCCAGTTATGCGATCAATGATAGTTTTGAAGCAAGATTGGCGAAGGTAGCCAGAGTCGGTTAAGTGCTCAATTGTTGGGTTGTTTTGCTAGTATCATCTAACATAGATCGTCCGAATTCGGAGGAGGTATTCCTTGGGTGCTTGTCTGATATTGGTTTAGGCCTTTGGGACTTGTATTTGAGGGATGTCAAGTTCAACTAGGATGGTTTGCATGAGAGATATCGACCCTTAGATTTGTGACATGACGGATAAGCTAAGTAGAGGAGAGACCTATAATCATCTTAGTATATACACTTGGTATCATGGTTAACATCTGCTTATCTTGGAAAAATAGTTCGACTACATCGGATACCCTCTAACATAGTAAGTGCTCGAGGTCCTATCTTTACTAGTGAGTTTTGGAAATAGAGGTCAAGAAGCTTCGCAATCGTGAAGTTAAATTAGATAAGGTATAGTGGAGTGAAGCTCAAGAAGATGCGACTTAGAAGACTGAAGACTAGATACGCGCATCATACCCTTTTTGAGGGTATATCCTTGATTCCACTTTTTTTGTAATATTTATTTGTATGCTAGTCTTTATCCTTTATACTTCCTCTCGGTCCTATCCTCGATCCTTAGGTAGAAGACAATGGATGTAAACATGTGTTTGAGACATGTTATGTTTGGTGGATGCAAGTGGTTGCAAGTTTTTGCTAGTGTTTGCTCGTGGATGCATGGCTCAGTCACTTTCATATTGCATATGCATGAGTGAACTTATATATATATATATATATATATATATATATATATATATATATATGGATTGAAACTTGATGTGTTATCATATGGATGTTGCATCTGTATGAATGATTGTGCCCTCATGTAGAAGTTATAAAGTACGATTAGAAATAATTGCATACATGATGGACTAATGGCACTGACATAATTCGCATTGAGGAGGTCAACTGAATCAGTAGACCGCCTGATTTTGCATTAGCTAAGGACATGTACACACACTATGCATATGAACATGAAAGCATTAGAAACCTTTTTAAGGACAATGGACGTCTGTGATTGAATGGTTGACGTTGGATGTTAGGATATGCATTCTTCTTAACTTGAAGATTTCGGGGACGAAATCCTTTAAGGAGGGGAGAATGTAACACCCCGTATTTTCTGTGAACGTCGAACTAACAAATTAAAGTATACTTAATTTTTAAGTGAAGAATTAAGGGAAACGGGTTAAGCCATTGTGTTCGTCTCGGAATTCTGCTTGAGATAGAGTCCGAGTTTGCGTAAATAGGACTTCGTATGAAGAAGTTACGAAACTTAGAAGTTTCAGGAATTTAAAATAAAAACCGGCCCGAATTCAAATTCAAAGTTTTGAAATTCAAATCACACACCTGGGCTGGGCGGGAAATTTCCCGCCCAGGACCCAGGTTGACTAGGGGGTCGACCTGGGTCACAAAGGTCGACGATGGGGAAGACCTAGGGGTGGACCTCCCCCCTTTTCCAAATCCGTGGACATATTCGTTTTTCTGCATTTAAACGCCCGTTCTGACCAGATTCGTTGCTCCTAAGCTATTTAGACACCCCAAACCCCACTTTCTCTCCACACAACTTCATTTTACCTATACTCTACCCTAATTCATATCAAAATAAATCTAAGATGGGATTATGCTGCTCAAGTCCTTCGTAGAAATCAAGTTTAGAATTCAAGTAGAGATTCAAAGGCTAATTCAACGACTTCAACAACTATTTTCTAAAAATCAAATCAAATCTAAATTAGAAGAACAAATAGTCTACTTCAAGGGAGAGCTATTCGGTTTCATAATACAGATCCCAGAATTCAAGACCATTCTGTAATTTGTAAGTTCACGTTACTTTCAGAAATAAAAGTTAATTGTGATTCTGACATTGTAATAAATCTGGATCTGAGATTATGCCTATTTCTATCTGTCTTTCCATATCCTTTGGATCTATCTCATTGATAATATTATGTCCATTCTTTGTCTCTTTTCCTTCTTCCCTTTTTGTTTTATAGCCAGGCTACTGCGAGCCTGAGCCAGATCTCATAAGAGATGAATGTACGTTGGAAATAAAATTGGGTATAATATATGATTTGGACATGACTAGTGATAAAATTGGGAAAAAGAATTAAATTGTGTATAATTGGGCGTAATTGAGTTGTAACTGATTTGAGGACATAACACATGTTATACTCAAAACGTAAAGTATTGGACATATGACTTGATATTTAGGGCATAAAGTATTGGATATATGACTTGGGATTTGGGGCGTAAATTGAACTGTAAATATAAGGGATTGTACATGTTGTGGTTTAAGATATAAAAAAAATTGGGGCATATATATATATATATATATATATATATATATATATGATAGTTTATGATTTGGAAGAAGAAGATTAGTGTGTATAGTGATGTATGGCTTAGGCATGAAAACAAGATTTACCTTTGTATTGTAAGTCTGTTACTTTTTAGATTTGAACACCTAAATCTAATTTTGACATGCAATAAAATGGATATGAGAATATGCCTGATGTAAGCTATCCTTTCATTGAAATCTGTGCTTGAGTATATATATCTTTGGGAACCATTTTTGACTATGAAACTGGTCCAATCGTATGTATCCTTGTTGTATATCGGAATTTTAATCCCTTTTTAAGTTCATGATATAATTGTTATCATATCTATATGCCTGCGATGTATTCCTTGCAAAACTTGTCTTTTTAGCACATCAAGTTTATTGGACCAGTAGTTCTTATCATCATATAACTATGTCTATCCTTACGATGTTCCATCTTGCTTCTCCCCTTATATTATGAATCTTGAGTTAAATCTCGAAATACGTACGTTATGAATGCGGGGGAAATTGGGTATAACATGAAATTGACATTATTTGGCATAATTTGGAACATGTAGTATGGCATTACTGTTAAGTTGCAATTTGGGGAAATTTGACATGAATTATGGGATATGTAATTTGAAATATCGAACCTAGAATTGGCATGAACGACAAAGTATGAAATTGGCATATAAATCAAGTTTTGGGCAAAATTGTTATTGTTGCGAATTTGGGGTAACTTGAGCATTAAATCTAGATTGGACGTAAAATGTAACATGACTAGTTTTGGTGAATTTGGTAATTAGCATGTAAAATCTAGATTTGGGTATACATGGTAAATGTGTAAATTAGTGAAAAGATGAATGTGCCTAACTGGAGGTTAGATTGAGTTGTGGTGTAAAACTGCCCGGAACCGCCCGACACATCCAGTAACCACAACAACACCTATCTAGTATGAGAGGTTAGTGCATCATGCCCAAGAAAAACCCGAGGTTAGATTGAGTTGTGGTGTAAAATTGCCCGGAACCGCCCGGAACATCCAGTAACTGCAACAACACATATCTAATGTGAGAGGTTGGTGCATTAATAAATCGATTATTGCTAATGAACAAGATAAATGACTAGGGTTAAGTTCATAGGAACACTTGACCAATATGAATGACTAGGGTTAAGTTAATGGGAAACACTAAACAAATATAACAAGATGAATTGGTAGGGTTAAGTTATAAGAAACACTTAACCAATATAACTTGATTTGTGGTAAGGTTAAGTTAAAACAAGAGAGAAACACTTAACCAATATAACTTGATTTGTGGTAAGGTTAAGTCAACATAAGAAGGCAACACTTAACCAAAGTAACATGACATGACAAGTAGGTGGGTTAAGTTAACTTGAATTGATTGATGACACTTAACCAATACGACATGATGAACACGTGGGGGTTAAGTTAACAAGAAAACACTTAACCAATATAACTTGTTGAATGAACGGGGTTAAGTTAATAAGGAACACTTAGCCAACATGAAATGATGAATAAGTGGGTTAAGTTAACATGAATGGACAACACTTTGCCAATATGATATAATATGCGGGAGGGTTAAGTACATATCGGGTCGGTGGGTAATATTAGTAAATATAGGTCCATAAACTTAACCGTTAAATAAATATGCTTGAATCGATGGTAGGGTTAAGTACATCTCATGTAGGTGGGTAATATTAATACATATAGGCCCACAAACTTAACCGTTAAATAAAAATGCTTGAATCCATGGAAGGGTTAAGTACATCTCGTGTAGGTGGGTAATATTAATACATATAGGCTCACAAACTTAACCGTTAAATAAACATGCTTGAATCGTTGGGAGGGTTAAGTACATCTCATGTAGGTGGGTAATATTAATACATATAGGCCCACAAACTTAATCGTTAAGAAAACATGTTAGAATCGGTGGGAGGGTTAAGTACATCTCATGTAGGTGGGGAATATTTGTATGTATAGGCCCACAAACTTAACCAGCAGGAAACCCTAGTAATGGGGACCCATTTCAATAGTAACCCACATAGATGTATCATGGTATCCTGAAACTAGGCAGGGTGGGGCACGATTACTGAGCTGATTATAAGCGGTCAAAACAGCGGCAGAGGGTACATCAGTGTAGGTTCCGAAGTTTTACGGGCGTGCACGTACTCCGGAGTGGGAAAAAGAAGGCACTGGGTACCAGTAATTATACAATGTGCGTCTTGAATCGTGTCGGGTTGCTATCATAAGGATTGATACACCTTATAGTGGGACCAGCACAAGGTACCTACATGCAAGAGAGGGCCGATTGACACAGGCACAAGAGAAATTAATACAAGTAGGGAGCCGATCGATAGGGTAGTAAGGGTACATCTAACACATTCATGGCAATTAGGCGGATTGAGATGGAATCCTCATAACAGATGTATACCTGATGGCTACCATAATTGCGGGGATTGGGATCACGTTATCATTTTATACAGATTACTGTTTGGGACACTAGTTAGGTGGTGTAGAGATATATATAGAAATTAGAATAAAAAAGTAGTAGCGAAGCAGAGCAAGAGTAGAAGCGCATTTAGTTTATCTTGCCTTATCATACCTTATGCTTATCCTATGTTATCTTGTTATCCCTGTTATCACGGTATTGTCTTATATTCAGTTTATTCATGTCATGATGCTTTTGCCTGTTTATATGCTAAAAGTCACTGGACTTACCAGACTCATGTATGACCTTGTTTTGTTTCGCCTATTTTCTTCCGTTCCCCCTAGGTTCGCAGGGAGGAAATGTTATCACTTAGCTCAGTTTTCTTTCCAAGCTCAAAGATAGTCGATGTATTGCTTTGGACTTTCTCTTCCACTGCTATGGCTGGTTCATGCTTTATTGGGGAATATCATTGTTGTTTTTATGCTTCTTTTATATTTGGAAGTTTTTAGATAAAGACAGAAGTTCTATGTATTACTTTTAAGTATGATTGTGACAATTGTTGTAAAATCTTGATTGAACCATATTGTTTTATAAAATGACTTTATTTTCCGCTGCTTTATTTGTCTGTCTTGTAATTTATCTGCATCTTTTACCTAAAATGCTCCTCCAAAGTTAAGGCATTCCCTTTGTGAGTGACCTTAACGAAGGTGGGGTGTTTTAGATTTGAATTGGTAAAATGAAATTTTGGATAATATAAAGTCATTTTGACTAAACTAGATAATATAAGGCTATTTGCAGTGCTTTTTGTGACACTATTACAACATTATCCGAAAGGGGTTATTTAAAGGTTTTAAACTAAATTGTTTTCATCTTTGACTTGAGTAATCATTTTTGAATGATTAATAAATTAAATTTGTTAATGCAAATCGATTTGGTGTTAATTGAGATAATAGATGAAGACATATACTGTTTGAGGAATTTAAAAGAGTTTTCCCTTATTCCGCTAAAAGTGTTAGTTTGATATGGGAATTTTATATCGTTATGAGCTGGTATGATATCCATGAAGATTTCATTGAGAATGAAAGTATGGTTTTGGGTTTGTCGTGAATGATGTCTTGAATAACATATATTCTTAAACCCAGCTAAAGACAAATTACCTTTCAAAGTTAAGTAATCATTGAATAATGATTTAGAAGATTTTAAAACTAAGTTAGAGTTTTAAATAAAGATTTAAATGAATGAAAGGAAAGAAGGGACTAATGAAGGTAATTAGAAATTACCAAAATGAATGTAGATATGGGTTAGAGGTAAGGAGCTAGTCACATTTTATTATAGGTAGAAATTTCCTTAGATCGATAGAGTGGGAAAGGTGTCTTACTTCTATGTTTCTTCAAGTGGGTGAGAATAGTATTTTGATTTAAGTAATAACCTTTGTGTTAAGGTTTAATTGAAATCAAGGAATAATCCAAGACAGAATAAATTTTTTGATATACTTGTATGTTCTCTTAGCTTAACATCCTTCTTTGAGACTTATGTGCTCAGAGAGTTATATATTAATAGACATCTATTATATGTTGTGAATTGACAATTTGGCATGCTAAGTGATGACCTATTGACGATAAAAGCATGGATTAGTTAAGCATAGCTTTGTGTAACGAGACTTCGACAAGCCTTACATCCCAAAATTATCGAAACAGGAAGAGATCCAGCAAGCTTATGGGGGTCGAGCCCCTTAGGGATTGACCATTTCCTAATATATTTTTGAAGCAACACTATGGTATGGAGCCCAGGTGTTTGCTATGTGGCTTTGATATTTTAGTGCTATCGTATGGACCCCTAGCATTTTAGTATTGTGGTTTTTGTTGGAAATTTGGTATCCCATGGAAAAGGTCGGTGACAACTGAGAATTGGCATACTCGTGTGGTGTGGCTTTGAACAACACCGACAGCCTTGTGTCAGAAGAGAAGGGTACCCATTCAGTAAGGAAGATCCTTAGCCTTGGTGGTTGTTGGAAAACCCATTTTGAGAACAATCTGGGTTGATGTACGATTCTGAACTCGGATCATTCGCTACGTGCCCTGGTTTACTATTGTAGATCCTACGTATAATGCGTAGGAGGCCAGTATAACATTATGGTACCTATGCTGGCTAAGATAAATACATTTATTTATGAAAGTACACAATGCACTAATAATAATATAAGAGGATTTCCACGTATCAAGCATATTTTGGTTATCATAAGGGAAATCTCGCCCAAATGTGCGTTTACATTGTGTGTGTGGTGCGAGCTCTTGAGGTAACTTCATTTTCTAAAGAGCATTGCGAGTTTTAATGCACTAATATTCATATGGGGAAAACCCGTTTCAGGTTATGTGGCGTGATCCTATGATTTACCATACTTTAAAATGAATGTAAATGTTTTAGTTCTCACACCATTCCCGTGAATGATTCGGAGTTTATTATTTTCCACCAAAACTCTGGGTATTTGTTGTACTCTTATATATTCTGGTACTTAGATTCAATATCGAGATGATATTAATGAAAAGCCTTTTTGTAACACCCGAATTTTCAAAACAAAATTAAAAATTTTATTTTAGATATTTTAATCGGTTTTTAATATTTAAAATAATTAATTTTAAATAATAACGATTAAAAATTTATTTAAATCGAAGTTATAATTATTTTAATTATAAAAGGAGTTAGAAATAGCGCGGTAATTTGAACGTTGGAATTTGAACTTTGACAGAATGTATAAGATTCAAAATAAATCGGATTTCATTAAAATAAGAAATATTTGAATCTTCTTAACAATATCTTTCTAACGAATGTGAAAAATCCAAATTTCATAGCGGGAATAAAAAGTTATGTCCAGTTTAAAATTCAGAAAAGTCGCTGTAGAATTTATATATATTTTAATATAATATATAGCCCTTAAAAATAACCATTTTGCAAACGACCTCCATTTTCGATGAGACCACTTTTTTGAATCCGAAATGTCAAATTATTGCAAGATTCCAATTTTCCTAATTTTTGGAATTAATATGTGAGTGTGGCAAAAGAGAACGTGTTTTGTCAATTTCAATTAATTTGGATTGACTAGAAAATGGCCATTTTTCAAACGGTCTCCAAATTCGATGAAATTAATTTCCTTAGGACCGTATAATCAAAACATAGCTAGTTTTATTTTTCAGGAATTTTTGGAGTTCGTACGTAGCCCGGTAAATTAAAATGTATGATCAAATTAATTAATTAAATGTTTTATATTTTAATTGAAAGAAAAATGGGCTGAAATAATCAAATGGGCTGATGAGACCTAGTCCATTGTGTCTGGAATAGGGGTATTTGGGTAGGGGCAACATTTGTTGGGTTGGATTTGGAGATATTAGGAATTAACGGATTTTTTTGGTAAATTGGAGAATTTAAATAATATTATATTATAAATATAGGATAACAAAACCCTAAATTCCCATTCTATTTGCCGCCGCCTTCCTTTCTTGTATGGTCAGAAATGCTCAATCGATTCTCTTTAATTTTTATGAAACCTACACACTAATTCAACCAACTCATATAACAAAAATCGAAGAGAAGGTAATGATCTTGAAAATGAACGGTTACGATCGTCTATTTTGTAACGGATGGAGAGATTTTAAGCCTCAAAGTCGCCGGTTTCAGGTTCGAATTCCAAGAAGAGGGAGCACTCGAGTGGGACCCGGTCGTCGGCGCTAGTAGCTGATGTGGAGGCACTTTGCATGGAGATATCTGATTATCGACCGGTGCCTTGGTGATCGAGCAGTTTAGAACCCTAATTCTTGGATTGGGTTCGATGTTTTGCATAGGGAATGGAAGAAGACGACGACCACTGTTTTGTGAAGGGGTAATTTGGGAAATTATTTGAAAATTAAATAGTTAATTATTGTGTTAATGTAATCAAAAGTTTAAAATAGTGTAACTTCGTCAAACAGAATCAGAATTCAGCGAAACTGGATCCGTTGGAATCGCAGAAAGGGGAGCTACAACATGGAACTGAACAGAATCAAAACGAAGCTATCTACAAATTCAAAAGGAATAAAACTATCGGTGAGATTTCTCTATTTAAAATAAAATTTATATATATATATATATATATATATATATAAATTGATTATGATTGTGATATTAAGTATATAAAACACATATATGCGGTGTATAAAATTGAGATTGATTGATTGTGGTTGTGATGATTTGTTGAATTATGTTCATGTTAAATAAATATGTCATTTTGTTAGAAAATATTATGTTAAAATAAATATGTCATTTTGTTAGAAAATGTTATGTTAAAATAAATATGTCAGTCTGTTAGAAAATGTTATGTTAAAATAAATATGTCATTTTTTTAGAAAATGTTATGTTAGAATAAATATGTCATTTTGTTAGAAAATGTTATGTTAAACTAAATATGTCATTTAGTTAGAAAATGTCATGTGAAATAAAAATGTCCTCTTGTTAGGAAAATGTCACCTTTATCATGTTAGATAAGAATAAGAATAATTATTGGTTAAGATTTATGTTTTGTTGAAATAAAATATTTCAACAATAAAAATTACATTTTTATTACATGTAGGGATCATTAAAAATATTCATGTTTGGAAATAAAATTGTTTGACCAATAAAAATCACATTTTTATTGTATGTATAAAATATATAAAATATTCATTGTTTGAAATAAAAATATGTTAACAATAAAAAAAATTACATTTTTATTGTGCATATAAAATGATCATTATTTGAAATAAAAATATGTTAACAATAAAAAAATTACTTTTTTATTATATATATAAAATGATCATTGTTTGAAATAAAAATACGTTAACAATAAAAAATTACATTTTTATTGTATATATAAAATGATCATAGTTTTGAAATAAAAATATGTTAACAATAAAAAATACATTTTTATTGTATATATAAAATGATCATTGTTTGAAATAAAAATATGTTGACAATAAAAAATTACATTTTTATTGTATATATAAAATGATCATTGTTTGAAATAAAAGTATGTTAACAATAAAAAATACATTTTTATTGTGTTTGTAGTAATGATTAGAAATATTCTTTGTTTGAAATAAAAATACGGTAACAATAAAAATTTACATTTTTATTGTATGTAGGTTAGATTAAATCATTATTATCTTAGCGATACTAGAAAATTGATCATATGTTAAAAATATGATTTTTGCAAGATTAAAACATCATTAGTAATATGTTAATGATATAAGAAAATTGATCATATGTTAAAACTATGATTTGGTTAGATAAAACATTATCATTGTTATGTTAGCGAAGTTAGAACAATAATCATATGTCGAAAACATATTCTGTCTAATAAAAATGTCATTTATTTAGAATAATGTTTTGATTAATAAAAATGTCATGTATTTAGAATAATGTTTTGTGAAATAAAAATGTCACTTTTATCATGTTAGGTTAGAATAAAAGGATTACATGTTAAAATGTATGTTTCGTTAGACAAAATGTTACCTTTATCATGTTAGACAAGAATAAAACTAATTACTTGTTAAAATATATGTTTTGTTGAAATTAAATTATAAATATTTATTTATAATTTAAACAATGAAAATTTGTTAAATAGAAAATAATTCAAACCGAATTATAACAGGTTAAACTTATTAACCAATGATGTATTTAAATAAACTGTTGTTGTCTGGAAACCCCACACGGGTACTGGGATGATATTTGACATACACTAGTCCCGTTATTTAATTAATGTCAATCGATGGATTGACAGTCTGTGATGAGCGTTATTTATTTATTTTAATGCTCACACAGTTGTAAATTTCACTATAGATGTGAATGGATTGTTTAATGATTATTTATCATTATTGTTATATACACGCGATGTATGAAATCCATATAACAGAAATTATATGGTAATTGATTGATTCGCATTTTGATTCAGAATATTTTAAAACAAAAAATATTCAAAAATAAAGAATCTTTTAAAATAAAGGATATTTTAAAATAAAGAGTATTTTAAAATAAATTAAGTGAAGAATAAAATTATAATTTTTATGTCCATCTTTGGATGGATACAAGAATATAAAAATACGAAGTCGGGTGTAGCGACCCTGGTAACTTCCGACACTAGAATCCAGACACTAACACGTCCCGTGTCCAAACTCAAGTATCGAAAACCCAGAAAGCTAATAGAAAGAAGTTAGAGGGTGAGAAAAGAAAGAAAGAAATATTAGAATAGAAGAATAAGAAGATCAGAGTCTCACAGCGGAATGGACAAAATATAATAATCAATAACACTTTATAAAAGAATTGTATATTACATCATCAGAGTATACATTCAGATCAATACAACACACAGCGGAAATAGACTAGTACCAGTATATATGTGGAATACATCTCGACTTCAACTCCTCTTCTGAAGCTCCAAGCGATACCTAACCTGATAATATACTCGATCTGACCTGAGCACATATGAAGCAAAGCAAAATTCACCCGGATCAGTCTGAAATACTTTCAGTGATAAATTCATACAACAACCAACTTGTTTAACTTTGAAAATCCTTTTGAAATAAAAGGATAATAGTAAGACCAGTCCACACATAAACATGGACGGTTTTTACCTTACTATAACCCAAATCGTTTTGAAATCAATATCTTGTTCTGATATTATAATAGTGTCTAAATACAAGTAGATAAAATCTAGCAGAACGCTTGCATCTCACGCTCCACATATATAGTATACAATCAAAACTGCGGGTGCTTATTGGAGAATGGATTTCCAACTATGACAAGGTATGGGACCACCTGCCGATAGTGTATCTCTAGAGACAAATACACTGGGTTCAACAAGAAAGTCTTGCAACCCGGCCCACACATGACCGACCACTCATTTCTCTTGAGTGTATCGAATGTATTGTCACCTTACGGCTTTTTGTCGCGACCACCGTAGTTCCCGGGAGATACAGAAATGAAAAAAAGTAACAAATATGAATAATCTCTAGATGGTGACAATACACCCTAATGGGTCCGACCCACATAGCCATGCTGCCTGCCCGATTTTTGTCATTTCCCGGTTGATGAGACTTGAGGCTATAATCGACTTTTGAAACATCTGGCCATTATTCACATCGTCCATACATGTCGTCTAGGTACAGGATGAACAGAAGGCACCCTCCCACCACATCCTAAGAATCACCCTATAGATCGGTAGCGAGTAGTCCTTGCAACCCGTAGATTCCAATCACGACAGAATCACAGTATATCTCTGGGGATCAACCAGAAATTTTAAGTAACTCTTCCGCTTCATGAAGATCTACGGTCTTCAATTGCTCCATCTCGATCAGAGTCTTCCGCATATTCGTATTTATTGGTCGGAATGGTTTTCGAATATAAATTCGATCCCGGTCTTTCCGTACCAATAACGTCGGGCCAGATTTTGATAGTTGGCTCTTTGACTATCAAAATAAACAAACATAAAAATAAAACAGATCCATTGGTTTATTACACAGCATCATTTGGCAAAAAAAACGATATATCAGTTGAAATACCCAAAATAAAATATTGGTTTAAATATGATAATATTCTCAAATTCTTTTACCTGTATATCTTAAAATTTTATCTGATTCAACATTCAATTAACTTTTCAAAACATTGTTATAACCTTTCTTATTTTCTTATCGATTCAACTTATCATAACAGCACCTTCTTTGGCTTCGTTATTTGAACGCCAAATCACCATCTCATCCTTTTTTTAAATAAACTCCATTTAAATCTCATTCCAATCTTTTGAAAATATTGTTATATTTCCACCAATCTCCTTTTTATTACCTTTATTATCGAGATATTACTTTATACCATCAAGCCCCTTTTTATTTCCTTTTTATCTCGGAATCTCCTCATATATATATATATATATATATATATATATGTATATATTTCTAAATCCTTCAAGTAATGTTACACTTTTATTTTTCCCAAAATATTTTATTCTAACACTTTCACCATCACGACTAACATTATCCTTTGATAATCCTGAAGTTGTTCAAGTTGGGGTATTTTAATTACCTCTCAGACCTTGATCAACAATGTTCTTATCGAAAGATATATATCAATTGTAATACAGAAACCGATACTCATTTCCCTTATCACAACAAATCACATTTTTATTCCATCTTGACGAGATATCATCACTCTTCAAAAATAGTGGCTCTACATCGCACCTTTATAACTTATCACGTTTAATTACTTTGATTCAAATGTTTGATTTCCCATTTCCCATCTCCTCCAGTGTACTTAAATTTTCAGTCTTGGCTTTTACTTTATTCAAATGTCACTTTAATACATAGTTCCATTTAACTATTCAATAAACTGGGGTTTTATATCTTCATGTAACTTGGATTCATAGAATTCAATTAAGTATAACTTAGTAAGAATCAATTTAAAACTTCTATTTCACACTATATATATTAAATTGCTTTGTTAATTCAAACACGCTTTAAACTTCACAAACTTTCCTTAGTGTTTATTACATCTCAAATTATCACTTCGATTATTAATAAATGATTAATAATCAAGTTTCAATATTGATTAAAATAAAACTGGGTTACTTTACCACTTACTACCACTTTAAATTAATGGACTGATTACATAAACAACTATAGTTAACGTCGTTAACTTGTTCCACTCTAAACATGACTAATCCGTTAGTCAATCGTTATTGATCTAGCCATTTAAATTAATAATTAATTAATCTAAATAATTCTATTCGCTTTGATTTTTACTAAATTAATGTCAATATAAACCCATTTCGTTAATTCTGGTCATTTGAATTAGCTAAATAAAGTTGTTTAACAATCACTTAATAAGCACGTGCTTCGCACACGGTAGATTTGGTTAAACCAACCAACGTATTCACGTGGTTGGTTTATTCCTCTTTTTGGACTTCGATTAAAATAATAATTTATTTTAAAATCTATATTCGATTAAATAAATTTCATAATTTATTTTTAGTGACTCACCTGACGGTGAATCGATCTTTATAAAACAGTGTATATTTGGCCATCTGCTATCTATTTCTCAACCAATACTATATGTATTGGTTCAAACTTAACGACATTCAACAACCAACAGGGTTTACAGTCAACATGTTTAAACAGTTCATAAAATATGAAATAACAGCATATTAAATATTTGAGGAACCGGTTTGATTCCTCCTACCTGTTCTTCCCTGCAACACAGACCATTATAATATTTCATATCAGTACATAGAAATATTTTAAACGACGATAATATAATTAACGTCAACCATTAAATCAATCATAGGCATCCAAGACATCCAATCAACCAATTATCAATGATTTTGTCTAATTATATGAATTTAGCACATCCTAGTATTTCAGAAATGTGTGAGAATTAACTCACCTTTGTTTCGGTCGGCGGTTCGCGCGTTTTAAACTGACGTTTTAAATTAAACTTAAACTTGATTGCTTTTGGTCCTTTCCGAATCTACACAGCAATGCAGTACCCTTTGCTGCGGTCCTAATAAATTCGGTTTCGCTGGTTTCTGTGTACGAACGAATTTGTTATCACGATTTCAAATAATAATATATATATTTATAAACTATGTTGTTATTAATTATATTATGAATAATTACTTTACCTTAGTCCCGTGCTTAGCATTAACAAATAGATCCAACGTTCTGATTCTAACGTAGTTACTGTACATCCATGCGATTGTGGTTCGATCCTTCCTTGCTACTGCCTGTTCTTCTGCCCACTCTATTTTTTTTCTTCTTTATTAAATCCACGCCCAAAACAGTAAAGCCCACCATGTCATTCCTTCTTCCTGCAAATGAACTTCCGTCCCTGGTCATGAAACAATCCCACCCGCCATTCTTTTACTTCTCCCTTTTTCCTTTTTTTTTCTTTTTCCGAAAGCCTACGACCCACGCCAAGACTCATAGCCCACCCAAACTAGACATCTACCCATCGAAATATGCTGCCACCTGTTCTTCCTTAAAGTTGCACCATACTCAACTTCCACCAGTTGCTCTTCGATGCATACTCTCCTCGTCTTTACATATTTCTTCACTTGTTTCCACCCATCACGTGACCTCTCTCCCTCCCCTCTTCTTTTATCACCTTCATTAACTCATGCTTCCTGTAGCCTCAACTAACCACACCTCATCCATGCATATTCTCCCCAACGTGACCCCCCCCCCCTTTTTTTTTGAATTACTGCTTCGTTTTCTTTTTCTTTTTTCTCTTTCTCTGTTTATTTATTTTTTTTCGTTTTGAAGTGAAGCAACAAGAACGGTAGGGTATTTATAGAACACAGACCCGTGATGGCCAAGGAAGAATGGTGCCAGGTAGGGTAGCATAGGAGGTTAGGTTGTTGTACATTGCTTGATCACCACGGGTATGATTTTGGCTTAGACATTAAAAAATTTATCCTCCTGTAGTCCTGCAGCTTTAGATCGATGATGGACAATACAAGGGAGCAGAACGTGATCGAATGAGCAGAGCAGGCTAGTAGGTTTACAGTGTTGATGTGTACAAATCGGGCTGGATGTGCAGAAATTAAAATACATGTAGAAGACTAACAATAGAAGTACTGTTGTACCACATTATACTTTGGGTTTCGAAACCAACAGTTCAGCCCTAGATCTTCCCTTGGATCTGATAAGATTGGGAAAGATATGAAAAGATGGAAGCGAGAAAGATAGATAGCATGTGGTTGTCTTCATGGTAGCTATGCATGGTGTTCATTCAGTGACTGTGTGATATTGATTTCCATGTGCTAAAATAGATTAGCTTGTATTTGGGTAGGCTAGGAACGCAGACCCTGTAGTAACACTGAGAGCAAACTAATGATTTTTAACAACATATGTATATACCTTTTTAAGAGCCAATAAATATATTACTATAGAAAACTTAAGTTGCATTAACACAAATGGTAACCAAGATGGTGTATGCTTCTAACCGCGTTGACACAGTTCCAAACAAAAAGAATAGGGATGCATCTCGCTTAGTTTTTACTTATCACAAAGTAGAGTTCTGATATTCTTAAAATCACCTATACTAATAATGCTAAGGCAACAGGCTTGGTGGTACTTTCTTTATGCAGCTGCTATGTCTGTGTTATTTTCATTGACTTTGTGAACTTTAACCTCACTAACATAGCCTAATAGTTATTATAGAATAGTAGCTAGCTCGTCTTGTCTTTTCATTTCAAAGTAGGGTAGGCTGAAGCTCGTTCCCGTATATATAGCATAGAATAGGTCTTGGAAAAAAGACACTGAATGGTTTTATTGTGTCCCTTCAATATTTAATATAGATGCAATGTTTCATAAGGTGACCACTATTTTAGTTTAAAGTTACGTACCCCATTATATAAAATTCTATCCACGTATAGACCGTTACAGATAGAAATAAAGACGCCGTTGTGTCGAGCAATGCCCCCCGACTCCAGAAATATAATAATATTGGTAGGTTAACTTATATTGTGAAACCCCAAAATGTTGATATAGGGTGTAAAATACTCCAAGTAAAAAGTTGCTTATTTTACGATTTAAAAATTACAGTGAAATTCTAAAAATTAAATTATGACTATGCCTCAAAGGACTTGTTCAAAATCGGAATCAATATTTAGTTATATTAAATAAACCGTTATGGCGTATAAACGATTCCACAGCGACTATTTGAAAATTTGATTTAGACGTAAAATAAAATCTACAGTACGAAAACTCGATTTTTCTCCTCTATTAGAAAAATATTATTAACTAGATTCAGACGCTTCTTGTTTCATCGAAATCCGACTTAACATGAGTTCTGTATGATCAATTGAAGTTGAAAATTCAAATTTTACGAACTACCGTGCAGTTTTGGGTTCGTTTTATAATAAATATAAATATAAAGGCTGACTCTTCGTTTAATTAGCGAATTTGATATTAAATTCCATAAATAATTCAAATATAATATTTAAAATAAATTTAAATATTCAAATCAAAATAGCAGGAAAATATCGGTCGTTACATTCTTCCCCCCTTAAATAAATTTTGTCCTCGAAATTGCTAGGTAAAAAGAATGCTCCAACCGCAATTATTTTCAAAATGATCAATTCAAAGTATTATCAAAAATATTACTAAGTTATAAAATTTCGAAAAATTCGGCAGCACCTCCTCTACTCGATTCGATCGAAACAACTACAAACGCCACTTTGGGGCTCTCATATTGATCCAAAAAAAAAAAAATTAAAGCCAAGTTGCTACCCATCTCTGGTATAAATTCAAACACCCAATCAATAATATTAAGGTTTACCTTTTTGTCAGGCAACTCAATCTCAATTTCGAAGATAACCAAGTAACCGCTCTTCATCTTTCAATCTGGGCTTCCAGTTTGTGTAACCAATACCACAACCTTCTGAAACCTGTACTTAGCTCCACTTTGGATATTATTCAAATTCATTATACTTGAATCTCATTTTAATGGGCTTAACTCATTCATTGGTTCTGAATCCAATTCAAATCCATATTACTCATTCCTAAAACATTCTACATACGTTTCAATTCATAGTCGCAACTATTTTTAGCAATCCATTTAGGTATATCAACCCATTCCTTATGATTCACTTACCTGAATCAATTCCATCTCATTCAGGTTTGTTCAAACCAAGTCTATACAATCAACTCCAATCACGCAGTTCAACTTATTTCCAAATATTTCATTTGGGATTTATTCACTGTCATTTTTCCCAAACATAAGTCAAATCCTTGTTGGCTTGTCTCAGTTCCAATTTAAAGGATTTATTTTAACTTATTAATTCCCATTTCATATTTGAAATGTTTCCAACTTCATACAAGTTTTGAATTAAAAAATAATTTGAGAAAATTATAAATTTTACCTTCTAATAAAATATTTTGAGTTGAAACAATATAAAAATAATTTTATATTCAAATTACAAGTACGCGCTCTCGTATATATACACTCAACTCGATCAAGGGTACTACTAGCCCAATCTCTATCGAGTTACACCATAGAGCCAAGGTTATTCCTAAACCATTGCTCTGATACCAACTGTAGCGACCCTGGTAATTTCTGACGCTAGAATCCAGACACTAACACGTCCCGTGTCCAAACTCAAGTATCGAAAACCCAGAAAGCTAATAGAAAGAAGTTAGAGGGTGATAAAAGAAAGAAAGAAATATTAGAATAGAAGAATAAGAAGATTAGAGTCTCACAGCGGAATGGAAAAAACATAATAATCAATAACACTTTATAAAAGAATAGTATATTACATCATCAGAGTATACATTCAGATCAATACAACACACAGCGGAAATAGACTAGTACCAGTATATATATGGAATACGTATCGACTTCAACTCCTCTTCTGAAGCCCCAAGCGATGCCTAACCTGATAATATACTCGGTCTGACCCGACCACATTTGAAGCAAAGCAAAATTCACCCGGATCAGTCTGAAATACTTTCAGTGATAAATTCATACAGCAACCAACTTGTTTAACTTTGAAAATCCTTTTGAAATAAAAGGATAATAGTAAGACCAGTCCACACATAAACACGGACGGTTTTTACCTTACTATAACCCAAATCGTTTTGAAATCAATATCTTGTTCTGATATAATAATAGTATCTAAAAACAAGTAGATAAAATCTAGCAGAACACTGGCATCTCACGCTCCATATATATAGTATACAATCAAAACCGCGGGCGCTTACTGGAGAATGGATTTCCAACTATGACAAGGTATGGGACCACCTGCTGATAGTGTATCTGTAGAGACGATTACACTGGGTTCAACAACAACGTCTTGCAACCCGGCCCACACATGACCGACCACTCATTTCTCTTGAGTGTAACGAATGTATTGTCACCTTATGGCTTTTTGTCATGACCACCGTAGTTCCCGGGAGATACAGAAATGAAAAGAAGTAACAAATATGAATATTCTCTAGATGGTGAAAATACACCCTAATGGGTGCGACCCACATAGCCATGCTGCCTGCCCGGTTTTTGTCATTTCCCGGTTGATGAGGCTTGAGGCTATAATCGACTTTTGAAACATCTGGCCATTATTCACATTGTCCATACATGTCATCCAGGTACAGGATGAACAGAAGGCACCCTCCCACCGCGTCCTAGGAATCACCCTATAGGTCAGTAGCGAGTAGTCCTTGCAACCCGTAGATTCCAATCACGACAGAATCACGGTATATCTCTGGGGATCAACCAGAGATTTTAAGTAACTCTTTCGCTTCATGAAGATCTGCAGTCTTCAATTGCTCCATCTCGATCAGAGTCTTCAGCGTATTCGTATTTATTGGTCGGAATGGTTTTCGAATATAAATTCGATCCCGGTCTTTCCGTACCAATACGTTGGGTCAGATTTTGATAGTTGGTTCTTTGACTATCAAAATAAACAACCATAAAAATAAAACAGATCCATTGGTTTATTACACAGCATCATTTGGCCAAAAAAAACGATATATCAATTGAAATACCCAAAATAAAATATTGGTTTAAATATGATAATATTCTCAAATTCTTTTACCTGTATATCTTAAAATTTTTTCTAATTCAACCTTCAATTAACTTTTCAAAACATTGTTATAACCTTTCTTATTTTCTTATCGATTAAGCTTATCATAACGGCACGTTCTTTGGCTTCGTTATTTGAACGCCAAATCACCATCTCATCCTTTTTTTTAAATAAACTCCATTTAAATCTCATTTCCATCTTTTGAAAATATCGTTATATTTCCACCAATCTCCTTTTTATTACCTTTATTATCGAGATATTACTTTATACCATCAAGCCCCTTTTTATTTCCTTTTTATCTCGGAATCTCCTCATATATACATATATATATATATATATATATATATATATATATATATATATATAAATCCTTCAAGTAATGTTACACTTTTATTTTTCCCAAAATATTTTATTCTAACACTTTCACCATCACGACTAACATTATCCTTTGATAATCCAGAAGTTGTTCAAGTTGGGGTATTTTAATTACCTCTTAGACGTTGATCAACAACGCTCTTATCGAAAGATATATATCAGTTGTAATACAAAAACCGATACTCATTTCCCTTATCACAACAAATCACATTATTATTCCATCTTAACGAGATATCATCACTCTTCAAAAATAGTGGCTCTACATCGCACCTTTATAACTTATCACGTTTAATTACTCTGGTTCAAACGTTTGATTTCCCATTTCCCATCTCTGCCAGTTTACTTAAATTTTCAATCTTGGCTTTTACTTTATTCAAATGTCACTTTAATACCTAGTTCCATTTACCTATTCAATAAACTGGGGTTTTATATCTTCATGTAACTTGGATTCATAGAATTCAATTAAGTATAACTTAGTAAGAATCGATTTAAAACTTCAATTTCACACTATATATATATTAAATTGCTTTGTTAATTAAAACACGCTTTAAACTTCACAAACTTTCCTTAATGTTTATTACATCTCAAATTATCACTTCGATTATTAATAAATGATTAATAATCAAGTTTCAATATTGATTAAAATAAAACTGGGTTACTTTACAATTTACTACCCCTTTAAATTAATGGACTGATTACATAAACAACTACAGTTAACATCGTTAACTTGTTCCACTCTAAACATGACTATCCCGTTAGTCAATCGTTATTGATCTTGCCATTTAAATTAATAATTAATTAATCTAAATAATTCTATTCACTTTGATTTTTACTAAATTAATGTCAATATAAACCCATTTCGTTAATTCTGATCATTTGAATTAGCCAAATAAAGTTGTTTAACAATCACTTAATAAGCACGTGCTTCGCTCATGGAAGATTTGGTTAAACCAACCAAAGTATTCACGTGGTTAGTTTATTCCTCTTTTTGGACTTCGTTTAAAATAATAATCTATTTTCGATTAAATAAATTTCATAACTTTATTTTTAGTGACTCACCTGACGGTGAATCGATCTTTATAAAACAGTGTATATTTGGCCATCTGCTATCTATTTCTCAACCAATACTATATGTATTGGTTCAAACTCAACGACATTCAACAACCAACAGGGTTTACAGTCAACATGTTTAAACAGTTCATAAAATATGAAATAACAGCATATTAAATATTTGAGGAACCGGTTTGATTCCTCCTACCTGTTCTTCCCTGCAACACAGACCATTATAATATTTCATATCAGTACATAGAAATATTTTAAACGACGATAATATAATTAACGTCAACCATTAAATCAATCATAGGCATCCAAGACATCCAATCAACCAATTATTAATGATTTTATCTAATTATATGAATTTAGCACATCCTAGTATTTCAGAAATGTGTGAAAATTAACTCACCTTTGTTTCGGTCGGCGGTTCGCGCGTTTTAAACTGACGTTTTAAATTAAACTTAAACTTGACTACTTTTGGTCCTCTCCGAATCTACACAGCAATGCAGTACCCTTTGCTGCGGTCCCAAAAAATTCGGTTTCGCTGGTTTCTCTGTACGAACGAATTCATTATCACGATTTCAAATAATAATATATATATTTATAAACTATGTTGTTATTAATTATATTATGATTAATTACTTTACCTTAGTCTCGTGCTTAGCATTAACCTATAGATCGAACGTTCTGATTCTAACGTAGTTACTGTACATCCATGCGATTGTGGTTCGATCCTTCCTTCTTACTGCCTGTTCTTATGCCCACTCTATTTTTTTCTTTTTTTTCTTCTTTATTAAATCCACGCCCAAAACAGTAAAGCCCACCACGTCATTTCTTCTTCCTGCAAATGAACTTCCTTCCCTGGTCATGAAACAATCCCACCCGCCATTCTTTTACTTCTCCCTTTTCCTTTTTTTTTCCGAAAGCCTACGGCCCACGCCAAGACTCATAGCCCACCCAAACTAGACATCTACCCAACGAAATATACTACCACCAGTTCTTCCTTAAAGTTGTGCCATACTCAACTTCCACCAGTTGCTCTTCCATGCACACTCTGCTTGTCTTTACATATTTCTTCACTTGTTTCCACCCATTACGTGACCTCTCTCCCTCCCCTCTTCTTTTATCACCCTTCATTAACTCACGCTTCCTGTAGCTTCAACTAACCACACCCCATCCATGCGTATTCTACCCAACGTGACCCCCCTTTGTTTTGAATTACAGCTTCGTTTTCTTTTTCTTTTTTTCTCTTTCTCTGTTTATTTAATTTTTTTCGTTTTGAAGTGAAGCAACAGGAACGGTAGGGTATTTATAGAGCACAAACCTGTGATGGCCAAGGAAGAATGGTGCCAGGTAGGGTAGCATAGGAGGTTTGGTTGTTATACATTGCTTGATCACCACGGGTATGATTTTGGCTTAGACATTAAGAAATTTATCCTCCTGTAGTCCTGCAGCTTTAGATCGATGATGGACAATACAAGGGAGCAGAGCGTGATCGAATGAGCAGAGCAGGCTAGTAGGTTTACAATGTTGATGTATACAAATCGGGCTGGATGTGCAAAAATTAAAATACATGTAGAAGACTAACAATAGAAGTTGTACCACATTATACTTTGGGTTTCGAAACCAACAGTTCAACCCTAGATCTTCCCTTGGATCTGATAAGATTGGGAAAGATTTGAAAAGATGGAAGCGAGAAAGATAGATAGCATGTGGTTGTCTTCAGGGTAGCTATGCATGGTGTTCATTCAGTGACTGTGTGATATTGATTTCCATGTGCTAAAATAGATTAGCTTATATTTGGGTAGGCTAGGAACGCAGACCCTGTAGTAACACTGAGAGCAAACTAATGATTTTTAACAACATATGTATATACCTTTTTAAGAGCCAATAAATATATTACTACAGAAAACTTAAGTTTCATTAACACAAATAGTAACCAAGATGGTGTATGCTTCTAACCGCGTTGACCCAGTTCCAAACAAAAAGAAAGGGATGCATCTCGCTTAGTTTTTACTCATCAAAAAGTAGAGTTCTGATATTCTTAAAATCACCTATACTAATAATGCTAAGGCAACAGGCTTGGTGGTACTTTCCTTATGCAGCTGCTATGTCTATGTTATTTTCATTGACTTTGTGAACTCTAACCTCACCAACATAGCCTAACAGTTAGTATAGAATAGTAGCAAGCTCGTCTTGTCTTTTCATTTCAAAGTAGGGTAGGCTGAAGCTCGTTCCCGTATATATAGCATAGAATAGGTCTTGGAAAAAAGACACTGAATGGTTTTATTGTGTCCCTTCAATATTTAATATAGATGCAACGTTTCATAAGGTGACCACTATTTTAGTTCAAAGTTACATACCCCGTTATATAAAATTCTGTCCATGTATAGACCTTTACAGACAGAAATAAAGACACCGTTGTGTCAAGAAATGCCCCCCGACTCCAAAAATATAATAATATCGGTAGGTTAACTTATATTGTGAAACCCCAAAATATTGATACAGGGTGTAAAATACTCCAAATAAAAAGTTGCTTATTTTACGAATTAAAAATTAAAATGAAATTCTAAAAATTAAATTATAAATATGCCTCAAAGGACTTGTTCAAAATCAGAATCAATATTTAGTTATATTAAATAAACCGTTATGGTGTATAAACGATTCCACAACGAATATTTGAAAATTTGATTTAGGCGTAAAATAAAATCTACAGTACGAAAACTCGATTTTCTCCTCTATTAGAAAAATATTATTAACTAGATTCAGACGCTTCTTGTTTCATCGAAATCCGACTTAACATGAGTTCTGTATGATCAATTGAAGTTGAAAATTCAAATTTTACGAACTACCACACAGTTTTGAGTTCGTTTTATAATAAATATAAATATAAACGCTCACTTGTCGTTTAATTAGCGAATTTGATATTAAATTCCATAAATAATTCAAATATAATATTTAAAATAAATTTAAATATTCAAATCAAAATAGTAGGAAAATCTGGGTCGTTACACCGGTTAAGTATAGAAATGCATTTTTTAACCCGAACGGGTTTATCGATCGATTTTATTCATTTTATAATGAATATCGAAAGGTAGTGATTTCAAAATATAATATTTTGGAAATATTATCATTTTAAAATGATAGAGATATAAAATATTCAATTTTGATTTAAAATTGAAAATGAAGTTGAAATCATTTTAAAATAAATTTATAAATGATTTATAAAATAAGATTTAAATAGAAATCAACAAAAAATATATATAATATATATTATATATTTAATGGCCTGAATAGAACGCGCTGCGCAGCGACCGAATTTCGACTAATAACTACAAATTGATGTAACGGGAGATACGACCGTCGGATTCTCCTAAAACCAAAACCGTCGGGTTCGTATCGAAAAGAGCTTTCCACTGAATATAAGAGTTTTAAAATCGAATGGTTGGATTTGGAATTACGTCCAAATCAAATTTGAAAAAGGTTACTATAGATGTAGTTCGGTGACCGTTATTGGAAACCGACGGGGTGGGCCTTAATAAAATTATTAAAAATATGGAAAATTTATGTAAAATCATAATTAATAATTTCAAAAGATTTCGGATGAAAAATTCCATATTTGAAAAGATAAAAATATATTTTTATCGAAATAAACTAGTTATTAACTAGAATAAATCTTTAATTTGAGATTTAATGAAGTTTCCAATTACTTAATATTAAATTGGAATTAAATTAAATAAATTGGATTTTTGGGTTTGTCGTGAATGGTGTCTTCAATAACGCTGTTCTTAAACCCAGTCGAGAAAAGAATAAATCTTTTAATTAAGATTATTAGAGTTTCTAATTATATTTATTAATTGGAATAAAATGAAATGTGAATTGGGTTTATTGTGAACTGTGTTTTTAACGACATTCGTTCTTTAACTCAATTAACAGTGAAAATAAAATTTGGAATTTATAAATATTTTTATTTAGATTTAGTGAATATTTTCCAAATTAAAGTTTTCCTATTTAGTATATTAAATTGGAATTGAATGGAATTCGATTTGGTAATAATCGAGATGAGCTTCTATGGATGAAGGTCGTTACTATATATGGAATTTAAAAGGCTTTGTCGTTATTCCATTTACATTATTAGTCTGATACGGAAATTTATATCGATTATATATTGATTTGATTTCTGTGAAAGTTCCATATTTAATAGAAGATGATTTTGGGTTTATCGTGAACTGTGATTTAAATGACATTGGTTATTTAACCCAGTTAAAGACAAGATTAATTTCTTAAAGTTGAATAATCATAAAGTAATGATTTTTGATATTAAAACCAAATTGGAGTTTTAGTGAATCTTTAAAAAGAAGATTAAAGAATAAATTTAAAAGAATTTATCTTTGATAAAATTAATGGGAACTATTTATCTAATAATGTGAATATTTATTTAAAAAAATATTCTAAATCGGAAAGAGGCGTATAATGTGTTTCTAAAGCACTTCATTATTGGTTATAAAATACGTGAGTTATTCGGAAAGACCGGGTTCAACCCATTCTGAGTAATTACTATGACGATTAAAAGTCGAAGATGAAGACGGTGGTTGAAGACCGGAGATCTTCACATCGTTTGGATGATTACTAATGTCTTGATTGGGAGGCATCCCAAGACAAGGTAATAAGTGGTGATCGTCCAGACGTACTTGGAGATCGACGGATATGCGAGGACCCCTCTCCTGTATTGGACATATGGGACAATGAATAAGGTGCCTCCGGTTTCGTTCAGATCCAGAACGGACTTGTAAATGGATGTGTGCCTGACATTGGATTTTATTTTGTGCTGATTGATTTCTACTAAATATATATCTGTTTGGTGGTTGATGATCAAAGCACTGCTCTATTTAGCATAGCTTTGTGTATAGCGTTACTTCGCAAGCCTCACACCTTGGTATGAACCAAAAATGGAGAGGACTGCAGGGAGGACATATGTTTCTTTCTAGCTAGGAGTGGTGTCATGGTGTGGAGATCATACATTTTTACTTATGTGGATGACGGAATGAGGTGCCTCAGATTTGAGTCCCTAGAAACGTATTGTTCAGGAATTACCAATGCACTAAAGTATTTGTGGACTGGCCCTGAAGATCCAAGGTGCAGTTGCGGCTGATCCTGAGATATGGCTAGATTGTCTCGAATTCGGTAAGGACGATCCCTTGCCTTGGTTCATAATGAAAATCCAACTTCCAATACGACACCGTGCGGTTTTGATTGTAAACCTATATTTGGCGACATAGTATATGGTAGCTATTCCATCTATGATTGATGCATTATGATTGAAATGTTTTTGAAAAACATATATACACTAATAATAATATCAAATTTGCTTTATACGTATTAAGCACATTATAAGGTAAAACTCTATCCTCCCGTTTGCGTTGCATTATGTGATGGGACTTGAGTCTTATAATGGCTTCATTTTTCTAAAAAGCATTGCGTTGTTTTTAATGATTTACTTTATTTTATGCACTGGCAATCCAATGGAGTAAACATGTTCCACGTTAGCGGCGTGGTCCTGTGATTAGCCTTATTATTAAATAGGTTAAGTAAGATTTCTTATACCAGTCCCATGACTGACTCGTTGTTTGTTTCACTTTGCAAACTCGGGTGCCCTCTTTTCCACATGGGCAGTCGAGCAGCTTATTTTGCAGATATATTAAGCAGGATTCTGGATCGAAGCTGTAACGACCCGACTTTTCGGTTCTAGAAAATCAATACTAATACATCCTATGTATTCATGTATCTCAAATCAAGTACCATAAAGGCTGATAGTTAGGGGAAAAGAAAGGAGATAGAAGAATAGAAGAAAGAAGATACAGAACAGAACCTCATAACGGAACGAATAATCTATAATAAAAACAGTGCTCTTTACAAAAAGAGAAAAACTTTAAAATATACATACATCAATTAGAGTACCCAATGAATCAGCCTGAATAGTTATAACAACCTATCCTTACACTTGCTAATACATATAATAACATACACCGTGGAATAAATAAAAGAATACGAGTATACGTCTCGTCACCAACTCCTCTTCTCAAACTCCAAAGCAATCCAAATCTGATCAGCAAATACACTCAGTCTGGCCCGAGCATTACCGTAAAATAACACTTGGATCAGGCTAGCAATCGCCTGAGATAACTCAACATTTAAGTAACACATATCTCAATACAATGAGAGGTTGTACGCATATCCGTATCGGTTATCCCCTCAATAACATCAAACGATTTATTAGGAGAAGTATTAGTTGTAAATAGATAATGTCTAGGGTGTAGAATATAAATAAATTCACATAGAAGGAATGGTTATATTGGTTACATTCGACAACTATTAAGTGTAACAACTTGGGTTTTCGCGACCTTGGTTATCGACACCAAACACGATGTCGACTAATCAAGCATCGTAATACTGGATAGTCAATGAAAGAAATTAGAGGGTGAGGGAAGAACATACAACATCAGAGTAAACACGAATCTCACAGCGCAACGAATAAATATATTTCATAACATAACTTTGAAATATAAATCTGTACTTGAATAAACATACCATTTCCAAAGTACGGTACTTACAACACATCCGAAAAACCATAGCTATATAATTCTGAAGCCTCCTGCTCCAGCTCTCCAAATATATCTGTAAATCCCGACTACTTGACTGCCCGTACAAAATTGGGCACCCAAGAGTTTAGGGAAAACAAAACAAAATAAACTCCGGGTCAGTCATGTGATTGGTGTGAGTAAACTCAAATCATTTGTTTAACTTTAAAAATCCTTCCAAAAGAAAGAATAATCGAAAGACCGATCCACACATAAACATGGATGGTTTTTACCTTACAATAACCCAAATCATTTATAAACAATATTATTCTGATATTATAATAATGTCTAACACAAGTAATATCAATCTAGTAGAAACGTTTGCATCTAACGTTCTACATATATAATATACAATCAAAACCGCGGGCTCTTATTTGGGGAATGGATTCCAACTATGACAAGGTATGGATCCACCTTCTGCTCAGTGTACTCTAGAAGCGATACACTGGAGTTCAACATGAACACCTTGCAACTCGGCCACACATGACCAACCACTCATTTCGCTTGAGTGTATCGAATATATTGTCACCTTACAGTTGGTAAACCAACATAACCATTCTCGAGAGATACAGAATTGAAAGAAGTAACAAATATGAATATTCTCTAGATGGTGACAATATACCCTAATTGGTTGCGAACCACTTAGCCATGCTGCCTGCCCGATTTCTGTCATTTCCCAGTTGATGAGGCTGGAGGTCATAACGTATCTTTCAACAGATTACTCATTCATTCACTTTGAATGCCACATCGTCATACCCGTCAAATCACAAATTGATTTCCCCAAAAATACCACGGGTATAAGCTAAGAGAAACGAATTCCTCCGCCACCAACATAAATACGTTTGAAATGATCAACTTACGCGATCCACCAGATATACTCTGTCAAACATTCGTCCATTCAAGTTGTCCTGGGACTGGACAAACCGAAGGCACTATTACGTACATCCATCCTAGGCAATCTCTACCTAGGACTAATACAGCAGCCCTTGCACTTTACTCCATCTTCAATTTGTCTTCGATCTATTTGATTCGAAATGCTAACGCCCATACAGAGTGGTTCTTTGGATAAGAATCCAACCGGTCCCTCCGTATCGACGACTGTAAAATGCTCAAAAACTTCGATAGTCGGTGAGTTAACTATCAAAGAAAACCACGTGTGCAAACAAAGATATTATTTCCAGATGAAAATTATATCGATCAATCATCATTCATCACTTTTCTCTTAAATTAATTTGTCATTAGTTTATTCATTCTCCATTTCCTGTTTCCGTATATACACAGAAATTCTTATTTTCTAAATTTAGAAAATATATGTTATTAATCATTGGAAAACATTTCCATCTCCTTTCCACGTATCACTGTCATTCCAGTATTCTTTACCATCCAATATTTCATTTTCTATGATTAGAAAATATCTCTGATTATATTTGGAAAACGTTTCCAAAACTCATTCCTTGGATTTAAACAGATGTATAAATAAAACATCGCTATGCCAATTAACCATTACCTTCATTAACTATATTCACTTAACCAACCTTCACTATCAAATCTTACCATTCCTTAGTTAAGAAGGAAGTGAATCAAGTTGGGGTATAATTACCTCTCAGACCTTAACTGAACAACGTTTTAACTTTGAAATAGTCAAAGTTTATCTTTTAAATCTTTAACAAACTTCCTTACGTAACTCTCTTTCGAATAAATCTCTATTCGATAACTCTTTCCTTCGAATAAACTATATTCGATAATCTCTCTTCTTCGAATAACCTATATTCGAATAACTCTATTCAATTAACACTATTCGATTAACTCTAATCGATTTACTCTTATCAGTTAGCTCTATTTGATTAACTCAATTCTATTAACTCTGTTGGATTAATTCTATTTGATTAACCATACTGGATTAACTCTATTCAATTAACTCTAACTAATTTACTCTTATCAATTAACTTCTTTCGAATAAACTATATTCGATTAACTCCTTTCGAATAACTAATATTCGATTAACTCCTTTCGAATAACTAATATTCGATTAACTCCTTTTGAATAACTAATATTCAATTAACTCCTTTCGAATAACTAATATTCGATTAACTCCTTTCGAATAAATAATATTCGATTAACTCCTTTCGAATAACTAATATTCGATTATTTCTTTTTCAATTTGAATAAACTATAGTTCGATTTAACTCTAATCGATTAACTCTAACTGATTAACTCTAACTAGTTAGCTCTAACTGATTAACTCTAACTGGTTAAATCTAACTCTAATCGATTAACTCTAACTCTAATCGATTAACTCTAACTCTAATCGATTAACTCTAACTTTAATCGATTAACTCCTCTAACTCTTTTTGATTAACACATTTTGATTAACTCTACGTCCATATTCAGTTTCAGATATCGATGTTGAAATCGATCTTACTTCTCTATATAAGCCCTAACTTATATATTCTATTTATCCAATGATAAATATTTTATTTAATTTATAAAATATTATTTATAAATTAGTCTTCTCAATCTATTTGTTACAACAGATTCTATTTAAAATCTTTGCTTTAAATCCATATCATGTTATACCCGTGTGCGAAGCACGGGTCTAAATTTTCCTGATGTAAAATTCTATTCATTTGCCAAATATTTCCTTATATGACATTCTTTTCATTTCCCAATAAATTCCTTTTATAACTCTATTTATTTTCTAAATAAACATTTCCTTTCTAATTCTATTTGTAAATGTTTTACAAATATTTCCTTTCCACTTCTATTTGTAAATGTTTTACGAATACTCCCTTTTTAATTCCATTTGTAAATATTTTACAAATACTCCCTTTTCTATTCTATTTGTAAATGGTTTACAAATATCTCCTTTTCAAATCTATTTGTTTTACAAATATCTTCATTTATAAAATCCCTTGATTTTATAAATATTCCTTTATATAAAATCCTAAGATTTTATAAATATTCCTATTTCAATATACAGTTTGAAATCTTCCTTCTATATAAAATCTTTCGATTTTATATAATATTTTATTTCAATATAGTTATTGAAATTTTCCTTTTTCATCCCAGGGTTTTCTTACGGTATTTAAAATACCAAACAACAGTGATCGATATTATTCAAACACACATGATCAACGCAGATTATATATCACATCATATATTACAATATATGAAAAACAGTAAAATAAATGTAGAGCAATCCAGTTGGATTCCTCCGACCTGTTTCCCAACATCCACAGATGTTAAAATAACATCGATTTCATTTCCATATGAAATATTCTGCTAAACAGAATCAATATTTGATTAAGATTTATATATATCGTTATCTATAATTTCAACCAATGCACAAGCAATTTAACCAAACAGTTAACACACAGCAATCAACAGATGATTAACAGTTCTAAAAATACGTTATAAAAATATAACTGTTCAGAGTTGGTGAGTTTTACTCACTTTGGCAGTTCATCGTTAAAGAACGATAAACTGTTGTTTGATTTGAATCAAACAATTTATTTCGGCATAAATTCAAACGAGCTCCAATCCACTTCCAGTCAGTTCCATTGGGTAGTGTCCGTCCATACGATCTCGATGGATCCTGTTTCGTGGAATTTCGATAACGTATGCATAAGTTATCAGGTTTTAAATCTAATATGTTATTTAAAGTTTAATTTAAATTGTTTATATATAAATTGGGCCTTACCCCTTGTATTTCTCTTTTGGGCCCGTTGCTTCTCTAAACCGGTTTCGAACAGTACTCCTCCTCTAACACTTCAACGGCAAGCTTCTGTAAAGCAAGTTCCATGGCGCCACTTTGAATACATCATTTTTCCTCAACAACCCATAGTTTCAAAAACCAACCTTACCATCGTTCAACCCTCCTTTTATAGTAAACCACCTCCCTCAAAACAAAACGCACATCTCCTGTAACACCCCACCTCTGCTAGGGTCACTCACAAAAGGGAATGCACTAGTTTTGGTGGAGTATTATCTAGGTAAACATACACAGTGATATCACAAGGCAGAACATAAATAAAGCAACGGTAGAAATTAAAAACCAAATTTTTATTACTTTCAAGAAAAGAGTCAAAACCCCATATACCCAAGGTACAAATTATTCCATTACATCAAGTTCCAAATAAAGAAGCATAAACTTAAGATAACAAAAGTAAATTATTCCCCATAAATAGCAGAAGCAGCCATAGCATAGCTCAAGACTAAACCGTACATGAGCTGTCAGAAAGCAAGCTAAATCCAAGCTAAGAGCTAGTGTTTCCTCCCTGAGAACCTGGGGGGAAACGAAAGAAAAAGAGGAGAAAGAAAAAGGGTCAGTCATAAGACTGGTAAGCCCTAGTGACTTTCAGTATAAAACTAGTAAAGGTAACATGACATGCGAAAATTGGAATTAAACATAAGGATGATAACAGGACTGATATGATAAACAAGATAAGTCAAGTCTAGCGTCGCATATTCAAGATTCGTTGCACCAACTGTACTAGTATTCTAACCCATGGCACGTATTAATCATGAAATGATCCCTTGGCCCAGTATCATGAAGTGACCCATTACGGGGACCTACGGTACGATCTACTAATCGATCGGCTCCCTACAAGTTCTCGCTCGTCATGTGTCTGTGTCATACGGCCCTATCCAGAAATGTAGTCACCTGTGCTAGGTCCACCATAGGGTGTATCAAGCCCTATGGTGCCGACCACCGACACAAATAAGGCACGCACAGTGTAAACCTATGGGTGCCCAATGCCTACTTTTTCAACTCCGGACTACGTGCACGACCATAGTCCGCCTGAACCTACAATGGCGCACCTACTCAGCCGTCGTTCTAGTCGCTTACAATCAGCCCAGTAATCGTGCCCCACCCTGCCTAGTCCCAGGGAATCGTGATACATCTAAGTGGGTTACTGCTGAAAAGGACCGCGTAAATAAGGTTTCTAATGGGTTAAGTGTTGTCATTCAAATTCTTGACTTAACCCTATCCAGATCATGTATCAAGTTGGTTAAGTGTGTTCGAGCGGTTCATGACTTAACCCTACCAAATCATCGTGTCAAGTTGGTTAAGTATATTCAAATGGTTCATGATTTAACCCTATCATGTGGCATTAATTCATTAATGCACCCTAACCTCTCACATTAAACTAACTGTTGTGGTTACTGGATTTGCCGGGCGGTTCCGGGCAGATTTACACTACAACATAGTCTAACCTCGGGTTTTACGTGCGATATGACCAACTACCCACATTGGATCCAATTGTTTGCAGTCACTGGATTTGCCGGGCGGCTCCGGGCAGATTTACACTGCAAACTCAACCCAACCTCGAGTTTGCCATTTTCAAGTTTATCTAAGTGTCATGCCCATGTTCAAGTTTTCATGTCAAAATTCATGTCGAGTTTTCATGTCAGGTTTCATGTAAATTTCATGTCAAGTACTTGTCTATATATAGGTTCACGTTATAATAACGTTCATGTTCAAAGCCAATTCGTGTTTTACCTAATCTACCGAAATCGTATTCCCATCGCACATAAACTCGAATCGATACAAATAAATCTAATTAGGGAATAACATAAGAAGGGACGGGTATAAGGTGGCAAAAATGATTACTAGCATAGCATGATATGACTTGAGATAAATGATTATAACATTACTGGCATATGGAATATTGGCCTCAAACATAAAGATTCCAAATCTAGCAAAATAAGGTACTAGCCAAGATAATAGTTGACCTAAGGTGATAGTAAAGTCATGGTAACGGCTGACATAAGATGATAGTCATAAACTTGTGACTAATAGAAGATTCAACATTGTAGGCATGATAATATGAGGGGTTTTTCTTTTTGATTTACAACATGAATAGGCCCCAAATCAATGTCATAGTAATATACCCAAAAGTCAAGATCCAAGATGAACAGGAATGTATGTAAAACAGTCATCATAGACAGGTCCAATTTCAATTCACAACATATTCATATTACATTTACAGTTTAAATCTAAAAGTAACTGGGGTTTACAGATCGTGGTTCGAGAATTAGAAAAAGAAAGTCGTTGTTGAATCTTTATATGCTTAGTCAAGTCCTAACAGAAATCCCCAAATCAGCAATTCTCTTAACGCAGTTTCGATGTAGAAGAAGTAGTCCCTTTCTCTAACTTTTCAACCAGAATTAGAGCAGCATAAGGTCTGAGAGAATTTTGTGTAAAGAGACTAGTGTTAGGGGTTGTTTATATACGGCCAGGTCAACGAATGTAGACAGAAACGAGGCCAGAAACATCAAAGTGAATCCAGCTTCAAAAGTGGGCTCGGCCACCAGGTCGACCCCCAGGTCGACACTATGTTCGACCTGGTCCTGGGCGGGAAGTTTCCTGCCAAGTCTGTTCTGTGGTTTGAATTTGAAATTCGAATTCTGAGCTGTTTTGAACTTGAAATTTTCCGAAAACTTTGAAGGGTCATAACTTGGTCATACGGACTCCGATTTTTGAAAACTCGGACTCGTTTCCAAGCAAAATTTCGAAACGAACGCAATGGCGTAACCCGTTTTCCTTGATTCTCATTTTACAAATTAATTCTGCCTTGATTTATAGTTATAACACGTTATCAAAATACGGGTTGTTACATTCTCCCTCCCTTAAAGGATTTCATTCCCGAAATCTCTAAGTTAGGGAGGATGCGTCCTACCATCCATCTACGCAAAGCATCATCCACAAGCAACCATTGTCCTTAAAAGGTTTCTAGTGCCGTATGGACATATGCAAAAAGTGTGTGTATATGTACTTATCTAATGCAGAAGATCAGGCGGTTACTTTTTCAGTAAACCTCCTTAATGCAAAATATGTTAGTGTAATGAATCCAACATGTATGCGTAGTATTCCTAACATAATTTATAATCTCTACATGAGTGCACATAACATTCATTCATATGCAACATCCAAGTGATAGCATAACAAGTTCCATCTATTTACAAGTATAAGCACTCATGCATATGCAACATGAAAATGTGACTGAGCCGATCTAGTGCCTAATGTGTGTCATGCATCCACTGGCAACCACTTGCAAACACTTGCAATAATTTGCAAACATCAACCATAACATGTTTCAATCACATGTTTACATCCATATGGTTCTACCTAAGGTTCTCAAGATAAGATCGAGAAGATAACAAGACAAACGTAGGTAGTAGAAGCATGATACGAAAAGGTTTTCAAGTTTATAGGAAACAGAGATCGAGAATGTACCCTCAAAAAGAAATGGGTAAAGAGCGTGTATCTTCTCTTCGGTTTACCAAGTTGCGTCTTCTTGGGCTTCACTCCACTGCACTTTAACTAGCTTGACTTCTCGATTCCTTAGCTTTTTAATCTCCGTCCCCAAGATACGAATCGGAACTCACCTCAATGTTGCCTCTTTTTCCACTTCTACGTCTTCAAGGATGCTTGGCTCAACCACTTCGGCCGACTCATGCAAGCACTTTCGGAGATGCAAGACGTGAAAGACATTGTGTACTCCAGTTAACTTCTCGGGTAAGTCTATCTTATAAGCCATCCATCTAATCCTCTCAGTGATAGGGAACGGTCCTACGAACCTGGGTGCTAGTTTTCCAACTGCTCCAAAACGAACTACATTGCGTAACGGAGAAACTTTTATAAAGACCATATCTCCGACTTCGAACTCTAAGTCTGTCCTTCTCTTATCCGCATAAGATTTCTGTCTATCTTGGGCCGTTTTCATCCGTCTTCGTATCAACTCAACCTTCTTAGAAGTGTCTCTTATCATGTCGGGGCCAAGTATAAGCTTGTCTGTTGTCTCCCACCAACAAGTTGGCGACTTGCACGGTCTTCTATACAGGGCTTCGAATGGTGTCATTCCGATGCTAGCTTGGTAACTATTATTATATGAAAACTCCACGAGAGGAAGATGGTCTTCCTAAGTACCACCAAAGTCAAGAACGCATAGCCTCATGAGATCTTCTAGTACTCTATTTACCCTTTCGGTTTGTCCATCCGTCTGCGGGTGATAAGCCGTGCTTAAACTCAGTCGTGTACCCATGGCTTCTTGCAGGCTATTCCAAAACTGGCTAGTGAAAATCGGGTCACGATCACTAACTATACTAGAGGGAACCCCATGCAACTGTACTATCTCTCGAAGGTAAATAGACGCTAGCCATGATGCGGTCCTCTTGCTTTTCACTGGAATGAAGTGAGCACTTTTCACGTGTCTATCAATTATGACCCATATGCTAGTATTTCCCTTCCTTGACCTAGGCAGTCCATCCACGAAATCCATCGAGATACTCTCCCATTTCCATTGCAGAACCTCCAAAGGATGTAATAGCCCACCGGGCTTCTTCGACTCGGCCTTTACTTGTTGGCACACCATGCACTTCGAAACGAACTCTGCCACATCCTTTTTCATTCCAGCCCAAAAAAAATGCGTTTGATATCTCTGTACATCTTATCCCCTCCCGGATGTATGGTCATCTCCGAGTGATGCGCATCTTCGAGGACTTTCCTTACTAGGTCTCCCACTTGTGGGACACATAGCCTTCCATCACGCCTTAGCCATCCCTTGTTATCTATGGTATACCTACCGAGGTGACTTGATGTCTCACCACTAATCAGCTTGTCCATGATTTCAACTATCTGTGGGTCTTCCTTCTGTGAAGTCCCTACTTGATCTAGAAGTGTAGGTCTTAACTCAAGAGATGCTAACGTAGCAGTCAATGACTCAACAGCAGGTGTAAAATCAAAGTTTGCTATAAACTCAAGGCTTTTCCTTTCAACAAACAAGCGGCTCAAAGTCAACCATTTTCTACTTAGCGCGTCCGCCACCACGTTACCCTTGCCAGGGGTATAAGCTATATCGAAGTCATATGATGCTAAGAATTCCATCCACCGCTGTTGTCTCAGATTCAAATCTTTCTGTGAGAAGAGGTACTTGAGCGATTTGTGGTCGGTATACAGCTCGAACCTCTCCACTAGAAGATAATGGCGCTAAGATTTAAGTGCAAAAACGCTCGCGGCCAACTCCAAGTCATGCATGGGATAGTTTTTCTCATGAACTTTAAGTTGTCTGCCCCCGTAGCATATTACTCTTCAATCTTGCATTAGGACAACGCCTAATCCCGTGCCGCACACATTTGTGTACACGGTAAACATCTTACCCCCATCGGGTAATGCCAAAACTGGAGCTGTGGTGAGGGATCTCTTAAGTCTCTGAAAAGCAGCATCACACTCTATGTACCATGCAAAAGCTAGGTTCTTCTTTGTTAACTTAGTAAGAGGGGCTGAAATCTTAGCGAAGTCCTTAATTAACTTCTTGTAGTAGTCCGCTAAACCGAGAAAGCTCCTCACCTCCGTTGCATTCTTAGGATTTTTCCAGTCTTGTACCGCGACTACCTTTGCGGGGTCCACGGCTATGCCTTGCTTAGAAACTACATGTCCAAGAAACCGAACTTCCTTCCTCCAAAAATGGCATTTGGAGAACTTAGCCTTTAACTGGTGTGCTCTAAGCGTTTCCATGACTTCCTTGAGATGTCTAGCATGCTCTTCTTCATCTTTTGAGAAGATCAAAATATCATCCACGAAAACTACCACAAACTTGTTAAGGAACTCCCGAAACACCCTACTCATCAAATCTACAAAGTACGCGGATTCGTTAACCCAAACGACATGACGAGCCATTCAAAGAACCCATCTGGAGTCCTAAACGCAGCTTTTCAATGCTATCCTCAGCCACTCTAAGCTGATGGAATCCTGTGGCTAGATCGAGTTGAGAGAAAATAGATGCTCCCACAAGCTGGTCAAACAAATCGTTGATTCTTGGTAGTGGGTGCCTATTTTTCTTAGTTATCTTGTTTAACTCACGATAATCTACGCACAGACGAAGCGATCCATCCGCCTTAGTAGCGAATACCACTGGAGTACCCCATTCAGAAATGCTTCGTCTTATGAAATTTTTCTCAAGCAACTCGTTAACTTGTTTACTGAGCTCTCGTCTTTCTCGCGGGGCCATGTGCCTAACGGGCAATGAAACTGGCTTGGCATTATCAACAAGATAAATTCGGAAGTTTATCTCGCGTTTAGGAGGTAACCCCCTCACCTCATCAAAGACATCTGGATACTCTTGGACCACTCTTACAGATTGCAAATTATCGATGGACGAGTCAAGAGATTCAAGATAACACAACATGACCGGACCCTTAGGGTTACAAGAAATTTCAAGGGTATTACCAAGGCGAGTCATGAGCCTCACTACCCTTTGTTCACAATCAAGAATGGCTCCATAATCAGACAGCCAATCCATACCTCCCATAAATCCGAGAACATAAGCATTACACATGAATTTTACGCTTAAGTTATAGATCCTCAAATCCACACACATCATAGATAAATGGGCGGAGCCCCCAATTGGATTTGAAACTATTACGGGATCCTCAACCAGACTACTACTTAGGTGCAGATTTTCAACAATATCAGAAGAAATAAAAGTATGCGATGCGCCAGAGTCAAATAAGGTTCGAACAGGAAAGTCAGAAATTTAAGCAAGGCTTTCTACAGAAATATTACTACCTCGGTCAAGAGCTGGAGTGGTGTTGAGAGCATGAAACTGCCCTCTAGAAGGTCCTGCTCGCTGGGTCTGCCCTTGCCCCTGCGCTTGCTTCTTAGGGCAATCCTTGCTGATGTGTCTAGTATCTCCACAATGAAAGCATTCACCCAACATCCTCTTCTTCTTTCTATAGTCTTTAGCTAGATGTCCCGTAATACCACAAAAGTTGCACTTTTTCGTCTCACGTGGTTTGTTGTTGCTCTTGTTATTCTTGTTATTCTTGTTGCCCCCCTTCTTGAAGTCAGCTTTCTTATTCTGAGTCTCATTAGGCTTAACATCCTTCTTGCTATTCTTGTCTTCCTCATGAAGTAGAGCCATATCCACTAAGCTTTCGAAGGTCGCCCCCATGGGTATACGAGTTATGGCCAAACTGTGTAGTGGCTTGTTCAATCCTCGAGTAAAGCGTACAGCCTTTTTCTTGGCCGTGTTGACCAAATCCAAACCAAACCGAGCAAGCTGATTAAACTTATTCACGTACTCCCTAACAGACATGTCCCCTTGCTTGAGTGCTAGGAACCTCTCCATCTGAAGGTTCTCTTCTGCTGACGATAAGAATTTAAGCCTAAACCTCTCTCTAAAGTCTGCCCAAGTCTCAGCTGACCTGGTAGCGTTGGTGACTTCCCACCAAAATGCAGCTTCCTCTTTCAACAACCATGCTGCCAACTGAACTTTCCTATGGTCCTCCACATCAAAGATAATGAACAAGTCTTCAGTCTCCTTTAGCCAGTTTTGTGCCTCAACAAATGTTTCAGTTCCAACGAAGTTCTTGCCGCCCATTGCTTTAAAGTCTTTGCATATTTTGGCAAAGGTGGTACCAGGAGGAGGAGGAACCGCGGCCACTGGGGGAGGAGGAGGAGGGATGTCTGCCTGGCCCGCGCCGTTGGCCCTGGCTTCTAAGTACCTTTGGAACCATCCAGGCACGGGTATTCCCTCAGGCAGGTTAAGATCAGCCATGCTGAAAAACGAAAAGAAAAAGATTCAAACGAGGAAACAAAGGAAAGTGTTAATGGCTTTTTGGGGAATAGCCTTTTTAAACATAAAACTTTTCTTGAAAAATGCTTCTTTATGAATGGTTTTGAAAATAGTTTCAGAAGGTTTTTAAAACTTTTTGCCCAGCCTGGTAACCTTCTGCTTTGATACCAAATGTAACATCCCACCTCCGCTAGGGTCACCCACAAAGGGAATGCACTAGTTTTGGTGGAGTATTATCTAGGTAAACATACACAGAGATATCACAAGGCAGAACATAAATAAAGCAGTGGTAGAAATTAAAAACCAAATTTTTATTACTTTCAAGAAAAGAGTCAAAACCCCATATATCCAAGGTACAAATTATTCCATTACATCAAGTTCCAAATAAAGAAGCATAAACTTAAGATAACAAAAGTAAATTATTCCCCATAAATAGCAGAAGCAGCCATAGCATAGCTCAGGACCAAACCGTACATAAGTTGTCAGAAAGCAAGCTAAATCCAAGCTAAGAGCTAGTGTTTCCTCCCTGAGAACCTGGGGGGAAACGAAAGAAAAAGAGGAGAAAGAAAAAGGGTCAGTCATAAGACTGGTAAGCCCTAGTGACTTTCAGTATAAAAACTAGTAAAGGTAACATGACATGCGAAAATTGGAATTAAACATAAGGATGATAACAGGACTGATATGATAAACAAGATAAGTCAAGTCTAGCATCACATATTCAAGATTCGATGCACCAACTATACTAGTATTCTAACCCATGTCACGTACTAATCATGAAATGATCCCTTGGCCCAGTATCATGAAGTGACCCATTACGGGGTCCTATGGTATGATCTACTAATCGATCGGCTCCCTACAAGTTCTAGCTCGTCATGTGTCTATGTCATACGGCCCTATCCTGAAATGTAGTCACGTGTGCTAGGTACACCATAGGGTGTATCAAGCCCTATGGTGCCGACCACCGACACGAATCAAGCACACACAGTGTAAACCTATGGGTGCCTAATGCCTGATTTTTCAACTCCGGACTACGTGCACGACCATAGTCCGCCTGAACCTACAATGGCGCACCTACTCAGCTGTCGTTCTGGTCGCTTACAATCAGCCCAGTAATCGTGCCCCACCGTGCCTAGTCCCAGGGTATCGTGATACATCTAAGTGGGTTACTGCTGAAAAGGACCGCGTAACTAGGGTTTCTAATGGGTTAAGTATTGTCATTCAAATTCGTGACTTAACCCTATCCAGATCATGTATCAAGTTGGTTAAGTGTGTTCGAGCGGTTCATGACTTAACCCTACCAAATCATCGTGTCAAGTTGGTTAAGTATATTTAAATGGTTCATGACTTAACCCTATCATGTGGCATTAATTCATTAATGCACCCCAACCTCTCACATTAGACTAACTGTTGTGGTTACTGGATTTGCGGGGCGGTTCCGGGTAGATTTACACCACAACATAGTCTA
This sequence comes from Allium sativum, assembly GCA_030737875.1. NCBI lineage: Eukaryota > Viridiplantae > Streptophyta > Magnoliopsida > Asparagales > Amaryllidaceae > Allium > Allium sativum. The sequence continues at coordinate 46,542,671 of CM060913.1, forward strand.
ACCTCGGGTTTTACGTGCGATATGACCAACTACCCACATTGGATCCTATTGTTTGCAGTCACTGGATTTGTCGGGTGGTTCCGGGCAGATTTACACTGCAAACTCAACCCAACCTCGAGTTGGCCATTTTCAAGTTTATCTAAGTGTCATGCCCATGTTCAAATTTTCATGTCAAAATTCATGTCGAGTTTTCATGTCAAGTTTCATGTAAATTTCATGTCAAGTTCTTGTCCATATATAGGTTCATGTTATAATAACGTTCATGTTCAAAGCCAATTCATGTTTTACCTAATCTACCCAAATCGTATTCCCATCGCACATAAACTCGAATCGATACAAATAAATCTAATTAGGGAATAACATAAGAAGGGACGGGTATAAGGTGGCAAAAGTGATTACTAGCATAGCATGGTATGACTTGAGATAAATGATTATAACATTACTGGCATATGGAATATTGGCCTCAAACATAGAGATTCCAAATCTAGCAAAATAAGGTACTAGCCAAGATAACAGTTGACATTAGGTGATAGTATAGTCATGGTAACGGTTGACATAAGATGATAGTCATAAACTTGTGACTAATAGCAAATTCAACATTATAGGCATGATAATATGAGGGGGTTTTCTTTTTGATTTACAACATGAATAGGCCCCAAACCAATGTCATAGTAATATACCCAAAAGTCAAGATCCAAGATGAACCAGAATGGATGTAAAACAGTCATCATACACAAGTCCAATTTCAATTTACAACATATTCATATTGCATTTACAGTTTAAATCTAAAAGTAAGTGGGGCTTACAGATCGTGGTTCGAGAATTAGAAAAAGAAAGTCTTTGTTGAATATTTATATGCTTAGTCAAGTCCTAATAGAAATCCCCAAATCAGCAATTCTCTTAACGCAGTTTCGACGTAGAAGAAGTAGTCCCTTTATCTAACTTTTCAACCAGAATTAGAGCAGCATAAGGTCAGAGAGAATTTCGTGTAGAGAGACTAGTGTTAGGGCCTGTTTATATAGGGTCAGGTCAACGAATGTAGACAGAAACGAGGCCAGAAACATCAAAGTGAATCCAGCTTCAAAAGTGGGCTCGGCCACTAGGTCGACCCCCAGGTCGACACTATGTTCGACCTGGTCCTGGGCAGGTCGACTCTATGGTCGACCCCCAGGTCGACCTGGTCCTGGGCGGGAAATTTCCCGCCCAGTCTGTTCTGTGGTTTGAATTTGAAATTCGAATTCTAAGCTGTTTTGAACTTGAAATTTTCTGGAAACTTCGAAGAGTCATAACTTGATCATACAGACTCCGATTTTCGAAAACTCGGACTCGTTTCCAAGCAGAATTTCGAGACGAACGCAATGGCGTAACCCGTTTCCCTTGATTCTCATTTTAAAAATTAATTCTGCCTTGATTTGTAGTTATAACACGTTATCAAAATACGTGTTGTTACATCTCCACTTTCTAGCAATATATTCCCACGCCATCGAAAACTTCAGGTGCCTCCCAAACTCCTTCCCTTGCCCTCTACGTTTTGAACACAGTCCCACCTCTTCACGCCCACGTTGCTCCCTCCACCAACCTTCATGCAAACTCCTACCTGCATCTTATACGAACACAGCGCCCACCATTATTTCTCTCCACCGTTTATCTCCTCTACCCTCCAACGCCACAGTCCTATCCTCCATCATCGGACGGAACTCCCACCATGCAAATGGAACGCGACACCATCCCATGCTTTCAACTTTAACACAGTCCACCCCCCTTCAATACGTCCAGTATATCACGTAAGTGAATGGCCATTTTCCATAAGGAACTCATGCACCATCCCTGTTTGAACAGTTCTTTGCTCACCCATATTTTCTTCTTTGAGAGACTGTTGTTCTTCCTCCAGCACAAGAGACTTGTGCAAGCTCCAGAAAGTGCCGCGCCTTCTACTTATTAATTCTTCTTCATTTGTTTCACATATATACTGTTTGAATTCCTCCCCCAAGTTAAGAATTTTGCTGTACTTCTTGATCCTATTTCGAGGCTTTCGGTTCGGCAAATTTAAGTTCTTGCACGCGGAAAAAATAAAGGGGAGGGGCAGTATTTATATACTTTTAGTTGGATGAGGTAGGTAGAGATATAGGGTTTTAGACTTACACATTTTCTTCTATTAGCCTTACATGTGGGTGTATTGCTTTTAGTCTGCAGGCCCCTTTTTGTTTAAGTTACAAAGCTTAGGACACACGTTATATAAAATTACGTTCACATATAGACGGTCATCAATAGAAATAAAAGTGATGTTGTGTTGAGCAAGGTGTCACGATTCCAAAAATATAATAATATCGGTCCATTAACTTTTTCTGTGAAACCCCGAAATGTTGATATAGGGTGCAAAATACTCCAAATAAAAAGTTGTTTATTTAATTAATTAAAAATTACAGTAAAATTTTAAAAATTAAATTGTCATTACATCTCAAAGGGCTTGTCTAAATTCGAGGTCAATATTTAATTATAATTAAATATATTGTTATGGTTGATAAACGATTCCATAGTGACTATTTGAAAATTTGATTTGGACATAAATCAAAATCTACACAATGAAATCCTGATTTTTCTCTTCCATTAGAAAAATATACTTCACCAGCTCCGAACTTTTCTTGTTTCATGGAAATCTGATTTAAAACGGACCCTGTATATTCAGTTGAAGGTTCGAATCGCCAAATAGCGAACTACCATGCCATTTCGAGCTCGATTTTAGTTATAATATAATTATACATTCAAACTGTCGTTCAAATAATATATTCGTCATTCTAATTAAATTCTAAGCTGAATTAAATACTTTGAATTGTCCAGTTCACATTATATTTTGGCAATTCACTGTTTCTGATTATTTTAGAAATTAAATATATTATTCTATTATTAATATTAATTAAATATTCATTATTATTTAATTAAACAACCATTTTCACTATTTAAATAATTAAATAAATTGATTTTTTGCCGTGTAAATGCGGGTCGTTACATTAAGTATACAAACAAAACCATGAGACACGTTCGCATATTGGATTTTCCATCGGAGATCTCTCAATACAGATCTGAACTCCATGCACAAGGGTCAGAAAGTACCACTGAGCGTTGTGTATCTCTAGATAAAATATACCATAAATTAAACACAACTGGCCCACGCACGAAATCACCGATGTGCACCACGTGGAACCAAATATACCCAACTCTCGTTGTGCAACTTCAAAGAGCTCCTACAACGATTAGATAATAAGCATACACTAGATATGGAGTCAATATATCCTGCCGTGGGTAAGCAAAACCCCAGATTGTGCTCCTACTCTGTTTTTAGCCATTTCCGATGTCGAGGTTTCGTTCGGCATCTTCACATGAGTCTTTATCACTCAAACAGAACGCGAATTCCCTAATGGAATTGCACAGCTCAATAGATCTTGGAATCACACATGGATTCCTTCACAGATCTTAGAATCATACATGGATTCTAATACATCACTAGATCTTGGAATCACACATAGATTCCTTCATAGATCTTAGAATCACTATATGTGTTCGAGCATCTCAACAGATCTCGAATCGCTATATAGCCTTTACTTCATAACCGCTTCCAAAACATAGAACCCGTATACTAGTTTTGAAGTGGTTTTCAATAAGTAGAACACTTACCAATCCTGGTCTCCTAAAAACCAGTTGCTAGATTTAAGGTCAAGTCCCATAATCGAAACCGACTATAATTCATACAATAGACAATTGTATATGGAAAACAACCCTACTTAATTTCCGTAACAAACGAATAAACATTCAAGTCACTATCATGATCACGAAGCATGATAAACAGTTGAAGCACTGTTAACTCATATAAACGGCTTCTAATCCCATTCCCATTTAATTAAACTTTCATTAATTAAAACTCTTTTATTAGTAAAACTCCTTTTTATCTAATAAAACTTCATTTGTTAATAAGACTTCGTTTACTAATCAATAACTAATACTCGATTAATATTCCTTTATATGCTAGCGTATATATTCAACTTATACATCTAAAAGACATATGTATATATTATATGAATTCCTTATTCCTTTATGGTCTTAATACCTAAAAGGTATTAATATACTTATTCCTTCGGTATAAGTATAATCACAATTCATTTTCAAGATTTCCTTTCTAACTTCAATACATCAAAACTTATATGTATACTTATCCCTCCGGTATAAGTATAACTATAATTCATTTCTAAGAATTCTTAAAATATAATCAAAGAGGTTAAACCATTGTTTAATAAACAACCTCTTCTCTTTTATAAGTTAAACATCTTATTCCATATCTTTATCCTGAAAGATCCCTATACTTGTTTCTGTCTTTAAAATCCCTTAATAAAGATCTAAGTATTTTCAAACTCCTTAAACAGCATATTTCCAGTTTAACTATATTCCAAGGGTTTAAAAACAAGTGTTGCTAAAACACTGTTTACAACAAACCCAAAACAGTTCCTTTAATATAATTATCTTTAAATGTTTGTTTAAAGATTCAATTATATAAATTTCATCGATATAATCCGAGTGGATTAAAGACGAATGTAAATAACACATTGTCACGACAAACCCAAATCCATTTCTATATTTATCCACGTCTTTAAAATGCTCCTTTAAAGATGTAAATATTGATAAACATTCAATACAGTGAAATACTTTGATTTCTAAATCATTGATTATAACCGGTTTGTTATAATCAAAATCAACACTTCTAAATCCTATAAAACAGGCATATTACATTTCCAAATATATATAAAGTAAAATAGTTGAAAATTGATTTTAAATAAAAGGATAAAATAATTAAGCTAAAAATAGGTTTAAAAATAAAAGAGTTAAAAAGGTATATATGATAAAATAACTAAAATTGGTTTTAAAATAAAAGAATTTATAAGATTGTTTCATTCCAAAACCAATTCTATTAATTTCTCAGTTCCCATTCCAATTCGTATTATTTCCCAGTTCAGTCCAGTTATGTCAAATACACCAATTTGTGTAAAGTAGACAAACTCAATATATTATATAAAATAATATATTCCCTTTATGACAATTTCTCACATAACAACGTTATATAATCAGTGGGGTCCACAATCAGGTTTAACACAATAAATCCATAATACAACATATGAATATAACTACGAAAACAATAATATTGAGGAATCATGTTGGATTCCTCCAACCTGTCCCCATGCATCACAATTCATATATCAACACATGCATATGTAATACAATTCAATATTATTATATGGTACAACAGTATTGCGATAGACGTGAGTTAAACTCACCATTCATTTCAATAGTTAATTTCACGCTATTTTATATAATTTCAAACAGCTGTTTGAAATTAGGCAAAATTCCAACTTCTCAGAACTGATTCCAATGCACTGCGGACGTGTAGTATTTTCCGTTACGAATCCAACACACTTGACCGTTCGTCAAACGAACGTCATATGAACTAGAAATGGAGTATTCAAGTTAAAACAAGATTTAAAAAGAAATAAACTTAATTAATTTACTTAAATTAAGTCCTCACCCCTCTCATGTGTACAGCACCCTCTCAAATCCTTCTTCCCCTTCAAAAATGCGTACATCCCCTTGTACAAATACCCAAAACAGGGTGCACTACATAGAACGATACCACAAACCAATTAGTGTTTCTTCAATCCGACCTCACCGTTGTGTTTCTCTTCTAAGATGTGACTTGCTGACCCCCTTCACATCCCACTCGACCCTCTACAGCATTTTCCGTCCTCCCTCCTCCCCTATAAAAATCCGCCATTGACCGTACCTTTGACCTTCCCCCTGCTCCACCTCGGTGGTCGAACGCCTCCATTACCATCACCAAATGAACCTGTGCCTCACCTTCTACCTGCGGACCACCACAACCCTCGACTCGATGCACCCCTATGAATCCCGACATCCAGCTCTCAACGCTGCCCCCTACAGGTCAGTAAAGCCATCTACCATCGCACCCCCAAACCACCTTCCTCCAACTTGTTTCATCAACACAAACTCGATTGCACCCCTCGTTCATCCTTCAGCATCCCCAGACGAAATTCGTCCTCACCCTAGCACCACGCGGCGACAAAATCAAAAGCCCCAAATCAGATCACACTAAAAACTAAGGCCATCAGAATGAAGCCCCGTGCCGTACGAGTTCGTCGATTCAAACTTTGGTTGATATCATGGAGGATTTGATTTTATATAATTGAATGAAGTATTTGGGAATGACGGCCTCTTTTATTTCTACAGGAACAAGAATTAGGTTTCTAAGGAGTTAGAAGTTGCTATTTACAGGAAGAGGGGATCCAGATATTTTGCTAGATGTTTGTTAGATATTTTATATATTATATTCTATTATATTCTTGTTTGACGTTTTAAACCCGTACGACTTCATAACGAATCCATTTCCATGAAACTTGTTATTCTGCTACACTTTAATATTTCAGACTCAATAAAAACTGATTTTGTCGATTTCTGAGACTGTTTGCGAAATTATTATTTTCACGTGTAAATAAAAATCGAATTAATATTTAATCAATTTTCAAACACTTCGATTCTTCAATAATAATTCAAATATGAATTTTCATAAGCTTTAAAATCAATTTAATTCCATATTAAATTCAAGATTTGATTCAGTTATATTAAATAACTCATTTATTCTGAATTCATTTATTCAACTTCTAATTTAATATTTAAATAAATTAAATATTTTGACTCTAAAAATCCAGGTCATTACATTCTTCCCCCTTAAAAGGAATTCGTCCCAAAATCACAATTAAGCCGAATGTCAATAAACCCATTAATTTTACTTCAAAAATTTATTTCCCAAAATCCTATTAAATTTTCTAATGCCCGAAATTTACGTAAAATTTCGCCAGCACCTCCTTTGTACGGCTCGATACCAAAAATCCCAAATGCCACGCAGGGCCTCGCTCAATCCAAAAAGAAAACAAAAGCCAAGCAGCTACCCATAACCGGGTCATAAAATCCATCAACCCCAATCAATAACATAAATGTGTACCTATTTGTCGGGCAAACAAATCTCTACTTATGAAATCAAAAAGCAACTAGCGCCAATTGCTTCCATAACCTGTATACACTTACATAACCCAAAAGAGTTAGCAAATAAACAAGTAACATTATAACAACGGCATGTGCATAAACAATATAGAAATAATATGCAATAACCAATATGATGCAACTGCTAATAATGGTGCAAATCCATAAGCAATAATCATATAATTGTATCATATCACTAACAATCATAACTTGAGGTTAATTCAAGTTTTGAAACCCCATCACCGCACATGAATGACAAACAATCCGTTAAGCATCTCTTTATGCTCAACAACCTCAGGTTAACACTTAACCAATCATTCACGCTATACCTCAAACAATTCAAAGATCCATTCCAAATTCCCCCATAAGTCAACAACATAGCATGAATCATTTTTAAAGCACATATGATATACATAAGCCATTCGTACGCAATATCGAATTCGATCACTCGTTCGATCACATAATTTCACTTCCAGACTAGTATCGCTCACTCGATCACTCTAGTGTGCACTCGGAATTGGTTTCATTATAAGAAACCACCATTCTCCTTACATAGCCATATACTACGATAGAGAATTAAAGAATCAGATCAAAATCCTGTATCTAACTTCGTCGTCAAGAATCGAGTGAAAAATACCAACTCTGATTGGTAATAAGCTACCAAAAAATCATGCACTCGAATCTGGATCAAATCATAAAGCGAATAAAATGGCCTACGTAAATCTTACGTGCTCATTCCAATTGGTTCACTAAATATTCCAATCCTTATATTCAACTTCATTCTCGTACTTAGTATATTCTTCTATACTAATATTGTTTTGTGAATCATATCATAATACTTCAAGTTATTAACTGTTATATAACTTAAAAGTATGTGCAAATGACCAATTGTCTTACTTAAATAAGCATGCTAACAAATTTGGGCTTTTCTTACTTAAATTCTAAACTACTTCCTATAATCTATATGATTATATTTCTATAGTCCTTTCGTACTGAAATTCTTATTATAAACTGAACTGAAGATTTACGTTTTTAATCCATTCAACACTTAACATAAATTTCAACATACTCAAATCTTCGCTAAGAGTATAAGCACAAAGATGTTCATTTTACTTAACTAAACTAGTTCAACAATTTCAAAACTAGTTTAAACTTAATGATTCTCAAATTCAATATTCTAAATCTTCGATTTCATTCCTATTTTAGCTTTAAATCGCGAACTACCAAACCGCGATTTTCCTGAAAATTTGATTTAGCCATAACTCGAAATCTACCAAACATCTTATCACTGAGATGCAAAATCATATAACTCTAATATATACTAGATGCATCCATATACAACTTAATTGAAAATTTCAAAATTGAAATCCCGGATTTTATACTTCAAATAATTTGGATTCAAAATAGAATCTATTCAAATCCGAACTATTATCCATGGTAGCATGTCCTTACTTAGAAACTTGAAATGAATCTCGATGATCCTGCAGTCATCATCAACATTATTTTCCAGTGACACGAGTAAGATCAATGCTTTCAAAACCTTTTAAAATCCTTTAAACACTTTCAAACAATAGTCATATTTCTTTGAGCTTTGAAAACCATTTTCAAACTTACTGGAATTTCAAATCTTCAATTCTCAACACAAATTCAATTCATATTTATAAACATCGTTTATAAACTATACTTGCATATTCCTTGTTTAAATTATTTTTAAACAATTCACATTTGATTTGATCTTACCCTACATCATCATCGAACGCCTTACAATCACATCGTGAAACTGAATTCACAAGGAGATCATTTCCAACGTTCCCAACATTATCAGTCTACCCATCCCATGCAAGCAAATGGATAAGATTACTCTTATCCTAACACAATAGTCAAAACCCATAAACTGGTCTGGTATAACTATAAATCAATCAATAAATGATAATAATTATATATCATCACTTCTTATCAAGCAACTCATCCATATAACTAATTTAGTTATGAAATCTTTCTTTATATATAAAATACATAAACCTTGGAAACTTATTTCATTTACCAAATTCGAATACAATATTGACTCGAATGACTTGTTCGAGTGTTTCAGAATATTCATCAAAACGATGATCAGTCGATTGATTCAGATCCAGAATTCAGACTTACAAATCAAACCACCCAATACAAAATATTTTGTATTCACTAACAAGTACGCGCTCATATATATAAAATATATACTCTCAGAACTCAATCTAGGGTGTTACTAACCCCATCTCTAGTGAGCTATAACCCCATACAAGACCAGGTGTTCGCTAAACCTAAGCTATGATACCAAATGTAAAGACCTGACTTTTCGACTCTCGAAAATCAATATTAATACATCCTCTGTATTCATGTATCTCAAATCAAGTACCATAAAGGCTGATAGTTAGAGGAAAAGAAAGGAGATAGAAGAATAGAAGAAAGGAGATACAGAACAGAACCTCACAACGGAACGAATAATCAATAATAATAACAGTGCTCTTTACAAAAAGAAGAAAAACTTTAAAATATAAATACATCAATCAGAGTACCCAATGAATCAGCCAGAACAGTTATAACAACCTGTCCTTACAATTGCTGATACATACAATAACATACACAGAGGAATAAATAAAAGAATACGAGTATACGTCTTGTCATCAACTCCTCTTCTGAAACTCCAAAGCAATCCAAATCTGATCTACAAATATACTCGGTCTGACCCGAGCATTACCGCAAAATAACACCCGGATCAGGCTAGCAAACACGTGAGAAAACTCAACATTTAAGTAACACATATCTCAATACAATGAGAGCCTGTACGCATAACCATAACGGTTATCCCCTCAATAACATCCAACCATTTATTAGGAGAAGTATTGTAACGACCCGCATTCTACGCATCGAAGGATCGTAGAATATTTATTTCCTTCACATACGAAGTCATATGGTCATGTAACTTTGGGAGACGACTATTGGGGTCATTTCCCATGTTCATGATTTTTTCCGATTTTTAAATGACCGTTTTGCCCCTTGCTGATCTTGTTTTGGCCATAACTTTTGATTGGAAAGGAGTTTTGACCTAAAACCACTTCCATTGGCTCTGGATGATGGTTTACCTTTCCGTAGTCATATGTGAAAAATGGACTTACCATTTGGGAGATATGGCTGAAACAAGGTTTGAAAGGCGAAAAACTGCTTAACCGGGCCTAATTTGGGTGATTAGTGAGTGGGCCCATAACCCATTTCGGGATTAGGGTTATGGGAAGGCTGATAGGGTTTGGAAATTCAGTTTCTATCATTTTCCAGCCGCCACTTTTTGTTTCTTTAAGTTTAGCCATGACCTCCACTTTCTAAAACACCCAAAATCACCTTCTAATCGCTAATTAAGCAAAATCTACATCAAATCAAGGAAGATATTCATCAAATCAGTATTAGGAACGCTATATTGCCTTGGTATTCGCGCCCAAACAGAGAATCATTTCAGACCTAAAGTTTATTTGTGGCAAAGGTGAGTGATTTGCATAGTTCCTCATTAATTATGGTTAACTAAGGGTAATTAGTGAAATTATACATGTTAAAAATCTAAAAAAATATTGATAAATTTCGGAATAATGTTTTAGATCTCCGTTATAAATTTGGTTTGATTTGGTTAAGTTTTACTAATCATGTCATTAGTTTTGCTTAAACATGATCAAGGGAAAATATGGGATTTTGGCTATGTTTGATCCATTTTAACCTATCAAATTGTTGTTTTGGTGTTAGTGGTCAATTCTATATGTTGCTATGACTGTATGGTATGCTTTGTGATTGCTTAGAAAAGTTAGATTGGTCGAAAACGCCGTCGAATGGCGTAAAATAGTCGCTGGAAAGAAGTGCAGGAAATTACCCGAACCAGATCGGATCGGAGGAGGAAGCACAATTCGATCCGCTTACACCTGAAGTTCCACGATCTGACCTGAGCATGGTGGCACGACCTGAAGAGAGCATATGATCTGACCCGCTCACTTGGAGAGCCATCCGACCCGATCCGAAGCTCCATCACGAACCGCTCGCTAGAAGACACGATCTGATGCTTTGGAGATGGCCACGAACCAATCCGAAGTAGGAGTCACGATCCGACCCGTATGGGTATTCCGATCCGAACTGAAGTGCTTGGATTTGAGGCATGAACCATGATCCGAACTAGAAGTACGAGTTGGGGAGAAGAACAGGAACCGAACCGATCCGGAGAAGACCAAAACCCGAGATGCAAAGGTAGTCCAAATGAGAAGTAGAACTCAGGATCCAGTTGGGAACCAACGAGTCGACTTCATGAGTTGGGCTTTGCTTCGGGACGTGTGCTAAGGGGTTGTCGATGTCTATAACTTTGGATCACTATGTGTAGGGGGTACGTGAACGAATTCAGGACCACAGTGGTCTAGGTACGACTAATGGACTACAGACCAGTGAAGCGGGGTCATTTGTAAAGATTTAGTCATGGCTTCGTAGGGTAAGCTTGGTGGTAGCAGTAGTCGTACAAGTCGAACTCCGTCACTACTTCGATGGTTGTCATGCTTGATTTGTTTACCATCACTATGACATGCACACCCCCACCCCCGTATTCTTTACACCATATGTTAGTGGCACCTTAGAGTATCGTACAGTATGTAGTGCTAACTCTTTGGTTGCAGGTTCAGGTATGGTTTAGTATACCTGTTATTGTTTTATTTTGCTGCTTATCGCTTACACCAGACTTTTTTTCTGACCCAGAGTTTTATGTCTCTTCTTATCACTCTGGGTGCTCTCACGAGCAGACTAGAGACAGGTTAGCTGGTGATGCACGAGTAGCTATACCGAAGGCGAGCAGGAGGCTTCCACATATGATATATATAGATATTCTCCCTATGTCGCTGCGGGTCACTACTTTGGGCATTAGTAGTGTACCTTTTCCTTTGCTTTGCTTTAGAGATAGTTTGAAAAGTTGTAATAATGGTGATGTTGAACATAAGTTGTATTTGGATTTCTGCTGCTATGATGTGTAGTTTTAGTTTTCAGCTTATGCATTGTCTCGCCTGTTTTATGTCAAGTATGTTTTTATTATATTTTATCCCATGCGATGTGAGACATTCTACAGGTTCTTGATTAGTTCATTCTCTTATTTCCTTTCTTTGGCGACCGTTTCGTGCTAGTCGGGCATGTGTACAGCGCACTTTCAGAGGAAATGCCGACTGGTGCGGGGCGGGCCGTCACACTTGGTATCAGAGCTCTAGGTTGCGTAGTTAACTAAGGGAAAGACACCAGGGAGAGATAATACGTATATGAGAGCGCGTATTTGTGATTATTTTGGTTTTCAAAAGCTATATATATATATACTATTAGTATAGCTAAGGATGAAGTTGCACTGCACTAACACCACAAAGAGGATGGTTAATCGTTTCTCTTTACAGATTGAACGATGAGCCGATATACGACGGGTGCTGGTAGAGGAGCCAACAATGGGAATGCTCCTGACATGAGGGCTATGTTTACTGACTTCATGAGAGAGATGCTTAGGGACGTCCAAAGGGCAGTTCCAAATGCTGCTAATGGTGGTGGTGCAGCAGTGTAGGTTCCTAGGGCTGATTTCGCCAAACTATGCAAGGATTACACTAGTCTTGGTGGAAAGTCGTTCCATGGAACGGAGTCAGCTACGGATGTTCAGGATTGGTTGGATAGCTGCGAACGTATCTTCGAAGACTTGGGTATCGAGGATGCGATGAAGAGAAGGCTAACATCCTGTCAGCTGCAAGGACGGGCAATGAATTGGTGGAATGCTATAAAGGCAGCTACACCCGAGGATCAAATTGCTTGGGATTAGTTTAAGGCTCGCTTTTGCGATAAGTTCATTCCAGCTACTCAGAAGTCAGTGTTGTTAAAGAGATTCTTGGAACTCATGCAGAATGGCAGAGCTGTCTCGGAGTATATTGCCGAATTCAACACTTTGTCGAAATATGGGTTATCCCTAATAGATACTGCCAAGAAGAAGAACGAGAAGTTCATAACTGGCTTGGATGGATACCTGGGGGAAGGCTTATTAACACATCGATGAGACATTTGAGTCGATTGTGGGGAAAGCTTTAAGATCGGAAAGTCTTTACCCTAAGTTGAAGACTGAAGTTACATCTGCAGAGGAGCCAAAGCCGCAAGCAAGCGGTGGAGGCAAGAGTGGTTCTCAGAATAAGAGGAAGCAGAACCAGAATAAAGATGGCTAGAAGAAGAAGAAAGATGTTGAGTGCTTTAGCTGTGGCAAGAAGGGCCATTATGCCAGTAATTGTCAAGCCAAGCGAGCAGACAGGAAGTGCTTCAACTGTGGCCAAGTGGGACATCACAAGGACAAGTGTCCGCAACCCCCTAAAGAAAAGCAGATGGTGAAAGCATATGCCCTTAATGCTATTCCTTCTTCGTCGAATGCCCCAACTACAGCGGAGAACGGAAAGAATGTCGTTATTCAAGGTATGCTTTCTATTTATGATGTTCCTGTTAGAGTTTTGTTTGATACCGGTGCTTCCAGTTCTTTCATATCTAGTGACCTGGTAGATAGGTTGGGATTGGAACCCGAGATAGTCGATAGACCTTTAGTAGTAATGAACCCGATTAGTGGTTCGACTGGCCTTAGCATGATTTGTCGTAATGTGGTCTTATCAAGTCATGGATGCATGTTTGTTTGTGATTGCTTTCTTTTGGGCTTTACTGGGTTTGGCATTATTTTGGGAGTCAATTGGCTCCAAAGATACGGGATGGTGGTAGACTGTGAGGGCTTTTTGGTGACAGCTAGAGGGAACTATGGGCGGAGGGTAGTGTTTGGTGGTCTACCTAGTGATGGGGTAATGGCTAGTTTTCTAAATTCCCTCGACATCCAGCATGATGAGTTGTCGGGTTTGACCGTGGTTGGCCAGTATCCGGACGTCTTCGAGGAAGTGACCGGGCTTCCACTACACCGAGAGATTGAGTTCCGTATTGAATTAGTGAAAGACGCCAGACCTATAGTGATGCCACTTCGTCGTATTACACCAAGGGAGCAGAGAGAGCTCGGGGTGCAAGTAAGCAATCGTTTGAAGAAGGGATTTATGCAAAGAAGTATTTCTGAGTGGGGAGCACAAGTTGTGTTTGCTACCAAGGCTGATGGTTCCCTTTGTGTGTGGACTACCGCGAGCAGAATAAAGTGACGAGGAAGAATAAGTATCCTCTACCGCAGATAGATGATTTGTTTGATCAGTTGAGTGGCGCGAGAGTGTTCTCTCAGTTGGATCTCGCGACAGGTTTTCATCAGCTTAGAGTGGAAGCTGAGAGAATAGCTAAAACGGCATTTCGGACACCGTCCGGATTTTGTTAGTGGTTTGTCATGCCATTTGGGTTGACCAATGCGCCAGCATATTTTGTGGATCTTATGAATAGGGTATTTAGAGATCAGCTGAATAAGTTTGTTCTTGTGTTCGTAGACGATATAGTTGTTTATTCGAGGACAGAGGAAGAACATAAGGAACGTTTGAGGATAGTGATGGAGGTGTTGAGAAAACACCAGCTAAAAGCAAAGTTTTCTAAGTGTCACTTCTGGAGGAGGGAAGTGAGATTCTTGGGCCATGTTGTTTCAGAAAATGGTATTGCCGTGGACCCTACAAAGGTGGCTACAGTATAAGATTGGTCTATGCCTAAGAATGTAACGGACATAAGAAGTTTCTTGGGATTAGCTGGATATTATCGTAAGTTTATACAAGACTTCTCCAAGATAGCAGCACCGTTGACTCGGTTGACTAAGAAAAATCAAGCTTTCATCTGGGACGAAAAGTGCGAGAATGCATTCAAGAGGCTAAAGGAAAAGTTGACATGTGCACCAGTGCTAGTCATTCCTAAGGGGAATGAAGAGATGACAGTATATACGGATGCATGTGGCACAGGACTAGGTGTTGTATTGATGCAAAGAGGTAGGGTTGTAGCTTATGCAAGTCGGCAATTGAAACCGCACGAGAGAAGATACCCTACCCATGATTTGGAATTAGCAGCGATCGTATTCGCATTGAACATGTGGAGACATTATCTCTTGGGAGAAAGATTCGAGTTGTTTACTGATCATAAGTCATTAAAGTATCTTTTCTCTCAAAAGGATCTAAATCTCTGACAACAAAGATAGTTAGAAACTGGTGAGAAGTTTGTGCTTGGACCAGATGTGATAAGAGAAACTTCAGCTAAGATTAAAGTTATTCGACAGCGAATGAAGGCTGCCCAAGATAGGAAGAAGAGTTATGCCGATAAGAGGAGAAGAGAATTAAAGTTCTCCACTGGGGACTTTGTGTTTGTCAAGATTTCTCCATTGAAGAGCATGATACGATTTGGCAGGAGAGGCAAGTTAGCACCAAGATTTGTTGGTCCATTCCCAGTTCTTGAGCAAATTGGGAATTTGGCATATAAAGTTGAATTACCAGACAAGATGACAGGAGTTCACAACGTGTTTCATGTTTCCTAGTTTAGGAAATTCGTACACGACCCAGATGTGACTATTTCACCTGATCAGTTGGATGATGTCGAAGTTGAAACTGAGGCGGTTGGGAACCGCAAGCCTATGCGTATTGTTGGGAACGATACGAAGCAGCTTCGAAGGAAGGCGGTGAAATTAGTCAAAGTTCAGTGGGGCGGGAATGAGAATGACTGTACTTGGAAGACAGAGGAGAGCATTAGGAAGCCGTATCCAGAACCCCTCGCCCGGTAAGATTTTAGTTTCGATTTAGTCTTTCTGCATGCTAGGATAGGTTTGTTTTATTTGTTTTGCATGTTAGATTGTTGTATATGATTGGTAGGCATGCAGGATCCTTTGTATGTTTTGGGTTAGGGAATTTCGGGGACGAAATTTCTTAAAGCGGGGAGAGTGTAACGACCCACATTCTACGCATCGAAGGATCGTAGAATATTCATTTCTTTCACATACGAACTCGTATGGTCATGTAACTTTGGGAGATGACTATTGGGATCATTTCCCATGTTCATGATTTTTACCGATTTTAAATGACCGTTTTGCCCCTAGCTGATGTTGTTTTGGCCATAAACTTTGATTGGAAAGGAGTTTTGACCTGAAACCACTTCCATTGGCTCCGGATGATGGTTTATCTTTCCGTAGAGTGGTCACATGTGAAAAACAGACTTACCATTTGGGAGATATGGCTAAAACAAGGTTTGAAAGGCGAAAAACTTCTTAACCGGGCCTAATTTGGGTGATTAGTGAGTGGGCCCATAACCCATTTCAGGATTAGGGTTATGGGAAGGCTGATAGGGTTAGGAAATTCAGTTTCTATCATTTTCCAGTCACCACTTTTTGTTTCTTCAAGTTTAGCCATGGCCTCCACTTTCTAAAACACACCAAATCACCTTTCTAATCACTAATTAAGCCAAATCTACATCAAATCAAGGAAGATCTTCACCAAATCAGTATTAGGACCGCTATATTGCCTTGGTATTCGCGCCCAAACAGAGAATCATTTCAGACATAAAGTTTATTTGTGGCAAAGGTGAGTGATTTGCATAGTTCCTCACTAATTATGGTTAATTAAGGGTAATTAGTGAAATTATACATGTTAAAAATCTGGAAAAATATTGATAAATTTCGGAATAATGTTTTAGACCTCCGTTAGAAATTTGGTTTGGTTTGGTTAAGTTTTACTAATCATGTCATTAGTTTTGCTTAAACATGCTTAAGGGAAAATATGAGATTTTGGTTATGTTTGATCCATTTTAACATATCAAATTGTTATTTTGGTATTAGTGGTCAATTCTATATGTTGCTATGACTGAATGGTATGCTTTGTGATTGCTTAGAAAAGTTAGATTGGTCGAAAACACCGTCAAACGGCGTAAAACAGTCGCTGGAAAGAAGTGCAGGAAATTACCCGAACCGGATCGGATCAGAGGAGGAAGCACGATCCGAACCGCTCACACCTGAAGTTCCACGATCTAACCTGAGCATGGTGGCACGACCTGAAGAGAGCATCTGATCTGACCCACTCACTTGGAGAGCCATCCGACCCGATCCGAAGCTCCATCACGAACCACTCGCCTGAAGACACGATCTGATGCTTTGGAGATGGCCACAAACCGATCCGAAGTAGGAGTCATGATCCGACCCGTATGGGTATTCCGATCCGAACCGAAGTGCTTAGATTTGAGGCGTGAACCACGATCCTAACTAGAAGTACGAGTTGGGGTGAAGAAGAAGAACCGAACCGATCCGGAGAAGACCAGAACCTGAGATGTAAAGGTAGTCCAAATGAGAAGTAGAACTCAGGATCCAGTTAGGAACCAACGAGTCGACTTCATGAGTTGAGCTTTGCTGCAGGACGTGATACCAAGTGAAATTTAGTCTCAAACCTTGCCCTAAAGTCCTCCCATGTCTCCACTGGTCTTTCAGCATTAGTGACTTCCCACCAGTAGGAAGCCTCGCCCTTCAATAGCCACACTGCCAACTGTACTTTTTGTCTATCCTCTACCTCAAAGATGATGAATAGGTCCTCCGTTTCTTTCAGCCAATTTCTAGCTGCTACGAAGGACTCAGTTCCATGGAAATCCCTTCCTCCCATAGCTTTAAAATCTTTACATATCTTAGCGAACGTGTTTCCCCTAGGAGGAGGTGGAGGAAAAGGTGCTGCTGCAGCTGGATGATTTCCTTCCGCTGGGGGAGGAGGAATGGTAGGACCTGGCTGAGTGGCCCTTGCTTCTAAGAACCGTCTAAACCAACCAGGTATTGGCACCCCTTCAGGCAAGTTAAGATCTTGGGACATGCTGAAACAAAAAAGGATAGATTCAAAACGAAGGATAAGAGATAGTTCCTATGGCTTTGGGGAGTGGACTTTTGCCTTTTTTTAAAATAAAATAATAAGTGAAACACCCCACCTCCGTTAGGGTCACTCTCAAAGGGAATGCCCTAATTTTGGTGGAGGTTTATAAGTACAAGTCACAGATATACAAGACAGATATAAGAACACATATTTGTAAAACAGCGGAAGAACAACAAACTTTATTTCATTAAGTCAAATACGTGTTACAACAACATCCTTTCCAAAAACATAACATAACACTTTCATAATCTGTCTTGAGTACATTATTTAAAGAAGCATAAATAAAACATAGATAAACTGCAAGAGCCCCTTAGTGGATTGTCCAAAGCCATAGTTCAAAACAGGAAAGTCCAAGCAATACATTTCTCTTCTTCAAAGCTGGGTGTTGAGGCTGGTCAAGCTGCTGTGTTCCCTCCCTGAGGACCTGGGGGGGGGGGGAACGGAAGAAAGAAGACGAAAGAAAAATAGAGTCAGACATAAAGCCTGAGTAAGTCTAGTACTACTTTGTCTATGAATAAAGAACTGGGTATGATAAGTAAAACAGGAAGTGGGCAAACACTATGAACTTGGTTAAGTTATCTAGGGTCGAATATACTATCGTACCCCATGTTAATCTCTGAACCCATATAAACTAGTTTCCAATTTGCACCCCATAACCAGGGTGATGTGATCCATTCAATGATGATCGGCTCCTACTCGTATAGTTACATGTGTCTTACGGCCCCCGATGTCTGTAGTTACCTATGCTGGTCCCGCCATGGGGTGTATCAAGTCCCATAGTGGCAACCCGACACAACCTTAGAGTGCACAGGTATGCTACTGGTGTCCAGTGCCTTATTTTTCTGCGCCGGAGTGTGTGCACGCCCGCACTCCGTTAGAACCTACACTGCTACACCACCGCCGTCGCTTTGACCTCTTACAATCAGCCCAGTAATCGTGCCCCACCCTGCCTAGTTTCAGGGTATCCTGATACACCTTTTAGGGTTACTGCTGAAAAGGGTCCCTCGTTACTAGGTTTTCTATCTCTAGCCAACATGCTAAGTTGGTTAAGTGTTCCCTACCTAACCCCACCAGTCTGTTTAGTTTAGCATGTTCCATTTTGATTAAGTCTTTAGTTCACTTAATCCTAACAATCCTGACTCAGCCTTAATTGTCTTATTAAGGCCCTGACCTCTCACATTAGACAGGTATTGTTGTGGCTGCCTGTTGTCAGTTGGTTCCGGGCAGTCTTACGCCACAACTCAGTCTAACCTCGGGTCCTTGCTGGGCTCCATGTTTAACCTCCCACATTGGATAGGTATTGTTGTGACTACTGGACAGCCGGGCGGTTCCGGGCAGGTTTACATCACAACTCAATCCAACCTCGAGTTAAACACATCGTATTTTCTACATTTACATATCTTGTCATTCTTCTTTATTTATATGTAAATATTTGTGGCCCATTATTAAGTTAATGGTGTAAAGGTTACACCAATCACGGGCCCAACCCATACTTGAATTTGGGCCCTTCTATTTTATATTTTCATTCATTAATTCATTTTAACCCAACGTTGTTTTCCCCCGTTTTACACGTCCGTTCATATATATTGGGCTTAGCCTTTTAAAGCCCAATTTAGCCATGCGAAAAGGGGAGGCTTATGGCGTATACATAAAGAGGGGAAGGTGAGCGCATGAACTTGCAATACGACGTTGGAAATACAAAATAGATATTGGTGTACTTGCATAGTGGTAACATAGGTGACATGAATCAAAGCATGTGAACTTGCATAGGTTTAACTACAACATGAACTTATATTCTTATTTAGGCATAATGTCAAACATAAGCATGTCATAAATATCTCTAGCATAAGCATAGCATAATGTCAAACATAAGCATGGCATAAATACTTTTAGCATAAACATGGCATAATGTCAAACATAAGCATGGCATAAATAAAGTTAAATTTGTTCATGGCATAAACATAAACAAGTCATGTTCATAAGGTTTCTACATGTTTACAAAGGGGATACTTTGTTACTAACACAAAAGCATAGTTCAACTTAATTCATGGTTTAAGTCTAATCACATAACGATGGTATAAACAAACTTATGCATAAAAATTCCTAATCATGGTTTTTGCTTAAACTTGCAAAAAGGGATTTTTGAGTCTAACCTAGCCATGTCTCACATATGTCATCATATAATTCTTTTAAACAAGATAGACTTAATCATAGATTTCAGTTATGCCAAATATCATTCATAGCCTAGCCATATTCATAAGCATGACTTAATACATGGATTATGGTGTCAAAATTCCAACATAGTTTCATATGAACTATAACAACCAACTTGTCTCAATTACTTGCAAAACGATTTATGCACAAAATATACATCATGACGACATAATAACAAAGCCCCAAACTTGCATAAATTTCACTCAACTACATACATGTAGCTTCAACATAGATTACATAATTTGCGCAATATTCCAAACGTATATTTGCATAGAACTACCGCATGTAGTTCTTTATAATGAATAACATAATTTTGCACAAACACGAATTACTTCCATTGCCACAATTCAAGCATACACATCAACACAGTTGTTTATTTATACCAAAGTAATACTCTACTTACAATGGTTGCGGCGAATTCTCTAATTAAGAGACACGATTCCTTTGTTGAATTGATTAGCTTTAGGTTGCTTGAATTGCTTTAGGCTTTAGAACTTTCTTCCTAACTCTCTCTCTAGTCGGCGGCTACTCTTTGTCGTTCCTCAGCAACATGGCGGCTATAATCTTATTTTGAATGAATAGATTAGGGTTTAGTCTAGGGTTGTTTATATAGAGGTAAGGAATTGATTAGGACCATTGATGTTGCTAGGTTAGATCGTAGCCATTCATTAGGAAGAGAGACCAATAAAAACCCGCCACCTAGCCCTAATGACAAAGCAGACCACAGAAATTCGACCACACACCGACCTGGCCAGCCAGGGCTAGACCAGACCTGGCCAGCAGGTCATTTTTGACCTGGGCGCACTTGGCAGGTGCGCCAGGTCAAAAATGTACTGGCGCACTTCACAGGTGCGCCAGTTCATTTTTGTTCTGGCGCACTTCCCAAGTGCGCCAGTGCATTCTGGCCCTTTTTTCGGTTTTTTGCCCAACTTCGTTCGTCCATAACTTCTTCATACGATATCCGTTTTTCGAAAACTCGGACTCTATTTCGCGTATTTTTCCGAGACGAACGCAATGGCGTATCCCGTTTCCCTTAGTTCTTTGATTTGAAATTAATTATACTTTAATTTGTGAGTTTCACAGTTATAGAATTCTCGGGGTGTTACATTCTCCCCCACTTAAAAGGATTTCGTCCCCGAAATCTTCAAGTTAGGAGGAATGTGTATCCTAACATCCAATCATCCATCTACTCATCCATCAAACACGAGCATCCATTGTCCTTAAAAGACTTCTAATGCTTCATGATCATATGCGAGGTGTGTGTGTACATGAACTTATCTAATGCAAAATCAGGCGGTCTACTGATTCAGTTGACCTCCTTAATGCGAATTATGTAAGTGCCATGAATCCATTATGTATGCAAATTTTCCTATTCTTGATTCTACATGAGTGCACAACCATTCAATACAAATGCAACATCCATATGACAACACATTAAAGTTCAACCACATACGAAAGCAAACATATATGCATATGCAATATGAAGTGACTGAGCCGATCTAAAACCTAGATTGTGTGTGTATATGCAACCACGAGCAACCACTAGCAATCACTTGCAACCACTTGCAACCATCATCCATAACATGTTTCAACTACATGTTTCCATCCAAAAAGATTCTATCTAAAAGATACGGTCGAGGAAATATACCTAAGAAGATAGATAAAAGCGCAACTTAAGGAAAAGGAAAGATCAAGGATGTACCCTCGAACAGAAAAGGGTAGGCAGTGCGTATTCTAGCTTCAGTTTCCCAAGTTGCGTCTCCCTCGGCGTCTCTCCACTGAACTTTGACGAGCTTGACTTCACGGTTGCGTAGCTTCTTCACTTCCGTTCCTAATATGCGGGTTGGAACTCTTCTTATGGTTGCTTCGCGCTCCACTTCGGCCTCTTCGAGTATATTTGGCTCTACCACTTCAGCAGACTCATGTAGACATTTTCGGAGATGTGAAACGTGAAAGACGTTGTGGACTCCAGCCAACTTCTCGGGTAGCTTTAATCTATAGGACATTTTCCCAATTATTCCTATCTAAAGGTATAGTCGAAGTAAAAACTTTGTGCCCATTAGGCAATGTCAAAACTGAAAACCTATGCCACATATATATTGATTAGGAGAAGAACTCCCTAAGCATCAGCCCCGAAGACCGAAATCAACATCAGACTGACACCCAAAGAGTTACTCAACCCAATCACCATATATGATTCTAGGCAACTAAGCATGATGGACTCCTTTTAGGTCACAAGGGAGTCCCTTCCTAAGACCAATCTGTATCCTATAAAATCCAAAAACTTTAGTCAAACCAATAAACACCCTCGAGCCCCCAACATGTGTTACTAACAGATGAGTCACTCTCCCTATGTGGTTTGCAACAGAAATTGGATTGAGAATGGGACCGAGATGATATACTCTTAAGAAGAGATATTATGCACGAATCTAGTCTTCAATCTTCTAAGTCGCATTTCTTGAGCTTAACTCCATTATGCTTTGTCCGTCTTTAACTTCACAATTTCGTAGCTTCTTAATTCTTGTTTCCAAAATATGAGTTGGAACCTATTTCTCGTTCCTCTTTCACTTATCCTCCTTCTAGTATACTTGGCTCAAGCCTAACTGCGTACTCATGGTTCCATGCAAGCTCTCCAAAATTCATTAGTGAATCTTGGATCTTGTTCACTTACTAGAAGGTATTCCACATAGATGAATTATCTCTTGAAAATAAACAAATGTCAACTATGTTGCCAAATGTACTTACTAAGGTGATTCTTTACAACTCATGCATCAGCGAAATGAACCTTCAGCCTTAGTGGCGAACACTACTGGAGCGCCCTATTCTGAAATGCTCCTCCTAATGAACCCCTTTTTCTAGAAGCTCTTTAATCTATTTACTGAGCTCTTTCCTTTCTCGTGGAGCCATGTGTCTAACGGGCAACGCAACGGGCTTTACATTATCTACTGGATATATGCGGAAGTCTATTTCTCGTTTCGGAGGCAAGCCCTTCACCTCTTCGAAGACATCCGGATATTCCC
Organism: Allium sativum; assembly: GCA_030737875.1. Lineage (NCBI taxonomy): Eukaryota > Viridiplantae > Streptophyta > Magnoliopsida > Asparagales > Amaryllidaceae > Allium > Allium sativum. Next base: position 46,565,847 of record CM060913.1, read on the forward strand.
GGACCACTCTAACTGATTGCAAATTTTCAACAGAGGCATCTAGCGATTCAAGATAACTAAGCATAATCGCATACGAGGGATTACAAGAAATTTCCAAAGTATTACCGAGCTGGGTTAGGAGCCTAACAACCCTTTTCTCACAATCAAGGATGGCCCCATTACTGGATAGCCAATCCATGCCCAAAATCAAACCATACCCCGAAAAGCCCAAAACAAAGGCACTACATAGAAATTCTACGCTTAGAATAGAGATTTTTCAATCCCACACAGATCATAGACAAATGAGCTGGGCCCCCAATTGGGTTTGAAACAATTAAGGGGTCCTCTACCATACTAGTTTTTAGGTGCAGAGATTCTACTAAAGCAGACGAGATAAAGGAGTGTGATGCGCCAGAATCAAATAAAGTGCGAACGGGGTGATCGTAAAGATAAACTACACTTTCTACAGAAGTGTTTGTACCTCGCTGTTGCAAAGGTGGCGCTTCCAGCACATGAACCTGTGCCCCTGGGGTGGATCCAGCCCCCCGCCCCTGTCCTCGTTTCTTTGGGCAATCCTTAGCCCTATGGCCCGTCTGACCGCATGAAAAGCACCCACCATTCTCCTTGGCCTTCTTTTTCCGGCAGTCCTTTACTAAGTGCCCCACTTTGCCACAGAAATTACACGTCCTCTTCTCTTTGTTGCCTTCCCCGCCTTTTTTAAAGTCTGTCTTCTTAGGCTGCAAACCCTCTTTCTTCCCTTGAGAGCTTTCTGCCTTTGTCTCCTTCTTGCCCTTATCCTCCTCATTCAGCAATGCCATTTGCACCAATCTTTCATACGTGGCCCCCATGGGTATATGGGTCATGGCCAAACTGTGTAATGGCTCATTTAACCCTTTGACAAAACGGAGAGCCTTCTTGTGCGGGGTATTGACTAGGTCAAGCCCAAACCTAGCCAGCTCATCGAACTGATTCACATATTCTCTGACTGTCTTGTCCCCTTGCTTAAGAAATAAGAATTTTTCCAACTGCAAACTTCTTTCCGCATCCGAGAGAAATTTAGTCTCAAACCTTGCCCTAAAGTCCTCCCATGTCTCCACTGGTCTTTCAGCATTAGTGACTTCCCACCAGTAGGAAGCCTCACCCTTCAATAGCCACACTGCTAACTGTACTTTTTGTCTATCTTCTACCTCAAAGATGATGAATAGGTCTTCAGTTTCTTTCAGCCAATTCCTAGCTGCTACGAAGGACTCAGTTCCATGGAAATCCCTTCCTCCCATGGCTTTAAAATCTTTACATATCTTAGCGAATGCGTTTCCCCGAGGAGGAGGTGGAGGAAAAGGTGCTGCTGCAGCTGGATGATTTCCTTCTGCTGGGGGAGGAGGAACGGTAGGACCTGGCTGAGTGGCCCTTGCTTCTAAGAACCGTCTAAACCAACCAGGTATTGGCACTCCTTCAGGCAAGTTAAGATCTTGGGACATGCTGAAACAAAAAGGATAGATTCAAAACGAAGGATAAGAGATAGTTCCTATGGCTTTGGGGAGTGGACTTTTGCCTTTTTAAAATAAAATAATATTTTTCTTTTAAAAATGCTTCTTTAAATTTCTTTTTTTTTTTTGAAAATAAATTTTCCAAAACTTTTTATCTTATCTGGTAAACCTATGCTCTGATACCAAGTGAAACACCCCACCTCCGTTAGGGTCACTCTCAAAGGGAATGCCCTAATTTTGGTGGAGGTTTATAAGTACAAGTCACAGATATACAAGACAGATATAAGAACACATATTTGTAAAACAGCGGAAGAACAACAAACTTTATTTCATTAAGTCAAATACGTGTTACAACAACATCCTTTCCAATAACATAACACTTTCATAATCTGTCTTGAGTACATTATTTAAAGAAGCATAAATAAAACATAGATAAACTGCAAAAGCCCCTTAGTGGATTGTCCAAAGCCATAGTTCAAAACAGGAAAGTCCAAGCAATACATTTCTCTTCTTCAAGCTGGATGTTGAGGCTGATCAAGCTGCTGTGTTCCCTCCCTGAGGACCTGGGGGGGGGGAACGGAAGAAAGAAGACGAAAGAAAAATAGAGTCAGACATAAAGCCTGAGTAAGTCTAGTACTACTTTGTCTATGAATAAAGAACTGGGTATGATAAGTAAAACAGGAAGTGGGCAAACACTATGAACTTGGTTAAGTTATCTAGGGTCGAATATACTATCGTACCCCATGTTAATCTCTGAACCCATATAAACTAGTTTCCAATTTGCACCCCAAAATCAGGGTGATGTGATCCATTCAATGATGATCGGCTCCTACTCGCATAGTTACATGTGTCTTACGGCCCCCGATGTCTATAGTTACCTATGCTGGTCCCGCCATGGGGTGTATCAAGTCCCATAGTGGCAACCCGACACAACCTTAGAGTGCACAGGTATGCTACTGGTGTCCAGTGCCTTATTTTTCTGCGCCGGAGTGTGTGCACGCCCGCACTCCGTTAGAACCTACACTGCTACACCACCGCCGTCGCTTTGACCTCTTACAATCAGCCCAGTAATCGTGCCCCACCCTGCCTAGTTTCAGGGTATCCTGATACACCTTTTAGGGTTACTGCTGAAAAGGGTCCCTCGTTACTAGGTTTTCTATCTCTAGCCAACATGCTAAGTTGGTTAAGTGTTCCCTACCTAACCCCACCAGTCTGTTTAGTTTAGCATGTTCCATTTTGATTAAGTCTTTAGTTCACTTAATCATAACAATCCTGACTCAGCCTTAATTGTCTTATTAAGGCCCGGACCTCTCACATTAGACAGGTATTGTTGTGGCTGCCTGTTGCCGGTTGGTTCCGGGCAGTCTTACGCCACAACTCAGTCTAACCTCGGGTCCTTGCTGGGCTCCATGTTTAACCTCCTACATTGGATAGGTATTGTTGTGACTACTGGACAGCCGGGCGGTTCCGGGCAGGTTTACATCACAACTCAATCCAACCTCGGGTTAAACACATCGTATTTTCTACATTTACATATCTTGTCATTCTTCTTTATTTATATGTAAATATTTGCGGCCCATTATTAAGTTAATGGTGTAAAGGTTACACCAATCACGGGCCCAACCCATACTTGAATTTGGGCCCTTCTATTTTATATTTTCATTCATTAATTCATTTTAACCCAACGTTATTTTCCCCCGTTTTACACGTCCGTTCATATATATTGGGCTTAGCCTTTTAAAGCCCAATTTAGCCATGCGAAAGGGGAGGCTTATGGCGTATACACAAAGAGGGGAAGGTGAGCGCATGAACTTGCAATACGACGTTGAAAATACAAAATAGAAATTGGTGTACTTGCATAGTGGTAACATAGGTGACATGAATCAAAGCATGTGAACTTGCATAGGTTTAACTACAACATGAACCTATATTCTTATTTAGGCATAATGTCAAACATAAGCATGTCATAAATATTCCTAGCATAAGCATAGCATAATGTCAAACATAAGCATGGCATAAATACTTTTAGCATAAACACGGCATAATGTCAAACATAAGCATGGCATAAGTAAAGTTAAATTTGTTCATGGCATAAACATAAACAAGTCATGTTCATAAGGTTTCTACATGTTTACAAAGGGGATGCTTTGTTACTAACACAGAAGCATAGTTCAACTTAATCATGATTTAAGTCTAATCACATAACGATGGTATAAATATACTTATGCATAAATATTCCTAAACATGGTGTTTGCTTTAAACTTGCAAAAAGGGATTTTTGAGTCTAACCTAGCCATATCTCACATATGTCATCATATAATTCTTTTAAACAAGATAGACTTAATCATAGATTTCAATTATGCCAAATATCATTCATAGCCTAGCCATATTCATAAGCATGACTTAATACATGGATTATGGTGTCAACATTCCAACATAGTTTCATATGAACTATAACAATCAAACTTGTCTCAATTGCTTGCAAAACGATTTATGCACAAAATATACATCATGACGACATAATAACAAAGCCCCAAACTTGCATAAATTTCACTCAACTACATACATGTAGCTTCAACATAGATTACATAATTTGCGCAATATTCCAAACGTATATTTGCATAGAACTACCGCATGTAGTTCTTTATAATGAATAACATAATTTTGCACAAACACGAATTACTTCCATTGCCACAATTCAAGCATACACATCAACACAGTTGTTTATTTATACCAAAGTAATACTCTACTTACAATGGTTGCGGCAAATTCTCTAATTAAGAGACACGATTCCTTTGTTGAATTGATTAGCTTTAGGTTGCTTGAATTGCTTTAGGCTTTAGAACTTTCTTCCTAACTCTCTCTCTAGTCGGCGGCTACTCTTTGTCGTTCCTCAGCAACATGGCGGCTATAATCTTATTTTGAATGAATAGATTAGGGTTTAGTCTAGGGTTGTTTATATAGAGGTTAGGAATTGATTAGGACCATTGATGTTGCTAGGTTAGATCGTAGCCATTCATTAGGAAGAGAGACCAATAAAAACCCGCCACCTAGCCCTAATGACAAAGCAGACCACAGAAATTCGACCACACACCGACCTGGCCAGCCAGGGCTAGACCAGACCTGGCCAGCAGGTCATTTTTGACCTGGGCGCACTTGGCAGGTGCGCCAGGTCAAAAATGTACTGGCGCACTTCACAGGTGCGCCAGTTCATTTTTGTTCTGGCGCACTTCCCAAGTGCGCCAGTGCATTCTGGCCCTTTTTTCGGTTTTTCGCCCAACTTCGTTCGTCCATAACTTCTTCATACGATATCCGTTTTTCGAAAACTCGGACTCTATTTCGCGTATTTTTCCGAGACGAACGCAATGGCGTATCCCGTTTCCCTTAGTTCTTTGATTTGAAATTAATTATACTTTAATTTGTGAGTTTCACAGTTATAGAATTCACGGGGTGTTACATAAGGGGTTGTCGATGTCTATAACTTTGGATCACTATGTGTAGGGGTACGTGAATGGATTCAGGACTGCAGTGGTCTAGGTACGACTAATGGGCTATAGACCAATGAAGCGGGGTCATTTGTAAAGATTTAGTCATGGCTCCGTAGGGTAAGCTTGGTGGTAGCAGTAGTCGTACAAGTCGAACTCTGTCACTACTTCGATGGGTTTAGTGGTTGAGAGTGGTGGACATCGTATGCTTTACGCACTGAGTGAGAGACGTAAGGATGGTTGTCATGCTTGATTTGTTTGCCATCACCATGACATGCACACCCCCACCCCATTATTGTTTACACCACGTGTTAGTGGCACCTTAGAGTATCGTACAACATGTAGTGCTAACTCTTTGGTTGCAGGTCCAGGTTCAGGTATGGTTTAGTATACCTGTTATTGTTCTGTTTTGCTGCTTATCGCTCACACCAGACTTTTTGTCTGACCCAAAATTTTATGTCTCTTCTTATTACTCTGGGTGCTATCACGAGCAGACTAGAGACAGGTTAGTTGGTGATGCATGAGTAATTGTACCGAAGACGAGCATGAGGCTTCCACGTATGATATATATAGATATTCTCCCTGTGTCGCTGTGGGTCACTACTTTGGGCATTAGTAGTGTACCTTTTCCTTTCCTTTGCTTTAGAGACAATTTGAAAAGTTGTAATAATGGTGATGCGGAACATAAGCTGTATTTGGATTTTCGCTGCTATGATGTGTAGTTTTAGTTTTCAGCTTATGCACTGTCTCGCCTGTTTTATATCAAGTATGTTGTTATTATATTTTATCCCATGCGCTGTGAGACATTCTACAGGTTCTTGATTAGTTCATTCTCTTCTTTCCTTTCTTTGGCGACCGTTACGTGCTAGTCGGGCATGTGTACAGCGCACTTTCAGAGGAAATGCCGACTGGAGTGGGGCGGGCCGTCACAAGTATAGTAGTAAATAGATAATGTCTAGGGTGTAGAATATAAATAAATTCACATAAAAGGAATGGTTACATTGGTTACATTCGACAACTATTAAGTATACAAACAAAACCGATAAGGCACATTCGCATATTGGATTTTCCATCGGAGATCTCTCAATACAGATCCAAACTCCATGCACAAGGGTCAGAAAGTACCTCCGAGCGTCGTATATCTCTAGATAAAATATACCATAAGGTAAACACAACTGGCCCATGCAAGAAAACACCGAAGTGCTCCACGTGGAACCAAATATACCCAACTCCCGCTGTGCAACTTCGAAGAGCTCCCGCAACAATTCGATAATAAGCATACACTAGATATGGAGTCAATATATCCTTCCGTGGGTTAGCAAAACCCCAGATTGTGCTCCTACTCTGTTTTTAGCCATTTCCGATGTCAAGGTTTCATTCGGCATCTTTACACGAGTCTTCATCACTTGAACAAAACACGAATTCCCAAATGGAATCGCATAGCTCAACAGATCTTGGAATCACACATGGACTCCTTCACTGATCTCAGAATCATACATGGATTCCAATACATCACTAGATCTTGGAATCACACATAGATTCCTTTACAGATCTTAGAATCACTATATGTTTTCGGGCATCTCAACAGATCTAGAATTGCCAAATAGCCTTTATTCATAACCGCTTCCAAAGCATAGAACCCGTATACTAGTTTTGAAGTGGTTTACGATAAGTAAAACACTTACCAATCCCGGTCTCCTCAAAACCAGTCGCTAGATTGAAGGTCAAGTTCCATAATCGAAACCGACTATAATTCATACAATAGACGATTGTATATGGAAAACAACCCTGCTTAATATCCGTAACAAACGAATAAACATTCAAGGCACTATCAAGATCACAAAGCATGATAAACAGTTGAAGAACGGTTAACTCATATAAACGGCTTCTAATCCCATTCCCATTTAATTAATCTTTCATTAATTAAAACTCTTTTATTAGTAAAATTCCTTTTTATCTAATAAAGTCATTTTCAATAAGACTTCGTTTACTAATCAATAACCAATACTCGATTAATATTCCTTTTTATACTAGCATATATATTCAACTTATACATCTAAAAGACATATATATATATATATATATCTTCTATGAATTCCTTATTCCTTTATGGACTTAATACCTAAAAAGTATTAATATACTTATCCCTCCGATATAAGTGTAATCACTATTCATTTTCATGATTTCCTTTCTAACTTCAATACATCAAAACTTATACGTATATTTATCCCTCCGGTATAAGTATAACCATAATTCATTTCTAAGATTTCTTAAAATATATTCAAAGAGGTTAAACCATTGTTTAATAAACAACCTCTTATCTTTTAGAAGTTAAACATATTATCCGATATCTTTATCCTGAAAGATCCCTATACTTGTCTCTATCTTTAAAATCCCTTAATAAAGATCTAAGTATATTCAAACTCGTTAAACAGCATATTTCCAGTTTAACTATATTCCAAGGGTTTAAAAACAAGTGTTGCTGAAACAACTATTTACAACAAACCCAAAACGGTTCCTTTAATATAATGATATTTAAATGTTGGTTTAAAGATTCAATTATATAAATTTCCATCGATATAATCCGAGTGGGTTAAAGACGAATACAAATAACACATTCTTACAACAAACCCAAATCCATTTCAATATTTATCCACGTCTTTAAAATATTCCTTTAAAGATGTAAATATCGATAAACATTCAATACAGTGAAATACTTTGATTTATAAATCATTGATTATTACTGGTTTGTTATAATCAAAATCATCAGTTCTAAATCCTATAAAGCAGGCGTATTACATTTCCAAATATATATAAATTAAAATACTTGAAAATTGATTTTAAATAAAAGGATAAAATAATTAAGTTAAAAACAGGTTTAAAAATAAAAAAGTTAAAAAGGTATATATGATAAAATAACTAAAATTGGTTTTAAAATAAAAGAATTTATAAGACTGTTTTATTCCAAAACCATTTCTATCAATTTCTTATTCATGTTCCAATTCGTATTATTTCCCAGTTCAGTCCAGTTATGTCAAACACACCAATTTGTGTAAAGTAGACAAACTCAATATATTATATAAAATAATATATTCCCCTCATGACAATTTCACATATAACAACGTTATATAATCAATGGGTTCCACATTCAGGTTTAACACACAATCAATTCATAATACAACATATGAATATAACTACGAAAACAATAATATTGAGGAATCCTGTTGGATTCCTCCAACCTATCCCCCTGCATCACAGTTCATATATCAACACATACATATGTAATACAGTTCAATATTTTTATATGGTACAACAGTATTGCGATAGACGTGAGTTAAACTCACCATCCATTCCAATAGTTGATTTCACGCTATTTTATATAATTTCAAACAACTGTTTGAAATTAGACAAAATTCCAACTTCTCAGAACTGATTCCAATCCACTGCAGACGTGTAGTGTTTTCCGTTACGAATCCAACGCACTTGACCGTTCGTAAAACAGACATCATATGAACTAGAAATGGAGTATTCAAGTTAAAACAAGATTTAAAAAGAAATTAACTTAATTAATTTACTTAAATTAAGTCCTCACCCCTCTCACGTGTAGTACAACACCCTCTCCACTCCTTCTTCCCCTCCAAAAATGTGTGCATCCCCTTGTACAAATACCCAAAATAGCGTGCACTACTTAGAACAATACCACAAATTAGTATTTCTTCAATCCGACCTCATCGTTGTGTTTCTCTTCTAAGACGAGACTTGCTGACCCCCTTCACATCCCACTCGACCCTCTACAGCATTTTCCGTCCTCCCTCCTCCCCTGTACAAATCCGCCACTGACCGTACCTTTGACCTTCTCCCTGCTCCACCTTGGTGATCGAATGCCTCCACTACCATGGTCAAATGAACCTACGCCACACCTTTTACCTGCAGACCACCACAACCCTCGACTCCATCCACCCCTATGAATCCCGACATCCAGCTCTCAACGCTGCCCCCTACAGGTTAGTAAACCCATCTGCCATCGCACCCCCAAACCACCTTCCTCCAACTTGTTTCATCAACACAAACTTGAGTGCACCCCTCGTTCAGCCTTCAACATCCCAAGACAAAATCTGTTCTCACCCTGGCACCACACGGTGACAATCGAGAGGCCCCAAATCAGATCGCGCTAAAAACTAAGGCCACCAAAATGAAGCCCTATGCCATATGAGTTCGTCGTGATATCATGGAAGATTTGATTTTATATAATTAAATGAAGTATTTGGGAATGACAGCCTCTTTTATTTCTATAGGAACAAGAATTAGGTTTCTAAGGAGTTAGAAGTTGCTATTTATAGGAAGAGGGGATCCAGATATTTTGCTATATATTTGTTAGATATTTTATATATTATATTCCATTATATTCTTATTTGACGTTTTAAGCCTGTACGACTTCATAACAAATTCGTTTTCCACGAAACTTGTTATTCTGCTACATTTTAATATTTTGGACTCAATAAAACTGATTTCGTTGATTTCTGAGACTGTTTGTGAAATTATTATTTTCACATGTAAATAAAAATCGAATTAATCAATTTTCAAACACTTCGATTCTTCAATAATAATTCAAATATGAATTTTCATAAGCTTTGAAATCAATTTAATTCCATATTAAATTCCAAATTTGATTCAGTTATATTAAACAACCCATTTATTCTGAATTCGGTTATTCAACTTCTAATTTAATATTTAAATAAATTAAATGTTCTGACTCTAAAAATCAGGGTCATTACAGAAGCTTAAAGCTGTGTCTAGAGCATGATATTCTTCCTCTATGTAAGTTATTGGTTCCGCTGCACTATATTAAATTTATTGTAAATTATCTTCCGTTGTGTTATATTCAATGTACTCTGATATTCTGTACTCTGATGTAACATTATTATAATGTTTATAAAAGTCTTCTGTTATTTGTTATGATGTGTTGTATGCCCAGAGTTAGCGTGGCAGGATTCGAGCAGTCTTGGTCGATTTAGCGATCGATTAGGTCCGGGCAAAATCCATGTCGTTACAGCTGGTATCAAAGCTTTGATTAACTCAAATCTTTAGGGTATAACTCGTTAGAACTAAACAAAAGACTTATTAGAGGTAGGACGAGTAATGTCCTATGAAAGAATACTCATTAGAGACAGGATCAGTTGTATCCTAGAATGAGAAAACTTGTTAGAGATGGGGTTAAAAATGCCCTAGAATGAGTTAAGAGTGAAAAGTTTATAATTAACGCATTTTTGATTATATATCTATATAAAACTATCTTAGAAAGTATGATTTTTAAATATATAAAAATTATATATATTTGAAAAGTTAATCAACTAATAAAATTATTGAAAACAATAAAAGAACGAAAGTTGAGTTAATTAATTAAACAACTTTTAGCTCCGTTCCTTTTCGAGGACGAAAAGATTTTAAGTGGGGGAGATCGTAACAACCCGGATTTTTAGAACAAATTTAAAATTTTTATTTTAGATATTTTAATGGGTTTTTAATATTTAAAATAATTAATTTTAAATAATAACGATTAAAAATTTATTTAAATTGAATTTATAATGAATATATTTATTTTAATTATAAAAGGAGTTAGAAATAGCGCGGTAATTTGAAAATTTGAATTTGAACTTTGGCAGAATGTACAAGATTCAAAGTAAATCTAATTTCAGTAAAACAAGAAATATTTGAATCTGCTTAACAATATCTTTCTAATGAATGTGAAAAATCCAAATTTCATAGCGGGAATAAAAAGTTATGCCCAGTTTAAAATTCAGAAAAGTCGCTATAGAATTTATATATATTTTAATATAATATATAGCCCTTAAAAATAACCATTTTGGAAATGACCTCCATTTTCGACGAGACCACTTTTTTGAATCCAAAATGTCAAATTATTGCAATATTCCAATTTTCATAATTTTTGGAATTAATATGTGAGTGTGGCTAAAGAAAGCGTGTTTTGTCAATTTTAGTCAATTTGGATTGACTAGAAAATGGCCATTTTTCAAACGGTCTCCAAATTCGATGAAATTAATTTAGTTAGGACCGTATCGTCAAAACATAGTTAGATTTATTTTTTGGGAATTTTTGGAGTTCGTACTTGGCCCCGGTAAATTAAAATGTACGATCAAATTAAATAATTCAATGTTTTATATTTTAATTTAAAGAAAAATGGGCTGAAACGATCAAATGGGCCGATGAAACCTAGTCCATTGTGTCCGGAATAGGGGTATTTGGTTGAGGGCAACATTCGTTGGGCTGGGTTTGGAGTTATTACGAATTAACGTTTTTTTTTGTAAATTAGAGAATTTAAATAATATTATATTATAAATATAGGATAACAAAACCCTAATTCCCATTCTATTAGTCGCCGACTTCCTTTCTTGTATGGCCAGAAATGCTCAATTGATTCTCTTCAATTTTTACGAAATCTACACACTAACTCAACCAACTCATATAGTAAAAATCGAAGAGAAGGTTATGATCTCGAAAATGAACGGTTACTATCGTCTATTTTGTAATAGATGAAGAGAATTCAAGCCTCAAAGTCGTCGGTTTCAAGTTCGAATTCCGAGAAGAGGGAGCACTCGAGTGGGACCCGGTCGTCGGCGCTAGTAACTGACGTGGAGGCGCTTCGGGTGGAGATATCTGATCATCGACCGGTGCCTTGGTGATCGAGCGGTTTAGAACCCTAGTTCTTGGATCGGGTCCGATGTTTTGCACAGGGAATGGAAGAAGACGACGACCACTGTTTTGTGAAGTGGTAATTTCGGAAATTATTTGAAAATTAAATAGCTAATTATTGTGTTAATGTAATCAAAAGTTTAAAACAGTGTAACTTCGCCAAACAGAATCAGAATTCAGCGAAACTGGATCCGTTGGAATCGCAGAAAGGGGAGCTACAACATGGAACTGACCAGAATCGAAATGAAGCTATCTACAAATTCAGAAGGAATAAAACCTTCGGTGAGATTTCTCTATTTAAAATAATATATATATATATATATATATATATATATTTAAACTGATCGTGATTGTGATATTAAGTATATAAAACACATATATGCGGTGTATAGAATTAAGATTGATTGATTGTGGTTGTGATGATTTGTTAAATTATGTTCATGTTAAATAAATATGTCATTTTGTTAGAAAATATTATGTTAAAATAAATATGTCATTTTGTTAGAAAATGTTACGTTAAAATAAATATGTCATTTTGTTAGAAAATGTTATGCTAAAATAAATATGTCATTTTGTTTGAAAATGTCATGTGAAATAAAAATGTCCTCTTATTAGGAAAATGTCACCTTTATCATGTTAGATAAGAATAAGAATAATTGTTTGTTATGATTTATGTTTTGTTGAAATAAAATATTTCAATAATAAAAATTAAATTTTTATTACATGTAGGGATCATTAAAAATATTCATGTTTTGAAATAAAATTGTTTGACCAATAAAAATCACATTTTTATTGTATGTATAAAATATTCATTGTTTGAAATAAAAATATGATAACAATAAAAAAATTACATTTTTATTGTATATATAAAATGATCATTGTTTGAAATAAAAATATGTTAACAATAAAAAAAATTACATTTTTATTGTATATATAAAATGATCATTGTTTGAAATAAAAATATGTTAACAACAAAAAAAAATACATTTTTATTGTATATATAAAATGATCATTGTTTGAAATAAAAATATGTTAACAATACAAAAAAAACATTTTTATTGTGTTAGTAGGAATGATTAAAAATATTCATTGTTTGAAATAAAAATATGGTAACAATAAAAATTTACATTTTTATTGTATGTAGATTAGATTAAATCATTATTATGTTAGCGATATTAGAAAATTGATCATATGTTAAAAATATGATTTTTGATAGATTACAACATCATTAGTAATATGTTAGTGATATTAGAAAATTGATCATATGTTAAAAATAATATTTGGTTAGATTAAGACATTATCATTATTATGTTAGCGAAGTTAGAACAACAATCATATGTTGAAAACATATTTTGTCTAATAAAAGTGTCATTTATTTAGAACAATGTTTTGATTAATAAAAATGTCATGTATTTAGAATAATGTTTTGTGAAATAAAAATGTCACTTTTATCATCTTAGACAAGAATAAAAGGATTACATGTTAAAATTTATGTTTCGTTAGACAAAATGTTACCTTTATCATGTTAAACAAGAATAAAAATAATTACTTGTTAAAATATATGTTTTGTTGAAATTAAATTATATTTATTTATTTATAATTTAAACAGTGAAAATTTGTTAAATAGAAAATAATCCAAACCAAAATATAATTGTTAAATTTATTAACCAATGATGTATTTAAATAAACTGTTGTTGTCTGGAAACCCCACACGGGTATTGGGATGATATTTGACATACACTAGTCCCAATATGTAGTTACATGTCAATCGATGGAATTACAGTCTGTGATGAGCGTTATTTATTTGTTTTAATGCTCACACAGTTGTAAATTTCACTCTGGATGTGAATGGAGTGTTTATTAATTATTTATCATTATTGTTATATACATGTGATTTACGAAATCCATATAACTGAAATTATATGGTAATTGATTGAGTCGTATTTCAATTCAGAATATTTTGAAATAAAGAATATTCAAAAACAAAGAATCTTTTAAAATAAAGGATATTTTAAAATAAAGAGTATTTTAAAATAAATTTAGTGAAGAATAAAATTATGATTTTATGTCCATCTTTGGATGGACACAAGAATATAAAAATACAAAGCTGGGTTAAGTATAGAAATGCCATTTTTAACCCGATCGGGTTTATCGATCGACTTTATTCATTTTGTAATGAATATCGAAAGGTAGTGATTTCAGAATATAATATTTTAGAAATATTATCATTTTAAAATGATAGAGATATAAAATATTCAATTTTGATTTAAAATTGAAAATGAAGTTGAAATCGTTTTCAAATAAATTTATAAACGATTTATGAAATACGATTTAAATAGAAATCGACGGTATATATAATATATATTATATATTTAATGGTCTGAACAGAATGCACCGTGCAGCGACCGCTCGTGAATTTCGACCATTAACTTCAAATTGATGTAACGGGAGATCCGACCGTCAGATTCTCCTAAAACTGGAACCGTTGGGTTCGTATCGAAAATTGCTTTCTAGTGATTATAAGAGTTTTGAAATCTAATGGTTGGATTTGTAATTTGTACAAGTAAGATTTGTAAAAGGTCGCTATGGATGCAGTTCAGTGGCCGTTATTGGAAACTGACTGTACGGGCCTTAATAAAAAATTTAAAAACATGGAAAAATTATGTAAAATCATAATTAATAATTTGGAAAGATTTTGGATGAAAAATTACATATTTGAAAAGATAAACATATATTTTTATCGAAATGAACTAGTTATTAACTAGAATAAATCTTTAAATTGAGATTTAGTGAAGTTTCCAATTACTTAATATTAAATTGGAATTAAATTAAGTAAATTGGATTTTTGGGTTTGTCGTGAATGGTGTCTTCATTAACACTGTTCATAAACCCAGTCGAGAAAAGAAAAAATCTTTTAATTAAGATTATTAGAGTTTCCAATTATATTTAGTAATTGGAATAAAATGAAATGTGAATTGGGTTTATTGTGAACTGTGTTTTTAAAGACATTCATTCTTTAACTCAATTAACAGTGAAAATAAAATTTGGAATTTATAAATCTTTTTATTTAGATTTAATGAAAATTTTCCAAATTAATGTATTCCAATTTAATATATTAATTTGGAATTAAATGGAATTCGATTTGGTAATAACGGAGATGAGCTTTTGTGGATGAAGATCGTTACGATATATGGAATTTAAAAGGCTTTGTCATTGTTCCATTTATATTATTAGTCTGATATGGAAATTTATATCGATTATATATTGACTTGGTTTCTATGAAAATTCCATATTTAATGGAAGATGATTTTGGGTTTATCGTAAAATGTGTTTTAAATGACATTGGTTCTTTAACCCAGTTAAAGACAAGATTAATTTCTTAAAGTTGAATAATCGTAAAGTAATGATTTTTGATATTAAAACCAAATTGTAGTTTTAATGAATCTTAAAAAAAAGATTAAAGAATAAATTTAAAAGAATTTATCTTTGATAAAATTAATGGGAACCTTTCCTAATAATGTGAATATTTATTTAAAAAATTATTCTGAATTGGAATGAGGCGTATGATGTGTTTCTATAGAACTTAATTATTGATTACAAAATACGCGAGTTATTCAGAAAGACCGGATTCAACCCATTCTGAATTATTACTACGACGATTAAAAGTTTAAGATGAAGACGGTGGTTGAAGACTGGAGATCTTCACATCGTTTGGATGATTACTGATGTCTTGATTGGGAGGCATTCCAAGACAAGGTAATAAATGGTGATCGTCCAGACGTACTTGGAGATCGACGGATATGCGAGGACCCCTCTCCTGTATTGGACATATGGGACATGGAATAAGGTGCCTCCGGTTTCATTCAGACCCAGAATGGATGTGTTTCTGACATTGGATTTTATTCTATGCTGATTGATTTCTATTAAATATATATCTGTTTGGTGGCAAAGAAATTATTCTCTTGCTTAACACCCTTCTCTGAGACGTACGAGCTCAGAGGTTATATATCTACAGACATCAGTCGCATGGCGTGAATTGTCAGTGTGGCATGCCAAGATGCAAATGATCAAGGCTTATTATTGAAAAGCATAGCCTTATGGTTGATGATCAAAGCACAACTCTATTTAGCATAGCTTTGTGTATAGCGTTACTTCGCGAGCCTCACACCCCGGTATGAACCAGAAACGGGAGAGGACTGCACGGAGGACATACGTTTCTTTCTAGCTAGAAGTGGTGACATGGTATGGAGCCTAGACATTTTTACAAATATGGATGATGGAATGAGGAGCCTCGGATTTGATTCCCTAGTGACTCTTTATTTAGGCCCCATAGGGCGGGAAAACATATTGTTCAGGAATTACCAATCCACTAAAATATTTGTGGACCGGCCCTAAAGACCCAAGGTGCAGTTGCGGATGATCCTAAGACATGGTCTAGATTGTCTCGAATTCGGTAAAAAAAGGACAGTCCCTTGCCTTGGTTCATGATGGAAATCCAACTTCCAATACGACACCGTGCGGTTTTGATTGTAAACTTATATTTGGCAACATAGTATATGGTAGCTATGCCATCTATGATTGATACATTATGATTGAAATGTTTTTTGAAAACATATATACACTAATAATAATATCAAATTTGCTTTATACGTACCAAGCATATTTGACCATTATAAGGTAAAACTCTATCCTCCGGTTTGCGTTGCATTGTGTGATGGGACTTGAGTCTTATAATGGCTTCATTTTTCTAAAAAGCATTGCGTTGTTTTTAATGACTTACTTTATTTTATGCACTGGAAATCCAATGGAGTAAACTCATTTCGTATTAGCGACATGGTCCTGTGATTAGCCTTACTATTAAATAGGTTAAGTAAGATTTCTCATACTAGTCTCATGACTGACTCGTAGTTTGTTTCACTTTGCAAAATCGGGTGACCTCTTTTCCACATGGGCAGTCGAGTAGCTTATTTTACAGATATATTAAGCAGGATTCTGGATCGAAGCTTAAAGCTGTGTCCAGAGCATGATAGTCTTCCACTATTTTAGTTATTTGTTCTGCTGCACTATATTAAATTTATTGTAAATTATCTTCCGTTGTATTATTTTTGATGTACTCTGATATTATGTACTCTGACGTAACATTATTATAATGTTTATTAAAGTCTTCTGTTATTTGTTCTGATGTGTTGTATGCCCAGAGTTAGTGTATGCGGGATTCGAACGGTCTTGGTCCGTTTAGCGATTAATTAGGTCTGGGCGAAATCCATGTCGTCACACTTTTTCTTTGTCTGATGTGTTGTATGCCCAAGTTAATGTTTCAAAGATTTTTACCATTTGGATCAGAATTTTGTTGGTTATAGTCAATTCAAAAGGTAGCAATTTTCAAGTGATTACATTTTTGCTGGAACAGAATGGTTTTCGAATATAAATTCGATCTCAGTCTTTCCGTACCAACAATCGTATTAGGCCATATTTGATGGTCGGTTTTTAACTATCAAATAAACAATCATTCTTACATGAAAATAAAATGGATCCACTAGTTTAGTACACATCGTCACTTGGTCTTTTTAATTTACCAATAGTTAATCAATACTTCTAAATTTCCAATATTTAGAACACACCATTTTACTTCTTATTTCAAATTAAGAATATTCACAAAACTATTTAATTCAACTTATAAACTTGAAATTTAATGATTATAATGATTATTAATGGAAACAATAGATTTATTACCCTCATCTACTCTCATTATCCAAACTATCGTTATCCTTTGGATAATCATGAAGTCATTCGAGTTTGGGTATTCTATTTACCTCTCAGACCTTAATTGACAACATTCTTACCTTTAGAAAAAATAAAATTTTGTTAATGAAAATCCAACCATTAGTAAATGTCAGTGGAATCTCCATATACTATTCAATTTAGAAATATGGTTTAAAAACTATACTCTTCCTTTTGAAACTTTATTTTAATCTCAAAAATGTTTACTCAATTTAAAAAACATATTTATTATCTTTAAACATCCTTTCAACATCGTATACGAGCTTTGATTTTATTATAGATAAAATCCATCATAAAAATTTCTTATAAGTTCATTTCAAACTTATTCTGAGTTCATCTCAATAAAGCTTCTTTTCATATTTAAATTATTCGAGCTTAAATCGAATTATTAAACTAACTTGCATTTCCAAATCCAATCCATTTTAGGTTCTTATTTCAACTTCACTTCGTACATTTTTTCCTTTTGGCTTTTTAATTCCATTTAGTCTTCTTAAGTTTGTAAATCAATTTATAAACTCGTAACATTAACCCATTTATAAATACGGCTACATATTTTTCTCAATTTGGATTTTATAAAAATCCAATCAAAAGAATTCTTAATAATCATCTTAAACCTGACTTATTTGGATAAACATATATTAAAACCTCTTTTAATCATAAACATGGACTTAAGATTTAATAAAACTCCAATAATTTAATCCTAATAACAAAATCATTACTTAGATGATTATTAATTAAATAATAATCCATTTCAACGTCATAAAGTAGTTTACTTCAACATTAACTTGATACTTAATAATAACAATTAAATTCATTAAATAATTGTCTTTAGAATCGATTATTTATAAAGTTCATTCAATCTTTTGAGAAATCATATTAAGTTATGACAATTATTTATCACAACTATATTTTATTAATTTAGTAATATATTCTAGTTAAAGCAGTTGACTTAGTAAACTAGAAACAATGCTTAACTAATTCCAATTAGTATTTCTATTTAAATTAATTCATAATTAATTTAAATAATCCACTTAATTGTTTCTTAAAAACAGTCAATCCCAGCTATTAACCCTTAGGTTAATTCCGAGCTTATTTGCGTATAAACCTTGTTTAAACAAAAGAATTTGCCTTATAAAATTTACTTATAATTACTTTTAAATAATAAAATAATAAATATTGATTTTTCTCTTGATAAAACTTTTATTCAATAAGTTATATAAAATTTACTTCAAAATCTATTTTCGCTTAAAAAATGAATTAATAACTCCATTTCAATCAATTTACCTAAAGGTAAATCAATATTTATAAAATGATGGATTTTTAGGCCATCTGCTGCTAATTACATAACCAATACTGCCCATTGGTTAATAACAAAAAATCGTTGAATTTCAATTCAATAATCAGCAAACAAATCAATCATCCAGTTAGATTAGTTAAACAGTTTGCATAATATGACAGTAAATAATATTCAATATATTTGAGGAATCCAGTTGGATCCCTCCAACAGGTTTTTTCCCTGCATCCAAATAGGTTACCTAAAATAAAATCATCTATTTAATATGGCGATATATTTTTATCACGGTAGACTGAAATAATCAATTCAACTAATAAATTTCAACAATCAACCAATAATAGAAATCTAAGCAACCATCTTTAAATTTAATACATTTATATTATTATAAACGTGTCCAAAAAGGTAAGTTACCTCAATTGATTACAACCATTGAAAATAAGGATTGATTGCAATTAAATTAAACGAACGCTTAATTTAATTAGTCCAGTAAATACATATAAACATATATTCAGTAATCATCCAACAATAAGCAACCATAACACACATATTAAACCCGACTTATATAAAATATAAGTGGGATAAACTGAATGAGTAAACTCACCTTGATTTCATTTGTCGTTAAAACAGTTGGTTTTAATTAAATTAAACATGAATTTATTTTAATTAAAAATCTATGTTGCCTTTATATCTCTTCATTCCAATTCCAGAATGTTACGCTTGTTGATACAGTCACAACGCCATTTGTTTTGTTCAATTATGTTAATATATGGTTACATTACATAAATTTTAAGTTACGGTTTAAATAAAAATAATTAACACTTTAAGTAATTATTAATTTATACTAATGATGCATTAGCCTTAATTAGGCCACATAAAGAATTCTTCTCACCTGCTTCTGTTTGAAGTACTTCAACAAGCACGAATCCAACCATTCACCGCCTCATTTTTTTCTAAAGCCCAATCACGTAACACCATACAACATACGTCTCTTCCCCAATCCTTCTCCTTCCCCATAATGTTCTTCGAAAATTTCCTGCTGCTGATAACTGATTCCATCATCGCCCACACACCATCGCACCATTTCCTTCCTGACCATCGGAAACCCCCTTCATCACCATTAGCATGCGCTTACCTCCTCCGACCTCTGGCATAAACTCAGACCAACCATGTAACCCAACTCACATAACATATGAAAATAAATGCTATCTTCTCCTACGTGAAACCATCACGATTGAACCACCTGCACTGCTCCAGATGTCACCATCACCTACATATGCGCCTTCGACCCCCCGCCATCACCCAAAATCAGATCCAACTCGAAGCCTTCCTTCACCCGCAACTGACCCACAAACTCCTCATGTTTAGCTGCCTGTATCGGCCACCACAGTTCGCCAATGTCGACCACACTTCACTTAGTAGATAGCCTAACCTCCCTTCTCCAATTTCTATTTTGAAGGCTATAACCAATATTCAATTGGTTGGCTGATATGATTTATTTTTGGATGTAGAATAAGTTTTATTCATCGATAAAGGAAGGCTTTGTTTACTTCTTGCTGGAAAGAAATGAAATAGCAGGTCTGTACATATATATAGGAGAAAGCATTTTAGGATGGAACAACATTGATTTCATCAGTACAAGGTAGGCACATGGTTAGGTGGGTTAGGCATGTGCGTTGTTCCACGTTCGTGCAATGTTTCTACATTAGGCCTGAGCAATATTGTTTAGGCATGTCTTAAGACTGCATTAGATCTTAAGTAAGGCACGTGCACGAATTAGTGTAGGGATGCAGGTAGTCATGCGTTTAGGCATGTGCAAAGGTCTGGGAAAATAGAATAGGGTACGCATGTGCTCATGTGCATAGGTAGCTGAAAATATAGGGTAGGTTGTTTGAAATAGAAATGGGTTAGCATGTATATACATTTAGTTTGATTAGATTTTGCATGTGCGGGCAAAAGCATTTGGGTAAGTAAGTCAGTGTATGCATGTGCGTTTTGTGCTTGGTGGTAGGCTACGTTCATTAGAAAATATAGGTTGTATGTTGGGTTTTAACATAGGCATGTACTTCATTTCATCTGCTTAGGTTAGAAGCTTTTAGTTATTTTGTTTTTATATGGTTAATTTATTCTACCGGTAATTAATGTTGAACATTATATTTGTGCCGACCTTCATGAAGTCCAAACGCAATGAAATTGGATGTATTGTTATACATTGATGTTCCAGCCCCAATGAAATTTGTTTGGTTGAAACCTGACTTCGTTTTGGAAAAAAAGTTATTTTAATTTCAATTTATTAACTTATTCACATTTAAATTTCACACGCTTACAAAACAACTCTGATTGGATCTAAATTTGAAATCTAGTAATAAGTAGCTATACATATTCTAATAAAATTCGTTTCATAGAAAATGGCGGTCGCTTGAGAAATAGATATTTCTAACGCTTAAATAATATCGATAAAATATAAACTAATTCCAAAACAATCCAATTTAATAATAATAAATTATTATTTTCTCATACCTCCAAATGGAATTGTATGCAACTTCAAATATAAACCACTATGGATTTTAAAGCTTAATGTTAATAATTTAGAGTTAACCGATATCCAAATTATATAGAAATCCTTTATAAATTTATTAAATAAAACATTATAGTTTACAAACGATCTATAGTGACTTTCTAAAAATTAATTTGGACATATCCCACAATCTATAGCATGAAATCTTGAATCTTCACATTCATTAGAAAATTATAACCAAATAGATTCGGACAACTCTTGTTTTAAAAAATTCCGACTTATATCGGATTTTGTATTTTCAATTGAAATTCAAAACTAATTATTATGAAATACTGCGCCGTTACGAGCTCGTTTTAAATTAAATATAAATTTATATATTCAAACATCATTTTATTAATGAGTTATATATAAAAACCCATTTATATTTCAAATATGACATTTAAAATAGATTTAATAGTCAAATTTAAATGACTCAAAAATCTGGGTTGTTACATTCTTCCCCCCTTAAAATAATTTCATCCCCGAAATTACTAGGTAAGAAGTGGAGGAGATTGTTACAGTTGGTATCAGAGCTTTGGTTAGCTCAAATCTTTGGGGTACAACTCGTTAGAACTGAACAAAAGACTCATCAGAGGTGGGATTAGTAATATCCTATAAAAGAATACTCATTAGAGATAAGATCAACAGTATCTTAGAATGAGAAAACTCGTTAGAGATGGGGTTAGTAATGCCCTAGAATGAATTTAGAGTGATAAGTTTATAAGTAACCTATTTGTGATTATATATATAATTCGAACTTAGAAAGTATGATTTATGAATATATAAAATTTATGTATATTTTTAAAAGTTAATCAACAAATTGATTGATGTTTGTGTTGTGTGATTATTAGATCAACTAATAAAATTATT
Source organism: Allium sativum (assembly GCA_030737875.1). Lineage (NCBI taxonomy): Eukaryota > Viridiplantae > Streptophyta > Magnoliopsida > Asparagales > Amaryllidaceae > Allium > Allium sativum. The sequence goes on from CM060913.1 coordinate 46,588,008, forward strand.
GAAACCAATAAAAAATTAAAACTGAGTTGGTTAGTTAAACAATTTTTAGCTTCGTTCCTTTTCGAGGACGAAAAGATTTTAAGTTGGGGAGATTGTAACAACCCGGAATTTTGGGGTCAATTTAAAATTTTTATTTTAGAAATTTTAATGAATTTAGAATATTTAAAATAATTTACTTTAAATAATAACGACCAAAAATTTATTTTAATTTAAGTTAAAACAAATAAAATTTATTTAATTATAAAAGGAGTTTAAAATAGCGCTACAGTTCGAAATTTTGATTTTAAACTTTAACTGAATGTACATGATTCAAAATAAATCGGATTTCAGTAAAACCAGAAATATTTAAATCTGTTTGATCATATCTTTCTAACAAATCTTAAAAACTAAAATATCACTTTAGAAATAGAAAGTTATGTCCAGTTCAAAATTGAGAAAAGTCGCTGTAGAATTTATATATATTTTAATATATTATATAGCCCTTAAAATAGCCATTTTGCAAACGACCTTGGTTTTCGACGAAACCTTTTGTGGGAACCGGAATGTCAAATTATTGCTAAGTTTGATTTTCCATAATTCTTCGAATTTATATGTGAGCGTGGCAAAGGAAAACGTGCTTTGTCAATTTCAGTCAAATCTGATCGACCAGAAAATAGCCATTTTTCAAACAGTCTCAGAATTCGACCAAGTTAGTTTTGTTAGGACCGTATCATCGTAACAAAGCCAAAAACAATTTTTTTGTAATTTTTAGAGTCTGTATGTGGCCTCGGTGAATTTAAATGTAAGATTGAATTAATTAAATAAATGGTTTAAATTTAAATTTTAAGAAAACCCTATCGTAACAGCAAAATTGGGTTACGAAACATATCCCATCGTGTTCGGCATGGGGGTTATTAGCTATGGGCGACACTCATTGGGTTTCATTTGGAGTTCGGATGGTTCAACAAGCTATTTTTGAATTAAATGATTAACTAATTAAATAATATAATATACTCTATATATACTGTAGCAATACGTACTATACCTAACCCTAGAAACCTACAGCCGCCACCAGAACGTTATCAATGGCTAGAACGTTCCCAATTTCCTTCTTCAATAATTCGAAATCCCTAGAACAATTCAAGAAACTCCAAATACAAAAACCAAGAGGACATCGAGATCCTTCTAGTGTACGATAGAGATCGGAAAAAAGGTGTGGTTCATGAGGTTTCAGCGCTCAAACAGGAGGCGACCGGGCTCGATTTCTGAGCTCCAGGCCAGTGCAAGCTGGCCCACCTTCTTGGCGCAGGGAGTACTTGAGGTGGCAGTCAAAGCGATGGGGGTTGATCGCTGAATGGTGGCTGGTGCAATCGAAGATAGGATGCGAGATAATGGGTGGCTTGAACAGATGATGAAGAAGAAAGGGTTATCACCCTTAACTAAAGTAATTAAAACTAATTATATTATTTAATTAACTAAATTATTTAAATGGTTAATTAGTGATATCTTTTTCAAACCTAATAAGAATCTGGTGATTTAAATTTCGTTGGGATCGTATGGACAAGATCTACATGATGGTACAGACTAGGACCGAAATAGAGCAAACCAAAATTCAGAGAAAATTCAGATCCGAACTGTTCAGACAAATCGATGTGAGAATCCTTTATTTTTATATAAATAAAATTTATTAATTATGATCATACTTTGCAAATTCGCTGTTAGAGTTGATTTATTGTTATTCATGATTTGATGTGGATTGATAAATTCTATTATACTGGTCTGTTGATTGATTTGATTATTTTGTTTGAAATAAAATAAATGAAATGGGTCTTACACCGTTGGTTGAAATAAAAATTTCCATCTTTATTGGTAATATAAAAATGTCATTTTGTTCGTATTAGAATTGATAAAATAAAATTTGTCCTTTTTGTTCGTATTAGAGTTGATGAAATAAAGATGTCATAATTGTCTGTATCAGGATGAACAAAATAAAATTATCACTTTTCGTTTGTATTAGGATTGACAAAAAAAGTATCATGTTTGTTGAAATTAGAATAGACGAAGTAGAATCGCCACTTTTGTTAAATTAAAATGGAAAGAAAAATATAATGCCATGTTTATTTTAGAATTGACAAAAATAGAATGTCATGTTTATTGTATTAGATTTGAAAAAATCGAATGTCATGTTTATTGTATTAGAATTGACAATATAAAACTGTTGTCTTGTTGAAATTAGAGTTGACGATATAAAATTGTCTATTTTTGTTGAAATTAGAAACAACAAAAATGTCATTCTTATTAAAATAGAAATTGTACATTTTATGGAAATGTGAAACATTAGAAAAGAGTAAACAATAAAGATTTACCTTTTATCATAACATGAATCATTAAAAAGACTAAACAATAAGAATTACATTTTATTGTAACATGAACCATTTTTGTTGAAGTAAAATGGTTGAAAACATTTTTTTTGAAATAAAGTTAAAGTTATCACTTTATTTAATTGTGTTTACAAATGTGATATTAAAATAAAAACATTGTTTTGTTAGTAAATATGATATTAGAATTTATTAAAAAAAATGTTAACATAGAAAATATTCGTTTATATAACATTAGAATTCATAGGAAAATGTTAACATATAAAATATTCTTTTATATGATATTAGAAATCATCACTTTCATTAGAGACTGGCATGTTAATTAAAAACATCAATTTTGTTAAGAAATGTTTTGTAAAATAAAAATAACATTTTAGTTATAAAATGTGACGGCAAGGAATTTCGCTCGATCCCAATCAGTCGTTAAACCGATCTAGATCGTTCGAAACCCCTGATCGTTGAGAACAGGACAAAACAGAACGCAGACGGAAGAACATTTCATTGTTATTACAACTATTCCATCAGATACAAGAATATACAGAGTATAAATGAATAAATTACATTCGATAAATATCAGAGATTACAATAAATTACATAGCAGCGGAAAATAATACAAAGCACAACTGAAGGTGATATACGGATACAGAGCTTTCCAGATATCATTCCAGCTGTAAACCAGGATCCTGTGAATATAAATCTGCAAAACCAAAACTACTAGCTGCCCGTGCGGAAAATAGGGGCACCCATAGTTTAGGTTAAAACAATAAACTCCAGGTCAGTCATGTGACTGGTGTGAGAACTAAAACAGTTATTTAAAACTTTACTTTAAAAGAGAGTAATTTAAGGGACCACGCCGTATAACATGGAATGGGTTTCCTCCCAAGAATACCAGTGCATAGAATAAACAGCGCAATGCTTTTTCGAAAAATGAAGATATTATAAGACCCAGGTCCCATCACACAATGCAACGCAAGCCGGAGAATAGGGTTTTCCCTTATAATAGCCAAACATGCTTGGTACGTTTAAAACAAATCATTTGATACTATAATAAGTGTATAGTGTCAAAACAATTTCAATCATAAATATAAATCATAGACGGCATAGCATCCCATGCTACTATGTCGCCATACTAGGCTCTACAAATAAAGCCGAAATATCTCGTATTGGAAATTGGATTTCCGTCATGAGTCGAGGCAAGGGGCAAGCTCCTCTCCGCTTCGAGACACTCTAGCAAATGCCTCGGGACTACACACTCTGGGCAACCCCGGATGCGGCTGGGCCAGTCCTCACTTACGTTAGAGGATTGGCAATTCCTGAACACACGTTTCCCGGTCCTTACAGACCTATAATCGAGGCGCCTCATTCCAACAACCACAAAGGTGAAAAGTATATAAATGTCAGGGCTGGTAAGTCACTGACACCACCAAAGCTAGAAAGAAACGTCGTGCTCTCCCAGCGGTCCGTATCCCGTTTTTAACTCATACCGAGGTGTGAGGCTCGCGAATTCACGTTATACACAAAGCTGCCACATAGGCCGTGCTTTGATCATCAACCACAAGACTTTGCTTTTCAACAGAAGCCTTGATCCATGCAACTCAGCGTGCCACACAGGCAATTCATGCCATGCGATTGATATCTATCGATATATAACCTCTAAGCTCGTACGTCTCAGAGAAGGGCGTTAAGCAAGAGAATAAATTCTCCGCCGCCAAACAGATATATATTTAACAGAAATCAATCAACACAGAATAAAATCCAATGTCAGACACACAATCCATTTACAAATTCGTTCTGGGTCTGAACGAAACCGGAGGCACTTTCCTCGCATATCCATCCATCTCCAAGTACGTCTAGACGACCATCAACTATTTCCATTCTCTTGGGTGTACAGCCCAATCAGGATCGTCAGTAATTATCCCTACGATGTGAAGACTTCCGGTCTTCGACCACCGTCTTCATCTTCGACTTATCGTCGAATCGGTTATTCAGAATGGGTATAAACCCGGCCTTTCCGAACAACCCGCGTATATTAAAACAAATGTTACACAAACACAACATACGCCTCATTCCAATTCATATTCTCAGGGAAAGGTTCCCATTAATTTTATCCAAGATAAATTCTTTAAAATTTATCCTTTAATCTTCCTTTGGATGTCGTTTCAAACCAAATTATGGTTTTCCAAACTAGTCGAGATTAGCGAACCACACCGAAGTAATTATTTATTTTATTTCCCAATCCCAACCTATTCATCCCATGAAGCAAAACTGGTAATACTCCATATCTAACACCACGGTGTTATCGGTAAAATTAATTACCATTCCACGTTCAAATCTGATTTAAAGATTTAACTATCGCTTTGGAGCAAAACTGGTGATACTCCATTTTCGCTCATTTTCTAAAGTTGATAATTTAAATTATCAATTCACCTTTTAATCTAATTGCAGATTCGTTAAAACTCCATTTACTGGGTTAAAGAACTAGTTGTTATTTAAAACACTGTTCACGACAAACCCAAATCACATTCTATTTGTTATCGGGTTAAAGAACTAGTGTTGTTTAAAACACAGTTCACGATAAACCCACAAATCAATTCTAGTTCAACTCAAATCAAATATATTAGGAATTCTGATTATTTAAAACCCCTTTTTAAATCTAATTTATTTATTTAAAAACAAAAAAATCGGGTTTTAAATTGAGTTCAAACTAGTTCATTTCGATAAAAATCCATTTTTATCTTTTCAAATATGGAGTTTTTCACCCCAATTTTTCTCAAATCATTTCTTATGATTTTACACAAATTATTAATATTTTTAATAATTTTATCAAGGCCCGTACAGTCGATTTCCAACAACGGCCATCGAACTGCACTTACAGCGACCTTTTCTAAATTTGATTTGGACGTATCTCCAAATCCAACCGTTAGATTTTGAATTTCTAATATTCATTAGAAAGCTCTTTTCGATACGAACCCAACGGTTCCGGTTTTAGGAGAATCCGACGGTCGGATCTCCCGTAATGTCCGTTTGAAATAAATGGTCGAAATTCACGAACTGCCGCGGCGCGGCGCGTTCTATTCAGGCCATTATATTATATATATATATAATATATATTTCGTTGATTACTATTTAAAACGAATTTTATAAATTGTTTTGAATTCGTTTCAAAAACAATTTCAATCTCTATTTCAAATTCAAATCAAAATTGAATTTTTTTCCTTATAAATTCGTTTTAGAATTCATTTCTATTCAACTCAAATTTCAATTCAATTTGAATTCATTTCAATTCGTTTCCAATTCAATTCCAATTCGTTTTCAATTCGATTCAATTCAAAGTGGTTTCCTATTCGATTCAATTCAAATTGGTTTTCTATTCGATTCAATTCAAATTGGTTTTCTATTCGATTCAATTCAAATTGGTTTTCTGTTTGATTCAAATTCGTTATATATTCAATTCATTTCGAAATCGTTTTCAATTCAATTCATTTCGAAATCGTTTTCAATTCAATTCATTTCGAAATCGTTTTCAATTCAATTCATTTCGAAATCGTTTTCAATTCAATTCATTTCGAAATGAATAAAATCGATATAAATATCGTTCACGTCAAAATGGCGTCAATCTAATCAACACGGCTTAATGTATTTCTATTTTCAAATATTCTATTTCAAATATTTCTATTTCAAAATATTTCTATTATTAAAATATTTCGTTCAACACATGACTAATCTCAACGGATGAGTACAGTCAACACATGAACATTTATTTTATATTGATAAAGATGTAAATTTTATTATTTAAATATTTCGTTCAACACATGACTAATCTCAACGGATGAGTACAATCAACACATGAACATTTACTTTATATTGATAAAGAAGTAAATTTTATTATTAAATTATTTCGTTCAACACATGACTAATCTCAACGGATGAGTAAGTCAACACATGAACTTTTACTTTATATTGATAAAGAAGTAAATTTTATTATTAAAATATTTCGTTCAACACATGACTAATCTCAACGGATGAGTACAGTCAACACATGAACTTTTACTTTATATTGATAAAGAAGTAAATTTTATTATTAAAATATTTCGTTCAACACATGACTAATCTCAACGGATGAGTACAGTCAACACATGAACATTTACTTTATATTGATAATGAAGTAAATTTTATTATTAAAATATTTCGTTCAACACATGACTACTCTCAACGGATGAGTACAGTCAACAATTGAACCTTTATTTTATAATATTCTTTATTTTCTAAATTGGAATGAGGCCCAATCAATCACCATATAATGTTAATTATATGGATTTTCATACATCACACGTATATAATAGCATTGAAAAATAATCAACCATCAACCAAAGTGCACTACACTGTATAAGCATCAAATATAGATATCTAACGCTTATAACAGCCTGTCAATCAATCGATCGACATATTTAATCAATCAGGATGAGTGAACTTCAAATTTCATCCCAACACGCGTATGGGGTTTCAAATCAACAAACACAGATTTTTATTTGTGCAGTTGGGCGATGTGTAAAATTTATCGTCCCAAGGAATCTCGCTCGGTCCGAACCAGTCGCTAAAACCGATCCAGGCCGTTCGAAACGCCCTATCGTTTGAGAACACGACAAAACAGAACGCATACAGAAGAACATTTCACTGTATATTACAACAATGCATCAGATTACAAGAATATACAGAGTATAAATGAATATACACAGAAATATCAGAGATTTAAATTACATTTAAATACATAGCAGCGGAAAATAATACAATACACAACTAGAAGGAGATATACGGATACAAAGCTTTCCGGATATCGTTCCAGCTGTAAACCAGGATCCTGTGAATATAAATCTGCAAAACCAAAACTACTAGCTGCCCGTGCGGAAAATAGGGGCACCCAGAGTTTAGGTTAAAACAATAAACTCCAGGTCAGTCATGGGACTGGTGTGAGAACTAAAACAGTTATAATTCTTTATTTTAAAAGTTAGGTAAATCAAGGGACCACGCCGTATAACACGGAACGGGTTTCCTCCCAAGAATACCAGTGCATAAAACAACAGCGCAATGCTAAATAAAGAAAAATGAAGCTGTTATAAGACCCAGGTCCTATCACACAATGCAATCGCAAGCCGGGGGATAGGGTTTTCCCTTATAACAGCTAAAGAATGCTTGATACGTTTAAAACAAATCATTTGATACTATTATAAGTGCATAGAGTATAAAACAACTTCAAATCATAAGTATCAATCATAGGCGGCATGAATGCCCCATACCACTATGTCGCCATATATAGGTTTACAAATAAAACCGCAAATGGCACGTATTTGGAAATTGGATTTCTGTCTATGAACCGAGGCAAAAGATAGTCCTCAACCGATTCGTGACTCTCTAGCCCGAGCCACAGGATCAGAGCTCGAGTGACCCTTGGAGCGACAGGGCCGGTCCACCGATGTGGATTAAAATGCCTGAACACTACGTTTCCCCACCCTATGGGGTGTAAGTCTGGTCCGTCAGCCGACCAGAATGCATTCGGCCGAAACCGATATAACCGAGGCGCCTCGCAACAGCAACAACCACATAAGTCAAACTCGTCAGGGCGTGTAAAACCACTGACGCCACTTCTAACTAGAAAGAAACGCAAGTCCTCCCTGAGGTCCGTCTCCCGTTTTTGGTTCATACCTGGTGTGAAACACGCGAGGTAAACGTTACACAAAGCTACGCCACAAAGGCCGTGCTTTGATCATCAACCACAAGACTTTGCTTTTCAACAGAAGCCTTGATCATTTGCATCTTAGCATGCCACACAGGCAAACCATCCTATGCAACCAATATCAGTCACACAGAATGAAATCCGATGTCAGACACACAGTCCATTTACAAGTCCGTTCTGGGTCTGAACGAAACCGGAGGCACCTAGTACCCCGCATATCCATCGATCTCCAAGTACGTCTGGACGATCACCAACTGTTTCCATCTTCTTGGGTGTACAGCCCAATCAAGATCATCAGTTATCACCCAAACGACGTGAAGACTTCCGGTCTTCGACCATCGTCTTCATCTTCGACTTATCGTCGTATCAGTTATTCAGAATGGGATAAACCCGGTCTTTCCGAATAACTCGCGTATATATTATAAAAGTGTTACACAAACACAACATACGCCTCATTCCAATTCATTAGTCACTAACCGTAAATTAATCAAGAGAATAATTCCCCAAATATTAACCCCGAAGGCCGAAACCAACATCAGATCAATATCCAGAAAACCATTCTGCTTGGCTAACCGACAGTTAGTTTCTAAATTTCACGTTCAAATCTAATTAAAGATTTATCTATCGCCTGGAGCAAAACTGGTGATACTCCATTCTCGATCTTTTCAATCTAATTAAAGATTCATTAAAACTCCACTTAGTTTTAATCATTATCTGGGTTAAAGAATCAGTGTCATTTAAAACACGATTCACGATAAACCCAAAATCACATTCCATTAATTATCGGGTTAAAGAACAAGTGTTATTTAAAACACTGTTCACGATAAACCCAAAAATCAATACCAATTCAATTCCAATTAAATATCATTTAATTGGTACACTTCATTAAATCTAAATAAAAAGATTTAATCCTTTCTCAACTGGGTTCAAGAACAGTGTTAGTGAAGACACCATTCACGACAAACCCAAATCACATTCCATTAATTATCGGGTTAAAGAACAAGTGTTATTTAAAACACTGTTCACGATAAACCCAAAAATCAATACCAATTCAATTCCAATTAAATATCATTTAATTGGTACACTTCATTAAATCTAAATAAAAAGATTTAATCTTTTCTCAACTGGGTTCAAGAACAGTGTTAGTGAAGACACCATTCACGACAAACCCAAATCACATTCGATATTCAATACAAGGCTCTGAATAGAAAATATATCGGCTTATATTCAATATCGAATTCTACGACTAACAAATGTCGTATTGGAAATAACGATATAAATATATATCTTTCAAATTTCCATAACAACACCTGTATAATCACGAATTCCAACATCGAAATATTCCGAAGACAATTTCGATTCAAATCCACTCCAATGCAATCATTGGAAATTTTGGTTATTTTCAAAACCATTTCAAATTCAATTTATTTATTTAAAAATAAATAGAATTATAATTCTAGTTCAAAACTAGTTCATTTCGATAAAAATCTATTTTTATCTTTTCAAATATGGAGTTTTTCATCCCAAACTTTCACAAATCATTTCTTATGATTTTACACAAATTATTACTATTTTTAATAATTTTATCAAGGCCCGTACAGTCGATTTCCAACAACGGCCATCGAACTGCACTTACAGCGACCTTTTTCGAATTTGATTTGGACGTATCTCCAAATCCAACCGTTAGATTTCAAATTTCTAACATTCATTAGAAAGCTCTTTTCGATACGAACCCAACGGTTCCGGTTTTAGGAGAATCCGACGGTCGGATCTCCCGTAATGTCCGCTTGAAATAAATGGTCGAAATTCGCGAACTGCCGCGACGCGGCGCGTTCTATTCAGGCCATTATATTATATATATAATATATATAATATATACTTCGTCGATTTCTATTTAAAACGAATTATATAAATAGTTTTGAATTCGTTTCAAAAACAATTTCAACTTCCTTTTCAATTCAAATCAAAATTGAATTCTTCTTTATAAATTCGTTTTAAAATTCATTTCTATTCAATTCAAATTTCAATTCAATTTGAATTCATTTCAATTTGTTTTCAATTCAATTCGAAATCGTTTTCAATTCAATTCAAAATCGTTTTCAATTCAATTCATTTCGAAATCGTTTTCAATTCAATTCATTTCGAAATCGTTTTCAATTCAATTCATTTCGAAATCGTTTTCAATTCAATTCATTTCGAAATCGTTTTAAAATTGATATAAATATCGTTCACGTCAAAATGGCGTCAATCTAATCAACTCGGCTTCATATATTCCTTTATTTTTAAATATTCTATTTCAAATATTTCTTTTTCAAATATTTCTTTTTCAAAACTGGAATGAGGCCCAATCAATTACCATATAAAATTAATTATATGGATTTTCATACAACACATGTATATAATGGCATTGAAAATAATCAACCATCAACCAAAGTGCACTACACTGTATAAGCATCAAATATAGATATTCAACGCTTATAACAGCCTGTCAATCAATCGATCGACATATTTAATCAATCAGGATGAGTGAACTTCAAATTTCATCCTAACACCCGTGTGGGGTTTCAATCAATCAAACACATATTTTATTTGTGCTGTTGGGCGATGTGTGGAATTTATCGTCCCAATCAATGTCATTCAAATAGGTGTACATAAACAAACCGTCTGGTTTGTAAATGAATATTTATTTATTCACATTCACGTTAAAAATTATATTTTTAACGATAAAACATTTTATTTTAACATATGAATTTCTATTCAGTTCATTCTTTAAATAAAATGCTATTTTTATTTTTCTAACTTATTTTAGAAAATTTCGGCGGCATAACGGCACGATACTAGAAACGGGACAAGGCCTAGCCTTATCCCCGGTCTAGTGAAGGCCCACGCCATTCACACATCAATCAAATCAATTCGTTATGCAAACCACAAAATTTGGAGTAAGAGTCTAACCTAGCCTTACTCCTTCGCCTTATAACGGCGCACGTCTAATCCTAACCAATTTATCGATTCGATTTTTCACACCACAAATCACATTCAAACCAATATCGCAATCAATCACCAAACAATCAAACAAACAAGTCCATGGTCTGTGGACGATTGTGTCGGGTGCTACTAAGCACCGTCTGCATCCTAGTATATATATAACTAGAAAATAAATTTGAAAGGTGAGAAATTCTCACATATAGCTATCCTAGCTCCACGGCTCTTCTTTTGCAGAAGTCTTCGTCGTTTCGCCTTTTTGTCACCTTCGTTGCTCGCTTTCACTACATATGTAAAATCATATTTTTACTTCGCTATTCAATATATAAAAATCGAATTTTTACTTCGGTGCTCCATATATAAAATTCTATTTTTCTATCGAAGTTCAATATATAAAAATCATATTTTTCTTAAAGCTTAAATTATTTACCTTTCAAAATTCAAATCTTTTACCTTTTAAAAATAAAAATCTTTTTAAACCCTTTAAAAATAAAAGTCTTTTTAAACCTTTTTTTTTAAAATAAAAGTCTTTTTAAACCTTTTAAAAATAAAAGTCTTTTTAAACCTTTTAAAAATAAAAGTCTTTTTAAACCTTTTAAAAATAAAAGTCTTTTTAAACCTTTTAAAAATAAAAGTCTTTTTAAACCTTTTAAAAATAAAAGTCTTTTTAAACCTTTTAAAAATAAAAGTCTTTTTAAACCTTTTAAAAATAAAAGTCTTTTTAAACCTTTTAAAAATAAAAGAATCAGTTTCAAAATCCCTTTTAAAATCAGTTTTTTTTTTTTTTTTTACTTATGACAAAATCAGTTTTTATTAATGAATAACTAAATCAGTTTTTATTTTAAAAAGAAAATCAGTTTTTACTTTTCTTTCAAAAAATCCAGTTTTTATTTTCTTTTAAAAAATCCAGTTTTTAAATTCATATAAATCAGTTTTAAACAACTTTTAAAAATCAGAATTAAAATAAAAATAAAATAAATAAATAAATAAAATAAATAAATAAAAAACTTACAGAAAAAGGAGGGGGCGTGGGTGCTGCGTCGACGCAAGATGGAGGGGATGGGCGGCTCGCTAGGGGTTCGAAGGGGGAAGGGAGGGCGAAGCTACGGGCGCTGGAAGGTGGTGCTGGCGTCGGTGGAGTTTTTGGGTGTGGTGGCTGATTTGGGGCTTCGAGCTCACGCTCGTGATGGGGGTTAGGCGGAGGAGGGGGTGTGCGGTCTAGGGAGGGGAGGCGCTCCACCTGGAGCGGCGGTGGTAGCGATCCGTCGAGGTCGCCATTCTTTTTTTTTTTTTTTTTTTTTATTTCAGTGATGATCGAGAATGAAAGGAAGGGGGGGGCCAGAACGATTTTAAGGGGAGAGAAGTATATATATATTTTTTTTTTTATTTAATTATTATATTTGGCTAAAAGGTTGAGTTTTACATATGACCTCGAAACGAGGCCCACCGCCTGTCGTCCATAGCGTTTAACCCCCATTCCGAACACAATGGGATATGAATCACAAGCTGATTTGATCGTTACAATCAGTTTCCTTTTGAATTTTCATTTAAATCACTATACTGAATTTTAAACGCACATTTCAAATTACCGGGGCTACATACGAACACGAAAAATTCCAGAAAAATATTTTCTAGCTTCATATGGACGATACGGTCCTAATAAAACTAGTTTCGTCGAATTCTGAGACCGTTTGAAAAATGACCAATTTCCAGTCGATTAAAATCAACTGAAACCGGTCAAACACGTTTTCCTTTGCCACGCTCACATATTGATTTGAAAAATTATGAAATTTGAAACCTAGCAATAACTTGACATGACGGACCCAACAAAACTGGTTTCGTCGAAATCCGAGGTCGTTTGCAAAATGTCCATTTTTAAGGGCCTTATATATATAAAAATATATATAAATTCCACAGCGACTATTTCTAATTTTCAACTGGACATATCTCTCAATTTTTAAAGTGAAATCTCAGTTTCTTACATCCGTTAGAAAGATATTATCAATCAGATCCTAATGTTTTTGGTTTCACTAAAATCCGGATTGTTTTGCACCCGGTACATTCAATTGAAGTTTTGAAATCGAATTATCGAACTACCGCGCCATTTTCAATTCCTTTAATAATTATATATAATTATTATATATTCTAACGACGACGTATATAATATATACGTTCTAATTATATTCAAAATAGATTTCTCGTCGATATTATTTAAAATAATCTATTTTAAATATTCAAAATTCGCTAAAATTGCCAAAATAAAAATTTCAAACTGGCCCAGATTTTCCGGGTTGTTACAATCTCCCCCACTTAAAACTTTTCGTCCCCGAAAAGGAACAAAGTCGAAAGTGGTTTGATTATTCCACTCTACGTTCGATCTGACTTCCATTCTCCAACTCTTTAGTTTCTGAGAATTTTCAAAATTTCAAAAATTTGGCTAACACCCTAAATTTTCGAAAAATTTCGCCATAACCTCCCCTGCACCGGGAGCATCGGGGAATTTCAAATAGCTTCCCCGGTCCTTCAGATCTCAAAAAGAAAAAGAAAAAAGCCAAGCGGCTAGCCAATAGGCTCACAAAATCATCATCACCCAAACAAAACAGGAAATTATGTAGTAAACATGTACCTATTTGTCGGGCAAACAAATTTTATTCTCTGGCTCTAGCCTCCTTGCTATGACCTGCTCAATATAAGTATATGTATATGCAAGCAAATGCGACCAATTTTCAATATAATCCAATATTTGATTCAATTAGGCTAAATGGTTTAAAATTAGCAAACAAATGAACAAACAACACAAACATCAATCAATTAGTGAATTTAACGTTTCGAATTCATAATTTTGATATATATACTGAAAATCTTGTTTTTGATGTCAATTCACAACAAAGTGTTCTAGCTATATAAGATTTGGTTCTCACACCAGCCTAATGGAAATATATAGATATCACACTTTCGTTACTCGAAAATAAATGCTGGTGATGGTATACTTCATCATCAGGACCATGTCCGGGCGACTAGAGTGCGACTCTATATCTATCCAATATATTAAAACTTCGAATACACGCGGATCAGACGTATACGCAAAATCTATATATACTGGATTGTCCACATCAATTTAAATAGATAATCAAATACGAATAATTGATTAAATTTTCAAAACAAAAATTTGTTTTCATTTTCAAAAATATACTCTTCACACTCGTTCTAGGATACTACTGATCCCATCTCTAACGAGTCATTCTCGTTGGATATTACTAATCCAATTTCTGATGAATTCTTTCGTACGGTTCTAATGTGTCTTGTTCTCTGCTTTGTAAACCAAAGCTCTGATACCAACTGTGACGGCAAGGAATCTCGCTCGGTCCGAACCAGTCGCTAAAACCGATCCAGGCCGTTCGAAACGCCCTATCGTTTGAGAACACGACAAAACAGAACGCATACAGAAGAACATTTCACTGTATATTACAACAATGCATCAGATTACAAGAATATACAGAGTATAAATGAATATACACAGAAATATCAGAGATTTAAATTACATTTAAATACATAGCAGCGGAAAATAATACAATACACAACTAGAAGGAGATATACGGATACAAAGCTTTCCGGATATCGTTCCAGCTGTAAACCAGGATCCTGTGAATATAAATCTGCAAAACCAAAACTACTAGCTGCCCGTGCGGAAAATAGGGGCACCCAGAGTTTAGGTTAAAACAATAAACTCCAGGTCAGTCATGGGACTGGTGTGAGAACTAAAACAGTTATAATTCTTTATTTTAAAAGTTAGGTAAATCAAGGGACCACGCCGTATAACACGGAACGGGTTTCCTCCCAAGAATACCAGTGCATAAAACAACAGCGCAATGCTAAATAAAGAAAAATGAAGCTGTTATAAGACCCAGGTCCTATCACACAATGCAATCGCAAGCCGGGGGATAGGGTTTTCCCTTATAACAGCTAAAGAATGCTTGATACGTTTAAAACAAATCATTTGATACTATTATAAGTGCATAGAGTATAAAACAACTTCAAATCATAAGTATCAATCATAGGCGGCATGAATGCCCCATACCACTATGTCGCCATATATAGGTTTACAAATAAAACCGCAAATGGCACGTATTTGGAAATTGGATTTCTGTCTATGAACCGAGGCAAAAGATAGTCCTCAACCGATTCGTGACTCTCTAGCCCGAGCCACAGGATCAGAGCTCGAGTGACCCTTGGAGCGACAGGGCCGGTCCACCGATGTGGATTAAAATGCCTGAACACTACGTTTCCCCACCCTATGGGGTGTAAGTCTGGTCCGTCAGCCGACCAGAATGCATTCGGCCGAAACCGATATAACCGAGGCGCCTCGCAACAGCAACAACCACATAAGTCAAACTCGTCAGGGCGTGTAAAACCACTGACGCCACTTCTAACTAGAAAGAAACGCAAGTCCTCCCTGAGGTCCGTCTCCCGTTTTTGGTTCATACCTGGTGTGAAACACGCGAGGTAAACGTTACACAAAGCTACGCCACAAAGGCCGTGCTTTGATCATCAACCACAAGACTTTGCTTTTCAACAGAAGCCTTGATCATTTGCATCTTAGCATGCCACACAGGCAAACCATCCTATGCAACCAATATCAGTCACACAGAATGAAATCCGATGTCAGACACACAGTCCATTTACAAGTCCGTTCTGGGTCTGAACGAAACCGGAGGCACCTAGTACCCCGCATATCCATCGATCTCCAAGTACGTCTGGACGATCACCAACTGTTTCCATCTTCTTGGGTGTACAGCCCAATCAAGATCATCAGTTATCACCCAAACGACGTGAAGACTTCCGGTCTTCGACCATCGTCTTCATCTTCGACTTATCGTCGTATCAGTTATTCAGAATGGGATAAACCCGGTCTTTCCGAATAACTCGCGTATATATTATAAAAGTGTTACACAAACACAACATACGCCTCATTCCAATTCATTAGTCACTAACCGTAAATTAATCAAGAGAATAATTCCCCAAATATTAACCCCGAAGGCCGAAACCAACATCAGATCAATATCCAGAAAACCATTCTGCTTGGCTAACCGACAGTTAGTTTCTAAATTTCACGTTCAAATCTAATTAAAGATTTATCTATCGCCTGGAGCAAAACTGGTGATACTCCATTCTCGATCTTTTCAATCTAATTAAAGATTCATTAAAACTCCACTTAGTTTTAATCATTATCTGGGTTAAAGAATCAGTGTCATTTAAAACACGATTCACGATAAACCCAAAATCACATTCCATTAATTATCGGGTTAAAGAACAAGTGTTATTTAAAACACTGTTCACGATAAACCCAAAAATCAATACCAATTCAATTCCAATTAAATATCATTTAATTGGTACACTTCATTAAATCTAAATAAAAAGATTTAATCCTTTCTCAACTGGGTTCAAGAACAGTGTTAGTGAAGACACCATTCACGACAAACCCAAATCACATTCCATTAATTATCGGGTTAAAGAACAAGTGTTATTTAAAACACTGTTCACGATAAACCCAAAAATCAATACCAATTCAATTCCAATTAAATATCATTTAATTGGTACACTTCATTAAATCTAAATAAAAAGATTTAATCTTTTCTCAACTGGGTTCAAGAACAGTGTTAGTGAAGACACCATTCACGACAAACCCAAATCACATTCGATATTCAATACAAGGCTCTGAATAGAAAATATATCGGCTTATATTCAATATCGAATTCTACGACTAACAAATGTCGTATTGGAAATAACGATATAAATATATATCTTTCAAATTTCCATAACAACACCTGTATAATCACGAATTCCAACATCGAAATATTCCGAAGACAATTTCGATTCAAATCCACTCCAATGCAATCATTGGAAATTTTGGTTATTTTCAAAACCATTTCAAATTCAATTTATTTATTTAAAAATAAATAGAATTATAATTCTAGTTCAAAACTAGTTCATTTCGATAAAAATCTATTTTTATCTTTTCAAATATGGAGTTTTTCATCCCAAACTTTCACAAATCATTTCTTATGATTTTACACAAATTATTACTATTTTTAATAATTTTATCAAGGCCCGTACAGTCGATTTCCAACAACGGCCATCGAACTGCACTTACAGCGACCTTTTTCGAATTTGATTTGGACGTATCTCCAAATCCAACCGTTAGATTTCAAATTTCTAACATTCATTAGAAAGCTCTTTTCGATACGAACCCAACGGTTCCGGTTTTAGGAGAATCCGACGGTCGGATCTCCCGTAATGTCCGCTTGAAATAAATGGTCGAAATTCGCGAACTGCCGCGACGCGGCGCGTTCTATTCAGGCCATTATATTATATATATAATATATATAATATATACTTCGTCGATTTCTATTTAAAACGAATTATATAAATAGTTTTGAATTCGTTTCAAAAACAATTTCAACTTCCTTTTCAATTCAAATCAAAATTGAATTCTTCTTTATAAATTCGTTTTAAAATTCATTTCTATTCAATTCAAATTTCAATTCAATTTGAATTCATTTCAATTTGTTTTCAATTCAATTCGAAATCGTTTTCAATTCAATTCAAAATCGTTTTCAATTCAATTCATTTCGAAATCGTTTTCAATTCAATTCATTTCGAAATCGTTTTCAATTCAATTCATTTCGAAATCGTTTTCAATTCAATTCATTTCGAAATCGTTTTAAAATTGATATAAATATCGTTCACGTCAAAATGGCGTCAATCTAATCAACTCGGCTTCATATATTCCTTTATTTTTAAATATTCTATTTCAAATATTTCTTTTTCAAATATTTCTTTTTCAAAACTGGAATGAGGCCCAATCAATTACCATATAAAATTAATTATATGGATTTTCATACAACACATGTATATAATGGCATTGAAAATAATCAACCATCAACCAAAGTGCACTACACTGTATAAGCATCAAATATAGATATTCAACGCTTATAACAGCCTGTCAATCAATCGATCGACATATTTAATCAATCAGGATGAGTGAACTTCAAATTTCATCCTAACACCCGTGTGGGGTTTCAATCAATCAAACACATATTTTATTTGTGCTGTTGGGCGATGTGTGGAATTTATCGTCCCAATCAATGTCATTCAAATAGGTGTACATAAACAAACCGTCTGGTTTGTAAATGAATATTTATTTATTCACATTCACGTTAAAAATTATATTTTTAACGATAAAACATTTTATTTTAACATATGAATTTCTATTCAGTTCATTCTTTAAATAAAATGCTATTTTTATTTTTCTAACTTATTTTAGAAAATTTCGGCGGCATAACGGCACGATACTAGAAACGGGACAAGGCCTAGCCTTATCCCCGGTCTAGTGAAGGCCCACGCCATTCACACATCAATCAAATCAATTCGTTATGCAAACCACAAAATTTGGAGTAAGAGTCTAACCTAGCCTTACTCCTTCGCCTTATAACGGCGCACGTCTAATCCTAACCAATTTATCGATTCGATTTTTCACACCACAAATCACATTCAAACCAATATCGCAATCAATCACCAAACAATCAAACAAACAAGTCCATGGTCTGTGGACGATTGTGTCGGGTGCTACTAAGCACCGTCTGCATCCTAGTATATATATAACTAGAAAATAAATTTGAAAGGTGAGAAATTCTCACATATAGCTATCCTAGCTCCACGGCTCTTCTTTTGCAGAAGTCTTCGTCGTTTCGCCTTTTTGTCACCTTCGTTGCTCGCTTTCACTACATATGTAAAATCATATTTTTACTTCGCTATTCAATATATAAAAATCGAATTTTTACTTCGGTGCTCCATATATAAAATTCTATTTTTCTATCGAAGTTCAATATATAAAAATCATATTTTTCTTAAAGCTTAAATTATTTACCTTTCAAAATTCAAATCTTTTACCTTTTAAAAATAAAAATCTTTTTAAACCCTTTAAAAATAAAAGTCTTTTTAAACCTTTTTTTTTAAAATAAAAGTCTTTTTAAACCTTTTAAAAATAAAAGTCTTTTTAAACCTTTTAAAAATAAAAGTCTTTTTAAACCTTTTAAAAATAAAAGTCTTTTTAAACCTTTTAAAAATAAAAGTCTTTTTAAACCTTTTAAAAATAAAAGTCTTTTTAAACCTTTTAAAAATAAAAGTCTTTTTAAACCTTTTAAAAATAAAAGTCTTTTTAAACCTTTTAAAAATAAAAGAATCAGTTTCAAAATCCCTTTTAAAATCAGTTTTTTTTTTTTTTTTACTTATGACAAAATCAGTTTTTATTAATGAATAACTAAATCAGTTTTTATTTTAAAAAGAAAATCAGTTTTTACTTTTCTTTCAAAAAATCCAGTTTTTATTTTCTTTTAAAAAATCCAGTTTTTAAATTCATATAAATCAGTTTTAAACAACTTTTAAAAATCAGAATTAAAATAAAAATAAAATAAATAAATAAATAAAATAAATAAAAAAAAAACTTACAGAAAAAGGAGGGGGCGTGGGTGCTGCGTCGACGCAAGATGGAGGGGATGGGCGGCTCGCTAGGGGTTCGAAGGGGGAAGGGAGGGCGAAGCTACGGGCGCTGGAAGGTGGTGCTGGCGTCGGTGGAGTTTTTGGGTGTGGTGGCTGATTTGGGGCTTCGAGCTCACGCTCGTGATGGGGGTTAGGCGGAGGAGGGGGTGTGCGGTCTAGGGAGGGGAGGCGCTCCACCTGGAGCGGCGGTGGTAGCGATCCGTCGAGGTCGCCATTCTTTTTTTTTTTTTTTTTTTTTATTTCAGTGATGATCGAGAATGAAAGGAAGGGGGGGGGGCCAGAACGATTTTAAGGGGAGAGAAGTATATATATATATTTTTTTTTATTTAATTATTATATTTGGCTAAAAGGTTGAGTTTTACATATGACCTCGAAACGAGGCCCACCGCCTGTCGTCCATAGCGTTTAACCCCCATTCCGAACACAATGGGATATGAATCACAAGCTGATTTGATCGTTACAATCAGTTTCCTTTTGAATTTTCATTTAAATCACTATACTGAATTTTAAACGCACATTTCAAATTACCGGGGCTACATACGAACACGAAAAATTCCAGAAAAATATTTTCTAGCTTCATATGGACGATACGGTCCTAATAAAACTAGTTTCGTCGAATTCTGAGACCGTTTGAAAAATGACCAATTTCCAGTCGATTAAAATCAACTGAAACCGGTCAAACACGTTTTCCTTTGCCACGCTCACATATTGATTTGAAAAATTATGAAATTTGAAACCTAGCAATAACTTGACATGACGGACCCAACAAAACTGGTTTCGTCGAAATCCGAGGTCGTTTGCAAAATGTCCATTTTTAAGGGCCTTATATATATAAAAATATATATAAATTCCACAGCGACTATTTCTAATTTTCAACTGGACATATCTCTCAATTTTTAAAGTGAAATCTCAGTTTCTTACATCCGTTAGAAAGATATTATCAATCAGATCCTAATGTTTTTGGTTTCACTAAAATCCGGATTGTTTTGCACCCGGTACATTCAATTGAAGTTTTGAAATCGAATTATCGAACTACCGCGCCATTTTCAATTCCTTTAATAATTATATATAATTATTATATATTCTAACGACGACGTATATAATATATACGTTCTAATTATATTCAAAATAGATTTCTCGTCGATATTATTTAAAATAATCTATTTTAAATATTCAAAATTCGCTAAAATTGCCAAAATAAAAATTTCAAACTGGCCCAGATTTTCCGGGTTGTTACAAATGCCAGTCAAATCGGTGTACATAAACAAACCGTCCGGTTTGTAAATGAATATTTATTCATTCACTTTCACGTTAAAAATTATATTTTTAACGATAAAATATTTTATTTCAACATATGAATTTCTATTCAGTTCATTCTTTAAATAAAATGATATTTTTATTTTTCTAACTTATTTTAGAAAATTTCGGCGGCATAATGACACAATACTAGAAACGGGACGAGGCCTAGTCTTATCCCCGGTCTAGTGAAGGCCCACGCCATCCACACATCAATCAAATCCATTCATTTCACCAAACAATTCAATTTCAATCAAATAATATAACTAATTTTTGCAATCAAACAAACAAGTCCATGGTCTGTGGACGATTGTGTCGGGTGCTACTAAACATCGTCTGCATCCTAGTATAAATATATATAACTAGAAATAGAAGTTGAAAGTTGAGAAATTCTCACTGAAAGCTATCCTAACTCCTTGACTCTTCTTTTGCAGAAACCTTCGTCATTCTCGCCTTTTTCATCTTCGTTGCCCGTAGCCACTATATATATATAAAAATCACATTTTTATATTGCTATTCAATATATAAAAATCGAATTTTTATTATTCTATTCAATATATAAAAATCGAATTTTTATTATTATATTCAATATATAAAAATCAAATTTTTATTATACTATTCAATATATAAAAATCAAAATTTTATTATTCTATTCAATATATAAAAATCGAATTTTTATTATTCTATTCAATATATAAAAATCGAATTTTTATTACCTCGCTATATGGATAAAAATTCCATTTTCACACCGCTACTATATAGATAAAAATTCTATTTTTACCTCGCTATTCTCTATATAAAGATCTCGCCTTTTCAACTATAAAGATTTCGCCTTTTCAATTTTAAAAAATCTAATCTTTTCTATTTTAAAAAATATCGACTTTTCTATTTTAAAAATATCGACTTTTCTATTTTAAAAATATCGACTTTTCACTTTTAAAAATATCGTCTTTTCATATTAGTCTTTATTTTGCTACACATATAAAGATGCTATTTTTAATATTCCTATCATGTAAAAATTATATTTTTACTTTTCTACATAAACAAAAGTCATATTTTTACATCTTCCATATAGTAAAGATTATATTTTTACTACTTTAAAAATATAAAAATCATATTTTTATTGCTTTAAAAATATAAAAATCATATTTTTAACTAAATAAAAATCATGGCTTTACCTAAATAAAACTGATTTCATGAATGTCAATTCATACAAAACCATAAAATAGGATTAAATAAAATAATTACTAAAAATAAAAAGAACTCTCACTGTTTTTTTTTTTTTTTGAAGCATCGGAGTCTGACAGGAGTTGGGGGCGGCGGCCTGGAAGCTTGGTGCTCGACGGTGGTGGTAGCGGGCCCTGGGTAGCGGCACAGGAGGTTTTCTCGCATCAGGGAGGGGTGCGAGGTGGCTTGGGTGGTTGCGTCAGTTCGGGGGGGCTTTGGGGTTTGCGACGGTCCTGCAGGAGGTGGGTGGAGGAGCGGAGGAGAAGAGAGAGAGTGCGGGGTGGTGGCGCGGCCGTCAGGGTGAGGGGGGCGCGATTTCGATTTCGATTCTTTTTTTTTTCCTTTTCGTTTCTGTTTTGAAATGAGATCGGGGGGGCCTGGTTAAGGGAGGAGAGGGTTTGATTATTTAATTTATTTAATTTTCCACCAAAAAGCAACTTTTATTTTTGACCTCAAAACGAGGCCCACCGCCTGTCGCCCATAGCGTTTTACCCTCATTCTGAACACAATGGGATATGTATCGTAGGCTGATTCGACTGTTTCGGTCAGTTTCCCTCAAATTTACAATTAAATAATTATATTGAATTTTAAACGTACATTTCAATATACCGGGGCCACATACTAACTCTATAAATTGGAGAAAAATATTTTCTAGCATCGTATTGACGATACGGTCCTAACAAAACTAGTTTCGTCGAATTCTGAGGCCGTTGGAAAAATGGTCATTTTCCAGTCGATTAAAATCAACTGAAACTGGTCAAACGCGTTTTCCTTTGCCACGCTCACATATTGATTCGAAAAATTATGAAATTTGAAACCTAGCAATAATTTGACACTGCGGATCCAACAAAAGTGGTTTCGTCGAAATCTGAGGTCGTTTGCAAAATTTCCATTTTTAAGGGCCTGAATTCCATAGCGACTATTCAGAATTTTCAACTGGACATATCTTTTGATTCCCGCTATGAAATTTTGATTTTCCGGATTCGTTGGAAAGATATCCTCAATTAGATCCTAATGTTTTTGGTTTCACTAAAATCCGGATTGTTTTGCACCCGGTACATTCAATTGAAGTTTGAAAACGAATTATCGAACTACCGCGCCATTTTCAATTCTATTAATAATTATATATAATTATTTATATTCTAACGACGACGTATATAATATATACGTTGTAATTCTATTCAAAATAAATTTCACGTCGATATTATTTAAAATAATCTATTTTAAATATTCAAAATTCGCTAAAATCGCCAAAATAAAAATTTTAAACTGCTCGCATTTCCGGGTTATTACAATCTCCCCCACTTAAAACTTTTCGTCCCCGAAAAGGAACAAAGTCGAAAGTGGTTTGATTAATCAACTCTACGTTCGATCTGGCTTCCATTCTCCAACTTTTCAGTTTCTGAGAATTTTCAAATTTATCAAAAATTTGGCTAACACCCTAAATTTTCGAAAAATTTCGCCATAACCTCCCCTGCACCGGGAGCCATGGGAAAATCCCGAAATTGCCATATAGGCCTTCTGATCTCAAAAAGTAAAAGAAAAAGCCAAGCGGCTAGCCAATAGCCTCATAAAATCATCATCACCCAAACCAAACAGTAAATTATGTAGTAAACATGTACCTATTTGTCGGGCAAACAAATTTTATTCTCTGCTCTAGCCTCCTTGCTATGACCTATTCAATGTAAGTACATGTATATGCAGGCAAATGCAACCAATTTTCAATATAATTCAATATTTGATTCAATTAGGCATAACGGTTCAAAATTCAATTAGGCAACAATAATCAAACAACACAAACATCAATCAATTAGTGGATTAACGTTTCAAATTCATAATTTTGATATATATATACTGAAAATCTTGTTTTTGATGCCAATTCACAACAATGTGTTCTAGCTATATTTTGGTTCTCACACCAGTCTAATGGAAATATATAGATATCACACCTTCGAAACACGAACATAAATATTGGTGATGGAGCTCCATCATCAAAATCATCTCCGAGCGACTAGAGTGTGATTCTATATCTATCTAATATATTAAAACTTCGAATATACGTTCATGACGCGTATATACAAAACCTTTATATATTGGATTGTCCATATTCAAAATAAATAAATATTCAAGTACGTATAAAACGATTTAAATTTTCAAAACAAAATTGTTTTCATTTGAAATATATACTCTTCACACTCGTTCTAGGATACTACTGATCCTATCTCTAACGAGTCATTCTAATTGGATATTACTAATCCAATATCTGATGAATTCTTTCGTATGGTTCTAATGTGTCTTGTTCTCGAGCTCTATAAACCAAAGCTCCGATACCAAATGTGACGGCAAGGAATTTCGCCCGATCCCAATCAGTCGTTAAACCGATCTAGATCGTTCGAAACCCCTGATCGTTGAGAACAGGACAAAACAGAACGCAGACGGAAGAACATTTCATTGTTATTATAACAATTCCATCAGATACAAGAATATACAGAGTATAAATGAATAAATTACATTCGATAAATATCAGAGATTACAATAAATTACATAGCAGCGGAAAATAATACAAAGCACAACTGAAGGTGATATACGGATACAGAGCTTTCCGGATATCATTCCAGCTGTAAACCAGGATCCTGTGAATATAAATCTGCAAAACCAAAACTACTAGCTGCCCGTGCGAAAAATAGGGGCACCCAGAGTTTAGGTTAAAACAATAAACTCCAGGTCAGTCATGTGACTGGTGTGAGAACTAAAACAGTTATTTAAAACTTTACTTTAAATGAGAGTAATTCAAGGGACCATGCCGTATAACACCGAACGGGTTTCCTCCCAAGAATACCAGTGCATAGAATAAACAGCGCAATGCTTTTTCGAAAAATGAAGCTATTATAAGACCCAGGTCCCATCACACAATGCAACGCAAGCCGGAGGATAGGGTTTTCCCTTATAATAGGCAAACATGCTTGGTACGTTTAAAACAAATCATTTGATACTATAATAAGTGTATAGTGTCAAAACAATTTCAATCATAAATATAAATCATAGACGGCATAGCATCCCATGCTACTATGTCGCCATACTAGGCTCTACAAATAAAGCCGAAATATCTCGTATTGGAAATTGGATTTCCGTCATGAGTCGAGGCAAGGGGCAAGCTCCTCTCCGCTTCGAGACACTCTAGCAAATGCCTCGGGACTACACATTCTGGGCAACCCCGGATGCGGCTGGGCCGGTCCTCACTTACGTTAGAGGATTGGCAATTCCTGAACACACGTTTCCCGGTCCTTACAGACCTATAATCGAGGCGCCTCATTCCAACAACCAAAAAGGTGAAAAGTATATAAATGTCAGGGCTGGTAAGTCACTGACACCACCAAAGCTAGAAAGAAACGTCGTGCTCTCCCAGCGGTCCGTATCCCGTTTTTAACTCATACCGAGGTGTGAGGCTCGCGAATTCACGTTATACACAAAGCTGCCACATAGGCCGTGCTTTGATCATCAACCACAAGACTTTGCTTTTCAACAGAAGCCTTGATCCATGCAACTCAGCGTGCCACACAGGCAATTCATACCATGCGATTGATATCTATCGATATATAACCTCTAAGCTCGTACGTCTTAGAGAAGGGCGTTAAGCAAGAGAATAAATTCTCCGCCGCCAAACAGATATATATTTAACAGAAATCAATCAACACAGAATAAAATCCAATGTCAGACACACAATCCATTTACAAGTTCGTTCTGGGTCTGAACGAAACCGGAGGCACTTTCCTCGCATATCCATCCATCTCCAAGTACGTCTGGACGACCACCAACTATTTCCATCCTCTTGGGTGTACAGCCCAATCAGGATCGTCAGTAATTATCCCTACGATGTGAAGACTTCCGGTCTTCGACCACCGTCTTCATCTTCGACTTATCGTCGAATCGGTTATTCAGAATGGGTATAAACCCGGCCTTTCCGAACAACCCGCGTATATTAAAACAAATGTTACACAAACACAACATACGCTTCATTCCAATTCATATTCTCAGGGAAAGGTTCCCATTAATTTTATCCAAGATAAATTCTTTAAAATTTATCCTTTAATCTTCCTTTGGATGTCGTTTCAAACCAAATTATGGTTTTCCAAACTAGTCGAGATTAGCGAACCACACCGAAGTAATTATTTATTTTATTTCCCAATCCCAACCTATTCATCCCATGAAGCAAAACTGGTAATACTCCATATCTAACACCATGGTGTTATCGGTAAAATTAATTACCATTCCACGTTCAAATCTGATTTAAAGATTTAACTATCGCTTTGGAGCAAAACTGGTGATACTCCATTTTCACTCATTTTCTAAAGTTGACAATTTAAATTATCAATTCACCTTTTAATCTAATTGCAGATTCGTTAAAACTCCTTTTACTGGGTTAAAGAACTAGGTGTTATTTAAAACACAGTTCACGACAAACCCAAATCACATTATATTTGTTATCGGGTTAAAGAACTAGTGTTGTTTAAAACACAGTTCACGATAAACCCACAAATCAATTCTAGTTCATCAAATATATTAGGAATTCTGATTATTTAAAACCCCTTTTTAAATCTAATTTATTTATTTAAAAACAAAAAAATCGGGTTTTAAATTGAGTTCAAACTAGTTCATTTCGATAAAAATCCATTTTTATCTTTTCAAATATGGAGTTTTTCACCCCAACTTTTCTCAAATCATTTCTTATGATTTTACACAAATTATTGATATTTTTAATAATTTTATCAAGGCCCGTACAGTCGATTTCCAACAACGGCCATCGAACTGCACTTACAGCGACCTTTTCCAAATTTGATTTGGACGTATCTCCAAATCCAACCGTTAGATTTTGAATTTCTAATATTCATTAGAAAGCTCTTTTCGATACGAACCCAACGGTTCCGGTTTTAGGAGAATCCGACGGTCGGATCTCCCGTAATGTCCGTTTGAAATAAATGGTCGAAATTCATGAACTGCCGCGGCGCGGCACGTTCTATTCAGGCCATTATATTATATATATAATATATATTTCGTCGATTACTATTTAAAACGAATTTTATAAATCGTTTTGAATTCGTTTCAAAAACAATTTCAATCTCTATTTCAAATTCAAATCAAAATTGAATTTTTTTTCCTTATAAATTCGTTTTAGAATTCATTTCTATTCAATTCAAATTTCAATTCAATTTGAATTCATTTCAATTCGTTTCCAATTCAATTCCAATTCGTTTTCAATTCGATTCAATTCAAAGTGGTTTCCTATTCGATTCAATTCAAATTGGTTTTCTATTCGATTCAATTCAAATTGGTTTTCTATTCGATTCAATTCAAATTGGTTTTCTGTTTGATTCAAATTCGTTATATATTCAATTCATTTTGAAATCGTTTTCAATTCAATTCATTTCGAAATCGTTTTCAATTCAATTCATTTCCAAATCGTTTTCAATTCAATTCATTTCGAAATCGTTTTGAATTCATTTCGAAATGAATAAAATCGATATAAATATCGTTCACGTCAAAATGGCGTCAATCTAATCAACACGGCTTAATGTATTTCTATTTTCAAATATTCTATTTCAAATATTTCTATTTCAAAATATTTCTATTATTAAAATTTTTTGTTCAACACATGACTAATCTCAACGGATGAGTACAGTCAACACATGAACATTTATTTTATATTGATAAAGATGTAAATTTTATTATTAAAATATTTCGTTCAACACATGACTAATCTCAACGGATGAGTACAGTCAACACATGAACATTTACTTTATATTGATAAAGAAGTAAATTTTATTATTAAAATATTTCGTTCAACACATGACTAATCTCAACGGATGAGTACAGTCAACACATGAACTTTTACTTTATATTGATAAAGAAGTAAATTTTATTATTAAAATATTTCGTTCAACACATGACTAATCTCAACGGATGAGTACAGTCAACACATGAACTTTTACTTTATATTGATAAAGAAATAAATTTTATTATTAAAATATTTCGTTCAACACATGACTAATCTCAACGGATGAGTACAGTCAACACATGAACATTTACTTTATATTGATAAAGAAGTAAATTTTATTATTAAAATATTTCGTTCAACACATGACTAATCTCAACGGATGAGTACAGTCAACACATGAACCTTTATTTTATAATATTCTTTATTTTCTAAATTGGAATGAGGCCCAATCAATCACCATATAATGTTAATTATATGGATTTTCATACATCACACGTATATAATAGCATTGAAAAATAATCAACCATCAACCAAAGTGCACTACACTGTATAAGCATCAAATATAGATATCTAACGCTTATAACAGCCTGTCAATCAATCGATCGACATATTTAATCAATCAGGATGAGTGAACTTCAAATTTCATCCCAACACCCGTGTGGGGTTTCAAATCAACAAACACAGATTTTTATTTGTGCAGTTGGGCGATGTGTAAAATTTATCGTCCCAATCAATGTCAGTCAAATCGGTGTACATAAACAAACCGTCCGGTTTGTAAATGAATATTTATTCATTCACTTTCACGTTAAAAATTATATTTTTAACGATAAAATATTTTATTTCAACATATGAATTTCTATTCAGTTCATTCTTTAAATAAAATGATATTTTTATTTTTCTAACTTATTTTAGAAAATTTCGGCGGCATAACGACACAATACTAGAAACGGGACGAGGCCTAGCCTTATCCCCGGTCTAGTGAAGGCCCACGCCATCCACACATCAATCAAATCCATTCATTTCACCAAACAATTCAATTTCAATCAAATAATCTAACTAATTTTTGCAATCAAACAAACAAGTCCATGGTCTGTGGACGATTGTGTCGGGTGCTACTAAACACCGTCTGCATCCTAGTATAAATATATATAACTAGAAATAGAAGTTGAAAGGTGAGAAATTCTCACTGAAAGCTATCCTAACTCCTTGACTCTTCTTTTGCAGAAACCTTCGTCGTTCTCGCCTTTTTCATCTTCGTTGCCCGTAGCCACTATATATATGAAAATCACATTTTTATATTGCTATTCAATATATAAAAATCGAAATTTTATTATTCTATTCAATATATAAAAATCGAATTTTTATTATTCTATTCAATATATAAAAATCAAATTTTTATTATACTATTCAATATATAAAAATCAAATTTTTATTATTCTATTCAATATATAAAAATCGAATTTTTATTATTCTATTCAATATATAAAAATCGAATTTTTATTACCTCGCTATATGGATAAAAATTCCATTTTCACACCGCTACTATATAGATAAAAATTCTATTTTTACCTCGCTATTCTCTATATAAAGATCTCGCCTTTTCAACTATAAAGATTTCGCCTTTTCAATTTTAAAAAATCTAATCTTTTCTATTTTAAAAAATATCGACTTTTCTATTTTAAAAATATCGACTTTTCTATTTTAAAAATATCGACTTTTCTATTTTAAAAATATC
Organism: Allium sativum; assembly: GCA_030737875.1. Taxonomy (NCBI): domain Eukaryota; kingdom Viridiplantae; phylum Streptophyta; class Magnoliopsida; order Asparagales; family Amaryllidaceae; genus Allium; species Allium sativum. Next base: position 46,617,668 of record CM060913.1, read on the forward strand.
GACTTTTCACTTTTAAAAATATCGTCTTTTCATATTAGTCTTTATTTTGCTACACATATAAAGATGCTATTTTTAATATTCCTATCATGTAAAAATTATATTTTTACTTTTCTACATAAACAAAAATCATATTTTTACATCTTCCATATAGTAAAGATTATATTTTTACTACTTTAAAAATATAAAAATCATATTTTTATTGCTTTAAAAATATAAAAATCATATTTTTAACTAAATAAAAATCATGGCTTTACCTAAATAAAACTGATTTCATGAATGTCAATTCATACAAAACCATAAAATAGGATTAAATAAAATAATTACTAAAAATAAAAAGAACTCTCACTGTTTTTTTTTGAAGCATCGGAGTCTGACAGGAGTTGAGGGCGGCGGCCTGGAAGCTTGGCGCTCGACGGTGGTGGTAGCGGGCCCTGGGTAGCGGCACAGGAGGTTTTCTCGCATCAGGGAGGGGTGCGAGGTGGCTTGGGTGGCTGCGTCAGTTCGGGGGGGGGGGGGCTTTGGGTTTTGCGACGGTCCTGCAGGAGGTGGGTGGAGGAGCGGAGGAGAAGAGAGAGAGTGCGGGGTGGTGGCGCGGCCGTCAGGGTGAGGGGGGGCGGCGCGATTTCGATTCTTTTTTTTTCCTTTTCGTTTCTGTTTTGAAATGAGATCGGGGGGGTGGTTAAGGGAGGAGAGGGTTTGATTATTTAATTTATTTAATTTTCCACCAAAAAGCAACTTTTATTTTTGACCTCAAAACGAGGCCCACCGCCTATCGCCCATAGCGTTTTACCCTCATTCTGAACACAATGGGATATGTATCGTAGGCTGATTCGACTGTTTCGATCAGTTTCCCTCAAATTTACAATTAAATAATTATATTGAATTTTAAACGTACATTTCAATATACCGGGGCCACATACTAACTCTATAAATTGCAGAAAAATATTTTCTAGCTTCGTATTGACGATACGGTCCTAACAAAACTAGTTTCGTCGAATTCTGAGGCCGTTGGAAAAATGGCCATTTTCCAGTCGATTAAAATCAACTGAAACTGGTCAAACGCGTTTTCCTTTGCCACGCTCACATATTGATTCGAAAAATTATGAAATTTGAAACCTAGCAATAATTTGACACTGCGGATCCAATAAAAGTGGTTTTGTCGAAATCCGAGGTCGTTTGCAAAATTTCCATTTTTAAGGGCCTGAATTCCATAGCGACTATTCAGAATTTTCAACTGGACATATCTTTTGATTCCCGCTATGAAATTTTGATTTTCCGGATTCGTTGGAAAGATATCCTCAATTAGATCCTAATTTTTTTGGTTTCACTAAAATCCGAATTGTTTTGCACCCGGTACATTCAATTGAAGTTTGAAATCGAATAATCGAACTACCGCGCCATTTTCAATTCTATTAATAATTATATATAATTATTTATATTCTAACGACGACATATATAATATATACGTTGTAATTCTATTCAAAATAAATTTCACGTCGATATTATTTAAAATAATCTATTTTAAATATTCAAAATTCGCTAAAATCGCCAAAATAAAAATTTTAAACTGGCTCGCATTTCCGGATTATTACATAAAATGTTAAGATTGAATAAAGATAACATTTTAGAATGTTAAGATCTAAGAAAATAACATTTTTATTATAAAATATTAAGACTGGAGAAAATAACATTTTAGTTTTAAATGTTAAGATTGATAAGAACAACAATCTAGTTATAAAATGGTTAGATTTATAAAAATAACATTTTTAGTTATAAAATGTTGAGTTGATTAAAATATCACTTTTTATTTGTTTTGTTGAATTAGAGTTGTCGACAAAACAAAAATATCACTTTTATATGTTTTTGTAGAAATAGAATTGTCAACAAAAACAAAGTTATCCTTTTTATTTGTTTTTGTTGAAATGTTAGAGTTGATTTAACATAAAAATATCCTTTTTATGTTAATATGAAAGGTTAGGAATGTTAACATAAAATATTCTTTTATATGATATTAGAGAGACATGAATTTATAAAAAAATATTTCATTCACATTCTAGATATGAATAAAAGACATGAAATTTAAAAGTACAATTTTATTTGCAAATTAGTTGCAAATAAAAACATGAGAAAAAGAAGTACAATTTTATTTGCCTTTTTATATGCAAATAAAAAAAATCATAGAATAGAAGTACATTTTTATTTGCAAGTTAGTTGCAAATAAAACATGATTATTAAAAATACATTTTTATTTGCAAATTAGTTGCAAATGAAAACATGAATTAAAAAGCACCTTGTTTTTTTACATCTTAGATGTGAATAAAAGAACTGATTTAAAAATTACATTTTGATTTACATTTTAGATGTAAATATAAGATTAGGTTTAAAGATTTCATTTATTTACATTTTAGATGTAAATAAAAAGATTAGAATAAAAAGAAACATTTTTATTGTCATTTTAGAGACAATAAAAGAGTAGATTTTAAAGCGACATTTTTATTGACATTTTATATTCAATATAAAGAATGGAATTAAAAGAAGCATTGTCATTGTCATTCTAGGGACAATCAAAAGAGTAGATTTAAAAGTGACTTTTTATCGATGTTTTATACTCAATAAAAAGAATATATTTTAATGTTATATTTATCGTCATTTTAGATGCGATAATAAGAGTAGAAATAAAGATTATATTTTTATCGTCATTTTAGATGCGATAAAAAGAGTAAAAATAAAAGTTACACTTTTATTGACATTTCATATGAAATAAAAAGAATAGGAATAAAATACGTTTACATTAAAAAGTTACACTTTTAATGCTAGGTAAAGAATTATAGAAATGTTCATGTTTTAGGATTTAAACATGATTTTATTAAAAAGTATTTACTAAAAATAAACTAGAACGGTCAATAAAGGTGAAAGAATCATTTTTGTGGTATATACATACATTAGAATTTTTATGTGAAGTTAAATATTATTTTGTATGTAAAGTTAAACGACATTATTAGATTCTCCAAATGATTTATATATATATATATACAAATAAATATAAATTTAAATTAAACGAAACACGTGCGGTAGTTCGCGTTTCAAAGTCGTAACTTCAAACGATTATACCGAAAGATCCGACCGTCGGATTTTCCCAAAACTAGAACCGTTAGGACCGCTTTGGGAAGATCTTTCCAACGATATAAATTTTGTTAAAATCCAACAGTTAGATTTCGAGATAAGTGTAAATCATATTTTGATAAAAACAGCGCCAGGGCCCCCGATCGACCCGAAGCGTCGTTAAATAGATTTAGTTATTTTTATATAATAAAAGTAGCGATAAATAGTTATTAAATACTATTAATGATATGAACTAGTTTTAAACTATATATATATGCGAGAATCATTTGAAAGGTCTGAGTTCAATCTCATTTCATATGATTATACAACGATTTAAGTCGAATAGTTGAAGACGGTGATTGAAGACCGACGATCTTCACATCGAATGGATGTGTTGCTACTGAGGCCCATGATTGGAGTAGCAACCTTGAAGGGGAGTCAGGGGTAGCCATCTGGACGTATTGTTGATTGTTCGAATATGCGAGGTATAAGATGCCTCCGGTTTCGTTCAGACCCAGAACGGACTTGTAAATGGATGGTATGTCTGACCTTGTATTCCTTTATGTTGTATTCGTTGATCTCTGATATATATATCTGTTTGGTGTTTAACACCCTTCTCTGAGACGTACGAGCTTAGAGGTTATATACTGGTAGGAATCAATGGTATGGTACGGATTGACAATGTGGCATGCTAAGATGCATGGATCAAGGCTTTTGTTGAAAAGCAGAGCCTTGTGGTTGATGATCAAAGCATAGCCTGTTTAGGCGTAACTTTGTGTATAACGTGACTTCACGAGCCTCACACCCCGGTATGAGTCAAAAACGGGATCAGGACCATAGGGAGTGCACACGTTTCTTTCTAACTAGAATGGTGTCAGTGACCTACCAGCCCTGACATTTTACTTATGTGGAGGATGGATTATGAGGTACCTCGGATTTATAGGCCAGAAGTGGTCATACTGGAGGTCCAAAAGGTCCGGGAAGCGTGTGTTCAGGCATAACTAATCCACTTTCGACAGGTGTGGATCGGCCCTCCTGCTCCAAGGGTTCACTGCGGGGGATCCTAAGGCATTTGCTAAAGTGTCTCAAATCAGAGAGGACGATCCCTAGCCTCGATTTCATGATAGAAACCCAACTTCCAATACGACACCATGCAGTTTTGATTGTAGAACTAGCATGGCGACATAGTAGGATGGGGTACTATGCCTTCTATGATTGATACATTATGATTGAAATGTTTTTATTAAAATATATATACACACTAAAAATAATATTAAATCCGTTTTATCGTATCAAGCATCTTTTGACCATTATATGGTAAAACTCTATCCTCCGGTTTGCGTTGCATTGTGTGATGGGACTTGAGTCTTATAATGGTTTCATTTTTCTAAAAAGCATTGTGTTGTTTAACGATTTACTTTATGCACTGGCAATCCAATGGAGTAAACCCGTTCCGCGTTAGCGGCGTGGTCATGTGATTTGCCTTATTATTAGCTAAGTTAAGTTAAGATTTCTCATACCAGTCCCATGATTGACTTGTAGTTTGTTTCACTGGCAAACTCGGGTGCCCATATTTTCCACACGGGCAATCAAGTAGCTTTTTGCAGATATTTATCTCTTTAGCAGGATCCTGGATCGAAGCTTAAAGCTGTGTCCAGAGCATTGATAGCCTTCCGCTGTATCAGTTTAAGTCTTCCACTGCAATGTATTAAATTCATTGTAAATATTATTTTCCGCTGTATTTTATTTATCGATGTACTCTGATATTTTATACTCTGATGTAACATTATTATGATGTTTATAAAAGTCTGCTGTTATTGTTCTAATGTATTGTATTCCCAAAGTTGACGTATGCGGGTTTTAAACGATTTTAATCGATCTATCGATCGATTAAGGTCGGGAAAAATGCATGTCGTTACAAAGAATGCTTTAAACCCATTTAGTTTTAAAATAATCATTTTTATAATTATCATAAAAATTTCTAAGTTTTAAAATTTACGAAAAAATGGTCATCATCTCCCCTACACGGCACGATTGGAACAACTACACACACCACTACGGGCGTCACATCGATCAAAAGAAAATAAAAGTCATGCAGCTACCCAACTTAGAAGTATAAAATCCATTACCCAAATATCAATAATATTAAATTTTACCTATTTTCGGGGAACCAAACTCCAATTATAATGCAAAGCAGCTAACAGCTCTTTCTTCTTCCAACCTGTACTTAATTCAATTTATAATACAAGTAACAAATACTGGGTTAAATAATTTAGTTTCATTTCACAAGCAATGCAATTTAAATTCATTATACTAGAATTAATTTCCTTAGCTTTTATTCAACTTCTTTATTAACCCATTAATTAATTTTGTTCAATCCATCTATCATCCAATAAACAAATTTAATTTTGCCCCCTTATTTACTTAACCAAGTTAAGTCTTATTTCATATTCAATTAACTGATTGATTTTTCAATTATTTCACTTTTCATCTTCTGATTTTTATTCCAAAAATCACCCATTTTCCTTTCTAATTTCATTTAACTTACTTTTAAGTTAATTCCCGATTCAATAAATTTCATATTAAAATTCTCATTTACTAGTTTCACAAGTGAAACTAGTTAAATTAAACCATTTATCATCCAATTTGGATTCCAATCAAATCAATCAAACATTGCAATATCTAAATAAATTGATAAAATTATTTCATTTTTATATAAAATTATAATTAGGGAAAAATTATTTCATTTACCCTCTTTACAAAACAATATTGTTTCAGCTGCCAGTTCAATATGGTCTCTAAACATTGAACTGATCAAACAACACAATATAAAGCATTTGTATATAAAGTCTACAAATACACTCTCTTATATACATACACTCAAACTCAATCTAGGGTATTTTTAACCCTATGTCTATTGAGTTGCATCACAGAGCCAAGGTTATCACTAAACCATTAGCTTTGATACCAACTTTAGAATCCCAAAATTTTAGTACCCCTTGAGTAGACCAAAACAGCACATGTCCCACCCAAAGTGCATTGTAAATTGGATCACCAAAAGAAAAAATTAGAGGGTGAGAAAAAGATAAGAAATAAAGATTATAATAGATGAAAGGAAGAAGGACAAAACTAACCAGCAATACTAAGAGTCTCACATCATAACGGAATAAAGTGCAATAAAAATATAAATCTTTATTGAGAGCTTGAAATAATACTTACAATCATCAAAGTACAACAAACATTCAATACATCTAGATAGTTATAACAATCTATCCACATATACACCACATAGAGGAAAAATACTAGATATGAATAATATGTCTGGACTTCTCCAGCTCATCTCTGGACTTCACAGTATCCAATAGCCTAAACCTGTAAAACTCGGTCTGCCCCGATCACAATAAATGCCACAGATCAGTCTGGTGAACTAGCGTAAGAAAACTCACAAAATTCACAGGTACCATCCAACTTGATTTTATTTTTGAAAACTTATTTTGAGAGAAACACTACTACAAAAGTGGGCATATTCGACACTAATTTGTGTGCGTTGCATGAAAAGTGTGGCGAAAGCTATGCTTTCTTTGATCTTTTGCAACAATATTCATATGTTGTTGCATTATATGTGAATGCACTGTTGCGGTGGGAATTCTAGTGTTTTGACGTGCAACACCAGTTAAAAGCGTAGCATTACATATATATAATCCAGCTCAGCGATCCGCCTTATCAATATATTAAAACCCCAACCGTAGATGCAAGATTAATCCAACGGTTCAAACCATCTGTTGGTCTGATGATCTTAACGATAGCCAACATCCAATCATTGAAAGCCACGTCATTGTATTATTTTGACGAAATTTTGGCGCGATCTTCTCCCTTCACGAAATTGTTTTCTTCTCTATCATCTAATCGTTTTCCCCCTTTTTACTATTGACAAAAATTTAAACCTAAATTCACGTCAGTATCACTCCTCTCCTCGACAACATATTCTATTCTGAAAAGGTTGAAGCTTTGAAATGCTTTCTAGCTTTGATTGCTCAGGGCATTGACATCGCCAGTTTTTTCACTCAGGTTCAGTTTGTATAGCACTGTGAATTAGTTACGCTTATTATAGATTGGATTATGAGTAATTAGTAAGTAGTTCATTTGTTACACTTTGGAAAACCCATTCGCTTATGAGTAATTAGTTGCTTGGACATCCCAAACTTAGGGAAACCCGTTCGCTTATGAGTGATTTGTCGATGAAATATTAGATTATGAGTAATTAGTTGCGCTTTGACCATTGATTTGGGATTTGGGATTATGCTGAGGTTTATTCGAAAATTGTACCCAGCAATAAACCATGAGAACCAGGCTATTGGCATGAAAAAGACATTGGTTTATTATAGAGATCGAGCTAGTTAAGGAATGGGGACTGTACAGTAGAAAGTGATTTGCACTTTGCGTTCATTTACACTGACATATAATTGTATGCTTGAGGTTTTGTGATACATATACATGTGTAGTAATGCGGTGTGTTTGCACTGCGGTGTGCTTGAGGCTAACAATTTCCCGATCCGGACGAGTCGTTCACCCGTATCTTATAACACGCACAGGTATTTTCCATTTGATTTTGGAAACTACCAATTTCAATGTTTCGATTTTGGAAACATATGCTCAGTTTTGCATCAGTTCATAACATACACATCCAAAAAATGACATACAACTGTATGCTTGAGGTTTTGTGGTACAAATACATGTGTCGCACTGCGGTTTTGTGATACAAATACCCGTATCTAACACACATGCACAAGTATTATAAGGCAGCATCAGTCCATACAATACACATTAGTTCATACCATACACGCACAAGTATCATAAGGCAGCATCAATCAGTTCATACCATACACGCACAAGTATATAAACACGCACAAGTATAATAAGGCAGCATTGATCAGTTCATACCATACACATCCAAAAAATAACATACACATCCACATCCAAAAGTATCATAAAGTTAACTTAATATATACACATCCAAAAAATGAAATTATAGTAGCATCAATTCATACCAGATCAGGGTTGCGGGGCAGTGGAACTTCCAACTGATTCGTTAGGGCTTTGCGGCTGTGGGAGAGCCGGTCCGAAGTGAGCAGCCGCATGTGATGGACCCGCAGCATCAGGACAAGGGGTGAGGTAGTTTGGCCAGTCAAATTCCTGATCAACTTCTATATCTACCCACTGATCATTCCTCTGGTTCATTGGGGCTTGGTTATCAACATGTATGTCATGGGCGGCTTCCGGAAATAAGCTTGGCAAGGGAGGTAGCTCAGCAGCTTCTTGTATCATTGCATTAAATCTTTCATCTGAATCCATTTCCCATTCCCATCCGTAATGATGCAAACATGGAACCACCTCTTCCTCCCTATTGCTCACAAAAAGAAGTTCAGGCCTTGTCCCAGGATGAGCATGGGTACAGCGCTGAACCTTAATGAAGTAAACCTTGTTATTGATTTGAGCAGCAAAAGTATTTATATTGCCAATGCCGCATTTTCAGGTAGAAAGATGTATGGTCATACTGAGACCAGTAACAGTCGTCAATTGCAAGCACACATCCCATTGGCTTCATTACTTCTTCAACAGCAGGAACATTACTCTTTAGGAACTCGGGAAAGCCATCAACATTAGCCCATGATTCCACTTCTAACGCTGGTGAGGGCTCAAATTCTTCATCAGACCATGATTGCAGGTAAATAGCACCACCAGGTTTTGTAAAAACTTTCAACATTAGGGCATGATCACGAATTCTGTACGATGGGCATGATACTAGAAAAGAGTTGTTGGGTATTACCCGTATAGGCCACGAATTATGATTGAGAGCCACCTTAAGAACGTCTTGCACAGCTTCAAAATTCCAATGTCCCTTAATAACAGTGGCTGTGATGTATAGAGACGAGTCCATTGTTTTTGTTTCTTTTTAAAATTTCGAAGATTGGGGTTTAGGTGATATGGAGGAGATGATGTTCTGACGCTGGAAAGGATGTGCGAGGGACCCAATGGATGGTGTCAGGCAGATATGTGAACTGGAAATGCTTGCACAGAAGATGAAGCATACTCAATTCTATTTCTGATGAGGTGGCACGTAGTGACCAATGCTGATTGGTCAACTGTTATAATTGTATGCGTAACTCACTAAGATTTATAAGTTAATTAGATGGCCAAATGCACAGATGCATGCACACAGCACATATGCACTTATCAAATTAATAACTTGTAAATTCAAATTGCAGGATCTGAAATGATGTGGGGAGATACAGCCAGCAAGTGGAGGACCTGAAATAACATAGAGATACAGTTTCTGGTTCATGGCATTGCTACTTTGTAGAATGCACACTAATCGTATTTATTGGCACTTGTATTGAAGGTTGTATGTGTTGGCACTTTTACTACTTTTAAATTATGTATTTGATCGTATGTGTTATATATTTGATTGGATGTATTGAAGGCGGTATGTATTGAAGGTTTGAATGTGATGATGAATGTAACGGATGTGTTTCTTCTATGTAAAAAACTGATATTGCAAAATTTATAATTAAAGCGTTGTATTTGCCTTCTTTTACTATTGCATTTGCTTTTTTCCTGATGTCGTGTTTCAAGATAATGGTGTCGCATTCCATAATACAGTGATGTTGCATTACGTAAAATAGTAGTAAGTCCACGTGGCACGTAAACGCCACAGCTGACATGGCATGTGACACGTGTGCAGCTGACGTGGAGATCTGACGTGTCGTGTGACACGGTGGCAGCTGACGTGGCCGCCGCTATCGAGACCTGGTACCCAGGATCTAACTAATTTTCAAGCAACGCTGAATAATGTTGCATTATGTACAATTAGTGTTGCATTACGTCTATAACGCAACACTTTCTTTCTGTGGCAGTAGATGTGCTAAAGCGTTGCCTTAGATGGCTAATGCAACGACCGCGGATGCCACGCCCCCCTGGTGTTGCCTATTTAAAAAAAGGGGCTACTGCAACGCTTTTTTGATCTACGGCCACAGTAAAATAGTGTCGAATATGCCCACTTTTGTAGTAGTGAAAAGGATAATCGTAAGACCAGTCTACACATAAATGCGGACGGTTTATACCTTACGATAACCCAAAACATTTTGAAATCATATTTATTCTGAAATTATAATAGTGTCTAAACCAAATAAATAACCATCTAGCAGAATGCTTGCATCTCACACTCTACAACATAGTATATAATTGAAAACCGCGGGCACTTATTGGAGAATGGATTCCGACTATGGCAAAGTATAGGTACACCTTCTGACAATGTACCTCCGAATATAAATACATTAAGGTTCAACAAGAACATATTGCAACTAACTAATCATGATTGACCGCTCATTCTGCTAGAGTGTACCAAATATATCATTACCGCGGTTGGGGGCCAGCCAAACAAACCGAAAGCTTACAAAAACAAAGGAACAACCGAAGGCATTTGATTTCTCTAGATTAGGTAATCATATACCCTAATGGGTGCGCCCCACATAGCCACGTGACCTACCCGATTTCTGCCATTTCTAGGTTGATGATGCTTGAGGTTATATATACCTCTTTAGAACATCCGGCCGTCAGTCACATTGAATGCCATATTGTCAGATCTTCCAGAAATCACTAATTGACGTAAATAAAAACATACATGGTGTTAAGCTAAGAGAAGATGTCTTCTCCGCCACCAAACAGAAGTATGTTTGTAAAAATAAATGTACGTGACTCATTAGGAAATAATATATCAAACATTCGTCCATACAAGAGATCCAAGAACAGGATGAACCGAAGGCACTCTCCTACCATATCCTAGGAATCACCCTACGAATCAGTAACGAGTAGTCCTTGAAATCCATAGATTTTAATCACAACAGAATCACAAGTCAAAATATCTTTGGGAGCTAACCGTAGAAATCCAACAAGTAGTTATTCCTCTCATGAAGATCCACGGTCTTAACGACTCCATATTCAATTGGCATCTTCTACGTTTACGTATTCGCTGGCTTAGAATGGTTTCCGAATATTAATTCTATCCCGATCTTTTCGTACCAACAATCGTATTAGGCAAGATTTGATAGTCGGTTATTTAACTATCAAATAAACAATCATTCATCCATAAAAGTAATATGGATCCACTAGTTTAGTACACATCGCTACTTGGTCTCTTTAATTTACCAACAGTAAATCAAAACTTCTAAATTTCCGATATTTAGAACACAACATCTTACTTCTTAATTCAAAATAAGAATATTCTAAAAATCATTTAATTCAACTTATAAACTTGAAATTTAATGATTATAACGATTAAATGGAAATAATAGACTTATTTGTTTCCTAAAAACAATTAATCCCAACTATTTAACCCTTAGGTTAATTTTGACCTTATTTGCTTATAAATCTTGTTTAAAACAAGAATTTGAATTATAAAATTTATTTATAATTACTTATAAATAATTAAATAATAAATTTTTATTTTTCTTCTGATAAAACTTTTATTCTGTTACTTATATAAAACTGATTTCAAAATCTGTTTTTAATTGTAAAATGAATTTATAGCTTCATTTATGTCAATTCACCTAGTGGTAAATTAACGTTTATAAAACGATAGATATCTAGGCCATATACTGTTGACTACTTAACGTATACTGCCCATTGGTTAATAACAAACAACCGTTGAATTTTGAATCAACAATCAACAACTAAATCAATTATCCAATTTGATTGGTTAAACAATTCACATAATATGACTGTAAATAATATTCAATATATTTGAGGAATATAGTCGGATCCCTCCAACCTGTTTTTTCTCTACATCCAAATAGGTTACCTCAAATAAAATCATCTATTTAATACGGTAATATATTTTTATCATGATAGCCTAAAATAATCAGCTCAACTAATAAATTTCAACAATTAACTAATAATAAAAATCCAAGCATCCATATTTAGATTTAATACGTTTATATTATTTTAAACGTGACCAAAAAGGTAAGTTACCTCAATTGGTTATAATCGTTAAAAATAATGATTGATTTCAATTAAATTAAACGAACGTTTAATTCAATCAGTTCAATCGATACATATAAATATATATTCAATAATCATCCAACAAAAAATAACCATAGCACACACATATTAAACCCAACTTATATAAAATATAAGTGGGACAAACTGAGTGAGGAAACTCACCTTTTTATTTGTCATTAAAACAGTTGGTTTTAATTAAATTAAACATGAGTTTAATTGAATTATAAATCTTAGTTAGTTCCATCTCTCTTATTTCCAATTCTAGAATGTTACGCTTGTCGATACGGTCTCAACGCTGTTTGTTTTGTTCAATTATGTTAATATATGATTACGTTGCATAAATTTTAAGTTACGGTTTAAATAAAAATAATTAGCTCTTTAATTAATTATTAATTTTTACTAATGTTGCATTAGCCTTAATTAGGCCATGTAAAGAATTCTTCTCACCTTCCTCTGTTCGAAGTACTTCACCTAACACTGTTTCAACCCTTCACTGCCCCATTTCTTTTTCATTTTTTCCTTTTCGAAAGCACAAGCCTGTAACCCGATACAACCCACGTCTCTTTCCCATATCCTTCTCCTTCCCTGTACTTTTCTTCGAAAATTTCCTGTTGTTGATAACTGATTCCATCGTCACCTCCACCCAACCATATCACTTTCTTCTCGACTATTGGAAACCCCTCATCAACATTGGACTGCGCCTACCTCCTCCAACCTTTTGCCTGAACCCCGACCAACCTAGTAACCCAACCTGCAAGCATCTGAAAATAAATACTATATTCTCCTATGTCAAACCACCACGACCGAGCCAGCTACACTGATCCAGATGTCACTACCACCTATATGTGCGCCTTCGACCCCCTACCATCACCCAAAACCAGATCCAACTCGAAGCCTTCCTTCACCCGTTATTGACCAACAAAACCCTCACGTTTAACTGCCCCTATCGTCTACCACAGTCCACCAACATCGACCACACTTCTTTTAGTAGATAGCCTAGCCTCCCTTCTCCAATTTCTATGTTGAAGGCAATGGCCAATACTCAATGGGTCGGGAGATATGATTTTTTTCTTGGATGGAGAATCAATTTTATTCATTGATGAAGGAAGGCTTTGTTTCTTCATGCAGGACGAAATGAAATGGCAGGTTTGTACATATATATATAGGAGAAAGAATTTTGGGACAAGAACAATGTCAGTTTCATCGGTACGATATAGGCATGTGGTTTAGTGCGTTAAGCACGTGTGTGGCTGCACGTTTGTGCAAGGTTTCTACATTAGGCATGAACAATATTATTTAGGCATGTGCGCAACTTTCCTCTAAGGTTTGCGTTAGAGATTAAGTTAGCAATGTGCAAGAATTAGTGTAGGGCTGCAAGTAGCCATGTGTTTAGGAAAAAATAGCTTTGCATTAATATCTATATAGGCTGGAATAGCTTGTGTATATAGTAAATTCTTAGGGTGGTTGCATGTGTGAAGGTCTAGGATAAATAGAATAGGGTACGCATGGGCTCATGTGCGTAGATAGCTGAAAATATAGGGTAGGTTGTTTTATATACTAATGGGTTAGTGTGTTTATGCATTTATTTTGATTAGGCTTTGCATGTGTAAGCAGAAGCATTTGGGTAGGCAGTTTAGTGTAGGCAAGTGCGGTTTGTGCTTGGTAATAGGGAAAGCTACGTCAATTAGAAACTGTAAGTTGTATGTTGGTTTTGACATAGGCATGTACTTCATTTCATTTGCTTGGTAGAAGCTTTTAGTTATTTTTCTTTTATATGGTAACTTTATTCTACCGCTAATTAACGTTGAACGTTCTATATTTGTACTGACCTCTACGAACTCCAATCGCGGTGAAATTGGACATACTACTATACGTTGATGTTTCAGTCCCAATGATATTCATTTGGTTAAAATCTAACTTTGTTTTGCAAAACAAAGTTATTTTAATTTCAGTTTATTTAGCGCTTCACATTTAAATTTTGCACGCTCACAAAACAACACTCATTGGCTCCAAATTTGAAATCTAGCAATAATTAGCTATACGTATTTTATAAAATTTGTTTTGTCGAAAATGGAGGTCATTTGATAAATATCTATTTCTAAGGCTTAAATAATATCGATAAAATATAAACTAATTCCAAAACAATCCAATTTCATAATAATAAATTATTATTTCCATATGTCTGCAAATGGAATTGTATACAACTTCAAATATAAACCAATATGTATTTTAGAACTCAATATTAAAAATTTAGTGTTGAACGATATCAAAATTATATAGAAATCCTTTTCAAATTTATTAAATAAAGCATTATAGTTTATAAACGATTCCATAACGACTTTCTGAAAATTTAATTTGGACATATCCCACAATCTATAGTATGAAATCTTGAATTTTCTCTTTATTATAAAATTATAATCAAATAGATTCGGATGATTCTTGTTTTAAAGAATTCCAACTTATATCGGCTTCCGTACATTCAATTGAAATTCAAAACCAATTATTACGAACTACCGCGCCGTTGGGAGCTCGTTATAAACTAAATATAAATTTATATATTCAAACGTCGTTTTATTGATGAATTCTATATAAAAATCCATTTATATTTCAAATATAAGATTTAAAATAAATTTATGTATTCAAATTTAAATGACTCAAAAATCTGGGTCGTTACAAAATGCATATCGATTAATCGTTTGAAATTTAAATAGTAATTTTATAAACAATCTCGAAATTCGACAAAACCAGTTCCATCGCCTCCGAAATATTAAGTTACTGCATGATTACAACTTTCGTTATGATCGGAGTTCGTACGGGATCATACAAATTATAAACGTCGAAAGTTGCACGCTATAAAAATCGCTAGTCCTTTTCAATAAAAATATCGTTAGTCACCTTCAAGAAAAAAAATCTTTAGTTGTTTTAAAATCAAATTAAATATATATATATATATAATGAGGTCTGGGAACGAGATAGGATGAAATCAGCCTTGACTTGTTGGGCTGGGACAAATACTGTGGTTAGTAAGATTGATAGCGGTAATTAAGTTGATTAATTATTTCATTAAGGATTCAGAACTATTTTAAATTAAGTTAAAAATTAAAATAGTTACATCATGTTCATATGTTGTCAAAATTTGATGAACAAGTCACAATGGGATCGTACGGACAAAGCCTATGAAATCGAGCTTGTTCGGAAAGATTTGGAAGCAACTGGAATTTTGTTTAATTTTAAATATTTGTTTAAAATTAAATGAAATGACGCTGAAATCAACAAAATAAATTGTGAGTTAAATCTCACACCTTTTGGAATGCTATGATGTCGTTAAATTCATATAAATTATCACTCATCATGAATAATACAAATTGGATGATTAAGCTACAGATAATTATTGTTTGTTTGTATGGTTTTTGTTTGACGTTAATAATAATTTTTGTCATTTGGATGTATTAGATTAGAGTTTTATTTCATATGTATTATTTAAGTATTATTATGAGTTATGATGTAGGAAAAAAAAGGATGGAGGGATCCAACTGGATTCCTCAAATATTTTTGTTGTTAAATGATTCGTATTATTCATATATAAACTATCTGAACCCAGTTACGTTTAAAACCTGTTCGGATGTTAGTTGTTGAATTTAAGTTCAACAATTATTGTATTTTAATCAATAGACAATAGTGATTAAGAATTTTTCAACAGATGGCCAAAAACTATCTTTTTGAAACATTGATTTGGCGTCAGGGAATCGTCAACGTTTAAGTTATAAAAATTTATTTTTTAACTGTAGCAAGATTTTCACTTATATTTTTATAAGACATATAAAAATAGATGTTTTATAAATAGACCAATATTTTTGAGTAGTATTTATAAAAATGATTATAAATATTTTATATTGAAAATTCTTGTGTTTTTGAATAAATTATGAGCAATTAGTCAGAAATTAACGTAAGCGTTAATAAATTGAAACAATTGTTTTTAAGGAAATAATTGAGTGATATTATTAAACTAATTAGGTTATTAATTGATTCAAGAGGAGGGATTAATAAAATTAGTTAATTGATGTCTCAAGTTGACAATGTCAATTGGTTAAACTGGAATTGGTCATTAGGCTAATTTGTTTTCAATTAATCAAGAAAAATATAGTTTTAACAAGTTGTTTGAACTTAATAAATTTCCTTGAATTCAATTAATCTTTTAACTAACTGTACTTAAGGTTCATTATTGAGGTTGTTCATTTTTAATGAAGTTAATTATAATTTTAATATGATTTTAAAAAGAAATTAGCTATTTTATTTTAGTTAATAACGAAGCATACTACTTTCATTTCAATTGACGTCAAAGCTAATCATTATTTTATTAGTAGTAACTAAAGTGGTTACTCTTTTAAATGGATATTCATTTAAAAGTAGCCAACGTTGTAATTAGATTTAATTGAATATTATAAAGTGGTTTGAAAAAGGATTTTAGAAGTAAACTCATGTTCTATAAACCAAGTTTTATAAAAGCAGCTTAAAGTTAATGTGATGGTTCTTAAGCGTTTACTTAATAATTAAATTAACTGAAAAGGTTGTAATTGAAGGGAGTAATTTTCAAAATGAAATAAAGTAAGTACTTCGGTAATTTGGGACAAAAGAAATGGAGTAAATGGATTTTAGTAATAAAAACCAAGGTTAAGCATTGAAATAAGATGTTAAAAGATTTTTGGGTAAAGGATTAGTAAGTGTATTTTTTGATAAATTTAAGTTATAAAACAAATGAATTTAAAGAGGTTTTAAAGACAAAGATTTGTAATTAGCAAGAGTTTACAAACCAAGTTGGATAAGGTATAATTGAAAATTGATCTTTCAAATGTAAGAATATGGTTTATTAAACCATATATTAAATAGTAAATGAGATTTTGTGATATCAAGATTAGTGCAAGTTTTGAGTTACAAACTTTTATCCATCTTAAAATAATAACATTGTCGATTAAGGTCTAACATATAAATAAAATACCCAAACTTGAACGACTTCGGAATTATCTAAGGATGGTATTAATTTGTAATGGTAAAAGAGGTTTCGTGTATACATATATATATAGCGATTTTTCCAAAGTAACGAAATATGAACCTAATTGTGAAAATATATCGATATTTTTGAAATAAAGCAATATAAAAGGATGGTTTGGTGAATACATCTACATTAAAGAAATAGGTATTGGTTACTGTTTTCAAAATAACGAAAACATGAGAGATTTGAGATAAGTAAATAAAATGAAACTTATGAATAGATGAAATAGTTCTAATTAATGGTTTTAATTTAATGGGCCTGAGCTACTGATATACTTGATTGTACAACTATGAATTGATATTCAAAAACTCGACTATCAATGAGTATTGCTTTTGGACTTTTGATGAGTTAATTCGAAGAGACCGGGACGGAGCTAGACCCAAAACTACTTCGAACCAACTGTGTGTTTGAAACTAACTTGCAGGAATATTCTTAAAGATGCAGCATTGAATACTGTGGATATTCATAAGCCGAAGAACTACTTGATAAATTTCTTAGATTGCAACCAGACATATTTTTATTGCGATTCTGTTGTGATTGAAATCTTTGGATTACAAGGAACTCTGACTATTGAACCTTCAGGTGATTCCTATATAGCATGCGGTAGAAGGGTGCCTTCGGTTCATCTTGTTACTTAATGACTTGTATGGATGAATGTGTGACAGGGTATTTTCTGAAAGTCACGTACGTTGATATTTACAAATATACCAAGTTTGGTGGT
Source organism: Allium sativum (assembly GCA_030737875.1). NCBI lineage: Eukaryota > Viridiplantae > Streptophyta > Magnoliopsida > Asparagales > Amaryllidaceae > Allium > Allium sativum. The sequence continues at coordinate 46,635,598 of CM060913.1, forward strand.
GAAGAAGGAAACTTCTTTTAGCTTAACACCCAGAGTATAGTTGTAGACGTCAATTAGTGATTTAATATATCTAACGATGTGGCATTCAAAGTTAATGTGATGTTTTCTTATAGATAATCGTGACCTTAAGCCTCGTCAACTGGGAAATGACAGAAATCGGGCAGACAACATGACTATGTGGATGTGAAGTTAAAGCGCTTAGCGGTTCTATAGCGGCGGAGGTGCAAAAAGGTGTAGTGGGGATAAAGAGGGGAAATAGCGGGGATACAACGGAGGTGCAAAAAGCTTCATTAAATGTAAAACCAAATATTTGAAGATTAATTAATCATCTTTCTCACGTTATATGTGTACAAGGAACTAATTTTAATTGTTCTTATATAACAAAATTAAGGGATATCATAGTTATGCATGCTAAATTTGATAAGTGTAATTGATTGTTATTATATTTTAGGCATTTATGCCGTAAATTTAGCCCTTTACATTAAATTTACTGAATTTTCTGAAAAGAGAACTAGTCAAATCAAGATCTATGTATTAATACTGCTAAATCGGATGCTAAAAAATCTTGATTTAGCGGATGCGGCAAAAAATAGCGGGGCTAAAAGAGGATTAATTGTTCATCATTGCTAAATGAAAATGGTGTAGCGGTTGAAGAGCGTTGTGGGCTAAGCGGGGATATCGTAGGGCTTTAACAAAGCTTTAACTGCATAGCTATGTGGGTCATACGCAATAGGGTGTATTGTCACTCTCCAAAGAAAATTCATTTTATTCCTTCCATCGCTTCTGTATGCTTCAAGAAACGGTTTCTGATCACAACCGTGAGTGACAATATATTTGGTAAACTCAAGTTGGATGAGTGGTCAGTCATGTATGGAAGAGTTTCAAGATATTCTTAATGAACCCCTGTGTCTTGCTCTCTAGAGGTACACTCATCAGAAGGTGGTACCATACCTTGTCATGTTGGAAATTCAAACTCCAATATGAGCCATACGCTTTTAGTTGTAAACCAACTATGTTGGAAAGTGAGATGCAAGCATTCGAGTTATATTCCTATTTATTTGGGATTCATAGACATTATTATAATATCACTGAATTTTGATATGAAAAGCGATTCAGGTATCGTAAGGTAAAAATACGTGCCATGTTTATGTGTGGTACTATCTTACGAGAGTTCCGTTCTTTCAAAGGATTTTTTAAAGTTAAGAATGTTGTTCGTAATACGAATTTATCACTGAAAGTATTCCGATCTTATCCGGATTGATTTCTCTTTTCTTCAAAATATGCTCGGGTCAGACCAAGAATATTTTTTAGGTTAGGTTTCGCTTGGAGCTTTAGGAGGGAAACTGGAGTCGATATGTATGCCCATATTTTCTAGTAATAGATTATTTTCTGATGTGTGTGTTTTATTGATCTAGTGTGAACTTTGTGTTGTATACAATTTTCTTTTGATGAAAGGGTTATTGAAAAAGGATTAACTATTTGGTGTTTCCGATACTTGAATTTTGGCAAGTAATACAGGATTATTTATTATTATCGAAATTTGAGTATCGAATCTACAAGGTCATTGTAGTGGTATCAGAGCATAAGGTTTAGTGATAACCATGGTTCTGTGGCGTAACTCAATAGAAATGGGGTTAGTAATAACCTAGATTGAGTTGAGTGTATATATAAAAGCATGTATTTGTAATTGAATATAAAATTATTTTTATATAATTTTTGCCCAGTATATATATTTTTAGCGAAGGTAAAAACAATAATTTTCTTAAATTATTATAATATTGGTAATTAACCAAATACATCAATAATTAGATTAAATGAATTCAAACAAGATTATGAAATTGGAGTAATCTAACCAAAAGGATATTTTCAATTTGAAATATGTAAATGATAATTTTAATATTTAACTTAACCTTATATAGTTAAACTGATTGAGTATAAGCTGTAATCAAACCTGAGTTTGAAATAGAATTAATCTTAACACTATAAGAATACATTCAAATTAATTTTCTAGAGTAATTAATTTGCTTTGGGAGTAAGTTTTGAAGCAGTTGAAATAGATTATATGAGTATAAATTTGATGGTAAACAACTGATTGGATAGCAGGTAAAATAGATTGAAGTGGATAATATGAATGTTACAACCTACAGTGCATGATTCAGGAACTAATCCATAAATAGTTTCAACTGAGTTGAGAACAGGTGTTGATTTACCTTTGAATCTATCCGGTTGAATTCTGAAGCTTATGAGATCTAGTTTGGCTATAGCTGCAAACTAATTGAGTGAGTTCACTTATCGCCTATCGGTTAATAACGCTCATATAAGGTATGCTTAAGAAAAATACATAAATTGGCATATGAGTTAGGTTTTACCGACTGTGTAGGTCGACGTTTATACATTTGATATTCCTGCGATATCATAGAAGTCCCTCTATACAGGGTAGACTCTGCCGAAATTTCTCAAAAATTTAAAGTGTTAGAAATTTTTATTAATTGAAATAAATTAGTGTTTTGATTTAAAAGAAATTATATTAGTTGGAACAAAAAAGTTTAGAAAAATGAAACAAAAGATTCTTAACTAAAGTAGATATTTGAAAATTAATGGGTTTGTAGTTTTTTTTTCCTACCTTAGTAATTTCAGGGACGAAATTCTTTTAAGGGAGAAGGAATATAATGACCCATATTTCATTAAGAAATATTTGATGAATATTAAATATTTCAAAACGATTTATTTTAAGAATCAACGACTTGAAATTTATTTAATTTAACATTTAAACGTATTATTTATGATGTAATTAAAACGATCTCGCAGCAGCGCGGTAGTTCGTAATATTATGTTTTGAACTATAAATGGATGTAAAGGATCCAATATAAATCAAAATTCATTGAAACAAGAAACGTTCAAATCTATTAAACTATAGTATTCTAATGAAAATAAAAAATTGAGATTTCTATAGATTGTAAGTTATGTACAAATCAACTTTTCAGAAAGTCGTTATGGAATCGTTTATAAATCATAATGTTTTAATTAATAAAATAAATGGATTTCAATATAAACTGAATATCGATTTTGCTTGAAAATGGAAGTATGAAGTTTAAAAACCAACATAGTTTATTCGGAAGCTATATGAAGTTTTATTTGGATATTGACAATAACTATAATTTGTTTTTCAAAAAATTGGAATATTTTGAATTTAAATTATATTTTATCGATTTTATTGAATATGAGAAATAGTCATTTTGCAAAAACCTTAGATTTTGAAGAAACTAATTTTACCGGATCCGTAATGACAAATTATTGTAAAATTCCAAATTTCGGATCAATTTGAGTTAGTATGTGACCATGCGAGCTACGAAAAATAATAATTTAATTTCAAAATAGCGATATTTGAGCAAACGGACTCAGATTTCAATGAAAAAAGTTTTATTAGGTCCATAATGCCAAACTATAGCTGCATGTCGATTTTCATTGCAATTGGATTTCATATGTGATCATACGAATTTATAACGACGAATACAAGTAGCGATAACTAAGATAATAACAAAGTATACCCTTACCCCACCCTTAATTATTTTCTTCCCGTGGTCAAAACAATTCATGGACGCACCATCCTATAGAATTTATGAGTTGTAAAATCTAAAACCAATTGAATACTCGTCTAAAAATTATGAAATAAATATATTTGCAATACTTATGAGTTGCTCTTCATTTTTATGTTGGTTATAACATGTTCAATTTCCTTTACTGTCGCACCAAATTTGTTGTCGTGGCCTAGGTATAGGACTTTCAGGTGTTTCAAGATTCAAATCATGTTTTAAGAATTTTTTTGGAATGAGGAGATGAAATGGAGCTTTTTTGCAAAATTTGGGAGGTGTTGGCGATTAGAATGATCGATGTTCACCTGTACGGCGTGTGGAGGAGCTATGCGACACATTGGGGAGGGTGGCGATGAGTTGCATATAAATGGGAAGAGGATTGAAACAGATGAATTATGATGATTTTTGTGTGATATTAATCGAAGTGGGAGGGATGAGCAAGAAGAAGTGACCATGGGGAGTTACCGGGTTGGAATATCTAGAGGGAGCGTTTTGGGAGAAGGAGAATTAGGGCAAATGACATGGATTAGAAAAATAATTAGAGTTAACTAATTATTATTTGATTGCTAATGATGTTAAAATTTTGTACGAACTTAGTAAATTGATAACTCTTGCATACATCGAATAAAATCCATTGGGATCGTATGGACACAGGCTATGCATACAAACTAATTTGGACGAGATTGGTGCTTGTTCGAATTTTGGGTTAAATTAAACCCACGTTTAATTTAACTCAAAAGCAAGCATTATTATAACGATCAAAAATCACTATGGGAACTTCTTAACTATTTTTGAAAAGTTATTATAATCTTATCATATTATATATTTATTGCTTGTGATTGCTATGATTGCTTCGTGGATGATGGTTGTATATTACAGTTTTATTTATATTGTTACATACATTTAAGCGTTAACAATTATGATGCTTATCTTATGTATGTGTCTGATGAATGATAAACTATTGTAGTTGTTATTAAATTATTCACACAATTCAAACTATGAATACGAAATTATTTGGGAATTGATTGAGTCTTATTTCATTGGAATTTTAAATGCATGACATATTCATTTATACGAAATAAGGCATGAAAATGAAAATTGGATTTTTATATCCGAAATTATTTGAAAAGGAAGTTAAAATGTTTTCAAATAACTTTTGAAAATGTTGAAATCGATTTGAAAGAATTTTGAATTATAAATGACTTGTTCTAATTTAAATTAGAATTGAATAATAAATTCAAAAGTGAACTCAAGTTTGATATATAAATGATGTTTATAACTCGAATCGATTGTTCTAATGATCTTATTTACTTTAATAATGGATTTCAGGAAAGTTTGGATTTCAAAGTTTGAAAAATATTATTATTCTAACACAATAATAATATAGAATATTAAATTTTGATTTAGAATTGAATTCGAAGTTGGAATCGCTTGCAAACGATTTTACAAACGTTTTATAAAATACGTTTGGACTGAACCGATCGAGTTTTATTTTAAATAAAAATAAGGTTTGGATAGCACGCATTGTGTAGCGACTTGTAACGACCTGAAATTTTGGAACCAATTTAAGATTTTTAAATTCAAGTTTAAATAGTATATATAAAAAAATTCAGTCAATTTGAAATTCGATATTTTAAAATTATTCCGAGAGCCTAGAAAATAATTTTTTGCCAACGATCTTAGATTCCGTAGAAACCACTTTTATCGGATCCGGAACATCGAGAAATTGTAGGGTTCCAAATTTCGTGTCAAACGCAGTTAGCATGAAGTCGGCCGAAGTTTGAATTTAAATCAATCATTAATTTTAACTCGAACTGTGCTCAAGCAAGCATTTTTTGAGCAAACAGACTCGGAATTCCACGAAATCACTTTCGTTGGAACCGTATAGAAAAAATATATTGGGATTCCAAATTTCGTCGAAAACGTTATTAGTATGTGATCACACGAGTAAAAGACGTGTAATAGACTGAACGTATCTTAACTACACGTTCACACCCTAATGTAGATAATTACTACTTGTGATAATTTTTGATTGTCATGCATCCAATGGCAATAAGTGTGCTTTCTCCCCTGCTAGAGGAATGACAACTCACTAATCCACATGCTCCATTTTTTGCTATAAATACAAGCAATCTTTACACCATTTTTCACTTTACTTCACTTTCTTTTTCTAGTCTCTCTTCCTCTCTCCCTCCTACCCCATTCCACCGACCCTCCCCCCAAATGCAGCAGCACTTAACCTGCCACCAGCCTCTCTAGGTTAGCACCACCCCACACATGGGCCCCTTACTCCTAAATACCCTAAACCTCTTAGAACTCCATTAAAACACCTACTCTACCCTTAAAACCGCCAAAACAACCCATCCTCTACCCAAAACAGCCCACACCCGCTTCCATCCAACATCCATAGCCCCTACTCGTGCGCACACAACCACCCCCAGGCCCACCCTCCAAGATCAATCCCCATTCACATTGAAACCCTCTCTATTTGTTCCAAAAACCAAGTTGTAGCTCCACCTTTGTCCAAAAATTCCGATACCCACTAGCGTCGAATCTCTGCCCAATTTTTCCTAGAAAATTTTTAGTGATGCCGAGAGGCTACTGAAATTGTTCGGGACATTTAGGATATCTTACAATCAAAGTTAGGTGGAGTGGAAACCACGGTAAGAAACGTTGAACTTAAAAAGGACTACTTAATTACTAACTTGTATTTATGAACTTGTTTGAGTTTATTATAACTTATGATATTGTATATGAGTTCATTTTGTAGTTTGAAAATGTTTGGGTTAGTTTAATGTGGGTAGTATAAAAAAGATTGGATCTTTGAGTGAAATTTATATAGCCACTTGCATATATGACACAGAATAATTATTGTGGACATTAGGATCGGTTTGAACCTTGAATGGTCATGGATATGAATATTAACTTCATATTGGTTATTGTATATGGGTATGAACCTCATTGATGTTGAATTCATATATTGATTTTTTGCGGATGATCTATTGATTGACAAAAACACATAGCGTTAATCATTTAAAACATGTGTGTTGTAAACTTTATTATGATGGTCGTGATTGATGTTATCATAATTGATAATAAAATGATATGTGATTATCATGGTTGTTTTGGCTAAAAATTATAATTATTAGCCCATTGGTTAAGTCTCCATTTATAAAAATTATTTTTAATGAAAATTATATTAATATAATAATAGGTGGAAAATAAAAGTTAAAATTTGATGTTTGATTTTTGATGGACATAAAGTTTAATTCAATATGATAAACTTTTGCAAAAGGTAGAAATGGCTTCGAAAAAGTTAATGGTAGGTTATGGCTTGTCGAAGTTTTTATTTTAAAATGAATAGTAACCAGAAAAAGTGAAGTTTAAATAGGTATCTAGGAAAGGTTTTGAAATGATTTCTTTTACAAAACTCTCTTATTTATTTTTATAATGAATGTTAGGAAAATCTGAGTTTAAAATAATGAAGTTTGAAAATAATGTTATTTTATAATAAAATAATATTATAATACTCATATAATGAAAATATTTGAATTCGAAGTTGGAAATATACTTTCTAAAAATTATTATATAGTTATTAAAACTATTTTAAAAGGAATTAGATTCAATTTTAATATATAATTGAAATACGGTCAGAATAGAACTCGTCGCATAGCGGTAGTTCGCGAACTTCGACTTGTAACTTCAAACTAATATACTATGAGATCCAACAATCAGATTTTTCTCAAAACCGGAAATGTCGGATTAGAAATGAAAAGAGATTTCAAACGACAAGTAGAGTTTTAAAATCCAATGGTAAGATTGTTAGATATTTTCAAATCAAATTTGAATAAAAACAGCGCCAGTTCAGCTTAGTGACCTGAAACGTCATTGAACCGAAATGGACTATTTTTAAATAAATAAAAATAGAGAAAATTATTATAAATTTTGGTAAATGATTTGAAAGAGATTATAACCAAATATATATGATTTTGAAAGATAAAAACCTGTTAAGTTAGAAATCAGCTATTTTTGCAATGCTTCTATATAACTGTTTTTAAGAAATGATTTGAGGTAAGGGTTTTGGAATTTTAAAACAAACCTAACCATTTGGTAAACCTTTTTATAATGTAAGTATAACTGAAAAGAGGTTTCCCATTTTAAGGGGACTTAATTGGAGGGTTAATAATCCAAAAATAATTTTGTTTAGATGTTAGTTGTTTCGAAAAGACTGGGTTCAACCCATTTCAAATAACTAAACGATGGCTTATAGGTCGAAGATGGTGGAAGAATGAAAATCTTCACATCGAACGGATTGCTTGCTGATGCCTTGAAATGGTTTGCTTCCATTGAAGGGTTGTAGTGGCAGTAGTCTGGACGTAATTGTTGATTGTCCGAATGTGCAAGGGCCTCTATCCTTAATTGGACGAGGAATAAGGTGACTTCGGTTTTGTTCAAATCCAGAACAGACTTGTAAATGGAAGTATGTCCGATGTTATACTTTAAAACATAACTGATTGATTCCTATTGATACTATATCAGTTGGTGGAGGAAAATTTATTCTTTTGCTTCACACCATTCTCTGATACTTTTGGTATTCAGAGGATTATATGTTAATAGGCCCTGATTATATGTTGTGAATTGACAATATGGCATGCCTAGTGTTGTTGGTAGATAAATCAAAGCTTCTGTTGAAAAGTAGACTTTTATGGACGCGACTCTAAGGCCTTACACCCCAGAATGAGTTAAAACAGGATGATGGATCGTAGAGATATGAGCTAACGTTCCCATCTAGTGGAAAAGTTACTACTACAAAAGTGGGCATATTCGACGCTATTTTGTTGTGGCCGTAGGTGAAAAAAGCGTTGTTGTAGGCCCTTTTTTCAAATAGGCAACACCAGGGACCCGTGGTATCTGCGGACGCCTCCTTAGCCCTCTAAGGCAACGCTTTTGCCCATCTACTGCCACAGAAAGAATGTGTTGCATTATAGCCGTAATGCAATACTATTTGCACGTAATGCGACACTATTCAGCGTTGCCTTAAGCATTAGTTAGGGCCTGGCTTCCAGTGGGGCCACGTCATCTTTCCACGTCAGCTGTCTAGGTGTCACACGACACGTCATCTCTCCATGTCAGTTGCCCACGTGTCACATGCCACACTAGCTATCCACGTCAGTTGTGGGGTCCTTGTGCGATGGGTAATTAATTATATTTAATTTAATGCAACACCACTGCAATATGTAATGCAACACCACTGGAATATGTAATGCAACACCATTGCAATATCAAAAAAAGCTAACGCAACAGTAGAAGAAGGCAAATGCTATACTAGAAGATAGCAAATACAATGCTTTAATCAAAAATTTTGCAGTACAGGTTTTGTATAAGAAACTCATCCAAAGCAATTGTTTTAATTATCCAAATATTAAAACTCAAAAATCAGCTACACTGTTTTCTTCATTGTATACAGTAAGCTCGAATTACTTCAAGAATAGATGCACGGCATAAGGGACACTATCCTCCATTCCTGGCCAATTCATTAGCGCATTTTGAACATGTACACATGTGTCCACATCTGCAAAATGTATTACTCATTTATATATATGAATCATATATATGCAGCAATCTGATTGCAATAGGAAATATATATGTATGTACCTATACAAGAGGGTGGCATCGAATATATATATGTCTGTCCCATCTGCAAAATGTATCTGTCTTCCTTCCAGAATTAAATATGCACCTGAAATGTGATAACAAGTTATTTGATAAGTGGGGGCATCGAATGGCCATTGGCCTCCTTAACAAAATGTTATTGTAGTGTCCCGAAATTCTGGTCAAATTTGAACTGACAAAATAACACAAGTCCAACCCAAATTACACTGGAAATCAGAAAAACTAATAGAAAGAAAACAGAGGGTGAGAATGAAAAGATAGAAACTTAGAATAGAAGAAGAAGAAGAAGAAGAAGAAGAAGAAGAACATACAACATCAGAGTAAACACGAATCTCACAGCAGAACGAATAAATATATTTCATAACATAACTTTGAAAGAAAACAATATCTATATACAATACCATTTTTAGAGTATAACTGTTACAACACAACGGAAATAACAATAGCAATATAATCCTGAAGCCTCCTGCTCCAACTCTTCAAGTATCTGTAAATCCCGACTACTTGATGCCCGTACAAAATTGGGCACCCAAGAGTTTAGGGGAAACAAAACAACATAAACTCTAGGTCAGTCATGTGACTGGTGTGAGTAAACTCAAATCATTTGTTTAACTTTAAAAATCCTTTCAAAAGAAAGAATAATCTTAAGACCGATCCACACATAAACACAGATGGTTTTTACCTTACGACAACCCAAATCATTTGTAAAACAATATTATTCTGATATTATAATAATGTCTAACACAAGTAATATCAGTCTTGTAGAAACGCTTGCATCTAACGTTCTACATGTATAATAAACAATCAAAACCGCGGGCTCTTATTTGGGGAATGGATTCCAACTATAACAAGGTATGGATCTACCTTCCGCTCAGTGTATTCTAGAAGCGATACACTGGAGTTCAACAAGAACATCTTGCAACTCGGCCACACATGACCGACCACTCATTTCGCTTAAGTGTATCGAATATATTGTCACCTTACAGTTGGTAAACCAACATAACCATTCTTGAGAGATATAGAATTGAAAGAAGTAACAAATATGAATATTCTCTAGATGGTGAAAATATCCCTACTTGGGTGCGGCCCACTTAGCCATGTTGCCTGCCCGATTTCTGTCATTTCCCAGTTGATGAGGCTGGAGGTCATAACGTATCTTTCAACAGATTACTCATTCATTTACTTTAAATGCCACATCGTCATACCCATCAAATCACAAATTGATTTCCCCAAAAATACCACGGGTATAAGCTAAGAGAAACGAATTCCTCCGCCACCAACGTAAATGCGTTTGAAACGATCGACTCACGTGACCTACCAGATATACTCTGTCAGACATTCATCCATTCAAGTTGTCCTAGGACCGGACAAACCGAAGGCACTATTCTGTACATCCATCCTAGGCAATCTCTACCTAGGACATATAAAACAGCCCTTGCACTTTACTTCATCTTCAATATGTGGTTTGCAACGCTTATGCCAATACGGAGTGGTTCTTCGGATAATAATCCAATCGGTTTCTCCATACAGACAACGTAAAATGGTCAAAAATTTCGATAGTCGGTGAGTTAACTATCGAAGAAAACACGTGTGCAAACAACGATATTATTTCCAGATGGAAATTCTATCATCAATCAACATTTTCATTCCCCCATTTCTCGTTCCATATATTCATCAAATCCTTATTTTCTAATTTTAGAAAATATACGTTATTAACTTTGGAAAATGTTTCCATTTCTGATTCACGCATCACTATCTTCTCACATATATCAGTCTCTAACTGTAAACTAGTAAGAGAACAACCCCTTACATATTAACCCCGAAGGCCGAAACCAACATCCGATTGATACCCAGAAAGCTATTCAACTCAACTAATTTCCAGTCAGTTTCTAATTCCAGTAATTCCCTTTATATTCCTAATTCAAACCCCAAATTCCTTTATCATATTTTATTTGCAAAATATTCACTTTAAATCAATATCATGTTACAGCCGTGTGCGAAGCACGGGTCTAAATCTTCCTAACGTAAAATTCTCTTTTTATAAAACTTTATTCATTTTCCAAAATATTTCCCTTTTATAATTATATTTACTTTCTAAATCAATATTCCTTTTATAGTTCTATTTATTCTATATAAATTTTTCCTTTTCAATTCTATTTGTAAATGGTTTACAAATATTTCCTTTTCTATTCTTTCTATTTATTTAAAAAATAAATATTCCTTTTTAATCTATTTATTTTCTAAATAAATATTTTCTTTTTAATCTATTTATTTTCTAAATAAATATTTTCTTTTTAATATATTTATTTCCTAAATAAATATTTTCTTTTTAATCTATTTATTTTCTAAATAAATATTTTCTTTTTATAAAATCTTTCGATTTTATAAATATTTCTTTTTCAATATAACATTTGAAAATTTCCTTTTTAACATTCCATTATTCGTTTTGGCATTTAAAAATACCAAATAACAATGATCAATATCATTCTAACACGCATCATCAAAAACAGATTATATATCACATCATATATCACCATATATGAAAAACAGTAAAATAAATGTTGAGGAATCCAGTTGGATTCCTCCAACCTGTTTCCCTGCATCACAGATGTTAAACAATATAATTAACATTGATTTCATTTACATATGAAATATTCTGCTAAACAGAATCAATATTTGATTAACGATATATATATATATATCGGTGTCTATAATTTCAACCAATACATAAGCAATTCAACCAAACAGTTAACACATAGCAATCAACAGATAATTATCAGTTCAAAGAATACGTTAAAAAAATAGAACTGTTCAGAGTTGGTGAGTTTTACTCACATTGCCAGTTCATCGTTAAAGAACGATAAACTGTTGTTTGATTTGAATCAAACATTTTGTTCCGCCATAAATTGTAACGTGTAATGGCTGGATTTTTTCAAGCTTCATATATCTATTTTAATAAGAAGATTAAAATATATCTAGAGTAATCAAACAATTAAAGTGTGTATAACCACATATATGTATGTATATACATATATGAATTGCACTAAAAACTTAACTTATATAAGGTATGTTTAATATTTATATTTTAACATACTTAAGCAAATATTAGTAACACTATCCTAACCAAGAGAAATGTGGAAGAATGTAACAACCCGTATTTTCAATAACCTGTTATAACATAAATCGAGGCAGAATTTAATTTATAAATCTGAATCAATGGAAACGGGCTATGCCATTGCGTTCGTCTCGGAAAAATACGCGAAATAGAGTCCAAGTTTTCGAAAATCGGAGTCCGTATGACCCGATTAAGGCCCAACGAAGTTTTCAGAAAAATTCAAAGTAAAAACAGATTTCAAATTCAAGTTTGAATTTGGAAATTAGGTCAGATTGGGCCAGGCGGGAAAATTCCCGCCAAAGCACCCAAGTCGACAACCCTGTCGACTTGGGAGTCGACTTGGTTGGACCCAAGTCGACAGCCCTGTCGACTTGGCTGTCGACTTGGTTCAGCCGGGCAGTTTTGCCTGGTGCACCATTTTGGGAGTTGTGTTGAGTTTGGGGGCCAGATTCGGTTTTGAGGGCTGAGATTGGAACTAGGGTTTAATCCTAAGGCTAAAACTAATCCTAATCTCTATAAATAAGACCGTAACCTAAGCCTAAATCAACATTATTCATTCAAGTAACTAAACTATGGCAAAATCACTCCTCTCATGGCCTCCACTCTCTTCATAATATTCATTCAAGTAACTAAACTATGGCAAGTTTGGTTGATCATTATGATATGCAAGTTTGACATGTTATGCTATGCAAGTTTGCCATGTTATGATATGCAAGTTTATCATGTTATGTTATGCAAGTATGCCATGTTATGATATGCAAGTTTACCATGTTATGCTATGCAAGTTTGCCATGTTATGATATGCAAGTTAGTCATGTTATGTTATGCAAGTTTGCCATGTTATGATATGCAAGTTTATCATGTTATGATATGCAAGTTTATATGCAAGTTTGCCATGTTATGTTATGCAAGTTTGCTATGTTATGATATGCAAGTTTGCCATGTATGTTATGCAAGTTTGGGTGAATCATTTTGCTCATGTTATCATGTTATGCAAGCTTACCTTGAATATATGAACATAAAGCTTCAAGCTTTATGCTAAAGGTTGCATTTTGGCAACATGTAAGTTATCATATCCCTTATGATAACTTGCATGTGAGGCTAAATGTGAACTTATGGCAACTTCTACATGTCATTTATCACCATGTATCACCAATATGCTAAGTTTGGTTTTATGCATGCTTTTGAGGCCTAAAAATGTAATATGCAAGTATATGAACATATGTACATTTCATATGCCACCATGTTAAACTTGTGGCTTCAACACCTTTATGTCATGATTATGCCAAGTTCCCTCTTTCTATCCTTTATGCGCTATTGCGATATGTAAGCGATGGGATTGCGTTTGGGGTTGGGTAAACTTAAAAGACATAAAAACATAAGATTGGGAATTTACCTATTAAGTTAGGTCTACCCATTGGGAATTTACCTATTAAGTTAGGTCTACCCAAATTCTTGAAAACTTGTAATATGTTTTGGAAACATGATGGACATGACACTTAAAAAATAAAAGTGTGACCAACTCGAGGTTGGGTTGAGTTTGTAGCGTAAAACTACCCGGAACCGACCGGCTTAACTAGTTGCTTCAAACAATAGGACCCAATGTGAGAAGTTGGTCATGTTGTACCTTGAGCCCGAGGTTAGACCAAGTTGTGGTGTAAAGCTACCCGGACCCGCCCGGCTTAACTAGTAACCACAACAAGGTCTAATGTGAGAGGTTAAGGCACATTAAATTAATTAATGCCTCATGATTAGGGTTAAGTCATGGTCCACTTAATACTTAACCAATTTGGGCTTGGTAGATTAATCAGGGTTAAGTCGTGAACTCATCGTTACACTTAACCAAGTTAATCCATGATTAGTAAAAGGGGTTAAACCGTACTTAACCCACTAGAAAATCCTAGCAATGGGGGTCCACTCCAGCAGTAATCCCAAGTTTGTATCATTAAGACCCTAGGGACTAGGCTAGGGTGGGGGCACGATTACTGGACTTGAGGTAAGTGACCAGAAACGACGGCATAGTGGTACGCCGGTGTAGTTCCGGGCGGACTATGGTCGTGCACATAGTCCGAAGCCGGGGAAAACATGCACGGGTACCAGTAGATCGAGACTGTGCACTTATGTTTATGGTGTCCAGGGGTTGACACCCTAGGGCTTAATACACCCGACGGGAGACCCTGCACAGTCTGACTACAATTATGTTTGGGCCGTAGTGACACCAACACGTGACGAGTTATGCTTATAGGGAGCCGATCGACTAGACCGTTTGGTTGGACCGCGTATTAGGGTCAATTCATGTTATTGGGCCAAAGCTTGGGCAAGGGATCAATACTTGTTTATTCAAGTCATGTTAGTTTGCTAGTACACATGTGGTGCAAAAACCTTAAACCTGATTATGCGATGACACCTTTATCTACCTTGTTAGTTAATCATCATGCTAGTATGTTGTTATCCTTATGTTCATCCCTGCTTCTCATGGCAGTTAACTTTATCAGTTTACATTGATTGTAGTAGGGCTTACTCAGTCTTTTTGACTGACCTGTTTTCCTTTCGCCTCTTTTCTTTCGTTCCCCCCCCCCCCCCAGGTTCTCAGTGTGGGAATATTGGAGCTTAGCTTGGATTTCTGATCGCTTGCTTGTGGGATTTTAGCTCATGTACGGTCTTGACATGAAGCTAGCTATGGCTATCACTTATTTTGGGGATAGTACTTATGTATTTCAGTTTTTCAGTGATGTTGTTTTTATCTAGACTTGTGTATTTGGAAAGTTGACATTATGTTGTATCAGACTTGTTTTGAAATAGTTTGAAATCTTCCGCTGTTTTACTTATCTTTTTTACTCTGTTTACATATATACATATGTTCTTGTTCTGGCCTGATATATCATTATGCATGTTTACCTGATTCAAACACCCCTCCAAAGTCAGGGTGCTTGCAAGAGCCACCCTGGCGGAGGTGGGGTGTTACATTTGGTATCAGAGCATATGGTTTACGAGAAGGAACAAAAAGGTTTTTAGAAAACTTTTGGAAAACTATTTTCAAAACCAAGTATAAAGTATTTTCCAAAGAAAAGTCTAGTTTATTTTAAAGGCTATTCCCCAAAAAGCCATTAGCAAAATTCCTTCGTTTTTCTCCATTCTGAATCTATCTTTTTCTTCGTTTTCAGTATGGCCAATAACTTTGCTATTCCGGAGGGGGTACACGTACCTGTTTGGTATAGGAGACTTTTGGAGGCTAGGGCGACCGAAGCCGGCCCCACAGATGTTCCTCCTCCTCCTCCGGTAGTTAATGTTCCTCCTCCTCCTGTCGCTGATGTTCCTCCTCCTCCTGTCACAGAGGTTCCTCTTCCTCCTCCCCCTCAGCATCCACGAGAGGATTTCGTGGAGATTTGCAAAGACTTTAAGGCGATGGGTTGCAAGAATTTCATTGGAACCGAGACTTTTGTAGATGCAAGGAATTGGTTGAAAGAAACCGAAGATCTTTTCGCCATCTTTGACATAGATGACCGTAGGAAGGTTTTATTGGCAGTATGGTTGCTAAAGGAAGAAGCTGCACGTTGGTGGGTGGTCACCACCGCTACTAGGCCAATTGAGACTTGGGATGACTTTCGGGGAATGTTTGGACTAAGGTTCCTATCACTGAAGCAAGGGGACATGACTATTAGGGAATACATAGATAAGTTTAATCAACTGGCTCGGGTCGGTTTAGACTTGGTTAACATAGCTCAGAAGAAGGCCCTATACTTTGCTCTAGGATTAAACGAGCCATTACATGGTTTAGCCATGTCTCATATACCCTTGGGGGCAACTTTTGAGAGTTTGGTGAATATGGCCCTACTCAATGAAGAGAATAGGAGTGACAAGAAGGGGGTCAAGATGAATGAGTCTCAAAACAAGGAAACGGAGCCCAAAAAGGAAATGAAAAAGAAGGAGGAGAAGTCTAAAGATAAGAAGGAAAAAAGGTGCTTTACTTGTGGAAGCTCGACTCATCTAAACAAGGATTGCAGAAAAAGGAAGGGCACTTGCTTTAACTGTGGAGAAATGGGACACTTCACTAGGGATTGCCCGAAGAAGCAAGGGCAAGGCCAGGGTCAGACTCAGCGTGCTGGACCTTCGGGAGGGCAAGTTCATGCTCTCAATGCCGCTCCAGTTCCCGATCGAGGTAGTATTTCTGTTGAAAGTCTTGTTTACATTTCTGATTTTCCTGTTCGTACTTTGTTTGATTCTGGTGCGTCGTATAGTTTATTTCATCTAGTTTAGTTGGAAGTTTGCACCTTAGTACTAGTCTAGTTAATGATCCCATGTGTGTTTCAAATCCAATTGGGGGTTCCGCCCATTTGTCTATTATCTACGTGGATTTGAAAATCTCTATCTTGAGTATAGAGTTCTCGCGTGATGCTTATATTCTCGGTTTCATGGGGTATGGGTTGATTTTGGGCATGGATTGGTTGTCCAATTTTGGAGCCATTCTTGATTTTTGAGCATAGGGTTGAGAGGCTCATGACTCGCCTCGGTAATACCCTAAAAATTTCTAGTAACCCTACGAGTCCCGTCATGTTGTGTTATCTTGAATCCCTCAACTCGTCTATCGATAGTTTGTAATCGGTGAGGGTGGTCCGAGAATATCCTGATATCTTGGGTGAAGTGAAGGGGGTTACCCCTAAACGAGAGATAGATTTCCGCATTTATCTGGTTGATAATGCCAAGATAGTTTTGTGGCCGGTTAGGCACATGGCCCCGCAAGATGAGAGTTAAGAAAGCAAGTCAAGGAGTTGCTTGAGAAGAACTTCATTAGATGAAGTATATCTGAATGGGGAGCGCCTGTAGTATTTACTACCAAGGCAGATGGTTCTCTTCGACTTTGTGTTGATTATCGTGAGTTAAACAAGGAGAATAGACAAACATTGCCAAGGATCGATGATTTGTTTGATCAGCTTGTAGGAACATCTGTTTTCTCTTGATCTTGCTACTGGATTCCATCAGCTAAGAGTAGCTGAGGATAGTATAGACAAAACTGCGTTCAGAACTCCAGATGGATTCTTAGAATGGCTAGTCATGCCATTCGGTTTAACTAATGCACCCGCCTACTTCGTGGACTTAATGAGTAGGGTGTCTAGGGAGTTCCTGAACGAGTTTGTGGTAGTCTTTGTAGACGATATCCTGACTTTCTTAAAGAATGAGGAAGAACATGCTAGACATCTCAAGGAGGTGATGGATATGCTTAGAGCGCATCAGTTGAAAGCCAAGTCCTCCAAATGTCATTTTGGAGAAAAAAAAGGAGTTAGATTTCTTGGGCACATAGTTTCTAAGCAAGGCTTAGTGGTGGATCCTGCTAAAGTGGTCGCGGTTCAAAACCGAAAAGCCCCGACGAGGACAATTGAAGTAAGAAGCTTTCTCAGTTTAATTAGTTAGTTAGCGTCCCTTGAGCTTAGACCTACCCTTCTAGATCAAGTAGGGACTTCACAGAAAGAAGACCCGCAGTTAGTCGAGATCATGGACAAGTTGATTCGAGGCGAGATGTTAAGTCACCTCGCTATAGATGAGAAGGGATGGCTAAGACACGATGAGAGAAATAGAGCTCTTGAAGATGCACATCACTCGAGGAGGTGGCCGAGTTTGTCCCAAGGCGCATGTTGTGCCAACAGGTTAAAGGCCGAGTCATAGAAGCCCGGTGGGCTATTGCATCCATTGGAGGTCCCCGCAATGGAAGTAGGAAAAACGTCACGAAGGATTTCGTGGATTGACTGCCTAGATCAAGAAAGGGAATAAGAGCATGTGGGTCATAGTAGGTAGACTCACGAAGAGTGCTCATTTCACTCCGGTAAAGAGCGAAACGACTGCATCATGGCTAGCGACAGTTTACTTTCAAGAAATAAAGCTGTTGCACGAGGTTCCCTCAAGTATAGTTAGTAACCGTGACTCAATCTTCACTAACCAGTTTTGAGATAGTCTACGGGAAGTCATGGGCAAACGGCTGAATCTAAGGACGTCCTATCATTCACAGGCAGATGGTTCATTTCGTTCAAGCATGAGTTATAGAAAATTACGTTAGTAAGAGCAATTGGTAAACGTGGATTGGTATTTCCAAGAAAAGTTCTGCTGCGTGGAATACTTTATGGTAAGTAAACGAGATCCAGGATTCACTAGTGGATTTTGGAGAGCTTGCATGAAACCATGAGGTCATAGTTATGTTTAAGCCAAGAATGATAGAAGAGTAAGTGAAAGAGGAAGACGAGAGGCGACAATGAAATAGGTTCCAACTCATATTTGGAAATAAGAGTTAAGAAGCTAAGAAATCATGAGGTAAAAGATGGTCAAAGCACAGTGGAGTTAAACTCAAGGAAACGTGACTTGGAAGATTGAAGGCTGGATACGCGCATCATATCTCTTTTTAAGAGTATATCCTTGATCCTTGTTTTCCGGTGGAACTTACTCGCATGTTATCTTTTACGTATATCCTCTCGGTCCCATTCTCGGTCCAATTTTTGTCGGGAGGTACGACTTATTGGCTAGTAATACATGTCAGGGTTAGTAAGGGATTTCTTGTAATCCGAAAAGAGTATATCCTACTTATCTTCCCGATCTCTTTGTAGCATATCTTTTGCTATCCATGTTTGTTTTGATTATTTAGTTTATCATGTTAACCTTGTCATGAGAACCTTAGGTAGAAACCCTTTGGATGAAACATGTGTTTGAAACATGTTATGCTTGATGTTTGCAAGTGGTTGCAAGTGTTTGCAAGTGGTTACTCGTGGATGCATTATACACGTTAGGCACTAGATCGGCTCACACACTCCTCATATTGCATATGCATGAGTGTTTATACTTATTCATGGATGAAAATTTTTGTGTTATCACATGGATGTTGCATATGGATGTATGTTATGTGCACGCATATAGATGTTATACATTATGTTAGGAATTGCATACATATGGATTCATTTCACTAACATAATTTGCATTGATGATATTTGCATTAGATAAGTACATATACACACACCTTTGCATATGTTCATACAACATTTAGAATCTTGTAAGGACAATGATTGCTCGTGGATGATGTTTTGAGTGGATGGATGTTGGATGGTAGGATACGTTCTTCCTAACTTAGAGATTTCGGGGACGAAATCCTTTAAGGAGGGGAGAATGTAACAACCCGTATTTTCAATAACCTGTTATAACATAAATCGAGGCAGAATTTAATTTATAAATCTGAATCAAGGGAAACGGGCTATGCCATTGCGTTCGTCTCGGAAAAATACGCGAAATAGAGTCCGAGTTTTCAAAAATCGGAGTCCGTATGACCCGATTAAGGCCCAACGAAGTTTTCAGAAAAATTCAAAGTAAAAACAGATTTCAAATTCAAGTTTGAATTTGGAAATTAGGTCAGATTGGGCCAGGCGTGAAAATTCCCGCCAAAGCACCCAAGTCGACAACCCTGTCGACTTGGGAGTCGACTTGGTTGGACCCAAGTCGACAGCCCTGTCGACTTGGCTGTCGACTTGGTTCAGCCGGGCAGTTTTGCCTGGTGCACCATTTTGGGAGTTGTGTTGAGTTTGGGGGCCAGATTCGGTTTTGAGGGCTGAGATTGGAACTAGGGTTTAATCCTAAGGCTAAAACTAATCCTAATCTCTATAAATAAGACCGTAACCTAAGCCTAAATCAACATTATTCATTCAAGTAACTAAACTATGGCAAAATCACTCCTCTCATGGCCTCCACTCTCTTCATAAAATTCCTAAATAAATTTCTATGAGATATTTTCCATGCATACAAGTGTTTTCAAGCTTGTATGAGTGTCATTAGCTTGCATTCAAGTCAAGTTTCCATATTTACATCATAAAGCAAGGGTTTTGATCATTTTGGCTCAAGGGTTTTTCTATTAAAGCTTGCATTTTAGGTCTAATTGATTGCATAAGGGCTTTGTCATATTTTTGTGTCTTCATAAGCATTGTAAGCCCTTTTCTACTTTCATATTTAAACTCTAAAGTTAAAGGAATGATGCAAGTTTGGTTGATCATTATGATATGCAAGTTTGACATGTTATGCTATGCAAGTTTGCCATGTTATGATATGCAAGTTTATCATGTTATGTTATGCAAGTATGCCATGTTATGATATGCAAGTTTACCATGTTATGCTATGCAAGTTTGTCATGTTATGATATGCAAGTTAATCATGTTATGTTATGCAAGTTTGCCATGTTATGATATGCAAGTTTATCATGTTATGATATGCAAGTTTGCCATGTTATGTTATGCAAGTTTGCTATGTTATGATATGCAAGTTTGCCATGTATGTTATGCAAGTTTGGGTGAATCATTTTGCTCATGTTATCATGTTATGCAAGCTTACCTTGAGTATATGAACATAAAGCTTCAAGCTTTATGCTAAAGGTTGCATTTTGGCAACATGTAAGTTATCATATCCCTTATGATAACTTGCATGTGAGGCTAAATGCGAACTTATGGAAACTTCTACATGTCATTTATCACCATGTATCACCAATATGCTAAGTTTGGTTTTATGCATGCTTTTGAGGCCTAAAAATGTAATATGCAAGTATATGAACATATGTACATTTCATATGCCACCATGTTAAACTTGTGGCTTCAACACCTTTATGTCATGATTATGCCAAGTTCCCTCTTTCTATCCTTTATGCGCTATTGCGATATGTAAGCGATGGGATTGCGTTTGGGGTTGGGTAAACTTAAAAGACATAAAAATATAAGATTGGGAATTTACCTATTAAGTTAGGTCTACCCATTGGGAATTTACCTATTAAGTTAGGTCTGCCCAAATTCTTGAAAACTTGTAATATGTTTTGGAAACATGATGGACATGACACTTAGAAAATATAAGTGTGACCAACTCGAGGTTGGGTTGAGTTTGTAGCGTAAATCTACCTGGAACCGACCGGCTTAACTAGTTGCTACAAACAATAGGACCCAATGTGAGAAGTTGGTCATGTTATACCTTGAGCCCGAGGTTAGACCAAGTTGTGGTGTAAAGCTACCCGGACCCGCCCGGCTTAACTAGTAACCACAACAAGGTATAATGTGAGAGGTTAAGGCACATTAAATTAATTAATGCCTCATGATTAGGGTTAAGTCATGGTCCACTTAATACTTAACCAATTTGGGCTTGGTAGATTAATCAGGGTTAAGTCGTGAACTCATCGTTACACTTAACCAAGTTAATCCATGATTAGTAAAAGGGGTTAAACTATACTTAACCCACTAGAAAATCCTAGCAATGGGGGTCCACTCCAGCAGTAATCCCAAGTTTGTATCATTAAGACACTAGGGACTAGGCTAGGGTGGGGGCACGATTACTGGACTTGTGGTAAGTGACCAAAAACGACGGCAGAGTGGTACGCCGGTGTAGTTCCGGGCGGACTATGGTCGTGCACATAGTCTGAAGCCAGGGAAAACATGCACGGGTACCAGTAGATCGAGACTGTGCACTTATGTTTATGGTGTCCAGGGGTTGACACCCTAGGGCTTGATACACCCGACGGGAGACCCTGCACAGTCTGACTACAATTAAGTTTGGGCCGTAGTGACACCAACACGTGACGAGTTAGGCTTATAGGGAGCCGATCGACTAGACCGTTTGGTTGGACCGCGTATTAGGGTCACTTCATGTTATTGGGCCAAAGCTTGGGCCAAGGGATCAATACTTGTTTATTCAAGTCATGTTAGTTTGCTAGTACACCTGTGGTGCAAAAACCTTAAACCTGATTATGCGATGACACCTTTATCTACCTTGTTAGTTAATCATCATGCTAGTATGTTGTTATCCTTATGTTCATCCCTGCTTCTCATTCCAGTTAATTTTATCAGTTTACATTGATTGTAGTAGGGGTTACTCAGTCCTTTTGACTGACTTGTTTTCCTTTCGCCTCTTTTCTTCCGTTTCCCCTCCCCCCCCCCAGGTTCTCAGGGTGGGAATATTGGAGCTTAGCTTGGATTTCTGATCGCTTGCTTGTGGTATTTTAGCTCATGTACGGTCTTGACATGAAGCTAGCTATGGTTATCACTTATTTTGGGGATAGTACTTATGTATTTCAGTTTTTCAGTGATGTTGTTTTTATCTAGACTTGTGTATTTGGAAAGTTGACATTATGTTGTATCAGACTTGTTTTGAAATAGTTTGAAATCTTCCGCTGTTTTACTTATCTTTTTTACTCTGTTTACATATATACATATGTTCTTGTTCTGCCTTGATATATCATTATGCATGTTTACCTGATTCAAACACCCCTCCAAAGTCAGGGTGCTTGCAAGAGCCACCCTGGCGGAGGTGGGGTGTTACAGAGAATTAGCAACACAAACTAGTGGAACAAATCCTATTTTGCAACTAGCTTATGTAAGTTATCATTTTCAAGAAAGCAAACAAATCCTACAACTTAAAATGGGATTAACACTTATATATATATATATATATATATATATATATATATATATATATATATATATATAAGAAGCATGTAACAAGACAACAAGTATATATATATATATTTTACACATATTTCGGCCATATACTTATGTGTATATATATATATACACAAGATCAATTAGCAAAAATGATTTGAAAACAAAAGCAAACAAGGCCAAGGGAAAAACCCATGACAAAATAGTAGATTAGGACTTAAACCATCTCTAATCACCCTATACAAATATCTGCGGCAAGAATGATGAGTGCAAACAAATATCCAAGCTAAAAGAAAACCATTTCTCTATACTTGATTGGAAGGGTTGAGAGTGAGCATTAAATGAAAGTAACAGGAGCATTTAATGAAAGTAGGAAAGTCTTATGTACTTGGAGAAGAGAATAGGGGTTGGTAGGAAGAAGTTTTGGTGAAGGGTACTTACCTTTTGTTGTAACATATCTTGGCCATTCAAACAAGAGAGAGAAGGAGAGGGTAGGTAGAGAACTTGCTGTAGAAAAACTTAGAGACTTTGCCTATAAATACCAACCCATTTGCATGCATTTTCTTTTTACTAAAAACACAAGTCTTTGCTAGAATTATATCAAACTTCAAGCAAGAATTCAGGAGCCAATTTACATGTGAGTATACCCTCACTAAGTTCAAGTTTGATTTATGTTTTACTGTAAACAGTTTTACACTTTCATGTTTATATGTTACTGCAAGTATATCATGTTGATTAACAGCTTGTAGATGCTAGAACAACAAGTTTATTTCATCAGTAAACCATGTATATAAGTCATAGAAAGTGGAGTAATGAGTTCATCACTTAAACTTTGAAAGGAGAAAATACTGTTGTGATCTCCTGTTAAAACTAAATACCTCTGTTGGTTTGAAACTTCACCCTGATTATTCGAAACACAAAATCAGACATATATATTTTGTAATAAACACATATACTAGAACATCTACAACCCTTGAAAGCTGTGAGCATGAAGAACATGTTATGAAAACCAAGAACAAAAGAGAACAGCTGTGTTCTCTGTCTCAAACCAAACAACCGAATTTTCAAACATCGTAAAAATCGAAATGCAGAGTTATAGATGAAATCGTAGTGCCAAAATATGATTTTTAAAAGTGGTTTCACGATTTTAAACAATGGGACGAGGGAGAAAGCTCGAGATGAACGAAATGAGCATTTTCACCAAACTCCGACGATCGACGTCGGTGATGGCCAAGTCGTGGAGCGTGGAGGAGGCGGAGACATCGGTGATCATGGGAAAAATACCCAATGATTTTTCCAGCGAGGGGTTTGAGCTAACGAGCTCGATTTAGGTTTTTGAAGGCAGAATGGGTTCGATCGGTTGGAGGCGTCGTACGGGGTCCACAGGCGATCGAGTGGGCCTGGAAGTGACGTGGAGCAGCGTTGGGACCTGGCGGAGCAAATGGCGGCGGTGCGAGGAGCTCGGGTGGTCGGAGGTGGCGGGTCGAGATCGATGTAGGTGGGAAGGTTCAGAAGCAGGTTTCGGTTTCAAAACGTGGAAGAGTGATTTGGAGAAGGATGTGACTTGAGGTGGTGGCGGCTGGTCGAGGGTGATCGGGGAAGGGGAGGTGATGTGTCGGTGGTGGATCGAAGGACGGAAGCTGGCCAGAGGGGGTGTGCATGTGCACAGCTGTGCACGGTGGACATGGAAAATCAAAGGAGGAAATGGCAGATTCATGTTTGGCAAAAGAAAAGAAAAAGGGTTTTTAAATCCAAGAATTTATTTAAAACTTAGTTTAATTAAAATAGTTAAATAATTAATTAAATAATTTATTTAAATAAAAATAGAGTTTTTATTTAATTTAGCTTAGGCAAGTGGAACAGTAAAGATGACAGTAAGGTCAGAGAATCGAAGTTGTCCGATGAAGTTCATCGAGATGGAAACTTAAGTTTTAAAGATAATTTAATTTAATTTAATTATTAAACAATTTATTTGAGTAAAATATGAAGGAAATAAATGATTTTTCCAGTAGAACTTTAGCAGTGAAACATCATCTAAACATCAAAGTTCAACATGACAAAATACCGTGTGCGAAGCACGGGCTTTTTCTAGACACTGCCAAATATTGATAAAAATTGTATAACATCTTGTGTGCGTCGCACACACTTTAACTATACATTTGTAAATGATATTTAAAATATCCAGATATGAACCAGAGAATTATATACTGTATATATAATTATAAATACAGGATGTGCAACTGGATTAAAACAGTAAGCTGATAATAAATTATCGACT
The DNA here is from genome assembly GCA_030737875.1 of Allium sativum. Lineage (NCBI taxonomy): Eukaryota > Viridiplantae > Streptophyta > Magnoliopsida > Asparagales > Amaryllidaceae > Allium > Allium sativum. The sequence goes on from CM060913.1 coordinate 46,660,693, forward strand.
ACAAAAGACAATTCGTACATCGTTTCGAAGAGTCCGGAATTTACTTTCCACTTCGACTCGAATTTTACGACGTATACCGGGAATCGATAAAGATGAAGAATGCAAGGACTATTTCAAAATAGTATCTACGGTCTGTTAAATCCCAGAACAGATTCGAACAGTCGGATGTCTGACAACGTATATCGTTCAGATTTTACACATCGACCTTACGTAAATGTATTTTGTTGGTGGCGAAGAAATTCGTTTCTTTAGCCTTATACCCAGAATATATTTGTGGAAACAAATGAGTGATCTGTCAGATAGGACGGTGAAGAATAATCCGTCAACGGTAAACGTGACTTCAAACCTCACAACCCGGAAAGACAATAGTTGGGCTAGGCAGCATGGCTAGTTGGGTCATACCCAAGCAGGGTATATTATCACTATCTAGTGTATTTCCTTTTGTTTCTTAAATCTATATTCACTGCTGTAACTTCGGTAATCGGTGGGTCATTCCCAACCATGGAGGTGGTAATATATTCGTTACACTCAAGCTAAATGAGTGGACGGTCATGTGTGGCCGGGTTGCAGGATGTTCTTGTTGAACCCCAGTGTATCTTCTCTAGAGTACACTGATCGGTGGGTGCTCCCATACCCTGTCAGTTAGAAAACCAAATTGCAATAAGTGCTCGACGGTTTTAGATTTTACTTTATGTACGTGAACGTGAGATGCAAGCGATTCACTAGATGATTATTTATTTGATAAATACTATCATAAATATCAAACGTTTTGATATTTAAAATACAAGGGTCGTTTTCCATATATTAAGTTATGGATTGGGCTTAAGATTTCTAAAGTAATTGAATCTATTAATAACGGAACACCTTATTCCTTATTTCCCTGTTTACATCTATTTAACTGTGTTTACTCACACCAGTCCCCTGACTGACCCGGAGTTTATTTTCTGTGTTTTCCCTAAACTCTTGGGTACTCATAATATTTATTATGAGTAGGCAAGTAATTCAGGTTGGCAAATGGAACCTTACGAAGTTCAAGTTGCATGACAAGTCTAGTAGTTTACTAAACCTATGTATCCAGTTAGATTTGTATTTCCATATCATGATGTATTATTATGTGAATGTACTATGATGATGTAAGTTGTTAATGTATTATGATGTATCAGACCCTATGATGTAATGTATTTGTATTTTTAAATTCCGCTGTGAGATTTCTAATAACTTCTTATTCTTCTATTCTATTAGTTCTATCTTTTCTATCTCATCTTCTAATTTCTTTCAATGATTACACGGTTTTCGAAGGGTCGAAAATCGTGACGTTACAGTTGGTATCAGAGCCTATGTTCTTCGGAAACATTTAGGCTTTGAAATAGTAAGAGAGCGTATTTTTACTAAAAAATATACTTTTAATATAGGTAGATCGTAGTTACTTAGGTAATCCCTCGACATATTTTTCCAATTTAGTTAATAAAATTGCAATCCGTGTACTCAGAGAGTTGAAAATGAGTTCTCGTGGAGGAAGAGGCCGAGGAGCAAGCGGGGCAACTACGACAAACGGACACACTGTTAACCAGACCCAAGTGGATACTACTGAAGTAATCCGAGCACCAACTCAGCCTAACTTTGCTATGGTCTGTAAGAATTACACAACTCTGGGAGGAAATATTTTCAGAGGTACTGAATCACTGGTCGGAGTCCAAGCATGGATTAGATCATGTGAGAAGATTTTTAAAGGACTGAGATTGGATGACGAGCACAAGCGTCTCTTAGCTTCATGGAATCTGGAAGGAGCCGCAGCAATATGGTGGGATGCCCAGACTGCTAACACTCCTGAGGAAAACTTTACTTGGCCCATGTTCAAAGAAGCTTTTGAAGGTCAATATCTACCTGCTACTGGAAGGACAAGGATGTACTGAGACTTCAATGACTTAAAGCAGGAAAGCATGTCTGTCGCTGAGTACGAAAACCAGTTCAACGCACTTTCAATCTTTGGACCAGAGCTGATAAATACCCTTTTGAAAAAGAACGAGATGTTTGTTGTTGGTCTTAGAGATAATCTGCAAGGAAGGATGATGGGACATTTGAAGGATCCATTTGTGGAACTAGTAGACCTAGCACTCAGATATGAAGCACTAGATACAAAGAAACCAGGAGCGAGGATCCAGACTGGGGAGACGAGTGGGGTGAATGTCATGAAAAGAAAGGTCAACCTAGATTGGAATGATAATCAGGGCAAAACTAAGACGGGGCAACAGACTGTGGAAGGTAAATTTAAGAATGTGGTGTGTCACAACTGCAAGCAAAAGGGACACATTGCACGATTCTGTAAACAAAAGGGGAACCAGAAACCCCAGCAATACCCACAACAGCAACAGAAACCCCAGCAATACCCACAACAGCAACAGAAACCCCAGCAATACCCGAGACAGCAACAGAAACCTCAGCAACAGAATCAGAACCAGAACCAGAATCAGAGGAACGAGATGGTAGTGAAGAATCTCTGTTTCAACTGTCATCAACCAGGACACATGGTGAAAGACTATCCATTGATGAAGAGGGTGCCACAGCCTAGGGTTTTTACAATCAAAGATGAACCGTCTACTTCTCAGAATGTGAAAGGGAAGGGAGTGTTGGAAGGTACTTTGCAGTTTAATGGAATTTACCTTCGTGTTTTATTTGATACCGGCGCTTCACACAGTTTTATTTCAGCCAAAACCATAGATCAGTTTGACCTTAAACCAATTATATCACCAAACCCCATTTGCGTATCAAACCCCATAGGGGGAAAAACTGAGCTTAAAATGTGTTGTGAGGATATAACTCTCTTATATCTCTCACACTCTTTTCGATTTGACTTCTATGTTCTAGACTTCAAAAGTTTCAATTTTATACTTGGATTAGACTGGTTAAGCAAGTTCCAAGCCAAGATAAAATGTGATAAAGAAATCATAACCCTTATAACTAGCTTAGAGCGAAAAGCTAGAATAACTTGTGGGAAACCGGGAATTCACACCTATAGTTTTCTATACGCTTTAGAAGCACCTCAAGAAAGTCTCGACGCTTTGGAAGTAGTAAGAGAATTCAAGGACGTATTCGAGGAAGTCGGAAGTTTACCTCCACATCGAGATATCGAATTCCGAATTGATTTATTCCCAGGAGCTAGACAAATGATTCAACCAAAGAGACGGATGGCTCCCAAGGAAGTTCAGGAATTAGAGAAACAAACTCGGGATTTGCTGAGTAAAGGCTTAATCCGACCAAGTTTTTCTAGTTGGGGCTCTGTGGTAGTTTTTGTAGTGAAGTCGGATGGATCTTTGCGACTGTGTGTAGACTATAGGGAGTTGAATAAAGTAACCATCCGAAATAGATATCCATTACCTGGAATTGATGAACTTTTCGACCAATTGCACGGAGCAACGGTATTCTCCCAGATGGATTTAGCAACAGGATTTCACCAATTGAGAATCTCTGAAGATTGCATTCCTTTAACAGCATTCAGAGGCCCAGATTTCTTTTATGAATGGTTGGTTATGCCGTTCGGACTAACCAACGCACCAGCTTTCTTCGTAGATCTGATGAACAGAGTCTTTAGGAAAATTCTTAATAAATTCGTTCTCGTTTTCATTGACGATATTTTAATCTTTTCAAAAACCAAAGAAGAGCACCGTGGTCATCTTAGAGTAGTGCTAGAAACTCTAAGGAAACACGTGTTGAAGGCAAAATTTTCAAAATGTCACTTTTGGAAATCGGAAGTGAAATTTTTGGGGCACATAGTAAACGGAGATGGGATATCAGTAGACCCAGTTAAAGTAGATGCAGTACAACTAGGAAACAACCTCAAATACCAACAGATATTCGTAGTTTCCTAGGACTGGCGGGATACTATCGAAGATTTATCCGAGACTACTCCAAAATATCGTCACATCTGACCAAGTTAACAAAGAAGGGCCAAAAGTTTATTTGGGACCCAAAGTGTGAAGAATCGTTTCAAGAACTAAAGAAAAGATTAACGGAAGCACCAGTATTAGCTGTTCCCGATGGAACGAGCGGATTTGTGGTTTACACCGATGCTTGTGGAAAGGGAGTAGGAGCGGTGTTAATGCAGAAGGGACAAGTGATTGCATATGCAAGTAAGTAGTTAAAGATTCACGAGAAGAATTACGCAACTCACGACTTGGAGTTATTGGCAGTTGTTTTCGCATTGAGAATGTGGAGACATTATCTGCTAGGTGAGAGATTCGAACTTTTCACCAATCATAAACCATTGAAGTATCTGTTCACTGGAAAAGATTTAAATCTAAGACAACAGCGGTGGTTGGAATTTCTTGCATCATATGACCTAGATATCATTTATACACCGGGAAAAGCGAACGTAGTGGCAGATTCCTTGAGTAGAAATGCGATATTATCACTTTTGGAAGTCACACCGACTCTCCAAGAAAGGATAATGTGTAATCAGAAAAGGGATCCCAAATTGGAAAAGATTATTCGAGGAGTCACAAACGGAAAAGAGATTGACTTCGAGTTGGACAATCAAGGAGTATTGAGAATAAACGGCAGATTATGCGTACCTAACGTGGATGGGATAAGACAGGAGGTTTTAAAAGAATGCCATGCATCAAAGTTAAGCATCCATCCAGGAATTCATAAAATGAATCACGATATGAGACGAGTATTCTGGTGGTTAGGAATGAATAAAGATATCATTACTTTCGTAAATGAATGTCTATGTTGTCAGCAAGTCAAGGGAGACCATCAAAAGACTGCTGGACTATTACGGCCATTAGAGATTCCCAACTGGAAGTGGGAAATGATATCGATGGACTTCATCGATGGTTTGCCAAGAACAAGGAGAGGCTACAAAGGGATTTGGGTAATCGTAGATCGGTTAACTAAGAGTGCACACTTTATTCCAGTAAAACCAACGCGCACTGCCATAACATTAGCCGAAGTATTCATGAGAGAGATAGTACGTCTGCATGGAATTCCAACGAGCATTGTAAGTGACAGAGATACCATTTTTATGAGTAAATTTTGGGAAGCTTTGCAAAGAACGTTGGGAACAAAATTGAATTTCAGTACAGCTTATCATCCTCAAACGGACGGTCAGACGAAAAGAGTTAATCGTATATTGGAGGATCTTCTAAGAGCATGTATTTTAGATTTTGGAGGGTCGTGGGAAGATCATTTACACCTAGTAGAATTTTCATATAATAACAGTTACCAGGCGAGTATACAGATGGCACCATATGAAGCATTATATGGGAGACCTTGTAAAGCGCCAGCATGTTGGGTAGAGTCCGGAAACAAATTGGTACTTGGTCTGGATATTATACTAGAAGCGACAGCAAAAGTGGAATTAGTGAAACTGAGAATGAAAGAAGCCCAGGATCGCCAGAAAAGTTATGCCGATCAAAGGCGAAGAGATTTAGTATTCGAAATAGAAGATCTAGTTTTTGTGAAGATCTCACCAATGAAGGGAGTAGTAAGATTTGGAAAATATGGAAAGTTAGCACCAAGATATGTTGGACCTTTCCGCATCTTAGAAAGAATCGGTTTTCAAGCATATAAAGTTGAATTACCAGAATATATGGCAGGAGTTCATAACGTATTTCACGTATCGCACTTGAGAAAATGCATGCACAATCCATCATTTATTATGGAACCCTCTGTTCAGCAAGAGATAGAGATTGAGCCAGACTTGACATTGATTAGACATCCATTCAGTATTATTGACCGAGAGGGAAAGCAACTTCGCAACAAAGTAGTGAGGCTACTAAAGATCCAGTGGAGCGAAAACCCGAAAGACTGTACGTGGGAGACCGAGAAGCAGATAAAGAAATTATACCCAGATTTTCCTACGAGTTAGGTATGATTCACTATGGTATGGTTAAAATGAAAGGAAATTTCGATTTCTACATTTTTGTGAGCATTTGCATGTGTGTTTTATGGATTCAGTTTATTAGGACTTATGAACTCTCTTGTATGTTTACATCACTGATGAGTTCTATATTCTTGCTTATGGGTTAGATGGCTCCAGTATGGAAGACCACGGCAAGAAAGAGGGTGACACCACTCCAGTTTCTTATGCTACAAGAAAAGAGACAAAGAGTAGGAGATTCCGACAGCAACCGAGAGAGATCACCCATCGACGACGAAGGTACACACATATCATCAGAAGGATCAGTGCTTGGCAGGAACGAACCAATAGAACAAGATGGAGGACACCAAGACTTTACTGATGAGGATGAAGTGATAGGAGATGAAGGAAGTGTTGACGGTTATGGTGAAGGAGATGAGGGTGGCGAAGAAGAGGAAGAATATGAAGAAGAATATGAAGAAGAATATGAAGAAGAATATGAAGAAGAAGAAGACCAAGTTGTTCCGGGAACCCCAGTCATTGCTACGGGAAACCAGGAAGAAGAGCAAGTAGCCCAAAGGACAGCGATATGGAATAGATTGGAACAAGTTCTCGTCGAGTTTCGCATGGCAGGAGGAGGAGTACAAGTATTCGGTGAGTATGGATATCCCGTGGTGAGGCTATATTTAATACCACCAGTGGGTCTGATTTATATAGAGGATGACGAGGAGGAGACTGATGCAGAGGACGTAGTAGAGGTCCTTAATATGTCTGATGAAGAGGAGGTCGTAGAAATAATAGATATCTCTGACGACGAGTAGTAGGACAGAGACTGGAGGAGGATAGTTACGTATGTATATTTTGGGGCAGTTTAGAACTTGAGTAGTCAAGTCTAGTATTATTGTATGTATCGAGACTAGTGTTAGTATAGAACTAGTCGTATGTGTATGTGTACTAAAGCAACCAGTTTATGAAATATTTTCTTTTGGAAACTTTCTGTCTTTCTTATGTAATTTCGGGGCGAAATTCTTTTAAGTGGGGTAGTCCGTAATGGCTGGATTTTTTCAAGCTTCAGATATCTATTTTAATAAGAAGATTAAAATATATCTAGAGTAATCAAACAATTAAAGTGTGTATAACCACATATATGTATGTATATACATATATGAATTGCACTAAAAACTTAACTTATATAAGTTATGTTTAATATTTATATTTTAACATACTTAAGCAAATATTAGTAACACTATCCTAACCAAGAGAAATGTGGGAGAATTAGCAACACAAACTAGTGGAACAAATCCTATTTTGCAACTAGCTTATGTAAGTTATCATTTTCAAGAAAGCAAACAAATCCTACAACTTAAAATGGGATTAACACTTATATATATATAAGAAGCATGTAACAAGACAACAAGTATATATATATATATATATTTTACACATATTTCGGCCATATACTTATGTATATATATATATATACACAAGATCAATTAGCAAAAATGATTTGAAAACAAAAGCAAACAAGGCCAAGGGAAAAACCCATGACAAAATAGTAGATTAGGACTTAAACCATCTCTAATCACCCTATACAAATATCGGTGGCAAGAATGATGAGTGCAAACAAATATCCAAGCTAAAAGAAACCATTTCTCTATACTTGATTGGAAGGGTTGAGAGTGAGCATTAAATGAAAGTAACAGGAGCATTTAATGAAAGTAGGAAAGTCTTATGTACTTGGAGAAGAGAATAGGGGTTGGTAGGAAGAAGTTTTGGTGAAGGGTACTTACCTTTTGCTGTAACATATCTTGGCCATTCAAACAAGAGAGAGAAGGAGAGGGTAGGTAGAGAACTTGCTATAGAAAAACTTAGAGACTTTGCCTATAAATACCAACCCATTTGCATGCATGTTCTTTTTACTAAAAACACAAGTCTTTGCTGGAATTATATCAAACTTCAAGCAAGAATTCAGGAGCTAATTTACATGTGAGTAAACCCTCACTAAGTTCAAGTTTGATTTATGTTTTACTGTAAACAGTTTTACACTTTCATGTTTATATGTTACTGCAAATCATGTTGATTAACAGCTTGTAGATGCTAGAACAACAAGTTTATTTCATCAGTAAACCATGTATATAATTCATAGAAAGTGGAGTAATGAGTTCATCACTTAAACTTTGAAAGGAGAAAATACTGTTGTGATCTCCTGTTAAAACTAAATACCTCTGTTGTTTTGAAACTTCACCCTGATTATTCGAAACACAAAATCAGACATATATATTTTGTAATAAACACATATACTAGAACATCTACAACCCTTGAAAGCTGTGAGCATGAAGAACATGTTATGAAAACCAAGAACAAAAGAGAACAGCTGTGTTCTCTGTCTCAAACCAAACAACCGAATTTTCAAACATCGTAAAAATCGAAATGCAGAGTTATAGATGAAATCGTAGTGCCAAAATATGATTTTAAAAGTGGTTTCACGATTTTAAACAATGGGACGAGGGAGAAAGCTCGAGATGAACAAAATGAGCATTTTCACCAAACTCCGACGATCGACGTCGGTGATGGCCAAGTCGTGGAGCGTGGAGGAAGCGGAGACATCGGTGATCATGGGAAAAATACCCAATGATTTTTCCAGCGAGGGGTTTGAGCTAACGAGCTCGATTTAGGTTTTTGAAGGCAGAATGGGTTCGATCGGTTGGAGGCATCGTACGGGGTCCACAGGCGATCGAGTGGGCCAGGAAGTGACGTGGAGCGCCGTTGGGACCTGGCGGAGCAAATGGCGGCGGTGCGAGGAGCTCGGGTGGTCGGAGGTGGCGGGTCGAGATCGATGTAGGTGGGAAGGTTCAAAAGCAGGTTTTGGTTTCAAAACGTGGAAGAGTGATTTGGAGAAGGAGGTGACTGGAGGTGGTGGTGGCTGGTCGAGGGTGATCGGGGAAGGGGAGGTGATGTGTCGGTGGTGGATCGAAGGACAGAAGCTGGCCAGAGGGGGTGTGCACGTGCACAGCTGTGCACGGTGGACATGGAAAATCAAAGGAGGAAATGGCAGATTCATGTTTGGCAAAAGAAAAGAAAAAGGGTTTTTAAATCCAAGAATTTATTTAAAACTTAGTTTAATTAAAATAGTTAAAAAAATAATTAAATAATTTATTTAAATAAAAATAGAGTTTTTATTTAATTTAGCTTAGGCAAGTGGAACAGTAAAGATGACAGTAAGGTCAGAGAATCGAAGTTGTCCGATGAAGTTCATCGAGATGGAAACTTAAGTTTTAAAGATAATTTAATTTAATTAAATTATTAAACAATTTATTTGAGTAAAATATGAAGGAAATAAATGATTTTTCCAGCAGAACTTTAGCAGTGAAACATCATCTAAACATCAATGTTCAACATGACAAAATACCGTGTGCGAAGCACGGGCTTTTTCTAGACACTGCCAAATATTGATAAAAAATGTATAACATCTTGTGTGCGTCGCACACACTTTAACTATACATTTGTAAATGATATTTAAAATATCCAGATATGAACCAGAGAATTATATACTGTATATATAATTATAAATACAGGATGTGCAACTGGATTAAAACAGTAAGCTGATAATAAATTATCGACTACAAAAGACAATTCGTACATCGTTTCGAAGAGTCCGGAATTTACTTTCCACTTCGACTCAAATTTTACGACGTATACCGGGAATCGATAAAGATGAAGAATGCAAGGACTATTTCAAAATAGTATCTACGGTCTGTTAAATCCCAGAACAGGTCCGAACAGTCGGATGTCTGACAACGTATATCGTTCAGATTTTACACATCGACCTTACGTAAGTGTATTTTGTTGGTGGCGAAGAAATTCGTTTCTTTAGCCTTATACCCAGAATATATTTGTGGAAACAAATGAGTGATCTGTCAGATAGGACGGTGTGATATTCAAAGACGTTGAAGAATAATCCGTCAACGGTAAACGTGACTTCAAACCTCACAACCCGGAAAGACAATAGTTGGGCTAGGCAGCATGGCTAGTTGGGTCATACCCAAGCAGGGTATATTATCACTGTCTAGAGTATTTCCTTTTGTTTCTTAAATCTATATTCACTGTTGTAACTTCGGTAATCGGTGGGTCATTCACAACCGTGGAGGTGGTAATATATTCGTTACACTCAAGCTAAATGAGTGGACGGTCATGCGTGACCGGGTTGCAGGATGTTCTTGTTGAACCCCAGTGTATCTTCTCTAGAGTACACTGATCGGTGGATGCTCCCATACCCTGTCAGTTAGAAAACCAAATTGCAATAAGTGCTCGACGGTTTTAGATTTTATTTTATGTACGTGAACGTGAGACGCAAGCGATTCACTAGATGATTATTTATTTGATAAATACTATCATAAATATCAAACGTTTTGATATTTAAAATACAATGGTCGTTTTCCATATATTAAGTTATGGATTGGGCTAAAGATTTCTAAAGTAACTGAATATATCAATAACGGAACACCTTATTCCTTATTTCCCTGTTTACATCTATTTAACTGTGTTTACTCACACCAGTCCCCTGACTGACCCGGAGTTTATTTTCTATGTTTTCCCTAAACTCTTGGGTACTCATAATACTTATTATGAGTAGGAAAGTAATTCAGGTTGGCAAATGGAACCTTACGAAGTTCAAGTTGCAGGACAAGTCTAGTAGTTTACTACACCTATGTATCCAGTTAGATTTGTATTTCCATATCATGATGTATTATTATGTGAATGTACTATGATGATGTAAGTTGTTAATGTATTATGATGTATCAGACCCTATGATGTAATGTATTTGTATTTTTAAATTCCGCTGTGAGATTTCTGATAACTTCTTATTCTTCTATTCTATTAGTTCTATCTTTTCTATCTCATCTTCTAATTTCTTTCAATAATGACACGGTTTTCGGAGGGTCGAAAATCGCACCGTTACATAACGAGCCTTGATTCACTCCCAGTCAGTTCCATGGCGTAGCGCTCGTCCATACGATCCCAACGGATCTTGTTTCGCTGAATTTCAATAATATATGAGGAAGTTGTTGCATTTGCAAGTTATAACATGAATTAATTTTCTATATAATTCAAATTATAATAAGTTGGGGTTAACCTTTCAAACAGGCCCACCCGCTACCCTTAAAGCCTAAGACCCCTCCCTACGCCTTCTTCCCCAATTCACAAATCACGAACTCCAGTACATTTCCTCCAACTCAAACTTTGATCCGTTCTCAACTCATTACTTCCCTTAAAATCAAACAAAAATCATGATAAATCTCCTTTCCACTTTCTCTTGGTTTTACACCCAAAAGTACCCAACTCGACATCATTTGTCGAATGCGTCGAGCAACTGTGCTACTGAGGTAGCGACCCCTTTTGGGTTCGAATCCATCCAAAATATCCCCTACAAGTTCAAATTCACCTCGCGATTCCAAAACCACCACCCAAATCAAGCATTAAAGCTTGTACCACCCTCATACCCAACCCTAAACTCACGCTGTCACATTCCAGTACTCCAGAAAGGTTGTGCAAGTTACACGAAATGTGTACTAGTTTGTAGAGAGTACTTTCCTAAGTTCAAATATACATAAATCTTGATTTATAAGAATTTATTTTGATTTCTTGGATTTTTCTTTGATCGAAATATTTTCTATGAAGAGATAAGGAGTGACGCGGACAAACATTTGACCAGAGGAAATCTTGTTTAGGTTTTTAGAAAATAGTGGGGGTATATATTGGACAAAAATATTATTTATTTTATTGATTATTATATTCATAAATAACCAACCGTTGTTTGTATACATCTTCTAAAAATTCGTATGATCACATACGATACCCAAAAATCACGAAAATTGGCATGTAGCTACAGTGTGACATTACAAACCCAACGTAACTGGTTTCGTCGAATTCCAACTTCGTTTGCCCACACAGCATATTTTTAAAGTCAAAATATGAAATGCATTTCACATTAAAATCCCGTACGGCCACATATTGACTTCAAAAATTACGGAAATTGAAATCTAACAATAATTCGACATTACGAATCCAACAAAATTGGTTTCGTCGAATTTGGAGGTCGTTTGAAAAACCGGTTATTTTTAAAGCTCTAAATAACCCATTTAAATATATAAATATATTTAAAAATAATTAAATTAAATATTTATAAATAAATATTATCGTATATATTCACCTAGAATATCACACAGCTCCATATCGGGATTTATAACTCGATATTCCAAATCCAGTGTTACATCGATATTCGATTTATATTTAAAAATCCATTTAAAATATAAATAAATCGATACCATGGCGGTCTTTCTAAAATTTTATTTGGACATAACTCAAAATCTACATGACGAAATCCTGATTCTTCTCTTCCATTAGAAAAATATAGTTCAACAGATCTGTACGTTTCTTGTTTCACAGAAATCCGATTTGAAATGGACCCTGTATATTCAGTTGAAGTTCAAATCGCCAAATAGCGAACTACCGTGCCATTTCGAGCTCGATTTTAATTATAATATAATTATACGTTCAAACTGTTGTTCAAATAATATATTCATTATTCTAGTTCAAATTCTAAACTGAATTATATATTTTAAATTGTCCAATTCACACTGTGTTGCCATTTCAGCTAATTCTGATTATTTCAGAATTAAATATATTATTTAATATTATATTAATTAAAATTTCAATATAATTTAATTAAGCGGCCATTTAATTCTCTAAATCACTATATTAATAATTAAATAAATTAATTATTATACCGCCGAAAATACGGGTTGTTACAGTTATGAACACAATTATTACAATTGACTTACTGACCATTGGCGATTGGTCACTCATGCCAGCCAAGCCCAACAAATAAGCAATTTCAGTATGCTTTGTCTTCTAAGCAAAAAGTTTTTAGTTCGCATATTACTGCCACGTACAGTGTGTCCCTTCATATCCTTTCAAGCTTCAGAACCATATTGTCATCTACATCTTCAACTCCTAAACAAACCTCCAACTTTATCAAAAGTTTCAAAAAAAAAACAATGGAGGACTCTTCACTATGCATCACTGCCACTGTTCTTACAGGACATTGGAATTACGAAATTGTGCATCTCACGCTTAGGCATACTCTGGGTCTAGGGCATGATGAGTGGCCTATACGGGTTATACCTAATAACTCTTTTCTACTAACATGCCCATCTTACAGTAAGCGTGATCATGCGCTAATGTTGAAACTTTTTACAAAACATGGAGGTGCTTTTTATGTGCAACAATGGTCTGGTGAAGAATTTGAGCCTGAACCAGTGTTCGAGGCAGAATCATGGGCTAGAGTTGTTGGCTTCCCCGAGTTCCTAAAAAAAATGTTCCTGCAATTAAAGAATTAATGACGCCATTGGGAAATGTGCATGAAATTGACGACTGTAGTTGGTCTCGAATTGACCATAGATCATTATACCTGAAAATGGAATTTTATGAAGGCATTGGCTCGGAGAATACTTTTGCTGCTCGATTCGACAACAAGGTTTACCTCATTAGGGTTCAATGCTGTACCAATGCTCATCCTGGGACAAGGGATGAACTTCTGTTTGTGGGCAATTGGGAGGAACAGTTGGTACCATTTTTTTGTGATCATTGGAAAATTTTACTTCCATCCACAGTTTCTTTTAGTTAATCCACACATGCACACACTCACATACATACAAGGTTATAATGAGACATAACCATGCTCTATCCTCAACAGCTTTATAATGAGACAATTACAAAGTGTTCATTCAATTGTGCTTTATCCTTAACAGCCTTATAATGAGACACAACCACACATACACACACTCATATACATACATACAAGGTTATATGAAATGCCCCACCTCCGCTAAGGTCACTCACAAAGGGAATGCCTTAACTTTAGTGGAGCATTATAGGTAAAAGACACAGATAATTTACAGGACAGATATATATAAGCAGCGGAAAATAAAACTAACTTTATTTCAAACATGGTTCATAACAAAACATTACAGCAAACTGTTTCAAACCAACTTCCAAATCATTATATCATAATTTATGTTTTGATTATTATATAAAGAAGCATAAAATAAAACTGCATAAATCCCCAACTGGTAGTGTATCCAAAGCCATAGCCAAAGGTAAGAGATTCCAAGCTATACATCACAGAGTCTTCAAGCTTGGAAAGGTGAACGGTCTAAATTAAGCCGAGCTATTCCCTCCCTGGGTACCTGGGGTGGAAACGGAAGGAAAGAGAGCAAAAGAAAATGGGTCAGACATAAGTCTGAGTAAGTCTAGTGATTTTTCAGTGTGTGAATAAGGAAAAGGGATCATGATAGGAATAAACTGAAAATAGGACCATACCAGAATAACTAACTAACATAAACCAAGATAAGGAAGTTTAAACTGAATATACTATCACACTCATTCTACTTCTCTACACCTATTTATACTTGTCCCAACTAGCACCCCATATACATGGTGAAATGATACCTTTTAATCGCTCGGCTCCTACTCGCATACATTTATCACGTGTGCCATTCGGCTCCCGCTTGATTGTAGATACCTGTGATGGTCCCACCATGGGGTGTATTAAATCCTATGGTGGCAACCCGACACGATTCAAGATGCATAGTGTATGACTATTGATGCCCAGTGCCTGCTTTTTCCACTCCGGGGTACGTGCATGCCCGTACTCCGTCGGAACCTACACTGACGCACCACCCGCCATCGTTTTGACCGCTTATAATCAGCCCAGTAATCGTGCCCCACCCTGCCTAGTTCAGAGTTTCATGATACATCTATGTGGGTTACTGCTGAAATGGGTCCCCGTTACTAAGGTTTTCTAGCCAACATGTTAAATTGGTTAAGTGTCCTAACCCCACCCATCAGTTTAGTTAACATGTTTAATTGGTTAAGTGTTTCCTTAATTGACTTAACCCTACCAATCTTGACTTAGCTTTATTAAAGCACCAACCACTCACATTAGACAGGTATTGTTGTGGTCACTGCATGTGCCGGTCGGTTCCGAGCAGGTTTACACCACAACTCAGTCTAACCTCGGGTCCTTTTTGGGCACAATGCACTAACCACCCACATTAGACAGGTATTGTTGTAGTCACTGGATGTGCCGGTCGGTTCCGGGCAGTTTTACACCACAACTCATTCTAACCTCGGGTTAGGCATATTCATCTTTTCTAAATTTATATATTTATCCTTTTATGCTTATATGTAAATTTGTCAACAATTTATTGTCATGGCCCACTTTCCCTCTAAATCAAGTTCATAATTTTTAGGTATAAAAATTATACCATTTTCATGCCATTTATCATGATTATGCCAAACATGCCAATTACATGTAATTTCATGTTTTCCCCAACGTTACCCCCGTTGTACGTTCGCAAAAATACATAGGATGTTAGGCTCGGTATTTTAGCCTAACTTATAAAACAAAAAGGAGAAAAGAGGATCTTTGCAATATTCCAACATCATACAAGATTATGGATCTAACTACACATGTGTCACATGAATTTTGACATAGAACAATATACTTTTAATTATGAACTTGCAAATTAGATCTATGCAACATGAACCACAAGCATGTGAATTTACATAAAACTATACAAGTTAAACTTGGCATGTAGTGGTGAACTTGCATAGGGGTTGAATCAAGTTAACATAGATCTAACATAAAGGCATATGGATCTAACATATAAAGTTGTAGATCTAAACATATAAGGTTGTAGATCTAAACATGTATGCATAATGGATCTAAACGATTAGGCATATACGACATGACTTAGCCTAAAACTTGTATGTATCATAATATCATTAAGGTCGTAGATCTAAACATGTATGCATAATGGATCTAAACAATCAGGCATAAACGATATGACTTAGCCTAAAACTTGTATGTATCATAATATCACCAACTTACATATGATAATTTCATTCCTAGATTCCTATACAACATCATAGGTTTATTCACCAATTTCCAGATAACATGATAGGTTCGATAGACCATAATAGTTCATAGGCATATATGATAGAATAGACATGAATCGGAATCACATACAACTTGATACAATTCTATTTTACAATTCATTACAAACCATGTCTTTAATTTATTCACATCTGAAAGATAACTACACTTACAACCAAAAAGGAATTCTTGAGTTCTGGGATCTGTATTCTGAAACTGAATTGCTCACCTTTGATGTAGATCATTAAATTCTCTTAGTTGAATTAGATTGGATTTGATTTGATTTTGATGTAGCTTCTATCTTGCCTTTGAGTTGAAAGAGATGATGGCTATTCTAGGTTCACCATTGACGGCATGACGGCCCTAGGAATATTTTTGTGTGGCTTAGGGTTTAGATTTAGGATGCTTATATAGAAGTTTGATTAATTTAGAGCCTTTAGATCAACCTAGAAGCGATCAAGACCATCCAGACAAGATAGAATAGACAAATCATCCCTAATGACTCAGCAGGGAGTCAGAACACATCAGTTTTCAGATCTGCCCGAAGGGTAGGTCAACCCCCAGGTCGACCTATATGGGGGGAGGTCGACCCCCTGGTCGACCTCCTGGTCGACCTTGCCTTGGGCGGGAAATTTCCCGCCCAGCCCGCTTCTGCTTCTGATTTTTAAATTTTGAATTTCTGAACTGTTTATTTAAATTTTCGAATCTTCTGAAAGCTATAACTCCTTCATACGGATTCCGATTTATGCAAACTCGGACTCTACCTCAAGCAGAATTCCGAGACGAACGCAATGGCGTAACCCATTTCCGTTAATTCTTACATTTGAAATGACTTATTCTTTAATTTGTGACTTTAATGTTTACAGAAAGTACAGGGTGTTACATTCTCCCCTCCTTAAAGGATTTCGTCCCCGAAATCTTCAAGTCAAGAAGAACATATATCATACCATCCAATCGTCCATCTACTCAACCATCAAATACAGGCGTCCATTGTCCTTAAAAGACTTCTAATGCTTCCTGTTCATATGCATAGTGTGTGTACATGTCCTTATCTAATGCAAAATCAGGCGGTCTACTGATTCAGTTGACCTCTTAATGCAATTCATGTCGGTGCCATGAGTCCATTATGTATGCAATCACCCATAATCATACTTTCTACATGAGTGCACAATCATTCGTACAAATGCAACATCCACATGATAACACATCAAATTTCAATCATATACAAGTACACATATGCATATGCAACATGAAAGTGACTAAGCCGATCTAACACCTAATGTGTGTGTATGCATCCATGAGCAACCACTTGCAACCATCAATCATAACATGTTTCAAATACATGTTTACATCCATTGGTTTCTACCTAAGGATCGAGAACAACACTGAGGAAAATACTAAAAAGATAGATACGAGCATGAACTAACTTAAGGAAAAAGAGATCAAAGATGTACCCTCAAAAAGAAAAGGGTAGGCTGCGCGTATTTTAGCCTCAGTCTCCCAAGTCGCGTCTTCCTCAGCGTCACTCCATTGAACTTTTACAAGTTTGACTTTGCGGTTCCATAGCTTTTTGACTTCTATACCCAAGATACGAGTTGGAGCTCTTCTCATAGTCGCTTCTCGTTCTACTTCCTCTAATATGCTTGGTTCCACCACTTCCGCAGACTCATGTAAGCACTTTCGTAAGTGAGAAACGTGAAAGACATTATGAACTCCAGCCAATATTTCGAGCAGCTCTACTCTATAAGCCATCTTCCTAATCCTTTCAATGATAGGAAACAGCCCTACAAATCTTGGTGCCAACTTTCCTGCGGATCCGAAGCGAACGACGTTCCTCAAAGGAGATACTTTAAGGAAAACCCTGTCCCCAACCTCAAACTCAAGGTCGGTCCTTCTCTTATCTACGTAGGACTTTTGTCTATCTTAGGCAGTCTTCATTCTTTTTCCTATCAAGTCCACTTTCTCCTAATTTTCTCTAATCATATCTGGTCCAAGTATGAGCTTATCTGTAGACTCCCACAACGAGTTGGTGATCGGCACGGTCTTCCATATAAAGCTTCGAAGGGTGCCATGCCTATGGTAGCTTGGTAGCTATTGTTGTAGGCAAACTCCACCAAAGGAAGATGATCGTTCTATGCTCCTCTGAAGTCAAGAATGCATAATCTCAAGAGGTCTTCTAATACTCTGCTTACTCTTTCCGTCTGACCATCGGTTTGGGGGTGATAGGCCGTGCTTAAGCATAGCTGTGTGCCTACAGCCTCTTTCTAGCTCTTCCAAAACTCGCTCGTAAAGATAGGATCTCGGTCGCTAACAATGCTGGAGGGTATCCCATGGAGTCGAACTATCTCTTTAAGGTAAATGGATGCTAAAGATGAGGCAATCCTCCTACTTTTAACGGGTATAAAGTGAGCACTTTTTGTGAGCCTGTCCACTATTACCCAAATACTGGTATTGCCCCTTCTTGATATAGGCAGCCCATCAATAAAATCCATTGAAATGCTATCCCATTTCCACTACGGGACTTCTAGAGGATGAAGCAAACCACCAGGCTTCTTTTTCTCTGCTTTGACTTGCTGGCATACTAAGCACTTCGAGACGAATTCAGCTACATCCCTCTTCATGCCATCCCAAAAGAAAACCCTTTTTACGTCTTTATACATCTTGCCTCCACCGGGGTGTATGGTCAACTTGGAATGGTGTGCCTCTTCAAGAACCTTCTTCACCAAATCCCTTGCTTGTGGGACGCATAGCCTTCCATCCCGCCTCAACCATCCCTTATCATCGATGGAGTATCTATTGAGGTGACTAGAAGTCTCACCACTAATTAGCTTGTCCATCACATCAACTAGCTGAGGGTCTTCACGTTGCGTGGTTCCTATTGAGTCCAAAAGAGCAGTCCGCACCTCTAGCGATGCTAACAAACCAGTCACATGATCGCTGGAGGGTCTAAAGTCAAAATTGGCTATGTACTCCAAGCTCTGCCTTTCAACAAAGAGAGGGCTTAAGGTCAGCTTCTTTCTACTCAAGGCATTTGCTACTACATTGCCTTTGCCAGGGGTACAGGAAATCTCGAAATTGTAGGATGCCATGAATTCCATCTACCTTTGTTGCCTCAAGTTAAGATCTTTCTACGAGAAAAGGTACTTCAATGATTTATGGTCAGTATATAATTCAAACTTCTCTCCTAGGAGATAATGGCGCCAAGACTTAAGCGCAAAGACGATGGCAGCCAACTCTAGGTCGTGGGTTGGGTAGTTTTTCTCGTGGGCTTTCAACTGCCTGCCTCCATGAGTTACTACTTTCCCTTCTTGCATCAAGACAGCACCTAATCCTGTACCACATGCATCCGTGTATATGGTAAACATCTTGCTCCCATCCGGCAATGTCAGAACTGGAGCTATTGTTAGAGCTCTCTTTAACCGTTGGAAAGCAAAATCGCAATCCAAATCTCAATTGAAAGTTAGGTTCTACTTCGTCAACTTTGTGAGCGGAGCTGAGAGTTTGCAAAGTCTTTGATGAACTTTCGGTAAAAGCCCGCTAGCCCGAGGAAGCTCCGGACCTTGGTCGCATTCCGTGGAACCTTCCAATCTTGCACCGCAACTACTTTTTCGAGGTCCACGGCTAACCCTTCCTTGGATACCACATGTTCAAGAAATCTTACTTCCTCTCTCCAGAAGTGGCATTTGGAGAATTTTGCTTTCAACTGATGTGCTCAAAGAGTATCTATGACTTCTTTTAAATGCTTAGCATGCTCTTCCTCACTCTTTGAGAAAATCAAAATGTCATCTACGAAGACCACCACAAACTTATTGAGGAATTCCCTAAACACCCTGCTCATCAAATCAACGAAGTAAGCGGGTGCGTTTGTCAGGCCGAAAGGCATGACAAGCCACTCGAAGAAACCATCCGGAGTTTTGAACGCGGTCTTACCAATGTTGTCTTCAACCACTCTCAGCTGATGAAACCCGGTAGCTATAAATCAAGTTAGAAGAAAATTGATGCACCTAAAAGCTGATCGAACAAGTCATCTATTCTTGGAAGTGGGTGCCTATTCTTCTTGGTCAGCTTGTTTAGCTCCCTATAATTAACGCATAGGCGAAGCAAACCGTCCGCTTTAGTTGCGAACACTACTGGATCACCCCACTCATAAATACTCCGCCTTATAAACCCCTTCTCAAGCAACTCTTTATCTTGCTTGCTGAGTTCTTTCCATTCCCTTGGAGCCATGTGTCTAACGGGTAAAGAAACAGGTTTTGCATTATCGACGAGGTATATACGGAAGTCTATCTCCCGCTATGGAGGTAACCCTTTAACCACTTCAAAGACATCCGAGTATTCACGGACTACTCTAACAGACTGCAAATCCTCAATAGACGCATCAAGAGATTCTAGATAGCTAACCATAACAGAGTTCATGGGATTACAAGAAATTTCGAGAGTGTTACCGAGGCGAGTCATGAGTCTAACCGCTCTCTTTTCACAGTCGAGGATGGCACCATTACTGGATAGCCAATCCATGCCTAGAATCAACCCATAGCCCGTGAAGCCCAAACCATAGGCATTGCATCTAAACCCAACACTTAGTATAGAAATTTCCAAATCCAAACAAATCATTGACAAATAAGTTGAGTCCCCAATTGGATTTGAAACAACCAAGGGATCCTCTACTAAACTGTTGTCAAGGTGCAGAGATTCAACTAATGCAGTGGATATAAATGAGTGCGATGCGCCAGAATCAAAGAGTGTACGAATAGGATGATCAAAAAGATAAACTAAGCTCTCAACAGAAACATTTCTACCTCGTTCTTGCGAAGGTGCCATGAAAGCTTGAACCTGCCCTCCAGAAGTAGATCCAGCTCTCTGTCCTTTCTTTCTTGGGCAGTCCCTAGCCATGTGTCCATCCTCACCGCAATGGAAACAGCCACCCATCTTCCTTTTCTTCTTCCTGCAGTCCTTAACCAGATGTCCAGGAATGCCACAAAAATTACATTTCCTCTTATCACGGGTTTTGTTGTTCTTTCCGCCTTTCTTGGAATCTGTCTTTTTGCTCTGTGATCCTTCCCCTTTCTTATCATGAGATGCTTCCACCTTTGTCTCCTTCTTGCCAACCTTATCTTCTTCTTGTAACAGTGCCATGTCCACCAGTCTCTAATAGGTCGCACCTATAGGTATACGGGACATAGCTAGGCTGTGTAGTGGCTCATTCAATCCTTTAACAAAGCGGAGAGCCTTCTTATGTGGAGTGTTCACTAACTCCAATCCGATCCTAGCCAGATGATTGAATTGGTTAACGTATTCCTTGACCGACATACTTCCCTGTTTGAGAGCTAAGAACTTCTCCATCTATAGGCTTCGTTCAGCTTGTGAGAGGAATTTCATTTCAAACCTCATTCTAAAATCCATCCAAGTTTCAATTGGTCTTTCAGCGTTAGTGAATTCCCACCAATAGGAGGCTTCGTCTTTGAGCAACCATACCGCAAACTGTATTCTCTTCCTATCATCCACTTCGAAGATATCGAACAAATCCTCAGTTTCTTTGAGCCGGTTTCTTGCTTCCACGAAGGATTCATTTCCATTGAATTTCTTTCCACCCATGGCTCGAAAGTCCCTAAATATTTTTGAGAAAGCATTTGCACGAGGAGGAGGAACCGCAGCAGCTGGGGGAGGAGGAACATCTGCTGGGCCTGCGGCATTAGCCCTAGCCTCTAGGTACCTTCTGAACCAGCCAGGTACCGGCACGCCCTCAGGAAGGTTAAGATCCCCAGACATGCTGAAACGAAAAAGAAAAGATTCAAAACAAAGGATAGAAAGATAGTGCATATGGCATTGGGGGATTATGCCTTTTTAAATAAAACACTTTTCTTGAAAATTGCTTCTTTAAACTTCTTTTTGAAAAACAGTTTTCAAAATTTTTTATTTGATTTGGTAAACCTTTTCTCTGAGACCAAGTGAAACACCCCACCTCCGCTAAGGTCACTCACAAAGGGAATTCCTTAACTTTAGTGGAGCATTATAGGTAAAAGACATAGATAATTTACAAGACAGATATATATAAGCAGCAGAAAATAAAACTAACTTTATTTCAAACATGGTTCATAACAAAACATTACAGCAAATTGTTTCAAACCAACTTCCAAATCATTATATCATAATTTCTGTCTTGATTATTATATAAAGAAGCATAAAATAAAACTGCATAAATCCCCAAGTAGTAGTGTATCCAAAGCCATAGCCAAAGGTAAGAGATTCCAAGCTATACATCACAGAGTTTTCAAGCTTGGAAAGGTGAACGGTCCAAATTAAGCTGATTTATTCCCTCCCTGGGTACCTGGGGGGAAACGGAAGGAAAGAGAGCGAAAGAAAATGGGTCAGACATAAGTTTGAGTAAGTATAGTGATTTTTCAGTGTGTGAATAAGGAAAGGGGTCATGATAGGAATAAACTGAAAATAGGACCATACCAGAATAACTAACTAACATAAATCAAGATAAGGAAGTTTAAACTGAATATACTATCACACCTATTCTACTTCTCTGCACCTATTTATACTTGTCCCAACTGGCACCCCATATACATGGTGAAATGATCCTTTTTTATCAATCGGCTCCTACTCGCATACATTAATCACGTGTGTCATTCGGCCCCCGCTTGATTGTAGATACCTGTGCTGGTCCCACCATGGGGTGTATCAAATCCTATGGTGGCAATCCGACACGATTCAAGATGTACAGTGTATGACTACTGATGCCCAATCCTACTTTTTCCACTCCGTAGTACGTGCACGGATGTACTTCATCGGAACCTACACTGACGCACCACCCACCGTCATTTTGACCGCTTATAATCAGCCCAGTAATCATGCCCACCCTGCCTAGTTCAGGGTTCCATGATACATCTATGTGGGTTACTACTAAAATGGGTCGCCGTAACTAGGGTTTTCTAGCCAACATGTTTAATTGGTTAAGTGTCCTAACCACATCCATCAGTTTAGTTAACATATTGAATTGATTAAGTGTTTACTTAATTGACTTAACCCTACCAATCTTGACTTTGCTTTCTTAAAGCACCAACCACTCACATTAGACAGGTATTGTTGTGGTCATTGGATGTGCCGGTCGGTTCCGGGCAGTTTCACACCACAACTCAGTCTAACCTCGGGTCCTTTATGGGCTCAATGCACTAACCACCCACATTAGACAGGTATTATTGTGGTTACTGGATATGCCGGTCGGTTCCGGGCAGTTTTACACCACAACTCAGTCTGACCTTGGGTTAGGCATATTCGTCTTTTTTAAATTTACATATTTATCCTTTTATGCTTATATGTAAATTTGTCAACAATTTATTGTCATGGCCCACTTTCCCTATAAATCAAGTTCATAATTTTTACGTATAAAAATTATACCATTTTCATGCCATTTATCATGATTATGCCAATTACATGTAATTTCAAGTTTTCCCCAACGTTACCCCCGTTGTGCGTTCGCAAAATTACATAGGATGTTAGGCTCGGTATTTTAGCCTAACTTATAAAACAAAAAAGGTAAAAGAGGAACTTTGCAATGTTCCAACATCATACAAGAGTATGGATCTAACTACACATGTGTCACATGAATTTTGACATAAAACAATATACTTTTAATTATGAACTTGCAAATTAGATCTATGCAACATGAACAACAAGCATGTGAATTTACTAAAACTGTACAAATTAAACTTGGCTTGTAGTGGTGAGCTAGCATAGGGGTTGAATCAAGTTAACATAGATCTAACATAAAGGCATATGGATCTAACATATAAAGTTGTAGATCTAAACATATAAGGTCTAAATCTAAACATGTATGCATAATGGATCTAAATAATTAGGCATAAACAACATGACATAGCCTAAAACTTGTATGTAACATAATATCATCAAGGTCGTAGATCTAAACATGTATGCATAATGGATCCAAACAATCAGGCATAAACGACATGACTTAGCCTAAAACTTGTATGTATCATAATATCACCAACTTACATATGATAATTTCGTTCCCAAATTCCTATACAACATCATAGGTTTATTTACCAATTTCCACATAACATGATAGGTTCGATAGACCGCAATAGTTCATAGGCATATATGATAGAATAGACATGAGTAGACATGAATCAGCATCACATACAACTTGATACAATTCATTACAAACCATGTCTTTAATTTATTCACATCTGAAAGATAACTACACTTACAACCAAAAAGGAATTTTTGAGTTCTGGGATCTGTATTCTGAAACTGAATTGCTCGCCTTTGATGTAGATCGTTGAATTCTCTTAGTTGAATTAGATTAGATTTGATTTGATTTTGATGTAACTTCTATCTTGCCTTTGAGTTGAAAGAGATGACGGTTATTCTAGGTTCACCATTGACGGCATGACGGCCCAAGGAATATTTTTGTGTGGCTTAGGGTTTAGATTTAGGTTGCTTATATAGAAGTTTGATTAATTTAGAGCCGTCAGATCAACCTAGAAGCGATCATGACCATCCAGACGGGATAGAACAGCAAAATCAGCCTTAATGACTCAGCAGGGAGTCAGAACACATCATTTTTCAGATCTGCCCGAGGAGGTAGGTCGACCCCCAGGTCGACCTGTATTGGGGGATGTCGACCTGGCCTTGGGCGGGAAATTTCCCACCCAACCCGCTTCTGCTTCTGATTTTTAAATTTTGAATTTCTGAACTATTTATTTAAATTTTCAAATCTTCTGTAGGTCATAACTCCTTCATACGGATTCTGATTTACACAAACTCGGACTCTACCCCAAGTAGAATTCCGAGACGAACGCAATGGCGTAACCCTTTTCCCTTAATTCTTACATTTGAAATTAATTATTCTTTAATTCGTAACTTTAATGTTTACAGAAAGTACGGGGTATTACATTATAATAGCCTACATTATGATTTTACCCATTAGTTTCTCAACAAAGTATACGGAGTCAGCATACCATGCTCCTTATCATAGTCAGCCCAAAATATAATAGAAGTTTGACACAAAGTGTTCATTCAACTTTGCTCTATCCTTAACAGCCTTATAATGAGACACAACCACGCATGCACACACTCAATACATACATACAAGGTTATAATAGCCTACATTATGAATTTACCCATTAGTTTCTCAACAAAGTATATGGAGTCCGCATAGCATGCTCCTTATCATAGTGATCCCAAAATATAATAGAAGTTTGACACAAAGTGTTCATTCAACTATGCTCTATCCTTAACAGACTTATAATGAGACACAACCACACGTGCACCCGCTCACATACATACATACAAGGTTATAATAGCCTACGTTATGAATTTACCCATTAGTTTCTCAACAAAGTATATGGAGTCAGCATAGCATGCTCCTTATCATAGTGAGCCCAAAATATAATAGAAGTTTGACACAAAGTGTTCATTCAACTATGCTCTATCCTTAACAGCCTTATAATGAGACAAAACCACACGTGCACAAACTCACATACATACATACAAGGATATAATAGCCTTATAATGAGACACAACCAGATGACCGACATTCAACTAGAAAGTAGCTATACCAACATTAGCATAAAACAACACATTATCACAAGTAGATTACCTTATCTAGAAGTAATCATTTCTTCTTAAAACTATGATCATTTATATGAGGTGCTAATTGGAATATATCAATGATCATGTAATCCCTTTCAGTCACTCTGACATAGACAATGACTCTAACAAGGACACTGACTCTGAAGAAGAAAAAGAAGAAGATTAACATGCCTCTTGGTGGAAAACTATTTATGTATTATGTATGTATATATTCAGTTATGTTTTACGTATGACTGCTTTACGATACTTTACGCTCCCTTTTGACGCTCGTTGGTGGAGTTTGTGAATGGTAGTGAATGCGGGTGATGATTGGTGTGAATGCTGGTGATGACTGGTGATGTTTGTGAATGGCTTGAAAGTTTGTGAATGTTGGTTATGAATGCTGGTAATGATTGTTGGCTTAAAGTTTGTGAATATTTGTGAAACTTTGTGAATGTTTGTGAATGTTGTGATGAATGCTGGTGATGATTGTTGGCTTGAATTTTTGTGGAAGTTTGTTATTGTTGGTGATGAATGTTGGCTTGAATGTTTGTGAATGGCTTGAATGTTTGTGAATGCTAGTGAATGTTTGTGAATGCTGGTGATGATTGGTAACCGCAAACATTTAATAGTATCTTTGTTTGACTTTGGGTAGATTTAACTTTGGGTTTATCATTTATGTATGCTTGCTACCAACTGACTTACATTGAAAAGTAATTTGCAAACCCAAATATAACTATCCAAGTACATAATTACTTATGGATAGATTAAGGGGGATCGTCTGTCGCTCCTAACCTGCATAATTACTTATGGTACATAATTACTTATGCATAGGTTAAGGATGTTGGTACATAATTACTTATGGTACATAATTACTTGTGGATAGATTAAGGATAAATTAAGGTACATAATTACTTGTGGATAGATTAAGGATAGATTAAGGTGGAAGAACTCCCCCTAACCTGCATTTTCTTCCTTTAAATGGACCGTCTGCTGCTCCTTCAAATATAAGGTGGAAGAACTCCCCCTAATCAGTGCAATAGCAATAACAAATGGACCGTCTGTTTCTTATATTTTTCGATGTTGCTCCTTCCTCCGATCTGTAATTTGTGAGTGTTAACGGACATGGCGATGTGAGAATGAAAGCTGGCGTGAATTTAGGTTTACAATTTGGTCAATGGAAAAAAGGGGAAAGTTAGGAGAGAGAAGATGAACGATGAGATTATTTTTAGATGTTTTCGTGAGGGGGAAATATCGCACCAAAATTTCAGCGAAAGAATGCAACGAGGTGGCTATCCTTGATTGGATGATAGGGTAATGTTTAAATAGGAAACATGGATTGATTTTAACCATTGGATTAAATATGCATCTACGGTTGTGGCTTTATTTATGCTGGTAACGCAGATTGCTGACCTGGATTGTATTTATGTAAAGGTACACTTTGATCTGATGTTGCACGTCACAGCACAAGAATTCCAACCACAACAGTGCATTCACGTCTAACGCAACAACATATGAATACTATTGTAGAAGATCAAAGAAAGCATAGCTTTCGCCACACTTTTCATGCAACGCACACAAAATAGTGTCGAATATGCCCACTTTTGTAATAGTGAGTGATGTCATGGTATGGATCCTATGCTTGTTTACTTATATGGATGATTGAGGCGCCTTGGATGATGGTCTGTGACGACCGGGGGACGTTGTATTCAGGAAAGATTCCAACCAGCCCGTTAGTGCTGGCCAGCTCTGCCGCTCCGAAGGATCACATGCGTATGAGTCCCAGAACATGTGCTAGGTGTTCCGAACGGTTAAGAAAGATCCTTTGCCTTTGTCCATTGATGGAATCCAATTTACAATAAGTGCCTTTGCGTTTTCAGTTGTAAACTATGTATCCAACATAATGGGATGGGGTATTATGCGAGCTAAGATTTATACATTTATTTTCGAAAGTGATTTCCACACCTAGACATTAATAATATCAAAATATTTGTTTTTAAGATATCAAGCATGTTTGACCATTAGAAGGTAAAACTTTATCCTCTGGATTGTGTTGCATTGTGTGATGGGACTTGAGTCTTATAATGGTTTCATTTTATCAAAAGCATGAATTTCGAAGATTTAAATCTTGGTTGATGATTTTGTGCACTGGTATTCATGTGGAGGAAACCCGTTCCATGCTATACGGCGTGGTCCCGTGATATGCCTTACATTTAAATAAGTTAATAATAACTGATTAGAGTTTCTCATACCAGACCCATGACTAACTCGTAGTTTGTATTTCTTTTGCAAACTCTGGTGCCCTTATTTTCACACGAGCAGACTGGTAAACAGGTTTAATTAGACCTCTTTTGGAAGCTACGACTTTGTATGTATGGAGCTATTTGGAAAAGCTGGTTTTCGATTTGGAGCAGAAGGAGGAATAGGATTTTCTTTTGAACTCTCCTTAGGACTCCATCATGATAACATATCTTTAATTTCACTATGTTTTTGTTTCCTTATCATCATTGTAATATATGACATTTGGATTTGATGGGATGTATTAACTCTGAATTACTAGATGTAATATGATTAATATTCTTATGTTTAATTCAAGTTTTATTTTCTGCCATTATATTTAATGTGTTATATCCTAAAGGCCATCTGTTCTTTCGAGTACTGTTAGTTCGGGTCATCTCGTTTGGTATCAGAGCTGAGGATTAAACCTTAGTTCTGGGATATAATGCATTATCGGACTCATCAGAGATAGGATCAATAGTATCCTAGGATGAATGACTCATTATAGATAGGGTTAGCAATACCTAAAATGAATGCAATAGAATAACACATGCCTGATAAGCACATTTCTGTTTATTTATGTCTCTATGCTTTTATAACTTCCTTAAGATGTTTTTTCTGCTTTCGTAATCCTTTTTTTATTATTTGCAGATATACTAGAAAATGGACGGCAGAAGAGGTAGAGGAAGGGGTAACATTGCATCTCAACAACCCAACCCCATAGAAGCCCCGAATGAGGCAGTTGTGCCACCCCAAAAAGAACCTAATTTGGAAGCCCTAGCCTAGAAGTATAAGAATTTGGGTAGACTACCATTCTTAGGGAAGGAATCTGTGATTGAAGTTCAAGCCTGGTTGAGATCTTGTGAAAGGATTTTTACTGGTTTGAGACTGAATGGAGAGCGGAAGAGGTTCTTGGCCTCCAAGTTGTTGAAGGATAAAGCATTAATCTGGTGGGAAACCATTAGTATGGGAAATCCGGAGGCAAATATTACTTGGGATCGCTTTAAGGAAATCTTTGAAGAGAGGTCATACTGTCTGAAGCAATAGCCCATCTATATTATGAGTTCTCTAGTAGAAACAAGGAGACGGAAATATTCAGGAATATCTGAATGAGTTCAACGAACTTTCCTGCTTTGTCCCCAAATTAATCCAAATTCCTATTAAGAAGAATAAGAGGTTTATTAATGGTTTGCAAAGGAAGTATAAGAACAGGAAGACCGCTCATTTAAAGCTTCCGTTCGTAGAAATGAAAGAAATGGCGAGTCGCTATGAAGCTAAAGACAAGCAGAAGTCTTTGGAAGGCAAAAAAGAGAAATTCTGGAAAGAAAAGGAAATTCGAAAATAAGAAGCCGGAAGTGAACAATAAAAGAAATCAACCTAGAGAAGAATGGCTAAAAGTATCAAATGCATCAATTGTAATCAAAAGGGACACTTATAACAGACTGCAAACTTCTAAAAAGACAAAGGAAGTCCAACAAAACCGTGAATGCTTTAACTGCCACAAAACAGCTCATCTTGCAAAGAATTGTCTGTTGTCAAAGAAGGATGAGGTAACTCATGTTTATGCAGCGGAAAATGTTTGGCAGCCCAGCTGGTAGGACAGGTATGGAAGTTCTTGAAGGTACACTTTTTGTTAGGAATATTCTAGTTAAAGTATTATTTGATATGGGTGCATATCGTAGTTACATTTCAATTATTATGGCTAAGAAATTAAATCCACACCTCAAGCATTTTAAAGAACCAATTTGCGTTAGGAATACGATAGGAGGCTCCATCAATCTTTGTTTATAAAGTAGAGTTCTCATCACTTATTATCATTATCATTTTCCCTTCGATTTGATTATTTTGGATTTCACTGAGTTTGATATCATACGTGGAATGGATTGGCTGACCCAATACGAAGCTGCCATCAAATGTGTAGAAAGAGTTGTTAGAGTGAAACCAAATCTGGAAATTTTATAGAAATACCATGTGAAGGCCCAAGTCAAATTAAGGATGAATTTTGGTATGCTCTAGTTGTTTCCCTTATCCCTCTAGAAACCATCCCAGTTGTTAGAAAATTTAGCGGATGTATTTGAAGAAGTAGAGAGTCTTCCTCCTTAAAAGGAGATCGACTTAGAAATTGATTTGGTCTTGATTGCATGGTTAGTTGTGCATGAAATTTGTAGGATGGCAGCAAAGGAGAGAGAAGAGTTGAACGACCAAGCTAAACAGCTTTTGTGGAAGGGTCCAATCAGACCTAGTTTCTCGAGCTAGGTTGCATCCTTGGTGTTCATTCCAAAGTCTGATGGTTCCCTCATACTTTGTGTGGATTATCGTGATCTTAATAAAGAAACTCTCAAGAATGAGTATCCTTTTCCACGCATCGACAATTTATTGGATTGTTTAAATCAAGCTCGAATATTTTCAAAGATGGACCTAGCTACAGATTTTTCATCAATTAAGAATTGCAGAAGATTTTGTTTCTCTAACAGCTATCAGAGGCCCAACTTGTTTTGCGAATGGTTAGTGATGCCTTTCGGATTATGCAACGCCCCTTCTTACTTCGTAGATTTAATGAACTGAGTATTTCTAGAGGTATTAGACAAATTCGTGCTAGCCTTTATTGATGACATCCTTATCTTCTCTAAGACAGAGAAAGAGCACCAGAGCATTTCGAAACGGTCATGCAAATTCTGAGAAGGAATTTACTGAAGACCAAATTTTTCAATGTCATTTCTGGAAGACGGAAGTGAAATTCCTTTGGCATATAGTGTTTTAAGAAGGAATCACAGTAGATTTGAGTAAGATTGTTGCCATCCATAGTTGGAAGCAACCAAGGACCCCTATTGAAGTCAGAAACTTTCTTGGGTTAGCCAGTTATTATCGGAAGTTCGTAAAGGATTTTTCGAAGCTATTCTTATCTTCTAACAAAGCTGATGAAGAAGCACACTAAGTTTATTTGAACTCCTAAGTGTGAAGAAGCTTTCCAAGAATTAAAGGAACGGCTGACCACTGCACAGGTATTAACAATTATAGATGGTAACTAAGATTTGTCATCTATACAAATGCTTCTAAAGAAGGAGTGGGTGCAATATTGACGCAAAAAGGAAAAGTTATTGCTTGCGCAAGCGGGCAGCTGAAACCGCATGAGAAGAACTATGCCACTCATGACTTGGAGTTTCTCACAGTCGAATTTGCTTGAAGATTTGGAGACACTATCTATTGGGTGAAAAGTTCGAGCTCTTTATGGATCATAAATCATTGAAGTATCTTTTCACCCGGAAGGATTTAAATATGAGATAACAATGTTGATTAGAGTTTTTAGCAGCCTATGACCTGGATATACTTTGCTGATGCGCTTGGTAGAAAGCGTGTTATTGTTGTCCATCTAATTATAACACCCACCTTAATCGAGAAGATTTCTGTCCAACAGAGAGATGATGAATTCATTTAGAGGATCTGTAAAATAATTCAAGAAGGTGAAGTTTCGAACTTCAAGATTGATGATAAAGGAATTCTGAGATTAAAAGGTCGAATTTGTGTTCCGAATATCCCGGAGCTCAAGAGGGAGGTACTAGATGAGTGCCATAAAGTCCAAAATCAGTATCCATCTAAGTGTTCACAAGATGTATCAAGACTTGAAGCGTACGTTTTTGTGGAAACCAATGAAGCGAGATATCTCGATATATGTTAGTAGGTGTCCAACTTTCCAACAGATCAAAACCAATCAACAAAAGGTCGCATGATTACTTCAACCTCTGTGAATTCCTAAGTGGAAGTAGGATCAGATATCGATGGATTTTATCGATGGGTTACCTCAAACGAGGAAAGGAAATGAAGGTATTTGTGTTATAGTTGATCGACCGACAAAGAGCACCCATTTCCTTCTAGTAAGGTCGACAAGAATAGTTGATAGTCTTGCTCAGTTGTATGTGAAGGACGTAGTTCGACTGCATGGAATACCCAGCAGCATTGTAAGTGATCAAGATCCAATCATTACTAGGAAATTATGGGAAGCTTTTGAGTCAGCATGGGGGACAATGTTGAGCCTTAGCACTGCTTATCACCTCCAAAAGGATGGGAAGACTGAAAGATTGAATAAAATTTTGGAAGTCCTGTTGTGAGCATGTATCCTTAACTTCGTAGGATCATGGGAAAATCACTTGCGTGTAATGGAGTTTTCGTATAATAATAACTTACAGGCAAGTATTAAGATGTCTCCTTTTGAAGCTTTATATGGTTGACCTTGCAGATCACCTATTTGTTGGATTAAATCTGTGAACCAGCTTGTACTAGGTCTGCACACGATCCGTGAAGCAGCAAATAAAGTTGACTTTATTAAAAATAATTTGAAAGCGACACAAAGAAAATGGAAAAGTTGTGCAGATTCTAGAAGGAAATATTTGGAATTTGCAGTTGGGGATCAGGTATATCTGAAGGTTTCTCCATTGAGAGGAGTTATCCTATTCAGGAAAACGGGGAAGTTATCACCCAAGTATGTACGTCCATTTCCAATATTGGAAAGGACTGGAATCCTAGCTTAACAGGATTCAGTTGTCAGAATGGTTACCCAAGATCATAATATTTTTCATGTTTCACATCTTCAGAAGTATTTACATGATCCTGATTTGATTGTTGAGGAAGCAGCACAAGAAGATTTGGAAATCACGCCAAATTGAGCAGTTCATAAAGAGCTTTTGAAAATAATTGGCAAAGAGATAAAAGAATTTAGAAATAAGAAAGTGAAATCGACCAAGGTATAGAGGAGCGGAGACCCAAGAGTCTATACCTGGGAAACATAAGACAGTATTAGAAAGTCTTATCCCAAATGTAGAGTAGATGTCTCAAATTAGCTCGCTTGAGAGGTAAATTCACTTCTTAGATATCATTTCTATTCAGCTTTACTTTCATCGAATTTCGAGGACGAAATTCTTTTAAGTAGAGGTGAATGTAACGACCTGAAATTTTGGAACCAATTTAAGATTTTTAAATTCAAGTTTAAATAGTATAAATAAGAATTTTCAATCAATTTGAAATTCGATATTTTAAAATTATTCTGAGAGCCTAGAAAATAATTTTTTTGCAAACGATCTCGAGATCCGACAAAACCACTTTTATCAAATCCCGGAAGGTCGAAAATGGTAGGTTTCAAAATTTCGTGTCAAACGGAGTTAGTATGAAGTTGGGCGATGGTTGAATTTAAACAAATCATTAATTTGAGCTCGAGCTCAATTGAACTCGAACTGAGCTCGAGCGAGAATTTTTGAGCAAACAGATTCGGAATTCAACGAAATCAATTTTTTTGGAACCGTATCAGAAAAATATGTCGAGTTTGCAAATATTGTCGAAAACAGAATCAACATGTGACCATACGAGTAAAAGACGCGTAATAGACTAAACGTATCTTAACTACACGTTCACACCTTAAACTAGATATTTATTATTTGTGTTCCTTTTGGTTGTCATGCATCCAATGGCAGTAAGTATGCTTTCTCCCCTAAATTAGATGAGTGACAAATCACTAATCCATATGCTCCATTTTTTGCTATATATACAAGCCTTCTTTACACCATTTTTCGCTTTATTTCACTTTCTCTTTCTACTCTCTCTTCCTCTCTCCCTTCTAACCCATTCCACCGGGGCCCCCCCTCAATGCAGTAGCACCCCAACCTACTACCATCCCCTCCATGTCAGAACCACCTCTCATGTGGGATCCCTTCCTCCTAAATATCCTAAACCCCTTAAAACTCCACCAAAACACATCCCCCTCCCTTAAAACTAGCAAAACAACCCCTCCTCTACCCAAAACAGCCCACACCCGCCTCTAACCAGCAACCCCAGGCCCTATCTATGCGCACACAGCCACGCCTAGGACCCACCGTCCAAGCTTAAGCCCCGTTTTCCCCGAAACCATCTCCATTTGTTCCAAAAATCAAGTTATAGTTCCACCTTTATTCGTCTGAAAATTTTGAAGCCCAATGGCGTTGAACCTCTATACATATATTTCCCAGAAATTTTTTGATGACGCCGGATGGTTGCCGAAATCATTCATAACTTCTAGGATATATTAAAATCAAAGTTAGGTGGAATGGCAACCATAGTGAGTAACGTTGAACAGAAAAATAGCTAGTTAACTTGTATATATGAACTTGTTTGAGTTTATTATAACTTATGAGGTTGCATATGAGTACATATTGCGGTTTGCAAATGTTTGGGATGGTTTAATGTGGTGTAGCATGAAAAAGATCAGATCTTTAAGTGAAATTTATATTGCCACTTGCATATATGACCGGTAGATCGTTACTGTGGACATTGGGATGGATTTGCACCTTAAATGGTCATGGATATGGACAATAACTTCATATTGGTTATTCTATATTGGTATGCTCCCCATTAGTGTTAAATTCATATGTTGATTGTTTGTGTTTAGTCTATCCATTGACAAAAACACATAGCGTTAATCGTTTAAAACATGTGCGTTGTAAATTGCATCATGATAGTCGTGATTGATGTTATCATAATTGATAATAATATGAATTGTGATTATCATGGTTGTTTCCGACTAAAAATTATAACTATTATCCCATTGGTTAAGTCTCCATTTATAAAAAAATGATTTTTAATGAATATTTTATTAATATAATATTTGGTGAAAAATAAAAGTCAAAATTTGACGTCCGATTTTAGATGGACGTACAGTTTAATTCAATACAATAAACTTTTGCAAAAGATAGAAATGGTTTCGAAAAAATTAACGGTAGGTTATGGCCTGTCAATTTTTTTATTTTAAAATGAATAATAACTAGAAAAAAGTAAAATTTAGATAGGATATCTAGGAAATGTTTCAATACGATTTCTTTTACAAAACTTTCTTATTTGTTTTATAATGAATTTCAGGAAAAATTGAGTTCAAAATAATGAAGTTTGAAAATTAACATTATTTTAATAGTAAAATAATATTACAATACCCATATAATGGAAATATTTGAATTTAAAGTTGAAAATTGATAATATACTTTCCAAAATTTATTACATAACTATTAAAACTATTTTTAAAGGAATTTGATTCAATTTTAGTATATGGTCAGAATAGAACTCGTTGCGCAGCGATAGTTCGCAAACTTTGACCTGTAACTTCAAACCAATATATCGGGAGATCTGACCAATGGATTTCCCAAAATTGGAAATATTAGATTAGAAATGAAAAGAGCTTTCAAATGACAGGTAGAATTTTAAAATTCAACAGTCAAATTGTTAGATATGTTCAAATCAAATTTGAAAAAAAAAACAGCGCAAATGCAGCTTAATGACTTGAAACGTCATTGGACTGAAATAGACTATTTTTAAATAAATAAAAATTGGGAAAAAATATTATAATAAATGATTTGAAAGAGGTTAGAACCAAATATAAATGGTTTTGAAAGATAAAAACATGTTAAGTGGAAATCAGCTATTTTTGCAACACTTCTATATAATAGTTTTTAAGAAATGATTTGAGAAAAGGGTTTTGGATTCTTAAAACAATTCTAATCTTTTGGTAAACCTTTAGTAAGGTAAGTGAAATTGTAAAGATGTTTTCCAATTTAACGGGACTTAATTGAAGGGTTAATAGTCTGATAAGGATATTGTTTAGATGCTCGTTATTTCGAAAAGGCCAGGTTCAACCCATTGCGAATAACTATACGACGACTTAAAGGTCGAAGATGATGGAAGACCGGAATCCTCACATTGAATTGATTGCTTGCTGATGCCTTGAAATGGTTTGCTCCCATTGAAGGGTTATAGTGGCAGTAGTCCGGACATACTTGTTGATTGTCCAGATGTGCAAGGGCCTCTCTCCTTGATTGGACGAAGAATACGGTGCCTTCGGTTCCATTCAAACCCAGAACGGACTTGTGAATAGATGTGTCTCAGACATTGGACTTTATAACATAACTAATTGGCTTCTATTGATGTTATATCAGTTGATGGCAGAGAATTTAACCTTTTTCTTAACACTCACCTCTAATACTTCTGGTATTCAGAGGGTTATATATTAATAGACACTGATTATATGTTGTGAATTGACAATGTGACATGCCGAGTGCTGCTGGTAGATAGATTTAAGATTCTATTGAAAAGAGAGCTTTGTGGACGTGACTCTAGGGCCTCATACCCGGCAATGAGCCGAAATAGGATGATGAACCGCAGAGATATGGGATAATGTTCCCGTCTAGTGAAAATGTGATGCCATGGCATGGAGCCCAGGCATGTTTACTTATGTCGATGATCGAGGCGCCTCGGATGATGGTTTGTGATGACCGAGGGACATTATGTTCAGAATAGATTGCAATTATCCCGTTATTGCTGGCCGGCTCTACCGCTCCGAAGGATCACATGCATATGAGTCCTGGAACATGTGTTAGGTGTTACAAACGGTTAAGGAAGATCCTTTGCCTGGGTTCATTGACGGGATCAAATTTCCATTAAGTGCCTTTGCATTTTCAGTTGTAAACTATGTAGCCAACATAATGGGATGGGGCATTATACGAGCTAGGATTTGTACATTTAATTTCGAAATTGATTTCCACACCTAGATATTAATAATAATATCAAAATATTTGTTTTTAAGATATCAAGCATGTTTGACCATTATAAGGTAAAACTCTATACTCCGGTTTGCGCTGCATTGTGTGATGGGACTTGAGTCTTATAATGGTTTCATTTTATAAAAACATGAATTTCAAAGCTTTGAATCTTGGTTGATGATTTCGTGCACTAGTATTCATGTGGAGGAAACATGTTCCGTGTTATACAGCGTGGTCCCGTGATATGCCTTACATTTAAATAAGTAAATAATAACCGATTAGAGTTTCTCAAACTAGTCTTATGATTGACTCGTAGTTTCTTTTTCCCTTGCAAAGTCGGTTGCCCTTATTTTCAAACGGGTATGCCAATAACAGGTTTAGTTGGACCTCTTCTGGAAGTTATGACTTCGTATGTATGGAAGCTTTCTAGAAAAGCTGGTTTTAGATTTGGAGCAGGAGAAAGGATAAGATTTTCTTTTGGACTCTCCTTAGGACTCCGTCATGGTAACATATCTTTAATTCTGTTGTGTATTTGTTTCCTTATCATCTTTGTAATATATGACATTTGGACCCAATAGGATGTATTGACTCCAAATTACTACATGGTGTAATATGACGAATATTCTAATGTTTAATGCAAGTTTTTTTTATTGATATATTTGATGTATTATATCCTACAGTCCATCTGTTCTTCCGGGTACTGGGAGTTCGGGTCGGGTCGTCTGAGCGATAGTTCGCGAATTTTAACCTTGAACTTCAAACGAGCGTAACTAATGCAATTTAAATCGGATTTTCCCGAAACTGGAAACATTTGTTTTCTATTGATAATAGATTCACACGAAAGTTTTTTTTTTTGGAATTTCAACTTATCGATTTCAATTTATATTTAAATGTATTTTTGAAAAAGTTGTTGTAAATGTAGTTCGATGACCATAATTTGAAATCGGTCGAAATGGCCATATGCAAATTATTAAAAATATGAAAAATTATGATAAATCATTATTAATGGTTTCAAAGTTATTTGGAAAAGAAATATGAAGTTTCAAACTATATTTTAATTTTTGTGTTTTCAGCCTAACTTGTTGAATACGGTAAAACAATGTTTTGGGAATCTAAAGTTAAATAAACTAAAGTATTTGGTTTATCAAATATGAATATTGTTTCAAAAGATATGTTTCGGTATATATTTTGACTTAGCTAAGTTATCCAATTTGAATAAATTGGATTTGGATAGAAATGATCCTCGGATATTTGGTATTGATTACCATTGTGCAGACGTTTACTATTTTGATTAATTTGGAAGATGTTTATATCATTATTCCACTTATAATATTCATTGATTACGATAATTGGTGTTGATTATAAGTGGATGTAAGCTCTGTTTAGATCCTATGTTTAATATCAATTGTTTTTGGGTTTGTCGTAAACAGTGTGTTCAATAACATTGTTCTTTAGCCCAATTAAAGATGAAGTGCATGAAATTAATCTTTTAATTAAGATTTAATGAAGTTTTCGAAAGTAAAGTATTTTAATTAATAAATTAATTTGGAATTGAATGGAAATAGATCTAGTGATAATCAAGATGGGTCTCTATGGATGAAGACCTTTACAATTTAGGGAATTTATAAGGCTTTGTCGTTATTCCGCTTATAGTATTAGTCTGATACGATAATTTATATTGATTATGGGCTGATATGATTTCCATGAAGATTCCATTTCTAACTGAAGTATGATTTAGATTTATAATAAACGATGTTTTAAATGACGATGTTTTTTAAACCAATAAAAGGAGAAGATCTCTCAAGATTAGTTAAAAAGAAATCTTAATTTAATTTGATTATGCAGATTTGAATGAAAGAGTTTTCCCTAACAAATGATAATTGAAACGAGTCCAAGAATCGCTCAAAAGAAGATAAGTGTGTTTTCTCATAAGCAATAAGATAAGAAATGATAAGTACGATTTTGGGCAAGAGATAGAATTGAGGATAGATAAAGCAATGAACCATAATCAATGATCAATGGTTGGATTTGGGATAAACATGTTTTCCCGTAAAGATAATTGATATCTTTAATTAGACATGAAATGATAGAAGATAATTAAACTTACCAAAATACGAGGGGTATCGATATGGAGTACCACCAATTTTGCTCCATGGGATGAATGAGATGGAAATGGGATATGATTTGATTAATTACCTTTTTCGTGACTTTCAATAATCTCGATAAAGCATAGAAAACTCGATTTGAATTGAGTTTGTGAAATAAGATTTTATAATCTTTTGAAATGATTTCCAAGGAAAGATTTAAACAAGACTTTAAAGAATTTAAAACTTTAATAAGATTTAAGGGAATATTTCCTAATGTTAAAAATGATTTAGGTAAAAGAATATTCCAAAATGGAATGAGACTCGCAATATTTTACATACCAATTGCAGTTTGTAAAGATGCACTAGCTATTCGGAAATATCGGGTTTTGACCCATTCTAAATAACTATACGGCGAGTATTGAAGATACTGAAGATGGTGGTTGAAGACCAGGGATCTTCACATCGTTTTAATTATTTTCGATGTCTCAATTGGGAGGTACACCCAAGATGAGGTTATAAGTGGCAGTAGTTCGGACGTACTTGTTGACTGTTCGGATTTTCAAGGGTCTCTCTCTTTTATTAGACGAGGAATAAGGTGTCTTCAGTTTTATTCACAGCTGAGAACAAACTTGTAAATAGATGTGTGTCTGACATTGTATTTTACAACATAACCAATTTGTTTCTATTGATGTTATATCAGTTGGTGGCGGAGGATTTATTCTCTTAGCATAACACCCTCCTCTGAGACTTAGGTACTCAGAGGGTTATATACTAATAGACACAGATTATATGTTGTGAATTGAAAATCTGCAGGCTAAGTGCTGAGCTGGTTAAAGATTTTTGTCGAAAAGCAGAGCTTTGTGGATGATGATCAAAGCATGGCTGATATAACATAGCTTTGTGTTGGAACGTGACTTTTGACCCTCACAACCCGTGAATGGCCGAAAACAGGATGATGGACAACAGAGATATGAACATATGTTTCCTTCTAACTAGAAAGTAATGCCATGTTATGGAGCCCTGGCAAGTTTACTTATGTGGATAACGGATTGAGACAACTAGGAAAGGTCTAATATGACCGGAGGACATTATGTTTAGGCAAGATCCTAACCATCCTGTTGGTGTTGGTCGGCTTTACCGCTCCGAAGGATCGTTTATTGAGTCCTGGGACATCGCGGTAGAGGTGTTCTTAATGGTTAAGGAAGATCCTTTGCCTTGGTCATTATTGAAATCCAACTTTCAATACGAGCTTTGTGTTTTTAGATGTAACCTAATAACCAACATAATGGGATGTGGCATTATGCAAGCTAAGGTTTATACATTTTCTTTTGAAAATGATTTTGACACTATGCACTAGTAATAATAAAAGAGACTTTCATACCAGTCCCATGACTGATCTGAAGTTTATTGTTTCCCACCTAAACTCTAGGTGCCCATACTTCCACTCGGGCGGCCTAGTAGTTTTGTTTTTTAGATATTTTATGGAGTAGGTGCTGGATTGAAGCTAAAGCTATGTCCGGAGCATTTTATTTCTCTCGTTGAATTTA
This sequence comes from Allium sativum, assembly GCA_030737875.1. Lineage (NCBI taxonomy): Eukaryota > Viridiplantae > Streptophyta > Magnoliopsida > Asparagales > Amaryllidaceae > Allium > Allium sativum. The sequence continues at coordinate 46,700,610 of CM060913.1, forward strand.
TGTTTTCAGTTGTGTACATGTTATACTCTGGTATTGTTATTTCCGTTGTGCATGTATTTATTATTGTACTGTGATATATTTATGTAATCTGATATAAAAGTTATTGTAATAATAATGAAAAAGTTTTTAGTTCAGTTCTTATTAGTCGTATACCTTTAGTTAAAGTTCAAGGATTTTTTTTTCATTTGGATTGAACTTTGTGGTTAATAGCCGATTCAGAAGGTAGAAATTTTCGGGCAATCACATTTGGTTTCAGAGCTTTGGTTTATATAAAGCTTTGGGGTACAACTCGTTTGAACAGGAGGAAAGAACTCATCAAGGGTAGGATTAGTAATATTCTATAAGAGTAAGCCATTAGAGATAGGGTTAGTAATTCCCTAGAATGATGTAACAACCCAGTTTTCCCATCAAAATTTTACATGTTTGGAAAAAAAATGTTAGATTGAATTATTATGATTTTGCTAATTGAATAAGCGGATTAAATTAGATTGCACTATTGTGAAATTAAGTGTATTTAACATATATATATATATATACATACACACACACACAAAATTGGAATATATGAAAGTATAATTCTTTTATATTGTATGGTGGATTATAAAATATTACCAAGCGTTGAATTAGTAAATAGATTAGGCGAGCATCAAACATAGTAATACTGTCAATTATCTATAAATAAGTCATACCTAGAAACGCAAATCAGGAATTATTTAAAGGTTATAGAAAGACACCAAATTTTAATGCAACGGTAACTAGTTAACAAAATTAATTAAATTTAGAAATCAACTCATAAGCTAAAAGGGCCCAGCCCATTCCTTTCCCCTTGAGGCTTCTAGAACCCACACGTTATCGTAAAAAGAAAAAGGGGAGAGGGTGAGTGAACGGAATCAGGTATTTTTCTGCCGATCGCGAAGGAAAAAAAGGAAAGAAAGAAGAGATTCTGTCCTTGAATCGAGGCTAGGCCGTGCGAGCAACGGCAGCGACAAGAAGGGGTCGGCGAAGAAATCAATGCCTACGTAAGGAATGGTGGCGCCTGGATAATTATTTGAAGGCGCAGGTTCTGGTTTACGGCGACGGTGCTGGTAAGCTCAAGCCGACCTGGGGTTAGGAACTTACATCATTTGTTGAACGTAGAATATTGCGCTGATTATGTGGGACGCCACGTGTTTGGGAGAGGTTCGGTTATGCAAACAAGGAGCTGACACTAATAACTTTGAAACAAATATTCCGGTGAGTTTTCCCCTAACTCACATTTATGCTTTCTTCCATAATAGTTATTTAAATTTTCATGTTATCATTTGTATTGGATTGAATTGTTTGGACAATTGAATTGGTGGAGTTGATATCATTGTTGTCTAATTGGTTATAAATCAGAATTTTTTGATAAATTTTATGTTGGTTTGATGTTCGTATATAGAGGGGAATTTATCAATTTTATTTTTGAATTATATTTATATAAATCGTTTGTCTTGACAATTGATCTATTATGTGATTTTAAATAAATTGAGATAATTCTCGGTAGATAACAACAATAACACAACATTTTATTTTATGAAGTGTAATTATAGTGTATAATGTAATTTTAAACTTTGAACTATACAATAGTTATAAATAAACTTAAACTAACCATGTGTATTTATACTTATGTATAAGAATACTGTAATAACCCGGAAAATGTGAACCAATTTAAAAATTTTAAATTGGTTATTACCAAAGAATTTGAATAGTTGAAATAGCATATTTCAATAAAATAGAGAATAGGGTATAGTATTGCAGTTTGAAATTTTGAATACAAACTTTGTCTGACTGTACCGGGTGGAAAATATAACGGATTTTAACGAATCTGAAAATATTTAAATCTGTTTATGAATACCTTTCTAACGAATCTGAAAAATCGAAGTTTCATAGCGGGAATCAAAAGTTATGGCCAAATGAATTTTCAGAAAGGTCGCTATATAGCATATATAGCCCTTGAAAATTGATATTTTGCATACGACCTCGGAATTCGACGAAACCACTTTTGTTGGGTCCGGGATGTCAAATTATTGCTAAGTTTCAAATTTCATAATTTTTGAAGCTAGTATGTGAGCGGGGCAAAAGAAAATGTGATTGGTCAATTTCTGTTAAAATGGGTCGACCTAAAAATGGTTGTTTTTCAAATGAGCTCAGAATTCGACGAAACTGGTTTTGTTAGGACCGTATCGTCAAAACAATGCTAGATTTATTTTTCTGGAATTTTTCGATTCAGTTTGTGGCCCTGGCAAATTGAAATGTACGTTCAAATTTAATATTGAATGTTTTATATTTTAATTTGAAAAATAACTGACTGTAACAGTCGAAATAGCCAACGAAACATATCCCATTGTGTCCGGAATGGGGGTATTTAGCTAGGGACGACAGTCGTTGGGTTTGATTTCGAGTCCGTTTGTAAAAACACTATTTAAAATTTCCTATATAGCTTCGACCAATAGGAATTTTTCTTTTAAAAAAAAAAATCGAAAAACCCTAGCCGCCAGGCGATTTCAACGGCGCATCGAGCTCGAAGCTTCCCATCGTTTTTGCCGCCGCCACAGCCAGTTTCGCCGCCTCCTCCAGTTGAAGATTCTGATCGCCTCCCTCCCCTCTTTAAATCCGACCAAGCCTCGCCTCAAACCATCGATCGTGCGCGTCGAATTTCGAGGAGGAAGTTGACCCCTTTGGAGCGCCGCCGCGACCTGCTGGAGCCGCCGAGTCAGACGTCACCACCACCGATAGGGAGCTGGTTCATAGCTTTTTCGCGTGGCACCACCTAATCGGAGCAACAAGGTACGGTTTGACTGTAAAATCAAAACCTAGTTTTGAAGGTTTAAAAACCTTTCTGCCTCGACATTTTGAAATGAAAATAACACTATAAAGCGTTGCAAAACTTTGAAAAATAATATCTTTTTCATTCTTTAACGAAATTCGATGAAACAGGAGACATCGTGACCGCAAGGAGGCTCTCTACATTCTAGAAGAAGCCGCGGATTTTTCTGATCTTCCTACGATTTTTAGCACTGCAATAACCAATGTGAGGAATCTAAACTAATTGTGTGAATGAAATCGCGTTGTATAAATTATATAAGCGAAGTGTAAATTATATACGCATTGTATACCTCATGTACATGTGTTGTATAAGCTATATTAGCGATGTATAAATTATACAAGCGTTGAATGAAATATATATGCTTTGAATTATGATGAAATGCAAGTGAATTATAATATTATATATATATATACTCCCCTCGTCCACAGACCATGGACGATATTTATTGCTTGTGATTGACGTGATATTATATGGTATGACGAATGGTTGGAAATAATTGCTTGTGATATGATGGTTGAAAAATACCTTTGTGGTTGAAAATTACCCTCTTGTGGTTGAAACAAATTAGAATAGGATTGTGGAATTGAAAATAAAACATGCCGCCTGCGTGCGAACTAGATGCATGATCCCCATTGTCAAAAACAGCGAGGTTTTAAGGTAGAGCGAGGAGCCGTACTAGGGACGGTCCCGGTTTTAACTACCCTGCCGTTATGCTGCCGCAATTTTCTGAAATATACATGTGTTAGAATAATTTTCATTCGTTGAAATAAATTACATATATAGCGAATATTCATGTGTTGAGTTGAAATTCATTCGTTGAGTTGAAATTCATGTGTTGAATATTATTTGAATTTAAACAAATAGCTTTAGCGATAAAAATCACATTTTTATATATATACAAACTATATCGAATATTCATGTGTTGAGTTGAAATTCATTCGTTGAATCAAAATTCATGTGTTGAATATTATTTGAATTTAAACAAATAGCTTTTGCGATAAAAATCACATTTTTATATATATACAAACTATATCGAATATTCATGTGTTGAGTTGCAATTCATTCGTTGAGTTGAAATTCATGTGTTGAATATTATTTGAATTTAAACAAATAGCTTTAGCGATAAAAATCACATTTTTATATATATACAAACTATATCGAATATTCATGTGTTGAGTTGAAATTCATTCGTTGAATCAAAATTCATGTGTTGAATATTATTTGAATTTAAACAAATAGCTTTAGCGATAAAAATCACATTTTTATATATATACAAACTATATCGAATATTCATGTGTTGAGTTGAAATTCATTCGTTGAATCAAAATTCATGTGTTGAATATTATTTGAATTTAAACAAATAGCTTTAGCGATAAAAATCACATTTTTATATATATACAAACTATATCGAATATTCATGTGTTGAGTTGCAATTCATTCGTTGAGTTGAAATTCATGTGTTGAATATTATTCGAATTTAAACAAATAGCTTTAGCGATAAAAATCACATTTTTATATATATACAAACTATATCGAATATTCATGTGTTGAGTTGCAATTCATTCGTTGAGTTGAAATTCATGTGTTGAATATTATTCGAATTTAAACAAATAGCTTTAGCGATAAAAATCACATTTTTATATATATACAAACTATATAGAATATTCATGTGTTGAGTTGCAATTCGTTCGTCGATTTGAAATTCATGTGTTGAATGTTATCGTATTTTAAAATAAAATGAATAGACAATAAAAACTACACCTTTATTGTGAATATGAAGTGTTAAAAACATTCACGTGTTGAATAAATATTTTTGACGATAAAAATATTTCTTTTATCATGTATATGCTTTGATAAAAATACACACGTGTTGAAATAAATAATAGTTTGCTAGAAATATTATTATTAGCTTTGTTTTGCATATATATACATATGTTGAATAGGAAAAATGGATTAGCTGTAGAGTAAAGAAATTATTTGCGTGACCGACAAATAGGTAAACCTTGATGAGTTGGTTGTGCAATTTTATTTATATATCAACTCCTGTGAATGCCATTGGATGCGGAGTGCTGGTTATTCTGTGTGAAATATTAAATATCGCCATAGGATAGTAACAATTAATTTTGAACTACACTACATGGCATACTTCTTGACGATAGACATACTTCATCATATTCCACATAAGCAATTGGAGCTTGTGTGACAAGGTGGAAGATTTACCATACGAGCGAGAGGCTTGTATGGCGATGACTATATACTACAGGTTGAACTGATGACTGATATGGACTATAGAAAATATAACGATAAATCGCCAGATTAATAAAAAACCCACACGGGTCTGGAGTTGACAATAATCACGTCGCTCTAGTTATTAGATACGGCACATGGACTATTTATTTCCACACGAAAACGGGGTGACGAGAATTTATTCTCTGGAGTGATTATCTATACATGCTCCCCCGTAAACACCAGAATATATCACTATAAATATGTGGATGCTTTTTAGGATTTATTGGGTACCTAACACGGCCCAATAAATTTCCAAACCCCTCCCCGTACAAAGGAGGTTATGGCGAAATTTTTCGAAATATTAAGGCGTTAGTGAAATATTTGAAGTAAAAACGAAGTTGGAAATATAGAATGGACTATAGTTGGAATTATAGAATGAACTATATTTATATATATATATAATTAAAAGGAATCGAAGCCGTGCAGTTCGTGTTTCGGAATCGTAATTTGAGACGATTAGTACGAGAAATCCGACCATCGGACTTTCCCGAAACCGCAACCGTTGGGTTCGCCTTGGAAATATCTTCCCAACGGCACCAACCTTGTAAAAATCCAACGGTTGGATTGTCCGGAATGTTTAATTTAAATCCGAAGAAAAACAGCGCCAGAATTGTTAATATTTATATATAAATATAATTAAATTAAATCGAATAATGATGCTGTAGTTCGAATTTTGAAACCGTAACTTCAAACGACTAGTGTGGAAGATCCGACCGTCGGATTTTCACGAAACTGGAACCGTTGGGTTCGCTTTGGGAATATCTTCCCACTGATATAGACTTTGTAGAAATCCAACGGTTAGATTTTCCGATATGTGTAAAACAAATTAGGGGGAAAACAGTGCCACGGCACGACCTGAAACGTCGTTTAATCAAATATGGCCATTTTTAAATAAATAAAAATGGCGAAAAATCGTTATAAAATATTATAAGCAACATAGATTGCAAATAAACCAATTGGGCTTGAATTGTTTGATATTTGATGGTTGTATGTGTTTGACGCGAAAATAACACTAAAGAACCGAAAGATGGATGTCGAATAATACGACCATAGAAAGAATCGATTTAAATTCTAATGACGTGAATTATTTGAAAAGGCCGAGCTAACCCTCATTTCAAATAATTTGTCGAGCGATTCGAATTGGAAAATGCAAAGACGATTTAAGACCGACGATCTTCGTATCGGTTGGATGGGCGCTACTGAGGTTCCTGACCGGAGTAGCTACCGGAAAGGGACGGAAGTAGTAGCCGTCTGAACGTATGTGTTGATTGTACGGATATACGAGGAATTGACGCCTCTGGTTCCGTTCAGACCCAGAACGGACTTGTAAATGGACTATGTGTCTGACATTGGATTTTGTTCTATATTGATTGATCTCTGTTAAATATATATCTGTTTGGCGGCGGAGAATTTATTCTTTTGCTTAACGCCCTTCTCTGAGACGTACGAGCTCAGAGGTTATATATCGATGGAAATCAATCGTATGGAGTGGACTGCCTATGTGGCATGCCAAGATGTTGTGGTCAAGGCTTCTGTTGTAAAGCAAAGTCTTGTGGATGATGATCAAAGCGCGGTCCACGTGGCCTGGCTTTGTGTATAGCGTGGATTTGCGAGCCTCACACCTCGTTATGAGTTAAAAACGGGATACGGGCCGTTGGGAGAGCACGACGTTTCTTTCTAGCTATGGTGGTGTCAGTGACTTACCAGCCCTGACATTTATATCTACTTTTCACCTTTGTGGTTGTTGGAATGCGAGGCGCCTCGATTATAGGTCTGTAAGGACCGGGAAACGTGTGTTCAGGAATAACTAATCCTCAAACGTAAGAGAGGACCGGCCCAGCCGATCCAGGGGTTACCCAGAGTGTGTAGTCCCGAGGCATTTGCTAGAATGTCTCGAAGCGGAGAGGAGCTTCCCCTTGCCTCGACTCATGACGGAAATCCAATTTCCAATACGAAATAACGGACTCAATTGTAGAACTAGTATGGCGACATAGTGGTATGGGGCACTTATGCCATCTATGATTGATATTTATGATGCTACTCATTTTTGAAACATATATGCACTAGTAATAATATCAAATGATTTTTCTTTATACGTATCAAGCATATTTGGCCATTATAAGGTAAAACTCTATCCTCCGGCTTGCGTTGCATTGTATGATGGGACCTGAGTCTTATAATGGCTTCATTCTTTTTAAAAAGCGTTGCGTTGTTTTAAAAGAATTTACTTTGTTTTAAATGCACTAGCAATCACTGGAGTAAACCCGTTCCACGAAAGTGGCGTGGTCCTATGATTTGTTTATTACTGTTGTTTAAACTGTTAAATAGATTCCTCATACCAGTCCCCATGACTGACTCGTTGTTTGTTTCACTTTGCAAACGCGGGTGCCCTTATTTTCACACGGGCAGCCTAGTTCACAGGTGACAGGTTGTTTTTGGCTCTGCACAGTTGCATAGAGTGCATTTTGGCTCATGGCGAGGCTGACTTCACAGAGACGACTTTGACATTTTCCGCCATTTCTGTACTTATATTATGATTCCGCCACGGGCGATGCAGACTGATTTACTTTCCGTACTTCTTATTGTATGTATATGTATTCTGCCTTCGGCGATGTTGACTGATCACTTCCCTTTATTTACTAAGTTATATCCTACGCTATGCTATTCTGATGTTGTTACATGTTGTGATTCCGCTGTCATATCCATGTAAAATTATTCTATTTATTGTTCTGCTATTATTTGTACTCTGATATGATGATTAATGTGTTATATTCCAATGATTATCCTTAATACCGCCCCTCGGATTTTGGGATTGTCACAAATACATACCAATTTAAGTATATATTATTGTTTGAATTATATTATTGATCATTATGTAAGTATGAAAATTAATTCGCTCACATGCATTTCTTACGTTTATACTTTTGATTAAATATTTTATTCTAGAATAATTCTTTTTAGGTTGTTTGACTACTTAAAATATTTTTATGCTTACTCAGAATAAGTCGATTAAGAAGTTTTCATTTTATTATATTATTAAATAGCTTTTGACGATTTTTTGCATATTATTGGATTTATTTTATCATACAATATTTTATTCTTTGCACAAGTTTGTGAGGAAAGTTTATGTTTTTCATACACTTGAATTACTTTTGAGAATTATTGTTTGAACTTACTTATTTATAAATCATGTTCGAATTTTATGTATTTCTTGAATAGTTCTCGAATTTATTCATCATTTGTACAATTGTCGGCTTTCAATCTTGTGTGATTTCTTATATTGTGGATGATTCACTGTTGATCTAATTTGATTGATGATTTGGATAAGATACAGTGACGACATCTTTCATATGACTTATATTATTTATATTATATGTAACAAGAAATTTGAATAAACGGTTTGGTGAAACCGTCTGGTATGGGACTTTCGGTATCGCCTTTCTGGTTATTCACTAGACTTGTTATATAGAGTATTGAAGGATAAGTATAGTGTAAACCATTTTCTATACTGAGAAGTCCTGAGCGACTATCTCCTTACCAGTACTAGATGGTCCTGAGCGACTATCGAGGTAGTCTTGAGTAACTATGCCATATTGGACCTGAGAGTCTAACCCATGGAGATCTGGGTATCTTCCATTATAGGCATCAAAATTGTTTAATACTGGTGTATGCACATGCGGCGTTGCTGAGTCTTGCCAATATTGATATGTTTGCGGCATTACTGAGTCTCGCCAATGTTGATATGCGTGCGGCGTTTCTGAGTCTCGCCAATGTTGGTATGAGCACTGCGTTGCCGAGTCTCGCCAATGTTGATATGGATCCATATGATCTTTTATAACTTTTCTTATATTTTGATGTGATTTACATATATGATTCTTGTTTATGATTTTATCATGTTATTGTATTTTGATGGCCTATGAGCTATCATGTGATTATATGATTCATGTTTATGATTTCATTGTGTTATTGTATTTTAATGGCCTGTGAGCTATCATGTGATACATTATAACTCTTGAATGAAATTCATTTGAATAAGATTATGATGTCATTTGCTTAGGTTTCTATATGGTAATGCTTGGATAATATTTAGCCACGAGGCATGAATCATCATTGTCGATATTTGAGTGAATCTAATGATTATGTTTATGTATTGATTGATCTTTTGAGTTTAGAGCACCCAAACATTTTATATTAACTATAATGGATTTAAACATAGACTGATTCGTTTATTATTTATATAATACTCGGGTCAGACCGAGACATTACAGGTTCAGGACACCTAGAGACTAGCTTGTATTTATTGGGCTTAGAAGAGCATAGTAACTTAGTATGTCAGTTACTATCATGTATTGTATGGATTGATGTATATATTGATGTGTAATTATTAAATGTGTATAAAATGTTAAATATTATACATTATATTTTATCGATGTGATTAACTCTGTGATCTTTGTATTCATGTATATTCTCTATTGTTCTATCATGGAGACACGCGTGTAATTGTTTTGTATCGACATTATGTAAGAGTGAGTGATATTTCAAAAAAATTAATACGTACCAGTGTTAATCCAAGATAATTTGCACGTATGTGCCCCTACAGCCTCATTCTCCGTATTATCTGACGGTATTACTTACTAATACTATTGGATAATATGGGTATAGAGGTGGGGTGTTATAAATGAGTTTGAAGAGTATTATATATAAAATAGAACAAATTTGCATATTTGTAAAATTGAATTTGGTGTTGAAAGATTATATATGGATAACCTAACTGATTAGCATACCATAAGAGTTTGAGTATTTTATTTGATATTGAAGTTGGACTATCGAGTATAAGAAGATTTGGAATATATGCTTGGCCGACGAAGTCTCAAATATACTGAATAAATATAGAGTCATATTCTAGTCGCTTGAGGATGATTGTTGGAACATCACCAGTATTTATTTTTGAGTTTCAAAAGTGGGATAACTATATGATTCCAATTGAAACATCGAGATATACTTAAGCCCATTTAGATAAGTGTTTGAAAATGATTTAAATAGACAAGATCAAGGAAAGAATAGCCTTAAACAAAAAAGTTGGTTAAAATTTAACAATGGTAATTTGAGAAACGATTATGATGATGATTTGAGTTTTCAATTTAACTGGTACATTCTAAATAAATTAAAAGGGTAAAAGTGAAACAAATGAATTAAGATTTAACTTAAGTAAAGTTAATTAAAATTGGAATGATAAAACCAATACAAAAATGGAAAATAAGTTGAGATAAGTCAAATTTAATGTTAATGTTGAACTGATTGTAAATTGGTTGGAACCGGACGTATATATATTGGATTGGTTATTGAATGGAAGCTAAGAAGAGGACTAAAATTGAATGCCTGTCTAAAAGGTACATATTTGCTATATTGATTGGGTTCGATGATTTTATGAGCTGCTTGGCTTTTGGATTTTCTTTTTGATTAGTGAGGGCCTAGAGAGGCAAGTTGTAGTTGTGCCGATCGAGCCATACAAAGGAGGTTGTGGCAAAAAATCAAAAATTTATGGCGTTAGCTAAATTTTGAGAAATGGGAAATTTCTTAGAAACCGAAAAGTTGAAGAATTAAGTTGGTTAGAATGAAGGCTTGTTGGTTATGGAAACGACCTTCAGTTCTATCTTCGATTTTGAGGAAGAAAGCTTTTTAAGTTGGGGGGAATGTAACGATCCAGATTTTATTAAGAAATATTTAATGAATATTAAATAATTAAGAGCGATTTATTTTAAGAGTTAACAACTTGAAATTTATTTAATTTAATATTTGAACTTATAATTTAATTAAAAACGAGCTCGTTGCTGCGCTGTAGTTCGTAATATTACGGTTTGAACTTTAAATGGATGTATATGATCCAATATAAGTTAGAATTCATTGAAATAAGAAATGTTCAAATCTATTGAATTATAATTTTCTAATGAAAGTGAAAAATCGAGATTTCGAGTTATAAATTGTAAGTTATGTCCAAATCAAATTTTCAGAAAGTCGCTATGGAATCTTTTATAAACCATAACGTTTTATTTAATAAAATAAAAGGATTTCAATATAAATTGAATATCAGTTTGGCTTGAAAATGAAAGTATCAAGTTTAAAATCCAACATAGTTTATTCTCAACCTATATGAAGTTTTATTTGGATATATACGATAACTATATTTTTTCGGTGAATTGGAATATTTTGAATTTAAATTACATTTTGTCGATTTTATTGAATATGGAAAAATAGCCATTTTGCAAACGACCTCAGATTTCAGTGAACCAAATTTAATGGATCCATAATGATAAATTATTGTAAGATTTTAAATTTTGGATCAATTTGAGTTAGTATGTGGCCATGCGGGATACAAACATTCAATGTAAGTACATATGAATATAAAAACAATAATTTGAGCTCAAACTAGCGTTATTTATGCAAACAGACTCGGATTTCAACGAAACAAGTTTCATTGTGTCCATAATGCCAAGCGATAGTTGTATGTCCATTTTTATTGCAATTGGATTTCATATACGATCATTTAACGATTAATAAAAGTAGTAATAAAAATGTACGAAGCTTCACTTACAAGCTAACCTACCCTATAAATGTACCACTACCCTTACCCTAACACTAATCATTTTCTTCCCGTTGTCAAAACAATTCATGGACACACACCCTCTTGTAGAATACATGAGTGGTAAAATCTAAAACAAATTGAATACTCCTCTAAAAATTATGAAATAAATATATTTGCAATCCGTGTGAGTAGCTCTTTATTTCTATGTTGGTTTTAGCGTGTTTGACTTCCGTTACTATCGCACCAAATTTGCTTCCATGACCTTAGTTTAGGAATTTCAGGTGATTCAAGCTTCAATTCATGTTTTAACTATTATTTTTGGAATGAATAGATGAAATGGAGCTCGCTTGCATAATTTGGGAGGTGTTGGTGATTAGAACGTTCGGTGTTCATATGTATGGCGCGTGGAGGAGCATTACGACGCATGGAGGAGCTGTGCGATGCAATGGGGAGGGTGATGACGAGTTTCATATGAATGGAATGAGGACGAAGAGGATTGAAAGAGATGAATTATGGTGATTTTTATGTGATTTTAAATAAAGTGAGGAAGGAGAGGATGAGCAAGAAGAAGCGGCCATAGGGAGTTATCGGTTTCGAATATCTAAAGGGAGCGTTTTAGGAGAAGGAGAATTAGGGTAAATGACATGGATTAGAAAAATAATTAGAGTTAACTAATTATTATTTTAATGCTAATGATGTTGAAATTGTGTACAAACTTAGTAAATTGATAACTTTTGCATACGTCGAAATGAAATCCACTGGGATCGTATGGACGCAGGCTACGCATACAAACTGATTCGGACGAGATTGGAGCTAGTTATAATGATCAAAAATCACGGTGATAACTTCTTAACTGTTTTTGAAAAGTTATTGTAACCTTATCTGATTATATATTGATGTCTTGTGGTTGCTATGATTGCTTCGTTGATGATGTTTGTTTATTACAGTTCTATTTATAACGTTATGTACATTTAAGCATTAACAACTATGACGCTTATTGAAACGACCCAAACTTCCTCGTAAAGGAAAGTACGGATTGTTTTGAGAATAACACTCATCAGAACACAAACAGAAGAACATTTCATTGCTTATTACAACAATTACATCAGAGTACAAGAACATTCCAGAGTATGAATAATTAATATACAATAGAAATACAATATCAGATATTTAAATTACATTTATATAAAGCAGCGGAAAAATGATACAGAACACAACTGAAAGAAATACACGGATACAGATCTTTCCGAAAATAGCTTCAGCTGTTAATCCAGGATCCTGTGAATAGAATATCTGCAAAACCAAAACTACTAGCTGCCCATGTGGAAATTTTAGGAAATTTTAGGCACCCAGAGTTTAGGTTAAATCAATAAACTCCAAGTCAATCATGGTACTGGTGTGAGAACTCAAAACAGTTATTAACTTTATTTTTAATGGTGGGGATATCATGGGACCACGCTGTATAACATGGAACGTGTTTTCTTCACATGAATCTTAGTTTAAAATAAACAACGCAATGCTTTTTGAAAAATGAAGCTATTATAAGACTCAAGTTCCATCACACAATGCAATGCAAGCCGGCGGATAGAGTTTTACCTTATAATAGCCAAAAATGCTTAGTACGCGAAATTTCTCTTTTATTATTACTATAAGTGCATAGTGTAGAAATCAATTTTGAAAGTAAATGTATCAATCATACACGGCATGAGTGCCCCATCCCACTATGTCGCCATACTAGTTCTACAATCAAAACCGCATGATGTCGTATTGGAAGTTGGATTTCCATTTATGAACCAAGGCAGGCGCAGTCCTTCCGTTTCGAAACTCTCTAGCCCGAGCCTCAGGCTTCAGTCGCAATTGTACCTAGGTAACATGCAGGCCGAGGTCGGTACACACTAAGTGCGATGGTGGATTCATAATTCCTACGCATGTGTTTCCCCGCCCTATGGGGCGTAAAATCTAGTCAGTAATGTCGACCATAAAGATATCAGAGGCGCCTCTCTATCCATCAAGTAATAATAAGCAACATCTACATGAGTAAAATGTCAGAGCTTGCAAAATGCTGACACCCCTCCTAGCTAGAAAGAAATGCAATGCCCTCCCTGTTGTCCTCCCCCTTCCTGGTTCATACCGGAGTGTGAGGCTCGCGAAGTAACGCTATTCACAAAGCTTTGCTAATTAAAGCTGTGCTTTGATCATCATCCACAAGACTCTGCTTTTCAACAAAAGTCTTGATCATTTGCATATTGGCATGCCACATTGTCAATCCATACCATACCATTGATTTCTACCAATATATAACCTATACGCTCGTACGTCTCAGAGAAGGGTGTTAAGCAAGAGAATAAATTCTCTGCCACCAACCAAATATAAATTTAGCAGAGATCAATGAATATAGCATAAAGGAATACAACGTCAGACATACTATCCATTTACAAGTCCATTCTAGGTCTGAACGAAACCAGAGGCACCTTATTTCTCGTCCCATATGTCCAATACAGGAGAGAGGTCCTTGCATATCCATCGATCTCTGTTAACCCTCTTTTTGGCAAGAGTCTCAACGAGCAAAGTCCAAACGCGCAGTCAAATACAAAGCCGCATTTCAAGAAGCCCAACAGCTAATAATGGGTCCAAAACAGTCACACATCGGCCCACGTCCAGATTCAACAAATAACAGCTCACTCCGAAAGAGTAGGCCTCTCAGTCGACCGAGTTTATCGGAGTAAGTCGACTGGTCATTTCGGGCCAGTGTGGAAATCTTCTACAGAGCCAGTCCACCTAATATCCCGATTTCCAAGGAGATAAAGGCGGTCAAAGCTCTACTTTTGATATACCTCTTCAAGGATGTCACGTCAGCCACAACTTCCGAAGATACTATTTATGAATAGTAGAGTCAGTCTTCCACCTGCAACTCGAGCCAATGGATTGACTCCACGTGTCCGGGCTTTCCCGAAATGTCCAGACCATTTCACAACAAGCCAAGCTGCATTTTCCACCTATAAATACCTCCAAACTTAAAGGGAAAGGAGAGATTTCTCTGGGCCAAACGGTTTCTATAAGCTTTTCATTTCTACTCCCCTCCAGAATCTCAATCTCTCAAAAGGAAGAAAGGAAGATAATTATTTTCTTTCTTTTCTTCAAACAGAAAAAACATTGTACTTGTAATCAAAAGAAAAAGAAGTAATATATAAAGTGGACGTAGGCACTACCCTTGCCGAACCACTATAAAAATTCTTTGTGTGCTCCCCGTTCTTTTACCTTTTTCACTGCATTTTTTTTTATCTTTAGTCGTGTGTTGATCATGCGATTGGGGGTTGATCGTCATAAGTGACCAACTTTTGATGTCAACATTTTGGCGCGCCAGGTAGGGGAGCGCTCCGACGCCGCCATCGAGCTCCTGCTTATCTCAGGGTCAAGGCGAACAAACGAAAGAAAGATGCAACATCCTCTCGTCCTGCAAACGCCGATGCAGCTGATATCGATGCTGCAGAAGCAAGCCACGAAGTTTGCTCTCATGACGACATGTCTCGATTCCTTACCCGGGGCGACATGGATAAAATCATGGTCGAACTCAGAGACCATATGACATCTCAGGGTGGAGTCCTCGAACGACACCAGCAGTTGATGGATCACCTTCTCGGTCGATTGGAAACGGGATTGAACGCTTCAACATCAATTCCTCCATCGACCGAAGCTGGGGCAATAACCGATCTTCGGTCTGCACGAAATCAGGCCACTGATCAGGCTACACCTTTATTTCATCCTGGTTTGGTCCCACCAACCAGTCGAGCACAACCAGGGGTATCGCTTCCAGCTACCAGCACAGTTGTGGCCATAGAACCTCAGGAGGCGGACGATCAAGATCTAGATCATCTGACAAATATGCCTCCACTCCCCAGAATATCTCGACCTATTGAATCGGTTGAGCTCCCACCAGGTCCATCAGAATCAATGCCATTCCCGTTACAACCCGGACTCTTACCACAAACCAATCTAACCACTCTTTCCCTTTGGAAAAGAGCTGGCACAGCCTTCCCTTCAAACAAGGGAAGCCACCCTACTATGCCGGTCTTCACTGTAGCGGAAGAAAACGCTACCGTAGACCCTCCTAACCTCGCTTCAGACGGGGGCAACCCTGCCCTCCGAACATCACATGCTATGCTGGATCAGCCTAGACCCTTTGATACGGGTATGGCTAGACCCACAACTCATTAGGTTCCAGAGGGGCCATTCTGCCCAGAACCACCTGCCAGATCTCACCTTCCCTCACACCTTCACTCAGATCTCGGAGGTCGAGCCCAGCCAATAGCCACCCTTCCGAGCATGCTTCTGCCGGATCCTCATACATAACCTTCTCAAGAGGCGGAATTAAGTTCATGGCAACGACTCCTCGGAGATGGGAGTCAGCTCGCAAGCATCATCCGACGCTTTACTCAGGGCAATTCTTCGCAACAAGACATAGACAATGTCAACCGCAGCCCCTTCACTAGAGAAATCAGAAATTCTCGAAATCCTCCAGACTTTAGGTTCCCAGCCATCGAGCCATACAACGGTCGTACTGACCTGACCATTCATCTCATGCGATACATGTGACATATGGAAGTACTTGGTGCATCTGCCAATTTCATGGCTAAATGCTTTCCTCTCTTTCTCACAGATATAGCCGGTATGTGGATTCGGCAACTAACAACGGAATCAATCAGTAGTTGGAATACTTTGGTCACCCGCTTCATCGAGCAGTTTCGAGTGCATATCTCTCGACCGAAAAGCGTAATGTTTTTATCTACCATCAAACAGCGATCCAGGGAGGCGCTAAGATCCTTCCTCGAGAGGTTCAACGCAGCTGTAGCATCTGTTGATCGGCCCGAGCCATCGATGGTGTTAATGGAAGCCATCGCGGGAGTCCAGAAAAGATCAGAATTCTCGAACTCCTTAACCAAGGATCCCCCCAAAGATATAGATGATTTTTACTCCGAGGCCGAGAGATTATTCCGACAAGAGGACGCCAGCCTTGAAATGGAGAGCCTTGAAGTTTTAGTAGCCAAACAACAAGGTCCACTCAATGGCAATGGCCAGAATAAAGGAAGAGGAAAGGTCGCGGAAAAGGATGAACGTAATATCCGACCTCGAAATGAGAACAAGTACGATCTGTACACCGAGCTCAATTCCTCTTTGCTCAATATCTATCTCAATATGCGCGAGTCCTTCCCCACTCCAAGGCCACCTCGACGAGAACCGACCCAGATGGAACTTGATTCTGGCAAGCATTATATATTCCACAACGTAGCTGGACATAATACAAATGATTGTCGACATCTGCGCGATCTCATCGAAGAACGAGTTAGAAAAGGGGAACTCGCTGAATATGTCAAAGATCGCGCCCCGGCCATGTCGCCGCGACCTTTTGCCCAAGCTCCTCAGGATGGTCCACAAGCCCCTAGAAATGGAAAGGACCCTGAGACTAGCACTCGCGGAATTATCATTAATTAGATTCTTTGTCTTTTCTTTTGATGTATTTCTTTTAATAACAAGGACGCCTTGATGCACTGTAATCAATCGCTGTCCCCGTAGAACTTCTTTGTAATAGTTGCTTAGCAGTTATGAACTTTGCTTTTTACAAAAGTAGATCGTGTTGTAAAATTTCTAAGCCGAGCATGGTTAGTACTCGCCCCCCTGTTCTATGTGGTTAGCACGAAAGCCCACCACCACTCAAAAACCTACTCCTTCAAGAGAGTGAGGTCACATTTTCTTAAACACGAGTGTGGATTACGCTCTCTTTACACCACGAGCGTGCATAGCTCGTTAAACTAACTAACCTAACATGAGTCGAGCATATGAAACACTTGCCCTAAGCCGAGTATGATTAATACTCGCCCTATCTAAGCCAAACCAGATTGACGTTCGCCACCAAGCCGAGCATGGTTTATACTCGCCACCAAGCCAAGCATGGTTTATGCTCGCCACCAAGCCGAGCATGGTTTATGCTCGCCACCAAGCCGAGCATGGTTTATGCTCGCCCCCCTCTAAAGCCAAGTGGAATAAAATGCTCGACCCATCACCTTTCTCTAAACGAGAATGGCTTGTTTTGTATTTGCAGGAACCAATTCTTATGGCAATCGTCATCTCGACCTTAATACAGTTCCCGATGGTTATCGGTTTTCTAGTCTTAATACAACATCGAACCGTTGGTTTTCTGGCCTTAATATGGTCCGGTGCGACCGTAGCAGCTCGAGCGTTTGTACTTCGGTCCAGATTTCAGAACACATCTCCCTCTGTTGAAGAAGACGCATTCTGAGGGGCAAAGTGTTAACCCTCTTTTTGGCAAGAGTCTCAACGAGCAAAGTCCAAACGCGCAGTCAAATACAAAGCCGCATTTCAGGAAGCCCAACAGTCAATAATGGGTCCAAAACAGTCACACATCATCCCACGTCCAGATTCAACAAATAACAGCTCACTCCGGAAGAGTAGGCCTCCCAGTCGATCGAGTTTATCGGAGTAAGTCGATCGGTCATTTCGGGCCAGTGTGGAAATCTTCTAAAGAGCCAGTCCACCTAATATCCCGATTTCCAAGGAGATAAGGGCGGTCAAAGCTCTACTTTTGATATACCTCTTCAAGGATGCCACGTCAGCCACAACTTCCGAAGATACTATTTATGAACAGTAGAGTCATTCTTCCAGCCGCAACTCGAGCCAATGGATTGACTCCACGTGTCCGGGCTTTCCCGAAATGGCCGGACCATTTGACAACAACCCAAGCTGCATTTTCCACCTATAAATACCTCCAAACTTAAAGGGAAAGGAGAGACTTCTCTGGGCCAAACGGCTTCTATAAGCTTTTCATTTCTACTCCCCTCCAGAATCTCAATCTCTCAAAAGGAAGATAATTATTTTCTTTCTTTTCTTCAAACAGAAAAAACATTGTACTTGTAATCAAAAGAAAAAGAAGTAATATATAAAGTGGACGTAGGCATTACCCTTACCGAACCACTATAAAAATTCTGTGTGTGCTCCCTGTTCTTTTACCTTTTTCACTGCATTTTTTTATCTTTAGTCGCGTGTTGATCACGCGATTGGGGGTTGATCGTCATAAGTGACCAACTTTTGATGTCAACAATCTTCAAGTACGTTTGGGCGATCACCACTTATTATCTTGTCTTGGGTGTACGGCCCAATCAAGACATCAGTAATCACCCAAACGATATGAAGATCTCCAGTCTTCAACCACCGTCTTCTTCTTCGACTCTTGATCGGCATAGTAATTATTCAGAATGGGTTAAACCTGGTCTTTTCGAATAACACGTGTATTCTATAATCAAGTGCTATAAAAAAACATCATATGCCTCATTCCAATTCAGAATATTCTTTTAATAAAATATTCACATTCTTAATCTAATTTAAGATTCATAGAAACTCTAATTTAGTTTTAATCTCAAAAATCATTACTTAATGATTATTCAATTTTTTTGGAAATAAATCCCGTTTTTACTTGGGTTAAAGAACTAATGTCCTTTAAAACACAGTTCACGATAAACCCAAATCATTTTCCATAAAAATGGAATCTACACGGAAAACCGATCAATATATAATCGATATAAATTTCCGTATCAGACTAATAATATAAATGGAATAACGACAAGGCCTTTCTAAATTCCATATATAGTAATGGTCTTCATTCACAGAAGCTTAACTCAATTTTTATTAAATCGAATTCCTTTCAATTCTAATTTATTCTATTAAATTGGAAAACTTTACTTCGGAAAAATTCTCATCTAAATCTTAATAAATGATTTATAAATTCCATTTAAATCTTAATAAAAGATTTATAAATTTCATATTATATCTCACTGTTAATTGGGATTAAAGAATAAATGTCGTTTAAAACATAGTTCACGATAAACCCACAATCAACTTTCATTTCAATTCTAATTAAACATTAATTAATTAGTAAACTTTTTTAAATCTTAATTAAAAGATTTATTCTAGTTAATAACTAGTTTATTTCGATAAAAATATATTTTAATCTTTTTAAAATTGGAATTTTTCACCCAAATTCTTTCGAAATCATTTATTATGATTTTATATAATTTTTCCATATTTTTAATTATTTTATTACGGCCTGTACAGCCGGTTTCCAATAACGGCCACCAAACTGCATCCATAGCGACCTTTTCCAAATTTGATTTTGATATAATTTCAAATCCAACCATTAGATTTCAATCTTCTTATATTCATTGGAAAGCTCTTTTCGATACGAACCCAACGATTCCGGTTTTAGGAGAATCCGACGGTCGGATCTCCCGTTACGCCAATTTGAAGTTAATGGTCGAAATTCGCAAACGGTCGCTGCGCGGCGGTTTTATTCAGGCCATTAAATATATAATATATATTATATATATTTCATTGATTTCCTTTAAAAACGTATTTCATAAACTGTTTATAAATTCATTTTAAAACGATTCCAACTTCATTTTCAATTTTTAATCAAAATTGAATATTCTATATCTTTATCATATTAAAATGATAATATTTTCAAAATATTAAATTTTGAAATCACTTCTTTTCGATATTCATTATAAAATGAATAAAATCGATCGATAAACCCGTTTGGGTTAAAATGGCGTTTGCTACTTAATTCGGCTTCATATTTTTATATTTTTGTGTCCATCCAAAATCGGACATCAAAATCATAATTTTATTCTTCACTGAATATTATTTTAAAATATTTGTTATTTTAAAATGTTCTTTATTCTTAAAATATTCTTTATTTTAAAATGTTCTTTATTTAAAATATTCTTGACATTAAAATGTCCTTTTACATAACTTACATTAAAAATGTTCTATTACATTAAAATGGCTCTTTTACATTATAATGAGTCTTTTACATTATTTACATTAAAAATGTTCGATTAAATTAAAATGATTCTTTTACATTATTTACCTTAAAAATGGTTCCTTTCATTAAAATATTCTTTTCATTAAAATGTTTCTTTTACTTGAAAATGTTTCTTTTTATATAAAAATGAATCTTATACTCAAAAATATTTCTTTTATTTTGAAATGTTCTTTCATATAAAAATGGTTCATAAAAGTGTTTCTTTTATTTTGAAATGTTCTTTTATATTAAAATGACCTTTATATTAAAAATGTCTTTTTACATTAAAATGTTTTCTTACATTTTGACATGTCTTTTATATTCTAAAAGGTCTTTTATATTCTAACATGTCTTTTATATTCTAACATGTTATTTTATCTAAAATGTTATTTGATCTAAAATGTCTTTTTCATTCTAAAATGTTATTTTATTCTAAAATGTCTTTTTCATTCTAAAATGTTATTTTATTCTATTTTCATGATCATGTTAAAAAGGTGGCATTTTTAATGTACAAAATATATTTTAACATACTTCTTTTATTCTCTATACCTACAATAAAAATGTGATTTGTATTGTTAAAATATTTTATTTTAAAATATTCTTTATTTTCAAAGATTCTTTATTTTAAAAAAACATTCTTTATCTTAAAATATATACTTTATTTAAAATGTCCTTTTATTTCTGAATCGGAATGCGATTCAATCAATTACCATATAATTTCAGTTATATGGATTTCATACATCGCATGTATGCAACAATAATGATAAATAATCATCAAACAGTCCAATCACATCTAGAGTGAAATTTACAACTATGTGAGCGTTAAAATAAATAAATAACGCTCATCACAGACTGTCAATCCATCGATTGACATATAAATAAATATTGGGGCCAGTTTATGTCAAATATCATCCCAATACCCGTGTGGGGTTTCCAAACAACAACAGTTTATTTAAACAAATTATTGGTTAATAAATTTAACCAAATTTCACTGTTCAAATTATAAATGAATATTTATAATTTTAATTTCACTATCCTATTAATATTAACATTATTTTTAATATAATAAGCATTTCTCATCACAAACAACATGCAATACAGTCAATTTAAATCGTCCATGGTTTGTGGAAGAGGAAAGTGATCTAATAGGCACTGTATACAATTTATAATAATTTAACTGATAAAAATCTAAACTGGCAATTCTATATATTTTTCAGTTATGAAAATAAATAAATAACTGTGCAGAAATTGATAGTGAGGAGTTCTCACCTTTGGTTTCCACTCCGTCAGTCTTTAAGTGATGATTTTGGTACCGTTTGGATTTGCTCCAGCACGTTGTATTCTTCACCATGATTTCAATGCAATCTATTTCACGCAGTTTACATTAAAATCACATTTTTATATTGCTATTATATATATAAAAATCATATTTTTAATTCGCTCCATAACTAAAAATCATATTTTTATAATCTATTCATATCTTTTATATAATCTAGAGATCATATCTTTTACATAATCTAGAGATCATATCTTTTATATAATCTAAAAATCACATTTTTCTATACAGTGAAAATCACATTATTCTATACAGTGGAAAATCACAATTTTCTATACAGTGAAAAACCACAAATTTTCTAAGCAATGACAAAATCATATTTATTTTTATTTACAATGCGATGTATATAAAAATCATATTTTTTTTAAACCATGTTAATTTTCTTTTAAAAAGCTTCTATTTATATTTTTAAAACAAATGCGACTTTTACTTAAAACATAATGCGATCTTTATTTCCAAAAACATGTTCTTTTAATTTTCAACAACATGTTCTTTTTATTTTAAAATAATGTCCATTTTATTATCAAAAAAATGCTCCTTTCTATTATTAAAACAATGCTATTTTTATTATCAAAACAATGTTTATTTTTATATTACAAAATAATTGTTATTTTTATTTACAAACCACTTGTTATTTTTATTTACAAATCACTTGTTATTTTTATTCACAAAACAGTGTAAATTTGATTTGGATAGTTAAATATATATATATATATATATATATAATTAAATTAATTAACTTAACAACATTTATAAAACGTTGTTAAAACCGTTCCTTCCCACTAATCACGTTGAACCACATCGAACTGTCTTCTTCTTCCTGTAACATTCACACGCCTGCAAGCTCTTTTGAACCCATCATTGAATCAGAGAAGGAGAGTTGTCGCGCCACCACAGCACATCGGACCAGGATCTGAGAACACCACATCGTCGAACTCCGCAAGGCCAACCTCCTCTCATTGAACCATTCAACTCGGTTGCCCTATCATGTCGGAATCGGCGGCCAAACCTGACGAGTTTGAGCCCAGAACTCTCGAAGAACATAACGCCATTTTCAATCACACCAAAATCAAATGAAAGCTCATGAAACACTCTATGATTTTTGTTTAATCACCATAATTTATTCAATTCAATTTAGCTGCGATTTAGGGATTTTTCTAGGATAATTTCAGCCATCCATTTCAGTTTAGTGGCGGCTGGTATAATAGAATTAGGGTTAGGCGTATATTCAACCGTATTTATACATAGTATATTCTATATTATTTAATTATTTAATCATTTAGTTCAAAAATAGATTGTTAAACCATCCGAACTCCAAACGAGACCCAATGACTGTCATATCTAGCTAAATACCCCCGTTCCGGACATAATGGAATATGTTTCGTATCCCAATTCGACTGTTTCGAAAGGTTTTTATCAAAATTAAAATATAAATCAATGTATATTTAATTTAAACATACATTTTAATTTACCGGGGCAACATACTGACTCTAAAAATTCTAAAAAATATATTTCTGGCTTTGTTTTGATGATACGGTCCTAGCAAAACTAATTTTGTCAAATTTGGAGACCGTTTGAAAAATGGCCATTTCCTGGTCGATCCAATTTGGCTGAAATTGACAAAACACGTTTTCTTTTGCCACACTCACATATTGATTCCAAAAATTATGAAAATTGGAACCTAACAATAATTTGACATTCCGGATTCAACAAAAGTGGTTTCATCGAAAACGGAGGTCGTTGGAAAAATGACTATTTTTAATATTAAAATATATATATACATATTTAAACTCCATAGCGACTATTCTGCATTTTAAAATGGGCATAACTTTTGATTCTCGTTATGAAATTTCAATTTTTCAGATTCGTTGGAAAAATATTTTTAAACAGATTTAAACATTTATTGTTTCACCAAAATCCGATTCATTTTGAATCCTGCATATTCATTTAAAATTTGAAATCGAATTTTCAAGCTACCATGCCATTTCAGGCTCGTTTTATAATTAAAATAAATTTATTCATTATAACTTCGATTTAAATAAATTTTTAGTCGTTATTATTTGAAATAAGTTATTTTAAATATCCTAAATCCATTAAAATTGTTAAAATAAAATTTTTAAATTGGTTTTGATTTTCTGGGTTGTTACACTTATCTTATGACTGTGTTTGGTGGATGATAAACTGTTGTGGTTATTATTATAATTGTTCACATAATTCACACCACGAATATGGAATTATTTGGGAGTTGATTGGGTCTTATTTCATTGGAATTTTAAATGCACTATATATCTTATTACTATCTAGCCGTCCCTATGGGTAAACTCCTAGCCACTTAATACTTCCCTTAAACGGTTGTCCCTTTAGGCTTTTCATATAAATTGTCCTTAGGTCATCCCTCACTGAGCCGCTAGATAAGAAGCGGACAATACTTGGAGAACTACCCCACTCATATGCTATCATCTATTATGACCATTTAATACCTTATAAGAGAAAGGTGGATCCAATAACCATTTAAAACCTAGAAGGGCAAGTCTCATGACTTTGGTCCAGAATCAAGGAGTGAACCATAGGAATAGACCTAATCATAACCACTTAATACCCAACAAAAGGCAGGTCAACCACTTAATACCTTTCTCAAGGAAGGCTTAATCACACCCAAATATATATATATATATACACACACACACACTAAACATATCACATTAAACTGACCACCTGTAGATGTCAGATTTGTCAGGAAGTATTGGGCAGGCTTCTACTACAAGTCGGGCTTAACCTCGCTTATTAATGTACTAATTATAATGGACCATAACATCTAGACCTCTCACATTAACCAATATTACCTGTAGACGCTGGATATGTCAGTCGGTTCCAGGCAGGCTTCTACTACACGTAATGGTTAACATCATGCCTATGTGTCATTAATTATAATTATAATCATTAAATCACACACATGCGTACAAACTCCTATTGGGACATTTAAATTCTATTACTAATTTAAATATATTTAGTATGCATCCTAACACACATTAATATTACGTTAAATTGCACAATAAATATATCAATAGATAGGCATAAATTTAGCGCACGAGAATAATGACCTAATACGTTTGAAATGTCATCCTAACAATCAAAAGTAAGGTTCATAAGTTAGTTTACCTATCAATTAACATGGTCCAACATGCATATTCTCAACTAATGATAATAAAGGAAATAACAACACATATGAATGAAACTTACAACCTTGGCTCGAATAGTTATTTAAATAATAAAAATATAGGCAAGGTGTAATAAATCCAATTACATATGCAAGAGCCTTATTTTTGGCGTTGTTTCACTTTTTAGTTTATATTGTATACAAAAACTTATGATAATATATATTGTAAAAAATAAGTTCAAACTAATCTATTTAAAATAGACGTTCAAACCTACTAATTTACAATATACAAATCTTACGTTTTCAACACAAAAAAAATATATGAACATTTAAAATAAGAATCAACTGAATCATAACCAAAAGCTAAGAATTGCACAACCCCCTAAGCCTAACGTCTATTATTCAAATTACATAAACCTAAATATATCAATTTTGATTGACCATTTTAGCGATAAAAAAATATAGGATTTGGTGGGTTCATAGCATTTTAATTTCGTTTAATTCATATCTGATACATGCATAATAATCCAAATCCAAACTACAAAAGATAGAAAATAAAAACTTATAGTATTTCCACTTGAGAATGAAGAGTTACAAGATATGCGCATAATCAGATTTGGATCTAGCCTTTGAAATCATGCTCCAATTTCTATTTATATATATATAAGAATTAAGTGAATCAAAATATTATATATATATATATAAACTAAATTTCAGAACGTGAATCCATATTAATCTAGAATAGAGAGGATAGAACTGAAGTTATAAGAATAGAAGAGAATCCCTGCCTTATCTCTGGAAATAGCAGTGGCAAAAGACAGTATGGAGGCGCAGAGAGGAATGAGAATAGGGTTTAGTGTGAGGCTACGGAGTCATATTTATAGTTGCAAATGTGAGTATAGAACGCTGGATTATTTAGATTTAATCATGATGGTCTAACTTATGCAATTTATATAAATCTCCCCAGAAAATTACACAATCATCACCATCCACCAGGGAGGGCGGTCGACCCCCCTTCTAGGGTCGAGTCAGGAGTATATGATCCTCCTATAACATCGTTTTATTTATTTATTTTGAATTGATTTATTTCCTTACGTTGATTGTCTTTGTCCCCTTTATATATGAATATGTTATACACACAATTGCAAATCCTCTTGGAATATTCTTTATGTCAATCTATAACTAAATTTTATTCCGGATTTATATTAATCTATTTGAATTTTGAACCTTATGTGTTAATAATTATGTATAAGTTGTTTTATTAATATCTTTTTCCATACGAACTCCATTTTCAGTAAATAAAATATGAAAATGGATCTGAATTTTGCCAAGAACGCAATAGTAATATATTCATGGCCCAATTCCCAATTATTCAAAATTCCATTTTCATCATGTTAACTTATTATTGTTTATTTTAAATTATATTACCTTATGTTTATTTTAGGTTTATTTTACAGGGTGTTACAAAATTCTTACTTAAAAACTTGAAAATGAACATCGACGGTTGTTGCAGTTATCATCAGAATTATTTTTCCAGCGGCCAAAGCAAGATCAATGCTTTTCAAATATTTTATAATGCATTTATATTCATAAACATTTTGAAATGATCTGAATATTCCTTTTAAACCTTGAAAAACCATTTTCCAAATTTACCAAAAATTTATGTCCTTCAATTCTCATCTGAAACCCATTTTCAATTTATAAATCTCGTTTATAAATATAAACTTATATAATTCTAGTTCTGTAAAAGATTACTCCACATATCAGCTTCGTACACAGAGAGGAATTGTTAATGGCGACAAGGTTTCCACCATCTTCCCTTTTCAAATCTTCATGCTTTCTCTAACTTTTTAAATCATATCTCCTCACCTTATCGATCTATAAACTTCTCATATCCTCAAACCCTTGCTTTCATCATGCATGATTTTCTCTCTGTTTACCACTTCGCCAGTTCAGATCTAAGCTGCCCCATGTAATCGTCCTAAGATCCGATTAACCCCTCGTTCGCCTCATCTCTTAAACACCCTTTTACCTGAAAATGCCCCTGTAAACCTTTCCTTCCTATGCGTTTTTCCGCTTCAGGCCGCTACTTGCTACTGCAAGTTACTCAACTGGCGGAAACGGTATTTGAAGGATGACTGTCACTATGGTGGAGGCTAAACGATGAGCAGCAACTCCTTTATGCTTATTTGATTCGCGTTTCGACAACTTGTCAATGATGGTGCTTATTGACATTTGGGTCTCCAATGTTTGTTGTTTAGTGCGTCTTGTTGGTTGTACTGGTTTTACAGTTTTTTTCTAGTTGAACTTGCGTTGTGGACGTGCTTGGTTCATTTACATGGTTACTGGATCTTGGGTAAAACGTGAACTGCACGACCTTAGTTCTTCGAGTCTTTTGATCACAAGTAAATGTTGTTTGGTTACTGTATGTTTGGGTCAACACCAATGAGCAACGGCAAAAAACAAGATGGCTAACACTGACCTTTGTAGTTGTTCGTTTGATGTTGTTTCTGCCTGCTCATGCAAATTCTAGATTATGGTTTGCTTTTTTCAGCTTATTTATGTTGAACAGTTTACTATTCACGGCCATGTCTGGCTTTGTCAAGGATTTGGTGCTTTGGTACAACGTACGGTCATCATATTAATAGTGATACAGGTGAAGACTTGTTCTCTCAATATTGTTGTTGAAGGGGTGTCCATTGCGACTGTTTCCTTCCTATCTCTTTGGCAAGTCAGTTTGGCAGCTATGCTAATTACTAACCTGGAAATATGTGCATGTAATTGCTTCAATCCTCGGTGGGGAGCTCAAGAAATACGGACTTATCACTGTTTGATACCTTTTCTGAACCTAGGCACAATTCAGTATTACCTACTATGGTCAAGTCATGGAAGCCTTTGGATACTTTTGCCTTTATTGTAACAGTCTGCTTGTACTCTGTCATTTGTATACAAAATGTAACTCACTTCTTTTGGAGTATGTAATGTTTACTTAACCTCCCTGCATGGAGTTAATGTGGATGTACTTGTATTCTAGTATTGTAGCTAGCTCTCGTGCTCTAAGCCTGCTAGGTAAAGTGGACGAAACATTATAAACTCCATATGCGATGGACGATCCACCTTAAAAACTGAATTTAGCTGACTGACAACAGTCACATGTACCTATTTTGTATATATTTTTTATTGGTTATAATAAAAAGGTGTTTGAGGTCACCTTAAAAACCGGTCGGCTTCGCAAAAAAAATTACTCCATATATATTCATCTTTGTTTAAATTCATACTGATCATTTACTTAGGTTAACTCTTACCTAACATTAAGATTGAACGCCATATTGTCAAATTGTGAAATCGAATTCATAGTGTGTTTGTTTTTTATGTTCTCTTAATTATAACTCTATTCAACCCATTGCAAAATAGTGATAAGATTTCTTTTATCAATGAAAAGAAGCTAATACCCATAAATTGGTCAAATACAACTACCTATCAATTAATAATAGCTCACTACAAGAAAAACCGAGAATAGCGACAGAATTTTAGCAGCGGAAGATTTCGTCGCTAATTAGCGGTGGATTTCCGGGGGCTTTGTAAGAGGAAATATTTTGGATTTTATATGTCATCTTATTATAAATTAGTACCATCGAAAACCAATTATGTCGCTAAATCAATGTAAATTGCAGCTCTTTACCGTTATATAATATTTAACGCTAAATTCTGTTGTTAATAGAGTTAGATTACCATCGATAAAATTTTGATGTTATTTTTCCTGCAGTTTTCCAAGAGATTTGATACGAACTTTTATATTTATTATTTATAAAATGTTTTAAATTTGTGTTATTACATAGTAATTAATTAGTAAATTAAAATTTTAAATAATTAATGTTAATAATACATTAGTAATTAATAATAAATAATAACTATTAGAAGTAAATAAAATTCAATAGTTAATGATGATTATTATTTTTTTGAAAATTAATGCTGATTAATTATTAATTACTATATAATATAAATAAGAGGTAATAGTAATTAATAAAATACATTGTTTGCTCAAAGAACAGCCGTTACGAATTGGATTTTTTATGGTAGTTTCTTTTGCTTGCTAAATTCTCTTATCTATTCCTTTCCTATTCATTGTGTCTTATAGTATTGTTTTTTTTTGTTCATTATGTCAGAGACTCTCTTTTTTTGAAAGCAAACAAACCATACATAAAAGAGTTGTACACTGATGCAACAAACTGATTGAAGGTATCTGCCTCTTCTTTGAGAAAACAACGAGTGAATTGAACATGCTACTTAAATTAGTGTAGTTATAGGTGCATCAATATTTTTGTAGTTTTTAATACTTTTAAACACAGAATATGCTAAAAAAATGAAAAGAAAAAAAATGTTGATATACATTAGTAATTAATAATAAATAATAACTATTAGAAGTAAATAAAATTCAATAGTTAATGATGATTAATTTTTTTAAATTAATTATTATATAATATAAATAAGAGGTAATAGTAATTAATAAAATTCAATTGTTTGCTCAAAGAAGAGACGTTACGAATTGGATTTTTGATGGTAGATTGCTTTTGCTTGCTAAATTCGCTTATCTATTCCTCTCCTATTCATTGTGTCTTTACTTTACAGTATTGTTTTTTTTTTTTTGTTTATTATGTCAGAGACTCTTTTTTTTTAAAGCAAACAAACCATATATAAAAGAGTTGTACACTCATGCAACACACTGATCGAAGGTATCTACCTCTTCTTTGAGCAAACAATGAGTGAATTGAACATGATACTTAAATTAGTGTAGTTATAGATGCATCAATTTTTTTTGTAGTTTTTAATACTTTTAAACACTGAATATGCTAAAAAAAATTAAAAATTTGCAATCATCTTGAATGAATTTGAAATAAATCATAAAGTTTATAAAACCTATTATTGTTTGACACGAAATAACCAAAATTTCTAACGTTTGAAATATTGAAAAAGTTCATTTAATTTTTTTATTTAAATTGTATAATACTTTATATTCTAATTTTAAAATTTTCTATAAATTGTGACTAAGATAAAGTACAATTAAATGTATTCTAATTTTAATTATAATATTTAGTAATTAAATATTAATGATATTCAATTAATAATATTAATTAATAATAAAATAATATGTAATAAGTATTAAGAAAAGTAGCATTTAATATTTAACTATTAATATGTAGTAATATGTATTAATCGAGCTCAAATAGAATTAATAAATATTAAACCACCAATTTTATAATTAATTTGAGCTCAAATATTTAATAAATATTAAACCACTAACCCAACAAGCTGGCAATCTGCGTCATTACAATCATTCCCATCTGAACGGTTCACATTGAAATATCTAACGGTTGACCATAGTCATTCGCGAGCAGCTGAAAATGCCAAAAATGCTGCTCCCAAACCTCGCAGCAGCATAGTATACCGCTTCATCACCATCCTTATCGTTTCAAGATAGTAAAAGTCCCCCAAATTAGAAAATCTAATTTTATCCCTTCTGATTCCAATGGCACGAACAAAGCAAACTGCTAGAAAATCTACCAGTGGCAAAGCCCCACGAAAGCAACTCGCAACAAAAGCTGCTCGAAAATCAGCCCCAATCACAGGCGGCTTGAAGAAATCCCATCGATTCCGGCCAAGAACCGTCGCCCTTCGTGAGATCCGCAAGTATCAGAAAAGTACCGAGCTTTTGATAAGGAAGCTTCCTTTCCAGAGATCCGCAAGTATCAGAAAAGTACCGTCCCCTTCTGTAAGTTCTTTGTAATGTCAGCTTCGGTCTTTTGTTTTAGCTTTAATTATTTGTTTGAGCCTGAAGGTTTTTTTTTTTACCCTTATGGGATCGAGTTATTCAACATTTTCCGTTCAGTTTAACCTATGTTTGTCCTGTTGAATCTACCGATTTGGCGAATTAACATGCTTAGATTTGTGTTACGTAAACTGTTTTTGAATCATGATTGAAGTTCGAGTGACCATGAAAATCGGATTTAGTTTCAGGTGATAATCTTTTTATTATCTATTAGCTTTTCTTTCCAGCTGTTGATTGGGTTTGGCTGCAATTTGCCTATAGTGGTCAAGTGTGCTGCTTAGCCAAATATTTAGACTCAAATTTCAAGCCTTCAACATTTTTTTTACGAGTACTTTTGAAATTTAATAACAAAAGCTAACTATTTAAAAGAATTTTAGCCTGCCTGTTATTTCCTAATACAGTGAAGGTAAAATTTGGATGTCCTTTCTGTGAAAGTGATATGCCATTGGCACTGAATTCTTTTCTCAGTAACTAATTTTGTTAAAATGGGTAAACTTTTGGATGCCACCGTCTTTTACTCTTATTAATGATGGTGTTTTTATAACTTTGATATTTATGTAATATTATACTTTTTCGATTGCATCAGACGCCATAAGACGAATATTTTAATTATTTATGTTGATGTCATTTTCGGATGAAGTAGAGACGGAAATAAAATGATGTCCAGTAGTGTTTTGATCCTAAAAGAATAAATTGCATTTGAATCCTTGGTTTTTGGTTTGATCTGTATATGGAAATGGTCTACAATTTTGATTCGTGTTTCTTTTTTATTTAAAGGTAATAGCCACCATTTCTAAAGTCATGGCAATTCACAACTGTTTCCTTCCACATATCTAGCAAATTAGGTGTTTTTATTCAGCATCAACAACCATTTTTTGCCTCATTGTACACCACATTTTAAAAGGTCATACATGGTATTCTTTTTAATGCTCTGGGAAAAACGATGATATTATGTGTTAAGTGTTTATTTACCATATAAATATTGGCTAAAAAAGTTATTGATTAACACAATATAATGAGAAAACCGTCATTGATATAAATAGAATTTCTCATTCCTTGCTTCACGAATTTGAGCACATCTCAAATATGTCTGCCAAATCTGCTAGTTGTTCAAAATGATATATGAAGATAATAATAAAAAGTTGCTAACGAACAAACAAGTTCTTTGTATCTTTATGTAATTTTGTGTATCATTATATGTTTACCATACATGCTCATCTTACTAAAAAAAGTCCTTACTTTCTAGAATAAATCACAGCATGTATTTATCTATATGATTAGATATAATGATAAATTTAGTTTGGTTGGTCCATTACATGAATAATAGGTCTTCTATTGATCGTATTTGAAACTAAAGTCTTAAAAATTTAACTGGTAATTGGTAATTGACCACTTGCGAAAGCCTATATTGCATAACATGTTTAATCCTAAGAAGCTACTATCCTTGGAATTTGAGTTTGATAAACCTGATGACAAGTTGTTTCAAGAAAAAAAAAGTTATCTATTTGCCCCTTTTAGCATTTGCTATTTTACAATACCAGCAATCCAAGTGAAATCATATTTTAGTTATAATATTCATACAAGTAATTATAAATTGTTTCCTTTTCAGTTTACTGCGTTATTCTATTTTGACAGGTACAACGGACAATATGGCAAATTCTGGATTAAATTCTCAAGATGAAGATATTGAGTATGAGAGTGAGTGCGTGAGTGTAATTGAGCATATGTAGCGAGCCAATGCTTGTACAAATAGGCATTTTGTACAGTTATTGTGTAACAAAGAGAAACATAATTGTGTACTATTCAAATATGTAATAAAATATTTGTTTGAATAAAATATTTATTTAAAATTAGAAATTCTGAGTTAAACACATTAATTTTCACAAATATTTTATATTACAACGATTATAGCTCTTTGCAAGTTTTGTTGTAGTGATTTGTGACAAATTACCGACAGAAATTTAAGGTGAATCAGAAGTTAAAATTATCCGTCGCTAATCCCTTGGTATTTAGCAAGGGTTTACCAACTCCTTATGTAAGTAATATTTTATTATAATTTAATTATTCGTCGATAAATAGTCGGTATATAAATTAAATTAAATTAAATTAATAAATAAAAATTATTTTTGTTGTAAAATTAGTAAAATGACGAAAAAATGTTGAAACCTCTTGTAAAATTCCGTCACAAAATTTGACACACATACCGTCATGGTTTTTACCGACCATACAGTTACGTAGGAAATCCGTCGCTAAGGCCTGCTTAGTGACGGATTTGAAGCAGATTTTGCCGCTGCTATTTGCTCAGCCAACACTCGAAAGTGGGAATGACTAATTAAACAATAAATGATAATAATTAATTATCATCATTTGCTGTTAAACTAATCATCCGTAAAACTATACTTAGTTTGAAAAATCATTTACACATATAAAATGTATGATATTTTGGTAAAATTATTTCATATACCACATTTGGAAACAATATCTCTCCAAAGGACTTGTTCAAGTGTTTTGGAGTTCTTATCAAAAATGATGATATGTCGATTGACTCGAACCCAAATTCATACTTAACAAATCAAATAACTCAATATAAAACATTTTATATTAATTAAAAAGTATGATCTCTTATATATAGACACACCTAGAATTCAATCTAGAGTGTTATCAACCTTATCTCTAATGAGTTGCTCCCCATGCCAAGGTTAACACTTAACCTTGCACTTTGATACCAACTATAATAGACCGAGAAATTTGACCCTCAAACTTCAACACTAATACATCATTTGTATTCATTTGCCTAATCTCAAATATCAAAAACCCAAAAGTTAGAAGAAAGAAGTTAGAGGGTGAGAAAGAAGAATGAAAGAAATGTTAGAATAGAAGAAGTAGAAGAAGAAGAAAACAAACACATCTGATCAGAGAAGATTGGAATCTCATAGCGGAATGAATAAGATATAATATATCAGTACTCTTTACAAATAGAAAACTGTGTATATATACATGAATAAATCATTAGTATACAAATAAATCAACCTATACATTCACAAAAATTTGTTTTTATAATGCTTGGTAAAAATGACACACACAACAGAAAGAATATAATATAGAATACAAGACTACGTCTTAACTCCAACTGCTCACCTGTAGATCCAAATATATCCCATAAAAATCAGGAAATTATACTCGGTCACACCTGAGCATATTTGGAGGAAACCAAAATGCCCGAATCGGTCTAGAGTACCAGAGTGAGAAACAAACAACTTGCTAGATTTTAGAAATCCGTTGAAAGACTGGAATTCTGATAAGACACGACCACACATGAACATGGCAAATGTTTTCCCCCTGAGATAACCATAGCTCTTTTATATCAAATCAAGTGATATTACTCTAATTTTACTAAATCATCTTAAAATAAAAACATATACAAAATCGTTACCTATGATTAAATTCCATGACCTAATGGGATTAACATACAAAAAGGTGGCATGTATTGGGACTTTGATTTCCATACAATAACAAGGTAAGGGACTACCTTCCTATCAGGACACCTCTAGGCACATGTACTAGAGAGTCCCATATGGACTCCCTATAGATCAGAGTTAGAAATCACTAATTGAAGTCCACAAAATACATTCTCTGAGCTCATGTGACTCACATAAAGCTGTTAAGCTAAGAGAAGTTTCCTTCTCCACCATCTAAAGATGTTCGTTCGTAAAAATCAATGTACATGATCAAAGAAATGCAATGTATGACATCCTATACAAGTTGTTCACGAATAGGAAAAGCATGAGGTACTTTTTCACCACATCCTATCGAAATAATCCATAGGATTAGTTACAAGAAATCCTTATATCATACAGACCCTAAAACATAGGGACTTATACTATAAGTATAATTCTGCTAGCTAACCAGAGACATTAACAAGTATTCCTTTCCATTTTAATGGTCTATACCTCAAATCATCGACATAAGCATAGGCATACCTGCAATTCTAGTTTCGAATGTGAAGTTGGTTCAAAGTGGTTTTGGGTCCAATTCCAGTTTCGGTTCCGGTTCGTCGAACCAACACGTTATAAACGAAAAGGGAAATTATTGATAGTTTGATCTTTAACTACCAATCTATAGTTATTTAGTTATGTACGCTAGTAGCACAAGCCCTCTTAATTAACTCTCTTATTAAAGTATATCATCAATTCTTAAAAATAAATTTCATATACTCATCTCAATGGGATAAGCACATTCACAAATCTCATGTTTTCATTACTTTGAAAAGCATCGCCCTACACTTATCTCTTAGAATAAGTACAATCATAGACCATACTATTTTCGCTACTTAGAAAGTAGCATTATATACTTAAACAAAGGGTATAAATATAATCACAAACCATATTTGGATCCAAACAATGTCATGTGATACATTGTTTACGATTAATCCCAAATAATTGTATCTAACTTCTAAACTTTGAAAATTAAAGTTGATAACATCACTTATGGAAATAATAATTTAATTTCCAAGATGTACTTTCATTTTCGGATCGGTATCATTCCTTAGATAATAACGAATTTTTTCAAGTTAGAGTATTTTATTTACCTTTCAGATCTTGGCTTCACAATATTCTTATCTTCAAGATAAACAGAAGTTTGCTAAGGCAAAATCCGATATTCAGTAAATGTCACCATAAGTTCCATTTTTTATTTTATATAAATAGGGTTTTAAAAAATCTTTCTTGCATTTCAAAATCTTTTCCAGTAGTCATTTTTTTATTTAATTCGTTTATTAAGTAAACCATTATTTAATGCCATCTTATATGCTTTAGATCTCCTTTATAAATATTGTTTACCAAATTTTGATTTATTTGAAATCCCTTTATAAAATCCTTTATAAGAATTCATTGTAAAACTAAATTTCCATTTTATCTTTAAAACTTCATTTCTTATTTAAACTTCTTGGTTTTAAATTAAATTATTAGAATTTAACTTGCAAATCAAATTCAATCAGTTAGGTTCTAGTTTAGATTTCCATCTTTTTTTAAAGTTGTTTCATAAATTTACAAATCAATTTATAAAACTAATTCAGACAATCGAAATCACTTTACAAAATTTATTAATTTGTAAAACTTGATTTTATAACTTCATAAAACTTATTTATAAATTTTGGTTAAATTTTAACACTTGAAACCTTCAATTTCAAAACTTATCTTTAACATATGAATTTCGCTACATAAATCATTTTATAATTTCCTTATAAAATGAGATTATAAGTATAGATTTATTGTTAAAAATTCTATTTTGTACAACTTATATAAAATTCAATTAAAAATCTTACTTTTTTTATAAAAGTAAATTTTATAACCTCAAACTTAATCAGTTCGCCTTACGGTGAATCAACGCCTTTAAATATTAAATTCAGGTCATTTGTTGCCAACCACTTCTCAGTACTGTTTACTGATTAAATTTATATGATCGTAGAATTTAATTCAAAAATCATCATCCAAATCATATTTTAATGTTATATAGTTTAGACGGTTCATATGAGTATAATATAAAAGCAAGTAACATCCAAAACATTGAAAAATCTGGGTGGATCCCTCCAACATGTCCCCATGCATCCCAGCTCATATATCAATTCATGTATGCATATAAAACAAATAATATAATCTAATTCATTTAGGATGAATCTTCAACTTAAAAGCAGGTAGAGTCAAAGGTCATCCGCTTCATGGGTGGGAATATATAACAACAACCAACTAACTAAACAGTAGGACATCCAAACAACCAACCAAACAAATTAACACGGTACAGTAATATTCAATGATATTCCAGAAAGTATGAGAGTAAACTCATTATCCAAATAGACATTTGAAATTAGATAAAATTTCAAACACTTCCAAATAAACCCAATCCAAATCATACTCGTCGATATCGTAGCTACGAGTCTAACGCGACTCGTTTCATCCTAATCTAATCTTGCATGAACTATAAACACGTGTTACAACATTATGTACATTTCAAATAATTAAAACTTCATTAACAACCTAATTAGTCAATTAATTAATCAATCACACCCCATAATACATCTCTCCAATTCAAATGTATAAGCCTGCCACTACTTCCTAACCTTAGACGGTTGTTGAGCCTCCACCCATCACCTCAACCACATAACAACTCCTCGACCACTACCAAACAATTCATCACCTAAATTCCCACCCTCCAGCACCTTGAAACTTCCCTCTGGTCCATATATTCAAAACATAAGAAGCAACCCTCATTCGCGACTGCCATGGCGACATACGCTCCTAAATCTCCATCTTGCTTCACAAAAACCCTTCAGGGCATGCCATTCATCCCCAAAAACCCGAATCCAAACTCTAATTTAACACTATATCATTACAATGCCACAAAAATAAAACCCTAAAATCCCAATAATAGCTTCATCCCTCTGAAAGAAGAGTTCAAACATCCATAGCCTGTCAATATGAAGCAGAACACATGTAACAACCCGGATTTTCAGAATCAATTTAATTTTTTTATCTCAGCTATTTTAAAGGATTTTGAATATTTAAAATGATTTATTTTAAATAATAAGGACTAAAAATTTATTTTAAACAAAGTTAGAACCAATAAATTTATTTTAATTACAAAACGAGCCTGAAATGGCACGGTAGTTTGAAAATTCGATTTTACATTTATTGAATGTACATAATTCAAAATAAATCACATTTCAGTAAAACCAAAAATATTTGGATCTTTTTAGTAATATATTTCTAATGAAGTTAAGAAACTGAGATTTCATAATGTAAATTGAAAGTCATGTCCAGTTTAAAATTCAGAATAGTCGTTATGGAATTTATATATTTTTTATATAATATATAGCCCTTAAAAATAGTCATTTTGCAAACGACCTCCGTTTTCGACGAAACCACTTTTGTTGGATCCGGAATGTCAAATTATTGCTAGATTCCAATTTTCATAATTTTTGAATTAATATGTGAGCGTGGTGAATTTAAACATGTTTTGTCAATTTAGTTTAAATTTAGTCAACTGGAAATGACCATTTTTCAAACGGCCTCCGAATTCGACGAAATTTGTTTTGTTAGGACCGTATCGTCAAAACATAGCTAGATTTATTTTTCGGGAATTTTTGGAGTCAGTATGTGGGCCCGGAAAATTAAAATGTGCGTTTAAATTCAATATATATTGATTTATATTTTAATTTTAACGAAAACTAATCGAAACAGTCGAATTGCCTTACGAAACATATTCCATTGCGTTCGGAATAAGGGTATTTAGCTAAGGACGACAGTCATTGTGCTTTATTTGGAGTTTGGAGCATTAAACTTCAATTTAGAGAATTAATAGAATTAAATAATAATATAAAATAGTATATAACCTAAAATCTCTACACCCTAAGTCAACAATGGTCTCGTGGTCAACACCCCAGGAAATCGCATTGTTCGAAATCGATGGCAGAAACTTTGGAAAACCTCCTTCCCTAAAATCGAGAAATGCACTCAATCATTTTCCAAACTTTCAATAACAAAATGAAGAGCTCCTCGAGAACTGTAAACCCAACGGGAATGATTTGAATTGTCGAAGTAAACTGACTGGGATACAAGCTCAAAGCTTGAGCGTTCGAATGGGTTTCTTGGCCCGGAGGCTTGGCGAGTTGGGCCCCATTCTGGGTGGTGGTGGCGCTCGAGATGGGCAATGGCGTGGCGGTTCCAAATCGATCTGAAACGCCTTGGAAGCAGTGCGAAATTGAACCCTAAAATGGTGAAGATGGGTTAGAGTGAACAGTTTTAGAACGAGGAAGAAGAATGGTATATAATTTAATTAGTTTATTAATTACCTTATTTAAGTCATTAACATGGTTTTAAATAAAAATATAATTTTTATATATGTGCCATTGAAATAAAAATATGATTTTTATAGAAATAGTTTTAGATTAAAAATATGATTTTTATAGAAATAGTTTTAGATTAAAAATATGATTTTTACAGAAATAGTTTTAGAATAAAAACATGATTTTTAATTCATATAACAGTTAATAAAAAATGTGATTTATATATATAGCTTAAATAAAAATATGATTTATATATATATATAACATTAGTTTAAAAATATTATTTTTATATATATAACATTAATATAAAAATATGATTTTTATATATATAACATTAGTTTAAAAATATGGTTTTTTATATAAACAACTTTGAAATAAAAATATAGTTTTTATATAATAGCATTGAATAAAAATAGGATTTTTAATATATGTAAAGTGATTTAAAAATGAAATAACCTTGTTTTAAAAATGAATTCTTTTTATATATAAAGCATTGAATTATTTTCAGCTTTTAAAAGTAAATTAGCATTAATAAAATGTGATTTTTATTATATAGATAATAGTATAAAAATGTGATTTTTATAATAAAAAAAAGCATTGTTTTTAAAATAGAAATAGCAATATAAAAATATGATTTTTATATATACATAGCATAGATAAAAATATATGATTTTTAATATATATATATAACGTAATAAAAATGTGATTTTTATTTATAAAGATCGTTGTTTTAAAATGTGATTTTTGACATAAATCGCGTGAAACAGATTGCGATGGAACCGACTGGAAGCAAAACAAAATCCAAACCATCGTCCGCTAAAGACTGGCGGAGTGGATCCCAATGTGAGAACTCCTTCTCACTCAAATTATTTTACAATTATTATATAATAATAGGGTACAGATGGGGCTTAGTAGCCCCTGACACTATTTTATGTACAAACCATAGTTGATTGTTTGTTTGGATGGTGATGGATTGTCATTGATTGATATTATTGCATATAAAATTATTTATATAAAATGTATATAAAAGTTATCATGAAAAGAAAACGAGAATAAATATTCATTTACAAATCGGACGATTTGTTTATGTACACCCATCTAACTAACATTGATTAGGATGATAAATTTCACACATCGCCCAACAGCACAAATAAATTCAGTATTTGTTGGTTGAAACCCCACACGGGTATTGGGATGATATTTGACATACACTAATCCCAACTGTTAGTTGTACGTTAATCGATTGGCTGACAAACTGCTGTAAGCGTTAATTATTTAATGCTTATGCAGTTGTGTAATGCACTCTGGATGATGGGTGATCATTTATCATTGTTTTTGTATACATGTGTGGTATGAAATCCATATAAATAACATTATCTGGTAATTGATTGGATCTGATTCCAATTCAGAAAGAACGAATATTTTAAAATAACAAATATTTTAAAATAATATTTAGTAAAGGATTAAAATGTGAATTTGATGTCTGATTTCTGATGGACACGAAAATATTGAAATATGTGAAGCCGTATTGATCAGATATGCGTCATTTTAATGCGAACGATTTTTACATCGATTTTATTCATTTTTATAGTGAATATCAAAAAGGAAATAATTTCAAAATCTGATATTTTGAAAATATTATCATCTAAATACTATAATGATATGGGGTATTCAATTTTGATTTAAAATTGAAATGGAAGTGGGAATCGATTTTAAAACGAATTTATAAAATACGTTTTGAGCGAAGTATATATTATATATAATATAATGGCCTGAATAGAATGCGTTGCAGCGCGACCGTTCGCGAAATTCGACCATTGACTTCGAATTGATATTATGGGAGATCCGACCGTCGGATTCTCCTAAAGCCGGAACCTTGGGTTCGTATCGAAAAGAGCATTCCAACGAATATAAGAGATTTCAAATATAATGGTTGGATTTGGAATTATGTCCAAATCAAATTTGAAAAAGGCCGTTATGGATGCAGTTTGGTGGCCATTATTGGAAACCGACTGTACGGGCCTTGATAAAATTATTAAAAATATTAGTAATTGGTGTAAAACCATAATAAATGATTTGGAAAGAATTTGGATGAAAAATTCCATGTTTGTAAAGATAAAATATATTTTTATTAAAATGAACTAGTTATTAAGTAGAAAATAATCCAATGTTTTAAAATAAATAAATTGGATTTGAAATGGTTTTAAAATAACCTGAATTTTCCAATGAATAAATTGGATTGGATTGGAATGGAAATAATCTTCGGAATATTTCAAAATTGGATTCCGTGGTTATACGGTTATTGTTATAGGAATTTGGAAGATACATGTATCATTATTCCCAATACGATATCCGTTAGTTTCAGAATTTGATATTGAATATAAGCCGATATAATTTCTATTCAGAGTCTTGTATTTAATATTAAATTGGATTGTGGGTTTGTCGTGAATAGTGTCTTCATTGACACTGTTCTTAAACCCAGTTGAGAAAATAATAAATCTTTTAATTAAGATTTAGAGAAGTTTACCAATTAATAAATGTTTAACTGGAATTGATTAAAAGAATTGGATTTTTGGATTTATTGTGAACGATGTTTTAAATAACACTTGTTCTTTAACCCAATTAACAGTGAGAATATGATTTGGAATTTATAAATCTTTTAACTAATATTTAATGGAAAATTTCCGAAGTAAAGTTTTCCAATTTAATATAATAAATTGAAATGGAACGAAATTCGATTTAGTGATAATCAAAGTGAGCTTCGGTGGAGGAAGACTGTAAATATATATGGAATTTAAAAGGCTTTGTCGTTATTTCATCTATATTATTAGTCGGATACGGAAATTGATATCGATTATATATTGATCTATTTTCCGTGAAGATTCCATAATTAATGGAATATGATTTTAGGACGATTTTAAATAAGTCTCTTGTTGACTTTGCAAAAGCCAAAATGATTATGTTTTGGATTCAAAAGAAAGACTCTTTTATGTCAGATCCAAATCGGGTCAAAATAGACCATAAAATTCCTGTTAGCAGAATTATAAAGTTTTTTCCCAAATGCAGAAAGAGTGCTAGCAGCAAGCAATCCGGGCATACAGAAAAACAAACCGCACATACTATTTGCAAGTGGACCTCCAACCCTACTCAACCCAATGCACAAATGCCCACACTCATACCCGCACCGCCTAGACCCTTCAGGATAGGGCAGGTGCCTCCTTCCATGTGGCCCCTACCGCCCCCACAGGCAGGGTAGTACCCTCCGCCTCAAATGCATATGGCATGGCCACCTCAGCCGCCCAGTCAGCAGTACCCTCCTCCATCTTCCATGCCTCCGCTGCCTCAGCAGTTCAGGCTCTTGCCTCCGCCACATAACGTGCCTCCCCCGCCTCCTCCCAATTATTGCTACTGCTCTGTGCCGATGTAAAATAAATAGCTTTTGAATGCAGGGTCATACTGGAGTATAAAACACTGCTCAAGCTAATGGTGAATTAATTCCATTATCTATACCAACTGTTGAAGGGAATCTTCTCTAGAGAAGTCAAGTGCTATGGAATCAAGAATCCAAGATTATGTAAGCAATTTACGCTTATCTACTTCGCCAGCAGCCCTTTTCCAAGTCATACAAAACAGTTATCTGTTGCTTTCTTTTGTCGAAATTTGTGTATATATACTTGCATCCGATTAAACCACACAACACTTTTGCTTTAGAAAAAATGCACGCACTTGTGGATAATTGGACCAAGCTGAGTCCGGATACATTGTAGTTTGACAGTTGTGGAACAGGAACTATTGGCTTAACTTTTGCATATCAAATTGAAATGGTGAGTATCTATACATATTTATGTTTAAATACATGTACATTTATATATATAGCCATTATTTTCCATGTTGCATATGACGATTGTTGAAGTTTCAATTAAAAAGGCAAGTTAAATTTTGTAGTAGTACATCTTAGAGTTAATAATAAGGATAATTTGCTTGAGAACATATGCTAAAACTATTGTACCAGTTTATATCTGAACTTATTTTTGTTGTTGAAAAGGTAATTTCTTAGCAATAACACCACATTATGGTTTCATCTTCGAGACTCTGTATGCTACATAATATTTTGCCTACATAACTCATTATTGTACATCCTGACTTGGTCATTGGTCATGCTTTAAGTACTCTCAATCTAGAGGGTTTGTCTTTCAATCTAAATGTTACGTGGACAATGTGCATTGTTTTAGATGATCAAAACATTTCAATAAGGAAATATCATAAACCAGCCATACTTTTTTCTGTTTCAATGGGGTAGCTGAAACTTTCCCCATCGAATTATGATATTTAATAGATTAAAATAAAAGATTGGATGGATGATGAAGATTGAATTAAACTTTGGAAAACCGTAAATAAGCGGCTAAGGTGATATCAACCCAAAACTGAGATACTCTGTATAAAGTAGAAAAACTGCTATTCTTGATAGATCACGGGATCATAAAAATTGTGGCAGTCAAATTAGATCATGGCTTAAGTTCCTGTGAGTCTTAATTGCATGTGGGAAAAATGGTTATATACATGTGACATTAGGAAGTCGCGTATGTCATTGCAGCCTCAGTTGGCCAAAACTTAGTAAGCATTAACAGACAAATCTTTGGCTGGATTTTCTGAAACCACTATGCTGTAATACAAACCTATGTAAGAACAAGTAAAGTCTAGCACATTTGTAAACATAATGGAGAGGAAGATATAAATGTAGTAGAGTAACAATAAAGAAAATAATTTATTACAATATTACAAATAGTTTTAACATTGTATATGAATATGAACAGAGTGTAGGGTAGTAGAAATAAAATAGTTGAATGTAGGAATGTGTTAACATGAGGCTTGAACATGGGCTTGCCATCAAGAAATTTACCTCCGAATAAAGTCTTTGATAGGGGACCAATCACCACATGCAACTCTCCACCTGTAAAGCACTGTTAGTAATGATCCAAATGGTTCAACAGCTTCATCATATTGGCCTTTTTTTCAACATCTAAAATTATATTTCTTTACAATATCAGAAGGGTAATGCATGAAAGTCATATTTGACTATAAAAACTTGTTGTGTGGACATATAAATAGTTTGCCAAAACTCAGTATGCATTGCTAAAAACTCGGTATGCATTGCAAACACAGTGGAAACTGCAAACTCAGTATCAAGTGCAGGGAAGCCAAAAGCCATATCTCCGGAGGGGGAGAGAAGAGATGAACTGTTAGTCGCAAGAGATAAAATTGTACCCAAGCTTATATCTGTGTTGCTATTTTGACATGATATGTTGAGTAAAAGCAACAGAATCAGCAACAAAAAACAGCAAGATATTTAACTGGACTTCCATTTGGAACGAAGGACAGGTATGTTTCTTAGCTATCATGC
Organism: Allium sativum; assembly: GCA_030737875.1. NCBI lineage: Eukaryota > Viridiplantae > Streptophyta > Magnoliopsida > Asparagales > Amaryllidaceae > Allium > Allium sativum. Next base: position 46,744,763 of record CM060913.1, read on the forward strand.
ATTGAAATAAAGGGGGTGCCTTTGGAAAATATATAAATTATACGAGAGATGTTCAATGTTCTTCAACGTCAGTAGTTGAGATTAATTCATTATTCCTTAAGTTTTGATTCAGTGATTGCCTATTTATTAGCCATGGACCAAATGTTATTAGGTCTTGGCGCTTCTGAATTGATTTGACACCGCTGCTGCCTTACACGGACAAGAGGCTGAGATGGAGAGTCGATTCAGCCTGGGGGAAGGCAGAGATTCAATAATCATAGCTGTCATCGCTGAAACACTAGTCTGTTTTTGGTCCAAAGTAAATGGAGATGAGGAGGGGTACACTGATGGTAATTGTGATTTACTTGAGATTACTTGTTGATTAAGCTGCAAAGTTTGAATCATTATTTCTTTTGTTCTTTAGATTTTCATATAATGATGGTTTTTCCTCAAATTTTGCAGAACAGTTTGATTTTTATGAAATATTATCATTTAAAATTTTTGAGAAAATTTGGTTCTTTTTAAAGAATTTGATTTGTTAAATTAAACTGAAATTTTCAATAAAATAAACAATGGTTCTTTTTGAAGAATTTGATTCGTTAAACAAAGCTGATTATTTATATAAAATAAACAATCACTTCAATCAAATGGATAGACCTGCATGTATTTATCTCTACTTATTTGTTGCACTTCCCCTTTCTGGTATGAATATTAGCGGATGTGAACTGATGATTCCTACAGTATTCTTTGTACGAATAGGTTATGTGTATTTTTTTTCAAGGCTTGAATTCATTTTTATACATGCAATTAATAGAGCATCTGCATATAAATCACTCTGTTTAGTCTCATTCTGCATATGGATCCTTTTATTTCAAGCCCTTCTCTTCTATTGGTGATCACTTAATGAACAAACGTTTTTGTTGTACCTTTAGGGAAATTTGTACTGTGATGCTAACAAAGAAAAACATGTCTGTTTTTTGCAATATCCAAAATATATGAGGCATACTAGTACATTTTCACAAACTGTGGACCTAATCCTACAAGTGAAAGAGAAGCATGTCTATTATATTTTGATGATTCCATACGGTAAGTTTTAGATTGAACTGGTTTTAAGATTAGCATTCAATAACTTATCTGGTAATTTACCATAGTTGGAAGTTTTTTGCAAGCTAGGTTTGGTCAAATGGTGCAGATTCTTGGATGAATCCTGATGGACCATTTAATATATAGTTGAACATTTGGATGATCTTCTAATTGGTACGGTAATATTTCATTTGTTGATCTCTTTACATATTAATATGAAATAGCTTACTCTGAAATAATCTTTAAAAAAAGCCGACACCCAAAATTGGACAAAAACATAACTTCATTTCTATTTTTGTATGTAATTCATGTCAAGTTTTATTGTTGATTGTTTAACTCGCTTATAGGTAATTGACTTTTCAAAAGTGAAGGCTAACGGCAACAAAGGTTTATTGCTAATCAAGCAATGAACGTTGGTTTAATTGCTATATATTATGGTATTTTGTTAGCACTATTTGTGTAAACTTGTATGTGATTACTCATGATGTTACTTATTTTGTCGAAAAATAACTATTGAATTGATTATGAATAACTTGATTATGTGATTAGTGTGGTTTTTCAATTATTTGAATATGATAATCATATGATTGATTTATTGTTTGTTTGAATATAATAACTAGTGATTACTTATTGGTTTGAGTATGACAGTTATGTGATTGATTGTTGGTTCAATATGGATATTAAATAAGTGGTTGCTGAAAGTGATACAAGCCATCGAGGTAAATAATAACATTTAAAATATATTGTTAAATAACCAATAACTTTTAGTAGCGTTTTAAAAATCCTACAAAACAAAATGTAAATTAATATAAAAAAATATAGTTTATTGAAAAAACGCTACAGAAAAAAAATTCGGTTGCATTTCAGAAAAGTTTTGGCAGCATTTACTAAAACGCAACAAAAAATTCAAGACTTTTGGTTGCATGTCGTATAGAAGCTATTAGCCTACATTGTGAACTAGGCTACACAAAGTTAAAGAGTCAAACAATGAAGAGTACCCTGCTAGATAATCGGATCGGGTTTCCTCGAGCAAAAACAGATCAGCACAAAGCAGAAAGGGAAGGAAAACAAGGCGGATCGGATCGGATCCTTATTGCCAAATCAAATTAGAGGGGAGCGGAAGAAGGAAGAGCTTCTACAAAGACCGGATCAGTTCGGATAGGTTGATCCGATCCCATTCTCTATAGAACAGCCGATCTGATCCCTTGCAGCGACGGTTTCACCCCACGATTTCTTCATACTCGGAGCGGTTATACCCACGATCTACCCATGTTTGCCACTAACCGGGTGTGTTGTCATCATCAAATTCCATCTGAACCCGATTGTGGCGGGATTGATGACACGTGGATCCGAACCGATCCCACTCCAGGGGGATTTTCCACCTATAAATACCATATCAAGAGGCATTTGGAAGGATCTTTTGGCACTTTCAAAATTGAAACTCCTTTGCAACCCGAATTTCATCAACTTATTCAGCTTGCAATCATCTTTCAAATCATATTGTGAAGAAAATTGAGTGAATCAATGTATGAGATGAGTGAAAATTGAGTGAAAATCATTATTGTACTCGCATTCAAGGCATCAATCAAGAAAGAAGAAAGTGGACGTAGACTATTTAACGCCGAACCACTATAAATTGTGTGTTTTCTTCGTTTTAGCTTTCATTTCATTAGAATCTTTACTAGTTTGGGTGTTAGAGCCAATTTTGGATCTAACATTTTGGTGCTTTCACTGAGAAATCTTTGAATTCTCAACTTTTTGGGATTATCATTCTACTATTTGGACCCTCAAGTTCAAAGAAGTTAATCCTCTGTTTCTGACATCTTTAAGTACTTGTTGACTAACTGTTGAAGAATCGAATATTATGGCCAAGACAAAAGGAAAAGAAGTGCAAGGCGCTAGGGGAAACGATGCTAGAGAAGATCAACAAGCCAACGTGCTAACGAGGTCACGTGCTCAAGACTCTGAAGCAGGCCGCTCCGTTCAGGAAGGTCCGAATCGGATGGAAGACCCCTATCCGAGCCGGTCCAATGAGGTTGAGGTCACTCATTCTCCCCGTCTGAACCGGTCCGGCCAAGCTACTGCACTCCGATCTGATCCGAACCAGAATGAAGCTAGAACTCCTACTCGAGCTCCCACCAACGCTCTGATTCCAGCCACGACAACTAATGTTCAGCCTGATCCATCTGCACCCGTCACACAGGAAGATTTTTCACGCTTTCTTAACATGCTCCAGAGTTCTATGCAGGCATTGGAAGCCCATAAGCGCGACACTCTTTGCATGCAAGAGAACATGATCACTATGAGTAGGGAACTCAAGGAGCTCCGGAGGCAAAAGACACCTTCCCCGACACGCCGCCTTGTTGCATATGATTCGTCTTCTTCAGATGAGGGACGCCCTCGTGAGAGAAGGTCGCTTGAACGACCTCAAAACCTTGATCAGTTAACTTTTAGATCTTTAGGATCCCGAGAAGACACCGCTCGTGTGTTAGGGCCTGATGACCCAAGCCTGCAACAGCTTATGTTGCTTCCCATGCGTGGATCCCACGTCCTACCCAGGGATCCTAATATTACCAACCCTACGCAACAACAGCTTCTTCAACCTCTTCCTCCTGAGATCGACCGGGAGCGCAGAGAGCAGTGTAAAGCAGCCACCGCTAGAAACAGGAGGTTATCCCCTAATCAGGAACCCAAGGGTAATCCGAACATCAGACCTAGAGAACTTGTGCAGACGTTAACAAATGCCGATGTATGGGCAATGGTGCGTCAGATTATGTCCGAGAGCCGATGGTACACTAATGAAGATTGGGGCGTTGAGCGAAGTCATACCCCCTTCACAGATGATATATTGGATTTTCAGTTCCCTCGGCGATTCAACTTACCTCAGGTGGATCGATATTCAGGAAGAACGGACCCAGGGCAGCATCTGATGAGGTATGCATGGTTCATGAATGCTGCAGCAGCTCCATATGCTGTAAAATGCAAAGCCTTTCCAATTTATCTTGAAGACATGGTGTTAATGTGGTTCAACCGACTCCCTCCTCGGTCGATATCAAATTTCACAGAATTGAGTGAGCACTTCATGAACCAGTTTCGACTTCACGTCCGAAAGTCCAAGAGCGTCATAGATTTTTCACGGATTAAACAGGCCCCAGAAGAATCTTTGAAGTCATATTTAGACCGCTTCAACCTGGCCGTCACCGAAGTTAGCGACCCACACGAGCCCACTATTCTGATGGCCCTAATAGAAGGGGTTGACCCTGACACAGAATTCGGGGATTACTTGTTTGGGAAACCGCCTCCTACCAGAGAATTGTTCTATGAAAAAGATAACATTCGCTTGAGACAAGAAGAAGCTCATGCAAATAGGAAGAGAAAGTCCAAAGGGGCCTCGAGGGAAGGTGTCCAGAGTAATGTTGCTGTGAAACAATCTGGTGACAGTTCAGGGAAGGTTGAAGTAAACGTTGGCAACCAGAGCGGGAGTAATAGCAACAAGAACGGGAACGACAATAGAAGGAACAGAAACCAAGGGAATAGCTTTAGTAAAAGACCCAGATTCCAGACTTTTGAAAACTATACGCTGTTAAATGATACGCTGGAGAATATTTACTTGGATACATATAGCATATTGCAGTACAAAAAACCACCACCCAGAGACTCCACTGAGAAAGAGATCGCAACGGGAAAGTTTTGTTTATTCCATGGAACCCACGGTCATTCCACCAACGAATGCCGTCATTTGAGAGATATAGTTGAAAGATTGCTGCAGGAAGGGAAGTTGGACGAGTACATGGTAGCCCCAAGGGACAGGGGGTAAGGGGGGGAAGCCCCGGACCAAAACTAGCCTACTTCAAAACCCACAGCCCAGCAGAAAGGTAAGGGGATCGTTATTAATACCATTATAGGCGGACCCCACCTAGCTAGTCGTAGTTTCAAGGCGATGGATCAGTACGTCAACGCCGCTAAGCATTTCGAGGTAGGAGAATGCAGTAGCCTCGAAGATATTACTCCAGTAAAACAACAAAAGACGATGTTAGACGACGTCATATTCCGCAGTAGAGATGATTCCGGAGTTCAGTCCCCAACTGAAGATCCACTAGTAATTACCACGACAATTGGCCCTGCTTTAATCCATAAAGTGTTAGTGGACAATGGGAGCTCGGTCAATATCCTCTTCAAGAAAGCTTTCGAACAAATGAGACTTGAAGCAAAAGATCTAAAACCATGCGAAGGATGGATACGTGGCTTCAACGGAGCGTCGACGGCTCCGATGGGCTACGTAGAATTACTAGTGACATTGGGGCAGGGAGATCGCCAGAGAGTGAGGATCCTGCCGTTTGTAGTTTTGGATGTGGAGTCGCCGTACAATGCCTTCCTAGGCCGAACGACCCTTGCTGAGTTTAGGGCATGTATTGCACCTTGGTGCTTGCTGCTTAAATTCCCGACTGACGCAGGAATTGGGGGTGATGAGGGGCGACCAAGCTACGGGACGAGCTTGTTACATGACAGAGTTGAAGATGCTAATGAAGGGGTTGAATATAGAAACTAAGGACGATTCTGCCCCTCCGAAGGAGAACTCAGCATAGCAATTAAGGGGTCCAGCCCCAAGAGAGTCGCCCTCAGATGTGCTTGAGGATATAGATCCCAGAGAGGATAAAGAACCCGAGGATGGGAAGGCGACTCCCAACAAGATAACAGTAGATATACCCATTGATGAGATAGATTCGACAAAAGTACTAAAGATCGGCTCGCAACTAGATCCGGTTCGAGCAAAAGAGTTAGCTGATTTTTTAAGGACAAATCTGGATGTGTTTGCCTGGACTCACGCTGACATGTGTGGGATTTCGCCTGCCATTATGAGCCACTCTTTGTGTATTAATCCAAAGCACCCACCAGTCAAACAGAAAAGACAGATGTTAGGCCCAGAGAAGTCAGCAGCTTTGAAAGAAGAGGTAGAGAAATTAAAAGATAATGGATTCATTAAGGATTAGAAATATCCCAACTGGATATCGAATCCTATCTTGGTCAAAAAGTCTAACAGGAAGTGGCGTACATGTATTGACTTTTCTGATTTGAACAAGGCCTGCCCGAAGGATAGCTTTCCTCTCCCTAGAAGTGATCAGCTAGTAGATTTGATAGCTGGGCATGAGCTTTTATCCTATATGGATGCCTATTCTGGGTATAATCAAATTCCCATGCACATACCAGATCAGGAGCGTACAAGTTTCATCACAGACTTGGGGTTATATTGTTATGTGGTAATGACATTTGGGTTAAAGAATGCAGGAGCCACGTATCAGCGCTTGGTCAACCGCATATTCTATAATCAAATCGGGAAAACCATGGAGGTTTACGTAGATGACATGCTTGTGAAGTCTAAACAATCTTCCAACCATACAAGGGACTTAGCTGAAATGTTTGATAATCTTCGAAGGTGTGGAATGAAGTTAAACCCCCTAAAATGCTCGTTTGGGGTCGCATCTAGAAAAATTCCTTGGGTTTATCGTGAGTTCTCGAGGAATTGAGATAAATCCTAGCCAAATAGCAGCAATAAGGGATATTGAAGAACCACGAAAGATCAAAAACGTTCAAAGCTTGGCCGAAAAAGTTGCTGCATTGAGCAGGTTTATCTCCAAAGCTACAGATAGGTGTGTACCTTTCTTCGATCTAATAAAACGAGGAAAGCAAAATTTTGAGTAGACCCCCGATTGTGTGGAGGCGTTCCAGAATCTATTAGACTTATTAGAAAAGCCTCCAATATTATCAAAACCCATGGAACATGAGGATTTGTTTGTCTACTTAGCGGTATCATCTCACGCCGTCAGTACGGCATTAGTACGTGAAGAGGATAAAGTCCAGAAGCATGTATACTACGTGAGCAAAAAGCTAGATGCTGCAGAACGTAATTATCCGAAGATAAAAAAGCTTGCTTATAGCCTCCTGATTGCCTCCCGCAAGCTTCATCATTACTTTCAGGCTCACCCAATAGTTGTATATACCGATCAACCTTTAAGACAAGTGTTGCAAAAACCCAAAGCATCGGGGCGGTTACTTAAATGGAACATCGAGCTGAGCCAATCTGATTTGAATTTTCAGCCACGAACATCAATAAGGGGGCAGGCATTGGCTGACTTTATAGCTGAATTCACAATTCCCGAAGAGGAAACGGTGGGTGACAAGGTAGTTACTTTGGACCAAGAGTTAAAGCTTAGTCCGTGGAAGCTATATATGGACGGAGCCAAAAATGATCGAAGGTCCGGCGCCGGAGTTGTTTTAATAACTCCTGAAGGACGATCTATTTACTATGCATTATGATTAGAGTTTGCTGCTACTAATAACGATTCCGAGTATGAAGCCCTGATTGCCGGGCTGAAACTCGCCAAAGAATTGGGAGTGAAAACACTGGATATATATTTTGATTCCAAGATAGTTGTATGCCAAGTTTGGGAGGAATTTACTGCTAAAGGACCTCGACTCGTTACTAATCTCAAAAAGGTAAAGGAGTTGTTGGGAAGTTTGGAGTGTTACAGCATATAACGCATATTCCAAGAACGGAAAATCAGAAAGCAGATCGGCTGGCAAAGCTAGCAAGTTCTGATAACCTCGAAGAAACTGAATTGGTTCCGATAGAGGTTTTGGAATCACCGAGTTTCGACCTGATGGAAGTGGAACTAGCCTTAGATGTTGACCCAGAGAGAGAATCATGGATGACACCAATCAAGAATTTTCTTAAGAATGGAACCCTCCCGTTAAAAAGAGCGAAAGACGAGCTGTAAGACGTAAGGCCGCAAGATACGTTTTACAGGACGACACCCTTTATCGCCAAGGGTTTTCAATGCCCCTACTACAGTGTATCACACATGACGACATCAAATGTGTACTGCAAGAAGTACATGAAGGTGAGTGTGGGGACCACACCGGGGGCCAAACCCTAGCAGAGAAAGTATTACGGTACGGATATTTCTGGCCTACCGTGAATAAAGACGCGGCTGATTATTCACGACGCTGCGACAGATGTCAAAGATTTGCCAAGATTCCTAGAGCGCCTCCGACTCAGCTCAAGTCGATGGTAAGCCCATGGCCATTCGCCATGTGGGGGATTGACATTATTGGAGTGTTACCTATTTCCAGAGGAGGAGTTAAGTATGTAATCGTCGCCGTGGACTATTTCACAAAATGGGTGGAAGCTGAACCTTTTACAACCATCACGGCGAGAAAGGTGATCAGTTTTGTGGTCAGAAACATTATTTGTCTATTTGGGATACCGAAGACAATCGTAACTGATAATGGGACACAGTTTGACAGCATCGAATTCAGAAACTTCAGCCAGAAGCACAAGATTGATAAACGATACACTGCAGTAGCTCACCCGCAGTCAAATGGTCAGGTCGAAGCAATAAACAAGGTCATTAAATCTACTCTGAAGAAGCGGTTGGAGCGAGCCAAAGCCAAATGGGTAGACGAGTTGCCACTAGCTTTAGGGGCCTACAGGATAACCTTTAAGACGGCTACCGGCCATACTCCCTATTCACTTTCCTTTGGGTTAGAAGCAGTGATCCCGGTAGAATTGGAAGTCCCTTCTCATTGAGTCGCGTATTATGACCCAATGACAAATAGGACACTCCTCCTAGAGTCTCTTGATATGATTGAAGAAAAAAGAGACGAAGCAGACTTACGTGCCTCGAGACATCGACATCAAGTAGCACGTTATTATGACCGGAAAGTTCGCTTCAAAACCTTTGAACCAAGAGACCTAGTATTGAAACGAGTCTTCCCACCTTTGACCCAGTTGGGTCCAAAATGGGAAGGGCCATACACCATCCAACGGAAGCTTGATACAGGAGCATTCAAGCTAATGACCGTGGACGATGAAGAGATTCCCAAAGCTTGGAATACTGAGCACTTACGACGATATCTGAGCTAAATATGAAATGTCTTCCTTTTTGTTTTTATAAGCTATGTAAAAAGGCACGACTTGCCTTAAAAAGTTTGTTTATATGAACAAAGGATTATGAAGTGGATGTAGGCTATGACTTAGCTGAACCACTATAAAAATATCGTGTGTCATTTACTTTCCTGCATTATTTATATATTTGACAATCATTCTATCATGACCATGAAACACGAAACATTAAATTAAATTTGGAAAATTGGAGATAACCTATGTGCAGAAGCAACAAAATGACCACTTGCATGATGAAATGCAAAAGAATGGGAAGATGACATTCTTAACTCTAACTCTCATGAATCGAGAGAGAGTATAAAGGACGGGAAGACGACGTCCCTTAGGGAGTGAAGGTGCACCCAGATGAGAGACCGCCTCAACAATACTCTAACTTGGTTATAAGACGGGAGAGTATAAAGATGCTAGAAAGAATAAGCATCAATGACGAAAGGAATATGGCCCCGTCGGAGAATCGGGGGCAATTGGATTTTGAATTTAATCAATCTTGAATAATTCTTGCTCAGTTATCCAAGATTGATTGGGGGCATATATGTGTACACATGTTCCCCTCAACAATGACTTTATTATATAACTGTAATATGACATGTTGTTTATTTGCATTTTTACTTAAGTACTAAACTTATAACTATCAGATATTGCAGGAAATAAACTACTTTATTTACAAACACGTAAGTTTGTACAGGGAAATCAAGCAAAAGATGCGAGGGCCGCACTAGCTGCAACAATTGCGGACCAATTGAATATCAAAATAAAACAAAGCACATCATCACTTGGGCTTTGGAGCAGACTTGGATTTTTTGGCAGCCTTATGAGCATTTCTAGCCTCTTTTTCAGCATCAGTCATAACACGCTTTGGCCTTTTCTTCTCTATAGTTGAAGTGCTAGAATTGGTGGATTTCTTCCCAGGAGTCGGAACACTGGAATCAAGAGAAGATTTTTTAGCAAGCTCTTCTGTAATAGACCTAGTTGAAAGCTTAACAACTAACCTTGATCCAGGATCCACCACTGCAAGGGGCATAAGGCTTTCGGGGTTCAAGCCTTCAACTTTTAGCTGCATATGTTTGTCTTGTTCGGCTTTCATTTCAGCCAAAGTGATGTCATCGGAACTTTTTGAATCCCCAATTATAGCCACATCAGGATCTTCTTCATGCCCCTCATTACCACCGTCGTCTTTTAAGGCATCTATCATCTCGTCATCATGAGAAGTGTCGGCCTTAGACAGTTCAGCTCCCCCTCCTGACTCAACAATGGTAGCCTTATCCTGTTCTCCTTGAGTCTTTTCCACAGATTTTTTTTTTCCCAGTGGTGGTTCCCTGATGCACGTCAGTCTTCTCGGTCGGTTCAACACCTATAGAATGAGAAGCAACAGTTATCAACTCAGGAGAAAATAAAGGATCCTCGGTCGACTGCCCAATGATGTGATCAAAGGTGGAGACGGCCTTAACAAATTGAGGTGAAAAGGTAGAAATACCTTCTGATGATTTCTCAATTGGGGCGGCTACCATCTCTCACGCTGATTCGGGTATAGGAGATAAAAGAGACGCTTTAGGAATTCCCGGGTTCTCAGGATCATACCCCTCAACTTCAATAGTCTCAATGGTAACAGAAGAGGAACCAACTTCAGGGATATTCTTTTGTTTGACCAGGTGTTTCTCCTCCTCCATAGTAGCAGCAATGAGGCGAGGCCCCTCGGCCAGGCGTACCGGTTCATCATCTCTCAGATACTTCTCTATAAGTTTATCTTCATCAACGAAGTCTACCTTAAGTTCCTCTTTCTCCCATTCGACGATTTGACTCCATACGTGAACTAAGGTAGTCGGATAGTCTTCAATCCAAGAGATGTTTTGGCGACGAGTTATGTGCGCAAAGAATTCAATCAATAATTCGCCAAAACCGTGCACTTCTTCCTGAGCCTCTGATAGTTGTCTACGGGTCTCTTCAGCAGACTTAATGACGTTGTCCACATTCCCCTCAGATAGGGCAGCCTTGTTCTCGGCTTCCATTAACTTGGACTCCAAGTCAGCGTTTTGTTTCTCCAGTTTAGCATTTTTTCTCCCTAACTCGGCTTTTTCTTGCTCAAGGGTATTATAAGCCAGTTGCATTATGAAACTGTCTGACTTAGCGTCTTCCGCTTGTTTCTTCAACTCCAAACGCTCTTGACTATGAGATTCCAGCAAGTCATGATAATGCTTCTGTAACTCCTCAAATTGCTGTTTGAAGTTTTTGGCGTCTTGTTGAGCGATGACGAGTTGAGCCTGTGTGTCTTCTAGGTCCTTCTCCAAATTTTTCAAGGCATTCCCATCGGAATCCGCAGCCTTTTTCATTGAATCAACGTCTGTAATTAAAGCCCGAATGATTCTGGAGAGATTGCGTGAGTATTTGTACATCTTTGAGTATTGCTTCTCAACTGCGTCAATCTTTGCTTTAGCCTCATCTGCCCACTTTGAAGAAATAGGCTCAAGTGCGGGTAAAAAAGTTAGATTCTCAAAGTAGTGATCTGGGTTCTGCTTCTCCAGATATGCCAGCTTAATTTTGGAATCAGCATCCAATGGTGGAGGCTTGCAGTATGTTAGTTCAACGTGTTTTCCCTTAGCCAGGACGATAGCTGCATCACCTTTTCCAGATCGCTTCTCAGAAATTTTTTGTTTGTCTCGCGAATCGGTATGTTTCGGTGGACTTTTTTCCCGACTATATTTGTCTTGAGGAGAAGTTCGATCTTTGGATTGCGACGTTTCTTCTCCACGACGACTCTGGTGGCTTTTATACCTGTCTGGATCTGACTGAACAGGGGAACGAGAGCGTGAGGTATGTAGTCAATGAGAATCGTAAGGCCTTTTGTCATCTCTTCCCCGGCTCTCACGGCGATCATGCTCGATATCAGAAGGAGGTCTAGACATGCTACGGCGCATTTTTCTGACATCATAGTAAGGGCGAGACATTGTACCTGCACAACAATACAAGTGGAATTCAGAGTCAGTATACACATAAGACAGGAGTGTTGTGACGTGCGGTGCAAATGTGTTATGTGCATCCTAAGTGGTGTTCTCCCAACAAACCCGAGTCTGAAGCCAGACTAGCATAAGCGGGCTCTTTGGCCTTCACGGGAGTAGTCTCCTCTGAAGAAGTGAAAGTTAAAGGATTTGTGCCAAAGTCCTCTGAAGTATAGATGGTTTCAGGCAGGGGGAGATTTCCTAAACCCTTAAATATGGAATCGTCGGCAGTAGGAGCATCTCCTTGGGAAGCATCTGTCGGCAGCTCTTTTTGGGATGTTGACTTCTCAAGAGAAATAGAATCGTCAGGGATGGTATATCCTTCTTAATGTTTTTCATCTATGTTGGCTAACTCATCGTCCTGAGTTGAAGATGGAGAAGGCGAAGTCCGAAGAGGTATTGTCGGACCTTTCGAGCCCTCGCCTGTCTCAGGAATAATGTCTACCGGGGGTATGTATACATATGGACCCGTCCCATGACCTATACTACGGGTAATAGATAGTAACCCGTGATGATGGAGATACTCATCCTTAAGAACTTCGTCAATGGTTAGGAACTTTTGATCGCCATTGAGGAGTTGATGCAAACGATCAAAGTATAATTGATTCGATATTTGCTTTGGGTTATTAACTGCGAATAAAAAAGAAAGCAAGTTAATGTGTTGGCATGAGAATTTAAAATTGAGATTAGAAAATCGGTGCTTTACTTGATTTGGTCCATCTCCTGGCGCACCCCGGCTGCTACCTGATATAAAACCATTCGAGCTTAGAATCGCCAGCCTTGCTGCTAAATGGAGCTGTAATAATTTTTCTTTTTGGGACTGATTCAAAATATGAGAAGGAAGGAGTCTCTTGAGTCTGATGCTTGAAATTATAAAAAAAGTGGATGTCATCGAAGGTAGGCTCTATACCTAAAACCTCTTTGTATGCTATATACAAGGTGTATAAATAAGCATAAGAGTTGGGATGTAATTGCATGGGGGCAATCCGCATCTGTCTCAGAAAATCGACAACAAAAGGAGAAAACGGTGGAATAGCCCAACCAAACACATCAATCGGGTAACTGCCATAAATCCTTCCGGAGGATTGTGAGGGCGATCTGTTTTCGATGGCATCAGGGTATCTCTTTTTAGTATTCCATGCTTTAGACATATTCGAACAAGTCTGTCGTCATCAATCGTCGATCCAACAGAATCTTTGGGTAACTCCAACATAATGGCAGACTCAAACTCATCAGGAGCACGATTATCTCCTATCCCTCCTTCCTCTTCATCACCAAGAGAAACTTCACTATCAGAAGGTATTTCACTATTGTGTGCTTCTACTTTATAATCTGGGCCCTCATCGTCCCATTCAGTGTCTGAAGGAGAGGATATGCCATCAAGAGTAAATTTCTCGGAAGTTTCCGCAACTTCTCTCTTCTCTGCTAACCTAGATGAACGTCTCTCTACCATGATCACTAAACTACTGAAGAAGCAATAACATAAGTTAGAGTAAGATAGCCTGTATCCCCCCGTGTACGTGTGTGAACTAAAGTGTGTGATATGTGTGCAAAGGATGCAAAGTAAACATATAAGAGTGTAATTCAAAGGTTCGATAAAGCAGTAATGTTCGGAATAGTTCTTGATGCTCGTTTATGTTCGTAAGGCACTATCCTAACTGTTCTTTAAGTTGTAGGTTATGTCAAGTATTGATTTGGTCAGTTGAACAAATTCTTGCGCATTGAGTAGGACTGCTTCGGTTCGGTTCAAATCTAAGTGTTGGGATCGGATCGGGGGAGGGAGCTATGTTTTGGTTTGAAGCAAACGTTCACAACCAGCTAGCAAAACTGGATCGGTTCGGTAGTGGGCATTCGGAGCGGTCCAGATAGACTTGAGTATCCACACCTCTCTTCCTCCTTGTTTCTCATTCCGACCCGACCCGATCAAGTGAGCTTTGCTCGCCATCTTTGCTTTTTAATCCGACCCGATCCGGTCAGGTAAATTCCATTCCCATCTCCACTCCTATGCTACCTCACCCGAACCGATCCCATTCATTATCCTCTTCTTCTTCCCCTTCCTCATCAAAACCGAACCCATCTCCTTCTTAAAAAGCCCATCCTTTTTTGAGAAGCATGTCACAGCAAAATCACCATTGACCAATTTACCCCCTATCATGTCAAATCCTATCTCCTAGCGCCTCGAGGTGATAACGGAGTCACCAACGACGACGGCGAGAGAGGAGGAGGCCACGGCGTCGAAGCCGAACAAAAGACATGGCCAAATCGTTCAAATTGACCACAAATTCTAACTAAACTCGATTATTACAAGGAAAATCGAAGTTTTAAACCTACCAGAGTGTTTACTTTAAAGATTAACGAGAAGATTTTGGAGTTTTTGAAAGTTAGGGTTTCGGTGCAAAGTCTATTAGGCGAGAGCAATAAGAAAAAGGGAGGAAGAAGGAGATAGGCGGCGGGTTTATATAGGCTTATTGTGACCCCTCGTATTCCCAGCCTTTTTACTCCGTTCGGACCGAAGTGCAAGCCCACAAAAACGTTTTGGCCTGTTAACCCAATGTTAAGCAAGACGAGAAAGAAAGCCGTTCGGGTCGGAGTCCGAACCCGAATGAAATCATACACATTGAAATGGTGTATAAGTTGAATTTAAAGAAAAATAAAGAAGAAGCCTACCTGGAAGAATCACTGGACATCAGTCAGAATTCCTAAAGCTTGTCAAAAACAAAGGAGGGAATCTGTAAACCTTTTTGGTGTATTTATAGACTGCAAGAGGCACAACCTTATGAAGCATCACATCTTTACAAACGAACGGGGATGACTATTTAACGATTCAAATTCAGAGACCAATGAATAGACAATGTCAAGGCACGCTCCATCTTCGATAGAAGCATCCCTTGAGGGGACAAAATGTTAGCCTACTTTATGAACTAGGCTACACAAAGTTAAAGAGTCAAACAATGAAGAGTACCCTGCTAGATAATCGGATCGGATCGGGTTTCCTCGAGCAAAAACAGATCAGCACAAAGCAGAAAGGGAAGGAAAACAAGACGGATCGAATCCTTATTGTCAAATCA
The DNA here is from genome assembly GCA_030737875.1 of Allium sativum. Lineage (NCBI taxonomy): Eukaryota > Viridiplantae > Streptophyta > Magnoliopsida > Asparagales > Amaryllidaceae > Allium > Allium sativum. The sequence continues at coordinate 46,759,849 of CM060913.1, forward strand.
AATTAGAGGGGAGCGGAAGAAGGAAGAGCTTCTCCAAAGACCGGATCGGTTCGGATAGGTTGATCTGATCCCATTCTCTATAGAACAGTCGATCCGACCCCTTGCAGCGACGGTTTCACCCCACGATTTCTTAATACTCAGAGCGGTTATACCCACGATCTACCCATGTTTGCCACTAACCTGGTGTGCTGTCATCATCAAATTCCATCTGAACCCGATTGTGGCGGGATTGATGACACGTGAATACGAACCGATCCCACTCTAGGGGGATTTTCCACCTATAAATACCACATCTAGAGGCATTTGGAAGGATCTTTTGGCACTTTCAGAATTGAAACTCCTTTGCAACCCGAATTTCATCAACGTATTCAGCTTACAATCATCTTTCAAATCATATTGTGAAGGAAATTGAGTGAATCAATGTATGAGATGAGTGAGAATTGAGTGAAAATCATTATTGTACTCGCATTCAAGGCATCAATCAAAAAAGAAGAAAGTGGACGTAGACTATTTAACGCCGAACCACTATAAATTGTGTGTTTTCTTCGTTTTAGCTTTCATTTCATTAGAATCTTTACTAGTTTGTGTGTTAGAGCCAATTTTGGATCTAACAGCAGTGTTCTCTACAACGTTGCTAAAAGCTTTGGTAGCGTTTTTTCAATGCTACTAAAGGTACTTTCTGGTGTAGTGTGGTCATCACGAGTCACCTACCGAATGATTTAAGCGACCATGTTGCCCCCACCGAACAACATCCTCTAATCAGCATTGCCCGCCACGAGGCATAGAGATTGTCCAATCCAACATTCAAAGTCCCTAAGTTTGTGTCGATGCTGCGCAAATCCCCTGGGGTAGTTGTTTCCCCCGCTCTCTTGTATTCCTCTATGCATATCTCATTCTATCATCACGGACTGCATCCCTTAGCCCCAAATTCTGGTTTTCTCCCACCTATGACGTTGGAGCCTGTGGAACTTGAGAAGTTGCAGGGAGCTCACCATTAAGTCGACGCAACTCGAGATGGTTGAACCGGAAGTCGAACCAGACTTCCTGCTCATCATGGCCGAGTTATTGATGATCATGTTGTTGTGCCCCCGAGTGTGGTAGTGTTGTTGTTTGCTCGCTACACCTTGCTCCATTTCCTTGCGCTCGACCTGTAGCTTCCTTCGACTACGCCGAGATTTTCTACATGGTAGTTTCTTGTTATTCAAAGCGTGCTTGCAATCCGCTCGTAACCTCGTCTAATTTTTCCCTCGTCAAGTAGATAGAGGTGTTCCAGGCGGAAGACGCTTCCTAGCCTTCTTCCACTCATCCAGCGCCATCGGTACGAGAAAGGTACCATCTTTCTTTCTCTTTGTCATGGTGGAAAGTTGAGAGAAGTAGAGCTCCGATTTCAGCAGAATTCCAGGTTGTGTTCCGCCTCTTCCTGACGTGCCAAAATGTTGACTAGAAATTTGGGTTTTTCAAGTTAAACACTCGATTGAACGATTTTCTCATAACATAAAATCACGAATAATAGAATATGCATGAAAAGTAAGGGAGACACACAAAATTATAATGGTTCGACAAAGAGCCTAAATCCACTTCTGATAATCTTTTTGTTTATTAGATTACAAGATACTGTGATTTTGTATGTAAGAAATGTGAAGAGAAATGAGTTGTTCTCCTTTTTTATGAGTTCCAATGGCTGGAGAAGGTCGAAGATCCCTTGAGAAGTCCTGAAATCAACTATTTATAGAGGTTCCAGAATCCGATTCCACCAAGACGCGTAGTAGGCTACGTGATCAGAGTAGTAGGGTAGTGGATTGACCATGTTTATGCAAAAAAATAGGCCCCCATCACGTGAGGAACCTGACTCGGTAAAGCTCGGCTCGACACAGTCGAGCCGGGTTAGCCGATCTGGATACATGAGTTCAGGAGGAGGTTGACGTGACACACCGAGCTGGGCTCTTCAAACCGAGATTATTGAAACAAAGTGTTATGATGATGTTGTTTGGTTGAATCATCCTGGTCCAGTCAGAATCTGAGCTTCCAAAACCCATGCACTTCGAAGTTTTACTACTTCAAGTGGGTGATGTGGAGTTGTTCGAACCAAGTTATTCGACCCTAAATCTAATCATGCCATACCAACATCTTTAAGAGCTTTGTTGCTCTGATCATGTACACTCGAGCTTGTTTAAGTTTGTCTTCCAGCCTCAAGTGCTTTGGATAATAATAATCCATGATGTGACTGCCTTGTAAAAAGGCGGGTTATACATATATGTGTGTGTGTATGTGTGCGCGCGCGCCAGGATCAAGAGCACCCTTATAACTTTCTAATTTTCACAACATTCATGTTTTTCTCTCTCTTCCCAACAACTCTCTCTTCCTCATTAACTTATTTCATAAACTTTAACTTGTTAAATTATAAATGAATATCCTAAAATAGGGTACATTATCAAAAATGAATACCCTAAAACGTGCAAGTTGTATGTGTCACTGTGTGTAGTATATCTTGATAAAACATTAGTATTATATTTTATATCATTGTTTTAAAGTTGTCATTAAAACCATTTCAGGCAGACTCTCGAAAAAAAATTATTCTTCACACTGAATCGGTCTAAGATTTTACTTTGTAAAGAGTCGCCCATGGGATACTACAAGTATTGTATGGCATCTTAAAGAATAAATTGTGCGGTAGTTTCGCCTCAATAATACAGCATTAACCAAACAATATGCTATGAGATGCTGCTATTTTTTCTATTTTTTATTTTCCCTCTTCTCTTCTTTTAATAAAGATTCATAAATGTGTTTTCTATCAATTTGTTACCGGACTTACCTTTTCTAATTGTACAAAGCAGAGATGCTCTTAATCCGCAAGGATATCAATTTATTACTCCCTCCAGTTCACATTACTTGACCTTTTGGAATCTTTCACATAGATTAAGAAAGCTTAAAAATGACATTTTTATCCTTTAATTAATCTTTGTATTAAATGGTCTTTTATTGAAAAACAGTGCGGCCTCTTTTTTTGGTTGAAAAATGCACCGCTGCAGCTTCTCATACTCCATGAAACTTGCATTTACTCTCAACTTAATGACGTTTACCATCTCAACTAAAAAACCCATGCAGCTTCTTCAACTTCTACACCTTAAATTTGAAATGGAGTCAATTTCTCCAAATTTTGAAACTAAAAATTTTCAGTTTCATGGAGCCAACAATTTTACAAAATTTATGCTTCTAAACTAAAAATTTTCAGTCCTTTGCTCTTATATATAGGACTCTGGCCTATTCATAATTTTTTTTGGTGATAAAAATTGGTTTGCCATATGTTAATGCTGTATCATTTTTATAACATCAAAAATGAGAGGGAAAGAACGAGAGTCTAGAGGCAAATTTGGAATAGTAAGTGATTGCATTGGAAATAATAGCAGCAGCACAAACGAAATCCCATGCAGTACTTAATGAGGAGAATTTGAAAGAGGGTAAAAACGGGAATATGGTGGGGACTTTTCACCAAACGTCAGGTATTATGCAAAAGAGTAAAAACTTAATAATGCCAAGTAATGTGAACTGGAGGGAGTACCAAATTTAGCTCTTCTTTTCAAGATATATAGATGTGCATTTAGCAAGACGCCAGCGATTTTTTAAATGCAACAACCATAGAACAGAATTAAATAGTCTTCTTCAACCGTATAGCAAAACATACATGCGCTGCTGTACATGGAAAAACTCGTCTAGAACAATAGTATATGTACACTAAACCTCATTAAAAGTGAAAGAGAAGGGGAAAAAAAAGTTTGTCGGATCTTTCAAAGGGGAATAGTCTATAATATTAAACAACGCGATGTGATACAGATATATTTTTCCACAACAGTAACAAGTTAAGGTAAAAAGGTAAAAATAAATGCTCTGCCTGCAAGATCTTCTATACTGAGAAAATCTGCCCCACATTCAACAAGCTCTCGTGAGGCAGATTAAGCAGCACGCTATTTTCCCTGCACATCTTCCTGAGCAAAGCATACACATAGTCTATTGCAATCTTCTTCAATAAACTCGACCCCTTTTGCGCTCGGATGTCCGTGTTCCCCAATATATGCACCACACCCGCCTCCTTCGACTTGTTCAGGAACTCCACCTCTTCATCCTCACCGCCTTTTCTCCTCGCCGTGTAACTCCTCCTCCTACTGATCACCTCATCGTCGCTAAGCTCGCCTTCATCAACCTCCAAATCCAACGATTCAAAGCTGTATTCCGAACCCGACATCTTCCCAAGGAAGGACTCCATGGTGATGAAATCTAAAAGGCTATCGAATATCATCTTCTCAAAGTCGTCGTCCTTCTTGTGCAGGTCTTTGTACCCGTATCTGACGACATATCAAATCGCTGAAAGATTACTCAAAGAGGATGCTTGGTATCATAAGTATACGTGCAATTGTGTAAATATCCCTTCATGGACAGTGCTGATGGCTGAGTAAGCCGGCATTCAACAGCAAGGTCGAAGTTTTGATCCACATTGGCAACATTATCAATGTAATTGATCTAAGGTTACGTTGATTCATGCTGCCTTAGAGATTACAAGTAACTTAAGCCTGTCAAAAGGCAGGGTCCGCTCTCGTATCATATACCGAGCCCCGAGCCCCCAAGGCCCCAAGCCAAGTTGCAATATTTAAAACCTGAGCCTGACCCGAAATGCGGAGTATTTCGAGCATAATCTCTGAACCCGGTCCGTTGTGCTTTTCAAGCCTTTTGGGTAATACACGTATTCCTAGCTTATAACATTTATGCTAGAACCATACTTTAAAGTTTAAACTCGTACATTTTGTTAAAATTATATACAAATATTGTTTTAATAATACCAAAATCAAAGTTCACAATAGAAATACGCAAAACATCTACTTGCAAACAAGCAAAATGGCTAATAATAGACACACTCATGTTTAGGTAATATGGAAAAAACAACAATCGAATAGGGTCCAAACCGGGCTAGATTATGAACTAAAAGTAATCAGACCAGACCTACGTATTTATACCTAAACTTGTGCTCGCATTAACGGGCAGGTTCAGATTGAGCTCGGATCTATGTATTTATAGCTAAACTTGTGCTTGTATTGACGGGGCGGGTTTAGACCGAGGTCTAGCCAAAACTCATACCATTGACAGACTTAATTGCAAGCGGTAGTTCGGTTGTTTAGATGTAAAAGGAAGTCTGAAGGAGTAGATGACGCTGTGCAATCTTTGTATTGATAACCATCAACACATCAAAACATTCAAATTCTACAGATAGTTCGTGTAATTTACAAATAATCCTCTAATTGGTTGAGAAAATCGATTTCTACTGGTGAGATGACTTATACCGGTCAGAACGAGAGTTCAATCCAGACTACCTACATCATTCGTGTAATTTACCCTGGCAATGTTTCGGTGGATGATGCATGTTTCCAAGTAGTTTAGTTCTTTGGGTTTAAAATAAAAAATAATGTAAAGGCCTAAACTATTGTATGCATACCTGGCAACACAACGAAACATCCGGAACGTTCTAGGCCCGATCCTTTTAACGAGCGTCCGCTCTTCAACCGGCACAGTGGGAACGGGAAGGTACTTGACGCAGACGAAGACGACGATAGAGTGGATGGCAGGGAGGTTGGTAACGAGGTGGGAAAAGATGTGGGGAACGCCGTTGGCGAGCTCAGTATACACGAGACCGACACCTGGGACGCGGACTAGGCCAAGGCTTGGTCCGAGGCTCAGGATCCAGGCCATGGATACCCGACTGTGGAGCTCGAACTCGTACCGCTTCTTCGTGCCATAGTGCCATGTGTACATGACCAAGAGGAACGCAGCTGAGATCCCAAGCGGGGCCCACCCGCCTTGACCGAGTTTGATGAGGACCGAGATGTAGACCAGCTCGAGCAAAAAGGAAAGGATGGTGAAGGCAGACACCAAGGTCCAATGGGTGCGCCAAACAAGTAGCATTATTGGGATCATTAGTAGTGTCGTCACTAGCATTACTATCATCACTGCCGTTCCTGCAATTTTTAGATATATGAAAAAATCATAGACTATGTTTGTTTACGGCGTTCGTTGCTTAATATGAAATGGCAATTATCAAATCCTGGATGTTGATTGTTTGATACTAAATATTACAATAGTTATTTGTTACATATTTTATTTAGATAAAACATCGATGGTGAAAGTATTACCCATCCATTATCTTAAATAAAAAACAATTTTCTCAATTTCAAATGAACACAATCTAGTACAAAATCAAATAATCGGAAAGAAGTATTATATTCGATAAAAGCAGAGAAATTATCTCGATGTTCCGATCACATATATTAAATATCAAAACAAAAAAATTGAAAATAGTTAACAAATTATGATAAATGCACGGACAATTCGAGATACAGATTAAGTAATAAGATACAAACATCAAAACTCAATCATTGCTTAAAAAGTACTTTAAAAGCTCATATATGGAGGAAGCTTATCATTTAGCTTTCAAGTTTCAACATCAATGTGTTATTTGTTAGTTTTAAACGCATGTCTTAAACAAGCAACATTTTTATCATTAAATTTTTTTTCCATTAAAAACAAATTATTGCAAACATCTGGATTCAAAAAATGTGTAGGGGAAGATTTAGTCAGCAGAAAGATTTCTATTTATATGCATATTAGGTAAAAAGGAAAATTGTAAATAAACAAACTTGCTCACTTTTTTTATTTGGATCGATAATAATGCCGATTAAATTTCAACTTTTGCACCAACAAAAACACATCTTACCTGGTTTAGTTTCATTTTCTATATTTTATGGCAAGCTTAGCAATTATTTTTTTGAAATATGTATAACCATTCAGAATCTTTAAAACAGCATTGGCGCATATATAAGCAATATGCAAGTAACTAACAATTAAGAGTAATAACTTGGTTACTACAAACCTAAGTCCTGCATAGAAAGAAACCAACGATCAAATGTATTTACCGTAAGCATTTCCAATCTGAACTTGATTTTTGAATCCAGCAATAACAGCAATGCAAAGTATCATGAGACTCCAATTAATTTCTGGTATATATACTTGACCTTGGAATCTTTCAGATGTATGAACCACCTTGACCCTAGGGAAAAACCCAAGTGCAAGCGCTTGCTTTATTATTGAAAACGATGCAGTTATCGTGGCCTGGCTAGCTACGACTGCTGATGCAGTTGCAACAATAATCATGGGCCAATATAATCTGTCTGTCATATCAGATTGCATTAACTACTTTCATCTTTTTAAAGCCCATAAATCTCGGTCTATCAATGGATATCTGAAAAATCCGATCAGTTCCCGAAAAGCGGATAAATGTCAATATCCGAAAAAACAAATACAGTTGCGGTGTTCGCATCTAAAAATTATCCATTCAGTTTTTGTCAAAATTTTAGTTTATATTTTGTATAATTTAGTACAATGAAAAATCAAGTTTTAAAAAAAAAAATCAAGTTAGTAGTTTGTATAAGATGTATTCAACGCATATTAATTGCTCAAAACTATTTCCTATCATCATATTTGTTTATTTTTCACACTTTAATAAACAATGAGACTGTTGATTTATCAATCGTTTGCGGATAGGATAATTATTCGATGTTCTTCTGTATCCACGGATACAGATATTTGTTATTCCAAAATAATCTTGGATGCAGATATAACATTATCTTCATCTGAAAATATCCGTTGACAGACCTACATAAATCATCAACATTAAACATTTACCTGGTATAGAATAATAGAAAGCATAGAACACATGGTCTCTATGTTGCAAAATATATGCTGCTTGACCTGTGTATGCGAATAAGAGGCTAGGGAACACAACCAGGATAAACGCAACCTACAAAGTTAAGAAAACACTAGGACATCAATAAAGATGCGAATATCAAATCTTTGTTCTTTTTCCAAAGTACATCATCTATCAAGCATGCAAAGCTTCTGTTTGAACGGATCTAAGTCGATAAATTGTATGCTATCTGATCCTACTATTGGAGTGGCTATTTTTGAAATTTAGTCATAATTACCAAGTGTGTACAAAAACCAAATCCAATGATGCATCAATATAGCATGTATTTTACTATATATGCTTATAATGTAAACGTATAACCAATTAATATAGGCTAGATAACAAGTACAGAGGTATTTTCTTGTTGATAAGTCGAACTGTGAAAGTACTATAACATATATCAAAAGTTCAAATGTTTGGTTTATGTAGTAAAAAAATTTACTTTATAGATTGTCAAATGCCGGGTAATCACACAGATTACCTGAACAGCGAGTACAGGGAAATTTGACAGGTCAGCAAATAATGCCTCTATTCCTGTAGATAAAATAAGATAAAGGATGATATTGTCTTCAGCTTGATATATACAATGTTGCCACTCACCAGCAATACTCAGCATAATTCCGCCTAATGATGTCCAGTTCTTTCCACCTTTTTTAAGATATCGATATATATAGATAGGGGAAAATGCATCAAGGGCAGTACGGTCATACTTCCATATATTGTGGGCACCAATAGCTCCAATTAATATAAACCATGTAAAGACTATAGGAGCAAAAAGCCAGCCAACTTTGTCGGTGCCATAGTGTTGCAGTGAAAATAAGCCGACTAATATGACCACAGCGATAATTATAACAACATCTGTATTCATATTTGAGACTATAAATTAAATGAATAGAAACATTGAAAACTTATTTATGTTTTCGGTTGAATTAATACTAAAAATCATAATATAGTTTTTTATTATTTTAGTTAAAAGGTGTTTACAAAACTAAACTCAATGAGCAAAAGAACACTGTAGGCTATGAAATTCACGAGTTAAAAAATAATGTAGGAAAATGAGAATTGGTACTGTTTCAAGTTTCAACTGCAGGAAAAGTACCGTTGCTTAGCTGCGGATGGACCACCCTTATACCACCGACAGCTGAAAGAACTGCATACGTGTACATAATCATTATATTCTTATTTGGGCTTCATAACTTATGCATATATAATAGAAAGATTTAACTGATGAAAATAGTAATAAGACTACTATTCACATTGACTAATTGATTTTGTGAATAACTAATTAGTTCCTTTAAAAAAAATACTAACAGTAACAGCAAAAATTAACCGATAATAAAATTTGATAACAAATATCAGGCGCGTATACTTCAAAGTTAAGTATGTATATAATGTAATCGTCATAAGAGTTTATTTGAATTTTAGTTTATATACTTCAAAGTTAAGTAAGTATGTATATAATGTAATCATCATAAGAGTTTATTTGAATTTTAGTCTATATACATAAAGCATCACGGAGCTAGAGAGTAATTTCAGATATAGCAGAGTTTTAAATATGGCCAACAAATCACTTACAAAGGAATGCTACAACTCAGTTTTTCCACATAAGTATGTATGTAACATGCATGTGCATATATGGACATGATGCTTATGTAGAGAGGATACAATTATGGATAATATTAAATTGTCGAATGTGAGTCAGAATGGAATTTGTCGTATTTTGTTTTGAATTAAGTTATTTCATTTTTTAACGTTCGACCTTCCCGCCTTTTATTTGTTATCGTTCGAGGTTAGAAATTCGTCAGATTTGAGAAATCTCCAAGTACCGAGGATGATTCTTTAACTCGTATTAATATGTGTACACACAGAGAGAGGGTCGGCTCCAGGTCTAAGCCAACCAGACGGCCACCTAGGGCAGCCCAAGTTGACAGAGCAACAATGAGAAGAGGGGGGGGGGGGGGATGAACAGTGAATTTGAAAATAAACAGATATTGATGCATGTTATTATTTTATAAATATCCAATATCTCAAGTGGTTAAGTACCAACTTGCTTTGCAAAATGTTAAGACTTGAACTCTAGCAATAAACAAGTTAGGCTGCGCTCAGTTTGCCATTTTTAGTTTTGGGTTTCCGCTCATATAAAAGTACAAACGAAGCATGTATATCATGAGAAACAATCATTTTAATGTAGCAAACACACAAAACAGAAAACTAAATTTTTATTTTTATTTTTCATGTTTTGGAAAATAACGAACTTTCCGTCGTCCGTCCAACCTCATTGTCGCCCTCTCCATCTTCCTTCCATCCGCTCCATCATCCCTCCACTTATCTCATTTTTTATGATTAATGCTAAAAACTCAAAACATAAAATAAATCAAACATCACCTTAGTGTTTTTCTTTATTTCCCTGTAAAATTCGACGAATTTGAGAAATTTCAAAATACTAAGGATGATTCTTTAACTAATATTAATATGCAGACTCATGTGGACACACACATTCAAATTTGGTTAGCGTATATGCTTGAAGAAACAGAACTCAATACCTTTAACCCTCTTACCACTATTATTAATTGTGATTAGCAAGACCGGTTCTCTGTATAAAAATTACTATACACTGCATTGATCAAAGGGAGAAACTGGAGAACATAATAATCCCAAAAATGTACCCGACATAGCCGGTGTGAGAATTCCATCTCCAATCACCATACAAGTACCGATAAGCACGAGAACAAGGATAGTGTTCTTGTTATAAGAATGCGCCTCCAACCATTTCTTAAATTTATACGCTACAGAATGTTCATCGAGTTTATTGCAAACGTATGTCGTGAGCTGTTCATCGGTATGGTGCTGATTTGGAATAGTGCTTATGTTTGCATGCCTGCAAAGCAGTGAATATAGGGCAAATGTCCCACCTACAACGTAGATACAGCAATATAAGAAATAAAAATTTCAAGTTTCAAACTCAAGCATGCAATGATACAGTTTACCTTGACCGTTATCGTTTGCTTTCAGAACTATGAGAACATATTTGCATAGTACAATAAGAGTGAGTGAGTATATGATCAAAGAAAGAGCTCCAATAACATCTTCTGGGTCGTCCACTCCACGAGAAAATGTATTGTGAAATACATATAATGGTGAGGTACCTAAATCTCCAAAAACCACACCAAGACTCTGAAATGCAAATTGCAGTATTAGCAATGGCGAGGTTACCTGCACAGAGTAAAGTATTTGGTAAGAAAATCATGCATGCACTTTTAATTAAGGTTAACTTTCATATAGAATATAAAAATGAAAACTTCCAATCATAATACAAAATATTGCACTTTAAATTCGTGGTGCTTGATTAATTTCAATTTTCACACAAAATAACTAGTTATCACATATATAGTTGAATGTAGTAAACTACAGATATTTAGTCTTGGACATGCAAATTATTTCCAAGAAATAATTTCGTCAAAGTGAATAAGAACATTTTGCATATGCGTTACAGTATAAATTATTAATACTTGTATTCGAACTCATTTTCCACATGAACAATAATTGTGCCAAAATACATCAAAACCAAAATGGGGTGGGAAGTCAAGGAAAAAACTAAAAAAAACAATGCGGCTAGTCTTAACTACAAAAATTGCATAAAATCGAAATAGGGGACTTATGTCAAACAAATGGCGAACTGAAAAAATGCTTAAAAAAATTCATCTTCTAGCAAAGTAAAATACAAAACGCCGTTAGGATGGCTAGGTATCAAAATCAAAGTAAATAAATAATACCTTTTCACTATGCATATCTCTGATCCTTCCAGCTTCATCGTCCATAGGCTGATCCAGTGTTTGATCAAGTTCCCACATATTACCTTTATTTTTGTTATTACATTCTTCATCGTCGACTTCCGAAGGACCCATCTTTTATAAATATATTTTTTTTTTTCCAAAAGTTAGAATTTTGGAAATTCAAAAACTACAAACCTAACCACCGGGAATCAACCCGGTGGCGTGAACATAAAAGCGAATATATCAGTGGAAATCGATCGTAATCCCACAACCAAATGCTTGGATTTGGGAAAAACGAAGAATTGGGGAATGTGGATAAAATTGGAAATGGCCATTGTACTTTATACGAAGAAGAAAATAGAAGACAAAAATTGATTCATCTGGAAAGCGGTGACACGTGAGAGAAACTCCAAGTTCTAACTCTGTATACATTATCGAATGAAACAAAAGGGAACACACGCGATAAGCATTGTTAAAGGATGTCAATTGACAATGACACATAACTTTCAACAAAAGCTAACTTCTTTATAAGGCGGAGGTGGAAAATTAATAAAGCTGTGTAATGTCGTTTAACATGGTTAAAGTGAAAGTTATGCGTTTCAAATTTCAATGAAGAATGTCTCACTCTTTTCACACTTATGCTTTCACGTTACTGTTCCTTTGTTTGAACTTTTTATTCCTTTGTCTATATTAGTTATTTAGTGGTTTATTTAATTGAAGTAGTTAATCCATTTTAGTAAAAAGAAGGAATTTGGAAATGACAAGGAATAAACATCGAAATTCAGAAACTATAATACCCATTCTTTGCATTTTTAATATTTCTCTTTTCAAATATTTTTGAATGATTTACAGAAATTATCACAAATAACTTTTTTAGAGACTTAAATCTCGACAATGCAGAACATGGAAAGATTGTTCCAATCCGTAGAATGAGCTGGAACGTAAAATTTTAAATATATAGATTATATTATGAGACCCTCAGTTAGAAATAAAAAATCAATATCAAAAAAGTTTTCAAAAAAATAAATCTCTTGAAAAAGAATATGGAAACTTTTATTCAGTTAGGGATATTTGATTTCGTAAATTGTTCATGTTATTTTTCAGCTAAGTATGGAGAAAATCTGTTTTATTTTATTTCGGATTTTTAGCTGAGCTTTCTTTTCGAGAATTTGTTTGTTCGTTTGATGTTCGCAAAGGTTTGGAGGAGTTGGGGTTTGACGGGTGGTGGACGTCAGCACGAGATTTCCAGTGGAGTCGGGAAGGTGATACGATTTTATTATAATTTTCCCGAAGTCGAACCAGGACGTTGCGCCAAGGCTCAGGCCACGCACCGAATGGGGCAAGCGGTCGACCGGTAGTGGTCGACCTCCCTCCTCTATAGGGGTCGACCACTCCACCCAATCGGGTGTGATCCGAACCGGGAGAGCGATATATGTATAGCTCCCAATAGCCAAAACATATTTCTTTTGTTTCCTCCTCCTTCCAACAGTCGAACCTAAACTCCCCACCTCCTCCAAGGCCAAAAATCGAGTTTTTAAGCTTCGTTCCTCCTCCAATCCCCACCGGAATCCTTATGTCTCAGATCTAGCCCCTTCCATACTCCAAATCTGTGATTTCCTTCGTCGATTTGGCTGATTTCGTCAATTTCTCTATGGAAACTCCTCGAGCTTCTAACATCCCCGCGCAGCACTCCGATCTCATGCCTTAGGAGGCCGCATGGTTGTACCGCAATCTGAGGAAAAAAGGGACTTATTTAGAAATGGCAAATTTCGAGTTTCACCTAGGACTCCCAGTGAAATTTGCTGATTTTGCCCCTTTTCATTTAGAGGAGTTGTTCGTCGTTGCAGGCCTGACACCGATCCTGCACCACGACACATTCGAGCGCGAGTGTTATCCGCGTTGTATCCGTCTGTTTGACGCCCAGATGACCATCAACTTTGATGAGGGTTCTAGGTTGATTCAGTCTAAGGTGAAAGAGACCGTTATTGAGTTCACTGACCAGGATTTGGCTGAGATTCTGGGTATTTCCGCTGTTGTAGTGGATTTGGACGATATTGAGATGACGGACCTTTATTCCTCTCTCGCATCTTCGTTGGAGTTGCAGGTGCTTAGGACACGGTAATTTACGACCTATCGTCTGTCTGGTTGTGTGCATCATTCAGCACAACATTACTCCCAAGACAAGAAGCCTCGAGCAGATCTACCGTTCAGTGCATCGAGCCACTTATGCTATTATTGATGGCGTAGCCGTCAACTGGGTGTGTGCATTGATGATCCACCTCTCCAAGCCTTTAGCGGGTACCCCGAGGACCCACTTACCATACAGTCATCTTCTCACCCGTGTCTTCCGACACTTTCAGGTGAATCTTCGTGGGGAATTGGCAGTTAAGAAGACCCCAGCCTCCATTGATCATGTCTCCCTCAGGAAGATGGGAATCCAGCTGCCCGCCGCTCTTACCTTAGCTCCCGCTCCAGTCGAGCAGTAGCAATCCCAACCGCAGCAGGCCAAGAGGGCCCGAAGCTTGCCTCCCTTCGTCAGATTCAAGCAGAGCTCTGTGAGGTTCGCAGGGAGCAGCGTCGACAGATGCATGAGATTGAGAATATTTCTTCCTTGCTATGTTCCTGGCATGGACGTGGCAATGAATCGAGTTCCAGTCGTGGTACTCGACCTTCTCGTAGCTTGCAGGCGATATCTTTTATGTCTTGTATCGTATGTGTCTTTTCCCTTTCCAGTATTTTATCTCTGTTGTTGCAGTAATTGTGTTTGTAGCTGTTAGTATTGTTGTTCATGTAAATCGCATGACGATGTGATGAGATTTCATATGTGTTTGTCTTTCACGCTTCATTGCATTTGACCTAGAAATGAAATTTCATTTTTTTATCTAACTAACAATTGTCTTAGAGGAGGAAAATATAGAATTCTGTAATGGATAAATTTTAGCAAAGGAGAGGTTTTTGTGTTGTTTCGTCATGGGTATATTTATTATTTGTTGTCTATTCCTTTTTGAGCTAAAATTTATTTATGGGTTTTGTGTGTGTTTTCGGTTTTCACATTTTTCCGCGTGACCGACTTCCTTCCACGCCGACATGTGACTTGAATTGTTTAAGTTTCCGCGAAATAATTTTTTGAAACTTTTTGCAAATGCTGTTTGAAAAAAAAACTATTTTTTTGATTTACTTTCCTTTTAATCCGATTTATATAAAAACATAGATTTGGGTACACTAGCTTACGTATGTTTAAAATTATGTTTTGTATAAAAATAGATGGTTTAAATGTAGTAAAACACATGCACCAAAATTCTATTTTTATGAAAATCTGGTAAGGAAAATAAAACTATACCAGATTTTACATAAGAGTTTTATAAGAGGAAATTTATTTCATGGAAAATTTCGATTTTTATAGTCACATGTAAAGTATAAGAAAATTTTAGGATGATTTGTTATCCCGTTCTAACGGTGTATTAGGAACGACGATGCGAAAAGACGTTAACAACAATAAAGGAAAGACTGTTTTAGTCGTGGAAACGTTATTTCCATACCATATCGATGATGCGCACGAATTATTCATTAACTCATTTTGCGTTTTAGAACTTGTTTTAAGCATCCTTTGCAGTCTACAGTTGAGAATTTTCGGAGTATTTTGATGCTATTGAGGTAAAATTCCATTATAGGATGAGAATTGGAACGTTTATAAGTAGAAAAACGTTGAATTTCTCCACTTTGATTTTCTTTTTTCGGCTTAGAAGAAATTAGATGCATTGACATGTTGGATGGTAGGCTTTGGATGCAAACTTGCTTGCTTCACATTTCTATTCATAGTTGTGTAAACGTTATGGATGAAAAATATTTTTAAAGTTTGATTTCGTATAAAACTGCCAGTATATTTTAGGATCATGTTTTTAAAACTGAAATGCATACATATAGGAGGATCCGATTCAAAATCATTATGCATGTATATTCTGTGGTTGCAACTCATTATGCACACTGTGCACATGCGCACGTTGCTTGCAAAATTGAACGTACACAAATTGGTTGTGGAATTTAGGACAATTTGGCGTCAGCGCCATATCTTTGTCATTGGTAAAATTTCGGAAAGAAATTTCTTTTAAGGAGGGAAGAATGTAACAATCCGGAATTTTGACAATAATTATTTAATTATTTAATTAGATTCCTAAAATGGAATTTTCACAAACGATCAAATTTTATCACGAAACTTGCACCGTTCCGTTCGTGATGGAATTCTCACTAGTACAAAACTGCTTATTTGCGACAGTTTAGCTAAAAACAGTAGCACATATGGTTATGTGCGACTATTTTAATTACAAGCCATTGCAGGTTGACGGGAAAATTATCTAGAAAACAAATTTGTGATGGTTACGTTTAAAAACAGTAGCAAATATTTGCAATTTGCGATGGTTATATATAAACCCGTGGCAGATAGAATGAGGTTGGAGTTGGTGAAGTTTCATTTTGCAATGGTTAATTATAAAAAATTCCTACATACCTTTTTACTTAGGACTGTTTTTTGAATCAGCCTTCACCTCTACTTAACCTAATTATTTTTCCAATCAAATCGATTGAACAAAATTAAATCTCCATCAGTTGTTTCAATCGAACAAAATTAAATCTCCTTCATATTTTGATCGATCAAAATCACGGCCTCCAAATCATCCACCTGGGATTTTAATGAAGAAGAAGGGAAGGCCTAAGGCATGAATACGCCTGAGATTAATAAGATTAGAACCACACCTAGATCTAGATTTGAGGTTTGGTTTCTTGTTCTTTTGTTTCTGAAGGGTTTTTAATGAATTTTTCAACTTGCGATGTTTTCTTATTTCATTTTTTAAACGATATAAGTGAAGTTTTCTTATCTTTATTTTATGAATTTTCCAAGTGGAAGAGTGTGGTTTCCATCAATAGATTTAATAAATACATTTGGATTTTAGGGGATTTGTGGTTGTTACATTTTTTTGGGATGTGTATGTACCGAAGTAATACCAATTACATTTTGTTTTGTATATTTAGATGCTACTACCGCACTATCAAGAGGATTAGCTGCCAAAGGTATTTATCCAGCAGTAGATCCTTTAGATTCAACGTCAACTATGTTACAACCTCGGATCGTTGGAGAGGAACATTATGAAACTGCTCAAAGAGTTAAGGAAACTTTACAACGTTACAAAGAACTTCAGGACATTATAACTATCCTGGGGTTGGACGAATTATCCGAAGAAGATCGTTTAACTGTAGCAAGAGCACGAAAAATTGAACGCTTCTTATCACAACCCTTCTTCGTGGCAGAAGTCTTTACTGGTTCTCCAGGGAAATATGTTGGTCTCGCCGAAACAATTAGGGGGTTTCGATTGATCCTTTCTGGGGAATTAGACAGTCTTCCCGAGCAGGCCTTTTATTTGGTAGGTAACATCGACGAAGCTACTGCGAAAGCTATGAACTTAGAAGGGGAGAGAAAATTGAAGAAATGACCTTAAATCTTTGTGTACTAACCCCTAATCGAATTATTTTGGATTCAGAAGTGAAAGAAATCATTTTATCTACTAATAGTGGACAAATTGGCGTATTACCAAACGACGCCCCTATTGCCACAGCGGTAGATATAGGTCTTTTGAGAATACGTTGTCCAATGCTAATTATTGTGGCTGTTTTAAATCCAAAAATGGATTTTTTTTTCAAGAATGAAATCTTATTGGAACGGTCCATATCTGGTTCATCCTTCGGAACCATATTCCCCAGGCGGGATACTTAACGCGTTAGCTACAGCACTGCACGGGTCGATACGCGCAGCGCCTAGTATCCATCGTTTACGGCTAGGACTACTAGGGTATTTTCATGTTCCAATTGAACACTTTCCATTTAGGATCAAAGAAGAAGATTATTCTTTTTACCAAACATATGCGGATCAAATCACGATCTTTTATTCTAATCTAATCTTTTATTCTAATCTAATAAGAACAAGAGATCTTTCTCGATCAATCCCTCCCCGGATGGTAATCTTAATGTGGCTGATTTACCCTCTTTTGCGATCAGTTTCGCTACAGCGCCCGCCGCTCTAGCTAATTGTCCCTCCTTATAACAACCTATGTCTTTTGTTATCATTTCCAAGATCATCCAATGAGAAGGGTTTCAATTTATTCAAATGAACGATTTGAACACCTATTGATTCTAACAACTGATTGCAGGGTTGATCATTCGGACTTTTCAATTCATGAGGAGGAAGGGTTAAGGATTTACCCGGTGTAAGATATCACATTGTTCGAGGAACCCTAGATGCTGTCGGAGTAAAGGATCGTCAACAAGGGCGTTCTAGTGCGTTGTAGATTCTTATCCAAGACTTGTATCATTTGATGATACCATGTGAATCGCTAGAAACATGCGAAGTGTATGGCTAACCCAATAACGAAAGTTTCGTAAGGGGACTCGAGCAGGCTTCCATAAGACAAAAGATCTTCATTCTAAAAGAGATTCAATTCGGAACTATTATATGTCCAAGGTCCAATATTGAAATCATTTCAGATATTTTCCCTTACTTTGCCCGTGTCAACAAACAATTCGAAATACCTCGACTTTTTCAGAACAGGTCCGAGTCAAATAGCAATGATTCGAAGCACTTCTTTTTACATTACACTATTTCAGAAACCCAAGGACTCAATCGTATGGATATGTAAAATACAGGATTTCCAATCCTAGCAGGAAAAGGAGGGAAACGGATACTCAATTTAAAGTGAGTAAACAGAATTCCATACTCGATCTCATAGATACATATAGAATTCTGTGGAAAGCCGTATTCGATGAAATCGTATGTACGGCTTGATTTTTTAAAAATGCAGTTTTTTCAGTAAGTATAGCCTTTTTTGGATTATTTATAGCATCCATTTTATATGGATCTGTTTATTCATCTCTACAGAATTTGAGTTTAGTCAATTCATTTAACAAGGTCAGCTACCTAGTCAACTTTCATAATTAAATGTCGTCACTGTACGGATAACCCTTTTGTGAAAAGAACTATTACTGATTAGTAGAGCTAAACTAAGGAGTGTGAACTTGGGAGGTCAATCGAGAAAAAAATGTTATTAATAAATTCCAGTTGTCTTTATGCGATTAATATTCCCAATTAGGGCTTGGAAAATTTGAGGAGTAATTAGTGTACAAACAATTTACGATGGTGTATTGATTTATATAAATTTCAATAATTATTATTCTGATGCATACATTGGTCTAAGAGAGTGAATTTATTAGTTTGAGAAGCTAAATTTGATCAGTTGGCGACTAGCATTTCTATTTAGATATAGGATAGTCTAAAGTGTGATAAGTATACCGGTAATCTATGATGCTTTGCTATGATAAAATGGTGACAAAAAGATTTGTGGTCCTGCTATGTGCTGAAGACTTAGAATACGTGAAGAAAATGTATGGTGTATATTTCAAGGTGTTTACAGAGTAGTTGAGGGAAGAAGGAGAGACGTGGGACATGTATCGAATTGCAAAAGGTGAATTTCCACATGCTGAGGAGGTGCAAGCGTATGATGGGTTTGTGATTACTGGTAGCTGCCATGATGCACATGGAGATGAGGAGTGGATTCATGAGGAGAGTGATTTGTTGTAAAGCTTGGATAGCTTGAAGAAGAAGGTTCTTGGTATCTGTTTTGAACATCATGTATCATTTTTTTCCTTTTAACTTAAATGTTGAGGTATAATGGTTTTTGACAATGCTTTAGATTTTGAGGTTTTTTAATGTTTCTAGTGTGATATAACTAAATGACTTATTTTAATTATTGCATCCTAGCATATCAAATTAACATGGATGTATTGTGAATGATTTTGATTAAATGGGTTAGGCAATCCTTTACGTAGAAAACTCTACCTTATACCAATCATCATGTACTTGACAGATCAACCATTAAACTTAAAACCTAAAATTAAATCATAATTGTTGTAATCTTTTTTATTTTATTTTTTAGCTTTCACCGTTATTTTCTATATAACAAATGCATAAGCTTGAAAGGAGCATTAAAACCAACGTTTTTTTTCTTTTCCCCCTTTTAGGAATAAATATTATGTATTTAAATCTTGGTTTCATTAAGATTGTAAGTCATATTTGCATTGTCTGGAGTATTAAAACTATTCTCCGTTGGTTTTGGTTAAATGTTAGAAATATGCTATCAAAATAGTTGAGCTATGTTTTTTAGCTTAATGTCCAACTGTCCAAGTTCTTGTTAAGTGTCATGCCATTTTACCTTCTCCTTATTTTATTTTTTTCCACTTATGTTCTCTTCTATTTCCGAAATTTTAATGGTGAACACTTCGTGTTGTCTTCCTATACCATATTGGGAAAATACTAGCTAACCTAAAATCATCTATTTTTTTTTGATTTAACTATACTATTTCGTTATAATTTTCTTTCATGCTTTTTTGCTTAAGTTTTTTTGTTGTTGTCATATTCATTTATTTTAATCTTTTAACAAGTTAGTCGGCTTTTTACATCGATGTTAAACTATCTCATCTTTTGACCTTCATGACTTTGAGCTTGATGATATTTGTTTTTTAGGTGTTACATCATTTTCATATCCACATTGCATTTATGATATCATTGTTATAGCCCATCGCTCAATATCATCTAGTAAAGCATGGCCGCATCTTCCCTGTTAAACCTATCTACAAAAATACTACCTAACAAATAATATTGTAGTCCAACTCGTCTTCGTTTATACTTATTCACATCAGCAAAAGCTATTTATCTCTGCATGTTTATGAATGGTTTTCATCCGTCTCTGCCATGTTATCTCTTGGTCTGAAGAATCCACAGGAGATTTGGAGTCTTGTTGAGAACACAAGGATATTCTTGGAAGCTCTGAAATTATTTTTTGAGAAGTGTGCCGAGGTATGTATGAAATGTTTTAAGATGTACATTACACTTATTTATGCTGGTCACAAACTGCTATGAACTGTCTGTCATTCCTTATTTCTATATCAGGACATTGATAATCTTACTTTTGATAAAGATGATCATTTGGTTGTAGAGCTTGGCACTGTTGCTACAAATATTAGGGCATCTTCCGTTGGGATACCTTTTGCATAGTCTTTTTAAAGACAAAGGTATTTTTGGTAACATCATACATGTTATCGCTACAGCAAATGCAATCATTGCTGGTTTGATTATGATCGAAGCAACGAAAGTGCTAAAAAACAATCTTTCTAATTATAGGTATTTTTCTTGTTTTGCAAGATCCAGTTATATCTTAGCGGACTAACTCATTTTCTCCATCTTCTTCTTTCCTCACGCATTTCCTTTTTTTGACAAGGCTTTCCTCACACTTTTCAACTAATAGTTGATATGAGTTACAGAATTTATCTAGGGATTTTTTTTTGGGTGGGGGGGGGGGGCGGGGTTGGTGTTTTGTTTTTCATCATGTCTTAAGATTTTCCACTCACTAGATGAACACGATGCGATTTTGTGTTAATTTGCTTCTTATGTTCAACGAAGCCACATGCTTCTTCATATGATTTTCTAGATACTATTTGTGCAGTTAAGGTTATCTCAGCTTATTGAATATTAGCATGGTGGCATGCACAATGTTCGCTGATCTACACATATAAATGATTTTAGCTTTAGTACACACAATGGGCACACACGTTCGCTCTTCTTTCCATTCTTCCTTTCCGAAAGATTTCAAAAGGAAATTCATGTAACTTTATAGATTGTCAAAACACTAATAGTTGAGATCCTATATAACCAATTCCTTTTATCAAGGGACACTTTCAGATAAAACACTGTCATTATCCATGTCCATTTCCAAAATCACTTTTAACTATTGGATATCTGCGATAGCGGATGGTTATCAGGTATCATACTGTAATGTCCTGAGTTTTTACAAATTCTACTTAACAATATTTTCTAAATGTTATCAAATGATTAACATAAATGAGATAAATTAAAATTTAGTCGAGAATAAAATGTGAATACAACCTTAGTATTCAAATCTTAAGTATACTTTATGAAAGTATTTTTAGCTCCTAAATAAAATATATGTATGGTTGTTAAATGTGTTACTATCTTTAGAATTGGACATTTACTCACCTGGAAAATGGAATTGGATTTTAGTTATCACATGAATAAAAGAGGGAAAGTCATGATAACACATATGAAAATGAGACCTTAAGTAAGCCATTTTATATGTTCCCTTCAGGAGAATAAAAACAATGGTAGCATGAAATAGGATGCCACGCACATAGAAAGTATTAGCAGGTTTTAATGAGATTTTGCATTCGAAATATATGATGTACATTAGTATTAAATGCTTAGGATTTTTCTTGACAGCAAAGCTGTTTTATGCCAACTCTAAGGACATACACAGGTACTATATATATATATATATATATATATATATATATATACCATAGTTGATGGAAATAGATTGGTCGAATACATTTGTCAGCTGGAGAATGTTTTGCAGCAAGAGACTAGGATATTTTCATAGATGCAGCTACAAATCCAGTCGCACGGACATTCAATCAAATGTAACAATTGTTGCAGGCAGTTGCAGGCATTCAGAGATCATATTTACCTTTCCCATGCGGGAGTAAATGTACCCATATTTTATAATCTTTCTTACATCTGTAAATAGGCATTCCCCAGTATCATTTTTCTCTTCACCTTATTTTCAAAAACCTTTTCTGGAGAACAAACTTGAGACAACATTCTAGCAAAGCTTAGGAACATAGAATATAAAGTGAGTACACTCACTAAGTTTTCCACACTTTGTAAACTACTCTAGTAAATGACAATGCAAGTTTTTCTTGGCCTTGTTATGCAAGTATGTCACCAAGTATAAACTACGAGTGATCTAAACCATCATATATACCCACAAACACATCTGTACAAGTTCAAAGCTAAAACTTTTCACCTACCATGTGATTATAAAGTACCCTACAAGTTTTGACACCTTGTTATGCATATATGGCACCCTCATACATTCTAGCTTAGACATATTTTATCATACGCCATGTTATGTAAGTTTACCACCTTGTTATATCACTACATATAAACCATACGTCATTATGTGATCTGAAACCATATACATAATATACTCACAACTAGGGGTATATGGAAACCATGAGTTAAGTTTTACCAGCTATGTAACTTAACAGTAAAATAAGAAAATCAATGTCATGTATTTCCAGTAAGAATGATGACATGGACATTGAATGAAATTTTATTATTTATCATCCTAAAGTTCTCTAAAAACAATGCAGTGTTATAATATCCCATATATATACTTCTATTTCTATTAAACACGGTAAGAAGCATCTAAACCATATAAATTTGATCATTGTAAATTAGCATTTCAGCTATATGGATGTTTTTGGATACCAAATGCATAAATTTAGGGAGCAATTTCAGAATTTTTAGTATTATGGTTTAAGAGATTTTCAGTGTTCATCTGAAAAAGGAAATGGGCATTTTCCGACCATTATGGTTTTGGTCTGGAGAAGCGTGACAAAGTAGGGTACTAAGGAAAAATACAAGCGGGTTTTTCAGATGGTTAGATTTTAAGTTGCAATTAATTTAGTGATATTTGTAGGCAGTTTTTATTGGTGAACTTTCATGATGAACTATGTCTGGAATAGTGCATCGAGTTCTACCATATTATGGGAGTTTGTCGGTCTATGAGTCAGCGTCAGGGTGGTGGAGTCTGACGGTGATCGGATCTATGTAGTGGCGGCGATGGACATTTAAGCGGTAAGGGATATGTCTGTTTTTAGTTTCCAGTTCGGGTGGAAGCATGTTTTTGCATGCGAGATGACTGGAGACCGATATGAAGTGGGGAATGATTTTAGGAGGAGCAAATGCATTTTTGCGGTGGGTTGAGATTGATGGATATAGGCGAGGTTGAGTGTGCATGTGCATGCATAAACGGTGGAAGCAAAGTTTGCCTATATCAAGCTTTGCAGAAGAAGGAGTTGCGTGGTATAAATATGAAATAGGAAAGTGGCCTGCGAATCTAGGGTCACGGGTTCTCATATATAGGGTAAACTAAAAAGTAAAAATACCTATAAACAAAATAAAAAATTTAGCCGTAGCGTTTTGGTCACGGTTTTGTTTAGGAGGGTATGGTTCATGGAGTAAGAAGATTAGAAATAGGAAATGTAACACCCCACCTCCGCCAGGGTGACTCTTGCAAGCACTCTGACTTTGGAGGGGCGTTTGAATCAGGTAAACATGCATAATGATATATCAGGGCAGAACAAGAACATATGTAGATATGTAAACAGAGTAAATAACATAGATAAAACAGCGGAAGATTTCAAACCATTTCAAAACAAGTCTGGTACAACATAATGTCAATTTCCAAATACACAAGTCTAGATAAAAACAACATCACTGAAAAACTGAAATACATAAGTACTATCCCCAAAATAAGTGATAACCATAGCTAGATTCATGTCAAACCGTACATGAGCTAAATCCCACAAGCAAGCAATCAGAAATCCAAGCTAAGCTCCAATATTCCCACCGTGAGAACCTTGGGGGGGGGAACGGAAGAAAAGAGGCGAAAGAAAACAGGTCAGTCAAAAAGACTGAGTAAGCCCTACTACAATCAATGTAAACTGGTAAAGTTAACTGTCATGAGAAGCAGGGATGAACATAAGGATAACAACATACTAGCATGATGATTAACTAACAAGGTAGATAAGGGTGTCATCGCATAATCAGGTTTAAGGTTTTTGCACCACAGGTGTACTAGCAAACTAACATGACTTGAATAAACAAGTATTGATCCCTTGGCCCAAGCTTTGGCCCAATAACATGTAGTGACCCCAATACGAGGTCCAAAGTGTAAACAAGAAGTGATCCCCAGGCCTAAGTTTGGCCCAAACATCATGAATGACCTAAACCAAGGTCCAACTAGCACGGTCTAGTCGATCGGCTCCCTATAAGCCTAACTCGTCAAGTGTCGGTGTCATACAGCCCAACTACGAAGTGTAGCTAAACTGTGCTAGGTCCACCCTAGGGTGTATCAAGTCCTAGGGTGTCAACCACTGACACAAATCAATGCACGCACAGTCTAAACCTACTGGTGCCCGTGCCTGCTTTTTCAACTTCGGACCATGTGCACGACCATGGCCCGCCTGAACCTACACCGGCGCACCTACTCAGCCGTCGTTTTGGTCGCTTACATGGCATCCAGTAATCGTGCCCCTCCCTAGCCTAGTCCCTAGGGTATCATGATACAACTAAGAGGGTTACTGGTGCAAAGGACCACGTAACTAGGGTTTCCTTAATGGGTTAAACGTGGTTAACCCAACCCATTCAAGTACCAAGTTGGTTAAGTGTACCCAAGGTTCATGACTTAACCCTACCAACCCATCGTGTTTAATTGGTTAAGTATTCAAGCGGTCCATGACTTAACCCTAATCATGAGGCATTAATTAATTTAATGCGCCTTAACCTCTCACATTAGACTTTGTTGCGGTTACTAGTTAAGCCGGTCGGTTCCGGGTAGCTTTACACCACAACTTGGTCTAACCTCGGGTTCAAGGTACAACATGACCAACTTCTCACATTGGGTCCTATTGTTTGTAGCAACTAGTTAAGCCGGTCGGTTCCGGGTAGGTTTACGCTACAAACTCAACCCCAACCTCGAGTTGGTCACACTTATATTTTCTAAGTGTCATGTCCATCATGTTTCCAAAACACATTACAAGTTTTCAAGCAATTGGGTAGACCTAACTTAAAAGGTAAATTCCCAATGGGTAGACCTAACTTAATAGGTAAATTCCCAAGCTTATGTTTTTATGTATTTTAAGTTTACCCAACCCCAAACGCAATCCCATCGCTTACATATCGCAATAGCGCATAAAGGATAGAAAGAGGGAACTTGGCATAATCGTGACATAAAGGTGTTGAAGCCACAAGTTCAACATGGTGGCATAAGAAATGTACATATGTTCATATACTTGCATATTACATTTTTAGGCCTCAAAAGCATGCATAAAACCAAACTTGGCATATTGGTGATACATGGTGCTAAATGATATGTAGACATGGCCATAAGTTCGCATTTAGCCTCACATGCAAGTTATCATAAGAGATATGATAACTTACATGTTGCCAAAATGCAACCTTTAGCATAAAGCTTGGAGCTTTATGTTCATATACTCAAGATAAGCTTGCATAACATGATAACATGAATAAAAGGATCAACCCAAACTTGCATAACATAACTTGCATATCATATGACAACTTGCATATCATATGACAACTTGCATATCAAACTTGCATAACATAACTTGCATATCATATGACAAACTTGCATAACATAACTTGCATATCATATGACAACTTGCATATCAAACTTGCATATCAAACTTGCATAACATAACTTGCATATCAAACTTGCATAACATAACTTGATGAACTTGCATAACACATCATGGTAAACTTGCATATCACATCATAGTAAACTTGCATAACACATCATAGTAAACTTGCATAACACATCATAGTAAACTTGCATATCATGGAAAACTTGCATATCATACATTTAACTTTAGAGTTTAAGTATGAAAGTAGAATAGGGCTTACAATGCTTAGGAAATATGACAAAGCTCTTATGCAACCAATTAAACCCAAAATGCAAGCTTTAATAGAAAACCCTTAAGCCAAAATGATCAAAACTCTTCCTTTATGATGCAAATATAGAAACTTGACTTGAATGCAAGCTAATGATGCTCATACAAGTTTGAAAACACTTGTATGCATGGAAAATCACTTAGAAATTTATTTAGGAATTTTATGCAGAGAGTGGAGGCCATGAGAGGATTGATTTTGCCATAGTTTAGTTACTAGAATGAATAATGATGATTTAGGGTTAGGTTAGGGGCTTATTTATAGAGATTAGGATTAGTTCTAGCCCTAGGATTAAACCCTAGTTCCAATCTCAGCCCTCAAAACCGAATCTGGCCCCCAAACTCAACACAATCTAAAAATGGTGCACCAGGCTAAACAGCCCGGCTGGACCAAGTCGACAGGGCTGTCGAATTGGGTCCAACCAAGTCGACTACCAAGTCGACAGGGCTGTCGACTTGGGTGCTCTGGCGGGAACTTTCCCACCTAGCCCAATCTGACCTAATTTTTCAAATTCAAACTTGAATTTGAAATCTGTTTTTACTTTGAAATTTTCTGAAAACTTCGTTGGGCCTTAATCGGGTCATACGGACTCCGATTTTCGAAAACTCGGACTCTATTTCGCGTATTTTTCCGAGACGAACGCAATGGCATAGCCCGTTTCCCTTGATTCAGATTTATAAATTAAATTCTGCCTCGATTTACGTTATAACATATTATTGAAAATACGGGTTGTTACATTCTCCCCTCCTTAAAGGATTTCGTCCCCGAAATCTTCAAGTTAGGAAGAACGTATCCTACCATCCAACACCCATCTACTCAAAACATCATCCACGAGCAATCATTGTCCTTACAAGATTCTAAATGTTGTATGAACATATGCAAAGGTGTGTGTATATGTCCTTATCTAATGCAAATATCCTCAATGCAAATTATGTTTGTGAAATGAATCCATATGTATGCAATTCCTAACATAATGTATAACATCTATATGTGTGCACATAACATACATCCATATGCAACATCCATGTGATAACACAAAAAATTTCATCCATGAATAAGCATAAACACTCATGCATATGCAATATGAGGAGTGTGTGAGCCGATCTAGTGCCTAACGTGTATAATGCATCCACGAGTAACCACTTGCAAACACTTGCAACCACTTGCAACCATCAAGCATAACATGTTTCAAACACATGTTTCATCCAAAGGGTTTCTACCTAAGGTTCTCATGACAAGATTAACACGATAAACTAGATAATCAAGACAAACATGGATAGCAAAAGATATGCTACAAAGAGATCGGGAAGATAGGCAGGATATACTCCTTTTTCGGATTACAAGAAATCCCTTCCTAACCCAACCCATATTCTATAAAAGCCCAAAAGGTTTAGTCAACCTAACGGACCCCCTTCAAACCCTGACATGTATTACTAGCTAATAAGTCATACCTCCCGACAGAAATGGGACCGAAAATGGGACCGAGAGGATATACATAAAAAGATAACATGCGAGTAAGTTCCGCAGGAAAACAAGGATCAAGGATATACTCTTAGAAAGAGATATGATGCGCGTATCTAGCCTTCAATCTTCTAAGTCACGTTTCCTTGAGCTTAACTCCACAGTGCTTTGACCGTCTTTTTCCTCATGATTTCTTAGCTTCTTAACTCTTATTTCCAAATATGAGTTGGAACCCATTTCATTGTCGCCTCTCGTCTTCCTCTTTCACTTACTCTACTATCATTCTTGGCTTAAGCATAACCATGACCTCATGATTTCATGCAAGCTCTCCAAAATTCACTAGTGAATCCTGGATCTCGTTTACTTACCATAAAGTATTCCACGCAGCAGAACTTTTCTCGAAAATACCAATCCACGTTGCCAATGAATCATCCGCCTGCGAATGATAGGCCGTGCTTAGATTCAGTTGCTTGCCCATGACTTCTCGTAGACTATCCCAAAACTGGCTAGTGAAGATTAAGTCATGGTTACTAACTACACTTTAGTGAACCTCGTGCAACTGCTTTATTTCTTGAAAGTAAACTGTCGCTAGCTAGGATGCAGTCCTTTCGCTCTTTACCGGAGTGAAATGAGCACTCTTCGTGAGTCTACCTACTATGACCCACATGCTCGTATTCCCTTTCTTGATCTAGGCAGTCCATCCACGAAATCCTTCGTGACGCTTTTCCCCCTTCCATTGCGGGGACCTCCAATGGATATAATAGCTCACCGAGCTTCTATGACTCGGCCTTTAACCTGTTGGCACAACATGCACCTTGGGACAAACTCGGTCACCTCCTCGGGTGATGTGCATCTTCAAGAACCTTCTTTCTCTCATCGCGTCTTAGCCATCCCTTGTCATCTATAGCAAGGCGACTTACCATCTCGCCTCGAATCAACTTGTCCATGATCTCGACTAACTGCGGGTCTTCTTTCTGTGAAGTCCCTACTTGATCCAGAAGGGTAGGTCTAAACTCAAGGGACGCTTACTAACTAACTAAACTGAGAGAACTTCTTACTTCGGTTGCATTCCTTGGAGTTTTCCAATCCTGAACTGCAACTACCTTAGCGGATCCACCGCTAAGCCTTGCTTAGAAACTATGTGCCCAAGAAATCTAACTTCTTTTTCTCCAAAATGACATTTGGAGGACTTGGCTTTTAACTGATGTGCTCTAAGCGTATCCATCACCTCCACGAGATGCCTTGCATGCTCTTCCTCATCCTTAGAGAAGATCAGAATATCATCTTATGAAGACCACGACAAACTTGTTCAAGAACTCCCTGAACACCCTACTCATCAAGTCCACGAAGTAGGCGGGTGCATTAGTCAAACCGAATGGTATGACCAGCCATTCTAAGAATCCATCTGGAGTTCTGAACGCAGTTTCGCCTATACTATCCTCAGCTATTCTGAGCTGATGGAACAGATGTTCCTACAAGCTGATCAAACAAATCATCGATCCTTGGCAATGGTTGTCTATTCTCTTCGTTTAACTCATGATAATCAACACAAAGTCGAAGAGAACCATCTGCCTTGGTAGTAAATACTACAGGCGCTTCCCATTCAGATATACTTCATCTAATGAAGTTCTTCTCAAGCAACTCCTTGACTTGCTTTCTTAACTCTCATCTTGCGGGGCCATGCGCCTTACCGGCCACGAAACTTTCTTGGCATTATCAACCAGATAAATGCGGAAATCAATCTCTCGTTGAGGGGTAACCCCCTTCACTTCACCCAAGATATCAGGATATTCTCGGACCACCCTCACCGATTACAAACTATCGATAGACGAGTTGAGGGATTCAAGATAACACAACATGACGGGACTCATAGGGTTACTAGAAATTTTTAGGGTATTACCGAGGCGAGTCATAAGCCTCACAACCCTATGCTCAAAAATCAAGGATGGCTCCACAACTGGACAACCCATCCATGCCAAAATCAACCCATACCCCATGAAACCGAGAATATAAGCATCACACGAGAACTCTACACTAAGATAGAGATTTCCAAATCCACGTAGATAATAGACCAATGGGCGGAACCCCCAATTGGATTTGAAACACACACGGGATCACTAACTAGACTAGTACTTAGGTGCAAACTTTCAACTAAACCAGATGAAATAAACTATGCGATGCACCAGAATCAAACAAGGTACGAACTGGAAAATCAGAAATATATACAAGGCTCTCAACAGAAATACTACCTCGATCGGGAACTGGAGCGGCATTGAGAGCATGAACTTGTCCTCCTGAAGGTCCAGCACGCTGAGTCTGACCATGGCCTTGCCCTTACTTCTTCGGGCAATCTTTGCTAAAATGTCCAGTCTCACCGCAGAAAAAGCATTCACCACTCCTCCATTTCCTCTTCTTACAATCCTTAATAAGATGCCCAACTGAACCGCAATAATGGCACTTCCTCTTGTCGTTATTGCCCTTGTTGTTGTTCCCCTTGTTGCCTTGACTCTTGTTCTTGTTCTTGTTCTGATTGCCTTGACTGCTCTGACCGCTTGGATTACCCTGATTTCCTTTCCACTGGGAATCAGTCTTCTTGGCTTGAGTATCATTCGTCTTGATCTCCTTCTTGTCACTCCTATTCTCTTCATTGAGTAGGGCCATATTCACCAAACTCTCGAAAGTTGCCCCCAAGGGTATATGAGTCATGGCTAAACCATGTAATGGCTCGTTTAATCCTAGAGCAAAGTATAGGGCCTTCTTCTGAGCTGTGTTGACCAAGTCTAAACCGAGCCGAGCCAGTTGATTAAACTTATCTATGTATTCCCTAATAGTCATGTCCCCTTGCTTCAGTGATAGGAACCTTAGTCCAAACTTTCCCCGAAAGTCATCCCAAGTCTCAATTGGCCTAGTAGCGGTGGTGACCACCCACCAACGTGCAGCTTCTTCCTTTAGCAACCACACTGCGAATAAAACCTTCCTACGGTCATCTATATCAAAGGAGGCAAAATGATCTTCGGTTTCTTTCAACCAATTCCTGGCCTCTACGAAAGTCTTGGTTCCAATGAAATTCTTGCAACCCATCGCCTTAAAGTTCTTACAAATCTCCGCGAAATCCTCTTGTGGATGCTGAGGGGGAGGAGGAACATTAACTACTGGAGGAGGAGGAACATCAGCGGGGCCGGCTTCGGTCGCCCTAGCCTCCAAAAGTCTCCTATACCAAAAAGGTACGTGTACTCCCTCCGGAATGACAAAGTTACTGGCCATACTGAAAACGAAGAAAAAGATAGATTCAGAATGGAGAAAAACAAAGGAATTTTGCTAATGGCTTTTTAGGGAATAGCCTTTAAAATAAACTAGACTTTTCTTTGGAAAATACTTTATACTTGGTTTTGAAAATAGTTTTCCAAAAGTTTTCTAAAAACCTTTTTGTTCCTTCTCGTAAACCATATGCTCTGATACCAAATGTAACACCCCACCTCCGCCAGGGTGACTCTTGCAAGCACTCTGACTTTGGAGGGGCGTTTGAATCAGGTAAACATGCATAATGATATATCAAGGCAGAACAAGAACATATGTAGATATGTAAATAGAGTAAATAACATAGATAAAACAGCGGAAGATTTCAAACCATTTCAAAACAAGTCTGGTACAACATAATGTCAATTTCCAAATACACAAGTCTAGATAAAAACAACATCACTGAAAAACTGAAATACATAAGTACTATCCCCAAAATAAGTGATAACCATAGCTAGCTTCATGTCAAACCGTACATGAGCTAAATCCCACAAGCAAGCGATCAGAAATCCAAGCTAAGCTCCAATATTCCCACCCTGAGAACCTGGGGGGGGGGAACGGAAGAAAAGAGGCGAAAGAAAACAGGTCAGTCAAAAAGACTGAGTAAGCCCTACTACAATCAATGTAAACTGGTAAAGTTAACTGGCATGAGAAGCAGGGATGAACATAAGGATAACAACATACTAGCATGATGATTAACTAACAAGGTAGATAAGGGTGTCATCGCATAATCAGGTTTAAGGTTTTTGCACCACAGGTGTACTAGCAAACTAACATGACTTGAATAAACAAGTATTGATCCCTTGGCCCAAGCTTTGGCCCAATAACATGTAGTGACCCCAATACGAGGTCCAAAGTGTAAACAAGAAGTGATCCCCAGGCCCAAGTTTGGCCCAAACATCATGAATGACCTAAACCAAGGTCCAACTAGCACGGTCTAGTCGATCAGCTCCCTATAAGCCTAAATCGTCAAGTGTCGGTGTCATACAGCCCAACTACGAAGTGTAGCTAAACTGTGCTAGGTCCACCCTAGGGTGTATCAAGTCCTAGGGTGTCAACCACTGACACAAATCAATGCACGCACAGTCTAAACCTACTGGTGCCCGTGCCTGCTTTTTCAACTTCGGACCATGTGCACGACCATGGCCCGCTTGAACCTACACCGGCGCACCTACTCAGCCGTCGTTTTGGTCGCTTACATGGCATCCAGTAATCGTGCCCCTCCCTAGCCTAGTCCCTAGGGTATCATGATACAACTAAGAGGGTTACTGGTGCAAAGGACCACGTAACTAGGGTTTCCTTAATGGGTTAAACGTGGTTAACCCAACCCATTCAAGTACCAAGTTGGTTAAGTGTACCCAAGGTTCATGACTTAACCCTACCAACCCATCGTGTTTAATTGGTTAAGTATTCAAGCGGTCCATGACTTAACCCTAATCATGAGGCATTAATTAATTTAATGCGCCTTAACCTCTCACATTAGACTTTGTTGCGGTTACTAGTTAAGCCGGTCGGTTCCGGGTAGCTTTACACCACAACTTGGTCTAACCTCGGGTTCAATGTACAACATGACCAACTTCTCACATTGGGTCCTATTGTTTGTAGCAACTAGTTAAGCCGGTCGGTTCCGGGTAGGTTTACGCTACAAACTCAACCCCAACCTCGAGTTGGTCACACTTATATTTTCTAAGTGTCATGTCCATCATGTTTCCAAAACACATTACAAGTTTTCAAGCAATTGGGTAGACCTAACTTAAAAGGTAAATTCCCAATGGGTAGACCTAACTTAATAGGTAAATTCCCAAGCTTATGTTTTTATGTCTTTTAAGTTTACCCAACCCCAAACGCAATCCCATCGCTTACATATCGCAATAGCGCATAAAGTATAGAAAGAGGGAACTTGTCATAATCGTGACATAAAGGTGTTGAAGCCACAAGTTCAACATGGTGGCATAAGAAATGTACATATGTTCATATACTTGCATATTACATTTTTAGGCCTCAAAAGCATGCATAAAACCAAACTTGGCATATTGGTGATACATGGTGCTAAATGACATGTAGACATGGCCATAAGTTCGCATTTAGCCTCACATGCAAGTTATCATAAGAGATATGATAACTTACATGTTGCCAAAATGCAACCTTTAGCATAAAGCTTGGAGCTTTATGTTCATATACTCAAGATAAGCTTGCATAACATGATAACATGAACAAAAGGATCAACCCAAACTTGCATAACATAACTTGCATATCATATGACAACTTGCATATCAAACTTGCATAACATAACTTGCATATCATATGACAAACTTGCATATCAAACTTGCATAACATAACTTGCATATCATATGACAACTTGCATATCAAACTTGCATAACATAACTTGCATATCAAACTTGCATAACATAACTTGATGAACTTGCATAACACATCATAGTAAACTTGCATATCACATCATAGTAAACTTGCATAACACATCATAGTAAACTTGCATAACACATCATAGTAAACTTGCATATCATGGCAAACTTGCATATCATACATTTAACTTTAGAGTTTAAGTATGAAAGTAGAATAGGGCTTACAATGCTTAGGAAATATGACAAAACCTTATGCAACCAATTAAACCCAAAATGCAAGCTTTAATAGAAAACCCTTAAGCCAAAATGATCAAAACTCTTCCTTTATGATGCAAATATAGAAACTTGACTTGAATGCAA
Organism: Allium sativum; assembly: GCA_030737875.1. Classification (NCBI taxonomy): domain Eukaryota; kingdom Viridiplantae; phylum Streptophyta; class Magnoliopsida; order Asparagales; family Amaryllidaceae; genus Allium; species Allium sativum. The sequence goes on from CM060913.1 coordinate 46,793,536, forward strand.
GCTAATGATGCTCATACAAGTTTGAAAACACTTGTATGCATGGAAAATCACTTAGAAATTTATTTAGGAATTTTATGAAGAGAGTGGAGGCCATGAGAGGATTGATTTTGCCATAGTTTAGTTACTAGAATGAATAATGATGATTTAAGGTTAGGTTAGGGGCTTATTTATAGAGATTAGGATTAGTTCTAGCCCTATGATTAAACCCTAGTTCCAATCTCAGCCCTCAAAACCGAATCTGGCCCCCAAACTCAACACAATCTCAAAATGGTGCACCAGGCTAAACAGCCCGGCTGGACCAAGTCGACAGCCAAGTCGACAGGGCTGTCGAATTGGGTCCAACCAAGTCGACTCCCAAGTCGACAGGGCTGTCGACTTGGGTGCTCTGGCGGGAACTTTCCCGCCTAGCCCAATCTGACCTAATTTTTCAAATTCAAACTTGAATTTGAAATCTGTTTTTACTTTGAAATTTTCTGAAAACTTCGTTGGGCCTTAATCGAGTCATACGGACTCCGATTTTCGAAAACTCGGACTCTATTTCGCGTATTTTTCCGAGACGAACGCAATGGCATAGCCCGTTTCCCTTGATTCAGATTTATAAATTAATTTCTGCCTTGATTTACGTTATAACAGATTATTGAAAATACGGGTTGTTACAGGAAAGAAAGGTGGCAGCATCCTTTTTTTGACACATGAGTTTAATTGTAAAGAGGCGTGGGCCAGTTTTAAAAAAAGAAATAGAAGTGGGCATTAGTTTCTGGGCCGTGGGCCAAGTAAAAAAAAGATTTATGTAATAAAATGGGAAGGGGTTGTCACAGGATGTAAGGTAATAAAGGGGAATAGAAGTTCACAAAGGAAAGAAGAAATGGTATATAATAAGGAGTAGTAGTGATAGTAGTATGGTAAAACAAAGGAGTTGTTTTAAATATCCAAATCATATAATTCAGATTATTTTATTTAAATAAGAACAAAAATAAAGGTAAATATAAAATATATTATATTAAATAAACAGTGAAGTAAGATTATTACTAAAGACCTTGGAACTGAATCTGTAGTTTAACTCTTCATCAACATTTGTGTATACAATAAATTATTGATTAAGAAGAATTTAATCATTCTTGTAAATAATTTATAAATGATAAAAGAATAGGGTTTATTCGAATGATAATTAAAACCCAATATGTGAATCAGAAATCGACGTTATTTTTGGATGGTGGTTAACGGTCGATAATGAATTAAATGTTGTGATTAAATATTGCAGTGCCCTTTTATTTTAATCGACTTCTGTCAAAAAAAATTCCAAATCAAAATAATCCAACATTTTAAACTCATAGAAATACAATAATATATTTCCTTTAAGCATCGCTTGACCCTAAAAGATATTAACGTGATCGTTTCAAAGAGTTCGGAGTCTATATTCGTCTTCGATATGATTGATACGAGTTAGAGATTATTCAAGGTAATAGAATATGGAGTTATGCAAGAGCTATAATATAAATCCTAGGTAGAAAATGCCTAAGATGGTTTTACGTATTAGTGTCTTCGGTTTGTCCAATCTCAGGACAACTTGTATGGACAAATGTCTGACAGAGTATGCCTAACCAATCACGTATGTTGATCTTTTCAAACATATTTATGTTGGTTGGCGAGGAATTCATTTCTCTTAGCTTTATACCCGTAATATATTTTTAGGGAAGAAAATTAGTGGTTGGCAAATTTTGACGATGTGGCATTCAAAGTAAACTGAACCATATGTTTCTAACGGTAGGTATATCTTCAGGCCTCTACAACCGGGAAATGGTATAAAATCGAGTAGGTTGCATGGCTATGTGGGTCGCTCCCATCAAAAGGGTATATCATTACCTGATCTGGAGAAATCAAATGCCTTCAGTTGTTCCTTTATTATGTTATCGGTTCAATTGGCTAGCCCCCAACTGTGATAATGATATATTTGGTACCCTCAAGCGAAGTGAGGGGTCGATCATGTTTAGCCAGGTTGCAAGATATTCTTGTTGAACCCCCAATGTATTCATCTTCAGAGATACATTGTCGGAAGGTGGTCCCATACCTTGCCATAGTTTGAAATCCATTATCCAATAAGCGCCTGCGGTTTTGTTTGTATACTATGTATGTGGAGCGTGAGATGCAAGCGTTCCGCTAAATTTCTAATGTACTTTGAAAACCCTAGACATTATCATAATATTATAATATTATTGTTTTATAATGTTTTGAATTATCGTAAGATAAAAACCATCCGTATTTATGTGTGGATCGGTCTTACGATTATTCTTTCTTTCAAAAGGATTTTTCTTTAAATTAAATCATTTGTTTAGAATTTACTTACACCAGTCCCCTGATTGATCTAGAGTTTATTTTCTGTGTTTTCCCTAAACTCTTGGTACTCATAACACTTGTAATGAGTAGAGAAGTGATTCAGGTTTGAATAAAACTTTTGGAATAAGCTGGATGGCATGGTTCTGCAAGCTGGTCTAATAATGTCTATGTATAATTATGAAGTCTGCAACTAGTTTATTATATCCATGTATAATTATGATGTCTGCAAGTTGTTTTATGATGTCTTCATATAATTAAGAAGTCTGTAAGATATGATGGGCGTGTATCTATGTGATTTATGACTCTGATGTATATTATTATGTAATATTATATTTTGTTTAAGTTCCGCTGTGAGATTCTGCTATTTTTTTCTTAGTTCTATTTTCTATCTATTTCTTATTCTTTAATAATGACACTTCCGAGGTCATCGAAAGTTGGGTTGTTACAGTTAGTATTATAGCTACTGAATACCTTGGCTTTGGGTAAGGATTGAGAGAGCGTATTTGTAAATATATATAATATATACTTAGGATGGTTAACTTGAGTTATTTTAATACCTCCCAATCATGTTTTGATTATCGACCTGTTATATTCAGTTAATTAATCATGAGTAGCCGTTGACGATGAGGTCGAGCTAGTGGAACCACCACTACAAATGGTCGTAGCAACAATCAGAATTCAGTAGAAACCGTAGAACAGGTTACGCCAGTTCAACCTCAATCAAATTTTGCAACTATCTGTAAGGATTATACTACTCATGGAGGGAAAGTTTTCAAGGGTAATGAATCTTTCATTGAAGTTCAAGGATAGTTAAGGCCTTGTGAGAGAATATTGAAAAATCTGAAACTGAACAATGAGCAAAAACGTTTATTAGCCTCTTGGCAACTATAGGCAGCTGCAGCTTCCTGGTGGGATGCACAAACCACGAATGTTTATGAAGAAGTGTTTACATGGGAGAAATTCAAAGAGGAATTTAGGGCATAGTTTATTCCTACTGCAGGAAGGACCCGAATGTATCGAGATTTTATAGACATCAAGCAAGGGAGTATGACTATAGCTGAATATAAGAATAAGTTTAATGCACTTTCCACTTTTGGACCGAAGTTTATCAACACTCCACTCAAGAAAAATGAGATGTTTATAGCAGGATTGAAAGACAGTTTGCAAGTTATGATGGTTGGACATTTGAAAATGTCATTTGTTGACTTGGTGGATATGGCAGTTCATTATGAAGCATTGGATGCAAAGAAGCCGGTAGCAAAGGCACAAACTGGAGAACCCAGTGGAGAGAATACCCTAAAAAAGGAAATTCAATCCGAACTGGAAGAACAAGGGAAAGGGAAATATGGATGGAAAGGTTGTAGATCGTTACAAGGACACAGAGTACCACAACTGTAGGAAGAAGGGACACATTGCTAGGTTCTGTAAGAAGTCAGCAGTAAAAAAAGCCACAGCAATCTCAACAGCAACAATATGGACCATGGCATGCCTTAGTCTAGAAGAATTTGTGCTTTAATTGCCATCAGCCCGGACACCTGGTTAAAGATTGTCCTCTTATGAAGAAAGTACAACAAACAAAGGTCTATGCTATTAAGAACGAACTATCAACCTCTAAATATGTGAAAGGGAAAGGAGTTCTTAAAAGTACCTTAAATTTAAATGGAATTGATATTCATGTTTTATTCGATACCAGCTCCTCACATAGTTTCATTTCATCTGGAACCATAGGAAAATTTCATCTTTCCCCGAAAATTGCTCCAAATCCCATTTTTGTATCTAATCCCATTGGTGGATAGACAAAATTGAAAATGTATTGCAATAATGTGGCCATCTCGTACCATTCACATTTCTTCCTTTTCGATTTCTATGTTTTGGATTTTAAGGGTTTTATTTTTATACTCGATCTAGATTGGTTGAGAAAATTCCAAGCTAATATTAAATGTGATGAGGAAATCATAACCTTAATAACCAGTATTAGAAGGAATCTAGGATACCGTATGGAAAACCCGGTATTCACACTTGTAGTTTCTTGTATGCTTTGGAAGCACCACAAGAAAATTTGGAAACAGTAGAGATTGTCAACGATTTCTCTGACCTATTTGAGGAAGTTAGAAGTTTATCCCCGCATTATGAGATAGAGTTTCAAATCGATCTAATTCCGGGAGCAAGACCGGTGGTTCAACCCAAAAGACGAATGGATCCGAGAGAAGTCGAAGAACTTAGGAAGCAAACCCAAGGTTTGTTAGATAAAGGGCTGATTGGACCAAGTTTTCAAGTTGGGGTTCAGCGGTAGTTTTTGTGGTTAAGTCTGATGGATTCCCAAGATTGTGTGCAGAGTATAGGGAGTTAAATAAAGTACCCATTAGGAATAAGTATCCTCTACCCGGAATTGACGATCTTTTTGACCAATTACATAGCGCCACAATATTTTCCCAAATGGACTTAGCAATAGGATTCCATCAGTTAAGAATTTCCAAAGATAGTATTCCCTTAACTTCTTTCAGAGGTCCGGATTTCTTTTATGAGTGGTTAGTTATGCTCTTTGGACTGACCAAGCACCATCATATTTTGTAGACCTAATGAACCATGTCTTTAGGAAGATTCTGAATAAGTTTGTCCTAGTTTTGATTGACGATATCCTAGTCTATTCAAAGACAGAAGAAGAACACCGATATCATCTTAGTGTTGTATTAAAAATTCTAAGAAAGAATGTTTTGAAACCGAAGTTTTCCAAATGTCATTTCTGGCAATCGAATGTGAGATTTTTGGGCCATGTAGTGAATGGAGATGGTATTTCTTTGGATCCTATCAAGGTAAAAGCAGTGCAGAATCAGAAGCAACCCGGAACGCCAACAGAAGTCCGTAGTTTCCTAGTATTGGTGGGATACTATAGGAGATTTATCCAAGATTATTCTAAGATATCTTCTCACCTAACTAAGTTAACCAAGAAAGGACAAAAATTTATTTGGACTCCAAAGTGCGCGGAGGTTTTTAAGGAATAAAGGAAAGGTTAACAAAAGCACCAGTTCTAGCTGTTCTCGATGGAAAGAGTGGATTTGCCGTATACACTTATGCTTGTGGTGTTAGACTTGGTGAAATTTTAATGCAAAACGGCCATGTGATCGCATATGCTAGTAGGCAACTGAAGCCTTTTGAGAAGAACTATGCTACGCACGATTTAGAATTGTTGGCAGTAGTTTTTGCATTGAAAATGTGGAGAAATTACTTGTTAGGAGAGAAGTTTAAGCTATTTACTGACCATAAACCTTTGAAGTATCTGGTTTCTCAAAAGTATTTAAATCTAAGGCAACAGAGTTGGTTGGAGTTCCTTGCATCATATGACTTAGATATTATATATACACCCGGGAAGGTGAACGTCGTAGCTGATGCCTTAAGACAAAATGCAATTTTATCTCTTATAGAAGTTACTCCGATACTCTAGGAAAGGATAATGGGGAATCAAAGACAGGATGCTAATTTGAAAAGCAAATCCAAGGAGTTGTGGAAGGGAAGAGGTCAGATTTTGAATTAGACATTCAAGATGTTCTCAGGATTAATGAGAGACTATGTGTTCCTGATGTAAATGGGCTAAGACAAAAGGTATCAAAATTAAGTATTCATCCAGGAGTTCACAATATGTATAAGGATATGAGGCGAGTATTTTGGTGGCCCAGGATAAAGAAGGGTATTTTGGCATATGTAAATAACTGTTTATGCTGCCAGAAGATTAAAGATGATCATCAGAAGACAACATGATTACTGCAACCTCTGGAGATTCTAAATTGGAAATGGGAAACGATATCGATGGATTTCATCGATGGTTTGCCAAAATAAGAAAAGGTCATGAAGGAATTTGGGTGATAGTGGATCGACTAACGAAGAGTGCGCATTTCATTCCTGTGAAACCAACTCGTACTGCAGCTTTGTTAGCCGAAATTTATATGAGAGAGATCATTCGATTGCATGGAGTTTCGATAAGCATTATAAGTGACAGAGATCCTATATTTACTAGTAAACTCTGGGAGGCTCTTCAAACAACTTTGGGATCTAAATTGAATCTGAGCACAACTTACCATCCTCAGACGGACGATCAAACCGAAAGAGTAAACCGGATATTAGAAGACTTATTGAGAACGTGTATTCTTGATTTTGGAGGATCATGGGAAGTTCGTCTGCATGTGGTAGAATTCTCGTATAACAACAGCTATTAAGCCAGTATAGACATGGCACCATATGAAGCTATTTATGGAAGACCATGCAGATCCCCAACTTGTTGGATTGAGTCAGGAGATAAACTTGTTCTCTGTCCGGATATGATTTGAGAAGCGACTGAGAAGATTGAGATAGTTAAGAGAAGGATGAAAGAGGCCCAGGATCGCCAAAAGATTTATGTTGGCAAGAAATAGAGAGATCTTATATTTTCTATTGGAGATCTTGTATTTGTGAAGATTTCACCAATCAGGGGAGCGATCCGATTTGGTAAAGCTGGGAAGTTAGCTCCACGATATGTGGGAACTTTCTATGTTCTCGAAAGAGTTGGTTTTCTTGCATATAAAGTTGAATTACCAGAAAAAATTCAGGAATCCACAATGTTTTCCATGTGTCCCATCTACGGAAATGTGTTCACGATCCATCGTTAATTTTGGAGCCATCTATCCAAGAAGAGCTAGAGGTTGAGGCAAACTTGACTGTAATTCATTATCCAATTTATGTTATTGATCGAGAAGGAAAGCGACTTTGAAATAAAGTAGTGAAGTTACTCAAGATCCAGTGGAGCGAAATTCCAAACGATTGTGCCTAGGAGACGGAGAAGCACATTAAAGAGATCTATCTAGACTTCGCCATGAACTAGGTATTGGTTATCATATGGTAACACAGGTTTGAAATGAATTACGGATTTTTCATTTGTATGAGTTATTGATATATGCATGTTGATGGATTCAGTTATTTTTAGGGCTTGTGAACTCTTCCATTATATTTCAGCCTATTCTGAGATCTGTCCTTTGTTTATTTTCCAGATGACGCCTCTCCTTAGGAAGACCGCCAAGAAGAGACTAACCCCACTTAAGATTGTGAGACTTCAGAAAGGTACAAGAGTATCTGAGGTAGTTGATTATGAGGAGATGATAGAGCCGGTACAGGCTCAGGACGATAAGGAATGATATGTGGGTTCAGATGAGTCAGGCATTTACCTAGGAGAGCCAGTAGCATAGGAAGACGACATGGATTTTATCAGGAGCAGGATGATGAGGAAGAAGAGGCAGGACAGGAGGTAGGGTATAAGGGTGATGGGGATAATGACGACAGCGACGGTGATGGTATTGAGCCAGAGGAGGTTGAGGAAGGCGAAGAGTTTTGTAGTGACCTGGCATTTTGCCCGTCTCAAGTCGGTAATTAAACCAACTCGAAATGTTCAAAATGACAAATTGTTATTGACTTATAGGGTTTAAATAGAATCAATACAGAATTACAGAATCACAGAGTATAATAATTGCAACGGAATAAAATTTCATATAAAATATCAGAGTTTTACAAACATTTGTACAGTGGAAGAAAAAATAAATTATATACATGAATTTTGTAAACAATTTTACTGTTTGTCGAGCTTAGCGCGCGATTTGTCGAGCTTAGCGCGCGCAATCGTTTTCTCCTCTCCTTGTCCTCTCCAGTTTGCGAGTGGATATCTTTAAACTTGGAACACTTAGGGCCTGACCCAAGTGCTCCATGCAAAATACACAAAACACCCGAGTCAGGATTAAACTTATTTCAAGTAAGTCACTTCGAAATAAACATACATACACACACACACACACATATATATATATATATATAATTAGCTTAATCCAAATCAATTTATTAATTACTTCGAATATCACAATTCAATGACTGTTGAAATGGCGCATAACAACGCAAGAAGCTTACGGATGCGGCGGCATGCATGAGCAATATAGTTCAGTACCAAGGAAAAATCATGTGCACGGCAACTACAACAATTAATATTAAGTGATGTACACCGAATGGCTTCCAACATTTCAATTAAAGGTACGGCATGTAAGGGTACTTGATTCCATGTGTAAAACAAGGTCTTAAGACCAAGGAAACCTTACGACTACTAATGGCATTCATGTAGAAAGTTTAAGCCAAAAGCAAATGGCAGATGAATGAACCCGTGTGTGTGGGGCAAGGCCGTACCATATGTGTGCTAATAAATCTATACTTTAGGCTAAGCAATAAGCATGGCGTGTCCGCCCATGTCGATATGGTTACTCTAAGTAGAGCACCACCAAAATGACCAATAATGAAGTATGTCATGAAATAAGAATTTTAGCAGTAGCATGGTGGTCCAACATTCATGTAGGTTTATTTAGTGGTAAAAAAATCAACGCAAAAACAATATAAAATGCACAAGAAGCCCAGGTTTTTAAACTAATAGAAATCATGCATCATGACAACAAATGTAAAGGAATTTAGAAGCCAAGTGAAGGACCTGTAAGCAGACGTGGCAAGTTCAAGGGTACACGATAATGTAAAATTTTATATCTATTCCCAAAAAGGCTATAAAAATTCATTTCCTCCTTTATATAACGTGTATGGTTACCTCCTTCCTTTCTAAAATAATTTATACATGCATTGCCATCAATCCTTAGTTCGGATTTAGAAGTAAGTTGACACAAAATACAGGAGCATGGAACCGCAAAACAGTGGACTAAGTAACACACAAACCACATAAATATAGTGGCATAGCATGCTGTTTTGTAATAACCCAAAAATCCGAGCGAATTTTAAATTTTTATTTTGGCAATTTTAGTGAATTTTGAGTATTTAAAATAAATTATTTTAAATAATAACGACGAGAAATTTATTTTGAATATAATTAGAAAGTATATATTTATATATATCGATGTTAGAATATAAATATTTATTTTTAATTATAAAAGGAATTGAAAATGGCGCGGTAGTTTGAAAATTCGATTTCAAATTTCAAATGAATGTACATGATTCAAAATAAACTGGATTTTAGTGAAACCAAAAATATTTGAATCTATTTGAAAATATCTTTCCAAAAAATCCGAAAAATTGAAATTTCATAGCGGGGATAAAAATTTATGCCCAGATGAAAATTTAGAATAGTCGCCATGGAAAATATAGCCCTTAAAATGGAAATTTTGCAAACGACCTCGGTTTTCGATGAAACCACTTTTATTGGATCCGGGATGTAGAATTATTGCTAGATTCCAAAATTCATAATTTTCTGAATCAATATGTGAGCGTGGCACAGGAAAACGTGTTTTAACAGTTTTAGTCAATTTCGATCGACTATAAAATGGTCACTTTTCAGACGGTCTCAGAATTTGACGAAATTAGTTCTGTTAGAACCGTATCGTCAATGCGAAGCTAGAAATATTTTTTCGGGAATTTTTAGAGTCTGTATGTGGCCCCGGTAAATTGAAATGCGCGTTCAAATTCAATTTATAGATTTATATTTTGATTTTGACGGAAATTGATTGAAACGATCGAATCAGCTTACGAAACATATCCCATTGTGTTCGAAATGGGGTAATTAGCTAGGGGCGACTATCGTTGGGTTCGATTTGGTGTTCGAATTAAAAAGTTACTTTTAGAGAAATTAAATTAATATTAATTATATTAATATAAACATACTTAACCCTACTTTCCCCTTTCCACCTCAGCCATTGTTCAGAATAGGTTTAGAAAAAAAGAGACCCGTAACCGATTTGAAGCCGTCGCCCTCCCCGATTCAGCCTCGCCGTCGCTTCCGCACCTGTAATGACCCGGATATTCCGTCGGTTAGATTTGAATATTTAATACGGTTTTAAATATTAAATTGGTAAATCAAATGGAAATTTATATTAAGTTATCAATTTAAAATTCGAACACGATTTAATTTAAATTATCGAATTCAAAGTTAATTAAATTCAGAATTAATTCTGAATTAAATTACAGTTCAGATGATCAATACAAATATCGGTTTGAATTGGAATAATAATATTAATTTATTGTCGAAGAAATAAGTTGTTTTAAATTCAATTTATATTGATTTAAATTTATATCATCTCTAGATGATCGAATAGGGGTTTGAAACCCGTACCAGTGTGTTTAGCATAATGGCTTAACCCTAGGCGGACTTATTTTTGTGTTCGAATAGAAGTTTGAAATCAACAGAATAATTTAATTTATTTAATCATATCGGTTAATTAAAATTAAAACAAATATAAATAAATTAAAGAAAAATTCCTTTTCTTTTGTGTGGACCAAAACCAAACAACAAGGAGGAAAATAATGGCCGGACAAATCAAAAGAGGGAAAGAAGAACACGTCCATCTTTGTATCTCCACAAAGCCATGGCCTCGCTGTCTAAAATATGACCACACCGCTCCTGTTAAAATCGCAACCACCCCTCTTCTATATAAAGTCGTTCCTTTTTCCCATCTCCCCTTTTTTATTTACTCTTTCGTTCATTCTAAGAATCCACGAAATCAAAAGCCGACCCTCGATTTATTTCTTCCATTTCGAAATCTTCAAATCTGTTGATGGGAGCTTCAACCCGACGACATGGGGAGTTGGTGCGCACGAGGTTCGAGATCGAATGGGGAACTCCCGTATGGGTCGAAGGGGACCAACGCTTGCAATTTTAAGGTGGGTACCGATGAGATTTGGTCTTCGATGTGGGGGTGTTGTTGAAGATCGCGATGCTCTTCTGAAGGGTCGCGAGGGATGTTTGGGGGGGGGGGGCGAAGTGAAAGTCGCGATGCAGGCGAAAGGGTAGGCATCAATTTTGGGTTTACTGAGGTTGTAGTTTCCATTAACGCGGTGGAAGGGAAGGCTCGATCTCGAGCAGATGGATGAACTGAGTGCGACTGGAGGTTGGTCGGAGGTCTGTTGAAAGTGGTGTCAACATTAGGCCATTAACGAGTTCAGAAATCAATGCAGACAAGGGGTATGAAAGTGCTGTTTTATTTGTACAGCAGTGTTCGAATGGATGGACTGTCATTTGAGGAATGTCTGGACAGTGGTGTTGATGGTGGCCGAGTCTAGGTGGTTCAAAGCAATAAATGGTAAAGACAGATGCCGATTTAATAAGACTTGTGGCAGCCGGATTGTTGATCTCTATAGTATAGAAGAAGAATTTAAAACAAGGATAAGGTAAATTTTATTTTTTTAGATTTAATTAATGTCTTTATATTAAAATAAATTAGTTTAAATTTATTTAGTAAGTAGTTAATTTAAATAAAATGTTAATCGATAAATAAATAATCGTACGTATAAACATATTTATTGGAAATGATTCGATGAAGAAAATATGGAAATAACTGGATCAGACTGCAATTAAAAACCCTGGTGAGTAAATCTCACTTTTTATTTAGAAATTATTTTTATATAGTTAAAAATAATTGTCTGTGCTTGTTTGAATGCTGTCTGATTGTTTTAAAATATATATTAGTTATTTAGGATATATATATATATATATATGTATATTGGGTTGATGATTGGTTGGATTCCCGCAGTCTCATTAGCGGATGCCCGCGGTATCATTAGCAGATGATTACCCTATACGCCCCACGCTATGATTAGTGGATGACCTTCATACCGCGATATCCTGCCTCCAAGCAGGATGGGTATTACTATGTTGACTAACATCTGTGGATGCAGGAAAACAGGTTGGAGGAATCCAACTGGATTCCTCAAAAATATATATTATCTGTTGTTTGTTGATTTCATATATAATCATATATGATGTGTTAAAAATCAAATAATTACAACTTTGTTGATTTGATTTTTAAAAAAAATATCAATGGGGCTTGAATATTGACTTATAAAAATATCAAAAAAGGGTATTTGAGATTTAAAAAGGGAATTCTATTTTTATAAATAGAATTTGAATTTTAAATGAAGTATAGAAAATATTAACTTGTTTTGAATATATATGAACGAGTATTGAATTTATAAACGTTGTTTATAAATGGAAAGTATCGGATTTGAATTGAATTTATAAACGTTGTTTATAAATGGAAAGGTGGGATTTGAATTGAATTTATAAACGTTGTTTATAAATAATGCAGAGAATTCAATTAGAATTTAAATATAGAATTCAAATGGACTTAAAAATTAGAATTTGAATATAGAATTCAAATGAACTTTAACTATAGAATTTGAAATATAGAATTCAAATGGACTTAAAAATTAGAATTTGAATATAGAATTCAAATGGACTTAAACTATAGAATTTGAAATATAGAATTCAAATGGACTTAAACTATAGAATTTGAAATATAGAATTCAAATGGACTTAAACTATAGAATTTGAAATATAGAATTCAAATGGACTTTAAACTATAGAATTTGAAGATAGAATTCAAATGAAGTTTAAATAAAGAGAATTCAAATAGAATTGAATTAGAATTTGAATAGAGAAGTCGATAAGGGAACGAGAGTATTAGTATAATTAGAATGTGTAATATGCAAGTTAAAAATATATTTGAACATGTCATGTTCAAATATGAAGGTGAAATAGACTGAAGAGTTAAGTAACAAATTTATTTAACAAATTTAGTTAAAACGATTGGTATAGTTGGAAATAGATTGGACAGGTATAAATATACAGGAGACAAGTTTGGAATAAAGTGTTAGAAGGTATATAGATAGAATGCCCGACAAAAAGGTATGTATTTAATTCATATATGAGATTTTATGCGCCGTATCGGCAAGCCGCTTGGCTTTTTCTTTTTCTTTTTGAGATGAGAAGGACCGGGAAAGCTATTTGAAATTTCGCGATGCTCCCGGTACAAAGGAGGTTATGGCGAATTTTTCCGGGAATTTAAGGAGATAGAATATTTTTAAGATAATTTGATAGTTAGAAATTAGCATATCAAAATATATAGAAGTCAATAAGAAAACAAACTTAGAAATAGAATAGTATAATAAAAAGGAAGTATAAGAATAAAATCTCGTAGGAATAGAAAGAGAAAGTGTATATGTGTTTAAAGGTGAATAATCAGTTGTATGGTATTGATTATTCGAGTAAGTAGTCTTGTCTGTTTTGACGTTAAATGTTATTCAGTCAAGGTCTGAGAGGTAATTATACCCCAACTTGGTTGATTTCATGATATACCGATAAGTAGCAAGATTCAGGCTCGAAGATCAATGTGGAATAAGAATTAGTTAAATACTGTATTTGGGTTGTCATAACGATGTTTTACACAACATCTGTTTTAACCCAAATAAATATAAAGTTTGAAATAGAATAATGAACGTTTCCTAAGTATAGGAATAAACGAGATTGGAAAAGGGATAAGTAATTTGAATATTTTCCAATTATAAATAACATATATTTTCTAAAGTTTAGAAAATAAAAAGAAGGCGATATATGGAAATGTTTTCCAAATAACATATAAGGCCAACATGGTTATTGAAAATATTTGGTTAACAAATATTGATAAGAAATAGAGAAGAGATTTAGTTAATGGAATATTAATTAAAGGCTCAGTGATTGTTGGATGTTTGGATGAACACTTGTTTTATTCGATTGTTAAATCATCGACTATCGAAACACTTGTTTTTATTCGATAGTTAAATCACAGACTACCGAAGTTTTGACCATCGTTGTCAATATGGAGAGACCGGTTGGATTATTATCCGAAGAACCACTCCGTATTGGCAGTAGCATGCGAATCAGATTATATAAAGATAATCGAAGACGGAGTAGAGTGCAAGGACTTTTTCTATTAATAGAAATAGCGCCTTCAGTTCATCCTGTTCCTGGGTGACGTGTATGGATGAATGTCTGACAGAGTATGTCCAGAAAGGTCACGTACATTGATTTCTTCAACCGTACCAAGAGTGGAAGCGGAGAAGGAAACTTCTTTTTGCTAACACGTAATGTACTATTGAGGACGTCAATCGGTGATTTGATGGATTTGATGATGTGACATTCGAAGTGAATCTGGTGTGATGATAAAGCGTAGCTTCTAGCCTCATCAACCGGTAAATGACAGAAATCGGGCAAGCAGCATGGCTATGTAGGTCGCACCTATTAGGGTGTATAATCACCTGATCTGGAGTTTCATTTACTTCTAAAAATCTATTGTCGATGCTGTCCCATTCGGGAAACGGTTGCTGATCCCAATCGTTGGTGATATACATTCGATACACTCAAGCGAAATGAGTGGTCGGTCATGTGTGGTTGAGTTGCAAGATGTTCTTGTTGAACTCGGTGTATTCTCCTCTAGAGATATACCAGCGGAAGGTGGTTCCATACCTTGTCATAGTTGGAAAACCAAATACCCAATACGTGCTTGCGGTTTTGATTGTATATTATATAGGTGGAACGTGAGATGAAAACGTTCCACTAGATTGTTATTTACTTGATTTAGACATTATTATAATATCAAAGAGTTTTGATATAAAGATAAGTCAAGTGTTTGGATTCTCATAAGGGAAAACCCGTTCCGTGTTATACGGCGTGGTCTTATGAGGTATCATTTAGTTTCTGAAACTGTTTTAAACTGTTTACTCATACCAGTCCCATGACTGACCCGGAGTTTATTTGTTTTGTTCTACCTAAACTCTTGGGTGCCTAAATTTGTACGGGCAGTCAAGTAGTTCAGGATTTTACAGATCTATCTAAAGGAGCTTGGAGCAGGAGGCTTCAGCGTTATCTAGTTATAGTGGTTACGTTGTGTTGTAAGTGTTGTACTCTGATAAGTGTATGTTACACAGTTAAGATTTTGTATTTCAAAGATATGATATATTATATTTTGTTCCGCTGCGATGTGAGATTCTGTGTTGTTATTTCTGTTCTTCTTCTATCTCTTTCTTCTAAAAAAAATGTTTCATATTTTCGTGATATTTGGGCTGGACGTATGATGTATATAGTCAACTCTGATGTTACGGATTTGCGGGTCGTTACAGCACCCTCCGCCACATCGCCGGAGACACCCCCGCTTCCCCCTCCAGTCGCGACCCCCATCGCATCCTTCCCTATTCGAGACCGTAGCCCCCTAAACCATAGCTCCATCCAAAACGGCAACTCCAGCCATTGCCTCACCCACCGCCGGCCACAAGGGCCTTCCTCAGATCGTCAAACCTCCGGCGCCCTCCCCTGGCCCTCCACCATCGCCTGTGGGCTCCTCCACCTTCGGAAATCCTAGAAAATTGTGAATTTTCCCTTTCTTTTTAATTTCTTTTCTTGATAATCTTTATTTATAAAAAGTTAGAATTTTTATTTATAAAAATTAAATTTTTATAGTTAGAAAAGGGAAAAAATTTGATCTTTATAAAGAGAAAAAGCTTCGATTTTTCAAACAAGAGAAGTTTGATTTTTTTAAAGCATGAAGAGGAGACTTTTAGAAATATAAAAACGAGATTTTTACATAGAGAAAGTTATAATTTTTATAAATAAAAAGGTTTGATTTTTAATTAACTAGAGATGCGATTTTTATAATGTAAACATCGTAGGAAAATATGATTTTTGAAAATAAAAAGAAGTGATTTTGATTATGTATATAATGATATAAAAATATAATTTTTATTTATATTCTTAGCATATAAAGATTAGATCTTTATTGATATGAGCAAGGATATAAAAATATAATTATTATATGGAAAGTAGCGGAATAAAGACATGGTTTATATATTATAGAAAGAATAAAAATTTTATTTTTATATTATATAGATAGTAAAAATGTGATCTTTATATATGTAGCGATAGGATAAATATATGATTTTTATATATGAAATGTCATTGTAAAAATGTGATTTTTAATGTGAACGGTGGGAAAAGATAGCGATGGTAACAACGGAAATCAAAATGGAATCTGAACCGTTTAGAATTAGATAACGGCGGAGTGGATCCCAAAGGTGAGAACTCCTCACTTTTAATTTTATTTCTAGTTGAAATATATACTAGGATGTAGATGGTGCTTAGCAGCACCCGACACCCGTCGTCCACAGACCATAGATGGCTTGTTTGTTTGATTGATGTGTTGCGAAAAATGATTGTGTGTAGTGGAATGAAATAAATTATTTTATGGTTAAAAATATAATTTTTAACGTGTATATAAAATAAATAGTTATAAACAAATCGGACGATTTGTTTATGTACACGCATTTAACTGATGTGGATTGGGACGATAAATTTACACTTCGCCCAACTGCACAAATAAAACCTATGTTTGATTGTTTGAAAACCCCACACGGGTGTTGGGATGAAATTGGCCATACACTAGTCCCAGTAATTTGTTGTATGTCGATCGATTGATTGACAGACTGTTATAAGCATTAAATAATTATATTTAATGCTTATGTAGTTGTGTGGTGCACTCTGGATGAAGGTTGATGATTTATCGTCGCTACTATATAAAGTGTTGTAGGGAATCCATATAATTAACATTGTATGGTAATTGATTTGGCCTCATTCCAATTGGGAAAATAAGGAATATTATAAAAGAAAATTCATGTGTTGAATAGAATAAAAATTCATGTGTTGAATAGAATAAAAATTCATGTGTTGAATAAAATAAATTCATGTGTTGAATAAAAATATTCATTTGTTGAACAGAATAACGAAGTTATTGAAATATATAAAGCCATGTTGATTAGATATGCACCATTTTGACGCGAAAGATATTTATATCGATTATATTCATTTTTATAATGATTATAGAAAAGGAAGTGATTTCAAAATATAACGTTTTGAAAATATTATCATTTATAGATTAATGATATGGAATATTCAATTTTGATTAGAAATTGAAAATGAAGTTGAAATCGTTTTGAAAACGAATTTAAAACGATTTATAAAATACGTTTTGAAAGAAAATCGATGAAATATATATAATATTATATACATATATATATATATATATATATATATATATATAATGGCCTGAATAGAACGCGCCACGCTCCGGCAGTTCGCGAATTTCGACCATTGACTACGAATGGATATTACGGGGATCCAACCGTCGGATTCTCCTAAAACCAGAACCGTTAGGTTCGTATCGAGAAGATCTTTCTAACGAATACAAGAAATTAGAAATCTAACAGTTGGATCTGGAATTATGTCCAAATCAAATTTGGAAAAGGTCGTTGTAAGTGCAGTTCGATGGCCGTTGATGGAAATTGACTGTACGGGCCTTGATAAAATTATTAAAAATAGCAATAATTTGTGTAAAATCATAAGAAATGATTTGTGAAGAATTGGGATGAAAAATTCCAAATTTGAAAAGATAAAAATTGATTTTTATCGAAATGAACTAGTTTTGAACTAGAATTATAGTCTCATTTATTTTTAAAATAAATAAAGTGGATTTGAAATGGTTTTGAAAATAACCAGAATTTCCAATATATAAAGTAGAAATGGATTTGAATCGAAATTGTCTTTGGAATATTTCGATGTTGGATTTCGTGATTATACAGATATTGTTATGGAAATTTGAAAGATATATTAATATCGTTATTTCCAATACGATATTTGTTGGTCGTAGAATTTGATATTGAATATAAGCCAATATATTTTCTATTCAGAGACTTGTATTTAATATCAAATGGGATTTGGGTTTGTCGTGAATGGTGTCCTCATTAACACTGTTCTTAAACCCAGTGGAGAAAAAGATTAAATCTTTTTATTTAGATTTAATGAAATATACCAATTAAATGATATTTAATGGGAATTGAATTTGAATTGATTTTTGGGTTTATCGTGAACCGTGTTTTAAATGACATTGGTTCTTTAACCCAGTTAAAGACATGATATGATTTCCCAAGTTAAACAATCATCGATATGATTTTTGGGAAGATTTAAACTAAGTGGAGTTTCAATGAATCTTTAATTAGATTGAAATAATCGGGAATGGAGTATCATCAATTTTGCTCCAGGCGATAGTTAAATCTTTAATTAGATTTGAACGTGAAATGGTAATTGAATTTACCGATAACACCGTGGTGTTAGATATGAAGTATAACCAGTTTTACTTCATGGGATGAATAGGTTGGGATTGGGAAATAAAATAAATGATTACTTCGGTGTGGTTCGCTAATCCCGACTAATTTAAATTGATATTGAAAAGAAGATTAAAGAATAAATTTAAAGAATTTATCTTTGATAAAATTAATGGGAACCTTTCCCAAAGTATAAGAATATTTGAATAAAAGAATATTCTGAATTGGAATGAGGCGTATGTTGTGTTTGTGTAACACTTATTTATTATATACGCGGGTTATTCAGAAAGACCGGGTTTATCCCATTCTGAATAACCGATTCGACGATGTGTTGAGGATGAAGACGGTGGTCGAAGACCGGAGGACTTCACATCGTTTGGGTGATTACTGATGATCTTGATTAGGTTGTATCCCCAAGAGGGGGGAATCAGTTGGTGATCATCTAGACGTACTTGGAGATCAATGGATATGCGAGGTATAAGGTGCCTCCGGCTTCGTTCAGACCCATAACGAACTTGTAAATGGACTGTGTGCCTGACATTGGATTTTATTCTGTGTGATTGATTTCTATTAAATGTATATTGGCGGTGGAGAATTTATTCTCTTGCTTAACACCCTTCTCTGAGACGTACGAGCTTAGGGGTTATATATTGATGGATATCAATCGCATGGAGTGAATTGCCTGTGTGGCATGCCTAAGTGGCAAATGATCAAGGCTTTTGTTGAAAAGCAAAGCCTTGTGGTTGATGATCAAAGCACGGCCTGTGTGGCATAGCTTTGTGTAGCGTTGATTCGCGAGCCTCACACCCCGGTTGTGAACCAGAAACGGGAGAGGACCTCAGGGACGACATGTGTTTCCTTCTAGCTAGGGTAGTGTCAGTGACCTACCAGCCCTGACATTTATATTATTTTCACCTGTGTGGTTGTTGCTGTTGCGAGGCGCCTCGGATATATCAGGGACTATGTGGAGCCGATGGAGTCATTTGGCTCAATTACGCCCTAAAGGGCGGGGAAATGCAGTGTCCAGGGTTTAAGTTTAATCCATATCGGTGGACCGACCCTGACGATCCAAGGGACGATGCGTTTTGTTCCTGAGACTCGGGCTAGACAGTCTCGAATTCGGTGGAGGACGATCCTTTACCTCGGTTCATAGATGGAAATCCAATTTCCAAACACGTGACTTTGTGGTTTTGATTGTAGAGTCTAGTATGGCGACATGATATATGGTATCCATGCCATCTAGGATTGATACATTTATATTTGAAGTTGTTTTATACACTATGCACTTATAATAGTATCAAATGATTTGTTTTTAACGTACCAGGCATGTTTGGCTATTATAAGGGAAAACCCTATCCTCTGGCTTGTGTTGCATTGTGTGATGGGACCTGGGTCTTATAATAGTTTCATTTTTCCAAAAAGCATTGCGCTGTTTTGTTATATGCACTGGTATTCTTGGAAGGAAACCCGTTCCGTGTTATACGGCGTGGTCCCTTGATTTACCTAACTTTAAAATAAAGATTAATAACTGTTTTAGTTCTCACACCAATCACATGACTAACCTGGAGTTTATTGTTTAAACCTAAACTCTAGGTGTCCTTATTTTCCGCACGGGCAGCTGGTAGTTTTGGTTTTTGCAAATTTATATTCACAGGATCCTGGTTTACAGCTGGAACGATACTCGAAAAGCTCTGTATCCATGTATTACTTTCAGCTGTGTTTTGTATTATTTTCCGCTATAGTAATGTAATTTGAATCTCTGATATTTCTCTGATGTATAATATTCATTCATACTCTGTATATTCTTGTATTGTGATGGAATTATTGTAATAAGCAATGAAATGTTCTTCTGTTTGTGTCCCGATGTGTCTTGTTCTCAACTCAATCCATTCTTTCCTTACCGGGGAAGTTCGGGTCGTAACATGTTTACTATTATATATTACCACTTCAATAAGGAGACCAAATTTTATTCTCACCTGGGCATGTATATATATACATGCATGCTTATCTAAAGGGTCAAAAATGTGGGTTTACAGACATGCGTTCAAGGTGACTGTCTATGCATGTTTTAGCATAACAATATTTTGTACATAGTTTAACACTATTGAAGATAACCAACCGCTAGTTCACCATATAAATCAGATCAACAATGTCATGTTTAGAATTAACAAAAGCGGAACATAAAATGGTTTTATAGACTGCACCGGTAGTATAAGGTTAATGGATTTCAAAATAGGCGTTTGAACTAGCACAGCAGCAAGTGCTTGAACCCGACAGTCCAAGTGGTCATTAAACAACTAAGAGCTAAACCCAAAAGGAAGTAACTTATGCAGAAGTATCAACAAAAACGCAATTATAGTAGTGAGGTATGCATGAAAAGAAAAAAAGAAGCAAAAGTAGCCCGACCAATCAATAATTATACTTAGTGAGACGGCGCGGCGAACTTGAAAGGAAGTTTAATCTGTAATAAAACCTACATTTAGTCAGCCGCTGGAAAGAGCATAAGCAATGGTGACTCGACTGGCTTCAGGAAGGGAAATGAGACGACCCGAACTTCCCTGGTCTCCGAAGAGAAGAGAAAGAACAGATTGTCTGAGAACACGACAAACCAGAACACAAACAGAAGAACATTTCATTGCTATTACAATAATTAACATCAGAGTACAAGAATATACAGAGTATGAACAAATAATATACATTTGATGAATATAATAGATTTACAAATTACAATGCAGCAAAAAAATAATACATAACACAACTGAAAGAAACACACGGATGCAAAGCGTTCCGAATATAGCTCTAGCTGTAAACCAGGATCCTGTGAATATAATATTTGCAAAACCAAAACTACTAGCTGCCCATGTGGAAAATAGGGGCACCCAGAGTTTAGGTTAAAACAATAAACTCCAGGTCAGTCATGTGACTTGTGCGAGAACTAAAAACAGTTATTAAATCTTTACTTTAAAAATAAAGTAAATCAAGGGACCACGCCGTATAACACAAAACGAGTTTCCTCCTAAGAATACCAGTGCATAGAACAAACAGCACAATGCTTTCTGGAAAAATGAAGCTATTATAAGACTCAGGTCCCATCACACAATGCAACGCAAGCCGGATGATAGAGTTTTACCTTATAATAGCCGAACATGCTTGGTACGTTTAAAACAAATCATTTTGATACTATTATAGTGTAAAGTATATGAAAACAACTTCAAATATAAATGTATCAATCATAGACGGCATAGTATCCCATGCTACTATGTCGCCAGACTAGGCTCTACAATTAAAACCAAAATGTCATGCATTGGAAATTGGATTTCCGTCATGAGTCTAGGCAAGGGATGTACTCCTCGCCGGCTTTGAGACACTCTAGCAAATGCCTTAGGATCTCCAGCAGAAGACCACTGGATTCTCCAAGGTCTGTCCTCCCTTACGTTTGAGGACTATATATTCCTGAACGCACGTTTCTCAGTCCTATAGGACCTATATCCATCGGCTCCGTAGTAACCGATATATCCGAGGCGCCTCGTAACCAATCATCCACATAGGTAAAAATATAATAAATGTCTGGGCTCCATACCATGACACCACCCATATCTAGAAAGAAACGTCATGTTCTCCTTGGGTCCCTTATCCCGATTTTGACTCATACCGAGGTGTGAGGCTCGCGAATTAACGCTATATACAAAGCTGTGCTATATTAAAGCCGTGCTTTGATCATCAACCACAAGACTCTGCTTTTCAACAGAAGCCTTGATCATTTGCATCTCAGCATGCGACGTAGGCAATTCACGCCATGTGACTGATGTCTATCGGTATATAACGTTTGAGCTCATACGTCTCAGAGAAGGGCGTTAAGCAAGAGAATAAATTCTCCGTCGCCAAACAAATATATATTTAATAGAGATCAGTCAACACAGAATAAAATCCAATGTCAGACACACATCCATTTACAAGTTCGTTTTGGGTCTGAATGAAACCGGAGGCACCTTATTCCTCATCCTATATGACCGATACAGGAGAGAGGTCCTCACATATCCGGTCCATCTCCAAGTACGCCTGGACGATCACCACTTATTACCTTGTCTTGGGTGTATAGCCCAATCAAGACATCAGTAATCATCCAAACGATGTGAAGACCTCCGATCTTCAACCGTCGTCTTCATCTTCTACTTATCGTCGAATCAGTTATTCAGAATGGGTATAAACCTGGCCTTTCCAAATAACTCGCGTATATTATAAACAAGTGCTATAAAAAAACAACATACGCCTCATTCCAATTCTGAATATTCTTTTATTCAAATATTCTTATATTATTAGGGAAAGGTTCCCATTAATTTTATCAAAGTTAAATTCTTTAAATTTATTCTTTAATCTTCCTTTGGATATCAATTCAAACCATATTATGGTTTTCCAAACTAGTCGGGATTAACGCACCTTACCGAAGTAATCATTTGTTTAATTTCCCAATCCCAACTTATTCATCCCATGGAGCAAAACTGGAAATACTCCATATCTAACACCACGGTGTTATCGGTAAAATTAATTACCATTTCCCGTTCAAAATCTAATTAAATCTTTAACAATCGCTAGGAGCAAAACTGGTGATACTCCATTCTCGATCATTTACCAAATTTGATAATTTAAGTTATCACATTCGCATTTCAATCCAATTAAAGATTCATTAAAACTCCACTTGGTTTTAATCTTCCTAAAAATCAATATTAATGATTCTTTAACTTTGGAAACACAAACATGCCGCATCGACAATCTACACCATACTATTGATTTCTGCCGATATATAACCTCTAAGCTCGTACGTCTTAGAGAAGGGTGTTAAGCAAGATAATAAATTCTCCGCCACCAGACATATATATATTTAGCAGAGATCAACCATACAGTTCGAAATACAATGTTAGACATGTAATCTTGTCTTTAACTGGGTTAAAGAACTGGTGTCATTTAAAACACAGCTCAGATAAACCCAAATCACATTCCAATTAATTATGGAATCTTCACAGAAAATAGATCAATATATAATCGATATCAATTTCCGTATCCAACTAATAATATAAATGGAATAACGACAAAGCCTTTTAAATTCCATATATATTATCAGTCTTCCTCCTCAGAAACTCGCTTCGATTATTACCAAATCGAATTCCATTCAATTCCAATTTAATATATTAAATTGGAAAACTTTACTTTGGCAAATTTCCATTAAACCTTAGTAAAAAGATTTATAAATTCCAAATCACATTTCACTGTAAATCGGGTTAAAGAACGAACGTCATTAAAACACAACTCATGATAAACCCAATTCACATCCCATTTTATTCCAATAAAATGTTAATTAACTGGAAGCTCTAATAATCTTAATTAAAAGATTTATTCTTTTCACATGGGGTTTAAGAACAGTGTTATTTAAGACACTATTCATGACAAACCCAAAATCCAATTCTATGTTAAATACAAGGCTATGAATAGAAATTATATCGGCTTATATTCAATATCAAATTCTGAAATCAATAAATATCATATTGGGAATAATGATATATATATATATATATATTCCAAATTCCTCCACAATATCTGTATAATCACAGAATCCAATAACGAAATATTCCGAAGATAATTTCGACTCAAATCCATTTCAATTCATATATTGGAAATTTTGGTTATTTTTAAAACCATTTCAAATCCAATTTATTTATTTAAAAATACTGGATTATAATTCTAGTACATATCTAGTTCATTTTGATAAAAATATATTTTTATCTTTATAAATGTGGAATTTTTCACCCAAATTCTTTTCAAATCATTTATTATGATTTTACACAAATTTTAATATTTTTAATAATTTTATCAAGGCCCGTACAGTCGATTTCCATAAACGGTCATCGAACTGCACTTACAGCGACCTTTTCTAAATTTGATTTAGACATAATTCCAAATCCAGCCATTAGATTTCAAATCTCTTATATTCTTTGGAAAGCTCTTTTCGATACGAACCCAACGGTTCCGATTTTAGAAGAATCCGACAGTCGGATCTCCCGCAATGTCAATTCGAAGTCAATGGCCGAAATTCGCGAACTACCGCGGTGCGGCGCATTCTATTCAGGCCATTAAATATATAATATATATATTATATATATTTTGTCGATTTCTATTTAAAACGTATTTTATAAATCGTTTTAAATTTGTTTTCAAAACGATTTCAACCTCATATTCAATTTTAAACCAAAGTTGAATATTCCATATCTTTGATATATAAATGATAATATTTTCAAAACATTAGATTTTGAAATCACTTCCTTTTCGATATTCATTATAAAAATGAATAAAATTGATATAAATATCATTCACGTCAAAATGGCGTTAATTTAATCAACTCAGCTTCATATATTTCAATATTTTCGTGTCCATCCCAAATCGGACATCAAAATCACATTTTGATCCATTACTGAATGTTATGTTAAAATATTAGTTATTTTAAAGTATTCATTATTCGTCATTTTAAAATATTCGTTAATTTAAAATATTCGTTCTTTCCGAATTGGAACCAGACGCAGTCAATTACCATATAATTTTATTTATATGGATTTCATACACACATGTACACAACAATAATCAAATACAGTCAACCATCATCCAGAGTACATTACACAACTGCATAAGTGTTAAATATGAATAATTAACGCTTACAATAGTCTGTCAACCCATCGATTGACATACAACTAAATATTGGGATTAGTGTATGTCCAATATCATCCCAACTCCCGTGTGGGGTTTTCAAACAACAAACACTGATTCTTATTTGTGCAGTTGGGCGATGTGTAAAATATATCGTCCCAATCAATATCAGTTAAATGTGTGTACATAAACAAATCGTCTGATTTGTAAATGAATATTTATTTTATTCATATACACGTTAAAATTATATTTCTAACTATAATATATTTATTTCATCTCGTGATATACATGTAAATGTGTATATTTTATCGGCTTATTTATCTTAATTTATATTTAAAATAATTGATACTGTGTATTTATAGTTGTGTTTTCAGATTATTTATGATGAATGGATTAATGCATGTAATTGTTGAAAAGCTTGAAGAATTGGTGTATGAAGTGTTGATTTTGAGAGTTAGATTAAAGCTTGAAGAAATGTTACTGTTCAACCATCTTCTGCCGCATATGTTAATCCAATGCATTTTCATAAAGATAGCTTGTTGCAGATGTTATGGAGTTCCTACTCATGCTCAAAACAATAGAAATTGATGTCATTTGATGCCCACAAGCTATTACAATTGCAAATCTATTCATACACGTTCACATTAGCTCATTTGCAAGGCATCTCTCTCATGCTGTGTTCACATTGGCTCATTTGAAAGGCCTTCCATTCACATGCGTTCACACTTAGCTACTTGGTTATTTTGAAAAAGGGATTTTGTCCCGCATTGTGTAATGAGCCTCTTAGCCTTGGCCAATACAACTATAAATACCTTGTATCTTATTCATGTAAAAACACACTTAGTTTTATTCTGTAATTCTCTTCTTGGAATAAAACTCTTCTTCTCCCTTTCTCTCAGTTGTTATTTTATTTTATTTTATTTATGTTCATGTTATTTATATTCTTTTTCTCTTCTTCTTTAGCTATGTCTAGCTAATCCCCTTTGATTAGGGGGTGATGATGCTAATAGATATGATTCAGCATGAATCACATAGCCAATAGACGAGGACTTTATACATGTAGATCTGGATCTGAATCAGGGGTTAGATCAGAACCTTCATATTCTGTGTCGTTTAAGAGCTATGCTCCTTCACAGGGTATATTCGTGTTCGATCTAACAATTATCAGATTTAGATGTAATTTTAAGGTTTTAGAAATTAATTAGTGAATCTGTCCTGATAACATATGCTTGTTTAAGAGCTCAGCTCCTGCATAGGCTATGCTTGTCGTTATTTACTTATTTGTTTCTAAGAACCTAATTATTATTGATTTATGTTTGTGACAGAAACATGAATTAGATCTATATTTATTTGTTGGCTATTGATGAGTATGAATCTGATCTATGTCATTATCCCCTAATTGCTTTTTCTTATTATATAAATCTCTCTTTTTATTTAATTGTTGTTATTTTCTGTGTTTTCAATCAATCAAAATCCTGGAATAACTTGGTTGGATTTATTAGTAAAATAATTTTTGATCCCAGAGTTCGACACCCTCTACAACAATCCTTGTTGTTTAGGAAAGCCGAACGGATTTTACAGTTGTTTACAATTGTAAAATTTGTACGCAAACATCTCATGAATATTTCATACAGTTCATTTGTAAAATAAAAATGATATTTTTATTGTTCTAATATTTTTAGAAAATTTCGGCAGCATAACGGTGCGATACTAGAACTGGAATAAGGTCTAACCTTGTCCCTCGCCTAATAATGGCTCGCGCCATATACAAACCAAATTCTAATCAGTTCATTTCATTTCCCAACCCAAATAATCCAATCAACCAAACAAACATGGTTTCAAACAAAGGTGTTGGGTGGTACTAAGCACCATCTACATCCTAGTATATATATTTAACTAGAAAATAAATTAGAGTGAGAAGTTCTCACCTTTGGGATCCACTCCTCCAGTTCTATTTCTGAATTTCTGAACCGTTTGGATTTGCCTGAAATTCCAACGCAATCTTTTCCACGCTGTTCATAGTAAAAATCACCTTTTTAATATGATGTTTATATATTTAAAAAATCGCATTTTTATACTGATGTTGATATTATAAAAATCACATTTTTATAACTTAGTTTTCTATATAAAAAATCATATTTTTATCCTCATAAAAGTATTTCAAACATACGAGAAAAATCAAATTTTTGTACAATGAAAAATCTTATTTTTTTCTAATCTAAGAAATCATATTTTCTATTTATAAAGAAATCATATATTTCAATTCGATGAAATCGTATCTTTCAATTCAATGAAATCGTATTTTTCAATTCAATGAAATCGTATTTTTCAATTCAATGAAATCGTATTTTTCAATTCCTTAAAAATCGTATCTTTATAAACTAAAGATCATAAATTTTTCCTAACTAAAAATCATATTTTTATATGACTAAAAATTGAATGTTTTAACATGTAAAAATCCTATCTTTTAACATATAAAAACTAAATCTTTTCATAGACAAACATCTAATCTTTTTATTTATAAAAATATGATCTTTTTATTTATAAAAATCTAATCTTTTTATTTATAAAAATTTATATAAAAAAAAATCAAATTGTTATACAATGTTATATTTATTAAAAATCGGATTTTTTTTAAACACGGTAGTACGTAATAAAAATCAGATTTTTAATCACGGTATTATTTTAAATAAGAAAATAACACAAACATAAATGCAAATAAATAAAGAACTCACTGTTTGTTTGATCTTTATTGAAGGAGGAGGGGCGCCGGAGTCTAGTGGTGGCCGGGGGAGGTGTCAGCAGCGGCGGCGATGCTCTAGTGGTTGGGGCGTGGCAGTTTTAGGCTAGTTGGGGGTTTACGGTTCGAGTATGGCCGGAGGGTTGAGGATGGGGGCGTCGGTGGTCAAGGGGGGGGGTGGTTTCGCCGGAGTCTGGCGAGGCGGCGCGGTGGGCGTGGGCCAGGCGGTAGCGAGGGTGGAACGGGGGAGAAGTGAAATCAGGTTTCGCTTTTGGGGGAATCGAGTTTTTGGAGATAAAATGAGGGGTGTTAATGTATACATGTATATTTTATAAAATTTAATTATTTATTTTATTTTATTTTCAAAAAGTAAATTTTTATTTCAAACTTCAAATCGAACCCACCAACTGTCTCCTCTAGCTAAATACCTCCATTCCGAACACAATGGGATATATTTCGTAACCCAACTCGGTTGTTACGATCAGTTTCCACTAAAATTAAAATATAAATCATTATATTTTAAATTCAAACGCACATTTTAATTTACCGCGACCACATACTGACTCCAAAAATTCCAGAAAAATAAATCTAGTTATGTTTTGATGATACAGTCCTAACAAAACTAATTTCATCGAATTTGGAGACCGTTTGAAAAATGGTCATTTTCCAGTCGATTAAATTAAAACTGAATTGACCAAACACGTTTAAATTCACCACGCTCACATATTGATTCCAAAAATTATGAAAACTGGAATCTAGTAATAATTCGACATTCCAGATCCAACAAAAGTGGTCTCATCGAAAATGGAGGTCGTTTGCAAAATCGCTATTTTTAAGGGCTATGTATTATATAAAATTCCATAGCGACTATTATGAATTTTCAACTGGACATAACTTTTTATTTCCATTATGAAATTTGGATTTTTCACATTTGTTGGAAAGATATTTTCAAACAGATTCATATATTTCTGGTTTCACAAAAATTCGGTTTATTTTGAATCTTATACATTCATATGAAATTTGAAATCGAATTTTCAAACTACCACGCCATTTCCAATTCCTTTTATAATTAAAATAAATATTTATATTCTAATTTCAATTTAAATAAATTTTTACATTCTAATTCTATTCAAAATAAATTTCTAGTCATTAATATTTAAAATAAATCATTTTAAATATTCAAAATTCATTAAAATTGCCAAAATAAAAATTTTAAATTGGTTTCGATTTTCCGGGTTGTTATAGGAAAGTAGCAGCTTTGGCAAACTCAAGTGCTACAATGAGTCAGGTCTGGTCTTCGATTTGGCGGATTGGTCTGAAGGCGGAGAGGAGATTTTTGGCGGGAGGAACGACAACGAGCGATGATGGCTCACAGGTTCGAGTGTATGAACGATGGCGGTCTTCGTGGTAGCAGCCACCATAGACTACAGCGAGTGAGGCTAGTACAGGTTGAACCAATGGTGGCCTTCAGATCGAGGTGGAAAAAATGAAGCAAAGGCAGGTCAGCTATTATGAAGGTCGAGTGCGGTTTTGGCATCGTACGACATCGACTTTAGTGGAGAAGTGAGGGATGCTAGGCGAAGTTGGAGGTTAATGGCGCGAAGGGGAAGAAGGCGGAACAGGTTTATGTTTTTTTCTTGGCGAAGGCCATGGCTTCAAGATTTGGGAATAATTTGATTTTTGCGGTGGGAATGGATTTCTGGAGACAGTTTTAATTTTGGGGAAAACAGAGAACAATCAGCTGATGAAACTAATTAAAGGGGAGAGTTTGTTTTGTGGTGAACGGATGGAAGAGGCACGCTGTTTATATAACTCAACAAGGGAGACCAGCAAAAGAAAGGAGACAACACGTGTAACGTAAAACAGGACGGTGAGGACAAGTGTTAATACAGAAAAAGAGGCAACAGCAAGTGGCAAATTATTTCAGTTCAAAATTTCTCGGCATTACCGCTAAATATTCAGCAGATTTTTGTCAGATACGGTTTGATTTCAAACAATGGGCTGAACGGTGAAAAAAAAGGTTTGAACACCGGTTAAGCCAGGATACGGTTTGTCTAAACAACATTATTTATTTTTAAATAATATTAAACGATAAATTAAATTTAAACGTAAAATTACATGCGTCTTAATTCACAATTTATTAATGTCCGCTTATTACAACTACCATATATTCTACTATTACCGTTTGAAATAAATTTTCACTTAACAGCTCATACAAAACAAATTCAATTAACC
This sequence comes from Allium sativum, assembly GCA_030737875.1. Classification (NCBI taxonomy): domain Eukaryota; kingdom Viridiplantae; phylum Streptophyta; class Magnoliopsida; order Asparagales; family Amaryllidaceae; genus Allium; species Allium sativum. The sequence continues at coordinate 46,823,498 of CM060913.1, forward strand.
GTTTAAACTAAATATTCAAACTTTATTTTTAATTTGTAAATATGTCTCGATTCATATTTTTAAGTACATCTTGATTATGCCACTTATATTGAATAAATAATTTTTTTTAAATCAAATTGCGAGATTTATATCTCGAAGCTGAATATAATTTTGAAGTTAAATGGTCAATTTACTTAATATTGTATAAATCTCATGTATTACCAAACGTTCATATCAAATTACAATGAACAGTTTATGATTGCACTTCATCCAAACGACTAATAGTGTGAACAATGTTACCTTTATAAAATGTTCATATTAAAAATTAAATTTCTCACGTAAATAAAAGGACATTTGTTTTATATAACGTTTCTTTCAACAAAACATTCATATTAAAATTTAAATTTTATGAAAGGGATTTTATTTATAAATATATATTTAGACTATGCTTAAAACAAATAAAAGTCCAAATTTTCCTGGAAACTAATATAAATATTAATTTTAAACATTAAATCTTAATTTAATTTATATTTTAAACGTCAAAATTTCTGGGTCGTTACAAGTTTGAAGAAAAAGAAGATCCAGAGGAGGAAGTTCAGGTTATGCCGGAGCCAGTGTAGATTGACCCACTTGTTGAGTTTCCATTAGTTGAGCAAGATGAGCAGTTAGTTGCCGTATGGACACAAATTGAGCGGGATTTACTTGAGTTTCAGGCAGCAGCTCGAGATTCCATGGATTTGGGATACTCGAATATGATGCATATGATACTTTACCCACCTGTACTAGTCGAGGTCATCGATATTTCGGATGACGAGGACGTTGAAGAGGAAGATGGTGTAGTTGAAGTGATTGATATTTCAGATGATGAGATGCGGAATGTGGTGGAAGTGAGTAGCATTTCTGACTCGGAGTAGAGTGATGTAGTATGTTGTAATAGGATATGATTATACATACAGCTTGTATCAGTCTATAACTCGAGCTAGTTGAGTATAGTACGTATTATCATATTATTTGTTGTAGCTAGTTTGATGGGATATGGCATATTATCTTTTGCTTTATATCTATTTGTCGTTACAAATTTCGGGGACGAAATTCTTTTAAGGTGGGTAGACTGTAATGGCCCAGGTTTTTACAAATTATACTTAACAATGTTTTCTAAATGTTATCAAATGATTAACATAAATGAGATAATTAAAATTTAGTTGAGAATAAAATGTGACCATAACCTCAGTATTCTAATCTTAAGTACATGTTATGAATGTATTTTTAGCTCCTAAAAAAAATATGGATGGTTGTTAAATGTGTTACTGTCTTTAGAATTTGACATTTATTTACCTGGAAAAAGGAATTGGATTTTAAACATCACATGAATAAGAGAGGGAAAGTCATGATAACACATAAGAAAATGAGAGTTTAAGTAAGCCATTTTATATGTTCCCTTCAGGAGAATAAAAATAAATGGTAGCATAAAATAGGATGCCACGCACATAGAAAGTATCAACAGGTTTTAATGAGATTTTCCATTCGAAATATATGATGTATATTAGTATTAAATGCAAGGATTCTTCTTGGCAGCAAAGTTGTTTTATGCCTCTAAGGACATACACAGATACAATGTACATACCATAATTGATGGAAAGAGATTGGTCGAATACATTTGTCAACTGGAGAATGTTTTGCATATAGAGACTAGGATATTTTCATAGATGCGGCTACAAATCCAGTCGCACAGACCTTCAATCAAATGTACCAATAGCTGCAGGCATTCAGAGATCATGTTTACCTTTCCCATGCGAGAGTAAATGCGCCTATATTTTATAATCATTCTTACATCTATAAATAGGCATTCCCCAGTATCATTTTTTTCTTCACCTTATTTTCAAAAACCTTTTCTGGAGAACAAACTTGAGACAACATTCTAGCAAAGCTTAGGAACAGATAATATAAATTGAGTACACTCACTGTATTTTCCTCACTTGGTAAACTACTCCAGTAAATGACAATGCAAGTTTCTTTTGGCCTTGTTATGCAAGTATGTCACCAAGTATAAACAACGAGTGATCTAAATCATCTTATATACCCACAAACACATCTGTTCAAATTCGGAGCTTAAACTTTTCACCTACTGTGTGATTATAAAGTACCCTGCAAGTTTTGACACCCTGTTATGCATATATGACACCCTCATGCATCCTAGCTTAGATATATTTTACCATATGCCATGTTATGTAAGTTAATCACCTTGTTATATCATTACATAAACCATATGTTAAGCTATTATGTGATCTGAAACCATATACATAATATACTCACAACTAGGGGTATATGGGAACCATGAGTTAAGTTTTACTAGTTATGTAACTTAAAAATGAAATAAGAAAATAATTGTCTTGTATTTCCAGTAAGAATTATTACATGGACATTAAATAAAATTTTATTATTTATCATCCTAAAGTACTCTAAAAATAGTGCAGTGTTATAATGTCCCATATATGTACTTCTATTTCTATTAAACACAGTAAGAAGCATCTAAACCATATAAATTTGATCATCGTAAATTAGCGTTTCAGCTATATGGATGTTTTGGGATACCAAAGGCGTGAATTTAGGGAGCAATTTCAGAATTTTTAGTACTATGGTTTGAGAGATTTTCAGTGTTCATATGAAAAGGGAAATGGGCATTTTCCGACCACCGAGGTGGTCGCAGTTCACAGATTTTGGTCTGGAGAAGCGTGACAGAGTAGGGTACTGAGGAAAAATGCAAGTGGATTTTTCAGATGGTCAGATTTTAAGTTGTGATCAATTTAGTGTTATTTATAGGCAGTTCTTATCGGTGAAATTTCTTGATGAACTGTGTCTGGAATGGTGCGTCGAGTTCGACCATACTAAGGGAGTTTGTCTGTCGGTGGATCAGCGTCAGGGTGGTGGAGTCTAACAGTGATTAGATCTATGTAGTGGCGGTGGTGGACATTTAAGTGGTAAGGGGTTTGTCTGTTTTTTGTTTCCAGTACGGGTGGAAGCATGTTTTTGCATGCGAGATGACTAGAGACTGATATAAAGTGGGGAATGATTTCAGGAGGGGCAAATGTGTTTGTGAGGTAGGTTGAGATCGATGGATACTGGCGAGGTTGAGTGTGCACGCATATATGGTGGAAGCAAAGTTTGCTTGGAGCAAGCTTTATAGAAGAAGAAGCAGTGTGGTATAAATATGAAATAGGAAAATGGGCTACTAATCTGGGTCATGGGTTCTCATATATAGGGTAAAATAAAAAGTAAAAGTACCTACAAACAAAATGAAAAATTGGCCGCAAGGTTTTGGTCACGGTTTTGTCTAGGAGGGAACAGTTCGTGGAGCAAGAAGATTAGAAATCGGAAAGAAAGGTGGCAGCAGTCTTTTTTTGACGCATAGGCTTAATTGTAAAGAGGCGTGAGCCAGTTTAAAAAAAAACAAATAGAAGTGGGCTTTAGTTTCTGGGCCGTGGGCCAAGTAAAAAAAAGATTTATATAACAAAATGGGAAGGGGGTTGTCGTAGGATGTAAGGTAAGAAAGGGGAATAGCTTTTCACAAAGGAAAGAACAAATAGGTATATAATAAGTAGTACTAGTGACAGTAGTATGGTAAAACAAAGGAGTTGTTTAAACATCCAAATCATATAATTCAAATTATTTTATTTAAATAAGAACAAAAATAAAGGTAAATATAAAATATATTATATTAAATAAACAGTGAAGTAAGATTATTATTAAAGACCTTAGAACTGAATCTGTAGTTTAACTCTTCATCAACATTTGTGTATACAATAAATTATCGATTAAGAAGAATTTAGTCATTCTTGTATATAATTCATCAACGATAAAAGAATAGGGTTTATTCAAATGATAATTAAAACCCGATATGTGAATTAAAAATTGACGTTATTTTTGGAAGGTGGTTAACGGCCGATAATAAATTCAAATGTTGTGATTAAATATTGAAGTATCCTTTTCTTTTAATCGACTTGTGTCAAAAAAAAATTCCAAATCAAAATATGATTTTAAAATCAAAATAACCCAACATTTTAAACTCATTTGAATACAATGATATATTTCCTTTAAGTATCACTTGACCCAAAAATATATTAAGGTGATCGCTTCGAAAAGTCCGGAATATTTATTCCACTTCAATACGATTGACACGAGTTAGAGATTATTCAAGATAACCGAAGACAGAGGTTATAGAAGAGCTATACTACAAATCCTAGGTAGAAATTGGCTAAGATGGTTTAACATAATAATGTCTTTGGTTTGTCCAATCCCAGGACAACTTGTACGGACGAATGCCTGATAGAGTATGCCTAACCAATCACGTACGTTGATCTCTTTAAACGTGTTTATGTTGGTGGCGGAGGAATTCATTTCTCTTAGCTCTATACCCGTAATATATTTTTGGGGAAGTCAATTAGTGGTTGGCTGATTTTGACGATGTGGCATTCAAAGTAAATTAAACCAGATATTTCTAACGGTAAGTATAACCACAGGCCTCTACAACCGGAAAACGGTATAAAATCGGGTAGGTCGCATGGCTATGTGGGTCGCTCCCATCAAAAGGGTATATCATTACCTGATCTAGAGAAATCAAATGCCTTCAATTGTTCCTTCATTTATATGCTATCAGTTCAGTTGGCTGGCCCCCAACTATGGTAATGATATATTCGGTACCCTCAATCGAATTGAGGGTCCGGTCATGTTTAGCCGGGTTGCAAGATTTTCTTATTGAACCCCATTGTTTTCATCTCCGGAGATACATTATCAGAAGGTGGTCCCATAGCTTGCCATAGTTGGAAATCCATTATCCAATAAGCGCCCGCGGTTTTGTTTGTATATTATGTATATGGAGCATGAGATGCAAGCATTCCGCTAGATTTCTAATTTACTTTGTAAACCCTAGACATTGTCATAATATTAGAATATTATTGTTTTAAAATGTTTTGAATTATCGTAAGATAAAAACCATCCATATTTATGCGTGGATCGGCCTTATGATTATTCTTTCTTTCAAAAGGATTTTTCTTAAAATTAAGCATTTGTTTAGAGTTTACTCACACCAGTCCCCTGTATGACCCAGAGTTTATTTTTTGTGTTTTCCTTAAACGCTTGGGTACTCATAACACTTGTTATGAGTAGATAAGTGATCCAGGTTTGACTAAAACTTTTGGAATAAGCTGGATGGCATGGTTCTGCAAGCTGGTCTAAATAAAATCTATGTATAATTATGAAGTCTGCAACTGGTTTATTATATCTGTGTACAATTATGAAGTCTGCAAGCTGCTTTATGATGTCTTTGTATAATTAAGAAGTTTATACGATATGACAGGCGTGTATCTATATGAGTTATGACTCTGATGTATAATGACTCTGATGTATAATATTATGTAATATTATATTTTGTTTAAGTCCCACTGTGAGATTCTGATGTTTTTTCTTAGTTCTATTTTCTATCTATTTCGTATTCTTTAATAATGACACAACTTCCGAGGTCATCGAAAGTTGGGTCGTTACACATATTATCCTCTTTCCATTGATGAATCCAAAATTATAAATAATTTTATTTGGATTAGATATTTTTTCTAGTTGATGATTAAAAAAGTATAAAAAATATTGTATAGATGATAAAAATGATTCCAAGTAATAAACATGCATTTATATACTTATTATTTTTACTTCTATCTTAGTAATACAAAAATACATTATTCACAATACTAAAATACACATAATATGAACTCTTATCTTGACAAATAGCAGATGGTTTAATTTGAATGTAGGCATCTTCATATTCTCATCTGTATTTGATTATTCTGGGCATTGAATATTTTCCCCTTTTTTTGATACGGATGCAACATATTTTAGATTTTAGAATATCCATTGACAGATTTATTTTTTTAGCAGTAGGGGTCATACTAAAAGAAAATTCTTCTCTCACGGCTTTACTTCAGTAACTGTTATGTATCTTTTGTGATGCCCATCATGTTCCTTGGTGATGTGGTGTGACTTTCTTTATCTCCCTAGAATTTGAAATTGTTCATTTGTATTCTCTTGGATATCAGGATGACCTACTGCCTTGAGCATCCTTCAAGAAAGATGCTCTTGATGCCGTTGGATCCATTTGAACCTAATAAATCTTACTATGTCTGTTCTGTGGTAACCTTAGTTTATTGCAAATTGTGCATGTTATATCATTTTGTTGTCTTCTCCATTTTGTTAATGTTTTCTTTCCTATTTACAAAATAGACGCCTCTACTTCTTGAGATAAATACTTCCACTTCCAAACTGTATGACTTTGTTGAGAAGATTGTAACTAAAAAGCTTGGCATGAATTTGACTTTGATAATGAATGGATCTAATCTGATTTATGAAGTTGGCGATGATCTCGAGGAAGAAGTCGCTGCCAATTATGCTTTGAATCTTGATAAAGTTTTTCCCATTTACCGGGAATTATTAACAAGCTTTTAATTTTTTTGTTAGGCTGTTACAATCTGATAATCATGTATGCAGGTTTTAGCTTAACTTCCTACTGCGGTTACTAATGGAACAATGCTAATAGTGGAAGATCTGCAGCAGGACTTCACATGCAGTATCAACATCAAATTTAGGTCCTTCACATAACCAGCTCATATATCTGATTAGAAACAAGGGAAGTTTTGTCAACGGCCTTTTGTAAGTTTTAAACTATATTTCCGACCCTTCTGAAAACAGGTTTGATGGAACATCCCTTGAATGGTTTTCAAGAAATTTTGTAGTTTTTTCTTGTATATGTTTACAGTAAAAAGGGGGAACTATTTGCACTTTTTTAACATTTGTGCCTGTCTTTTTGGGCAAATATCAAGATATGAAAATTTGCAAATTTTCGTAGGAAATAAATACTTTATTGCTTTGTGGAATTTGATTTTAGAAAAGAGAAAATGGAAAAAGTGAATTAAGTTTGAAAATAAGTGTGTGCTTCTAACTTCCACTAGAAATAAATTATCTTTTACAGGGAAAATTTCGATGAAGAGAAAGTGCAAATGGAATGGTGCTAACTATATGGGTATCCTCAAGCAACAACGCAACAAGTAATGGAGAGGGCTCGTCGTTCTTCTCAAACAAAAAACTCAACTGAAAATGAATGCAACGATAAAGAGAAGTCAGGCATAAAACGAAAATTTTGCGAAATACCTAAAGAAACTCAACCATCCAATTTAAAGCCGAAAATGCCACATTGATCTATGGTCCTCAGATTGTTGGGGACAATGACGACGACATTGTTGTGCTTGAAGAAAATCTGGAGTTTGGACGCAATAAAAGATTGAAGTGACAGAGAGAGAAGACATAATGTGCACATTGTCTATCCTATTGTGGTAGTTATTGACTCTTGCTTAACTCAACTACTTTGTTAACTAACTATAATATATAATACAACAAGGCTGTAAGTCAATTTTGTTACCACCTTTTTGCATTATTGTAAAAGTTAAATGGTAATAGGAATGAGTTTTATTTCAAAAAAGAAAAATCGTGTACTGATGTACACATATATTTATTTATGCTTGATTCAGATTGCCTTTAATGCTTCTTACTGGTAAATGTGACCATTGGTATTATTTTGATTTATGTTAAATGTTGATTGTTGGAATTATGTTTGATGTCCATTCATTTATTGTTTATGCTGAGTCATGTGGGATACTAAATCCATATGCATGTTAATCTGACAATATTGGTAATTTTTGGTGGATGTAGGGTTTTGTAAATTTGCGACGGTTAATATTAAAAACTGTAGCATAATAAACCAAAACATAGATCATTTGCAACGGTTTTTAATAAAAATAATAATCGCATAACAAGACATTTTTTCGATGGTTGTTATTAAGTCATAGCATACCAGAAAAATTCAAAACTAAAATAATGTTCATTTGCGATGGTTTTTTATTAAAACCAGTTGCAAAACAAGGAATTTTTGCGGCGGTTTTAAAAGTCCGTAACATACCAGAAAAATTCAAAACCGAATCAATGTTCATTTGCGTCTGTTTTAGTTAAAACCCACAGAAAAAAGCATCTTTTTAACCAGTCACAAAAAGTACCTTTTCGCGATGTTTTTAAAACCATCGCAACATATTTTCATTATTTGTGACGTCTGCATTTGCTAAAGTTGTTAAACCGTCGCAAATCATGCTAAACAACCGTTGCTAATGGCCTGTTTTGTAGTAATGTCCGATCAACTTCCATGTTTGGAACATCGCGAACGGAGTTCGTATGAAAAAGTAACAGATGATGTAACGACCCGACAGATTTCGACGCCTAAAATTTGACAATAATACATAAACCCATATTACTTTCCAAAACAGAAGTATTAAAAACACTAGATAATTAATGAAAGAAAATAGAGGGTGATATAAGAAAGAAAGAAATATTAGAATAGAAGCAATAAGAAGTAACACATTAGAATTAGAGTCTCACATCGCAACGAAAAAAAATATATTATAGAAATTAATCATTATTGAGAGCCTGAAATAGAACTTACAAATCATTAGAGTATATCAATACATCTGGACAGTTATAACAATCTGTCCTCGTATACAACACACATCAGAATAGATATTACTACCTCTGGACTCCTCCAGCATATCTTTGGACTTCCCAACATCCGATAACCTGAACATGTAAAACTCGGTATAACCCGGGCTTTCAAATGTCGGATCAGTCTGGTGAACCAGAGTGAGAAACCCACTAAGTTTATAAACAACATCAAGCTTGTTTTAAAGTTAACAAAACTTTTCTGAAAGAAATGGATAATCGGAAGACCAATCCATACATAAATATGAACGGATTTTATCTTACGATAATCCAAAACATTTTTGAAATCATATCTTTATCTGATATTATAATAATGTCTATTAAAAATAAATACTAATCTAGTGGAACGCTTGCATCTCACGCTCTACATACATAGTATACAATCAAAACCACAGACGCTTATTGGATATTGGATTTCGACTATGACAAGGTATGGAACCACCTGCCGATAGTGTATCTCTAGAGGGGAATATACTGGGTTCAACAAGAACATCTTGCAACCCAGCCACACATGACCGACCACTCATTTTGCTTGAGTGTATCGAATGTATATCACCGACGGTTGGGATCAGAAACCGTTTCCTGAAAGAGAAGCATCAAATAGAATGAAGATGGAAAAGAAATTTCTTTAGATAGGTGATTATACACCCTTCTTGGGAGCGACCTACTTAGCCATGCTACCAGACTGATTTCTGTCATTTTCTGGTTGTGAGGCTTGAGGTTAAAATTTCCCTTTAGAACATTTGGCCATCATTCACTTTGAATGCCACATCGTCAGATCCATCAAATCACTAATTGATGTCTAAAAAAATATCCTGGGTGTCTAAGCAGTAAGAATGAATTCCTCTGCCATCAACAGAAGTATGTTTATAGAAATCAATGTACACAGTTTTTTAGAAATACTTTGTCATACATTCGCTCATACAAGTTGTCCTGGGACAGGACAAACCGAAGGTACCCACCTACTACATCCGATGAATTACCATATGGATCAGTAGCGAGTAGTCCTTGCAATCCGCAAATTTCAATCACGATAGAGTCAAAAACCAAATAACTCCAGTTGCAAGCCAAATAAATTTGCTAAGTAGTTCTTCTGCTTTTGAAGATCCACAGTTTCAATTGCTCCATCTTCAATCTGCAACTTTGACGATTTCGTATTTGCTGGTTCGGAATGGTTTTCGAATATAAATTGGATCTCGATCTTTCCGTACCAACAATCGTATAGGTCAGAATTAATAGTCAGTTATTTAAATATAAAATAAACAACCATTCAATCAGGAAAATAAAATGAGTTCACTGATTAAGTACTCAATACCACATTAAACTCCTTAATCTTTTAATATTTTGAATATAACTTTTCACTTCTTATTTTAATATAAGAACATTTATAAAACCATTTAAATATTTTAGAATTGAATCATATATATACATATCCTTAACTTTGGTTTCAACAAATTTCTCGTAAAAATATCGTTATGAAGTCACTTTCGTTTCATTTCTCGAAAACAATAACTAACACTTCCCCTTTGAATAACTTATTCAAACTCATCTCGTCCTTACATTTCAATAATACTGTTACATTTTCACAAATCTCTTTTTTTATTTCTGTTACTTTGGAAATATCATTTTATATTCTCAAACCCTTTTCATTTCTGCTACTTCAACATTATTAGTTCCTAACCGTAAATTGGTAATCGAATAATTTTCTAAGTATTAACCCCGAAGACCAAAATCAACATCAGATTAATACTCAGAAAAACCATTCAACTAAGTCAATCTTCAGTTAGGTTCCAATTCTTTAATTCCTTATATTAACTCCTTATCAACCCACATTATTCCATTTCTAATCCATTCAACCATTTTCCATTTTGAAAATCTCGTTTCAATTCCATTGCTTCATTTAATTTCATTATTAAGTATTGCCAACTTAAAATAAATATTTTAGCTTCACATTCCTCTTATAAACATTATTTATAAAACCCGGGTTCAATATAAAACCCTTTTTTATCTTGATTCCATCTTACTTAATTCAAATGTTAAATAAACATTTATTTCAAACCATCATATTCACTTAAAACCACTTTTGTAACCTTGTTTATAAAACTTGGATTTAAATATAAACCCGCTCATAACCTCTTTTTAAAACTCAATTCTATTCCAATTAGTCATTCCTTTAAATTAATTAATAATATAATTAATTTAAATAATTCCATTTAACTGTCTCTTAGAAACAATTTATCCAACTCTTAACCATAGGTTAAATTATGCTCATTTGCTTATAAATCTTATTAACATCAGTATTTGCTTTATCAAATCATTTAAAAATTTACTTATAAACTTATATAATAATAATAAATATCTATTTCCTTTTAAATAATATTTCATTCAAATTAATCGATTAGAAATATATCTTTAGTTATAAAATAAATGTTATAACTTCATTCCTGTTGATTTACCTGACGGTGAATTAATATTTACAAAAGAATTAATTTATAGGCCATATGCTGCCAATTTCTCAACCAATACTTCCCATTCGTTAAACAAACAAACTTTGAGTTTCTAGTCAACGATCAGCCACCAATCAATCATCAAATCAGAACAGTTCATATAATGATAATATGAAAATAAATAACATTTAATATATTTGAGGAATCCAGATGGATCCCTCCAACGTGTTTTTCCCTACATCCAAATTGGTTTCCTCAAATAAGATCATTCAATTCAATATACCGATATAACTTCAATAACCAACCAATAATAGCAATCTAAGCATCCAATTATTAATTTTATATGTTTATATTATTATAAACATAATGAACAAGGTAAGTTACCTCCATTGGTTTCAATCATTAAAAATAATGATTGGTTTAAATTAAATCAAACGAACATTTAATTTAATCAGTTCAACCAATATAAAATAACATATTCCGTAAACATCCAAAAATAAACATCCAGAGCACACAAATATTAAACCCGACTTATATAAGATATAAGAGGAATAAAACTGAGTGAGTTGAACTCACCTTGAGTTTCCATTCGTCGTCATAACAGTTTGTTTTATTTAAATTAAACAAGTGTTTAATTTAATTAAAACTTCCAGCTGCATCCAACTTTGTCCAAACCAGCTCCAAAATGTTACGTCTGTCGATACGATTCCAACATTCCTAGATTTGTTTGGTTTTGTTTACATATGAGCAGGATACACAATTATACTATCACATTTTAACTTAACTATTTAAACTTAATCTAATTTAAACGTTGAGTACTCGTACATAATTTAGCCGGCTACGATAATTTGGGTAAGGAATATGATATTGTTCATTATTTAATATAAAGATAGTTTAGGTAACCAACTGACCAACCCATTTTACCACGGTGTTGTTCACGTACGCAACTTCAATTAATATAATATACCCATAACTATTTAATATACCCTAATCTAAATAGTTATATGGTTGATGACTATTAATAACCACTTTAAAACCATTAGCATACCCATAACTATTTACAAACTAACTTCTTACATTTAATACATACATAGGCATAATACTCTTCTTTGTATGTTCTACCTACTATTATAATTAATTTGCCACTTTTGGGTCATGCACCTTCAAAGAGTATTTAGGCGTATTACTAAACATAGGCTACGTTACACATCATACATTGAAAAATTAGTTAGGCACTTAAGGTAAACAGGCTTAAGTATAAATATAATTATTAGATCTTAGATATTCATTACCTTAATAAAGCAAGATTAGGCCCGTTTTGCACTTACTGTGCATCTTCCTCTTCTCCTTTTACTGCATGGTTCCAAGACCCGCCTCTCAACCTTTATCTGCTTACCACCACTCACTCCTGATCGACACCACCTCTGTCTGCACGCCGCCAGTCACCAGTGCCCCTTTGTCGACCCTCTCTCTCCCTCCAGCCTCGATGTTGGCCTCCAGCAACCCATAAACTGGCTACATTTCACTCCTTCGAACTACCCTACGCATAGCCATTCCACCCACAATCAGAGCTCCGTCCAAACCGCGACCACCTGCTAATACACCACGCCACCCGACCTTGCCTCCGATCACTCAGCTCCGACGTCCTTCGAACCAACCCGGCTACCCATGTTGCCATCTCGCACAACCCCCAACAACCACAACTTGGCTTCAGGCTTTAGCACCCATGCATGTGCACTACTCGAAGGGGTTATGCGGTACCAATGAGGAGCTTGCGTGTTTTAAATTCTGGAAAAAGGTTTTAGTTAAATGGTGAGATAAAGTTATTTCGTTTCTTGCCTGTTGAAACAAAGGAGCCTGCAAATGTATAGAGTGGAGAAGTTGGGATATGAACAACGTCGCTCATGCACGTCGTACGCACAATCGTAGCTAGGAGAAAGTAGGGATGGGTTTCAGCATGTTTTCATTTTCATGGCTGCAGTGTGTGTTCTAGTTTTCAGCAGGGGGTAGCTATAGTACGGTTGTTCTTTGTACAGATTTGTGCATGTTAAATTTAATTCGAAACGAAATGGTAGGCTAGTAGCTTGTACAGTTAACGTAGGAGTTAAGATTTCAGGTAGGTAGATTCGGTTGTAAGGAATTTGGGGTAGGTTTACTTAGTGTAGGAAAGAAGTTTTTAGTATATACTATTAACTTGTTTTTATTCGGTACCGCTATTTAACATGGTACGTTAAATTTGAACCGACACACATGCACTCCAAAAATAACGAAACTAGACACACTGTTATGTCTTAATGTTCCAGATCCAATGGAATTAATTTCGTTGAAAACCGACCCTGTTTGCACAACAGCTTTATTTTAGTTCCAATTTGTTTATCGGTTAACCTTCAAATTGCAGCTACAAATAAAACAACTCCAGTTGGCTCCAAATTGGAAATCTAGCAATAATTAGCTACTGGTTTCCAATAAAATTTGTTTCGTAAAAATTGGAGGTCGTTTGAAAAGAAATCTATTTCTAAGGCCTATATACTATCGATAAAATATAATTAAATTCAAAACAATAATAATATTTTTTTATTATCGTATATCTCAAAATGAAATCTTATACAACTTCAGAATAAACCAATATATATTCTAAACTCAATATTAAAAATCCTGGATTAAACAATATTCAAATTATATATAAAAACCTCTTATATGTTAATTAATTCCATAGCGACTATTCAAAAATTTGAATTGGACATAACCCACAATATATAATATGATAATTCCATTTTTCTCTTTCATTAGAAAATTACAATCAAATAGATTCGGGGCGATTCTTATTTCAAAGAATTCTGACTTAAAATGGATTCTGTATATTCAGTTGAAATTTAAATCGTGAATTACGAACTACCACGACGTTACGAGCTAGATTTATAATTATATATAAATTAACGTTCGAACTTCGTTACATAAATGAATTATATATTATAAATCCATATAAAATTCCAAATCAATATTTAAAATAATAAGTTAAATTAAATATCTAACTACCAAAAATACGGGACATTACGTATGAAATACGAAAATGCATGAAAAATATTTAAAGTAGGATATTTATATAAGGTAGTAATATTACTATTATAACCTAAGACCCCACCACTGTCAGGTCAACCGAGCAGTCGACCATTGGTTCGACCTATTGATCGAAGCAGGTAGTGGCGGCTAGGGTTTTGTTTATATATTTTATTATATCGATGGACGAATCTTTATAAAATTAAATCTAATAGTCTAGGGTCATTTCTACGCCTATAAATAAAGAGCCAGACCCTAATCTCTTATTCGCATTTTCTGGAGGCGGAAGCAAAGCTCTTCCATTTTCAATCCTCCAATTTCTTCTAAAACATAAATTATGAACATATACTAATCAGATTAACAAAAACTAGAGAGATTAGATTCAGATATATGAAAAAGAGGTGTTTCTTTGCTTAGGTAATTTATATTATTGAATTTCCTTCTTCTTTTCCTATTCTTCTTTCAAACCTACAAATCTAAATATGTATTTGTAAATCCGCTTTGGAAATAAATTGTAGATCTATAAGATTTGGGAATTTTAAGCATAAAAGTTGTGTCCGATTCAGGTTTGGATAACTTTCAAGTGAGTGGAAAATTATATATTGTTTGTAATAAACTTATATAATTTGTTTATGTTGAATTTGAATTATATGCCTAAAAGTTATCAGATTTGTTTATTTTCTCAAATCTAAAATATTATGAATATTGGTTAAGTATGAATTGTAGGCCTTTTTTAGAATATATATATATATATATATATATATATCATTATTTCCTACAACTGTTCTTAGATTTCTTTATGGTTATTGTAAACACCTCAGATTTGGAAATCAGTCATAAAAACTAGTATTAGATTTGTAGTTTTATTTCAGATTCATAGGGTTGGGTGTTTTTCCGTGTGGAACCTAAGACATGACTCAAGACAAAGCTTGTCAATCCTAGTAAACTCCATAGGTGGTGTATAACCGGTTTTCAACGTCTTTGCACCACCGAGATAGTAACCTTAGGAAATGAGTGACCGTGGATCTTGAAACTGGGGCCTTGCCCATCACAAATCAATTCTGCACTTTACCAGCTCGGCTAAAGTGTCGGTTTACAAGAGTGTTGATTTGTAGTTAATGCAGTTTTAATGCAGTATTGGTTAAAATAATTATAATAATCGTATTGTGTTTGATATTGTTTGTGGTTTTATTTGATTACTGCAATTTTGTCATTTTTGTTCTTTTTGCAATAAAAACATTATTTGAAATCTACAAGAAATGTAAATAAATCAAATAAGAAAAGATTTGCAAATTCACGTATTTTTGTATGTAGTTTGCAACATATATTATGAATAAAATATTAACCCATTTCCTTGGGATTTGAAATAGTGTCAATTTTCCTCTTTTAAATAATTTAGGCAAAAATTACAATAATTACAGTAGATAGCCTTTTATGAGGTTTTGAATCTTAAAACAAAATTAAACACAAAGGGGCTGTTTTGGTCGTTAGTTTAGACCAGAATATAATCAATGAATAATAATAAAATATAAATTAGTAACTATGTTAACTCCATGTTTAAATTATAAAAATAAATATATATTAATCTTATCCGTCAGAATCTACGTACATGACACTACTATATTAAATAAATTTTTGTTTGTTATTGTGTGTTTGAATTTGAAGTGTTTCCGCTTTTATGGGAATGAATGTATAGTAATAACTCCCATAATAAATGAAAATTAAACGTTTGTGACCATTGTAGCGATGAATATGAGATTTATTGCTCTAAGAAAATGCCACAAATAAGGTAATGAGTATTGTAACAATATTTTTTGTGTGGAAATGTATTGATTTGGATAAATATGCCTAAATGATTACAATTGAATTGGTGTTTAGGAATATAGATTGTAACTCAAACTAGAGAAATAAATAAATAATATATACGAGTGTCACGGCACGCGCTTCGCGTGTGGTTATGGCACCCGCTTCACGCGTGATGATGGCACACGCTACACGCGTAAATTTTTGTTTTTGAAATTTTGTGCAATTTATATATGTTCGCATATGAATTGTACAAATATTGCATAATTTATAAACTACCGCAAAAGAGAAAGAAATGAAAATACCAAGTAGTAAATTGATATATAATGACATGCATGAAAGCAAAGTTTTAAATATAAAACAATCAGTAGGATTAAGATATATTTCATTGATGATTATTGCTACTTCATAAGCATGCATTAAAAGAAAGGAAATGGAAATAAATATGTTTAAACTATGTTTCAAACATTACTGGAAGAAATAATTAACCAAAGAAAATATATCAAATCTCTCATTTTGAAGATCACAATAGACGGTCATGGTTTATTTGTATATAGCGAATTCTATTGCCATATTCTTCATCATCCATTTTTCTCCATAAAATCCACCTGCAAAAAAATAATAGAAGAATTATGACTTAAAAAAATAACATTGGAACTCAAAATTCTATAAAACATATAAAACAAAAAGAAAATAGAGATATACCTTAACCTAAATAGAGAAGCTACCCTAAAGTAAGGTTGACAAAAAAGTAGTGGCTATGAGATTGAAATGCTGGAGGAGTAGCAGGAAAGGCTGAATATCAAAGAGTGATGAAGATGAATGATTATATTGAGTGGTATTTATAGAACAAAGGGGATTTTTCTAGAATTCCATGAATTAATTGATAATATATATTACCATATTTATTATGAGGCATAATGCGTGACAACTAATTAGATTGTTGTCTATCTTTTTGGTTGGGATAAGTCCTCTATGTGGCTTTTATAAAAGCTAAATGTTTCAGAAATTTGATTAATTGCCTATCGAAATTTAGGCTGATTGGAATAATTTTTACCATGTGATATTTTGTATAATATATATATATATATTAATCGATAATATATATTACCATATTTATTATGAGGCATAATGTGTGACAGCTAATCAGATTGTTGTATACCTTTTTGGGTTGGGATAAGTCCTCCACATGGCTTTTGTAAAAGCTCAATGTTTCAAAATTTTGACTAATTGACTATCAAAATTTAGGCTGATTGGAATAATTTTCGCCATGTGATATTAAAAATATATACATATAAGAAGAGAAATTGTCAAAGAATTAATGATAATTAACGTACGCGAATTTCAAGGAATTGACTGCTTCTAAATAAAGCGATTAAAAAAATGGTGCATACGTATTATATAAAGTAAAGTAGGAAATAAAATTAAAAAAAAGCTATATAAAACAGAAAATAAGTAAACATATAAACACTTGAATTTCAAATTTGAAAATATAATTAAGTAGAAACAATTTTGCGGAATTGATATATGTATCCTAATTTAATTATAGAAACGAATGATATTAAAAATATATACATAGAAGAAGAGAAAATGGTCAAAGAATTAATGATAATTAATATATGTTACAATTATAATTGATGTTCGCGGATTATAATTAATATATACGTTACATTACAATTATGATTAACATTTGAATACTTACCTACAGGTGAGTTAAATGTATGATACAAATTAAGTAAATGACATTTTCGTCAGTTTATGTATACACCAAAAAAGTGTGATACCAAACTTATTTGGATTATTAGTATATATATATATATGTGTGTGTGTGTGTGTGTGTGTGTGTGTTTCCATAAGAATTAAACAGAATTAAGACTACGGTAATATTTAGGATTACAATAATTAGATTAAAATTTAAATGAGACTGATATAAATGACATTTAGTAGGATACTGAATGCCTTAAGAAAATATGACCATTAGTGTCATATGTGGCAGATTATCTAGATAATAGTAATAAATAAAATTAAAGGGGATAAATGGGAATTAATTAGCGTAGTTAATGCTAAGTCCAATAAGGAAATAAATAATTAAACACCCTATATATGAAGTTATATGTTTCCCTATTTTATTCTAGTCAATCCAGAATTAATATAATTGGGAATAATAGTTGGACTTAGTAGGTTAATGATGCGAGGTCAGTTGTCTTATTCAACAGAAGTCTACACTTTCAAGCAGTCGAATATATGTACAAGTAATGTGAGATATCATTAACCATAGGAACCCATGATGATAGTTAATTGCGTAGCTATAATTATTTCCTAAAATAGGCTCTCCAAAATAAGAAACCATCAAGGGAATCATTCGTAAGCGTAGCCTATTTCGGGATTAAAGGTGTCAAGTAGTTAGATCCACCCTTAAAAGGGTATTAAGTGATCACGTAGCTCGCTTCCCCATAAATAGGAAGTATTAAATGGTTATTGGGTAGGAGTTGGTAATCCTCGCGTACAAGTGACAAGGGTGAGAGTCCGCCTTGGGACAAGGTATTAAATGATAGTTAAGGAGGTACCATAAGTCTGTTTATCATGCGGGAAGTATTAAGTGGATAGAGGATTATCTAATAATGTCAACTAGATATCAACATGGGGGGTCCGCCAAGAGGGTCATAAATAGTGTTACGCTCCCACCTAAACCTGGTATTAAGTGACTGGTTACTACCTCTCGCTTTATACAGGGTTTTGGGTATATGCACGAATGACGGAAGCCTTAAATTAAATAGGACTTAGTAGTTAGTGTTTTCTAATTTATATTAGTGTAGGGTAAACCACCGAGTAAAGTATTAAGTGACTGATAGATACGCCCTGGGTATTAAGTGATCGAAAGGATCCACCCTTATCTTATATTGATAGTGAGGTCTTAATTGACCATATAGAAATAATTAGCCTTTTTACGAAATAGTGAGTAGTTGGGAGTCCGCCTCTTAGTCTTTGGTAATTGGTTAAATGGTAGTTTAAAAGCTTCATACTTATGCGTAAACGTTCTATCTCAGTATTGCGATGTCATTATTTTTTGGAATACTACCTTGGTCATAACAGTCTGTCATCATGCGTAGATCTTTACAAGGTTATATTAAAATTAGTAGCCTTATTAGACATATGTTTTGGTTCTGTCCAAACAAGATACATTTGTGTATTGTAGGCAGTGCTATATATTTTTTACTCATAAGAACTTGTTTTTCTGACCTCTTTTCATATCAACTCTCAGGTTTAGCTTGGGAAAGGAAGGCTTGGCAGGTGTTCAGTTTGGTTTTCGGTTCTCGCTCTCTCATACTCGATATCGATGTTGCCATATGCTTTAAGGTAGTCGTCTTAGCGGGTATTTGTTATCTTATTTTGTTTCCGCTGTGAGTTAGTTTTATTTTACTCTGATTATGCTCATGCTCATTTTTGCAGGTACCAGATTTATACTCTTCATTCTTGGATGAGTTTGAGTTTTGATTTTTATCGACATTCAGACTTAGAAAAAGCGTGGGGTGTTACAAAATCAAAATTAGAATATTTTCTATCATATTTTAATTACCAATATGAATTACTGCAAAGTAGAATATACTATAATTTTTAAATAATGTTATTCGTTTCATACTATTTACTTTTATTCGAAAAATTCAGTTTCAATCAACAGGAACTTGCCGGTCGACAACTTGATGCTTACTATAATGAAGAAAATTCAGCTTTCTTCGTTATGGTCGACAACAAATTGCCGATTATACGTGCAATTCATTGTCGACCAAGGTTGAGTGTATTCAAGTGAAAAATATGATATTCTATTCTTTAATTCCTTTCCAATCTCCGGCCAAACTCTTGTCCAAAACCGCTCTCAATCTTTCAACAATGCCCAACTCGATCCGCATTCTGTTTGCAAACGGTTTCACATTTGAACATATACTTCAAAAGGATGATTTTCAACGAAAGCTACAGGAAAACGATAGATGGGTCAGCGTGCTGAGTCCTACACGTTTAATTCTTGTAAGCTGTGGCTCACAAATGGCTCAATTTTCCTACCAGGTAGGCAGCTACATAAGTTCAATGTCAAAAACCAACGCCCACCGCTTCAACTTAGTTTCCAGTCACTGAAGCAATTCGCCAAAAACCATGGCTAATCTCCAACTTAATCTGCCTTACAAGTTCAGCTCCTCCTACAAATCAGTCAGAGCTTCATCTAATGGTTTCTCTTACTTTCACTTCTTTCATTGTTGTTGTATTTTTATACGAAATTTCGTATAATTTATCTCGGAACTTGTGTTTTGCTCCAGGAATTCCATTTACAAAGCCAAAGTCAGGAGGGCCTATGATTCTGGAGTTGCCTTTGGAGAGGATTAGGAGGCCTCTTATGCGCACTAGAGCTAATGATCCTGAGAAAGTTGAGGATTTGATGCTGAGTATTAGGGCTATTGGCCTTCAGGAACCTGTGAGTTTTTCCCCTTTATTTGCGGTAACTTTTTTTTTTCAATTACACAACCAATCACATGGAATGTTAATATAAAAAGCATCCGTAAAAAGCTGAAAAGGACTTGATCGCTTAATTCAAATATGCTCTATGTATAATTTCATAATGATTAAACCAAGCAATCTATCTAGTACCACTTGCACGTAAAAGCATGAAAGAGAGCCACACAAAAGATTCAAAAATTTAAAAATGACAGAATTAAATTACATGTGATTTGCATAGATTCCTCAAAATCTTCTTAGTTGGATCCGTGTTACTTTCTCTGCTTGATATGTTAAAAATTCTTGCGAATCTATCAAAAGAATAGATGTTAAAAGTGGAAGAAGTTAAATGAGCAATAAGTCAAAAAATATTATAGATTTAAGAGCAGCTTGCATAATCTACGTGGTTGGAGGTCAAAATCATTCTTGAAGTAGACCCGTGTCTTGCATATATTATCATCTTTTACATTTTTCGGAGAACAGTAATTTTTTTACGGTCGTAAATTTGGTTATAACAAAGTCCCATCAGTTTGCTTAACGCGTTGAATTGAGGCACTTGCTCCATACCATATAGATAAAAGCTATAATAACCCGTATGCATATTGCTTAGATTGTATTGTATTGATAACGTAAGTTATATTTAACATACTTAAGAAGAATTGTTTACGTTAGTGATCTGCACATTACTTTCTACAAAGTTTGCTTTAAGTACTGTAATAAATTGGTTCATTTGAGGAGGTGTCAGGCAGATATGGCCACAAACACATCTGATATTCATCTATTCGCTTTCTTTCAAGTTCATAGTTATTTTTCGTGTATTTCAGACTTCAGTACATAAAATAATCTTTAGTTACTATTTTATCTTGATAAAAATAATATGTATAACAGTTAATATTTGCTGCATAAAATTATTTTTCTTAGCATATTTACTGTTTTTTTGTTTTTATTACCAAAATAAATGAAAATTTTGTGTCTTGTTTAGAATCTACAGATTTCTTAGTTGTGAATCCATCCAAATATATCAAAAAAAATATCTGATATCCGTTCTCATTTGCTTATATGGATATCGAATATTCAAAAATGATTTTGCATATGGATAAAGATATGTTACTATTTGAATTCACATCTAAACGTTTGCATCTGGTTGTTTACGTGATTGTCGGTATATTCCAAAAAGTCATGTTAATGTATAATATCATATTTTAGGATATTACAGAAAGTTACATCTAGTTTAATTTACATGAATTTTTCACTGCCTTACCCTGGACTGAATTAATGTTTAAACCAAGTCATTTTAAAATGTGAATCGAGGCTTTTTCCTTGCATGCTCTTCTCTTCATGCACTACTATGTGATCATATAGCTGTTATTTGATCAATGTACTAAATATACATAATTTAAGTTATAATCTTGATAAACACCGGACGGGTAATTTTCGGATGCGGATGTCTTCGTATCCACATTTGCTTCCATTTTTTTGGACATCGAATATTTATCCTCTTTTCAGATATGGATGCAGTTCGGATTTTCGAGTATCCGTTGACAAGCCCTAGCTCTAATTTTTCGATAGCTCCATTATTAATACTTGAATAACTGGAGTTCACTCGTACTTGGAACATTAAATGGTATATATGGACAGTTAAACTACCCTTTTCTATTTCATTGTCAACGATCAAACCTGCTTTGCATGCGCTAATCAACATTTATTTGCTACAGCTCTGTCCTCATTTGGCTAGGTTGGTAGCATTAACTTCACACTCATAAACTTCACACACGTGTTCAGTTCTTGATGCCCAAAACTACTTAAATCTCAGTAGTTGTTAAGTTGGTTTTTTAATCTATTCCTTTGTGATATTTGGAAGTTTGATGTCTTTTTTATTAGTTGTGCGGTAGTTTGTGAGCGATATCCTCTACATAGAGCATATATCTAGAATTGTACCCTTCAGTCGAACTATTAGAAAGAAGCTTTTAGTATGCATGCGGAAAATAATACACAAGCCATATAATATTAAAGCCAAACGCAAAACTATTTATAGTGTACATGGAACAGACCATGTAATTGTAAACAATTATTTAATTGCAAATCATGTTAGTAGCATTTCCATATAAGATTCAAAGTGAAAAGAGGCAAAGAAATTAGCCAAAATGACAAAATGTAGTGTAAACTTTGAAATGATAGTGGGCTCCTGAATTCAAAGTTTAGTGTAAATCTGTCCTTGAGGCTTAGACACGAGGTTAAGTCTGGCTTGTGGTGGAAGTCTGCTCGGAACCGCCCGACATATCCAGCGGCCACAAACAATCGACTTAATGTGAGAGATCTGTGCATTAATAATTAATTAATGCTGATTAAAGACGAATATGAATGACAAACATAAGTTTGGTTGAGTCGAGTAATTCGCTGAGTACCAATCTGATGTTGATTTCGGTCTTTGGGGTGGATACTTAGGGAGTTATTCTCTTAACCAATGTATCTGTGAACTGAGATGTACTTAATCATAAATTAAGTAAAACATGTTATACGATATATATATATATATGTATATATATGTATATGATACATAATCTGATAAGTAGGTAGGGTTAAGACCAACTTAACCAATAATATATAAGTGGGTAAGGTTAAGACCAGCTTAACCAATAATCTGATAAGTGGATAGGGTTAGGACCAACTTAATCAATAATCTGATAAGTGGGTAGGGTTAAGGCTAGCTTAACCAATAATATATATATATATATATATATATATATATATATATATATATATAATCTGATAAGTGGATAGGGTTAAGACAAACTTAACCAATAATAAATATTGATCTGATAAGTAGATAAGGTTAAGACCAACTTAACCAATAATATATAAGTGGATAGGGTTAAGACCAGCTTAACCAATAATATATATATTGATCTGATAAGCGGATATGGTTAAGACAAGCTTAACCAATAACACATGTTGATTTGATAAGTGAGTAACATGAGTGACATGTAGGATATAATTATGAACATTTAACCAAGTTGAAACATATAAGAAGACATGAATAAGAGGGGTTAAGTGGGAAATCCTAGTGGGGACCAAACATAGGAGGAAAGCTTGTGTCAAGTGTGGAGACCATTTTCAACCAGTAACCCATTTAGTATCTAAATGAGCTCGATCTAGATCGAGGACGGGACATGCTTACTGAGTTTGATTGTGAGAGGTCAAAACAGGTTAGCGGTGGCAATGCAAGTCCAACGGGGTCATGTGCGTGCGTGGGTCCGGGCTGATAGGTAAGACGTTGCATCGTGTAGGTATAACCCATGCATCTTTAGTGGTATCGGGTTGCCACTTTGGGGAGTGATACACCTCACTGGGGAACTAACACGGGTATCTACGAGTTAGGGAGCCGATCGAATGGGGAAGGTGGTGGGTACGACTAGCGGAGATAGGAGCGTGCGACACCTATGAAGACAACTAGAGTACAACTAACATATTATGAATAAATGTTGTAATTAGAATGGGGAGGGTAGTGGGTACAAATAGTGGAGATAGGAGCAGGCGGCACCTATGCAGACAGATAGAGGTACACGAAACTACCATTATTATTATTTTGATCTGTAGACGGGATTAACTTTTAGGGTGACAAGTATTGGTGCAGTATAGTAATTATCCTATAGTGTTGGAGGTGCAATTAACGTTATCTTATTCCTCTTGTTTGCTTTGTCATGCCTATTTGTTTCACAGTCATTCCTTATTTACCAGTTTACGCTTTACCCTAATTACTTTAATAATTATATTGTTAAAGTTATTGGACTCGACAGACTTTATGTCTGACCCCTTTGTTTTTGCTTCTTTTCTTCCTTCCCCCTCCCTCTCCCCCCATTAGGTTCTCAGGGTGGGACTAGTGCTAGTGTAGCTTGATTTGGATCTCTATCTCTCTCTTTTGAAAGTGCTTGGATTGCTGAAAGTAAAGTTCAGCTTATCTCTTCTGTGACTATTTATGTTGGGGTTATGCTTTTTACTTTATGTACTCAGAAAACAATTTGTCAAGATGGATATTAAGTGTACTTGGTTTTATTTTTGATTTTTGATGTTGTAACCAAACTACTTCTCCATTGCAATAAAAGTTGTTTTAAATTTTTTAAGTACCAATATATGTATCTGTCTTGTTATATTCCGTTCTATACACCAATAATACTCCATGAAAGTTAATGCATTCCCTTTGTGAGTGACATTAATGGACGTGGGGTGTTACACGTGGTATCAGAGCCAGGTTTCGATCCTGGGACCTGTGGGTTATGGGCCCACAAACACCTCACTCAGGCACTGTGGTCGACATAGGAGCCACAATTCCGGCTGGATATTGGCTCTGATACCACGTGTAATTCCCCACGTCCATTAATGTCACTCACAAAGGGAATGCATTAACTTTCATGGAGTATTATTGGTGTATAGAATGGAATATAATACGACAGATACATATATTGGTACTTGAAAATTTAAAACTTCTATTGCAGCGGAGAAATAGTTTGGTTACAACAACATCAAAAACCAAAAATAAAACCAAGTACACTTAATATCCATCTTGACAAATTGTTTTCTGAGTACATAAAGTAAAAAGCATAACCTCAACATAAATAGCCATAAAAGAGATAAACTGAACTTTACTTTCAGCAATCCAAGCGCTTTCAAAAGAGAGAGATAGAGATCCACTCAAGCTCCACTAGCACTAGTCCCACCCTGAGAATCTGGAGGGGAAAAGGAAGAAAAGAGGCGAAAACAAAGGGGGTCAGACAAATTCTGGCGAGTCCAATAACTTAAACAATATAACTCCTAAAGTAATTAGGATAAGGCATAAACTGATAAATAAAGAATGACTGTGAAACAAATGGGTATGACAAAGCAAACAAGAGGAATATGATAATGTTAATTACGCCTCCAACACTATAGGATAATTACCATACGACACATATACTAGTCACCCTAAAAGTTGATCCCGCATACAGAACAAAATAATAATAGTGGTAGTTTCGTGTACCCTTAGCTGTCTTCATAGGTGCCGCCTACTTCTATCTCCACTAGTTGTACCCACTACCCTCCCCATTCAAATTACAACATTTATTCATAATATGGTAGTTGTACTCTAGCTGTTTTCATAGGTGCCGTCTGCTCCTATCTCCGCTAGTCGTACCCACTACCTTCCCCATTCGACCGGTTCCCTAACTCGTAGATAACCGTTCTGGTCCCACTGTGAGGTGTATCACTCCTCAAAGTGGCAACCCGATACCACTAAAGATGCACGGCTTATGCTTACACGATGCAGCATCTTACCTACCAGCCCGGGCCCACACACGCATATGACCCCGTTGGACTTGCGTTGCCACCGCTAACCCGTTTTGATCTCTTACAACTAAACTAAGTAAGCGTGTCCCGTCCTCGATCTAAATCGAGCTCACTTAGATACTAAATGGGTTACTGGTTGAAAAGGGTCGCCACACTTGACACAAGCTTTCCTCCTATGCTTGGTCCCCGCTAGGATTTCCCACTTAACCCCCTCTTATTAATGTCTTCTTACATGTTTCAACTTGGTTAAGTGTTCATAATTATATCCCACATGTTATCCACTTTTCAAATCAACATGTGTTATTGGTTAAGCTTGTCTTAACCCTATTCGTTTATCTGATCAATATATATATTATTGGTTAAGCTGGTCTTAACCCTATCCACTTATATATTATTAGTGAAGTTGGTCTTAACCCTATCCACTTATCAGATCAATATGTATTATTGGTTAAGTTTGTGTTAACCCTATCTATTTATCAGATTAATATATATATATATATATATATATATATATATAATTGGTTAAGCTGACCTTAATCCTACTCACTTATCAGATTATTGGTTAAGCTGGTCTTAATCCTATTCACTTATCAGATTATTGGTTAAGCTGGTCTTAACCTATCCACATATATACTATTGGTTAAGCTGGTCTTAACCCTACCTACTTATCAGATTATGTATCATATATATATATATATATATATATATATATCGTATAACGTGTTTTACTTAATTTATGATTAAGTACATCTCAGTTTACAAATATATTGGTTAAGAGAATAACTCCCTAAATATCAACCCCGAAGACCGCAATCAACATCAGATTGGTACTCAAAGAATTAATTGACTCAACCAAACTTCTGTTTGTCATTCATATTCGTCTTTAATTAGCATTAATTAATTATTAATGCACAGACCTCTCACATTAAGTCGATTGCTTGTGGCTGCTGGATTTGCCGGGCGGTTCCGGGCAGACTTCCACCACAAGGCAGACTTAACCTCGTGTCTAAGCATACTTTAATTATGCCTACGACCTCCCACATTGGACTGCCGTTTGCGGTTGCTGGATGTGCCGGGCGGGTCCGGACAGTCTTATACCACAAACAAGTCTAACCTCGTGTCTTAGGCATTTATTACGCTTTTAATTTATGCCTTTGACATCGCATTAGACTACTGTTTGTAATTACTGGATTTGCCGGGCGGGTCCGGGTAGTTTTATACCACAAACGAGTCTAACCTCATGTCTTATGCGTTTATTATTACACATATTTATTTCACCCCAAAATGAATTAATTATCCCTATTCAAATTGTCAATAATTTCCAAATTAATCTATGTGCATAATTGTTACCTAAATTATGTCCATAGTTTTCAGGTATATAAATTATACCAATTAGTGTCTCAAATTAATTATATGCCTTTAAAGTCATTTTATGTCAATTCACAATATGTATATTTCCCATTGCCCCCACGACGTTCGTACGTTTAATATGAAATATGTTAGACTCGCAAATAGTCTAACTCATAAAAAAGAAAAGAAACATCACAACTTGCATAACATATAAAATAGATCTAACTTGCGAATAAGAATTATAACATAAGTTTGCATAGCCAATAACTTGCATTGGCAATGGTCATATAGAACATATATTTGCATAAACTGTCATGGATCTAAATATAGATCTAAACATGAAATCGTGAACTTGCATATATGAATATGAGTTTCACCTAAACTTGCATATGTGAATATAGTTTCCACCGAAACTTGCATATGGATTCCTACAAACTTGCATATGAATTTAAACATGTAAACTAATATCACATGTTTTACATATAAACTAGCATATGTATATACTTGATTTACATGTAAACTTGTGTATAATTCGCATACAGACTTGCATAAGATTCACATACAAACTAGTATATGGTTTACATCCAAACTTGCATATAAACTGATGTCATAAAATGAATCAAGTTAAACGCATGTGATTGAACATATGGAATAGATCTACCAACATAAGTTAACAAAACTGTCATATGTTCAAAAACAGACGATAACAAAGTTAAGTAACATCACATGATTTAACATACATGTTCTCATAATCCCAATTATAACTCATTATAATTAATTTATTAATTATTTTATGAAAGAAATTGTACTCAAAAAACGGATTAGAGAAGAGAATAATTCATTCGTCGTTTGTATTAGTATTCTGACTTGCAATTCCTAAGCTTTAAGAAGAAGAACTATTCTAGCAACAGCATGGAGGCCAAGAGATTAATTTAGTTTAGGTTTAGAGCTTGAGTCTATGCGTGTTTATATAGAAGTTTAAATCAATATAAGCCGTTAGATTATTATAGAAGCAAATCAGAACCATTCAGACTAGAAAGAGTTATCCAGAATTGTCACCTATGCCCTAGTGACTCAGCAACAGGTTAGAAAAGACTCAGCAACAAATCAGAATCGTCACAGTTCAGATCTGCCGAGGGGTAAGTAGACCCCCAGGTCGACCACCTGGTCGACCTATATAGGGGAGGTCGACCCCCTGGTCGACCTGGCCTGGGGCGGGGAAAATTCCGTCCAGCCCGCTTCTTCGTTTGAATTCGAATTTTGAATTTTAATATGAACTGTTTTAATTTATTTAAATTTCTGAAACTTCTGTGGGCCATAATTTCCTCATACGAAGTCAGATTTACGAAAACTTGGACTTTATTCCAAGCAGAATTTTGAGATGGATGCAATGGCGTAACCCATTTTCCTTAACTCTTCTCCCAAAAATTAAGTGTTCTTAAAATTGTTAATTTTAATATTTAATTACGGGGTGTTACATTCTCCCCTCCTTAAAGGATTTGGCCTCGTAATCTCCATGTTAAGGAGAATGTACATTCTAACATCCAATCATCCATCTACTCAACCATCAAACACATGCATCCATTGTCCTTACAAGATTTCTAATGCCGTATGAACATATGCAAATAGTGTATATGTTCCTTATCCAATGCAGAATCAGGCGGTCTACTGATTCAGTTGACCTCCTTAATGCAAATCATGATAGTGCCATGCGTGCATTATGTATGCGAAAGAATCCTAACGATACATATTATTTCAACATGCGTGCACCACCATTCATATAGATGCATCATCCATATGATAACACAACCATTATACATCCATTAATTTAAATATGCACACATATTTATATGCAATATGAAAGTGATTGAGCGATCTAGTACTTAATGTATGTACATGCATCCACGAGCAACCACTAGCAAACACTTGCATCCACCAAACATAACATGTTTCAAACACATGTTTACAACCATAAGATTTTTCCTAAAGATCGAAGATATAATCGCGAAGACATACTAAATGATAGGACAAGCATAAACAAAGCGGTAGAAAATGGAGAGGTTAAAAACATACTTTCAAAAAGGAAAGGGTATAGCGTACGCATCTTGTCTTCTGTCGCGTTTCCTTGATCATTTCCTCATTGCACCTTGACCAACTTGACCTCTCTGTTGCGTAGCTTTATGACCTCCGATCCAAGGATGCATGTAGGGGCTCGTCTAATCGGGGCATCTCACTCCACTTCCACTTCTCTAAGCCTTCTCGGCTCTACTACTTCCGCGATATCTTGCAAACACTTCCGCAAATGTGACACGTGAAACACGTCGTGAACACCACTAAGCTCGTTGCCTCTTCTCATGTCCCTCCAAAATCTTGGATACATAATCTCAAAAGATCTTCCAGGATTTTATTCACCCCTTTTGTCCATTCATCCGTTTGTGGATAATAAGCGATACCCGTACTTGCCGCCTTTTGCATATCACATTTTCCTCTTGCATCGAAAACTGCTCCAAGTCCTGTCCCGTAAGCACCGGTATACACTGTGACTTACTTCCATCTGGACCAATAATATATAAGTGGATAGGGTTAAGATCAGCTTAACCAATAATATATATATTGATCTGATAAGCGGATAGGGTTAAGACAAGCTTAACCAATAACACATGTTGATTTAATAAGTGGGTAACATGGGTGATATGTGGGATATAATTATGAACACTTAACCAAGTTGAAACATGTAAGAAGACATAAGAGGGGGTTAAGTGGGAAATCCTAGTGGGGACCAAACATAGGAGGAAAACTTATGTCAAGTGTTGGGACCCTTTTCAACCAGTAACCCATTTAGTATCTAAGTGAGCTCGATCTAGATCGAGGACGGGACACGCTTACTGGGTTTGATTGTAAGAGGTCAAAACGGGTTAGCAGTGGCAATGCAAGTCTAACGGGGTCATGTGCGTGCGTGGGTCCGGACTGGTAGGTAAGACGTTGCATCGTGTAGGTATAAGTCGTGCATCTTTAGTAGTATCGGGTTGCCACTTTGGGGAGTGATACACATCACAGTGGGACCAGCACGAGTATCTACGAGTTAGGGAGCCGATCGAATGAGGAAGGTAGTGGGTACGACTAGCGGAGATAGGAGCATGCGACACCTATAAAGACAGCTAGAGTACAACTATCATATTATAAATGTTGTAATTAGAATGAGGAGGGTAGTGGGTATAACTACTGGAGGTAGGAGCTGACGGCACCTATGAAGACAACTAGTGGTACACGAAACTACTATTATTATAATTTTGTTCTGTAGACGGTATCAAATTTTAAGGTGACTATTATTGGTGCAGTATAGTAATTATCCTATAGTGTTAGAGGCGCAATTAACGTTATCTTATTCCTCTTGTTTGCTTTGTCATGCCCATTTGTTTCACAGTCATTCCTTATTTACCAGTTTATGTCTTATCCTAATTACTTTAATAATTAAATTGTTAAAGTTATTGGACTCGCCGGACTTTATGTCTGACCCCCTTTGTTTTCGCCTCTTTTCTTCCTTCCCCCGGTTCTCAGGGTGGGACTAGTGCTAGTGGAGCTTGATTAACTGGGGGGATTAGTGCTAGTGGAGCTTGATTTGAATCTCTATCTCTCTCTTTTGAAAGTGCTTGGATTGCTGAAAGTAAAGTTCAACTTATCTTTTTTATGGCTATTTATGTTGGGGTTATGCTTTTTACTTTATATACTCTGAAAACAATTTGTGAAGATGGATATTAAGTGTACTTGGTTTTATTTTTGGTTTTTGACGTTGTAACCAAACTATTTCTCCGTTGCAATAAAAGTTGTTAAAATTTTCAAGTACCAGTATATGTATGTCTTGTTATATTCCGTTCTATACACCGATAATACTCCATGAAAGTTAATGCATTCCCTTTGTGAGTGACATTAATGGACGTGGGGTGTTACACGTAGTATTAGAACTGAAGATTACCAGAATAGATAAGAGATTTTGAAAAACTGTTTTTTTAAAAGCATTTTATAAATACTTTCAAAAATATGTTTTAAGGAGAGTATTTTTAAGAGAAAAGTTTATTTTGAAAAACATAACCCCCAAGAGCCATATATCTTTCCTTCGATTCTCCGTTTTAAATCTCTTCCTCTTCCCTTTTTGAATTTCTTCCTCCACGTATAGACGTTTTTTCTAAGATATGTAAGAACTTCCGTACGGTGGACGGAAAACCGCTTCATGGGACTAGGACGTTTGTCAAAGCTAGAAGGGAGTGGAGGACTTGTTGGTACCTTTAAGATAGGCGATGGGAGGAAGGTTCAATTAGCTGCTTGGTTAATGAAGGACGAAGCCTCATTTTGGTAGGAGGTCACGAATGGAGAATGTACAGGAGAGACATGGATATGACACACGATAAGAAAGTAGATCCAAAGAAAGGCGGTAAGGATAACAAGAGGCCAAGAGAAAAGGAAGGGCCACACTTGTGAAATATCTGACTACTTAAATAAAGACGTTAGAAAGAAGAAGACTAGTTGTCATCGTTACGGAGAAACATGACATCTTATTAGGATCGTCCAAAGAAGCGAAAGACAATGGTAAGGACAAAGTACAAGACCCTCTGGAGGGCAGACGCGTTCCCTCACGGCTGACATACCTGATAGAGGTAAAAATATCTTGGTTGGAAGTTTGGTTTTTCTTTTTGATCATCATGTTCGAACATTGTTTGAATTCTGGCGTTTCATACTCGTTTGTATCTGCTTCGTTAGTTAAAACACTGCACCTAAATACTAGTCTAGTTACGGATTCCATAGTAGTCTCAAATCCTATGGATGGTTCGGCTCATCTTTCGATGATTTGTCGGGATTTGAGAGTCTATCTTGGGCGTTGGGTTTGAATGCAACGCCTTCGTTCTTGGCTTCATGGGCTACGGCTTGATTCTAGGCATGGATTGGCTAGCCAGATACGGTGTCATCCTAGGCTGTGAAAGAAGGGTAGTTAGATTGTTGACTCGTTGTGGAAAGACTCTTGATATTTCTTGTGACCCTAAAGCTCTAGTGATGCTTAGCTACCTAGAATCTCTTGACGCGTCCAACGATAATTTGGAATTTGTTCGTGTGGTCCGTGAATATGGTGACGTCTTCGATGAAGTTCAGGGTTTACCCCCGAGGCGCGAGGTAGACTTTCGTATATGCCTAGTAGATAATGCAAAGCCAGTTACATTACCACTGCGCCACATGGCTCCGAGAGAGAATGGAATTTAGTAAGCAAGTGAAAGAGTTGCTTGAGAACGAGTTCATAAGAAGAAGCATTTCGGAATGGAGTGCTTCAGTTGTTTTTGCTACAAAGGCTGATGGTTCACTTAGACAGTATAGTTATTATCCTATAGTGATTAGGAGCGCGATTAACGCCAACATATTCCTCTTGTTTGTTTTGTCTTGCCCATTTGCTTCACAGTCATTCCTTGTTTTACCAGTTTATGCCTTATCCTAATTACTTTAATAATTATATTGTTAAAGTTATTGGACTCGCCAGACTTTATGTCTGACCCCCTTTGTTTTCGCCTCTTTTCTTCCTTCCCCCCAGGTTCTCAGGGTGGGAATAGTGCTAGTGGAGCTTGATTTGGACCTCTTTCTCTCTTTTGGAAGTGCTTGGATTGCTGAAAGTAAAGTTCAGCTTATCTTTTTTATGGCTACTTATGTTGGGGTTATGTTTTTTTACTTTATGTACTCTGAAAATAATTTGTCAAGATGGATATTAAGTGTACTTGGTTTTATGTTAGTTTTTGATGTTGTTGTAACCAAACTATTTCTCCGCTACAATAAAAGTTGTTTTAATTTTTCAAGTACCAATATATGTATATGTCTTGTTATATTCATAGTTGTCATAGCGAGCGCTATAGCGCAAAATAGCGCATAGCGCACAGGTTGCGCTATTTTGGTTCTTATAGCGCAGGGGTCCCGTGTAGCGCAAAAATAGCGCGCTATTTTCTCATAGCGCAGCCATGAATAGCGCGCTATTTTGCTTTTTCTTTTTTGAACATGCATTTTCGTTTTTTTCCTTTTTGGAGATTTTAAACATACAGTTTTTTCCTTTTGTGCCTTTTTCCTGTGTTTTTTTTTAAAGATCTTCTTTTCTGTAAGAAAAAAAAAAAAAAAAAAAAACATTATAGCGCGCGCTATAGCGCATAGCGCAAAATAGCGCAGGCCTTGCGCTATTTTGCGCTATTCGCTATTGACAACACTGGTTATATACATATCTTGATTTTCTCTTGAAGCGAAGAAGAGCATGCCCTACATCTTAGGGAAGTCTTAGAGACCCTACGAGCGCATCAACTCAAAGCTAAGTTCTCCAAATGCCATTCTTGGAGAAAAGAAGTGAGGTTCTTAGGACACGTGGTCTCTAAAGAGGGGATAACTGTGGATCCCGCAAAGGTGGTGGCAATCCAAGATTGGAGGATTCCTAAGAACGCAACAGAAGTAAGAAGCCTTTTAGGGTTGACGGGCTATTATAGGAAATTCATTAAGAACTTGCGAAGATATCAGCCCCACTTACTCGGTTAATGAAGAAGTACTTGACTTTTGCTTGGGATGTCGACCGTGACGATGTTTTCCAGCATTTGAAGAGGGCTTTGACGACAACTCCAGTTTTAGTTTTGCTAGATGGAAGTAAGCTATTCACAGTGTATACCGGTGCTTGCGGGACAGGGCTTGGAGCAGTTTTCGATGCAAGAGGAAAATGTGATATGCAAAAGGCGGCAAGTACGAGTATCATTTATCATCCACAGACGGATGGACGGACAGAAAGGGGTGAATAGATTTCTGGAAGATCTTTTGAGCTTATGTATCCTAGATTTTGGAGGGAAATGAGAAGAGGCAACGAGCTTAGTGGTGTTCACGACGTGTTTCACGTGTCACATTTGCGGAAGTGTTTGCAAGATATCGCGGAAGTAGTAGAGCTGAGCAGGCTTAGAGAAGTGGAAGTGGAGTGAGATGCCCCGATTAGAAGAGCCCCTACATGCATCCTTGGATCGGAGGTCCTAAAGCTACGCAATAGAGAGGTCAAGTTGGTCAAGGTGCAATGAGGAAATGACCAAGGAAACGCGACAGAAGACAAGATGCGTACGCTGTACCCTTTTCTTTTTGAGGGTATGTTTTTAACCTTTCCTTTTTCTACCGCTTTGTTTATGCTTGTCCTATCGTTTAGTATGTCTTCGCGATTGTATCTTCGATCTTTAGGTAGGAAAAATCCTATGATTGTAAACATGTGTTTGAAACATGTTATGTTTGATGGATGCAAGTGGATGCAAGTGTTTGCTAGTGGTTGCTCGTGGATGCATGTACACACACATTAGGCACTAGATCGACTCAATCACTTTCATATTGCATATAAATATGTGTGCATATTTAAATTAATGGATGTATAATGGCTGTATTATCATATGGATGCTGCATTTAGATGAATGGTGGTGCACGCATGTAGAAATAATATGTATCGTTAGGATTCTTTCGCATACGTAATGGACGCAAGGTACTATCATGATTTGCATTAAGGAGGTCAACTGAATCAGTAGACCGTCTGATTCTGTATTGGATAAGGAACATATACACACACTTTTTGCATATATTCATACGACATTAAAAATCTTGTAAGGACAATGGATGCCTGTGTTTGATGGTTGAGTAAATGGATGATTGATGTTAGGATGTACATTCTCCTTAACTTGGAGATTTCAGGGGCGAAATCCTTTAAGGAGGGGAGAATGTAACACCCCGTAATTTTAAATATTAAAATCAACAATTTTAAGAGCACTTAGTTTTTGGGAGAAGAATTAAGGGAAATGGGTTACGCTATTGCATTCGTCTTGAAATTCTGCTTGGAATAGAGTCCAAGTTTTCGTAAATTGGATTTTGTATGAGGAAGTTATGACCCTCAGAAATTTTAGGAATTTAAATAAATTAAAACAGTTCAGATTAAAATTCAAAATTCGAATTCAAACGAAGAAGCGGGCTGAGCGGGATTTTTCCCGCCGCAGGCCAGGTCGACCAGGGGGTCGACCTCCCCTATACAGGTCGACCTTGACGTCGACCTACCCCTCGGGTAGATCTGAACTGTGAAGATTCTGACTTGTTGCTGAATCTTTTCTGACCTGTTGCTGAGTCACTAGGGCATAAGTGACAACTCTGGATAACTCTATCTAGTCTGAATGATTCTGATTTGCTCTTATGATAATTTAACGGCTTATATTGATTTAAACTTCTATATAAGCACGCATAGACTCAAGCTCTAAACCTAAACTAAATTAATCTCTTGGCCTCCATGCTGCTGCTAGAATAGTTCTTCTTAAAGCTTAGGAATTGCAAGTCAGGATTCTAATACAAACGACGAACGAATTATTCTCTTCTCTAATCCGTTTTTGTGAGTACAATTTCTTTCACAAAATAATTAATAAATTAATTATGATGAGTTATAATTGGGATTATGAGAACATGTCTGTTGAATCATGTGATGTTACTTAGCTTTGTTATCGTCTGTTTATGAACATATGACAGTTTTGTTAACTTATGTTGGTAGATCTATTCCATATGTCCAATCACATGTGTTTAACTTGATTCATTTTATGACATAAGTTTATATGCAAGTTTGGATGTAAACCATATGCTAGTTTGTATGTGAATCTTATGCAAGTCTGTATGCGAATTATACACAAGTTTATATGTGAATCAAGTATATACATATGCTAGTTTATATGTAAAACATGTGATATTAGTTTATATGTTTAAATTCATATGCAAGTTTGTAGGAATCCATATGCAAGTTTAGGTGAAAACTATATTCACATATGCAAGTTTAGGTGAAACCCATATTCATATATATGCAAGTTCACACTTTCATGTTTAGATCTATATTTAGATCCATGGTAGTTTATGCAAATCTATGTTCTATATGTCCATTGTCTATGTAAGTTATTGGCTATGCAAACTTATGTTATAATTCTTATTCGCAAGTTAGATCTATTTTATGTGTTATGCAAGTTATGTTTCTTTTCTTTTTTACGAGTTAGACTATTTGCGAGTCTAACATATTTCATATTAAACGTACGAACGATGTGGGTACAATGGGAAAATATTAAATATACATATTGTGAATTAGCATAAAATGGCTTTAAAGGCATATAATTAATTTGAGACACTTATTGGTATAATTTATATACCTGAAAACTATGGACATAATTTAGGTGACAATTATGGACATAGATTAATTTGGAAATTATTGACAATTTGAATAAAAATAATTAATTCATATTGGGATGAAATAATTGTGTGTAATAATAAACGCCTAAGACACGAGGTTAGACTCGTTTGTGGTATAAGACTGCCCGGACCCGCCCGACAAATCCAGCAACCACAAACGATAGTCTAATGTGAGAGGTCAAAGACATAAATTAAAAGCGTAATAAATGCCTAAGACACGAGGTTATACTCATTTGTGATAAAAGCCCGGACTCGCCCGGCACATCCAGCAAATGCAAACGGCAGTCTAATGTGGGAGGTCGTATGCATAATTAAAAGATGTTTAGACACGAGGTTAAGTCTGGCTTGTGGTGGAAGTCTGCTCGGAACCATCCGACATATCCAGCGGCTACAAGCAATCGACTTAATGTGAGAGGTATGTGCATTAATAATTAATTAGTGCTGATTAAAGACGAATATGAATGACAAACAGAAGTTTGGTTGAGTCGAGTAATTCTCTGAGTACCAATCTGATGTTGATTTCGGTCTTTGGGGTTGATACTTAGAGAGTTATTCTCTTAACCAATGTATCTGTGAACTGAGATGTACTTAATCATAAATTAAGTAAAACATGTTGTACAATATAATATATATATATATATATATATATATATATATATATATATATATATATATATATATGATACATAATCTAATAAGTAGGTAGAGTTAAGACTAGTTTAACCAATAAT
The DNA here is from genome assembly GCA_030737875.1 of Allium sativum. Lineage (NCBI taxonomy): Eukaryota > Viridiplantae > Streptophyta > Magnoliopsida > Asparagales > Amaryllidaceae > Allium > Allium sativum. The sequence goes on from CM060913.1 coordinate 46,860,492, forward strand.
ATATAAGTGTATAGGGCTAAGGCCAGCTTAACCAATAATCTAATAAGTGGATAGGGTTAAGACCAGCTTAACCAATAATCTGATAAGTGGGTAGGGTTAAGGCCAGCTTAACCAATAATATATATATATATATATATATATATATATATATTAATCTGATAAGTGGATAGGGTTAAGACAAACTTAACCAATAATACATATTGATCTGATAAGTGGATAGGGTTAAGACCAACTTAACTAATAATATATAAGTGGATAGGGTTAAGACCAGCTTAACCAATAATATATATATTGATCTGATAAGCGGATAGGGTTAAGACAAGCTTAACCAATAACACATGTTGATTTGATAAGCGGGTAACATGGGTGACATGTGGGATATAATTATGAACACTTAACCAAGTTGAAACATGTAGAAAGACATGAATAAGAGGGCGTTAAGTGGGAAATCCTAGTGGGGACCAAGCATAGGAGGAAAGCTTGTGTCAAGCGTGAGGACCTTTTTCAACCAATAACCAATTTAGTATCTAAGTGAGCTTGATCTAAATCAAGGACGGGACACACTTACTGGGTTTGATTGTAAGTGGTCAAAACGGGTTAGCGGTGGCAACGCAAGTCCAACGGGATCATGTGTGTGCGTGGGCCCGGACTGGTAGGTAAGACGTTGCGTGCATCTTTAGTGGTATTGAGTTGTCACTTTGAGGAGTGATACACCTCACTGTGAGACCAGCACGAGTATCTACGAGTTAGGGAGCCGATCGAATGGGGAAGCGGAGATAGGAGCAGGCGGCACCTATGAAGACAGCTAGAGTACAACTATCATATTATAAACGTTGTAATTAGAATGAGGAGGGTAGTGGGTACAACTAGTGGAGATAGGAGCAGGCGACACCTATGAAGACAGCTAGGGGTACACGAAACTACCATTATTATTATTTTGTTCTGTAGGCCGGATCAACTTCTAGGGTTACTAGTATTGGTGCAGTATAGTAATTATCCTATAGTGTTGGAGGCGCAATTAACGTTATCTTATTCCTCTTGTTTGCTTTGTCATGCCCATTTGTTTCACAGTCATTCATTATTTATCAGTTTATGTCTTATCCTAATTACTTTAATAATTATATTGTTAAAGTTATTGGACTCGCCAGACTTTATGTCTGACCCCCTTTGTTTTCGCCTCCCTTCTTCCTTCCCCCCCCAGGTTCTCAGGGTGGGACTAGTGTTATTGGAGCTTGATTTGGATCTCTATCTCTCTCTCTTTTGAAACTGCTTGGATTGCTGAAAGTAAAGTTCCGCTTATCTTTTTTATGGCTATTTATGTTGGGGTTATGCTTTTTACTTTATGTACTCAGAAAACAATTTGTCAAGATGGATATTAAGTGTACTTGGTTTTATTTTTTATTTTTTGTTTTTGATGTTGTTGTAATCAAACTATTTCTCCGCTGCAATAAAAGTTGTTTTAAAATTTTCAAGTACCAATGTATGTATCTGTCTTGTTATATTCCGTTCTATACACCAATAATACCTCATGAAAGTTAATGCATTCCCTTTGTGAGTGACATTAATGGACGTGGGATGTTACACGTGGTATCAGAGCTGAAGGTTAGCAGAACAGATAAGAGATTTTGAAAAACTGTTTTTTTAAAAGCATTTTATAAAGAAATACTTTCAAAAATATGTTTTAAGGAGAGTATTTTTAAGAGAAAAGTTTATTTTGAAAAACATAACCCCCAAGAGATATATCTTTCCTTCGATTCTCCGTTTTAAATCTCTTCCTCTTTCCCTTTTGAATTTCTTCCTCCACATATAAACGTTTTTTCTAAGATATGTAAGAACTTCCGTACGGTGAGCGGAAAATCGCTTCATGGGACTGGGACGTTTGTCAAAGCTAGAAGAGAGTGGAGAACTTGTTGGTACCTTTAAGATAGACGATGGGAGGAAGGTTCAATTAGCTGCCTTGTTAATAAAGGACGAAGCCTTATTTTGGTAGGAGGTCACGAATGGAAAATGTACAGGAGAGACATGGTTATGACACACGATAAGAGAGTAGATCCAAAGAAAGACGGTAAGGATAACAAGGGGCTAAAAGAAAAGGAAGGGCCACACTTGTGAAACACCTGACTACTTAAATAAAGACGTTAGAAAGAAGAAGAAGACTAGTTGTCATCGTTACGGAGAAACATGACATCTTATTAGGATCGTCCAAAGAAGCGAAAGGCAAAGGTAAGGACAAAGTACAGGACCTCTGGAGGGCAGACGCATTCCCTCATGGTGGCATACCTGATAGAGGTAGAAATATCTTGGTTGGAAGTTTGGTTTTTCTTTTTGATCATCCTGTTCGAACCTTGTTTGAATTCTGGCGCTTCACTCGTATGTATCTGCTTCGTTGGTTAAAACACTGCACCTAAATACTAGTTTAGCTACATATCTCATATTAGTCTCAAATCTTATTGGTGGTTCGGGTCATCTTTCGATGATTTGTCGGGATTTGAGAGTGTCTATCTTGGGCGTTGGGTTTGAATGCAACACTTTCGTTCTTGGCTTCATGGGCTACGACTTGATTCTAGACATGGATTGGCTAGCCAGATACGGTGTCATCCTAAACTGTGAAAGAAGGGTAGTTAGATTGTTGACTCGTTGTGGAAAGACCCTTGATATTTTTTGTGACCCTAAAAGTCGGTGATGCTTAGCTACCTAGAATCTCTTGACGCGTCCGACGATGATTTGGAATTTGTTCGTGTGGTCCGTGAATATGGTGACATCTTCGATGAAGTTCGGGGTTTACCCCCGAGACGCGAGATAGACTTTCGTATATACCTAGTAGATAATGCAAAGGCAGTTACATTTCCAGTGCGCCACATGACTCCGAGAGAGGAGAACTCAGTAAGCAAGTGAAAGAGTTGCTTGAGAAGGGGTTCATAAGAAGAAGCATTTCGAAATGGGGTGCTCCAGTTGTTTTCGCTACAAAGTCTGATGGTTCACTTAGACAGTGCGTGGACTATAGAGAGCTGAATAAGCTCACCAAGAAGAACCGACACCCATTGCCGAGGATAGACGATTTATTCGATCAATTGGTTGGTGTTCGGTTTTCTCGCAGTTGGATTTAACTACAGGATTTCATCAGCTAAGGGTGGCTGAAGACAGCATAGATAAGATTGCATTTAGAACTCCTGACGGTTTCTTTGAGTGGTTCGTCATGCCTTTTAGTTTGACGAATGCACCCGCATACTTCGTTGACTTAATGAGTAGGGTGTTTAGGGAGTTTCTAAACAAGTTTGTGGTAGTCTTTGTGGACAATATCTTGCGTGAACGGAGGTAAAGGCTGTTACAGTGGTATCGGAGCCAAAACCCAGCCGGAATTATGGCTCTTGTGTGGATCACAACACCTGCGTGAGGTGTTTGTGAGCCAACATGGAAGTTGGGCTTTGTAGGAGGGGAGAATGTAACACCCCTAAGTACCACATCGTGAAAGTCTGTGTGAAATAGGTACTTATATAGTAGAGTCCATCTCTTACTAACGCCGAGGTTTTTTGAGGAACAAAACCCCACACCTATATGGTGACTAAGTTGGGGACAATATCTTGTGCGGACGGAGGTGCGGGCTGTTACAGGTAAAGTTTTGGTTGACTTTGTCCTTATGACAAAAAACTTCTTTATATCATGTATAATTACCACCAGTCAATATTGATTTTCATAACTATCCCAATGTTCTTTTTAAGTGCAAATTTTCTTATTGTTGTGAGTGCATACAACTCTATAATATTATGTTCCAACGTACATATTTGTTAATATTTCTTGATTACTCCTAATGAACGCAACTGAAACAGAAATGAATGCATTTCAAAACTCCGTACCTTAAATTTTATATAACAATACATCTAAAGGTTAAGAAAATGTTAGGCTTTACCTACAATACCACGTAGAACTTTCGTACATTGATTTCCTTTCTTCAAAACGATCTCTTAGAATCTTGATAATATTATAAATTAGTACTTCCATCAGATTGTAAGTTTGTACCCAATAATACTTTTATAGTTAAATTCCACATAAAAATGCCTATATTAATAAAATTTAGCACATGATCAAGTTATGAAGGTCAGGTCTCTTGATTTTATGGGCAAAATGCTAATGAAGAAGAATAATATAGTTAAACTTGCTACTGAATAAAGAATTACAAATTGCTATAATTCATGATGCTTGAGGCAAAATGTTCATTATTGTCATATTGATAACAAAATATAGTTGGTTTCACCTTGCTCATAAATAATCTATAAGACATAGAGAATCAAAGAGGACCCTTACTGCAAATCGCTTACGTTATCAATAAATTACATTAAGAAATTCTACTTGTAAATGGATCTGAAAACCTCTCTCATTTTAAAAATAATGATGGTTTTATTTTATACCATGCTGTAATAATGCACTTGCTTGGTCGAAATTTTTTTTTTTAAAAAAAATTCCTACTAGATAAGCGATTACCTAAATATCATTATTTTCAATGAATAGTGGAGAATATATAGTGATGAGAGTTGGAACATGGATTTGAGGATTGTGGAAATGGTACACCAAAGCTACTCATTTATGCAATGGGTTAATATTAACTTTGTAATGGAATTTTTTAATTTTTGGAGGTGTCCTGTAAAATTAACCTTGGATATGTTTATTTGACTTTTTATGTATGTTATTTTACTTGGAAACCAATGGCATACATTCAAAGATGCTAGTTGACATATTATACAGTTAAAAAGAATTCTGATGTTTAGCTGTATAATATGTCAAGTATGTAAAAGTAACATTATTACTATTGTTGGAAATCATGTACATATAGCTTAAATTACATCTACTATAGTGGAATACATATTGAAATCTACTTCGCTTTAGATGGTAGTACCAAACATGTAATACTCATGTAATATAAATCTATGGTGGAAAAAATCTAATACAGATTATTTAACTGCGTTTTTGTTATAGGGAGTTACGACTGCATGAATAGAGTAGGAAGAAGAGTGTTCCAATACAGATATAAGTTGCTAAATGATAACCAAATTTGAAGTACATGATAGCTTTGACATTCTTTTAACTTGTTTGTGTCATGGTTTAAAATAAACTGTTTGCCAGTAAAATCTATTAAGTTTGCATTTTGGCTTCAATTATACCCATAAACTCAATTCTTCGATTTAAAGTTGCAACCTAATACTCCTTCAAATATGTAACATGAGTTTTCATTCAGTTTTTAGTCTTTATAACAACAGTCGATATACTTGTCATTGAGTTTATGCTTCCCCTTTGTATGTTCTGACTAACATTATGCCTCTTAAAACTACTACTTCCAGTAAATTTGTGTTTCTTCCAGAAACACTAATAATGCGTGGTACGAATGAGATAATATCAGTTACTGACTATACGCATTTGGATGATATAAGAGTATTTATTTTGTTAACTAAGCTTTAATCACCTTAGGTAAATTTACAACATATTCAACTATACTTTTGAATTTAACATTAACTATGTAACATTCATTGCAAGCTTGGTGTAAAGGTCTTCTCCACAAATAAATAGGAAAATGAATACATGTAAGCATGGTAAGGTTTCATGATTTACAAAGCATGAATCGTTAATTTTGGCTAATAGAATATTAGTTTGAAATGGTTGACAATAATAATCAACAACGTTAAGTGCTAACAATCCAAGTCCTAAAGTTCAAATGTAAAAGGACATTGCTTTCACATTTTAGAACTTCAACCTAGATCAGGTTTATTTTGACAATGAAAATAATACTTCCTTCTATAGGCTTGTATATTTAACAATCGAAATTTTGAAGTAATCAAGGAGCGTATGTGCATGTACACAACAAATTATTTATGAAAAGGAGGTAACACATCTAAAATGATAAGCAGATTTTACTAACTTGTAAACAGTTGAAGCTAGAATAGTGCATGGTTCCATTGTTTAACATGACATCTTAAACCTTGTTGATAGGCTTGAAGTTGAACCAGTCATTGCTATATATATATATATATATATATATATATATATATATATATATATATATATATATAGTGCTCGCGGACTGGGCTAGGTGCACTAGATAGGGTTGTACGACTCCGCTCGGTTTCACTCCTGAACAAATTCAATGTATATATATATATATACACACACACACACACACACATATGTTTGTGTGTGTGTGTGTGTGTGTGTACGACATGGAAATTTTGTAAAATTGTTGAGGAAATAAACCATAGCATGAGTTGTACTATAGCTAAGAAGTCATAAATTTTTGTTTTTCTTGTTATTTTGGGTTGGGCATGGATTTAAATTTTAGCTTTCAAAAAAAAATCAGTCGATATTTCAATATCTCATCTCGCTCAATGTGTTGGATGATATACGAAATGAGATTTACAATGGGATTCGTTATTTCGTTTCGAACGAAGATCAAAAACGAGATCTCGATCAAGATATCAAGCAATATTTTCGATATTTGGAACAGTGGTTGCTACAAGGTTCACACAACATGATTGGACACCATTTCCATATGAAATCTGTGAAAGGACCTTTGAAAACTGAGTGAAAGTTCCCTTCTTGTAGCCTCTTACCTCCTATAGTTGATAAGGGTAAGTTGGCAACCCTCGACTTTTTGTAATTTTGCTATTACTACTTTTAATTTAAGAAGTGATTTTCTTAAATGGTTTTTTTTCTTAGGTGAAACAACAATAGTTAAGCCATTATTTTCAAACAAGTTAGGTTGGCTAGAGATGAAATCCAAAACCAAATGATGAAGTCAATTTAAAAATAATAACGATAATAGATTTAAAAGTAAAAATATAAATAAAGTTAAAAATTAAAAAAATAATAACAAATAAAAATAAAATAAAATTAGAAAAAAAAAAATCATGATAATAGTAATGATAATAACACTGATAGTAATAAGGGTTGAACTAGTAATGTGGATCGTAAACGAATTTTTGTTCGACGTCTCCGAGCTATATATCCTCGTCTAACTCTGGTCATTGAATCAAATTAAACTTTAATGAATAACTAATTGATTTCTTTTCTTTCAGTCATTCTCTTATCCCCCTAGTTAATTAATACCAAAACAGATTATTCCGATATATAAAATATAAATTCCAATGGCTTTGAGACAATTGGCTGAATCCCGTGAAACCATTTCATAGAAGTTCATTGATATCTTCTTTTTATAAAGCAAATCGACTTCGATTCTTGAATGATCCACATCACTTCTGGTTCTATTGTAACAAAAGATTTACGTCTTAGGCTCCTATTTATTGGTCCTATAGTCTAGAACTTATAACATTACTTCTAAACCAACCCTAAGCTCGTGGTTCTGACACATAGATCACTAACTTTCACCTGCTACTAGGCGACATCAGCTCTTTGAAAATAGTTTAATCCCTTGAGTCATTTTTTGCTACTTCCTCACATGTCAACCTAAATCGACCTCTACCACTCTTTGAGAATTTCATACGGGCTTATAATTCCAACACACAGAGATGCCTAATGTGACCTCCGTTAGAGATGTCAAAAGCATCTTAAGCAGTGCTGAACCAACTTCTTTTCAATTGATGCAACTCCAAATCACGTATATCATCCTTTCTAATTGGGTATTGTATTGTATAACCATTACTTCATCACACCATGCGCACGTCTACTACGTTTATCTTCTGGACATGTTGCCTTTAGTAGGTCAATATTTTGCACCATAAAATATCGTTGGTCTGATTGTCATTTCAGTATAATTTTCCTTTAAAGCTTCATGAAACTTTTCTGTCACAGGGAATGACGAGCGCTAGACGTTATTTCACTCATCCCGCTTGAATTATGATATTAACATCTTCATCAATTTCACCCTTATACTGCAACATTAATCCTAAATATTGAAAGGATTTCTTATGTACTACTTGTTCGGCAGGAGTGACATCTTCATCGTCTAATCTGACACCGTTGAACTCACACTTTAAATATTTTGTTTTAGTTCTACTAAGCCTAAAACCCTTTGATTAAGGTTTGCCTTCACAACTTCGGTTGTCTATCAACCTTTATCCTGTTTTCACCATTTTGCAAAAAAAATTGGAAACAAATTATTTTGTACTATTTCCTTCTCTTATTCCTCTTCGGTTCAGATTTCTCTATTTTTTTTTATAGTTCCTTCTACATTATATCATTTTTTTGAAATATCATCGTTACCCTCCAATTTCATAGCAAAATTCAAAATTTTATTCTTGATCAAATTTTTTGTGTTGGCCTTGGTATTTTAACTTGAGATGCCAACGCCACGTGCTAATTAAAATTATTCTTTTTAGAAGATGTTGAAAGGTCTTCTTGTTAGATTATTTTTCGTTTTTGTTTAACGTAGTTTGACAGCCAATATTGTATATTTTGTAAAATATATTTTCTTTTTAAAAAATTGATATAAGTGACGTTTGCTTGGTTAGAATGGTTTACTCATTTATATGTTCCTCTAAAGAAACTGAGTAATGAATTTAACATTTGTAAAGAGTGTGTTTGGTTGTTTAAATGTAAACCAATATTGAAAATATCAAATAGTCCAAGATTAAAAATCAAATAAGCCAAATGATTTTTGCAATTAGTATAATTTAGTTGCATCCTTGAACCAATATTGAGAATTTCAAATAGTCCGAGATCGATCTGAGATGTACTTTAGACCGAGATGTAATTTTGAGATGAACACCCGATGTACATTTATGTCGTTCGAGTTCTTGTCTGGTATGATATCAGGTCCTTAAAATCTCTGAAATGGAAGGTGGCCGGGATCCAAAATTTAAAACCTTGGCACACACCAAGGAATCAATTCCACCGTTACACCATCATTAGGTGTGTTCATAATAAAATTCCAAATTAATTCTTGGTATGCTATTTGGTGAACATTTCATTACCGTCTTCAGTTTCCAACCATATAAATATCATCAACTATTTTCTAAAATTCAAACATGAACCATCTTGTAAATTTGTTGTTTTAACATTCAACCTCTGTTGTATTTAACAGTGATGAGTAAATTAACGTTGGTAAAATTTAATACTGTAGGTTTTATATTTTTTTTTTCCAGTGAATTACTCTAAACCCAATTCTTTTTTGCACAAAATCATTGAAGTTTTTGAGGATTTAAAATTACTTGTTGTTATCGACTTAGTTTAGGTCTTTATTGTATTTCCTTAAACTTGTTAGATTATAATTTTTGTTTTGTTAGCGTGTTACTATTTAGTATAATAATTTATTAGGTTTTGTTTTTGATTTGTTAAAGTGTAGAACATAGTGAGCCGATTTTTTCATTAAATCAAAAATAAATCTTTGAGAATTTGTCCCTCATGTTACCACTATTGAAAGTAGCACATCATTAACATTGAACGTATCTCATGTATCCACAGTCATATATCCGTAATATATCCCTATTTGATCTAATCATTCTTGATGGAAAATAGTAGGATCACTTGTAATACAAAGGATACGGTCTTCTCATAAGTGTGCATGCTTATTTAGCTTGAAAATATAGAGTACTTTGTAAATGAAATCAACGACATTGGTTCAAGGCCTGATAACCATATGTAAGAATCTGAACTTGGTGTAACAGTACATAATATGGTGGACGTTTAAGTGATAATTTATAGAAATCTAAATATAGACAACGCAGTAGTTTAGTTGGAAACAAATAGTTTGCTGGTGTAATAGTATATTTTCCTACAGATTCCAGTCATTCATGCTGCCAAATGCAATCCCTTAACCTTGATCAGCATAAGATTATTCGATAAAATGCTTCAACTTAGAAAAGTTGACGAACAATGCAAAGGTAGGCACTAGCATTGTTGTTTTGTAGTACCCCACTTGTTTCCTTACTAGTATTTTTCCGTTCTTTGTTAATCTTGCAGATTGATGTGTTAGAAGTTGAAGGGATTTACTATGGTGCGTGCCTTTATTCAAATTTAAATCAAATAATTCATCATTTTTAACTTTTTGACAGCTAATTTGATATTTTCTGTTATAGGGTTTTCTGGATGTCATCGTTATGAAGCTCATCAACGCCTTGGACTTCCAACAATTCGTTGTAAAGTTCGTCGTGGAACAAAAGAGACTCTTAGGTGAATTTCTTTTTGTTTATTAACATGACTTAATGCTCCTTATTAGTCATGTTACAGCTGACAAACTTTGCAATGTTTCAGGCATCACATGAGATAATGAATGGTGAAACTAGGAGGAACGCAGAAGAGCTCGAGGCTATTCTTTTACAATAGAAACACTTGAATGCGGGTTTGTATTCATTTGTATATATGTACAACTTGTGCTATGCCCATGACATTCACCACATTATTTATTTAATGTTGTATTTTTGAATTTTCGTGATTATAAGGTGAAAGTGTATGTTTATGAATTTTTATTTTTTATTCTAGCATTTCTAAAATCCCTACCAACAAACGGTGGTTGATAAATCTGTTGAAGTAAATGTAAAATGTATGACTGATATTTCAGGGTCTCAATGGCATTCATGCAACAAAAATTATTATAAATTATATGTTATTCTTAACTTGGTAAACCTAACATTATTAAGTATGATAATTAATCGTGTGTGACATAAATTTAACGAATTTACCTTGTTTTAGTATCCAAAACTGAGTATGTGCACATTTCGTTATGATGATAACATCCCAACCCTAGAATGAAGAAATTGTGCTCAAATGGAATATCGATTCAAATTTGATACAAATAAACGAATTTTCGAGGTTTGCGTTATTATAACTTTTTTTTACAGAAATAATGTTAATAGAAACTATGAAAAAATCATAGTAGGTTGGGGAAATATAGAATTTTCTAACATGTAACGTAACATGACATTAGAACAGTACATGATATGTATTTTGTATTTAAATTTTTGGAGCAACCATATTCTTTTTTCTTTATATTTAAAACATTACTACAAACAAGAAACTGAATTAATACACCCGGAATCGTAGTTCAAAGTTGTTTAAGGAAAACGTAACATATATATACTTGATTTTTTAGGGATAAAACTTCATTAATGGTCAAATTTAGATCAAGGTATATGGAATAAAATCAACTTAATGAACATGTAAAGGTAGACTATTATCACCATTTAAATAGGTCAGCTATATCAAATACATAATAAAATGTTCTATAAAATAGGCACGTGTATATGTTCATAGAGACAACAACAAAAGTAATAGCGGAAGTTAGTTAAATAATGATTCTATAAATGTAAAAAATAGAAAAATTACTTGGTTTATGTGAACTAAAATATGTAGAAATCATGCATTATTAAGAAATGAAGCATACATTTTTCCACAAAAATCGTAGAAAATTTAATTGAATTATGTGCCTTAAATGTTGTTATTTTGGATCAAATTCTTTACAATAATTTACAAAATAGAAACCCCTATCTAGGGATAGCAATGGGGCAGATCTAGGGTCCAAACCTACTTGACCCCCCACTGTTTTGATCCATTTATACTCGCCTAATAGGGTCTTCGGGACGAGTAGACCCACGACTTGCTTTTGGAGGTCCGGGTCTAGGGTCGGGTCTGGGGCACGACTAACCTGCCCCAACCCGACCCGTATGATTGAAACATCATTAAAAAACACTTTATAACAGTAATGGTTACTTTTTAATCTTCTTATATATACATGGTTATAACTTGAATGTCATATTTTTTCAATCAACAAACTATAATTTCTTCATAGTATTAAGTTGCATCAATGATAATCATACAATAACAAATGCATACATTTTGAACTATTATCTTACAACTCATTTTATTATATTCTTTTATCATTGTGAACACATTATAATATGTATATAATTTATCACTAAGTGATAAAAAAATATAAATATATAAATTTGTGTACATTAGAACACAATATCACCGGGTCGTGGGGCGGATCGGGTCTACCCTGTCCCGTGTGGGTTTGGGTACAGGGTGAAATTCCAGACCCGCACCGGGTCCAAGGGCCGGGCCTTGGGCGGAGTTTAAAAAGTCCGGGTCGGGTCTGGGGCATGAGAAACCCGCTCCATTGTCATTCCTATTTTTGAGTAACATGGTGAACATTAAGATTATAATATACATTGATACTCACTTAAGTAAACCTCACGCCGTGTGTCTACCCCGCTTTGTTTAGTCGTCACACACGGATGTTTAACGTCCAGCTCCCAAAGTGGTTTGCAGCGGGATTCGAATCTACCCGCACACGGTTGTTTGATTCCTAGCTCCCAAACCACCCGAGCTACGAACGGCGGGTCATTTTGAACAATTATCTTAAACTTATTTTATTATGTTCTTTTATCATTGTAAACACATTATTATTTGTATATAATTTATTGTTTAGAGATAAAAAATATAAGTATATAAATTTGTGTACATTAGAACACAATTTCACCGGATCGTGGGATGTGTCGGGTCTACTCTGGTCCGTACAAGTTTCGGGTACGGGACAAAATTTCAGACCCGCACCGGGTCTATGAGGTGGGTTTAGAAATCCCGGGGTGGTATAGGGCATGAGAAACTCGCCCCATTGCCATTCCTAGTTACGAATTGACAACGACCTAATATATTATTTTTTTACATTAAAGAGTCATTTTATTAAAGTGACGAAACAATACACAACACATATTTCTCACAGAGCTAAATCCAAAAATGGTTCGCAAATAATTTTAAACATAATAGGATTTAATTAAAAGTTAATTTTCAAATCTATTAGGATCAACCATTGGCATGTAGTTTACTTTTTTATTATATGTAGTTTTAGCTAAAGATGACTAATTTTAAACAATTCTCTAGTTTTTAACCCAAAATATATTACGTTTAACTTATAACCGTTACCGGTGCTACATAAAAGCATCGCTTCCAAACGTGTAAGTAATCATATATGAGAATTCATTTTATTATCTTGCATGTTATAAATCATAAGTGCACATACGATAATTGAAGTCTACTAATAAATGAATCATGTAACAAAAATTTATATATATATCTTGCTACAAAAATCCTACCAAACATCTTAATATTTAGTATTTAGAATATAGCTCTATAGTTACTGATATTTCTACACAGTTTTGCAATTTAAAAATTTAAATGTGTCACCTTGATATAATAATTTCAGTTATTTTAACATTATAATAAACATGTTATGCAAGTAATGTATATTCTTAAACAAATATATTACAAAAATTTGTTAATAAGCATATTTGTCGATAATTTAAGGGTACTTTCACATATGAAGTATCATTATTAAGACATTGCCGCATATTAAGAAAAAAGGCATATGCTTAGAAAAATAGTCTACAAATAGGTAATAAAATTTACAATGACTAATTTGTAAAAAATATAATACCACCTATATGATAACAACATTAAATATTCAAAATAAAATGTTATAATATGTATGTATTTAACTTCATAAGGAACATATAGTAGAAGTAAATTACAATAAAGATATTTATTTATTCAAACTAATTTTGGTAAATTACATTTCTAGTTTGTGACATATTTTTTTCCAAATTAAACTAAAGGACACATTATACATTTGATCCTAGTTCGGTTCTTCTTAATGCTAACTAAATGAATTAACTGTCGTTAATTTGCAAATTCATTCAAACAATTAATTGGATGTTAAAATTGGAACATATGAAAATATATATTGCCAAATAAACATTGATTTCAAATTATTAATGCTATCGATGATTAAACTACCTAAAATAAAATATTTAATGTTTTAAATTAACTAATTTATATGTGCGTATGTTCTGATAATTATATATTTACTCATATGAAAACTATGTGTACTTTTCTTTTAACTAAAGTATAAATACTACAAGAAAAAATTAGCTATTTGCATCTGGCGACACATGACAATTGGAGTAAATGATATTTAGCAAAAGACATTTCGTAGCAATTGTAGTAGATGAGATTTGACAAGTCTTTTCTTTCAGTTGCGAAAAACATATTTTTAGCAACTGTGCTTCCTTTCTAGTTGCAAAAAGATAATTTTAGCAACTGCGCTTCCATAACAGTTGCAATAAACGTATTATTTGCAACTGTGCTTCCAAATTTGTAAAAATTTATTTGGCAACTATTTTTGTGTAATGGCCCGCAAATCCATACCCTTTGAGTTGACTAATAACACCACACGTCCAACCCAAATGACACAGAAATACGAATCATTAGTAGAAAGAAGTTAGAGGATAAAGAATAGAAAGAAAAGTTGGAATAGAAGAAAAACAAAGAACACAAATCTCACAGCGGAACGAATAAAATATATTAAATAACATAACTTTTGAAATACAAATCAGTAACTGTATATACATACCATTATCAGAACACAACAGTTATTCCTGGAACAGTTATAAACACCTGTTTCCAGATACAACATAGTACACAACGGAAATATGATGTCTATAGCTAACTGGTGAAGCATCCTGCTTCCAGCTCTTCCAAGTGAATCTGAAAAATCCCGACTACTTGACTGCCCGTACAAATTTGGGCATCCAAGAGTTTACGGAAAAAATAAATAAATAAACTCTGGGTCAGTCATGAGACTGGTGTGATTAAACTCCAATCGTTTGTTTAACTTTAAAAATCCTTTCGAAAGAAATGATAATCGTAAGACCGATCCACACATAAACACGGATGGTTTTTACCTTACGATAACCGATCCACACATAAACACGGATGGTTTTTACCTTACGATAACCCAAAATACTTTTGATATCAAATCCAGTGATATTATAATAATGTCTACATCAAATAAATATAATCTAGCGGAACGCTTGCATCTCACGCTCCATATATATTATAAAACCAAAAACCGCAGGATGTTTATTGGAGATTGGATTTCCAACATGACAAGGTATGGAACCATCTTCCGATAGTGTATCTCTAGAGGGGAATACACTGGGTTCAACAAGAACATCTTGCAACCCGGCCCACACATGACCGACCACTCATTTCGCTTGAGTGTATCGAATGTATATCACCAACGGTTGAGATCAATAATCGTTTCCCGAATGGGACAACATCGGATAGATTAAAGAATGAAATGAATATCTCTAGATAGGTGATTATACACCCTAATAGGAGCGACCCACATAGCCATGCCGCCTGCCCGATTTTTGTCATTTCCGGGTTGTTGAGGCCTGAGGCTATGATTTCTTATCATTCATTGATAGCTCAGTCACTTTGAATGCCACATTGTCAAATCCGTAAATCATTAGTTGATTTGCAAAGATATATTCTGGATATTATGCTAAGAAAATAAATTCTCAGCCACCATATATATCTATACAGACCAACATAAGCGATCATTGGAAATACTTTGTTAGACATTCGTCCATAAACGTTCGTTCTGGGATTGAACGAAACTGAAGGAACAATTTCCATAAATAGAAAAAGCCCTTGCACTTTACTCCATCTTCGATTATCTTCAAAAAAAATCTGATTTGCAACGCTACTGCCAATACGGAGTGGTTCTCGGATAATAATCCAACCGGTCTCTCCATATTGACAACGATATTGGCAAACACTTCGATAGTCGGTTATTTAACAATCGAAGAAAAACAAACATCCTTTCAAAGCATCAAACAATCACTGGGCCCCTTAATTAATATTTCATTAATTAAATCACTTCTCCATTTCTTTATCAATATTTGTTAACCAAATATTTTCCCTAATCATCTTCTTGGCCTCTTACGCTATTTGGAAAACATTTCCATATATCGTCTTCTTTTATTTTCTATACTTAGAAAATATCTTCTATTTATAATTGGAGAACATTCCACTTACTTTTCTCTTTCACGCCAGTTCATTTTTAGACTTAGGAAATATTTATTATTATATTTCCAAAATTCCACTTATTTTGGGTTAAAATAAATGTTATGTAAAACATCGTTACGACAACCCAAAATACTGCATTCGACCGAATCTCTTTTAAACATTTCTCTTCGACACTGAATCTTGTTATTTATCAGCTAATAATGAAATCAATCAAGTTGGGGCATAATTACCTCTCAAACCTTGACTGAAAATATTATTAACTTCAAAATAGACAATACTGCTAACTCGAATAATCACACTATATTAAACCAATTTTCCATTTGTAAAACATATATACTTTCCTCTTTCTATTCTTACTCGATTTAAATTCACAAATTTTCTTTTTGTTTATAATATTCTATTTTTAGTTTGTTCCTTATCGAATTCTTTATATATCGATACATTGATTTTTAACTATCAAATTTTCTTAAACATATTCTAACTCCCTAAATTTCCAGTAAATTTCGCCATAACCTCCTTTGTACGGGTCACTCAGTACAACTACCAAACACCTCTCTAGACCCTTTCCATTCAAAAAGAAAATCAAAAAGCCAAGCGGCTTACCGATTCGGCGCATAAAATCTCATATGGAATTTAAACGTGTACCTTTTTGTCGGGCACACAAATTATAATCTTCATATACTTCATTCCATACCTATTAAACACATGTTCACCTGCTTCCAATTTATCCCAAATAAATCCAGTCATTTTAACTCCATTCGCTAATTTATTCTTTAATTAGCTCTTTTGCCCATTTCACTTTCTATTTGAACATATCACATTCAAATATATTTTAACTTGCTTATAACCAATCGAATTCCATTTTCAGTTCAAGTTTCATATTTGAATTCGAATATAAATTCCCAAATCGAATTCACTTATTCAAAGCCCAATTTCACTCCAAAATCCCGTTAACTAATTGTTATTCAAATTAGTTAATTCTATTCAATAATTAAAAATCTGATTTTTGTTTCAAAAATCAATCCATTACTCCACTTGAGTTCAGATATATTTCACAACTCAAATCTGGGATTTTCTAAATAGAAATTCAGATTTTATTTGCTTAAAATCCTTTTATAGAATTAAATAAACCGTTATGGTTTTTAAATGGTTATGGCACTGTTTTTCTGAAAATTTGATCTTGACATAACTCAAAATGTATACGACGAAATTCATAATTTTCTCTTCCATTAGAAAACTATTATCTAATTGGTCCTGACGGTTCTTATTTCAAAGAATTCTGACTTAATTTGAGTTCTGTATACTCAATTGAAGTTCGAATCGCCAATTTACGAACTGCCGCGTTGCGGCGAGTTCGTTTTAATTATATTATATATATAAACGTTTAAACTTCATTTAAAATAAATTCAACTCCATTCTGATATATTTTTAATATATATCAAATCATTTTCCGAATTCAACATAATATTTTCGATTATCTACAATTGTCGATTTTCCCTTACTCGGTAATAAATTTGTTTATCCTTCAATCTTCTATATTTAATTCCAATTCCTTTTATAAATAAATTATTTATTGTGACGGCCCGCCCCGCACCAGCCGACATTTCCTCCGAAAGGGCGTTGTACACATGCCCGACTAGCACGGAACAGTCGCCAAAGAAAGGAATGAAGAGAACGAACTAATCAAGAACTTGTAGAATGTCTCACAACGCATGGGATAAAATATAATAACAACATACTTGACATAAAACAGGCGAGACAGTGCATAAGCCAAAAACTAAAACTATACATCAAAGCAGTGGAAATCCAAATACAGCTTATGTTCCACATCACCATTATTACAAATTTTCAAACTGTCTCTAAAGCAAAGAAAAGGAAAAATGTACACTACTAATGCCCAAAGTAGTGACCCGCAGTGACATAGGGAGAATATCTATATATATCATACGTGGAAGCCTCCGGCTCGTCTCCGGTACAGCTACTCGTGCATCACCAACTAACCTGTCTCTAGTCTGCTCGTTTAGGAGCACCCAGAGTAATAAGAAGAGACATAAAACTCTGGGTCATACAAAAGTCTGGAATGAGCGATAAGCAGCAAAACAGAACAATAACGGGTATACTAAACCATACCTGAACCTGGACCTGCAAACAAAGAGTTAGCACTACATACTATACAATACTTTGAGGTGCCACTAACACATGGTGTAAAGAATACGGGGGTGGGGGTGTGCATGTCATAGTGATGGCAAACAAATCAAGCATAACAATCATCCTCACGTCTCTCACTCAGTGCGTAAAGCATACGATGTCCACCACTTCGATCACTAGACCCATCGAGGTAATGACGGAGTTTGACTTGTACAACTACTGCTACCACCAAGCTTATCCCATGGGATCATGACCAAGCCTTTTCAAATGACCCCACTTCATTGGTCTATAACCCACTAGTCATACCTAGGCCACTGTGGCTCTGAATCCATCCACGTACCTCCCATACATAGTGATCCAAAGTCATAGACATCGACAACCCCTTAGCACACGTCCCGCAGCAAAGTCCAATCATGAAGTTAACTCATTGGCTCCCAACTGGATACTGAGTACAAACTTCCCACTTGGACTACCTTTGCATCTCGGGTTTTGGTCTTCTCCTCCGGATCAGTCTTCATTTGGTTCGTAACCCGTGCCTCGCGTCCAAGCTCCTTGGTTCAGCTCGTAATATCTCCTCAGGTTCGGATCGTGATGCTCATCCGGTACGGGTCGTGACGCTCCTCCCTTATCGGATCGGGTCGAGTTCCTTCATCTGTTCGTGACTCGTGATGCTCCAGGCTGCGTCGTGGTGTCACACTGGTCCGGGTCGGGTCGTGATCCCTCCATCGGATTGAGACACAGTCTTCTGGTTCGTGGCCTTCAAAGTGGAGCAGCTGATGGAGTAGGGTCAGCTCGTGAAGGGGTCTCACGATCGGGTCGGGTCGGGGTAGGGGCGATCCGATCCGGTTCTGCACAATTTTCCTGCAACTCTTCCAGCGACTGTTTTACGCCATTCGTCGGCGTTTTTGACCAATATAACT
Organism: Allium sativum; assembly: GCA_030737875.1. Lineage (NCBI taxonomy): Eukaryota > Viridiplantae > Streptophyta > Magnoliopsida > Asparagales > Amaryllidaceae > Allium > Allium sativum. Next base: position 46,879,373 of record CM060913.1, read on the forward strand.
TTTCTAATCAATCAAAAAACGTACCATACAGTCATAACAACATATAGAACTGAGCACAAACACCAAAACAACAATTTGATAGGTTAAAACGGATCAAACATAGCCAAAACCCCATATTTTCCCTTAAGCACATTTAAGCAAATCTAATGATAGGATTAACAAAACTTAACGAAAATAGCCAAATTTTCTAACAGAGGTCTAAAAAAATATTTCGAAATTTATAAATATTTTTTTCAGATTTTATTTATACATAAACTCACCAATTAACACTAATCACCATAATTAACTGTAATTAGTGTCAAAACAAAGCTAATCACTCACCTTGGCCACAAATAAAATGCTAAATCTGAAATATCCTCTGTTTTGGTGCTGTTCCTAAGGCAACACAGCAGTTCAAATGCTGATTTGGTGAAGATCTTCCTTGATTTGATGTAGATTTGGCTTAATTAGCGATTAGAAGGTGATTTGAGGTGTTTTAGAAAGTGGAGGTCATGGCTAAACTTGAAGAAACAAAAAGTGGTGGCTGGAAAATGATAGAACTAAATTTCCTAACCCTATCAGCCTTCCGATAACCCTAATCCCGAAATGGGTTATGGCCCACTCACTAATTACCCAAATTAGGCCCGGTTAAGCTGTTTTTCACCTTCTAAATCTTATTTCAGCCATATCTCCCAAATGGTGAGTCCGTTTGGCTAGTGTGACCACTCTACGGAATTGTAAACCATCATCCGAATCCAATGGAAGTGGTTTCAGGTCAAAACTCCTTTCCAATCAAAAGTTATGGCCGAAACAAGATCAGCTAGGGGCAAAACGATCATTTAAAAATCGGCAAAAATCATGAACATGGGAAATGACCCTAATAGTCGTCCCCCAAAGTAACACGACCATACGACCCTCTATGACGATGAAATAAATATTCTACGATCCTATGATGCATAGAATGTGGGTCGTTACACTCTCCCCCCCGTAAGAAATTTCGCCCCCGATATTCCTTAACCAAGAAACAAACAAACGAATAAACAATGAATCCCGCATGCCTATCAATCATCCACAACAATCAAACATGCAAAACAAGCCTAACCTAGCATGCGGAAAACTAAATCGCTAATAAAATCTTACCGGGCAAAAAGTTCTGGATACGTCTTCCTAATGCTCTCCTCTGTCTCCCAAGTACAGTCATTCTCGTCCTCGCCCCACTGAACCTTGACTAGCCTCACCGCCTTCCTTCGAAGTTTCTTCGTATCGTACCCTACAATACGAATCGGCTTGCGGTTCCCAACCGCCTGGGTTCCACTTCGATATCATCCAACTGATCAGGTGAAAAAGTCACATCGTGATCGTGCACGAATTTCCTTAATTGGGAAACATGAAATACGTTATGAGCTCCCGCCTTCTTGTCTGGTAATTCAACTTTATATGCCAAATTCCCAACTGGCTCAAGAACTGGGAATGGACCAACAAATCTTGGTGCTAACTTGCCTCTCCCGGCAAATCGTATTACGCTCTTCAACGGAGAAATCTTGACAAACACCAAGTCGCTAATGGATAACTTCAACTTTCTTCGTCTCCTATCAGTATAACTCTTCTGCCTATCTTGAGCGGTCTTCATCCGTTGTTGAACAGTCTTGATCTTATCTGAAGCTTCTCTTATAACCTCTAGTCCAAGCACAAACTTCTCACCGGTTTCCAACCAACATGATGGTGAGTTGCACTTCCATACAAAGTTTTAAATGGAGCCATACCGATACTAAATTGATAACTGTTATTATAGGCAAACTCTACTAGATGCAAATGGTCATCCCATGATCCACCAAAATCCAATACACAAGCTCTCAAGAGGTCTTCTAATACTCGATTCATCCTCTCGGTCTGACCGTCGGTTTGAGGATGATACGCAGTACAGAGATGTAATTCTGATCCTAACGCCTCTTGTAAGCTCTTCCAAAACCCACTAGTAAATAATGGATCTCGGTCACTCACAATGCCTTTTGGTACTCCATGAAATCTCACTACCCACTTCATGTACAGTTCAGCTAACTTAGCTGCCGTTCTATTCGACTTGACTGGTATGAATCTTACACTCTTGGTCAATCGATCCACAATTACCCAAATGTTATCTTGGCCCGATCTAGTCCTCGGTAAACCATCGATGAAATCCATTTAAATTTGTTCCTATTTTCGTTCTGGAATTTCTAACGGTTGTAATAAACCACTAGGCTTCTTTTGCTCAGCTTTAACTAACTGGCAATTCATGCACTTGGATATAAACTTCCCAACGTCTCTCTTCATTCCTTCCCAGTAGTAAGTCTGCTTCATGTCTCGATACATCTTGTTACCACCAGGGTGTATGGTCAGCTTTGAGTGATGGCACTCCCCAAGCACTTCATCTCTCAATCCATTTACATTGGGTACAACTAACCTTCCATTCTTTTGAAGCCATCCATCTCGATCAAGCCCATACTTTCTCATCTCCTCACCGTCGATACCCATCTCTAACTTGGAGATGATTTCCAATAGATTAGGATCGTCCCTCCGACTGGAGCCGATCCACTCAATCAAAGTCGGTCTGATTGTCAAACTTGCTAACATTATTGGATCCAATTCGCACTTTGGTATGAAATCATACCCTGCGATATACTCCAGTTGCTTCCATTCAAGAAACATAGCCCCTAAACTAGCATGTCTCATACTCAAGGCATCAGCTACTGCATTGCCTTTTCCGGGCGTGTATGCGATATCGAAATCATACGAAGCCAAGAACTCTAACCATCTCTGCTGACGAAGATTCAAATCCTTCTGAGAGAAAAGATATTTTAACGATTTATGGTCAGTATACAACTCGAATCTTTCTCCCGAAAGATAATGTCGCCACATCTTCAACGCGAATACAATCGTTGCCAATTCCAAATCATGGGTAGGATATCTTTTCTCATGCGGTTTCAGTTGCCGACTGACATAAGCTACCACCCTACCATCTTGCATCAGTACAACACCTAGTCCGGTACCACATGCATCCGTGTATACTGTCATCTCTTCATTCCCCTTAGAAATGACTAACACTGCTGCATATGTCAACTTTTCCTTTAGACTCTTGAATGCATTTTCGCACTTTTCGTCCCAGACGAAAGCTTGATTCTTCTTGGTCAACTGAGCCAACGGTGCTGCTATCTTGGTGAAGTCTTGGATAAACTTATGATAATATCCAGCTAATCCCAAGAAACTTCTTATGTCCATTGCATTCTTGGGCGTAGACTAATCTTGTGCCGTAGCGACTTTCGTAGGATCCATGGCAATACCATTCTCTGAAACAACATGGCCCAAGAACCTCACTTCCTATCTCCAGAAGTGACACTTAGAAAATTTTGCTATCAATTGGTGTTTCCTCAACACCTCCATCACTGTCCTCAAATGTTCCTTGTGTTCTTCCTCGTTCTTCGAGTAAACCAAAATATCATCCACGAACATAAGAACAAACTTATTCAACTGATCTCTGAATACCCTATTCATAAGATCCACAAAATATGCTGGTGCATTGGTCAACCCAAACGGCATGACTAACCACTCATAAAATCCAGACGGCGTCCGAAATGCCGTTTTAGCTATACTCTCAGCTTCCACTCTAAGATGATGAAAACCTGTTGCGAGATCCAACTGAGAGAACATTCTCGTGCCACTCAACTGATCAAACAAATCATCTATCTGCGGTAGAGGATACTTATTCTTCCTCGTTACCTTATTCAGCTCGCGGTAGTCCACACACAATCGAAGGGAACCATCGGCCTTGGTAGCAAACACAACTAGTGCTCCCCACTCAGAAACACTTCTTCGGATAAATCCCTTCTTCAAAAGATCGCTGACTTGCACCCCGAGCTCTCGCTGCTCCGTTGGTGCCATACGACGAAGTGGCATCACTGTAGGTCTGGCATCTTTCACTAAATCAGTACGGAACTCAATCTCTCGGTGTGGTGGAAGCCCGGTCACTTCCTCGAAGACGTCCGGATACTAGCCAACCACGGGCAAACCTGACAATTCATCATGCGGAATGTCGAGGGAATTTAGAAAACTACTCATTACCCCATCACTAGGTAGACCACCAAACACTACCCTCTGCCCATCATTCGCTCTAGCTGTCACCAAAAAGCCCTCACAGTCTACCACGACCCTGTATCTTTGGAGCCAATCGACTCCCAAAATAATGCCAAACCCAGTGAAGCCCAAAACAAAGAAATCACAAGAAAACATGCATCCATGACTCGATAAGACCACTTTACGACAAATCATGCTAAGGCTAGTCGAACCACCAATCGGGTTCGTTACTATTTAAGATCTATCGACTATCTCGGGTTCCAATCCCAACATATCTACCAAGTCACTAGATACGATAGAACTGGAAGCTCCGGTATCAAACAAAACTCTAACAGGAACATCATAAATAGAAAGCATACCTTGAATGACGACATTCTTTCCTTTCTCCGCTGCAGTTGGGGCATTCAATGAAGAAGGAATAGCATTAAGGGCATATGCTTTCACCATCTGCTTTTTTTCCAAAGGTTGTGGACATTTATCCTTTTGATGTCCAACTTGGCCACAGTTGAAGAACTTCCTATCTGCTGGCTTTGCTCGACAATTACTAGCATAGTGTCCCTTCTTGCCACAAGTAAAGCACTCAGCATCTTTCTTCTTCTTCTGGCCATCCTTATTCTGGTTCTGCTTCCTCTTATTCTGAGAACCACTCTTGCCTCCGCCGCTTGCTTGCGGTTTTGGCTCCTCTGCTGATGCGACCTCAATCTTCAACTTAGGGTAAAGACTTTCCGATCTTAAAGCTTTCCCCACAATCGATTCAAACGTCTCATCGATGTGGTTAATAAGCCTTTCCCCCAAGTATCTATCCAAGCCAGTTATGAACTTCTCATTCCTCTTCTCGGAAGTATCTATTAGGGATAACCCATATTTCGATAAAGTGTCGAATTCAGCAATATACTCCGAGACAGCTTTGCCATTCTGCTTGAGTTCCAAGAATTTCTTAAACAACACTGACTTCTGAGTAGCTTGGAATGAACTTATCGCTAAAGTGAGGCTTAAACTGATCCCATGTAATCTGATCCTCTAGGGTAGCTGCCTTTATAGCATTCCACCAATTCATTGCCCGTCCTTGCAACTGACGGGATGCTAGCCTTCTCTTCGTCGCATCCTCGATACCCAAGTCTTTGAAGATACGCTCGGAGCTATCCAACCAATCCAGAACATCCGTAGCCAACTGCATTCCGTGGAACGGCTTCCCACCAAGACTAGTATAATCCTTGTTCAGCTTGACGAAATCGGCCTAGGCGCCTGCACTACTGGACCACCACCATTACCAGCATTGGAACTTCCCTCTGAACATCTCTAAGAATCTCTCTCATGAGGTCAATAAACATCTTCCTCATCTCAGCATCATTCCCATTATTGGCTCCTCTACCGGTACCCCTTGCGTATCGGCTCATCGTTCAATCTGCACAGAGAAAACGATTAACCATCTCCATAGTGGTGCCAGTGCAGTGTGACTTCATCCTTAGATATACTAATAGTATATATATAGCTTTTAAAAACCAAAATAATCAATAATACGCACTCTCATATACATATAATCACTCTCCCTGATAACTTCCCTAGGTTAATTACGCAACCTGGCTCTGATACCAAGTGTGACAGCCCGCCCCGCACCAGCTGGCATTTCCTCCGAAAGTGCGCTGTACACATGCCCGACTAGCATGAAACGGTCGCCAAAGAAAGGAAAGAAGAGAATGAACTAATTAAGAACCTGTAGAATGTCTCACAACGCATGGGATAAAATGTAATAACAACATACTTAACATAAAACAGGCGAGACAGTGCATAAGTCGAAAACTAAAACTACACATCATAGCAGCGGAAATCCAAATACAGCTTATGTTCCACATCACCATTATTACAATTTTTCAAACTGTCTCTAAAGCAAAGAAAAGGAAAAAGGTACACTACTAATGCCCAAAGTAGTGACCCACAGTGACACAGGGAGAATATCTATATATATCATACGTGGAAGCCTCCTGCTCGTCTCCGGTACAGCTACTTGTGCATCATCAGCTAACCTGTCTCTAGTCTGCTCGTTTAGGAGCACCCATAGTAATAAGAAGAGACATAAAACTCTGGGTCAGACAAAAGTCCGGTATGAGCGATAAGCAGCAAAACAGAACAATAATGGGTATACTAAACCATACCTGAACCTGCAACCAAAGAGTTAGCACTACATATTGTACAATACTCTGAGGTGCCACTAACACATGGTGTAAAGAATACGGGGGTGGGGGTGTGCATGTCATAGTGATGGCAAATAAATCAAGCATAGCAACCATCCTCACATCTCTTACTCAGTGCGTAAAGCATACGATGTCCACCACTTCGATCACTATACCCATCGAGGTAATGACAGAGTTTGACTTGTACAACTACTGCTACCACCAAGCTTATCCCATGGGATCATGACCAAACCTTTTCAAATGACCCCACTTCATTGGTCTATAGCCCACTAGTCGTACCTAGGGCACTGTGACCCTGAATCCGTCCACGTACCTCCCATACATAGTGATCCAAAGTCATAGACATCGACAACCCCTTAGCATACGTCCCGCAACAAAGTCCAATCATGAAGTTAACTCATTGATTCCTAACTGGATCCTGAGTACAAACTTCCCACTTGGACTACATTTGCATCTCGGGTTTTGGTCTTCTCCTCCGGATCAGTCTTCGTTTGGTTCGTAACCCGTGCCTCGAATCCAAGCTCCTTGGTTCAACTCGTAGTATCTCCTCTGGTTCAGATCGGATCGTGATGCTCATCTGGTACGGGTCGTGATGCGCCTCCCTGATCGGATCGGGTCGAGTTCCTTCATCTGTTCTTGACTCGTGATGCTCCAGACTGTGTCGTGATGTCACACTGGTCCGGGTCGGGTCTTGATCCCTCCATCAGATCGAGTCGCGGTCTTCTGGTTCATGGCCTTCAAAGTGGAGCAGCTCATGGAGTAGGGTCAGCTCGTGAAGGGGTCTCACAATCGAGTCGGGTCGAGGTAGGGGCGATCCGATCCGGTTCTGCACAATTTACCTACAACTCTTCCAGCGACTATTTTACGCCGTTCGTCGGCGTTTTTGACCAATCTAACTTTTCTAATCAATCACAAAACATACCATACAGTCATAACAACATATAGAACTGACCACAAACACCAAAACAACAATTTGATAGGTTAAAACGGATCAAACATAGCCAAAACCCCATATTTTCCCTTAAGCACGTTTAAGCAAATCTAATGATAGGATTAACAAAACTTAACTAAACTTGCCAAATTTTCTAACAGAGGTCTAAAACAATATTTCGAAATTTATAAATATTTTTCCAGAATTTGTTTATACATAAATTCACCAATTAACACTAATCACCCTAATTAACTGTAACTAGTGTTAAAACAAAGCTAATCACTCACCTTGGCAACAAATAAAATGCTAAATCTGAAATGTCCTCTGTTTTGGTGTTGTTCCCAAGGCAACACCGCAGTTCTAATACTGATTTGGTGAAGATCTTCCTTGATTTGATGTAGATTTGGCTTAATTAGCGATTAGAAGGTGATTTGGGGCATTTTAGAAAGTGGAGGCCATGGCTAAACTTGAAGAAACAAAAAGTGGCGGCTGGAAAATGATAGAAACTAAATTTCCTAACCCTATCGGCCTTTCCATAACCCTAATCCCGAAATGGGTTATGGGCCCACTCACTAATCACCCAAATTAAGGCCGGTTGAGCTGTTTTTCACCTTCTAAACCTTGTTTCAGCCATATCTCCCAAACGGTGAGCCATTTGGCTAATGTGACCACTCTACAGAATTGTAAACCATCATCTGGATCCAATGGAAGTGGTTTCAGGTCAAAAATCCTTTCCAATCGAAAGTAATGGCCGAAACAAGATCAGCTAGGGCCAAAATGGTCATTTAAAAATCGGCAAAAATCAAGAACATGGGAAATGACCCTAATAGTCGTCCCCTAAAGTTACACGACCATACGACCCTCTATGACGATGAAATGAATATTCTACGATCCTATGATGCGTAGAATGCGGGTCGTTGCATTTATAAAATTTGATATAATCGAATTTCAATTATAAACCCGTTGAATTTTCTCAATTCAGCTTATATTCCGATTCTGAAATATAATCAATCGTTTTGTTTCAAAACACTTCATAACTTACTTTTAAATTCTTATTTGAATTTAAGCGGTTTAAATTATCCAGATGATAATTTATTTTACCAAATTTATAACACTATTTATAATTTCAACTTCCTTGTTTCATATATCTAAACAAGTTCCCTTTTCAAATTTCTATTTGAAACTCCATCCCTTTGATATTCCGAATTGCGGAATAAAAACAGTTGTTCCCTTTCGAATGATTTCAAATTTTATTTTTAAATTCATATTTGAATTTAAATATTCAAATTATCTCTTGATAATTAATTCATTATATATATAAACACCATTTTATAAATTTCCTTGTTTTACATTTAAACAAGTCCATTTCGAAATTTATTAAAAACCAAAAACTTGTTTTGGAATATTCTATCTCTTATAACTTATCTATATATAGTATCTATTTGCATATTTAATTTTAATTTATATCTAATACGATTTAAATATTCTTTTCTGGAAATACTATATTAAAACAAATTCGATCTAATCGATTCAATTCATAAATCCATACGGATTTATTTTTAATTCAATTGATATTCTGAACATTAGAATAATTTCATCGTTTACTTCTTTAAAACGATTCCACATTTCTATTTTTAAATTTGCATTTGAATTTAAATATACAAAATATCGAAGGATAATTTTTCCACTTCATTTATAAACACCATTTATAATTTCATTTCAATTCTCTACGTTATTTAATTTATAAACAACACTTATAAATTTACTTCAAATCCCGCATTATCAATTTATAAATAACATTTATAAATTCACTCGTTTTATATATTCAAAACAAGTCAATATTTTTATAGCCCAATTTGAAATTCAAATTCTATTTTTAGAAAAATAGATTTCCCTTTTAAATCTCGAAATTTCCTTTTTACGATATTTTTATAAATCAATATTCAGGCCCCAGTGATATTTCAAACATTAACAATACCCAATTATCAACCACAGGTTATCTAACACGACGTATATGATGATATATATGAAACAAACAAATAATAATATTTTTGAGGAATCTAGTTGGATTCCTCCAACCTGTTTTCCTGCATCTACAGACTTTAGCCAACATAAATAATACCCATCCTACGTCGAGGTAGGATATCGCGGTATAAAAGATCATCCACTATCATAGCTTGGGGCGTATAGGGTCATCCGCTAATGGTACTGCGGGCATCCACTAATGGCATGGCGGGAACTATCCAATCACCAATATATATATATATATATATATATATATATATATATATATATATATAGTAACCACAAACACCAATCCTAAATAACTAATATATACTTAATAATAGCCACAATAATATTTTAATGCAACCAAACAACCATCAAATAATTATTTTAATGAATAAAATAATTCAAAATAAAAATGAGTGAGATTTACTCACCGTGGTTTCAATTTGCCGAGTACCCCATTTAAGCCTATTGTATAGATTTCACGATTCCTTTGTACCTCTGTTTTCTAATGTAAACAAAAATAAATATAAATTCAGTTATCGAATTTATACGAATTTAATTTAATTAATTACTCATGTGTAAACTAAATTCTAATTTAAACCTTAATTGATTAGTCTACAGATTTTATTCTTTACTAACTAATTTCTATATATTTAATCAATTTCCAATTAAATAAACTAATTTACTTTAATCAATTTCTAATTATATAAACAGTTTTCCATGCATTTAAATTAAAATTATTTTACACTAATATAAACACTTAAGTTAACTACCCATTTTAATTTGAATTCATACCTTAATCACTCAATTAGAAATCTGAATCTCCTTCACTGTAAAGAAAAAAATGTGTCCTCCCCTTGGTATTTCACGTCCATTACTGAACTGCCGTCACCATCTTTTCGTGTCGCATGCTCCATTTCCTGCCATCGTGATTACCAACTTGCGAGCTCCAAAAATCACAGTGCCCATTCCAGAAATCCACACAGTTCGACATCAACGTATTTGAACTTTACTTCAGCTACTCTTTTGAAAATGTCGAGCTTCAGGAAATCCCGTCCTCCATTGTACATAGCGACTTCGACTTTTCCCCATTTCCCCAACATCGACTCTCAATTTGCTCTCAAATCTGAACGAGCCACTCTGACCCATACCGGGAAAACAACGCGACTTCAAACATATCTCCCCCAAAACAACCGCATACCAACATCGGTTAATCCTAAGCCATAAACATGTTGAACCATGTACTACTCGAACTCAACTAGAACATCCACTCCTCTTCAAGCAACTTCGAATCAACCCCCTGGCCTCCACGTAGTTGATGAAACAAAACCTAGGTTCGAGAAAATCATCTTTTCGAACACCCAGAAACAACCGCACCAACCCGAAACTACCCTTCAAACAATCATCGTGTTCTTGCTCTAATTCCACTACCACTCGAAATCGAGCACAGAACTAATGGGGACCCATTCGATTTATGTTTCAAAATAGAGGAAACAAGGCAGAGGGATTTGCGTTTTATTTCTGAACTGAGAAATGAAAAAGGATCGAAATTTATTTCAAGAATTTTGGAATGAATTTAAGAGGAACTGATTTTTTCACATTGCTGAGAACTAGAAAAATACCAAGAGAAGTAGAAATGGGAGGTAATAGCGATTTTATAGAAAAATGGAAACTTAGTTGTTAAGGAATTTGTTAGTGTATGTTACATATAAATTAAATGTGATTTGATTTTGATTTAACCACGATTTGAGTTCGAGCTTATCCACTATATTTTATAATAATATATTCGAGGTTCTAAACTCCAACTCGAGCGCAACAACTAACGTTTATAGGGTTTAACCACTATTTTGGACACATTGGAACAAGCTACGGAGTCTAATCTGATTATATCGAGAAGATATAAACTTATATCGATAAAAATTAAATTCAAACCAATTAATTCATTTATAATAAATAAATATTATTATTCTAATTCAAATAGAAGTTTGTATTGATTATCTGAACTGTTTTGATTATGTTTTAACTTCAAATTCATTCTCGTTTTTCAAATTAGATAATTCAATATTCTTGAAATTAAACCGTATTCAATTATTAAATCGATAACTCAATATAAAAATCCATTTATATTATCAACTCAATATTTAAAACCATATTAAATTTAAAAAAAAAAATGAATTGTTCGAAAATCCGGGTCGTTACATTCTTCCCCTCTTAAAAGAATTTCATCCCCGAAATTACTAAGGTAGGAAAAATGGTACAAACCCATTAACTTTTCAAACTCACTTATGTTGAAACTCATCATTTCACATTTCACCAGTTTTAGTCTTACCAAAACTTTTGGTCTTCATTTATTTATGTCGAATGATTTTCCACCCATTCATGCATATCTAATTTATTTTCATTCATATTGATTTGAATCAATTTATTTTCTTCAATCTGTTTAACTTGCTTTAAATTAAATTTTAATTCCAGAATTCAAATCCCTGAGGTTTTCATTTCAAATTCTTTTGAAATAACATAAATATATACATATATTTATAATCTTTTCAAATTCAAAACATTTGAATTTTCCAACTAAACTTGTTTTCTTTCAAACAAAAAACTTTTCTAAGGTAGCTATTCATCACTTAGAAACTCGAAAATGAACACTAACGATGCTAGAGTCATCATCAGAATTATTTCCCAGCCACTGAAGTGAGTTTAGTGCTTTATTACTTTCAAAATTCATCTCAAGATGATTTTTATTCAAAATCCTTCAAACACAAAGCTATATTGTTCTAATGTACTACAGAAAATATTTTCAAACTTCTCAGGATTTAAATTCCAAATTCTGGTTTGAATTTAATTTTAATTCATCTCATTTGTATATATATCATTCATATACAAATTATATTTGGTTATATATAACCATTCCTATTTAATAATCTCGGTTGATTATAAAAATAACAACCAACTCATCCATATATTATAATATTTTAGAAAATTATTTCTCTATATGAAAAAATAGAATTTTGAGTAAAATTATTTCATTTACCCACCTTAAAACAATACTATGTCGAAATTTTCTATTTAAGCGTTTAGAAATTCTTATCGACTTCGTGGCATCCCACAATTCGATCAGAATTCATAAACCACTCAACAGACTAACCAACATAATATAAAACAAATTTTATATCTATTAACAAATACGCTCTCTCGTATATATACATTCAACTCATTCTAGGGTACTACTGACCCTATCTCTAATGAGCACAACACCACAGTCTAGGTATTCGCTTAACCTAAGCTCTGATACCAACTGTAATGGCCTGCAAATCCATACCCTTTGAGTTGACTAATAACACCACACGTCCAACCCAAATGACACAGAAATACGAATCATTAGTAGAAAGAAGTTAGATGATGAGGAATAGAAAGAAAGAAAAGCTAGAATAGAAGAAAAATGAAGAACACAAATCTCACAGCGGAACGAATAAAATATATTAAATAACATAACTTCTGAAATACAAATCAGTAAATGTATATACATACCATTATCAGAGCACAACAGTTATTCCTGGAACAGTTATAAACACCTCTTTCCAGATACAACATAGTACACAGCGGAAATATGATAGTCTATAGCTAACTGGTGAAGCCTCCTGCTTCCAGCTCTTCCAAGTGAATCTGAAAAATCCCGACAACTTGACTGCCCGTACAAATTTGGACACCCTAGAGTTTAGGGAAAACAAAAAAACAAACTCAACTCTGGGTCAGTCATGGGACTGGTGTGAGTAAACTACAATCATTTGTTTAACTTTAAAAATCCTTTCGAAAGAAATGATAATCGCAAGACCGATCCACACATAAACACGGATGGTTTTAACTTTACGATAACCCAAAATACTTTTGATATCAAATCTAGTGATATTATAATAATGTCTACATCAAATAAATATAATCTAACGGAACGCTTGCATCTCACGCTCCATATATATTATAAAACCAAAAACCGCAGGGCGCTTATTGGAGATTGGATTTCCAACATAACAAGGTATGGAACCACCTTCCGATAGTGTATCTCTAGAGGGGAATGCACTGGGTTCAACAAGAACATCTTGCAACCCGGCCCATACATGACCGACCACTCATTTCGCTTGAGTGTATCGATTGTATATCACCAACGGTTGGGATCAGCAACCATTTCCCAAATGGGACACATCGAATAGATTAAAGGATGAAATGAATATCTCTAGATAGGTGATTATACACCCTAATGGGAGCGATCAACATAGCCATGTTGCCTGCCCGATTTTTGTCATTTCCGGTTGTTGAGGCTCCAGGTTACAATTTCTTATCATTCATTGATAGCACAAACACTTTGAATGCCACATTTTTAGATTTGTAAATCATTAATTGATTTGCACTGATATATTCTGGATATTATGCTAAGAGAATAAATTCTCCGTCACCATATATATATCTATACTGACCAACATATGCGATCATTGGAAATTCTCTGTCAGACATTCATCCATAAACGTTTGTTCTGGGATTGGAAGAAACCGAAGGCACAAGTTCCATAAATAGAAAAGCCCTTGCACTTTACTCCATCTTTAATTATCTTCAAAAAGTCTGATTCGCAACGCTACTGCCAATACGGAGTGGTTCTCGGATAATAATCCAACCGGTCTCTCCATATTGACAACGATATTGGCAAACACTTCGATAGTCGGTTATTTAACTATCAAATAAAAACAAACATCCATTCAAAGCATCAAACAATCACTGGGCACCTTAATTAATATTTCATTAATTAAATCACTTTTCTATTTCTTTATCAATATTTGTTAACCAAATATTTTCCCTAATCATCTTCTTGGCCTCTTACGCTATTTGGAAAACATTTCCATATATCATCTTCTTTTATTTTCTATACTTAGAAAATATCTTCTATTTATAATTGGAGAACATTCCACTTACTTATCTCTTTAACGCTAGTTCATTTTAAGACTTAGGAAATATTTATTATTATATTTCCAAAATTCCACTTATTTTGGGTTAAAACAAATGTAATGTAAAACATCGTTACAACAACCCAAAATACTGCATTCAACCGAATCTCTTTCAAAAATTTCTCTTCGAGACTGAATCTTGTTATTTATCAGCTAATAATGAAATCAATCAAGTTGGGGTATAATTACCTCTCAGACCTTGACTGAAAATATTATTAACTTCAAAACAAACACTGCTAACTCGAATAATCACACTATATTAAACCAATTTTCCATTTCTAAAACATATATACTTTCCTCTTTCTATTCTTACTTGATTTAAATTCACAGATTTTATTTTTGTTTATAATATTCTATTTTTAGTTCGTTCCTTATCGATTTCTATATATATCGGTACATTGATTTTTAACTATCAAATTTTCTTAAAAATATTCTAACTCCCTAAATTTCCAGAAAATTTCGCCATAACCTTCTTTGTACGGGCTACTCGGTACAACTGCCAAACACCTCTCTAGACCATTTCCATTCAAAAAGAAAATCAAAAAGCCAAGCGGCTCGCCGATTCGGTGCATAAAATCTCATACGGAATTTAAACGTGTACCTTTTTGTCGGACACACAAATTATAATCTTCATATACTTCATTCCATACCTATGTAACACATGTTCACCTGCTTCCAATTTATCCCAACTAAATCCAGTCATTTTAACTCCATTCGCTATTTTATTCTTTAATTAGCTCTTTTGCCCATTTCACTTTATATTTGAACATATCACATTCAAATATATTTTAACTTGCTCATAACCAGTCGAATTCCATTTTCAGTTCAAGTTCCATATTTGAATTTGAATATAAATTCCCAAATGGAATTCACTTATTCAAAGCCCAATTTCACTTCAAAATCTCGTTAACTAATTATTATTCAAATTAGTTAATTCTATTCAATAATTAAAAATATGAATTTTGGTTCAAAAATCAATCCATTACTCCACTTGAGTTCAGATATATTTCACAACTCAAATCTGGGATTTTCTAAATAGAAATTCGGATTTTATTTGCTTAAAACCCTTTTATAGAATTAAATAAACCGTTATGGTTTTTAAATGGTAATGGCGCTATTTTTCTGAAAATTTGATTTTGACATAACTCAAAATTTATACAAAAAAATTCAGAATTTTCTCTTCCATTAGAAAACTATTATCTTATTGGTCCTGACGGTTCTTGTTTCAAAGAATTCTGACTTAATCTGAGTTCTATATACTCAATTGAAGTTCGAATCGCCAATTTACGAACTACCGCGTTGCGGTGAGTTCGTTCTAATTATATTTATATATATAAACATTTAAACTTCATTTAAAATAAATTCAACTCCATTCTCATATATTTTTAATATATATCAAATTAGTTTCCCAATTCAACATAATATTTTCGATTATCTATAATTGTCGATTTTCCCTTACTTGGTAATAAATTTATTTATCCTTCAACTTCTATATTTAATTCCAATTCCTTTTATAAATAAATTAATTATAAAATTCGATATAATCGAATTTCAATTATAAACCCCTTGAATTTTTCTCAATTCAGCTTATATTCCGAATCTGAAATATAATCAATCATTTTGCTTCAAAACACTTCCCAACTTACTTTTAAATTCCAATTTGAATTTAAATGGTTTAAATTATCCAAATGATAATTTATTTTACCAAATTTATAACACTATTTATAATTTCAACTTCCTTGTTTCATTTATTTAAACAAGTTCCCTTTTCAAATTTCTATTTGAAACTCCATCCCTTTGATATTCCGAATTTCGGAATAAAAAACGTTGTTCCCTTTCGAATGATTTCAAATTCTATTTTTAAATTCATATTTGAATTTAAATATTCAAACTATCTCTTGATAATTAATTCATTATATTTATAAACACGATTTTATAAATTTCCTTGTTTTACATTTAAACAAGTCCATTTCGAAATCTATTAAAAACCAAAAACTTGTTTTGGAATATTCTAGCTCTTATAACTTATCTATATATAGAATCTATTTGCATATTTAATTTTAGTTTATATCAAATACGATTTAAATATTCTTTTCTGGAAATACTATATTAAAACAAATTCGATCTAATCGATTCAATTCATAAATCCATACGGATTTATTTTTAATTCAATTTATATTCTGAACATCAGAATAATTTCATCATTTACTTCTTTAAAACGATTCCACATTTCTATTTTTAAATTCGCTTTTGAATTTAGATATCCAAAATATCGAAGGATCATTTTTCCACTTCATTTATAAACACCGTTTATAAATTCATTTCAAGTTTCTGCATTATTTAATTTATAAACAACATTTATAAATTCACTTCAAATCCCGCATTACTAATTTATAAACAACATTTATATATTCACTTGTTTTATATATTCAAAACAAGTTAATATATTTATAGCCCAATTTGAAATTCAAATTCTATTTTTAGAAAAATAGATTTCCCTTTTAAATCTCGAAACATCCTTTTTACGATATTTTAATAAATCAATATTGAGGCCCTAGTGATATTTCAAACATTAATACCCAGTTACCAACCATAGGTTATCTAACACATCATATATGATGATATATATGAAACAAACAAATAATAATATTTTTGAGGAATCTAGTTGGATTCCTCCAACCTGTTTTCCTACATCCACAGATGTTAGCCAACATGAATAATACCCATCCTTCGTCGACGTAGGATATCATGGTATAGAAGGTCATCCACTATCATAGCGTGGGGCGTATAGGGTCATCCGCTAATGGTACTGCGGGCATCCGCTAATGGTACTGCAGGAACTATCCAATCACCAATGTATGTATGTATATATATATAGTAACCACAAACACTAATCCTAAATAACTAATATATATTTAATAATAGCCATAATAATATTTTAATGCAACCAAACAACCATCAAACAATTATTTTAACGAATAAAATAATTCGAAATAAAAATGAGTGGGATTTACTCACCGTGGTTTCAATTTGTCAAGTACCCCATTTAAGCCTATCGTATAGATTTCATGATTCCTTCGTACCTCTGTTTTCTAATGTAAACAAAAATAAATATAATTTCTGTTATTGAATTTATACGAATTTACTTTAATTAATTACTCATGTGTAAACTAAATTCTAATTTAAACCTTAACTGATTAGTCTAAAGATTTTATTCTTTACTAACTAACTTCTATATATTTAATCAATTTCCAATTAAATAAACTAATTTACTTTAATCAATTTCTAATCATATAAATAGTTTTCCATGCATTTAAATTAAAATTATTTTACACTTATATAAACACTTAAGTTAACTACCCATTTTAATTTGAATTCATACCTTAATCACTCAATTAGAAATCTGAATCTCCTTCACTGTAAAGAAAAACGTGTCCTCTCCTTGGTATTTCACGTCCATTACTGAACAGCCATCACCATCTTTTCTTGTCGCAGGCTCCATTTCCTGCCATCATGATTACCAACTTGCGAGCTCCAAAAATCACAGTACCCATTCCAGGAATCCACACAGTTCGACATCAACGTATTTGAACTTTACTTCCGCTACTCTTTTGAAAACGTCGAGCTTCAGGAAATCCCATCCTCCAATGTATATAGCGACTTTGACTTTTTCCTTAACATTGACTCTCGATTTTCTCTCAGATCTAAACGAGCCACTCTGACCCACACCGGGAAAACAATTCGACTTCTAACATCTCTCCCCAAAACAACCGCATACCGACATCGGTTAATCCCAAGCCATAAACACGTTGAACCACGTACTACTCGAACTCAACTAGAACCTCCACTCCACCTCCAGCAGCTTCGAATCAACCCCTTAGCCTCCATGTAGTTGATGAAACAAAACCTAGGTTCGAGCAAATCATCTTTTCGAACACCCAGAAACAACCGCACCAACCCAAAACTGCCCTTCAAACAATCATCGTGTTCTTGCTCTAATCCACTACCGCTTGAAATCGAGCATGGAACTAACGGGGACCCTTTCGATTTATGTTTCAAAATAGAGGAAACAACGTAGAGGGATTTGCATTTTATTTCTGAATTGAGAAATGAAAAAGGATCGAAATTTATTTCAAGAATTTTGGAATGAATTTAAGAGGAACTGATTATTTCACATTGCTGAGAACTGGAAAAATACCAAGAGAAGTAGAAATGGGAGGTAATAGCGATTTTATAGAAAAATGGAAACTTAGTTGTTAAGGAATTTGTCAGTGTATGGTACATATAAATTAAATGTGATTTGATTTTGATTTAATCACGATTTGAGTTCAAGCTTATCCACAATATTTTATAATAATATATTCGGGGTTCTGAACTCCAATTCGAGCGCAACAACTGACGTTTATAGGGTTTAACCACTATTTTGGACACATTGGAACAAGCTACAGAGTCTAATCTGATCATATCGAGAAGATATAAATTTATATCGATAAAAATTAAATTCAAACCAATTAATTCATTGATAATAAATAAATATTATTATTTTAATTCAAACAGAAGTTTGTATTGATCATCTGAATTGTTTTGTTTCTGTTTTAACTTCAAATTCAT
Source organism: Allium sativum (assembly GCA_030737875.1). Lineage (NCBI taxonomy): Eukaryota > Viridiplantae > Streptophyta > Magnoliopsida > Asparagales > Amaryllidaceae > Allium > Allium sativum. The sequence continues at coordinate 46,898,197 of CM060913.1, forward strand.
TCTCGTTTTTTAGATTACGACAATTCAATGTTCTTGAAATTAAACCGTATTCGATTATTAAATCGATAACTCAATATAAAAATACATTTATATTATCAACTCAATATTTAAAACCCTATTAAATATAAAAAAAATGAATTATTCGAAAATCTGGGTCGTTACATTTTGCCAGGTGTAATAACTGTATTTTTTACAACTGGTAGAGCTAGTCGCGAAAAATATACATTTAAAAAAAGTATTTTTTCTCCTATATTTGGTAAACATAATTACTGTTAATACAAAAGTACGAAGTAATAAGTACTATTTAATTATTATATAATAAGTATTAAGTAATAATAATTAATTAATATGAAGTAATACTTTAATAATTTATTATGGTTAGTTATAATAGTGTGTAAAAAATATTTAACATTTATTAATTACATTTAAAAATTAATACACCTAATCAACAACAAATATTAAATAACTAATAAAATATTTTCTTGGCGAGGCAATATTTAATAAAATATTAATAATATTAAATAACTAAATAAGTAATAAAATATTCATAATAATTACTAAATAATTAATTATTAGTAATTACACAATAATTAAGATTATAATTTAATATAATTATTAATTGATAATAAATTTAAATTATTATAAAGTGATATTTATAGTTAATAATTCTTATTAAATAATAATTAACAAACAACAAATAACTAAAAAATAATGTCCTTTGATTAATATGTACTTACTAAATGTATTAATAAGTATAAAATATTTATCTATTTAATTCATTCTTCTAGCGCACTATTTATTTTTGGCAAAGCCAATCAGTTTTTAAAATGACCGCAAACTCTTTTATTATTATAATCGATAATAAATTCGAATATTACAGGAGGTTGGCGATTACCAACCTAATACATTCAGTTTTTATGGTGGACCGTCCACCACCACCCACACAAGGTTACAATACAGGAGTTAACAATAAACTAGACTACGATTTTCTATACTCTACGCAGGAAGTTTATTACATATCATAGAACAACATAGTAATTACATGATAAACATTTAATAAATCAATTACTTGCTATGCATAGCTACGGGCTATTCACTGAGTGACAATGAAGCCAAACCGTAAAGAGTCAAAGACTATATTACAAGCTATAAACCAAGTAAAGGCAAGGGACACGGAACAACATACATAACTTATGACACAGATAACCTACCAGGAATTTCTGACTCATAGCACCAAACTGCCTGGCAGAAGCGTCTAGACATTATGTGCATGACATGGGTCAGTGATGAACATCATGGACATTGTAAGTGCCACCAAAATCAGCAGCGATCTGAGCAAAGCTTCACGTGTGCTACTTATAAGGGGATAAATACCCAGTGAGAACAACCAATCAACAACCAACAACAAGCGAGCAAAAATGGTCAACTCAACGTGCTAGCAAAGGAGTCCACCACTAATAAGCAGCAAATTCCTAATGCCATTCCAACACCAAACTCCCAAAAATAAATATCCTCACCACACCTCACACACACTTCTAGACAAAGCCATAAACTTGCACCACCTCAATCCTAACAAGTCGAGACACCTATGTAAGACGTCATCCAAAAACCACAACTGTGCCAACCAAGCCACCAACAATGTCAAACAGCCAAGAAGACCTCCACTCGCTCATCAAGATAGAGACATTTCTTGGCTTCCCTAGAGCTACTTGATCAATAATGAAATCTCACATTCAACATTTCTCACATGGTGGGTCTCTCAGTCACGAAACAACCGATAGTTTTTAAATAGACAAACAAACACAGCTGATTCCACGCTAAAACTAAAACCTTACCCAAAATTAACAAGTCAAAACCCAAAAATAGACTTCCACCACCCAATATCTGATGAATTCACAGAGATGTCCGATCAACACAATCACCCAAAACCAACTGACGAAGGTCAGACAAAGGATGAACAAAAATTCGCCAAGCAATGAATTCGAATAGACTTGCTAGGGTACCCATCGATGCATATTATAGGACCGGGAGATAGGAAAATGCGAAAACATCAATGAAGAGGCATCAACACGAGAAATAGAAAAACCATGGTGGGCTGCCGCACTAAGCAAGCTAGGGGTGAAAGAAGGCGTCTTTCGCAACAGGGGTTAACTGGGTGACAGATCTGAAGTGTGCGAAAGCCATGATGGAAAGGGCTTCAGATATGAAATTTAATTGAAAAATAAGGTAGGATTCCTCCATAAAGGCGATGAAAATGCGGAAAAGATAACGTAGGGAAGTAAGGTGGTGTGACGGCCCGCCCCGCACCAACCGACATTTACTCCAAATGTGCGCTGTACACATGTCCAGTTAGCGCGGAACGGGTCGTCGGAAGGAAAAGGAAGAAGGAAATGAACATACAAAGAACCTGTAGAATGTCTCACAACGCATAGAATAAAATATAATAATAACATACTTGACATAAAACAGGAGAGACAGTGCATAAGCTGAAAATCAGAACTAAACATCATAGCAGCGGAAATCCAGAATACAGCTTATTAGAACTTTCAAACTGTCTCAAAGCAAAAGTAAGATAAATGAGGTACACTACTAATGCCCAAGTAGCGACCACCAACGACACATGGAGAATGTGTATATATATATATATCATACGTGGAAGCCTCCTGCCCGCCTCCGAATCAGCTACTCGCGCATCACCAGCTAACCTGTCTCTAGTCTGCTCGTGTGAGCACCCAGAGTAATAAGAGGAGACATAAAACTCTGGGTCAGACATAAAGCCTGGTATGAGCGATAAGCATCTAAAGTGAACAATAATAGGTAGACTAAAACATACCTGAACCTGGACCTGCAACCAAAGAGTTAGCACTACATACTGTACAACACTCTAAGGTATCATATCAACATTGTAAAGATATGGAGGTGGGGGAGGTGTGCATGTCATAGGGATGGCAAACAATCAAACATAGCATCCATCCTCACATCTCTCACTCAGTGCATAAAGCATACGATATTCACCACTTCGATCGCCCAACATTCCTTGCTACGATCACTTTGCTCCATGAAGTCATAGATGGCTTCACTGCACTGATAACGTAGCCACAAATCCTTTGCTATGTCCACTTTGCCCCATGGAGTCACAAGAACCCCTCTGCACTGGCTCATAGCCTTATCAATCCTTACTATGTCCACTTTTCCCCATGGAGTCACAAGAACCCCACTGCACTGGCTCATAGTCTTACTACGCATCACCTTGCCCCTCGGGTCATAATGACCCTACTGCACTGATAACGTAGTCTTGCTACCATCACTTTGCCCCTCAGGTCATAATGACCCTACTGCACTGATAAGTAGCCCATCATTCCTTTTTAGTGGTGAATCGAAGTTATGAACGTCGACAACTCCTTAGCACACGCCCCGCAGCGAAGTCCAATCATGAAGTGAACTCCTTGGTTCCGCACTAGTTCCGGGATCCTGAGCCCTAACTTCGCCTATTGGACTACCTTTGCATCTCGGGTTATTGGTCTATACTGGGTTGGGTTCTTCCTCAAGTTATCGGTTCGGGTCGGTGTTCTTCATTCGTTCGGGTCGGGTCCCCCTTCTGGTGCGGTTCGGGTCGACATTCCTCTGGGTTCAATTCAGATGCTTCTCTTCAGGTCGGGTCGGGTGCTTCCCTTCGGGTCGGGTTGGGTCGATTCGTCTTTACGCTCCCTTTATATGCTCCTATCCGATCCGCTTCCGTGCTCCTGCTCTGATTCGTCTTCGTGCTTCCGATCCGATCCGTCCTCCTCGATCCGATCCGTCCTTCTCGATCCGATCCGTCCTTCTCGATCCGATCCGTCTCCCTCTATCCGATCTGATCCCAGTTCAGCTAGCGTGGCCTTCCTTTTTGCCACTTTTCCTAAGTGTTGGGTTCCGAACCGATCAGATTCTTTGCTCAGTTCTACATATCCGATCCGAGCCCCCTTATCCGATCCGAACCCTGCACTGTTTTCTGAAACTGTTCCAGCAAGTGTTTACGCCATTCGACGACGTTTTCGACCATTCTAACTATTGACATCAATCACAAAGCATTTCATACAGTCATAGCAACATGCATAATCAACCACAAACATCATTCACATCAATATCATAGGTTAAAATGGATCAAACATACCCAAAATCCCATATTTCCCCTTAAGCATGTTTAGGTGAAACTAATGATAGGATTAGCAAAACTTAACCAAATTAACCCAAATTCATATCAGAGGTCTAAAACTTCATTTAGAAATTTATGAACATTTTTCCCGAATTTTATCATACTTAAATTCGCTAATTAGCACTAATCACCCCTAATTAGCCATAATTAGTGTAAAGCTATGCAAATCACTCACCTTAGCCACAAAATAAACTAAGATCTGAAATAATTCTCTGATTTGATGTGAATCTCAATGCCAACAGCAGCTCCTATGTTGATTTGGTGGAGATCTTCCTTGATTAGGGGTTGCTAAGCTTAATCCTTGACCAAAAGATGATTTGGAGGTGATTTAGAGGTTAGAGGCCATTTTTAGGGATCCTTGGTGATAAGTGGAGGCTAGAAAACTGAAATGGAATGATTCTCCATCTCATTTCAGCCCTCCCATAACCCCAATCCAGAAATGGGTTATGGGCCTACTCACTAATCACCCGATTTGGCCCGGTTAAGCAGTTTTTCACCCTCCAAACCTTGTTTCAGCCATATCTCCCAAACGGTAAGTCCGTTTGGCTAATGTAACCACTCTACGGAAAGGTAAACCATCAAACGAATCAAATGGAAGTGGTTTCAGGTCAAAATTCCTTTCCAATCAAAAGTTATGGCCAAAACAGTACCAACTAGGGGCAAAATGGTCATTTAAAAATCGACAAAAATCATGAACATGGGAAATGACTCAAATGGATGTTTCCCAAAGTTACATGACCATACAACTTCATATGAGAAAGAAATAAATATTCTACAATCCTATGGTGTGTAGAATACTGGTCATTACACTCTCCCCCCCCTTAAGAAATTTCGCCCCCGAAATTCCCTAATCAAAACATACACAAAGGTTCCCGCATGCCTATCAACCATAAAACAATCATCAAACATGCAAAACGAATAAAATAAGTCTACCCTAGCATGCAGAAAACTAAATTACAAAGTAAGTCTTACCAGGCAAAGAGTTCTGGATATGCCTCCCTAATGCTCTCCTCTGTTTCCCAAGTACAATCATTCTCGTCCTCGCCCCACTGAACCTTGACTAGCTTCACCGCCTTCCTTCGAAGTTGCTTCGTATCGTGCCCCACAATACGAATCGGCTTGCGGTTCCCAACCGCCTCGGGTTCTACTTCGAAGTCCTCTAACTGATCAGGTGAAATAGTCACATCTGAGTCGTGAATGAACTTCCTTAGTTAGGAAACATGAAATACATTGTGAACTCCCGCCATTTTCTCTGGTAAGCCAACTCTATATGCCAAATTCCCGACTAATTCAAGAACAGGGAATGGGCCCACAAATCTTGGTGCCAACTTGCCTCTCCTGCCAAATCGTATCACGCTCTTCAACGGAGAGATCTTGACAAACACCAAGTCACCAACGGAAAATTTCAAGTCTCTTTTCCTCTTATCAGCATAACTCTTCTGCCTATCTTGGGCAGCTTTCATTCGTTGCTGAATAATCTTAATCTTATCCGAAGCTTCTCTCACCACATCTGGTCCAAGCACAAACTTCTCGCCAGTCTCTATCCAACATGATGGTGAGTTGCACGGTCTTCCGTACAAAGCTTCATATGGAGCCATACCGATACTGGATTGGTAGCTATTATTATATGCAAACTCTACTAGATGCAAATGGTCATCCCATGATCCACCAAAATCCAATATACAAGCTCTCAAGAGATCTTCCAATATACGATTCACCCTCTCCGTCTGACCATCGGTCTGAGGATGATATGTGGTACTGAGATGTAATCTTGACCCTAGAGCCTCTTGTAAGCTTTTCCAAAACCCATTAGTGAACAACGGGTCTCGGTCACTCACAATGCTTTTGGGTACTCCATGAAATCTCACTACCCACTTCATATACAATTCTGCCAACTTGGCTGCCGTTCTGGTCGATTTGACTGGTATAAATCTTGCTCTTTTAGTCATTCGATCCATAATTACCCAAATGCTATCATATCCCGATCTAGTCCTTGGTAGGCCATCGATGAAATCCATCGAGACTTGCTCCCATTTCCATTCGGGAATTTCTAATGGTTGTAACAACCCACTAGGCTTCTTTTGCTCGGCTTTAACTAGCTGGCAATTCACGCATTTGGATATAAATTTCCCAACGTCTCTTTTCATCCCTTCCTAGTAGTAAGTCCGCTTCATGTCTCGATACATCTTATTACCACCGGGATGTATAGTCAGTTTTGAGTGATGACATTCTCTAAGCACCTCATCTCTCAAACCATTCACGTTGGGCACAACTAATCTTCCATTCTTTCGAAGCCATCCATCCCGATCAAGCTCATACACCTTCATCTCCTCATCGATACCCATCTTTAACTTGGAGATGATTTCCAATAGATTAGGATCGTCCCTCTGGCTAGAACCAATTCGCTCTATCAAAGTGGGTCTGATCGTCAAGCTAGCTAGCATAACTGGATCCAATTCGCACTTTGGTCTGAAATCAAACCCCACGATATACTCCAGTTGCTTCCACTCAAGAAACATTGCCCCTAAGCTGGCATGTCTCCTACTCAAGGCATCGGCTACCGCATTACCTTTCCCAAGTGTGTATGCGATATCAAAATCATACGAAGCCAAGAACTCTAACCATCTCTGCTGACGGAGATTCAGATCTTTCTGAGAGAAGAGATACTTTAACGATTTATGATCGGTAAACAACTCAAATCTTTCTCCTAAGAGATAGTGTCTCCACATCTTCAGCGCAAATATAATTGCCGCCAATTCCAAATCATGGGTAGGATACTTCTTCTCATGCAGCTTTAGCTGTCGACTAGCATAAGCTACAACCCTACCTCCTTGCATCAATACAACACCTAGTCCGGTACCACAAGCATCCGTGTATACCGTCATCTCTTCATTCCCTTTAGGAATGACTAACACCGGCGCACGCGTCAACTTCTCCTTTAGAGTCTTGAAGGCATCCTCACACACTCCGTCCCAGACGAAGGACTGATTCTTCTTAGTCAACTGAGTCAACGGTGCTGCTATCTTGGAGAAGTCCTGGATAAACTTACGATAATATCCAGCTAATCCCAAGAAACTTCTTACATCTGTAGCATTCTTGGGCGTAGGCCAATCCTGTACCATAGCCACCTTCGCAGGGTCCACTGCAATACCACTCTCTGAAACAACATGACCCAAGAATCTTACTTCCCTTCTCCAAAAATGACACTTAGAGAATTTCGCTTTCAATTGGTGTTTCCTCAACACCTCCATCACTATCCTCAAGTGTCCCTTGTGTTCCTCCTCTGTCCTTGAGTAAACAAGGATATCATCCACGAACACAAGAACAAACTTATTCAACTGATCTCTGAATACTCGATTCATAAGATCCACAAAATAGGCTGGTGCATTGGTCAACCCAAACGGCATGACCAACCACTCATAAAATCCAGACGGCGTCCTAAATGCCGTTTTCGAAACACTCTCATCTGCTACTCGAAGCTGATGAAATCCTGTCGCGAGGTCCAACTGGGAGAACACTCTGGCTCCTTCCAGTTGATCAAACAAATCATCTATCCGTGGTAGAGGATACTTATTCTTCCTCGTCACCTTATTCAACTCGCGATAGTCCACACACAAACGAAGGGACCATCTGCCTTAGTGGCAAACACAACTGGTGCTCCCCACTCGGAGATACTCCTTCTAATAAATCCCTTCTTCAAAAGATTGCTGACTTGCACCCCGAGCTCTCACTGCTCCCTTGGCGCCATACGACGAAGTGGTATCACTATAGGTCTGGCATCTTTCACTAAATCAATACGGAACTCAATCTCTCGGTGTGGTGGAAGCCTGGTCACCTCCTCGAAGACGTCCGGATACTGGCCAACCACGGGCACATCTGACAACTCATCCTGCGGGATGTCGAGGGAATTTGCAAAACTAGCCATAACCCCATCACTAGGTAGGCTACCAAACACTACCCTCCGCCCATCATCCGCCCTCACTGTCACCAAAAAGCCCTCACAGTCTACCACCACCCCGTATCTTTGGAGCCAATCGACTCCCAATATAATGCCATACCCAGTAAAGCCTAAAACAAAGCAATCACATACAAACATACATCCATGACTCGATAAGACCAAATTCCTGCAAATCATACTAAGGCTAGTCGAACCACCAATCGGGTTCGTCACAATCAATGGTCTATCGACTATCTCAGGTTCCAGTCCCAATCTATCTACTAGGTCACTAGATATGAAGGAACGGGAAGCCCCAGTATCAAACAAAACTCGAACTGGTACATCATAAATAGAAAGCATACCTTGAATAACAACATTCTTTCCTTTCTCCGCCGCAGTTGGGGCATTCGACGAAGAAGGAACAGCATCAATAGCATATGATTTCACAATCTGCTTCTCCTTAAGAGGTTGTGGACATTTATCCTTATGATGTCCCACTTGACCACAGTTGTAGCACTTCCTTTCCGCTGGCTTGGCCCGACATTCTTTAGCATAATGGCCCTTCTTTCCACAGCTGAAGCACTTAACATCCTTCTTGCTCTTTTTCTGACCACCTTTAGATTGGTCCTGCTTCCTCTTATTCTGAGAGTTATTCTTGTCTCCACCGCCTGCTTGCGGCTTTGGCCCTTCTGCAGATGCAGCCTCAGTCTTTGACTTAGGGTAAAGACTCTCTGATCTCAAAGTTTTCCCCACAATCGATTCAAAAGTCTCATCAATGTGGTTGATAAGCCTTTCCCCCAAGTATCCATCCAAACCAGTAATGAACTTCTCATTCTTCTTTTCAGGAGTATCAATAAGAGACAGTCCATACTTCGACAAAGTGTCGAACTCAGCAATATAATCAGAAACTGCCCTTCCGCTCTGCTTGAGTTCCAAGAACCTCTTAAACAATACTGACTTCTGGGCAGCTGGAATAAACTTCTCGCTAAAGCGAGCCTTGAACTGATCCCAAGTAACCTGATCCTCTGGAGTAGCTGTTCTAATGGCATTCCACCAATTCATCGCTTGCCCTTGCAACTGACGAGACGCTAACCTTCTCTTCATCGCATCCTCAAGACCCAAGTCATCAAAGATATGGTCACAGCTATCCATCCAATCTTGAACATCTGTGGCCGACTCCGTTCCGTGGAACGGCTTCCCACCAAGATTAGTGTAATCCTTGCACAACTTGGCGAAATCGACCCTAGGCGCCTGCACTACTGGGCCAACACCGACTCCGGGACTGGGAACTGCCCCTTGCACTTCTCTAAGCATGTCTCTCATGAGGTTAGTAAACATTGCCCTCATGTCGGCGGCATTCCCTTGGTTGGTCCCTCTACCAGCACCCCTCGTGTCACGGCTCATCGTCAATCTGAAAAAGGGAAACGATTAACGACCCATAGTGGTGCTAGTGCAGTGCGACTTCATTCTTATACTACTAATAGTATATATATACATAGCTTTTGAAAACCCAAAGTAATCACAAATACGCGCTCTCATATACGTACTATCTCTCCCTAGTATCTTTCCCTAGGTTAACTACGCAACCTAGAGCTCTGATACCAAGTGTGACGGCCCGCCCCGCACCAACCGACATTTACTCCAAATGTGCACTGTACACATGTCCAGTTAGCGCGGAACGGGTCGTCGGAAGGAAAAGGAAGAAGGAAATGAACATATAAAGAACCTGTAGAATGTCTCATAGCGCATAGAATAAAATATAATAATAACATACTTGGCATAAAACAGGAGAGACAGTGCATAAGCTGAAAATTAGAACTAAACATCATAGCAACGGAAATCCAGAATACAACTTATTACAACTTTCAAACTGTCTCAAAGCAAAAGTAAGATAAATGAGGTACACTACTAATGCCCAAGTAGCGACCACCAACGAAACAGGGAGAATGTGTATATATATATATCATACGTGGAAGCCTCCTGCCCGCCTCCGAATCAGCTACTCGCGCATCACCAGCTAACCTGTCTCTAGTCTGCTCGTGTGAGCACCCAGAGTAATAAGAGGAGACATAAAACTCTGGGTCAGACATAAGGCCTGGTATGAGCGATAAACATCTAAAGTGAACAATAACAGGTAGACTAAAACATACCTGAACCTGGACCTGCAACCAAAGAGTTAGCACTACATACTGTACAACACTCTAAGGTATCATATCAACAGTGTAAAGATACGGAGGTGGGGGAGGTGTGCATGTCATAGGGATGGAAAACAATCAAACATAGCATCCATCCTCACATCTCTCACTCAGTGTATAAAGCATACGATATTCACCACTTCGATCGCCCAACATTCCTTGCTACGATCACTTTGCTCCATGAAGTCATAGATGGCTTCACTGCACTGATAACGTAGCCACAAATCCTTTGCTATGTCCACTTTGCCCCATGGAGTCACAAGAACCCCACTGCACTGGCTCATAGCCTTATCAATCCTTACTATGTCCACTTTGCCCCATGGAGTCACAAGAACCTTACTGCACTGGCTCATAGTCTTACTATGCATCACCTTGCCCCTCGGGTCATAATGACCCTACTGCACTGATAACGTAGTCTTGCTACCATCACTTTGCCCCTCAGGTCATAATGACCCTACTGCACTGATAAGTAGCCCATCATTCCTTTTTAGTGGTGAATCGAAGTTATGAACGTCGACAACTCCTTAGCACACGCCCCGCAGCGAAGTCCAATCATGAAGTGAACTCCTTGGTTCCCCACTAGTTCCGGGATAGCTCTAACTTCCCCTATTGGACTACCTTTGCATCTCGGGTTATTGGTCTATACTGGGTCGGGTCGGGTTCTTCCTCAAGTTATCGGTTCGGGTCGGTGTTCTTCATTCATTCTGGTCGGGTCCCCCTTCTGGTGCGGTTCGGGTCGGCATTCCTCTGGGTTCAAGTCAGATGCTTCTCTTCAGGTCGGGTCGGGTGCTTCCCTTTGGGTCGGGTTGGGTCGATTCGTCTTCACGCTCCCTTCATATGCTCCTATCCGATCCGCTTCCATGCTCCTGCTCTGATTCGTCTTCGTGCTTCCGATCCGATCCGTCCTCCTCGATCCGATCCGTCCTTCTCGATCCGATCCGTCCTTCTCGATCTGATCCGTCTCCCTCTATCCGATCCAATCCCAGTTCAGCTAGCATGGCCTTCCTTTTTGCCACTTTTCCTAAGTGTTGGGTTCCGAACCGATCAGATTCTTTGCTCAGTTCTACATATCCGATCCGAGCCCCCTTATCCGATCCGATCCGAACCCTGCACTGTTTTCTGAAACTGTTCCAGCAAGTGTTTACGCCATTCGACGACGTTTTCGACCATTCTAACTATTGACATCAATCACAAAGCATTTCATACAGTCATAGCAACATGCATAATCAACCACAAACATCATTCACACCAATATCATAGGTTAAAATGGATCAAACATACCCAAAATCCCATATTTCCCCTTAAGCATGTTTAGGTGAAACTAATGATAGGATTAGCAAAATTTAACCAAATTAACCCAAATTCATATCAGAGGTCTAAAACTTCATTTAGAAATTTATGAACATTTTTCCCGAATTTTATCGTACTTAAATTCGCTAATTAGCACTAATCACCCCTAATTAGCCATAATTAGTGTAAAGCTATGCAAATCACTCACCTTAGCCACAAAATAAACTAAGATCTGAAATAATTCTCTGATTTGATGTGAATCTCAATGTCAACAGCAGCTCCTATGTTGATTTGGTGGAGATCTTCCTTGATTAGGGGTTGCTAAGCTTAATCCTTGACCAAAAGATGATTTGGAGGAGATTTAGAGGTTAGAGGCCATTTTTAGGGATCCTTGGTGATAAGTGGAGGCTAGAAAACTGAAATGGAATGATTCTCCATCTCATTTCAGCCCTCCCATAACCCCAATCCCGAAATGGGTTACGGGCCTACTCACTAATCACCCGATTTGGCCCGGTTAAGCAGTTTTTCACCCTCCAAACCTTGTTTCAGCCATATGTCCCAAACGGTAAGTCCGTTTGCTAATGTAACCACTCTACGGAAAGGTAAACCATCAAATGAATCAAATGGAAGTGGTTTCAGGTCAAAATTCCTTTCCAATCAAAAGTTATGGCCAAAACAGTACCAACTAGGGGCAAAATGGTCATTTAAAAATCGACAAAAATCATGAACATGGGAAATGACTCAAATGGATGTTTCCCAAAGTTACATGACCATACAACTTCATATGAGAAAGAAATAAATATTCTACAATCCTATGGTGTGTAGAATACGGGTCATTACAGGTGGTTTGACTAAAAGGGAAGAAAAGGAAAAGGATGTCGTAGAAGATGAAGAAATTGAGAAGGAGGGAGAAATGCCTTGTCTCCATTACAGCGGAAAACCTAACTAAAGCCCTTTCGTCTTCTAACTACTATTCTTCCCTATGAAAATTATTCTTTCATTGTATTATTTTCCTCCAATGGATAAATATGGATCTGAAACATGCGCATGTCTCCAAAATAAATGAAAGCAGACCAATATTAAGTATTTACTATTTACTATAAAATTATAACCGATATCTACTATTTAATATAAATATAAATTAAAAAACATTTATATTCTACGAAAGTACTACAAAATAACTGAACTTTAAAAATTATTAACATTCCATTGTCAATTATTACTTCCATTCTGCAATTATTTTCTTTAACACGCACAAGTGTTTTTGACTTTAAGTACCAAAAACATTAGTTCCAATCGAAAATTAGTGACCCTCCAATTTGAAAATTTTGGCTCCAATCCAAATTTTTTGGCTCCATTTCGAAACATTTAATTTCAGTTATGTCTCCAAAATACAAATCTTGTCATTTCATCGCTCTAGAAACATTTAATTTCAGATCTAGTTCCAGCTATTCCAAAACATCTCAAACCATCGTCGTCTCCCAGTGATAACCTCATCGCTATTTACAACCTATGAAATGCTGACTTATTATAACATACATCCGGGTATTATTTCATTAGGCGCTGCAACTTCTCTCTCGAAGGTTGTACCAGCTCCGATTCAAGTCCAAAATATCGAGATAAATCAAGAAGGCCAAGCTCCAAGATCTGAAGGAGGTAAGTATAAAAGTATTATTTGTTTAGTTGAGTATTACAAGCTCAATATGAGAGGTGATAACTTAGGTTTTATTTATGATTGCTTTCTACTAGTTTTCCTGTCGATAACTTCAGTTTGGTGCCTCATTGTGGACGTGGGTTATTTTTCTAAATGAGGATATAAATTTGAGTGATAGTTCAGTTGAGTTGAGAAGAACAATGTAATGTTTGAAGATGCTGGTTCAACTATAATTTTCTTGCATCTTATGGTACCGTATGATTACAACACAATACAAATGAATTAGTATATAACACTAGCAAGCTTCTTTTGCATATCATTTATTTATTTTTGAGGTTAATATGGCATTTATTATGTTTATTACATCAACTTATGGGATGGTGTGTACCCCATATATGCTGTTATAATTTTTTTGAGACAAAGCCATGAGAGAATAGTAGTGTAACAACCTGCCTGGAATAGGCCTAAATTTTTGCCCAGAAAAGGCCCATCGAAACTTAGAGCTACTATAAACGGGTTGTAGATTCCTGTAAGGGCTACATTTGCATAGATAATAATAACGTATACTTCGAATGGGAACCTCACACAGCGGAAAAAGGAAATATAATATTCAAATATGATGTACCATTATTTCAAAATCTCAAAAATACAACAGTCATAGTTACATTTATTCAATAGGACATCAAATAGTTCAATCTCATAAGATTCCAAAAGAAGTAAAGCAATATCTGCTAATAATATCATAATAACTTTGTCTTCTCCATTGGCTTCAATCATGACTTCATCCATGCTTTTACCCCATTTACTGAGCTGTTGAATATTAAGGAGAGGGGTCAAAACATAAAGTTTTGTGTGATTGAAATATGGTGTTACTTAATGCCCATAACCTATATTTTTAATAGGTTATATATGTCAAGGTTTGTCTATGCAGCACACAAGATTCACACAAACATAAATATCTAACCAATGGGTGGATATCCAAGTCAATCGCCCGTTATTGTTTTTAGAGTAAAGACCCAGCAAGGTGGCATTCTTGGTCAATTATTGCCTTATTAAAGGTGGATTCTTATGATCTCGTATAACCCTAAGACGGACCCCTAGCCCTTTTAAACCCCGTCTTAGCACGTTAATGTTCTTAAGTTTATTCCCTTGTTTGTAATATGAGAAGTAATATTGCGAACATTACTACTTAACTGATATTATCCGGTAGGAGACCTATGTCACCTAAGAATTCCTTAGAGAGTTGGTGAGCATGCAATGGCCACATATCTTTTCAGTTACCAATCTATCCCTAGTTAAGCCCTTACAAGCTTCTAGCGGAAGTGAACATCCCTATGAACTACCCTACTCCGTTACCGTTTTATGCTTAACCACTTTTAGAGAAGGAGGACCCAAATACCTACTTCAAATCTAGTAAGGGTGGGTCCCATGACTTTGGTTCCTCTCCAAGGAATAAACCATCGGAGAGATCCTAGTCCTAACCACTTAAGGCCCAAACTAGATAAAAAGAGAGTCAACCACTTAAGACCTTCTCAAGGCATAGTAAATTTATTCATTTTCACACATGATAGACTTATATATATATATATAGTTATATACATACACACTAGAACTCTCACATTAAATCATACAATTGTAGATGCTGGATATGTCGGTCGGTTACGGGCAGACTTCTACTACTAGTTAGTTTAACCTCGTGTCTAGTGTAATAAGTTTTTGAATGGCCAATGCCACCTAGACATCTCACAATAGTTGGGCCTACTTGTGGTTGTTGGATTTGCCGGTCGGTTCTGGGCAGGCTTCTACCACAAATGACAACTAACCTCGTGTCCATGTCTCACTTATATATGTATATGTATATATGTATATATATATATATAAGCCATTCTATATATGCAAACACAAGCAAACAAATATATATATTTGTTAAGGGGACATTTCACTTTCAAATTCGAATTCTAACCTAATTGCGTTTATTACGCTAATACAACGTTAATTACGTTGATTATGTTTATATAAGTAAAATAATAATAACGCCTAATTAATATAACATTCGTATAAGCGGGGAAACGTTCTAAAGAGGTGACAATTGTCAAATTTTCCTAAATTCAAGGTATACAAGTTAGATTTTCCCATATTTTTACCGCTACAACATAGGCATGATGACATAATGACAATACAATAAATAACAGTGAATGGAAAATATACATACATGACAATTTTAACTTGCATCCTAGACTTCTTGGAATGATTTCAATATTAGATTGAAATAAAGTATTACATACGCTTCCACTTGTATGTTTATAATTCCCTTTTCACCTAATTCACCACTTTTGGCGTTATGCACATAAAAATACTTACATTTGACCAATTCAAAATGCGTTTGGGTCCAAAATAGGATCTAGACCCAAACCAAATCATGAAAAAATCAAATATAAATCTTTTTAGGTTACATTCAATGGTAAATAAAAGTGAATTACACGAAATAGGAAAAATGATGGCAACACTCATATTCATTTTAATCCAATACAAAAACCAAAAATCCACAAAACCTAATAATTCATGACAATTCATATGAAATTACAAGATAGAAGATTTGGGACTTTTCAAGTTTACATTATCGAATATCCAAATCTTCCTAGGCATATCTTTTAATATGACAAACTATTGAAAAAATGAATATGCCTTAAGTACATCACATTCCACTCACAGACTATAGGCGGAATAGAGAAAATTCTTTCGTAGATATGGATCTACAATAACCTTTACGTTCAAGTGAGCTCCAATAATCCTCCTAACAATATACATATAAGAAACATACATTAGAATCATATACATATATGTTTAAGCTAAATTCCAAAATTCTAAAACTTACATAAATTGGAATAGAGCGATTAAGAATAGAGTTAGAGAAGTAGAAGAAACCTTTACCCTATTCTTTTATTTTTCTATGGAATTTAGCAATGGTGGAGCGCCAGCATGGTGGTAGAGATGGAGAATAATTAGGGTTTCTAGTGCGTGGTATGAGGGATTATTTGTACTTGCTCATGTGAGCATGAACCGTTGGATCAATTAAAATTAATCTAAGCCTTTCATTTGTATAAATCCCTCAAAGAAAACCCTAACCACATAGCTTTATTGGGATGCCCATCTGTCAAGCGGTTGACCCCAGCGGTCGATAGGTGGTTGACACCCCTAGGGGGGTCGAACCCTTCGGGGATGGAACACCCAATAAACATGCATTGCTGAGCTGTTTATTTTTATTAATACATTTCCAATTCTTTTTTATGTTATTCCATATTTACAAGATATGTGGTCCTCCTGATCTTATCTCAAATTTTAAAATTTGAAATTCCATCTTTATCTTTAATTTATAATTTGGACAATATATATAATATTCATATAATTATATATATATATATGTGTGTATGTATGTATATATATTTTTCAGCGTTCGCTGTCCGAATTCATTTGTTTATAACTTCTTCATGCATTGACCGTTTTTAGCATATTATATATGAAAACGATGTAGAATTTTGCTGGGAATCCAAAAAAAAAGAATTTTGTAGCCAAATTCCTAAAGCTGCAAAATCTCATTTTCCAGCCATATTATTTAATTGCTTATTTTTAATTATTTAATTATTATTAATACTTATGAATTTTATGGGGTGTAACAAGTAGTGAGTGCATCGGTCGGAAGTTGGTTACCTATGCCAAGGAGGAGCCTTTAGTTGTAATAATATCCTCATTATCCATTGCATAACTTGTACTTCTCCCCAATAGCATGTGAAATTGGAAAAGTATCAATTCTGTTTGTTTGTAAACCTGTAGGCAGCGAAAGTAGTTGTAATAAACTTCTATAAGACACTGAGATTTGAAGTGAAGGATGATGTAGGAATAGCAGTAGCTACTCAAGGTTGGATTGGGAAAGAGACGAGTAGTGGTAGAGTCATGCTCAAAGAAGGAGCTGATATGCAATGGACAAAAGAGAGGTAAATTATAGAAACCTTTATTTGAAAATTTTAAATTCAGGTGGCACCGCATAGATATAAAGTTAAAATATGATGTTATGGTTAAATTTGCATTTAAAGAAAAACAATAGAAAACCATTTTTTTTTGTTTTTTTTTGTTTTTTAATTCAATTTTTCCCCTTAAAGTTTGCTATTTTAATAGCAATATGACTTCGACACAAAGGATATTAACCTATAACACATATAACAAACCACAGTATTGGAACTTGTGCATGACAGTCCCCTTTTGCGATAAACTGTCCTCTACTTATTTAAAAAATTCATTGAATAATTTATCTAGAAATAGAGTGTAAACTAAAAGATGTGAAATGAGGCAAAATAATATAAAAATTAACAAAATCATTGTGGCATGTAAGAAGTATTTATAGCTTTGGGGAGATGGATTATGAAAGAAGCACTTTCGAGGTTACAACCTCATTCCTGTAAAAATTGGAAGGTTGGGTTCTCAAGAAGCTCCTAAGGGTGTTTGACGTCGGTCATTTTCTTGTCTTCCAAAGTACTAGATATACCATCCATGGGGAATGGAACGCTTGAATTGTTGAGAAAACTTCAATTCCTGAGATCAAAACTCCTAGAGATGGTTCTACTGAAGGTATTCCTCTACTTTCTACATAGTTTGAAAAAGTTATTATGGCAAGTTGCAAAGTTGTTGGTTTCCAGTCGAGCTGCCCATTATCCTGCGAGGACTAACAATCGTTGCTCTTCCTGCTTTAGGTACAGTATTGGCGAAGGTTTCTCCCGAAATAGAAGAAAAAACGATGGATGAGCCTCAGGTTCTTCGTGGCTACGATGCAACAATAAAGGAAGGGATGATAGATGCCCAAAAGAGATGGAAAAGTGGCTCACACCGTGGGACATGATGATGTAGTTTATACCAGGGAGTCTGGAAAATTCAGAGCTTTGGGCATGATAGAGTTAAAGCCACTGCATGAAAGGAAACTCGTTGAGCTTAAATCCGAGTCAGTGTCAAGGCCTATCTCAGTCAATCCCTTGCAAGTTATCTGTCCTTCTGCTATTGACTTCTAGACTGAGAAAGTCAAATCTTCTAGCCAGGAAAGACACTGTAAAAAGAAACATGACCAACCCTCGTTGGGGGTTGAGGAGTCTTCCAGTGAGAAATCTGAAAGCGCTTGGTCAACGAGTCTAAGTTGGAAAAGAAGAAGAAGCCAAAGACCTGATGGCTTACTGTCCTTATGATTCTTATTTTGTTGGCCTGCTATGGTTTGTGTGAGTGTGACCCTCGAATTTTTGACTTATCTTTCTATATAAACCTATAGTGTAAGTAAAATAGTCTGTTTTTTTTTCAAATTTGTTTCACTTTCCATTCAATGTACTTGCGATTTATTTTTTTTACTAAGTTTCACTTAACTCATAAGATGTCCCAGTTAGATTGAGCAAGTGCTCTGAGACAAAGGCAGTGTATATGCCCCCTAATTAACTTTGAATCATGCATCGCGTCGGGGTCGTGGTCAAAGTTAATTTGTAAGCCCGTGCTTCTGCCCCCAGCTTCAGTGGGAGTTGAGCTAAGTCTATCCGACACCTAGTCCTTAAGTCTTTACACTCTCTAGTTGTTAATTTAGGTTAGAAATGTGGGTTAAATGGTTTTAAGTCATAGCGCCTCGTTCACGCTAACCCAATTTTTATACTTCCTCTCAAATCATGAGAGTTAGAGTTGGGTGTGAGAATGGTCGTTTCACATTCGTTTAGGCGTCGTTCTCGCACTTATTGTTTAAAGTGAGGGTGCCTCATTGAGCATCAGTGTCAAGCTCAAACTTTGTTAACCCTTATCTGACTAGTTATGGAGTTGAGTAAGCTAGTCGAACCATGAACGAATGAATGTAGTTGGGGAATTGGTTGTTCCTTTTGTTCAAGTTTTGGCGTAGGTCAGTCGAATCACAACGCTTGCCATATTATTATACACGGTCATAGTGAATGGATAGAGTTTTTACTTATAACACAATGACAATCGATGAGTCATGCCTTATTACATAGTTTGGAAATGAAATGATATTTATGAAATTATAGAAATAAAGCTCTAGTAAAATAATGTCGTAAAAGCTCAACATTCCATGCCATCGGGAGTCGGTCGCTATTAACAATCGTTAATCTGGAACCTACATGATCAAGTTTTAGTTGGATGACGTAGGGTCCTTCCCACTTTGGGCCTATGTGGACATTTCTAGGAATGACATGCTTAAGGATGAAATCACTAAGATCAAAGGTTCTAGGCCGAACCTTCTTGTTATAGTATCGGGCGACCCAATGTCTATATACTGAGGAATGTAGGTTAGCTCCTTTCTCTTCTCGTCAATCATGTCAAGCAATTCAAAGAGAAGTGACTTATTAGTCAAAGGATCATAGTACGTCATTCGGTGAGAGGGGGCTTCAGGCTCCACTGGTATGACTACTTTGGATCCATAGGACAATGTGAATGGAGTGTGGCCAGTTGCTAACTTATGGGTCGTTCGGTATGCCTAAATTGCCAATGGAAGCTTGTCCACACTTTTGCCTTTAGCCTTATCTAATAGTTTCTACAAGATGGACTTTATGGTCTTGCTGACAACTTCAATCTGTCCATTTGACTGCGGGTGAGCGACCGCGGTAAACCTCCACTCAATGCAATGACAATGGCAGAAGTCTTTAAACTCTGAGCTATCGAATTAGGTCCCGTTATCGGTTATGATAGTCCTGGGGAGTCCAAATCGACATATGATGTTTCTAATGATGAAGTTGATTACCTTTTTAGTCGAGATCGTTGTCAGTGGTTTAACTTCAGCCCTTGTCATGAAGTAGTCAACTGCCATGATCGCATACTTCGCTCCACCCTTGGATATCAGAAGGCTACCTATAATATCTACTCATCAATCTGTGAATGGCCAAGGACTAACCATTTGAGAGAGTTGAGTTGGTGGGGCTCTTGAAATATTAGCGAAGCTCTAGCACTTGTCGCAACATCGTGAATAGTCGGTCACATCTCAGATGACGGTAGCCAGAAATAGATGTACCAAAGCACCTTCTTTGCCAGAGTTTTCTCCTCGATGTGGTCACTACACTATCCTTTGTGCACCTCTTGCAGTACTCATTTGGCGTTGTCATAAGCTATACATTAGAGCAGAGGGATAAAGAAACCATTTTGATATAACATGTCTCCTTGAATGATGCATCTCAAAGCTTTACGTAGGAGAATGTATTTGTCATTCTTTCGCCTAAGTAGTGTTCCATGCTGGAGGAAGTTCTTGATGGGGGTCATCCATGATTACCTTTCAGGATGGACATCCAACGCCCAATCATCCTCCTTTGATCTATAGTGGGGGAAGCCAACGTCTCCATCGGGACCAACTCTGCTTAAATCGGGTTCTCTGTGCTAGCTTGATTTTCCAAAGAGGTAGCTTTCTCATTCTGTTCACATAGGATGCATGATATGTGATAATATTTGAACCCGACCAATGGCTCTTCAGCCCGATCCAGATAGGAAACAAGTCGTGTTCCCTTCATCCAAAATCCCCTCTAGACCTGAATACAATGACTTGTGAGTCACAGAAATGTTAATTTCCTTTACTCCTAATTCCTTCGTGAGTTTAAGCAGAACAATCAGGGCTTCATACTCAGCCTCATTATTGGTCGTCGGGAAGTATAATCTCAATGCATGATAAATCGAACGCTCCCCAGGGGTTAATAAAACAACCCCGATGGCCAAACGTTGATCATTCGGGCTCCAGCTATGAACAGATTCCATATTGCAGTTGACAGATCAGTCTCTTCAGTATTATCATCCAGAGCTATGAATTCCACAATAAAGTCCGCCAATGCCTGTCCCTAGATTTCCCTTCGTGGAATGAATGTGATTTCGAACTGACTTAGTATAATATTCCATTTGAGCAACTATCTAGGCATCTCAGGTCACTAAAGGACTTGTCGTAGCGGCTGGTCAGTATACACTTTGATAGGATGAGCTAGGAAGTAGCAACACAACTTTCTCGAGGCTATCAGGAGGCTGTAAGCGAGCTTCTCAATCTTTGTGTAGTTACGCTCTGGCCCGGTCAATTTCTTGTTTACGTAGTTTACCGGTCGCTTAACTTGATTCTTTTCACAAATAAATGCTGAACGAAACGCATGCAAGGACACTGCCAGATACGCAAACATGTCCTCGTGGATGGTCGTCTTTGACAATTTTGTGGTCTCTCCAGGTGATTCAACAAGTTTTGGAAGGCTTTGACATGGTCGGTAGTCCAAGAAAAGGTGTGCTTACCTTGCTTTACCAAGTCAAAGAAAGGAATGCACTTTTCAATTTCCCATTCAGTCTCCTTACATCTCTAATCTTTTGACGCTCCTGAATGTTCCGTATTTCTTTTAACAGTTCAGGGTTGACCTCAATGCCCTGAGAGTTGACGACGAAACCCAAAAACTTCACACATGCAACACCAAAAGAGAATTTCAAAGGGTTGGGTTTCATCCCATATTGGCAAAGAATACTAAACATTTCCGCCAAATTATCAACATAGTCGACTGAATATCGCAAATTTACGATCATGTCATCTACATAAACCTCTGTCGACCTTCCGA
Source organism: Allium sativum (assembly GCA_030737875.1). Classification (NCBI taxonomy): domain Eukaryota; kingdom Viridiplantae; phylum Streptophyta; class Magnoliopsida; order Asparagales; family Amaryllidaceae; genus Allium; species Allium sativum. The sequence continues at coordinate 46,920,062 of CM060913.1, forward strand.
TCTGATTTTGAAACATGTATTTAACCAACCACTGATAAGTTGCCCTAGAGTTCTTTAACCCGAATGGCGTGAACACATAGCAATATAACCCGTGATCTATTATAAAGCAATTGTGTTCCTGGTCCAACAAAAGCATTAGGATTTGATTGTATCTAGAATACGCGTCCATAAAGGAAAGAAGCTCATGCCCAGTTGTCTAGTCCACAAGCTGGATAAGAAGCAAAAAAACTATCTTTAGGTCAAGCCTTGTTCAAGTTCGAGAAATCAATTAACGTACACAACTTCACATTGGACTTCTTCACGAGTAACAGATTCGGTACCCTGGCAGGGTATAGCGAATTCCACATAAATCCGTTGCTCTTTATCTTCCCTACTTCCTCCTTTAATGCTTCTCAAGTCCTAACATATGTCTCCTCTGTTTCATGAGGACGTACTTTGGGTCGATGTTGAGTGAATGACTCATAATGATCGGTGACATCCCACACATGCCAGCATGGGTCATGGAAAATAGGCTAAGATTTGCGCAAAGAGAGTTAGTAAGTTCCCTTGTCCGAAGGGGTCCAAGGTGAGAACCTTAGAAGGGTTTTCGTTACCAATTGAGATCTCCATAGTCCTCCATCATCGTTTCATTGGGGGTCACAATTCGGTATCCTGCTCCTCATATTTCCTTGGAACAATGTCTTTGGATTGAAGGTTGAATTGTCCGGGCCGGGATTTTCCCTTTACTTGCTATGTGGCGACCTCCCGGATGCGAAGGGAATCATCTATAGCTTTCCCTTTCTCCTTGCTAAAATCTTCCTTTCATTCTGATAAGTAATATTCCCGTCCTTCTATTTGGTCTCCTTGCACAACTATGAACCAATTCTTAGTCAGAAACTTCAAGAGTAATCCCGCAGGAGCTATGCATGATTGAAATTCTGCAAGGTTCGGTCGACCCAGGAAGGCGTTGTATGGAGAGTAAATATTTAAGACAAGAAATGAGAGGAACCTTACTCTTCGACGGTCCCCTTGTCCTAGTTCAACAAGTAATTCCCCCATTCCCACTGGTTCGTTCGTGGAGCCATTGAAGCCACATATTCTCGCCTTACCCGAATTTAAATCTTTTGCCTATAATAGCCCGCATTTTATGTATCGGATGATCATAAAATATTTTTATTTTATTCCCTGGGGTTTGGATCATTCTCATATTTTAATATGTTGCTTGTGGGGATGTGAGACATGTCCATAATTTTTACCAGTCTTGTACATGGCATAACTTTGACTTAGGTCGAATCAGGTGGTGAGACATGTGCCATTGGAAAGGAAATGATGATTGCCTTTCCGTGGGGTGGATACATTAAAGATTTGGCTCAACGGCTTGGGAGGAATTGCTGCTTTAAGGTTTAATAGTTGGCTATTCAGGTTTGTGAAGCCTTAATGGGCTGATTTGTAAAGGCCCATTAGTGGGCTAGCGGAAAGCTATAAATAAGGGGTGAGAGATATGGGAAAGGGTTTAGTTTTTCTATTCTCTCATTTGGTGGCATATGTTTTTCCTTCCTCTAACACTTTCCACCACTAAAATTGAAATCCCAAGCTAGGAAATTTAAGATCTACACCATTTGAGGCTAGATCTACATCATTTGAAGTGTGAGTTCATCGGATCAAGCGGGTTGGTTTGAATTGCTTTCTGTCCCGAAACTCAATTCATTGTTTTTGCTTTGATTTGGAGAATTGGTGAGTGATCTGCATCTCTCACATGGATTCAATGAAGTATATGAATGTTTGATCATGTTTTTCATCAAATTCAAGTGTTTTACCATAGATCTATACCTTGATAAATCCATTTTCATATGAATGACTCTATGATCTGGTTTAGTAAGTTAAAATCGATAATTTCTAAGTTATTCCATATGTATATGCAAGCTAGACCCGCAAATTAGATCATATATTCATTTATCATTATTTTGGTGAAATTGTGTAATTGTGGTGATAATCGTTGTTTTCATGTTGTTAGTGACTTCTTATCATGTTTGTAGTCATGTTTGATGAGTTGGACAAGTTTGTTTCATTGGATTTGTCGATTGGTGAAATTTTGGTCGAAATCGAAGGTGAACGGGGTTTGTGCAGGTTTTGGGTCAAGCGTACAGGCCACAGGTCGAGCGTAGTACAAGTGAAGTACAGGGAAGTACAGAAAAAGGTACGGTTGCACACACAACTGGGCACGGTCGTGCACGGTCTGGTCGACCGGGTAGGGAGCAGTCAAGCAGGGAGTAGTCGAGCTAAGAGGGGGTGTGCAAGAGTGGATTGGTCACTCTCTACTTCTGGTCGGTCGGCCGAGTCAGGGATCAAGAGGACTAGGTCAGTCAATCGAGTACTTGCGGCAGGGTCGGTCATGGTAGTTGGTCGGTCGGTCGTAAGAAGGAGTGGGACTGGTTGGGTCGAGCAGCATGGCTCGAACAGCCTAAGTGGGTCTGGTTGGTGAAGCTTGGGGCCGAGCAAAAAGTGGTTCGGTCGCATCATTGGATCGGTCGCACAGGGTCAATTTCTGAAAAATTATATTTTTCGGGTACGACCTAGGTTTGAACAAAAGAGCTTGAAAAAAAAAATCGGGGGTAACCCCCCGAACCTTAGCCGCAACACAGTGATGTAATTTGGCTTGGTGATGGTGTGACTTCGAAATAAATTCAAGTAGGAAGGTTCGATGTGTGGAAAGGTATTTGTTTATTAGTGTAGAACAAAGAATGAGGTGACAACTCAAAGGTTGTGAGTTGCTGGATAATGGTTGCTCGAGAAGGTTGCTTGAGTTAAGAAAAGTCATCGGGTTAGATGATTAGAGATATGAAGGCTGAGACATTATCATTGTTGTAAGTTCTAGCAGGCTCAAAGTATGGGTATAATAGGGGCACCTAAAAGAATGGTTGTAGATCGAGTACCCTGGGTATCGTTGAAAGGCCCAGTTGTTAAGGATGGACATACATACGTATCTTTGAAAGGTGTATGGAGTTTATGCTAGAACTGGGGTTACCATTAGCCCTTGACATATGGCAAGGTTGGTCGTCATACGATTAACGATGGTTTCGAAGCAAGATTGGCGGTGATAGCCAAAGTCTGTCATGCATGGTGGATGTTCTGTTTGTACCGTCTCACATAGACTATTCAATGTCGAAGGAGGTGTTCCTTGGGTGCTTGTCTGATATTGGTTTAGGCCTCAAGGGCTTGTGCTTGAGGTATGTTGAATTCGATTAGGGTGGTTTACGTAAGATCTATAATCTGGATGCTATGAGTGCTCTTGATGGTTGCTTATGATTGCCATGAATGAATGATTGTTCTAATTATCATGGATGAATGGTTGAGATGTTCGATGTAAAGGCTATCACTGACCGATGTGGGGAAGATAGGATTGAGTTCTTCTTGGGTACTATGGGTGGATTAGTATGTTTATCTATCCATTCTCATATACTTAATTATTGATGTTTGTTAGCTGATTTATCGCTCACTAAGACTGTTGTCTAACTCAAGATTTTTTGTTTCCCTCTTATTACCTTGGGCTGTTCATCTGGTTGTGGATGGGCAGACTAGGTGGCAGGTGACAAGTGATAGCTTAGTGAGGACGATGTGGCAGTTTGGAGGCGAGCAAGAGGCTGGCTACTATCTTTCTACTATATAGTATTTGGATTTTCGCTGTTTGTTATTATCTAAGTGCTATAGCGAGGCAATTTGTATAAACACTATTTCCAAGTGTATGGATATTACTTTCTAGTTATCATGAAAGTCTGCTTCGCTATTGCTACCTGTTGTATATATTCTATTATGTTTTATCCTTGCGCTATGAGTTACGGCAGGTTCCGATGTTGTTGTTTACCTATGATGATTGTCCCCAGTTGCCTGGCACAACTTTCAATGCATAATTCCTCTTGTATAGTGCAGGGGTTGTGGGCGGTCGTCACATTGCCTCTAACATCATTTGGTTGTAGGTTCTTTTAAACAGGGTGCTTGCGGAACTCCCGCAGTCAATATAAGGCCCTTCCGTACTAAAGTAGGGCCAATCATTGCCAAAATCACAATGGATCAATACTTGGGGCCTCCACCCCGTTAGTATCTTTGTTTCGAAAGGCGACATCATTCATCGTCATCCTTCTTTGTTTCATGGGAGAAACTTCATCGACATTGTTGTATTCTTCCACCTCGACATGCTTCACTGCGTTTGCATATTTATCCGTAGATTAGACCAGCCAGATGTGGTCCTTCGAAAATGGTGTTAATTGCAATTTGTTTACTCTTTTGCTGAGCGGCAGCTCTAGGAGCTGCCTGACCTTAATGATTGGTGTTCGACGTCCCCTTCCCTGGTCCCGTAGGGCCACTCGATATCCGTCTAACTTTCCTTCTCGAATTATATTCTCCACAAGATCTCGGAGGTGACGACATTCATTGGTCACATGACCATAAATTTCATGAAACAAACAAAACTTTCTTGTTTGCTTCTCTCTCCTTGAATTTCCGTGGAGGGGGCTTTTTGTATTGCATCGCATTACAAGTGTCCACATACATGTTCTCCAAAGTATCATTCAGAGGTGTGTAATTGTCAAAAGTCTGGAACATGTGTCGCTTTCTAGCATCCCTTTTCTAACTACGGCCTGCACCATTTCCGCATTGATTGTCGTTTGTTTTGTTCGGGTTATGAACGTTAACTTGAACATTTCCGTCTCTCCAGATTGTTTTACCGCTACATTACTCCGAACTCCCTCATTCGCTGTGTCACTGATTCTCTTCTTTTGGTGACTATCTGCCTCTTCAATTCACAAACACATGCTGGCCTTCCCATAAAATTGATCTAAAGTAAAGGGAGGTTTTCCAGTTAACTTTCTCCCGAACTCAGTTTTTGGATCGATGCCATAAACTAGCGCCATCAGTGTCATCTTAGGATTAGGATTAATGATCTCAATGACAGTGATATTGAAATATTCAAGGTAATCCTTGGGCGATTCTCCATGAGTTTGACTCACACGAGAGAGGGGCATAATGTGTTTTGACTTGGAGGCATGGAGGTAGAACCGATTCATGAACTTTATACTCGAATCCTCGAAAGTCGTCACTGATCTTGGAGGTAATCGAGTAAACCATATGAGCGCAACTCCATCAAGGTAGATAGAAATCACTTTGCACTTTATGACATCTAGGGCTGCAGCCGAATCCATAAACCATGTATATCTCATCAAGTGCTGGCAAGGATTGGTCTTGCCTGAGTAATGACTCATTTGAGGCAAATTAAACCTTTGAGGGAATTCTACGTGTAAAATGTCATTGGTGAATGGTGTTTGACTGCGGTCAATTCCCCAGTCCTCGCTGTTGTGTCCTCAGCCGTCATTCATGATTTGTCTCACCGTAACTGTCAAATCCGGGGTATTGAAAACAAATTCTGACTCCAAACTCTCACCATATCTAGCCCTTTCTGTTTTTGTTATAGGCAATGTCGCTTGAGCCACCGTTCAAGTGGTACTTCCTTGGCCTCTGTTTTCTTATTTGATCACAGGACGTGAGGGAGGAAGCACGAGAGCATGAGATGTTCCAGAAGTGGTTAAATCTCTAAGGGGAGGAATCTGGTTCAACGAGTGCAATTTTAGTTCGACATTGTCCAGTTCGATATGTTCAAATGGAGCTAAATCTGAATGTCGACCCAGGACATTATCGAACCGTAGCTCTCGAATATTCTAGGGCCTGGTGAACGGATGCTGTCATGCTTCTTTCCTGCTCCTTCATAACGAAGATGATGCTTCCATTTGATTGCGTGTTAGGGTAGGAGCTCTCGGGTTCCTAAAAGCATCCCATTGAGTAGTCACTCTGTTTATATCATGCCTCAAAATTTCTGTTCTCATGCATCTTATCGTCCAATGCTCCAGCTGTCTCATTCAACTTCAGAACGAGTTCCATGAAGTCATCACAGGTAACGAACGTAGAGGCTAGAGTTTGATTGGCAGGAGTAGTTGTCACAACGAGGACATTCCGGTTCGGTTTGGTGTACTCGAACCGAATTCTGGAGTAGTAGAGGGTTTGTTAGCTTCTTCATGGTAGTAGTTGTTGGAAGGCCTCGAGGAAGTGGTGTTTCACGTAGGCACCATTTTCGCTTAAATTGAAAGGATAGAGGATTTTCCCTTCAAATTCGGGGATCCAAAACATAGATTAAAAAAAACCTAAATGCTGAGAATTCAAGATCTCTCAATGAAAGCACCAAAATGTTTACATCAAAAATGGCATAAACACCCAAAGGCTATAGGGAAGAGAATAAAAGTGAAGAAAATATAAATGAAAACAAAGAACAAGCACACTCACTAAAATTTATAGTGGTTCGGCTATGAATTGCCTACATCCACTAATAACTTTCTTTTAAATATTATAATGAAATGAGATTACAAGGCTTAGGATAATGAAACCCCGAGTACAAACTATTTTTCAGAAAGTAAAATACATAAGAGAGGTATATATATAAATATAAAATTTAACGAAACACGCGCGACAGTTCGCGTATCGGCAATCGTAACTTTAAACGATTATACCGAAAGATCCGACCGTTGGATCTTCCCAAAACCGGAACCGTTAGGACCGCTTTGGGAAGGGCTTTCCAACGATATAAAAATTGTCAAAATCCGACGGTTAGATTTCAAGATATGGGTAAAACAAAATTTGGTAAAAGTAGCGCTAAGGCAGCCCACTGACCCGAAGCGTCGTTTATTTATTTTGAGCTATTTTCAAATAAATAAAGATAGCGATAAATAGTTATAAATATATATATGAAATGTTTTAAATGATAATTATGCGACAATTATTTGAAAAGACCGATAAGATCCGTTTTTTTTTTTACTCTAAGGGGGACTATTTATAGTTTAAGTTCAAATTCGGTTCGGCATGGACACGTGGAGGTTGATCAAAAAGTAGTGCAAATCGTGAGCTTGGTCACGATGTAGTAGTGGAATGAGTCGGCATCAACCGTAATCCGATTCGACCTATGCCTGGTTTGGCATAGTTGAATCGGATGTAAGTCGATCTGGAAGTGTTGCCTTCATCTTCATCGAATCGAACCTTGATCAATCCGCATTTCCATTGCATCTTTTTAGTCGATCTGGAGAGAGTTGACCCGGATTCAGTTTATAACATAGCCTAGACCGATCCGGTTATTCATGAACGCTTTGAAGTTGTTTCCATTATCAAGATTGCCTTAAACATGAATTTCTATGCACTTGACAGCCTTTTCGATAGGGAGGTCAACAAAGGTATAAATAGAACCAAAACAAACATAATTTCTAAAAGTGAATATTAGCGACGAGCCCCTAAAATGAAACATTATGCAGCGTGGATCCTTATGCAATAAAATCAATTAAGAACACTAATGAGAATATTCATTCAACTACGAAAAAATAGCAAAATCCCAAAGAATGAAAAATATAAACATATATTAAGAAGATCTTTGTTATCTAAGTTAAAAATTAAAAACAAAAGAATGGATATGAAGTTTTCATAACTTAATTTATTAACTTTTATAACCGATGTACCATTCAAAATTCTAAATCTTGTTAACCATGTCTACTTTCGATACAAAATTGGGTACGGAATTATAATTTTTCCAACGATGATTATTTTCAATGCTTAAAAGCATTCCTAGTTTGTAACAAATTGTGGAAATAATACGAATATGAACAATGATTATGATTAAAAAGTGAAACTTGAGGATGCGTAATGAGTCAAATAAAAAAACTAACATGATAATAAAATTATTTTTATGCTGGGTGTTGTAGATAGAAATAACAATGTAGTAAGAAGAAACTTGTGCAATATAAAGCTAATCATTGACGCTACTCAAATTTATTTGGACCATAATAGCATAATTATATCTTAAATTGTCATATTTTCTAATGATGTACCATAAGATAAGATGATAAATACACCTAACTAGTGAAGTATGTGCAAATTCTTGGATGGAGCAAATAAATATATGCCTTTAGTTTAGGTATGCATGCAAATATAGTAACTAAGAGAACAAAAAAAAAGCGTAATCACTGTGAGTGTATGCAAAAATATCTAATTTAAAAAGTTTTTATCTGAATAATTACTTCTATAACCTATGAGCATTTAAGAGAATTAAATCGCATTACAGAAAAAATAAAGCTATTCACAAGTAGTTTTGCAATTATTTCTAAATTTAAATTGAATAAATCAAAGGCAATTAGTTTGTGTTTAACCAAATTAAAAGCAGTAAATTTTATAATTTATTAGAATTTAGGAGTTTTGTTTTCAAACATTAAAAATTACTTTGTCATCAACTTGCAATTTTTTTATGAATATTTCACTTGCATAAACAGTTAAAGCGTTGTATGTGTTGACCAAAATTTTGGCAAAAATAGTCATGGATCAACGGATTAGAGCCTAATTTCAAAAGGTTTGCCATTCAGTACCGACCAATCCCAATGAATGACCTTTTATTCCAGAGAGTCCAAGCAGGGTTCGGCCGGATCCAATTCCTTGCCAACAACAGTATATCTCTCCCTGCATAATCGCTCTTCTTGCCGACCGAGTCAACCTCTCCCTAAAATTCGGTTCGATTGGATTTACATGGAAATATCCTGATGAGTCATCCAACGAAGCCCAATTCTCAAGGCAATTAAAATGATCAAACACTTCCGACCAAAATGCTGCTTTTGATACACCATAGTTAAAGTGACACGCAAGCCACAATTCTCGAGAAAACGATTACTCAACAGCGGAACGAGTCCCCCCACCGCAACTATTCAACCGGATCGGGCTCCACGTGTCCAAGCTCCAAAAGAGAGGCAAGCCACATGGCCCGCAGCTCTTCCTACTCCTCCAACTGTAAATACCCCATTGTTGAAAATGGAACGACATGTTGAATTCTCCACTTCCAACCTAAGCTTGGTATACTGGAAAACCTTCAATCGTGCACCTCAAATATTACAAGGATATTGTAATCTCTACTTCTCTTCCACTAAGAAAAAATCAATTGCACTCTATAATTCATCAAAAAACAGCAAATACAAAGTGGACGCAGGCACCGAGTTTGCCGAACCACTATAAAAACCCTGTGTTTTCATTGTTTTTACTTACTTTTCCATATTCTGTGATTATTATTCATGTGTTCTACACACGATTGGGGGTTGATCATCAATAGTGACCAACTTTTGACGCAACAATTTGGCACGCCAGGTGGGGGAACACACAGAAATACCCTACGACCTTCTGTCACATTCAGCAATTTCTAAGCCAAACGATGGCAAACAAGTGGAAGAAGGATGCTTCATCTTCCCATCCTTTACCTGTCGATGCCGTAGGAACAACAACAACGGGGGCAAGCCATGAGGCTTCATCCTATGAAGACATGTCCCAATATCTCACTAGGGACGACATGGATAAAATCTTATCTGAGTTCAGAAATCAGATGGCATCTCAGGGTGAACCTCTCAAACATCAGCAGGAAGTGATGAACGAACTCCTTGCTTGGATGGAAAAGGGATCTAACATTCCAGTATCATTTCCTACACAGGGCAAGGTTGGGGTAACAACCCATCATCGGTTTGTAGAAATCCAAGCCCCAGATCGTTCCACACCTTTGCTTCATCCTAACTCAACTTCACTTCCCAATCGGTCGGTGCTAGGATCATCACTGCTGGTACTAAACGGAGCACTGGTAGCCGCAGATCCATAGGTCGACCGTGGCCAAGTCCCGAATAGACCGACCATCTTGCCTCCAGTCCAACGATCAACTCAACCCCCTAGATAGATAACTCCAGATCCAGTGTAACTAGTGTGTCAGCCAGAACTAGGAACATTATTAAAGTCGGTTCGACCCAACGCCTTACTACAAACCCATCTTATGCACCTCCCTTATAACAAAGAACTGGTGGCAATACCCCTCCGCATCACCAAGACCACTCTACAATATCAGTCCCCAAAGTGATGAAGGGAAACACTACCATAAACCCTTCCAACATCGCTCCAAGTCAGGCCAATGTCGAACCCTAGATGGGTACCACTCTCTTGAGCCCATTACTCCCAACAGGAACATGTATGGTTCTTACCAATAACAAGCGGACGACTCTAGCAACGGCTGAACCAGGTACCGAGACTGGGATACACCCTCACCTTCATTTAACTCTCGGAGGTCGAACGCAACCAATCGTTCCCATTCGGATCATGCTTTCGGCAGATCTTAGCCCTGGGATTCTCACCAATGTCCCCAGTGTAGAATTATAATCGTGGCAATGACTCCTTGGAGATGGAAGCCAGCTTGCAAGTATCATCAAATGCTTCAACGAGGGTACTTCTTCTCAGAAAGATGGGATGACATCCACCGCAGTCCATTCGCACGGGAAATCAAAAACTCCCAAAAATGTAACGGGAATAGGCTTTTTAACCCTCATCTAGCGGCTACCCTCCGCCGTAGCATTACACTAGTACCTCAGAAATGAATTTACGACCGCCCTCTCGAGTTCACGACCATCCCAAACTAGTATATGGAGCTACTCTAAAATTTTTGGATGTAAATGATTAATATTCGATTTTTATGAATTCTACAAACTTGGTATGTGCAACTGAGATTTATAAACCTGAGCTGAAAATATTAGTTAAAGAATATTAAATCTATACCAAATAGTATATAATTTGACTTTGAAATTTTAAACACAGAAAATAATTTTTTTTTTCAAAAAATGAAAAATTGGCTCAGGATTGCCTATTTTTAGTTCCAGGGTTTCTCTGAATTTGGAATTTTTCACTTAGCAGGTTTTCATACTAAGACTCAATCCAATTATGTAGAGAATGATGCACGTGGCATCTACAGCTCGGGTCAAACACTCTTTTTCGTTTATGGTTTCGTAGCCATGCTATGTATTTTCAATCTCTTTCAAATTCCAAGTTGGTCTCTTCTCCATTCGCTCTGCACCTACTCCATATTTGGATATGATGAACAGATGCCAACAAAAGTTCCTATATTCATGGAGATATATAACATCATATAAGTTATCATGATTGCATATCCATCATTTGAGTCTCTAACAATTATTCCAATAATTACATATCCTATTTGACCGATGGACGAATATGCAAGCATAAAGTCCTCCAGACTTCAAGCTTCCGGTCTTGGAGCTGTACAATGGCCAGAATAACCCAATCATTCATCTCACGTGATACATGCGCCACATGTAATTACTCTCTACATCAATCAATGTTATGGCCAAGTGCTTCTCCCTCTTCCTCACCGACATAGCCAAAACGTGGTTCCGACGGCTAATAACCGAGTCGATCAACAGCTGGAATATGTTGGTCACCCGCTTCATCGAGTAGTTCAGAGTCCACATCTCCAGACCAAAGAGCGTCATATTCCTCACTCCATCAAAAAGTGGTATGGCTCGACCCTCCGATCCTTCTTAGAAAGATTCAACATGGCCATAGTATCAGTTGATCGACCCAAGCCATCGATGGTGCTTATGGCCGCCATTACAGGCGTTCAGAACAGATCGGAATTCAGGATTTCTTTAACCAAGTACCCTACAAAGGACATTAACGACTCTATGCCAAAGCAGACCAATTCCTCCAGCAAGAGGATGCCAACATCGAGATGGAGCCCCTCGAGGTTCTTTCCACAAAGGACGGAGGTCCATCCATCACCAATGGCTAGAACAAAGGCAAAGGAAAAATCTCGGAAAAGAATGATCACAACGTACGACTCCAGAGATACAACAAGTATCATCAGTACGCCGAGCTCAATTCCTCCCTGCTCGGCATCTATCTTGACGTACAAGGATCTCTACCCTTCCCTAAACCTTCTCGAAGGGAACCGGCCCAAAAGGAACTCGACTCTGGTAAGGACTGCATATACCACAACATGGTCGGTCACAGCACCAGTGAGTACAGGCACTTGCGCGATCTCATCAAGGATAGGGTTAGGAATGGAGAACTACCTGAGTATGTCAAAAAACCTACACAAGCCGTGCCGCCACGATATTATGCCCAAGCTTCTCAGGACGATCCTCGAGCTCCTAGAAACGAAAAGGACCCTGAGCCCAGTAATCGCGGCATTATCATTAATTGATAAGGTTTAGATTTTTCCCATTTCTTAAGATATAAGAAATGTAGTTTTATTATTTGTTTAATTAATGTGGGTATGTTGGAGTACACATGTACGGAGCTAGGATTTAGCTCCTAGGCATGCTCTGGATTTAGCTATCTTCCCCACTTAGAATTTATTTTTCATTTTCTTGTAATAACTCTATAAAAGCAATGAACTTTCTTTCTCGAACATAGACTATGTTTGTACGATTTAAGTCGAGCATGACTGACGCTCGCCGATCCAAAATGATCAGTGTTAGCCACTCTTTATGAGCTACGGTCGATGCTGCCACCATATCTAAACCAACTCCATGAGCCGAATATGGTTAATACTCCATAAGCCGAGTATGGTTAATACTTTCCAACTCCATAAGCCGAGTATGGTTGATACTCGCCACTTCCTTAAGCCGAGTGTAATTGCCACTCGCCAAACTTCACAATATCTTTTCAAAAGCACGGTTTATGCTCAAACCTTTTGATTATTCACTAAAACATGGTCAAGATCTGACCTTTGAAACCTTAGAATGACCGACTATACCGTCTCACCAGGCAAAGCCGAGTATAGTTCATGCCTGCCCACTCTTTAAGTCGAGTATGGTTAATACTTGCCACCATTTCCCGACCGAGCTCGCAACCATCTTTAAACCAAGAGTGGCCAATACCATTTATGTAGGCATTGGATATCATGACAAAGTTTGTCAACCAATCTCATAACATTCGCGGCCTTAATACGATCTGCATCGATCGTCGGTCTTCCATCCTTAATACAACCATCGGGATAGTCGAGTTTCTGGCCTTAACATGGTTTGGCACAACCATGGCTAATCTGCACATTGAGCTCTGAGGCAACATTCTTCAGAAGATCCAGGACACATCTCCCTTTACCAAGGAAGATGTATTCCGGGAGGTAAAGTGTTGACCAATTTTTTGGCAAAAGTTGTCATGGCTCAATGGATCAGAGCCCAATGTCAAAAGGCTCGCTATTCAGTACTAACCGATCCCAACGGACGGACCTTTATTCCAGAGAGTCCATGCAGGGTTCGGCCCGATCCTATTTTCTGCCAACAAAGGTATATCTCTTTCCTTCATAATTACTCTTCTAGCCGACCGTGTCAACCTCTCCCTAAAATTCGGATCGATTGGATTTACTTGGAAATATCCAGATGAGTCATCCAACGAAGCCCGATTACCAAGGCAATTAAAGTGGCCAAACACTTCCGGCCAAAACGCTGCTTTTGATACACCATAGTTCAAGTGCCATGCAAGCCACAATTCTTAAGAGAACTATTACTCAGCAGTGGACCCGGGTCTCTCCACCGCAACTATTCAACCGGATCGAGCTCCACGCGTCGAAGCTCCGAAAAAGAGGCAAGTCACGTGGCATGCAGCTCATCCCACTCCTCCAACTATAAATACCCATTGCTGAAAATGGTAAGGCATGTTGAATTCTCCACTTCCAACCTTAGCTAGGTATACTGGAAAACCTCCAACCGTGCACTTCAAATAATTACAAGGATATTGTAATCTCTACTTCTCTTCCACCGAGAAAAAAATCAATTGTACTATATAATTCCTCAAAAATAAGTAAATATAAAGTGGACGTAGGCATTGACTTTGCCGAACCACTATTAAAACCCTGTGTGTTCCCTGTTATTACTTACTTTTCCATATTTTGTTATTATTATTCGTGTGTTCTACACACGATTGGGGGTTGATCGTCACTATTGACTAACTTTTGATGTCAACAGTATGATAAATCAACATTATAAAAATCATTTTCTCATATTATAACAAAGAGTTTGGCGGAAACCATGAACAATCACGTAACTTTCATGGTATATAGCAATAATGTATGTGTATGTCTATATATATATGTATATTATAAGTTAAGAAAGATAATACCCAAAAAAGTGACTAACACTACAAATTAATTTCAAAATTAGTCTGTAACATAGGTATTTAGAACAACATCAAAAAAATTATGAACTTGCGAAAGAATGTCGGTTGAAAATTTATGTTCTATTCCTAAGTCTATTTTATGAAAATTATTTTCTATATAATATTTCACCTTAAATATATTTATTTCCTTTCAACTTGATTTAATTAAGTATCATGCCTAGGAACGACAAAAAAACTAACTTTACATCTATTAACTATAAAGAAATTTTAATTTTTTGTATTTAAAACGTAAAACATAAAGTAATCACATGAATAAAATAATTGAAGAAACCAAACATTAACTCTCAATAGAAGAAAAAATAGACTTCGTCGATCAACACTAGCAAGAAACCTATAAGTTTGCTCAGAAGCTATCTAAAATTATAAACTTTGACAACCAGAAGCTAATGTCTGAGCATGCCATGTCTGCCAGGAAGGCTGCTGAAAAAGAGTGCGAGGATGCCCAGGCCAAGCTTGCAATTACAGGGCACGATATTGAAAAACATAAGAAACTACATGACGAGTTACAACAATGCTTTCATAACGAGCTTAACACCAACAGCAAAAAACATACAACTCTTAAGAAGTAATGTGAGGGCATCATAACTGAGAATGATGAATTGAAATTATCGCATGCCTTGAGAAAGAGAAGACTGAACTTGATTAGGAGGTTGCCAGTCTAAAAGGCAAGTTTACGGAGGCTGAGGAGAGGGCAAGAACAGCTGAGGAGAATGCTCATACCACTCTTGAGTCTGCTACTGATTCTAAAGCACAGGTCACCGAAGCCCAAGAAGAGTTAGAGGGTTTTGGACATCTCTTAATATCCTTATTCGTGCAAGTTCTGTGAATTTGTGACATATCCTGAGTACAGGACCATCCCACAACATTAGTTGATGCATGGGATGAACTTATCGACGAAGAGAAGCATAGGCTGAAGGTCGAAACTGTGGATGAAGAGAAGCTGATGTAGACATTTTTGTATGGTGACAAGTCTGAACTTCTAGCTGAGAGGAGAATGCTATTAAAAAAAGCTATGAAAGTTGCCAGGAGTAAAGTGAAGTGAAGTGTAAAGATGCTATTGAAAGCTCCTCTGTAGTGCCTGAGGCTGGGGAGATAGAGAAACATGACCCTGAATGTCCAGGGCTTACCATGCATACACTCCTTTCCCCTATTATTGAAGCTACTACTCCTGCCACTCCTAGAGATCTGTCAATTGAATATCTCTACATTCTATCCAAAGTTTGCTAAAGTTATTTGGGCATGTCGTCATGCTATGAGGCTTCCACTTGAGAGGCCCATTATTTCTTTGGAGCAAACAACCATTAATCTGCCTACTTTAGGTACAACCCTGCTGACGTTTATTGATGTAAAAAGTTGTCTTATGACAATCAACCCCTAAAGTTCGTAGTCCACATAGAAATCACAAGGTATTCACACAGTTTTGATCACAAATTGCAAGAAAAGTAAACAAATACAAGGAGCACACAACAACTTTATAGTGGTTTGGCTTAATCTAAGCCTACATCCACTTTATAATTTCTACTTATACTATCGACTACTGGTTACAGTTGCTTGAAGTGAAAGAAAGTAGAGAAAGAAGGGATTCTACACAAAATCCTTGTGTTTCAGTATGGTTCGATCGTATGATTAAGACAACCGAACCATCTAATTACGGAAAAGTTCTCTCTGTTTTTAGCCAAAATGATCCTCAAATAAGAAGATCCCCTTTCCATTTCTAGAATGGGTTATTTATAGGAAGAAATCCGGGTCGATCGATGTGCCCTGTGGAGGCTATCTGATGTTGGTTCGACTATGTGTCGAGCGATCCAGAAAATCAGTTGCAAGCGGTTGGACCTGGTCTCCTATCGGGGAATATTTCTTCTCGATATTTGAGACACATGTGTATCTCGAAACTTGGTGCAAGGGAAGTAGAATAGGTCAATGCTAACCGATAAAGTTTCCTTGAGAATCGAGCTCTGTTGTGTAGCGCATGGACCAGGTCAGTGTAACTAGGGTCGACTTGTTCGATTGATCGACTCGACGGATGAAACTTGATCAATGTTCTAAGGAGGGTGCTTCACCTTGAGGCACAATAGGTTTGGATCGAATCGAGTTTGGTTGATCCGAATAAAATTCGAACTGGGAGATAGATTGCCAATCCTGCAATTCTGAAATCTTGTCTTAAAAATCCATGTTGTGGCAGTTTTGCCAAAAAGCTGGTCAACACTTTTCGCCCCAGAACATATATTTCTTGACAACGAAGATGTGTTATGGATAATTCGGGAAATCCATAATCCATAGAAATCTAGTGCGGGTAGAAGTCCAGAGTGCCACGATCGCGCTGGATCGTATTAAGTAATACTAGTAAACTAGAAACCCGTGCTCGCATCGGACCATATTGTAAGAAGGCCAAAAAACCGAAGATCACTTGGGAACATATTAAGGCCGAATGAAATCCGAGAAGACCAGAGTCTTGCTTGGCCAACTTGATTGCGAGTGTAACCCATACCTGCAAAGAAGGTTGGCAAACAAATGTGTTAAATCCAAACAACA
This sequence comes from Allium sativum, assembly GCA_030737875.1. Classification (NCBI taxonomy): domain Eukaryota; kingdom Viridiplantae; phylum Streptophyta; class Magnoliopsida; order Asparagales; family Amaryllidaceae; genus Allium; species Allium sativum. Next base: position 46,936,643 of record CM060913.1, read on the forward strand.
CCATTTAACCTTTTCAAGCACAAGTCATGCTTGAGTGATGACTGGATTGCCTTGCCAAATCCTGACAAGGTAACCCAGCTGTTCAGGTATAAGTCATACCTGGAAATCCGAGTTGAGTATAAACCATACTCATGGTATAATCCATACCGCGAGATTGAGTATAAACCATACTTGAGCTTTAGTGGGGTTTCCTTGCCAAATCCTGAAAGGTAATATGATTTGCCTAAGCGTAATCTACACTAAGGAATCGGGTTTGAGTATATTCCATACCCGTTTTGAAAGAGAATTATGTTCGTCATATTCTGACGATTAGAATGTATGTCTAGGTATCAACCATACCTAAGGTATAGAAATAAGTATAAACCATACTCTAGTTTAGATTGAGGACATTGCCAAATCCTGACAAGATACTTACGTTTGTCAAACATAATCCATGCTTGAGAAATAGGTTTTAATAATTCCAAAAATTATTATATAACCAAAACAAATCCTGATTGGTTTATGATTGAATCCAGAGCACGTCTTCGGATTAAATCTTAATCTTAATCTTGTACGTATGTACTTCAACATAGCCATTTATTCATAAGAGAGATGCATTGTCGTGAACGCGGTATACCCGAGGGCTAAAGCCTAACCCCCATACATATGTGAGTTGACGTAGCCATTTAAAACCTTAAAGCAATAAAAATACATATCTTATATCCTATGGAATGCAGTAAATCCAGGATGATCTAATCTATATTAGTTAATGATAATGTTGCGGTTGCTCGGATCAGGATCCCTCCTATTCTGAGGAGCATAGGGACCATTTTGAGGAGCATGGGAGGTAGCAGTGGCGGTGTGGTTGTCGCAGATTTCTTAACATACTCAGGTAGCTCTCCACGTCTAACCCATTCTTTGATGAGATCACGTAAGTGTCTGCAGTCATTGGTGCCATGACCCGCCATATCGTGAAACATACAGCGCTTTCCTAACTCATGCTCATTTTAAGTTGGCTCCCTACTGGGAGGCTTAGGAAATGGAAGAGTTCCTCACACATCGAGGTATATATATCTAGTAATGAGCAATTGAGATCGGTATATTTATCATATTTTTTCTTCGGAAGCTCACGTTCCAATCACTTTTTTCCAGGGTCTTTCCCTTTCCTTTGTTCTGAACAACAATGGGTAGGCATCTTTCCTTCACAGAAAGTACATCAAGAATATCCATCTTGATATTAGCATCCACTTGCTGGAGGGAAATATCCGCCTCAAAGTACAAATCACCAATGTCTCTGGAGGGATCCCTTTGAAGGGAGATTTTGAAGTCTATTCTATCCAAAATGCCAGCCATAGCGACCATGGGCACTATAGATCGATCCGGCCGATTACTGATGCTACAACCGCATTGAATCTTTCCAGGAAAGAGCATAGTGTCTCACCGGACTGCTTCTTAATAGATGTGAGGAACATGACGCTCTTGGGCAGAGATATATAAACATGGAATTGTTTGATGAAGCGGGCGACCAACATGTTCCAACAGTTGATTGACTCAAATGTTTGTTGCCGAAGCCACATAGCAGTGATGTCGGCCAAATAAAGAGGGAAGCACTTAGCCATGACATTAACCTATGCCGATAGTACTTCCATATGATGTATATAGCGCATAAGATGTACGGTAGGACCCGTCCTTCTGGTGTTTGGCTCCAAAGCTAGAAGTTTGAAGTCAAACGGGTTGCAAGAGTTCTTGATTTCCTACGTGAAATGACTGTTATGTACGTTATCCATATCTTGTTGAGAAGTGGCGCCTTGAATGAAGCATCTAATAATGCTGGCAATTTGATTCCTATCTCCGAGAAGTCATTGCCACAAATCCAATTCTACACCGGTGGCTTCAACACGAAACTCAACTGATGGTGGAAGCATGCCTTGTACGCTCGGAGTCGGCCTAGCGCGGCCTACGAGTGATAGGTGAAGGTGGTCTCTAGCCTCGGTTATTAGTTCCAAACTGTTTGGGGTCCTCTGGTCGGCATACGTGTTGGGCCAAACTTTATCCATGTTGGCGTAATCGAATCACCCTAGAAGCATTCCCAGTTCTTGGCTCGGAGTTACCCCCATCTGAGGCGACATGAGAATGTTCTACGATAGTGTTTCTCTCTGTTGCATTAGGAGTTGATATGGTACTGTGGTTTTGAAGGAACGAATGGTGGTTCCCCCCAGCTTTGCTCTTGTCGACGTGCTGGCAAGGTCGAGTTAGAGGTTACATAAGTCCAGTTGGTGGTAAGTGTTAGGGATTGCGGAAAGGATCGTTAAGGCAAAACAAACACTAGAGGGTGACGAATAGTCTTTTTGAGAATTTAAACAAAGTCTAAAACTTACGTGATAAACTATGTAAATCAAACACCACAGAAACAATCACAGACGGAAAATCAGACACAGATGCAAAATAAACAGAAACAAAAATGCAGAAAAGGAAAGAACACACCGGATTTTATACTGGTTGGATTGCTCTTACGTCCAGTCCTATACAATGCTGGATGGTGCAGAGTTTTATTACTATATCAATAGTCAGTTACAACCTTCTTAATTTTACGGCAACAAGGGATACAACCGATTCCATCCTTGATTTCATGGCTACAAGGGATACCACCGATTCCGTCCTTGATTTCACGGCTACAATGGATACCACCGATTCCATCCTTGATTTTGCGGCTACAAAGGATACCACTGATTCCTTTACTCAACCCAAACAATTACAAACAACCCTATAACTCTTCAACAACACTTGATTTAGAGAGTACAAAGTGTAGAGAGAAGAAGTTTGACTAAAACGGAACTGAATTGGTAGAGTATAAGTGTAGAAATCATAAAAATGATTAAGAACAATGGTGTAGAGAAAGTGGATGAAGTTAGAGAAGAAGAGATGATCAAAAATTCGAATTCAAGCCCTTTTTATAGTGTGTGAAAGGTTGCAACGTTTCTGGAGCATTACAAATGGTGAAAAGACACTTCCTTTCAAATTTAAATTTCTGACAATCATATGTAGACATAGCCTTTTTGCATGTCAATATACTTATCATTTTTATGACTTTTTAAGCACTTTTAAAGTATTTAAATAAATATTTAAATTATGGAAATTCCTGAAACAAAACTAGTTGCTGAAACATTATTTTTCAAGTATAAAAACATAAGAAAATATTAATTAAACATATGATTAAATACTTAATATATATATATGATATGAAAACTATATATAATATAATTATAAACGTACATATGGGAATTTATAAAGAAATATTTATAAACTATATATAACAAAAGGTTATAAGAAAACTTTAGAGTTTAAATAATATTATAATCAAATATAAACTTAGTAAAACATATTTAATATAACTATAAAAATAAAATACTTATAAATTAGGAAATATATTTGAAATCATAAGTTTGAAATTCTTGGAAGATTAAAAATTATTTTGAGAGAAGTTTGAAATCAATTTGAAAATAGTTTTGAATTTGAAAACTGATAATTTTAAAAACAGAGTTTGAACCTGGAGTGCTATTCGGAGTCTTACATAAACTAGACTCTATTACTATATTTATCTTGAACTCTTGAAATCTTGACTACTCATGAGCCATGAATCTACTCTGAATTCTGAATCTCTAAAAGCTCTTAAACTGTATAGTCTTCAGTACTTAAGTCCTATGTACAAATCCTTTATATATATATATATATGTGTCTATATATTCTAGATAGAAATGTTAGTATATATTTTATAGTTAATGATAATTGAAATAAGGTTGTTGTCATCAAAAATCTGTTCTCCAACTATCTCCCCCTTTTTGATGATGACAACCTTACTTTATAAAATATCATACCTATATATACCTGTTGATGATGCTCCTTCTAATACTTACCTTGACTATATGAATCCTATAAATTATGTCCATATTTTATAATTCTTCCCCTTTGGCATTATCAAAAAGGAATTCTAAAACTACTCCCCGTAAATCCTATAACTATATAAATAATTCCTATACTAAAGTAAAGTTCTCCCCCTGAATCTGAAATCTATCTATACCTTATAAAATACTCCCCCTAAATTTAGGCCTATATAATATTCTAATTCCATATATAACTTCCCTTAAATCTATGACTACACTAGTCTAATAGACTAAATAGAAGGATAATAAACTAAGCAAACCAATCAATTCAAACAAGCAATTCAAGCAAACAATTCAAACCAACAATTCATGCAAACAAGCAAGTCAAGCAAATAATTCAAGCAAACAAGCAATTCAAACAAACAAGCAATTCAAACAATCAAGCTAAATAATTAAATCAACCAAAGTACTCTAGAACTTTCAACTAATCCTTAGAAACTCTAAAACTTCCCCTTAGTTTAATACAAGACTAAACCTATCCTAAACTTTAATTCCCTTCAAACTATAATAAGACCTTAATCTAGTCTTAGAAATAACTTTTATAAGATATCCTTAAAATTATGATATAAGTAAAGCACTTAATCCAATCAATCAATCAATTTAAGTTTTGTTGTCACAAAATATCAATTCAAACATTTCTTGTAACTTCTACTGATCCTAAAACCTAGAAATCTCCTATCAACTACAAACTCATAAGTATATTTCTAACAAACCTATCAAATACTAATGAAATTTAACCGCGTTAAGTTAGTCAATCAAGTTATTTAAGTCAAACAAATCAAACAAATCAAACAATTCAATCAAGCCAATCAATTCAACCAGTTCAATTAATTCAACCAAGCCAAACAAATCAATCATGTTAATCAAGACAAAGTAAATATGTTATGTATTTGATTAATAATCCTAAATTTCTAATTAGATAAAAACATTTCATAATATATTTGTTATGTGTGGAGTTAAAGTTAACATGTAATGCAGTGTGCTAGCTATAATGCGGTATACCATATGCAAATCTATATGAAGTGATATACTGAATGAAATGCAACTTGTGATATGAATGACCTTAATTTGAGATGTATTGTAATTTATAATAGTGATGTATGATATAAAATAAGATGTGTAACGATAGTATGTAGAATTATTTGGTAATTATATCTATATATTCAAAGTACTATCTAACTATTATGCATATACATATATACAAGGGTAATATATATTAATTTCTAGACTTAGTTTAATGATACTTGTGAAAGATATTGAAAGGATAATAAAGATAAAAGTTTTATGTATTCATAATAAATAATAAAAAGTTAAATAATCTTAGTAGAATGCTTCTTTAATATAGTAAACATTGAAGATCTTTTTTAAAGAGAATATAGAATTGTATCATATAAGGTAAATATATAGTCATAATTGTAAAAACTATTTTTTTGAAAAGGATTTAAAATTTAATTTATTATGAAATATAAATCTATGTTTTGATACAGACCAATATTAAATTTAAACTTTTAGAAATATATTAATTTGTTAAAGAACCATTTTATATGTTAAAACTTTAAAAAGAAATCTATAGTCATAACAAAATTATGAAATCTAGACATAAATTAAATTATAAAACTATAGTTTCTTATATTTAAAACATAAAATCATATATATTTATATATTAATTTTATATCAAAAATATTAGGTTAAATATTTAAGCTTTTATAAATCTTAATAAGAAATCAAAATAAGTATTTAAGTTACAAATAGTACTTGTGATAATGTAATCCAGAATTGTTATGAAATCATATGTATAATATATAAGTTAAACTATGCACGTTAAAAGAATATAAAAGATGAATAAATTTTTATTTTCTAACAATATCAAAAAGTTATATTAACTTTTCATATCATATTAACATGTCTATATAATTTTATTAATGCATATACTTTTAATATATTTTTTGAAACAAGATATAAGAAAATAAGTAGACAGATAAAGTTAACAAATAATTGACATTTCCTAATTGAAAAGATGGAGGGAAGTTTGAAAATTTAAACTTTTGAAATCCAGAATTTTGGCCATTTATGTATGTCGACATACATATAGAAAATCAAAAGACATATTGTTTTGACTTCTTGGTTTTATATTATCAATTTATATTTCAGGTTTAACTATTTCCTGAAATAATATTAATTCAAATAAACAATCAAAATTTATGTTTATTATTATAATATTATTAATTTGAACTTAAAAAATCAAATTTCAAATTTTAATTTTAAATTTCAAGTTTGAATTTTAAAGTTTAATTTTCAAATTCAAAACTTGGCAAACAAACCATTCAACCAAAAAGGAATTTAAAACTTAATTAAGACGTACCCGATTTTTAGATCCATTTCTTCAATATTTTCTGAATTCTGAATTATTATGAGACACATATTTGAATCTCCGGTTTTTGGCTCTCCATCGCTTGATGACGAATCATATTTACATCTTCCATAATTTGACGATGAGATCAATGATTTAGTAGTTTAACCAACTAGGCTTCAAAATTTTGAATTTTGAATGAACGGACACTTCAACTACTATAAACCCAAAAGTCATATCTCTTCATAAACTCTTCTTTTCTTGTTTAGTGAATAATATCTTGGTGTCTTTTGGCCAATAGTAATCAGTTATAACTTTTTCCCTACAAAACAATATACCTTTTCAAAGAATCAAGTGACTTTTCAAAATAACAAATTGTAATTTGAAATAATAACATCATGCTTATTCTGTGACATATCTACTTAAACTTTTCAAGAAATCATATCATGATAGCTTGAATTTTCAATTAATTTGAATGCGAACTCATCTAGTACTGATGCAGGACATGAATTTAAAAAAGTGTTCAAATTTTTCTATTTAAAATTTCCAAAAATTAGATTATGAACTTTTTTGAAAAACCTTGTTCTAATGCCAATTGTTAGGGATTGTGGAAAGGACCGTTAAGGCAAAACAAACAATTGAGGGGTTTGAATAGATTTTTGAGGATTTAAACAAAATCTAAAACTTATGTGATAGACTATGTGAATCAAACACCACATAAACAATCACAGACATAGAACCAAACACAGATGCAAAATAAACAGAAATAAAAATGCAGAAACGGAAAGAACACACTGAGTTTTATACCGATTCGGATTCTCCTATGTCCAGCCTCACGCAACACTGGATTGCATAGAGTTTTATTATTATATCAATAGTCAATTACAACCTTCTTAATTTCACGGCTACAAGGGGTACCACCGATTCCATCCTTGATTTCACGGCTATAAGGGATACCACCAATTCTGTCCTTAATTTCATTGATACAAGGGACAACATCGATTCCATCCTTGATTTCACGACTACAAGGGATACCACTGATTCCCTTACTCAACCTAAACAATTACAAATAGCCCTATAACTCTTCAATAGCACTTAATTTAGAGAGTAGAGAGTGTAGAGAGAAGAAGATTGATTAAAATGGAAATGAATTCGACAGAGTATTAGTGTAGAAATCATTAAAATGATTAAGAATAATGGTGTAGAGAAAGAGGAAGAAGTTAGAGAAGAAGAGATGATTAAAAATTCGAATTCAAGCTCTTTTTATAGTGTGTGAAAGGTTGCAACGTTTCTACAGCGTTACAAATGGTGAAAAGACACTTCCTTTCAAATTTAAATTTTTGATATATGTCGACACAGACTTTTTTGTATGTCAACATACTTATCATTTTTATGATTTTTTAATCATTTTTAAAACATTTAAATCAATATTTAAATTCTGGAAATTCCTGAAACAAAACTAGTTTCTAAAACTTTAGTTTTCAAGTATAAAAACATAAGAAAATATTAATTACACATAAGATTAAATACTTAATATATATATATATATATGTGATATGAAATCTATATATAATATAATTACAAAAATATATAATATAATTATAAACATATATATAGGGAACTTATAAAGAAATATTTATAAACTATATATAAACAATAGGTTATATGAAAACGTTTGAGATTAAATAATATTATAATCAAATATAAACTTAGTAAAACATATTTAATAAAACTATAAAAATAAGAAAACTTATAAATTAGGAAATATATTTGAAATCATTAGTTTGAAATTCTTGGAAGATTAAAAATTATTTTGAGAGAAGTTTGAAATCATTTTAAAAATAGTTTTGAATTTGGAAAAAAGAAAATTTGAAAAACAGAGTTTGAACCTGGAGTGTTATTCGGAGTCTTACATAAACTAGACTCTCTTACTATGTTTATCTTGAACTCTGAAATCTTGATTACTCATTAGTCTTGAATCTACTCTGAATTCTGAATCTCTAAAAGTTGTTAAATTGTACTGTCTTCAGTACTTAAGTCCTATATGCAAATCCTGCATATATATGTCTATATATTCTAAATAGAAATGTTAGTATATATTTTATAATCAATGATAATTGAAATAAGGTTGCTATTATCAAAACTCAATTCTCCAACAGTGAGATGCTAGGTTGAACTGATGGTCGCATCGTCCTATGATCTGGTTGACTCGGAGGTTGCATCAATCTGGGATCTGGTCGACCCAAAGGTTGCATCAGTGCAGGATTTAGTCGACCCGAAAGTTGAGTTGAATCAGATGGTGATAGGTCTCTGGACCGATCTGGGGTTTGGATTTCATCAATCCAAAACATAGTTGATGCCCTAGCTTCACCTACTGTAGGGAGTGATGCCTGGTTCCTCAGTCCCCCTTCCATCCGAATGAAGAAATTGTTCATTATCTCCTGCTGTTTTTTGAGGTGTTCATCTTGGTGTGCCATTTGTGCTCTGAGTTCGGCTAGAACTCCATACATATCATCCCTAAATAAGTACATAGAAGTTTTTTCATGGGAGGAAGCCTTCTGGCTTTCCTCCGTTGTTGCGTTTGCTGCGCCTGTTGTGCTAGCGGCTTGAGTGTAGGAAGACGTTCCATCCTTCTTCCATTTTATTTCTTTTCTTAGCAAAATAGTTTTCCAAATTCTTTCAAGCTTAGAAATTATCAAAGGTGGTTGTCGCCCTTACTTGGCATGCCAAAAGGTTGACATCAAAAGTTGGTCTTATGACAATCAACCCCCAAAGTGTGTAATCCACACACATATCATAAGGCATTCTCGCAGTCTCAATCAGAAAATGCAAGAAAAATAAATAAATATAGAGAGCACAACAACTTTATAGTGGTTCGGATTAATCCAAGCCTACGTCCACTTTATAATCTTTGTTTATACTGTCAATTACATATTACAGTTTCTTGAAATGAAAGAAAGTAGAGAAATAAGTGATTTATACACAAAATCCATGTGTTTCAGTATGGTTCGATCAACCTTGTATGATTAAGACAATCAAAACATCTATTTTCAAAAAAGATCTCTCTATTTTTAGCCGAAATGATCCTGAAAGAAGAATATCCCTTTCCATTTCTAGAATGGGCAATTTATAGGAAGAAATCAGGGTCAATCGATGTGCCACATGGCGGCTATCCGTTGTTGGGTCGGCCACATGTTGCTCGATCTAGAAAATCAGTTGCAAGTGGTGGGATCTGGTCACCTACTGGGCCATAGTTCTTCTTGATATTTAAGGCGCATGTGTATCTCAAAACTTGGTGCAAGGGGAGTGGAATAGGTCAGAGCTAACCGATAAAGTTGCCTTAAGCATAAGGCTCTGTTTGTAGCGCATGGATCGGGTCAGTGTAAATGGGGTTGACCTGTTCGATCGATCAACCCGACGCATGAAACTTGATCAATGTTTGAAGGAGAGTGCTTCTCCTTGAAGCAACACGGGTTTGGATTGAAACGATTTCGGTCGATCTTATTAAAAGTCAAACCGGGAGATAGAGTGCTAATCCTGCAATTCCGAGAGCTTGTCTTAAAAATCCGAGTTGTGACGACTTTTTGTCAAAAGGACAGTCAACAATGTTGTTGCGGATCCAAAGTTTAAAGCTACCGACAAGTCTGCACCGTCTATCGATGATGCTCCAATGGACGGTGGTATGATTGCAGCTTTAAAGGATCTCGATGGCAAAGTGGGTGAAGGGGATGATGATGTTATATGCACCGGAGAGTCTGGAGGTTCTTATATTAGTTGAACCAATCCAAATGATTCCCCTTCTTTGTGCAAAGTTTTCTACGAAGCCCCCTGGATCAATCTCAACGGACATGACTTCCCAGTCCATTGCTAATCCTGAAGATTCCTCATCCAGAAAGAAAAGAGGAAGAAGCACATTCTCACGAAGACCGAGAAAGAGGAATAGTGGAAGCTCAGAGAGCTTAAGAAATCCAAGGCTACTTCCGAGTCTTAGTGAAACTTGAACTTGATTTTGTACTTTCCACTGGCCTGTTATGGTTGTTGTGAGTGCGACCCTCGCGTTTTGTTCTGTTGTCATATACAAACCTGCATTATGTAAATAAAGCAAAGTTCATGCAGTATCACATATTTGCATGTTTATTATTGCTTTCAATTCAATATGCTCACAATCAAGGTATTACTAAACTAAGTAACAAACAATGAATCACATTGAAGTCAGCCAAGAGTTTCAATTCAATGTATTCACAATCAAAGTATTACTAAACTAAGTAAAAACAATAAATTATACTGCACTTGCCTAAGGGGTGTGGTGTGTATGTATATGCACCCAATCAGTCTTGAATGAAGTGCCCAGTCAGTGGCCTGTTCGATATTGATTGGTAATGCCATGCCGTTACCCCCAACATCTGTGGGGATTTCAGGCTCAGTTCATACTCATGCCCCCACACCTTCTGTGGGATAAGAGCCAAGTCTCGCGGAAACTTTTGGTCTAAGTGCTTTTAAGCTCTCCCGTCGTAAGCCCATGTTAGGGTTATGGGTTAAAGCGGTTTTAAGTCATGTTGCACCATTTCATGTCTACCCCACTTTTATACTCACTCTCAAATCGGGAGAGTCTGAGTTAGTTGTGCGAATAGTCAAGTCGATCTCTTTGGCTTTCAATCTACACTTTAAGTCTTAAAGTGGGATTTTGCCAACTCGAGCGTCGATATCAAACCTTTCATTCCGTACTTAGATGAACATAATCAGTTGTATAAGTGGTAAAATAACCCTTGTTCCAATCATGTCCTTTTGTCCCTAGTCAAGGGAAAAAGGTGCTTTTAGCGTCATCTCCTTACATTGGCTTACAAAGTGTGGAATGCCATATTAAGCGTCGGAGTCAAGCTCAAATCCGGTCAGATACGAAAATGACCTAGCTTGTAACGACACGTGTTTTTGGCCGTCAAATATTTAATTTAATTTATTTTAAATATTATATTGGGAATATTAATGGAATTTAATATTTAATTCGTTATTATAAACGAAGATTTTACGTTATAATTTATATATAATATAAAACGAGCTCGAAATGGCGCGGCAGTTCGTAATATTTGGTTTTGAACTTTAACTGAGAATACAGGATTCGGTATAAGTCGGATTTCTATGAAATAAGAAATGTTGGAACCGTAATGAGGATAATTTTCATATGAAAGAGAAAAATACAGATTTCGTATTTTAAATTGCAAGTTATGGCCAAAACAAAATTTGAAATAATCACCGTGGAAATCGTTATTTAAATATCGGCCTTTAAAATGGCCATTTTGCAAACGATCTCGGATTTCGACGAAATCAGTTTCATTAGAGCCGTAACATTAAATTATTGTATGGTGTTAAATGGCGTGGCAAACCAATGACGTATGTGACCACGGTAGCCAAAAACGCTCGTTCAATTTTTATATCGCGTATTTAAATAAATAAAGAGATAATTGGGCATAACTTGAACAGACGATCGAATTAGTCCATGAAACCAATTCCGTTGAGTTCGTATCGTCGATTAGAGCCATAATAGGTATATAGTTTGTTATTTTTGGAGACTAGATAATTTGGCGTTAAAAATGGCATTACGGTGCACGTAAAAATAGCCTATCGGGGAAACAGTCTCAGAATGCGACGAAACTGGTGCCGTTGGATTCGTATTGAAAAATTATTATAGGATTTCAAAGTTTCAAGTTGATTTGATTTGTTTGGTGGTCATGGAAAAATTAAACGCGTGTTTATTTCTGGTTTTATAAAGGATTTTTTTTCATACGATGTCGGAATTCGACGGAACTTGTTTCATTGGGTCCGAAATATCTATTTACACTAGGATTAGCATTTTTATCAGTAAACAGGAATCGATTATTATTAGTTTTATGTGATGCTTTACGGCGAAGTTTCGTTAAACGTAAAATAATATTTAAACCCTATCTTTCATCACTAAATTGGGAGAAAGCAAAAGACGCACAGCTAAAACATGTAGACAAACCTATCCTATTCTTGATGAAGCAGCTTTCCACCTTAGCTTTTGTACCCAAATGTCCATTTCTTCTGTCTAACTAGTAGCATGCAGAATGAAAAGTAAATACACTACCAATCCTTGTACGGCTACCCCTACCCTCGTACACATCAAAGAAACTTGTATTTTCTTTTCAAACAGCAACTACGTACAGAATACCCTCGAATTGAAAATGCGATGCTAGCAGCTACCCTATGTTTATGTGAAAAGTAAACACTCTGCTTAGTGTTATCGCCATCAACACAAATCAGTGAAATGAAGACTACTGCATGAACCTTCATTTCGATAGACCGAAGTACAGCTACCAATCTATTGAAATGAAAACTCAAGCTTTCTACTCTATAACACCACAAAGCTGCAGCTCCCTACGATCTACACTACAAGGCTACGGAAATGATGTTGTCCATATCTTCTTCTTTGCGTTATATATACCAGTGTCTCTCGCCATTTGTTTGTTCAGGAACCAAAAGCCCATGAAGCCGCCATTAATATATAACCGTGAACGGTTTAAAATAAGAACAACCAAAACAAACCTTTTTAAATCAAACGAAGGGTTTCCAGTATTGTTGAGCGAAATATCCTCGGGTGCGACTACTGCTAAATGGGGAAGCAGCATGATGCTGCGAAATTCATGATCGTTTCAGGCCAGCGAGGCAGTTCGGTGGAGCTGGGGTGATGAGTTTTAGGCAGTGGGTTTGCTGGTGTTTCGGGGTTGGCAAGTGGCGGGAGTCGCCGGAGCAGTAGTGTTCGATGGTGGCGTTCTGGAGTGGACCTGAAGGTATAAAGAAGGAAAGGCCTTAAATGAGCAGGTGGGATGGGGTGTGTTTTCATGATGCAGATCTGTCCTTCATGCGTAAGGAAGGAGTGATGTTGAAACAAGATTGAAGAAGGGTGCAGTGAAGCATGACAGTGGACTTTGTTTTGAGAACCACGAAGAAGGGAAGGGAAGAAGGAAATACGACGTGTTGGACTTTAATTTTCGTTGGGTTACGGGAAAACTAAAGGGTAAGGTACATTATAGGAAGAAACGTAAAGCGCTAGTAAGTTTCTCTTGAAGGTCATTAATGCACTGCAAAAGCATCTGGATCGAGATAAGTTTTATTTTTGTTATTTGATTTCGACTATTTGTGTTACTATAAACTTAGAGTTCTTTTATTAATCGCATTTTAATTAATATATTGAAAGGAAACCGCGGCTGACATCAGAAGTATATAGATAATGAGTGGAACATGTGATAATAATGTTAATTGTGGAAAAGGAATGGATCCTGTTGAAGAAGATCACCAAAAAAACCCAGTTTCAAGTATAAAAGAGGAAAACTCAAAATCATTTTTACATAATAATGGGTCATTTGAGATGGAAAAAAATGAATCCTAGGTTCGAAAAAAGAGAAAAGGTAAGGTATGTTTATTTTATTTAAAATCAAAATTTTTAGTTAAATTTAATGATCATATAAACTTATTAATCTTATAGCTACGTTAACAAAATTGAACCGGGTTGGTTTGATGGGGACCATACTGACGAAGACTATACAATGAAGCTGGTGTGGTCAGCATCAAAAGCAGCTGGAATCTTTAATCAAATTAAATATCTGCCTTTAATTTGATTAAAACGAATCGTTTTAACGACGAATGAGAAGCAAGGTGAGTTAAACTCACTCAGTTTCCCATTTATATTTTATATAAATTGGGTTTTTATTTTGTGTGCTCTGCTTGCTGATGGTTGCCTGTTTGCTAGTTATACATTTGTTTGTTGATTTGACTGATGAAAGTAAACTGTGTTTAATTTCAGTGAAATACCAAATCGTTATTTTTAACGATTGGTTCTAATAAAGGTAACTTACCTTGTTGGTCACGTTTATTTTATAAACGTGTTTAAATTGTTGAATTGCTTGCATTTCTTGTGGTTGATGTTAAATGGCCGTTATTTATTGTTATCAGTTAAATGAAATTGAAATGATATGATTTGCGATAACCGTTGTGGTTTCAGGGAAGAACAAGTTGGAGGGATCCAACCGGATTCCTCAAATATATTATTTTCATATTATCATATATGAACTTTTCTGTTTGGGGTGATTGATTTGATTGTTGATTATTGAATGTTCAACATCTGTCCAATGGACGGTATTGGTTGAGTATCTGGCAGCGTATGGCCTACAAAATCAATCGTTTTATAAATATTGATTCACCGTCAGGTGAATCGATAGAGATGAAGTTATAGAAATTGTTTTATAGCTAGAGTTAGATTTAGAAATATATTATTTTGAATAAAAGTACAAAGGGAATTAAATAAGTATTTTTATTTATTTAAGACTTTGATTTATTATTAATTGATTTATAAAGCTAATTCTGATGTTAATCAGATTTATAAGAACGAGAAATGAATCGAATGGTTAACCTTTGATAATTGTTTTGTAAAGAAAACAATTAATGGAATTATTTAAATTAATTATTTTTTTATTAATTTAAAGTGGGAATTAATTAGAATTGGTTATGAGATAATCGAGTTTTGAGTTAATTAAATCGACCAGTTTGAGTTGGAATTGAATATCAAATTAATGTGTTTTGATTAAAATAGTAAATGAATACTGTTTAAATGTAAATAAGGTTTTTAAAAAGGATTTACTATTTATTTTAATTAATAAAGAAATTAACAACTAATGTAGTTAATGATTGAAATAAATTATTATTTTAAATTAATAATAATTTAGAAAATTACTTTTTAGAAGTAATCGAAGTGAAATGAAAGCAAAGGAGATTAGAAATAAGTGAATATGGTTAAAGAAGTGGGGCATAGGGTTGTATAACCGAATCTAGTTTACACTGGAATGTATTTTTGAGACTGGAGCGGAATATTGGTTTGATTACAACTTATATTTATCTGAAGATATGAACGTTGTTTATCAAGGTCTAAGAGGTAATTAAAATACCCTAACTTGAACAACATCGGGATTATCTGAAGATGGTATTAGTTGGTAATCGTAAGAGAGGTTAGCGATAATTGATTATTTCCATTTGTGAAATAATAAGGCAACGTTTGGTGGAAATTGGAAAATATACCTAACGAGAGATCCGAAGCAAAGAAAAAGTAAAATTAGTTTTTATTCTATACTAATCAATATTAGTTATGGTTTCGAGAATGGAATACAAGATATTACGTAACACTATTTAAAGAAAAATGAGTTGAACGGATTTTTCTTGTTTTAAATAATAAAGAATGATGTTGAAATGTTTTTGGGAAGGAGAATTTAGTGAGAATTGAATATGGTTATAAGTTACTTTACTACGTAATACAAAGAAATGGTTTTGAGAACATTTATATATTTATTAAATATCAAATATCGTATTTTAAAATATTAAGAGTTAGAACTTTTAGTTAAACAAAAGTGAATAAATTTGTTTAATTAAAAGACCAAGTGATGTTGAATATTGAAACAGTGAACTCATTGGAGTGTCATGATTGAAACACTGTTTATTTTGATAGTTAAATCACCGACTATCAAATCTGTCCAATGGTACGGAAAGATCGAGATCGAATTTATTCGAAAACCTTTCCGACCAACAAATACGTGAAGATATTAGAAGATGATTGTAATGACCCACATTTCCAGGGGTATAATAATTGATTAATTTAATTATTTAAATAGTGGTATTAGAGAATTTAATGGTCGTTAATTAAATAATGGTGAATATTTAATTAAAATAATAATTAAATAATATATTTAATTCAGAAATAATCAAAAATATTGGAAATCACAATATTCTATGAACTGGGTCATCCCTAAGATTTTTTTCCAGTTTAGAGTTGAAACATATTAGCGAATATATTTAAATAACGACAGTTTGAACGTATAATTATAATATAATTATAATCGAACTCGAAATGGCGCTGCAGTTCGTAATTTGGTGATTTGAACTTCAACTGAATGTACAGAGTTTGTTTTAAATTAGATTTCTGTGAAACAAGAAACGTGTGAAGCTGGTGGAGTATATCTTTCTAGTGGAAGAGAAAAATTAGGATTTCGTCGCGTAGATTTCGAGATATGTCCAAAACAAATTTTTAAATAGTCGCTATAGAATCGTTTATCGAACGTATCGGCTTATTCGATATAACTAGATATCGGGTTTGAATTTAGACAAGGTTCTTTTGAGACATAGGTATAATTTAATTTTTAGAATTTTATCGAAATTTTTAACTAATTAAATAAACAACTTTTTATTTGGAGTATTTTGCACCCTGTGACGATATTTTGGGGTTTTACAATATGAGTTAATCTATCGATATTATTATATTTTTGGGATCGTGGTACGTTGGTCGTCACAACGGTGCATTCATTTTTGTCTATAGAAATCCGTAAATAAAATAAAAAAAATATTATGTAATGGGACCGTGAAACTTCACTTTGAAACTCATGATCTTCTAATGCCTAGCCGACCACGACATACATTAAAATATCCTAACCTTATACTAATCTTCTTCTGTGGCCAAAACAAACTCCACGCGGCATTCCTCTCCTCGAAACCTTACTATAAAACCAACTCAACTCCCTCCTTCTAACCTAATTCTTTCTCTGGTTTCCGCCGTAACATTTTCACACTAAAACGTGAAAATCCTGTTCTTTCCAAAATCCAAACAAATCGATTGAAAATCTATAAATCGAAATCCCAACGCCATGATACTCATGATGGAGTGCGCTTCATTTTTTATACCAAGATTGCAAGGCGTGCAAGCCTTCAGAAGGGTTCGACGTTTTTCCGTCGAGCTAGGGCTGACCGACACTTCAACTTGGCCACGTCAGAGGTTGAATTGAGGGTGGGAATGAGTTCGAGAAGGCGAGGCGCAGCTTTGGTCACTGTTTGGCGGAGTGCGGTGATACTTTGGGAGGAGCGACGGTCGGAAATGGTGTTGAAATACTGGAGCTTTATTTGGGTTCGAAGTTTGTTTCGTTTGCTGCTGAGTTGATGGCATGACCTACGGCTACAGTTGAGTTGGGGGGGGGGGGTGGATTTGGAGTTTCGAACTGGGCTTTAAGTATTGGCTTTGGAAGAGGGAGCGCAGGTTCCTGGTAACGAAACAGAAGAGGGAAAGTTCGGTGATTTCAGATTTTGAATGTGTGAAGTGATGATGGAGATATTGAGGATCAAGGAGGCGAGAATGGTTGTGGTGACTTTTCTGGAGTTCGACAGTTTGGGAAAGATGATGAGTGTTTTATTAACATAGGTAATTAGTCATTAAGGTTATTAAATAATGTGTTAACGTTTAAGTTATTAAAGAAGTTACACTTGTTTTGGAAAATAGGGACCTGGGAGTTGAAGCTTTCGAGTTTAATACTGGTGCGGGATTCATAAGGAAACAGGGAGGAGAGAAAGGAAAGTTGGGCTGAGGGTTTTCACGAAAGAGGATGGACATGATTTATTGGTTAAGGCCCGAAATAAATCTAATGTAAGCTAAAAGATGTTTGAATTAGTGTGTTGTGCTCTTGATTATGAAATTCATCGAGGGAATGATGCACAGGTTGGATTCAAAGATGTGGAGGAGCTGATGTCCAACATGTTCGACTGGAAACCGACGAGTTTGTTCTGTTGGTGATGAAATTGATGTGCATTGGAAGAGAATATGTATTGTGTATTTAGTTAGAAGATTAGTAGGGAGAAAAGCGAGGTAAGGGAATTGGAAGTAAGTGGCAACGGGCTTTCTTGCTTATGTGATTTGTTCAGAAGCGAGAGGACCAAATTGAGGAGTGTAGTTGTTGTCGAGTGAAATTCTTATGGGCCTTGATCGAATGGAAATTGACGAAACAAGATCCGTTGGGATCGCATGGACGGCAGCTACGTAATGGAATTGACGGGGAGTGAATCGAAGTTCGTTACAATTTATAGCGAAATAAATTGTCCGTCTGAATCAAGCGATGGTTATCGTTATTAACCATGATCGTCCAATGTGAGTAAAACTCACCAACTCTGAACAGTTATATTTTTATAATGTACTTTTAGAACTGTTAGATATTGATTGACTATTGTTTGTAGATTGGTTGATTGAACTGCTAGTCAATTAGTTAAAATTACATATATATATATATATATATATATATACCATTAAATATTGATGTTGTTTATCAGAACATTTCATACTGAAATGAAATTGATGTATATTATACTGTGTAACATCTGTGGATACAGGGATACATGTAGGAGGGATCCGACTGGATTCCTCAACATTTATTTCACTGTTTTCATATATTGTGATATATGATGTGATGTATATCTGTTATGGGTTATGTGTGTTAGATTGATATTTATCATTTGTTATTTTATATTTTAAATATCATAAGAAACCCTGGGATGTCAAAAGGAATATTTCAATGTATATTGAAATAAAGGAATTTTATAAAATCAACCTATTTTATAAAAGGAAATAAATTTGAAAATAAAGCATTTATAAAGTCTTAGGATATTATAAAGGAGGATATTTGTTTAGAAAACAAATAGGATATTATAAAAAGGAAAACGTTATTAAAAGGGAATCTGTATAAGTGGAGGAACGTTGTTAAAAGGACATTTTTTTTAAAGTGAAGAACCGTTAGTAAAAGTAAATCTTTATAAATGAATAAACATTGGTAAAAGGAAATCTATTTTAAATGGATAAACGTTGTTAAAAGGGAAAATATTTGTAAATCAATAAAGTAATCGAATATTAGTATTCGAAAGGAGTTAATCAAAAAGGAGTTGAATCAAATAAGTTATTCAGTTAGAATTAACCAGTTAGAGTTGATCAGTTAGAGTAATTCAATTAGAGTCAAATCGAACTAGAGTTATTCAATTATAGTTAATCAAATATTAGTTATTCGGATAAGAGTTAATCAAATAGAGTTAAAACAATATTAGAAACTGACTAGAGATTAGTTAAGTCGAATGGTTTTCTGAGTGTGGATCTGATGTTGGTATTGGCCTTCGGGGTTTATACTTAGAGATTTGTTCTCTTACTAGTTTACAGTTAGGGACTAATAGTTGTGGAATGGTAGTGATGCGTGAATGAGGATTGGAAATGTTTTCCCATGTTAATAACGTATATTTTCTAAATCATAGAAAATAAGGAATGTGGATATATATATATATTTATATATATGTTTTGATGATTGGATCGATAATTCCATTTGGAATTTAGATCGTTGTCTGTACACCGACATGTATTCATTGATAGTTAAATCACAGACTATCAAAGTTTGACCATTTTAACGTTGTTAATATGGAGAGATCGGTTGGATTCTTATCCAATGAACCACTCTGTATTGGCATAAGCGTTGCGAATATGCCGAAGAAAATGGAAGATGGAGTAAAGTGCAAGGGCTGTTGTATAAATCTTAGTTAACAATGGACTAAGATGGATGTACTAAATAGTGCCTTCGGTTTCGTTCAATCCCAGAACGAACGTAAATGGACGAATGTCTGACAAAGTATTTCCAATGATCGAATGGATTGGTCTGTATAAATATATATGGTTGCAACGGATTTATTCCCTTAGCATAACATCTAGAATATTTTTGTAAACCAATTAATGATTAACGGATTTGATAATGTGGCATTCAAAGTGATCGTGTTATCAATAAATGGAAAGTAATCGTAACCTCTGACCTCAACAACCGGTAAATGACAAAAATCGGGCAGGCAACATGGCTAAGTCGGTCGCACCGAAGAAGGCTGTATAATCACCTATCTAGAGAGTATTCATTCGCTTCTTTAATCTATCAATGCTGTCCCCTATTTATACAGGAAACGGTTGCTGATCCCAACCATTGGTGATATACATTCAATACACTCAAGCGAAATGAGTGGTAGGTCATGTGTGGCTGAGTTGCAAGATGTTCTTGTTGAACTCCAGTGTATCGTTCCTAGAGTACACTGATCGGAAGGTGGTTCCATACCTTGTCATAGTTGGAAATCCATTTCCCAATACGTGCTTGCGGTTTTTATTGTATACTATATATGTAGAACGTAAGATTAAAGCGTTTCTTCTAGATGATTATTATATTGCGGTTGATAGACATTATTATAATATCAAAAGGTTTTTGATATAAAGATATTTTGGATTCTCATAAGGGAAAAACCCGTTCCGTTATACGTCGTGGTCTTATGAGATATCGTTTACTTGTTCAAATTGTTTTAAACTGTTTTACTCGTACCAGTCCCATGACTGACCCGGAGTTTACTTTGTTTTGTTCTACCTAAACTCTTGGGTGCCTAAATTTGTACGGGCAGTCAAGTAGTTCAGGAATTTACAGATACACTTGGAGAGCTTGGAGCAGGAGGCTTCAAGATTCTATAACTATTATTATTTCCGCTGTTGTTGTAAGTGTTGTACTCTGAAATGTTATTGTATACATACTATTTGTATTTCAAAAGTTATGTTATATTTTATTCGTTCCGCTGTGAGATTCGTGGTTACTCTGATGATGTGATTCTTCTTCTTCTATTCTAATAGTTCTATCTTATCCATCCTTACCCTCTATCTTCTTTCTATAAATTTCTTGAATTTCCAGTGCAATTTGGGGTTGGACTTGTGTTATTTGGTCAGCTCAAATTGGACCGGATCTCGGGTCATTACAGTTGCTATCAGAGCTTAAGTTAAGCGAATTACCTTGGCTCTGTGGCGTGACTCGGTAGAGACAGGGTTGGTAATTCCGCTAGACTGAGATTGAGTGTATATATATGAGCGCGTATTTGTTATTTGATATAAAAATTTGTTTTATATTGTGTAGATTTATTGGTCGAGTAGTTTATAAATTCTGCTTGATACAGTAATGCAAACTGTGTTGATAGGAGTTACTAAACACTTGAGTACGATGAACCAACATGGTATGTTTTGAAAAGAGGGTAAATGAAATAATTTTACCTAGGTATATATATTGGAAATATTATAATGTGTTGGTTGTTATTATAATCAAATAAGATTATAAAAGTGGAATGGTTATAAATAACCAATCAGAATTCGTATAAGTGTTATGAATGAATTAAATCTGAAATTAAAATCAGAATTGAAATTTTAAACTGGAAATTCAGACCAGTGTTTGTAATTGAATCTGGATTAAGTATACGCGAATTTTAAAATCCTGGGTGGTTTTAAATTTGTTTTGATAAGGATGTCTGGGATTGATTTCAAAATGGGAGGTGTTTAAAAGTTTATTTGAAAGAAGTATATTATTGAACTCACTTTGATCGCTGGGAAATAATTCCGATGATGGATCGATACATCATCAGTGTAATTTTCGAGTTGCTAAGTGACGGATTACTACCAAAGATTTTGTTTTTGAATTTTTTGAGAAAACAAGTTGTTTAGAAATTCAAATGTTTTTGAATTGGTATTATGATTTCAAATTGATTTGAAATGAACCCAAGAATTTGAAATATAAATTTAACTTATGAAGTTAAATGGATTTAAATAGTGAAAGTGAATAATAAATTAAAATTTAACTTCGACTAAGTTAAATGAAACTGGAATTGATTAGTGAATAATCTAGAAATGGAATTAAGTTGATGAGTTAAGAGTTTGAAATTTGATATTGGAGTTTGAATAGAATTTGGCTTGGATATAACCAAATGATTTAGTTTGAGAGTAAACTGATTGGAGTTGATTTGGATGGCATGGTATATGCAGAATTGATAGCAGATGTGAGGGATATAGTGATATGCCCAACAAAAAGGTACAAGTTTATATTAAAATTGATATGAGTTTGGAATTTATGAGCCGAATTAGCAAGCCGCTTGGCTGTTTGATTTTCTTTTGGGTTGGAGAAGGCCTAAAGAGGCGAGTTGGGATTTTACCGATAGGGCTGTACAAAGGAGGTTATGGAAAAAATTTCCAGAAATTCCGGGTGTTAGAAAATTTTCAAAATTTTCAAAATTTAGTAAGTCGGAATGAATTAATATTTTAATCGGAATTTAAGTGGTTCAGTGAAACCGGAGTTAAGAGGTAAACAGATAAATATTTACCCAGTAGATAGGGTCGTCCTCTACCTTAGCAATTTCAAGGACGAAATTATTTTAAGTGGGGAAGAATGTAATGACCCGCATTTCCAGGGGTATAATAATTGATTAATTTAATTATTTAA
Source organism: Allium sativum (assembly GCA_030737875.1). Taxonomy (NCBI): domain Eukaryota; kingdom Viridiplantae; phylum Streptophyta; class Magnoliopsida; order Asparagales; family Amaryllidaceae; genus Allium; species Allium sativum. The sequence goes on from CM060913.1 coordinate 46,959,046, forward strand.
ATAGTGGTATTAGAGAATTTAATGGTCGTTAATTAAATAATGGTGAATATTTAATTAAAATAACAAGTAAATAATATATTTAATTCAGAAATAATCAAAAATATTGGAAATCACAATATTCTGTGAACTGGGTCATCCCTAAGACTTTTTTTCAGTTTAGAGTTGAAATATACTAGCGAATATATTTAAATAACGACAGTTTGAGCGTATAATTATAATATAATTATAATCGAGCTCGAAATGGCGCTGCAGTTCGCAATTTGGCGATTTGAACTTCAACTGAATGTACAGAGTTCGTTTTAAATCAGATTTCTGTGAAACAAGAAACGCGTGAAGCTGGTGGAGTATATCTTTCTAGTGGAAGAGAAAAATCAGGATTTCGTCGTGTAGATTTCGAGATATGTCCAAATCAAAATTTTAAATAGTCGCTATAGAATCGTTTATCGACCGTATCGGTTTATTTGATATAACTAGAGATCGGGTTTGAATTTAGACAAGGTTCTTTTGAGACATAGGTATAATTTAATTTTTAGAATTTTATCAAAATTTTTAATTAATTAAATAAACAACTTTTTATTTGGAGTATTTTGCACCCTGTGACGATATTTTGGGGTTTCACAATATGAGTTAATCTACCGATATTATTATATTTTTGGGATCGTGGTACGTTGGTCGTCACAACGATACGTTCATTTTTGTTTATAGAAATCCATAAATAAAATAAAAAATATTATGTAATGGGACCGTGAAACTTCACTTTGAAACTCATGATCTTCTAATGCCTAGCCGACCACGACATACATTAAAATATCCTAACCTTATTCTAATCTTCTTTTGTGGCCAAAACAAACTTCATGTGGCATTCCTCACCTCAAAACCTCACTATAAAACAAACTCAACTCCCTCCTTGTAACCTAATTCTTTCTCTGGTTTCCGTCGTAACATTTTCACACTAAAACGTGAAAATCCTGTTCTTTCCAAAATCCAAATAAATCGATTGAAAATCTATTAATCGAAAGCCCAACGCCATGATACTCGTAATGGAGTGCTCTTCATTTTTTATACCAAGATTGCAAGGCGCGCAAGCCTTCAGAAGGGTTCGACGTTTTTCCGTCGAGGTTAGGGCTGACCGGCACTTCAACTTGGCCACGTCGGAGGTTGAACTGAGGGTGGGAATGAGTTCTTGAAGGCGATGCGCAACTATGGTCACTGTTTGGCGGAGTACGGTGCTACTTTGGGAGGAGCAACGGTCGGAAATGGTGTTGAAATACTGGAGCTTTATTTGGGTTCGAAGTTTGTTTCGTTTGCTGTTGAGTTGATGGCATGACCTACGACTACAGTTGAGTTGGGGGGGAAAGTTTGGAGTTTCGAACTGGGCTTTAAGTATTGGCTTTGGAAGAGGGAGCGTAGGTTCCTGGTAGCGAAACAGAAGAGGGAAAGTTCGGTGATTTCAGATTTTGAATGTGTGAAGTGATGATGGAGATATTGAGGATCAAGGAGGCGAAAATGGTTGTGGTGACTTTTCTGGAGTTCGACAGTTTGGGAAAGATGAGTGTTTTATTAACAGGAGGTAATTAGTCATTAATGTTATTAAATAATGTGTTAATGTTTAAGTTATTAAAGAAGTTACACTTGTTTTGGAAAATAGGGACCTGGGAGTTGAAGCTTTCGGGTTTAATACTGGTGCGGGATTCATAAGGAAACAGGGAGGAGAGAAAGGATAATTGGGCTGGGGGTTTTCACGAAAGAGGATGGACCTGATTTATTGGCTAAGGCCCGAAATAAATCTAATGTAAGCAAAAAGATGTTTGAATTAGTGTGTGGTGCTCTTGATTATGAAATTCATTGAGGGAATGATGCACATGTTGGATTCAAAGATGTGGAGGAGCTTATGTCCAACACGTTCGACAGGAAACCGACGAGTTTGTTCTGTTGGTGATGAAATTGATGAGCACTGGAAGAGAATATGTATTGTGTATTTAGTTAGAAGATTAGTAGGGAGAAAAGCGAGGTAAGGGAAGTGGAAGTAAGTGGCAAAGGGCTTTCTTGCTTATGTGATTTGTTCAGAAGCGAGAGGACCAAATTGAGGAGTGTAGTTGTTGTCGAGTGAAATTCTTATGGGCCTTGATCGAATGGAAATTGACGAAACAAGATCCGTTAGGATCGCATGGATGGTAGCTACGTAATGGAACTGACGGGGAGCAAAACGAAGCTCATTACAATTTATAGCGAAATAAATTGTCCGTCTGAATCAAGCGATGGTTATCGTTATTAATGATGATTGTCCAATGTAAGTAAAACTCACCAATCTGAATAGTAATATTTTTATAACGTACTTTTAGAATTGTTAGATATTGATTGACTGTTGTGTGTAGATTGGTTGATTGAACTGCTAGTCAGTTAGTTGAAATTATATACATATATATATATACACCATTAAATATTGATGTTGTTTATCAGAACATTTCATATTGAAATGAAATTGACATATATTATACTGTGTAACATCTGTGGATACAGGGATACAGGTTGGAGGGATCCGACTGGATTCCTCAACATTTATTTCACTGTTTTCATATATTGTGATATATGATGTGATGTATATCTGTTATGGGTTATGTGTGTTAGAATGATATTTATCATTTGTTATTCGATATTTTAAATATCATAAGAAACCTTGGGATGTAAAAAGGAATATTTCAATGTATATTGAAATAAAGGAATTTTATAAAATCAACCGATTTTATAAAAGGAAATAAATTTGAAAATAAAGTATTTATAAAATCATAGGATATTATAAAGGAGGATATTTGTTTAGAAAACAAATAGGATATTATAAAAAGGAAAACGTTATTAAAAGGGAATCTGTATAAGTGGAGGAACGTTGTTAAAAGGACTTTTTTTTAAAGTGAAGAACCGTTACTAAAAGTAAATCTTTATAAATGAATAAACGTTGGTAAAAGGAAATCTTTTTTAAATGGATAAACGTTGTTAAAAGGGAAAATCTTTGTAAATCAATAAAGTAGTCGAATATTAGTATTCGAAAGGAGTTAATCAAAAAGGAATTGAATCAAATAAGTTATTCAATTAGAGTTAACCAGTTAGAGTTAATCAGTTAGAGTAAATCGATTAGAGTCAAATCGAACTAGAGTTATTCAAATATAGTTAGTCGAATATTAGTTATTCGGATAAGAGTTAATCAAATAGAGTTAAAACAATATTAGAAACTGACTAGAGATTAGTTAAGTCAAATGGTTTTCTGAGTGTGGATCTGATGTGGGTTTCGGCCTTCGGGGTTTATACTTAGAGAGTTGTTCTCTTACTAGTTTACAGTTAGGGACTAATAGTTGTGGAATGGTAGTTATGCGTGAATGAGGATTGGAAACGTTTTCCCATGTTAATAACGTATATTTTCTAAATCATAGAAAATAAGGAATGTGGATATATATATATATATATATATATATATATATATATATGTTTTGATGATTGGATCGATAATTGCATTTGGAATTTAGATCGTTGTCTGTACACCGACATGTTTTCATTGATAGTTAAATCAGAGACTATCAAAGTCTGACCATTTTAATGTTGTTAATATGGAGAGACCGGTTGGATTCTTATCCAAAGAACCGCTCTGTATTGGCATAAGCGTTGCGAATTTGCCAAAGTAAATGGAAGACGGAGTAAAGTGCAAGGGCTGTTGTTTAAATCTTAGATAACAATGGACTAAGATGGATGTACTGAATAGTGCCTTCGGTTTCGTTCAATCCCAGAACGAACGTAAATGGACGAATGTCTGACAATGTATTTCCAATGATCGAATGGATTGGTCTGTATAAATATATATGGTTGCAACAGATTTATTGCCTTAGCATAACATCCAGAATATTTGTGTAAACCAATTAATGATTAATGGATTTGATAATGTAGCATTCAAAGTGATCGTGTTATCAATAAATGGAAAGTAATCGTAACCTCTGGCCTCGACAACCGGTAAATGACAAAAATCGGGCAGGCAGCATGGCTAAGTCGGTCGCACCGAAGTAGGGTGTATAATCACCTATCTACAGAATATTCATTTGCTTCTTTAATCTATCAATGCTGTCCCCTATGTATACGGGAAACGGTTGCTGATCCCAACCGTTGGTGATAGACATTCGATACACTCAAGCGAAATGTGTGGTCGGTCATGTGTGGCTGAGTTGCAAGATGTTCTTGTTGAAATCCAGTGTATCATTCCTAGAGTATACTGATCGGAAGGTAGTTCCATACCTTGTCATAGTTGGAAATCCATTTCCCAATACGTGCTTGCGGTTTTGATTGTATACTATATATGTAGAACGTAAGATGAAAGCGTTTCTGCTAGATGATTATTATATTGCGGTTGATAGACATTATTATAATATCAAAAGGTTTTTGATATAAAGATATTTTGGATTCTCATAAGGGAAAAACCCGTTCCGTTATACGGCGTGGTCTTATGAGATATCATTTACTTGTTCAAATTGTTTTAAACTGTTTTACTCATACCAGTCCCATGACTGACCCGGAGTTTACTTTGTTTTGTTCTACCTAAACTCTTGGGTTCCTAAATTTGTACGGGCAGTCAAGTAGTTCAGGATTTTACAGATACACTTGGAGAGCTTGGAGCAGGAGGCTTGAAGATTCTATAGCTATTATTATTTCCGTTGTTGTTGTAAGTGTTGTACTCTGAAATGTTATTGTATACATATACTGTTTGTATTTCAAAAGTTATGTTATATTTTATTCGTTCCGCTGTGAGATTCGTGGTTACTCTGATGATGATGTTCTTCTTCTTCTTCTTCTATTCTAATAGTTCTATCTTATTTATCCTCACCCTTTATCTTCTTTCTATAAATTTCTTGTATTTCCAGTGCAATTTGTGGTTGGACTTGTGTTATTTGGTCAGCTCAAATTGGACCGGATCTCGGGTCATTACAGTTGGTATCAGAGCTTAAGTTAAGTGAATTACCTTGGCTCTTTGGCGTGACTCGGTAGAGATCGAGTTGGTAATACCCTAGACTGAGATTGAGTGTATATATATATGAGTGCGTATTTGTTATTTGATATAAAAATTTGTTTTATATTGTGGAGATTTATTGGTCGAGTAGTTTACGAATTCTACTTGATACAGTAATGCAAACAATGTTGATAGGAGTCACTAAACACTTGAGTACAATGAACCAACATGGTATGTTTTGAAAAGAGGGTAAATGAAATAATTTTACCCAGGTATATATATTGGAAATATTATAATGTGTTGGTTGTTATTATAATCAAATAAGATTATAAAAGTGGAATGGTTATAAATAACCAATTAGAATTCGTATAAGTGTTACGAATGAATTAAATCTGAAATTAAAATCAGAATTGAAATTTAAAACTGGAAATTCAGACCAGTGTTTGTAATTGAATCTGGATTAAGTATACGCGAATTTTAAAATCCTGGGAGGTTTTAAATTTGTTTTTATAAGGATGTCTGGGATTGATTTCAAAATGGAGGTGTTTAAAAGTGGTTTTGAAAGGAATATATTATTGAACTCACTTTGATCGCTGGGAAATAATTCCGATGATGGATCAATACATCATCGGTGTAATTTTCGAGTTGCTAAGTGACGGATTACTACCAAAGATTTTGTTTTTGAATTGTTTGAGAAAACAAGTTGTTTAGAAATTCAAATGTTTTGGAATTGGTATTATGATTTCAAATTGATTTGAAATGAACCCAAGAATTTGAAATTTGAAATTTAAATTTAACTTATGAAGTTAAATGGATTTAAATAGTGAAAGTGAATAATAAATTAAAATTTAACTTCGACTAAGTTAAATGAAACTAGAATTGATTAGTGAATAATCTGGAAATGGAATTAAGTTGATGAGTTAAGAGTTTGAAATTTGATATTGGAGTTTGAATAGAATCTGGCTTGGATATTACCAAATGATTTAGTTTGATAGTAAACTGATTGGAGTTGATTTGGATGGCATGGTATATGCAGAATTGATAGCAGATGTGAGGGATATAGTGATATGCCCAACAAAAAGGTATAAGTTTATATAAAATTGATATGAGTTTGGAATTTATGAGCCGAATTGGCAAGCCGCTTGGCTGTTTGATTTTCTTTTGGGTTGGAGAAGGCCTAGAGAGGCGAGTTGGGATTTTACCGATAGGGCTGTCAAAGGAGGTTATGGCAAAATTTTCCAGAAATTCTAGGTGTTAGAAAATTTTCAAAATTTTTGAAAATTTAGTATGTCGGAATGAATTAATATTTTAATCGGAATTTAAGTGGTTCAGTGAAACCGGAGTTAAGAGGTAAACAAATAAATATTTACCCAGTAGATCCTCTACCTTAGCAATTTCGAGGATGAAATTATTTTAAGTGGGGAAGAATGTAATGACCCGCATTTCCAGGGGTATAATAATTGATTAATTTAATTATTTAAATAGTGATATTATAGAATTTAATGGTCGTTAATTAAATAATAGTGAATATTTAATTAAAATAATAATTAAGTAATATATTTATTTCAGAAATAATCAAAAATATTAGAAATCACAATATTCTGTGAACTGGGTCATCCCTAAGACTTTTTTTCAGTTTAGAGTTGAAATATACTAGCGAATATATTTAAATAACGACAGTTTGAACGTATGATTATAATATAATTATAATCGAGCTCGAAATGGCGCTGTAGTTCATAATTTGGCGATTTGAACTTCAACTGAATGTACAGAGTTCGTTTTAAATCAGATTTCTGTGAAATAAGAAATGCGTGAATCTGGTGGAGTATATCTTTCTAGTGGAAGAGAAAATCAGGATTTCGTCGTGTAGATTCGAGATATGTCCAAATCAAATTTTTAAATAGTCGCTATAGAATCGTTTATCGACCGTATCGGTTTATTCGATATAACTAGAGATCGGGTTTGAATTTAGACAAGGTTCTTTTGAGACATATGTATAATTTAATTTTTAGAATTTTATCGAAATTTTTAATTAATTAAATAAACAACTTTTTATTTGGAGTATTTTGCACCCTGTGATGATATTTTAGGGTTTCACAATATGAGTTAATCTACCGATATTATTATATTTTTGGGATCGTGGTACATTGGTCGTCACAACGGTACATTCATTTTTGTCTATAGTAACTCGTAAATAAAATAAAAAAATATATTATGTAATGGGACCGTGAAACTTCACTTTGAAACTCATGATTTTCTAATGCCTAGCCGACCACGACATACATTAAAATATCCTAACCTTATTTTAATCTTCTTCTGTGGCCAAAACAAACTCCACGTGGCATTCCTCTCCTCAAAACCTTACTATAAAACCAACTCAACTCCCTCCTTCTAACCTAATTCTTTCTCTGGTTTCCGCCGTAACATTTTCACACTAAAACGTGAAAATCCTGTACTTTCCAAAATCCAAACAAATCGATTGAAAATCTGTAAATCGAAAGCCCAACGCCATAATACTCGTGATGGAGTGCGCTTCATTTTTTATACCAAGATTGCAAGGCACGCAAGCCTTCAGAAGGGTTCGATGTTTTTCCGCCGAGGCTAGGGATGACCGGCACTTCAACTTGGCCACGTTGGAGGTTGAACTGAGGGTGAGAATGAGTTCTAGAAGGCGAGGCGCAGCTGTGGTCACTGTTTGGCGGAGTGCGGTGCTACTTTGGGAGGAGCGACGGTCGGAAATGGTGTTGAAATACTGGGGCTTTATTTGGGTTCGAAGTTTGTTTCGTTTGCTGCAGAGTTGATGGCATGACCTACGGCTACAGTTGAGTTGGGGGGAAAGTTTGGAGTTTTGAACTGGGCTTTAAGTATTGGCTTTGGAAGAGGAGCGCAGGTTCCCGGTAACGAAACAGAAGATGAAAAGTTCGGTGATTTCAGATTTTGAATGTGTGAGGTGATGATGGAGATATTGAGGATCAAGGAGGCGAGAATGGTTGTGGTGACTTTTCTTGAGTTCGACAGTTTGGCAAAGATGATGAGTGTTTTATTAACAAGAGGTAATTAGTCATTAAGGTTATTAAATAATGTGTTAATGTTTAAGTTTTTAAAGAAGTTACACTTGTTTTGGAAAATAGGGACCTGGGAGTTGAAGCTTTCGGGTTTAATACTAGTGCGGGATTCATAAGGAAACAGGAAGGAGAGAAAGGATAGTTGGGCTGGGGGTTTTCACGAAAGAGGTGGACCTAATTTATTGGTTAAGGCCCGAAATAAATCTAATGTAAGCTAAAAGATGTAGAATTAGTGTGTGGTGCTCTTGATTATGAAATTCATTGAGGGAATGATGCACAGGTTGGATTCAACGATGTGGAGGAGCTGATGTCCAACACGTTCGACAAGAAACCGACGAGTTTGTTCTGTTGGTGATGAAATTGATGAGCATTGGAAGAGAATATGTATTGTGTATTTAGTTAGAAGATTAGTAGGGAGAAAAGCGAGGTAAGGGAAGTGGAAGTAAGTGGCAAAGGGCTTTCTTGCTTATGTGATCTGTTCAGAAGCGAGAGGACAAAATTGAGGAGTGTAGTTGTTGTCGAGTGAAATTCTTATGGGCCTTGATCGAATGGAAATTGACGAAACAAGATCCGTCGGGATCGTATGGATGGCAGCTACGTAATGGAACTGACGGGGAGCGAATCGAAGCTCGTTACAATTTATAGCGAAATAAATTGTCTGTAGCGACCTGCAAATCCGTGCTATCTGAGTTGACTAAAAACACCACACGTCCAACTCAAATTGCACAGAAATACGACTCATTATTAGAAAGCAGTTAGAGGATGAGAAATAGAAAGAAAGAAATATTAGAATAGGAGAAAAAAACGAAGATCACAAACTCACAGCGGAACGAATAAAATATATTATATAACATAAGCTTTGAAATACAAATCTGTTTTGTACATATACACATACCATCATCAGAGTACACATAACATTTGATCCAGCGGAAGTAACTCTAAATAACTAACGTTGAAGCCTCCTGCTTCAAGCTCCTCCAAGTGTATCTGTAAAAGCCTGAAACACTTGACTGCCCGTACAAATTTGGGCACCCAAGAGTTTAGGGAAAACAAAACAAAACAAACTCTGGGTCAGTCATGGGACTGGTGTGAGTAAACTCCAACCACTTGTTTAACTTTCAAAAACTCTTTTCGAAAGAAAAGATAATAGTAAGACCAACCCACACATAAACATGGACGGTTTTTACCTTACTATAACCCAAAACACTTTGATATCAAATCCAATGATATTATAATAATGTCTACATCAAGTAAATAATCAAATAGCAGAACGCTTGCATCTCACGCTCCACATAAATAATATAAAATCAAAAACCGCATGGCGCTTATTGGAGATTGGATTTCCAACATGACAAGGTATGGGACCACCTTCCGATGATGTATCTCTAGAGGCGAATACACCTGGGTTCAACAAGAACGTCTTGCAACCCGGCCCACACATGACCGACCACTCATTTCGCTTGAGTGTATCGAATGTATATCACCAACGGTTGGACTCAAACCACCGTTCCCGAATGGGCAGAATCGATAGATTTAGAAACAAAAGGAATTTCTCTAGATAGGTGATTATACACCCTAATGGGTGCGACCCACATAGCCATGCTGCCTGCCCGATTTTTGTCCTTTCCCGGTTGTTGAGGCCTGAGGCTACGCATACTTACCATCCATTGATAGCACAATCACTTTGAATGCCACATCGTCAGATCCGTTGATCACTAGCTGAGTTTGCACAAATATTCTGGATATTATGCTAAGGGATAAATCCGTTGCAACCATATATATTCATACAGACCAACCCATTTGATCATTGGAAATACTTTGTCAGACATTCGTCCATTTACGTTCGTTCTGGGATTGAACGAAACCGAAGGCACTATTTCTATTACTAGAAAAGCCCTTGCACTTCACTCCGTCTTCAATATATTCAGCATACTTGGTTCGCAACGCTTATGCCGATACGGAGTGGTTCTTCGGATAATAATCCAACCGGTCTCTCCATATTGACAACGATGGTCAAAAGCTTCGATAGTCTGTGATTTAACTATCGAATAAAAACAAGTGTTCAATCAACATATCAAACAAATCACTGGGCCCTTTAATTAATATTCATTAATTAAACCACTTTTCTATTTTCTCTATCAATATTTGTTACCCAAATATTTTCAATAATCATCTCGGCCTCTTATGCCATTGGGAAAACGTTTCCAAATATTAACTTCTTTTATTTTCTATATATTAGAAAAACTCTATTTGCAATTGGAAACAATTCCAATCACTTATTCCTATCCCTTTTTGTTTACAACATTCGATTTTTATATTCACTTTACTATCGAATTCAATACGTCGATACAATGATTTCAAATTATCAAAATATCTTAAAAATATTCTAACTCCTTAAATTTCCGGAAAATTTCGCCATAACCTCCCCTGTATCGGGAGCATCGGGAAATTTCAAATAGCTTTCCCGGTCCTTCTAATCTCAAAAAGAAAAAGAAGAAGCCAAGCGGCTAGCCGATACGGCGCATAAAACTCATATACGAATTAAACATGTACCTTTCTGTCGAGCACATAAATAAAAATCTTCATACGCTTCATAACAAACCTGCTTACACATGTTCACCTGTTTTCAATTCAATTCAACACTATCTAATCGTTTGAATTCAGTTTCGCCATTTATTCTTTAAATCGGCCATTTTGCCTATTTCACTTTTTGTTGAACATACATGTTCAAACAAAATGTTTAACTCGTCCATAGCCAAATTGAATTTTTCTTTCAATTCTAGTTCTCTTTTTGATTTCGAATATAAATTTTCAAATCGAATTTATTTATTCAACCCCCAATATCCATTCGAAATCGTCTTAACTAATTTCTATTCAATTTAGTTAATTCCATCAATAAATCAAAAATCTGGTTTCTGTTTCAAAACTCATATTTATTTACACAACTTGAATTCGCATATATTTTATAACTCAAGTCTGAAATTTTCTAAATAGAAACTTCGGATTTTATTTGCTTAAAATCCCTTTAAAATATTAAATAAACCATTTTGGTCGTTAAATAGTTCTGGCGCTGTTTTTCTGAAAATTTGATTTTGACATATCTCAAAATCTATACGACGAAATTCAGATTTTTCTCCTTCATTAGAAAACTATTATCAAATCGGTCCTGACGTTTCTTGTTTCGAAGAATTCCGACTTCAATTGAGTCCTGTATATTTAATTGAAGTTCAAATCGCCAATTTACGAACTGCAGCGCTGCGGCGAGTTCGTTTTAATTATATTTATAAATATAAACTTTTTAAACTTCTTAAAAATGAATTCAACTTCGTTTTAACCTTATTTGAATTCCTTGATTCAAATTCCAATCTCACTTTTGAATTCTATATTTCAAATCCCAATTCCTTTTCTATTTGATATTCAAATTCAATATTTGAATTTCTATTTGAATTCCCTATATTCAAATTCTAGACTTGAATTCATTTGAATTCTCTTATTCAACTTTATACTCAAATTCCATTTGAACTTCTATATTCCCATTTCTATATTTGAATTCTATTGAAGTTCAAATATTCAAACTCCTTTTTAAATTCTATATTCAAAATTCCGTAGTTTAAAACCCATTTGAATTTCATATTCAAATCCCATAGATTAAATCCTATTTAAATTCAATTTGAATCTCTTATATTCAAATTTCATTTTCCATTTGAATTCTAATATTCAAATTCGTTTCCAGCCCCATTTGAATTTCTAATATTCACATTCATTTTCAACACCATTTGAATTTCTAATATTCAAATTCATTTTCAACACCATTTGGATTTCTAATATTCAAATTCATTGGAATTCCCTTGAATTCAAATTCCATTTCAAAACTATTTGGATTTCCTATTTTGAAATCCTATTTGAAATTCTATTTCAAATTCTACTTTGAAAATCCTATTTCCAAAGTTTATTTCAAATTCTATTTTGAAATCTCATATTCAAATTTCTACTTGAATTTCTATATTCAATTCCATGTTCAAATTCAACACTTGAATTTCTATTTCAAATCTCAATTCAAATTTTCCTATTTGAATCCCATTTCAAATCTCTATTCAAATTTCATATTTCAATTCTTCTTCGAAATACTATATTTCAAATTCTATTTAATTCTTCTTTGAAATACTATATTTCAAATTCTATTTTAAATTCTCTTTGAAAATTCTATTTTGAAATTCTATTTCAAATTCTATTTGGAAATTCTATTTCAAATTCTCTATATTCAAACACCATTTGAAAGTTCTATATTCAAATCCACCTTGGATTTTCTATTTGAATTCTAAATTCAAATTTTCTATTTCCTTTTCTTTTTGAATTCAAATTTCCATTTCCTTTTCTATTATTCAAATTCTATATTTAAATTTCCCTTTGAATCATATTTTCAAACACTTGTATTTCTATTTCTGAATTATCAAATGATAATTCCTTTCACTTCATTTATAACTTCGTTATAAAAGAACTATTTATAAATTTCGTTTATAAAGGAACTACTTGTTTTATTTTTCAAAAACAAGTTTATTTTTTTCATTTCCATTAAAAATTCAAATTCTATTTAAAAATAGAATTTTTTCCTTTTTAAATCTCAAATATCCTTCCACGATATTTTTATAAATCAATATTCAAGCCCAGTGATATTTAAACACACAAAGCAACGAATTATTTAATTTTCTAACACATCATATATAACAATATATATGCAAACAAATAAACAAACAGATAATATATTTTTGAGGAATCCAGTTGGATTCCTCCAACCTGTTTTCCTGCATCCACAGATGTTAGCACATAAATAATACCCATTCTGCTTCGTGGCAGAATATCGCGGTATAGAAGGTCATCCACTAATCATAGCGTGGGGCGTATAGGGTAATCATCCGCTATGAAACTGCGGGCATCCGCTAATGAGACTGCGGGAATCCAACCAATCAATCAACCCAATATATATATAGCCTAAATAACTAATATATATAAATCAACCATAAAGCATTCACACAAGCAACAGACAATTATTTTTAATGAAATAAAAATAATTTTAAAGGTGAGTGAGATTTACTCACCTAAAATTTCCTTTTTCTGATATATCCAGTTAATCTCCATATTGCTGCGACTATGAATCGTCTTCAACCAAATCTAGTCGCCCCTATGATAATTTAAGTTTGTTATCGATTAACCATTTGTTAAATTTATATAACTTGCTAAAATAAAATAACTATCCTATGATTATTTAATTAAATGATTAAATGGTTTATAATTCAAACTAATCCCAACAATTTAAATAAATAAATTTTATGAAATTTAAAATTAAATAAAACGTATACCTTAAAGCTACCCCAACCATTCGACTAATCCACAGAGCAATCCTCGAACATCTCCAAAACTGCATCAGCCCCAAACTGCAATCTGCCTCATTACGGCATTTCATCAAACAGCTTGCTGTCGTCTCTTCCCTGTTCAAAATATCAGACCGCGCTGCCACCCTTTTACCCACAGTCGAACTGCTTGAACTCCACAAACTTTTCACTGTCGAACTCCTAATCCCAATACCGAACCCCAGTTCGTCACTAGAAGGATCGAACTCCTTCACTGAACATCCGTTCGAACTCCAGCCCTCCACTACCAATTCAGATAACCCCTCAACGAACTCGACATCACAATTCGAACTCCACCTATCGACTTCCCTGGCATCGCAAATCCTCCCTCCACTCACCGCAACCGTCCACCAATCACCACATCGCACCCAATTCATCGCGACCCCTTTCCGCGAAATCCCTGAGCAACCACGCTTGCTAACCCCTGTCGCACCCTAAATCGCGAGTGGTGGTGTTGAGCGAGCTTCAGGAAACTCCCGATCCGCTTGGGACTTCAGAACGTGATTCGAATTTCCCCTCTTTTTTTTTTTTTTTTTTTTATTTGCGGAGGATTCAATTTTGACTGGGAAGAAAACTAAAAGGGGGAAATGGTTTTCGTGAAATTGTGAATGGAAGAGATTCAACACAGTTCAATATATAGATGCGATAGCAGACAATCGGGTACAAAGGCCATTAATCAGATGTTTCTTTGATTTTTGAAGAAGGGAGACAAAAGTTTGAGCTCGAGGAAAATATAGATGTCGCCATGTCCACCCATAGGTCCGCGTTAGTACATGCATAGGTCGGCCTTCTTTTTATTTTATTTATTTTGATTTTTATTTTGTTTTAAATTTAAACAACTGAAATATCTCGCGGTCCCCGAACCACTATATTAAACCTAACGACCGACATTACCAGATTATAGCGTTGTTCTGGACTCAATGGGGTCGATCCTAAATTCTAATTCGACTGTATAGAGGAAATAACAATTTAAAATTTACCATTTAAATTTAATTAAATTTAAAATATTATCAATTTCCAACAATTAAATTTATTGATAATAAATAATTATTATCGTTCTAATTCAATATTAAATCATATAATGATTTTTAAACTGATAGATTTTATAATAAAAATCCATTTATTTTTGAATCAATATTTAAAACTATATTAAATATTTAAAATTAATCGACGAAAAATCTGGGTCGTTACATTCTTCCCCCCTTAAAATAATTTCGTCCTCGAAATTGCTAAAGTAGGAAAAAGGGTACAAATCCATTACTTTTCACAACTTCTTTATGTTGAAACCCAACTCTTCATATTTCAACAAATTAACTCCAACCAAAACTTTTGGTCTTCCTTCATTCAATTCGAATGATCGACGATCAACCCATTTGTATCCAATCTATATTCTATTAAACCAATTCAAATTGATTTTAATCAATTCATTTACTTCGACCCATTTAACTTGTTTAAGTTAAATTTTAATTCCAGAATTCAAATCCCAGGGTTTTCATTTCAAATCCTTTTTGAAATCACATAAATATATACATATATTTATTTTCATTTCAAATTCAAAACATTTGAATTTTCAAACCACTTGTTTTCTTTCAAACAAATTTCCATCAAAAATTTTTCTAAGGTAGCAATTCATCACTTAGAAACTCGGAAATGAACACTGATGATGTTGCAATCATCGTCAGAATTATTTTCCAGCGACTGAAGTGAGTTCAGTGCTTTATTATTTCTAAATCCATCTAAAATGATTTTCTTTCAAATCCTTCTAAAACAAATCTATATTATTTTAATATACTTTGAAAAATATTTTTCAACTTCCCAGGATTTTAAATTCTTAATTCTAGTTTGAATTTAATTCTAATTCGTCTCATTTGTATATTTAATTCCTATACAAATTCTATTTTGGTTATATATAATCATTTCAATTTTATAATCTCGTTTGATTATAAAGTCAACATCCAACACATCCATATAATAATAATTCTAGAAAATTATTCTTTCTATATCAAAATAGAAATTTTTGGGTAAAATTATTTCATCTACCCACTTTAAAACAATATCATGTCAAATCTTCTGTTCAAGTGTTTAGAAATCCCTATCGACTTCGTGGCGTCCCACGATTCGACCAGAATTCATAAACCACTCAACAGATTAGCCAACACAATATAAAACAACTTTTATATCAACTTACAAATACGCTCTCTCATATATACGCTCAACTCATTCTAGGGTACTACTGACCCTATCTCTAATGAGCACAACCCTATCAAGCCTAGGTATTTGCTCAACCTAAGCTCTGATACCAACTGTAGCGACCCGCAAATCCGTGCTATCTGAGTTGACTAAAAACACCACACGTCCAACTCAAATTGCACAGAAATACGACTCATTATTAGAAAGAAGTTAGAGGATGAGAAATAGAAAGAAAGAAATATTAGAATAGGAGAAAAAAACGAAGATCACAAACTCACAGCGGAACGAATAAAATATATTATATAACATAAGCTTTGAAATACAAATCTGTTTTGTACATATACACATACCATCATCAGAGTACACATAACATTTGATCCAGCGGAAGTAACTCTAAATAACTAACGTTGAAGCCTCCTGCTTCAAGCTCCTCCAAGTGTATCTGTAAAAGCCTGAAACACTTGACTGCCCGTACAAATTTGGGCACCCAAGAGTTTAGGGAAAACAAAACAAAACAAACTCTGGGTCAGTCATGGGACTGGTGTGAGTAAACTCCAACCACTTGTTTAACTTTCAAAAACTCTTTTCGAAAGAAAAGATAATAGTAAGACCAACCCACACATAAACATGGACGGTTTTTACCTTACTATAACCCAAAACACTTTGATATCAAATCCAATGATATTATAATAATGTCTACATCAAGTAAATAATCAAATAGCAGAACGCTTGCATCTCACGCTCCACATAAATAATATAAAATCAAAAACCGCATGGCGCTTATTGGAGATTGGATTTCCAACATGACAAGGTATGGGACCACCTTCCGATGATGTATCTCTAGAGGCGAATACACCTGGGTTCAACAAGAACGTCTTGCAACCCGGCCCACACATGACCGACCACTCATTTCGCTTGAGTGTATCGAATGTATATCACCAACGGTTGGACTCAAACCACCGTTCCCGAATGGGCAGAATCGATAGATTTAGAAACAAAAGGAATTTCTCTAGATAGGTGATTATACACCCTAATGGGTGCGACCCACATAGCCATGCTGCCTGCCCGATTTTTGTCCTTTCCCGGTTGTTGAGGCCTGAGGCTACGCATACTTACCATCCATTGATAGCACAATCACTTTGAATGCCACATCGTCAGATCCGTTGATCACTAGCTGAGTTTGCACAAATATTCTGGATATTATGCTAAGGGATAAATCCGTTGCAACCATATATATTCATACAGACCAACCCATTTGATCATTGGAAATACTTTGTCAGACATTCGTCCATTTACGTTCGTTCTGGGATTGAACGAAACCGAAGGCACTATTTCTATTACTAGAAAAGCCCTTGCACTTCACTCCGTCTTCAATATATTCAGCATACTTGGTTCGCAACGCTTATGCCGATACGGAGTGGTTCTTCGGATAATAATCCAACCGGTCTCTCCATATTGACAACGATGGTCAAAAACTTCGATAGTCTGTGATTTAACTATCGAATAAAAACAAGTGTTCAATCAACATATCAAACAAATCACTGGGCCCTTTAATTAATATTCATTAATTAAACCACTTTTCTATTTTCTCTATCAATATTTGTTACCCAAATATTTTCAATAATCATCTCGGCCTCTTATGCCATTGGGAAAACGTTTCCAAATATTAACTTCTTTTATTTTCTATATATTAGAAAAACTCTATTTGCAATTGGAAACAATTCCAATCACTTATTCCTATCCCTTTTTGTTTACAACATTCGATTTTTATATTCACTTTACTATCGAATTCAATACGTCGATACAATGATTTCAAATTATCAAAATATCTTAAAAATATTCTAACTCCTTAAATTTCCGGAAAATTTCGCCATAACCTCCCCTGTATCGGGAGCATCGGGAAATTTCAAATAGCTTTCCCGGTCCTTCTAATCTCAAAAAGAAAAAGAAGAAGCCAAGCGGCTAGCCGATACGGCGCATAAAACTCATATACGAATTAAACATGTACCTTTCTGTCGAGCACATAAATAAAAATCTTCATACGCTTCATAACAAACCTGCTTACACATGTTCACCTGTTTTCAATTCAATTCAACACTATCTAATCGTTTGAATTCAGTTTCGCCATTTATTCTTTAAATCGGCCATTTTGCCTATTTCACTTTTTGTTGAACATACATGTTCAAACAAAATGTTTAACTCGTCCATATCCAAATTGAATTTTTCTTTCAATTCTAGTTCTCTTTTTGATTTCGAATATAAATTTTCAAATCGAATTTATTTATTCAACCCCCAATATCCATTCGAAATCGTCTTAACTAATTTCTATTCAATTTAGTTAATTCCATCAATAAATCAAAAATCTGGTTTCTGTTTCAAAACTCATATTTATTTACACAACTTGAATTCGCATATATTTTATAACTCAAGTCTGAAATTTTCTAAATAGAAACTTCGGATTTTATTTGCTTAAAATCCCTTTAAAATATTAAATAAACCATTTTGGTCGTTAAATAGTTCTGGCGCTGTTTTTCTGAAAATTTGATTTTGACATATCTCAAAATCTATACGACGAAATTCAGATTTTTCTCCTTCATTAGAAAACTATTATCAAATCGGTCCTGACGTTTCTTGTTTCGAAGAATTCCGACTTCAATTGAGTCCTGTATATTTAATTGAAGTTCAAATCGCCAATTTACGAACTGCAGCGCTGCGGCGAGTTCGTTTTAATTATATTTATAAATATAAACTTTTTAAACTTCTTAAAAATGAATTCAACTTCGTTTTAACCTTATTTGAATTCCTTGATTCAAATTCCAATCTCACTTTTGAATTCTATATTTCAAATCCCAATTCCTTTTCTATTTGATATTCAAATTCAATATTTGAATTTCTATTTGAATTCCCTATATTCAAATTCTAGACTTGAATTCATTTGAATTCTCTTATTCAACTTTATACTCAAATTCCATTTGAACTTCTATATTCCCATTTCTATATTTGAATTCTATTGAAGTTCAAATATTCAAACTCCTTTTTAAATTCTATATTCAAAATTCCGTAGTTTAAAACCCATTTGAATTTCATATTCAAATCCCATAGATTAAATCCTATTTAAATTCAATTTGAATCTCTTATATTCAAATTTCATTTTCCATTTGAATTCTAATATTCAAATTCGTTTCCAGCCCCATTTGAATTTCTAATATTCACATTCATTTTCAACACCATTTGAATTTCTAATATTCAAATTCATTTTCAACACCATTTGGATTTCTAATATTCAAATTCATTGGAATTCCCTTGAATTCAAATTCCATTTCAAAACTATTTGGATTTCCTATTTTGAAATCCTATTTGAAATTCTATTTCAAATTCTACTTTGAAAATCCTATTTCCAAAGTTTATTTCAAATTCTATTTTGAAATCTCATATTCAAATTTCTACTTGAATTTCTATATTCAATTCCATGTTCAAATTCAACACTTGAATTTCTATTTCAAATCTCAATTCAAATTTTCCTATTTGAATCCCATTTCAAATCTCTATTCAAATTTCATATTTCAATTCTTCTTCGAAATACTATATTTCAAATTCTATTTAATTCTTCTTTGAAATACTATATTTCAAATTCTATTTTAAATTCTCTTTGAAAATTCTATTTTGAAATTCTATTTCAAATTCTATTTGGAAATTCTATTTCAAATTCTCTATATTCAAACACCATTTGAAAGTTCTATATTCAAATCCACCTTGGATTTTCTATTTGAATTCTAAATTCAAATTTTCTATTTCCTTTTCTTTTTGAATTCAAATTTCCATTTCCTTTTCTATTATTCAAATTCTATATTTAAATTTCCCTTTGAATCATATTTTCAAACACTTGTATTTCTATTTCTGAATTATCAAATGATAATTCCTTTCACTTCATTTATAACTTCGTTATAAAAGAACTATTTATAAATTTCGTTTATAAAGGAACTACTTGTTTTATTTTTCAAAAACAAGTTTATTTTTTTCATTTCCATTAAAAATTCAAATTCTATTTAAAAATAGAATTTTTTCCTTTTTAAATCTCAAATATCCTTCCACGATATTTTTATAAATCAATATTCAAGCCCAGTGATATTTAAACACACAAAGCAACGAATTATTTAATTTTCTAACACATCATATATAACAATATATATGCAAACAAATAAACAAACAGATAATATATTTTTGAGGAATCCAGTTGGATTCCTCCAACCTGTTTTCCTGCATCCACAGATGTTAGCACATAAATAATACCCATTCTGCTTCGTGGCAGAATATCGCGGTATAGAAGGTCATCCACTAATCATAGCGTGGGGCGTATAGGGTAATCATCCGCTATGAAACTGCGGGCATCCGCTAATGAGACTGCGGGAATCCAACCAATCAATCAACCCAATATATATATAGCCTAAATAACTAATATATATAAATCAACCATAAAGCATTCACACAAGCAACAGACAATTATTTTTAATGAAATAAAAATAATTTTAAAGGTGAGTGAGATTTACTCACCTAAAATTTCCTTTTTCTGATATATCCAGTTAATCTCCATATTGCTGCGACTATGAATCGTCTTCAACCAAATCTAGTCGCCCCTATGATAATTTAAGTTTGTTATCGATTAACCATTTGTTAAATTTATATAACTTGCTAAAATAAAATAACTATCCTATGATTATTTAATTAAATGATTAAATGGTTTATAATTCAAACTAATCCCAACAATTTAAATAAATAAATTTTATGAAATTTAAAATTAAATAAAACGTATACCTTAAAGCTACCCCAACCATTCGACTAATCCACAGAGCAATCCTCGAACATCTCCAAAACTGCATCAGCCCCAAACTGCAATCTGCCTCATTACGGCATTTCATCAAACAGCTTGCTGTCGTCTCTTCCCTGTTCAAAATATCAGACCGCGCTGCCACCCTTTTACCCACAGTCGAACTGCTTGAACTCCACAAACTTTTCACTGTCGAACTCCTAATCCCAATACCGAACCCCAGTTCGTCACTAGAAGGATCGAACTCCTTCACTGAACATCCGTTCGAACTCCAGCCCTCCACTACCAATTCAGATAACCCCTCAACGAACTCGACATCACAATTCGAACTCCACCTATCGACTTCCCTGGCATCGCAAATCCTCCCTCCACTCACCGCAACCGTCCACCAATCACCACATCGCACCCAATTCATCGCGACCCCTTTCCGCGAAATCCCTGAGCAACCACGCTTGCTAACCCCTGTCGCACCCTAAATCGCGAGTGGTGGTGTTGAGCGAGCTTCAGGAAACTCCCGATCCGCTTGGGACTTCAGAACGTGATTCGAATTTCCCCTCTTTTTTTTTTTTTTTATTTGCGGAGGATTCAATTTTGACTGGGAAGAAAACTAAAAGGGGGAAATGGTTTTCGTGAAATTGTGAATGGAAGAGATTCAACACAGTTCAATATATAGATGCGATAGCAGACAATCGGGTACAAAGGCCATTAATCAGATGTTTCTTTGATTTTTGAAGAAGGGAGACAAAAGTTTGAGCTCGAGGAAAATATAGATGTCGCCATGTCCACCCATAGGTCCGCGTTAGTACATGCATAGGTCGGCCTTCTTTTTATTTTATTTATTTTGATTTTTATTTTGTTTTAAATTTAAACAACTGAAATATCTCGCGGTCCCCGAACCACTATATTAAACCTAACGACCGACATTACCAGATTATAGCGTTGTTCTGGACTCAATGGGGTCGATCCTAAATTCTAATTCGACTGTATAGAGGAAATAACAATTTAAAATTTACCATTTAAATTTAATTAAATTTAAAATATTATCAATTTCCAACAATTAAATTTATTGATAATAAATAATTATTATCGTTCTAATTCAATATTAAATCATATAATGATTTTTAAACTGATAGATTTTATAATAAAAATCCATTTATTTTTGAATCAATATTTAAAACTATATTAAATATTTAAAATTAATCGACGAAAAATCTGGGTCGTTACATTGTCTTTCTGAATCAAGCGATGGTTATCGTTATTAACGATGATCGTCCAATGTGAGTAAAACTCACCAACTCTGAACAGTTATATTTTTATAACGTACTTTTAGAACTGTTAGATATTGGTTGACTATTGTGTGTAGATTGGTTGATTGAACTGCTAGTCAGTTAGTTGAAATTATATGTATATATAAATATATATATATACCATTAAATACTGATGTTGTTTATCAGAACATTTCATATTGAAATGAAATTGATGTATATTATACTGTGTAACATCTGTGGATACAGGGATACAGGTTGGAGGGATCCGACTGGATTCCTCAACATTTATTTCACTGTTTTCATATATTGTGATATATGATGTGATGTATATCTGTTATGGGTTATGTGTGTTAGAATGATATTTATCATTTGTTATTCGATATTTTAAATATCATAAGAAACCCTGGGATGTAAAAAGGAACATTTCAATGTATATTGAAATAAAGAAATTTTATAAAATCAACCGATTTTATAAAAGGAAATAAATTTGAAAATAAAGCATTTATAAAATCATAGGATATTATAAAGGAGGATATTTGTTTAGAAAACAAATAGGATATTATAAAAAGGAAAACGTTATTAAAAGGGAATCTGTATAAGTGGGGGAACGTTGTTAAAAGGACATTTTTTTAAAGTGAAGAACCGTTTCTAAAGGTAAATCTTTATAAATGAATAAACGTTGGTAAAAGGAAATCTTTTTAAATGGATAAACGTTGTTAAAAGGGAAAATATTTGTAAATCAATAAAGTAATCGAATATTAGTATTCGAAAGGAGTTAATCAAAAAGGAGTTAATCAAAAAGGAGTTGAATCAAATAAGTTATTCAATTAGAGTCAACCAGTTAGAGTTAATCAGTTAGAGTAAATCGATTAGAGTCAAATCGAACTAGAGTTATTCAAATATAGTTAATCGAATATTAGTTATTCGGATAAGAGATGATCAAATAGAGTTAAAACAATATTAGAAACTGACTAGAGATTAGTTAAGTCGAATGGTTTTCTTAGTGTTGATCTGATGTTGGTTTCGGCCTTCGGGGTTTATACTTAGAGAATTGTTCTCTTACTAGTTTACAGTTAGGGACTAATAGTTGTGGAATGGTAGTTGTGCGTGAATGAGGATTGGAAATGTTTTCCCATGTTAATAACGTATATTTTCTAAATCATAGAAAATAAGGAATGTGGATATATATATATGTATATGTATATATGTTTTGATGATTGGATAGATAATTCCATTCGGAATTTAGATCGTTGTTTGTACACCGACATGTTTTCATTGATAGTTAAATCAGAGACTATCAAAGTTTGACCATTTTAATGTTGTTAATATGGAGAGACCGGTTGGATTCTTATCCAAAGAACCACTCTATATTGGCATAAGCATTGCGAAAATGCCGAAGAAAATGGAAGACGGAGTAAAGTGCAAGGGCTGTTGTATAAATCATAGATAACAATGGACTAAGATGGATGTACTGAATAGTGCCTTCGGTTTCGTTCAATCCCAGAACAAACGTAAATGGACGAATGTCTGACAAAGTATTTACAATGATCGAATGGATTGGTCTGTATAAATATATATGGTTGCAACAGATTTATTCCCTTAGCATAACATCCAGAATGTAGTAACCCGAAAATCCGGGGGAATTTGAGCAGACTAAATAACACAAGTCCAACCCCAAATTACACTGGAAATTCAAGAAACTAATAGAAAGAAGACAGAGGGTGAGAATAGATGAGATAGAAACTTAGAATAGAAGAAGAAGAACACAACATCAGAGTAACACGAACCTCACAGTGGAACGAATAACATATAATAGACAACATAACTTTGAAATATAACAGCTATATATACAATAGCACTTATCAGAGTACAACACTTACAACACAGCAGAAATAAACTATAGCTATATGATCCAGAAGCCTCCTGCACCAGCTCTTCAAGTATATCTGTAAAATCCTGACTACTTGACTGCCCGTACAAATTTAGGCACCCAAGAGTTTAGGGAAAACAACAAAATAAACTCCGGGTCAGTCATGGGACTGGTATGAGTAAAACAATTTAATACTTGATTTAATAAAGGATATCTCACAAGACCACGCCGCATAACGGAACGGGTTTTTCCCTTATGAGAATCCAAACAACTTTGTAAAGTAATATCATTATGATATTATAATAATGTCTAAATACAAATAGATATCAATCTAGCAGAAACGCTTGCATCTCACGCTCTACATATATAATGTAAAATCATAAACCGTAGGCGCTTATTGGATGATTGGATTTCCAACTATGACAAGGTATGGAACCACCTTCTGATCAGTGTACTCTAGGAACGATACACTGGAGTTCAACAAGAACATCTTGCAACTCAGCCACACATGACCGACCACTCATTTCGCTTGAGTGTATCGAATGTACATCACCAACGGTTGGGATCAGCAACCGTTCCCGTATATATATAGGACAGCATTGATAGATTTAAGAAACAAATGAATATGCACTAGATAGGTGATTATACACCGTACTTCGGTGCGTCCGACTTAGCCATGCTGCCTGCCCGATTTCTGTCATTTACCGGTTGATGAGGCTAGAAGCTACGCTTTATCATCACATCAGATTCACTTCGAATGCTACATTGTCAAATCCATCGAAATCACTAATTGACGTTTTACAACAGTACATTACGTGTCAGCTAAAAGAAGTTTCCTTCTTCGCTTCCACTCTTGGTACGGTTGGAGAAAT
Source organism: Allium sativum (assembly GCA_030737875.1). Classification (NCBI taxonomy): domain Eukaryota; kingdom Viridiplantae; phylum Streptophyta; class Magnoliopsida; order Asparagales; family Amaryllidaceae; genus Allium; species Allium sativum. The sequence continues at coordinate 46,983,528 of CM060913.1, forward strand.
CAATGTACATAATCGTATGGAAATACTCTGTCAGACATCCATCTTCATTCACTTAGAATGTCACATCGTCATACCCGCCAAATCACAAATTGACTTATCCAAAAATAACACGGGTATACAACTAAGAGAAACGAATTCCTCCGCCACCAAACGTGAATACGTTTGAACAGATCAACTTACGCGATCCATTGGATATACTTTGTCAGACCTTCGTCCATACAAGTTGTCCTGGGACTGGACAAACCGAAGGCACTATTCTGTAAACAGGATAGTCCTTGCATTTTACTCCGTCTTCAATTATCTTTGGGGTATATGATTCGCAAATGCTTATGTCCATACAGAGTGGTTCTTCGGATAACAATCCAACCGGTCTCTCCATATTAACAACGTTAAAATGGTCAAAAACTTCGATAGTTTGTGAGTTAACTATCGAAGAAAAGAAAGTGTGCAAACAACGATATTATTTCCAGATGGAAATTATATCGAACAAACATCATTTAATATTAATCTCTTTAGTTCATTTATTTACTTATCTCCTGTTTCCCTGTATTCTAGATTCTTATTTTCTTTTATCAGAAAACATTTCTGATTCTCGTTTGGAAAACATTTCCAAAACTCCTTTACAATCAAACCTTACCATTTCTTAGTTAAGAAGGAAGTCATTCAAGTTGGGGTATAATTACCTCTCAGACCTTAGCTGAACAACGTTATAACTTCGAAATGGTCAAAGTTTATCTTTTAATCTTTAACAACTTCTTTACGCCTTTCTCGGATTCAATTTTACTAATCCACTTCTATATTTAAAACATTGGTTATAACGATAACGTTATAATCCCTACTTTCGAATTATCTAACTTTAATTATAACTTCTATTCTTATTAGTGAATAATTAACCTAACACTTATTTATAAATAAATAAATTTCTATTTAAACACTGGAAAGTATAAGTACTTTCCCGAATTCGATATAATCGAATTTGCCAATTAACTCTCTTCGAGAAATCTCTATTTGATTAACTCTTCTTCGAATAACCTATATTCGATTAACTTCTTCTCGAATAAACGATATTCGATAATCTCTCTTCGAATAACTAATATTTGATAACTCTTCCTTTTCAAATATCTCATATTTGAAAATCTCACTTCGATTAAACTATAATCGATAACTCCCTTCGATGAAACTAACATCGATAACTCCTTTCGATGAAACTAACATCGATAACTCCTTTCGATGAAACTAACATCGATAACTCCTTTCGATGAAACTAACATCGATAACTTTAACTCGACGAACTTAACTCGACTAACTTAACTTGACTCGACTAACTCGACTTACTTGGTTCGACCAATTCGATTCGATTAACTAGGCTCGACTAACTTGACTAACTTAACTCGACTTACTTGGTTCGACCAATTCGATTCGATTAACTAGGCTCGACTAACTTGACTAACTCTGTCTCAAATAACTATATTTGATTAACTCTAGTTCGTTTTAACTCTAATTGATTAACTCTAACTAATTAACTCCAACTGGTTAACTCTAACTGATTAACTCCAACTGGTTAACTCCAACTGATTAACTCTAACTGGTTAACTCTATTTGACTAACTCGACTTGACTAACCCCTTTCGAATAACATATTCGATTAACTAACTTTCGAATACCATATTCTATTAACTAACTTCGAATACCATATTCGATTAACTCCTTCGAATACCATATTCGATTAACTAACTTTCGAATGTCTATATTCGATTAACTAACTTCGAATACCATATTCGATTTCTCCTTTCGAATGCCATATTCGATTTCTTTATTCACTTTATAAAGATTTCCTTTTTAACAACGTTTTATTCATTTGAAAAGATTTACTTTTAAATAACGGTTCTACACTTTAAAAATGATTTCCTTTTTATAAAGTTCCCTTTCCAATTCTATTTGTAAATGGTTTACAAATATTTCCTTTTCAAATTTATTCTTGAAATATTCTAACTCCTTAAATCCCCGGGAAAATTCGCCATAACCTCCTTTGTATCGGGAGCATCGGGAAAATCCCCAAACTCGCCATATAGGCCTTTCCATTCAAAAAGAAATGTTTTGAATTTATTTCCTTTTTAAAATATCTCCTATTTATAAATATCACAATTTATAAATATTCCTTATTTATAAATATTTAAATTTATAAATATCTCTTATTTATAAATATCTCATTTTATAAATATGCTATTTTCAATATCATTTTGAAAATTCTCCTTTATCCACATTCCGGTATGTCATGGTATTCAATCATATCAAATCACAATGTCTAATCTCGTCCATACACACACAATCAACAACAGGTTATAATTCACATCATATATTAAAATATATGAAAAACAATAAAATAACTGTTGAGGAATCCAGTCAGATTCCTCCAACCTGTTTCCCTGCATCACAGATGTTAGACAATATAGATAACATCACTTTCAGTTCCATATGATATATTCTGTTAAACAGAATCAATATAGAAATTTAACTAACTGACTAGCAGTTCAATCAAACAATCAATACACAGTCAAACAGACAATTTTAACAGTTCTAACAATACAACATGAAATTATAAACTGTTCAGAGTTAGTGAGATTTACTCACATTGGACTGTTATCGTTAAAAACGATTAACTGTCTTTGATTTAGACGGACAATTTATTTCACCATAAATTGTAACGAGCTCGGATGGACTTCCAGTCAGTGTCATCGTGTAGTGTCCGTCCTCGCGATCCCGACGCAACTTACGGTTCTCAATTCTGACCTCGTATGGATGAGATATCACATTTATAAGTTAGTATACAAATTTGAATTTTAAAATAAACTAAATCTATTTCTTCATGGGCTTACAAATTTGATAAGGCCCACTACCACTCCCTCATACCCAGACCCGATTTTTATCCTTCCTCCCCATATCGAGATGCTCCAGTTTACTGCTCCTCACCCCATGGCCATTTCAGATGGCAACCGCTCCTTCCACACACACCGAAAACCGATACCCCTACCACCGTTCAACTCTCTGGCCAAAACTCAATCACCCCGTCATCATCTTGTCATGCTCGATCACGAGCTTCCCTCGCAACTCGTCGCTTCGCTCAGATAGGAACAGTAAGGGTGTGAAACCAACAACCACCGTATACTCCCAAATTACCATAAATGAAAGCTAAATCGAACCCCGAATACTATATCAACCCCGTTTCGCCCCTCGATACCCCATCGTCGTAAGAAGTGGAACCCTAGACTCACGCCTGGAACTGTACGTCCCCAAACAAGAATCGCACTACACGAAATGGATACCAGGGACAAGCTAATCCCAATATGAGCTCCTATAAGTAGGTTTTAGGATTTTAGGATTTTCATTGGTTTTCTATGGATTTTATTTGCTTCGATTTGTGTTGGAGTAAGAAAACTGACGGCGCTTTTTTTGTTTGACCAGAAGAAAAGAGAAGTTAGGTTATAAGGAAGTAGGTAGAGTATATATAGGCAGTTCAAAATATCTAGATATTATATTTTCGTTGATTATTTTATTCATTTTTAGTACATTTTCTATTTGAATTTGTCTTTAAAAATTTCTGTGATCGCATACAGTACCCAAAAATCACGAAACGGGACACGTAGCTAGAGTTCGACATTACGGTTCCAACGGAACTGGTTTCATCGAATTTCGACTCCGTCTGCTCACACAGTGTATTTTAAACTGTCAAAATACTGACTGTTTTCCACTCTGAAAATCCGTACGACCACACAGTGACTCTAAAAATTACGGAAACTGACATCTAGCAATAATTTAACATTGCGGATCCAACAAAATTAGTTTCGTCGAATTCCGACTTCGTTTGCAAACACAGTGTATTTTTAAAGCTCTGGATGACCATTTAAATATATAAATATATTTAAATATTATTAAATTAAATATAAATAAATTTTTATTATCGTATATCTTCACATATGATATCGTCCAGCTCCAGAATATCATATCAGAATTTACAACTTGATATTTCAGATTCCAGATTATCTCGATATTCAATTTATATCGAAAACCCTTTTATAACGTAAATAAAGTGTCGCAAATTATAAAGGAAATTCCACAGCGACTTTTCTAAAATTTGATTTGGACATACATCAAAATCTACACGACGAAATCCCGATTTTTCTCTTTCACTAGAAAGATATACTCCACCAGCTCCATACGTTTCTTGTTTCGCAGAAATCCGGCTTAAAACGAATTCTGTACATTCAGTTGAAGTTCAAATCACCAAATCGCGAACTGCAGCGCCATTTCAAGCTCGATTTTAATTATATTATAATTATACGTTCAAACTGTCGTCGATTGAATATATTCGTTAATATAATTCAACTCTAAGCTGAGTTACATCTTAGGGATGACCCCGCTCACAAAATATTGTGATTTCCAATATTTTTATTATTTCGACATTATAATATATTATATTATATTATAATTATTAATTAAATATTCAATATTATTTAATTCACGTTCTCGATATCGATAAATCGATATTTAATGATTAAATAAATTAATTATTCAACAGCTAAAAATGCGGGTCACTACACAGAATATTTGTGTAAACCAATTAATGATTAACGGATTTGATAATGTGGCATTCAAAGTGATCGTGTTATCTATAAATGTAAAGTAATCGTAACCTCTGGCCTCCACAACCGGTAAATGACAAAAATCGGGCTGGCAACATGGCTAAGTCGGTCGCACCGAAGTAGGGTGTATAATCACCTGTCTAGAGAATATTCATTTGCTTCTTTAATCTATCAATGCTGTCCCCTATATATGCAGGAAACGGTTGCTGATCCCAACCGTTGGTGATATACATTCGATACACCCAAGCGAAATGAGTGGTCGGTCATGTGTGGCTGAGTTGCAAGATGTTCTTGTTGAACTCCAGTGTATCGTTCCTAGAGTACACTGATCGGAAGGTGGTTCCATACCTTGTCATAGTTGGAAATCCATTTCCCAATACATACTTGCGGTTTTGATTGTATACTATATATGTAGAACGTAAGATGAAAGCGTTTCTGCTAGATGATTATTATATTGCGGTTGATAGACATTATTATAATATCAAAAGGTTTATGATATAAAGATATTTTGGATTCTCATAAGGGAAAAACATGTTCCGTTATACGGTGTGGTCTTATGAGATATCGTTTACTTGTTCAAATTGTTGTAAATTGTTTTACTCATACTAGTCCCATGACTGACCCAGAGTTTACTTTGTTTTGTTCTACCTAAACTTTTGGATGCCTAAATTTGTACGGATAGTCAAGTAGTTCATGATTTTACAGATACACTTAGAGAGCTTGGAGCAGGAGGCTTTAAGATTCTATAGCTATTATTATTTCCGTTATTGTTGTAAGTGTTGTACTCTGAAATGTTATTGTATACATATACTATTTGTATTTCAAAAGTTATATTATATTTTATTCATTCCGCTGTGAGATTCGTGGTTACTCTGATGATGATGTTCTTCTTCTTCTTTATTCTAATAGTTCTATCTTATCTATCCTTACTCTCTATCTTCTTTCTATAAATTTCTTGTATTTCCAGTGCAATTTGGGGTTGGACTTGTGTTATTTGGTCAGCTCAAATTGGACCGGATCTCGGGTCATTACAATGATCGAGATGGAGCATTGAAGACCGTGGATTTTCATAAATGGAAGAGCCACTAATATTCTCTGCCTGGCAAGCAGAGATAAGTTGTGATTCTGTCGTGGTTGGAATCTACGGGTTGCAAGGACTTCTCGCTACTGATCCATGGGGTGATTCCTATATTGGATGCAATAGGAGAGTGCGTTCGGTTCATCATGTTCCTGGATGACTTGTATGGACGGATGTCTGACAGAGTATTTCCCAAGGGTCATGTACGTGATTTCTTCAACATGCTATAGTTGTTGGCGGAGAATTGTCGTTCTCTTAGCTTCCAGCTAGAGTATATTTTTAGGGACGTCGATTAGTGATACCTGGAGGATCTGACGTTGTGGCATTCAAAGTAAATAATGACCAGGTGTTCAAAAGTTAATCTAAGCCTCAAGCCTCACAACCGGGAAAAGACAGAAATTGGGCAGGCAGCATGGCTATGTGGGTCACTCCCATTAGGGTGTTAAATCGCCTATCTAGAGAAATTCCTATTTACTTCTATAATCTATATTCGATGCTGTCCCTTTTCGGGAGACGGTTGCTAATCCCAACCATTGGTGATATACATTCGATACACTCTAGCGAAATGAGTGGTCGGTCATGTGAGGGCCGGGTTGGAAGACGTTCTTGTTGAACCAGTGTATTCACCTCTAGATATACACTATTGACAGATGGTCCCATACCTTGTCATATTTGGAATCCAATCTCCAATAAGCGCCCGCGGTTTTTTATTGTATACTATATATGTAGAGCGTGAGATGCAAGCGTTCCACTAGATTAATAATTACTTGTATATAGACATTATTATAATATCAGAAAAGATATTGGTTTCAAAACTGTTTTGGGTTATCGTAAGGTAAAAACCGTCTGTGTTTACGTGTGGATTTGGTCTTACGATTACCCTTTTATTTTGAATAGATTTTAACTTAAAAATCAGGTTGTGTGATACCCTTAATACTGTGCGAGTTTTTCTCACTCTGGTTCACTAGGCTGACTCGGTGTTTTGTAAATGCTCTAGTTAGCCCGGAGTGTACAGGTTCAGGTTATCAAATACTGTGAAGTCCAGACGAGCTGGAGATGTTCAGACGTATGATATTATATAGCTATTATTCCGCTGTGTGTTGTATATGGGAACAGGTTATTATAACTGTCCCATTGTGTGATGTACTCTAATCTTGTAAGTATTTTTAAAGCTCTCAATAAAGGTTATTTCTGTATTATATTTTGTTTCGCTGCGATGTGAGACTCTGTGTTGTGTTGTTTCTTCTTCTTCATCTATTCTAATATTTCTTTCTTTCTTATCCCACCCTCTAATTTCTTTCTGATAACTATCCAGTGTTTTCGGTGCTTGGAGGGTTGGCATGAGTTACGGTAAAGGTATTTATTTTGATTTCCGGGGCCAAAATTCCTTGGGTCGTTACAGTGGTATCAGAGCTGAAGGTTAAGTGATTACCTTGGCTCTGTGGCGTAACTCAGTAGAGATGGGGTTAGCAATACCCTAGATTGAGTTTGAGTGCATATATATGAGTGAACGTATTTGTAGATTTTACAAAAAATGTTTATATTGTGGAGATTTATTAGTTGAGTTGTTTATGAGTTCTGGTCGATCAATTTAATCCACTGTGTCGATAGGAGTTTCTAAACACTCAAGTACGATAAACTGATGTAGTATGTTTTAAAAGAGGGTAAATGAAATAATTTACTCAAATTATATTTTGATATAAAGAAAATATATATATTGGAAATATTATAATATATTGGATGTGTTGTTTGTTATTATAATCGAGTGAGATTATAATTGAAATGGTTATGTAAATGACCAACCAGAATTCATATCAGTATAAAAATATGAAATCAGATGAATTAAATCTGAAATCTAAATCAGAATTAGAATTAAAATTCCCAAAAGTGGGAAAGGTGATTGCAAATGAATTTGGATTGAATATACGAGAATTTGAAAATCCTAGGAGATTTTAAATTGTTTTACAAACATTGAGATGGTATTTTGAAATAGATTTCAAAATGAAAATGTTTGAATATGGTTTTGATAAGTTATATAGTATTGAACTCACTTCAGTAGCTGGGGAATAACTCTGATGATACTGGCCACATCATCGGTGTTCATTTCCGAGTTCTAGGTGACGGATTACTACCAAAAATCTTGTTTTGAATTTCTTTGAGAAAAACAAGTTGTTTGAATCCTGAAAAGGGATATTTGTTTTTTTTTGAAAGAGTTAAACTATTTAAAAACTCCCAGGGAAATCGCTTGAACAAAAACAAAATTGAATAGAAATTGTGAAAGAAATTATGAATTGAATTGAAACCAATTAACTGGAAATTGAATTGGGAGATAATATATCAAGTAGAATCAGATTTGAATTGTGAGACAGGAATCTGAAATGGAGTTGGACTGGTAAATTAAGAGTTGAAATTGATAATGGATGGAAATTGAGTTAAGAATGGGATTTGGCTTGGACGTGTGAAGGATTTGGTTTTGAGGAAAATTGGAATTTTGTTTGGGAATGCATTTGTATATGCTGATAGGGTAGCATATGGAAAGGATATACAGATATGCCCGATAAAAAGGTACACATTTATTTTTATATGGGTTTGGAGATTTATGAGCCTATTTGGAAAGCTGCTTGGCTGTTTCATTTTCATTTGGAGAAGGCCTAGAAAGGCGAGTTGTAGTTGTACCGATTGAGCCATACAAAGGAGATGCTGGCGAATTTTTTTGGGAATTTAAGGTGTTAGAAAATTTTCAATATTTTTGAAAATATTTATTTACAGTGTTGAATTGATTTTTGATTTAAACTAAATTGGATTTGAAAATTAATGGGTTTATGACGTTCTTTCTTACCTTAGCAATTTCGAGGATGAAATTATTTTAAGGGGGGAAGAATGTAACGACCCGTGTTTTTGGCCGTCAAATATTTAATTTATTTTATTTCAAATATTATATTGGAAATATTAATGGAATTTAATATTTAATTCACTATTAAAAACGATGTTTTTATGTTATAATTTATATACAATATAAAACAAGCTCGAAATGGTGCGGCAGTTCGTAATATTTGGTTTTTAACTTAAATTGAGAATACAGGATTCGATATAAGTCAGATTTCCATGAAACAAGAAACACTGGAACCGTATTGACGATAATTTTCATACGAAAGAGAGAAATCCAGATTTCGTATTTTAAATTGTAAGTTATGGCCAAAACAAAATTTGAAATAATTGCTGTGGAAATCGTTATTTAAATATTGGCCTTTAAAATGGCCATTTTGCAAACAATCTCGGATTTCGACGAAATCAATTTCATCAGAACCGTAACGTTAAATTATTGTACAGTGTTAAATGGCGTGGCAAACCAATGATGTTTGTGGCCACAGCAGCCAAAAACGCTCGTTCAATTTCTATATCGTGTATTTAAATAAATAAAGAGATAATTGGGGATAACTTGAACAGACGATCGAATTAGGCCACGAAACCAATTCCGTTGAGTTCGTATCGTCGATTAGATCTAGGATAGGTATATAGTTTGTTATTTTTGGAGACTAGATAATTTGGCGTTACAGTGCGCGTAAAAATAGCCTACCATGGAAACAGTCTCAGAGTGCGACGAAACTGGTACCGTTGGGTTCGTATTGAAAAATTATTATAGGATTTCAAAGTTTCAAGTTGATTTGATTTGTTTGGTGATCATGGAAAAATTAAACACGTGTTTAATTTTGGTTTTATAATGGAATTTTTTTCATACGATGTCGGAATTCGACGAAACTTGTTTCATTGGGTCTGGAATATCTTTTTACACTAGGATTAGCATTTTTATCAGTAAACATGAATCGATTATTATTAGTTTTATGTGATACTTTACGGCTAAGTTTCGTTAAACATAAAATAATATTTAAACCCCATCTTTCATCACTAAATTGGGAGAAAGCAAAAGACGCACAGCTAAAACATGTAGACAGACCTATCCTATTCTTGATGAAGCAGCTTTCCACCCTAGCTTTTGTACCCAAATGTCCATTTCTTCCGTCTAACTAGTAGCATGCAGAATGAAAAGTAAATACACAACCAATCCTTGTACGGCTACCCCTACCCTCGTACACATCAAAGAAACTTGTATTTTCTTTTCAAACAGCAGCTACGTACAGACTACCCTCGAATTGAAAATACGATGCTAGCACCTACCCTATGTTTATGTGAAAAGTAAACACTCTGCTTAGTGTTATCGCCATCAACACAAATCTATTGAAATGAAAACTCAAGCTTTCTACTCTATAACACCACAAAGCTGCAGCTCCCTACGATCTACACTACAGGGCTATGGAAATGATGTTGTCCATATCTTCTTCTTTGTGTGTATATATACCAGTGTCTCTCACCATTTGTCTGTTCAGGAACCAAAAGTCCATGAAGCCGCCATTAATACATAACCGTGAACGGTTTAAAATAAGACCAACCAAAACAAACCTTTTTAAAACAAACGAAGGGTTTCCAGTATTGTTGAGCGAAATCTCCTCGGGTGCGACTACTGCTAAATAGGGAAGCAACATGATGCTGCGGAGTTCATGATCGTTTCAGGCCGGCGAGGCAGTTCAGTGGAGCTGGGGTGATGAGTTTTAGGCAGTGGGTTTGCTGGTGTTTCGGGGTTGGCAAGTGGCGGGAGTCGCCAGAGCAGTAGTGATCGACGGTGGCGTTCTGGAGTGGATCTGAGGGTATAAAGAAGGAGGGGCCTTAAATGAGAAGGTGGGATGGGGTGTGTTTTCATGATGCGGATTTGTCCTTCATGCGTAAGGAAGGAGTAATGTTGAAACAAGATTGAAGAAGGGTGCAGTGAAGCATGACAGTGGACTTTGTTTTGAGAACCACGAAGAAGGAAGGGCAGAAGGAAATACGACGTGTTGGACTTTAATTTTCGTTGGGCTACGGGAAAACTAAAGGGTAAGGTACGTTATAGGAAGAACCGTAAAGCACTGGTAAGTTTCTCTTGAAGGTCATTAATGCACTACAAAAGCATCTGGATCGAGATAAGTTTTATTTTTGTTATTCGGTTTCGACTGTTTGTGTTACTATAAACTTAGAGTTCTTTTATTAATCGCATTTTAATTAATATCTTGATAGGAAACCGCGGCTGACATCAGAAGTATATAGATAATGAGTGGGACATGTGATAATAATGTTAAGTGTGGAAAAAGAATGGGTCCTGCTGAAGAAGATCACCAAAAAAACCAGTTTCAAGTATAAAAGAGGAAAACTCAAAATCATTTTTACATAATAATGGGTCATTTGAAATGGAAAAAAATGAATCCTAGGTTCGAAAAAAGAGAAAAGGTAAGGTATGTTTATTTTATTAAAAATCAAAATTTTAAGTTAAATTTAATGATCATATAAACTTATTAATCTTATAGCTACGTTAACAGAATTGAACCGGGTTGGATTGATAGGGACCATACCGACGAAGACTACACAATGCAGCTGGTGTGGTCAGCATCGGAAGCAGCTAGAATCTTTAATCAAATTAAATATCTGCCTTTAATTTGATTAAAACGAATCGTTTTAACGACGAATGAGAAGCAAGGTGAGTTAAACTCGCTCAGTTTCCCATTTATATTTTATATAAATTGGGTTTTTATTTTGTGTGCTTTGCTTGCTGATGGTTGCCTGTTTGCTAGTTATACATTTGTTTGTTGATTTAACTGATGAAATTAAACTGTGTTTAATTTCAGTGAAATACCAAATAGTTAATTTTAACGATTGGTTCCAATAAAGGTAACTTACCTTGTTGGTCTTAAACGTGTTTATATTGTTGAATTGTTTGCATTTCTTATGGTTGATATCAAATGGCCGTTATTTATTGTTATCAGTTAAATGAAATTGAAATGATATGATTTGTGATAACCGTTGTGGTTTCATGGAAGACCAGGTTGGAGGGATCCAACTGGATTTCTCAAATATATTATTTTCAAATTATCATATATGAACTTTTCTGTTTGGGGTGATTGATTTGATTGTTGATTATTGAATGTTCAACATCTGTTAGTTTAAACCAATGGACGATATTGGTTGAGTATCTGGCAGTGTATGGCCTACAAAATCAATCGTTTTATAAATATTGATTCATCGTCAGGTGAATCGATAGAGATGAAGTTATAGAAATTGATTTATAGCTGGAGTTAGATTTTGAAATATATTATTTTGAATGAAAGTATAAAAGGGAATTAAATAAGTATTTTTATTTATTTAAGACTTTGGTTTATTATTAATTGATTTATAAAGCCAATTCTGATGTTAATCAGATTTACAAGAACGAGAAATTAATCGAATGGTTAACCTTTGATAATTGTTTTGTAAAGAAAACAATTAATGGAATTATTTAAATTAATTATATTTTTATTAATTTAAAGTGGGAATTAATTAGAATCGGTTATGAGATAATCGAGTTTTGAGTTAATTAAATTGACCAGTTTGAATTGGAATTGACTATCAAGTTAATGTGTTTTGAATAAAATAGTAAATGAATACTGTTTCAATGTAAATAAGGTTTTTAAAAAGGATTTACTACTTATTTTAATTAATAAAGAAATTAACTGCTAATGTAGTTAATGATTGAAATAAATTATTATTTTAAATTAATAATAATTTAGAAAATTACTTTTTAGAAGAAATCGAAGTGAAATGAAAACAAAGGAGATTGGAAATAAGTGAATCTGGTTAAAGAAGTAGGGCATAGGGTTGTATAACCGAATCTAGTTTACACTGGAATGTGTTTTTGAGACTAGAATGGAATATTGGTTTGATTACAACTTATATTTATTTGAAGATATGAACGTTGTTGATCAAGGTCTGAGAGGTAGTTAAAATACCCCAACTTGAACACCATCGGGATTATCTGAAGATGGTATTAGTTGGTAATCGTAAGAGAGGTTAGCGATAATTGATTATTTCCATTTGTGAAAAAATAAGGCAAAGTTTGGTGGAAGTTGGAAAATATACCTAACGAGAGATCCGAAGTAAAGAAAAAGTAAAATTAGTTTTTATTCTATACTAATCAATATTAGTTATGGTTTTGAGAATGGAATTCAAGATATTACGTAAAGCTATTTAAAGAAAAAGGAGTTGAATTGATTTTCCATGTTTTAAATAATAAAGAATGATGTTGAAATATTTTTAGGAAGGAGAATTTAGTGAGAATTGAATATGGTTATAAGTTACTTTACTACGTAATACAAAGAAATGGTTTTGAGAACATTTGTATATTTGTTAAAGATCAAATATCGTATTTATAATTATTAAAAGAGTTAGAACTTTTAGTTAAACAGAAGTGAATAAATTTGTTTAATTAAAAGGCCAAGTGATGTTGAATACTGAACCAGTGAACTCATTGGAGTGTCATGATTGAAACCCTATTTATTTTGATAGTTAAATCACCGACTATCATATCTGTCCAATACGATTGTTGGCACGGAAAGACCGGGATCGAATTTATTCGAAAACCATTCCGACCAACAAATACATGAAGATATTAGAAGATGATCGAGTTGGAGCATTGAAGACCGTGGATTTTCATAAATGGAAGAACCACTAATATTCTCTGCCTGACAAGCAGAGATAAGTTGTGATTCTGTCGTGGTTGGAATCTACGGGTTGCAAGGACTTCTCGCTACTGATCCATGGGGTGATTCCTATATTGGATGCAGTAGGAGAGTGCCTTCGGTTCATCATGTTTCAGGATGACTTATATGGATGGATGTCTGACATAGTATTTCCCAAGGGTCATGTACGTTGATTTCTTCAAACGTTCTACAGTTGTTAGCGGAGAATTGTCGTTCTCTTAGCTTCCAGCTAGAGTATATTTTTGGGGACGTCGATTAGTGATACCTGGCGGATCTGACGATGTGGCATTCAAAGTAAATAATGACCAGGTGTTCAAAAGTTAATCTAAGCCTCAAGCCTCACAACTGGGAAATGACAGAAATCGGGCAGGCAGCATGGCTATGTGGGTCGCTCCCATTAGGGAGTTTAATCGCCTATCTAGAGAAATTCCTATTTACTTCTTTAATCTATATTCAATGCTGTCCCTTTTCGGGAGACGGTTGCTGATCCCAACCGTCGGTGATATACATTCGATACACTCAAGCGAAATGAGTGGTCGGTCATGTGAGGGCCGGGTTGTAAGACGTTCTTGTTGAACCCAGTGTATTCACCTCTAGAGATAAACTATCGACAGGTGGTCCCGTACCTTGTCATATTTGGAATCCAATCTCCAATAAGCGCCCACGGTTTTTGATTGTATACTGTATATGTGGAGCGTGTGATGCAAGCGTTCCACCAGATTGATAATTACTTGTATATAGACATTATTATAATATCAGAAAAGATATTGGTTTCAAAAATGTTTTGGGTTATTGTAAGGTAAAAACCGTCCGTGTTTATGTGTGGTTTTGGTCTTACGATTATCCTTTTCTTTTGAAAAGATTTTAACTTAAAAGTCAGGTTGTGTGATACCCTTAATACTATGTGAGTTTTTCTCACTCTGGTTCACCAGACTGACCCGGTGTTTTGTAAATGCTCGGGTTAGCCCGGGGTGTACAGATTCAGGTTATCGAATGCTGTGAAGTCCGGACGAGCTGGAGATGTTCAGACGTATGATATTATATAGCTATTATTCCACTGTGTGTTGTATATGGGAGCAGGTTATTATAACTGTCCCGCTGTGTGATGTACTCTGATCTTGTAATTATTTTTAAAGCTCTCAATAAAGGTTATTTCTGTATTATATTTTGTTCCGCTGCGATGTGAGACTGTGTGTTATGTTGTTTCTTCTTCTTCTTCTATTTTGATATTTCTTTCTTATCTCACCCTCTAATTTCTTTCTAATAACTATCCGGTGTTTTCGGTGCTTGGAGGGTCGGCATGAGTTAAGGTAAAGGTATTTATGTCGATTTCCAGGGCCGAAAATCCTTGGGTCGTTACATAGCTCGTCAAGACGTGAGCAAGCAAATGTCGCTAAAGAGATCATAATCCCTTTCGTTAGTATCTAATAACAAACCATCAGATTATAATACTTAGAGAAATTAACAAAAATAATCAAAGATCACGGAAAGAGCTTTTATTTATAAACAATAGCTTCAGAGAAATTATGCCTCATTACATAATCTACAACAAAAATAAAAGTTTAATACAAAAAATGTCGTAGATACTTGGCATTCTATGCTCTCGGGATATGATCGCCATCAACAGTCGTAAGCTTGGACGCTCCATTATCAAGATTCCGATGAACGACGTATGGTCCTTCTCACTTCAAACCCATGAAAACTAGAGTTAGGAAGACAAACTTCAGTACTAGGTTGCCTGGCTCAAAGGTTCTAGGTCAGACCTTTCGATTGTAATATTGAGCAACTTGATGCATGTGCTTCACGGCACGCAAGTCTTCCTCATCTCTTTTCTCGTTGATCATATCCAATAACTCAAGGAGAAGAGCCTTATAAGTCAAAGGGTCGTAATATGTTGTCCTGTGAAAGGGGTATTCCGGCTCTACCGGGATGTTTGCTTCCGAGCTATAGGAGAGCGCGAAAGGAGTATGGTCTGTCATTGACTTGTAATCATCTGATATGCCCATGGGGGTAGCGGTAATTCATCAACCCACTTAGCCTTTGCCTGCTCCAATCAATTTTTAAGAATGGACTTGATGATCTTGTTTACGGCTTCTACTTGCCCATTCGACTGCGGTTGTGCAACAGTTGTGTACCTCTTTTCAATATGGTATCATCGACAGAAATCTTTGAACTCTGTGCTATCAAACTAGGTTCCTTTGTCAATTATAATAGTCTTGGGAACTCCGAATCAACATATGATATTCTTGACGATGAATTTGATCACCCATGCAAAACCTCGTATCTTTAGTGTAAGATAATAAAATAAGAATAACTTAATCAAATATTCAGAAGTGAGTAAAACGGACTTCTCTATTGCGTCCTTCTCGAAATTCTGGTCAAGATAGACACCTGGTTTGCGTAAAACGGACATTGTATAAAGAAGTTATGAGCATTAGAAGTTTGTATAGATATAAGGAGCTTATATGTATATATATTAAATAAATATATCCAGAAATTCGAAAATCAATTCAAAAATCAAAATGGTGGGCGGAAAGTTCGAAGGGAAAATGGATCGATGTGGGTCGAACCTTGTTTGTCCCATCAACAGGGGGGCGACCCACCCGCGAATCTGGAACCTTGTTTTTTGACATGGACAATTCTAGTGTTTTAGATTTTGATCTGAGGGTTCTTGTTCCTCCACTACTCCTATAAATAAGACCTTAGGCCTAACCCTAAATCTCATAACTCGGCGGCTACGCTGGAGCTCCTCCATTGCTCCCTCTCTCTCTCTCCTCAAACATATTCATAAATTTAGATTTGTAAATTAGAAAATCTTAAATTAAGATCTGAAGGGAAGAGATTGGTGTTTTTATTAAAAAGCGTTCAGAATTACATGGAAAAATCAAGGTAAACTTCTTGATCCAATCTATTGAATTCTTCCTATTTCTTTCCCTTCTCTTTTAATGAAAATAGTCGATCATCATTATTAGGTTTCAAATCAAATTAAAGAGGAAATGAAAACCATGGATGATAGAACAGATAAGATCCAAAATTTGGGAAAAGCATGAAAGGTGAGTGGGTTTAAACTATAGTCTTTAAATAATGTTATGACTATCGTTTAGCATTCCCCTTTTTATAAATTGTGAAATTGCCAGTTTAATTATAAATTGTTGTTATAACAAATTGAGACATTAATATGAATAGATCAAGAAATTCATATGTTCAATCTTTTAAATTGGGGGAATGATTAGCATGATATGACGTCAAATGGTTAATATAAATAATTCATATATTGAATTAGTTGAAGTATTGGAATGTTTACATGTTATAAGATTGATTTTAACATGTGGGAAAAATTCACATTTTGGACTTCTTGGAGTGCTAAAAAGTTTACATGTAAATTTGTCCCAATTATATAAAGGGTATAATTGGGGTAAGTATATGATTATATGGATTCATGTTAACATGGAATCGAATAAATATGGGTTTGGGCATCAACCAAATTATGTTTAAAGATCTTAAATTGGATCATAAGTACAGAAAATGATTTGGGCACAAATGGAATCATATGTAAAATATGAATTGGCATAATTCGAATAATATGAATTTAGACATATATCCCATCATGAATACAATTGGGTAAATGTGCATTAACACCCATAAAGCCATAGGTTTAAATAATTGATTAATAATGAATGCCTAGGATTACAATTAGAAATTGTAATTGCACTTATGACACGAGGTTAGGTTGCATTAGTGGTGGAAGTCTGCCGGGACCCGACCAACATATCCAGCAACCACTGATGTTGAACCTAATGTGAGAGGTCTAAGTGCGCAATTACGAGATGGGCTATGACAGAGGTTAAGCCTAACTTGTGGAAGAAGTCTGCCCGGACCCGACTGGCATATCCAACATCTACAAGTTGTAGGCCTAATGTGGGAGGTCTAGCCCATTGTAAATTATAAATGGATATGGTAATGAATTGGACTACTTAAGCTAATCTAATCCATAGGGACTGTATGAATACGAACTAAAGTTAAGGTTAAGTAAAAATTGGTTGGACAGTGGGTAGGCTAGGAAAATCTAAAGGAGTGGGTAATATTTACATACAGGCCCGCAAACTTAGCCCGATAAGGTTATGTAATTAAAGAATCCTTTTAGGTTAAGCATAACTTGTAAGAATGATAATCAGCTGTTATAAATAGATAACATTAATGAAAATGTTGTATAATAGGAAGACTAGTCCTAGGGACAAGTGAGTATTATAACTTAGGATATAATAAACTAGTAAGGGAATGGGATAACTGGTGAATTGAGTTAAGGAACACTTAATTATAAATTAATTAATCAGTAAAGGGGACAACTTGAAAACGGTTAGGAAAAGGGGGGGGGGGAATATATCGTACTTTATTATAAATTAAGTAATCTGTAAGCTTGGGAGTCAGAAACCCGTTAATAAGAATGTTTAGGCTTATCTCCTAGGGATAAGAGGAAATTATAACAAACAGGTAGAGAAACTTATTAATGGGCCTTAGTTAATAGAACTAAGTTAATAAGTAAACAACGATAAGTTGTATTGACAATGTAAAATGGAATTATGATTAAATGGGAAAGAATGAGGAAAACCTATGGAATGAAATAAATTATATTTAATCATAAATGGTAAGTGACATGTTAATTAGAAAACATGTGAATTGGATATGCTTAATTACATATTAAGTAAAACATGTTATTGTAATGATGAAATCAACAAGAAGATAAAAAGGGGTTGGGGATTACAGACCTTAGGCCACAATCTAGAGAATAACATGTGGTGGGCTTATTAATAAACTTAAATGGATTAAGTTGTATGACCAAAATTAATAAGCAAGAGAAACTTGGTAGTTGGAATAAGAATTTAATATGAATTGGCATAACCAAGTTAACTAGAAACCTGATGAGGTGAGACAAGCACGTAAAAGAATGTTTAGACATAGGGTCTAACAACATGCTAAAGTAAGGCGCTTGGACCAGTCCGTGCGGTTGAGGGTGAATAACCCAACGGGGTAGACCATCGAGGTGTTATAAGGGACGAGGGGGAGCGCACATTCATCTAATTGTTCTAACGGCTCCGAAGGACTGGAAGGGGAAGCATGCGGCTTCCTGAGGTACATAAGGTGCTCCTGGTAGTCCTCTGTGTGGCGGCAGATGTCTTAGGCTGTGTCCGCAGAGGTTGGGTCCGCGCGTAACTACTAGGTGGGTGGGCCTTGACTGAAGAGGTAGCTATGCGGTCAGAATGCTATGACGAGGTGACACAAGGGTGGTTTGGCGGTTGCCTCACAAGGAGGCAGAGGGTCACGACCAACAAGGATAGTGGATTGTCAGATACTCGTCATCGGCGGCTAGTGGGATGTGGAAAGACTCGAGCTAAACCCAAGATACCATTTCACCCTTCACTATCGCGGTAAGGGGTTGAAAGGAGACGCCACATGGATGTTTAGATTATTTGCATAGGGACAGTCGCTTAGCTCTGGTAGTCTTTACTAGTTGAGGTAAGGGCCGAGGTAGGGCAATAGCCACTACGAAAACAGACCCTAGGTATATCTTTATATAGAGGCTGTTTAAAGACGGGCCTGTACAGATATGGAAAAGCTCTCGACCGAGTTCCGTGCTTCTTGTATCGCCCTGCCACGGAACTCGGTGCACATTAGAGGATGTGCGATTGAGGCATCAAGCTACAATTGAAGATACGTATGGTGGACAGTCTAGATACATGCATGTCGGCTCTGGGTTGTGTATCGTAGACTTGAGGGCATTACTCCAGTATGGAGTCTGATTGGAACATAGGTGGCAGTCAGTACGTTTATAGCGTAGTAATGATATATATATGCAGGACGTAATATTGGTATTCGTACGTCACCACGACATAGGATGGGGGACTGCGTATATTTCGATGGTGTTATGGTGGAGACCGTGCGAGTGGGGTACCATGGGGTGTACCTCAATATTGGGGGTAGCTACATATATATTGTATTAGGTTAATCCACTGGGGAGTAAATGGGTGCGACATGTGTGTAAGCCTTGAGTGTTGTTAACCCAAGTAACCTAATAAATAAGAAAATATGATTGAACAATATATGTAGGATTATTCAAAGGGTATAGTTTAAATCCAGTCACTAGAACTTGTGTTCTGACCCCTCCTCATAACATACTCGCAGGTTAGATTTGTGACAGGGACATGATTGCCTTGGATACTGGTTAGGCAGTATTACTAATACAGTAAGGTTATATTTTGATTATATTATATTTTATCCATTCCACTATGAGATATTTTCTGAGCTCTGACTTATTTTATGTCTCTATCTTTTCTGCAAGATACTAGAGCAAACCAATCCGATTTTCGATAGATTGGAATTTTGAAAAAAAATTCGGTCTGCCGAAATTGGCTTTGTCACATCTGGTATCCGAGCTTAGGTTTAGCATTCCTATATAAATAGTGAGCGAATGTATTTGTATTTTAAAAATTATATATATATACACATTATATATATACCTAGATCCATAGAGGAACCTACTTAATAGAAAGAGTATAATATGGTAAGAAATGTGATGTTTGTTTTGTACATTAAAGGAATAAATAAGGAAATTTGAGACCCTTAGGTAATTGGGTGGAAAGTGTATAATGCATTTTGTATGGAAGGAAGTGAATCCCATATGATTAGCATTTTGGGTTAGTGGGTTTGAAAACCTTATAAATTGGAAAAAAATTGAAAAGAGAAAAAAATGGATTAGGAATATATATAGTTGAGAGAATTGACCTTAGGGAGTGTCTAGTAAAGCCTAGAAGAATTGGAAACCTGCTTTGAGTCTAACCCCATTGTTAACTTTTAAGAACTTGAAATTATAAAAGTTTTGGGAAAATGGTTTATGGTGTTTTCAAGTTTTAATCTTAAAAGTTATAAGTTTTAAATATGTAGAGTATACATATTGGATTTTTGAAGGAAAATGGCGTATATTTTGCAAACAGTGATTTCTTACGAATTTTTTTTATCTAAAGTAAAATTCTCTCAATAAAAGGTGCATAATATAGAGCTTGTATAGCTCGCTAGTTTTCTTGTTATATTTCATACAATAATCTTTAATAAAGAAAGATTTTAAATCTCTATTATTATGACAACCTTTTTGATAAATAATTTTAAGATAATTTTGTTGGGTGGACAAAATAAGTGCAGGAATTAAGAATAGAGTGGATGTCTCTTGTAGTAAGAGACTGAACCAACCTTATAGGTAAGAACAAGTGATAAATTGAGAAAATAGTTGTCCGTATCTACTCCAGTTTTTGTGATTTGAAAAAAATGATGATTTACATTTTTTTTAAAGATGGCATGTTTTTATGGTTTGGCAAAAGGAAGTTTTCATGAGGAAAATAAAGTTTTGACACTTTTAATTTTTGGAAGGAAGGTTAAATGAAAAGGCCAAGCCGTGTTTTAAAAAAAAGTATGGAGTAGGTAAGGATTAGTGCCTAGGAATGACGGGAAAAGTTTTGAGGCTATAAAGTAAATAACGAGAATTATCTTGGAATAATAGTGAGTTCCCGTAGAATGCATAAGCATTGGAAAGCCTAGGATGTTGCTTGAAATAATTGTTGGTATACAGCTAGGATTAGTGGCGACTACTAGATAGAAAAAAAATGGGGGGGATGAGGCAAGTAAGTGTTTAGATCCTGTTGCTAATTTCCATGTTAAGGGTAAAACCCGTTACTAAATTTCTGTTGGGATCTTTCCATTGTTTTGTTTTGTGGGGTAGTTAGGGTAACATCTAAACCCATCGTGGATCCCATAGTTTGTACTTTTTTGATTGAGGGGGATATAGTTCGAAGATTCTTGGCCCTTAGTAGTAGTTGTGTTGGGTGTCTGTTCTCCTGTTTTAGTTGGAAGACTATAAGCTTGTTTAAAGTTAAACTAAGATCAGATAATTAAATAAGCTAAGAAAAGAAAATTAGTACAACTAAAAAGGAAACTAGAAAATTCAATAAAGCAACAAAAATGGAAAATTATGAGAAAAGATGGATAAATATTAAACTTTCCAAGATAAGATGAAAAAGAAAATCAGTAACAAAGAAAATTTTCTTATGTGGGCTGTGCTTGGATAGGAAAATAAGGAATCTTTATAAATAGTTACATAAAAATCCAAGTACGGTTAGAAAAAGGTCGAAAAAGAAAAGCGGGAGATGCGGATTTTTCCGTTTTCCACCTTTTTGTAACATAAGAAATCGAATTTAGAAAATTAGATTTTTCTGAAATTTGAAAATAAAGTTGGTTGGTAGGATTATGGATGCAACAATTGATGAACTATGCTCTTACTCAGTAAGAGTGTGGGAAAATTTGGATGAAAAAGCATTTTGATTTTCAAAATATTGCATTCATGTAGAACTGCCAGTATATTTAGGATGTGAGCATCATATTTAAAAGGATTTTTGAGAAAATTTGCATACACATAGGAGGTACCGCTTAGGATGCATGCATTATTATGTTGTACTTCACCTTGCACAAGTGCAAAATATTTGCAAAAATTGGATGCACACATGATGGATGTATATTATGCGAGGGGTTAATTTATTTTACCCTTATCATATTTGGAGGACGAAATTTCCAAAGGGCGGGAGAATGTAACAACCCGTATTTTCAGTGTAAGATAATAAAATAAGAATAACTTAATTAAATACTCAGAATTAAATAAAATGGATTGCGCCATTGTGTCCATCTCGAAATTCTGGTAAAGATAGACACCTGGTTTGCGTAAAATGGACAAAGTATGAAGAAGTTATGAGCATTAGAGGTTTGTTACATATAAGGAGCTTATATGTATGTGTGTATATATATATATATATTTATATATATATATTAAATAAAGAAATTTTAACAAGAAAGGTGCTGACAAATTCTGTTTGAAAGTTGGTTTGCAAAAAGCTTATGACAAAATAAATCGACACTTTATTATTCATATGCTCAAGGCCATGGGCTTTCCAGAGAAGACCACTAGATTGATCTCAGAATGTATTCAAACTCCTACTTTCTTTATTCTTATCAATGGAGTACCAAAAGGCTTCATTACCAGTAACAGAGGTATACGACAAGGGGATCCTCTATCCCCTTATTTTTTTGCAATTGCTATGGAGTATTTTTAACTACAGATGGAGTTAGCAGCATATGCTAAAGAGATTCAACCAATACATAATTTCCAACCGTCAATTAGCCATCTGTTATATGCCGATGAGCTGATAATTTGTGCCAAGTCAAATGTTAAAGCTGCAAACAAGATCACTTCTCTTTTTGAATATTTGGGAAAATATGTAGGTCTTAAGATGAATGAGCAAAAATATACGTGTTAGTTTAACAAATTCTGTGTGAATAAGAACCATGTGCTTGATACTTTGGGGGTGAGGAAGGTGAATTACCTGTTAAATACTTAGGTGTACCCCTTTCTTCAAACAAAATTACTGATAAATAATGTGCAGAGCTTATCACTAAGATTAGGGAGAAATTACAAGGCTGGAATTCGAGACTACTATCTTTTGCAGGAAGGATAGAACTAGTGCACATAGTTATCCATGCAAAAATCAACTTTTGGCTGCAGACATTTCAAATTCCAGAGGCATTAATAAACAAAATTGAAAGAGTGTGTGCAGACTTTATCTGGAAAGGTGGATTACATAAAATTAAGTATGAAGATCTTTGTAGGCCAAAATAAGAAGGAGGAGTTGGGCTGAGGAGAATTAGAGACATGAGAGAAGCTTTCACCTTGAAACAAGCTTGGAAAATTATAAATGGACAAGGGCTATGGGCTAGATGGATGGGGAGAAGATATATTAAAAACAATTTCTGGACTATGGAAATAGATAATAATGCATCGGCAACGTGGAAAGCAATCCTAAGAGTTAGAAGCAAATTAGCGGCAAACTGTGAACGAATATTTGCTAATGGCAATGATACTGACTTATGGAGAGATCCATGGATAAAAGGAAAATCATTAATTAACACTTTGGGTTGGGACACTTTCTCAGCTTATGGATGTCCTAGTCAAACTGTTAATCACATCATTAACGATGGCAGATGGAATTGTGACAGGCTCCCCTGTAGCATTGAGATGAAAAAAGACATTGAGTACATGCCACTCTTTATCGACAGAGAATTTGATAAGTGGAATTCAAGCAATGAGTTCAATCTAAAAGATGCATGGATGGCATGCAGAGCCGTTGAACCCAGAGTGGAATGGCACAGAGTAATTTGGGATAAATTGTTACCCCCAAAAGTATCACTCACGGCCTACAAAGCATTATTGCTTCGCCTACCAACCAAAGACAGATTACACAATTGGAGTATAGTCACCGATAATTCATGTACCTTATGTGACAATAACATAGAATCGCACCAACATCTGTTCTTTAATTGCAATTTTTCTAGAGAGCTACTCAAGCTTACTCAGCAAAGATTAAATTTTGACATGCAAGAAACAAACTTTCATGAAATAATTGCGTACCTGGTTTTGAATTGGGCGAATGAAGATGCTAAAGTTAAAATATACGGCATTAGCATGATTACTGCATGTTGGTGGATATGGAAGGAGAGGAACATACGAGTATTTCAGAACAAAAGAAGATCGGTGAGTGAGATTAAGAAGCTGATAGAAGTGGAAACAAACTTAATCTTGCGAACAAGAGGAAAGGGACTTACTACATCTGTGGTAGCACGATGATCTCGTACTGGAGGAATGGATCGAGAGGGTTGGCTGGAATCACGGCTAGAAGCTCAAAACCAAAGTCCGCCATGAACGCCTCGTTGAAGAGGAAGCCGCCATTCGCCATGCTAATTTGCGAAGAAACAGTTGTTTTAAGTGTTTTGAATGGTGTCTTTTAATTTTCCCACGAATGTATATAGTGATGCACTGTCGAATTGTTGCGTGACATGCATCAATTTTTTGGGCTGAAATTAAGCCTTTAATAAAAAGTATACCAATTTTCAAAAAAAAAATATATCCAGAAAATTCGAAAATCAGTTCAAAAGTCAAAATGGCGGGCGGGAAAGTTCGGAGGAAAATGGACCGTTGGGGGTCGACCCACCCGCGAATCTGGAACCTTCTTTTCTGACGTGGATGATTTTGGTGTTTTAGATTTTGATCTGAGGGTCCTGGTTCCTCCGCTACTCCTATAAATATGACCCTTGGCCTAACCCTAAATCTCATAATTCGGCGGCTACGATGGAGCTCTGCCATTGCTCCCTCTCTCTCTCCTCAAACATATTCAGAAATTTAGATTGGTAAATTAGAAAATCTTAAATTAAGATCTGAAAGGAAAGATTGGTGTCTTTATTAAAAGGCATTCAGAATTACGTGGAAAAAGCAAGTTAAACTTTTTGATCCAATCTATTCAATTCTTCCTATTTCTTTCCTTTCTCTTTTAATGAAAATAGTCGATCCACGTTATTGGGTTTCAAATCAAATTAAAGGGAAAGGAAAACCATGGATGATAGAACGGATTCGATCCAAAATTTGGGAAAAGCATGAAAGGTGAGTGGGTTTAAAGCATAGTCTTTAGATAATGTTATGACTATCATTTAGCATTCCCCTTTTTATAAATTGTGAAATTGCCAATTTAATTATAAGTTGTTATAACAAGTTGAGACGTTAATATGAATAGATCCGGAAATTCATATGTTGAATCTTTTAAATAAGGGGAATGATTGGCATGATATAACATCAAATGGTTAATATGAATAATTCATATATTGAATTAGTTGAAGTATTGGAATGTTTACATGTTTTAAGATTAATTTGAACATGTAGGAAAAATTCATATATTGGACTTGTTGGAGTGCTAAAAAGTTTACACGTAAATTTGTCCAGTTATATATAGGAATAATTAGGGGTAAGTATATGATTATATGGATTCATGTTAACATGGAATCGAATAAATATGGGTTTGGGGAATCGACCTTATGTTTAAAGATCTTAAATTGGATCATAAGTATAGAAAAATGATTTGGATGCAAATGGAATTATATGTAAAATATGAATTGGCATAATTCAAATAATATGAATTTAGACATATTAACCATCATGAATATAATTGGGTAAATGTGCATTAACACCCATAAAGGCATAGGTTTAAATAATTGATTAATAATGAATGACTAGGATTATAATTAGAAATTGTAATTGCACTTATGACACGAGGTTAGGTTGCATTAGTGGTGGAAGTCTGCACGGACCCGACCGACATATCCAGCAGCCACTGATGTTGAACACAATGTGAGAGGTCTAAGTGCGCTAATGCGAGACAGGCTATGACACGAGGTTAAGCCTAACTTGTGGAAGAAGTCTGCCCGGACCCGACCGGCTTATCCAACATCCACAAGTTGTAGGCCTAATGTGGGAGGTCTAGCCTATTGTAAACCGTAAATGGATATGGTAATGAATTGGACTACTTAACCTAATCTAATCCATAAGGATTGTATGAATATGAACTAAAGTTAGGGTTAAGTAAAAATTGGTTGGATAGTGGGTGGGCTAGGAAAATCTAAGGGGGTGGGTAATATTTACATATAGGCACGCAAACTTAGCCCGATATGGTTATGTAATTAAAGACACTTAGTGGTCAACATAACCAGTAGAAATAATAAAGTTATGTTATTAAAGACACTTTTTAGGTTAAGCATAACTTGTAGGAATGACAATCACCTGTTATAAATAGATAACATTAATGAAAATGTTGTATAATAGGAAGACTTGTCCTAGGGACAAGTGAGTATTATAACTTAGGATATAATAAACTAGTAAGGGAATGGGATAACTAGTGAATTAAGTTAAGGGACACTTAATTATAAATTAAGTAATCAGTAAAGGGGACAACGTGAAACCGGTTAGGAAAAGGGGGGAAATATATTGTACTTTATTATAAATTAAGTAACTTGTAAGCTTGGGAGTTTGAAACATGTTAATAAGAATGTTTAGGCTTATCTCCAAGGGACAAGAGGAAATTATAACATAGATTATAACGAACGGGTAGAGAAACTTATTAATGGGCCTTAGTTAATAGAACTAAGTTAATAAGTAAACAACGATAAGTTGTATTGACAATGTAAAATGGAATTATGATTCAATGGGAAAGAATGAGGAAAACCTATGGAATGAAATAAGTTATATTTAATCATAAATGGTAAGTGACATATTAATTAGAAAACATGTGAATTGGATATACTTAATTACATATCAAGTAAAACATGTTATTGTAATGATGAAATCAACAAGAAGATAAAAAGGGGTTGTGGATTACAGACCTTGGGCCACAATCTAGAGAATAACATGTGGTGGGCTTATTAATAAACTTAAATGGATTAAGTTGTATAACTGAAATTAATAAGCAAGAGAAACTTGGTAATTGGAATAAGAATTCAATATGAATTGGAATAACCAAGTTAACTGGAAACCTGATGAGGTGAGACAAGCGCGTAAAAGATTGTTTAGACATAGGATCTAACAACATGCTAAAGTAAAGCGCTTAGACCAGTCCGTGCGGTTGAGGGTAAACAACCCAACGGGTTAGATCATCGAGGTGTTATATGGCACGAGGCGGAGCACACATTCATATGATTTTTCTAACGTCTCTGAAGGACTGAAAGGGGAAGCACGCGGCTTCCTGAGGTACGTAAGGTGATCCTACAAGTCCTCTGTGTGGCGGTAGATGTCTTAGGCTGTGTCCGCAGAGGTTGGGTCATCGCGTAACTACTAGGTGGGTGGGCCTTGACTGCAGAGGTAGTTATGCGGTCAGAATGTTGTGACGAGGTGACACCAGGGTGGTTCGTCGGTTGCCTCACGAGGAGGCAGAGGGTGACGACCAACAAGGATAGTAGACCATCGGATACCCATCATCGGCAGCCAGTGGGATTCCGAAAGACTCGAGCTAAACCCAAGATACCATTTCACCCTTCACTATCAGGGTAAGGGGTTGAGGGGAGACGCCACATGGATGTTTAAATTGTTTGCCTAGGGGCAATTGCTCAGCTCTGGTAGTCTTTACTAGTTGAGCGAGGGGCCGAGGTGGAGCTATAGCCGCCACGAAAACAGACGCTAGGTATATCTATATATTGAGGCTCTTTAAAGACGTGCCTATACAGATATGGAAAAGCTCCCGACCGAGTTTTGTGCTTCTTGTATCGCCCTGCCACAGAACTCAATGCACATTAGAGAACGTGCAATTGAGGCACCGAGATACAATTGAAGATATGTATGGTGGACAGTCTAGATACATGCATGTCAGCTCTGGGTGGTGTATCGTAGACTTGAGGGCATTACTCCGGCATGGAGTTTGATTCAAACAAAGGTGGTAGTCATTACGTTTACGTAGCATCGTAATGATAGATATATGCGGAACATAATATTGATATCCGTACGTCACCACGACGTAGGATGAGGGACTGCGTATATTTCGATGGTGTTACGGTGGAGACCGTGCGAGTGAGGTACCATGGGGTGTACCTCAATACTGGGGGTAGCTACATATATACTGTATTAGGTTAATCCACTGGGAGAAAATAGGTGTGATGTGTGCGTAAGCCTTGAGTGCTGTTAACCCAATTAGCCTAATAAATAAGAAAATATGATTGAATAATATATGCAGGATTATCTAATGTGTATAATTTAAATCGAGTCACCAGAACTTGTGTTCTGACCCCCTCCTCATAACATTCTCGCAGGTTAGATTTGTGCCAGGGACATGATAGCCTTGGATACTGGTTAGGCAGTATTATTAATATGGTAAGGCTATATTTTGATTATATTATATTTTATCCATTCCGCTGTTAGATATTTTCTGAGCTCTGACATATTTTATGTCTTTGTCTTTTCTGCAGGATACTTGAACAAACCAATCCGAGTACTGATAGATCGGAATTTTGAAAAAAAAATCCGGTCCGTCAAAATTGGGGTTGTCACAACCCGCTTCGTCGTGATTGTGATTAGCTGCTTAGCTTCTCTCCATTTTGTAAAGTTGTCCACATCCACAACTTCGTACTTTGCTACGCCTTTGGCAATTGTAAGTCTTCCAATGATATCTACTCTTCACACGGCAAATGGCCACGGACTCACCATCAAGATCAGTTGATTGGGCAGAGCTTTAGGAATCCTAGCAAACTTTTGGAACTTGTTGCAACGTCGTGTATAATCAGCCGCATCTCGGTTTATGGTAGGCCAAAAGTAATTGAATCGCAATATCTTTTTTCCAAAGTTTTCCTCTAGTGTAGTCATCACAGTCTCCTTTATGTACTTCCTTCAATACACGTTTGATGTTGTCATGGGATATGCACCGAAGTAAGGGAACTAAGAAACCCCTTCTATAAAGAAAGCAGCGCTGCATAACGTATCTTAATGCTTTAGGAACAATGGAATGCCTTTGATTTTTCCTCTCTGGAAGGATTTCATGCTGCAAGAAATTCTTTATCGGGGTCATCCAGGACTCTCTCTCAGGCTCAGTTTCCATCGCTTGATCAACATCCCTCTGATTAATTCTTGGAGCATCCGATGTTTCAATCGGGACCATCTATGTCTCTTTCTGGTTGTCGGAACTTTCTAACTTGGCTTGTTTGTCGTCCCTTTGGTTCTCTGCTCGCAGAATATGGGAGAAGCTAAAATACTCCATGCCATCCAATGGTTCCTTGGCTCATTCAGGGTAGGATGCAAGCCATTGCCCCTTCATCTGAAACTCCTTCCAAACTTGAAATACAACAATTTGAGAGTCACAAAAAATGTCCAATGTAACAACTCCCCATTCCTTCATGAGTTTCAATCCGACAATCAGGACATCATACTCGGAATCATTGTTAGTAGTGGGAAAATTAGTTCTCAAAGCCTAATAGATCAATCGTCGTTCGGGGGTTACCAAAATAACTCCGGTGCCGGAACGTCGATCATTGCGAGCACCATCCATAAATTGTTTCCAAATGCCCAATTTCGCTTTGGGCTTTCGAGGGCTACCTTCATCATCCGACACATCATTTTTGGAAATTGTGAACTCGGCTATGAAGTCTGCCAATGCTTACCCTCAGATGGATTTCCTCGGAAGGAAAGCGATATCGAGCTGACTTAGTTCAATATTCCACTTAAGCAGTTTCCCAGATGCCTAAGGTCGTTGAAGGAGCTATCGTAGTGGCTGATCATTGTATATCTTGATTGAATGATCTTGGAAGTAATAATGAGTTTCCTCAAAGCAATTAAAAAGCTATAAGCGAGCTTTTTGATCTTCGGATAATTATGTTCTGCCGGCGCCAACTTCTTACTCACATAATACATCGGTCTTTGGACCTTATCCTCCTCGTGAATGAGAGCTAAGCCGATTTCATGCAATGATACCTCTAAGTATACGAACAAGTCTTGATGATCAATTGGATTGGACAATATTAGCGGTTTCTCCAAATGACTTAGCAGGTTCTGAAATACTTTAATACAATTCGTGGTCCATTCAAACTTGTGCTTCTCTCGCTTTATTAATCAAAGAAGGGAATGCACTTGTCGGTGGCCTTGGAAATAAATCTTCTCAAAGATTCAACTTTTCCTACCAAGCTCTATGCATCATTGATTCTCCACGGTTCTCAAATATTCCTAATTACTGCAATCTGGTCGGGTTGATTTCAATTTTACCTGAACTGACGATGAAACCCAAGAATTTCCCTTAAGCAATGCTAAAAGAGCATTTCAAAGGGTTGAGTTTCATCTCGTAATACCGGAGGATGTTGAACATTTCTGCCAAATCTGAAACATGATCAGCCGACTGGTTGGACTTCACAAGCATGTCATTTACATAGACTTCCATAAACTTCCCAGTCTGGTCATGAAACATATGATTCACCAGACGTTGGTATGTTGCCTCAGAGTTCTTTAATCCAAAAGGCGTTACTATGTAATAGTACAACCCAAGGTCCAAGACAAAATTTGTATGCTCCTACTGTGACACATACATTGGAATTTGGTTGTAACCTGAATACGTATCCATAAATGAAAGAAGTTTATGTTCAGCTATCAAATCTACTAATTAGGTTATCCTTGGAAGCGGAAAGTTGTCTTTTGGGCAAGCCTTGTTCAAATACGAGAAGTGGATGCATGTTCTTCATTTTCCATTCGCTTTCTTAACAAGGACTAGATTTGATTTCCAATTAGGATACGTTGCATACCGAATAAAGCCATTTCCTTTCAGCTTTTTAACTTCTTCATTCAGAGTGGTTGACCTCTCCGAGCCCAACAT
Source organism: Allium sativum (assembly GCA_030737875.1). Taxonomy (NCBI): domain Eukaryota; kingdom Viridiplantae; phylum Streptophyta; class Magnoliopsida; order Asparagales; family Amaryllidaceae; genus Allium; species Allium sativum. Next base: position 47,014,098 of record CM060913.1, read on the forward strand.
ACATCTCTTCTACTTGATTGGAACGTATTTCGGGTTTATGTTCAACGAGTGGCTCTGACTGATGGAAATATTCAACACATGTCAGCATGGGTCCATGCAAATACATCCATATTGGATCGTAAGAAGTCAGTCATTTCCCTCGTTCGGAGAGGGTCTAAATGGAATCCGATTTTCAAGACCTTGGTCGGTCATCATTATCATTTGTAATATCCATAATTTCCTAATTGGGTGTCACCCTTCTACGTCCTGGTTCTTCCTTCTCTCTGGGATCAATATCCACGGACTGGTAATCAGGTGACTCCATCCGGGATGCTTCCTTTATTTGCTATGTTGATCCTCCTTGGCAGGAGGTGAGGCATCCTTAGGTTGTTCTCTAACTACATTGCGGATCACTTTCCATTCTGCTAAATAACAAGCTCTTCATGTGACTTGGTCTCCACGGATGTGTCCCACTCCAGACTTGGTTGGGAACTTTAGAAGTAAATACCAAGGTGCGATGCACGCCCTAAACTCCGCCAGGATTAGTTGTCCCAAGAATGCATTGTAGGGAGAGTTTATATTCATTACGAGGAATGGGTGATTCGAACTCTCCTACAATCTCCCTCACCAAGCCCCACTGGTAAATCAATCACTCTCACTGGCGTAGTTGTCGAACTATTAAAAACGCGTATCCATCCGGTGCATGATTTTATATCTCTAGCTTCTAGCTTCATCTAATCGAAATCTTTTTTAAATATGATATTGATGGAACTCTCGCTGAAACTAACAAAACTTTCGTGCCTCGCGCTCTTTCTCTGTCGTGTATCTCGGGGGTGGCATCTTGTACTAAACATTGCATGTATTCAAGTAAATGTTTTCCAAGGTATCATTTAGTGTAACTTTCAAAGGACTGAAATCGAGATCATTTCTTGGAATCACCCTTATAATTCTTGGTTCTTCAATTGCCATTCATGCCTCGGTGACTATTTCCTTCGTTTTGATTGCCATCATTAACTTCAACCTTGCCAGAGTTGTCACCAGATTGTCTGATAGTGACGTTGCTTTGAACCTCCTCTTTCACAACCTCGTTGGATCTCCTTTTCCAGTTCAAGTGCACTTCTTCTTGTTGCAAACATGTATTTTGTTTCTCATAAAATAACTCGATAGTCTGGGAGGTTTTCCAGCCAAATACCTTCCGAACTTCAAATATTTATCAAGCCCATCAATTATTTCCATCGAGAAAGTATCCGAATTAGGGTTAGTTACTTCAGTAACAACCATATTGAAGTGATCAGTATACCACATCAAAGTTTCTCTAGGAGCCTGCTTAACTACAGAGAGCTCTATAACACTCTTTGATTTTAACGCATGCGGTTGGAATTGGTTTTAAAACTTCTTGTTGAGGTCCTTAAAATTGGGAATCGATCGAGGAGGGAGTCGAGTAAGCCACTACATAGCAATCCCCTTAAGATATATCGGGAAAGCTTTACACATTATGGCGTTAGGAGATTCCTTAGCATCATATAGCACATGTAGCACATCAAATGTTGTCGCAGATCAGTCTTACACGAACTTATTGTGGGTAAGTTAAATCGCCTTGAAAATTCCACTTCTAAGATATCATCTGTAAAAGCCATGTGGCTGGGGGTTTATGCCCCAATCATTATTTGCATATCATCGGCTATCATTCATTATTTAGCGCGCCATTGCTGCTACTTCTACACTGGTCAACACATGTTTTGGGTTAGTGCTCTCGGCTCTTCGAAATCCCCTGCCCCCATCTTAGGCAACATCACTGATCCGCTGTCCGCGCAGATCTTCCTGTCCCCCTACGATCCCGATCAATCACATGACGAGTGGTTGGAAGAATGGGAGCATGAGTGGATTGGGAAGTGCCTTGATCCCTAAAAAGTACTTGGGATCCACACATCGAAATGAGCATAGGTTTTTCTAAGCTAGGGTCATTGGGGCCAAGACGAACTACTGCATCTTCTTGAGAACCCAATGAGCCAAATCGGAGTTATCGAAATTTTCAGGCCTCTCATAGGGCTTCCTATGATGTGGTGGTTGCTTTTCTCCTCAGATGAAGACAACCCCTCTGCTGCTTGGTGATGAGGAGGAGATGGTGTTCTTTGTCTTTGGAATTCATCCCACTATCTAATCATTATGTCCATGGCATTCCTTATTGCAGTGTTATTTCGTCTCTGAGCGTCTAAGGCTGCATTGGTCTCTTCCAGCCTGGAGAACATGCGTGCGAATTCGTCTTGTGAAATAGGTGCTGAGGAACGAGGCTGGTTGGTGGTAATAGCGGCTGTTCCAGAAGCCATGTGTCCGGATCAGGCTGAATTCGACCCGGGGTCATTCGACTCGGGAGTATTTGCTGGTTCGATCAGTAGTTCGACCTGATGCTCTTTGTTGGCCGATGTTCTTTGGGAAGCTTCCTGGTTCCTTTCTCTCTTTGAAACCATATTTACTAAACTTGTTGAAACTGCTTAAAATGTTGGTAGTGATGAAAACACGTATTATTCCTTCAAGCTTGGTGATCCGAACAGTAGACAAATAATCCCAAAAGATGAGAATTCAATATTCTCAGTGAAAGCACCAAAATGATAGACCAAAAAATGGCACTAACACCTAATAGATTAGAATTTGAAGAGATTAATGAAGAAATATAAATTAAAAATGAAAAAAGACAAGCAAACACACAAGATTATAGTGTTCGGCGTTAATGAGCCTGCATCCACTTTATAATTCTTATAATCAGTAAAGAATTACGATTACAACACTTGAAATCTCTCAACGCTCGAGATAAAATCAATTTGCTCTCACAAATGTTAAAATTCACTCGAAAATCATTAAATAATTTGCGGGTCGAATAGGAATGGTGGCTACAAAATATTGCCTTAAAGATTCAAGTGCCACAAAGTCCCTTCTTTTCCCTGGAGTAGGGTCTATATAGGAGACGGCTAAGGAATTTAGGCGGGAATGGTTATATCCATATGGCACTGGCTCTGGTTTTGTAGGTCATGAGCGACAATTGGTTCATGCAAGTTGTGGGTCGTGGCCACATGGCAAGCATTTCGATCAAGTTAGTGATAGTGGAGATCTTGTAAGAACTGCCTTATGTAGTTTGAATTTATGGTCGGTCCGAGTCGAACCCGTTCGACCTGAAGGACACCGACCCGAGGCCCTTTACTCTGTTCGACTCGACGGTGAAGAGTTGTTTGACTTGTCTTATTTCTGATATGACCTGCTTTCATATATTGAATAGACATGATTCTTAGTCTTGATGTAAGTGATTGTGAATACTTGTAGCTTGGATGGTCTTGTCACAAGACAGGCTAACATAGTCATTTTGAAAAATCCAATATTGACAAATTAGAAAGGGCCCTAATTTGTTTTATATTAAGTATTGAATATCTTTTATATGAAACTGGAAAGGGGAAATTAATGTTGTAAGAGAAGGAAAACTAAAGTGAAAATGAGAAATAGCCATAGAAATAATTTATTTCCTTGCATTGAAAGTGTAAAGAAAATGAAGAGAATACTAGTTGGATTATTTAATAATAATTAATGTATAGAGTGATTTTAGGGTTGGAAAGAACGTAATGAGCCTATTATTCATCCTTTTGATACAATGACAAAATAAATGTGAAAAACCGATAATAAATTGGATATCTTTCATATATAGTAACCATTAATTCATATACATGATGGAAATACATAACTAAAGAAAATTAAAACATAATGTATAAATTTGTAGAGATAAATTGGCAGTAGGTTTACCTAACATGCATAATTGTGAAATTAAGCATAATTTCAAAGGAACGTAGTAAAAAAGGTGAATTTAAGCATAATTAAATAATGGATTCATATTCCGTTTATTAATATCTTATGGAATTCATTGAAAAAAAGTATCGATATGAAATAGATAAGCAAACTAAAAATAAGATGTTGACCATCCTTATGTAATGATAATGTATTCGCAATTCATGAAGCGGAAGAGTTAACCTAATCAATTTTAACTTTAATGTAAAGAAGTATATAACAAATCTAAGTGAAGCACCTAAGGAAATTCAAAGTATATCATGTTTAAATAGATATTATTTACATATGATGTCTGTTAATGTAATCATTTTGAACATGTAACAAAATAATTATTTTTTATAACAAATGTAGAAGTACCATTGGCACTACTTTTGTGAAAAGTATGCATAAAATGCGAATAAACCTATAAATGACAGTTACTATAGAATAAATAAGGACACACATTTTAAATGGAATAAATCACATTTATGTTTTGTAAATTATATTGGCATCATAATCTTAAGGTCAATAATAGAAGCCAATTGTGATGGAAAATTATCCTTTTAAACCATTAAGGAAAAATTTACCGTAGGTAATGATAGATCAAAGAGAATAAATACTTGAGGGAATTTATGTAATAACCCGGGTTTTTCAGTACTATAATATTTAATTTATTTAAATACTAAGATGGATAAACTAGAGTTCGATAACTTGAATTCAGAATGTACGAGTTATTTAATATAACTAAATGGTAAAATAGTAATTAAAATATTTAAACTATTTGAATAAGGAATCTGGAATTTAATAACAAATTAAATTGATTTTGAAGCTTATGTCAAATTATAATTGAATAGAAATGAAGATAATAATTTATTATCAAAGGATAAAAGTGTTTTAAAATTGATTTAATTATTCAATTTTAATAACACAAGAAAATAGATTTTTTTTCAAACAATCTCTAAATTCGACAAAACCAGTCAAGTGTTAGGTTTTTATTTATAGAATCTGTTTGATTATTGTGTTGGTTTATTCCTTTTTTGAATTTGATTGCTTTTGGTTGGTCGATTGTGCACTCTTCTAGATTATGGAATCTCCTTGTCACAATTGATTTTGATTTTGTTTTGTTTATATTCAAAGAGATTTCAATGTATAATTTGAATATTAAACCTAGGAAGGTAGTTATAATATTTACTTTCAAAAAATTGGATGCATATTGGTTTGTTATAGGATAGCCCTACATAATTTGGTCGCATATAATTTTTTGTTGTATACTGCAACATTATTGCCAATTGCATCATATTTGGTTGTCACTATGATTATTGCATTGTTTATATATATACATACATATATATATATATATTAGTTGTTTCTATATTACTTGTTTATTTGCTTAACTCTTTTTGGGTTATGTAAGTATTTACAGGTTTGGAGGCCAAAGCTTGCTAGTTTGCTTATGTTTTTTGGTTTTATGACATAAGATATGTATGCCCGAAAAAATGGCATGTATTTCTAATTACATATTGTATGTGGGTCTTATATATTGTTTCCCATGCTTTGGGATGCCTCATCATTGAGATGGGATGTATAGTGTCATATTTTGATATTGTAAAAAAAAAATCGGATCGATCCGTACAAAGGAGGTGCTGCCGAATATTTCAAGTTTTAGAAAATTTTTACACAATTTTAGTAAGAAATGTTTTTGAAGTAAAATAAACCTAGAGTTCAAAATTAAGGTTTTTTTTATCATTTCTTTCCTTTTGGAATTTCGAGGACGAAATTATTTTAAGGGGAAAATGAATGTAACATCCTAGAATTTTAGTTATTATATTTTAAATATTTAATTAATTTTAAATATTTAATTAATTTTAAATATTTAGTTAATTTTAAATATTTAATTAAATTTAAATATTTATGTTGTTGGATTTTTAGAATTTAACAAGTTGAATTCCAATTTAGTGATTATATGAATAATTAAATTTATGATTAAGTATATACTAAAACGAGTTCCATAATTCCATTTGAAACTGTTTAGTAAATAATATTGATTATAAATCCATCAAGTAAATTTACTGAGAATAATAAATTGTTGAGCTTTGAATCGATAGTTAGTTCGTATTTTAAAATAATATTTTAATATGAAATATAGTCATTTTTCAAACGATCTGCAAATTCAACAAAACCGTTTTATCGGATCTGGGATGGTATATTATTGTAAGATTTCAATTTTCATATCCATCACAGTTGTTATGTAGTTGTGCGCGATATAAACGCTTATCAATAAACGATTTGAAATTAAAATAATACATAATTTGATTCTAAGAATAATTGTTAAATACGTTCGAATTGGCTTTCAAAACTTTTTCCAATAAATACGAAATATGGGTAATTAGCTGGTAACAATAGTGAGCATGCTTCGTTTGGAGTTTGTCAATTTTTGGGATTAAATAGCGTTTTTGCAAATAATCTCAAAATTCGACGTAACCAGTTTCATTGAGTTTGAAATGTTTAAATATAGTAGAATGTCAAGTTTCACAGCGATTGGAGCTTCGAGGTGGTCATGCAATCTTAAATCACTCAATGTTATTATAACTGTATATTATAATATAACTATGTACAATTATTTCCAACAAATGTCCTCACTCTTTCTCCTTAGAAACCTAATACCTCATTTCATCTTCTTCTATCTGTACAAAATAAAACGACAGCCAGTTCATATTCTTTCAGTTAATTAAATCAAACGAGATATTCCATGAATTCCATCGATGTTTGATCCGTTGAAATCATATGATCAGGAACTTCCCAGAGAGGGGCACAAAACTAGGTGAGACCGAATTCAGGGATGCTCCACATTGTTAGAATGTGACCTAGGGCTTGACATTGGAGGGCGAACGACCAATGATTGGAGGAAATGAGGCCGGATTCTAGTTCATTGGCGAAGGATAGCAAATTATGTTCGATTTTTGTTGGATTTCCTTCCTAAAATTTTCGCAACCTGTAGCATGAGCTACAGGGATGGCTGGGGTCACGATTTCCATAGTGGGTAATACGTTAAGTGATGGTGCCGAGCAAGTGAAGTTTGAGGGGAGCAACGCATTCGTGAACTCAGATTGAAGAAACATGCTTAGTTTGTAATGTCACATAAATGTGTGCACGATGTGTCAAGGAACAAAGGCATAGGTTTTTATGGAAACGGATAAGAAGAGATCATGTGACCAGGATGAAGGGTGAGGATGAGTTAGTAATTAAATTATTAACTTAATTTTATTTGATCATTTATTAACTTATAACTCCAATAACTAGCTCACACGGAATTCGATTGACACACCTAGGTTGCACTGGGTTTGTATCGGAAAATACTACATGTACGAGTTGGATTGGAGTAAAATTGAGCTGTATGGGATTTCATCTGATTTCAAACATTTATTTGAAATTATATAAAACGATGTGAATTATTCAATTAGAATGAATGTTGAGTTAACTCCCACACTTTTTGGAGTAACATTATCATATCGTATGATATAAATATCTATTTTTGAATCGATATTTATTTGTGTGACGTGTTTGTTTGATTGATTAGTAGATTTATTGCTTTAGTGGCAGTTGTCAATATATGTTCTCGTATATAAATGGATGACCTTTGACACTACCTACTTTTAAGCAGATGATTAATCTTCAATGAATTAGATTACGTTATCTATCCTATATGCATAAGTAACGATTTTCTTGTAGGGAACAATATTAAAGGAAAAGCGGAGTGTACAAAGAAAATTAGGTCATGACGGAACACTCTGTAATTTACACATTCGTGTGTGGTCGACAAGGAATTAATTGTTCCTTTGTTTACTTTAACAACCCTCCCAGAATGGGCCTAAATTTCGATCCATAAAAGCCTATTGAAACTTAGAGCCGTTCTAAATGGGTCATTGCTTCCTATAAGGATTACATTTGCACAGATAATAATAACATATACTTTGAATGGAAATCTCACATAGTGGAAATAAAAAATATAATATTCGAATAAGATGTACCATTATTTAAAAATATCAGAAATACAACAATCACAGTTAAATCTGTTCAATAGGTACATCAAATAGTTTGTTCTCATAAGATTCCAAAAAAAGTAAAGCAATAACTGCTAATAATAACATAACAACTTCTTTTTCTTCACCGGCTTCAATCATGACTTCATCCATGGCTTTTACCCCATCTATTGACTTGTTGGATGTTAAGGAGAGGGGTCAGAACACGAAGTTTTGTGTGACTGAAATACGGTGTTACTTAATGTCCATATCCTATATTTTTAGCAGGTTACATATGTCAAGGTATGTCTATGCGACACACAAGATTCATATAACATAAGCATCTAACCAATGGTGTGGATATCCAAGTCAATCGCCCATTTGTGTTTTCGAGGGTACAGACCCAATGAGGTGGCATTCTCGATCACTTATGGCCCCTATTAAAGGTGGATTCTTACGATCTCTTATAACCCTGAGGCGGACTCCTAGCCCTTTCAGACCCCTTCCTAGCACATTAACATTCTTAAGTCTATTCTCTCATTTGTAATATGAGAAGAAGTATTGCGAGCATTACTACTTAACTGATTACTCGGTAGGACACCTATGTCGCTTAAGACTTCCCTTAGACAGTTGGTGAGCATGCAATGGCCACATATCCTTCAATTACCAATTTGTCCCTAGTTAGGCCCTTACAAGCTTCTAGAGGAAGTGGACATCCCTTTGTGCTACCTTACTCTGTTACCGCTTTATGCCTAACCACTTTTAGAGAAGGAGGAACAAATGACCTACTTCAAATCTAGTAAGGGTGGATCCCATGACTTTGCTTCCTCTCCAAGGAATAAACCTTTGGAGGGATCCTAGTACTAACCATTTAAGACCCAAACTAGATAAAAAGAGAGTCAGCCACTTAAGACCTTCTCTAGGCATAGTAAATCTACTTATTTTCACACATAATAGACTCCTATATATGCAGTTGTATATACACACACACATTAGACCTCTCACATTAAACCCTACATCTGTAGATGCTGGATATGTCGGTCGGTTCCAGGCAAGCTTCTACTACAAGTTGGTTTAACCTCATGTCTAGTGTACTAATTTTATGAATGGTCCATGACACCTAAACATCTCACATTAGCTGGGCCTACTTGTGGTTGCTGGATTTGCCGGTCATTTCTGGGCATGCTTATACCACAAATGGCAACTAATCTCGTGTCCATGTGTCACATATATATATATATATATATATATATATATATAACATTCTATATATGCACACAAAAGCAAACAAATATATATATTTGTTAAGGGGACATTTCAAATTCGAATTCCAACATAATCGCATTTATTACACTAATGTAATGTTAATTACTTGATTACGTTTATATAAGTAATATAATAATAGCGCCTAATCAACGTAAACATTCGTGTAAACGGGGAAATGTTCTAACGAGGTGGAAATTTTCAGTTTTTCCAATTCAAGGTATACAAGTTATGTTTTCCATAATTTTACCGCTACAACACAGGGATGATGGCATAATGACAATACAACAAATATCAGTGAATGGAAAATATACATATATAAAAATTTCAACTTGCATCCTAGGCTTGTTGGAATGATTTCAATATTAGATTAAAACAGAGTATCGCATACACTTATACTTGTACGTTTATAATTCCTAATTCACCTAATTCCCCACTTTTGTCTTTATGCACATAAAAATGCTTACATTTGATCTATTTCACCTTGAATGCATTTGGATTCAAATTAGGATCCAAACCCAAACCAAATCATGAAATAATCAAATCTAAACCTTTCTAGGTCACACTCAATGGTAAAAAAGGAAATTACATGAAATAGGAATAATAGTGGCAACACTCATATTCATTTTAATCCAATACAAAAACCAAAAATCCATAAAACCCAATTATTCATGACAATCCATACGCAATAACAAGATAGTGGATTTGGGTTTTTTTCATGTTTACATTATCGAATATCCAAATCCCCTTAGGCATATCTATTCACATGACAAACTATTTAAAACATGAATATGCCTTAAGTAAATCATATTCCACTCACAAGTCTAGGTGGAATAGAGAGAAATATGAGGTAGAATTGCAAGATCTACAATAATCTTTACGTTCGAGTAAGCTCCAATAATCCTCCTAATAATATACATATAAGAGACATACATTAGAATCTTATACATATATGCTTATGTTAAACTCCAAAATTCTAAACTTATGTAAATTAGAATAGAGAGAGAGAGATTTAGAATAGAGTTAGAGAATTAGAAGAAAACCTTAACCTATTATTTTATTTTTCTCTAGAATTTAACAATGGTGGAGAAGCAACATAGAGGCAGAGATGGAGAATGATTAGAGTTTTCATAGAGTGATAGGAGGGGTATACATAGTTGCCCCTGTAAGCATAGACTGTTGGATTAATTAAAATTATTCCAAGCCTTTAATTCGTATGTATCCTTTTTGAAAAACCCTAACCAACTAGATTTATTAGGCTGACCAGCCGTCGAGCGGTCGACCCTAGCGGTCGACTGGCGGTCGACACCCCTTAAGAGGTGGGGGTTGACCCCTTTGTGGCTGGAATGCCCAATAAGTTTGCGTTGCTAAGCTATTTATTTTATTTAATACGTTCCTTAATCTATTTACCTTAATCCATATATGCAATATACGCTGTCCCTCGGATCTTATCTCTAATTCAAAATTTGAATTTTCCCTCATCATTTTTAATTTATAATTTGGACAATATATATAATATTCATATAATTATATATAATTATATGTATATATATATTCTGCGTTCACTGTCCAAATTCATTTGTTCATAACTTCTTCATACATTGACCGTTTTCAGCATATTATATATGCAGAATTTCCCCACCAATCCTAATAAAAGAATTTCATAGCCAAATTTCAAAAGCTGCAAAATTTCATTTTCCAGCCATATTATTCAATTTCTTTTCTTAATTTTTATTATTACTTATTAATTTTATGGGGTGTTACATTCTTCCCCCTTAAAATAGATTACGTCCTGAAATCAGTTTAAGGGGAATAAAATACAACTCGCTTGAAACAACCAAATCATATACCCATGCTATTTACAACTCATTGATAAGAATCCATGAATCATAGTGATTATGAACTACAGACCTACTAAAGTGAGCTCTACCCTAGCATGTAGGTGTAAAAAGTGATGCAATATGTATACAAACAACCTAAATATGCATATATTTCTACATGAGTGCTCGATGCGATGGCGTTGCATCCATTTTCTAACATCCAATCTTGAAATCACAATGCATCCGTGAATGTTATTTTGAGGAAAAGTTATCCATGAAAAGTTCTACGTGAGTCTGTCTCATCTTATCCTCGGTCTCCCATTTGCTTTCCACAGGGTCATTTCCCCATTGTATTCGGACGAGGCTAACGGTTTTGTTGTAGAGTCTCTTGATTCCGTGCTCTATAATCCTTGTAGTTGCGTGGGGCACCCTGGACTCCAACTTGAGTTTTTCTACATCCTCAACTTCATCAAGTTCGAGTCTGATAGCATAATCATGAAGGCATTTCCTTAGATGAGATACATGAAAACATTATGGATTCTTGATAGACGCTCTGGGAGATCAACTTTATAAGCCAAAGATCCTATATTCTCGATGATACTAAAAGGCCCATTAAATCTGGGAGCAAACTTCCTAGTCTACCCAAACCGAATAGCCTTCTTAAGAGGGGATGCTTTTAGGAACAAGTATCCAACATTAAACTCAAGTTTTCCCCTTCGCCTGTCGGCATACGATTTTTGACGAACTTGGGCCGCTTTCCTTCTCTGCCTGATCAAATATACTTTCTCCGTAGAATCACAGAAGAAGTCTGGTCCGAGTATAACCTTGTCGGTAATTTCCCACCAAAAAGTTGGCGATTTGCATTGCCTCCCATATAGCTCTACAAAAGGGGCCATACCAATCGTCGCTTGAAAACCATTACTATACATGAACTCCACAAGCTGTAGGTGATGCTCCCAAACTCCTCCAAAGTCAATAATGCAAGCTCCGAGCAAGTCTTCTAAGATTCCATTTACTCTGTCTGTCTATCCGTCGGTCTGCAGATGATAAGCTATACTTAAGTTAAGGGTCGGCCCTAATGTTGCTTGTAGGCCTCTCTGAAATTTGCTTGTAAACAAGAGGTCTTTGTCACCCACAATACTCGCTGGGATACTATGGAGTCTAACTATCTCTTTGACATATAATTGGGCCAATGAGGCTTCAGTCCTTGTCTTCTTGACTGGTATAAAATGGGCGCTTATGGTTAAACGAACTACCACAACCCAAATGGCCTCATTAGCTCCTAGGAAGTCCATATACAAATTCCATGGAAATATGTTTCCACTTCCACGTGGCGATCTCTAAGGGAAGTAACAATCCTCCGGGATTCCCTTGATCCGCTTTGACTTTTTGGCACATCAAGCATTTTGCCACGAACTCGGCTATGCCTCTCTTCATTCCTTCCCAACGGAGATTCCTCTTCATATCCTTGTACATTTTATCTCCACCGAGGTGTATGGTCAATTTTGACCTATGGCACTCCTTTAAAATTTATTTCCTTAACCCTTCATCTTTAGGGACGTAAAGTTATCCATCCCAAAATAAACTCCCATCATTGCTGATCGAATACCTAACTGAATGAGGAAAGGTATCCTTCTTTACCACTTTTTTTATGCTTCTTAATTCCTCGTCAAAGTCTTGTGAGTTTTGGATCCTTTCTCTTAGGGTAGGTCTAACTATCATAGCCCCAAGAAAACCATTAGAAGTGGTTGGTGAGGGTGCAAAATTAAAATTGGTGAGGAACTCTATTGTTTCCATTTTAGGATCATATTTAAAGTCGCATGTTTCCTACTTAAAGCATCCGCCACAACATTCCCCTTGCCCAGGGTATACTGAATCATAAAGTCAAATGAGGCAATATGTTACATCCATCTTTGTTGTCTTAAGTTAAAGTCACGTTGAGAAAATAAATACTTAAGGGATTTATGGTCAGTAAAGAGTTCAAATTTCTCCCTAAAAGGTAATGCCTTCACATCTTAAGGGCGAATACTACTGCGGCTAAGTCAAGGTCATGCATTGGATATCTTTTCTCTGGATGCTTGAGTTGTCTACTAGCATAGGCAACTACTCTTCCTTCTTGCATAAGGACTGCTCCTAAACCGGTCCCACATACATCGGTGTAAATGGTGAACAATTTTGAACCGTCGGGTATAATTAGGACTGGTGCACTAGTTAATGCTTCCTTTAATTTATTAAAGGCTATCTCACGTTTACTACTCCAAGCGAAGACCAAATTCTTTCTTGTCAATTGGGTTAATACAGCAACAATCTTTGTGAAGTCTTTAATGAATTTCCTATAATTCCTGGTCAATCCAAGGAAACTTCTTACCTCTGTAGCATTTCGAGGTGTTCCATTCCTTGATTGCCTCGATTTTCGTGGGTCATACGGTCAAGCATTCTCTCGACACAATATGTCCTAAAAAAATTATGTCTTCCCTCCAGAAATTGCACTTAGAGAATTTTGCTTTCAGTTGATTCTTTCTTAATATCCCTAACACTTATCTTAAGTGTTTTTCTTGCTCTTCACGATCTTTTGAAAATATAAGGATATTATCTATGAAGACTACAACAATTTTATTTAGAATGCCCCTAAACAGCCTACTCACGAGGTCAACAAAGAAGGCAGGTGCATTTGTTAGTCCGAAGGGCATAACTTCCCATTGGAACAATCCGTCTTGCGTCCTAAACGTTGTTTTCTCCTTGCTGTCCTCCGCAATTCTCAACTGGTGAAATCCAGTAGCAAGGTCTGATTGGGAAAATACTTGGGCTCCTTTTAAGTGGTCATAAAGGTCATCGATTCTAGGTAAATGGTACATATTCTTCTTGGTCAATTTATTAAGTTCCCTATAGTCCACACAAAGTCTCAAAGATTCGTCTGCTTTGGTGGCAAATACAACAGGTGCACCCCATTCTGAGGTACTTCGAAGAATAAAACCAATTTGTAACAACTCTGAAATTTGTTTATCTAACTCCCTTCTTTCCTTGGGTGCCATATGCCTCAAGGCAGTGCTACAGGTCTAGCATCCTTCTCTATGTCAATATGAAAGGAGATTTCTTTGTAGGGTGGTTGTCCCGTGACTTGCTCAAAAACATCCAAGAACTAACAAACTATAGGTTCCGAAGATGGTCCTTCAGAAGTAGGAGATAAGGAATATAATAAGGCTTTGTCCCTTTTTCTAACATTAAAAGGAATGTTTAAGTTACATCCTCCTTGGCTCCTAAGATGAACGAGTTTCTTATCGCAATCTAGGATGACACCATAAAACGATAGCCAATCCATACCTAGGATAAGGTCGTACCCCATAAAATCCAATGCATATGCTTCGCAATGGAACTCGACATCGTCGACCTCCAATACTAGGTCTTTACACAACTCAAGATACTTAGATCCTCCGATAGGGTTGGCCACCTCTATCGGACTATAATATCTATATATGGAAAGGTTCAACATATTTACTAATCGCGTGGAAATAAAAGAATGGGTCGCTCTGGAATCGAACAATGTGTATACTAAATTTCCTAAAACAAAGGTTATACCTTCGAGCGTGGGTTGCCCTTGGTCTCTTGGGGGTTTGCTTTGAACTGGTGTTATCTCGATTGCATAGTTTTGGCCACTCTTAACATCTTTGGGCTTTGGGCAGTCTTTAGACATGTGTCCTTCTTCATGGCAGTTGTAACATTTTCCCTTGAACTTCTTTTTCGCTAATGAGGTCCTATAATCCTTGGACCATGGTCCTTGCAGTTACACCTTGTACAAATACTTGCGTCCTTTTTGAATTTGTTCTTCTTCTTGTTTTCCCACCATTCCTTCTTATTTTTTGGAGCTTTCTCCTTTCTTTCTTTCTCCTCCTTGGATCTTTTAGCCGCGCAGAGGGTAGGTGTCTCAACTAAAGTCTCAAAAGTTGCCCAAAACGTTACTTAGGCTAATAGGGTTACCTTTAACGGGGAGTTCAGTTCTTTAACAAATCTAAGGGCTTTTTCATTGGGGTGTCTATCAACCCTCTCCCAAACTTGCATAACTCAGTGAATTTGGATATATATTCTAGCAGGATCAAGTTTTGTGACGACCTCCCATAACCCCTGCACTGAACAAGAGGAAACGTGCGCTGAAAGTGTACGAGGAAGCTAGGACGATCATCAAGGTATAATAATAATCGGAACCTGTTGTAGAACTCACAATGCAAGGATAAAATATAATAGAACATATACAAGAGGTAGAAATAGTGGAGCATCATATAACAAATTTTTGAAAACTTTCACAACATCTTGAAAGGTTATCCATAGATCAAAGGAATATCAAAGTCTGTACATGAAGCCTCACTACAACACACAGAGAGAGACTCAAACAACGGAAAAAGAAATACAAGATAGTAAGTAAGATAATACTCCAGCCTCCTACTCGCCTCTGAATTGCAACATCGTCCTCACTAAGCTATCACTTGTCACCTGCCACCTAGTCTGCCCATCCACAACCGGATTAACAACCCAAGGTAATAAGAGTGGAACATAAAATCTTGAGTCAGACAACAGTCTTAGTGAGCGATAAAAGAGCTAACAAACATCAACAATAAAGTATATGAGAATGGATGGATAAACATACTAATCTACCCACAACACCAGATAAGAACTCAACCCTATCTTCCCCACATCGGACAATGATGGCCTTTACAACAACATTTCAACCATACATCCATGGAAACCAAAACACTCATTCAATCATGGCAAAGCACTCATGACATCCAAATTATATATCTTCTGTAAACCATCCTAATCGAACTCAACATCCCTCAAGCACAAGCCCCATAAGCCTAAACCAATATCAGACAAGCACCAAGGGAACATCTCCTTCGACGTTGGACAATTTACATGAGACAATAAAAAAATAAAAAGTAAAAATCATTCATGGTAGACTCTGGCTATCATCGTCAATCCTGCGTCAAAACCATTGTTAATCATATGATGGCCAACCTTACCATATGTCAAGGGCTATTGGTAACCCCAGTTCTAGTATAAACTCCATGCGCCTTTCGACGATACTTATGTTTGTCCAACCTTGACAACTAGGCCTTTCAGCGATACCCAAGGTACTCGACCTACAACCGTTCTTTTAGGTGCCCCTATTATACCGCTGCTTTGTGCCTGCTAGAACTTACGACAATGATAATCTCTCAGCCTTCGTATCTCTAGTCATCTATCATGACAACTTTTCATTACTCAAGCAACCTTCTCAATCGCCCATTATCCACCAACTCACGACCTTTGAGTTGTCACCTTATTCACTGTTCTACACCGATAAACGAACACATTCAACACTTCGAACATTCCCACTTGAACTTATTTTGAAGTCACAACATCATTGAACCAAATTACGTCACTGTGCTACGGCTAGGGTTCGGGGGGTTGACCGAGATTTTTTTTTTCAAGCACTTTTGTTTATATCCGAGTCATACCCAAAAATAAAAAATTTCAGAAAATGACCTTGTGCGACCGACCAGATCAGAAGACATGACCGACCGACCCACTTCCACTTCACCACTTTAAACTTTCCGACCGACCCGGTTCTTCCACCAAGACCGACCGACCCACTCATCTTGACCGAGCCAAAGCACCGTGACCGGTCCGAACCACTCTAGAGTGGATAAGTCCCCTCATGACCGACCAGCCTTATTCAAATCTAGGCTCGACTTACTGACCACCTCGACTAACAGACATGCCTCGACCGACCCCTCCTTTGCACTGCCCCCACTTCATAACAGACCAGAAGACCGACCAGAATGAAACAGTCCGACCCAAATCCAGACCGACCGACAGACCACTTGTACTCCCCTTGTACTACACTCGTACTTCAGGGCCGACCAGAAAAGTAATGACCGACCCAAAATCTACACCAAGCCAGTCCAATTTCAAACAAAATTTCGCCAAATGACAACTTCGATGAAACTGACTCATCCCATTCTTCCAATTCAACCACAGACATGTTAGGAATTCACTAATAACATGAATGAGACGATTTTTCATCAAAATTATAAAAATTTCACCAAAATCATTATAAATGAACATATGAACTTATTTATGGATCTAACTTGCATAAGCATATGAAATAGTATAGAAATTACCGGTTTTAACTTGCTAAATTAGATCCTATGGTGATTCATATGAAAATGGACTTACAATGATATAGATCTAAGGAAAACAACTTGAATTTGATGAAAAACAAGACCAAACACTCATATACTTGATTGAATCCGTGTGAGAGATGCATATCACTCACCAATTCTCCAAATCAAAGCAAAAACAGTGAAATTAGAATCCGAACAACGAAGAACTTGATCAAATCCTTCGATTCGATGAACTCTCACTTCAAATGATGTAGTTCTAGCTTTAAATGGTGTAGATCTTGGATTACCTTCCTTAGATCTCGATTTTAATGGTGGAAAGGTGTTAGAGGAAGGAGGAACACAAGGCCACCAAATGAGAGAATGGAGAAAGTAAACTATTCTCCATACCTCTCACCCCCTATTTATAGCTTTCCACCAGCCCACTAATGGGCCTCTACAAATCAGCCCATTAAGGCTTCCAAAACATGAACAACAAACTGAAAAACCTTAAAACATCGATTCCTCCCAAACCGCTGAGCCAAATCTTTAATGTGACCACTGTATGGAAAGGAAATCATCGTTTCCTTTCCAATGGCATAGGTTTCAACACCTAATTCAACCTGAGTCAAAAGTTATGCCTTATACAAAACTGATAGGGGTAAAATGATCACAAACAAAATTGGTAAAAATTATGGACATGTCTCACATCCCCGTAAGCAAGATATTAAAATATGAGAATGATCCAATCCTCAGAGAATAAAATAAAAATATTTTATGATCTTTCGATACGTAAAATGCGGGCTGTTACAAGCTTTCTTGCTTGAGGTGGATGAATTTTTCTAGCTGAATAGTCATTTCTGCCCTTGGCAAAAGCTTCGCTTCAAAAACGGATCTTGAATTCGGCCCATGTGAAGATACATCCCTCGTTCTCCATCGATATTAGGTTCCACCATTCAAGGGATTCATCCTTTAAATGCCAGGCCACTGTCCTCGTCTTTACTTCATCGGGCCAGGCAGTAGCCTCAAAGATTCTTTCATAGTCTATAACCCAAGATTGGGCACTAGCGAAGCCTTCCTTTCCAGAAAACGATTTCCCTCAGGATTCGTAAAGGTCTTATAAAAGCAAGAAAAAACAAAGGCCACTTCATCCGCAAGAGTTGCGGGCACCGCTGGGGCAGGATTAGCGACAGGGACTTGTTTTATAGTACGGAGGTACTGCTGGAACCATTTTGGCAAGTAGCAGCGTCTTGCCTGGTTTCCCTGCTCAATAGGATTTTCAGCCATTCTACTATCTGAAAAGAAAAGGAAGAATCCCTCAGTGGATACCCCTAAGATAGTATTTAAGCTGAAAAAGGAAGAAACAATAAAGGTCCCTAGTATAAATGGATATGCTTATTAGGGTATATATATATGTATATGTATGTATTATATAGTTTGAAAAACCTTTTTCAATATACAAATACGCCTCTCATATGTACATTTCTCTTACAATAGGGTAACCTAATCTCTGATACAAAATGTAACAACCTGCCTGGAATGGGCCCAAATTTCGACTCAGAAAAGGCCCATCGAAACTTAGAGCCATTCTAAATGGGTCGTTGGTCCCTGTAAGGATTACATTTGCACAGATAATAATAACATATACATTGGATGGAAATCTCACACAGTGGAAAGAGAAAATATAATATTCAAACAAGATGTACCATTATTTCAAAATCTCATAAATACAACTGTCACAGTTGCATCTGTTCAATAGGCACATCAAATAGTTCGTTCTAATAAGATTCCAAAAGAAGTAAAGCAATAACTACTAATAAAACATAACAACTTAGTCATCTTCATCGGCTTTAATCATGACTTCATCCGTGGCTTTTACCCCATATATTGACCTATTGGATGTTAAGGAGAGGGATCAGAACATAAAGTTTTATGTGACAGAAATACAATGTTACGTAATGTCCATACCTTATATTTTTAGCAAGTTACATATGTCAAGGTATGTCTACGCAGCACATAAGATTCACACAAACATAAGAATATAACTAATGGGGTGAATATCCAAGTTAATCATCCATTGGTGGTTTTAGGGTAAAGACCCAACGAGGTAGCAATCTCGGTCACTTATGGCCCTATTAAAGGTGGATTCTTACGATACCTTAAAACCCTGAGGCTGACCCCTAGCCCTTTCAGACCCTATCCTAGTGCATTAGATTCTTAAGTCTATTCTCTCATTTTTAATATGAGAAGTTGTACTGCGAACATTACTACTTAACTGATATTACCCGGTAGGGCACCTATGTCGCTTAAGACTTCCCTTAGACAGTTGGTGAGCATGCAATGGCCACATATCCTTTAATTACCAATCTGTCCCTAGTTGAGCCCTTATAAGCTTCTAGAGGAAGTGGACATCATCGTGAACTAACCTACTCCATTACTGCTTCATGCCTAACCACTTTTAGACAAGGAGCACCCAAAGACCTACTTCAAATCTGGTAAGGGTGGGTCCCATGACTTTGGTTCCTCTCCAAGGAACAAACCTTCGGAGGGATCCTAGTCCTAACCACTTAAGACCCAAACAAGATAAAAAGAGAGTCAGTCACTTAAGACCTTCTCAAGGCATAGTAAACCTACTTATTTTTACATGCAATAAATTTATATATATATATAGTTATATATATATACACACACTAGACCTCTCACATTAAACCGTACACCTGTAGATGCTGGATATACCGGTTGGTTTAGGGTAGACTTCTACTACAAGTTGGTTCAACCTCGTGTCTAGTGTCTAAGTTTATGAATGGCCCATGGCACCTAGACATTTCACATTAGTTGGTCCTACTTGTGGTTGCTGGATTTTCCGGTCGGTTCCGGGTAGGCTTCTACCACATATGTCAACTAACCTTGTGTCCATGTGACACTTATTTATATTTATTTAAGCTATTCTATATACACACACACAAGCAAACTAATATATATATATATATATATATATATATATATATATATATATATATATTTGTTAAGGGGACATTTCAAATTCGAATTCCAAACTAATCACATTTATTACGCTAATACAACGTTAATTACGTTGGTTACCTTTATATAAATAATATAATAATATAGCCTAATTAACGTAAACATTCGTGTAAATGGGGAAACGTTCTAAAGAGGTGGCAATTGTCAATTTGTCCAATTCGAGGTATACAAGTTATGTTTTCATACTTTTACCGCTACAACATAGGCTTGATGGCATAATGACAATATAACAAATAGCAGTGAATGGAAAATGTACATACATAACAATTTCAATTTGCATCCTAGGCTTGTTGGAATGATTTCAATATTAGATTAAAATAGAATACTATATACACTTATACTTGTACGTTTATAATCCTTATTTCACCTAATTGACCACTTTTGGCTTTATGCACATAAAAATGCTTACATTTGATATATTTCACCTTTGAATGTGTTTGGATTCAGATTTGGATCCAAAACCAAACTAAATCATGAAATAATCAAATCTAAACCTTTTTAGGTTACACTCAATGGTAAAAAAAGGGAATTACATGAAATCGGAATAATAGTGGCAATATTCATGTTCATTTTAATCTAATTCAAAAACAAAAAATCCACAAAACCCAATTATTCATGACAATCAATACGTAATTACAAGATAGAGGTTTTGTTTTTTATTCATGTTTACATTATCGAATATCCAAATCCCCTTAGGCATATGATTTATTCACATGACAAGCTATTAAAAACACGAATATGATTTAAAAAAACAATATTCCACTCGCCGATCTAGGCGCAATAGAGAGAAATTTGTGGTAGAATTGCAAGATCTATAGTAGACTTTACGTTTAAGCAAGCTCCAATAATCCTCATACATTAGAATCTTATACATATATGCTTATACTAAATTCAGGAATTCTAAACTTATGTAAATTAGAATAGAGAGAGATTTAGAATAGAGTTAGAGAATTAGAAGAAAACCTTAACCTATTCTTTTATTTTTCTCTGGAATTTAACAATGGTGGAGAGAAGAATGAGGCAGAGATGGAGAATGATTCGGGTTTTCATAGAGTGATACAGAGGGATATATTTAGTTTCTTGTGTGAGCACAGACCATTGGATTAATTAGAATTAGTCCAAGCCTTTAATTCATATATATCCTCTTTGAAAACCCCTAACCAGCAAGCTTTATTAGGTTGTCCAGCCGACCCTAGCGGTCGACTCCTCTTAAGAGGGGGGTGGTCAACCCCTTCGGGGCTGGAACACCCAATAAAGCTGTGTTGCTGAGCTATTTATTTTATTTAATACGTTCCTTAATCTCTTAATCTTATTCCATATATGCAATATACGTTGTCCCCCAGATCCTATCTTTAATTCAAAATTTGAATTTCCCTCTTTATTTATAATTTAAAATTTGGAATATATATATATAATATTCATATAATTATATATATATATATTCTGCGTTCACTATCCAAATTTATTTGTTCAAAACTTCTTCATACATTGACCGTTTTCATAATGTTATACATAAAAACGATGTAGAATTTCGCTACGAATCCAAATAAAAGAACTTCGTAGCCAAATTCCAAAAGATGCTGAATCTCATTTTGCATCCATATTATAATATTGCTTATTTTTAATTATTTAATTATTATTAATACTTATGAATTTTACGGGGTGCTACATTTATATTCTTATGTATCCAAATTCATGCATTCATTTACATTTATTTTCTGCTTGCATTTGTCTGCGTATATCCGTTTATCACCAAAATTTACTTATGTTTATTCCCATATTATCGTTGATTTAAGTAAATTAAACATTTTGCTTAATATAAGCTTGTGTTTTCATGGAATCGGTATTTGAATAAAACTAACATTTTAGTTAATGATATTTATAAATTTATTTATTATTTGAGTTAATAATAACGAGATTCACTTATCTATTTTAACAAACGACAATTTAGTCTGATTTTGCATAAGTAACGAAATGAAAGTTGATTACTCATTCCAATCAATGATAATAGAATTTAATTAATTATCGTAGTTATTGAAACTTTATTTTGATTAATTATTTTAAGTAATAGTTAATTGAAATTTAATAATCAATTTAGTGAATGATGCTTTTGTTCCAACAACTTATTTTAACTTTGAGACTTGATTTGATTGGTATATTCTTACTAAGTTGCTTTTAAAGTGAAATTGAATTGATTTAATGAAATGAACGAAAAAATAATTTAATTGATTGAGCAAAAAGGATTCAAGAATAAATTAACTAGATTATAAAAATGGTTTAAAACCTTGATTTAATTAAGTTAATAAATATTTATATGTAATCAATTTATTAATTATAAAGATCATAAATGTGATTAGCTATCTTATTGGATAATTAATGTTGTTTAGCAATTTATAAACAAATTCTATATCTGGCTTATATCCTTTTTGAGATTATTAAAAGCGAGTTTTATAAAAAGAGTTTTATTTATTGTTTTCCAAAAAGATTAATGATTATTTTAAGTATATTAAAGTATTTAAATTTTATTTATTATCCTTTGAATAAATACTACTGTTTAGATCTTACAAATAATAGTTTTAAAAAAGAATGTCCTTTCTAAATAGAAATGGTTTCAAAATTTTGCCTAAGTGTAAGGCGAGTTGGGTTTCATCGAAATTGATTATTAATTTAAAATTGGTTTCAACGTTTCTTTTAAATACACTTAGAATAATAATTATCTCTTTAAGACAAATATTTTAAAGAGTATTGTTAAAAATGTTTTCATTCAAATATCTTAAATGTGAAAACCAAGCGTAAATTCAAGTTTTGAAGTTTAAGGTTTTCGATACGAATATGGAAAGAAATTTCCATAAATGATATCACTTATATGAAACATATTTAGTTATATACTTATCACTAGATGTTAAAGTATAGAAAATTTCCTCTACTTCGAAGTTTGAAAACATTGTTTGAACAATGTCTAAGGGTATCACGATCTCAACTTGTCTGACTTTATTTTTAACCAATAGATAGTATAGGTTTGGATTGATAAATAATGGTAAGAGAATGTGATTTAGTTTCCATTTACGATCATTTTGAAGATTCCTGATAGTTGATTTAACAATTATTGGTTCAGCTTTCTTGAGTTGTATATCAAATCAAAATGATTTGTTGCTCATTGAGCTTTGTTATCCTTTGCTGTAAATGACTAAATCCAGAAAGCGAATGGACATCTAGCTATGTGGGGTTGCTCTCATTAGGGTAATTTCATATATACTCTAGGGTTGGTTTGGTTGTATGCACACAAGAAGTGAAGTACTCGGATACTTGGTTAAGTTGGCAGGGTCCAACAAGTACATTTTCGAGAACAATATAGTTCTCAAGTATATTCTAGATGCATACTATTCAGTAAAGTGGGAGCACCATTCTATTTATTACTTGAAAATTTTCTCATTATATTCCTTTTATTTCTAATTCATGAATTTTTCTAATTTAATTTCATCGAGTGGATAAAACCTTCGTGATATTTAATTATTTTATCCATGATGAGATTGGATGTTCTTGTAAGTGGTGTAATCCGCACTAAGTAGTGCGGTCTGATTATTTTGAGAAAATTATTTTTTTCCTTGTTCGATCCAAATTTTTGGATTGGTTTTTTTTGTTTTCATCAAAAAGTGTCATGCACTATTCTCAATGGGTGTTGCACTATTATTACTTTTATGTTGGCAAATTTTATGTATTTTACCCATTCCTTTGTGTTTTGGTGATTTTGTTTTGTGTTGATGCTTTTACATATATGCTGCTCTTGTGAGGGAAAACCCCATTTCATGTTCATCGGCGTAGTCTCACGGAATTATCGTATGTTTCCTGTTACTTGAGTTTTCTCATGTTTCTAGATTGATCCATGTATTATTTCATTATACTACTCGAGTCAGACCAAGCTTGTTTGCAGGTTGCCTTCTGTTGGATGTGGAGCTCATGGAGCACAGTTGGAATTTTGTTGTCGCATTATTTTATTTCTATTTTATTTTATTTACCTATTACCGCGAGAGGGAATTTCCTGACTTCCCTCATTCCTAGCACCTTATGCGCCAACATCCTCAGCATAAAAGAAAGTTCTATCTTCCTTCTTATTAACCTTTGGGTCAGAGTATCAAGCAATCCACTTCCTTGCAAGTTATAAGTCAAAATAATAGCGTACCCCCTTGTCTAGGGCCTCTCAATCGGGAAGTCAGTTGGGACTAGTAAATGAACATTCATTTTGCATCCATTCTGTGGTCCTCAAGTGGCCCATCCATCAAGATCAAGATATAAGTTTGATATAGGCAGATAAGTTACACAATTGTAAATATTTTCAACAGTATACCCCCAGTCCAGTGGTAATGGTAAAAGATTGGTGGTCGTATCACATCCTTTTTAAATTCATACATGTATGCATGGAGAAGACATTGCTTGCACGGCTTAAGCGATTGCATTTTCCATGCAGTGTATTTGCAAAGTGGCACTCGTCGTTGCACTTGAGGTATCACTCCCAAGGTCTCCTTTCGGCTATCACCTCAAGTCGCATGATATGTTATTGAATAATTCACTCTCAAGGCTTCTTTTGGGCCGCTGCCTTAAGTCATGTAGGATGCTTATCATTGGTCATCAATGTCAACCTTCTAGACGTAACCCTTTATTTGTTTTCTATTAGCTTGTTGTTGTTGCGAGTGCGGGCCTCACATTCTTGACCAATTATCCTCTGTAAATCTTCCATCAGCAAACAAAGTGGTAGTACTACAATATCATACATTTGCAAGTTTTTTATATATTTCAATCAAATATATTTGTAGTCAGAGCATTACTACACTGAGTAGCAAGCAATAAATCGCATCACAAATCAGATAAGGGTTTCAATTCAGTATCCCTACAAATCATAATGCCTGCAAATATATAGCATATCATATTGCATTCATCGTAGGGGTGTGATGTGTGTAAGCCCCCAATCAATAGTGCATAAGTGCCTGGCCAGGGCTTGTTTGGGATTGCTTAGGATCGACAGTGTATTGCCCTCCATGTCCAGAAATGAGGGGTTCGGGCTCAGCTTTCATTCTTGGCCCCGATCCTGTAGCGGGGTAGGAGCCATTCCATGGCATTTAATAGTAATGCCTTCATACCTTCCTGTCGTATGCCCATGATAGAGTTTGAACTCAGCTTTTGGTCTACCACCTAATCCTTCAGTGGGCTAGGAGTTCATTTGTAGCGCTCAATCCCTGGCGCCTTTATACTCTCCCATCGAATGCTGAGGGTGGAATGGAATCAAGGCGGTATTTAATCGTGGTGCACCTTCACGCCTTGTGGACGTCATCTTTACGTCCTTTATACTCTTTCTCGAACCATGAGAGTTAGAGTTAATCAGGCGAACGGTCATGACATTCGCCCCGGCTTTCCTTCTGCACTCTAATTCCAAGAGTGGGATTCTGCCAGCTCGATTGTCGTTCTCGCACTCGATTTTAATCCATACTTCCTACTTCACTCTAGAAGATGTACATTATCGGGCAACTGGTCAGGCCACACTTGCCAAATTCTTGTGTTCCTTCATTCAATCTATGGGAGGATTAATTAGCACCAAATTTCAGGTACCTGCATCAATCATGTCGCACAAGTTAGTCATGTCAATAATTTAGAAAGCATGTAAAAGTAAATTGCATGATTGAAAAGTATGCGTATCAAAGGGCAGTGTTGCCTCCTTTATTTGGATTCATGTAATCTGGTGGCATTAAGTAAAGGATCGAGCCATGTAGACGGTCGAACTGAGTCCATCTGGGATCATATTCTGATTTTGAAATGCAAAAGTCAATGCACAATTATCTTGAGTTCTAACACGTGTGAGCCAAGGAGTGGATGGTCAACTCAGATCCACCTTGAGCTATACAACTTCCCTCAGTTGGAGGGAGTGGTTCCATAAACGAGCGGTTCAATCAGGCTCGTTATGGTATTACTCCATAACTCTATATGTGGATGTTAGAAGTCAGGTCAGTACTAGATCTTAGGTAGCTACACCATCCATATATAAATTCATTTGAGTTAAGTACATCAATGACTCGCAACGCATTTAAATATAAGAGTCATGGTTAAAGAATAATCGTGTTAAAGGAATGAATATCATTCTGAGCGAAAATGGCACTGCATGCTCTTTGCAGATCCATTTTTCCTCGCCCTGTCTCCTCCACGGGATGGCTACCAAAATCTTTAGTTGATGATGAACGTCTTTTCAAACCATCATTGGACGGAGGTCCCAAGAATGAACAGACCTTGATTGGGGTCTTGGAGTAACAAAGGAAGTTATGTAAATACAGTAAGCGAATGACATGGTCACATCTTCTTTGAAATGCCTTAATACTAAGGGAAAGGATTGAGTGTCAGAGACTCATGTATGTATCTCTAATGGTAGCATATCATCACTTCGGTGCTAGGAAAGTACTTGGTAGGAGAATAATGGATTTACGTTTATAGAAACTTTGCCCCTTTCCATGCTAGGAAATAGGACATGGCTGCTGAGGGACAGTCATATCTGATTCATCCACAAATATGTCTTCAATCCCATGTCGGTAATAAGATCTAATGTACATATAATCAATCAGCATCCAAGATTAAGTGCTCTAAACTTTTAATTTGCCAATTTTCGGGCAAGGCTGAGGCAGTAAATTATGCAAGCCTGCGATGTATCAGCTTTCAATTAGATGATGTAATCAC
Source organism: Allium sativum (assembly GCA_030737875.1). NCBI lineage: Eukaryota > Viridiplantae > Streptophyta > Magnoliopsida > Asparagales > Amaryllidaceae > Allium > Allium sativum. The sequence goes on from CM060913.1 coordinate 47,040,876, forward strand.
AAGAAATTGATGTTTGAATCTCCAATTGCTCCCAGTGTCTGGGGCACGAGTATCTTGACTTATAATCGATGAAAGGAGTGAGATTATGAATCTTCACTTTCTAAATCCAAAACGTTGTTCGTCAGAAGTTTCATTCGCCTTCATCACCCATCTAGCGGGAGGCTGATAAGTGATTTTGTCGAATCATCTTGGCCAGTGAATTGAGCAATGAGACTCGTTAATATCTATCTCGGGATAACCATTCAAAGGAAATAAGCAATGTTGTCTTGCATGTCATATCTCGAGGAATAACGAACGTTGGTACGCCCTTCACTTCTCCTTGCTGCAAACATTCTGTGTTGCAGAAAGTTTCTAAAGGGAGTTATTCATTAATCTCTTCAGAATTCGGTCTCCAATATTGGATCAACTTTCAAGTGTCTCGATCGGGGTCATCTCCTTCTCTTCCAGATTATTGGAACTTGCTAGGTTGGCGAAATTATCTTCTTTCTGATTTTTCTATATGCAGAATATAAGATATGTTGTAATGTTCCATCCATCAACAACTCTTCTACTTGTTCTAGGTTTTCATCTTTCATTTCGAGGGGTCCTCTTCTCTATTTAACACATCCTCTTCAGGAACAGTAAACTCAACGATAAAGTCGGTTAACGCTTGCCCCGTATGGATTTCTTCAGTAGGGAATTAAGATCAAACTGGTTCAGCCCGATGTTCCATTCAAGCAATCGTTCGAATGCCGCAGGTCGCTGTAGACCAGTTGTAGTGGCCAATCAATGCATATCACAATCAGTTGAACTTGAAAATAGTGGCCGAGTTCTCTCGAGAAAATCAACAAGTTGTAAACAAGCTTTTCAATCTTTGGACAGTTGCTTTGTTAGACGTTACCCTCCTGCATCCTGAATCTTCATCCTCTCTGGTATCTATGTTTTCGGGCAGATCATCAAGCAACTCTTTCTGCGATGTTTTCCCTGCTTACTAAGCCCATGCATCATTCACACTATATCTCCACGGGAGGGAAGCGTTTCTGGGTTCCACACCATCTCTGTTGCATAGCATATTCCATCCGACCAAATAGCGGGCTGTTCCAGTGACTTGGTCATCATGGACCATTCTCGCTCCAGCTTTGGTTGGGACTGAGCAGTAGACACTACGGTGCAATGTGAGCTCTGAATTCTGCTGGAGCTGGTCGGTCTATACCTTAATCTAATAAGCTTTAATACGACAACATAGTTTACGATACTTCAAATAATATTCATGCATTATGTCACAACAAACATAAGAAGTAGAGAGCTAATGGTTGATTCATATTTGCTTTGATCTTGAGCTCTCATCACTTGACCAAGGTTGTATGGCGGATGGTGAGCAGTCAAGTTGTTATAATCCAAGAAAGGATACATAAGTCCAATCATGGAGTGTGGTGGTTCAACTAGTACCTAACTCTGGGAACCAAAGTATGTTGACCTAACCCTTATTCCATGGAAATTAGTCTTCCTCTATGCGGTTGACAACAAATAGCCATTGCAAAGGTTAGCCGAATTCTTCGGGAGGTGAACTGCAGGACATATTTCATTCATCACTTCATACAATTGAAGTGTAGCTTTGGGATGTTGGGATCCTAGGCAGCTTTCTGCTATCCCATTATTGACAATCATGGTCATTAAGATGATATGAATCATCTTTGGAGTAGTGCTCGGACTGTTCCATATAACCGTCATTTGATGTTCCAACGATTGGACAGGTTTAAGTCATATAAATAAGGTGGTCACTACTCATTAGGGAACAACATCAGTTGCATCAGTGAAATCTATACACCGTCGGAGCTATGGAAGAGGAAGTTGCCATGAGACAATCATTGTCTCATATACTGTAGTTGATAGCAAATTGAATCTGATCGATAGATCCTCACATTGGCTTACTAATTTAAGTAGGTGTTATGGCTCTGGGAAGAATCCCAGTCGTTTCCATCTTGCTGTGACATTCTCAAACTATCCATCTAATCTTCATTAACAAGCTTTGATGACTGCTACTAGCCAAAATATATGCCGAGCCGAAGGCCAGCCGTCAGCGGGTCAGGGTGTAACGTCGGTGGGGGTCCAGGGCCCCATAGTCCCGGCGGCGATCGACCTTGCCGGTTAGGTTGAAAATGTGGACACCGCACGATTTTTTCTTTTTTGGAAGATGGAGCCTTTTCTGAAATGATCTGAAAATTGTATTTTTTCCCCAAAAACAGCTGTACTCGGTCGGATCGGAATTTGCCTTCAAGTTGCGATTCGGAGATAACGGTTCGGGTAAGTCATCGGATTGGGGTCGAGCCCTCGGGTCGGATCGAGCAAGTCACTTTGGGTCGAGTCGGTCCTACTTCGTTCAAGCGGACCGGGTCAATTCTCGAGCACAAGCAATTCGTGTCGACTCCATCTGCTCCAGTGTTTATCTTTCCTTAATTCGAACCGGCACCTCTCTTTTCTATCCGACCCGATGCTCTCCATTTGTACTGTAAGCATATCCGAACCGATCAAGCGGCATTCCTGGAATTTGTTTTTGAATGTTGGCGATTGTTGCTGGACGAAGTGGAGATGGTTTCACGTCTAGTAATCTCTATGATTGCAAATATAGTATTCACAGGATTTCTTCATTGAACTTGGCGGTCGGATAGTAGACTGGAGTATCCTTATATACTGAGAATCTTCATTTCCCAGTGAAAGCACTAAAATGTTAGACCAAAAAATGGCACTAACACCCAATATGTCATATTTAGAGCATAGAATATAAACAAATAACTGAAAAAAGGAAGAAAAAGTAAGACAACAAGGTTTTTATAGTGGTTCGGCATTAACGAGCCTACATCCACTTCGTAGTTTCTTAATTCAACATCGAATTACAATTACAAGGCTTTGAATCACTCTAGCACTCGATTATAATGACTTTGTCTCTCCGAATTCACTAACTTTATTAATTAGAGGATGATTCTTTATAGTAGAATGGCGGCCATGGCTTATGCTCGTCATGGAGATCTCAAAAAGTCCCCAGAAATGACTGTGAATTCATGTATTTATAGGCAGAAATTCAGTTGAGGCTGAGTGGCCATGTGGCAGCTTTAAAGTAAATCTAGAAAGTAGTTGAGAAAGTGGAGGATGTGGCTTCTATTCATGGGGCGACACATGTACAACAATATGGGTTAATGGGCTAGAGAATAGGTCAACTTCGTGGAATACATTCATAGCATCAGGCGGTTCGGGTAGGGGTGCAGGCAATCCGAACCGATAAGGTAAACGTGTCTTGCTACATATGCATGAACAAGGGGGTCGGGTGGTGTTTCTCTCGATCCGATCTAGCTTTAACATATAGGAGTTGTTTCTCTTATGTATAAGTGGGTTTGATCCGAACCATCTACCTCGATCCGAACTTTTTGCTTGATCACGGAGAGTGCAAGTGCTCTCTCTCAATTCAAGGTCCCTTTATCTATCCGACCCAATCCGAAAGGGTAGGTCCGTCCCGGTGATGTTTGCATGTAGAATTCAAGTTTTCTAGCTTTACGTCGTTCCATCCAAGTGGTCACCAGTCAATGTGAGTTCATGCTCAAGTCACTGGCTTTGGGTAGCCTGGTCACAAAGCAGGCTAACAATTGTCCAGTTGATAGGATTTGTTTTTAACTCTGATATACATTGTGTTTTGAATTGACAATTCATTTGTCAGTATTATTATTATATGTTGTCGATTCCTCTATGATATTTTTCTTTTCTCTAGTTTTTTCGGTTTTCATTTTTGTTTACCCTAACAATATGCATTTTCGATGATTGGATGTTCAACATTATGATACAGTGGTTGTATTCGGTGTTGACTATCAATGGTCGAAAAGGCGGGTCGTTATACCTGCTAGGAACTGCCCAACAAATCTAGCACCTGCAAATGATCGGTTTAATATAGGATGTCTTGTGCACACATATATATATATATATATATATATATATATAGATATATGTGTGTGTGTGTGTGCCTGCATCGAGAAGGTATTAATTGGTTGACCTACCTTGTTTGGGTATTAAGTGGTTAAGATTAGGTAAGTTCAAAAGTTTTACTCCTTGGTTCCGAACCTAAGTCATGGGACCCACCCTTATTAGGTTTTAAATGGTCACTGGATCTACCCTTCTCTAACAATTATCGGGTATTAAATGGTCTTAAGTGATACGAATAAGTTGTGTAGTTCTCTAGAAGTTGTTCGCTTCTTATTTAAGGGTTATGTGAGGCCCTACCTAAGGATGGGTAAAGAAGAGTTCCTTAGAAAATTAATGGGGCTGCCTATCTAAGGGAAGTATTAAGTGGTTAGGAGTTCACCCATAATGACAACTATATAGTGATGCATGGGTTTGTCAGGTCTCAAATGGCAATGAATATCTACCTAGACCCAATATTAAGCGATAGGTTTACTTTCTCTTGTTTTATGTGAGTGTAGATTTAATAACATTAGCGACTTAAAAGACGAGGCCTTAAGTGGATAGGGTCCGCCATAGGGTATTAGGTGATAGTGGGAATCGATTCTTAAATAAAGTTATATAATGGCCTTAAGTGACCAAATGAGAGTCCACCTCGTCGGGTATCAAACGATGATAGACATTCGCCCTTATATTAGTTGTGGGCCTTAAGTGACTTTAGAATTGTCCGCATAATTAATATATGTATTTTCTATGTTGAATTTGCATAAGCATAATTTGATAACTTTATACTATTAAGTATATGAAATAATCATTCCTATAACTTTTTTGTTTTTCATTTACCAGAATTTATTATTCTGACCTCCCTCCTCATAATAATTAAACATGTTAGCATGTGGGAATGCTTGAGTTGATGGAGTCATTGAGAATGGAGTCCGGCGAAGGAAATTTTATAGTTATCATTATTATCATGTTTAGCAGTTTATTATAATCATGGGATATTATTATTGACGTACCTAAATATAACAGTTAGAATTTGATGTAATAGACATTATTGTAGTTTTAATTAATGGTATATTTATTTTCAGTTATTATATTTTATCCCTTTTGCTGTGAGATTCTGATTTCATTTTTAATTTTTCTCTATTTGTGTATTCCTTCGAGGAACTAACATCCATTTAAAATGAATCTAAATTCTGATGGTCCTTTTCTGGATCGATATTTAGGCATGTTCCAAGCAGGTTGTTACATGCTACTACAATTCGAATGTAGATTGTGAGCATTCAACTATGGAGATAAAGTGCTCCGAAGAGTAATGTCCAACACTAAGAATCTGGTGGATGGACCTCATGCGGTTTCAGTTGCCGACTAGCATAAGCTACAACCCTACCTCCTTGCATCAGTACAGCACCTAATCCAGTACCACAGACATCTGTGTATACCATCATCTCTTCATTCCCTTTAAAAATGACAAACACTGGTGCACATGTCAACTTTTCCTTTAGGCTCTTAAATGCATTCTCGTACTTTTCGTCCCAGACGAAAGCTTGATATTTCTTGGTCAACTGAGTCAACGGTGCTACTATATTGGAGAAGTCTTGGGTAAACTTACGATAATATCCAGCAAGCCCCAAGAAACTTCTTACGTCTATTCCATTCTTGGGCGTAGACCAATCTTGTTCCGTAGCCACCTTTGCAGGGGTCCACGGCAATACCATTCTCTGAAACAACATGGCCCAAGAATCTCACTTCCCTTCTCCAGAAGTGACACGTGGAAAACTTTGCTATCAATTGGTGTTTTCTCAATACCTCCATCACTACTCTCAAATGTTCCTTGCGTTCTTCCTCTATCCTCGAATAAACTAAGATAGCATCTACAAACACAAGAACAAACTTATTCAATTGATCCCTGAATACTCTATTCATAAGATCCACAAAATATGTTGGTGCACTGGCCAACCCGAATGGCATGACCAACCACTCATAGAATCCAAACAGCGTCCGAAAGGCCGTTTTAGCAATACTCTCAGCTTCCAACCTAAGCTGATGAAAACCTATCACGAGATCCAACTAGAAGAATACTCTCGCGCCACTCAACTGATCAAACAAATCATCTATCTGCGGTAGAGGATACTTATTCTTCCTCATCACCTTATTCAATTCGCGGTAGTCCACACACAATCGAAAGGAACCATATGCTTTGGTAGCAAATACAACTGGTGCTCCCCACTCGGAAACACTTCTTCTGATAAATCCCTTCTTCAAAAGATCATTTACTTGCACCCCAAGCTCTCGCTGCTCCCTTGGCTCCATATGACAAAGTAGAATCACTATAGGCCTGGAATCTTTCACTAAATCAATACGAAACTCAATCTCTCGGTGTGGTGAAAGTCCGGTCACTTCCTCGAAGACGTCCGGATACTGGCCAGCCATGGGAACATCTGACAACTCATCATGTGAGATGTTGAGGGAATCTAGAAAATTAGCCATTACCCCATCACTAGGTAGACCACCAAACACTACCCTCCGCCCATCATCCGCTCTAACTGTCACCAAAAATGTAATGACCCGCATTTTTTAGCTGTTGAATAATTAATTTATTTAATTATTAAATATTGATTTATCGATATCGAGAACGTGAATTAAATAATATTGAATATTTAATTAATAATTATAATATAATAAAAATATATTATAATGTCGAAATAATAAAAAATATTGGAAATCACAATATTCTGTGAACGGGGTCATCTCTAAGATGTAATTCAGCTTAGAGTTGAATTATATTGACGAATATATTCAATCGACGTCAGTTTGAACATAAAATTTTAATATAATTAAAATAGAGCTTGAAACGACGCAGCAGTTCGCTATTTGGCGATTTGAACTTCAAATGAATGTACAGGATTCATTTTAAGCCGGATTTCAGTAAAACAAGAAACGTACGGTGCTGGTGGAGTATATCTTTCTAGTGGAAGAGAAAAATCTGGATTTCATCGTGTAGATTTTGATTTACATCCAAATCAAATTTCAGAAAAGTCGTTGTAGAATTCCTTTATAATTTGCGACGCTTTATATATGTTATAAATGGATTTTGCAGTATAAACTAAATATCGAGATAATCTGGAATCTGAAATATCAAACTGTAAATTCTGATATGATAGTCTGGAGTTGTACGATATCATATGTGAAGATATACGATAACATGAATTTATTTATATTTAATTTAATAATATTTAAATATGTTTATATATTTAAATGGGTCATCCAGAGCTTTAAAAATAGCTGATTTTGCAAACGAAGTCGGAATTCAACGAAACTAATTTTGTTGGATCCGCAACATCAAATTATTGCTAGATGTCAGTTTCCGTGATTTTTAGAGTCACTGTTGGCCGTACGGATTTTAAGAGTGAGAAACAGTTAGTATTTTGACAGTTAAAAATATGTTGTGTGAGCATACGAAGTCGGAATTCAACGAAACCAATTTCGTTGGGACCGTAATTTCAAACTCTAGCAGTATGTCTAGTCTGGTGATTTTTGATTACCTTATGTGATTACAGGTATTTTAGAGGACAGATAAAAATAGCATTGGCTTAAAAAAAGAATAAAATAATGCAAAATAAAATATCTAGATATTTTATCCCTTATAAATACCCCTCCACCATCGTTAAGACCTAACCTAATCCTCTAGTCAATGCATCAAATTGTAGCCGCCCAGTTCATTCTCGTTTCACAGAAAGAAAATCAAATAGGAAATGAAAATAAAATCCAGAAAATATCGAAGTTGTTTTCTTTGGGTTAGCTACTACCAGCTCTTCAATTTCATACCTGTTTCGTGGTATTCGATCGTGTTTTAGTCAATGTCCATCTTTGTGGTGCGAATTAGGGTTCCCTGTGGTTCCATCTAGGTAGCGTCGGAGGAGCAAGGGTGGTGATGGGTGAACTCGGGGGACTCAAGGCGCACGCGTGGACCCGGTTTGATGAAGTGCGATGCCTTCTAGGTGGTTGCGAGCTCACTGTCATGACCGAAGGGCATCAGGTAGCGGTCCTCAAGGAGAAGCGAGCGTGGTAATTTGGTGATGGGGGGGTAGCGTTTGAGGAGGGGAGCAACCCGGTGATTTCGGTTTTGAACTCGAAGAAGAAACAAGGGAGAATCGATCGAAGCAAGAGTTGGGTTTTTGGGTTGTTTGATTCGGGAGGAACAAACAGAAGACGGGGAAGAAAGGAGAAGCGGTCTGGGCTGAAATAGAAGGGAGTTGGGCCGGTCAAAGGGTAAAGCCCAAGGGATTTATATATTTAAAGTTTTAATTTAAATTCAAATAGTGTATTAACTTCTAAATAGTATATCTGTCTCATACGGTATCAGAATCATGAACCGTAAGTTGCGTCCGGATCGTATGGACGGGAGCAACACAATGAGACCGACCGGGAGTGAATCCGAGCTCGTTACAATTTATGGAAAAATAAATTGTCCGACTGAATCAAATAACGCAAACCGATATTCTTCGGTTAACGCGCAAATGTGAGTAAAACTCACCAACTCTGAACAGTTATATTTTTATAATGTATTTTTAGAACTGTTAATCATCTGTTGATTTCTGTGTGTTGGTTGATTTATTGAACTGCTAGTCAGTTAGTGAAAATTATATATATATATATGTAATTATATATATATATACAAACCATTAAATATTTATATATTGTTTCTTCTATCAGAATAATTTATATTGAACTGAAAGTGATGATAATCAAATTGTGTAACATCTATGGATGTAGGGAGACAGGTTGGAGGAATCCGACTGGATTCCTCAACAGTTATTTTATTGTTTTTCATATATTGTTATATGATGTGATATAAAATCTATGGGCAATTGTATGTGTTTGGATGAGATTGGTCATCGTGATTTGATGTGTTAAGTACCATAAAATATAGGAATGGGAAAAGGAGATTTTCAAAGTGATATTGAAAACAGAGATATTTATAAATTGGAATATTTATAAATAAGAAATATTTATAAATTGGAATATTTATAAATAGGAAATATTTAGAAAAAATAATAATTTCAAACCATTTTCTTTTTGAATGGAAAGGCCTGTGTGGTGGGTTTGGGGATTTTCCCGATGCTCCCGGTACAAAGGAGGTTATGGCGAATTTTTCCGAGAATTTAGGGAGTTAGAACATTTTTAAGAATAAATTTGAAAAGGGAATATTTGTAAACCATCTACAAATAGAATTGAAAAGGAAACGTTATAAAAAGGAAATATTTGTAAATCATTTACAAATAGAATTGAAAAGGAAAAGTTATAAAAAGGGAAAACGTTATAAAGCAGAAACCGTTATAAAGAGGAAAACGTGGTTAAAAGGGAATCATTTTTAAAGTGTAGAACCGTTATTTAAAAGTAAATATTTTCAAATGAATAAAACGTTATTAAAAGGAAATCTTTATAAAGTGAATAAAGTTAGTCGAATATGGTATTCGAAAAGAGTTAGTCGAATATGGTATTCGAAAAGAGTTAGTCGAATATAGTATTCGAGAAGAGTAAATCAGTAGAGTTAACTAGTTCAGTAGAGTTAACCTGTTCAGTAGAGTTAAACCAGTTCAGTAGAGTTAAACTAGTTCAGCAGAGTTAACCAGTTCAGTAGAGTTAACCAGTTCAGTAGAGTTAACTGGTTCTGTAGAGTTAAACCAGTTCAGTAGAGTTAATCCGGTTCAGTAGAGTTAACCGGTTAAGTAGAGTTAACCAGTTTGGTTACGTAAGTCTAGTTAACCAGTTAGGTTAAGTAAGTCCAGTTAACCAGTTTGGTTAAGTAATTCCAGTTAACCAGTTGGGTTAACTAAGTCGAGTTAACCGGTTGGGTTAAGTCAGTCAAGTAAATCAGTAAGAGTTAACCTGTTAGAGTTAACCAGTTAGAGTTAATCAGTTAGAGTTAATCAGGTAGGTAAATCAGTTAGAGTAAATCGATTAGAGTTAAAACGAACTAGAGTTAATCAAATATAGTTATTTGAGACAGAGTTAGTCAAACGTAGTGTTCAGAGTAAATTGTCATCTCGTACGACTGCTAGCGAAATTCGCAGGGCTACAGATAGCCTAAGACGGTCGGATGTTTCCTGAGGGAATCAGGTGTAACCATTTGTGATCATTGCGATCTAGAGTCAAACGAATGGAGTTAAATCGAATATTAGTTATTCGATAGGAGATAATCAAGTTGAGTTAAATAAAACCAAGTTAGTCGAGCCTAGGTTAATCGAATCGAATTGGTCGAACCAAGTAAGTCGAGTTAGTCGAGTTAAGTTCGTCGAGTTAAATTAATCGATGTTAGTTTCATCGAAAGGAGTTATCGATGTTAGTTTCATCGAAAGGAGTTATCGATTATAGTTTGATCGAAGTGAGATTTATCGAATAAGAGTCATTCGAAAAGAGATTATGGAATATAGTTTATTCGAAAGCGAGATTTTCAAATATGAGATATTTCAAAAGAAAGAGTTATCGAATATTAGTTATTCAAAGAGAGATTATCGAATATCGTATATTCGAGAAGGAGTAATCAAATATAGTATATTCAAAAGGAAGGAGTTAATCGAATATAGGTTATTCGAAGAAGAGTTAATCAAATAGAGATTTCTCGAAGAGAGCTAATCGGCGAATTCGATTATATCGAATTCGGGAAAGTACTTATACTTCCCAGTGTTTAAATAGAGATTTATTTATTTATTTATAAATAAATAAGTGTTAGGTTAATTATTCACTATTAAGAATAGAAGTTATAATTAAAGTTAGATAATTCGAAAGGAGGGATTATAACGTTATCGTTATAACCAATGTTTTAAATATAGAAGTGGATTAGTAAAATTGGATCCGAGAAAGGCGTAAAGAAGTTGTTAAAGATTAAAAGATAAACCTTGACCATTTCGAAGTTATAACGTTGTTCAGTTAAGGTCTGAGAGGTAATAATACCCCAAATTGAGTGACTTCCTTCTTAACTAAGAAATGGTAAGGTTTGATCGTAAAGGAGTTTTGGAAATGTTTTCCAAACGAGAATCAAAAATGTTTTCTGATAAAAGAAAATAAGAATTTAGAATATAGGGAAACAGGAGATAAGTAAATAAATGAACTAAAGAGATTAATGTTAAATGATGTTTGTTCGATATAATTTCCATTTGGAAATAATATCGTTGTTTGCACACTTGTTTTTCTTTGATAGTTAACTCACAGACTATCGAAGTTTTGACCATTTTAACATTGTTAATATGGAGAGACCGGTTGGATTATTATCCGAAGAATCACTCTGTATTGGCATAAGCGTTGCGAATCATATATGCCAAAGACAATTGAAGACGGAGTAAAATGCAAGGGCTGTTGTATAAGTCTTAGATAACAGTGACTAAGATGGATATACTGAATAGTGCCTTCGGTTTGTCCAGTCCCAGGACAACTTGTATGGACGAAGGTCTGACAGAGTATATCCAATGGATCGCGTAAGTTGATCTGTTCAAACGTATTCACGTTTGGTGGCGGAGGAATTCATTTCTCTAAGCTGTATACCCATGTTATTTTTTGATAAATCAACTTGTGATTTGGCAGGTATGACGATGTGACATTCTAAGTGAATGAGGATGACTTGTATGGATGAATGTCTGACAGAGTATTTCCAAAAGGGTCACGTACATTGATTTCTTCAACCCTACCAAGAGTGGAAGCAAAGAAGGAAACTTCTTTTAGCTAACACATAATGTATTGTTGAGGACATCAATTGGTGATTCGATGGATTTGATGATGTGGCATTCAAAGTGAATCTGATGTGATGATAACGCGTAACTTCTAGCCTCATCATCCGGAAAATGACAGAAATCGGGCAGGCAACATTGTTAAGTCAGTCGCATCGAAGTAGGGTGTATAATCACCTATCTAGAGAATATTCATTTGCTTCTTTTATCTATCAATGCTGTCCCATATATATACGGGAACGGTTGCTGATCCCAACCGTTGGTGATATACATTCAATACACTCAAGCAAAATGAGTGGTCGGTTGTAACAACCCAAATTTTAACAACGTGTTAAGACAAGAATCAAGGCAGAATTAAATGGTAAAATCTGAATCAGGGAAAACAGGTTGTGCCATTGCGTTCTTCTCGGAAAAATACGCGAAATAGAGTCCGAAATTTCGTAAATCGGAGTCCGTATGACCAAAATATGGCCTCGCAAAATTTCACGAAAAATTCAAATTTGAAAACAGATTCAAAATTTTCAAAATTCAGAGTAGGCGGGAAAAATTCCGCCCAGGCAGGTCGATAGGGGGGTCGAAACTAGGGTCGACCTCCCCCCCAACCAGGTCGACTCTAGAGTCGACCGGGGGGTCGACCTGGGTGTCGACCTCCCTGGTCGGCCAGGTCGGCCTGGTGCACCTGTTTTGGCTCCTGGGTCCTGTTTTGGAGGATTGTGACGATTTTTGAGGGCTTGGATCTATCCTAGGGTTAATCTAACGACCTAAACTACTCCTAATCTCTATAAAAAGACCCCTAATCCTACCCTAAACCCTCACAAATCACTCATGCCACGAAGTGCTGCCCAAATGCCAAGTGATCATGGCCTCCATCTCCAATTCCTAAAGACTATGCATTCAAATCAGGTTCAAATCAAAAGGTGCAAGCTTTCTACACCAAATCGAGGAGGGATCAATGTTGCTACGCAAATTCCATGACGATTCTTCGACAAAGGAGCCAACTTTCTTCGTCAAGATGATGCATGATCCTTTCCTAAGCCTCGCTATGTAAGTTCTAGCTACTTCTAGATCTAAACGGTAGTCTTAATGATGGCATGGAATAAAACGAGATTAAACTAAGTATACTAGCCTATATGAACCTTGTCATGCCTCTTTTGCTTGAACCTATGACTTTTGGCTATGCTTAGTGACTAGATCATGCTATTCATGTTATGATTAACCTAGTTTACCTTGAAAGTTTGAATCTTTATCTATGGAATGCTAGCATGAACCTTTGGGAACCATTTGACTTGTGAAACATTGGCAAAGTTTTGACTTTGGGGCTTATGCATGTAAATGAACCCAAACCCCTTATGTATCATGCATGTTTGTGGCCAAATTCACTTATGATACTATGCATGTTTGTGGCCAAATCCTCTTATGAAACTATGCATGCTTGTGGCCAAATTCCCTTATGATACTATGCATGCTTGTGGCCAAATTCCCTTATGATACTATGCATGTTTGTGGCCAAATTCCCTTATGATACTATGCATGTTTGTGGCCAATATGTTGGCATAATACCCTACTATGTGAGTCGCTTCCAATTGGGTTGGAAATACGTTTGGGTAGCTTAGGAAAATCGTGGGTATGACATGAAAAACTTGACATGGGGCTTACATGAGAACATGACATTCATGATACATTTAAATATGGTCATGACACGTGGGAAAACATGGAACTTGAACTAGACATGGGTGGGTTGTAAGTGTAAAAAAGACACTAGACCAAACATGAAAGTGGCCAACTCGAGGTTGGGTTGAGTTTGTAGCATAAATCTACCTGGACCCGCCCGGCTTAACTAGTGGCTACAAACAATAGGATCCAATGTGAGAAGTTGGTCATGTCGCGCTTAAGACCCGAGGTTAGACTTGGTTGTGGTGTAAAACTACCCGGACCCACCCGGCTTAACTAGTAACCACAACAAGGTCTAATGTGAGAGGTTGAGAGTGCATTAATTAAATTAATGCCACATGATAAGGTTAAGTAAATTTGACTAATGACACTTAACCGATATGACACGAATGGGTAGGTTAAGTGGGACCGTGCTTGATTTCTTAATGACACTTAACCATACAAGACAATTAGGCGATTTACGCTTAACTAATCCGACTTGGTAATTAGATGGGGTTAAGTAATCCACACTTAACTAATCTAAACACGGTAAATTCGATGAGGTTAAGTAATCCATACTTAACTAATCTAACGCGGTAATTAAATGGGGTTAAGTAACTTAGACTTAACTAATCTAAAACACGGTAATTAGATGGGGTTAAGTAACCTTCACTTAACTAATCTAAACATGGTAATTCGATGGGGTTAAGTTAAACACTTAACCAATCTAAACTTGGTAATTCAATGAGGTTAAGTAACCAATACTTAACCAACTTAACACGGTAATTTAATGGGGTTAAGTAACTTATACTTAACCAATTATACACGATGATTTGATGAGGTTAAGTAACCTATACTTAACCAATCTAATAAGTGGGCCTGATAGGGTTATGTCACAAGACCTTTTAAAATTAGGCATAACCATTGTAATACGATTAGTGGATGAGGTTAAGCTAACCCATACTTAACCAATCCGACTCGATAATCTGATGGGATTAAGATAATCTATGCTTAATCAATCTAACATGATAATCTGATAGGGTTAAGACAAATAAATACTTAACCAATTTGACTTGATAGGGTTAAGTCATGAACTTCTTGGTACACTTAACCAACTTGTAGGGCTAAGCCTTGAACTTGAGTACTTAGCCAATCTTGACATGATTCGTAGGCGGGTTAAGTCATGAACTTGGATAACAACACTTAACCCATTTGACAAAACCCTAGCTCAGGGGACTAGGTTGGAAATCGTAGTTAACAAGGATAGCGGAAAGCGGAGCTAAGTGGTAAACCTTAGTTAAGGGTAACTAAGTAATAATTCTTAGCTAAGGACATGGGACTAGTTCATAAAGAGATGAGTAACCTTATACGGTATGTCATCGCTTAGTATACGAGGAGGAGCAACTTATCTGACTTGGATAAAAAGCTCCAACGAACTGGGTGACGAAGCGGTAGCTTCGGGGTACGTGAGGGTACTCTTGGTATCCCTCTATGAGGTGGCAGGTGGTCCATGAAACCCGACCTCACAGAGGTTAAGGTCTGCGGTAGAAGAGCCAAGAGTATGCCTTGGTTGCTATGCGAGCGACCTAAAGACTGGGATGGATTAGCGTGGAGTCGACGATACTTGTTTTTGCCCTGGATAGCACGTCGCCGACTACCTACCATCTTTAGTCAATCGTGTACGAGCGGAAAGGCAGAGAACTCCCAACAGACCATGTTCTTGCTATCGAGTCATGGGTGAGGTTGGCCCATAGGAAAGTGGGGCTATAGTGGGGCCGGGATGTAGTTCTCATACATGATTTTTCTTGGATTGCCTTTCAGTAGTTGAGGGAGGGGTCACGTGGGACCATAGCCACGGATACAAAACAGACCTTGATATCTGCATTAGCAGACGACTTAAAGCTCCCGACCGAGTTCCGTATTTCTTGATTTGCCCTGGCACGGAACTTGGATGGCACATTGAGATACATGTGCGTCTAGACATAGGAAACAATTCACGATACATACATGGTATAAAGGGCGCGGTTGACGGGTGGCATAATCCCTAGTGGCCCTAGGTGGCCTGAACCCAAACCGAGACACAGGAACATTCATTAGGTAGCATAATCCCTAGTGGTCCTAGGTGGCATAAATCCTAAGGGAACACGCGATAGTTCAGGGTAAGAAAACATAACTAGATCAAGGGTAGCAGTCCAAAACAACTTCGAGGATAAAATGGTACTATGTTGAGAAATCCCGTACGGCCTACGGCAAAGGACTGAACTTATACATGGTAAGAAACATACGAGTTGGGAAAACCTACATATGCTATATATTAGGTTGACATGGACCATTACATGACATTGGGCAAGGGACATTCATAGTTAACACATGACGCGGGTTGGAATACTAGTACGAGAGGTGCAGAGCAAATATACATGATAGATACCGTGGGATGTTATACATGATAGATACCTTGTGATAGTATACTTGATAGAAACCTGACGATGTGATACCTTGATTCTTGACACCATAGTTTATCATGATACCTTGGTTTACCTTGCTACAGTAGTTCATCCAGTTATCTTGGTTTAGCTTATCTATCTTGTGTCATCCTTATGTTTACTTTCAGTTTATGCATGTCATGTTACCTTTACCTGTTTTATGCTGGTAGTAGATAGGACTTACCAGTCTTTATGACTGACCCCGTTTTCTTTCGCCTCTTTGTCTTCCGTCCCCCCCCCCCCCCAAGATTTTCAGGGAGGAAACACTGTTATTTAGTTCGGACTTCTCTGCTTGAAGGTCATCATGCATGGCTTGGACTTTTCTTGGCTATGGCTACCTTACTGTTTTTATTTGGGGAATAATTTATGAAAAGGTTTTATGCTTCTTTACTATTGCAAGACATGTTTTGATGTATTCTGATGTAAAAGGCTTTAGACCTTATTTTATAATGTAATGAAATTTGTTTTACTTCTGCTGTTTTATATATATGTTCTGTCTTGTAATATTTCTGTGCATGTTTACCTCGATAATGCTTCACCAAACCTAGTGCATTCCCTTTGTGAGTGACCCTAGCGGAGGTGGGGTGTTACATTTGGTATCAGAGCAGAAGGTTACCAGACTGGGCAAAAGTTTTTACAACCTTCTGAAAACTATTTGAGAAACCGTTTACAAAGAAGCATTTTTCAAGAAAAGTTTTTAAAGGCTATTCCCCAAAAGCCATTAGCATTATCCTTTGTTCCCTTGATCGAATCTCTTTTCCCTTTCTTTCCTCCATCTGTAGTCACAGTAGTTTTAACTACGACTAATCCTTGTCTGGCTACGTAAGTATTTTCCCGTGCGATGGAGGTAGTTCTTGAGGGACCTATTACTGAAGTTATAAGGAGGGATAATAAGAGCAAGGATGAAGGACACGGGCTTAAGAATAAGCAACTTGTTGGTATGGCTTGATCCACAAAGGAAGATAAGGACAAGATCAGCGAGAGGGCAATCGTGTGCTCTCATTTCTAGCGTGCCTAAGGGGAATGGTACCGTTCTTGTTAAAGGCTTAGCCTTTCTCTTCTATCGTCCCGTCTAGACTTTGTTTTGATCATCACATCATTTAAGTCTGCTTCGATAGTTAAGTCTCTGCACCTTAGTACTAGCACGGTAGAAGATCCTACTTTAGTCCCAAAATCTGGTTGGAGAGTCGGTCCATTTATTCATGACTTGTTGGATTTGAGAACGTCTATGCCAAGTGTTGAGATTAGAAGCAATGCTTCTGTTGTTGAGCTATGGATGGATTCTAGGGGTAAAGTGGTTATCCAGTAAGGGATACCATTCTCGGTTTTGAAAAGAGGGTAGTCAGACTCTTGGCTTGCTTTGGTAATACCTTCGAAGTCTCGTGTAACCTTTTGGGTTCTGCCATGGTTAGTTACCTAGAATCTCTTGATGCATTTATCGGAAATCTCTGATCCAATCAAGTAACGTCCGCCAATAAGACGGATGGTTCATTCCGCTTGAGCATGGGTTATAGGAACCACCCTAGTAAGTGCACGTGGTAACATGGATTGGCATCGGTAAACGAGATCCAGAATTCACTAGTGAATTATGGAGAGCTTGCATGAGTACGCAGATATGTTTGAACCGAGCATACTAGGGAAAGAATAAGTGAAAGTGAAACGAGAAGCGACAGTGAAATGAGTTCCAACTCATATCTTGGGAATAGGAATCAAGGAGCTACGAAATCATGAAGTCAAAGGCGGTCAAAGCAAAATGGAATTAAGCTCATGGAAATGCGGCTTAGACGCGCGCATTATATCTCTTTTTAGGAGGATACCTTTGATCTTTGGTTCTCCTGTAGAGCTTACTTGCATGCTATCGCTTGGTGGATATCCTCTCGACCCTATTTCTGTTGTAAACCCCGTAAGGAGTTTATCTTGCTTATCTCCTCGATCCTATCTTGAGAACCTTAGGTAGAATCCTATGGATGTAAACATGTATTTGAAACATGTTATGATTGATATGATTGCAAATGGTTGCAAGTGGTTGCTCGTGGATGCGCGAATACACATTAGATACTAGATTGACGCGGTCACGTTTCATGTTGCATATGCACGAGTATTTATACTTGTTTATGGATGAAATTGAATGTGTTATCATGCGGATGTTGCATATGAATGAATGTTTGTGCACGCATATAGTACTTATATGACTAGGACTATTTGCATACATGTTGGACTCATGGCACTAAACATATTTTGCATTAGAAAGATCATTCAGGCCTGATCATTAGCATTAGCTAAGGAGCATATACACACACGTTTTGCATATGTTCATATGGCATTAGAAATCGTCTAAGGACAATGGTTTCCTGTGGATGATGTTTTGAGAAGATGGATGATGGATGGTAGGATGCGTTCTTCCTAACTTGGAGACTTCGGGGACGAAATCCTTAAAGGAGGGGAGAATGTAACAACCCGAATTTTAACAACGTATTAAGACAAGAATCAAGGCAGAATTAAATGGTAAAATCTGAATCAAGGAAAACGGGTTGCGCCATTGCGTTCGTCTCGGAAAAATACGCGAAATAGAGTCCGAAATTTCGTAAATCGGAGTCCGTATGACCAAGATATGGCCTCGCAAAGTTTCACGAAAAATTCAAATTCGAAAACAGATTCAAAATTTTCAAAATTCAGAGTAGGCGGGAAAAATCCCGCCCAGGCAGGTCGACAGGGGGTCGACACTAGGGTCGACCTCCCCCCAACCAGGTCGACTCTAGAGTCGACCTGGGGGTCGACCTGGGTGTCGACCTCCCTGGTCGGCCAGGTCGGCCTGGTGCACCTATTTTGGCTCCTGGGTCCTGTTTTGGAGGCTTGTGACGATTTTTGAGGGCTTAGATCTATCCTAGGGTTAATCTAACGGCCTAAACTACACCTAATCTCTATAAAAAGACCCCTAAGCCTACCCTAAACCCTCACAAATCACTCATGCCACGAAGTGCTGCCCAAATGCCAAGTGATCATGGCCTCCATCTCCAATTCCTAAAGACTATGCATTCAAATCAGGTTCAAATCAAAAGGTGCAAGCTTTCTACACCAAATCGAGGAGGGATCAATGTTGCTACGCAAATTCCATGACGATTCTTCGACAAAGGAGCCAACTTTCTTCGTCAAAATGATGCATGATCCTTTCCTAAGCCTCGCTATGTAAGTTCTAGCTACTTCTAGATCTAAACGGTAGTCTTAATGATGGCGTGGAATAAAACGAGATTAAACTAAGTATGCTAGCCTATATGAACCTTGTCATGCCTCTTTTGCTTGAACCTATGACTTTTGGCTATGCTTAGTGACTAGATCATGTTATTCATGTTATGATTAACCTAGTTTACCTTGCATGTTTGAATCTTTATCTATGGAATGCTAGCATGAACCTTTGGGAACCATTTGACTTGTGAAACATTGGCAAAGTTTTGACTTTGGGGCTTATGCATGTAAATGAACCCAAACCCCTTATGTATCATGCATATTTGTGGACAAATTCGCTTATGATACTATGCATGTTTGTGGCCAAATCCCCTTATGAATCTATGCATGCTTGTGGCCAAATTCCCTTATGATACTATGCATACTTGTAGCCAAATTCCCTTATGATACTATGCATGTTTGTGGCCAAATTCCCTTATGATACTATGCATGTTTGTGGCCAATATGTTGGCATAATACCCTACTATGTGACTCGCTTCCACTTGGGCTGGAAATACGTTTGGGTAGCTTAGGAAAAACGTGGGTATGACATGAAAAACTTGACATGGGGCTTACATGAGAACATGACATTCATGATACATTTAAATATGGTCATGACACGTGGGAAAACATGGAACTTGAACTAGACATGGGTGGGTTGTAAGTGTAAAAAAGACACTAGACCAAACATGAAAGTGGCCAACTCGAGGTTGGGTTGAGTTTGTAGCATAAATCTACCCGGACCCGCCCGGCTTAACTAGTGGCTACAAACAATAGGATCCAATGTGAGAAGTTGGTCATGTCGCGCTTAAGACCCGAGGTTAGACTAGGTTGTGGTGTAAAACTACCCGGACCCGCCCAGCTTAACTAGTAACCACAACAAGGTCTAATGTGAGAGGTTGAGAGTGCATTAATTAAATTAATGCCACATGATAAGTTTAAGTAAATTTGACTAATGACACTTAACCGATATGACACGAATGGGTAGGTTAAGTGGGACCGGGCTTGATTTCTTAATGACACTTAACCATACAAGACAATTAGGGGATGGGGTTAAGTAATTTACGCTTAACTAATCCGACTTGGTAATTAGATGGGGTTAAGTAATCCACACTTAACTAATCTAAACACGGTAAATTCGATAAGGTTAAGTAATCCATATTTAACTAATCTAACATGGTAATTAAATGGGGTTAAGTAACTTAGACTTAACTAATCTAAAACACGGTAATTAGATGGGGTTAAGTAACCTTCACTTAACTAATCTAAACACGGTAATTCGATGGGGGTTAAGTTAAACACTTAACCAATCTAAACTTGGTAATTCAATGAGGTTAAGTAACCAATACTTAACCAACTTAACACGGTAATTTAATGGGGTTAAGTAACTTATACTTAACCAATTATACATGACGATTTGATGAGGTTAAGTAACCTATACTTAACCAATCTAATTGGTGGACCTGATAGGGTTCAGTCACAAGACCTTTTAAAATTAGGCTTAACCATTGTAATACGATTAGTGGATGGGGTTAAGCTAACCCAAACTTAACCAATCCGACTCGATAATCTGATGGGATTAAGATAATCAATGCTTAATCAATCTAACATGATAATCTGATAGGGTTAAGACAAATAAATACTTAACCAATCTGACTTGATAGGGTTAAGTCATGAGCTTCTTGGTACACTTAACCAACTTGTAGGGCTAAGCCTTGAACTTGAACTTGGATAACAACACTTAACCCATTTGACAAAACCCTAGCTCAGGGGACTAGGTTGGAAATTGTAGTTAACAAGGATAGCGGAATGCGGAGCTAAGTGGTAAACCTTAGTTAAGGGTAACTAAGTAATAATTCTTAGCTAAGGACATGGGACTAGTTCATAAAGAGATGAGTAACCTGATACGGTAGGTCATCGCTTAGTATATGAGGAGGAGCAACTTATCTGACTTGGATAAAAAGCTCCAGCGAACTGGGCGACGAAGCGGTAGCTTCGGGGTACGTGAGGGTACTCTTAGTATCCCTCTGTGAGGTGGCAGGTGGTCCATGAAACCCGACCTCACAGAGGTTAAGGTCTGCGATAGAAGAGCCAAGAGTATGCCTTGGTTGCTATGCGAGCGACCTAAAGACTGGGATGGATTAGCGTGGAGTCGACGATACTTGATTTTGCCCTGATAGCACGTCGCCGACTACCTACCATCTTTAGTCAATCGTGTACGAGCGGAAAGGCAGAGAACTCCCAACAGACCATGTTCTTGCTATCGAGTCATGGGTGAGGTTGGCCCATAGGAAAGTGGGGCTATAGTGGGGCCGGGATGTAGTTCTCATACATGATTTTTCTTGGATTGCCTTTCAGTAGTTGAGGGAGGGGTCACGTGTGACCATAGCCACGGATACAAAAACAGATCTTGATATCTGCATTAGCCGACGACTTAAAGCTCCCGACCGAGTTCCGTATTTCTTGATTTGCCCTGGCACGAAACTCGGATGGCACATTGAGATACATGTGCATCTAGACATGGAAAACGATTCACGATACATACGTGGGATAAAGGGCGCGGTTGACGGGTGGCATAATCCCTAGTGGCCCTAGGTGGCCTGAACCCAAACCGAGACACAGGAACGTTCATTAGGTAGCATAATCCCTAGTGGTCCTAGGTGGCATAAATCCTAAGGGAACACACGATAGTTCAGGGTAAGAAAACATAACTAGATCAAGGGTAGCAGTCCAAAACAACTTCGAGGATAAAATGGTACTATGTTGAGAAAGCCCGTACGGCCTACGGCAAAGGACTGAACTTATACATGGTAAGAAACATATGAGTTGGGAAAACCTACATATGCTATATATTAGGTTGACATGGACCATTACATGACATTGGGCAAGGGACATTCATAGTTAACACATGACGCAGGTTGGGATACTAGTACGAGAGGTGCAGAGAAAATATACATGATAGATACCGTGGGATGTTATACATGATAGATACCTTGTGATATTATACTTGATAGAAACCTGACGATGTGATACCTTGATTCTTGACACCATAGTTTATCATGATACCTTGGTTTACCTTGCTACAGTAGTTCATCCAGTTATCTTGGTTTAGCTCATGCATGGCTTGGACTTTTCTTGGCTATGGCTACCTTACTGTTTTTATTTGGGGAATAATTTATGAAAAGGTTTTATGCTTCTTTACTATTGCAAGACAGGTTTTGATGTATTCTGATGTAAAAGGCTTTAGACCTTATTTTATAAGGTAATGAAATTTGTTTTACTTCCGCTGTTTTATATATATGTTCTGTCTTGTAATATTTCTATGCATGTTTACCTCGATAATGCTTCACCAAACCTAGTGCATTCCCTTTGTGAGTGACCCTAGCGGAGGTGGGGTGTTACATCGGTCATGTGTGGCTGAGTTACAAGATGTTCTTGTTGAACTCCAGTGTATCGTTCCTAGAGTACACTGATCGGAAGGTGGTTCCATACCTTGTCATAATTGGAAATCCATTATCCAATACGTGCTTGCGATTTTGATTGTATACTATATATGTAGAACATGAGATGAAAGCATTTCTGCTAGATTGATATATATATTTGTACTTAGACATTAATATAATATCAGAATGATATTGCTTGTCAAAGATGTTGGATTCTCATAAGGAAAAAAACCCGTTCCGTATTCACGGCGTGGTCTTATGAGATATCATATATATGTTAAACTGTGTTAAACTATTTTACTCACACCAGTCCCATGACTGACCCAGAGTTTACTTTGTTGTTTTCCCTAAACTCTTGGGTGCCTAAATTTGTAAGGGCAGTCAAGTAGTCGGGATTTACAGATATACTTGGAGAGCTTGGAGCAGGAGGCTTCAAGATCATATAGCTATAGTTATTTCCGCTGTGTTGTAAGTGATGTACTTTGATAAGTGCTATTGTATACATAACTGTTATATTTCAAAGTTATGTTATATATTATATGTTATTCGTTCCGCTGTAGGTTTCGTGTTACTCTGATGTTGTGTTCTTCTTCTTCTATTCTAAGTTTCTATCTTATCTTTCCTCACCCTCTAATTTCTTTCATTAATTACCGGGATTTTTCGATGTTTTGGTTATCGACATCGTGTTTATGTCGATAACCAAAGTCGCCGAAAATCCGGGTCGTTACAGTTGGTATTAGAGCTTAAGTTTAGAATTACCTTGGCTCTGTGGCGTGACTCGGTAGAGATAGGGTTAGTAATACCCTAGATTGAGTTGAGTGTATATATACGAGTGAGTATTTGTATTTGATATAAAAATGGTTTTATATTGTGGAGATTCTTTGGCTGAGTTGTTTATGAGTTCTGGTCGATCAGTTTGATCCACTGTATCGGTAGGAGTAAATAAACACTTGAATACGATGGACCGACACAGTATGGATATGTGATATATTATCATATATAGGATGTGTTGATAATGATTTTAATCAGATAAGATTATAACATGTGAAATTGTTATATATAACCAATCAGAATTCATATAAGTAAAGTATATGAAATAAGATGAATTAAATATGAATTAAAATCAGATTTGGAATTAAAATAAGGAAATTTTAAGTTCCTGGGAGATTTTGAAATGTTTTCAAAATGGAAGTATTTAGATTGAAAATGATATAGTATTGAAATCACTTGGGTCGCTGGAAAATAATTCCGATGATGACTGCGCAGTATCATCGGTGTGATTTTCGAGTTCTATGTGGTGGATTACTACCAGAGATTTTGATTTGAATTGTTTTGAGAAAACAAGTTGTTTAGAAATTCAAAGGTTTTGAATTGATATTACGATTTCAAATTGATTTGAAATAAACACAAGAATTTAAATTATGGAATTTAAGTTTAACTTATGAAGTAAAATAGAATAAGATGGTAAAAATAAATTAAAATTTAGCTTGAAGTTAAATAAAAACTGAATGAACTAGAAATAATCTGAAATTAACTTGGATTAATAAGTTAAGAGTTTGAAATCGAGAATGGAACTCGAGTGGAAATAGAATTCGACTTGAATATAAGCGAATGATTTGGTTTTGAGAATGAACTGATTGGAGATCAAGTTGGTAATGCATTGTTATATGCAGAAGTGGTAACGAATATTAGGGATATAATGATATGCCCGACAAAAAGGTACAAGTTTATATTTTATATGAGTTTGGAATTTATGAGCCGAATTGGCAAGCCGCTTGGCGTTTTGATTTTCTTTTAGGTTGAAGAAGGCCCAGAGAGGCGAGTTGGAGTTTGAGATATTGACCAGTACAAAGGAGGTGCTGGCGAAATTTTTCGAAAAGTTAAGGTGTTAGAAAATTTTCAGAATTTTTGAAAATTTAGTTAGTCGAAATAAATTACTATTTTAGTCGATATTAATTGGTTCAGTTGAAACCGAAGATAAGAGGTAAACAGATATATTTTTACCCAGTAGATAGGGTCGTCCCCTAGCTTAGCAATTTCGAGGACGAAATTTTATTAAGGGGGGAAGATTGTAATGACCCGCATTTTTTAGCTGTTGAATAATTAATTTATTTAATTATTAAATATCGATTTATCGATATCGAGAACGTGAATTAAATAATATTGAATATTTAATTAATAATTATAATATAGTAAAAATATATTATAATGTCGAAATAATCAAAAATATTGGAAATCACAATATTCTATGAACGGGGTCATCCCTAAGATGTAATTCAGCTTAGAGTTGAATTATATTGACGAATATATTCAATCGACGTCAGTTTGAACGTAAAATTTTAATATAATTAAAATAGAGCTTGAAACGACGCGGCAGTTCGCTATTTGGCGATTTGAACTTCAAATGAATGTACAGGATTCATTTTAAGCCAGATTTCAGTAAAACAAGACACGTACGGAGGTGGTGGAGTATATCTTTCTAGTGGAAGAGAAAAATCTGGATTTCATCGTGTAGATTTTGATTTACATCCAAATCAAATTTCAGAAAAGTCGCTGTAGAATTCCTTTATAATTTGCGACGCTTTATATACGTTATAAATGGATTTTTCAGTATAAACTAAATATCGAGATAATTTGGAATCTGAAATATCAAACTGCAAATTCTGGTATGATAGTCTGGAGCTGTACGATACCATATGTGAAGATATACGATAACATGAATTTATTTATATTTAATTTAATAATATTTAAATATATTTATATATTTAAATGGGTCATCCAGAGCTTTAAAAATAGCCGGTTTTGCAAACGAAGTCGGAATTCAACGAAACTAATTTTGTTGGATCCGCAACATCAAATTATTGCTAGATGTCAGTTTCCGTGATTTTTAGAGTCACTGTGTGGCCGTACGGATTTTTAGAGTGAGAAACAGTCAGTGTTTTAACAGTTAAAAATATGCTGTTTGAGCATACGAAGTCGGAATTCAACGAAACCAATTTCGTTGGGACCATAATGTCAAACTCTAGCAGTATGTCCAGTCTGGTGATTTTTGATTATCTTATGTGATTACAGGAATTTTAGAGGACAGATAAAAATAGCATTTGCTTAAAAAAAGAATAAAATAATGCAAAATAAAATATCTAGATATTTTATCCCTTATAAATACCCCTCCACCATCGTTAAGACCAAACCTAATCCTCTAGTCAACGCATCAAATTGTAGCCACCCAGTTCATTCTCGTTTCACAGAAAGAAAATCAAATAGGAAATGAAAATAAAATCCAGAAAATATCGAAGTTGTTTTCTTTGGATTAGCTACTACCAGCTCTTCGATTTCATATCGGTTTCGTGGTATTCGATCGTGTTTTAGTCAACGTCCATCTTTGTGGTGCGAATTAGGGTTCCCTGTGGTTCCATCTAGGTAGCGTCGGAGGAGCAAGGGTGGTTATGGGTGAACTCGGGGGACTCAAGGCGCACGCGTGGACCCGGTTTGATGAAGTGCGATGCCTTCTAGGTGGTTGCGAGCTCACTGTCGTGACCGAAGGGAATCATTTTTAAAGTGTAGAACCGTTATTTAAAAGTAAATCTTTTCAAATGAATAAAACGTTATTAAAAGGAAATCTTTATAAAGTGAATAAAGTTAATCGAATATGGTATTCGAAAAGAGTTAGTCGAATATGGTATTCGAAAAGAGTTAGTCGAATATAGTATTCGAGAAGAGTAAATCAGTAGAGTTAACCAGTTCAGTAGAGTTAACCAGTTCGGTAGAGTTAAACCAGTTCAGTAGAGTTAAACCAGTTCAGTAGAGTTAAACCAGTTCAGTAGAGTTAAACCAGTTCAGTAGAGTTAACTAGTTCAGTAGAGTTAACTAGTTCAGTAGAGTTAAACAAGTTCAGTAGGGTTAAACCAGTTCAGTAGAGTTAACCGGTTCAGTAGAGTTAACCAGTTTGGTTACGTAAGACCACTTAACCAGTTTGGTTAAGTAAGTCCAGTTAACCAGTTTGGTTAAGTAATTCCAGTTAACCAGTTGGGTTAAGTAAGTCGAGTTAACCAGTTGGGTTAAGTCAGTCAAGTAAATCAGTAAGAGTTAACCAGTTAGAGTTAACCAGTTAGAGTTAATCAATTAGAGTTAACCAGTTAGAGTTAATCACGTAGGTAAATCAGTTAGAGTAAATCAATTAGAGTTAAAACGAACTAGAGTTAATCAAATATAGTTATTTGAGACAGAGTTAGTCAAACATAGTATTCAGGGTAAATTGTCATCTTGTACGACTGCTAGCGAAATTCGCAGGGCTACAGATAGCCTAAGGCGGTCGGATGTTTCCTGAGGGAATCGGGTATAACCATTTGTGATCGCTGCGATCTAGAGTCAAACGAATGGAGTTAAGTCGAATATTAGTTATTCGATTGGAGTTAATCAAGTTGAGTTAAATAAAACCAAGTTAGTCGAGCCTAGGTTAATCGAATCGAATTGGTCGAACCAAGTAAGTCGAGTTAGTCGAGTTAAGTTCGTCGAGTTAAATTAATCGATGTTAGTTTCATTGAAAGGAGTTATCGATGTTAGTTTCATCGAAAGGAGTTAGCGATGTTAGTTTCATCGAAAGGAGTTATCTATTATAGTTTGATCGAAGTGAGATTTATCGAATAAGAGTCATTTGAAAAGAGATTATCGAATATAGTTTATTCGGAAGTGAGATTTTCAAATATGAGATATTTGTAAAGAAAGAGTTATCGACTATTAGTTATTCGAAGAGAGATTATCGAATATCGTTTATTCGAGAAGGAGTAATCAAATATAGTATATTCGAAAGGAAGGAGTTAATCGAATATAGGTTATTCGAAGAAGAGTTAATCAAATAGAGATTTCTCGAAGAGAGCTAATCGGCGAATTCGATTATATCGAATTCGGGAAAGTACTTTTACTTTCCAGTGTTTAAATAAAGATTTATTTATTTATAAATAAATAAGTGTTAGGTTAATTATTCACTATTAAGAATAGAAGTTATAATTAAAGTTAGATAATTCGAAAGGAGGGATTATAACGTTATCGTTATAACCAATGTTTTAAATATAGAAGTGGATTAGTAAAATTGGATCCGAGAAAGGCGTAAAGAAGTTGTTAAAGATTAAAAGATAAACTTTAACCATTTCGAAGTTATAACGTTGTTCAGTTAAAGTCTGAGAGGTAATTATACCCCAACTTGAGTGACTTCCTTCTTAACTAAGAAATGGTAAGGTTTGATCGTAAAGGAGTTTTGGAAATGTTTTCCAAACGAGAACCAGAAATGTTTTCTAATAAAAGAAAAAAAGAATTTAGAATATAGGGAAACAGGAGATAAGTAAATAAATGAACTAAAGAGATTAATGTTAAATGATGTTTGTTTGATATAATTTCCATCTGGAAATAATATCGTTGTTTGCACACTTGTTTTTCTTTGATAGTTAACTCACAGACTATCGAAGTTTTGACCATTTTAACGTTGTTAATATGGAGAGACCGGTTGGATTATTATCCGAAGAACCACTCTGTATTGGCATAAGCGTTGCGAATCATATATGCCAAAGACAATTGAAGACGGAGTAAAATGCAAGGGTTGTTGTATAAGTCTTAGATAACAGTGACTAAGATGGATATACTGGATAGTGCCTTCGGTTTGTCCAGTCCCAGGACAACTTGTATGGACGAAGGTCTGACAGAGTATATCCAATGGATCGCGTAAGTTGATCTGTTCAAACATATTCACGTTTGGTGGCGGAGGAATTCGTTTCTCTAAGCTGTATACCCATGTTATTTTTGGATAAATCAATTTGTGATTTGGCGGGCATGACGATGTGACATTCTAAGTGAATGAGGATGACTTGTATGGATGAATGTCTGACAGAGTATTTCCAGAAGGGTCACGTACATTGATTTCTTCAACCGTACCAAGAGTGGAAGCGAAGAAGGAAACTTCTTTTAGCTAACACATAATGTATTGTTGAGGACGTCAATCGGTGATTGGATGGATTTGATGATGTGGCATTCAAAGTGAATCTGATGTGATGATAACGCGTAACTTCTAGCCTCATCATCCGGAAAATGACAGAAATCTGGCAGGCAACATGGCTAAGTCGGTCGCACCGAAGTAGTGTGTATAATCACCTATTTAGAGAATATTCATTTGCTTCTTTTATCTATCAATGCTGTCCCATATATATACGGGAACGGTTGCTGATCCCAACTGTTGGTGATATACATTCGATACACTCAAGCAAAATGAGTGGTCGGTCATGTGTGGCTGAGTTACAAGATGTTCTTGTTGAACTCCAGTGTATCGTTCCTAGAGTACACTGATCGGAAGGTGTTTCCATACCTTGTCATAGTTGGAAATCCATTATCCAATACGTGCTTGCGATTTTGATTGTATACTATATATGTAGAACGTGAGATGAAAGCGTTTCTGCTAGATTGATATATATTTGTACTTAGACATTATTATTATATCAGAATGATATTGCTTGTCAAAGATGTTGGATTCTCATAAGGAAAAAACCCTTTCCGTATTCACGGCGTGGTCTTATGAGATATCACATATATGTTAAACTGTGTTAAACTATTTTACTCACACTAGTCCCATGATTGACCCGGAGTTTACTTTGTTGTTTTCCCTAAACTCTTGGTTGCCTAAATTTGTACGGGCTGTCAAGTAGTCGGGAATTACAGATATACTTGGAGAGCTTGGAGCAGGAGGCTTCAAGATCATATAGCTATAGTTATTTCCGCTGTGTTGTAAGTGCTGTACTCTGATAAGTGCTATTGTATACATAACTGTTATATTTCAAAGTTATGTTATATATTATATGTTATTCGTTCCGCTGTAAGGTTCGTGTTACTCTGATGTTGTGTTCTTCTTCTTCTTCTATTCTAAGTTTCTATCTTATCTTTCCTCACCCTCTAATTTCTTTCATTAATTACCGGGATTTTTCGATGTTTTGGTTATCGACATCGTGTTTATGTCGATAACCAAAGTCGCTGAAAATCCGGGTCGTTACAAAAAAGCCCTCACAGTCTACCACCACCCCGTGCCTTTGGAGCCAATCGACTCCCAAAATAATGCCAAACCCAGTAAAGCCCAAAACAAAGCAATCACAAACATGCATCCATGACTCGATAAGACCACATTACGACAAATCATGCTAAGGCTAGTTGAACCACCAATCGGGTTCATCACCGCTAAACGTCTATCATCTATCTCGCATTCAATCCCAACTTATCTACCAGGTCACTAGATATGAAGGAACGAAAAGCCCTGGTATCAAACAACACTCGAATAGGAACATCATAAACAGAAAGCAAACCTCGAATGATGACATTCTTTCCTTTCTCCACCGCAATTGGGGCATTCGACGAAGAAGGAACAACATTGATAGCATATGCTTTCACAATCTGCTTTTCTTTATGGGTTGTAGACATTTTTCCTTGTGATGTCCCATTTGGCCGCAGTTGAAGCACTTCCTGTCCGTTGGCTTCGCTCGACATTCTTTAGCATAATGGCCCTTCTTGCCACAGCTAAAGCACTCAGCATCTTTCTTATTCTTTTTCTGACCATCCTTAGCTTGGTTCTGCTTCCTCTTATTCTGAGAATATTCTTGCATCCACCACTTGCTTGCGGTTTTGGCTCCTCTGCAGATGCAACCTTAGTCTTTGACTTAGGGTATAGACTCTCTGATCTCAAAGCTTTCCCCACAATTGATTCAAACGTCTCATCGATATGTTTTATAAGCCTTTCCCCCAAGTACAGATCTAAGCCTGTTATGAACTTCTCATTCTTCTTCTCGGGAGTGTTGATAAGAAATAATCCATACTTCGATAAAGTATGAAACTAAGCAATATACTCTGAGACTATCCTACCATTCTCCTTAAGCTCCAGAAATTTCCTAAACAAATCTGACTTCTGGGCAGCTGGGATGAACTTATCGCTAAAACGGGTCCTGAACTGATCCCAAGTAACTTGTTCCTCAAGGGTAGCTGCCTTAATAGCATTCCACCAATTCATTGCTCGTCCATGCAGCTGACGGGATGCTAGCTTCCTCTTCATCGCAGCCTCGATACCCAAGTCTTCGAAGATACACTCACATATGCCCAAACAATCCCGAACTTCTGTAGCCGATTATGTTCCGTGGAACGGCTTTCCACCAAGACTAGTGTAATCCTTGCATAGCTTGGCGAAATCGGCCCTAGGCGCCTGCACTGCTGCACCACCACCATTTGCAGCATTAGGAACTGCTCCTTGCACATTTCTAAGCATCTCTCTTATGAAATCAGTCCTCATATCAGGAGCATTCCGATTATTGGCTCATCTACCAGTACCCATAGTATATCGGCTCATCGTTCAATCTGTAAGGAGAAAATTATTAACCATCTCTTCAGTGGTGCCAGTGCAGTGTGTCTTCATCCTTAAACATACTAATAATATATATATAGCTTTTGAAAACCAAAATATCACAAATACATGCTCTCATATATGTACTGTCTCTCTCTGGTGTCTTCCCTTAGTTAACTACGCAACCTAGAGCTCTGATACCAAATGTGACAGCCCGCCTCGCACCAGCCGACATTTCCAATGAAAGTGCGTTGTGCCGATGTCCAACCAGCATGCGACGGTCGCCAAAGAAAGGAAAAGAAGGAAATTTGAACTAGCAAGGAACTTGTAGAATGTCTCACAGCTCATGGAATAAAATATAATAATAACATACTTGACATAAAACAGACGAGACAATGCATAAGCTGAAAAGCAAACCATCATAGCAGCGGAAAATCCAAATATAGCTTATGTTCCACATCATCTTTATTACAACATCTAAAACTGTCTCAAAAGAAAAGTAAAGGAAGGTACACTACTAATTCCCAATGTAGTGACCAGCAGCGACACAAGGAGCATATATATAGAATAGTACGTGTAAGCCTCCTGCTCGTCTCCGGATAGCTACTCGTGCACAACCAGCTAACCCGTCTCTAGTCTGCCCATTTACGAGCACTCAGAGTAATAAGAAGAGACATAAAACTTTGGGTCAGACAAAAGTCTGGTATCAGCGATAAGCAACAAAGCAGAACAATAACAAGTATAGTAAACCATACCTGAACCTGGACCTGCAACCAAAGAGTCAGCAGAACAAGATGTACAATACTCTAAGGTAACACTAACATAAGGTGTCAAGATAACAGGGGCGGGGGTGTGCATGTCATAGTGATGGAAAACAATCAAGCATAGCAACCATCCTCACATCTCTCACTCAGTGCGTAAAGCATACGATATCCACCGCTTTGATCACCCAAATCCTTGCTATGATCACTCTTCCCCATGGAGTCGTGTCGACTCTACTGCACTGATCCATAGCCACTAGTCCTTGCTATGTCCACTCTGCCCCATGAAGTCATGACGACTCCACTGCACTGGCTCATAGCCATGCTACGATCACTCTGCCCTATGGAGTAATAGCTACCCCACTGCACTGATCCGTAGCCTAATAATCGTCTCTCAGTGGTGAATCAAAGCTATGGACATCGACAACCCCTTAGCACACGCCCTGCAGCAAAGTCCAATCGTGAAGTTCACTCATTGCTTCCCATCTGGATCCTGAGTTATAACCTCTCATTTGGACTACCTTTGCATTTCGGGTTTTGGTCTCCTCCGAATCGGTTCGGTATTTTCTCTTCACCTTGCTTCGGATTGGTTCGTGAGTCATGTTATTCCCCCAGTTCGATTCGATCTCCTTCCGTTTGTGATCATCATATAGGCTTAACTCGTCTTCTTCCTCTACCCGGGTCGGTTCGTGATCGCCCTTTGGACTAGGGTCGTGGTCACCAAACTGGGTCGGGTCGAGCGCATCCTCCAAGTCTTCAGTTCGTGATGACCATCCAGGTCAGGTCATGTTCTTCAAGTGCTGGCTTGTCTCATCTCATGATCCTCAAGGAGATCGACTCGTGGATGCTCCGCTCGTGGTGACCAAACTCGAAGAGGTGAGGAACATCTAGCGACTCGTGGTGTATGGTGCTCCATGGCTAGTGGTACATGGGCTCGATCCGGTAGGCTCGTGGGAAAGGACTCACTATCGGGTCGGTTCGGGTAGGGGCGATCCGATCCGGTCCGGGTCAAATTCCCGTAACTCTTCCTGCGACTGTTTTACCACATACGACAGCATTTTTGACTATTCTAACTGTTCTAATCAATCACAAAGCATACCATATAGTCATAGCAACATATAGAATTGACCACCAACACCAAAACAACAATTTGATATGTCAAAATAGATCAAATCTACCCAATACCCATATTTTCCCCTTAAGCATGCTTAAGCAAATCTAACGATAGGATTAGCAAAACTTAACCAAATTAACCCAAACTTCCAACAGAGATCTAAAATGGTGTTTAAGAATTTCTAAACATTTTTCCAGAATTTAATTATGTTTTAAATTCGCTAATTAACACTAATTACCCATAATTAACCATAATTAGTGTAAAAACAAGGCTAATCACTCACCTTAGACACAAATAAGCTCAGATCTGAAACTTTTGGACAAAATGGTTTGGATTCCAATACACTGCAGCAGCTCTACCTCGATTTTTTTGCTAATCCGCTTTGATTTGATGTAGATTTGTCATAATTAGCGATTAAAAGGTGATTTGGGGTGTTTTAGCAAGTGGAGGCCATTGCTAGGGTTCAAAGGTTGTAAGTGGCGGCTAAGAAATGAAATAAAAACTGATTTACTAACTCATCTCAGCCCTCCCATAATCCTAATCCCGAAATGTGTTATGGGCCCTCTTGCTAATCACCCTAATTAGGCCCAATTAAGCTTTTTTCACCTTCTAAACCTTGTTTCAGCCATATCTCCCAAACGATGAGTCCGTTTGGCTAATCTGACCACTCTACGGAAAGGTAAACCATCATCCGGATCTAATGGAAGTGGTTTCAGGTCAAACTCCTTAAAAATCAAAAATTATGGCCAAAACAAGATCAGCTAGGGACAAAACGGTCATTTAAAAATCGGAAAAAATCATGAACATGGGAAATGACCCCAATAGTCGTCTCCCAAAGTTACATGACCATACGACTTCGTATGTGAAAGAAATAAATATTCTACGAACCTTCGATGAGTAGAATGCGGGTCATTACATTCTCTTCCCACCCCTCCCCCCCTCCTTTAAGAAATTACGCCCCCGAAATTCCTTAACTAAGAAACAAACAAAGGATCCCGCATGCTTATCAGCCATATACAACAATCAAACATACAAAACAAACAAGTCTATCCTAGCATGCTGAAAACTAAGATGTAATTAAAATCTTACCAGGCAAAGAGTTCTGGATACGTCTTCCTAATGCTCTCCTCTATCTCCCAAGTAAAGTCATTCTCATTCTCGCCCTACTAAACTTTGACTAGATCTACCGCTTCCTTCGAAGTTGCTTCGTATTGTGCTCGACAATACGAATCAGCTTGCGGTTCCCAACCGCCTCGGGTTCTACTTCGATATCATTCAACTGATCAGGTGAAATAGTCGCATCAGGGTCGTGCACGAATTTCCTTAACAGGGAAACATGAAATACGTTATGAACTCCTGCCATCTTCTCTGGTAATTCAACTTTGTATGCCAAATTCCCAACTTGCTCGAGGGTTGGGAATGGACCAACAAATCTTGGTGTTAACTTGCCTCTCCTACCAAATCGTATCACGCTCTTTAATGGAGAAATCTTGACAAACACCAAGTTATCAATAAAGAATTTTAAATATCTTCTCCTCTTATCCGCATAACACGTTTGCCTATCTTGGGCAGCCTTCATTCGTTGTTGAATGATCTTAATCTTATCAGAAGTTTCTCTTATCATATCTGGTCCAAGCACAAATTTCTCACCAGTTTCTAACCAACATGACGGTGAGTTGCATGGTCTTCCATACAAAGCTTCATATGGAGTCATACTAATACTGAATTGATAACTGTTATTATATGTGAACTCCGCTAGATGTAAATGGTCATCCCATGATCCGCCAAAATCCAATATGCAAGCTCTCAAGAGATCTTCTAATACTTGATTCACCCTCTCTGTTTGACCGTCGTTTGAGGATGATACGCGGTACTGAGATGTAATTCTGATCCTAACGCCTCTTGTAAGCTCTTCAAAAATCCACTAGTGAACAACGGATCTCGGTCACTCACAATGCCTTTGGGTATTCCATGAAATCTCACTACCCACTTTATATACAGTTCTGCTAATTTAGCTGTTGTTCTATTCGACTTGACGGGTATAAACCTTGCACTCTTAGTCAATCGGTCCACAACCACCCAAATGCTATCATGGCCGAATCTAGTTCTTGGTAACCCATCAATGAAATCCATTGAGACTTGTTCCCATTTCCATTCTGGAATTTATAATGGTTGCAACAAACCACTAGGCTTCTTTTGCTCAGCTTTAACTAGCTGGCAGCTCATGCATTTGGATATAAACTTCCCAACGTCTCTTTTCATCCCTTCCCAGTAGTAGGTCTGCCTCATATCTCGATACATTTTGTTACCACCGGGATGTATGGTCAGTTTCGTGTGATGACATTCTCTAAGCACTTCATCTCTCAATCCATTGACATTGGGTACAACAAGTCTTCCATTCTTTCTAAGCCATCCATCTCGATCAAGCACATACTTGTTCATCTCCTCGTCGATACCCATCTCTAACTTGGAGATGATTTCCAATAGGTTAGGATTGTCTCTCCGACTGGAACCAATCCGCTCAATCAAAGTGGGTCTGATCGTCAAACTTGCTAATAATTATGGATCCAATTCGCACTTTGGTCTGAAATCATACCCAGCGATGTAGTCCAATTGCTTCCATTCCAGAAACATAGCCCCTAAACTGGCATGTCTCCTACTCAACGCATCAGCTACCGCATTGCCCTTTCCTAGTGTATATGCGATATTGAAATCGTAGGAAGCCAAGAATTCTAACCATCTTTGCTGTCGGAGATTTAGATCCTTCTGGGAGAAAAGATACATTAACGATTTATGATCGGTAAACAATTCGAATATTTCCCCCAAGAGATAATGTCTCCAAATCTTCAACGCGAACACGATCGCTGCCAATTCCAAATCAATGGTTGGATATCTTTTCTCATGCGGTTTCAGCTGCCGACTAGCATAAGCTACAACCCTACATCCTTGCATCAATATAGCACCTAGTCCGGTACCACAGGCATCTGTGTATACCATCTTCTCTTCATTCCATTAAGGAGCGACTAACACTAGTGCACATGTCAACTTTTCCTTTAGGCTCTTAAATGCATTCTCGCACTTTTCATCCCAGATGAAAGCTTGATTTTTCTTGGTCAACTGAGTCAATGGTGCTGCTATCTTGGAGAAGTCTTGGATAAACATACGGTAATATCTAGCTAGCCCCAAGAAACTTCTTATATTTGTTGCATTCTTGGGCATAGACTAATCTTGTACCGTAACCACCTTTGCAGGGTCCATGGCAATACCATTCTCTGAAACAACAAGGGCCAAGAATCTTACTTCCCTTCTCCAGAAGTGACACTTGGAAAACTTTGCTTTCAATTGGTGTTTTCTCAACACCTCCATCACTACTCTCAAATGTTCCTTGTGTTCTTCCTCCATCCTCAAATAAACTAAGATATCGCCCACGACCACAAGAACAAACTTATTCAATTGATCCCATAATACGCTATTCATAAGATCCACAAAATATGCTGGTGCATTGGTCAACCCGAATGGCATGATCAACCACTCATAGAATCCAGACGGCGTCCGAAAGGCCGTTTTAGCTATACTCTCAGCTTCCACCCTAAGCTGATGAAAACGTGTAGCGAGATCCAACTGGGAGAACACTCTCGCGCCACTCAACTGAGCAAATAAATCATCTATTCGTAGTAGAGGATACTTATTCTTCCTCATCACCTAATTCAATTCGCGGTAGTCCACACACAATCGAAGGGAACCATCTGCCTTGGTAGCAAACACAACTGGTGCTCCCAGTCGGAAACACTTCTTCTAACAAATCCCTTCTTGATAAGATCGTTTACTTGCACCCCGAGATCTCGCTGCTCCCTTGGCGCCATACGACGAAGTGGAATCACTATAGGCCTGGCATCTTTCAATAACTCAATACGAAACTCAATCTCTCGGTGTGGTGGAAGTCCGGTCACTTCCTCGAAGTCATCCGGATATTGGGCAGCCATGGGCACATCTGACAACTCATCATGTGGGATGTCGAGGGAATTTAGAAAACTAGCCATTACCCCATCTCTAGGTAGACCACCAAACACTACCCTCCGCTCATCATCCGCTCTAACTGTCACCAAAAAGCCCGCATAATCTACCACCGCCCCATACCTTTGGAGACAATCGACTCCCAAAATAGTGCCAAACCCAGTAAATCCCAAAACAAAGCAATCACAAACAAACATGCATCCATGAATCGATAAGACCACATTACGACAAATCATGCTAAGGCTAGTTGAACCACCAATCGGGTTCGTCATCGCTAAAGGTCTATCGTTTCTTGGGTTCCAATCCCAACCTATCTACCAGGTCACTAGATATGAAGGAACGGGAAGCCCCGGTATCAAAAAATACTCGAATAGGAATATCATAAACAGAAAGCATACCTCGAATGATGACATTTTTTCCTTTCTCCACCACAATTGGGGCATTTGACGAAGAAGGAACAACATTGATAGCATATGCTTTCACAATCTGCTTTTCTTTAGGGGGTTGCAGACACTTATCCTTGTGATGTCCCACTTGGCCACAGTTGAAGCACTTCCCGTCGTCTGGCTTTGCTCGACATTCTTTAGCGTAATGTCCCTTCTTTCCACAGCTAAAGCACTCAACATCTTTCTTATTCTTTTTCTGACCATCCTTAGCTTGGTTCTGCTTCCTCTTATTATGAGAATTATTCTTGCCTCCACCGCTTGCTTGCGGTTTTGGCTCCTCTGCAGATGCAACCTCAGTCTTCGACTTAGGGTATAGACTCTCTGATCTCTAAGCTTTCCCAACAATCGATTCAAACATCTCATCGATATGGTTTATAAGCCTTTCCCCTAAGTACTTATCTAAGCCTGTTATGAACTTCTCATTCTTCTTCTCAGGAGTGTAGATAAGAGAAAATCCATACTTTGATAAATTATCGAACTCAGCAATATACTCCGAGACTGCCATACCATTTTGCTTAAGCTCCAGAAATTTGCTAAACAATTCTGACTTCTGAGTAGTTGGGATGGAATTATCGCTAAAGCTGATCCTGAACTGATCCCAAATAACTTGATCCTCAGGGGTAGCTGCCTTAATAGCATTCCACCAATTCATTGCCCGTCCGTGCAGCTGACAGGATGCTAGCTTCTGCTTCATCGCATCCTCGATACCCAAGTCTTCGAAGATACGCTCACAGCTATCCAACCAATCCTGAACTTCTGTAGCCGATTCCATTCCGTGGAACGACTTTCCACCAAGACTAGTGTAATCCTTGCATAGCTTAGCGAAATCGGCCCTAGGCGCCGGCACAACAACACCACCACCATTTGTAGCATTCGAAACTGCTCCTTGGACATTTCTAAGCACCTCCCTCGTGAAGTCAGTGAACAACGTCCTCATATCAGGAGCATTCCCCTTATTAGCTCCTCTACCAGTACACCTAGTATATCGTGTAACAACCCGTGTTTTTATAACGTGTAATAACCATAAATCAAGGCAGAATTACTTTTTAAAATAAGAATAAAGGGAAACGGGTTGCGCCATTGCGTTCGTCTCGAAATTCTGCTTGGAAATGAGTCCGAGTTTTCAAAAATCGGAGTCTGTATAACCAAGTTATGACCTTTCGAAGTTTTCAGAAGTTTCCAAGTTCAAAATAGCTCAATTCGAATTCAAAATTCGAATTTCAAACCTCAGAATGGACTGGGCGGGAAATTTCCCGCCCAGGACCAGGTCGACCTGGGGGTCGACTATGTAGTCGACCTACCCAGGAGCAGGTCGACCACAATGTCAACCTGGAGGTCGACCTGGTGGCCGAGTCCACTTTTGAAGCTGGATTCACTCTGATGTATCTGGCCTCGTTTCTGTCCACATTCGTTGACCTAACCCTATAAATACGGCCCCTAACACCAGTCTCTCTACACAAAATTCTTTCTGACATTATGCTGCTACGATTCTGATTGAAAAGTTTGAGAAAGGGACTGCTTCTTCTACGTTGAGACTGCGTTAAGAGAATTTCTGATTTGGGGATTTCTATTAGGACTTGACTAAGCATATAGAGATTCAACTATCGAATCTCTTTTTCTAATTCTCGAACCACGATCTGTAAACCCCAGTTATTTTTAGATTTAAACTGTAAATGTAATATGAATATGATGTAAATTGAAATTGGACCTATATATAATGATTATTTTACATCCATTCTTGCTCATCTTGGATCTTGACTTCTGGATATATTGTGACATTGATTTGGGGCCTATTCATGTTGAAAATCAAAACGAAAACCCCTCATATTATCATGTTGAATCTGCTATTAGTCACTAGTTTATGACTATCACCTTATGTCAATCGTTACCATGACTATACTGTCACCTTATGTCAATCATCACTATGACTATACTATCACCTTATGACAACTGTTATCTTGACTAGTACCTTATCTTGCTAGATTTGGAATCTTTATGTTTGAGGCCAATATTCCATATGCCAGTAATGTTTTAATCTTTTATTTCAAGTCATACTATGCTATGCCAGTAATCACTTTTTCCACCTTATACCCGTCCCTTTTTATGTTATTCCCTAATTAGAATTATTTGTATCGATTCGAACTTACGTACGATAGGAATACGATTTGGGTAGACTAGGTAAAACATGAATTGACTTTGAACATGAACGTTATTATAACTTGAACCTAAATATGGACATGAACTTGACACAATTTGACATGAAACATGACCTGAAAACTGGACATGAACCTAGATATGAAAACTTTAATGTGGGCATGACAATTAGATAAACTTGAAAATGGCCAACTCGAGGTGGGGTTGAGTTTGCAGTGTAAATCTACCCGGAACCGCCCGGCAAATCCAGTGGCTGCAAACAACAGGATCCAATGTGGGTAGTTGGCCTTATCGCATGTAAAACCCGAGATTAAACTATGTTGTTGTGTAAATCTGCCCGGAACCGCCCGGCAAATCCAGTAACCACAACAGTTAGTCTAATGTGAGAGGTTGGCGTGCACTAATGAATTAATGCCACATGATAGGGTTAAGTCATGAACCACTTGAATATACTTAACCAACTTGACACGATGATTTGATAGGGTTAAGTCATGAACTGCTTGAACACACTTAACCCATTAGAAACCCTAGTTACGCGGTCCTTTTCAGTAGTAACCCACTTAGATGTATCACGATACCCTGGGACTAGGCAGGGTGGGGCACGATTACTGGGCTGATTGTAAGCGACTAGAGCGACAGCTAAGTAGGCGCGCCATTGTAGGTTCAGGCGGGCTATGGTTGTGCATATAGTCCGGAGTTGAAAAAGCAGGCATTGGGCACCCATAGATTTACACTGTGCGTGCTTGATTCGTGTCGGTGGTTGGCACCATAGGATTTGATACACCCTATGGTGGACCTAGCACAGGTAACTACATTTTAGGATAGGGCCATATGACACAGACGAATGACAAGCTAGGACTTGTAAGGAGCCGATCGATTAGTAGATCGTACCGTAGGACCCCGTAATGGGTCACTTCATGACACTGGGCTAAGGGATCATTTCATGATTAATACTTGACATGGGTAAGAACACTAGTACAGTTGGTGCAGCGAACCTTGAATATGCGATGCTAGACTTGACTTATCTTGTTATCTCAATTATCCTACCAGTTCTGTTATCATCCTTATGTTTAATTCCAGTTTTCACATATCATGTTACCTTTACTAGTTTTCATACTGAAAGACACTAGGGCTTACCAGTCTTTAAGACTGACCCTTTTTCTTTCGCCTCATTTTCTTTCGTTTCCCCCCTCCCCAGGTTCTCAGGGAGGAAACACTAGCTCTTAGCTTGGATTTAGCTTGCTTTCTGACAGCTCATGTACGGTTTGGTCTTGGGCTATGCTATGGCTGCTTCTGCTATTTATGGGGAATAAATTACTTTTG
Source organism: Allium sativum (assembly GCA_030737875.1). Classification (NCBI taxonomy): domain Eukaryota; kingdom Viridiplantae; phylum Streptophyta; class Magnoliopsida; order Asparagales; family Amaryllidaceae; genus Allium; species Allium sativum. Next base: position 47,081,499 of record CM060913.1, read on the forward strand.
TTTTAAGTTTATGCTTCTTTATTTGGAACTTGATGTAATGGAATAATTTGTATCTTGGATATATGAGTTTTTGACTCTTTTCTTGGAAATAATAAGAAGTTGGTTTTTAATTTCTAGCGCTGCTTTATTTATGTTCTGCCTTGTGATATCTCTATGCATGTTTACCTAGATAATACTCCACCAAAACTAGTGCATTCCCTTTGTGAGTGACCTTAGCGGAGGTGGGGTGTTACATTTGGTATCAGAGCAGAAGGTTACCAGGCTAAGAAAAAGTTTTAAAAACCTTCCGAAACTATTTTCAAAACCATTTATAAAGAAGCATTTTTCAAGAAAAGTTTTATGTTTAAAAAAGGCTATTCCCCAAAAGCCATTAGCACTTCGCTTTGTTTCCTCGTTTGAATCTTTTCTTTTCATTTTTCAGCATGGTCGATCTTAACCTGCCTGAGGGAATACCCGTGCTTGGATGGTTCCGAAGGTACTTAGAAGCCAGGGCCAATGATGCGGGCACGGCAGACATCCCTCCTCCTCCTCCCCAGTGGCCGCGGTTCCTCCTCCTCCTGGTACCGCCTTTGCCAAAATATGCAAAGACTTTAAAGAAAGCAATGGGCGGCAAGAACTTCGTTGGAACTGAAACCTTTGTTGAGGCACGAAACTGGCTAAAGCAGACTGAAGACTTGTTCATTATCTTTGATATGGAGGACCATAGGAAAGTTCAGTTGGCAGCATGGTTGCCGAAAGAGGAAGCTGCATTTTGGTGGGAAGTCACCAATGCTACCAGGCCAGTTGAGACTTGGGCAGACTTTAGAGAGAGGTTTGGGCTTAAATTCTTATCGTCAGCAGAAGAGAACCTTCAGATGGAGAGGTTCCTAGCCCTCAAGCAAGGGGACATGTCTGTTAGGGAGTACGTGAATAAGTTTAATCAGCTTGCTCGGTTCGGTTTGGATTTGGTCAACACAGCCCAGAAGAAGGCTGTACGCTTTGCTCGAGGATTGAACGAGCCACTACACATCTTGGTCCTAACTCATACACCCATGGGGCGACCTTTGAAAGCTTGGTGGATATGGCTCTACTTCATGAGGAAGACAAGAATAGCAAGAAGGAGGTTAAGCCTAACGAGACTCAGAATAAGAAAGATGATTTCAAGAAGGGGGAACAACAAGAATAACAAGAATAACAAGAGCAACAACAAATCACGTGAGACGAGGAAGTGCAACTTTTGTGGTATTACTGGACATCTAGCTAAAGACTGTAGAAAGAAGAAGAGGAAGTTGGGTGAATGCTTTCATTGTGGAAATACTGGACACATTAGCAAGGATTGCCCTAAGAAGCAAGGGCAGGGGCAAGCGCAGACCCAGCGAGCAGGACATTCTGGAGGGCAGTTGCATGCTCTCAAGACCACTCCAGCTCTTGACCGAGGTAGTAATATTTCCGTAGAAAGCCTTGTTTACATTTCTGACTTTCCTGTTCGAACCTTATTTGACTCTGGCGCATCGCATACTTTTATTTCTTCTGATTTTGTTGAAAATCTACACCTAAGTACTATTCTGGTTGAGGATCCCGTTATAGTTTCAAATCCAATTGGGGGCTCCGCCCATTTATCTATGATGTGTGTGGATTTGAGGATCTCTATCTTAAGCGTAGAATTCACGTGTGATGTTTATGTTCTCGGATTCATGGGATACGGTTTGATCCTAGGTATGGATTGGTTGTCCAATTATGGAGCCATTATTGATTGTGAACGAAGGGTAGTGAGGCTCATGACTCGCCTTGGTAGCACCCTTGAAATTTCTTGTAGCCCTAAGGGTCCAGTCATGTTGTGTTATCTTGAATCCCTTGACTCGTCCGACGATAATTTGCAATCTGTAAAAGTGGTCCGAGAATATCCAGATGTCTTTGATGAAGTGAGGGGGTTACCTCCTAAACGCGAGGTAGTCTTCCGAATTTATCTTGTTGATAATGCCAAGCCAGTTTCATTGCCCATTAGGAACATGGCCCCGCGAGAAAGAAGAGAGCTCAGTAAACAAGTTAATGAGTTGCTTGAGAAAAATTTCATAAGGCGAAGCATTTCTGAATGGGGTGCTCCGATGGTATTCGCTACTAAGGCGGATAGATCGCTTCGTCTATGCATAGATTATCGTGAGTTAAACAAGCTGACAAAGAAAAATAGGCACCCACTACCAAGAATCGACGATTTGTTTGACCAGCTTGTGGGAGCATCTATTTTCTCTCAACTCGATCTAGCCACAGGATTCCATCAGCTTAGAGTGGCTGAGGATAACATTGACAAAACTGCGTTTAGGACTCCAGATGGGTTCTTCGAATGGCTCGTCATGCCGTTTGGGTTAACTAATGCACCCGCGTACTTTGTAGATTTGATGAGTAGGGTGTTACGGGAGTTCCTTAACAAGTTTGTGGTAGTTTTCGTGGATGATGTTTTGATCTTCTCAAAAGATGAAGAAGAGCATGCTAGACATCTCAAGGAAGTCATGGAAACACTTAGGGCACACCAGTTAAAGGCTAAGTTCTCCAAATGCCATTTTTGGAGGAAGGAAGTTCGGTTCCTTGGACATGTAGTTTCTAAGCAAGTCATAGCCGTGGACTCCGCAAAGGTAGTTGCGGTACAGGACTGGAAAATTCCTAAGAATGCAACGGAGGTGAGGAGCTTTCTCGGTTTGGCGGGCTATTACAGGAAGTTCATTAAGGACTTCGCTAAGATTTCAGCCCCTCTTACTAAGTTAACAAAGAAGAACCTAGCTTTTACATGGGACATAGAATATGACGCTGCTTTTCAGAGACCCAAGAGAGCCCTCACCACAGCTCCAGTTTTGGCATTACCCGATGGAGGTAAGATGTTTACCGTGTACACAGATGCGTGCGGCACAGGATTAGGTGCCGTCCTAATGCAAGAAGGAAGAATAATATGCTACAGGGGTAGACAACTTAAAGTCCATGACAAAAACTATCCCACGCATGACTTGGAGTTGGTCGCGATTGTTTTTGCACTTAAAGCTTGGCGCCATTATCTTCTTGGGGAGAGGTTTGAGCTGTATACCGACCACAAATTGCTTAAGTACCTCTTCTCACAGAAAGACTTGAATCTGAGACAACAATGGTGGATGGAGTTCTTGGCATCATATGACTTCGATATAGCTTATACCCTGGCAAGGGTAATGTGGTGGCGGACGCGCTAAGTAGGAAAAGGTTGACTTTGAGCCCCTTGTTTGTTGAAAGGAAAAGCCTTGAGTTTTTAGCAACCTTTGATTTTACACCTGCTGTTGAGTCATTGACTACTACGTTTGCATCTCTTGAGTTAAGACCTACACTTCTAGATCAAGTAGGGACTTCACAGAAGGAAGACCCACAGATAGTCGAAATCATGGACAAGCTGATTAAGGGTGAGACGTCGAGTCACCTCAGTAGGTATGCCATAGATAACAAGGGATGGCTAAGGCGCGATGGAAGGCTATGTGTCCCACAAGTGGGAGACCTAGTAAGGAAAGTTCTCGAAGAAGCGCACCACTCGAAGATGACTATACATCCCGGAGGGGATAAGATGTACATGGATATGAAACGCATGTTCTTTTGGGCTGTAATGGAAAAGGACGTGGCAGAGTTCGTTTCGAAGTGCATGGTGTGCCAGCAAGTAAAGGCCGAGTCGAAGAAGCCTGGTGGGCTATTACATCCTTTGGAGGTTCAGCAATGGAAAAGTATCTCGATGGATTTCGTGGATGGACTGCCTAGGTCTAGGAAGGGAAATACTAGCATATGGGTCATAGTTGATAGACTCACAAAAAGTGCTCACTTCATTCCGTTGAAGAGCAAGAGCACCACATCAGGGCTAGCGCCTATCTACCTTCGAGAGATAGTACGATTGCATGGAGTTCCTTCTAGTATAGTTAGTGATCGTGACCCGATTTTTACTAGCCAGTTTTGGAATAGTCTGCAAGAAGCAATGTGTACACCACTGAACTTGAGCACGGCCTATCACCACAGAGGATGGACAAACCGAAAGCGTAAATAGGGTACTAGAAGATCTCCTGAGGCTATGCATTCTTGACTTTGGTGGCACTTGGGAAGACCATCTTCCTCTCGTGGAGTTTGCATATAACATTAGTTACCAAGCTAGCATCGGAATGGCACCGTTCGAAGCCCTGTATGGAAGACCGTGCAAATTGCCAACTTGTTGGTGGGAGATGACAGACAGACTTATACTTGGGCCTGACATGATAAGGGACACTTCTGAGAAGATTGAGTTGATACGAAGACAGATGAAAACGGCCCAAGTTAGACAGAAATCTTATGCGGACCAGAGAAGGACACACCTAGAGTTCGAAATCGGAGATATGGTCTTTATAAAAGTTTCTCCGTTACGCAATGTAGTTCGTTTTGGGGCAGTTGGAAAGCTAGCACCAAGGTTCGTAGGACCGTTCCCTATCACTGAGGGGATTTGACGGATGGCCTATAAGGTAGACTTACCCGAGAAGTTATCTGGAGTACACAATGTCTTTCACGTCTCGCATCTCCGGAAGTGCTTGCATGAGTCAGCCGAAGTGGTTCAGCCAAGCATCCTTGAAGATGTAGAAGTGGAAAAAGAAGCAACATTGAGGCGAGTTCCGATTCATATCTTAGGAACGGAGATTAAGAAGCTAAGGAATCGAGAAGTCAAGCTAGTTAAAGTGAAGTGGAGTGAAGCCCAAGAAGACGCAACTTGGGAAACTGAAGAGAAGATACGCGCGCTTTACCCATTTCTTTTTGAGGGTACATTCTCGATCTCTTTTTCCTTGAAAACCTTTTCGTATCATGCTTCTAATATCTATGTTTGTCTTGTTATCTTGTCAATCTTATCTTGAGAACCTTAGATAGAACCATATGGATGTAAACATGTGATTGAAACATGTAATGGTTGATGTTTGCAAATGGTTGCAAGAGGTTGCAAGTGGTTGCTAGTGGATGCATGACACACATTAGGCACTAGATCGGCTCAGTCACATTTTCATGCTGCATATGCATGAGTGCTTATACTTGTACATGGATGGAACTTGTTATGCTATCAATTGGATGTTGCATATGGATGGATGTTTGTGCACTCATGTAGAGATTATGAACTATGCTAGGAATTTGCATACATGTTGGATTCATGACACTAACATATTTTTCATTAAGGAGGTTTACTGAATCAGTAACCGCCTGATCTTTTGCAATAGATAAGTACATATACACGCACTTTCTGCATATGTTCATACATCACTAGAAATCTTTTAAGGACAATGGTTGCCTATGGATGATGCTTTGAGTAGATGGATGATGGATGGTAGGACACATCCTCCCTAACTTAGAGATTTCGGGGACAAAGGAGAATGTAACAACCCGTGTTTTTATAACTTGTAATAACCATAAATCAAGGCAGAATTAATTTTTAAAATAAGAATCAAGGGAAATGGGTTGCGCCATTGCATTCGTCTCGAAATTCTGCTTGGAAACGAGTCCGAGTTTTCGAAAATCGGAGTCTGTATGACCAAGTTATGACCTTTCGAAGTTTTCAGAAGTTTTCAAGTTCAAAACAGCTCAATTTGAATTCAAAATTCAAATCTCAGAATGGACTGGGCGGGAAATTTTCCGCCCAGGACCAGGTCGACCTAGGGGTTGACTATGTAGTCGACCTACCCAGGACCAGGTCGACCATAGTGTCGACCTGGGGGTCGACCTGGTGGCCGAGTCCACTTTTGAAGCTGGATTCACTCTGATGTATCTGGCCTCGTTTCTGTCCATATTCGTTGACCTGACCCTATAAATACAGCCTCTAACACCAGTCTCTCTACACAAAATTCTTTCTGACCTTATGCTGCTCTGATTTTGATTGAAAAGTTTGAGAAAGGGACTGCTTCTTATATGTTGAGACTGCGTTAAGAGAATTGCTGATTTGGGGATTTCTATTAGGACTTGACTAAGCATATATATAGAGATTCAACTATCGACTCTCTTTTTCTAATTCTCGAACCACGATCTGTAAGCCCCAGTTATTTTTAGATTTAAACTATAAATGTAATATGAATATGATGTAAATTGAAAGTGGACCTATGTATGATGACTGTTTTACATCCATTCTTGTTCATCTTGGATCTTGACTTCTGGATATATTGTGACATTGATTTGGGGCCTATTCATGTTGTAAATCAAAAAGAAAACCCCCCATATTATCATGTTGAATCTGCTATTAGTCACTAGTTTATGACTATCACCTTATGTCAATCGTTACCATGACTATACTGTCACCTTATGTCAATCATCACTATGACTATATATCACCTTATGACAACTGTTATCTTGACTAGTACCTTATCGTGCTAGATTTGGAATCTTTATGTTTGAGGCCAATATTCCAAATGCCAGTAATGTTTTAATCTTTTATTTCAAGTCATACTATGTTATGCTAGTAATCACTTTTGCCACCTTATACTCGTCCCTTTTTATGTTATTCCCTAATTAGATTTATTTGTATCGATTCGAACTTACGTACGATAGGAATACGATTTGGGTAGACTAGGTCAAACATGAATTGACTTTGAACATGAACGTTATTATAACTTGAACCTGAATATGGACATGAACTTGACACGATTTGACATGAAACATGACCTGAAAACTGGACATGAACCTAGACATGAAAACTTGAATGTGGGTATGACAATTAGATAAACTTGAAAATGGCCAACTCGAGGTTGGGTTGAGTTTGCGGTGCAAATCTGCCCAGAACAGCCCGACAAATCCAGTGGCTGCAAACAACAGGGTCCAATGTGGGTAGTTGGTCATATCGCACGTAAAACCCGAGGTTAGACTATGTTGTGGTGTAAATCTGCTCGGAATCGCCCGACAAATCCAGTAACCACAACAGTTAGTCTAATGTGAGAGGTTGGCGTGCACTAATGAATTAACGCCACATGATAGGGTTAAGTCATGAACCACTTGAATATACTTAACCAACTTGACACGATGATTTGATAGGGTTAACTCATGAACCGCTTGAACACACTTAACCCATTAGAAACCCTAGTTACCCGGTCCTTTTCAGTAGTAACCCACTTAGACGTATCACGATACCCTGGGACTAGGCAGGGTGGGGCACGATTATTGGGCTAATTGTAAGCGACCAGAACAATGGCTGAGTAGGTGCGCCATTGTAGGTTCAGGCGGGCTATTGTCGTGCACGTAGTCCGGAGTTGAAAAAGCAGGCATTGTGCACCCGTAGATTTACACTGTGCGTGCTTGATTCGTGTCGGTGGTTGGCACTATAGGACTTGATACACCCTGTGGTGGACCTAGCACAGGTAACTACATTTCAGGATAGGGCCATATGACACAGACACATGACGAGCTAGGACTTGTAGGGAGCCGATCGATTAGTAGATCGTACCGTAGGAACCCATAATGGGTCACTTTATGACACTGGGCTAAGGGATCATTTCATGATTAATACTTGACATGGGTTAGAACACTAGTACAGTTGGTGCCGCGAACCTTGAATATGCGATGCTAGACTTTACTTATCTTGTTATCTCAATTATCCTACCAGTTCTGTTATCATCCTTATGTTTAATTCCAGTTTTCACATATCATGTTACCTTTACTAGTTTTCATTCTGAAATTCACTAGGGCTTACTAGTCTTTATGACTGACCCTTTTTCTTTCGCCTCCTTTTCTTTTGTTTCCCTCTCCCAGGTTCTCAGGGAGGAAACACTGGCTCTTAACTTGGATTTAGCTTGCTTTCTGACAGCTCATGTATGGTTTGGTCTTGGGCTATGCTATGGCTACTTCTGTTATTTATGGGGAATAATTTACTTTTTTTTTTAAGTTTATGCTTCTTTATTTGGAACTTGATGTAATGGAATAATTTGTATCTTGGATATATGAGTTTTTGACTCTTTTCTTGGAAATAATAAGAAGTTGGTTTTTAATTTCTACCGCTGCTTTATTTATGTTCTGCCTTGTGATATCTCTGTGCATGTTTACTTAGATAATACTCCACCAAAACTAGTGCATTCCCTTTGTGAGTGACCCTAGCGGAGGTGGGGTGTTACATATCGGCTCATCATTCATTCTGTAAGGAGAAAACGATTAACCATCTCTTCAGTGGTACCAGTGCAGTGCGACTTCATCCTTAAGTATACTAATAGTGTATATTTCTTTTGAAAACCAAAATATCACAAATAAGTGCTCTCATATATGTACTATCTCTCTCTGGTGTCTTACCTAGGTTAACTACGCAACCTGGCTCTGATACCAAATGTGATAGCCCGCCCCGCACCAGCTGACATTTCCAATGAAAGTGCACTGTGCCGATGTCCAACCAGCATGGGACGGTCGCCAAAGGAAGGAAAAGAAGGGAGTTTGAACTAGAAAGGAACCTGTAGAATATCTCACAGCACATGGAATAAAATATAATAATAACATACTTGACATAAAACAGGCGAGACAGTGCTTAAGCTGAAAAGTAAACCATCATAGCAGCGGAAAATCCAAATACAACTTATGTTCCACATCATCTTTATTACAACTTTTAAAACTATCTCTAGAGAAGAGTAAAGGTAAGGTACACTACTAATGCCCAAAGTAGTGACCAGCAGGGACACATAGAGCATATATATGGAATAGTACGTGTAAGCCTCCTGCTCATCTCCGGACAGCTACTCGTGCACAACCAACTAACCTGACTCTAGTCTGCCCGTTTAAGAGCAACCAGAGTAATAAGAAGAGACACAAAACTCTAGGTCAGACAAAAGTCCGGTATGAGCGATAAGCAGCAAAGCAGAACAATAACAGGTATAGTAGACCATACCGGGACCTAGACCTGCAACCAAAGAGTCAGCACAACAAGATGTATAATACTCTAAGGTAACACTAACACAAGGTGTCAAGATAACGGGGGTGGGGGTGTGCATGTCATAGTGATGACAAACAATCAAGCATAACAACCATCCTCACATCTCTCACTCAGTGCGTAAAGCATATGATATCCACCGCTTTGATCACCCAAATCCTTGCTGTGATCACTCTGCCCCATGGAGTCGTGGCGACTCCACTGCACTGATCCATAACCACTAGTCCTGGCTATGTCCACTCTGCCACATGAAGTTATGACGACTCCACTGCACTGGATCATAGCCATGCTACGATCACTCTGCCCCATGGAGTAATAGCTACTCCATTGCACAGATCCATAGCCTAACAATTGTCTTTCGGTGGTGAATCAAAGCTATGGACGTCGACAACCCCTTAACACACACCCTGCAGCAAAGTCCAATCATGAAGTTTACTCATTGGTTCCCATCTGGATTCTAAGTTACAACCTCTCATTTTGAATACCTTTGCATCTCGGGTTTTGGTCTCCTCCGAATCAATTCGGTATTTCCTCTTCACCTTGCTTCGGATCGGTTCGTGAGTCATGTTGTTCCCCCAGTTCGATACGGTCTCCTTCCGTTTGTGATCATCATATAGGCTTGACTCATCTTCTTCCTCCATCCGGGTCAGTTCGTGATCGCCATTTGGGTTCGGGTCATGGTCACCCAACTGGGTCGGGTCGGGCGCATCCTCCCAGGTGAAACACCCCACCTTCATTAAGGTCACTCACAAAGGGAATGCCTTATTTTCTGTGGAGCATTATAGGTAAAAGACACAGATAATTTACAAGACAGACATATAAACAGCGGAAAAACTAAATTTATTTCATAAGTACGTTGTTCAGTTAAAACACTACAACAACTGTCTCAAACCAACTTTTGAATTATTACAACAAAATATCTGTCTTGAATTAAAACATAAAGAAGCATTAAAATAACAGTAAGGCAGCATAAATCCCCAATAAGAGAGTATCCAAAGCCATAGCCCAAGCAAAGAGAATCCAAGCAATACATCTACTCTCTTCAAGCTGGAAATGGTCTGAACTAAGCTGAAATATTCCCTCCTGCGGACCTTGGGGGGATGGAAGAAAAGAAGACGAAAGAAAATGGGTCAGACATGAGTCTGGTAAGTCTAGTGATTATTTAGCATGTAAACAGGAAAAAGGATCATGACATGAATAAAATGAACCTAAGACAGTACCCTAGGAATAAGATAATAAAATTGAATATGCTATCGCACTCATTACTATTTCTTTGCACCCACTTACAGGTATTTCAACGAGCACCATGTGTTCAAGATAAATGATCCCCTTTATCGATCGGCTCCTACTCGCATACGTTTACCACTTTTGTCATTCGGCCTCGCTTGATTGTAGATACCTGTGCTGGTCCCACCATGGGGTGTATCAAATCCTATAGTGGCAACCCGTCACAATTCAAGATGCACAGTGTATTACTACTGATGCCCAGTGCCTGTTTTTTTCACTTCGGAGTACGTGCACTCCCGCACTCCGTCGGAACCTACACTGACGCACCACCCGCCGTTGTTTTAACCGCTTATAATCAGCCCAGTAACCATGCCTAACCCTGCCTAGTTCAGGGTGCCATGATACATCTATGTGGGTTACTGCTGAAATGGGTCCCCATTACTAGGGTTTCCTAATCAACATGCTAAAATGGTTAAGTGTTCTCAAATTAACCTAACCCCACCCATCAGTTTAGTCAACATGTTGTATTGGTTAAGTGTTACCTTAATTAACTTAACCCTACCATTCCTGTTTTAGCTTTAATTTATTCATTAAAGCACCAACCACTCACATTAGATATGTATTGTTGCGGTCGCTGGATGTGCTAGTCGGTTCCGGGCAGTCTTACACTGCAACTCAATCTAACCTAGGGTTCTTTTTGGGCTTGATGCGCTAACCTCTCACATTAGATCTATATTGTTATGGTTGCTGGATGTGCCGGGCAGTTCCAGGCAGTCTTACACCGTAACTCAATCTAACCTCGGGTTTGGCATATTTGTCTTTTACTTAATTTGCATATTTACTCTTTATATATATGTAAATTATCCACAATTGTTTCCATTCAAGTCATGCCCCATTTACCCACTAGACCATGTTCATAATTTTTAGGTATATAAATTATACCAATTTATGCCAATAATCATTTATATGATTATGGGCCAAACTGTGCCAATAATTTGAAATTTGAGGTTTTTCCCAACGTTACCCCCCCTGCGTTATACGTTCGAAAAATTCACATAGAATGTCAGGCTCACAACATAGCCTAACTTATGTACAAATGGGGAAAAAATGAGTATGTACCATTCCTACAACATAAAATAATAAGGATCTAACTAAACATGTGTCATATAAGTTTGGCATAGAACAATGAACTTGCATTTTTGGATCCAATTAACATGAATCTTAAGCATATGAAATTACACAAATCCAACTAGACATGTGAATGTAAACTTGCAATTTGGATCCAATTAATATGAATCTTAAGCATATGAAATTACGCAAATCCAACTAGGCATGTAAATATAAACTTACAATTTGGATCCAATTAATATGAATCTTAAGCATATAAATGGGGACTTACATAGAATTACACAAATCCAATTAGACATGTAGATGTGAACTTGTATTTCGGATCCAATAATCATAGATCTAACATATGGAAATGTAGATCTAAACATATATATGACTTAGCCTAAAAACTTACATGTAACATAACATGAAAGAGTCACCAAATTTACATAATACACGATTGGTTTAACATAATAAGTCCAATAAACCACAATAGTCTCACAGGCATATATGATGGAATCGTTACAAGAATAGACATGAATCAGCATCATCGTTATCTTTCAACTTAGGCACAACTCTAGTTTTCACTTTATTACAAATCATAAATTTTAATTGTTCACATCTAAATAATAACAGGATTTACAAATAAAAGAAAGTCTTGTTTTCTGGGATGTGTTTTCTGAAACTGAAAAGCAATCCCTTGACATAGACTATCGATTCTCAAATTTAGATTAGACTGGTAGCTTCTAACTTGCTTTCTAGTTTGAGAAGAAATATTGGCTAGGCAAGGTCGATCATGGACAACATGGTGGCTCCTTGGAATGAAATTGTGTGATTTAGGGTTAAGGATTAGTGCTGCTTTTATAGAGGTTTAGATTTATGTGAACCGTTAGATCAACCTAGGAGCAATCACAACCATCTAGACAAGATAGAGCTATCCAGAAATTTCCACCTATGCCCTAGCGACTCAGCAACAACTCAGAAATCGTCACTGTTTGGATCTGGATGAGGGGTTGACCCCTATAGGGGGTCGACACCCCAGTCGACACCCCTCTTGGGGGGTCGACACCTATGCCGACCCCCCTGGGGGGAGTCGACCCCTGTGGGCGGGAATTTTCCCGCCCAGCTGAACAATGTGATTTTTGAAATTCGAACTGTTTTGTTTATTAAATTATTTAATTATATAATTTTCTATTTAAACATGAAATCTACTGAACTCCATAACTTCTTCATACGGAGTACGCTTCATGCAAACTCGGGTTCTATCTCAAGCAGAATTCCGAGACGAACAAAATGGCATAACCCGTTTTCCTTAATTCTCACTTTTAAAATTAAGTATTATTTAATTCGTTACTTTAATAAACATAGAAAATACAGGGTGTTACATTCTCCCCTCCTTAAAGGATTTCATCCCTGAAATCTTCAAGTCACGAAGAATGTATATCCTACCATCCAATCATCCATCTACTCAACCATCAAACACCGACATCCATTGTCCTTAAAAGATTTCTAATGCTTTCATGATTGTATGCAGAGTGTGTGTATGTGTCCTTATCTAATGCAAAATCAGGCGGTCTACTGATTCAATTGACCTCCTTAATGCAAATTATGTTAGTGCCATGAGTCCACTATGCATGCAATTATTCCTAATCATACTTTCTACATGATTGCACAATCATCCATGAAAGTGCGACGTCCATATGATAACATTCCAAGTTTCAATACATATACAAATACATATACGCATATGCAATATAAAAGTGACTGAGATGATCTAACACATAATATGTGTGTATATGCATCCACGAACAACCACTTGCAACCATCAATCATAACATGTTTCAAATACATGTTTACATCCATCGGTTTCTATCTAAGGATCGAGGAGATATACTTAAAAAGATAGATATGAGCATGCATAAACTTATGGAAAAGAGATCAAGGAGGTACCCTAAAAAAGAAAAGGTTAGGCTGCGCGTATTTTTCTCTTAGTTTCCTAAGTCGCGTCTTCCTCAGCGTCACTCCATTGAACTTTAACAAGCTTGACTTCACGGTTGCATAGCTTTTTGACTTCCGTTCCCAAGATACGAGTTGGAACTCTTCTCACAGTCGCTTCTCGTTCCACTTCTACTTCCTCTAGTATACTCGGCTCCACAACTTCCACGGACTCATGTAAGCACTTTCGTAGTTGAGAAACATGAAAAACATTATGAACTCCAGCCAGTCTTTCAGGTAGCTCTACTCTGTAAGCCATCATCCCAATCCTTTCAATGATAGGAAATGATCCTACAAATCGTGGTGCCAACTTTCCAACGGACTCAAAGCGAATGACATTCCTCAAAGGAGATACTTTAGGGAACACCCTATATCCAACCTCAAACTCAAGGTCGGTCCTTCTTTTGTCTGCGTAGAGTTTCTGTCTATCTTGTGTAGTCTTCATTCATCTTCTTATCAAGTCCACCGTTTCTAAAGTTTCCCTAATCATGTCTGGCCCAAGTACGAGCTTGTCTGTAGACTCCCACTAATAAGTTGGTGATCGGCATTGTCTCCCATATAAAGCCTAGAAGGGTGCCACGCCTATGGTGGCTTGGTAGCTATTGTTGTAAGCGAATTCCACCAAAGGAAGATGATCCTCTCACGTTCCTCTAAAGTCAAGAATGAACAATCTCAAGAGGTCTTCCAATACTCTGCTCACCCTTTCCTCCTGACCATCGGTTTGGAGGTGATAGGTCATGCTTAAGCATAGTTGTGTGCCTACATCCTCTTGCAAACTCTTCCAAAATTCGCTCGTAAAGATAGGATCTCGATCACTCACTATGCTGGAGGGTATCCCATGGAGTCAAACTATCTCTTTGAGATGAATGGATGCTAAGGACGAGGCAGTCCTTCTACTCTTAACAGGTAAAAGTGAGCGCTTTTAGTGAGTCCGTCCACTATTACCCAAATACTGGTATTGCCCCTTCTTGACCTAGGAAACCCATCCACATAGTCCATCGAAATGCTATCCCATTTCCACTGTAGGACCTCTAGAGGATGAAGCAGACCACCAGGCTTCTTCGGCTCTACTTTGACTTGCTGGCATATCAAGCACTTAGCGACGAACTCAGCTACATCCCTCTTCATGCCATTCCAAAAAAAACCTTTTTATTTCTTTATGCATTGTAACAACCCGTATTTTTATAACATGTTAAAACAAGAAATCAAGGCAGAATTAAATTTTAAAATTAGAATCTGGAGAAACGGGTTACGCCATTGCGTTCATCTCGAAATTTTACATGAAATAGATCCGAGTTTTCGAGAATCGGAGTCCGGATGAAGAAGTTATGGCCTGTACAAGTTTCAGCAGTTTTTAGGCAGGACAGGACCAGGGGGTCAACCATAGGGTCGACCTATCCCCCAGGTCGACCATATTGTCGACCCCCCACCTTACAGGTCGACCAGGTCGGCCTGGTTTGACCCAGAACTCATTTTTGAACCCGGATACGTGTTTTGACGGCCCGGATTGAATCTTGGGTTAATCCAAGGGCCTAAACTAGTAGCTGCACCTATAAAAACACCCTTAGACCTAACCTAATTCATATCAAATCATTCTTACACTATTATGCTGCTGAACTCCCTCTTGAACCATGGCCGCCACCCCCAAATTAAAGAACAACCATTCAAACTCAATCCAATTCGAAGATTAAAGCTTGTACAATGATTCAAGACAATAAATCAACACTACTACAACGTTCTATGACAATTTCACTTCCTAATCCACTAGCCATGCTCTGTAAGTTCTAGTTGTTTTTAGATTTAAACATTTAATTATAATATGGACATGAAATAAAGTGGAATTAGATCTAAGTATGTTTATCAATTCTGATCTATTTCTGTTGCTCCTTGAATCTTCTGTTTTGGGACTTGTCTATCTTTATGTTCATGACAAGTTTATGATCTATTCAGCAATTTTCTTGATTTGTGATGACGTTATCATCAAATTGTAATATTTATGCCTATGATGATGTTTTCCTCTGATCTCATTTTTTTAATTCAATTTCTACCTCCCCCAATTTATTTTCTTTTCATGAACCTTGGTCAATTTCGGACCTTGGCCTAAAATCGCGATTTGCGTACGATACGTATATAGGGGAATTATGGGATTATTGCCTTTATGAACATGATGTAATAATTGGCAACATGAAATTGGATATTATCATTGTATTTGCAAGTTTTGGCTTGATCTGTAAATTTTAGTATAATCTTGTTATGAACAAATTTGCATAAATATTATATAAATGGAATTTGGCAAAAATAGGATCTATGTAATGTAACATGGGATTTGGTATATATAACATGTATGTAATTTGGCATGTAAATTAAGCCACGAGTTCGAGCCTATGTAAATTAAATCAAAATATTTGGCTTACGATTGGGCATATGTAGAATTGGGGATTTGAATATAAAAGCGATTGTAAATTTGATAATTGGTATAAATATGTATTATGAACTTGGGTAGTTGGCGTGCGTTGTAATAAAAAGATTACAACTTGGGATAACTACATCATGAATCATGATTTGGGTTTATTTAGGCATGATACATGCAATTCTGGCTAGAACTCGATATGGGTGAAATAGCATAAACTTGGCATGAATAGGCAAGAATTGGACATATGTAAACTGACTAGAATTGGGTATATATGTCCATATATATATATATATATATATATATATATATATATATATAAAAATTGGCATGTAATTTTGGAACTTGGGCATATGTTTATTAATATGTAAAGTTGGGAATTTGAAACATGAAAATGACTGTGTATTGGATAATTGACTTGAACACGAACATGAACATTTCTATATGTTAAACACGTTAACTGACATTGGGATTTTGGGGATAATACGACCATTAATGAACCTTTGACACGATGTTAGACTCAGTTTGTGGTGTAAATATGCTCGGAACCGCCCGGTAAATCCAGTAGCCACAAAGTGTTAGTCTAATGTGAGAGGTCAAAGGTCGAATTGCAGGCATAACGATTTATGACACGAGGTTAGACTCAGTTTGTGGTGTAAATCTGCCCGGAACCGCCCGACAAATCCAGTGGCCACAAAGTGCACGGTCTAATGTGAGAGGTCATGATTTGTTCGTCATAATGAATGAATTAAGGAATACTAACCATAATAAGACGTGGGTATGGTTAGAGGGTTAGGTGGGATAACATGGAAATTTGACATGGAAATTTGACATGTAAATGTTGACCTAAGCAGTATGAGTTAAGAACATGTAAAACTTACAAGTGTAGGCTTAACCAACGTAACAGTTAACCAGACCAATGGGTGGGTTAAGTAATATGACTAGATTAATGACACTTAACCAATATAACATGGCACGTGGCAGGGTTAAATCAACTGGAACATATAGATAATACTTAACCAACATTGCATGATACGTGGGTGGGTTAAGCCATGAATTACTTGAATATACTTAACCAATTTGACACGATGATTTGATAGGGTTAAGTCATGAACCATTTGAATATACTTAACCAATTTGACACGATGATTTGATAGGGTTAAGTCATGAAATATTTGAATATACTTAACCAATTTGGCATGATGATTTGATAGGGTTAAGTCATGAACCTCTTGAATATACTTAACCAATTTGACACGATGATTTGATAGGGTTAATTCATGAACCGCTTGAATATACTTAACCAACTTGACAGATGATTCGTAGCTCATTTGTTCATGACTTGTTTGGATTGAGAATGTCTATGCTAAGTGTTGAATTTAGAAGTATTGCTTATGCTTTTGGGCAATGGGTTGATTCTAGGGATGGAGTGATTATCCAGAAATGATACCATTCTCGAATATGAAAAGAGGGTCGTTAGATTCTTGACTTGCCCCGGTAATGCCCTCGAAGTCTAGTGTAACCCTTAGGGTTCTGCCATGTTTAGTTACCTAGAATCTCTTGATACATTTATCGATCCGCTCGAGTAGTGTTCGTCACTAAGGCGGATGGTTCATTTCGCTTATGCATGAGTTATAGAAAATCACCTTAGTAAGTACACTTGGCAACATGGTTGGCATTTGTTTATTTTCATGAGATAATTCATTTATGTGGAATACCTTATAATGAGTAAACGAGATCTAGGATTCACTAGTGAATTTTGGAGAGCTTGCATGAAACCATGAGTACGCAGTTATGTTTGAATCGGGTATACCAGAAAGAGAATAAGCGAAAGTGGAACGAGAGGCGACAGTGGAATGAGTTCCAACTCATATTCTGGGAACAAGGATTAAGGAACTACGAAATTGTGAAGTTAAAGACGGTCAAAGCACAATGGAGTTAAGCTCAAGGAAATACGACTTAGAAGATTGAAGACTAGATACGCGCATCATATCTCTTTTTAAGAGTATATCCTTGATTCCTCTTTTTCTGTAGAGCTTACTTGCATGCTATCTTTTAAGAATAACCTCTCGGTCCTATTCTCAATCTTATTTCTGTTGCAAACTCCATAAGGGTAATGACCTATCTGTTAGTAATGCCTGTTGGGGCTTGAGGTTGTCCGTTGGGTTGACTAAATTTTTTGGGCTTTATAGGATATGGGTTGGTTTTAGGAAGGGATTTCTTGCGACCTAAAAGGAGTTCATCATGCTTGATTTCCTAGAATCCTATATATTGGTTTTGGGTACAAAGTTTTTCTTTACTTGCTTCTATCATTCAGCTATATCTTTAGGTAGGAACAATTGGGTGTAAACATGTGTTTGAGACATGTTATGATTGATGGTTGCAAGTGGTTGCAAGTGGCTGCTGGTGGTTGCTCGTGATTACATAACACACATTAGGCACTAGATCGGCTCAGACACATTTCCATATTGCATATGCGTGAGTGTTTATACTTGTTTACGGATGAAATTGAATGTGTTATCATGTGGATGTTGCATATGGATGGATGTTTGTGCACACATATAGTGTTTATATGACTAGTACTATTTGCATACATATTGGATTCATGGCACTAAACATATTTTGCATTTAAAAAGATCAATCAGGCCTGATCATTTGCATTAGATAAGGAACATATACACACACTTTCTGCATATGTTCATATAGCATTAGAAATCTCTTAAGGACAATGGATGCCTGTGATTAATGATTGAGTAGATGGATGATTGGATGGTAGGACACA
Organism: Allium sativum; assembly: GCA_030737875.1. NCBI lineage: Eukaryota > Viridiplantae > Streptophyta > Magnoliopsida > Asparagales > Amaryllidaceae > Allium > Allium sativum. The sequence continues at coordinate 47,099,895 of CM060913.1, forward strand.
TTCTTCTTAACTTGAAGATTTCGGGGACGAAATCCTTTAAGGAAGGCAGAATGTAACAACCCGTATTTTTATATCATGTTAAAAGAAGAAATCAAGGCAGAATTAAATTTTAAAATCATAATCAGGGGAAACGGGTTACGCCATTGTGTTCGTCTCGAAATTTTACATGAAACAGAGTCCGAGTTTTCGAAAATCAGAGTCCGGATGAAGATGTTATGGCATGTACAAGTTTCAGTAGTTTTCAGGCAGGACTGGACCAGGGGGTCGACCATAGTGTCGACCCCCCCCCCCCACCTTACAGGTCGACCTGATCGGCCTGGTTTGACCCAGAACTCATTTTTGAATCCTGAGACGTGATTTGATGGTTCGGATTGATTTAGGGTTAATCTAAGGGCCTAAACTAGTTGCTGCACCTATAAAAACACCCTTAGACCTAAACTAATTCATATCAAATCATTCATACACTATTATGCTGCTGAACTCCCTCTTGAACCATGGCCGCCGCCCCCAAATTAAAGAACAAGCATTCAAACTCAATCCAATTCGAAGATTAAAGCTTGTACAATGATTCAAGACAATAAATCAACACTACTACAACGTTCTATGACAGTTTCACTTCCTAATCCACTAGCCATGCTCTGTAAGTTCTAGTTGTTTTTAGATTTAAACATTTAATTATAATATGGACATGAAATAAAGTGGAATTGGATCTAAGTATGTTTATCAATTCTGATCTATTTTTGTTGCTCCTTGAATCTTCTGTTTTGGGACTTGTCTATCTTTATGTTCATGACTAGTTTATGATCTATTCAGCAGTTTTCTTGATTTGTGATGACGTTATCATCAAGTTGTAATATATATGCCTATGATAATGTTTTCCTCTGATCTCATTTTTTTTATTCAATTTCTATCTCCCCCAATTTATTTTCTTTTCATGAACCTTGGTCAATTTCGGATCTTGGCCTAAAATCGCGATTTGCGTACGATATGTATACGGGGGAATTATGGGATTATTGCCTTTATGAACATGATGTAGGATATTATCATTGTGTTTGCAAGTTTGGGCTTGATCTGTAAATTTTGGTATAATCTTGTTATGAACAAATTTGCATAAATATTATATACATGGAATTGGCACAAATAGGATCTATGTAATGTAATGTGAGATTTGGTATATATAACATGTATGTAATTTGGCATGTAAATTAAACCACGAGTTCAGGCCTATGTAAATTAAATCAAAAGATTTGGCTTACGATTGGGCATATGTAGAATTGGGGATTTGAATATACAAGCGATTGTAAATTTGATAATTGGCATAAATATGTATTATGAACTTGGGTAGTTGGCATGTGTTGTAATAAAAAGATTACAATTTGGGATAACTACATCATGAGTCATGATTTGGGTTTATTTAGGCAAGATACATGCAATTCTGGCTAGAACTCGATATGGGTGAAATAGCATAAACTTGGCATACATGTAAATAGGCAAGAATTGGACATATGTAAACCGACTAGAATTGGGTATATATATCCATATATGTATATATATATATATATATATATATATATAAATTGGCATGTAATTTTGGAACTTGGGCATATGTTTATTAATATGTAAAGTTGGGAATTTGAAACATGAAAATGACTGTGTATTGGATAATTGACTTGAACACGAACATGAACATTTCTATATGTTATACACGTGAACTGACATTGGGGTTTTGGGGGTAATACGAACCTTTGACACGAGGCTAGACTCAGTTTGTGGTGTAAATCTGCCCGGAACCGCCCGGCAAATCCAGTAGCCACAAAGTGTCAGTCTAATGTGAGAGGTCAAAGGTCGAATTGTAGGCGTAACGATTTATGACACGAGGTTAGACTCAGTTTGTGGTGTAAATCTGCCTGGAACCGCCCGGCAAATCCAGTGGCCACAAAGTGCACGGTCTAATGTGAGAGGTCATGATTCGTTCGTCATAATGAATGAATTAAGGAATACTAACCATAATAAGATGTGGGTATGGTTAGAGGGTTAGGTGGGATAACATGGAAATTTGACATGTAAATGTGGACCTAACGGGTATGAGTTAAGAACATTGAAAACTTACAAGTGTAGGCTTAACCAACGTAACAGTTAATCACAGCAATGGGTGGGTTAAGTAATATGACTAGACTAATGACACTTAACCAATATAACATGACACGTGGCAGGGTTATGTCAACTGGAACATATAGATAATACTTAACCAACATTGCATGATACGTGGGTGGGTTAAGCCACGAATTACCTGAATATAATTAACCAATTTGACACGATGATTTGATAGAGTTAAGTCATGAACCATTTGAATATACTTAACCAGTTTGACATGATAATTTGATAGGGTTAAGTCATGAACCATTTGAATATACTTAACCAATTTAACACAATGATTTGATAGGGTTAAGTCATGAACCACTTGAATATACTTAATCAATTTGACACGATGATTTGATAGGGTTAAATCGTGAACCGCTTGAATATACTTAACCAAATTGACACGATAATTTGATAGGGTTAAGTCATGAACCGCTTGAATATACTTAACCAACTTGGTAGATGATTCGTAGGGCTAAGTCATGAACTTGAACGACAACACTTAGCCAATTTGACATGACACGTAGGCGGGTTAAGTCACGAACTTGAATGACAACACTTAACCAACTTGATATGCTAGACTGATGGGGTTAAGTCTCGAATTTAAATGACAACATTTAACCTACTGGACGGAAAACGTAATTGCGCAGTAACCCACTAGATGTATCACGGTACCCTGGAACTAGGCAGGGTGGAGCACGATTACTAGGCTGATTGTAAGCGACCAGAACGACGGCTGAATTAGTGCGCCATTGTAGGTTCAGGCGGACTATGGTCGTGTACGTAGTCCGGAGTTGACACCAGTAGGATTACACTGTGCGTGCTTGATTCGTGTCGATGGTTGGCACCATAGGGCTTAATACACCCTATGGTGGACCTAGCACAGGTAACTACATTTTGTGATTGGGCCGTATGACACAGACACATGAATGAGCTAGGACTTGTAGGGAGCCGATCAACTAATAGATCGTTATGTGGAATTCGTTAGGTAGCATAATCCCTAGTGGTCCTAGGTGGCATAAACCCTAATCGAATCTAGAAAACGTTCAATAGGTAGCGTAATCCCTAGTGGTCCTAGATGGCATAAATCCTAGTTGAACACGCGATAGTTCATGATAAGGAAACCTAGCCAGAACAAGGGTGGCAGTCCAAATGATTTCAAGAATGCTGGCACTATGTTGAAGTAGTATAGAAATACATGATGAAACCCGTACGAAATACGACAAGGGACTGTACATATACATGTAAAGGATGATACAGGTTGGGATACTAGTACAGTTGGTGCAGATAATATAGGAAATCAAAGAAAATAGTGGAATGGTGAAGCTTAGAAATCTTGCGATGTTATACTTAATATAAACCTTGCAATTTTATGCTTGATTCATCGTGCTTATAGCTTACCTTGTCATCATGCTTATGTTTACTTTCAGTTTATTCATGCCATATTATCTTCACCTGTTTTTATGCTGAAAGCCACTAGGACTTACTCAGTCTTTACGACTGACCCAGTTTGTTTCGCCTCTTTTTCTTTCGTTTCCCCCCTAGGTTCGCAGGGTGGAAGTACAGCTTAGTTCGGATCTTACCAAGCTCCAAGGCTCTTTCATGTACTGCTTGGATTTCTCTTGGCTATGGCTTGCTTTGCTATTTTACTTGGGGAATGATTTATGACTATGGTTTTATGCTTCTTTACTACTGCAAGACAGATTTCGATGAAATGGATTTATTAGCATTTTGATGTAAAAGGCTTTAGACCTTTCTAGATTTTAAAGCAATGAAATTTGGTTCTTCTTCCGCTGTTTTATATGTTCTGTCTTGTAATATTCTGTGTATGTTTACCTAGATAATGCTCCACCAAAGCTAGTGCATTCCCTTTGTGAGTGACCCTAGCGGAGGTGGGGTGTTACATTTGGTATCAGAGCAGAAGGTTACCAGACTGGGCAAAATTTTCTTAAAACCTTCTGAAATTATTTTCAAAACCGTTTACAACGAAGCACTTATCAAGAAAAATCTTGTTTTATTTAAAGGCTATTCCCCAAAGCCATATGCACTATCTTTTGATTCTCTCCTTGAGTCTCTTCTCTCTTTCTTTTTCACCGTAGTTTGTAGGCATGTGCCGCATGTCGGAGGGCAAAGTAGTGTCCAATCTCCATCTGTTGCCGCAGTAGTTTTACTTGCGACTAATCTTATCTCAAGCTTTGTAAGGTTGCCGTGCGATGGAAGTAGCTTTCGAGAAACTTTTCAACAAGCTATACAAGGATAGTAGGAACGAGGATAAAGAACACAAGTCTAAGGATGAGAAACTTGTTGATATGAAGAGGAAAAAGGTGAAAGGAAAGAGGCCAAGTGAAAGAATAATAAAAACCCATGACAAGAGAGAATATCTTTAGTATGGTAAAAAGGGACATGTAATAAGTATTATAGGACAAGGGAAAAGAACAAGATCGTCGAAAGGGCAATTGTATGCTCTCACTACTAGCATACCTAAGAGAGGTGGTAACGTTTCTGTTAAAGGTTTAGCTTTTCTTTTCTATCATCTCGTTAGAACTTTGTTTTTATACATCGCATCCTTTTCTGCCTCAATAGTTGAGTCTCTGCACCTTAGTACTAGCATAGTAGAGGATCCCATTTTTGTCTCAAATCCTGTTGGGTAATCAGCTCATTTATTCATGACTTGTTTGGATTGAGAATGTCTATGCTAAGTGTTGAATTTAGAAGCAATGCTTATGCTTTTGGGCAATGGGTTGATTCTAGGGATGGAGTGATTATCCAGAAATGATACCATTCTCGAATATGAAAAGAGGGCCGTTAGATTCTTGACTTGCCCCGGTAATGCCCTCGAAGTCTAGTGTAACCATTAGGGTTCTTCCATGTTTAGTTACCTAGAATCTCTTGATACATTTATCGATCCGCTCGAGTAGTGTTCGTCACTAAGGCGGATGGTTCATTTCTCTTATGCATGAGTTGTAGAAAATCACCTTAGTAAGTACACTTGGCAACATGGTTGGCATTTGTTTATTTTCATGAGATAATTCATTTATTTGGAATACCTTATAATGAGTAAACGAGATCCAGGATTCACTAGTGAATTTTGGAGAGCTTGCATGAAACCATGAGTACGCAGTTATGTTTGAATCGGGTATACCAGAAAGAGAATAAGCGAAAGTGGAACGAGAGGCGACAGTGGAATGAGTTCCAACTCATATTATGGGTACAAGGATTAAGGAACTACGAAATTGTGAAGTTAAAGACGGTCAAAGCACAATGGAGTTAAGCTCAAGAAATACGACTTAGAAGATTGAAGACTAGATACGCGCATCATATCTCTTTTTAAGAGTATATCCTTGATTCCTCTTTTCCTGTAGAGCTTACTTGCATGCTATCTTTTAAGAATAACCTCTCGGTCCTATTTTCAATCTTATTTCTGTTGCAAACCCCATAAGTGGTATGACCTATCTGTTAGTAATACATGTTGGGGCTTGAGGGTGTCTGTTGGGTTGACTAAACTTTTCAGGCTTTATAGGATATGGGTTGGTTTTAGGAAGGGATTTCTTGCGACCTAAAAGGAGTTTATCATGCTTGATTTCCTAGAATCATATATATTGGTTTTGGGTACAAAGTTTTTCTTTACTTGCTTCTATCATTCAGCTATATCTTTAGGTAGGAACAATTGGGTGTAAACATGTGTTTGAGACATGTTATGATTGATGGTTGCAAGTGGCTGCTAGTGGTTGCTCGTGATTGCATAACACACATTATGCACTAGATCGGCTCAGACACATTTCCATATTGCATATGCATGAGTGTTTATACTTGTTTATGGATGAAATTGAATGTGTTATCATGTGGATGTTGCATATGGATGGATGTTTGTGCACACATATAGTGTTTATATGACTAGGACTATTTGCATACATATTGGATTCATGGCACTAAACATATTTTGCATTTAAAAAGATCAATCAGGCCTGATCATTTGCATTAGATAATGAACACATACACACACTTTCTTCATATGTTCATACAGCATTAGAAATCTCTTAAGGACAATGGATTCCTGTGATTAATGATTGAGTAGATGGATGATTGGATGGTAGGACACATTCTTCTTAACTTGAAGATTTCGGGGACGAAATCCTTTAAGGAGGGGAAAATGTAACAACCCGTATTTTTATAACATGTGAAAACAATAAATCAAGGCAGAATTAAACTTTATCTTCATAATTAGGGGAAAAGGGTTACGCCATTGCGTTCGTCTCGAAAGTTTACATTAAATAGATCTGAGTTTTCGAAAATTGGAGTCCGGATGAAGAAGTTATGGCCTGTACAAGTTTCAGCAGTTTTCAGGCAGGACTGGACAAGGGGGTCGACCATAGTGTCGACCCCCCCACCTTACAGGTCGACCTGGTCAGCCTGGTTTGACCCATAACTCATTTTTGAAGCCTGAGACGTGATTTGACGGTCCGGATTGATTCAGGGTTAATCTAAGGGCCTAAACTAGATGTTGCACCTATAAAAACACCCTTAGACCTAACCTAATTCATATCAAATCATTCTTACACTATTATGCGGCTGAACTCCCTCTTGAACCATGGCCGCCGCCCCCAAATTAAAGAACAAGCATACAAACTCAATCCAATTCGAAGATTAAAGCTTGTACAACGATTCAAGACAATAAATCAACACTACTACAACGTTCTATGATAATTTCACTTCTTAATCCACTAGCCATGCTCTGTAAGTTCTAGTTGTTTTTAGATTTAAACATTTAATTATAATATGGGCATGAAATAAAGTGGAATTGGATCTAAGTATGTTTATCAATTCTGATCTATTTCTGTTGCTCCTTGAATCTTCTGTTTTGGGACTTGTCTATTTTTATGTTCATGACAAGTTTATGATCTATTCAGCAGTTTTCTTGATTTGTGATGACGTTATCATCAAGTTGTAATATATATGCCTATGATGATGTTTTCCTCTGATCTCATTTTTTTATTCAATTTCTATCTCCCCCAATTTATTTTCTTTTCATGAACCTTGGTCAATTTCGGATCTTGGCCTAAAATCGCGATTTGCGTACGATATGTATACGGGGGAATTATGGGATTATTGCCTTTATGAACATGATGTAGGATATTATCATTGTGTGTGCAAGTTTGGGCTTGATCTGTAAATTTTGGTATAATCTTGTTATGAACAAATTTGCATAAATATTATATACATGGAATTTGGCACAAATAGGATCTATGTAATGTAACGTGAGATTTGGTATATATAACATGTATGTAATTTGGCATGTAAATTAAACCACGAGTTCGGGCCTATGTAAATTAAATCAAAAGATTTGGCTTACGATTGGGCATATGTAGAATTGGGGATTTGAATATACAAGCGATTGTAAATTTGATAATTGGCATAAATATGTATTATGAACTTGGGTAGTTGGCGTGTGTTGTAATAAAAAGATTACAATTTGGGATAACTACATCATGAGTCATGATTTTGGTTTATTTAGGCATGATATATGCAATTCTGGCTAGAACTCGATATGGGTGAAATAGCATAAACTTGGCATACATGTAAATAGGCAAGAATTGGACATATGTAAACTGACTAGAATTGGGAATATATATCCATATATATATATATATATATATATATATATATATATATATATATATATTGGCATGTAATTTTGGAACTTGGGCATATGTTTATTAATATGTAAAATTTTGGAATTTGAAACATGAAAATGACTGTGTATTGGATAATTGACTTGAACACGAACATGAACATTTCTATATGTTAAACACATTAACCGACATTGGGGTTTTGGGGGTAATACAACCATTAATGAACCTTTGACATGAGGTTAGACTCAGTTTGTGGTGTAAATCTGCCCGGAACCGCCCGACAAATCCAGTAGCCACAAAGTGTCAGTCTAATGTGAGAGGTCAAAGGTCGAATTGTAGGCGTAACGATTTATGACACGAGGTTAGACTCAGTTTGTGGTGTAAATCTGCCCGGAACCGCCCGGCAAATCCAGTGGCCACAAAGTGCACGGTCTAATGTGAGTGGTCGTGATTCGTTCGTCATAATGAATGAATTAAGGAATACTAACCATAATAAGACGTGGGTATGATTAGAGGGTTAGGTGGGATAAAATGGAAATTTGACATGTAAATGTGGACCTAACTGGTATGAGTTAAGAACATGTAAAACTTACAAGTGTTGGCTTAACCAACGTAACAGTTAATCAGACCAATGGATGGGTTAAGTAATATGACTAGACTAATGACACTTAACCAATATAACATGACACGTGGCAGGGTTATGTCAACTGGAACATATAGATAATACTTAACCAACTTTGCATGATACGTGGGCGGGTTAAGCCATGAATTACTTGAATATAATTAACCAATTTGACACGATGATTTGATAGAGTTAAGTCATGAACCATTTGAATATACTTAACCAATTTGACACGATGATTTGATAGGGTTAAGTCATGAACCATTTGAATATACTTAACCAATTTGACACGATGATTTGATAGGGTTAAGTCATGAACCACTTGAATATACTTAACCAATTTGACACGATGATTTGATAGGGTTAAGTCGTGAACCGCTTGAATATACTTAACCAATTTGACACGATGATTTGATAGGGTTAAGTCATGAACCGCTTGAATATACTTAACCAATTTGACACGATGATTTGATAGGGTTAAGTCGTGAACCGCTTGAATATACTTAACCAATTTGACACGATGATTTGATAGGGTTAAGTCATGAACCGCTTGAATATACTTAACCAACTTGATAGATGATTCGTAGGGCTAAGTCATGAACTTGAACGACAACACTTAGCCAATTTGACATGACACATAGGCGGGTTAAGTCACGAACTTGAATGACAACACTTAACCAACTTGACATGCTAGACTGATGGGGTTAAGTCTCGAATTTAAATGACAACACTTAACCTACTAGACGGAAAACCTAGTTGCGCAGTCCTTTTCTGCAGTAACCCACTAGACGTATCACGGTACCCTGGAACTAGGCAGGGTGGGGCATGATTACTGGGCTGATTGTAAGCGACCAGAACGACGGCTGAATTGGTGCGCCATTGTAGGTTCAGGCGGACTATGGTCGTGCACGTAGTCCGGAGTTGAAAAAGCAGGCATTGGGTACCAGTAGGTTTACACTATGCGTGCTTGATTCGTGTCGATGATTGGCACCATAGGGCTTGATACACCCTATGGTGGACCTAGCACAGGTAACTACATTTCGTGATTGGGCCATATGACATAGACACATGAACGAGCTAGGACTTGTAGGGAGCCGATCGACTAATAGATCGTTACGTGGAATTCGTTAGGTAGCATAATCCCTAGTGGTCCTAGGTGACATAAACCCTAATCGAATCTAGAAAACGTTCAATAGGTAGCATAATCCCTAGTGGTCCTTGGTGGCATAAATCCTAGTTGAACACGCGATAGTTCATGATAAGGAAACCTAGCCAGAACAAGGGTGGCAGTCCAAACGATTTCAAGAATGCTGGCACTACGTTGAAGTAGTATAGAAATACATGATGAAACCCGTACGATATACGACAAGGTACTGTACATATACATGGAAAGGATGATACAGGTTGGGATACTAGTACAGTTGGTGCATAGAATATAGGAAATCAATGAAAATAGTGGAATGGTGAAGCTTAGAAATCTTGCGATGTTATACTTAATATAAACCTTGCAATGTTATGCTTGATTCATTGTGCCTGTAGCTTACCTTGTCATCATGCTTATGTTTACTTTCAGTTTATTCATGCCATATTATCTTCACCTGTTTTTATGCTGAAAGCCACTAGGACTTACTCAGTCTTTATGACTGACCCAGTTTGTTTCGCCTCTTTTTCTTTCGTTTCCCCCCAGGTTCGCAGGGTGGGAATACAGCTTAGTTCGGATCTTACCAAGCTCCAAGGCTTTTTCATGTACTGCTTGGATTTCTCTTGGCTATGGCTTGCTTTGCTGTTTTACTTGGGGAATGATTTATGACTATGGCTTTATGCTTCTTTACTATTGCAAGATAGATTTCGATGAAATGGATTTAATAGCAAAAGGCTCTAGACCTTTCTAGATTTTTAAGCAATGAAATTTGGTTCTTCTTCCGCTGTTTTATATGTTCTGTCTTGTAATATTTCTGTGTATGTTTACCTAGATAATGCTCCACCAAAGCTAGTGCATTCCCTTTGTGAGTGACCCTAGCGGAGGTGGGGTGTTACATTTGGTATCAGAGCAGAAGGTTACCAGACTGGGCAAAATTTTCTTAAAACCTTCTGAAATTATTTTCAAGACCGTTTACAAAGAAGCACTTTTCAAGAAAAATATTGTTTTATTTAAAGGCTATTCCCCAAAGCCATATGCACTATCTTTTGATTCTCTCCTTGAGTCTCTTCTCTCTTTCTTTTTCACCATAGTTTGTAGGCATATGCCGCATGTTGGAGGGCAAAGTAGTGTCCAATCTCCATCTGTAGCCGCAGTAGTTTTACTTGCGACTAATCTTATCTCAAGCTTTGTAGGGTTGCCATGCGATGGAAGTAGCTTTCGAGAAAGTTTTCAATAAGCTATACAAGGATAGTAGGAACGAGGATAAAGAACACAAGTCTAAGGATGAGAAACTTGTTGATATGGCTTAATCCACGAAGAGGAAAAAGGTGAAAGGAAAGAGGCCAAGTGAAAGAATAATAAAAACCCATGACAAGAGAGAATATCTTTAGTATGGTAAAAAGGGACATGTAATAAGTATTATAAGACAAGGACAAGGGAAAAGAACAAGATCGTCGAGAGGGCAATTGTATGCTCTCACCACTAGCGTACCTAAGAGAGGTGGTAACGTTTCTGTTAAAGGTTTAGCTTTTTCTTTTCTATCATCCCGTTAGAACTTTGTTTTGATACATCACATCCTTTTCTGCCTCGATAGTTGAGTCTCTGCACCTTAGTACTAGCGTAGTAGAGGATCCCATTTTTGTCTCAAATCCCGTTGGGGAATCGGCTCATTTATTCATGACTTGTTTGGATTTGAGAATGTCCATGCTAAATGTTGAATTTAGAAGTAATGCTTATGCTTTTGGGCAATGGGTTGATTCTAGGGATGGAGTGATTATCCAGAAATGATACCATTCTCGAATATGAAAAGAGGGTAGTTAGATTCTTGACTTGCCCCGGTAACGCCCTCGAAGTCTAGGCAACATAAATCCTCAATAAGAGAGTACCCAAAGTCATAGCCTAATGAAAGAGAATTCAGGCAATACATCTACTCTCTTCAAGCTGGAAATGGTCCGAACTAAGCTGAAGTAGTTCCTCCCTGCGGACCGGGGGGGGGGGGGGGGGAGGGGGGAAGGACGGAAGAAAAGAAGATGAAAGAAAATGGGTTAGACATGAGTCTGGTAAGTCCAGTGATTATTTAGCATGTAAACAGGAAAAATGATCATGACATGAATAAACTGAACCTAGGACAGTACCTAGAAATAAGATAATAAAACTGAATATGCTATTGCACTCATTACTATTTCACTAAACTTACAAGTGTTTCAATTAGCACCATGTGTTCAAGATAAATCATCCCCTTTATCGATCGGCTCATACTCGCATTCATTTACCACTTGTGTCATTCGGCCCCGCTTGACTGTAGATACCTGTGCTGGTCCCACCATGGGGTGTATCAAATCCTATAGTGGCAACCCGACACAATTCAAGATGCATAGTGTATTACTACTGACGCCTAGTGCCTGTTTTTTTCCACTCCGGTGTACGTGCACGCCCGCACTCCGTCAGAACCTGCACTGACGCACCACCTGCCATTGTTTTGACCGCTTATAATCGGCCCGATAATCGTGCCCCACCCTGCCTAGTTCAGGGTACCATGATACATCTATGTGGGTTACTGCTGAAATGGGGCCCCATTACTAGGGTTTTGTAATCAACATGTTAAAATGGTTAAGTGTTCTCAAATTAACCTAACCGCACCCACCAGTTTAGTTAACATGTTGTATTGGTTAAGTGTTGCCTTAATTAACTTAACCCTACCATTCCTATCTTAGCTTTAATTTATTTATTAAAGCACCAACTACTCACCTTAGATATGTATTGTTGCGGTCGCTGGATGTGCCGGTCGGTTCCGGGCAGTCTTACACCACAACTCAATCTAACCTTGAGTTCTTTTTGGGCTTGATGCGCTAACCTCTCACATTAGATCTATATTGTTACGGTTGCTGGATGTGTCAGGCGGTTCCAGGTAGTCTTACACTGTAACTTAATCTAACCTCGGGCTAGGCATATTCGTCTTTTACTTAATTTACATATTTACTCTTTATATATATATGTAAATTATCCACAATTATTGCCATTGAAGTCATGCCCCATTTACCCACTGGATCATGTTCATAATTTTTAGGTATATAAATTATACCAATTTATGCCACTAATCATTTATATGATTATGGGCCAAACTATGTCAATAATTTGAAACTTAAGGTTTTTCCCAATGTTACCCCCCTCGTTATACGTTCGAAAAATTCACATAGAATGTTAGGCTCATAACTTAGCCTAACTTATATACAAAAGAGGAAATAAAGGAGCATGTACCATTCCAACAACATAAAATAATAAGGATCTAACTAAACATGTGTCATATAAGTTTGGCATAAAACAATGAACTTGCATTTTTGGATCCAATTAACATGAATCTTAAGCATATGAAATTACACAAATCCAACTAGACATGTAAATGTAAACTTACAATTTGGATCCAATTAATATGAATCTTAAGCATATGAAATTTCGCAAATCCAACTAGGCATATAAATGTAAACTTGTAATTTGGATCCAATTAATATGAATCTTAAGCATATAAACAGGGACATACATAGAATTACACAAATCCAATTAGACATGTAGATGTGAACTTGTATTTTGGATCCAATACTCATAGATCTAACATATGAGAATGTAGATTAAACGTATATATGACTTAGCCTAAAAACTTACACGTAACATAACATGAAAGAGTCACCAAATTTACATAATACGCGATTGGTTTAACATAATAAGCCCAATAAACCACAATAGTCTCCTAGGCATATATGATAGAATCGTAACAAGAATAGACATGAATCAGCATCACCATTATCTTACAGCTTAGGCACAACTCTAGTTTTCACTTTATTACAAATCATAACTTTTAATTGTTCACATCTAAATAATAATAGTACTTACAAACAAAAGAAAGTCTTGTTTTCTGGGATCTGTTTTCTGAAACTGAAAAGCAATCCCTTGACGTGGACTATCGATTCTCAAATTTAGATTAGATTCATAGCTTCTAACTTGCTTTCTTGTTTGAGAAGAAATGGTGGCTAGGCTAGGTTGATTACGGACAGCATGGTGGCTCCTTGGAATGAAATTGTGTGATTTAGGGTTGAGGATTAGTGTTGCTTTTATAGAGGTTTAGACTTATGTGAACCGTTAGATCAACCTAGGAGCAATCACAACCATCCAGACAAGATAGAGCTATCTAGAAATTGCCACCTATGCCCTAGTGACTTAGCAACAACTCAGAAATCGTCACTGTTTGGATCTGGGCGAGGGGGTCGACCCCTATAGGGGGTCGACACCCCAGTCGAAACCCCTCTTGGGGGGTCGACACCTATGTCGACCCCCCTTGGGAGGAGTCGACCCCTGTGGGGCGGGAATTTTCCCGCCCATCTGAGCCATGTGATTTTTAAAACTTGAACTGTTTTGTTTATTAAATTATTTAATTATATAATTTTCTGTTTAAACATGAAATCTTATGAACTCCATAACTTCTTCTTATGGAGTCCGATTCACGCAACTCGGACTCTATCTCAAGCAGAATTCCGAGACGAGTGCAATGGCCTAACCCATTTCCCTTAATTCTCATTTTAGAATTAAAGTTTAATAAATATAGAAAATACAGGGTGTTACACCAGGTCTTCAGTTCGTGATGAGCATCCGGGTCGGGTCGTGGTCTTTAAGTGCTGGCTTGTCTCAACTCACAATCCTCAAGGCGATCGACTCGTGGATGCTCCGCTCATGGTGATCAAAGTCGAAGAGGCGAGGAACATCTAGCGACTCGTGGTGTATGGTGCTCCACGGCTCGTGCAATATGGTCTCAATCCGGTCGGCTCGTGGGGAAGGACTCGCGATCGGGTCGGCTCAGGTAGGGGTGATCCGGTCCGGGTCAAATTTTTGCAACTCTTCCTATGACTATTTTACGCCATACGACGGCGTTTTCGACTATTCTAACTGTTCTAATCAATCATAAATCATACCATACATTCATAGAAACATATAGAATTGACCACAAACAGCAAAACAACAATTTGGTATGTCAAAATGGATCAAATCTATCCAAAACCCAAATTTTCCCCTTGAGCATGTTTGAGCAAATCTAACGATAGGATTAACAAAACTTAACCAAATAACCAAACTTCAAACAGAGATTTAAAACGGTGTTTAAGAATTTCTAAACATTTTTCCAGAATCTAATTATGTTTAAATTTGCTAATTAACAGTAATTACCTTTAATTAACCATAATTAGTGTAAAAACAAGGCTAATCACTCACCTTAGCCACAAATAAACTCAGATCTGAAACTTTTGGACAAAATGGTTCGGATTCCAATACACTCCAGTAGCTCTATCTTGATTTTTGTGCTAATCTGCTTTGATTTAATGTAGATTTGGCTTAATTAGCGATTAGAAGGTGATTTGGGGGGTTTTAGCAAGTGTAGGCCATTGCTAGGGTTCAAAGATTGTAATTGGTGGCTAAGAAATGAAATAAAAACTGATTTACTAACTCCTCTCAGCCCCCCCCCCCATAACCCTAATCCCGAAATGGGTTATGGGCCCTCTTGCTAATCACCCTAATTAGGCTCAGTTAAGCTGTTTTTCACCTTCTAAACCTTGTTTCAGCCATATCTCCCAAATGGTGAGTCCGTTTGGCTAATGTGACCACTCTACGGAAAGTTAAACCATCATCTAGATCTAATGGAAGTGGTTTCAGGTCAAAACTCCTTTCCAATCAAAAGTTATGGCCAAAACAAGATCAGCTAGGGGCAAAACGGTCATTTAAAAATCGGCAAAAATCATGAACATGGGAAATGACTCCAATAGTCATCTCCTAAAATTACATGACCATACGACTTTGTATGTGAAAGAAATAAATATTCTACGATTCCTCGATGCGTAGAATGCGGGTCGTTACAATTAGGGACAAATTGGGAAATGCAGATCACCAATCTTAAGTCTAACTTAACACTAAAGGGGGATGGATAATGTTTAATGAAATTTATGAAAATTTTGAAATCTTTTTGAATTTAATAAATTAAATGAAAATCACATATACAAATCAATCACATAATCAGACAGATGCAAATAATAAGTAAAAGCAGTCAAGGAAAGAACATACAAGGATTTTATGCTGGTTCAGATTTACCCTGCATTCAGTCTCATACAACTCTGGATTGTGCAGATTTCTTTTCTAATATACTTCAATATCCAATCTTAGATTTCTCGAGTTCAAGGGCCATGAGGTCCACCTCCAACTGCTTCCAAGCATAGGGCGCTCTCTTGATTTAACCAAGCTAGAAGGTCACCTAATATATTTATGGGTTATAATCACACCCAGTTGATTTGATCGAGTTGCAACCACACATTTTCAATTTGGAAGAGAAACTCGATTTGACTTTGATCTTTGATTCCAAACACTCTTATAACTCTAAATAACACTTGGATCTTTGAGCGGGAGTGGTTGAGAATTAAACTAGAAATGGTTTGGTTGATTCATATTGAATTTCGTTAGAGTTTGATTATGGAAGCTTGAAAATTAAGAGTATAAATGGAATGGAAAAAAAGGAGAGTTGAAACAATGAAAGTTGGTTAAAAATTTTGAATTTAGATGGGCATTTATAGGAAATCAACAGTCGTGTCTCTTTAGAAAAAGTTTTAAATGAATAGACACTTTTTTGGAACATATATTTTTTGAGAAAAAGCTATGTCTTTGAGTACATGTCGACAAGCCTCATGTAATTTTTAAACTTAATTTTTTTAAAACAATGGAAATTATGTTGAAATAAATCAAGGTGATTTTAGAGTTTAGAGAAACTATTTTCCTATATATTAAAGTGGTATAATAAAGTAAGAATACAAATTAAAAACATATATTTATAATCTATAAAAGTCACAACACCAAATAGGCCCATTTGTCACACTTATTTCTTTGTTAATGTCACGGTTATTATTTTGAAAAGTTCCAATGGTTATTACCGTGACCCAATTTCATAATGGTTAATTATGTTACCCAACTCAACCACCCTGGGAAAAATATTCATTACCTTGTTCTCGCGTTTATTACGCTTCCAAATCATACAAACCCTTGTTTCAACTCTTAAGGAATTCTATTAGATTTTCGTTCACCCCAATCGGCTGCGATTCCGGATAACTTTGGATCTCCTCTTATATTAATTATCTTTCTGTTGTCGGAATCCGTTCTTATATGGTCAAGTTATGGTATTCATTTGTTTTTGTTCTTTGTTCCTGTTTTCATATGTTTTTGTGCTACTACATTAGACAACTGTTAGGTTAATTTTGTTGTTGCAGTTAGATCTGTCTAGTACTATCAAAATAATTTGGAATCGAGCTCTCATTGATAATATTTAGTTTTTTTGGTATATATCTCGAATTTAGCATGAAGGAGATGATTATTAACTATAGAATATAGGAAAACTAATGTTTTTAGGAAAGATTTATGAAACACAGACCGTTATTCCTTAATATTTAGCTCTAGTTGATTGGTTAATGAAATTTCATTAGATTTATGTGTATGCACTTGGATTTTCCAGATTATTATTTTTTACAGTATAATCATGTATTACTCAAATTTACCAAGTTTTGATTCTATGGATGATATGCTTAGCAACCTAATGATAAAAAAATTTATTTGGTTCTTAAATCTATTTTGGAGGCCATTCCATAACATCATCATCTTTGAATTTGGATAATGCTCCTACTTGGAGCGTACATATCAATTTTGAATTGGTTATCAGAGCTACACATCGCGGTTTAGTTTCTTGCTATTACAGTAAATAATTGAAAAAAGTTCGTACTTCTTTTGTTACATCTTTGGGCTTTGATTATAGAGTTAGACGTACCCAAATCACATCCAAGATTCACTGTATTAGAGTCTAGTTGGTTTGTAATTTAGAATGGGCCTTAGATTCGTTTGGTTTGATTGTCGCATATCCCACTCCACATGCAATTACAGATTTCCTTTTTTTCCAAATTAAATAAATAAACATTTTCTGAACTTATTCTATATGATTATGACATAATTGCTTAGCTTTCAGCACCTTAGTTATTTTTCATAACAACTATTATTTTGAGATATTAGAATAAAAGAGCATAGTATTTATCTTATAAAATAAATAGTTGTTTAGTAGACTAGTATTTCGTTCACTGTCCTTTTATGGGGTATATTCTTGTTGAAGTTCTTTGTTCTTTCTCGAAAAATGAAAATTATGGACCTTTGGCAAAGTCCACCAAATTCTTGGCCATAACTACTTGTTCTTAGTGAAGTCAGTAGACATTAGAGCCTGTTTGGTTGGCAAATGGTAATAGGCATTTAAAAAAATTAACTCGAAAGGTAGCTTGCAATGAGAACTATTTCAAATGTACATATGCTATGTGTTTTTTTGGTTGTTGAATAATTGAAAACTAAAATGCGTACACTAATAGAATGAACTATCAACAAATGCAAAGTAAAGAGAATGAAACTAATAGTAAGATAAACAAAGACAACAAAGGAAAAGGATTTTTTTTTCCTTTCAGATGAACAGGGTGATGCAAAAAAACCATAGAGATAAATTGCACTATAACAAAAGACATGCAAAGAGAAAACAAATGAAATGACTCAAAAATAATTAAAAACACCAAAAAAATATTAAATGAACACAAGATGAAATGCTAATTGGACTCGATGCTAATTTCCAAGCTATTCAACATTGCCTCCAATAGGTGAGTTATTATTAAACATCAACCACTTTGCAAGGATTTTAATGCACCAATTTTGGTTACATCAACGAAGACGTAGTCACGAGAAGTGGATATCCTTATATGTAACAAACAACGACTAAAGGGTATTAGATAACCTGAAACAAATATGTGAAACCTGCCAAAACCCAAATTTCTATGACAAATATGTAGACCATAATAGGTTCCGTTTAGTTTTTATGAATTTTCATCAATTAGATTTGCTGAACAACTATCCAACAAAAGCTTAGAAACTATTAGCATAAACCTACTTTAGCATTGTCTATAATCTCTAAATTTTAAATTATGCAAGATAATCAGATCTTCAGCATAAGAAACATGTGTATAATATATATTATCCCCCTTTTCAGAATTATGTAAGTTGGATGATATTGTTTGGATCTTCAACATGGACAGTCTGTATGTGTATATATAAGCTTTAATTCAACCAAAATCACATAGACAAGTATCAACATGAATTTAGACAAATGACATGTCGTAAGAAATCAAGACTTACCTTTTTCCCATGCTTGTTTTATGTATTGCATTTTATCTTAATGTTTTATTTTATACCTTGTTAGGGAAAAATAAAACTTCTTGCTAAAGATGAAGCCAACGTCGAAAGAGTGGATTAGAATTCAACATCGAAATAATATTGAATACATACATGGAGTTCGAAATTTCATTGAATTCGCGAAGTCCAATTCACCACCCGACATCGAACTATGCTGTTATCCTTACATAAAGTGTAGAAATTCAAAAGGTTGCCTTTTAAGTTAGTAGAGAAACACTTGATGCTTATGGTATGGATCAAACATATGATGAATGGTTTTTAATGATGAGAGAAGTGAAAATGACATGGTAGTCAATCCTACACAGCATGTCAATCACGAGGCATGTAATTCTAACCAATTTTGAGATGAAAACCATATATGAGAGGTTTTTGGAGATCTTATTAGTGATGCATATGGCATAGAAGGGACAAGTGATGGTAATCATTGGAAAAGGTACCAGAAGTACACAAGAAGAGAAAACGAGAAATTATATCCTTCTTTTGAAGATGGTCTAACAACAATAAGTGTTATGTTACAACTTCACAATTTGAAAAAATATTTTAATTGGTTAGGAAATAACATGACCGAGTTATTGAAACGATTGAAAGGATGGCTTCCAAAGGAAAATACAATACCAGAGAAGTACTCAACAATGAAGAAAATATTAAAAGATTTGGGAATGAAAGTAGAGTGTGTACATGCTTGTGAAGATGATTTCATGTTATTTTGAAAAGAGCATAGTAATGCAGTGGAATGTCCTCATTGTCACACTTCAAGATTTAAATCTAAAAATCAAGGAGAAGCGGTAAAAATTACAAAACAACCTCGAAAAGTTTTGAAATATTTTCCATTAGCTCTTAGATTAACAAGGTTGTACATTATACCATGGATAGCTTAAAAAATGTTATGACATAGTAAAGCAAAGCCTTGTTGGAATCACATCCGTCATCCTATTGACTCGGTTGAATGGAGATCATTCAAAACTAAGTGGATGGAGTTTAGGAGAAATGGACGAAATGTTTGGCTTGGTATTGCCATCGATGAGTTCAATCCTGGTACAAGCCAATCAAGCAGTTATAGTAGTTGGCCTATTTATGCAGTTCCTTATAACTTACCACCATCATTATGCATGAAACTCGAGTTTTAAATGTTGTGCTTGTAAATTTCTGTACCAAAAGTACCAAGTCAATATGTTGATGTATATTTGGAACCTCGTGTGGATGAGTTGAAGCAATTATGGATAGAAGGAGTGCCAACATTTGACGTGAATTCAAAGGACTATTTCACTCTTAGAGCATTGTGGTTATGGGGAATTCACGATCTACCTGCCTTTGGGAATTTATCTAGTTGTATAACACATGGTTATAAAGCATGTCCTATTTGCACTATAGAGACAGAATCAGAGAGCATTGGTAATAAGATTGTTTATACAAAGTATAAGAGATTTTTGAAGAATGGTTATCCATATAGGGCATTGAAGCATAGGTCGTATAAGTACATAGAGAATAACGAACCTCCAACACAATTGACAAGATCAAAACTTCTAGAAAAGCTTGCTCATATCAAATATATACTAAGTGAAAAAAGCACATAGTAGATGATGCAGATCCCATCAAAGAATATTTTGTGAATGAAAAGGGTGATGATGAAAGGCCAGTATGGTACAAGAAGTCGATTCTTTTTGCATTAGAGTATTATAGTAATCATAATGTGCGACATACTATTGATGTGATGGACACTGGGGAGAATGTATTAGAGCATTTTAGTAATTTGCTATTTGATAGGAACAGGAAATCTTCCAAATTTGCATTTGATAAAGCTTACAGGACTCGTCACTATGAAATCCTAAAAGATGTCAAACTTCCATCTTGCTTTGGGACTAAGTTAAGTAACTTAGTAAATAGTCAACCACCTAGTTTGAATATTAGAAAGTTATATGAGTACCATGGTATCATCCAATATTTTGTACCTATCATCATTCAACATGCTTACCCAAAGCGTTGTGACTTCAGACGGGGAATACTGCAAGTATGCTTGTATTTTAGTATTATTCGTTCAAAGGTTTTAATTTGAGAGCACGTTCAAGCTGCCAAAGATATGATTTCTAAGGAATTATGCATTTTGGTTTATTATTTTCCTTCTCAATTCTTTGACATAAGTATACATTTAAGGGTGCGTTTAGTTGATCTAACATTGATATGTGGATTGGTTACTTATATATGGATGTATCCATTTTAAAGGTATAATGTTTCTTTTGTAATTATTACATGGTTTATTTCACCAATAATGTAAAATTTTGAATTTTTTGTTAGAACTAAGAAGGGGATTAAGGACATACCGGGCAATAAGCGTTATGTGGAGGGATCAATTTCTGAAGTATATCTTGTTTCAGAATATGTTAGATATGTCATGGAATATACGCCAAATCAACAACTGGTAATCATAGCTATAAACAAACAACGTTTTTAGATGAGAACAAAGATGATACTTATAAACGATCCATCCTTGAGGGAAAAATTGTAACAACCCAAGAATTTTCGACTCCGAAAATTGACACAATATACCAGGTCGACTATTCAAGTATCAAAAATACTGGATCATTAATAGAAAGAAGTTAGAGGGTGAGAAATAGGAAGAAAGAAAATTAGAATAGAAGAAGTTCACAATAGAATAAAATCAGAGTAAACATGAATCTCACAACGGAACGAATAAAATATATTATATAACAACTTTTGAAATACAAAACTGTATTTGTACTTACATATATCATCAGAGTACATCACATACATATCACAACAAAAATAAACTCTATATATATCTAACATTAAAGCCTCTTTCTCCAAGCTCTTCCAAGTGTATCTATAAAATCTCGACTACTTGATTGCCCGTATGAATTTGGGCACCCAAGAATTTAGGGTAAAACAAAACAAAATAAACTCTGGGTCAGTCATGGGATTGGTGTGAGTAAACTCCAACCACTTGTTTAACTTAAAAAAACCTTTTAAAAGAAATGATAATAGTATGACCGATCCACACATAAACATAGACGGTTTTTACCTTACGATAACCTAAAACATTTTGAAAATCAATATTATTCTGATATTATAATAGTGCCTAATTCAAGTAAATAGCAAACTAGCGGAACTCTTGCATCTCACGTTCCACATATATAATATACAATCAAAACCACGGCCTCTTATTGGAGAATGGATTTCCAACTATGACAAGGTATGAAAACACCTTACGATCAATGTACTCTAGAGGGGATACACTGGCGTTCAACAAGATCATCTTGCAACTCGGCCACACATGACCGACCATTCATTTCACTTGAATGTTCCGAATATATTGTTACCTTACAATTGGTATACCAACATAACCATTCCCGGGAGATACAGAAGCGAAAGAACAAAAATGATTATTCTCTAGATGGTGACAATATGCGCTAATTGGGAGCGACCAACTTAGCCATGTTGCCTACCCAAATTTTGTCATTTCCCGGATGATGAGGCTTGAGGTCATAATGTATCTTTTGAAAGGTTACACCTTCATTTACTTTTAATGCCACATCGTCATTTCCCCAAAAATACCATAGGTATAAAGCTAAGAGAAACGAATTCCTCCGCCACCAAACGTGAATAATTTTGAAGAGATCAACTTACACTTTCTATTAAATATACTTTGTCATACATTCGTCCATACAAGTGTCCTGGAACTGGACAAACTGAAGGCATTATTCTGTAAATCCATCTTAGGCAATTTCTACCTAGGATCGCCAGAACAGCCCTTGCATAAACTTCGTCTTCAATTATATTTATCATATTTGAGTCGCAACGCTAATGCCTATACGGAGTGGTTTTCAAATAATAAACCCAATCCCGGTCTCTCTGTATTAACAACTGAAAATGGCCAAAAACTTTGATAGCCGGTTATTTAACTACCAAAGGAAAACATCCATACAAACAACGATCATATTTCCAAACAGAAATTCTATGGATCAACTATAAATCAACACCGAACCATCTGAATTAATTTATCATTAAATTTATTCATTTCCCAATCTCCCGTTTCCATGTTTTTTAAACCCGTTGAGCCTCTCTCACGCTTCGCGGAAAAACATCTCCATATATCACCAATTTTCTTATTTTCTATACTTAGAAAATATACATTATTTACATTGGAAAACATTTACATTTCTTATTCGCGCATTACTACCTTCCACATTCATCACTCCCTAGCCGTAAACTAGCAAGAGAATAACTCCCTAAGTATCAATCCCGGAGGCCAAAACCAACATCAGATTTACACTCAAGCAGCCATTCAACTTGACTAATTTCCATTCAGTTTCTAATTTCCTTAACTCCATTCATATTTTCGTATTAACAAAAATCATTTCCGCTTATATACTTAGAAAATATCTATGGCTATATTTGGAAAACATTTCCAAAATCCATTTATATAGATTTAAACGAACGCTGTATAGAACATTGATTATAACGGTAGCGTTATAATACCGACTTCAAAAATATTTAAATTTAAAACATAACTTTGATTCTTTATTTATAATAAATAAACAATAATTTAATTAATTAAATCTTAATTATAAACGAAAAGTAAATGGTAACTTCCTAAATTCGAGTTAATTGAATTTCAACTTAGAACTCTCTTTCGAATAATCTATATTCGATTAACATTCCGAACGTTGGAATGAATTCTCCATTTCAGATCAACTCAATTTCTAAATTCACTTTTGAATTTATCTCTTCCATAACATCACCAATTCCCTTTTATAACTATTTTAATCTGCAAAACGTTTGCTTTTTAAATCATCATTCACTTTAAAACGTGAATATTATTCCTTTACATAATTCTAGATTCATTTTATCAAATAAATACTTATTTTTGTTTATAAATACCATTACAGGTTCAAATCCATTTATCGAGTTATCTTATAAATTCATAATTATATTCCATTTCATAAACTCCATTTACAAGTAAGCTTCTTATTAATTCTATATCAAGTTTATACATAATCTCGATTACATAACTGATTACAAATTATTGGTTTCAAATCAAATATTTACCATCTTTTCAAATTCTAAATTATATAATATATCATTTCTAAAAATAGATTATTTTTATAACATTCGATGTAACACCCCGCATTTTTAACTATTCATATGTATATAAAATAAATAAAATTTCCAGAAAAATCAAAACACGCAGCGGGACTGGGAAGGAAAATGGCTCGTTGAGGGTCGACCCAGGGGTGGTCGACCCACCAATAGGGGGTCGACCCACCTGAAGAAGGTCGACCCCGGGGTCGACCCCACCACATATCTGGGTACGTTTTGTGCGTGAATGTGGATTGTTTCTCGTCTAAATTCATTTTTGAGCATCTATAAATAAGATTATAGACCTAACCTTAAACCTCATAATTCTGGGGCTACGCTAAAGCTCTGCCATTACTCTCTCTCTCTTCTCAAGTCTTTTCAGAAAATTAAAATATTAACCTAGGAAAAACTCTGAATCCAGATCTGAAGAAAAGAGATTGACGTTTATAAAATTGTTCAGAATTATGTGAAAGTAAGGTAAACTTCTAGATGTAATCTATTCACATTCTTCCTCTTTCTTTCCCTTCTCTTTTAATGAAAATAAGCAGTCCACAGTTATTAGGTTTCAAATCAAATTAAAGGGGAAAAACCATGGATGCTAAAACTGGAACAGATCTATAATTGGGGAAAGCATAAAAGGTGAGTGGATTTAAGCTATACAGTTTAGATAAGAATATGTTATCATTTACCACTCCCCTGTATGTATAATTGAAATGCAATATGTTGAGAAATGAAACATATGTTAATAATGCCTAAAACGAAACATAGGTATAATTAATATGCTAATATTAATTTGTTGGGATATGAACTTATCAAATCTTGGATAGTAGTTACTGTTACTTAAATTTCATGTCAATTTGTGTAAATTGTGTACCTAATCCATTAAATGTAAGAATTGAAAAAGGTACATATTGGTTTATGTGATTTAAAACAATTATCTGATTAATTAATTACATGTTAGGACGGAATTGATTATATGTGAAGAATTATAATATGCATGATACAGTCACATGTGAATTATAAATCATAATGGATAATTGGAAGAAATAAACATGCCTAGACTGTATAGAAGGTTTACGATAAATAAGAAACTTTACCGCTCTTAGACATGAGGTTATATTTCACTTGTGATAGAAGTCTGCCCGGAACCGCCAGGCCTATCCAGCATTCACAAGTGGTAAATCTAATGTGTGGTACTATGGAGTGTACCTTAATATTGGGGGTAGCTACATATATACTATATCAGGTTAATCTACTGAGAAGTAAATGGGTACAACGTGTGTAAGCCTTGAGTGTTGTTAACACAAGTAACCCAATAAATATTAAAATATGATTGACCGGTGTATGTTGTGTTGTCCAAAGTGTATAATTTAAATCCAGTCACCAGAACTTGTGTTCTAACCCCTCCTCATAACATACTTGTACGTTAGATTTGTGGCAAAGACATGATAGCCTTGGATACTGGTTAGGCAGTATTATTAGTACGATAAGGCTATATTTTGACTATATTATATTTTATCCATTCAACTATGGGATATTTTTGGGCTCTGACATGTTTTATATCTCTGTCTTTTCAGTAGGATACCAAAGCACAACAACTTGAGTTTCGATAAATTGGAATTTTGAAAAAAAAATTGGTTTGTCAGAATTCGGGTTGTTACATCTGGTATTAGAGCTTAGGTTTAGGATTCCTGTATAGATAGTGAGTGAACGTATTTGCATTTTAATATATATATATATATATATATATACCTAGATCCATAGAGGAACCCACTAAATAGAAAGAGTATAATATGGTAAGAAATGGGATGTTTGTTTTGTACATTAAAGGAAAGAATGCGGAAATTTGAGACCCTTAGGAAATTTGGGTAGGAAAGTGTAAAATATATTTTGTAATAAAGAAAGGGGATCCCACATATTTGTACTTCGAATTAGTGGGTTTGGAAATAAAACCTTATAAATTGGAATAGGTTGAAAAAAGAGAAAATGGATTAGGAATATATATAATTGAGAGAGTTGACCTTGGGGAGTGTCTAGGAAAGCCTAGAATATTGGAAACCCGCATTGAGTCTAACCCCATTGTTAACTTTTAAGAACTTGAAATTATATAAATTTTGGGAAAATGGTTTACGTGTTTTCAAGTTTTAATCTTAGAAGTTATAGTTTTAAAATATGTAAAGAAGTACATATTGGGTTTTGAAGTAAAATGGGGTATATTTTGTAAGTAGTGATTCCTTACAAAAAACTTTATCTAAAGTAAAATTCTCTCAGTAAAAGGTGCATGTTATAGACCATGTATAGCTTGTTAGTTTTCTTATTATATTTCATACAAGAATTTTTAATAAAGGAAGTTTTGAAGTCTCTATTCTTTTGACAATTATTTTTGATAAATTATTTTCGGTGTATAAAATAAGTGTAGAAATTAAAAATAGAGTGGATGTTTACACCTTGTGGTAAGAGACTGAGCTGACCTTATTGGTAAAAACAAGTGGTAAACCCAATTCAGAAATAGTTGTCCTTATCTACTCCAGTTTTTGTGATTTGAAAAAAAAATGATATATATATATATATATATATGTGTGTGTGTGACATGTTTTATGGTTTGGCAAAAGTAAGTTTTAGGAGAAAATTAAGGTTTTGACACTTATAAATTTTTGGAAGAAAGTTTAGATGAAAAGGGTGAACCGTGTTTTAAAAGTATGGGGTAGGTAAGGATTAATGCCTAGGGAAGACCGGAAAAGTTTAGAGGCTATAAAGTAAATAGCGAGAATTATCTTGGAATAATAGTGAGTTTCCGTAGAATGCATAAGCATTGAAAAGCCTAGGGTGTTGCTTTGAATAAATGTTGGTACACAGCTAGGACTAGTAGCGACTACTAGATAGAAAAAGGGCAAGTAAGTGTTTAGATCCTGTTGCTAATTTTCATGTTTGGGGTAAAACGCGTTACTGCATTTCTGTTGGAATCGTTCCATTTTTTTTTCTTATTGGGTAGTTAGGGTAACACCTAAACCTGTCGTAATCCCATAGTTTGGACTTTTCTACTTGAGTGGGACATAGTCCCGAGATTTTTGGCCCTTAGTAGTAGCTGTGTAGGGTGTCTGTTCTCCTACTTTAGTTGAAAGGGATAAATGGCTTATTTAAACTTAAACTTAGATTAGATAATTAAATAAGCTAAGAAAAGAGAAAAGATACAACTAAAAAGGAAACAACAAATTCAGTAAAGCAACAAAGATGATAAGTTATAAGAAAAGATGGCTAAAGATAAAGGTTTCCAAGATAAGATGAAAAAGAAAATCAATAACAAAAGAAAATTTTCTTACGTGGGCTGTGCTTGGATAGGAAAATAGGAGAATCTTTATAAATAGTTTCATAAAATCCAAGTACGGTTGGAAAAAGGTATATAAAAGAAAACTGGAAGATGTGGAATTTTCTGTTTTCCAGCTTTTTGTAGTATAAGGAATCGAATTTAGAAAATTGGTTTTTTTCTAAAATTAAAAAAATAAAGTTAGTTGACAGAATTATAAATGCGACAATTGGGTGGACTACGTTCTTATTCAGTAAGAGTGTGGGAAAACTGGGATGAAAAAGTATTTTTATTTTTGAAATATTGCATTCATGTGGAAATGCCAGTATATTTAGGATATGAGCATCATATTTTAAAAGGATTTTTGAGAAATTTGCGTACACATCGAAGGTATCGCTTAAGCATACATGCATTATTATGTTGCATTTCACTTTGCACAAGTGCATGATGTTTGCAAAAAAATTGGATGCACATATGATGGATGTATATTATGCGAGGAGTTAATTGATTTTACCTTTATCAAATTTCTGGGACGAAATTTTCTAAGGGTGGTTGAATGTATCACCCGGCATTTTTAACTTAAGATAATAAAATACGACTAACTTAATTAAATATTCAAAATTAAGTAAAATGGACTACGCCATTGCGTCCGTCTCGAAATTCCGGTCAAGATAGACACCTGGTTTGCGTAAATCGGGGACGATATGAAGAAGTTATGGACGTTGGAAGTTTGTATACATATAAGAAGCTCATATGTACATAAAAATAAATAAAATTTCCAGAAAAAACAAAACATGCAGGGGGGCTAGGCGGAAATGGCCCGTTGGGGGTCGACCCACCAATAGGGGGGTCGACCCATGGGTCGACCCCACCGTAGATCTGGGTACGTTTTGAGCGTGAATGTGGATATTTCTGGTCTAAACTAATTTCTGAGCGCCTAAAAATAAGATCATAGACCTAACCCTAAACCTCATAATTCTGAGGCTATGCTGAAGCTCTGCCATTACTCTCTCTCTTCTCAAATCTATTCAGAAAATTAAAATATTAACCTAGGAAAAACTTTGAATCCATATCTAAAGAAAGGAGATTGACATTTATAAAAGGTGTTCAGAATTATGTGAAAGTAAGGTAAACTTCTAGATCCAATCTATTCACATATTCCTCTTTCTTTCCCTTCTCTTTTGATGGAAATAATCAATCCACAGTTATTAGGTTTCAAATAAATTAAAGGGGAAAACCATGGATGTTAAAGCTAGATCAGATCCGGAATTGGGGAAAGCATAAAAGGTGAGTGGATTTAAGCTATATAGTTTAGATAAGAATATGTTATCGTTTACCATTCCCCTGTATGTATAATTGAAATGCAATATGTTAAGAAATGTAACATATGTTAATAATGCCTAAAGTGACGGATACGAAGTAGGAATAATTAATATGTTAAATATTAATTTGTTGGGATATGAACTTGTCAAATCTTGGATAGTAGTTACCATTACTTAAATTTCATGTCAATTTGTGTAAATTGTGTACCAAGGCCATTAACTGTAAGAATTGAGAAAGGTACATGTTAGTTTATGTGATTTAAACAATTATTTGATTAATTGATTACATGTTAGGAAGGAATTGATTATGTGTGAAGAATTATAATAGGCAGATACAATCACATGTGAATTATAAATTATAATGGATAATTGGAAGAAATAAACATGCCTAGATTGTATAGAAGGTTTATGATAAATAAGAAATTTAACCGCTCTTAGACACGAGGTTAGATTTCACTTGTGATAACAGTCTGCCCGGAACCGCCCGACATATCCAGCGTTCACAAGTGGTAAATCTAATGTGAGGGGTCTAAGTGCAAAAATTAAAAACATGTAATGGAGCTAAGACACGAGGTTAAGTCAACTTATGGCAGAAGTCTGCCCGGACCCGCTCGGCAAATCCAGCTTCCATGAGTGTAGGCTTAATGTGAGAGGCTAGTGCTTATATATATATATATAACAAGATATGAATAAATGGCAATAATGGTAATTAAATGTCTAACTCAGAAAATAAGAAAGGAAGAGATATAATGGGCTAATTTGATGTGATGCGAAGGAAAAGTGATGTATTTCCCTAAATGACCTAGTATTGAGAACGTTGTTGCAAGTAAGCCACCGTAAATAAAGAAAAGTAAAGAAATTACTTGTTATCACGGATTTAGATGGGAATACGTTATGAAAATAAATCACTGATTCCTTCTATCAAACTGATAAGGCGCATAAAGTGTTACAGTGAATGAAGAATAATGGTTTACAATAGTAAATGGTTTAAAAAGGGGAATGATAATCACCTATTATAAATAAATAACATTAATGAAAATGTTGTATAATAGGTAGACTTGTCCTAGGGACAAGTGAAGATTGTAACTTAGGTTATAATAAACCACAACACCAAAATGGCCAATTTGAAATGGTAATTAAATGTTGCTAAAACTTTTAGAAACACTTTTTAGATGTTGCTGATTTGTATGTTGCTGATTTTTGAAGCACCAATATTATGTTTCAAATTGACGAATTGAAACACTTCGCAGGTGTTCCACTTTGATAATATGCAATACTCAATGAGTGTTTCAAGCTGATAATCTGCAACACTTAGTGAGTGTTTCAGTTTGATAATCTGCAACACTCGGTGAGTGTTTCAAGTTGATAGTCTGTAGCACTTGGTGAGTGTTTCAGTTTAATAGTTTGCAACACTTGGTGATTGTTTCAAGTTGATAATCTGCAACACTTATGGAGTGTTTCAAGTTGATAATCTGCAACACTTATTTAGTGTTTCAGCTATAAATATGCAATTGATAGTATTTGTAACATAAATACGAATAATAATTATCGATACTGGCTAATTTTCAATAACCATAAATTTGCTTCAAAGATGTAATCTAGTCAAATCTTAATTGTCAAAACAACAAATTAATCAATCTTAAGACGATATTAATACACAACAAAGAGTTATACATAAAGTGATGTCTGCTATTAAAAAATGACCAAATGTTAATCTAATAAGTTCAAGCAACTTTGAAAAAACATGCAGATATATCCAGCGATTGTCTCTGCACCTGCAAGCCAAGCAAATGATAAAAATTTAGAAAAGGACGGACTATCTGATGCACTTAAAGGTCACAAGAAGTAGGATTTTAAAAAATGTGCTGCTAACGGCACCTCGTTTTCTTCTTCCTAATGCCGTTACTAAAAATGTACCACAAAATTTTATACTACACTCTTCCTAATACCAAACTTTTTAAGGGGCTACCAAACAAATTATTTTTATTTATTTTTGTATGGCAAACAACTGTCGATCAACACTATTTACCGCGGCGATCAACCATCGATCAACAGTAGTTCGAAATTGATGACCTTGGAAAATGGTACTAGTCGGCGGCTTTTTGCCGTGTAAAATGATTTTGCACGGTGATTGATTACTGTAACAACCCAGAAAATCAAAATCAGTTTAAAATTTTTATTTTAGATATTTTAATGAATTTTGAATATTTATAATGATTTATTTAAAATAAGAACGACTAAAAATTTATTTAAATCGAAGTTAGAACGTATAAATTATTTTAATTAGAAAATGAGCCTGAAAAGGCACGGTAGTTTGATAATTCGATTTTAAATTTTGAATGATTATACAGAATTCAGTATAAGTCAAAATTGGATGAAACAAGAAATATTTGAATCTGTTCAATTATATCTTTCTAATGAATGTGAAAAACCAAGATTTCATAACGAGAATCGAAAGTTATGTCCAGTTTAAAATTTAGAATAATCGTTATGGAATTCATATATATATTATATAATATATAGCCCTTAATAATAGTCATTTTGCTTACAACCTCCATTTACGACAAAACCACTTTTGTTGGATCCGTAATGTCAAATTATTGCTGGCTTCCAATTTTCATACTTTTTGGAATCAATATGTGAGCGTGGTGAATTTAAACGCATTTGGTACTTTCAATTTAAATTAAATCGACTGGAAATTGGCCCTTTTTTTTAACGGTCTCCAAATTAGATGAAATTAGTTTTGTTAGGACCGCATCGTCAAAACATAGCTAGATTTATTTTTCTAGAATTTTTGGAGTTAGTATGTGGCCCTGGTAAATTAAAATGTGTGTTCAAATTCAATATAATTGATTTATATTTTAATATAAACGAAAACTGATCATAACAGTCGAATTGGCTTACCGGATGTAATGACTCGAAAATTCCCGTCATGGGAAATCGCCGGATACACTAACTTTGGGCATACAACACATAAGAACAAATAACAGAAGACTTTTTTATAAACGTTATAATAATGTTACATCAGAGTACAGAATATCAGAGTACATCGAACAAATAATACAAAAGAAGATAATTTACAATAAATGTAATACAATGAAGCGAAAGAGTATCGTTGCTCTGTCCACAGCTTTAAGCTTCGATACAGAATCCTACATAATAGATAGATATCTGCAAAACAAGCCACTCGACTGTCCGTATGGAAAAGAGGGCACCCGAGTTTACAAAGTGAAACAAACTACGAGTCAGTCATGGGACTGGTATGAGAAGTCTTACTTAACTTATCTAATAATAATAAGGCTAATCACAGGACCACGCCGCTAATGCGGAACGGGTTTACTCCATTGGATTGATAGTTCAAGAAATAAAGTAAATCGTCAAACAACGCAATGCTTTTTAGAAAGTTGAAATCATTATAAGACTCAAGTCCCATCACACAATGCAATGCAAACCGGAGGATAGAGTTTTACCTTATAATGGTAAAAAATGCTTGATATGATAAAAAAGATTTGATATTATTATTAGTGTATATATGTTTCAAAAACATTTCAATCATAATGTATCAATCATAGACGGCATAACTACCATATACTATGTCGCCATACTAGTTATACAATCAAAACCGTATGGTTTCGTATTGGAAGTTGGATTTCCATCACGAACCAAGACAAGGGATCGTTCTTACCGAATTCGAGACTCTCTAGCCCGAGCCTCAGGTTGCAGCCGCAACTGCACCTAGGAGCAGCAAGGTCGGTCCACAAATACTTTAGTGGATTAGTTATGCCTGAACAATACATTATTTAATTTTATTAAAATCAACCGATCAAGGTGAGATTTCTTGATTTAAAATAAAAATACATATGTATATATATATATATTGATTGTGATTGTAATTAAGTATATGCACCGTATAAAATTTAGATTGATTGATTGATTGTGGTGTTGATGATTTATCGAATTATATTTTGCAAGATAAAAATATTTTTGTTAGAAAATGTTATGTTAGATTAAAAATATCTTTTTTGTCAGAAAATGTTATGTTAGTTAAAAATATCTTTTTTTTTTTAGAAAATGTTATGTTAATTAAAAATATCATTTTTGTTAGAAAATGTTATGTTAGATTAAAAACATCATTTTTGTTAGAAAATGTTATGTTAATTAAAAATATCATTTTTGTTAGAAAATGTTATGTCAAATTAAAAGTATCATTTTTGTTAGAAACTGTTATGTTAGATTAAAAATATCATTTTTGTTAGAAAATGTTTTGTTAATTAAAAATATCATTTTTGTTAGAAAACGTTATGTTAATTAAAAATATCATTTTTATTAGAAAATGTTATGTTAGATTAAAATTATCATTTTTGTTAGAAAATGTTATCTTAGATTAAAAATATCATTTTTGTTAGAAAATGTATGTTTGATAAAAATGTCATTTATTTAGAATCATGTTATGTTAGATAAAAATGTCATTTTATTAGAAATGTCATGTAAGAATAGAAACGTCATTTATTTAGAATCATGTATGTTAGATAAAAATGTCATTTATTTAGAATCATGTTATGCTAGATAAATTGTCATTTTATTAGAAATGTCATGTTAAAATAGAAATTTCATTTATTTAGAATCATGTTATGTTAATTAAAAATTTCATTTATTTAGAATCATGTTATGTTAATTAAAAAGGTCATTTATTTAGAATAAGGTTATATGAATTAAAAATGTCATTTTATTAGAAAATGTCATGTTGAAATAAAAAATATCATTTTATTAGAAAATGTCATGTTGAAATAAAAATGTCATTTTATTAGATAATGTCATGTTGAAATAAAAATGTCATTTTATTAGAAAATGTTATGTTAAAATATGTCAACGATAAAATTTACATTTTTGTAGTGCATGTAGAAATGATTAAAATGATCATTAGTTAGAAATACAAAAATATGTTAAAGATTAAAACATTATCATTATTTAATGTAGCTGTAACAACCCGTACTTTTTTTGACGGTAAAATATTTAATGTATTTTATTATTCAGATATTGATTTATAATTTTAAATAGATTTACTATATATGATTTGTTTATTTAATAATATATGGACATATAATTACAAATCAAGCCGTAACATCACGGCAGTTCGTGAATTTCGTCTAGAACCTCAACTGAATTTAACTAATCTATTTTAGATTAGAATTCTGTGAAAAAAAAACAAAAATGTCTAAGTCAATTTGAATAAAATTTTATAATGGTATGGGAGAATAGAAATTTCAACTTATGGATTATTAGTATGGCTGATTCAATTTTTTTTTTTTTAAGAATCGCTATAGAAATCGTAAATAAACAATAATGATTAATTAATAATTTAAATAAGAATTTCTATATATTTCAAACATTATTCAACCCGAAATAGTAACGTTAAGTTATAATTTATATTAGTTGAATTCAAAGCTGTATGTTATTTGATTTGAAATGTAAATTTAAACCATTTGTGTGTATGAGTACCGATTATTTAATCTACACTTTGTTACTTCAATGGGTTTAGATCATCTAATCATTTATAATAAAGATTACTAAAAGGATAGCGCAATCTAACCTTTCCATTACTTTTGTTACATTTTATATTAGTTTTCTGGCCTGAAGGAATTGTCGGGTATCATCTGTCTTCATGGCTATCAATCTATAGATATGAATACAGAACTAATATACTACTAAAGCCAATCACAATTAGAAATTCATAAGTAAATAAACATGAAATATATACTATAACAAATCAACAAGCAGTGACAATACAATGAATTAACCTTCACATTCATACATGATTGTATACAAAGAGAACAACATATTTCTATACATAACTGATGGTACGAGAAGGAAAAAAAATATACACTTACAAATGCTCGAATACAAAAAAAAAAAAAAATCAATCTTGGTAAATTCACTTCTGAAGTGCCTCGGCCTTTCCAGCACTGGTGAATCCATGCTTGATCAGTTTCGATCTGCGAGAAGCAAAGAAGAGAACCCATTAAAAGGGAAAAGATCTTAGACAAAACTATACAAAAGAAAAATAAAATAGAATGTACAATGAACAACAAAAGAAAAGGAGATCGATTGCTAACAAGACAATACAATGCATAGCTAAATTGTATGTATAGTCATACGTCAAGACCATTTAGGGATGAACAGCTAAAGAGTTTAGGGGTAGGAGCAGCTAAGAAAGTAACGAACAACAAGACAATACATAGCTGTATTGGAAAAAAGGAAAGAAAGAAAAAAAAACAGTGAAACTATCAGTAATTGAAGATCAACAGCTAAAGCAAATAGCTGAAAACCTATAGATGAGTTGTCTCGTCTACAAAAGAGAATGTATCAGCCAAAGAAAACAGCTAAGAAAGAACTAAAATATAGATGTACAGATACTGTTTTCTTTGCTGTACAAGTAATTAAATTAATATATTGATTCATATATATGATGTACAAATCGAATCCTTATAGGATACAGTGACTGCCATATATTTAAAAATCCAACGCAAGATATATAGTTTCAAATGTCTGTAATGAAATAAACAATGCATAGCTCACGACTATATAATCTATCCAATGTCAATCAAAATCCATTTCGAACCTAGATCAAAAATCCAAACAAAATCTTTATCGAACAACAAACTCGCATGTATAAACAATGGAATTCTGATACCAAAAATTCACCGTCTACTTATATTTAAAAAGGGAAATCAAATCTGCAATAAAGTTCAAAAATCTCTGAATAAATTGACGAGTCATAGCCGTAGGCCTAGCATAATTTAACACAGCAATATATATTTCAAAAATCGAATCCATATCAGAACCGTACCATAAAATCCACCACAAACAATGTATAAATTCACTGTCATTTGATCAGTTCTATCAAATTTCCATTCAAATGGATAACATGTGTTGGAACCCTAGACAAAAATCTGAGCCAAAATCTAACTTAAGATTTGAATCTAGGTTGAAATAACAATTCGTATACGGTGATAGACAGTGATCTTATCCCAACCAAGACCCCAATTATAAATACCCGCAACCACTCAACAAGTTTTCATTCAAATCACAGTCGAAACCAAAGAAGAAAACCCAATTCAAAACCAGAAAATCAAAGCAAAATATTACTAAAATCAAAAGAAAACTTAGCTTAAACGGAGGAGCGTCGATCAGGGAAAAACTCGGAGTTGATGCCACGATAGGGGGTTTGGTCGCGAAGCCCTGGCAGTGGATCGAAGGGCGGACGAGGTGGCGACGCCATCGAATAGGGAAAGAGGGGCTTAGGGTTTTGATTGGGGATTAGGGTTCGGTTTCGTCTGAAGCAAATTTGTGGAGGCGGCTTGCTAATGAAAATAAGGGTTACGAGGGAGGGTTTTAATCAAGGCGGGTCGGGTTCATTTGTTGGGCCGGTGGAAAGGTAAGGTAAGCCCAATAATTAATTTAAAAGGAAACCATGTTTTTAATTTTTAATTTAGTTCATAACGTGATTTCTCACTCATACGATCTCGGATTTAGGCGCGGTCAGTTGCGTCGGGACCGTGGAGACGAATACTTCGAGATGGAGCGAG
Organism: Allium sativum; assembly: GCA_030737875.1. Lineage (NCBI taxonomy): Eukaryota > Viridiplantae > Streptophyta > Magnoliopsida > Asparagales > Amaryllidaceae > Allium > Allium sativum. The sequence continues at coordinate 47,136,024 of CM060913.1, forward strand.
TCTGGTTCGGATCTGAAGTAAACTGAAATTTCTATTAGAATTAAACGTCAGTTTAATTTGATCAAACAGACTGTTCATTGATGGATTTAAATCCAGGTGAGTTAAACTCACTCAGCTCTTCCCATTTATATTTTATATAAATTGGGTTTTTATTTTGCGTGTTCTGGTTGTTAGTGATTGACTGTTTGCTAGTGGTATATATCTATTGCTGATTCAAATTCTGAAACTAAAAGGTCGTTTAATTTCAGTTAAACACCAATCGTTAGGATTTGACCCAAATAGAGTAATTTCCCCTGATTGGTCATGTTTATAAACGTGTTTGAAATTGTTTGAATTGGTTGTGATTGATTGATGATGCAATATAAAAATTATCAGAAATAATTGGTTATTGTTGACTGTTGAAATATATTTCAACATTTATGCTTATGGATGATACGGGCTGGGTAATTGGCATCACCTGGCTTATAAATCAATCAATTTATAAAAATATTGATTTTATCGATAGTAAATCGATAATATTTGAGTTATGAATATATTTGAAAGTTATTACATTAAAAGGTTATTTAAAAAGGAAATAAATATTCAATTAGTTATTTATTTAAAGCTTATATAGAAATTATGAAATTTGTTTTATAAAATGAATTCTTATGTTAATGAGGATTATAAATAAAGAGTACGAAATAACCTGGCAATTTGGTATTTGGTTAATCATGAATGATTAAAAGAAGTTATTTAAATTAATTATATTTAATTAATTTAAAAAGAGAAATTAACTATGAATGGGCTAAAGAGATGGTTATGTTAACCAAGTGAGTTTTGAAAGGAAGTTTTGAACAAGTTTATATTTGAACTGCGGTTTTCACGAAGTGATAAGGGTTCTAAACGAGTACGAGATGTTGAATAAAAACATTACTTAACATTTGATTTAAATGGAAGGAAATGAAGAGGAAAAGGGTTTATGTGTAACTTAGATTGATAAAACAAGGCTTTAAATGAAAAGTGAGTTAGGCGGCATTCTTGAATTGGAAATGCTTAGAAAAGGAATTAAGTTAAATCTAGAGAATGGAAAAGAGATTTCTCGAAAATCAAAGGGATTGGAAAAAGGAGGTTAAAGTTTGAGCTTGGTAAAGGGTGGGAAATAGGATTGTAGTAACAATCCAGTTATAAAATAAAGTTTTTCTAAATAAATCGAGAATTAAGCAAAGTAATGTTTAGTAAGAAATTATTAATTATAAAAAGAATCTTCCAAAAGATAAGAAGAACAGTAAAGCTATAATTTAACTGGTATGGCGTGAGATTTAATATAGGGTTTTTGAATTACAAACTCGTAGTTACCTGAAGATAAGAACGTGGTTGATCAAGGTCTGAGAGGTAATTAAAATACCCCAACTTGAACGGCTTCGGGACTATCCAAGGGTGATACTAGTTTGGTAATGTCAGGTATGTGTGATAAGATTTCCAAAGTAATGGAAATGAGACGGAATGATATTTTCCCTAGTGACAGAACTAAAAGGAAATTGAATGATAATTTTAAAAGAGCCAAGTGATGCTGAGTCTAGACCAGGGTATCTATTTTTATGGATGTTTACTTGATAGTTAAATAACCAACTATTAAGTCTAACCTTTACGGGTGTTGGTATGGAAAGACCGGGATCGAATGAATATTCGAAAACCATTCCGACCAACAAATACGAAATCTATAGAAGAGATCAGACGACGATCGAGATGGAGCATGTGAAGACCATAGATCTTCATAAAGCGGAAGAACCACTTACAATCTCTGATTCGACCCAGAGATATACTGGGGTCCTGTCGTGGTTGAGACTGTGGATTACAAGGACGATCGCTACTGATCCGTGGGGTGATTCCTGTATTGGATGCAGTAGGAGAGTACCTTCGGTTCATCCTGTTCCTGGATGACTGGTATGGACGAATGTCTGATGGAGTATTTCCTTAAAACCACGTACGTTGATTTTTACAAATATACCGAGTTGGTGGCAAATAAATGGCCCTTCTTTGAAACCCAAAGTATATTTGTGGACATCAATTAGTGATTTGACGGATCTGACGATGTGGCATTCAAAGCGTATGATGATCAGATGTGTTCTGACCTCAAGCCTCATCAACCGGGAAATGACAGAAATCGGGCAAGCAGCATGGCTATGTGGGTCGCTCCCATTAGGGTGTATAATCACCTATCTAGAGAAATTCCCTTTGTTTCTTATTCTTTCGATTCTGCCCATTCGGGAACGGTGGTTTGAGTCCAACCGTTGGTGATATACATTCGATACACTCAAGCGAAATGAGTGGTCGGTCATGTGAGGGCCGGGTTGCAAGACGTTCTTGTTGAACCATATGTATTCACCTCTGGAGATACACGTGCGGAAGGTGGTCCCATACCTTGTCAAGTTGGAAACCCAATATCCAATAAGCGCCCGCGGTTTTTGATTGTATACTATATACGGGGAGCGTGAGATTCAAGCGTTCCTCTAGATTTGTTAATTATTTGTATCTAGACATTATCATAATATCAGATCAAGATATTGATTTCGAAAACTGGTTTGGGTTATCGTAAGGTAAAAACCGTCCGTGTTTATGTGTGGATTTGGTCTTACGATTATCCTTTTCTTTCGAAAGGGTTTTAACTTAAAAATCAAGTTGTGTGATACCTTAATGCTGTGCGAGTTTTTCTCACTGTGGTCCACCAGACTGACCCAGTGTTTTGTAAATGCTCGGGTTAGACCGAGGTGTATAGGTTCAGGTTATCAGGTACTGAGAAGTCCAGAGACGAGCTGAAGATGTTCAGATGAATGATATTCCGCTATGTGATTATATATATGAGGACAGATTATCAAAACTGTCCAGATGTGTGTTGTACTCTGATATTGTAAGTATTTTCAAAAGCTCTCAATAAAGATTATTTCTGTATTATATTTTGTTCCGCTGCGATGTGAGACTCTGTGATGGTTCTTCTTCTTCTTCTATTCTTATATTTCTTTCTTTCTTATCTCACCCTCTAATTTCTTTCTAAACGTTCCAGTGTTTTTGGTGTTTGGGGGATCGGCATGAGATACAGTAAGGGTATTTATGTCAATTTCCGAGGCCTGAATCCACTGGGTCGTTACAGTGGTATCAGAGCTATTGATTGAGTAGTAACCTTGGCTCTATGGTGTAACTCAATAGAGATGGGGTTAATAACACCCTAGATTGAGTTGAGTGTGTGTATATGAGAGCGTATTTGTAAATTTTAATTGCAAATGTTTTGTATTGTGTTTGTTGATCGGTTCAAGTGTTGAAAAGCATAGAACTGGCAATGGATACAGTATTGTTTTGAAAAAAAGGGTAAATGAAACAATTTTACCCAGTGTATATTTTTGTATAGAAAAAGAAATGTATTTTCTATATTATAGTAATGTGGGGTGTTTGTTTGTTTGTTCTGATTGATTTGATTTGAAATCAAATTTGAATTACGAAATAAAATTGAATTGATTGGAACATCAATTCGTCGAATGAATCGATTATGGAAGAAAAACTAAACCTGGTTAAGTAAAACCGATTTAAGGATAAATTCAAAAAGAATGAATTCAAATAAATTGGGATTCAAATAGAGTGGTTGCCATTTGAGTTTTGATTTTTCTTTCTGAAGAAGTTGAGGCCCAGAGTGGCAGTGTGGTCGTACCGATCGAGCCATACAGGAGAAGTACTGGCAAAATTCTCGAAAAAAAATTTAGAGTTTGAATTTATTTTGAATTTAATTCAACAGTAATGATTTAAAAATAAAATGATTCGAAACATTCTCCTTACTTTGCACTTTCGAGGACGAAATTATTTTAAGGGGGAAGGAATGTAACGACCCGTACTTTTTTTGACGGTAAAATATTTAATGTATTTTATTATCCAGATATTGATTTATAATTTTAAATAGATTTACTATATATGATTTGTTTATTTAATAATATATGGACATATAATTACAAATCAAGCCGTAACATCACGGTAGTTCGTGAATTTCGTCTAGAACCTCAACTGAATTTAACTAATCTATTTTAGATTAGAATTCTGTGAAAAAAAAACAAAAATGTCTAAGTCAATTTGAATAAAATTTTATAATAGTATGGGAGAATAGAAATTTCAACTTATGGATTGTTAGTATGGCTGATTCAATTTTTTTTTAAGAGTCGCTATAGAAATCGTAAATAAACAATAATGATTACTTAATAATTTAAATAAGAATTTCTATATATTTCAAACATTATTTAACCCGAAATAGTAACGTTAAGTTATAATTTATATTAGTTTAATTCAAAGCTGTATGTTATTTGATTTGAAATATAAATTTAAACCATTTGTGTGTATGAGTACCGATTATTTAATCTACACTTTGTTACTTCAATGGGCTTAGATCATCTAATCATTTATAATAAAGATTACGAAAAGGATAGCGCAATCTAACCTTTCCATTACTTTTGTTACATTTTATATTAGTTTTCTGGCCTGAAGGAATTATCGGGTATCATCTGTCCTCACGGCTATCAATCTATAGATATGAATACAGAACTAATATACTACTAAAGCCAATCACAATTAGAAATTCATAAGTAAATAAACATGAAATATATACTATAACAAATCAACAAGCAGTGACAATACACTGAATTAACCCTCACATTCATACATGATTGTATACAAAGAGAACAACATATTTCTATACATAACTGATGGTACGAGAAGGAAAAAAATATATACATTTACAAATGCTCGAATACAAAAAAAAAAATCAATCTTGGTAAATTCACTTCTGAAGTGCCTCGGCCTTTCCAGCACTGGTGAATCCATGCTTGATCAGTTTTGATCTGCGAGAAGAAAAGAAGAGAACCCATTAAAAGGGAAAAGATCTTAGACAAAACTGTACAAAAGAAAAATAAAACAGAATGTACAATGAACAGCAAAAGAAAAGGAGATCGATTGCTAACAAGACAATACAATGCATAGCTAAATTGTATGTATAGTCATACGTCAAGACCATTTAGGGATGAACAGCTAAAGAGTTTAGGGGTAGGAGCAGCTAAGAAATTAACGAACAGCAAGACAATACATAGCTGTATTGGAAAAAAGGAAAGAAAGAAAAAAAACAGTGAAACAATCAGTAAGAAAAGATCAATAGCTAAAGCAAATAGCTGAAAACCTATAGATGAGTTGTCTCGTCTACAAAAGAGAATGTATCAGCCAAAGAAAACAGCTAAGAAAGATCTAAAATATAGATGTACAGATACTGTTTTCTTTGCTGTACAAGCAAGTAAATTAATATATTGATTCATATATATATGATGTACAAATCGAATCCTTATAGGATACAGTGACTGCCATATATTTAAAAATCCAATGCAAGATATATAGTTTCAAATGTCTGTAATGAAATAAACATTGCATAGCTCACGACTATATAATCTATCCAATGTCAATCAAAATCCATTTCGAACCTAGATCAAAAATCCAAACAAAATCTTTATCGAACAACAAACTCGCATGTATAAACAATGGAATTCTGATACCAAAAATTCACCGTCTACTTATATTTAAAAAGGGAAATCAAATCTGCAGTAAAGTTTAAAAATCTCTGAATAAATTGACGAGTCATAGCTGCAGGCCTAGCATAATTTAACACAGCAATATATATTTCAAAAATCGAATCCATATCAGAACCGTACCATAAAATCCACCACAAACAATGTATAAATTCACTTTCATTTGATCAGTTATATCAAATTTCCATTCGAACGGATAACATGTGCTGGAACCCTAGACAAAAATCTGAGCCAAAATCTAACTTAAGATTTGAATCTAGGTTGAAATAACAATTCGTATACGGTGATAGACAGTGATCTTATCCCAACCAAGACCCCAACTATAAATACCCGCAACCACTCAACAAGTTTTCATTCAAATCACAGTCGAAACCAAAGAAGAAAACCCAATTCAAAACCAGAAAATCAAAGAAAAATATTACTAAAATCAAAAGAAAACTTAGCTTAAACGGAGGAGCGTCGATCAGGGAAAAACTCGGAGTCGATGCCATGATAGGGGGTTTGGTCGCGAAGCCCTGGCAGTGGATCGAAGGGCGGACGAGGTGGCGACGCCATCGAATAGGGAAAGAGGGGCTTAGGGTTTTGATTGGGGATTAGGGTTCGGTTTCGTCTGAAGCAAATTTGTGGAGGCGGCTTGCTAATGAAAATAAGGGTTACGAGGGAGGGTTTTAATCAAGGCGGGTCGGGTTCATTTGTTGGGCCGGTGGAAAGGTAAGATAAGCCCAATAATTTATTTAAAAGGGAACCATGTTTTTAATTTTTAATTTAGTTCTTAACGTGATTTCTCACTCATATGATCTCGGATTCAGGCGCGGTCAGTTGCGTCGGGACCGTGGAGACGAATACTTCAAGATGGAGCGAGTCTGGTTCGGATCTGAAGTAAACTGGAATTTCTATTAGAATTAAACGTCAGTTTAATTTGACCAAACAGACTGTTCATTGACGGATTTAAATCCAGGTGAGTTAAACTCACTCAACTCTTCTCATTTATATTTTATGTAAATTGGGTTTTTATTTTGCGTGTTCTGGTTGTTAGTGATTGACTATTTGCTAGTGGTATATATTTATTGCTGATTCAAATTCTGAAACTAAATGGTCGTTTAATTTCAGTAAAACACCAATCGTTAGGATTTGACCCAAATAGAGTAATTTCCCCTGATTGGTCATGTTTATAAACGTGTTTGAAATTGTTTGAATTGTTTGAATTGGTTGTGATTGATTGATGATGCAATATAAAAATTATCAGAAATAATTGGTTATTGTTGACTGTTGAAATATATTTCAACATTTATGCTGATGGATGATACGGGTTGGGTAATTGGCATCACCTGGCTTATAAATCAATCAATTTATAAAAATATGGATTTTATCGATAGTAAATCGATAATATTCGAGTTATGAATATATTTTGAAAGTTATTACATTAAAAGATTATTTAAAAAGGAAATAAATATTCAATTAGTTATTTATTTAAAGCTTATATAGAAATTATGAAATTTGTTTAATAAAATGAATTCTTATGTTAATGAGGATTATAAATAAAGAGCAGGAAATAACCTGGCAATTTGGTATTTGGTTAATCATGAATGATTAAAAGAAGTTATTTAAATTAATTATATTTAATTAATTTAAAAAGAGAAATTAACTAAGAATGGGCTAAAGAGATGGTTATGTTAACCAAGTGAGTTTTGAAAGGAAGTTTTGAACAAGTTTATATTTGAACTGGGGTTTTAACGAAGTGATAAGGGTTCTAAACGAGTACGAGATGTTGAATAAAAACATTACTTAACATTTGATTTAAATGGAAGGAAATGAAGAGGAAAAGGGTTTATGTGTAACTTAGATTGATAAAACAAGGCTTTAAATGAAAAGTGAGTTAGGCGGCGTTTTTGAATTGGAAATGCTTAGAAAAGGAATTAAGTTAAATCCAGAGAATGGAAAAGAGATTTCTCGAAAATAAAAGGGATTGGAAAAAAGAGGTTAAAGTTTGAGCTTGGTAAAGGGTAGGAAATAGGATTGTAGTAACAATCCAGTTATAAAATAAAGTTTTTCTAAATAAATTGAGAATTAAGCAAAGTAATGTTTAGTAAGAAATTATTAATTATAAAAAGAATCTTCCAAAAGATAAGAAGAACGGTAAAGCTATAATTTAACTGGTAAGGCGTGAGATTTAATATAGGGTTTTTGAATTACAAACTCGTAGTTACCTGAAGATAAGAACTTGGTTGATCAAGGTCTGAGAGGTAATTAAAATACCCCAACTTGAACGACTTCGGGACTATCCAAGGGTGATACTAGTTTGGTAATGTCAGGTATGTGTGATAAGATTTCCAAAGTAACGGAAATGAGATGGAATGATATTTTCCCTAGTGACAAAACTAAAAGGAAATTGAATGATAATTTTAAAAGAGCCAAGTGATGCTGAGTACTAGACCAAGGTATCTATTTTTATGGATGTTTACTTGATAGTTAAATAACCAACTATCAAGTCCGACCTTTACGGGTGTTGGTATGGAAAGACCGGGATCGAATGAATATTCGAAAACCATTCCGACCAACAAATACGAAATCTATAGAAGAGATCAGACGATGATTGAGATGGAGCATGTGAAGACCATAGATCTTCATAAAGCGGAAGAACCACTTACAATCTCTGATTCGACCCAGAGATATACTGGGGTTCTGTCGTCGTTGAGACTGTGGATTGCAAGGACGATCGCTACTGATCCGTGGGGTGATATTTGTATTGGATGCAGTAGGAGAGTACCTTCGATTCATCCTGTTCCTGGATGACTGGTATGGACGAATGTCTGACGGAGTATTTCCTTAAAACCACGTACGTTGATTTTTACAAATATACCGAGTTGGTGGCAAAGAAATGGCCCTTCTTTGAAACCCAGAGTATATTTGTGGACGTCAATTAGTGATTTGACGGATCTAACGATGTGGCATTCAAAGCTTATGATGATCAGATGTGTTCTGACCTCAAGCCTCATCAACGGGGAAATGACAGAAATTGGGCAAGCAGCATGGCTATGTGGGTCGCTCCCATTAGGGTGTATAATCACCTATCTAGAGAAATTCCCTTTGTTTCTTATTCTTTCGATTCTGCCCATTCAGGAACGGTGGTTTGAGTCCAACCGTTGGTGATATACATTCGATACACTCAAGCGAAATGAGTGGTCGGTCATGTGAGGGCCGGGTTGCAAGACGTTCTTGTTGAACCCTATGTATTCGCCTCTAGAGATACACGTGCGGAAGGTGGTCCCATACCTTGTCAAGTTGGAAACCCAATATCCAATAAGCGCCCGCGGTTTTTGATTGTATACTATATACGGGGAGCGTGAGATGCAAGCGTTCCTCTAGATTTGTTAATTATTTGTATCTAGACATTATCATAATATCAGATCAAGATATTGATTTCGAAAACTGGTTTGGGTTATCGTAAGGTAAAAACCGTCCGTGTTTATGTGCGGATTTGGTCTTACGATTATCCTTTTCTTTCGAAAGGGTTTTAACTTAAAAATCAAGTTGTGTGATACCTTAATGTTGTGCGAGTTTTTCTCACTGTGGTCCACCAGACTGACCCAGTGCTTTGTAAATGCTCGGGTTAGACCGAGGTGTGCAGGTTCAGGTTATCAGGTACTGAGAAGTCCAGAGACGAGCTGAAGATGTTCAGATGAATGATATTCCGCTATGTGATTATATATATGAGGACAGATTATCAAAACTGTCCAGATGTGTGTTGTACTCTGATATTGTAAGTATTTTCAAAAGCTCTCAATAAAGATTATTTCTGTATTATATTTTGTTCCGCTGCGATGTGAGACTCTGTGATGGTTCTTCTTCTTCTTCTATTCTTATATTTCTTTCTTTCTTATCTCACCCTCTAATTTCTTTCTAAACGTTCCAGTGTTTTCGATGTTTGGGGGATCGGCATGAGATACAGTAAGGGTATTTATGTCAATTTCCGAGGCCTGAATCCGCTGGGTCGTTACAGTAGCAATATTAGAAAATTGGTCATATGTTTAAAATATGATGTTTAAACATTTAGACAATTAAATATATAATTTAATTAATTAATTAATAAACAATTAATTTTCCTTAACCTTATTCTTAATCCTTTCTTCTTCCCAGGTATTCATGGCAGAAAACAAAACCCATCTCTCCTCCGTCTAGCTCCGTCGCACCATCACTACGGCCATCGGCCGATGATCCAACGCCACCATATCAGAGCTGCTCGCGTCTCCACTTCCTACACCAACCACTGGCCAACTCGCAGGTCATGGTGGGCCCTAAACCGCCTACGAATGGTAGTGCTTTTAGCACCAATTTCGACCAAATCGTGATGCCAAATCCCATCATCACCATTGGTTATCATGATCTCACTTAGACGAACGGTTTTCGCTTTACAAATTTTGGAAATTACTGAACGGATTGGAAGTCATTTGGATTTGAATTTCAGTGCTTGGAGGCCATTGGTTTAGTTTAGGTGGCAGATGTAGTTTTAGAATTAGGTTTAGGGTTTCATTTGTTAGGGATTTTTATAATATTTTAACAATTTAATTCCTTAATTTTCAGAAAAAGCCCGTAACTCCTATTAGCTCCAAATCCAGCCCAGTGGATATCTCCCCTAGCCAAATACTCCTATTCCGGACACATTGGGCTAGGCCTCATCAGCCCATTTGACCATTTCAACTTATTTTTCTTTAAATTATAATATAAAACATTTAATTATTAAATTTGATCGTACATTTTAATTTATCGAAGCCACATACGGACTCCAAAAATTACAGAAAAATTATATCTAGTTATGTTTTGACGATAAGGTCCTAACAAAACTAATTTCGTCGAATTTGGAGACCGTTTGAAAATGGCCATTTTCTAGTCAATCCATTTTGACTGAAATTGGCAAAACATGTTTATATTCACTGTGCTCACATATTACTTCCAAAATTATAAAAATTGGAATCCTGCAATAAATTGACATTCCAGATCCAACAAAAGTGGTTTCGTCGAAAATGGAAGTCGTTTAAAAAATGGTTATTTTTAATATTGAAATATACGTATAAATTCCATAGCGACTATTCTAAATATTTAACTGGCTATAACTTTTGATTCCCGTTATGAAATCTCAATTTTTCAGATTCGTTGGAAAGATATATTTAAACATATTTAAATATTTTTGGTTTTACTAAAATCCGATTTATTTTGAATCCTATACATACAGTCAAAGTTCAAATTTTCAAACTACCACGCTATTTCTAACTCCTTATATAATTAAGATAAATATATTCGTTTTAACTTTAATTTAAATAATTTTTAATCGTAATTATTTAAAATAAATCATTTTAAATTTTCGAAATCCATTAAAATTGCTCAAATAAAATTTTAAATTGGTTCTAAAATTCTGGGTTGTTACACCGGACATATCCCATTGTGTTCGGAATAGGGGTAATTAGCTAGGGGCAACAGTCGTTGGGTTCGATTTGGAGTCCGAATGAAAAATGAACTTTTTGGAATTTTAAATTAAAATTAGATATATATATATATATTCATTTATAAGTTGTAATAGCCTGAATTTCCGTACCCTTTGAGTTGACTAATAACACCACACATCCAACCCAAATGACACAGAAATATGAATCATTAGTAGAAAGAAGTTAGAGGATGAGGAATAGAAAGAAAAGTTAGAATAGAAGAAAAACAAAGAACACAAATCTCACAGTGGAACGAATAAAATATATTAGATAACATAACTTTTGAAATAAAAATCAGTAACTGGATATACATACCATTATCAGAGCACAACAGTTATTCCTGGAACAGTTATAAACACATGTTTCCAGATACAACATAGTAAACAGCGGATATATGATAGTCTATAGCTAACTGGTGAAGCCTCCTGCTTCCAGCTCTTCCAAGTGAATCTGAAAAATCCCGACTACTTGACTTCCCGTACAAATTTGGGCACCCAAGAGTTTAGGCAAAATAAAAACAAAATATACTATGGGTCAATAATGGGACAGGTGTAAGACCGGCCCACACATAAACATGGACAATTTTTACCTTACTATAATCCAAAACACTTTGATACGAAAATCCAGAGATATTATAATAGTGTCTAAATCAAATAAATAACAATCTAGCAGAACGCTTGCATCTCACACTCCATATATACTATAAAATCAAAAAAACACAGGGTTCTTATTGGAGACTGGATTCCAACTATGACAAGGTATGGAACCACCTGCCGATAGCGTATCTCTAGAGGGGAATACACTGGGTTCAACAAGAACATCTTGCAACCCCGCCCATACATGGCCGACCACTCATTTCACTTGAGTGTATCGAATGTATATCACCAACGGTTGGGATCAGCAACCGTTTCCTGAATGGGATAACATCGAATATATTAAAGAATGAAATGAATATCTCTAGATAGGTGATTATACACACTAATGGGAGCGACCCACATAGCCACACTACCTGCCCGATTTTTGTCATTTCCCGGTTGTTGAGGCCTGAGGCTACGATTTCTTATCATTCATTGATAGCACAATCACTTTGAATGCCGCATTGTCAGATCCGCAAATCATTAATTGATTTGCTCAAATATATTCTGGATATTATGCTAAGAGAATAAATTCTCTGCCACCATATATATCTATACAGACCAACATATGCGATCATTGGAAATACTTTGTTAGACATTCGTCCATACACTTCGTTCTGGGACTAAACGAAACCGAAGGCACAATTTCTACTAATAGAAAAAGTCCTTGCACTTTATCCGTCTTTGATTATCTATCTGATTCGCAACGTTACTGCCAATACGGAGTGGTTCACAGATAATAATCCAACCGGTCTCTCCATATTGACGACGATATTGGAAAACACTTCGATAGTCGGTTATTTAACTATCGAAGAAAACAAACATTCATTCAAAGCATCAAACAAATCACTGGGCCATTTATTTGATATTTCATTCATTAATTAAATCACTAGTCCATTTCCTTATCAATATTTGTTAGCCATATATTTTCAACAATCATCTTGGCCCTTTTCACTATTTGGAAACATTTCCATATATCGCTTCCTTTTATTTTCTATACGTAGAAAATATCCTTTATTTGCAGTTGGAAAACATCCCACTTACTTATCTCTTTCACGACCACTTATTTCTTTACTGAGGAAATATTTATTATTATATTTCCAAATTTCCACTTACTTGGGTTAAAACGACTATTGCGTAAAACACCATTACAACAACCCAAAATACCGCATTCGACTAACTCTTATTCAAACGTTTATCTTCGAGATTGAATCTTGCTATTTATCGATTAAAAATGAAATCAATCAAGTTGGGGTATAACTACCTCTCAGACCTTGACTGAAAACATTATTAACTTCAAAACAGATAACACCATTTACCTTGAATAATCCACATCATATAAAGCCAATTATTCATTTTAAAACGTATATACATTTCTCTTTCAATTACCAGACTATCGATTTCCTTTTTGTTTATATTATTCTATTTTAAATTCGTTTCCTTATCGAATTCAGTATATATTGATATATTTATTTTCTAGTTATCCAATTTTCTTTAAAATATTCTAACTCCTTAAATTTCCGAAAAATTTCGCCATAACCTCCTTTGTACCGGTCAATAGTTCAAACCTCAACTCGCCTCTCTAGACCCTTTCCATTCAAAAAGAAAAATCAAAAAGCCAAGTGGCTTGCCGATTCGGCGCATAAAATCTCATATGGAATTCAAACGTGTACTTTTTGTCGAGCACTTAAATTATAATCTTCATACACTTCATTCTAATCCTGCTTAACATATATCTAACCATTATGTTTCAACTCAATCCCCTTGACTTAACCCAATTCGCTAATTTATTTTCTAATTAGTTATTTTGACTATTTCACCTTTTTGTTTGATCATAACATGTTCAAATAAAATATTTACATGCTTATATACAAACTGAATTCCATTTTCAATTCAATTTCCATATTCGACTTCGGATATGAATTACAAACCCCATTCACTTATCCATTGTCCAATTCAACCCAAAGGTTCATTAACTAATTTTTCTTCTAACTAGTTAATTCTATTCAATAATTTAAAAATCTGATTTTTGTTCAAAAATCATTTTATTTACACAACTTGAGTTCGTATTTATTTTACAACCCAAATTTGGATTTTTCTAATGGACATTCGGATTTTATTTACTTAAAATCCTTATATTTATTTATATAAACCATTATGGTTTTTAAACGATTTTGGCGCTGCTTTTCTGAAAATTTGATTTTGACATAACTCAAAATCTATCAGACGACATTCAGATTTTTCCCTTCCATTAGAAAACTATTATTCAACCAGTCCTAACGATTCTTGTTTCAAAGAATTCTGACTTAAATTGAGTTCTATATACTCAATTGAAGTTCGAAATGTCAATTTACGAACTGTCGCGCTGCGGCGAGTTCGTTTTAATTATATTTATGTATATAAAATTTTAAACTTTGTTTAAAATAAATTCAACTCTATTCTAATATACTTTTAATATATACCAAACCAATTTTCCTAATTCAACTCAATAATTCTGATTACCTATAATCGTTGATTTTTCCTTACTCGGTTATACATTTATTTATACTCGATTTGTTATTTTAAATCCCAATTCCTTTTACAAATAAATTATAAAATTCGTTATAATCGAATTCCAATTATAACCCCTTTGTATTTTATCAATTCAGTTTATATTCTAAATCCCGGAATAAAATCAATTATTATATTTTCAACACGTTTTCCAATTTCACTTTTTAAATTCTTTCTAGAATTTAAACTTCTAAATTATCCAATGATAATTTATTTCCCTATTTTTATAAAAATTGTTTATAAATTAATTTTCTTATTTAAAAAATAAAACAAGCTTTCCTTTCAAATACCTATTTGAAACCCAACCCCTTTTATATTCCGAATTTCGGAATAAAAACTATCATTTCTTTTCTTTCGAAATGATTTCAATTAATACTTTTAAATTCATATTTGAATTTAATATTTCAGATTAACTCATGATAATTAATTCATCATATTTATAAACATCATTTATAAATTTCCTTGTCTTATATATATATATATAAACAAGTTCTATTTAGAAATCTATTTACAACCAAAACCTTATTTTGGACATTTCTATTTATAATAACTTATATATAACACCTAATTATTTTCATATTCAATTTAACTTCTATTTAAATAAATTCGACTTAATCGAATTCAAATCATAAATCCTTACGGATTTATTTTAGTTCAATTTATATTTTGAACATCAGAATAAATTCCATCGTTTATTTCTTTAAAACGATTTCCCTATTTCTATTTTTAAATTCACATTTGAATTTAAATATTCAAATTATCAAATGATAATTTTTTTCCACTACATTTATAAACCCCGTTTATAAATTCAGTTCAATTCAATTCTCTGATTATCCAATGAAATCATTTCATTTCATTATAAACACAATTTACTTAAATTTCCTATGTTATTTAATTTATAAACATCGTTTGTAAATTAAATACTTGTATATTTATTTAAAACAAGTTAATATCTTTATAGTCCACTCGAAATTCAAATTCTATTTTTGAAAAATAGATTTCCCCTTTTGAATCTCAAATATCCTTTTCACAATATTTTTATATATCTATATTTTGGCCCCAGCGACATTTAAACAATCAAACCACTCAATTATCAATCAACACATCATATATGATAATATATGTGGAACAAACAAATAATAATATTTTTGAGGAATCCAGTTGGATCCCTCCAACCTGTTTTCCTGCATCCACAGTTTTTAGCCCACAGAAATAATACCCATCCTGCTTCGAGGCTGGATATCGCGGTATAGAAGGTCATCCACTATCATAGCGTGGGGCGTATAGGGTCATCCGCTAATGATTCTGTGGGAAACCGCTAATGGTACTATGGGAATCCAACCAATCACCAATATATATATATATATATAATAGCCATAAACACCAATCCTAGATAACTAATAGATACGATAGCCATAAAAAATATTTCAGTGCATGCAAACAACCAATGAACAATTATTTTAATGAATAAAATAATTCTAAGTAAAAATGTGAGTGAGATTTACTCACAGGGTTTTTATTTGTCGAATATCTGATTTAAATTCCTTGGATTGCGCTATTTTATTCTATTGGATTCTGAACTGCATTTGAAATTGGTAGAAATTTCACTAAGCGCCATATCCATCTGGTACAGCTCCTATACGTAGATAACGATACCGCGAATCAACAAAACCAACCATGTTTGATTTTTGACCTAAGATGGATATGATATCATATTTTTCCTCATGTCGGTTTGAATGTAAAAATATATATAATTAAACATTATTAATTAATGTATATTAACTATTTTTTTCCTTTTTTCCTTAATCTAATTTAATCACATTTTAATACTGTACTTAAATTAACATGAACATATATATATATATATATATATATATATATGATCAACTAAATAAATCCCAAGTTTATTTAAATAAGTTACCTATAATTTGTGCCAATGACACTAAGTCTCTTTACACCATTCTTCTCCACAACATACACTGCGATAGTAAATTTCCAGGGTTGGCAATTACCATGCTCCTTCTCTTTACAGACCATCGAAAACCAAGTCCACCCTTACTGCCTCAACCTTGACTGCAACTATGGAACAATCCCAAGCAAGATTCCAAACTCCAGTTCATTACCATTTCCAAAACAAGTTATACCCAAAATCATACAGTAAATGAACAACAGCCCTTCTCGCATTACCACTCCATCACTTATCACTAGAACCCATCATGACTGCACTTCAAAGTGCTCCAATCCTACTGGCCAACCACAAAATCAAGGATCGAACTCTAAAATACCTGCTTTTAAACCCTCACAGCCTTCATTCCATCATTGCAACTTCGGCCTTTACCCAGTTCCTACATCATTTTAGCGATCTCCAACTCAAGGATCAAACTCCTAACATGCTACCCCATCCTTGCAACCCAGAACCAACACCGCACTCCCCTTCTTCCATTTCCAAATTCACGTGAAACCCTATTGACAAACTCGAATTTGCCCCATCTCCCCTCAAGCAATAATCGCACCTTCCCATTGTTGTCGAACTTTAGTTTGCAATGCATGCCCTCCATCATCGCGCACTTCGAATCGTTACCCTTCATCGCCTATATAAAAGTCGACCTCCGGAATCATCATCGCACCCCCACTGACAATGCTCAACTACTCCAAAATCGCGAGCACTGCCTAGACCCAATTGATGTTAGTCGAAGCCCTAAAACTCCTGTAGAAGAATCGAGCTCAATCGCGCCCCTGAAACCTCGTTGAGTTGAAACCTTAGGCCATGAATTCAAACTCGCCCTTTCTCTTTTCCAGTATTTGATTTCAATTTGAAAGCTATCAAATTTAATTTTAACCAAACAAAAATAGAAATTTTAGGGAGGCGGATGTCATGATTTAAATAAAGGGGGAGACTTAAACCTTAAGGAAAATTAGTCAGCCGTATGGTACATTTAGAGATCAAATCAGAATTTAATACGATTTGCTTTGATTTATCTGCTATTTGATTTAAAGAGATTTTGTTTCTTTTTAAATATATACTATTTGATTTCGAACCTATCCACAATCAAATATCTCGGGGTTCATAATTAAAAATCGTGAACTGCTATTTTAGCGTACCGACCGTCATTCCAATGTAATAACGGTGTTCTGAGCTTAACAGAATATATTCTGAAATTAAATTTGAATGTGTATATATATAAAGTAACCATAATAAATTTATATAATATAATTTAAATTTAAACAAATAATTTCTCGAAATAAATTATTATTATTATCGTATATATTCAAATAGAATTCATACCGGTCATCTGGATTGTTTTGATTCAGTTCGTAACTCCGATTTCAATTATATTTCTTATTTCGATAATTAATATATTTGATATTAAATCGAAATCGATATTTAAATCGATAACATAAATATAAAATTTCAAGTATATTATCAAATAAATATTTAAAATGAATATTAAATATTCAAAATTAATTGACAAAAAAATCCGGGCTGTTACATAAGTCAAACCCCTCCCCATCTCCTTCCCCCATCGTTCAGATCTAGAAAAAGAAATATAAAAAAACAACATGATGGAGCCGCCATCGTACACCACCGCCGCCTGCGCCCTCCCCCATGCCGCTGCCGCACCACTAGAGCCCGCCGCCACCTCCTCGTCTCCCCTCCCTCTCTCTCCTCGCCCGATTGAAACCCTACGTGCCCAAATACCCCAAAACCCGCCGCCTGACCCCAAACCCGCCTCCCCAGTCAACCGCGACCACCAGCACCCCCTCCACCTCGATCCGCACAGCAGAGAATCCCCCATTCCCACAGTGATTTTTTATGCTATTTTTATTTATTCTTGTTAATAAAAATACTATTTTTTTGTATATGATTTTGAAATAAAAATTTGATTTTTATGATATAAACGTCGCAATAAAAATTTGATTTTTATGATATGAACATCGCTATAAAGATTTGATTTTTATGATATGAACATCGCTATAAAGATTTGATTTTTATTATATAAGTTGCATTATAAAAATATGATATATATGTATATGTATAGCATTGTGAAATTTTAATTTTTATATATATAGTGGTGATTAAAAACTTGGTTTTTATATATGTATGTTATTAAAAATGTGATCTTTATAATGTAAACATCGTAATAGGAATGTGATTTTTATATATGAAGTAGCGGAATAAAATGTGATTTTCATTTATAAGGTAGTAAAATAAAAATTCGATTTTTAGTCAGATAAAAATTCGATTTTTAGTCATATAAAAATTCGATTTTTAGTTAGAAAAAAATTCAATTTTTAGTTAGAAAAATAAAATTTTGATTTTTATTTATATAAAAATTCGATTTTTAGTCATATAAAAATATGATTTTTTTTATTATATATGTAGTGATATAAAAATGTGATCTTATATATATATAGCGATTGTTAAATATAAAAACATCATATTAAAAATGTGATTTTTCACTATGAACAGCGTGAAAAAGATTCCGTTGGAATTTCGGGAAAATCCAAACTGTTCTGAAATTTAGAAATAAAACTGGCGGAGTGGAAACCAGAGGTGAGAACTTCTCACTCTAACTTTGTTTAAAGTTAAATATATATATACTAGGATGTAGACGGTGCTTAGTATCACCTGACACCTTTGATTGAAACCATGGATGTTTGGTTGTTTGTTTTGATTGATTTAATTGGTTGAATTTGGTTTGGGATGTGAATAGAATGGATTGAATTTAGTTTGTGTATGGCGCGAGCCATTATTAGGAGAGGTATAAGGCTAGACCTTATTCTGGTTCTAATATCGCGTCGTTATGCTGAAGAAATTTTCTAAAATAAAATGTGTTAGTTAAAAATATCATTTTTATTGTGTAAATGAACTGTATAAAATATTCATATGCTGAAATAAATATTTTATTGCTAAAAATATTATTTTTAATGAGTATATGAATAAAAATAAATATTCATTTATAAATCGGATGATTTGTTTATTATATACACTCATTTGACTGATATTGATTGGGACGATATATTTTACACATCGCCCAATGACACATTGTGTTGATTGAAACCCCACACGAGTATTGGGATGATATTTGACGTACAATAATCCCAATTGTTTATTTGTATGTCAATTGATGAGTTGACAACTGTTGTAAGCGTTAATGATTTATATTTAACGCTTATGCAGTTGTGTAATGCACTCTGGATGATGGTTGACTGTGTTTGATTATGGTTGTGTACATGTGTGTATGAAATCCATATAAATAAAATTATATGGTAATTGACTGTGTCTGATTCCAACTCAGAAGGAACAAATATTTTAAAATATTTTATAATAATATTCAATAAAGGATTAAAATCTGATTTTAATGTCTGATTTTGGATGGACACGAAAATATTGAAATATATGAAGCCGTGTTGATTAGAGATGCACCATTTTGACGCGAATGATATTTATATCGATTTTATTCATTTTATAATGAATATCGAAAAGGAATTTTTTTCAAAATCTGATATTTTGAAAATATTATCATTTATATATTATAATAACAAGGAGTATTCGATTTTGATTTAAAATTGAAAATGAAGTTGAAATCATTTTTAAAATGAATTTATAAAATACATTTTAAACGGAAATCGATGAAATATATATAATATATATATTATATATATTAAATGGCCGGAATAGAATGCACCGCGCCATGACTGTTTGCGAATTTCGACAATTGACTTCGAATTGATATTACGGGAGATCCGACCGTCGGATTCTCCTAAAACCAGAACCGTTGGGTTTGTATCGAAAAGAGCTTTCCAAAGAATATAAGAGATTTGAAATCTAAAGGTTGGATTTGGAATTATGTCCAAATAAAATTTGGAAAAGGTTGTTGTAAGTGTCGTTCAATGACTGTTTATGGAAATCGACTGAAAGGTCTTAATAAAATAATTAAAAATATTGATAATTTGTGTAAAATCATAATAAATGATTTGGAAAGGATTGGGATGAAAAATTTCATAGTTAAAAAGATAAAAATATATTTTTATCGAAATGAACTAGTTATCAACTTGAATTATAATCCAATTATTTTTAAATAAATAAATTGGATTGAGAATGAGTTTTAATATAACCATAATTTCCAATATATGAACTGGAGTGGATTTGAATTGAAATCATCTTCGGAATATTTAGATATTGGATTTCATGATTATACGGATATTGTTATGCAAATTTGGAAGATATATTTATATCGTTATTTCCAATACGATATTTGTTGGTTTCAGAATTTGATATTGAATATAAGCCGATATAATTTCCATTCAGAGCCTTGTATTTAATATCAAATCGGATTTTGGGTTTGTCGGGAATGGTGTTTTTATTAACACTGTTCTTAAACCCAGATGAGAAAAGAATAAGTCTTTTAATTGAGATTTAGAGAAGTTTTCGAATTAATTAATATTAAATTGGAATTGAATGAAAGAATTGGATATATGGGTTTATCGTGAACGGTGTTTTAAATAACACTTGTTCTTTAACATGATTAATAGTGAAATGTGATTTGGAATTTATAAATCTTTATTAAGATATAACGAGAATTTTCCAAAATAAAGTTTTCCAATTTAATATATTAAATGGGAATTGAATGGAATTCGATTTGATAATAATCGAAGTGAGCTTCTGTGGAGTAAGACTGTTAATATATATGGAATTTAAAAGGCTTGGTCGTTATTCCATTTATATTATTTGTTAGATACGGAAATGGATATCGATTATATATATTGATCTGTTTTTCGTGAAGATTCCATAATTAATGGAATGTGATTTGGGTTTATCGTTAACTGTGTTTTAAATGACATTAGTTCTTTAACCTAGTTAAAGACAGTATTACATGTCTAACATTGTATTTCGAACTGTATGGTTGATCTCAGCTAAATATATATCTGTTTGGTGGCGGAGAATTTATTCTCTTGCTTAACACCCTTCTCTAAGACGTACGAGCTTAGAGTTATATATAGGCAGAAATCAGTAGTACGGTGTAGATTGTCGATGCAACATGTTTGATTTACCAAAGTTAAATAATCATTAATATTGGTTTTTGGTAAGATTAAAACCAAGTGGAGTTTTTATGAATCTTTAATTAGATTGAAATGAAAATGTGATAATTTAAATTATCAAATTTGGGAATTGATAGAGAGTGGAGTATCACCAGTTTTCCTCAAGAGATAGTTAAATCTTTAATTAAATTTGAATGTGAAATGGTAATTAATTTTACCGATAACACCATGGTGTTAGATATGGAGTATTACCAGTTTTGCTTCATGGGATGAATAGGTTGGGATTGGGAAATTAAACAAATAGTTACTTCGGTAAGGTGTGCTAATCCCGACTAGTTTGGATAAACCTTAATTTGGTTTGAATTGATATCCAAAGGAAGATTAAAGAATCAATTTAAAGAATTTATCTTTGATAAAATTAATGGGAACCTTTCCCAAAGTATAAGAATATTTGAATAAAAGAATATTCTAGATCGGAATGAGGCGTATGTTGTGTTTTATAGCACTTGTTTATTATATACGCGAGTTATTCCGAAAGGCTGGGTTTACACCCATATACCCATTCTGAATAACTGATTCGACGATAAGTCGATAATGAAGACGGTGGTTGAAGACCAGAGTTTTTTACATCGTTTGGATGGTTACTGATGTCTTGATTGGGGGTACACCCAAGACAAAGTAATAAGTGGTGATCGTCTAGATGTACTTGCAGATCGACCGGATATACGAGGACCTCTCTCCTGTATTGTACACGGGATGAGGAATAAGGTGCCTCCGGTTTCGTTTAGACCCAGAACGAACTATTAAATGGATGTATGTCTGACATTGGATTTTATTCTGTGTTGATTGATCTCTATTAAATATATATCTGTTTGGTGGTGGAGAATTTATTCTCTTTCTTAACACCCTTCTCTAAAACGTATGAGCTCAAAGGTTATATATCGATATACATCAATTGCATGGCGTGGAATGTCAATGTGACATGCTGAGATGCAAGTGATCAACGCTTCTGTTGAAAAGCAGAGTCTTGTGGTTGATGATCAAAGCAGGACTTTAATATAGCGTAGCTTTTATGTATATCGTTAATTCGCGAGCCTCCCACCCCGGTGTGAACTAGAAATGGGAGAAGGACCCCAGGGAGGACATGCGTTTCCTTCTAGCTAGGAGTGGTGTCATGGTATGGAGCCCAGACAGTTTTACTTATGTGGATGATGGAAAGCGAGGTACCTCAGATATATCGGTCTTTACGGGGCCGATAGTACGCCCCATACGGTGGGGAAACGTATTTTTCGGGAATTGCCAATCCTCAAATGTAAGAGAGGACTGGCCCTGGCACTCCTAGGTGTAGTTGCAGCTGTATCCTGAGACATGGGCTAGATTGTCTTGAATTCGGTAAGGACGATCCCTTGCCTTGGTTCATAGATGGAATCCAATTTCCAATACGTGACATTTCGGTTTTGATTGTAGAACTTGTATGGCGACATTATATATGGTACACATACCGTCTATGATTGATACATTTATATTTGAAGTTGATTTCTTCACTTATAGTAATAATAAAAGATGAAATTTCAAGTATCAACCATTGTTTGGCTATTATAAGGTAAAACTCTATCCTTCGACTTGCGTTGCATTGTGTGATGGGACCTGAGTCTTATAAGCTATAATAGCTTCATTTTGTTTAATTAGCATTGCATTGTTTGTTTTATTCACTGGTATTCTTGGGAGGAAACCTGTTCCGTGTTATTCGGCGTGGTCCCTTGATTTACTTAACTTTAAAAGTAAAGATTAAATAACTGTTTTAGTTCTCACACCAGCCATATGACTGACCTGAAGTTATTTTTTTTTAACCTGAACTCTGGGTGCCCCTATTTTCCATACGGGCAGCTAGTAGTTTTGGTTTTGCAGATATTTTTTCTCAAGATCCTGGATTTACAACTGGAACTATACTCGGAATGCTATGTATCCGTGTATTTCTTTCAGTTGTGTTATGTAATATTTTTTCACTACTATGTATTTAAATGTAATTTAAATCTTTGATATTTTTTTGATGAATATTATTTATTCATACTCTATTATATTCTTGTACTCTAATGTAAATTGTTGTAATAGCAATGAAATGTTCTTCTGCTTGTCTTTTGATTTGTTGTGTTCTTAACTCATTCCGGGCTTCCCGTAAGGACGAGTTTAGGTCGTTTTAGTTGGTATCAGAGCTTTGGTTTACAGAGCTCGAGAACATGACACATTAGAACCAAACGAAATAATTCATCAGAGATTGGATTAGTAATATCCAAGGAGAATGACTCGTTAGAGATGGGATCAATGGTATCATAGAATGAGTGTGAAAAGAGTATTATTTATTAAAAATAAAACAAACTTTGTTTTGAAAATAAACCTAACTATACGTATTTGAGTATTTAATTTTAAATTGATTTTGA
Source organism: Allium sativum (assembly GCA_030737875.1). NCBI lineage: Eukaryota > Viridiplantae > Streptophyta > Magnoliopsida > Asparagales > Amaryllidaceae > Allium > Allium sativum. The sequence continues at coordinate 47,159,756 of CM060913.1, forward strand.
CATTCGAGTATATGAAGATTTTGCATATACGCCTTGCAAACATGTATGCAAAACTTCAAATATACTGGACAGATATAAAATCACACTATAGTCGCCCAAACATGATTCTGATGATGAGCATGACATCATCAGCATTTATGTTTGAGTATTCGAAAGTGGGATATCTATATATTTCCAATTGACTGGTGTGAGAACCAAAACTAGATAGGATTTATTGTTGGGGAATTGGCATCAAAAATTGGATTTTTGACTATACATAAAAGTTATGTGTTTGAAATGATAATCAACTAATTGATTGCTGATTGTGTTGTTTGATTAATTAAAATTTTGAACCATTAAGCCAAATTGAATCAAATATTGAACTGACTTAAAAATTGATTGCAATTGCATATATGTACATGTGTATATAAGAATATGTCATAACAAGGAGGCTAAGAAGAGGAATAAAATTGTATGCTTGATAAATAGGTACATGTTTACTATATTTCAGTTTGGATGATTTTATGATCCGATTGGCTAGCCGCTTGGATTTTTCTTTTTGGATGATGAGGGCCCTGCGTGGCTAGTTGCGGTTTTAAAGGTCTCCTCGTACAAAGGAGGTTATGGCAAAAAAATTCAAAAATTTAGAGCATTAGCCAAATTTTTGAAAAGTTAGAAAATTCTTAGAAACTGAAAAGTTGAAGAATAAACACCAGAATGAAAGTTAAATTGGTTAGTTAAACAACTTTCAGCTCCGTTCCTTTTCGAGGATGAATAGATTTTAAGTGGGGGAGATTGTAACAACTAGATAATCGGAACCAATTTAAAATTTTTATTTTAGATATTTTAATGAATTTTGAATATTTAAAATGATTTATTTTAAATAAGAACGACTAAAAATTTATTTAAATCGAAGTTAGAATGTATAAATTATTTTAATTATAAAACAAGCCTGAAAATGCGCGGTAGTTTGAAAATTCAATTTTAAACTTTGAATGATTATACAGAATTCAATATAAGTTAGAATTGGACAAAACAAGAAATATTGAATATGTTCGATTTTATCTTTCTAATGAATGTGAAAAACTAATATTTCATTACGAGAATTGAAAGTTATGTCCAGTTTAAAATTTAGAATAGTCGCTATGGAATTTATATATATTTTATATAATATATGTAACACCCCACCTCCGCTAAGGTCACTCACAAAGGGAATGCCCTAGTTTTGGAGGGGTATTATCTAGTAAACAGACACAGAGATAGCACAAGACAGAACATAGATAAAATAGAGTGTATAAAGCAGCGGATATAAACTTTAAAACCAAATCTCATTACTGAAAAATAGAGTCAGAACCTCTTACATCGAAATGCCAAGTCATTGTTTCATTACATCAAGTTCTAAAGAAGCAAAGTACTTAAAACAACATAAGTAAAATATTATTCCTCCAAAAAAAGTGCATGAGTGCAGCCATAGCATAGCTCAAGACCAAACCGTACATGAGCTGTCAGAAAGCAAGCAAAGTCCAAGCTAAGAGCTAGAGTCTCCTCCCTGAGAACCTGGGGGGGAAACGAAAGACAAAGAGGCGAAAGAAAAAGGGTCAGTCATAAAGACTGGTAAGCCCTAGTGACTATCAGCATAGAAACTAGTAAAGTTAACAAGACATGAATAAACTAGAATTAAACATAGGAATGATGATAAGTCTAACATGATAACTAAGCTAACAAGATAACTCAAGTCTAACATTGCGTATTCAAGGTTCGCCATACCAACTATACTGGTATACTAATCCCGTGTCAACTATAAATCAAGAAATAATCCCTTGGCCCAATATCGTGAAGTGACCCAATTCGGGATCCAACGGTATGATCTAATCGATCGGCTCCCTACAAGTCTAGCTCGTCGTGTGTCTGTGTCATACGGCCCTATCACGAATGTAGTCACCTGTGCTAGGTCCACCATAGGGTGTATCAAGCCCTAGGGTGCCAACCACCGACACGAATCAAGAATGCACAGATAATCCTAATGATGCCCAATGCCTGCTTTTTCAACTCCAGACTAAGTGCACGACCCTAGTCCGCCTGAAACTACATCGGCGCACCAACTCAGCCGTCGTTCTGGTCGCTAACAATCAGCCCAGCAATCGTGCCCCACCCTGCCTAGTCCCAGGGTACCGTGATACATCTAGTGGGTTACTGCTGAAAAGGACCACGTAACTAGGGTTTCGTTCAGTAGGTTAAGTTGTCATTTAAAATCGAGACTTAACCCCATCTACATGTCATGTCAAATTGACTAAGTGTGTCGTTCTAGTTCAAGACTTAGTCCTACGAATCATGTGTCAGGTTGGTTAAGTGTGTTCAAGCGGTACATGACTTAACCCTATCCAATTAATGTGTCAAATTGGTTAAGTATATTCAAGTGGTCTATGAGTTAACCCTATCCATTGGCATTGATTTACTTAATGCACCCCTAACCTCTCACATTAGACTTGGTTATGGTTACTGGATGTGCCGGGCGGTTCCGGGCAGATTTACACCATAACCTAGTCTAACCTCGGGTTTCGAGTGCGATATGACCAACTACTCACATTGGGTCCTATTGTTTGCAGTTACTGGATTCGCCGGGCGGTTCCGGGCAGATTTATACTGCAAACTCAACCCAACCTTGAGTTGGCTACGTTCAAGTCATCTAAGTGTCATGTCCATGCTCAATTTTTCATGTCAAGTTCCAGTTCGTGTTAACCATGTTCATGATTCAAGTTTTCAAGTATAATTTTATGTCAAGTTTACATGTCATGTTTTCATGTCATATCATGTTAATTTTATAGCCAATTTCAAGTTTTCCTAATCTACCCAAAACGTATCCCCAACGCATGTGAATTCGCATCAACACAAGATATCAAGATAGGGAATAACACAAAAAGGATAGTCATAGGATGACAAAGGTGTTTACAAATTAAGCATGACGATTATAACATTTCAGGCCTATGAATAAGGGTCTCAACATCAACTTGGCAGAATATGGTGATAGACATGGTAATGGATTGACATAAGATAATATCCCCAATAATAGTTTCAACATCACAGGTAATGTTTAAAGGTTGTAATAACCCGGAAATGCGAGCCAGTTTAAAATTTTTATTTTGGCAATTTTAGCGAATTTTGAATATTTAAAATAGATTATTTTAAATAATATCGACGAGAAATTTATTTTGGATATATTTAGAATGTATATATTTATATACGTCGTCGTTAGAATATAAATAATTATTTATAATTATAAAAGGAATTGAAAATGGCCCGGTAGTTCGATAATTCGATTTCAAACTTCAATTGAATGTACCGGGTGCAAAACAATCCAGATTTTTGTGAAACCAAAAACATTAGGATCTAATTGGGAATATCTTTCCAACGAATCCGAGAAATTGAAATTTCATAGCGGGAATCAAAAGATATGTCCAGTTGAAAATTCTGAATAGTCGTTATGGAATTCAGGCCCTCAAAAATGGAAATTTTGCAAACGACCTCGGATTTCGACGAAACCACTTTTGTTGGGTCCGTGATGTAAAGTTATTGCTAGATTCCAAATTTCATAATTTTTTGAATCAATATGTGAGCGTGGCAAAGGAAAACGCGTTTGACCAGTTTTAGTTGATTTTAATCGACTGGAAAATGGCCATTTTTCCAACGGTCTCAGAATTCGACGAAACTAGTTTTGTTAGGATTGTATCGTCAATACGAAGCTAGAAAATATTTTTTTGGAATTTTTTGAGTTAGTATGTGACCCCAGTGAATTGAAATGCGTCTTCAAATTCCATATATAGAGTTATATGTTGATTTTAACGGAAACTGATCGAAACGGTCAAATTAGCTTGTGGTACATATCCCATTGTGTTCAGAATGGGGGTAATTAGCTATGGACGACAGGCGGTGGGCCTCGTTTTGAGGTCAAAAATAAAAGTTACTTTTTGAAATAAAAAAAAATAAAAAATAATAAAAAATATATCTCTCCTCTACCCCTACCTTCCCTCTTCCACCCCCCCAACTTCATATTTCAACGGAAAAAAAACAGAAGGGGTGAAATCACGATCTGACGCCGCCAACCCCCCCTCGTTCGCCCGCCGCCGGCGATTAAACGCCTCCCCCTCCGTTCGACCTCCCCCCTCCTCCAGCAATCGAAGGCGCGCCCCCTCCCCTTCTTCTTCTACTCGATTTCAGCCCCCCTCATCAGAAAACCGACGCTCCTCCAGCCCTACCCGACCCTCGACGCCACCACCACCTAAAAACGGCCTGCGCCACCCCTTCACCAACACTCCGACTTCCACTTCCTCCTCCTCCGACCATCCCCAACGCACCAAGGCCAGCGTGGACCCCCCCCCCTCCTTCGATTTATGCTGTAAGATTTCCATTTACTTCCATTTCTTTATTTTATTGATATAAAGTAATTAGTTCGATAAAAAATTGATTCCCATATATATGTAATGTAAAAATATCATTTTGATGCTTAAAAAATAAAAATAAAAAAATATGATTTTTATATTTTAGGAGAAATAAAAATTCGATTTTTAATTTATAGAAAATATAAAAACATGATTTTTATATAGTGGCGATAATAAAAATAGGATTTTTATATTATATAGATAATAAAAATTCGATCTTTATTATGTAGGATTTATAAAAATATAATTTTTATTATGTAGAAGAATTAAAAATATAATCTCTATTATATGAGCATTGATGTAAAAATAGAATTTTTATCTATATAGCAGCATTATAAAAATGTGATTTTTATCCATATAGCATAGGAGTAAAAATTCGATTTTTATATATTGAATAACGAAGTAAAAATTAGATTTTTATATATTGAATAACGAAGTAAAAATTAGATTTTTATATATTGAATAACGAAGTAAAAATTAGATTTTATATATTGAATAACGAAATAAAAATTCGATTTTTATATATTGAATAACGAAGTAAAAATTAGATTTTTATATATTGAATAACGAAGTAAAAATTAGATTTTTATATATTGAATTACGAAGTAAAAATTAGATTTTTATATATTGAATAACGAAGTAAAAATTCGATTTTTATATATTGAATAACGAAGTAAAAATTAGATTTTTATATATTGAATAACGAATAGAAATTAGATTTTTATATATTGAATAACGAAGTAAAAATTAGATTTTTATATATTGAATAACGAAGTAAAAATTCAATTTTTATATATTGAATAACGAAGTAAAAATTAGATTTTTATATATTGAATAACGAAGTAAAAATTAGATTTTTATATATTGAATAACGAAGTAAAAATTAGATTTTTGTATATTGAATAACGAAGTAAAAATTAGATTTTTATATATTGAATAACGAAGTAAAAATTCGATTTTTATATATTTAATAGCGAAGAAAAAATTCTATTTTTATACATTGAATAGCGAAATAAAAATGTGATTTTTATATATGTAGTGGCTACGGGCAACGAAAGTGACAAAAAGCAAGAACAGTGATGATTTCCTACAATAGAAGTGTCGTGGAGTTGGGATAGCTTTGGTGAGAACTTCTCACTTTAAATTTCCTTTTCTAGTTATATATATATATATATATATATATATATATATATATATATACTAGGATGCAGACGGTGGTTAGTAGCACCCGACACCATTGTCCATAGACCATGGACTTGTTTGTTTGGTTGTGTAGTTGGTTAGATTATTTGATCTAAATTTGGTTGTTTGGTGTATTGAAATTGGTTTGATTGATATGTGTATGGCATGGGCCATTATTAGACCGGGGATAAGGCTAGGCCTTGTCCCGTTTCTAGTATCATGCCGTTATGCCGCCGAAATTTTCTAAAATAAGTTAGAAAAATAAAGATATCATTTTATTTAATAAATGAACCAAATAGAATATTCGTAGGTTGAATAGAATAATTTGGTCATTAAAAATATAATTTTTAACATGAACGTGAACAAATAAATATTCATTTACAAATCGAACGATTTGTTTATGTACACTGATTTGACTGACATTGATTTTGTAATGACCTGGATATTTGACGGTGTAATAATGAACTTATTTAATTATTTAAATAACGAATATATTAATTAATCGACGATGTTAGAACATATAATTATATTATAATTAAAACCGAGCTCGAAATGGCGTTGCAGTTCGTAATTTGGCGATTCAAACTTCAACTGAGTGTACAGGATTCGTTTTAAATCGGATTTCTGTGAAACAAGATACGCGTTGAGCTGGTGGAGTATATCTTTCTAGTGGAAGAGAAAAATCGGGATTTCGTCGTGTAGATTTTGAGATATGTCCAAATCAAATTTTAAAATAGTCGCTATGGAACCGTTTATCGACCATAACGGTTTATTCGATATAACCAGAGATCGGGTTTGAATTTAGACAAGGTTCTTTTGAGACGTAGCGATAATTTAATTTTTAGAATTTTATGGTAATTTTTAATTAATTAAGTAAGCAACTTTTTTATTTGGAGTATTTGACACCCTGTATCGATATTTCGAGGTTTCACAATATGAGTTAATCTACCGGTATTTTTATATTTTTGGGATTGTAGCACCGAGCTCATCTCAACGGTATTTTTATTTCTGTCGATAGCAGTCTGTACATTGACCAAGTTCTAGACAACGAGTACCGAATAGTGTAAGACCTAAAATAAAAATATCCTAACTTGTTTCAAGGCCTAAAGCAGTCCACGTTTGCATTGATTCTCAGCCACAAATTGAATAAAGAATAAGTCCCTATAAATAACACTATAATTCCCTTAAAACCTAATTTCTCGTCTGCCTCAGATCAATTCATTTCCGCCGCACTTCCATTTCATTCTCCAGCAAAAGAAAACCGAAAATCGGATGCAAGAAATTCAAAAATCAATTCGGGTAAAATCCTATAAATTGAAATCTAAATATCTTTGAACTCCATCTGAGTTGCTCTTCACATCTGGGTACGTTTTACTGAGCTCGGTCGTTGCTGGTGAGGAGTCGCTCTGACTGGCGGTTGTTGGGAGGAACGATGAAGATTAATGAGGTGGATTCTGAGTTCAGATTGGGATGGAGGAGGTGATTCCGCACCTGGAATGATATCTTGGTGGGCTTCCGTGCTGTTTTAGTTCGATGTCTGTTGGGATGGCACGACAGAATTAGGAGCGTGAGCTTCGAATGGAGGAGTGCGATTTAGTTAGGAAAGGAGGATTTGATGAGTGTTTTGGTAACAGGAGTTGTTTTCAGTTCTAAGTTTCCTTGTGTGCAGGAGTTGTTTGTTTTCTTGTTGAGGATAGGAGAGGTATTCGTTAATGGCAGGAGGTGGTTAAATGGTTCGGGGTAAGGTTGTGCTGAATGGTGAGACCGTGAGAGTAGGATGATGATTACAAGAGTGGATGGTGGTTGAGAACGTAAATTTAGTGAAGGGTTTCATGTTTCAAAGTATTGTTAAATGAAGTGGGAAGTTGATGGCAAAACGAAGTGGTGTGAGGGCTGTAACAATTAGCAGTATGGTGAATAACGTCAGAACTGGGAAACAAAAGGTTGGGCATTTCATTTATTTCGTGGTGAGCATTGGCAACAGTTTTTAAACAAAGTTGTGAGTGAAAAACAGTAGCGAACAGTGGCAGCTAGTCCGGCTTGGCTTGTTAGGTCATGACGGGATATTGGGGATGGTTGACTGGTCCAAAACAAAAAGGGACGTGTACAGTACAGGGATGAATCAGCTAGTTGTTTTTCGTGTATGTGTTACTGGAGTTCGGGTTTCCAGTTCGGGAAAGAAGGCAACAAAAGGGGTCTGGGCTTTTTAAAGCATGATTGGGCCGTGAGATGTAAAAGGGGATCATGGGCTATTTCAAATCAAGAAATGTACAAAAAAATCAGAGCCGACAGGATCGTATAAACAACAGCTACAAATGGAACCGACTAGGAATGAACAGAAGCTCGTCACAATTTATATCGAAATAAATTTCCTGATCAGAACCGACTACCGTAAATCGTTAGTTAACGATTACGGACAATGTGAGTAAAACTCACTAACTCTCCTCAATTTATATTTTAATATAAATTGTACTTTATTTATTGACTGCTGTAGATTGATTGTTAAACTGGACTGTTAAATAGATTTGATTGAAAACGTAGTTATAGTAGTCTATGTACTGTTAATCAAATATGGTTCTATACAACAGGATATTTCATTTCAAAATGAAATATGATGTATATTATACTGTGTAACATCTGTGGGTGCAGGGAGATAGGTTGGAGGAATCCGACTGGGTTCCTCAACAATTATTTTACTGTTTTCATATATTGTGATATATGTTGTGATTTATAATCTGCTATTGATTATGGATGTTAGAACGATATTGATCATCGTTGTTTGATATTTTAAATACCATAAGAAACCCTGAGTTGTAAAAAGGAATATTTCAATGTATTTCGAAATAAAGGAGTTTTATAAAATCAACCGATTTTATAAAAGGAAACAATTTGAAAATAGAGTATTTATAAAACGAACACGGAGTTTATAAAAGTAATATCAACCGATTTTATAAAAGGAAACAATTTGAAAATAGAGTATTTATAAAACGAACACGGAGTTTATAAAAGTAATTTATTTATAAAATAAATAGAGTTTTATAAAAGGGATATTTATTTATAAAACAAATAGAGTTTTGTAAAAGGGATATTTATTTAGAAAATAAATAGAATTGAAAAGGGGAATATTTATTTAGAAAATAAATAGAATAAAGAAATATTTATTTAGAAGATAAATAGAAGTTATAAATAGGAAATATTTGTAACGGTAAATATAAATTATAAATAGGAAATATTTGTAACGGTAAATAGAAATTATAAATAGGAAATATTTGTAACGGTAATTAGTAGTTATAATTAAGAGAATATTTGTAACGGTAAGTAAACGTTATAAAAAGGGAAATAGTTGTAACGGAAAACGTAGTTTTTCAAAAGGAGTTAATCAAACGTAGTTTATCAAAAGGGGTTAATCGAATATAGAAATTAAGAAGTGAAGTTAAACAATATTAGAAACCGACTAGAGATTGGTAAGTTGAATAGTTTTCTGAGTGTTGATCTGATGTTGGTTTCGGCCTTCGGGGTTTATACTTAGAGAATTGTTCTCTTACTAGTTTACAGTTAGGGACTAATAGTTGTGGAATGATAGTGATGCATAAATGAGGATTGGAAATGTTTTCCAATGTTGAAAATGTATATTTTCTAGTTTTAGAAAATAAGGAAATATATGTATATATATATATATATATGATTGATGATTGGATCGATAATTCCATTTGGAATTAAGATCATTGTTTGTACACCGACATATTTTCATTTGATAGTTAAATCACAGACTATCGAAGTTTTGACCATTTTACGTTGTTAATATGGAGAGACCGGTTGGATTATTATCCGAAGAACCACACCGTATCGACATAAGCGTTGTGATCAAATACGATGAAGAAATTGAAGACGGAGTAAAGTGCAAGGGCTGTCCTGTTTACAGAATAGTGCCTTCGGTTTCGTTCAGTCCCAGAACGAACGTATATGGACGAATGTCTGACAGAATAGTTCCAATGATCGAAAGAGTTGGACTGTACAAATATATATGGTGGCCAACGGATTTATTCCCTTCGCATAATATCCAGAATCTATTTCTGTAGATCCAACTAATGATTAACGGATCTGATAATGTGGCATTCAAAGTAATCGTGCTATCAATTAAAGATAGATAAGCGTAGTTTCTAGCCTCACATCTGGTAAATGACAGAAATCGGGCAGGCAGCATGGCTAAGTCGGTCGCACCGAAGTAGGGTGTATAATCACCTATCTAGAGAATATTCATTTGCTTCTTAAATCTATCAATGCTGTCCCATATATATATACGGGAACAGTTGCTGATCCCAACCGTTGGTGATGTACATTCGATACGCTCAAGCGAAATGAGTGGTCGGTCATGTGTGGCTGAGTTGCAAGATGTTCTTGTTGAACTCCAGTGTATCGTTCCTAGAGTACACTGATCGGAAGGTGGTTCCATACCTTATCATAGTTGGAAACCCAATCATCCAATACGCACCTGCGGTTTTGATTGTATACTATATATGTAGAACGTGAGATGCAAGCGTTTCTACTAGACTGATATCTATTTGTATTTAGACATTATCATAATATCAGAATGATATTGCTTTTCAAAGATGTTTGGATTCTCATAAGGGAAAAACCCGTTCCGTATTCACGGCGTGGTCTTATGAGATATCATATACCTGTTTAAATGATTTGAGTTTACTCACACCAGTCACATGACTGACCCAGAGTTTATTTGTTTTGTTTTCCCTAAACTCTTGGGTGCCTAAATTTGTACGGGCAGTCAAGTAGTCGGGATTTACAGATGCACTTGGAGAGCTTGGAGCAGGAGGCTTCAGCAGTCGATAGCTATTATTTATTCCGCTGTGATGTTATATGTTGTACTCTGAAAATGGTATGTATAAACAGTTATAACTTTGTATTTCAAAAGTTATGTTATATTTTATTCGTTCCGCAGTGAGATTCGTGTTACCCTGATGTTGTTGTTGTTGTCTTCTTCTTCTTCTATTCTAAGTTTCTATCTTATCTATCCTCACCCTCTATCTTCTTTCTATTAGTTTCTTGAATTTCTAGTGCAATTTGGGGTTGGACTTGTGTTATTTAGTCAGCTCAAATTGGACTGGATTTTTGGGTCACTACAGTTGGTATCAGAGCTTAAGTTAAGTATTACCTTGGCTCTGTGGCGTAACTCAGTAGAGATGGGATTAGTAATATCCTAGATTGAGTTGAGTGTATATATACGAGTTAACGTATTTGTTATTTGATATAAAAATTTGTTTTATATTGTGGAGCTTTATTGGTTGAGTGGCTTATGAATTCTGGTCGATAGTGGGGCACCACAATATCGATAAGGGTTTCTAAACGCTCGAATACGATGAGTCGACACGGTATGTTTTGAAAGAGGGTGAATGAAGTAGTTTTACCCGAATTATATTTTGATATAAAAAAATGGTTAAGATTTGAATCATTATAGTATATTGGATGTGTTGGTTGTTGCTATAATCGAAAGAGATTATAAAAAGGTGAAATAGTTATAAATAACTAATCAGAATTCATATAAGTAGAGTATGTCAAATAAGATGAAGTAAATCTGAATTTAAATCAGGATTAGGAATTAAAATAAGTAAATTTTAAGTTCCTGGGAGAGTTTGAAATTTGTTTTCAAATTGAAAGAGAAATATAGTATTGAACTCACTTCGATCGCTGGGAAATAATTCTGATGATGGTGTACACATCATCAGTGTGATTTTCGAGTTTCAAGGTGACGAATTACTACCAAAGATTTTGTTTTGAATTGTTTTGATAAAACAAGTTGTTTTGATATTCAAAGATTTTGAATTGGTGTTATTATTTCAAAATTTGATTTGAAATTAACCCAGGGATTTAAAAATTCTGGAATTTAAATTTAACTAATGAAGTTAAATGAGTTGAGATGGAAAAGGTAAATAAACAAATTAAAATTTTAACTTGAACTAAGTTAAATTAAATTTGGATTGGATTAGTGATGATCTGGAACAGAATTGAATTGATAAAATTCAAAGTTTGGAATCAAGAATCGATTGGAGTTTGATTGAGATGACAATGGTATATACTAAGTTGTTCACAGAGGAAAGGGATATAGTGTTATGCCCGACAAAAAGGTACAAGTTTATATTTCATATGAGTTTGGAGATTTATGAGCCGATTTGGCAAGCCGCTTGGCTGTTTGATTTTCTTTTGGGTTGGAGAAGGCCTAGAGAGGCGAGTTGTGGTTTTACCGATAGGGCTGTACAAAGGAGGTTATGGCGAATTTTCCGAAAAATTTAAGCGTTAGAAAATTTTCAGAAATTTTTGGAAATTTTAGTTAGTCGGAATAAATTAATATTTTAGTCGATATGAATTGGTTCGGTTGAAACTGAATTTAAGGGGTAAACTGATAAATATTTATCCAGTAGATAGGGTCGTCCTCTACCTTAGCAATTTCGAGGACGAAATTATTTTAAGTGGGGAAGAATGTAATGACCCGGATATTTGACGGTGTAATAATGAACTTATTTAATTATTTAAATAACGAATATATTAATTAATCGATGATGTTAGAACATATAATTATATTATAATTAAAACCGAGCTCGAAATGGCGTTGCAGTTCGTAATTTGGCGATTCAAACTTCAACTGAGTGTACAGGATTCGTTTTAAATCGGATTTCTGTGAAACAAGAAACGCGTTGAGCTGGTGGAGTATATCTTTCTAGTGGAAGAGAAAAATCGGGATTTCGTCGTGTAGATTTTGAGATATGTCCAAATCAAATTTTAAAATAGTCGCTATGGAACCGTTTATCGACCATAACGGTTTATTCAATATAACCAGAGATCGGGTTTGAATTTAGACAAGGTTCTTTTGAGACGTAGCGATAATTTAATTTTTAGAATTTTATGGTAATTTTTAATTAATTAAATAAGCAACTTTTTTATTTGGAGTATTTGACACCCTGTATCAATATTTCGAGGTTTCACAATATGAGTTAATCTACCGGTATTTTTATATTTTTGGGATTGTAGCACCGAGCTCATCTCAACGGTATTTTTATTTCTGTCGATAGCAGTCTGTACATTGACCAAGTTCTAGACAACGAGTACCGAATAGTGTAAGACCTAAAATAAAAATATCCTGACTTGTTTCAAGGCCTAAAGCAATCCACGTTTGCATTGATTCTCAGCCACAAATTGAATAAAGAAGAAGTCCTTATAAATAACACTATAATTCCCTTAAAACCTAATTTCACGTCTACCTCAGATCAATTCATTTCCGCCGCACTTCCATTTCATTCTCCAGCAAAAGAAAACCGAAAATCGGATGCAAGAAATTCAAAAATCAATTCGGGTAAAATCCTATAAATCGAAATCTAAATATCTTTGAACTCCATCTGAGTTGCTCTTCACATCTGGGTACATTTTACTGAGCTCGGTCGTTGCTGGTGAGGAGTCGCTCCGACTGGCGGTTGTTGGGAGGAACGATGAAGATTGATGAGGTGGATTCTGAGTTCAGATTGGGATGGAGGAGGTGATTCCGCACCTGGAATGATATCTTGGTGGGCTTCCGTGCTGTTTTAGTTCGATGTCTGTTGGGATGGCACGACAGAACTGGGAGCGTGAGCTTCGAATGGAGGAGTGCGATTTAGTTAGGAAAGGAGGATTTGATGAGTGTTTTGGTAACAGGAGTTGTTTTCAGTTCTAAGTTTCCTTGTGTGCAGGAGTTGTTTGTTTTCTTGTTGAGGATAGGAGAGGTATTCGTTAATGGCAGGAGGTAGTTAAATGGTTCGGGGTAAGGTTGTGCTGAATGGTGAGACCGTGAGAGTAGGATGATGATTACAAGAGTGGATGGTGGTTGAGAACGTAAATTTAGTGAGGGGTTTCATGTTTCAAAGTATTGTTAAATGAAGTGGGAAGTTGATGGCAAAACGAAGTGGTGTGAGGGCTGTAACAATTAGCAGTATGGTGAATAACATCAGAACTGGGAAACAAAAGGTTGGGCATTTCATTTATTTCGTGGTGAGCATTGGCAACAGTTTTTAAACAAAGTTGTGAGTGAAAAATAGTAGCGAACAGTGGCAGCTAGTCCGGCTTGGCTTGTTAGGTCATGACGGGATACTGGGGATGGTTGACTGGTCCAAAACAAAAAGGGACGTGTACAGTACAGGGATGAATCAGCTAGTTGTTTTTCGTGTATGTGTTACTGGAGTTCGGGTTTCCAGTTCGGGAAAGAAGGCAACAAAAGGGGTCTAGGCTTTTTAAAGCATGATTGGGCCGTGAGATGTAAAAGGGGATCATGGGCTATTTCAAATCAAGAAATGTACAAAAAAATCAGATCCGACAGGATCGTATAAACAGCAGCTACAAATGGAACCGACTAGGAATGAACAGAAGCTCGTCACAATTTATATCGAAATAAATTTCCTGATCAGAACCGACTACCGTAAATCGTTAGTTAACGATTACGGACAATGTGAGTAAAACTCACTAACTCTCCTCAATTTATATTTTAATATAAATTGTACTTTATTTATTGACTGCTGTAGATTGATTGTTAAACTGGACTGTTAAATAGATTTGATTGAAAACGTAGTTATAGTAGTCTATGTACTGTTAATCAAATATGGTTCTGTACAACAGGATATTTCATTTCAAAATGAAATATGATGTATATTATACTGTGTAACATCTGTGGGTGCAGGGAGACAGGTTGGAGGAATCCGACTGGGTTCCTCAACAATTATTTTGCTGTTTTCATATATTGTGATATATGTTGTGATTTATAATCTGCTATTGATTATGGATGTTAGAACGATATTGATCATCGTTGTTTGATATTTTAAATACCATAAGAAACCCTGAGTTGTAAAAAGGAATATTTCAATGTATTTCGAAATAAAGGAGTTTTATAAAATCAACCGATTTTATAAAAGGAAACAATTTGAAAATAGAGTATTTATAAAACGAACACGGAGTTTATAAAAGTAATTTATTTATAAAATAAATAGAGTTTTATAAAAGGGATATTTATTTATAAAACAAATAGAGTTTTATAAAAGGGATATTTATTTAGAAAATAAATAGAATTGAAAAGGGGAATATTTATTTAGAAAATAAATAGAATAAAGAAATATTTATTTAGAAGATAAATAGAAGTTATAAATAGGAAATATTTGTAACGGTAAATAGAAATTATAAATAGGAAATATTTGTAACGGTAAATAGAAATTATAAATAGGAAATATTTGTAACGGTAATTAGTAGTTATAATTAAGAGAATATTTGTAACGGTAAGTAAACGTTATAAAAAAGGAAATAGTTGTAACGGAAAACGTAGTTTATCAAAAGGAGTTAATCAAACGTAGTTTATCAAAAGGGGTTAATCGAATATAGAAATTAAGAAGTGAAGTTAAACAATATTAGAAACCGACTAGAGATTGGTAAGTTGAATAGTTTTCTGAGTGTTGATCTGATGTTGGTTTCGGCCTTCGGGGTTTATACTTAGAGAATTGTTCTCTTACTAGTTTACAGTTAGGGACTAATAGTTGTGGAATGATAGTGATGCATAAATGAGGATTGGAAATGTTTTCCAATGTTGAAAATGTATATTTTCTAGTTTTAGAAAATAAGGAAATATATGTATATATATATATATATATATGATTGATGATTGGATCGATAATTCCATTTGGAATTAAGATCGTTGTTTGTACATCGACATATTTTCATTTGATAGTTAAATCACAGACTATCGAAGTTTTGACCATTTTACGTTGTTAATATGGAGAGACCGGTTGGATTATTATCCGAAGAACCACTCCGTATCGACATAAGCGTTGTGATCAAATACGATGAAGAAATTGAAGACGGAGTAAAGTGCAAGGGCTGTCCTATTTACAGAATAGTGCCTTCGGTTTCGTTCAGTCCCAGAACGAACGTATATGGACGAATGTCTGACAGAATAGTTCCAATGATCGAAAGAGTTGGACTGTACAAATATATATGGTGGCCAACGGATTTATTCCCTTCGCATAATATCCAGAATCTATTTGTGCAGATCCAACTAATGATTAACGGATCTGATAATGTGGCATTCAAAGTAATCGTGCTATCAATGAAAGATAGATAAGCGTAGTTTCTAGCCTCACATCTGGTAAATGACAGAAATCGGGCAGGCAGCATGGCTAAGTCGGTCGCACCGAAGTAGGGTGTATAATCACCTATCTAGAGAATATTCATTTGCTTCTTAAATCTATCAATGCTGTCCCATATATATATATGGGAACGGTTGCTGATCCCAACCGTTGGTGATGTACATTCGATACGCTCAAGCGAAATGAGTGGTCGGTCATGTGTGGCTGAGTTGCAAGATGTTCTTGTTGAACTCCAGTGTATCGTTCCTAGAGTACACTGATCGGAAGGTGGTTCCATACCTTGTCATAGTTGGAAACCCAATCTTCCAATACGCACCTGCGGTTTTGATTGTATACTATATATGTAGAACGTGAGATGCAAGCGTTTCTACTAGACTGATATCTATTTGTATTTAGACATTATCATAATATCAGAATGATATTGCTTTTCAAAGATGTTTGGATTCTCATAAGGGAAAAACCCGTTCCGTATTCACGGCGTGGTCTTATGAGATATCATATACCTGTTTAAATGATTTGAGTTTACTCACACCAGTCACATGACTGACCCAGAGTTTATTTGTTTTGTTTTCCCTAAACTCTTGGGTGCCTAAATTTGTACGGGCAGTCAAGTAGTCGGGATTTACAGATGCACTTGGAGAGCTTGGAGCAGGAGGCTTCAGCAGTCGATAGCTATTATTTATTCCGCTGTGATGTTATATGTTGTACTCTGAAAATGGTATGTATAAACAGTTATAACTTTGTATTTCAAAAGTTATGTTATATTTTATTCGTTCCGCTGTGAGATTCGTGTTACTCTGATGTTGTTGTTGGTGTCTTCTTCTTCTTCTATTCTAAGTTTCTATCTTATCTATCCTCACCCTCTATCTTCTTTCTATTAGTTTCTTGAATTTCTAGTGCAATTTGGGGTTGGACTTGTGTTATTTAGTCAGCTCAAATTGGACTGGATTTTTGGGTCACTACAGATTTGGACGATAAATTTTACACATCGCCCAACTGCACAAATAAAAAATCTATGTTTGTTGATTTGAAACCCCACACGGGTATTGGGATAAAATACGGCATACACTAATCCCAATAATTAGTTGTATGTCGATCGATTGATTGACAGGCTGTTATAAGCGTTAGATATCTATATTTGATGCTTATACAGTGTAGTGCACTTTGGATGATGGTTGATTATTTATCGTTGCTATTATATACATGTGTGGTATAGAATCCATATAATTAACTTTATATGGTAATTGATTGGGCCTCATTCCAATTTAGAAAATAAAGAATATTATAAAATAAAGGTTCATGTGTTGATAGTACTCATCCGTTGAGATTAGTCATGTGTTGAACGAAATATTTTAACAACAAATTTTACATCTTTATATTATAAAATAAAGGTTCATGTGTTGACAGTACTCATCCGTTGAGATTAGTCATGTGTTGAAAGAAATATTTTAACAATAAAATTTACATCTTTATCATATAAAATTAGGAACTAACTGGAAAGTAGATAAGATGAGTGGTCTCCTGGATATTGATCTGATGTTGGTTTCGGCCTTCGGGGTTAATATTTAGGGAATCGTTCTCTTTCTAATTTACGGTTGGAGTCTGATTTGTTATCAAACGATAGATACCATAATTTTTATAAAACATATTAAATAACAAAAATAGTCACACGTGGACAGTACTCATTCGTTGAGATTAGTCATGTGTTGACAAAAATATAGAGTCATGTATTGAAAGAAATATAGATTCATTTGTTGAATATAAAGCCGTGTTGATTAGAGATGCGCTATTTTGACGCGAACGATATTTATATCGATTATAGTCGAATTTGAATTGAATAGAATAAAAAACGAATTTGAATTGAATAGAATAGAAAACGAATTTGAATTGAATTGAATAGAAAACGAATTTGAATCGAATAGAATAGAAAACGAATTTGAATTGAATAGAATAGAAAACGAATTTGAATTGAACTGAATAGAATACGAATTTGAATTGAATTGAATAGAAAATGAATTCGAATTGAAATGAATTCAAAACGAATTATATGGGATATTCAATTTTGATTCGAAATTGAATACGAAGTTGAATTTGTTTTGGCAACGAATTTAAAACGATTTATAAAATTCGTTTAAAAGGGGAAATCGATGAAATATATATATATATATATATATATATATATATATATATATATATATAATGGCCTGAATAGAACGCGCCGCGCCGCGGCAGTTCATGAATTTCGACCATTGACTTCGAACGGATATTACGGGAGATCCGACCGTCGGATTCTCCTAAAACCGGAACCGTTGGGTTCATATCGAAAAGAGCTTTCTAATGAATATTAGAAATTTGAAATCTAACGGTTGGATTTGGAGATACATCCAAATCAAATTTGGAAAAGGTCGCTGTAAGTGCAGTTCGATGGCCGTTGATGGAAATCGACTGTACGGGCCTTGATAAAATTATTAAAAATAGTAATAATTTGTGTAAAATCATAAGATATGATTTGGAAAAAATTGAGATGAAAAACTCCACATTTGAAAAGATAAAAATAGGTTTTTATCGAAATGAACTAGTTTTGAACTAAAAATTAAAACCCAATTATTTTTAAGTAAATAAATTGGGTTTGAAATGGGTTTTAAATAACCAGGATTTCTAATATATATAATTGGAATTGAAATAGAATTGATTTGTGGGTTTATCGTGAAGGGTTTTTTAAATGATACTTGTTCTTTAACCCGATAATAAATAGAATGTGATTTGGGTTTGTTGTGAACTGTGTTTTAAATGACATTCTTTAACCCAGTAAAAGGAGTTTTAATGAATCTGTAATTAGATTGAAATGTGAATTGATAATTTAAATTATCAAATTTAGAAAGTGAGCGAGGATGGAGTATCACCAGTTTTGCTCCGGAACGATAGTCAAATCTTTAATTAGATTTGAGCGTGAAATGGTAATTAATTTTACCAATAACACCGTGGTGTTAGATATAGAGTATTACCAGTTTTGCTTCATGGGATGAATACGTTGGGATTGGGAAATAAAATAAAAAATTACTCCGGTGTGGTTCGCTAATCTCAACTAGTTTGGAAAACCATAATTTGGTTTGAAATGACATCCAAAGGACGATTAAAAGAATAAATTCAAAGAATTTATCTTGGATAAAATTAATGGGAACCTTTTCCTAAGAATATGAAATTTAGAAACTAACTGTAGGTTAGCTAAGAAGAATGGTTTCCTGGGTATTGATCTGATGTTGGTTGCGGCCTTCGGGGTTAATATTTGGGGAATTGCTCTCTTGCTGATTTACGGTTAGTGACTAATGAATTGGAATGAGGCGTATGTTGTGTTTGTGTAACATTTGTTTTTAATATACGCGGGTTGTTCAGAAAGGCTGGATTTATACCCATTCTGAATAACCAATTCGACGATAAGTCGAAGATGATGACGGTGGTCGAAGACCAGAAGTCTTCACATCGTTTGGATAATTACTGATGATCCTGATTGGGCTGTACACCCAAGAGGATGGAAATAGTCGGTGGTCGTCCAGACGTACTTGGAGATCGATGGATATGCGAGGAAAGTGCCTCCGGTTTCGTTTAGACCCAGAACGAACTTGTAAATGGATTGTGTGTCTGACATTGGATTTTATTCTGTGTTGATTGATTTCTGTTAAATAAATATCTGTTTGGCAGCGGAGAATTTATTCTCTTGCTTAACGCCCTTCCCTGAGACGTACGAGCTTAGAGGTTATATATCGATAGATATCAATCGCATGGCATGAATTGCCTGTGTGGCACGCTGAGTTGCATGGATCAAGGCTTCTGTTGAAAAGCAAAGTCTTGTGGTTGATGATCAAAGCACGGCCTACGTGGTAGCTTTGTGTATAACGTGAATTCGCGAGCCTCACACCTCGGTATAAGTTAAAAACGGGATAAGGACTGCAGGGAGAGCACGACGTTTCTTTAGAGCTTTGGTGGTGTCAGTGACTTACCAGCCCTGACATTTATATACTTTTCACCTATGTGGTTGTTGGATGAGGCGCCTCAATTTTAGGTCTGTAAGGACCGGGAAACGTGTGTTCAGGAATACTAATCCTCAAACGTAAGAGAGGACCGGCCCTGAAGCATCCAGGGCTTACCCAGAGTGTGTAGCCCAGAGGCATTTGCTAGAGTGCCTCGAAGCGGAGAGGAGCTTGCCCCTGCCTCGACTCATGACGGAAATCCAATTTCCAATATGAGATATTTCGGTTTTATTTGTAGAGCTTAGTATGGCGACATGATAGATGGTACCCATGCCGCCTAGGATTGATATTTGTGATTGAAATTGTTTTGACACTATACACTTATAATAGTATCAAATGATTTGTTTTAAACATACCAAGCATGTTTGGCTATTATAAGGGAAAACCCTATCCTCCGGCTTGCGTTGCATTGTGTGATGGGACCTGGGTCTTATAATAGCTTCATTTTTCGAAAAAGCATTGCGCTGCTTATTCTATGCACTGGTATTCTTGGGAGGAAACCCGTTCCGTGTTATACGGCGTGGTCCCTTGAATTACTCTCTTTTAAAGTAAAGCTTTAAATAACTGTTTTAGTTTTCACACCAATCACATGACTGACCTGGAGTTTATTATTTTAACCTAAACTCTGGGTGCCCCTATTTTCTGCACGGGCAGCTAGTAGTTTTGGTTTTGCAGATTTATATTCACAAGATCCTGATTTACAGCTGGAACGATGCTCGGAAAGCTCTGTATCCGTGTATTACTCTCAGTTGTGTTTTGTATTATTTTTCCGCTGCAATACTGTATTTAAATCTCTGATATTCTTTGATGTATGATATTTATTCATACTCTGTATATTCTTGTATTCTGATGGAATTGTTGTTATAGCAATGAAATGTTCTTCTGTTTGCGTTCTAATTTGTCCTGTTCTCAAAACGTTCAGGGGTTTCAAACGGTCTAGATCGGTTTAACGACTGATTCGGATCGAGCGGAATCCCCGACCGTCCCATTTGGTATCAGAGCTTTAGTTTACAGAGCTCGAGAACAAGACACATTAGAACCATATGAAAGAATTCATCAGATATTGGATTAGCAATATCCAATTAGAATGACTCGTTAGAGATGGGATCTGCAGTATCCTAGAACGAGTGTGAAGAGTATATTTTTCAAATGAAAACAATTCTGTTTTGAAACTTTAAATCGTTTTATACGTATGTGAATATTTATTTATTTTGAATTTGGACAATCCAATATATAAAGATTTTGCATATACGCGTCATGAACGTATATTCGAAGTTTTAATATACTGGATAGATATAGAATCACATTCTAGACACCCGGAGATGATTCAGATGATTGATATATCATCATCAGAATTTGTGTTCGTGTTTCGAAGGTATGATATCTATATATTTCCATCAGACTGGTGTGAGAACAAAAACTTATATAGATAGATTTATTTGTTGTGATTTGGCATCAAAAATGAGATTTTGTATATATATCAAAATTATGAATTTGAAACGTTAATTCACTAATTGATTGATGGTTGTGTTGTTTGTCTATTTGTTTGATAATTTTGAACCATTATGCCTAATTGAACCAAATATTGAATTATATTAAGAATTGGTAGCATTTGCTTGCATATACATGTACTTACATTGAACAGGTCATAGCAAGGAGGCTAGAGCAGAGAATAAAATTTGTTTGCCCGACAAATAGGTACATGTTTACTATAATTTACTGTTTTGTTTGGGTGATGATGATTTTATGAGCCGATTGGCTTTTTCTTTTTCTTTTTGAGATCAGAAGGCCTATATGGCAATTTCGGGATTTTCCCGTGGCTCCCGGTGCAGGGGAGGTTATAGCGAAATTTTTCGAAAATTTAGGGTGTTAGCCAAATTTTTGAAAACTTTGAAAAGTTTTTAGAAACTGAAAAGTTGAAGAACTTAAGCCGTAATCAAAATACTGGAAGTTGAGTTGAATTGTTAAACAACTTTCGGCTTCGTTCCTTTTCGGGGACGAAAAGTTTTAAGTGGGGGAGATTGTAATAACCCGGAAATGCGAGCCAGTTTAAAATTTTTATTTTGGCAATTTTAGTGAATTTTGAATATTTAAAATAGATTATTTTAAATAATATCGACGAGAAATTTATTTTGAATATATTTAGAACGTATATATTTATATACGTCGTCGTTAGAATATAAATAATTATTTATAATTATAAAAGGAATTGAAAATGGTGCGGTAGTTCGATAATTCGATTTCAAACTTCAATTGAATGTACCGGGTGCAAAACAATCCGGATTTTAGTGAAACCAAAAACATTAGGATCTAATTGGGAATATCTTTCCAAGAATCTGAGAAATTGAAATTTCGTAGCGGGAATCAAAAGATATGTCCAGTTGAAAATTCTGAATAGTCGCTATGGAATTCAGGCACTCAAAAATGGAAATTTTGCAAACAACCTCGGATTTCGACGAAACAACTTTTGTTGGGTCCGTGATGTAAAGTTATTGCTAGATTCCAAATTTCATAATTTTTCGAATCAATATGTGAGCGTGGCAAAGGAAAACGCGTTTGACCAGTTTTAGTTGATTTTAATCGACTGGAAAATGGCCATTTTTCCAACGGTCTCAGAATTCGACGAAACTAGTTTTGTTAGGACTGTATCGTCAATACGAAGCTAGAAAATATTTTTCTGAAATTTTTCGAGTTAGTATGTGACCCCAGTGAATTGAAATGCGCGTTCAAATTCCATATATAGAGTTATATGTTGATTTTAACGGAAACTGAACGAAACGGTCGAATCAGCTTGTGGTACATATCCCATTGTGTTCGGAATGGGGGTAATTAGCTATGGACGACGGGCGGTGGGCCTCGTTTTGAGGTCGAAAATAAAAGTTACTTTTTGAAATAAAAAAATAAAAAAATAAATAACAAAATATATATCTCCTCTATCCCTACCTTCCCTCTGCCCCCCCAACTTCATATTTCAACGAAAAAAAAGAAAACAGAAGGGGGGAAATCGCGATCTGACGCCGCCAACCCCCCCTCGTTCGCCCACTGCCGACGATTAAACGCCTCCCCCTCCGTTCGACCTCCCCCCTCCTCCAGCAATCGAAGGCGCGCCCCCTCCCCTTCGTCTTCTACTCGATTTCAGCCCCCCTCATCAGAAAACCGGCGCTCCTCCAGCCCTACCCGACCCTCGACGCCACCACCACCTAAAACGTCCTACGCCACCCCTTCACCAGCACTCCGACTGCCACTTCCTCCTCCTCCGACCATCCCCAACGCACCAAGGCCAGCGTGGACCCCCCTCCTTCCATTTATGCTGTAAGATTTCCATTTACTTCCATTTCTTTATTTTATTGATATAAAGTAATTAGTTCGATAAAAATTTGATTCCCATATATATGTAATGTAAAAATACCATTTTGACGCTGAAAAAATAAAAATAAAAAAAAATGATTTTTATATTTTAGTAGGAATAAAAATTCGATTTTTAATTTATAGAAAATATAAAAACATGATTTTTATATAGTGGCGATAATAAAAATAGGATTTTTATATTATATAGATAATAAAAATTCGATCTTTATTATGTAGGATGTATAAAAATAAATTTTTTATTATGTAGAAGAAGTAAAAATATAATCTCTATTATATGAGCATCGATGTAAAAATAGAATTTTTATCTATATAGCAGCGGTATAAAAATTTGATTTTTATCCATATAGCGTAGGAGTAAAAATTCGATTTTTATATATTGAATAACAAAGTAAAATTTAGATTTTTATATATTGAATAACGAAGTAAAAATTAGATTTTTATATATTGAATAACGAAGTAAAAATTAGATTTTTATATATTGAATAACGAAGTAAAAATTAGATTTTTATATATTTAATAACGAAGTAAAAATTAGATTTTTATATATTGAATAACGAAGTAAAAATTAGATTTTTATATATTGAATAACGAAGTAAAAATTCGATTTTTATATATTGAATAACGAAGTAAAAATTAGATTTTTATATATTGTATAACGAAGTAAAAATTCGATTTTTATATACTGAATAACGAAGTAAGAATTAGATTTTTATATACTGAATAACGAAGTAAAAATTAGATTTTTATATATTGAATAACGAAGTAAAAATTAGATTTTTATATATTGAATAACGAAGTAAAAATTCGATTTTTATATATTGAATAGTGAAGAAAAAATTCGATTTTTATACATTGAATAGCAAAATAAAAATGTGAGTTTTATATATGTAGTGGCTACGGGCAACGAAAGTGACAAAAAGCGAGAACAGTGATGATTTCCTACAATAGAAGTGTCATGGAGTTGGGATAGCTTTGGTGAGAACTTCTCACTTTAAATTTCCTTTTCTAGTTATATATATATACTAGGATGCAGACGGTGTTTAGTAGCACCCGACACCATTGTCCACAGACCATGCACTTGTTTGTTTGGTTGTGTAGTTGGTTAGATTATCTGATCTAAATTTGGTTGTTTGGTGAATTGAAAATGGTTTGATTGATATGTGTATGGCGTGGGCCATTATTAGACCGGGGATAAGGCTGGGCCTTGTCCCGTTTCTAGTATCGTGTCGTTATGCCGCCAAAATTTTCTAAAATAAGTTAGAAAAATAAAGATATCATTTTATTTATTAAATGAACCGAGTAGAATATTCGTAGGTTAAATAGAATAATTTGGTCGTTAAAAATATATTTTTGGACGTGAACGTGAACAAATAAATATTCATTTACAAATCAAACGATTTGTTTATGTACACAAAACTTCAAATATACTGGACAGATATAAAATCACACTATAGTCGCCCGAACATGATTTTGATGATGAGCATGACATCATCGACATTTATGTTCGAGTATTCGAAAGTGGGATATCTATATATTTCCAATTGACTGGTGTGAGAACCAAAACTAGATAGGATTTATTGTTGGTGAATTGGCATCAAAAATTGGATTTTTGACTATACATAAAAGTTATGTGTTTGAAATGATAATCAACTAATTGATTGCTGATTGTGTTGTTTGATTAATTAAAATTTTGAACCATTAAGCCAAATAGAATCAAATATTGAACTGACTTGAAAATTGATTGCAATTGCATATATGTACATGTGTATATAAGAATATGTCATAGCAAGGAGGCTAAGAAGAGGAATAAAATTGTATGCTTGATAAATAGGTACTTGTTTACTATATTTCAGTTTGGATGATTTTATGATCCGATTGGCTAGCCGCTTGGATTTTTCTTTTTGGATGATGAGGGCCCTGCGTGGCAAGTTGCGGTTTTAAAGGTCTCCTCATACAAAGGAGGTTATGGCGAAAATTTTCAAAAATTTAGAGCGTTAGCCAAATTTTTGAAAAGTTAGAAAATTCTTAGAAACTGAAAAGTTGAAGAATAAACACCAGAATGAAAGTTAAGTTGGTTAGTTAAACAACTTTCAGCTCCGTTCCTTTTCGAGGATGAACAAATTTTAAGTGGGGGAGACTGTAACAACCAAGAAAATCGGAACCAATTTAAAATTTTTATTTTAGATATTTTAATGAATTTTGAATATTTAAAATGATTTATTTTAAATTAGAACGACTAAAAATTTATTTAAATCGAAGTTAGAATGTATAAATTATTTTAATTATAAAATGAGCCTGAAAATGCGTGGTAGTTTGAAAATTCAATTTTAAACTTTGAATGATTATACAGAATTCAATATAAGTTAGAATTGGACGAAACAAGAAATATTGAATCTGTTCGATTATATCTTTCTAATGAATGTGAAAAACTGAGATTTCATTACGAGAATTGAAAGTTATGTCCAGTTTAAAATTTAGAATAGTCGCTATGGAATTTATATATATTTTATATAATATATGTAACACCACACCTCTGCTAGGGTCACTCGCAAAGGGAATGCCCCAGTTTTGGAGGGATATTATCTAGTAAACAGAAACAGAGATAACACAAGACACCGGGGGTGGAGGAGGAGGGATATCTGCCGGGCCCGCGCCGTTGGCCCTAGCTTCCAAGTATCTTCGGAACCAGCCAGGTATGGGTACTCCCTCAGGAAGGTTAAGATCAGACATGCTGAAAAGCGAAAAGGAAAAAATATTCAAACGAGGAAACAAAGGAAAGTGCTAATGGCTTTTGGGGAATAGCCTTTTCTTAAAAATAAATCTTTTCTTGAAAAATGCTTCTTTATAAACGGTTTTGAAAATAGTTTCAGAAGGTTTTTAAAACTTTTGCCCAGTCTGGTAACCTTCTGCTCTGATACCAAATGTAACACCCTACCTTCGCTAGGGTCACTCACAAAGGGAATGCCCTAGTTTTGGAGGGGTATTATCTAGTAAACAGGCACAGAGATAACACAAGACAGAACATAGATAAAATAGAGTGTATAAAACAGTGGATATAAACTTTAAAACCAAATCTCATTACTGAAAAATAGAGTCAGAACCTCTTACATCGAAATGCCAAGTCATTATTTCATTACATCAAGTTCTAAAGAAGCAAAGTACTTAAAACAACATAAGTAAAATATTATTCCCCAAAAAAAAGTTCATGAGTGCAGCCATAGCATAGCTCAAGACCAAACCGTACATGAGTTGTTAGAAAGCAAGCAAAGTCCAAGCTAAGAGCTAGAGTCTACTCCCTGAGAACCTGGGGGGGGGGGGGGGGGGAACGAAAGACAAAGAGGCAAAAGAAAACGGGTCAGTCATAAAGACTGGAAAGCCCTAGTGACTATCAGCATAGAAACTAGGAAAGTTAACAAGATATGAATAAACTGGAATTAAACATAGGAATGATGATAAGTCTGACATGATAACTAAGCTAACAAGATAACTCAAGTCTAACATTGCGTATTCAAGGTTCGCCATACCAACTATACTGGTATACTAATCCCGTGTCAACTATAAATCAAGAAATAATCCCTTGGCCCAATACCGTGAAGTGACCCAATTCGGGGTCCAACGGTATGATCTAATCGATCGGCTCCCTACAAGTCTAGCCCGTTGTGTGTCTGTGTCATACGGCCCTATCACGAATGTAGTCACCAGTGCTAGGTCCACCATAGGGTGTATCAAGCCCTAGGGTGCCAACCACCGACACGAATCAAGAATGCACAGATAATCCTACTGATGCCCAATGTCTGCTTTTTCAACTCCGGACTAAGTGCACGACCCTAGTCCGCCTGAACCTACAATGGCGCACCAAGTCAGCCGTCATTCTGGTCGCTTACAATCAGCCCGGCAATCATGCCCCACCCTGCCTAGTCCCAGGGTACCGTGATACGTCTAGTGGGTTACTGCTGAAAAGGACCGCGTAACTAGGGTTTCGTTCAGCAAGTTAAGTTGTCATTTAAAATCGAGACTTAACCCCATCTACGTGTCATGTCAAATTGACTAAGTGTGTCGTTCTAGTTCAAGACTTAGTCCTACGAATCATGTGTCAGGTTGGTTAAGTGTATTCAAGCAGTTCATGACTTAACCCTATCCAATCAACGTGTCAAATTGGTTAAGTATATTCAAGTGGTCCATGACTTAACCCTATCCAGTGGCATTAATTTACTTAATGCACCCTTAACCTCTCACATTAGACCTGGTTATGGTTACTGGATGTGCCAGGCGGTTCCGGGCAGATTTACACCATAACCTAGTCTAACCTCGGGTTTCGAGTGCGATATGAGCAACTACTCACATTGGGTCTTATTTTTTGCAGTTACTAGATTCGTCGGGCGGTTCCGGGCAGATTTATGCTGCAAACTCAACGCAACCTCGAGTTGGCCATGTTCAAGTTATCTAAGTGTCATGTCCATGCTTAATTTTTCATGTCAAGTTCCAGTTCGTGTTAACCATGTTCATGATTCAAGTTTTCAAGTATAATTTCATGTCAAGTTTACATGCCATGTTTTCATGTCATATCATGTTAATTTTATAGCCAATTTCAAGTTTGCCTAATCTACCCAAAACGTATCCCCAACGTATGTGAATTCGCATCAACACAAGATATCAAGATAGGGAATAACACAAAAAGGATAGTCATAGGATGGCAAAGGTGTTTACAAGTTAAGCATGACGATTATAACATTTCAGGCCTATGAATAAGGGTCTCAACATCAACTTGGCAGAATATGGTGATAGACATGGTAATGGATTGACATAAGATAATATCCCCAATAATAGTTTCAACATCATAGGTAATGTTTAGATAAAGGTCATGAGAGGTTTTAGGTTAATAACATGAATATGTCCCAAATCAAGTTCGTACAATAATCCACAAGTCAAAGTTTCACATGAATAGATCTAGGGTGTACAAAATTAGATCTAAAATAGTAGGTCTAAAAAGGATAGTCATAGATCAAGGATTTACAACGATAGATCCAACCTAGTTATCATGTTTAGGCATAATTTCAGTTTACATCGTGTTCATGTTAAATTTCCAGTTTAGATCTAAGAGTAACTGGGGCTTACAGATCGTGGTTTTTGAGAACTAAGAACAGAAATTGTCGTAGGATCGTTGCAGAAGCTTCAATCTCTAGTTTGAATTGAGTTGCTTAGGTTGATGTTGATTAGCTTCTAGTTTTGATTCCAGTAGAGTAGCGACGCAATTTTTATTTTTATTTAGAACAGAGGAAGAGTATAAGAAGAATAGAATTGTGTGTAGAGAAGGCTAGGTTTGGTGCTGTTTAAATAGGTTTAGGCAGATGTATCTGGACAGAAATCGGACTAGATACATCAGAACGAACACTGGCCCAAAAATGGGCTCGGGGACCAGGTCGACACCCAAGTGCCCAGTCGACCTGGTCCTGGGGGTGTCGACTGCCCAGTCGACTCCCAGTCGACCTGGGTTTGGGTGGGAAATTTCCCGCCCAGTCTGTTCTGCGTTTGAAATTCGAATTTTGAATTCGAATTCGAGCTGTTTTGAACTCTGAATATTTTTGAAACTTTGGGGAGCCATAACTTGGTCATACGGACTCCGATTTTCGAAAACTCGGACTCGATTTCATGCAGAATTCCGAGACGAACGCAATGGCGCAATCCATTTCCCTTGGTTCTTATTTTAAAATTTAATTCTGTCTAGATTTATGGTTATAACACGTTATCAAAATACGGGTTGTTACAATATATAGCCCTGAAAAAAATCCATTTTGCAAACGACCTCCTTTTTTGATGAAACCACTTTTGGTGGATCCGGAATGTCAAATTATTGTTGATATCCGATTTTCATATTTTTTGTAATCAATATGTGAGCATGGTGAATTTAAACACGTTTGGCACTTTCAGTTTGAATTAAATCAACTGGAAATTGGCCATTTTTTTTAACAGTCTCCAAATTAGATGAAATTAGTTTTGTTAGAACCGTATCATCAAAACAAAGCAAGAATTATTTTTCTAGAATTTTTGGAGTCAGCATGTGGCCCTGGTGAATTATAATGCGCATTCAAATTCAATATAATTGATTTATATTTTAATATAAACAAAAAGTGATCGTAACAGTCGATTGTTTTACCGAACATACCCCATTGTGTTCGGAATTAGGGTAATTAGCTAGGGGCGGTAGTCGTTGGGTTTGATTCGGAGTCCGAAAGAAAATGAACATTTTGGAATTTTAAATTAAAATAAAAATATATATATATATATTCATTCATATGTCAAACCCCTACCCATCTCCTTTCCCCGTCGTTCAAATCTGGAAAAAGAAATAAAAAACAACACGATAGAGCCTCCATCGTGCATCACCATCGCCTGCGCCCTCCCCCATGCCGTTTCCGCACCACCAGAGCCCGGCGCTACCTCCTCCTCTCCCCTCCCTCTCTCTCCTCGCCCGATTGAAACCCTCCATGTCCTAAGACCCCAAAACCCGCCGCCTGACCACTAATCCGCCTTCGCCAGTCAGCCGCGACCATCAGCACCCCCTCCTCCTCGATCTACATAGCAGAAAATCCCCCCATTTCCACAGTGAGTATTTATTTTATTTTTATTTATTCTTGTTAATAAAAATACGATTCTTATGTGTATGATTTTGAAATAAAAATTTGATTTTTATGATATGAACATCGCAATAAAAATTTGATTTTTATGATATGAACATCGCTATAAAGATTTGATTTTTATGATATGAACATCGTTATAAACATTTGATTTTTATTATATAAGTTGCATTATAAAAATATGATTTTTGTATATATGTATAGCGTTGTGAAAATTTTAATTTTTATATATATACCGGTGATTAAAAACTTGGTTTTTATATATGTATGTTATTAAAAATGTGATCTTTATATTGTAAACATCGTCATAGGAGTGTGATTTTTATATATGAAGTAGTGGAATAAAAATGTGATTTTTATTATTAAGGTAGTAAAATAAAAATTCGATTTTTAGTCAGATAAAAATTCGATTTTTAGACATATAAAAATTTGATTTTTAGTTAGAAAAACATTTCGATTTTTAGTTAGAAAAAAAAAAATTGATTTTTAGTTATATAAAAATTTGATTCTTAGTTATATAAAAATATGATTTTTTTTAATTATATATATGTATAGTGATTGTTAAATATAAAAACATCATATTAAAAATGTGATTTTTACTATGAACAGTGTGAAAAAGATTGCGCTGGAATTTCGGGCAATTCCAAACTGTTCTGAAATTCAGAAATAAAACGGGCGGAGTGGAAACCAAAGGTGAGAACTTCTCACTCTAACTTTGTTTACAGTTAAATATATATACTCGAATGTAGACGGTGCTTAGTAGCACACGACACCTTTGATTGAAACAATAGATGTTTGGTTGTTTGTTTTGATTGATTTAATTGGTTGAATTAGGTTTGGGATGTGAATGGAATGGACTGAATTTGGTTTGTGTATGGCAAGAGCCATTATTATGTGAGGGATATGGCTAGACCTTATTCCGGTTCTAGTATCACGCCGTTATGCTGCTGAAATTTTCTAAAATAAAATGTGTTAGTTAAAAATATCATTTTTATTGTATAAATGAACTGTATAAAATATTAATATGTTGAAATAAATGATTTATCGTTAAAAATATATTTTTTAACGAGTATATGAATGAATATAAATATTCATTTACAAATTGGACGATTCGTTTATGTACACTCATTTGACTGATATTGATTGGGATGATATATTTTACACATCGTCCAACGACACAAATAAAATCTGTGTATGTTGATTGAAACCCCACACGGGTATTGGGATGATATTTGATGTACACTAATCCCAATGTTTAGTTGTATGTCAATCGAGGGGTTGACAAATTGTTGTAAGCATTAATTATTTATATTTAATGCTTATCTAGTTGTGTAATGCACTATGGATGATGGTTGATTGTGTTTGATCATTGTTGTGTACATGTGTGTATGAAATCCATATAAATAAAAGTATATGGTAATTGGCTGTGTCCGATTCCAATTCGGAAAGAACGAATATTTTAAAATAACGAATATATTAAAATAACGAATATTTTATAATAATAATCAATAAAGGACTAAAATCTAGTTTTAATGTCTGATTTTGGATAGACACGAAAATATTGAAATATTTGAAGTCGTGTTGATTAGAGATGCTCCATTTTGACGCAAACGATATTTATATCAATTTTATTCATTTTTATAATGAATACCGAAAAAGGAAATATTTCAAAATCTGATATTTTGAAAATATTATCATTTATATATTATAACGATAAGGAGTATTCGGTTTTGATTTAAAATTGAAAATGAAGTTGAAAATGTTTTTAAACTGAATTTATAAAATACGTTTTAATTGGAAATCGACGAAATATATATATAATATATATATATATATTATATATATTAAATGGCCTTAATAGAACACGTCGCGCCGCGACCGTTCGCGAATTTCGACCATTGACTTCGAATTGATATTACAGGAGATCCAACCATCAGATTCTCCTAATGCCAGAATCGTTGGGTTCATATCGAAAAGAGCTTTCCAACGAATATAAGAGATTCGAAATCTAAAGGTTGGATTTGGAATTATGTCCAAATCAAATTGGGAAAAGGTCACTGGAATCGACTGAAAGGGCCTTAATAAAATAAAAAATATTGATAATTTGTGTAAAATCATAATAAATGATTTGGAAAGGATTGGGACGAAAAATTCTATATTTGAAAAGATAAAAATATATTTTTATCGAAATGAACTAGTTATCAACTAGAATTATAATCCAATTATTTTTAAATAAATGAATTGGATTGAGAATGGGTTTCAATACAACAAGATTTTCCAATATATGAATTAGAGTGGATTTGAATGGAAATCATCTTCGAAATATTTCGATATTGGATTTCGTGATTATAAGGATATTGTTATGGAAATTTGGAAGATATATTTATATCGTTATTTCCAATACGATATTTGTTGGTTTCAGAATTTGATATTGAATATAAGCCGATACAATTTCCATTCAGAGCCTTGTATTTAATATCAAATGGGATTTTGGGTTTTTTTTGGGAATGGTGTCTTTAATAAAACTGTTCTTAAACCCAGTTGAGAAAAGAATAAATCTTTTAATTAAGATTTAGATAAGTTTCCAATTATTAATATTAAATTGGAATTGAATGAAAGAATTGGATATTTGGGTTTATCGTGAACGGTGTTTTAAATAGCACTAGTTCTTTAACCCGGTTAACAGTGAAATGTGATTTGGAATTTATAAATCTTTTATTAAGATTTAAGGGAATTTTCCAAAGTAAAGATTTCCAATTTAATATAATAAATTGAAATTGAATGGAATTCGATTTGATAATAATCGAAGTGAGCTTTTGTGGAGGAAGACTGTTAATATATATGGAATTTAAAAGGCTTGGTCGTTACTCCATTTATACTATTAATCGGATACGGAAATCGATATCGATTATATATATCGATCTGTTTTCTGTTAAGATTCCATAATTAATGGAATGTGATTTGGGTTTATCGTGAACTATGTTTTAAATGACATTAGCTCTTTAACCCAGTTAAAGACATGATTACATGTCTAACATTGTATTTCGAGCTGTATAGTTGATCTCTGCTAAATATATATCTGTTTGGTGGTAGAGAATTTACTCTCTTTCTTAACACCCTTCTCTAAGATGTACGAGCTTAGAGGTTATATATAGGCAGAAATCAATAGTACGATGTAGATTGTCGATGCAGCTTGTTTGATTTTCCAAAGTTAAATAATCATTAATATTGACTTTTAGGAAGATTAAAACCAAGTGGATTTTTAATGAATCTTTAATTAGATTGATATGAGAATGTGATAATTTAAATTATCAAATTTGGGAATTGATCAAGAGTGGAGTATCACCAGTTTTGCTCCAAGCGATTGTTAAATCTTTAATTAGATTTGAACGGGAAGTGGTAATTAATTTTACCGGTAACACCGTGGTGTTAGATATCGAGTATTAGCAATTTTGCTCCATGGGATGAATAGGTTGGGATTGGGAAATTAAACAAATAATTACTTTGGTAAGGTGCGCAAATCCCGACTAGTTTGGATAAACTTTAATTTGGTTTGGATTGATATCTAAAGGAAGATTAAAGAATAAATTTAAAGAATTTATCTTTGATAAAATTAATGGGAACATTTCCCAAAGTATAAGAATATTTGAATAAAAGAATATTATGGACTGGAATGAGGCGTATGTTATGTTTTTATAACACTTGTTTATTATATAAGTCAGTTATTTGGAAAGGCCGGGTTTGTACTCATTCTAAATAATTGATTCGACGATAAGTCGATGTTGAAGATGGTGGTTGAAGAACGGAGTCCTTCACATTGTTTGGATGATTACTGATGTCTTAATTAGGCGGTACACCCAAGACAAGATAATAAGTGGTGATCATCCAGACGTACTTGGAGATCGATCGGATATGTGAGGACCTCTCTCTTGTGTTGGACAAGGGATGAGGAATAAAGTGCCTCCGGTTTCGTTTAGACCCAGAACGAACTATTAAATGGATGTGTGTCTGACATTGGTTTTTATTCTGTGTTGATTGATCTCTATTAAATATATATCTTTTTAGTGGCGGAGAATTTATTCTCTTGCTTAACACCCTTCTCTGAGATGTACGAGCTTGGAGGTTATATATCGATAGACATCAGTTGCATGGCATGGAATGTCAATGTGGCATGCTGGGATGCAAGTGATCAACACTTCTGTTGAAAAGCAGAGTCTTGTGGTTTATGATCAAAGCATGGCTTTAATATAGCGTAGCTTTGTGTATAGCGTTAATTCGCGAGCCTCCCACCCCATAGTGAACAAGAAACGGAAGATGGACCCCAGGGAGTACATGTGTTTCCTTCTAGCTAGGAGTGGTGTCATGATATGGAGCCAAAACATTTTTACTTACGTGGATGATGGAAAGCAAGGTACCTCAGATATATCGGTCACTACGGGGCCGATGGATGACATGGTCGACATACTGACAGACTTATGCCCCATAGGGCAGGAAAACGTATTGTTCAGGAATTTCCAATCCTCAAACGTAAGAGAGGACCGGCCCTGGCGCTCCTGGGTGCAGTTGCAGCTGTATCCTGAGAAATAGGCTAGATTGTCTCGAATTCGGTAAGGGCGATCCCTTGCTTTGGTTCATAGATGGAATCCAATTTCCAATACGTGGCATTTCGGTTTTAATTGTAGAACTAGTATGGCAACATGATATATGGTACCTATGTCGTCTATGATTAATACATTTATATTAAAGTTGATTTCTTCACTTATAATAATAATAAAAGATGAAATTTCACGTATCAAGCATTATTTGGCTATTATAAGGTAAAATTCTATCCTTCAGCTTGCGTTGCATTGTGTGATGGGACCTGAGTCTTATATTTGCTTCATTTTCTTTAATTAGCATTGTGCTGTTTGTTTTATTCACTGGTATTCTTGGGAGGAAACCCGTTCCATGTTATACGGCGTGGTCCCTTGATTTACTTAACTTTAAAAGTAAGGATTAAATGATTGTTCTAGTTCTCACACCAGTCATATGACTGACCTGGATTTTATTGTTTTGACCTAGACTCTGGGTGCCCCTATTTTCCACACGGGCATCTAATAGTTTTGGTTTTGCAGATATTTCTTTTCAGAATCCTTGTAACGACCCAAGGATTTTCGGCCCCGAAAATCGACAAAAATACAATTTTGTATCCCCTACCGATCTTCCAAGCACAAAAAACACTGGATAGTTATTAGAAAGAAATTAGAGGG
Source organism: Allium sativum (assembly GCA_030737875.1). NCBI lineage: Eukaryota > Viridiplantae > Streptophyta > Magnoliopsida > Asparagales > Amaryllidaceae > Allium > Allium sativum. The sequence goes on from CM060913.1 coordinate 47,194,800, forward strand.
TGAGATAAGAAAGAAAGAAAGTTAGAATAGAAGAAGAAGAAGAAACACCACAACACAGAATCTCACATCGCAGCGGAACAAAATATAATATAGAGATAAATCTTTACTGAGAGCTCTTAAAATACTTACAATATCAGAAAGTGATAATAACCTGTCCTCATATGCAATCACACAATGGAATACATACTAGATACAATACGTCTGAACACCTCTAACTCGTCTCTGGACATCGCAGCATTCGATAACCTGAACCTGTACAACCCCGTCTAACCCGAGCAGTACAAACACCGGGTCAGTCTGGTGAACCAGAGTGAGAAAAACTCGCACAGTATTAAGGGGGATCATCCAAATTGAATTTAAAGTTCAAAAATATTTTCGAAAGAAAATGATAATCATAAGACCAAGTCCATACATAAATACAGACGGTTTTTACCTTACGATATCCCAAAAAAAAAATTGAAATCAATATCATTTATGATATTATAATAGTGCCTAAATGCAAGTAAATATCAATCTAGAGAAACACATGCATCTCACTCTCCACATATATAGTACACCACCAAAGCCATGGGTTCTTATGGGAGATTGGATTCCGACTATGACAAAGTATGGGACCACCTGCCGATAGTGTATCTCTAGAGGGAAATACACTGCACTCAACAAGAACATCTTGCAATCCGACTCACACATGACCGACCACTCATTTCGCTTGAGTGTAACGAATGTATATCACCAATGGTTGGGAGCTACCCACCGTTTCCCGAAAAGGGACATCATCGAAATAGATTAAAGAAGCAAAAGGAATTTCTCTAGATAGGTGATTATACGCCCTAATGGGAGCGACCCGCATAGTTATGCTGCATGCCCGATTTTTGTCATTTCCCAGTTGATGAGGCTTGAGGTTTAGATTAACTTTTGAACATCTGGTCATCATTCACTTTGAATGCCACATCATTAGATCCTCCAGATATCACTAATTGACATCGAAAAAAATACTCTAGTTGGAAGCTAAGAGAACGGCCATTCTTCGCCACCAATTATGATACATTTGAAGAAATCAACGTACGTGATTCCTTTGGAAATACTTTGTCAGACATCCGTTCATACAAGTCATCCAGGAACAGGATGAACTGAAGGCACTCTCCTACTGCATCCAATATAGGAATCACCCCATGGATTAGTAGCGAGTAGTCCTTACAACCTGTAGATTCCAACCATAATAGAATCACAGCTTATCTCTGCTTGCCAGGCAGAGAATATTAGTGGTTCTTCCGTTTATTAAAATCCACGTCTTCAATGCTCCATCTCGATCAACTTCTGATATATTCACGTATTTGTTGGTCGAAATGCTTTTCAAATATGAATTCGATCCCGGTCTTTCCATACCAACAATCGTATAGGCCAGATTTGATAGTCGGTGATTTAACTATCAAAATAAACGATGATTCAATCATGAAAATCCAACGAGTTCACTAGTTCAGTAATTAGCATCAATTGGCCTTTTAACTAAAACAAATGTAAATTTAAAACTCTTAAATATTTCGATATTATGAATATAACTTTTCTCTTTTTATTTAACATAAGATAAATTCATTTTAATGTTTAGGAAAATCCTATATCATATCCGATTCTCTAATTTTGCCTTCAAAACATTAGCCACATTATTATTTAATATGGGAAAATCCATTCAACTTAATACTTGTAAAACAACGTTATGAAATATTTTTTATTCATTTCTTGAAAACAATAACCCATGCTTATTCTTATAGAATAGAACTAAACTTTACGTTTCCTTTGTAACTTGAAAATATCGTTATAACTTCACACAATCCCTTTTTATTTCCCTGTTACTTTGGAATCCTCATTATATATATATTTCAAATCTTCATTACACATTTCATTATTATTTCTCTAATGAAATAATAAAATTTTCACTGACCTCTTTACAATTACAACTAATATCATCCTCAGATAATCCAAAAGTCATTCAAGTTGGGGTATTTTAACTACCTCTCAGACCTTGATAAACAACATTCATATCTTGAGATAGATACGAGTTGTAATCCAAAACCCAATATTTCATTCTAATATCAATACAAATTCCATTTAACTTTTTTTATTCAAAATATGGTTTCACAAACCTTATTATCATTTGGAGAATCTCTTTCTCAATTAAAATTACTATTTCTTAATTTAATAATTAAGTCATTCCTCATAAACACCACTTTTTAAATAATTATATTTCATAGTTCAGATTTGTTTACAAAATCCGATGACCCATTTCTTTTAATAAATTCACTTTTACCAATCCCCTTTTAAATCCATTCAACCGTTCCCGCTTTGGAAATCTTATTCCAGTTTCCCCCTTTTTACTTAATCCCATTATTAAATAACTTTACTTTAAAATTAACGATACAACACCTCAAACCTCTCTTACATAAATCCTGATTTTCTTAAAACCTTTTATCCTAATTCCTTTTTGTCCTAATTCTCTTTTTCTTAATTCAAATATTTAAGTAACATTCATTTTAAGCTACATAATTCGCTTAAAACTTCTCTTATAACTTTGTTATAAAAAGTCGGGTTTTAAATATAAAAGCTGTTCATAAACTCCTTTCACCAATCAATTAGATTTCATTTCAATTCGGTTACTTTTTAAATGAATTCCAATTAAAAAGTAATCCCTTAAATTATTATTAATTAAAATAATAATTTATTTTAATCATTAACTACTTCAGTAGTTATTTTATTTATTAACAATAACAAATTGTAAATTCGTTTTTTAAAAATCTTATTAAAATTAAAAAAATATTCTTTAAACCATTTTATTTCATTAATTCAAATCAACCCAATTTAATAATCAATTCCCGATAAAACAGTAGACTTAGTTACTCAAAACTTAATCGATTCCAATTTGTTTTCCCTTTAAAATTTATAAAATAAATTTCAATAAATTCCATTTAATTATTTCTTAACAAAAACAATTATCAAATTTTTACTGTTAGGTTAATTTCTATTCTCGTATTTATTAGTCTGATTAACATCAGAATTGACTTTATAAAATCAATTAATTATTAATTAAAATTTATATAATACATAATGAATATTTATTTCCTTTTAATAAACTTGTTTTCAAAATATTTTAATTCAAAATCTATATCTGGTTATAAAATAAATTTTATAACTCCAACTCTATCTATTTGCCTGACGGTAAGTCAACATTTATAAACAGTTGATTTTATAGGCCATATGTTGCCAAATACTCAACCAATACCGCCCATCAGTTTAAACTAAACAGATGTTTGAATTTTGAATCAATGTTTGAATTTTCAATCAACAATCAAATCAACCATCCCATCAGATCAGCTCATATATGATAATATGAAAATAAATAATATCTTTGAGAAATCCCGTTGGATCCCTCCAACCTGTCCTTCCCTGTATCCAAAATAGTTATCTCAAATCAGATCATTCAGTTTCATTTAACTGATAACAATAATTAACGACCATTTAACATCAACTAATTCACAAACAATTCAAACAATTTAAACACGTTTATTTTATAAACATGACCAATCAAGGTGAGTTACCTCTATTGGATCCAATCTTTAAAATAACGATTTGGTATTTCACAGAAATTAAACAATGGTTTAATTTCATTGGTTAAAACCACAAATAAATATATAACTAGCAAACAGTCAACCATTAGCAACCAGAGCACACAAAATAAAAAAACCCAATTTATATAAAATAGAAATAGGAAGAACTGAGTGAGTTTAACTCACCTTGATTTCCGTTGCCGATAAAGAGATTTGTGTTTCCGTTCCAATTAAATAAACTAAGGTTTAATTTACCAATAAATCTCCAATAGTCTCCAGCACTGTCCAGAATAATTCCAACATATCGTACTTGTCAATATGGTTTTGGTGCCTTTTGTTGGTCCAATTCTGTTAATATAAGTTATAAATATTCAAGCATACAAATTAATCTAACTAATTAATCCTTTAATTAAATATTACTTAATTTAATTACTTTTTTTAGATTACAAACTTGGGTTGACATTTTCTGCACATTCATTACTCTTCAACATTTACAACTGCTTCAGAGTGCAAGGTTATCCTGATGTAATCATGATAGAATTACCAAATACATTACAATATAATCAACTAGTTTAATTATCTATTAGTTTGGACTAATTACTTTGATGTCAAGAACTGTTTTGTGCTTCACTTGGTTCTCGTGTTTTATAGGCATATTTCCAGTAGCCTGTCTAAAAAGTCACGATACAATTAAGTCATATGTTTCTCATCTTCACCCTGTTTGCAGCCGCGACATCCCATTTCCCATTTCCACGAATCCTGTTAACATTTTGATTTAACTAATATCAATTAATAGATAATTCAATTCTAATTTAATTAGTTATATGGTAATTACTTTACATAAGGATGATTAGGCCGACAGTTTCAAAACTTCCCAAGCCAATTTGTTTCACTTTGAATTCGCTCCTAGGTTCTTCCATACTCGACGTCATTCAGCTAGATAAAATCAATGCACCACCGCACCTCCCTTTGGTCCACCAGAGACCCATCTGAAAGCATCAAAACGCGCGCCTAAGCCAACCTTCCCCTCGGCCAGACCCTTGAACTAACCAGCTCCACAAATTTCTAGATAAACGCCCATGATGGCTTTCGAACGAGATTTCTAACCAGTCCAGATCCCAATAACTGATCATGACCGATCATTTAGAAGAACTCGACTAGACCTTCATCTCAGTAGTTAATTGTTCTACATATTATCACGTGAAATTAGAGAACGGAGAGGAGAAAATCTGATCGTTATTGGCCATTGAAATTGTATTGTAGTGGCGGTGCCTCGCACTGACCATGCGCGTTTGTAATTTAGGGTTTTGACCTTCTTGGCTTGTATTTATAAGAGAATGGATGGAATAAAATATTAATTTATTATCAATGAAACTTAATTATGAATTAACCTTTAAAAGTACCACATACCACTTCTGTTTTTCGATAAAAATACCAATTCTAGCATAGAAAAATATTCCAGACCCAATGGGACAGGTTTCGCCCAATTCCGAGGTCATTTGCGAAAAGTCCTTTATAAGTATCGATGAAAAATCAAGCATTTAAAATTCCTATAATTACAAAAAAATACAAAAAATATGAGACATTAACATTTTACTAGACCTCTTCCTAATGGATCCATTGAATCTTGTTTCGTCCAAATCGGAGTTCATTTGGCCTGTCGTTTCTTCATTTAAAGTTATCCCTATTTGAATTGACCAAATAATATAATTGATTTAGGCATTTATCGTTGCAACAATCACACGGTAAGTCCAATTGACACCAAAATTGAAAATTCTACAATAATTAATTAATACAAAACCAACGGCACTAATTTCGTCGCATTCCGAGACTGTTTCCCGGTACGTTATTTTTACACGCACCCAATGCCATTTTGGACACCAAATTATCTGGTCTTCAAAAATAACAAACTATATACCTATCCTGACTCTAAACGTCGATATGAACTCAACGTAACTGGTTTCGTGTCTTAATTCGATCGTCTTCGCAAGTTGTACACAAATATCTCTTTATTGAATTAAATAAATTTAATTACGCGCTATAGAAATTGAATGGGCGTTTACGGCTACCGTGGTCACATACAACATCGGTTTGCCATGCAATTTGATTTTCTTACAATAATTTAACGATACGGCTCCAATGAAACTAGTTTCATCGAAAACGAAGTCCGTTTGCAAAATCGCTATTTTAAAGGCCTATAATTTAATAACGATTTCCATAGCGACTATTTTAAAATTTGATTTAGCCATAACTAATAATCTATAACACCGAATATGAATTTTTCTCTTTCATTAGAAAATTATAAACAACACGATTCCAACATTTCTAATTTCATAGAAATCCGACTTATATTGGATCCTGTATATTCAATTGAAGTTCAAAGCTCCATATTATGAACTACAGCGCCATTTCGAGCTCGAATTATAATTATATAAATACATATCGTTCAAACTTCATTTTGATAATGAATTAAATATTAAAATCCATTAATATCTCAATTATTGTATTTAAAATAATAAATTAAATAAAATATTTGATTGCCAAAATTACGGGTCATTACATTCTTCCCCCCTTAAAATAATTTCATCCCCGAAATTACTAAGGTAAGAAAGAACGTTACAAATCCATTAATTTCCAAATCCAATTTATTTTAAATCAAAAACCATTTTCATTATTTATCATAAATTAATATTTTCAAAAATATCGAAAATTTTCTAACACGTTAAATTCCCGGAAAAATTCGGCAGAGTCTCCCCCGTACGGAGTGACATATGCGATATTGCAGGAACAAATAATATATATACATAGACCCACACAGTCGAAAAACAAAAAATCAAAACCCAAAATTTTATATTTTCGCGTAGGCATACCTTTTACGAGCGCTATTGAGCATATCTGCTCAATGTATATGCGATTTACTCTACCAATATCAATCAGCCTAGCCATCGGCACCTGTACTTAACTCAATTCACATGTAAGTAATAAATATGAAATTCTTAAGTAATATTTCACTAATCAACAAATATAACTACACCAATTCCCAAAATCAATAGATGGCATCAATTCATTATCAAATACAGGGTTAAATCATAAATTTCTGTTCGTATGCAGTTTCATTCCAGTTTAATTATACTAGAAATTATTCTTTAGTTTATATATTCATTTAGCTTCATTAAATTGTTGATTATTCTCATTCAAACAAACTATCATCCAATAACAATCAATTCACAACCAGTAACCAATACATAACAAAATCAACCAAATCAATTGAATTCACATTCAATATTAATATTTAATTTTGGTTTCACATATTTGAACATCAATCGATTAATATTCGATTGATTTCTATTTGATTATTATTTATTCAAATTTCAAATTTATTTATTTCAATATCATTATTACTTCAATTTTCATTTAACCAGGTTAAGTTTTCAACTTAAATTTCCAAGCCAATTTGAATTTCATTCAAATCAATCAAGCACACTAGTATCTCAATAATTATTAAAATTATTTTTTCTCTATACAAAAATATAATTTAGGTAAAATAATTCATTTACCCTCTTTACAAAACAATATTGCATCCATTGCTAGTTCAATGCTTTTCAACTGTTGAGCCGATCAAATAACACAATGCAAAACGTTTGTATAAATTTTTTACAAATACGTGCTCTTATATGTACACTCAGCCTCAATCTAGGGTATTACTAACCCTATCTCTATCGAGTTACGCCACAGAGCTAAGGTTATAACTGAACCAATAGCTCTGATACCACTGTAACAGCCCAAGGATTTTCGGCCCCGAAAAATGACATAAATACAAATCTGTATCCCCTGCCGATCTTCCAAGCACCGAAAACACTGGATAGTTATTAGAAAGAAATTAGAGGGTGAGATAAGAAAGAAAGAAAGTTAGAATAGAAGAAGAAGAAGAAACACCACAACACAGAATCTCACATCGCAGCGGAACAAAATATAATACGGAGATAACTCTATACTGAGAGCTTTTAAAATACTTACAATATCATAGTACATTACACATCTGGACAGTGATAATAACATTTCCTCATATACAATCACACAGCAGAACACATACTAGATACAATACGTCTGAACACCTCCAGCTCGTCTCTGGACATCACAGCATCTGATAACCTGAACCTGTACAACCCGGTTTAACCCGAGCATTACAAACACTGAGTCGGTCTAGTGAAACAGAGTGATAAAAACTCGCACAATATTAAAGGGGATCATCCAACTTGATTTTAAAGTTCAAAAATCTTTTCGAAAGAAATGGATAATCGTAAGACCAAGTCCAGACATAAATACAGACGGTTTTTACCTTACGATATCCCAATTTTTTTTTCTGAAATCAATATCTTTTCTGATATTATAATAGTGTCTAAATACAAGTAAATATCAATCTAGCGGAACGCTTGCATCTCACGCTCCACATATATAGTATACAATCAAAACCGCGTGTTCTTATGGGAGATTGGATTCCTACTATGACAAGGTACGGGACCATCTTCCGATAGTGTATCTCTAGAGGGAAATACACAGGGTTCAACAAGAACGTCTTGCAACCCGGCCCGCACATGACCGACCACTCATTTCGCTTGAGTATATCGAATGTATATGTAACAACCCGGAAATGCGAGCCAGTTTAAAATTTTTATTTTGGCAATTTTAGTGGAATTTGAACATTTAAAATAGATTATTTTAAATAATATCGACCAGAAATTTATTTTGAATAGAATTCGAACGTATATATTTATATACGTCGTCGTTAGAATATAAATATTTTATTTTAACTATAAAAGGAATTGAAATGGCGCGGTAGTTCGATAATTTGATTTCAAACTTCAATTGAATGTACCGGATGCAAAATAAACCGGATTTTAGTGAAACCAAAAAATTAGAATCTAATTGAGAATATCTTTCCAACGAATCTGAAAAATCGGAATTTCATAGCAGGAATCAAAAGATATGTCCAGTTGAAAATTCTGAATAGTCGTTACGGAATTCAGGCTCTTAAAAATGGAAATTTTGCAAACGACCTCGAATTTCGACGAAACCACTTTTGTTGGATCCGTGATGTCAAATTATTGCTAGGTTTCAAATTTCATAATTTTTCGAATCAAAATGTGAGCGTGGCAAAGAAAAACGCGTTTGACCAGTTTCAGTTGATTTTAATCGACTGGAAAATGGTCATTTTTCAAATGGTCTCAGAATTCGACGAAACTAGTTTTGTTAGAACCGCATCGTCAATACGAAGTTAGAAAATATTTTTCTGGAATTTTTAGAGTTCGTATGTGACCCCGGTAAATTGAAATGCGCATTCAAATTCAATATATAGAGTTATATGTTGATTTTGACGAAAACTGATTGTAACGATCGAATCAGCCTTTGACACATATCCCATTGTGTTCGGAATGGGGGTAATACGCTATGCACGACAGGCGGTGGGCCTCATTTCGAGGTCGAAATAAAAGTCAACTTTTATTGAAATTAAATAAATAAAATAATAAAACTCTCCCCTCTCTTCTATTCACTCAGCCACCCCCCCCCCCCCCCGTTCATTTCGAAATCAAAAAAAAAAACCTATAAGACGAATCGCGCAGCCCCCCCTACAACGACGCGCCGCCGCACCTCAGGTGGCCGCGCCCCCTCCCTTCCCCATCCTCCTCTTCTCCTTCCCGCTTCCCCTCTCCTCTACTGCGCGATGAACCCCCAGAACCCGAAACCCCCAATTTCCCCTGAGCGCGCCGCGGTTTCCGAGCCCCACCACCACCGCGAAGACCCCCAGCTGCCTACGCCGATCCCCTGAAGCCCTCCGCCTCTGATTGACAGTGGGCCCTCCTCCATTCGAAGCAAACCAGCCCTCTTCTCCTCCAAACGATAAAAAATGCGAGCCTCTCTTTTAATTTCATTCAAAATTCGATTTTTATTAGGAAGTAGAATATAAATATAATATTTATAGGATGTAGAAGACAAAAATATGATTTTTACATTATAGAAGTGTTAAAAATTTGATCTTTATATATGTAGTGAATCAAAAATATGATTTTTACTTGTGTAGAATATTAAAAATATGACCTTTATATAGTAGAAGATATAAAAATACTATTTTTATATAAGTAGTGTATTGAAAATAAAATTTCTACATTATAGAGAATATAAAAATATAATCTTTATATTTGAAAAGGCGAAATCTTTATATAGAGAATAGCGATGTAAAAATAGAATTTTTATCTATATAGTAATGATGTAAAAATAGAATTTTTATCTATATAGTAACGATGTAAAAATAGAAATTTTATCTATATAGTAACGATGCAAAAATAGAATTTTTATCTATATAGAGAATAGCGATGTAAAAATAGAATTTTTATCTATATAGCAACAATATAAAAATGTGATTTTTTATATACATAGCAAGAATATAAAAATGTGATTTTTATATATGTAGTGGCTACGGGCAATGAAAGTGACAAAAGGCGAGAACAGCGATGACTTCTACATAAGAAGAGTCGAGATGATTGGATTAGCTATCTATGAGAACTTCTCACTCTAAATATCTTTTTTCTAGTTATATATATATATATACTAGGATGCAGACGGTGCTTAGCAGCACCCGACACCCGTCGTCCACAGACCATGGACGGCTTGTTTGTTTGATTGATGTGTTGTGAAATTTGTTTGTGTTGTTGATGGGAAATCTCTAATAAAATGTAGATGGTTGAAATAAATTAATTATCGTTAAAAATATAATTTTTAACGTGAGTGAATAAATAAATAAATATTTATAAACAAATCGGTCGATTTGTTTATATACACTGATTTGACTGATTTTAATTGGGTTGATATATTTTACACATCACCCAACTGCACAAATAAAAATCTGTGTTTGTTGATTTGAAACCCCACACGGGTGTTGGGATGATATTTGGCGTACACTAATCCCAATTATTTCATTGTATGTCAATCGATTGGTCGACAGGCTTTGTAAGCGTTGATTATTTATATTTGATGCTTATGCAGTTGTGTGGTGCACTTTGGATGATTGTTGATTACTTATCGTTGCTATTTATATACATGTGATGTATGGAATCCATATAATTAACATTATATGGTGATTGATTGGGCCTCATTCCAATCGGGAAAATAAAGGAAGTTCATGTGTTGAATATAAAAATAGTCGTGTGTTGACAGTACTCATGTGTTGGGATTAGTCGTGTGTTGAAAGAAATATAGATTCAGGTGTTGAATAGAATATATATTCATTTGTTGAATAGAATAACGAATTTATTGAAATATATAAAGCCGTGTTAATTAGAGTTGCGCCATTTTGACGTGAATGATATTTATATCGATTATATTCGTTTTTATAATGAATATAGGAAAAGAAGTGATTTCAAAATATAACGTTTTGAAAATATTATCATTTATATAGTAATGATATGAAATATTCAATTTTGATTTGAAATTGAATATAAAGTTGAAATAGTTTTGAAAACGAATTTAAAATGATTTATAAAATACGTTTCAAAAGGAAATCGACGAAATATATATATATATATATATATATATATATATATATATATATATATAATGGACCGGATAGAACGCGCCGCGCCGCGGCAGTTCGTGAATTTCGACCACTGACTTCGAATTGACGTTGCGGGAGATCCGACCGTCGGATTCTCCTAAAACCTGAACCGTTGGGTTCGTATCGAAAAGAGCTTTCTAATGAATATTAGAAATTTGAAATCTAACGGTTGTACTTGGAATTATGTCCAAATCAAATTTGGAAAAGGTCGCTGTAAGTGCAGTTCGATGGCCGATGATGGAAATCGACTGTACGGGCCTTGATAAAATTATTAAAAATATTAATAATTTGTGTAAAATCATAAAATGTGAACTTGAAAGAACTGGGATGAAAAACTCCATATTTGAAAGGATAAAAATAGATTTTTATTGAAATGAACCAGTTTTGAACTAGAATAAAAATCAATTTATTTTTGACATAAATAAATTGAATTTGAAAGTGATTTTAAAAATAATCAATATTCCCAATACGTGAATTGGACTGGAGTTGAATCGAAATTATCTTCGGAATATTTCGATGTTGGATTTCGTGACTATACAGATGTTGTTATGGGAATTTGAAAGATATATTTTATATCGTTATTTCCAATACGATATTTGTCGGTTTCAGGATTTGATATTGAATATAAGCCGGTATATTTTCTATTCAGAGCCTTGTATTTAATATCCAATGTGATTTGGGTTTATCGTGAATCGTGTTTTATATGACATTGGTTCTTTAACCCAGTTAAAGGCAGCATGTTGATTTTTCAGAAGATTAAAACTAAGTGGAATTTCAATGAATCTTTAATTAGATTGAAATGTGAATTGATAATTTAAATTGTCAAATATGAAAGGTGATCGAGAATGGAGTACCACCAGTTTTGCTCCAAAGCGATAGTTAAATCTTTAATTAGATTTGAACGTGAAATGGTAATTAATTTTACCGATAATACTGTGGTGTTAGATATAGAGTATTACCAGTTTTGCTCCACGGGATGAATAAGTTGGGATTGGGAATTAAAACAAATAATTACTTCGGTGTGGTTCGCTAATCCCGACTTGTTTGAAATGATATCCAAAGGAAAATTAAAGAATAAATTTAAAAGAATTTATCTTGGATAAAATTAATGGGAACCTTTCCCCTAAGAATGTGATTTTGTGAATAAAAGAATATTCTTAATTGGAATGAGGCGTTTGTTGTGTTTGTGTAACATTTGTTTATCATATACGTGGGTCATTCAGAAAGGCCGGGTTTATACCCATTCTGAATAACCGATTCGACGAGATGTCGAAGATGAAGACGGTGGTTGAAGATCGGAAGTCTTCACATTGTCTGGGTGATTACTGATGATCTCGATTGGGCTGTACACCCAAGATGAGGGAAACAGTTGGTGATCATCTAGACGTACTTGGAGATGGATGGATATGCGAGGAAAGTGCCTCCGGTTTCGTTCAAACCCAGGACGAACTTGTAAATGGATTGTGTGTCTGACATTGGATTTTATTCTGTGTTGATTGATCTCTATTAAATATACATCTATTTGGCGGCGGAGAATTTATTCTCTTGCTTAACGCCCTTCTCTGAGACGTACGAGCTCAGAGGTTGTATATCGATGGACATCAGTCGCATGGAGTGAATTGCCAGTGTGGCACGCGTAAGTGGCAATTGAACAAGGCTTCTGTTGAAAAGCAAAGTCTTGTGGTTGATGATCAAAGCACGAACTGTGTGACGTAGCTTTGTGTATAACGTGAATTCGCGAGCCTCACACCTCGGTATGAGTCAAAAACGGGAGACGGACCGCTGGGAGAGCACGACGTTTCTTTCTAGCTAGGGTGGTGTCAGTGACCTACCAGCCCTGTCATTTATATACTTTTCACCTGTGTGGTTGTTGGAATGCGAGGCGCCTCGGATATAGGTCTGTAAGGACCAGGAAACGTGTGTTCAGGAATAACTAATCCTCAAAAGTAAGAGAGGACCGGCCCAGCCGATTCGAAGGATCATAATGGGGTCCTGGGACATTTGCTAGAGTGTCTCGAATCGGAGAGGAGCTTGCCCCTTGCCTCGACTCATGATGGAATCCAATTTCCAATACGTGATATTTCGGTTTTAATTGTAGAACTAGTATGGCGACATGATAGATGGTACCCATGCCGCCTATGATTGATATTTATGATTGAAACTGTTTTGACACTATGCACTTATAATAGTATCAAATGATTTGTTTTAAGCGTACCAAGCATGTTTGGCTATTATAAGGGAAAACCCTATCCTCTGTCTTGCGTTGCATTGTGTGATGGGACCTGGGTCTTATAATAGCTTCATTTTTTTCAAAGAGCATTGCGTTGTTTTGTTATATGCACTAGTATTCTTGGGAGGAAACCCGTTCCGTGTTACACGGCGTGGTCCCTTGAATTACTCTCTTTTAAAGCAAAGTTTTAAATAACTGTTTTAGTTCTCACACCAGTCACATGACTAACCTGGAGTTTATTGTTTTAACCTAAACTCTGGGTGCCCCTATTTTTTTACACGGGCAGCTAGTAGTTTTGGTTTTGCAGATTTATATTCACAGGATCCTGGTTTACAACTGGAATGATATCCGGAAAGCTCTGCATCCGTATATCACCTTCAGTTGTGCTTTGCATTATTTTTCCGCTGCTATGTAATTTATTATAATCTCTGATATTTATCGAATGTAATTTATTCAATTATACTCTGTATATTCTTGTATTCTGATGGAATTGTTGTAATAACAATGAAATGTTCTTCTATTTGCGTTCTGATTTGTCTTGTCCTCAACGCAATCCGTGCTTTCCTTCACGGGGGAGTTCAGGTCGTGTCAGTATATCACCAATGGTTGGGAGCTTTCTCGAAAAGATACAGCATCGAAATAGATTAAAGAAGCAAAAGGAATTTCTCTAGATAGGTGATTATACACCCTAATGGGAGCGACCACATAGTCATGCTACCTGCCCGATTTTTGTCATTTCCCGGTTGATGAGGCTTGATGTTTAGATTAACTTTTGTACATCTGGTCATCATTCACTTTGAATGCCACATCGTCTGATCCGCCAAATATCACTAATTGACATCCACAAAAATACTCTAGTTGGAAGCTAAGAGAACGGCCAATCTCCGCCACCAACTATGATACGTTTGAAGAAATCAATGTACGTGATTCCTTTTGAAAATACTTTGTCAGACGTCCATTCATACAAGTCATCCAGGAACAGGATGAACTGAAGGCACTCTCCTACTGCATCCAATATAGGAATCACCCCATGGATCAGTAGAGAATAGTCCTTGCAACCTGCAAATTCCAACCACGACAGAATCACAGCTTATCTCTGCTTGCCAGGCAGAGAATATTAGTGGTTCTTCCATTTATAAAAATCCACGGTCTTCAATGCTCCATCACGATCAACTTCTGATATCTTCACGTATTTGTTGGTCGGAAAGGTTTTCGTATATGAAATCAATCCCGATCTTTCCGTACCAATGATTGTATAGGCTAGATTTGATAGTCGGTGATTTAACAATCAAAATAAACAGTGATTCAATCATGAAAATCCAATGAGTTCACTGGTTCATAATTCAGCATCAATTGGCCTTTTAATTAAAACAAATATAAATTTAAAACTCTTAATTATTTCGATATTACAAATATAACTTTTCGCTTCTTATTTAACATAAGATAAATTCATTTTAATGCTTAGGAAAATCCTATATCATATCCGGTTCGCTAATTTCACCTTCAAAACATTAGCCACATTATTATTTAATATGGGAAAATCCATTCAACTTATTACTTGTAAAGCAACGTTACGAAATATCTCTTATTCATTTCTTGAAAACAATAACCCACGCTTATTCTTATAGAGTAGAACTCAACTTTACATTTCCTTTCTAACTTGAAAATATCGTTATAAATTCATGCAATCCCTTTTTATTTCCCTTTACTTTGGAATACTCATTATATATATATATATATTTCACATCTTCATTACACGTTGCATTATTATTTGTCTAATGAAATAGTAAAATTTTTACTGACCTCCATTACCATTACAACTAATATCATCCTCAGATAATCCAGAAGTCGTTCAAGTTGGGGTATTTTAATTACCTCTCAGACCTTGATCAACAACGTTCATATCTTAAAATAGATACGAGTTGTAATCCAAAACCCAACATTTCATTCTAATATCAATACAAATTCTATTTAACTATTTTATTCAAAATACATTTTCATAAACCTTCTTATCATTTGGAGAATCTCTTTCTCGATTATAATTACTATTTCTTAATTTAATAATTAAGTCATTCTTCAAAAACACCATTTTTCAAACAACTCTATTTCATAGTTCGGATTTGTTTAAAAAAATCCGATGACCCATTTCTTTTACCAAATTCAATTTTACCAATCCCCTTTCAAATCCATACAACCGTTCCCGCTTTGGAAATCTTACTCCAATTTTCCCCCTTTTTACTTAATCCCATTACTAATTAACTTTACTTTAAAATTAACGATATAACACCTCAAACCTCTCTTATCTAAATCCTGGTTATCTTAGACCCTTTTATCCTAATTCCCTTTCTCTTAATTCAGAAATTTAATTAACATTCATTATTAGCTATAGAATTCGCTTAAAAATTATTTTATAACTTCGTTATAAAAAATCGGGTTTTAAATATAAAAGCCGTTCATAAACTCCTTTCACCAATCAATTAGATTTCATTCTAATTCAGTTACTTTTTAAATGAATTCCAATTAAAAAGTAATCCCCTAAATTATTATTAATTAAAATAATAATTTACTTTAATCCTTAACTACTTCAGCAGTTATTTTATTTATTAACAATAACAAATTGTAAATTCCTTTTTTAAAAATCTTATTAAAATTAAAACAATATTCTTTAAACTATTTTATTCGGTTAATTCAAATCAACCTAATGTAATAATCAATTCCCGGTAAAACAGTCGACTTAGTTACTCATAACACGGTTATCTCGTTAATCGATTCAAATTTTTTTCACTTTAAAATTTATAAAATAAATTTAAATAAATTCCATTTAATTGTTTCTTAACAAAAACAATTATCAAATTTTAACCGTTAGGTTAGTTTCTATTCCCGTATTTATAAATCTGATTAACATCAGAATTGACTTTATAAAATCAATTAATAATTAATAATAAATTTAAATAATACATAATGAATATTTATTTCCTTTTAATTAACTTATTTTCAAAATAATTTAATTAAAAATCTATATCCGGTTATAAAATAAATTTATAACTCCATCATTATCTATTTGCCTGATAGTAAGTCAACATTTACAAACAATTGATTTTATAGGCCATATGTTGCCAAATACTCAACCAATGCCGCCCATCGGTTTAAACTAAATAGATGTTTGAATTTTCAATCAACAATCAAATCAATCATCCCATCAGATCAGCTCATATATGATAATATGAAAATAAATAATATCTTTGAGGAATCCCGTTGGATCCCTCCAACCTGTCCATCTCTGTATCCAAAATGGTTATCTCAAATCAAATCATTCAGTTTCATTTAACTGATAACAATAAATAATGACCATTTAACATCAACTAATTCACTAACAATTCAAACAATTTAAACAAGTTTATTTTATAAACGTGACCAATCAAGGTGAGTTACCTCTATTGGATCTAATCTTTAAAATAACGATTTGGTATTTCACAGAAATTAAACAGTGGTTTAATTTCATTGGTTAAAACCAAAAATAAATATATAACTAGCAAACAGCCAACCATTAGCGGCCAGAGCATACAAAATAAAAAAAACCAAATTTATATAAAATATAAATGGGAAAAATTGAGTGAGTTTAACTCACCTTGATTTCCGTTGCCGCTAAAGTGGTTCGGGTTTCCATTCCAATTAAATTAAACTAGTGTTTAATTTAATAATAAATCTCCAAACGTCTCCAACACTATCCAGAATAATTCCAACATATCGTACTTGTCAATATGATTATGGTGCCTCTTGTTGGTCTAATCCTGTTAATATAAGTTATAAACATTCAAGCATACAAATTAATTTAAATAATTAATCCTTTAGTTAAATATTACTTAATTTAATTACTTTTGTTAGATTACAAATCTGGGTTGATATTTTCTGTGTGTTCATTACTCTTCAACGTTTATAGCTACTTCAGAGTGCCAGGTTATCCTAATGTAATCATGATAGAATTACCAAATATATTACAATACAATCAACTAGTTTAATTATCTATTAGTTTAGACTAATTACTTTGATGATTATATGGCTGATCAGGAACTGTTTTGTGCTTCACTTGGTTCTCGCGTTTTATAGGCATCTTCGGTAGCCTGTCCAAAAAGTCACGATATAATTAATATAATTTACCTAACTAAATTAACCTTAAACATAATTAAATTTTAATTACATTTGTTAATAACAATTAGGTCAATTGTTTCTCGTCTTCACCTTGTTTGCAGCCGCGACATCCCATTTCCCATTTCCACGAATCCTGTTGACATTTTGATTTAACTAATATCAATTAATAGATAATTCAATTCTAATTTAATTAGTTATATGCTAATTACTTTGCATAAGGATGATTAGGTCGACAGTTTCAAAACTTCCCAAGCTGATTTGTTTCACTTTGAATTCGCTCCTAGGTTCTTCCATACTCGACGTCATTCAGCTCGATCAAACCAACGCCCCACCGCACCTCCCTTTGGTCCACCAGAGACCCATCTGAAAGCATCGAAACGCGCGCCTAAGCCAACCTTCCCCTCGGCCAGACCCTCGAACTACCCAGCTCCATAAATTTCCAGATAAACGCCCATGAACATCTGGCTTTCGAACAAGATTTATGATCAATCCAGATCCCAATAACTGATCATGACCGATCATTTGGAAGAACTCGACTAGCCCTTCATCTCAGTAGCTAAATGTTTTGTATATTATCGCGTGAAATTAGAGAACGAAGGGGAGAAAATCTGATCGTTACTGGCCATTGAAATTGTATTGTGGCGGCGGTACCTCGCATTGACCACACGCGTTTGTAATTAGGGTTCTGGCCATCTTGGCTTGTATTTATAAGAGAATGGATGGAATAAAATATTAATTTATTATCAATGAAACTTAATTTTGAATTAACCTTTAAAACTACCGCATACCACTTCAGTTTTCCGATGAAAATACTCATTCTAGCATAGAAAAATATTCCGGACCCAACGGGACAAGTTTCGTCGAATTCCAAGGTCGTTTGCGAAAAGTCCTTTATAAATATCGATGAAAAATCAGGCATTTAAAATTCCTATAATGACAAAAATAAAATAAAAAATATGAGACCTTGACACTTTACTAGACCTCTTCCTAACGGACATAGTGAATCTTGTTTCGTCCAAATCGGAGTTCATTTGGCAAGTCATTTCTTCCTTTAAAGTTAACCCTGTTTGAATTGACCAAATAATATAATTGATTTGGGCATTTGTCGTTGCCACGATCACACGGTAAGTCCAATTGACTGTTTCCAAGCAATACTTTCGTCGCATTCCGAGACTGTTTCCCGGTATGTTATTTTTACCTACACCCAATGTCGTTTTAGACACCAAATTACCCGGTTTTCAAAAATAATAAACTATATACCTATCTTGACTCTAAACGTCGATACGAACTCAACGTAACTTGTTTCGTGGCTTAATTCGGTCGTCTTCTCAAGTTGTACACAAATATCTCTTTATTGAATTAAATAAATTTAATTATGTGCTATAGAAATTGAATGGGCATTTATGGCTACCGTGGTCACATACGACATCGGTTTGCCACGCTATTTGATTTTCTTACAATAATTTAACGATACGGTTCTAATGAAACTAATTTCATCGAAAACGAAGTCTGTTTACAAGATCGCTATTTTAAAGGCCTATAATTTAATAACGATTTCCATAGCGATTATTTTAAAAATTGATTTAGCCATAACTAACTATCTATAACACAGAATTTAAATTTTTCTCTTTCATTAGAAAATTATAAACAACATGATTCCAACTTTTCTTGTTTCACAGAAATCCAACTTAAATGGGATCTTGTATACTCAATTGAAGTTCAAAACTCCATATTACGAACTGCAACACCATTTCGAGCTCAAATTATAATTATATAAATATATATCGTTCAAACTTCATTTTAATAATGAATTAAATATTAAAATCCATTAATATCCCAATTATAATATTTAAAATAATAAATTAAATAAAATATTTGACTGCCAAAAATACGGGTCGTTGAAATCCTGGATTTGCAACTGGAACTATATTATGTATTATTTTTCCGCTGCTATGTATTTAAATGTAATTTAAATCTCTGATATTTTCTGATGAATATTACTTATTCATACTTTGTTATATTATTGTACTCTGATGTAAATTGTTGTAATAGCAATGAAATGTTCTTATGTTTGTCTTCTAATTTGTCGTGTTCTCAACTCAATCTGGGCTTTCCCATAAGGGCGAGTTTGGGTCGTTTCAATTACCATGTGAATTGCGTGTGGTATTAGAAAGTACAGAATCCGTCTCCGCTTCATTTCAATTGGCTTCACCACTTCCAAATTGCTCTTCCTTTCAATAAGATGGAGAAATATCATGAGCTGAAAAAAGCAAGAGAAATGTATTCATTCCTGATGTGCATAAGATGAATTAATTTGGATTGCATTTTTCAATATATAGCTTGCTTGCAATCTGTATTTGTAATTTTGTTCATCTATTCAGTTAATGAATCAAAAGTGGATTTACGCTACTCTGATTTGATATCTTATATAACAGAGTTTTTTTTGTGCATTAAAGCTATTAATAAATATAAGTGAAAATTAGGGACACATCCCTAAAAGCAAACTTAATTCACGCCACATCCCCCCAAAGAATTAATGTAAACTCGGTCCCTAAAATTCAGCTGCCGCTCTTTGTTTTGGCACTTTCGCATCCTGCCATGCCATGTTATGCCTTTTACCCATTTTGAGAAGAAAAAAATGCGCCAGTGACTTAAAAAAATCCAAAAAATAGGAAATATTCTCAGAAGCATTCACCAAAAAAAAAAGTTGCATACTTCTGTGCAACAATGTCTGAAAAGTAGCATACATACATGCATATATTCATATAGTGTATTTCTGTTGAAAATCTGGACCAATATATGCATACATGTATGCAACTATTAGCAAATAACTACATGCATGTATCCATACAAAGTTGAACTATGATTCATGTGTTATGAAAAGTTGCATACATGAATGCAACTATTATATATATATATATATATATATATATATATATATATATATATATATGCATGAATGTGTGCAACGAACCCAAAAGGGGTGAAGGCTTCTGAATATGTGCATGAATGTATGCACGTATTTTTTACAAGAGCATAAATGCGTGCAACAATGTCTGAAAATAGTGAATGCTTGAAAAAACATATCAAATTTAAATATATGCATAAAAAGATGCGTATAATGCTGTTAAGCTGTATGCATTTATACTGCAGTTTGGCGCAACACTGAAATATAAGCATGAATGTATGCAACTATTTACGAATAGGTCCATCTTTCGATGCAAAATCCTGCTGTTTTGCTGTTTTTATGTTATTTTGGGTTTTGATGTGGTTTTTGATTGTTTTTCCACCAGAATTTT
The DNA here is from genome assembly GCA_030737875.1 of Allium sativum. Lineage (NCBI taxonomy): Eukaryota > Viridiplantae > Streptophyta > Magnoliopsida > Asparagales > Amaryllidaceae > Allium > Allium sativum. The sequence goes on from CM060913.1 coordinate 47,215,686, forward strand.
TTAGCGTGAATGTGTTATATTTAATAAAGATTTTTCGTGATTTATATATATATATATATATTTTTTAATGAATTTTCAAAAAATAGGGACCTGATTTACATGAAAAGTAGGACCGGATGTAAGCCTAATTTTGAAACTTAATAGGGGCCTATGACAAACGGACCCTATATATAATCTGATCTTAGCAATGTTTAATGTTCATAGAATAATACTTATATTAATCATGGTTGAACTTGAACCTTGACTACAAATGGGAAGTTATTTTAAAATTAAAATAGAAAAAGCTTGATGTGTTTTTCACTTTTAGATGAAATTGAAATATTATCTATTATTTTAATTATGTATTTTGGTGAACACAGATTTTTTTGAAATATTTTAGTTAATTTATTCTTTATTTGACATAGTAACTGTAATGTTAATACTGTTATAGTCTTTGATGCCTTTCACTTTAAATGATTTGGGTTTCATTGTAAAAATAATAATAATGACAATAATAATAATAATAATAATAATAATAGTGTATCAAATATAATTCATTGGATCCTTGGATGATCCTTTACTGTTAACAAATGATAATAAAAGGGGATCAAACATACCGTCTCCAGTGAATTGTTTACAAGTAAAATCTGAAGGGGAAAAAGATGTAAAATCAAACGTGTCAACATTTATTTGATTAAGGATGTCTTCTGAACTCTTATTGATAAAATGTTTTCAGGCTTGCCTCAGCTTTCTAAGGTTTTTGTTTGCCTCATTTTTTTAGGCGTTCACCTAAGAAGGCTTGATGTCAAGTAAAAACGACACAATCTCCATCCCAACAGACTACAACAACTTTCACTTATAAAATGTCTCTTATAACCTATCGCTAATTTCTTCAATTGAACAAACCATACCATCTAGCTTCTCACTTACCCTCTCAAACCAACTTTCACTTGACAGTGGTTTAACCTCAATATGTGTTACTTAGTCAAAACACAAATAAATCGTAGTATAACACAACTAGTAGTCTCAGTTATTACGTTTACATCCCAGATAATTGCTCTTCCGTATGTCATCCATATGATCGTCAAGGGTAGTCTTAGCCTTGCAATAGTAGTCCCAGCTAATATGTTTGATAGAATAGAACTCATATCATTAAGCAGTGCAAACAAATTAATATCTATCATCTAATGCCTTATTGTCAAGAATAAAATATTGCTAAACTATAAGATTTTAAATAAAATACTTGAATTAAACAATAAACTGTGAAAATATTCCTTTGAAAATTGTTGTCAGCTTCAAGAATTGTAATTTTGAAATATACTTATTACAAAAATTTACAAGCATTGAGTCAGCCACTTTTCCATTCATTTCATACTGTAATTCAAGGTTAATCATATTACCGATAATGATATAAAATCAAGAATGTAAATATGTCCGCAACAACAATATATAACCATGTATGAAAGTGATGGAATTGATATCTACAATGATATAAATAAACATGACGAATTATGATGGCCCGAAAATCCGTATTATCTGAGTTGACTAAACAACCCGTGTCCAACCCAAATAATACAAAAATATGAGTCATTAGGGTTAAAAAACAGAAACAAATAGAAGAAGAATAGAAATAACAACACAGAATCTCACAGTGGAACGAATAAAATATATTATATAACATAACCTTTGAAATACAAAATTTTGAATCATATATACATACCAACATCAGAGCACAATACAATATTTGATACAGCGGAAAGTAACTCTTAAATATCTAACGGTGAAGTCGCCTGCTTCAAACTCCTCCAAGTGTATCTGTAAAAGCCTGAAACACTTGACTGCCCGTACAAATTTGGACACCTAAGAGTTTAGAAAAAAACAAAATAAATCTGTGTCAGTCATGGGACTGGTGTGAGTAAACTCCAACCATATTGTTTAACTTTGAAAAATCTTTCGAAAGAAAGGGTAATAGTAAGACCAGCCCATACATAAACACGGACGATTTTTACCTTACTATAACTAAACCATTTTTGATATCAAAATCCAGTGATATTATAATAATGTCTAATCAAATAAATAACAAAATAGTAGAATGCTTGCACCTCACGCTCCACATGCATAGTATAAAATCAAAAACTGCAGGGCGCTTATTGGAGACTGGGTTCCAACTATGACAAGGTATGACCACCTTCTAATCAGTGTACTCTAGAGAGGATACACTAGGATTCAGCAAGAACATCTTACAACCCGGCCACACATGACCGACCACTCATTTAGCTTGAGTGTACTGAATATATTGTCACCCCGTTACGGTTCTAAGGGCCCACCGTACATCCACGGAGATACAGGAAATGAAAGGAGAACAAACATGATTTTTTTCTCTAGATCGATGATAATATACCCTGCTTGGGAATGACCCACCTAGCCATGCTTCCTGCTCGATTTTTGTCATTTTCTGGTTGATGAGGCTTGAGGTCACGTTAACTTTTTAGAACATCTGGCCACCATTAACTTTGAATGTCACATCGTCAAATCCGTTAATCACTAATTTGATTTATACAAATACACTCCGGGTGTTAGAATAAAGAGAAGTTGCCTTCTCCCCACCAACTTGGTATATTCGTAAAAACCAACAGGCGTGATCATTGGAAAAAATTTGTCAGACTTTTAGAAATATTAAAGGTCACATCGTCAAATCTGTTAATCACTAATTTGATTTATACAAATACACTCCGGGTGTTAGAATAAAGAGAAGTTTCCTTCTCCCCACCAACTTGGTAATTCGTAAAAACCAACAAGCGTGATCATTGGAAATACTCTATCAGACATTTGTCCATACATGTTGTCCTGGGACTGGACAAATAGAACAACGCTTGCATTTCACTCCATCTTCAATTTTTTCCAGCATAATCTAATTCGCAACACCTATGCATATATAGAGTGGTTTTCGGATATATAAATCTAACCGGTCTCTCCGTATTGACAACGATGGTCAAAATTCTTTAATAGCCGGTGATTAACAGGCGTGATCATTAGAAATACTTTGTCAGACATTTGTCCATACAAGTTGTCCTGGGACAGGACAAAAAGAACAACGCTTGCATTTCACTCCGTCTTCAATTTATTTTAAGCATAATCTAATTCGCAACGCCTATGCATATACGGAGTGGTTTTCGGATATATAAATCCAACCGGTCTCTCCATATTGACAACGATGGTCAAAAATCTTTGATAGCCGGTGATTTAACTATCAAAGGAAAATAAACATCCATTAGTCAATCAACCAATCACTGGCCCCTTATTATTAATATTGATATTATTATTATTTATTCATTGACTATTTTTCCAATTTCCTTGTCGAATTCTATATATATATATATATATATATATCGATTTCCATTATCAAAACTTCTTTAAAATATTCTAACTCCTAAAATCTCTGGAAAATTTCGCTAGCACCTCCTTTGTATGGGTCACTCGGTAAAACTACAAAATGCCTTTTTAGGCACTTTCCATTCAAAAAGAAAGTCAAAAAGCCAAGCGGCTTGCCCAATGGGCTCATAAAATCTCATATGGAAATTGAAACGTATACCTTTTTGTCGGGCACTTAAATTATAATCTTCAAACTCTCTTCCTACTCTTCATCCCATACCCGTCTATGACATTCCCAATTTATTTAAACCTAATCCAATCATTTGACCCAATTTGATAATTTATTCTCTAATTAACCTTTTTACCAAATCCCTTTTAGTTTGAACTTATCATGTTCAAATATATCTTAACTCGCTTGTCAACAAGTTGAATTCCATTTCTAACTCGTTTTCATATTTGATTTCCCGATTCCAATTAACAATATACATCCCTTCCCAAACCAAGTTAAGTTCAATTCAACATTATTAACTAATTTCTCTTGAGATTAGTTAACATCATTTGATAATTAAAAATCTGATTTTTATTTGGAAAACCAATTCACTTACTCCACTTGAGTTCATATTTATTTTAAAACTCAAATCTAGATTTTTCTAATTGCAAATTAAGATTTTTATTCATTAAAAATCCCTTTATTTATTAAATAAACCATTATGGTTTATAAACGATTTCACAGCGACTTATCTAAAATTTGATTTTAACATAACTCAAAATCTATTAAATGAAATCCAGATTTTTCTCTTTCGTTAGAATATTATTATTCAATAGGTCCAAATGTTTCCAGCTTCGTCAAATTTTGACTTATATTGAGTTTTGTATGCTCAGTTGATGTTTGAAATGTCCAATTGCAAACTACCGTGCCACAATGAGTTCGTTTTAATTAAATTAAATATAAACGTTAAAAACTTCATTTATAAATAAATTTCAACTGCAATTACAATGTTTAAAAATAAACTGAGCCCGTTATTCACATCTACTTAACAATTCAGGTTATTCAAATTCGTTGAATATTTCATTCCATATTCATAACTCAGTTATGAATTTATTCAAAACTCATATTTCTATATTCAAGTCCAATTCATGTGGAATTAGCTTATTTGCAAAATATCGATATCATCGAGTCCAAATTATAAATTAGTTTTATGCAAATAATTAATTGATTCAACATCCCTTACTATTACAAACTAATATCATCTCCTGATAATAGTGAAGCCGTTCAAGTTGGGGTATTTTATTTACCTCTCAGACCTTGACTGACAACGTTCTTATCTTGAGATCGATAAGAGTTTATAATACAAAACTGACATTTCTTATCATAAAATTTACCTCTTTTATTTATAAACATCATTTATAAATCTCACTTTTGGTTTTAAATATTTGATACAAGTTCCTATTCAAATTCCATTTGAAAGCTAATTTCAACTTCAAAAAAATAATTTTCCTTATTAAATTCATATTGGAATTTAAATTTATAAATTATCAAATGAAAATTTATCAAATTCATTTATGAATATCGTATATAAATTACACTTCTTGTTTTAAACTTGAACAAGTCTCTATTTCAAATTCCATTTTAAATCTACTTTGGAAAATAAATTTTCCTTTTTGAAAACATACATGGGTTTAAAATTTTACTATTATTCAATGATGATTTTTCCTTTCCATCTAAGACATCGTTTAGAAATTTTGCTACTTATTTTTTTTAGAGGAAGATGGGTGTGTAGCATGATGCTACACAGCCGGTTACGCGTAATCTTAGTAGCTAATAATATAAGCTAGTTGACAGGCCAAACCAGTGGCATAATAAGTCTAAACCTAGCAGGCCAATAAAGATAATACAAGAATATTGTAGAATATGTACATCAGAAAGTAGTAAACATAGCATATAGCTACACAGCCAAAATAAACCATAGACAATAATAATTAGCTACTTCTGATATCATATATTGAAGAGGGAGCTTCTTTCTTGTGATCCAGGAGACTGCGGCAAGGGAAGAGAAAGCCTGAAGCGAGCATGTCTAGCTAATCCTGTCCATGATTCGAAAAGATGCAGGATGTGATTACACGTTCCCATCAAAATTTTCGTGGGTCTACCGAAGATGAATGCATTGCGTTCTGGCCGAATGCACCATGAAAAGAAAGGCATAAGGGAATCCAGTATGGGATCCAGGGGATTGTGCTGCCAATATTTGAAGAATGGATTGATGGAAGGGATAAAGCCAAGAATCAAGGAACTGATTGCAACCCATACTGCATAGGAGAAATCACATTCGAAGAAAAGATGCGAAAGGGATTTATTGTGGTGATTACAGAGTACGCATATAGGATCAATATTGTTGGTGAAACGACGGAGTCTGTCTCTTGTGTTAATGCGATTGTGGATGAGAAGCCACTGAAAGAAGATCCCTCGAGGAGGTAAGTGGCATCTCCATATGCGAGAGAAAGAGAAACATCGGCCTGGATGGAACAAGTATTTATGACACGTCGCGACTGAATATGTGTTAGACGGGCCCAAAGCCCGTGAGAATGAATCAGGTTCATTAATTAATTGAATAGTGTTAAAGATTTGCCCAATTGAAATAATCTCGTCTAGAGACTTAAGCCCAAGGAATGTTAAAGGAAAAAGCCCATTGGGCCAATTTCATGAGCCAAAGCCACCGTCAATGGGTTATGTTGGTTTAATGTTGCAAGGTTAGGTAAAATAGTGGAAATTGGGATCTGTTCTCTCCAAATATGCAACCAAAAAAGACAACATTCACCATTGTTAATTTTTAGATGAAAAAGAGATTTAACTCTGGCAATGGTAGATAATATTCCTTTCCAGAACGGTGAGGGTCTACCATCTGGTCTAAAGTGAAGGATCAGGAAAGGATTCCAATTATACAGACGAGTCATGATCCAATCTTTCCAGATGAATTGACCTGGCGAGAGGATTCGCCATAGCGATTTGGCGAGCAATGCAAGGTTAAAGGTTGAGAGATCTAGTATTCCAAGACCACCATGATTTATTAGGAGACAAACAGTTTGCCAATTGATAAGTTTTTTCAGATTTCCACCATTCCATAGAAACGAGCTACGAATTGAATCAATTTTGCTAATTACCCAGATAGGGTGTTTGTGAAAGGACATCCAATAAGTTGGAAGGGATGAGAGGACATGTTTAACAAGTATAAGACGACCAGCAGAGGATAAGGAGTTTGCTTTCCAGCTTGAAAGTCTAGATTTAATTTTAGAAATGATTGGATGCCAATTAGGTTTGTGAAGTTTAGTGGGATGAAGAGGAATGCCCAGATAATTAATTGGGAATGAGTCAAGTTTACAGTTAAGGCTTTCAACAATTTCAGGACCCAGGTGAGTACAATTACCCAACATGATAATGGAACTTTTAGTAAAGTTAATAGAGAGACCTGGTACCATTTCAAATGTGTAAAGGAGAACCTTAAGGTAATGAATATTTGAGGGAGTAGGTGTGGTAAAAAGAATAATATCATCTGCAAATTGTAAATTGGATATGCATATTTCTGAGTTTGGGAAAGGAATGCCTGAAAAAGTGTTGTGATAGAGGGATTGTTTCACCATTTGGTTAAAGACATCTACTATCAAAACAAAAATGAGGGGTGAGAGGGGTCTTCTTGCCTTAAGCCTCTAATGGATTTTATTTTCCCTCCATATTCACTACTAATATAAACTGTTGAGAGGCTAATGTGTAATATTGCCTTAATCCAGTTACACCATTTCAAGGGAAGCCCCTGTGAGTCATAAGAGATAGAATGAATTCCCAGTTAACTGAGTCAAAAGCTTTTGAGAAATCAAGTTTAAGGCGAACACCAGGGGTATTAGAAATATGGAAAAAGGAGATTACTTCTTGGGTTGCTGCAACACAGTCAAGGATATTTCTTCCTGTGATGAATGCAGATTGTTCAGAACCAATTAAAGAGTCAATGTGTTGTTGGAGTCTAGTATATAGAATTTTGGTGATGATCTTGAAGGTTGTATTAAGGAGACTAATGGGTCTGAAAGAAGGGACGGTGTTAGCTCCAGGAAATTTTGGAATGAGGACAATGTTAGCGTAGTTCAATTTGGCAATTGATAAAGGGTTGGAATAGAATTCTGTACACATATCAATGATATCAGATTTTAAGGTGGGCCAAAAATGTTTAAAGAAGGTTGTGCTAAAACCATCTGGCCCGGCAGCCTTATCATCTGTCGTCTCCTTTAATGCATTCCAGATTTCTTCCTCTGAGAAGGGATGATCAATGGCAATGGGGGTAGGATTCAGATATAAATGATGCCAATCAATATCTAGAGAAGAAGGTGGAGGTAAGCCAAGAAGATCTCTGTAGAAGATAGTAAATTGGTGGCAAATTTCTTTAGAGTCATTGAAGGCATTGTTATTATGAACAATCTCTGAGATGAAGGAAGAACGATGATGGCAATTGGCTATTCTGTGAAAGTAAGCAGTATTTTTATCACCCTCTTTAATCCATTTAGACTTCGATCTTTGTTTCCATCCAATCTCTTTTTGTTTGATTAGTCTGTTAAGTTCCAATTCATGTTCTTTTAGTTCTTGACATTAGCTTCAATGATATTTAGATTGAGAATGGCATCTTGTGTGGAAGAGATATGAGTTTTTAAAGAGTTGTAAACATTCTTAGCCCATGGACAAATTAGTTTGCGAAGAGAACGAAGTTTACAAACTATTCTAACCATAGTAGATTGATGGTTTGGTAATTGTTCTCAGTTGTGTTTGATAAAGTTGTCAAAAGAGGGTTCTAATAGCCAGAGACGTTAAAATCTGAATGGGCGTTTAATATGAGTGTTTGAGCAAGTATCTAGAAGAATTGGGCAATGATCTGAAATGGTAGTAGCAAGTCCATTGACTAATGATAGAGGGAAATGATAATCCCAGTTGAGGTTAAAGAAAAAACGATATAGTTTAGCCAATGAGGGGATTTCTCTTCTACTTGACCATGTATAATGACGGTTATTGATCGGTGGTTCAATAAAGGAGCAAGATTGGATAAATGCATTGAAATGAGAAGAATCAGTGGATATGTTGCCAAAATTATGATCATCAAGTGATCGAGTCATGTTAAAATCTCCTCCAATTATCCAAGGTTCAGTTATATTTTGTGACAGGTTGTGGCAATATTGCCATGTTTCAGCTCTTCCTTGAAAGTCATTAGGTGCATACACATTAGTGAAGTGAAAAATGGTGTTAAAAGAAATGTGACGAAGGGACATGTATAAAATAGAAGGATGAGAGAGAGTGAGTGTATGTTCAAAAGCCCACACGTGTTCATTCCACGCTGTAATTAAACCACCACGAGTGTCAAAAGCATCAACATGTGTCCAACCAGATAAGAAGGGTCCACAAAGTTTATGAATGAGTGAATTGAATGGGTTAGAGATTTAGTTTCTTGTAGAAATAAAATATCAATATGATATGGGGAGATGATGAGATTGACAACATGATTTTCTGTGGGGTCCCCCAACCCCCTGATATTCCATGTGACTATCTTCATTTAGAAAGGTTAGTACGCTGTTGTTCTAGGGCTTGCATGGAAGAATAATGTTTGTCAAGCAAACACACTCCCATGTATTTTGCCAATTTTTTATTTAAAACTCTATTAGCAGAAGAAAAAATAACGGGTTCAAAATAGCTCCCCAAGGATCCTAGAGGTAGTGAGCGAGTCCTCTTGATCCTTGCACTTCTTCTGATAGCAGGCGAGGAGATGAGAGGAGATGAGAGGAGATGATGAACCTTGACCTTCTTGTTGCATGAGCTCTTGTTGTTCCTGCTGAGTTGGCAGCTGCTGGTGTAAAGGTATTGAAAGATCTAAATAAACCATTGGATCCCATCTAGGCACAACCATGTCTTCCTTGTGCTGCTCAACCATAACCAAGTCCTGATGTTGGTCTTCAAGCACCCTAGGAACTTGCCTCATAGCCCCATCTGAATCATGTCATATCTTTCCTCCTCCATACGATTTATTTGTTGAGCTAAGGGTTGAAAAATGTAACCATCATAATCATAATTGATCCACAACAGGAGTGTTTCTGGGCATTGACAAGGATGTGCATGTGTACAACAGTCAATCTTGAGCTTTACTACATGGTTATTTATATAACAAATGAAAGTACATGGTGTTGAGATACCTTCAAAGAATTGCATCTTAACATATAAGAAGCGGTGATCGATATAGGACCAATCACATGAGTCTGTACGGATGAATTGTCCCATCGGTTTAAAGCCTCTCTGATAGTGTCTGAATCATTCTTGTAAAATAAATATTTTATAATTCATTCAAAATTCCATTTTCGTTTCAGAAAATAAAATTTCCCTTTTAAAATCTAAAAATCCCTTTTATAATATTGTAAATATCTATATCTAGGGCCAGTGATATTCAAACATTTTAAAACACACAATGTCCAATCACAGGTTTCAAACACATCATATATGAATATATATGGAAACAAACAATTATGAATTTTTGAAGAACTCAGTTGGATCCCTTCAATCTGTTTTCATGCACCATAGATGTCAGACAACATAAATAATATCAATTCTGCTTCAAGGCAGGATATCGCAGTATAGAAGGACATCCACTCATACATCGTAGGGCGATAGGGTTATTCGCTAATGATACTGTGGGCATCCGCTAATGGTGCTATGGGAAATATCCAATATATATAATAGCCACAACCACCAAGCCTAAATAACTAATATATATAACAACCACAATTTATAAATAAACAACAATTCATTCATGCATCCAAACAACCAACGATTCATTTTTAACGATTAAAAATAAATTTAAGTAGAACTTTCGAGTGAGATTTACTCACCTTGATTTTATTTGTTGAATATCCAATTAAAATTCCTAATTCAACTCTATTGCAAAGATGACGTCGTTACGATTCCCACATGATCGTTCGCAATGAATTTAGGCCTAAATCAAATGAGGTACTATGCTTATAAATTTGAATTGAATTTAACAACAACAAAAGTTTAATTAATTCTAATTACCTTTATTAAGCTGACTACTCACATTTACGGCTGCCGTAATCTTCTTTTCAAGGTATTTCCGATCGACATATGCTCGGATCAGCCCCAAAAACTGCTACATGTAAATGCGACTTTTTCCCGAACACCTTACATACATTCCACCATTTTCCTTTTTCATCAACCCAAATTAACTGCTCTCTTCCACAAAGCTACACAAATGAGCTTTCTATCATGTTCTCTACCTTACATCATCATCACGCTTAACTTAATTGACCCATTGAAATCCCGATATGCCACCAAGACTGAATGCAAAATGGAAACTTTAAGTGTTGAACTGCTTAAAACTCTGGACATCGGTGCAACTACCCTTTTCAAACTCAAATACAGGCTCCTTATTTGCCACTACCAAACTCCATTTCAACACCACTACAAAACTTCACCCATCCGCCTTCATTGACTAGACCAACTTCCGTCCCATCGACAACAATTTTCCTGCATCCACCAACAACGCAGTGATCGACAAATCCACAGTTCGAACCTCCCTAAATGCCTTACTGTTGCTTCAATTTCTAGAATCGATAACATCGTCTTCGATAGTCCTAACCACCCAGGAAACAAATGATAGCATGTTATGAAAAACCTTAAAAGTAGAATACCTAGCCTGTGCGATTCTTGAAATCGGTCTACAGTAAAATGTCATCGCAAAATCTCGAACCCCCTCAGGCATCGCAGAAACCCAATCGCGATTTACAATAGCTTGCGCAACCCCTAATGTAAGTGGGTATCTCACGGAAGAGCGAAAGAGTTGCTCATCACCATCATCGCAACTTCTACTGGTGTGCTACAAGGTGCAACTATCCTAAAATCGATGTGATGACCCGTAACTTCCACAGTAAGGAAAGCCTGAATTCTTTGAGAACACGACCAATTAGAACGCAAACAAAAGAACATTTCATTGCTTATTACACCAATTCCATCAAAATACAAGAATATACAGAGTATGAATAAATATTATACAACATAGAATATCAGAGTTTTAAATTACATTTAAATACATAGCAGCGGAAAAAATAATACAAAACAGAACAGAAAGTAATACACGGATACAGATCTTTCCGAGCATCGTTCCAGTTGTATATCAGGATCCTGTGAATATAGATCTGCAAAAACAAAACTACTAGCTGCCTGTGTGGAAAATAGGGGCACCCAGAGTTTAGGTTAAAACAATAAACTCCAGGTCAGTCATGTGACTAGTGTGAGAACTAAAACAGTTATTAATCTTTACTTTTAAAGTTAGGTAAATCAAGAGACCACGCCGTATAACACGGAATGGGTTTCCTCCCAAGAATACCAGTGCATAAAACAAACAACGCAATGCTAAATAAAGAAAATGAAGCTATTATAAGACCCAGGTCCCATCACACAATGCAACACAAGCCGGAGGATAGGGTTTTACCTTATAATAGCCAAAGAATGCTTGATACATTTAAAAACAGATTATTTTGATATTACAATAAGTGTGTAGTGTTAAAACAATTTCAATCATAAGTATCAATCATAGGCGGCATAGCTACAATCTACTATGTCGCCATACTAGGCTCTACAAATAAATTGCAATGTCACGTATTGGAAATTGGATTCCATCATGAGTCGAGGCAAGGGGCAAGCTCCTCTCTGATTCAAGACACTCTAGCTAATGTCTCAGGACCACACACAGTGATCCCTTGGAACCTCCAAGGTTGGTCATCTCTTACTTTTGAGGATTAGCAATTCCTGAACACACGTTTCCCGGTCCTGTAGGATCTATATAATGGTTTGTACGTCGGCTCACATAGTGCCAGTTATCGACCATATATTCGAAGCGCCTCACATTCCAACAACCACACAGGTGAAAAGTATATAAATGTCAGCCAGTTTAAGCACTGACACCACCACTAGCTAGAAATAAATGTCGTGCATTCCTTGGGTCCTTATCCCGTTTTTGACTCATACCGAGGTGTGAGGCTAGCGAATTCACGCTATACACAAAGCTATGCCACATAGGCTGTGCTTTGATCATCAAACACAAGACTTTGCTTTTCAACAGAAGCCTTGATCATTTGCCACTTAAGCGTGCCACACAGGCAATTCACTCCATGCGACTGATGTCCATCGATATACAACCTATGAGCTCGTACGTCTCAGAGAAGGGCGTTAAGCAAGAGAATAAATTCTCCGCCGCTAAACAGATGCATATTTAATCGAGATCAATCAACAAAGAATAAAATCCAATGTCAGAAACACAGTCCATTTACAAGTTCGTTCTAGGTCTGAACGAAACCGGAGTCACTTTCCTCGCATATCCATCGATCTCCAAGTACGTCTGGACGATCACCAACTGTTTCCCTCCTCTTGGGTGTACAGCCCAATCAAGATCATCAGTAATCACCCAAACGATGTGAAGACTTCTAGTCTTCAATCACCGTCTTCATCTTCGACTTATCGTCGAATCGGTTATTCAGAATGGGTATAAACCCGGCCTTTCCGAATAACCCCCGTAAATAATAAACACGTGTTACACAAACACAACATACGCCTCATTCCAATTGAGAATATTCTTTTATTCAAATTTTCGCATTCTTAGGGAAAGGTTCCCATTAATTTTATCAAAGACAAATTCTTCTAAATTTATTCTTTATTCTTCCTTTGGATATCATTTCAAAACATATTATGGTTTTCCAAACTAGTCGGGATTAGCAAACCACAACGAAGTAATTATTTATTTTATTTCCCAATCCAACCTATTTATCCCATGGAGCAAAACTGGTAATACTCCATATCTAACCCCACGGTGTTATCGGTAAATATTAGTTACCTTTTAACGTTCAATTCTAATTAAAGATTTAACTATCACTTTGGAGCAAAACTGGTGATACTCCATTCTCGATCATTTCAATCTAATTAAAGATTCATTAAAACTCCACTTAGTTTTAATCTTTCCACAAATCAATAACCTGTCTTTAACTAGGTTAAAGAACCAACGTTATCTAAAACACGGTTCACGATAAACCCAAAATCACATTCCGTTGTTCATCGGGTTAAAGAATTGGTGTTATTCAAAACACCGCTCATGATAAACCCAAAAACCAATTTAAATTCAATTCCAATTAAACACTAATTAACTGGATAATTTCACTAAATCTTAATTAAAAGATTTATTCTTTTCTAAATTGGGTCCAAGAATAGTGTTATTTAAAACACCATTCACGACGAACCCAAAATCCCATTTGATATTAAATACAAGGCTCTGAATAGAAAATATACCGGCTTATATTCAATATCAAATTCTGAAACCAACAAATATCGTATTGGAAATAACGATATAAAATATGTCTTTCAAATTTCCATAACCATATCTGTATAATCACGAAATCCAATATCGAAATATTCTAAAGACAATTTCGATTCAAATCCATTCCAATTCAATTATGGAAATTCTGGTTATTTTCAAAACCATTTCAAATCCAATTTATTTATTTTAAAAATAAATGGAATTACAATTCTAGTTCAAAATTAGTTCATTTTGATAAAAATATATTTTTAATCCTTACAAATGTTGAATTTTTCATCCCAGTTCTTTCTAATTCATATATTATGATTTTACACAAATTATTAATATTTTTAATAATTTTATCAAGGCTCGTGCAGTTGGTTTTCAACAACGGCCATCGAACTGCACTTACAACGACCTTTTTCAAATTTGATTTGGACATAATTCCAAATCCAACCGTTAGAATTTAAATTTCTAATATTCATTGGAAAGATCTTTTTGATACGAACCCAACGGTTCTAGTTTTAGGAGAATCCGACGGTCGGATCTCCAGCAACGTCAATTCGAAGTCAATGGTCGAAATTCGCGAATTGTCGTGGCGCGGCGCGTTCTATTCAGGCCGTTATATAATATATATGTATATATACATATATATATATATATATATATATATATATCGTCGATTTCCTTTTAAAATGTATTTTATAAATCGTTTTAAACTCGTTTTCGAAACGATTTCAACTTCATATTCAATTTCGAATCAAAATTGAATATTCCACATCATTGATATACAAATGATAATATTTTCAAAACATTATATTTTGAAATCATTTCCTTTTCTATATTCATTATAAAAACGAATATAATCGATATAAATATCGTTCACGTCGAAATGGCGCATCTCTAATCAACACTGCTTTATATATTTCAATAACTTCGTTATTCTATACTACAAATGAATATTTATTCTTCAACACATGAATATATATTTTTCTTTCAACACATGAATATTTTCAACATACGAACATCGTCAACACATGACTATTTTTGTTATTTAATATATCTTATAAAATTATGATAAAGATGTAAATTTTATTGTTAAAATATTTTACGCAACACATGATAAGTTTCAACACATGAATATTCTCAACACATGAGCATCGTCAACACATGACTATTTATTCTATTCAACATGTGAATGTTTATTTTATAATATTCTTTATTTTCCCAATTGGAATGAGGCCCAATCAATTACCATATAATGTTAATTATATGGACTCCATACAACACATGTATAAAATAGCAACGATAAATAATCAACCATCATCCAAAGTGCACCACACAGCTGCATAAGCGTTAAATATAAATAATTAACGCTTACGCAGTCTATCGACAAATCGATCGACATACAACTAAATAATTGGGATTAATGTACACCAAATATCATCCCAATACCCATGTGGGGTTTCAATCCACAAACACTGAATATTATTTGTGCGGTTAGACGACGTTTAAAATTTATCATCCCAATCAATGTCCTTCAAATAGGTGTACATAAACAAGCCATCTGGTTTGTAAATGAATATTTACTTATTCACATTCACATTAAAAATTATATTTTAACGATAAAATATTTTATTCTCAACACATTAATGTTGTATTATCTATTTCACATCAACATCACAAACAAATTTCACAATACATCAAACAAGCATACAAGTCGTCCATGGTCTGTGGAAGACGGGTGTTAGGTGCTGCTAAGCATCGTCTGCATCCTAGTATATATTTTTAACTAGTAAATGAAATTTAAAGTGAGAAGTTCTCACCTAGAGCTAAACCAAACGCCACAACACTTCACATGTAGAAAATCTTCGCCGTGCTCGCCTTTTGCCACTTTCGCCGTCCGTGTTCGCTACATATATAAAAATCACATTTTTATGTTGTTTCTATGTATATAAAAATCACATTTTTATAATCACTCTATATGGATAAAAATTCTATTTTTACACCGCTACTATATAGATAAAAATTCTATTTTTATACCGCTACTATATATCTATTTTTATACCGCTGCTATATAGATAAAAATACTATCTTTATACCCCCACTATATAGATAAAAATTCTATTTTTATCTCGCTAGTAATATAATAAAAATCATATTTTTATTCTTCTACATAAATAAAAATCATATTTTATTCGCCATTTTCATTTGAAAAATCATACCTTTTAAAAATCAAAAATCATTTCTCTTCATGACTAGGAATATAATTCTTTCACGACTAAAAATATAATCTTTTCAAAATAAGAGTATAAACTTTCATAAATAAAAATATAAGTTTTCATATATAAAAATACGATTTTTATCAAACCCTCATATAAATAAAACTGAAAATAAAATTAATTGTAAAAAAAATAAACACTTACAGTCAAAGATTGGAGGGGGGTGGTCGAGGCAGCTGGCGGCGGGGCTCAGGTGGGCTGAGGGTGCGGTTTTTGCGGCAAAGGGAAGAGGGATGAGGACGGAGGGGTGCTGCGCTAGTCGGGGGAGGCGGAGGTGGTCACCGGCGTCGTCATCGGTCGGGGTGTGGGCCACTCGCGGTTCACGATGGCATTCTCAAGTTAGGGCGCGGGTTTTGAGGAGAGTTCGGGCTAGGGTTTCATGGAAGGAGGAGGGAGAGGAGTAGAGGGCGAAAAGGAGGAGGATCGGGGAAGAAGGGGGGCGCCTCGCGCCAGCGGTGGCGGCGCGCTGCTCGGAGGAGCGGCGGCGGCTCCTCCCCGTTCCTCTTTCTTTTTTTTATTTTAATTCTGATTTGGTCAACGGATATGGGAGGAGAGGATTAAGGGGATTATATAATAATATATATTATTTTATTAATTTCAAAAAGCAACTTTTTATTTTGACCTCGAAATCGAACCCACCAACTGTCGTCCATAGCTAATTACCCCCATTCCGAATACAATAGGATGAGTATTGTAGGCTGATTCGACTGTTTCGATCAGTTTTCATCAAAATCAAAATATAACTCTATATACTGAATTTGAACGCGCATTTCAATTTATCGGGGCCACATACTGACTCTAAAAATTCCCGAAAAATATTTTCTAGCTTCGTATTGACGATACGGTCCTAACAAAACTAATTTCATCGAATTCTGAGACCGTTTGAAAAATGGCCATTTTCCAGTCGATTAAAATCAACTGAAACTGGTCAAATGCATTTTCCTTTGCCATACTCACATATTGATTCAGAAAATTACGAATTTTGAAACCTAGCAATAACTTGACATCACGGATCCAACAAAAGTGGTTTCGTCGAAAACCGAGGTCATTTGCAAAATTCCCATTTTTAAGGGCCAGAATTCTATAGCGACTATTCTGAATTTTCAACTGGACGTATCTTTTGATTCCCGCTATGACATTTCAATTTTTCGGATTCGTTGGAAAGATATTCTCAATTAGATTCTAATATTTTTGGTTTCGCCAAAATTTGGTTTATTTTGAATCCTATACATTCATTTGAATTTAGAAATCGAATTTTCAAACTACCGCGCCACTTTCAATTACTTTTATATTTAGAATAAAATATTTATTTTCTAACGACGATTCGAATAAATATGTACGTTCTAATTCTATTCAAAATAAATTTCTCGTCGTTATTATTTAAAATAATTCATTTTAAATATTCAAAATTCACTAAAATTTCCAAAATAAAAATTTTAAACTAGCTCAGATTTTTTTTCCGGGTTATTACAATCTCCCCCACTTAAAACTTTTCGTCCCCGAAAAGGAACGAAGCCGAAAGTTGTTTAGCTAATCAACTCAACTTCCATTATTTTCTTTACGGCTTAAGTTCTTCAACTTTTCAATTTCTAAGAACTTTTCAAATTTTTCAAAAATTTGGCTAACACCCTAAATTTCCGGAAAATTTCGCCATAACCTCCCCTGCACCGAGGACTTCGGGATATTTCAAATAGCCTCCCATGACCCTCATCAATCGAAAAAAAAAAGAAACAGCCAATCGGCTCATAAAATCATCCAAACCCAATAAATTTTTAAACATGTACCTATTTGTCGGGCAAACAATTTTATTCTTCTGCTCTAGCCTCCTTGCTATGACCTGTTCAATGTAAGCACATGTATATGCATGCAATTGTAATCATTTTTTAATACAGTTCAATATTCGGTTCCATTAGGCATAATGGCTCAGAATTATCAAACAAATAAACAAATAACACAACTATCAATCAATTAGTGGATTATCGTTTCAAATTCATAACTTTGATATATATACAGAGAATCATGTTTTTGATGCCAAATCACGACAATATACCCTATCCAGTTTTGGTTCTCACACCAGTCTAATGGAAATATATAGATATCACACCTTCGAAACACGACCATAAATACTGATGATGTGGCCACATCACCAAAATTATCCCCGGGTGTCTAGAATGTGATTCTATATCTATCCAGTATATTAAAACTTCGAACATACGTTCATGACACATATATGCAAAATCTTTATATACTCGATTGTCCAAATCAATATAAAATAAAATATTCAAATACGTATACTTTGGTTCAAATTTTCAAAACAAAATTTGTTTTCATTTGAAGAATATACTCTTCACACTCGTTCTAGGATACTACTGATCCTATCTCTAACGAGTAATTCTAAATGGATATTACTAATCTAATATCTGATGAATTCTTTCGTTTGGTTCTAATGTGTCTTGTTCTCGAGCTCTGTAAACCAAAGCTCTGATACCACTGTGATGACCCGTAACTTCCCCGGTAAGGAAAGCCCGGATTCTTTGAAAACGCGACCAATCAGAACGCAAACAGAAGAACATTTCATTGCTTATTACAACAATTCCATCAGAATACAAGAATATACAGAGTATGAATAAATATTATACAACAGAGAATATCAGAGATTTAAATTACATTTAAATACATAGCAGCGGAAAAATAATACAAAACACAACAGAAAGTAATACACGGATACGGAGCTTTCCGAGCATCGTTCCAGTTGTATATCAGGATCCTGTGAATATAGATCTACAAAACCAAAACTACTAGCTGCACGTGTGGAAAATAGGGGCACCTAGAGTTTAGGTTAAAACAATAAACTCCAGGTCAGTCATATGACTGGTGTGAGAGCTAAAACAGTTATTAATCTTTACTTTTAAAGTTAGGTAAATCAAAGGACCACGCCGTATAACACGGAATGGGTTTCCTTCCAAGAATACCCATGCATAAAACAAACAGTGCAATGCTAAATAAAGAAAATGAAGCTATCATAAGACCCAGGTCCCATCACACAATGCAACGCAAGCCGGAGGATAGGGTTTTACCTTACAATAGCCAAAGAATGCTTGATATGTTTAAAAACAGATTTTTTGATATTACTATAAGTGTATAATGTCAAAACAATTTCAATCATAAGTATCAATCATAGGGGGCATAGCTACCATCTAATATGACGCTATACTAGGCTCTACAAATAAAACCACAATTTCACGTATTGGAAATTAGATTCCATCATGAGTCGAGGAAAGGGGCAAGCTCCTCTCCGATTCGAGACACTCTAGCTAATGTCTCAGGACCACACACAGTGATCCCTTGGAAACTCCAAGGCCGGTCCTCTCTTAGTTTTGAGGATTGGCAATTCCTGAACACACGTTTTCCAGTCCTATTGGACCTATATAATGGTCTGTACATCAGCTCACATAGTGCCAGTTATCAGCCATATATTCGAGGCGCCTCGCATTTCAACAACCACATAGGTGAAAAGTATATAAATGTCAGCCAGTTTAAGCACCGAAACCACCACTAGCTAGAAAGAAACGTCGGGCACTCCTTGGGTCCTTATCCCGTTTTTGACTCATACCGAGGTGTGAGGCTCGCGAATTCACGCTATACACAATGCAATGCCACATAGGCTGTGCTTTGATCATCAACCACAAGACTTTGCTTTTCAATAGAAGCCTTGATCATTTGCCACTTATGCGTGCCACACAGGCAATTCACTCCATGCGACTGATGTCCATCGACATACAACCTCTGAGCTCGTACATCTTAGAGAAGGGCGTTAAGCAAGAGAATAAATTCTCCGCCGCCAAACAGATGTATATTTAATGGAGATCAATCAACACAGAATAAAATCCAATGTCAGACACACAATCCATTTACAAGTTCGTTCTGGGTCTGAACGAGACCGGAGGCACTTTCCTCGCATATCCATCGATCTCCAAGTACGTCTAGACGATCACCAACTGTTTCCCTCCTCTTGGGTGTACAGCCCAATCAAGATCATCAGTAATCACCCAAACGATGTGAAGACTTCTGGTCTTCAATCACCGTCTTCATCTTCGACTTATCGTCGAATCGGTTATTCAGAATGGGTATAAACCCGGCCTTTCCGAATAACCGCGTATATAATAAACACGTGTTACACAAACACAACATACGCCTCATTCCAATTTAGAATATTCTTTTATTCAAATTTTCACATACTTAGGGAAAGGTTCCCATTAATTTTATCAAAGATAAATTCTTCTAAATTTATTCTTTAATGTTCCTTTGGATATCATTTCAAACCATATTATGGTTTTCCAAACTAGTCAGGATTAGCAAACCACACCGAAGTAATTATTTATTTTATTTCCCAATCCCAACCTATTTATCCCATGGAGCAAAACTGGTAATACTCCATATCTAACACCACGGTGTTATCGGTAATTATTAGTTACCTTTTCACTTTCAAATCTAATTGAAGATTTAACTATTGCTTTGGAGAAAAACGGGTGATACTCCATTCTCGATCATTTCAATCTAATTAAAGATTCATTAAAAATCCACTTAGTTTTAATCTTTCCACAAATCAATATCATGTCTTTAATTGGGTTAAAGAACCAACGTTATCTAAAACACGATTCACGATAAACCCAAAATCACATTCCGTTGTTAATCGGGTTAAAGAACAGGTGTTATTCAATACACCGCTCACGATAAACCCAAAAACCAATTTAAAATCAATTCCAATTAAACACTAATTAACTGGATAATTTCACTAAATCTTAATTAAAAGATTTATTCTTTTCAAAATTGGGTCCAAGAACAGTGTTATTTAAGACTCCATTCACGACGAACCCAAAATCCCATTTGATATTAAATACAAGGCTCTGAATAGAAAATATACTAGCTTATATTCAATATCAAATTCTTAAACCAATAAATATCGTATTGGAAATAACGATATAAAATATATCTTTCAAATTTCCACAACCATATCTGTATAATCACGAAATCCAATATCAAAATATTCCAAAGACAATTTCGATTCAAATCCATTCCAATTCAATTTTTGGAAATTCTGGTTATTTTCAAAACCATTTCAAATCAAATTTATTTATTTTAAAAATAAATGGAATTACAATTTTAGTTCAAAACTAGTTCATTTTCACAAAAATATATTTTTATACTTACAAATGTGGAATTTTTCATCCCAGTTCTTTTCAATTCTTATATTATGATTTTACACAAATTATTAATATTTATAATAATTTTATCAAGGCCAGTACAGTCGGTTTTCAACAACGGCCACTGAACTGCACTTACAGCGACCTTTTCCAAATTTGATTTGGACATAATTCCAAATCCATCCGTTAGAATTTAAATTTCTAATATTCATTGGAAAGCTCTTTTCGATACGAACCCAACAGTTCTGGTTTTAGGAGAATCCGATGGTCGGATCTCCCGCAACGTCAATTTGAAGTCAACTGTCGAAATTCGCGAATTGCCGCGGCGCGGCGCGTTCTATTCAGGCCATTATATAATATATATATATATATATATATATATATATATATATATATATATATATTGTCGATTTCCTTTTAAAACGTATTTTATAAATCGTTTTAAATTCACTTTCGAAATGATTTCAACTTCATATTCAATTTTGAATCAAAATTGAATATTCCACATCATCGATATACAAATGATAATATTTTCAAAACATTATATTTTGAAATCACTTCCTCTATATTCATTATAAAAACGAATATAATCAATATAAATATCGTTTGCGTCGAAATGGCTCATCTCTAATCAACACGGCTTTATATATTTCAATAACTTCGTTATTCTATTCAACAAATGAATATTTATTCTTCAACATATGAATATATATTTTTCTTCAACTCATGAATATTTTCAACATATGAACATCGTCAACACATGACTATTTTTGTTATTTAATATATCTTATAAAATTATGATAAAGATGTAAATTTTATTGTTAAAATATTTTACTCAACACATGATAAGTTTCAACACATGAATATTCTCAACACATGAGCATCGTCAACACATGACTATTTATTCTATTCAACACGTGAATGTTTATTTAACAATATTCTTTATTTTCCCAATTGGAATGAAGCCCAATCCGTTACCATATAATGTTAATTATATGGATTCCATACAACACATGTATAAAATAGCAACGATAAATAATCAACCATCATCCAAAGTGCAGCACACAACTGCATAAGCCTTAAATATAAATAATTAATGCTTATGCAGTCTGTCGACCAATCGATCGACATACAACTAAATAATTGGGATTTGTGTACGCGAAATTTCATCCCAACACCCGTGTGGGGTTTCAATCCACAAACTCTGAATATTATTTGTGCAGTTGGGCGACGTGTAAAATTTATTGTCCCAATCAATGTCCTTCAAATAGGTGTACATAAACAAACCGTCCGGTTTGTAAATGAATATTTATTTATTTACATTTACGTTAAAAATTATATTTTTAACGATAAAATATTTTATTCTCAACACATTAATGTTTTATTATCTATTTCACATCAACATCACAAACAAATTTCACAACACATCAAACAAGCATACAAGTCGTCCATGGTCTGTGGACGATGGGTGTCAGGTGCTGCTAAGCACCGTCTGCATCCTAGAATATATTTTTAACTAGAAAATGAAATTTTAAGTGAGAAGTTCTCACCGAGAGCTAAACCAAATGCCACGACTCTTCATATGTAGAAAATCTTCGTCGTGCTCACCTTTTGTCACTTTCGCCATCCGTGTTCGCTACATATATAAAAATCACATTTTTATGTTGTTGCTATGTATATAAAAATCACATTTTTATAATCACTCTGTATGGATAAAAATTCTATTTTTACACCGCTACTATATAGGTAAAAATTCTATTTTTATACCGCTACTATATAGATAAAAATTCTATTTTTATACCGCTACTATATAGATAAAAATTCTATTTTTATCTCGCTAGTAATATAATAAAAATCATATTTTTATTCTTCTATATAAATAAAAATAATATTTTATTCGCCATTTTCGTATGAAAAATCATACCTTTTAACAAAAATCATTTCTCTTCATAACTAGGAATATAATCCTTTCACGACTAAAATTATAATCTTTTCAAAATAAGAGTATAAATTTTCATAAATAAAAATATAAGTTTTCATATATAAAAATACGATTTTTATCAAACCCTCAAATAAATAAAACTAGAAATAGAAATAATTGTAAATAAAAATAAACACATACAGTCAAAGGTTGGAGGGGGGTGGTCGAGGCAGTTGGCGGCAGGGCTCAGGTGGGTCGAGGGTGCAGTTTTTGCAGCAAAGGGAAGTGGGATGAGGGCGGAGGGGTGCTGCGCCGGTCGGGGGAGGCAGAGGCGGTCACCGGCGTCGTCGTCAGTCGGGGTGTGGGCCACTCGCGGTTCACGGTGGCTTTCTCAAGTTAGGGAGCGGGTTTTTGAGGAGGGTTCGGGCTAGGGTTTCACAGAAGGAGGAGGGAGAGGAGTAGAGGGCGAAGAGGATCGGGGAAGAATGGGGGCGCCTCGCACCGGCGGTGGCGGCACGCTGCTCGGAGGAGCGGCGGCGACTCCACCCAGTTCCTCTTTCCTTTTTTTAATTCTGATTTGGTCAACGGATATGGGAGGAGAGGATTAAGGGGATTATATAATAATATATATTATTTTATTTTATTAATTTCAAAAAGCAGCTTTTTATTTTGCCCTCAAAATCGAACCCACTGACTGTCGTCCATAGCTAATTATCCCCATTCCGAACACAATGGGATAGGTATCGCGGACTGATTCGACTGTTTCGATCAGTTTTTGTCAAAATCAAAATATAACTCTATATATTGAATTTGAACGTGCATTTCAATTTACCGGGGCCACATACTGACTCTAAAAATTCCCGAAAAATATTTTCTAGCTTCGTATTGACGATATGATCCTAACAAAACTAATTCCATCGAATTCTGAGACCATTTGAAAAATGGCCATTTTCTAGTCGATTAAAATCAACTTAAACTGGTCAAATGCATTTTCCTTTGCCACGCTCACATATTGATTCAGAAAATTATGAATTTTGAAACCTGTCAATAACTTGACATCACAGATCCAACAAAAGTGGTTTCGTCGAAAACCAAGGTCGTTTGCAAAATTCCCATTTTTAAGGGTCAAAATTCCATAATGACTATTCTGAATTTTCAACTGGACGTATCTTTTGATTCCCGCTATGAAATTTCAATTTTTCAGATTCGTTGGAAAGATATTCTCAATTAGATTCTAATATTTTTGGTTTCGCCAAAATCCGGTTTATTTTGAATCCTATACATTCATTTGAATTTAGAAATCGAATTTTCAAACTACCACACCATTTTCAATTCCTTTTATATTTAAAATAAAATATTTGTATTCTAACGACGATTCGAATAAATATGTACATTCTAATTCTATTCAAAATAAATTTCTCGTCGTTATTATTTAAAATAATTCATTTTAAATATTCAAAATTCACTAAATTTGCCAAAATAAAAATTTTAAATTGGCTCAGATTTTCTGGGTTATTACAATGGAGCTCTTCTAAACAACCAATAAGTGCGCGCCTTTCTTTTCTAATCCTCTTCATACCCGCGAAACCTTTTCCGGCTTCCCCAAAATCGAGCGTCAGCCAACCCTAGGATGTGGCTTTCAAAATCAACTCCAACCTTCCATCGCAACTAAATCGCCAGCACATCGAGCTCCAGATGCTCCATGGATTTGATCGCGATATTTGATTTCGATTTTCCTTTTTTTTTAAATATGAACGGTGAATTGATTTTCCACTGTGAGGTAGAAAAGTGAGAAGACTTGAACTATTTTTGTGGTTTGGAAATGGAAAGACGAAGGCGTATGACTTGATATATAGATGCGCGAGGGAAACAAAACGTACAACACTGTTAAAGCGTTGTTTCTTTGATATCAAACAGGGGAGTCAGATGTTGAAGCTCGAGAAAAACATGTCTGCGCGATGGAACAATATAGATCGGCTGAAATAAATATGTATATTGATTATTTTTATTAGATCTTTAAACTATAATATAATGTTCCAAAATATCTCGTGGCCCCATGGACACTATTTAATCATAACGATGGACATTTCTAATATTATTTTCTATTCTGAACTCCATGGAACGGGTTCTGAAATTTTATTCCAGGGTATGCAAGAGATATTAATTTAAACTAACTATTTAAATTAAATTCAACTGATTAAAATATAAATTGATTTCAAACAATTAAATTTATTGATAATAAATAATTGATAATAAATTAAATTCCACTCTAAGCTGATGAAAACCTATCGCGAGATCCAACTGAGAAAATACTCTCGCGCCACTCAACTGATCGAACAAATCATCTATCCGCAATAGAGGATACTTGTTCTTCCTCATCACTTTATTCAACTCGCGGAAGTCTACACACAAACGAAGGGAACCATCCGCCTTGGTAGCAAACACAACTGGTGCTCCCCATTCAGAAACACTCCTTCTGATTAATCCCTTCTTCAAAAGATCGCTGACTTGCACCTCAAGCTCTCGCTGCTCCCTTGGTGCCATACGACGAAGTGGCATCACTATAGGCCTGGCATCTTTTACCAAATCAATACGGAACTCAATCTCTCGATGTGGTGGAAGCCCGGTCACTTCTTCGAAAACGTCCGCATACTGGCCAACCACGGGCAAACCTGACAACTCACTATGCGGAATGTCGAGGGAGTTTAGAAAACTAGCCAATAACCCCTCACTGGGTAGACAACCAAACACTATCCTCCGCCCATCATCCGCTCTAGTTGTCACCAAAAAGCCCTCACAGTCTACCACCACCCCGTATCTTCGGAGCCAATCTACTCCCAAAATAATGTCAAACCCAGTAAAGCCCAAAACAAAGCAATCACAAACATGCATCCATGACTCGATAAGACAACATTACGACAAATCATGCTAAGGCTAGTCGAACCACCAATCGGGTTCGTCACTACTAAAGGTCTATTGACAATCTCGGGCTCCAATCCCACCCTATCTACCAGGTCACTAGATATGAAAGAACTGGAAGCTCCGGTATCAAACAAAACTCTAACAGGAACATCATAAACAGAAAGCATACCTTGAATGATGACATTCTTTCCCTTCTCCGCCCCAGTTGGGGCATTCGACGAAGAAGGAATAGCATTAAGGGCATACGCTTTCACCATTTTCTTTTCTTTGGGCGGTTGCGGACACTTGTCCTTGTGATGTCCCATTTGGCCACAGTTGAAGCACTTCCTATCCGCTGGCTTGGCCCGACAATTACTAGCATAATGGCCCTTCTTACCACAGCTGAAGCACTCCACATCTTGCTTATTCTTTTTCTTATGGCCATCCTTAGTCTGATTCTACTTCCTCTTATTCTGGGAACCACCCTTGCCTCCACCACTTGCTTGTGGCTTTGGTTCATCTACGGATGCAACCTCAGTCTTCGGCTTAGGGTAGAGACTTTCTGATCTTAATGCTTTCCCCACAATCGATTCAAACGTCTCATCGATGTGGTTAATAAGCCTTTCCCCCAAGTACTGATCCAAACCAGTTATGAATTTCTCATTCTTCTTCTCGGCAGTATCAATAAGAGATAACCCATATTTTGACAAAGTGTCGAATTCAGCAATATACTCCGAGACAGCTCTGTCATTCTGCTTGAGCTCCAAGAACTTCTTAAACAGCACTGACTTCTGAGCAGCTGGAATGAACTTCTCGCTAAAGCGAGCCTTAAACTGCTCCCAAGTAATCTGATCTTCGGGAGTAGCTGCCTTTATCGCATTCCACCAATTCATTGCCCGCCCTTGCAGCTGACGGGACGCTAGCTTTCTCTTCATCGCATCCTAGATACCCAAATCCTCGAAGATACGTTCGCAACTATCCAACCAATCCTGAACATCTGTAGCCGACTCCGTTCCGTGGAATGGCTTCCCACCAAGACTAGTATAATCATTACTCAGCTTGGTGAAGTCGACTCTCGGCGCCTGCACTATTGGACCACCACCATTTCCACCATTGGGAGCTGCCCTCTGCACATCCCTAAACATCTCTCTCATGAGACCAGTAAACATCGTCCTCATGTCAGCAGCATTCCCATTATTGGCTCCCCTACCAGCACCTCTAGTATATCGGCTCATCATCAATCTGAAAAAGGAAACGATTAATGACCCCATAGCGGTGCCAGTGCAGTACGACTTCATTCTTATACTACTAATAGTATATATATATAGCTTTTAAAAACCAAAGTAATCACAAATACGCTCTCTCGTATACGTATACTATCTCTCCCTGATAACTTCCCTAGGATAACTACGCAACCTAGAGCTCTAATACCAAGTGTGACGGCTTGCCCCGCACCAGCCGACATTTCCTCCGAAAGTGCGTTGTACACATGCTCGGCTAGCACGGAACGGTCGCCAAAGAAAGGAAAGAAGAGAATGAACTAATCAAGGAACCTGTAGAATGTCTCACAGCGCATGGAATAAAATATAATAATAATAACATACTTGACATAAAACAGGTGAGACAGTGCATAAGCTGATAACTAAAATCAACATCAGAGCAGCGGAAATCCAAATACAGCTTATTACAACTTTTCAAATTTACTGTCTCTAAATAAAAGAAAGCTAAAGTAGAAGATGCACCACCAATGCCCAAGCAGTGATCTTCAACAACACAGGGAGAATACTATATATATATATATATTACGTGGAAGCCTCCTGCTCGTCTCCGGATCATCTACCCGTGCATCACCAGCTAATCTGTCTTTAGTCTGCTCGTGTGAGCACCCAGAGTAATAAGAGGAGACATAAAACTCTGGGTCAGACATAAAGCCTGGTATGAGCGATAAGCATCTAAACAGAACAATAACAGGTATACTAACCCATACCTGAGCCTGGACCTGCAACCAAAGAGTTAGTACCACATACCGTACAATACTCTAAGGTGTCATAATAAATAGTGTAAGAATACGGGGGTGGGGTGTGCATGTCATAATGATGGCAAAAAATCAACCACAGCAACCATCCTCACATCTCTCACTCAGTGCGTAAAGCATACGATGTCCACCACAGTCAATCACTAGACCAATCGAAGTAGTGACAGAGTTCGACTTGTACAACTACTGCTACTACTAAGCTTACCACATGGAGTCATGACCAAATCTTTACAAATGACCCCACTTCATTGGTTTATAGCCCTTTAGTCGTACCTAGGCCATTGCAGCCCTGAATCCGTTTACGTACTTCCCATACATAGTGATCCAAAGTCATAAACATCAACTGCCCCTTGGCACACGTCCCGCAGCAAAGCCTAATCATGAAGTGAACTCATCGGTTCCCAACTGGATCCTGAGCTCTAACTTCTCATATTAGACTACCTTTGCATCTCGGGTTATTGGTCAATACTGGGTCGGGTCGGTTTCTCCTTTATCCATCGGTTCGGGTCCACAGCGTTGCATCGGTTTGGGTCGGGTGTCCCCCTTCGGGTCGGGTCGGGTGTCCTCCCCCGGGTCGGGTCGGGTTGCTATCTTCCCTCCAGTTCATGCTCCTTCTCCGATCAGCTCCCTCGTTCTCCATTTATTCCGATCCGATCCTCCTCCTCTAGCCGATCTGATCCTACTCCTTTAGCCGATCCGATCCCTTCGCCTTACTCCAGTCTTAGCCTTTCATCCTTAAGTCGATCCGATCCGAGTCCTTCGTCTTTAAGTTAGTCCGATCCGAGCCCTTCGTCTTTAAGTTAGTCCGATCCCCGGCTTAACCAACATGGCCTTCCTTTTTGCCAAGCCTCTTATGTGCCAGATTCCGATTCAGGTCAGGTTCCTTGCCCATGTCTCCTATCCGATCTGAGCCCATATCCGATCCGATCCGAAACCCTGCACAACTTTCTGCAACTTTTTCTACCAACTTGTTTACGCCATTCGACGACGTTTTCGACAAATCTAACTATACTAATCAATCACAAATCATCCCAAACAGTCATAGCATCATAGCAAACTAACCACAAACACCAAAACAATGAATTTACATATCAAAATGGATCAAATGTACCGAAAATCCCATTTTTCCCTTAAGCATGATTAAATAAAACTAATCATAGGGTTAAGGAAACTTAATCAAATCGAACCAAATTTCTAACAGAGGCATAAAATATTATTTAATAATTTCTAAACATTTTTCCAGAATTTATTAGTGTATAAATTCGCTAATCTTCATTAATTACCCTTAATTAACTGTAATTAGTGCCAAAACGATGCTAATCACTCACCTTTGCCACAAAATAAAACACCAAATCTGAAATATTCTCTGTTTGGGTCGAATTCCTATGTATAGCAGCAGCTCCAACCTTGCTCTGTTGCTATTTGGCCTTGTTTTGATGTAGTTTAGGCTTAATCTTCACTAAAAATGTGTTTTGGAGTGGTTTTAGAGGATGGAAGCCATTACTAAGGTCTCAAGAAGGTTTGTGGCGGCTCTAAACTGAAATGAAAGTGATTTCCTAACCCTAATCAGCCCTCCTATGCCTCTAAACCCGAAATTCCCCTCTGGGCCTCGCTGCTAATCACCCGGTTAAGCCCAATTAGCTGTTTTTTACTATCTGAAACTTGTTTCAGCCATATCTCCCAAACGGTGAGTCCGTTTGGCTAATGTGACCACTCTACGGAATTGTAAACCATCATCCGGAGCCAATGAAAGTGGTTTCAAGTCAAAATTCCTTTCCAGTCAAAAGTTATGGCCAAAACAGTGCCAACTAGGGGTAAAATGATCATTTAAAAATCGACAAAAATCATGAACATGGGAAATGACCCCAATAGTCGTCTCCCAAAATCACATGACCATACGACTCCGAATGTGAAAGAAATAAATATTCTACGATTCTATGATGCGTAGAATACGGGTCGTTACATATATAATTATTGAAATCCATATAAAATGAATGTAATTATTGATTTAATATGATATAGAAATGAATTGAATCTAAACCTATATAATTACTGAAAAAAATGTATGTCAATGAAGGAATGTAAATAAATTGAATAATGATAGAAGGTAATATATGTATATAATAATAATAATAAACCAAGCATTGAGATTGGAAATGAATGGGAATGAAATATAACTAATGAAAATATGATTGATAAAGAGGGGAATTATGACGCCCCGCACCAGCCGACATTTCCCTCGAGAAATGCGTTGTACCAATGCCCGACTAGCTTGGGACGGTCGTCAAAGGAAAAGGGTTTTGAAACGATGAATCACCAAATAACATGTAGTATATCTCACAGAGTATGGAATAAAATATAATAATAATGTATTATACATAAAACAGGTGGGCTAGTGCATAAGATGAAAACTAAACCATCATAGCAGCGGAATCCAAAATGCAGCTTATGATCCAAACCATTATTACAACTTCAAAATATTGTCTCTCAAGCAAAATAGAAAAGGTACACTACTAATGTCCAGAGTAGTGAACAGCAACAACACTGTAAGAGTATATGTATATAGTATGTGGTAGCCTCTTGCTCGTCTCCGGATAGCTACTCGTGCATAACTACCTAACCTATCTCTAGTCTGCTCGTTTAGGAGAACCCAGAGTAATAAGAAGAGACATAAAACTCAGGGTCAGACAAAAGTCTGGTATGAGCGATAGCAGCAAAATAAAACAATAGCAAGTACACATAATCATACCTGAACCAGAACCTGCAACCAAAGAGTTAGCACAGCAAGGTGTATAGTACTCTAAGGTAACACTAACATAAAGTGTAAAGATTGGAGTGCGCACGTAATGGTGATAGCAAACATGAAACATAGCAATCATCCTTAAATCACTCACTCAGTGTGTAAAGCATATGATATCCACCACTTTGATCACAAGACCTATTGGGGCCATGATGGTAACTCCGTACAACTATCGCTAAGACCACTTTGCCTTTGGGGGCCCTGATGGAGTATGACTCCATGCAACCTCTGAATCCACTCGTCTATAGTCAATTCCCCCTACCTCAATAGTGGACCAACTTTATAGATATCGATAACCCTTTGCACACGTCCCCCAGGAAATTCCAACTTTAGAAGTTAACCCGTCGATCCCCATTTTGATCTTAAGCCGTCACTTCTCATCTGGACTTCCTTTGCATCTCGGGTTTTGATTTTCTCCGATTCGGTTTGGTCCTCTTGAAGTAGTTCGGATCATGCTCCCTGAAGCAATTCGGGTCGGGATGCCTTGTCGTAGTCCGACTCGTGGTCCTCTGGCTCGTGGCGCCTCATCGGTTCGGTTCGTGGGTGATGCACCGGGTCAGTTTGTGGCATCGGTTCGGGCTCGTGGCATCAGGCAGCTCATGATGCATCGGCTCGTAGGGTCTGCAGGTGAGCGGGTCGATTCGTGAGACCCTATCCGGGTCAAGTCATGACACCTAGGTCACCAGCGGTCGGTTTGGGGTAGCGAGCCCGATCCGGTCCAATTTCCTGCACTTCTTAGAGCAAGCTATTTACGCCATACGACGATGTTTTCAACCATTCTAGCTTTCCTTTGCAATCATAAAACATCCCAAACAACAGTAGCAACATATGGGTTCAATCAACAAGATATAAAAATCAAGCATATAGGTTATTTTAGATCAAAAGTACCCAAAAATCATGATTTTCCCCTTAATCCCCTAAACCATGTTTTAACTGTAAAATTAGCAAACTTAATCCAAATTATCTCAAATTTTCACTAGAGGCATAAAGTAATATTTTAGAATTTCTACATATTTTCCCAGATTTTTATGATGCATAATTTTTCTAATTATCACTAATCACCCCTAATTAGCCGTAATTGTGAGGAAACATGCTAATCACTCACCTTAGCCACAAATAAATCTCAGATCTGAAAATATCTCCGATTTGGTTTGAATTCCAATGCAACACAGCTTCTCTACATCCAATTTGATGTTAGTTTGCCTTGATTTGATGTTAATTAGCTTAATATTAGAATAGAACGTGATTAAGAGGCTGTTTAAAAGGAGGAGGTCATTACTAGATTTGAAGAAATGAAAGTGGTGGCTGAGAAAATGAAATGAAATGGTTTCCTAACTCATTTCAGCCCTCCCATAACCCTAATCCCGAAATGATTTTGGGCCTAACCATTAATCACATAATTAAGCCCGGTTAAGTTATTTTTCCATCTTCAAACCTTATTTCAGCCATATCTCCCAAACAGTAAGTCCGTTTGATTAATATGACCACTCTACGGAAAGCTAAACCATCATCTGAATCCAAGTGGTTTCATGTAAAAATTCCTTACTAATCAAAAGTTATTAGAGAAACAAGATTCGCCAAGGGCAAAAAGGTCACATAAAATTTGGAAAAAATCGTGAACATGGGAAATAACCCCGATGGTCATTCCCCAAAGTTACACGACCATACGACTTTGTATGAAAATAAAATAAATATTCTACGATCCTCCGATACGTAGAATGCGGGTCATTACACTCCTCCCCTCTTAAGAAATTTCGCCCTCGAAATTCCCTAACTAAGAAAACAGCCAAAAGGTCCTGCATGCCTATCAACCATTTGCAATAATCAAACATATATAATAAACACGACAAGCCTATCCTAGCATGCGGAATAACTACATCGTGATTAAAACCTTACCAAGTAAAAAGTTCTAGATATGACTTCCTTATGTTCTCCTCGGTTTCCCAAGTGCAGTCACTCTCTTTATCACCCCATTGAATCATAACCAGTTTCACCCTCTTCCTTCGAAGTTGCTTCGTATCGTATCCGACAATACGAACCAGTCTGCAGTTTTCAACTGCCTTGGGCTCTACCTCGATATCATCCATTTGATCGGGTGAGATAGCCATTCCAGAATCGGTCTTGCACTCCCGCCATATTTTTTAGGAAATCCAACTTTATATGCTAAATTCCCCATTTGCTCAAGAACTGGAAATAGACCAACAAACCTTGGTGCCAATTTACCTCTCCTACCAAATCGAATCACTGTCTTTAATGGAGAAATTTTGACGAATACCAAGTCGCCAACGGAGAATTTCAAATCTCTTCGCCTTTTATCAACATAATTCTTCTACGTATCTTGGGCAACCTTCATTCGATGTTCGATAACCTTGATCTTATTTGAAGTTTCTCTTATTATATCTGGCCCGAGCATAAATTTCTCACCAGTTTCCAGCCAACATAATGGTGAGTTGCACGGTCTTCCGTACACAGCTTCAAATGGAGCCATACCAATACTGGACTGATAACAATTGTTATATCCGAACTCAACCAGATGCAAATAGTCATTCCATGACCCTCCAAAATCCAATATGCAAGCTCTCAAGAGATCCTCTAATATACGATTCACCCTCTCTGTTTGGCCGTCGGTTTGAGGGTGATATGCAGTACTGACATGTAGTTCTGACCCTAAAGCCTCTTGTAAGCTCCTCCAAAACCCACTAGTAAATAATGGATCTCGGTCACTCACAATATCTTTAGGTACTCCACGAAATCTCACTATCCACTTCATATACAGTTCTGCTAACTTAGCTGCCGTTCCATTCGACTCGACCGGTATAAACCTTACACTCTTTGTCAATCTGTCCACATCACCCAAATACTATCCTGACTTGACCTAGTCCTTGGTAAACCGCCGATGAAATCCATCAAGTCTTGTTCCCATTTCCATTCGGGAATTTCCAATGGTTGTAACAAACCACTAAGCTTCTTTTGCTCGGCTTTAACTAACTGGAAGTTCGTGCACTTGGATATAAACTTCCCAACGTCTCTATTCATCCCTTTCCAGTAGTAGGTCTGCTTCACGTCTCCATACATTTTGTTACCACTGGGATGTATTGCCAGCTTCGAGTGATGACACTCCCTAAGCACTTCATCTCTCAATCCGTTAACATCGGGTACAGCTAGTCTTGGTGAGCGATAAAACAGCTAACTAACATCATCAATAAAGTATATGAGAATAGGAAGATTAATCATCAATCTACCAATCACATCACTAGAGAAGAACTCCAAGCCCAACTCCCCACATTCAAAAGTGATAGCCTTTATAACAAAACCTTTCAACCATACATCGGGACGAAACCAGAATGACCTATTCAATCCTAGCAATCAAAAGCAACCAAACAATAGCACTCATAACATCGATTTTATACATCTCACGTGAACCATCCTAACTGAATTTAACATCCCTCAAGTACAAGCCCCATAGTCCTAAACCAATATCAGTCAAGCACCCAAGAAACGTCTCCTTCGACATTGGACAATCTACGTGAGATAGTTCAACAAAGCAACCAATCACTCATAACCGACTTTGACTATCACTGTTAATCCTGCTTTGAAACCATTGTTAATTGTATGACTGGCCATGTCACCATGCCATCTGTCAAGGGCTAATGCTAACCCCAATTCTAATCAAGCTACTGCACATCCAACGTACATGTGCCTCCCAGAGACAACTAGGCCCATCCAATAGGTCAAGGATATTCGACTAGTCCAACTAGCCTTTTAGGTGCCCCTATTATACCCTTGCTTTGAGTCTGTTAGAAATTATGACAATGATAATCCCTTCATAACTCTAGTCGGTATCACCAGCGACTATCTACAAACTCAGACCCGGTATCGAGTATCCATTACCCACAAACTCAAGTCCAACATGAGTCATCTCCCTACTCGTTGCATCTCCAAGATCAACGAACAACCATTTTTCTTTTACGAGTTCAAGTCCAACTTGAATCGTCCTAACCTTCGTTGCATCTCCACGATCAATGAACACAAGTTATCGCTTCGAATTTTTTACCATTCTTGAACCAAAGAGAACATCAACATTGGGTCCTAAACAATCTATAGCATTCACCGAACAAGTCCTATATATCACCAGCTAAAGCCATGAATACGTCGATGCCCGTATGACTGGTCCAACCAATATCAAGGGCCAATAGAACCCCCGGCTCCAAACAGACTACCGCACGTCCAACGTATATTTATCCTACAAGGATAACTACATCACATCCAATGGATCCAAGGTAAATGGGCATCCCCAGATACCTCTGCTTTGAGTCCGCTTAGATCACTCCGAACTATCGACGATTCCTTGGCACTCTCATTAAAAGGGCTATCCTCAACTCCATCTTCAACTCGAGCCCACACATAAGCGAAGGGAACCATCGGCCTTAATGGCAATACAACTGGTGCTTCCCACTTGGAAACACTTCTTCGGGTAAATCCCTTCTTCAAAAGATCGCTTACTTGCACCTCAAGCTCTTGCCGCTCCCTTAGTGCCATACGACGAAGTGGCATCACTATAGGTCTGGCATCTTTCACTAAATCAATCCAAAACTCGATCTCGCGGTGTGGTGGAAGTCCGGTCACTTAACTGAAGATGTCCGGATACTCGCTAGCAATAGGCACATCTGACAACTCATCATGCGGGATGTCGAGGGAATTTAGAAAACTAGCCATCACCCCATCACTAGGTAGGCTACCAAGTAGTACCCTCTGACTATCATCCACTCTAATGGTCACCGAAGACCCCTCATAGTCCACCACCACCCCCATGCTTTTGTAGCCAATCGACTCCCAAAATAATGCCATAACCAGTAAACCCAAAACAAAGCAATCACAAGCAAATGAACATCCATGACTCGATAGGACTACTTTATGACAAATCATACTAAGGTTAGTCGAACCACCGACCAGGTTCATTACAGCTAAAGGTCTGTTGACTATCCCAGGTTCCTATCCCAGCCTATCTGCCAGGTCACTAGGTATGAAGGAATGGGAAGCCCGGTAACAAACAAAAATAGAACAGAAACCTCTTAAATGGAAAGCATACCTTGAATAATGACACCCTTCACCTTCTCCACCGCAATTGGGGTATTCGATGAAGAAGGAACAACGTTGATAGCATATGCTTCCACAATCTGCTTCTTCTTAGGGGGTTGTGGACATTCTTTCTGGGGATGTCCCACCTAGCCACAATTGAAGCACTTCCTTTCCCCTAGCTTCACTCGATAGTATCTGGCATAGTGGCCCTTCTTGTCGCAGATAAAGCACTGGATATCCTTCTTCTTCCTCCTTTTCTAGCCAGCCTTGTCTTGGTCTTGCTTTCTCTTTTTCTGGGACTCCTTGTTAAGCTTGGCCCAAAATCGGCCTTAGCCACATGCACTACACCACCACCACCATTAGCCGCATTAGGAGCTGCTCCTAGAGCATCCCTAGAATCTCTTTCATGAAGGTAGTAAACATCGTTATCACATCAGGGGCATTCCTATTATTGGCCCCTGAACCCATACTCCTCGTATATCGGCTTATCGTTCAATCTGTAAAGAGAAAACGATTAACCATTTCCTTGGTGGTGCCAGTGAAGTGCGACTTCATCCTTAGATATACAAATAGTATACATATAGTTTTTTGAAAACCAAAATATAACAAATACACGCTCTCATATACGTTTACTATCTCTCCCTAATGTCTTCCCCTAGGTTAAACTACGCAAACTAGGCTCTGATACCAAGTGTGATGGCACGCCCCGCACCAGCCGACATTTCTCTCAAGAAATGCGTTGTACCAATGCCCGACTAGCACAGGACGGTCATCAAAGGAAAAGGGTTTTGAAACGATGAATCACCAAATAACCTGTAGTATATCTCAGAGCGCATGGAATATAATATAATAATAACATATTTGACATAAAACAGGTGAGACAGTGCATAAGCTGAAAACTAAACCATCATAGCAGCGGAATCCAAAATATAGCTTATGATCCAAACCATTATTACAACTTTAAAATATTGTCTCTTAATAAAAATAGAAAAAGTACACTACAAATGCCTAGAGTAGTGACCAGCAACAACATAAGGAGAGTATATGTAAATAGTACGTGGAAGCCTCCTGCTCGTCTCTGGACAGCTACTCGCGCATAACCACCTAACCTGTCTCTAGTATGCTCGTTTAGGAGCACCCAGAGTAATAAAAAGAGACATAAAACTCTGGGTCGGACAAAAATCTGGTATGATCGATAGCAACAAAATAAAACAACAACAGGTATAAATAATCATACCTGAACTTGGACCTGCAACCAAAGAGTTAGCACAACAAGGTGTACAGTACTCTAAGGTAACATTAACATAAAGTGTAAAAATGGGAGTGTGCATGTCATGATGATAGAAAACATCAAACAAAGCAATCATCCGCACATCATTCACTCAGTGCGTAAAACATACAATATCCACCACTTTGATCACAAGAACTGTTGGGGCCATGATGGCAACTCCGTACAATTATCGCTATGACCACTTTGCCTTTGGGGGCCTTGATGAAGTACGTCTCCATGCAACCTTTAAACCCACCCGTCCATCATCAGTTCCCCCACCTAAATAGTGAACCAAAGTTATAGATATATTGCACATGTCCTGCAGCAAAACCCAACTTCAGAAGTTAACCCGTCGATCCCCATTTGGATCTTGAGCCATCACTTCTCATCTGGACTTCCTTTGCATCTCGGATTTTAATCTTCTCCTATTCGATTCAGTTCTCCTGAAGTGGTTCGGTTCATGCTCCATTAAGCAGATCGAGTCATGGTGCCTAATCGTAATCCGGCTCGTGGTCCTCCTCCGGCTCGTGATGCCTCATCGGTTCAGTTCGTGGGTGATGCACCAGGTCGGTTCGTGGCATCGGTTCGGGCTCGTGGCATCAGGCGACTCATGATGCATTGTCTCGTAGGGCTCTCCAAATGAGCGGGTCGATTCCTAAGACCCTATCCGGGTCGGGTCGTGACACCTAGGTCACAAGCGGGTCGGTTCGGGGTAGCGAGCCCGATCCGGTCCAATTTCCTGCACTTCTTACAACAAGCTATTTACGCCATACGACAGCGTTTTCAACCATTCTAACTTCCTTATGCAATCATAAAACATCCCAAATAACAGTAGCAACATATGGGTTCAATCAACAAAATAAAAACATCAAGCATATAGGTTATTTTAGATCAAACATACCCAAAAATCATGACTTTCCCCTTAATCCCCTTAACCATGTTTTAATTGTAGGATTAGCAAACTTAATTCAAATTAACCCAAATTTTCACCAGAGGCATAAAATAATATTTTAGAATTTCTACATATTTTTCTAGATATTTATGATGCATAATTTCGCTGATTATCACTAATCACCCGTAATTAGTCGTAATTAGTGAGTAAACAGGCTAATCACTCACTTTAGTCACAAATAAATCTCAGATCTGAAAATATCTCTGATTTGGTTTGAATTCCAATACAACACAGCCGATCTACCTCCAATTTGATGTTAGTTTGCCTTGATTTGATGTTGATTAGCTTAACATTTGATTTTTAACATTAGATTAGAATGTGATTAGTAGGTAGTTTAGATGGTGGAGGCCATTACTAGGTTTGAAGAATGAAAGTGGCGGCTAAGAAAATGAAATGCGATGGTTTTCTAACTCATTTCAGCCCTATAACCCTAATCCCGAAATGGATTATAGGCCTAACCACTAATCACCTAATTAAGCCCGGTTAAGTAGTTTTTCCATCTTCAAACCTTATTTCAGTCTTATCTCCCAAACGGTAAGTCCATTTGATAAATGTGACCACTCTACGGGAAGGTAAACCATAATCTGAACCCAAAGGAAGTCGTTTCAAGTCCAAACTCCTTAATAATCAAAAGTTATTAACGAAACAAAATTCGCCAAGGGTAAAACGGTCATACAAAATTCGGCAAAATCGTGAACATGGGACCCCCAATAGTCGTTCCCTAAAGTTACACAACTGAACAAATTCGTATGAAAATAAAATAAATATTCTATGATCCCTCGACACGTAGAATGCGGGTCGTTGCAGGAATGAACAAATGAAAGTGTACAAATAAAATATTTACTGTAATAACCCGGAAATCCGAGCCAATTTAAATTTTTATTTTGGAAATTTTAGTGGATTTTGATTATTTAAAATGAATTATTTTAAATAATATTGACGAGAAATTTATTTTGAATAGAATTCGAATGTATATATTATATAGATTGTCGTTAGAATATAAATATTTATTTTAAATTATAAAAGGAATTGAAAATGGCACGATAGTTCAATAATTCGATTTCAAATTTCAAATAGATGTACAAGATTCAAAATAAACCAGATTTTAGTGAAACCAAAAATATTTGAATCTAATTGAGAATATCTTTCCAACGAATCCGAAAAATTGAAATTTCATAGTGGGGATCAAAAGTTATGCCCAGTTGAAAATTCAGAATAGTCGCTATGGAATTCTGGCCCTTAGAAATGGGAATTTTGCAAACGACCTCGGATTTCGACGAAACCACTTTTATTGGATCCGTGATGTCAAGTTATTGCAAGATTCCAAAATTCGTAATTTTTTGATTCAATATGTGAGCGCGGCAAAGGAAAACGCATTTGACCAGTTTTAGTTGATTTTAATCGACTGGAAAATGACCATTTTTCAAGCGGTCTCAAAATTTGACGAAATTAGTTTTGTTAGGATCGTATCGTCAATACAAAGCTTGAAATATATTTTTCATGAATTTTTAAAGTCTGTATGTGGGCCCGGTTAATTGAAATGCATGTTCAAATTCAATATAAAGAGTTATATTTTGATTTTGACAAAAACTA
The DNA here is from genome assembly GCA_030737875.1 of Allium sativum. Classification (NCBI taxonomy): domain Eukaryota; kingdom Viridiplantae; phylum Streptophyta; class Magnoliopsida; order Asparagales; family Amaryllidaceae; genus Allium; species Allium sativum. Next base: position 47,255,450 of record CM060913.1, read on the forward strand.
ATCGAAACAGTCGAATCAGCTTGCGATACATACCCATTGTGTTCAGAATCGGGGTAAAACGCTAGGGACGACAGGCGGTGGGTCTCATTTCGAGTTCGAAATAAAAAGTTGCTTTTTAAAATTAAAATAAGAAAAAAAATTCCTCTACATCAACCCCCCCTTCTTTATTCTCTCCCTTCTTTTCATTCAGTAAAAAGAAAAAGAAAATATAAAAAAAACCCGTCGCCCCCTCGTGGAGCGCACCGCCTCCACGCCCGCTGCCCGCACGATCGCCGCCCCTTCTTCTTCCCCGCTCCTCCTCCTCGCGACCGCGAGTTCCCCCGAGCCCAAACCCCTTTCGAGCCTCCTCCTCCTCCTGAAAGAAACCGCAAACCCCCCTCCTCCCATCGCAACCCCCTCCTCTCAGGCGCGCCACCCGCCGTCGTCGCCTAACCAACGGCCTCCGACCAACCCTAGACCCCGCCTCTTCTCTCTCCCTCCTCCGCTTCTTCTCCGACGCAACCCGCTGTAAGCTTTATATATTCTTATTTTTTTATTTACATTTTTTAGTTAGTTGTTAACTTTTGTTTAAAAGTAATTAGTTGATAAAAATTGGGGTTTATATAGTATTTATAATAAAGATGTAATTTTTATATAGTATTAGCAATAAAAATGTGATTTTTATGAAGTAGAAATATTAAAAATGTGATTATTATAAAGTAGAAATATTAAAAATGTGATTTTTATAAAATAGAAGTATTAAAAATATGATTATTATATAATAGAGAATATAAAAATATTATCTTTATATATGTAGCGAAATAAAAATCAGATTTTTGTTATATATATACTGAAATGAAAATGTGAGTTTTATAGTATAGGAAGAATAAAAATACGATTTTTATATTATGTAGATAATAAAAATTCGATCTTTATATATGAAGTTGAAATATAAAAATATAATTTTTATATAGAATAAAAGCGTTGAAAAAAAAAATATGAAGTAGAAATAAAAATATGATTTTTATTTATTGAAATGAAGTAATAAAAATATAATTTTTATTTTTGAACGGCATGGTAAGGACTGCATTGGAATTGCAAACAGATCTAGACGGTTCAGCAGTTCAAAAGCAAAGCACGACGGAGTGGACCCTCTGTGAGAACTCCTCAACTTTAATTTAATTTTCTAGTTAAAATATATAATAGGATGCAGACGGTGTTTAGTAGCACCCGACACCCGTCGTCCAGATACCATGGACGGCTTGTATGCTTGTTTGTTGGTTTGATGTGTAGTTGATTGTGTGATGAGATGTGAAGTGAATTAAAATATTTAAGTAGTTAAAAATATTTTACAGTTGAAAATATAATTTTTAACGTGAATGTGAATAAATAAATATAAACAATTCGGACGATTTGTTTATATACACACATTTGACTGATATTGATTGGGACGATAAATTTTACACATTGCCCAACTACACAAATAAAATATGTGTTTGATTGTTTGAAACCCCACACGGGTATTGGGGTGATATATGACATACACTAATCCCAATAATTAGTTGTATGTCGATCGATTGATTGATCGACTATTATGAGCGTTGAATATTTATATTTGATGCTTATACAATGTAGAATGAACTTTGGATGATGTTTGATTATTTTTCATTGTTGATATATACATGCGTTGTATGGAAATCCATAGAAATAAAATCTATGGTAATTGATTGGGCCTCATTCCAATTTTGAATAGAAATATTTGAATAGAAATATTTGAAACAGAATATTTGAAAAGGAAATATTTGAAAAAGAAATATTTGAAATAGAATATTTGAAATAGAATATTTGAAAAGGAAATATTTGAATAGAAATATTTGAAATAGAATATTTGAAAATAGAAATATATGAAGCCGTGTTGAATAGATTTGCACCATTTTGGCGCGAGCGATATTCATATCGATTTTATTCGTTTTTATAATGAATATCGAAAAGGAAGTGATTTCAAAATATAACGTTTTGAAAATATTATCATTTATATGTTAATGATATGGAATATTCAATTTGATTTGAAATTGAATATGAAGTTGAAATCGTTTTGAAAACGAATTTAAAACGGTTTATAAAATACGTTTTAAAAGGGAATCGACGAAATATACATAATATATATGTTATACATATATAATGGCCTAAATAGAATGCGCCGCGCCGCGGCAGTTTGCGAATTTCGACCATTAACTTCGAATGGATATTACGGGAGATCCGACTGTCGGATTCTTCTAAAACCGGAACCTTGGGTTCGTATCGAAAAGGGCTTTCTAACGAATATTAGAGATTTGAAATCTAGCGATTGGATTTGGAATTATGTCCAAATCAAATTTGGAAAAGGTCGTTGTAAGTGCAATTCGATGGCCATTGATGGAAATCGACTGCACGGGCATTGATAAAATTATTAAAAATTGTAATAATTTGTGTAAAATCATAAGAAATGATTTTTGAAGAATTGGGATGAAAAACTCCATATTTGAGAAGATAAAAATAGATTTTTATCGAAATAAACTGGATTTGAACTAGAATAATAATTTATTTATTTTTAAAATAAATAAATTGGATTTGAAATGATTTTGATAATAACCAGAATTTCCAATAATTGAATTGGAATAGATTTGAATCGAAATCGTCTTTGGAATATTTCGATGTTGGATTTCTGGATTATACAGATATTGTTATGGAAATTTGAAAGATATATTTATATCATTATTTCCAATATGATATTTGTTGGTCGTAGAATTTGATTTTGAATATAAGCCGATATATTTTCTATTCAGAGCCTTGTATTTAATATCAAATGGGATTTGGGTTTGTTGTGAATAGTGTCTTCATTAACACTATTCTTAACCCCAATCGAGAAAAAGATTAAATCTTTTTATTTAGATTTAATGAAGTGTACCAATTAAATAATATTTAATTGGAATTGAATTGGTATTGATTTTTGGGTTTATCATGAATAGTGTTTTAAATAACACTTGTTCTTTAACTCGATAATTAATGGAATGTGATTTTGGGTTGTCGTGAACGGTATCTTCAATAATACTGTTCTTATACCCAAAGGAGTTAAGAGAATCAGAAACTAACTGGAGATTAGTTATATTGAATGGTTTCTGGGGTATTGATCTGATGTTGGTTTCGGCCTTCGGGGTTAATACTTAGGGAATTGCTCACTTGCTAATTTACGGTTAGGGACTGATTGAAATATGATGTGATTTTGGGGTTTATCGTGAACCGTGTTTTAAATGACACTGATTATTTAACACAGTTAAAGATTAGAACTAAGTGGAGTTTTAATGAATCTTTAATTAGATTGAAAAGATCGAGAATGGAGCATCACCAGTTTTACTCCAGGCGGTAGTTAAATTTTTCATTAGATTTGAACGTGAAATGGTAATTGAATTTACCGATAACATCGTGGTGTTAAATATGAAGTATTACCTGTTTTACTTCATGGGATGAATAGGTTGGGATTAGGAAATTAAAACAAATGATTACTTCGGTAAGGTTCGTTAATCCCGGCTCGTTTGGTTTGAATTGATATTCAAAAGAAGATTAAAGAATAAATTTAAAAGAATTTATCTTTGATAAAATTAATGGGAACCTTTCCCTAAGAATGTGAAATTTAGAAACTAACTGTAGGTTAGCTAAGAAGAATGGCTTCTTGGGTATTTATCTGATGTTGGTTTCGGCCTTCGGGGTTAATATTTGGGGAATTATTCTCTTGCTAATTTACGGTTAGTGACTGATGAATTGGAATGAGGCGTATGTTGTGTTTGTGTAACACTTGTTTATTATATACGTGAGTTATTCAGAAAGACCGGGTTTATCCCATTCTGAATAACTGATTCGACGATTAGTCGAAGATGAAGACAGTGGTTGAAGACCGGAGGTCTTCATGTCGTTTGGGTGATTATTGATGATCTTGATTGCTTGATTGGGCCGTACACTCAAGAGGAGGGAATCAGTTAGTGGTCATCTAGACATACTTGGAGATCGATGGATATGCGGGGTACTAGGTGCCTCCGGTTTCGTTCAGACCCAGAACGAACTTGTAAAAGGACTGTGTGTCTGACATTGGATTTCATTCTGTGTGACTGACATCAGTTGCATAGAGTGGTTTGCCTGTGTGGCATGCTAAAATGCAAATTATCAAGGCTTCTGTTGAAAAGCAAAATCTTGTGGTTGATGATCAAAGCACCGGCTGTGTGGCATAGCTTTGTGTAGCGTTGACTCGCGAGCCTCACACCCCGGTTGTGAACCAGAAACGGGAGAGGACCTCAGGGAGGGCATGCGTTTCCTTCTAGTTAGAAGTGGCGTCAGTGGTTTTACACGCCCTGACGAGTTTGACTTATGTGGTTGTTGCAGTTGTGAGGCGCCTCAGTTAGACCGGATGATCCGAGTCCGATGGAGTCATTCGTTGGCTCATTTACGGCCCAAAGGGCGGGGAAACGCAATGTTCAGGCATTTGAATCCACATCGGTGGACCGGCCCTGGCGATCCAAAGGCTTAACTGAGTACTTGCCTGAGACATAGGCTAGATTGTCTTGAATTCGGTGAGGACTATCTTTTGCCTCGGTTCACAGAAGGAAATCCAATTTCCAAATAAGACACCATGCAGTTTTGATTGTGTACCTATATATGGCGACATAGTAGGATGGGGCGCTTATGCCGTCTATGATTGATACTTATGATTTGAAGTTGTTTTATACACTATGCACTTATAATAGTATCAAATGATTTGTTTTGAACGTATCAAGCATTCTTGGCTATTATAAGGTAAAAACCCTATCCTCCGGCTTGCGTTGCATTGTGTGATGGGACCTGGGTCTTATAATAGCTTCATTGTTCTTTATTTAGCATTGTGCTGTTGTTTTATGCACTGGTATTCTTGGGAGGAAACTCGTTCCATGTTATACGGCGTGGTCCCTTGATTTACCGAACTTTAAAATAAAGGTTAATAACTGTTTTAGTTCTCACACCGATCACATGACTGACCTGGAGTTTATTGTTTTAACCTAAACTCTGGGTGCCCTTATTTTGACACGAGCAGCTAGTAGTTTTGAATTTGCAGATTTATATTCACAGGATCCTGATTTACAGCTGGAACGATACTCGGAAATCTCTGTATCCATGTATTACTTCTAGTTGTGTATTGTATTATTTTACGCTGCTATGTAGTGTATTGTAATCTCTGATATTTTATAATGTATATTATCTGTTAATACTCTGTATATTCTTGTTTTCTGATGAATTGTTGTAATATACAATGAAATGTTCTTCTGTCTACGTTCCGATGTGGCTTATTCTCAACTCAATCCGGGATTTCCCGTAAGGGGGATTTCAGGTCGTTTCATCGTGGTATCAGATCTTTGGTTTACAAAGCTCAGAGAATAAGACACATTAGAACCATACGAAAGAATTCATCAAATATTGGATTAGTAATATCCAATGGGAATGATTCGTTAGAGATGGGATCAGTAGTGTCCTAGAACGAGTGTGAAGAGTATATTTTTAAATTGAAAACGAATTTTGTTTGAAAATTTTAATTCGATTATACGTATTTGATTATTTATTATATTTGAATTTGGACAATCCAGTATATATAGATTTTACGTATACATCTGATCCGTGTGTATTTGGAGTTTTAATATACTAGATAGATAAATAGAGTCACACTCTAGTCGCTCGGAGATGATTCTGATGATAGTTCGAACATCATCAGAATTGGTATTCGAGTTTTGAAAGTGTGATGCCTATATATTTCCAATTGACTGGTGTGAGAACCAAAATTAGATTGGGCTTATTGTTGTGACTTGGCATCTAAAATGTGATTTTTGACCATATATCAAAATTATGAATTTGAAAAGCTAATTCATTAATTGATTGATGATTGTGTTGTTTGATTATTGTTCGATTCATAAATTTGAACCATATAGCCAATTTGAACCAAATAGTAAATTGCATTGAAAATTTATCGCATTTGCATGCATGTACATGTACTTACATTGAACAGGTCATAGGAAGAAGTCTAGAGCAGAAGAATAAAATTGTTTGCCCGACAAATAGGTACATGTTTACCATAATTTACTATTTTGTTTGGGTGATGATGATTTTATGAGCCGATTGGCTTTTTCTTTTTCTTTGGGATTGAAGAAGGCCATGGGAGGCTACGTGAAATATCCCGAAGTCCCCGGTGTAGGGGAGGTTGTGGCGAAATTTTTCGAAAATTTAGGGTGTTAGCCAAATTTTGAGAAAATTTGAAAAGTTCTTAGAAACTGAAAAGTTGAAGAACTTAAGCCGTAAGGAAAATAATGAAAATACTAGAAGCTGAGTTGATTTGTGAAACAACTTTCGGCTTCGTTCCTTTACGGGGACGAAAAGTTTTAAGTGGGGGAGATTGTAATAACCCGGAAATCCGAGCCAATTTAAAATTTTATTTTGGCAATTTTAGTGGATTTTGATTATTTAAAATGGATTATTTTAAATAATATCGACGAGAAATTTATTTTGAACAGAATTCGAACGTATATATTATATAGATCGTCGTTAGAATATAAATATTTATTTTAAATTATAAAAGGAATTGAAAATGGCGCAGTAGTTCAATAATTCGATTTCAAATTTCAAATGAATGTACAGGATTCAAAATAAACCGGATTTTAGTGAAACCAAAAATATTTGAATCTAATTGAGAATATCTTTCCAACGAATCCGAAAAATTAAAATTTCATAGCGGAGATCAAAAGTTATGTCCAGTTGAAAATTCAGAATAGTCGCTATAGAATTCTGGCCCTTAGAAATGGGAATTTTGCAAACGACCACGGATTTTGACGAAACCACTTTTGTTGGAATCATGATGTCAAGTTATTGCTAGATTCCAAAATTCGTAATTTTTCGATTCAATATGTGAGCATGGCAAAGGAAAACGCTTTTGACCACTTTTAGTTGATTTTAATCGACTGGAAAATGACCATTTTTCAAACGGTCTCAGAATTTGACGAAATTAGTTTTGTTAGCGTTGTATTGACAATACGAAACTAGAAATAATTTTTCGTGAATTTTTAAAGTCTGTATGTGGGCCCGGTTAATTGAAATGCGTGTTCAAATTCAATATATAGAATTATATTTTGATTTTGACGAAAACTGATCGAAACAGTCGAATCAGCTTGCGATACATATCCCACTGTGTTCAGAATGGGGTTAAAACGCTAGGCACGACAAGCGGTGGGTCTCGTTTCGAGTTCCAAATAAAAAGTTGCTTTTTAAAATTAAAATAATAATATATATATTACTTTACATTAAGCCTCCCTTCTTTATTCTCTCCCTCCTTTTCATTCAGTAAAAAGAAAAAGAAAATATAAAAAAACCCGTCGCCCCATCGTGGAGTGCACCGCCTCCACGCCCGCTGCCCTCACGATCGTCGCCCCCTTCTTCTTCCCCTCTCCTCCTCCTAGCGACCGCGAGTTCCCCAGAGCCCAAACCCCCTTCGAGCCTCCTCCTTCTCCTGAAAGAAACCGCAAACCCCCCTTCCCATCGCAGCCCCCTCCTCTCATGCGTGCCATCCGCCGCCATCGCCTACCCAACGGCCTCCGACCAACCCCAGACCTTGCCTCTTCTCTCTCCCTCCTCCCCTTCTTCTCCGACGCAACCCGCTGTAAGCTTTATATTTTCTTAATTGTTTTATTTACCTTTTTTAGTTAGTTGTTTACTTTTATTCAAAAGTAATTAGTTGATAAAAATTATGGTTTATATAGTATTTATAATAAAGATGTAATTTTTATATAGTATTTATAATAAAGATGTAATTTTTATATAGTATTAGCAATAAAAATGTGATTTTTATGAAGTAGAATTGTTAAAAATGTGATTTTTATAAAGTAGAAATATTAAAAATATGATTTTTATAAAATAGAAGTATTAAAAATATGATTATTATATAATAGAGAATATAAAAATATTATCTTTATATATGTATCAAAATAAAAATCTGATTTTTGTTATATATATGTTGAAATGAAAATGTGATTTTATAGTATAGGAAGAATAAAAATACGATTTTTATATTATATAGATAATAAAAATTCGATCTTTATATATGAAGCTGAAATATAAAAATATAATTTTTATATAGAATGAAAGCGTTGAAAAAAAATATGAAGTAGAAATAAAAATATGATTTTTATTTATTGAAATGAAGCAATAAAATTATAATTTTTATTTTTGAATAGCGTGGTAAGGACTGCATTGGAATTGCAAACAGATCCAGATGGTTCAGCAGTTCAAAAGCAAAGCACGACGGAGTGGAACCCTCTGTGAGAACTCCTCACCTTTAATTTTATTTTCTAGTTAAAATATATAATAGGATGCAGACGGTGTTTAGTAGCACCCGACACCCGTCGTCTACAGACCATGGACGGCTTGTATGCTTGTTTGTGGGATTTTGATGTGTAGTTGATTGTGTGATGAGATGTGAAATAAAATAAAATATATAAGTAGTTAAAAATATTTTATAGTTGAAAATATAATTTTTAACATGAATGTGAATAAATAAATATAAACAAATCGGATGATTTGTTTATATACACACATTTGACTGATATTGATTGGGATGATAAATTTTACACATTGCCCAACTGCACAAATAAAATCTGTGTCTGATTGTTTGAAACCCCACACGGGTATGGGGTGATATATGACATACACTAATCCCAATAATTAGTTGTATGTCGATCGATTGATTGACAGACTGTTATGAGCGTTGAATATTTATATTTGATGCTTATACAGTGTAGAATGCACTTTGGATGAGGGTTGATTATTTGTCATTGTTGATATATACATGCGTGGTATGGAAATCCATAGAAATAAAATCTATGGTAATTGATTGGGCCTCATTCCAGTTTTGAATAGAAATATTTGAATAGAAATATTTGAAATAGAATATTTGAAAAGGAAATATTTGAAAAAGAAATATTTGAAATAGAATATTTGAAATAGAATATTTGAAAAGGAAATATTTGAATAGAAATATTTGAAATAGAATATTAGAAAATAGAAATATATGAAGCCGTCTTGATTAGATTTGCATCATTTTGACGCGAGCGATATTCATATCGATTTTATTCGTTTTTATAACGAATATCGAAAAGGAAGTGATTTCAAAATATAACGTTTTGAAAATATTATCATTTATATGTTAATGATATGGAATATTCAATTTTGATTTGAAATTGAATATGAAGTTGAAATCGTTTTGAAAACGAATTTAAAACGATTTATAAAATACGTTTTAAAAGGAAATCAATGAAATACATATAATATATATTATATATATATAATGGCCCGAATAGAACGCGCCGCGCCGCGGCAGTTCGCGAATTTCGACCATTAACTTCGAATAAATATTACGGGAGATCCGACCGTCCGATTCTTCTAAAACCGGAACCGTTGGGTTCGTATCGAAAAGGGCTTTCTAACGAATATTAGAGATTTGAAATCTAATGGTTGGATTTGGAATTATGTCCAAATCAAATTTGGAAAAGGTCGCTGTAAGTGCAGTTTGATGGCTGTTGATGGAAATCGACTGTACGGACCTTAATAAAATAATTAAAAATAGTTATAATTTGTGTAAAATCATAAGAAATGATTTATGAAGAATTGGGATGAAAAACTCCATATTTGAAAAGATAAAAATAGATTTTTATCGAAATAAACTGGATTTGAACTAGAATAATAATTTATTTATTTTTAAAATAAATAAATTGGATTTGAAATGGTTTTGATAATAACCAGAATTTCCGATAATTGAACTGTAATGGATTTGAATTGAAATCGTCTTTGGAGTATTTCGATGTTAGATTTTGGGATTATACAGATATTGTTATGGAAATTTGAAAGATATATTTATATCGTTATTTCCAATACGATATTTGTTGGTCGTAGAATTTGATAATGAATATAAGCCGATGTATTTTCTATTCAAAGCCTTGTATTTAATATCAAATGAGATTTGGGTTTGTCGTGGATGGTGTCTTTATTAACACTATTCTTAACCCCAGTCGAGAAAAAGATTAAATCTTTTTATTTAGATTTAATGAAGCGTACCAATTAAATAATATTTAATTGGAATTGAATTGGTATTGATTTTTGGGTTTATCGTGAACAGTGTTTTAAATAACACTTGTTCTTTAATTCGATAATTAATGGAATGTGATTTCGGGTTGTCGTGAACGGTATCTTCAATAATACTGTTCTTAGACCCAAAGGAGTTAAGAAAATTAGAAACTAACTGGAGATTAGTTATGTTGAATGGTTTCTAGGGTGTTGATCTGATGTTGGTTTCGGCCTTCGGGGTTAATACTTAGGGAATTGCTCACTTACTAATTTACGGTTAGGGACTGATTGAAATGTGATGTGATTTTGGGGTTTATCGTGAACCGTGTTTTAAATGACACTGATTCTTTAACCCAGTTAAAGATTAGAACTAAGTGGAGTTTTAATGAATCTTTAATTAGATTGAAAAGATCGAGAATGGAGTATCACCAGTTTTACTCTAGGCGGTAGTTAAATCTTTAATTAGATTTGAACGTGAAATGGTAATTGAATTTACCGATAACACTGTGGTGTTTGATATGAAGTATTACCAGTTTTACTTCATGGAATGAATAGGTTGGGATTGGGAAATTAAAACAAATGATTACTTCGATAAGGTTCGTTAATCCCGGCTAGTTTGGTTCGAATTGATATTCAAAAGAAGATTAAAGAATAAATTTAAAAGAATTTATCTTTGATAAAATTAATGGGAACCTTTCCCTAAGAATGTGAAATTTAGAAACTAACTGTAGGTTAGCTAAGAAGAATGGCTTCCTAGGTATTGATCTGATATAGGTTTCGGCCTTCAGGGTTAATATTTGGGGAATTATTCTATTGCTAATTTACGGTTAGTGACTGATGAATTGGAATGAGGTGTATGTTGTGTTTGTGTAACACTTGTTTATTATATACGCGAGTTATTCAGAAAGACCGGGTTTATCCCATTCTGAATAACTGATTCGACGATTAGTCGAAGATGAAGACGGTGGTTTAAGACCGGAGGTCTTCACGTCGTTTGGGTGATTACTGATGATCTTGATTGGGCCGTACATCCAAGAGGAGGGAATCAGTTAGTGGTCGTCCAGACATTCTTGGAGATCGTTGGATATGCGGGGTACTAGGTGTCTCCGGTTTTGTTCAGACCCAGAACGAACTTGTAAAAGGATTGTGTGTCTGACATTGGATTTCATTCTGTGGGACTGATATCGGTTGCATAGAGTGGTTTGCCTGTGTAGCATGCTAAGATGCAACTGATCAAGGTTTCTGTTGAAAAGCAAAGTCTTGTGGTTGATGATCAAAGCACCGCCTGTGTGGCATAGCTTTGTGTAGCGTTGATTCGCAAGCCTCACACCCCGGTTGTGAACCAGAAACAGGAGAGGACCTCAGGGAGGGCATGCGTTTCCTTCTAGTTAGAAGTGACATCAGTGGTTTTACACGCCCTGATGATTTTGACTTATGTGGTTGTTGTAGTTGCGAGGCGCCTCGGTTAGATCGGACGATCTGGGTCCGATGAGTCATTTGTTGGCTCATTTACGCCCCAAAAGGCAGGGATACGTAGTGTTCAGGCATTTTAATCCACATCGACGGATCGGCCCTGACGATCCAAAGGCTTGACTGAGTACTTGCCTGAGACATAGGCTAGATTGTCTCGAATTCGATGAGGACTATTTTTTGCCTCGGTTCACAGATGGAAATCCAATTTCCAAATACGACACCGTGCGGTTTTGATTGTATACCTATGTATGGAGACATAGTGGGATGAGGCGCTTATGCCGTCTATGATTGATACTTATGATTTGAAGTTGTTTTATACACTACGCACTTATAATAGTATCAAATGATTTGTTTTAAACGTATCAAGCATTCTTGGCTATTATAAGGTAAAAACCCTATCCTCCGGTTTGCGTTGCATTGTGTGATGGGACCTGGGTCCAATAATAGTTTCATTGTTCTTTATTTAGCATTGCGCTGTTGTTTTATGCACTGGTATTCTTGGGAGGAAACCTGTTCCGTGTTATACAGCGTGGTCCCTTGATTTACCGAACTTTAAAATAAAGAGTATTAACTGTTTTAGTTGTCACACCAGTCACATGACTGACCTGGAGTTTATTGTTTTAACCTAAACTCTGGGTGCCCTTATTTTGGTACGGGCAGCTAGTAGTTTTGGTTTTTCAGATTTATATTCACAGGATCCTGATTTACAGCTGGAACGATACTCGGAAAGCTCTATATCCGTGTATTACTTCTAGTTGTGTATTGTATTATTTTCTGCTGCCATGTAATGTATTGTAATCTCTGATATTTTATAATGTATATTATCTGTTAATACTCTGTATATTCTTGTATTCTGATGAATTGTTGTAATATACAATGAAATGTTCTTCTGTCTGCGTTCCGATGTGGCTTGTTCTCAACTCAATACGGGATTTCCCGTAAGGGGGATTTCGGGTCGTTTCATTTACAGTGTGGAATTTGATATTGTGCTTGTTTGGATGAACATAATCGTTTGGAGATTTTATTTGATCTTTTAATTGCATTGGCTATTTTATATATGTTTGTGGATGACGTACAAATTTATTTCTTTTATATGTATGTCATTATTTGTTATTGAGTGTTTTAGTAGGTGTGGATGATATTTGCTTGCTTCTGGAGTTGATTGCACGTAAAATATTGTTTTGCATGCTTTAAAATAAACCAAACTGCTAATAGCACGAATAAAAAGGTACGTATATCGAGTTATATATCATATTTTAAATGTTATATATTGTTTCCCCATTGTTTGGGATGCCTCATCACTGAGATGAGATGTATATTTGTGATTATATATATTATTGTTTTCCGAACCTAACCGTAAAAAGGAGACTCTAGCGAAATTTTTCGTGAATTTATGACTAGAAAAATTTATGGAAATTTGATTTTTCAAACCTATATTAAATTTTTATATAGATAATTGTTTCTAAGTTGAATAAGAAATTATACGATTGACATATAAATTGAAAACTTTCTTACTACACCTTTTCGAGGACGAAAAGTTTTAAGTGGGGGAGAGTGTAGCAACCCGTATTTTTCAGCGATTTAGATTATTAAATTTAATATGATTTTTGAATATTTTTTTGGTTATAAATAAAATTCAATGATTTCATTACAAATTTTATGATGTGAACTTAATTAAAGAGAATTAAGTAATGAATTCAACTTATTATAACAATAAGCTACATTGATCGTAAACTTAATTATGATTTTGTTTATACTAATTTATGTTGAAATTTCAAATCTTAAAGAAATTGAACGGAATTGAGTTCAAGAATTTATAGTTGAAATTCAATTGAATTAGTAAATAATCAATGTTGGAATTAAATACAGAAAAATTTGATTTACAAAGTTAGTTTGAATTTTATTTTGATTTGAGTAAAATTAACATGTTTTGAAGTTAAATTGAAAATAAATTTTTATTTGGAAGAAAGTGGTTTAAATTGTTTAGAAATGTAATTGGGAATTAATAGCAAGTTATTAAGATTTAAAATGAATTAATTATTTCTAAATTTAATTGCTCTATCTAATTTGTTGAAAAAAACTTTAAATTGAATTTATCATATATGTAATTTATCCTTATAACTAATATAAGCCATAGTTTGGAATTAATTTATTAACGTTGGGTATTAAATTTATGCTGAAACTTTAATGATCTAATTGTGCAAAATGGTATGGTAGAAATTCAAGTAAATTGCTTAGGTAATTTAATTCACCTTATTTTGACAGATAAGGACTTATATTGATTGCAAATGAACTTGTGATTTGTTTATATTGATTAGCAGTGAAAATTGGAATTTAATTTTAGTATATTTAATGAGATTGATTGGTGTAATTATTAATTGAAATAAATTTTGAATTTGTAAATAATGAAATTTGAATTTGCAATAAACGATTATGGACTTATAAATTTATATGAATTCTATTTTGATTGGATAGAATTGGTAAACTTTTGAATTTAATTTAAAGTGATTTTTTTTGAAGAAAATGGATATTTAATATATTAATGAACTTGTTAAAATAGAGGTTTTGCAAACAATCTCAGAATTCGATGAAATTAGTTTCATTGGGTCCGAAATTGTAAATTATTGTAATAACCCGGAAATTTGGGCCAATTTAAAACTTTTATTTTGGCAATTTTAATGGATTTTGAATATTTAAAATGAATATTTTAAATAAAAACGACGAGAAAATTTATTTTAAATAGAATTAGAACGTATATATTTATATACTTCGTCGTTAGAATATAAATACTTATTTATAAATATAAAAGGAATTGTAAATGGCGCGGTAGTTCGATAATTCCATTTCAAAATTCAAATGAATGTACAGGATTCAAAAGAAACCAGATTTTAGCGAAACCAAAAATATTAGAATCTATTTGAGAATTTCTTTCCAACGAATCCGAAAAATTGAAATTTCATAGAGGGGATCAAAAGTTATGTCCAGATGAAAATTCAGAATGGTCGCTATGGAATTCTGGCCCTTAAAAATAGTCATTTTGCAAACGACCTCGGAATTCGACGAAACCACTTTTGTTGGATTCGTGATGTCAAGTTGTTGCTATGTTTCAAAATTCGTAATTTTTCGAATCAATATGTGAGCGTGGTAAAGGAAAACGCGTTTGATAAGTTTTAGTTGATTTTAATCGACTGGAAAATGGCCATTTTTCAGATGGTCTCAGTATTTGACGAAATTAGTTTTGTTAGGACCGTATCGTCAATACAAAGCTAGAAAATATTTTTCTGGGATTTTTCTGGTTAGTATGTGGCTCCGATAAATTGAAATACGCGTTCAAATTCAATATATAGAGTTATATTTTGATTTTGATGGAAACTGATCGAAACGATCGAATCAGCCTACGATACATATCCCATTGTGTTCATAATGGGGGTATTTAGCTGGAGGCGACAGTCGGTGGGTCTCGTTTAGAGGTCGAAATAAAAAGTTGCTTTTTAGAATATAAAAATAATAAAATATATATAAATATTTATATAACCCCCTACCCCTTTCTTTTTCTCTCCCTCCTCCCTTTTCTAATCGATAGAACAAATAAGAAAAAAAAAAGAGGCGCTCAAGGTCCACCACCGTCGACGCCACACCTAGTCGTCGCGCCGCCCCCTCCACCAACCTCCAGCGCTCCCCACCCCGACCATCTCTCCTTCCCCCGCCTCTCTCCTCCTTCCCCTTTTCTCGATTTAAACCCACGCGAACCCCCACAGCATCCAACCGCGGCCCCTGGCCACGCTGGGCTGCCGCCGGTCAACCCTACCACCCGCGACCACCTAACGACCCCCCCGACCTCTGGTAATGGCCCCCATCTTCCCATTTCCACTGTAAGTCTTCCTTCTTTTTTTTATTTAATTAATGTAATTGTTTTTAAACGAGGATAAAAATCAGTTTATATAATTAGTATTGTTTTTAAAATAGAATAAAGAGATGATTTTTATAATACAAATATGATTTTTATTATAAAAATATGAATTTGAAAATAAAGATTTGATTTTTAGCATGATAAAGGTAGGATTTTTATATAAATGGAAGGTGGGATTTTTATAATGTAGAAAGGATAAAAATATAATTTTTATAATGTAGAAATGTAAAAAAATATAATTTTTATATAGTAGAGACTACAAAATTTTGATTTTTATATATTGAACAGCAAAGTAAAAAATCGATTTTTATATATTGAATAGAAAATTAAAAATTCGATTTTTATATATTGAATAGCGAAGTAAAAATTCGATTTTTATACATGTAGTGAGTACGGGCAAGGAAAGTGACAAAAGGCGAGCACGGCGAGATTTTCCAACATATGAAGAGTCGTGGCGTTTGGATTAGCTAGTCTATGAGAACTTCTCACTTTTAATTTAATTTTCTAGTTAAAATATATACTAGGATGCAGACGGTGTTTAGTAGCACCCGACACCCGTCGTCCACAGACCATGGACGACTTGTATGCTTGTTTGTTTGATTTTGATGTGTAGTTGATTGTGTGATGTGATGTGAAATGAAATAAAATATTTTATAGTGGAAAATATTATATAGTTAAAAATAGAATTTTTAACGTGTATTTAAAATGAAATAAATATAAACAAATCGACCGATTTGTTTACATACACACATTTGACTGATATTGATTGGGACGATAAATTTTACACATCGCCCGACTACACAAATAAAATTTGTGTTTGATTGTTTGAAAACCCCACACGGGTATTGGGGTGATATATGACATACACTAATCCCAATAATTAGTTGTATGTTGATCATTGATTGACAGACTGCTATGAGCGTTGAATAATTATATTTGATGCTTATACAGTGTAGAATGCACTTTGGATGATGGTCGATTATTTGTCATTATGGATATATACATGCGTTGTATGGAAATCCATAGAAATAAAATCTATGGTAATTGATTGGGCCTCATTCCAGTTTTGAAATTGAAATATTTGAAAAACAAATATTTGAATAGAAATATTTGAAAAGAAATATTTGAAGTAGAATATTTGAAAATAGAAATACATGAAGCCGTGTTGATTAGACCGACGCCATTTTGACGTAATCGATATGTTTATCGATTGTATTCGTTTTTATAATGAATATTGAAAGGTGATTTCAAAATCGAATATTTTGAAAATGAATTTGAACTCTAATTGAAATTGAATAGATACGAATTCGAATTGAAATTGAATAGAAATGAATTCGAATTGAAATTGAATAGAAATGAATTCGAATTGAAATTGAATAGGAATGAATTCGAATTGAAAACGAATTGAATTAAAAATCGATTTTGTATTGAAATCAATTTGAAATGAATTTAAAACGAATTCATAAGGAAAAATGTAATTTTGATTTGAATTTGAAATGAAGTTGAAATCGTTTCGAAAATGAATTCAAAACGATGTATAAAATACGTTTTAAAAGGAAATCGATGAAATATATATAATATATATATATATTATATATATTATATATATAATGGCCTGAATAGAACATGCCGCACTACGGTAGTACGTGAATTTCGACCATTGACTTCGAATTGACGTTGCGGGAGATTCGACCATCGGATTCTCCTAAAACCGGAACCGATTGGGTTCGTATCGAAAAGAGCTTTCCAACGAATATTGGAAATTATAAATCTAACGGTTGGATTTGGAATTATGTCTAAATCAAATTTGGAAAAGGTCGTTGTAAGTGTAGTTCGATGGCCGTTGATGGAAATCGACTGTACTGGCCTTGATAAAATTATTAAAAATAGCAATAATTTGTGTAAAATCATAAGAAATGATTTGGGAAGAATTGGGATGAAAAACTCCATATTTGAAAAGATAAAAGTAGTTTTTTTATCGAAATGAACTAGTTTTGAACTAGAATAATAATTTATTTATTTTTAAAATAAATAAATTGGATTTGAAAGGGTTTTGAAAATAACCAAGATTTCCAATAATTGAATTGGAAGGGATTTGAATCGAAATTGTCCTTGGAATATTTCGATGTTGGATTTCGTGGCGATGCAGATATGGTTAGGGAAATTTGAAAGATATATATATATATCGTTATTTCCAATACGGTATTTGTTGGTCATGGAATTTGGTATTGAATATAAGCCGATATATTTTCTATTCAGAGCCTTGTATTTAATATCAAATATGATTTGGGTTTGTCGTGAATGGTGTCTTCATTAACATTGTTCTTAAGCCCAGTTGAGAAAAAGATTAAATCTTTTTATTTGGATTAAGTGTACCAATTAAATATTATTTAATTGGAATTGAATTGGTGTTGATTTTTGGGTTTATCGAGAACAGTGTTTTAAATAACACTTGTTCTTTAACCCGATAATTAATGGAATGTGATTTTGGGTTTATCATGAACCGTATTTTAAAATGACATCGGGTCTTTAACCCCGTTAAAGATTAAAACTAAGTGGAGTTTAATGAATCTTTAATTAGATGGAAATGATCAAGAATGGAGTATCACCAGTTTTGCTCCAGGCGATAGTTAAATCTTTAATTATATTTGAATGTGAAATGGTAATTGAATTTACCGATAACACCGTGGTGTTAGATATGTAGTATTACCAGTTTTACTTCATGGGATGAATAGGTTGGGATTGGGAAATTAAAATAAATGATTACTTCGGTGTGGTTCACTAATCCCGGCTAGTTTGAAGTGATATTCAAAAGGAAGATTAAAGAATAAATTTAAAAGAATTTATCTTTGATAAAATTAATGGGAACCTTTCCCTAAGAATGTGAAATTTAGGAACTAACTGCAGGTTGGATAAGAAGAAGGATTTCCTGGGTATTGATCTGATGTTGGTTTCGGCCTTCGGGGCTAATATTTGGGGAATTATTCTCTTGTTAATTTACGGTTAGTGACTGATGAATTGGAATGAGGCGTATGTTGTGTTTGTGTAACACTTGTTTATTATATACGCATGTTATTCGGAAAGACCGGGTTTATCCCATTCTGAATAACTGATACGACGATAAGTCGAAGATGAAGACGGTGGTTGAAGACCGGAGGTCTTCACGTCATTTGGGTGATTACTGATGATCTTGATTGGGCCGTACACCCAAGAGGAGGGAATCAGTTAGTGATTGTCCAGACGCACTTGGAGATCGATGGATATGCGGGGTATTAGGTGCCTCTGGTTTCGCTCAGACCCAGAACGAACTTGTAAATAAACAGCGTGTCTGACATTGGATTTCAGTCTATGTGATTGATTTCTATTAAATATATATCTGTTTGGCGGCGGAGAATATATTCTTTTGCTTAACGCCCTTCTCTGAAACATACGAGCTCAGGGGTTATATATTGATGGATATCCATCGCATGGAGTATATTGCCTGTGTGGCATGCCTAAGTGGCAATTGATCACGGCTTCTGCTGAAAAGCAAAGTCTTGTGGTTGATGATCAAAGCACGGCCTGTGTGGCGTAGCTTTGTGTAACGTTGATTCGCGAGCCTCACACCTCGGTTGTGAACCAAAAACGGGAGAAGGACCTCAGGGAGGACATGCGTTTCTTTCTAGCTAGAAGTGGCGTCAGTGGTTTTACACGCCCTGACGAGTTTGACTTATGTGGTTGTTGCTGTTGCGAGGCACCTCGGTTTGATCGGACGATCCAGGTCCGATGGAGTCATTTGTTGGCTCATTTACGTCCCATAGGGCAGAGAGACGTATTGTTCAGGCATAATAATCCACATCGGTGGACCGGCCCTGACGATCCAAGGCCCACCTGAGTCTGGGTCCTGAGACATGGGCTAGATTGTCTCGAATCGATTGAGGACGATCGCTTGCCTCGGTTCACAGATGGAAATTCAATTTCCAAATACGTGACTTTGTGGTTTTATTTGTAAAGCCTAGTATTGGCGACATGATATACGGTACCCATGCCGCCTAGGATTGATACTTATGATTTGAAATTGTTTTGACACTATACACTTATAATAGTATCAAATGATTTGTTTTAAACGTACCAAGCATGTTTGGCTATTATAAGGGAAAACCCTGTCCCCCGGCTTGCGTTACATTGTGTGATAGGACCCGGGTCTTATAATAGCTTCATTTTTCTTTATTTAGCATTGCGTTGTTGTTATATGCACTGGTATTCTTGGGAGGAAACCCGTTTCGTGTTATACGGCGTGGTCCCTTGATTTACCTAACTTTAAAATAAAGATTAATAACTGTTTTAGTTCTCACACCAGTCACATGACTGACCTGGAGTTTATTGTTTTAACCTAAACTATGGGTGCCCTTATTTTGACACGGGCAGCTAGTAGTTTTGGTTTTGCAGATTTATATTCACAGGTCCTGATTTACAGCTGGAACGATACTCGGAAAGCTCTGTATCAATGTATTACTTCTAGTTGTGTTTTGTATTATTTTCCGCTGCGATGTATTTAAATGTAATTTAAATCTCTGATATTTTCTGTGTAATATTTATTCATACTCTGTATATTCTTGTATTCTGATGAATTGTTGTAATAAACCATGAAATGTTCTTCCGTCTGCGTTCTAATTTGTCGTGTTCTCAGAACAATCAGGCGTTTCGAATGGTCTGGGTCGGTTTAGCGACTGATTCGGATCGAGCGAAATTCCTTTTCGTTACATCGTGGTATCAGAGCTTTGGTTTACAAAGCTTAGAGGACAAGACATATTAGAACCAAACGAAAGAATTCATCAAATATCGGATTAGTAATATCCAATTAGAATGACTCATTAGAGATAGGATCAGTAGTATCCTAGAACGAGTGTGAAGAGTATATTTTTCAAATGAAAACAATTTTGTTTTGAAATTTAAATCGTTTTATACGTATTTGAATATTTATTTTATATCGAATTTGGACAATCCAGTATATAAAGATTTTGCGTATACGTCTGATCCGCGTGCATTCGAAGTTTTAATATACTGGATAGATATAGAATCACACTCTAGTCGCCCGGAGATGATTCTGTTGATGACTACATAGCATCAGCAGTTTGTGTTCGAGTCTCGAAGGTGTGATATCTATATATTTCCTATTGACTGGTGTGAGAACCAAAATTAGATAGGGCCTATTGTTGTGATTTGGCATTAAAAAATGTGATTTTTGACTATATAACAAAATTATGTGTTTGAAATGCTAATCAACTAATTGATTGATGGTTGTGTTGTTTGATTATTGTTTGATTAAATAAAATTTTAACCATGTAGCCAAATTGAACCAATTATTGAGTTGTATTGAAAATTTATCGCATTTGCTTGCGTATACATGTACTTACATTGAACAGGTCATAGCAAAGAGGCTAGAGCAGAAGAATAAAATTGTTTGCCTGACAAATAGGTACATGTTTACCATAATTTACTATTTTGTTTTGGTGATGATGATTTTATGAGCCGATTAGCTAGCCGCTTCCCTTTTTCTTTTTCTTTTTGAGATCAGAGGGCCTGTATGGCAATTTCGAGATTTTCCCGGTGCAGGGGAGGTTATGGCGAAATTTTTCAAAAATTTAGGATGTTAGCCAAATTTTTGAAACATTTGAAAAGTTCTTAGAAACTGAGAAGTTGAAGAACTTAAGCCGTAATGAAAATAAAGGAAGTTGAGTTGATTTGTTAAACAACTTTCGGCTTCGTTCCTTTTCGGGGACGAAAAGTTTTAAGTGGGGGAGATTGTAATAACCCGGAAATCTGGGCCAATTTAAAAATTTTATTTTGACAATTTTAATGAATTTTGAATATTTAAAATGAATATTTTAAATAAAAACGACAAGAAAAATTATTTTAAATAGAATTAGAACGTATATATTTATATTTAGAATATAAATAATTATTTATAAATATAAAAGGAATTGAAAATGGCGCGGTAGTTCGATAATTCGATTTCAAAATTCAAATGAATGTATAGGATTCTAAATAAACCGGATTTTAGCGAAACCAAAAATATTAGAATCTATTTGAGAATATCTTTCCAACGAATCCGGAAAATTGAAATTTCATAGCGGGGATCAAAAGTTATGTCCAGATGAAATTCAGAATGGTCGCTATGGAATTCTGGCCCTTAAAAATAGTCATTTTGCAAACGACCTTGGAATTCGACAAAGCCACTTTTGTTGGATTCGTGATGTCAAGTTGTTGGTAGGTTTCAAAATTCATAATTTTTCGAATCAATATGTGAGCGTGGTAAAGGAAAACGCGTTTGACCAGTTTCAGTTGATTTTAATCGACTGGAAAATGGCCATTTTTCAGACGGTCTTAGTATTTGACGAAATTAGTTTTGTTAGGACCGTATCGTCAATACGAAGCTAGAAAATATTTTTCTGGTTAGTATGTGGCCCCGATAAATTGAAATACGCGTTCAAATTCAATATATAGAGTTATATTTTGATTTTGACGAAAACTGATCGAAACGATCGAATCAGCCAACGATACATATCCCATTGTGTTCGGAATGGGGGTATTTAGCTAGAGGCGACAGTCGGTGGGTCTCGTTTAGAGGTCGAAATAAAAAGTTGCTTTTTAGAATATAAAAATAATAAAATATATGTAAATATTTATATAACCCCCTACCCCTTTCTTTTTCTCTCCCTCCTCCCTTTTCTAATCGACTAGAAAAAAAGAAGAGGCGCTCGAGCTCCACCACCGCCGATGCCACACCCAGTCGCCGCGCTGCCCCCTCCACCTCCCTCCAGCGCTCCCCACCCCGACCATCTCTCCTTCCCCCGCCTCTCTCCTCCTTCCCCTTTTCTCGATTTAAACCCACACGAACCCCCACAGCATCCAACCGCCGCCCCTGGCCATGCTGGGCCGCCGCCGGTCAACCCTACCACCCGCGACCACCTGACGACCCCCCTGACCTCCGGTAATGGCCCCCATCTTCCCATTTCCACTGTAAGTCTTCCTTCTATTTATTTTTATTTATTTAATTAATGTAATTGGTTTTAAACGAGGATAAAAATCAGTTTATATAATTAGTATTGTTTTTAAAATAGAATAAAGAGATGATTTTTATAATAAAAATATGAATGAAAATAAAGATTTGATTTTTAGCATGATAAAGGTAGGATTTTTTATATAAATGGAAGGTGGGATTTTTATAATATAGAAAGGATAAAAATATAATTTTTATAATATAGAAAGGTAAAAAAATATAATTTTTATATAGCAGAGATTACAAAAATCCGATTTTTATATATTGAATAGCAAAGTAAAAAATCGATTTTTATATATTGAATAGCAAAGTAAAAATTCGATTTTTATATATTGAATAGCGAAGTAAAAATTCGATTTTTACACATGTAGTGAGTACGGTCAACGAAAGTGACAAAAGGCGAGCACGACGAGATTTTCCTACATATGAAGAGTCGTGGCGTTTGGATTAGCTAGTCTGTGAGAACTTCTCATTTTTAATTTAATTTTCTAGTTAAAATATATACTAGGATGCAGACGGTGTTTAGTAGCACCCGACACCCGTCGTCCACAGACCATGGACGGCTTGTATGCTTGTTTGTTTGATTTTGATGTGTAGTTGATTGTGTGATGTGATGTGAAATGAAATAAAATATTTTATAGTTAAAAATAGAATTTTTAACGTGTATTTAAAATGAAATAAATATAAACAAATTGAACGATTTGTTTATATACACACATTTGACTGATATTGATTGGGACGATAAATTTTACACATCGCCCGACTGCACAAATAAAATCTGTGTTTGATTGTTTGAAAACCCCACACGGGTATTGGGGTGATATATGACATACACTAATCCCAATAATTAGTTGTATGTCGATCGATTGATTGACAGACTGCTATGAGCGTTGAATAATTATATTTGATGCTTATACAGTGTAGAATGTACTTTGGATGATGGTTGATTATTTGTCATTATGGATATATACATGTGTTGTATGGAAATCCATAGAAATAAAATCTATGGTAATTGATTGGGCCTCATTCCAGTTTTGAAGTATAAATATTTGAAAAACAAATATTTGTATAGAAATATTTGAAATAGAAATATTTGAAAAGAAATATTTGAAGTAGAATATTTGAAAATAGAAATATATGAAGTCGTGTTGAGTAGATTGATGCCATTTTGATGTAATCGATATGTTTATCGATTGTATTTGTTTTTATAATGAATATTGAAAGATGATTTCAAAATCGAATATTTTGAAAATGAATTTGAACTCTAATTGAAATTGAATCGAAATGAATTCGAATTGAAATTGAATAGAAATGAATTCGAATTGAAATTGAATAGAAATGAATTTGAATTGAAATCGAATTGAATTAAAAATCGATTTTGAATTGAAATCAATTTGAAATAAATTTAAAACGAATTCATAAGGAAAAATGTAATTTTGATTTGAATTTGAAATGAAGTTGAAATCGTTTCGAAAATGAATTCAAAACGATTTATAAAATACGTTTTAAAAGGAAATCGATGAAATATATATAATATTATATATATATAATGGCCTGAATAGAACGCGCCGCACTGCGGCAGTTCGCGAATTTCGACCATTGACTTCGAATTGACATTGCGGGAGATCCAACCGTCGGATTCTCCTAAAACCGGAACCGTTGGGTTCGTATCGAAAAGAGCTTTCCAATGAATATTGGAAATTAGAAGTCTAACGGTTCGATTTGGAATTATGTCCAAATCAAATTTGGAAAAAGTCGCTGTAAGTGCAGTTCGATGGTCGTTGATGGAAATCGATTGTACGGGCCTTGATAAAATTATTAAAAATAGTAATAATTTGTGTAAAATCATAAGAAATGATTTGGGAAGAATTGGGATGAAAAACTCCATATTTGAAAAGATGAAAGCAGTTTTTTTATCGAATTGAACTAGTTTTGAACTAGAATAATAATTTATTTATTTTTAAAATAAATAAATTGGATTTGAAAGGGTTTTGAAAATAACCAAGATCTCCAATAATTGAATTGGAAGGGATTTGAATCGAAATTGTCCTTGGAATATTACGATGTTGGATTTCGTGGTGGTACAGATATGGTTAGGGAAATTTGAAAGATATATATATATCGTTATTTCCAATACGATATTTGTTGGTCGTGGAATTTGATACTGAATATAAGCCGATATATTTTCTATTCAGAGCCTTGTATTTAATATCAAATGTGATTTGGGTTTGTCGTGAATGGTGTCTTCATTAATACTGTTCTTAAGCCCAGTTGAGAAAAAGATTAAATCTTTTTATTTGGATTAAGTGTACCAATTAAATAATATTTAAGTGGAATTGAATTGGTGTTGATTTTTGGGTTTATTGTGAACAGTGTTTTAAATAACACTTGTTCTTTAACCCGATAATTAATGGAATGTGATTTTGGGTTTATCGTGAACCGTGTTTTAAAATGACATCGGTTCTTTAACCCCGTTAAAGATTAAATTTAAGTTGAGTTTAACGAATCTTTAATTAGATTGAAATGATCGAGAATGGAGTTTCACCAGTTTTGCTCTAGGCGATAGTTAAATCTTTAATTAGATTTGAACGTGAAATGGTAATTGAATTTACCGATAACACCGTGGTGTTAGATATGAAGTATTACCAGTTTTACTTCATGGGATGAATAGGTTGGGATTGGGAAATTAAAATAAATGATTACTTCGGTGTGGTTCGCTAATCCCGACTAGTTTGAAGTGATATTCAAAAGGAAGATTAAAGAATAAATTTAAAAGAATTTATCTTTGATAAAATTAATGGGAACCTTTCCCTAAGAATGTGAAATTTAGGAACTAACTGCTGGTTGGCTAAGAAGAATGATTTCCTGGGTATTGATCTGATGTTGGTTTCGGCCTTCAGGGTTAATATTTGGGGAATTATTCTCTTGTTAATTTACGGTTAGTGACTGATGAATTGGAATGAGGCGTGTGTTGTGTTTGTGTAACACTTGTTTATTATATACGCGAGTTATTCAGAAAGACCGAGTTTATCCCATTCTGAATAACTGATACGACGATAAGTCGAAGATGAAGACGGTGGTTGAAGACCGGAGGCCTTCACGTCGTTTGGGTGATTACTGATGATCTTGATTGGGCCGTACACCCAAGAGGGGGGAATCAGTTAGTGATCGTCCATACGTACTTGGAGATCGATGGATATGCGGGGTACTAGGTGCCTCCGGTTTCGTTCAGACCCAGAATGAACTTGTAAATGGACTGTGTGTCTGACATTGGATTTCAGTCTGTGTGATTGATTTCTATTAAACATATATCTGTTTGGCGGCGGAGAATTTATTCTCTTGCTCAACGCCCTTCTCTGAGACATACGAGCTCAGGGGTTATATATTAATGGATATCCATCGCATGGAGTGAATTGCCTGTGTGGCATGCCTAAGTGGCAATTGATCAAGGCTTCTGTTGAAAAGCAAAGTCTTGTGGTTGATGATCAAAGCACGGCCTGTGTGGCGTAGCTTTATGTAACGTTGATTTGCGAGCCTCACACCTCGGTTGTGAACCAAAAACAGGAGAAGGACCTCAGGGAGGACATGCGTTTCTTTCTAGCTAGAAGTGGCGTCATTGGTTTTACCCGCCCTGACGAGTTTGACTTATGTGGTTGTTGCTGTTGCGAGGCGCCTCGATTTGATCGGACGATCCGGGTCCCATGGAGTCATTTGTTGGCTCATTTACGCCCCATAGGGCGGAGAGACGTATTGTTCCGGCATAATAATCCACATCGGTGGACCGGCCCTGACGATCCAAGGCCCACCTAAGTCTGCGTCCTGAGACATTGGCTAGATTGTCTCGAATCGGTTGAGGACGATCCCTTGCCTCGGTTCATACGTGACTTTGCGGTTTTATTTGAAAAGCCTAGTATTGGCGACATGATATATGGTACCCATGCCGCCTAGGATTGATACTTATGATTTGAAATTGTTTTGACACTATACACTTATAATAGTATCAAATGATTTGTTTTAAACGTACCAAGCATGTTTGGCTATTATAAGGGAAAACCCTATCCCTCGGCTTGCGTTTCATTGTGTGATGGGACCTGGGTCTTATAATAGCTTCATTTTTCTTTATTTAGCATTGCGCTGTTGTTATATGCACTGGTATTCTTGGGAGGAAACCCATTTCGTGTTATACGGCGTGGTCCCTTGATTAACCTAACTTTAAAATAAAGATTAATAACGGTTTTAGTTCTCACACCAGTCACATGACTGACCTGGAGTTCATTGTTTTAACCTAAACTCTGGGTGCCCTTATTTTGACACGGGCAGCTAGTAGTTTTGGTTTTGCAGATTTATATTCATAGGTCCTGATTTACAGCTGGAATAATACTCGGAAAGCTCTGTATCCGTGTATTACTTCTAGTTGTGTTTTGTATTATTTTCCGCTGCGATGTATTTAAATGTAATTTATATCTTTGATATTTTCTGTGTAATATTTATTCATACTCTGTTTATTCTTGTATTCTGATGAATTGTTGTAATAAACAATGAAATGTTCTTCCGTCTGCGTTCTAATTTGTCATGTTCTCAAAACAGTCAGGCGTTTCGAACGGTCAGGTTGGTTTAGCGACTGATTCGGATCGAGCGAAATTCCTTTTCGTTACAATTATTGTATGATCTATAATTTCATAGCCATTGGAGTTAACGTTTTATAGTAAGAATTTAAAACATGTATAAACTTATGTGTACAATTTAATTAAATACTGGAGTTTTAGAAGGAACTATTAGAGACTTTGGAATTGGGCTTTGAAAACTATTCCATTGCGTTTAAAAGGCGTTAAAACCTATTGGTAGGCTATAAACAGGCTTTATTTGGAAAGATGTTCGTTTTTGTCTATAAATCACACAAAACAATGAAAATATTATTAAAATAATAATTCAAAACCCTAGTTTTCTCCGATTGTCGTACTTACTTCAATGGCCACTGATTTTCCATTCTTCTTGCCTCGATCTCTCTCAATCTATAACTTGATTGCAAAAACTTCCAATTGGGATATCGTGGAGCATGTCATCCTTTTTGCATCCAATAATGTGATCAGATATCAAGCTACGGTGGTGGAGCAATATCGCCATGAAGATAGCACGGTTTCGGGGTAGTTACAGGTGCTAGAGGCGACTGAAGCGGGGCCAGGTCAGGGCGAAGACAAGGTGCTAGGTGGCGGTTCTGATGGTGAAGTTGGATTAGGGTCTGACAATCTCAATGGCGGCATAGTGGGTGGTAACAGAAGGTGGGTTTGGGTTTCTTGCATTTCCTGGAGCCAATAACGCGTTTGGGAAGAAGACAAAGAAGGGTGCCGTGACGGGTTTTAAATGGGTGAGTGTTGTTTTTATTTATTTTATATTAATTTGAATTTCAAATGTTTAAACACGTATAGCTTATGCATACGACCTCAGATTGACCCGCGGTTGGATCCACTGGGATCGTATCGAAATTCTGGACAATATAGAGCTGTCGTGGACTGGTTCTGAGACCGTTAATTTTGGGGATTATATTGGATTTCAACTGTGTTTAAAATCAAGGGTTAGTGTTTAAACTCACTCACACCTAACTAAAATATTTGATTATAAGTTAAATTAAATTCATGTTATGATACGATTGTATTGTCTGTGGCTTTATTGTTTAAATTGCTTATTTTTGTTAATTGACATATATATTATAATTTAATTTAACTGTTAATATAAATTGTATAGTTAGAATTTAGTTGCTAGTTTAGAAACATCATACCTGATGACTAGTAAACTGATGTTATCTTAGACTTTTTGAATGTACTGATTTTGGTGGTTGCCTTGGATTTATATATTAAATGTGTTGATGTGTAATTCATCTTGTTATTCACCATATTATATATGACCATTGTTTATGTTGATTAATCCTAAGATTAATTATTAAAATGAATTAAGAACATAGGTTGAAATGATAAATACCTACGACCTTGATTTGGATTGAAATGATATATATCCATTCCTAAAATAATTAGTAATCAAATTTTAAGTATCACTTGGCCATAGGATAGAAAATTTTATACGGACACCGGTTGATTAAATCAAATTTGTTTAACCTTGAATCTTGAAATATTGTTTATAAAATAATATAAACGATGTTTTATAAATTGATTTCCTTTGAACTTGAACTTGGAATTTTTGAAATACGAAATTTAAAGAAAAAAATTAATGTTGTAAAACTTAAGTTAAAAATGAAACTGAAAACGAATTGAACATATTGGAATCGAGTTATTTTACTCGTCTTTGAAATTTGCTTCAATCAACTTAATTTATTAGTGATATTTGAATTTTGAACCTGAGATTATTATAAATTGAATAAATTTAAATGAATATTCAAATTGGAATCTTCAAATATTTGAACTAACCCTTTGAATTGTATTTAAAATAAAATGGAAGATGAATTGAACTGAAATGAAATATCAACGTTGAATTGATCTGATTTGAAATTGAACCATGACTTCAAGTTTCTCGAAAGGAACAATGTCGATTATAATATTTTAAACCATTATATAAAGTATTTTATTAAATATTTATTTTATTTTATAAACTATACTATTTAACTTATATATATTGTACTATCTTTGTAAACTATTTATTTTAAATTTTTATATATTTACTAGTCAAATTAACTATTTTAAGAACCAATTATCTGTTTGACAAACTACTGTACATTTTATTGCATATATATGTATTTTACTAAAGTTTGATAAATATTATTTTTATATTTAAACTTTTATTATCATATTTTTTGTTTCTAAACTATTTTAAATATATACCTAAATTATTCTAACCTATTTTCAATTATTTTTGTGATGACCGCCTATAACTCCTGCACTAAACAAGAGGAATAATGAACTGAAGGGCGTGCCAGACAGCTATGGACAATCATCAAGGTAGGTAACCACATGTGGCACTTGTCGTATAACTCACGGCGCAAGGATAAAGTATAATAGAACATATACAACAGACTGTAATAATGAAGCATATTTGAGCAGAAACTTAAACTTCCATAGCAACTAGGAAGAATATCCATATATCTTTGGATCATAACATAAGTGTCCGTACAAATTTGCTTCACTACAACACTTAGAGTAAACACCAATCATAACAGCAGAAATATCCAATATGAATAATTGAGAAACTAATACACAAGCCTCTTGCTCGTCATCACTCAGCATCCTTGCCTCACTAAGCTTTGCTACCTATAACCTACTACTCAGTCTACCCATCCAAATCCGGATGAACAACCCAAGGTAATAAGAGAAAACATAAAACATTGAGTCAGACATAGTCTTAGTGAGCGATAAAACAGATGTCAAACATTATCAATAAAGTATATGAGAAAAGGTAGATAGACCAAAAAATCTACCAACTCAACCATAGAGAAGAAACCCGACCACGTCTTCCCCACATCTGACAATGATAGCATTTATGATAAAACATTCAGAACAATAAAGAAGGAACAAACAGTTCATTCATGGCAATCAGAAGTAACCAGACAATAGTAATCATAGCAACCCGTTATATCTCACCTAAACTACCCTAATCGAGATCAATACCCCTCAAGCACAAGCTCCAATGGACTAAACCGACATCAGATAAGCACCCAAGGAACATCTCTCTCGACGTTAGACAACAAGAACCAACATCCAAGACTCTGGCTATCACTGCCTATCCTACTTTGAAACCATTGTTAATCGTATGGTGGCCAACCCTGCCACATGTCAAGGGCTAATGGTAACCCTGGTTCTAGCAAAAACTCCATACGCCTTTCTACGATACGTATATAGGCCTTTCAAGGATACATATAGTACTCGACCATCAACCCTCCGTCCTTTTAGGTACGCCCCAATTATACCCCTGCTTTGAGTCCACTAGAACCTACAACAATGATAATTCCTCGACCTTCAGTATCTCTAGTTGTCAACACCGGTGACCATCCATAAGCGCCAACATACTCGAGAAGCCATTATGCACAAGCTCAAACATACTTGAGTCGTCTTTACATTCGTTGCATTACGACGATCAATGAACACATCACAATATTTTGACAATCCTCCTTGAATTCACGCTGAAGCTATAACCATCATCCACTCAAAAACAAGCTTCATTTGGTCGACATTCCTTAGGTCTTGAACTCCTTAGGTCTTGCTCCTTTGGTCTTGCTCATTAGGTCTTACTCCTTAGGTCTTGCTCCTTAGGTCTTTCTCCTTAGGTATACCCCTTATGTCTTGCTCCTTAGGTCTTAAAATGACCTAAGACCTAACGATCTAAGACCTAATACCTTAGACCAAACGACCTAAGACCTAATGACTAAAGACATAAGACCTAGCTCCTTAGGTCTTAAAAACGACCTAAGACCTAACTCCTTAGGACTTAAAAACGACCTAAGACCTAAGACCCAACTCCTTAGGTTTGAAAAACAACCCAAGACCTAAGACCCAACTTCATAGGTCTTAAAAACGACCTAAGACCCAATTCCTTAGGTCTTAAAAACGACCTAAGACCCAACTCCTTAGGTCTTAAAAACAACCTAAACCAAACTCCTTAGGTCTTAAAAAGGACCAAACACACTAACGACCTAAAACCGATCTCCCGACCTTTATCTCTTTCTTGAGCAACAAATCACACGACCCAAACTCCATGCCACGTCATCAATTATCTAAGAAAAATGACCCGACTTCAGGTCTGACCATTATAGCTCCAACCTTGACCAAATCATCACCAAACAACAACATCGATGCAATTAACTCATCCAAATCATCCAATTCAACAAACAACACTTTATGAAACTATCAACATCATAAAAATGACAATTATTCATCAATAATCATATAAGATTCACTAAATCATGATAAATGAATGAATAAACTAAAATAATGGATCTAACTTGCATAAGCATATGAATTAACATAAGAATTATCGGTTTTAAGTTGCTACATTAGATCCTATGGTGATTCAAATGAAAATGTACTTACCATGATGTAGATCTAGGTGAAAACAACTTGAAAATGATGAAAATAAGATCAAACAACCCATATACTTGATTGAATCTGTGTGAGAGACGATTATCACTCACTAATTCTTCGAATTAACTCGACATCGCTAAATTCTTAATCCGGACAGCGAAGAATATGCTTCAAACATCTTGATTCAATGCAAGCTCTCTTCACTTGACGTAAATCAAGCTTCAAACGATGTAGATCTAGAATTTTAATGGTGGAGTGGCGTATTTGATTGAGCAAGGAGGATCATGAGCTCAACTAAATGAGAAACACTAAATCAACCCCCTATTTATAGCCTCCCACCAACCCACTAATAGGCCTTCTCAAATCAGCACATCAATGGCTTACAAAACCTAAATTGAAAATGTGAAACACTAAAACAACGATTCCTCCCAAAATGCTGAACCAAATCTTTAATGTGACCACTCTACGAAATTGGCAAAACCATTTCTTTCCAATGAAATCGATCTCAAAACCTGATTTGATCCCAGTCAAAAGTTATTCCCTTTACAAAACTAATAAGGGTAAAATGGTCACAAATAAAATTGGTAAAAATTATGGACATGACTCACATCCCTATAAACAATATATCAAAATATAAGAATGATCCAACTCTCAGGGAATTAAATAAAAATATTTTACGATCCTCCGATATGTAAAATGTGGGTTGTTACATTTTCTCCCCCAACCCCTAGGGATTTCTCCCTCGAAATCCCAAGCAAGCACACACAACCAAACAATTATGCATGCCTATCATCCATGAGTAGCCAATTTTTCATCCAAACTAGCATCCATCAAGCCAGGTGTAACAACCCATAATTTTAAAGGACATTATAACAATATAAACTAAAGGATACTGAGTTAAATATTGGAAATTAAGTAAAAGGACTACACCATTGCATTCGTCCCGGAATCCTGCATAGGATAAACGCCGAGTTTCCGTAAAACGGACATCATATAAGGAAGATATGAAGCTTAGAAGTTTGTATACATATAATAGACTTATATGTATATATAATTCAAAGCAGAAATTTAAAACAGTTCGAAAAGGTAAGATGGAAAGGTAGGTGAGATCCGAACAGGATGGGGGGACCCATGCCTGGGCTGAGTCAACCCATGGCCAAGTGGGTCGACCTAGGTGGGATTGGGTCGACCCATCCCCGATCTGGCACGATACATTTTTCTGAATCTGGACGAAATTGTTAACTAGATTCGTTGAGGATAGGCTATATATAAGACAACATTTCTATTGTTTTTCTACACCTAAAACAATGGAGACAATGAAATGTTGCCTCTGCTTGAATTGAATCGGACTATTTTCTTCAACACCAACCTATACATATACAAGAATCTCTTCTGCAACATCAGCATATTATTCTCTGTTATTTAGATCCAACATCCATGAGTTCATGTTACTTTTAGATATAAAAATTTAACAGTAACCCTGACATGTTTATAAATATAGATCTGAATCTGTGCCGATTAAGAATTTGATTCATACCTAAACAGTTCTGCTATTACGTGTATTCTTCTGTACATCTGATCTGTTGTTCAGTTCTTATATGCATATTTCTGATATGCCTGTTTCTGCTATCATATGCCTATTTCAATTATTATGAGCCTAATTTTGTTCTTCTCCCTCTCATTCTCCTTTTCTTTTTATAACCTAGGCTACCTTCGTGCCTAGGTCAATATCGCTGAAATATGCGTACGAACGAAATTGGGTCAAATTGGGAATGATTGGGAATGATAAATTGGGGGCATATCTTGTATATGAATCATGACTGGAATTTGGAGGAATATTTTATATTATGAATTATGAATTGAATTTGGGGGGATATTTTATACTGTGAATTATCACTCGGATTTGATGGCATATAAATCTGTAGGCTTAATTTAAAGATTAATCAGAACATGTTAATGAAACTGTAAGTAACCTGTGGAACTTTAATGAAACTGTATGTAACGACCCGCATTCTACGTATCGAAGGATCGTAGAATATTTATTTCATTTTCATACGAAGTTGTATGGTCGTGTAACTTTGGGGAACAAATATTGGGGTCATTTCCAATGTTCACAATTTTTGTCGATTTTTAAATGACCGTTTTGCCCCTAGCGAATATTGTTTCGTCTATAACTTTTGATTAGTAAGGATTTTTGACTTGAAACCACTCCATTGGATTCGGATGATGGTTTACCTTTCTGTAGAGTGGTCACATTGATCAAACGGACTTACCGTTTGGGAGATATGGCTGAAATAAGGTTTGGAAGGTGAAAAATAGCATAACCGGGCCTAATTAAGGTGATTAACAGCTAGACCCATAACCCATTTTGGCATTAGGGTTATGGTGAGGCTGAAATCAGTTACGAAACGATTTTATTTCATTTTCTCAACCACCTAAAACATTTCCCTAACCTTAGCCATGGCCTCCACCTTCTAAAATCATCACAAATCACCTTCTAATCGCTAATTAAGAAGATCTACATCAAACCAAGGCAAATCAACACCAAATCAGAGTTGAACCTACTGTGTTGCATAGAGATTCGACCCAAATCAGAGATACTTTTAGATCTATAAATTAGTCGTGGCTAAGGTGAGTCATTTGTATTGTTTTCATACGGCTAATTAGGGGAGATCAGTGATAATTAGCGAAATTACGGCTCAGGAAATGTGCAGGGTTTCGGATCGAATCAGATATAGGGCTCGGATCGGATAGGAGAACCATGCAAGGGGATTCTGATCGGATCGGAATTTGGCACTAGAGGAGTCTTGGCAAGAA
The DNA here is from genome assembly GCA_030737875.1 of Allium sativum. NCBI lineage: Eukaryota > Viridiplantae > Streptophyta > Magnoliopsida > Asparagales > Amaryllidaceae > Allium > Allium sativum. The sequence goes on from CM060913.1 coordinate 47,289,855, forward strand.
GGAAGGCCACTTGTATAGAGTTGGAGTTGGAGAAGGGACTGGATTGGACTAGGGGCATAGCGTGGGATCGGAGCACCCGAACCGAACCGAGTTTGAGGATGAGAGACCCGAACCGAACCGATAAGGACTGGAATGCTATGCATATTAACCAAGGCGTGGGCTACGAGCATCGAACCATATCCAAGCAGAAGCATCGAACTGAACTGAGTTGGGTGAAGGCACCCGAACCGAACCGTATGGAGGATAGCACCCGAACCGAACCGAATGGGGGAACTTGAACACTGTACAACCGAACCAAACAAGGTGTGTACTTCTGTTTTCTACGCGATGATTCTTCTGAAGACCAACTCCAATTCGACCAAAACCCGAGATGCAAAGGAGGTCCAAAGAGGAAGTAGAACTCAGGATCCAGATGGGAACCAACGAGTTAACTTCATGAGTTGGACTTTGCTACGGGACATGTGCTAAGGGGTTATCGATGCCTATAACTTGATTCACCACCAAGATGGATGTTAGGCTATAGATCAGTGCAGTGTGGTAGTTATTACTCCATGGGGAAGAGTGACCGTAGCATGGCTATGAGCCAGTGTAGTGGAGTCGTCATGACTTCATAAGGCGGAGTGGACATAGCAAGAGATTATTGGCTATGGATCAGTGCAGTGGAGCCATCATGATTCCATGGGGAAGAGTGATCATAGCAAAGGATTTGGGTGGTCAAAGCAGTGGATATCGTATGCTTTACGCATTGAGTGTGAGATGTGAGGATGGTTGCTATGCTTGATTGTTTGACATCACTATGACATACACACCCCTCTCCCCGTATCTTTACACCATATGTTAGTGTCACCTTAGAGTATTGTACATCTTGTTGTGCTAACTCTTTGGTTGCAGGTCCAGGTTCAGGTATGGTTAGTTATACATGTTATCGTTCTATTTTACTGCTTATCGCTCATACCAGACTTTTTTCTGACCCAGAGTTTTATGTCTCTACTTATTACTCTAGGTGCTCCTAAACGAGCAGACTAGAGACATGTTAGCTAGTTATGCACGAGTAGCTGATCCGGAGACGAGCAGGAGGCTCCCACGTATTATCTACCTATATTCTCCCTATGTTGTTGCTGGTCACTGCTTGGGCATTAGTAGTGCACCTTTCCCTTCTTTTGCTTTAGATACGGTATTTTGAGGTTGTAATAATGATGTTGGACCATAAGCTGTATTTTGGATTCCGCTGCTACGATGGTTTAGTTTTCAGCTTATGCATTGTCTCGCATGTTTTATGTCAAAGTTATGTTATTATTATATTTTATCCCACGCTGTGAGACATTCTACAGGTTCCTTGTTAGTTCAAATTCCTTTCTTTGGCGACCGTCCCGTGCTGGTTGGACATCGGCACAGCGCATTTCAGGGAAATGTCGGCTGGTCCGGGGCGGGCCGTCACACTTGGTATCAGAGCTCTAGGTTGCATAGTTAACCTAGGGAAAGACATCAGGGAGAGATAGTACGCATATGAGGGCGCGTATTTGTGGTATTTTGGTTTTCAAAAGCTATATATATATACTATTAGTACATCTAAGGATGGAGACGCACTGCACTAGCATCACTAAAGAGGTGGTTAATTGGCTTCTCCTTACAGATTGAACGATGAGCCGATATACGAGGAATACTGGTTCAGGAGCCAATAATAGGAATGCTTCTAATATGAGGACGAAGTTCACTGACTTCATGAGAGAGATGCTTAGGGATGTTCAGAGGGCAGCTCCTAATGCTGCAAATGGTGGTGGTGCAGCGGTGCAGGTGCTTAAGGCCAATTTCGTCAAGCTCTGTAAGGACTACACTAGTCTTGGTGGGAAGTCGTTCCATGGAACGGAATCGGCTATAGAAGTTCAGTATTGGACTGATAGTTGTGAGCGCATCTTCGAGGACTTAGGGATCGATGACGCGATGAAGAGAAAGCTAGCATTCCATCAGCTGCGGCTATGAACTGGTGGAATGCTATTAAGGTAGCTACCCCTGAGGATCAAGTTACTTGGGATCAGTTTAAAGCCCGATTTAGTGATAAGTTTATCCCGGCTGCTCAGAAATCATAATTCTTTAGGAAATTCTTGGAGCTTAAGCAGAATGGTAAGGCAGTCTCGGAGTATATTGTTGAGTTTGATACTTTATCGAAGTATGGATTATCCCTCATTGACACTCCCGAGAAGAAGAATGAGAAGTTCATAACAGGCTTAGATCAGTACTTGGGGGAAAGGCTTATCAACCATATTGATCAGAATTTTGAATCGATTGTTGAAAAAGCACTGAGATCAAAGAGCCTTTATCCTAAGCCCATGGCCGAAATTTCTGTTGCATCTGCAGAGGGGCCAAAGCCGCAAGCAAGCGGTGGAGGCAAGAATAATTCTCGGAATAAAAGGAAGCAGAGTCAGAACCAAGCTAAGGATGGTCAGAAGAAGAATAAGAAAGATGTTAAGTGCTTTTGTTGTGGAAAGAAGGGCCATTATGCTAAAGAATGTTGAGCAAAGCCAGCAGATAGGAAGTGCTTCAACTGCGGCCAAGTGGGACATCACAAGGATAAGTGTCCGCAGCCCCCTAAAGAGAAACAGATTGTGAAAGCATATGCTATTAATGTTGTTCCGTCTTCGTTGAATGCCCCAACTGCAGCGGAGAAAGGAAAGAATGTCGTCTTTCAAGGTATGCTTTCTATTTATGATGTTCCTGTTCGAGTATTATTTGATACTAGGGCTTCCTGTTCCTTCATATCTAATGACCTAGTAGATAGGTTGGGATTGGAACCCAAGATAGTCGATAGACCTTTAGCAGTGACGAAACCGATTGGTGGTTCGACTAGCCTTAGTATGATTTGTCGTAATGTGGTCTTATCGAGTCATGGATGTATGTTTGCTTGTGATTGTTTTGTTTTGGGCTTTACTGGGATTGACATTATTTTGGGAGTCAATTGGCTCCAAAGGTACGGGGTGGTGATAGACTATGAGGGATTTTCGGTGACTATTAGGGCAGATGATGCATGGAGGGTAGTGTTTGGTGGCCTACCTAGTGTTGAGGTGATGGCTAGTTTACTAAATTCCCTTGACATACCGCAGGACGAGTTAGCAGGAATTCACGTTGCTGGTAGTTTTCTGGATATCTTCGAGGAAGTGACCGGACATCCACCACACCGAAAGATTGAGTTCCATATTGATTTAGTGAAAGATGCGAGACCTATAGTGATGCCACTTCGTTGTATGGCACCAAGGGAGCAGCGAGAGCTCCGGATGCAAGTAAGCGATCTTTTGAAGAAGGGATTTATCAGAAGAAGTGTCTCCGAGTGGGGAGCACCAGTTGTATTTGCTACCAAGGCAGATGGTTCCCTTCGTCTGTGTGCGGACTATCGCGAGTTGAATAAAGTGACTTGGAAGAATAAGTATCCTCTCCCGCGGATAGATGATTTGTCTGATCAACTAGAGGGAGCAAGATTGTTCTCCCAATTGGACCTCGCGACAGGATTTCATCAGCTCCGAGTAGCAGCTGAGAGTATTCCTAAAATGGCATTTCGGACGTCGTCTGGATTCTATGAGTGGTTGGTCATGCCATTCGGGTTAACCAATGCACCAGCATATTTTGTGGATCTTATAAATACGGTATTCAGGGATCAATTGAATAAGCTAGTTCTTGTATTTGTAGACGATATCTTGGTTTACTCGAGAACAAAGGAAGAACACAAGGAACATTTAAGGATAGTTATGGAAGTGTTGAGGAAACACCAACTAAAAGCGAAGTTTTCTAAGTGTCACTTCTAGAGGAGGGAAATGAGATTCTTGGGCCATGTTGTTTTAGAGAATGGTATTGCCGTGGACCTTGCGAAGGTGGCTGTGGTACAAGACTGGTTCATGCCCAAGAATGCAACAGATGTAAGAAGTTTCTTGGGATTAGCTGGATATTATCTTAAGTTTATCCAAGACTTTTCCAAGATAGTGGCACCGTTAACTCAGTTGACCAAGAAGAATCAAGCTTTCATTTGGGATGAAAGGTGTGAAAATGCATTCAAGAGCCTAAAGGAAAAGTTGACGTGTGCACCAGTGTTAGTCATTCCTAAAGGGAATGAAGAGATGACAGTATACACGGATGCATGTGGTACCGGACTAGGTGCTGTATTGATGCAAGGAGGTAGGGCTGTAGCTTATGCTAGTTAGCAACTGAAACCGCATGAGAAAAGATATCCTACCCATGATTTGGAATTGGTAGCGATCGTATTCGCATTGAAGATGTGGAGACATTATCTCTTAGGGGAAAGATTTGAGCTGTTTACCGATCATAAATCATTAAAATATCTCTTCTCTCAGAAGGATCTAAATCTCCGACAGTAAAGACGGTTAGAATTCTTGGCTTCCTATGATTTCAATATCGCATATACACCAGGAAAGGGCAATGCAGTAGCTGATGCATTGAGTAGAAGACATGCCAGTTTAGGGGCTATGTTTCTTGAGTGGAAGCAACTGTAGTATATCGCAGGGTACGATTTCAGACCAAAGTGCGAATTGGATTCAGAGATGTTAGCAATTTTGACGATCAGACCCACTTTGATTGAGAGGATTGGTTCCAGTCAGAGGAACGATCCTAACCTATTAGAAATCAACTCCAAGTTAGAAATGGGTATCGACGTGGAGGAGATGAACAAGTATGGGCTTGATCGAGAAGGATGTTTCGAAAGAATTGTAGACTGGTTGTACCCAATGTCAATGGATTGAGAGATGAAGTGCTTAGAGAATGTCATCACTCAAAACTGGCTATACATCCCGGTGGTAACAAAATGTATCGAGATATGAAGCAAAGCTACTACTATGAAGGGATGAAAAGAGACGTTGGGAAGCTTATATCTAAATGCATGAATTTCCAGCTAGTTAAAGCCGAGCAAAAGAAGCCTAGTGGTTTGTTGCAACCATTAGAAATTCCAGAATGGAAATGGGAACAAGTCTTAAAGGATTTCATTGATGGGTTACCAAGGACTAGATCGGGCCATGATAGCATTTGGGTGATTGTGGACCGATTGACCAAGAGTGCAAGGTTTATACCCGTCAAGTCGAATAGAACATCAGTTAAGTTAGCAGAGATGTATATGAAGTGGGTAGTGAGATTTAATGGAGTACCCAAAGGCATTGTGAGTGACCAAGATCTGTTCACTAGTGGATTTTGGAAGAGCTTACAAGAGGCTTTAGGATCAGAATTACATCTCAGTAGCATGTACCATCCTCAAACCGACAGTCAAACAGAGAGGGTGAATCGAGTATTAGAAGATTTCTTAAGAGCTTGCATATTAGATTTTGGAGGGTCATGGGACGACCATTTGCATCTAATGGAATTCGCAGATAATAATAGTTATCAGTCCAGTATTGGTATAGCTCCATTTGAAGCTTTGTATGGAAGACCGTGCAACTCACCATCGTGTTGACTAGAAACTGGTGAGAAGTTTGTGCTTGGACCGGATGTAATAAGGGAAACGTCAGACAAGATCAAGGTTATTCAACAGCGAATGAAGGCTGCCTAAGATAGGCAGAAGAGTTATGCTAATAAGAGACGAAGAGAATTGAAATTCTCCGTTGGAGACTTGGTATTTTTCAAGATTTCTCCGTTAAAGAGCATGATTCGATTTGGAAGGAGAGGCAAGTTAGCACCAAGATTTTTTGGTCCATTCCCAGTTCTCGAACAAGTTGGGAATTTAGCATATAAATTTGAATAACCTGACAAGATGGTGGGAGTTCACAATGTATTTCATGTTTTTGCCAGTTAAGTTAGTTCGTACATGACCCCGATATGACTATTTCACTAGGTCAATTGGATGACATCGATGTAGAAACTGAGGCGGTTGGGGACCGCATGCCGATTCGTATTGTCGAGAGCGATACGAAGCAACTTCGAAGGAAGGCGATGAAACTGGTCAAGATTCAATAGGCGAGAATGAGAGTGACTATACTTGGGAAATAGAGGAGAGCGTAAGGGGATCACATCCAGAACTCTTTGCCTGGTAAGATTTTAATAGAGATAGTCTCTTCCCTTATTAGTAAACCACATGCTAGGTTAGGCTTGTTGTGCTTGTTATGTATGTTTGATTGTTTGTGAATGACTGATAGGCATGCAGAACACCTTTGTATGTTTTTGGTTAAGGAATTTCGGGGGCGAAATTTCTTAAGGGGGGAGAGTGTAACGACCTGCATTCTACATATCGAAGGATCGTAGAATATTTATTTCATTTTCATACGAAGTCGTACGGTCGTGTAACTTTGGGGAACAACTATTAGGGTCATTTATAATGTTCATGATTTTTGCTGATTTTTAAATGACTGGTTTGCCCCTGGCGAATCTTGTTTCGCCTATAACTTTTGATTGGTCAGGAGTTTTGACCTGAAACCACTTCCATTGGATTTGGATGATGGTTTACCTTTCCGTAGATGGTCACATTGATCAAACGGAATTACCTTTTGGGAGATATGGCTGAAATAAGGTTTGGAAGGTGAAAAATAACTTAGCCGGGCCTAATTATGCTGATTAACAGCTAGGCCCATAACCCATTCGGTATTAGGGTTATGGGGAGGCTGAAATCAATTCGTAAATGATTTTATTTCATTTTCTCAGCAGCCTAAAACATTTCCCTAACCCTAGCCATGGCCTCCAACTTCTAAAATCATCACAAATCACCTTCTAATCACTAATTAAGAAGATCTACATCAAATTAAGGCAAATCAACACCAAATCAGAGTTGGAGCTGCTGTTTTGCATAGATATTCGGCCCATTCATATCTATAAATTAGTTGTGGCTAAGGTGAGTGATTTGCATTGTTTTCACTAATTACGACTATTAGGAATGATTAGTGATAATTACCGAAATTATGGCTTAGAAAAATCTGGAAAAATTTGTAAAATTCTAAAATATTATTTTAGGACTCTGATACAAATTTGGGTTAATTTGGATAAGTTTTTCTAATTGTATGATTAAACATGAATAAGGGGGATTAAGGGGAAAACCAAGGGTTTTGGGTATGTTTGATCCATATTGACATGTTAAATTGTTGTTTTGATGTTTATTGTTGATTCTCTATGTTGCTATGACTATATGGTATGCTTTTTGATTGATTAGAAAAGTTAGAATGGTCAAAAATGCCGTCATATGGCGTAAAATAGTCGCTGGAAAGTTGCAGGAAATGTGCAGGGTTTTGGATCGTATCAGATTTAGGGCTCAGATCTGATAGGAGAACCATGCAAGGGAATTCGATTCGGATCAGAATTTGGCACTAGAGCAGTCTTGGGAAGAAGGAAGGCCACTTGTACAAAGTTGGAGTTGGAGAAGGGACAGGATCGGACTAGGGGCGTAGCATGGGATCAGAGCACCAGAACCGAACCGAGTTGGAGGATGGGATACCTGAACCGAACAGATAAGGATTGGAATGCTATGCATATTAACCAAATCGTGGGCTATGAGCACCGAACCGTATCCAAGCAGAAGCATCGAACTGAACTGAGTTGGGTGAAGGCACCCGAACCGAACCGTATGGACGATAGCACCCAAACCGAACCGAATGGGGGAACTTGAACACTATACAACCGAACCGAACTAGGCGTGTACTTCTGTTTTCTACATGATGATTCTTATGAAGACCAACTCCAATTCGACCAAAACCCGAGATGCAAAGGAAGTCCAAATAGGAAGTAGAACTCAGGATCCAGATGGGAATCAACGAGTTAACTTCATTAGTTGGACTTCGCTGCGGGACGTGTGCTAAGGGGTTATCGATGTCCATAACTTTGATTCCCCACCAAGACGGATGTTAGGCTACATATCAGTGCAGTGGAGTAGTTATTACTACATGGGGCGGAGTGATCGTAGCATGGCTATGAGCTAGTGCAGTGGAGTCGTCTTGACTTCATAGGGCAGAGTGGACATAGCAAGGGATTAGTGGCTATGGATCAGTGCAGTGGAGCCATCATGACTCCATGGGGCAGAGTGATCATAGCAAAGGATTTGGGTGGTTAAAGCAGTGGATGTCGTATGCTTTACGCACTGAGAGTGAGATGTGAGGATGGTTGCTATGCTTGATTGTTTCTATGACATACACACCCCTCTCCCTGTATCATTACACCTTATGTTAGTTTCACATTAGAGTATTATACATCTTGTTGTGCTAACTCTTTGGTTGCAGGTCCAGGTTCAGATATGGTTAGTTATACCTGTTATTATTCTGTTTTGTTGCTTATCGCCCATACCAGACTTTTGTCTGGCCCAGAGTTTTATGTCTCTTCTTATTACTCTGGGTGCTCCTAAACAAGCAGACTAGAGACAGGTTACCTGGTTATGCACGAATAGCTGATCTGGAGACGTGTAGGAGACTCCCACATATTAACTACATATATTCTCCTTGTGTTGTTGCTGGTCACTGCTCGGGCATTAGTAGTGTACCTTTCCCTTCTTTTGCTTTAGAGACGGTATTTTGAGGTTGTAATAATGATGTTAGACCATAAGCTGTATTTTGGATTCTGCTGCTATGATGGTTTAGTTTTCAGCTTATGCACTGTATGGCCTGCTTTATGTCAAAGTTATGTTATTATTATATTTTATCCCATGCACTGTGGGACATTCTACAGGTACCTTGTTAGTTCAAATTCCTTTCTTTCCCTTTCTTTGGCGACCGTCCTGTGCTGGTTGGACATCGACACAGCGCATTTCAGGGAAATGTCAGCTGGTCCTGGGTGGGCCGTCACACTGTAAGTTACCTGTGACACTTGTTTAATATGTTGGGGTTAAGTAAAACTATTTAATCTGTTAGGGTTAAGTAAACCTGTTGGGGATACGTAAAACTGTGAAACTTAAGCTATTAATCTATGGGGGTTAGGCGAATCTGTTAATCCTAGTTAATATGAGGACACAAGTTTGGGGGGTTTGACTTGTGTTATCTATAGTGTGGGACCCATATCAGTCGGTAACCCATTTTATTATTAAATGGGGACCTCGCACTGGATAAGGGTTAGAGCATGCATACTTAACTGATTATACGAGATACATCTTAAAGGGGGTGTATACGGGTTCGTTCCAACGGAGTCATGTGCGCGCATGAGTCCGGTCTGTAGGGGGAAATAAGCCGCTGTAGCACCAGTAAATAGATCTGTGTCCTTCTGTAGGTTGCCACTTTAGGATGTAATACACCGATTGTAGGGCCGACACAGGATATTTACAAGTTAGGGAGTTGATCGCTTGCGGATAGTAATTAAGGTACATCTAGTCCTGTCTATTTCTGTTAAGGTGCCTATTATTTTTGTTTGGGGTAACACCCGTTATTTCTGTTGAGGTGCCTGTTATTTATGCTTGGGTAAATTCCGTTACTAGAGTACACATAGACCTGCCATTATGTTTTTGTTGGGATCATTCTATTTCTGTTAAGTAATTAGGGGACACCTAATCCTGTCAGATTATGATATACTAGTATTGGTATAGAGAAATAACTGAGAAGCTATGCTTGGTCCATATTATCCTGTTTTATCCTGCTTGTCTTGTTCAGTCTATTTATACCTATTATTTGACACTGTTATCTATCATCCAGTTTATATACCTGTCACGATGCTTTTACTTCTTTACATGCTAAAAGTCACTAGACTTGCCAGACTTTATGTCTGACCTGTTTTATTTCCTTTTCTCTCTCTCTCTTCCTTGCCCATAGTGGGAACGCTCAGGCTTGGTTAGGATTCTCTCTTCTTTTTCTGCTTGGATTTGGATCTGCTTTGATGTATCGCTTTGACTACTTGTCTACTTTATTATGGCTATTGCTGAGGATTATTATTTTACATTTCTGTACTCTAATGGCTTTTAGCGCATGACAAATGTTTTATTTTGATGTAATCAGTCTCAGTATTTTATGCCTGATGTTGTAATTGGTTTTGAGACTACGATGTTTCTCTGCAAAATAATGAAGTTTTAAATTTTTGCTTCTATTTTATATCTGTCTTGTGATATTCTGTTTTTTGTTTACCTATAATGCTTCACTGAACTTAATGCATACTGATAAAGAGTGACATCAATGGATGTGGGGTGTCACATTTAGTATCAGAGCTGAAGGTTACAAGGTCGGATAGAAGGTTTCAGAAATTGTTTTCAAAAAGTTTCAAAAAGGAAGTATTTTCAAAGGAAAGTTTATTTTTGAAAAAAATATTCACCAAAGCCATATAAAATATCTTTTGATTCTCTGTTTGGATACCTCTTTTCTTTCTTTTCAACATGTCTGGGGAACCGAATCTTCCCGAGGGTGTCTAGGTGCCGGCTTGGTTTTGTAGATATCTTGAGGCTACGACGCCTGCCGAAGGCCAAAGAGACGCCCCTCCCCCAGCTGCAACCACTATTCCTCATCCTCCGTGAGTGGATAATTTCTCTAAATATGCAAGGACTTCTATGCTGTGGGAGGAAAGCCATTCCGGGGAGCTGAGAACCTTGTGGAGTCATGGAATTGGCTAAAAGAGATAGAGAACTTGTTTGGGCTTTTCGAGGTTGATGACCGCAGAAAGATACAGTATGCCGCTTGGCATCTTAAGGACGGGGCTTCGTTCTGGTGGGAAGTGATGCAAGCAGGACGTCCAGTTGATACTTGGGATGATTTCCGATAGGGATTCAAGATAAAGTTTCTTTCTTAGGTAGAAGAGAGTATGCAAATGGAGAGGTTTCTGGCACTTAAGCAAGGAAGCATATTCGTTAAAGAGTATTTCAATAAGTTTAATCAGTTGGCAAGGTTTGGTCAGGAATACCCGCACAAGAAAGCTTTAAGCTTTGCAAGAGGATTAAATCAACCTCTTCAGGCATTGGCATTATCTCACATTCCGATGGGGGCTACTTTGGAGAGACTGGTTGGTATGGCATTGATGCATGAAGATGGTAAGGATGAGAAGAAGGAGGCTAAGTCTGATGAGACTCAAACAAGAAAGTGTGGCCCAAGAAAGAACAGCAAATGAAGAGTGGAAAGAACGACAAAGCTCAAGGCAAGAAGAAATGTCATGGTTGTGGGAGCTTGGGTCATTTGGCCAAATATTGCAGAAAAAGGAAAAATGCTTGCTTCAAAGGTGGTGAGGTTGGACATTATACCAAGGAGTGCCTGAGGAAGCAAGGACATGGCTAAAGGGCAGGATCTTCTAGAGGGCAGGTGCGTGCTCTCGAAGCCAGTGTACTGGACAGAGGTAGGAAAGTTTTTGTTGATGTTTTGATTTCTCTTTCCGTTCATCCAGTTAGGACTTTTTTTATTCTGGCGCTTCTCACTCTTTTATATCTGATTCTGTGATTGAGTCTCTGTTCCTTAGTACTAGTATTGTTTCTCATCCAGTTGTTGTCTCAAACCCCATTGGGGATCCGACTCATTTGTCTATGATATGTCGGGGTTATGATATGTCGGGGTTTGAGGATATATGTGTTGGGCGTTGAGTTTGAGCGATGCATATGTGCTTGGTTTTATGGGCTATAGTCTGATTCAAGGGATGGATTGGCTAGCTATGTATGGTGTCATTCTAGACTACGAGAGGAAGGTCGCTAGACTTTTGACTTGCCGAGGAAGGACTCTCGAGATTTCCTATGACCCAAAGGGGTCTGTCATGCTTAGTTTCCTAGAATCACTTGATGCTTCTGCCAATGATTTGTGATCTATACCTATAGTCTGTGAGTCTCTGGATGTTTTTGAGGAGGTTAAGGGATTACCTCTGAGGCGTGAGATTGATTCCGAATATATTTGGTGGATAATATGAAGCCAGTAGCATTGCTTGTGCGCTACATGGCTCCTAGGGATAGGAGAGAGCTTAGCAAACAAGTAGGGGAGCTACTTAGGAAGGGGTTTATTAGGCTAAGTATACCTAAATGGGGTGCTCCAGTCATCTTTGCTACCAAGGCAGACGGTTCTTTCGTCTGTGTGTAGATTTCAAAGAGTTGAATAAGCTCACTAAGAAAAATAGGCACCCACTTCCAAGGATTGATGATCTATTTGAGCAGCTTGTTGGCATATCTATTTTCTCCTAGTTAGATTTGGCCATGGGATTTCATTAGTTGAGGGTGGCCGAGGAAAATATAGACAAGACCGCTTTCAGAACACCAGATGGTTTCTTTGAGTGGCAAGTCATGCATTTTGGGTTGACGAATGCACCCGCCTATTTTCTGGATCTGATGAGTAGGATGTTCCGGGAGTTTCTGAATAAGTTCATTGTGGCTTTTCTGGATGACATTCTGATATTCTCAAAGAGCGAGGAAGAGAATGCTCTACATTTAGGGGAGGTTTTGAGGACTTTCCGAACGCACCAGCTTAAGGCGAAATTTTCCAAAGGTCACTTTTGGAGAAATGAGATTTCTAGGGAATGTGGTCTCCAAGGATGGGATAGCGTTGGATCCCGCGAAAGTAGATGCGGTTCAAGATTGGAATGTTCCAAAGAATGCAACGGAAGTGAGGAGTTCTCTCGGTTTAGCAGGCTGTTATAGGAAGTTTATCAAGGACATTGCAAAGATATCAGCCCCACTCACCAGACCGACGAAGAAGAATCTAACCTTTTTCTTGAAGCATTGACTGTGAAAATTCTTATCAGCGATTGAAGAGGGCTATAACAACAACCCCAGTTTTGACTTTGCCTGATGGGAACAAAGTGTTTACAGTATACGCTGATGCATGTGGTACAGGGATTGGTACTGTCTTGATGCAAGAGGGAGGAATAGTACGCTATGGTGGTAGACATTTGAGAGTTCATGAAAGGAACCACCCTAGCCATAATTTGGAGTTGGCTGTTATAGTGTTTGCGCTTAAGATTTGGCGACATTATCTACTTGGAGAGAGGTACGAATTGTACATGGATCATAAATCTCTCAAGTATGTGTTCTCGCAGAAGGATCTCAAATTGCGACAGTAGAGATGGATGGATTACCTAACGTCCTATGATTTTGAGATTGCTTATACCCCTAGCAAGGGTAATGTGGTGGCAGACGCGTTGAGTAGGCAGAAGCTGACCTTTAGTCCTCTATTCGTAGAGGGGTAGAGTTTGGAGTATATATCGACCCTCGGTTTTAGGCCATTAATGGATCTTACACCTAGTTTGTTGGCATCTTTGGAGGTGCAACCTACTCTTATGGATCAGATTAGGACGATAATTAAAACCAAGAATCGAAAACCCGGACCGACCCGAGAAGACCAGAACCTGGATCAAGCCCAATAGGTCTTGAGTTGGGTCTAGGTGGTGAAAAATACATTTAAGGCCCGAACAAACCTGACCCACAAAGACCCGACCAAAATGCATTGAAATATATGTATTTTTAGTGTTATTATTCGACCAAACCGACCCGACCTGACCCGAAGCTCGGGCCAGGTCAGGTCCAGATTTTTGAAATGTATAGTTTAGACCCGACAAAACCCGACCCACCTAGAACCGAGACCCGCCGGGTCGGGTTCGGGTCCGTCGAATCGGGACTAATTGCCACCCCCAGATAAGATAGGATCTTCGCAGGGACAGGGCCGACACATAGTAGACATCTTGGATAGGCTCAGTAGAGGTGTAACACCCCACGTCCGTTAATGTCACTCTTTATCAGAATGAATTAAATTTTGTGAAGTGTTATTGGTAAACAGACACAGAATTTCACAAGACAGATACAAAATAGCAGCAAAAATTTAAAACTTTATTTTCCAAGAGAAAACATCGTAGTCCAAAAATCCAGTTACAACATCAATCTGAAATACTGAAAACCAATTACATCAAATTAAAGTATCTAACCTTGTTCTAAAACCATCAAAGTATAGAAATATAAAATCATAGTCCCCAAAATAGCCATAGAAAAGTAGACAAGTAGTGAAAGCGATACATTTAAGCAGATCCAAATCCAAGCAGAAACAAGGGAGAGAGAGTCCTAATCAAACCTGAGTGTTCCCACCTTGATAACCTCTGGGGGGAAAGAAAGAGAGAGAAAAGGAAACAAAACGGGTCAGATATAAAGTCTGGCGAGTCCAGTGAATTTTAGCATATAAAGAAATAAAAGTATAAAGACAGTAAATAAACTGGGTGAGAGATAACTGTAGTATATACAAGTAAAAACAGGATGGACAAGAAGAATAGAAGAAACATGATAAATTATGCTTCTCAATTACTTTCTCTGCACCAATACTAGTATATCAAATTAAATTCTTTTCAATTACTTAACAGAAACAGAATGATCCCAACAGAACATAAATGGTAGTCTTTGGTGTACTTCTAGTAACGGATTTTACCCCCAAACAAAAATAACAGGTACCTAAACAGAAATAACGGGTATTACCCAAACAGAAATAACAGTTACCTAAACAGGACTATATGTACCCTAATTTCTGCCCCCGATGATCTTCTTCCTACCATGTAAATACCTATGCTGGCCCCATAATAGAGTGTATTACTTCCTAAAGTGGCAACCACCAAAAGAACACAGACCTACTTACAGGTGTTTTGGCGTCTTATTTTTCTAGACAGACTGGACCATGCACGCATACAGGCCCGTTGGAATGCGCCATCAGAACACCCCATCCCAAATGAACCTCTTATAATTAGCTCAATAAGCGTGCTCTGATCCCTACCTAGTGTGGAGTCCCATTTTAATATCGAAATGGGTTAATGAATAATATGGGTCCCACACAACAAATGGTACAAGTCAAACCCCTAAACTTGTGTCCCCAATCAACTAGGATTTCCACGGGTTAAGCCATACAGCCTAGCTCCCCCTACAATTCAACAGGTTAAAGTTTTTTACGGGTTAACAGTGTTTATACAACCCCAACAGATTAACAATTTTACTCAACCTCAACAGATTAAATAGATTACATAAGTGAAATAAAGTTCCATTAACATGCTCCACTTAATACTTGAATTAAGCCTATATGTTTACATGTTCATACACCCCATGTTTATGTTATTTTACACAGTATAAGTTTTGCCCCAAATTTTAGTCATATTCATAGTACATGTTATGCCCCCTAATTACCATTCCCAATTAACCCCTATTTCATTCGTACGCATATTTTAGCGATATTGGCCTAGGCTCGAAGGTAGCCTAGGCTATAAAATAAAAAGGGAATGAGGGAGAAATAAGAACAGAATTAAGCATATAGAAGAAATAAGCATAGAAATAGGCATATAGTCATAACTGAATAACAGAATAGGTATATGGAAATTTTCATGTTATTATAGCAGATCTGTTTAAGTATAAATCAATTTCTTAACAGGGATAGGTTTAGATCCAGTTTATTAACATGTCAAGATTACTGTTAAAAATTTATAACATGAACTCACAGAGATTGAATCTAATGAACAGAGAATAGTATGCTGATATTGCCGAAGAGATTCTTGTATACATATAGGTTGTCATTGTAGAAGATAGTCTAATTCAATCCAAGTTGAGGCAACATCTTCTTATCTCCAATGTTTTAGGTGTATAAAACAATAGAAATGCCAAACCTTATATAGACTTTTTCCAACGAATCTCACTCAGAAACAAGTCCAGGTTCAGGAAATGAACTTGGATGGATCGGGGGTGGGTCGACCCTAAGGTTGACACACCCTTGAGTGGGTCGACCCACGGATCGACCCGCAACGGGTCCAAATCCCGCATCATCTTCCCGCTTTTATTTTGAACTATTTTGAATTTCTAGACTGATTGGTTTATATGTATTTCTCTTATATGTATATAAACTTCAAACCTTAATATCTTCTTCATACGATGTCCATTTTACGCAAACTCGGAGTCTAGCTGAACCAGAATTCCAAGACGAAGGCAATAGTATAGTTCGTTTTACTTAATTCCCAAAAATTAAATTAAGTATTCTTTAGTTTATGTTCTTCAAAATTACAGGGTGTTACATTCTCCTTTATTTAAGGGATTTCGTCCCCGAAATCTCTAAGTTAAGATGAATGTTATTATCCTAACAACCACATCCATCTACTCGTTCATCATCCACAAGCATCCATTATCCTTAAGATTTTTCTAATGCTTTTATGAATATATGCAATAGTGTGTATATATCCTTACACTAATGCGAAAAATCAGGTGGTTGACTGATTCAGTTAACCTCCTTAATGCAATTTATGTTCGTGCCATGTAACCAAAATGTATGCAAATAATCCTAGTATAACATGTAAGTTCTATGTGTGTGCGCAATCACTCATCCAAATGAAACATCCATATGATGATACATCCATTTTTGCCTATATAAAATCCTAATGCACACACATCCATATGCAATATGTAAGTGATTTAGTTGATCTAGTGTGTAGTGTGTGTGTGTGTGTGTGTGTACGCATCCACGAGCAACCACTAGAAAATACTTGCATTCACTTGCATCCATCAAACATAACATGTCTCAAACACATGTTTATACCCATTGGTTTTCTACCTAAAGGTCGAAGATTTGATTGATGTGATTCATACGAATGATAGAAACAAGTACTAATAATAGCTTGGAAAAAGAAGTTAAGAGCACACCCTTGAAAAGAGAAGGGTATGAAGCGCGAATCTTGTCCTCAGTTTCCCAAGTTGCATCCTCGCTGTCTTCTCCCCATTGTACTTTCATAAACTTAACCTCTCTGTTACGTAGCTTCTTAACCTCTGATCCAAGTATACGGGTAGGAACTCGTCGAACTATCGCCTCCCTTTCCACCTCTACCTGCTCAAGTATGCTCAGCTCAACTACTTTTGCCGTATCGTGCAGACATTTCCACAAATGGGAAACATGCAAAACATCATAAACACTAGCCAACTACTCTGGTAATCTCACCTTATAGGCCATTTGGCTTATCCTCGCTACTATGGGAAATGGCCCTACAAACCATGGCACTAATTTCCCTATAGATCCAAAGCGAACCACATTCCTCAATGGTGATACTTTGATGAAAACTATGTCTCCTACTTCAAATTCAATGTCAATACTTCTCTTATCAGCGTAGGACTTCTGCCTGTCCTGAGCTATCTTCACCCGTCTGCGGATGTGATCAATCTTCTTTGAAGTCTCTCTAATCGTCTCAGGTCCAAGTAGAAGCCTCTCTGTAGACTCCCACCAACAAGTCGGTAATTTGCAAGGTCGTTCGTATAGTGCCTCTAAAGGTGTCATGCCAATACTAGTCTGATAACTGTTGTTGTAGGCGAACTCTACCAATGGAAGGTGCTCCACCCAAGTCCCTCCGAAGTCTAGGATACACAGCCTCAGAAGATCCTCAAGAACACTATTCACTCTCTCAGTCTGTCCATCGGTCTGAGGGTGATATGTGGTGCTCAAACATGTATGTACCTAATGCCTCTTGCAGGCTTTTCCAGGACTCACTAGTGAAGATGGGATCACGATCGCTCACTATGCTAGATGGTACTCCATGTAGACAGACTACTGAACGAATATAAAATGATGCCAACTAAGTTGTTGTTCTCTTGCTCTTAACAGGAATAAAATGAGTGCTCTTAGTAAGCCTGTCTACTACAACCTAGATGCTGGTATTGCCCTTCATCGATCTAGGAAAACCGTCATTGAAATCCATAGAGACGCTCACCAACTTCCAATGTGGAACCTCTAAAGGATGAAGCAAACCGCCAGGCTTTTCTTTTCGGCTTTTACTTGCTGGCATATTAAATATTGAGCTATGAATTCCACTACATCTTTCTTCATTCTGGCCCAAAATAAATCCCCCTTCATGTCTTTATACATCTTATCACCACCAGGATGGATAGTCATCCTGGAATGATGGGCTTCCTCAAGGACTGTCTTCAACAAACTCCCAACTCGGGGAACACAAAGCCTCTCATCCCGCCATAGCCATCCTCTAACTTCTACAGAATATCTACTAAGGCGACTTGAAGTTTCCCCTCTACTGAGCCTATCCAAGATGTCTGCTATATGCGGGTCCTCTCACTGTGATGATCTTACCTGATCCATAAGAGTAGGCCGCACCTCTAAAGATGCCGACAAACCATGTGTAAGATCCATAGAAGGCCTAAAATCAAAGGTCTATATGTACTCCAAGCTCCGCCTCTCTACGAATATAGGACTCAAGCTCATCCTCTGCCTACTCAACTCGTCCACCACTACATTACCCTTACCAGGGGTATAAGCAATCTCAAAGTCATAGGACGCTAGGAACTCCATCCATCTCTGCTATCTCAAATTGAGATCTTTCTGTGAGAACAAATACTTGAGAGATTTATGATCCGTGTATAACTCGAACCTCCCTCCAAGTAGACAATGTCACCAAGACTTAAGTGCGAACACTATAGCAGACAATTCCAAATCGTGAGTGGGGTAGTTTTGTCATGAGCCTTCAACTGTCTACTTCCGTAGCATACTACCCTTCCCTCTTACATCAAGTTGGCACCAAGTCCTCTATACATGCATCTGTATACACTGTGAACACTAGCTCCCAGCAGGCAATGTCAAAACTGGGGCATTTGTCAGAGCCCTTTTTAATCGTCGAAAAGCATCCTCACAATCAATACTCGAAGCAAAGGTCAGATTCTTCTTCATCAGTCTGGTGAGTGAGGTTGATATACTTGTGAAGACCTTAATAAACTTCCTATAATATCCCGTTAAACCAAGAAAACTTCCAACCTCAGTCACATTCTTTGGAATTTTCCAATCTTGAACTACTACTACTTTTGCGGGATCCACTGCTATCCCTTCCATGGAGACCACGTGACCTAAAAACCTCAACTCCTTTGTCCAAAAGTGGCACTTGGAGAATTTCGCCTTAAGCTGGTGTGCTCTGAGAGTCCTCAAGACCTCTCCCAAATGTAGGGCATGCTCTTCTTCACTTTTCGAGAAAATCAGAATGGCATCCACAAAGACCACAACGAATTTATTCAGAAACTCCCTAAACACCCTACTCATCAAATTCACAAAATACGCTGGTACATTCGTCAAACCAAAAGGCATACTAACCACTCAAAGAAACCATCTGGAGCTCTGAAAGCAGCCTTATCTATACGGTCTTTGGCATCCCTCAATTGATGAAATCCTATAGCCAAATCTAAATGCGAGAAAATAGATGCGCCAACAAGCTGGTCAAACAGATCGTCAATCCTTGGGAGTGGGTTCCTATTCTTCTTAGTGAGCTTATTAAACTCCCTGTAATCCACACATAGGCGAAGTGAGCCATCCATCTTAGTTGCGATCTCGGTTATTGGCTTGGTTTGGATCAGTTATGGAATAAAAGCTAAATTAGAAAATGTAAAATATAAATTATAAAGTATAAAATATAAAATATAAAATATAAAATATAAAAGCCAAATTCTTATTATAAAATATAAAATATAAACAATAAAATATGAATAAAATAAAAATAAGTAATTTAGATTATGAGCTAGTTTTTGCCCTTGGTTACGGGAAATATGTTCAATTACAAATTTAGGTTATGATCTTGGTTATGATCTCGGTTAAGAGCTTAGTTATTACTTTAGTTACAAGCTGGTTTAAGAGCTCAGTTATGGGACCGGTTATGGGATACGTTATGGTTAGGTTATCGGTTTGGTTGTGGACTTGGTTATGGGATACATTATGGGTTAGGTTGTGGGCTTGATTATTACCTCGGTTACGAACTTAGTTAAGAGCTTGGTTATGGGCTCTTTTATGGGCTTGGTTATGGGATCGGTTATAGGCTTGGTTGTGGTTTAGTTTTAGCTCGGTTTTGGTTTCAGTTAAAGGTTTGGTTATGAGTTCAATTATGACAATGATTATCGGCTCGGTTATTACCTCAATTATAAGCTTGGTATAGATCTCAGTTATGGGCTCGGTTATGGGATAAATGGTAAAATATAAAATATGAATAAAATATAAATAACTAATTTCGGTTACAAAGTAGATCATAACCTCGATTAAGGCCTCAGCTATAAATTCAAGTACAAGCTTGTTTAAGAGCTTGGTTATAGGATAAGTTATGGGTTTAGTTTTGGTTCGGCTATGGGCCAGGTTAAAGGTTTGGTTATGACCTCAATTATTACTATGGTTATGGGCTAGGTTATTACCTCAGTTATGCATTTGGTTTAGATCCAGGTTATGGGCTCGGTTATTCCATCGGTTATGGAATATAAACTAAGTTAGAAAATAAAAAATATATAAAATATTAGTTATAAAATATAATGTATTAAATATAAAGTATAAAGTATAAAATGTAAATTATAAAAAATGAAATATAAAATATAAAGTACAAAATTGAAAGTATAAAGTATAAAGTATAAACTATAAATTATAAATTATAAAAAATAAAAGATAAATTAGAAAATATAAAAAAATGAATAAAATATAAATAACTAATTTAAGATACAAGCTAGATCATAACCTCGATTAAGAGCTCAATTATAAATTCAATTACAATTCAAGAACCAGGTTATGGGCTTAGTTATAGGATAAGTTACGGGTTTAGTTTTGGCTCAGTTATGGTCTCAGTTATGAGCTAGTTTAAAGGTTTGGTTATAACCACAATTATGGCTGTGGTTATGGGCTCGGTTATTGGATCAGTTATGGAACATAAGCTAAATTAGAAAATATAAAATATACAAAATAATAAAAAAAAATATTAATTATAAAATATAAAGATAAGCAATAATTATAAATTATTAATTCAATTATCACGACGGTGTAGCATAAAATATAAATATAAGTAGAATATCTCACAATAATGGATAACATACTGCAGAAGATGTTGTCTGTAAAATTTAAAATACAGGCGGAAAAATAAAATAAAAATGGAGATACATTCTACCTGCCACAAATTTTGATTACAAGGTAGATCATAACCTTGATTAAAACCTTAATTATAAATTCAGTTACAAGCTTGTTTAAAAACTTGGTAATGGGATACATTATGGGTTCGATCGTGGTCTTGGTTATGGGTAGGTTAAAGGTTTGGTTATGACCTCAATTATGACTAGGGTTATAAGCTCGGTTATTACTTCAGTTATAAGCTAGGTGTATGTCTCGTTTATGGGATTCATTATTGGATCAGTAATGGAATAAAAGCTAAATTAGAATATATAAAATATAAAGTATAAAAAATAAAATATGAATAAAATATAAATAGTTAATCTCGGTTACAAGCTAGATCTAACCTTGATTTAGAGCTTAGTTTCAAATTCAATTACAAGCTTGTTTAAGTGCTCGGTTATGGGCTCGATTATAGGATTAGTTATGAGTTTGGTTTTGGTTTGGTATGTGCTCGGTTATGGGCTCGATTATGGATCAGGTTCAAAGTTTAGTTAAGACCTCAATTATGATCTTGGTTATGGTCTCATTTATGGGTATATGTTTCACTTTGAACTTTGCTTCTAGGGAAAAAAATATAGTTATTGGATAAGTTATGGGCATATAGGTCATGTAAAAAATCTAGATTAAAGTATAAAATATAAGATATAAAATATAAAGTATAAAGCGTAAAATATAAATTATAAAGTATAAAAATATAAATATAAAAAATAAAGTATAAAAATAAAGTATAAAATATAAAATATGAGCTCGATTAAAGGTTTGGTTAAGACCTCAATTATGAGCTCGTTTAGCATCTCGGTTATGGGCGCGGTTATGGACTCAGTTATGGGACTCGGTTATGGGTTTGATTTTGGCTCAGTTATGTGCTCGGTTATGGGCTCGGTTATGGACTAGTTTAAAGGTTTGTTATAACCACAATTATGATCGTGGTTATGAGCTCGTTTATTACCCCAGTAATGAGCTAGATTTAGATCTCGCTTATGGTCTCAGTTATTGGATAGGTTATGGAAAAAATTCTAAATTACAAAATATTAAATATAAAGTATAAAATATAAATTATAAAAAATAAAATATATAGTCTAAAATATAAAGTATAAGATATAAATTACAAAGTATAAAATATATAATATATCTTATATAAAATATAAAATATATTTTATAAATTATAAAGTATAAAATATAAATTATGAGCTCGATTAGAGGTTTTGTTAAGACCTCAATTATGAGCTCGGTTACGGGCCCGGTTATGGTCTCGGTTATGGGATTGGTTATGGGATCAGTTATGGGTTTGATTTTAGCTCAGTTATGTGCTAAGTTGTGGGCTCGGTTATGGACTAGTTTAAAGGTTTGGTTATAACCACAATTATGACTGGGTTATGAGCTCGTTTATTATCTCAGTAATGAGCTAGATTTAGATCTCGCTCATGGCCTCGGTTATTGGATAGGTTATGGAAAAATTTCTAAATTACAAAATATAAAATATAAAGTATAAGATATAAAATATAAAATAATGACTGAAATCATCCAAAATTTAATGATAATTTTATGAAATTATTTGTTAAATTAATTATGCGAAAAAACAAAGATTGAACCGATAATTTTAACGACAATTTTAATTATAATCTTTTATAATGAAAGAATAGTAGTTCAACAATAATTTGTAAAATATACATAAATAAAAAACTCGATTATGGGTTTAGTTTTGGCTTGGTTATGGGTTAGGTTTAAGGTTTGGTTATAACCACAATTATGACCGTGGTTATGAACTCAGTTATTACCACAGTCATGAGCTAGGTTTACATCTCAGTTATGGCCTTGGTTATTAGATCGGTTATGGAAAAAAAATCTAAATTAGAAAATAAAAATATAAAGTATAAAATATAAAATATAAATTATGAATAAAATATAAATAACTAATTTCGATTACGAAGTAGATCATAACCTTGATTAAGACCTCAGTTATAAATTCAGTTACAATCTTGTTTAAAAACTCGGTTATGGGATACATTATGGGTTAGGTTGTGGTCTTGGTTATCGTTAGGTTAAAGGTTTGGTTATGACCTCAATCATTATCGTGGTTATAAGCTCGTTTATTACCTCAATTATGAGTTAGGCTTATATCTCGGGTATGGGTTTGGTTATTGGATTGGTTATGGAGAAAAAGCTAAATTATAAAATAAAAAATATAAAGTATAAAAGATAAAACATAAAATATGAATAAAATATAAATAACTAATTTCGATTACAGGGTAGATCATAACCTTGATTAAGACCTCAATTATAAATTCAGTTACAAGCTTGTTAACAAAACTCGATTATGGGACACATTATAGGTTAGGTTATGATTTTGGTTGTGGTCTAGGTTAAGGGTTAGGTCAAAGGTTTGGTTATGACCGCGGTTATAAGCTCGGTTATTACCTCAATTATGAGCTAGGTTTATATCTCATTTATGGGCTCGGTTATTGGATCGGTAATGGAATAAAAGCTAAAGTAGAAAATATAAAATATAAAGTATAAAATATAAAAGATAAAATATAAAGTATAAAATATAAAATAAAAAATATGAATAAAATATAAATAATTAATTTTGGTTACAAGCTAGATCATAACCTTGATTTAGAGCTCAGTTTTAAATTCAATTACAAGCTTGTTTAAGAGATCGGTTATGGGCTCAGTTATGTTTCGGGTTAAAGGTTTGGTTAAGACCTCAATTATGAGCTCAGTTATGGACTCAGTTATGGGATCAATTATGGGTTTGATTTTGGCTCAGTTGTGTGCTCGGTTATGGACTAGTTTAAGTTTTTGGTTATAACCACAGTTATGATTATGGTTATGGGCTCGTTTAGTACCTCAGTAATGAGCTAGATTTAGATCTCGCTTATGGCCTCGGTTATTGGATAGGTTATGGAAAAATTCTAAATTACAAAAAATAAAATATAAAATATAAAGTGTAAAGTATAAAATATAAAATATAAAATATAAAATAGACAGTATAAAGTATAAATTATAAAGTATAAATTACAAAATATAAAATATAAAGTATGAAGTATAAAGTATAAAATATAAAGTATAAAGTATAAATTACAAAATATAAAGTATAAAATAAAATATAAAGTACAAAGAATAAAATATAAAGTATAAATTTCAAAATATAAAATATAAAGTATAAAATATAAAGTATAAATTACAAAATATAAAATATAAAGTATAAATTATAAAATATAAAGTATAAAATGTAAAGTATAAAGTACAACTACAAAGTATAAAATATAAAATATAAATTATAAAGTATAAAATATAAAATGTAAAGTATAAATTATGAGTTTGGTTAGAGGTTTGGTTAAGGCCTCAGTTATGAGCTCGGTTAGGGTCTCGGTTATGAGCTCGGTTATGGATTCGGTTATGGACTTGGTTATGTGATCGATTATGGGATCAGTTATGGGTTTGATTTTGGCTCAGTTATGTGCTTTGTTATAGGCTCGGTTATGGACTAGCTTAAAGGTTTGGTTATAACCACAATTATGACCATGGTTATTAGCTCGGTTATTACTTCAGTTACGAGCTAGGTTTATATCTCGGTAATAGGCCCGATTATGGATATAAAATACAAAGTATAAAAATACAAAGTATAAAATATAAAGTAT
The DNA here is from genome assembly GCA_030737875.1 of Allium sativum. Lineage (NCBI taxonomy): Eukaryota > Viridiplantae > Streptophyta > Magnoliopsida > Asparagales > Amaryllidaceae > Allium > Allium sativum. The sequence continues at coordinate 47,314,246 of CM060913.1, forward strand.
AAAATATAGTATAAATTATGAGCTCGGTTTAGAGGTTTGGTTAAGACCTCAATTATGAGCTCATTTATGGACTCAGTTATAGGATCGATTATGGACTCGGTTATGTAATCGGGTACTCCTGCAACGATTCTGCACCCAGTAGGAATTAGTTAACTGAATGGGTACCCATGACACGTAAAAGACTTCCGTACGCAAGGCCTAATCGGGTACCTATGACATGTAAAATAATTTTGCATGCAAGGCCTAATCGGGTATCTATGACACGTAAAAGACTTCTGCACGCAAGGCCTAATCGGGTACTCCGACAATGATTCTGCACCCAGTAGGAATTAGTTAATCGAGCGGGTACTCGTGACATGTAAAAGACTTCTGCACGTAAGGCCTAATCGAGTACCTATGACATGTAAAAGATTACCGCACGCATGGCCTAATCGGGTACAACAGCAAGGATTCTACACCCAGTAGAAATTAGTTAACAGAACGAGTACCTGTGACACGTAAAAAACTTCTGTACGCAAGGCCTAATTGGGTACCTATGATACGTATCTGCACGCAAGTCCTAATCGGATACTCCAAAACCGATTCTGCACCCAGTAGGAATTAGTTAATAGAGCGAGTACCCGTGACACGTAGAAGAATTCCGCACGCTAGGCCTAATCGGGTACTCCAGGAATGATTCTACACCCAGTAGGAATTAGTTAACCGAGCGGGTACCCGTGACACGTAAAAGACTTCCGCATGCAAATCCTAATCGGGTACCTATGACATGTAAAATACTTTCGCAAGTAAGGCCTAATCGGGTACTCCAGCAATAAAGTTGCGCCTAGTAGTAAGTAATCGGGTACCTATGACGAATAAAAGACATCAAATATTATATTCGGTTATGGATCCAATTATGAACGCAATTTAATTTATAATTTGTGAAATACAAATACTAAAATAATAAATATAAAACATAAATTATAAAATATATAATATAAAATAAGAAAATAAAATATAAGCAAGTTGTAAATTAAATTATTTCTATTATGGGCTTGGTTATGAGCTTGGTTATGTGTTTGGTCATGTCTCGGTTATGGTAATATGTTTGGTTATGTCATCAGTTATAAACTTTGTTATGATCTTGGTTATGATCTCAGTTATGAGTACTGTATACTGTTATGAGTTTTATTACGAGCTTAGTTATGATTTTGTTAACATGCTTGCTTAAATGATAAATTATGACTTCGGTTGCGGGATAGGTTATGACTTTTGTTATAGGCTCGATTACAACCTTGGTTATAAGCAATATGTTTGGTTATAGACTCGATTATATAATCGGAAATGGGCAAGGTTATCATCTTTGTTATGAGATCGATTATGAATACTATATTAAGTTATAGGCTCAATTATAACCCTAGATATGAGTGTTATGTTAGATCATGGGTCATTTATGACCTCAGTTATGACCATGGTTATGTGCGTTAAATTTGATTATGGACTCTATTATGAGATCGGTTATAGTTACTATGTTCAATTATTGGTTTGGTTATCAACTTGGTTATGAGCTTGTTTAAGGGCTGTAACACCCCGAATTTTCTGTTAACAATAAATTAACAAATTAAAGTATAATTAATTCTAAATGAAAGAATTAAGGGAAATGTGTTACGCCGTTGCATTCGTCTCAGAGTTCTGCTTGAGACAGAGTCCGAGTTTGTGTAAATTGGACTCCGTATGAAGAAGCTATGACCTCCGAAAGATTCAGAATTCAATTTAAATTTCAAACAGCTCAAAATTCAGTTAAAAATTCGAAAACAAACCCAAACTGGGCTGGGCGGGAATTTTCCCTCCCAGGACCCAGGTCGACCAGGGGGTCAACCTGGGTACCCAGGCCGACCAAGGGGTCGACCTGGGGGTCGACGTGGGGGTCGACCTACCCAGTCGACCTAGTCAGGTCTTGGCTGGCCTGGTCGAGTTCTGAGCGATTTTCTGAGTTTTGGTGTGTCACTAGGGTTGATTTTTCACTTTTTGGTTGGCTCTTTTCGATGTGAATGGTCTAGATTCATCTATGATCATCTGACGGCTCTAATTAGTTTGAAATTCTATATAAACAACTTAAGTCTCCAACCTAAATTCACACAAAATTAGAACTAAAAGCCGCCATGCTGTCAGGAGAAAACTAAGAATAGCCTCCACTTGAAGAAAGCTAAGAGACGAACAAATCTAATTCAAAATTAAAATCAAAACAATGTTTATCTACCCAAAGGAAAGCATCTCAATTTCAGAACTCAAGTTCGTCGTTCGTTGTAAGTTTAGTTATGTTTTGGGATGCGAATCAAAATTAATTTCATGCCTTGGAAATAAATTGATAATAGAACAATGTTTATTATGTTATATGTGGAATTGAATGATATTGATCTATGTCTGTGGTTCTATTTTATTATCATGTTGGATTGGGAATTAATGGATAAGTCTATTCATGTGTACATGAACTTGGAGTATAACCTGTTATGACAAGTTGTGTAGTTTATCATGTTATGCAAGTTTCAGGTTGTAAAATCATATCACATATGTGGCCAAATATTAGGTCTACATGTTTATGTGTATATGTTAAACTTATGTCATATTTCAAGTTCACACTTATTCATATTCGTGATTGATTTGGAAATTCATATATATGTAAGATGATTTAGTCTATGTCGCAAATTCACATATATGTAAGTTGATTTAGCCTATGTTGCAAATTCACATATATGCAAGTTGATTTAGTCTATGTTGCAAATTCACATAAATATTAATTTAGTCTACGTTGAAAGTTCACACCTATGATATTCATATTGACTATTTTGCAAGTTCACACTTATGATGTTCATATTGACTATGCCGAAAATGCCAAGTTTACACCTATGTCATGTTTATGTTAATGAATTTCTTTATGCCAATTTTGTGTACGATAAATTAGGCTGAGCTGTTAGCCTAATAATTATATTTCAAAAATCATGCGGACAAAAATTAGGCTAAGATTGTTAACCTAAAATTTAGACGGGGTAACATTGGGAAAAATTGGTAATTATAGTAAACTTGACATAAACTGGTGAAAATCACATAGGTAATTTATGACATGAAACGGTATAAATCATACACCTAAAAATGATGAGCTTGGAAAGTGGGCTAGAACATTTAATTGTTAACGAATTTACATATAAGAATAAAAAGAACAAATATGTAAATTTAGAAAATACGAATATTCTTAACCCCAGGTTGGATTGAGTTATGATGTAAACCTGCCCGAACCCGCCCGGTTGTCCAGTAATCACAACAATACCTATACCATGTGGGAGGTTAAGGCATTGAGCCCAATAAGGACCCGAGGTTAGAATGAGTTACGGTGTAAACCTACCTGGAACCGACCGACACATCCAGTAACCGTAACGATACCTGTCTAATGTGAGTGGTTGGTGCTTTAATTAATTAAAGCTAAGGACAGACAAGTCAGGATGGTAGGGTTAAGTTAACTAAAAACACTTAACCAATTCAACATGTTAATTAAGATGATGGGTGGGGTTAAGTTAATACAGACACTTCACCACTTAACATGTTTGACTAGAAAACCATAGTAACGAGGACCTGTTTCAGCAGTAACCCAATTAGGTATCATGGTACCCTGAAACTAGGCAGGGTGGGGCACGATTACTGGGCTGATTGTAAGCAGTCAAAAGCGATGGCGGTTGGTGCAGCAGTGTGGGTTCTAACGGAGTGCGGGCGTGCACACACTTCGGAGCAGACAAACAGGGCACTGGGCATCAATAGGATAACCTATGCATTCTAGAATTGTGTCGGGCCGCCACCATGGGACTTGATACACCCCATGATGGGACCAGCATAGGTATCTGCAATCATGTGGGGCCGTATGACATAGGAAGAAAACATTGCGAGTAAGAACCGATCGAATAAGGGATCACCTTGTCATGAACACGTGGTGCTAGTTAGGCTAGCTAGTAAGTGTAGAGAAGTGATAGTGAGTGCGTTTAGTATAGTTAGTATTCCCTGCCATATCTTGTCTTATATTCTGGTATTGTCATGTTCTCATTTTATGCAAGTCATGGTCTTTTTATTGTTCTCATGCTAGAATTATAACTAGACTTACCAGTCTGACCCATTTTCCTTTGCTTTCTTTTCTTCCGTCCCCCCCCCCCCCCCCCCCAGGTCCATAGGGAGGAAACACCTCAGCTTAGACAGATTTTTCATCCAGCTTGAAGAGAGAGAATGTATTTCTTGGATCTCTTTCGTTTGAGCTATGGCTTTGGACATTCTATGGTGATTTTTGCAGTTTTAATTACGTTTCATGCTTCTTTAAGTTTTAAATCAAGACATTATTATGGTTGTAATAATTGGAAGTTTGTTTTGAGGCAACTATGGAAATGTTTTGTATGAACACGTATTTATGATATGAAAGTCTATTTGTTTTTCCGTTGTTTATATATATGTGTTTATATATGTCTTGTGTTTTATCTGTGACTTTTACTTATAAACCTCCACCGAAGTTAAGGTATTCCCTTTGTGAGTGATCTTAACGGAGGTGGGGTGTTTCACTTGGTATCGGAGCACAGGTTTACCAGATTAGATAAAGGTTTTTGAAACCATTTTCAAAAAGAAGTTTAAAGAAGCATTTTTTTCCAAGAAAAAGCATTGTTTTTAAAAGGCATAATTTCCCAAAGTCATATGCACTATCTCTCTATCCTTTTGTCTTGAATCTTTCCTTTTGTTTCAGCATGTCTGGAGATTTTAACCTTCCAGAAGGAGTACCGATACCTGGCTGGTTCCGAAGGTACCTAGAGGCTAGGGCCAATAATGCAGGCCCTACAGACATTCCTCCTCCCATGGTGGCAGCGGTTCCTCCTCCTCCTCCTCGTGGAAATGTTTTCGCTAAGACGTGTAGAGACTTCAAAGCTATGGGTAGAAAGGATTTTATGGAACTGAATCATTTGTGGTAGCAAGGAACTGGCTGAAGGAGACCGAAGATTTGTTCGTCATCTTCGAAGTTGACGACAGGAAAAAGATACAGCTAGCAGTGTGGTTGCTTAAAGATGAAGCTTCTTATTGGTGGGAGGTTACCCATGCTGAGATGCCAGTGGAAACTTGGGAAGATTTCAGGATGAGGTTTGAGATGAAATTCCTCTCCCAAGATGAAAGAAGCTTGCAGATGGAGAAGTTCCTAACTCTTAAACAAGGGAGTATGACGATCAAGGAGTACGTCAATCACTTTAATCAACTTGCCAGATTTGGGCTGGATTTAGTAAACACCCAACACAAGAAGGCCCTTCGCTTTGTCAAAGGTCTGAATGAGCCTCTACACAGCCTTGCTATAACCCATATACCCATGGAAGCGACTTATGAAAGCTTGGTGGACATGGCGCTGCTACACGAGGAAGATAAAGGCAAGAAAGAGGCAAAAGCAGAAGTGCCTCAAGACAAGAAGGGGGAAGGGTCACATAACAAAAAGGCTGATTCACAGGAAGGTAGGAAGAACAACAAACCCTGTGAAAAGAGAAAGTGTAATTTCTGTGGCATTGTTGGACATATAGTGAAAGACTGCAGAAAGAAGAAGGCAAAGATGAATGGTGGTTGTTTCCATTGTGGCGAGACTGGACACATGGCTAAGGACTTCCCAAAGAAGCGAGGGCAGGGACAGAGGACTGGATCCACTTCAGGGGAACAGGTTCACGCGCTGGTGGCACCTCCTCAAGAACGAGGTAGAAATATTTCTGTAGAAAGCTTAGTTTATCTCTATGATCATCCAGTTCACAATCTCTTTGATTCTGGTGCATCACACTCCCTTATTTCATCTGCTTTAGTGGAATCTCTGCACTTAGATACTAGTATGGTAGAAGATCCCTTGGTTGTTTCAAATCCAATTGGGGGCTCAACTTATTTGTCAATGGTTTGTTTGGATTTGAAAATCACTATTCTAAGTGTTGAGTTTGGATGTAGTGCCTTTGTTTTGGGTTGCTCGGGATGTGGATTGATCTTAGGTATGGACTGGTTATCTAGTAATGGTGCTATTCTTAATTGTGAGAAGATATTATTTACACTCTTGACTCGGCTCGGTAACACTCTAGAAATTTCTTGTAATCCCTTAAATGCTGTTATGCTTAGTTATCTAGAGACGTTTGATGCTTCTGTTGAGAATTTGCAGTCGGTTAGAGTGGTCCGTGAATACCCGGATGTCTTTGAAGAGGTGAAGGGCTTACCTCCGAGGAGGGAGATAGACTTCTGCATATATCTTGTTGATAATGCAAAGCCCATAGCTTTACCTGTTAGACACATGGCTCCAAAGGGGAGAAAGGAGCTCAGTAAGCAAGTTAAGGAGCTTCTCGAGAAGGGGTTCATAAGGCGGAGTATCTCAGAATGGGGTGCTCCAGTGGTGTTCGCCACCAAAGCAGATGACTCACTACGTATTTGTGTGGACTATAGGGAGCTAAACAAGCTGACTAAAAAGAATAGACACCCGCTTCCCAGAATAGACGATTTGTATGATCAGCTTGTAGGTGCGTCAATTTTCTCCCAACTTGATCTGGCTACTGGGTTCCATCAGCTAAGGGTAGCTGAAGATAGCATTGATAAGACGGTGTTCAGAACCCCAGACGTTTTCTTTGAGTGGCTTATCATGCCTTTCGGCTTGACAAACGCACCCGCTTATTTCGTAGACCTAATGAGCAGGGTGTTCAGAGAATTCCTCAACAAGTTTGTGGTTGTCTTCGTAGACGATATTTTGATCTTCTCAAAGAATGAGGAAGAACATGCTCAGCATCTGAAAGAGATCATGGAAACTCTTCGAGTTCATCAGCTGAAAGTCAAATTCTCCAAGTGCCAATTTTGGAAAGAAGAAGTAAGGTTTCTTGGACATGTATTGTCCAAAGAGGGGTTAGCTGTGGACCCCGCGAAAGTGGTGGCGGTGCAGATTGGAAAGCACCAAGAAATGCAACCAAAGACCGAAGCTTTCTCGGGCTAGCAGGTTTTTAACGAAAGTTCATTAGAGATTTCGTGAAAATCTCAGCTCCACTCACAAGGCTAACAAAGAAGAATCTAGCATTCGCTTGGAATCTGATTGCGAGTTTACTTTCCTATGACTGAAAAGGGCTCTCACAACAGCCCTAGTTCTTACATTGCCAAATGGAAGCAAGATGTTTACAGTATACACAGATGCTTGTGGTATGGGACTAGGCACTATTCTGATGCAAGAAGGGAAGGTAGTAGCTTATGGTGGAAGACAATTGAAAGTTCATGAAAAGAACTACCCAACCCACGATCTTGAGTTAGCCGCCATCGTCTTTGCGCTTAAGTCTTGGCGCCATTATCTCCTAGGTGAGAAGTTCGAATTATATACTGACCATAAATCGTTGAAGTATCTTTTCTCACAGAAAGATCTTAACTTAAAACAACAAAGGTGGATGGAGTTTCTTGCCTCGTATGATTTTGAGATTTCCTATATTCCTGGCACAGGCAACGTAGTAGCAGACACCTTGAGCAGAAAGAAGCTGACCTTAAGCCCTCTCTTTGTAGAAAGGAAAAGCTTGGAGTATATGGACAGTTTTGACTTTAGGCCCTCCTCTGATTTCGTACCTAGTTTATTGGCATCACTAGAAGTATGGCCCACTCTTTTAGACTCAATAGGGGCCGCACTACGTGAAGACCCTCAGCTTGTTGATGTGGTTGATAAGCTAATTAGGGGTGAAACTTCCAGTCACCTCAATAGGTACTCCATCGATGATAAGGGTTGGCTGAGGTGAGATGGAAGACTATGCGTCCCACAAGCAAGGGATTTGGTAAAGATGGTTCTCGAGGAAGCAAACCCTTCCAAGATGACAATACGCCCAGGTGGAGACAAGATGTACAAGGATGTAAAGAGAGTTTTCTTCTGGAGCAGCATAAAGAAGGATGTGGCAGATTTCGTTTCTAAGCGCATGATATGTCAGCAGGTCAAGGCAGAACAAAGGAAGCCTGGAGGACGGCTTCATCCTCTAGAAGTCCTGCAATGGAAGTGGGATAGCATTTCAATGGACTTCATTGATGGGTTGCCTAGGTCAAGAAGGGGCAATACTAGCATTTGGGTAATAGTGGACAGGCTCACAAAAAACGCCCACTTTATACCTGTCAAGAGTAGAAGGACTGCCTCATCTCTAGCATCTCTTTATCTCAAGGAAATAGTTCGACTCCACGGAATACCCTCCAGCATAGTGAGTGACTGAGATCCTATCTTTACAAGCGAGTTCTGGCGGAGTCTGCAAGAAGCTGTAGGCACACAATTATGCTTGAGCACGGCCTATCACCCCCAAACTGATGGTCAGACAGAAAGGGTGAACAGAGTATTAGAAGATCTTTTAGTACAATGCGTTCTTGACTTCGGAGGTACATGGGAGGATCATCTTTCATTAGTGGAATTCGCCTACAACAACAGCTACCAAGCCATCGGCATGGCACCCTTCGAAGCTCTATATGGAAGACCGTGACGATCACCAACTTGTTGGTGGGAGTCTACAGACAATTTTATACTTGGGCCAGACATGATTAGAGAGACTTCAGAAAAAGTGGACTTGATACGAAGGAGAATGAAGACTGCCCAAGATAAACAGAAATCCTACGCAGATAAAAGAAGGACCAACCTTGAATTTGAGGTTGGGACAGGGTTTTCCTTAAGGTATCTCCTTTAAGGAACGTCGTTCACTTTGAATCCGCAGGAAAGCTAGCACCAAGATTTGTAGGACCGTTCCCTATCATCGAGAAGATTGGGAAAATGGCTTATAGAGTAGAGCTGCCCAAAAGGTTGGATGGAATTCACAATGTCTTCCACGTTTCTCATCTCCGGAAATGTTTACATGAGTCTGTGGAAGTGGTGGAAACAAGCATTCTAGAAGAAGTTGAAATAGAACGAGAAACAACTGTGAGGAGAACTCCAACTCGAATTGTAGGAACTAAAATCAAAAAGCTACGCAACCGTGAAGTCAAGCTTGTTAAAGTTCAATGGAGAGATGCCGAGGATGACGCGACTTGGGAAACTGAGGACAGAATACGCGCTGCTTACCCTTTTCTTTTTTAGGGTACATCTTTGATCTCTCTTTTTTCCATAAGTTTATGCTTGTATCTACCTCTTAGTGTATCTTCTCGATCCTTTTTCTCCTAACTCCTTAGGTAGAAACTAATGGACGTAAACATGTATTTGAAACATGTTATTATTGATGGATGCAAGTGGTTGCAAGTGGTTTCTAGTGGTTGCAAGTGGTTTCTAGTGGTTGCTCGTGGATGCATATACACACACCCTAGGTATTAGATCACTTCCATATTGCATATGCATATATGTATTCATATTTGTATGTGGTTGAAACTTGATATGTTGTTATATGGATGTCACATTTGTATGAATGGTTGCACACTCATGTAGAATTATGAGTAGGGAAAAATTTGCATACATAATGGATTCATGACACTTACATGATTCACATTAAGGAGGTCAACTGAATAAGTAGACCGCCTAATTTTGCATTAGATAAGGACATATACACATACTATGCATATGATCATGGAGCATTAGAAGTATTTTAAGGAAAATGGACGCCTGTGTTTGTTGGTAGAGTAGATGGACGATTGGATGTTAGGATATACGTTCTTCTAGACTTGAAGATTTCGGGGACGAAATCCGTTAAGGAGGGGAGAATGTAACACCCTGGATTTTCTGTTAACAATAAATTAACAAATTAAAGTTTAATTAATTCTAAATGAAAGAATTAAGGGAAATGGGTTACGCCATTGCGTTCGTCTCGGAATTCTGCTTGAGATAGAGTCCGAGTTTGTGTAAATCGGACTCCGTGTGAAGAAGTTATGACCTCCAGAAGATTCAGAATTCAATTTAAATTTCAAACAGCTCAAAATTAAGTTCAAAATTCGAAAACAGACCCAAACCGGGCTAGGCAGAATTTTCCCGCCCAGGACCCAGGTCGACCAGGGGGTCGACCTGGTGGTCGTCCTACCCAGTCGACCTGGTCAGGTCTTGGCTGGCCTTGTCGGGTTTTGAGCGATTTTCTGAGTTCTGATTGTCACTAGGGCTGATTTGTCACTTTCTGGTTGGCTCTTCTCGATGTGAATGGTCTAGATTCATCTATGATCATCTGACGGCTCTAATTTTTTTGAAATTATATATAAAGAACTTAAGTCTCCAACCTAAATTCACACAAAAATTAGAACTAGAAGCCGCCATGCTGTCAGGAGAAAACTGAGAATAGCCTCCACTTGAAGAAAGCTAAGAGACGAACAAATCTAATTCAAAATTAAAATCAAAGCTACGTTTATCTACCCAAAGGAAAGCATCTCAATTCCAGAACTCAAGTTCGTCGTTCGTTGTAAGTGTAGTTATGTTTTGGGTGCGAATCAAAATTAATGTCATGACTTGGAAATAAATTGATAATAGAACAATGTTTATTATGTTATATGTGGAATTGAATGATATTGATCTATGTCTGTTGTACTATTTTATTATCATGTTGGATTGGGAATTAATGGATAAGTCTATTCATATTTATATGAACTTGGAGTATAACCTGTTATGACAAGTTGTGTAGTTTATCATGTTTAGGTTGTAAAATCATATCACATACGTGGCCAATATTAGGTCTACATGTTTATGTGTATATGTTAAACCTATGTCATATTTCAAGTTCACACTTATTCATATGTTCGTGATTGAATTGGAAATTCACATATATGTAAGATGATTTAGTCTATATCGCAAATTCACATATATGTAAGTTAATTTAGCCTATGTTGCAAATTCACATATATGTAAGTTGATTTAGTCTATGTTGAAATTCACATATATATGTTAATTTAGTCTACGTTGCAAGTTCACACCTATGATATTCATGTTGACTATTTTGCAAGTTCACACTTATGATGTTCATATTGACTATGCCAAAAATGCCAAGTTTACACCTATGTCATGTTTATGTTAATGAATTTCTTTATGCCAATTTTGTGTATGCTAAATTAGGCTGAGTTGTTAGCCTAATAATTATATGTAAAAAATCATGCGGACGAAAATTAGGCTAAGATTGTTAGCCTAATATTTAGACAGGGTAACGTTGGAAAAAAATGGTAATTATAGGAAACTTGACGTAAATTGGTGAAAAATCACATAGGTAATTTATGGCATGAAACGGTATAAATCACATACCTAAAAATGATGAGCTTGGAAAGTGGGCTATAACATTTAATTGTTAACAAATTTACATATAAGAATAAAAAGAACAAATATGTTAATTTAGAAAATACGAATATGCTTAACCCGAGGTTGGATTGAGTTGTGATATAAACCTGCCCGGACCCGCCCTGCTGTCCAGTAATCACAACAATACCTATCCAATGTGGGAGGTTAAGGCATTGAGCCCAATAAGGACCGGATGTTAGACTGAGTTACGGTGTAAACCTGCCGAAACCGACCGACACATCCAGTAACCATAACAATGCATGTCTAATGTGAGTGGTTGGTGCTTTAATTAATTAAAGCTAAGGACAGACAAGTCAGGATGGTAGGGTTAAGTTAACTAAAAACACTTAACCAATTCAACATGTTAATTAAGCTGATGGGTGGGGTTAGGTTAATACAGGCACTTAACCACTTAACATGTTTGACTAGAAAACCCTAGTAACGGTGACCCGTTTCAGCAGTAACCCAATTAGGTATCATGGTACCCTGAAACTAGGCAGGGTAGTCATGATTACTGGGCTGATTGTAAGCATTCAAAAGCGACGGTGGTTGGTGTCGCAGTGTGGGTTCATACGGAGTGCGGGCGTGCACACACTTCAGAGCAGACAAATAGGGCACTAGGAATCAGTAGTATAACCTATACATTCTAGAATTGTGTCGGGCCGCCACTATGGGACTTGATACACCCCATGATGAGACCAACATAGGTATCTACAATAATGTGGGGTCGTATGACACATGAAGAAAACATTGCGAGTAAGAGCCAATCGAATAAGGGATCACCTTGTCATGAACACGTGGTGCTAGTTAGGCTAGCTAGTAGGGGCAGAGAAGTAGTAGTGAGTGCGTTTAGTATAGTTAGTATTTCCTACCATATCTTGTCTTATATTCTGGTATTGTCATGTTCTCAGTTTATGCAAGTCATGATCTTTTTATTGTTCTCATGCTAGAGTTATAACTAGACTTACCAGACTTATGTCTGACCCATTTTCCTTTCGCTTTCTTTTCTTCCATTCCAACCCCCCCCCCCCCACTCCCCCCAGGTCCACAGGAAGGAAACACCTCAGCTTAGACAGATTTTTCATCCAGCTTGAAGAGAGAGAATGCATTACTTGGATATCTTTCGTTTGGGCTATGGCTTTGTACATTCTATAGGGTTTTATGCAGTTTTAATTATGTTTCATGCCTCTTTAAGTTTTAAATCAAGACATTATTATGGTTTTAATAATTGGAAGTTTGTTTTGAGGCAACTATGCAAATGTTTTGTATGAACACGTATTTATGATTTGAAAGTCTATTTGTTTTTCCGCTGTTTATATATATGTGTTTATATCTGTCTTGTGTTTTATCTGTGACTTTTACATATAAACCTCCGCAGAAGTTAAGGTATCCCCTTTGTGAGTGATCTTAACGGAGGTGGAGTGTTTCAGTTGGTATCGGAGCACAGGTTTACCAGAATAGATAAAGGTTTTTGAAAATATTTTCAAAAAGAAGTTTAAAGAAGCATTTTTTTTTCAACAAAAGCGTTGTTTTTAAAAGGCATAATTCCCCAAAGCCATATGCACTATCTCTCTATCCTTTTGTCTTGAATCTTTCCATTTTGTTTCAACATGTTTGGAGATCTTAACCTTCCAGAAGGAGTACCGATACCTGGCTGGTTACGAAGGTACCCAGAGGCTAGGGCCAATAATGCAGGTCCAGCAGACATTCCTCCTCCCATAGTGGCAGCGGTTCCTCCTCCTCCTCTACTTGGAAATGATTTCGCTAAGACGTATAGAGACTTCAAAGCTATGGGTGGAAAGGGCTTTTATGGAACTGAATCATTTATGGTAGCAAGGAACTGGCTGAAGGAGACCGAAGATTTGTTTGTCATCTTCGAAGTTGACGACATGCAAAAGATACAGCTAGCAGTGTGGTTGCTTAAAGACGAAGCTTCTTATTTGTGGGAGGTTACCCATGCTGAGAGGCCAATGGAAACTTGGGAAGATTTCAGAATGAGGTTTGAGATGAGATTCCTTTCCCAAGCTGAAAGAAGCGTGCAGATGGAGAAGTTCCTAACTCTTAAACAATGGAGTATGACGATCAAGGAGTACGTCAATCACTTTAATCAGCTGGCCAGATTTGGGCTAGATTTAGTAAACACCCAACACAAGAAGGCCCTTCGCTTCGTCAAAGGTCTGAATGAGTCTCTACACAGCCTTGCGATGACCCATATACCCATGGGAGCGACTTATGAAAGCTTGGTGGACATGGCGCTGCTACACGAGGAAGATTAAGGCAAGAAAGTGGCAAAAGCAGATGTGCCTCAAGACAAGAAGAGGGAAGGGTCAAAGGACAAGAAGGCTGATTCAAAGAAAGGCGGGTAGAACAACAAACCCCGTGAAAGGAGAAAGTGTAATTTCTGTGGCATTGTTGGACATATAGTGAAAGACTGCAGAAAGAAGAAGGCAAAGATGAATGGTGGTTATTTCCATTGTGGCGAGACTGGACACATGGCTAAGGACTGCCCAAAGAAGCGAGGGCAGGGACAGAGGACTGGATCCACTTCAGGGGAACAGGTTCACGCGCTGGTGGAACCTCCGCAGGAATGAGGTAGAAATATTTCTGTAGAAAGCTTAGTTTATCTCTATGATCATCCAGTTCGCACTCTCTTTGATTCTGGCGCATCACACTCCCTTATTTCATCTGCTTTAGTGGAATCTCTGCACTTAGATACTAGTATGGTAGAAGATCCCTTGGTTGTTTCAAATCCAATTGGGGGCTCAGCTTATTTGTCAATGGTTTGTTTGGATTTGAAAATCACTATTCTAAGTGTTGAGTTTGGATGTAGTGCCTTTGTTTTGGGTTGCTCGTGATGTGGATTGATCTTAGGTATGGACTGGTTATCCAGTATTGGTGCCATTCTTAATTGTGAGAAGAGAGTATTTAGACTCTTGACTCAGCTCGGTAACACTCTAGAAATTTCTTGTAATCCCTTGAATGCTGTTATGCTAAGTTATTTAGAGTCGCTTGATGCTTCCGTTGAGAATTTGCAATCGGTTAGAGTGGTCCGTGAATACCGGATGTCTTTGAAGAGGTGAAGGGCTTACCTCTAAGGCGGGAAATAGACTTCGTCGTATATCTTATTGATAATGCAAAGCCCATAGCTTTACCTGTTAGACACATGGCTCCAAAAAAGAGAATGGAGCTCAGTAAGCAAGTTAAGGAGCTTCTCGAGAAGGGGTTCATAAGGCAGAGTATCTCGGAATGGGGTGCTCCAGTGGTGTTCTCCACCAAAGAAAATGGTTCACCACGTCTTTGTGTGGACTATAGGGAGCTAAACAAGCTGACTAAGAAGAATAGACACCCGCTTCCCAGAATAGACGATTTGTTTGATCAGCTTGTAGTGCGTCGGTTTTCTCCTAACTTGATCTTGCTACTGGGTTCCATTAGCTAAGGGTAGCTGAAGATAGCATTGATAAGACGACGTTCATAACCCCAGACAGTTTCTTCGAGTGGCTTATCATGCCTTTCGGCTTGACAAACGTACCCGCTTATTTCGTGGACCTAATGAGCAGGGTGTTCAGAAAATTCCTCAACAAGTTTGTGGTTGTCTTCGTAGACGATATTTTGATCTTCTCAAAGAATGAGGAAGAACATGATCAGCATCTGAAAGAGATCATGGAAACTCTTCGAGTTCATCAGCTGAAAGCTAAATTCTCCAAGTGCGACTTTTGGAGAGAAGAAGTATGGTTTCTTGGACATGTAGTGTCCAAAGAGGGGTTAGCTGTGGACCCCGCGAAAGTGGTGGCGGTGCAAGATTGGAAGGGACCATGAAATGCAACCGAAGTCCGAAACTTTCTCGGGCTAGCAGGTTTTTATCGAAAGTTCATTAGAGATTTCGCGAAAATTACCGCTCCACTCACAAGGATAACAAAGAAGAATATAGCATTCGCTTGGGATCTGGATTGCGAGTTTGCTTTCCAATGATTGAAAAGGGCTCTCACAACAGCCCCAGTTCTTACATTGCCAGATGGAAGCAAGATGTTTACAGTATACACGAATGCTTGTGGTACAGGACTAGGCGATGTTCTGATGCAAGAAGGGAAGGTAGTTGCTTATGGTGGAAGACAATAGAAAGTTCATGAAAAGAACCATGATCTTGAGTTAGCCGCCATAGTCTTTGTGCCTAAGTCTTGACGCCATTATCTCCTAGGTGAGAAGTTCGAATTATATACTGACCGTAAATCGTTGAAGTATCTTTTCTCGTAGAAAGATCTTAACTTAAGACAGCAAAGGTGGATGGAGTTTCTTGCCTCGTATGATTTTGAGATTTCCTATACACTTGGCAAGGGAAACGTAGTAGCAGACGCCTTGAGCAGAAAGAAGCTGACCTTAAGCCCTCTCTTTGTAGAAAGGAAAAGCTTGGAGTATATAGCCAGTTTTGACTTTAGGCCCTCCTCTGATTTTGTACCTGGTTTATTGGCACCACTAGAAGTACGACCCACTCTTTTAGACTCAATAGGGGCCGCACAACGTGAAGACCCTCAGCTTGTTGATGCGGTTGATAAGCTAATTAGGGGTGAAACTTCCAGTCACCTCAATAAGTACTCCATCGATGATAAGGGTTGGCTGAGGCGAGATGGAAGACTATGCATCCCACAAGCAAGGGATTAGGTAAAGATGGTTCTCGAGGAAGCACACCATTCCAAGATAACAATACACCCAGGTGGAGACAAGATGTACAAGGACGTAAAGAGAGTTTTCTTTTGGAGCGGCATGAAGATGGATGTAGCAGACTTCGTTTCTAAGTGCATGATATGCCAACATGTCAAGGCGGAACAAAAGAAGCCTGGAGGACTGCTTCATCCTCTAGAAGTCCCGCAATGGAAGTGGAATAGCATTTCAATGGACTTCATTGATGGGTTGCCTAGGTCAAGAAGGGGCAATAGTAGCATTTGGATAATAGTGGACAGGCTCACAAAAAGCGCCCACTTTATACCTGTCAAGAGTAGAAGGACTGCCTCATCTCTAGCATCTCTTTATCATAAGGAAATAGTTCGACTCCATGGAATACCCTCCAGCATAGTGAGTGATCGAGATCCTATCTTTACAAGCGAGTTTTGGCGGAGTCTGCAAGAAGCTGTAGGCACACAATTATGCTTGAGCACGACCTATCACCCCCAAACTGATGGTCAGACAGAAAGGGTGAACATAGTATTAGAAGATCTTGTGATACCGTGCGTTCTTGACTTTGGAAGGACATGGGAGGATTATCTTCCTTTAGTGTAATTCGCCTACAACAACAGCTACCAAGCCACCATCGGCATGTCGGCCTTCGTAGTTCTATATGGAAGACCGTGCCGATCACTAACTTGTTGGTGGGAGTCTACAGACAAGCTTATACTTGGGCCAAACATGATTAGAGAGACTTCAGAAAAAGTGGACTTGATACGAAGGAGAATGAAGATAGCCCAAGATAGACAGAAGTCCTACGCAGACAAAAGAAGGACCGACCTTGAGTTTGAGGTTGGGGACAGGGATTTCCTTAAGGTATCTCCTTTAAGAAACGTCATTCGCTTTGGATCCGCAGGAAAGCTAGCACCAAGATTTGTAGGACCATTCCCTATCATCGAGAAGATTGGGAAAATGGCTTATAGAGTACAGCTGCCCGAAAGGTTGGCTAGAATTCACAATGTCTTCCACGTTTCTCATCTCTGGAAATGTTTACATGAGTCTACGGAAGTGGTGGAGCCAAGCATTTTGGAAGAAGTTGAAAAAGAATGAGAAACAACTGTGAGGAGAATTCCAACTCGAATCGTAGGAACTGAAATCAAAAAGCTATGCAACCGTGAAGTCAAGCTTGTTAAAGTTCAATGGAGAGATGCGGAGGAAGATGCGACTTGGGAAACTGAGGACAGAATACGCGCTGCCTACCCTTTTCTTTTTGAGGGTACATCTTTGATCTCTCTTTTTTCCATAAGTTTATGCTTGTATCTACCTCTTAGTGTATCTTCTCGGTCCTTTTTCTCCTAACACCTTAGGTAGAAACTAATGGACGTAAACATGTATTTGAAACATGTTATGATTGATGGATGCAAGTGGTTGCTAGTGGTTGCTCGTGGATGCATATACACACACCCTAGGTATTAGATTGGCTCAGTCACTTCCATATTGCATATGCATATATGTATTCATATTTGTATGTGGTTGAAACTTGATATGTTGTCATATGGATGTCGCATTTGTATGAATGGTTGCGCACTCATGTAGAATTATGAGTAGGGAAAATTTTGCATACATAATGGATTCATGACACTTACATGATTCGCATTAAGGAGGTCAACTGAATCAGTAGACCGCTTAATTTTGCATTAGATAAGGATATATACATACACTATGCATATGATCATGAAGCATTAGAAGTCTTTTAAGGAAAATGGACGCCTGCGTTTGTTGGTTGAGTAGATGGACGATTGGATGTTAGGATATACGTTCTTCTAGATTTGAAGATTTCGGGGACGAAATCCTTTAAGGAGGGGAGAATGTAACACCCCGAATTTTCTGTTAACAATAAATTAAAAAATTAAAGTATAATTAGTTCTAAGTGAAAGAATTAAGGGAAATGGGTTACGCCGTTGCGTTCATCTCGTAATTTTGCTTGAGATAGAGTCCGAGTTTGTGTAAATCGGACTCCGTATGAAGAAGTTATGACCTTCGGAAGATTCAGAATTCAATTTAAATTTCAAACAGCTCAAAATTCAGTTCAAAATTCGAAAACAGACCCAAACTGGGCTGGGCAGGAATTTTCCCGCCCAAGACCCAGGTCGACCAGGGGCTCGACCTACCCATTCGACCTGGTCAGGTCTTGGCTGGCCTGGTCGGGTTCTGTGCGATTTTCTGAGTTCTGATGTGTCACTAGGGCTGATTTGTCACTTTTTGGTTGGCTCTTCTCAATGTGAATGGTCTAGATTCACCTATGATCATCTGATGGCTCTAATTTATTTGAAATTCTATATAAACAACTTAAGTCTCCAACCTAAATTCACATAAAAATTAGAACTAGAAGCCGCCATGGTGTCAGGAGAAAACTGAGAATAACCTCCACTTGAAGAAAGATAAGAGACGAACAAATCTAATTCAAAATTAAAATCAAAACAACGTTTATCTACCCAAAGGAAAGCATCTCAATTCCAGAACTCAGAATCCAGAACTCAAGTTGTTCGTTCGTTGTAAATTTAGTTATGTTTTGGGATGCAAATCAAAATTAATGTCATGCCTTGGAAATAAATTGATAATAGAACAATGTTTATTATGTTATATGTGAAATTGAATGATATTGATCTATGTCTGTGGTTCTATTTTATTATCATGTTGGATTGGGAATTAATGGATAAGTCTATTCATATGTATATGAACTTGGAGTAAAACGTGTTATGATAAGTTGTGTAGTTTATCATGTTATGCAAGTTTCAGGTTGTAAAATCATATCACATATGTGGCCAAATATTAGGTCTACATGTTTATGTGTATATGTTAAACCTATGTCATATTTCAAGTTCACTTATTCATATGTTCGTGATTGATTTGGAAATTCACATATACGTAAGATGATTTAGTCTATGTCGCAAATTCACATATATGTAAGTTGATTTAGCCTATGTTGCATATTCACATATATGTAAGTTGATTTTGTCTATGTTGAAAATTCACATATATATGTTAATTTAGTCTACGTTGCAAGTTCACACCTATGATATTCATGTTGACTATTTTGCAAGTTCACACTTATGATGTTCATATTGACTGTGCCGAAAATGCCAAGTTTACACCTATGTCATGTTTATGTCAATGAATTTCTTTATGCCAATTTTGTGTACGCTAAATTAGGCTGAGTTGTTAGCCTAATAATTATATGTCAAAAATCATGCGGACGAAAATTAGGCTAAGATTGTTAGCCTAATATTTAGACGGGGTAACGTTGGGAAAAATTGGTAATTATAGGAAACTAGACATAAATTGGTGAAAAATCATAACGACATGAAACGGTATAAATCATATACCTAAAAATGATGAACTTGGAAAGTGGGCTATAACATTTAATTGTTAACAAAATTACATATAAGAATAAAAAGAACAAATATGTAAATTTTAGAAAATACGAATATGCTTAACCCGAGGATTGAGTTGTGATGTAAACCTGCCCGGACCCGCCCGGCTGTCCAGTAATCACAACAATACTTATCCAATGTGGGAGGTTAAGACATTGAACCCAATAAGGACCCGAGGTTAGACTGAGTTACGGTGTAAACCTGCCCGGAACCGACTGAAACATCTAGTAACCGTAACAATAACTGTCTAATGTGAGTGGTTGGTGCTTTAATTAATTAAAGTTAAGGACAGACAAGTCTGGATGGTAGGGTTAAGATAACTAAAAACACTTAACCAATTCAACATGTTAATTAAGCTGATGAGTGGGGTTAGGTTTATACAGACACTTAACCACTTAACATGTTTAACTAGAAAACCCTTGTAACGGGGACCCGTGTCAGCAGTAACCCAATTAGGTATCATGGTACCCTGAAAGTAGGCAGGGTGGGCCACGATTACTGGGCTGATTATAAGCAGTCAAAAGCGATGGTGGTTGGTGCAGCAGTGTGGGTTCTAACGGAGTGCGGGCGTGCACACACTTCGGTGCAGACAAATAAGGCACTGGGTATCAGTAGTATAACCTATGCATTCTAGAATTGTGTCGGGCCGCCACCATGGGACTTGATACACCCCATGATGGTACCAGCATAGGTATCTATAATCTTGTGGGGCCGTATGACACATGAAGAAAACATTGCGAGTAAGAGCCGATCGAATAAGGGATCACCTTGCCATGAACACGTGGTGCAAGTTAGGCTAGCTAGTAGGTGCAGAGAAGTAACAGTGAGTGCGTTTAGTATAGTTAGTATTCCCTGCCATATCTTGTCTTATATTCTGGTATTGTCCTGTTCTCATTTTATGCAAATCATGATCTTTTTATTGTTCTTATGCTAGAATTATAACTAGACTTACCAGACTTATGTCTGACCCATTTTCCTTTCGCTTTCTTTTCTTCTGTCCCCCCCCCCTCCCCCCAGGTCCACAGGGAGGAAACACCTCAGCTTAGACAAATTTTTTATCCAACTTGAAGAGAGAGAATGTATTGCTTGGATCTCTTTCGTTTGGGCTATGGCTTTGGATATTCTATGGGGATTTATGCAGTTTTAATTATATTTCATGCTTCTTTAAGTTTTAAATCAAGACAGTATTATGGTTATAATAATTGGAAGATTGTTTTGAGGCAACTATGGAAATGTTTTGTATGAACACGTATTTGTAATATGAAAGTCTATTTGCTTTTCCGCTGTTTATATATATGTGTTTATATCTGTCTTGTGTTTTATCTGTGACTTTTACTTATAAACCTCCACCGAAGTTAAGGTATTCCCTTTGTGAGTGATCTTAATGGAGGTGGGGTGTTTCAAGGGCCCTATTATGATCTTGGTTACGAGCATGGTTAACGGCTCAATTATATCTTCAGTTATGACCTTATTAATGGAAACCAATGCTACTATGTCCAGTTATGCTCTTGATTTTGAATGTTATGTCCAATCACGGGCTCAGTTATGAACATAGTTATGGGTTGGCCACTATGGTAAGCTATTATTATTGCAATAGCGATAACTCCAGGATCAAAAGCACTCATTAATTTGATTAGCGCCCAAGGACAAGCTACTAAATACATGGATGGGGTCAACGTACAATTCATTTGCCATCCTGAGAATGCACATGAGTCATACTTTGCAATAAAAAATCCATTAAATTTTCTCAAAAAAAAAACATATTTCAGTTAAACTTAATTATTTTTACATTTCTATATTTTTTACGTTCATTCGCACTGTGTGTGAAATCAACGGTACACACAGCAAAAACAATCCAAAATAATCACCTGCATACACTAGAAACCAACAATTTGGCACAACTTCTATCGCCAGTCCCCAAGATCGAACATCACCTGCCACCATCCAAATTCAATCCACCAATCATCATCAATCCAGTCCCTATGCTCATCAAATATCACCTTGAAACCATTTCTGACCTTTGTTCAATATCTGTTTAGATGATTTATCTTTGTTTCTGTTCTTGCAACAAATATTATCATCAATCAAGAAAGCGTTAATCTAAGCCAAACCTTATTTCATAGATAACACACAACTAATACAATTAAATAAAACCAAGCGACTTTGAAAAAGTTTGCATGAACAATTAATGGACTAGATTCACCATAATCATCCCCTGATATCCAAATGTGAAAAATATAACTCAACTTATCACTTTTCAATTTTTAAAGAACAACTATATAAATAAATACAATTTACATGATCTAAATTTGTACAATAGTTGCATCGGATAAGCACACAAAATCAAACTTCTGCAAGGATGGAAAAAAATTCTTTGAAAAAAAAAATGAATTAACGAGCTATCACCTTATAAATTGATCACCAAAGCGGTTGACGACCAGAGCGGCTTACAGCAAAACCGACTTCCTCGCTTCTCTAACGCAGGATATAGTATGGATATTGGAAGCTGATGGTAAAAACTAATCATGTGTCAATAAAATATCCTTTTAAACATTAACATCACAAATAAAACAGGAAACCAAACAACTTACCAACGAGTCTGACTTCCATGTTCTTGAACAATGATAATCAGCAGTTTGCGATGGCCAAGCGACTGAAGAGTTTGTACGTTTTATTGCTTGGACTTAACAAACCACGATCAGGAAACAAAATAGAAGCATGAACAAAACACAATTAAAAATGAAAAATGGAAAGAATAAGCGGGAAGACAGAGTGATTTGTCGGGGTGATTGAATAAGCATGAAAGGTTACCAAATCAAACACTAAGGGAGGATGAAGATTGATTTTGGGTAATTACATTTGGTAACTTTTATATCTATCCATATCTACTTTTACCAATTAATCCACCATGATTTTCACTATATTAACATGTATTATGACAACTGTTTTTCCTTGTAAATCTTTAAAAGGCTATTTTTAAAGGAATCCTAAATCCATCACAGTAATGATACATGATGGATGTAATAAAATTATGGATGACATAACACATGAAGATCGAGCATATCATTCATAAGAACATAAGTCAACATAATCTAAAAAAAGATAACTCAAGCAAAGGTCAAATATTTCTCTCATTAATAGTTGAAAACCTTGATAGTGAGGACAATAACAATATAATTGCTCCAATCATTCTAAACTAAACTTGATCGAGTATAAAAAAAAATTCCAAATTAAAATACTTTGATTGTCCTAAACAAAAAATTATAAATCCAAAATGAGGAGTTGACAATGCACGGTATTCAATTCTTACATGCTCCGATAACTTATATACTACCATAACTTACAAACCATGCTAATTGATCAGATAACTAAAATACTACAATAATTTACAAACCAAGGATGGTTAATTTGGAGGTTCTTCATGAATTCAATGCAACCACTTTCATAAACCCATCGCAAATCAAATATGAACTCATATATGCTAGTTTAACTCTGATAATGCACTGACTATTGTATCAAGTATCAACCATAATTAAATTTCTCGGACTCAGATAATGAATTGACCTTTGTATGAACCATGTGGATTAAGCATCTTTTCCTAAAATTATCATGGCTATAAACTTAAAGTGACTGCATTGTACAAGATTATTGCTTATTTTTCGTTGATAAGATTGGTGCTCTTGAATAGTATACATTTTATCTGCCCACGCTATTCCATGTGTGTTTACATTGCAGGCTTCACCTTTTAACAGACTAAGTTGCACTATGGTAAGAGAACATGAACTGTTAACACTTCTTTTCAAAAGGGCAAATTATTATTTCATGTTGACTTTCAATAGTACCATCAACCAAGTATATGTATAACGGTGCATCAATTACTTAATGAAGACGAACTCTATAAGCGATTAAACATTTTGTATCGGAACCCAATTAACATGATATATGATCCTTTGATGGTTAGGAAAATAACATGTTCTAGTTTATATCGGTGCCTGATTAGTATAAGCATGCATGTTAGGTGTTCATCAAATGAAAATATAATTGACAAGTTGGATTATTAAATTAAGAATTATGATGATTAGAAAAATATTTTCCAATATATATTAGACTGCAGTTTGAGTATAATTGGTTTAATGTACATTAAAAATATATAAAATACAAAAAAAAAAATTATAATCACAAAACAAATTATGGAATGAAGTATTTCTGAAATAAAGTTCAAATCAACAATGAAGCAATTCATAGTAAATTTATTTATCAACCAATTCAAAACTAAATGTTTCAATGCTTACAAATATGCTTCCAGTATCTTCTTGAATTCCAGAAGCAGCATATGCGAAATTGACATAGGAAAAAGTAACTTTTGCATGCGTGATAGAGAGAAAAGGCACAGGGCTTCTCTTGAAACCAAGCCTTTTAGCTACGTAATCAATTTTTCAAGGTAAGAACATGAATGATATTATAAAAAATTCATTTTTCAGACATTAAAAGTGGATTAATGGTCAGAAGTATACGGATAGCAAAATGCAACGACTGCAGTCTCAGGGGAACACACATTTGCTCCTAAAATATACAAACATTGTAGCCTAATTAACAATACAGATTTAGGGAAGATTTGATAGTTGATAAGTCATAAATTACAAGATGTGAATTATTGACATGTGGATTGGAGCAGATATATCAAAATTAGATTTCAGGTTAACTCTGGTGTAGGTGGGGGTTATTAGGGCATAGTCGGCAGCGTAGGTGGTAGGAACGGCGATCCAATAATGACATTGACATATGTAACGTCCCGGAATTTTAGGCGATTTAATAATTAATTTATTTTGATTTGATAATTTAAACGGTTTGAATATTTGATTAATAGAAATAATGGGATAATATAATTATCTCTGAAATAGTCGGAAATGGTCAAACTTGTAATATTTTGTAAATTGGATAATATATAATATTTAGTTAAATTTGAATTCAAGTTATAATAATGCGTATATTATTTTAAACGACAGTTGAACGTATTAATTATAATATAAATTATAATCAAGCTCGTAACACCGCGGTAGTTCGTAATATTACGATTTGAAATTCAATTGAATGTGCAAGTTTCGTTATAAATCGGATTTCTTCGAAATAAGAAAATGTTTGGATATATTGAACTGTATTGTTCTAATAGAAGAGAAAAATGGAGATTTCATCTTGTAAATTGTCAGTTATGTCCAAATCAATTTTTCAGAAAAAAAACAGTGCCATAATCGTTTATAAGCCATAACGGTTTATTTAATATAATTAAATATTGGTTTCGAATTTGGATAAATCTTTTTAGACATAATTATAATTTAAATTTTAGAATTTTACTGTAATTCTTATTTTGGAAAATAAGCACTTTTTATTTTAATGTATTTTGCACCCTAAATCAGCATTTTGGGATTTCACAGAATAAGTTAACTTGTCTATATTATTATATTTTAGGAACCGTGCCACGTTGCTCGTCTCAACGGTATTTTTATTTCTGTCCATAGCAATCATTAAATAAAATTCAGTATACCTGGTATCGCATTAACTAATATATGTTAAATAATGCATCATTCTCTTTTGGCATTAGCATAAACGTGACTAGCTAATCTACATATTTAACCAATGCAGACTAAAACCACATGCGAAAACAGGGACCTAAGAAAAACATAGACCCTGGAACATGCAACAGAATTCTAGGAGAGGCCTTTTTTATTTTATTTCATTTCTTAATTGGTATTAATTAGCTCGCCTTAACATGTATATATTCATTTGATTAGATTGTACAGGCAAAAATGAAATAAACTAGTTAAAAGAAGAAATGTACATGTGCTAAAACAATATTTTACCTACTCCATCGTAGCCAAAACCGTGAAAAGACTGAAGTAGTGTGCAGGTTCATGCAGACTACCACATGGCGATCAAATCAAAAACAGCTAAAAACAGAACTAATACAATAAAATAATAATAATATAAACTATGCTAAAGCTGTACAATCGTAGCTAACCCATCCATTCAAAACGCAGACCTGTCCCTGCAGCTTCATGTACGGGCATAGAAGCAGACCTACATAGCCATTGAAGTGTCATCTCAAAGAAATAGAGCAACCTACTCTTTACTGCAGACATTTCGTCCAGGCTTAGAGAAAAACTGCAAATCTAAGAACGTGCCTACACTAATCTATGCATGTACTTATTTCCTTGGCCGTGAAGGCTTATAATCCTGTAAATACGCATGTCCTTCTCGCCTTTCCTCCTCAAGCCTTAGTGACAACTCAGCCTCTGTAATTCATTCCTGAAACAAAGAGTTTTACTAAAAAATTCGAAACATATAAAATTAATATTTGGAGACCAAGAACTCCATATAGTATTCTTTCGTGAAGATCGAACTGTACTCGCTCACATCCATAAAGCAACTGTGGTGAATACTTGGGATGCGCGGCGGAAGTCTTGGAGTTGGGTGGATCCATTGGGGGAAAGGGGTTTAAAGGTACTGTAGTATTGCTGAAGGGGAGGAGCAGTTGACGTTGTACTTTATGGGAAGTTTGGGTTCCCTTTTTTTTTATACAGTGAGGATTATGGGCCGAATTCGCACTTCGAAGTGGGGTCCTGAAGGCGTGTAGAAAGGGGTGTGATCGAAGTGGGTAGACAGTGGACCAATTTGGTGGAGTTAGGGAGAAGGTTGGTTGTGGTTTGAGATTAAACAGTGCAGTAATGGTTTAGCTGAAGCTCACGGTTATATTGGTGGGAAGGACGATCTGTACAGGAGCGGGATATAATTTGTGGACGATGGAGATACTGTGAGAAGGGGAAGCTTGAACGCAGTAGTGAAGGAGCAAAACGCATGGTAATCAGATGGGGTTTGGATTTTTTCTAAATGGTGTTAAGCAGGTTGCGGTATTTAATTTTGTGGAAGAAGCATCCTGTAGTAGAGGTTGCAGGTTGGGTAAGAAGTGGGTGGAATGATGGAGTATAGAAGGGGCATATAGATGCAGTGCTTGGAATGTGTTATTGGAGAGATGAACAAAACTATATTTTTAGTTGACGTGGCATTGGGCCTAATTTAAATGGTAAGCCAAATATAATATAAACATTTTTAAGTTTAGTTTAATAAATTATCATATTAACTTGTTAATCTAATATCTCACGCCTACGAACTAAGTTTCATGAACGATCGGATCTGGTAGGATCGTATTCTCGTAGGCTACACGACGGAATTGATTTGGAGAGATTTCGAGGATATTACAATTTATGGCGGAAATAAACGCCCGATTTAATCTACCGACGTTAATCGTTATTCAATGATTAACGACCAAGGTGAGTAAACACACTAACTCTGTCCAATTTTTATAATTCTATAAACGATATTTAATATCGATAAAAATGATTGAATGTTGTGTGTGATGGTTGTTTGGATGATTTGCTAATTGATTGGTTGGAAATATAGATTCCGTTATATATATGAAGTCATTGGTTAAATACTGATTCTATTTATTTTAGTAATTTCATGAAATTAGTGTTATTTATATCAATTAACATCTGTGGATGCAGGGAAACAGGTTGGAGGGATCCAACTGGATTCCTCAACAATTATATTGTTGTTTTTCATATGTTACATTATATGATATGACAAATAATCTATGGTTGATTATTGGTTGTTTGGGTTGATTGAAAAATATTGGCACTGATATAAGTGGGTATTTAAATACCAAAAAATATATTCGAATATATTAGGAAATAATTTGGGTTTTAGAAAGGAAAAATCTAATTTTTAGTAGAAATTGAATCTCGATTGGATAGAAGGAAATAACTTATTCAATTATATAAAACAAGTAGTCTGGATTATAACGATATTTGTAAATGGAAATATAGATTAAGGAATGAACTAGAAAGGGAATTGGAAGTGGTTTTCAAAAGAAACAGTGGAATTATTTCGATGTTCGAAATATAAATATGAATTGAATAAACCTATAAGGATTTTTATTTAGAATTAAACTATGTCGAGTGTAGATCAAATAATTTATATTATGTAATTTAGAATCTGACAAGGAAGTTAATATTTCGGTTAAAACCAATAATCAAATATGGAATCAAGATTTAAGTATAAACTAGATATTAAATTTACAAGGAATAAATTTGTAAATGAAACAGGGTATGAATATGTTTTTATAAAATAACTCGAAAAACAGGATTAGAAACTGAAACGGTAATTTAAAATACAAATCAAGATTTGATTTGATAAAATGAGTCGAGATTCCTGTAAAGGAATAATATTCACGTTTAAAAGTGAATACCGACTTAAAACAAACGGTTCAAGAGTGATTAGTTATAAAAGGTATGTGCAAATGTTTGGAGATGAAAAATTCAAAAATGAGTTTAGAAATTGAGTTGACCTGAAACGGTGAATTTATTACGATGTTCGGAATAAAAATCGAATATAAATTATTCGAGAAGGGGTTATCGTATAGGTATTATTCGAGAAGCCATACGTTGAATTCAATTATATCAAGTTCAGAAAAGTGATATTTACTTTCCATTTTTAAATAAAGATTGTTTATTGGATTAATTAGTTAAGTATTATTTATTTATTCTAAATAAAGAATCGAAGTTATATTTTAAATTTAGATATGTTGGAAGCAGATACTATAATGCTACCGTTAGAATTAATTTTATACATCGATCGTTAAATCGATATAAATGGATTTTGGAAATGCTTTCCAATGTAACTAGAATTGTTTTCTAAATATATAAATGGAATGATTTTGAAGTTGAGAATGGAGCTAAGGAAATTAAAACCTGACAAGAGACTAGTTAAGTGAACGGCCTTTTGAGTATCGATCTGACGTTGGTTTCGGCCTTCGGGATTGACAATTAGGAAATTGTTCTCTTACGAATTTAATGTGTTGTTTGATGGGTAGTAAAGCGTTAATAAGATATGGAAATGTTTTCCAATGCTAATAACATATATTTTCTAAATATAAAAATATAAAGAGTTGTGAATATATGGAATCAATTCCCAATGTTGAAAACAAATATTTTCTAAAAATAGAAAATAAATAGTTTAAAATAAATGGAAACGTTTTCCCAGGATCATGTGAGGCAAAATGAATTTTGGGAAATACTTAGGAAAATATGGAAAACAGGAAATTGGGAAATGAAATGATTATTGATAAAGCTGTAAAAAAGGGGCTCAGTGTTGACTGATGATTGATCGGTAGAATTTCCATGTGGAAATATAATCGTTGCTTGTTTGTATGTTTTCCTTTGATAGTTAAATCACTGGCTATCAAAGTTTTGGTAATTTTTCCATTGTCAATACGGAGAGACCGGGATCAGATCTATTATCTGAAAACCATTCCGTATGGGCATGTGCCTTGCGAGTCAAATATGTTGAAAACAGTTGAAGACGGAGTTTATGCAAGGGCTATTCTGTTTACAGAATAGTGCCTTCAGCTTGTCCAGTCCCAGGACAACTTGTATGGACAAATGTCTGACAGAGTATATCTAATAGATCGCGTAAGTTGATCTCTTCAAACGTATTCACGTTTGATGGCGGAGGAATTATTTTCTCTTAGCCTTAT
The DNA here is from genome assembly GCA_030737875.1 of Allium sativum. Taxonomy (NCBI): domain Eukaryota; kingdom Viridiplantae; phylum Streptophyta; class Magnoliopsida; order Asparagales; family Amaryllidaceae; genus Allium; species Allium sativum. Next base: position 47,343,161 of record CM060913.1, read on the forward strand.
ACCCGTGGTAATTTTTTGGGAAATCAACTTGTGATTTGGCGGGTATGACGTTGAGGCATTCAATGTAAATGAAGGTGTGATCTGTCAAAAGATACGTTATGACCTCAAGCCTCATCAACCGGGGAATGGAAAAAATCGGTCAAGCAACGTGACTATGTGGGTCGCCCCCATTAGGGTGTATTGTCATCATCTAGAGAATATTCATATTTGTTACTTCTTTTCATTTTTGTATCTCCGGGAATGGGTATGTTGCTAGCAACCGTAGGTGACAATATATTCGATACACTCAAGAGAAATGAGTGGTTTGTCATGTGTGGCCGGGTTGCAAGACGTTCTTGTTGAATCCAGTGTATTCCTCTCTAGAGATACACTATCGGCAGGTGGTTCCATATCTTGTCATAGTCGGAATTAAATCTCCAATAAGCGCCCGCAGTTTTGATTGTATATTATATATGTGGAGCTGAGATGCAAGAGTTCTGCTAGATTGTATTTACTTGTGATTAGACACTATTATAATATCAGAAAAGTATTGATTTTGAAAATGTTTTGGATTATAGTAAGGTAAAAATCGTCCATGTTTATGTGTGGGCTGGTCTTACTATTATCTTTTTCTTTCAAAAGTATATTTCAATGTTAAACCAAATGATTGGAGTTTACTCACACCAGTCCCATGACTGACCCAGAGTTTGTTTTGTTTTGTTTTACCATATACTCTTGGGTGCCCAAATTTGTACGGGCAGTCAAGTAGTTAGGATTTTACATATACTTGGAGGAGCTTGGAGTAGGAGGCTTCAACACTAGTTATATATATAGAGTTTATTTCTGTTGTGACATACATGTGATGTACTCTAATGATATGTGCAAGTACAAATACAGTTTTGTATTTCAAAGTTATGTTATATAATATATTTTATTCGTTCCGCTGTGAGATTCGTGTTTACTCTGATCCTGTTTAGTGTGTTCTTCTTCTTCTATTCAAATTTTCTTTCTATCTATTTCTCATCCTCTAACTTCTTTCTAAATGATCCTGTGTTTTCGATGTCTGATTAGTCGACATTGTGTTTTATGTCGATTTTCGGGGTCGAAAATCCCTGGGTCGTTACAGTGGTATAGAGTTAAAGGTTAAGTGATTACCTTGGCTCTGTGGCGATACTCAATAAGGATAGAGTTAGTTATACTCTAGATTGAGTTTGAGTGTATATATATGAGCGTGTATTTGTACATCAATATAAAAACTGTTTTATATTGTGTTGATTGGTCCAACGAGTGGTTTATGAATTCTGGTCGAAACAGTATTGCGAACTGTGTCGATAGGTGTTTCTAAACTCTTAAACAGAGTAATTCGACGCAGTATATTTTGAAAAGAGGGTAAAATGAAATAATCTTACCCAAAATATATTTTGATATAAAGAAAGTATATATATTTGAATTATCTAATATATATGGAATATTTTGGTTGAAATTATAATCGAATAGGGTTATAATTGAATTGGTTATAAATAACCAATAAGAATTCAGATGAGTATAATATATAAATCAGGTGGATTGAATCTGAATTTAAAACCAGAATTGAAATAAAACTCTAGAAATTTGGAAATGTGTTGTATATGAATTTTGAATTATATACGGAAAATTCAAGATTCTGAGTGAATTTTGGAATGTTTTCCAAACATTTTAAAGAATATTTTAAAGTTATTTCAAAATGGAGTGTTAAAAAATAAGTTTTGAAGTAATATAGTATTGAACTCGCTTCGATAACTGGAAAATAATTCTGATGATGACGGCCGCATCACCAGTATCATTTTTTGAGTTCTAAGTGACGGATTACTACCAAAGGTTTTGTTTGAATTGTTTTGAAAAACGAGTTATCAAGAAAAAAAATCAAATGTTTTGAATTGCTATTATTATATATGGAAACATATATGATTTCGAACCGATTAGAAATAAAACCCAAGGATTTGAATTTTCAAAATTTAACTTGTAAAATTGAAAAAAATTGAACTGGTAAAGGTGGATAAATAAATTAGAAATTAACTCAAGTTAAGTTAAAAATAAATTGGGATTGGATTAGAGGAAGTTTGGAATGTAATTGGATTGCTAAGTAAGGATTGGTAATTGAGGTGGACCTGGGGTTTGAAATAGAATTTGGTTTGAGTGTCAGAGAATAACTGGATTTGAGGATAATTAAATTTAATAATCAATTTGGAATAGATGTGGGAGTATATAGGATGGCCTACGGATTAAGGATAGGTATGTAATAGTAGATTGTCCAAAAACGGAGGATATATCATTCGGGAAAAAAAAGGAGGGGTGGGTATTGATATAAGGATAAAAGATTCAGTGTAAAAATTGAATTACAGAAATGTGAAGTATAGAATTTTCGCCAAGTAGATTGTGAGAAGTTTGAATTATATCATCCTTACTGCTTACCAATTTCGAGGATGAAATTATTTTAAGGGGGAAGTTATGTAACGCCCCGGAATTTTAGGCAATTTAATTATTAATTTATTTAATTATTTTATTGGTTTGATAATTTAAATGGTTTGAATATTTGATTAATAGAAATAATGGGATAATATAATTATCTCTGAAATAGTCGGAAATGGTCAAATTTGTAATATTTTGTAAATTGGATAACATATGATATTTAGTTAAATTTGAATTCAAGTTATAATAATGAATATATTATTTTAAACGATAGTTGAACGTATTAATTATAATAATATTACGATTTGAACTTCAATTGAATGTGCAAGATTCGTCATAAATCGGATTTCTTCGAAATAAGAAAACGTTTGGATCTATTGAACTGTATTATTCTAATGGAAGAGAAAAATGGAGATTTCATCTTGTAAATTGTGAGTTAGGTCCAAATCAGTTTTTCAGAAAAAACAGCGCCATAATCGTTTATAAGCCATAACGGTTTATTTAATATAATTAAATATTGGTTTCAAATTTGGATAAATCCTTTTAGACATAATTATAATTTAATTTTTAGAATTTTACTGTAATTCTTATTTTGGAAAATAAGCACTTTTTATTTTAATGTATTTTGCATCCTAAATCAGCATTTTGGGATTTCACAGAATAAGTTAACCTGTCTATATTATTATATTTTCGGAACCGTGACATGTTGCTTGTCTCAACAGTATTTTTATTTCTGTCCGTAGCGATCATTAAACAGAATTCAGTATAGTTGGTACCACATTAACTAATATATGTTAAATACTACATCATTGTCTTTTGGTATTAGCATAAACATGACTAGCTTATCTACATATTTAACCAATGCGGACTAAAACCACATGCAAAAACAAGGACCTAAGAGAAACATAGACCCTGGAACATGCAACCGAATTCAAGGAGAGGCCTTTTTTTCATTTCTTAATTGATATTAATTAGCTCGCCTTAACGTGTATATATTCATTTGATTAGATTGTACAGGCAAAAATGAAATAAACTAGCTAAAAGAAGAAACGTACATGTGCTAAAACAATATTTTGCCTACTCCATCGTAGCCAAAACCGTGAAAAGACTGAAGTAGTGTGCAGGTTCACGCAGACTACCACATGGCGATCAAATCAAAAACAGCTAAAAACAGAACTGATACAATAAAAAAATATAAACTATGATAAAGCTGTACAAGCGTAGCCAACCCATCCTTCCAAAATGCAGACCTATCCCTGAAGCTTCATGTACGGGCATAGAAGCAGACCTACATAGCCATTGAAGCATCATCTCAAAGAAATAGAGCAGCCTAATCTTTACTGCAGACATTTCGTTCAGGCTTAGAGAAGAATAGCAAATCTAAGAACGTGGCTACACTAATCTATGCATGTACTTATTTTCCTTTGCCGTGAAGGCTTATAATCCTGTAAATGCGCATGCCCTCCTTGCCTTTCCTCCTCAAGCCTCAGTGACAACTCACCCTTAGTCATTCGTTCCCGAAACAAAGAGTTTTACTAAAAAATTCGAAACATATAAAATTAATATTTGGAGACCAAGAGCTCCATATAGTATTCTTTCTTGAAGATCGAACTGTACTCGCTCGCATCCATAAAGCAGCTGTGGTGAATACTTGGGATGCGCGGCGGAAGTCCTGGAGTTGGGTGGATCCGATGGGGAAAAGGGGTTTAAAGGTACTGTAATATTGCTGAAGGGGAGGAGCAGTTGACGTTGTACTTTGTGGGAAGTTTGGATTCTGTTTTTTTTATACGGTGAGGATTATGGGGCCGAAGTCGCATTTCGAAGTGGAGCCCTGGAGGCATGTAGATATGAGCGGAATCGAAGAGGGTAGACAGTGGAGAAATTTGGTGGAGTTGGGGAGAAGGTTGGTTGTGGTTTGAGATTAAACGGTGCGGTAATGGATTAACTGAAGCTCACGGTTATATTGGTGGAAAGGACGATCTGTACAGGAGCATGATATAATTTGGAGACAATGGAGATACCGTGAGAAGGGGATGCTTGAACGCAGTAGTGAAGGAGCAAAACGCATGATAATCAGATGTGTTTGGATCTTCTAAATGGTGTTAAGTAGGTTGCGATATTTAATTTTCAGGAAGAAGCATCCTGTAGCAGAGGTTGCGGGTTGGGTAAGAAGTGGGTGGAATGATGGAGTATAGAAAGGGCATATAGATGTAGCGCTTGGAATGTGTTATTGGAGGGATGAACAGAACTATATTTTTAGCTGACGTGGCATTGGGCCTAATTTAAATCGTAAGCCAAATATAATATAAATATTTTTAAGTTTAGTTTAATTAATTAGCGTATTAACTTGCTAATCTAATATCTCATGCCTACGAACTCAGTTTCACGAACGGTCGAATCTAGTAGGATCGTACTCTCGTAGGCTACACGACGGAATTGATTTGGAGAGATTTCGAGGTTATTACAATTTATGGCGGAATTAAACGCCTGATTTAATCTACCAACGTTAATCGTTATTCAATGATTAATGACCAAGGTGAGTAAACTCACTAACTCTGTCTAGTTTTTATAATTTTATAAACGATATTTAACATCGATAAAAATGATTGAATGTTGTGTGTGATGGTTTTTTGGATGATTTGCTAATTAATTGGTTGGAAATATAGATAACGTTACATATATGAAGTCGTTGGTTAAATATTGATTCTATTTATTTTAGTAATTTCATGAAATTAGTGTTATTTATATCAATTAACATTGTGGATGCAGGGAAACAGGTTAGAGGGATTCAACTGGATTCCTCAACAATTATATTATTGTTTTTCATATATTACATTATATGATGTGACAAATAATCTATGGTTGATTATTGGTTGTTTGGGTTGCTTGAAAAACTTTAGCACTGATATAAGTGGGTATTTAAATACCGAAAAATATATTCGAATATATTGGGAAATAATTTGGGTTTTAGAAAGGCAAAATCTATTTTTTTGATAGAAGGAAATAACTTGTTTAATTATATAAAACAAGTAGTCTGGATTATAACGATATTTAAAAATGGAAATATAGATTCAGGAATGAACTAGAAAGGGAATTGGAAGTGGCTTTCAAAAGAAACAGTGGAATTATTTCGATATTTGAAATATAAATATGAATCGAATAAACGTATAAAGATTTTTATTTAGAATTTAACTATGCGAGTGTAGATTAAATAATTTATATTATGTAATTTAGAATTTGACAAGGAAGTTAATATTTTGGTTAAAACTAATAATCAAATACGGAATCGAGATTTAAGTATAGACTAGATACAAAATTTACAAGGAATTGATTTGTAAATGAAATAGGGTATGAATATGGATTTATAAAATAACTCGATTAAACAGGATTAGAAACTGAAATGGTAGTTTAAAATACAAATCAAGATTTGATTTGATAAAACGAGTCGAGATTCCTGTAAAGGAATAATATTCACGTTTAAAAGTGAATACCGACTTAAAACAAACGGTTGAAGAGTGATTAGTTATAAAAGGTATGTGCAAATGTTTGGAGATGAAAAATTCAAAAATGAGTTTAGAAATTGAGTTGACCTGAAACGGTGAATTTATTACGATGTTCGGAACAAAAATCGAATATAAATTATTCGAGAAGGGGTTATCGTATAGGTATTATTCGAAAAGCCATACGTTGAATTCAATTATATCAGGTTCAGAAAAGTGATATTTACTTTCCATTTTTAAATAAAGATTATTTATTGGATTGATTAATTAAGTATTATTTATTAATTCTTAATAAAGAATCGAAGTTCTATTTTAAATTTAGATATTTTGGGAGTAGATATTATAATGCTACCGTTATAATTAATTTTATACATCGATCGTTAAATCGATATAAATGGATTTTGGAAATGCCTTCCAATGTAACTAGAATTGTTTTCTAAATATATAAATGGAATGATTTTGAAGTTAAGAATGGAGCTAAGGAAATTAAAACCTGACTAGAGACTAGTTAAGTGAACGGCTTTTTGAGTATCGATCTGACGTTGGTTTCGGCCTTCGGGATTGACACTTAGGAAATTGTTCTCTTACGGATTTACTGTTGGGGTTTGATGGGTAGTAAAGCGTTAATAAGATATGGAAATGTTTTCCAATGTTAATAATATATATTTTCTAAATATAAGAATATAAAGAATTGTGAATATATGGAATCAATTCCCAATGTTAAAAACAAATATTTCCTAAAAATAGAAAATAAATAGTTTAAAATAAATGGAAACATTTTCCCAGGATTATGTGAGGCAAAACGGGTCTTTAGAAATACTTGGGAAAATATGGAAAATAGGAAATTGGGAAATGAAATGATTATTGATAAAGCTATTAAAAAGGGGCTCAGTGTTGATTGATGATTGATCGGTAGGATTTCCATTTGGAAATATAACTGTTGCTTGTTTGTATATTTTCCTTTGATAGTTAAATCACCGACTATCAAAGTTTCGGCAATTTTTCGTTGTTAATACGGAGAGATCGGGATCAGATCTATTATTTGAAAACCATTTTGTATGGGCATGTGCGTTGCGAATCAAATATGCTGAAGATAGTTGAAGTCGGAGTTTATGCAAGGGCTATTCTGTTTACAGAATAGTGCCTTCATCTTGTCCAGTCCCAGGACAACTTGTATGGACGAATGACTGACAGAGTACATCTAATAGATCGCTTAAGTTGATCTCTTCAAACGTATTCATGTTTGGTGGCGGAGGAATTCGTTTCTCTTAGTCTTATACCCGTGGTATTTTTGTGGAAATCAATTTGTGATTTGGCGGATATGACGATGTGGCATTCAAAGTAAATGAAGGTGTGATCCGTCAAAAGATACGTTATGACCTCAAGCCTCATCAACCGGGAAATGACAAAAATCGAGCAAGCACTATCGCTATGTGGGTCGCCCCTATTAGGGTGTATTGCCATCATTTAGAGAATATTCATATTTGTTACTTCTTTTCATTTATGTATCTCCCGGGAACGGTTATGTTGCTAGCAACCGCAGGTGACAATATATTCGATACACTCAAGAGAAATGAGTGGTCGGTCATGTGTGGCCGGGTTGCAAGATGTTCTTGTTGAACCCAGTGTATTCCTCTCTAGAGATACACTATCGACAGGTGGTTCCATACCTTGTCATAGTCGGAATCCAATCTCCAATAAGCGCCCGCGATTTTGATTGTATATTATATACGTGGAGCTTGAGATGCAAGCATTATTTTAGATTGTATTTACTTGTGATTAGACACTATTATAATATCAGAAAAGTATTGATTTTGAAAATAATTTGGATTACAGTAAGGTAAAAACCGTCCACGTTTATGTGTGGGCTGGTCTTACTATTATCTTTTTCTTTCAAAAGTATTTTTCAAAATTTAACCAAATGATTGGAGTTTACTCACACCAGTCCCATGACTGACCCAGAGTTTATTTTGTTTTGTTTTACCCTAAACTCTTGGGTGCCCAAATTTGTACGGGCAGTCAAGTAGTTAGGATTTTACAGATACTTGGAGGAGCTTGGAGCAGGAGGCTTCAACACTAGTTATATATAGAGAGTTTATTTTCGCTGTGATATACATGTAATGTACTCTGATGATATGTGCAAGTACAAATATAGTTTTTATTTCAAAGTTATGTTATATAATATATTTTATTCGTTCCGCTGTGAGATTCGTGTTTACTCTGATTCTATTCAGTGTGTTCTTCTTCTATTCAAATTTTCTTTCTTTCTATTTCTCATCCTCTAACTTCTTTCTAAATGATCCTGTGTTTTCGATGTCTGATTAGTCGACATTGTGTTTTATGTCGACTTTCGGGGTCAAAAATCCCTGGGTCGTTACAGTGGTATCAGACTAAAGGTTAAGTGATTACCTTGGCTCTATGGCGAAACTCAATAAGGATGGAGTTAGTAATACTCTAGATTGAGTTTGAGTGTATATATATGAGCGCGTATTTGTAAACCAATATAAAAACTGTTTTATACTGTGTTGATTGGTCTAACGAGTAGTTTATGAATTCTGGTCAAAACAGTAATGCAAAATGTGTCGATAGGTGTTTCTAAACTCTTAAACAGAGTAATTCGATGCTGTATGTTTTGAAAAGAGGGTAAAACGAAATAATCTTACCCAAAATATATTTTGATATAAAGAATGTATATATATTGGAATTATCTAATATATACTTAGTATGTTGGTTGAAATTATAATCGAATAGGGTTACAATTGAACTGGTTATAAATAACCAATAAGAATATACATGAGTATATTATGTAAATCAGGTGAATTGAATATGAATTTAAAACCAGAATTGAAATAAAACTCTAGGAATTTGGAAATGTGTTGTAAATGAATTTTGAATTATATATGGAAAATTAAAGATCCTAGGTGAATTTTTAAATGTTTTCCAAATATCTTGAAGAATATTTTGAAGTTATTTCAAAATGGAGTGTTTAAAAATAAGTTTTGAAGTAATGTAGTATTGAACTCACTTCGATAACTGGAAAATAATTCTGATGATGATGGCCGCATCACCAGTATCATTTTCGAGTTCTAAGTGACAGATTACTACCAAAAGTTTTGTTTGAATTGTTTTGAAAAACGAGTTATCAAGAAAAAAAATCAAATGTTTTGAATTGCTATTATTATATATGGAAACACATATGATTTCGAACCGATTTGAAATAAAACCCAAGGATTTGAATTTTTGAAATTTAACTTGTAAAATTGAAAAAAAATGAACTGGTAAAGGTGGATAAATAAATTAGAATTTAAATCAATTTAAGTTAAAAATAAATTGGGATTGGATTAAAGGAAGTCTGGAATGGAATTGGATTCTGAGTAAGGATTGGTAATTGAGGTGGAACTAGGGTTTGAAATAGATTTTGGTTTGAGTGTCAGAGAATAATTGTATTTGAGGATAATTAAATTTAATAATCAATTTGGAATAGATGTGGGAGTATACATGATGGCCTACGGATTAAGGATAGGTATGTGATAGTAGATTGTCCAAAAATAGAGGATATATCATTTGGAAAAAAAATGGAGGGGTGGGTTTTGATATAAGGATAAAAGATTCAGTGTAAAAATTGAATTATGGAAATGTGAAGTATAGAATTTCCGCCAAGTAGGTTGTGAGAAGTTAGAATTATATCATCCTTACTGCTTAGCAATTTCGAGGACAAAATTATTTTAAGGGGGAAGGAATGTAACATCCCGGAATTTCAGGCGGTTTGATAATTAATTAATTAAATTATTTTATTGGTTTGATAATTTAAATGTTTAAATATTTAATTATTAGAAGTAATAGGATAATATAATTATCTCTGAAATAGTCGAAAATGGTCAAATTTGTAATATTTTGTAAATTGGATAATATATAATATTTAGTTAAATTTGAATTCAAGTTATAATGATGAATATATTATTTTAAACGACAGTTGAACGTATTAACTATAATATAAATTATAACCAAGCTTGTAACACCGCGGCAGTTCGTAATATTACAATTTGAACTTTAATTGAATGTGCAAGATTCGTTATAAATCAGATTTCTTTGGAACAAGAAAACGTTTGGATCTATTGAACTGTATTGTTCTAATGGAAGAGAAAAATGGGGATTTCATCTTGTAAATTGTGAGTAATGTCCAAATCAATTTTTCAGAAAAAACGGCGCCATAATCGTTTATAAGTCATAATGGTTTATTTAATATAATTAAATATTGGTTTCAAATTTGGATAAATCCTTTTAGGCATAATTACAATTTAATTTTTAGAATTTTACTATAATTCTTATTTTGGAAAATAAGCACTTTTTATTTTAATGTATTTGCACCCTAAATCAGCATTTTGGGATTTCACAGAATAAGTTCACTTGTCTATATTATTATATTTTCGGAACCGTGCCACGTTGCACGTCTCAACGGTATTTTATTTCTATCTGTAGCTATCATTAAACAGAATTCAGTATAGCTAGTACCGCATTAACTAATATATGTTAAATACTGCATCATTCTCTTTTGGCATTAGCATAAACGTGACTAGCTTATCTACATATTTAACCAATGCGGACTAAAACCACATGCGAAAACAGGGACCTAAGAAAAACATAGACCCTGGAACATGCAACTGAATTCAAGGAGAGGCCTTTTTTTTATTTTATTTTATTTCTTAATTGATATTAATTCACTACTACAAAACAGATCACTTGCATCGGTTGGTTACCCCCCTTTTGCATCGGTTCAGCAACCAATGCATATGCAACCGATGCAAAAAACTAAACTTGTTGCATCGGTTGAACAACCGATGCAAATAAGATTTTGTTGCATCGGTTGTTAGTAAGAACAGATGTAAAATAGGGATCACGGGCTTAAAAATCTCGTTTTTTATCAACGGTTATTACTAATAACCGATGCAAAATACAATGCTTTTGCTTCAATTTTAGTAACAACCGATGCAAATGTCAGCTGAAGCACAAAAAATAATAATACCGTTTCAGATCTGAAACCTTAAAAAGTATTAAACAATAATGATACTTTCACATTATTTAGCTGTAACATAACCTAAATTTCAATACGGTGACATCTTAAATACTTATACTTCAAATTACAATCATTCATAATAAGCAAACTAGAATCAATGTTAATAGTTTATAACACCATACTCTAAAAACCAACAAGTACAACAATATAATAATATAAATAACAATATAATAATGTGAAGTGCACATTCACACTGCCTCTAGAACACTTACAAACCAAACTTGAGATGCACGTAACCATTTCTTTACTTCATACAAACTTCTTCCAAAATATGCTTCTTCAAAGTTTTGCATTGAACTTCACCCTAAAATTAATAAAATAAAGTAAGTTATAAACCAAATACATAAGTATATTAAGCATACTCATAAACACAAAAAGCTCTTCACCATATTGCTTTGAAATTATGTGAGACAGCATCACAATAACTCTAGCAGAAAAACGCACAACTATTCATCTGTGATTACTCTACAGTTTATATAGCATTGTTATCAGTTTATAAGAAATGTTTTTAAATTATCTATATCAGACATAGTCAATGATGAATGTAATGTTTGCAGTAACTAAGATGCTTCATAGTTTCAGGATAGTTAGGAAAAAAAGAACCATTAACATCATTCTCTAATAATAAGTATTCAGTTTATTTTTATCTACAAAATTTAAGTAGATATAAGATCATATTTATGACTGGACAGTCCAATATCTACATTATACTGTCAAATATGTAACATATCTTAGACATATTTGACAGAGATACAATATATATCTACATTATATATACTGTCAAATAATGTAATTATACTGTCAGATATATCTGCATTATACTGTTAAATATGTATAAAATATATCAATCTCAAATATGTCTATATTTCAGTATACTGCAAGCATATTACGTCGGGTATATTTGATATATGTCTACAGGTTGTCAGAAAATATGTCTACAAGTTGCTTGCTATGTCAAAATAGATAAGCTTTGGTATGTTGCAGAGTTAACATATGGAAACCTACAAAGCATTATATCGTTAGCATGTTTCAAAGACAAAGTTGAAACTTAATGACAGATATTCATCAAGAAATGCAACTATGAATCTCAATTTAAATAAACACATAACTTTGTTGCAACTTGTAATTATTCAGTTACCTTAGTCAACTCATGATTTAGGCCTTGAGCAAGAAATGACACATACGTTTTGGCACCACGATTGCCATTAAGTTCGGCTTCAAAATCCTCATTAAAGGTCACTGCAATATAAATTGTTAGCAAATAATAAGCAGGAGGAACTATTACATTGCATAAATTTTGTTAAATATATACACCTAAGACATATTAAGATAAATAATACTCTGAAATGTTTTAATATATAGATTTAAATAGAAAAAGTGGTTGTTGCAGATAAATAGTTTTGAGAAAAATCTTGAATAAAAAACAGATTAACAGAAAAACTGAATTCATTTCAATTTATAAGTTTGATAAGTATAGGACATAACTGTTTGTATATAAAATGAATATAGTAATAAATGCACAACCTAGTTTAATTCAATTCAATTTTATTTTTATTTTTAACACAAAGCCAAAGTCATTTTGATGAAAAGGAAAAAGATGAAAATGTATTACTCTGCTCTAGTTGCAGCCAATAAAGATACAAGTCATTAGGTAGTTTTCAACAATAAAATATGGAAGAAGAAAAAACTTTTCAGTAGGTCAGCCTTATGTTGGATAAATAAACTTGAGGTTTTAATTTGATTCATTGCAAATTTGCAACTTGTTTATTTTGGGTTGAGTTGGACTTCAACGACAATACTGTACAATATATGGACATTATATGTATTTTATAGGTATAACTGAACCACAATAACTTTAAGTTAAGACTGAACTTAATGAAAGTTAATGGCTGTTTAACTTTTTTATAATTTACTAGTATTTCTAATGTATACCATGCATGAATGAGAATATGAATAATTTATGGTAACACGCTAACTCCTATCAGATTTTTAATCATAAAATAATTAAATAATCTTCCTTCAAAAGTTGAAAACCAGCAATGCAAAACATTTACCTAACCATTTTGGCTCTTTGTTAATGTCAGAGTTTGAGCTAACTAGCGTTATTGGGAGGAAGAATGCTATTGCTAGCTGGATCCAAATGAAGCTGCATAAACTGTAATAAACAACCAGTAGAACGTTATATATTATTAGTTAAAAAATAACAATTAAGTAATGATGTTCACTACTTTAAACCATACTTTAAGATCTCGATTCTCAACTTAGCTCTTAACAAAACAGCTAACAGCGGATTTTTTTTTATAAATATCAGAGTTTTACAAATATTTTTATACAGCGGAAGAATTTATAAATACAGTACATGATTTTAAAATAAAGAACAAAAGTTTACATTTTTCTGGTTGTGCGCCGTATGCGTCTTCACGTTCCTCTCCAGTTTGCGAGCTAAATACTTTAAAATCTGCAACGCTCGTATCTGACCCGAGCATTCCATGCAAAACATAAAACACTTGAGTCATGATTAATCATAGTTCAAGTAAAATAATTTCGACAAAAACTGAAATATAATAGTTAATAAAATTTCTACATATCATACATGGGCTGTAGTGTCAAATATTCATGTTTAGAATTAAATAGTTGACAAGCAACATACTTAATAAAATGTGCTTGGTATAATATCACATGCTTCTCAGGTTACCAAACATACACTTTTATTCTTTTTTTTTTTTTTAGAGAACGCAGGAGCCACATGATGTACTTAGATTCTCCACCTTACTTAACTGATAAATTTTCCAGACAAATCAATGTGTGGATGGGACACAAAACATTACTTCATTTTTTTTCACCTACAACATTTGAACCCGTTCAATTGTACCAGCAACAAGGAGGCTTTCATTTTCATTCTTCTTAGGCATACATTTATATGTATTAACACGCAAGGAACTAGGATGGGCACATAAACATGCAGGGAAAAATTGGTTTGCATATGCAGGACAGTGTGCATGCAAGCTACAGAGTACATATTAAGTAGAGAATGCATCCAGTTCTTTTCCTTTTCTTTATATAATGCAGCACAGGGTGTACAAACAAAATGGCAGTAAAACACATGTCGGGTAATATCATGCCAATACATATATGATGAAGATGCAGTAAAATTTTAGATTGCACATATACATTTTTACTAGTCGAAATGCATGGCCAATGAAGTTATCTTCTTCTTCTTTTTTCCCGCAACAAATTTTGAGGCAAGAAATCATATGCAAAGCGGGACGAAATTATTATTCAAAGAGGGAAACCAATTAAACAAATCAAGGCATGATTTTGGATCTTTAGTCAAGAAGGAAAACATGTCACAATTTAAAACAAATGGAAAAAAAATGCTGGGCAAACTTCTTGTAAGTGTGAACAAATGGCTTGTGTTTATATTTCCAATTGCATGCTAATGCTAGGTATATCAAAGCAAAATAGCTTGGGTCTAGCCGCAAGGAAAATTTTAGAGGTACAAAAAATTTTAGCTCTAACTCATTACAGTACAACATGGTAACATTTCAAGGTGAGCATACGTTTGGTTACACTATAATACCACTATGTCTTTGGGTTTTCACAGCAAGGCATATGATTTCCACAATTTACAATGACAGCCAGATGGACAGTAGCATCATTTTTGTTTCAAAGGCATGATACCAATTTGGAAATGAAAGAAAGTACAACCGAAATGCCAAAATATTCATAGTCGGTATAAATTTGGTTAAGAAGTCATACGCTTCAAGTTGCCAAACATGATAAAGGTACACTTTGGATTTTTATATATATTTCTCACACAAGATATATGTTTAGGATACATGCTATATAACAAAGGCATGCACATAGCACTGCATACACTCACACCCAATAAGTATTCACACATGAGCACTATGTAATATATCTAATAATAATCAAACTAGTACATACGATTTTAAACTATAACTATTTACGTGAAGCTTAGCAAACAAGCAGCCTAACAATTTACTTTAAAAAAAAAAACCTAAAAATTAAACAATGTACAAGCATAAACCAGCATATTAGGCATGAATTATATCTATTAAATGATAAAATAGTAGTTGACTAAATAAACCAATATTGCAAGTTTATAATTTATCCTATCCCTTTCGTTACTTTTTCTTTTAATGAAACAGCAGATTATGCTGTTCACTTTATCAAAACCGTAGCAGAAGCATATCATGCTTGCGTTCAACATCAAGGATTTATTTACAAACTAGTATCAACCAAGTCAGCAAAGAAATGACACAAGGAAGCCAACAAAACCAAGTTTCAACCATTATACTTCGATTTATAGCAAAATTGAAGTATTTAAACAAAGAAATCGTGAGAAACTCACCTTGAAAAGGGATTGAATGTGAAGAACACCGCGTTGGAACAGATCGACGAAGGGATGCAGGCACACTCTGGTGTTTGGCATTCAAGTAGAATGGCGGAGAGAGGTCTGCGGGGTTCGAGAAGACACAGGCAGCAGCGATCAAGGAAGAAGACTGGAAGCGCAGGACTGAGACGTGGTGATAGAGGTGGACGAGACGTCGGCTGATTTGGTTCGCAGGTGGTTGCGACAAGGGGAAAAGGAGCGACATGAAGCGACGGCGGTAGCATGAAAAGGAGACCATGGATTCGATGATGTTGGCCAAGTTTTTGAGGAAACAGTGGACATTGGCTGACATAGATTTAGGGAGGAGGAAGCCATCGATTTCGTAATTAGGGGGAAAATGGATTTAGGGATTCTAATTTCAACTGACGAGAGAAGGAAAATAAACAAGGGGCTCGGTTTTTAATAAGGGAAAGGACGCGTGTTAACAACAGGGACACGCGGTGGAAAATAACACAATGACAGGTTGAGAACAATTAGAACCATTCCAACAGGTGTTAACATTTTCATCTTGAATTTTTACAAGTGGCACAATGAATAAACAACTATTCTAAAAGCACACAACTTAAATTAATTTTAGACCAAAATTAAATAAATAAACTCACGTTTTAATTTTAAACAAAATTCAAATAAAACAAATAAATTCAAGTTAAAATCTTTAAACAAATTCATGATTTCTCAAATAGTAGATTACAACAAATTTTAAAACACTACTATCGTTAAATAAAACAATTCTAATATTAAAATATAAATCCACATATACAAAACAAATTCAAGTAAATTTCATATATTTAAAATGTTGAAAATCTTGGTTCGTTACAAACATTATTAATTAATTACTGATTATTAAATGATTAATACTCATTATTAATTGATAACTTTTTAAATTTAATAATTTTATTAAACATCAATTCCTAAATATTAAAATTTATTATTATTTATGAAATACTAGTCTAAATTAATAAATAGTTATTAATAATTAACTATTTATAGTTATAATATTTAATAATATATAAAAAGTTAATTATTAATTATTACTCCTTAAATAATAAATACTTCATATTAATTAAATATTGTTTATCAAACATTATTAATTAAAAATTGATTATTAATTTATAATTAAATAGTATTAATTGATAATTAAATATGTAATTATTAAATATTAACCATAAAATTGGCTAGTAATAACTAAAGATAACAGATTATTAAATATAAAAAATAATTATTTATAATAATTAGTAGTCGTAAATCATTTATTAATAATCATTACATATAATAGTATCATATGTAAGTTGTTTACAATTATTGATATGTGCATTCGCTTCGACGCATTTGCATCAGTTCCAAAGAAATCGATGCAAGTTAAACTATTTGCATCGATGCATTTGCTTCAGTTCTTAAAGAACAGATGCAAATTACACGATTTGCTTCAGCTATAAGAAGAACCAAAGTACATAACACAATATGCATTGATGCACTTGCTTCGGTTAGTAACGCAACCAAAGCAAATGATTCTATTTGCTTCGGTTGTGAGTACAACTGATGCAAATGCAGTGAAGCAACCAAAAATAACTATATTTGCTTCGGTGCATTTGCCTCGGTTGTTAAAATAGCCGATGCAAATTATATCATTTGCTTCGGTTGTATTAACAACCGATGCAAATGAGGCAAAGCAGCAGGTGTTTTTTGTACTAGCGATTAGCTCGCCTTAACGTGTATATATTCATTTGATTAGATTGTACAGGCAAAAATGAAATAAACTAGTTAAAAGAAGAAATGTACATGTGCTAAAACAATATTTTACCTACTCGATCATAGCCAAAACCGTGAAAAGACTGAAGTAGTGTGCAGGTTCATGCAGACTACCACATGGCGATTAAATCAAAAACAGCTAAAAACAGAACTGTTACAATAAAAAATATATAAACTATGCTAAAGCTGTACAATCGTAGCCAACCCATCCTTCCAAAACGCAGACCTGTCCCTGAAGCTTCATGTACAAGCACAGAAGCAGACCTACATAGCCATTGAAGCGTCATCTCAAAGAAATAGAACAGCCTACTCTTTACTGCAGACATTTCGTCTAGGCTTAGAGAAGAACTGCAAATCTAAGAACGTGCCTACACTAATCTATGCATGTACTTATTTTCCTTGGCCGTGAAGGCTTATAATCCTATAAATATGCATGTCCTTCTCGCCTTTCCTCCTCAAGCCTCAGTGACAACTCACTGTAAGAACCCGTATCTTCCCCGTGAAGGAAAGAGCGGATACTTTGAGAACAACACACAAATGAACGCAGACGGAAGAACATTTCATTGCTATTACAACAATTCCATCAGGTACAAGAATATACAGAGTATAAATGAATAAATTACATTCGATAAATATCAGAGATTACAATAAATTACATAGCAACGGAAAAATATACAAAACACAACTAGAAGTGATACACGGATACAGAGCTTTCTGAGCATCGTTCCAGCTGTAAATCAGGACCCTGTGAATATAAATCTGCAAAACCAAAACTACTAGCTGCCCGTGTCGAAATAAGGGCACCCAGAGTTTAGGTTAAAACAATAAACTCCAGGTCAGTCATGTGACTGGTGTGAGAACTAAAACAGTTATTTAAAATTTTGCTTTAAAAGATAGTAATTCAAGGGACCACGCCGTATAACACGGAACATGTTTCCTCCCAAGAATACTAGTGCATATAACAAAACAACGCAATGCTTTTTGGAAAAATGAAGCTATTATAAGACCCAAGTCCCATCACACAATGCAACGCAAGCCGGAGGAGAGAGTTTTCCCTTATAATAGTCAAACATGCTTGGTACGTTTAAAAACAAATCATTTGATACTATTATAGGTGTATAATGTCAAAACAATTTCAAATCATAAATATCAATCATAGGCGGCATGGGTACCATCTATCATGTCACCCTACTAGTTCTACAATTAAAACTGCAATATCACGTATTGGAAATTGGATTTCCGTCATGAGTCGAGGCAAGGGGCAAGCTCCTCTCCGTTCGAGACACTCAAGCAAACGTCTCAGGACCCCACTTTGATCCTTGGAATCGGCTGGGCCGGTCCTCTCTTACTTTTGAGGATTGGCAATTCCTAAACACACGTTTCCCGGTCCTTACAGACCTATATCTGAGGCGCCTCGCATTCCAACAACCACACAGGTGAAAAGTATATAAATGTCAGGGCTGGTAGGTCACCCTAGCTAGAAAGAAACGTCGTGCTCTCCCAGTGGTCCGTCTCCCGTTTTTGACTCATACCGAGGTGTGAGGCTCGCGAATTCACATTATACACAAAGCTATGCCACACAGGCCGTGCTTTGATCATCAACCACAAGACTTTACTTTTCAACAGAAGCCTTGATCAATTGCCACTTACGCGTGCCACACTGGCAATTCACTCCATGCAACTGATGTCCATCGATATACAACCTCTGAGCTCGTACGTCTCAGAGAAGGGCGTTAAGCAAGAGAATAAATTCTCCGCCACCAAACAGATGTATATTTAATGGAGATCAATCAACACAGAATAAAATCCAATGTCAGACACACAATCCATTTACAAGTTCAATCTGGGTCTGAACGAAACCGGAGGCACTTTCCTCGCATATCCATCCATTTCCAAGTACGTCTGGACGATCACCAACTTATTCCCTCATCTTGGGTGTACATCCTAATCAAGATTATCAGTAATCACCCAAACGATGTGAAGACTTCCGGTCTTCAACCACCGTCTTCATCTTCGACATCTCGTCGAGTCGGTTATTCAGAATGGGTATAAACCCGGCCTTTCTGAATAACCCACGTATATGATAAACAAATGTTACACAAACATAACAAATGCCTCATTCCAATTCAGAATATTCTTTTATTCACAAAATCACATTTTTAGGGAATAGGTTCCCATTAATTTTATCAAAGATAAATTCTTCTAAATTTATTCTTTAATCTTCCTTTGGATATCATTTCAAGTTAGTCGGGATTAGCGGACCACACCGAAGTAATTATTTATTTTATTTCCCAATCCCAACCTATTTATCCCATGGAGCAAAACTGGTAATACTCCATATCTAACATCACGGTGTTATCGGTAAAATTAATTACCATTTCACGTTCAAATCTAATAAAAGATTTAACTACCGCTTTGAAGAAAACTGGTGGTACTCCATTCTCGATCACCTTTCAGATTTGATAATTTAAATTATCAATTCACATTTCAATCTAATTAAAGATTCATTGAAACTCCACTTAGTTTTAATTCTCTCAAAAATCAATATTCTGTCTTTAACTGGGTTAAAGAACCAATGTCATCTAAAACACGATTCACGACAAACCCAAATCACATTTGATATTAAATACAAGGCTCTGAATAGAAAATATATCGGCTCATATTCAATATCAAATTCTGAAACTAACAAATATCGTATTGGAAATAACGATATAAAATATATCTTTCAAATTCCCATAACAATATCTGTATAGTCACGAAATCCAATATCGAAATATTCCAAAGACAATTTCGATTCAGATCCACTTCCACTTTATATATATTGGAAATTCTGGTTATTTTCAAAACCGATTCAAATTCAATTTATTCATTTCAAAAATAAATTGGTTTTAGTTCTAGTTCAAAACCACTTCATTTCGATAAAAATCTATTTTTATCCTTTCAAATATGGAGTTTTTCATCCTAGTTCTTTCCAATTCACATATTATGATTTTACACAAATTATTAATATTTTTAATAATTTTATCAAGGCCCGTACAGTCGATTTCCAACAATGACCATCAAACAACGACCTTTTCTGAAATTGATTTGGACATAATTCCAAATCCAACCATTAAATTTCAAATTTCTAATATTCATTGGAAAGCTCTTTTCGATACGAACCCAACGGTTCCGGATTTAGGAGAATCCGACGGTTGGATCTCCCGCAACGTCAATTCAAAGTCAATGGCCGAAATTCACGAACTACCGCGGCGTGGCGCGTTCTATTCAGGCCATTATATATATATATATAATATATATATATATTATATATTTCGTCAATTTCCTTTTAAAACGTATTTTATAAATCGTTTTAAATTCATTTTCAAAACCATTTCAACTCTATATTCAATTTCAAATCAAAATTGGATATTTCCTATCATTACTATATCAATGATAATATTTTCAAAACATTATATTTTGAAATCTCTTCTTTTCTATATTCATTATAAAATCAAATATAATCGATATAACTATCGTTCACGTCAAAATGGTGCAACTCTAATCAACACGGCTTTATATATATATTTCAACAAATTCGTTATTCTATTCAACAAATGAATATTTATTCTATTAAACACATGAATCTATATTTCTTTCAATACACGACCAATCTCAACACATGAGTACTGTCAACACACAACTATTTTTGTTATGTAAAATATTTTATAAAATTTTGGTATCTATCGTTTGATTTTCAATCAGACTCCACCGTGAAGTAGATTCTAATTTTAAATATGATAAAGATGTAAATTTTATTATTAAAATATTTTTCTCAACACATGAATAGTTTCAACACATAAATATCATCCACACATGACTATTTTTATATTCAACACACGAATTTTCTTTTATAATATTCATTATTTCCCCGATTGGAATGAGGCCCAATCAATTACCATATAATGTTAATTATATGGGTTCCATACAATACATGTATATAATAGCAACGATAAACAATCAACCATCATCCAAAGTGTACCACACAACTGCATAAGCATCAAATATAAATAATCAATGCTTACACAGTTTGTCGACCAATTGATCGACATACAATTAAATAATAGGGATTAGTGTACGCCAAATATCATCCCAACACCCGTGTGGGGTTTCAAATCAACAAACACAGATTTTCATTTGTGCAGTTGGGCGATGTGTAAAATTTATCATCCCAATCAATATCAGTCGAATCAGTGCATATAAACAAATCGGCCGATTTGTCTATAAATATTCATTTATTCACATTCACGTTAAAAATTATATTTTCAACGATAATTAATTTATTTCAACCATCTGCATTTTATTATCGATTTCACATCAATATCATAAACAAATTTCACAACACATAAGTCAAGCATACAAGCCATCCATGGTCTGTGGACAACGGGTGTCGGGTGCTGCTAAGCACCATCTGCATCCTAGTATATAGATATAAAACTAGAGAAAGAAATTTAGAGTGAGGAATTCTCACCGAAGCTATCCCAACTCCACAACACTTCTATTGTAGGAAATCTTCATCGTTCTCACCTTTTGTCACTTTCGTTGCCCGTAGCCACTACATATATAAAAATCACATTTTTATATTGTTGCTATGTATATAAAAATCATATTTTTATAATTATCCCATATGGATAAAAATTCCATTTTTACATCACTACTATATAGATAAAAATTCTATTTTTGCATCGCTACTATATAGATAAAAATTCTATTTTTACATCGCTACTATATAGATAAAAATTCTATTTTTACACTGCTACTATATAGATAAAAATTCTATTTTTACACCGCTACTATATAAATAAAAATTCTATTTTTACACCGCTACAATATAGATAAAAATTCTATTTTTACACTGCTACTATATAGATAAAAATTCTATTTTTACCATGCTATTCTCTACATAAAGATTTCGCCTTTTCATTTATAAAGATTTCGCCCTTTTCATTTATAAAGATTTCGCCCTTTTCATTTCATCACTATAAAAATCATATCTTTACAGTGCTACTACTATAAAGATCGCATCTTTATGGCTCTACAATATATAAAATCCCATTTTTATTTACAGAACATTGATATTTTTGTTTACAAAAATATTGCTATTTCTATTTTTGAAACCATGCTAATAATATTCAAAACTGAAATAAAGAAATCAAATTATATATAAAAAAAACACACCTTTATTTTTTTTCCGAGGAGGGGGTGCTACTGTTCAAATCTGAAAGGGGGAGGGGTGCTCACGGTCAGCCCGAGGCTGGAGGAGGGGAAGATGGTGGTGGGTGGACTGGCGGTCGTGGCTAGGCGGCGGCGCCAGAGGTGTGGGGGGCTCGGCTTTTAGAAGAAGAAGAAGGAGGAAGGAATAGGAAGGAGGGCGGTGCTCAGAAGGGGGGCGCGGAGCATCGATGGGCGGAGGGAGGAGAGAGGCTGCGGAGGGGGGCTGCTCCGCCACCTGCGTCGGCCAAGGAGGGTGGAGTGCGACAGCGCTCTGACCTTCTTTCTCTTTTTTTAATTTGAAATCAATTTTAACGTTGGGGGGGGGGGCTGAGAGGATAAGGGAAGAGGGAAGGGGAATTTTATTTTTAATTTAATTCTTTAATTTGACTTTTTCATACGACCTCTGAACGAGGCCTACCGCCTGTCTTCCATAGCTAAGTACCCCCATTTAGAACACCATGGGATATGTATCGCCGGCTGATTCGATCGTTTCGATCAGTTTTCGTTAAAATCAACATATAACTCTATATATTGAATTTGAACGCGCATTTCAATTTACCGGGTTCACATACGAGCTCTAAAAATTCCAGAAAAATATTTTCTAGCTTCGTATTGATGATACGGTCCTAACAAAACTAATTTCGTTGAATTCTGAGACCGTTTGAAAAATGGCCATTTTCCAGTCGATTAAAATCAACTGAAACTGGTCAAACGCGTTTTCCTTTGCCACGCTCACATATTGATTCGAAAAATTATGAAATTTGAAACGTAGTAATAATTTGACATCACGGATCCAACAAAAGTGGTTTCATCGAATTCCGAGGTCGTTTGCAAAATTCCCATTTTTAAGGGCTTGAATTTCATAGCGACTATTCAGAATTTTCAACTGGACATATCTTTTGATTCCCGCTATGAAATTTCAATTTTTCGGATTCGTTGGAAAGATATCCTCAAATAGGTCCCATTATTTTTGGTTTCACTAAAATCCGGTTTATTTTGCACCCGGTACATTCAATTGAAGTTTGAAATCGAATTATCGAACTACCGCGCCATTTTCAATTCCTTTTATAATTATATATAATTATTTATATTCTAACGACAATGTATATAATATATACGTTCGAATTCAATTCAAAATAAATTTCTCATCGATATTATTTAAAATAATTCATTTTAAATGTTCAAAATTCGCTAAAATTGCCAAAATAAAAATTTTAAACTGGCCAAGATTTTCGGGTTGTTACACTCACCCTCAGTCATTCGTTCCTGAAACAAAGAGTTTTACTAAAAAAATCGAAACATATAAAATTAATATTTGGAGACCAAGGACTCCATATAGTATTCTTTCGTGAAGATCGAACTGTACTCGCTCGCATCCATAAAGCAGCTGTGGTGAATACTTGGGATGCGCGGCGGAAGTCCTGGAGTTTGGTGGATCCGATGGGGAAAAGGGGTTTAAAGGTACTATAGTATTGCTAAAGGGGAGGTGCAGTTGACGTTACTTTATGGGAAGTTTGGGTTCAGTTTTTTTTATACGGTGAGGATTATGGGTCGAATTCGCATTTCAAAGTGGGGTCTTGGAGGCATGTAGATAGGGGTGAGATCGAAGAGGGTAGACATTGGAGCAATTTGGTGGAGTTGGAGAGAAGGTTGGTTGTGGTTTGAGAATAAACAATGCGGTAATGGTTTATATGAAGCTCGCGGTTATATTGGTGGGAAGGACGATCTGTACAGGAGCGGGATATAATTTGTAGACGATGGAGATACCGTGAGAAGGGGATGCTTGAATGTAGTAGTGAAGGAGCGAAACGCATGGTAATCAGATGGGGTTTGGATCTTTTCTAAATGGTGTTAAGCAACGGTATTTAATTTTGTGGAAGAAGCATTCTGTAGCAGAGGTTGCGGGTTGGGTAAGAAGTGGGTGGAATAATGGAGTATAGAAGGGGCATATAGATGCAGCGCTTGGAATGTGTTATTGGAGGGATGAACAATACTATATTTTTAGCTGACGTGGCATTGGGCCTAATTTAAATGGCAAGCCAAATATTATATATATATATAAGTTTAGTTTAATTGATTAGCGTATTAACTTGTTAACCTAATATCTCATGCCTACGAACTCAGTTTCACAAACGGTCGGATCTGGTAGGATCGTATTCTCGTAGGCTACACGACGGAATTGATTTGGAGAGATTTCGTGGACATTACAATTTATGGCGGGATTGAATGCCCGATTTAATCTACCGACGTTAATCGTTACTCAACGATTAACGACCAAGGTGAGTAAACTCACTAACTCTGTCCAGTTTTTATAATTTTATAAACACTATTTAAAATCGATAAAAATGATTGAATGTTATGTGTGATGGTTTTTTGGATGATTTGCTAATTGATTGTTTGGAAATATAGAAACCTTTATATATATGAAGTCGTTGGTTAAATATTGATTCTATTTATTTTAGTAATTTCATGAAATTAGTGTTATTTATATTAGTTAACATCCGTGGATGCAGGGAAACAGGTTGGAGGGATCCAACTGGATTCCTCAACAATTATATTGTTGTTTTCCATATATTACATTATATGATGTGACAAATAATCTATGGTTGATTATTGGTTGTTTGGGTTGCTTGAAAAACATTAGCACTGATATAAGTGAGTATTTAAATACCAAAAAATATATTCGAATATATTGGGAAATAATTTGGGTTTTAGAAAGGAAAATTTTACTTTTTTAATAGAAATTGAATCTCGATTGTATAGAAGGAAATAACTTGTTTAATTATATAAAATAAGTAGTCTGGATTATAACGATATTTATAAATGGAAATATAGATTCAGGAATGAACTAGAAAGGGAATTGGAAGTAGTTTTCAAAAGAAACAGCGGAATTATTTCGATGTTCGAAATATAAATATGAACTGAATAAACCTATAAGGATTTTTATTTAGAATTTAACTATGTTGAGTGTAGATTAAATAATTTATATTATGTAATTTATAATTTGACAAGGAAGTTAATATTTTGGTTAAAACCAATAATCAAATATGGAATCAAGATTTAAGTATAAACTAGATATTAAGTTTACAAGGAATTGATTTGTAAATGAAATAGGATATTAATATAGATTTATAAAATAACTCGATAAACAGGATTAGAAACTAAAATGGCATTTTAAAATACAAATCAAGATTTGATTTGATAAAACGAGTCGAGATTCCTATAAAGGAATAATATTCACGTTTAAAAGTGAATACCGACTTAAAACAAACGGTTGAAGAGTGATTAGTTATAAAAGGTATGTGTAAATGTTTGGAGACAAAAAATTCAAAATTGAGTTTAGAAATTGAGTTGACCTGGAATGGTGAATTTATTCCGATGTTCGGAACAAAAATCGAATATAAATTATTCGAGAAGGGGTTTTCGAATAGGTATTATTCGAAAGGAAGCCATATGCTGAATTCAATTATATCAGATTCAGGAAAATGATATTTACTTTCCGTTTAAAAACAAAGATTATTTATAGGATTAATTAATTAAGTACTGTTTATTTATTCTAAATAAAGAATCGAAGTTATATTTTAAATTTCGATATTTTGGAAGCAGATATTATAATTCTACCGTTAGAATTAATTTTATACATCGATCATTAGATCGATATAAATGGATTTTGGAAATGCTTTCCAATGTAACTAGAATTGTTTTCTAAATATAAAAATGGAATGGTTTTGACGTTAAGAATGGAGCTAAAGAAATTAAAACCTGACTAGAGACTAGTTAAGTGAACGGCTTTTTGAGTATCGATCTGACGTTGGTTTCGGCCTTCGGGATTGACACTTAGGAAATTGTTCTCTTATGGATTTACTGTTGGGTTTGATGGGTAGTAAAGCGTTAATAAGATATGGAAATGTTTTCCAATGTTAATAACATATATTTTCTAAATATAAGAATATAAAGAGTTGTGAATATATGGAATCAATTCCCGAAGTTAAAAATAAATATTTTCTAAAAATAGAAAATAAATAGTTTAAATTAAATGGAAACGTTTTCCCAGAATCATGTGAGGCAAAACGGGTTTTGAGAAATACTTGGGAAAATATGGAAAATAGGAAATTGGGAAATGAAATGATTATTGATAAAATTATTAAAAAGGGGCTTAGTGTTGATTAACGATTGATCGGTAGGATTTCCATTTGGAAATATAACCGTTGCTTGTTTGTATGTTTTCCTTTGATAGTTAAATCACCGGCTATCAAAGTTTTGGCAATTTTTCCGTTGTCAATACGGAGAGACCGGGATCAGATCTATTATCTGAAAACTATTCTGTATGGGCATGTGCTTAGCGAATCAAATATGTTGAAGACAGTTGAAGATGGAGTTTATGCAAGGGCCATTCTGTTTATAGAATAGTGCCTTCAGCTTGTCCAGTCCCAGGACAACTTGTATGGATGAATGTCTGGCAGAGTATATCTAATAGATCGCGTAAGTTGATCTCTTCAAACGTATTCTTGTTTGGTGACGGAGGAATTCGTTTCTCTTAGCCTTATACCCATGGTATCTTTGTGGAAATCAATTTGTGATTTAGCGGGTATGATGATGTGGCATTCAAAATTAATGAAGGTGTGATCTTTCCAAAAATATGTTATGACCTCAAGCCTCATCAACCGGGAAATGGCAAAAATCGGGCAAGCAGCATGGCTATGTGGATCGCCCCCATTAGGGTGTATTGTCATCATCTATAAAATATTCATATTTGTTACTTCTTTTCATTTCTGTATCTCCTGGGAACGGTTATGTTGCTAGCAACTGTAGGTGACAATATAGAAATGACTGGTCGGTCATGTGTGGCCGGGTAGCAAGACGTTCTTGTTGAACCAGTGTATTCCTCTCTAGAGATAAACTATCGGCAGGTGGTTCCATACCTTGTCATAGTTGGAATCTAATCTCCAATAAGCACCTGCAGTTCTGATTGTATATTGTATATGTGGAGCATGAGATGCAAGCGTTCTGCTAGATTGTATTTACTTGTGATTAGACACTATTATAATATAAGAAAAGTATTGATTTTGAAAATGTTTTGAATTGTAGTAAGGTAAAAACCATCCATGTTTTTGTGTGGGCTGGTCTTACTATTATCTTTTTCTTTCAAAAGTATTTTTCAAAGTTAAACCAAATGATTGGAGTTTACTCACACCAGTCCCATGACTGACCCAGAGTTTATTTTGTTTTGTTTTACCCTAAACTCTTGGGTGCCCAAATTTGTATGGGCAGTCAAGTAGTTAGGATTTTACAGATACTTGGAGGAGCTTGGAGCAGGAGGCTTCAACACTAATTATATATATAGAGTTTATTTCCGCTGTGATATACATGTGATGTACTCTGATGATATATGAAAGTACAAATACAGTTTTGCATTTCAAAGTTATGTTATATAATATATGTTATTCGTTCCGCTGTGAGATTCGTGTTTACTCTTATTCTGTTCAGTGTGTTCTTCTTCTATTCCCATTTTCTTTCTTTCTATTTCTCATCCTTTAACTTCTTTCTAAATGATCCTGTGTTTTCGTTGCCTGATTAGCCGACATTGAGTTTTATGTCGATTTTCGGGGTCGAAAATCCATGGGTCGTTACAACATAAGTAACCTAAGCTGAATAGTTGACTATGGTTAATCACCGTTGTAGGAGAAGGGAGAGGGAAGTTTGTCGGAGAAGGACAGTTAGCTTTTTTCACGAAAGAAGAAATAAAGGGAATCACGAAAGTAGCTTTCATCGAGAAAAAAGAGAAGAAGAGCAATTAGGGTATTTTGAAAATACACTTTTGTCCTGAAAACTACTTAAAACGTACGCTGAAGCACTTAAATCAAAAGAAAGGGTGACTTGTGGTCCTGGAAAATTAACATTCGAAACACCTATCCTAGAAACAAATTCAAGCCGACAATAAGGCACTGTAGCCTAATTTCCAGTTTTGAATTTGTATGCATACATATATTTGTATGTTTAGTTGCCCTCTCTAAAACAAAGATAAAAATTATGTCACCGCCAGGGTTCAAACCCCCGACCTCTATGTTACATATCCAATTCCTTAACCAACTGAGCTATGTTGCCTTTTGTTAATAAGTTTAGAAACAATGGTAGCCATTGTTCTCCTTCTTTTATCTTATTTTTATGTTTTGCTACCACATTTAAAGGTATATTTTTTTTTATCTTAAATCAGTTTTATGCAATCTTAGGTCTAAATTGACCATAAAATTTCCACAAACGCAATGACGCTAATCCCATGGCCAAATTCTGGAAGCTCTTCAAAAAAAAATCTTTTTGAAATATGCATAATCAGTGCATGCAACATATTTACACTGCATGCAACCTATCCTTTCTTTTTTGTGCATACATTACGTTTTTATTTGCATTAATATTTTCTTCTTTTAAATATATATGTCAATGCATATATATATATATATATACATAAATATATTGTTTAATTATTTAATTTTTACAAAATGTGGGGTGTTAAATCCACCCACCCTTAGGAAATTTCATCCCCAAAATTTGGTAAGGGCAAAAGAAATCAATTAACCCCTTGCATAATGTACATCCATCATGTGTGCATCCAATTTTTTGCAAATACTGTGCATTTGTGCAAATTGAAATACAATATAATAATACATGTATGCCCAAGTGGTACCTCTTATATGTATGCAAATTTTCAAAAATCCTTTAAAAACATGATGCTCACGTCCTAAATATACTGGCAGTTCTACATGAATGCAATATTTTGAAAATCAAAAATGCTTTTTCATTCAAATTTTCCCACACTCTTACTGAACAAGAGCGTGGTTCATCCGATTTTTGCATCCAAAATCCTAGCAACCAACTTTATTTTTTGAATTTCAGAAAAATCTAATTTTCTAAATTTGATTTCTTATGTTACAAAAAGGTGGAAAATGGAATACTTCACATTTTCCGTCTTTCTTTTAATTACCTATTTCCAACCGTACTTGGATTTCATGGAACTATTCTATAAAGATCCCCTATTTTTCTATCCAAGCATAGCCCTCATAAGAAATTTTTTCTCTGTTATTGATTTTCTTTTTCATCTTATCTTGAAAATTTTAATCTTTATCCATCTTTCCACATAATTTATCATGTTTGTTGCTTTACTGAATATGTTGTTTCCTTTTTAGTTGTACCATATCTCTTTTCTTAGCTTATTTAATCATCTGATCTAAGTTTAGTTTTCAAATAAGCCCTCTAGTCTTTCAACTAAAACAGGAAAACAGACACCCTACACAGCTACTACTAAGGCCATGAATCTTAGGACTATGTCCACCTCTGAAAAATTCAACCAATAGGATGTAAATACTTACTTGCCCTCTAATGTCTAGTAGTCACCACTAGTCCTAGCTGTGTACCAACAATTATTTCAAGCAACACCGTAGGCTTTTCAATGCTTACACATTCTATGGGAACTCACTCTCATTCCAGGATAATTCTTGTTATTTTCTTCATAGCCCCAAAATATTTTTTTCCGTCTTTCCTAGGCTCTAATCCTTACCTACTCCATACTTTTTTTTAAAAACACGGTTTGGCCTTTTCATTTCACTTTTCTTCCAAAAGTGTCAAAACTTTATTTTCCTCATCAAAACTTACTTTTGCCAAACCATAAAACATGTCATTTAAAAAAATGTAAATCATCATCATTCATATTATTTTTTTTCAAATCAGAAAAATTACATTAGACAAGCACAACTAATTCTCAATCAGGCTTACGACTGGTTCTTACCTGTAAGGTTGGTTCAGTCTCTTACTACAATGTGCAACCATCTACTCTACTCTTAATTTCTACAACTTATTTGTCCACCCAAAATAATTTATCAAAAAGGATTATCATAAGAATAGAGACTTCAAAACTTCCTTTATTAAAAATTCTTGTTATGAAATATAACAAGAAAACTAGGAGCTATACATGCACTATAATATGCACCTTTTACTGAGAGAACTTTATTTTAGACAAAATTTTCATAAGAAATCACTATTTACAAAATATACCCGGGTTTACTTTAAAACTCAATACGTATACTTCACATGTTTATAACATTTAAGATTAAAACTTTAAAACACCATAAACCATTTTCCCATAACTTTTACAATTTCAAGTTCTTAAAAGTTAACAATGGGGTAGACTCAAAGCGGGTTTCCAATTTTTCTAGGCTTTCCTAGACACTCCCACAAAGTCAATTCTCCCAACAATATGTGTATATATATATATATTCCTAATCCATTTTTCTCTTTTTTTTTTTTAAACCTTTTCCAATTTATAAGGTTTTACCGCCAAACCCACTAACCAAAAATACTAATCATATGGGATTCACCTTCCTTCATACAAAATATATTGTACACTTTCCACCCAAATTTCCTAAGGGTCTCAAATTTCCATATTCATTCCCTTAGTGTACAAATAAAATATCCATTTCTTATCATATTATGCTCTTTCTATTTAGTGGGTTCCTCTATGGATCTAGGTATATATGTATAATAAATATATTTTTATTTAAAAAAATGCGTTCGCTCATTATCTATACATGAATCCTAAACCTAAGCTCTGATACCAGATGTGACAACCCAAATTCCGACAGACCGATTCTTTTTTCAAAATTTTAATCTATTGAAACTCGTATTGGTTTGCTCTGGTATCCTGCAGAAAAGACAGAGAATTAAAATATGTCAAAGCCCAGAAAATATCTCACAGCGGAATGGATAAAATATAACATAATCAAAGTATAGCCGTATCGTATTAATAATACTGCCTAACTAGTATCGAAAGATATCATGTCTCTTCCATAAATCTAACATGCGAGTACGTTATGAGGAGGGGGTCAGAACACAAGTTCTGGTGACTGGATTTAAAATATACACTTTGGATAATCCTACATATACCGTTCAATCACATTTTCTTATTTATTAGGTTACTTGGGTTAACATCACTCAAGGCTTACACACACGTCGTACCCATTTACTTCCTAATGGATTAACCTAATATAGTAAATATGTAGCTACCCCCAATATTAAGGTACACCCCATGTTACCCCACTTGCACGATCTCCACCGAAATATACACAGTCCCTTATCCTACGCTGGTGTGATGTACAAATCTCTATATAACAATGTTACGCTCTGCATATATCTGTCAATTCTATGCTACGTAAGAATATGGACTGCCACCTTCGATCGAATCATATTCCATACCTGCCCAAAAGCCTGTGACACACCACCCAAAGCAGACATGCCTGTACCTAGACTTTCCCACGTGTGCATCGTCAATTGTAGCTCGATTCCTTAACCGCATGTCCTCTAATGTGCACTGAGTTTCGTGGCAGGGCGATACAAGAAACTCGTAACTCGGAACTCGGTCGGCAGCTATTCCATATCTGTACAGGCTCGCCTTTAAGTGCCTCAAAATAAAGTTATTCCTAGGGTCTGTTTTTCATGGTGGTTATGGTCCCACCTCATCCCCTCCCTCAACTAGTAAAGACTACAAGAGCTAAGCGATATGCCCCTAACAACAAACAATCTAAACATCCAGTTGGCGTCTCCCCTCATCCACCATACCTCGATAGTGAAAGGTGAATGGTCTATTGGGTTTAGCTCTAGTCTTTTCGCATCCCACTAGCTGTCGATGACGGGTATCCGATGATCTACTATCCTTGTTGGTCATAACTCTCTGTCTCCTCGTTGAGGCGACCGCCGAATCACCCTAGTGTCGCCTCGTCATAACATTTTGACTGCAAAGCTACTTTTGCAGTAAAGGCCTAACCGCCTGGCAGTTACGCGCAGACCCAACCTTTGAGAGCACAGCTTAAACATCTGCCACCACACAGAGGACTACCATGAGCATCTTACGTAGCTTAGGAAGTCACGTGCTTCCCCTTCCAGTCTTTCAAAGCCGACAAAATAATCAGACGAGTGTGTGCTCCCCTCATGCCTTATGACACCACGATGATCTACCCCGTTGGATTATTCACCCTCAAACATGAAGACTGGTCCGAGCGCCACTCTTTAATATGTTATTAGACCCTACGTCTAAACATTCTTTTATGCGCTTGCTTTATCTCATCGGGTTTCCATTTAACTTGGTTATCATCTTAACTTTTTATTCAGGTTACCAAGTTCTTTCTAGCCCCTTTATCTCTAAGAATGAGCCCCTCTCGCTTATTAATTTCAACTATATAACTTAACCCATGTAAGTTTATTAATAAGCCTACAATATGTTATTCTCTAGACTGTGATCCAAGGTCTGTAATCCACAATCCCTTTATATTATTTTTTGATTCAAGGTTACAATAACATGTTCTACTTAATACGTAATTAAGTATATCTCAATTTACATGTTTTATTCTAACATGTCACTTATCATTTATGATTAAATATAACTTATTTCATTTCATAAGTTTGTCTCACTCTTTCCTATTTAATCATAATTCCGTCTTACATTGTCACTACAACTTATCGTTGTTTACCTATTAACTTAGTTCTCTTAACTAAGGTTCACTGATAAGTCTCATTTCCCTTTATTATAACCTACGTTATAATTTTCGCTTGTCCCTAGGACAAGCCTAAACATGTTATTCTTATCAGCAGATTTCAGACTTCCAAGTTTATAGATTACTTAATTTATAATTAAGTACAACTTCTTACATTTCATAAATTTCCCCCCTTTTCTCTACTTATTACAAACGATTGGTTTCAGGCTTCCCCGTTTGCTGATTACTTAATTTATGATTACGTGCCACTTATCTCATTTCACTAGTTATCTCATTTCCTTACTAGTTTATTATAACCTAAGTTATAATCTTCACTTGTCCCTGGGCCAAGTCTACCTATTATATAACATTCTCATTAATGTCATTTGTTTATAATAGGTTATTATCATTCCCCATTCATTCCTATTTTCTTTTACTGTTGCAATTATCTTTCATTCAATTCCGTTCATTTCCATTAATTTTAATTAATGTCATTTATCAATCCTGCCATATACATATATTTATATATATCTTTATGCACTAAACCTCTCACATTAAGCCTACACTTGTGGATGCTGGATTTGTCGGACGATTCCGAACAGACTTCTTCCACAAGTTGATTGAACCTCGTGTCTTAGCACCGTTGCATGTTTTGTTTATGCACTTTGACCTCTCCCATTAGATTTATCATTTATGGATGCTGGATACGCCGGGCGGTTCCAGGCAGACTTCTGCCACAAGTGTAATCTAACCTCAAGTCTAAGCGCAGTTATAGTTTCTTATTTACTGTAAATCTTCTATATACTCTAGGAATGTCTATTCTTTCAAATTTCTACTGTAATATATATTTTACATGTCATCATATTATGCCTATTTTATGTCATATGTTCTTCCTAACTATAATCATTTCTATTCTAACATGTAATTTTCTAAATTTTTATCGTTAATGGTCCAGATACACAAATGTCACAAGTTAACATGGAATTGAAACAACAGTAATCGCTATGCATATTTTAACAAGTTTATCTTTCAACATATAAATTTTTCCACATATTAATATCTTAGCATATTAATATTCCAGCATGTCATATTCGTCACTTTAATTCTTTTAACATATGTTTAAATATTTCAACATATCATATTTAAACATGTCATAATAACATTTTGATACTTTCAATTATTCTAGCAAATTCACATTATACAATAACAGGGAACATTAAATGACAATATATCATTATCAAAAATGATATAACTTAAATCCAATCACCTTGATATGTCGATCTAGAAAAGAATCTCTTTGGATTGGTTGCATGGAGCACTACACCATAATAGCCATTTGGCAACTCTTATTTTTTTCAACTGCCAACACTTATATGTGTTGTAGACTAGTGACACTAATATGTGCTGCTATAGCAAAAACGTGTGACCAAAACTGCGCCAACATGTCTATGTGTTGATATGTCTGGTCAACTCTTTTTTTCTAAGGGCAAAAGGGTAAGTTATCACACATAACCCTAGTCGGTACCTCAACGCTTATTAATCAACGCATATTCCTTCCAAGCCCGCATCACAAGCAAACAAAAAAAGGACATCGAAGAATTGAAATCAACGATTAGCTAATCAATATCAGTATCAGATATACAACGGATTTTGGATTTCTCAAATCGGTATTAGCCTCTCAAATCCTCTCTCCATTACTTCGAATTGGGGCTTCTAGGAATTGGGGCTTCTAGAAGTCACGGCGGCTTCTAGGTTAATCACGATAAGAGGTAAAAAAATCGATTTCACTTCTAGGAATCACGGTGGCTTAATGTGAGTTTATCTTTCAGTTTGAGTTTCTGCAGTTTCTATAGTTTGAATCACGACGGCTTGTATGAATTTGAGTTTCTGCAGTTTGAGTTTCTAAAAATCGATCACAATGTGTTCATGTGAATTGAATACAAGTAGAATTAGGGTGTGTATTGGTGGGTGCATATTGTAGCACTCTTTTATGTATCATAAATAAGAGTAGTGACATAAACAGTAAGGGAAGTTATGAGCATTTGTTTTTCCTTAATTCTTTTAGCTTCCGAGCATTTAGATGTAGCCAAACAAAGATTTTTTATGGTTGTTATGCACAAGCAGGAATATTAACGGATTTTTATGGGTGTTGATTGGTGTCGGGTTCATTAAAGAAACCATTATGGTACCTGAAGACTTCAATTTGCAAACCTGTATACAAATCAGTATTGCTGTAGATCTGTGTGTAATTTGCTCAGTATAAATGCAGAGATATTCAGCACACACCAATTAAAAGAGAACAAATCCATGTTGCACATTTATAGCTCACCAACATTGAATCGTCTGGGCTGTAATAGATACATATATTTTACAAATTTCGCATATATTTTACAAATTTCTAAAATTTTGCAGACTTATGCTCGGTGAAAACCGGGGACCATTGAGTGTTAAAGAATTTAAATAGTTGGAACGTCAACTTAAAGATTCCTTATCACAGGATTGACAAAGAAAGGTAACATATCTAATTCAATAAGTTTACATCTAATGATGGTTACACCTTATTGGATCAAGGTTTTTTTACTAACAAAAGATAGGTAAACTGTAATATAACTTCTTTAAAGATTAATGAATTAGGTTTAAATCAAGTAGTGTTGATATTTCAGACGGGTACTCTGGAAAACAAGTAGTGTAACAGCAGTTTTAAAGCTCATTTTTGTGGATTTTGCTCTCCAAATGCATAAAATCCTCAAATTCTAGTGATAACTTGGTCTAATTGTACTATTATTATCTATCTACAGTTAATATTAGATCGAGAACAAGTACTTGCAAAGAGGAGGGCCTTCCAAGTTCACTACAAATTGTTATGGTATGCTCCACTATAATAATAAAAGAATTCTCTCATAATAATCTATATTTATAGTTTGTTACAAGGATATGATGTGATTCATAGGAAAACGACCAAACAAGTCATGGCTCCTAAGCTACTCTTAGAGAAGAGGGATATCCTTCACTGAATCGGCCAATCGCTTAGTCGTGTGGCACCTGCCAACCTCTACTCTTCATTGTTGTCATCGGTAAGCACATAACTGCAAAATCGGGCTCGAAATTAAATTCATTCGGATTTGATTGAATTTTGAATTCAAACTTTGATTTTCTTCATTTAACTTCTAAATTTAATAATTTATTGCACTTGTAGTGAACAAAATAGCTGGTATATGTGGAAGAACTGAAATTTATTCCAAATTTTTAGTTCTCCTTGGCTTCCCGGTGCTGCTTTGGATAATATTTATTTTGGTGATAAATTTTGGCACAAATTTTATTTATCCCTTGTCTTAAAAAAAAACAGACATTTCTTAAGGGATTTTTTTTCACATGCATACTAACACTATTATGTAATATATAATAGATTATATAGGAATTGCTCAAATGGCTATCTTATGTTTGTTAGGGTTTATTATGTCAATATTTCATGACTTTTTTAATATAACATTAGCAGGCTAATGTTTGTATAGACTGTACATATATGTTTGACAAGCACTAAAGTCAAAGTTCTTAGTAAACAGCCTCAATTTATAGTAGTAATATTGAGAAGTTTAATATGAAATCAATGCTTATTGGAATTTACTCTAATATTTGGAGGAAAATAAACAATTTTGATTTTGAAAATAACCTATTATTAGGTTCAAATAGTAACTTTTGTTATATAAAAAAAAATCTAACAGTAGTACATCATATGAAAGAATAATTATTAGTGGAAAAAAGTGTGCTTTATTTTTTTAAGTCATGTCTGATAATGGTGTACAATATGACAGCCACACTGCACTGAAACAAAGACGAGATTAGGTTGTATATCTATGATAACTTCGTTTCTTCTTCTTCTTTAATAGCATGTAGAATATTCCATGAGGAGGAAGATGAAAACTCAACAAGCATGGAATCCCCTTGTGATTGTTCTAGAACTCTCAAGGTATGTAATCCCACTTCTATAATGATATCATTTGGCAAATCAAAAGATTTTACTATTTTTGTGAGTTTTCTTATTAATCAAATTCATTTGCTTCTTACTCTTTGCACAAAGAGACTGTGTACATAGGTTGTGTGATGAAAAAGGGAGTTCAGTTTGTGAAATCTGTTTACAGGTAACCAGAAAGTTCAATTAAAAAAAGACCTTTTTTATGTATATTCCAACTCTAAACTATTATACTGATGTTAGTGTATTATCACATATCTAATCATGTTCGTGTTTTTGAGGTTTTACATTACGACTATTTTGCAAACCACATTTTCAATTGGTATTTGTCATAAGTTGGATGTATTCCCTACTTGTATTCTGTTTAAACTAAGCACAATATGTTTGAATATATGTTGTATATTTGAATCTATACAGAAATATGAACCTAAATACATAGTTCCTCCCAAAATAGCATTGATTGGTATTGTTGTGACCATAAGGTAGATGTTATTAACTATCTTTGTATTTGAATGTTATGTCTTTTCCATTTATTTGGATATAGTTAGTGCTAATTACTGTTTACTGTTCGACATGAGTTGAATACCAAAACTCCTGTAACTTGTGAGATTATTATTTTCATGAAGAGATTTTTTCTAAAGGTCTTGAAAACTTGTGTTTTAGGTAAGTTTAGAATCATTATCTTTGACTATGTAATTATTTTAAACCTTAATGTTCGTTTCATAATTGATCACTCTTTTGTGTAAGTTAACTGTGAATTTAATATATTATTAGTACAAGGAGTAGGAAGACGCAGTAGTTTGGCCAATAAAAATCAGCAATCAATTAAATTCCAGGTGCTACTTTAATTTAAATTGCATCTATGTGATATTAGCTTTTCTCAGTATAAAACTAGTTAGTATAATATGAGTTTGAATGTGAAATGCTACTTTAATTCCAGGTGCTACTTTAATTAAATTCCAGGTGCTACTTTAATTTGAATTCCACGTGCTACTTTTAATCAATTAAATTCCAAAGCATGTGTTTTTAAAGTATTGTCTTCGGAAATTACAACTATTAGTAATATATGACAATCTTCTTCGAAATCAATTATGACTTCCTAAATAAATCTTAAGAGCCAAAACTAGTTTATCGACAAATGGGTCATGTTTTCTCTACAAAAGAAGCTTGGAGGTTCCCAGACTTAACTAGGAGTCAGAAAGTGAAATGCTCATAAATGAGTTTGAATCTGATCCGGAATACACAGAATGCTCATCTTCATATGATGTGAGTTCAACTTGCTTTTGGTTCACCACTCTTACAGTGAGTTCTAAATACTTCAGTTATGTTGTTCATAAAAATCACTGCATTTATTTACCAAATTTTAAAGTCTTTCACAGTTTTTGTTCATCCTACTAGCAAGCCCCTTTTATATTGTAGTCTCTAATGGAGATTATCCATTTGCGTTGATCACCATGAGTTTTTTCCCCTCTTTATTTATTTTAAAATTTTCCTGTAATCTAACTTATAAAAATAAAGTTCAATAATATGCAATGCAGGTCATTGTATTAAGGGCAATTGGAATTTCGTTTCCATTCTACTTCATAATGGAAACAATTGCATTCGTACAGCGTAGATAGAGACAGTATCATTACCAGCAACCTCAGCAAAATATCATCTGTATGATCAACCTATTTGTAACCGTTACATTTTGCTAAATTTATTCTCTTTATGTATGTTTGGATTTCTAATTTTAATTTTATTTTGAAAGAGGAGAGAAGCTGCCTTGGTGCACAGAGATGGACAGCCAGAACACCATACAAATTTAAGTTTCGGTTTGTAGCAGAAGGCATTCGGCTGGGCAAAGGAGGCTAGAGATGGAGTTTTAAGGCGTGTATGTGAAGAGTGTGATGAAGATGGTGGTTGGGCGATGTAGAGGAAGTTTGTAGCAGGGTGGCTGAGTTGTAGAAGGGACTTTGCAGGTCAGTGTTGCAGTTGGTTGAATTTAAAAGGGACTAAAGGCAAGTTCCTTTTTGTTATGATATATGTTTTTGTTTATGTTGTGTGTAGGCTCTAAGGTAAAATTGTTGCAAGGTATTGAAGCGACCATCAGACACAATGTCAACTTCAGTTGAGCCATGTAAAGAGGATAAAATCATCGAGGCTTAGTTAGGTTGCCATTTTTTTCCTTTTATTGTTGCCAAGTCTGTGATTACAATCTCTTCGGAAACATCTTTTATACGCAAGTGAAATGTTATTGTGGTTCCGATACTAGGGAAAGTGAAGTTGGTAATGGTTTTGTTTCACTATCACAAAACTTGCACATTTATTTCAACACATATCATATTACGGATTTGGAGGGGCTAACATCTGTATGACCATCATGGTACTAATGTTAAGGTAACCTGGTTAATGAATAGGTAGCAGTTATTTTTGTTAACAATGGTATATTATTGAATTTATACGTTAGGACATTGTTTTAGTAAATATTGGGATATATGACACTGACACCTATATAAAATGATTTAAGAATAGTGCAACCATGGAGAAATAAAATATAGGCTCAACATTTGAACATATATATGATTTAGAATGTATCTTTTCAGCAAGTGCACACATCAAGTTCATTAAATACTAGCGTTTTATAATACTTACCATTAATTAATCTGATGTATTTTGTTGTAATAGGTTCATTTTGTGCAGAATACGATCATGATTGATGAGAACTACTGCCCTAGCGACAAAAACTGCCCAAACCAGGTACATATATGCTGTTTTACTAGTTAATTTTTTTAATTCGGGTGTTTACAGACTTATATTTGTACTGATATGCTACTATATATTTTTCAGTAGAAGTAGAAACACGAACATAGAGGGATTTGAATCTATATGTATGCACGCACAAGTCCATTTATTCAACTGGAAAACTTTAAATCTGTTAGTTGCCATAATTTTATAGTTGCTTTAATGTTTTTCTCGTTTTTTGCTTGAGGTTTTAGCATCACCATATGAATTGATCCAAAAAGTGTCATGCTTACATGTGGTCATACTCCTGAGGCATGCACAAACGTTACAAATGTGACAATTGTGGTCACATGTGTTGATACATATGATAAAGTGTAGGATGGGAAGTGTGTGTATGTATAATATTTATGGCTTCTATCACTGTTTTCCTGACAAGTTAATGTACTCATTTGGTCATGGGCGGTCCACGGCTGAAGCAACCAAAGCCTAGGCCAATGAGCTTGAATGTATATGGAAATAGTATAAATAAACTAACTTCAAATTAGCAGACCATAACTGCTTGTTTTGCCCATGTGTGGTTACCTAGAAAGGTCTCTACGAGCACAAGCTTTTTAGAAACCATAACAACAATTTATTCTTCAACTGATATGCAAATTGAATACTAATATGCTTTTCTAGCCTAAGAAAATCTTAGGACTAGGTGAGTGCATTTATATTTGTTATTTCTGTAAAAATGAGGTCATTTATATTTTGTAGGCACTTGTAGAAGAGGAAAAAAATAGAATTTGGAATGTAATGGCAACAAGAAAGAAAATATGTGTGATCTTAACAATTATCCTATCTCCAAAGTTTTTGGTCCTGATAAAAAGAACAACTATTGTCGTGCAATTAGCACCACTTCTTCCGTAAAGCAAGCAAAGATGATACAAGCTTCAGAAGCAATTGCCGACAAGACTAAAAAGGATGATTTTCGTCAATGGTCTATGGAATTACAAAATCAAGTTGCAAGTTAAGTGGCGAATCAAGTGTCGATTTATGCCTTCGCAGTATCTAAAATTCTATCTATCTGTAGTAAAACTTTGTATTGCCTTTTATAATTTGAACATAATATTATGGTATTTTGAAATTGGAAGCATGCAACAAATATTTGAGCATTATGCAAACGTAACATTGTTGAATTTGAAATATGGAAGTGTACTAAATCTTATATTGAATTGATATGTTGAATTATATATGTGATTGGAAATCCTAAAGACATGTTATACTCATAAGTGTTAGCAATTTATGTATGCCAACATTTA
This sequence comes from Allium sativum, assembly GCA_030737875.1. Taxonomy (NCBI): domain Eukaryota; kingdom Viridiplantae; phylum Streptophyta; class Magnoliopsida; order Asparagales; family Amaryllidaceae; genus Allium; species Allium sativum. The sequence goes on from CM060913.1 coordinate 47,384,093, forward strand.
TAAGAGTTAGTAGGATTATGATACTGACATTTATAAGTGTTACCATATCTTATAGTTCCAACATTTATAAGTGTTAGCAATGAATATGCTTGTAACTCTTATAAGTGTTACCATATCTTATGGTTCCAACATTTATAAGTGTTAGCAATGAATATGTTTGTAATTCTTATAAGTGTTACCATACTTATGGTTTCAAGATTATAAGTGTTAGCAATGAATATGTTTGTAACACTTATAAGTGTTAGCGGTTACTCTGTTTGTAACACTTATAAGTGTTACAGGAAATTCCTCACAAGTCGTTGCTGACACTTATAAGTGTTACAGGAAATTCCAATTTTTCTAGGCTTTCTTAGACACTCCCCCAAAGTCAATTCTCCCAATAATATATATATTCCTAATCCATTTTTCTCTTCTTCTTTTTTTACCTTTTCCAATTTATAAGGTTTTACCGCCAAACCTACCAACCCAAAATACTAATCATATGGGATTCACCTTCCTTCCATACAAAATATATCGTAAACTTTCCACCCAAATTTCCTAAGGGTCTCAAATTTCCATATTCATTCCTTTAGTGTACAAAACAAATATCCATTTCTTAGCATATTATGCTCTTTCTATTTAGTGCATTCCTCTATGGATCTAGGTATATATGTATAATAAATATGTTTTTATTTTTAAAAAAATACGTTCACTCATTATCTATATAGGAATCCTAAACCTAAGCTCTGATACCATATGTGACAACCCGAATTCCGACAGATCGATTCTTTTTTCAAAATTTTAATCTATCGAAACTCGTGTTGGTTTGCTCTGGTATCCTGCAGAAAAGACAGAGACATAAAATATGTCATAGCTCAGAAAATATCTCACAACGGAATGGATAAAATATAATATAATCAAAGTATAACCATACCGTATTAATAATACTACCTAACCAGTACCGAAAGCTATCATGTCTCTACCACAAATTTAACCTGCGAGTACACTATGAGGAGGGGGTCAGAACACAAGTTCTGGTGACTGGATTTAAACTATACACTTAGGATAATCCTACATATATCGTTTAATCAAATTTTCTTATTTATTAGGTTACTTGGGTTAATAGCACTCAAGGCTTACACACACGTCGTACCCATTTACTTCCCAGTGGATTAACCTAATATAGTATATATGTAGCTACCCCCAATATTAAGGTACACTCCATGTTACCCCACTCGCACGATCTCCATTGAAATATACGCAGCCCCTCATTCTATGCTGGAGTGACGTACGGATCTTTATATAACAATGTTACGCTCTGCATATATCTGTCAATTATATGCTACGTAAGCATACGGACTACTACCTTCGATCGAGTCAGATTCCATACCTACCCAAAAGCCTATGACACACCACCCAGAGCAGACATGCATGTATCTAGACTTTCCTACGTATGCATTGTTAATTGCAGCTCGATGCCTTAACCGCATGTCCTCTAACGTGCACTGAGTTCCGTGGCAGACCCGCTACAAGAACAAACCCGCTTAAACTCCTTCTTCCCTAAAACGACATCCTCCAGCTCCAGTACAACACCATAACCGATCATTCCCACTCCAATTTCTCCTCACGCCCGCCATGAAATCAAAAACAAACCGCACCATTTCAATCTCCTTTGAATTCCCCTCCACATCAACTACGTTCCCATGAACTCGCACGCAAGAATGGACTTGCGTCATTTCTGGTTTTCACCGTAGGTACAGTGAAACCATCGACAGTTTTAAAAAAAAAATTCCCAAAAAATCAAAACCAAAGCCATTCGATCTCCTGAGTTCAAATCCAAACTCGAAAACTTGATTTAACACTTCTAAATCCCCAATCCCCTAACCCTAACTCACGCCTCAAACAACCCATCGAACGACAGGGACTTCGAACCACTCAAAAGTGACTTCAGATTGAAGAGAAACTTGCAACGATCTCATATACATAGCCTTTGGGATTTGTAGATTTAGTTTGGATTTTATTTTCAGTTTATGAGGATCGAACGTTTCATTGGAGGAAGAAAATGTTGGCGGCTGAGAAAAATGAAGCGTGGCCTTCTTTTGATCGAGGAAAAAAAACCGAGTAAGGGTTAGAGAGGATATCGGGGTATATATAGGAAGACTTAGATATTTTTATGTTGAGATATTTCAGTTTTATATTCGTTATTACCTTCTAAAAATTCATGTGATCACACACGACACCTAAAAATAACAGAAATGGACATACACCTTCAGTTCAATATTACGGACACAACGAAACTGGTTTCGTCGAATTCCGACTTCGTTTCCTCACACAGCGTATTTTTAACCATCAAAATACTAACTGTTTTTCACATTAAAAATCGGTAAGTCCTTATACTGACTCTAAAAATCACGAAAACTGAAATATAAGAATAATTTAATATTGCGGATCCAACAAAATTAGTTTCGTCGAAAACAGAGGTCGTTTGCAAAACTTGTTATTTTTAAAGCTCTAAATAACCCATTTAAATATATAAATATATTAAAAAATAATTAAATTTAATATTTATAAATAAATATTATCGTATATATATTCACATACGAAATCATACAGCTCTAAAATATTCCTATTTGGATTATAGCTCGATATTTCAAAGTATCTGTTATATCAATATTCGGTTTATATTAAATTCCTCTTATAATATAAATAAATCGATATAAATTATAAAGGAATTCCACAGCGACTTTTCTAAAATTTGATTTGGACATAACTCAAAATCTACACGACGAAATCTGAATTTTTCTCTTCCATTAGAAAAATATCGTTCAACAGATTCAAACTTGTTTCACAGAAATCCGACTTAAAATGGATTCTGCATATTCAATTAAAGTTCGAATCACCAATTTACGAACTGCAATGACATTTCGAGCTTGATTATAATTATAATATAATTGTACGTTCAACTGTTGTTTATATAATATATTCATTATTCTAATTCAAATTCTAAACTGAATTATATATTTAGAATTCCCCAATTCACACGATATTGCCATTTTAGCTAATTCTGATTATTTCAGAATTAAATATATTATTTAATTATTATATTAATTAAATAAAATCTAAATATTTAAGTTCAACTCGTTTTAAATTACCAAATTAATATTCAAATAATTAAATAAATTAATTATTATATCGCTGAAAATACAGTACATTACAATATATATATATACACACACACACACAAAATTTTCGTTTTGTTTTCAAAATTCAAATGGTGTTACACCGTTATTTGATTCTTGCCATATTTCATTGACTATAGCCTTATCTTGAATTTTATCTTTTGTATACATAATTTCTGCACATATATATATATACACACACACACACACATATATTTTCTTTATTTCCTTATATGTACGTTCTTATCCATTTAAATTTTGAATTTGTATGCGTACATATATTTGTGTGTTCAATTGGCCCTTTCTAAAACAAAGATAAAAATTATGTCGTCGTTGGGGTTGGAACCTCCGACCTCTATGTTACATATCCAATGCCTTAACCAACTGAGCTATGTTACCTTTTGTTAATAAGTTTACAAACAATGGTAGTCTTTGTTCTCCTTCTTTTACCTTATTTTCATATTTTGCTACCACACTTCATTTAAAGTTATCTTTTTCATCTTAAATCAATTTTATGCAATGCATAGGTCTAAATTTACTAGAAAATCATCACGAACGCAATGATGCTAATCCCACGGCCGAATTCTGGAAGCTCTTCAAAATTTTCTTTTCTTTTTAAAATATGCATAAGAATTGCATGCAACACATTTACATTGCATGCAACCTATTCTGTCTTTCTTTTTCTATGCATACATTACATTTTTATTTGCATTAGTATTTTCTTCTTTTAAATGTATATGTCAATGCATATATGTACACATATACATTGTTTAATTATTTAATTGTTACAAAATGCGGGGTGTTACAAAAATCCAATTTCACTTTATTTGGCATTAACCTGTTGTGACAATTATTTATGATAATTCTCTTTGTTAAAAGTATATCACTCAGGACTAACTGAAATTGATTATGGTTAAAATTTCAACTTCATACATATTTAACTCTATAGATTAAATACAATTTTTTTTGGTTCAATAACACCAATTATTACTAACTGAACTCCTTGGGCCATAGATTTTGTCTTTGAGTTGATTATGGTACTAATCCCATATAACCAAGGAGAGGAGTCCTCTTTGAATAATGTTTCACTTCCAGTACTTCCACTTGACCAATGATAGTCACTTGATGGGTGTTATGCTATAGTTAGACTATAATCAAAATGGAGCTTCCATATTGAAGATCAATGGTATCCTTAGGTCGAAAGAACTATATTAATCAATCACAATGATCTTTTCTGTTTGACCTTGGTCATATTAACCAACAAAAAACTACAGAATGAGATATTCCAAAGTAATTCAACAAGTATTAGTACATCACCCCTTTGTGTCCCTAATAAATCTGAGTAATACAGTGCTCAAAATTCGAAGAGCTTCAAGAATTCTTGGCTCAATGACTACACTAATATCCAACCTCTATGTTTCTTAACCAGGAACATTTAAAATGGTATATTTCTTTCAATTGAGATAAATAACTCATTGTTACAGCACCTAATAACTATTATTAAAATAAATATTATTTGTGAATTTTCTATTAAACATACTTCAAATTAATTAATATAACACGTTATATTAAGTATAAAATAGAAAAAGAAAACATACTTTATTTCTGTACAAGAATTAGTTACATAGTTAGTAATCTACTATAAAATCTAAAATTTCCATTAAAGCACATCCTTAACTTAATTGTAAAGTGCCTCCAAGCGGCATTTCTAGCGATTCTCCCTCCATGGATGATCAAATAATGCCCTGATGGACATTTCATCAAAGGTTTTGATGGAGATCAAGAAAGGAGAGCTTGCATATAAAAGCGAAAATAAGCATAATGGACCAGTCAATATGGTAGAAATAGTCAAAAAGAAAACACGACTATTATTCCTCAAGAAAGAGCCAAGCATTCATGTTGAGACCTTTGTGATGTTAGCTCAGAACCACCCCAACAACTGGAGGGTGAAAACTCATTCGTTCGAGGAGTAATAAGTTCATCTCTCCTCTTCACCAAAATCCACACTTATCAAAGGCAGTCTAGTGGAAGTGGAGGAAGCTCTAAAAGGATACAAAGGATTTAGTATCCAGTTGCTTAAGAAATCGAAGATAGGTATGTAGGGAGATGATCCCTACTAGGTCAGCATTATTTGGCATAGTAGTTTTTCGAATGTTTATTAACCAGCTTTTTACGAGTATAATCCAGGCTTTTGGCCTAGCTTAGGATAACAAACTCGTACTCTACTTATTTCCATGCTTCTTGTGTGATTAAAAGTTTGTTCCATATTCATCCTTCATTTTTTGTCGAGGTACGAGTGATCGCTTTTCATTAAATGTGCCTGCAATTCTTTACTCGCCATTAACACCCAAGTTCTACAGAGCTGCTCTAATTTTGAGTGTTGACTAAATGTGTTGCTGTATGGACTTCCTTTCGATTGTGATCCAAAATCTTGTGGTGAACTAAGCCAAGTGCTTAGGATTTGAGTGTCATAGTCAACCCTGTATACACCAACCACATGACATAGTTTCAGAAAATTTAGTATAAACAATAGTTTATTGCGCTTCGATTTATAATCATCCATCGTTGGTTCAGGTTAGAGATAACGAACGAGTGATCGATTCGCATGCATTCTTGGATCACACTCATATGCAAGCTATAGGATCAGAGTTAGATTAGCAATGGCTGAATCACATTTTCTTTTGTGACCTTCTTTTGCCTCCACGTAATTAACTACAGACGATCGAGTCACATCCATATTGAGTTTATACTCCTTCCATTAAAATGTGGGATAAAGTTATTGGATGGTCGAATCACATCAATTTTTCATTTATACTCACCCTCATCGTGTCTCAAGGCTTGAGTTGGTAAGCAAACAGTCATTTATATCTACTTTTTAAGCATGTCCTCTGCTCATCGAATTGTGAGCAAGAGTTAGTCTACAGACAGTCAATTCATGCACTTATTAATATACATAAATGTAAGTTGGTCTTAACGAAATTATTATTATACATATTGTCAAGTCATGAATACGGAGAACCAAGAACTTTTATTGCAACTGAAAGAGTGTTGGCACGTCTTGCCTTATTACATTGTTGGAAATAAAATGTTAAATAAAGATGAATGGACTAAATGAAATAAGGTCTAAGTGAAATAGCATCTAAGATTCTTCCTCGTCCATGCTGTTGGTAGTTTTTCGCTATCAACGGTTGTTTGCTTGAAAGCTCCATTTTTCAAGCCTCCATTGAATGACATATGATCCTTCTCACTTTAGGTCCAAGTGACAGGGCTAGGGAAGGTTCGATTTAGAATGAGATCACTAATTTAAAAGTTTGAGCATTAATGTTGTAATATCCGGCGACTCGTGTCAATGATCGGTTGTTCTTTAGTCAACTTCTTCTCGATTCTCATTGATCATGTATAAAGTCCTAGAGCAGCTCGTTATAATTCAAAGGGTAATAGTAAACCACTCCGTGATAAATAAATTCCATTTCAGCTGGAATGACAACTTCGAAGCTGTAAGAAAGTGCGAATAAAGTATGGCCAATGGCTGAAGTATAGGTAGTTTTGTAGGCCTATAATGCCAATCATAACTCATCGGCCCTCTTGTCTTTGGCCTTTTCCAAACAATTCTTTAGGCATGATGATTTTATTGATAGCTCCAACTTTTCCATTTTGATTAATGACGAGAAACTACTGCAAATCATTTCAATACGACGATGATGACAAAAATCTTTCAATTCAATAATATTGAATTGGGCCCCACTGTCAGTTTTGATGAATTTGGAAAGACCGAATTACCAGATGATGTTCTGAACTATGAAGTTATTACTCTCTAGGATTCGTAGTTAAAGACAGGGATTTAGTCCATTTTATGAAGTAATCAAATGCAATGATGACTAACTTTGCACCACCGTTTAAGATCTGCAGGGTGTCGATGATGTTGATGCCCTAGACTGAAACGGCCATAGGACGGCCATTTGAGTGAGTTATGCTGACAAAGGTCATAGAATCCTAGGAAATCTTTGTACTTATCGCAGCATTATGTGTAGTTAGCTACATCTCGATTGACGGGTAGCCAAAAATAGTTGTAGCATAGTATTTTATTTTCTAGATTTACATCAAATGTAATCACCACTCCCCTTTGTGCACTTCATGTAACACTTATTTGGTATCATCATGGGCTACACACTTAGTAGAATGGAAATCGTTTTATGTGCAATCTTCCTTCGTCGGATGTGTAGTGTGAAGCTTAGCAAATATTAATTATTTTTCATTCTTTCATTCAGGAAGGACACCATATTGTAAGAAATTTTTGACCGGAGTCATATACAACTCCTTCTTAGACTCCATCATTAGTACCTAATCAACTTATATCTAATCGATGCTTAAAGCATCTAGTATTTCATTATGAACCAAGCCTATGCGTTGTGCACTCCAGGGGCTGGCTAAATTAGCTAATGAGTCGGCCTTCTAATTTTTCTCATGGGGTATACATATGTCTATCTATATATATATATATATATATATATATATATATATATATATATATATCAGAGGTGTGATGTTCGAAATCATATAGTAACTCATTGACTAGGTGAAGATAAAGAGCAAGTCATCCCCTTTGGTTTGAAACTCTCTCTTGACTTGGCCTATAACAATTTGCGAATCATATAAGATTTGAATAGACTTTAATCCCAATTCTTTGGCACGTTTATCCTAGTAATCAAAGCTTCTTATTCGGCTTCATGATTTGTTGCAAAAAGCCGAGTTTCAAGGCATAAGATATCGATGTTCCTGGATCATTAGACACCTCATATGTAAACATATTCCATTGGATGAGTAGTTGTTTACTTCTCTCTAAAGAATCATCTGGTGTAACAAATTCAACAATAAAATTTACCAATCCTAGCTACCAAATAGCATTTCGGGGGTGATAGGTAATGTAAAATTGGATCAGGTGGATATTCCACTGGAGTAAACTTCTAAAGGTCTCGAGCCATTGTAGGATATATTGTACTGGTTGGTCTGTATGAACTTTGATTGAATGAGCTTGAAAATAAAGATAGAGCTTTCTGGATGGGATTAAAAGCTAGTAAGCAATATTTACCATCTTTGGATAATTGTGTTTAGCTCCTGTTAATCTTTTGCTCATATAATGCATAGCCTTGAAGATTCAGTGACCTTTAAAAGCACAAGTGCACAATTGAATGACATATAATGAAGTAGCCAACTAAGTGAATTAGCCATCGTGATCCATAGGCTTTAGGAGGATGGAGGGTCTTTCTAAGCGATTCAATAAGTTCTAGAGCGCATTATTGATGTCTTGCATCCAGGAAAAATTGCGCTTTCCACTTTTTATTAAAATCAAAGAAAGGAATGCATGTATCAGATACTCTAGAAATGAATCAACTAAGCACAGCGACCTTCCCATTCAAATTCTACACAACTCTTATCATCTTTGATAACATTTCTTATCATCTTTGATACCTCGATGTTTCAAATGTAAGCAATTTTCTTCGGGTTGGTTTCAAACCCATGAGAATGAACAATGAAATGCAAGAATTTACAAATGCAGTGTCAAATGAGCATTTCAAAGATTGAGTTTCATTCATATTTGTATAGAAAACTAAAAATCTCCATCAAGTCATCAATGTGGCTATTCGATAGTCATGACTCTATGACCATATCATCCATATATACTTCCTTGAATTTCTTAATCTAGTCTCTAAACTTGCAACTGACCAACTTGATAAGTTGATCCTGCATTCTTCAATCTAAGTGACATAACAATGTAGCAATATAGCCCTAAATCAACAATAAAGAACAATGTAGCAATATAGCCCTAAATCAGCAATAAAGGTGGTATGCTCTTGACTCGGAACTTGCATTGGGATTTGGTCGTATCTGAAGGACGCATCCATGAAAGATAGGAGTTCATGTCCAACTGCTGAGTCTATAAGTTGGTTTATCCTCAGAAGAATTTTTTTATCTTTTAGGCGTGCTTTGCTCAAGTTAATCTATACATGTTTGTCACTTCTTGTTGGCTTTCATTACAAGGATGGAGTCAAAGACTTAGCCATGATACAAAGCATTGCGAATGAAGTTGTTGTTCTTTAGCTTATCCACCTCCTCTTTGAGTGCAACCAATCTCTCTAGATTCGTGCTACGTCTTTTTTGTTTCATCATCACAAATTTTGGATTAGTACTCAATGATGGCTCATGATTGTTGATGAGATCACACATATGTTAGCATGAGTCCAAGGAATAACATCTAAGTTTACCAAGAGAATGTTAGATATCATCAATCTAAGTTTACCAAGAGAATGTTAGCAAACATCGATCTAATGTTGAGTTATGATCCGATCTCCATGACCCATTACGAGTCGTCATGGTCAACTTAGATTTCAATCATCAACTTAGTTGCTGCACCCGTCGAATATCATGGCTCTTCGCCGAGCAAGTTTCAAAAGTTGGCTATTATATGCTTAAATTATTGGTGCAAAAGGAAGTCATCACATCTTAACCCTTCTCTATTCGTTAAGCATCCTTCTACACGACCATGTAGCAAGCTCTTTCGATGACTTGATCACCTTGAATTACTCTGATGCCATTCTCAATAGGAAATTTCATAAGTAAGCACCATGGGAGGTAAACTGTGAAGTCGTACAAGGTTGGGCTATCCAAAAAGGCATTGTTAGGAGAGTAGATATCCAATACAATAATTTAGAGGATCTATGCTCTCCAATGTATTTCCACGCAAAGCTCAATCAGCAATTCTACAAATCTTATAAGTTCATTCATTGTTTTATTGAAGAAGCGAACCCGAGTTGTGCATGTCTTTAAGTCTTGGCCTCTAGCATCATCTGGTCGTGCGCTGTGACGACCGCCCCGTCCCTACTGCACCGAACTTAGGAAAGGTACATTGTATGACGTATCAGGCCGATATAGAACGATCATCATAGAAGAATAATTCAAAACATAACATGTTGTATAACTCACAGCACATAGTAATATATAATAGTAAAATATGCAATAGCAAATAGTAATGAAGCACAACTTAACAGAGAATCAAATTTCCATAAAACCGTAGAATCTTGGGTACAATACTTCTCGATACAAAAATATCTGAATACAATACATCTCACTTCATCCCACAGAGTCTCAGTAACATCAACATACAGCGGAAAATGGAAAGAAATGGCTAAATAGTAGGTAGTAATGATACGCCAGTCCATAGTTATGAACGGCGCACCATGGCGCATGGCACGGCGCGACACTGCACCTGCGCCATTTCTTCTTGCGGCACGGTGCATATGAGAAGGCGCAATAAATGACGCAAAAGATGCACGGCGCAAAAAAGGCGCAAGGCATAAAATGGCGCGCCTTTTGTTTGTTTGTTTTTTTTTTGCCTGTTTTTGTTTATTTTTTCATTTTTTGCATTTTACATAAAATTATCATTGATCATATTATTACGTTTGCTAACTTTTAGTATTTGGTTCTTATTTATTTTTAGGCTCTGATGGATGGCTTTTCTACGATTCTCTTTCCTTGAAGAGAAACAAACATATCAATATTGAAAATATATTTCATTTTATGTAATACTCTTATATCAAATTGTAATGTTGATTGTACAAAAAGCATATATTTCAATCGATTATGTATTTCATTTCAAACAGTCCGTAGATGCACCAAATAGATTATCAATAAATGTTTATCACTTTATTTATATTTATATTTGCATAAAGTTATCAATTGCATCAGGGAAACAATATTATCAATCGGTATGCTATTCTTCCTCACCATTTGTCCTCCGTGTTGCTAAATATAAACATATCATAACAATAAAAAGACTTGATATAATCTAATTTTCTTCCACCACGTATACAGGAAGCACAAAAAACTATATATCACAACCGAATATTTGCACCAAAGCATACAGGAAACAATATCCCAAATGAACACAAATAATGTAAAAATGCAATTCACGGTAAATAAGTTGACATTTCACTTTGGTTCATGAAAAGTAGTGTTAAAATATTACAAGAAAATATATGTACTTGTGTGAGACAACCCAAAACGGCTTCTTTTTTCATTTACTAATTAAAAATGCAATTGACAACAAAGGACATTTCGTTTTCCCAGATAAAGCTATCATTGTACTCCCTCTTCTTTCATTTACTAATTAAAAACTAAGCCTCTTTTCATAACAAGAGCTTCTTACGTAAGCCAACCCAAACAACTTTCTTTTTTCTTCGATCTCATCCTAAATTAAGGCAAGCTATGGTAATACTTATTCACATCTAAATACTTATGTACTTAGGCTCCTATCAATAACTATTTCTTTTATTCAACTCAGCTATGAATTCTAATGAGGTTCACTCAAAGATGGATCCAACATGGAAATATTGTCGACAAGATGCAAATGCTAAAAAAGATGTTGTCACATCAATTTCTATAATGAAGTCAAAAATGGAGGTATCACTAGAATGAAACAACATTTCGTTGGGGGTTTCAGAAATACAAAAGCCTGTAATAATGTACCTGAGAATGTCAAAGAGGAAATTAGACAAATATGGCTCAAAAGAAACTGGAGAAAAAAATAAACATTTCCAAGTCAGTTTTTGATTTTAATATGGAGGAAGAAGTTGAAACTGAATTTGATGAATCTGATCAATATGCAAATGCATCAAAAAGTTCATAGAACATTGCTAATAGTGGTGGAAGTAACAAGCCTCTATAAGCAAATTCCAAAAGACCAAGGCAGGAAGGTCTCATCGATGTATTTTTCACTCCAGATCCGAATCAAATGGTGCAAAGTAGAAAAGGAAAACAACAAAAAATAGCTAATGCAATGAAAACTAAAGCTTGTAAGAAAATGAGAGACCGCACTATTACACACATTGCAAGATGGATGTATGATGCTGGAATTTCCTTGAATGTTGTGAATTATGATAGTTTTAAGGTTATGATTGAATCAATTGGTCAGTATGGTCCAGGTTTGAGACCACCAAGCTTTCATGAGGCGAGAGTTCCTTTACTTAAAAAGGAAGTCGAGCTTACAAAGAAACCGATGAAAGATCGTGAACAAGACTGGGTGAAACATGGATGCTCGATTATGGCGGACGGATGGACCGACAAGAGACAACTAACTCTAACAAACTTTTTAGTGAATTCACCAAAAGGGTTTGTGTTTATAGAATATGTTGATGCTTCATCTTATTCAAAAACAACAAATGAAATGTTTAAACGACTTGAAAATGTTGTACTACGTGTTGGGGAGAAAAATGTTGTTCAAGTTTTCAAGATAGTGCATCAGCTAAGTTTTAGCAGGTAAATCTTGTATTTATTTAAATTTCTTAGTTATAAACAAACATATCTACTAGCAGCTACAATGCTACATATATAATTGTATACAAACATAGCTATTAGCAGGTAAATCATATATATATATATATATATATATATATATCATATGTACTTATATACAAACAATGCTACAAATTGCTGCATGCGTACGCAGTAGTATGTAGACTTTGTAATTGCTGCATATAAATAATTAACATACAGTAAGTACCCATTCCTATGCTCCCTACTGCATACGGTAAGTCTACATACAAATTGTTGCATGCTACAAAATATGACACCCCACGTCCATTAATGTCACTCATTAAGAGAATGTATTAAGTTTCGTGAAGCGTTATAGGTAAACAGAAATAGAAACACTACAAGACAGATATAAAATAACAGCGGAATTTTAAAACTTTACTCTCGGAAAACATCGTGGTCCAAAACATAGTTACATCATAAGTCTGAAATACTGAAAACCCATTACATCAACTTAAAACTTCTATCTTGTACTAAAATCATCAGAGTATAGTAATAAAAGAAGCATAGTTCCCCATAAATATAGCCATATCAGAGAAGACATGAAATCAAAGCAGTGCATCTAAGCAGCTCCAAGCAGAATGAAAGAGAGAATCCAAATCAACCCTGTGTATTCCCACCCTGAGAACCTGGGAGGAACGGAAGAAAGAGAAAAGAAACAAAATGGGTCAGACATAAAGTCTGGCGAGTCCAGTTACTTTTAGCATATAAATAAGTAAAACCACCATGACAGGCATATAAACTGGATGAGAGAGATAACAATATCATAAGGCAGGTATAACAGACTGAGCAGAATAATCAGAATAAACATGACAAAATATATTGCGCTTCTCAAGTACTTTTCTCTGCACCAAAACTAGTATAACATATATGTAACAGGATTGAGCAGAATAATCAGAAAAAACATGACAGAATATATTGTGCTTCTCAAGTACTGTTCTCTGCACCAATACTAGTATAACAGATATGTAACAGGATTGCGTACTCCCTAATTACTTAACAGAAACAGTATGATCCCTACAGAAATAAAATGGTAGTTTTAGGTGTACTCTAGTAGCGGGTTTTACCTCAAACAGAATTAACCAGTACCTACACAGAAATAACGGGTGTTAACCTAACAGAAATACAGGTACCCTACATAAACAGACACGACTAGATGTACCCTAATTACTACTCCCCCAATCGGTCGGCTCCCTGTCTCGTAAATACTATGTGTCGGCCCCACATCAGGGTGTATTACTTCCTAAAGTGGCAATCTAAAGAAGGATACAGGCCTATTTACTGGTGCTATAGTGGCTTATTTTCCCAGAGCAGGCTGTACTCATGCACACACATGAGTCCATTGGAATGCACCAGTACACACCTCCTCCCAGATGAACCTCTTACAATCAGCTCAGTAAGCATGCCCTGATCCCTACCTAGTGCGAGATCTCCCTTTAATATCAGAATGGGTTACTGACTAATATGGGTTCCACATAGTAAATGACACAAGCCAAACCATAGAGAACTTGTGTCCCCAATTAACTAGGATTTTGACGGGTTATGCCTAATAGATTTAACAGATTCACACAAACTTAGGGTTAAACCTTACAAGTTAACGGGTCCATATAACCCCTACAGATTTAGCAGGTTAAGTTTTCTAGGTTAACAAGTTCGTATAACCCCCACAGATTTAACAAGCTTACTTAACCCCACATACTTAATAGTCTTACTTAACCCCATAGATTTAACAGGCTCATACAATCCTTTTGAATTCAAACAGGTTAAGTATTACAAATTCATTACCATACATTCATTTATGGTTATAATGCGCTAGACCTCCCATATTAAGTCTACCACTTGTAGATGCAGAATATGCCGGTTGGGTCCGGGTGGACATCTTCCACAAGTTGGAATTAACCTCGTGTCTTAGCACCGTCACATGTTTATGCACTTAGACTTATCACATTAGATTCACCACTTGTGGTCGCTGGATATGACGGGTGGGTCCGGGCAGACTTCTACCACAAGTGTAATCTAACCTCGGGTCTAAGCACGGTTATAGTTTCTAATTACTGTAATTCTAAGCATTTCATTCATTAATAATTGTCCTTATTTCATTATAGGTTTTCATGCCCCTTTTCCAAGTCATATTCATCATGTACCATATGCCCCAAATTAAGATCTAAATCACAATTTGATTTATGCCCCAAATCCATATTTATGTATTTAATTCAAGTTATGCCCAAATTTCTAATACAAGTTATGCCCCGGTTCTAATGGATTAAACAAGCTTCACAGATTCTTTACATTTCCATTAACATGTCTCGCTTAATCTTAAATTAAGCCTACAGATTTATATGCCCCAAACCACAAATCATAATTTACCGTATAAATCATGCACCAATATTTAGTCCAATATCAGAATATAGTTTGTGCCTCCAGGTTCCAATCGTGATTCAAAGTACAGGTTATGCCATTAAATTACCATTTCCAATCATTCCCAATTTAAACCAATTTTGTTCGTATGCATATTTCAGCGATATCGGCCTAGGCTCGAAGGTAACCTGGCTATAAAAATAAAAGGGAATGAGAAAGAGAGAGAGAGGAACAGAATAGGCATAAAACCAAAAGTAACAGAAATGGGTATATAATAGCAGAAATAGACATATAAGAATAGATCCGATGAACAAAAATAGGCATACAAGAACAGATCTGATGAACACGTAATAACAGGACTGATTAGGCATAGTGTCATGATCAAAAACAGGCATGATGGGATCTAATTAGTGAATTAGATATACAAACAATGACGGATCTAACATAATAAATAGGCATAGGCTTAGATCCAATTCAGAGTTATGTCAAAATAACTTAGATACATAGGTTATGACAAATCTGATATGATTCAATTAGTCACAGGCTTAGATCTAATTCATAGACATGTTAAGATTATCTTTTTACTATTCATGTCTAAAAATAATGTAGACTCACAGAGAATGAGTTTGAAAGACAGAAGATTAGTTGTAGATGTTGAATCATAGATCCCTAAACTTGAACGACTTGATTGTTGGAGAAGAAAAGGCTTGATTTAATCTGGGAAGAGGTAGCATCTAGTTCTCCATTGTTTTTAGTGTGGAAAAACAAGAGAAATGGGGTCTTATTAATAGCTATCAGCCAACGAATCTTGCACAGAAATCAGTCTACGTTCAGAACAGAAGAATCCTTCCAGATCTGTGGTAGGGGATCGACCCCCCTTGGTATGTCGACCCAAGGGTCGACACCCTTGGGCGGGAATTTTCCCGCTTCCCCCTTCTGCTTGAATTTTGAACTGTTTTGAATTCTGAGCTTATTTTATTCATATATAACATGCTTATATGCATACAAACTTCAGACCTTAATAACTTCTTCATAAGGTGTCCGTTTTACGCAAACCAGGTGTCTATTTTGACTAGAATTGCGAGACGAACGCAATGGCGCAGTTTGTTTTGCTTAGTTTTGAATATTTATTTAAGTATTCTTTAATTTATCATCTTTGGTGTTGTTAAAATTATGGGGTGTTACATTCTCCCCTACTCAAAGGATTTCGTCCCCGAAATCTCCAAGTTAAGAAGAATTTATATCCTACCATCTATCATCCATCCACTCATCCGCCAATCACATGCATCCATTGTCCTTAAAAGATTTCTAATGCTTATATGAACATATGTAAATGTGCGTGTATATGTCCCAACACTAATGCGAAGATCAGGCGGTCTACTAATTCAGTCGACCTCCTTAATGCAATGTATGTTGGTGTCATGAATTTAACATGTGTGCAAATAATCCTATTATAACATGTAAGTTCTATATGTGTGCATAATCATTCATCCAAATGCAACATCCATATGATGATACACACACTTTCATCTATTAAAAGAAGAAAAATGCATACACGTCCATATGCAGTATGATAGTGATTGAGCCGATCTAGTGCCTAATATATGTGTATATGCATCCACGAGCAACCACTAGCAAACACTTGCATCCACTTGCATCCATTAAACATAACATGTCTCAAACACATGTTTACATCCATGAGATTCCTACCTAAAGGTCGAAGATTCTATCGATAGGATACAACGAATGACAGAAGCAAGTACGAATAAAAGCTTTGGAAAAGAAGTTAAGAACATAGTCCAAAATGGAAAGGGTATGAAGTGCGATTCTTGCCTTCATTCTCCCAAGTCTCATCCTCGTTGTCTTCTCCTCGTTGCACTTTTATTAACCTAACCTCCGTGTTGCCTAGCTTTCTTAACCTCAAATCCAAATATACGGGTAGGAACTCGTCTAATTGTCGCCACCCACTCTACCTCTACTTCCTCAAGTATGCTCAGCTCAACTACCTTTGTTGTATCGTGCAAACACTCCGTAAATAAGAAATGAGGAAAAATATCATGAATATCCACACATAAGCGAAGCGAACCATCCGCCTTAGCTGCGAATATCACCAGAGCACCCCATTCTGATATGATTCGCCTAACCAACACCTTTTCAAATAGCTCTTCTACTTGCTTGCTGAGCTCCCTCCTTTCCCTAGGAGTCATGTGGCGCACGGAAATGCGACTGGCTTCGCATTATCCACCAAGTATATCCAGAAATCAATCTCGCGCCTCGGAGGTAAGTCCTTAACCTCCTCGAAAACATCTAGATACTCACAAACTACAGGTACAGATCGCAAATCATCGTCAAAAGAATCAAGTGATTATATAAAACTAAGCATGTTAGACCATCTTTGGTCACTAGAATTCTCGAGAGTCCTCCGACGACAAGTTTGAAATCTAACGACCCTCCTCTAACAATCCAGAATGGTACCATACATGGCTAGCCAGTCCATCCCTAGAATCAAACAGTATCTCATAAAACTAGGTACATATGCGTCGTCCTCAAACTAGACGCCCCAAAACAGATATCCACAAACCCCGACAAATCATAAACAGATGAGTCATGCCCTTAACGTTGTTTGAGATAATAACGGGATCAAAAACAATACTAGTACTAAGGTGCAGAGAATCAACCACAGAATCAGATATAAAAGAATGTGAAGTGCCCGAATCAAAAAAAGAGTTCTAACAGGATGATTAAAAAGAGAAATCAAACCTTCCACGGAAACTTTCCTACCTCTATCTGGCGCACCGGCCACGAGAGCGTGCACCTGCCCTCCAAAAGGTCCAGCCCTTTGGCTATATCCTTGCTTCTTCGGGCACTCCCTAGTATCGTGTCCGACTTCACCACAGTTGAAGCAAGCATTATTCCTTTCTCTGCAGTCTTTGACCAGATGACCCACATTCCCAGAACCATGACATTCCTTTTTGCCTTGAGCTTTATTGTTCCTCGCGCCCTCTTGTTGTTGTTCTTTCTTGGGCCATACTTTCTTGTTTTGTGTTTCCTCAACCTTAGATTCTTTCTTGTCACCTTTATCTTGCTCATGCATCAATGCCATATCAACGAGCCTCTCAAAAGTTGCTCCCATCGAAATATGAGACATAGCTAACCCATAAAGGGGTTCATTAAATCCTCTAGCAAACCGCAAAGCTTTTTTATGCGGATATCCACTAGCTCTAACCCAAACCTCGCCAGTTAATTGAATTTGTTAACATACTCTTTGACAGTCATGCCTCCTTGCTTGAGTGCCATAAACCTTTCCATTTGCATACTTTTCTCAGCTTGAGAAATAAACTTCATTTCAAACGTTTGCCGAAAATCATCCCAAGTCTCAACTGGATGTCCTGCTTGCGTCACTTCCCACCAGAATGAAGCCTCATCTTTCAGCAGCCAAACGACTAACTGAATCTTCCTACGATCGCCAACTTCGAAAATTCCAAACAAATCTTCCGTCTCTTTAAGCCAATTCCTTGCCTCTACGAAAGTTTCGGTTCCTCGGAATGGCTTTCCACCCATAGCACGGAAATCTTTGCAGATCTTAGAGAAATTATCTACTAGTAGATGGGGAGAAGGATGAGGAACAACGAGTGCAGCTGGGAAGGAATGTTTGTTGGACCACCGGCAGGCGTTATGGCCATTAGATACCTACAGAACCAGCCTGGTATCGTAACGCCCTCAGGAATATTTGGTTCCCCAGACATGCTGAAAAGAAAGGAAAAGGGATTTAGATAGAGAATCAAAAGATATTACATATGGCCTTGGGGAATATATTTTTCAAAACAGACTTTTCTTTTGAACCATTTTGAAAATAATTTTCAAAATCTTTTACCCGATATGGTAACCTTCAGCTCTAATGCCAATTGTGACACCCACGTCCATTAATCTCACTCATTAAGAGAATGCATTAAGTTTCGTGAAGCATTATAGGTAAACAGAAACATTACAAGATAGATATAAAATAACAGCGGAATTTTAAAACTTTACTCAACAGAAAACATCATGGTCCATAACATGGTTACATCACAAGCCTGAAATACAGAAAACTCATTACATTAGATTCACCACTTGTTTATGCACTTAGACATCTCACATTAGATTCACCACTTATGGTCGTTGGATATGACGGGCGGGTCCAGGCAGATTTCTACCACAAGTGTAATCTAACCTCGTGTCTAAGCGTGGTTATAGTTTCTAATTACTGTAATTCTAGGCATTTCATTCTTTAATAATTGTCCCTATTTCATTATAGGTTTTCATGCCCCTTTTCCAAGTCATATTCATCATGTACCATATGCCCCAAATTAAGATCTAAATCACAATTTGATTTATGCCCCAAATCCATATTCATGTATTTAATTCAAGTTATGCCTTAATTTCCAATACAAGTTATTCCCCAATTCTAATGGATTAAACAGGCTTCATAGATTATTTACGTTTCCATTAACATATCTCGCTTAATCTTAAATTAAGCCTACAGATTTATATGTCCCAAACCACAAGTCATAATTTACCGTATAAATCATGCCCCAATATTTAGTCCAATTTCACAATATAGTTTGTGCCCCCAGATCCAATCGTGATTCAAAGTACATGTTATGCCCCTAAATTACCATTTTCAATCATTCCCAATTTAACCCAATTTCATTCATATGCATATTTCAGCGATATCTGCTGAGGCTCGAAGGTAGCCCGTCTATAAAAATAAAAGGGAATGAGAGAGAGGAACAAAATAGGCATTAAAACCAAAAGTAACAGAAACGGGCATATGATAGCAGAAATAGGCATATAAGAATAGATCTGATGAACAGAAATAGGCATATAAGAACAAATCTGGTGAATATGTAATAATAAGACTAATTAGGCATAGTGTCATGATCATAAATAGGCATGATGAGATCTAATTAGTGAATTAGATATACAAATAATGGCAGATCTGACATGATAAATAGGCATAGGATTAGATCTAATTCATAGTTATATCAAAATAACTTAGATACACAGGTTATGGTAGATCTAATATGATTCAATTAGTCACAGGCTTAGATCCAATTCATAGACATGTTAAAATTATCTTTTAAATATTCATATCTAAAAATAACATAGACTCACAGAGAATGGATCTAAAAGACAGAAGAATGGTTGCAGATGTTGAATCACAGATCCCTAAACTTGAATGACTTGATTGTTGAAGAATAAAAGGCTTGATTTAATTTGGGCAGAGGCAGCATCTAGTTCTCCATTTTTTTTGGTGTGGAAAAACAAGAGAAATGAGGTCTTATTTATAGCCATCAGCCAATGAATCTTGCACAGAAATCAGTCTACGTTCAGAACAGAAGAATCTGCACAGATCTATGGTAGGGGGTCGATCCCTCCCTTGGTGTGTCAACCCAGGGGTCGACACCCTTAGACGAGAATTTTCCCGCTTCCCCCTTCTGCTCGAATTTTGAACCGTTTTGAATTCTGGGCTTATTTTACTCATATATAACAGGCTTATATGTATACAAACTTGTTTATTTTAACCAGAATACCGAGACGAACGCGATGGCGCAGTCCATTTCACTTAATTATGAATATTTATTTAAGCATTCCTTAATTTATCATCTTTAGTGTTGTTAAAATTATGGGGTGTTACACAAAAGTAGCGCATTAGCTAATGTTTTTAGACCAGATCTTTTTCTTCAACCTTAAGCTTTAGCTTGCTGCATGCGTACACAGTTGTATGTAGGCTTTGTAACATAAATAGGTGATTTTGTGACATACATTTTCTTCAATCATAGCTTGATGCATGCGTGTACTATTTGTAGACTTCAACTTGCTTGATAGCCAAAATCTCTTGCCTAATTAAACACTCCTGCAATTCACAAAATAGGTGATAAGTTTCACATAAAACAAATCATAACATTTTTTTCTCTTTCAAGGATGTTTCCTCGAAGCCAGCTTTAAGAATTTGTATTGGACCCCATGTGCTGCTCATTGTTTGGATTTAATTTTTAGAAGATATTGGGAGAGTGGAGGAAGTGAAGAAAACAGTAGAAAGGGCAGTGACAATAAACAGCTTCATATACACTCGTCCGGGTGTTTTAAACATGAATGATGAGGCATTTCACAAAACAGAAAGAATTACTTAGGCCGACAAAAACGCATTTTGCAACCGCATTCATTACATTGTCAAGCATCTACAAACAAAAGAGCAATTTGCGTGAAATGTTTTTATTCAAAGAGTGGACGAATAGCAAATGGTAAAAAGAGAAACAAGGGAAACAAGCTAAAAGTATTATTATGATGCCAGACTTTTGGAATTCTATACTTTTTTGTCAGTATCCAGCCGTCTTGTACGTGTTCTTTGGTTAGTTAATAGTGAAAGAAAGCCTACAATGGGGTGTGTGTGTGTATGTATATATATATATATATATATATACCCCATTGTATACGAAGCTATGGATAGGGCAAAAGAATGCGTTGCAAGTTCATTTAAAAATAAGATTGAGAAATATTAACATATCTTTCACATTATTGATAAAAGGTGGGATGTTTAGCTTCATCGTCCACTTCATGTAGCTGGTTATTTTTTGAATCTGGAATTCTTTTATTCAAGTAATGAAATCAGCATTGATGATGAGATAAATAAAGGGCTGCTAGATTACATTCAAAGATTGGTAGCAAGTGTTGACATTCAAGATAAAACAACAGACCAGTTGGTAAAGTATAGAGAAGCACAAGGTACTTTTGGACCCCCAATGGCAATTAGACAAAGAAAAACTAGAGCTCCACGTATTTTTATAATTTACATTTTTACCATTTTATATTTTTATCATAAATGACTATACAAGAAATTAATTTCACAAGCATAACATTAATATTTAATAACAGCTGAGTGCTGGATGACATTTGGAACATCGACTCTGAATCTTCAAAATTTTGCCATTACAGTTTTAAGTCTTACATGCAGTGCTTCTAGTTGTGAGAGGAACTAGTGTGTTTTAAACATGTAAGTTACATAAATAGCTAGATATATTTATACAATTAGTTAACTATTACTTACTAGTTTTTTTCCAGCTTCATAACAAAAAGGGGAATAGGCTAGCTTAAGTTAAAATCAATGATTTAGTGTTTGTTAAATACAACCGAGCATTAAAAAGAAGGTATAACATCTGTGACACCGTTGATCTGATATCCTTGAAGGATATAGATGACTGTAATGAATGGTTGACAGGAAATATGGATGATGCATTAGATGCTGGAAATGAACTTGTATTTGATGACGGTGACGACTTGACATAGGGTGTTGCTGCTAGAGCAGCAAGAGTGGAGAAAGCTAGATATCCATGTAGAAGAACTTCCACATCGAGAGATTTTTTGGCATCTACTTCAGCTCCTTTAGGTCTTTACGAAGAAGAATCAAATCTAAATGAGATGGATGAGGAAGACGCTGAAGCTTATGAATCTGATGATGCAGACGTTGATTTGGAAAATATGATTGTTGAATCAGATTCAGATTTCTAGTTTATTAGTAATATGTATTATTTTTTTGGATTTTGAAAACTATTATGCTTGAAATTCTATGTCAATGATGTCAAATATGATGATGTTTCTTTTTGCAAAATAGTAAAAACTTTAATTGCATATGTTTTAGCAAAAAATACCAAAATTTTAAATTTGTTGTCGTATATTAAAATAAATAAACGTGCGCAGTAAATCAGAAAGGCGCGCGTCATTTGTCGCGTCGTGCGCCAAGACTCCAGACTGAAGTTGTGTCTTTTTGCGCCATGCGCCATTAATAACTACGTGCCAGCCTCCTGCTCATTACCGCACAGCAACATCGGCACCAAACTTGCTACTTGCTACTCAGTCTTCCCACCATCAAATTGGTGAAAAGCCAAAGGTAATAAGAAGGAAACATAAACCTTGAGTCAGACAACAATTTTAGTGAGCTACAAAATAACTAACAATAGTTACATAGGGTAATATGAGTGTAGGCGGACCGACCCTAAGATCTTCCTAGCAACCATAAAATTAAAACGTGAAAACTATCCATCACATGTCACATTAGAAATAGGAAAGGACAACCCCGACCCGCTTCTCTTCGCCAACCTATGGTGATAGCCTACCCAGAGAAAATAGAGAAGAAAGCACACAGAACCAGCCATAACATCCATATCATCCAATATCCTAGCTATTTCTGCCACAGCCGTGAATCCATTGATTATCGAATTAGCATTTCAACGATCAAAAGGGCTAATGGAAAACCCTAGTTCTAGCCAAACTACCATACGCCATAGTGACTCGTATGTTTGTCTTTTCCATTCTCCATAACTAGTCCCATCATGACTGCCCAGGGTATGCGATCTCTCGAATCTGATCCTAATAGGCTTCCCCATGATACCCTTGCTTCGAGTCCACTAAAACACTTTCATAACCAACGATTCCTTGGCATGTCAAAACTGCCAAGCCTTTCATCTTGTCGACTTAATTCATTCTCGAACCATTTCATTATCATCCATGATTGACTCACGTTATGTCAATCCACATCATACCGGATCGTATATCGAATCACGACCATCTTCACATCAATCTGGTTCTGACCACTCCATCGTGAGTTCACAATCGAAGTACCATCCATCTTTTAATTTCACATCAATCATATGAAATCTATTCCCAACCAAACTTCACCAGCAACCTTAGGAAGTCGTCACGATCATTCATACAAAGCTGCGACTCCCCACGTGCCACTCTAATGGGTCGGTGCCGACCCATCTACTTTGCCTATATTGGCTAAGTAGCTCACCCTAATCCATCCATGCTTCGAGAGCACCCTGTCGATTCATTCTCTCATTCATTCGACGCTTCTACAGAAACTTATGTCGGTCCATTCCACTCTCGAGCAATTAGTCTTCAACCTATCCAAAACACATCTGGTCGACTTGAAAATTGACCAGCCTCGACTCACTACCACGATGCCATATACCAAGATCCACGACCACATGACCGAACCATGCACAGATCGATGTAGACCGATCATGTGTCGGTGCTGACCCATGCATGAGTCGGTGTCGACCCATGCACTTAGTGCATATGGGCACTAAAATTTGCATGCCCTATTTCTTCGTCTTTCATACCGCCTTTGCCAAGTTTCGTCTGAGTTTGATCATCTGAACCTATGATTTATTATGTTCTTCAATCCTATGATTCTACGATAAAAAATCTAACATACAACTAAAGCAACGCAATCAATTTTAATCAAAATAAACATCAATTTATACAGCAATAATCATACAACATGAACAAATCATAAACATATCATAAACATAAGATCTAGCATGATTTGGATCTAAACATATGAATAAACATGATTAATCTAACAATTATCCGGTTAATATGATCAAATTAGGTTTTCCTAAAGATTCTAGGTCTGAGTTAAATATATATGATCAGATCTAAGGTGATTTTAACATGAAACATATGAATATAATCCTAATTTACCATACAATCTGTAGCTTTCACATGAGATATCCTTGATTTGATGTAGATTCAATGAGAACCGATTTGCACAGTGTTGAAACCCCTTGAATTCAATGCAATTTGATGTGATATAATCCTCTTTGATGATGATCTATCTTCTAGATGCAGTCTACAATGATTTTTGCATGAAAAAAATGGAGAAATAGGGTTTTAGGATGAACCGAAGAATAACAGATGCCCAACCTAAAACTTTGAATGAAGAGAGTAACCCTAGTTCTCTCCCCAAGTACCCCTATTTATATATGTTGGTCATAGGTCTAATGGATTTTGCTGACCAACCCATTAGCTACTGACCAGTCTGCTTAAACACAAGCTGAAACTTAAAACGATGATTCCTTCCAAACCGCTGAACCAAATCCTTCATGTGACCACTCTACAGAATTCTAAACAACCATTCTGATTCAATGGAATCGATCTTAGCACTTGATACGATTTCTGTCAAAATTTATGGCCCAAACAGTAAACTCAAGGGAAAAATAGTTATACTTGAATTTGGTAAAAGTCATGGACATGTCTCACATTCCCATGAACAACATATTAAAATCTGAGAATGATCCAACCACAAGGGAATAAAATATAATTATTTTAGATACGTAAAATACGGGTCGTTACATGCGCCTTCTTGAGAAATTTTTTGATTGAACTCCGATGATCCACAAGGATCTTCTATACTGACGTTGGGCTGATTATGGCCAAATAAGTAAAGGGTCAGAATTCAAAAGCCACAATACAAAATACATAATACGAAACACATAATATGAAACACATAGTCATAATTCAGAAGTCACAATACAAAATACGAAATATAAAGCAGAATTTACGAATATAAACTATTGTGGATGATACTATGGTGGAAAGGTAGGTGGAAAGTTTAGTGGATATGCAGGTAAAAAGGTAAGTGCAAAGTTCGGTGGAAAACCTGGTGTAAAAGCGGGTGATGGCATAAACATCATATACTCAGTATCTAATTATATGATAGCATTTATCGATCTCGTACCGCAACCATTCTCGGAGATCATTATCTTCTAGAAGTGTGAGCGTATATCTATTCTCTTTGATTTGTAATAGTGAAATTGTCATAGAAAGTTGAATATCTTCAAATTGTTTCACATGCTCGATTGTGAACATCAAATCCAATTTTGAAGTAGTGAAATTTTTTGGGCTTATGTTAGCACAAGGGAAGCTACTAACATTAGTGGATGAATTAGAGGATGGACAATCTGTTGGAAAACGAGATTTCTTGTTTTCATACATATCAACAATTGCTTTTGTTTTTCCCTCGTTCTCCACCCCTCTTCTCTTTTCGCCCGTTAAAGAAGAACCTATGCCACGTGGTTATGTAGGTTGCTGAAAAGGCTATTGTTGATGACTTCAAGTGGGACTTGAAAACCATTTATATCTCATGTTCGGTCAAAATATGTGTGTGATGTCTTCTGATAGAGAAAAACGTGATGATTATTGAAGGTTGATTCCTTTGGAACTGCTAGGAATGAAAACATCATCATCAGTTGTTATACTATTACCAAAAATTTGTTAGATTTCATTCAAATTTTCTATTGATTGTCTCATGTACTTCAAAACCAAGTTCCAAACTCTTAAAAACAAAAAGAAACCTAAATTAATTACGATAAATTAGAAACATAAATCAAGCTTGAAAAAGATAAAATGTATTTCTTCCGCACCCTCGGTCAACCAAAGTTCGCTTCCACTAATCATTCCACGAACATTATATCATCTTGCATCCGTTTTATTTCCCAATTTTTGCTAAACTCCCATTTCTTCGTCAACGTATCATATTTGTCGTAACTTGTTCAATAGTGAACGGTGGCTCGTTCGAAACACCCAATAAAGCTTCGTTCAGTTCTATCGTTATTTTCTTATGATTTCTTTTTTAGATGTCCGACAGCTTGATAAGCTTTGATAGCTATACAGAAAGAATTTGCTTGAACTAAGCAAACGTTTGCGCTACGGCAGCCAATTTATAGTACATTTCAATCGACCATTTCTAAAAACAAAATTGTTAAACGAAAATGAGAAAGATAAAAAATTAAATACAAAACAAATCGAACAAGATATAAAATTACCCGTATACAATTCTGCTTTAGTTAACAATTGAATTTAAGAATTTGTAGAATTTTTTTATTGAGAAAGTGACAATAGAAGGAGAGAATTTACAGAAAGTTGTAGGTATATGATGCTTCATTTGCGCTCAATATCTCACATGAGCGGTTCTCCTACAAAAGTTCGTTTGAACTGGACAGTTAAATGTGATCCACGTCCGACGTGTCGGACGCTGATGCCAGTATGAACCGCTCAACTCAAAAAAAAAGTACCCTAAAACAATAAAGCAAGGTTGTGGATTGTCCCTCAAGGATTAAATTCAAGGAACAATGGTAAATTGCTTAATACATATTTGTTGTGCATTGACTCAGTTAATGAATAAAATATACATATTTTCATAAAAGAACAAACTCTAATAATTTGTTTTTTTTATCAAAAAAAAGGTAAATAAATGATATGCTACAATAAACCCACAGAGCATACATCAAAAATCAAGGCAAAATTAGCATAGTAGCATACAATGAAAGGAAATTTTGTATTATACATCCAAAAAATTGTATAATAAAAAAAGTAATATGACCTTCGTTCAAGTTCTAAGATTTATCATTTTTTGAAGTCAGCTGAGGCAATGGGTTAGTCAAACGACTCCAAATTATAATACATCCATCGCTGCTTTCCACAGTTTTAGAAAAGAAAATTAATACGACTGACCTATGACAATCGCTAAGTGAAACAAAACCATGAACTGGTATAATTTATGCCAATTGTTAAATTTGTAAAGAAAATTAATTCCTGAACTGGTACAAACTATGCCAGGTTTTTTTCTTTTGAAAAAGATACATGGCTGACAGTAATTACAAATTATGACTATTGTCAAAAGAAACATACTTAAGATTAGGTTTTGAAAAATAAAATAAAAAAGTGGTTATCCAAGATCATTATCAACTAAATCATATTTTAAAACGACTTAACTAAATAATTTTCATTTAAATTAAGGTAGCGTTTGATTGCTGGAATGGGCAGGTTATGTTGGTGTCAGCGTCGGACTCGTTAGACGCTTTCGACGCGTCTAACATGGGACCCACCACTTTGCCTAGTTGAGCTTAACGGTTGGAATTGTAGCTTTTGCGTCCGGAGCGTCGGACGGAACGTTTGACGCCAACTGAAACATCTCTAACAGCTGTTTTTTTTCATCTTATAAAACTAACCCCCTTCCACCCCATTTCCTTCAACATTCCACACCTCAAACACCATAATTTTTCATCAACAATGGCTGAAGTAACTCGTCCGAAAGCAACATTTCGCTAACCTCCAAAAGTGTGGTCCCCAGATGGCACCATAAATACGGAACAGTAAGTGGAAACGAAAGTTAGTGGGTTGATCGAGTGGTGGTAAATCATTTTAACTCCAGTTTTGTAATTTACAAGTTTAGTAATGTATTTCATCTACAAGTTTACGGTTTAAACATTCAATAGTTAACATAAACACTATTTAGGAGTACGACCCTATGGTATTAAACTACAAGACGAGACCAATTGAAAATTTGACTGAACTAGAGCAAAATTTCAGCAACAGTGTTGCAACAGGTTCTGGTGCTTACACTCCAAGCTCTACAGGTCAGAACATGCAACAAGAGCCACATTCTCCTACTTTCTTCGATGAATCTCAAGTGCCACTAGAAGACATCCAGACTTAACAATCGTTTCATGAGCCTACTAACTAACCACGGGGTGTAGGTTCTTCATCTAGACCTCATTCTGGCAGAAGAGGGAGAAATGGAAGTTCTTAGAAGGTAGAAAAAATTGCTGATATGATACACGCCAGACAACTGAGCAAGAAAGCTCGTTCTGAATCCGACAGTCCGAATTCAAATCCATCTAAGAATGTTAGTAATTCTCCCTTGTCTACCGCAAGCCCACAACCTACAGAAATTCCAACGGTAAAGCATGCAATAGACCGTGCAAGAATATTTGATGGTATTGACATATCCCAAGCAATATCAATTCTCAAAAATAAGAAAAACCAAATTTGTACTCTATAATTTGTATTTCAAAATTCGTATTTTGCAATTTGTATTCCATAATTTAAATTCCGCAATTTGTATTCTGCATTCTACTATTCTGTTCGACAATAAACACACACAAACAAAAACAATAAAAATAATAAATACAAAAACAAAAATAATAACTCTGCCCCTTTCGCAGCAATTCCCAGTCAAATACCCCTTCAAAATAACCCTTATGAATAACCCTTCCCATTCAAAATCAAATGCACCCTAAATCAACACAAATAAAAAAAACGTAAATTTCAATTACGGTTACGATCAAAAAACACAAAATATATTTGGAAAATTTGGCAATGGCAGATTGAATCAATACCCGAAAAATAGTGACTTATTGCAAATGCTTTTGCCCACTTTATTCATACCATTTATACCCGTACGAAGGACATACACACATCATCAAGGACGGCATAAACCCTTATTAGATGTGGATTATTGGGAAGAAATTAAACTGAAGAGCAGGCCGGTTCCAAGGGGATAGAGGTGAGCATTATTCGGTTAAACCAAATAAACCGACCAAACCAATTTATTCGGTTTTGAAATTAAATCGGTTTGTAATTGACCCGAAAAAATATTAATTTTGGTTATCGGTTTAACCAAATTAACTGAATTTTTACTATATTTTCAAAATTATCAATACTATTATAAATATTTTAGGTTAGTTTAGTTATTTAAGTATATATTAATCATCACCTACGTGTCAAAATTAATATTAAAAAGAACAAAAATCAAAAATAATAATACTGTAATCATATATTTATAATATGTTTCAAATTATTGTGAATATTTCAAACACAAAGTGTAAAACATTTTTAGTTCGATTTAATCGGATAACCAACCAAACTTAATTTGGTTGGTTTTGTTTGGTTTTCATTTTTATTGGTTTTAGTTTGGTTTGACAAATTTGTCATCGGATAAACCAAACAAACCAAACGCTCACCCCTACAAAGGGATGCCAGGAGAACCCATCGACTAGGACAACCGAGGGGCAATAGGTAGAAAATAATTGTATGTAAATTTGGCAACAGCTATTATTTGCAAATGAGGTTGAGAGGTAAGTTGGCAAGATTTGGAAAGATTTGTATATTGCTACGGGTTCGAATCTTGGAAGCTTCAATTTTTTTCCTTCCCCTAAAACTCCAGCTAGGGCAATAGAAGGCCTGGGCCGGCATTGCTGAAGAGATGGGTTAATAACACATTTGGTAGAACAATGGTCCATGGTTTTAAATCTCGGATTTCGGTCATAATTTTTTGAAAATTTTTGGGGCCCAATTTCGTATCGACTGAGATCTCGAACGAAATAAATGTATATCGGTGTTTATCTCAGAATTATGTCTTGGATCATAAAGTACATCTCAAAATGATCTTGGACTACTTAATATTTTCAACGTTAGTTTACATTCAAGCATGCAACTGATTTATAAAGCTAATTAAAAAAATTGTTTAACTTGCTCGATTTTCAGCAAAAGTGCACTGGTTGTTAATGCTTTACAGCTTGAAAAACCATCTAGACTATACAAGGGTAATAAATAACTAGAATTTTTGAACATAATGTGTAACATCACGATCAGATGAAGAGATGCATAATAAACTTACATAGTTAAGAAATACATACCATCTGCAATCATTTGGAAATAAGTATATTCCTTTTTTTTCGAATGAGTCTGCAATCATTTAGAAATATATACATAGTTAAAATAGAATTGCATAGTTAAGAAATTACTAATTGATTTCTTATTTTATATAATAAACAGTGTCAATGAGTCAGTGACTAAACATTCGTAAAAATAACATTTTCTTGTTTGTACAAATCTAGGACAACATTTGGAATGCACAAAAGGGTGACATCATGTTTGTACAAATCCATAATAGCATGTTCTAGTTGTACATGCATATTCTTATTGTATAGGTGCAGGACATCATGGTTAGAAATAAAATAGGAAGCTTTTAGTTTGTGATTTAAATAACATAGCAAATATAGGCCTAGAAACAAAGAAAATGTTATAGACCCGACCCATTATAAAATTAAAATTCAAAATACAGCAGTCTCGGCCGACATCTCATTAATAGATCTTGGCCGAGATTTTCAAATCTCGACCAAGATTCAGTTCAAACGAGATATGACCGACATTTGTTGCTTCGAGCCTGATCTTGAAAACGAGATCTCGGCCGAGATTTGAAACCTTGCAATAGTTATTTGTGGTACTCCTATATGCTAAAAAAATAGAGATGCATACTACATGAATATTTAAAAGTGATAAACAATAGTAGATTTCACATCGACGGTGGGGAAACTCTAACGTTGTGCTTAAGTAACTGATTAAATGCACGGTAAGAATACGTAGACTAAGATATCTGTCTTAAAAGTAATACTAAAACCATACGATAACTACATATACATTTTGTTATTAACATTCCTTGCGTGTATATTCTATGTTTAGCAGAAATTAGACAATAGTTGCAAACAATGACGAAGTTGCAACAAGCATGCTCTACCTGTACTTAACATAATTCTATTATAAAGATACCATATATACATATATAAGTGCACAATATATGAGTAAATTCCTAGAACTAAAGTTTAACTTAAAAGCATGATTTTTTGACTTTCACTATTCCTCAGAAATTACCATACTCCAAATAAGTACAAACCTCACACATTTGTTAAATAATTATATCTCAAAGCAAATTGACGCATATAATAGACAAAGAAAATTATGTCAGAAAAACGATATTTCCAATACTTGTTGCTTTTTAAATTTCAAAAATAATAAAATTTTATACTGTCTATTTTTGATAAGTT
Source organism: Allium sativum (assembly GCA_030737875.1). Taxonomy (NCBI): domain Eukaryota; kingdom Viridiplantae; phylum Streptophyta; class Magnoliopsida; order Asparagales; family Amaryllidaceae; genus Allium; species Allium sativum. The sequence continues at coordinate 47,415,465 of CM060913.1, forward strand.
TATACTTAATAAGAGCCCATACAAACACCAATTAAATGTGCTTCAGCACTATGTTTAATCAATTTACTTCACCAAACCCCTAAAAAAGAAGGAAAATAAAATATCTAGCACAAAAGCGATGCTTTTCAAAACATTGAACGTATTCCATTCAACAAATTGTAAATAATTATTGTTATTTCAGCGGTATTCAAATTGTCAGCAAAACGCGTTTAGACCAAAATGGTTAAACCAAATATGATGTCTTATTTCGTCATATCTACTAATCAATGTACCATTCCTTTTTATTTGCTTTTCCAAATTTATTCCATGAGAATAAATTTCACAAGCAAAACGGAAAAAAATTGAATTATGGTTTAGTTTTACATAAGTAATACATAATAAGAATTAACGAACTAAAGAGTTATGTTCAATTTAGAAATTGCATAAAACATGCATGTTAATACCAGTATCTGATCAACTTTTAAAAAATCATAGCCAAACATTTCAAGATATCTTAATCTCAACCTATGAAAAGCACACCTACATTGGGGCTTATCAAACCGACCGTTAGGGAGGTTTCACTGCTGTAAGAGAGCGAAAATAAAACTCTCTACAGCCAGTTTTACACGGAAGATTGTTTCACGTACGCTGTTCTCGCCTACTTCTTCGCATTCCGCAGTTTTTTACGCAATTGTTTATTAATAAAAACCTAATTCTATTTGCGGCAATTATTTTCGCAATCTACCCTTTGCCCAATTCAACAAAGGAATAAAGATACTTCCAATTTTTCTCCGATTTTCGCTTGTTTCTATTTTTATTCAATTTCTTCATTAGACTCTTTTTTTTCTTCGATAATTTTACATGGAAGAATGTTAAAACGGAATCAGTGTTGGTGATGTGGACTGACGAAATGTCGAATGGCGTAGATGACTCCATTAGAACGTGATGGGACATTCTTATTGGTGAATCAAATGGCTATGGAAATTATCGTCACTAGGCTTGTAAAGGTTTGGATTGTGCCAGAGTTACTTATAAAATTTGAGTGCTGCTAAAAGCACCCAAATTTCAAATTTTGAATTAGTCTTTTTGTTCGTTGATCTGGGAATGATCAGACTGTCCTTTATGCTTTAATCACATCAAAGGGTGAAATGATCATTAACATGTTATTTACTTTATTATAACCGTGAAAATGTTTTTCTATGTAGCTTATATTTGGTTCTTACGTTCGTCAGATAATTAATGATGATGCAGCTATAGTTGACAAAAGTTCATTTGATTTTTAAGTACTTCTTCGCATTTTTCTGAACTGAAATTTTAGTAGGCAACGAGTGGTTAACTGCTACATGAGGCATACCTTTAGCTGGAGCTTAATGCAGTCTAATAAAAGGTAGAATCTTGGTTATTTCTGCTTATAATTTGTTATGTCACATGATTTCTCAACCATTATTTTACCCTTTTATGGTTATTGAGGTATAAAATTTACCTATTATGATTTCCCAGTACCGACGAATTCTATCTTTTTTTTTTCTCAAAGAGATGAAATTTCATATCTTCCCTCATTGGTTGCAGGTTGTACATGAAATTCTGATTGACTTAATGAAGCAGTAAGTACCCATGAATTCGATTGTAATATAATGTAGTTTTTGAAGTTGGAGTGTTTACTAGTGTTTTTTCTTGTGTAGTCTAATCTAGTTTTAGATTCTTCAACTTAGGTCTCTTTTTTACTCAGAATCAGTGTTTATTGAATCAAGGACTACTAACAGTATTCAACCTTGTGCACCCTAATTGGCAACCCTTATATTCTATGTTTTTTATTGGAAGAAGTAAGTACCGAAGTTCTCAAACTGCTGCCTAATTAAGAATATGATTCAGTGATATCTCCACTAAAAGTTCTATTTACATCATTTAACTATCAGAGGCTCATCATAATTGATTTCCATCTCTTAATTGCTTAAATAGTGGTGGGTCGGATACCCACTCCCTCTTTAACCTTATCAACATTTTCATTTGAATGTGAGCTATTAAGCTTTTTAGATCTGATATCCTACTACTACTTCTCTATATGGTTTATTATGAATCCGGACACGCACGTTGATAATTTCCCTTTCTTTTTATTGCTACGATTTTTTTACTGCTATTTGTATTGACTTTGTCATTTATTGCCATTGTTATGTGTAGTAATCTGCCTTTTTCTTATTGGTTTACAATAGATGAAAACATACTACCTGCATTATTCATTGTTCGTATACTTAATTCGTTATCAGATGAAAATATCATTTGTTGTGTTCATGCCTATGACACATTGCTATCTGCTATCATACTTCATTTAGCTTTTGCTATTTTTTTCTAAGTTAAATTATTATTGATGGTAATATTAATGTTTCCTAAATTTTTTTGCTCATTTATAGATTATATAGAGTATAGTCATGTCTCACAGCATTATTTTGCTGGTAGAACCTAAATGCGATAGTGCATTAACTACAGTATTTTTTTTTTTTTTGAACTGAAATGCTCCACCTACGCAATTTGTGTTTGATGTACATTATTTTTTCCAACAACAAGCAACACATTGATTCACTTTAAATTTGCATATGAGAAGAATTTTGATTGTTGTTGTAACTGTGCAATTGACAAAAGTTAAACATAGGCTATTGCAGGTTACAGAAACAATGGATTTTCTTCATGGTAATGTGCATCTTGTTCATTATTCCATATCTCCAGAGGTTTACTTTTGCCTTGAATTTGATTTGCAATATCGATATTTCTTTTGGTGGACTGGATAGATGGTACTTAGTCTTAATCCTATGCGAATGGTTATGTTTTATTTTAATTTTTAATTTTAATCTTAATCTTAATCGTAAAAGGCATTTATTATTCCTATTTAACTTTTTGATTTCTGTTAATAAATTTTGATTGTAATATATTTTTACTCATTAATTTATATGTTTTGTACATACATCTGATTAAAGGATTCTAAATGAATTAGTAGTGTTATTTTTGTTTTGCACACCAGATTGTTGCAATTTGAATGCTATTTTATTTAAAAATGTAGCATTTCCATGTCTATTTCCGTATTAAACATGCTTTATGAGTATAGCCGCATGTAGTTGAAAACATATCTTATGCCAGTAGATCTTCAAATTTGCACATAAAAATTCATGTTTGATTAAATGAGTGAGACATCTCGTGAGCGTTATATAATGTTTGGTTAAATGAGTAGGATAATTTGATATGTTAAATTGTAGAATTGATGTGTAGCATTATATGAAGCTTGCTCATGAATTCTTTGAGAAGGTTGGGTATAGCCAATGAGCTTTCATTTCAGATGTGTACCAACCAAAACCAAATGCAAGAAACTCTGAACTCTAAGAAACACAGGGAACAAAAGATTTTGGAACTGCAATTGAATACTATACATGGTTTATAGATTGCAGGACCATGGTATCACCAACGATGTTTGCAAGGCAATGCTTGTGCTATCTTATGAATGATATGTTCCAAGCGGCTCTAGATGATGCTATGCAAGCCCAGGTGATGTCACCCGAATGGCCAGCTGCGTATTATCTACAGGCAGCTGCGCTTACAGGTCTAGGCATAGAAAATGATGCTCGAGAAACAATTAAAGGTGGAGCTAGCCTTGAAGCCAAATGGAACAATAGAAATTAAAATACCAGACCTTTTATTTATTTGTTTTGTGTTGTATTTTCATTCTTACGCCTTCATTCATTCACAATGATTATGGTTTATTTTATTTTGCACCAAAAAAAGGCTGGAATGAACTGTTATAGTTGTGGTGATATTTGTTTGAGTTATAAATTTTGGGCAACTATATCAATATTCAAGTGTTGATTCATCCAAATTAGTGTTGAATGCAACAGCTCATTTAAATATCATCCCATTTTTAATTGCATTTGATAGTATTCACGAGTCTATCGGGACATTCTAGTTTACCATGAACTACACACAAAAACAACACTAATACGGCAGTCATTTGCGCCTTTTTATCATGTCTTTTAGGTCGTTATGTTACTTGTGTCTTTTTATTATCCATTTTTAGTTCACGTTCTTCAAGACGGCTAAGATTATCTTATTTAGAAGTCAAAAAAAAAAACTTATGGTCTGTTTATGATGGTTCAATAATACTTGAATTATTTCTTTATATTTTTAGCATTTTTCTAATTAATTTTTCATTGTATGATCTATATTTTAAACTAATATTTGTTTGGTTTGTTCTTTAATCTAGACATAAAAATTTAATACAAATTGAGAAACACAAAACTTCAATCATTGGTTACCCCATGATTTGCACCTTTCATATAAAAACAAATTAAATACGTAGTTGAGATTTTGTGTTTCCTAATTTATGTTAAACTTTTCTGTTCAAATAACCGCTTCCATTTTTCAAATATAATAGTATTTTAAAGTTACAAAGAAACCCAAATTAAGGGCACATTAATCTTTGTTGATATAATATATATGTACTTATAAGTGATACATGTCAATATATTAATACCAAATGCTCGATATCAAGCTGGTTTACATGTACAACTCTCCACGTAATTGAATTTACAATTCTACAATTATTTTTGAAAAACAAGTTAGTTAAGAAAAATTAACAAATATTATTTTCTACTACAATATGATTTAACGGTCGGTTTTACCCACCGTTGAGCGGTAATACTAGTGTACACTTAAACATGTTTAACGGACACTAGCGTACGTTTTCTTAAATTAACACAACCCTTGCGCAATACTAAACCCCCCAAAAAAATTCATTTTAAAATAGAAAGAACAAGGTTCATAGAAAAAAAAAACATTTCCAACAGAAGTTATCTGCATCTATAATCAAACCGACCGTTAGAGAGGTTTCCCTACCGTAAGTCACCCAAAACCAAACTATCTGAAGCCAATTATAATCGGGAGTAAAATCTAAATTTCGCGTCTTCTGCTCTGTTTCTTCCTCCACTGCAAATTTCAATGCGCTAATTCCTCTTCTATCTAGATCAATGCACATAAATTACTCCTCTTTTCTCGTCATTGATTTGATTGGGAAATTTACTTGTTTTGGCAACAAAATATTCTAAGATCTATAATTTTCTCAGTCTCTAATCGTTCTCAAAAAAACTCTTGTCAATGCAGCGCTTCCCTCCTTGTTGATCACCCAACTATTGAATAACGCAAATTCTAATCGATCTACAAATTCTAACTTGGTGCATCACGAAATGAAAAGATGTAAGTTTGTATTAATCAATTGGTTATGTCTATTTTTCGTATATATTAGTTTTTCTTGTGGGCCATATAATTCAATTCGCATTTATTAACTTTTTCGTTTTTGATATAATATTCAAATTTATTTTGATTGAAACGATTTCAGTTTGGACCTATTTTGCTTGGAAAGATTTTTATTTCGAAATCCCATTGGATGCTACGATAGAAATGATTTCAATCAAATCTGTTTAATCCCTATTTAATTAATTTAAAAATATATGACGCTCCATCAACATGCATCATGCAACGATTTATATTCACTGTTTCCATAGTTATGATCGTTCAATAAACATGTGATGGATAATGGCTAAGAAACTCAGTTTGAGCAACAGTTCCGCCTAAACACAGGAGGAACCGAACGTTCAGATGGTTCTAATATTTTAAAAATGCATTGTGAGAATTATCAACGTCAATCAAGTTAATCATGTTATTGGGGGGAATGCCTAGGCTTTGAAGTTCTTGCTGGTATTCATGTCATTGTTTTATCCTAAATGAAACAGTATGAAATTTCAATCTGTATCACTTTTCAAAATCGTTATATTGTATTTAAAATATGGTTGGTTAATTTTAGTTTCTTTTGTTGCTTTGTAGATGATTTATGGGAAAGATGAATCCTACAAATTGTTTATTTCGATAACTGGAAACCCAATATTTTCCCATATCGAGGTCAGTTCTGTTTGCTGCAACTTTGAAAGATCATATGTTTCGAAATATATTCCCATTTGATGTGGATCCACCAACCGTTGCACAAATTTGATTTCTTAAAAATACCCTACTGATTGACAAATTGCTGTATAAATTAATTGTGGACATTCTACAATAAAAAAAGAAAAATTTAAGCATGTATTTTTGTTATATAAAATCTCATTCAATATTGATATAAAGTCTTTTGTACAATTTTTCATGAAGTTTTGATGTACAAACTTGCTGAGTTGAATGGGGAAACAATAGTGAGGAAAAATGGTCACCATTTTCTCCCAACAAAGAACCTCCAGTGCCCAGTGAAGGTTTAGTTGGCATGTCCACTTAGGTGTATAATGGCAATAGAGTAATGAATCATGAATCATGTCAGATAGAATTGCATGATCTGTTAAGTGGTAGTGACACATTTGGGTTATCAAGTGGTATGAATGATGTTGCTACCACCACATCAAACAGCTTAATGGGTTTTTCAAATATTCTCATGTAGATTCACCTTTCCCAATCAAAATTTAGTAAAATTGTGAGAAGGGTGCATCAGCTGCCTCCAAAACCTAAATGAATCACAAGTAGTGAATTTATTACCCTTAGAGATTCTGATGTTTAGGTTCATTTAGGAAATAGTATTGAATCAAATATCATTGCATTACTTAATGAAGGTGGGCTACACTGTTCTATTGATGGTCCAAATAAACAAGTGAGAGGTTAGTGGCTTCTCTGTTCATTGCAATCCTTGACGTTGTTCAAAATATAAAAAGAACTGAGAAGCAATTCATTTATTTTTCCATGCTATTGAAATCTATGCTCTTAAAATGAATGTCCTGACTAGGTTTGATCGTAGTCTTTACATGAAATAGTTCACTTATATAGATGGCTGAAACGCTACGAATCATGGTTGCTTCACTTCCTTAAAAAAAACACAAAAGTGAGATAAAAAAGTCATTATCATATTTGTCTTTGATACTGGATTGACGGTTCAGGGCTCTTTAATATGTTTTTAGTGCTGCTTTGGACTTTTGTTAGTAGATGATAGGTAGTATAAATCAACATATTTTGATTGAGGTTTTATAGCGAGAGTGGGACTGTATTTGTTAAATTTATGGAAATGAAAATGCTTGAAAAGTTAGTGAAGTTTTTTTGTGGGAGGACTTGCTTTTGGCTAATGTAGAATGGATGTAGCATGTGTATTATAACTTTTTCGTAAATGGTCTCATACATATTTTATTTAATAATTGGTCATTTTATGTTTCTAATAAAGCAAATACTTTTTGTCAAATGGATTATTATTATGTGTTTATAATTGATATTGGAAATATACAACCATATGGACACTATTGAACTTTTTATTCTAATTGAACATTCCTTGATATGATGATCTATTGAGTTCATATTGTTTCGTTTATCCTTTTATTTCTTCAGTCTAATAATGATTTAAAGCTGCAAAATAACTAAACATCAAGAGTACATTTATCCTACTTGATATATTAATTAAAAGAGGAAAATAGTGAGAAGGCCAAACTTAACAAATTTTTTGGCCAAAAGTATGGAAAGTTTGGTTTTTGGCCAAAATGACACATTTTAGTGGAAAGTGGAAATGACGGTGGGCCCCTTGAATTCCACATTTGCACTAAAATGTGGACTTTTGGCCAAAAACCAAACTTTCCATACTTTTGACCAAAAAATTTGTTAACTTTGTCCTTTAAAAGAAAATGCTCTTAATAAAAATGCATGTATGTGACTGATTTAAATCAACAAATTAATAGCATATTTTTAGTCTTTAATTGGTTTATATGTGCAATGCAATGTAATTGGATTCACATTTTTTTAATTACCTTCGTTTTCTCTTAAATAACGGCCATTTTTTTTTTGGAATTCAAAGCCGACTTAAAATAAATTTTAACAAATAATTTTACATTTTATGTTAAATATGTTAACGGTCGGTTTTTTTCCCATCGTTGGGCAGTAATACTAGCATGCATCAATTTGGACCAAGATAGATTTCAAATAAACCAATGAATGCTTATAAATGCATGTGTAAAACATGAGGAAAATAGTAAAAATCAACACGAAATAACAAAATGTACATACCACAATCATCATACAACACTAAGTGTAACGCTCCGTCCAAACATCTTCAACTAGAAAAAAATCCATGAATCTATAAAAGCATTAACACACCCTTCCAAACTATTCATTGAAACATGGAAGCAGCTGTGTCTATAAATGACATCTATCCTCGAGAGTCGCCCATAAGTTGTATCCTAGTAAATAATAATTAATATTTAAAGTACTCATGTCCCACCACTGCATCTAGCTAACTACCTAATCGTGAATTGAATAAGGTTTCCATAAACAGTTTCTTTTATGGGTGAGCAAACCTCGGTTCGGTTCGGTTCGGTTTTGAGGTAAAACCGGAACCGAAAGACATCGGTTTTAAAAATCGATAACCGAAACCGTAACCGAAGCATCGGTTTGGGTTTCGATTTCAAAATCTCGATTTCGATTTTTTTCGGTTCGGTTTTAAAACCGATTTAAACAAAAAATATTATAAATTTAAACAACCATAAAAGAAATTAAAATAAATTATTTCAGCCGAGTGTATTGAGACACATGATACAGAGTACAGACTAATAGAGTATAAGTCATCCAAAGTAGTACAAAGCTAAGTTATCTAGCTCTAGACCGAATACATCCAAGAATCTACAAAAACAAGAAATGACCATTTTATATTAGTCTACCCCTAATCTTATATTCAGCTAAATCAAATGAGTGAAGCAGTGGCTAGTGTGTATACACTATATAATACAAAACAACATGCAGCAAGAGACAATGTGCAACATTTTATAATTCAATTCGGTTCGGTTTGAACCTAAAACCGAAATATTAGTACGGTTCGATTTTTTTATTTTTGGTTTCGATTTTTTTCGATTTCGGTTTTTATCGGTTCGGTTTTTATCGGTTTCGGTTTTATTTCGGTTTTTTGCTCACCCCTAGTTTCTTTTACCACAGTACAATTTTCCATTATATAAAAAATTTGACTTTAGATTAAAGCCATTTGCTTCCACCAAGTAACTTGCGACACTAGAGAACTTTTGACATTAGACCACTATTTTTCATGCCAATAGCAAACTTTAGAATATATAATAGTTTTATGACCTATAACATACCATAAAAAGGTTGCAATTGCCATAATTAAAACCGGATAAAAACTCAAAAAAGTTCACATTTAATGATGAATTTTTCTAATCCAAGACTCCGAAAACATAGTTCCACTAACTAGATTTTGAGACATGATCGGTTTGATGAGAAACACTTCTCTTTCTACAGTGAAATTTCAAATGAGATCGAATACCTAGGAATGTGTCAACATTTTATTGGACAAAGAGTTTTTTTGAAATAAATTATGAAGACCAGGGCAACTAAATTAATACAATAACATAATCCACAATACCATCAGAACATAAGAGCACAACCAACAATGGCTTGTTTAGTTACTAAACAAGCCACGGAGCAACCAGGTGTGGCTTGTTCAGTCATCCGTGACTAGTCTGTGGCTAGTTTTGAGTTCGTTCGTGGCTGGTTGACTGAACAGGGGCTAGTGCTTATAACGGCAAAGTGTTTGCCATTATAAGCACTAGCCGTTGCACTCCAACGGCTAGTGCACTTCCTCCCTATATACCAACATACCTCCTTCTTCCACACAACCACTCCACCTTCTCAACTTCAACTTCTTCAACAACAAAATGTCTTCTTCTGCACCCAAACGAAGCGGGAAAAAATCCGCAAACAGGACGGTCATGTCCAAACCGCACTCGTCATCGTATGCCATGCAACGGTCAATCCAACAATAGCAATCGTTGCAGCCATCTCACGAATATGGCTATTCAAATTATCCATACCGACCACCGTACCAACCGCTCGCTCCTCCTAATTTTCCTCCCATCCATTCTATCGCCCAGCCACAGTTTTACCAACGACCGACCGGGGTAGGCGTGTACGACGATCATTCGTCGTATATGTCAATGATGATGCAGACCGATCAAAGTCAACAACCTCACCTAACTCCGCAACAGACCGAGGTTCGTGACCATGAAGCTATGCAAAATCTTGAAAGACAGTTTTCGTACGGGTATGTCTCTCCTACTACCGAAGAAAATGTTGAAACTTCAACGGAGGAGGTGGAGGAAGATGCAAATGAGGATGCGAATGTTACAAATTCTGAAGAATTTATTCAAGAATACGTTGCACCTATTAGTCCCGAATATAATCAAAAGAAGACGAAGTGGAAGTCTTTAAATGACATTTTCAGTAAACGACACCAAAGCGAAGTTGAATCGGAGCCGGATCCCGGAATAGAAGATATTGAGGATGATCATGCTGAAGGGGAAGGATTAGCAGTGGATGAAAAAAAACAATGTAAGTTTACTTCCGAGCAGTACGTTTCACTTGCTAAATCGTGGATACGCATTTCACAAGACAACATTGTTGGGAATAATATGAGAGGTCAGAAATTTTGGGAAAGAGTAGCAGAGTTTTACAATTCGTTGGAAGCGACGAATAGAACATGGGCATCACTTAGAGGCGGTTATAGAGTTATGAATGTCGCATGTCAGAACTATCTGGCAACACTGACAGGCTTGCAGAACAGACAGCAAAGCGGTGCTGCACCTTATGACGTTGTAAGTACCGTAGATTACTTTGAAAAATAACTTACTATACTATGATTGATTAGTTAGAAATGTCATACGCTCATACAATTTCCACTTTGTGTTACAGATTGAAGAGTCATGAAAGGCCTACCAACAAAAGTATGGTCATCCATTTAAATTTCAAGACTGTTTCGAGCTTCTATTTAGTTTGCCGAAGTGGCAGAACCCAAGCAACTTCATGTTTGAGCAGCAGAACAAAGCTAGAAGGATGAACTACTCTGATTCTAGTCCAGGAAGTGACCCGAGTTCGCAAGAAAGAAACCCTTTATTTGGAACTAGTGGCAGAAGACCTGTTGGCAGAGCCAAGTCAATTCAGCTGGAGCAAAGCGGTGCAGAGTTTTCTAGATTTACAGAAACATTAGAGAATTCATCTAAGGCGACAAAAGAGCATAGAGCTCGATTTTCGGTGCAAAGAAACCGCAGCGACGAAGAGTTCCAAAAGGCAGTTAGGGATGATCGAGAGCTTCGCAGACATGTACATACGAAGAAACAAGCCATGGTACGAGAAAAGCAGGAGGAGAAGAAAGCCATGCTACGAGAGAAGCAGGAGGAGAAGAAAGCAATGGTACGAGAGAAGCTGGAGGAGACGAAAGCTATGATGCGAGAGAAGAATTATATTAAAATGATTACATGTGATTTTAGCAAGCTTTCCCCTCTACAGCAAGAACTAGTAACCAAGCAGATTGGAGAGTACAGAAAACACAAAGGAAGTGGAAGCGGAAGCGGTAGTGGCTCGTATATGGACTAGCTATGTTGGGTTAAGTTGTAATATGATTATGAAGTGTTTGTAGTATTTATGTATTGGTGGGTGTTTATGTACTAGCTATATATGTTGGGTTAAGTTGTAATATGATTGTGACCTATTTGTAGTATTTATGTAGTAGTTGTTGTTTATGTACTAGCTGTAAATGTTGGGTTGAGTTGTAATATGATTGTGAGCAGTTTTTAGTATTTATGTACCAGTTGTTGAAATAATGATATAATCTACAATATGATTGAAAACCAGATTTATTGACACAACTGCACACTGATAGATAGTACTCTGATACATAGTACACGACTACACACTGATACACAGTTCTAGTACAAACTACTGATTCCGACTATTCCTTCCTTTATGCCCCCACAAATGTTCCACCAACTGGTCACGCAATTGGAAGTGTGCAACTTGATCTTCAATGTGTTGAACCATATCAACATATTTTCCATTGAGTTTACATCGTTATGGGGTTTTGCATTTGACCCCGTAAACATGTCAGGATAATTAGACTTTTGATTCTTATATCCGTCTCTTTCAAACTCCACAATCATGTTATGTATTATTATACAAGCATACATGATTTCTGAAAGCACTCTTGCATCATGAAAACGAGTAGGATTTCGTAAAATATGAAATCGGGCTTGTAAAACACCAAATGTACGTTCGATGTCCCTTCTGTAGCTAGCTACTTTTTCAGTGAAATACCTTTCTTTATCATGTCCACCTTGTAGTCTCTCTTATACCGCCGGTCAATCCGACCAAGCATACTACCTCGACGGTTGGTCATTGAGCCTTCAGCAAAATAATTGGAATACCCAACCATTGCATTCTGTTCCAGCTCCTCCTCCGTCTCTTCCTCCATTTCTAGTTCAGAATCGTCAATTTGACTATTGACTTCGTAGTAATGGTGGTATAGATTTGGATCCATTGCTTTCTTTTTTATAAATTTAGTTTCGTTGTTCTCCCTAAGTGTAGACGTAGGACAAATATATATAATCAAGGATGGTTGGCATAATATCTCTGTCATTGAGTAGTCAAATCGGGCAGTTGTTGTGATGTGAAAGGTTGGCAATAATGGTTGGCAATACATGTAGACAAGAATGGTTGGCAATAATGGTGTGGATAATATCTCTGTCATTGAGTAGTCAAATGGGTCTGCTGTTGTGCCGTGAAATGTTGGCAATAATGGTTGGCAATACATGTAGCCAAGAATGGTTGGCAATAATGGTTCCGACATAATGGTTGGGATAATAATGGTTCTGTCATTGAGTAGTCAATTCGGATAGTTGTGATGTGAAAGTAATAGAGAACATAAAGGAGAATTTCCTTTGTATTTATGTAATAAATGATTTTGTAAATTTTCAGAAATTTACGTTTGAAACGATATCCAAATGTATAGAAATTCCTTTATATTTAATTAAATAAACGTTATCGTTTATTAACGAAATTCCATAGCGACTACTTAAAAATTTAAATTGAACATAACTAATAATCTATGTCACGAAACCTCAAAGTTTTTCCCCCAACAGATAATTTTAATCTAATCGACCCGAACGATTCTTGTTTCACAGAATTCTGACCTATCTCGGATCCGGTATATTCAGTTAAAGTTTGTATTGAAAATTACGAACTACCGCCGCGTTTCGGGCTCGTTTTAATTATATTATAAACTATATATATTTTCAAACGTCATTTTATATAATAAACTCTATATAAAATCAATTATATCTCCAATATAATATTAACGACAAAATCAAGGCTTCAGTGTTCACCGTCATGACTACGGTGTACGCTACATGGTTGGCAATACATGTAGGCAAGAATGGTTGGCAATAATGGTTAGGATAATATCTCTGCCTTGAGTAGTCAAATTATTCTAGCCAAGAATGGTTGGCAATAATGGTTCCGACATAATGGTTGGGATAACAATGGTTCTGTCATTGAGTAGTCAATTCGGACAGTTGTTGTGATGTGAAAGTAATAGAGAATATAATGGAGAATTTCCTTTGTATTTATGTAATAAACGATTTTGTAAATTTTCAGAAATTTACGTTTGAAACGATATCCAAATGTATAGGAATTCCTTTATATTCAATCAAATAATCGTTATCGTTTATTAACGAAATTCCATAGCGACTATTTTAAAATTTAAATTGAACATAACTAACAATCTATGTCACGAAATCTCAATTTTTTTCCCCAACAGATAATTTTAATCTAATCGACCCGAATGATTCTTGTTTCACAGAATTTTGACCTATATCGGATCTGGTATATTCAGTTAAAGTTCGTATTGAAAATTACGAACTACCGCCGCGTTTCGGGATCGTTTTAATTATATTATAAACTATATATGTGTGTATCTATATATATATATATATATATATATATATATATATATATATATATATATATATATATATATATTCAAACTTCATTTTATATAATAAACTCGATATAAAATCAATTATATCTCCATTATAATATTAACGACAAAGATTTGTCACAGTAGAGTAGGATAAAGAGATACAACAATAAGCACAAAGATAAAATAGTTTATAAAGACACAACAACTGACGATAGTACATGCGAACTAACTCAATCAAACCATGGAATAGGCATTAGCAACTTCATTACAACGCATGTTACGTTTAGTCTTACGGGCGTCGCATGATGTTCAATCGCAAGAAACCTATGTCCCAAGCGCACTCGTCACCGTACTCAAAATACATCGAAAGTACATAATAGTGGTAGTCAACAAATACAGAACGCGTACTCAAACAATAGGAACATACAACTGACAACTGCGAAAACGTAATACATCGAAAGTACATAATAGTGATTGTGAACAAATGCAGAACGTCTACTCAAACAACAGAGATATACAACTAACAACTAGGAAAACGTAATACATAAAAAGTACATACAACTGACAACTGCGAAAGTACATGAAAGTGGTAGTAAGTCACTCGTCCGAGTCATCTGAAGGTGGATGTGTACGTATGCATGTGCGACGCCGATGACGTCTCTCATCATCACCAACATCTGGAGGTTGACTGGATCTAGCACTAGACCTACGGTGGTAATACATCTGCAAGTCCTGAAGTCTCTTGCGCTCTGCCTCAAGCTGGACCTCTAAATGCGCCTGCTGCTGTCGTGCCTCCTCTGCAACACGACGTAGCTCACCATCATAGTAATCTAGGCTACGCCTATGCTCTATATAGCCTGTATGCCTAATCCCCATCTGCATATCATAAAGTCATGATATGGTATCTTTGTAGAATCAAGGTAATCGTGATGGACCGGAGGATGAAACACGTCAACGTAACGATTTGGTCCAATGGTGGGCACTGCCATGGTCCATCCAAAATGACTGGCGGCCGCCACATGATCAGCTGCACGAAAACTCTGGCTGGGTAATATCCTCGACAACAGGTGGACGTATGCCGTGTCGTATAGCAGATGGCCCTACTAAATCAATCCATGCTGCATGTGTAATCGTATCGGACCTAGTGAAAAATCTACGCCAGAAGGTAAGGTAACACTCCCCGGTAATAACAAAGCTCTTGGCCGTCCACCAGCATGCTGCCCTGGCTATATCTAGCTGCTCCGTCGGGTAAATCATACACCGATAAGTATGTGGGTGTGGATCATCCGGAATAGCATCAAAGTCATACAACTGTCTCTAGCACCTTTCACCAAGATACCAATAAGCACCTACCGCCACGGGATAAGATATACGTGGAAATCTCCGTCCGGCAAGCATCCTAGCAATCTGTATGATCTCAAGATCGATGGATTTACTCTGCTCAAATGGATGCCATATAATCTGATCCCTATACATACTCAGCTCAATCTGGTTGTGGGCAACTGGATACACATGGCGTGACTCATTATCCCTGAACCCCCGGTTGTCCGCAGTTCAAAAGGATATACGGGGGAAAAAGGTCGATGGGTCTGCAGTACGAGTGACAAAATGAAAGTTCCTAGAGTACTCAAAGTACTAATACTGTAACAACTCCCAGAATCCAAATAAAGAAACCTGAGAATCAGAGATGGTGCACTGCATGTCGAGACATCTGTATAGGTATGCATGGATATGTGTGCCTCAATCATATAAAATCGCCTCATCGGCATTTAACTCGGCCGCGACCTCAAGAAACCCCATAGGCAAACTACTACTCGAAGAACTAAAGAAAAGGTTACCCATAAGGTATAAAATAAATAATCGAGCAAGCTCCAAGTCGTCATCAACGGAGTACTGACCGGGTATGTTGTCCATGACCGCACGGATGGCGCTCACTCTAATAGCGCCTTCTGCCTGATACGACGCAGCATAAACATCAAAATGAGGCAGTAGATCATGAACAAGTGCATGATCACGCCATCGACCATTGTCATAAGGCAGTGGGGATAAGCACCTACTCCAATGTTAATACCAGTAAGCATGGAGAAATCAAGCGGTGTAAGTCCTAACTCACCACAAGGAGAGTGAAATGTGTGGGTGGTTTTGTACCACCGTAGAGCAATAGCCGCACACAATTGGACATCAGCATTTATAACATGGTTTATTCCTAAAATTGTAAAGCGCACAATAAGATTAAATATGACTAATAAATTATCCACTTGTTTCATTAAAAGGTCTTTAATATTACCTAGAGAAAATTAAAATCCAAGAGCATGTAACAGTCCTGCGACCCCCTCCGTACTCGTGTGCATGATAATATCTAAGTGTGGTCGCTAACGAACCACGTGAACGTATATTCCGCGACTGCCAACGGTTCAACAAAATGTTATACTATCTACCCAATATCTAATACTCAAAGAATACTATTTAAATAATACTAAAAATACTTACAGCCAAATCCGACTGCGTGCTAACGTGCACTTCATCTTCTGGAAGAATGCGGAAGTTGGATAGGAAAGGAAGCTTCGCGGCGCTGAGGTACACATCCCACACCCCTACGCGCCCTGCCTGCTCGTCCGCCTCTACGCCCGCCACGTCCACGATGGCCGCCTTCCTCGTGCGCCCCTATGTCTTCGTTCTCCATGTTTTCGGCGGCTACAAGCAAGTCTTCTATTCCGAGCGCTGGTTGTTCCCCACTACCCCCTGCACCACTCCCGCCTGCGCCACTTCCCCCGGTACCACCATCGTCGCCGTGCATGAATTTTTTGGTGAAATTTTTAAATAATATGGCCATATTTTCGAACGAATATCTCAAATACGGTAGTTAATTTAGTTCAAAGCTGACAGATTGGTGGAAAAAAATTGGTGAAAAATGGGGGATGAGGTTTGATTTTCGGGTTTGAAATGTGGAGAAGGAGAATGAAGAAGAGGAGTGGCGGCGGGGGGGTTTTCTGGGGAGGTTATAACGGCAAACACTTTGTCGTTATAACATTATAACGGCAGAGTGTTTGCCGTTATAATGTTACAACGGCAAAGTGTTTGCCGTTGTAACCTTATAACGACGAACACTTTGCCGTTGTAAACCCCCCTCCCCTCCCCTCACCTGACCCATGGTTGGTTTTTTCTTCTGGTTGCTCCGCTCGTTGGACCAGTTTCAAAACAAGAGAGAGAATAACTGAACAGAACGCATGGTTGGTTATGGTCTAAGTACATATCCCCAAGTTTCATCATCAATTATAAGACTTAATGTAACACCCCACCTCCGCCAGGGTGACTCTTGCAAGCACTCTGACTTTGGAGGGGCGTTTGAATCAGGTAAACATGCATAATGACATATCAAGGCAGAACAAGAACATATGTATATATGTAAACAGAGTAAATAACATAGATAAAAACAGCGGAAGATTTCAAACCATTTCAAAACAAGTCTGGTACAACATAATGTCAATTTTCCAAATACACAAGTCTAGATAAAAACAACATTACTGAAAAACTGAAATACATAAGTACTATCCCCAAAATAAGTGATAACCATAGCTAGCTTCATGTCAAGACCGTACATGAGCTAAAATCCCACAAGCAAGCGGTCAGAAATCCAAGCTAAGCTTCAATATTCCCTCCCTGAGAACCGGGAGGGGGGGAACGGAAGAAAAGAGGCGAAAGAAAACAGGTCAGTCAAAAAGACTGAGTAAGCCCTACTACAATCAATGTAAACTGATAAAGTTAACTGGCATGAGAAGCAGGTATGATCATAAGGATAACAACATACTAGCATGGTGACTAACAAGGTAGATAAATGTGTCATCGCATAATCAGGTTTAAGGTTTTGCACCACATGTGTACTAGCAAACTAACATGACTTGAATAAACAAGTATTGATCCCTTGGCCCAAGCTTTGGCCCAATAACAAGTAGTGACCCCAATACGAGGTCCAAAGTGTAAACAAGAAGTGATCCCCAGGCCCAAGTTTGGCCCAAACATCATGAATGACCTAAACCAAGGTCCAACTAGCACGGTCTAGTCGATCGGCTCCCTATAAGCCTAACTCGTCAAGTGTCGGTGTCATACGGCCCAACTACGAAGTGTAGCTAAACTGTGCTAGGTCCACCCTAGGGTGTATCAAGTCCTAGGGTGTCAACCACTGACACAAATCAATGCACGCACAGTCTAAACCTACTGGTGCCTGTGCCTGCTTTTTCAACTTCGGACCATGTGCACGACCATGGCCCGCCTGAACCTACACCGGCGCACCTACCCAGCCGTCGTTTTAGTCGCTTACATGGCATCTAGTAATCGTGCCCCTCCCTAGCCTAGTCCCTAGGGTATCATGATACAACTAAGAGGGTTAGTGGTGCAAAGGACCACGTAACTAGGGTTTCCTTAATGGATTAAACGTGGTTAACCCAACTCATTCAAGTACCAAGTTGGTTAAGTGTACCCAAGGTTCATGACTTAACCCTACCAACCCATCGTGTTTAATTGGTTAAGTATTCAAGCGGTCCATGACTTAACCCTAATCATGAGGCATCAATTAATTTAATGGGCCTTAACCTCTCACATTAGACTTTGTTGCGGTTACTAGTTAAGCCGGTCGGTTCCGGGTAGCTTTACACCACAACTTGGTCTAACCTCGGGTTCAAGGTACAAAATGACCAACTTCTCACATTGGGTCCTATTGTTTGTAGCAACTAGTTAAGCCGGTCGGTTCCGGGTAGGTTTACGCCACAAACTCAACCCAACCTCGAGTTGGTCACACTTATCTTTTCTAAGTGTCATGTCCATCATGTTTCCAAAACACGTTACAAGTTTTCAAGCAATTGGGTAGACCTAACTTAATAGGTAAATTCCCAATGGGTAGACCTAACTTAATAGGTAAATTCCCAAGTTTATGTTTTTATGTCTTTTAAGTTTACCCAACCCCAAACGCAATCCCATCGCTTACATATCGCAATAGCGCATAAAGGATAGAAAGAGGGAACTTGGCATAATCATGACATAAAGGTGTTGAAGCCACAAGTTCAACATGGTGGCATATGAAATGTAAATGTGTTCATATACTTGCATATTACATTTTTAGGCCTCAAAAGCATGCATAAAACCAAACTTGGCATATTGGTGATACATGGTGCTAAATGACATGTAGACATGGCCATAAGTTCGCATTTAGCCTCACATGCAAGTTATCATAAGAGATATGATAACTTACATGTTGCCAAAATGCAACCTTTAGCATAAAGCTTGGAGCTTTATGTTCATATACTCAAGATAAGCTTGCATAACATGATAACATGAACCAAATGATCAACCCAAACTTGCATAACATAACTTGCATATCATATGACAAACTTGCATATCAAACTTGCATAACATAACTTGATGAACTTGCATAACATAACTTGATGAACTTGCATAACACATCATAGTAAACTTGCATATTATGGCAAACTTGCATATCATACATTTAACTTTAGAGTTTAAGTATGAAAGTAGAATAGGGCTTACAATACTTATGAAGGCACAAAAGATATGACAAAGCCATTATGCAATCAAATAGACCCAAAATGCAAGCTCTAACATAAAAACCCTAGAGCCAAAATGATCAAAACTCTTTCTTTATGATGCAAATATAGAAACTTGACTTGAATGCAAGCTAATGATGCTCATACAAGTTTGAAAACACTTGTATGCATGGAAAATCACTTATAAATTTATTTAGGAATTTTATGAAGAGAGTGGAGGCCATGAGAGGATTGATTTTGCCATAGTTTAGTTGTATGAATGAATAATGATGATTTAGGCTAGGTTTAGGGGTCCTTTTATAGAAGTTTAGGTTAGTTTAGGCCATGAGATTAACCCTAGTTTAGATCTAAACCATCAAAAATCGTCATAGACCAGCAGAACAGACCAGAGAACCAAAACAGGTGCACCAAGCCAGCCAGGGTCAAGCCAGAAAGCTGTGCAGGCTTCTGGCTCGACACGGGCGCACTTCCCAAGTGCGCCAGTGTATTTTTGTGCTGGCGCACTTCACAAGTGCACCAGTGCAATTCTGGCTTGATTTTCGGTTTTTCTGCCTAACTTCGTTCGTCCATATCTTCTTCATACGGACTCCGATTTTCGAAAACTCGGACTCTATTTCGCGTATTTTTCCGAGACGAACGCAATGGCATAGCCCGTTTCCCTTAATTCAGATTTTAGAATTAAATTCTGCCTCGATTTATGTTATAACAGGTTATTGAAAATACGGATTGTTACATTCTCCCCTCCTTAAAGGATTTCGTCCCCGAAATCTTCAAGTTAGGAAGAACGTATTCTACCATCCAACATCCATCTACTCAAAACATCATCCACGAGCAATCATTGTCCTTACAAGATTCTAAATGTTGCATGAACATATGCAAAGGTGTGTGTATATGTACTTATCTAATGCAAATATCATCAATGCAAATTATGTTAGTGAAATGAATCCATATGTATGCAATTCCTAACATAATGTATAACATCTATATGTGTGCACATAACATACATCCATATGCAACATCCATGTGATAACACAAAAATTTACATCCATGAATAAGCATAAACACTCATGCATATGCAATATGAGAAGTGTGTGAGCCGATCTAGTGCCTAACGTGTATAATGCATCCACGAGTAACCACTTGCAAACACTTGCAACCACTTGCAACCATCAAGCATAACATGTTTCAAACACATGTTTCATCCAAAGGGTTTCTACCTAAGGTTCTCATGACAAGATTAACACGATAAACTAGATAATCCAGACAAACATGGATAGCAAAAGATATGCTACAAAGAGATCGGGAAGATAAGCAGGATATACTCTTTTCGGATTACAAGAAATCCCTTCCTATCCCCAATCCTATAAAAGCCCAAAAGGTTTAGTCAACCTAACGGACCCCTTCAAACCCTGACATGTATTACTAGCCAATAAGTCATACCTCCCTGAGAATGGGACCGAGAGGATATACGTAAAAAGATAACATGCGAGTAAAGTTCCACAGGAAAACAAGGATCAAGGATATGCTCTTAAAAAGAGATGTGATGCACGTATCCAGCCTTCAATCTTCTAAGTCACGTTTCCTTGAGTTTAACTCCACTGTGCTTTGACTGTCTTTTACTTCATGATTTCTTAGCTTCTTATCTCTTATTTCCAAATATGAGTTGGAACCCATTTCATTGTCGCCTCTCGTCTTCCTCTTTCACTTACTCTTCTATCATTCTTGGCTTAAACATAACTATGACCTCATGGTTTCATGCAAGCTCTCCAAAATTCACTAGTGAATCCTGGATCTCGTTTACTTACTATAAAGTATTCCACGCAGCAGAACTTTTCTCGAAAATACCAATCCACGTTGCCAATGAACCATCCGCCTGCGAATGATAGGCCGTGCTTAGATTCAGTTGCTTGCCCATGACTTCTCGTAGACTATCCCAAAACTGGCTAGTGAAGATTAAGTC
Organism: Allium sativum; assembly: GCA_030737875.1. NCBI lineage: Eukaryota > Viridiplantae > Streptophyta > Magnoliopsida > Asparagales > Amaryllidaceae > Allium > Allium sativum. Next base: position 47,436,766 of record CM060913.1, read on the forward strand.
ATGGTTACTAACTATACTTTAGGGAACCTCGTGCAACTGCTTTATTTCTTGAAAGTAAACTGTCGCTAGCTATGATGCAGTCCTTTCGCTCTTTACCGGAGTGAAATGAGCGCTCTTCGTGAGTCTACCTACTATGACCCACATGCTCGTATTCTCTTTCCTTGACCTAGGCAGTCCATCCACGAAATCCTTCGTGATGCTTTTCCCTCTTCCATTGCGGGGACCTCCAATGGATATAATAGCCCATCAGGCTTCTATAACTCGGCCTTAATCTGTTGGCACCACATGCACCTTGGGACAAACTTGGCCACCTCCTCGGGTGGTGTGCATCTTCAAAAACCTTCTTTCTCTCATCGCGTCTTAGCCATCCCTTGTTATCTATAGCGAGGTGTCTTAACATCTCGCCTCGAATCAACTTGTCTATGATCTCGACTAACTACAAGTCTTCTTTCTGCGAAGTCCCTACTTGATCCAGAAGGGTAGGTCTAAGCTCAAGGGACGCTAACTAATTAAACTGAGAGAACTTCTTACTTCAGTTGCATTCCTTGGAGTCTTCCAATCCTGAACTGCAACTACCTTAGCGGGATCCACCGCTAAGCCTTGCTTAGAAACTATGTGCCCAAGAAATCTAACTTCTTTTCTCCAAAATGACATTTGGAGGACTTGGCTTTCAACTGATGCGCCCTAAGCGTATCCATCACCTCCACGAGATGTCTTGCATACTCTTCCTCATCCTTAGAGAAGATCAGAATATCATCTACGAAGACCACGACAAACTTGTTCAAGAACTCCCTGAACACCCTACTCATCAAGTCCACGAAGTAAGCAGGTGCATTAGTCAAAACGAATGGCATGACCAGCCATTCTAAGAATCCATCCGGAGTTCTGAACGCAGTCTTGTCTATACTATCCTCAGCTACTCTGAGCTGATGGAATCCAGTAGCAAGATCAAGAGAAAACAGATGTTCCTACAAGCTGATCAAACAAATCATCGATTCTTGGCAATGGTTATCTATTCTCTTCGTTTAACTCACGATAATCAACACAAAGTCAAAGAGAACCATCTGCCTTGGTAGTAAATACTACAGGCGCTCCCCATTCAGATATACTTCGTCTAATGAAGTTCTTCTCAAGCAACTACCTGACTTGCTTTCATAACTCTCATCTTGCGGGACCATGTGCCTAACCGGCCACGAAACTATCTTGGCATTATCAACCAGATAAATGCGGAAATCAATCTTTCGCTTGGGGGTAACCCCCCCCCCCCTTCACTTCACCCAAGATATCAGGATATTCTCGGACCACCCTCACCGATTGCAAACTATCGATAGACGAGTTTGAGGGATTCAAGATAACACAACATGACGGGACTCATAAGGTTACTAGAAATTTTTAGGGTATTACCGAGGCGAGTCATGAGCCTCACAACCCTATGCTCAAAAATCAAGGATGGCTCCAAAACTGGACAACCCATCCATGCCCAAAAATCAACCCATACCCCATGAAACCGAGAATATAAGCATCACGCGAGAATTCAAATCCACCTAGATAATAGACAAATGGGCGGAACCCCGAATTGGATTTGAAACACACACGGGATCATTAACTAGGCTAGTACTTAGGTGCAAACTTTCAACTAGATCAGACGAGATAAACTATGCGATGCACCACAATCAAACAAGGTACGAACTGGAAAATCAGAAATAAAAACAAGACTTTCAACAGAAATACTACCTCGATCGGGAACCGGAGCGATATTGAGAGCATGAACTTGCCCTCCTGAAGGTCCAGCACATTGAGTCTGACCCTGGCCTTGCCCTTGCTTCCTAGGGCAATCCTTGTTAAAATGTCCCGTCTCTCCACAGTGAAAGCACCCACCCAATTTCCTTCTCTTCTTCCTACAGTCCTTGACTATGTGCCCAACAATCCCACAGAAGTTGCACTTTCTTGTTTCCTTTGCCTTGTTCTTGTTGCCCTTGTTGTTCTTGTTGTTCTGATTGCCTTGACTGCTCTGACCACTTGGATTACCCTGATTTCCTTTTCCCTGCGAATCAGTCTTCTTGGCTTGAGTATCATTTTTCTTGACATCTCCCTGAAGTAACGCCATATCAACCAAGCTCTCAAACGTGGCCCCATGGGGAATATGTGACATAGTCAATCCCTGCAACGGCTCATTCAATCCTCTAGCAAAACGAAGAGCCTTCTTTTGAGGAGTATTCACCATATCCAAGCCAAAACGAGCTAACTGATTGAATTTGTTCACATATTCTTTGACAGACATATCTCCTTGTTTCAAAGTTATGAACCTCTCCATTTGCAGATTCTCCTCAGCAGAAGATAGAAACTTAAGCACGAACCTTGCCCTGAAATCGGCCAAAGTCTCAACAGGCCTAGTACCATTGGTGACTTCCCACCAACAAGCAGCCTCATTCTTCATAAGCCAAACCGACAACAAGATCCTCTGATCGTCTAACCCAAAAATAGCAAATAAATCCTCGGTCTCTTTCAACCAATTTCTGGCCTCTACAAAAGTCTCAGTGCCTTGAAAGTTCTTGCCACCCATTGCTTTGAAATCTTTGCAAGTCTTTGCGAAGTCAGCTTGAGGATGCTGAAGGGGAGGAGGAAGAGGAACCTCAGCGACAGGAGGAGGAGGAACATTAACTACCGGAGGAGAAGGAGGAGGAGGAACATTAACTACTGGAGGAGGAGGAACATCTGCGGGGCCGGCTTCGGTCGCCCTAGCCTCCAAAAGTCTCCTATACCAAACAGGTACGTGCACTCCCTCCGGAATAGAAAAGTTATCGGCCATACTGAAAACGAAGAAAAAGACAGATTCAGAATGGAGAAAAAACGAAGGAATTTTGCTAATGGCTTTTTGGGGAATAGCCTTTAAAATAAACTAGACTTTTCTTTGGAAAATACTTTATACTTGGTTTTGAAAATAGTTTTCCAAAAGTTTCAAAAACCTTTTTGTTCCTTCTCGTAAACCATATGCTCCGATACCAAATGTAACACCCCACCTCCGCCAGGGTGACTCTTGCAAGCACTCTGACTTTGGAGGGGCGTTTGAATCAGGTAAACATGCATAATGATATATCAAGGCAGAACAAGAACATATGTATATATGTAAACAGAGTAAATAACATAGATAAAAACAGCGGAAGATTTCAAACCATTTCAAAACAAGTCTGGTACAACATAATGTCAATTTTCCAAATACACAAGTCTAGATAAAAACAACATTACTGAAAAACTGAAATACATAAGTACTATCCCCAAAATAAGTGATAACCATAGCTAGCTTCATGTCAAGACCGTACATGAGCTAAAATCCCACAAGCAAGCGGTCAGAAATCCAAGCTAAGCTCCAATATTCCCTCCCTGAGAGCCTGTGGGGGGGGGGGGGGGGACGGAAGAAAAGAGGCGAAAGAAAACAGGTCAGTCAAAAAGACTGAGTAAGCCCTACTACAATCAATGTAAACTGATAAAGTTAACTGGCATGAGAAGCAGGTATGATCATAAGGATAACAACATACTAGCATGTTGATTAACTAACAAGGTAGATAAAGGTGTCATCGCATAATCAGGTTTAAGGTTTTGCACCACAGGTGTACTAGCAAACTAACATGACTTGAATAAACAAGTATTGATCCTTTGGCCCAAGCTTTGGCCCAATAACATGTAGTGACCCCAATACGAGGTCCAAAGTGTAAACAAGAAGTGATCCCCAGGCCCAAGTTTGGCCCAAACATCATGAATGACCTAAACCAAGGTCCAACTAGCACGGTCTAGTCGATCGGCTCCCTATAAGCCTAACTCGTCAAGTGTCGGTGTCATACGGCCCAACTACGAAGTGTAGCTAAACTGTGCTAGGTCCACCCTAGGGTGTGTCAAGTCCTAGGGTGTCAACCACTGACACAAATCAATGCACGCACAGTCTAAACCTACTGGTGCCCGTGCCTGCTTTTTCAACTTCGGACCATGTGCACGACCATGGCCCGCCTGAACCTACACCGGCGCACCTACTCAGCCGTCGTTTTAGTCGCTTACATGGCATCCAGTAATCGTGCCCCTCCCTAGCCTAGTCCCTAGGGTATCATGATACAACTAAGAGGGTTACTGGTGCAAAAGACCACGTAACTAGGGTTTCCTTAATGGGTTAAACGTGGTTAACCCAACCCATTCAAGTACCAAGTTGGTTAAGTGTACCCAAGGTTCATGACTTAACCCTACCAACCCATCGTGTTTAATTGGTTAAGTATTCAAGCGGTCCATGACTTAACCCTAATCATGAGGCATTAATTAATTTAATGCGCCTTAACATCTCACATTAGACTTTGTTGCGGTTACTAGTTAAGTCGGTCGGTTCCGGGTAGCTTTACACCACAACTTGGTCTAACCTCGGGTTCAAGGTACAACATGACCAACTTCTCACATTGGGTCCTATTGTTTGTAGCAACTAGTTAAGCCGGTCGGTTCCGGGTAGGTTTACGCCACAAACTCAACCCAACCTCGAGTTGGTCACACTTATCTTTTCTAAGTGTCATGTCCATCATGTTTCCAAAACACGTTACAAGTTTTCAAGCAATTGGGTAGACCTAACTTAATAGGTAAATTCCCAATGGGTAGACCTAACTTAATAGGTAAATTCTCAAGCTTATGTTTTTATGTCTTTTAAGTTTACCCAACCCCAAACGCAATCCCACCGCTTACATATCGCAATAGCGCATAAAGGATAGAAAGAGGGAACTTGGCATAATCATGACATAAAGGTGTTGAAGCCACAAGTTCAACATGATGGCATATGAAATGTACATGTGTTCATATACTTGCATATTACATTTTTAGGCCTCAAAAGCATGCATAAAACCAAACTTGGCATATTGGTGATACATGGTGCTAAATGACATGTAGACATGGTCATAAGTTCGCATTTAGCCTCACATGCAAGTTATCATAAGAGATATGATAACTTACATGTTGCCAAAATGCAACCTTTAGCATAAAGCTTGGAGCTTTATGTTCATATACTCAAGATAAGCTTGCATAACATGATAACATGAACCAAATGATCAACCCAAACTTGCATAACATAACTTGCATATCATATGACAAACTTGCATATCAAACTTGCATAACATAACTTGATGAACTTGCATAACATAACTTGATGAACTTGCATAACACATCATAGTAAACTTGCATATTATGGCAAACTTGCATATCATACATTTAACTTTAGAGTTTAAGTATGAAAGCAGAATAGGGCTTACAATACTTATGAAGGCACAAAAGATATGACAAAGCCCTTATGCAATCAAATAGACCCAAAATGCAAGCTCTAACATAAAAACCCTTGAGTCAAAATGATCAAAACTCTTTCTTTATGATGCAAATATAGAAACTTGACTTGAATGCAAGCTAATGATGCTCATACAAGTTTGAAAACACTTGTATGCATGGAAAATCACTTATAAATTTATTTAGGAATTTTATGAAGAGAGTGGAGGCCATGAGAGGATTGATTTTGCCATAGTTTAGTTGTATGAATGAATAATGATGATTTAGGCTAGGTTTAGGGGTCCTTTTATAGAAGTTTAGGTTAGTTTAGACCATAGGATTAATCCTAGTTTAGATCTAAACCATCAAAAATCGTCATAGACCAGCAGAACAGACCAGAGAACCAAAACAGGTGCACCAAGCCAGCCAGGATCAAGCCAGAAAGCTGTGCAGGCTTCTGGCTCGACACGGGCGCACTTCCCAAGTGCGCCAGTGTATTTTTGTGCTGGCGCACTTCACAAGTGCGCCAGTGCATTCTGGCTTGATTTTCGGTTTTTCTGCCTAACTTCGTTCGTCCATATCTTCTTCATACGGACTCCGATTTTCGAAAACTCGGACTCTATTTCGCGTATTTTTCCGAGACGAACGCAATGGCATAGCCCGTTTCCCTTAATTCAGATTTTAGAATTAAATTCTGTCTCGATTTATGTTATAACAGGTTATTGAAAATACGGGTTGTTACACTTAACTAACACCATCTTCAAACCCAATATAATTTAAATGAATAAAAATTTAAAAACATATGCATTTCACTCACAGTAAAAAGGGACAGAAGGGCTAGATTCTTTCGTAAAACTTGTAAGTAGAAGATTACATGTTCAATTGAGCGAATAAAAGAAATACATCACTTTAATTAGACACTTGCAGGAACATACAGATTAAGATATTTGTCTCAAAAGTTATAATACATAGCACCCCACTAATTGCTCATCACCCTCATCAAAATTATTAAATTAATAATTCCAATTTTACCCTCAAACAATTAACTATGTGTATCATTAAATATGATTAATAATTTTCATTGTTGTTCACTATGACATTGATTGAAATCAACAAACATTTCAAAGACGGGTTGATTTAATCAACCCAGACATCGAATGCAAATTCGTAAAATCATTCCCTAACACCGATCAAAATGAGGAAAAAAAATTAAAAACCATTATGATACCGTTGTTTTTACCCTTTTTCCGCATATTTATTTCTCTGTTGTTTGCATTTTTTTCATTGTACATAGTAGATTGTAAAGTTGTTACGGTTTTGATGAAGAAACGAAAAACAACAACATGAAGTAAAAAGAAAGAAAAGGAACATAGATAATAAAAGAAGGGCAATTTAGGAATAAACGGGATGGGATGAGTAATAAAAAAATTGGGGTAAAGATTGTTTTTTAAAATTACTGTAGTGGGAAGAGCAAATTGTGAGATGCTAATAGATGGAACCTTTTTACTATTTCCAGTTGTTGCATTGAGCATACTTTTACTGTATTTAATTTTGAATCCAATTAAAACAATGATAAAGTGCAGCTAAGTGAATGATAGTCCTCCTTCACAACATAAAGGCATCATAACTGTTATGAAGGCCCCAACAAACCATACATGCGCCAATAAGATTTCTAGAATAATGTAGCAGCAATAGAACGTGCAGGCGGTTAGAAAAGGAAATGTATTTTCTTTTATTTTGCATTGTTATTTCGGTTAGTCGCATTTTTGTTACTAACCGAAATAACAATGCAAAATAAAAGAAAAATACATTTTCTTTACTAACAGCCTGCACGTTATACTGTTGCTACATTATCCTAGAAATCTTCTTGGTGCATGTATGGTTTGTATAACAGTTATGATGCCTTTATATTGTGCAGGAGGACTATAATTTACTTGGCTGCACTGTATCAAACGGCATATTTCGAAGTGCAAACAAAAGCTTTTCAACCACAAACAGTTCAATGAAACATCAAACCGACTACTTTCAAATACCTACAAATGACTCCAATGCTGTCTGCACGCACTAAATTGTGTTTACGCATTTCAACTATACGAATATGTGTTAATCTACGAAAATAAAGGTATAACTAAATAATCACCGAAACACGATCTACAAAACCCTCGAACAAATTTCAAGCACCTTCGTCATTTGTCAAACTAAGCATACACCAAAGTTTAGACTTTAACCGCGAAGGAGTATTAAAATTTAAAATGATATGCAGCAGCTTGCCCATGATTATTGCATTAAAAAACCGCACAGAATTTTAAAAGATCGATATTTCAAATCTACGTATAAAATAAACAACCGATAAAAATTAGTACAACCCCTCAGATTTAACTAATTTGCACATCAGTAGAATTTCAGTCCACTACTTTATTTCCGCATAGAAATCATCATAGGGATTAGAATGAAATAAACATATGAAAGGCTACAGATTACCAACAATCAGATCTCGGATAAGGTCTCCATTAAATTTCTTCCCCTTGCTTTATTTCAACTTTGGAAGAACGAAAGCTTAATTTCGATCATCAATTTTAAGTTGAAATTTTAAACTGACTTCGGTGAAAAAGTAAAAAATGACGCGGAACTGAGGAGCGATGCCAGCCGCCATGAAAAATGAAAAATAAAAGCCGACGGTCGAGGGAATCGCAGAGGTATAAATAGTGCGCCCGATACCTAGATAGTTCTACCGAGCTTTGTTTTAATTTAGTTAAGGCCCAGTTAATTTACTGGGCCTAAAATGTTGAATAAATAAATCCAATTATTTTTAAAGGCTGAAAACAACGGTTCAGTGGGCCCACTTCTAACTAAAATCCTCACCAAACTTGACGAAAACCGTACGCTGAAGGCAAGCTCACTCCGATCTTCAGCGTCCAGAAAATGTTACGCTCGCACCACCATCGTCGATCCAAGAAGTTCCCGATCATCTTCGCGGCCATAATCTCTCTGCTGCTACTCCTCCTTTCCCTCTCGCTTCTCTACTCACGCCTCGCCAATCACTCATCCTCCACCTATCTTCAGTCCTACCCTTCCCTCTTCGATGATGCTGACAACGACGCCTTCGACATCGACAACAATGACCAGATTGACGTCCTCGACAATGAAAACGACGACCTCAAAGTGGATACTCAGGAAGACGAGCCCGAATCCGAAGACGACCCTGCCGAACCGGACAGCGATGGCGTATCCAACCTCTTCTGGGACCACACTTTTGCCGTTTACCGGCGGTCTTTCGGTAAATCGTCCTCCGATCAGGTAGATCCGATCGCAGCTGATTTCTTCACCAACAACAAGATCGTTCAGTTCTCCTCCGACGATCTGCCGCTGGATGAGGCGGTCAGGAAACGAATGTATTCGATTAGGAATGCAGAGGATCTTTTGATGCAGAAGAATTCGCCACTGAGAGAAGGTTGGGCAGGGTGGCTTGAAGGGAAGGGTGATTTTCTGAGGAGAGATAAGATGCTTAAAAGCGGCATTCTAGAAATTCTGGATCCGAAGAATCACTTTTTGCTGCAAGATCCTGATTTGGGGATGAACAACGGCCTTACAAAGGGTGATAGGTTGGTGCTGAAATCGATAATGAAGGAGATGGAGAAGGTGCCATTTGAGACGAAAAGTAAAAAATCCATTTCCTTGGTTAGGAGGAATCTAAAGGAGGACGAAGAGGAGAATGAAGGGAGGAGATGGGGGTGGTATGAAGGGGTGAAAGATGGATTAGGGTTCATGGAGTTTGTGAATCAGTTTTTTGAAGTTGGGGGATGTGGAGTTAGGGTTTTCATGGTCTGGAATAGTCCAGCATGGATGTTTGGAGTGAGGCAACAGAGGGCGGTGGAGAGTTTGTTTAAGGTGCATGGGAGTGATGTCTGTGTTATGATGTTGTCAGAATTCTTGGAGTTGGATTTTTTCAAGAGTTTTGTTCAAGACGGGTAAGTTTTGTTTTCGATTATTTGGATGCCATATTAGAGTAAAATATTTCCTCCATTGTCGATTGTTGTACATTAGAAGCCCCTTACATACAGTAGTTGTCCATCTGGGTGTTTCCCTTTGATACATCCATGGTTACATTGTTTTGGCTTAAATACATAGTTATCCCTTATCCTTTGGATGTACGTTGATAAGCAGTCTTATATGCACCATGGACCAAAAATTCAACCACTGCAAAAATTCTGAATATTTTTCAGTCTACTTGCAAAATAATACCAGAAAACTTAATGTCTTTTCTATTATGTGAATATAAGCATGAACCATGAAATAATAGAGCAACCTACATGCATATTGTCAATTGTAAAATTGAAACCAACACATAATGATATCACATTCGATTTATAAAGATATCACATGCACTTTCTACATCTACATGTATCAAGTGTAAAGAGTTGTCTCAAATTACTTTTAACATTTTCACATTCCATCCTTTTCCTAATGATATTGTTCACCGCAAACATTGATATGCACCATATAAAACCCAGTTAGTTCCCTTGTAAATGAGAGCACTTATCGCTGCATACTGGAAGTTATTTGGTTTCAATCTCAGTTTTGGTCACATCAAGTTTGTTATGCTTTTGCAGATTTAAGGTTGCGGTTGCAATGCCCGACCTTGATGAACTTCTAAAGGATACACCAGCAGAAGAATTTTCTTCACTGTGGTATGAATGGAGGAGGACAAAACATTACCCTGTTCACTATAGTGAGCTAATACGTCTTGCTGTGTTATACAAGTAAGTTTGAAATTCAATTTTTGTGTACATGTTTTTTTTTTCTCTCTTTCTATGCATACATCTGTGTTGTTTCTCTTTGTTTCTTTGTCGGCTTGTTGATGGGGAAATATACTTAATTTACTACACTTATACTGAAAGCGAATAATTCACAGAAAGCTGAATTTTAGTGGTGCTGTGTATCATGGTTTTAGCTAAAATTAAATTTTAAGATAGGATAACTGACGGCAACAAATTTGAAGGTAATCTACGTCAAAATTGAACTTCCAGCTCTTTTAATGACTCAATGCAACTAGGCCTACTAAGGGATACAGATGGCTTTTGCCTTGATATAAAATTTTATATGCTAAACTTAACTGTGCACAAATATAATCAGGTAGTGGTTTCAGTTGGCAATAGTGATTATTGCATGCCGCGATAGAACAGAAGTGTAACTTTAACAGAGTTCAAATTTCGTTGTGGTACATCAATGTGCATAGTGGTAAAACCCTTGAGAAAGCCTGTTGATTGATCGAGAATCATGTATTTCTATCTATTTTATATGGGTGGTAGTTATAATTTGCGACTGCTTTCTCATCTCTATAGTCCTTTTGTTTATTTTACTAACAAAATTTTATTGTTCTTATTTCAGGTTTGGTGGAATTTATCTTGATTCTGATGTCATAGTTTTCAGGCCTCTGTATTCACTCAAGAACTCTGTTGGTGTCGAAAATCATACAAATGGGACTTCCATTTTCAATGGTGCTGTCTTGGCATTTGATAAAGAAAGGTAATGAACAAACTTTTTGACCGTTTGCATATATGCATACCCACATAAATATACATATGCATACATACATGTGTCAGTGTCTGTCTGTGTATTTCTTTATTTCTTCTTTTCCCGACTTACATCTATACAGCAATTTAGTATTTAACTATTCATTATTTTCTATTTACTACTTGCGATTGCCATTGTTTTGTGAATGCATACAGTCCTTTTTTGCTTGAGTGTATGAGAGAGTTCTATTCTACATATGATGATACTCGATTGAGATGGAATGGAGCCGATTTGCTGTCAAGAGTTATTAACAAGTTCAATGACAAAGAGATACATGCCATTAAGATGGAATCGCCTTTGTCATTCTTTCCAATTTGTTCAAGTGACATCATAAGGTAACATGCTCCTTGTTGCAGCTAACAATTTTCCCTGCTTGAGTGTCTCTTTTAATTTCAAATGCTATATTACAACTTTTTATTTTTCAATTAGTAATAACTGGACTAAAAATGCTTCTGGTTGAAATTTATTCAGGTATTTCAGTGCAGCAGATAACGAAACTGTGAAAATGCAAGAAGAAATTCTATTTGGAAAAATAGTAAATGAGTCGACAGCATTTCATTTTTGGAATAGTTTAACTTCGGCTCTAGTCCCTGAACCGGGCAGCCTCGTGGGGAGACTCTTGAACGTTAATTGCTTGAGGTGTCATGATATTTTATGACCTATAAATTGACCCATGTGTGCATACATATGTGTAACATAATGCGTTTCTGAACATGATTGTGCACGATCTCTCATTTGTCCAAGGGGAGTTGGCGGGCCAATCAGAGCATATTATAGGATGTGGCAATATATTCATGTTTAGTTTTAGTTTTGGTTGTAACCATATGTTGCATATGTGTGTATAATATGTATGGAGATATGTGTGTATAACTATGGTCAATTGTCCGGCTTCATAACTTTAATGTAGAAGTGCAAGTGTAACTTGGTTGTTTTGATTCAAAATTTTAGGTAATCAAAATTACTATTCATTTTGTTAGGTAGACCAGAAGGGGGTGAAAAATAATATATAAAAAAATCTTTAATAAGCTCGTGATTTTGAACATAATGGGCGGAAGAAGAAATTTGTTTTTGAATTAGAGGTAATGTTATGTAGGTTAGGAAATTTTGCTAAAATAAGCCTTGTTTTTTAAAGTAATCAGACCTCTGTAAGAAATAATAACACAAAATCACTTTTTGTTACGTCAATGCGTGAATGGACATGGTGTACATGTGGTTTTTGAAAATATCGTTCTGCTTATATAACTAACTGATGATTTTTTTCAAAAGTGGCTAAAAGTTGTTTTTTAAATACCCCTTCTATTTGGGTCTGCGTTGAAAACCAACATCGCTCACATTCTATTTTACTAAAATCAAACACAAACAATTTGTAAATCCTAAAACTGATTTTTTAGCTAATCCACACCAAAATCTAGTCAATCTTTCCGAATAAACCCAAATTAGTGAAAGTTTTGAGACTTGCTCTTCGCTGCAAGGTAATAGAGTTATTTAAAGTTGTTTAGTAAATTTGTTTAATCTAAATTGTGTATTAACTTTATTTTGTATGTTATGTTTCCTTAACATTGAATGAAGCTAAACATGAATCGTTGGGAGATGGATGATAAGAAGTTGGTCCGATATTGTGATGATTTTGAAGCACAAAGAGGTATTGCAGAAGAGAGTCAATACTTTGCAAATCACATTTTGCAACATCAACGTTATACGCTCATTTACTTCAAGTTGTAGCGAATAAACAACTTTGTTGTTGGTCCAAATATACTGGAGCTTCTGCGTCTTATGCCTGCAGCTATGCCAAACGGTTATATCGAGTTTGTTATTGTGGAGCTGAGTATGTATATATAGTTTACGGAACTGAAACGCTGGGCGTAGACTTTGTGGATGTATTTTGTATAGTGAACACAAAATAAACCATGGTTAAGTTGAATGATGTGATTATATTTATTGGACTTCTTCGAAGTGTGCTAGGACACTTGAATATATGTCATTGAAATACAGGTCGAAGTCTGAGTTTTAAAAAAGCTGAACTGTTTTATAAAACAAACTAAAACCGGAAAAAACAACGGGAAAAAGACATTTTTATTTATTCGGATGTATTTACAACACACATTAGCTCTTTATTTGTAGACTCTGCATGTCCTACTGATTACAATAATGTCTCTTGCATTAAAAGTATTCACACTTAATATTTTAATATATTACAACATTTCATCCCGAATATGTGTATGCAAAGATGATAAGATTAATTGTCTAATTAAAAACTTTTTGATAAAAACCCTATAAGAAAAATCATAACTAAGAAAAATAGCATAATTTCATTTCATTTTTAGGTAACATGTTTACAATGTTACCATGATGATTGATACTTCTGTATCAAAATAATGTCTCATTAAAAACTTTACTAACAAAACTCAATGGTAAAAATATTAGTGAAGAAAAAGGGTACATTATAGGATAATTTTATATGCTTCCCCAGATTCATAATGTATAATTCAAATATTTTGGTGATGCAAGCGACACATACCAATTTTATAAATCATCTTCTGCAAAGTTGAATTTGGAAGTGCATTCGTGAATAGATCCGCCGGATTTTCTTGAATCTGTATTTGTTTCACCTCTATCTTATTTATTTTTGTAGTTCATACGTGAAGAAGAATTTAGGAGAAATGTATTTCGTTCTATCACCCCTAATATAACCTGCTTGAATCTGAGCTACTCATGTTGTATTGTCTTCATAAATGATAGTTATTCCTTCTGTACTTGAGAGAAGTTGACACGTATTTCGAATATTCAATCAATGATCTTAACCTAATACATTCTCGACATGTTTCATGTAGTTCTAGCATTTCAAAATGATTAGATGATGTTGCTACCAATGTTTGCTTTGTAGAATGTCATGAAACAGCTGCACTGCTGTTAATAAACACATACCCAGTTTGTGATTTTACTTTATATGGATCAGAAAGTTAACATGCATCAACATAACCAACTAGAATTAGATTGCCTATGTTAGAATTAAACAAGCCTAAATCTGTGATTCCGAGAAGATATCTCATGACATTTTCAGTGTCTTTTAGTTTGTGTCAAACTATATCTTGCTAGAAGATTGACTGAGAATGCAATATCTGGTCTCATACATTGCGCTAAATATAACAATGCACTGATGTCACTGAGATATGGTATATCTGGACCAAGTACGTTTTCATCGTCTTTTTTTGGATGGTAAGGGACTTTTTTAATATCCAGTGATTTGACAACCATAGGCGTACTAAGTGGATATCTTTATCAATTTGAGAGCGCTTAAGGATTTTCTCAATGTAATTCGATTGATGGGTTAGTATGTCATTTGTATTGTGCTCAATCTGTAAATCAAGACAATATTTAGTTTTACCAAAATCTTTCATTTCAAATTCCTTTTTTAAGTAATCTATCGTTTCATCAATCTCTTCTGGAGTTCCAATCAAATTTATATCATCAACATATACCACTAAAATAGCAAATCGCTTTACCAATTTCCTTAAAAAACACATGGACAAATGAAATTGTTTTTATATTCGGCTTTTACCAAATATTTACTAAGATGATTATATCACGTTTTTTCGGATTGTTTCAAACCGTATAGCGATCCGCTTAGTTTTAGTGAGCACATCGACTTTGATTTTGCTTCAGACAACTTAATCCATCTGGTATTTTCATGCAAATATCGGTATCCAATTCACCGTATAGATAAGTTACCATGACAACAGTTAATCTTATATCAAGCTTCTAAGAAACTTCAAAGCTTATCAGATATCGAAATGTTATGACATCCGTGACAGAAGAGTATGTTTCTTTAAAATCAAAACTTAATCTTTACAGGAAACCTTGTTCAACAAGTCGTGCCATATATCTCACAACTTCATTTTTATCATTTTGTCTTCTAACGAAGACCTATTTATAATCAGCTGGTGTAACATCTTCTGATGTTTTTTCAGTTGGTCTAAATACACCATGTTTTTCAAGTGAATCTAGTTCAAACTGAATAGCATCTTTCCACTTTGGCCAATCATGTCTTTTTCGATATTTATTTATGCTAATTGGTTCATTATCATTATTCTCAATATAGTCATGACTTTCGCTTATTTCAATAGCTACTGCGAATGAGAATACATCATCAATTATTAATTTATCTTGATCCCACATTTCTCTATAATTCGTATAAAATATTGAGATCTCGTTATTATTAGGTACCATTTTATTTTTTTAAGCTTGTATTTCTTTTTGGATAATAGTTCCTTTACTAATTTTAGGAAAATTAGTTTTTCCTTTTGAGTTACCATTTGGATCATTTATAACCTCTTCAGGAGGTTTGCTAATTGATAATTTTTCGTCAGACTTTCTTTTTCTAGGTGCCAAGTATTTTGAACCTATTGGTCCTCCACTTTTTTTCTAGCTTTAGACTCATCTGTTGCTATTTGGCCTTCGAGGATTTCAATTCTGGCTAGTGCATTTGTTGGTGGAGTGTGAGATTTAGTTATTTTTGCAGCATCATTAAATGCATCTGGTATTTGATTTGCAACATTGTGAATATACAAAATTCTATGTATTTCGTTTTGACATTGTTTGGTACCTGGATTCAAATAAGACATGGACAAATTATTCCATGAAATTTCATGTCGCTCTACTGAAATGGCTTTTTCTCTCCCTAATAGTGGGAAAATTGACTCATTAAATTTACAATCTGCTAATCTTGCAGTAAAGAAATCACCTGTAAGAGGTTCAAGATGAAGAATTATCAAAGTGAGTCAAATTCCGCATAAATTCTCAACCATCGTTGAGAACCCATTTTAATACGAAGTGGGGGACTAATGGGCACATGCACAACGCAACCAGATTTTCGTATATATGAAATATTTAGTTGGGATCCAGTTATAGTTATGATGGTGAAAATTAATGATAAGTTGTTGGTAAAATTTTGATCAATTTCAATGCATGCAAAATTGCATGTCCCCAAGCTGAAATAGGTTGCTTTGATTACATACGCCACGGTCTTACAGTAATTTGTCAATGCTTAGTTAATGATTCTACTAGACCATTTTGAGTGTAAACATGAGTTATTGGATGTTTAACTTCAATTTCCAGTGATGAACAATAATCATTAAATACATGAGAAGCAAATTCTCTTGCATTATCTAGTTTGATGATTAAGGAAGCGTGCTCGCAATTTAATTATTTTAGCAAGTAATTTAGCAAATGTCGTGTTTCTATAGAGAGAAAACATACATGTGACTAACAAATTGATGCATCAATTAATACCATAAAATGTCTAAATGGTCCACAAGCAGGATAAATTGGACTACACATATCACCTTGAATTCTTTGCAAAAATGCTGGAGATTCAGAAGTGATTCTGCTGTATGAAGACCGAGTAATTAATTTTATACATGGAGTACGTAGGTAATCACTTAGTAAATTCAAATAATGTGATAAATCATGCCCATATGAGTTTTTACCAATTGTACGCATCATAGTTGATTCAGGATGACCCAAACGATCTTTCCAAAGAATCATTATCTTGGTATTTGAGCTTCTGACGCGTGTTTGTAAAATGAGATTCAACTAAGCTAATTTTGGTGAAGTATAATTCAGTTTAATTTTCTCTAAAAAAAGGTTCTGGCTTTAAATTTTAGAAATAACACAAAGATATTTTTTGATGTTTTCATTTATAGTTTCAATATGGTAACCATCCATTCTTATATCTTTAAAGCTTAGCATATTTCTTTTAGAATTCCTTGAATATTGTGCATTTGAATGAATACATGTGTACCATTTGGTGATACCATTTGGGCTCTTCTGGACCCTTCAATTATGAAATTTATATAAATTAAATTTCTATAGAGAGAAAACATACATGTGACTAACGAATTGATGCATCAATTAATACCATAAAATGTCTAAATGGTCCACAAGCAGGATAAATTGGACTACACATATCACCTTGAATTCTTTGCAAAAATGCCGGAGATTCAGAAGTGATTTTACTGTATGAAGATCGAGTAATTAATTTTATACATGGAGTACGTAGGTAATCACTTAGTAAATTCAAATAATGTGATAAATCATGCCCATATGAGTTTTTACCAAATGTACGCATCATAGTTGATTCAGGATGACCCAAACGATCTTTCCAAAGAATCATTATCTTGGTATTTGAGCTTTTGACTCGTGTTTGTAAAATGAGATTCAACTAAGCTAATTTTGGTGAAGTATAATTCAGTTTAATTTTCTCTAAAAAAAGGTTCTGGCTTTAAATTTTAGAAAGGGGATTTTAACGACAAGGACAAAGGACCGTTAAATTTTATCCATAAGGACAACCACCTAATATTTTATCCATAAGGACAATACCCACCAAATATTTTATCCAAAAGGACAAAACACTGGAAATAAACATTCGGCCACTGATTTCATCTTCTCCCCTCACGCGCGTATGTCGAAATCACGAAATCATAAATCACGAAATCCAAAATCGCGAAATCAAAAATCGAAGGCAAACATCATTCAGAATAAAAATCGAAAATCGAAATCGAAGCCAAACATCAAGAAATCAAAATCAATTGGAAACAAAAACCCTAGAAAAAAAATACGTCGAACAACAAAAATTCATTGGAAATCCTAATTGAATGGAATAAAAATATGTAGCAGACGACGGAAATCACAATTGAAGAAGTCGAAATTGTTGACACAATTTTTTTAGATTGGAAATGTTCTTTTTTTCATTTTACCAGTACAGCAGTTCGTAGGTATCATTTTTGTATTTTTATAGTTATCATTTTTCCTGTTTTTAACTTTAAAACATAGCAGCAGTTTTTAGTTATCATTTTTGTATTTTTGAAGTTATCATTTTTCCTGTTTTAACTTTAAAAACATAGCAGCAGTTTTTAGTTATCATTTTGCTATTTTTGTAGTTATCATTTTTACCGTTTTAACTGTGTTATATGTTTTTTTCATGAGATTTTGTTGTTGTGTTAATTTTCAAGTTATATTATTGTATCAGCTAAGAAACTAAGTCGAACTTATTTCAATTTAATCAATCAAACTGTGATATAATTTTTTTTTCATTATTTTATCTTCAAAGCATTGCATCAATATTTAGTTATCATTTTTCTAATATTTTAGGTATCATTTTTACTGTTTTAACTATGTTATGTGTTGTTTTCATGTATTTTTATAGCTGTGTTAATTTTGAAGTTATATTGTTGCATCAACTTTTTAACTCAGTCGAATTTATTTAATTTTATACAATCAAACTGTGATATAAACATTTTTTGCATTAGTTTTTCTTTAAAACATTGATGCAGATAAAATGAAATCAGTTTTCTATTTTTTTAAGTATCATTTTTCATATTTTAACTGTGTTATGTGTTTTTTCTATGTGATTTTGTTGTTGTGTTAATTTTGCAGTTGTACTGTTGCATCAACTTTGTAACTTAGTCGAACTAATTTTATTTTATTTAATCAAACTTTGATGTAAACATTTTTTAAAAATGATTCCTTCAAACTGCAGTAATGTTTGACATAACAGAGAAATTACACTAAAAATGATACCTTAAAAAAAATATAAAAATGATACCTTAAAACCGCTTTGATGTTTAACATAACACATAAACTACAGTAAAAATGATAACTAAAAAAATAGAAAAATGATAATTAAAAACTGCTGCTATATTTTAAAGCTAAAACTAGAAAAACGATAACTAAAAAAATAGAAAAATGATACCTATGAACTGTTATACTATTAACGATAAAAAAAACATTTCCAATCACGAAAAAATTGTTCCAACAATTTCGAGTTCTTCAATTGTGTTTTCCATCGGTAGAAAAATATTTTTATTCAATTCACTCGTGATTTCCAATGGATTTTTGTTGTTCGAGATTTTTTTTTTTTTTTTTTTTAGGGGTTCCAGTTTCTCGCGATTTATGGAATCGAATTTTTGGGTTCGATTACAATTTCGATTTTGATGTCCATGTCCTTGTCGTGATTTATGAATTGTTATGAATTCAACTTTTTGTGATTTTTGGGTTCGATTGTTTGGAGCGGACGTGAATCGAGAGCGGAGTAAGAAGAAAGCGCACGTGAAGAAAAGATATTAGGTGGTTGTCCTTCTGAGTAAAATTTTAGTGGGCTGTCTTTATGGATAAAAAGGCCTTCAGTTTTGTCCTTGTAAAAATTTTCCTGTTTTAGAAATAACACAAAGATATTTTTTGCTGTTTTCATTTATAGTTTCAATATGGTAACCATTCATTCTTATATCTTTAAAGCTTAGCATATTTCTTTTAGAATTCCTTGAATATTGTGCATTTGAATGAATACATGTGTACCATTTGGTGATACCATATGGGCTCTTCTGGACCCTTCAATTATATTAGCTGATGCTGAAATATTTTCAGATAATTTAGAGAAAAACTTATAGTTTTTCAAAATTGTACAGGTGGCTGCACTATCTAACATGCATATATCATCACTTAAACATTGACGGTCCATACCTTAGGTCTTTAAGAATTAAAGGCAATACAGCTAGTCGACTACTAAGATAACTTATTGACATAAATAAATGTTAGCGCTTTCTAAAACAAAAGGAATTTCAAAAAAAACAAACAACTTATCGATATCTATCAGTACATATTGTTTCAATAAGTCCATAAAAGTAAACTAATAATAGATAAACAAAAATTTCAGACTAACTTATTAATATGTGCTAAAAAATTGAAACAAAACAAAAACCACACAATAAGCCTTAGGCTACTAATTGGTCAATTCAGTCATATTTTTGAACATTGCATCTAAATTTCCATTGTTAATAAAATTTCCATCATAATTTTCAAAGAAATCATCTAACTTCAAGTTAGTATTATCGAACATTCTCTCAGTATTATTTGTCTTGATATTATTTGTCTCGATATTATTTGAGTTTTGATATTCTTCAACAGTTTTCTTTAATGATCTACAAGTAATGACCAATGATCAGGGCGTATGCATCTATAGCAAACTTCCTCATAATGCCTTTTATTTTCTGCAATTGAATTATTACTATATTCAGGCTCAATTTTCTTTTGCTTCCTTTTAAAACTAGTAGTTTTTTTGCCTCTAAAACCACTATAACCACCTCTGCTCGGGTTATATCCACATTCACGTCTACGTCCTCTGCTACGACCTCTTCTGTAGTGGACGAAATTAGCATAAAAGTTTGGTAATGCAGTTGAACCCGAACGATTTTTAATAAGAAATTCATTATTTTTCTTAGAAATTAATAAACATTCAATTAATTCAGAATATTTTATAAAATGATGCTCTTGATATTTCTGTTGCAGAAGTATATTCAGGGCATGAAATGTTGAGAATGTCTTTTCCAATATTTGTGCATCATCTACCTTTTCTTCACATAACTATTTCAGTCTAGAAGTAATTCTAAACATAGCGGAATTGTATTCCCATACATATTTAAAGACTTGAAACCTCAGGTTCAACCATTCTTGCCTTGTGTTTGGAAGTATAACCGTTTTCTGGTGGTTATATTGCTCCTTTAGGGAGTTCCATAAATGGAGAGGATTTTTTTTTGATTAAATGTTATGTTTAGAGATGTCATGGATATGGCATCTTATAAATATCAAAACCTTTGTTCTGTCCTACTGGGATGTATTGTTAACCGTTTAATGGTGTTTTCTAAGCATTGAGGTTGTAAATGAATCTCAATATCCAATATCCATGATAAATAGTTGTCTTCAAATATGTATAGCCCTTGAATTCAAGTTTAGAAATGTTTGACATTTTGTGAACTACACATAAAACAAATTGAATTAATAAATTCTATGATAATAATAAATAAATATCACTTTGTTAATGGTAGATAATCAGACATCTTTCTGGCAAGTTAGGATTCAACAACAATACATCATGCATTATGAGAAACATGATTAGACTCAAACAAACCAGCTTAAAGTGCATAAGAAGAATCATTGGATGAGACAGATATTTCTTAAGTAATTACAAATACATATCTACATATGTCATTATTCAAGAGCAACAATGGAATGCTAATATAACATCAGTAACTAGGGAATGCAGAACTTAAATAAATCAAATTGCAGTACAATCTCAAGCAGCCATGGTTATTAATGTTAGTGCATCACAATCAGTTAACACAAGTACAAACAATTTAAATTAAGATCGATCAAAAGTCAATTGTTTACTAATTGAAATCTTTATACTAAAAACAAAAAGCGTACTAAAACTAGCATACCATAACATAGGAAAACAGATCAACTAACATAGTACCGCATAGCTTGCTAATAAACACGCATGCGTGTATTAATATAATAATGTGGTTCAGATGTATTCGTTTATTTAATAAAACCAGTTTTGTTATACATAACCAGAACTTATTAAACTCTTTTACAAACATGTAAATAAAACAAGAGCCATACGACATGGCCTATAGGCATGCATATTACAAAATAGGAAGATTATGATGTAGCATCATAGTTCATGGCCTGTAGCCATGTTGACAAAAAAAGTAGGAAACCTAAGCAAATAAAACATTTACTTTTTCGATGGGTGAAAGAAGAGTTTGTTCACAAACACATAAGAAGAATCACTTGATGGAACAAATATTTCTTAAGTGATTATAAATACACACACACACACGCACGCACGCACACACACACACACACACATATATATATATATATATATATATATACACACACACACACACACACGCGCCGTTATTCAAGATGAACAATGGAAATGGCCTGTAGACATGCATATTATAAAATAGGAAGATTATGATGTAATATCATACTGCATGGCCTGTAACCATATTGGAAAAATAAAAATAAAAGTAGGAGACCTGATTGAGCAAATAAAACGTTTACTTCTTCAGTGGATGAAAGAAGAGTTTGTTTGTTGTATATAAATAGAAAGGATAGGAGATTTGGAATGAAATAAGAGTATTTCAATGGATAGACTTGGCCGAAAGACTAGGTAGTAGTATTAAATACCAAACTTGATATTTCATATTCAAAGAGTAATAGTGGGTGGAACAAGTAAGAGCCATAAAAATATCCTACTCACATATAATTCATGATGATAACGTGTTATAAAACAAACTAAAAATAGAAGAAATAAGGGAGATAAGATATTTCTACTCATTTGGATGTACTTACAACACACATGAGCTCTTTATTTATAGACTCCACATGTCCTAGTAATTACAATAATGTCCCTTGCATTAAGCATATTCACCCTTAGTATTACAATATATTACAACAAATTGAGAGTCGATGGAAACTGGTAAGTAACCAATATTTAGCTAGACATCTGGGGCTAGAAGAATGTCATCACTTGCATATTGCTTGATTTCATGTAATAGTTGAATTTTCGTATTTTTTGTTTTAAGTATATATTTATGGTAATAGTTGTGCCATGCTTGATTTTAGTAATTGTGTATCCGATGATGTATTAATGGAATTTGGAGATATTCAATTGAATTCCAATTTGGAATAAAACCCAATCAGTTACCACATAATTCAACTTATATGAGTTCAACACATCATTAACAATCATTAACGATTATTAACAGTATTTAACTTCCAATTACCATTTAATTGCATCATTAACATAAGCGTTAAGGTTATTGACATTTCATTACTATTTCAAATCACTTTAACTAACCATCATTAATAATTTGTTTACTATGATTAGCAAATCCACTCATGTCCAATTAATGTCAACATACATCGTAGTAAGTTGTCAATTCGCATCAAAATTTATTGATATTACTATTCATCCATAACATAACAATCACGTTATCAACCAAATTTTTGGAGGTTTCTCATGATTTTTACTTGCTTTACATGCTCTTGGTTCATCTGAATTTGTAGAACTTGGATTTCAGCAAGCATTTGGAGAACATACTCCATCTTCTCTTTTGGTTTTATCACATGAGCGTGGGTAGAGCATTGAAATGTACCTACAGATGGTCAACAGACGATTCGGGATTAATTTGGTCATTAAATCAGTGGAGGCCATGGTTTATTTTAGTTTTGAGTTTTTCCAAAAATGAAATGATAGAATGAAGACGAAAATTCGAAATGGAAAGTTTAAATGTTTGTTATAACTAACTTATGGTGGGAATAAATTTGTGAAATCTGGTAGTTATATGTCGACATATACAAAAATGTATGTCGACATACATGTAATTTAATTTAATTTTTCTATTTTTTATTATTATTTATATATATATTAATATATTTAATTATTCTAATTCACTTAACGAACAAATACCTAATTCTCTTCTAAATTTAGTGAATGTTGCTTCGTTCAATGGTTTTGTTAATATATACACTATTTTTTTTTTCTGATTCTATAAAATCGAGTGAAAATTTCTCTTTTCTTATGTTATCTCTTAGAAAATGATGTATATCAATATGTTTAGTTCTTGAGTGATGATCTAGATTTTTAGATATATTTATAGCGCTCGTATTATCATAGTGTATTAGTGATTTATTTGTATTTAATCCAAAGTCATTTAGAGTTTGTTGCATATATATTATTTGTGAACAAGTCAAAGCAGCAGATATATACACACACACACACACACACACATATATATATATATATATATATATATATATATATTCTGCTTCAGTTGTTGACAAAGATACGGTATTTTGATTTTTGCTAAACCAATAAACTAGTGAATATCCTAAGAAGTGACATATTCCACTAGTACTTTTACGATTGGATTTACGTCCCGCATAATTAGCATCATAATAAGAAACTAAATCAAACAAATCATCCTTTGGATAGAATAATCCAAAATCTAATGTATGTTTTACATATCTCAGAATACGTTTTACTTCTTTCAAATGTGTTTCTTTAGGTTGTGTTGATATCTTGCACAAAGACATACACTATGCATTATATCTGGTCTACTACCAGTTATATACAATAACGATTTTTTTTTTTTTGAAAATTGGTACGCTTTACTAATTTCAAAGAAAAGTTGTAACAACCCGGAAAATCTGGGCCAGTTTAAAATTTTTATTTTGGCAATTTTATCGAATTTTGATTATTTAAAATGAATTATTTTAAATAATATCGACGTGAAATTTATTTTGAATAGAATTCGAACGTATATATTATACGCGTCGTCGTTAGAATATAAATATTTATATATAATTATAAATAGAATTGAAAATGGCGCGGTAGTTCGATAATTCGATTTCAAACTTCAATGGAATGTACCGGGTGCAAAACAATCCGGATTTTAGTGAAACCAAAAATAATGGGATCTAATTGTGAATATCTTTCCAACGAATCCGAAAAATCAAGATTTCATATCGGGAATCAAAAGATATGTCCAGTTGAAAATTCTGAATAGTCGCTATGGAATTCAGGCCCTTAAAAATGGACATTTTGCAAATGACCTCGGATTTCGACGAAACCACTTTTGTTGGGTCCGTGATGTCAAGTTATTGCTAGGTTTCAAATTTCATAATTTTTCGAATCAATATGTGAGCGTGGCAAAGGAAAACGCGTTTGACCAGTTTCAGTTGATTTTAATCGACTGGAAAATGGCCATTTTTCTAACGGTCTCAGAATTCGACGAAACTTGTTTTGTTAGGACCGTATCGTCAATACGAAGCTAGAAAATATTTTTCTGCAATTTTTAGAGTTAGTATGCGACCCCGGTAATTTGAAATGCACGTGAAAATTCAATATAATGATTTAAATGAAAATTCAAAAGGAAACTGATTCAAACGATCAAATCAGCTAGCGATACATATCCCATTGGTTTCGGAATGGGGGTAAAACGCTATGGGCGACAGGCGGTGGGCCTCGTTTCGAGGTCGTATGAAAAAGTCAACTTTAGGTTGAATTAATTATTAAAAAAAAAAAAAAAAAAAAAACCATTCCTCCTTTCCTTATGCTCTGGCCCCCCCCCTATATTTTCGATTCAGAAAAATAAAAAAAAAAAAAAAAAAAAAAAGAAGGGGAAAAATGGCGACTGGCGATCTCCACCGCCGCGCCCTACTCCAGCCCGTCGCCCACCTCCGTCCAATCCCTGCCCTCACGAACCCCCCCTTCCTTCTCCTCCTCCTCCCCTTCCCTCCCTTCGCCTGCGACAACCGAAACCCCCCCCCCCCCAGACCCGAACCCGCAACCGACGAAACCCCCACGCCCAAAACGCCAGCGCCTCCTGCCACCCACAGCGAGCTCCCTCCGACGACGTCCTCCAGCCGAAGTCGATGCCCCCCCCGTAAGTTTTTAAATTTATTTATTCTACTTTTTTTTTTTTTTTTTTTTTTAACTGTTTACTTTTATTTTTTTTTAAACTGAGTTTTATTAATTTTTTTTAAACTGATTTTTAATTTTAGTTTATAACTGTTTTTTTTATTTAAGTTTAAAACTGTTTTTTTTATTTTAGTTTAAAACTGATTTTTTTTATTCATTTATTTAAGTTTAAAACTGTTTTTTTTATTTGATTTTTAAAACTGAATTTTTAATGATTTTAAAAACTGATTTTATTTTAAAAGGTTTAATCTTTTAATAAAAAAGATTGTTTTGAAAACATATATGAAATTGTTTTGAAAATATATGTTGTTTTTAAAAATAAAAACAACTTTGTTTTTAAACAAAAGATATGAACTTTAAAAATGAAAAGGCGTGTTCTTTGAAAGTGAAAAGGCGAAATCTTTATTTTAGAAAAGGCAAAATCTTTAGGTGGAAAATAGCGTGATAAAAATATAATTTTTATCTATATAACATAGTAATAAAAATTCGATTTTTATCTGTTGAAAAGCAAAGTAAAAATAGAATTTTTATATATTGAACTTCGATAGAAAAATAGAATTTTTATATATTGAACATCGAAGTAAAAATTCGATTTTTATATATTGAATAGCGAAGTAAAAATGTGATTTTTGCGTATGTAGTGAAAGCAGCAACGAAGGTGACAAAAAGGCGAAACGACGAAGACTTCTGCAAATGAAGTGCCGTGGAGCTAGGATAGCTATATGTGAGAACTTCTCACCCTTCAATTTATTTTCTAGTTATATATATATACTAGGATGCAGACGGTGTTTAGTAGCACCCGACACAATCGTCCACAGACCATGGACTTGTTTGTTTGGCTGTTTGGTTATTGATTGCGATATTGGTTTGAATGTGGTTTGTGGTGTGAAAAATCGAATCGATAAATTGGTTAGGATTAGACGTGCGCCGTTATAAGGCGAAGGAGTAAGGCTAGGTTAGACTCTTACTCCAAATTTTGTGATTTGCATAATAAAATTGATATGATTGATGTGTGAATGGCGTGGGCCTTCACTAGACCGGGGATAAGGCTAGGCCTTGTCCCGTTTCTAGTATCGTGCCGTTATGCCGCCGAAATTTTCTAAAATATGTTAGAAAAATAAAAATATCATTTTATTGAATAAATGAATTGAATAGAAATTCATAGGTTGAAATAAAATGTTTTATCGTTAAAAATATAATTTTTAACGTGAATATGAAAATAGTGAAGTGAATAAATAAATATTCATTTACAAACCAGATGGTTTGTTTATGTACACTTATTTGAATGACATTGATTGAGACGATAAATTTTACACATCGCCCAACTGCACAACTAAAATCTGTGTTTGATTGTTTGAAACCCCACACGGGTGTTGGGATGAAATATGAATTTCACTCATCCTGATTGATTAAATATGTCGATCGATTGATTGACAGGCTGTTATGAGCGTTGAATATCTATATTTGATGCTTATACAGTGTAGTGCACTTTGGTTGATGGTTGATTATTTTCAATGTTATTATATACATGTGTTGTATGAAAATCCATATAATTAATTTTATATGGTAATTGATTGGGCCTCATTCCAATCGTGAAAATAAAGAATATTTTGATAATAAAGAATATTTTGATAATAGGAAATATTTGAAATAGAATATTTGAAAATAGAAATTTATGAAGCCGTGTTAATTAGATTTACGCCATTTTGACGTAAACGATATTTATATCGATTTTATTCATTTTAAAATGAATATTGAAAAGTAATCTCGAATTGAATTGAAAACGATTTCGAAATGAATTGAATTGAAAACGATTTCGAAATGAATTGAATTGAAAACGATTTCGAAATGAATTGAATTGAAAACGATTTCGAAATGAATTGAATTGAAAACGATTTCGAAATGAATTGAATTGAAAACGATTTCGAAATGAATTGAATTGAAAACGATTTCGAAATGAATTGAATTGAAAACGATTTCGAAATGAATTGAATTGAAAACGAATTCGAATTGAATTGAAAGTGAATTGAAAACGAATTCGAATTGAATTGAAATTTGAATTGAATAGAAATAAATTTTAAAACGAATTTATAGAGAAGAATTCAATTTTGCTTTGAATTGAAATGGAAGTTGAAATAGATTTTGAAACGAATTCAAAACTATTTATATAATTCGTTTTAAATAGAAATCGACGAAATATATATTATATATATTATATATATAATATAATGGCCTGAATAGAACGCGCCGCGCCGCGGCAGTTCGCGAATTTCGACCATTGATTTCAAACGGACATTGCGGGAGATCCGACGGTCGGATTCTCCTAAAACCGGAATCGTTGGGTTCGTATCGAAAAGAGCTTTCTAACGAATGTTAGAAATTTGAAATCTAACGGTTGGATTTGGAGATACGTCCAAATCAAATTCGAAAAAGGTCGCTGTAAGTGCAGTTCGATGGCCATTGATGGAAATCGACTGTACGGGCCTTGATAAAATTATTAAAAATAGTAATAATTTGTGTAAAATCATAAGAAATGATTTGTGAAGAATTGGGATGAAAAACTCCATATTTGAAAAGATAAAAATAGATTTTTATCGAAATGAACTAGTTTTGAACTAGAATTATAATTCTATTTATTTTTAAATAAATAAATTGAATTTGAAATGGTTTTGAAAATAACCAAAAATTCCAATGATTGCATTGGAGTGGATTTGAATCGAAATTGTCTTCGGAATGTTTCGAGGTTGGAATTCGTGATTATACAGGTGTTGTTATGGAAATTTGAAAGATATATATGTATATCGTTATTTCCAATACGACATTTGTTAGTCGTAGAATTCGATATTGAATACAAGCCGATATATTTTCTATTCAGAGCCTTGTATTGAATATCGAATGTGATTTGGGTTTGTCGTGAATGGTGTCTTCACTAACACTGTTCTTGAACCCAGTTGAGAAATGATTAAATCTTTTTATTTAGATTTAATGAAGTGTACCAATTAAATGATATTTAATTGGAATTGAATTGATATTGATTTTTGGGTTTATCGTGAACAGTGTTTTAAATAACACTCGTTCTTTAACCCAATAATTAATGGAATGATTTTTGGGTTTATCGTGAACAGTGTTTTTAAATAACACTCGTTCTTTAACCCGATAATTAATGAATGTGATTTGGGTTTGTCGTGAATGGTGTCTTCACTAACACTGTTCTTGAACCCAACTGAGAAAAGATTAAATCTTTTGATTTAGATTTAATGAAGTGTACCAATTAAATAACATTTAATTGGAATTGAATTGATATTGATTTTTGGGTTTATCGTGAACAGTGTTTTAAATAACACTTGTTCTTTAACCCGATAATTAATGAACGTGATTTGGGTTTGTCGTGAATGGTGTCTTAATTAACACTGTTCTTGAACCCAGTTGAGAAATGATTAAATCTTTTTATTTAGATTTAATGAAGTGTACCAATTAAATAACATTTAATTGGAATTGAATCGATATTGATTTTTGGGTTTATCGTGAACAGTGTTTTAAATAACACTTGTTCTTTAACCCGATAATTAATGAACGTGATTTGGGTTTGTCGTGAATGGTGTCTTAATTAACACTGTTCTTGAACCCAGTTGAGAAATGATTAAATCTTTTTATTTAGATTTAATGAAGTGTACCAATTAAATAACATTTAATTGGAATTGAATCGATATTGATTTTTGGGTTTATCGTGGACAGTGTTTTAAATAACACTCGTTCTTTAACCCGACGATTAATGAATGTGATTTTGGGTTTATCGTGAACCGTGTTTTTAAATGACACTGATTCTTTAACCCAGTCAAAAGATTAAAACTAAGTGGAGTTTTAATGAATCTTTAATTAGATTGAAAAGATCGAGAATGGAGTATCACCAGTTTTGCTCCAGGCGATAGTTAAATCTTTAATTAGATTTGAACGTGAAATTTAGAAACTAACTGTCGGTTAGCCAAGCAGAATGGTTTTCTGGATATTGATCTGATGTTGGTTTCGGCCTTCGGGGTTAATATTTGGGGAATTATTCTCTTGATTAATTTACGGTTAGTGACTAATGAATTGGAATGAGGCGTATGTTGTGTTTGTGTAACACTTATTTAAAATATACGCGAGTTATTCGGAAAGACCGGGTTTATCCCATTCTGAATAACTGATACGACGATAAGTCGAAGATGAGGACGATGGTCGAAGACCGGAGGTCTTCACGTCGTTTGGGTGATAACTGATGATCTTGATTGGGCTGTACACCCAAGAAGATGGAAACAGTTAGTGATCGTCCAGACGTACTTGGAGATCGATGGATATGCGAGGTACTAGGTGCCTCCGGTTTCGTTCAGACCCAGAACGGACTTGTAAATGGACTGTGTGTCTGACATCGGATTTCATTCTGTGTGACTGATATCGGTTGCATAGGATGGTTTGCCTGTGTGGCATGCTAAGATGCAAATGATCAAGGCTTCTGTTGAAAAGCAAAGTCTTGTGGTGATGATCAAAGCACGGCCTTTGTGGCGTAGCTTTGTGTAACGTTTACCTCGCGTGTTTCACACCAGGTATGAACCAAAAACGGGAGACGGACCTCAGGGAGGACTTGCGTTTCTTTCTAGCTAGAAGTGGCGTCAGTGGTTTTACACGCCCTGACGAGTTTGACTTATGTGGTTGTTGCTGTTGCGAGGCGCCTCGGATTGATCGGTCGTTCTCGAACCGATGGAGCCATTCGTTGGCTCGTTTGCGCCCCAAAGGGCGGGGAGACGTATTGTTCAGGCATAATAATCCACATCGGTGGACCGGCCCTGACGATCCAGGGGGCAGTTGCGGCTGTTCCTGAGACATGGTAGGCTAGATTGTCTCGAATCGGTAGAGGACGATCCCTGGCCTCGGTTCATAGACGGAAATCCAATTTCCAAATACGTGACTTTGCGGTTTTATTTGTAAACCTATATATGGTGACATAGTGGGATGGGGCGCTCATGCCGCCTATGATTGATACTTATGATTTGAAGTGTTTTATACATTATGCACTTATAATAGTATCAAATGATTTGTTTTAAACGTATCAAGCATTCTTTGGCTGTTATAAGGGAAAACCCTATCCTCGGCTGCGTTGCATTGTGTGATGGGACCTGGGTCTTATAACAGCTTCATTTTTCTTTATTTAGCATTGCGCTGTTTGTTTTATGCACTGGTATTCTTGGGACGAAACCCGTTCCGTGTTATACGGCGTGGTCCCTTGATTTACCTAACTTTGAAAATAAAGATAATAACTGTTTTTAGTTCTCACACCAGTCACATGACTGACCTGGAGTTTATTGTTTTAACCTAAACTCTGGGTGCCCTTATTTTGACACGGGCAGCTAGTAGTTTTGGTTTTGCAGATTTATATTCACAGGATCCCGGTTTACAGCTGGAACGATATCCGGAAAGCTTTGTATCCGTATATCTTCTTCTAGTTGTGTATTGTATTATTTTCCGCTGCGATGTATTTAAATGTAATTTAAATCTCTGATATTTCTGTGTAATATTCATTTATACTCTGTATATTCTTGTAATCCGATGCATTGTTGTAATATACAGTGAAATGTTCTTTTGTATGCGTTCTGTTTTGTCGTGTTCTCAAACGATAGGGCGTTTCGAACGGCCTGGATCGGTTTAGCGACTGGTTCGGACCGAGCGAAATTCCTTGCCGTCACAGTTGGTATCAGAGCTTTGGTTTACAAAGCTTAGAGAACAAGGCACATTAGAACCATACGAAAGAATTCATCAGATATTGGATTAGTAATATCCAACGAGAATGACTCGTTAGAGATGGGATCAGTAGTATCCTAGAACGAGTGTGAAGAGTAAATTTTTAAAAATGAAAACAAAATTTTGTTTTGAAAATTTAAATCAATTATTCGTATTTGATTATCTATTTATATTGAGTTGGACAATCCAGTATATATAGATTTTGCGTATACGTCTGATCCGCGTGTATTCGAAATTTTAATATACTGGATAGATATGGAATCACACTCTAGTCGCCCGGGGATGATGCTGATAATTGTGATCACATTATCAGTATTTATATTCGAGTGACGAAAGTGAGATTTCTATATATTTCCTATTGACTGGTGTGAGAACCAAAATTAGATAGGGCTTATTGTTTTGATTTGGCATCAAAAATGAGATTTTTGACTATATATCAAAATTATGAATTTGAAACTCTAATTCACTAATTGATTGATGTTTGTGTTGTATGTTTATTTGTTTGATAATTTTTAGCCATTTAGCCTAATTAAATCAAATATTGAATTGTATTGAAATTTGGTCGCATTTGCTTGCATACATATACTTACATTGAACAGGTCATAGCAAGGAGGCTAGAGCAGAGAATAAAATTTGTTTGCCCGACAAATAGGTACATGTTTACTACATAATTTCCTGTTTTGTTTGGGTGATGATGATTTTGTGAGCCTATTGGCTAGCCGCTTGGCTTTTTCTTTTTCTTTTTGAGATCTGAAGGACCGGGGAAGCTATTTGAAATTCCCCGATGCTCCCGGTGCAGGGGAGGTTATGGCGAAATTTTTCGAAAATTTAGGGTGTTAGCCAAATTTTTGAAATTTTGAAAATTCTCAGAAACTAAAGAGTTGGAGAATGGAAGCCAGATCGAACGTAGAGCTGAATAGTCAAACCACTTTCGACTTTGTTCCTTTTCGGGGACGAAAAGTTTTAAGTGGGGGAGATTGTAACAACCCGGAAAATCTGGGCCAGTTTAAAATTTTTATTTTGGCAATTTTATCGAATTTTGATTATTTAAAATGAATTATTTTAAATAATATCGACGTGAAATTTATTTTGAATAGAATTCGAACGTATATATTATACGCGTCGTCGTTAGAATATAAATATTTATATATAATTATAAATAGAATTGAAAATGGCGCGGTAGTTCGATAATTCGATTTCAAACTTCAATGGAATGTACCGGGTGCAAAACAATCCGGATTTTAGTGAAACCAAAAATAATGGGATCTAATTGTGAATATCTTTCCAACGAATCCGAAAAATCAAGATTTCATATCGGGAATCAAAAGATATGTCCAGTTGAAAATTCTGAATAGTCGCTATGGAATTCAGGCCCTTAAAAATGGACATTTTGCAAATGACCTCGGATTTCGACGAAACCACTTTTGTTGGGTCCGTGATGTCAAGTTATTGCTAGGTTTCAAATTTCATAATTTTTCGAATCAATATGTGAGCGTGGCAAAGGAAAACGCGTTTGACCAGTTTCAGTTGATTTTAATCGACTGGAAAATGGCCATTTTTCTAACGGTCTCAGAATTCGACGAAACTTGTTTTGTTAGGACCGTATCGTCAATACGAAGCTAGAAAATATTTTTCTGCAATTTTTAGAGTTAGTATGCGACCCCGGTAATTTGAAATGCACGTGAAAATTCAATATAATGATTTAAATGAAAATTCAAAAGGAAACTGATTCAAACGATCAAATCAGCTAGCGATACATATCCCATTGGTTTCGGAATGGGGGTAAAACGCTATGGGCGACAGGCGGTGGGCCTCGTTTCGAGGTCGTATGAAAAAGTCAACTTTAGGTTGAATTAATTATTAAAAAAAAAAAAAAAAAAAAACCATTCCTCCTTTCCTTATGCTCTGGCCCCCCCCCCTATATTTTCGATTCAGAAAAATAAAAAAAAAAAATAAAAAAAAAAGAAGGGGAAAAATGGCGACTGGCGATCTCCACCGCCGCGCCCTACTCCAGCCCGTCGCCCACCTCCGTCCAATCCCTGCCCTCACGAACCCCCCCTTCCTTCTCCTCCTCCTCCCCTTCCCTCCCTTCGCCTGCGACAACCGAAACCCCCCCCCCCCCAGACCCGAACCCGCAACCGACGAAACCCCCACGCCCAAAACGCCAGCGCCTCCTGCCACCCACAGCGAGCTCCCTCCGACGACGTCCTCCAGCCGAAGTCGATGCCCCCCCCGTAAGTTTTTAAATTTATTTATTCTACTTTTTTTTTTTATTTTTTTTTTAACTGTTTACTTTTATTTTTTTTTAAACTGAGTTTTATTAATTTTTTTTAAACTGATTTTTAATTTTAGTTTATAACTGTTTTTTTTATTTAAGTTTAAAACTGTTTTTTTTATTTTAGTTTAAAACTGATTTTTTTTATTCATTTATTTAAGTTTAAAACTGTTTTTTTTATTTGATTTTTAAAACTGAATTTTTAATGATTTTAAAAACTGATTTTATTTTAAAAGGTTTAATCTTTTAATAAAAAAGATTGTTTTGAAAACATATATGAAATTGTTTTGAAAATATATGTTGTTTTTAAAAATAAAAACAACTTTGTTTTTAAACAAAAGATATGAACTTTAAAAATGAAAAGGCGTGTTCTTTGAAAGTGAAAAGGCGAAATCTTTATTTTAGAAAAGGCAAAATCTTTAGGTGGAAAATAGCGTGATAAAAATATAATTTTTATCTATATAACATAGTAATAAAAATTCGATTTTTATCTGTTGAAAAGCAAAGTAAAAATAGAATTTTTATATATTGAACTTCGATAGAAAAATAGAATTTTTATATATTGAACATCGAAGTAAAAATTCGATTTTTATATATTGAATAGCGAAGTAAAAATGTGATTTTTGCGTATGTAGTGAAAGCAGCAACGAAGGTGACAAAAAGGCGAAACGACGAAGACTTCTGCAAATGAAGTGCCGTGGAGCTAGGATAGCTATATGTGAGAACTTCTCACCCTTCAATTTATTTTCTAGTTATATATATATACTAGGATGCAGACGGTGTTTAGTAGCACCCGACACAATCGTCCACAGACCATGGACTTGTTTGTTTGGCTGTTTGGTTATTGATTGCGATATTGGTTTGAATGTGGTTTGTGGTGTGAAAAATCGAATCGATAAATTGGTTAGGATTAGACGTGCGCCGTTATAAGGCGAAGGAGTAAGGCTAGGTTAGACTCTTACTCCAAATTTTGTGATTTGCATAATAAAATTGATATGATTGATGTGTGAATGGCGTGGGCCTTCACTAGACCGGGGATAAGGCTAGGCCTTGTCCCGTTTCTAGTATCGTGCCGTTATGCCGCCGAAATTTTCTAAAATATGTTAGAAAAATAAAAATATCATTTTATTGAATAAATGAATTGAATAGAAATTCATAGGTTGAAATAAAATGTTTTATCGTTAAAAATATAATTTTTAACGTGAATATGAAAATAGTGAAGTGAATAAATAAATATTCATTTACAAACCAGATGGTTTGTTTATGTACACTTATTTGAATGACATTGATTGAGACGATAAATTTTACACATCGCCCAACTGCACAACTAAAATCTGTGTTTGATTGTTTGAAACCCCACACGGGTGTTGGGATGAAATATGAATTTCACTCATCCTGATTGATTAAATATGTCGATCGATTGATTGACAGGCTGTTATGAGCGTTGAATATCTATATTTGATGCTTATACAGTGTAGTGCACTTTGGTTGATGGTTGATTATTTTCAATGTTATTATATACATGTGTTGTATGAAAATCCATATAATTAATTTTATATGGTAATTGATTGGGCCTCATTCCAATCGTGAAAATAAAGAATATTTTGATAATAAAGAATATTTTGATAATAGGAAATATTTGAAATAGAATATTTGAAAATAGAAATTTATGAAGCCGTGTTAATTAGATTTACGCCATTTTGACGTAAACGATATTTATATCGATTTTATTCATTTTAAAATGAATATTGAAAAGTAATCTCGAATTGAATTGAAAACGATTTCGAAATGAATTGAATTGAAAACGATTTCGAAATGAATTGAATTGAAAACGATTTCGAAATGAATTGAATTGAAAACGATTTCGAAATGAATTGAATTGAAAACGATTTCGAAATGAATTGAATTGAAAACGATTTCGAAATGAATTGAATTGAAAACGATTTCGAAATGAATTGAATTGAAAACGATTTCGAAATGAATTGAATTGAAAACGAATTCGAATTGAATTGAAAGTGAATTGAAAACGAATTCGAATTGAATTGAAATTTGAATTGAATAGAAATAAATTTTAAAACGAATTTATAGAGAAGAATTCAATTTTGCTTTGAATTGAAATGGAAGTTGAAATAGATTTTGAAACGAATTCAAAACTATTTATATAATTCGTTTTAAATAGAAATCGACGAAATATATATTATATATATTATATATATAATATAATGGCCTGAATAGAACGCGCCGCGCCGCGGCAGTTCGCGAATTTCGACCATTGATTTCAAACGGACATTGCGGGAGATCCGACGGTCGGATTCTCCTAAAACCGGAATCGTTGGGTTCGTATCGAAAAGAGCTTTCTAACGAATGTTAGAAATTTGAAATCTAACGGTTGGATTTGGAGATACGTCCAAATCAAATTCGAAAAAGGTCGCTGTAAGTGCAGTTCGATGGCCATTGATGGAAATCGACTGTACGGGCCTTGATAAAATTATTAAAAATAGTAATAATTTGTGTAAAATCATAAGAAATGATTTGTGAAGAATTGGGATGAAAAACTCCATATTTGAAAAGATAAAAATAGATTTTTATCGAAATGAACTAGTTTTGAACTAGAATTATAATTCTATTTATTTTTAAATAAATAAATTGAATTTGAAATGGTTTTGAAAATAACCAAAAATTCCAATGATTGCATTGGAGTGGATTTGAATCGAAATTGTCTTCGGAATGTTTCGAGGTTGGAATTCGTGATTATACAGGTGTTGTTATGGAAATTTGAAAGATATATATGTATATCGTTATTTCCAATACGACATTTGTTAGTCGTAGAATTCGATATTGAATACAAGCCGATATATTTTCTATTCAGAGCCTTGTATTGAATATCGAATGTGATTTGGGTTTGTCGTGAATGGTGTCTTCACTAACACTGTTCTTGAACCCAGTTGAGAAATGATTAAATCTTTTTATTTAGATTTAATGAAGTGTACCAATTAAATGATATTTAATTGGAATTGAATTGATATTGATTTTTGGGTTTATCGTGAACAGTGTTTTAAATAACACTCGTTCTTTAACCCAATAATTAATGGAATGATTTTTGGGTTTATCGTGAACAGTGTTTTTAAATAACACTCGTTCTTTAACCCGATAATTAATGAATGTGATTTGGGTTTGTCGTGAATGGTGTCTTCACTAACACTGTTCTTGAACCCAACTGAGAAAAGATTAAATCTTTTGATTTAGATTTAATGAAGTGTACCAATTAAATAACATTTAATTGGAATTGAATTGATATTGATTTTTGGGTTTATCGTGAACAGTGTTTTAAATAACACTTGTTCTTTAACCCGATAATTAATGAACGTGATTTGGGTTTGTCGTGAATGGTGTCTTAATTAACACTGTTCTTGAACCCAGTTGAGAAATGATTAAATCTTTTTATTTAGATTTAATGAAGTGTACCAATTAAATAACATTTAATTGGAATTGAATCGATATTGATTTTTGGGTTTATCGTGAACAGTGTTTTAAATAACACTTGTTCTTTAACCCGATAATTAATGAACGTGATTTGGGTTTGTCGTGAATGGTGTCTTAATTAACACTGTTCTTGAACCCAGTTGAGAAATGATTAAATCTTTTTATTTAGATTTAATGAAGTGTACCAATTAAATAACATTTAATTGGAATTGAATCGATATTGATTTTTGGGTTTATCGTGGACAGTGTTTTAAATAACACTCGTTCTTTAACCCGACGATTAATGAATGTGATTTTGGGTTTATCGTGAACCGTGTTTTTAAATGACACTGATTCTTTAACCCAGTCAAAAGATTAAAACTAAGTGGAGTTTTAATGAATCTTTAATTAGATTGAAAAGATCGAGAATGGAGTATCACCAGTTTTGCTCCAGGCGATAGTTAAATCTTTAATTAGATTTGAACGTGAAATTTAGAAACTAACTGTCGGTTAGCCAAGCAGAATGGTTTTCTGGATATTGATCTGATGTTGGTTTCGGCCTTCGGGGTTAATATTTGGGGAATTATTCTCTTGATTAATTTACGGTTAGTGACTAATGAATTGGAATGAGGCGTATGTTGTGTTTGTGTAACACTTATTTAAAATATACGCGAGTTATTCGGAAAGACCGGGTTTATCCCATTCTGAATAACTGATACGACGATAAGTCGAAGATGAGGACGATGGTCGAAGACCGGAGGTCTTCACGTCGTTTGGGTGATAACTGATGATCTTGATTGGGCTGTACACCCAAGAAGATGGAAACAGTTAGTGATCGTCCAGACGTACTTGGAGATCGATGGATATGCGAGGTACTAGGTGCCTCCGGTTTCGTTCAGACCCAGAACGGACTTGTAAATGGACTGTGTGTCTGACATCGGATTTCATTCTGTGTGACTGATATCGGTTGCATAGGATGGTTTGCCTGTGTGGCATGCTAAGATGCAAATGATCAAGGCTTCTGTTGAAAAGCAAAGTCTTGTGGTGATGATCAAAGCACGGCCTTTGTGGCGTAGCTTTGTGTAACGTTTACCTCGCGTGTTTCACACCAGGTATGAACCAAAAACGGGAGACGGACCTCAGGGAGGACTTGCGTTTCTTTCTAGCTAGAAGTGGCGTCAGTGGTTTTACACGCCCTGACGAGTTTGACTTATGTGGTTGTTGCTGTTGCGAGGCGCCTCGGATTGATCGGTCGTTCTCGAACCGATGGAGCCATTCGTTGGCTCGTTTGCGCCCCAAAGGGCGGGGAGACGTATTGTTCAGGCATAATAATCCACATCGGTGGACCGGCCCTGACGATCCAGGGGGCAGTTGCGGCTGTTCCTGAGACATGGTAGGCTAGATTGTCTCGAATCGGTAGAGGACGATCCCTGGCCTCGGTTCATAGACGGAAATCCAATTTCCAAATACGTGACTTTGCGGTTTTATTTGTAAACCTATATATGGTGACATAGTGGGATGGGGCGCTCATGCCGCCTATGATTGATACTTATGATTTGAAGTGTTTTATACATTATGCACTTATAATAGTATCAAATGATTTGTTTTAAACGTATCAAGCATTCTTTGGCTGTTATAAGGGAAAACCCTATCCTCGGCTGCGTTGCATTGTGTGATGGGACCTGGGTCTTATAACAGCTTCATTTTTCTTTATTTAGCATTGCGCTGTTTGTTTTATGCACTGGTATTCTTGGGACGAAACCCGTTCCGTGTTATACGGCGTGGTCCCTTGATTTACCTAACTTTGAAAATAAAGATAATAACTGTTTTTAGTTCTCACACCAGTCACATGACTGACCTGGAGTTTATTGTTTTAACCTAAACTCTGGGTGCCCTTATTTTGACACGGGCAGCTAGTAGTTTTGGTTTTGCAGATTTATA
This sequence comes from Allium sativum, assembly GCA_030737875.1. Classification (NCBI taxonomy): domain Eukaryota; kingdom Viridiplantae; phylum Streptophyta; class Magnoliopsida; order Asparagales; family Amaryllidaceae; genus Allium; species Allium sativum. Next base: position 47,475,399 of record CM060913.1, read on the forward strand.
TTCACAGGATCCCGGTTTACAGCTGGAACGATATCCGGAAAGCTTTGTATCCGTATATCTTCTTCTAGTTGTGTATTGTATTATTTTCCGCTGCGATGTATTTAAATGTAATTTAAATCTCTGATATTTCTGTGTAATATTCATTTATACTCTGTATATTCTTGTAATCCGATGCATTGTTGTAATATACAGTGAAATGTTCTTTTGTATGCGTTCTGTTTTGTCGTGTTCTCAAACGATAGGGCGTTTCGAACGGCCTGGATCGGTTTAGCGACTGGTTCGGACCGAGCGAAATTCCTTGCCGTCACAAAAGTACATAACAACTTAGCATTCTAACCTAAATTACATATAAACCAGACAAAAAAATCAAATACAACATAATAATGTAAAAACTACGAAAATAAGACCCATGATGAGGTCAGAAAGTACTACTACAAGTGCTCCACTGCTACACCTCAATGCACACACTCCAAAACCACTCGTCTATAACTATTCATGATCATGTAGAAATCATCTTGTAAATTATCGGATACCAAGGTGGTATTGAATTACCATATACAAATTTATAAGACCTCTTCGAACATGAGAACTGCTTCATATTGGCTCACATCAACAAATAATTAGCATTTCGGAGGACTATCTTCTTTAGAGGTTGCAAACTATTCCATTTGAAAAATTATATTTCAATGAATTTAGAAATAAATGAAATTCTGTTCTGCTCTTTTCCTGAAGCCCAACTATCAAATCCTCAGCCCATTTGTGAACATTATTAGGCCGTATGCTCTTCCTTGTTCCATGCTATCGGGACACAAGAATGTTAAATGTGAGGTAAACTCCTCATTTGATATAAACGAATGCAAGGCAGTTACTAGTTTGTGTAACTTCTTCCACTACCGTTTCTCATGTGACAAACATCTTCACCATCACAAGTCACGTAACAACTGCAGACCTGGCAATCCCACAAGGTGATCGATTATGCATGTATCTGTTCATAAACTTGCTTCGATCTAAGAATATTTCGCCAAAAAACACATAACTCCTGCTTTGCGCGATTCTATGATCAATGACATAATTCCTGATCTTAAATTTCCCCAATGCTGTGATAATAATTTCATGTTTTAGGGTAATGCCAAATCACCTGAAACGACCCAAACTTACCTTTACAGGAAGGCCTGGGTTGAGTTGATAACAAGACAAATTGGAACGCAAACAGAAGAACAACTCATTGCTTATTACGATAATTACATCAGAATACAAGAATATAACAGAGTATGAATAAATAATATACATCAGAAAAATATCAAAGATTTAAATTACATTAGCAACGGAAAAATAATACATAATACAACTGAAAGAGATACATAGATACAAAGCTTTCCGAATATAGCTCCAGCTGTAAATCCAAGATCCTATGAAAAGAAATCTGCAAAACCAAAACTACTAGCTACCCATGTGGAAAATAGGGGCACCTAGAGTTTAGGTTAAAACAATAAACTCCAGGTCAGCCATGGGACTAGTGTGAGAACTAAAACAGTTATTTGAAACTTTATTTTAGAAATGAAGTAAATAAAGGGACCACATCTTACAACATAGAACAGGTTTTCTCCCAAGAATACCAGTGCATACAACAGTTTATAAACAGCGCAATGCTTTTCGAAAAATGAAGCTATTATAAGACTCAGATTCATCACACAATGCAACGCAAGCTGGAGAATATTGTTTTCCCTTATAATAGCCAAACATGCTTGATACTTTATAAAACAAATCATTTTACTATTACTATAAGTGTATAGTGTCAAATCAACTTCAAATATAAATGTATCAATCATAGACGACATTGTATCCCATGCTACTATGTCTCCATACTAGTTCTACAACTAAAACCGAAAGGTCACGTATTGGAAATTGGATTACATCTATGAGTCGAGGCAAGGGATGACTCTCACCGATTTGAGACACTCTAGCAAATGCCTCAGGATTACACACTCTGGGCAACCCTTGGATGCTTCAGGGCCGGTCCGCACTTACGTTAGTGGATTGGTTATTCTTGAACATAAGTTTCCGGTCCTATCGGACCTATCCATCGGCCCCGTAGTGACCGATACATCCGAGGCGCCTCGCAATCCATCATTCACATAGGTAAAAAAATATATAAATGTCTAGGCTCCATACCATGACATCACCCATAGCTAGAAAGAAACGTCGTGCACTACCTGCAGACCGATCCCGTTTTTGACTCATACCAGGCGTGAGGCTCCCGAATTAACGCTATACACAAAGCTATGCTATTTAAAGTCGTTCTTTGATCATCAACCACAAGACTCTGCTTTTCAACAGGAGCCTTGATCACTGCATCTCTGCATGCCACACTGACAATTCATGCCATGCGATTGATATCCACCAATATATAACCTCTAAGCTCATAGGTCTTATAGAAGGGTGTTAAGCAAGAGAATAAATTCTTCGTCGCCAAATAAATATATATTTAATAGAAATAAATAGACATAGAATAAAATCCAATGTCAGACACACATCCATTTACAAGTCCATTCTGGGTCTGAACGAAACCGGAGGCACCTTATTCCTCATCCTACATGTCTAATACAGGAGAGAGGTCCCAACATATCCGGTCGATCTCCAAGTACGTCTAGATGATCACCACTTATTACCTTGTCTTGGGTGACAGCCCAATCAAGACATCAGTAATCATCCAAACGATGTGAAGAACTCCAGTCTTCAACTACCGTCTTCATCGTCGAAACAATTATTCAGAATGGTTATAAACCCGACATTTCCGAATAATTCACGTATCTTATAATCAAGTGCTATAAAAACACAACATACGCCTCATTACAATCCAGAATATTCTTTTATTCAAATATTCTTTTCACAATTTAAACCAAATTAAAGTTTTCCAAACTAGTCGGGATTGGCACACCTTACCGAAGTAATCATTTGTTTTATTTTCCAGTCCCAACCTATTCATCCCATGGAGCAAAAACGATAATACTCCACATCTAACACCACAGTGTTATCGGTAAAATTAATTACCATTTCATGCTCAAATCTAATTAAAGATTCAACTATCGCTTGGAGTAAAACTGGTGGTACTCTGTTCTCGATCATTTCCTAAATTTGATAATTTAAATTATCACATTCTCATTTCAATCTAATTAAAGATTCATTAAAATTCCACTTAGTTTTAATCCTCCAAAATCATTATATAATGATTATTTAACTTTGGAAACACAAACATGCCACATCGACAATCTACATCGTACCACTGGTTTCTGACAATATATAACCTCTAAGCTCATACGCCTCAGAGAAGGGTGTTAAGCAAGAGAATAAATTCTCATCACAGAACAGATATATATTTAGCAGAGATCAACAATACAGTTCGAAATACAATGTTAGACATGTAATCCTGTCTTTAAGTGGGCTAAAGAACCAATGTCATTTAAAACACAGTTCACGATAAACCCAAAATCACACTCTACTAACTATGGAATCTTCATGGGAAAAAGATCAATATATAATCGATATCAATTTCCGCATCCGACTAATAATATGAATGGAATAACGGCAAAGCCTTTTAAATTCCATATATAGTAACAGTCTTCCTCCATAGAAGCTCACTTCGATTATTACCAAATCGAATTCCATTCAATTCCAATTTAATATATTAAACTGGAAAACTTTACTTTGGAAAATTCCATTAATCTTAATTAAAAGATCTATAAATTCCAAATCACATTTCACTGTTAATCGGGTTAAAGAATAAACGTCGTTAAAAACACAGTTCACAATAAACCCAATTCACATTCCATTTTATTCCAATTACTAAATATAATTGGAAACTCTAATAATCTTAATTAAAAGATTTATTCTTTTCACATGGAGTTTAAAGATAGTGTTATTTAAGACATCACTCACGACGAACCCAAATCCAATTTGATATTAAATATAAGGCTCTAAACAGAAATTATACCAGCTTACATTCAATATCAAATTCTGAAACCAACATATATCGTATGGGGAATAACGATATATATCTATCTTCCAAATTCCTCTACAATATCCGTATAGTCACGGAATCCAATATCGAAATATTCCGGAGATTATTTCTATTCAAATCAATTCCAATTCGTACATTGGAAAATTCTGGTTAGATTAAAACCATTTAGAAATCCAATTTATCTATTTAAAAACGTTGGATTATCTTTCTAGTTAATAACTAGTTCATTTTGATAAAAATATAATTTTATCTTTACAAACGTGGAATTTTTCATCCAAAATCTTTTCAAATCATTTATTATGATTTTACACAAATTATTAATACTTTTAATAATTTTATCAAGGCCCGTACAGTCGGTTTCCAATAACAGCCACCGAACTGCATCCATAATGACCTTTTCCAAATTTTATTTGGACATAATTCCAAATCCAACCGTTAGATTTCAAATGTCTTATATTCATTGGAAATCTCTTTCCGATACGAACCCAACGGTTTTAGTTTTAGGAGAATCCGACGGTCGGATCTCCCGTAATGTCAATTTGAAGTCAATGGTCGAAATTCGTGAACAATCGCAGCGCGGTGCGTTCTATTCAAGCCATTAATATATATATATATATATATATATATATATATATATATATATGTATGTATGTATGTATGTATGTATGTATATGTATATGTATATGTATAATATATTTTGTTCAAAACATATTTTATAAATTCGTTTTAAAAACGATTCCCACTTCCATTCCAATTTTAAATCAAAATTGAATACTCCTTATCATTATAATATATAAATGATAATATTTTCAAAATATCCGATTTTGCAATCATTTCCTTTTCGATATTCATTATAAAAATGAATAAAATCGATATAAGTATCGTTCGCATTAAAATGGCGCAAATCTAATCAACACGGCTTCACATATTTCAATATTTTCTTGTCCATCCAAAATCGGACATCAAATTCACATTTTAGTCCTTTACGGAATATTATCTTAAAATATTTCTTCTTTTAAAATATTCGTTATTTTAAAATATTCGTTCTTTCTGAGTTGGAATCAGACCCAATCAATTACTATATAATTTATTTATATGGATTTCATACATCACATGTACACAACAATAATGATACACTGTCAACTATCATCCAGAGTGCATTACACAACAGCATAAACAATAAATATGAATAATTAACGCTTACAACAGTCTGTCATCCCATCGATTGACATACAACTAAACAACTGGGATTAATGCACGCCAAATATCATCCCAATACCCGTGCTGGGTTTCAGCCAACAAATACTGAATATTATTTGTGCAGTTGGGCGATGTGTAAAATTTATCGTCCCAATCCAAGTCAATTAAATGGGTGTACATAAACAAATTGCCCGATTTGTAAATGAATATTTATTTTCATCTCAGGAGAATTTTATGTCATTCATATATACATTAAAAATTATATTTTTAATGGTAAATTATTTATTTTAACACTTGACTACTTTATACAGTTCATACTTCCATTAAAAATGATATTTTTATTGTTTAAAATTTTTATTCAACAGATGAATATTTTATGCAGTTCATTTACACATTAAAAATGATATTTTTGATAAATAAGTATTTATTTCAGAAAATTCTGGTATTATAACGGCGTGATATTAAAACCGGAGTAATGTCTAGCATTACTCCTCTCCTGATACTGGCACGCGCCATACACAATCATCAATTTAATCAACAAAACCACAATACATAACGAGCTCCATTCTTCATACGGTCTTTTTTTCTATTTTAAACGCGCCATTTCAGACAACTTTCGCCTAATGGACTTCTTCCGAAAATGTTCCATTTCGCCAGAAATCGTGAAAAGACAGTATTTGGACAACAGACTTTGGACGTGTTTTCTGAACAACTCCGAAATCCAAAATATGACTTCAATATACTCAAATCGAAGAGAAAATCGTGCTATTTGTCTTTTGCAGTATGGAGTTTTGGCCAGAAGCGCTCAGATTAGAAGTTATTGGCTCCGGAAGGTCAGGGTTGTTTTTGCAAAAACAGGATTTTTGTTGAAAATGAGTTTTTGGGTGATGGGGGCCCCATAGTCGGAGCTGGGTGGTCATAGGCGGCGGCGGGACTTGAGTGGGCTGGGGGGAAGCGCAGGTGGTCGGCGGCAGGTGGCTGGTGACCCACGGTGGCCGTTGGTGGTGGTGGAAGGAGCTGGGGTTGTTGATATTAAAGGAGAAGAGAGGAGTCAGCGGCAGCTGGTAGCAGTGGACGAGCGGTCGGCGGTGGCGATAGGGGGCGCGATCGGTTTTCCCCCTTTTTCTTTTCATTTTTCACGATGAGTGAAGAGAGAGGGAAGGGGTTTGACTTAATTATATATTTATATTTAATTCTATTTTAATTCCAAAAAGTTGATTTTTCATTTGGACTCCAAATCGAACCCAACGATTATCGTCCCTAGCCAAATACCCCTATTCCGGGCGTAATGGGATATGTCTTGTAAGCCAATTCGACTGATTCTATCGATTTTCTTTTAAATTAAAACATAAATTAATATAACGTTCAAAATTGATTTCAACGTACATTTTAAAGTACCGAGACCACATACTAACTCCAAAAATTCCAGAAAAATAAATCTAGCTATGTTTTGACGATACGGTCCTAACCAAACTAATTTCGTCAAATTTGTAGGTTGTTTGAAAAATGGTCATTTTCTAGTCGATTAAATTCAAACTGAAACTACCAAACGCATTTAAATTCACTACACTCACATATTAATTCCAAAAACTATGAAAATTGAAATATAACAATTATCTGACATTCCAGATCCAACAAAATCAGTTTCATCGAAAATGGAGATTGTTTGCAAAATGGCTATTTTTAAGGGCTATAATATATATATATATATATATATATATATATATATATATATATATTCCACAACGACTAGTTTAAATTCATAACTTTCAATTTATACTATGAAATCTCAATTTCTTACATTCGTTAGAAAGATATAATTAAACAGACTCAAATATTTCTGGTTTTACTGAAATCTGATTTATTTTGAATTCTGTACGTTTAATTAAAGTTTAAAATCAAAATTTCAAACTACCGCGCCATTTCAGGCTCGTTATATAATTAAAATAAATATATATTTTTTCTAACTTCGGTTTAAATAAAATTTTAGTCATTATTATTTAAAATAAATCGTTTTAAATATTAAACAGCCATTAAAATAGCTAAAATAAAATTTTAAATTGGTTTAGAAATTCCGGTTGTTACAATCCCCCCCTCCCCACTTAAAATCTTTTCATCCTCGAAAAGGAACAGAGCAAAAAATTTGTTTAACTAACCAACTCAACTTTCATTCTTCAACTTTTCAGTTTCTAAGAATTTTCTAACTTCTCAAAAATTTGGCTAACACCCTAATTTTTCGAATTTTTTTGCCATAACCTCCTTTGTACGGTTTGATATTTAAAACCACAACTTGCCTCACATGGCCCTCATCAATCCAAAAGAAAAAGCCAAGCGGCTAACCAATCGGCTCACAAAATCATCAAAACCCAAGAAAATAGTAAACATGTACCTATTTGTCGGGCATACAATTTTATTCCTCTTCTTAGCTTCCATGTTATGACTTGTTCAATATATATACATGTATACGTATGCAATTCTAATCAATTTCCAATTCAGTTTAATATTTTAAATCAATTTGGCTTAAATTATCATTTATTGGTTTTATTAATTATCATTCCAATATTTTAATTAGTTAAACTAATAATCAAACATCACAGCTAACAATCTATTAGTCGGTTAATCTTTTCAAACATATAACTTCTATATATATATACTTAAAAATCATATTTATAGTGCCAAATCACAAAAAATAAACCATATCTAGTTTTGATTCTCACACTAGTCAGCTGGAAATATATAGATATTCCACTTTCGAATCTCGAACATAAACTCTGATGATGAGATCTCAATCATCAGAATCATCTCTGGGCGACTAGAGTGTGATTCTATATCCATCTAGTATATTTGAGACTTCAAATATACGTGGATCAGACGTATATTAAAATCTCCATACAATGGTCCAATCAATTTAAAATAAAATACTCAAATACGTATATTAAGGCTTAAATTTTCAAAACAAAATTTGTTTTCATTTTTATTTTAAAAATATAACTCTTTGAAACTCATTCTAGGATACTACTGATCCCATCTCTAATGATTCATTCTCATTGGATATTACTAATCCAATCTCTGATGAATTCTTTTGTTCGGCTCTAATGTTTATTGTTCTCAAGCTCTGTAAACCAAAGCTCTGATACCAACTAAAACGACCCAAACTTGCCCTTACGGGAGGGCCTGGATTGAGTTGAGAACAAGACAAATCGGAACGAAAAAAACAATTCATTGCTTATTATGTCAATTACATCAGAGTACAAGAATATAACAAAGTATGAACAAATAATATACATCAGAAAAATATCAGAGATTTAAATTACATTAGCGGTGGAAAAATAATACATAACATAACTAAAAGAGATATATGAATACAAAGCTTTCTGAATATAGTTCCAACTGTTAATCTTGGATCTTGTGAAAAGAAATCTGCAAAACCAAAACTACTAGCTGCCTGTGTGGAAAATAGGGGCACCCAGAGTTTAGGTTAAAACAATAAACTCCATGTCAGTCATGGGATTGGTGTGAGAACTAAAACAGTTATTTAAAACTTTACTTTAGAAATAAAGTAAATCAAGGGACCACGCCGTATAATACGGAATAGTTTTTCTCCCAAGAATACCAGTGCATAAAACAGTTTATAAACAACGCAATACTTTTCAAAAAATGAAGCTATTATAAGACTCAGGTCCCATCACACAATGCAACGCAAGTCGAAGGATAGATTTTTCCCTTATAATAGCCAGACATGCTCGATATGTTATTAAAAAAATCATTTTACTATTGCTATAAGTTTATAGTGTCAAAATCGACTTCAAATATAAATGTATCAATCATAGACGGCATAGTATCCCATGCTACTATGTTGCCATACTAGTTCTACAACTAAAACCGAAATGGTCACGTATTGGAAATTGGATTCCATCTATGAGTCGAGGCAAGGGATAACTCCTTACCGATTCGAGACACTCTAGCAAATGCCTCAGGATTACTCACTCTGGGCAACCCTTGGATGCTTCAGGTTCGGTGCACACTTACGTTAGTTGATTGGTTATTCCTGAATACACGTTTCCCGGTCCTATCGGACCTATCCATCGGAGTCGTAGTGACCGATACATCCGAGGCGCCTCGCAATCCATCATTCACACAGGTAAAAAAAATATAAATGTCTAGGCTCCATATCATGACATCACCCATAGCTAGAAAGAAACATCGTGCACTACCTGCAGCCTGATCCCGTTTTTGACTCATACCAGGCGTGAGGCTCCCGAATTAACGCTATACACAAAGCTATGCTATTTAAAGTCGTTCTTTGATCATCAACCACAAGACTCTGCTTTTCAACAGGAGCCTTGATCACTTTATCTCTGCATGCCACACTGACAATTCATGCCATGCGACTGATATCCATCAATATATAACCTCTAAGCTCGTACGTCTCATAGAAGGGCGTTAAGCAAGATAATAGATTCTCCGCCGCCAAACATATATATATATATATATTTATTTATTTAATAGAAATCAATCAACATAGAATAAAATCCAATGTTAGACACACATCTATTTACAAGTCCGCTCTGGGTCTGAACGAAACTGGAGGCACCTTATTCTTCGTCCCATATGTCCAATACAGGAGAGAGGTCCCCGCATATCTGGTCGATCTCCAAGTACGTCTGGACGATCTCCACTTATTACCTTGTCTTGGGTGTATAGCCCAATCAAAACATCAGTAATCATCCAAACGATGTGAAGAACTCTAGTCTTCAACCACCGTCTTCATCGTCGAATCAATTATTCAGAATGGGTATAAACCCGGCCTTTCCGAATAATTCACGTATCTTATAATCAAGTGCTATAAAAACACAACATATGTCTCATTCCAATCCAGAATATTCTTTTAACAATTTAAACCAAATTAAGGTTTTTCAAACTAGTCGCGATTAGCGCACCTTACCGAAGTTATCGTATGGTTTATTTCCCAATCCCATCCTATTTATCCCATGGAAAAAACCGGTATATCTAACACCATGGTGTTATCGATAAAATTAATTACCATTTCGCACTCAAATCTAATTAAATATTCAACTATCGCCTGGAGTAAAACTGGTGGTACTCTGCTCTCGATCATTTCTTAAATTTGCTAATTTAAATTATCACATTCTCATTTCAATCTAATTAAAGATTCATTAAAACTCCACTTAGTATTAATCCTTCAAAATCATTATCTAATGATTATTTAACTTTGGAAACATAAATATACCACATCGACAATCTACATCGTACCACTGATTTCGGCCAATATATAACCTATAAGCCCATACGTCTCAGAGAAGGGTGTTAAGCAAGAGAATAAATTCTCTACCACCAAACAGATATATATTTAGCAGAGATCAACAATACAGATCAAAATACAATGTTAGACATGTAATCATGTCTTTAACTAGGTTAAAGAACCTATATCATTTAAAACACAGTTCACGATAAACTCAAAATCACACTCCATTAACTATGGAATCTTTACGGGAAACAGATCAACATATAATCAATATCAATTTCCGCATTCGACTAATAATATAAATGTAATAACGGCAAAGCCTTTTAAATTTCATATATAGTAACATTCTTCCTCCACAGAAGCTCACTTCGATCATTGCCAAATCAAATTCCATTCAATTCCAATTTAATATATTAAATTGGAAAACTTTACTTTGGAAATTTCCATTAATCTTAATTAAAAGATCTATAAATTCCAAATCACATTTCACTATTAATTGGGTTAAAGAACAAATGTCGTTAAAAACATAGTTCACAATAAGCCCAATTCACGTTCCATTTTATTCCAGTTACTAAATATAATTGAAAACTCTAATAATCTTAATTTAAAGATTTATTCTTTTCACACGGGGTTTAAAAATAGTGTTATTTAAGACACCATTCACGACAAACCCAAAATCCAATTTGATATTGAATGTAAGGCTCTAAGCAGAAATTATATCATTCAATATCAAATTTTGAAACCAACACATATCGTATGGGGAATAACGATACATATCTATCTTCCAAATTCCTCCACAATATCCGTATAGTCACGAAATCCAATACCGAAATATTTCGGAGATTAGTTCTATTCAAATACATTCCAATTCACACATTGGAAAATTCTGGCTAGATTAAAACCATTCACAAATCCAATTTATTTATTTAAAAACGTTGCATTATCTTTCTAGTTAATAACAAGTTCATTTTGATAAAAATATAATTTTATCTTTACAAACGTGGAATTTTTCATCCAAATTCTTTTCAAATCATTTATTATGATTTTACACAAATTATTAATATTTTTAATAAGTTTATTAAGGCTCGTACAGTCGGTTTCCAATAACGGCCACCGAACTGCATCCATAGCGACCTTTTCCAAATTTTATTTGGACATAATTTCAAATTCAACCATTAGATTTCAAATGTCTTATATTCATTGGAAAGATCTTTCCGATATGAACCCAATGGTTTCGGTTTTAGGAGAATCCGACGGTTAGATCTCCCGTAATGTCAGTTTCAAGTCAATGGTCGAAATTCGCGAATTGTCGCAGCGCGGCGCGTTCTATTCAAGCCATTAATATATATATATATATAATATATGATATATATAATACTTCGTTCAAAACGTATTTTATAAATTCGTTTTAAAAACGATTCCCACTTTCATTTCAATTTTAAATCAAAATTGAATACTGCTTATCATTATAATATATAAATGATAATATTTTCAAAATATCTGATTTTGAAATCATTTCCTTTTTATATTCATTATAAAAATGAATAAAATTGATATAAATATCATTCGCGTTAAAATGGCGCAAATTTAATGAACACAGCTTCACATATTTCAATATTTTCGGGTCCATTCAAAATCGGACATCAAATTCACATTTTAATCCTTTATGGAATATTATTTTAAAATATTCGTTCTTTCTAAATTGGAATCAGGCCCAATCAATCACCATATAATTTGTTTATGTGGATTTCATACATCACATGTACACAACAGTAATAATACACTGTCAACCATCATCCAGAGTGCATTACACAACTGCATAAGCATTAAATATAAATAATTAATGCTTACAATAGTCTGTCAACCAATCGATTGACATATAACTAAACAATTGGGATTAGTCTATGCCAAATATCATCCCAATACCCATGTGGTGTTTCAACCAACAAATACTGAATATTATTTGTGCAGTTGGGCGATGTGTAAAATTTATCGTCCCAATCCATGTCAATTAAATGGATGTACATAAATAAATCATCCGATTTGTAAATGAATATTTATTTTCACCTCAGGAGAATTTTATGTCGTTCATATATACGTTAAAAATTATAAACGATGAAATATTTATTTTAACACTTGACTATTTTATATAGTTCATACTTCCAATAAAAATGACATTTTTATTGTTCAAACATATTATTCAACACATGAATATTTTATATAGTTCATTTACACATTAAAAATGATATTTTAAATGAATAAATATTTATTTCAAATAATTTTGGCATTACAACGGCCTGATATTAAAACCGTAGTAATGTATAGCATTACCCCTCTCCTGATACTGGCTCGCGCATACACAATCGTCAATCCAATCAACAAAATCACAATACAATCGTTTCCCAACACAATCAAATGTATAACCACAATTCAATCCATACAAACAAACAGTCAAGGTTTGTACAAATGAGTAGTGTCAGGAGATACTAAGCCCCGTCTGCAACCTAGAATATATTTAACTGTAAAATAGTTTGAGTGAGAAAGAGTTCTCACATTGGGATCCACTCCGCCATTGTTGTCCAATGCTCTGATTTACTGTTCTGGCTCCAGAATTTGCAAACGAGCTCCATTCTTCACACGAACTTTTGTTCTAGCTTAAACGCGCCATTCCGGACAACTTTCTCCTAATGGACTTTTTCTCGAAAATGCTCCATTTCGCTAGAAATCGTGAAAATACAGTATTTGGACAACAAACTTTGGACGCATTTTCTGAACAACTCCGCATTCCAAAATACGACTTCCATATCCTAAAATCGAAGAGAAAATCGTGCTCTTCGATTTTGGCAAGGTATTTTGGCCAGAAGCACTCAGATTGGAAGTTATTGGCTCCAGAAGGTTAGGGGTGTTTTTGCAAATATGGGATTTTTGTTGAAAATGAGTTTTTGGGTGATGGAGATCCCACGACCGGAGCTGGGTGGTCAGAGGCGGTAGAGGGACTTGACTGGGTTGGGGGGAGGCGCAAATGGTCGGCAGCGGGCAGTTGGTGGCCCACGGTGGCAGTTGGTGGTGGCAGAAGGAGCTAGGGTTGCTGAAATTAAAGGAGAAGAGAGAGGAGGAGGAGAGAGAGAGAGGAGGAGAAGGGGAGTCGACGGTGGCTGGTGGCGAAAGGGGGGGCGCGATCGATTTTTCCCTTTTTTCTTTTTTTTCACGATGAGTGAAGAGAGAGGGAAGGGGTTGACTTAATTATATATTTATATTTAATTCTATTTAAATTCCAAAAAGTTGATTTTTCATTTGAACTTCAAATCGATCCCAACGACTGTCATCCCTAACCAAATACCCCTATTCTGGACACAATGGGATATGTCACATAAGCCAATTCGACTTTTTCGATTAGTTTTCTTTTAAATTAAAATATAAATTAATATAACATTCAAAATTGATTTCAACGTACCGAGGCCACATACTGATTCCAAAAATTCCAGAAAAATAAATCTAGTTATGTTTTGATGGTACGGTCCTAACAAAAATAATTTCATTGAATTTGCAGGCTATTTGAAAATAGTCTTTTTCCAGTCGATTAAAGTCAAACCGAAAGTACCAAACGCGTTTAAATTCATTACGCTCACATATTGATTCCAAAAATTATGAAAATTGGAGTATAACAGTAATCTAACATTCTGGATCCAAAAAAAGTGGTTTCGTTGAAAACAGAGGTCGTTTGCAAAATAGCTATTTTTAAGGGCTATATATTATATAATATATATATATATATATATATATATTCCATGGTGACTATTTTAAATTTTAAACTGGGCATAATTTTCAATTTATACTATGAAATCTCAGTTTATTACATTCGTTAGAAATATATAATTAAATAGACTCAAATATTTCTGATATTACTGAAATCCGATTTATTTTGAATTCTGTACATTCAATTAAAGTTTAAAATCGATTTTTCAAACTACCGCACCATTTCAGGCTCGTTATATAATTAAAATAAATGTATATATTTTATAACTTCGATTTAAATAAATTTTTAGTTATTATTATTTAAAATAAATTATTTTAAATATTAAAAAGCCATTAAAATAGCTAAAATAAAATTTTTAAATCGGTTCAGAAATTCCAGGTTGTTACATCGCCACAAAGGCAAATCAATTCCAAATCCTGCTTTCCTCAAATCGAAATGAGAAAAGAGACTAAATGTGATAATTTGTTGAACCGATTACCCAAAAAAATAGATCGAACTAAAATCCTGAAAAAAGATCTGATTGGCGATTTCTTCTACAGTTTGATCCACCTTAAGATGTGAGCCCACAAAGAATGAAATAATTTTCAGTCCTATTGTGCCGCTTCATCCTAATGTTTACCTTGAAATTTGCGATCTGTATATGCCAAAAGCAAAACTGAAATCACCACGTCTTCATCCTTTGAAACGGTGAAATCCGTATGTCTAAATCAAAGTGAAAAAAAACTAGGCACTAAGAGATAAGGAAATTATTGTGCCTTCCCAAATTACACTTGCCCAAAATATAGACATTTAAATTTCATGGGCTGTAATGAATTTACCAACTCAACCTCGAAATCAAATTTAGGAATCTTACCCAATTCATGTGTAGCATACCATATAGTCATCTGTAAGAACAAATTCTTGTAAACGTTTTACCCGATTTCTTCACGCGACTGAAATTAAAAGTCTGCCACCATCGATATGTTTAGATTCCCAGATCGAGTTACAATTTGTTGGTATTAGAGTAGAGAAAGCATGTAATAACCCGAAAAATCAGAACCAATTTAAAATTTTTATTTTGGCTATTTTAATGAATTTTGAATATTTAAAATAATTTATTTTAAATAATAACGATTAACAATTCTTTTGGATCAAAGTTATAGCGAATATATTTATTTTAATTACAAAACAAGGCCTGAAATGGCGTGGCAGCTTGAATATTTGAATTCAAACTTTGACTGACCATACAGGATGCAAAATAAGACGAATTTTAGTGAAACCAAAAAATATTTAAATCTATTTAAGAATATCTTTCTAACGAACCTGAAAATTCGAAATTTCATAGCGGGAATCAAAAGTTAAGGTCAAATGAATTTTCAGAAAGGTCGCTTTGGAATAAATATAGCCCATAAAAATAGACATTTTGCAAACAACCTCCGTTTTCGACAAAACCACTTTTGTTGGATCCGGAATGTCAAATTATTGCTAGATTCCAAATTCCATAATTTTTGGAGTTAATATGTGAGCATGGCAAAAGAAAACGTGTTTGGTTAATTTCAATCAATTTGGATCGACCAGAAAATTGCCATTTTTCAAACGGTCTCCAAATTCATCGAAATTAGTTTTATATGGACCGTATCGTCCTAACATAGCCAAATTTATTTTTCTAGAATTTTTGGAATCAGTATGTGGCCCTGAAAAATTGGAATGTACGTTCAAATCCATATTTGAATGTTTTATATTTTAATTTGAAGAATAACTGACTGAAACAGTCGAATGGGCCTAGGAACATATTCCATTGTGTCCGGAATGGGGATATTTAGCTAGATGCGATAGTCGTTGGGTTTGATTTGGAGTTCGTATGGATTAAAGGGTATTTTCAAAATAAAAATATAAATTAAATAGTTATATAATCCTGGCCAATCACGTTCCTCCTCTCACTTTCGCATTGACTCGAGAACCCGATCCCCCTTTACAGTTCGACGACTGAAAATGGCTCGATTCTTTCTCCTCAAATAACCCTCCAACCATGCAATAAAATTCAACAGTTCTTTAGAGGATTTTGTGGAGATTTTCTATGACGACCCGCCCAGCACCAGCCGGCATTTCCTCCGTAAGTGCGTTGTACACATGCCCAGCTAGCACGGAACGGTCGTCAGAAGAAAAGAAAGAAGAGAATGAACTAACAAGGAACCTGTAGAATGTCTCACAGCGCATGGAACAAAATATAATAATATAATCTTGACATAAAACAGGCGAGACAGTGCATAAGCTGAAAACTAAACCAACATAGCAGCGGAAATCCAAATACAGCTTATCATCCAACATCATTATTACAACTTAAACTGTCTCTAAACCAAAAGAAAGCTAAAGTAGAAGATGCACTACTAATGCCCAAGCAGTGATCCTCAACAACACAGGGAGAATATCTATATGTATCATACGTGAAAGCCTCCTGCTCGTCTCCGGATCAGCTACTCGTGTATACCCGGCTAACCTGTCTCTAGTCTGCTCGTGAGAGCACCCAGAGTAATAAGAAGAGACATAAAACTCTGGGTCAGACAAAAAGTCTGGTATGAGCGATAAGCAGCTAAACAGAACAATAACAGGTATACTAAACCATACCTGAACCCGGACCCGCAACCAAAGAGTTAGCACTACATACCGTACAATACTCTAAGGTGCCACTGAATAAATGGTGTAAAGATAATGGGGGTGGGGGTGTGCATGTCATAATGATGGAAAACAAATCAAACATAGCAACCATCCTCACATCTCTCACTCAGTGCGTAAAGCATACGATGTCCACCACTATCAATCACTAGACCCATCGAAGTAGTGACAGAGTTCAACCCGTACAACTACTGCTATTACTAAGCTTACCACATGAAGTCATGACCAAATCTTTACAAATGACCCCACTTCATTGGTCTATAGCTCTTTAGTCATACCTAGGCCACTGTGGCCCTGAATCCGTTCACGTACTCCCTACACATAGTGATCCAAAGTTACAGACATCGACAACCCCTTAACACACGTCCCGCAGCAAAGCCCAACTCTTGAAGTTCCCTCCTTGGTTCCCATCTGGATCCTGAGGTACAACTCCTCATTTGGACTTCCTTTGCATCTCGGGTTTAGGTCCACTTGGTGTTCGATCCTCCGATTCGGTTCGGTTCGCCCCCTCCTGCTTGGTTCGGTTCGAATGCTCCTTTCTAGTTCAGTTCGGGTGCTCGGATGCTCTTATTTGGTTCGGGTCGGATGCCCATATCCGGTTCAGATCGGATGCCCCTATTCGGTTGCTCCTATCTGAATGCTCCTATCCGGAGGCTCATATCCAGATGCTCCTATCCAAATGCTCCTATCCGAATGCTCCTATCCGCATGCTCCTATCCAAATGCTCCTATTCGGTTTGCTGCAAGTTTTTCCAACAAGTTATTTTCGCCAAACGACGGCGTTTTTAACCATTCTAACTTTTCTATGCAATCACAAAACATACCATACAGTCGTAGCAACATGTATAATCATCCACAAGCACTAAAACAAAAATATGACATGTTTATATGGGTCAAACATACCCAAAAACCCATGTTTTCTCTTAAGCATGTTTAGGCAAGACTAATCATAGAATTAATAAAACTTAACCAAATTAGCCCAAATTTCTAACAGAGGTATAAAACAATATTTTTGAATTTATAAATATTTTTCTAGAATTTATTAATGTATAAATTTGCTAATCTTCACTAATTACCCTTAATTAACCGTAATTAGTGCAAAACTATGCAAATCACTCACCTTAGTCACAAATAAAACCCCAAAACTAAAATGATTCTCTGTTTGGCGTTGTTCCCAATGCAACACAGCAGCTCTAACCTTTCTTTGGTGCTACTTCTCCTTAATTTGATGTAGTTTAAGCCAAAACTTGATTAGAAAGTGATTAGAAGTTGATTTAGGTGTTGGAGGCCATTGTTAGGGTTCCAAGAATGAAAGCGGCGACTGAAAGAAATGTTTTCTAACCCTAATCAGCCCCTATACATCTCTAATCCCGAAATCCACTTTGGGCCTAGCTGCTAATTACCCGATTAAGCTCAATTAAGCTGTTTTTCACCATTTGAAACTTGTTTCAGCTTTATCTCTCAAACGATGAGTCCGTTTGGCTAATGTGACCACTCTACGAAATTGTAAACCATCATCCGAAGCCAATGGAAGTGGTTTTAGTTCAAAATTCCTTTCCAGTCAAAAGTTATGGTCAAAACAAGATCAGCTAGGGGCAAAACAATCATTTAAAAATCGGCAAAAATCATAAACATGGGAAATGACCCCAATAATCGTCTCCCAAAGTTACGTGACCATACGACTTCGTATGTGAAAGAAATAAATATCCTACGATCCTGCGATGCGTAGAATGCGGGTCGTTACACTCTCCCCCCCTTAAGAAATTTCGTCCCCGAAATTCCTTAACCCCAAAACATAAAAAGGATCCCGCATGCCTACCAATCATATATAACAATCAAACATGCAAAACAAACAAAACAACCTATCCTAGAATGCAGGAAGACTAAATCGAAACTGAAATCTTACCAGACGAAGAGTTCTGGATACGTCTTCCTAATGCTCTCCTCTATCTCCCAAGTACAGTCATTCTCATTCTCGCCCCACTGAACCTTGACTAATTTCACCACCTTCCTTCGGATCTGCTTCGTATCGTTCCCAACAATACGCATAGGCCTGCGGTTCCCAACCTCCTCGGGTTCAACTTCGATATCATCCAACTGATCAGGTGAAATAGTCACATCTGGGTCGTATACGAATTTCCTTAATTGGGAAACATGAAATACGTTGTGAACTCCTGCCATCTTGTCTGGTAATTCAACTTTATATGCCAAATTCCCAATTTGCTCAAGAACTGGGAATGGACCAACGAATCTTGGTGCTAACTTGCCTCTCCTGCCAAATCGTATCACGCTCTTCAATGGAGAAATTTTGATAAACACCATGTCATCAATGGAGAACTTTAATTCTCTTCTCCTTTTATCGGCATAACTCTTCTGTCTATCTTGGGCAGCCTTCATTCGCTGTTGGATAACCATAATCTTGTCTGAAGTTTCTCTTATCACATCGGGTCCAAGCACAAACTTCTCACCAGTTTCTAACCAACATGATGGTGAGTTGCATGGTCTTCTGTACAAAGCTTCAAATGGAGCCATGCCAATACTGGATTGGTAACTATTATTATATGCAAACTCTATTAGATGCAAATGGTCATCCCATGATCCACCAAAATCCAATACACAGGCTCTCAAGAGGTCTTCTAATATACGATTCACCCTTTCTGTTTGACCGTCGGTTTGAGGATGATACGCGGTACTGGGATGTAATTCTGATCCTAACGCCTCTTGTAAGCTCTTCCAAAATCCACTAGTAAACAACGGATCTCGGTCACTCACAATGCCCTTGGGTATTCCATGAAATCTCACTACCCACTTTACATATAGTTCAGCTAGCTTAGTTGCCGTCCTGTTTGACTTGACAGGTATAAACCTCGCACTCTTAGTCAATCGGTCCACAATCACCCAAATGCTATCATGGCCCGATCTAGTCCTTGGTAACCCATCAATGAAATCCATTGAGACTTGTTCCCACTTCCATTCTGGAATTTCTAATGGTTGTAGCAAACCACTAGGCTTCTTTTGCTCAGCTTTAACTAGCTAGCAATTCAAGCATTTGGATATAAACTTCCCAATGTCTCTTTTCATCCCTTCCCAGTAGTAGGTCTGCTTCATGTCTCGGTACATCTTGTTACCACCGGGGTGTATAGTCAGTTTTGAGTGATGACATTCTCTAAGCACTTCATCTCTCAATCCATTGACATTGGGTACAACTAGCCTTCCATTCCTTCTAAGCCATCCATCTCGATCAAGCCCATACTTGTTCATCTCTCCGTCGATTCCCATCTCTAACTTTGAGATGATTTCCAATAGGTTAGGATCGCTCCTCTGACTGGAACCAATCCGCTCAATCAAAGTGGGTCTGATCGTCAAACTTGCTAACATTTCTGGATCCATTTCGCACTTTGGTCTGAAATCATACCCAGCGATGTACTCCAGTTGCTTCCATTCTAGAAACATAGCCCCTAAACTGGCATGTCTTCTACTCAACGCATCAGCCACCGCATTGCCCTTTCCTGGTGTATATGCGATGTCGAAATCATAGGAAGCTAAGAATTCTAACCATCTTTGCTGTCGGAGATTTAGATCCTTTTGAGAGAAGAGATACTTTAACGATTTTTGATCGGTAAATAACTCGAATCTTTCTCCCAAGAGATAATGTCTCCACATCTTCAACGTAAACACGATCGCTGCCAATTCCAAATCATGGGTAGGGTATCTTCTCTCGTGCGGTTTCAATTGCCGACTTGCATAAGCTACAACCCTACAGCCTTGCATCAATACAGCACCCAGTCCGGTACCACAGGCATCCGTATATACCGTCATCTCTTCATTCCCCTTAGGAATGACTAACACTGGTGCGCGCGTGAACTTTTCCTTTAGACTCTTGAATGCATTCTCGCACTTTTCGTCCCAGACGAAAGCTTGATTCTTCTTGGTCAACTGAGTCAACGGTGCTGCTATCTTGGAGAAATCTTGGATAAACTTACGATAATATCCAGCTAATCCCAAGAAACTTCTTATGTCCGTTGCATTCTTGGGCGTAGACCAATCTTGTACCGTAGCCACCTTCATAGGATCCACGGCAATACCATTCTCTGAAACAACATGGCCCAAGAATCTCACTTCCCTTCTCCAGAAGTGGCACTTAGAAAACTTTGCTTTCAATTGGTGTTTTCTCAACACCTCCATCACTATTCTTAAATGTTCCTTGTGTTCTTCCTCTGTCCTCGAATAGACCAAAATATCATCCACGAACACAAGGACTAATTTATTCAACTGATCTCTGAATACCCTATTCATAAGATCCACAAAATATGTCGGGGCATTGGTCAGCCCGAATGGCATGACCAACCACTCATAAAATCCAGACGGCGTCCGAAATGTCGTTTTAGCTATACTCTCAGCTTCCACTCTAAGCTGATGAAAACCTGTCGTGAGATCCAACTGAGAGAATACTCTTGCGCCACTCAACTGATCAAACAAATCATCTATCCGCGGTAGAAGATACTTGTTCTTCCTCGTCACTTTATTAAACTCGCGGTAGTCTACACACAAACGAAGGGAACCATCCGCCTTGGTAGCAAACACAATTGGTGCTCCCCATTCAAAAACACTCCTTCTGATAAATCCCTTCTTCAAAAGATCGCTGACTTGCACCTCGAGCACTCGCTGCTCCTTTGATGCCATACGACGAAGTGGCATCACTATAGGTCTGGCATCTTTCACTAAATCAATACGAAACTCAATCTCTCGGTGTGGTGGAAACCCGGTCACTTCTTCGAAAACGTCCGGATACTGGCCAACCACGGGCAAACCTGACAACTCACTACGTGGGATGTCGAGCGAATTTAGAAAACTAGCCATTTCCCCATCATCGGGTAGACCACCAAACACTACCCTCCGCCCATCATCCGCTCTAGCTGTCACCAAAAATTCCTCACAGTCTACCACCAGCCCGTATCTTTGGAGCCAATCGACTCCCAAAATAATGCCAAACCCAGTAAAGCCCAAAACAAAGCAATCACAAACAAACATGCATCTATGACTCGATAAGACCACATTACGACAAATCATGCTAAGGTTAATTGAACCACCAATCGGGTTCGTCACTACTAAAGGTCTATCGACAATCTCGGGCTCCAATCCCAATCTATCTACCAGGTCACTAGATATGAAAGAACTGGAAGCTTCAGTATCAAACAAAACTCTAATAGGAACATCATAAACAAAAAGCATACCTTGGATGACGACATTCTTTCCCTTCTCCGCTGCAGTTGGGGCACTCGACGAAGAAGGAATAGCATTAAGGGCATATGCTTTCACCATCTGCTTTTCTTTAGGGGGTTGCAGACACTTGTCCTTGTGATGTCCCACTTGACCACAGTTGAAGCACTTCCTATCCGCTGGCTTGGCCCGACAATTACTAGCATAATGGCCCTTCTTACCACAGTTGAAGCACTCAACATCTTGCTTATTCCTTTTCTTCTGGCCATCCTTGGTCTGATTCTGCTTTCTCTTATTCTGAGAACCATTCTTGCCTCCACCGCTTGCTTGCAGTTTCGGTTCTTCTGCAGATGCAGCCTCAATCTTCGGCTTAAGGTAAAGACTCTCTGACCTCAATGCTTTCCCCACAATCGATTCAAACATCTCATCGATATGGTTAATAAGCCTTTCCCTCAAGTATCCATCCAAACCAGTTATGAACTTCTCGTTCTTCTTCTCGGCAGTATCAATAAGAGATAACCCATATTTCGACAAAATGTCGAATTCGGCAATATACTCTGAGACAGCTCTGCCATTCTGCTTGAGCTCCAAGAATTTCTTAAACAACACTGACTTCTGAGCAGCTGGAATGAACTTATCGCTAAAGCGAGCCTTAAACTGATCCCAAGTAATCTGATCCTCGGGAGCAGCTGCCTTTATAGCATTCCACCAATTCATTGCCCGTCCTTGCAGCTGACGGGATGCTAGCCTCCTCTTCATCGCATCCTCGATACCCAAGTCTTTGAAGATACGCTCGCAGCTATCCAACCAATCCTAAACATCTGTAGCTAACTCCGTTCCGTGGAATAGTTTCCCACCAAGACTAGTATAATCCTTATTCAACTTGGCGAAATCGGCTCTAGGCGCCTGCACTATTGGGCCACCACCATTACCAGCATTGGGAGCTGCCCTCTGTACATCCCTAAGCATCTCCCTCATGAGGTCAGTAAACATCATCCTTATGTCAGCATCATTCCCATTATTGGCTCCTCTACTGGCACCTCTTGCGTATTGGCTCATCGTTCAATCTGTAAAGAGAAAACGATTAACAATCTCCATAGTGGTGCTAGTGCAGTGCGACTTCATCCTTAGCTATACTAATAGTATATGTATAGCTTTTAAAAATCAAAATAATCACAAATACGCGCTCTCATATACGTATACTATCTCTCTATGATAACTTCCCTTGGTTAACTACGCAACCTAGAGCTCTGATACCAAGTGTGACGGCCCGCCCCGCACCAGCCGGCATTTCCTCCGTAAGTGCGCTGTACACATGCCCAGCTAGCACGGAACGGTCGTCAGAAGAAAAGAAAGAAGAGAATGAACTAAAAAGGAACCTGTAGAATGTCTCACAGCGCATGGAACAAAATATAATAATAACATAATCTTGACATAAAACAGGCGAGACAGTGCATAAGCTGAAAACTAAACCAACATAGTAGCGGAAATCCAAATACAGCTTATGATCCAACATCATTATTACAACTTAAATTGTCTCTAAAGCAAAAGAAAGCTAAAGTAGAAGATGCACTACTAATGCCCAAGTAGTGATCCTCAACAACACAAGGAGAATATCTATATGTATCATAGTGGAAGCCTCCTGCTCGTTCCGGATCAGCTACTCGTGTATACCCAGCTAACATGTCTCTAGTCTGCTCGTGAGAGCACCCAGAGTAATAAGAAGAGACATAAAACTCTGGGTCAGACAAAAAGTCTGGTATGAGCGATAAGCAGCTAAACAGAACAATAACAGGTATACTAAACCATACCTGAACTCGGACCTGCAACTAAAGAGTTAGCACTACATACCGTACAATACTCTAAGGTGCCATTGAATAAATGGTGTAAAGATAACGGGGGTGGGGGTGTGCATGTCATAATGATGGCAAACAAATCAAACATAGCAACCATCCTCACATCTCCCACTTAGTGCATAAGGCATACGATGTCCACCACTATCAATCATTAGACCCATTGATGGAGTTCAACCCGTACAACTACTGTTATTACCAAGCTTACCACATGAACTCATGACCAAATCTTTACAAATGACCCCACTTCATTGGTCTATAGCTCTTTAGTCGTACCTAGGCCACTGTGGCCCTGAATCCGTTCACGTACTCCCTACACATAGTGATCCAAATTTACAAACATCGACAACCCCTTAACACACGTCCCGCAACAAAGCCCAACTCTTGAAGTTCCCTCCTTGGTTCCCATCTGGATCCTGAGGTACAACTCCTCATTTGGACTTCCTTTGCATCTCGGGTTTAGGTCCACTTGGTGTTTAATCCTTCGGTTCGGTTCGGTTCGCCCTCTCCTGCTTGGTTCGGTTCGAATGCTCCTTTCTAGTTCAGTTCGGGTGCTCGGATGCTCTTATTTGGTTCGGGTCGGATGCCAGTATCCGGTTCGGATAGGATGCCCCTATCCGGTTCGGATCGGATGCCCCTATCCGGTTGCTCCTATCCGAATGCTCCTATCCGGATGCTCCTATCCGAATGCTCCTATCCGCATGCTCCTATCCGAATGCTCCTATCCGCATGCTCCTATCCGAATGCTCTTATCTGGTTTGCTGCAAGTTTTTCCAGCAAGCTATTTTCGCCAAACGACCGCGTTTTTAACCATTCTAACTTTTCTATGCAATCAAAAAACATACCATACAGTCGTAGCAACATGTATAATCATCCACAAACACTAAAACAACAATATGACATGTTTATATGGGTCAAACATACCCAAAAACCCATGTTTCCCCTTAAGCAAGTTTAGGCAAGACTAATCATAGAATTAACAGAACTTAACCAAATCAACCCAAATTTCTAACAGAGGTATAAAACAAAATTTTTGAATTTATAAATATTTTTCCAGAATTTATTAATGTATAAATTTGCTAATCTTCACTAATTACCCTTAATTAACCGTAATTAGTGCAAAACTATGCAAATCACTCACCTTAGCCACAAATAAAACCCCAAAACTAAAATGATTCTCTGTTTGGCGCTGTTCCCAATTCAACACACGGCTCTAACCTTGCTTTGGTGCTATTTCTCCTTAATTTGATGTAGTTTAAGCCAAAATTTGATTAGAAAGTGATTAGAAGTTGATTTGGGTGTTGGAGGTCATTGTTAGGGTTCCAAGAATGAAAGTGGTGGCTGAAAGAAATGTTTTCTAACCCTAATCAGCCCCTATACATCTCTAATCCCGAAATCCCCTTTGGGCCTAGCTGCTAATTACCCGATTAAGTCCAATTAAGCTGTTTTTCACCATTTGAAACTTGTTTCAGCCATATCTCTCAAACGGTGAGTCCGTTTGGCTAATGTGACCACTCTACGAAATTGTAAACCATCATCAGGAGACAATCGAAGTGGTTTCATGTCAAAATTCCTTTCCAGTCAAAAGTTATGGTCAAAACAAGATCAGCTAGGGGCAAAATGGTCATTTAAAAATTGGCAAAAATCATGAACATGGGAAATGACCCCAATAGTCGTCTCCCAAAGTTACCTGACCATACGACTTCGTATGTGAAATAAATAAATATCCTACGATCCTGCGATGCGTAGAATGCAGGTCGTTACATTTTCATCATCTCCAAATCCATATAAGTGGCGTCCTCCCTCGTTGTGTATTTCGCGAGTACCAACGCCCCAAAGTCAACGACTTTCAACCGCCACTGCCCCTTCCTCCTTGCATCGAATGGAGCACCACCACCTCGCGCCGTTACGCCTCTCTATCCTCTACGACGTGGTGTTACCCGATTAACCTCTAGCTACACGGATTAGAAGTTATTCACAAACCTGGTTCTGAGCGTAGTTTGAAAGGTAACAGCTGAAATAATTTAAACTGTTTATAGCACTATAAAGCACTACGAATTATGATTTTACAATAAAAATCATATCCTTTTGCTATGTGGTCGAAATCCAGTGAAACAAGAGACATTGGACTCGTGGCGGCGTCTTCTACATTCTAGAAGAGACCGGAAATTTTTTGGAGCTTCCTACAATTTTTGAAGGAGTGGAACCCAATGTGATATTTCTAAATTCAAATTTGAATGGAACGGCGATGTATAAATTATATGATCGATGTATAAGTTATATAAGCGTTGTACACCTCATGTATAAGCGTTGTATAAATTATATGTGCGATGTATAAGTTATATATACGTTGTAAAAATCATATGTGCATTGAAATGTAATGGAACTAAAATTGAAATATATTTATATATATATATATATTTATATACATATATATATACACACACACACTCCCCTCGTCCATAGACCATGGATGATATATATTGGTTGTGATTGTTTGGATTTTGGTTGACGTGAAATTTGGTTGATAAATGCGAATGGTTGATAATGATTGTTTATGGTTGAAACAAAATTGGAATTGTTTGTGGAAAAATGCATTGTGATATGAAAATGATTGAAATATTTAGATTATAAGGATAAGCCCCTTAGCGAACGCCGCGAGGCGTATGGTAGTGCGAGGAGTCGTACTCGGGACGATGTCGGTTTTAAACCCCCTGTCATTATGCTGCTGAAATTTTCTTAAATATTCATGTGTTGAAAAATATTCATGTTTTAAATAAATCATTTTAACAACAAAAATCACATTTTTATTATATATATGAAGTATATAAAATATTTATGTTTGAAATAAATTGTTTTGAAAATAAAAATCACATTTTTATTATATATATATATATATGAATCACTAAAAATATTCATGTTTTAAATAAATTGTTTTAACAATAAAAATCACATTTTTATTATATATATGGAGTGTTAAAAATAGTCATGTGTTGAAATAAATATTTTTTCGTAAAAATATTATTTTTACCACATATATGAAATGAAAACGGTTTGGAAATGGAAGAACGGATTATATATATGAAATAAAATGAATAACGACGCTGCAGTTCGTATTTTGAAATCGTGATTTTAAATGATTATTACCGGAGATCCGACCATCGGATTTTCCCGAAACTGAAACCGTTGGGTCCGCTTTGAAAATATCTTTCCAACAATACCAAATTTGTAATGATCGCGGTTAGATTGTGTGAAATGTTTAATTCAAATCTAAATAAAAACAGCGCTAGAATGGATTATATATATATAAATATAATTAAAATAAAACGAATAACGACGCTGTAGTTCGTATTTTGGAATCATAACTTTAAATGATCGTACCGAGAGATCCGACCGTCGGATTTTCCCAAAACTAGAACCGTTGGGTCCGCTATGAAAAGATCTTTCCAATGATATAAAATTGTAAAGATCCAACGGTTAGATTTTCAGATATGTGTAAATCAAATTTGGAGAAAAATAGCGCCATGGCCGCTTATGGCTTGAAGCGTCGTTTGAATAAATGGGCTATGTTTAAATAAATAAAAATTATGATAAATCATTATAAAATATTATAAATGATATGGAATGGAAATAAACCGAATTTACTTAGTTTATTGCATATTTGATGGTTGAATGTGTTTAACATGAAAATTACATTAATGAACTGAATTATGGATGTCAAATAATTTAACCATGGAAATGAATTGATTTGAATTCTAAATATACGTGAATTATTTGAAAAGGCCGAGTTAAATCTCATTTCAAATAATTGGTCGACGATTAGAAATCGATGATGAAGACAGTGGTTGAAGACTGGAGGTCTTCACATCGTTTGGATGATTACTGATGTCTTGATTAGGAGGCATCCCAAGACAAGGTAATAAGTGTTGGTCGTCCAAACGTACTTGGAGATCGACTGGATGTGCGAGGACCTATCTTTTGTATTGGACATATGGGACGAGGAATAAGGTGCCTCCAGTTTCGTTCAGATGCAGAACGGACTTGTAAATGGACTGTATGTCCGACATTGGATTTCATTCTGTGTGATTGATATAGGTCAGTTGCATGGCGTGAATTGCCTATGTGGCATGCTGAGATGCAGTGATCAATGCTTTTATTGAAAAGCAGAGCCTTGTGGTTGATGATAAAAGCATAGCTTTGATATAGCTAGCTTTGTGTATAGCGTTGATTCGCGGGCCTCACACCCTGGTATGGACTAGAAACGGGAGAGGACATCAGGGAGGACATGTGTTTCCTTCTAGCTAGGAGTGGTGTCTGGGTTTTACATGCCCGGATGATTTACTTATGTAGATGATGGATAGCGAGGCGCCTCAGTTATATCGGTCTCTGCGGAGCCGATGGATGGTTTGGTAGATATACCGGCCAGTTTGATGCCCCATAGGGCGGGAAGACGCAGTGTTCAGGCATTTTAATCCACTCCGTGTGGACCGGCCCTGACGATCCAAGGGTCAATGCGTTATGATCCTAAGACACAAGCTAGAGCATCTTGAAGCGGTAAGGACGATCCCTTGCCTTGGTTCATGATGGAAATCCAATTTCCAAATAAGACATTGTGCGGTTTTGATTGTAAACCTATACTTGGCGACATAGTGGTATGGGGCACTAATGTCGTCTATGATTGATACTTATGATTGAAATTGTTTTTGAAACATATAAACACTAGTAATAATATCGAATACTTTTGTTTTATACGTATTAAGCATATTTTGGCCATTATAAGATAAAACTCTATCATCCGGCTTGCGTTGCATTGTGTTATGGGACTTGAGTCTTATAATGGCTTCATTTTTTGTAAAAAGCATTGAGTTATTTAAATGATTTACTTGTTTTAAGCACTGGAAATCCAATGGAGTAAACCCGTTCCGCGTTAGTGGCATGGTCCTGTGATTGGTCTTATTGTAAAATAAGTTAAGTAGATTTCTCATACCAGTCCCATGACTGACTCGTAGTTTGTTTCACTTGCAAACTCGGGTGCCCTATTTTCTACATGGGCATCCTTGTATTTAGGTTTTAGCAGACTCTCTCTGGATAGCTATGGAGCTGAAGATGGATTCTATCACTTCTTTTATGTTCTTCAGCTTTTGTTATGCACATTATGTTTGCTTCCGCTGTAGACATTTTATATAAAGCTGAAACTGTATGTTGTACTAAGTATGATCCTGTTATACTGTGCAACTCTGATGATTATGTTTATTTCCATTGTAATTTGATGTACATTATCTGGTGTATTTATATATTTCTGTTCTACCGTTATTTATTTATGTGTTATATTCCAAAGATTACCATTGCCACCATGGAATGGGAGTTTGGGGTCATCACACGTGGTATAAGAGCTTTGGTTAAGCTTAGTTCTGGAATATAAAATCTTAACGAACTCGTAAGAAATAGAATCAGTAGTATTCTATGATGAATAACTCATTTCAGATAGGATCAGTAATATCCTAGAATGAGTGTAGCAGACTGGAATACACCCCTATAAACGCTTTACATTCAAGTATGTGTCTCTATGCTTTAAGTACTTTTTCTGTTGGCCTGACACTTTGTCTTCTACTTGCAGACATAAATAATGAGTGGCAGAAGTAGAAGAGGTAGGTCCGAACCAGATATTGAAGTTCTATTAAAGAAGTATCGAAATCTGGGTGGAGTACCGCTCTCGGGCAATGAGCCCATTATTCAAACTCAAGCTTGGATGCGCTCTATTGAGAAAAATTTTGAAGGTTCAAAGCTGAGAGATGATCAGAAAAGGTTACTGGCATCTTGGGCACTCAAAGACAAAGCTTTAATGTGGTGGGAAACAGTTATTAAAGATAATCCAGAAGGTAATATTACCTGGGATAGAAATTTTCAATGAAAGATTTATTCCTCCAAAAACAACTAAGCGGCTATATGATGAATTCTATTATCTGATACAAGGAGATATGACCATTCCAGAATATCATAAGAAATTCAATGAATTTTCTTGTTCTGCCCTGCATCTAATTCAAAATCCTAAGAGGAAGAATCTGAGGTTTATCAACGGGCTCCAAAGAAAGTACCAAAGTAGTGTAACTGCACATGTGAATCTACCTTTTCCCGAAATCATATATGTCTTACCAGTATGAGGATCTTGATAAGCAAGGCCTTTTGGAAGACAAAGAGGAATGTAGTTCTAGCAACAAGGGGAAGTTTGAAACTGATAGCCCTGAGGCAAGCATGATGCCTGAGGTCCGTAAGAAACCTAAAGCCAAGAGGAAAAGGGTTAAACCTGAGAAAGTACCAAGTAACAACTGCCACCTGCTCTAACTGTAATCAGAAAGGGCATTTGGCGATAAATTGCGGACCCTTAAAGAAGCTATTAAAGAGTGAATTTAGATCCAAGAAGGAGTTTCAAGAGAATAGGGGATGGTATAAGTGCCATCAGACTGGCCATCTTGCGAAGGATTGTCGGTTATTAAAGAAATCCGAAAAAGTACATGTAAACGAAGTGGCAGAAACTTCAGCACCCTCAGCTAGTCAGGGGAGGCCAGATGTTTTAGAAGGCATGCTTACTGTCAAAAACATTCCAGTTAAAGTACTGTTTGATACAGGCGCATCATGAAGCTTTATTGCAAGTAATGCGGTTAAAAAATTGGATTTGAAATTGAAAAAGCTCAAAGAACCCATGACTGTCCATAATCTGGTTGGGGGTTCCCTCGATCTTAGTTGGATATGTGGGGTGCCTGTTTCTTTTTCCTGCTATTGCTTTCCTACCATCTCGATTGTCATGAATTTAACAGAATTTGATCTTATTTTGGGATTGGATTGGTTAACCAAATATGAAGCTGAGGTTAAATGCTCCGACAGAGTTATTAAGGTGAAGATTAAATCAGGGAATTATATAATCATTCCATGTGAAGGTCCGAATTAGGATAGAAAAGACTTTTGGTCAGCTCTTGATGTTTCTCCTACTCAATTAGAACCTATTTTTGTCGTCACGGAGAATATTCCGGTCGATATAGAAAATATACCTATTGTCAAGAATTATGTGGACATGTTCGAAGAAGTTGTTAGCTTACCTCCGCGTAGGGAAATTGGTTTCAAATCTCTTTAATTCCGAATGCAATGCCAGTAGTTCACGCTATTCGAAGAATGACCTTGAAGGAAAAAGAAGAGTTAAACAATCAAACTTGACAACTTGTATGGAAGGGTCTGATTAGACCTAGTTTCTCTGTTTGGGGAGCATCAGTGGTGTTTGTCCCAAAGTCAGACGGTACTCTTAGACTATGTGTGGATTATCGCGACTTGAATAAGCAGACAATAAAGAATTAGTTTCCATTACCGCGAATTGATGATTTATTGGATCGATTGAATGGCGCACATGTATTTTCATGAATGGACCTAGCTATAGGTTTCCATCAGCTTCGTATTGCCGAAGAGTGTGTTCCTTTGACAACATTCATAGGTCCAGATTTATTCTATGAGTGGTTAGTAATGTCGTTCGGCTTATGTAACGCTCTAGCTTATTTTGTCGATCTAATGAACAGAGTATTCAGAGAGGTATTGAATAAATTTGTACCGGTTTTCATTGATGACATATTGATCTTCTCTAAGTCAGAGAGCGAGCACGCGGAACATTTGGAGCGAGTGTTAGAGATTCTGAGAAAGAATGTTTTAAAGGCCAAATTTTCCAAATGTATATTCTGGTAAGAAGAAGTCAAGTTTCTTGGCTACGTTGTATCAAAGGAAGGAATTTCTGTGGATCCTGGTAAAATCACAACTATTCAAGATTGGAAGCAGCCAACTTCACCCACAGAAGTCCGAAGTTTTCTTGGATTGGCTAGTTATTATTGGAAGTTCGTTAAAGATTTTTCGAAGGTATTTAGTTCCTTAACAAATCTTATTAAGAAACATGCAAGGTTCAATTGGACTCCAGAATGTGAGACAGCTTTCCAAGAGCCGAAGTTAAGATTGACAACTGCTCCATGTTAACAATTATCGATGGCAATCAAGACATGAAAGTCTGGACACATGCTTCTAAAGAAGGTCTTGGTGCAGTATTAATGCAAAGAGGCCAAGTAGTCGCTTATGCTAGCCATCAGTTGAAGCCGCATGAGAAGAATTATGCAACTCACGATCTTGAATTGTTAGCCATCGTGTTTGCTATGAAAATCTGGAGGTATTATCTATTGGGTGAGAAGTTCGAATAATATACCGATCATCAATCATTGAAGTATTTATTCTCCCAGAAAGATCTGAATATGAGGCAGTAGCGTTGGCTAGAATTTCTCGCGGCGTATGATCTTGATATTTTGTATACACTAGGGAAAGCCAAAGTTGTGGCTGATGCGCTCAGCAGAAAGAATGTGATCATCACCAATCTTATCATTACGCCTTCATTGATTGATAAAATATCAGTTCTTCAGAAAGACGATAATTTTGTTAAAGAGATGATCAAAAGAATTCAAAGGGGCGAAGTCTCCAGTTTCCAAGTGGATAACACGGGAGTTCTGAGATTGAAAGGAAGAATTTATGTGCCCGACATCCTTGAGCTCGAAAGAGAAATATTGTATGAGTGTCACAAGTCCAAGCTGAGTATCGATTTAGGGATTAGTAAAATGTATAATGACCTCAAGCGAACCTTCTGGTGGTAGCGATGAAAAGAGACATCTCTATATATGTTAGCAGGTGTTCTACTTGTCAACAAGTCAAAAGCGATCAATAGGAACTCGCCGGATTGTTGCAACCGTTGGAAATTACAGGTTGGAAGTGGGAGCAAATTTCTATAGATTTCGTAGATGGTTTGCCCCGAACCAGGAAAGGAAACAACAGTATATGGGTGATCGTAGATCGTTTCACAAAGACCGCCCACTTTATACTTGTCAGATTAAATAGAACCGCTCAGAGTCTGGCGCAGATTTATTTTAAGGAAATTGTTAAACTGCATGGAGTTCCCATGAGTATCGTTAGTGATCTGACCCGATTTTTGCCAGTAAATTATGGGAAGCATTCCAAGTAGAATTGGGAACAAAACTGAACTTGAGCACCGCTTATCATCCCCAAACAGATGGCTAAACTGAGAGGGTGAATCGTATACTAGAAGATTTACTACGGACTTGTGTTATTGATTTTGGCAGATCATGGGAAGACCACCTGCATTTGGCTGAGTTCTCATACAACAACAGTTACCAAACGAGCCTGAAAATGTCACCATTCGAAGCACTATATGGTAGACCGTGCAGATCTCCCTCTTGTTGGGTAGAACCTAGCAATAAACTTGTATTGGGACCAGATATGATCCGCGAGGCTGCGGATAAAGTCGATTTCATTAAGAAATGATTACTAGCAGCTCAAAGCCGACAGAAAAGCTACGCAGATTCGAGAAGAAGATATTTGTCTTTTTCTGTTGGTGACTATGTGTATCTGAGGGTTTCTCCGATGAGAGGAGTAGTCCGATTCGGTAAAACAGGGAAGTTGGCACCTAGATTTATTGGTCCATTTCCTATGTTCGAATGGATTGGAACTCTTGCTTGTTGGGTTCAATTGCCTGATTGGTTTCCCAGAGTACATGATGTGTTTCCCGTGTCTGAACTTCGAAAGCATGTACATGATCCAGACTTAGTCGTGGAAGAAGCTGCGCAACAAGATTTGGAAATTACTCCAGAATTAACTGTTAGAAGAGAGCCGATAAAGATTATTGGCAAAGAAACTAAAGAGCTGAGGAACAAGAAGGTTCACTTATCAAAGTGCAATGGAGTGGAGATCCACGGGATACTTGGGAAACCGAGGAGAGCATTAAGCAAGCCTATCCCAATTGCATGGTGGACATGCCTGGTTAACTCTAGTGCAAGGTACATTTACCATATTGCGCATTTCCGTTTTGTTTTCTACTTTGTTGTTGTTTCTTTATCATGGATGTAAATTTTTTAATTATATAGTCTGAATGATTTTAAAAGAGTGTATAAATTAATTATTAAATTTTTGGAAAGTTAGTCAATAAAGTGATTGTTGTTTGTGTTGTGTGATTGTTAATTTAAATAAATAACATTGGAATAATAAAAGCAATAAGAGAATGAAGGGTAAATTTGTGCAAATTGAATCAAATATTGAACTGATTGGAAATTTAATTGAAATACATGCATGTACATTATATATATTTGAACAGGTAAATGGATTTGCTGTTGAGTAAAGAATTTATTTGTGTGCCTGACAAATAGGTAAACCTTAATGAGTTGGATGCGCAATTTTATTTATTATATCAACTCCTGTGAATGCCATTGGATGCAGAGTGTTGGTTGTTCTGTGTGAAATAATAAACGTCGCCATAGGATAGTAACAATTAATTTTGAACTATACTACATGGCATACTACGTGAAAATAGCATACTCTATCATATGCCACATAAGCATTTGGAGCTTGTGTGACAAGGTTGAAGATTTATGATACAAGCGAGAGGCTTGTATGGTAATAACTATATTACAGGTTGAACCGAAGACTGATATGGACTATATAAAATGTAACGGTAAAATTTCCACATTAATAAAAACCCCACACGGGTCTGGAGATGACAATAAACACGTCTATCTAGTCATTAAGGCACAAAAACTATTTATAGGGTGACGAGAATTTATTCTCAAGAGTTATGATCTATACACACTCCCCTGTGGACACCGGAATATATCACTATAAATATGTGTATGCTTTTTAGGATTTATTGGGTGCCTAATACGACCCAATAAATTTCCAAACCCTTCCCCGTACAAAGGAGGTTATGGCGAAATTTTTCGAAAATTTAGGGTGTTAGCCAAATTTTTGAAGAACTAGAAAATTCTTAGAAATTGAAAAGTTGAAGAATGAAAGCCAAAATGAAAGTTGAGTTGGTTAGTTAAACAACTTTCAGCTCCGTTCCTTTTCGAGGACGAAAAGATTTTAAGTAGGGGAGATTGTAACAACCCGGAAAATCAGAACCAATTGAAATTTTTTATTTTGGCTATTTTAATGAATTTTGAATATTTAAAATAATTTATTTTAAATAATAATGACTAAAAATTCTTTTGGATCGAAGTTATAGCGAATATATTTATTTTAATTATAAAACAAGGCCTGAAATGGTGTGGTAGTTTGAAAATTTGAATTCGAACTTTGACTGACTGTAAGGATGCAAAATAAAATGGATTTTAGTGAAACCAAAAATATTTAAATCTGTTTAGGAATATCTTTCTAACGAATCTGAAAAATCGAAATTTCATAGCGGGAATCAAAAGTTAAGGCAAAATGAATTTTCAGAAAGGTCGCTATGGAATAAATATAGCCCATAAAACTAAACATTTTGCAAACGACCTCCATTTTCGACGAAACCACTTCTGTTGGAACCGGAATGTCAAATTATTACTAGATTCCAAATTCCATAATTTTTGAAGTTAGTATGTGAGCTTGGAAAAAAGAAAACGTGTTTGGTTAATTTTAGTCAATTTGGATCGACTAGAAGATGGCCATTTTTCAAACGGTCTCCAAATTCGACAAAATTAGTTTTGTTGGGACCGTATCATCCTATCATAGCCAAATTTATTTTTCTAGAATTTTTGGAATCAGTATGTGGCCCCGGCAAATTGAAATGTACGTTCAAATCCATATTTGAATGTTTTATATTTTAATTTGAAGAATAACTGACTGAAACAGTCGAATAGGCCTACGAAAAATATTCCATTGTGTCTGGAATGGGGGTATTTAGCTAAGGGAGACAGTCGTTGGGTGTGATTTGTAGTTCGTATGGTTTAGAGGGTATTTTCGGCAAATAATTATATAATGCAGGCCAATCATGCTCCTCCTCTCACTTCCGCGTTGACTCGAGAACCCGATCCCCCTTTACTGTTCGACGACGAAAAACGGCTCGATTCTTTCTCCTCAAATAACCCTCCAACCTCGCAATAAAATTCAAAAGTTCTATAGAGGATTTTGTGGAGATTTTCATCATCTCCAAATCCATATAAGTGGCGTCCTCCCTCGTTGTGTATTTCACGAGAACCAACGCCCCAAAGTCAACGACTTTCAACCGCTGTCGCCCCTTCCTCCATGCATCGAACGGAGCACCACCACCTCGCGCCGTTGCGCCTCTCCATCCTCTAAGATGTGGTGCTACCCGATTAACCTCTAGCTACACAGATTAGAAGTTATTCGCAAACCTAGTTTTGAACGCAGTCTGAAAGGTAACGGCTGAAATAATTTAAACTGTTTATAGCACTTTAAAGCGCTATGAATTATGATTTTACAATAAAAATCATATTCTTTTTCTATTTGGTCGAAATCCAATGAAACAAGAGACATTGGACTCGTGGCGACGTCTTCTACATTCTAGAAGAGACTGGAGAATTTTTGGATCTTCCTACAATTTTTGAAGGAGTGTAACCCAATGTGAGATTTCTAAATTCAAATTTGAGTGGAATGGCGATGTATAAATTATATGATTGATGTATAAGTTATATAAGCATTGTACACCTCAAGTATAAGCGTTGTATAAATTATATGTGCGATGTATAAGTTATATATACGTTGTAAAAATCATATGTGCGTTGAAATGAAATGGAAATGAAATTGAAATATATATATATATATATGGGAAAGTCTATTTGAACACAACAAATAGACACAAATAAGGGAACACAAAATCTACACCATTGGATCTTCCCCTGAATTCCACCTCTCCACATAAAGACAAAAAGATCCAATGGTCAAGATTCCGTGTCTCTATGTTTGTGTCTTGCTTTGTGTCCCAATAGCCGCCCCCTATATATATATTTATATATATATATACTCCCCTCGTCCCCAAACCATGGACGATATATATTGGTTGTGGTTGTTTGGATTTCTGCTGACGTGAAATTTGGTTGATAAATGCGAATGGTTGATAACAATTGTTTGTGGTTGAGACAAAATTGGAATTGTTTGTGGAAAAATCCATTGTGATATGAAAATGATCGAAATATTTAGATTATAAGGATAAGCCCCTTAGGGAACGCCGCGAGGCGTAAGGTAGTGTGAGGTGCCGTACTCGAGACGGTGCCGGTTTTAAACCCCATGCCGTTATGCTTTCGAAATTTTCTGAAATATTCATGTGTTTGATTTATATTCATGTGTTGAAAAATATTCATGTTTTAAATAAATTGTTTTAACAATAAAAATCACATTTTTATTATATATATGAAGTATATGAAATATTCATGTTTGAAATAAATTGTTTTGAAAATAAAAATCACATTTTTATTATGTGTATATATATATGAATCGCTAAAAATATTCATGTTTTAAATAAATTGTTTTAAAATAATAATCACATTTTTATTATATATATATGGAGTTAGTCATGTGTTGAAATAAATATTTGTTGGGTAAAAATATTATTTTTACCAAATATATGAAATGAAAATGGTTTAGAAATGGAAGAACGGATTATATTTATATATATATATAAATATAAATAAAACGAATAACGATGCTGCAGTTCATATTTTGAAATCGTGATTTTAAACAATTATTACCAGAGATCCAACCGTCGGATTTCCCCGAAACTGAAAACGTTGGGTCCATTTTGAAAATATCTTTCCAACGATACCAAATTTGTAATGATCCAACGGTTAGATTGTATGAAATGTTTAATTAAAATCTGAATAAAAACAGCGCCAGAATGGATTATATATATATATATATATATATATATATATATATAATTAATTAATTAATTAAAATGAAACCAGCAACGACGCTACAGTTCCTATTTTGGAACCATAACTTTAAACGATTATACCGAGAGATCCGACCATCGGATTTTCCCAAAACTAGAACCATTGGGTCCGCTTTGAAAAGATCTTTCTAATGATATAAAATTTGTAAAGATCTAATGGTTAGGTTTTCAGATATGTGAATCAAATCTGGAGAAAAACAGCGCCATGGTCGCGTTATGGCCTGAAGCGTCGTTCGAATAAATGGGTTATTTTTAAATAAATAAAAATAGCGATAAATCGTTATATAATATTATAAACGATATGGAATGGAAATAAACCGAATTTACTCGGTTTATTGGATATTTGATGGTTGAATGTGTTTAACATGAAAATTACAATAATGAACTGAATTATGGATGTCAAATAATTTAACCATGGAAATGAATTGATTTGAATTCTAAATATACGTGAATTATTTGAAAAGGCCGTGTTAAATATCATTTCAAATAATTGGTCAACGATTAGAAATCGACGATGAAGATGGTAGTTGAAGACCGAAGGTCTTCACAACGTTTGGATGATTGCTGATGTCTTCATTGGGAGACATCCCAAGACAAGGTAATAAGTGGTGGTCATCCAAACGTACTTAGAGATCGACCGGATGTGCGAGGACGTCTCTCTCCTGTATTGGACATATGGGATGAGGAATAAGCTGCCTCCGGTTTCGTTTAGACCCAGAACGGACTTGTAAATGGACTGTGTGTCCGACATTGGGTTTCATTCTGTGTGATTGATATACGTCGGTTGCATGGCGTGAATTGCTTGCGTGGCATGCTGAGATGCAGTGATCGAGGCTTTTGTTGAAAAGCAGTTATTTGTGGTTGATGATCAAAGCATAGCTTTAATATAGCTAGCTTTGTGTATAGCGTTGATTCGCGGGCCTCACATCCCAGTATGGACCAGAAACGGGAGAGGACATCAGGGAGGACATGCGTTTCCTTCTAGCTAGAAGTGGTGTCTGGGTTTTATACGCTCGGATGCTTTACTTATGTGGATGATGGATAACGAGGCGCCTCAGTTATATCGGTCTCTGCGGAGCCGATGGATGGTTTGGTAGATATACCGGCCATTTTGACGCCCCATAGGGCGGGAAAACGCAGTGTTCAGGCATTTTAATCCACTTCGTGTGGACGGACCCTGACGATCCAAGGGTCCATGCGTTCTGATCCTGAGACACGGGCTAGAGTGTCTCGAAGCAGTAAGGACAATCCCTTGCCTTAGTTCATGACGGAAATCCAATTTCCAAATACGACATCATGCGGTTTTGATTGTAAACCTATACTTGGCGACAAAGCGGTATGGGGCACTTATGCCGTCTATGATTGATACTTATGATTGAAATTGTTTTGAAACATATAAACACTAGTAATAATATCGAATACTTTTGTTTTATACGTATCAAGCATATTTTGGCTATTATAAGATAAAACTTTATCCTCCGGCTTGCGTTGCATTGTGTGATGGGACTTGAGTCTTATAATGGCTTCATTTTTTTAAAAGCATTACATTGTTTAAATGATTTACTTATTTTAAGCACTGGAAATCCAATGGAGTAAACCCGTTCCGCGTTAGTGGCGTGGTCCTGTGATTGGCCTTGTTGTAAAATAAGTTAAGTAGATTTCTCATACCAGTCTGATGACTGACTCGTAGTTTGTTTCACTTGCAAACTCGGGTGCCCTATTTTCTACACGGGCAGCCTTGTATTCAGGTTTAAGCAGACTCTCTCCGGATAGCTTTGGAGATGAAGATGGATTCTATCACTTCATTTATGCTGTTCAGCTTCTGTTATGTGTATTATGTTTGATTCCACTGTAGACATTTTATATAAAGATGAAACTGTATGTTGTACTAAGTATGATCCTGTTATACTATGCAACTCTGATGATTATGTTTATTTCCAGTGTAATTTGATGTACATTATCTGGTGTATTTATATATTTCTATTTTGCTGTTATTTGTTTATGTGTTATATTCCAAAGATTACCCTTCCACCATGGAACGAGGGTTTGGGGTCGTCACAAAGCGGTTGCAAACGCAATAGAAAAGTGGAAAGTGTAAGGATGAAACACCAGTTTTCTCTCCCCACGGTATATATAATAACGATCATATCATACCTCTATATAATTTTTGATCAGTGTCTTTTGACGTATCTTCTTTGCTTAAGGCTATATTATCTACCATTGGTGTTGGTCTCCCATTTGTTGTAGGTAAATTATATTTATTAATTAAATCTCTAGCATATTTTTCTTGGTTAATAAATATTCCATTCATTAATTGACAAATTTGTGAGCCTAAGAAGAATGTTAATTCCCCCATGTGACTCGTCTCAAATTATTGGGTCGTAATATTTGAAAATTCTTTATTCATTTTTTTATTTGTTGATCTGAATATTATATCCTCAACATATATTTGTACTAATTGTATATCATTATTATTATTAATAAAAAGTGTATTATCTATTTTACCAATTTCAAAGTTAATTGTAATAAATACGTTCTTAATCGATCACACCACGCTCTAGGAGCTTGTTTTAATCCATATAACACTTTCTTTAGTTTATATATGTGACTTGGTAATTTTTCGTCTTAAAAAGAGATGGTTGCTCTACATATACGTCTTCTTTAACAAATCAGTTTAGGGAAACGCTTCTAACATCCATTTGATATAATTTGAAATTATTATAATTAGCAAATGCTAATAATATCCTAATTGCTTCTAATCTTACTAAGGGGCAAACGTTTCATTGTAATCTAGTCCTTCTTCTTGAGTATAACCTTGTACTACAAATCGTGCCTTATTTCTTACCACTCTTGTATCGACCTATTTTTACGTTCAACTACTCCGTTTTGTTGAGAGGTTCTAGGGAAAGAAAAATTAAGGGTTATTCTCTTTTTATTACAAAATTTTTCAAATTTTTTATTTTCAAATTCTCCACCATGGTCACTACGTATTTTTTTATTTTTAAAGATAATAAGTCTTGAATTCTTTTAGCAAAAGTTTTAAATTGATCAAAAGCATCACTTTTATTTTTTAAGCAACAATGTCCAGGTAAGTCTAGAAAAATCATTGACTATTACGTAAACATATATATTGCGATTTATTGATCGGGTTTGGGATGGGCCGAATAAATCTATATGAATTAACTCTAATGGTTTCGAGGTTGTAATTTCCTCTTTTGATTTAAATGAACTTCATTTCAATTTTCCAAACTGACAAGTGTCGCATAAATTATTAACTTTAAATTTCATTTTGGGTAATCTCCTAATTGAATCGAATTTAGAAATCCTAGAGACGTGTTTGAAATTTATATGACTGAATCTCTTATGTCAA
Source organism: Allium sativum (assembly GCA_030737875.1). Taxonomy (NCBI): domain Eukaryota; kingdom Viridiplantae; phylum Streptophyta; class Magnoliopsida; order Asparagales; family Amaryllidaceae; genus Allium; species Allium sativum. Next base: position 47,516,487 of record CM060913.1, read on the forward strand.
ATCCAAGGGTCACTTGTATTGGCCATATGACATAGATTATCGTTGGAGGTTTTCATACTCAATATATAGATATTTTTCTTTCTATCTCCTTTTAATATTACTTTTGAATTCCTATCTTCGATAAAGCACTTATCTTTCTCAAAGTTTATTTCATAGCCTTTACCGCAAAGTTGACTTATACTTAGTAAATTATGTTTTAAATTCCTAACTAATAAACATAAGAAATAGTAGGATTTTCAGAATTACCAACGTTGTCGATGCCAACAATATATCCTTTAGAGTTATCTCCGAAGTTGACCATTCCACCATCTTCATATACTAGATTATTTGGTAATTCCGGATTTTCCGTCATATTTCTCGAATAGCCACTATACAATATCCATTTGTCCTTTTTGATTTCCACCATTTGTTCATCAGAATTTGAATTCTCAACAGCCATGCAATACAATATTTTAGAATTTGAATTTTCAACAGCTAACGTCATCCGTCTTTTCAAATTTTGAATTTCCAATAGTCATATAACACATCTTTTCCTGTGTTGGACAACACTTCAGTAGATCACTTGACTTTTCAACACAATTGAATGCATACACTTTCAACATTGATGCAATGCATGAATTGACACTAGTGTTAACAATCATTTCAAAATTATCCATTTAATATTTCCAGAAATCAGATTATGAACTTTTTGAAAACATATGCTTTGATACCAATTATTAGGGAATGCAGGAAGCTGAACTTAAGGAAAAACAAACACTAGAGGGGGTGAATATTGTTTTCAAAGAATTTATGAAAATCTTAGACTTATATGATCCATTATATGAATCACACACAACAGAGATGATCACAGGCATAGAATCAAACACAAACATAGAAATAAATAAAAATAAAATGCAAAACAAGGAAAGAACACACTGGATTTTATACTGGTTCGGATTACTCCTGTGTTCAGTCCCACGCAACGCTGTTGTAACAACCCAAAAAATCAGAACCAATTTAAAAATTTTATTTGAAGAAATTTTGTTAGAATATGTGCCAGAATTTAAAATTTTCATTTTAAAATAATATTAAAGCTATTAAAAATAGTCATTTTATAAACGACCTCCGTTTTCGATGAAACCATTTTTATTGGATCCGAAATGTCAAATTATTCTAAGTTTAATTTTCCATAATTTTTGGAATTAATATGTGAGCGTGGAAACTAAAATGCGTTCGATAATTTCTATTGAATTTGATTGACCGTTTAAAAAGGCCATTTTTCAAGTGGTCTCCAAATTCGACGAAATTATTTTTTTAGGACCATATTGTCAAAACATAGCTAGATTTATTTTTCAGGAATTTTTGGAGTCCGTATGTGGCCCTGGTAAATTTAAATATATGACCAAATTAAATAATTAATATTTTAATTTGAAGAAAACAAGTTGAAAATGATCGAATGGGCTGATGAGACCTAGTCCATTGTGTCCGGAATCAAGGTATTTGGCTAGGGGCAACATTTGTTGGGATGAATTTGAAGCTATTAGAAATTAACGGGTTCTTTTTGCAAACTAGAAAATTTAATAATATTTTATTATAAATAATGGTTTAACCAAACCCTAATTACAAAACAGTAGCCGCCGCCACCTTATTTCCATGGCCAGAAAGCTCTAACTTCTTCCCTTAATTTCTCTTGATCCTCACAGCAAAATGTTGTATATAACGGTGTTGTATACACAATTATATGATTTTTGTTTGATGATAACAACCAAATATATTTTTATTATAAATGTGTTTGGTACTATACTGTTATATATATACATCACAGCAATGAATATAATATTTATATTTAAATAAAATACGACTGTACAGAAATTCAAATATTAACACAGTATTTTATTTAAATAGAATATTTTATTCAAACAGTACAACTATTTGTAACTCCACTATTTATACATTCACAGAATATTTGTACTTGTATAAACAGAATAAAATAGACAAGTTCGTTTGACAACAATAAAATGATATTTTATTTCAATCAAACTTGTTTATTACAGACATCAGTACATTTCATTTATACACAGCTCCTCACTGCAACACTCATACATTCTTTCAGTTTACATTTCATATATATCCATTTTCACTTGTATATACAGACACACTGACACTCTTTCCTTGTCTTCTGCTTCAGTCAGTCCAGTCTTCAGTCTCCACAGCACTTCACTGTCAGTCCAGTAATCATCTGCATACCTGTCACAATGAAACACACACACAGTACACTGCAATAGAATTTAAACTGAACATATGCGAATATAAATTTTATTTTTAAAATTTTTATTTGCCTCAGATTGCTGGTGTGTTTCTCATCATTTTTCATGACTTGATCTGATGAATCTGTGTCTAGACAGACAGTTTGTATATGTACAGGGACAGGATTTTTTTTTTTTTGATGGCTGCAAATACACACGTGTATATATAAATATACATGTGTGCACTGCCTCGCCAATCAGCGTGCAACTGAGGAGTAGCCACGTGGACCTGCTCGACTCAGTGCACAGCAAGGGACAGTGCAACATGGACATGAGGCAAACAAATCAAAACTGTGGAGCTGGTCAAGCAAAATCAAGAACCAGCATAGCCAAAGTATCACAAACTGGAAAACAGCAAAGTGGAAAAGCATGTACATCAAAATGGTCGAGCCAAGCACTTCAAGTCAAAATGGTGAATCAATGGAAGTTCAGCTTTCAGCAAGTGCAACAGGGTACACATGCAAATGAATGTAGCATGGTACAGCAAAAGTTTGAGCATACATGTGTGCTCATCTCAGGTTCACACAGCATAAAAAAAAATCAGTAAAGTAAATGCATGGCGCAGCTAACAAAACAGTTCAGCACAGCATGGACAGGTTCAATCAGTGAACTAAAATCGATGGTGCAACTCATACATGTTCAAAACAGTTCAAATCTGTGTAAAGTAATTAACAAGACTCAACATATTCATGGACAAATGGTCAAGACCAACCAGAATTGAAATAGCAGGTCAAACAAGTGATAAAGTGAATATGTGCAATCACAAACAGGAGTTTCCAGAAAAATGAAGTAAACATATATGGAAAATAGCAAGTATTCAATACTGGAAGGAATGCAGAGAATTCATTTCAGAAATTCAAGATTGACAAGAAAAACAATTTTGTTTTTCCAGAAATATAAATGATTCAGAGATTTTCAAAAATCAGTAAGTATATCCACGACTTTAAAATCATGTTCAGAAATCATAAAGAATTTTTTTTAGAAATCAAGTCAGTATTTTTTGTTGGCAATGTATTTAAAAATGTCTCTGGAAATCATTAGTTTTGGAAAGAGATCAATGCATCATAAGGGGAAAGGTTTAAACATTTTCAGAAATCATATTATGAATCAAAAGGAAACATTGGTATGGTGATTCGACATTTGTTTTGGGGTAATTTTTTTTCAGAAAATCAGCATGAACATATGTGGAAATGTTTTCAAACCAATATTTGGGAACAAATATTTCCAGAAAAACATTCAAGTACATCCAAGCTAATTGCACAAATATATTTGGCAAGATTTAAAATCATTTTTTGGCAAGCAAAGCAAGTCACAGAAATCACTCAAATCTAGCAACAATTCAATTAGACAGCAAATTACTATTTCCAGAAATCAAGCATGTATTTCAAAGCTGTGGAAATCGAATTCAAATCAGTCGAGCCATTTATGAAATCATCAAAGGCCATTGAAGACCAGATTCACATGCAAAAATCAAGGCACCAAATTCACGCTGATTTTTCAAAGCCAATTACAGCGAAATCAGAGTTGATTGAGGATTTCAAATCCTATTTTATCACACCATCTCATCATCGGCAAACAATCGATCGAAACCATAAACAAGAGAACATCGATATCGAATCCACACGCAACAGTCAGAGAAAATCGAAAACCCACAAAATCAAAGCAAACAATAAAATCCGAATTACTCACAATTTTTAGGGTTTCGTTCAAGTGAGGACTCCAGCAAATCGACATCAGCACGCAAGCTACAAAGACAAGAGCCATCAGAGATCAAATTACCAGAAGCATCAATTTCGATTTGGGAATCGATTTCAGAAACCCTAGAATCGCCGCCGCCATTTTTTTTTCCAGAGCAAAAACAAAAGTGATCGGGCAAATGAACAAATGGGCCGGCCAAGATAAAAAGGGATTTTGGTTTTGTTTAAAGGGGATGACCCCTTTAATATAAAACTTGTTTTTTTTTTTTTTTTTTTCTAAGAATTAGGTTTTACATTTTTTTTTATTCTGTTGTCTTTTAAATTGTGTTGTAAAATCATTTCTGAACAGTTCTAGGTCTGTAAAATCTAGGGGGATTTAGTCAAGGTGTTGACTGTCAGTTTCAGAGTCTGTAAATCTGAGTTACGAGTTACAGGGTTTGTAATTCGGGAAATCTGATCTAGGGGATTAGATCAGTCTACGGTTTTGAGCGTAGGGTTAGAATAGGAGCAGGGGTTTGCGAGTGTACATGGTCTTGTATGCGGGAACTGTTCTATCACCTAGTAGAAACCTTAGAAATGCAGCAGTAGGCAGGGTTTTGCCGAAGCTGGGTATATCTGTGTGTGATTTATTTTCTGCATTTCAGTTTCTGCTATTTTCTGTGATCAGTTTATTATTATATATCTCGTTAAGTTTTAGTTCAGTTAAAAACTGTGAAAAACCCTATTCACCCCCCCTCTAGGGTTATTCTAGATCCAACAAGTGGTATCAGAGCAGGTTATTTCATTAACCCTAGAAACATGGATCATAGTTGTCAGTCTTATGAGAGTCAGTCCAGTAATATTCCAATTATTTTTAAGGGAACAGATTTTTCAATTTGGAAATCAAATTTCGAATCATATTTAAAATCTGTTAATCTTGATTATTGGAATATTATTGAAAATATGGAAGATATGTCAAATAAGACGAATAAGGTTTTAAATGCTCAAGCTATGCATATTTTATATTCTTATCTTGATAATAATCAGCTTGACTTTATCTCTCATTGTTTAACTGCTCAGGACATCTGGAAAACTCTCAACGCGCGGTATGGAAATTCTGACAACTTCTCAAAATCCGCAACTGCCAACTCAAATTCAGATCTGTGCTTAACTGGAACTATTCATGTGGATTCAGACGATGGGATCTTATCATATGACGATCTGGTATCTCTTTGTAATAATTTAACAAGAACTGTTGATCGTCTCAAACGGAAAAACAAGTCTTTGAAATCTGAAAATTCTGAGTTGACCCACAATAACAATTTGTTGAAATTAAAATTTGAAAACTCTGACTGCAATAACTGTATGGATGTGAAAACTGATTTAGCTCAACTTGATGAACATTCTGGAAAGCTCGAAAATAAAATTTTGTTTTTGATAAATCTCGAAGATGAGTTGACTCATAAAATTAATGCTTTGCAGAAGGAGTTGGATAAGATTAATTTAGAACATGAAATTTTTGAAAAGGAAAATTTGGTGAAAACGGATTTGATTGTGAAAGAGCTTGAATCTGAAATTGAAAAATTCAAGAATGTTGAAAAACTTGAATTGGAAAAACAAAAACTTTTTGAAGCTGAGATTTCTGAGTCCCAAGCCAAAATCAAATTGCTTGAAATTGAAAATTTGGTTTTGAAAGTTGATTCTGAAAATTGTAAGATCACTAAAAATCATTGTTCAGATTTAATGAAAGAAAATGATGATCTCAAATTTAAACTTCAACAACTTGAATCAACGTTGGTTAAATTTTCAAATGGAGAAAAATCGTTGAATATGTTGTTGAGAAATCAATTTCCGTATGGAAATAAAAATGGACTTGGATTTGGGAAAATGAATGATCTTGAAAAGCAGAATACAAACGGTTTTAAAAATCCCTCAAATCACTTTAGAAATGTTTGTTTTGAAAGTTCTAACTCTGAAAACTTCAAAGGATTTGTAAATCACAATCGAGATGAGTTTTTGTTTTATAACAAACCATTTAAACATTCTTGGATCTCAAATGGAAATAAAACGGGTTTTGTTAAATTCAAAACGATTTGGGTTCCTAAAGGCACAAAGGTAAATTTGGATGGTTTGTTATATAAACAAGTTTGGGTACCAAAAGATTTGAACAAAACTGTGGGTGGTTTCACAAATTTTGTTAGACCGCTCAATTCTCTTAATAGTTAGGTACCGAAGGAGGCTGAGGAACTGCATAGCTAAAGAAAAACTGGATTCAAAACTGCTACATATCACAGAATCATTCACAGTTCCTTAGCCACATCTGTTGAGTTAGAGATTCTGCTTTACATTGGATTCTGGTATGATCTCTAAACTCACCTTTGTATATTCTCTTTGTTTGTTTTTTATTTTCTGTGTTTATTCCTTCCTCTATCCTCTTCTGTTTTTTTTATTTTTTTTTGACACTGCCATATTCTTCTTTGTCTGTACTTCTTAAACTTCCAGTTGCAGAATTAATGATTTTCTGGAAATTTGTCCTACTTGTATAAAATCATCATGTGTTAATCATTTCCATATCCTGAGTTTGAACTTGTATATATCTGCAATTGTTTTGAAGTTTATTTTCTGATTGTTGAATTCATAACAGTGTTGATGCATTCATATCATATCTTGAACACTGTTAACTAGAATTCTAAATTTTTGAAGATCTGAATATTTAATGAAATGTCACACACCTTTGTTGTTCTGAGTTTATTCTAATTCATTTTAGAAAAGCTCAAAATATTATACTCATTACAACACTCTGTTATTTATCAGTTGTGATAATTTCATTGATTTTCAGATTGGCTTGTATCAGTGATACATCTTGGAATTCATCTTTATTCATGATCATTATATTGAAATATGTTTGTTTGAAAAATCATCTGAAATTCTAGATATTTTGAATATCACACACCTCTTAATTTTGAAATTGTCAATCTCGTGTGACTGATTCATTATATCCCAAAACTTTACATTGATTCATGTGATTTCAAATAAATTATCCCGATCATGAATATTTTCAAATTTGATGTAAATGACCTGAAATTTCTCTTGGGCTTGTCGAAAATAGTTTTGAGAAATTCTTGAAAATGTTCTTTTTGAAAATGGTCTTTGAAAATCATTGTTATTTCATGATTATTTGATTTGAATATATGTTTGTTTAAAATCATTTGAAATTATTGATTTATTGGATCTCACACATATCTTGAATCTGAAATATAACTTGGTGTGATTGATTCATTAAATCCTAATGCTTTCACATTTCTTCAAATGATTTAAAATAAAGTATATTTGCAAATCTTGGATCATGAACCACCTTATGTGACCAACATCTTGACAAGTCTGTTGTGATACTGATTTCTCTGTGCTGCTCTGATACTGTTTTTGAAAAATGTTTGTTTTGGAATCATGCTGCTCTGATTATAAGAAATTGATTTGTAAATATTTTTTTTTTTTTTGGACTGCTTGATTTGGTATCAAAGATTTGTCGTGTTCTGATAAATGAAATTTGTGTGCTTGAGTTGCTTGCTTTGAAATTAAGTCTTTTCTGTTGACTGAGGTACCAATGTTAGCCACCAGGGTGTGTTTAAAATTCTCGAGAGCGAGATAACAAGTGATATCAGAAGTGCTGCATATATTTTTTGCTGTATATATTTTGTTTTCCTCTTGTCGTGTATAGATCAGCATATTCCTCTTGTAATTGATTTTCAATTTTAAAATTATTTATTGATTATTCTTTCAGAAATTGAAATCAATATCCAAATTAAACTGTATTTATAATTCATCAAAATTATAATCAGATTTAGAAATTGTGATGAATTGTGACTGCAGTATATTTCACAACAAGAGGAGGATTTTATTTAGATTTTCATGATGGTTTAATATTTATTATAATATCTTTGAACTGGCAATTATTTCATGACCATCTCCTTTATCTATCATCTTTCTGCCATCCATCATGTTTTTTATATTAACGTGGAGAGTTTAATATTTGTTAAAATTAATTTTTCTTAAAATCATTTTAACAGTGAAAATATTTGTGATGGAATTGTGGTTATATTATTATTCAGAATTAGTGATAAATGAAAATTTTCAATAATCCCGGTACAGTTCATGCATATCTCATAATATAATTAATTTAGAAATTTATTTCACAGTCCATCTCTGTACTTACCACATTCCTATCATCCATACTGGTTTTATATATCGAGGAGTTTTTTTTTAAAAAAAAGCTGAAAATGATATAATTAATATATAAGTGTGTTTCTAACCTCATTTAAAAATCCAAGCTCTGGTCATGAATGGTTAAGAGACAACTTATAATGTAAGCAGCGACTGACCTCATTTAAAAATCCAAGCTCTGGTTATGCGTGGTCAGGGTGCTCTTAAATCAAAAGAGAAAGAAAAGAAAATAATTTGCAATAAATAAATTTTTATGTGAAATTCTCCTTGGTGTATATTAACCAGCCTATCAATCCACTTTCTAATCTGTGAAATGTGTTGAAATTTTATGACGTATTATGATTTGTTGATTGATATTGGAATTTGAGATTATTCGATTTTGTCATTTAAAATTGAATTTATAATTATAAGTCCGAATTCATCACTGTTTTTTGAACTCATTTTTATATAAAAAAAATTTTGAAAATCATTTTTTTTCTCCATTTTATATAAAATTCATCGTAAATCCGTCATTCTCTAAAATGTGAAATATGCCACCTGTTCTCAGAATATTATGATTTTTGTTTGACTGATTGAGATTTATGATGATCGTTCTTCCTCTTAAGCTGATATAATATTTGTTAGTCACTATTCATCTATATTTTAAAATCTGTATCCTTTTGATGATAACAAAAGGGGGAGAATGGATTAGATTTTGAGTTATGAGTGAATATTTTATAAATATTTTTAATTTTGAAAATTTAATTATTCATACATTTCACTCATGCATAGTTATAGGGGGAGTTTCTGTTGTAGGGGGAGCATTTAAATAGGGGGAGTTCAAATATCCACGAACAAACACATTTATTATACTCAAAATCTTTTATTTGTTTGTCATCATCAAAAGGGGGAGATTGTTGTATATAACGGTGTTGTATACACAATTATATGATTTTTGTTTGATGATAACAACCAAATATATTTTTATTATAAATGTGTTTGGTACTATACTGTTATATATATACATCACAGCAATGAATATAATATTTATATTTAAATAAAATACGACTGTACAGAAATTCAAATATTAACACAGTATTTTATTTAAATAGAATATTTTATTCAAACAGTACAACTATTTGTAACTCCACTATTTATACATTCACAGAATATTTGTACTTGTATAAACAGAATAAAATAGACAAGTTCGTTTGACAACAATAAAATGATATTTTATTTCAATCAAACTTGTTTATTACAGACATCAGTACATTTCATTTATACACAGCTCCTCACTGCAACACTCATACATTCTTTCAGTTTACATTTCATATATATCCATTTTCACTTGTATATACAGACACACTGACACTCTTTCCTTGTCTTCTGCTTCAGTCAGTCCAGTCTTCAGTCTCCACAGCACTTCACTGTCAGTCCAGTAATCATCTGCATACCTGTCACAATGAAACACACACACAGTACACTGCAATAGAATTTAAACTGAACATATGCGAATATAAATTTTATTTTTAAAATTTTTATTTGCCTCAGATTGCTGGTGTGTTTCTCATCATTTTTCATGACTTGATCTGATGAATCTGTGTCTAGACAGACAGTTTGTATATGTACAGGGACAGGATTTTTTTTTTTTTATGGCTGCAAATACACACGTGTATATATAAATATACATGTGTGCACTGCCTCGCCAATCAGCGTGCAACTGAGGAGTAGCCACGTGGACCTGCTCGACTCAGTGCACAGCAAGGGACAGTGCAACATGGACATGAGGCAAACAAATCAAAACTGTGGAGCTGGTCAAGCAAAATCAAGAACCAGCATAGCCAAAGTATCACAAACTGGAAAACAGCAAAGTGGAAAAGCATGTACATCAAAATGGTCGAGCCAAGCACTTCAAGTCAAAATGGTGAATCAATGGAAGTTCAGCTTTCAGCAAGTGCAACAGGGTACACATGCAAATGAATGTAGCATGGTACAGCAAAAGTTTGAGCATACATGTGTGCTCATCTCAGGTTCACACAGCATAAAAAAAAATCAGTAAAGTAAATGCATGGCGCAGCTAACAAAACAGTTCAGCACAGCATGGACAGGTTCAATCAGTGAACTAAAATCGATGGTGCAACTCATACATGTTCAAAACAGTTCAAATCTGTGTAAAGTAATTAACAAGACTCAACATATTCATGGACAAATGGTCAAGACCAACCAGAATTGAAATAGCAGGTCAAACAAGTGATAAAGTGAATATGTGCAATCACAAACAGGAGTTTCCAGAAAAATGAAGTAAACATATATGGAAAATAGCAAGTATTCAATACTGGAAGGAATGCAGAGAATTCATTTCAGAAATTCAAGATTGACAAGAAAAACAATTTTGTTTTTCCAGAAATATAAATGATTCAGAGATTTTCAAAAATCAGTAAGTATATCCACGACTTTAAAATCATGTTCAGAAATCATAAAGAATTTTTTTTAGAAATCAAGTCAGTATTTTTTGTTGGCAATGTATTTAAAAATGTCTCTGGAAATCATTAGTTTTGGAAAGAGATCAATGCATCATAAGGGGAAAGGTTTAAACATTTTCAGAAATCATATTATGAATCAAAAGGAAACATTGGTATGGTGATTCGACATTTGTTTTGGGGTAATTTTTTTTCAGAAAATCAGCATGAACATATGTGGAAATGTTTTCAAACCAATATTTGGGAACAAATATTTCCAGAAAAACATTCAAGTACATCCAAGCTAATTGCACAAATATATTTGGCAAGATTTAAAATCATTTTTTGGCAAGCAAAGCAAGTCACAGAAATCACTCAAATCTAGCAACAATTCAATTAGACAGCAAATTACTATTTCCAGAAATCAAGCATGTATTTCAAAGCTGTGGAAATCGAATTCAAATCAGTCGAGCCATTTATGAAATCATCAAAGGCCATTGAAGACCAGATTCACATGCAAAAATCAAGGCACCAAATTCACGCTGATTTTTCAAAGCCAATTACAGCGAAATCAGAGTTGATTGAGGATTTCAAATCCTATTTTATCACACCATCTCATCATCGGCAAACAATCGATCGAAACCATAAACAAGAGAACATCGATATCGAATCCACACGCAACAGTCAGAGAAAATCGAAAACCCACAAAATCAAAGCAAACAATAAAATCCGAATTACTCACAATTTTTAGGGTTTCGTTCAAGTGAGGACTCCAGCAAATCGACATCAGCACGCAAGCTACAAAGACAAGAGCCATCAGAGATCAAATTACCAGAAGCATCAATTTCGATTTGGGAATCGATTTCAGAAACCCTAGAATCGCCGCCGCCATTTTTTTTTCCAGAGCAAAAACAAAAGTGATCGGGCAAATGAACAAATGGGCCGGCCAAGATAAAAAGGGATTTTGGTTTTGTTTAAAGGGGATGACCCCTTTAATATAAAACTTGTTTTTTTTTTTTTTTTTTCTAAGAATTAGGTTTTACATTTTTTTTTATTCTGTTGTCTTTTAAATTGTGTTGTAAAATCATTTCTGAACAGTTCTAGGTCTGTAAAATCTAGGGGGATTTAGTCAAGGTGTTGACTGTCAGTTTCAGAGTCTGTAAATCTGAGTTACGAGTTACAGGGTTTGTAATTCGGGAAATCTGATCTAGGGGATTAGATCAGTCTACGGTTTTGAGCGTAGGGTTAGAATAGGAGCAGGGGTTTGCGAGTGTACATGGTCTTGTATGCGGGAACTGTTCTATCACCTAGTAGAAACCTTAGAAATGCAGCAGTAGGCAGGGTTTTGCCGAAGCTGGGTATATCTGTGTGTGATTTATTTTCTGCATTTCAGTTTCTGCTATTTTCTGTGATCAGTTTATTATTATATATCTCGTTAAGTTTTAGTTCAGTTAAAAACTGTGAAAAACCCTATTCACCCCCCCTCTAGGGTTATTCTAGATCCAACACAAAATCCCCTCTTCCTTTTGACAATTTTGTAGAGATTGTTCCTCTCTCCAGATCCATACGGATTTTGTAATTTATCATCGCGTATTGGAGGAGAACCAAGCCCGGGAAGTTGACCCGCGTCGAGCGCCACCGCTCCACCCAGGCACGACCGAGCTGGGCCCCATCACTGGCGTTGGTGCGCCCTCCCGTTCTCTCCGTCGTGGTACCATCTGATCAGACTAACACCTCGTGGTTTGGAAGCAAACGGGAAACCTAGGTTCGAACAAAAAGGAAAAGAGCGTGGCCTAGTTCTGGAAGAAGAAGAAAGGTGTTTTTTATTTTAATTATTTAATTAATTAATTTAAAAATATTATTTACATAAATAAATTCATATCTTATTCATACGAATACAGAATTGGACAACTTCAGAACCCCTGGGACTGTAAATTCGAGATCTACATTTCAGATCAGACTAGAACAAATTTGGAGCAAATTAGAATTTGGGGCAAATTAAATTCTGAATTGTACAGAATTCAGAATCACTGTGAGATTTCTTTTTAAATAATAAAAATTAATTAATTATTATTGTGTTTAGAAATTCTTACATATACGCTGTAAATTCAGTTTGTTGCTATACGCGATTTGATTTGGATTGATTGATGCTATTGTGGTGATCTGTTGATTTTATTAAATATAATGTTGAAAATTAGAATTGTAAACAAATAAAATATCATTTTTATTTGTTATGCTAAAAACTAGAAATTGTATACAAATAAGAATATCCCCTTTTATTTGTTATGTTAAAAACTAGAAATTGTATACAAATAAGAATATCCCCTTTTATTTGTTATGTTAAAAATAGATTTGTATGCAAATAGAAAATATCATTTTTATTTGTTATATTTAAAATATAATTTGTATACAAACACAAGTAGTCATTTTTATTTTTCATGTTATACATTGAAATTGTATACAAATTAAAATAGATATTTTTTGTCATGTTATACATTGAGATTGTATACAAACTAAAATAGACATTTTTTGTCATGTTATACATTGAAATTGTATACAAATTAAAATAGACATTTTCATTTGTCATGTTATGTTGAAAATAGAATTTGTATACAAACACAAGTAGTCATTTTTATTTGTCAAGTTATATATTGAAACCATATACAAATTAAAATAGACATTTTTATTTGTCAGGTTATACATTGAAATTGTATACAAATTAAAATAGACATTTTTTGTCATGTTGTACATTGAAATTGTATACAAATTAAAATAGACATTTTTATTTGTCATGTTATACATTGAAATTGTATACAAATTAAAATAGACATTTTTTGTCATGTTATACATTGAAATTGTCACTACAACAAAATGACCCTATTACAACGGTGGAACACCGTTGTAATATACATTTTACAATGGTGGGCAAACCGTCGTGTATTAAGAAATTGTAATAGACTAATATCTTTTACAACTTTTTTGCACTGTTGCAGCACCGTTGTAATATGTATATTTTACAACTTTTTTCCACCGTTGTAATAAACTTTATTACAACAGTTATGCACCGTTGTAATAAAATCTACTACAACTATTATGCACCGTTGTGATTGACATTTGGGTTTTTAAAAAATAAACATCTTTCGCAACCGAAAAGAACAATACACTAAATATAGCAATACTCCTTAAGCAAATCCGATATTACAGTTATTTACAAACTAATTATTAAAATACTCAAATATTAAGTATTACAAACAATAAGTTTTAGACAACACCGTTGTATTACAAACAATAATTCAAAATCTTCAACAAGTGCTACGATTTTTATAATGATCATATTACAACAAAAACACAATAATTCAAAATCTTCAATAAGGGTTTTCCGAAAGAAGAGATCAAACACAGCGCATTCTTGATGCTTGCCATCTCTCCAATAGCATAAGCCACGGTGAATTGATAAAGTTCAGTCAATAAGAGGCTCACCATTAGACTGGTTGGCTTTCCAACCGTTGTCATCTCTCCATTTGCATCTTCAACTGAAAATCACTTCTAAGAATAATTTAAATGACTTAACAAAGAGCAACGATTCCAATGTTGAGGCTAGCTTCCATATGTTGTTAGTTCATTGTCTGAAAACATAACATCATATGCAATGAAGTAACTGCAAGTTCATCACTATCTATAACACACCATCATGCTGCCATTATACTACAATATAGTTATTACACACATAAGTTATAATTTGTTATTAACTATTATTAAATTTTAGTAGAAAAAATTTGTGCGGTCCAGAATGTACAAACTGGTCGCCTCACAAAATGACTTAACAAATTGGAGTGTTGAATTAATTTGACGAATGAATTATAATAATAACTAGAATAAAATATTTAATGTTGTAAATCAACTTTATTTTAGCAAAAAGAAATGTGATGGAATATGTAATTTGATTAAAAATCAAAAGTTAAAAATAGTGCAATGCATATAACATTTTCTAGTTTGTTATTTGTACACATGTGTGCACTTAAGCTGCAGTTCAAGTTGAACCGTGCATCAAATGACCCATCCACATTCAGGTATTACATACCTCAGATAAAACCTATTAACACTAAAGTCTGCAAATTAATCTGATTTTTGATCCTTGGACTGACAAGATAATAATTCCTGCTATAAGACCATCTGTCTATTTAGACATCCCACTGCAAACGCAAACTGAAGGAATGCAGTTTCCTGTTGCAATAGCAAGGATCTAACGAACAATGCACTCTAAAAACTAAAATGAAAAAAAAGTCACCTGTTTTCTCTGTAAGGCCAATCTGCAATTAGCACTCTCACAATTTCCACAACCCCACAACAAGAAGAAACCAACATAAAATGGCCATTCTGCATAAGTATGCTACCCCCACCCAGCCCAACAAAACAACTTCCACTCTCTCTGGCCCAATCCTCATGCAGTAGAGCCCAATCCCAAATGTGGTAAGCCTGCAATCTACCCTCCACTCAGGCCATCACTATAAATGCCATGTTCTAGCTCAATGTCCTTTAGTTCAGATGTTATTAGCCCATTCTAAAAGTGATAGCTTCATCCCAGTTCCTCAAACCTCGACCCATTTCTTTAAAATCAATTTACATAAGAAGAGTAGGAGAGAGCTATAAATATTAATGTTTGGTTGTAAACATTGAATTAATTTGACAAATGAATTATAATAATAACTGGAATAAAATATTTTAATTTAATCAAGTGAGTACAAACTACTGACCTTCCATCAAACTTCTCTGATAAATGGCAACTCCTCTGACTGTCTCCTCCCCTCTACAATGCCCTCACCGCATACACCAACGCTACTAGCCAGCATTCGCCTGCACTACCTTCATCCAAATCAGCTCATTGACCCTTCCATTCCTTTAAACCACATAGACCAGAACCACACCACAAGAACAATTCATTCAAAACCAGCCCCACTACTCCTCCACCTGACTTCAACTTCATCCTATACATCAACCCCGCAACTCTTCAACAACCGATCATACATCTCTTTCAAACAGCCTCACTGCTTTCACAATCCCTCATCACCAAATCACCCCCACAAACTAGCTCACACAGCTACCACAAATCACATATATCATTCTCCCTTCATTCTCTCTTCATTATCTCAGCTACCACATCCTCCAAACAGCCATACTCACCTGCAAACCCCCCAAGCAAACAACCTACACGCACCACCATACAAACCCCAGTTACATTAAACCGCAATTCACCACAAAGCATTCACCGTGCCTTCACCACGAACCGATACATCACCCAAACATTCACACGCAATCTCCACAAACAACTGTTTTGAACAACTAAAACTCCCCTTCCACTTCAAAACCTTAAAGCCACTACAACCCAATTCACCCAAATCGCAACTAGACTCACCAAAAATTGCCTAATCGAACTTCATCAGCGTCTGCCTTCGCCCCTCAACTCAATCGCGAACACAGGTCGAATTCGATTTTCAATTATTATTATTATTTCCCCTCGGTTAGTCTGGAGGAACAGGGACTGTTGTTGTGAGAGGAACGAGATTTGTTGGATTTTGCAGTTTGCCTGATGACGAGATGTTTTGTGGTCAACAAATTGATTTATACAGTAGATTGGCGATGGTTGTGATGTTCTTTTGCGTTATTCCGCCATGGTAGAGTGAGGTCGAATGCGGAGGAAAAGATGAAGGCGGAGGCAGGTGTTGGATGTGATTAAGTGAGCAATCTGATTGTGTTGATGGAAACAAGACAACGACAACTCGATGAAGAAAAGGAAGATAAAGCGAACAAGGGCGTAGAGGGAAAACGAATTTTTAGGCGGCCTGGAGCGGGAATTTAAGTGAAATTTTAGTTTCGAACCCAAAATTTCAGTTTTGGAGCTAGCGGAAATTTGATTTTGGAGCCGAGGGAGCCTTTAATGCCTTCAACATAAAACATTCCATGTAAATTAGGTTTAACGTTCGGTTGTCAACAGGTAACCGAATAAATCAAAATCTGTCTGTATTCACATTAAAATTCAAAAATTTAGCTGACATCTCGATAAACGAATATCAATATGAATTTGGTCACACCATGATTGATAATTATACGTTATGTTTTACATTCGGTTTTAATTAAAATTAACTGTACCTTTTCATGTAATTTAGTAGATAAAATGATTATCATTTACTAGTTTATATAAAAAAATGTAACGTGTGTATAAAAATCAATATTTATTGCTTAGTTTTTTCCTTACCATGTTTATTAATATTTAATAGGTCTTTAATACAAGAAATAGAAAAAAGAGTTACTAAAAATAAGTTTAAACAAATTTCTAATTCAATTATTAATTATAAGAAATTAATTAGCATATATTAGTTATTACAACAGACAAAAAAGAAAAGTTGTGATATATATGTTTATTACAACAGTGATTTTTCCACAGTTGTAAAAAATATTTATTACAACAGTGCGTTTTGCACAGTTGTAAAAAAACATTTATTAAAATTGTGCTTTTTGCACAGTTGTAAAATTAAAGTTGTAATATGGTGTTTTTGTTGCAGTGTGTATACATATTAAAATAGACATTTTTATTTGTCATGTTATACATTGAAATTGTATACAAATTAAAATAGACATTTTATTTGTCATGTTATACATTGGAAGTGTATACAAATTAAAATAGACATTTTTATTTGTAATGTTATGTTGAAAATAGAATTTGTATACAAACACAAGTAGTCGTTTTTATTTGTCATGTTATACATTGAAATTGTATACGAATTAAAATAGACATTTTTATTTGTCATGTTATACATTGAAATTGTATACCAATTGAAATAGACATTTTTATTTGTCATATTATACATTGAAAGTGTATACAAATTAAAATTGACATTTTTATTTGTCATGTTATGTTGAAAATAGAATTTGTATACAAACACAAGTAGTCATTTTTATTTGTCATCTTATACATTGAAATTGTATACAAATTAAAATAGGCATTTTTGTTTGTCATGTTATACATTGAAATTGTATACAAATTAAAATAGACATTTTTATTTGTCATGTTATACATTGAAAGTGTATACAAATTAAAATAGACATTTTTATTTGTCATGTTATGTTGAAAATAGAATTTGCATACAAACACAAGTAGTCATTTTTATTTGTCATGTTATACATTGAAATTGTATACAAATTAAAATAGACATTTTTATTTGTCATGTTAAACATTGAAATTATATACAAATAAAAATATTTCTTTTTATTTGTTAAGTTAAAAATAGAAATTGTATACAAATAATGAAAATAAAAATTATCTTTTTTATTTGTCGTTTGCGACATAGTAATGTAATGAAAATAAAAATTATCTTTTTATTTGTCATTAGTGACATATAAAATGACATGTAAATTAAATTCTTTTTTTTATTTGACATTAGAACATGTAGCAAATAAATTCTTCTTTTACTTGTCATGTAAATAAATTATCTTTTTATATTGTCATTAGAACATTAAAACATGTAATGTAAATAAATTATCCATTTATATTGTCATTAGAAAATTAAACATGTCATGTAAATAAATTATCTTTTTATATTGTCATTAGAACATTAAAACATGTCATGTAAATAAATTATCTTTTTATATTGTCATTAGAACATTGGAAACATGTCATGTAAATAAATTATCTTTTTATATTGTCATTAGAGCATTGGAAACATGTCATGTAAATAAATTATCTTTTTATATTGTCATTAGAACATTGGAAACATGTTATACGAATAAAATTATCTTTTTAATTGATGTTAGAACATTGGAAACATGTTATGCGAATAAAATTATCTTTTATTTGACATTAGAAACATGTAGAAAGGTTTTGTGAATAAAATACATTTTTATTTGACATTAGGAAACATTGGAAATGTTACACAAATAAAACTTCTTTTTATTTGCTATTAGAAAACATGGGAAATGTATGCAAATAAAATTTCTTTTTATTTGTTATTAGGAGATGTAGAAATTTGTAGGCAAATAAAATGTCTCTTTTATTTTGTCATTAGAAACATTTAAATTATTATGCAAAATAAACATTCTTTTATTTGGCATGTTAAACATGTTAGTGGAATCGTCAAATGATTTATACTTATATATATGTATATATATATATAAATTAAAATTAAACGAATCGCGCATGGTAGTTCGTGTTTCGGAATCGTAACATTAAACGATTATACCAAAAGATCTGACTGTCAGATTTTCCCAAAACTAGAACCGGTAGGTCCGCTTTAGGAAAATCTTTCCAACAATATAAAATTAGTTAAAATCCAACGGTTATATTCCGAGAAATGTGTAAATAAAATTTGGGTAAAAACAGCGCCAGAGCCGCTTATTGACCCGAAGCATCGTTAAATTAAATTGGACTATTTTTATACATAGAAAAATAGCGATAAATCGTTATAAAATAATATTAACATTGCGAAATGATTTAAATTATATATATTCGAGAATTATTTGAAAAGACCGAGTTCAATCTCATTTCAAATAATTATACGATGATTTAAATCGAAGATATTGAAGACGGTGTTTGAAGACCGGCGATCTTCACATCCAATGGACAACTACTGATGCCTTTTATTGGAGTTGCTGCCTTGAAAGTGTTACAGTGGTAGTTGTCCGGATGTGCTTGTTGATTGTCCGGATAAGCGAGCACCTCTATTCCGTATTGGACATACGGGACGAGGAATAAGGTGTCTCCGGTTTCGTTCCGACCCAGAACGAACTTGTAAATGGATATGTGTCTAACATTGGATTTCATTCTGTGTGAATTGATTTCTATTTAGTATATATCTGTTTGGTGGCGGAGAATTTATTCTCTTGCTTAACACCCTTCTCTGAGACGCATGAGCTCAGAGGTTATATATTGATAGTTATTGGTCGCATTGTATGGATTGTCAGTGTGGCATGCCAAGATGCAAATGATCAAGGCTTTTGTTGAAAAGCAGAGCTTTGTGGTTGATGATCAAAGCACAGCCGGTTTAGGCATAGCTTTGTGTATAGCGTTACTTCGTGAGCCTCAAACTTCGGTTGGAGTCATAAACGGGATAAGGGAATGCATGGAGTGCACACATTTCTTTCTAGTTAGAAGTGGTGTCATATTATGGAGCCCAGATATTTTTACTTATGTGGATGATAGTTTGCGAGGCCTCGATTTATTAGTCACTACTGGCCAAATGATAGGTCCAATCGGACCGGGAAATGTGTGTCCAGGAATTGCCAATCCACTAAAGTATTTGCGGACCGGCTCTGCAGGATCTAAGGGTTCGCCAGCGTCCGAGCCCTGAGACATTTGCTAGAGTGTCTCGAATCGGTAAGGAGACCATCCCTAGTCTTGACTCATGATGGAAACCCAATTTTCAATACGACATTACGGATTTGATTGTAAACTTATATATGGCGACATAGTATATGGTAGCTATGCCATCTAGGATTGGTACATTTACTTGAAAGTATATTTAAACTGATTAGACACTAACAATAATATTAAATATTATTTTATACGTATCAAACATGTTTGATCATTATAAGGTAAAACTCTATCCTCCGGTTTGTGTTGCATTGTGTGATGCGACTTGAGTCTTAAAATGATTTCATTTTCTAAAAAGCATTGCGTTGTTTTTAAAAGATTTATTTAATTTATGTGCTGGCAGTCCAATGGAGTAAACCCATTCCGCGTTAGCGGCATGGTCCTGTGATTAGCCTTATCATTAGGTAAGTTAAGTAAAGATTTCTCATACCAGCCCCATGATTGACTCATAATTTGTTTTCACTTGCAAACTCGGGTGCCCTTATTTTTACACGGACATCCAAGTGACAGGTATCAGTTTATTTTGGATATGTACCGAAGTGGAGTATGCTCTTGGAAGAAGATGAAGATTACCTCTATCTTTTACTTCTATTTTGAAACAATTAGACATCATTTATCCATGTTGTACTTGATGGTATTTTAGACTTATTTCTATTCGTTGAGATTTTCATATGCTAAGTTGTATCCTGTAATTGTGCCACTCTAATGTTCTGATGTTAATGACATTTCTATTTTCCACTGCTATGATTTAATGTGTTATATTGTTATCTAGAATCTGCTATTGTTAAATATGTTATATTCCAATGATTGCCCTTGCTTTCAACTACAGGAGTTTGGGGTTATCATAGTTGGTATCAAAGCTAATGGTTAAACTTAGCTTTGGAGTGTAACATATTTAAAACAATTCATCTAGATAGAATTAACGGTATTCTAAGGAGAGTAGCTCATTAGAGATAGTATTAGGAATGTCTTAAAATGAGCACAACAGAATAGCACTTCATAATCAATCATTACATCATCATTTTTCCATATGTCCTTTACTTTTACCTTTCCTTTAAAATTATCATTTCTATTGGTCTGACTCTTTCCTTGATGGTACAGAACTGACTGAAAATGAGTACGAGAGCTAGAGCTAGAGGCTGAGGCAGGTGACATGGAAGGGGTGAAATCCCCGCTGCTTAGGACCAGCCCAAACCAGAGGCAGTAGTATCACCCCTATCGCCTTTGCAGCCTTTTGATCTAGATAGGGTAGCTAAGAAATTCAGAAATTTAGGTGGCGTGCCATTCACAGGCCGAGAGACAATGACGGAAGCTCAGGCATGGCTCAAGACATGTAAGAAGATTTTTGGGGGCTTGGAACTAGAAGACCACTTAAAGCGATTCATGACATCATGGTTGTTGAAGGATGAGGCTTAGGTATGGTGGGAGACATCAACGGTTGGTGGTATTGATGATGATATGACTTAGGAAAAATTCAAGGATATTTTTAATGAGAAATTCATTCCTCGGCAAGAGGTCGAGCCGTCTTCATGATGAGTTTGTTAACTTGCAACAAGGAGATCAGATTGTTTCCGAGTATGTGAGGAAGTTCAAGGATCTTTCACGATATGCACCTGAATTATTTCAGGGCCCATTCCAGAAAAATAAGAGGTTTATTAATGGCCTTTCAAAGAAGTATCTCAACAGTGTGACAACACATATCGAGCTTCCATTTAACAAGATGATTGAGATGGCATGTCAATATGAGGAAAATGACAAGAATTCTCAGCAGGATCAGGAAAAGAATCAAACTAAAAATAAAAGAATGCAGTCTGACAAGAAGTCAGAGGTAAGTAACTCTGTAGCCGCCAAGCCTCAAGGAGGTAAAAGAGCCAAAGTCAAATGTTTTAACTGCCAGAAAATGGGACACTACAATTATGAATGTAAAGCTCCTAAAAGGCCAAAAAGGAATGAGTCAGGGCCCAGTCAGAATCCTTAGGGGACTAAGGAATGCTTTAATTGCCACAAGCCAGGGCATCTTATCAAGGATTGTCCACTGCTGAAGAAATCCGAGGTGGCTCAGTATATGATGGAGCTAGTGCACCAGCTTCTTCTGAAGGAGCAGGTAAACCAGATGTCTTGGTAGGTACCCTTACTATTAAGAATATTCCTGTTACCGTATTGTTTGACACAAGTCTTGATTGGTTGATTGCAATGTTCAAGTCCTTTTCTTTGGGAACTTAACTGTCAAAGCACGGGGTCATTGCAATGTTTAAGTCCATTAA
This sequence comes from Allium sativum, assembly GCA_030737875.1. Classification (NCBI taxonomy): domain Eukaryota; kingdom Viridiplantae; phylum Streptophyta; class Magnoliopsida; order Asparagales; family Amaryllidaceae; genus Allium; species Allium sativum. The sequence goes on from CM060913.1 coordinate 47,538,735, forward strand.
ACTAGACTGCCCTTCAAATGCATTGTAAGAAGATTCTTCAACTACAATTACAAAGGCTTATATTAATAAGTCTCCTTTACCTAACTATATAGGAGGATTAATCATCCCAATTGGCTTCTTTGGCTCAACGATGAACTCTTGAATATTTAACTGGAAAGTTGCTACATCTTTCTAAAGAGTTTCATTTATTTCAAAGGTCCTATAGATCAATATGTTTATGGAAACTCTAGTATCAACTACCACTCTATTAACTGCCTTTGGTCTAACTCCAACTGTAATAACTATTAGATCAAGGGTTAGGGCTTCAACACCTTAAGAATTCATTTCTCTAAGCACGATATCATCTTTGAACATCCTATGTTGCTTTAATAGCGTTCCGTCTCCAACAATCAAGCGACTTCTACTCTCAAAGCATGCTTAAGCGTGTCTACATATCTTTATATTTCTTCCAAATTTCCGCAAGCTTGGTAAGGTCCTCTATAGATTGTGTTGATGTCCAACTTTCCATCGTTGCATCTAGGGGTTTGGTAACCATAACCAGGATGGTCCGCCAAAGTAATTTTTACCATATATGGTAGGTGATGTATTTTCCTTTGGTGGTTTCCATATGTACTACTGGAGTATTTTCTTTCTAATTATGTCTTCGATGGGATTCCTCAAGTGATATCATTCCTTGCTATTATTTCTGTGTGTTTCATGAAAATGATAATATCTGTCGAAGAGCTTCTGCGCTTCTGTTGTCTTTTTAACAATAGGATTGAGATAAAGCCTAGTCTCCTTTATGGATAGAAAGTTTCTTGATTGTCATTTAAGGGTGCACACCATTGAAGGCATAACCCACTGAAGCATTTACTTTCCTATTATCTTTTCCTTTGTATTTCTTCCCTCTGTTTGGTTTTAGGATCGTTTGCACCGTTTTAACCATCGTCCTTGAGTTTTATAGCTACACCACTCTAAGATACTTGGTTAATATTTTCAATGGCGGAGCCTCTTTCAACGACCTCCATTTTCCAAAGTTATGGGCTTCTTCATTTTAATCCATTTTCCAAAATCTAACACTTTATTAATGGCAAACAATAATGCCATAAGGAGCAATTTTGATCGAGGTTACCAACTTCAATGGCGGCGATGTTGAATCAGCTTAAGAAAGACTCTTGTGATATTCGTGGACCTTTGAACAATTTGAATAACGACATGATGTCCTTTAAACAATTTTCTTACAACTGAAATTTCTCTTTGACCCTCCTTAGTTTGTGAGATGGATTTGCGTGGCAACTGGGTAAACCACAGTGAAGCGACTTCCTCCAAATAAATAAGGAAGTATCTACAATTTAGAGCACATGTTTCTCTTATAGCATAATTTGCCATTCATATTTATACATGAATAAGTTTGGGTCCAAGACGAGTCGGCTAGTTATTGTCCGAAAATAGCATCTAACCCTAACCCTAACGCTGAAATTCAAAATCCATCGGATGCAACATGAGACGACCCGAAATCCCGTTCATACGGAGACAAGGGTTATCTTTGGAATATAACACAGAAACAGATAATAGCAGAACAAAATTTAAATAAATACACCAGATAATGAACAATAAAATATACTGGATGAAAGTAATCATCAGAGTTACACAGTATACAGGATCTTACTTAGAACAGATACAGTTCAGCTATACATAAATGTCTACAGCGGAAACAAACAAAATATGTACAATAGGAGCTGAACAGCATAAAAAGAGATAAATGATAGAATCCATCTTCAGCTCCAACTATCCAGAGAAAGAACCAGCTAAACCTGAATACAAGGCTGCCCGTGTAGAAAAAGGGGCACCCGAGTTTGAAAGTGAAACAAACTACGAGTCAGTCATGGGACTGGTATGAGAAATCCATTCAACACATATATAATATGGCTAATCACAGGACCACGCCACTTTCGTGGAACGGGTTTACTCCATTGGATTGCCAGTGCTTTAAAACAAATCTTTCTTTTAAACATCGCTATGCTTTTTATAAAATGAAGCCGTTATAAGACTCAGTTCCCATCACACAATGCAACGCAAACCGGAGGATAGAGTTTTTCCTTATAACGACTAAAATATGCTTGATACGAATAAAACAAAGGCATTTGATATTATTGCTAGTGTTAATATGTTTTGATAGCAATTTCAAATCATAACTATCAATCATAGACGGCATTAATGCCCCATACCACTATGTCGCCATATATAGGTATACAATCAAAACCGCACAGTCACGTATTTGGAAATTGGTTTTCCGTCATGAACCAAGGCAAAAGATAGTCCTTACCGAATTCGAGACGCTCTAGCCCGCCCCTCAGGCAAGCGCGCAGGCAAGCCTTGGATCGTCAGGGCCGGTCCACCGATGTAGATTATTATGCCTGAACAATACGTTTCCCCGCCCTTTGGGGCGTCAACGAGCCAACGAATGACTCCATCGGACCCGGATCGTCCGATCAAACCGAGGCGCCTCGCAACAGCAACAACCACATAGGTGAAAAGTATATAAATGTCAGGGCTGGTAGGTCACTGACACCACCCTAGCTAGAAAGAAACGCATGCCCTCCCTGAGGTCCTTCTCCCGTTTTAGGTTCATACCGGGGTGTGAGGCTCGCGAATTCACGTTATACACAAAGCTACACCACACAGGCGGTGCTTTGATCATCACCACAAGACTTTGCTTTTCAACAGAAGTCCTGATCACTGCATCTTAGCATGCCACACAGGCAATTCATGCCATGCGACTGATGTCCATCGATATACAACCTCTGAGCTCGTGCGTCTCAGAGAAGGGCGTTAAGCAAAAGAATAAATTCTCCGCCGCCAAACAGATGTATATTTAACGGAGATCAATCAACACAGAATAAAATCCAATGTCAGACACACAGTCCATTTACAAGTCCGTTCTGGGTCTGAACGAAACCGGAGGCACTAAATACCTCGCAAACCCTTCGATCACCACGTACGTCTGGACGATCACCACTCATTATCCATATTTCGGGATGCCTCCCAATCAGGACCTCGGTTACCATCCAAATGAGGTGAAGATCTCCGGTCTTCGACCATCGTCTTCATCTTCGAATTTCAATCGTCGGTCAATTATTCGAAATGAGAATTAACTCGGCCTTTTCAAATAATTCACGTATATTTAGAATTTCAAATCAATTTATTTCAATGGTTAAATTATTCGACAACACCAATATTGTCCTTTAACGTAATTTTCACACCAAACACATTCAACCATCAAATACAACATAAATCGAGCAAATTCAGTTTATTTCTATTCCATATCGTTTGTGATATTTTATAACGATTTATCGCTATTTTTATTTATTTTAAAATAGCCAATTTATTCAAAATGACGCTTCGGGCCATAACCAGTCCGTGGCGCTGTTTTTCTTCAGAATTGATTTACACATATCTGAAAATCTAACCGTTGGATCTTCACAAGATTTACATCATTAGAAAGGTCTTTTCAAAATGAATCCAACGGTTCCAGTTTCGGGAAAATCCGACGGTCGGATCTCCCGGTACAATCGTTTGAAGTTTCGATTTCAAAATACGAACTGCAGCGTCGTTATTCGATTAAATAAAATTATATTTATATTTATATATAAATAGAATCGTTTCTGGCGCTGTTTTTCTTCAGATTTGAATTAAACATTCCAGACAATCCAACCGTTGGTTTTTACAAAGTTGGTGCCGTTGGGAAGATATTTCCAAGGCGAACCCGACGGTTGCGGTTTCGGGAAAATCCAATGGTCGAATTCCCCGTACTAGTTGTTTGAAATCACGGTTTCAAAATGCGAACTGCACGGCCACGTTTCGTTTTAATTTTATTTATATTTATATAATTATATAAATATAGTTCATTCAATGATTTCAATATCGTTTTCACTTCAAATATTTTACTAACGCATTAAATTTTTGGAAAATTTCGCCATAACCTCCCCTGCACCGGGAGCATCGGGAAATCGCAAATAGCTTTCCCGGTCCTTCTAATCTCAAAAAGAAAAAGAAAAAGAAAAAGCCAAGCGGCTAGCCAACAGGCTCATAAAATCATCACCCAAACAAAACAGTAAATGTGTACCTATTTGTCGGGCACAAAATTTTATTCCTCTTCTCTAGCCCCTTTGCTATAACCTGTTCAATGAATATGCATGTACATATATATACAGTTCTTATCATTTATCATTTTCTATTCAACTTCATATTTGATTTCTATTTGGTTTAAAAACACCATTCATTCTAATGTTACATACATAGGTGCAAATCATTTCATTAGCTAGTTAATGAATATTTCAACTCATATATGTTTATTTTGAACAAGTGGCTGATTTTAACACTTCACATTTCAACGATTCATGCATACAATAAAAATGTGATTTTTTTTTGTAAAACAATTCATTTCAAAACACTATTTTTCTATATAGTCCATATAGGTGATAAAAATAGGATTTTTATCATAAAACAATTTCTTTTAAAACGAGATTATTTTACACAGTTCATATAGTCGATAAAAGGTGATTTTTATTATCAAACAATTTATTTCAAATTATGAATACCATTCAACACATGAATTTCAATTCAACGAATGAATATCGATTCAACACATGAAGGTTTTCTATAGTTTCTATATATAGATAGAAATGTGATTTTTATATTTAAAACGCGAATACCACTCAACACATGAATTTCTAATCAACGAATGAATATCGATTCAACACATGAGGGTGTTCTACTCAATGAATAAATATAGTTTAGCAAATGAAAATAATTCAAACACATGAATGTTATTCAAAATTTCGGCAGCATAACAGCAGGGTAGTTAAAACCGGGACCGTCCCTAGTACGGCTCCTCGCTCTACCTTAAAACCTCGCGGTTTTTGACAATGGGGGTCATGCATCTAGTTCGCACGCAGGCGGCATGTATATATTTATTTCATTTCCACAAACTAATCCTATGTGGTTTCAACCAAATATTTCTCAACCACAAACGGGTATTTTACAACCTTAATCAATCAATATCAACCACAAACAATCCCAAACAATCATTCGCTATCAATCAATTTTCACAATAATTTCAATCAATAAATATCGTCCATGGTTTGTGGACGAGGGGGCGTGTATATATATATATATTATATATAGCAATTCACTTGTATTTCCACACATATATATATAGCTAGAAAAAGAAATTGAAGAGTGAGAAATTCTCACCAACAGCTATCCAATACTACGACTCTTCCTTTATAGAAATCTTCGCCAATCTCGCCTTTTGTCGCTTTCGTTGCCCGTATTCTCTACATATGTAAAAATCGAATTTTTACTATGTTATTCAATATATAAAAATCATATTTTTATACTGCGGCTCTATATATATAAAAATTATATTTTTAACTTCTTACAATGATAAAAATTATATTTTTAACTTCTTACAACAATATATATAAAGACCTATTTTTTTTAACGCTTTCATGTATATAAAAATCTAATTTTTATCTTATTAAAAATCCGATTTTTTTAAAAGCAAGAATCAAATCATTTTAAAAGCAAAAATAAAATCCTTTTAAATAAACAAATCAAATCTTTTATATTTCAAAAAGACGAAGCTTTCATATGTTAAAAATCTCGTCTTTCTCATGTTAAAAATCTCGTCTTTCTCATGTTAAAAATCCCGCCTTTCTCATGTTAAAAAAATCATATTTTTCTCCGATGTTTTTATTTATAAACCATTTACTAATTTTATTTATAACTAAACTAATTATAAAAATAAATAAAATAGCTCACTGTTTAAGGCTTCTTCCTGCTTTGTCCTCTTCAGCAGATAAGATGAACCCAACGTTTGAACATTAGGGTTCCGAATCGCATGCTTCATCGTTGACCGGGCCAAGATCAGCCATCACCTCACGAACGGTCGACGACTCCCCCTCCAGCACCAGGCGGCGCGATGAACTCGGAGACTCCTGGACCTCGAGATTTGATCTCGAGCGCGGCAGGTTTGGGCTTCGATTTGGAGGGCTAGGGGCTCGTTTGTTTCAAGAGGGGAGGGAGGATGGAGCGGAGAGCAATGAGGGGGGAGGGGTTGGCCGTCGTCGGAGTTGAGGATGGGGGGTCGCGGTGGAAGGAGCAACGGGGAAATGGATTTGAAGAGGGGCGGGCTGAATCGCGATTTTGAGAAGGAAGAGGGGGGGGGGGGTCAACGGTTTGACTGGGAAATGGGAAGGTGAGGGGGGTTTTATAAATTTATATTATTTATTTTATTTTTAGTTTCTCCAAAATGGTAACTTTTATATACGAACTCCTACCGAGACCCAATGACTGTCATCCCTAGCGTAATACCCCCATTCCGAACACAATGGAATATGATTCACAAGCCAATTCGATTGTTACGATCAGTTTTCATTCAAATTAAAATTTAAATCCTTATATTGAATTTTAAACGTACATTTCAAATTACCGAGGTCACATACTAACTAGAAAAATTCCAGAAAAATATTTTCTAGCTTCGTATTGACGATACGGTCCTAACAAAACTAGTTTCGTCGAATTCTGAGACCGTTTGAAAAATGGCCAATTTCCAGTCGATTAAAATCAACTGAAACCGGTCAAACTCGTTTTCATTTGTCACGCTCACATATTGATTCGAAAAATTATGAAATTTGGAATCTAGCAATAACTTGACCTCACGGACCCAACAAAAGTGGTTTCGTCGAAATCCGAGGTCGTTTGCAAAATTTCCATTTTTAAGGGCCCGAATTCCATAGCGACTACTCAGAATTTTCAACTGGACATATCTTTTGATTCCCGCTATGAAATTTCGATTTTTCAGATTCGTTAGAAAGATATTACCAATTAGATCCTAATGTTTTTGGTTTCACTAAAATCCGGATTGTTCTGCACCCGGTACAGTCCGACAAAGTTTGGATTCAATTTTTGAAACTACAACGCCATTTCAGGCCTTGTTTATAATTATAATTAATTATATTCGTTTTCAATTGTCGATTCAAACTCAGTTTTCATCGCCATTATTTAAAATATTTATTTTAAATATTTAAAATCCATTATTTTAGCCAATTTAAAATTTTTAAATTGGTTCAGATTTTCTGGGTCGTTACAATCTCCCCCACTTAAAACTTTTCGTCCCCGAAAAGGAACAAAGTCGAAAGTGGTTTGATAAATCTACAATCACACAACACAACAACCAATCCAATTGTTTTTAACCTTCAAAAATATACTAATCAAATCCTATACCCTTTAAAAAAATCATTTAGACTATATAATTAAAAGTGCACATCTATGAAAAGAAAATAACGATAGAGTAGAGAATTGAATGGTAGTGCAAAGTAGGGTAAATGTACCTTGCACCGGAGTCAATCAGAGATATCTACTCGGCATCTAGGATAAGCTTTCTGAATGCTCTCCTCCATTTCCCAAGTACAATCTCGCGGATCTCCACTCCATTGCACTTTGACTAAATGAACTTTCTTGTTCCTCAGCTCTTTGGTTTCTTTGCCTATTATCTTTAGCGGCTCTCTTCTCACAGCTAATTCTGGGGTTATTTCAATGTCATGTTGAGCTGCTTCTTCCACGATCAAGTCTGGATCATGAACGTGTTTTCGTAGTTGAGATATGTGAAATACATCATGAATTTCAGGCAACCAATTTGGCAGTTTGACCCTATAAGCGAGAGTTCCGATCCGTTCCAGAATAGGAAACGGACCAATGAATTTGGGTGCCAACTTTCCAGTTTTACCGAACCGGATAACTCCTCTCATCGGCGATACTTTCAAATATACATAGTCGCCAACTTCAAAGGATATATCTCTTCTTCTTCTATCGGCATAGCTCTTCTGTCGGCTTTGAGCGGCGAGTAATTGCTTCTTAATAAAATCGACTTTGTCGGCAGCTTCTCGAATCATATCGGGACCCAACACAAGTCTATTTCCAGGCTCGACCCAACAAGCAGGAGATCGACACGGTCTACCATACAATGCTTCGAATGGCGACATTGTCAGACTCACCTGGTAGCTGTTGTTATAAGAGAATTCAGCCAAATGCAGATGGTCTTCCCATGATCCACCGAAATCTAGAACACAAGCCCGCAATAGATCTTCTAAAATGCGATTCACCCTCTCAGTCTGACCGTCTGTCTGAGGATGATAAGCGGTGCTTAGGTTTAACTTCGTTCCTAGCTCGACTTGAAATGCTTCCCAGAATTTGCTAGTGAATATTGTATCTCTATCACTGACTATATTGAGCGGCACTCCATGTAGTCTAACTATTTCCCTGAAGTATATCTGCGCCAGACTCTGAGCAGTTCTGTTTGATCTGACAGGTATGAAATGGGCGGTCTTCGTGAAGCGATCTACGATCACCCAAATACTGTCATTCCCTTTTCTGGTCCTGGGCAGACCATCAATGAAATCCATAGAAATATGTTCCCACTTCCAGCCAGGAACTTCTAGCGGTTGTAATAATCCACCCAATTTCTGTTGGTCACTTTTGACTAGCTGGCAAGTAGGGCATCGGCTAACATATATTGAAACGTCTCTCTTCATAGCCTTCCACCAGAATGTTCTTTTGAGATCGTTATACATTTTGGCCACGCCAGGATGGATACTCAGCTTGGACTTGTGACACTCGTCTAACACTTCCCTTTTTAACTCTGGGATGTCAGGAACACAAATCCTTCCTTTCAACCTCAAGGTCTCGTCGTTATCTATTTGAAAGCACGAGGGTTCGCCTTTCTGAATCCTTTTGATCATATCTTTAATAAAATTATCCTCCTTCTGAAGAATAGATATTTTGTCAATCAAGGATGTCGTGATAATAAAGCTGGCGATCATTACATTCTTTCGGCTCAGCGCATCGGCCACGACATTGGCTTTCCCGGGAGTATATATAATTTCAAAGTCATATGCTGCAAGAAACTCCAGCCAACGTTGCTGCCTCAAATTTAAGTCCTTTTGAGTGAAGAGATACTTTAACGACTGGTGGTCCGTAAACAGTTCAAATCTCTCACCCAGAAGATAGTGCCTCCAGATTTTCAAAGCGAATACTATAGCCAATAACTCAAGATCGTGAGTTACATAGTTCTTCTCGTGTGGCTTCAGTTGACGGCTAGCATAAGCAATTACTTGGCCTCTTTGCATTAACACTGCGCCAAGGCCTTCTCTAGAAGCATCAGTCCAGACTTTCAAATCCTGGTTGCCATCGATGATGGTTAACACTGGAGCAGTTGTTAATCTCAACTTTAGCTCTTCGAAAGCCTCCTCACTTTCTGGAGTCCATTTGAATTTAGAATGCTTCTTTGTAAGCTTCGTTAAATGACCAGATATCTTCGAAAAGTTTTTAACGAACTTCCGGTAATAGCTAGCCAATCCGAGAAAACTGCGGACTTCAGTGGGGGTACCGGGCTGTTTCCAATTCTGAATAGCTGTGATTTTGCTTGGATCCACAGCAATTCCTTCTTTCGATACCACATGGCCTAGAAATTTCACTTCATCTTGCCAGAATATACATTTGGAAAACTTTGCTTTTAATACATTCCGTCTCAGAATTTCTAGAACCTGTTCCAGATGCTTTTCATGTTCGGCCTTTGATTTAGAGAAGATTAGAATATCGTCAATGAAAACCAGAACAAATTTATTCAATACTCCTCTGAATACTCTGTTCATTAGATCGACAAAGTAAGCTGGAGCATTACATAAGCCGAATGGCATTACTAACCACTCATAGAATAAGTCAGGGCCTCTGAACGCTGTCATTGGAACACACTCTTCGGTAATTCGAAGTTGATGGAAGCCCGTAGCTAGGTCCATTCGTGAAAATACTTGTGCGCCATTTAATCGATCCAACAAATCATCTATTCGCGGCAATGGATATTTGTTCTTTATTGTCTGCTTGTTCAGATCACGATAATCCACACATAACCGTAGAGTACCGTCAGATTTTGGGACAAAAACCACTGCTGCACCCCAATCAGAGAAACTAGGCCTGATCAGACCTTTCCATACTAGCTGTCGTGTTTGATTGTCTAATTCCTCCTTCTCTTTCAAGGACATTCTTCGAATAGCGTGAACTACCGGCCTTGCATTCGGAATTAAAGCAATTTTGAAATCTATCTCTCTCTGCGGAGGTAAGCGAACAACTTCCTCAAACACATCCGCATAATTCTTGACGACAGGAATATCTTTAATGAGGTCAGGAATATTCTCAGTGATTTCAGGGATATTTTCTATTTGAGCTGGAGAAACATTCAAAGCTGCCCAGAAGTCTTTTCTATTAGCATTCTGACCTTCACAGGGAATGGTTATATAATCGTCTGATTTAATCTTCGCCTTTACGACTCTGTCGGCGCATTTGACTTCAGCTTCATATTTGGTCAACCAGTCTAACCCCAAGATAAGATCAAACTCTTTAAAATTCATGATGGCTGCGATGGTAGGAAACCGATAACGAGAAAAGGAAACCGGCACTCCGCAAACCCAACTGAGATCAATGGAACCCCCAACCGGATTCTGGACAGTCATTGGTTCCTTGAGCTTTTTCAAATTCAAATCCAGTTTCTTAGCTGCATCTTTGGCAATGAAGCTTCTTGACGCTCCTGTGTCAAACAGTACTTTGAGTGGAATGTTTTTGACCGTAAGCGTGCCTTCTAAAACATCAGCCCTTTCCTGATCAGACGAAGATGCAGGCAATTCGGCCACTTCATTTACTTGAGCTTCTTTGGCCCTTTTTAACAGCCAGCAATCTCGCTTTATATGACCGGCCTGATGGCAGAGATTGCATTTTCTATTCGCTTGAAATCCTTTCTTGGGTGGGAACTTATTCTTTCTTTGTTGGTTCCAAGATTTGCAACTTATCGCCAAATGTCCTTTTCTATTGCAGCTTGAGCACGTGGCGGTCGTTATTCGTTCGTTCCCAGATTCAGCCCTTTTTCTCTTGGCACTGAGCCTCTTATTGACCTCAGACCTTGTACTGGCTTCAGGAATATCAGTTTCTGACTCTGTTTTGTCACTAGAACAGACTTCTTCTTCGTCGCGCAACATTCCTTTCTTATGGAGATCTTCATACTGATAAGCCATATAAATCATTTCAGAAAAAGGAAGCTTCACATTCCTCATTACACTATTCTGATATCTCCTTTGCAGGCCATGAATAAATCTCAGATTTTTCCTCTTTGGATCTTGAATCAGATGAGGAGCAAAGTGAGCAAGTTCGTTGAATTTCTTATGATATTCGGGAATGGTCATATCTCCTTGTATTAGATAAGAAAATTCACCACATAATCTCTCGGTTGCTTCGGAAGGAGTAAATCTTTCTAGGAAAATCACTTTTAATCTGTCCCAGGTGATATCACCTTCTGGATTATCTTTGATGATTGTTTCCCACCAGATTAAAGCTTCTTCTTTGAGCGCCCAAGATGCTACTAACCGTTTTTGGTCATCCCTCAGCTGGATACGCTCAAAAATTCTTTCGACAGAACTCATCCAAGCTTGAGTTTGAATTATAGATTCATTACCCGAGAACTGTGCTCCGTTCAGATTTCGATATCTCTTTAATAGAGCCTCTAGATCGGGTTCTGCATTTCTCCTGTTTCTGGCACTCATTTTTCTAGTACTTCTGCAATTAGCAGATCAAGTGTCAGGTCACAGAAAAGATATTTTAAAACATAGAAACATATACTTCAAATGTAAATGTGTCTATCGAGGTGTAATTTCATTCTGCTTTACTCATACTAGGATATTGCTGATCCTATCTGTATAGAGTTACCCGTCCTAGAACACTACTGGTTCTATTTCTGACGAGTTCGTTCAAATGTTATATTCCAGAACTAAGCTTAACCAAAGCTCTGATACCACGTTGTGACGACCCGAAATCCCGTTCATACGGAGACAAGGGTTATCTTTGGAATATAACACAGAAACAGATAATAGCAAAACAAAATTTAAATAAATACACCAGATAATGAACAATAAAATATACTGGATAAAAGTAATCATCAGAGTTACACAGTATACAGGATCTTACTTAGAACAGATACAGTTCAGCTATACATAAATGTCTACAGCGGAAACAAACAAAATATGTAAGATAGGAGCTGAACAGAATAAAAAGAGATAAATGATAGAATCCATCTTCAGCTCCAGCTATCCAGAGAAAGAACCAGCTAAACCTGAATACAAGGCTGCCCGTGTAGAAAAAGGGGCACCCGAGTTTGAAAATGAAACAAACTACGAGTCAGTTATGGGACTGGTATGAGAAATCCATTCAACACATATATAATATGGCTAATCACAGGACCACGCCACTTTCGTGGAACGGGTTTACTCCATTGGATTGCCAGTGCTTTAAAACAAATCTTTCTTTTAAACATCGCTATGCTTTTTATAAAAATGAAGCCGTTATAAGACTCAGTTCCCATCACACAATGCAACGCAAACCGGAGGATAGAGTTTTTCCTTATAACGACTAAAATATGCTTGATACGAATAAAACAAAGGCATTTGATATTATTGCTAGTGTTAATATGTTTTGAAAGCAATTTCAAATCATAACTATCAATCATAGACGGCATTAATGCCCCATACCACTATGTCGCCATATATAGGTATACAATCAAAACCGCACAGTCACGTATTTGGAAATTGGTTTTTCGTCATGAACCAAGGCAAAAGATAGTCCTTACCGAATTCGAGACGCTCTAGCCCGCCCCTCAGGCAAGCGCGCAGGCAAGCCTTGGATCGTCAGGGCCGGTCCACCGATGTGGATTATTATGCCTGAACAATACGTTTCCCCGCCCTTTGGGGCGTCAACGAGCCAACGAATGATTCCATCGGACCCGGATCGTCCGATCAAACCGAGGCGCCTCGCAACAGCAACAACCACATAGGTGAAAAGTATATAAATGTCAGGGCTGGTAGGTCACTGACACCACCCTAGCTAGAAAGAAACGCATGCCCTCCCTGAGGTCCTTCTCCCGTTTTAGGTTCATATCGGGGTGTGAGGCTCGCGAATTCACGTTATACACAAAGCTACACCACACAGGCGGTGCTTTGATCATCACCACAAGACTTTGCTTTTCAACAGAAGTCCTGATCACTGCATCTTAGCATGCCACACAGGCAATTCATGCCATGCGACTGATGTCCATCGATATACAACCTCTGAGCTCGTGCGTCTCAGAGAAGGGCGTTAAGCAAAAGAATAAATTCTCCGCCGCCAAACAAATGTATATTTAACGGAGATCAATCAACACAGAATAAAATCCAATGTCAGACACACAGTCCATTTACAAGTCCGTTCTGGGTCTGAACGAAACCGGAGGCACTAAATACCTCGCAAACCCTTCGATCACCACGTACATCTGGACGATCACCACTCATTATCCATATTTCGGGATGCCTCCCAATCAGGACCTCGGTTACCATCCAAACGAGGTGAAGATCTCCGGTCTTCGACCATCGTCTTCATCTTCAAATTTCAATCGTCGGTCAATTATTCGAAATGAGAATTAACTCGGCCTTTTCAAATAATTCACGTATATTTAGAATTTCAAATCAATTTATTTCAATGGTTAAATTATTCGACAACACCAATATTGTCCTTTAACGTAATTTTCACACCAAACACATTCAACCATCAAATACAACATAAATCGAGCAAATTCAGTTTATTTCTATTCCATATCGTTTGTGATATTTTATAACGATTTATCGCTATTTTTATTTATTTTAAAATAGCCAATTTATTCAAAACGACGCTTCGGGCCATAACGCGGCCGTGGCGCTGTTTTTCTTCAGAATTGATTTACACATATCTGAAAATCTAACCGTTGAATCTTCACAAAATTTACATCATTAGAAAGGTCTTTTCAAAATGAATCCAACGGTTCCAGTTTCGGGAAAATCTGACGGTCGGATCTCCCGGTACAATCGTTTGAAGTTTCGATTTCAAAATACGAACTGCAGCGTCGTTATTCGATTAAATAAAATTATATTTATATTTATATATAAATATAATCGTTTCTGGCGCTGTTTTTCTTCAGATTTGAATTAAACATTCCAGACAATCCAACCGTTGGATTTTTACAAAGTTGGTGCCGTTGGGAAGATATTTCCAAGGCGAACCCGACGGTTGCGGTTTTGGGAAAATCCAATGGTCGGATTCCCCGTACTAGTTGTTTGAAATCACGGTTTCAAAATACGAACTGCACGGCCACGTTTCGTTTTAGTTTTATTTATATTTATATAATTATATAAATATAGTTCATTCAATGATTTCAATATCGTTTTCACTTCAAATATTTTACTAACGCCTTAAATTTTTGGAAAATTTCGCCATAACCTCCCCTGCACCGGGAGCATCGGGAAATCGCAAATAGCTTTCCCGGTCCTTCTAATCTCAAAAAGAAAAAGCCAAGCGGCTAGCCAACAGGCTCATAAAATCATCACCCAAACAAAACAGTAAATGTGTACCTATTTGTCGGGCACAAAATTTTATTCCTCTTCTCTAGCCCCTTTGCTATAACCTGTTCAATGAATATGCATGTACATATATATACAGTTCTTATCATTTATCATTTTCTATTCAACTTCATATTTGATTTCTATTTGGTTTAAAAACACCATTCATTCTAATGTTACATACATAGGTGCAAATCATTTCATTAGCTAGTTAATGAATATTTCAACTCATATATGTTTATTTTGAACAAGTGGCTATTTTTAACACTTCACATTTCAACGATTCATGCATACAATAAAAATGTGATTTTTTTTGTAAAACAATTCATTTCAAAACACTATTTTTCTATATAGTCCATATAGGTGATAAAAATAGGATTTTTATCATAAAACAATTTCTTTTAAAACGAGATTATTTTACACAGTTCATATAGTCGATAAAAGGTGATTTTTATTATCAAACAATTTATTTCAAAATATGAATACCATTCAACACATGAATTTCAATTCAACGAATGAATATCGATTCAACACATGAAGGTTTTCTATAGTTTCTATATATAGATAGAAATGTGATTTTTATATTTAAAACGCGAATACCACTCAACACATGAATTTCTAATCAACGAATGAATATCGATTCAACACATGAAGGTGTTCTACTCAATGAATAAATATAGTTTAGCAAATGAAAATAATTCAAACACATGAATGTTATTCAAAATTTCGGCAGCATAACGGCAGGGTAGTTAAAACCGGGACCGTCCCTAGTACGGCTCCTCGCTCTACCTTAAAACCTCGCGGTTTTTGACAACGGGGGTCATGCATCTAGTTCGCACGCAGGCGGCATGTATATATTAATTTTATTTCCACAAACTAATCCTATGTGGTTTCAACCAAATATTTCTCAACCACAATCGGGTATTTTACAACCTCAATCAATCAATATCAACCACAAACAATCCCAAACAATCATTCGCTATCAATCAATTTTCACAATAATTTCAATCAATAAATATCGTCCATGGTTTGTGGACGAGGGGGCGTGTATATATATATATATTATATATAGCAATTCACTTGTATTTCCACACATATATATATGGCTAGAAAAAGAAATTGAAGAGTGAGAAATTCTCACCAATAGCTATCCAATACTACGACTCTTCCTTTATAGAAATCTTCGCCAATCTCGCCTTTTGTCGCTTTCGTTGCCCGTATTCTCTACATATGTAAAAATCGAATTTTTACTATGTTATTCAATATATAAAAATCATATTTTTATACTGCGGCTCTATATATATAAAAATTATATTTTTAACTTCTTACAATGATAAAAATTATATTTTTAACTTCTTACAACAATATATATAAAGACCTATTTTTTTAACGCTTTCATGTATATAAAAATCTAATTTTTATCTTATTAAAAATCCGATTTTTTAAAAAGCAAGAATCAAATCATTTTAAAAGCAAAAATAAAATCCTTTTAAATAAACAAATCAAATCTTTTATATTTCAAAAAGACGAAGCTTTCATATGTTAAAAATCTCGTCTTTCTCATGTTAAAAATCTCGTCTTTCTCATGTTAAAAATCCCGCCTTTCTCATGTTAAAAAATCATATTTTTCTCTGATGTTTTTATTTATAAACCATTTACTAATTTTATTTATAACTAAACTAATTATAAAAATAAATAAAATAGCTCACTGTTTAAGGCTTCTTCCTGCTTTGTCCTCTTCAACAGATAAGATGAACCCAACGTTTGAACATTAGGGTTCCGAATCGCATGCTTCATCGTTGACCGGGCCAAGATCAGCCATCACCTCACGAACGGTCGACGACTCCCCCTCCATCACCAGGCGGCGCGATGAACTCGGAGACTCCTGGACCTCGAGATTTGATCTCGAGCGCGGCAGGTTTGGGCTTCGATTTGGAGGGCTAGGGGCTCGTTTGTTTCAAGAGGAGAGGGAGGATGGGGCGGAGAGCAAGGAGGGGGGAGGGGTTGGCCGTCGTCGGAGTTGAGGATGGGGGGTCGCGGTGGAAGGAGCAACGGGGAAATGGATTTGAAGAGGGGCGGGCTGAATCGCGATTTTGAGAAGGAAGAGGGGGGTCAACGGTTTGACTGGGAAATGGGAAGGGGAGGGGGGTTTTATAAATTTATATTATTTATTTTATTTTTAATTTCTCCAAAATGGTAACTTTTATATACGAACTCCTACTGAGACCCAATGACTGTCATCCCTAGCGTAATACCCCCATTCCGAACACAATGGAATATGATTCACAAGCCAATTCGATTGTTACGATCAGTTTTCATTCAAATTAAAATTTAAATCCTTATATTGAATTTTAAACGTACATTTCAAATTACCGGGGTCACATACTAACTAGAAAAATTCCAGAAAAATATTTTCTAGCTTCGTATTGACGATACGGTCCTAACAAAACTAGTTTCGTCGAATTCTGAGACTGTTTGAAAAATGGCCAATTTCCAGTCGATTAAAATCAACTGAAACCAGTCAAACGCGTTTTCATTTGTCACACTCACATATTGATTCGAAAAATTATGAAATTTGGAATCTAGCAATAACTTGACCTCACGGACCCAACAAAAGTGGTTTCGTCGAAATCCGAGGTCGTTTGCAAAATTTCCATTTTTAAGGGCCCGAATTCCATAGCGACTACTCAGAATTTTCAACTGGACATATCTTTTGATTCCCGCTATGAAATTTCGATTTTTCAGATTCGTTAGAAAGATATTACCAATTAGATCCTAATGTTTTTGGTTTCACTAAAATCCGGATTGTTCTGCACCCGGCACAGTCCGACAAAGTTTGGATTCAATTTTTGAAACTACAGCGCCATTTCAGGCCTTGTTTATAATTATAATTAATTATATTCGTTTTCAATTGTCGATTCAAACTCAGTTTTCATCGCCATTATTTAAAATATTTATTTTAAATATTTAAAATCCATTATTTTAGCCAATTTAAAAATTTTAAATTGGTTCAGATTTTCTGGGTCGTTACACAACAGTCCTTGATGATGATGCAAATCAGGACTATGGATCAAAGGAAGTGGATGAAGGATGGAAAGAGGTGAGAACGAGGCGCAATACATTTCGTTAGGTGGTTAAACAAGGAAATTCAAATTGATCTTTATCTGAAACCAATCGGCAAGTAAAAAAGAACAATCCGCAATTCAAATCAAGAGTTCGAACATGGGCAACAACGGTTGTAGGCAACACCAAAATTGATGGTGGAGTTTCAAATTTTGAGATCTCGAAAGATGATGAAGGAGAATTCACAGATCTAGACGATCTAATATTTAATGAGGCAAAAAACATGTGGGAGAATTCAAATTACATCGATTTAGTGGGCACAAGGCCTTATTATGTGCATCTAAATGATTATACCAGAAGGGAGTGAAAACCAAAGGGTTTATGGGATGTATTTGGAAGAAAAAATGGTTTTTACTTGATGAAATTCGAACTAGATGAAGACTGTAACAAAGTGTTGATTGAAGGTCTATGGTTCATAGACAGTAAATTGATTTTCACTAAACGATGGGAACCAAATTTGAGATTAGAAAGAGATATGCTTGAATCACATCCTATGTGGATACGAATACTGAACTTAGATCTTTCTATGTGGAATGCTAGAGGAATTAGCAAACTTTCTAGTTTGATTGGTGTCCCCATTAGCTAGGGATGATCTCACAAAGAATATAAAACGACTAAACTATGCAAGAGCATTAGTAGATCTAAAAGCTAACAATGAAAAGAAAACATAAATCAGAGGAAAAGATAAACATGGCAACATTTATATAAAAGACATTGAATATGAATACATTCCCACCCTACTTGTAGTAGTTGCAAATGCTTTGGTCACACATTTGATCAATGTGAAACTGTCGCCAAGCCTATGAAACAGCTCTGGAAAGACAGAGATCAAAGCACAAAACTTGTTGTTGACCGAGAGCACAAAAACACTGATGTACTCAGTGATAAAACAGCTGAAGTCAGCCCTACCACTAACTGTACAAGTCATCTAGAAGACAGGGAAGCTATTCAGGAGGTGGATACATCATCTGATCTTGTGGACCAGGCCGATACATCTGATGCATAAGAAGGAACAGTTCATCAATCTCTTGTGCATTAACAGATGGAGTAACTTTTGGAGCATATGCCTAAAAAGGTAGAAGAACTGAAGGAATTAAACATTAATCTAGAAAACAATGAAAATGAAAAAGAAGATGAGGATAGCTACAAAAATGAAAATTTCACAAAATCTAATCCTGCATATGTGCAACAATTCAATACACAACAGAAAGCAACCGAGGATGCTAATACTGGGTATAGGTTACCTTCTTGGGGTTGAGGAGTAAATCCCACAATTCTAAATGTCGTTGATAAGCTGGAATGTGAGAGGTCTAAATAATGGTACCCATTTATTAAACCTTTATAAAATTAGAAGGAGTCTCCTTCCTTCTTTTATAGGTATTCTAGAAAATAAACTTAACGATGATAATTAATGTTTTCTGAGAGAACAAATGGGGAGTGAATGGTCTCAAATAAATAACAATGCCTTTTCTGACAAAGGCAGAATTCTTATTGCTTGGTGTAACTCTGTGTGGAATTGTGCACTAGTGGATAGTGATTATCAACAAGTTACTGTCACAATTATCAATACGGGTGGTCTAAAAATATGTATATCAGTGGTTTATGCGAGTAATAATGCTGGTGAAAGAACTAAATTATAGGATAAACTTAAAGTGTTGGCACAAAATATGCAAGACCCATGGATTGTAATGGGGCATTTTAATGTAATTCTTAGACCCAATGAAAAACAAGGAGGTGTCACCGTGAGAGTTAGCAGAACTTAACAACTGCATCGTAGCATTTGGGTTGGTAGACCTAGTTCGCCGTGGCCTACATTTTACATGGAGAAGCGGTGAAAGCAGGAAGATAACGTGTAAACTCGACATAGTAATCATTAACACTGATGCACGAACATAATCTCAGATCTAAAAGTTAATGTGTTGCCATCATCGACAAGTGATCACTATCCTATACATATTAGTTTGGCTATTCGTGACAACAATGCAAAAGGAAAACCATTTCGTTATGCAAATCATTGGAAAATGTTAAATGGATACTATGATGCAGTTTTAAGTCGGAATTTAGCGTTGTCGTCATCAAATCACATACTGTTTTTACAATTTCTTAAAAACACCAAAATGAAGATCAAAAGGACGAGAGTTAAAGAGGATGACAACATTAAAGTGCTTGAAAAGAAGAATGTTGATTTACTTCAAATGATTGATGATGGTGATGTCAGCAATGAAGTGTGGAGGCAATACCGACAATGCAAGACTGAACTTTTAGAAGCGCTGAAAATCAAGGCGACTGAATTGAAACAAAAGAACAAAGAAAAATGGATCACTAAAGGAGATGAATGCACAAAATTCTTTTACACTAAAGTGTCAGTTAGACGTAGTACTAATTATAATTTTCAACTTCTTGACCAGGATGGCAATACTTTAATGGACTGGAAGAAATTTGAAGAGGAAGCAGTGACATATTTCAATGAATTATACAATGGTAAGCATGAAGTGGACTTACCCATTGTTACTCCCCGCAAATTATTGAATGCTAGGGGTCGAAGCATGATGTGCAGGAGAATTACCGAAGAGGAACCGAGGCTGGCTACTTGGTCCATCAACGTTGACTCTGCTCGAGGGCCCGATGGGTTCGGTCCTACTTCTATCATACTCACTGAAATGATCTAAAAAATAATTTTCTGTCAGTGATTCAATAAGCATTTCATTCAGGTAAAATTATCAAAGAAATCAACCACAGTTTCTTATGCTTGATCCCAAAAACTGAGAAACCTACCAGAATTGCTGATTATAGGCCCATTGCATGTTGTAATGTTCTCTACAAAATTTTGAACAAAGTTTTATGCAATAGAATGAAAATGGTACTACCAAATATGATTATTGAATATCAAAGTGTTTTTATTAAGGGTAGAAGCATCTCAAAAAACTCTTATTGGGACATGAATTAATTAGGAATTTTAACAAGAAAGGTGCTGATAAGTTTTGCTTGAAAGTAGATTTGCATAAAGCATATGATAAAATATACCATAATTTCATTATTTATATGTTAAAGGCTATGAGTTTCCCTCAGAAAATTACTAGACTGATTTATGAATGCATTCAATCCCCTACCTTTTCTTTCTTAATTAACGGAGTGCCAAAAGGTTTCATTACTAATAACAGAGCTAGTAGACAAAGGGATCTTCTCTACCCCTATATGTTTGCAATTGCAATGGAGTATTTTACTCTTCAAATGGAGTTAGTAGAGTACGAGAAAGCGATACAACCGATTCATAATTTCCAACCTTCCATAAGCCATCTGTTGTATGATGACAACCTGATAATTTGTGTCAAGTCAAAAGTTAAAGCTGCACTAAAGATCAATAATTTATTTGACAATTTGGGAAAGTTTGTTGGAATTAGGATGAATGAACGGAAATCTTAGTGTTATTTCAACAAATTTTGTGTGAGCAAGAGAAATGTTCTCGATGTTTTGGGTGTGAAAGAGGGTGAATTACCTATGAAATATGTAGATGTTCTTATCTTCGACCAAATCACTGACAGAGAATGTGCGGAGCAAGTTACTAGGATTAGAGAAAGATTACAAGGATGGAACTTGAGACTTCTATCTTTTGCAGGCAGAATTGAACTGGTGCACTGTTATTCATGCTAAAGTCAAACTTTTGGCTTCGGACTTTTCAGATACCAGAAGCATCTATTGGAAAGGTTGGAAGTGTATGTGCTGATTTCATTTGGAAGGGTGGCTTACATAAAATCAAATATGATGACTTGTGCAGACCTAAAGAGGAAGGGGGTGTTGGTATATGAAGAATCAGAGACATGAAAGATGCTTTCACAATGAAACAGGCCTGGAAAATTATCAATGAACAAGGCTTTTGGGCTAGATGGATGAGAAGAAGATACATCAGAGAGAATTTTAGATGATGGCAATGACAATAATGCTTCAACTATTTGGAAAGCAATTCTTAGAATGAGAAACAAACTTGTTGTGAACTGTGAACGTGAATTTGTAAATGGAAACAAAACTAACTTATGGAGAGACCCATGGATTAAGGGTAAATCTTTGATTGATAAACTGGGATAGGAAACATTTTCTGCATATGGATGCCCTAATCATCATGTTAATCAGATTATTCAAGATGGTAATTGGCATTGTGATAGACTGCCTTGTGCCAATGAGTTGAAAAGGGAAATTGAATACATGCCCCTTTTCATTGATAGGGAATTTACAAAATGGAAGTGGTGATCAAGTAATGAATTTAAAATTAAAGAAGCATGGAATGCTTGTAGAAATTCTAAAGCCAAAGTTGACTGGCATTGCATGATTTGGAATAGGGTCTTTCCACCAAAAATATCACACACAACATACAAAGCAATGATTTTTCGACTTCCTACTAAACACAAACTATTTAAATTGGGAATTATTCCTAATAGTATCTTCCCACTGTATGATAATCATGTTGAATCTCATCATCATCTATTTTTTCAGTGTAATTTCTCAAGTGAAATTCTAGAATGCATTCAACATAACAGCTACTTTGGAAACCAAAATGACAACTTAGGGATTTGATTGCTTACCTGACTTTGAACTAGACGGGCGCAGATGCAAAAGTTAAAGGGGATTGTTAAAGGGACTCCATTTTGTGTTAAGGGGAGGATAAATTTAAGGGCACTCCATCATATTTTTTATTTGTTAAGGGGGGTTTGGAATTTTAAAAATAAAATAAAATATAGACTAAAGTACCCCGACCTCATCATCCCTTAAACCTTATCGATCAAAATTCAATCTCAGTTCGATCCAAACACGCCGCGAGGTAAAAAGAAAAAAATTCAAATGTTGATAAATCTTCTTTTTGAAATTTTAGATTTTGTTGAAAAGGATGAATATAATTTGTAGAAAGCAGATGAATTTCGTTCATTTGCGCGAATGATGAATATAGTTCATCATGGAAAGTTTGCATTTTGTTCGAAGGTGAATACAGTGTGTTACGGTTTAGATCTTGTAGTTTGATAAGAAAAGCAACATCGCTATGAGATGATTTGTCAAAAGTAATTACATTAAAATAGTGTACATATTTCAACATTAAAACAAATGTTTGTTAAGTGAATTTATGCTTATGTTCATGCTGTGTTAAGCGTATGTGTATGTTGTTACTCTTTTTTTTGTTTGTGGCTAGTGTGTTTATTTGTTGTTATTGTGTTCTATGCTTACTTTGATATTGAAAACTAAAGTAAACAGTGCTTGAATATGTTATTTTCATGTATGCAAAACGTTTATGTTTCATGTATTATTATTTTTCTATGTGCAGAATTAAATTAGAGTTTATGTTTTAAGATTGCATTAATGAAGAGTATAGGGTTAGTATTGGAAATTTTATTAATATGTTTAAGGGGAGGCTAATTTATTTTAACCCCCCTTAACAATTTTAAAATAAAATGAAAATGGTACTCCCTTTAACCAAAAGTGGAGTCCCTTTAACAATCCCTAAGTTAAAATACACAACATTTGCATAATTACTGCATGTTGGTGGTTATGGAAAGAAAGGAATAGACGTGTTTTTCACAACAAAAAGAGATCAGTGTGTGAGATAATCAAGTTAATTGAAATTGAAGTAAACCTAATTTTGAAGACAAGAGGAAGAAAGCTTACGTCACCAAGGGTAGAATTACTAGCTCGTACTGGAGGAAGGGATCGCGCGAATTTGTAGGAATTAAACATAGCAGTTGAAAACCATAGGCCGCTATAAATGCTTCGTTGTTATCCATTTTCTAATTTGGGGAAAAACAATTTGTACAAGGAAATAACAGGTTAATTGTACTTATTAATCACGATTTGTATATTATGCGTTGTCGAAGCATGGCAGACACGGATCACGTTATTGGGCTGTAAAATGCCTTTAATAAAATTGAACCCATTTTCAAAAAAAAAAAAAAGTTTGGGTCCAAGTTCCACTATATGCAGGCATCTTGGGAGGATTAAACTTCTTTGGATATTTGGTATCCAGAATCTCTTGAAGAATGAAGTCCGACTTAAAGCGAATCCCAAATACTCTTCTGCATCCTTACTAGCCATACTTTTCTGCATCAACTTCTTTAGCATTCCAAATATGTACTCTACGCATTTCTAACTCTCCATTGGACTATCATCAATAGCACCTCTCGTGTGTTCGACTTTGAAAACGATCCCGGTTAGCTAGTTAAGTCTAGGTCCTCCAACCTTTCGTAAAACCATTCCAATGGACTTTGACACTCTTGAAAGAGGTTGTACCACCGGCTGCAAAGTTGATTCGTACTTTGAGTATTTACTTTAACTCTAAGGAGGTCGTAATACATAGATACCTTTTATGGATCATGAACATCATCTACATGAAGATTATGAGCTCGTTCATATTTAAAATTCCTAGGGAGCATGGCTCCATTCAAAGTAGCTAAGTTTTGGTCTGCAATGTAATATGCGCCATATGTCCTTGGGTTCGGTTCCTCTTATGCCAATTGAAAGTAAGTAAATGTGCATGTTCCTCAAAATTCACATTGTAATGACCCAGAAAATTGTACTCAATTTTAAATTTTATTTTAAGGAAATTTTGTTAGAAAATGCATCAGAATTTAAAAATTCCATTTTTTTTAAATTATTGAATTAATTTTTTTTCATTAATGAAATTTATTAATTCATGTTAATGGATTAATATTTATCTTAAAGATTTATTTGAACTTTATACTCAATTAGTTATATGTTAGATTGGTTGTCCATGTTTTATCTTTCATAACTAAGTGTAACATTAGACTTGATAGTTTATATATATACGTTATATATATATATATATATATTATTTTGAGATGGCATTAATAATTAAAGTCCCTTTAATTACACTTTCTTATAGAATTGGAAACGTTAGCTAGATGTATATCTGCCTAAATATGCATGTCCTTATTCATTTGCTATATTTAATTATTTTTATTGATATTTTTACAGTAATAAATATTTTTAAAAACAATCAAGGATATTCATTTGCATTTATTCCATGTCACAAAGGCAATTCAAAATTTGTACCACATATAGATTTAGTTCCATCTTAATGGATTTTGCTTTTTTTCTAATAACAAATATTTGATTGTTTAGAGCATTAAAATTTTAGTTAACTAAAATTCTTCCTCATACATTCTTAACTCGTATCAGTAATTCTCTTTGGTATAGGATTATAATTTTCATGTAAATGTTTATGTTTACCTTTTTCTAAAATTCTAAAGCACCAAATTACAAATTTTAATGGTTGAAACTTGCTTGGGAAACTTCAATAGCAGTCTCTTGCTATGCACAAGCTCATTATTTAACCTAATGTATTTTTATATGGTATGAAATTATATATTAGCATTCTTATTCATTGTTTTTTTCTCAACACATATCCTCATTTCTCCTTGATTTAAGGTCTTATTTTCATTTAAGCCCCTATATTCCCTTTTACTTTTATATGAAGACAATAGCATTAAACTACCAAATTTAACGAATTAAATATGTAGTGGTTTTGTAGTCTATTGTTCAGCTTAAGTTAATATTTCATTTAATAACCACACACACACGTATTATCTATCTATTTTATTATACATAAAATTGACTATTGGACTTTCTAATTCCCTCTTTACATTTATCCCCACATCAAATTAACCTTCCACAAAAATTTAAGATAAAATTTTGCCACCGAACCATTTTATAATCTCACTTTCAAAATTTAATTTCATATTAGAAATACAATTAATGGTTGTTAAATACAGCCGCTGGCATGGAAGTGGTCTATTCAAATTCTCAATCAATTCTATTTATTTATGGTTGTTAAATATATTAAGTTTGTCAAACATAGGCAGTTTCCCTTAGTTATATACATATTTATTTATTAACAATGAAATTTAATAATGAACATTTTTGCTTTTCTATCTACGTTGACTGAATTAAGCTCCTAAAGTAATTTGAGGTTAATTTTGCATTTGACACATTTCAAGTTTCTATTTCAAGGATTCATTTCATATTAGTAAATATGATTAATGGTTATTAAATTGGGTTTATGAATGTGAATTGTTCAGATTCTCACTCTGTTAATCTCTCATTCACTCTTATTCAAAATACTCCTCTCTCATCATATTAAGGTCAAAATTCATCTGCCCCCTCCATAAAATTTATAAAAAAATTCAAAGTATACGCACATATTAATTGCGCGTTTGAATTTGGAATTTAAAAGACATGTCAAAATAGGAAAAGAATGTAATAATAATATGGAAAGTTATACGACTTTATGAATCTCTTGAAAATTTTTATCTTATATGAAGTTGATGGAAATCCTATATCAAGGGTATTTCGAATGATATTGTGAATATATTTTCATGAAAGCTTAATATATTTTAGAGATTAAAATGGTTTCAAAATAAGAACTAGACAATGAATTTAATTTAGAACATTTTTTAACTGTACAAAAGCAATTTTGATGCATGCATGTCGCCTTTACTAACCTTCCAATTTTTAATTCCTTTCATGCAAGCGTGTTCCACTATCTTCTCTTCATTATTTCTAATGCAGGTAAGTTACAATAAAAAAAAAATTAAATGAAAGAAACATTTGGTCACAAATTATCAAATTGCATGCCTTGTCCATTTATTTCAAATTCTCTTTTATAACTTCAATGCTTACATGCATGCATTCATTTATTCTTTTATTTAATGCATGCGTTACCCATTTATATTTTAATTCATTTCCTATACGTTACTTTTCTATATAATTTTTCTTTCTCCCTTATTTATCTTCTTCTTCCTGCTACTTTTTCTAAGCATTTTTTTTCCTGCCTCCACTTTGCAAAACTTCTTCCTCTGAATAAAAATGGAATCCTGAGACTTAGATTTTTATAAGCACAAATTAGAGGATATTTATATTAATTTAGAGATTCCTAACAGGGTCATTTGGATAAGCATGTTTAGGTGAGATATATTTTTTATCATTTAATTATTAATCGCTAATTAAAAATTCATGAATGAATGATTATAAATCAAGTTGTGATGTTCATGATGGAAATTTGTTGTTTTGTGAATTTTGGTGATTGTGATGTGCATATGTGTTAGATCTAAATCTACAATTAAAATTATTGAAACATGGGTTCGTTGATTTGGTTAGATTGGGAGGTAGAATAAAATTTAGACCATATTGTTGATTTATGAAATATGAAATTTGTCATGTTAGTTGAAATCAAAACTTAGATTATTTTATGTACCGAAATAAGAAATTTGTCATGTTAGATGAAACCAAAACTAAGAATATTTCATGTATTGAAATATGAAATTTGTCATGTTAGTTGAAACCAAAACTTAGATTATTTCATGTATTGAAATATGAAATTTGTCATGTTAGTTGAAACCAAAACTTAGATTATTTCATGTATTGAAATATGAAATTTGTCATGTTAGTTGTAACCAAAACTTAGATTATTTCATGTATTGAAATATGAAATTTGTCATGTTAGTTGAAACCTAAACTGATTATTTCATGTATTGAAATATGAAATTTGTCATGTTAGTTGAAACCTAAACTTAGATTATTTCATGTATTGAAATATGAAATTTGTCATGTTAGTTGAAACCAAAACTTAGATTATTTCATGTATTGAAATAGGAAATTTGTCATGTTAGTTGAAACCTAAACTTAGATTATTTCATGTATTGAAATATGAAATTTGTCATGTTAGTTGAAACCAAAACTTAGATTATTTCATGTATTGAAATATGAAATTGTCATGTTAGTTGAAACCAAAACTTAGATTATTTCATGTATTGAAATATGAGATTTGTCATGTTAGTTGAAACGAAACTTGGTTTACATCACACATGAAATGCAGTTATATTTTTAGCGTTAATGGAAAATATGAAATGTCGTTATATTTTTAGCGTTAATAGGAAACATGAAATGTAGTTTTATTTTTAGCGTTAATGGAAAACCTGAAATTTTAATTATATTTTTATGTAATTAAAAAGATATGATTTTGCCATGTAATCAAAATTACATTTTTAATGTAATTTAGAAAGATGGAATTTTTCACCGCAATGTTAATTATATTTTTATGTAATTAAAAAGATATGATTTTGCCATGTAATCAAAATTACGTTTTTAATGTAATTTAGAAAGACGGAATTTTTCACCGTAATGTTAATTATATTTTTATGTAATTAAAAAGATATGATTTTGCCATGTAATCAAAACTACATTTTTAATGTAATTTAGAAAGATGGAATTTTTCACCGTAATGTTAATTATATTTTTATGTAATTAAAAAGATATGATTTTGCCATGTAAACAAAATTACATTTTTAATGTAATTTAGAAAGATGGAATTTATCACCGTAATGTTAATTATATTTTTTTGTAATTAAAAAGATATGAATTTGACAGTGTAATCAAAATTACATTTTTAATGTAATTTAAAAAGATAGAATTTTTCACCGTTATGTTAATTAAATTTTTAATGTAATTAGGAAAAGAGAAATTTGACAATGTAATCAAAATTACACTTTTAATGTAATTTAGAAAGATAGACTTTTTCACTGTAATGTTGATTATATTTTTATGTAATTAAAAAGGTATGAATTTGACAATGTAATCAAAATTACATTTTTAATGTAATTTAAAAAGATAGAATTTTTCACCGTTATGTTAATTACATTTTTAATGTAATTAGGAAAAGAGAAATTTGACAATGTAATCAAAATTACATTTTTAATGTAATTTAAAAAGATAGAAATTTTCACCGTTATGTTAATTGCATTTTTAATGTAATTAAAAAGTAGAATTTTACATTGTAAATTCAAGGACAAAATTTGACATGTAATATTAATTACATTTTTAATGTAATTAAAAAGATAAGAATTTTGCATTGTAATTAAAAGATAGAAATTCTACACTAAAATGTTTGTTACATTTTACATTATAATTAAAAAGGAGATTTTACATTATAAATAAATGAATGGAATTCAACATTGAAATGGAATTTACATTTTAATGTAAGTAAAAGAATAAAAGAATAAAATTCAACATTGAAATGGAATTTTCATTTTAATGTAAATAAAAGAATGGAATTCAACATTGAAATGGAATCTACATTTTAATGTAAATAAAAGAATAAAAGAATGGAATTCAACATTGAAATGGAATTTACATTTTAATGTAAATAAAAGAATGGAATTCAACATTGAAATGGAATTTACATTTTAATGTAAATAAAAGAATAAAAGAATGAAATTCAACATTGAAATGGAATTTACATTTTAATGTAAATAAAAGAATAGAATTCAACATTGAAATTATAATTTACATTTTTAATGTAAATAAAAGAATGGAATTCAACATTGAATTAAAATTTACATTTTTAATGTAAATAAATGAATAAAGGAATAAAAGGATAAAAGAAGGAAATTGGACATTGAATTATAATTTACATTTGTAATGTAAATAAAGAAATAAAAGAATGTATTTAAAATGTTGAAATATTATCTTCATTTTTAAATGAATTAAAATTGAATGGAGATCGGTAGTTGTTTAGCTCGTTGTTAAATCGAACGACGTTATTATGGTTGAACGGTTTATGTTTATATATTTATATATAAATATAATTAAAATTAAACGAATCAAGCACGATATTTCACGTTTTGGAATCGTACCTTTAAACGACTATACCAAAAGATCCGACCGTCGAATTTTCCCAAAACTGAAACCGTTAGGAACGTTTTGGGAAGATCTTTCCAACGATATAAACTTCGTTAAAATCCAACGGTTAGATTTTGAGAAATGCGTAAATCAAAATTGGTTGAAAACAGCGCCAGGGCCGCCCATTGATCAAAAGCGTCGTTAAATAAAAATTTAATTATTTCAAATAATTAAAAATAGGAATTAATCGTTACAAAATAATATAGCAATGTAAAAATGGTGTAACGATCCGAAAATCCGTACAAATTTGAGCTGATAAATATCATACACATTAAACTCAAAGTACACGAAAATTCAGATCATTAATAGAAAGAAATAAGAGGATGAGAAAGATAAGATAGAACTAATAGAATAGAAGAAGAAGAAGAACACAACTGAGCAAAATCAGAGTAAACACGAATCTCGCAGCGGAACGAATAAAATGTAGTATATAACATAACCTTGAAATACAAAACTATGTTGTATATACATACCATTATCAGAGTACAATACATCATATCACAGCGAAAATGATCTCTAAATACTAACGGTGAAGCCTTCTGCTTTGAGCTCCTCCAGGTGAATCTGTAAAGGCCTGAAACACATGAATGTCCGTACAAATTTGGGCACCCAAGAGTTTAGGGAAAACAAACAAAAATAAGCTCTGGGCCAGTCATGGGACTGGTGTGAGTAAATTCCAACCATACGGTTTAACTTTGAAAATCCTTTTGAAATAAAAGGATAATAGTAAGACCAACCCACACATAAACATGGACGGTTTTTACCTTACTATAACCCAAAATATTTTGATATCAAAATTCAGTGATATTATAATAATGTCTAATCAAATAAATAACCAAATAGCAGAACGCTTGCATCTCATGCTCTACTTACATATATGAAACCAAAAACCGCAGGGCGCTTATTGGAGATTGGATTCCAACTATGACAAGGTATGAGACCACCTGCCGATAGTTTATTTCTAGAGGTGAATACACTGGGTTCAACAAGAATGTCTTGCAACCCGGCCCACACATGACCGACCACTCATTTCGCTTGAGTGTATCGAATGTATATCACCAACGGTTGGACTCAAACCACCGTTTCCCGATAAGGGACAACATCGAATTAGATTAAAGAAGTAAAAGGAATTTCTCTAGATAGGTGATTATACACCCTAATGGGAGCGATCCACATAACCATGCTGCCTGCCCGATTTTTTTCATTTCCAGGTTGTGAAGCTTGAGGCTACGTCTATCTTTTAGAACATCTGGCCACCAAACACTTTGAATGTCACATCGTCAAACCCATCAAATCACTAGTTGATCTTCCCACAAATATTACGGGTATAAAAGCTAAGAGAAACGAATTTCTCCGCCACCAGACGTAATACCTTGAAAAGATCGTCTTATGTGACTGTTAGGAATACTCTGTCAGACATTCGTCCATACAAGTTGTCCTGGGACTGGACAAATAGAAAACACCATTCTGGAAGAGGACGAACCTTGCATTTCGCTCCGTCTACAATTGTCTTCAGCATAATCAATTTCGCAGCGCTTATGCCTATACGGAGTGGTTTCGGATAATATATCCAACCGGTCTCTCCGTATTGACAATGATGGTCAAAACACTTTGATAGTCGGTTATTTAACTATCAAAGTAAAAACAACATCCATTCAAATGTACAACTAAACATCACACAACCACGGGCACTTTTTATTTAACATTCGTTTTTTATTATTCGAATTCCCATATCTTACCAAATATTTCTCAAACCCCGTTTTAGCACTTTCACACTTCTTGGAAAACATTCTCAGTTATTATAAACTCTTATCCTTATATTTCTTTCGACTCATCGTTACTTATTACTTTAGAATAAGTGGATTTCAAACCAAATTGTTTTCATTCCCTAGGGGGTAGTGCTATATATAAAAATCATGCTTAAGCTTGGTGAACAGCGTTCTTTTATTGTTATAGTTCAAAACTTGCAATACGCTGCTATATTTCACTTTATACTAATCTTGACATCTCTTTCCGTTACAAAAATCTTGACATCTCTTTTCATTACAAAAATCTTGACATCTCTTTCCGTTACAAAAATCTTGACATCTCTTTTCGTTACAAAAATCTTGACATCTCTTTTCGTTACAAAAATCTTGACATCTCTTTTCAATAACATTTTAAATGAGGTCCACTTAAGAAACAATTATTTAATTAAAAATAATTAACTAATATTTTACTTTATAAAATGAACTACAAAATACCAGTTTATAATAGAATTTGTATTATAGTTTAAAGCTTCACTTTAATTATAAAAATAAATATTTTTTTTATTTAACTTCGTTGATTTACCTGGCGCTAATTGAACGTCTTAACAAAAGATGAATTTACAGTTGTCTGCTGCCACTTTCTTAATCGATATCGTCTATTGATTAAATTAAAAACAATGTTAAATTTCCATTCAACATCAATATTCTCATGGGGTTTTAATGTCATTTGGATTCAATAGTGCATATATAAAACAAACAGTACATGTAAATATGAGGAATCCGGTCGGATTCCTCTAACCGGTTTCCTGCCTCCACCGATGTTAGTCAAACAATTATCACTGATTCCATAGCTAGGAAATATTTTAATCAATGGAATCAGTCTCTAACCAATGATGTGTACATATATGATGATATTCAACCAATTTAATTGTAATTTACCAAATCAACCATCACACATCATTCAACCAATATTATAATATCTTAAAATAGATCAGAATCAGTGAATTTACTCACCTTAGCGCGTTTACCGTTTAATCCGATTTGCATCGATACACCGGATCAGACGATATTATTTTCCAACGAGCTTCCAATGGTTTCGAACAAGTTCCAATCCATTCGGTTGCCTTTATCCCTTCTCGAACTGCTCCTTTTCCTCGATCCTATGTTACTTACGATATCCCTTGGACTTGCAAACACACGGACCCATCGTGGGATCACTGCGCCTACTCACGATACCTGAATGCCGCCATGATCATTCCTAAGCACCGCTGCACTTTCTTTGCATTTGCTATGTGAAGGAACAGCGAATAATTGTGCGCCCCTTTCATCTGCTCCTCTTTTATTTTGCATGGCAACAATCCGATCACCAAATAACTCAACCCTGCAATTAATCCATGTGCATACATGCCATGCAAACTTCATGCCCACTGTTTCATGCACCACCATTTCCGCATATATCTCCTGTACGCTGCTTCCTTCCATCAAGAACTCTGCATATCACCTCCTTCGCATATTGTTCGTGCCAGGTTTGATCGGAAATGTATCGAGTTCAACTGTGTTGAACTCGTTTCTTCCTTCAGCTCCAGAACGCCACCGACGTACAACGAGAACACTACACTGGCTTGCACCCCTACGGACTGACCTTGACAGCGCTGCTGCATCCAAACAAAATCCCGGACGTTGACATCTTCTTCAGTATTTTCCAATTCCCACTGTTAACTTATTCCCAGGCAAACACACTTCCACTTGATACGAATCCGGCTCCAGTGTTTTACGCATGAAACAAAAATGGCCATTGCCAAACGTTTGTACCCTCATTTCCGCATGCCTCCAACTGCTCCTCAATACCCCAATATAAACAAACCGCTTGTACAAAATAAAGTATGTACCCGCCAAATTCCAATGTACCAAACGCTACCCTATTCATTCGCAAGCAACCTAAACCGTACCCATCACCACAGCACTCTCCTTTGCGGAATGCACTACATGCCTTTTACCTTATAAGCTCCACTGTTTTGTGTACTCCCTGTAACAGTATTGAGAATTTAACCATGCGCCACTTCATGGCAGTGCCTCCTCCACCTTTACTTCTCCATGGAATTCGAACAGCTCCCTCGACCATGTAAATGCACACCACCGACACCTCTTCATTCAGCAAAACTCCAAACCCACAATGGCCATGTACTTCGCTTTCTGAAGGCCTGTACCCTTGCTCCTCACGCTGAACTTGTGTTCACCCTCTCGTATTTCTATTCTTCCATCCTTTTTGTTATTGAAACTGGCTCCTCCATATTACTGTTCTCCCTTCTCATTGTCTACCCATAAAGCATCTTCATTGGAATGAACTCCTCACTAAAGTACCATGCTTCCGAACGGCTACAACTTCCATGAATGAACCGCCTAGTTCACGTTGAACGTGTCACCTCCAGTACACCATGCTGAAAACCGCTTCCTGAAACCCCTTACTTCAGTAACCGTCCCCTTCACTATGTTTTTCTACTTCGTTTACTACTACAAACACCCACAGCATCTTATAATAATACACACTACTACTGTATAAATCTAAAATGTAGCATATAGACCTGTAAACTGCCCCATCAGGTCAAACATCATGATTTTGTTCCCTGTCTATGCACTCCAGAATGTATTTTACTCCTTCCCTTCTAAATTCCCATGCACCCTTAATCATCCTTTTGAAACAACGGGAGCTCCATCTTCTAACTTCACTATCGAGATCCGCGCACCCTTTCTACTCTCGCACTCCCTCTCCAGCTGCATAGACTTTATCACATCCCAGCACGTACCAATATTACTCGAAACCCCCGGCAGCTGCTTCGCAACACCCATGGAAATCACCCCAAAACATCCCCCACGACCTCCTTTTCCTATCACTACAACAGCTCGATGAGCTGCCGAGCTAAAAGCAATTTATATGCTTTTAATCTTTTTATTTTATTGGATTTCTATTTGTAAACATTTCGAACCATTTAATTACTGGCGGCTTGCATTCCTCAAAGTAAAGGAACAACTAAGGCTTTATACTATGACAAAACTTAGTCTTTAAGGTTTCTTAGCTTCTAGGCTTTTCGCAGTACCTCATATATAGGCACGATAATTTAGTGGCTGAGATTTCTTTGTTGTTAAGTCTCTTCGGGTTGGAAGTAGATGTAGAATAGACAAGGGTGTAGAACTCAATGAAAGTGATGTGAAAATACATGATAGGGTAGCCTGCGGACATAACTTAGGGATAAGGCTTCTTAAATGTTTTGATGTGAAGATGCATTGCATAGCATTGACTTAGACGAGGTATGGTAGCTGGTTAATTTCTTTGTTTCTAAGTAATAGATGGTAGGAGCTATGATTTGAGAACACAGGGAGCTCATTAATTTGACAAGAGACAGATAGGTTTTACTTCATGGTTAAGGCTTAGGAACAGAATAGCATACACCACGTTTACACTAGGACCGATATCTCATTCGTAGGTATGAAGTTTAGAGAAATGGGTGGTATGTTTTCTTCAACGTAGGCCATGTTTTGATTGAAAGCACATTGCAGTGTTTGTATGAGAGTCTACAGTATTTCTTTGCCTTGCTGATCAAGTATTAGAGTATGGTTTGTCCTTTGAAAAGATGGTGACAACTTGAGCCCTACGCATGGGTAGGCGCACTGTTCTAATGCTTAGGTAACTAGGCCATGGCTGAAGATCATCATGGTATCTTTTGATTAATCGAACCATACTCATGGTTTCCTTTCATCGATGGGATGGGGTACATGCTACTATAGTATACAAGCTAGGTAGTTGTGATCACGACACACAAGTTAAGCATGTGTAGAATGACTTTTAACGTGCATATATAAAGTAATGGTTACCAGATCTGTCTTTGATTTAGTCCACTAGCTTAAAATTTTAAGTTATAAAGCTTTAGCATATCCAACGAACAATTTTTGTTCAACTACAGATTGCTACAGACAAAAATAAAAATACGGTCGTGTCGAGCGAGGTGCAACGATCCCAAAAATATAATAATACTGGTAGGTTAACTCATATTTTGAAACCCCAAAATATTGATATAGGGTGCAAAGTTGTGTATTTAATTAATTAAAAATTCCAGTAAAATTCTAAAAATTAAATTATCAATACGTCTCAAAAGAATTTTGTCCAAATTCGAAACCGATATCTAGTTATATCAAATAAACCGTTACGGTCGATATACAATTTCATAGCGACTTTCTGGATATTTGATTTGGACGTAACTCACAATCTGCAACATGAAATCTTGGTTTTCCACTTCTGTTAGAAAAATACCATTCAACAGATTCCAACGCTTCTTGTTTTAAAGAAATCCGACTAATAACGGGTCATGTACGCTCAGTTGAAGTTTAGAACGTTAAATTACGAACTGTCGCGATATTACGGGCTCGATTATATTTAATATATATTTTTATACTTTCAACTTCGTTTTAATTAATATATAAACAATCTTATAACACGAACTCAATATTTAATCTGATTTAAATATTCAAATATAAACCGATAAAACTGCGGACATTACATTCCTTCCCCCTTAAAATAATTTCGTTCTCGAAATTACTAAGAAGTGAAGATGCTCTAATTCTAACTCCTCACAACCTACTCGGTTGAAATTTCTTACTTCACATCCCCATAACTCAATCATTGGTTGATCTCTCATCAATCCATTCTCAAACCAATCTTTTGCTTTTACTAAGCCAAATTTCTATTTCAACTCCAACTCCATTTACTGATTTATTTCTCAAATCAGTTATTTTCATCTCCAAATTCAAAATTCGATTCTTATTCTCCAAGAATCAATTCATCTTAATAACTCGAATCTCCAATATTCCTCTTTTACAATTTCCATTCTGGATCGTTCCAAATTCAGTCCAAATTTGTCTATCTTAGTTTAAGTTCCACTTTTACCATTTTATCTCCATAAGTTAAATCTTTATTTCAGAATTCAAATTCCTGGGATTTATGTCAAATCAGTTTGAAATCATCTATTATTCAAAACATTTGAATTTCTGACAACTTGTTTTCTCACAATAATTCAAAACAAAATCTTTAATAATAATCCGTCGCTTAGAAACTCGAAAATGACACTGATGATGTGGCCGTCATCATCAGAATTATTTTCTAGTGATCATAGTGAGTTCAGTACTATATCACTTTAAAAATTCATTTTAAAACACTTCCATTTTGAATTTTACTTCAAAATATCTTTCACAGTACTTGGAAAACATTTCTAATCTCCCAGGATTTTAAAATTCCCATATATTGAATTCAAAATTCGTTTACAACACCTTTCCAAGTTACCATAGTTTAAATTCCAAATCTGATTCAAATTCAAATTTAGTTCATCTGATTTGTATTTTATACTCACATGAATTTCGACTGGTTGTTTACATGACCAACTCAATTATAAATCTTATTTAATCATAATAATGATCACCTATCCAATATGCCATACTAATCTCAAGAATATACTTCTTTTATATCAAAATATATTTTGGGTAAAATTATCTTATTTACCCAACTTTTTAAAACAATATTGTGTCGAATTACTCTATTCAAGAGTTTAGAAACACCTATCGATACAGTTTGCAATCCAGTATCGACCAGAATTCATAAACCACACGCCAAACCAATCAACACAATATAAAACAGTTCTTATATTGATTTACAAGTACGCACTCAGGTATATACACTCAAACTCAATCTAGAGTATTACTAACTCCATTTCTATTGAATTACGCCATAGAGCCAAGGTAATCACTTAACCTTTAGCTCTGATACCAACTGTAACGACCGAAAATCCGTACAAATTTGAGCTGATAAATATCATACACATTCAACTCAAAGTACACGAAAATTCAGATCATTAATAGAAAGAAATAAGAAGATGAGAAAGATAAGATAGAACTAATAGAATAGAAGAAGAAGAAGAACACAACTGAGTAGAATCAGAGTAAACACGAATCTCACAGCGGAACGAATAAAATGTATTATATAACATAACTTTGAAATACAAAACTATGTTGTATATACATACCATTATCAGAGTACAATACATCATATCACAGCGAAAATGATCTCTAAATACTAACGGTGAAGCCTTCTGCTTTGAGCTCCTCGAGATGAATCTGTAAAGGCCTGAAATACATGATTGCCCATACAAATTTGGGCACCGAAGAGTTTAGAGAAAACAAACAAAAATAAACTCTGGGTCAGTCATGGGACTGGTGTGAGTAAATTCCAACCATACGGTTTAACTTTGAAAATTCTTTTGAAATGAACGGATAATAGTAAGACCAACCCACACATAAACACGGACGGTTTTTACCTTACTATAACCCAAAATATTTTGATATCAAAATTCAGTGATATTATAATAATGTCTAATCAAATAAATAACCAAATAGCAGAACGCTTTCATCTCACGCTCTACATACATATATAAAACCAAAAACCGCAGCGCGCTTATTGGAGATTGGATTCCAACTATGACAAAGTATGGGACCACCTACCGATAGTGTATCTCTAGAGGCGAATACACTGGGTTCAACAAGAATGTCTTGCAACCCGGCCCACACATGACCGACCACTCATTTCGCTTGAGTGCATCGAATGTATATCACCAACGGTTGGACTCAAACCACTGTTTCCCGATAAGGGACAACATCGAATTAGATTAAAGAAGTGAAAGGAATTTCTCTAGATAGGTGATTATACACCCTAATGGGAGCGACCCACATAACCATGTAGTCTGCCCGATTTTTGTCATTTCCAGGTTGTGAAGCTTGAGGCTACGTCTATCTTTTAGAACATTTGGCCACCAAACACTTTGAATGTCACATCGTCAAACCCATCAAATCACTAGTTGATCTTCCCACAAATATTACGGGTATAAAAGCTAAGAGAAACGAATTTCTCCGCCACCAGACATAATACCTTGAAAAGATCGTCTTATGTGACTGTTAGGAATACTCTGTCAGACATTCGTCCATACAAGTTGTCCTGGGACTGGACAAACAGAAAACACCATTCTGGAATAGGACGAACCTTGCATTTCACTCCGTCTACAATTGTCTTCAGCATAATCAATTTCCCAGCGCTTATGCCTATACGGAGTGGTTTCGTATAATATATCCAACCGGTCTCTCCATATTGACAATGATGGTCAAAACACTTTGACAGTCGGTTATTTAACTATCAAAGTAAAAACAACATCCATTCAAATGTACAACTAAACATCACACAACCACGGGCACTTTTTATTTAACATTCATTTTTTATTATTCGAATTCCCATATCTTACCAAATATTTCTCAAACCCCGTTTTAGCACTTTCACACTTCTTGGAAAACATTCTCAGTTATTATAAACTCTTATCCTTATATTTCTTTCGATACATCGTTACTTATAACTTTAGAATAAGTGGATTTCAAACCAAATTGTTTTCATTCCCTAGGGAGTAGTGCTATATATAAAAATCATGCTTAAGCTTGGTTAACAGCGTTCTTTTATTGTTATAGTTCAAAACTTGCAATACGCTGCTATATTCCACTTTATACTAATCTTGACATCTCTTTCCATTACAAAAATCTTGACATCTCTTTTCATTACAAAAATCTTGACATCTCTTTCGGTTACAAAAATCTTGACATCTCTTTTCGTTACAAAAATCTTGACATCTCTTTTCGTTACAAAAATCTTGACATCTCTTTTCAATAACATTTTAAATGAGGTCCACTTAAGAAACAATTATTTAATTAAAAATAATTAACTGATATTTTACTTTATAAAATGAACTATAAAATACTAGTTTATAATAGAATTTCTTTTACAGTTTATAGCTTCGCTTTAATTATAAAAATAAATATTTTTTTTTATTAAACTTCGTTGATTTGCCTAGCGCTAATTCAACGTCTTAACAAAAGATGAATTTACGGTTGTTTGCTGCCACTTTCTTAATCGATATCGTCTATTGATTAAATTAAAACCAATGTTAAATTTCCATTCAACATCAATATTCTCATGGGGTTTTAACGTCATTTGGGTTCAACAGTGCATATACAAAACAAACAGTATATATAAATATTGAGGAATCCGGTAGGATTCCTCCAACCGGTTTCCTGCCTCCACCGATGTTAGTCAAACAATTATCACTGATTCCATAGCTAGGAAATATTTTAATCAATGGAATCAGTCTCGAACCAATGATGTGTACATATATGATGATATTCAACCAATTTAATTGTAATTTACCAAATACACCATTACACATCATTCAACCAACATTATAATATTTTAAAATTGATCAGAATCAGTGAATTTACTCACCTTAGCAAGTTAACCATTTAATCCGATTTGCATCGGTACACCGGATCAGACGATATAATTTTCCAACGAGCTTCCAATGGTTTCGAACAAGTTCCAATCCATTAGGTTGCCTTCATCCCTTCTCGAACTGCTCCTTTTCCTCGATCCTATGTTACTTACGATATCCCTTGGACTTGCAAACACACCGACCCATCGTGGGATCACTGCGCCTACTCACGATACCTGAGCGCCGCCATGATCATTCCTAAGCACTGCTGCACTTTCTTTGCATTCGCTATGTGAAGGAACAGCGAATAATTGTGTGCCCCTTTCATCCGCTTCTCTTTTATTTTGCACAGCAACACTCCGATCACCAAATAACTCGACCCCGCAATTCATCCATGTGCATACATGCCATGCACACTTCATGCCCACTGTTTCATGCACCACCATTTCTGCATATATCTCCGGTACGATGCTTCCTTCCATCAAGAACTATGCATATCACCTCCTTCGCATATTGTTCATGCCAGGTTTGATCGGAAATGTATCGAGTTCAAC
The DNA here is from genome assembly GCA_030737875.1 of Allium sativum. Lineage (NCBI taxonomy): Eukaryota > Viridiplantae > Streptophyta > Magnoliopsida > Asparagales > Amaryllidaceae > Allium > Allium sativum. The sequence goes on from CM060913.1 coordinate 47,578,724, forward strand.
TGTGTTGAACTCGTTTCTTCCTTTAGCTCCAGAACGCCACCGACGTACAATGAGAACACCACACTGGCTTGCACCCCTACGGACTGACCTTGACGACGCTGCTGCATCTAAACAAAATCCCGGACGTCGACATTTCTTCAGTATTTTCAACTTCCCACTGTTAACTTATTCCCAGGCAAACACACTTCCACTTGATACGAATCCGGCTCAAGTGTTTTACGCATGAAACAAAAATGGCCATTGCCAAACGTTTGTACCCTCATTTCCGCATGCCTCTAACTGCTCCTCAATACCCCAATATAAACAAACCGCCTGTACAAAATAAAGTATGCACCCGCCAAATTCCAATGTACCAAACGCTACCCCATGCATTCGCAAGCTACCTAAACCGTACCCATCACCACAGTACTCTCCTTTTCTGAATACACTACATGCCTTTTACCTTATAAGCTCCACTGTTTTGTGTACTCCCTATAACAATATTGAGTATTGAACCATGCGCCACTTCATGGTAGTGCCTCGTCCACCTTAACTTCTCCATGGAATTCAAACAGCTCCCTCGACCATGTAAATGCACACCACCGCCACCTCTTCATTCAGCAAAACTCCAAACCCACGGTGGCCATGTACTTCGCTTTCCGAAGGCCTGTACCCTTGCTCCTCATGCTGAACTTGTGTTCACCCTCTCGTATTTCTATTCTTCCATCCTTTTTGTTATTGAAACTGGCTCCTCCATATTACTGTTCTCCCTTCTCATTGTCTACCCACAAAGCATCTTCATTGGAATGAACTCCTCACCAAAGTACCATGCTTCCGAACGGCTACAACTTCCATGAATGAACCGCCTAGTTCACGTTGAACGTGTCACCTCCAGTACACCATGCTGAAAACCGCTTCCTGAAACCCCTTACTTCAGTAACCCTCCCGTTCACTATGTTTTTCTACTTTGTTTACTACTACAAACGCCTATAGCATCTTATAATAATACACACTACTACTATATAAATCTAAAACGTAGCATGTAGACCTGTAAACTGCCCCATCAGGTCACACATCATGATTTCGTTCCCTGTCTATGCACTCCAGAATGTATTTTACTCCTTCCCTTCTAAATTCCCATGCACCCTTAATCATCCTTTTGAAACAACGTGAGCTCCATCTTCTAACTTCACTACCGAGATCCGCGCCCCCTTTCTACTCTCACACTCCCTCTCCTGCTGCATAGACTTTATCACATCCCATCACATACAAATATTACTCGAAACCCTCGGCAGCTGCTTCGCAACACCCACGGAAATCACCCCAAAACATCCCCCACGACCTCCTTTTCCTGTCACTACAACAGCTCGATGAGCTGCCGAGCTAAAAGCAATTTATATGCTTTTAATCTTTTTATTTTATTGGATTTTTATTTGTAAACATTTCGAACCATTTAATTACTGGCGGCTCGCATTCCTCAAAGTAAAGGAATAACTAAGGCTTTATACTATGACAAAACTTAGTCCTTAAGGTTTCTTAGCTTCTAAGCTTTTCGTTGTACCTCATATATAGGCACGATAATTTAGTGTCTGAGATTTCTTTATTGTTAAGTCTCTTCAGGTTGGAAGTAGATGTAGAATAGACAAAGGTGTAGAACTCAATGAAAGTGATGTGAAAGTACATGATAGGGTAGCCTGCGGACATAACTTAGGGATAAGGCTTCTTAAATGTTTTGATGTGAAGATACATTGCATAGCATTGACTTAGACGAGGTATGGTAGCTGGTTAATTTCTTTGTTTCTAAGTAATAGATGGTAGGAGCTATTATTTGAGAACACAGGGAGCTCATTAATTTGACAAGAGACAGTTAGATTTTACTTCATGGTTAAGGCTTAGGAATAGAATAGCATACACCACGTTTACACTAGGACTGATATCTCATTCGTAGGTATGAAGTTTAGAGAAATGGGTGGTACGTTTTCTTCAACGTAGGCCATGTTTTTATTGAAAGCACATTGCAGTGTTTGTACGAGAGTCTACAGTATTTCTTTGCCTTGCTGATCAAGTATTAGAGTATGGTTTGTCCTTTGAAAAGATGGTGACAACTTGACCCCTACGCATGGGTAGGCGCACTATTCTAATGCTTAGGTAACTAGGCCATGGCTGAAGACCATCTTGGTATCTTTTGATTAATCAAACCATACTCGTGGTTTCCTTTCATCGACGAGATGGGGTACATGCTACTATAGTATACAAGCTAGGTAGTTGTGATCACGACACACAAGTTAGGCAAGTGTAGAATGACTTTTAATGTGCATATATAAAGTAATGGTTACCGGATCTGTCTTTGATTTAGTCCACTAGCTTAAAATTTTAAGTTATAAAGTTTTACCATACCCAATGAACAATTTTCGTTCAATTACAGATTGTTATAGACAAAAATAAAAATACAGTCGTGTCGAGCGAGGTGCAATGATCCCAAAAATATAATAAAACTGGTAGGTTAACTCATATTTTGAAACCCCAAAATATTGATATAGGGTGCAAAATACTCAAAATAAAAAGTTGTGTATTTTATTAATTAAAAATTCCAGTAAAATTCTAAAAATTAAATTATCACTACGTCTTAAAAGAATCTTGTCCAAATTCAAAACCGATATCTTATATCAAATAAACAGTTACGGTCGATATACGATTTCATAGCGACTTTCTGAATATTTGATTTGGACGTAACTCACAATCTGCAACACGAAATCTTGGTTTTCCACTTCTGTTAGAAAAATACCATTCAACAGATTCCAACTCTTCTTGTTTCGAAGAAATCCGACTAATAACGGGTCATGTACACTCAGTTGAAGTTTAAAACGTTAAATTATGAACTGTCGCGATATTACGGGCTCGATTATATTTAATATATATTTTTATACTTTCAACTTCGTTTTAGTTAATATATAAACATACTTATAACAAGAATTCAATATTTCAACTGATTTAAATATTCAAATATAAACCAATAAAACTGCGGACAAATGGTTTTTTCAAATTTTATATGCGAGAATTATTTGGAAAGTCCGAGTTTAATCTCATTCCAAATAATCAAACGACGTCTAAAAATCGAAGTTTGAAGACGGCGAATGAAGACCGTAAATCTTCCCTCAAATAGAAAATGATCAAGACCCTGAATTGACTTGCTCCCAATTCAAGGGTCATGGTAATTGCCCAAACGTACATGTTGATTTCACGGATATGCGGGTATCTCCTTTCCGTATTGGACATACGGGACGAGAGTATCTCCTGTTTCGTTCAAACCCAGAACGGGCTTAAAATGGAATGTGTGTCCAACATTGTACTTTTTTATATCGTATTTACTAATTTTCTGCCAAATGTATGAATGTTTGGTGGCAGAGAATTTATTCTCTTGCTGTGAAGACCCGTAACTTCCCCGTAAAGGAAAGCGACGGATAGTTCGAGAACAAACCACAGCAGAACGCATATAGAAGAACATTTCATTGTATATTACAACAATGCACCAGAATACAAGAATATACAGAGTATAAATGAATATTACACAGAAATATCAGAGATTTAAATTACATTTAAATACATAGCAGCGGAAAATAATACAATACACAACTAGAAAGAGATATACGGATACAAAGCTTTCCGGATATCGTTCCAGCTGTAAACCAGGATCCTGTGAATATAAATCTGCAAAACCGAAACTACTAGCTGCCCGTGTCAAAATAGGGGCACCCAGAGTTTAGGTTAAAACAATAAACTCCAGGTCAGTCATGTGACTGGTGTGAGAACTAAAACAGTTATTAATCTTTATTTTCAAAGTTAGGTAAATCAAGGGACCACGCCGTATAACACGGAACGGGTTTCCTCCCAAGAATACCAGTGCATAGAACAAACAGCGCAATGCTAAATAAAGAAAAATGAAGCTGTTATAAGACCCAGGTCCTATCACACAATGCAACGCAAGCCGGGGGATAGGGTTTTTACCTTATAACAGCCAAAGAATGCTTGATACGTTTAAAACAAATCATTTGATACTATTATAAGTGCATAGTGTATAAAACAACTTCAAATCATAAGTATCAATCATAGGCGGCATAAGCGCCCCATCCCACTATGTCGCCATATATAGGATTACAATTAAAACCGCAAATGTCACGTATTTGGAAATTTGATTTCCGTCTATGAACCGAGGCAAAAGATAGTCCTCAACCGATTCGAGACAATCTAGCCCATGTCTCAGGATCAGAACGCATCAACCCTTTAGATCGTCAGGGCCGGTCCACCGATGTGGATTATTATGCCTGAACAATACGTCTCTCCGCCCTTTGGGGCGTAAGTCTGGTCCGTCAGCCGACCAGAATGCATTCGGCCGAAACCGATATAACCGAGGCGCCTCGCAACCGCAACAACCACATAAGTCAAACTCGTCAGGGCGTGTAAAACCACTGACGCCACTTCTAGCTAGAAAGAAACGCAAGTCCTCCCTGAGGTCCGTCTCCCGTTTTTGGTTCATACCGGGTGTGAAACACGCGAGGTAAACGTTACACAAAGCTACGCCACAAAGGCCGTGCTTTGATCATCACCACAAGACTTTGCTTTTCAACAGAAGCCTTGATCATTTGCATCTTAGCATGCCACACAGGCAAACCATCCTATGCAACCGATATCAGTCACACAGAATGAAATCCGATGTCAGACACACAGTCCATTTACAAGTCCGTTCTGGGTCTGAACGAAACCGGAGGCACCTAGTACCTCGCATATCCATCGATCTCCAAGTACGTCTGGACGATCACTAACTGTTTCCATCTTCTTGGGTGTACAGCCCAATCAAGATCATCAGTTATCACCCAAACGACGTGAAGACCTCCGGTCTTCGACCATCGTCTTCATCTTCGACTTATCGTCGTATCAGTTATTCAGAATGGGATAAACCCGGTCTTTCCGAATAACTCGCGTATATTTTAAATAAGTGTTACACAAACACAACATACGCCTCATTCCAATTCATTAGTCACTAACCGTAAATTAATCAAGAGAATAATTCCCCAAATATTAACCCCGAAGGCCGAAACCAACATCAGATCAATATCCAGAAAACCATTCTGCTTGGCTAACCGACAGTTAGTTTCTAAATTTCACGTTCAAATCTAATTAAAGATTTAACTATCGCCTGGAGCAAAACTGATGATACTCCATTCTCGAACTTTTCAATCTAATTAAAGATTCATTAAAACTCCACTTAGTTTTAATCGTTAACTGGGTTAAAGAATCAGTGTCATTTAAAACACGGTTCACGATAAACCCAAAATCACATTCATTAATTATCGGGTTAAAGAACGAGTGTTATTTAAAACACTGTTCACGATAAACCCAAAAATCAATATCAATTCAATTCCAATTAAATATCATTTAATTGGTACACTTCATTAAATCTAAATAAAAAGATTTAATCTTTCCTCTACTGGGTTCAAGAACAGTGTTAGTGAAGACACCATTCACGACAAACCCAAATCACATTTCATTAATTATCGGGTTAAAGAACAAGTGTTATTTAAAACACTGTTCACGATAAACCCAAAAATCAATACCAATTCAATTCCAATTAAATATCATTTAATTGGTACACTTCATCAAATCTAAATAAAAAGATTTAATCTTTTCTCAACTGGGTTCAAGAATAGTGTTAGTGAAGACACCATTCACGACAAACCCAAATCACATTCTATTAATTATCGGGTTAAAGAACAAGTGTTATTTAAAAACACTGTTCACGATAAACCCAAAAATCAATATCAATTCAATTCCAATTAAATATCATTTAATTGGTACACTTCATTAAATCTAAATAAAAAGATTTAATCTTTTCTCAACTGGGTTCAAGAACAGTGTTAGTGAAGACACCATTCACGACAAACCCAAATCACATTCGATATTCAATACAAGGCTCTGAATAGAAAATATATCGGCTTATATTCAATATCGAATTCTACGACTCACAAATGTCGTATTGGAAATAACGATACAAATGTATATCTTTCAAATTTCCATAACAACACCTGTAATATCACGAATTCCAACATCGAAATATTCCGAAGACAATTTCGATTCAAATCCACTCCAATGCAATCATTGGAAATTTTGGTTATTTTCAAAACCCTTTTCAAATTCAATTTATTTATTTAAAAATAAATAGAATTATAATTCTAGTTCAAAACTAGTTCATTTCGATAAAAATCTATTTTTATCTTTTCAAATATGGAGTTTTTCATCCCAATTCTTTCTAAATCATTTCTTATGATTTTACACAAATTATTACTATTTTTAATAATTTTATCAAGGCCTGTACAGTCGATTTCCATCAATGGCCATCGAACTGCACTTACAGCGACCTTTTTCAAATTTGATTTGGACATAATTCCAAATCCAACCGTTAGATTTCAAATTTCTAACATTCATTAGAAAGCTCTTTTCGATACGAACCCAACGGTTCCGGTCTTAGGAGAATCCGACGGTCGGATCTCCCGTAATGTCCGTTTGAAATCAATGGTCGAAATTCGCGAACTGCCGCGGCGCGGCGCGTTCTATTCAGGCCATTATATTATATATATAATATATATAATATATACTTCGTCGATTTCTATTTAAAACGAATTATATAAATAGTTTTAAATTCGTTTCAAAAGCAATTTCAACCTCCTTTTCAATTCAAATCAAAATTGAATTCTTCTTTATAAATTCGTTTCAAAATTCATTTCTATTCAATTCAAATTTCAATTCAATTTGAATTCATTTCAATTCGTTTTCAATTCAATTCATTTCGAAATCGTTTTCAATTCAATTCATTTCGAAATCGTTTTCAATTCAATTCATTTCGAAATCGTTTTCAATTCAATTCATTTCGAAATCGTTTTCAATTCAATTCATTTCGAAATCGTTTTCAATTCAATCCATTTCGAAATCGTTTTCAATTCAATTCATTTCGAAATCGTTTTCAATTCAATTCATTTCGAAATCGTTTTCAATTTCAATTCATTTCGAAATCGTTTTCAATTCAATTCATTTCGAAATCGTTTTCAATTTCAATTCATTTCGAAATCGTTTTCAATTCAATTCATTTCGAAATCGTTTTCAATTCAATTCATTTCGAAATCGTTTTCAATTCAATTCATTTCGAAATCGTTTTCAATTCAATTCATTTCGAAATCGTTTTCAATTCAATTCATTTCGAAATCGTTTTCAATTCAATTCATTTCGAAATCGTTAAAATCGATATAAATATCGTTCACGTCAAAATGGCGTCAATCTAATCAACACGGCTTCATAAATTTCTATTTTCAAATATTCTATTTCAAATATTTCTTTTTCAAAATAGTTGTTATTATCAAAATATTTCGTTCAACACATGACCAATCTCAATGGATGAGTACTGTCAACAAATGAACTTTTATTTTATAATATTCTTTATTTTTCAAATTGGAATGAGGCCCAATCAATTACCATATAAAGTTAATTATATGGATTTTCATACAACACATGTATATAATAACATTGAAAATAATCAACCATCAACCAAAGTGCACTACACTGTAAAAGCATCAAATATAGATATTCAACGCTTATAACAGCCTGTCAATCAATCGATCGACGTATTTAATCAATCAGGATGAGTGAACTGCAAATTTCATCCCAACACCCGTGTGGGGTTTCAAACAATCAAACAAATATTTTATTCGTGCAGTTGGGCGATGTGTAAAATTTATCGTCCCAATCAATGTCATTCAAATAGGTGTACATAAACAAACCGTCTAGTTTGTAAATGAATATTCTATTTTATTCACTTCACGTTAAAAATTATATTTTTAACGATAAAACATTTTATTCCAACATATGAATTTCTATTCAGTTCATTCTTTAAATAAAATGATATCTTTATTTTTCTAACACATTTTAGAAAATTTCGGCGGCATAACGGCACGATACTAGAAACGGGACAAGGCCTAGCCTTATCCCCGGTCTAGTGAAGGCCCACGCCATTCACACATCAATCATATTCAATTCGTTATGCAAACCACAAGATTTTGGAGTAAGAGTCTAACCTAGCCTTACTCCTTCGCCTTATAACGGCGCACGTCTAATCCTAACCAATTTATCGATTCGATTTTTCACACCACAAACCACATTCAAACCAATATCGCAATCAATCACCAAACAGCCAAACAAACAAGTCCATGGTCTGTGGACGATTGTGTCGGGTGCTACTAAGCACCGTCTGCATCCTAGTATATATATAAAACTAGAAAAGAAATTGAAAGGTGAGAAATTCTCACATATAGCTATCCTAGCTCCACGGCTCTTCATTGATAGAAATCTTCCTTGCAATCGCATCTTCGTCATCTTCGTTGCCCGTAACCACTACATATGTAAAAATCGAATTTTTACTTCGTTATTCAATTTATAAAAATCGAATTTTTAGTTCAAAGTTCAATATATAAAAATCGAATTTTTAGTTCAAAGTTCAATATATAAAAATCGAATTTTTAGTTCAAAGTTCAATATATAAAAATCGAATTTTTAGTTCAAAGTTCAATATATAAAAATCGAATTTTTAGTTTAAAGTTCAATATATAAAAATCGAATTTTTAGTTCAAAGTTCAATATATAAAAATCGAATTTTTAGTTCAAAGTTCAATATATAAAAATCGAATTTTTAGTTCAAAGTTCAATATATAAAAATCGAATTTTTAGTTCAAAGTTCAATATATAAAAATCGAATTTTTAGTTCAAAGTTCAATATATAAAAATCGAATTTTTAGTTTAAAGTTCAATATATAAAAATCGAATTTTTAGTTCAAAGTTCAATATATAAAAATCGAATTTTTAGTTCAAAGTTCAATATATAAAAATCGAATTTTTAGTTCAAAGTTCAATATATAAAAATCGAATTTTTAGTTCAAAGTTCAATATATAAAAATCGAATTTTTACTACTATGTCATATAGATAAAAATTATATTTTTATCACGCTATTTTCCATATAAAGATTTCGCCCTTTCAAATTTAAAGATTTCATCTTTATAAAAATCTCATTTTTATTTTTCTACACATATAAAGATGATATTTTTAATCTTCCTATCATGTAAAAATTATATTTTTAATTCTCTACCTAACCAAAAATCATCTTTTTACATCATCTATATAGTAAAGACTATATTTTTAATACCTTAAAAATATAAAAATCATATTTTTACTACTTTAAAAATCTAAACTTTCTTCTACGAAAAATAAAAACTTTCTTATATGAAAAATATAAACTTTCTTTTTTATTTTATCCTTTCAAAAATCAAGTCTTTTCCATATTTTTTTCTATTTCAAACCTTTAAAATAAAAATCAGTTTTTAAATTTAAAATAAAAATCAGTTTTTAATCATTTTATAAAAACAGTTTTAATCATTCTATAAAAACAGTTTTGATCATTTTATAAAAACAGAACAGTATTTTATTTTTTTTTCTTTTTCATTTTCAGTTTATATATAAAACAAAATAAAATAAATAAATAAAAGAAAAGACTTACAGGGGGGTCGACGATGCTTGGAGGAGGGGGGGAGAAGGGTGCGCCAGCCTCTGGCAGCCTGCGGTGGTGGCGGGCGGGGCAACGGGGTCTGGACGCATTCGAAAAAGGGGGAGGTGGGTTGGTCTCAGTCTCGAGATCGGTGGAGGAGGTGCGAAGGGAAGGCGATGGAGGAGGGGGGGGTCGCCTGGTGGTCGGCGGCGGCTGCGAGCGATTTAGGGCGTAGGTTTCTTTTTTTTTTTTTTTTATTTGTTTTCTGTTAAGTGATTCGGGGGGGGGGGGGGGGGGCCAATGAAGGAGAAAAGGGGAATTCTATTTTTTTTTTTTTTATTTAATTATTTAAATTTGTGCCAAAGGGTTGACTTTTACTTATGACCTCGAAACGAGGTCCACCGCCTGCCGTCCATAGTGTTTTACCCCCATTCCGAACACAATGGGATATGTATCGTAAGCTGGTTTGATCATTACAATTGGTTTCCGTTGAAATTTACAATTTAAATCCTTATATTGAATTTTAAACGTACACTTCAAATTACCGGGGTCACATACTAACTAGAAAAATTCCAGAAAAATATTTTCTAGTTTCGTATTGACGATACGGTCCTAACAAAACTAATTTCGTCGAATTCTGAGACCGTTGGAAAAATGGCCATTTTCCAGTCGATTAAAATCAACTGAAACTGGTCAAACGCGTTTTCTTTTGCCACGCTCACATATTGATTCGAAAAATTACGAAATTTGGAATCTAGCAATAACTCGACATCACGGACCCAACAAAACTGGTTTCGTCGAAATCCGAGGTCGTTTGCAAAATGGCTATTTTTAAGGGCCTGAATTCCATAGCGACTATTCAGAATTTTCAACTGGACATATCTTTTGATTCCCGATATGAAATCTTGATTTTCCGGATTCGTTGGAAAGATATTCACTATTAGATTCCATTATTTTTGGTTTTACTAAAATCCGGATTGTTTTGCACCCGGTACATTCAATTGAAGTTTGAAATCGAATTATCGAACTACCGCGCCATTTTCGATTCTATTTATAATTATATATAATTATTTATATTCTAACGACGGCGTATATAATATATACGTTCTATTTATATTCAAAATAAATTTTCTCGTCGATATTATTTAAAATAATCTATTTTAAATATTCAAAACTCGCTATAATTGCCAAAATAAAAATTTTAAACTGGCCCAGATTTTCCGGGTTGTTACAATCTCCCCCACTTAAAACTTTTCGTCCCCGAAAAGGAACAAAGTCGAAAGTGGTTTGATTATTCAGCTCTACGTTCGATCTGGCTTCCATTCTCTAACTTTTCAGTTTCTGAGAATTTTCAAAACTTCAAAAATTTGGCTAACACCCTAAATTTTCGAAAAATTTCGCCATAACCTCCCCTGCAATGGGAGCATCGGGGAATTTCAAATAGCTTCCCCGGTCCTTCAGATCTCAAAAAGAAAAAGAAAAAGCCAAGCGGCTAGCCAATAGGCTCGCAAAATCATCATCACCCAAACAAAACAGGAAATTATGTAATAAACATGTACCTATTTGTCGGGCAAACAAATTTTATTCTCTGGCTCTAGCCTCCTTGCTATGACCTGTTCAATGATATACATGTATATGCAAGCAAATGCAACCAATTTTCAATACAAGTCAATATTTGATTCAGTTAGGCATAATGGTTCAAAATTATCAAACAATTAAACAAACAACACAAACATCAATCAATTAGTGGATTAACGTTTCAAATTCATAATTTTGATACATATACAAAAATCATGTTTTTGATGCCAATTCACAACAATGTGTTCTAACTATATAATCTTTGGTTCTCACACCAGTCTAATGGAAATATATAAATATCACACCTTCGAAACACGAATATAAATACTGATGATGTGGCCACATCATCAGAATTATCTCCGGGTGTCTAGAATGTGACTCTATATCTATCCAGTATATTAAAACTTCGAATATACGTTTGCAAGGCGTATATGCAAATTCTTTATATACTGAATTGTCCACATCAATATAAATAATCAAATACGAATAATTGATTTAAATTTTCAAAACAAAATTTGTTTTCATTTTCAAAAATATACTCTTCACACTCGTTCTAGGCTACTACTGATCCTATCTCTAACGAGTCATTCCATTGGATATTGCTAATCCAATATCTGATGAATTCTTTCGTATGGTTCTAATGTGTCTTGTTCTCTGAGCTTTGTAAACCAAAGCTCTGATACCAACTGTGAAGACCCGTAACTTCCCCGTAAAGGAAAGCGACGGATAGTTCGAGAACAAACCACAGCAGAACGCATATAGAAGAACATTTCATTGTATATTACAACAATGCACCAGAATACAAGAATATACAGAGTATAAATGAATATTACACAGAAATATCAGAGATTTAAATTACATTTAAATACATAGCAGCGGAAAATAATACAATACACAACTAGAAAGAGATATACGGATACAAAGCTTTCCGGATATCGTTCCAGCTGTAAACCAGGATCCTGTGAATATAAATCTGCAAAACCGAAACTACTAGCTGCCCGTGTCAAAATAGGGGCACCCAGAGTTTAGGTTAAAACAATAAACTCCAGGTCAGTCATGTGACTGGTGTGAGAACTAAAACAGTTATTAATCTTTATTTTCAAAGTTAGGTAAATCAAGGGACCACGCCGTATAACACGGAACGGGTTTCCTCCCAAGAATACCAGTGCATAGAACAAACAGCGCAATGCTAAATAAAGAAAAATGAAGCTGTTATAAGACCCAGGTCCTATCACACAATGCAACGCAAGCCGGGGGATAGGGTTTTTACCTTATAACAGCCAAAGAATGCTTGATACGTTTAAAACAAATCATTTGATACTATTATAAGTGCATAGTGTATAAAACAACTTCAAATCATAAGTATCAATCATAGGCGGCATAAGCGCCCCATCCCACTATGTCGCCATATATAGGATTACAATTAAAACCGCAAATGTCACGTATTTGGAAATTTGATTTCCGTCTATGAACCGAGGCAAAAGATAGTCCTCAACCGATTCGAGACAATCTAGCCCATGTCTCAGGATCAGAACGCATCAACCCTTTAGATCGTCAGGGCCGGTCCACCGATGTGGATTATTATGCCTGAACAATACGTCTCTCCGCCCTTTGGGGCGTAAGTCTGGTCCGTCAGCCGACCAGAATGCATTCGGCCGAAACCGATATAACCGAGGCGCCTCGCAACCGCAACAACCACATAAGTCAAACTCGTCAGGGCGTGTAAAACCACTGACGCCACTTCTAGCTAGAAAGAAACGCAAGTCCTCCCTGAGGTCCGTCTCCCGTTTTTGGTTCATACCGGGTGTGAAACACGCGAGGTAAACGTTACACAAAGCTACGCCACAAAGGCCGTGCTTTGATCATCACCACAAGACTTTGCTTTTCAACAGAAGCCTTGATCATTTGCATCTTAGCATGCCACACAGGCAAACCATCCTATGCAACCGATATCAGTCACACAGAATGAAATCCGATGTCAGACACACAGTCCATTTACAAGTCCGTTCTGGGTCTGAACGAAACCGGAGGCACCTAGTACCTCGCATATCCATCGATCTCCAAGTACGTCTGGACGATCACTAACTGTTTCCATCTTCTTGGGTGTACAGCCCAATCAAGATCATCAGTTATCACCCAAACGACGTGAAGACCTCCGGTCTTCGACCATCGTCTTCATCTTCGACTTATCGTCGTATCAGTTATTCAGAATGGGATAAACCCGGTCTTTCCGAATAACTCGCGTATATTTTAAATAAGTGTTACACAAACACAACATACGCCTCATTCCAATTCATTAGTCACTAACCGTAAATTAATCAAGAGAATAATTCCCCAAATATTAACCCCGAAGGCCGAAACCAACATCAGATCAATATCCAGAAAACCATTCTGCTTGGCTAACCGACAGTTAGTTTCTAAATTTCACGTTCAAATCTAATTAAAGATTTAACTATCGCCTGGAGCAAAACTGGTGATACTCCATTCTCGATCTTTTCAATCTAATTAAAGATTCATTAAAACTCCACTTAGTTTTAATCGTTAACTGGGTTAAAGAATCAGTGTCATTTAAAACACGGTTCACGATAAACCCAAAATCACATTCATTAATTATCGGGTTAAAGAACGAGTGTTATTTAAAACACTGTTCACGATAAACCCAAAAATCAATATCAATTCAATTCCAATTAAATATCATTTAATTGGTACACTTCATTAAATCTAAATAAAAAGATTTAATCTTTCCTCTACTGGGTTCAAGAACAGTGTTAGTGAAGACACCATTCACGACAAACCCAAATCACATTTCATTAATTATCGGGTTAAAGAACAAGTGTTATTTAAAACACTGTTCACGATAAACCCAAAAATCAATACCAATTCAATTCCAATTAAATATCATTTAATTGGTACACTTCATCAAATCTAAATAAAAAGATTTAATCTTTTCTCAACTGGGTTCAAGAATAGTGTTAGTGAAGACACCATTCACGACAAACCCAAATCACATTCTATTAATTATCGGGTTAAAGAACAAGTGTTATTTAAAAACACTGTTCACGATAAACCCAAAAATCAATATCAATTCAATTCCAATTAAATATCATTTAATTGGTACACTTCATTAAATCTAAATAAAAAGATTTAATCTTTTCTCAACTGGGTTCAAGAACAGTGTTAGTGAAGACACCATTCACGACAAACCCAAATCACATTCGATATTCAATACAAGGCTCTGAATAGAAAATATATCGGCTTATATTCAATATCGAATTCTACGACTCACAAATGTCGTATTGGAAATAACGATACAAATGTATATCTTTCAAATTTCCATAACAACACCTGTAATATCACGAATTCCAACATCGAAATATTCCGAAGACAATTTCGATTCAAATCCACTCCAATGCAATCATTGGAAATTTTGGTTATTTTCAAAACCCTTTTCAAATTCAATTTATTTATTTAAAAATAAATAGAATTATAATTCTAGTTCAAAACTAGTTCATTTCGATAAAAATCTATTTTTATCTTTTCAAATATGGAGTTTTTCATCCCAATTCTTTCTAAATCATTTCTTATGATTTTACACAAATTATTACTATTTTTAATAATTTTATCAAGGCCTGTACAGTCGATTTCCATCAATGGCCATCGAACTGCACTTACAGCGACCTTTTTCAAATTTGATTTGGACATAATTCCAAATCCAACCGTTAGATTTCAAATTTCTAACATTCATTAGAAAGCTCTTTTCGATACGAACCCAACGGTTCCGGTCTTAGGAGAATCCGACGGTCGGATCTCCCGTAATGTCCGTTTGAAATCAATGGTCGAAATTCGCGAACTGCCGCGGCGCGGCGCGTTCTATTCAGGCCATTATATTATATATATAATATATATAATATATACTTCGTCGATTTCTATTTAAAACGAATTATATAAATAGTTTTAAATTCGTTTCAAAAGCAATTTCAACCTCCTTTTCAATTCAAATCAAAATTGAATTCTTCTTTATAAATTCGTTTCAAAATTCATTTCTATTCAATTCAAATTTCAATTCAATTTGAATTCATTTCAATTCGTTTTCAATTCAATTCATTTCGAAATCGTTTTCAATTCAATTCATTTCGAAATCGTTTTCAATTCAATTCATTTCGAAATCGTTTTCAATTCAATTCATTTCGAAATCGTTTTCAATTCAATTCATTTCGAAATCGTTTTCAATTCAATCCATTTCGAAATCGTTTTCAATTCAATTCATTTCGAAATCGTTTTCAATTCAATTCATTTCGAAATCGTTTTCAATTTCAATTCATTTCGAAATCGTTTTCAATTCAATTCATTTCGAAATCGTTTTCAATTTCAATTCATTTCGAAATCGTTTTCAATTCAATTCATTTCGAAATCGTTTTCAATTCAATTCATTTCGAAATCGTTTTCAATTCAATTCATTTCGAAATCGTTTTCAATTCAATTCATTTCGAAATCGTTTTCAATTCAATTCATTTCGAAATCGTTTTCAATTCAATTCATTTCGAAATCGTTAAAATCGATATAAATATCGTTCACGTCAAAATGGCGTCAATCTAATCAACACGGCTTCATAAATTTCTATTTTCAAATATTCTATTTCAAATATTTCTTTTTCAAAATAGTTGTTATTATCAAAATATTTCGTTCAACACATGACCAATCTCAATGGATGAGTACTGTCAACAAATGAACTTTTATTTTATAATATTCTTTATTTTTCAAATTGGAATGAGGCCCAATCAATTACCATATAAAGTTAATTATATGGATTTTCATACAACACATGTATATAATAACATTGAAAATAATCAACCATCAACCAAAGTGCACTACACTGTAAAAGCATCAAATATAGATATTCAACGCTTATAACAGCCTGTCAATCAATCGATCGACGTATTTAATCAATCAGGATGAGTGAACTGCAAATTTCATCCCAACACCCGTGTGGGGTTTCAAACAATCAAACAAATATTTTATTCGTGCAGTTGGGCGATGTGTAAAATTTATCGTCCCAATCAATGTCATTCAAATAGGTGTACATAAACAAACCGTCTAGTTTGTAAATGAATATTCTATTTTATTCACTTCACGTTAAAAATTATATTTTTAACGATAAAACATTTTATTCCAACATATGAATTTCTATTCAGTTCATTCTTTAAATAAAATGATATCTTTATTTTTCTAACACATTTTAGAAAATTTCGGCGGCATAACGGCACGATACTAGAAACGGGACAAGGCCTAGCCTTATCCCCGGTCTAGTGAAGGCCCACGCCATTCACACATCAATCATATTCAATTCGTTATGCAAACCACAAGATTTTGGAGTAAGAGTCTAACCTAGCCTTACTCCTTCGCCTTATAACGGCGCACGTCTAATCCTAACCAATTTATCGATTCGATTTTTCACACCACAAACCACATTCAAACCAATATCGCAATCAATCACCAAACAGCCAAACAAACAAGTCCATGGTCTGTGGACGATTGTGTCGGGTGCTACTAAGCACCGTCTGCATCCTAGTATATATATAAAACTAGAAAAGAAATTGAAAGGTGAGAAATTCTCACATATAGCTATCCTAGCTCCACGGCTCTTCATTGATAGAAATCTTCCTTGCAATCGCATCTTCGTCATCTTCGTTGCCCGTAACCACTACATATGTAAAAATCGAATTTTTACTTCGTTATTCAATTTATAAAAATCGAATTTTTAGTTCAAAGTTCAATATATAAAAATCGAATTTTTAGTTCAAAGTTCAATATATAAAAATCGAATTTTTAGTTCAAAGTTCAATATATAAAAATCGAATTTTTAGTTCAAAGTTCAATATATAAAAATCGAATTTTTAGTTTAAAGTTCAATATATAAAAATCGAATTTTTAGTTCAAAGTTCAATATATAAAAATCGAATTTTTAGTTCAAAGTTCAATATATAAAAATCGAATTTTTAGTTCAAAGTTCAATATATAAAAATCGAATTTTTAGTTCAAAGTTCAATATATAAAAATCGAATTTTTAGTTCAAAGTTCAATATATAAAAATCGAATTTTTAGTTTAAAGTTCAATATATAAAAATCGAATTTTTAGTTCAAAGTTCAATATATAAAAATCGAATTTTTAGTTCAAAGTTCAATATATAAAAATCGAATTTTTAGTTCAAAGTTCAATATATAAAAATCGAATTTTTAGTTCAAAGTTCAATATATAAAAATCGAATTTTTACTACTATGTCATATAGATAAAAATTATATTTTTATCACGCTATTTTCCATATAAAGATTTCGCCCTTTCAAATTTAAAGATTTCATCTTTATAAAAATCTCATTTTTATTTTTCTACACATATAAAGATGATATTTTTAATCTTCCTATCATGTAAAAATTATATTTTTAATTCTCTACCTAACCAAAAATCATCTTTTTACATCATCTATATAGTAAAGACTATATTTTTAATACCTTAAAAATATAAAAATCATATTTTTACTACTTTAAAAATCTAAACTTTCTTCTACGAAAAATAAAAACTTTCTTATATGAAAAATATAAACTTTCTTTTTTATTTTATCCTTTCAAAAATCAAGTCTTTTCCATATTTTTTTCTATTTCAAACCTTTAAAATAAAAATCAGTTTTTAAATTTAAAATAAAAATCAGTTTTTAATCATTTTATAAAAACAGTTTTAATCATTCTATAAAAACAGTTTTGATCATTTTATAAAAACAGAACAGTATTTTATTTTATTTTCTTTTTCATTTTCAGTTTATATATAAAACAAAATAAAATAAATAAATAAAAGAAAAGACTTACAGGGGGGTCGACGATGCTTGGAGGAGGGGGGGAGAAGGGTGCGCCAGCCTCTGGCAGCCTGCGGTGGTGGCGGGCGGGGCAACGGGGTCTGGACGCATTCGAAAAAGGGGGAGGTGGGTTGGTCTCAGTCTCGAGATCGGTGGAGGAGGTGCGAAGGGAAGGCGATGGAGGAGGGGGGGTCGCCTGGTGGTCGGCGGCGGCTGCGAGCGATTTAGGGCGTAGGTTTCTTTTTTTTTTTTTTTATTTGTTTTCTGTTAAGTGATTCGGGGGGGGGGGGCAATGAAGGAGAAAAGGGGAATTCTATTTTTTTTTTTTTTATTTAATTATTTAAATTTGTGCCAAAGGGTTGACTTTTACTTATGACCTCGAAACGAGGTCCACCGCCTGCCGTCCATAGTGTTTTACCCCCATTCCGAACACAATGGGATATGTATCGTAAGCTGGTTTGATCATTACAATTGGTTTCCGTTGAAATTTACAATTTAAATCCTTATATTGAATTTTAAACGTACACTTCAAATTACCGGGGTCACATACTAACTAGAAAAATTCCAGAAAAATATTTTCTAGTTTCGTATTGACGATACGGTCCTAACAAAACTAATTTCGTCGAATTCTGAGACCGTTGGAAAAATGGCCATTTTCCAGTCGATTAAAATCAACTGAAACTGGTCAAACGCGTTTTCTTTTGCCACGCTCACATATTGATTCGAAAAATTACGAAATTTGGAATCTAGCAATAACTCGACATCACGGACCCAACAAAACTGGTTTCGTCGAAATCCGAGGTCGTTTGCAAAATGGCTATTTTTAAGGGCCTGAATTCCATAGCGACTATTCAGAATTTTCAACTGGACATATCTTTTGATTCCCGATATGAAATCTTGATTTTCCGGATTCGTTGGAAAGATATTCACTATTAGATTCCATTATTTTTGGTTTTACTAAAATCCGGATTGTTTTGCACCCGGTACATTCAATTGAAGTTTGAAATCGAATTATCGAACTACCGCGCCATTTTCGATTCTATTTATAATTATATATAATTATTTATATTCTAACGACGGCGTATATAATATATACGTTCTATTTATATTCAAAATAAATTTTCTCGTCGATATTATTTAAAATAATCTATTTTAAATATTCAAAACTCGCTATAATTGCCAAAATAAAAATTTTAAACTGGCCCAGATTTTCCGGGTTGTTACACTTGCTTAACACTCTTTTGTATATTTTGGCAAAGGATTGACAGTGTGATATGGAGTGACAGTGTTGCATACCAAGATGCAATGATCAAGGTTTCTTGTTGAAAAGCAGAGCCTTGTGGTAACGATCAGAGCACAGATTGAATAAGCATAGCTTTGTGTATTACGTAGCTTCACGAGCCTCACAACCCGATTGAGTCTAAAACGGAGCAAGGGAACGCAGGGAGAGCAGCACGTTTCTTTCTAGCTAGAAGTGGTGTTTGGGTTTTACACGGCCCGACATTTTACTTATGTGGATGATGGAATGAGGCGCCTCAAATATTAGGTCCTATAGGTCCGGGAAACGTGTGTTCAGGAATAACTAATCCGCAAAATCGTATGTGCGGACCAGCCCTGCAGGATCCAAGGGTTCACTGCGGGGAATCCTGAGACATTAACTAGAGTGTCTCGAATTGGTAAGGAGATCGTTCCTAGCCTTGACTCATGATGGAAAACCAAATTCCCAATACGACCCTACGGACTTGATTGTATTACTAGTATGGAGGCATAGCATATGGTAGTTATGCTTCCTAGGATTGATACATTTATATTGAAATGTTTTTATATACACTAATAATAATATCAAATTCATTTTTATCGTACCAAGCATGTTTAATCATCATAAGGTAAAACTCTATCCTCTGGTTTGCTTGCATTGTATGATGGGACTTGAGTCTTTTGGTGATTCCATTTTTCCAAAAGCATTGCGTTGTTTTACGATTTATTTATTTATATGTTCAGTCACCTTAATTTATGCATGGCAATCCATTGGAATAAACCCGTTCCACGTCAGCGGCGTGGTCTTTGGATTTTCCTTATTACTATTAGTTAAATTAGTTAAGAATTCTCACACCAGTCCCCTAACTGACTCGTAGTTTGTTCCACTTTGCAAACTCGGGTGCCCTCTTTTCCATACGGGCAGTTGAGTAGTTTTTGCAGATATTTATCCCTTGAGCAGGATTCTGGATCGAAGCCTAAAGCTATGTCCAGAGCATAGTTGTCTTCCGCTGCCTTAGTTATTTTATTTCTGCTGCACTGTATTGTATTTGTTGTAATTTAAATCTTCTGCTATATTTTATTCAATGTACTCTGATATTCTGTACTCTAATGTAACATTATTATGATGTTTATAAAAGTTTGTTGTTGTTGTTCTGATGTTTTTGTATTCCCAAAATTAAAGTATTCGAGAATTTCTAACCTTTGAATCAGACCTGTGTGGTTTATGGTCGATTCAAAGAGCGGGATTTTTCGGGTCTTTACAGTTGGTATCAGAGCTTTGGTTAGCTCAAATCTTTGGGGTACAACTCATTAGAACAGAACAAAAGACTCATTAGAGGTAGGATTAGTAATATCCTATAAAAAGAATACTCATTAGAGATGGGATCAGCAGTAACCTAGAATGAGAAAACTCATTAGAGATGGGGTTAGTCATGCCCTAGAATGAGTTGGAGTGATAAGTTTATAATTAACGTATTTTTTATTATATCCGACTTTAGAAAATATGATTTTTGAGTATATAAAAGTTATATATATATTTTAGAAGCTAATCAACCAATTGATTGATAATGGTGTTGTGTGATTTTTAGTTCAACTAATAAAATTATTAAAACCAATAAAAGAAGGAAAAATGAATAGGTTAATTAAACAACTTTTAGCATTCGTTCCTTTTCGAGGACGAAAAGTTCTTAAGTGGGGGAGATTGTAATAACCCAGAAAATTGTACCCAATTTTAAAATTTTATTTTAAGGAAATTTTGTTAGAAAATGCGTTAGAATTTAAAAATTCCATTTTTTTAAATTATTGAATTAATTTTTTTTCATTAATGAAATTTATTAATTCATGTTAATGGATTAATATTTATCTTAAAGATTTATTTGAACTTTATACTCAATTAGTTAAATGTTAGATTGGTTGTCCGTGTTTTATCTTTCATAACTAAGTGTAACATTAGACTAGATAGTTTATATATATATATATATATATTAATCTGAGATGACATTAATAATTAAAGTCCCTTTAATTACACTTTCTTACAGAATTGGAAATGTTAGCTAGATGTATATCTGCCTAAATATGCATGTCCTTATACATTTGCTATAGTCAATTATTTTATTGATATTTTTACGGTAATAAATATTTTAAAAAACAACCAAGGACATTCATTTGCATTTATTCCATGTCACAGAATTCAAAATTTGTACCATATGTAGATTTAGTTCCATCTCAATGGATTTTTTTATAACAAATATTTGATTGTTTAGAATATTAAAATTCTAGTTAACTAAAATTCTTCCTCATTCATTCTTAACTCATATCAGTAATTCTCTTTGGTATAGAATTATAATTTTCATGTAAATGTTTATGTTTACCTTTTTCTAAAATTCTAAAGCAACAAATTACAAATTTTAATTGTTGAAACATGCTTGGGAAACTTCAATAGCAGTCTCTTGCTATGCACAAGCTCATTATTTAACCTAATGCATTTTTATACGGTATGAAATAATATATTAGCATTCTTATTCATTGTTTTTTTTTCTCAACTCATATCCTCATTTCTCCTTGATTTAAGGTCCTATTTTCATTCAAGCCCCTATATTCCCTTTTACTTTTATATGAAGACAATCGCATTAAACTACCACATTTAACGAATGAAATATGTAGTGGTTTTGTAGTCTATTGTTCAGCTTAAGCTAATATTTTATTTAATAAAACACACACACACGTATTATCTATCTATTTTATTATACATAAAATTGATTATTGGACTTTCTAATTCCCTCTTTACATTTATTTCCACATCAAATTAACCTTCCACAGCAATTTAAGATACAATTTTGCCACCGAACCATTTTGTAATCTCACTTTCAAATTTTAATTTCATATTAGAAATACAGTTAATGGTTGTTAAATACAGCCGCTGGCATGGAAGTGGTCTATTCAAATTCTCAATCAATTCTATTTATTTATGGTTGTTAAATATATGAAGTTTGTCCAACATAGGTAGTTTCCCTTAGTTATATATATTTATTTATTAACAATGAAATTTAATAACGAACATTTTAGCTTTTCTTTCTACGTTGACCGAATTAAGCTCCTAAAGCAATTTGAGGTTTAATTTTGCATTTGACACATTTCAAGTTTCTATTTCAAGGATTCATTTCATATTAGTAAATATGATTAATGGTAATTAAATTGGGTTTATGAATGTGAATTGTTCAGATTCTCACTCTGTTAATCTCTCATTCACTCTTATTCAAAATACTCCTCTCTCATCATATTAAGGTCAAAATTCATCTGCCCCCTCCATAAAATTTATAAAAAAATTCAAAG
Organism: Allium sativum; assembly: GCA_030737875.1. Taxonomy (NCBI): domain Eukaryota; kingdom Viridiplantae; phylum Streptophyta; class Magnoliopsida; order Asparagales; family Amaryllidaceae; genus Allium; species Allium sativum. The sequence goes on from CM060913.1 coordinate 47,601,297, forward strand.
TATACGCACATATTAATTGCGTTTGAATTTGGAATTTAAAACGCATGTCAAAATAGGAAAAGAATGTAATAATAATATGGAAAGTTATACGACTTTATGAATCTCTTGAAAAAATTTATCTTATATGAAGTTGATGGAAATCTTATATCAAGGGTATTTCGAATGATACTGTGAAATGTATTTTTATGAAAGCTTGATATATTTTAGAGATTAAAATGGTTTCAAAATAAGAACTAAACAATCAATTTAATTTAGAATATTTTTTAACTGTACAAAAGCAATTTTGATGTATGCATGTTGTCTTTACTAACCTTCCAATTTTTCATTCCTTTCATGCATGCGTGTTCCACTATATTCTCTTCATTATTTCTAATGCAGGTAAGTTACAAAATAATAATAATAATAAATTAAATGAAAGAAACATTTGGTAACAAATTATCAAATTGCATGCCTTGTCCATTCATTTCAAATTCTCTTTTATAACTTCAATGCTTACATGCATGCATTCATTTGTTCCTTTATTTAATCATGTGTTACCCATTTATATTTTAATTCATTTCTCATATTACTTTTCTATATAATTTTTCTTTCTCCCTTATTTATCTTCTTCTTCCTGCTACTTTTTCAAAGTATTTTTTTTCCTGCCTCCACTTTGCAAAACTTCTTCCTCTAAATAAAAATGGAGTCCTAAGACTTAGATTTTTAGAAGCACAAATTGGAGGATATTTATATTAATTTAGAGATTCCTCCCAGGGTCATTTGGATAAGCATGTTTAGGTGAGATATTTTTTTTATCATTTAATTATTTATCGCTAATTAAAAATTCATGAACGAATGATTATAAATCGGGTTGTGATGTTCATGATGGAAATTTGTTGTTTTGTGAATTTTGGTGATTATGATGTGCATATTTGTTAGATCTAAATCTACAATTAAAATTATTGAAACATGGGCTCGTTGATTTGGTTAGATTTGGAGGTAGAATAAAATTTAGACCATATTGTTGATTTATGAAATATGAAATTTGTCATGTTAGTTGAAACCAAAACTTAGATTATTTCATGTACTGAAATATGAAATTTGTCATGTTAGTTGAAACCAAAACTTAGATTATTTCATGTATTGAAATATGAAATTTGTCATGTTAGTTGAAACCAAAACTTAGATTATTTCATGTATTAAAGTATGAAATTTGTCATGTTAGTTGAAACCTAAACTTAGATTATTTCATGTATTGAAATATGAAATTTGTCATGTTAGTTGAAACCAAAACTTAGATTATTTCATGTATTGAAATATGAAATTTGTCATGTTAGTTGAAACCTAAACTTAGATTAGTTCATGTATTGAAATATGAAATTTGTAATGTTAGTTGAAACCAAAACTTAGATTATTTCATGTATTGAAATACGAAATTGTCATGTTAGTTGAAATCAAAACTTAGATTATTTCATGTATTGAAATATGAGATTTGTCATGTTAGTTGAAACAAAACTTGGTTTACTTCACACATGAAATACAGTTATATTTTTAGCATTAATGGAAAACATAAAATGTAATTATATTTTTAGCGTTAATAGGAAACATGAAATGTAGTTTTATTTTTAGCATTAATGGAAAACCTGAAATGTTAATTATCTTTTATGTAATTAAAAAGATATGATTTTGCCATGTAATCAAAATTACATTTTTAATGTAATTTAGAAAGATGGAATTTTTCACCGTAATGTTAATTATATTTTTATGTAATTAAAAAGATATGATTTTGCCATGTAATCAGAATTACATTTTTAATGTAATTTAGAAAAATGGAAATTTTCACTGTAATGTTAATTATATTTTTATGTAATTAAAAAGATATGATTTTGCCGTGTAATCAAAATTGCATTTTTAATGTAATTTAGAAAGATGGAATTTTTCACCGTAATGTTAATTATATTTTTATGTAATTAAAAAGATATGAATTTGACAATGTAATCAAAATTACATTTTTAATGTAATTTAAAAAGATAGAATTTTTCACCACTATGTTAATTACATTTTTAATGTAATTAGGAAAAGAGAAATTTGACAATGTAATCAAAATTACATTTTTAATGTAATTTAGAAAGATAGAATTTTTCACCGTAATGTTAATTATATTTTTATGTAATTAAAAAGATATGAATTTGACAATGTAATCTAAATTACATTTTTAATGTAATTTAAAAAGATAGAATTTTTCACCATTATGTTAATTGCATTTTTAATGTAACTAGGAAAAGAGAAATTTGACTATGTAATCAAAATTACATTTTTAATGTAATTTAAAAAGATAGAATTTTTCACCGTTATGTTAATTGCATTTTTAATGTAATTAAAAAGTAAGATTTTACATTGTAAACTAAAGGACAAAATTTGACATGTAATATTAATTACGTTTTTAATGTAATTAAAAAGATAAGAATTTTACATTGTAATTAAAAGATAGAAACTCTACATTATAATGTTTGTAACAATTTACATTGTAATTAAAAAGGAGATTTTCCATTGTAAATAAAAGGATGGAATTCAACATTGAAATGGAATTTACATTTCAATGTAAATAAAAGAATAGAATTCAACATTAAAATGGAATTTACATTTTAATGTAAATAAAAGAATAAAAGAATGGAATTCAACATTGAAATGGAATTTACATTTTAATGTAAATAAAAGAATGGTATTCAACATTGAAATGGAATTTACATTTTAATGTAAATAAAAGAATAAAAGAATGGAATTCAACATTGAAATGGAATTTACATTTTAATGTAAATAAAAGAATAAAAGAATGGAATTCAACATTGAAATGGAATTTACATTTTAATGTAAATAAAAGAATAAAAGAATGAAATTCAACATTTAAATGGAATTTACATTTTAATTTAAATAAAAGAATAGAATTCAACATTGAAATTATAATTTACATTTTTAATGTAAATAAAAGAATAGAATTCAACATTGAAATTATAATTTACATTTTTAATGTAAATAAAAGAATAAAAGAATGAAATTCAACATTGAATTATAATTTACATTTTTAATGTAAATAAAGGAAAAAAGGGTAAAAGAAGGAAATTGGACATTGAATTATAATTTGCATTTCTAATATAAATAAAGGAATAAAAGAATGTATTTAAAATGGTGAAATATTATCTGTAACACCCCCACGTTCATTAATGTCACTTACAAAGGGAATGCATTAACTTCCATGGAGGTTTTAAGTGAATATAGAACAGAAAAATTACAACAAGACAGATAATAAGTAGTACTTGGAAATCTAAAACTTCATTTTATTGCAGCGGAAATTAAACATGTTTGTTACATCATAAAACCATAAATCAGAGTCAAGTACAATATCCATCTTCATAAAACAAAATACATAATCCCATTACACAAATAGCCATTAAAGAAGATAACAAGCTGGAATTTACTTCAACGGTCCAAGCTTTCTAAGAGAGATAAAACAATCCTGTAACGACCCGGATTTCGAGCGACTTTGGTTATCGACATAAGCCCAATGTCGATAACCAAAACGTCGAAAAATCCTGGTAATTAGTGAAAGAAATTAGAGGGTGAGGAAAGATAAGATAGAAAATTAGAATAGAAGAAGAAGAAGAACACAACATCAGAGTAACACGAATCTCACAGCGGAACGAATAACATATAATATATGTAACATAACTTTGAAATATACATCTGTATTTGAATATACATCATTATCAAAGTACAACACTTACAACACGGCGGACATAACTATAGCTATATGATCCTGAAGCCTCCTGCTCCAGCTCTTCAACTATATCTGTAAAATCCCGACTACTTGACTGCCCATACAAATTTAGGCACCCAAGAGTTTAGGGAAAACAACAAAATAAACTCCGGGTCAGTCATGGGACTGGTATGAGTAAAACAGTTTAAAAACAGTTCGAACAAGTAAACAATATCTCATAAGACCACGCCGCATAACGGAACGGGTTTTTCCCTTATGAGAATCCAAAATAACTTTATATCAAAATTCTTTTGATATTATAATAATGCCTATCAATCACAGTATATATAATCGTCTAGCAAAAACGCTTTCATCTCACGTTCTACATATATAGTATACAATCAAAACCGCAAGCACGTATTGGGTAATGGATTTCCAACTATGACAAGGTATGGAACCACCTTTCTCTCGTGTACCTCTAGAGAGGAATACATTGGGTTCAACAAGAACATCTTGCAACCCGGCCACACATGACCGACCACTCATTTCGCTTGAGTGTATCGAATGTATATCACCAACGATTGGGATCAGCAACCGTTTCCCGAATGGGTCAGCATCAACAATAGATTTTTAGAAATGAATGAAACCCTAGATCAGGTGATTATACACCCTACTTCGGTGCGACCAACTTAGCCATGCTGCCTGCCCGATTTCTGTCATTTACCGGATGTGAGGCTAGAAGCTACGCTTTATCATCACCCCAGATTCACTTTGAATGCCACATCATCAAATCCATCAAATCACCGATTGACGTCCTCAACCATACATTATGCGTTAGCTAAAAGAAGTTTCCTTCTCCGCTTCCACTCTTGGTACAGTTGGAGAAATCAATATACGTGATCGTTTGGAAATACTCTGTCAGACATCCGTCCATACAAGTCACCCAGGAACAGGATGAACCGAAGGCACTATTCTGTAAACAGGATAGCCCTTGCATAACTCCGTCTTCAATTTCCTTTGGCATATATGATTCACAACGGTTATGCCAATACAGAGTGGTTCTTCGGATAATAATCCAACCGGTCTCTCCATATTAACAACGTTAAAATGGTCAAAACTTCGATAGTCTGTGATTTAACTACCGAATAAAAATAGGTGTGCAAACAATGATATTATTTCCAAATGGAAATTATATCGATCAACATCATTTAACATTCATCTCTTTAGTTCATTAATTTACTTATCTCAGGTTTCCCTACGTTCAATATCCCTTATTTTCTAAATTGGAAAAATATACGTTATTAACAATGGAAAACATTTCCATTTCTTTGTTTCTTTATTAGAAAACATTTCTGGTTTCTTATTTGGAAAACATTTCCAAAGCTTCTTCATTGGACTTAGACAGATGTTTAAACAAACCATCGCGATGCCAACTCAAACAATTTCCTTTACTGCCGAACCTTAACTATCCCTTAGTTAAAAACGAAGCCAATCAAGTTGGGGTAGAACTACCTCTCAGACCTTAACTGAACAACATTTCTAACTTTGAAATTAGAAAAGTTCACTTTATTCCTTTTTCTAACTTCCTTACTTAACCCTCCTTCTAATAAATCTCTATTCGATTAACCCTTATCAATTAACTCTGTTGGACTAACACTATTGGATTAACTCTATTTGACTAACACTATTGATTTACTCATTTCACTTAACTCCTTTCGAATAAACTATATTCGATAACTCCTTTTACTTTCTTCGAATAAACTATATTCGATTAACTCATTCTACTTTCTATTCAAATAACCATATTCGATTAACTCATTTTACTTTCTATTCGAATAACTATATTCGATTACTCCTTTGCTTCTATTCGAATAACTATATTCGATTAACTCATTTGCTTCTATTCGAATAACTATATTCGATTAACTCATTTGCTTCTATTCGAATAACTATATTCGATTACTCCTTTGCTTCTGTTCGAATAACTATATTCGATTACTCATTTGCTTCTATTCGAATAACTATATTCGATTAACTCATTTGCTTCTATTCGAATAACTATATTCGATTAACTCATTTGCTTCAATTCGAATAACTATATTCGATTAACTCATTTGCTTCTATTCGAATAACTATATTCGATTAACTCATTTTCTTTAACTCTAATCGATTAACTAACATCGATTATCTAACATCGATTATCTCCTTTTACTTTAACACTAATCGATTAACTAACATCGATTAACTTCTTTTGATAAACTACATTTTCCGTTACAACTATTTCCTTTTTTATAACGTTTACTTACCGTTACAAATATATCCTATTTATAACTTCTATTTACCGTTACAAATATATCCTATTTATAACTTCTATTTACCGTTACAAATATTTCATATTTATAACTTCTATTTATTTTCTAAATAAATATTACTTTTCTATTTCTATTTATTTTCTAAATAAATATCCCTTTTATAAAACCGTGTTCGTTTTATAAATAATTCCTTTTATAAAATCCTGTGATTTTATAAAATTCCTTTATTTCAATATACATTGAAATACTTCTTTTTACATCCCAGGGTCTTTTATGATATTTACAATATCGAATACCAATGATCAACATCATTCCAACACACATAATCCATAACAGATTATATAACACATCATATATCACAATATATGAAAACAGTAAAATAAATGTTGAGGAATCCAGTCGGATTCCTCCAACCTGTCTCCCTGCATCACAGATGTTAAACAATATAGATAACATCACTTTTCAGTTCTACATGATACATTCTGTTAAACAGAATCAATATAGAAATTCAACTAACTGACTAGCAGTTCAATCAAACAGTCAACATACAGTCAATCAGCCAATATCTAACAGTTCTAAAAATACAACATGAAATTATAAACTGTTCAGAGTTAGTGAGATTTACTCACATTTGCGCGTTAACTGTTGAATAACAGTTTGCGTTATTTGACTCAGTCGGACAATTTATTTTGCTAAAAATTGTGGCGAGCTCGGATTCACTCCCAGTCAGCTTCATGGTGTAGCCACCATCCCCACGATCCCAACGCAACTTACGGTTCGCGATTTAGATCTCGTATGGATGAGATATGATAAAATAAAGTTACTACACATTTTAAATTAAAAATAAACTAATTTAAATCGTAAATGGGCCTCACTCCTTACCCTTCCTTTGGCCCAACCCGTTCATCCCAACCTCCCTTCTTCCTCCTGTAACACTACGCGGCCTTCTCCTAGCTATTACCGAATGATCTCGCACCCTCCTCTCACTACACAGTCCACGAATTCCAAAGCTTATCCCACCATTGCTCTTCTCCTTACTTCCTCTTTCGATATATCTCCGCCTCGAATAACTCGACCCCCTCATCATCGTTGCGTTCTCCAGCAACTACGCACGCCGTACGTTGATTTGTGCGACACAAATGCTCGCTGAAACCCACCAAATTATCATACAGAGCGAGGATTTACTCCTCAATCCCGAATCAATGGCCCAAAATTGAATCGATTCCTCAAACCTCGAGAATCCCCAAAACCCTTACTTACTGTGTAAAACTCGAGCGTCCAAAAACTGCACCGCACCCGATAAAACCAGCACAGAAACGAAGCTCTTCACTTGCTGAATCCATACACACAAGCAGTTTGATTTATAGGATTATATTGGGTTTGTTCTTGATTTTTGATTGTTGAATTTTCACATTTTTGCTGAAAGAGACGAAGGAAGTGGCGGCTTCAAAGTTTACAGAAGAAAGGGCTTTTATTTGTTTTAATGTTTGATTTATGTGAGGACTTGGGTGTCCACGTTTTTCTTCTTACAACACACAAAAATAAATGGTGGCTGAACAAAGCAGTACGTGGTCCATGTTTGGCTTCATCCCTCCTTTGTCCTCTTTAGATATTTTGGTTTTCAACTACTTGAACCATCGTTATCAAAATTTCCATGATACACATATATATTATTAAGTCTGAATTTCATTAAGTAAAAATCGCTTCATATCCGAACTGGTACGGACTGAAATAAGGATACAGTCGCTTTTAGTGATGAGCCATGATCCCAAAAATATAACAATACCGGTAGGTGGACTCATATTTTGAAACTTCAAAATGTTGATTTCAGGGTGCGAAATATTCCACATAAAAAGTTGCTTATTTAATTAATTAAAAATTACAGTAAAATTCTAAAAAATTAATTATCGATATGTCTCAAAAGAACCTTGTCTAAATTCAAACCCGATATCTAGTTATTTTGAAATAACCGTTATGGCCGATAAACGATTCTATAGCGACTATTCAGAAATTTGATTTGGACATATCTCAAAATCTACACAATGAAATTCTGATTTTTCTCTTCCACTAGAAAGATATACTCCACCAGTTCCACACGTTTCTTGTTTCACAGAAATCCGGCTTAAAACGAATCTTGTACATTCAGTTGAAGTTCGAATCGCCAATTTATGATCTGCAGCGCCATTTCAAGCTCGTTTTTAATTATATTATAACTCTACGTTCAAACTGTCGTTTATATAATATATTCGTTGTTTTAATTCAAATTCTAAACTGAATTAAATATCACAGATGATCCAGTTCACACTATATCGCCCTTTCAGCCAATTCTGTTTATTTCAGAATTAAATATATTATTTAATTATTATTTTAATTAAATATTCACCATTATATTATTCCATGACATTAAATTCACTAACCTACCATTTATACAATAAAATAAATTAATCAATATACCTCTGCCAATGCGGGTCATTACAATCTTCCCCACTTAAAATAATTTCGTCCTCGAAATTGCTAAAAGGTAGAGAACGACCCTATCGACTGGTTAGAACATATTTGTTCACTTCTTAACTTCAGTTTCAACTGAACCAATTTAATTTAATTTCAAATAAATATTGATTTATTCTTATCAACGAAAATTTTCAAAAATCTTGAAAATTTTCTAACGCCTTATTCTTCGAAAAATTTCGCCAGCACCTCCTTTGTACTGGTCAATCGGTCAAACTCCAACTCGCCTCTCTGGGCCATCTCCACTCAAAAGAAAATCAAACAGCCAAGCGGCATGCAAATTCGGCTCATAAATCTTATATCCAATAGAAATATAAACTTGTACCTTTTTGTCGGCATATCATTATATCCTTTCCACCTGTTATCAATTCAGCGGATACCAAGGTCATCCCTATCAAACTCCAATCTGCTTTTATCCACAACACAACCATTCGCTTATAACTAAGCCAAATATCATTTCAACTCGAGTTCAACTCTTGATTTTCAATTTCTTAACTCCTCAATCCAATACCATTTCGGATTCTAATTTCACAAATCCAATCTTATTCGATTTCAATTCAACTTCAGTTACCACTTAACTGAATTTACTTTAATTCAAATCTGCTTTCACAAATTTCTGTTAAATTTGTTTTTAATTTAAACAGTCTTTCCCGGGGAATTTTTAAACAGTTACTCTTTTCAAAAATCAAATTTTCCTTTTTGAAATTCAACTGAGCCCATAATCAATATTCCATTAGTTAAATCACTTCTCTATTTCTTTAACAATATTTGTTAACCAAATATTTTCAATAACCATATTGGCCTTTTATGTTATTGGGAAAACATTTCTGAATATCGCCTTCCTTTATTTTCTAATCTTTAGAAAATATATGCTATTTATAACTGGAAAATATTCCAATTACTTATCTCTTTTCCGATCTCGTTTATTTCTATACTTAGGAAATGTTTAACATCTATTTCCAAGCTTACACTTATTTGGGTTAAAACGGATGTTGTGTAAAACATCGTTACGACCACCCAAATACTATATTCAACTAACTCTTATTAAACATTGATCTTCGAGCCTAAAATCTTACTATTTATTGGTTAATAATGAAATCAATCAAGTTGGGGTATAACTACCTCTCAGACCTTGACTGAATAACATTTATAACGTCAAAACAGATATGACTACTTACTCGAATAATCAATACCATACAACTACTTATTCACCTTTAAACACCTATACACTTCCTCTTTCTATTCTTACTAGATTTTATTCTTGGTCTTCCTTTTTGATTTCACTATTCTATTTCCAAGTTCATTTCCTTATCGACTTCTATATATATATATATATATATATATATATCGATACGTTGATTCTAACTATCAAATTATCTTAAAAATATTCTAACTCCTTAAATTCTCGGAAAAATTCGCCATAACCTCCTTTGTACTAGGAGCATTGGGATATTTCAAATAGCCTCCCATGGCCCTCACCAATCCAAAAGAAAAAGAAAAAGCTAAGCGGCTTGCCGATACGGCGCATAAAATCTCATATATGAATTAAATACATACCTTTTGTCGAGCAATCTATTTATAAACCTTTATACCTTATCCATACCTACCTCATGTATATTTATACATTTCTAATTCATTTCAACTTAATCCAATCGTTTTAACTTATTTCGTTAAGTGATTTTCAAATTACTGGTTTGCCCATTTCACCTTCATATTTGAATTTACATGTTCAAATATAGGTTTAACTTGTTTATCCACTAATTGAATTCCATTTCAATTTTATGTTCTATATTCGATTTCGAATATCCATTTACAGATCCAATCCACCTTTCAAAGTTCGACTTCAACTTCAAAACTCGATTAACTAATTCCTCTCGACTTAGTTAATTCTATTCAATTTCTATATTTGAATTTCGTTTCAATTTCCTTATTCAAATTCTATATTTGAATTTCATTTCAATTCTATTTGAATCTTCTATATTCAAATTTCAAATTCAATTCTATTGGAATCTGCTTTATTCAAATTTCATTTTCACTTCTATTTGAATTTTCCTAATTCAAATTCTATTTGAATTTCATATATTTAAACTCCTTTAAATTTCTATATTCAATTTGAATTACAAATATTCAAATTCCTTTTTAAATCCTTTATTCAATCTCTATGTCACTTCTCTTATTCAAATTCTATTCGGGTTTTTTCCATATGTCTAATTCTATTCGATTTCTCATATGTCAAATTCTATTCGATTTCTATATTCGAATTTCCTCTTTTCAAATTCTATATCTGAATTGATATATTCAAACTCTATTTCAATTCCATTGAATTTCATATATTCAAACTCCCTTTGAATTTCTATATTCGAATCCTATTATTACTCTATATGAATTCTACATTCAATTTTCCATTATTTAAATCTTCTTTATTCAAATCTCATTTGAATTTCTATATTCAAATCCCCTTTGAATTTCCTTATTTAAATTCTATTTCAATTCCATTGAATTTCACATATTCAATTTCTATTTCAAATTTTCTTTATTCAATCTTTACATAAGTCTCGATTTCGATTCTTTTTGGAATCGATATTTCTGCCTTTTGAAAATAGATTTCCCTTTCAATTTCACACTTGTATTTTTATTTCTGAATTATCCAATGATAATTCTTTTCACTTCATTTTATAAACTTCGTTTATAAAAGAACTATTTATAAACTTCGTTTATAAAGGAACTTCTCGTTTTATTTCTTTTAAAACAAGTTAATATTTCAAATCTATTTAAAAATTCAAATTCTATATTTTAAATTCCATTTTGAAATTCAACACAACTTGTCTTTCCCCAAACAAATTCAAAACAGTATCTCTGGTAGTAATTCGTCACTTACAACTCGAAAATGAATACTGATGATGCAGCTGTCATGATCAGAATCTATTTTCCAGCGATCGAAGTGAGTTCAATACTATAAAACCATTTTTAAACATTTCCACTTTGAAATTCATTTCAAAATATAATTCACACTGCTTGTAAAACAATTTAAAATCTCCCAGGATCTTAAATTTTCCTTATTTTTAATCCAAATCCATTTACAAACACTTATCCCATTCTCTAGAGTTTTAACTCTATTTCTGGTTTAAATTTCAGATTTAACTCATCTGATTTCACGTATTTCACTTATATGAATTCTAATTGGTTATTTACATAACCATTTAATTTATAATCTTACTCGATTATAATAACAACCAATATATCCAATATGTATCAAATATACTTTTGGGTAAAATTATTTTTATTTACCCTCTTATCAAAACATATCGTGCCGACCCATCGTATTCGAGTGTTTAGTAACTCCTACCGATACAGTGGATCAAACTGATCGAGCAGAACTCATAAACGACTCAACCAATGAATCTCCACAATATAAAACAAATTTTTATATCAATAACAAATACGTTCACTCGTATATATTCACTCAATCTCAGTCTAGGGTATTACTAACCCTATCTCTACCGAGTCACGCCACAGAGCCAAGTAATTCTTAACTTAAGCTCTGATACCAACTGTAACGACCCGGATTTCGAGCGACTTTGGTTATCGACATAAGCCCGATGTCGATAACCAAAACGTCGAAAAATCCTGGTAATTAGTGAAAGAAATTAGAGGGTGAGGAAAGATAAGATAGAAAATTAGAATAGAAGAAGAAGAAGAACACAACATCAGAGTAACACGAATCTCACAGCGGAACGAATAACATATAATATATGTAACATAACTTTGAAATATACATCTGTATTTGAATATACATCATTATCAAAGTACAACACTTACAACACAGTGGAAATAACTATAGCTATATGATCCTGAAGCCTCCTGCTCTAGCTCTTCAACTATATCTGTAAAATCCCGACTACTTGACTGCCCATACAAATTTAGGCACCCAAGAGTTTAGGGAAAACAACAAAATAAACTCCGGGTCAGTCATGGGACTGGTATGAGTAAAACTGTTTAAAAACAGTTCGAACAAGTAAACAATATCTCATAAGACCACGCCGCATAACGGAACGGGTTTTTCCCTTATGAGAATCCAAAATAACTTTATATCAAAAATCTTTTGATATTATAATAATGCCTATCAATCACAGTATATATAATCATCTAGCAGAAACGCTTTCATCTCACGTTCTACATATATAGTATACAATCAAAACCGCAAGCACGTATTGGGTAATGGATTTCCAACTATGACAAGGTATGGAACCACCTTTTGCTCGTATACCTCTAGAGAGGAATACACTGGGTTCAACAAGAACATCATGCAACCCGGCCACACATGACCGACCACTCATTTCGCTTGAGTGTATCGAATGTATATCACCAACGATTGGGATCAGCAACCGTTTCCCGAATGGGTCAGCATCAACAATAGATTTTTAGAAATGAATGAAACCCTAGATCAGGTGATTATACACCCTACTTCGGTGCGACCGACTTAGCCATGCTGCCTGCCCGATTTCTGTCATTTACCGGATGTGAGGCTAGAAGCTACGCTTTATCATCACCCCAGATTCACTTTGAATGCCACATCATCAAATCCATCAAATCACCGATTGACGTCCTCAACCATACATTATGCGTTAGCTAAAAGAAGTTTCCTTCTCCGCTTCCACTCTTGGTACAGTTGGAGAAATCAATATACGTGATCGTTTGGAAATACTCTGTCAGACATCCGTCCATACAAGTCACCCAGGAACAGGATGAACCGAAGGCACTATTCTGTAAACAGGATAGCCCTTGCATAACTCCGTCTTCAATTTCCTTTGGCATATATGATTCACAACGGTTATGCCAATACAGAGTGGTTCTTCGGATAATAATCCAACCGGTCTCTCCATATTAACAACGTTAAAATGGTCAAAACTTCGATAGTCTGTGATTTAACTACCGAATAAAAATAGGTGTGCAAACAATGATATTATTTCCAAATGGAAATTATATCGATCAACATCATTTAACATTCATCTCTTTAGTTCATTAATTTACTTATCTCATGTTTCCCTACGTTCAATATCCCTTATTTTCTAAATTGGGAAAATATACGTTATTAACAATGGAAAACATTTCCATTTCTTTGTTTCTTTATTAGAAAACATTTCTGGTTTCTTATTTGGAAAACATTTCCAAAGATTCTTCATTGGACTTAGACAGATGTTTAAACAAACCATCGCGATGCCAACTCAAACAATTTCCTTTACTGCCGAACCTTAACTATCCCTTAGTTAAAAACGAAGCCAATCAAGTTGGGGTAGAACTACCTCTCAGACCTTAACTGAACAACATTTCTAACTTTGAAATTAGCAAAGTTCACTTTATTCCTTTTTCTAACTTCCTTACTTAACCCTCCTTCTAATAAATCTCTATTCGATTAACCCTTATCAATTAACTCTATTGGACTAACACTATTGGATTAACTCTATTTGACTAACACTATTGATTTACTCATTTCACTTAACTCCTTTCGAATAAACTATATTCGATAACTCCTTTTACTTTCTTCGAATAAACTATATTCGATTAACTCATTATACTTTCTATCCGAATAACCATATTCGATTAACTCATTTTACTTTCTATTCGAATAACTATATTCGATTACTCCTTTGGTTCTATTCGAATAACTATATTCGATTAACTCATTTGCTTCTATTCGAATAACTATATTCGATTAACTCATTTGCTTCTATTCGAATAACTATATTCGATTACTCCTTTGCTTCTATTCGAATAACTATATTCGATTACTCATTTGCTTCTATTCGAATAACTATATTCGATTAACTCATTTGCTTCTATTCGAATAACTATATTCGATTAACTCATTTGCTTCAATTCGAATAACTATATTCGATTAACTCATTTGCTTCTATTCGAATAACTATATTCAATTAACTCATTTTCTTTAACTCTAATCGATTAACTAACATCGATTATCTAACATCGATTATCTCCTTTTACTTTAACACTAATCGATTAACTAACATCGATTAACTTCTTTTGATAAACTACGTTTTCCGTTACAACTATTTCCTTTTTTATAACGTTTACTTACCGTTACAAATATATCCTATTTATAACTTCTATTTACCGTTACAAATATATCCTATTTATAACTTCTATTTACCGTTACAAATATTCCATATTTATAACTTCTATTTATTTTCTAAATAAATATTACTTTTCTATTTCTATTTATTTTCTAAATAAATATCCCTTTTATAAAACCGTGTTCGTTTTATAAATAATTCCTTTTATAAAATCCTGTGATTTTATAAAATTCCTTTATTTCAATATACATTGAAATACTTCTTTTTACATCCCAGGGTCTTTTATGATATTTACAATATCGAATACCAATGATCAACATCATTCCAACACACATAATCCATAACAGATTATATAACACATCATATATCACAATATGTGAAAACAGTAAAATAAATGTTGAGGAATCCAGTCGGATTCCTCCAACCTGTCTCCCTGCATCACAGATGTTAAACAATATAGATAACATCACTTTTCAGTTCTATATGATACATTCTGTTAAACAGAATCAATATAGAAATTCAACTAACTGACTAGCAGTTCAATCAAACAGTCAACATACAGTCAATCAGCCAATATCTAACAGTTCTAAAAATACAACATGAAATTATAAACTGTTCAGAGTTAGTGAGATTTACTCACGTTTGCGCGTTAACTGTTGAATAACAGTTTGTGTTATTTGACTCAGTCGGACAATTTATTTTGCTAAAAATTGTGGCGAGCTCGGATTCACTCCCAGTCAGCTTCATGGTGTAGCCACCATCCCCACGATCCCAACGCAACTTACGGTTCGCGATTTCGATCTCGTATGGATGAGATATGATAAAATAAAGTTACTACACATTTTAAATTAAAAATAAACTAATTTAAATCGTAAATGGGCCTCACTCCTTACCCTTCCTTTGGCCCAACCCGTTCAGCCCAACCTCCCTTCTTCCTCCTGTAACACTATGCGGCCTTCTCCTAGCTATTACCGAATGATCTCGCACCCTCCTCTCACTACACAGTCCACGAATTCCAAAGCTTATCCCACCATTGCTCTTCTCCTTACTTCCTCTTTCGATATATCTCCGCCTCGAATAACTCGACTCCCTCATCATCGTTGCGTTCTCCAGCAACTACGCACGCCGTACGTTGATTTGTGCGACACAAATGCTCGCTGAAACCCACCAAATTATCATACAGAGCGAGGATTTACTCCTCGATCCCGAATCAATGGCCCAAAATCGAATCGATTCCTCAAACCTCGAGAATCCCCAAAAACCTTACTTACTGTGTAAAACTCGAGCGTCCAAAAACTGCACCGCACCCGATAAAACCAGCACAGAAACGAAGCTCTTTACTTGCTGAATCCATACACACAAGCAGTTTGATTTATAGGATTATATTGGGTTTGTTCTTGATTTTTGATTGTTGAATTTTCACATTTTTGCTGAAAGAGACGAAGGAAGTGGCGGCTTCAAAGTTTACAGAAGAAAGGGCTTTTATTTGTTTTAATGTTTGATTTATGTGAGGACTTGGGTATCCACGTTTTTCATCTTACAACACACAAAAATAAATGGTGGCTGAACAAAGCAGTACGTGGTCCATGTTTGGCTTCATCCCTCCTTTGTCCTCTTTAGATATTTTGGTTTTCAACTACTTGAACCATCGTTATCAAAATTTCCATGATACACATATATATTATTAAGTCTGAATTTCATTAAGTAAAAATCGCTTCATATCCGAACTGGTACGGACTGAAATAAGGATACAGTCGCTTTTAGTGATGAGCCATGATCCCAAAAATATAACAATACCGGTAGGTGGACTCATATTTTGAAACTTCAAAATGTTGATTTCAGGGTGCGAAATATTCCACATAAAAAGTTGCTTATTTAATTAATTAAAAATTACAGTAAAATTCTAAAAAATTAATTATCGATATGTCTCAAAAGAACCTTGTCTAAATTCAAACCCGATATCTAGTTATTTTGAAATAACCATTATGGCCGATAAACGATTCTATAGCGACTATTCAGAAATTTGATTTGGACATATCTCAAAATCTACACAATGAAATTCTGATTTTTCTCTTCCACTAGAAAGATATACTCCACCAGTTCCACACGTTTCTTGTTTCATAGAAATTCGGCTTAAAACGAATCTTGTACATTCAGTTGAAGTTTGAATCACCAATTTACGATCTACAGCGCCATTTCAAGCTCGTTTTTAATTATATTATAACTCTACGTTCAAACTGTCGTTTATATAATATATTCGTTATTTTACTTCAAATTCTAAACTGAATTAAATATCACAGATGATCCAGTTCACACTATATCGCCCTTTCAGCCAATTCTGTTTATTTCAGAATTAAATATATTATTTAATTATTATTTTAATTAAATATTCACCATTATATTATTCCATGACCATTAAATTCACTAACCTACCATTTATACAATAAAATAAATTAATCAATATACCTCTGCCAATGCGGGTCATTACAAATCCAATCAAAATCCACTAGAGTTGGGTCCAACCTGAGGACTTGGAGGGGGAAAAAGGATAGAAATGGAGGGGGTCAGACATAAAGTCTGGCGAGTATGATAATTCTAACAATACTATTATCAAAATAACTAGACTAAGGCATAAGCTGGAAGACAAGTAAATGTCTATGAACTGTTAGGTATGGAAGAGCAGATAAAGATAACATTTAAGATAACGTTAAAGGCATACCTAATTACTAACGAATAATTACTTCACTGTACCGCACATTACTACACTGCACCGCACCAGTCACCCTAAAGGTTGATCCTACTTGCTTCATACAGAAACTATAAAAATAGCCTTACGTACCCCTAGCTGACTACATAGGTGCCGTCTGCCTTATCTCCACTAGGTGTACCCCACTACCCACTTGCGATCGGCTCCCTACTCGTAGATACCCGTGCTGGCCCCATAGTGGGGTGTATCACTCCCCTAAAGTGGCAACCCGATACAACTTGAGAATGCACGGCTTATACCTACATAATGCAACAACGTCTTACCTAGCAGCCCGGGTCCACACACGCATATGAAACCTGTTGGACTTGCGTTGCCACCGCTCCCCGTTTTTGGCCTCTTATAGTCAAACCCAGTATGCGTGTCCCGTCCTCGACTTGGGTCGAGCCCACAAAGATACGTTTGGGCTACTGGTTGAAATTGGCCCCCACAAGCTACCCACCTAAGCTTGTCATTAATATATCCCACTTAACCCTCTTAGTCATGTTCATTTACATGTGTGTTTGGTTAAGTCTTACTAATCGTATTTCACATGCCACTAAGGGCACCCACTAGACTCCTCATGCCACCCAAGGCACCTACTTAACCACCATGTCCCACCTTACATGTTTATCTGGTTAAGTATTTCTTAATTCATTCAGGCCATAACCTCATAAAGACCTCTCACATTAGACTGACATTTATGGCAGCTGGATTTGCCGGGCGGGTCCGGGCAGTCTTACACCATAAAAGAGTCTAACCTCGTGTCTTTACAACTGTTATGCTTTAGTTTAGGCCTAGGACCTCTCACATTGGGCTGACATTTGTGACCACTGGATTTGCCGGGCGGGTCCGGGCAGGTTTACGTCACAAACGAGTCCAACCTCGTGTCTTAAGCATTGATTATCAATTATAATCTTTTACCCCAGTTTTAATAATTCTCTATCCAAATTATTAATTAAGTTCACTTTTATTGATGTCCATAATTGACTCAATTATGGTCATCCACTCATGGCATGCAAAATCATATCAATTGCACCCCAACTTCTTATTATTAAATCCTTAATATTAGCCCTACCCCACGTTTATACGTTCGCTTATTCAACGCGGAATATAGGTTAGACTCGAATAGTCTAACTCATAGCACAAAAATAAATTATCATAACATATAGACAATTAAAATGAATCTAATCATAATAGGTGTGAAACTTGCATAAACTACATATGTTAAGGATCTAAAGGTGTCAACTTGTTAAATGCCATAATTTACATGATATTATCATAACCCAAATTTATGTATAAACTTGCATATGGGGTTTTATGCAACATAATGGCGGTGTGAACTAGCATAGAATTTCACATATGTCATAGCATAATTCTAGATGTCATAATAGATGTCATGGCATATGTTCATAACTTTTACTAATCAACCTAAACTTGCATATGTGACTTGTCATATAGATCAACATAGCCCAAATAGTATCAATATTATGATTTGATTAACTTGAACTAATTAGCATAGATAGTAACATCATGACTTTTTAACATGTATGATTCATCACAACTTAGCATAGAACTCTCAACATACATAACATCATCATAGCATGATTTACAACACATAGGATATCATCACCACATAGCATAGGATTTATAACATACATGATAGTATAAGGTTTACAACAACATATATGACAATTCTCATCATCTACTCATAATCCGTTCATGACTTAATCTAATTAGTTTAACAGTAATCTTGTTAAGATCATCATACTCACAATTAGAGAAGAAAAGAGAGTCTTGCTTTGCTTTGGAGTTGAGTAGAATTAGAATTTGATTAGCTTTTCTTCCTTCTTAGTTGGCGGCGGCTAGACTGAGTTCCATGGCGGCGGTATGACGGTAGCTATTCTATTTTTCATATGAATTAGGGTGAGAGACTACCTAGGTATTTATAGAGTTTAGGATTTATTTAGACCGTTAGATCAACTCAGAACTAACCTGAACCGTTTAATTCGCCAACTCAGCCCTAAAGACACATCAGCAGCTCAGAATTGGGCTCAGTCAAAACCCTAGATGACTGACCAGGTCGACACCCAGGTCGACACTATAGTCGACCCGGGGGGGGAGGTCGACACTAGTGTCGACTCCCCAGTCGACCTGCCTGGGCGGGAATTTTTCCCGCCCAACCCGCTTATGCACTTTCAGTTTGAATTTTAAATTTCCTGCGAGCTGTTTTGAATTTTCTGAAACTTCCAATGGCCATAACTTCTTCATACGAAGTCCAATTCACGCAAACTCGGACTCTATTTCAACCAGATTTCTGAGAAGAACACAACGGCGCAAACCGTTTCCCAAAATTCTCATGTCTGAGATTAGTTATTCTTTAATTTGTGAATATTAATATTAACAAAATTACGGGGTGTTACATTCTCCCCTCCTTAAAGGATTTCATCCCCGAAATCTTCAAGTTAAGAAGAATGTATATCCTATCATCCAATCGTCCATCTACTCAACCATCAAACACAGGCATCCATTGTCCTTATAGACTTCTAATGCTTTCATGTTTAAATGCACAGTGTGTGTATATGTCCATATCTAATGCAAAATCAGGCGGTCCACTGATTCAGTTAACCTCCTTAATGCAAATCATGATAGTGCCATGCGTCCATTATGTATGCAAAAGTTCCTTAATGCTACATATTATCTCTACATGCGTGCACAATCATTCACCCGAATGCAACATCCATATGATAATACAATCATCATACATCCATTTTACTAAATACATCTATTTATATGCAATATGCAATATGAAGTGACTGAGCCGATCTAGTGCCTAATAGTGTGTGTATATGCATCCACGAGCAACCACTAGAAAACACTTACATCCACTTTGCATCCATCACACATAACATATCTCAAACACATGTTTCAACCATAGGATTATCCTAACTAAAGGTCAAGAATACTAGCGAGAGGATACTCTAAAGGTAAGATAAGTACAAGATAAGCGATAAAGGAGAAATTAAAGGACATACCCTCTAAAAGAAAAGGGTATTGTGAACGCATCTTCTCTTCTGTCTCCCAAGTAGCGTTGCTCTCATCATCTCCCCATTGTACTTTGACTAGTCTGACCTCTCGATTTCTCAGCTTCTTGATCTCTGACCCAAGATTGCGCGTAGGAGCTCGTTGAATCGTCGCATCACGCTCTATCTCCACCTCTCTAAGCAAGTTCGGCTCTACCACCTATGCGGTCTCGTGCAAGCACTTCCTCAAATGTGACACATGGAATACGTCGTGTACACCACTAAGTCTCTCAGGCAACTCCACTCTATACTCCATCTGTCCAATCTTCCCTTTAATAGGAAACGGCCCTACGAACCTTACTGCTAATTTCCCAATGGACCCAAAGCGAACAACGTTCCATAACGGAGACACTTTGATAAAGACCATGTCCCCAACTTCAAACTCAAGATCTGTTCTCCTCTTGTCCGCATAAGACTTCTGCCTATCTTGCGCTGCTTTCATCCTCCTTCAAATCAAGTCGATCTTCTCCGAAGTCTCCCTAATCATATCGGGCCCAAGTAAGATCTTATCCATAGATTCCCACAAACATGTAGGTAAACGACAAGGTCGTCCATAAAGAGCTTCGAAAGGTGCCATGCCAATGCTGGACTGAAAGTTGTTATTATATGCGAACTCTACCAATGGAAGATGCTCTTCCCACGTACCCCCAAAGTCTAGGATACATAGCCTCAAAAGATCCTCTAGAATGCGATTCACCCTCTCGGTTTGGCCGTCCGTCTGAGGATGATATGCGGTGCTCAAACATAACTGAGTCCCTACCGCCTCTTGTAAGCTTCTCTAAAATTCGCTAGTGAAAATAGGATCGCGGTTGCTCACTATGCTAGAAGGAACACCGTGCAAACGAACTTCTCTCGGACGTATGCAGAAGCTAACCATGGAGCAGTCCTCTTACTCTTCACGGGAATGAAATGGGCGCTCTTAGTAAGTCTATCTACTATAATCCAAATCCCTGTATTACCCTTCCTCGATCGCGGTAATCCATCCACAAAATCCATCGAGATGCTTTCCCATTTCCATAGTGGAACCTCCAATGGGTGAAGCAACTCACCGGGTTTCTTTTGCTCCGCTTTTACTTGTTGGCACACCAAGCATCTAGCGACATACTCGACCACATCTTTCTTCATGCCGGCCTAAAAGAAAACTTGCTTCTTGTCTTTGTACATCTTGTCCCCGCCGGGATGAATGGTCATCTTCGAACGAGGTGCATCGTCAAGAATGGTCTTCCTTAGGTCATCGTCTTTTGGTACACAAAGTCTACCGTCCCTACATAACCAACCCTTATCATCTAGGGTATACCTACGGAGATGGCTTGATGACTCCCATCCTTTGAGCTTTTCTACTAACTCAACCAACTGTGGGTCGCCTCGCTGTGCCTTGCCAATCCGTCCCAAAAGCGTAGGTCTGACCTCCAAGGATGCTAGCAAACGGGGGATGAAGTCAACGGAAGGTTTAAAGTCAAACATCGAAATGAATTCTAAGCTTCGCCGCTCAACTAACAAAGGACTTAAGGATAATCTTTTTCTTCTTAAGGCATCTGCCACTACATTACCCTTGCCAGGGGTATATGCTATTTCGAAATCGTAGGACGCTAAGAACTCCATCCACCTTTGCTGCCTTAAGTTCAAGTCCTTTTGAGAGAATAAGTATTAGCGATTTGTGGTCAGTGAATAATTCGAATCTCTCGCCAAGAAGATAATGACGCCAAGATTTAAGCGCGAAAACAATAGCGGCCAACTCTAGGTCATGTGTAGGGTAATTTTTCTCATGCGCTCTCAACTGCCTTCCACCATAGGCTATTACCCTACCCTCTTGCAATAGGACTGCGCCTAGTCCTGTCCCACAAGCGTCAGTACAAACAGTAAATGGCTTACTCCCGTCTGGCAGCACTAAGACTGGGGCTGAGGTCAAAGCTCTCTTCAACCGTTGGAACGCATCATCACAATCTACGTCCCATGTGAAAACTAGGTTCTTCTTCGTTAGGCGTGTTAATGGAGCTGATATCTTTGCGAAGTCTTTGATAAACTTCCTATAGTAGCCAGCCAACCCCAAGAAACTTCTTACTTCGGTAGCGTTTTTAGGGACCTTCCAATCTTGGATGGCCACCACCTTCGCGGGATCCACAGCTATCCCTTCCTTGGAAACCACATGTTCTAGGAATCATACTTCCTTCCTCCAGAAGTGACATTTAGAAAATTTAGCTTTAAGGTTATGCGCTCGTAGGGTCTCCAACACTTCCCTAAGATGTAGGGCATGCTCTTCTTCGTCCTTAGAAAAGATCAAGATGTCGTCTACAAAGACTACCACGAATTTGTTAAGGTATTCCCTAAACACCCTACTCATCAAATCAACAAAGTATGCGGGGGCGTTTGTCAAACCGAAGGGCATCACTAGCCATTCATAGAAACCGTCCGGAGTCCTAAAGGCAGTCTTTTCTATGCTATCCTCAGCCACTCTCAACTGATTGAAACCAGTGGCTAAGTCCAACTGCGAAAACACTGAGGCGCCAACTAACTGATCGAAGAGATCGTCAATCCTCGGCAGTGGGTATCTGTTCTTCTTAGTAAGCTTATTAAGTTCTCTATAGTCCACACAAAGTCTAAGGGACCCATCTGCCTTCGTGGCAAATACTACTGGAGCACCCCACTCCGATATACTTCGTCTTATGAACCCCTTCTCAAGCAACTCCTTCACTTGCTTATCGAGTTCCCTCCTTTCACGTGGAGCCATGTGGCATACTGGCAAAGATACTGGTTTTGCATTATCCACAAGATATATTCGAAAATCTATCTCCCGCTTCGGAGGCAAGCCCTTCACCTCCTCAAACACATCCGAATATTCTCGGACCACTCTAACAGATCGTAGATTTTCCTCAGACGCGTCAAGCGATTCTAAATAACTTAGCATAACAGAATTTATGGGATTACAAAAGATTTCGAGAGCGTTACCAAGGCGAGTCACGAGCCTAACTACTCTCCTTTCACAATCAAGAACGGCCCCATTTCTGGATAACCAATCCATTCCTAAAATCATCCCATAGCCCGTGAAGCCCAACACATAAGCATCACATCTAAACTCTACGCTAAGTATAGAAATTTTCAAATCCAAACACATCATGGACAAATAAGCTGAGCCCCCAATTGGATTCGAAACAACTAAGGGATCCTCTACTAAACTGGTGTTTAAGTGCAGTGATTCAAATAATGACGTAGAGATAAACGAATGCGATGCACCCGAATCGAATAAGGTACGGACAGGATGATCAAACAGAAAAACTAAGCTTTCAACAGAAATGGTTCTACCTCGTTCTTGCAGCGGTGGGACCGCGAGAGCCTGAACTTGTCCCCTTGCCTTCCCTGGTGCCATAAGAGCCTGCACCTGTCCTCCCGAGGTAGCTCCTGCCCTCTGCCCCTTCTTTGGGCAGTCCTTCACTAGATGTCCCGCTTTGTCACAGTGGAAACAGTCAGTCTTCTTTTTCTTTCGGTAATCCTTGCTGAGATGGCCTGGTGTCCCACAGTTAAAGCATTTCTTCTTTCCCTTGCCATTATTGTCTTTACCACCCTTCTTGTTTTGCTGTTGTGGTTTCTTCTGATCCCCTTTCTTCTTGGGTGCCTTATCAACTTTAGCGCTTTTCTCCTCATGCATGAGTGCCATGTCTACAAGCTTCTCAAAGGTGGCCCCCATAGGGATGTGGGTCATAGCCAACCCTTGCAACGGTTCATTCAATCCATTAACGAACCTCAAAGCCTTCTTCTCTGGCGTGTTCACTAAGTCCAAGCCAAACCTCGCTAACTGATTAAATTTGTTGACATATTCCTTCACTGATGAGCTTCCTTGCTTTAATGTCATGAACCTTTCCATATATAAATTCTCTTCTGCCCTTGAGAGAAACTTCGCCTCAAACCTACGTCTGAAATCCGCCCAAGAATCAACAGGACGCTCCCTATTAGTGATCTCCCACCAAAACGAGGCCTCTCCCTTCATTAACCAAGCTGCTAATTTGACTTTCCTCCCTTCTTCTACTTCAAAGATTTCTAGCAATTCTTCCACCTCCCTAAGCCAATCTCTAGCTTCCACAAACGTTTCTGACCCTTGAAAAGGTTTTCCACCCATAGCCTTAAATTCCTTGCACGTCTTTGCAAAAGTATCTACGCGAGGAGGAGGAGGAACGGGTGCAACTGGTGGTGGAGGAACATTGGCCGGACCTGAGGCGGCCCTAGCCACTAATAGCCTCCTATACCATCCTGGTATTGTTACACCGTTAGGTAGGTTAAGATCTTCAGCCATGCTGAAACGAAAAAGGAAAGATTCAAAATTGAGAATTCGAAAGATAAAGATATGGCTATTGGGAATTATGTTTTTCTTAAAAAAAACTTTCCTCTTCAAATTACTCATTAAAACATGTTTTTGAAAGCACTTCTTCCAAAATACTTTAGAAAAATAGTTCTTCTAAAAAATTATCTGTTCTGGTAACCTTATGGTCTGATACCAAGTGTAACACCCCACGTCCATTAATGTCACTCACAAAGGGAATGCATTAACTTCCATGGAGGTTTTAAGTGAATATAGAACAGAAAAATTACAACAAGACAAATAATAAGTAGTACTTGGAAATCTAAAACTTCATTTTATTGCAGTGGAAATTAAACATGTTTGTTACATCATAAAACCATAAATCAGAGTCAAGTACAATTTCCATCTTCATAAAACAGAATACATAATCCCATTACACAAATAGCCATTAAAGAAGATAACAAGCTGGAATTTACTTCAACGGTCCAAGCTTTACAAGAGAGATAATGCAATCCAATTAAACTCCACTAGAGCTGGGTCCAACCTGAGGACCAGGAGGGGGAAAAAGGATAGAAATGGAGGGGGTCAGACATAAAGTCTGGCGAGTATGATAATTCTAACAATACTATTATCAAAATAACTAGACTAAGGCATAAGCTGGAAGACAAGTAAATGTCTATGAACTGTTAGGTATGGAAGAGCAGATAAAGATAACGTTTAAGATAACGTTAAAGGCATACCTAATTACTAACGAATAATTACTTCACTGCACCGCACATTACTACACTGCACCGCACCAGTCACCCTAAAGGTTGATCCCACTTGCTTCACAAAGAAACTATAAAAACAGCCTTACGTACACCTAGCTGACTACATAGGTGCCGTCTGCCCCTATCTCCACTAGGTGTACCCCACTACCCACTTGCGATCGGCTCCCTACTCGTAGATACCCGTGCTGGCCCCACAGTGGGGTGTATCACTCCCCTAAAGTGGCAACCCGATACAACTTGAGAATGCACGGCTTATACCTACACGATGCAACAACGTCTTACCTAGCAGCCCGGGTCCACACACGCATATGAAACCTATTGGACTTGCGTTGCCACCGCTCCCCGTTTTTGGCCTCTTATAGTCAAACCCAGTATGCGTGTCCCGTCCTCGACTTGGGTCGAGCCCACAAAGATACGTTTGGGCTACTGGTTGAAATTGGCCCCCACAAGCTTCCCACCTAAGCTTGTCATTAATATATCCCACTTAACCCTCTTAGTCATGTTCATTTACATGTGTGTTTGGTTAAGTCTTACTAATCGTATTTCACATGCCACTAAGGGCACCCACTAGACTCCTCATGCCACCCAAGGCACCTACTTAACCCCTATGTCCCACCTTACATGTTTATCTGGTTAAGTATTTCTTAATCCATTCAGGCCATAACCTCATAAAGACCTCTCACATTAGACTGGCATTTATGGCAGCTGGATTTGCCGGGCGGGTCCACGCAGTCTTACACCATAAAAGAGTCTAACCTCGTGTCTTTACAACTGTTATGCTTTAGTTTAGGCCTAGGACCTCTCACATTGGGCTGACATTTGTGACCACTGGATTTTCCGGGCAGGTCCGAGCAGGTTTACGTCACAAACGAGTCCAACCTCGTGTCCTAAGCATTGATTATCAATTATAATCTTTTACCCCAGTTTTAATAATTCCCTATCCAAATTATTAATTAAGACAACTTTTATTGATGTCCATAATTGACTCAATTATGGTCATCCACTCATGGCATGCAAAATCATATCAATTGCACCCCAACTTCTTATTATTAAATCCTTAATATTAGCCCTACCCCACGTTTATACGTTCGCTTATTCAACGCGGAATATATGTTAGACTCGAATAGTCTAACTCATAGCACAAAAATAAATTATCATAACATATAGACAATTAAAATGAATCTAATCATAATAGGTGTGAAACTTGCATAAACTACATATGTTAAGGATCTAAAGGTGTCAACTTGTTAAATGTCACAATTTACATGATATGATCATAACCCAAATTTATGTATAAACTTGCATATGGGGTTTTATGCAACATAATGGCGGTGTGAACTAGCATAGAATTTCACATATGTCATAGCATAATTCTAGATGTCATAATAGATGTCATGGCATATGTTCATAACTTTTACTAATCAACCTAAACTTGCATATGTGACTTGTCATATAGATCAACATAGCCCAAATAGTATCAATATTATGATTTGATTAACTTGAACTAATTAGCATAGATAGTAACATCATGACTTTTTAACATGTATGATTCATCACAACTTAGCATAGAACTCTCAACATACATAACATCATCATAGCATGATTTACAACATATAGGATATCATCACCACATAGCATAGGATTTATAACATACATGATAGTATAAGGTTTACAACAACACATATGACAATTCAAATCATCTACTCATAATCCATTCATGACTTAATATAATTAGTTTAATAGTAATCTTGTTAAGATCATCATACTCACAATTAGAGAAGAAAAGAGAGTCTTGCTTTGCTTTAGAGTTGAGTAGAATTAGAATTTGATTAGCTTTTCTTCCTTCTTAGTTGGCGGCGGCTAGACTGAGTTCCATGGCGGCAGTATGATGGTAGTTATTCTATTTTTCATATGAATTAGGGTGAGAGACTACCTAGGTATTTATAGAGTTTAGGATTTATTTAGACCGTCAGATCAACTCAGAACTAACCTGGACCGTTTAATTTGCCAACTCAGCCCTAAAGACACATCAGCAGCTCAGAATTGGGCTCAGTCAAAACCCTAGCCGACTGACCAGGTCGACACCCAGGTCGACACTATAGTCGACCTGGGGGGAGGGGAGGTCGACACTAGTGTCGACTCCCCAGTCGACCTGCCTGGGCGGGAATTTTTCCCGCCCAGCCCGCTTCTGCACTTTCAGTTTGAATTTTAAATTTCCTGCGAGCTGTTTTGAATTTTCTGAAACTTCCGATGGCCATAACTTCTTCACACGAATTCCAATTCATGCAAACTCGGACTCTATTTCAACTAGAATTCCGAGACGAACACAATGGCGCAACCCGTTTCCCACAATTCTCATGTCTGAGATTAGTTATTCTTTAATTTGTGAATATTAATACTAACAAAATTACGGGGTGTTACATTATCTTCATTTTTAAATGAATTAAAATTGAATGGAGATCGGTAGTTGTTTAGCTCGTTATTAAATCGAACGATGTTATTAAGGTTGAACGGTTTTTGTTTATATATAAATATAATTAAAATTAAACGAATCGAGCGTGGTAGTTCGCGTTTTGGAATCGTACCTTTAAACGACTATACCAAAAGATCCGACCGTCGGATTTTCCCAAAACTGAAACCGTTAGGACCGTTTTGGGAAGATCTTTCCAACGATATAAACTTCGTTAAAATCCAACGGTTAGATTTTTGAGAAATGTGTAAATCGAAATTGGTTGAAAACAGCGCCAGGGTCGCCCATTGACCAAAAGCGTGGTTAAATAAAAATTTAATTATTTCAAATAATTAAAAATAGGAATTAATCATTACCAAATAATATAGCGATGTAAAAATGTTTTTTTTCAAATTTTATATGCAAGAATTATTTGAAAAGTCCGAGTTTATCTCATTCCAAATAATCAAACGACGTCTAAAAATCGAAGTTTGAATACGGCGAATGAAGACCGTAAATCTTCCCTCGAATAGAAAACGATCATGACCCTGAATTGACTTGCTCCCAATTCAAGGGTCAGAGTAATTGCCCAAACGTACATGTTGATTTCACGGATATGCAGGTACGTCCTTTCCGCACTGGACATACGGGACGAGAGTATCTCCAGTTTCGTTCAAACCTAGAACGGGCTTATAAATGGAATGTGTGTCCGACATTGTACTCCTTTATATTGTATTTATTAATTTTCTGCCGAATGTTTGGTGGCGGAGAATTTATTCTCTTGCTTAACACCCTTTTGTGTATTTTGGCAAAGGATTGACAGTGTGACATGGAGTGATAGTGTTGCATACCAAGATGCAATGATCAAGGTTTCTTGTTGAAAAGCAGAGCCTTATGGTGACGCACAGCTTGAATAAGCATAGCTTTGTGTATTACGTAGCTTCACGAGCCTCACAACCCGGTTGAGTCTAAAACGGAGCAAGGGAACGTAGGGAGAGCATCACGTTTCTTTCTAGCTAGAAGTGGTATTTGGGTTTTACACGGCCCGACATTTTACTTATGTGGATGATGGAATGAGGCCCCTCGGATATTTGGTCCGATAGAACCGGGAAACGTGTGTTCAGGAATAACTAATCCAAAAAATCGTATGTGCAAACCGGCCCTGCAGGATCCAAGGGTTCACTGCGGGGAATCCTGAGACATTAGCTAGAGTGTCTCGAATCGGTAAGGAGATCGTTCCTAGCCTTGACTCATGATGGAAAACCAAATTCCCAACACGACCCTACGGACTTGATTGTATTACTAGTATGGAGGCATAGTGTAACACCCCACGCCCGCTATGGTCACTCACTAAGGGAATGCCATAGCATCGGTGGAGTATTTTAGTGAATATAGAACAGAAAAATTTCAACAAGACAGATATAAATAGTACTTGAAATTTTAAAACATCATCTCATAACAGTGGAAATAAACATGTCTGGTTACATCATAAAACCACAATAAGAGTCAAGTACAATATCCATCAAAATAAAGAAGTACATAATCCCACTCTCTCATACAATAGCCAAGACAAAAGAAAAGATAACTGGGTAACTGGAGCTTTACGTCTATCCAAGCTCCTAAAGACTGGAACAGCAATCCGATCAAGCTCCACTACTGCTAGGATCCACCGTAGGACCTGAGGGTTGGGAAAAAGATAAAAACAACGGGGTCAGACATAAGTCTGAGCGAGTCCTATAACTTTAACAATACAATTATTAAAGTAACCAGAGAAGACATAAACTTGACCTACGGTAATGTCTGGGGATGAATGGCTACACTAAGCAGCTTGGCATACTTAGGATAAACTAAGATAACCGTAAAGACGCATCTACCCACCCAAGGATAATTTCTAACTGCACCACACCAGTCATTCCCACTCAAAGATTGATCCCACCCAAGAACTTAAAGAAAGATATAACTAGTAGTTTCATGTACCCCTAGCTGACCACATAGGTGCCGTCTGCCCCTACCTCCACTAGGTGTACCCCACTACTCCCCAATGATCGGCTCCCTACCGTAGATACCCGTGCTGGTCCCACAGTGGGGTGTATCACTCCCCTAAAGTGGCCACCTGATAATATCAACGGTGCACGGCTTTATATCTACACGATGCAACATACGGCTTATCTACCAGCCCGGGCCCACACACGCATATGAAACCCGTTGGACTTGCGTTGCCACCGCTAACCCGTTTTGGCCTCTTATAATCAAGCCCAATATGCGTGTCCCGTCACTCGACATGGGTCGAGCCCACAAAGATACGTTTGGGATATTGGTTGAAATGGGCCCCCACAAGCTACCCACCTAAGCTTGTCACTTATCTAGTGAATCCCACTTAACCTTTTAATCATGTTTAATTACATGTTTCACTTGGTTAAGTATTCTAATCGTATTTTCTATTGCCACCCAAGGCAACCCACTAGATTCCACATGCCACCCAAGGCAACCACTAAATTTCCACATGCCACCCAAGGCACCCACTTAACCCCTCATGTCCCACTACATGCTAATATGGTTAAGTGTTTCTTAATTAATTAAGACCGTGATCTCCCACAAAGACCTCCCACATTAGACTGGCTGTTATGACCGCCTGGTTAAGCCGGTAGAGTCCGGGCAGTCTTACGTCATAACAGAGTCTAACCTCGTGTCTTTACTTTAACCACGTATTTAATTTATGGCTAAGACCTCTCACATTGGGCTGACATTTGTAACAACTGGTTAAGCCGGTCGGGTCCGGGCAGTTTTACACTACAAATGAGTCCAACCTCGTGTCTTAGTCGATTAATTACACCTAATTAATCACCCCCATATTAATTATCCCTAATTAATATCAAGTTTTTCATAACATGGGTAGACCTAACTCAATAGGTAAATTCCCATGGGGTAGACCTAACTCAATAGGTAAATTCCCACTTATGTTAATTTATTAATTTATTTTTTTATGGTATGCTTAATCATACCCAATCATACTTTTATTAACATATTTACCAACCCCATCGTTCCCCACGTAAATCGTTCTCATTTCATGACATCATAAAGGGGAAGATCCAACACAAATATCATGGGTTTAGCATATAACTTTGTCATGGGTTAAGAGGATGTCAACTTGCATATATGAGCATATATTAACCCAACTACATTTAACCCAAACTTGCATATTATCATACACATATCTTGCATAACATGTTGAACTTGCATATAAGCATTCTCATAACTTGCATAACATGTTAAACATGCATTTAAGCATACACATAACTTGCATAAGCATTCACATACATGCATAAGCATTCACATACTTGCATAAACATTCACATACTTGCATAAGCATACATAACTTGCATATCATGTTAAACTTGCATTTAAGCATATACATATCTTGCATAAGCATTCATATACTTGCATAAGCATGCATAACTTGCAAATCATGTTAAACTTGCATTTAAGCATATACATAACTTGCATATAACTTGCATAACTCACTTTGTTAAACATGCATAAATCCACTTGTTAAATATGCATAAATCCACTTATTAAATATGCATAAACCCACTTATTACACATGCATAAACCCACTTGTTAAACATGCACAAACCAACTTGTTAAGCATGCATAAACCAACTTATCAAACATGCATAAACCCACTTATTAATTATGCATAAACATAGGAAAACATAGAGTAGCATATCATTATAAATGATTCAAACTCATTAATCCGCATTTAAGACCATAAGTCTCATTACACCCAATCTACTTACTTTAACAATTGATGTTAAAGTGATAGAAACTCACCAAAACCAAGATTAGCAAACTTATGAAGTGGAATTAGTTGCTAAATATGAAGATGGTGATGATTAGAGATTGATTAGAGAGTGATTAGCTTGCAACTTCCTTCATAAACAAGTGGAGGCTCCTTCTAAGATTTAATTTGGCGGCATGAGGCCATCATTTCTATTTTTAGTATGGATTAGGGTAGGTTTAGGGTGTATTTATAGATTAGGAGAGTGTTTTAGGCCCTTAGATTAACCCTAAATTAGATTAGGTCCATTAGATTTAGGAAATCTCTAGAACCCAGCCCAGCCCTAGCCAGAAAACCAAATCTGGTGCACCCAACCTTCTGGCTCGAGACGCCGTGTCGACAGGCAAGTCGACAAGCAAGTCGACTCCCCCTGTCGACAGGCCTGTCGACAGCCCTGTCGACATGGTCAGGGCGGGAATTTTCCCGCCTGGCCCCGCTGGTTCTAATTTGAAATCCGAATTTTAAATTTCTAAATCTGTTTTAAGCTTTAATTTTTCTGCAAACTTCATTGGGCCATAACCGGGCCATACGGACTCCGATTCTCGAAAACTCGGACTCTATTTCGCGTATTTTTTTCGAGACGAACGCAATGACGCAGCCCGTTACCCCCAATTCCCACATCTGAGATTATTTATCCTATGATTAGAGAATTTTAGTATTAGCTAAAATTCGGGGTGTTACACATAGTATATGGTAGCTATGCTTCCTAGGATTGATACATTTATTTTGAAATGTTTTTATATACACTAATAATAATATCAAATTCATTTTTATCGTAAAGCATGTTTAATCATCATAAGGTAAAACTCTATCCTCTGGTTTGCGTTGCATTGTGTGATGGGACTTGAGTCTTATGGTGATTCCATTTTTTCAAAAGCATTGCGTTGCTTTATGTTTTATTTATTTATATGTTCAATCACCTTAATTTATGCACGACAATCCATTGGAATAAACCCGTTCCACGTCAGCGGCGTGGTCTTTGGATTTGCCTTATTACTATTTGTTAAATTAGTTAAGAATTCTCACACCAGTCCCCTGACTGACTCGTAGTTTGTTTCACTTTGCAAACTCAGGTGCCCTCTTTTCCACACGGGCAGTCGAGTAGTTTTTGCAGATATTTATCTCTTGAGCAGGATTCTGGATCGAAGTCTAAAGCTGTGTCCAGAGCATAGTTGTCTTCCGCTGCCTTAGTTATTTTATTTCCGCTGCACTGTATTGTATTTGTTGTAATTTAAATCTTCCGCTGTTTTTTATTCAATGTACTCTGATATTCTGTACTCTGATGTAATATTATTTTGATGTTTATAAAAGTTTGATGTTGTTGTTAAATTTTATTTCAAAATTTAATTTCATATTAGAAATACAATTAATGGTTGTTAAATACAGTCGCTGGCATGGAAGTGGTCTATTCAAATTCTCAATCAATTCTATTTATTTATGGTTGTTAAATATATGAAGTTTGTCCAATATAGGTAGTTTCCCTTAGTTATATATATTTATTTATTAACAATGAAATTTAATAATGAACATTTTAGC
Organism: Allium sativum; assembly: GCA_030737875.1. NCBI lineage: Eukaryota > Viridiplantae > Streptophyta > Magnoliopsida > Asparagales > Amaryllidaceae > Allium > Allium sativum. The sequence continues at coordinate 47,634,652 of CM060913.1, forward strand.
TTTTCTTTTTACGTTGACCGAATTAAGCTCCTAAAGGAATTTGAGGTTTAATTTTGCATTTGACACATTTCAAGTTTCTATTTCAAGGATTCATTTCATATTAGTAAATATGATTAATGGTTATTAAATTTGGTTTATGAATGTGAATTGTTCAGATTCTCACTCGGTTGATCTCTCATTCACTCTTATTCAAAATACTCCTCTCTCATCATATTAAGGTTAAAATTCATCTGCCCCCACCATAAAATTTAAAAAAAAAAATCAAAATATACGCATATATTAATTGCGCATTTGAATTTGGAATTTAAAACGAATGTCAAAATAGGAAAAGAATGTAATAATAATATGGAAAGTTATACGACTTTACGAATCTCTTGAAAATAATTATCTTATATGAAGTTGATGGAAATCTTATATCAAGGGTATTTCGAATGATATTGTGAAATGTATTTTCATGAAAGCTTGATATATTTTAGAGATTAAAGTGGTTTCAAAATAAGAACTAAACAATCAATTTAATTTAGAATATTTTTTAACTGTACAAAAGCAATTTTGATGTATGCATGTTGCCTTTAGTAACCTTCCAATTTTTCATTCCTTTCATGCATGCGTGTTCCACTATCTTCTCTTCATTATTTCTAATGCAGGTAAGTTGCAAAAAAAAAAAAAAAAAAAAAAAAAGTATAAATGAAAGAAACATTTGGTCACAAATTATCAAATTGCATGCCTTGTCCATTCATTTCAAATTCTCTTTTATAACTTCAATGCTTACATGCATGCATTCATTTGTTCCTTTATTTAATGCATGTGTTACCCATTTGTATTTTAATTAATTTCCCATACGTTACTTTTCTATATAATTTTTCTTTCTCCCTTATTTATCTTCTTCTTCCTGCTACTTTTTCTAAGCACTTGTTTTTCCTGTCTCCACTTTGCAAAACTTCTTCCTCTAAATAAAAATGGAGTCCTGAGACTTAGATTTTTAGAAGCACAAACTGGAGGATATTTATATTAATTTAGAGATTCCTACCAGGGTCATTTGGATAAGCATATTTAGGTGAGATATTTTTTTTATCATTTAATTATTTATCGCTAATTAAAAATTCATGATTGAATGATTATAAATCGATTTGGGATGTTCATGATGGAAATTTGCTGTTTTGTGAATTCTGTTGATTGTGATGTGCATATTTGTTAGATCTAAATCTACAATTAAAATTATTGGAACATGGGTTCGTTGATTTGGTTAGATTTGGAGGTAGAATAAAATTTAGACCATATTGTTGATTTATGAAATATAAAATTTGTCATGTTAGTTGAAACCAAAATTTAGATTATTTCATGTGCTGAAATATGAAATTTGTCATGTTAGATGAAACTAAAACTTAGATTATTTCATGTATTGAAATATGAAATTTGTCATGTTAGTTGAAACCAAACTTAGATTATTTCATGTATTGAAATATGAAATTTGTCATGTTAGTTGAAACCTAAACTTAGATTATTTCATGTATTGAAATATGAATTTTGTCAAGTTAGTTGAAACCTAAAGTTAGATTATTTCATGTATCGAAATATGAAATTTGTCATGTTAGTTGAAACCAAAACTTAGATTATTTCATGTATTGAAATATGAAATTGCCATGTTAGTTGAAACCAAAACTTAGATTATTTCATGTATTGAAATATGAGATTTGTCATGTTAGTTGAAATGAAACTTGGTTTACTTCACACATGAAATGCAGTTATATTTTTAGCGTTAATGGAAAACATGAAATGTAGTTATATTTTTAGCGTTAACAGGAAACAAGAAATGTAGTTTTATTTTTAGCGTTAATGGAAAACCTGAAATGTTAATTATATTTTAATGTAATTAAAAAAAATATGATTTTGCCATGTAATCTAAATTACATTTTTAATGTAATTTAGAAAGATGGAATTTTTCACCGTAATGTTAATTATATTTTTATGTAATTAAAAAGATATGATTTTTCCATGTAATCAAAATTACATTTTTAATGTAATTTAGAAAGATGGAATTTATCACCATAATGTTAATTATATTTTTATGTAATTAAAAAGATATGATTTTGCCATGTAATCAAAATTACATTTTTAATCTAATTTAGAAAGATCGAATTTTTCACCGTAATGTTAATTATATTTTTATGTAATTAAAAAGATATGATTTTGCCATGTAATTAAAATTACATTTTTAATGTAATTTAGAAAGATGGAATTTTTCACCGTAATGTTAATTATATTTTTATGTAATTAAAAAGATATGAATTTGACAATGTAATCAAAATTACATTTTTAATGTAATTTAAAAAGAAAGAATTTTTAACCGTTATGATAATTACATTTTTAATGTTATTAGGAAAAGAGAAATTTGACAATGTAATCAAAATTAAATTTTTGATGTAATTTAGAAAGATAGAATTTTTCACCATAATGTTAATTATATTTTTATGTAATTAAAAAGATATGTATTTGACAATGTAATCAAAATTACATTTTTAATGTAATTTAAAAAGATAGAATTTTTCACCATTATGTCAATTACATTTTTAATGTAATTAGGAAAAGAGAAATTTGACTATGTTATCAAAATTATATTTTTAATGTAATTTAAAAAGTAGGATTTTACATTGTAAACTAAAGGACAAAATTTGACATGTAATATTAATTACGTTTTTAATGTAATTAAAAAGATAAGAATTTTACATTGTAATTAAAAGATAGAAATTCTACATTATAATGTTAGTTACAATTTACATTGTAATTAAAAAGGAGATTTTACATTGTAAATAAAAGAATGGAATTCAACATTGAAATGGAATTTACATTTTAATGTAAATCAAAGAATAAAAGAATAGAATTCAACATTGAAATGGAATTTACATTTTAATGTAAATAAAAGAATAAAAGAATGGAATTCAACATTGAAATGGAATTTACATTTTAATGTAAATAAAAGAATAAAAGAATGGAATTCAACATTGTAATGGAATTTACATTTTAATGTAAATAAAAGAATAAAAGAATGGAATTCAACACTGAAATGGAATTTACATTTTAATGTAAATAAAAAATAAAAGAATAGAATTCAACATTGAAATTATAATTTACATTTTTAATGTAAATAAAAGAATAGAATTCAACATTGAAATTATAATTTACATTTTTAATGTAAATAAAAGAATAAAAGAATGGAATTCAAAATTGAATTATAATTTACATTTTTAATGTAAATAAAGGAAAAAAAGGATAAAAGAATGAAATTCAACATTGAATTGGAATCTACATTTTAATGTAAATAAAAGAATAAAAGAATAGAATTCAACATTGAAATTATAATTTACATTTTTAATGTAAATAAAAGAATAGAATTCAACATTGAAATTATAATTTACATTTTTATTGTAAATAAAAGAATAAAAGAATGGAATTCAACATTGAATTATAATTTACATTCTTAATGTAAATAAATGAATAAAGGAATAAAAGGATAAAAGAAGGAAATTGGACATTGAATTATAATTTACATTTCTAATGTAAATAAAGGAATAAAAGAATGTATTTAAAATGTTGAAATATTATCTTCGTTTTTAAATGAATTAAAATTGAATGGAGATCAGTAGTTGTTTAGCTCGTTATTAAATCGAATGACTTTATTATGGTTGAACGGTTTATGTTTATATATGTATATATAAATATAATTAAAATTAAATGAATCGAGCGCGGTAGTTCGCGTTTTGGGATCGTACCTTTAAACGACTATACCAAAAGATCCGACCGTCGGATTTTCCCAAAACTGAACCGTTAGTACCGTTTTGGGAATATCTTTCCAACGATATAAACTTCGTTAAAATCCAACGGTTAGATTTTGAGAAATGTGTAAATCAAAATTGGTTGAAAACAGCGCCAGGGTCGCCCATTGACCAAAAGCGTGTTAAATAAAAATTTAACTATTTCAAATAATTGAAAATAGGAATTAATCATTACAAAATAATATAGCGATGTAAAAATGGTTTTTTCAAATTTTATATGCGAGAATTATTTAGAAAGTCCGAGTTTAATCTCATTCCAAATAATCAAACGACGCCTAAAAATCGAAGTTTGAAGACGGCGAATGAAGACCGTAAATCTTCCCTCGAATAGACAACGATCAAGACCCTAAATTGACTTACTCCCAATTCAAGGGTCAGGGTAATTGCCCAAACGTACATGTTGATTTCACGGATATGCAGGTACCTCCTTTCCGTACTGGACATACGGGACGAGAGTATCTCCAGTTTCATTCAGACCCAGAACGGGCTTATAAATGGAATGTGTGTCCGACACTGTACTCCTTTATATTGTATTTATTAATTTTCTGCTGAATGTATGAATGTTTGGTGGCGGAGAATTTATTCTCTTGCTTAACAGCCTTTTGTATATTTTGGCAAAGGATTGATAGTGTGATATGGAGTGACAGTGTAGCATACCAAGATGCAATGATCAAAGTTTCTTGTTGAAAAGCAGAGCCTTGTGGTGACGATCAAAAAACAGCTTGAATAAGCATAGCTTTGTGTATTACGTAACTTCATGAGCCTCACAACCCGGTTGAGTCTAAAACATAGCAAGGGAACGCAGGGAGAGCAACACGTTTCTTTCTAGCTAGAAGTGGTGTTTGGGTTTTACACGACTCGACATTTTACTTATGTGGATGATGGAATGAGGCGCCTCGGATATTAGGTCCTATAGGACTGGGAAACGTGTGTTCAGGAATAACTAATCCGCAAAATCGTATGTGTGGAATGGCCCTGCAGGTTCCAAGGGTTCACTACGGGGAATCCTGAGACATTAGCTAGAGTGTCTCGAATCAGTAAACAGATTGTTCCTAGCCTTGACTCATGATGGAAAACCAAATTCCCAATACGACCCTATGGACTTGATTGTATTACTAGTATGGAGGCATAATATATGGTAGCTATGCTTCCTAGGATTGATATATTTATTTTTAAATGTTTTTATATACACTAATAACAATATCAAATTCGTTTTTATCGTACCAAGCATGTTTAATCATCATAAGGTAAAACTCTATCCTCTGGTTTGCGTTGCATTGTGTGATGGGACTTGAGTCTTATAGTGATTCCATTTTTTCAAAAGCATTGCGTTGCTTTACAATTTATTTATTTATATGTTCAGTCACCTTAATTTATGCACGATAATCCATTGGAATAAACCCGTTCCGCGTCAGCGGCGTGGTCTTTGGATTTGCCTTATTACTATTAGTTAAATTAGTTAAGAATTCTCACACCAGTCCCCTGACTGACTCGTATTTTGTTTCACTTTGCAAACTCGGGTGCCCTCTTTTCCACATGGGCAGTCGAGTAGTTTTTGCAGATATTTATCTCTTGAGCAGGATTCTGGATCGAAGCCTAAAGCTGTGTCCAGAGCATAGTTGTCTTCCGCTGCCTTAGTTATTTTATTTTCGCTGCACTATATTGTATTTGTTGTAATTTAAATCTTCCGCTGTATTTTATTCAATGTACTCTGGTATTCTGTACTCTGATGTAACATTATTATGATGTTTATAAAAGTTTGTTGTTGTTCTGATGCTGTTGTATTCCCAAAGTTAAAGTATTCGAGGATTTCCAACCTTTGAATCAGACCTGTGTGGTTTATGGTCGATTCAAAGAGCGGGAATTTTCGGGTCTTTACAGTTGGTATCAGAGCTTTGATTAGCTTAAATCTTTGGGGTACAACTCATTAGAACAGAACAAAAGACCAATCAGAGGTAGGATTAGTAATATCCTATAAAAAGAATATTCATTTGAGATGGGATCAGCAATATCCTAGAATGAGAAAACTCAGTAGAGATGGGGTTAGTCATGCCCTAGAATGAGTTGGATTGACAAGTTTATAATTAATGTATTTTTTATTATATCCGACTTAAGAAAATATGATTTTTGAGTATATAAAAGTTATATATATATATATATATATTTTAGAAGATAATCAACCAATTGATTGATAATGGTGTTGTGTGATTTTTAGTTCAACTAATAAAATTATTAAAACCAATAAAAGAAGGAAAAATGAATAGGTTAATTAAACAACTTTTAGCATTTGTTCCTTTTCGAGTACGAAAAGTTCTTAAGTGGGGGAGATTGTGATAACCCGGGAAATTGTACCCAATTTTAAAATTTTATTTTAAGGAAATTTTGTTAGAAAATGCGTCAGAATTTAAAAATTCCATTTTTTTAAATTATTGAATTTAATTTTTTTTCATTAATGAAATTTATTAATTCATGTTAATGGATTAATATTTATCTTAAAGATTTATTTGAACTTTATACTCAATTAGTTAAATGTTAGATTGGTTGTCCATGTTTTATCTTTCATAACAATGTGTAACATTAGACTTGATAGTTTATATATATATATATACGTTATATATATATATTATTTTGAGATGACATTAATAATTAAAGTCCCTTTAGTTACACTTTCTTACAGAATTGGAAACGTTAGCTAGATGTATATCAGCCTAAATATGCATGTCCTTATTCATTTGCTATACTTAATTATTTTTATTGAAATTTTTACGGTAATAAATATTTTTAAAAACAACCAAGGACATTTATTTGCATTTATTCCATGTCACAAAGGCAATTCAAAATTTGTACCACATATAGATTTAGTTCCATCTTAATGGATTTTGCTTTTTTTTATAACAAATATTTGATTGTTTAGAATATTAAAATTTTAGTTAACTAAAATTCTTCAACACTCATTCTTAATTCGTATCAGTAATTCTCTTTGGTATAGAATTATAATTTTCATGTAAATGTTTATGTTTACATTTTTCTAAAATTCTAAAGTACCAAACTACAAATTTTAATGGTTGAAACATGCTTGGGAAACTTCAATAGCGGTCTCTTGCAATGCACAAGCTCATTATTCAACCTAATGGGTTTTTATATGATATGAAATAATATATTAGCATTCTTATTCATTGTTTTTTTTCTCAACTCATATCCTCATTTCTCCTTGATTTAAGGTCCTATTTTCATTCAAGCCCATATATTCCCTTTTACTTTTATATGAAGATAATAGCATTAAACTACCAAATTTAACGAATGAAATATGTAGTGTTTTTATAGTCTATTGTTCAGCTTAAGTTAATATTTCATTTAATAACACACACACACACGTATTATCTATCTATTTTATTATACATAAAATTGACTATTGGATATTCTAATTCCCTCTTTACATTTATTCCCACATCAAATTAACATTCCATAGCAATTTAAGATACAATTTTTCCACCGAACCATTTTGTAATCTCACTTTAAAAATTTAATTTCATATTAGAAATACAATTAATGGTTGTTAGATACAGCCGCTGCCATGGAAGTGGTCTATTCAAATTCTCAATCAGTTCTATTTATTTACGGTTGTTAAATATATGAAGTTTGTCAAACATAGGCAGTTACCCTTAGTTATATATATTTATTTATTAACAATGAAATTTAATAATGAACATTTTAGCTTTTCTTTCTACGTTGACCGAATTAAGCTCCTAAAGGAATTTGAGGTTTAATTTTGCATTTGACACATTTCAAGTTTCTATTTCAAGGATTCATTTCATATTAGTAAAATGATTAATGGTTATTAAATGGGTTTATGAATGTGAATTGTTCACATTCTCACTCTGTTAATCTCTCATTCACTCTTATTCAAAATACTCCTCTCTCATCATATTAAGGTCAAAATTCATCTGCCCCCTCCATAAAATTTATAAAAAAATTCAAAGTATACGCACATATTAATTGCGTGTTTGAATTTGGAATTTAAAACGCATGTCAAAATAGGAAAATAATGTAATAATAATATGGAAAGTTATACGACTTTATGAATCTCTTAAAAAAAATTATCATATATGAAGTTAATGGAAATCTTATATCAAGGGTATTTCGAATGATATTGTGAAATGTATTTTCATGAAAGCTTGATATATTTTAGAGATTAAAATGGTTTCAAAATAAGAACTAAATAATCAATTTAATTTAGAATATTTTTTAACTGTACAAAAGCAATTTTGATGTATGCATGTTGCCTTTACTAACCTTCCAATTTTTCATTCCTTTCATGCATGCGTGTTCCACTATCTTCTCTTCATTATTTCTAATGCAGGTAAGTTACAAAAAAAAAAAAAAAAAAAAAAAAAAATGAAAGAAACATTTGGTCACAAATTATCAAATTACATGCCTTGTCCATTCATTTCAAATTCTCTTTTATAACTTCAATGCTTACATGCATGAATTCATTTGTTTCTTTATTTAATGCATGTGTTACCCATTTATATTTTAATTCATTTCCCATACGTTACTTTTCTATATAATTTTTCTTTCTCCCTTATTTATCTTCTTCTTCTTGCTACTTTTTCTAAGCATTTTTTTCCCTGCCTCCACTTTGCAAAACTTCTTACTCTAAATAAAAATGGAGTCCTAAGACTTAGATTTTTAGAAGCACAAATTGGAGGATATTTATATTAATTTAGAGATTCCTACCAGGGTCATTTGGATAAGCATGTTTAGGTGAGATATTTTTTTTTATCATTTAATTATTTATCGCTAATTAAAAATTCATGAATGAATGATTATAAATCGAGTTGTGATGTTCATGATGGAAATTTGCTTTTTTGTGAATTTTGGTGATTGTGATGTGCATATTTGTTAGATCTAAATCTACAATTAAAATTATTGAAACATGGGTTCGTTGATTTGGTTAGATTTGGAGGTAGAATAAAATTTAGACCATATTGTTGATTTATGAAATATGAAATTTGTCATGTTAGTTGAAACCAAAACTTAGATTATTTCATGTATTGAAATATGAAATTTGTCATGTTAGTCGAAACCAAAAATTAGATTATTTCATGTATTGAAATATGAAATTTGTCATGTTAGTTGAAACCTAAACTTAGATTATTTCATGTATTGAAATATGAAATTTGTCATGTTAGTTGAAACCAAAACTTAGATTATTTCATGTATTGAAATATGAAATTTGTCATGTTAGTTGAAACCAAAACTTAGATTATTTCATGTATTGAAATATGAATTTTGTCATGTTAGTTGAAACCAAAACTTAGATTATTTCATGTATTGAAATATGAAATTGTCATGTTAGTTGAAACCAAAACTTAGATTATTTCATGTATTGAAATATGAGATTTGTCATGTTAGTTGAAACGAAACTTGGTTTACTTCACACATGAAATGTAGTTATATTTTTAGCGTTAATGGAAAACATGAAATGTTTTTTAGGGTTAATAGGAAACATGAAATGTAGTTTTATTTTTAGCGTTAATGGAAAACCTGAAATGTTAATTATATTTTTATATAATTAAAAAGATATGATTTTTCCATGTAATCAAAATTACATTTTAAATATAATTTAGAAAGATGGAATTTTTCACTGTAATGTTAATTATATTTTTATGTAATTAAAAAGATATGATTTTGCCATGCAATCAAAGTTACATGTTTAATGTAATTTAGAAAGATGGAATTTTTCACCGTAATGTTAATTATATTTTTATGTAATTAAAAAGATATGATTTTGCCATGTAATTAAAATTACATTCTTAATGTAATTTAGAAAGATGGAATTTTTCACGGTAATGTTAATTATATTTTTATGAAATTAAAAAGATATGATTTTGCCATGTAATCAAAATTACATTTTTAATGTAATTTAGAAAGATGGAATTTTTCACCGTAATGTTAATTATATTTTTATGTAATTAAAAAGATATGAATTTGACAATGTAATCAAAATTACATTTTTAACGTAATTTAAAAAGATAAAACTTTTCACTGTTATGTTAATTACATTTTTAATGTAATTAGGAAAAGAGAAATTTGACAATGTAATCAAAATTACATTTCTAATGTAATTTAGAAAGATAGAATTTTTCACCGTAATGTTAATTATATTTTTATGTAATTAAAAAGATATGAATTTGACAATGTAATCAAAATTACATTTTTAATGTAATTTAAAAAGATAGAATTTTTCACCACTATGTTAATTACATTTTTAATGTAATTAGGAAAAGAGAAATTTGACTATGTAATCAAAATTACATTTTTAATGTGATTTAAAAAGATAGAATTTTCACCGTTATGCTAATTGCATTTTTAATGTAATTAAAAAGTTGGATTTTACATTGTAAATTAAAGGATAAAATTTGACATGTAATATTAATTATGTTTTTTAATGTAATTAAAAAGATAAGAATTTTACATTGTAATTAAAAGATAGAAATTCTACATTATAATGTTAGTTACAATTTACATTGTAATTAAAAAGGAGATTTTACATTGTAAATAAAAGAATGGAATTCAACATTGAAATGGGATTTACATTTTAATGTAAATAAAAGAATAAAAAATAGAATTCAACGTTGAAATGGAATTTACATTATAATGTAAATAAAAGAATAAAAGAATGGAATTCAACATTGAAATGGAATTTACATTTTAATGTAAATAAAAGAATGAAATTCAATATTGAAATGGAATTTACATTTTAATGTAAATAAAAGAATAAAAGAATGGAATTCAACATTGAAATGGAATTTACATTTTAATGTAAATTAAAGAATAAAAGAATGGAATTCAACATTGAAATGGAATTTACATTTTAATGTAAATAAAAGAATAAAAGAATGAAATTCAACATTGAAATGGAATTTACATTTTAATGTAAATAAAAGAATAGAATTCAACATTGAAATTATAATTTACATTTTTAATGTAAATAAAAGAATAGAATTCAACATTGAAATTATAATTTACATTTTTATTGTAAATAAAAGAATAAAAGAATGGAATTCAACATTGAATTATAATTTACATTTTTAATGTAAATAAAGGAATAAAGGAATAAAAGGATAAAAGAAGGAAATTGGACATTGAATTATAATTTACATTTCTAATGTAAATAAAGGAATAAAAGAATGTATTTAAAATGTTGAAATATTATCTTCATTTTTAAATGAATTAAAATTGAATGGAGATCAGTAGTTGTTTAGCTCGTTGTTAAATCGAACGACGTTATTATGGTTGAATGGTTTATGTTTATATATTTATATATAAACATAATTAAAATTAAACGAATCGAGCGCGGTAGTTCGCGTTTTGGAATCGTACCTTTAAGTGACTATACCAAAAGATCCGACCGTTGGATTTTCCCAAAACTGAAACAGTTAGGACCGTTTTGGGAAGATCTTTCCAACGATATAAACTTCGTTAAAATCCAACGGATATATTTAGAGAAATGTGTAAATCAAAATTGGTTGAAAACAGCACCAGGGTCGCCCATTGACAAAAGCGTCGTTAAATAAAAATTTAATTATTTCAAATAATTAAAAATAGGAATTAATCGTTACAAAATAATATAGCGATGTAAAAATGGTTTTTCAAATTTTATATGCGAGAATGATTTGGAAAGTCCTAGTTTAATCTCATTCCAAATAATCAAACGACGTCTAAAAATCGAAGTTTGAAGACGATGAATGAAGACCGTAAATCTTCCCTCGAATGGACAACGATCAAGACCCTGAATTGACTTGCTCCCAATTCAAAGGTCAGGGTAATTGCCCAAATGTACATGTTGATTTCACGGATATGCGGGTACCTACTTTCCGTACTGGACATACGGGACGAGAGTATCTCCAATTTCGTTCAGACCTAGAACGGGCTTATAAATGGAATGTGTGTCCGACATTGTACTCCTTTATATTGTATTTATTAATTTTCTGTCAAATGTATGAATGTTTGGTGGCGGAGAATTTATTCTCTTACTTAACACCCTTTTATATATTTTGGCAAAGGATTGATAGTGTGATATGGAGTGACAGTGTGGCATACCAAGATGCAATGATAAAGGTTTCTTGTTGAAAAGCAGAGCCTTGTGGTAACGATCAAAGCACAACTTGAATAAGCATATCTTTGTGTATTACGTAGCTTCACGAGCCTCACAACCCGGTTGAGTCTAAAACGGAGCAAGCAAACGCAGGGAGAGCAGCACGTTTCTTTCTAGCTAGAAGTGGTGTTTGGGTTTTACACTGCCCGACATTTTACTTATGTGGATGATGGAATGAGGCGCCTCGGATATTAGGTCCTATAGGATCGGGAAACGTGTGTTCAGGAATAACTAATCCGCAAAATCGTATGTGCGGACCGGCCCTGCAGGATCCAAGGATTCACTGCGGGGAATCCTGAGACATTAGCTAGAGTGTGTCGAATCGGTAAGGAAATCATTCTTAGCCTTGACTCATGATGGAAAACCAAATTCCCAATACGACCCTACGGACTTGATTGTATTACTAGTATGGAGGCATATTATTTGGTAGCTATGCTTCCTAGGATTGATACATTTATTTTGAAATGTTTTTATAGAAACTAATAATAATATCAAATTCATTTTTATCGTACCAAGCATGTTTAATCATCATAAGGTAAAACTTTATCCTCTGGTTTGCGTTGCATTGTGTAATGGGACTTGAGTCTTATGGTGATTCCATTTTTCCAAAAGCATTGCATTGTTTTATGATTTATTTATTTATATGTTCAGTCACCTTAATTTATGCACGGCAATCCATTGGAATAAACCCATTCCGCATCAGCGGCGTGGTCTTTGGATTTGCCTTATTACTATTAGTTAAATTAGTTAAGAATTCTCACACCAGTCCCCTGACTGACTCGTAGTTTGTTTCACTTTGCAAACTCGGGTGCCCTCTTTTCCACGCGGGCAATCGAGTAGTTTTTGCAGATATTTATCTCTTGAGAAGGATTCTGGATCGAAGCCTAAAGCTGTGTCCAGAGCATAGTTGTCTTCCGCTGCCTTAGTTATTTTATTTCCGCTGCACTGTATTGTATTTGTTGTAATTTAAATCTTCCGTTGTATTTTATTCAATGTACTTTGATATTCTGTACTCTGATGTAACATTACTATGATGTTTATAAAAGTTTGTTGTTGTTGTTCTGATGTTGTTGTATTCCCAAAGTTAAAGTATTCGAGGATTTCCAACCTTTGAATCAGACCTGTGTGGTTTATGGTCGATTCAAAGAGCGAGAATTTTCGGGTCTTTATGCACATCTTTTCCAGCAGTTTCAATATTGGTCTTATGTGTAAAAGCACACAGTGCTTCCATTGTATACATTAGAGCTTTATGTACAGTTTCCATCTTTTGATTCATCTTTTGAAACACCATCCGACTTCTTCCCAACAATGGCATCTTCTTGAGAAGGATTTCCAGTATTTTTATTCACTTCCATGTTAGCAGGAGTTTTTGTAGATTCCCACCTACTATCATAGAGGATCTCCCACCATCAGATTTGATAGGGTTCTCTCTAGAGGCATTTTCTCTTCCAATTAGAAATTAATTTCCAAAGCTTAGACTATAGGCACAACTTCTGGGCATGTTGATCTATATTAGATAGCTTAGATCTTGTCATATGTTCGATTTTTTTGTGAAAGCACTAAACGTAAATGCTAAAATAGCATGAACACTAATCTGAGATGAAAGCATTAGTCCTTGTGAATAATTTGAATATGAATTCTATATATCCAATCGTAGATAAAAATAATAATTAAAAGAGGAAGACAAGTGAAGAAGAGACAAGATTTATAGTAGTTTGACTATTAACAATGCATACATCTTATTTATAATTTTGTCTATTCTCCTTCTACCAATTAAAAAATGTTCGAACAAAAAAGACCAAATAATGAATAAGTACAAGAGTTAGTTTAAGTAGATCACAATGGCCCTTAAATGATGTAATATGAGAGGAGAAGCTTAAAGATAGATTTCAACAAGTAATGGCATGGAGAGATCGGATACTCTCAATGTTGTGTGTGTATATATATAAACACACACACACACACACACACACACACACACATATATATATATATATATATAAAAACATGAGTTATACTAATTTCCTAACTATACAAGTTGGGTTTAAAGTGGCCAGACCACATAGTACAATAAGTAAAAGAACAGGAGTTATGCTAACATGCCTAATCTGCTAAACCAGAAGAACACTAGTTCCCTTTGTCATTACTGATGTCAGCATTAATACCTAGGCCTATTTCATGCCGAAAGGCAGTGAAATACATAGCAAGGAGTGGATCATAACATCTCGAAAACAACATGTACAAATGAAACCTATCCCAGAACAGTTGCACTAAAAATTTATGAATTTCATCAATTCCACCAGTCGTCAAAGTTATATCATCTCCAATAGAGTGATACCAAAGGTATCATCATTATCTTTCCTCCCCAATAAACTTATGAAAATTATCTGCTACTGGATCATACTTCATCTCAAACTTTTGGTATACCCAGATTCTCTCATTTTCATTCTAGTGGATAGACTGATCATCCAAAGATGGGACATCATTTTGGCCAAAAGCAGAAGGGGCATTTTCTGAGGTAGTAACAGACTCGTGAGGAATAAAAGGTTATGCATCAAGATTAACCTAGGAGATGACTAGTTTCGAAGGCAGATGAGGCTTGGGGATCCACATCAATTTTGGTCAAGGAAAAGGAGGTATGTCGGTTATAGGCATAGATGAATTAGAACAAGCGGTAGAAATATGACCAAAAGATTGGTAGGAAATGCATATTTTAGGTTTTCAACTATATCAAACATCAACTTCCAAGTCAATCCCCTCTATAATTCTAACTTTTAGTTGTTTGGTAATAACTTGGTTAGGGTGATCCCAATTAACGTTTTTGCAGACAGTAGGCTTTTACAAGTCTCAATTGGTGCATCAAAGCATTTGAACTCACCAATAAGACTCGCAAGACAATTTAGGCCAATTAATGGTTGTAGAATAGAAGAAATGTTAGTAAAAGTGTCCAATATAGGTATGGAGCGAACTTTCTCTTTGACTTTGTCTATTCCAATACCGCACAAAGTGATTATAAATGGTTTTCCTTCTATGATTATAGTATTAGATTCAAGTGCACCGAGACAATTTTCCTTAAGAGTGAAGTGAAAATAGAACAATGACCTATGTAGTTGAAAATGTATTTTACCTCTAAGCTTCCATACATTAAAACATTAAAGTTGCACCTTATTATAAGATGCTAGAACATCCAGGAAGAACCTAACTAAATAGTCAACCCAGTAGTTATGAATCACGTTCTAGGTGTCGACCGATGGGATAGAGCATGAGCTCCAGGCATCATCCCTCATCACCATTGATGCTTGCCAATATAGATGTGACTTTCTCGCATTCCTGCCACTTGACTAGCAATTGTAACTCAAAATCACATGTGTCTATAAGAGAATTCATTTTATTAATCTAAACACTGCAAAGAGATAAAATCACATGTTCTAGTAAAATTGTTTACAGTGAATACATAAAAAAAAAAATCAACAACACACTCAATTTCCTTAATGTTTATTCATTTAGGTTAGCAATACATATTAGTACAAGAAATGAGTCTTACTTACATGGATTGCTAAGATTTAAAGATAGAACAGAGCTTATTTTTCTTAACTACAACATCTAGGAGCTCATCCAAGAAGGGAGAACAATGTATGTTTCAATTATTGAAATTACTGAAATAGAATTCTAAAAAAGGCGACAATTGATATTAGATAGCATACCCAGAGTTTATAACTTAATAATTTCAATCGTTATTTTCAAAAATGATTAGAATTTATGAATTATCTTTCTAAGGTTTATGATAAGAAGGATAAAATGATTTAATAGTTTGCTAAAATGAGAAAATAAGAAAGTAACATGTTACTTATTTTTCTTATATAATAACCTAGCTAGTAATTTTCTTGTTTGGGACTTAATGGGTTATTGATTAACATAAGCAAATAGGATTCCCTGTTTCTAAATTCCAAAAGTATGTTTGAAGGCTAATGTTTCAAAATTCATTAAACTAGCTTTATTTCCTAACAAAGCAATCCCAACTTCATTCAGTACATTTTATTAGCAATAAATAAGATTGACTCACATCTGAATTACAAATAAAAGATATTATTGTTTTCATTACTTTTTTATTCTTGTTAATTAAAAATGAACAGTTTTAAATAGTATAAGTTCCAATTTTTGACAATAAACCATAATCTCATTGATTTAAACAAATTTATATGAAATTTTATTTTAATATTTTTTGATATGATAAAATAGATCATTATTAGATCTCATTTTTTCAAATTGCGTACTTATATACCAGTCTATGTAATATGCAAATATACCACATGTCAATATATATTCAAGTCACGCCACGCAAGTTTCGAACCAACTATCACTTACATCCAAATCATAATGTCTAATCTCTGGACAAGGGTGCTGGTCTTAAATCTCATTTTTATAAATGAATAAATATTTCAACCATTTTGTTCCTAATTTATATGTTAAAATCAGTGTTCTAAAAACCCAATCCAACCTCGGTTCGACCATGGTTTACCTTCGACCATGGAGCATCTTGGCTTTGAAAATGAAATAACCTTGTGCGTGCACAGACCCACGGTTTAACCTCAAAACCCCTTAAAAACCTCTAGATCGACCTCTTTGAATCTCATGGTTCTTCAAATTTGAGAGAAAAATAATTGCTTCATTTTTCATTTTTTGACATAATAAATTTAATAATGATTTCATAGCAATTGTCATTAAATTTTGGATCATATAATTCATTCTTATGTCCATATAACAAATTATTGTTAAACTAATCCTCTTTCACTATAAAAAAATAGTAAATTTAAAGCTTTGCTATGATAAGTTGTTATATAATTATTCCAATCGGGTAGTACATAACATGCTACATGATAAGTGAGTTGAAGACGAAAATCGAACTATGACTTCTTGAATCATGTCAAAGTATCTCAACTAGCTTGGACATGGATCTTTGTCATAATTGGTTAGTTTTTATCTATATTTAAAATAATTTTACGTTTAAATCAGAAAAATAGAAATAAACTATCAGCGTGGTTCTCACGGTCTGACCGGTTGAACCACGAAAACCTTAGATCTTGCACTACGGTTGGATCTTCACAATTATGGTTAGAATAACTTATCATCCATTCATCTAATTAATGTTCTCCAAAATTACAGTTCTATTTCAATTCCAAATTCTTCTTTATAGTTGCACATGATCAAGCAAAATCAATTATCATGTTGGATGAAGTAGCATTCTTGCATGACATTGTTATTCGCACTCCAGTTTTGGTTAAGTGACTACCTGTCTTAAGGGGACTCTTGGTAGAATAGAATCAGTTAAGGGGTAACTCAAATTGAAAATATAAAATATCGTTATACCCTTAAAGAAGAGCCATACTACATCGTCAAATTCGCGCGCGTTTACAAGCCTGCAGCATATGAAAAGACACGAGTTTGATCTCACTATCATCATATTTTATTTGCTTTTCACAGCACTCCAGCTTTAAGGTAACATACATTGATTTCACGATGGTCCGATTCAAGCAAACAAGGAGGAAGACGATGGAGAGCATTGCCAAAGAGCAAAGTGTTGCTAAGAGGTGCGTGTTTATCCCTTTTTTCCTATTTTTGTGTGTTCGTGCATCACATATTAGGGTTAGGATAGAGGTTGTAGTTTAGTGGGGAAGAAGAAGAAGAACTTGGTGGGTGGTTCTGTAGTGTGGCATGAAAAAACGGTGGAAATTGACCGTACTTAAATGTTTAAAATGGTAAATTCTTACCCTTTTAAACTTATTCTTTAAATGAGTTGTCCATAGAATAATTTGACAAGAGGATGTCTTTTTTGATGAAAACGGTTTGGACTTGCCGTATAAATATCATTCTGTAGTATATTGTTAATGTGTCGATCAATCGTTCAAATGATATGTTGTACTAAAATATTAAGACATGTATGCACAAAGTGAGACATACAAACATTTTTAGTGCATGTACAAAATTATATGTTATAGCAAAATATTGAGACATACGTACATAAGGCGAATATGAAAATAGAGCATGTACAAAATTATATGACATATCAAAATATTTAGTGCATGCACATAGTGAGACATACATGCATTGATATTGTGTCTCATTTAGTGATTGTGAGTTATACTAACTTAAGTTCCACTTTTAGAAACACCGTCTTGGAAAAGTCATTGAAATTATCAGATTCTGTGCATCCAGCGAGTCAGTCGATTAAGTGTTACAATTGTTCGAGCGAATAGAGGATCCCGAACCTCCAGACTTATTTGGAGAGCAACTGATAGCTGATGAAGATGGCATTGATGCTGGGTCGGCAAAGGGTAAAGCTAAAGAAAGGCGTGGGAAGAAAGGTGCAAACAAGAAGAAAGGGGAAGCGAAGAAAAAGTAGATTGAAATGGTAACAGTTTGTAATTTGTTGATGGGTGTGACTTTGTACAGTTGTGCTTATTTTGGCTATATTATGTGATATGTGTAACTTTTGGTGGGTGTCATATTGTCTGTAAACACTACGTTTGGTGGATGTGGTGTGTGATATTGTCCGTAAGAACTACATTTGGCGGATGTGGTTTATGCTTGAATTTCTCATATGTTGCTTTAATTCCAAATGTTGTTTGCAATTTTAAATACTGCTTGAATTCGTAGATTCATTCTCATATTTTGCTCATAGAAATTCAGAAGGTAACAATGTGATTCAAATCCTTATTGTGTGATGGTGTGTTGTGTGTTGTCTAAATCGGTTAATGTATACCGTGTTTTTTATAAAAAAAAGGGCACTGTATGGCCATTTTTGAGTATACGAACTGTATAGCTTACCAAAAAAGATGATACGGCAAGCTAATGCCATATAAGCACTTTAAGTACGGTGATGATATGCTGAATACTCTTGTGTTAAACATATTTGTGTTTGACATGTGCAGTCGGTGAATCTCTGTCGTAAAACAAGGATGAAAATGGTAATATCCCGCCATTTATTGAATATACAATTTTCTAAAAACATAAAACAACAACAACCCACCATTTTTATTAAAAAACAGTGCCTTTGGGCCATAAAGTCTCGGGTTGAAGTTAATGCTACTATTTTCTATTGACGCCAAAACGGTGTGCTACTACTTAAGTGAGGTTATTTTGATCCAACAATCATTTTGCCGGGGGTTTAGCTCCAAATATCATCTCGTTAATAATTTTAAAAGACCAAAAAAATAGATGGTCTGTTACACTGGGCTGGGTGGGAATAGCAATGCCCTTCTCGCACAATTGTGCATTTTGCACCGTTGATAAGATCCAATTCAATATTGCTACCTTGTTTTTGCGTACTTCAGCTCGTTTATAGCAGAAATTTTAATGTATTTGTCGATATGGGACTGGATCAATGTAATAAAAAAGCTCCAGTGCCTAAATTAATGCATTATTACATTTCAAATCTCTTATCTTAGATTGATGCCTGAAGAAGAAATTGCTCGCATTAATCTAATTAATCAGTTGCTTGAAGAACTACTCACGTTGGTTTATGCTTGAGTTTGATGTTGAATAAGATCTGAAGTGTTCACCTTCCCCATGCCGATCTAAAAGATTATCGATGGAATTGAGAAAATTCTACAATGGATCTTTAAACTGACCTAATTCAACCTAATTCAAAACATTTTTTCCATCCACGTGATTCTCATTGCTACCCGATGCTACACTGTCAGTTCATATGAAGTTGCTTCCAGTTTTTCCTTTGATGCCCAAGTGCTTTCTTCCCAAGTTTTTACAGTCACCTCCACAATTTTTGATGCATGACAGACATATTCAAAATAAATTCAATTATTTGTTAATTAATTGTCAAATTTAGATTTCAACTCAGTGAAACCAGTTTTCCTTTTTATGAAAGTATGAAACTTACAAGCTTGTGTTTGGACCCTTTGTTTTGTGGTATGCAAATTACGACTACTTATTTTTGTATAATTAGCTTAGAATGTATATTATACGCTTGTAGCTGCAGCAGCCCAATGATAGTAACAATGAAGAGGGTTTGAAAATTAATTTCATTTTATTGAATGTTTTAAACATTTAGGGATGGTGACTACATTGTACTTCGAAATTAAATAAGTTAGGAGATATTATAATTAAGTTAAATGAAATCAACTTGAAATTTTGGAAACTAGTAAATATGAACAAAAATCTACCACTAAAAAGCTAAGAAACTCCAAGAAGATCATCCGCTTTATGCAAAAAATTACTGTTATTTTTGGTTTTGATCTTATTAGCGATTTCTTTGTATATAAACTGCATAAAATTCATCTGGTAAAAAGATCATGTTTTGGCTTTGGCTGTATCAATCATCCGGTTCTTTGGACTTTCCCTTTGGAGAAACTTTTTAGTATTCTATATATTTATGTTTGTAAAGTTGTAATGGAAACAAACTTGACTAATTAAGCACTTGAACAGAGACATAAGCAATATGTCTTTTTAGCCTCAAGGGCATAAAATAAAGACATGTCGAAAACAAATGATTGGCAAATTCAGTATGGTAAACACAAACAATTAATGCATATAGTAGAGCACATATGAGCATACCTAGTGAAACATGCATTCATGCATTATTGGGAAAAGTATACACAACAATATATAAGAGAAAAGATACAAAATATTACATGAAGTGGGACAAATGTTTTGTTCCACTTCTCACAACTAATCTTTCTTATATCGATGGCTTTGGACTGTGTTTACACTTTGTTACATAGGTCCATTATTTTTAGGAGATAACCACCTACAAATTAAAGATTCGTGTCACATCATCTTTAGATGAGGAGTGGATATCGCTTTCAGCTTAAAAATGATATTACGTCTGGTTAAGGGCTTTATTTGATTCACCTCTGGTTCAAGGACTCAATTATTTTACGAGCTTAAAATAAAGACATAAAAACCAACGAGGGGCAAATTAACTACGGTACACACAAAACAACGGGGGCAAATCCAACATAAAAACTAGTTATGCTCATATGTGCTTTACTAGGCTGCATAATCCAACGGTTTTGATCATTTTTCCATGATTTGCATATTAACTTTCAGTCAAAGTAGAATTTTTTTTCTACTCATCCAAATATATCAAATGTGACTTATTAGCATGATAAGATGACAGATGTATCACTGGGGCACTGAACCACAATGGTGTGTCATAGACGGTCTATGAAGATGAAGATGAACAAGACACTTAAAGGGGATGTGTCCGGGTGGGCTCGAGGTGGTGGTTCTCTAAATGTATCCTGATATGTTGAGTGAGCTTGAACTTGTTGTTCTCTGGGCATAGCAAATTTGATGCATGCGTACACGAGATAGTATGTTGTCAATGAAGGGGAAGATTGGGGTGTTGCTGCTGTAGTTAATGAATCTGTATTAAATTATAGCATTTGTATGTGAGAAGCTCAAAGTCCTCTTGAACATACTAGTTAATGAACATTTTGCATTTACAGTCCTTATCGAGATCAACTTTTCAATTTATGTTCTTATAGAGTCTATTATTATTTTGGACAATAATATAACTTTCTTTGGGTTACGTCATTTATGTTTTTCTACCAGATGTACCCATTTGAATCTTAGGCTTTGGAGAATGATATATTCCCTTATATAATATTTTGTTGACCTGAGCTGTGTTTGAGAAAGTGAAGTATAAAAGAATGTTAATTGTAATAACCCGAATTTTAATAACATGTTGAAACTAGAAATCAGGGTATAATTAAATTTAAAAATAAGAATCAAGGGAAACGGGTTGTGCCATTGCGTTCGTCTCGAAATTCTGCATGGAAACGAGTCCGAGTTTTTGAAAAATGGATTCCGTATGAGGAAGATATGACCCTCTAAAGTTTCAGGAATTTTTAGAAACCAAAACAGCTCGAAATTCGAATTCAAACCCAGAAGTGGGTTGGGCGGGAAATTTCCCGCCCAGGACCCAGGTCGACTGGGTGGTCGACTGGGTAGTCGACCTCCCCCTGACCAGGTCGACTGGGTAGTCGACCTGGGGGTCGACCTGCCCCGAATTTCCAGATCCAAGGCTGAGTTCATTTCTGCGTTTCTAGACCGATATCTGGACCAAATTCGTGACTCTAAACCTATATAAACAGCCCCTAGTCATTCTCTCTACACCATTTAATTCTGTCCTTATGCTACCTCTGTGAAAATCAAAATGATAATATTTAAATTAAAAGAGACTACTTCTTCTTCGTCAAGACAACATCTAGGAATTGCAAATTGGGGGTTTTCAACTAGAACAAGACTAAACAAATAGAGATTCAACAACCGCAATAACCGTTTCCAGAATCAAATCTCTGCACTCTAATTCTCGATCCACGCTCTGTAAGTTCTAGTTACTTTGAGATTGAAACTTGTTAAATTTAATATGGACATGGAATAAAATGAAATTGGACCTAAGCTTGATTATCTATTTGGATCTGGTCTTGTCTCTTCTTGAATCTATGATTTTGGGTTATTTCTTATCGATGGAATCATGCCCATTCATGATGTTGGACCCAGCTTATTATTCAAACGCTAGATTGTGAAATGAATTCTTGGAACTTGACTTGATGATAAGACTTGTTAATTCAGTTTTCACCCTATCCTCTCTTGAATCTTGAATTTGGGAATATTGCTATGAAATCAGTTTGGACTTATTCATGTTATCAATTGGAATTGGACCCATGTATGATAATTGATTTATACCTATTCTTGGACCTTGACTTTTGGAATACTGCTATGAAAATTAACTTGGGCCTATTCATGTTGTAAATCAAATATTATCACGCCTATGGCATTGAAAACTATTGTTAATGGCCAAAGACTATGCCTATGCCTATAACTGAGAATATAAGACTATTGCCTATGACTATGATAAGGACAATTGTGGCTAATCACCTATGACTCATGACTATGAATTACTGCCTATGATTATGAACAGAAGACTATTGTCTATAACCATGACCTTGAAACTATTATAGTTAATTGCCTATGACTATTTAGGGTTGTTGTCTAGAACTATTTTGGATAATTCATGACTAGTGTGATTAATCGCTTATGATTCACTACGACTATGACTATTGTGGCCAATTGACTATTACAGTTGATTGTTCATAACACTATAGTTGAAAACCATGTTGTAAACCAAGACCATTGATCCATTATCCTTGTATTTGACTTGCTTTTGCATGCCTATTCTTTCATGTCAATTTTTATCATGACTATCACCTTATTATGCCAGATTTGAAAGCCTGTTATTCTCTATATGCCAGTGATGTTGTAACTAATTATCCCAAGCTATATCATGCCAGATTTATCACCTTGTGCTCGTTCTTTTGCCTATCATAGTTGGGATGTTATTCCCTTTTATTTTGGACCTGGATCTACTTGTAATTTAGATCAATTTATGTTTACATGCGATGGGGATACAAATTGGGTAGGTTAGGCAAACATGAATTGGTTATGAATATGAATCATGAACTTGATAATAGGCATAAGTGGAAACCCGAAAACTTGATATGAGAACTTGACATGAAACTCGCTTAGAAACTTGACACGAACTTGACATGAAAATTGAACATGGACATGACACTTAAAATGAACTTGAAAATGGCTAACTCGAGGTTGGGTTGAGTTTGCAGTGTAATTCTGCCAGAACCGCCCGACAAATCTAGTTACTGCAAACAATAGGATCCAATGTGGGTAGTTGGTCATACCGCACTTGAAAACCCGAGGTCAGACTGAGTTGTGGTGTTATTCTGCCCGTAACCGCCCGGCATATCCAGTGACCACAACAACAGGTCTGATGTGAGAGGTTGGGTGCATTAATGAATTAATGCCACATAATAGGATTAAGTCATGAACCGCTTGAATATACTTAACCAATTTGACACGATGATTTGATAGGGTTAAGTCATGAACCGCTTGAATATACTTAACCAATTTGACACGATGATTTGATAGGGTTAAGTCATGAACCGCTTGAATATACTTAACTAATTTGACACGATGATTTGATAGGATTAAGTCATGAACCGCTTGAATATACTTAACCAATTTGACACGATGATTTGATAGGGTTAAGTCATGAACCGCTTGAATATACTTAACCAACTTGACACATGATTCGTAGGGCTAAGTCATGAACTTGAACGACAACACTTAGCCAATTTGACATGAAACGTAGGCGGGTTAAGTCACGAACTTGAATGACAATACTTAACCAACTTGACATGCTAGACTGATGGGGTTAAGTCTCGAATTTAAATGACAACACTTAACCTACTGGACGGAAACCCTAGTTACGTGGTCCTTTTCAGCAGTAACCCACTAGATGTATCACGGTACCCTAGAACTAGGCAGGGTGGGGCACGATTACTGGGCTGATTGTAAGTGACCAGAACGACGGCTGAGTTGGTGCGCCATTGTAGGTTCAGGCGGACTATAGTCGTGCATGTAGTACGGAGTTGAAAAAGCAGGCATTGGGCACCTGTAGGTTTACACTGTGCGTGCTTGATTCGTGTCGGTGGTTGGCACCCTAGGGCTTGATACACCCTATGGTGGACCTAGCACAGGTGACTACATTTTATGATTGGGCCGTATGACACAGACACATGAACGAGCTAGGACTTGTAGGGAGCCGAAAAAATTAATAGATCGTTACGTGGAAAAAGGGTGTTGTTCGTTAGGTAGCATAATCCCTAGTGGTCCTAGGTGGCATAAACCCTAATCGAATCTAGAAAACGTTCAATAGGTAGCATAATCCCTATTGGTCCTAGGTGGCATAAATCCTAGTTGAACACGAGATAGTTCATGATAAGGAAACCTAGCCAGAACAAGGGTGGCAGTCCAAACGATTTCAAGAATGGTGGCACTATGTTGAAGTAGTATAGAAATATGTGATGAAACCCGTACGATATACGGTAAGGGACTGTACATATACATAGAAAGGATGACACGGGTTGGGGTACTAGTAAAGTTGGTGCAGAGAATGTTAAACATGCGATGCTATATGTAGTTTATCTGGTCTGCATTATCTTGTTACCGTAGTTTATCTTGTTACCATAGTTTATCTTGTTATCTTAGTTTAACTTGCCTATCTTGTCAACATCCTTATGTTTACTTTCAGTTTATACATGTCATGTTACCTTTACTTGTTTCTATGCTGGAAGTCACTAGGACTTACCAGTCTGTATGACTGACCCGTTTTGTTTCGCCTCTTTTTCTTCCCCCCCCCCCCAAGTTCTCAGGGAGGAAACACTACGATTTAGTTTGGACTTCTTTCTGCTTCAAGATCATCGTATATGGCTTGGGCCTTTCTTGGCTATGAATGCTTTACTGTTTTACTTGGGGAATGATTTATGACCATGGTTTTATGCTTCTTTACTATTGCAAGACAGATTTCGATGTAATGGATTTAATGGCATTTTGATGTAAAAAGGCTTTAGACCTTTCTAGATTTTTAAAGCAATAAAATTTGGTTCTTCTTCCGCTATTTTATATGTTCTGTCTTGTAATATTTCTGTGTATGTTTACCTAGATAATGCTCCACCAAAGCTAGTGCATTCCCTTTGTGAGTGACCCTAGCGGAGGTGGGGTGTTACATTAATTATGTTGAGATATACTTGATTGTATTTATTTTGATTTTGTTCCTACACATAGAACTGAATGTTGGAACCGTTGTGATTAATCCGATCCAAGACCACTCGAATCCGATATCTAAACGACAAAGCGCTAGCGGAAGATTAGACCGTTGTTAGACTTGCAAAAACAACCAAAACAATAACTCTAGTCACCAAACAGAGATCAACCAATCACGAACAATCCAAATCTCAATCACAAGCAAGAAACTAGTGACAAAGTAGCAAAAAATAAATCACAAAAGGATTTATTGTGGTTCCACTAACATCTTGTTAATGTACATCCACTTTAGAGAGAGTATTTTATTACCACGATGAAAGGAATACAAGAGATTGATCCAATGATCACTATATTTCAATATAGAAATGAGTTTGAGGAGAATAGAATTGAAGAATTGGAATTTGGTTATAAACCCTAATTCACCCTTGAGAATAAACCCTTGATTTCAATCAAGTATCCAAGCTCTCTCTAAAGAGAAACAAAAAATAGCATATATAGGAATGAGCCAATTCCTGAAATTGTCCTCAAAGCTTCACAAAGCAGCTTGCCAAATTTCTAGCCTGAAATAGCCCATTAGCCGCTTCAGACGTCTATCGTAGGGACTGACAGGCATATGTCCCTCCCAGAGAATTACTTGTGCTTCTGCACTCGGCTCAGACGTTTGTCCCCTATATGACAGACATCTGTAGGAGCTCTTGGGAAAAATATTTCCTGACAACAGACGTCTGTCCCTCTTTGGTCATACGTCTGTTGGGACTCTTGGGAAATTTTTCCTTGTAGTCACATATGTCTGTCCAAGGAGTGACAGACGTTTGTGCTGAAGCTTCCAGCTTCACCTCGCTACATCAAACACAATCTCCCCCATCAAGCTCTGATTTGCACACCGCCTTCTCCTACTCGATGGTATCTTCATCCTCTTCAATCCAACATATAGTATCGCATACTCCAACACTCCGCCTCGATACTACAACCATCTCAACTCCAAACTCCAATGCACCAAGGATTTCCTTCTACTTCGACAAAGCAACATGAATACTTTCCCAATGAGCTCCAACAAAGCCACCACCCATTGCACTCCGTTAACGAGCTCCAGCAAGGCCATTGCCCGCCAACGAAGTGTTGAAAATATTCAAACCAAAAACCATCTCACCAAAAGATAATGCACTCAGGAGTGTAACGAGTACTTACCATAAAGATAAATTTCCATTCTCTCACCGCTATTCCTTTCCATCATCATAAACAAAATCACTCTCTCCACCCGTGCCACTCCGTGGCAACTAGCAACTCAATAAGCGAATTAAGTTCGAGCAATGCTCGAAGTTCGAATGCGGCAATGCCTTGGTAAATATATCCGCCGCATTATCCCTTGTGTGCACTTTCCGAAGGTATATGTAACATCCCGCAACTTTTATGATTCTAAAAGTTAAGTAATTAAGAATTAATTATTACTAGATGATAAATTGGATGTCGTATTTACTACCATTGTGAAGGTCTTTCCGAGACGATCAATTTGACATATAATTTTGATATATTTGAAATTATCATTTACAAGATATTTCTTTTTTTAGAATGAAAGATACGCTCATGAAACCATAAATTCTCAATGTTCCTATTTTAAGAACAAAAATAGTGTTTGGTGTAGTAGCTAAGTGAGTAGACTTGGATACATGAAGTCATGAGTTCAATTCCCATCAATGTTGTATTTCTTTAATTTTAAGATGCATGTTCCAAGTAAGGAGTATGTGTGTATAAATGGAAGACATAAGATTAAATGTTGCATATAAGAAAAGATTTTATGTGTGTAGATATATATGTATGTATACATAGGGTGTATGCTACTTCCAAATTATAATACGTTTATTTCATAGGCTATGAATTAATGTTACATTAATAAACGTATTATTCAAATCCCCTGTGTGTGTGTATATATGTATGTATGTATATATGTAATTTCATTATGCATTGACATTGCATGTTGTGGGGAAATTAGGGAATAGAAAAGAGAGGGATTTAAAGTTATACACTTGATTTCCACTTTTGAAAATATGTTAGCAAATAATTTGCATCAATTGAAAATATATTTTAATTATGGATTTTTGTGAAGTTTATACATATTTTTGCAACTGCTAGAGATTAATTGTCATAACATTGAATTATCATATAAATGCATGTTTGTAAATGTTGATAAATTGTGCATGCCAGAAATTAGGCACCGATTGACATGATGTCAATTGATTTGTTTTTATTAGGGATTTATTTCATAAAGACTAGATATTAATTCTCTTGTATAGTTTTAAAAATACATTTATATGTTACCTTTTTGGTGTATTCAAATCCCTTTTTATCAGGGTTGGATAAAAATAATAGCAATAGACATATGAGATATGCCTTAACATATAACTTCATTGCAAAGTAAATAAGAGAGTGACTATGATTTAATTTGAGAATTCCTAATCTAATGTACTAAATCAATCTCTAATTTTTCTATAAGTGAGCCAAATCTAACCTTAACCTCCATCTTCTTTCTTCTTCCTTTTTGGAAAAGTATTCAGACACATCCTACTTACTTCTACAATTTTTCCTTAATGGAAATAATGGAAAGATTCATTCTAAAATAAAGAATAGAGAGAGGATCAAAATAAAGGAGAAAAAGGAAGAAAGCTTATACAAAGTTCACAACTGTGGTAAAGGGGAATAATTGTTAGATAAAATGGAGATGATACATGCATATGGCTTATATGAGTATGTATATTATTTTCAAAATCATAGGTATGAGTTCTCTAACTTAACTAGTTGAATTTAAATTATTAATTTTGGTGTCTCTTGGAGGATATTTATGATTATTATTTTTTGACATGATATGTTGGCAATTGTTTGATATTTGAGATTTTTTTGGTGTGTTGAGTCTAAGTTTACGATTCATTATTGATTATTGCATTATTCGAATTTTAATTGAAATTACTGGCAGATCTGAATATAGGAGCTATTCATTAAAATAAATGAAGTTTAGCAATGACGTTGAAATTGGTTGGATAAATGAAAAAAATGTGATTATCCATAGTCTGTATGCATTAACACTTTCTGAAGAAAAAAAACTAATTAGAGATGTGAAATAATGTTATTACTTTCTAATTCCTGAACAAAATCATAAATGATGCAGAAGGATGTTTATTCTTATTCAATAAAATAAGATTTTATAAATGATGATATGATTTTCCTATAGATTGCACTGTTTTACGAAAAATATAAATGACATGACTTTCTAGCATATTAGAAGAATTTAATATGCAATCACTATTATTATGGTGTTCAGTTGATTTCCAAAGTGATTTGATGAGGTTATATTTTGATAAATATAACGTTTTGAAAGATAAGAAGCAGCAAGAATTCTAAAAAAGTAAATTAAACAAGAAAGGTCCTTTAATAAGGAACAATAATAAGATAATCTTGTACTCGTAAGAAAAAGAATTATCGTAAATTTGATTGAATGGTTGTAATGCATGGTTAATAATTAATTTCTATTTACATCATGTTTTGGTTTATGATGATGGATCGCATTAAGGACGAATACATTACTGCAGATTAATGTGTAGTTAATTATGGTTATTTAATGATGGATGTTTTGTTTCTAATACTAATTGGAATAGTACATGTTCGATGATGTTAATGACCGCGTTACTATTCAAGAGTAATTAGTATACAATGAATTGTTTATACTTACATTGATGGCATATTATTATTGATTGATAAATAATAATCGTGTAAGTATATTTGTGTTTTTATCTTCTTATCTTATAATTTGGAGTTATCATTGATATTGTTGGCATTTGATGACTACATGTTAATTACGATAAGTGAGTAAGGTATTATTTTTACTTTTATTCGATTACGTTGGTGCGGTGATTGCATTAATTATATTGACTGCAATGTTTACATTGGTATTAAATTACATTGATTGCAATGGTTAAATGGGTGAAATGGTTGAATGGATGTAACGGTTTTAATGCACTAACAAGTATTTGAATGCAGGTGAAGAGCAGGAAGTAGAACTACGTGGGCTTGATCCCTCAAAATAGGTACGTAGGCAGTCTTTTCCTATGCAATAGCCACCGGATCCCTTAAGTTAGGCTGGGGTGTATAGGGTTAGGCTCAGTCCAAACATAGTTGAAACTCTTTTTATTCCTCTTTGAATGGAATTTGTAAAGTTGGAAGATATGAGGTGGCAAAAAGAAAAAAATGAAGAAGAAAGGAGCTTAGCCTACATGTTGGATCTAGAGGTTGTTTATTTAAATTCACTTCTTATTATATCGCTGTTGTTTTTGATTTGTGGATGTTTAATGTAATAAAATGGATTATGATGTTTTAGTTATGTAATTATTTATTTTACTCCATCATGAGATCTTCCATATTATTAAACATCTCTAGTATTTTTAAATCTTATAAACTTAAGGTCCACTTCTTTTAATATCTGAAATTAGTTGTAAGCATGTTTGATGACGTTTATAATTAATTTTGGACCTTTAAAAATAGTGGGCCATTATATTTTGTATCAGAGCTTAGGTTTAGCGATTACTAAAGCCTTGTGTAGGTTTGACTGTCATTACATAATGATTTACACCTTAAAGTTGGTTAAAATATGAGAGAAAATGTTTTGATTGCATGTTTTATGTGTATGTATTGTTTATTTGATCATTATTACCTCACTCTACAATGTTATTTATTTATGAGAAACCTTTTGTGGAGGGTAAAGAAAAGAATAGTGAGACAAGATGAACAATTATAGGGTGAGTTATGAGTTTGATTATAACCTAAATGACATACACACGATTATTAGATTGCAATTGAAACCCAGCTTTTGTAAAGATGGAACCATTTTCATTTTAAGAGAACAAAAATGGTCTAGAATTGTTGTTTTTAACATATATCCCTTATTTTAAAGCTATCTCGTTAGTTAATATAAAATGGCCATTTTGAGTGATATACATATTTATACACTAATTAGTGCTAATTAGGGGGTGATTAGTGATAATTAGTGAAATTACGCATTAAAAAAATTATGGAAAAATATGCATAAATTCTAGAATCATATTTTATGTCAAATATATGAATTTGGGTTAATTTGGATTAAGTTTACTAATATTGGAATTTAGGGGAATAAGGGAAAACCATGGATTTGGGTATATTTGATCTAATATAGCCTATGTGATTGATGTTTTGATCTTTTTTATTTAACCTATATGTTGTTACTGTTGTTTGGAATGTTTTATGATTGTTTAGTAAAGCTAGAATGATTGAAAATGCCGTCGCATGGCAAGAATGAACGAAACAAGCTTATTGGAAGGACCGGGTTCAGTTCGATTAAGGCGGATCGGATCAGTAGCCGAACCGAACCGGGCTGGGAGTCCAAAGGGGATGAACCAAACTGGGACTTAAGCATAAGGAAGTATGGCAACAAGGAAGGCCACTTGCATAGTGTTAGAGTTGGAGTAGGGATTGGATCGAAATAGAGTACAACGGGCTAAAGCATCAGATCGGATGAGAGGAGCTGGAGCAACCAAATCGAATGGGATCAGTTCGAGATAGCCAAACCGAATCGAACAAGGAAGACCGAACCGAACCGAGATAAGGAGGAGCACCGAACCGATAAGAGGAGGAGCACCAAACCGAACTTAAATGCCCGAGCCGAACAGGGACTTGAGCACCGAACCAAGCCAGGGAAAAGGAGATCGAGCCAAACCGAAATGGGTGGAAATGAGTTAGTGCTATTTCTACGCAACGACAATTGTGAACTCTTCGGAAGGCCAACTCCAATTCGACCAAAAACCCGAGATGCAAAGGAAGTCCAAATAGGAAGTTATTGCTCAGGATCCATACAGGAACCAACGAGTTAACTTCAATAGTTGGGCTTTGTTACGGGACGTGTGCAAAGGAGTTATCTATATCTATAACTTTGGTTCACTATTGAGTGGGAGAGACATGCAAGTGAACCAGAGACAGGGAAGTGTGGACTGGTTGGCCCTTAACCTAGAGCCAGGGATGTGTGGACTAGGTATGGTTATTGACTATAGACCAGGAAAGTACGGTCATAGCAATAGTTGTATGGAGTGGGACTCCATCATGTACCCAATGGATCTGGTGATCAAAGTGGTGGATATCGTATGCTTTACGCACTGAGTGAGAGATGTGAGGATGATTGCTATGTTTGATTTTTTCTTATTAGTTCATGTCATGATTGTTTGGATTAATTCTTTTAATTGAATTGATTATTGATTTCTTATTTGATATATTTAGTTTGCTTGTATGTTATTTGTTTGTTTGTTGTTTATATTAATTGTATGATTATATAGTAAGCTAGTGTTGAATATTGATTGAATTTACACTCGAGAAACAAAAGGATTGAAGGGGGGGACAGATTAGTTTAGGCACAGTGTGAATATGTTGTTTCCTAAACTAAAGAAGATTAGTATTTGGAATGACTAAAAGTTTTGAAGATGTTCCTTGAAGGTGAGAAGAGTAAAATGGAGAATTTTAGTGATTAAAGACTTAATGTTTACCACTAAGTAATATTTATGAAAGTTGGAGTGGTTCAAAATGCATATTTATTAAGCAATGTTTTTCAAATAATTACCAGCTTCCATAACTTCAAAAAATATATTATGAAGCACACCTATCTAGTGGATCCCTCTTTGGTATTTTCGATGATTTTACTTTATCACCAAATGAAGGAACTTAATACATATGGATTATCACAACTCCAATGCAACGACAAAGAACTCTTTTGAAGATTAACTCCAATCGATTAAAATCCAAGATGCAAAGGTAGTCAAAAAGGAAGTTGTCTTTAAAGGTCCAAGTGGGAACCAAGGGATTCAAGATGGAATCAAGGGGTTTAAGGGTTCAAGTAGGAACCAATGTGTCTACTTCCAAATCTGGGATTTGCTACAGGATGTTTGTGAAGGGGCAGTTGGAGTTCGAGACTTCGGTGCATCCTTGAGAGGTTGGTACAGGGAAGGTAGGGAACTCCACCATGTGAGGTTATAAATTTTTAAAAGAGGAAAGAAAGAAAGGGCACATCATTACTACAAATGTGAGGCTTTAAGGAATTTCATCACATTTTTATAGAATACACATATTAGAATGATTATATGGTTAGCCATTAATGAACATACACGTGTTCATTGTTAGCTTGATGATGTGTTAATTGTTCCCTTGGTTTACATAAGCTTTATTCTTAAGAACCACGTTGATTGTTAATTTATGTGTGTTCTTTTATTTGTATGGGAATGTTGTAATAACTATTGTTTTCTATGGATTTCAATAATAGTCAGTTAACGTTGAAATGCTATGGTTCATGTTGTCAAGTAGTGATTTTCATTATCTTACACTTTGTTGATGGATTATTATTTATACACACCACATGTTCCATAGAATGACAAGAAAGCACATATTTTATTATAGTGTGTTGTGATTGGTAAGAAACTATGGTTATTACATATGGGAAGTTAACTTATGATGGATGATTTTATCTAATGAAGGATTTATTATTTATAATGGGTTTTATATTTGGGGAATTGCGAGGGCGCAATTCTTTTAAAGGGGAAAGAATGTAACATCCTGCAACGTTTATGGTTCTAAAAGTAAAGTAATTAAGAATTAATTATTACTTGATGATAAATCGGATGTCGTATTTATTACCATTGCGAAAGTCTTTCCAAGACGATCGGTTAGACATATAATTTTGATATATTTGAAATTATCATTTACAAGATATTTCTTTTTTTAGAATGAAAGATACGCACATGAAACTGTTAATTCTCAATGTTCCTATTTTAAGAACAAAAATAATGTTGGATGTAGTGATTAAGTGAGTAGACTTAGATACATGAAGTCATGAGTTCAATTCTCGTCAATGTTATATTTCTTTTATTTTAAGATTCATGTTACAAGTAAGGAGTATGTGTGTATAAATGGAAGACATAAGATTAAATTTTGCATATAAGAAAAGATTTTATGTGTGTAGATATATATGTATGCATGTATAGGGTGTACGCTACTTCCAAATTATAATACATTTATTTCATAGGCTGTGAATTAATGGTACATTAATTAACGTATTATTCAAATCCGCTGTGTGTGTGTGTGTGTATATATATATGTATGTATGTAATTTCATTATGCATTGACTTTGCATGTTATGGGGAAATTAGGGAATAGAAAAGAGAGGGATTTAAAGTTATACATTTGATTTCCACTTTTGAAAATATGTTAGCAATCAATTTGCATCAATTGAAAATATATTTTAATTATGGATTTTTGTGAGATTTATACATATTTTTGCAGCTGTTAGAGATTAATTGTCATAACTTTGAATTATCATATAAAATTATGTTTGTAAATGTTGATAAATTGTGCACGTCAGAAATTAGGCACCGATTGACGTGTATGTCAATTGATTTGTTTTTATTAGGGATTTATTTCCTAAAGACTAGATATTAATTCTCTTGTATAAATGGCAACTTTTTTATAAGTTTTAAAAATACATTTATATGTTACTTTTTTGGTGTATTCATATCCCTTTATATCACGGGTTGGATAAAAATAATAGCAATAGACATATGAGATATGCCTTAACATATTACTTCATTGCAAAGTAAATAAGAGAGCGACTATGATTTAATTTGAGAATTCCTAATCTAATGTACTAAATCAATCTCTAATTTTTCTATAAGTGAGCCAAATCTAACCTTAACCTCCATCTTCTTTCTTCTTCCTTTTTGGAAAAGTATTCAAACACGTCCTACTTACTTCTTCAATTTTTCCTTAATGGAAATAATGGAAAGATTCATTCTAAAATAAAGAATAGAGAGAGGATCAAAATAAAGGAGAAAAAGGAAGAAAGCTTATACAAAGTTCATAGCTGTGGTAAAGGGGAATAAGTGTTAGATAAAATGGAGATGATACATGCATATGGCTTATATGAGTATGGATACTATTTTCAAAAGCATAGGTATGAGTTCTCTAACTTAACTAGTTGAATTTAAATTATTAATTTTGGTGTCTCTTGGAGAATAATTATGATTATTAATTTTTGACATGATATGTTGACAATTGTTTGATATTTGAGATTTTTTTGGTGTGTCGAGTCCAAGTTTACGATTCATTATTGATTATTGCACTATTCGAATTTTAATTGAAATTACTGGCAGATCTGAATATAGGAGCTATTCATTAAAATGAATGAAGTTTAGCAATGACGTTAAAATTGGCTGGATAAATGAAAAAAAATGAGATTATCCATAGTTTGTATGTATTAACACTTTCTAAAAAAAACTAATTAGAGATGTGAAATAATGTTATTACTTTCTAATTCCTGAACAAAAGCATAAATGATGCAGAAGGATGTTTATTCTTATTCAATAAAATAAGATTTTATAAATGATGATATGGTTTTCCTATAGATTGCACTGTTTGTGAAAAATGGAAATGACATGACTTTCTAGTATATTAGAAGAATTTAATATGCAATCACTATTATTCTAGCATTCAATTGATTTCCAAAGTGATTTGATGAGGTTATCTTTTGATAAATATAATGTTTTGAAAGATAAGAAGCAGAAAGAATTCTAAAAGAATAAATTAAACAAGAAAGGTCCTTTAATAATAAATAATAATACGATAATCTTGTACTCATAAGAAAAAGAATTATCGTAAATTTGATTGAATGGTTGTAATGCATGGTTAATAATTAATTTCTATTTACATCATGTTTTGGTTTATGATGATGGATCGCATTAAGGACGAATACATTACTACAGATTAATGTGTAGTTAATTATGGTTATTTAATGATGGATGTTTTGTTTCTAATACTGATTGGAATAGTACATGTTCGACGATGTTAATGACCGCGTTACTATTCAAGAGTAATTAGTATACAATGAATTGTTTATAATTACATTAATGGCATATAATTATTGGTTGATAAATAATAATCGTATAAGTATATTTGTGTTTTTATCTTCTTATCTTATAATTTGGAGCTATCATTGATATTGTTGGCGTTTGATGACTATGTTAATTACGATAAGTGAGTAAGGTATTATTTTTACTTTTATTCGATTACGTCGGTGCGATGATTGCATTAATTATATTAACTACAATGTTTACATTGGTATTAAATTACATTGATTGTAATGATTAAATGGATGAAATGGTTGAATGGATGTAATGGTTTTAATGCACTAACAGGTATTTAGATGTCGGTGAAGAGCAGTTAGTAGAACTACGTGGGCTTGATCCCTCAAAAGAGGTACGTAGACAGTCTTTTCCTATGCAATAGCCACCGGAACCCTTAAGTTGGGCTGGGGTGTATAGGGTTAGGCATAGTCCAAACATAGTTGAAACTCTTTTTATTCCTCTTTGAATAGAATTTGTTAATTTGGAAGATATGAGGTGGAGAAAAGAAACAAATGAAGAAGAAAGGAGCTTAGCCTACATGTTGGATCTAGAGGTTGTTTATTTTAATTCACTTCTTATTATTTCGCTGCTGCTTTTGATTTGTGGATGCTTAATGTAATAAAATGGATTATGATGTTTTAGTTGTGTAATTATTTATTTTACTCCATCATGAGATCTTCCATATTATTAAACGTCTCTAGTATTTTTAAATATTATATACTTAAGGTCCACTACTTTTAATATCTGAAATTAGTTGTAATCATGTTTGATGACGTTTATAATTAATTTTAGACCTTTAAAAATAGTGGGCCATTACAGTATACTAGATTACCCTCATCCATGGCTACAAGAAAGGACTCCCTCACCTCAATATGTTTGGTCCGTGAGCTAAACGCCAAATTCTCCGCCAAATGTATAGCACTTTGGCTATCACATCGAACATCAACACTCTCATGTTTGAAACCAAAGTCACACAATAATCGCTTCAAGTAGAGTGCCTCCTTTGCTGCTTCCACCATGGCAATCAACTCCGCCTCCGTAGTGGATAAAGCAACTACGGTTTGAAATCTTGATCTCTAACTAATGGTTGTCCGGCCAAGTGTGAAGCCATACCCGGAAGTTGATTTCCTTCGATCCCTATCACCGGCGTAGTCCAAGTCACAATAACCAACCAACTTGCAACTCCTCTCATCACTACCTCCAACGACAATAACCAGTCACACTTGCATATGACACCTTTGCCATATAAGCCTTGTCTTTATCCCCGATAGGTGATCTCTTATCTGAAAGCTTCATATGCCAAGGTAAAGGTGTATTTAACGCCTTTGCATTATCCATGCTAAACCGACAAAGCACTTTCTTAGTGTATTCCTTTAGTGTCAATCTTAACTCATAAAGCTTTCGGTCCCTTCCAATTTTCATGCCCAAGACTTTCCTTGCTTCTCCAAGATCTTTCATTTCAAATTCCGATTTCAAAACCATCTTTAACTTGTTGATTTCATTCTTATCCTTGGAAGCAATGAGCATATCATCCACATACAAGAGCTAATACACCCAATAATCATTTCCCAACCTCTTGAAATATACGCAAGCATCCTTGATGCTTCGATGGAAGCCGCTTTCAAGCATTAAATGGTCGAATCTCTTGTACCATTGTCTAGGTGATTGCTTCAACCCATATTGTGATTTCTTCAACTTGAAAACCATTTTAGACTTACCATCTATAACAAACCCTTCCGGTTGCTCCACGTGGATGTCTTCATCCAAGTATCCATGCAAGAAGGAGGTTTTCATATTAAGTTGCTCCAACTCCAAGTCATGGATAGCAACTATGGCTAGTAAAACTCGGATAGAAGAATGACGTACCACCAATGAAAAAATTTCATCATACTCCTTTCCTTTTCTTTGTGCAAACCCCTTTGCCAGTAAACTTGCTTTGTACCTTCCATCGTCCTTCACCTTGTAAATCCATTTGCACCATATAGCGCAGTTTCCTTGAGGAAGTGGAACCAACTGCCAAGTTCGGTTCTTCATTAACAATTGCATCTCTTCCTCCATGGCGCAAATCCATTCTAGCTCTCTCTCAACTCCATGATAGCATCAAGGTCCATCGGCTCATCTTGGACTACATTGAGAGCATAGTTCAAACAATACAAAAGCAAAGGTAGTTCCAATCACTATATCCTTCGGGACGCCTTATTGCACGTCGACCAACGCGACTAGGAATACTATCATCTAAACCCCTTTCGGCTCCACCTTGAGTCGAAACTTCTCTAGTATCATGTACATCAACAACATCACTAGAGGAACCATGTGGACTATTTGATGTTTCATCAACCTCTTTAACCCTACGAGCTTCTTCAACTCTACTACCACTTGGACAGAATGTGGGAATGACTTCCTTCTCCTTTGATTCACCATGAACCAAATCCGAAACTTCCGATGAGCTCTCGTTCACATTGAATAAAGCCGACTCATCAAAAGTGACATGAAGAGAATTTACAATCTTCTTTGTTTCCAGATTCCAAATCCGATCGCCTTTCATGCCATCTGTGAAACCAAGCAAGACCCCTTTGAATGCTCTAGCTCCAAGCTTATCATTCCCCGGATCATGCACATAAACCGGGCTACCAAACACATGAACATATCTCAATTCAACACTCTTCCTTTTCCACACTTCCGCCAGAATTCTGTTATCAATGACCGAGCACGGAATTCGATTCACAATATGCACCGCAGTTGACAAAGCTTCGGCCCAAAATCCCTTAGACAAACTCGATGTCAAACTCAAGCATCGAGCTTTCTCTAGTAGAGTTCGGTTCATTCTCTCTGCTACCCCATTAGATTGCAGATCTCCCGGTGTAGTAAAATGTCTCCAGATTCTATGATGCTTACAATTCTCCAAGAATTCCAGGGAAACATATTCAAAGCCATTATCGGTCCTTAACACCTTCAAAGTCTTGCCACTCTCATTCTCAACAAGATCCTTCCACACTTTGAACTTCGCAAATGCCTCCGGCTTGGCCTTCATTACATACACCCATACCTTTCGAGACAATCATTAACGAAAGAAATATAATAACGAGCTCCACCTAAAGAAGCAACAGGTGCCTGTCCCCAAACATCTGAATGAACATACTCAAGAACCTCCTTTGAGTCATGCTTGCCTTATTTGAATGATACCATTGTTTGCTTCCCCATGACACATTCCTTGCAAAACTCTAGTTTGTTGAAACTCTCACCCTCGATCATCTTCCGCTTCCAAAGAATATCCAAACTCCTCTCCGAGACATGACCCAATCTCAAATGCCACAACCCTGTCGCATCCAAGTCACAAGAACTATCAACTCCCACACAAGTCTCACCTCCTATGGTCACACCTTGAAGCAAATATATACCATGAGTCCTAGCACCCTTCATAACCATAAGCGCCCCCTTCGAAACCCTAAAGCAATCCTTCTCGATAGTGATCTTGCATCCTAGAGAATCCAACTGCCCCAAATATAAAAGCGACATCCTAAGTCCCGAAACATAGCGAACATTGGTGAGCGTGCGAACAACTCCATCAAACATCCTTATTTGCACGAAGCCACTACCCATCGACTTGCAAATAGAACCATTTCCCATAGCAATTGCATTTCCCTTTCTGACTTCAAAGGACGAAAAACAAATTCTATTTAGCGTTATATTATACGACGGACCCGAATCGAGTACCCATTCGCTACCCGAAACACCCGATGCTACCGTCGTCAACACATTCTCATCTATCTCACCATCCCCA
This sequence comes from Allium sativum, assembly GCA_030737875.1. Classification (NCBI taxonomy): domain Eukaryota; kingdom Viridiplantae; phylum Streptophyta; class Magnoliopsida; order Asparagales; family Amaryllidaceae; genus Allium; species Allium sativum. The sequence continues at coordinate 47,674,024 of CM060913.1, forward strand.
CTCTCCACCGCCACGGATGAAGATGATACTTCCTTCTTATCTTTGTCCGGACATTCATTTTTCCAATGTCCTGGTTTCTTGCAAATAAAGCACTTGCTATTTCTTTCTTTCGATTTACCTCTTCCACCTGGATTTCTTGATTTAGAATGCCCTCGGTTTCCTTTCTTCACATTCTTTTCTTTCTCTACAAACAACCCGTGACCACTACTAGCTCCACTACTACCCTCACTCATCTCCTTCATTTTATCTCTCAACTCCTCAATAAGAAGACCCGTCTTGACATCATCAAGAGTCAAAGTATCCCGGCCATAGATCAAACTATTTGGGAAACCCGTATGGCGGTCCGACAACGAACACAATAATATCATCGCCTTTTGCTCTTCCTCAATCTTCAAATCAACGACCTTCATCTTTATAAGAAAGTCATCAAAGGCATTCAAATGTGCCTTAAGAGCATTACCCTCCTTCATCTTGAAGGTGAAAAACGTTCGCAACAAGACCAAACGATTAGTGAGCGACTTCTTCATATACAATTCTTCCAACGTGTCCCAAATACCTTTGGCGGTCGTCTCACCACTAATTTTGAAGATCACATTCTCCCATTTAGCAAGTTGAAGAGTAGCGTAAGCCCATTCCTCCATCTCCTCTCTCTCAACATTAGAGATATCACTTGGCAATAAATGAGTATCAAATACCACTTGGTGCACCCGATTCTGCCTAAGAACCGCTTTCATTTTCCGTTGCCACTTCTCAAAGTCATTATCACCATTCTACTTGTCAATTACCAATTGAGAAACCGACGCCGCATACGAAACCTGTAAATAAGGCACCACACTATTCGAACTTCCGGTTGAAGGACTTATCGAGCTACTATCCGTTTCCAGCATTTTCTCAAACACCTAACAAGCACCAATTGCTCCGATACCAACTATTGGAACCATTGTGATTAATCCGATCCAAGACCACTCGAATTCGATATCTAAACCACAAAACGCTACCAGAAGACTAGATCGTTGTTAGACTTGTAAAAAAAACCAAAACAATAACTCTAGTCACCAAACAAAGATCAACCAATCATGAACAATCCAAATCTCAATTTTAAGAAAGAAACTAATGACAAAGTAGGAAAAAATAAATCACAAAAGGATTTATAGTGGTTCCACTAACATCTTGTTAGTGTACATCCACTTTGGAGAGAGTATTTTATTACCATGATGAAAGGAATACTAGAGATTGATCCAATGATCACAATATTTCAATATAGAAATGAGTTTGAGGAGAATAGAATTAAAGAATTGGAATTAGGTGATAAACCCTAATTCACCCTTGAGAATAAACCCTTGATTTCAATCAAGTATCCAAGCTCTCTCTAAAGAGAAACAGAAAATAGAATATATAGGAATGGGTTAGTTCCCGAAATTTCCCTTAAAGCTTCACAAAATAGCTTGCCAAATTTCCAGCCCGAAATAGCCCATTAGCCGCCTTAGACGTCTGTCGTAGGGCCTGAAAGATGTCTGTACCTCCTAGAGAATTACTTGTGCTTCTGCACTGAGCTCAGACGTTTGTCCATTATATGACAGACATCTATAGGAGCTCTCGGGAAAAATATTTCCTGACAACAGACGTCCGTCCCCCTTTGGTCAGACGTCTATTGAGACTCTCGGGAAATTGTTCCCTGTAGTCACAGACGTCCGTCCAAGGAGCGACAGATGTCTGTGCTGAAGCTTCCAGCTTCACCACGCTACATCAAACACAATCTCCCCCATCAAGCTCTGATTTGCACACCGCCTTCTCCTACTCGATGATATCTTCATCCTCTTCAATCCAACATATAGTATCGCATACTTCAACACTGAATATTGGGATTTTGGTTATTTCTTGCAAATTGTTCTTTACCTAAAAATTGTGATTGGTTTTCATTTCCTTTGAAGTACAAATTTTACATTTACAAGCATGGATCCAAAACAAGTATTTATTCTAAGTACAGATTTTATATTTTTATATCTATTCTAGATTGATTGTGTTTGAGCCTCTGAGGTTAGAGTAGCAAGAAGTTGCATGTAACGTGGCACAGATTAAAGCACAACTAAAATTGAGGGAAATTTTACAATTATGTCATTGAGTGGGAATCCACACACGGTATGTCTGTATTGCTATTATGTATGATGGATAGGGTTGTTTAGGGATTTCCAACACGGATTTGGCTATAGCATCCCATGCTTACATTACACGTACAAATGTTGATCGAAAATGCTATGAGGTTCGAAAATTAGTTTGGTAAAATGTTAGGAAACACAGATCTGATGGCTGTTATCCCCCCTTCCTTTGATAGTAAACAATGAAGAGGGTTTGAAAGTTAATTTCATTTCATTAAAACTTTTAAATTTTTAGGGATGGTGACTGAATTGTCTTTGAAATTAGGTAAGTTAGGAGATATTATAATTAAGCTAAATGAAATCAACTTGAAATTTTGGAAACTAGTAAATATGAACAAAAATCTACCACTAAAAAGCTAAGAAACTCCAAGTGGATCATCCCCTTGATACAAAAAATTACTATTTATTTTTGTTTTGGACTTACTAGCGATTTCTCTATATATAAACTATATAAAATTCATCTAGTAAAAAAAAAAATCATGTTTTGGCTTTGGCTGTATCAATCATCTAGTTCTTTGGACTTCCCTTTAGAGCAACTTTTTAGTATTCTATATATTTATGTTGGTGAAGTTGTAATGGAACCAAACTTGACTGATAAAGCACATGAACAAAGACATAAGCAAGATGTCTTTTCAGCCTCAAGGGCTTAAGATAAATACACGTCAAAAACAATTGAATGGCAAATTCACTATGGTAAACACAAACTATTAATCCATATAGTAAAGCACATATGAGCATACCTAGTGAAACTTGCATTCATGCGTTATTAGGAAAAGTATACACAACAATATATAAGAGAGGAGATACAAAATATTACATGAAGTGGGATAAATATTTTGTACCACTTCTCCACAACTAATCTTTCTTTAGATTGATGGCTATGGACTGTTTTTGCACTTTGTTACACAACTCCATTATTTTTAGGAAATAACCATCTGTAAATTAAAGATTCGTGTCACATCATTTTTAGATGAGGATTAGATATCTCTTTCAGCTTGAAAATGATATTACCTCTGGTTAAGGGCTTTATTTGATTCACCTCTGGTTCAAGAACTCCATTATTTTATGAGCTTAAAATAAAGACATAAAAACCAACGTGGGGTAAATTAACTACGGCACACACAAACCAACGGGGGAAAATTCAACATAAAAACTAAGTATGCTCATATGTTCTTTACTAGGCTGCATAATCCAATGGTTTTGATCATTTTTCCATGATTCGCGTATTGACTTTCAGTCAAAGTAGCAATTTTTTGCTATTCATGCAAATATACCAAATGTGACTTATTAGCATGATAAGATGACATATGTATCACTGGGACGTTGAACCACGATGGTGCGTCATAGACGTTTTTTGAACATGAAGATAGACAAGGCACGTAAAGGCTTAATGCCATGGATGTGTCCGGGTGGGATTGAGATGGTGGTTCTCTGAATGTATCCTGATATATTGAGTGAGCTTGAACTGGTGGTTCTTTGGGCATAGCAAATTTGATGCATGTGTACACGAGATAGTATGGTGTCAACGAAGGGGTAGATAGGGGTGTTGCTACTATAGTTACTGAATCTGTATTAAATTATAGCATCTGTATATGTAAAGCTCAAATTCCCCTTGAACATACTAGTTAACGAACATTGTGCATTTACAGTCCTTATAGAATCAACTTTTCAATTTATGTTCTTATAGAGTCTATTATTATTTTGGACAATAATATAACTTTCTTTGGGTTATGCCATTTTTTTTTCTACCAGACCCATCTGAATCTTAGGCTTTGGAGAATGATATATTCCCTTATATAATATTTTACTGACCTAAGTTGTGTTTGAGAAAGTGAAGTATAAAAGATTGTTAATTATGTTGAGAAATACTCGATTGTATTTATTTTGATTTTGTTCCTACATATAGAACTGAATACTAGGATTTTGGTTATTTATTGCAAATTGTTCTAGACCTAAAAATTGTGATTGGTGTTCATTTCCTTTGAAGTACAAATTTTGTATTTACAAGCATGGATCCAAAACAAGTATTTATTCTAAGTACAGATTTTATATTTTTATGTCTATTCTAGATTAATTGTGTTTAAGCCTTTGAGGTTAGAGTAGCAAGAAGTTGTGTGTAACGTGGAACAGAATAAAGCACAACTAAAATTGAGAGCAATTTTACAATTATGTCATTGAGTGGGAATCCACACACGATATGCCTGTATTGCTATTATTTATGATGAGTAGGGCTGTTTAGGGATTTCCAACACCGCTTTAGATATAGCATCCCATGCTTACATTACACGTACAAATGTTGATCGAAAATGCTATGAGGTCCTAAAATTAGTTTGGTAAAATGTTAGGAAACACAGATCTGATGGCTGTTGTCCCTTCCCCCCCCCCCCACTTTTGAATCTAATAGCTTCTAATGAATTGAGCTCTTATCCTGACTTTCTCGATCCTACTTTTCAGTTGTAGCATCTTTCATGTTCAGGAGCGGATCTAAGCCTATGCGATTGGAGGGATAGGGCCACACAGAACTTAATACAAATTTAAGATTACATAAGAACTTAGCTTTCAATTTTCACTTTAGCTTACAAATTTAAGGTAGGACATGACCTCACTGAAAAGTTTTCCTGCACCCGCTAGTGTCCATGTTGGTTTCTTTCATTGTCGTTCAGTTGTGTATGTGGAGGCATTTCAAGGTATCATGTGAAGTCGCTTATCTTGTTTGAACAGTTGGCCGTATTTTATTAAATATGAAGTGCTAATTATTAAATATAAATAATTACGTATTGATCATTTATTTTTGGAAATTAACAATTTATTTACTTGCTATTGTAGAATCTAAATAATTAATTATGAAAATCAGACTATTAATTATTAATAATAAATTGTCCAATTTAAAGTAGGAATTATCAAAATTTAAACTTTTATGTTCTCGATATTTTAGCAATTTGTTGAGTGGTAAATATTCATTGCCAATTATAAGTTACTAATAATAAGGTTTAAGCAAATTTTGCAAATGGCTGATTAAGTTTGTAAATAAACGACATCACCTACTCAAACTCAACGCTAACATTCAAATTATGTTTGATTTATTCTCTTATTACCTACTTATCATCTATATAAATTTTTTTGTTATACTATAACTTTTCAAATTTATAAAGTTAAAATGTTTGCTATATTTCAGAAATAACATCTTTCTATTCTTTGACTCTTTTGCAATGGTGCAACAATCATTCTCTTAAGGTTTATATAACGACGTTTGAGTCATAGTTTCAAAAAAGGCAATTTAAGCATCAATTTCCATATGCGATGAGAAAACAATTTTATTTGAAGCATAAATTTGTAAAAGTTTTATTTTTGGATCATGAATAGAGAGCAACAGTTATAATATTTATTTGATTTTATGGAGAAAGAACATAAAAATGTTTTTTTACATTGTTTATTTTTTTGTGCTAGGGTCTAGCAATAATGATGGTGGCCTGCAACATTGGTTGACATAATTATATATTAAAAAAAAATCAGCCAACAGAATATAATTTACGATTAAAATCAAATGTTTAATGTTATGGGACATACTATCAAGACATAAGTTTAATATATCTAATTTTTTTATTTTGGATCTCAAACTTAAAGTGCATCAGTCACATAAGATTGGGCTACGGAGTTAAGGAAACATGCATAAGAATTCAAAATTTGCCATACAAGCATTGCTTACATGAACACCCAACAAAAGTTGTAGCTTAAAGCAACAAATATATAAGACCAACATGGAAAGTCTTATAAATAAACATAGTCGTTCAAATACGACACGTTTATTTACTTAATGAACATAAAAACATCAATCCCTGTCCTGGTCACTCAAGGCCTGTTGTCATGTCAGCAACTGTTTTACATGTCAAATCAAGCAAGTTCTTTGTGTTACAGGAAGGATTCTTTTTTTTTTAAAAGCAAACTTTTATTAAAAATTAACTTGTTTTCAATGATATTACACAAATAACCCGTTTTTGATCAACTCAACTCTGAGTTGATCAAAACACACTTGGCACAATCCCAAATTGTGTCAATGTAACCGATTAATATAGAAATGTGTTTATTTTATGCTCTTATATCTTATCTTTTGTATATAAATAAATATTATTTGGGTATTATTTTGTCACTTTTACAGATATGCCAACTAAGCCACATGCAGTCAGAAAAACAGAAAATAAAGATCAAAATGCTGTGTATATACAAATGAAGATCTGCAGATGAAGACTTTGCATTGGGTTTCTTTTGAAGTTAAGATATGTCCATCTTTGATAGAATAAATCTCCTGAAATCTTATCTTCCTTCAATTAGTCACATGTCAAACAAGGACGATATTGGAGGAATAATGGTTAATTAAGAGGGGAGGAATAATGACTAATTAAGAGGGGAGGAATAATTTTTATAGGAGGAATACTTGCTAATTAATAGGCCCATATATGCATATATTGGATTAGGGTTTTAGATTGGCTATCTATCTCCTATAAATATCCATGTAATCTCATTGTAAAGGATCATCCGGAAATCAATAAAGTTTTCTCTATTTTCTCTTTTCTGCATTTTTATTCTTATGACAAGTGGTGTTGTCTAGTTAATTAGATTTGCTAGAACACAATTGTTATTGCAATTTTATTTTCCTGTTAATTTATTTCTATTTTGCAAGTCTATTTCCGGCAATCTGTTTATTTCCTAATCATTGAATTGATTATAGATTCGATTAGATTCGAATCTATTGTGAATTCAATTGCAGTTTTAATTTGTTTTATTGACAATTGTAATTTGGTCGTTGATTCAATTAGTTTTGTTTTGAACCAAGTTGCAATTTCAATTTTAATCACCCTCCAATTTTGTCTAACTCGCCCAAGGAATATATAAATAACAAAATTTAATTTATCCACCCTGTGTTCGACCTGCATACTATACACCTGTACGCTTGCAGAATTTATTTTAAAATTTCGCGCTTTTCTAGTTCATAGGAAAGCGTCGATCAAGTTTTTGGCGCCGTTGCCATGGAGGTAAACACTGAGTTTTATTATTTATTTAATTTCTGATTCGTGTTAGTTTTTATTTTATTTTACTTTCTTTTTATTTTCTTGTATATAAAGAAAAAATTCTTAATTGGATTGCTTTTGTATTATTCATTGATACTACAATATTCGAAGCAAGAGAAAAAAAACTTGCCAAATTTTCATGGTTTTATTTTATTTTATTTCTTTCCCCTTTTCAATTTTTTTTCCTTTTACATTTTTTCCCTCTTCATTTATTCCTTCTTTCCATCTATTCCTTCTTTCCATCTATTCCTTCTTTCCTTTTTTTACTTTATTTTTATTGTTCATTGTTGTTGTACATTTATTTTTCCAATTTTTCTTTAATTGCTTTCCATCTATTCCTTCTTTCCTCTTACTTCTTTCCAATTGTCAATACAATGGTTTTCATTCTTTTACAACAATAACAAAAAAAAATATTTTCTCTTTTGAAATCTTTCCCTTTTCTGCCTTGTAATTATTTCTGTACCTTGCTATTTATTCTTTCCACTTTTGCAATTTTCTTCCCAACTTTTACATTTCTTTCCATTCTTTTTACACAAAAAAAAAACAACCAAACAAAAAAAAAAGTTGCCAATTTTCTCTAAGTTTCTTCCTTTCTTTTATTTCTTATTCTTCTCACCTTTCTTCTGCAATCTGATTACTCTCCAGAAAAGAAAAAAAAATTCTAAAACTTCTTTCTTTCCTTGCTGCAAATTTATCCATCTTCATAAACCACAATCCACCCTACCACATCCAGAAACCCGCATCTGAATTTTCCATCAACCCCTCTACAACAAAACATTCCAAGCATAAACCTTTCAAACCAAAACTTCACCACTTGCTCCACGCTACTGCTACAAAAAGCCCCTACTAGTGCTTCCTATTTCCTTCTTTGCCACTATTTCTATCACAAGTTCACCAAACCCCTCTTCTCCTCCAAACCATCAAGACCCCTTTCAACATCCGATCACCATCACCAAGCTTCATCCTTGGACCTCAAAATCCGCATACCAGACCTCATACCAACAAGCACCGCCTTCTACAGCAAATTAAAACCACCACAGTACCAAAATTCTCTAATTTGAAAACCGATTCAAGAGCTAAAAAAACCCAACTTGCCAATTCGATTGATACCCACGAACAAAGGCGGCCACGATTTCTTATTGTCTCGTTTGAGAGACTAGTTTGATTTCCTCTTTACTGGAAAAAAGGTGTGAATTTCGGGTTTGAGCATGAGAAATTTAGGACTTGTTTCCTTTTATTTAGGGAGGTGTGTTTGTTTTATCTGCTTTGTTAAGAGGGTTATTTTCGGGGTGTGATTTGTTTTAGCCTAAGGGGTGCGATTTGTTTTAGCTGAAGGAATGCGATTTGTTTCCTGATCTCTTCATTTTGGTTCAAGTGTTTCTTGATTTGAAATAAAAAGGATTGTTCTGAAATTAGCTCTTCCTTTTGAGTGCATGAGTTATTCTTTCGTCCTTTTATTCCATCTTAGCTTTTTATTAGTTTAATTTCTTTTTATTATTTTATTTTGTGTGAGTCAATTATTTAGCCTTTTTTTTAATTTCAGCTTAGTTTTAGTTTTGTCTCATCTTGAATTTGTTGAGTCTTAATTTGTTGTCTTTATTTCTTCTTTCTTTTTTTCCTTTTTTTTCCTCTATTGTTCTTTGATTATAGTTTATATTTTTTTATTTTGTTGTTTTCCTTTTTTTCTTTTTCTTTCTATTCTAAAAAAAAAAGAGTCAAGGGCCAGAGTGAAGAAGGAATTCAAGCAAACAAAACAAAGGATCTAAAGATGAGCGATTGCAAACAGTGAAGTCCAATTGCTGGACGGACAACCACACCCACTGTAAAATTTTCTAACTCTACAGGTGCTCTGCTGCAAAGGAAAAAAAAGGAATTGCTTGTAAAAAATATTTTATAGGGGCAGCGGCTTGCTTGTACAATATTTTAATTTTATGCAATTATTATTGTTTGGTTGTTGTGTTGACTGAAATTGCTGATTAGATTTCGTGAGGAACGAATTTCCATAATCAAAATCATTACTCTCGTAATAAAACTTGATTTGATTTGCAAAATAATTGACTACTAGAGTGTATTTTATGAAATTGATTCTCTCAACGGTTTGATTACGGATATATATTAGTTCAATTTATTGAACTTCTAGCAAAAGAGGTTGCATACTACCCGTAAAACATTGGTCGTATCCCTTAGTATTTGTACTATACGTGAATGGCCATAAGACCCTCTTCCCCCTTCAAATCGAGGTTATCAACTAATAGGATATACTTGAGTACGTTATCTATTTTGTAATAACAGTTACTTGTGTCAATCTTAAGTCTTGGATTTTTTTTATTCAACAACGATGAGTGAAAAGAGTTTTAGCCATCATAATTCTCCTAAGAATTTTGAGATTGATGAAATTGGCATGATTCAGACTACAGTTAATGAAACCTTTATTGACACTTCTGAAGCCTTGGAAATGTGTTTTAACCATTTCAACTCTAATTTCGATGAGCTCGAATACATTTCTGAATTAAATGAACTTCTTGACTCGAAACCCTCATCGCCTGAATCTAACAAAGGAATGTTGACCAATGTTAACACACATAAACTTCCTAAGTTTGACATCGAACCCTTATCACAAGACCTTGAGTATGCTTACTTGGACTCTACAAAAAATTTTCCCATGATCTTGGCCTTTGATCTTACCGAGGACCAAGAAGAAAAACCTTTGAAAATTTTATGGGATAATCTACATCTGAATTGTATAAATAATTGGCATGACACATTTTTCATAGGAAAGATTTTCATTTCAAAATTCACTCACATGCCTGTTACACCTCACAAATCAAATAAGAAATCATTATGCATCATTTTTGATAGAGGCAAGTATGAGGGGAAAAGGAAATCGCATTTTTCACATAGCACTCATCGTCATCCTAGATTTCACTTTGCATATGATTGGCATTCATATATAGTAGCTAAACTTTATTTCATTTTACAAATAATTTTTTAACTCATTCACCTTTGGGTACGATCTTTCAAATTTAGGAAACGTTACAGTATGGACATTGTTTAGTTCTAGTGTGGGGGGGGGGGTCTGCATTGCATTCATTTTTATTTTCTTTTCATATTATTTTTCTTTTCACTTTCATGCATTTAGATAGGACATCATGCATTTTAGGTCATAATAACATGCCATTTTTTTCTTTTAATTTTTTATTTTTCTTTTCACTTTCATGCATTTTAGGTCATAATAACATGCCATTTTTTTTTGGGAAATATGACTCATTTTAAATTGATACAACAAAATAAGTTAACAATTGTTAGTTAGTTGGTAGTATTTTTTTTCTCTCAACTAAGATCGAGTAAGAAATATGATGCAAAGTTGAATTTTGAGGGATACTAGTGTAACCAGTACATAGGGAGATTCTTAGGTGATGGCCATGACATCTATTCTATAGTGCAGTTTTTGTTTAAATAAGTAGAGGACTTAAAATACTTATATTTGCCTTTCGAATCTTTAAAACTAAGTGTGTTAAGCTGAATTCGTGTAACTCTATCTTGTTCTTATATTTTCAATAATAATAATAGCAATCCAAGGGTATCCAACATTGCTTGTATATCTAGCGTTGGTGTGCAAACCCGCCAAGCTCTATCCGACATGTTGTTGACAAAGTCAGCGTTGGAATATCTTGGTCTCATTTTATGAGTTGGACACCTAAGGATTACCGACATGTTGTTGACAAAGTCAGCATCGGTCTGCACAATCTGCCAAGCTCTGTCCCAACTCTCCGCCAGTCCGCAAGGCAATGTATGGGTGGTATACCTTGGTCTTTTAAGTTAGGTGTATGTAATTAATCATAAATTTTAACTTTAATAGAGATAGAGAATAAGCGATGATGCCCAAACATTTCTTGACCTTATTGATTTGACTATCTAAACACAAGAAAATTAGAATACCACTTTACAAACTGTGACAAACAAACTAAGAATTTATTTCATGGCTACACTATGTTATCGACCAAACCAACTGGCTAAACTGGAATTTAACATTTGAAAACTTGATTTATGTTGAAAATTTGTGACAAGTTGAGGTATCCAAAATAAAATCAACTGATTAGAAATTGTTAATTTAATTTGTTGTACCACTTTCCAAAAACAAGTCGTGTTTTCAATTTTTGTTTTCAATTGCATAAGTCCTCTGCATTCATGTAGTTACATTAGAGCCATAACATACTGCATTTGGATTTTATGGGTAGTATCCGCTGAAAACCCTCACGAGACACCACTCGTCCTACTAGGGACACCTAGAGGTTTAACGGCTTGTTGCATACGCTCAATGCAATCGTGTTTCATATGAAAGTGTGACCTATCTAGTTAGTTTTTAATTTTTGTTCTACTTGAGGACGAGTAAAAGATAAGTGTGGGGGTATTTGATTAACATAGAAATGTGTTTATTTTATGCTCTTATATCTTATCTTTTGTATATAAATAAATATTACTTGGGTATTATTTTGTCACTTTTACAGATATGCCAACTAAGCCACATGCAGTCAGAAAAACAGAAAATTAAGATCAAAATGCTGTGTATATACAAATGAAGATCTGCAGATGAAGACTTTGCATTGTGTTTCTTTTGAAGTTAAGATATGTCCATCTTTGATAGAATAAATCTCCTGAAATCTTATCTTCCTTCAATTAGTCACATGTCAAACAAGGAAGATATTGGAGGAATAATGGTTAATTAAGAGGGGAGGAATAATGGCTAATTAAGAGGGGAGAAATAATTTTTATGGGAGGAATAATTGCTAATTAATAGGCCCATATATGCATATATTGGATTAGGTTTTTAGATTGGCTATCTATCTCCTATAAATATCCATGTAATCTCATTGTAAAGGATCCTCCGGAAATCAATAAAGTTTTCTCTATTTTCTCTTTTCAACATTTTTATTCTCATGACAAGTGGTGTTGTCTAGTTAATTAGATTTGCTAGAACACAATTGTTATTGCAATTTTATTTTCCTGTTAATTTATTTCTATTTTGCAAGTCTATTTCCAGCAATCTGTTTATTTCCTAATCATTGAATTGATTATAGATTCGATTAGATTCGAATCTGTTGTGAATTCAATCGCAGTTTTAATTTGTTTTATTGACAATTGTAATTTGGTCGTTGATTCAATTAGTTTTGTTTTGAACCAAGTTGCAATTTCAATTTTAATCACCCTCCAATTTTGTCTAACTCGCCCAAGGAATATATAAATAACAAAATTTAATTTATCCTCCTTGTGTTCGACCTGCATACTACACACCTGTACGCTTGCAGAATTTATTTTAAAATTCGCGCTTTTCTAGTTCATAGGAAAGCATCGATCAGTAACATTTTTTTTATGCTATCTGAAATGGCGCTAGACAATTTTTTCTTTTCAAATTTGCATTCACTTGCCAATCTAGGATTGTCGCTAGTGCATTTTGGCCAACTTAGTGCTGAGTTGGCCTAGATGTAAGTGTAATATTTTCGAAAAGTTGGCTATTTAAGTAAGCAACCCAGGTGGTCGCTTGTAAAGATGTCCTTTGCCGGATAAATTTAGCCAGCTTTAAATAAGCTGGCTAAACGGGTAAAACTTCCCCCATAGCCGGCTTATTTAAAGTCGGCTAGGGGGAAGACATATATTGTTGTTGCCCTTTAACCGGCTTTAAATAACTCGGTTAAGAGACAATGGCTACATTCTGGACTGCTGCTCCTCCCACGCTCCATCCTCTACCGCCTTTCTTCTTCTACATATACATCAAAATTTCTAATTCCTAACTACGCAATTTTCTCCTCTTTCTATCAACCTTCTAACTAATATTTTGTTCTTTACCTAGTTGCAATGTAAAAGAATGACAGAGGAAAAAAGGTGCTAACTCAATGGAATCAGAATCCATACAATTATCAACACAACCAACGTTAATTTCCAACACAAAACTCCAACCAGGTATTATGCAAAACACACCAAATTGTTATCATCCACAACAAAACCAAAATTTCTATCATTCGCAGCAAAATTCAAATCATTATCAAAACACTCAAGTTTCTACCTATGCTCAGAATCCCTCATTTCAACCAAACTATACTACTCATCTCCTAGCAGCCAACATCGATCAGGTTTTCCTAATACTTCTTCCAATATTTCAAAAAATTTAAACCTTTCATATGGAGATAATAGCTGCCAAAATGATGAAATCCAAATTGATGTCAAAGAAACTCCGGAATCATTTACAAATATCCCACCTACAAAGGGTTTGAAAATGGTAAAATGGTCAGTTGATGAACAAGTTGAATTTGCCTTTTATTGGGTTGAGTGTTCCAAAGACAACAGAAAAGGCACAAGTCAATCTAAAAGTTCATTTTGGAATTCGACTGCAAAATATTCAATAGCCGAAGTTCGCAGAAGTCTCCAAGATCAATTCACTACAAAAAAAGGCCCTATTACAACTGTAATTTTACAATTGCCACAAAGTGACAGTTGAAGTAGAAGTCTTTTACAAGTGTTTTATTCAGAAAGTCGTAATAAATTAGTTTTCAACAAGTCTTTAATTTTGTTAGTTGTAATAAATGGCTATTACAACCGTTCCTTTCCGCCAGTTGTAATAGATACTTATTTTTGATAACCTTTTTTTACTAGTTGTAATATATATTTATTATAAGTCTTTTTGGTAGTTGTGAAAGACGACTGTTTTTAACAACTCTTATTTTTTTGCCAGTTGTAATAGATGTTAGTTACAACTCTTTTTGTTAGTTGTAACAGATGTTTCTTTTTAACAAGCCTTCTTTTCTATCAGTTATAATGTATATACATTGCACTTTTTCCTTTTATTTGTGTAATGATTATAATTAAATAATAATGCTTAATAATTAAGTAGTCAATAATAAAACACCATTAACAATTAATATCAATAGTTATTATTCGATGCTCAATAATTAATACAATTATTCAATATTCATTTGTATATACTAATAATCAAGAAGTACTATTTAATATTTGATTGTTGGTAATCCATTACTAATAATTACAATTTTTTTAAGAAATATTAATAATGATTAATAATTAATACTTAATATTTAATAATTAATTATTTTGAATATTAACATTTAAGAATAATTAATAATCAATGTTCATTAGTAACCTTACAAATAAATAATTACTATTTACTATTAACAACTAATATTTAAAAATTAATAAATAATAAATATTAATTGGTTTCTATTTATTACTATTAATTTTTTTAATAATTGGTAATACATACATAATAATTAACTATTAATAACTGATAGTAAATTAACTATAACTAATATGTAATGATTAATGATTAAATGTAAATAAGCAATAATTAGTAACTAGTTTTCACTTGTTAATTCTAATTTCTTATTTATTATTTGCTAATTATAATTATTAATTATATTTTATTATTTAATTAAAAATTCTAAAATTTGTTAAAATAAATTTTGATTTTTTCATAAAATTTATAAACAAAATTTTGGAGCTTACATAAAATCAAAAGAATTAAATTTTTGATAAATTTAAATTAAATATAATCTCTGAATTTAAGAAAACTAATAATTTCTTAAAAACATCAAAATTTGAAAAACGTAAAAATTATGTTGTAAATTATTACCTCTAAATTCATTTCGAGGTTTTCTTTAGTCACATTTTTTATTTTGTATCTGTTAGCATTCGTTCAATCTAAGTAGCAGAATTTTTGTTCTTACCTAACGTTTTTCCAAAATTGAAAATCAGTTTCAAATTCAAAATTTCCCGCCAAATTAAAAGTTTCGCTGCTTCTTTTTTTGGAAAATTTGGCTTCAACTTCATCGTGTTTCCCTCCATAAACCATTTATTTTTTATTACCATTGTTCGTCTGCTCATTCCTATTCCCTAACTCCTTCGTCAAATAATAAAACACAATGCCTCATGTTCATCTGATCCTTCCAATTCCCTAGATCTAAACTAAAATTCATTTCCTTTACTTTATTTCCAATCAATAAATTATACCCTGAAACCAATCGTCCAAGTTTGCAAGGCACAAAGAATAATGATCGTTGTTAAAAATAATTGCACCGGCGGGATCCCTTATGGCTTGATCTATAGTTCTTGTGCGAGTTACTCTATTATTGACAGGGTCTAGATGTATCTCATTCGCCTATAGCTTAGGTCGTGGAGCTCGTTGTCTAGCTCCGTCCGATGTTAAGGTGGCAGCATATGCTTGCGATGGGTTAAAGGTAACTAGTTGGTTCAGGTTATTGGTGATGGGTTAAGGTGGTTCAGGCTTGTTACTACATTGAAGTGGGGATGGGTTGCGGAATCAGGTTGCTCAGGTGAAGGCATGTTGGGTTTTGGTTGTTGGCAACGGAAGATAGCGACATCGTGGGTTGTGGTAGGTTGGACTCGGTGAGGGGACGCAAACGAGCAGTTGGTTGTGCAAAGGGGGAGGATGCAAGCGTGAAGGAGAACAACCGAAATAAGAGGCAGTTGGTTGGTGATTTTGAATGGATCTATTTTTTTAAATAATAGGTGTAGATGTTTTTGGATCTGAAAGGTAGAGAATATAGAAACAGATTTGAGTATAGACTG
The DNA here is from genome assembly GCA_030737875.1 of Allium sativum. Lineage (NCBI taxonomy): Eukaryota > Viridiplantae > Streptophyta > Magnoliopsida > Asparagales > Amaryllidaceae > Allium > Allium sativum. The sequence continues at coordinate 47,689,841 of CM060913.1, forward strand.
AAAATGTAGAAGCATAGTCACAAGATTAATTCCAACTCAATTTGAGCATTGTTCAGGTTTTTTTTTTTTGAGTACGACATGATAAGGATTATTCAAATTTAGAAATAAAAAAGGGGACGAAGAGCAGCTTGTACAGTGCAGGCGAACGTGATAAGGATGCAACGTAAGAGTAACTTGTCCACTCCACCTGCTTTCAAATTCAGTTTTACTTTTTTCATCCATAGGTTTATTTGTTTTATTTTCAGTTATTTTGATGTCAGTTTTACGATGTTCTGTAGAGTTGCTTTCCTTCTTGTTTGCTTCCCCCGTTATATTGTAGCCATTGTCCATCTTCAGCCCCATAACGTTATCTCTAAAAGATTAGCTTCTCATATTGCCTTCCACAACGACTTTTTAACTTTGTCTTGCTTGATGATTTCTTTATTGTGATGTTTCCAAATTATGGTCCGGATATTTAGCCATGTCTTTTGGCTGTACGTAGTTTATCTTCAAGAGTAAGCTTACCTTTCAACTTAGAAATGCAACCTTGCTTCAAAGTTATTGATCTTTGTTTCGATGTCCAATCAAGGCGACTCCAAAGATACAAAGGTGGTGAATTGTTATTCCACTTATCCATTTTCTTATCATTTACATCAATTGAGCAGAGGTTTAGTGTTGTTTACTGTTGTTTTCATGTTGAGTGCAGAGGTCTAGGGTTTGGATTTTAGATGTTAATGCTTTACAGATTTGAAGCTGTTTAGTGTTGTGTTCATGTTGTATCCACATTTAGATACACATGTACTCTTAGAGTTAGTTATCTTTGAAGATTTCAGATGTTGGTTTTTCAGTCATAGTTATTTTATCCAACATGGTGCTTGTGACTGCCATGACCAGCTTGTTGTTGTATGCACTTTGCATGGTGGTGGCATTTTGTTCTCACTCTGTGTCGTGTTCAGAGTTATGAGCTATATTATCCTATTCTAGAGTTGTTCAAATTAGTAAATAATATTGTTCAAATTGAATGTTTGTAATTTTGTTTTTATAGCTGAAAGAAGTAATTTGTAGGTTGTAATGGTTTATCATATAATTTGATTACAGTGTAATGTTAATTTTATCATATTGTTTATGCTTATATATTTTGCAAAATGTGTTTAGGCTTTTTTTTTAAAATAATTTTGTATTTGTTTAACAACCACTAAAAACAGTTGTAGTAGAATTTAGTACAACGGACGAAGTAGTTGTAAAAGAATCTTTTACAATTGGTAAAAGTAGTTGTAAAAAGGATTTTTACAATTGTAAAAGAGTTGTATAAAGTATGATGCTATTACAACTGTGGATATAAGGGCTGATGGACGTCAGTTGTAGTAGACTTATTACAACTGTATTTGACAGTTGCGAAAGGGTGTTTTTGTTTTGGTATATTGACTCTTTGAGGCAATCTTGGAACAGAATTAAAGCCATTTAATAACAATTGAAAGAGGTAATGGCCGAACTGGACAGTTGACAACAAAGTGGTGCAAATGACATGGATTTGGTACTGCATTTTCGTATGTTTACTGTGATAATGTTCTTTTACGATATTTCAACTTACATGAGTTCATGTTATGTAGCTGAACCAAGCAGTGTACATGTCCGAACATAACAACCAACCTTTCAGCTTGCATAATTGCTACGACATACTTTTAAAGGAAGAAAAACGGAAAAAAGTGTGACAGGAACATTCAATAATGCCTTTTATGCTTTTAATGCCGACTAAAGAAGTTAGCCCTGAAAGCTTGGATCCACAAGGAGATATCCATTTTACAACAAGTACAGATGGTAGACTGACAGGAAAATATAAAACGAAGAAAAATACCTCCAAAAATTATAGCCCGTATTATGAACAACTTGACAGGTATGTGGCAATTGCTGATGAAGAAAATAAGCTCTACATGGAAAGAAAGGAAGCGAAGAGAATAAAGAGATTAGAGAGAGCACAGGAAAAATAATGATGACATGAAGAGGTTCAACAAATGAAAATCAACAAATTGGAGTTACGAAACGGGGAACTAGCTCGACAACAACATGAAGATGATATTTCTCTTTTCTGTGTCAATCTAAACGATCTGAATCCAGTAAAAAAGATGTTTATATAAAAGCAAATTGAGGAGTACCATAGACCTAACGGGGTGTAGCATGTGTCATTGTTTGACTCTGATGCATTTTCATTTTAGTTATGAGTTGTATACCTTGGTTTTGTATTAGCTGTTTAATTCTGATGCATTAGGAGTTGTAGTCATAACTGTTGATGGAAATTTGAGTTTTTGCCAAAATATTCATGTCGTATCCATTTAAAACTGATTCATTAAAGCTTACATAACAGATAAAACCCATACATACTGAAAATAAAACATAGAAAATGAAGCTTGAGTCAATGCATTCATTTAGCAATTAACTATTGGTTTCCTATATGCTCCCAACAATGCTCACGAGTTCTTCTTGTAGGTCTAGATGGAGTTGTGAATATCAAACATCATGAATACATTGTAAGTATTCTGCAAATATATTCGGGTCCTTATAAGTTTTTCCCCTAAATTCCACTTTAATGTCTGGATAGTTTTGAAGCTAGAGTTCATATCCTTCTCGTTCTTCTTCAACAATCATATTACGTAAAATAATACAACAGTAAATAATATCAGCAAAAACTGCTTTATCGTGGTATTTTACTTCATTCCATAATATATGAAACCTACCTTGGTGTCCTCAAAATGCTCATTCAACATCTTTTCTCAAACTCTCTTGTTGTTTGGTGAATTTGGCTTCTTTGTCATTGTTTGGTCTTTTGTACGCTTGCACGAGAGTTTTCCATTTTGAATAAATTCCATCTACTAGGTAATATCCAACATAATGAACATTATCTCCTATTTTGTAGTTGTATAGAGGTGATAGGTTGTTGTACAAGTCATTAAATAAATATGACTATCATAAAATATTAATGTCGTTAAGAGTGCCAGGAACACCAAAAAACGCATGCCATATTTAAAGATCAAATGAAGAAAATGCTTCTAACACTAACATGGCCTTTTTGCAATGCCCTTTATAGTTTTTCCACGTCCAATGCATACAATCTAAGCTACCCATTATACCTGGAATCCACATTGTTCTCCTATTGCTAATAATCTGTTAATGTTACGAGCTGTTGGAGATCTAAGGTAATCATCAATGAACTCATGGACAATAGTTTAGCAAAATTCTTTTGTACATAACATTGCCATTGTGTCTCCAATTCTTATTTTGTCATCCAGGGAATCACCAAAACTTTCGTATGATGTCATAAGAAGTGCAGCCATAACCTTCTATAGGGGTGAAATTCCTAATTCATTGATTCCATTTCTTTTGTGGGTGAAAAATATGTTGGTAGTTGGTACTTTGTTAAGTACTCGATTAAGTACCATCTTTGAAATATAAAATCTTCGATGAAATTAAACATATCCATATATTGGGTTTACCACAAATTAATCATTAACCAGTTTCTTATGACCACCAGCATAGTCATGTCCTATCGCAAATCTTTTCTACCAACATCACTTCCTCCTTGGGTTGAAGGTGAACTTTTCGTGATATCACGATCCATCGCAGCTCTCGTTTCATCTTGAAATAATTTTTGCTGCTTGTTACGTTGTTCTTGATACTCGTCTAACGTTGATGACGATGACGACAAAGAAGAAGTGAAGCACCATTAAGTTTTTAAAGCACCCATTGAATGACAGATAATTGAATGAAATTGAAACTTTTTTGCTTAGGTAGGTAATAACAAGATGTGAAGCACCTTATATTATATGACTTGGTATGCAGATATTTGTGTGCCCTTTCAAAGTTATACAATGACATGTGATTTAAATAGTTGTTCATGGAACAAGCCATTATCATTTTACTACTTCACTCACCTTTATGCATTCGTCTTTTAGTTAAACATCCCCTCATTTGTCATTTAGTGTGAATTTAAGATGTTAGTAATAGTATAAATAAATATAGTGTTATGGTATTATGATAAGATTGTACAAATAAAGATAGTGTCATCTTTGAAGTTGTCAATGGAATTTTTTAGAGAAATTGAGTAGTCGCTGAGTCATTTTGTAGTCACTGTATCTACAACCCATCCCAATTTGATTAAACATGTCTACAGACTCACTTGTACAGTGTAGATAGCAGCGTGCTGTCAACAACGATGACTTGATCAATGTGTATTCATATCCAACATGGTAGACAATCTTTGTATCCACTAATAAACTCAGCTTTAGGTATGGCTTGTAAGAGAAGGAGATAGACAACTTGGGTCATCCTTTTTCCAATACACACTTCCTCGATAACATGTTGTCAATTTCAACTTTAATGGCTCAGACTTTAAGAAATCTTCATCTGCCTGTTCTATTTGGGTCACAGGAACAAATCTAACCTCTTCATATTCATTCTTGTTCATTTTGTACTCATCATACAGTTTTTCAATAGTTTCATCATTGATTTCCCAATCATTCATTATAACTAAGACGAAATCTCGAATAAAGTTCAAAAAATTAAAAAAATGCGAAATATGAGTGAAGTATACAACTATAAACGTCAATGTGGATCAAAGAATTTAACGAATTTTGCACCTTAATGATTTAAATGAACGACTTTGCATAGATTTTAGTTTTTGATTCGTTTTTGAAGTAAAAGGAGTAATGAAAAAGCAATAGGACAAAATACAATTATGAATTGGCTACCTTTATAGCATGTCCTTACCAACATGGATATCGTTATCGAACGATGTGTAACTTGTTTGCTATAGATGTTTGCTATATTATATTCCGTCTGTAAAAAAATATTTGTTTTACATTTAGGAGTTATCATATAACAATTTTTTGTATATTTTAAATTGGACAAATTTCACAAACTTAAAGGTGAAATATTGTTTTTTCTCTTGTAATAGAAAACCTTATCTTAATAAAGCATGAGTATTCTTGTTTCAAAGAATTCCAACGTGTACTGGATTCAGTAACCCAGTTTGAAACTCTAACCTTAAAATTACGAACTACCGCTATGCGACGAGCTCGAATTAATTAAATTAGTTCCTTTATTTCTCTTTTTTAATCTGTATCATGATTTTTTTAATATTTTAATTTGAATATATCTGAAAATCTAGAAGATTTGTTGATAGTAGCGTGTTGTCAACATTTGTGACTCGATCAGTGGGTATTCATATCCAACGTGGTAGATAGACACTATATCCACTAATAAACTCAGCTTTAGGTAAGGCTTGCGAGATAAGGAGTTAGACAACTGGGCTCGTCCCTTTTTCAATAAACATTGTTACATGTATAAATATGCATTGCAATATATATCTACCTAACAATCATAACTCAGCTAAACTCCTTCCTCACGCCTCTACAGACTAGAAACAATGTCTTCGTGGCCATCATCTATTGATTCTAACGGGTGGACGACGATCGGACCTTCTAATAGTTCATGAACCGATGAAGATTGGCTAACCATATATCAGTACCAACACTACAAGGATGCCCATCATGAGTTCCCAAATCTTGACAAACTTCGGCTTTAAGAGCCTTTAGAACCTCATTACGAACTAGTGGTTGACCATGGTTTATTTGCTCAACCCCCAATCCAACGCATTTCACACCATCGATCCAATCCAATTCAATACTACTACCTTGCTTTTGCATACTTTAGCTTGTTTATAGTAGAAATTTAAATGTTTTCATCGATATAGGACTTGATCTATGTAATAAAAAAGCTTTACTGCCTAGATTAATGCATGATTATGTTTCAAATCTCTTATCTTAGATTAATGCCTGATGAAGAAATTGCTTGCGTCAATCTAATTAATCCATTGCTTGAAGTATTGCTCACGTTAGTTTATGCTTGAGTTTGTCGTTGAACGAGATCTGAAGTGCTCACGTTCCCCCCACATTGTTCTAAAGATTATCGTTGGAATTGAGAAATGTCTACAGTTGATCTCGAAACCAACTTAATTCAAAATATTTTTCCATCCATGCGATTCTCATTGCTATCCGATGCTACACCGTCCATTCATGTGGAGTTGCTTCCAGTTGAGTGTAGAGCCCAGGTGATTTCTTCCTAAGTTCTTTACACTCACCTCCACCATTTTAGGTAGTGTTAGGTTCAAAATATGTTTTGATTTTTGAGTTTTCAATATTGATAACAAAACATAAGAAAAGTTAAGTGATGATGGAAGAAGTGAAAGGGGTATGGAAGGGACAACGTAAAGGGGTATAGAATGATAGTATCTCCTTTTCTTGTATTAATTCTCAAAATAAGGAAAACAAATAAAAGTTGTTTTCTATTTTGTGTGTCAACTTTGTTTTCTAAAACAATCATTTTTAATGTTATATATGTATCCTTCGCATTTTAAGGTGGACGAAAACTAAAAATGGTAAACCAAACACTCCCTTTGATGCATGACAGATATGTTCAAACTAAATTCAATTATTTGTTAATTAATTTTCATTTTCCTTTTTATGAAACTCACAAGCTTATGTTTGGATCTTTTGTTCTGTGGTATGCAAATTATGACTGCTTATTCTTGTGTAATTAGCTTAGAATGTATATTATGAGCTTATAGATGCAGTAACCCAATGAAGTAAACAATAAAGAAGGTTTGAAAGATAATTTCATTTATTACACCTTTTAAAAATTTAGGGATGGTGACTGAATTGTACTTTGAAATTAGATAAGTTAGGAGATATTATAATTAAGTTAAATGAAATCAACTTGAAATTTTGGAAACTAGAAAATATGAACAAAAATCTACCACTAGAAAGCTAAGAAACTCCAAGAAGATCATCCCCTTGATACGAAAAATTACTGTTAAATTTTTTTGATCTTATTAACGATTTCTCTATATATAAACTACATAAAATTCATTTGGTAAAAAGATTATGTTTTGGCTTTGGCTATATCAATCATCTGGTTCTTTGGACTTCCCCTTTAGAGCAACTTTTTAGTATTCTATATACTTATGTTGGTAAAGTTGTAATGAAAACAAACTTGACTAATAAAGCACATGAACAGAGACATAAGCAAGATGTCTTTTCAGCCTCAAGGGTTTTTAAAAAAAGACACGTAAAAAAAATGAGTGGAAAATTCACTATGGTAAACACAAACAATTAATGCATATAGTAAAGCACATATGAGCATATCTAGTGAAACATGCACTCAAGCGTTATTAGGAAAAGTATACACAACAATATATAAGAGAAGAGATACAAAATATCACATAAAGTGGGACTAATGTTTTGTTCCACTTCTCTACAACTAATCTTTCTTTATATTTATGGATTTGGACTGTGTTTACACTTAGTTACATAATTCCATTATTTTTGGGAGTTAACCGCCTGTAAATTAAAGATTCATGTCACATCATCTTTAGACGTGGAGTAGATATCGCTTTCAGCTTGAAAATGACATCACCTCCGGTTCAAGGGATCCATTATTTTATTAGCTTAAAATAAAGTCACATAGAAACTAATGAGGGACAAATTCACTATTGTACACACTATTGTACACACAAATCAATGAGGGTCAAATTCAACATGAAAACTAGGTATGCCCGTATGTGCTTTACTAGGCTGCATAATCCAACGGTTTTGATCATTTTTGCATGATTTGTGTATTAAATTTTAGTCAAAGTATCAATTTTTCCTTATTCGTCGAGTACGCCAAATGCGACCTATTAGCGTGATGTATCACAGGGGAGTTGAACAACAATGTTGTGTAATGCATATTCTCGTAACATGAAGATGGATAAGGCACTTAAAGGTTTAATACTATGGATGTGTCCGGATGGGCTTGAGATGGTTGTTCTCTGAATGTGCTCTGATATGTTGAGTGAGCTTGAACTGGTGTTTCATTGGGCATAACAAATTTGATGCAAAACAAATATTAAGAGATAAAGCGGCTGAACATTTTATTGTACCTCTTCTATGTATCATGTGCTCTGCACAAGGATTTTTTTTCTGTTTTATGCCAATGGGCCTGGCTTCTTTAAATCCCATTATTCTCTTACAACTTGTATTATAAATACATGCCCATCGCATGTATCTCTGTACAGATAATTACAAACATTTATTCATCAATTCAAAAGCTTATTTCTGCACTTTAATTTGCTTTGTTTTCTATCTTGGTATCAGAGACAAGTCTCTCAAGCCTAACGAAATTTGATATTTATTCACCAATCTTCGATCCATATCACCTATTTCAGTGTGATTTCTTCTCCCCAGCGTAAGCTTCATCATCGGAGAAGAAGGCAGCAAGTTATTAGTGCCATGCCATTACAGTGTATAAGGCTGCATCATTTTGTGCCTCGCCATTATACAAAGTGGTTGCTTCTAATTGTTCACTGCCTTTTTGAAGAAATGGCTTCAAGAAACTCTTCAAGAAAAAAAAGAATTCAGTCCAAAAGCTTACTATGCCTTCCTAGTAACCCAATCAGTTGTATACATCATCTTGAGTCTTCTGGTTGCAGCAGCAAGGTTTGTGAAAGATCCCTGATAATCTGAATATTTTCTTGCTATCCCTTTCTTCTGTTTTTCTTGTTCCCTCATCTATCATCAATGGCTAATGCTTCAACCACCTCTGATCCATCTAATTGGCCAGCCAATGTTACAACTGCTGCAGACAATTTGATTAAAATTGTAGTGTAACAGCCCGCATTTCACATATCGAAAGATCGTAAAATATTTTTATTTTATTCCCTGAGGGTTGGATCATTCTCATATTTTAATATGTTTCATATGGGGAAGTGAGACAAGTCCATAATTTTACCAATTTTGTTTGTGACCATTTTACCCCTTTTAGTCTTGTACAGGGCATAACTTTTGACTCAAGTCGAATCAGGTGTTGAGACTTGTGGCATTGGAAAGGAAATGATGTTTCCCTTTCCATAGAGTGGTCACATTAAAGATTTGGTTCAGTGGTTTGGGAGGAATCACTATTTTAAGGTTTAACAGTTGGTTGTTCATGTTTGGTAAGCCATAATGGGCTGATTTGGGTAGGCCCATTAGCGGGTTGGTGGGAGGCTATAAATAGGGGGCAGGGGGTATGGAGAATAGTTTGCTTTCTTCATTCTCTCATTTGGAAGAGCTAGAGTTCCTCCATTCTCTTCACCTTTCCACCATTAAAGCTTAAAGAATCGAAGATCTACAACATTTGAAGCTAGATCTACATCGAGTGGGGATAGATTTCATCAAATTAAGCGAATTGAAGCAAGATCTCCACTGTCTGGATTCATATTTCATCTCCACTGTCTAGATTACATCGAGTGGTGAGTGATATACATCTCTCACACAGATTCAATCAAGTATATGAGTGCTTGATCTTGTTTTTCATCAAATTCAAGTTGTTTTCCTTAGATCTACATCATGGTAAGCTTTTTTTCATATGAATCACCATAGGTTCTAATTTAGCTACTTAAAAACGGTAATTCTATGCTATTTCATATGTTTATGCAAGTCAGATCCATAATTATATGCATATGTTCATTTATCATGATTATGGGAATTTGCATAATTTTGGTGAAAATCGTCATATTCATGCTGTTAGTGAATTCATATCATGTTTGTCGTTGAATTGGATGAATCAGATGTGTTGATCTCATCAAAATAGTTGATTGGCGAAGTTTTGGTTGAATTTGTAGGTGGATTGGAACTGTACAGGCCTTGAGTCGGTCGGAACAAGTGATGGGTCGGCCATGTACTACGAGTGTAGTACAAGTGCAGTAAAAGGCATAGTACAGGCCATTGATCGGTCAAGATGGAATGGGTCGTTCACAATCTGGGTCGATCGGTCACAAGTCGGGTCGGTTGGGTCGGTCGGTCACTAGTTTGGTCGGTCGGGTGGTCGGTCACAAGTTTGGTCGGTCGGGTCGGGTCGATCGTTCACAAGTTGGGTCGGTGCAGTTGGTAATGCTTTTCACAAGTTGGGTCGGTCGGTCGTGTTTTTGATTAGGTTGGTCGGCCTATGTTTGGGTAGGTTGGTCATGTATAAAGTGGATGGGTCCGTCATGCATTCAAGGAAGGGTGGGTCGGTCCAGAGTGGTCGGTCAAAATTGGGTCGGTTGGAAACATTCCTTGGTTGCTCTGTGTTGAATGTGTTCGTTGATCGGTGTATAACAACGAATGAGATGACAACTCAAAGGTAGTGAGATGGTGAATAATGGTTACTCGAGAAGGTTGTTTGAGCTACGAAAAATCATCGGATTGGATGACTAGAGATACGAAGGTCGAGAGATTATTGTTGTCGTAAGTTCTAGCTGGCTCAAAGCAGGGGTACAATGGGGGCTCCCAAAAGACTGGAAGGTTGCTAGTTGAGTACTCTAGGTATCATTTAAAGGCCTACTTGTCAAGGTTGGACAAACATACGTATCGTTGAAATGCGTATGGAGTTTATGCTAGAACTGGGATTACCAGTAGTCCTTGACATATTGATCGTCATACGACTAACGTTAGTTTCGAAGCAGGATTGGCGGTGATAGCTAGAGTTTGTCATGCATGCTGGATGTTTTGTTTGCACCGTCTCACGTAAATTGTCCAACGTCGAAGGAGATGTTTCTTGGGTGCTTGTCTGATATTGGCTTAGGCCTCTGGGGCTTATGATTGAGGGATGTTGAATTCGATTAGGTTGGTTTACATGAGATACATATAATCTTGATGCTATGAGTGCTAGTAGTGTTTGCTTCTGATTTCCATAAATAAATGGTTGTTGTTTCTATGAATGAATGGTTGAACTGTTTTATGTAAAGGCTATCACTGTCCGATGTGGGGAAAACGGGATTGAGTTCTTCTCCGGTGTTGTGGGTAGATTAGTATGTTTATCTATCCATTCTCATATACTTTATTATTGATGTTAGATAGTTGTTTTATCGCTCACTAATACTATTGTCTGACTCAAGGTTTTATGTTTCCCTCTTATAACCTTGGGCTGTTCATTCGGTTGTGGATGGGCAGACTAGGTGGCTGGTGACAGGTGATAGCTTAGTGAGGACGATGTTGCATTTCGGAGGTGGGCTGGAGGCTTACGTATCAGTGTTATACTATCTAGTATTTCTAGTTCCATTGCTTGAGTTTCTCTCTGAGTGTTGTAGCAAGGCTTCATGTACAGACTTTGATATTCCTATGATGTGTGGATAACCTTTCAGGATGTTGTGAAAGTTTTCAAAAGTTTGTTATACGACGCTCAACTACTTCTGCCTGTTGCATATGTTCTATTATATTTTATCCTTTCTGCCTATTGTATATGTTTTATTATATTTTATCTTTGCATTGTGAGTACTACGACATGTACCGTTTGTGTTATCATACCTTGATGATCGTCCATAGCTTCTTGGCACACTTTCAGCGCATTATTCCTCTTGTTTAGTATAGGGGTTGTGGGCGGTCGTCACATGTAGCTGTCCAAAATCTCAAATTATAACTGCTCAATTGGATGAGAATAACTATCTTTTGTGGAAATTACAAATTGAAATTGCTATAGAAGGATATGGTCTTGAAGGTTTTCTACTGAGTACAAAGGATATACCACAAAAATTCATAACTGATTCTGCTAATAATATCATAGAAAATGGAAAATAAAACAAATTACTTTAGGCCGGACAGATTGATAAGTTCCTGGTCATTATCTTCTATTAGTCAAAATCTCCTGCCTTAAGTCATAATATGTAAAACAACTGTGGATATTGGAAGACTATTGAGAAATCCTTCAATAATCAATCATATGCAAAAGTGATGCACTATAAAAGGCAGTTACAGAAAATCAAGAAAGTAAATGTTTCTATGAGAGTGTATCTAAGTAAAATCAAGTCAATGTGTGATCTTCTTGAAGCTGCAGGCCAAAAACTACCTATTTCTAAACAATTCTTGATTATCTTAAACGGATTAAGTGACGAGTATGAGGCTATTGAGGCTATCATAGCATCTCAAAAAGAATATTCATCAATTGGTGATGTTCATGCCATAATGTTATCTCCGGAAGCTAGATGAGAAAACAAGAAAGCTCAAGAGAGTGATTTCAGTGCAAATTATGCCATTAAAAAAATAGAAATCAAGCAAATAATTCTGATCAAACCTTTCAGAGAGGAGGCCCACCAACCAAAGGAATGGGTCGTGGAAGATGGAACAACAACACCAACAAACCCAAATGCCAGATATGTGAGAAAATTGGTCACACTATACCAAAGTGCTTCTACATATTTAATGCAAATTATGCAGTAAATCAAAATTCTGCAAATCAGAAAGAACAAAAGCCCAGTGCCAATCTTGCTCAAGCACAGGGAGATGTTGTTGTTCCACCTGAATCATCAAGAAATCAAAGTGAAAGTGCAAGAATTGATCACATAAATGATGACAGCTGTGTTGGGTACAACAATGTATTGTATGATTTTTGTTTGATGATAACAAACATATGTTATTATTTAAATGTGTTTGCAATTGTACTATTTTATATTACGCCATTTCACAGAAAGAATATTTATTGAATAATATACTATTTTACACAATTGAATATATTAACAGTATATTTATTCAGTTAAATATTTTATTTCAAAATCTGAAATAGCACAACATTCTAACTCCACTATTGTACATTCGTAGTTATAATATTTTACATGAAATTGTACTTCAGAATTAATTTGAATACAATAGATAATTTGATTTGAACACAGTAAATTAATATTTTATTTCAATCAAATTTGTCTATTACAAATAAAAGAACAATTTTCTAATTCTGCACATTTGTTCCTCACTACAACACTCTGACACTCATATACAGTTTACAAACTCATATACATTTGCTAACACTATTGCATACACTCACTGGCTCAATACTTGTCTTCTGTCTTCTCTCCTTTATAGCACTTCATAGTCAATTTTGTCACCATCTGCATACCTGTCACAAATAAAAAAACGCACACGGTAGACTGCAATAAAAATAGAACTGAACACATACAAATCTAATTTTATTTTAAATTTTATTTGCCTCAAAATTTTGGTGTGTTTCTCATCATTTTTCTAGACTTGGTATGATATATATCAAATGCTCACATCTATTTAAGTGTAGAAGAGAAGAAATATAGTATAGTAACTGAGGAGCAGCCATGTGGACCAACTTGACTCAGTGCACGATACAGGTATATACACACTTGTGTATGTATATATATATATACACATATATTTTTGCAAATACAAAATAGTTAAAACAGTGAGTGCATGATGCATGCCCAAATCTCAAGATGACACAACATTCAGGCATATACGATGTGACAAGGCACAACCAAATGAGGTCAAGCACATGTCACTATGACCATGTTCAGCAAAATCTAGTGGTGGAATAAGACATGTCAAAAAAAGCATGATATATGTATAGTTTCAAGAATACGCTGTGTACATGGCACAAGTGAAATACTTAAGCATTCTCATACATGTTCAAGTCACAAGGTCGACGCAACGCAAAAGGAACAGATGATCACAAAGCAACATGGTGCAAATTCACATAACAACTCAACTGGTGACAGGGAATCCAAGTAACACTAAAGCTCACGGAAAATGGCATACGCGACTTAGTAAATGGAATGGAAACACACAATGCCAACATTCAAGCAATACAAATCAAGCACTGGATGAATGCCACAAAAACATGGATAGTAAGCAAGTCAAATGGTTCTCATCAAGTCAAAAGCACAAATGGCTCAACTTAACAGAGAAAATAGAAATGGCAAAGACTACATAACAATAACCAGTGAGTCAAGACAGTATCATTTCGTATCAGTTCTTATTTCTAAAGAATTAAAATATATGAAACCAGAAATACAACAGTTTTGTTTAACAAGGGGTGGACAAGTCGAGCAGCGTAAATATGGAGAACACTGCATGATTCAAGTTTAGTATCAGTTCTTAAGGAATTAAATATTTCAAATAAAGAATCAGTTTAAAGTGTTTGGCAAATCATATATAGTATCTGCTCAGTTTTTAAATATCTAGGAAGCATAAAAAAAGTCCAATTCAAAATTTATAAAAAAGTGTATTTTAGAAATGGTCAACCAAAAAGGAAATCCGAAGGTTCCAGAAATCAAGTTACTAATTCAAAGTCAAGAGTTTCATCACGTAACAATTTCAGCATGTTCGGATATTTCAAACTCGAAAAATTCAAAGTCATGGAATTCAATAGCCCAGTATTTTCGCTAATATCATGACCAAGTCTAATACGAAATCAGAGCACAAATTTAGGATGTTTAATCCTATAAATACACCAATCATCATAGGCATCAAATCTATCCATGTACGAACATAATTCAAACAAATATTCAAATTAAAAGCATACCAAAGGAATTTAAATAACTTGGATCCAAATCGAACATCTTCAACAAAATCGGAGTAGAGAAAATCGCAACTGGGAATCGAAGAATATCAGAGAAGAGAGCGGTTGTCTTGAATCAGAGAATCGAAATCCTGATTACTGTCGTCATTTTAATTTCCAGAAGGAAACCCTAGGAGCTACCATTTTCCGGAAAGGATTGATAAAGGAACCGAACAATTGAAGTGTTGAATCAATAACAAAGAAGGCCGACCAAGTTTTAAAAAGGGACAAGGACTTAGTGTTTCTTAATTAGTTTAAAACTAGGATTTTGATTTAAAGGGTTTTAATTGTTTTTATTTTTAGTGTTTTTAATCTGTAATGGTTATTAAAGTTTTATAGTTTGTCTGTAAAATTAGGAAGACGAATTACGGGGTTGTAATTCGAGGAAATCTGATTTCGGGGAAAGAAATCAATGCAGGGTTTTGAGCATAGGATTAGTGCAACTAGAGCGAGATTGTGAGGTATTTTGTGTAGCTCCTAGTAAAAATTGGGGATAATTTTTAGCACAAGGTTAGGACAAATAGGCTAGGAATTATCGCCAGTTTACGGGTGTTGTAAATCTTTTAATAGTTGACTAATACCTAGTAGAAACCTTGGGGAATGCAGCAGTAGGAAGGGTTTTGCCGAAGCTAGGTAAATCTGTGTGTTATTTATTTTTCTGCATTTACTCTGATTATTATCTGTGTTGATATCATTTATTACTTAGCAAGAAGTGCGATAACCCTATTCACTCCCCTCTAGGGTTAATTTATATCCTACAAGTGGTATCAGAGCAGGTATTTTATAAACTCTGGGGTCATGAATCTGTTTAATAACGCTTTTTCTGAGGGTCATTCCATAGCTAGGCCACCAATGTTTAATGGAACGGATTATGCCTATTGGAAAGATAGGATGAAAATTTATTTGAGTTCAGTCGATTATGATGTTTGGGTTATTATCGAAACGGGTTATATGAATCCCACTGTTATTGTTAATAGTATTGAAGTTCCAAAATCAAAAGACAGGTGCGATGCTAATGATAAAGAATTATTTTCAACTAATGGCAAAGCGATGAATGCTTTAATCTGTGCTCTTAATAAAACTGAATTTAATCGAATCTCTCATTGTGAGACTACGCAGGAAATATGGCATACGTTGGAGGTCACACATGAAGGAACATTTCAAGTGAAGGAATCTTGTCTCACTCTACTCAGCAATTAATGTGAAAAAAATTCCATGCAAAAGGATAGAGATATAAAAGAGATGTTTGGGCGCTTCTCATCACTGGTTTACAATGCAAAGGCTCTTGGCAAAACTTATACCAAAGTGGAATTGATTAGAAAAATATTGAGAGTGCTACAGATGAATTTTGAAGCTAAAGTAATGGCGATTCAAGAATTGAAAGATCTAAATAAATTAAGCATGGAGGAGTTGATTGGAAATCTAATCACTTACAAGATGGAGCTAAAAGCAAGGGAAGAGCGAAAGAATTCTGAATCAAAGAAAAAGACGATTGCTCCAAATAATAACATTGAAAGTGATGACGAAGACCCCGTTGGAGAGCTAGCCATGGTTTTTAGAAAGTGGGCGAAAAGAAATTACAAGCCACGAAAGAAGAATTCAAGAAACAACAAGTCCGAAAGTTCAAATAGTTCGGACGAAGAAGTGTTTTTCTACAATTGCAAGAAACCCGGACATATCAAACCAGATTGCCCACAGCTTAAGAATGAAAAGAAGAAGAAGTTCAGAAGAAAGAAGAAGGCTTTTGCTGCTACATGGGATGACGAGGAAGGAGAAGAAGTTTCTGAAAATGATGAAGAGGAAGCTAATTTGTGCCTTATGGCCCAATCTTAATCGGAAAGTAGTGAAAAGGATTCAAGCGAGGTATCAAATTTTACGTACAAAGATTTAATTTTAATGTGTCACGATCTCATAGAAACCATTGATTCTCTTAAACTAAAAGTTAAGAAATTGAAATCTGATAGGTCAAAAATAGTTCAAGAAAATAACCCATTAGAAAGAAAACTTGAAAAAGTTAAGAATTCACAGTTTTCAGAATGCGAAAAATGTTAAATTTTGAGTGATAAATTTTTGAATTTCAAAATTAATTTTGAGTTGCTTGAAAGTGAAAATGTGAATTTGAAGAATGTTAATCATGATTTTGAGAAGGAGACTGAAAAGCTTAGAGAATCTGAAAAGCTTGATTTTGAAAAGCGAAAACAATTTGAAATTGAAATTTCAAAGTCTAATGCAAAAATCAAAGCACTTGAAAACGAAAATTTGGTTTTAAAACAAACTGATGCTGAAATGATGAAAATTGCTATTAATCGATGTTCAAATTTAATGAAAGAAAATAGCGATCTTAAATTAAAAATTCAACGAGTTGAGTCAACTTTGACTAGATTTTCTAAAGGAGAGAAATCGTTGAATATGTTGTCAAAAAACCAATTATTTGTTAAGAATAAAAAGGGACTAGGTTTTGAAAAAATTGATCCAGTTGAAAACAAAATTTTAATCCTTTAAATGATTTTAAAAAAGATCGATTTGAAATTTTGAACTCTAATAATTTCAAAGAAGTTCTTAAATCATAAACAGAATGAAAACTTGTTTATAAACAATTCAATTAAACGAATTTGGATTCCAAAAGATAATAAGATGAATTCAAACAAGATTAAACGAGTTTGGGTTCCAAAGGGTACTTTAGTGGATAATAATGGATTGTTATATAAACGGGTTTGGGTACCAAAAAGTATAAACGAAGCTAAGAGTGATAAAACGGTTTCTGTTAGACCACTCGATCCTATATAGATTTAGGTACCAAGGAGAGGCTAAGGAACAACTATGCTTAAGAGAGATGAAATTCAAGTTGTTCCATACTATCGAATTATTTGGAGTTCCTTAGCTATAGATTTCAGTGTTGGAGTTTCATTGGTTCACATCGATAAAGGTAAGTCAGGTATGATCTCTAAACTTGTGATTTTCATTTTCCTTTCTATTTTATATCCTTTTATGCTGATTTGTATTGACACTTCCATAATATTTTTCGCATATCTCGAACATTGTTAATTGGGATTTTGAAATTTATGATGTTCTCAAATGCTAATGAAATTTCACACACCTTTGCTGTTTTGAGTTTCTTCTAATTCACTTCGGAAAATATTGAAAAACTGAACTCAATACAGCGGACTACTTGAAAGCCATAGTAGATTAGTTGTGAAAATTTCATTTTTTTTACTTGGCTTGATTATATTGATTTTGAAATCAATCGTGATTGATTGTTGAATTTTTTGGATTATAAAATTTGAATGTTTCTCAAGTGATTTCAAATAATCACCTTCAGATTTGATCGTTGACTGTTTCTTGTGCTTGTATAAAAATTCTCTGAAAAATTTACTTGTGATTCTTGATTTAAAAATGATCTTGTGCTGCTCTGATAAAGGAAATTGATTTAATTCATTTGAATATTTTTTTGATTGGACGATGGGTTGAAAAATCAGTGATTGAATTTCATTAAAATTCATAGGCAGTCTGAATTGAATATACAAGGGGTTTTAAAATTGTCTTGGAGCGGTCAGTCTTAGAAGCATTAGAAAATTTCATATTTTACTGATTGCTTTTTGAAATTGATTTTCTATTTGCATTTATATTTTTGAACCCTACTTGAAATTGATATTTTCAATTTTAAAATCGTTTTTTATTATTTATTCAAAAATTGAAATTATTGACAAATTTGAACTGTTTTGGAACTCATCAAAATTATTAATAGATTTATAAAGTTGTGATGAGTTGTGACTATGGTATAATTCATAACTAGAGGAGATGTTATTTTAAAATCTCATGATGACTGGACAGATTTTATAATAACTTTGAATTAGAGCTTATTTCACAACCATCTTCTACATGTATCATATTTCTGTCATTCATCATGGTTTTATTTAATTGGAGAGTTCAAATTATTCTTGGAAATAAAAATAAAAATAAAAGCGGAGAAAAAGAAATATATATAAATATATAATATTATTTATCCTTGGTATTCACTCCCATTTAAAAGTCCTTGCAGTTATGCATGGGTGAATTACTTTAATCTCTATGTGCTTCCATTCTCGCTAAAAAGACCTTTGGGCTGTGCATGGATGGAATTCTTTAGAGAGGATAAAGTTAAGTTACTACTAACCCCATTTAAAAGACCTTTGGGCTATGCGTGGTTAGCAAGTGCTTAACACATTTTAAGCTTGTTTAAAATCTTTGAAACTCATATTCAAATATTCAATTTTATTGAGCTCTCCTCATTCTATAAAATCCATTGTAAATCCATTCATTCTGAACGTGAAATTTGCTTTTGATTTAAAGATTATTATGATTTTTGTTTGATTAAATGAGATTTACGATATATATTCTCTCTCTTAATTTGAATTTATATTTATGGTCTATATTCGTCACTATTTCGATTTCTATTATTCTTTTGATGATAACAAAAGGGGGAGAATGGTCAAGATTTTGATTTGTGAGTATATAATTCAAGAATATTTTAAGACTAGAAATTAAATATCTAGGGGGAAATGATCAATTGAATTTCATTGTTTATATTTTCCATATATATAGGGGGAATTCCGTTGTAGGAGGAGCATACAAATAAGGGGAGTAATATATTTCACGTTCAAACACATTTAACACATTCAAAATCTTATATATGTTTGTCATCATCAAAAAGGGGAGATTGTTGGGTACAACAATGTGTTGTATGATTTTTGTTTGATGATAACAAACACATGATATTATTTAAATGTGTTTGTAATTGTACTATTTTATATTATACCGTTTCACAGAAATAAATATTTATTGAATAATATACTATTATACACAATTGAATATATTCACAGTATATTTATTCAATTAAATATTTTATTTCAAAATCTGAAATAGTACAATATTCTAACTCCACTATTATATATTCACAGTTATAATATTTTACATGAAATTGTACTTTAGAATTAATTTGAATACGATAGATAATTTGATTTGAACACAATAAATTAATATTTTATTTCAATCAAATTTGTCTATAACAAATAAATGAACAATTTTCTAATTCTGTACATTCGTTTCTCACTACAACACTCTGACACTCATTTACAGTTTACAGACTCATATACATTTGCTTACACTATTGCATACACTTACAGGCTCAATACTCGTCTTCTACCTTCTTGCCTTCACAGCACTTCACAGTCAGTCCTGTCACCATCTGCATACCAGTCACAAATAAAAGAAAACACACAGAAGACTGCAATAGAAATAGAACAGAATGCATACAAATCTAAATTTATTTTAAATTTTATTTGCTTGAAAATTTCGGTGTGTTTCTCATCATTTTTCTAGACTTGGTCTGATATATATCAAATGCTCACATCTGTTTAAGTGTATAGAGAAGAAATACAGTGTGACAACCCGGATTTTTACAACATGCTAAGACAAGAATCAAGGCAGAATTTAATTATAAAATCTGAATCAGGAGAAACGGGTTGCGCCATTGAGTTCGTCTCGGAAAAATACGCGAAATAGAGTCCGAGTTTTCGAAAATCGGAGTCCGTATGACCAAGTTATGGCCCGTCAAAGTTTTCAGAAAATTTCAAGTTCAAAAACAGTTCAAATTTGAATTCAGAATTCAAATTCAGCCAAGCAGAAGAGGCGGGAAAAATTCCCGCCACCCCCAAGTCGACTGGGGAGTCGACTTGGGAGTCAACACACCCCAGGTGGTGTCGACTTCCCAGTCGACACCCCTGTCGACTTGGGTGGTCGGCCAGTTTGGCCTGGGTGCACCTGACTTGTTCCTCAAGACATGTTTGGAGGCTTGTGACGGATTTTGAGGGCTCAGATCTATCCTAGGGTTTATCCTATGGCATAAACTACTCCTAATCTCTATAAAAACACCCTAGGATCTAACCTAAATCACTCAAAATCAATCTAACAACGAAGTGCTGCCCAAATCCCTCTTGATCATGGCCTCCATCTCACACTCCAAGAGCTTATGCATTCAAATCGGATCCGAATCAAAGGTGCTAGCTTGCTACATCAAATCAAGGGAATGGATCAACGTTGCTACGCAAATTTCATGACGATTCTTCAACAAAGGAGCCACCTTTCTTCGTCAAGACGATGCATGATCCTTCCCTAAGCCTCGCTATGTAAGTTCTAGCTACTTGTAGATTCTAACGGTGGTTCTAATGTGACATGGAATAAAATGCGATGAAACATAAGTATGCTAGCCTACGTGAACCTAATTTTGCCCCTTTTCTATGATCTATGACCTTGGGCTAAGTTTTAGCAACTTAATCATGCCACTCATGTTGTGTTTAACCTAGTTTATCTTGCAAGTTTGAATCTTTATCTATGGAATGTTAGCATGAACCTTTGGGAACCATTTGACTTGTGAAACATTGGCAAAGACTTGACTTTAGGGCTTATGCATGTAAATGAACCCAAACCCCTTATGTTATCATGCATGTTTGTGGCCAAATTCCCTTATGATACTATGCATGTTTGTGGCCAAATTCCCTTATGATACTATGCATGTTTGTGGCCAAAAATCCCTTACGATGCTATGCATATTTTGAGGCCAAACCCACTTATGATACCATGCATATTTGTGGCCAACCCCTTTTTGGCATCGTGCATGTTTTGAGGCCAATATGTAGCATAGTATCCTTACTATGTTGACTCGCTTTTACTTAGGTTGGAAACACGATTTGGGGTAGGATAGACGAGCGTGATTATGACATGATAATTTGACATGGGATTTCATGAAAATATGACACTCATGATACACCTAAATGGGGGACATGACATGTGGGGTAAACATGGGACTTGAAACTAGACACGTATGGGTTGTAAGTGTAATATGACACCAGACCAAACATGAAAGTGGCCAACTCGAGGTTGGGTTGAGTTTGTAGCATAAATCTACCCGGACCCGCCCGGCTTAACTAGTGGCTACAAACAATAGGACCCAATGTGGGTAGTTGGTCATATAGCACTTAAGACCCGAGGTTAGACTAGGTTGTGGTGTAAATCTACCCGGACCCGCCCGGCTTAACTAGTAACCACAACAAAGTCTAATGTGAGAGGTTGGGGTGCATTAATCTAATTAATGCTACATGAAAAGGTTAAGTAATTTTGACTAATGACACTTAACCGATATGACACGAATGGGTAGGTTAAGTGGAATCGGACTTGATTTCTTAATGGCACTTAACCAAACAAGACAATTAGGGAATGGGGTTAAGTAATTTACACTTAACTAATCTAAACACGGTAATTAGATGAGGTTAAGTAACTTACACTTAACCAATCTAAACACGGTAATTCGACGGGGTTAAGTTAAACACATAACCAATCTAAACTTGGTAATTCAATGAGGTTAAGTAACCAATACTTAACCAACTTAACATGATAATTTAATGGGGTTAAGTAACTTATATTTAACCAATTATACATGATGATTTGATGAGGTTAAGTAACCTATACTTAACCAATCTAACACGCGGACCTGATAGGGTTAAGTCACAAGACCTTTTGAATATACTTAACCATTGTAGTACGATTAGTGGATGAGGTTAAGCTAACCCATACTTAACTAATCCGACTCGATAATCCGATGAGGGTAAGATAATCTATGCTTAACCAATCTAACACGATAATCTGATAGGGTTAAGATAAACAATTACTTAACCAATTTGACTTGATGATTGAATAGGGTTAAGTCATGAGCTTCTTGGTATACTTAACCAACTGGTAGGGCTAGGTCTTGGACTTGAATACTTAGCCAAATCTTGACATGATCCGTAGGCAGGTTAAGTCATGAAATTAAATGACAATACTTAACCCATTAGACAAAACCCGAGTTCAGGGGACTAGGTGGAAAATAGGGATTAACAAGGATAACGGGAAAGGAGACTAAGTGGTAAACCTTTGTTTAGGAAACTAAGTAATAATTCTTAGTCAAGGGATTTGGACCAGTTCACAGGTAGATGAGTAACCCGATACGGTAGGTCATCGCTTAAAAACACGAGGAGGAGCAAACTATCTTACTTAGATAAAGGCTCCAACAAACTGGGTGACGAAGCGGTAGCTTCGGGGGACGTGAGGGTACTCTAGGTATCCCTCTGTGAGGTGGCAGAAGGTCCATGAAACCTGGCCTCACAGAGGTTAAGGTCTGCGGTAGAAGAGCCAAGAGTATGTCTTGGTTGTTATGCGAGCGACCTAAAGACTGGGATGGATTAGCGTGGAGTCGACGATACTTGTTTTTGCCCTGGATAGCACGTCGCCGACTACCTACCATCTTTAGTCAATCGTGTACGTACGGAAAGGCAGAGAACTCCCAACAGACCATATACTTGCTATCGAGTTATGGGTGAGGTTGGCCCATAGGAAAGTAGGGCTATATTGGGGCCGGGATGTAGTTCTCGTACATGATTTTTCTTGGATTGCCTTTCAGTAGTTGAAGGAGGGTTCACGTGGGACCATAGCCACGGATACAAAAACAGACCTTGATATCTGCATCAGCAGACGACTTAAAACTCCCGACCGAGTTCCGTATTTCTCGATTTTCCCTGGCACGGAACTCGGATGGCACATTGAGATACAGGTGCATCTAGACATGGAAAACGATTCACGATATACACGTAGGACAAAGGGCGTGGTTGACGGGTAGCATAATCCCTAGTGGCCCTAGGTGGCTTGAACCCAAACCGAGACACGGAAACGTTCATTAGGTGGCATAATCCCTAGTGGTCCTAGGTGGCATAAATCCTAAGTGAACACGCGATAGTTCATAGTAAGAAAACATAACCAGATCAAGGGTAGCAGTCCAAAACAACTTCAAGGATAAAATGGTACTACGTTGAGGTGGTATAGATTTACATGGGAAAGCCCGTACGGCCTACGGCAAAGGACTGAACTTATACATGGAAAGAAACATACGAGTTGGAAAAACCTACATATGCTATATATTAGGTTGACATGGACCATTACATGACATTGGGCAAGGGACATTCATAGTTAACACATGACGCAGGTTGGGATACTAGTACGAGGGGTGCAGAGCAAATATACATGATAAATACCGTGGGATGTTAGACATGATAGGTACCTTGGGGTAGTATACTGGATAGAAACCTGACGATGTGATACCTTGATTTATCTTGACACCATAGTTTATCATGCTACAGTAGTTCATCCAGTTATCTTGGTTTAGCTTATCTATCTGGTCGACATCCTTATGTTTACTTTCAGTTTATGCATGTCATGTTACCTTTACCTGTTTTTATACTGGAAGTAGATAGGACTTACCAGTCTTTATGACTGACCCCGTTTTGTTTCGCCTCTTTGTCTTCCGTCCCCCCCCCCACCAGGTTTTCAAGGAGGAAATGATGTTGTTTAGTTCAGACCTCTTATGCTTGAAGGTAATCATGTATAGCTTGGTCTTCTCTTGGCTATGGCTGCTTCACCGCTTTATTTTGGGGAATAATTTATGAAAAGGTTTTATGCTTCTTTACTATTGCAAGACAGGTTTTGATGTATTCTGATGTAAAAGGCTTTAGACCTTATTTTATAAGTTAGTGAAATTTGTTTTACTTCCGCTGCTTTATATATGTTTTGTCTTGTAATGTTTCTGTGCATGTTTACCTCGACAATGCTTCACCAAACCTAGTGCATTCCCTTTGTGAGTGACCCTAGCGGAGGTGGGGTGTTACATTTGGTATCAGAGCAGTAGGTTACCAGACTGGGCAAAAGTTTTTAAAACCTTCCGAAAACTATTTGAGAAACCGTTTACAAAGAAGCATTTTTCAAGAAAAGTTTTTTTTTTAAGGCTATTCCCCAAAAGCCATTAGCACTATCCTTTGTTTCCTTGATTGAACCTCTTTTCCTTTCTTTCCTCCATCTGTAGTCACAGTAGTTTTAACTGTGACTAATCCTTGTCTAGCTACGTAAGTGTTTTCCCGTGCGAAGGAGGAAGTTCTCGAGAGACCTGTTACTGAAGTTATAAGAAGGGATAATAAGAGCAAGGATAAAGGACATGGGCTTAAGAATAAGCAACTTGTTGGTATGGCTTGATCCACAAAGGAAGATAAGGACAAGATCAGCGAGAGGGCAATTGTATTCTCTCATTTCTAGCGTACCTAAGAGAAATGGTACCGTTTCCGTTAAAGGCTTAGCCTTTCTTTTCTATCATCCCGTCCAGACTTTGTTTTGATCATCGCATCGTTTAAGTCTGCTTCGATAGTTAAGTCTCTGCACCTTAGTACTAGCATGGTAGAAGATCCCACTTTTGTCCCAAAATCTGGTTGGAGATCGGTCCATTTATTCATGACCTGTTTGGAATTGAGAGTGTAAATGCCAATTGTTGAGATTAGAAGCAATGCTTCTATTTGTTGAGCTATGGATGGATTCTAGGGATGAAGTGGTTATCCAGTAAGGGATTCAATTCTCGGTTTTGAAAGAAGGGTAGTTAAACTCTTAACTTGCCTTGGTAATACCCTCGAAGTCTCATGTAACCTTATGAGTTCTGTCATGGTTAGTTACCTAGAATCTCTTGATGCATTTAGTGGAAATCTCTGACCCGATCGAGTAACGTTCGCCAATAAGGTGGATGGTTCATGCCGCTTAAGCATGAGTTATAGGAATCACCCTAGTAAGTGCACGTGGTAACATGTATTAGCATCGGTAAACGAGATCCAGAATCTACTAGTGAATTTTGGAGAGCTTGCATGAGTACGCAGTTATGGTTGAGCCAAGTATTTTAGAAAAGAATAAGTGAAAAAGGAACGAGAGGCGACAGTGAAATGAGTTCCGACTCATACCTTGGAAATAGGAATCAAGGAGCTACGAAACCATGAAGTCAAAGGCGGTCAAGGCACAATGGAATTAAGCTCATGGAAAAGCGGCTTAGACGCGCGCATCATGTCTCTTTTTAAGAGTATATCGCTGATCCCTCGTTCTCTTGTAGAGCTTGCTTGCATGCTATCGCTTGGTGGATATCCTCTCGGTCCTGTTTCTGTTGCAAACCCCGTAAGGAGTTTGTCTTGTTTATCTTCTCGATCCTATCTTGGGAACCTTAGATAGAACTCTATGGATGTAAACATGTATTTGAAACATGTTATGATTGATATGGTTGCAAATGGTTGCAAGTGGTTGCTCGTGGATGCGCGAATACACATTAGATACTAGATTGACGCGGTCACGTTTCATGTTGCATATGCACGAGTATTTATACTTGTTTATGGATGAAATTGAATGTGTTGTCATGCGGATGTTGCATATGGATGAATGTTTGTGCATGCATATAGTACTTATATGACTAGGACTATCTGCATACATGTTGGATTCATGGCACTAAACATATTTTGCATTAGAAAGATCATTCAGGCCTGATCTTTAGCATTAGCTAAGGAACATATACACACACTTTCTGCATGTGTTCATAAAGCATTAGGAGTCTTTTTAAGGACCATGGTTGCCCGTGGATGATGTTTTGAGTAGATGGATGATGGATGGTAGGATACGTTCTTCCTAACTTGGAGATTTCGGGGACGAAATCCTTTGAGTTGTGGAGAATGTGACAACCAGGATTTTTACAACATGCTAAGACAAGAATCAAGGTAGAATTTAATTATAAAATCTGAATCAGGAGAAACGGGTTGCGCCATTGAGTTCGTCTCGGAAATATACGCGAAATAGAGTCCGAGTTTTCGAAAATCGGAGTCCGTATGACCAAGTTATGGCCCGTCAAAGTTTTCAGAAAATTTCAAGTTCAAAAACAGTTCAAATTTGAATTCAGAATTCAAATTCAGCCAAGCAGAAGAGGCCGGAAAAATTCCCGCCACCCCCAAGTCGACTGGGGAGTCGACTTGGGAGTCGACACACCCCAGGTGGTGTCGACTGCCCAGTCGACACCCCTGTCGACTTGGGTGGTCGACCAGTTTGGCCTGGGTGCACCTGACTTGTTCCTCAAGACATGTTTGGAGGCTTGTGACGGATTTTGAGGGCTCAGATCTATCCTAGGGTTTATCCTATGGCCTAAACTACTCCTAATCTCTATAAAAACACCCTAGGACCTAACCTAAATCACTCAAAATCAATCTAACAACGAAGTGCTGCCCAAATCCCTCTTGATCATGGCCTCCATCTCACACTCCAAGAGCTTATGCATTCAAATCGGATCCGAATCAAAGGTGCTAGCTTGCTACATCAAATCAAGGGAATGGATCAACGTTGCTATGCAAATTTCATGACGATTCTTCAACAAAGGAGCCACCTTTCTTCGTCAAGACGATGCACGATCCTTCCCTAAGCCTCGCTATGTAAGTTCTAGCTACTTGTAGATTCTAACAGTAGTTCTAATGTGACATGGAATAAAATGCGATGAAACATAAGTATGCTAGCCTATGTGAACCTAATTTTGCCCCTTTTCTATGATCTATGACCTTGGGCTAAGTTTTAGCGACTTAATCATGCCACTCATGTTGTGTTTAACCTAGTTTATCTTGCAAGTTTGAATCTTTATCTATGGAATGTTAGCATGAACCTATGGGAACCATTTGACTTGTGAAACATTGGCAAAGACTTGACTTTGGGGCTTATGCATGTAAATGAACCCAAACCCCTTATGTTATCATGCATGTTTGTGGCCAAATTCCCTTATGATACTATGCATGTTTGTGGCCAAATTCCCTTATGATACTATGCATGTTTGTGGCCAAAAACCCCCTATGATGCTATGCATATTTTGAGGCCAAACCCACTTATGATACCATGCATATTTGTGGCCAACCCCTTTTTGGCATCGTGCATGTTTTGAGGCCAATATGTAGCATAGTATCCTTACTATGTTGACTCGCTTTTACTTAGGTTGGAAACACGATTTGGGATAGGATAGACGAGCGTGATTATGACATGATAATTTGACATGTGATTTCATGAAAATATGACACTCATGATACACCTAAATGGGGGACATGACATGTGGGGTAAACATGGGACTTGAAACTAGACACGTATGGGTTGTAAGTGTAATATGACACCAGACCAAACATGAAAGTGGCCAACTCGAGGTTGGGTTGAGTTTGTAGCATAAATCTACCCGGACCCGCCCGGCTTAACTAGTGGCTACAAACAATAGGACCCAATGTGGGTAGTTGGTCATATAGCACTTAAGACCCGAGGTTAGACTAGGTTGTGGTGTAAATCTACCCGGACCCGCCCGGCTTAACTAGTAACCACAACAAAGTCTAATGTGAGAGGTTGGGGTGCATTAATCTAATTAATGCTACATGAAAAGGTTAAGTAATTTTGACTAATGACACTTAACCGATATGACACGAATGGGTAGGTTAAGTGGAATCGGACTTGATTTCTTAATGACACTTAACCAAACAAGACAATTAGGGAATGGGGTTAAGTAATTTACACTTAACTAATCTAAACACGGTAATTAGATGAGGTTAAGTAACTTACACTTAACCAATCTAAACACGGTAATTCGATGGGGTTAAGTTAAACACATAACCAATCTAAACTTGGTAATTCAATGAGGTTAAGTAACCAATACTTAACCAACTTAACATGATAATTTAATGGGGTTAAGTAACTTATATTTAACCAATTATACATGATGATTTGATGAGGTTAAGTAACCTATACTTAACCAATCTAACACGCGGACCTGATAGGGTTAAGTCACAAGACCTTTTGAATATACTTAACCATTGTAGTACGATTAGTGGATGAGGTTAAGCTAACCCATACATAACCAATCCGACTCGATAATCCGATGAGGTTAAGATAATCTATGCTTAACCAATCTAACACGATAATCTAATAGGGTTAAGATAAACAATTACTTAACCAATTTGACTTGATGATTGAATAGGGTTAAGTCATGAGCTTCTTGGTACACTTAACCAACTGGTAGGGCTAGGTCTTGGACTTGAATACTTAGCCAAATCTTGACATGATCCATACGCAGGTTAAGTCATGAACTTAAATGACAATACTTAACCCATTAGACAAAACCCGAGTTCAGGGGACTAGGTGGAAAACAGGATTAACAAGGATAACGGAAAAGGAGACTAAGTGGTAAACCTTAGTTTAGGAAACTAAGTAATAATTCTTAGTCAAGGGATTTGGACCAGTTCACAGATAGATGAGTAACCCGATACGGTAGGTCATCGCTTAAAAACACGAGGAGGAGCAAATTATCTGACTTAGATAAAGGCTCCAACGAACTGGGTGACGAAGCGGTAGCTTCGGGGGATGTGAGGGTACTCTGGGTATCCCTCTGTGAGGTGGCAGAAGGTCCATGAAACCTGGACTCACAGAGGTTAAGGTCTGCGGTAGAAGAGCCAAGAGTATGCCTTGGTTGCTATGCGAGCGACCTAAAGACTGGGATGGATTAGCGTGGAGTCGACGATACTTGTTTTTGCCCTGGATAGCACGTCGCCGACTACCTACCATCTTTAGTCAATCGTGTATGTACGGAAAGGTAGAGAACTCCCAACAGACCATATACTTGCTATCGAGTTATGGGTGAGGTTGGCCCATAGGAAGTGGGGCTATAGTGGGGTCGGGATGTAGTTCTCATACATGATTTTTCTTGGATTGCCTTTCAGTAGTTAAGGGAGGGGTCACGTGGGACCATAGCCACGGATACAAAAAACAGACCTTGATATCTGCATCAGCAGACGACTTAAAACTCCCGACCGAGTTCCGTATTTCTCGATTTCCCCTGGCATGGAACTCGGATGGCACATTGAGATACAGGTGCGTCTAGACATGGAAAACGATTCACGATATACACGTGGGTCAAAGGGCGTGGTTGACGGGTGGCATAATCCCTAGTGGCCCTAGGTGGCTTGAACCCAAACCGAGACACAAAAACGTTCATTAGGTGGCATAATCCCTAGTGGTCCTAGGTGGCATAAATCCTAAATGAACACGCGATAGTTCATGGTAAGAAAACATAACCAGATCAAGGGTAGTAGTCCAAAACAACTTCAAGGATAAAATGGTACTATGTTGAGGTGGTATAGATTTACATGGGAAAGCCCGTACGGCCTACGGCAAAGGACTGAACTTATACATGGAAAGAAACATACGAGTTGGAAAAACCTACATATGTTATATATTAGGTTGACATGGACCATTACATGACATTGGGCAAGGGACATTCATAGTTAGCACATGACGCAGGTTAGGATACTAGTACGAGGGGTACAGAGCAAATATACATGATAAATACCGTGGGATGTTAGACATGATAGGTACCATGGGGTAGTATACTGGATAGAAACCTGACGATGTGATACCTTGATTTATCTTGACACCATAGTTTATCATGATACCTTAGTTTATCTTGCTACAGTAGTTCATCCAGTTATCTTGGTTTAGCTTATCTATCTGGTCGACATCCTTATGTTTACTTTCAGTTTATGCATGTCATGTTACCTTTACCTGTTTTTATACTGGAAGTAGATAGGACTTACCAGTCTTTATGACTGACCCCGTTTTGTTTCGCCTCTTTGTCTTCCGTTCCCCCCCCCCAGGTTTTCAGGGAGGAAATAATGTTGTTTAGTTCAGACCTCTTATGCTTGAAGGTCATCATGTATAGCTTGGTCTTTTCTTGGCTATGGCTGCTTCACCGCTTTATTTTGGGGAATAATTTATGAAAAGGTTTTATGCTTCTTTACTATTGCAAGATAGGTTTTTATGTATTCTGATGTAAAAGGCTTTAGACCTTATTTTATAAGTTAGTGAAATTTGTTTTACTTCTGCTGCTTTATATATGTTCTGTCTTGTAATGTTTCTGTGCATGTTTACCTCGATAATGTTTCACCAAACCTAGTGCATTCCCTTTGTGAGTGACCCTAGCGGAGGTGGGGTGTTACATACAGTATAGCAACTGAGGAGCAACCACGTGGACCAACTTGACTCAGTGCACGATACATGTATATACACACTTTTTTTTGTGTGTGTGTATATATATATACACATATATTTGTGCAAATACAAAATGGTTAAAACAGTGAGTGCACAATGCATGCCCAAATCTCAAGACGACACAACATTCAGGCATATACAATGTGACAAGTCACAACCAAATGAGGTCAAGCACAAGTCACTATGAACATGTTCAACAAAATCTAGTAGTGGAAGAAGACATGTCAAAACAAGCATGATATATGTACAGTTTCAAGAATACGCTATGTACATGGCATAAGTGAAATACTTCAGCATTCTCATACATGTTCAAGTCACAAGGTCGACGCAACGCAAAAGGAACAAATGATCACAAAGTAACATGGTGCAAATTCACATAACAACTCAACTGGTGACAGGGAATCCAAGTAACACTAAAGCTCATGGAAAATGGCATACGTGACTTAGAAATGGAATGGAAACACACAATGCCAACATTCAAGCAATACAAATGAAGCACTGGATAAATGCCACAAAAACATGGATAGTAAGAAGGGCAAATAGTTCTCATCAAGTCAAAAGCAAAAATGGCTCAACTTAATAGAGAAAATAGAAATGGCAAAGACTACATAACAATACCTAGTGAATCAAGACAGTATCAGTTCATATCAGTTCCTATTTCAAGAAAATTAAAATATATGAAACCAGAAGAACAACATTTTTGTTTAACAAGGGGTAGACAAGTGAAGCAGCGTAAATATGGAGAACACTGCATGATTCAAGTTTAGTATCAGTTCTTAATGAATTAAAGATTTCAAATAAAGCATCAGTTTAAAGTGTTTGGCAAATCAAATATAGCATCTGCTCAGTTTTTAAATGTCCAGGAAGCATAAAAAAGTCCATTTCGAAATTTACTAAAAAGTGTATTTTAGAAATGGTCAACCAGAAAGGAAATCCGAAGGTTCCAGAAATTAAGTTACTAATTCAAATTCAAGAGTTTCATCATGCAACAATTCCAACATGTTCAGATATTTCAAACTCGAAAAATTCAAAGCCATGGAATTCAATATCCAAGTATTTTTGCCAATATCATGACCAAGTCTAATACGAAATTAGAGCACAAAATTAGGATTTTTAATCCTATAAATACACCAATCATCACAGGCATCAAATCTATCCAAGTACGAAAATAATTCAAACAAATATTCGAATTAAAAACATACCAGAGGAATCAAAATAACTTGGATCCAAATCGAACATCTTCAACTAAATTAGAGTAGAGAAAATCGCAACTGGGAATCAAAGAATATCAGAGAAGAGAGCGGCTGTCTTGAATCAGAGAATCAAAACCCTAATCACTGTCGTCATTTTAATTTCCAAAAGGAAACCCTAGTAGCCGCCATTTTCTAGAAAGGAATGATAAAGAAACCGAACAATTGAAGTGTTGAATCAATAAAAAAGAAGGATGGTCAAGTTTTAAAAAGGGACAAGGACTTAGTGTTTCTTAATTAATTTAAAACTAGGGTTTTGATTTACAGGGTTTTAATTGTTTTTATTTTTAGTGTAACACCCCACCTCCGCAAGGGTCACTCACAAAGGGAATACCCTAGTTTTGGAGGGGTATTATCTAGTAAACAGGCACAGAGATAACACAAGACAGAACATAGATAAAATAGAGTATATAAAGCAGCGGATATAAACTTTAAAACCAAATCTCATTACTGAAAAATAGAGTCAAAACCTCTTACATCAAAATGCCAAGTCATTATTTTATTACATCAAGTTCTAAAGAAGCAAAGTACTTAAAACAACATAAGTAAAATATTATTCCCCAAAAAGTGCATGAGTGCAGCCATAGCATAGCTAAAAACCAAACCGTACATAAGCTGTCGGAAAGCAAGTAAAGTCCAAGCTAAGAGCTAGAGTTTCCTCCCTGAGAACCTGGGGGGGGGGGAACGAAAGACAAAGAGGCGAAAGAAAACGGGTCAGTCAAAAAGACTGGAAAGCCCTAGTGACTATCAGCATAGAAACTAGTAAAGTTAACAAGACATGAATAAACTGGAATTAAACATAGGAATGATGATAAGTCTGACATGATAACTAAGCTAACAAGATAACTCAAGTCTAACATTGCGTATTCAAGGTTCGCCATACCAACTATACTGGTATACTAATCCCGTGTCAACTATAAATCAAGAAATAATCCCTTGGCCCAATATCGTGAAGTGACCCAATTCGGGGTCCAACGGTATGATCTAATCGATCGGCTCCCTACAAGTCTAGCTCGTCGTGTGTCTGTGTCATACAGCCCTATCACGAATGTAGTCACCTGTGCTAGGTCCACCATAGGGTGTATCAAGCCCTAGGGTGCCAACCACCGACACGAATCAAGAATGCACAGATAATCCTACTGATGCCCAATGCCTGATTTTTCAACTCGGGACTAAGTGCACGACCCTAGTCCGCCTGAACCTACAATGGCGCACCAACTCAGCCGTCGTTCTGGTCGCTTACAATCAGCTCAGCAATCGTGCCCCACCCTTCCTAGTCCCAGGGTACCGTGATACATCTAGTGGGTTACTGCTGAAAAGGAACGCGTAACTAGGGTTTCGTTCAGTAGGTTTAGTTGTCATTTAAAATCGAGACTTAACCCCATCTACGTGTCATGTCAAATTGACTAAGTGTGTCGTTCTAGTTCAAGACTTAGTCCTACGAATCATGTGTCAGGTTGGTTAAGTGTGTTCAAGCGGTTCATGACTTAACATTATCAAATCAACGTGTCAAATTGGTTAAGTATATTCAAGTGGTCCATGACCTAACCCTATCCAGTGGCATTAATTTACTTAATGCACCCCTAAACTCTCACATTAGACTTGGTTATGGTTACTGGATGTGCCGGGCGGGTCCGGGCAGTTTTACACCATAACCTAGTCTAACCTCGGGTTTCGAGTGCGATATGACCAACTACTCACATTGGGTCCTATTGTTTGCAGTTACTGGATTCGTCGGGCGATTCCGGGCAGATTTATACTGCAAACTCAACCCAACCTCGAGTTGGCCAAGTTCAAGTTATCTAAGTGTCATGTCCCAAATTCATATTTTCAAGTATAATTTCATGTCAAGTTCATGTTCCTATCCAAGCTCAAGTTATAACGATATTCATGTTTTCAAGTTCATACTAAATTCAAGTTTTCCTAAACTACCCAAATCGCATCCCCAACGCTCGTGAATTCGAATCAAGGCAATAGATGTAACTAGGGAATAACATAACAAGGATGGGTATAAAGTGGCAAAGGTGATTTCAAGGCAAGCATGGTGTAATTTGAGATAAGATCATAACATCACTGGCATATGAAATAGGGTGATAAACATAGCAATAAATGACATAAGATGATAATCCTAAATTTGTGACTAGCAAAATTTTCAACATCACAACATCACAGGCATGTTAAAATAATGATAGGGTTTAGGTTATGACATGAACAGGCCCCTAAATCAAGTTCTTATCAGTATTCCACAAATCAAGGTTCAATATGAACGGTACTGGGTTCAAGGTGAATAAATCTAGGGTGAACAAGAGTAGATCGAAAATAATAGATCAAAAAGGAATAGTCATAGATCAAAGATATACAAGATTAGGTCTCAAGTAGTTATCATGTTTATGTTCAACTTCAATTTACACATGTCCATATTAAGTTTAGAGTTTAGATCTAAGAGTAATTGGGGCTTACAGATCGTGGTTTTGGAGAACTAAGAACAGAAATTGTCGTAGGATCGTTGTTGAGATGTTGATCTATTCCCTTGAATTGTTGTAGAAACGTTTGCCTTCGATTTGGATCTAGTTTGAATGTTTAAGCTTCAAGTTGGAGGCGGCGGCCATGGTTCAAGAGGAGACTTAGCAGCATAATGGTGTTAGAAAAATTTGTTGTGGATTAGCCTAGGTCTTAGGGTGTTTTTATAGTTGCAACAACTAGTTTAGGCCATAGGATAAACCCTAGAATTGATCTGAACCACCAAAAATCTTCACAGGTCCTCAAACAAGCCAACAGGGTCAAGCAGGAGCAACCAGGCCCAAACCAGGTTCGGGGACCAGGTCGACACCCAAGTCGAATGCGCAGTCGACCTGGTCCTAGGGGTGTCGACTACCCAGTCGACTCTCCAGTCGACCTGGGGTGCTGGGCGGGAAATTTCCTGCCCAGTCTGTCTGGGTTTTGAAATTCGAATTTGAACTCGAATTCGAACTATTTTGAACTTTGAAAATTTCTAAAACTTTGGGGAGCCAAAACTTGGTCATACGGACTCCGATTTTCGAAAATTCGGACTCGATTTCATGCAGAATTCCGAGGCGAACGCAATGGCGCAACCCGTTTACCTTGGTTCTTATTTTAAAATTTAATTCTTCCTAGATTTATGGTTATAACATGTTATCAAAATACGGGTTGTTACATTCTCCCCTCCTTAAAGGATTTCGTCCCCGAAATCTCTAAGTTAGGAAGAACGTATCCTACCATCCATCATCCATCTACTCAAAACATCATCAACAAGCAAACATTGTCCTTAAGAGATTTCTAATGCTGTATGAACATAAGCAGAAAGTGTGTGTGTATGTTCCTTATCTAATGCAAATGATCAGGCCTGATTGATCTTTCTAATGCAAAATATGTTTAGTGTCATGAATCCAACATGTATGCAAATAATCCTAGTCACGTAAGCACTATATGTGTGCGCAAACATTAATCCATATGCAACATTCATATGATAACACATTCAATTTCATCCATAAATAAGTATAAACACTCATGCATATGCAATATGAAAATGTGTCTGAGCCGATCTAGTGCCTAATGTGTGTTATGCAACCACGAGCAATCACTTGCAACCACTTGCAACCATTCGCAAACATCAAGCATAACATGTTTCAAATACATGTTTACATTCATAGGATTCTACCTAAGGTTCTCAAGACAGGATCGAAAGGATATACAAGATAAAACAGAGTATATAGGGAAAAGAAGTTAAAGATGTACCCCTAGAAGGTCCTTCTTGCGGGGATTGCCCTTGCTTCTTAGGGCAGTTCTTGCTGATGTGTCCAGTTTCACCGCATTGAAAACATGCTCCTATCTTCATCTTCTTCTTCCTACAGTCCTGGACTATATGCCCGTCAGTACCACAGAAGTTGCATTTTCTTTTCTCACGTGAATTGTCATTCTTGTTGTCGCTGTTCTTTCCTCCTTTCTCAGAGTCTACCTTCTTGTATCGAGACTCATTCGCCTTGACCTTCTTCTTACCATTCTCGTCTTCTTCATGAAGTAGGGCCATATTCACCAAGCTTTCAAAGGTCTCCCCCATGGGTACATGAGTCATGGCCATAGTGTGGAGTGGCTCGCTCAATCTTCAAGCAAAGCGTAGAGCCTTCTTCTCAGCCGTGTTGACTAAGTCCAAACCAAACCGAGCAAGCTGATTAAACTTATTCACGTATTCCCTAACTGACATGTTCCCTTGCTTGAGTGCCAGGAACCTCTCCATCTGAAGACTTGCTTCTGCGGATGATAAAAACTTAAGCCCAAACCTCTCTCTAAAGTCTGCCCAAGTCTCAATTGGCCTGATAGCGTTGGTGACTTCCCACCAAAATGTAGCTTCCTCTTTCAACAACCATGATGCCAACTGAACTTTCCTATGATCCTCCATATCGAAAATAACAAACAAGTCTTCATCTCTTTTAGCCAGTATCGCGCCTCAACGAAGGTTTCAGTTCCAACGAAGTTCTAGCCGCCCATTCCTATAAAGTCCTTGCATATTTTGGCGAAGGCGGTACCCAGAGGAGGAGGAACCGTGGCCACCGAGGGAGGAGGAGGAGGGATATCTGCCGGGCCCGCGCCGTCGGCCCTAGCTTCCAAGTATCTTCGGAACCAGCCAGGTATGGGTACTCCCTCAGGAAGGTTAAGATCAGACATGCTGAAAAGCGAAAAGGAAAAAGATTCAAACGAGGAAACAAAGGAAAGTGCTAATGGCTTTTTGGGGAGTAGCCTTTTCTTAAAAATAAAACTTTTCTTGAAAAATGCTTCTTTATAAACGGTTTTGAAAATAGTTTCAGAAGGTTTTTAAAAATTTTGCCCAGTCTGGTAACCTTCTGCTCTGATACCAAATGTAACACCCCACCTCCGCAAGGGTCACTCACAAAGGGAATGCCCTAGTTTTGGAGGGGTATTATCTAGTAAACAGGCACAGAGATAACACAAGACAGAACATAGATAAAATAGAGTATATAAAGCAGCGGATATAAACTTTAAAACCAAATCTCATTACTGAAAATAGAGTCAAAACCTCTTACATCAAAATGCCAAGTCATTATTTCATTACATCAAGTTCTAAAGAAGCAAAGTACTTAAAACAACATAAGTAAAATATTTTTCCCCAAAAAGTGCATGAGTGCAGCCATAGCATAGCTCAAGACCAAACTGTACATGAGCTGTCAGAAAGCAAGTAAAGTCCAAGCTAAGAGCTAGAGTTTCCTCCCTGAGAACCTGGGGGGGTGAAACGAAAGACAAAGAGGCGAAAGAAAACGGGTCAGTCAAAAAGACTGGTAAGCCCTAGTGACTATCAGCATGGAAACTAGTAAAGTTAACAAGACATGAATAAACTGGAATTAAACATAGGAATGATGATAAGTTTGACATGATAACTAAGCTAACAAGATAACTCAAGTCTAACATTGCGTATTCAAGGTTCGCCATACCAACTATACTGGTATACTAATCCCATGTCAATTATAAATCAAGAAATAATCCCTTGGCCCAATATCGTGAAGTGACTCAATTCGGGGTCCAACGGTATGATCTAATCGATCGGCTCCCTACAAGTCTAGCTCGTCGTGTGTCTGTGTCATACGGCCCTATCACGAATGTAGTCACCTGTGCTAGGTCCACCATAGGGTGTATCAAGCCCTAGGGTGCCAACCACCGACACGAATCAAGAATGCACAGATAATCCTACTGATGCCCAATGCCAGCTTTTTCAACTCCGGACTAAGTGCACGGCCCTAGTCTGCCTGAACCTACAATGGTGCACCAACTCAGCCGTCGTTCTGGTCGCTTACAATCAGCCCAGCAATCGTGCCCCACCCTGCCTAGTCCCAGGGTACCGTGATACATCTAGTGGGTTACTGCTGAAAAGGACCGCGTAACTAGGGTTTCGTTCAACAGGTTAAGTTGTCATTTAAAATTGAGACTTAACCCCATCTACGTGTCATGTCAAATTGACTAAGTGTGTCGTTCTAGTTCAAGACTTAGTCCTACGAATCATGTGTCAGGTTGGTTAAGTGTGTTCAAGCGGTTCATGACTTAACCCTGTCAACGTGTCAAATTGGTTAAGTATATTCAAGTGGTCCATGACTTAACCCTATCCAGTGGCAATAATTTACTTAATGCACCCCTAACCTCTCACATTAGACTCGGTTATGGTTATTGGATGTGCCGGGCGGGTCCGGGCAGTTTTACACCATAACCTAATCTAACCTCGGGTTTCGAGTGCGATATGACCAACTACTCACATTGGGTCCTATTGTTTACAGTTACTGGATTCACCGGGCGGTTCCGGGCAGATTTATACTACAAACCAACCCAATCTCGAGTTGGCCACGTTCAAGTTATCTAAGTGTCATGTCCCAAATTCATATTTTCAAGTATAATTTCATGTTCCTATCCAAGCTCAAGTTATAACGGTATTCATGTTTTCAAGTTCATACTAAATTCAGGTTTTCCTAAACTACCCAAATCGCATCCCCAACGCTCGTGAATTCGAATCAAGGCAATAGATGTAACTAGGGAATAACATAACAAGGATGGGTATAAAGTGGCAAAGGTGATTTCAAGGCAAGCATGGTGTAACTTGAGATATGATCATAACATCACTGGCATATGAAATAGGGTGATAAACATAGCAATAAATGACATAAGATGATAATCCTAAACTTGTGACTAGCAAAAGTTTCAACATCACAACATCACAGGCATGTTAAAATAATGATAGGGTTTAGGTTATGACATGAACAGGCCCCTAAATCAAGTTCTTATCAATATTCCACAAATCAAGGTTCAATATGAACGGTACTAGGTTCAAGGTGAATAGATCTAGGGTGAACAAGAGTAGATCTAAAATAATAGATCAAAAAGGAATAGTCATAGATCAAAGATATACAAGAGTAGGTCTCGAGTAGTTATCATGTTTATGTTCAACTTCAATTTACACATGTCCATATTAAGTTTAGAGTTTAGATCTAAGAGTAACTGGGGCTTACAGATCGTGGTTTTTGAGAACTAAGAACAGAAATTGTCGTAGGATCGTTGTTGAGATGTTGATCTATTCCCTTGAATTGTTGTAGAAACATTGGCCTTCGATTTGGATCTAGTTTGAATATTTAAGCTTCAAGTTGGAGGCGGCGGCCATGGTTCAAGAGGAGACTTAGCAGCATAATGGTGTTAGAAAGATTTGTTGTGTATTAGCCTAGGTCTTAGGGTGTTTTTATAGTTGCAACAACTAGTTTAGGCCATAGGATAAACCCTAGAATCGATCTGAACCGCCAAAAATCGTCACAGGCCCTCAAACAAGCCAACAGGGTCAAGCAGGAGCAACCAGGCCTAAACCAGGTTCGGGGACCAGGTCGACACCCAAGTCGACTGCGCAGTCGACCTGGTCCTGGGGGTGTCGACTGCCCAGTCGACTCCCCAGTCGACCTGGGGTGCTGGGCGGGAAATTTCCCGCCCAGTCTGTCTGGGT
The DNA here is from genome assembly GCA_030737875.1 of Allium sativum. Classification (NCBI taxonomy): domain Eukaryota; kingdom Viridiplantae; phylum Streptophyta; class Magnoliopsida; order Asparagales; family Amaryllidaceae; genus Allium; species Allium sativum. The sequence goes on from CM060913.1 coordinate 47,728,949, forward strand.
TTTGAAATTCGAATTTGAACTCGAATTCGAAATGTTTTTAACTCTGAAAATTTCTGAAACTTTGTGGAGCCATAACTTGGTCATACGGACTTCGATTTTTGAAAACTCGGACTCGATTTCATGTAGAATTCCGAGACGAACGCAATGGCGCAACCCGTTTCCCTTGGTTCTTATGTTAAAATTTAATTCTACCTAGATTTATGGTTATATCACGTTATCAAAATACGGGTTGTTACATTTAGTGTTTTTAATTTGTAATAATTATTAAATTTTTCTAGTTTGTCTGTAAAACTAGGAAGGCGAATTACGAGGTTGTAATTCGGGGAAATCTGTTTTCGGGGATAGAAATCAATGCAGGGTTTTGAGCGTAGGATTAGTGCAACTAGAACGAGATTGTGAGGCCTTTTGTGTAGCTCCTAGTAGAAACTGAGGGTAAGTTTTGAGCGTAGGGTTTGGACAAATAGCCTAGGAATTGTCGCGAGTTTACGGGTGTTGTAAGCGTTGTAATAGTTGACTAATACCTAGTAGAAACCTTGGGGAATGCAGCAGTAGGCAGGGTTTTTCCGAAGATGGGTAAATTTGTGTGTCATTTACTTTTCCGCATTTACTCTGATTATTATCTGTGTTGATATTATTTATTGCTCAGCAAAAAATGCGATTAATCATATTCGCCCCCCCTCCCATCTAGGGTTAATTTAAATCCTACAAGCTGATATCCAGATTCTGGAGCAACTAATCATCTCACAAATAATCTTGAAAATCTCAATTTGGGAAATAGAGAATACAAAGGTATGAATTCAATTTGTATGGGAAATGGTAAGTGTATAAGTATATCCCATATTGGCAAAGGCGGTATAGGTGGTAAAAGACAACTATATTTAAATAATTTACTATGGTTTCCTAGAATCAAGAAGAACTTAATAAGTGTCTCTCAATTTGCTAGAAAAACCAATGTGTACTTTGAATTCTTCCCTAACAATTGTTTGGTTAGAGACATACTGACTAAAAGCATCCTTTTGCAAGGTGATGCTATTAAGGACCTATACAAGTTTAATGTTGAAAATTGTGCTAGCAATTCTAATTCTGTTTCATGCTGCAATTTGTGTGAAAATAACTATGTGAACATTTGTGAATCTGTATTCGACTTGTGGCATTATAAGCTTGTTTACCCTAGTGCTAATGTTACTAAAAAGGTTCTTCTTGACAATAATATACCCTTTAGTGTCAATGACCCCTATATATGCAAGTATTGCCAATCGAGTAGGTGTCATAAATTACCATTTCCTAATTCTACAACTCAATATTCTCAACCACTTGATCTAATTGTAACTGACTTATGGGGTCCTGCCCCGGTTAACACCGATTTTGGATACAAATATTATATATCCTTTGTTGATGCATTTAGTAGATATACATGGATATATCTATTGAAAGCAAAATCTGACACTTGTAATGTTGTGTTACATTTTATTAAAATAGTTAAAAATTAGTTCAATAGAACTGCAAAAATATTTCAATATGATGGTGGAACAGGGTTTAAACCACTCAGTAAATTTTTTCATGATAGATGTATAATACATAGAATCACATGTTCTTATACTTCTGAATAAAATGGATTGTCGAAAGAAAACATAGGAACATTGTTGAAACAGGTTTAACATTGTTTTCTCAAGCTTCTTTACCATTAAAGTTTTGGCCAAAGTCTTTTAATTCATCTGTTTTTCTAATTAACAGAATGCTAGCCAAAACTTTAAATGGTGTTACCCTATTAGAAAAATATACAATGTTAAACCTAATTACAAAGTCAAAATCCTTTGGATGCCTGTGTTATCCTCATCTAAGACCATACAATACAAATGAATTTGATTTCAGATCAAGACCATGCACTTTTATTAGGTACTGTACAACTCAAAAGGGATGCAAGTGTATTGACTCAAATGGTAAGATCTTTGTTAGCAAACATGTTGTGTTGAATGAAAAAGTTTTTCCTTACAAAGATCAGCAAATAAAAACCACTATGAAAGTTTACAATCAAAGGTAATTATACCTGAACTTCCAACACTTAGAGATATTTGGGAGAAGACATGTGTTATTGAGGCTGCTGGAAATCAAATGAATAACCAATCTATCACTGATTATTCACCGGAAAGATCAACTAGCCACGCCATTCAGCCACCTAATTCAAATGAAAGCAACAATAGAATACCATATTCAAATCTAAATATTCAAGAGATAGATAACACTAATGCAGACAATTCAAATGATAATACTACTCAAACTGATCAAAGTGTTTTACCAGTCAATCCTCCTTATGTTCAATCTGGTCATCATATGACAACAAGGGCAAAGAGTGGTATTTTCAAACCAAAAACATATGTTGCAATCGTCAATACTGATGAACCAGATAGTTTCAGTCAAGAATTCAAGCATGAAAGCTGGAAAGCTGCAATGAAGGAAACTATAGTGATCTTATCAAAAACACTACTCAGGAACTGGTGTATCCACTAGACAACAAGAACATAATAGGCTGCAGATGGACTTATAAATTAAAGAAAAATCCTGATGGCACTATCAACATACATAAAGCAAGGCTTGTGGAAAAAGGTTTCACTCAAGAATATGGATTTGATTACAGTGAATCCTTTTCCCCTGTGGTTAAACCAACTACAATCAGATTAATCTTCACTATTGCCTTAAACAATAAGTGGAATATTAAATACTTAGATGTCAACAATGCATTTTAAATGGTTTACTGCAGGGATATATATATATATATATATATATATATGTGTATGTGTGTGTGTGTGTGTGTGTGTGTGTGTGTGTATACATAGGAATGATCTGCTACACCTCTTGTGCTACACCTTTTGCTCCCCCTGATTTCTAGCCACATGCTTGGATTTAAATAATACTCGAATATTATAAGGTAGTGGAAAGAGAGAGAAGGTAATATTATTTAAACCAAAACATGTGGTTAGAAATCAAGGGGAGCAAAAGATGCAGTGCAAGAGGTGTAGCGGATCATTCCTTATATATATATATGCACCAACCACCAGGATTCATTCAAGACTCAAAACAAGTTTGCAAGCTAAAGAAAGCAATTTATGGTCTCAAGTAAGCTCCTAGAGTCTGGTTTGAAAGACTTAAATCATCAATAAACACAATGGGCTATCATTCTACAAAATCAGATTCTTCACTCTTCATTAAAATTAATAGCTCATCTATTATGTATGTACTTATATACGTCGATGATTTAATTATTACAAGAAGCAATGTTGAAGAATTGAAGAAATTAACTGTGTACCTAGATGGACAATCATCTATTAAAGATCTGGGAGAAGTATCATACTTTCTTGGTCTCGAAGTAAAAAAGAATATTAGATTCAGAAATACATCTATTTCAGAGAAAGTATATTTCAGAATTACTGATGAAGACCAAAATGAATGAGGCCAAACCATAACCAACACCAATGATATCAAATCAACTTTACAGCAAAAACAGGGGAGAAGCTATAAACAATATAAAACAATATAGAAGTGTTGTGGGTGCATTACAATATGCAACCGTAACACGACCTGATATTGCATTTAGCATTAACAAAGTGTCTCAATTTTTGCAGAATCTCCTTGATGAGCATTAGAAAGATGTAAAGAGAATTCTGTGATATCTAAAAGGCAGCATCAATCATGGACTTAATCTAAAATCCAGCAAACATCTTAATATAACAACGTACAATGACTCAGACTGGGCATCAGACAGAGATGATAGAAGATCAGTAACCAATTTCTGTGTTTACATAGGGAGCAATTTAATATCTTGGTGTTTAAAGAAATAGTCAACCATCTCCAGATCTCGCACAGAAGTCGAATATAGGAGTGTTGCAAGTACTACAACAGAAATACTATGGCTACAATCATTATTAAAGGAGCTACCGTTAACATCAGAGAAGAAGCCAACTATATGGTGTGATAATCAAAACACCATATACTTAAGTGTTGATCCGATACAACATGCTTGAACCAAACACATAGAGATAAACATTTATTTCATGTGTGAACAAGTTCAGAAAAAAACTTGCAAGTCAACTATAAACCAACTTTTCATCAGACAGCAGATATACTAACAGAGGCATTATCAACTAATAACTTTCTGAGATTAAGAGATGAACTACAAGTTAAGGAGCAATACAGCCTGACAGTAAGCTCCAAGGACAAGGGAACTCAGTCGCTCAAATCTGTAGAAAGTCCGAAGACAAATCGCTCAAGCTCAAGCTACAACATGACTCATCTATAAATCCATCTCAATCGGAACTCATAGTCAAATATGGAATCTGATTTCTCATGAAATCGATCTGTTTTATTGCAGCCGCCATGCCAATTTAACCCTAAATTGAGGGAGGCAAACAAATAATAAGAGATAAAGTGGCTAACATTTTATTATACCTCTTTTATGTATCACATGCTCTGCTTGAGCATTTCTTTTTATGTTTTATGCCGATAGGCCTCGCTTCTTTAATGTGAAGTTGCTCTTCCATTATGTATAATGTATGTGGAGTCATTTTAAGGTATCATGTGAAGTTGCTCTTCCATTATGTATAATGTATGTGGAGGAATTCCAAGGTATCATGCGAAGTTGCTCTTCCATTATGTACAATGTATGTGGAGGCATTTCAAGGTATCATGTGAAGATGCTCTTCCATTATGTATAATGTATATGGAGGCATTTCAAGGTATCATGTGAAGTCGCTCATTGAGCAGTTGGCAGTATTTTCATTGAATATAAAGTGTTGATTATTAAACATAAATGATTACTTCTTGATCATTTATTTTTGGAAATTAGCAATTTATTTACTACTAAATATATAATCTAAATAATTAATTTCGAAAATCAAATTATTAATTATTAACAATAAATTATCAGGTTTAAAGTAGTAACTATATATCAAAAAATTTAAACTATTATATTATATATTTTAGTAATGTGTTAAATAGATTATTTAGCAAGTATTGGTTGCCAACTATAATTCTGTAAGTTACTAATAATAAGGTTTCAAAGCATATTTTGCAAAACTATTTAGCTAATAATGACTAAATAAATTTATAAATAAACGACAACACCTATACAAACCCCACACTAACATTCAAATTATGTTTGACTTATTCTCCTATTACGTACCTACTTTCTATATAATTTTTGATGTTATACTATAACTTCTTAAATTTATATAGTTAACATGTTTGGTATATTTTCAAATAATACCTTTCTATGCTTTGCTTCTTTTGTAGTGATGTGACAATTTTTCTCCTATGGTTTATATCTCAACGTTTGAGCCATAGTTTCAGAAATGGAAATTTAAGCACCAATTTCATATGGGATGAGAGAACAAATTTTATTTGGAGCATACATGGCAGCTGTTGTTGCATAAGTTTAAGAAGGAATAGCCAAAATAGTTAATTTTGTACAAGTTTTATTTTTGGATCACGGATAAAGAGTGATATTTATAATGTTTATTTGATTTTATGGAGAAAAAAATATAAAAATGTCTTTGTTCTAGGGTCTAACAATAATTATGTTGACCGACTCTGTTGTTAGAGTTCTATATCCACCGAAAATCTAATTTAAAGTTAAAATCAAATATTTAATGTTACGGGACATGCTATTAGGACACAAGTTTTATCTATTTAAATTTTTATTTTGGATCTCAAACTAATAGCACATCAATCATATAAGGGCATCTCAAATGGATTAAGGGTTGAATATTCAACCTTTAATGGGGAAAAAACCTCAATCATCAAGAGCCCATTCAATAGCCACCTAGTGCTACTTTTTTCTAGTAGAAGAAAATTTGTATTTTTTTCTGGAGCCAAGCATCCATTTAATGGACGTCTAATGCCATTCTTTTTAAAATATTTTTACACAAAAGAAAATTTGTATTTTTTTTCTAGCGCCAAGCGTCCATTTAATGGACGTCTAATGTTATTTTTTTAAAATATTTTTACACAAAAGAAAAGTTGTATTTTTATAAAGTCAGATGCCTATTCAGCGTTCAAGTTTGGGTTCCCCTTAGATGGACGTTTGGCTCTGGACGTCTATTAGATGGACGTCCAGAAACAATTCTGAATTATGAATTGCAAGTTGAATATTCTGATTGAATCCAACCATTGAAGGCCATTTGTAGAATTTTCACCTTGAATTACCCTACCGTTGAAGAATTCCCAAGATGAGGCTACATAGTTAAGGAAATGTGCCTAAGAATTCAAAATCTGCCATACAAGCATAGCTTGCCTTGCATGAAAACACAGCCAAGGCTGCTGCTTAAAATAACAAATATATAAGACCAACGTGGAAAACCTATCTTAGAGTGCGTTTTTAACGAAGGGTAATGGAGTATTTGAGCGTGACATTTGAGCATGGCACCGTTGTAAACATGGAATACGTTTTTTGCTATGAACGAGGTATTTGAGCGTGATATTTGAATGGAGTATTTATTTGTTTTGAATTAACTCATGCATTTGATTTTAATTCATGTTTCTCATGTAAATGACAACATTTTGTAAAGATTGTAATATTAGTCTCACATTGCTAATACATTAGTGTGTATATATATATATACACATATATATATATATATGTATATGTATGTATGTATGCAAACATTATCGCATCAATTGAAATAAAACCAAATGGCCTTGAATAAACATGAAGACTTGATACTCATACACACACACATACATACATGTATATATATATATATAAGTGTCAAAGATGGACACATGAGCACTTGGGGATCGAATGGTAACATGCCAAAATCCAACTGCGAACGGTACCTTACTTACAAACATAGTCGTTCAAATGTGACACGTTTATTTACTTCTTAGACATAAACATCAACTCCTTTCCTGGTTACTCGAACGTCTTTTATCATGCCATCAACTGTTTGACATGTCAAATGAAACAAGTTCTTTATGTTCAAGCAATTAGCAGCCAAAATGAGAACCAACATCACGGAATGATCAACTCTAACGAAATCAACATTGTAATCTTTAGGTGCATTCTTTTTTTAAACGAAACAGACAAATGAAAAGGGAAAAGGGAAGGTGCTATGGAATGGCATGTTCGCGAAAAAGGCATGTGTTCTTTTAATGAGAAGGGCAACACGAAAGGGGAAGAAATCATGAAATTTTATCCGTTCGCGTTGGATGCTGCATCAAATGCTTCGAACGTGGCACGGACGGACAAAATTTTATCGTTCGGTTTAAATGGGTAATTCAGTGGAGTCCATGCCCGACATGTGAAACATATCGGACGTAGACACACCAATGTGAACTTCCCATGTTAAAAAAAGAACACTACCTTAAGCTCATCATCTACAAATGCCCTTTCCATCCTTAGTACACTATGAGGTATGTGACGTCCCCAAAACCCCGTACGACAGTGTTAAGGGTAATCTTTGGAATATAACACATAAACAGATAATAGCAGAACAGAAATAAATAAACACACCAGATAATGTACAAATAATACACTGGATAAACGTAATCATCAGAGTTACACAGTATACAGGATCATACTTAGTACAAATACAGTTCAGCTATACATAAATGTCTACAGCGGAAAACAAACATAATATGTACAATAGGAGCTGAACAGCATAAAAAGAGATAAATGATTGAATCCATCTTCAGCTCCAGCTATCCAGAAAGAGCCTGCTAAAACCTAAAAACAAGGCTGCTCGTGTAGAAAAAGGGGCACCCGAGTTTGCAAGTGAAACAAACTACGAGTCAGTCATGGGACTGGTATGAGAAATCTACCTAACACATTTAATAATATGGCTAATCATAGGACCACGCCACTTTCACGGAACGGGTTTACTCCATTGGATTGCCAGTGCTTTAAAACAAGTAATTCTTTTAAACATCGCAATGCTTTTTATAAAGATGAAGCCATTATAAGACTCGGTTCCCATCACACAATGCAACGCAAACCGGAGGATAGAGTTTTACCTTATAATGGCCAAAATATGCTTGATACGAATAAAACAAAAGAATTTGATATTAGTACTAGTGTTTATATGTTTCAAAAACAATTTCGAATCATAACTATCAATCATAGACGGCATGGGTACCATATATCATGTCGCCATATATATATATATATATATATATATATATATATACATACATATATACACACACACACACAATCAAAACCGCACACAGTCACGTATTTGGAAATTGGATTTCCGTCATGAACCAAGGCAAAAGATAGTCCTTACCGACTTCGAGACAATCTAGCCCATATCTCAGGACCCAGACTCGGGTGGGCCCTTGGAGCGACAGGGTCGGTCCACCGATGTGGATTAAAATGCCTGAACACTGCGTTTCCCTGCCCTTTAGGGCGTAAATGAGCCAACGAATAACTCCATCGGTCCCAGATCGACCGATATATCCGAGGCGCCTCGCAACAACAACAACAACCACATAGGTGAAAATAATATAAATGTCATCCAGTTTAAGCACTGACACCACCTCTAGCTAGAAGGAAACGCATGCCCTCCCTGAGGTCCTCTCCCGTTTCTGGTTCATACCGGAGTGTGAGGCTCGCGAATTCACGTTATACACAAAGCTACGCCACACAGGCGGTGCTTTGATCATCAACCACAAGACTTTGCTTTTCAACAGAATCCTTGATCACTGCATCTTAGCATGCCACACAGGCAATTCACACCATGCAACTGATGACTATCAATCACACAGAATGAATTCCAATGTCAGACACGCAATCCATTTGCAAGTCTGTTTTGGGTCTGAACGAAACCGGAGGCACTATATACCTTGCATACCCATCGATCTCCACATAAGTCTGGACGATCACCACTCATTATCCATATTTCGGGATGCCTCCCAATCAGAACATCAGTTATCATCCAACCGAGGTGAAGATCTCTGGTCTTCAACCACCGTCTTCATCTTCGACTTCTTATCATCGGTTCAGTTATTCAGAATGGGATAAACCCAGTCTTTCTGAGCAACTCACGTATATAATTAACAAGTTCTACACAAACACTACATACGCCATATTCCAATTCATTAGTCACAAACCGTAAATCTGTAAGAGAATGATTTCCCAAATATTAACCCCGAAGGCCGAAGCCAACATCAGATCAAAACCCAGGAAACCATTCGACTTAGCTAACCATCAGTTAGTTTCTAAATTTACATTCCATATCGTTTATAATATTTTATAACGATTTATCTCTATTTTTATTTATTTAAAAATAGCCAATTTATTCAAACGACGCTTCAGGCCAAAACGCGGTCGTGGCGCTGTTTTTCTTCAGATTTGATTTACACATATCTGAAAATGTAACCGTTGGATCTTCACAAAATTTATATCATTAGAAAGATCTTTTCAAAACGAATCCAACGGTTCCAGTTTTGGGAAAATCCGACGGTCGGATCTCCCGGTACACTCGTTTGAAGTTTCGATTTCAAAATACGAACTGCAGCGTCGTTATTCGATTTAATTTAATTATATTTTCATATATATATAAATATAATCGATTCTGGCGTTGTTTTTCTTCAGATTTGAATTAAACATTCCAGACAATCCAATCGTCAGATCTTTACAAAGTTGGTGTCGTTGGAAAGATATTTCCAAAGCGAACCCAATGGTTTCGATTTCGGGAAAATCCGATGGTCGGATCTTCCGCACTAATCGTTTGAAATCACAGTTTCAAAACACGAACTGCAGCTTCGTTATTCGATTCGTTTAAATTATATTTATATATATATAATCTATTCTTCGATTTCAAAACCATATTCTTTTCATACATCTGATAAAAATGATATTTTTATCCAACCGACTTTTATTTCAACACTTCACTATTTTTAACAGTTCATGTATATAATAAAAATGTGATTTTTAATGTGAAACAATTTATTTCAAAACACGACTATTTTATATAGTTCATGTAGAAGATAAAAATATGATTTTTATTATAAAACAATTTCTTTCAAAACATGACTATTTTATATAGTTCATATAGATGATAAAAATATGATTTTTATTATAAAACAATTTCTTTCAAAACACGACTATTTTATATAGTTCATATAGATGATAAAAATATGATTTTTGTTATAAACAATTTCTTTCAAAACACGACTATTTTATATAGTTCATATAGATGATAAAAATAAGATTTTTATTATAAAACAATTTATTTCAAAACACGACTATTTTATATAGTTCATATAGATGTTAAAAATAGGATATTTATTATGAAACAATTTATTTCAAACACGAATACCATTCAACGCATGAATTTCTATTCAACACATGAAGGTTTTCTATAGTACGTATATATAAAATAAAAATGCGATTTTTATTGTTAAAACATTTTATTTAAAACTCAAATACCATCCAACACATGAATTTCTATTCAACGAATGAATTTCTATTCAACACATGAATGTGGTTTCAACATATGAAAATAATTTCAACAAATGAAAATAATTCTAACACATGAATATTTCAGAAAATTTTGGCAGCATAATGGCAGGGTAGTTAAAACTGGGGCCATCCCTAGTACGGCTCCTCGCTCTACCTTAAAGCCTCGCAGCTTTTGACAATGGGGATTTCACGCATCTAGTTCGCACGTAGACGGCATGTATATTTTTTTCTTTTCCACAAACTAATCCTATGTGGTTTCAACCAAATAATTCTCAACCACAAACGGGTATTTTTCAACCACAACCAATCAATTTCAACCACAAACAATTCTAATCAACCATTCGCTATCAACCAATTTTCACACCAATCACAACCAATAAATATCGTCCATGGTTTGTGGACGAGGGGCGTATATATATATTTATAAATAAATTTCACTTCTATTCAACACATATATTATTTTTACAATGCATATATAACTTATACATCGATCGTACAACTTATACATGAGGTGTACAATGCTTATATAACTCATACATCGACTATATAATTTATACATCGTCGTTTTCCATATCGTTTATAATTCAGAAATCTCACATTGGGTTCCACTCCACAAAAAATAGCAAAAGGCTCAGAAAAATATGCGGTCTCTTCTAGAATGTAGAAGACGTCCATACGAGGCCACTGTCTCTTGTTTCACTGAATTTCGTCAACAAATGAAAAGATATGATTTTTACAGTGAAATCAAAAACCGTAGCGCTTTAAAGTGCTATTATATAGTTTATATAATTTACAGTCGTATACCTCTCTAAAATCTTCAAAACTAGGTTTGGATTTTTCTTCCAATCCGTGTAGCTTCATGTCGATCGGCCAACGCCACGTGAGAGAGAGCTCGGAGAGGCGCATGTGCGCCAGGGAGGGGGGCCAGTTCGACTGTGCCAGTCGACGGCGGCGACTCCTCGAAGCTCCGAACTTCGAGCTGGTGGAACTCGTCGCATAATGCACGGAAGGAGAGGACTACAAAAAGCTCAACAGGAGGGAGGTCTGAAGATGGACGGTGTGGTCGGAATTTGATCAGGAAGTTGGGAGGCGGCGTCCGTCGTTAATCGCGATGGAGAAGAGAGAGAATTTTCTTTTTTTTATAAAATTCTGATTGGCCGGGAGCTTTTAAAAGAGGGTTTTTTAACACGACCTCCAATCCAAACCCAATGATTGTCGTCCCTAGCTAAATACCCCTATTCCAAACACAATGGGATATGTTTCGTAGGCCCATTTTGTAACACCCCACCTCCTCCAGGGTGGCTCTTGCAAGCACTCTGACTTTGGAGGGGCGTTTGAATCAGGTAAACATGCATAATGATGTATCAAGGCAGAACAAGAACATATGTATATATGTAATCAGAGTAAATAACATAGATGAAACAACGGAAGATTTCAAACCATTTCAAAACAAGTCTGGTACAACATAATGTCAACTTTCCAAATACACAAGTCTAGATAAAAACAACATTTCTGAAAAACTGAAATACATAAGTACTATCCCCACAATAAGTGATAACCATAGCTAGCTTCATGTCAAGACCGCACATGAGCTAAGATCCCACAAGCAAGCGATCAGGAATCCAAGCTAAGCTCCAATATTCCCACCCTGAGAACCTGGGGGGGGGGGGACGGAAGAAAAGAGGCGAAAGAAAACAGGTCAGTCAAAAAGACTGAGTAAGCCCTACTACAATCAATGTAAACTGATAAAGTTAACTGGCATGATGAAAGTTGGGATGAACATAAGGATAACAACATACTAGCATGATGATTAACTAATAAGGTAGATAAAGGTGTCATCGCATAATCAGGTTTAAGGTTTTTGCACCACAGGTGTACTAGCAAACTAACATGACTTGAATAAGCAAGTATTGATCCCTTGGCCCAAGCTTTGGCCCAAAATCATGAAGTGACCCTAATACGCGGTCCAACCAAACGGTCTAGTCGATCGGCTCCCTATAAGCCTAACTCGTCACGTGTTGGTGTCAATGCGGCCCAAACATAATTGTAGTCAGACTGTGCAGGGTCTCCCGTCGGGTGTATCAAGCCCTAGGGTGTCAACCCCTGGACACCATAAACATAAGTGCACAGTCTCGATCTACTGGTACCCATGCATGTTTTCCCCGGCTTCGGACTATGTGCACGACCATAGTCCGCCCGGAACTACACCGGCGTACCCTTCTGCCGTCGTTTTTGGCCTCTTACCTCAAGTCCAGTAATTGTGCCCCCACCCTAGCCTAGACCCTAGGGCCATAATGATACGAACTTGGGATTACTGCTGGAGTGGACCCCCATTGCTAGGATTTTCTAGTGGGTTAAGTACGGTTTAACCCTTTTACTAATCATGGATTAACTTGGTTAAGTGTAACGATGAGTTCACGACTTAACCCTGATTAATCTACCAAGCCCAAATTGGTTAAGTATTAAGTGGACCATGACTTAACCCTAATCATGAGGCATTAATTAATTTAATGTGCCTTAACCTCTCACATTAGACCTTGTTGTGGTTACTAGTTAAGCCGGGCGGGTCCGGGTAGCTTTACACCACGACTTGGTCTAACCTCGGGTTCAAGGTACAACATGACCAACTTCTCACATTGGGTCCTATTGTTTGTAGCAACTAGTTAAGCCGGTCGGTTCCGGGTAGGTTTACGCTACAAACTCAACCCAACCTCGAGTTGGTCACACTTATATTTTCTGAGTGTCACGTCCATCATGTTTCCAAAACATGTTACAAATTTTCAAGCATTTGGGTAGACCTAACTTAATAGGTAAATTCCCAAAGGGTAGACCTAACTTAATAGGTAAATTCCCAAGCTTATGTTTTTATGTCTTTTAAGTTTACCCAACCCCAAACGCAATCCCATCGCTTACATATCGCAATAGCGCATAAAGGATAGAAAGAGGGAACTTGGCATAATCATGACATAAAGGTGTTAAAGCCACAAGTTTAACATGGTGGCATATGAAATGTACATATGTTCATATACTTGCATATTACATTTTTAGGCCTCAAAAGCATGCATAAAACCAAACTTAGCATATTGGTGATACATGGTGATAAATGACATGTAGAAATGGCGATAAGTTCGCATTTAGCCTCACATGCAAGTTATCATAAGAGATATGATAACTTACATGTTGCCAAAATGCAACCTTTAGCATAAAGCTTGAAGCTTTATGTTCATATACTCAAGGTAAGCTTGCACAACATGATAACATGAGTAAAATGATTCACCCAAACTCGCATAACATACATGGCAAACTTGCATATCATAACATAGCAAACTTGCATAACATAACATGGCAAACTTGCATATAAACTTGCATATCATAACATGATAAACTTGCATATCATAACATGGCAAACTTGCATAACATAACATGATAAACTTGCATATCATAACATGGCAAACTTGCATAACATAACATGATTAACTTGCATATCACAACATGGCAAACTTGCATAGCATAACATGGTAAACTTGCATATCATAACATGACAAACTTGCATATCATAACATGGCAAACTTGCATAGCATAACATGGTAAACTTGCATATCATAACATGACATACTTGCATCATTCATTTAACTTTAGAGTTTAAATATGAAAGTAGAAAAGGGCTTACAATGCTTATGAAGACACAAAAATATAACAAAGCCCCTATGCAATCAATTAGACCCAAAATGCAAGCTCTAATAGAAAAACCCTTGAGCCAAAATGATCAAAACCCTTGCTTTATGATGTAAATATGGAAACTTGACTTGAATGCAAGCTACTGATGCTCATACAAGCTTGAAAACACTTGTATGCATGGAAAATCTCTCATAGAGATTTATTTAGGAATTTTATGAAGAGAGTGGAGGCCATGAGAGGAATGATTTTGCCATAGTTTAGTTACTTGAATGAATAATGATGATTTAGGGTTAGGTTAGGGGCTTATTTATAGAGATTAGGATTAGTTCTAGCCTTAGGATTAAACCCTAGTTCCAATCTCAGCCCTTAAAACCGAATCTGACCCCCAAACTCAACACAATCCCAAAATGGTGCACCAGGCAGAACTGCACGGCTGGACCAAGTCGACAGCCAAGTCGACAGGGCTGTCGACTTGGGTCCAACCAAGTCGACTCCCAAGTCGACAGGGCTGTCGACTTGGGTACTCTGGCGGGAATTTTCCCACCTGGCCCAATCTTACCTAATTTTCCAAATTCAAACTTGAATTTGAAATCTGTTTTTACTTTGGAATTTTCTGAAAACTTCGTTGGGCCTTAATCGGGTCATACAGACTCCGATTTTTGAAAACTCGGACTCTATTTCGCGTATTTTTCCGAGACGAACGCAATGGCATAGCCCGTTTACCTTGATTCTGACTTTAGAATTAAATTCTGCCTCGATTTATGTTATAATAGGTTAATAGAAATACGGGTTGTTACATTCTCCCCTCCTTAAAGGATTTCGTCCCCGAAATCTTCAAGTTAGGAAGAACGTATCCTACCATCCAACATCCATCTACTCAAAACATCATCCACGATCAATCATTGTCCTTACAAGATTCTAAATGTTGTATGAACATATGCAAAGGTGTGTGTATATGTACTTATCTAATGCAAATATCATCAATGCAAATTATGTTAGTGAAATGAATCCATATGTATGCAATTCCTAACATAATGTATAACATCTATATGTGTGCACATAACATACATCCATATGCAACATCCATGTGATAACACAAAAATTTTCATCCATGAATAAGCGTAAACACTCATGCATATGCAATATGAGGAGTGTGTGAGCCGATCTAGTGCCTAACGTGTATAATGCATCCACGAGTAACCACTTGCAAACACTTGCAACCACTTGCAAACATCAAGCATAACATGTTTCAAACACATGTTTCATCCAAAGGGTTTCTACCTAAGGTTCTCATGACAAGATTTACATGATAACAAGATAAACAAGACAAACATGGATAGCAAAAGAGAGATATGCTACAAAGAGACCGGGAAGATAAGCAGGATATACTCCTTTCGGATTACAAGAAATCCCTTCCTAACCCAACCCATATTCTATAAAAGCCCAAAAGGTTTAGTCAAACTAACGGACCCCTTCAAACCCTGACATGTATTACTAGCCAATAAGTCATACCTCCCGACAGAAATAGGACCGAGAATGGGACCGAGAGGATATACGTAAAAAGATAACATACGAGTAAGTGCCACAGGAAAACAAGGATCAAGGATATGCTCTTAAAAAGAGATATGATGCGCGTATCTAGCCTTCAGTCTTCTAAGTCACGTTTCCTTGAGCTTAACTCCACTGTGCTTTGACCGTCTTTTACTTCATGATTCCTTGGCTTCTTAACTCTTATTTCCAAATATGAGTTGGAACCCACTTCATTGTCGCCTCTCGTCTTCCTCTTTCACTTACTCTTCTATCATTCTTGGCTTAAACATAACTATGACCTCATGGTTTTATGCAAGCTCTCCAAAATTCATCAGTGAATCCTGGATCTCGTTTACTTACTATAAAGTATTCCACGCAGCAGAACTTTTCTTGAAAATACCAATCCACGTTACTAACGTGATTTTCTATAACTCATGCTTGAACGAAATGAACCATCCGCCTGCGAATGATAGGCCGTACTTAGATTCAGTCGCTTGCCCATGACTTCTCGTAGACTATCTCAAAACTGGCTAGTGAAGATTGAGTCATGGTTACTAACTATACTTTAGGGAACCTCGTGCAACCGCTTTATTCCTCGAAAGTAAACTGTCGCTAGCTATGATGCAGTCCTTTCGCTCTTTACCGGAGTGAAATGAGCACTCTTCGTGAGTCTACCTACTATGACCCACATGCTCGTATTCTCTTTCCTTGACCTAGGCAGTCCATCCATGAAATCCTTCGTGACGCTTTACTACTTCCATTGCGGGGACCTCCAATGGATGTAATAGCCCACCGGGCTTCTATGACTCGGCCTTTAACCTGTTGGCACAACATGCACCTTGGGACAAACTCGGCCACTTCCTCGAGTGATGTGCATCTTCAAGAACCTTCTTCCTCTCATCGCGTCTTAGCCATCCCTTGTCATCTATAGCGAGGTGACTTGACATCTTGCCTTGAATCAACTTGTCCATGCTCTCGGCTAACTGCGGGTCTTCCTTCTGTGAAGTCCCTACTTGATCCAGAAGGGTAGGTCTAAACTCAAGGGACGCTAACTGACTAATTAAACTGAGAGAACTTCTTACTTCAGTTGCATTCCTTGGAGTCTTCCAATCCTGAACTGTAACTACCTTAGCGGGATCCACCGCTAAGCCTTTCTTAGATACTATATGCCCAAGGAATCTAACTTCCCTTCTCCAAAAGTGACACTTGGAGAACTTGGCCTTCAACTGATGCGCTCTAAGCGTATCCATCACCTCCACAAGATGCCTTGCGTGCTCTTCCTCATCTTTAGAGAAGATCAGAATATCATCTACGAAGACCACGACAAACTTGTTCAAGAACTCCCTGAACACCCTACTCATCAAGTCCACGAAGTAGGCGGGTGCATTAGTCAAACCGAATGGCATGACCAGCCATTCTAAGAATCCATCTGGAGTTCTGAACACAGTTTCGCCTATACTATCCTCAGCTATTCTGAGCTGATGGAACAGATGTTCCTACAAGCTGATCAAACAAATCATCGATCCTTGGCAATGGTTGTCTATTCTCCTTGTTTAACTCACGATAATCAACACAAAGTCGAAGAGAACCATCTGCCTTGGTAGTAAATACTACAGGCGCTCCCCATTCAGATATACTTCATCTAATGAAGTTCTTCTCAAGCAACTCCTTGACTTGCTTTCTTAACTCTCATCTTGCGGGGCCATGTGCCTAACCGGCCACGAAACTATCTTGGCATTATCAACCAGATAAATGCGGAAATCTATCTCTCGTTTAGGGGTAACCCCCTTCACTTCACCCAAGATATCAGGATATTCTCGGACCACCCTCACCAATTGCAAACTATCGATAGACGAGTTGAGGGATTCAAGATAACACAACATGACGGAACCCATAGGGTTACTAAAAATTTTTAGGGTATTACCGAGGCGAGTCATGAGCCTCACAACCCTATGCTCAAAAATCAAGGATGGCTCCAAAACTGGACAACCCATCCATGCCCAAAATCAACCCATACCCCATGAAACCGAGAATATAAGCATCACACGAGAACTCTACACTAAAGATAGAGATTTTCAAATCCACGTAGATAATAGACAAATAGGCGGAAACCCCAATTGGATTTGAAACACACACGGGATCATTAACTAGACTAGTACTTAGGTGCAAACTTTCAACTAGATCAGATGAAATAAACTATGCGATGCACCAAAATCAAACAAGGTACGAACAGGAAAATCAGAAATGTAAACAAAACTTTCAACAGAAATACTACCTCGATCGGGAACTGGAGCGACATTGAGAGCATGAACTTGCCCTCCTGAAGTTCCAGCACGCTGAGTCTGACCCTGGCCTTGCCCTTGCTTCTTCGGGCAATCCTTACTGAAATGTCCAGTCTTACCGCAGAAAAAGCATTCACCATTCTCCCTTTTCCTCTTCTTACAATCCTTAATAAGATGCCCAACTGAACCGCAATAATGGCACTTCCCCTTGTTGTTCTTGCCCTTGTTGTTCCCCTTGTTGCCTTGACTCTTATTCTTGTTCTTGTTCTGATTGCCTTGACTGCTCTGACCACTTGGATTTCCCTGATTTCCTTTCCACTGGGAATCAGTCTTCTTGGCTTGAGTATCATTCATCTTGACCTCTTTCTTAACATCTCCCTGAAGTAACGCCATATCAACCAAGCTCTCAAACGTGACCCCATGGGGAATATGTGACATAGCCAATCCCTGCAACGGCTCATTCAATCCTCTAGCAAAACGAAGAGCCTTCTTCTGAGGAGTATTCACCATATCCAAGCCAAAACGAGCTAACTGATTGAACTTGTTCACATATTCTTTGACAGACATATCTCCTTGTTTCAAAGTTATGAACCTCTCCATTTGCAGATTCTCCTCAGCAGAAGATAGAAACTTAAGCACGAACCTTGCCCTGAAATCGGCCCAAGTCTCAACAGGCCTAGTACCATCGGTGACTTCCCACCAATAAGCGGCTTCATCCTTCATAAGCCAGACCGCCAACAAGATCTTCCTCTGATCGTCTAACCCAAAGATAGCAAATAAATCCTCGGTCTCTTTCAACCAATTTCTGGCCTCTACAAAAGTCTCAGTGCCTTGAAAGTTCTTGCCACCCATTGCTTTGAAATGTTGCAAGTCTTTGCGAAGTCAACTTGAGGATGCTGAGGGGGAGGAGGAAGAGGAACCTCAGTGATAGGAGGAGGAGGAACATTAACTACCGGAGGAGGAGGAGGAGCATCTGCGGGGCCGGCTTCGGTCGCCCTAGCCTCCAAAAGTCTCCTATACCAAACAGGTACGTGTACTCCCTCCGGAATGGCAAAGTTATTGGCCATACTGAAAACGAAGAAAAAGATAGATTCAGAATGGCGAAAAACGAAGGAATTTTTGCTAATGGCTTTTTGGGGAATAGCCTTTAAAATAAACTAGACTTTTCTTTGGAAAATACTTTATACTTGGTTTTGAAAATAGTTTTCCAAAAGCATTAAAAACCTTTTTATCCCTTCTCGTAAACCATATGCTCTGATACCAAATGTAACACCCCACCTCCGCTAGGGTGGCTCTTGCAAGCACTCTGACTTTGGAGGGGCGTTTGAATCAGGTAAACATGCATAATGATGTACCAAGGAAGAACAAGAACATATGTATATATGTAATCAGAGTAAATAACATAGATAAAACAACGGAAGATTTCAAACCATTTCAAAACAAGTCTGGTACAACATAATGTCAACTTTCCAAATACACAAGTCTAGATAAAAACAACATTTCTGAAAAACTGAAATACATAAGTACTATCCCCACAATAAGTGATAACCATAGCTAGCTTCATGTCAAGACCGCACATGAGCTAAGATCCCACAAGCAAGCGATCAGGAATCCAAGCTAAGCTCCAATATTCCCACCCTGAGAACCCAGGGGGGGGACGGAAGAAAAGAGGCGAAAGAAAACAGGTCAGTCAAAAAGACTGAGTAAGCCCTACTACAATCAATGTAAACTGATAAAGTTAACTGGCATGATGAAAGTTGGGATGAACATAAGGATAACAACATACTAGCATGATGATTAACTAATAAGGTAGATAAAGGTGTCATCGCATAATCAGGTTTAAGGTTTTTGCACCACAGGTGTATTAGCAAACTAACATGACTTGAATAAGCAAGTATTGATCCCTTGGCCCAAGCTTTGGCCCAAAATCATGAAGTGACCCTAATACGCGGTCCAACCAAACGGTCTAGTCGATCGGCTCCCTATAAGCCTAACTCGTCACGTGTTGGTGTCAATGCGGCCCAAACATAATTGTAGTCAGACTGTGCAGGGTCTCCCGTCGGGTGTATCAAGCCCTAGGGTGTCAACCCCTGGACACCATAAACATAAGTGCACAGTCTCGATCTACTGGTACCCATGCATGTTTTCCCCGGCTTCGGACTATGTGCACGACCATAGTCCGCCCGGAACTACACCGGCGTACCCTTCTGCCGTCGTTTTTGGCCTCTTACCTCAAGTCCAGTAATTGTGCCCCCACCCTAGCCTAGACCCTAGGGCCATAATGATACGAACTTGGGATTACTGCTGGAGTGGACCCCCATTGCTAGGATTTTCTAGTGGGTTAAGTACGGTTTAACCCTTTTACTAATCATGGATTAACATGGTTAAGTGTAACGATGAGTTCATGACTTAACCCTGATTAATCTACCAAGCCCAAATTGGTTAAGTATTAAGTGGACCATGACTTAACCCTAATCATGAGGCATTAATTAATTTAATGTGCCTTAACCTCTCACATTAGACCTTGTTGTGGTTACTAGTTAAGCCGGGCGGGTCCGGGTAGCTTTACACCACGACTTGGTCTAACCTCGGGTTCAAGGTACAACATGACCAACTTCTCACATTGGGTCCTATTGTTTGTAGCAACTAGTTAAGCCGGTCGGTTCCGGGTAGGTTTACGCTACAAACTCAACCCAACCTCGAGTTGGTCACACTTATATTTTCTGAGTGTCACGTCCATCATGTTTCCAAAACATGTTACAAATTTTCAAGCATTTGGGTAGACCTAACTTAATAGGTAAATTCCCAAAGGGTAGACCTAACTTAATAGGTAAATTCCCAAGCTTATGTTTTTATGTCTTTTAAGTTTACCCAACCCCAAACGCAATCCCATCGCTTACATATCGCAATAGCGCATAAAGGATAGAA
Source organism: Allium sativum (assembly GCA_030737875.1). Lineage (NCBI taxonomy): Eukaryota > Viridiplantae > Streptophyta > Magnoliopsida > Asparagales > Amaryllidaceae > Allium > Allium sativum. The sequence continues at coordinate 47,749,823 of CM060913.1, forward strand.
AGAGGGAACTTGGCATAATCATGACATAAAGGTGTTGAAGCCACAAGTTTAACATGGTGGCATATGAAATGTACATATGTTCATATACTTGCATATTACATTTTTAGGCCTCAAAAGCATGCATAAAACCAAACTTAGCATATTGGTGATACATGGTGATAAATTACATGTAGAAATGGCCATAAGTTCGCATTTAGCCTCACATGCAAGTTATCATAAGAGATATGATAACTTACATGTTGCCAAAATGCAACCTTTAGCATAAAGCTTGAAGCTTTATGTTCATATACTCAAGGTAAGCTTGCACAACATGATAACATGAGTAAAATGATTCACCCAAACTCGCATAACATACATGGCAAACTTGCATATCATAACATAGCAAACTTGCATAGCATAACATGGCAAACTTGCATATAAACTTGCATATCATAACATGATAAACTTGCATATCATAACATGGCAAACTTGCATAACATAACATGATAAACTTTCATATCATAACATGGCAAACTTGCATAACATAACATGATTAACTTGCATATCACAACATGGCAAACTTGCATAGCATAACATGGTAAATTTGCATATCATAACATGACAAACTTGCATATCATAACATGGCAAACTTGCATAGCATAACATGGTAAACTTGCATATCATAACATGACATACTTGCATCATTCATTTAACTTTAGAGTTTAAATATGAAAGTAGAAAAGGGCTTACAATGCTTATGAAGACACAAAAATATAACAAAGCCCTTATGCAATCAATTAGACCCAAAATGCAAGCTCTAATAGAAAAACCCTTGAGCCAAAATGATCAAAACCCTTGCTTTATGATGTAAATATGGAAACTTTACTTGAATGCAAGCTAATGATGCTCATACAAGCTTGAAAACACTTGTATGCATGGAAAATCTCTCATAGAGATTTATTTAGGAATTTTATGAAGAGAGTGGAGGCCATGAGAGGAATGATTTTGCCATAGTTTAGTTACTTGAATGAATAATGATGATTAAGGGTTAGGTTAGGGGCTTATTTATAGAGATTAGGATAAGTTCTAGCCTTAGGATTAAACCCTAGTTCCAATCTCAGCCCTTAAAACCGAATCTGGCCCCCAAACTCAACACAATCCCAAAATGGTGCACCAGGCAGAACTGCCCGGCTGGACCAAGTCGACAGCCAAGTCGACAGGGCTGTCGACTTGGGTCCAACCAAGTCGACTCCCAAGTCGACAGGGCTGTCGACTTGGGTACTCTAGCGGGAATTTTCCCGCCTGGCCCAATCTTACCTAATTTTCCAAATTCAAACTTGAATTTGAAATCTGTTTTTACTTTGGAATTTTCTGAAAACTTCGTTGGGCCTTAATCGGGTCATACGGACTCCGATTTTTGAAAACTCGGACTCTATTTCGCGTATTTTTCCGAGACGAACGCAATGGCATAGCCCGTTTCCCTTGATTCTGATTTTAGAATTAAATTCTGCCTTGATTTATGTTATAACAGGTTAATAGAAATACAGGTTGTTACACATTTGACTGTTTCAGTCAGTTTTTCTTCAAATTAAAATATAAAACATTCAATATTTAATTTGAACGTACATTTCAATTTGCTGGGGCCACATACTGATTCTAAAAATTCCCCAAAAAAATAAATCTAGCTATGTTTTGACGATACGGTCCCAACAAAACTAGTTTCGTCGAATTCTGATACTGTTTGAAAAATGGCCCTTTTCTGGTCGATCCAATTTAATAGAAATCGACCAAACACATTTTCCTTTGCTACGCTCACATACTAGCTTCAAAAATTATGAAATTTGAAATCTAACAATAATTTGATATCCCGGATCCAACAAAAGTGGTTTCGTCGAATTCTGAGGTCGTTTGCAAAATGGCCATTTTCACGGGCTATATATAAACTCTATAGCGACCTTTCTGAAAATTCATTTAGCCATAAATTTTGCTTCTCGCTATGAAACTTCGATTTTTTAGATTTGTTAGAAAGATATTCACTAACAGATTTAAATATTTTTGGTTTCACTCAAATCCATTTTGTTTTGCACCCGGTACAGTCAGTCAAAGTTTGAATTCAAATTTTGAAACTACCGCGCCATTTCAGGCCTTGTTTATAATTAGAATTAATTATATTTATTTTCAAACGTCAATTCAAACTTACTTTTCGTCGTTATTATTTAATAATTTATTTTAAATATTTTATATTCACTAAAATAGCCAAATTAAAATTTTCAAACTGGTTCAGATTTTCATCTCACTATACACATTCGGGAGAGGGATCATGTTGTCGAAGTAGTTGTCCTCGATCACATGCCAGATCATTTGTGATTCCATTGTGAGCAACTCTTTGATCCCATTAGTTTCATCTCCTTCGGCTAGCTTGCTGCCATTAGTTTCAGTGCCTTATTTATGGTGAAACCTCATAAATTAATTAGGAGTCTCAACCAATGGATCTCAACTATTGAATTGTCCTCGATTTCAACCATAAATGTGAAGATAATAGAATGAAATGATTCACATCATTTGTGTAGCCAATTGTGTTTTATTTTTGTTCTAATAGTCGGTCTATGCACACCATATCACATAATCAAAACGCATTCGAGAAATATTAATGAAAACTGTATCGAGCTAAATTATTTTATTGTGTCGCATCATACAAGGTCTATATTTTGTTAAACTACATCTTCCTCTATGTTTGATTCCACCAAATCTTAAATGATGAAGTCTAAAAAAACTATTGGAACTTTAATTTTCTTCTAAAGATGGCATGCCACATCTATCACATTATTCATAGTTATATTGAAGTGAGAGTATGAAGTAAAATAAAAGTGGTGATTTTGAGGTCAAACCAATGTTTTTATAATTATTGATAGAAAATTCATATTATATCGATTCTAACTAGACTAGGGGCACTAGACATAGATGGCCTGCTCTCGACAATAAGTAGAATGTCTAAGTTCTTATATCAATATTTTTGAATCGTTTACTAAGTATTCTAAATATTTATTGCTCTTGAAATATTACATGCTCAAGTGACAGTTGAGTTGTTCTATATAATTGAACTTGAAAAGAGAGGAGAGCCGACATACATGCTCATTGTGTTTAGATGCAGGTCTGTTTGGACGTGAATATATATACACGTTTAAATAAAAGAACCTACCACATATACATTATTTCTTTGATAAATTTAGCAAACATAGTTTTTCACTTGAAGAAATTGTACATGTGAATTCTCTTTCCCATTTGATCTAAATTCACTTTAATTTGGAATAATGAGATAAAACAAAAATCCTCAAATTTTCATCATAATAAATTACTAGTAATTGAATTTATATTTTAAACCAATTTCAGGTATATCTTGTAACAATCCGAAAATTTAAATGATAATAATTAATTAATAATAAATTCAAGAATAAAATTAGTTGTGAATTTTTTTGGATTTGGGTATAGGAGTTGCACCATTGAGTCTATGAAATTTTTTTGGGCAATTCATATATAACTTGTTAAAATTCGAATTCATATGAAGAAGTTATAAAATACTAAAAAAGCATAAATGCTGTTCAAAATTTAAAAATACATATAATGAGCCATCTCTTTGACCTAATTAAGGTTGACTTATAGGTCGAACCCCCAGGCCATGGGCCGACCCGTCTTTTTGCCTGGACGGGAATTCGTCCAGGTACGAGCTAATGGAATTTGAAACCTTAATTCGTTAGATCTGCATTTGTTTATTGATCGGATGTTTGACATTGAATTTGAATTTATGACATGTCTTGATCAAATTTAATCAGCTAATCCTACAGTATGGGATCCCCTACCTCCACTATATATAAGACCCTAAGCCTAACTATTTTTCTTACACACAATTTTTTTCTGTTTGGGTTCTTTTTGTAGCTACCCGGCTTTTTGCCCAGTTCTCGCTAATAACTAAACCAACTTAAACAGTTCATAAAGATGGATTATTATGGGTACTAACACGTTTGTACAAAAATAACAGAACTATTCATTTCATTACCATAATATAACATTAGGGTTACAAGGAATACATCAGAGTGCATCGATTACACCGCAGAAGAGATACTAAACTTAGCGGAAGAATGCGAATGCTCTAAGACACAACAACTCCAACTAAAATCAGAGTCCTACTCCAACCAACTCCAAGGCTAAATCCGCGAACCAAACTACTAGGTTGCCCGTGCAAAATTATGGGCACCTAGAGTTTAGGTGTGGGAACAATAAACTCTATGTCAGTCATGGAACTGGTGTGATAAATCAAAACAACTGTTATTTAGGATTCATTTTAAAGTTGGGTAATTCAACGGAGCACGCCGCTAACGCGGAACGGGTTTACTCCATGTGAATATCCATGCATATAAATTTGCAATGTCTTTTGAAAAATGAAACTACCATAAGGTCTCGTGGCACACACACATAATGCAAACGCACATATGGGCGAGGTTTCTCTTAATGATAGTAAAAAATGCTTGATATGTGCAAATCCTCAGTTATTATTATTAGTGCATAGTAGGGCTGGACATTTTTACCATATTATCACTTACCAACCGATACCAACGAAAGCGGTACCGAACAATTGGCAACCGATTCGATTGGTACGGTATGCCAAACCACTTGAAAATATGCGGCACGGTAATGGTAATTAAGCATTAATAATGGTAATTACCATACCTACCACAGATCTTAAACAATATATAAGTAAATTCTTATATTTCACTATACACATTTATTACGTAATAACGAACTTCTAATGTATAATGATTTAATAAAATACCTAAGAGAATGCTATTGTTGTAATAACCCGGAAATCTGAACCAATTTAAAAAATTTATTTTGGCAATTTTGATGAATTTTGAATATTTAAATTGATTTATTTTAAACAATAACGACGAGAAATTTATTTTGAATAGAATTAGAATGAATATATTTATTTGAATCATCGTTAGAGTATAAATATTTATTTTAAATTATAAAAGGAATTGAAAATGGCGCGGTAGTTTGAAATTTCGATTTCAAATTTCAAATGAATGTACAGGATTCAAAATAAACCGGATTTCAGCAAACCAAAAATATTTGAATCTATCTGAGAATATCTTTCCAACAAATCCGAAAAATTGAAATTTCATAGTGGGGATAAATAGTTATGCCCAATTGAAAATTCAGAATAGTCGCTATGGAATTTTGGCCCTTAAAAATAGCCATTTTGCAAATGACCTCTGTTTTTGACAAAACCACTTTTGTTGGATTTGGGATAGCAAGTTATTGCTAGATTACAAAATTAATAATTTTTGGGATCAATATGTGAGCGTGGAGAAGTAAAACGTGTTTTAACAGTTTCAGTCAATTTCGATCGACCAGAAAATGGCCATTTTTCAAGCGGTCTCAGAATTTGATGAAATTAGTTTTGTTAGAACCGTATCGTCAATACGATCGGGAATTTTTAGAGTCCGTATGTGGCCCCGGTAAATTGAAATGTGCTTTCAGATTCAATATATAGATTTATATTTTGATTTTGATGGAAACTGATTGAAACAGTCGAATTGGCTTACGATACATATCCCATTGTGTTCGGAATGGGGGTAATTAGTTATGGATGACAGTCGGTGCGTTTGGTTTCGAGTTCAAAATAATAAGGTACCTTTTTGAATTAAATAATAAAAAATATACCTCTCACTATATTCTTTCTCTCAGCCCTCCCACCCCTCCCCTCCCCCCACCCCTTTACTTTTTTTTCAAATCAAATAAAAAAGAAGAAGAAAAGGAGGCAGAACACCGTCGCCCCCACCTCCCTCCGCCACGACCACCATGGCGTCGAAAGAGCAGGCGTTGCTCCACCGTCCCTCCCCCCTCTCTAGCTCTCGCCCCTTTCTCTCTCCCTCCTTCTTTGAAGAAAACCCGAACCTGTTTAGCCCACCTCTGAAACCCAAGCCGCCGCCACCCGCGGCCCTAGCCGCGCGCCTCACCATCGAACGTCGCCCCGCCCTTACAACTCCGGCACCCCCCTTAGGCTCCTCCCTCCTCTTCTCATTCCTCTAAATCCACTCCTCCGCCCACAAACAACCCCAAACCCGAGAAGAACCTACTGTCACCGCGCCTATGCCACCCTCTCTGACCATTTGATCTCCTCGACGCCAACATCCCTACCTTCGTTTCAGCCCGGTGAGCTTTTACTTTATTTTGATTCATTTAATCGGATAAAAATAGCATTTTTAATCGGATAAAAATGATATTTTTAATCGTGAAAAGGTAGGATTTTTATATATAAAATTGATTTATAAAGATTTGATTTTTATTTATCAAAAGGATTGATTTTTGATTTATAGGAAAAGTTTGATTTTTATATAATCAAAGATGTCATTTATATAGATAATAAAAATATGATTTTTATATTACATAGATAGTAAAAAAATTGATCTTTATATATGTAGTAAAATATGATTTTCATATATGTAAAGGCGTTGTAAGAAAAAAAATGTGATTTTTATAATATAATAGCGAAGTTAAAAATATAATTTTTAGCTAAGTAAAAATTCGATTTAATAATATATGAAGCGAAATAAAAATTCGATCTTTATATAAGAAGTAGGAATATAGAAATATAATTTTTATATAGAAAGAAGTGTCGTAAAAATATATGAATTAGAAATAAAAATGTGATTTTTAATTATTGGAATGAAGCAATAAAAATATAATTTTTATTATGAACAGCGAGGTAAGGACTGCATTGGAATTTCAAACAAAACCAAACGGTTCAGAAGTTCAGAAGTAAAACTGATGGAGTGGAACCCTCGGTGAGAACTCCTCACTTTTATTTTAATTTCTAGTTGAAATATATACTAGGATGTAGACGGTGCTTAGCAGCACCCGACAACCGTTGTCCACAGACCATGGATGACTTGTTTGTTTGATTGATGTGTTGTGAAAATTGATTGTGTGATGTAGAATGAATAAATATTTTATAGTTAAAAATATAATTTTTAACGTATATATAAAATAAATATTTATAAACAAATCGGACGATTTGTTTATATACACGCATTTGACTGGTATTGATTGGGACGATAAATTTTACACATCGTCTAACTGCACAAATAAAACATGTGTTTGATTGTTTGAAACCCCACACGGGTATTGGGATGATATTGGACATACACTAATCCCAATAATTAGTTGTATGTCAATCGATTGGTTAACAAGCTGTGTAAGCATTAAATATTTGTATTTGATGCTTACACAGTGTAGAATGCACTCTGGATGATGGATTGTTGTTTTCATTGTTGTTATACACATTTGTTGTGTGAAATATATATAATCAATTATATGGTAATTAACTATGTCTGATTCCAGTTCAGAAAGAATGAATATTTTAAAATAACAATTACTTTAAAATAATGAATATTTTCAAACAATATTCAGAAAAAAATCAAAATTTAATTTTGATTTCCGATTTGGGATGGACACGATATATTTCAATATATATAGCCGTGTTCATTAGATTAACGCCATTTTGATGTGAACGATATTTATATTGATTTTTTTCATTTTAAATGAATATAAAAAAGGAAATGATTTTGAAATATAATGTTTTGAAAATATTATCATTTATATATCGATGATATGGAATATTCAATTTTGATTAGAAATTGAATAGGAAGTTAAAATCATTTTGAAAACGAATTTAAAATGATTTATAAAATACGTTTTAAAAGGAAATCGACGAAATATATAATGGCCTGAATAGAACGCGCCGCGCTGCGGTAGTTCATGAATTTCGACTATTGACTTCGAACGGACATTATAGGAGATCCGAACGTCGGATTCTCCTAAAACTAGAACCATTGGGTTCGTATCGAAAAGAGCTTTCTAAAGAATATGAGAGATTTGAAATCTAACGGTTGGATTTGGAATTATGTCCAAATCAAATTTGGAAAAGGTCGTTGTAAGTGCTGTTCGATGGCCGTTGATGGAAATCGACTGTACGGGCTTTGATAAAATTATTAAAAATATCAATAATTAGTGTAAAATCATAAGAAATGATTTGGAAAGAGGTGGGATGAAAAATCCCATATTTGAAAAGAAAAAAATTTATTTTTTTATCGAAATGAACTAGTTTTGAACTAGAATCATAATCCATTTATCTTTTAAAGGATTTGAAATGGTTTTAAAAATAACCAGAATTTCCAATATATATATTGGAAATGGATTTGAATCGAAATTGTCTTCGGAGTATGTTGATATGGGATTTCGTGATTATACAGATATTGTTATGGAAATTTGAAAGATATATTTATATCGTTATTTCCAATACAATATTTGTTGGTTGCAGAATTTGATGTTGAATATAAGCCGATATATTTTCTATTCAGAGCCTTGTATTTAATATCAAATAGGATTTGGGTTTGTCATGAATGGTGTCTTCATTAACACTGTTCTCAAACCCAATTGAGGAAAAGATTAAATCTTTTTATTTAGATCTAATGAAGTATACCAATTAAATGATATTTAATTGGAATTGAATTGGGATTGATTTTTGGGTTTATTGTGAATGGTGTTTTAAATAACGCTTGTTCTTTAACCCGATAATTAATGGAATGTGAATTGGGTTTATCGTGAACTGTGTTTTAACGACATTCGTTCTTTAACCCGATTTACAGTGAAAAGGGATTTAGAATTTACAAATCTTTTTGATAAGACTTAAAGGAGATTTTCCAAAGTAAAGTTTTCCCAATATAAATAAAATAAATTGGAATGGAATCGAATTCGATTTGGTAATAATCGAAGTGAATTTCTGTGGATGAAGACTGCTAATATATATGAAATTTAAAAGACTTTGCCGTAATTTCATTTATATTATTAGTTGGATATGGAAGTTTATATCGATTATATTTATCGATTTGTTTTTCATGAAGATTCCATGGTTAATGGAATGTGATTTTGGGTTGTCGTGAATGGTATCTTTAATGATACTGTTCTTAGACCCAACAGAGTTAAGAAAATCAGAAACTAACTGGAGATTAGTTAAGTTGGATAGTTTCTTGCGTATTGATCTGATGTTGGTTTCGGCCTTCGGGGTTAACACTTAGGGAATTATTCACTTGCTAAATTACGGTTAAAGGCTGATGGAATAGAATGTGATTTTGGGTTTATCGTGAATCGAGTTTTAAATGACGTTGGTTCTTTAACCCAGTTAAAGACAGGATACGATTTCCCAAGTTAAACAATCATTAATATTGATTTTTGGGAAGATTGAAACCAAGTGGAGTTTTAATGAATCTTAAATTAGATTGAAATGATCGAGAATGGAGTACCACCAGTTTTGCTCCAGGCGATAGTAAAATCTTTAATTAGATTTGAACGTGAAATGGTAATTAAATTTACCGATAACACCGTGGTGTTAGATATGAAGTATTACCAGTTTTACTTCATGGGATGAATAGGATGGGACTGAGAAATTAAAACAAATGATTACTTCGGTAAAGTTCGTTAATCCCGACTAGTTTGGATAAACCATAATATGGTTTGAATTGATATTCAAATGAAGATTAAAGAATAAATTTAAAGAATTTATTTTTGATAAAATCAATGGGAACCTTTCTCAAAGTAAAAGAATATTTGAATAAAAGAATATTCTAGATTGGAATGAGGCGTATGTTGTGTTTGTGTAGCACTGGTTTATTATATACACGGGTTATTCGGAAAGGCCGGGTTTGTCCCATTCTGAATAACTGAATCGACGATAATTTGATGATGAAGACGGTGGTTGAAGACCGGAGGTCTTCACGTCGTTTGGATAATTACTAATGATCTTGATTGGGCTGTACACCCAAGAGGAGGGAATCAGTTGGTGATCGTCCAGACATACTTGGAGATCGATGGATATGCGAGGAATAAGGTTCCTACGGTTTCGTTCAGACCCAGAATGGACTTGTAAATGGATGTGTGTCTGACATTGGATTTTATTCTTTGTTGATTGATTTCTATTAAATATATATCTATTTGGCGGCGGAGAATTTATTTTCTTGCTTAACGCCCTTCTCTGAGACGTACGAGCTCAGAGGTTATATATCGATAGATTTCAGTCGCATGACATGAATTGCCTGTGTGGCATGCTAAGATGCAAATGATCAAGGCTTCTATTGAAAAGCATAGTCTTGTGGTTGATGATCAAAGCACAGCTTTAATACAGCATAGCTTTTTGTAGCGTTAATTCGCGAGCCTCACACCCCGGTGTGAACCAGAAACGGGAGAGGAGTGCAGGGAGAGCATATGTTTCCTTCTAGCTAGGAGTTGTGTCAGCATTTTATATGCCCTGGCATTTTACTTATGTGGATGATGGATAGTGAGGCGCCTCGGTTATATCGGTCGATCCGGGACCGATGGAGTCATTTGGCTCATTCACGCCCCATAGGGCGGGGAGACGTATTGTTCAAGGTTTAAGTTTAATCCACAACGAGTGGACCGGCCCTGAAGATCCAAGGGTCGATGCGTTCTGATCCTGAGACATGGGCTAGATTGTCTCGAAGCAGTAAGGACGATCCCTTACCTTGGTTCACAGATGGAAATCCAACTTCCAATACGTGACATTTGCGGTTTTGATTGTAGAGCCTAGTATTGGCGACATGATATATGGTACCCATGCCGTTTAGGATTGATACATTTATACTTGAAGTTGTTTTATACGCTATGCACTTTTAATAGTATCAAATGATTTGTTTTTACGTACCAAGCATGTTTGGCTATTATAAGGGAAAACCCTATCCCTCGGCTTGCGTTGTATTATGTGATAGGACCTAGGTCTTATAATAGCTTCATTTTTCCAAAAAGCATTGCGCTATTTTGATATATGCACTAGTATTCTTGGGAGGAAACCCGTTCTATGTTATACGGCGTGGTCCCCTGATATATCTGATTTAAAATAAAGTTTTAAATAATTGTTTTAGTTCTCACACCAGTCACATGACTGACTTGGAGTTTATTGTTTTAACCTAAACTCTGGGTGCCCCTATTTTCGACATGGGCAGCTAGTAGTTTTGGTTTTGCAGATTTATATTCACACGATCCTGGTTTACAGCTGGAATGATATTCGGAAAGCTTTGTATCCGTATATCTCCTTCAGTTGTGTTTTGTATTATTTTCCGCTACTATGTAATGTATTGTAATCTTTGATATTTTATGATGTGTAATATTGATTCATACTCTGTATATTCTTGTATTCGGATGGAATTGTTGTAATTAACAATGAAATGTTCTTCTGTTTGTGTTCTGATTCGTCTTGTCCTCAGTACAATCCGTGATTTCCCGTAAGGGGGATTTCAGGTCGTCACATGCTTGTATCAGAGCTTTGGTGTACAAATCTCGAGAACAAGACACGTTAGAATCGAATGAAAGAATTCATCAGAGATTGGATTAGTAATATCCAATGAGAATGACTCATTAGAGATGGGATCAGTAGCATCCTAGAACGAGTGTGAAGAGTGTTGCTTTCTTAAAAAAAAGTGAAAACAAGTTTTGTTTTGAAAAATTAAATCAATTATTCATATTTGAATATTTATTTTAAATCAATATGGACATCAAGTATATAGAGATTTTAATATACGTCTGATCCACGTGTGTTTGAAGCCTCAAATATATTCGATAGATATAGAATCACACTCTAGCCGCTCGGGGATAATTCTGATGATGTCCGGACATCATCAGTATTTATGTTCGAGTTTCGAAAGTGGGATTTCTATATATTTCCAATTGACTGGTGTGAGAACCAAAACTAGATAGGGGTTATTGTTGTGATTTAGCATCAAAAATCTGATTTTTGGACTATGTAAAGGCGTTGTAAGAAAAAAAATGTGATTTTTTTTAATATCATAGCGAAGTTAAAAATATAATTTTTACCTATGTAAAAATTCGATTTTTATAATATATGAAGAGAAATAAAAATTCGATCTTTATATAAGAAGTAGGAATATAAAAATATAATTTTTATATAAAAAGAAGCGTCGTAAAAATATATGAAGTAGAAATAAAAATGTGACTTTTATTTATTGCTATGAAGCAATAAAAATATAATTTTTATTATGAACAGCGTGGTAAGGGCTGCATTGGAATTTCAAACAAATCCAAACGGGTCAGAAGTTCAGAAGTAAAACTGATGGAGTGGAACCCTCGATGAGAACTCCTCACTTTTATTTTATTTTCTAGTTGAAATATATACTAGGATGCAGATGGTGCTTAGCAGCACCTGACACCCGTTGTCTACAGACCATGGATGACTTGTTTGTCTGATTGATGTGTTGTGAAAATTGATTGTGTGATGTAGAATGAATAAATATTTTATAGTTAAAAATATATTTTTTAACATATATATAAAATAAATATTTATAAACAAATTGGACGATTTGTTTATATACACACATTTGACTGATATTGATTGGGACGATAAATTTTACACATCGCCCAACTGCACAAATAAAACCTGTGTTTGATTGTTTGAAACCCCAAACGGGTATTGGGATGATATTGGACATACACTAATCCAATAATTAGTTGTATGTCAATCGATTGGTTGACAAGCTGTGTAAGCGTTAAATATTTGTATTTGATGCTTACACAGTGTAGAATGTACTCTGGATGATGGATTGATGTTTCATTGTTGTTATACACATTTGTTGTGTGAAATATATATAATCAATTATATGGTAATTGAATGTGTCTGATTCCAGTTCAGAAAGAATGAATATTTTAAAATAACAATTATTTTAAAATAACGAATATTTTCAAACAATATTCAGAAAAGAATCAAAATCTGATTTTGATGTCTGATTTTGGATGGACACGATATATTTCAATATATATAGCCGTGTTCATTAGAATAACGCCATTTTGTCGTGAACGATATTTATATCGATTTTATTCATTTTAAAATGAATATTGAAAAGGAAATGATTTTGAAATATAATGTTTTGAAAATATTATCAGTTATATATCGATGATATGGAATATTCTATTTTGATTAGAAATTGAATAGGAAGTTAAAATCGTTTTGAAAACGAATTTAAAACGATTTATAAAAAACGTTTTAAAAGGAAGTCGACGAAATATATATAATATATATAATGGCCTGAATAGAACGCGCTGCGGTAGTTCATGAATTTTGGCCATTGGCTTCGAAAGGACATTACGGGAGATACGACCGTTGGATTCTCCTAAAACCGGAACCGTTGGGTTCGTATCGAAAAGAGCTTTCTAACGAATATGAGAGATTTGAAATCTAATATTGGATTTGGAATTATGTCCAAATCAAATTTGGAAAAGGTCGCTGTAAGTGCAGTTCGATGGCCGTTGATGGAAATTTACTGTACGGACCTTGATAAAATTATTAAAAGTATCAATAATTAGTGTAAATGCATAAGAAATGATTTGGAAAGAGTTGGGATGAAAAATCCCATATTTGAAAAGACAAAAATTGATTTTTTATCGAAATGAACTAGTTTTGAACTAGAACTATAATCCATTTATTTTTAAAAATAAATAAATTGGATTTGAAATGGTTTTAAAAATAACCAGAATTTCCAATGTATATATTGGAAATGGATTTGAATCGAAATTGTCTTCGGAGTATTTCGATATGGGATTTCGTGATTATACAGATATTATTATGGAAATTTGAAAGATATGTTTATATCGTTATTTCCAATACAATATTTGCTGGTTGCAGAATTTGATGTTGAATATAAGCCGATATATTTTCTATTCAGAGCCTTGTATTTAATATCAAATGGGATTTGGGTTTGTCGTGAATGGTGTCTTCATTAACACTATTCTTAAAACCATTTGAGGAAAATATTAAATCTTTTTATTTAGATTTAATGAAGTATACCAATTAAATGACATTTAATTGGAATTGAATTGGGACTGATTTTTGGGTTTATCGTGAACGGTGTTTTAAATAACACTTGTTCTTTAACCCGATAATTAATGGAATGTGAATTGGGTTTATCATGAATTGTGTTTTAACGACATTCGTTCTTTAACCCGATTTACAGTGAAATGGGATTTAAAATTTATAAATCTTTTTGATAAGATTTAAAGGAGATTTTCCAAAGTAAAGTTTTCCCAATTTAAATAAAATAAATTGGAATGGAATGGAATTCGATTTGGTAATAATCGAAGTGAATTTCTGTGGATGAGGACTGCTAATATATATGGAATTTAAAAGGCTTTACCGTTATTCCATTTATATTGTTAGTCGGATATGGAAGTTTATATCGATTATATTTATCGATTTATTTTCCATGAAGATTCCATGGTTAATGGAATGTGATTTTGGGTTGTCGTGAATGGTATCTTTAATGATACTGTTCTTAGACCCAACGGAGTTAAGAAAATCAGAAACTAACTGGAGATTAGTTAAGTTGGATAGTTTCTTGCGTATTGATCTGATGTTGGTTTCGGCCTTCGGGGTTAACACTTGGGGAATTATTCACTTGCTAATTTACGGTTAAAGGCTGATGGAATAGAATGTGATTTTGGGTTTATCTTGAACTGTGTTTTAAATGACGTTGGTTCTTTAACCCAGTTAAAGACAGGATACGATTTCCCAAGTTAAACAATCATTAATATTGATTTTTGGGAAGATTAAAACCAAGTGGAGTTTTAATGAATCTTAAATTAGATTGAAATGATCGAGAATAGAGTACCACCAGTTTTGCTCCAGGCGATAGTTAAATCTTTAATTAGATTTGAACGTGAAATGGTAATTAAATTTACCGATAACACCGTGGTGTTAGATATGAAATATTACCAGTTTTACTTCATGGGATGAATAGGTTGGGACTGAGAAATTAAAACAAATGATTACTTCGGTAAAGTTCGTTAATCCCGACTAGTTTGGATAAACCATAATATGGTTTGAATTGATATTCAAATGAAGATTAAAGAATAAATTTAAAGAATTTATCTTTGATAAAATTAATGGGAACCTTTCCCAATGTAAAAGAATATTTGAATAAAAGAATATTCTGGATTGGAATGAGGCGTATGTTGTGTTTGTGTAGCACTGGTTTATTATATACGCGGGTTATTTGAAAAGGCCGGGTTTATCCAATTCTGAATAACTGAATCGACGATAAGTCGATGATGAAAATGGTGGTTGAAGACCGGAGGTCTTCACGTCGTTTGGATAGTTACTGATGATCTTGATTGGGCTGTACACCCAAGAGGAGGGAATCAGTTGGTGATCGTCCAGACGTACTTGGAGATCGATGGATATGCGAGGAATAAGGTTCCTCCGGTTTTGTTCAGAACCAGAACGGACTTGTAAATGGATGTGTGTATGACATTGGATTTTATTCTGTGTTGATTGATTTCTATTAAATATATATCTGTTTGGTGGCGGAGAATTTATTCTCTTGATAATGCCCTTCTCTAAGACGTACGAGCTCAGAGGTTATATATCGATATGTATTAGTCGCAAGGCATGAATTGCCTGTGTGGCATGCTGAGATGCAAATGATCAAGGTTTCTGTTGAAAAGCAGAGTCTTGTGGTTGATTATCAAAGCACGGCTTTAATACAGCGTAGCTTTCTGTAGCGTTAATTCGCGAGCCTCACACCCCGGTATGAACCAGAAACAGGAGAGGATGCGGGGAGAGCATACGTTTCCTTCTAGCTAGGAGTGGTGTCAGCGTTTTACACGCCCTGGCATTTTACTTATGTGGATGATGGATAGCGAGGCGCCTCGGTTACATCGGTCGATCCGGAGTCATTTGGCTCATTTACGCCCAATAGGGCGGGGAGACATATTGTTTAGGGTTTAATTTTAATCCACATCGAGTGGACCGGCCCTGAAGATCCAAGGGTCGATGCGTTCTGATCCCGAGACATGGGGTAGATTGTCTCGAAGCGGTAAGGGCGATCCCTTGCCTTGGTTCACAGATAGAAATCCAACTTCCAATACATGACATTTGCGGTTTTGATTGTAGAGCCTAGTATTGGTGACATGATATATGGTACCCATGCCGTCTAGGATTGATACATTTATATTTGAAGTTGTTTTATACACTCTGCACTTATAATAGTATCAAATGATTTGTTTTACGTACCAAGCATGTTTGGCTATTTTAAGGGAAAACCCTATCCCCCGGCTTGCGTTGCATTGTGTGATAGGACCTGGGTCTTATAATAGCTTCATTTTTCCAAAAAGCATTGCGCTATTTTGATATATGCACTGGTATTCTTGGGAGGAAACCCGTTCCGTGTTATACGGCGTGGTCCCTTGATATATCTGATTTAAAGTAAAGTTTTAAATAACTGTTTTAGTTCTCACACCAGTCACATGACTGACCTGGAGTTTATTGTTTTAACCTAAACTTTGGGTGTCCCTATTTTCGACACGGGCAGCTAGTAGTTTTGATTTTGTAGATTTATATTCACACGATCCTGGTTTACAGCTGGAATGATATTCAGAAAGTTTGTATCTGTATATCTCCTTCAGTTGTGTTTTGTATTATTTTCCGCTGCTATGTAATGTATTGTAATCTTTGATATTTTATGATGTGTAATATTGATTCATACTCTGTATATTCTTGTATTCGGATGGAATTGTTGTAATTAACAATGAAATGTTCTTCTGTTTGTGTTCTGATTCGTCTTGTCCTCAGTACAATCCGTGATTACCCGTAAGGGGGATTTCGGGTCGTTACAATTGTGGTAAAAGATTAAACGCAAATTTTACCATATTTCTTACAAACAATATAACTTATATAATAATTTAGTTCATCCATAATGTTTTCTTGTATATTTAACTACGTAAAATAAAATAGATAAATAATAATATAATAACAAAAAAATCAATCTTAATATTTAATATTTTAACGTGAAATATTATAAATAATAAGATCTCATAGTAGCAAATAGTAAAAACTTATTGCCGACCTCTACCAACCATAAACTAAACTATTGGTAATCGATTTCTTTGGCTGGTAATGGTATGATTTTCCTACTACCATATAAAGTCGGTACGGTAATGGTTTGGAATATAAAGTTCCGGTACCGAACCGATTCCACCCCTAGTGCATAGTGTGAAAACAATTTCGCGAATAAATGAATTAATCATAGCTAGAATAATGCCGCATCGCATTATACTGACCCAATCCTGCTAGTAGCAGGCTATATAACTAAAATCGTATGGGCTCGTAGTAGAGATGGGACTTCCAACAAATTACCAGGCAAAGGAACTTCCTTACCGAAACGATGGGTACGCCTCTTGAGGGACGCCTCGAGAACCAAACGGGCTCTCTTCCAACACGAGGCCGGGTTACCTCTGTAACTGGTTAACTTAGAGTATGCCTAAGTATATCACTTCCCAGTCGTTAGCAACCTTTAAGTCGAGGCCTCGCAACATTAAGATCCATATAAATAGAAGTTTTCCACATAGGTTAATACCTAGGCTCAATACCATGGTACACCTTTTATCTAGAAGGAAATGACTACCCTTAACCTCACTACATCTTTCCTGTTTTAGCCATTTACCGGGTTGTGAGGTTTGCTGAGGTCACGATATACACAAAGCTACGCTTTAATAAGCTATGTTTTGATCATCCATAGCTCATAACTTAAGTATACCACATTGTCTATTCACAAAGCATCACTGATCTCTATTAATATATAACCTCTAAGCTCATACGTCTTAGAGAAGGGGGTTAAGCAAGAGAATAAATTCTCCGCCACCAAGTAGATATATATTTAACAGAAATCAGTACTACGCTGTCAGTTATAATGTCAGACACACAATCCACACAAGTCAATTTTGGGTCTGAAAGAAACCACAATCCAGAATTCCTTCACTTGCATTTGGGCTTCTTACCACTTAGTTGATATAAAATCTATCTGTGAATGGGAGCCAACCATTTGAGACATTCAATAAGTCGTCCTTATGATATGAAGGGTCCCAGTCTTCAGTGTCGTCTTCAATATCTTCAACTGCTCCACAACGTCGTATTATCACTTGGAATGCTTTTCGAACATGCATCTAATACCGGACTTTCCAAATAATAAGCACAATTTTAAAAACATAATTATAGAACACACAGGCTTTCAACCAAATATCCTTCCATCTTGGATTTGTTAAATTAAACTTCTTTAAATCCATTCAAATTATAACAAAAATCCATATTTAACCTTTCTCCTTTAAAACATACACTTTAAATCAAAAATAATTTAGCTTCAAACCTTAATTAACTTTCCATTTGATAACTCATTATCAGAAACCCAGTTTCCTTTGAAAATCCTTACCCCACATTTCAGCCATAATTGCTAATTAAATCGGCTTCCCAACATTTAATTATTTAATCTTAATCAAAAGATTATACTTCCTCCCTAGTTTATTATTATTTTTATTTCTTCAAATCAAAGATTTGATTAAATCCCAAATTACGATATGAATTCCCACAACTCAATTTCATTGGGTTTCAAGTATGGTATTATTGAAGATACGATTCACGACAAACCCAAATCATTGATATTGAACATAAGTTTAACAGAAATTGTATCCATTTATATTCGATATCAATTTTCATAATTAACGAATACTATAAGTGGAATAACGATATAATAATATCTTCCAAATTCCCCAAATATTATACGTTTACAACACAGAATTTCATATCAAATATCCGAAGATTATTTCTATCCAACTTATCCCAACCAAGTTGGGAAACTCATATCTTAATTAAAAGATTTATCCAACTCTTTAACATTATATCAGGATAGAAATACCATCAACTTATCCTCAATATTAGTCTTTGCATCCAACTCACACTATAAGCGGAATAACGGTGATCTACATTTCAAATTCCTCGAATAGTAAGAAGCATCATCTACTAAATTAATATCAAACTTCTGAAGATTTGTCTCCAACCATATCCAATTATTTAAAACTGAAAAACCTTTTTTAATGTCAAATAAATCAATTTATTTATGATAATAATGTTTGAAAATGTTACTCAAAATTATACTGTAAAATAGCCATTTATGTCCAATAGATTCTAAATCATTCGAAATTCAAATATTTCAGTTCTAATCATTTTAAAATAATAAAATAAAATTTATCATAATTTTTCTCTATTTAAAATAATTCTATAAACCTGTTTTATTTGATTTTCCGTTATGGTTGTCGAACAGCACGTATAACGACCTTTGCCAAATTTGTTTTAAGCATAACTTGAAATCATACGTTGAAATTTGAAAATTCCTTTTCTACTTCAAAAGCTGTTATCATTTGAAATCCAATGTTTCTTATTTCAAGTTAAACCGATTTCGAACAATCAAGTTATAGCCATTTGAAAATTAAAATCGATATTCACAAACTGTCACACCGCAGCCCGTTCTATTCAAGCCATACAACGATTAAACATAGATCGTTCAAATCTTTTCCAAAATGGATTTATATTTTAATTTCAATAGCTTTATCTCAAAAAACATTATTCAAATTTCCAAATTCTTCATATCAAATTAAATTTAACATTTAATAATGATATTTCCCAAAACTCGTTACATAAAGCTATTAAATTGATCTTCACAATACCTATGTTGAATACATGATTCAAATCATTTCTAATTCCAAAACTGTTTCATCTTGTATGAATATCGTTTACTCAACTTAACCCCGATAAACAATTCAAAACCAAATTCTCAATTATTATTTTAATATTAAATAATCAATCTTCATTTATATGGAAGGAAGATTTAATCGATTACCTGAATAATTCCACAACTATGGTGTGCGCGTGTAATTTCATGCAACCATAATTAACCAAATAAATCAGCTATATAAATCAGATGAACATGAATTCATTTATTATAATTACAACCAATAAACAAACATTTCAACTATGCACAAGAGTTACGGTCAATAACGCTTATCAGTGTTCAATGTGTTTTCTAATTACTTGAATATTAACATCCATACCCAATCAATTATCATGAACTAATTATAATTAGTCTCTGCTAATTATAATTACCCAATTACTAATAATTTAAATAATAATTAAATTAGAAGTTCTCACCATTAAAGCTTCAAAATCTTCATTATCAAGGTTTCCTTACAAACAAGCCAACGGAGAATGCTACCGCTAATTGTACTGTTTTCAATCCAATTTCTATTAGTAGCTGGTGATTTCTCTGCTAATTTTATATTGGAATTGAATTAACTACGGTACTCATTATATATATAATTACATATAATGAATTTATAATTTATACTTAAATAAAGTTGTCAATATTTTATATCAATGTGTTCTACTCATCAATGTGATTCTAACGCCTCCAACGGCAAGCAATTCTGAGTTAAATCGAACGAGTTATCGGTGTTTAAAGTTTTAAACAAATTTAAACTTAAATAAAACAATAAAAATCATACCCTTAAGAGAATTGGGCCGAAGCCTATCCACTCATCATGCTCAAACCTGTATGCATCCTTTTCTTCTTCTCCCTCCCGTTCTTCTTTCCAGGAACCCAACAAAACCATGCACGGTGTGCACATGCACACACCTCTACTTCACCGTTCGTCGAACCGACTCCACCAATCAATCACTCTTCACATCCTCACTATATTGGATTGTGTCACCCGAACTCTAGTGTCATTCTTCAAATTGAGAACTCCTCCCTATGCCGAGACCTGTTACGTCCAAACACGTGAACCCATGATGTCGCATCCTTATTCCATGCTCTGATCTTCACCAAACTTCACCACATTGAAGCATACTCCTTCCTTATCGCCACACTACACTCGGATTCGCCAATCGTTGCTTCCCTCTTCGACAAATCTCAACCCTAGTTTTCAACTTTTTCGAACATTGACATGGGATCGCCTCAAATTCACATGAAAAATATTACATCCTATGTTGATCTCAACAGTGCAGACGACGTCGAACGATTCTCTCTGGATTGGGAGATATTATTTTTTGAAGTTTACAACATATATTTACCTCTTACTGTAAATCTGAGATATCTCTCTCGATATACCATGAAATCTCAATCCGTCAATTTCTAAAAATCAGAAACGATGATCTGGACAGCACTCACGTTGATCATTTGGGCTGAATGTAAATGGATCGAGAGATATGAATTTTTGTTAGAATGGAATGTATGTATTCTATTTACTGGAAGGTGAAAACATGGAACCATAATAAGAATGACATAGGGAAATTACATCTGAAGTGGCCAATGGTTGAAGTGTGAAGAAAAGTGAAGTTTAACCTTCTTTATATAGGCTTTAAGAAGGTTATTTTAGTAAACTCATCAACACACATGTGTCACTTAATCATGAAATAACTATATGCATAATTACACATACATGGCTACTTACCTTCATAATATGAATTACTCCTACATCATGACAAGTAAGAGGACACCTAGCCTTAATTTATTTGTTTATATTAGCAACACAAATTGTAACACTTATAAATGTAGCCAAATTTCCAATAGTTATAAGTGTAACCACCATATTACTTAAGGTTGATCAAAATACTTAAAAAGAAAATAAATACATATAATTTACTAAAATTTATACTAAAATTTTCTAAAATAAATGCTTAACAATCCTTATAAAATTTTATAAACACCATAAAATCTTACTTATTGATATTCAAAAATAGAATCATTATTGTACGCTGTTATGTATAAAATCTTAAAAATAAATTATCCTTTACCAAATATTCTTGTATTAATATCATTATATATTATCAAAATAAGAAAATATCATTACTTATAAAATTAAATATAACTTTTAAAATAAGTTTTCTTTATACAAAATAAAACAAGATACTTATTCAATATTAAAATTCATATTCAAACCTTATAAAAATCCAATTTATATTCAGAAAATCTAAATTATATCATAAAAATCCATATTAAAGTTAGTTAAAAATTCCTGGATATTACATTCATCCCCCCTTAAAAAAAATCTTCCTTGAAAAGGAAGTCGAGTAAATTTAAACTCCTTTACCAATTTTAAATTCGAATTTCTCTCTTAACATATCGGAAATGTAATGGTCAGAACCAAGGTCCATATCATTCTGAGGATACTCTATCTGATTCTTATTAAAGGTAGAGCCTAAAGCAATTTCTATAATCTTGTGATTACTAGGGTCGTCACTGGTCTTGTTTATAATCGAACTTTCTGAGTTAGACCCAAAGCTACTACCACTACCACTTTAGGGAGGAATTGGGATAGATACAGTCTAGTACTTAGATGTCTGCGACCTTAAGAAAATTTAAAGTTTAGAAATTATCTTTCTAACTTACTGTTAAACTTATGGAACCCAAGGTTTACTTAACAATTTAAGTCAAATTATAAGACTAAGAGTACATACCTCAAATTTGTTAGATTTCAACAAAATTTTGAATCCAAATTCTCACATAAATATTCCTTTTCCCAAATCATCCAATTATCTTGCAAAAATAGCTTCTTGGATAAATTCATCATTTTCAAATTCTTTTGCACTCAATACAAATTCAAATAAGAGATAATTTGAAATACTTGTTTCAAATCCAAAACAACTTCATTAATCCACTTGTCTATGGTTTTGTTAAAGCAGGGCAAAAAGAAGAGTTCAACAATAAAGTTGAACAGCTAAAAAATTCAAGCACGACAATTGGGAAGATAATGATAATCAAAAGATGATGATGAGTCAAGAAAAACACAATGACAAGCGAAGAGATAGAATTATATTTCAAAATACTCATTTAGTTTCGATTTTATTCAAATTGTTTCCAATCTTATATTAATCCATTTACAAGTTAAACTTATACTCATTTAGAATTCATACTTTGAATTCATTACCCAAAGTTTTCTAAAAATAATCAAGGGATCTAACATAACCTGGGTCATCCTTCTTCTTATTTACCAACCCAGAAATTATTAACAGATAAATGAATTTTTTATTTAAGTTCCAGTGCACCCTAAAATTCCTTTAATTTCCCTTTTAAGGGTTTCACTTACTTAAGTTATTTACTACCATATAAGTTTACAAATACCTTCCAATTCATGAGTTAAATAAAGTTTCTAATATTTCCATAAGCTAATTTTGATTCATAAATTTCATCATAATTCAATAATACATTGATTTTATAATGAAAGATGCTCTCTCAAGCATAATATTCCCAAATCTCATTCTAGGGTATTTCTAACCCTATCTCTAAAGAGATATCATAACTCTGATGAGTTCTTACTTTTGTTCAAATATGACGTACCTCATAGCTTTGTATAAACCAAAGCTCCCGATACCACATTGTAATGATCTAGTCTTTTTCAACCATCAGACAGCGGCTATGCTCCGCCGTGGCATTACAATGGTACTCCAACACCTTATTTTACGGCCAGCCTCCCGACTGTCGCGGCCTCATGCCTAACCAACCCCTCTTGGGACATGTAGAGTAAGAGTCCCCCGCTCGGCACCAAGCCAACAACAAGAACCTCCTATCACGCTGCATCCTATTACTAGGCATGCCAAACAAGCGCTGGTGTGAGAACTCAAAACAATTGTTATTTAGGATTCATTTTAAAATTGGGTAATTCAATGGACCACACCGCTAACGCGGAACGGGTTTACTCCATGTGAATACCCGTGCATATAAATTCGTAATGTCTTTTGAAAAATGAAACTACCATAAGGTCTCGCGGCACACACACAATGCAAATGCACATATGGGCGAGATTTCTCCTTATGATAGTAAAAAATGCTTGATACGTGCAAATCCTATGTTATTATTAGTGCATAGTGTTAAAACAATTTCGCAAATAAATGTATTAGTCATAGACAGCATAATGCCCTATCCCATTATACTGAGGTAATCCTTCTAATAGCAGGCTATACAACTGAAAAAGCATAGGCTCGTAGTGGAGATTGGATTTCCAACAAATGACCAGGCAAAAGAACATCCTTACTGAACCCGATGGGTATGCCACTGGAGGGAACCAAACGGGTTCTCTGCCAACACGAGGTCGGGTTACCTCTGTAACTAGGTACTTAGAGCGCGCCTGAGTATATCACTTCCCGGTCGTTACCAACCTTTAAACCCAGGCCTCGCAACATTAACATCCATATAAATAGAAGTTTTCCACATAGGTTAATACTAGGACTTCATACCATAGTACACCTTTTATCTAGAAGGAAATGACTACACTTAACCTCGCTGCATTTTTCCTGTTTTAGCCATTTATCGGGTTGTGAGGCTTGCCTAGGTCACGATATACACAAAGCTACGATTTAATAAGCCACGCTTTGATCATCCATAGCTCATAACTTAAGTATACCACATTGTCTATCCACAACGCATCACTGATTTCTATTAATGTATAACCTCTAAGCTCATTCGTCTTAGAGAAGGGTGCTAAGCAAGAGAATAAATTCTCCACCACCAAGTAGATGTATATTTAATAGAAACTAGTACTATGCAGTCAATTACAATGTCATACACACAATCCATACAAGTCTTTTTTGGATCTGAAAGAAACCACAATCCAGAATTCCTTCACATACATTTGGGCTTCTTGCCACTTAGCTGATATAAAATCCATCTGCGAATGGGAGCCAACCATTTCGAGACATTCAACAAGTCGTCCTTGCAATATGAAAGGTCCCGGTCATCAATGTCATCTTCAATATCTTCAACTGCTCCACAATGTGGTATTATTACTTGGAATGGTTTTCGGACATACATATGATCCCGGTTTTTCGAAATAATAAGCGCAATTTTAAAAACACAATTATAGAACACATAGGCTCTCAACCAAATCTCCTTCCATCTTGGATTTGTTAGATTAAACTTCTTTAAATCCATTCAAATTATAACTAAATCCATATTTAACTTTTCTCCTTTAAAACATACCCTTTAAATCAAAGATAATTTAGCCTTAAAACCTTAATTAACTTTCCATTTGGTAACTCGTTATCAGAAACCCAGTTTCCTTTGAAAATCCTTACCCCACATTTCAACCATAGTTGCCAATTAAATCGGCTTCCCAACATTTAATTCTTTAATCTTAATCAAATGATAAAACTTCCTCCCTAATTTTTTATTTTTTTTATTTCTTCAAATCAAAGATTTGATTAAATCCCAAACTACGACATGAATTTCCATAACTCAATCTCATTGGGTTTCAAGAATGGTATTTTTATAGATAAGATTCACGACAAACCCAAATCATTGATATTGAACATAAGTTTAACAGAAATTGTATCCACTTATATTCGATATCAATTTTCATAATTAACGAATACTATAAGTGGAATAAAGATATAATAATATCTTCCAAATTACCCAAATAGTATATGTTTACAACACAGAATTTCATATCAAATATCCGAAGATTATTTTTATCCAACTTATCCCAACCAAATTGGGAAACTCGTATCTTAATTAAAAAATTTATCCAACTCTTTAACATTTGATCAGGATAGAAATACCATCAACTTATCCTCAATATTAATCTTTGCATTTAACTCACACTCTAAGCGAAATAACGGTGATCTACCTATTAAATTCCTCAAATAGTAAGAGTCATCATCTACCGAATTAATATCAAACATCCAAAGATTTATCTCCAACCATATCAATTATTTAAAACTGAAAAACCCATTTTAATATCAAATAAATCAATTTATATGTGATAATAACGTTTGAAAATGATACTAAAAATGATACTATAAAATATCCATTTATGTCCAATAGATTCTAAATCGTTTGAAATTCAAATATTTCAGTTTTTGTCATTTTAAAATAATAAAATAAAATCTATCATAATTTTTCTCCATTTAAAATAATTTTGAAAACCTGTTTTATTCGATTTCTCATTATGGTCGTCGACTACACATATAACGACCTTTTCCAAATTTGTTTTAAGCATAAGTTGAAAACCATACGTTGAAATTTGAAAATTCCTTTTCTACTAAAAAGCTGTTATCATTTGAAATCCAATGTTTCTCATTTCAAGTTAAACCGATTTCGAACAATCAAGTTATACCATTTGAAAATTAAAATCGATATTCACAATTTGTTACACCGCAGCGCGTTCTATTCAAGCCATATAACGATTAAATATAAATCATTCAAATCTTTTGCAAAATGGATTTGTATTTTAATTTTAATTTCAATAACTTTATCTCAAAAACCATTATTCAAATTTCCAAATTCTTCATATCGAATTAAATTTAACACTTAGTAATGATATTTCCCAAAATTCGTTACATAAAGCTGTTAAAATCATCTTCCCAAAACCCATGTTGAATACATGATTCAAATCATTTCTAATTCCAAAACCATTTAATCTTATATGAATATTGTGTACTCAACTTAACCCCGATAAACAATTCAAGACTAAATTCTCAATTATTATTTTAATACTAAATAATCAATCTTCATTTATATGGAAGGAAGATTTGATCGATTACCTAAATAATTCCACAACTACGGTATGTGTGTGTAATTCATACAACCATAATTAACCAAATAAATCAACCATATAAATTAGATGAACATGAATTCATTTATTATAATCACAACCAATAAAAAAACATTTCAACTATGCACAAGTGTTACAGTTAATAATGCTTATCAGTGTTCAGTGTGTTTTCTAATTACTTAAACATTATTCAAACATTGCATATTAACATCCATACCCAATCAATTATCATGAACTAATTATAATTAATCTTAGCAAACTATAATTACCAAATTAGTACTAAGTTAAATAATAATTAAATTAGAAGTTCTCACCATTAAAGCTCCAAAATCTTCGTTATCAGGGTTTCCTTACAAACAAGCCAACGAACAATGCTACCACTACTCATACTATTTTCAGTCCAGTTTCTATTAATAGCTTATGATTTCTCTGCTACTTTTATATTGGAATTGAATTAATTATAGTGCTTGTTGTATATATAATTATATATAAGGACTTTATAATTTATAATTAAACAAAGCTATCAATATTTTATATTAATGTGTTCTACTCATCAACGTGATTCTAACGCCTCCAACGGCGAGCAAATCAGAGTTAAATCGAACGAGTTATCGGTATTTAAAGTTTTAAACAAATTTAAAATTAAATAAAACAATAAAAATCATACCCTTAAGCGAATTGGGCCAAAGCCCATCTCCTCATCATGCTCAAACCCGTGTGCATCCTTCTCTTCTTCTCCCTCCCATTCTTCTTTCCAGGAACCCAACAAAACCGTGCATGGTGTGCACGTGCACACACCTCTACTTCACCGCTCGTCAAACCAACTCCACCAATCAATATCTCTTCGCATCCTCACTCGACCTCACCATGTCACCTGAATTCCGGCCTCCTTCTTCAAAATGCGAACTCCTCCCCATGTCGAGACCTGCTGCGTCAAACGCATGAACCCATGATGTTGCAACCTCATTCCATGCTCCGATCTTCACCAAACCACACCACATCGAAGCTTACTCCTCCCTCATCGCCATGATATACTCGGGTTCGCCAATCGTTGCTTCCCTCTCCGACAAATTTCAACCTAGTTTTTAACTTTTCCGATCATCGACACGGAATCGCCTCAAATTCACATGAAAAATATTAAATCCTCTGCTGATCTCATTGGTGCAGACGGCGTCGAACGATTCCCTATGGATTGGGAGATATTATTTTTTTAAGTTTACAACTTATATTTTCCTCTTACTGTAAGTCTGAGATATCTCCCTTGATATACCATGAAATCTCAATCCGTCAGTTTCTACAATCAGAAACAATGATCTGGACAACACTCACGTTGATCATTTAGGCTGAATGTAAATGGATTGGGAGATATGAATTTTTGTTTGAATGGAATGTATGAATTCTATTTACTGGAAGGTGAAAACAAGGAACCGAAAGAAGAATGACTTGAGGAAATTGCATCTGAAGTGGTCAATGGATGAAGTGTGAAGGAAAGTGGAGTTTAACCTTCTTTATATAGGTTTAAAAAGATTATTTTAGTTAACTCATTAACACGCATGTGTCACTTAATCATGAAATCTCTACATGCATAATTACACATACATGGCAACTTGTCTTCATAATATGAATTACTCCACACATCATGACAAGTAAGAGGGCACCTAGCCTTAATTTATTTATTTATATTAGCATCACAAATCGTAACACTTATAAATGTAGCCAAATTTCCAATACTTATAAGTGTAACCACCATATTACTTAAGGTTTATCAAAATACTTAAAAAGAAAATATATAGATAAAATTTACCAAAATTTATACTAATATTTTCTAAAATAAATGATTAACAATCCTTATAATATTTTTTAAACACCATAAAATCTTACTTACTGATATTCAAAAATAAAATCATTCTTGTATGCTATTATGTATAAAATCTTAAAAATAAATTATCCTCTACCAAATCATATTCTTATATTAATATCATTATATATTATCAAAATCAGATAATATCATTACTTATAAAATTAAATATAACCTTTAAAATAAGTTTTCTTTATACAAAATAAAACAAGATACTTATTCAATATTAAAATTCATATTCAAACCTTATAAAAATCCAATTTATATTCAGAAAATCTAAATTATATAATAAAATTCTAAATTAAAATTAGTTAAAAATTCCGGGATATTACACTTTTTCCCTAAGCCAGGAACCTACAATTAAATATTTTTTAGGATAAAATTTTAAAACAAAAATTAGTAGACAATCTAGGAGCGGGAACAGGGAAGACTACGGACTACAACTAAGGACGACATGTAAGTGGTTGGTTATTATCTAAGTTTATTGAGTAGTTGAATTATAGGATTTTTACTAGTTGTAGGTTACAATTTTTAAGTTATTTTCTATAAGTATATTTTAAGTCTTTCCTTTTATTTTCATGGTTAGTTACAGTTTCTTCAGCTCTTTTACATTTTTCTTAATGGTTGATGTTGATTTTGGTCAATTATACTTAAGTCCTAAATCCAGAAAGCAATCACAGAATTGCTAAGCAAATCCAATCACAGAGTACTAAAAAAGTAAAGAACACTGAGAATTTATAGAAGTTCGACAAGTTATACCTACGTCCACTGTGAGGTGTTCTTTATTGTTAATATTGTATGATTACTAACATAGTCCTTTAGAATTACAGAAATGAAGAGAAAAGAAGTTAAGTGTTGGTCATGGTAAACTCCTTGCTTATGAGAGCCAAGAGGTAAATCCTAAAGGTCGAACAGATCCTAAGCTAGCCAAAAGAATCCCAAGCCAAGAAAAATATCTGTTTCTCATATCCCGAGGGAGTATTTAGAGGTGAGAATCCGAAGGAAAGTAGGTACATGAGTGGGAATCACGACCCAAGAGGGATCTAATCCATATGTATCAGGATAGGTACCGAACTCGGGATCGATACCTATCCCACATGACTTTGTCATGTTTTTGGAATTTTTGACTTCATGTTGAAGCACCTAGATTCCATGCCTTTCCCTAATTTTGAATTTCGGAGTTTCAAATCTGGTTGCCAAGTCCAAGTCCATAGTCCTCGTGAGTTGCACCAATCTCAGGATATGAAATTCCAATAATGATCCCAGAATTTCCTTATACTGATCCAGAACGTGACTAATCCAAATACTGATCCCTGAACACTTAGTGATTTACACCGATCCTATAGCACCCTGTGATTTGTACCGATCCTTCAATTCTAAGCGGGTCATATTGATCTTAGGAAACATGGTGATACTTAACGATCCCGGTAGTGTTGGTGGTTCCTACCGATCGCGGTAAACTTAAAGTAGATTTTGAGTTCACTGAGGATTCCTACCGATCTCGGCTATTGATTTATACTGAACCCAGGATACATGTGAAGAAATACCAATCTCGGACCGCTATGAATACAATGATCCCACTTTGGGGAGCAATACCAATCATGCCTGGGAGTTATACCGATCCCCACATACTTCACCTAAAATCCAAGTTTTCGTGAATTCCGCTACTTCATGCGAGTCATCCCAAATTTTCTCAAGTTCTACTTAAGTCACGAGCACTCCGATAACCAGAAATCCAAAGCATGATGGCCTTGTAAAAAGACGTGTCAACACCTGCCCTCCAAAATTTGTCTTTCTGTGAAAGACATGTTTTGTATAATTCAGAAATCCATGAATCCAAAAGTTGCAATCTAAGAAAAGTCTAAATAGAAATCTAACAACCGGAAGCAAGAATTCCACAATCACTCTGGATCATATCATAAGAGAAAACCAAATATAGAACATCCGAAATCCAAATCCAAGAAAACCCAAATATCTGGGAGACTATAGAAGCCCGATCCAAAATCCACGGTCTCACCGAGCCTAACCTGAGTAATTGTTATCCATACCTACTAAAAACTAAGTCAATCATTTTGCCAAGTCCTGAAAAAACAACTCACATCCAATTGATTATAGTCCATACTCGAGCCTTGACTAAGCGATCTTACCAAATTCTGACAAGACGGCCTAGTTCTTCCCAAGCATAATCGATACTTGGAGACCAGTTTATTAAAGTTTGAAATTCCGATTTATGATTCAACACTTCACCAGAATAATCCATACAAGTGAAGTAATCTCATTAAAGTTCCAAAAGTTCTAATTTACTACAAGTTTGAAAGAAAGCTAATGGTTTATAGTCGAGCACAGAGCATGCCAATAGATTACATCCTAATCTCGTATGTGAGTGAGCTGACGTAGCCATTTTTAATTAAAAATTTATTAACCAAGAGATGGAGGACTTATTGTTGGGCATAGAGCATGCCTAGGGATTAAATGCTAATCCTATACATGGTTAGGCTGACGTAGCCATCTAAAATAAAAAACTAGAAAACAAACTGCCGAAATCCTAAAAGCCAAAGTCCAAGTGATAAAAATTGAAAGCCAAGAATCCAAGAGTCCAGAAAGATCCAAATTAGTTGATGATGAAGATTCTATGTGAGCCACGTCCTGGCTTATTCCTTTCGTGAGTTGTAGTGGGTGGTTGTACCTATTTCGACACTGTGGTTAACATAATATGTCAGCTCTCCACATTTGACTCGCTCCTCAGTCATATCCTGAAGATGCCTACAATCATTTGTATTGTGTCCATCAAGCTCAGGAAACAAACAGTGTTCACCATAATCCCTTTCGCTCTGAGTTGGCTCTCTCTTAGGAGGCTTTATAAACGGAGCAATCTATTGAAGATCCAAGTAAATCTTTTACAAAGAAGAAATGAGTTATGTGTATGAAAGTAATTAGGGCTACTTCCATTGCTGCACATTCCAATCATTCCTAGATGAAACATTTCCTTTGCCTTTGCTAGATTCAGACGATTCTCCACCCTTATCCATGTTAACCTCATGAATTTCCATATCAGCTTTTGCATCGTCTTCCCACAGAAACATGTCTGCTTAAAAAAATCTCCATGGTCCCTTGGTGGATATCGCTAAAGAGTGTTCTTAAAATTTGACTTATCCAGAATTCTACAAACAGCAGCCATTAGAATGGTGGACAAGTCTGGTCGGTTTATAGATGCCACTGCCGCATTAAACCTTTTGAAGAACTTTCGCAAAATTTCTCCAGACCTTTTCTATATCATTGTGAGAGTCATAACATTCCTTCGTCTATAGGTATGGGCAGCGAACTGCTCAAAGAACTTTTCAACCAAAACGTTCCACCTTCTTATGCTTTTCAATTCCAGCTGCCTGAACTATATGGTAGTGATATCCATGAGGTGAAATGGGAAGCACTTTTTCGTGATGTTTTCTGATGTTGTATGATGCCGCTAGCACTTCCATATGGCGCATATAATGCATCAAGTGGACGGTAAGATCCTTCCTACCATTATAAGCATCCAGCACCCGTAGTTTGAAATCTGGTGGGTTCTGAGAATTCCTGATATCCCAAGTGAATGGGTTGCGGTCAATACAGTCCAAATTTGAGTGAGATGCCCTGCCTCGAGTATACTGTTGAATAACATCCGCGATTCGATTCCTATTTCCAAGTAACTACCTCCAATCTTCCAAGCCTACACCGGTGGCCCCAGTGTCTAATCAAGAATGAACCATTAGTTGATTCCCAATGTGAACATCGGGTTCGACCCAAACCTGAGGAGTTGCCACGGGCACAAACCTAACTTGAGGAACTATTAGAGCTCTTCCTGCATCCAAACCCTCGCGCATTTGCGCTTAAGCCACATTCCAACTTCAGGATCCATAGCATGATTAACCAGAACATTGTGAACTATTCTTCCATCGGGATTGGGGAAGTTGCCACATGGTCAAGTCGGATTGGTATCGGTCCGGGGCTGATTTGAAGGAACTGCCTTCGAGTCCCGGTGAAGTCCTTGGGCACCACTTGCATTTTTTCCAACAAGTACTTCTTGGCTTGACAGCCGTCCAAATTCGTCCATCTGAGCCAAAAATGCATTTACAGCCTCTTATTGTGTCCTGAGGAGTTTTCCTTGACATTCCATTCTTGTGTGCAAATACTTTACCACTCAATCCATCTCTTCTCGAGTTAGATAGATAGAGGGGTTTCCAGTGGAGGAAACCTCCCGGTTTCCTTCCAATCCTGGTCCTTCAACCTCATTCGTAGCGTAAGTCTTCTTCTTTTTCACCATCTTTGAATCTATAGCAATCCAAATCCTTAGCAATCCAAAAGTTTCTTCTCCCTTCCTAGCATGCCAAAATGTTAAACGTTGATTTTGGTCAATCTAATGAAACACCTAAATCTAGAAAGCAATCACAGAATAGCTAAGAAAATCGAAACAAAAATACTAAAAAAAGTGAAGAGCACCAAGAATTTTAGTGGTTCCACAAGTTGTGCCTACGCCCATTATAAGGTAATCTTTATTGTTTATACTGTATAATTACAAGTACGGTCCTTTTGAATTACGGAATTGAAGAGAAAAGAAGTTAAGTGTCGGCCATGGAAAAAAAATCCTTGCTTCTGAGAGCTAAAAGGAAAATCCTAAAGCCCAAAAAGATACTAATCAAGCTAAAAGGTTCTCAACCAAGCCAAGAAACGGATCCATTTCTCGTATCTCAAAGGGGTATTTATAGGTGAGAATCCCGAGGGAATTAGGTAGATGAGCGAGAATCACGGCCCAAGAGGGCTTAAATCCATACGTATCGGGATCGACACTGAACCCAGGATCGGTACCGATCCCATATGACTTGGTCATAGTTTTGGAATTTTTGACTTCATGTTGAAGCGCCTTGATTCCACGCCATTCCTAATTTCCCATCCTGGAGTTTCGAATTTAATTGCCAAGTCCTCCAAAGTCTCTGTGAGTTCCACTGATCCCGGTATATGAAATTCCAACACTGATCCGAGAATCTCCTTATACTGATCTAGAATGAGACCAAGCCAAGTATCAATCCTTGAACACTTAGTGGTTCACACTGATCCTAGAGAACCCCGTGATTCATATCGATCCTCTAGTACTTAATGTTTTACATTGATTCTAGGAAACGTGTGATTACAACCAACCCTGTAAGAACCTAAATTTCGACAGATCGAATTTTTCTCAAAAATCCCAATCTATCGAATCCCGAGATGGCTTGTCAGGTATCCTGCAGAAAAGACAGAGATAATAAATATGTTAGAGCTCAGTAAAACATCTCTCAATGGAATGGGTAAAATATAATAATAAAATATAGCCTTATTGATATTAACATAGTCTAACAAGTGTCCAGAGGCTACCAAATCTCTGCCATAAATCTAACCTGCGAGTATGTTATAATAAGGGGTCAGAACACAAAGCTTTGGTGAAAGGACAAATCATACATTCAGAAATAACCCTACATATACCATTCAGTTTCATTTCCTTTATTATTAGGTTATTCGGGTTAACAACACTCGAGGCTCTGTACTCGCGTCATACCCATCTACTCCCTTGTAGATTAAACCTAATATAGTATATATGTAGTTATGCGCAACATCTCAAGGTCTCCTCATAGTACCCTCCTCGTACAATCTCCGCCGTCATGTCACGAAAGCGTATGTTAGAGTTTATGCCCTAGAGGAAATCGATTTGATGTGATTAACAACATTGTTGATGTTATTGTTTTATTTGGAATAAAAATATTATGTTATGTTATATTTACTGCGTAATATAATATTAACATAATATAAGTCCTTAGAATAA
Source organism: Allium sativum (assembly GCA_030737875.1). NCBI lineage: Eukaryota > Viridiplantae > Streptophyta > Magnoliopsida > Asparagales > Amaryllidaceae > Allium > Allium sativum. Next base: position 47,784,001 of record CM060913.1, read on the forward strand.
TAATACGGAACTATATAGTTCAAGTAAGACTTGAACTTGAGATTATATAATATATTAAGTATTATAATTCTTAAATGTCCATAGTCAAGTTTTACTGTTTATGTAGGACATAAATAAAACATTAAGGCTGGTATGTTGATTGACTGATGATCACATCTCATTGGTCATTAATATACCTGATATTAATGTCAAGACATAAATACGTATTGGAGAATAGCGTATTGGACTGATCCAATGTGAGAAAAACTACATGGAATATAATTAACAGTATCATAAGTTATTCTCATAGTGGCAGTGATGTAATGGTCCTCAGACCTGAAATCATTATAATTTTATTCACGGATATTTGTATTTTGATATCATTTAAAGTTGCTATTAACAGAGTAGACGATAACGATGATTATTGGATACATCTCGAATCGAATGAAAGTTATGAATGATCTTGATGAAATTTAACCCTACAATATATTTGTAGTGATATCCATGGACCTCTTAATTGAGTGAGACTATAAAACGCATGGTCGTGCTCAAATATTGATTTTTTTTTATATAGTCTACTCATCGATTAAGATAATAGGATCAAACTATAAAGAGGATGATACGATTCATGCCTCAAGTTTAATCCTAGATACATTGGTTAAAAGGATTTATTACATTAATACACTGGTCACAAAAGGTTGTATCGAATTATTGATCTTATTATAACTTGGGTACGTATTGCTAGATGCCAATCATTGTTTATGATTTTAATATGATTTAAAATCATTGATAACGTTGTAATAACCAATAGGGTCACACAATAGAACATTATAAAAGAGAAATTATTTTAGATAAATAAAACATCAATATATTGATATTTTATTTGAGGTTGGAATAAGTATCCAGTTTGGATCCTATTTTATGGTTGACCTTTATTTTATAAAGGAATATATGTTTTCTTTTATAGAGGCGGCTAATCCTAAATTCGATGATATCAGATCAAACCAAAAACATACCGAATACTTTTTTTTCTCCAAAACCTAAAACAATGGCAGCTAGCACCATCCTCTTTTCTTTTATTCGATCGAAGGAGAAAACATACTCGTGGATATCTGTAGAGGCTTGACATTTGGAGGGCTCGATTCGAATCAACGTATTCAAATCTCGCTAGTACTTATCGACATGTATAACCCTAATCAATGGCTTAGTTTTGATTTATTGTTCTTGCCTAGATCCTTAGTTTAAATCTGTTAAACTGTCAAAAATTGGATGTCGATTTGATCGGAAATATTCCAACAGTGGTATCGAAGCTTGGTCTTGCAATATATAGTAGTGTGATGACCCCAAACTTCCGTGGTGCGAAAGTAAGGATAATCATTTGGAATAAAACATATTTACAACAATAACAGATCTCAGATAATATCATAACACATAAACATTGCAGCGGAAAGATAAATGTCATAAACATCATAGCAACTGAACATCAGAGTACGCAGTTACAGGATCCACTTAGCAAAATAGAAAGTCTGAATGAAAAGGAAATAAGTCTCAAATCCATAACATACATCAAATACCAAGAACGGAATAAAGTCTCAAAACAGAATAAAAGATGAAAGAGATGTCTTCGTCTCTTCCTTCAGCAGTCTTAAATCCAGCACACGTCTCAATATGACCTAAACCTGTTACTTGGCTGCCCGTGTAAAAAGAGGGCACCCGAGTTTGCAAAGTGAAACAAACTTCGAGTCAGTCATGGGACAGGTATGAGAAATCTTTCTACATTATCTAATAATATGGCGAATCACAGGACCACGCCGCTAACGTGGAACAGGTTTACTCCATTGGATTGCCAGTGCATGATTAAATAAATTTGATCCAAAATAACGTAATGACTTTTGAAAAATGAAATCATTATAAGACTCAAATCCCATCACACAATGCAACGCAAACCAGAGGATAGAGTTTTACCTTATAATGATCAAACATGTATGATACGTGTAAAATAATATTTTAATATTATTATTAGTGTCTAAGCAGTATTAAAATACTTCAAAGTAAATGTATCAATCCTAGACGGCATAGCTACCATATACTATGTCGCCATACATAAGTTTACAATCAAGACCGTAATGTCGTATTGGAGATTTGGTTTCCATCTAGAGTCAAGGCTAGGGGCGGTCTCCTTACCGATTCGAGACACTCTAGCAAATGCCTCAGGATCACACCTATGAGCAACCCTTGGATATCTGCAGGGCCAGTCCACACCTAACGTTAGTGGATTGGCAATTCCTGAACACATGTTTCCCGGTCCCTTTGGACCTCAATATGGCCACTAACAACCTATAAAACCGAGGTACCTCATAATCCATCATCCATATAAGTAAAAATGTCAGGGCTGGTAGGTCGCTGACATCACTCTAGCTAGGAAGAAACGTGTGCACTCCCTGTGTTCCCTTGTCCCGTTTTAGACTCCACTGGGGTGTGAGGCTCGCGAAGTCACGCTATACTCAAAGCTATGTCTAAACAAGCTATTCTTTGATCATCAACCACAAGGCCCTGCTTTTCAACAAAAGCCTTGATCATTTGCACCTTGGCGTGCAACATTGACAATTCACGCCATGCAATCGATAACTATTAATATATACCAGGGTGTTAAGCAGAGAATAAATTCTCCACCACCAAACAGATACACATTAATAAAAATCGATTTAAATACATGAAATGAATTCCAACGTCAGACACGCATCCATTTACAAGTCCGTTCTGGGTCTGAACGAAACCGGAGACACCTAAGAGGTTCTTGCATATCAGGACAATCAACACATACGTCCGGAAAACTACTGCTTTAACCCCTTCCTGGGAGCAAGTCAGTCCAAGGCATCAGTAGTCGTCGTCCATTCAATGTGAAGATCGCCGGTCTTCAATCACCGTCTTCTACATCCTCTATTTAATCGTCGTGTAATTATTTGAAATGAGTTGAACTCGGTCTTCTCAAATAATTCTTGCATAATTATTATTTAAATCATTTCATATCGTTAATATCCATTTATAATGATTTATCGCTATTTTTATTTATTTAAAAATAGCCCAATATAATAGAACGACGCTTCGGGTCAGTGGGCGGCCCTGGCGCTGTTTTTACCCAATTTTGATTTACACATATCTTGAAAACTAACTGTCAGATTTTGACGAAATTTATATTGTTCCAAAGCGGTCCTAACGGTTCCGGTTTTGAGAAAATCCAACGGTCGGATCTTTCGGTATGATCGTTTAAAGTTACGATTGCCGATACGCGAACTACCGCGCGCGTTTCGTTTGTAAATTTATATATATATATATATATATATATATATATATATATATATATATATATATATATATATATATATATCGTTTGGCGATTTTAACTATTAAATCCATTCTTTTTATCGCATCGAAAATGATGATAAAAATATCACTTTTAATTTTATTCTTTTTATCACATCTAAAAGGATGATAAAAGTTTCACTTTTATTTCTACTCTTTTTATCGCATTTAAAATGACGATAAAATATCACTTTTAATTTCTCTATTTTTTATTTACATCTAAAATGTAAATAAAAATGCATTTTGCAAATTCATGTTTTTATCTTCGCTTAGAATGTAAAAATTGCATTTTATAAATTCATATTTTTATTCACATCTAAAATGTGCTTTTAAATTCATATTTTTATTCGTAACTAAATTACAAATAAAAATGTACTTTATATATGCATGCTTTTTTTTCAACTAATTTGCAAATAAAAATTCACTTTTTCAAATCTTGATTTTATTCGTAACTAAATTACAATTAAAAACCCACTTTGTGAATTCATGTTTTTATTCACATCTAAAATGTGAATAAGATATCCTTTCTTAAATTCATGTTTTATTTGCATCTACAATGCAAATAATATGTAGACCTTTTACATCACATAAAAATGTAAACTTTTCCATTCTTATATTACATTATATAGAAATGTAATCCTTTCTTTTATTATATTACATTTATGAAAATGGAAATCTTTTCCTTTCTTTTGTTACATCATATAAAAATGTAATCTCTTCTTTTCTTTTGTAATCTTTTATTTTCTTTCTTTAATTACATTGCAAAATGAAATCCCTTGTTCATTCTTTAATTACATTGAAAAATGTAATCTTTCTCTAATGTAATCTTTTTCTTCTCTTTTCTAACTTATGTTTGTAATTACATTAAAAAGTATAATTCTTTTCCTATGTTTGTTTGCATATACAAGGGCAAACAAAAATGTAATTCCTTTTCTTCTATGTTTTGTTTACATATAAAAGAGTAAACAAAAATGTGGTCGTTTTCTATGTTTTGTTTGCATATAAAAAGACAAACAAAATATGTAATTCCTTTTCTATGTTTTGTTTGCATATAAAAATGCAACTAAAAAGCATACTTCTTTATAACATGTTTTTTTTATTTACAACTAATTTGTAAATAAAAATGCTTTTTTTATAATCATGTTTCTATAATTATATTTTTATTTACCACTAAATTGTAAATAAATAAATAAAATGTCCTTTTCCATGTCATGTAAATTTGTTCTTTTTATATACATAAAAAGGTAAATAAAGGTGTAATCATAAATTAGTTCTTTTTATTTACATAAAGAATGTAAATAAAAGTGTCATCATACATTTGGTCTTTTTATTTACATAAGAATGTAAATAAAAGCGTCATCATACATTTGGTCTTTTCATATACATAAGAATGTAAATAAAAGCGTCATCAAACATTTGGTCTTTTTATTTACATAAAAAAAATATAAATAAGTTATTCCTTGTCTTTTTCTATTACATGTCTCATGTAAATAAAAAAAAATTCCTATTCACGTTTATGAATAAAATTTTAATTATCATTCCTAGATCTGAAATAAAAGATAATTTCAGATCTGTATCCTAACATCAAACTAGAAATTAACAAACATGAGGTAGATCTAAAAATTCAGAATATTCCACAAACAATGAATAAGTTCTATATTACCACATCGCAGATCTAGATTATTAATATACATACAATGATTCAAATAACAAGAAAAATAATTTAATTATTTAATTATTTAAAAAATTGAAATCTCATAGTCGGGTTGCGAATTTAGCCAAAACTCAAACAGCTCGGAATCAGATCTAGTCTGGACAACAGCGTAGATCTTGTCTCTGTGATCACACACGATCTGAAATCGTTTGTTTTCGACGTTGTATGATTTATATATGATTAAACTAAGTTAGAAAACATTTTATATTGATTAATTAAAGAATAATACCTTTCTTCTATACTTAGGAACAAGGCCGCGGTTTTTACAACTCTGTTCGATCCTAGGTTTAAGGATTTCTTCGAATTGGTGAAGCGGGTTGACGATCAGAGGGTGCCACAGTGTCGGGCTACGGGCGGCGCATGATCGCCGGAGCTGGGGAGGAGCTCGATGGCGCACAGAGGCCTGGGCGACGGTGCAAAACCCACGGGTTCTCGGGTCTGGAGCGATCAAACGAGGTAGTTTCAGGGTGTGTTACCCGTATGGATTGAAAGAGGGTCTGAATCTCTAGAATAACTTGAACTGGAGTAGTGAATTTCAGTGCAAGGATTGACGGGAATTAGTAGATGAAGGTAGGAACATTTTCAGCCATGGGTTCAATAAGGTGGCGGCTGGAACGACGGTGAATAGTGAATTAGGGTTATGTTTTTCTAATTATTTATAATATTTAAATGGTGTACTTTTACAAAAAAAAAACCATAACTTCTTAACAGTTCCGATTCCAGACCAGTCGGAGGCGACCCTACCCAATAGCCCCTATTCCGGATCCAACGGGCCAGGTCCCGTCATCCCAAATGGCTGTCTGTGGCCTGAATTATTTAATTTAATATTTAAACCCTTTATTAAATAAATTCTTTCGTATAAATAAATTCACCGAGGCCACACACGGACTCAGAAAATTCCAGGAAAAATATATTTGGCTTTGTTATGATGATACGGTCTTAACAAAATTAATTTCGTCGGATTCTAAGATCGTTTGAAAAATGACTATTTTTCAGTCGATTAATTAAATTTGACTAAATTGAACCAAACACATTTTCCATCGCCACGCTCACATATTAATTCGAAAAATTCTGAAAAATTGAAACCTAGCAATAATTTGACATTCCGGTTCCAACAAAAGTGGTTTCATCGGAAACGGAGGTCATTTGAAAAATGACCTTTTATACGGGCTATTAATTATACTATAGCGACTATTCTGAATATTCAACTGACCATAACTTTTGATTTCCGCTATGAAATTTCGATTTTTCAGATTCGTTGGAAAGATATTTATAAACAGATTTAGATATTTTTGGTATATTCAGTCAAAGTTCGACTTTGACTTTTCAAACTGCCATGCTAATTCCAATTCCTTTTGGAATTAAAATAAATATATTCGTTCTAACCTCGATTAAAATAAATTTTTAATCGTTATTATATAAAATAAATTATTTTAACTATTTCAAATTCACCGAAATAGCCAAAATAAAATTTTTAAATTGGTTCTGATTTTCCGGGTTGTTACAAGTAGATTTAACAATTTTTTTATCAACTCATGTTTGATTCCTAGTTTGGTCAGTAACATCTCTAATACAGATGTGAATCTTATACTGGTATGATAATTGGGATTGATTGATTTGTAAATGTTTAATTATGAAATAAAAAATTGTTTCATTTAAACATGAATTAATATCAGATATTAATTCTATTTATTGGATCTTAAATGATTAAAACTTGAGTATGTGGATTTATATTGAAATAAAATTGTTTTAATTAAATACGAATCAATATCAGATATTGATTTTGTTTGCTAAATCTTACAAAATTGAACTATAAGGATTTGGATATGGACTCGAGTTGAGTATTGATCTGTTTATTTGATTAAACATTACCAAACTTATTATCAAAAATTTTGATGGATAAGTATATGAAACCTGAGTTTATAATGTTTTTCTCCTCCTGATTAAAATTTGTATTACTAATTCGCAAATCAGTAAGATGTTTTTCAAATTGTTTTGATTTGATGAGACTGTTTCATTATAAATGATTTATATTTGATGTAATATAAACTGGAATGGAATCATGAATTTATATATGATATTAGTTCTAGCTTACTACCAGATCCATTATATCATAACTGATGATGTGAAATATGCATATCTGGTTTAAAATTTGCCTTTCTATGATTTGCTAAATTAACTTGAATTTGTTAATCTGTATGCTTAATTGTTTTGCCAATAACCGATCTAAATACCGAAGATATAGTTTGGAATTGTTTTTCATGATCTATATCAAAGTATTACTCCATGAATTTTAACTACTGAAAGAAATATAGATAAATGAATGATTTACTGAATTTAGGACTTGGCTGTACATTTACATTATGTACTTTTCAGTTGAATCCTCCTCCTTCACAAGCAAACATATATATGATATGTTTAAGTTGTATTCTATATACAGATAGATGCATAGAGTATGTATATAATTAATTGATTGTTTGACTTGAAATGTCATATACACATGTTGCTTGAATATACTTACATATATGTGCTGATATATGTGTACTGGAAATCTGATTTGGAATTCTATCTTGTGTTTTGATTTTCTTTCCAACACCAATTCAAGTCCGCAAACTTATATAATTACAAACTGCACCTTCTATAAACTGTTTAAGATTGCCAATTTGCAAGAAGATCTATATATTATATTTCGCTTGTAATATGAATTTTAGCCTATGGTAAATTAGGATGTACATTTAGGTTTAAATACCGATTTTACATTTATAATAATAAATAAAAATATTGCAAATCAGATTTTAAAAGGGTTACAACGAATATGATTTGTTGTTTGACTTTATAATATTTTTTTGTAAATGTATATAATGATACATCTATGATACATTTGTTTTAAAATACTGATTGTGTATTTATATTAATGAATATATGATACTAATATAATTTGAAAGCTGAAATAAATATGTATTACTATCTGCTTTTACGATATTAGTATAAATGATAGTATTTAGATACTATGTTGATCCTTATATATGTGTGCATTTATCAGTTATATGCATTGAAAAACTTGTTATTAAATCCTCCAATTACAGTTAATAAACATCATGAAGCTGTATTACTTCTTACTATAAGAAAAATGATTTTTTGTAGCGTTCAAAAAATACCAGCAATCATTTTTGCAGGCGTTTCGATAATCGTTACGAGAAAACATGCCACTAAAAATAAAAATATTTGTTGCACTTTAATAAACGCCACTATAGATACTTTTATTGTAGCGCTCAAAAAATGCCACCATAAATATTTCTGTAGAACTTTAAAAACACTATAAAAACTCAATTTGATGCTACTAATAAAATTTCCAATTTTACCCTTGATTTACGGTTGTGTTTGCTCAACGCCACTACATATATTTCTGTAGCGTTTTTAAAACGCTACTAAGAATTGTTGATTAATTTGTTGTATTTTTCATGCAATTATTTCTTGTTAATAGTCTATTTTATTTCTACAATATCATTCACATAATCATCATGTTCAAACAATTAAAAAAGCAATTAACCATATAATCAAGTAGAATATGCATAACCATTTCAATACAATAGTTTTCTAAATAAATGACCAAACTCGCATACAAGAACCATTGATATACAAATTTACATATCTAGTACAAAGAAAATGTTGTACCTAATTAGTACTTGCAAAACGCTTGATTACCCATAATTCTTTGTTCTATACACCTCGTTAGTTTCCCTGATCCTGCATTTCTGTGAAATCCCACCATTATCCTCAAGCATTCCCTAAGTTTGAAACATAAAAATAAAACTTCCAAGTCAAAGTATCAACTGTCAGTTTTGTTCCTCCCTTTCAGTAAATGTAACTTACGAAAGTTGATCTTCAGACGACATTAGTATTCAATTTTACACCCACATGCAATGCACATGTCAAAATAATGCTAAATAGTATGAGGTAATTTCAAACTATACCTTGATAACAGCTGCAACAGTACCATAAGGTTTAGACTCATCGTGCATTTGGAAATCTGCTTGATAGCAATTAGGATCAACTTTCTTGTCCATGGGATCAAATTTCTCCACCCAAACTTCTTAAAAACCTATAGATGGGCAATCTTTCAAACATACAGGGTACAAAAATAATAATCATCGATGCATCTAAAAGAAGCAGACAATTATTCCAAAATCTTCACCGACGTCACCAAATATTAGCAGAAACCACTTAATGAATTAGAAAATATTCCTATTCAAACAGGTTTTAATAAGTTCAGCGGATCTCTTGCTTACAACCAGTTGAGTACTTTATTGATTTATTACTACATAAAGTTTTTGCTTTTGGATTTTAGATTTAGCTCCAAACATAGTTGTACACGTACAACGGAAGCATGTTTTTATGGGCCAACCGAATGGTTTGATTGATAGTGGTGTATATAAGAAAGAACAAGTACCTCTGATAATTGTTTGTCAATCATTTCAACACCTTCCAACAGAGTTTTTAAAAGTGATACTGCTTCTGTTGAGTCTTTAGATGTATCAACTTTGGAAAACCCTCCTTCACAACATATGATGCTCTTCCCAAATTATCCGCAACATCCAATAATTTTTTAGCAAAGTTCTATTTTAAGGCATCAAAAATATTAACAATGGATCGATATATTTCAAAATTCCCTCTTGAGCAAGTTTAGTCTCAAAGGAATAGTATAAACCTATATTGCAAACTTTTTAGTATTTTCTGCCTCGCGTCTTGTCCTGTCGATAACGTTCTCCGTTTTAGCATAGCTACAAAGAACTTTATCCTGCATTGCTTCAACCTCCTTGTGCTTACATTTCAATTGTTCTTCTCTTTCAGCAAGAAGCTTTGAAAGATCATCAAGGACATATCAAGGTCTGATTATTATTCTTTAGAACAAGACAGGTGCATGCTTCATGTAAAGAACTCATAAGACTGGGTTTCTATATAACATAGAAACATACATTCCTTTGAGTGTAGTTCCTTCACGGCCATCCTTTTTAGAAGACAGTTTAGGGACACTCTGTGATGGTGCATACTCTACATGTACCTTATATTGAGAACCTAGGATGGGTAACAATCAAATGCCAACAATAAAATGATCACTGTTTCCAGTTAAATAATAAAAAACATTATAGCTATGCCATCAAAGAGTTCAAAAGAGTGTAGATATAAACAAAAGCATTCAAACTAAGAACAAATAAAATGTAAAGAATATCTTATTACCAATAATAAACCAGTAAACATTTCACAAAATTGACATTATAATTTAACTAAAATTTCTGCATTTAGTGTCAATGTCCTACTGTTCATACTTTATATCTTGTAACACCAGTAAAAGAAACAAGAAACAACAATAATAAAGTAGAAAATGACAATTTTTGATTAAGTTTATAACTTGGAAAAGAATATCTCATTACCAATGTCAGCTGAATCTTGACTAGGAGTTTCCAGTACCAACATCAGTATATTTGTATTCTTCTTGTCTATTCCAGTCAAGGGATCTGAATCAGCACCCTGATCTGATTTAGACATGGCAAATCAGCATAATAGCTTAAAAGAAAATACATCTTAATACAAGCGAATAAAAGAAGGTTGCCTTGCCATCTGAACAGTGAAGTGGCAAACACGTTAATTAGTCGTGTTTCCTTCCAAAAACATGACAAAATCAGTGTTGTGTCTCTAGTTTCGTATTAATTTCTACCATGATATGTGTAGCATTGTAAACGATAATCATATTCTGGATGATCATATGCATACAGTTCTCATATCAAATATTTTGTATATGCTTCAGCTGTAGTTTGAATTGCATTACATGATCATGCGTACAATAAAAGCTTTCATCTGTTTCTTTCCATTAGTTAACTTTTAGAAATGGATAACACCTGTATTTTACATCAATTGGTACGATGAAAATGAAAAACTTGTCCGCCCTTCGTTCGAAAATTTTAGCTCAAGCTTCTGAAAAGGGTTGTAAATTTTCCAAACAAATGATTAGTAGACAGAAGTTACATAAAACTAATTCAACATAACATTATAAAGATGAGAAAATTATATATGAAGTTAGTGGTGCTTCAATTACAAATAGGTATATTGCTAGTTAGTCTAATCGTGCTTTAAACATGGCGCTTTTACTGACACCGTTGCATGGGTAAGAAGGTGCTGACACCATAATGGTCAGCGGTTACTTTCGGTGAAAATGATAGTATAAGTGGGATTGTTCAGATTATATACCTGCTATTTGGATCATAATAGAAACCATTTATTGAGCTTTCACTAACGGAAAAGCAAATGTAGTAAAAACCAGCAATTGTCAAACCACAGTCTATACCAACGTTTACAAAGTACTACTCCTTCCACCTCTGTAGCATAATTTTGGACATTAGCACCTCAACAGATAGAACAGTTAGGATATTGATAATGGGTGGATGATATATAGAAGTGAATATGCCATAAATATGTAAGGATAATTACTCAAGCCCACAGATTTACCACCATCAACTTGAACCTGATTCTGAAAATTAAACGTAAATCATAGAGTAAAAAAATCAAGGGCTGTAATCATGTATCAATTAGAAGATCAAGTTGGCATCATTGTTGTACATGACAAGGGGCAGTCGGAAATCCCATTCGAGCTCCGGATACAAAAACAGAGCAATGAATCCCCCACTTGCTGCATCCACATGTATTGGTGTATCCCACCTGCACACAGTTTTAGTTCAATACAAGCACCAGCGTGTAAGTTAAACTTTTCCATGTATTGTAATTTTTACTTGCCCTGTTTTTTTATTCTTTTCTACCAAATGGTCGTTTAAGAGCAATGGTGTACGCGGGCGCCTATACAAAACCATTTATTTTCACCCAAGTATCAGGATTATTTTAATGTAATGAAACATGGTTACAACCACCAGGATAATAAATGAGTTTACATTAAGGGCATTTTGAATTATCTGAACTCCGACTTTCTCGTCGCTATTGGAAGTTCGAATTTTGTCCAAATCTTTAGCAGCGTATAGAAGAGCAATACCACGACCTACCATTACCCATTTAATAAAATTTATGATGTGAACAAATATTGTGTGCGAGTAAATTGCTTACCAGCCAAAATTCCCTCCTGAACAGCTGCTCTTGTAGCATTCAAAGCATATGTAACTCTGTCTTCTTTCTCACCAACTTCTGCTTCGCTAGCTACACCGACCTATGCCATATATTCAAATTCAAGCAATAAACACACATATAACAACAGTGTTTATTAATAAGAAAAACACATGCATAACAAGGTATGCTAGCGTTTGTTTCAGTTATATCATAATTAAACATAATTTCAACTTTCATACCACCTTATTACAGAAGATTCATAACCACCTTATTCTTCCCAAAAACAGTTGGCAAATTTGAAATCGCAGTCAAATTACATTTTTCTGCTAACAATTTTCCCGATGTGGGGTTATAATTAATTTTCATCCAATAAACTTAGGAGAAAAAGTATACCTTGTCTGCATCACAGATAAGTAAACTACCTACAAAGAAAAAGCAATCGCTAGAACAGAAGGCCCTCCAATGTTGAACGAAATAGACCTCGATTCATTTTGCAGAAAATATTTATATACATTATGTAAAACGAAATAGACCTCCATTCATGTGTAGCACACAACATAACTATCGCCGTCGAAGTAGGGCTGCCAAATTAATCACCGCTTCCAAAATCTGGTGTGCATAACAGACAATTACGGAGTAGATGCTAAAATCGAGCACCAACATGTTGATCTAAGTTTTGATGCGTTGGTTTAGGCATAATAAGCGATAGATTGAATAAACGAAAGTGGACAGAAACTAGGGTTTTTTACCCAAAAAGCAAGGAAAGGCGGCGCATCAAATTAATGAAAGAAATTGGGGATGTTGAATGGAGTACAAACGAGAGTTGACGATGAAAAGAGAAATTCACTCAGTGCAAAAAAAATTGAGCACGATTAAAAAGGGATTCAGCACAAAGCAATTTAGAGAAAAGGGAACGAGGGATAAAAATATCGAAGTTCGAGGGAAGAAGAACTGAAAATAGCCGATTACATTTAATTTGGACCACGCAGACTTTTTTTTAGGAAGGCGAGAATGTGAAATTTTTTGCCGCGTTCACGTATAAACGCCATTGATTTTTGCAACAAACAATCAATTTTCTTGTAGTGTCTATAAAGTCTTGCAACAGCTAATAAGATTTGCTGATTAGATTTTGAACAGTTTAGAAATCCTTAGTAATTTTGTAATTTTTAGAACTTGGCATGATATGTAAAACATTAAGATAGATATACATATACAAATTTAAATTTGATATGATCAAAATTTTATTTGGGTTTAAGAAACACAGTAATAGTATAATTTGTATGTTGTCCCTACTTTTGCTTTAAGAAAAAACCTATAAAAAAATTTTATACCAGTTTAAATGTATCACCATAAATTAGTATGACTGATTTTATTTACTCCCCTTTAAATCATAAGATACAAACATATGTGTCTTATTTGCCTCACAACTGTGTGCAAGGAATTAACCATTGTTATATACTAAGTAATAGTATGAGATACCTTTAATTTTTTTTTTAAAGGTATTGCATATATGGTTTGATGAATGCGAACTGGGAAGATGACATGTATTGACATTGTCCTTATTTCATACATTTTTGAATGTACATTCAATAGCAAATATTGATTTGTTAATTGAATAATTCTGGAATTAATTATTATAAACAGTATAGTGTATAAACCCATCAACAAATTGTTGTTCTTATTTATTTTATACATAATCTGGATATAATAATTTTAATACACATGTTGAGATGTTAAACCATGCATTTTAATAACACAACTGAGCTTTCAAACCATATACTTGTATTTTGTTTCAAGTTGGGCTTTTGAAGCCACATAACTTATACTATTTACTGCCAATACTCCTTTTATACTATGTAAAAGCACGAACTTGTGAATACATGTATGGCATGTGTTTATACGAGTTCCCCTTTGCATGGTCATACAGTTATATACAAAAAAAATATACATTTATATAAAGGTTTCCATAGAGAGTAAATATTGCTTAAATAATATTTGATTGTTTGTGCATAGTTTGTATATATAGCACAATTTGTAAAGGTATTTACTTAATTATTTTAACTTTGTGCCTTCAAAACACTTAACAATATAAGGTACTAGCTAATGATATTGCAGCTCTTATGTAATCGGTTATATCTATGTTTAAAATAGATAAAGACTTTTGTTTCACAGGTCCATATGAAGTTGGAACAATGTTATGAACATCGAAGCCTGGATCAGTGTGACCGAATAGCCATGTGCATATTGATGTACAATAATGATGCAAAATGTCTTACAGATTCAAAAGCCATTTGTGTGTGTGTGTCTATATATATATATATATATATATATATATATATATATATATATGTGTGTGTGTGTGTGTGTGTGTGTGTGTGTGTGTGTGTGTGTGTGTGTGTGTGTTAAAATGAGTTTGTCACATTACTATTTGTCTGTGTATGACACAGTGATAGCACAGTGAATAAAAACATATGTAGATGTATTGATATTATTTACATTTGTATGAGAATATGTGTTCATAGTTAAGACCGTTAATAGGATTTAACTGTATGTATATTTCATTTTGATTTCTTGCAATATGCGATTTAAAATGTTTTGAAATGTGGTGGAATATCTAAATAAAGTATATATATGTTGTTGTTATGCCTGCATATTTAAATTGTAAGGAAGAAAAACTGAATGTTAAAGGGGTATTGTTGTGTTTTAGCATATAATATGTTCGTATATATATCTGCATCTTAAAATTGACTGGACTGTGTACATATAATTTAGTATCTTATATAAAATGTGCTCTATATGTTTTAGAATATGCATGTATAATACTGTATCCTGCCTGCTTAATGGGCAGAACCAATTTTATGCATTAATGTTTATGGTAAATAGAAGTAAAACCACCCTTGAAGCATATAAGATGTACGGTAATTTTCATTATCAAAATATTGAAATGTTCAATACAAAGAAGATACACTTTCTTGTGATATGATCGGTGGCGGATCTAGCTTCTTGCTTCAGATAGGGCCAAAAAGTCCCATACTGCAAAAACTATTGAAATTTTTCTACATATATACATCAACATGCACACACTTAGCACAATTCAGCCTGTTATTGCATCATATTGACCAAAACAAGGCTTCCCTTTGGTTTCAGGTAGGGCATCCCTTTGGCCTTAACCTCCATCTGCCACTACAAATTATAAAATTCCCTTTAAAGCAAATTTTTATATTAAGTCATGATGAAGTCTTTCAATGATACACTCACCAATGTACAAAATCACTGGATGTAGGTAATGCTAAAGCATTGTGCATCCTTTTATTTTGGTTATATGCGACAAAGTAAAAGTGATACTTGAATTGTATTGTTGGGTCTGACTTAACTAAGCTGCGTATTAAGATTATGGCAGCATGAGTTATTTTATATTTTGAGCAAATGAATAATACTGAACAAAATGTTCATCATGAGATCCAAGAATTATATACGATATAATTGGCATAAGATGCCTGCTTAAAAGGTTGTGTTTTAGGGTGTTAGCTAAAGCTAGGTCAAGGCATGACTAGATGTGGATCTTGTAACACCATTATATATATGTATATACTAATATATATATACACACACACACACACACACACACATATATATATATATATATATATATATATATATATAGACGGATGTTAATTTGAGTGGGAGCATTTTTTTTTGTTTAAAATTATACATTTATGTTAATATAAATTTTGATTGTCAAAATTTGTATTCATATTAAATAAATATTACAGAATCAGGTATTATTTATTATCTACTATAGATATTAAATAACAAATAACTCCGATAATTCAAATTAATCCTTAAGAAGGATAAATTGAATTAAATCAAATTTTTTGACTAACATTGAAATTTGAGGATTGTCCTTAAACAAATTAAACGTAATTACAAACATAGAAGATCTAAAATGAAATTTGAAGTACGACTTCAATCGAATAAGATATAAATGTTATAACAATCTAATTATACATCTCTAATATTAGATACTAGATATGAATCACATATATGTATGTGAATTTGCAGAATGAGTAGAAATCTGACAAAAGGACAGGTGAGCTTACGATTGGAAATGAAGCAATTGTTGCTGCATTATCCATATGAAGTTGCTTCTTGTCCTAAGAACTGGCTTAATTAAATAAATAAAATAATTGTTATTATGAAATTCCATTAAAATAAATGTTATAATAAATCTTATTTATACAAGTTTGAATTTCATTTGTAATAAAAGAACAATATTATTCTTTTATTTAAATGAAATATATATTATGGAATTTCACAAATAGTTAATGATCCTTTTAAATCCTTAACTATGATGTGTTTGACGTAAAAATTGAGCGGATTAAAGTTAATGTTTAAATCCAGCACACCAGTAGCATTATCAGTTAACCCATATAATCAAGAAACGCATATCAAAACTCCATAATGATGGAATTTTGAGGTCATTTAATTTCGAATCATATGAAGAATTCAATCTTATTTATTAAGCAAAATAACTGAATCACCTTTCTTTTGACACAATGAATGGGCCAGTATGTAATGAGTATAATACATAATGATATATATGGAGCAATGAATACATAAGCTAGAGGTGGATTTCATTACTTTATTACATTTACTGATATCAGTAGACATAGATATGTGTATCTTATGAAACATAAATTAAAATCTTTTGAAAAGTTCAAAGAATTCAAAAGTGAAGTTCGAAACCAATTATGATAGAAAATATATACTCTACGACTAGATTGAGAGAATATTTAAGCTAGTAATTTAATGACTATCCAAATGAGTGTGGAATTGTTTCACAACTCACTCCACCTAGAACACCATATTGAAATGGTGTGTCTGAAAGGAGTAACCGCACCTTATAAGATATGGTATGATCAATGGTAAGTCATATAGATCTTCCAGTAAATTAGATTTAGAACAATTGCATTTAACCTTACTAAAACGATTTAGAAGACGCCATATAAGATACGGACTAGTAAATGTCCTAGTGTGTCTAATGCGAAGATATGTGATGTAAGGCATTTGTTAAACGTCCTTTCTATGATAAGATGGAACCCAAATCAGATAACTATTTTTTGGAATATCCAAAAGAAACAAATGGATATTATTTTATAAATCCTCTGAGAATATAATGTATACTGCTTGAATTGGTATCCTTTTAGAGGAGAGCCAGTCTCTCTTAGATACCGATGGGAATGAAATAGAAATCGAATTGTCTCGAAAACCACAAAATACCATTGAAGATTGTATAAACAAGAAATTGAGTGGGAGTGACACAATAGTTCTAATGTTATATATTGATAACACAATAATTATTGTGAACAATGTTATTTTTAAAACAAGAAATAGATATTGATTCTAAGAAAGAAAATGTTTGGGTTAAGAAGTTCATAATTGAACTTAGCTCATTATTGTTCCAATAATTTACATTGTGATAACATTGTGGCTAAGAAAGAAAATGTTTGGGTTAAGAAGTTCATAATTGAACTTAGCTCATTATTGTTCCATTAATTTACATTGCGATAACATTGTGGCTATTTCTCAGGCCTAAAACCTTAAACTCATTATCGATCCAAACATATTTCAAGAAATATAATTCTTGTGTAAAGTTGTTCATAGAGGAAATGAACATATCTACAAAGTTGCAAAAGTTATAATGTTGCAGACCTGCTGAATTAAACTCTGTCGCAACAGAAATTTAATAGTCACACTAGTTTCATGAGTATACGATACATGAATGGTTGACTCAAGTGCAAGTGGGAGATTGTTAGAGTTTATGCCTTAGAGGCAATCCATTTGATGCGATTAATAACATTGTTTATGTTATTGTTTTATTTGGAATAAAAATATTCTATTATGTTATATTTATTGTGTAGTATAAATATTAACATAATAAAAGTCCTTAGAATAATAATACGGAATTATATAGTTCGAGTAAGACTTGAACTTGAGATTATATAATATATTAAGTATTATAATTCTTAAATGTCCCTAGTCAAGTTTTATTGTTTAAATAGGACAACAATAAAACATTGAGACGGGTACGTTGATTGAATGATGATCACATCTTATTGATCATTAATATACGTGATATTAATGTCAAGACATAAATACGTATTGGAGAATAACGTACTGGGCTGACCTAACATGAGAAAAACTACATGGAATATAATTAACAGTATTATAAGTTATTCTCATAGTGGCAGTGATGTAATGGTCCTCAGACCTGAAATCATTATAATTTTATTCGAGAATATTTGTGTTTTGATATCATCTAAAGTTGTTTTAACCGAGTAGACGATAACGGTGATTATTGAATACATTTCGAATTGAATGAAAATTATGAATGGTCTAGATTGAATTTAACCCTACAATATATTTATAGTGATATCCTTGGGCCTCTTGATTAAGTGAGACTATAAAATGCATGGTCGTGCTCAAATAGTGATTGCTTTATATAGTCTACTCATCGATTGAGATAAAAGGATTAAATTATAAAGAGGATGTTACGATCCATGCCTCGAGTTTAATCCTGAATATATTGATTAAAATGATTATATTACAATGATACACTTGTTACAAAAGGTTGTATCGAATCATTGATCTTATTACAACTTGGGTAGTAGCGACGTACTGCTAGATACCAATCACTGATTATAATTTTAAATATGATTTAAAATCATTGCCAACATTGTAATAAATAGAGTCACAAAATAGAGCATTATAAAAGATAAATTATTTTGGACAAATAAAATATCAACATGTTTTTATTTTAATAGAGGTTGGAATAAGTATTCGGTTTCGATCCTATTTCATGGTTGACCTTTATTTTATAAAGGAACATACGTTTTCTTTTATAGAGGCAGCTAACCCTAAATTAGATGATATCAAATCAAACCAAAAACATACCGAATACTTTTTTCCCCAAAACAATTGCGGCTAGCAACGTCCGCTTTTCTTTGATTCAATCGAAGGAGGAAATGTTCTTGTGGACATTTGTAGAGGATTGACATTTGGAGGACTCGATTCGAATCAATAACTTCAAATCTCGCAGTTACTTATCAATTCGGAATTCGATCTGTTCATCCATGGAATCATTGCAACAGGTATTACCCTAATCAATGATTTAGTTTTGATTTACTGTTCTTGCCTAGATTCTTAGTTAAGATTTGTTAAACTGTCAAAAATTGGATGCGAATTTGATCAAAGATAAGCCAACAGCGTATACAACCTCCATCCTACATCAAACTGCATACGGAAATCTATATCATTATGCCATGTAACCTCACAGAACCACCATTATTATGCCACATGAGCGTACAGATTCTCGTATCTGAACTCCTCGGTCGAATCACGTCTCAACAAGGAGTAATTCCCAAAATGTCTACAATACACCACCCGGTGCATGTATCTAGACCCTCACACGAATGTACTGCCTACTATAACTCGAGTCCGTAATAGGACTGCATCCAATGCACGAAACTCGGTCGGGAGATTTCAATATATATAAAGGACAACTTCATTAAAGCCTACAAAACAGATATTCATAAAGGGTCTGGCTCTTTACACGGGTGTTATGGCGCACCCTGGCCCCTCCCTCAACTAATGTAAGACTACATCAAGAGATAATGACGTGCCCTTAACAACCAATCTAACATTCAATTTGGTGTGTCCCTCACCAACGCCTTGATAGTGAAAGAACGTTGTTTGTTGGTTTAGCGTTTAGTCTTTTCGCATCCCACTGACTACCGATGGCAGGTATCCAACGATAACTATCCTTAATTTGGTCCTGACTAACCTCCTCCTAGAGTGAGGCAAACAGCCGAATAACCCAACGCCATCATCCACAGCCTTCTGACTGCCACACCATAGTTGCAGTCAAGGTATAATAATACTTAAGATTGTGCAATAGACCTGCTTCCAAGTGACGGCTTCATCCGGTTATTCCTCAGAGGGCCATCTCATAGTACTCTATCATGTTCCGCAGAAGCCTCGTGCCTCCCTCCAGTCCCTTAGAATAATCAGTTGGACGTTCTCCTCTCGTGTCTCCAGACACCGCGAAGATCTACCCCGTTGGGTTCTTCACCTCCATATGTATAGACTGGTTCCAACGCATCATGCCATCGTGTTATTAGATACTACGTCTAATCTTTTAATCATGTGCTTGTTGTATCTCATCACATTGCTAACTAACTTGATTATCCACGTATTCATTTTTTAATTTAAGTTACTTGGTTTGTTAACTCTCAATTGGCTACTTATTTTCTTTAATCAGCTCTATGCCGCAGGAGCGGACTTTCGCTTATTACTTATTACATTTATTGAACATAATACTTCTAGTAATAAGCCTGCTGATAATAAACCTACTTTATTCTTTCTTATTAAATTATAACCTAATCATGCACCATTATCGCAACCGTTGTTATGGTTTTTCTTATTAACTTAGTTCTTTTAACTAAGGTTTATTAATAAGTTTTCTATTCACTGTTAATTATAACTTACGTTATAATTACATTTGTCCTTAGGACAAGCTTACCTATTATATTTCATTCATATTCATTTAATTAATTATAATAGGTTGTATTCCTCATTCATCACAATTTTCCCTTGATTCCTTAATATGAACCAACTTTTACTATTGTATTTTTTCTTCATTTATCGTTATGCCCATTCTTATTATTTCAGGAAAATACTCGTCACACTTCATTAGATTGGTTAGTGGAAAGATATAAAGATCTATTTCCATAATGTACATCAATAAGATCCGTAGTTGCATTTTTCATTGTGGACATATATTTTATTTTATTAGTGTGCAATACGGTAAAAGAACCCCCATTTCACACTAATCCCTTTTTCCTTTCTTTCCTTGCAACTATGTTCTCAGAAATTTTGCCGTTACGGAAATGTATCCATTTTTCTCTAATCCACGTAATTTAGTCCACTTCTAATTTCCCTCTTTTTATTTTCTGAGTTAGCTATTAATTCCTATTTTTCATATACCATTTCCATTTACTATAAATTTCCATATAAAATTAGGCATACCAATTCTTTTACCATTATTTCTACAATTCATTATAATTATCTTTACAACATGTCCAATTTATTGTTGAATAGAAATCTTAAGAATATATGCATAAGTATTGTCAAATTCATCATTTCAGCATTATAATAATTCTGAACCCAAACAGAAAATTAATAGAATAGATCTGTACAACAACAATATTCTTAACGTGCTCATAGAATGAATTATACTGCAATTACCACAAATTTAAATTATTTATCACGTTAAGCATTACGGGGAATGTAAACGATAAATATGCCATTACCAAAAGTTATGATTTAAATTCACTCACCCGACTGCTTTCCAATCCTTGAATCTCATTCAGAGGTGTTATTCCGTGGTCTTTCTAATTGACTCTAATATTGAGATAACCACGGATTTTCAATTCTGATGCTAAAAAGAAATAAAGAAACCTTAATCAGATTCATAGAATTTACCTTACGTAGACAAGAAATCTGAACACCTATATTGTAGATCATTAATCTTTTGTCTTCAGATCTTGAATCAGAATTCCTAAAAAACTAATATTCATATTTCTGAAAGATTTGGAGAAGAAAGAAAATGGTACAGCATTGGCGTCAACTCAGAAAATATGAGTTGGTGGATAGGCCATGTTAGTCAGTTTATAGGTGTACAGGAGATTTTTGTCTGTCGGATTAAGTAAATAAAATCCAAACCGTACAAATAGAGAAAAATACGTCAACTCACCCCTAATATGGGTCGACCTCGACCCTGGTGGGTCAATCCATATGTTGACCCACCTCTAAGGTGTTTCGACCTTTGGGTCGACCCACGTATGGTCTGGGTCGACCCCTGGGTCGACCCATGATCTGGGCCGTTAACATTAATTTTTACCGATATTGATTTAGTTTAACATTCGTTTTCTTTCTTAATATTACTTATGTAAATTGTTTTCTTCCATTTATAACATATGTCCAATTTCAAAATTCAAATTATACTCATATATACGCGTATGACTCTTCAAATCTTTCTTTGTTAATAACGTCCCCACACGGGTTACGTTTGGGGCAAGTCATATATGAAAATGAATTAGAAAATTGCCACGAACACAGTGATATGTGTTTCGGGGATAAATTCTGAAATAATAAAATATCGATATTTTCTGATAACTAATTAAATATATATAAAATACGGGGTGTTACATTTTCCCTCCTTAGGAAATTTCGTCCCCGAATTTTGATAAGGGTAGAGTTATGTTATTCCTCGTATAATTTGCAGCCATTAATTTTCAACCAATTGTACACTTGTGCAAAGTGTAATACAACTCAAAATGTATAAATGCAATGAATGCCTAAACGGTAGCTCCTAAATGATTGCATACTTTTTTGAATTTCTTTGGAAAATGTGATGCACACATCTTAAATATACTAGCAATTTCTATATAAATGCATTTTTTAAAAATTAAAAATATTTTTTCATCCAATTTCTCCTATTCTCTTACAAGATAAGAGCGTAGTTCATCCAATTTTTGCATCCGAATCCTACCAACCAACATTAAATTTGCCAATTTCATGAAAATCATTTTTTATGAATTTCAGCTTCTTATAAAATTTCCAAGGAAGAATTTAGTTTTTGTTACTTTCATGTAAATTTTGTTTTCCGCTTTCTTTTGTTATTTAATTATATCTATTGTGATTTATCATGAACTTCATCAAATAGAGAAAATTATCCCACAATAAGATAAAATATTACTATAACTAAAAGATAACTTCTAAGTACAAGTTTGCACTATAGTTGCCAAAATATCAAAAGATGGTCAAGTTTTAAAATATAAGAAAGAGTCCTACATGAAGCAACACTGATATTAATCCACTCTAAGAAAGGAGGTTGGGGTCACTGTCCAAAGATATCCCGAAGAAAGGAATCCAATCCACCTAGGCGTTCCTTCTGGCACCTAATGTTGTCTTGAACCTCCAAGTGCATCTGCTCGAAGCGCAACTGAGCTGAAAGTATCTCCTGTAGAGGCTGATGTTATGTCTGAATAAAGTCAAGATGCGTACGAGACATATCTTATTATCCAAGCAAGATCTCCTGGTGCTCCCTGGATAACTGCTGCAGCCTCTCAGATATGGACATGACTATCTCCTCACATTCCATGACACTTCTCCTGGCCATGGTCCCCACTGTGATGACTGAGAAGACCCGGCACCTCCTCTGTATGGATCTGTGGCCTGATAATCATGTCCCACTGGAGGGTCAAAATACTGATAAGGGTTCCCCATGCCTTTCCCCTCCTCCTAAACAAACTCATCTCAATATCCTCCTTCTGGCTGGTATCCATCAAAATATATCTACTGATCCTCCTGTACCTCCCGGTCCTACTGACCCTCCCAATCGTTGTCCCCATGCTCCTCCTCATACTACATGGGATGGGCTTCCTGTAACTGGGCCAACTCAATGTGCATCATGGTCAGGGAGGATGCATCTATCAAAGGGTGGTTCTCTACAATAAAACTCTCATTCCCTAATGGAACATGGAACTATCTAAACACAACTAACCATAAACGTACAAATGGGATCGTAGACTGTCTCGTGTCTGTGGTAGTCGCAAAAGTTGTCATTGTCTCCCTCGTCCAATTAATCTGAAGCCAGGAAAAATAATACAACCGGCAAGTCTAATAGTGCCAGTAACTCTGTAAAACTGTCGGTCTGGATGACCAAGTTATACTGCAATATTCATATGACTACCCTAGCTAATGGGCGCAGATTCCTATCCCCAGCGCTATATCGAATATCAATAAAAATCCGGCCCAATACAGCCTCATCAATCATCCTAACATGCTATAATCCCAAGCCCTCACATCTAATACCAAGCATGGCCCCCATCGATCTCTTAGTAAAAAATATCGATTTCTGTTTCATCTCAGCATCAAACATCGCCTTATTATTCTCCTCTTTATAACTCAGATTAGAGCAAAAAAGGCGAACTAACCTAGGGTAAGCGGTCCACTCTACCTTAGCATGGTCAAGAATCTGATGCAACCCTGTATCTAGAAAAAGTTACTTAAAAGGGGTGCCCATAAAGTCTGGAAATCTAACTGGTGTTCCAAGCAAAATCTGGTATCCCATAAAATCCATATAGGTTGCACTACGCGCCTGCTGTTCCGGCACTAAGTGATCTTCTGGGGGTTAATTTGGGAAAAGGGTCGCTCAAGCATGGCGTAAAATTTTCAAATCCACGATAAGAGGTTTGGATCTGGGTAGAGGATGTTAAATCTTCGATTTGATACTAACTTTGCAAAAAACGGTGGAGTTTTGGAGCGATATTGGGTGTTCGAAGTAGAGGGGTTGGGTTCGGTGTAGCTCTCGGGTAGGGGAAATAAAAGTGATGAAGCTTCGGCTTCGTCGCTTTCATAAATCCAAAAAATGAACGGATGGGCCAACCCGCCTATGCAGGTGTGTTGACCCACCTTAGGTGGGTCAACACAGTGGTTGGCCCCTGGGTCGACCCGATCCACTATTATATTTATTTTTTTGCTACCCCTTACGAGTTTCCTAGTGACTATTCACTGCATCGAAATCTGAAAGTATTCTTAGGTCGGTTGATAGACTGTTGTACTTCTCATTTTTCCTTTTCACTGTTTTAACGACGTTTCCAGTAACTTCTTGAACCCAATTAAAATTACAAAACTTATCATCGTTCTTTTCCTATCCGTGTCTATCCTCCTTACAAATAACCCTGAGCTTTTGTCACCATAACCGTTGATACAAATTTATACCCATATGCCCTTTTTGCTTCCTTTTTATTTACCAACTATTTTGTACATTTTTTAACCCAATTACTTAAAGGCTTATCTTTCTCAGATCTCCATGATCATTACTTTAGTGTAAAATCTTCGGTATCTCAATTCCTTCCATGGATATAGGTAGATATGTATTGTTCTTTTATTTAGGAATATACAAATACGTTCGCTCACCGTCTATATAGGAATCTTAAACCCGATCTCTGATACCAAATGTAGCAACCTAAATTTTGATAGGCCGAATTTTTCTCAAAAATCCCGATCTACCGAAACCCGAGTTGGCTTGTTTGGTATTCTACAATAAAGACAGAGATAATAAATATATCAGAGCACGATAAAATTTCTTACAGCGGAGTGGATAAAATATAATAATCAAATATATCCTTACCGAAATAATATAACACTGCCTAACAAGTGTCCAAAGGCTACCAAATCTCTACCATAAAATTATTCTACGAGTATGTTATAAGGAAAGGGTCAGAACATAAAATTTGGTGAGAGGACAAGTTATATATTCTGAAATAACCTTACATGTACCATTCATTACATTTTTTCATTATTAGTTTATTCGGGTTAATAACACTCGAGGCTCTGCACTCAAGTGGTACCCATCTACTCCCCAGTAGATTAAACCTAATACATTATAAATATAGCTATGCCAAACACCTCAAGGTACTCCCCCATAGTACCCTCCTCGTATGGTGTACATCATCACGTCACAGAAGCGAATACAACCTCCGTCCTACGCAAAGCTGCATACAAAAATCTATATCGTTACGCCATGTAATTGTACAGAACTACCATCGCTGTGCTACGTAAGTGTATGGATGCTCATATCCGAACTCATCGGTTGAATCACGCGTCAACATGGAGCAATGCCCGAATGTCTACAATACACCACCCAAGGCATGTATCTAGACTCTCACACGAACAAACTGCCTACTATAGCCCGAGTCCCATAATAGGGTTACATCCAATGCACAGAACTCGGTGGGGAGCTTTCAATATCAATAAAAGACAGCTTTATTAGGCATACAATACAGATATTCACATATGGTCTGCCTCTTTTCATGGTGGCTATGGCCCTACCCTAGCCCCTCCCTCAACTAATGAAAGACTACATCAAGAGCTAATGGCAGGCAGGCCCCTAACAGCCAATATAGCATCCAATTTAGTGTGTCCCTCACCAATGCCTCGATAGTAAAAAAATGTTGTCAGTCGGTTTAACTCTTAGCCTTTCTGCATCCCACTGACTATTGATGTCAGGTATTTGACGATTACTATCCTTAATTTGGTCCTGACCAACCTGCTTCTAAAGCGAGGCAAACCGCCGTCTCACCTAACGCCATTCGTCACAGCCTTCCAGCTGCCATACCATAGTTGCAATCATGGTATACTCTAGATGGTGCAGCGCACTTGCCTCCAAGCGACAGTTTCATCTGGTTATTCCTCAGAGGACCATCTTGGAGTACCCTACCACATCCTTTAAAAGCCTCGTGATTTGCACCAGTCCCGTAGAATAATCAGTTGGACATGCTTCTCTCGTGTCTCCAGTCACCACGATGATATACCTCGTTGGGTTCTTCAACTTCATACGTACGGAGTGGTTCCAGCACACTAAGCTTTCGTGTTATTAGATCTTACGTCTAATCTTTTATTCATGCGCTGGATGTATCTCATCACATTGCCAATTAAATTGATTATCCACATATTCTATTTTTATTCAAGTTACTTGGTTTATTAACTCACAATTGGCTGCTTGTTTTTTTTTTAATCATCCCTGTGCCGCCGGACCGGACTTCTGCTTATTACTTATTACATTTATTAGACTTAATACTTCTAATTATAAGCCTACTAATAATAAGACTAATTTATTCTTTCTTACTAAATCATAAACTTATCTTGCACCATTAACACAACTGTTGTTGTGGGTTTGTTTATTAACTTAGTTCTTTTAACTAAGGTTTATTAATAAGCTCTCTACTCACTGTATAACTTACATTATAATTACACTTGTCCCTAAGACAAGCTTGCCTATTATATTTCATACCTATCCATACAATTAATTATAATAGGTTATATTCCCGGTTCATCACAATTTTTCCTTAGTTCCTTAATATGAAATAGCTTTTACTATTGTAAATTTTCTTTATTTACCTTTTTCGCATTCTTATTATTTCCGGAAAATATTCCGCACACTTCATTAGATTGGTTAGTGGAAAAATATAAAGATCTATTTCATAATGTACATCAATTAAGATCCGTAGTTGCAAGCAATTTCTTTTATTTTCATTGTGGACATATATTTTATTTGATTAGTGTGCAATACAGTAAAAGAATTCCTATTTCACACTAATCCCTTTTTTCCTTTCTTTCCTTGCAACTATGTTCTCAGAAATTTTGCCGTTATGGAAATGTATCCATTTTTCCTAAATCCAACTAATTCGGTCCACTACTAATTTTCCACTTTCTATTTTTTAAGTTAGATATTA
The DNA here is from genome assembly GCA_030737875.1 of Allium sativum. Taxonomy (NCBI): domain Eukaryota; kingdom Viridiplantae; phylum Streptophyta; class Magnoliopsida; order Asparagales; family Amaryllidaceae; genus Allium; species Allium sativum. The sequence continues at coordinate 47,811,529 of CM060913.1, forward strand.
ATTACTTTTTTATATATACCATTTCCCGTATACTGTAGATTTCCATATAAAATAGGCATATCAATTCTTTTACCATTATTTCTACAATTCGTTGTAATTCTTTTTACAACATGACCAATTTATTGTTGAATAGCAATCTTAAGAATATATGCATAATTATTGTCAAATTCACTATTTCAGCATTATAGTAATTCTCGACCCAGACGAAAAATTAATAGAATAGATTTGTACAACAACAATACTCTTAACATACTCAGGGAATGAATTATACTACAATTACCACAAATTTAAATTATTTATCACATTAAGAATTAATGGGAATGTGAATGATAAATATACCATTACCAAAAGGTATAATTTAAATCCACTCACTTGACTTCTTTCCAATCCTTGAATCTGATTCAGATCTTCTATTCTATGATCTATCTAATTGAATCTAATATTGAGGTAACCACGGATTTACAAATCTAATGCTGAAAAGAAAGACAGAAACCTTAATAATTCACAGAATTGACCTCTTATAGACAAGAAATCTGAACACCTATATTATAGACCTATAATCTTTTGTCATCAAATCTTCAATCAGAATTCTTAAAAACTAATATTCTCATTTCTAAAAGATTTGGAGAAGAATGAAAATGAAAGAGCCTTAGTGCCATCTCAGAAAATATGAATTGGAGCCTCAGCCCTACTAGTCTATTTATAGGTGTACAGGAGATTTTAGCCTGTCGGATTAAATGAAAAAAATCCGAAACACACAAGTCGAAAAAAATACATCAATTTGCCCCAGATATGGATCGACCTGGGCCCTAGTGTGTCGACCCATGTGTCGACCCACCTCTAAGGTGTGTCGACTCTTGGGTTGACCCACGTATGGTCTGGGTTGACCCACACTACGCCATAGATGGCCTACTACAACGAAAATTCAAGGTGTTGCCAGCTAAAATGTTGCCACAACTATGATGATTTTTGTCTATTGCAACACACGTTTCAAAGTGTTAGCATAGATATCAACCAAATGTTGCAGTAATCGCGTGAATAAAATTATCAATCCATGTCAACACGATCCAACGGTCCACATTATCGATCCATGTCATTCTGATTTTCCTTCATCACCTCACCTCCTTTGCCCAAAATTTTCATTTTCCTGTTGAATATAACTCAATCTATTTTTCACTTGAGAAAAAATACAGCCGCTTCCTTTTCAGTGGCGATGGAAAATTATGGTTTTTCCATCTTCAACAAATTGCGACTGTTTCTGTGATTCAAGATGAAAAAATCGCGACTTCAGCTTCCTTAATTCTTTAATTTGAGATGAATCCCCTTCAGCTTTTTTAAAGGTGAGTTTTGAAAGTTCCCAAAATCTCGAATTGAGATTTGTTAATTTATATTTCGAATTTGTTAATATGTAGCTCCTTGAGCTTGGGATGAATTTTTTATCAATTAAAGATATGATTGCGTACTTGAAATCCAACTAAGAATAAGAATAGGACTTGGAATTCATGGTATTTTGTGGTGCTTTTATATGTTGGTTTGCTGAAATGGTATTTTGAGTAGCTATTGGGTTGTAAATCAATTTAATAACACATAACTTAAGTTCCTAGTGAAGTGTGGTTGTGAACAATTTGACCATCGACCTTATGTGAGCTACATGTTCTAAACAACTGCTCAGGTTTCCCAGATTGCTGTTACCGGTGATGATTAAGACATCATTGGTTTATTGCACTGCAGATGTTTGATGTATTGTAGAGATGAAGATGAAAACTGTTTGAAGTCATATTGAGAATGATTACAACTTGGTAACGTTCTCTAACTTCAAATAATTGTCCTTGTTTTTCATTTATTTTATTTTCCATTTTAACAAGTGAAAACTACTTGCCTTCTTCCTTAACATATGCAACTTTTAATCCATATCCATATCAGTTTAGATATCAGTGTAAAGCATCACCATTGCCTAATGTAAACCATTGTTGCATTACTAATTTCAAACAAAATGCATGTTTTCAGAAATGATGGTTGGGTCACATATCAATACAGATCAAATATTGATCTCTTACTCATGATAATTATAGGAATATATAAATCTCCATATGCATGGTTGGATCAGAATGCATGTTTACTTATGCAGTTTACATATGCAGTTTTGAAACAGAATGCATGTTTACATATGCAGTTTTGAAGTTTAATGTTTTTTTAAAGCTTTAGGTGATGATGGGCTCAAGACTGTGGGGACCCAGACCCCCACTGGCGTTGCGTTTGGACCTGCTGATGGCTCGCCTTCGGCTCGGCACTCGGCTCGCCTTCGGCTCGGCATATATTTGTCAGTGTTAGTGTCTGTATAAATTTAAACTGCATATGTAATGAGTGATGTGTGAGGAATATCTATATATGTGAATAATCAGTGTTGTAGTAAGTCAGTAAGTTGTAAATAGTTGGAGTCAGAAATTTGTACTATTTCAGTTGTAGAAATAAAATATTTTACTTAATAAAACATTTTTTGAATTCAAATTCTATGCATTAGTATTCTATTAAAGAAATACTTAATCCTGTAAAAGTGTTGCCATTGGATGGTAAAAGTGTTGTTATAAATCATGCGGGACCCATTTTTAAGTAAAATTAGAATCTGCGGCATCACCATGAAAATGTCATCACTGGGTCGCAAAGGTATGCCTTTGACTCTATGGCAACACGACAAAATGCAACACCGAGAAAGTGTTGCCATAGAACATTTTTTGCTTATAGCAACATTTTTTGGCACTTCCTGCATCACTACTCTTGTGTTGCAATATCAATCTATGGCGTAGTACCATGACCTGGGCCATTAACGTTAATTTTTTCCAATATTAATTTTGTTTAACGTTCGTTTTCTTTTCGAATATTACTTATGTAAATTATTTTCTTCCATTTATAATATATATATAACTTGAAATTTCATACTTATGCACATATATATGCATATAACTTTTTAAATCTTTTTTCTTCAATAACTTCCCCATATGGGCTCTGTTTAGGGCATGTCATACGAAAATGAATCAAAAAATTGTCACGAACACAATGGTATATGTTTCGGGGATAAATTCAATAAACATAAAACATCGATATTTTCCAATAACTAATTATATATATAGGGTGTTACACACCCTGGTGGACTTAGAGTATATTCTAAGTTCACGGGGATTCCTACCGATCTTAGCTATTGATTTATATCGAACCTGGAATACATGCGAAGAAATACTGATCTCGGACTCCTCTGAATACAATGATCCCATTTAGGGAGTTTTCATGAACTCTGCGACTTCATGTTTGTCTTTCCGATTTTCCCAAGTCTGTACTCAAGTCTTCAGCACCTTGATAACCGGAAATCCTAAGCATGATGGCCTTGTAAAAGGTGTGTCAGCAATTGATAAATCTGTAAATGCTAGTTTTAAAATGTAATTTTGATCCCCTTTTTCAATGTGGAAAATAGTAAAAGGAGGCAAATTTCACAAATAAGGATTAAATCATGAGATGATAAATTTACAGAAAACACTAGTGAAATGGGTAGATCTATAATAAAAAGAAACATGAATGAAATGGGGAAATGTTAAGAATTTTCTCGTGTTAAAATTAAAAAAGAAAGAAAGACGACAAGGCTTATTATGATATTTAAAATTATCCTAAAAAGTTAGAACATCATAATACAAGAATAAAAAAGAAAAGGCCTAAACCTATTATGCTATTATAAAAGTATAATATCACATGAAAGGCTTAGGTCATGGACTGGGGCAATAGGCTAGACTTGGATCATGGATTTGGTCAATAAATAAAACTCGGATCTTGGGTTGGGTTGGGCAAAGCAGCGCAATCATAATATTGTTTATTAGGATTAGTGCCAAAAACAATTTCATTCAAGTCAAGGACTGATGATCTCAGATCTAGCATTGAGCTCGGACACGCTATGTTGTTGATTGGTCAAAAGTTAGGGAAATAGCCAGTGCGTACCAACGATGACCAAGCGTGCACCAACGATGACTGAGCATATGGCATATTGATTAGTGAAAATAATTCGTTATTACATCAATGTGCTAAATTTTGTCTTTGCTGGTGGATCGATGGATGGTGATTCGTGTAGATACGGTTTCACGATGGCAGATTAACAGTGACATACTACCATGCTAAGAGGTTGGAGGCATGAAAGGTCGATCTTTCAGTACAATTAGTAAATTTATCCTAATAATATTTATATATTATAAATTCAGTGCAAAAAATCATGTAGTCTATTTAAACAAATCTAATTATCTCAAAAACCATCTTAGGTTGTGCCCGAACACATTAACTCGTAGCACTAGAACTAGTACCAGGACTAATATCTTTAATTGCTTAAAAATGCTTGTAATCACTCCCATTCACCAGACTTTATGTCTGACCCACTCTTCTTTCTTGCTTTCTCCCCATTAGGCTCATAGGGCATGGTTTGTACTATGCTTATGTAGGGTTTTGCTTTTGTACTCTAATTTATTATGTGAGACTGAGGTTTTGTAATACATGTGGTTTGTTTTCTATTATGACTTGTTTAAAAAAAGTTTGGTTTTGGAATAATAAGTCGTTTTGTTTTTAAATGTTTCCATAATATTTATCTTTTTGTCTTGTGGATCTTAGTCTCTGTGGTTGTTTTACTATATTTAGATGCTCTATATTTCTTGGTGTGGCCCATTTAGAGAATGTTAAGGGGTGAGGGATGTCACGTCTTGTATTAAAGCCTAAGGTACCTCTATGCTATGGCACCGGTAAAGGCATAAGATCCTGTGCATGGTCCAGCACCCGCAGTTAGAGTTCCCACTAATCCACCAGCGATAACTGACTTCTCCAGATTTTGCAAAGACTTCTCTAGTCTATGTGATAGATCTTTTTCAGGGACATAGACTTTTGTAGAGGCATGTACTTGAATAAGGAGTATTGAGCGGATATTTAGGCTTATAAGACTAAGAGGTCGAGTAAATTTCATCTTGCCTCTTGGCAGCTGAAGGATGAGGCTTCATATTGCTGGGAAGAAGTGGAGACTGAGAGGGGAGAGCTATGTTGGACTGGATTTCGAGAGAGATATGAGAGAAAATTTGCATTGCATGATGAGGAAGATATTTAATTGGAAAAGATCAATAATTTGAAGCAAGGAAATCTGTTAACCAAGGAGTATATAAACCAGTTTAATGAGTTATCGAGATTCAGATGGAAATTGATTAATACACAACATAAGAAAGCTTTGAAGTTCACAAAGAGATTGAACCAAACCCTTCAAGGTTTGGCATTGACACACGTACCTATGGAGCGACATTTAAGTTCCTTAAAGAGATGGCACTTATGTCCAAGGTTAGCAAAAAAGTGGTTAAAGAGGCTTTAAAAGTTGCGGATTAGAAGAAATCATGTGGAATAATAAGAAAAGGAATCATCATAAGAAAGTAAGGGGATCCTGAAAGGGTCAGGTTAAGAAAGATACAAGTTTCCACAATTGTGGGATGACCGAGCATTATATTAAGGATAGCAAGAAAGAGACAATGAAGGGAAAGTGTCATATTTGTAGGTAGTCTAGTTATCTCAGCAAGACTTGTCCTCAGAGGATCAAAGGGGTATAGAGGACTATTACAAAGCTCTTGGATGCAGCTTCATCCAGTAGTGAACCAGACAGAGTTAGGAAGGTTACGGTGGAAGGTCTGGTGTCCATTTCTGATTTTATTGTCCGTACTCTTTCTAACTTAGGGGCATCACGCTCTTTAATTTCTAGTTCGCTTCTAGATTGTTTGCACTTAGATGTCTCCGTAGTTATATATACTATAGTTGTTTCAAACTCTATAAGAGGATCGACACAATTATCGATGATTTTCCAGGTTTGAAAATTATGACAATAGGGGTAGAATTTGATTGCGGCGCTTATGTACTAGAATTTTCGTGATATGGGATGATATTAAAATTGGATTCGTTAGCCATGTATGAGGCTTTTTTAGACCATGAAACAAGGATTATCAGGCCAGGAAGATGCAGTGGATGAACCCATGAGATTTCTTGTGACCTCATGTTGAGTTTCCTATATTCTCTTGATGTATCTCTTGGGGATATTGATTCGGTTCCCATTGTGCAAGATTTTTCGAATGTGTTTGTAAAGGTGAAAGGATTACCTCCCAAGAGTGAGATTGATGTTCGAATATATCTTTGTTAGACATATGGCTCCAAGGAAAAAAGAGAGAGTTAAGTAAGCAAGTAGATGAGCCCCTGGAGAAATGCTTTATTTGACGGAGTATCTCTAGGTAGGCGGGCACCATTCATCTTTTCTACAAATGCTGGTATTTCCCTCAAACTTTGCGTTGGCTACCGAGAGTTGAATAAGCTCACTAGGAAGAAGCGTTACCCACTATTTCGAATGGACGATCACTTTAACTAATTTATAGGAGCTTCGGTATTTTCTCAGTTGGATTTGGCCAATGGTTTTCATTAGCTTGGTGCAGCGTATGAAAACATCGATAAGATGACGTTTTAGATGCCAAATGGATTATTCAAGTGGTTGGTTATGCCCTTCGGGCTGACCAATGCTCCGGCATACTTTGTGGATTTGACGAGCAGAAATTTTTGAGATATTCTTAATAAGTTTATTGTGGTGTTCATTTAATATGTTCTTGTTTTTTCAAGGAGTGAGAAGGAGCACGCCTTACACCTAAAGGAGGTTCTTTGCACTCTCTGAGTGCATAGGTTAAAGGAAAAATTCTCGAAATGTCATTTTTAGCATGAGGTGATACGTTTCTCAGGGAATATGGTTTTTTAAGAGGGTTTGGCTGTGAAACCTGCTAAGGTGGTAGTAGTACAAGACTGGAAGATCACTAAGAGCGCTATCGAGGTGAGGTGTTATGGTTTTTGAAGAGGGTTTAGCGAGGTGTTACATGAAGTTTATTAAGGATTTTACGAGAATTTCGGCACCTTACTTGTTTGACCCAGAAAAACTTAGCATGCATATGATGATGATTGTGAGCATTCCTTCACGAGGCTTAAGTGGGCCCTTATTAGCATGCCATTGTTAGTACTTCTGCATAGTACTAGGCCTTTTATAGTCTACACTGATGCATATGGTGCCATCCTAGGTGCATTATTGATGCAAGAAGGGAGGGTAGTATGTTATGAGAGAAGACAACTGAAGACCTCCGAGAAGAACTACCTTATCCACGGCTTGGAATTGGCTGTTATTGTACCTGCGCTTAAGTCATTAAGGCTTTATCTACTTGGGGAGAGATTCAAGTTTTTACGGACCACAAGTCGTTGAAGTACCTATTTTCTCAAAAGGATCTGAACTTAAGGCTGCAGCATTGGATGGAATTCTTAGCTTCCTATGATTTTGAGATCTCTTATACCCCTGGTAAGGGGAATGTGGTTGCAGGTGCATTAAGTTGGAAAAGAGAAACCATCAGTCCTTTGTTCATAAAGTGAGAGAGTTTGGAATTCATTGCATCTTTTCATTTTAAGCCCTTAACGGATTTCACTCCTGGATTATTGGTTGCATTAGAGATTCAGCCTATCCTTGTACGTCAGATTGGCTCGAGACAAAGAAAGGATTTGAAGCTTATGGATATAATGGATAAGATTGGCTGAGAAGAGACCTCCGGGCATCTCCAACACTATTCCATAGACACTAAGGGGTGGTTGAGGAGAGACGAGATGTTATACATTCTCTGCATTGGTGATTTGATGAGTGTGGTGTTATCAGAGGCACGCCATTCTCGTATGACCATCTATCCTGGTGGTAACAAGATGCATAGGGACATGCAAAGAGCCTTTTATTGGAATGACATAAAGAAGGACATAGCTGAGTACATAGTTAACTATTTGACTTGTTAGAGGGTCAAAGAGGATCAACAGAAACTTAGTAGATTTCTCCAACCTTTAGAGGTACCATAATGGAAGTGGGAAAGCATATACATGGATTTCATAAATAGGTTGCTTCGATCTAAAAAGGGCAACACTAGTATTTTGAATATTATCACTATGCCATAGATGGCCTACTGCAACCCCAGAGAAGTGATGCACAAAGTGCCAAAAAGTGTTGCTATAGGCAAAAAATGATTTGTGGCAACACTTTTTGGGTTGCCTTTTGTCGCGTTGCCTTAGAGTCAAAGGCAACACCTTTGCGAACCTATGGTAACATCAATACAGATGTTGCCATAGGTACCACTACAACAAAAAATACCCTTTCACAACTGCCAAAAACAGTTGTAATATGTCTAGTACAGTTGGCAATCGTAATAAAGTCAACCTTTTTTACAACTGTTTCTAGTAGTTGTTAAATTTTGTTTTACAACTGCAAAATAACTACACCTCAACTGTTATTAATTAAAAATTTCATGATATTATAATAAATATTATTATCACATAGTATTTTATTTAAATAAATATTTTATTTCAACATTTCAAATGGTACAAATTTTTTGACTCCACTATTGTACATTGTCACTCGATTCACTCATATACAGGCATGAAAGAGGCTAATGTAACATAATTATGACCAAGGGTTGTCCCTTTTCATTGAAATCCATGCCTGCACAGTCTGCAGCAAAACATTACTATAACTTGATACGGGTATGTCTATTATCACCTTCCCAGTGCCCGTATCATTAACAGAATTTTCAATGAACAACAAACCATTGTTTAGAGTATATAAACTCAATCAGTTTAGTAATCGAGTGATTATGATTTGACATGGAGCTATACAGATGCACCTATTTTTATTTACACCTTTGGTAGATGCTGAATAGGGATAATAGTTACTTAACAAATACACCTATTTTTCATCGTCGAAAATTATATAAGTATGAGGCTAAGATATTAAGAGACAATGAAATATATGTGATGTTAAGTGTAAATAGTATTGCCAAGATATGAATGAAAGAGAACTGAACCTGTAAGGACAACAAACATGTCCATATTGAAGTCCCGAGCTTTTGATTTGGAAAAATCTGCAAACTTGACATAAACTGATCCATAACAACTAAAACTGTATATATACTAGCATGCAACAGAAAACAACCGCCATATAAAACTACATCCAGAACTCAAGAACAATTAATCGCAATAGTAACCATAACAAGATAATTGAGAAGATACCATCGACTTTTTGAGGGCAGAGGCTCCTGCACCATGATGTGTTGGTGATACAGGCTCTTCTTCACTTCCAATACTTCCAGGCACCTATCACAACAACAGTAGCAATATCACATTTAACCAAAGCTTTATTTATCCAAAAATGAACTCCTTATGCAACAAAAACAGTATCGGTACAAATGCAACTACATTTAGTTCATTTGAGCAAGTGCCCTGCTTCTCCAATTTTTCGCCATCTAATGACTTCGCCTCCTCTGGCCTGAAATATGTCCAGGAGTAATTAAGCAAGTTAGATACATATCAATGACATAATGTTAGTCAAATACATATCAATGACATAAGTTAGTCTGTATACTTTCTCCTGCAGCAAGTTTTTTGATGTATATAATGTTGCAATGGTGCCCAGTTCAGGTATTGCCTTACCTATATTAAGAGGATTTAATCATACGTTAAACTTGAATTATGAAATTTTAGCACTTGGTCAACAACCAATAAACATGGATACTTCCTGTCCACCAAGAACTTATCATGCATGATTTAATATACTTTTACCAAAGTAGCACTGCGTAATAGTATATCTACATTCATATTCTTTTCTTCATTCATCCTCTGATAGTCCCACAAAAAACAGAGAACAAATGTTGGATAGACTCTCGACAACGAGCAAAGAAACTAACATTATGCCCACGAGTAAAAGAAAGAAAGGTGCCTTTTCTATTTGCAGTAACAATGCAAATATGCAACTTACACCCAATGCTTGTAATGTTAAATTTTGCAGTTACATTGCAAATATGCAAATTTTTAAGGCTAAATTATTTCGTTACATGTTTATAGAAAAAAAGGTTAGCAAATCAAAATACATACAACAGATGCATTGAAGATACGAGCAGCAACAATATGAAGCTTCGAACCGTGTTTTTTTGCTATATCTCCTACACTCTCAGTGTATTCTGCTGAGATACATCTCGCACCACAACTGATGCATGCAGGTCCTGTAAAAGGACAAGTGCAACTTGTGTTCTTTTAGAGTATGAGGATGATAAAATCATTAAATAGTGTGTGCATGTTTATATTACCGTAGAAGATAATAAAACAATAATCAAGAAAAAGTAACCCAATACAAACTCATAACAACTGAACTGAGCATCAAATGAACCAAAGAAAGCTTCTCTTAACTCCATTATTTTACAGTAACCCTATTGTAGGTGAACTCCACTTTTTACATGAATGCATGTCAGCTTTACCAGCCGGATGTTTAGAAATTTGAGGCATTGACAAATCATTTTCATTTGGCTTTGCTTACAAAATATCTTTATCGTTTTCTCCCAATGATCCTTGGACATCTGATGAAGCAAACCCTAGCTCATTGCCACAAGCAGCATCAGCAAGTATAGATATACCAGAAAAATCAGCAATACAAAATTCTTTATCACTTTTCTTCAATAAAGATGCCGAGTTAATGTGTAAAGAATCATGCTTTCCTTCTAACATTGCATAATCTAAGTCATCAGAATTAGACGGTGAACAATGGGGATATGTAAAGGATGAATGCACTAAGATCTTCCTTCTTTTTGAGGGAGTATGTTCTGAAGTGTGTTCGAAGTGCCTTCCAAGAAGACTAACACTTACCTTTTCATATTCTGAGATCGACATATCCTCCTCTATGCTCAAAGAGTCTTTAATTTTGTTATAACTAAAATTTAAGTTGCACCGTTTATTTATATTTGACCATATATATAAAGTATTCACTCTCCTTGTTGTCCTTTGCCTACTGTTTTTCCATTTCAGTTGAGGGTCAACTAATTTCAAGAGTTGAAGACCTCTATGGTTACTGACCATATTTCCCTGTGGAGATGTTTGATCATCAACCAATACTTTCCCACGATAGCTCTTGTAGGGCTTTAACTTTTTGAGGTTTTCAATGTTTTGATACAAGAACAGGCTATAATTGACTCAAATATCCTATTATCTTCCTGCTTCTGAGACTGCTGTTTGAAAGAGACATTCCAGATCAATATACCTAGATCCACCACAGCAAAGGCTGCCACTTTTGTTCTACTATCTCTATGAGACTTCCTACTCTCCTCTGTTACTATTATTCCTCCTATTAAACAACATAAAAGAATAAAACATAGAGTTTTGTGGCAATTAGTGGCTCTTCTCCCACGTAAAATTAATTTTCTGATCACTAAACAAATCGATTGACCTTATTCGCTACAGTTTGTTATGTGATACCATATCTTTATAGCAATAATAATTAAAATCTGAAGTCTCGATTAGTATCAACTAAATCCAAAATCGATGCTGAAGATCCAAATCATAAACAACAAACTTATTAGGGACCGTAATTGAATTTATCTGACAGGGATTGTGAAGGAGCTCTCCATCGCGAAAGAGCAACGAAATTGGAAGGAGCTGATTTTGTATCTGAATCAGAAATTTGGGGGTGAAAGAAAATAAGGGATCCAAATGAAAAAGAAACAAAGGAAAATAGCGTTAATTATGTTTCAGCGGGAAAATGAAAATTTGGAGCAAAGTACTTAAGGGGTGAAGGGAAAATCAGATTGACGTGGATCGCTAATCTAGACCGTTAGATCGTGTTGACGTAGATTGAAAATTTTATTCACGCGAATACTACAACACATGTTGATATCTATGCTAACACATTGATGCGTTCGTTGCAATAGAAAAAACAGCATAGCAATGGCAACAATATAGCTAGCAACATCATGGATTTTCGTTACGATAGGTCATCTATGGCGTAGTGTATAGACAAAGAAGAGTGCCTACTTTATACCTATGAAGAGCAAGAGGACTGCAGCTTCTTTAGCATTTTCCTATATCCGAGAGATGGTCCAACTTCATGGAGTCCCCACCAGTATTATGAGCAACAGAGACCCGATGTTTACAACTGAATTTTGGAAAAGTTTGCAAGAGGCGTTGGGGACGAAGTTGAGGTTGAGTATAGCCTATCACCTTCAGATGGAAAGGGTGAATAAAGTTTTAAAGGATCTTTTGAGATTATGCATACTTGATTTCAGAGGGATTTTGGAGGAGAACTTGCCTTTAGTGGAGTTTTCCTATAATAATAGCTTCCATGCTGGCATCAAAATGGCTCCTTTTGAGTCTCTCTACATAAGACCTTACATATCACCTTCATGTTTGTGGGAGACCATGGATCAACTCCTACTTGAACCTGATATGGTTAGAGCAACTTCAAAGAAGATTAACTTGATTAGAAAGAGAATGAAAACGGACCAAGATAGGCAGAAGTCATATGCCGACAGGAGGTGTACAGACATTGAATTTGAGATAGGAAATTTGATCTTTATCAAAGTATCACCACTAAGGAATGTAACGAGGTTTGGATCAGCTTGGTAGCTCATCCCATATTCATTGTTGTACGAGTGGGGAAGATGGCCTATAGGGTAAAACTACAAGAGAGATTTGTGGGAGTTCATGTTATTTCCATGTCTCACACTTGAGAAAGTGCTTATATGACTCAGTAGATGTAGTGGAACCCAATCATCATAAAGAGGTAGATATCGAGAGAAAGGAATTGGTTCGTTGCATTCCTTCTCGGATCTCTAAGGCATGAGATTAAGTAGTTAAGGTATAAGAAAATTCGGCTAGAGAAAGTTCATTGAGGAGATAGCACAAACGATGCAACTTGAGATGTTGAAGAGAAGATGTGTACCTTCAACCTTTTTTTGATGGTATGCTTTGAATTTATCCATCTTTAGCTTCTTCATTGATGATGTTCCTATCTTTGTGAAATAAATCTTAGTATTAGGCTTATGGATGATAGGATTAGTTATAAACATGCTATTAGAACATGTTATATGTGAATAACATAAGTGGTTGCAAGTGTTTGATGGTGGATGCAAATGGACACACGCACACACACTAGACACTATCATCTCTTATAGATTAGCCAACTAGGGCACTAAAGCTTATGCATATAGATGTTTGTTGTAATTTTATTTTCTAATCCATAACTGCTATATGTGAATGAGTGGCATATGGTTGTTGCATATGGATTATGGTTGTAGTACTCCAATAGAACTATCAATTGTTATATGGATCTTTACATACATTTGAATATATGGCACCGACATATTTGCATAACAGGATGTCGATATAATCAGTAGACCATCTAATCTATTGCATTAGTTAGGACATTTACACTACACTATTGCACATTAACATAAACTGCATTAGAAACCTTAAGGACAGTGGATGCAATGGTTGATGTTTGAGTAGATGGGTGTAGACTTTGAAAGTGAATGATTATTACAATTTTATATTCTTGGATATTTTAGGGACGAAACCATTTATGGAGTGAAGGATGTAACAACCCAAAAAATTTTAAGTGATAATAATTAATTAAGAATTTAATTAAAGAATAAAATAAATTCTGAAATTGTCTAAATTCGTCTGAAGGAGTTGCATCATTGAGTTCATGGCAATTTTTAGGCATTTTTCATATATAACTTGACAAAATCCGAGTTTATATGAAGAATTTATGAAAAGAGATAAGAAACTAGAAATATAATCCAAAATTAATGCACACACATACATACATACATAAATATAGCGGGACAGGTCAACCCGGCCTAACTAAGGTCGACTCCTAATGTTGTGGGTCACCAACCTTTTTGCCTAGACGAGAATTCGTTTAAGTACGATCCGATGGAATTTAGAACCTTAACTCATGAGATCTGGTGCCTTTTTTTGTTGATATAACGGTTGAATTTGAGTCTATGACGAGGCTGGACCAGATTTAATTGGTTAATCCTACAGTTTGGGATCCCCTAATTCCATTATAAATACGACCCTACGCCTAATCATTTATCTCACATACCGTTTATGGAGTGAAGAATGTAACAAACCAAAAAGTTTAAGTGATAATAATTAATTAAGAATTTAATCATGAATAAAATAAATTGTGAAATTGTCCAAATTTTCTAAGGGGTTGCATCATTGAGTTCATGGCAATTTTCTAGGCAGTTTTCATATTTAACTTGACAAAATCCGAGTTTATATGAAGAAGTTACGGAAAAAATAAGAAACTAGAAATATAGTTCAGAATTAATATACATATATATACACACATACATATATATAGCGGATCAGGTCGTCCCGACCTAACTAAGGTCAACCCCTAATGTTGTGGGTCAACCCCCAGTGTTGTGGGTCGACCCGCCTTTTTTCCTAGATGGGAATTGGTCTAAGTATGAGCCGATGGAATTTAAAACCTTAATTCATGAGATCTAGTGCATTTGTTTGTTGATATAATGGTTGAATTTGAGTCTATGATGTGGCTAGACGAGATTTAATTGGCTAATTGTACGGTTTGGGATCCCCTTATTCCACTACAAATAAGATCCTAAGCCTAATCACTTATCTCACATACAAATCTTCTCCATATGGTTTCTTTTTACTTGAGGTAGGACCATAAATCTAAATATTTTATGGGATAATATTTTAAAAATAAAAATAGGTTGGCAACATAGGAGCAAGATCTGGGAAGACTGTGGACTACAGTTATGGACGATAAGTGAGTGCTAGTTATTATTTTAGAATTTTTGAGTAATTAAATTAATATGGTTTTTAATGGTTGTAGTGTATAGTTTTTGTTTGATTTTAAGTTATTTTTCTGTAAGTATATTTTTAGTCTTTCCTTTTATTATCTATAGTTATTTACAGTTTCTACAAGTCTTTTAGATCTGTTCATAATGGTTAATAAATCTATACATGTTAGTTTAAAAATGTAAATTCAATCCCCCTTTTTGAAGTAAAAAATAATAAAAAGAGTGTCAATTTCACGATTATAGATTAAATAACGAGACATTAAATTTATATAAAACATTTGTGAAATGGTAGATCTGTAATAAAAAGAAACTGGACTGAAATGGGAAATCTTAGGACTTTGCAAGAAAATTATGACATGTATCATAATTAGGAAAAAAAGAAAGATGACAAGGCTTATTATGATATTGAAAATTTTCTTGGAAAGTGAGAACATCATAATAATATGAATAAAAATATACATAAACCTATTATGATATAATACAAATTGAATACCATGGGAAAGACTTTGGCCATAGGCTGAGACAATAGTTAGACTCAAATCATGGATTGGATCATTAAATAAAACTCAGATCTTGGATTGGGTTGGGAAAAAGGAAAAAATTAGGATATTTTTTGTTAGGACCAGTATCACTAGCATTTCCATTCAGGTTAAGGATTGATGATCTTAGATTTGGTATTGAGATCGGGCATGCCATGCTGTTGATTGGTCAAAAGCTGAGGGCAACAGCTAGTGTGTACTGGCGATGACTGAGCATGTGGCACATCGATTGGAATAAATAACTCCTATTGCGTTCATACGCCAAATTATATCTTTGTTGATGGACCATTGGATGGTGATTCTTGTGGATACGATTTCACGATGGGTAGGTTTATAGTGACATACTACCATGATAAGAGGTAGTAGGCTACCATGCTAAGAGGTGATAGGTAGGAAAGGCCGATCGTTGGGTAGAACTAGGAAATTGTCCTATTAACATTTCTATATAATAAATTAAATGCAGACAATCAATTTGAACAGATCTAATTATCTCAGAAACTATCTTAGGTTGTCAAAAACACATTATTTTGTAAATTGTAACTATTACCAAGTCTACTATCTTTAATTGCTTAAAAATGCTAGTAATCACTTCCATTGACCAGACCTTATGTCTAGCCCACTCTTCTTTCTTCCTTTTCTCCTTCATCAGACTTGCAGGACTGAGACTGATTGGTTCAGGCGACTTGGAGGTTCATTTGCAGAGTTCTTACTTCATTTCTAATGTATTCTTCTATTTTATGTTTTTTCTTTTTTTCTCGGTTTGTACTAGTGCTTGTGAAGGAGATTGCTTTTGTACTTGATTTATTATGTGAGAGAAAGGTTTCGTAAGACATATGGTCTGTTTTTTGTTTTGTACTATCTAAATAAAAGTTTGGTTTTGAAATAACAAGTCATTCTGTTTTTAAATGTTTCCATTGTATTTATCTTTATGTCTTGTAGTTCTTATTCTTTGTGATTGTTTTGCTATATCTAAACGCTCGCATTTCTTAGCATGGTCTGTTTGGGGAATACTAAAGTGGTGAAGAGTGTCACATATCTGCAGTCAGGATTGTTATAAACTTCTTTTAAATAAAAAAAAATGAATGATAACCAATACTGCTATAATCAAATGATGGAAGAAATGTTCGATGATGTAAAGAGTTCTCCCAATAGTTGTTAAATGTGCTCAGTTAGGTTATTAAAGCTAAAAAAAATTGGTGAAAAATCATCATCTAATCATTTGAAATGTATTTAGGGGATTAGGGTGTTGTTACAAAAGTAATTAGAAGCTTGGATACGATAAATTTTTCAAAAATAATTCACCGAAAATCCAACACTCGATATAACATTATTTCGACGTAGACATTTAGGCATATTGTCTTCCACAAGGTATATTAAAAGTTAATGGGATAAATCCTTATTTCATTCATAGAGAAAATGCTGCTACGAAACTGTAATCCTTATTCTTATTCGATATGTTATCAGCATGGATGACCTACTTAGACCTCGGTTGTTAGGGTTGGGAAAGTTATTGACAAAAGGTGTTTAATATGCATAATGCATCCTAGTGGTGTTAGGATTTCTCTATATACTTTATGACTAATAAATCATGAAATCCTATAACTGAATGGATGACCTATACTGATTTTATTGAGAAGAAAATAAAAAAGAAAATGAACTAATGGAAGCTATACCTGAATCATAAATGTTTATAACCTGATTAAGATCTGATTTTGATTTACAAATTTGACAAAGGCTTAAGATCTGAAGCGACCATTATTGCTTTCATAAATTGATTAAGAGAAAAGATAAATCTAAAAGACAAGAGTTAGATATGATATTCCAAATTGACATATACCTAGATCTAAATTATTTCCACAGAAGAGATTAGGAGAATAACTATCACTTATTTAATTTGGGGACCATAAAACCTTATTTACAATAGCATTAAATTTCGAATTTGGTCCTTCAAAAATTGAAAATTACTCTAATCTCTACCACATACTTTGCATGATAATTATTTCTTTAACCCTTATCCACTTTATTACCTTATTTTATCACTTTAATTAGGTATTATACCAAAATAGTATAACACATTCTATTTTAAACGTGTGGCCCATATATTAAAATTTCCCAACAATCCCCCCTCCGGCCACATATGTACGTGTTTAACTTTATGAGCTCGAAAATTTGCTATTTGTAACATATGGTGTACCTGAAACTATCTCATCCATTGAATGTGTTGACAAAAGATCTAAGTGGCCTTCATTATATTTATCGTAACTGAATTCATGAATGGTAAAATATATCAATATAACCAAATGACATAGATCAACCATGGATGCATAGCATGAAAATTACATAAAATATGATCGATACATGTCTATTTCCAACCGGTCCTTCTTTGGTGAGATCAAAATACTCAATATTTGAACAATCTAGAGTGCAAGGAGAACTTTATTACTTAATTTTTTTTTAGAAAAGGAACTTGACAAATAAATATCTATAACTAAAGTATAGAGCAACGAATCATGTGACAATGCAATACACAAACTCCGCCTAAACCAAAATATTTTTACATAAAAATTGCACTAATTAAGAAATATGCTCATGAAAGATGTTGGATGATAATCCTTTTGTGAATGGATCCACCATAATGGATTTTGTTGTAATATGATCTATGAATTACCATATTATTTTTGCACTCTCTCCTTGTTGGAAAATAATATGTCATGTACAGTCAAAATAATACTTTAATGGTCTTTTAATTATTTGCTAATAACCCACAATCTCTTGAAAAAAATTACAATTATTTTCCATAGTTGGATGTCTTATAATTAAACATAAGCAATGCTTCCATAGTGGTGGAAGCTATAAGTGTTTGAATTACATTTTTCCTTATATAATTGACAAGCTGAATATTCAGATCGTAATGGTTTATGACCTCTAATCGATCCGATCTTTTAATTATGCACATATAACCTTTTATCTTGTTTATTAAAGATATCTTATGACCATTTTGGTTAATAACCAGTGATTCAATTTCAACATTAGTAAAATATATGCAAAATAATACGCACAATATCTATAAGTAAATATACTTTGGTATGCATTTGAGTCCACACAACAAATGCAAGTGGAATATTTTGAATTTCTTAAATTTCATGGATGTTGGCTTTGGAGTCTTTTGGCAAAAGAGAATCAACTGAATCATAGTTTGCATACCAAAAATTTTAAGCAATTATCTACTTAATTCTTTTTTGATAGTCCAAATATCACCTCATGAATAATAATTATGTATTCGAATCCCAAATACAAAAGAGAAATCCATAAGTGGGTTCTTTATGTTGTTCCATCAATATCTCCATTAAGAAACATGAATTTAAGCTCCAATAGATATTGCTTAAAAGTACACATGCGATAAGCTCTAAAGTGGTTCCAAAGAATCATATACTAAATCAAAATACAATGTTTCTTTAAAGCAAACAAAACCCACTTGATCTCTTTAGGCTTCGAATAGTCATTAATAACCAATGATCTTGTTACTTAAGTTAGAGGGAAATTTCAAACTTTATTATACACTTAGATTTACACTATATGTTCATATCTTAAATCCAAAATTGAAATTAGTACGTTATATAGATTGATGTAAGTCCAAAGAATAATCTTCACCAATGCATTATTTATCTTTATGAAAAAATACTACATTGTCATCTGATGTAGCATTTCTTCTCTTTCAAGTGGATTTCCATATAGTGAACTTGCTTTTTGAGGTGTAGTAAATGACTTCGAATAATCTACATCATGGTAGCACTTCCCCAAAGATAATGCTATCGCAATATACGAAGATAGAACTTTTTATGCATAAGCATGAAGCCTTTAAACCACCACTCAAAAAAATACCAAAACTAAGAGGAAGACTCTCCAACTAATCAATAACCTATAAAGGAGGTAGTTTATTCTATATGGCCACTTATGCCCTCAATCATAATCTAATATAAGAGCGGATCCCTATGATCGCTTAAGGCCCAAGGTAGATCCATTGATCACTTAATACCTTACTAAGTGGTTTACTACATGCGAATACAAATTAGAGGACACTAGCTGCTAAGTCCAACTAATTTAATGTTTTCATCATTTACGCATATTCCCAAACCTCACATAAGGCGAGAGATGGTAAGTAGTCACTTATGACCTACAGGACAGGTAGACGATTAACATAATTTATGACTTCCTCCGGTGGATCCCTGCGTTACTATCTAGCTGGGCTTATTTGATAATCTCCTAGTCACTTAATACTTCTCGTAAGATGGGAAAACATATGGTACCTCCATATCGGTCGTTTAATACCTTATTCCAAGGCAGACTCCAACGCCAGTCACTTACTACCTTGAGGAAGCGGACCATCGCGGAGATTATCAATCTCGCACCCAATTAGCCTTTAATACTTCTTTTTTAAGAGAAGGCAAGCTATCTAATCACTTAATATCTGTTAAGGGCATACCATATCACTCAATGCTTATGGGGAAGGGTGAATCCAGTCACTTAGCACCCAAAAAGGTGGATCCCTCTACTTAATACCTCTAATCTCGAAGTAGGCTCCGCTATCGATTATTCTGCTTTGGCTTCTTCTTTTGGAAGAGAGGAAGACCTTTCAGCCACTTAATACCTCAACACTTGAAGTAAACCTTTTTTGGAATAATTCTTGTATAACGACCTGAACTTCCCCGGTCTCCGAAGAGAAGAGAAAGAACGGATTGCTTGAGAACAAGACAAATCGGAACACAAACAGAAGAACATTACATTTCTTATTACAACAATTTCATCAGAATACAAGAATATACAGAGTATGAACAAATATTACACGTCAGAAAAACACATCAGAAAAATATCAAAGATTTACAAGTTACAATGCAGCGGAAAATAGTACAAAACACAACTGAAAGGAGTATACAGGTACAGAGCTTTCCGAATATCACTCCAGCTGTAAACCAGGATCCTGTGAATATAAGATCTGCAAAACCAAAACTACTAGTTGCCCGTGTGGAAAATAGGGGAACCCAGAGTTTAGGTTAAAACAATAAACTACAGGTTAGTCATGTGACTGGTGTGAGAACTAAAACAGTTATTATCTTGGTTTTAAAGTAAGGTAAATCAAGGGACCACGCCATATAACACGGAACATATTTCCTCTCAAGAATACTAGTGCATAAAAACAATAGCGCAATGCTAAATAAAGAACAATGAAGTTATCGGGTCCCATCACACAATGCAACGCAAGCCGGAGGATATAGTTTTACCTTATAATAGCCAAACATGCTTCGTACGTTTAAAACAAATCATTTTTGTACTATTATATTGTAAAGTATATGAAAACAACTTCAAATATAAATGTATCCATCATAGACGACATAGTGCCCATCCCACTATGTCGCCTTACTATGCTCTACAATCAAAACCGTAAAATGTCGTATTGGAAGTTGGATTTCCATCTGTGAACCAAGGCAAGGGATCGTCCTTACTACTTCGGGACAATCTAGCCCATGTCTCAGGACCCAGACACAGGTGGGCCCTTGGATCGTCAGGGACGGTCCACTCGATGCGAATTAAAATGCCTGAACGCTACGTTTTCCCGCCCTATGGGGGCGTAAATCTAGTCTGTATAAAGACCATATCGTCCTTCTGCCCCGCAGTGCCGATATATCATAGGCGCCTCACTATCCATCATCCACATAAGTAAAACATCTGGGCATGCAAAACCTAGACACCACTCCTAGTTAGAAGGAAACGCATGCCCTCCCTGAGGTCCTCTCCCATTTCTGGTTCACACTAGGGTTCGAGGCTCGCAAATTAACGCTTCACAAAGCTATGTTATATTAAAGCCGTGCTTTGATCATCAACCACGAGAATCTTCTTTTCAACAAAAGCCTTGATCATTTGCATCTCAGAATGCTACGCAGGCAATTCACGCTATGCAACTGATGTCCATCCATCACACAGAATGAAATATGATGTCAGACACACATCCATTTACAAGTTCATTCTGGGTCTGAACGAAACCGGGGGCACCTTATTCTCGTCCCATATGTCCAATACAGGGTAGAGGTCCTCGCATATCCGGTCGATCTCCAAGTACGTCTAGAACGATCACCACTTATTACCTTGTCTTGGGTGTACAGCCCAATCAAGACATCAGTAATCATCAAAACGATGTGAAGACCTCCGGTTTTCAACCACCGTCTTCATTGTCAACTCATCGCCGATTCAGTTATTCAGAATGGGATAAACCCGGTCTTTCCGAATAACTCGTGTATATAATAAACAAGTGCTACACAAACACAACATACGTCTCATTCCAATTCAGAATATTTTTTTATTCAAATATTCTTATACTTTGGGAAAGGTTCCCATTAATTTTATCAAAGATAAATTCTTTAAATTTATTCTTTAATCTTCCTTTGGATATCAATTCAAACCAAATTAAGGTTTATCCAAACTATTCGGGATTAGCGAACCTTATCGAAGTAATCGTTTGTTTAATTTCCCAATCCCAACCTATTCATCCCATGAAGTAAAACCGGTAATACTTCATATCTAACGTCACAGTGTTATTGGTAAAATTAATTACCATTTCACGTTCAAATCTAATTAAAGATTTAACTATCGCCTGGAGTAAAACTAGTGGTACTCCATTCTCGATCTTTCTTGAATTTGATAATTTTAGTTATCAAATTCACCTTTCAATCTATTTAAAGATTCATTAAAACTCTAATTCAGTTTTAATTTCCAAAAATCATTACTTAATGATTATTCGAAGTTAAGAAATTAATCTTGTCTTTAACTGGGTTAAAGAACTAATGTCATTTAAAACACAGCTCACGATAAACCCAAAATCACATTCCATTAACAATGGAATCTTTACGGAAAACCGATCAATATATATATAATCGATATGAATTTCCGTATCCAACTAATAATATGAATGGAATAACGGCAAAGCCTCTTAAATTCCATATATAGTAACAGTCTTCCTCCACAGAAGTTCACTTCGATTATTAGCAAATCGAAGTCCATTCCATTCCAATTTATTTTATTAAGCTGGAAAACTATTCTTTGGGAATTTCCCCTAAATCTTAATTAAAAGATTTATAAATTCCAAATCATGTTTCACTGTGAATCGGGTTAAAGAACGAATGTCGTTAAAAACACAGTTCATAATAAACCCAATTCCAGTTCCATTTCAAATCCAATTAAATGTTAATTAATTGGTAATTCTTCTCTACATCTTAATTAAAAGATTTATTCTTTTCACATGGGTTTAAGAACAGTGTTACTGAAGAACCCATCCCATCAGTCTCTAACCGTAGTAAGAGAACAATTCCCTAAGTATTAATCCCGAAGGCCGAAACCAACATCAGATCAATACCCAGGAAACCATTCAACTTAGCTAATCTATAGTTTGTTTCTAATTTTCTTAACTCCATTGGGTTTAAGAACAGTATTTTTAAAGATACCATTCACGACAAACCCAAAATTCAATTCAATTCAATTCCAATTCAATATTAATTAATGGGTAAACTTCATTAAATCTTAATAAAAAGATTTAATCTTTTCTCAACTGGGTTTAATAATAGTGTTAGTGAAGACATCGTTCACGACAAACAGAAAATTCAATTTGATATTAAATACGAGGCTCTGAATAGAAAATATATCGGCTTATATTCAATATCAAATTCCGAAACCAACAAATATCATAATGGAATAACGATATATATATATATATATATATATATATATATATATATATATATATATATATATATATATATATATCTTCCAAATTCCTCCACAATGTCTGTATAATCACCGAATCCAATATCGAAGATAATTTCGATTCAAATCCATTCCAATTCATATATTGGAAATTCTGGTTATTTTTAAAATCATTTCAAATCCAATTTATTTATTTAAAAATATTGGATTATAATTGTAATTCACAACTAGTTCATTTCGATAAAAATATATTTTTATCTTTTCAAAAATGGAATTTTTCATCTTAATTTTTTCCAAATATTTATTATGATTTTACACAAATTAGTAATATTTTTAATAATTATATCAAGGCCCGTACAGTCGATTTCCATAAACGGTCATCGAACTGCACTTATAGCGACCTTCTCAAAATTTGATTTGGACATAATTCCAAATCCAATAGTTAGATTTTAGAACCTTTATATTCGTCGGAAAGGTCTTTTCGATGCGAACCCAACGGTTCCGGTTTTAGGAGAATCCGACGTTCAGATCTCCCGTAATGTTCGTTCGAAGTTGATGGTCGAAATTCGCGAACTGTCGCTGCGCGGCGCATTATATTTAGGCCATTATATATATATAATAATATATATATATATTTCATCGATTTCCATTTAAAACGTATATCGTTTTCAAAACGATTTCAGTTTCATATCAATTTCAAATCAAAATTGAATATTCCATATATATATATATATATATGATAATATTTTCAAAACATTAGGGTGTGTTTGGTTAAAAATGAGTTTTGGGGTTTTAGTTTTCAAAATTAATTACAAAACTTTAAAGGTGTAGAAGGAGGAATGGTAGAATGAAAGCAAGATGGAGGGGACCGCGGAGGGGATGTAGAGGATTTGGTCTCCATATTTCTCTCATTTATCAAAACATGAAAAATGGATAAAAGTTGTTTTTTTATTTTGTGTGTTAACTTTGTTTTCTAAAATTGTTTTTTTCCATGATTTACATGCGTTGTGCACATTTTTATATGGACGAAAACCCAAAACTTAAAATGGTAAACCAAACACTACCTTAGATTTTGAAATCACTTTCATTTCGATATTCATTTTAAAAATGAATAAAATCGATATAAATATCATTCACGTCAAAATAGCGTTAATCTGATCGACACGGCTTTATATTTTTAAATATATTCGTGTCCATCCCAAATCGGACATCAAAATCACATTTTGATCCATTACTGAATATTATTTTAAAATATTCATTATTTTAACATATTCGTTGTTTTAAAACATTCATTCGTTCTGAATTGGAATCAGACACAGTCAGTTACCATATAATGTTATTTATATGAATTTCATACACACATGTACACAACAATAATCAAACACAGTCAACCATCATCTAGAGTGCATTACACAACTGCATAAGCATTAAATATGAATAATCAACGCTTATAACAGCCTGCCAACCCATCGATTGACATAAACTAAATATTGAGATTAGTGTATGTCCAATATCATCCTAATACCTGTGTGGGGTTTTCAAACAACAAACACTGATTATATTTGTGCAGTTGGGCGATGTGTAAAATATATCATCCTAATCCATATCAGTCAAATGTGTGTACAAATACAAATCGTCCGATTAGTAAATGAATATTTATTTTCATTCTTATACTCGTTAAAAATTATATTTTTAACTATAAAATATTTATTTCATAACGTGAATATTTTATTTTCCTTTCACATCACAATCATAATCAATATTCACAACACAACACAAACAAACAAGTCATCCATGGTCTGTGGACGATGGGTGTCGGGTGCTGCTAAGCACCGTCTGCATCCTAATATATATTTTAACTAAAAAATAAAATTAAAGTGAGAAGTTCTCACCTTTGGGATCCACTCCTCCATTCCTTATTTCTGAACGGTTCGGATTTTCCCATAATTTCAATGACATCTTTTCCCGCTGTTTATAGTAAAAATCGCATTTTTAATAAGATGTTTATTTTAAAAAATCACATTTTTATAACGGCATTTCATATATAAAAATCTTATATTTTTACAATGCTTCTTTCTATATAAAAATTATATTTTTATATCTCTACTCCTTATATAAAGATCGAATTTTTATTTCGCTTCATATATTATAAAAATCGATTTTTTTTATTTTGCTATAACATATACAAAGATCACATTTTTAATCCATGACACTTCATATAAAAACTACATTTTTATAATATCACCACATGTACAAAGATCTCATCTTTATATATGGATTCGAAAAACAAATCTTTTTATTTTAAAAATCAAATCTTTTTCTGTTTTAAAAATCAAATCTTTTTTGTTTTAAAAATCAAATCTTTTTCTACATCAAAAATCTATTCTTTTTACTATGAAAAATCATAACTTTTTACTTTCATAAATCATAACTTTTATCGCCATTCAAACAAATAAAAATCATATCTTTTTATATTTAAAAATCAAACCTTTTATTTTGAAAAACAATGTATATTATTATTCATAAAAATCAGATTTTTAAATTGATTAAACTAAACTAAATATTTAAAATAAATTAAAACAAAATAAAAACTTACAGCGAATGGACGGGTTGTTGATGCCGTCGCAGGAGGGTTTTACAGTGGTTTGGGGGGGGGGGTTCATTCGATCGAAGAATTGATCTAGAGGGGGATAACGCGAGGAAGAGGAGGGGAAGGTGTGCGATGAGGCAGTGGCGGTAGGTGGCGATGGGGCGCGGTGGTAGCTGCGTTTTCCCGTTTCTTTTTTTTATTATTTTAAAAACTGACGGGTATGAAAGGAGGAGGGAGAGAAAAGGTTAGGGTTGACTTAGTATATGAATATATATTAATATTTTAGTTATTTATTTAGTTCTCATAATAGTTAGTTTTGTAAACGAACTCTAAACGAGACCCAACGACTATCGTCCTTAGCTAATTACCCCATTCCGGATACAATGGGATATGTCCCGTGAGCCAATTCGACTATTACGACCAGTATTCATTAAATCTAAAATATAAATCATTATATTTTAAATTCAACCACATATTTTAATTTACCGGGGCCACATACGGACTCCAAAAATTCCAGAAAAATAAATCTGGCTATGTTTTGATTATATGGCCCTAACAAAATTAATTTCGTCAAATTAGGAGACCGTTTGAAAAACAGTCATTTTCCAGTCGATACAAATTGATTGAAACCGTTCAAACACGTTTTCCTTTTCCACACTCACATATTGATTTCAAAAATTATGAAAATTGGAATATAGCAATAATTTGACATTCCGGATCTAACAAAAGTGGTCTCGTAAAAAATGGAGGTCGTTTGCAAAATCGCTATTTTTAAGGGCTATATTTCCATTCTGAATTTTTAACTGGGCATAACTTTTTATTCCCGCTATGAAATTTGGATTTTTCAAATTCGTTGGGAAGATATTTCCAAATAGATTCAAACATTTTTGGTTTCACAAAAATCCAGTTTATTTTGAATCTTGTTCATTCATTTGAAATTTGAAATCGAACTTTCAAACTACCGCTCCATTTCCAATTCTTTTATAATTAAAATAAATAATTATATTCTAACTTCGATTCAAATAAATATATACGTTCTAATTCTGTTCAAAATAAATTTTTCATCGTTATTATTTAAAATAGATCATTTTAAATATTCAAAATTCAATGAAATTGCCAAAATAAAAATTTTAAATTGGTTCTGAGTTTCCGGGTTGTTACAATCTCCCCCACTTAAAATCTTCTCGTCCTCAAAAAGGAACAGAGCTGAAAGTTTTTTTACAAACCAACTCAACTTTCAGTTTGGCTTTCATTCTTCAACTTTTCTGTTTCTAAGAATTTTCAAATTTTTCAAAAATTTGGCTAGCACCCTAAATTTTCGAAAAATTTCGCCATAACCTCCTTTGTACGGGGAGCACAGGGAAAATCCCCAAACCGCCACACAGCCCTCTCATCTCAAAAAGAAAAAGAAAATGCCAAGCGGCTAGCCAATTGGCTCATAAAATCATCCAAATCCAATAAATTAGTAAACATGTACCTATTTGTCGGGCATACAATTTTGTTCATCTTCTCTAACCTCCTTGCTATGACCTGTTCAATGTATATACATGTATATGCATGCAATTTCAAACAAATTTTCAACTCAGTTCATTATTTGATTCAATTTGTCTTATGGTTCAAAATTTAATAAATCAAACCAATAATCAAACAACACAATCAACAATCAATTAGTGATTATCGTTTCAAACACATAACTTTGATATATATATATATATATATATATATACAGAAAATCATGTTCTTGATGCCAATTCACAACAATAAACCCTATCTAGTTTTGGTTCTCACACCAGTCAATTGGAAATATACATATATCCCACTTTCGAAACCCGAATATAAATTCTAATGATGCCATGGTCGTTATCAGAATCATCTCTGAATGACTAGAGTGTGATTCTATATATATCCAGTATATTAAAACTTCGAATCTACGTTTGCAAAGCGTATATGCAAAATCTTTATATACTAGATTGTCCAAATCAATTTAAAATAAAATATTCAAATACGTATAAGGTTTAAATTTTCAAAACAATATTTGTTTTCACTTTCATTTTAAAACAACACTCTTCACACTCGTTCTACGATACTACTGATCCTATCTCTAACGAGTCATTCTCATTACATATCACTAATCCAATCTCTGATGAATTCTTTCATCTGGTTCTAATGTGCCTCGTTCTCCGAGCTCTGTAAACCAAAGCTATGATACTAAACTATAATGACCCGAACTTCCCCGGTCTCCGAAGAGAAGAGAAAGAACGGATTGTCTGAGAACAAGACAAATCGGAACGCAAACAGAAGAACAATACATTTCTTATTACAACAATTTCATCAGAATACAAGAAAATACAGAGTATGAAAAAATATTATACATCAGAAAAATATTAGAGATTTACAAGTTACAATGCAATGGAAAATAATACAAAACACAACCGAAAGGAATATAAGGATATAGAGCTTTCCGAATATCACTCCGGATGTAAACCAGGATCCTGTGAATATAATATCTGCAAAACCAAAACTACTAGCTGCCCGGTGGAAAATAGGGGCACCCAGAGTTTAGGTTAAAACAATAAACTCCAGGTCAGTCATGTGACCGGTGTGAGAACTAAAACAGTTATTATCTTGGTTTTAAAGTAAGGTAAATCAAGGGACCACGCCATATAACACGGAACGGCTTTCCTCCCAAGAATACCAGTGCATAAAAACAACAGTGAAATGCTAAATAAAAAACAATGAAGCTATTATAAGACTCAGGTCCTATCACACAATGCAACGCAATCCGGAGGATAGAGTTTTACCATATAATAGCCAGACATGCTTGGTATGTTTAAAACAAATCATTTTGATACTATTATGGTGTAAAGTGTATGAAAACAACTTCAAATATAAATGTTTCAATCATAGACGGCATAGTGCCTCATCCCACTATGTTGCCATACTAGGCTCTACAATCAAAACTGCAAAATGTCGTATTGGAAGTTGGATTTCCATCTATGAATTAAGGCAAGGGATCGTCCTTACTTCTTCGAGACAATCTAGCCTATGTCTCAGGGCCCAGATAAAGGTGGGCCCTAGGATCGTCAGGGCCAGTTCACTCGATTTGGATTAAAATGCCTGAACACTACTTTTCCCCACCTTATGGGGTGTAATTCTGGTCTGTATAAAGACTATATCGTTCATCGGCCCTACAGTGTCGATATATCCGAGGCGCCTCGCTATCCGTCATCCACATATGCAAAACATCTGGGCGTGCAAAATCCTGACACCACTCCTAACTAGAAGGAAACGCATGCCCTCCCTGAGGTCATCTCCCGTTTCTGGTTCACTCCGGGGTGTGAGGCTCGCGAATTAACGCCACACAAAGCTATGCTATATTAAAGCCGTGCTTTGATCATCAACCACAAGACTCTTCTTTTCAACAGAAGCCTTGATCATTTGCATCTCAACATGCCACAAAGGCAATTCACGCTATGCAACTAATGTCCATCCATCACACAGAATGAAATCCGATGTCAGGGACACATCCATTTACAAGTACGTTCTGGATCTGAATGAAACCGGAGGCACCTTATTCCTCGTCCCGTATGTCCAATACAGGAGAGAGGTCCTCGCATGTTCGGTCGATCTCCAAGTACGTCTGGAACGATCACCACTTATTACCTTGTCTTGGGTGTACAGTCCAATCAAGACATCAGTAATCATCCAAATGATGTGAAGACCACCGTCTTCATCGTTGACTCATCGCCGATTCAGTTATTTAGAATGGGATAAACCCGGTCCTTTCGAATAACTCGTGTATATATTAAATGTAACACCCCGAATTTCGGTTAATGCTAAAATTCACTAATTGCAAGATAAATAATCTCAGACGTGAGAATTGAGGGAAACGGGCTGCGTCATTGCGTTCGTCTCGGAAAAATACGCAGAATAGAGTCCGAAAATTTGTAAATCGGAGTCTGTATGGCCCAGTTATGGCCCAATGAAGTTGGCAGAAAAATCAAGTTAAAAACAGATTTAGAAATGCAAAACTAGATTTCGAAATTGGAGCCAGCAGGGGGCCAGGCGGGAAACTTCCCGCCCTACCCATGTCGACAGGGCTGTCGACTGGGGAGTCGACTTGCCTGTCGACTTGCCTGTCGACCTGGGCGCGGCGTCCAGAGAACCTGGGTGCACCAGGTTGGGTTTTAGGCTGGCTTGGAGGGCTGAGTTCTAGAGATTTCCTAAATCTAACGGACCTAATCTAACCTAGGGTTAATCTAAGGGCCTAAAACACTCACCTAATCTATAAATACACCCTAAACCTACCCTAATCCATACTAAAAATAGGAATGATGGACTCATGCCGCCAAAATCAAACTTGAGAGAGCCTCCACTAGTTTATGAAGGAAGTTGCAAGCTAATCACTCTCTAATCAATCTCTAATCATCACCATCTTCATATTTAGCAACTAATTCCACTTCATAAGTTTGCTAATCTTGGGTTTGGTGAGTTTCTATCACTTTAACATCAATTGCTAAAGTAAGTAGATTGGGTGTAATGAGACTTATGGTCTTAAATGCGGATTAGTGAGTTTGAATCATTTGGAATGATATGCTACTCTATGTTTTCCTATGTTTATGCATGTTTAACAAGTGGGTTTATGCATGTTTAATAAGTTGGTTTATGCATGTTTAACAAGTGGGTTTATGCATGTTTAATAAGTTGGTTTATGCATGTTTAACAAGTGGGTTTATGCATGTTTAATAAGTGAGTTATGCAAGTTCATATGCAAGTTATGTGTATGATGTTATGTAAGTTATGTGTAGGTTGTTATGCAAGTTCATATGCAAGTTATGTATATGCTTAAATGCAAGTTTAACATGATATGCATGTTATGCATGCTTATGCAAGTATGTGAATGCTTATGCAAGTTATGTATATGCTTAAATGCAAGTTTAACATGATATGCAAGTTATGCATGCTTATGCAAGTATGTGAATGCTTATGCAAGTTATGTATATGCTTAAATGCAAGTTTAACATGATATGCAAGTTATGCATGCTTATGCAAGTATGTGGATGCTTATGCAAGTATGTGAATGCTTATGCAAGTTATGTGTATGCTTAAATGCATGTTATGCAAGTTATGAGAATGTTTTATATGTGCAAGTTCATATGCAACATGTTATGCAAGTCATGTGTATGATAATATGCAAGTTTGGGTTAAATGTAGTTGGGTTAATATATGCTCATATATGCAAGTTGACATCCTCTTAACCCATGACAAAGTTATATGCTAAGATTTGGTTAAACCCATAATATTTGTGATGGATCTTCCCTTTATTATGTCATGAAATGAGAACGATTTACGTGGGGAACGATGGGGTTAATAAATATGTTAATAAAAGTATGATTGGGTATGATTAAGCATACCATAAAAAAATAAATTAACATAAGTGGGAATTTACCTATTGAGTTAGGTCTACCCCATGGGAATTTACCTATTGAGTTAGGTCTACCCATGTTATGAAAAACTTGATATTAATTAGGGATAATTAATATGGGGGTGATTAATTAGGTGTAATTAATCAACTAAGACACGAGGTTGGACCCTTTTTGTAGCGGAAGTCTGCCCGGAACCGACCGGCCATCCAGCGGCTACAAATGATTGGCCCAATGTGAGAGGTCTTAGTCATAAATTAAATACGTGATTAAAGTAAAGACACGAGGTTAGACCCTTTTTATGACAGAAGTCTGCCCGGAACCAACCGGCATATCCAGCAGTCATAAAAGATGGTCTAATGTGAGAGGTCTTTATGAGGTCATGATCTTAATTAATTAATTAAGAAACACTTAACCATATTAGCATGTAGAGGGACATGAGGGGTTAAGTGGGTGCCTTGGGTGGCATGTGGAAATCTAGTGGGTTGCCTTGGGTGGCAATAGAAAATACGATTAGAATACTTAACCAAGTGGAAACATGTAATTAAACATGATTAAAGGGTTAAGTGGGATACACTAGATAAGTGACAAGCTTAGGTGGGTAGCTTGTGGGGGCCCATTTCAACCAATATCCCAAACGTATCTTTGTGGGCTCGACTCTAGTCGGGTGACGGGACACGCATATTGGGCTTGACTATAAGTGTAACGACCCGGATTTTTAGCCAGTTAATATTGAGTATTTAAATTTGTTTAAATTATTTAATTAGGATAATAAATTGATTTTATATTGAATTTATCAATTTAATATCGGTATATGAATAAATATCTAATATATTTAATTATCATATTATGGAAACGATAAATGATTGGATTCAGAATTTAAAACTGAAAAAAAAAGGGATTAAAATGGCTAATATAAATTATATATTGAATTATAACGATAGTTATCGATAATTTAAAATTGTTCGAAACCATTTAAATTGAATTTAATTTAAATCGTTAATTCAAATTTTCATCTTTCTCACAATTTAATTTCAGAACTCATTCCGTTGAATTTAGAATGGTGAATAACATTAGCAACGTCACTCGTTACGATTTAATAATGGTTCGAGATTTGAATTTAAGGGACTGTGAAATATTTTATTTTTAACAAAATCAAATCAAAGGAGTTAATTCAGCCGACCTCTATTCTTCAACTCGCAGACCTGTACTCTCCTCGAGCTGTAGAAAATGTCCCTCCCTTCCAAGATCAAGCAGACAACATTTCAATGTCACGTACTATTTGTTTCTCCTCTCTTTGCTTATTTAAACCATCGCAGCTTCATTCCTTCATTCGAAACAATACAGTCCCTCAAAATCCTCCGTTGCTTCTTCCTTTTCCTTAATCAATGAAAAACCCTATTTCCCTATCAAGTCAAAATCGGGGATCGCGATTCGAAAGCTTGGTTGTGGGGGGGTCGCGTTCAGGAAGGAGGCGGGTGGCGTTCATCTGAGGTGACTAGATGTTGCTGGGAGGGGAAATCGAAATTGATTTCGGTCTGAGGCCAGGGTTCGCAAGCGGAAGGGTGTGCGTAGGGTAACAACATCACAATTTAGGGCACCGCGACTTCAGAACCTTTGCGTTAGAGGTTGCAATGGGGATGGGAGGACCGTTGTGGAGTCGACCGCGTCTGATGATGTTGGAGTGGGTGCGATAGTGGGATTTTTGAGGGATGGATCAGCAAATGGAGGTGAATGAAGGGGAGTGGTTCCGTTCAAGGATTTGTGGAGAAGCAGGGTGGATTTCTGGACACGGAATGGTTGCTGCATTCGGGCTTGAAGTCGGAATGGTGTAGGGTATGGGTGAAGTGGTCTGTCCGTATGTAGTAAGAGATGAGAGTGTTGGGCCATGGTGAATGTAAGGTATCCGATGATATGCCATAAAGGATTAAGCATGGTGATAAGGTATTTTTGAATTTAAAATTTAATGTTTATTTTAAAACTAGTTGTAAGGTGGAAATTTATTAAATTAAATAAATGGTTAATCGGTAATTAAATTAAATAAATCATAGGTCCAAAACAGATTATTCGAAAGATCCATGGTTGCGATGATATGGAATTTTACTGGGAATTCAGCGCAAATGAAATCCTGGTGAGTAAATCTCACTCACCTTTAAAATTATTTTTATTTCATTAAAAATAATTGTTTGTTGCTTGTGTGAATATTTTCTGGTTGTTTTATATATATTAGTTATTTAGGCTACTATATATATATATTGGGTTGATTGATTGGTTGGATTCCCGCAGTCTCATTAGCGGATGCCCGCAGTTTCATAGCGGATGATTACCCTATACGCCCCACGCTATGATTAGTGGATGACCTTCTATACCGCGATATTCTGCCACGAAGCAGAATGGGTATTATTTATGTGCTAACATCTGTGGATGCAGGAAAACAGGTTGGAGGAATCCAACTGGATTCCTCAAAAATATATTATCGGTTTGTTTATTTGTTTGCATATATATTTTTATATATGATGTGTTAGAAAAATAAATAATTCGTTGCTTTGTGTGTTTTATCACTGGGCTTAAGTAATGATATTTAAAAATATCGTAAAAAGGATATTGGAGATTTAAAAAAGGAAAATTCTATTTTTAAATAGAATTTGAATTTTAAATGGAATAAAATATAATCTTGTTTTTGGAAAAATAAAACGAGTAGCTTCTTTATAAACGAAGTTTATAAATAGTTCTTTATAACGAAGTTATAAATGAAGTGAAAAGAATTATCATTTGATAATTCAGAAATAGAAGTACAAGCGTGGAATTGGAATGTGAAATGAGATTTCAAATAGGATGTGAAATGAAATTTTTAAATATATATCTCAAACGAAATTTGAGTAATAACATTTGAATTTTAAAGGAGTTTGAATGTTTGAATTTTAAAAGGAGATTGAATATTAGAAATTCAAATAGAAGTTCAAATAGAATTTGAATAGAAGAAATTTGAATGAAAAATAGAATTTGAATTCAAGAAATTGAAAAAAATAAAATTTGAATTCAAAGGAATTCGAATAAAGAAATTCAAATAGAGATTTGAATGTAGAATTTCAAAATAGAATTTGAAATATAGAATTTCAAAGAAGAATTTAATAGAATTTGAAATATAGTATTTCAAGGAAGAATTCAAATATGAAATTTGAATAAAGATTTGAATGGAATTTAAATATGAATTTTGAATAGAGGTTTGAAATAGAAATTCGAGTATTAAATTTGAACATGAAATTGAATATAGAAATTCAAGTAGAAATTTGAATATGAGATTTCAAAATAGAATTTAAAATAAACTTTGAAAAATAGGATTTCAAAGTCGAATTGGAAATAGAATTTCAAATAGGATTTCAAAATAGGAAATCCAAATGATTTTGAAATGGAATTTGAATTCAAGGGAATTCAAATGAATTTGAATATTAGAAATTCAAATGGTGTTGAAAATGAATTTGAATATTTGAAATTCAAATGGTGTTAAAATGAGCTTGAATATTAGAATTCAAATGGGGTCGGAAATGAAAAATGAAATTTGAATATAAGAGATTCAAATTGAATTCAAATAAGATTTAATCTATGGAATTTGAATGTGAAATTCAAATGGGTTTTAAATTATGGAATTCTGAATATAGAATTTAAAAAGGAGTTGAATATTTGAATTTCAAATAGAATTCAAATATAGAAATTGGAATATAGAAGTTAAAATGGAATGTAAAAATAGAGTTTGAATAAAAGAATTCAAATGAATTCAGGTATTGAATTTGAATTGAAATAAAGATTCAAATATTGAATTTGAATACCAAATAGAAAAGGAATTGGAATTTGAATTTAGAATTCAAATAAAAGTGAGATTTGAATTTGAATCAAGCAGAGTTAAATGGAGTTGAATTTATTTTAAAGAAGTTTAGAAGTTTAAAAGTTTATATATATAAATATAATTAAAACGAACTCGCCGCAGCGCTGCAGTTCGAAAAATGCGATTCGAACTTCAATTGAATATATAGAACTCGATTGAAGTCGGAATTCCTTGAAACAAGAAACGTCAGGACCGGTTTGATAATAGTTTTCTAATGAAGGAGAAAAATATAAATTTCGTCGTATAGATTTTGAGTTATGTCAAAATCAAATTTTCAGAAAAACAGCGCCAGAATCGTTTTAAAACCATAATGGTTTACTTAATATTATAAAAGGATTTTAAGCGAGAAAATCCGAAGTTTCTATTTAGAAAATTTCAGAGTGAGTTGTAAAATATATGCGAATTCAAGTTGTGTAAATGAATATGATTTTTGAAACAGAAACCAGATTTTGATTTATTGAATGGAATTAACTAAATTGAATAGAAATTAGTTAATGAGATTTCAAATGAATATTGAGCTTTAAATAAGTAAATTCGATTTGAAAATTTATATTCGAAATAGAAAAGAGAACTGGAATTGGAATTTTGAAATTTCAATTTGGTCGTGAGCAAGTTAAACATTTATTTGAACATGTTATGTTCAAACAAAGAAGTGAAATAGGCAAAAAAGCTAATTAAAGAATAATTGAGCGAAACCGAATTCAAACGATTCAAATTTGAATTCAAACAAATAGATTGAGTTGAATTGAATTAGAAACAGGTGAACAGGAGTTAAACAGATATGGGATGGAGTATATGAAGATTTAAATTTATGTGCTCGACAAAAAGGTACATGTTTAAATTCATATATGGGTTTTATGCGCCGTATCGGCAAGCCGCTTGGCTTTTTCTTTTCCTTTTTGAGATTAGAAGGACCGGGAAAGCTATTTGAAATTTCCCGATGCTTCCGATACAGGGGAGGTTATGGCGAAATTTTCCGGAAATTTAAGGAGTTAGAATATTTTTAAGATATTTTGATAATTTGAAATCATTATATCGACGTATTGAATTCGATAGTAAAGTGAATATAAAAATCGAATGTTGTAAAAAAAAGGGAATAGAGATAAGTAACTGAAATTGTTTTCAATTGCAAATAGAGACATTTTCTAATATATAGAAAATAAAGGAAATTAATATTTGGAAACGTTTTCCAAATGACATAAGAGGCTGAGATGATTATTGAAATATTTGGTTAACAAATATTGATAAGAGAATATAGAAGAGATTTAATTAATGAAATATTAATTAAAGGGCCCAGTGATTTGTTTGATATGTTGGATGAACACTTGTTTTTATTCGATAGTTAAATCACAGACTATCGAAGTTTTGACCATCGTTGTCAATATGGAGAGACCGGTTGGATTATTATCCGAAGAACCACTCCGTATCGGCATAAGCGTTGCGAACCAAGTATGCTGAATATATTGAAGACGGAGTGAAGTGCAAGGGCTTTTCTAGTAATAGAAATAGTGCCTTCGGTTTCGTTCAATCCCAGAACGAACGTATATGGACGAATGTCTGACAGAGTATTTCCAATGATCAAATGGGTTGGTCTGTATGAATGTATATGGTTGCAACGGATTTATCCCTTAGCATAATATCCAGAATATTTGTGCAAACTCAACTAGTGATTAACGGATCTGACGATGTGGCATTCAAAGTGATTGTGTTATCAATGAATGGTAAGTATGCGTAGCCTCAGGCCTCAACAACCGGGAAAGGACAAAAATCGGGCAGGCAGCATGGCTATGTGGGTCGCACCCATTAGGGTGTATAATCACCTATCTAGAGAAATTCCTTTTGTTTCTAAATCTATCGATTCTGCCCATTCGGGAAACGGTGGTTTGAGTCCAACCGTTGGTGATATACATTCAATACACTCAAGCGAAATGAGTGGTCGGTCATGTGTGGGCCGGGTTGCAAGATGTTCTTGTTGAACCCAGGTGTATTCGCCTCTAGAGATACATCATCGGAAGGTGGTTCCATACCTTGTCATGTTGGAAATCCAATCTCCAATAGGCGCCATGCGGGTTTTTGATTTTATAATATATATGTGGAGCGTGAGATGCAAGCGTTCTGCTATTTGGTTATTTATTTGATGTAGACATTATTATAATACCACTGGATTTTCGTATCAAAGTGTTTTGGGTTATAGTAAGGTAAAAACCGTCCATGTTTATGTGTGGGCTGGTCTTACTATTATCTTTTCTTTCGAAAGGAGTTTTGAAAGTTAAACAAGTGGTTGGAGTTTACTCACACCAGTCCCATGACTGACCCAGAGTTTGTTTTGTTTTGTTTTTCCTAAACTCTTGGGTGCCCAAATTTGTACGGGCAGTCAAGTGTTTCAGGCTTTTACAGATACACTTGGAGGAGCTTGAAGCAGGAGGCTTCAACATTAGTTATTTAGAGTTACTTCCGCTGAATCAAATGTTATGTGTACTCTGATGATGGTATGTATATATGTACAAAACAGATTGTATTTCAAAGCTTATGTTATATAATATATTTTATTCGTTCCGCTGTGAGTTTGTGATCTTCGTTTTCTTCTATTCTAAGTTTTCTATCTTATCTATTCTCACCCTCTAACTTCTTTCTCATAATGATTCGTAATTTTGTGCAATTTGGGTTGGACGTGTGGTGTTTTTAGTCAACTCAGATAGCATGGATTTGCGGGTCATTACAGTTGGTATCAGAGCTTAGGTTGAGCGAATACCTAGGCTTGTGTGGCATGTGCTCATTAGAGATAGGGTCAGTAGTACCCTAGAATGAGTTGAGTATGAATATACGAGAGAGCGTATTTGTTAATTGATATAAAAATTGTTTCATATTGTGTTGGCTAGTCTGTTGAGTGGTTTATGAATTCTGGTCGAATCGTGGGACGCCACGAAGTCGATAGGAATTTCTAAACGCTTAAACAGAAGATTGAACATGATATTGTTTTAAAGTGGGTAGATGAAATAATTTTACCCAAAATTTCTATTTTTGATATAGAAAGAATAATTTTCTAGAATTATTATTATATGGATATGTTGGAGGTTGATTTTATAATCAAATGAGATTATAAACTTAGAATGGTTAATTATAACCAAAAATAGAATTTGTATAGGAATTAAATATACAAATGAGATGAATTAGAATTAAATTCAAACCAGAATTTGAAAATTTAATCCTGGGAAGTTGAAAAATATTTTTCAAAGTATATTAAAATAATATAGATTTGTTCTAGAAGGATTTGAAAGAAAATCATTTTAGATGGATTTTGAAATAATAAAGCACTGAACTCACTTCAGTGGCTGGGAAATAATTCTGATGATGATTGCAACATCATCAGTGTTCATTTCCGAGTTTCTAAGTGATGGATTGCTACCTTAGAAAAAGTTTTTGACGAAAATTTGTTTGAAAGAAAACAAATTGGTTTGAAAATTCAAATGTTTTGAGTTTTAGATGGAAATAAATACAAGTATATATTTATGTATTTCAAGGGATTTGAAATGATAACCCTGGGATTTGGATTCTGGAATTAAAATTTAACTGAAGCAAGTTAAATGGTTCAGGGTGAATTAAATTGACTAGGATCAATTTGAAATAAATTGAATATGAATTAGAATGCATATGAATGGAAACCAAAAGTTTTGGTTGAAATTAAAGTCATAGAAATATGAGGAGTTGAGTTTCAACATAAGAGAGATGTTGAAAATTAATGGATTTGTACCCTTTTTCCTATCTTAGCAATTTCGAGGACGAAATTATTTTAAGGGGGAAAGAATGTAACGACCCGGATTTTTAGCCAGTTAATATTGAGTATTTAAATTTGTTTAAATTATTTAATTAGGATAATAAATTGATTTTATATTGAATTTATCAATTTAATATCGGTATATGAATAAATATCTAATATATTTAATTATCATATTATGGAAACGATAAATGATTGGATTCAGAATTTAAAACTGAAAAAAAAAGGGGATTAAAATGGCTAATATAAATTATATATTGAATTATAACGATAGTTATCGATAATTTAAAATTGTTCGAAACCATTTAAATTGAATTTAATTTAAATCGTTAATTCAAATTTTCATCTTTCTCACAATTTAATTTCAGAACTCATTCCGTTGAATTTAGAATGGTGAATAACATTAGCAACGTCACTCGTTACGATTTAATAATGGTTCGAGATTTGAATTTAAGGGACTGTGAAATATTTTATTTTTAACAAAATCAAATCAAAGGAGTTAATTCAGCCGACCTCTATTCTTCAACTCGCAGACCTGTACTCTCCTCGAGCTGTAGAAAATGTCCCTCCCTTCCAAGATCAAGCAGACAACATTTCAATGTCACGTACTATTTGTTTCTCCTCCCTTTGCTTATTTAAACCATCGCAGCTTCATTCCTTCATTCGAAACAATACAGTCCCTCAAAATCCTCCGTTGCTTCTTCCTTTTCCTTAATCAATGAAAAACCCTATTTCCCTATCAAGTCAAAATCGGGGATCGCGATTCGAAAGCTTGGTTGTGGGGGGGTCGCGTTCAGGAAGGAGGCGGGTGGCGTTCATCTGAGGTGACTAGATGTTGCTGGGAGGGGAAATCGAAATCGATTTCGGTCTGAGGCCAGGGTTCGCAAGCGGAAGGGTGTGCGTAGGGTAACAACATCACAATTTAGGGCACCGCGACTTCAGAACCTTTGCGTTAGAGGTTGCAATGGGGATGGGAGGACCGTTGTGGAGTCGACCGCGTCTGATGATGTTGGAGTGGGTGCGATAGTGGGATTTTTGAGGGATGGATCAGCAAATGGAGGTGAATGAAGGGGAGTGGTTCCGTTCAAGGATTTGTGGAGAAGCAGGGTGGATTTCTGGACACGGAATGGTTGCTGCATTCGGGCTTGAAGTCGGAATGGTGTAGGGTATGGGTGAAGTGGTCTGTCCGTATGTAGTAAGAGATGAGAGTGTTGGGCCATGGTGAATGTAAGGTATCCGATGATATGCCATAAAGGATTAAGCATGGTGATAAGGTATTTTTGAATTTAAAATTTAATGTTTATTTTAAAACTAGTTGTAAGGTGGAAATTTATTAAATTAAATAAATGGTTAATCGGTAATTAAATTAAATAAATCATAGGTCCAAAACAGATTATTCGAAAGATCCATGGTTGCGATGATATGGAATTTTACTGGGAATTCAGCGCAAATGAAATCCTGGTGAGTAAATCTCACTCACCTTTAAAATTATTTTTATTTCATTAAAAATAATTGTTTGTTGCTTGTGTGAATATTTTCTGGTTGTTTTATATATATTATTTATTTAGGCTACTATATATATATATTGGGTTGATTGATTGGTTGGATTCCCGCAGTCTCATTAGCGGATGCCCGCAGTTTCATAGCGGATGATTACCCTATACGCCCCACGCTATGATTAGTGGATGACCTTCTATACCGCGATATTCTGCCACGAAGCAGAATGGGTATTATTTATGTGCTAACATCTGTGGATGCAGGAAAACAGGTTGGAGGAATCCAACTGGATTCCTCAAAAATATATTATCGGTTTGTTTATTTGTTTGCATATATATTTTTATATATGATGTGTTAGAAAAATAAATAATTCGTTGCTTTGTGTGTTTTATCACTGGGCTTAAGTAATGATATTTAAAAATATCGTAAAAAGGATATTGGAGATTTAAAAAAGGAAAATTCTATTTTTAAATAGAATTTGAATTTTAAATGGAATAAAATATAATCTTGTTTTTGGAAAAATAAAACGAGTAGCTTCTTTATAAACGAAGTTTATAAATAGTTCTTTATAACGAAGTTATAAATGAAGTGAAAAGAATTATCATTTGATAATTCAGAAATAGAAGTACAAGCGTGGAATTGGAATGTGAAATGAGATTTCAAATAGGATGTGAAATGAAATTTTTAAATATATATCTCAAACGAAATTTGAGTAATAACATTTGAATTTTAAAGGAGTTTGAATGTTTGAATTTTAAAAGGAGATTGAATATTAGAAATTCAAATAGAAGTTCAAATAGAATTTGAATAGAAGAAATTTGAATGAAAAATAGAATTTGAATTCAAGAAATTGAAAAAAATAAAATTTGAATTCAAAGGAATTCGAATAAAGAAATTCAAATAGAGATTTGAATGTAGAATTTCAAAATAGAATTTGAAATATAGAATTTCAAAGAAGAATTTAATAGAATTTGAAATATAGTATTTCAAGGAAGAATTCAAATATGAAATTTGAATAAAGATTTGAATGGAATTTAAATATGAATTTTGAATAGAGGTTTGAAATAGAAATTCGAGTATTAAATTTGAACATGAAATTGAATATAGAAATTCAAGTAGAAATTTGAATATGAGATTTCAAAATAGAATTTGAAATAAACTTTGAAAAATAGGATTTCAAAGTCGAATTGGAAATAGAATTTCAAATAGGATTTCAAAATAGGAAATCCAAATGATTTTGAAATGGAATTTGAATTCAAGGGAATTCAAATGAATTTGAATATTAGAAATTCAAATGGTGTTGAAAATGAATTTGAATATTTGAAATTCAAATGGTGTTAAAATGAGCTTGAATATTAGAATTCAAATGGGGTCGGAAATGAAAAATGAAATTTGAATATAAGAGATTCAAATTGAATTCAAATAAGATTTAATCTATGGAATTTGAATGTGAAATTCAAATGGGTTTTAAATTATGGAATTCTGAATATAGAATTTAAAAAGGAGTTGAATATTTGAATTTCAAATATAGAAATTGGAATATAGAAGTTAAAATGGAATGTAAAAATAGAGTTTGAATAAAAGAATTCAAATGAATTCAGGTATTGAATTTGAATTGAAATAAAGATTCAAATATTGAATTTGAATACCAAATAGAAAAGGAATTGGAATTTGAATTTAGAATTCAAATAAAAGTGAGATTTGAATTTGAATCAAGCAGAGTTAAATGGAGTTGAATTTATTTTAAAGAAGTTTAGAAGTTTAAAAGTTTATATATATAAATATAATTAAAACGAACTCGCCGCAGCGCTGCAGTTCGAAAAATGCGATTCGAACTTCAATTGAATATATAGAACTCGATTGAAGTCGGAATTCCTTGAAACAAGAAACGTCAGGACCGGTTTGATAATAGTTTTCTAATGAAGGAGAAAAATATAAATTTCGTCGTATAGATTTTGAGTTATGTCAAAATCAAATTTTCAGAAAAACAGCGCCAGAATCGTTTTAAAACCATAATGGTTTATTTAATATTATAAAAGGATTTTAAGCGAGAAATTCCGAAGTTTCTATTTAGAAAATTTCAGAGTGAGTTGTAAAATATATGCGAATTCAAGTTGTGTAAATGAATATGATTTTTGAAACAGAAACCAGATTTTGATTTATTGAATGGAATTAACTAAATTGAATAGAAATTAGTTAATGAGATTTCAAATGAATATTGAGCTTTAAATAAGTAAATTCGATTTGAAAATTTATATTCGAAATAGAAAAGAGAACTGGAATTGGAATTTTGAAATTTCAATTTGGTCGTGAGCAAGTTAAACATTTATTTGAACATGTTATGTTCAAACAAAGAAGTGAAATAGGCAAAAAAGCTAATTAAAGAATAATTGAGCGAAACCGAATTCAAACGATTCAAATTTGAATTCAAACAAATAGATTGAGTTGAATTGAATTAGAAACAGGTGAACAGGTGTTAAACAGATATGGGATGGAGTATATGAAGATTTAAATTTATGTGCTCGACAAAAAGGTACATGTTTAAATTCATATATGGGTTTTATGCGCCGTATCGGCAAGCCGCTTGGCTTTTTCTTTTCCTTTTTGAGATTAGAAGGACCGGGAAAGCTATTTGAAATTTCCCGATGCTTCCGATACAGGGGAGGTTATGGCGAAATTTTCCGGAAATTTAAGGAGTTAGAATATTTTTAAGATATTTTGATAATTTGAAATCATTATATCGACGTATTGAATTCGATAGTAAAGTGAATATAAAAATCGAATGTTGTAAAAAAAAGGGAATAGAGATAAGTAACTGAAATTGTTTTCAATTGCAAATAGAGACATTTTCTAATATATAGAAAATAAAGGAAATTAATATTTGGAAACGTTTTCCAAATGACATAAGAGGCCGAGATGATTATTGAAATATTTGGTTAACAAATATTGATAAGAGAATATAGAAGAGATTTAATTAATGAAATATTAATTAAAGGGCCCAGTGATTTGTTTGATATGTTGGATGAACACTTGTTTTTATTCGATAGTTAAATCACAGACTATCGAAGTTTTGACCATCGTTGTCAATATGGAGAGACCGGTTGGATTATTATCCGAAGAACCACTCCGTATCGGCATAAGCGTTGCGAACCAAGTATGCTGAATATATTGAAGACGGAGTGAAGTGCAAGGGCTTTTCTAGTAATAGAAATAGTGCCTTCGGTTTCGTTCAATCCCAGAACGAACGTATATGGACGAATGTCTGACAGAGTATTTCCAATGATCAAATGGGTTGGTCTGTATGAATGTATATGGTTGCAACGGATTTATCCCTTAGCATAATATCCAGAATATTTGTGCAAACTCAACTAGTGATTAACGGATCTGACGATGTGGCATTCAAAGTGATTGTGTTATCAATGAATGGTAAGTATGCGTAGCCTCAGGCCTCAACAACCGGGAAAGGACAAAAATCGGGCAGGCAGCATGGCTATGTGGGTCGCACCCATTAGGGTGTATAATCACCTATCTAGAGAAATTCCTTTTGTTTCTAAATCTATCGATTCTGCCCATTCGGGAAACGGTGGTTTGAGTCCAACCGTTGGTGATATACATTCAATACACTCAAGCGAAATGAGTGGTCGGTCATGTGTGGGCCGGGTTGCAAGATGTTCTTGTTGAACCCAGGTGTATTCGCCTCTAGAGATACATCATCGGAAGGTGGTTCCATACCTTGTCATGTTGGAAATCCAATCTCCAATAGGCGCCATGCGGGTTTTTGATTTTATAATATATATGTGGAGCGTGAGATGCAAGCGTTCTGCTATTTGGTTATTTATTTGATGTAGACATTATTATAATACCACTGGATTTTCGTATCAAAGTGTTTTGGGTTATAGTAAGGTAAAAACCGTCCATGTTTATGTGTGGGCTGGTCTTACTATTATCTTTTCTTTCGAAAGGAGTTTTGAAAGTTAAACAAGTGGTTGGAGTTTACTCACACCAGTCCCATGACTGACCCAGAGTTTGTTTTGTTTTGTTTTTCCTAAACTCTTGGGTGCCCAAATTTGTACGGGCAGTCAAGTGTTTCAGGCTTTTACAGATACACTTGGAGGAGCTTGAAGCAGGAGGCTTCAACATTAGTTATTTAGAGTTACTTCCGCTGAATCAAATGTTATGTGTACTCTGATGATGGTATGTATATATGTACAAAACAGATTGTATTTCAAAGCTTATGTTATATAATATATTTTATTCGTTCCGCTGTGAGTTTGTGATCTTCGTTTTCTTCTATTCTAAGTTTTCTATCTTATCTATTCTCACCCTCTAACTTCTTTCTCATAATGATTCGTAATTTTGTGCAATTTGGGTTGGACGTGTGGTGTTTTTAGTCAACTCAGATAGCACGGATTTGCGGGTCATTA
The DNA here is from genome assembly GCA_030737875.1 of Allium sativum. Lineage (NCBI taxonomy): Eukaryota > Viridiplantae > Streptophyta > Magnoliopsida > Asparagales > Amaryllidaceae > Allium > Allium sativum. The sequence goes on from CM060913.1 coordinate 47,856,120, forward strand.
CAATAAGAGGCCAAAACGGGTTAGCGGTGGCAACGCAGGATCAACGGGTTTCATATGCGTGTGTGGACCCGGGCTGGTTGGTAAGTCGTTGTTGCATCGTGTAGATATAAAGCCGTGCACCGTTGATATTATCAGGTGGCCACTTTGGGGAATGATACATCCCATTGTGGGACCAGCACGGGTATCTACGGTAGGGAGCCGATCGCTTGGGAGTAGTGGGTACACCTAGGGGAGATAGGGGCAGACGACACCTATGTAGTGAGCTAGGGGTACGCGAAACTACTGGGTAAATTTTCTAAGTCCTTGGGTGGGATCAACCTTTAAGTAGGAATGACTGGTGTGGTGCAGTTAGTAATTATCCTTGGGTGGGTAGATGCGTCTTTACAGTTATCTTAGTTTATCCTAAGTCTACCAAGCTGCTTAGTGTAGCCATTCATCCCCAGACATTACCGTAGGTCAAGTTTATGTCTTCTCTGGTTACTTTAATGATTGTATTGTTAAAGTTATAGGATTCGCTCAGACTTATGTCTGACCCCGTTGTTTTTATCTTTTTCCCAACCCTCAGGTCCTACGGTGGATCCTAGCAGTAGTGGAGCTTGATCGGATTGCTGTCCCAGTCTTTAGGAGCTTGGATAGATGTAAAGCTCCGGTTACCCAGTTATCTTTTCTTTTGTCCTGGCTATTGTATGAGAGAGTGGGATTATGTACTTCTTTATTTTGATGGATATTGTACTTGACTTTTATTGTGGTTTTATGATGTAACCAGACATGTTTATTTCCGCTGTTATGAGATGATGTTTTAAATGTCAAGTACTATTTATATCTGTCTTGTTGTAATTTTTCTGTTCTATATTCACTAAAATACTCCACCGATGCTATGGCATTCCCTTAGAGAGTGACCATAGCGGGCGTGGGGTGTTACATTAAACAAGTGCTACACAAGCAAAGCATACACCTCATTCCAATTAAGAATATTCTTTTATTCAAATATTCTTATAATTTAGGAAAGGTTCCCATTAATTTTATCAAAGATAAATTCTTTAAATTTATTCTTTAATCTTCCTTTGGATATCAATTCAAACCAAATTAAGGTTTACCTAAACTAGTCGGGATTAGCGAACCTTACCGAAGTAATCATTTGTTTAATTTCCCAATCCCAACCTATTCATCCTATGAAGTAAAACTGGTAATACTTCATATCTAACACCACAGTGTTATCAATAAAATTAATTACCATTTCACGTTCAAATCTAATTAAAGATTTAACTATCACCTGGAGTAAAAGTAGTGGTACTCCATTCTCGATCATTTCTTGAATTTGATAATTTTAGTTATCAAATTCACCTTTCAATCTATTTAAAGATTCATTAAAACTCTAATTCAGTTTTAATTTCCAAAAATCATTACTTAATGATTATTTAAAGTTAAGAAATTAATCTTATATTTAACTGGGTTAAAGAACTAATGTCATTTAAAACACAGCCCACGATAAACCTAAAATCACATTCCATTAACAATGGAATCTTCACAAAAAACCGATCAGTATATATAATCGATATGAATTTCTGTATCCGACTAATAATATAAATGGAATAACGGCAAAGCCTCTTAAATTCCATATATAGTAACAGTCTTCCTCCATAGAAGTTCACTTCGATTATTACCGAATAGAATTCCATTCCATTCCAATTTATTTTATTAAACTGGAAAACTGTTCTTTGGGAATTTCCCCTAAATCTTAATTAGAATATTTATAAATTCTAAATTATATTTCACTATGAATCGGATTAAAGAACGAATGTCGTTAAAAACACAGTTCATAATAAACCCAATTCACGTTCCATTTCAAATCCAATTAAATGTTAATAAATTGGTAATTCATCTCTACATCTTAATTAAAAGATTTATTCTTTTCACACGGGGTTTAAGAACAATGTTATTGAAGACCCCATCCCATCAGTCTCTAACCGTAAATTAATAAGAGAACAATTCCCTAAGTATTAATCCCGAAGGCTGAAACCAACATCAGATTAGTACCCAGGAAACCATTCAACTTAGCTAATCTAGATTAGTTTCTAATTTTCTTAACTCCATTGGGTTTAAGAAAAGTATTTTTAAAGATACCATTCACGACAACACCCAAAATTCAATTCAATTCAATTCCAATTAAATATTAATTAATGGGTAAACTTCATTAAATCTTGATAAAAAGATTTAATCTTTTCTCAATTGGGTTTAAGAACAGTGTTAGTGAAGACACCGTTCATGACAAACCCAAAATTCAATTTGATATTAAATACAAGGCTCTGAATAGAAAATATGTTGGCTTATATTCAATATCAAATTCTAAAATCAACAAATATCGTATTGGAATAATGATATATATATATATCTTCCAAATTCCTCCACAATGTCCGTATAATCACGGAATCCAATATAGAAATATTTCGAAGATAATTTCGATTCAATCCATTCCAATTCATATATTGAAAATTCTGGTTATTTTTAAAACCATTTCAAATCCAATTTATTTATTTAAAAATATTGGATTATAATTCTAGTTCATAACTAGTTCATTTTGATAAAAATATATTTTTATCTTTTCAAAAATGGAATTTTTCATCCCAATTCTTTCCAAATCATTTATTATGATTTTACATAAATTATCAATATTTTTAATAATTTTATCACGGTACAGTCGATTTCCATTAATGGTCATCGAACTGCACTTACAACGACCTTTTCCAAATTTGATTTGTACATAATTCCAAATCCAACCATTAGATTTCAAATCCCTTATATTCGTCGGAAATCTCTTTTCGACGTGAACCCAACGGTTTCGGTTTTAGGAGAATCCGACGGTCGGATCTCCCGTAATGTTCGTTCGAAGTTAATGGTCGAAATTCGCGAACTGTCGGGGCGGGGCGCGGCGCGGTGCGTTCTATTCAGGCCATTATATATATAATATATATATATATATTATATATTTTTTTGTCTATTTCCATTTAAAACGTATTTTATAAATCGTTTTAAATTCGTTTTCAAAACGATTTCAACTTTATATTCAATTTCAAATCAAAATTGAATATTCCATATCATCGAGATATATATATATATATATATATATATATATATATATATATATATATATATATATGATAATATTTTCAAAACAATAGATTTTGAAATCACTTTCATTTTGATATTCATTTTAAAAATGAATAAAATCAATATAAATATCGTTCACGTCAAAATGACGTTAATCTGATCAACACGGCTTTATATTTTTAAATATATTCGTGTCCATCCCAAATCAGACATCAAAATCATATTTTGATCCATTATTCAATAATATTTTAAAATGTTAATTATTTTAAAATATTCGTTATTTTAAAATGTTCGTTATTTTAAAATATTCGTTCGTTCTGAATTGGAATCAGACATAGTCAGTTACCATATAATCTTATTTATATGGATTTCATACACATATGTACACAACAATAATTAAACACAGTCAATCATCATCCAGAGTGCATTACACAACTGCGTAAGCGTTAAATATGAATAATCAACGCTTATAACAGTCTGTCAATCCATCGATTGACATACAACTAAATATTGGGATTAGTGTATGTCCAATATCATCACATTACCGGTGTGGGGTTTTCAAACAACAAACACTAATTATATTTGTGCAGTTGGGCGATGTGTAAAATATATAGTCCCAATCCATATCAGTCAAATGTGTGTACAAATACAAATCGTCCGATTTGTAAATGAATATTTATTTTCATTCTTATACGCGTTAAAAATTATATTTTTAACTATAAAATATTTATTTCATCGCATGAATATTTTATTTCCTTTTACATGACAATCACAATCAACATTCGCAACACAACACAATCAAACAAGTCATCCATGGTCTGTGGACGGTGGGTGTCGGGCGCTGCTAAGCACCGTCTGCATCTTAGTATATATTATAACTAGAAAATAAAATTAAAGTGAGAAGTTCTCACCTTTGGGATCCACTCCTCCATTCCTTATTTCTGAATGGTTTAGATTTGCCTATAATTCCAATGCGATCTTTCCCGCCGTTCATAGTAAAAATTGCATTTTTAATATGATGTTTATTTCAAAAAATCACATTTTTATAATGGCACTTCATATATATAAATCATATATTTTTACAATGCATCTTTTTATATAAAAATTATATTTTTACATCTCTACTTCTTATATAAAGATCGAATTTTTATTTCGCTTCATATATTATAAAAATCAATTTTTTTATTTCGCTACAACATATACAAAGATCACATTTTTAATCCATGACACTTCATATAAAAACTACATTTTTATAATATCGCCCCACGTACACAGATCTTATCTTTATATATGGATTTGAAAAACAAATCTTTTTATTTTAAAAATCAAATCTTTATCTGTTTTAAAAATCAAATCTTTATCTGTTTTAAAAATTAAATCTTTTTCTGTTTTAAAAATCAAATCTTTTTCTGTTTTAAAAATCAAATCTTTTTCTACATCAAAAATCTATTCTTTTTACTATGAAAAATCGTAACTTTTTACTTTCATAAATCATAACTTTCTCACCATTCAAATAAATAAAAATCATATCCTTTTATATTTATAAATCAAACCTTTTTATTTTGAAAAACAATGTATATTCTTATTCATAAAAATTAGATTTTTAAATTGATTAAACTAAACTAAATATTTAAAATAAATTAAAACAAAACAAAATAAAAACTTACAGCGAATGAGGGGGTTGCTGATGTCGTTGCAAGTGGTGGAGGAGGCAGTTGTAACAACCCGCAAATTCTGAACCAATTTAAAAATTTTATTTTAGAAAATTTTAATGAATTTTGAGGATATAATATAATTTATTATTAATAATAATGGCTAGAATTCATTTTAATCGAAGTTAGAACGAATAAATTTAATTTAAATATAAAAGGAGTTAGAAATGGCGCGGTAGTTTTAAAATTTGATTTTGAACTTTAACTGAATGTACAGGATTCAAAATAAAGCAGAATTGAGTGAAACCAGAAATATTTAAATCTGTTTAACCATATCTTTCTAACGAATCTGAAAAATTGAAATTACATAGCGGAAATCAAAAGTTATGGCCAATTCAATTTTTAGAAAGGTCGATGTAGAATTTATATATATAATATATATGGCCCAAAATGCTACTTTTCGCATATGAAGGAATTTCGACTCGAAACCACTTCCATTGAGTTCGGAATGACGTTTACAGTAAACACTTATATATTTTGAGTTTCGGAATTTATTTGTTTAAAAATGTATTTTTAATATTAAATATATTGGCCTTAAAAATAGTCATTTTTCAAACGACCTCTGTTTTCGACGAAACCACTTTTGTTGGAACCGTAATGTCAAATTATTGCTAGATTTCAATTTTCAGAATTTTTTGAATTAATATGTGAGCATGGCGAAATAAAATGTGTTTTGACTATTTCACTTAAATTTAAACGCCTTAAAAAAAGCCATTTTTCAAACAGTCTCAGAATTCGACAAAAATAATTTTGTTGGATTCGTATCGTCATAAGAAAGCTAAAAATATTTTTTTTAGAATTTTCTGAGGTCGTATGTGGCCCCGGCATATTTTAATGTACGGTCAGTATTTAATTAATTAATTTTTAATGGAATTTTAAGTAAAATATATACAAATTTCGGAATTGGGTCCCGAGACCTGTCCCATTGCGTTCAAAAGGTGTCAAAACCTTAAGAACGACAGTAAGCAGGCCCAAATCAGAGGAAGTCCGAAAATCCACCTTTTAAGCACATTTTTCGAGATTAAATAATAAAATAATATTAAATCCGAAACCCTAATTCATGGCAGCCGCCGCCCTATTTTCGAAGGCTGAAATCATCAGAAATTGAAATGCTAATAACTTTTGATCCGCTCAACGAAAATTGACATATGATATACCAAATCGAAGCTCTTCGAGAGACCTTTCCATCCATACGGTTAAGATCGGGTTTTGATTCACGGATTTCGCGAATTCTCAGCCTAAAGGCCGGCGGTTTAGGTCCGATTTCGTGGTGATTGGGGAGGCCGAGCTTCAGGTGGTTGGTGGAGCGAGCACATGGTGGCACGAGCTTCGAGTTGGCGGTGTTTGATCGTGGTCCGATGCGGTGCAGGGAGGTGCGCACAGAAGGGTTCGCGGATGACAATGGGTTCGGCAAGTAACGTGAGCGAACGAAGAAGAAAGGTCTTTTTTTATTAATTTAATATTTAATTTATGCAATCTTTAAAAATCAATAACTCTCTCATACGAGGTCCGATTGACGAACCATCAGTTGCGTTGGACTCGTCTTTCTGAGAGCTTCGCGATGGCGCAGACCAGAATTGATTCCGAGACAGTCAAATTTTCAGCAAAAATCAATGTGAGAATCTCTGATTTTTACAATCTAATTAAGTTAAATAATTATTTTATTTTGTAAAATAATTATCCGTACGTTATTTAATCAGATCTGCGTTGTGATGTATTGTGCTGGTTGTTCTGATGGATTATATTGAACTATATTGCGTTGTATTGTATGGATCTGTGTTTGTAAATTTAGATCTGTATAAATTTGTAGATAATAAAATAAAAATTGGTTAACATATTTATATTTACCTTTTATGGTTAAATAAAAGGACATATTTAGTAAACACAAATTTATTCACATGTTGTTTGTAAATTAAAGAGCACATCTTCAATTCATTTTTTTTATTATTATTTACAATTTATGTGTAAATAAAAAGACATGATTGATAAACACATTTTTGTTTACATTTTATTTGTAAATAAAAACCATATTTGAATAACATACTTTTATTTACATTTTATGTGTAAATAAAAAGACATATTTGAGAAACCTATTTTGCTTACATTTCTGTATGTAAATAAGGTTTCATATTTAAGAAATATATTTTTATTAACATTTCATATGTTAATAAAAACCCCTTTTAAAGAATTACATCTTGTTTACGGTTTATATGTAGATAAAAGGGTAAGTGTTTAGAAAACTACATTTTTTGTTTACATTTTATATGTAAATAAAAATCCATTTTTAGAAATTATATTTTTATTTGCAGTTTATATGTAAATGAAAATCCATGGTTAAAATAGAATGGCACACAAATATTAGCATAGAAATGAATCATCCTTTTTATTTTGTGTTCTTAGCACAATATACACACAGAAAAATGAATCATCCTTTTTATTTGTGTTCTTAACACAAACATGAACATAGAAAAAAATGAACTATCTTTTTATTTGTGTTTTCAACACAAAAGTACACATAAAAATGAGTCACCCTTTTTATTTGTGTTCTTAACACGAAAACAAACCTGGAAATAAAGTCCATCTTTGTATATACATGCTACAACACAAATATTACATAGTAAATAGAGCTATTCTTTCTATTGTGTCCTTAACACAAATATATGCATAGCAAATAAAGTCATTCTTTTTATTTGTGTTTCAACACAAATATATACTTAGAAATAAAATCATTCTTTTTATTTGCATTTACATGCAAATATTACATAGAAATATAAGTTTTACTTTTTATTTGCATTCCACCATGTAAATAAAAGGTTGGAAATGAAGGTACACATTTTTTTTATTTGCATTCTACAATACAAATAAATATAGAGATTAAAAGTTCACTTTTCATTTGCATTTTCAAATGCAAATATACTTTGAAATAAAAACTGTCCTTTTATTTGCATTTTCAATTGTAAATATACATTGAAATTCAAGTTTATTCTTTTATTTGCATTTACTAATGTAAATAAACATTCAAAATAAAATTTATTCTTTTATTTGCATTCTCAAATGCAAACACATATTGGAAATAAAGTTTTGTTCTTTTATTTGCATTCGCAAATGTAAACATGTTTTGAAAATAAAGTTTGTTCTTCTATTTACATTCAGCCATGCAAATATATATAGAAAATAGAAATTGTTCTTTTTTGCATTTACCAATGCAAAATGTATATTGAAAAACAAATTATTCATTTGCATTCACCAATGCAAATACAAACATATATTGAAAATAAAGTTTATTTCTTTGTTTGCATTTATCAATATATATGCATTGAAAATTAAGGTTTATTCTTTTATGTGCATTTATCAATGTAAATATTCAATGAAACTGTAGTCTATTTTCTTTATTTATATTTTCCAACCCCAATGTACACACTTTTATACATTTAATAGAATTTGGTTAAATTATATTTTGAAAATAAATTTTGTTCTCTTATTTACATTCACTAATGTAAATAAAATTTATAAACAAAACTATTCTTTGTTTGCTTTCACAAATGTAAATTCTCATTTAAATAAAATTTGTTTCTTTTATTTACATTTAATCATGTAAATACATTTTGTAAATGAGGTTCTTTTTACATGCACACAAATATACTTTTAAATGAAATAAAAGTCACATTGGTTATCTGCATTCCTTGTTGCAAACAAAACCTTAAAATAAAGTTCATCTTTGTTTGCAATTCATTAATGCAAACAAACCATCAGATTTAAAATTATATTCTTGATTTATAATTTTGATATGAATAAAGATTGTTTGAAATAAAGGTTAGAATTTAAAAGTTACATTTTAATAACTAAACATCTACATTTATCATTAGAGTAGGATAGACAAAAACACTCATTTTGTCTAAATTAAAGAATAAAACGAAATATAGCATTGGCATGTTTATTAGATTTGAAACACAAATTATTCATTTTTGTAAATTTATATTAGTTAAAGACAATTATTCATTTTTGATAATTTACATTAGTTAAAAATAATTATTCATTTTAGTCAATTTATACTAGTTAAACCAAATTTTACATTTTGTCAGAAATATTCATTTTTGTCAAAATGAATTAGTTGTAGCAATATATATATATATATATATATATATATATATATGTCTGGCAAGATATATACTTGTCAATATAGGTTGGTTAAATAAAAATATTTATCATTTTGCCTCATTAGAATTGCCAAAACAAAATAACCATTTTTGTTTAGAGTCTGAATTAGCAAAATAGAAATTTTCAATAAGGACAAAGTTATTATGCTTATTCATTCATTGCAATCAAGATATTTTCTAGTCATCATTATATGTATTGTGTATTACACTCCCATTCACAAGTTACCCGACTTGTGTATGTGATTGGGACGATAATTTTTCACACATAGCCCCCAAGTGCACAAATTAGGTTATTATTTGTTTGTTTGGTTGAAACGCCACACGGGTGTTGGGATGAAAATTTATATACACTAATCCCAATATTTAATTGTTTGTTGATCGTTAGATCGACAGGCTGTGATGAGCGTTATTATTTAATTTTAACGCTTACACAGTGGAATTTACACTTTGGATGTAAATGGATGATTTGATGATGTGCGTGAAATCCATGTAACCCAAATTAGATGGTAAATGTATGAGTCACATTTCGATTTAGGTGTCCTTTTAAATAAGAATATTTTTACATTAGAAATCCTTTTTATATAAAGTATATATATTTTAAAAATATAGATTGTTAATTATGTATATGTTAAAACAAGGAATATTTGTAAAAGATAAAGAATTTGTAATATAAAGAATACTTTTCATTTAGAGTCTTTATATAAAAACATATCTTTATGATTATTTTAAAATATGTTTTTAAAAGATTACTAGCACTTGCAATCATATTTTGTGATATGAAATAAATTAAGATGTGAAGTGGATTTATCGTGGACGGTGTTTTTAAACGACATTTGTCCTTTAATCCAATTTACATTGAAATTATTATTTGGAATTTATAAGTCTATTTTATAGATTTTAAAAAGGCATTTTCAAAAAAAATCAAGTTATTCAATTTAATATATTAAATTGGAATTAAGTGGAAATTCGATTGGTAATAATCGAAATGGGCTTCTGTAAAAGAAGACCGATATTATATGTGGAATTTAAGAGGCTTTGCCGTTATTCCATTTATATTATTAGTCTGATACAGAAATCTATATCGATTATGTATTGATTTGATTTCTATGGAATTCCATATTTTTTTGGAAATTGATTTATAGATTTTATTTTAAATATTTATCTTTGATAAAATTAATGAGAATCTTTTAAATTGAATATCTTATTAAAGAATATTCTGAGTTGGAATGTGACGAAATGAATGATTTTCCAATATTTGTTTTTTAATCCCAAAATACGCGAGTTATTCAGAAAGACCGGGTTTAACCCATTCTGAATAATCATCACGACGAACAAGAGTCGAAGATGAAGACGGTGATTGAAGACCGAAGGTTTTCACATCGTTGGGATGATGATGACTGGTATCTTGAATTGGGATTGGCCTTCCAAGGCAAGGTATTTGGTGATGATCGTCCAAACGCATTTGGAGATCGACAGACACGTTGTTTCGCTCAGACCCAGAGCGGACTTGTAAATGGATTGCGTGTATGACATTGTATTCCTTTCTGCTGTATTTGTTGAACGCTACTGATTATATATTTCTGTTTGGTGGTGAAGAATTTATTCTTTACTTATCACCCTTCTCTAAGAAGTATGAGCTTAGAGGTTATATATATATATATATATATATATATTGGTAGATGATCAATAATATGGTAGGGTCTGACAATGTGACATGCTAAGATGCAAATGATCAAGGCTTTGTTGAAAAGCAGGCCTTGTGGTTGATGATCAAAGCACAGTCTCCTTAGGCATAGCTTTGTGTATATCGTGACTTCGCGAGCCTCACACCCCGGTATGAGTCAAAAACGGGATTAGGACTGCAGGGAGTGCACACGTTTCTTTCTAGCTAGTGGTGTTTGGGTTTTAACACGGCCCGACATTTTACTTATGTGGATTTTGGATTTGAGGTACCTCGGGTTTTTATAGGTCGTCATATTATAGGTTCATAGGAACCGGGAAACGTGTGTTCAGGCATAATTAATCCACTACCGTTAGGTGGGGACCGGCCCTGAAGATCCAAGGGTTGCCCATAGGTGTGATCCTGAGGCATTTGCTAGAGTGTCTCGAATCGGAAGAGGACGATCCCTACCCTCGATTTCATGACAGAAAACCATTTCCCAATACGACATCACGGTTTTGATTGTAAACTTATATATGGCGACATAGTAGGATGGGGTACTATGCCGTCTAAGATTAATACATTTATATTGAAATGTTTTAAATATATAAATATATATACACACTAGTAATAATATCGTTTTTACGTATCAAGCATCTTTTGACCATTATAAGGTAAAACCCTATCCTCTTGTGTGCGTTGCATTGTGTGATGGGACCTGGGTCTTATAATGGTTTCATTTTTCTAAAAAGCATTGCGTTATTTGACGATTTACTTTAATTATGCACTGGCAATCCAATGGAGTAAACCCATTCTGCGATAGCGGCGTGGTCCTGTGATTAGCCTACTATTTGGATAAGTTAAGTTAAGAATTCTCACACTAGTCCCACGACTGACCTGTAGTTTGTTTCACTTTGCAAACTCGGGTGCCCTCTTTCCACACGGGTAGTCGAGTAGCTTTTTGCAGATATAGTTAAGCAGGATCCTGGATTGAAGTCTGAAGCTGAGTCCATAATATTGATGGCTTTCCGCTGAGATTTGTTCCGCAACAATGTATTTAATTTATTGTAAATGTATCTTCCACTATATTATTTATTGATGTACTCTGATATATTATGTACTCTGATGTAACATTTATTATTGATGTTATAAAAGTCTGTGTTGTTGTTCTGATGTGTTGTATGCCCAAAGTTAACGTACGCGGGTTTTGAACGGTCTTGATCGATCTTGCGATCGATTGGGGTCGGGCGAAATCTGGGGTCGTTACAGCAGTGGAGGTGGTGACCGACGTTAGGAGAGGCTGAGCTCTAGTGGGGCATCAGCTAGGGTTATACAGTGGTTTGGGGGGGTTTCATTTGATCGAAGAATCGATTTGGAGGGTGCTAACGCGAGGAGTACGAGGGGAAGATCGACGGAGGAGGAGAAGGCGCACGATGAGGCAGTGGCGGTGGGTGGCGATGGGGCGCGGTGGTAGCTGCGTTTTCCCCTTTCTTCTTTTTTATTTTATTTTAAAAACTTACGGGTATGAAAGGAGGAGGGAGAGAAAATGTTAGTGTTGACTTAGTACATGAATATATATTAATATTTTAATTATTTATTTAATTCTCATAATAGTTAGTTTTGTAAACGAACTCTAAATGGGACTCAACGACTATCGTCCTTAGCTAATTACCCCCATTTCGGACACAATGGGATATGTCCCGTTAGCCAATTCGACTACTATGACCAGTTTTCATTAAATCTAAAATATAAATCATTATATTTTAAATTCAACCGCACATTTTAATTTACTGGGGCCAAATACGGACTCCAAAAATTCCTGAAAAATAAATCTGGCTATGTATTGACGATACGGTCCTAACAAAACTAATTATGTTGAATTTGGAGACCGTTTTAAAAACGGTCATTTTCCAGTAGATCCAAAATGATTGAAACTGTTCAAACACGTTTTACTTTGCCACGCTCACATATTGATTTCAAAAATTATGAAAATTGGAATCTAGCAACAATTTGACATTCCGGATCCAAAAAATGTGGTCCCGTCGAAAACGGAGGTCGTTTGCAAAATCGCTATTTTTAAGGGTTATATTTCCATAGCGACAGTTCTGAATTTTTAACTGGGCATAACTTTTTATTCCCGCGATGAAATTTGGATTTTTCAGATTCGTTAGGAAGATATTTCCAAATAGATTCAAATATTTTTGGTTTCACCAAAATTTGGTATATTTTGAATCTTGTACATTCATTTGAAATTTGAAATCAAAATTTCAAACTACCACGCCCTTTCCAATTTCTTTTATAATTAAAATAAATAATTATATTCTAACTTCAATTGAAATAAATATATACGTTCTAATTCTGTTTAAAATATATTTTTCGTCGTTATTATTTAAAATAAATCATTTTAAATATTCAAAATTCCATAAAATTGCCAAAATAAAATCTTTAAATTGGTTCTGATTTTCCGGATTGTTACATCTCGTTACTCAATTACCTATCGTTACGGGTTCCTATGGTTAATGATATCTCACATCAGTTGTACATATATCCGACTACTGGAAAGTGCAGACTTCTATCGAATAAGGCAACTAACCTTGCATCATTAATCTACTAAGTCCAATCCTTAATTCTAATTAAAGAAATTCTAGAATTGAACTATAACAGAAAAGGATAATTCTCTATAACTTCCCATCCTAGGATGTTTAATAATTTATTTCCTTATTGGACTTAGTATATACTACGGAAATTAATACCTATTGAATCCCATTTAATTCCATTTACTTTTATAATGGTTATATTCCAGGATGACCCTAACGGTCATATTTCCTAAGGCATCAATAACCTATTAAATGTCATTTATATCAGTCCCATTAAAATTTACACTAATTCTAATTGTTGTAACTCCCAAATATTACTATATCTATTTAATTTCATTAGTTTTGATATGAATATATGTTTTTTTTATTACTATTATTAGTTTTCCTAATTGGAGTCACAACACCTATTTCTAATCGCATTTAAATTGTAAATAATTTGTGCATTTGCTTACCATTCAATTCATTTCCCCAAAGCATTCATGGTTGAAAGATTTATTCCTTTACTTGTAACTTTTAATTATAACAATCAATTCCACATTTATTGGTACAATGATTACAAATATCCATTTCCATTTATTATGGGAAACATTACCATATATATTCCCATTAAGTGGGAATCATTCAAATCAAGCGCAAACAAACATTTATTATGTAATATTATTACAGCATTATTTACGTGGGTTAACGTAATTACTAAATTTATTATTATTATTTCATATTTCAGTCTAAACTAACGACAATACAACCCTTTTGTGTTTAATTTTGTTTGAGATTCAAAATCTCATAAAAAGTTAGTTATTGTAATTATCGTGAATTTTGTTTAAACTATTCAAAAGAGGAATGTTGGCATATTTCAAACCACAAGGAAATTAGTAATATTTTTATTTGGAATGGATGATGTAAACTACGTATAAATACGTGAATTTGCATATCCCTTCCTATCTGACTTATTTATGTTCCTTGCAGATTTCAAATAATGCGTTTTTATTTAAAAAGAGCAAAATCGGCTAATTTACAACAATCAAATTAAAAAACCAAACAATACAAAAAACAAACAGGTTTATAATTCTAAAACCATAAGTGTACAAATCATATATTTACACCCAAATCCCATGAATTTGATATAACAACACTGCACATCTGATAATATTTTAGGGCTGATTTTCAGATTTTGGGTGTTTACAATAACCACAAACAATCCAAGATAAATTGTAGATAATACATGAATATTAAACTAAGAGGCCTACAAATCCATATCTAACTTCACATATTTTTTTAATTTTGACATAAGCAAAACAAATCTGATATTTGAGGCATACAACCTATAATTAACATAAACAAATTATATAAGATATTATAAACACTGAACATGTGACGGCCCGCCGTACACCATCGGTGCTCATAACTAAAAATTCATATTATACGGACACCTAATCGATGTAAAGCGGTCGTAAGGAGAAAGAAATAGTTGAAAAGAAGAGAAAGAAGAGAAGGGAATAGAAGAGAAATAAGGAAACAGAACAAAAACACAATGACAGAATCTGTCGTCCATCTCACAGCGCATAAGATAACATATAATAATCAATCACATATGTAAAACAAACGAGGTACTAATAACTATACAAATTATATAATAAGAGTACACAGGTTCTTACAATTATATAGAATAATAATAGAGTTTATATAGCAAGTAAATAGACTCAAGTGGTCAATTGTCTCTAGCAGGGCATAAAACATTGTAAAGGCTCCACAGTATGACACATTGGAATAAACTGATTATATGGTTATACATGTCATACGATGGAGCCTTTACAGTGTTTTGTGTTCTACTAGAGACAATTGATCATTTGAGTTTGTTTACCTGTCATATAAACTCTATTATTGTTCTATATAATTGTAAGAACACGTGTACTCTGATTATGTGGTTTGTATAGTTATTACTGCTTCGTCTGTTTTATACATGTGATTGATTGTTATATAATACCTGATGCACTATGAGATATACGATAGATTCTGCCATTGTGTTTATGTTATGTTTCCTTCTTTCTCTTCTATTCCCTTCTCTTCTTTCTTCTTTCTTTTCTTTTCAACTATTTCTTTCTCCTTAAGGCTGCTTTACATCAATTAGGTGCCCGTGCAATGTGAATTTTTAGTTCTGAGCACCGATGGTATATGGCGGGCCGTCACATATTCATTTTTTAGAATATCTTATATAATTTGTTTGTGTTAAGTCTAGGTTGTATGCCTAAAATATCAGACTTGTTTTGTTTATGTCAAATCTAAATAAACATGTGAAGTTGGATACAGATTTATAGGCCTCTTAGTTTAGTATTCATATATTATCTACAATTTATCTTGGTTCGTTTGCAGTTATTGTAAAAACCTTGAATCTGGAAATAGCCGTAAAATATTGTCAAACGTGTAGTGTTGTTATTCCAAATTCATAGGATTTGGATGTAAATATATGATTTTTGCACTTATGGTTTTAGAATTAAAAACTTGTTTGTGTTTGGTATAGTTTGGTATTTTTATTTGATTGTTGTAAATTAGCCATTTCTGCTCTTTTTAAATAAAAAGGCATTATTTAAAATATGCAAGAAACATAAATAAGTCAGCTAGGAAGGGATATGTAAATTTACGTATTTATACGTAGTTTACATCATCCATTCCCAATAAAAATATTACTTATTCCCTTATGATTTAAAATATGCCAACATTCCTCTTTTAAATGGTTTAGACAAAATTCGTAATATTTACAATACCTCTCTTTTTTATGAGATTTTGAATCTCGAATAAGATTAAACACAAAAGGGTTGTTCTGTCGTTAGTTTAGATTGAAATATGAAATAATATTAATAGTAACTATGTTAACATCACACTTAAAATATAAATATAATTATTATAATTTTATCCATCCAAACCCACATAAATAATGATATAATATATTACTTAATGTTTGTCGTGTGCTTGAATGTGAATGGTTCCCACTTTAATAGGAATATATATGGTAATGTTTCCCATAATAAATGGAAATGAATATTTGTGACCATTGTAGCAATAAACGTGGAATTGATTGTTATAATTAAAAAGGTTACAAGTAAAGGAATAAATCTTGTAACCATGAATGCTTTGAGAAATAAATAGAATGGTAAACAAATGCACAAATTGCTTACAATTTAAATGCGATTAGAAACAGGTGTTGTGACTCCAATTAGGGAAACTAATAATAGTAATAAACCTACATATATTCATATAAAAACTAATGAAGTTAAATAAATTTAGTAATATTTGAGAGCTACAACAATTAGAATTAGTGTAAATTTTAATGGGACTGATATAAATGACATTTAATAGGTTATTGATGCCTTAGGAAATATGACTGTCAAGTTCATTAATGGAATATAATCATTGTAATAATAAATGGAATTAAACGGGATTTAATAGGTATTAATTTCTGTAGTATATACTAAGTCCAATAAAGAAATAAATAATTAATTGTCCTACGATAGGAAGTTATAGAGAA
The DNA here is from genome assembly GCA_030737875.1 of Allium sativum. Lineage (NCBI taxonomy): Eukaryota > Viridiplantae > Streptophyta > Magnoliopsida > Asparagales > Amaryllidaceae > Allium > Allium sativum. The sequence goes on from CM060913.1 coordinate 47,872,877, forward strand.
TTATCCTTTTCTATTATAGTATAATTCAAGAGTTTATTTAATTAGAATTAAGGATTGGACTTAGTAGATAAATAATGCGTGGTTAGTTGCCTTATTCGTTAGAAGTCTGCACTTTCCAACAGTCGGATATATGTACAACTGATGTGAGGTATCATTAACCATAGGAACCTATGTTGATAGGTAATTACATGACGAGAATTATTCCAAAAAGTTCTACTGCAAGTGTTGAGATATTAATTGGATGAATAGTCCACCTACCTGAAGCCAAAACAGAATAATCGGTAGCTTAGCCTACTTCGAGATTAGAGGTATTAAGTAGGGTGATCCACCTTTTTGGGTGCTAAGTGAATGGATTCACCCTTACCCATAAGCGTTGAGTCATAGAGTACGCCCTCAATAGGTATTAAGTGGTCAGATAGCTCGCCTCCCCCTAGAAAAGAAGTGTTAAAGGCCAATTGGGTGCGAGATTGGTAATCTCCGCGATGGTCCGCTTCCACAAGGTAGTAAGTGACTGGGGTTGGAGTCGGTCTTGGGATAAGAAATTAAATGACCGTTATGGAGGTACAATAGGTCTGCCTATCTTGCGGGAAGTATTAAGTGACTAGGAGATTATCTAATAAGCCTAGCTAGATAGTAATGTAGGGGTCCACTGGAGGAAGGTACTAACTGACTTTAGTCATCTGCCTATAAAGTAGGTCATAAATGACTATTTACCATCTCTCGCCTTATGCGTGAATGATGAAAACCATAAATTAGTGGGACTTAGCAGCTAGTGTCCTCTAATTTATATTCGCATGTAGTACACGTCCTAGTAAGGTATTAAGTGATCAATGGATTTGCCTTTGGCCTTGAGCGATCGTAAGGATCCGCCCGTATATTAGATTATGTGTGAGGCCATAAGTGGCTATATAGAATAACCCACCTCCTTTATAGGGTATTGATTAATTAGAGAGTCTGCCTCTCAGTTTTGGTATTTGTTTGCGTGGTGGTTTAAAGGCTTCATACTTACGCGTAAAAGTTCTATCTAAGTATATTGCGATAATGTTATCTTTGGGGAAGTGTTACCTTAGGTCCAAATCCGACCTCGTACGCGAAACTTATACTAGTTGGAAGTTTGTAGATTTGAAGGGACTTTGAAACAGCGCATCCGTCCTTTTATCGAACTTTGACCAACTGCCACCGCCATCTCACACCTCCGATCAACACCAAACCATCGCCATTTAAAGCGCCTTCCTTTGGCTACCTTCGTTAGAAAAGTCACCTCCCGGCCATGCTTTGGTCGCAGGAAAAACCCAAAATACCGAAATATTTGAAATGTTAATTACCCTCTCATATGAACTCTAATCAACCTCAAACTAGTGCCAAGCTCTTCGTTTTCAATCCTCTACATCATTCCTTTTGTTTTCAGAAGCTGATTCTTGACAAGGAAGCCGCAGCAAGTAAAGAACGAAACAAACTTGGGCTAGTTTTTTGCAATTTCTGGCCGGCATCCATTCGACGAGCACCCAACGTCGTTGAGTTCGTGTCGTCGATACAAACAACTTTCATGTTTAGGGTTTGGGCTAAAAATGGACGCATTAAATCAGCCAATTTCTGTCATTGGTGAGGAAGGTGGGGCCTGGATTGCAAATTAGGGAGATGAAGTATATTTATAACCTCCACCCAAAACACTATTCACCAAGCTCGAAATCTCCCGAACCTCAAACATGTCAAACCTTATACTCAAAAGAATCCTCATGGCTATTCTGAGAACAATGATAAAGGTTTCAGTACCTAATTCCATCATATGCAAAAGTTATCTTTTTTGATCGACTTATGAATCGATTCTAAGTTACCAGCCAAAAAAATCCAGTAGTTAAAACATATTGATGCTTCTAGTCTAAAATGTTCCCATCATCAATCTGGACTCAAAGGAACGGGTTCCAAGTCCTGATTTGATCATTTGTTAAAAGTCACATTTGGAACCACCATTTAATTGGTGGTTAATATTTAAATAAAATTATTTAAATATCCAATTGTCAAAATACAGGTTGTTACAGAACTTATTACTCACTCACCTGAAAGCTATACAAATCTAAATCTGAATACAACTTTTAGGCATATAATTTTCAAACGTTACAGATCCATAATTTGTCTACAAAAGGGATATGTATATATTGATTAAGAATTATAGATCTGAAAGAAAAAATGTAAAAGAAGAAGGAAAATTTATAATAAAGATTACCTATCGAAACACCAACCCTTTAGCACAAATCTAGATTCAATCTCTCCAATCTTTGTTAAGTTGATTTGGACATGTTTATAATTTAGAATTTTAAAGAGATTGGAGAATTGAGAATGGTAGAGCCTCGCTACTACCTCTAGAAAATATGGAGAAAAGAGTGGGGGTCTATCCCTCTATTTATACGCATTGAAATGACTCTGAAAATCCATCTATCGATATATATATATATATATATATATATATATATATATATATATATATACATACATACATACATATGCATACACACACACTCTTTGACCCTAACCACCGCTGGAGTCCAGCGTAATATTTATTATCTTATATATATATATATATATATATTATTCTGTTTATTTATTTTATGTTCGTTTTCATATTTTGTCCATAACTTTTCATATGGACTTTGTTCGCGAAGTTCCAAACATGAAAGTTGACCAGAATTCTATTGCGAACGCAATGGTGCAAGTTTAGTGGTCAAATTCCATCGTTTGCAAAACTTTCATTTTTGTAGTATAACTAAAAAACTAATTTAATTATTACCAAAATTCCGGGGTGTTATAGAATTATACCACCTTCCAGTATTTTTCATAACATTAAAAGAACATTCAACCGTAATAGTGCTGGTTATGACCCTCTTAATTGTAAGATATGGATCCATGAGGTCAAGATCAAATAGCATGTTGTCTTGCCTTACTTCAAAAAATAGCATGTTGTCTTGCCATTCCTTATAGATAGCCCAATGCAACATGATAATGCTCTTAAAATTGGCACACTTCAGTCAAATTAGTTTAAAAAAGTGAACAAAATAAAGATTGAACTTATAAGCTTATAGCCAAATATCAGCCATTGTAAATTCAAATAATTGTTTTATCTCTTTTTGAAATACCTAATATACATTAGTATCTAGCTTTTAGGTAGTGATATCAACCATAAGTGGTAATCTTGTTGTAATAATCAAGTACTGATAATAAATTCAAGTCAAATAACAATCTTTCTATGGACAATTAGTTAATCACTCGTAAAACCTAATAATTGTGACGTGTTTATCATCACACATGTGTAAGTTATTCAACCAAACATTAGCCTTCCTTTGGAGTAACTAAAACTCCCATGAGTAACTACACAAAAACATTAAACATTTTTATGAACCATCAGAATAATAGAGGTCACTTTGGTGACATGTTATTTCAATTGGTTCACTACGATATTGTATATTTACAATTGCAAAACGACACCCAAAATACATTTGAATTTTTTTATTAGTATTTGTACAATGTTTCTCAAGTGCTATAAAACACAAAAAAAATATTCTTTGTGCCACGTAATAGTAAAAAAAAAATCAAAAAAATCTTATGGTGGCATAATATGTTATTTATTTCCATGTAGCAGTCAAATTACGAGCGTTACAGCATGTGCTTCGCACGTGAATTTTTTCCGCATTTAACAATTTAAGAAAAATGATTAGCGTTAATAATTAATTATTTTTTGTAGTGCAGTTAGGTTTTAATTTTATTTTTAGGTTTCAACATATGTTTTTTTGTTAGTTTAAATTTTCATTTCTATTATTTATTAATAATAAATAATGTATAAATATAGTTGATTTGTTAGATCCTAATTTTGAGTGATACTTAAATCTGACCATATTTATAGAGGATTATTTTGAATTGATAAGAGAACTTTTCTTATATCCTATTTCTAAATAAAATTAAGATTCGATGATGAATGACATTTTTGGTAATTTACTATTAAACCACAAATTTGTAAAACAGAAGATATTACGACTATTAATAAAAAAACAGATAATAGTTTGAATGATTATGGGTCTTCTATGTGATACTGTTAAAAACGAGTGGGAACCCGTGCGATGCACGGGAGCATAGACTTTCTAGTGTTGTAGTTTGCATTTATGAATAAGCGATGGGAACATATCGTATAGTAGCAATTTGCTTTATGAATACATCTATTGTTATAATATATTTGAGTGAATATGCTTTTGTTATATTCTATTTAGTCCCACATCATGGGAATAAGTCTAACATCAGCTCCAAAGCCAATATATAAAGGAGCCAATGTAATATAAATGATAAACACTTGAAATAATAGAAATAAAAGTCTCTCCCCTATCTTTTTTGTTCTCTCTAATGGTTTCTTGTTTAACATATGTTCTGTTTTATTTTATAACACGTTATCAGCACGAGATTGCACTAGAGCTAAAAAAAATTATGTTCTGAAATCATCTAGATCTACATCTATGAATTTTTGTATCTTCTGCTTAGATGTGATTCATACTTCTTGATCTCTTTTCTTTTTCAATTTTTATAGATTCAGATTCTACTTTAGTGGATCTAACTTTTTAGATCAAATTATCTGTATTGATCCTAAGTATGTGTAGATATATTCTTTCAATTCTTTGCGGATCAAATTTTGAGTTTTCCAAATCTAAATGGAGGCTTGATTATATATGTATTGTTTACATTATTGATGATGTAGAGGTAGATCCAGTTTTATCCTTTCCGTTCTACTATTACTTTTCGTATGTAATTTTTTTTGGATAGATTAAAGACAAAATATCTCTTGAAAAAAAATGTTTTTTTTATGTATATCCAACAGAATTATGGGTATAAAATATAATGATGTAGCATTTAAATTCAATAGTAATATTTATTTATCACTGGAAGTGAGATTGAAAACTCATGATGTAAACCAGTTCTTTCAAATGAGGAACCCAAAGTTCATATGTAAATGACCTAAAGTTCATATACAATTTTTTTTCAAATAAGGAACCTGAAGTTCATAAACAAATGAAAAATCAAAAAGTATATTAATTATTTGAAATCTGAAATAATATGAACCTGAAGTTCATATGTTAAAAAAAAATTGAAGCCCGAAACTTTCGTAAAAGTTGTGACATAAAAAGATTGTACTTACAGAAGAAGTTAAAAGTGACGCACACATTAAAATATGTGACAATAACATTGGATTCAATAGAAAATCTCTAAACGGGTTTCATCTAACTGACATCTTTCATGTGTAACGACCCATATTTTAAGCAACATAATAATTAATTTATTTAATTATTTAAATAGTGATTTAGGGAATAAAATCGTTGTTTAATTAATAATAGTGAATATTTAATTAAATTAAATAATAGAGTAATATATTTAATTTCTGAAATAGTCGGAAATATTAGAACTGGCAATATTGTGTAAATTTGATAGTGTAAGAGATTTGGTTGAGTTCATATTTGAATTTTAATAACGAATTCGTTTATAAATTATATTGGAACGTATAAATTATATTATAATTATAATCGAGCTCGAAATGGTGCGGCAGTTCAGAATTTGGCGATTTGAAATTTAAACGAATATACAGAAGCCGTTTTAAATCAGATTTCCGTGAAACAAGAAATGTTCAGAGCTGGTGAAGTATATTTTTCTAATGGAAGAGAAAAATCGGGATTTCATTTTGTAGATTTTGAGTTATGTCCAAATCAAATTTTAAAATAGTCGCTATGGAATTCCTTTGTAATTTATAACGATTTATTTATACTATAAAAGGATTTTTAATGTAAATTGAATATCGATTTAATCGGGATTTGAGATATCGAGTTAGAAATTCATATAGGAATATTCTGGAGCTGTATGATATTCTTTTGTGAATATATACGATAATATAAATTTATTTATATTTAATTATTTTTAAATATATAAATATTTAAAAGGATTTATTTAGAGCTTTAAAAATAGCCAGTTTTGCAAATGACCACTGTTTTCGACGAAACTAATTTTGTTGGATCCGCAATATTAAATTATTGCTAGATTTCAATTTTCGTGATTTATGGAGTCAGTATGTGGCCGTACGGATTTTAATGTGAAATACAGTCAGTGTTTTGACGGTTAAAAATACGTTGTGTGAGCAAATGGAGTCGGAATTCGGCGAAACAAGTTTTGTTGTGTCCATAATGTAGAACTGAAGGTGTATGTCCATTTTCGTGATTTTTGGGTGTGATGTGTGATAATAGGAATTTTTAAACAGTAATATAAGTAATGATTCATTATAAATCAATAAATTAATGAATATAAAAATAATTTAACTTATCCTATAAATATACCCTTATCGTTGTAACCCTAACATTTCATTTCCCCGGTCAATATTTTTGTGCCGCCGTGTTCTTCATTTTTACAGTAAAATCATCCACTATAGAAAATTAAAATCAAACAAAAGAAATTGGTACAAATTTCGAAATTCGTATAGATGGAAGCGTTGATTAAAGAGCTTCACGTATGTATCCCCAGATTTTTGTGCGATCAATTTTAGGGGGTGTCGACATTTCGTATAACCGAGCTAGGGTTGAGTTTGGTTGAGGATTGGAGCGATGTTAAGTGAAGGTGAGGATGGCATGTCGGTTGGGGTTGTGAGGCGCACTTGGTAGCATCGACGAGAGGGATTCCGGCAGTCCAAGACAAGGTGCGATAACAGATTGTCACAATTGGAGCAACAGGACGGATTTTGAATGGTGTGGTCGAGTGATTAGTGTTGGTATGGAAGTATAGAGAGATTTGAGAGAAGATGAACGGTGATTTTGGTTGGTGATCTAGTGTGGTGTAAAGGGAGAGATGATGCTTGACATTTGCGGTGATGGTGTGTTTGGAAACGGGATTATCTGGAGCTCGTGAAGAGGATTAGGAGTGGAAGCGGGTTTACTTGGTAGTGGGCCGAAGTTTGAAAAAGGTTAAGGGCCATAATTTTAATAAATAAAGTTTAATTTAATTTAAATTAGTATAGAAATTTATATAAATCATTATTGTTGCATACGATATCGGAATCTGACAAAACAAAAGACGTTGGAACTGTCTCGACAAATACTACACAATGGAACTGATTCGGAGTGAATTGGAGCTCGTTATAATTTATAGCAAAATAAATTATCTGATCTGAATTAACAATAGCTTATCATTATTTAACGGTGAACTGCAAATGTGAGAAAAACTCACCAACTCTATCAGTTCATATTTTTATAACGTATTTTTAGAACTGATAAATGATGATTGATTGTTGTGTGTTGACTGTTTAGTTGAACTGCTAAATGATTGGTTGAAAATATCGATATAGTTATATATATATCGTTAATCAAATATTGATTCTGTTTATTAGAATATTTCATATTGAAAAGAAATTTGATGTGAATTATACTGTGTAACATCTGTGGATGCAGGGAAACAGGTCGGAGGATTCCAACTGGATTCCTCATAATGTATTTTACTGTTTTTCATATATTGTGTTATATGATGTGATATAAAATTTGTTGCTGATTTTGTATGTTTCAATGATACCGATCATTGTTATATGGTACGTTAAATACTATAAGAAATACTAGAATGTAAAAAAAGGAAATTTTCAATGTTATATTGAAAAAGAAATGTTTATAAAATCAAAAGATTATATAAAAAGGAAATATTTATTTGTTAAATAAATAGAATTGAAAAGGAAATATTGTAAAACATTTACAAATAGAATTGAAAAGGAAATATTTATTTGTTAAATAAATAAAATTGAAAAAGAATATTTATTTGTTAAATAAATAGAATTGAAAAGGAAATATTTATTTGTTAAATAAATAAAATTGAAAAAGAATATTTATTTGTTAAATAAATAGAATTGAAAAGGAAATATTTATTTGTTAAATAAAAAAAATTATAAAAGGAGTATCTATTTGGAAAATAAATAGGATTATAAAAGGGAATTAATGAGATATAAAAGAGTTATGAGAAGATTGTTTAAAGGGATATCAAATATGAGTTAATCGAATAGAGTTATTCGAAAGGAGTTAATCGAATAGAGTTATTCGAAAGTAGTAAATCGAATATAGTTATTCGAAAGGAGTTAATCAAATAGAGTTATTCGAAAGTAGTAAATCGAATATAGTTATTCGAAAGGAGTTAATCGAATAGAGTTATTCAAAAGGATTTAATCGAATATAGTTATTCGAAAGGAGTTAATAGAATAGAGTTATTCGAAAGGAGTTAATCGAATATAATTTATTCGAAACGAGTTAATCGAATAGAGTTATTCAAAAGGAGTTAATCGAATATAGTTTACGTAATAACCCGGAAAATCCGAACCAATTTAAATTTTTTATTTTGGCAATTTTATTGAATTTTGAGTATTTAAAATGAATTATTTTAAATAATAACGACAAGAAATTTATTTTGAATTGAATTAGAACGTATATATTTATTTGAATCGACGCTAGAATATAAATATTTTATTTTAATTATAAAAGGAATCAAAAATGGCGCGGTAGTTCGAAAATTCGATTTCAAATTTCAAATGAATGCACAGGATTCAAAATAAACTGGATTTATATATATATATATACCAGCGAAATAAAAATATGATTTTTATATTATAGAGATAATAAAAATATAATTTTTATATGATAAAGAATATAAAAATGCGATTTATATATATGTAGTGGAGATATAAAAATAAGATCTTTATATATAAAAATGTGATTTTTATATAGAGAATGGCGAGAGGAAAATATGATTTTTTTTATTATATATGAGGCGAAATAAAAATTCGATCTTTATATAAGGAGTAGAAATATAAAAATATAATTTTTTTATGGAAAGATGCGTTGTAAAAATATATGAAGTAGAAATAAAAATATGATTTTTATTTATTGGGATGAAGCGATAAAAATATGATTTTATATATGAACAGCATGAAAGGGATGCGTTGGAATTTTGAACAAATCCAAATAGTTCAGCAAGAAAGAACGACGGAGTGGATCCCAAAGGTGAGAATTTCTCACTTTTAATTTATTTTCTAGTTAAATTATATACTAGGATGCAGACGGTGCTTAGCAGCACCCGATACCCATCGTCCACAGACCATTGACGACTTGTTTGTTTGTTTGATTGTGTTATGAAAATTGATTATGTGATGTGGAATGGAGTAAAATATTTTACAGTTAAAAAAATAATAAAAAATATAATTTTTTACATGTATATGAATAAAATAAATATTTATTTACAAATCAGATGATTTGTTTATGTACACCCATTTGACTGATATTGATTGGGACGATAAATTTTACACATCGCCCAACTGCACAAATAAAATTCATTATTTGTTGATTGAAACCCCACGCGGGTATTAAGATGATATATGACATACACTAATCCCAATAATTAGCTGTATGTCGGTCGATTGATTGACAAGCTGTGTAAGCGTTGAATATTTGTATTTAATGCTTATACAGTGTCGAATGCACTCTGGATGATGGTTGATTGTGTATTATTGTTGTGATATACATGTGTTGTATGAAATCCATATAATCAACATTATATGGTAATTGACTGTGTCTGATTCCAGTTCAGAAAGAATGAATATTTTAAAATAATGAATATTTTAAAATAATGAATATTTTAAAATAATGAATATTTTAAAATAATATTCGGTAATGGATCAAAAATGTGATTTTGATGTCCGATTTGGGATGGACACTAATATATTTAAAAATATAAAGCCGTATTGATTAGAATAACGTCATTTTGACGTAAACGATATTTGTATCGGTTTTATTCATTTCTATAATGGATATCGAAAAGGAAATGATTTTGAAATCTAATGTTTTGAAAATATTATCATTTATATATCGATGCTATGGAATATTCATTTTGATTAGAAATTGAATATGAAGTTAAAATCATTTAGAAAACGAATTTGAAACGATTTATAAAATACGTTTTAAAAGGAAATCGATGAAATATAAATAATATATATTATATATAATGACCTGAATAGAATGCGCCACGCCGCAGCAGTTCGCGAATTTCGACCATTGACTTCGAACGGACATTACGGGAGATCCGACCGTCGGATTCTCCTAAAATCGGAACCGTTGGGTTTGTATCGAAAAGAGCTTTCCAATGAATATTAGAGATTTGAAATATAACGGTTGGATTAGGAATTATGTCCAAATCAAATTTGGAAAAGGTCGTTGTAAGTGCAGTTCGACGACTGTTTATGGAAATCGACTGTACGGGCCTTGATCAAATTATTAAAAATATCAATAATTTGTGTAAAATCGTAATAAATGATTTGGAAAGAATTAGGATGAAAAATTTCACATTTTAAAAGATAAAAATGTATTTTTATCGAAATGAACTAATTTTGAAATAGAATAATAAGTCCAATATTTTTAAAATATATAAATTGGATTTGAAATGGTTTTAAAAATAACCGGAATTTCCAATATATGAATTGGAATGGATTTGAATCGAAATTATCTTCAGAATATTTCGATATTGGATTTCGTGATTATACGGATATGGTGGAGGAATTTGGAAGATATATATCGTTATTCCAATACAATATTTGTTGGTTTCAGAATTTGATATTGAATATAAGCCGATATATTTTCTATTCAGAGCCTTGTATTTAATATCAAATTGGATTTGTCGTAAATTGTATCTTTAATAATATTGTTTTTGAACCGAATGTAGTTAAGAAAATTAGAAATTTACTGATGGTTAGTTAAGTTGAATGGTTTCCTGGGTATTGATCTGGTGTTGGTTTCGGCCTTTGGGATTAATACATAGGGAATTGTTCTCTTACTAATTTACGGCTAGAGACTGATTGGATTTTGGGTTTGTTGTGAACTGTGTTTTCAACGATATTCATTCTTTAACCCGATGTACAGTGAAATGAGATTTGGAATGTATAAATCTTTTTATTAAGATTTAACGGAAATTTTCCAAAGTAAAGTTTTCCAAATTAATATATTTAATTGGAACTAAATTGAAATTGGTCTTTGTGTTTATCGTGAACGGTGTTTTAAATAACACTTGTTCTTTAACCCGATTACCAATGGAATGAGATTTTGGGTTGTCGTGAATGGTATCTTTAATAATACTATTCTTAGACCCAACGGAGTTAAGAAAATCAGAAACTAACTGGAGATTAGTTAAGTTGAATGGTTTCCGGGGTATTGATCTGATGTTGGTTTCGGCCTTCGAGGTTAATACTTAGGGAATTGTTCACTTGCTAATTTACGGTTAAAGGCTGATGGAATGGAATGTGATTTTGGGTTTATCGTGAACCGTGTTTTGAATCACATTGGTTCTTTAACCCAGTTAAAGACAGGATATGATTTCCCAAGTTAAGCAATCGTTAATATTGATTTTTGGGAAGATTAAAACCAAGTGGAGTTTTAATGCATCTTTAATTAGATTGAAATGATATCCAAAAGAAGGTTAAAGAATAAATATAAAGAATTTATCTTTGATAAAATTAATGGGAACCTTTCCCAAAGTATAAGAATATTTGAATAAAGGAATATTCTGGATTGGAATAAGGCGTATGTTGTGTCATATAGCACTTGTTTATTATATATGATTAGCATAGAAATGTGTTATTTTTATGCTCTTATATCTTATCTTTTGTATATAAATAAATATTACTTGGGTATTGTTTTGTTACTTTTACAGATATTCCAAACCAGCCCGCATGCAACCAGAAATGTAGAGAAATATAGTTCAATTTGCTGTGTATTTGCATTTTGAAGAATTGTAGATGAAGATATCACATCTAGTTGCTGTTGGACAAGAAAAGGGTTGATAACAAGGCTTTGCACATCACAAATCAATGAAGAAGTGTCAAGGAAGCAAGAGAAAAAGAGAAAAGGCCCAAATTTGCTTTATTTATCTAAGGCCCATTTATGCTTCTCATTGTAAACTAATTAGTGGTGTAATGACCAGGCCCATTTACCATTAGGGTTAGGGTTAGGGTTTGGCTATCTACCCTATATATACCCTTGTAATGGCATTGTAGCCACCATCCTATGATATATCTCATTCTATTCTCTTCTTCATCAATAAAACTCATTTTTCTTTTTATGCAATTTTCTATTTTTCTTAGCAATTAGTGTTGTCTACACGATTAGATTCGGTAGAACACTATTTGTCTTTTGCATTTCTTTTCATTAGCGATTGACCGTCTGATTAGATTCAGCGGTAATCCTAATTGTTATTTTCTGTTCGTTTAATTCTGTTCTGCAATTTTATTTCCATTGTTCTATTTTATCTTTAATCGTTGAATTTATTACAGATCTGATTAGATTCGAATCTGCAGTAAATTTAATTGCATCTTTTAATTGTAGTTTCACTTTTCATTTTGTTTTGCAAAAATCAACCTCCAGCTTCGTCTAACACGCCCAAGAAAAAAATAAATAATAAGTTTTAATTAAACCTCCCTGTGTTCGACCTGTATGCTACACACATGTATGCTTGCAGAATTTATTACAAATGTCGCGCTTTTCTAATTCATAGATTAGCGACGATCAATATACGCGAGTTATTCGGAAAGACCGGGTTTATCTCATTCTGAATAACTGATTCAACGATGTGTCGAGGAGGAAGATGGTGGTTGAAGAACGGAGGTCTTCACATCGTTTGGATGATTGTTGATGTCTTGATTGGGCTATACACCCAAGACAAGGTAATAAGTGGTGATCGTCCAGACGTACTTGGAGATCAACGTATATGCGAGGGCCTCTCCCCTGTATTGGACATATGGGGGAGGAATAAGGTGTCTTCAGTTTTGTTCAGACCCAGAACGAACTTGTAAATAGCTGTGTGTCTGACATCATATTTCATTCTGTGTGATTGATAGACATCGGTTGCATTGCGTGAATTGCCTATTTGGCATGCTGAGATGCAAATGATCAAGGCTTCTGTTGAAAAGCAGAGTCTTGTAGTTGATGATAAAGGCATGGCTTTAATACAGCGTAGTCTTGTAGTTGATGATCAAAGCACGGAGCCTCGCACCCCGGTGTGAACCAGAAACAGAAGGAGGACCTCAGGGAAATGGACATATGTTGGTTTCTAGCTAGGAGTGGTGTTTTGGGTTTTACACGTCCAGACATTTTACTTATGTGGATGATGGATAGCGGGGCGCCTCGGTTATATCGGTCGATCTGGGGTCGATGGAGTCATTTGGCTCATTTATGCCTCGTAGGGCAGACTAACATAGCGTTTACGGTATTTTTAATCTACTCCGTGTGGACCGGCCCTGACGATCCAAGGGCCCACCTGAGTCTGGGCCCTGAGGCTTGGGCTAGAGAGTCTCGAAGCGGTAAGGACTATCCCGTGTCTTGGTTCACAAATGGAAATCCAACTTCCAATACGTGACTTTGCGGTTTAGATTGTAAAGCCTAGTATTGGCGACATGATATATTGTACCCATGCCACCTAGGATTGATACATTTATATTTGAAGTTGTTTTATACACTATGCACTTATAATAGTATCAAATGATTTGTTTTAACGTACCAAGCATGTTTGGCTATTATAAGGGAAAACCCTATCCTCCGGCTTGTGTTGCATTGTGTGATGGGACCTGGGTCTTATAATAGCTTCATTTTTCCCCAAAAAGCATTGCGTTGTTTTGTTATATGCACTGGTATTCTTGGGAGGAAACCCGTTCCGTGTTATACGGCGTGGTCCCTTGATATATCTGATTTAAAGTAAAATTTTAAATAACTGTTTTAGTTCTCACACCAATCACATGACTGACCTGGAGTCTATTGTTTTAACCTAAACTCTGGGTGCCCTTAGTTTCTGCATGGACAGCTAGTAGTTTTGGTTTTGCAGATTTATATTCACAAGACCCTGGTTTACAGCTGGAACGATATCTGGAAAGCTCTGTATCCGTATATCTCCTTCATTTGTGTATTGTATTATTTTTCCGCTGCTATGTAATGTATTGTAATCTCTGATATTTATCGAATGTATTTTATTTATTCATACTCTGTAATATTCTTGTACTCTGATGGAATTGTTGTAATTAATAATGAAACGTTCTTCTGTTTGTGTTCTGATTTGTCGTGTTCTCAACTCAATCCGGGCTTTCCTTTTCGGGGAAGTTTGGGTCGTTTCAGTTAGTATCAGAGCTTTGGTTTACAGAGCTCGAGAACAAGGCACATTAGAACCGAACGAAAGAATTCATTAGAGATTGGATTAGTAATATCCAATAAGAATGACTCATTCGAGATGGGATCAGTAGTATCCTAGAACGAGTGTGAAGAGTATATTTTTAAAATGAAAACGAATATTATTTTCAAAATTTAAACCTTATTCAACATATTTGAATACTTATTTGTATTGAATTTGGACAATAGTACACCTTGCAAACATATATTCGAAGTTTTAATGTACTGGATAGATATAGAATCACACTCTAGTCACATGGAGATGATTCTGTTGATGACTACGTTGCATCAGCAGTTTGTGTTCGAGTTTCAAAAGTGGGATGTCTATATATTTCCAATTGACTGGCGTGAGAACCAAAATTAGATAGGGCTTATTGTTGTGATTTGGCACCAAAAATGGATTTTTGTATATATATCAAAATTATGAATTTGAAACGTTAATCCACTAATTGATTAATGATTGTGTTGTGTGATTATTTATTTAAACCCATATGTGAAAGAATGGTAAATATAGCCAAACTGAACCAAATATTGAACTGTATTGAAAATTGTTTGGGATTGCATGCATATACATATATATATATTTGAACAGGTCATTGCAAGAAGGCTAGAGCAGAGGAATAAAAATTGTTTGCCCAAAAAATAGGTACATGTTTATTGTATTTCTTTGGGTTTGGAAGATTATATGAGCCGATTGGCTGTTTCTTTTTCTTTTTTGGATTGAAAAGGCCTGTATGGCAATTTCGGGATTTTCCCGGTGCTCCCTTGCAGGGGAGGTTATGGCGAAATTTTTCGAAAATTTAGGGTGTTAGCCAAATTTTTTGAAAAATTTGAAAAGTTCTTAGAAACTAAAAAGTTGAAGAACTTAAGCCATAACTAAAATAATGAAAGTTGAGTTGGTTTGTAAAACAACTTTCAGCTCCGTTCCTTTTCGAGGACGAAAAGATTTTAAGTGGGGGAGATTGTAATAACCCGGAAAATTCGAACCAATTTAAATTTTTTATTTTGGCAATTTAATTGAATTTTGAATATTTAAAATGAATTATTTTAAATAATAATGACGAGAAATTTATTTTAAATTGAATTAGAATGTATATTTTTATTTGAATCGACGTTAGAATATAAATATTTTATTTTAATTATAAAAGGAATTGAAAATGGCGCGGTAGTTCGAAAATTCGATTTCAAATTTCAAATGAATGTACAAGATTCAAAATAAATCGGATTTTAGCGAAACCAAAAATATTAGAATCTATTAGAGAATATCTTTGCAAAGAATCTGAAAAATTGAAATTTCATAGCGGGAATAAAAAGTTATGTCCAATTGAAAATTCAGAATTGTCGCTATGGAAAATATAGCCCTTAAAAATGGAAATTTTGCAAATGACCTCCGTTTTCGATGAAACCACTTTTGTTGGATCCGGGATGTCAAGTTATTGTTATATTCCAAAAATCGTAATTTTCTGAATCAATATGTGAGTGTGGCGAAGTAAAACGTGCTTTGACAGTTTAAGTCAATTTGGATCGACCAGAAAATGGCCATTTTTCAAACGGTCTCCAAATTTGACGAGATTAGTTTTGTTAGGGCCGTATCGTCAATATGAAGCTAGAAAATATTTTTGGATATTTTTAGAGTCCGTATGTGGCCCCAGTAAATTGAAATGCGCGTTCAAATTCAATATATATATTTATATTTTGATTCTGACCGAAACCGATCGAAACAGCCAAACAGGCTTATGATACATATCCCATTGTGTTCGAAATGGGGGTAATTAACTAGGTACGACAGGCGGTGGGTCTCATTTGGAGATCGAAATTTGAAGTTATTTTTTGGGGAAATTAATTAATTAAATAATTAAACCCCTCACCCTCTCTCTCCCTTATCCCTCAGTCAACCCCCCTCCCCGGTCAACTATTCAAAATAAAAAAAAAGGGAGATCGCGCCCCCATGCCACCTCAGGCGCGCCTCCACCGGCGGAACCCCCCTCCCCTTGCGTTGCCACTCCTTGCTCTCTGCTCCTCCCTCTCCTCTTGAAACAGCGCGAGCCCCTCACCCAAACGAGACCCGCAACCCATCGCCTTCCGCCGCCGTGAGCCACCATCTCGCCTCACCACCGCCGCACTTCGAGACCCACACCTGACCGCGAGCAGCCCCCTCCTACCCAACGCTGTGAGTATTTTTAATTTATTTTTCCTTTGATTTTGTTTTTCTTTTTTTTTTGACTATAAAAATATAGTTTTTAACACTATAAAATATGGTTTTTAATTGGTAAAAGATTTGATTTTTATATATGTGAAAGCTGAAATAAAAATTCAATTTTTATATATATACTAGCAAAATAAAAATATGATTTTTATATTATAGAGATAATAAAAATATGATTTTTATATTATTGAGATAATAAAAATATAATTTTTATATGATAGAGAATATAAAAATGCGATTTTTACATATGTAGTGGAGATATAAAAATACGATCTTTATATTCAAAAATGTGATTTTTATATAGAGAATGGCGAGAGGAAAATATGATTTTTTATTATATATGAGGCGAAATAAAAATTCAATCTTTATATAAGGAGTAGAAATATAAAAATATAATTTTTATATGGAAAGAAGCGTTGTAAAAATATATGTAGTAGAAATAAAAATATGATTTTTATTTATTGGGATAAAGCGATAAAAAAATGATTTTTATATATGAACAGCGTGAAAGGGATGCGTTGGAATTTTGAACAAATCCAAACAGTTCAGCAAGAAAGAACGGCGGAGTGGATCCCAAAGGTGAGAATTTCTTACTTTTAATTTATTTTCTAGTTAAATTATATACTAGGATGCAGACGGTGCTTAGCAGCACCCGTCGTCCACAGACCATGGACGACTTGTTTGTTTGTTTGATTGTGTTATGAAAATTGATTGTGTGATGTGGAATGGAGTAAAATATTTTACAGTTATATATACATATAATTTTTAACGTGTATACGAATAAAATAAATATTCATTTACAAATCAGATGATTTGTTTATGTACACCCATTTGACTGATATTGATTAGGACGATAAATTTTACACATCGCCTAACTGCACAAATAAAATTCATTATTTGTTGATTGAAACCCCACATGGGTATTGGGATGATATATAACATACACTAATCCCAATAATTAGTTGTATGTCGATCGATTGATTGACAAGCTGTGTAAGCGTTGAATATCTATATTTAATGCTTATACGGTGTAGAATGAACTCTGGTTGATGGTTGATTGTGTATTATTGTTGTGATATACATGTGTTGTATGAAATCCATATAATCAACATTATATGATAATTGACTGTGTCTGATTCCAGTTCAGAAAGAATGAATATCTTAAAATAACGAATATTTTAAAATAATAAATATTTTAAAATAATAAATATTTTAAAATAATATTCAGTAATGGATCAAAAATGTGATTTTGATGTCTGATTTGGGATGGACACTAATATATTTAAAAATATAAAGCCGTGTTGATTAGATTAACGCCTTTTTGACGTGAACGATATTTATATCGATTTTATTCATTTCTATAATGAATATCGAAAAGGGAATGATTTTGAAATCTAATGTTTTGAAAATATTATCATTTATATATCGATACTATGGAATATTCAATTTTGATTAGAAATTGAATATGAATTTGAAATCGTTTAAAAAACGAATTTGAAACGATTTATAAAATACATTTAAAAGGAAATCGACAAAATATAAATAATATATATATTATATATAATGGCCTGAATAGAACGCGCCGCACCGTGGCAGTTCGCGAATTTCGACCATTGACTTCGAACGGACATAACGGGAGATCCTACTGTTGGATTATCCTAAAACTGGAACCATTGGGTTCGTATTGAAAAGAGATTTCCAATGAATATTATAGATTTGAAATCTAACGGTTGGATTGGAATTATGACAAAATCAAATTTGGAAAAGGTCGCTGTAAGTGCAGTTCAATGAACGTTTATGGAAATCGACTGTACGGACCTTGATCAAATTATTAAAAATATCAATAATTTGTGTAAAATAATAATAAAGGATTTGGAAAGAATTGGGATGAAAAATTCCATATTTGAAAAGATAAAAATATATTTTTATCGAAATGAACTAGTTTTGAAATAGAATAAAAAATCCAATATTTTTAAAATAAATAAATTGGATTTGAAATGGTTTTAAAAATAATCGGAATTTCCAATATATGAATTGGAATGAATTTGAATCAAAATTATCTTCAGAATATTTCGATATTGGATTTCGTGATTATACGGATATTGTGGAGGAATTTGGAAGATATATATATCGTTATTCCAATACAATATTTGTTGGTTTCAGAATTTGGTATTGAATATAAGCCGATATATTTTCTATTCAGAACCTTGTATTTAATATCAAATTGGATTTTGGGTTTGTCATGAATGGTATCTTTAATAATACGGTTCTTGAACCGAATGTAGTTAAGAAAATTAGAAACTAGTTGGAGGTTAGTTAAGTTGAATGGTTTCCTGGCTATTGAACTAATGTTAGTTTCGGCCTTCGGGGTTAATACTTAGGGAATTGCTCACTTACTAATTTACGGTTAGAGACTGATTGGATTTTGGGTTTGTTGTGAACTGTGTTTTCAACGACATTCGTTCTTTAACCCGATGTACAGTGAAATGAGATTTGGAATGTATAAATCTTTTTATTAAGATTTAACAGAAATTTTCCAAAGTAAAGTTTTCCAATTTAATATATTTAATTGGAATTGAATTGAAATTGGTCTTTGGGTTTATCGTGAACGATGTTTTAAATAACACTTGTTTTTTAACCCGATTACTATCGTGAATGGTATCTTTAATAATATTGTTCTTAGACCCAATGGAGTTAAGAAAATCAGAAACTAACTGGAGATTAGTTAAGTTGAATGGTTTCCGGGGTATTGATCTAATGTTGGTTTCGGCCTTCGGGGTCAATACTTAGGGAATTATTCACTTACTAATTTACGGTTAAAGGCTGATGGATTGGAATGTGATTTTGGGTTTATTGTGAACATATTTTAAATGACATTGGTTCTTTAACCCAGTTAAGGACAGGATATGATTTCCCAAGTTAAGCAATCGTTAATATTGATTTTTGGGAAGATTAAAACCAAGTGGAGTTTTAATGCGTCTTTAATTAGATTGAAATGATATCCAAAAGAAGATTAAAGAATAAATTTAAAGAATTTATCTTTTATAAAATTAATGGGAACCTTTCCCAAAGTATAAGAATATTTGAATAAAGGAATATTCTAGATTGGAATAAGGCGTATGTTGTATTTTATAGCACTTGTTTATTATATACGTGAGTTATTCGGAAAGACCTAGTTTATCCCATTCTGAATAACTGATTCGACGATGTGTCGAGGAGGAAGACGGTGGTTGAATACCGGAGGTCTTCACATCGTTTGGATGATTACTGATGTCTTGATTGGGATGTACACCGGCCAAGACAAGGTAATAAGTGGTGATCGTCCAGACGTACTTGGAGATCAACGGGGCGAGGGCCTCTCCCCTGTATTGGACATATAGGGGAGGAATAAGGTGCCTCTGGTTTTGTTCAGACCCAGAACGAACTTGTTAATGGATGTGTGTCTAACATCAGATTTCATTCTGTGTGATTGATAGACATCGGTTGCATAGCGTGAATTGCTTGTGTGGCATGCCGAGATGCAAATGATCAAGGTTTCTGCTGAAAAGCAGAGTCTTGTGGTTGATGATCAAAGCATGGCTTTAATACAGCGTAGCTTTTTGTTGCGTTACTTCGCGAGCCTCTCACCCGGTGTGAACCAGAAATGGGAGAAGGACCTCAGGTAAATGGACATATGCTGGTTTCTAGCTAGGAGTGGTGTTTTGGGTTTTTCACGCTCGGACATTTTACTTATGTGGATGATGGATAGCAAGGCGCCTTGGTTATTGAAACGACCGAAACTTCCCCATAAAGGAAAGCCCGAATTGTTTTGAGAACAACACACACCAGAAAACAAATAGAAGAACATTTAGTTGCTTATTACAACAATTTACATCAGAGTACAAGAATATTCCAGAGTATGAATAATTATGTAATGGAAAATACTATAATATCAGAGATTTAAATTACATTTAAATAGCAGCGAAAAAATAATACAAAATACAACTGAAAGAAATACACGGACACGGAGCTTTCCGAACATCGCTTCAGTTGTAGACCAGGATCTTGTGAACATAATATCTGCAAAACCAAAACTACTAGCTGCCCGTGTGGAAATTATGGGCACCCAGAGTTTAGGTTAAAACAATAAACTCCAGGTCAGTCATGGGACGGGTATGAGAACTCAAAATGGTTATTAATTTGATTTTTAAAGTTAGGTAAATCAAGGGACCATGCTGTATTACACGGAACGGGTTTAACCCCAAGAATACCAAAAATAAACAGTGCAATGCTTTTTAGAAAAATGAAACCATTATAAGACTCAAGTCCCATGCAACGCAAGCCGAAGGGTATAGTTTTACCTTATAATGGTAAAAAATGCTTAATACGCGAAATTCGTCTTTTAATATTACTATAAGTGCATAGTGTAGAAATCAATTTCGAAAGTAAATGTATCAATCCTAGATGGCATAATATATCATGTAAGAGGCATAATATATTATGTCACCATATAGTATACAACTAAAACCGTAAAGCTCGTATTGGAAATTGGGTTTACATCATGATGGCTGCAGATTCGGAAGATCTATCGCGAATGTATCTCTACGGCTTACATCTCGGCAAGAGAAAACATCGTAATACATATACTACGCACTTTGGATGAGCATCAATATGTTCTATCCTTATGGGATTTGGTCGGCTAAAATGACCTATCCCAATCTCCAGGTGTGGAGCGACCACACCCAGCACAACTCGGCCGACCAAATCCATATATAGATAAAGTATATTGGTCAAACCTACTAATCAAACAAATCGTTCACTATCATACCGGGGTGTGAGGCTCGCGAAGTAACGTTGTGCACAAAACTATGCTAATTAAAGCTATGCTTTGATCATCATCCACAAGGCTCTGCTTTTCAACAAAAGCCTTGATCCATGCATCTTAGCATGTCACATTGTCAATCCATACCATACCATTGATTCTGCCAATATTTATAACCTCTAAGCACATACGTCTCAGAGAAGGGTGTTAAGCAAGAGAATAAATTCTCCGCCACCAATAGATATATATATTTAGCAGAGATCAATGAATACAGCATAAAGGAATACAACGTCAGACATACCATCCATTTACAAGTCCGTTCTGGGTCTGAACGAAACCGGAGGCACCTTATTCCTCGCATATCCGAACAATCAACACGCACGTCCGGACGGATACCACTGTAGCCCCTTCAAGGTAGCTACTCCAATCAAGGGCATCAATAGCATTGTGAAAACCCGCAACTTCCCCGTAAAGGAAAGCGTCGGATAGTTCGAGAACAAACCACAACAGAACGCATACAGAAGAACATTTCATTGTTTATTACAACACTGCATCAGATTACAAGAATATACAGAGTATGAATAAATATTACACAGAAATATCAGAGATTTAAATTACATTTAAATACATGGCAGCGGAAAATAATACAATACACAACTAGAAGAAGATATACGGATACAAAGCTTTCCGGATATCGTTCCAGCTGTAAACCATGATCCTGTGAATATAAATCTGCAAAACCAAAACTACTAGCTGCCCGTGTCAAAATAAGGGCACCCAGAGTTTAGGTTAAAACAATAAACTCCAGGTCAGTCATGGGACTGGTGTGAGAACTAAAACAGTTAATCTTTATTTTTAAAGTTAGGTAAATCAAGGGACCACGCCGTATAACACGGAACGGGTTTCCTCCCAAGAATACCAGTGCATAAAACAAACAGCGCAATGCTAAATAAAGAAAAATGAAGTGTTATAAGACCCAGGTCCTATCACACAATGCAACGCAAGCCGGGGGATAGGGTTTTCCCTTATAACAGCCAAAGAATGCTTGATACGTTTAAAACAAATCATTTGATACTATTATAAGTGCATAGTGTATAAAACAACTTCAAATCATAAGTATCAATCATAGGCGGCATGGGTACCATATATCATGTCGCCATACTAGTTCTACAATCAAAACCGCAAATGTCACGTATTTGGGAATTGGGTTTCCATCTATGAACCGAGGCAAAAGATAGTCCTCAACCGATTCGAGACTGTCTAGCCCGAGTCTCAGGCACAGCCGCAACCGTACCTTGGATCGTCAGGGCCGGTCCACCGATGTGGATTATAATGCCTGAACAATACGTTTCTCCGCCCTTTGGGGCGTAGGTGAGCCAACTAAATGACTCCATCATCCCGGATCGTCCGATCAAACCGAGGCGCCTCGCAATAGCAACAACCACATAAGTCAAACTCGTCAGGGCGTGTAAAACCACTGACGCCACTTCTAGCTAGAAAGAAACGCAAGTCCTCCCTGATGTCCTCTCCCGTTTTTGGTTCATACCGGGTGTGAAACTCGCGAAGTAAACGTTACACAAAGCTACGCCACGAAGGCCGTGCTTCGATCATCAACCACAAGACTTTGCTTTTCAACAGAAGCCTTGATCATTTGCCACTTAGGCATGCCACACAGGCAATTCACTCCATGCGTTTGATATCCATCAATATATAACCCCTGAGCTCGTACGTCTCAGAGAAGGGCGTTAAGCAAGAGAATAAATTCTCCGCCGCCAAACAGATATATATTTAATAGAGATCAATCACACGGACTAAAATCCAATGTCAGACACACAGCCCATTTACAAGTCCGTTCTGGGTCTGAACGAAACCGGAGGCACCTAGTACCCCGCATATCCATCGATCTCCAAGTACGTCTGGACGATCACTAACTATTTCCATCTTCTTGGGTGTACAGCCCAATCAAGATCATCAGTTATCACCCAAACGACGTGAAGACCTCCGGTCTTCGACCACCGTCTTCATCTTCGACTTATCGTCGTATCAGCTATTCAGAATGGGATAAACCCGGTCTTTCCGAATAACTCGCGTATATTTTATAAAAGTGCTACACAAACACAACATACGCCTCATTCCAATTCATCAGTCACTAACCGCAAATTAATCAAGAGAATAGTTCCCCAAATATTAACCCCGAAGGCCGAAACCAACATCAGATCAATATCCAGAAAACCATTCTGCTTGGCTAACCGACAGTTAGTTTCTAAATTTCACATTCATAGGGAAAGATTCCCATTAATTTTATCAAAGATAAATTCCTTGAATTTATTCTTTAATCTACTTTTGAATTTCGATTCAACTAGTCGGGATTTACGAAACTTACTGAAGTAATCATTTGTTTTAATTTCCCAATCCCAACCTATTCATCCCATGAAGTAAAACTGGTAATACTTCATACCTAACACCACGGTGTTATCGGTAAATTCAATTACCATTTCACGTTCAAATCTAATTAAAGATTTGACTATCGCCTGGAGCAAAACTGGTGATACTCCATTCTCGACCATTTCAATCTAATTAAAGATTCATTAAAACTCAACTTAGTTTTAATCGTTAACTGGGTTAAAGAATCCGTGTCATTTAAAAACACAGTTCACAATAAACCCAAAATCACCTTCATTAATTATCGGGTTAAAGAACGAGTGTTATTTAAAACACTGCCCACGATAAACCCAAAAATCAATATCAATTCAATTCCAATTAAATATTATTTAATTGGTACACTTCATTAAATCTAAATAAAAAGATTTAATCTGTAACGACCCAGATTTTTGAACAGTTTATTTTAAATATTTAGTATGGTTTTAAATATTGAATTCGTAATATAAATGAATTTTTATATTGGATTTGTCAATTTAATTATTAATATATGATTTAATATCGATTATATTTAATTATCGTAATAGTAACAATTGAATTCCCAACGTAACACTAAATCAGAACAATTCAGTCGACTAATATAAATTCTGTAGTGACTTAAAAAGATAATAATTTATTTTCGATGAAGTTATCTGTTCAGAAATCGATTTACATTCTAAACGGTTTAACTAAATTTACTAGTGTTATTTCATTTTAAATCGATTCTGTTAAGTTCAAATTATTGTATAAGCTTGAAAACGTCGGTCGTTGCGACTAAATAACGGTTCAGGATTTTTAAATAAGGGACTGTGAGATATTTTAGTTTTTAATTAAAATCAAATCAAATCTTTCAGCCGACCTAATTTACTTCCTCTGGAAACCTAGTTCCCTCGAGCCACAAAACTGTCTCCCGCTCTCGTTATCAAGGGGACACGATTTCAATGGCCTGTGTACCTCCTGTCTCCCTCCTCCTTCTATAAAACCGCAACCTTCCACTTCCTTTCATTTGCAAGAACCGGTTCCAGTTCAACTCAAATCGAATTCCCCTTTTTCCCTTAAACTAAAAATCAAAATTTAAGCCTCAGTCTCCTCCTTAATTTCCAGAATCCAAATCGAACGGCAAAGAAAGAAAAAGGGAATTGAAAATCCTTATCGCAAGCGGATCTTGAGATCCTGGAGAATCGATGATGTAGTGGAGGCGCTCGCGAGTCCAACGAGGAAGGCTAGGCGTGGTTCTGGCATCGACAAGGTGTTTAGGGGATCGCTATCGAAGACCGTTGGTTCATTGAATCTCGACACCAAGACTGGTACACTCGCGATTAGGGTTGGGTTCTGGAGTTGAATGCCATGGTGCGGTGATGTTCGATTTGGGGTTTCGCTCGAACTAAGTTCGGTGGTGAAGTACTGGAAGTGTGCGATGGTCAGACTGGGATGAATTGGAATATAGGATCCAGGGATTCAACAGTACGGAAGTAAACAATGTCGATGGTTGCTGAAGAGAGGAGCGCGGTCTGTGAGCACCAATTAGGGTGTTCAGATTTGTTTATTCAGGGGATGGGGAAAGGAGCAGTCTGTGGAATTGGGTCAACAGTTTGAAATGAAAAAAAAAAACTTAATAATTTGGCCTTGAAGGAGTTGTTTGGTTTGAATAGGAAATGAACTGTCGATGTTCTTGAGGAAGTCATGATGGGAGTTCTCGACGGGGGGAGGGAATGATGCACAATAGGTGTTCGATTTAATGCGGGAATGGCATTGCAAGGCTATAGGTGGTTGTTTGTTTAATAAGAGAAGAAGAGAGAGAGATTAACACGGCAATTAAAGGTGAAAAGGTTGGTTCGGGTTTTGTAAATCCTAGAGTAAACTCGAAGTCAAGATGCAAAACAACGGTCAGGTGGGTTAATAAGGTATTTGTTTTTACGAATTTAAGTTACATAGGATGATTTATTCATTATAGTTGTTAATTTAAATAAATAAATGTTTAACCGATAATCAAAATTTAAATTAAATCGTCATAGGTACAAAGATAAATTATGTGAGATGATTCGGAGAAGCAAAATTATGGAATTAAACGAGATTGTCGACAGTGGAAAACCAGGTGAGTAAATCTCACTCACCTTTAGAATTATTTTTATTTCATTAAAAATAATTGTTTGTTACTTGTGTGAATGTTTTCTGGTTGTTTTATATATATTAGTTATTTAGGCTATATATATATATATTGGGTTGATTGATTGGTTGGATTCCCGCAGTCTCATTAGCGGATGCCCGCAGTTTCATAGCGGATGATTACCCTATACGCCCCACGCTATGATTAGTGGATGACCTTCTATACCGCGATATTCTGCCACGAAGCAGAATGGGTATTATTTATGTGCTAACATTTGTGGATGCAGGAAAACAGGTTGGAGGAATCCAACTGGATTCCTCAAAAATATATTATTTGTTTATTGTTGTTTGATTTCATATATATTCATATATGATGTGTTAAAAACCAAATGATTGAAAATTGGGTGATTTGATTGTTTAAACATCACTGGGCCAATTAAAAGGATATTGAGATTTAAAAAGGAAAAATTCTATTTTTAAATAGAATTAGAATTTAAATGGAAATAAAAGTATAGACTTGTTTTTGAAAAATAAAACAAGTAGTTTCTTTTTTAAACGAAGTTTTAAAATAGTTCTTTTATAACGAAGTTATAAATAAAGTGAAAAGAATTATCATTTGATAATTCAGAAATAGAAATATAAGCGTGAAATTGGAATTCGAAATGGAATTTCAAAACAGGATGTGAGAGGAAATTTTTAAATATATAACTCAGATGAAATTTGAGTATAACATTTGAATTTTAAAAGGGAGTTTAAATATTTGGATTTTAAAAAAAGAGATTGAATATTAGAAATTCAAATAGAAGTTCAAATAGAATTTGAATAAAAGAAATTAGAATGAGAAATAGAATTTGAATTCAAGAAATTAAAATAAAATTTGAATTCAAAGGAATTCGAATAAAGAAATTCAAATAGAGATTTGAATATAGAATTTCAAAGAAGAATTGAATAGAATTTGAAATATAGTATTTCAAAGAAGAATTCAAATGTGAAATTTGAATAGAGATTTGAACATGGAATGGAATACGGAAATTCAAGTAGAAATTTGAATATGAGATTTCAAAATAGAATTTGAAATAAACTTTGAAAATAGGATTTCAAAGTAGAATTGGAAATAGAATTTCAAATAGGATTTCAAAATAGGAAATCCGAATGATTTTGAAATGGAATTTGAATTCAAGTGAATTCAAATGGATGTGAGTGAAGGAATTCAAATGGTGTTGAAAATGAATTTGAATATTAGAAATTCAAATGGGGTCGGAAATGGAAAATGAAATTTGAATGTAAGAGATTCAAGTTGAATTCAAATAGGAATTAATCTATGGGGTTCGAATATGAAATTCAAACGGGTTTTAAATTATGGAATTCTGGATATAGAATTTAAAAAGGAGTTTGAATATTTGAATTCCAATAGAATTCAAATATAGAAATTGGAATATAGAAGTTAAAATGGAATTTAAAAATAGAGTTTGAATAAAAGAATTCAAATGAATTCAAGTATTGAATTTTGAATATGGGATTCAAATAGAAATTCAAATATTGAATTTGAACATCAAATAGAAAAGGAATTGGAATTTGAATTTAGAATTCAAATAAAAGTGAGATTTGAATTTGAATCAAGGAATTCAAATAGAGTTGAAATGGAGTTGAATTCCTTTTAAAGAAGTTAAAAAGTTTATATTTATAAATATAATTAAAACGAACTCGCCGCAGCGCTGCAGTTCGTAAAATAGCGACTCGAACTTCAATTGAGTATACAGAACTCAATTGGGGTCGGAATTCTTCGAAACAAGAAACGTCAGGACCGGTTTGATAATAGTTTTCTAATGAAAGAGAAAAATATGAATTTCGTCGTATAGATTTTGAGTTATGTAAAAATCAAATTTTCAGAAAAGCAGCGCCAGAATCGTTTAAAACCATAATGGTTTATTTAACATTATAAAAGGATTTTAAGAGAGGAAATCCGAAGTTCTATTTAGAAAATTTCAGAGTTGAGTTGTAAAATATATGCGAATTCAAGTTGTGTAAATGAATATGATTTTTGAAGCAGAAACCAGATTTTGATTTATTGAATAGAATTAACTAAATTGAATAAAAATTAGTTAATGAGTTTTTGAATGAATATTGGGATTTGAATAAGTAAATTCGATTTGAAATTTATATTCAAAATGGAAAAGAGAACTAGAATTAAAATTGAAATTCAATTTGGTTATGAACGAGTTAAATATTTTGTTTGAACATGTTATGTTCAACAAAGAAGTGAAATAGACAAAAAGGCTAAGTAAAGAATAATTGAGCGAAACTGAATTCAAACGATTCAAAATTGGATTCAAACGAATGGATTGAGTTGAATTGAACTGAAAACAGGTGAACAGGTGTTAAACAGATATGGGATGAGTATATGAAGATTTAAATTTATGTGCTCGACAAAAAGGTACATGTTTAATTCATATATGAGATTTATGCGCCGTATCGGCAAGCCGCTTGGCTTTTTCTTTTTCTTTTTGAAATTAGAAGGACCGGGAAAGCTATTTGAAATTTCCCGATGCTCCCGATACAGGGGAGGTTATGGCGAATTTTTCCGGGAATTTAAGGAGTTAGAATATTTTTAAGAAATTTGACAATTAGAAATCTATATATCGATATATATAGAATTCGATAAGGAAACGAAATCAAAAATGGCATAAGAGGCAAGAGGATTATTGAAAATATTTGGTTAACAAATATTGATAGAGAAAATAGAGAAGTGGTTTAATTAATGAATATTAATTAAAGGGCCCAGTAGTTTGTTTGATATGTTGGATGAACACTTGTTTTTATTCGATAGTTAAATCACAGACTATCGAAGTTTTTGACCATCGTTGTCAATATGGAGAGACCGGTTGGATTATTATCCGAAGAACCACTCCGTATCGGCATAAGCGTTGCGAACCAAGTATGCTGAATATATTGAAGACGGAGTAAAATGCAAGGGCTTTTCTAGTAATAGAAATAGTGCCTTCGGTTTCGTTCAATCCCAGGACGAACGTAAATGGACGGATGTCTGACAGAGTATTTCCAATGATCAAATGGGTTGGTCTGTATGAATATATATGGTTGCAACGGATTTATCCCTTAGCATAATATCCAGAATATTTGTGCAAACTTAACTAGTGATTAACGGATCTGACAATGTGGCATTCAAAGTGATTATGCTATCAGTGAAGGGTAAGTATTCGTAGCCTCAGGCCTCAACAACCGGGAAAGGGCAAAAATCGGGCAGGCAGCATGGCTATGTGGGTCGCACCCATTAGGGTGTATAATCACCTATCTAGAGAAATTCCTTTTGTTTCTAAATCTATCGATTCTGCCCATTCGGGAAACGGTGGTTTGAGTCCAACCGTTGGTGATATACATTCGATACACTCAAGCGAAATGAGTGGTCGGTCATGTGTGGGCCGGGTTGCAAGATGTTCTTGTTGAACCCAGGTGTATTCGCCTCTAGAGATACACAGTCGGAAGGTGGTTCCATACCTTGTCATGTTGGAAATCCAATCTCCAATAAGCGCCATGCGGGTTTTTGAGTTTATACTATGTATGTGGAGCGTGAGATGCAAGCGTTCTGCTATTTGGTTATTTACTTGATGTAGACATTATTATAATATCACTGGATTTTCGTATCAAAGTGTTTTGGGTTATAGTAAGGTAAAAGCCGTCCATGTTTATGTGTGGGCTGCTCTTACTATTATCTTTTTCCTTCAAAAAGGGTTTTGAAAGTTAAACAAGTGGTTGGAGTTTACTCACACCAGTCCCATGACTGACCCAGAGTTTGTTTTTGTTTTGTTTTTCCTAAACTCTTGGGTGCCCAAATTTGTACGGGCAGTCAAGTGTTTCAGGCTTTTACAGATACACTTGGAGGAGCTTGAAGCAGGAGGCTTCAACGTTAGTTATTTAGAGTTACTTCCGCTGAATCAAATGTTATGTGTACTCTGATGATGGTATGTGTATATGTACAAAACAGATTGTATTTCAAAGCTTATGTTATATAATATATTTTATTCGTTCCGCTGTGAGTTGGTGATCTTCGTTTTTCTTCTATTCTAAGTTTTCTATCTTATCTATTCTCACCCTCTAACTTCTTTCTAATAATGAGTCGTATTTCTGTGTTATTTGGGTTGGACGTGTGGTGTATTTAGTCAACTCAGATAGCTCGGATAATGCGGGCCTTTACAGTTGGTATCAGAGCTTAGGTTGAGCGAACACCTAGGCTTGTGTGGCATGTGCTCATTAGAGATATGGTCAGCAGTGCCCTAGAATGAGTTGAGTGTATAGATACGAGAGAGCGTATTTGTTAGTTGATATAAAAGTTGTTTTATATTGTGTTGGCTAGTCTGTTGAGTGGTTTATGAATTCTGGTCGAATCGTGGGACGCCACGAAGTCGATAGGAATTTCTAAACACTTGAACAGGAGATTGAACACGATATTGTTTTAAAGTGGGTGAAATTATTTTACCCAAAATTATGTTTTGATATAGAAAGAATAATTTTCTAGAATTATTATTATATGGATGTGTTGGATGTTGACTTTATAATCAAATGAGATTATAAATTTAGAATGGTTATTTATAACCAGAGTAGAATTTGTATAGGAATTAAATATGCAAATGAGATGAATTAGAATTAAATTCAAACCAGAATTAAGAATTTAAAATCCTGGAAGGTTTGAAATCTTTTGCGAAGTATATTAAGATAATATAGCTTTGATTTGGAAGGGTTTTTGAATAAAAATTATTTTTAATGGATTTTGAATATGGTAAAGCACTGAACTCACTTCAGTGGCTGGGAAATTATTCTGATGATGATTGCAACATCATCAGTGTTCATTTTCGAGTTTCTAAGTGATGAATTGCTACCTTAGAAAAAGTTTTTGATGGGAATTTGTTTGAAAGAAAACAAGTGATTTGAAAATTCAAATGTTTTGAATTTGAAATGAAAATAAATATATGTATATATATTTATGTGATTTCAGAAGGATTTGAAATAGAAACCCAGGGATTTGAATTCTGAAATTGAAATTTAACTTAAACAAGTTAAATGGGTCAAAGTGAATGAATTGATTAAAATCAATTTGAATTAGTTTTATAAGAACATAGATTGGATATAAATGGATTGATCGTAGATCATTCAAATTAAATGGAAGAAGACCAAAAGTTTTGGTTGAAAATAAAGTTATAGAAATATGAGGAGTTGAGTTTCAACATAAGTGAGACGTTGAAAAGAAATAGATTTGTATCACTTTTCCTACCCTAGCAATTTCGAGGACGAAATTATTTTAAGGGGGAAAGAATGTAACGACCCAGATTTTTGAACAGTTTATTTTAAATATTTAGTATGGTTTTAAATATTGAATTCATAATATAAATGAATTTTTATATTGGATTTGTCAATTTAATTATTAATATATGATTTAATATCGATTATATTTAATTATCGTAATAGTAACAATTGAATTCCCAACGTAACACTAAATCAGAACAATTCAGTCGACTAATATAAATTCTGTAGTGACTTAAAAAGATAATAATTTATTTTCAATGAAGTTATCTGTTCAGAAATCGATTTACATTCTAAACGGTTTAACTAAATTTACTAGTGTTATTTCATTTTAAATCGATTCTGTTAAGTTCAAATTATTGTATAAGCTTGAAAACGTCGGTCGTTGCGACTAAATAACGGTTCAGGATTTTTAAATAAGGGACTGTGAGATATTTTAGTTTTTAATTAAAATCAAATCAAATCTTTCAGCCGACCTAATTTACTTCCTCTGGAAACCTAGTTCCCTCGAGCCACAAAACTGTCTCCCGCTCTCGTTATCAAGGGGACACGATTTCAATGGCCTGTGTACCTCCTGTCTCCCTCCTCCTTCTATAAAACCGCAACCTTCCACTTCCTTTCATTTGCAAGAACCGGTTCCAGTTCAACTCAAATCGAATTCCCCTTTTTCCCTTAAACTAAAAAACAAAATTTAAGCCTCAGTCTCCTCCTTAATTTCCAGAATCCAAATCGAACGGCAAAGAAAGAAAACGGGAATTGAAAATCCTTATCGCAAGCGGATCTTGAGATCCTGGAGAATCGATGATGTAGTGGAGGCGCTCGCGAGTCCAACGAGGAAGGCTAGGCGTGGTTCTGGCATCGACAAGGTGTTTAGGGGATCGCTATCGAAGACCGTTGGTTCATTGAATCTCGACACCAAGACTGGTACACTCGCGATTAGGGTTGGGTTCTGGAGTTGAATGCCATGGTGCGGTGATGTTCGATTTGGGGTTTCGCTCGAACTAAGTTCGGTGGTGAAGTACTGGAAGTGTGCGATGGTCAGACTGGGATGAATTGGAATATAGGATCCAGGGATTCAACAGTACGGAAGTAAACAATGTCGATGGTTGCTGAAGAGAGGAGCGCGGTCTGTGAGCACCAATTAGGGTGTTCAGATTTGTTTATTCAGGGGATGGGGAAAGGAGCAGTCTGTGGAATTGGGTCAACAGTTTGAAATGAAAAAAAAAAAAACTTAATAATTTGGCCTTGAAGGAGTTGTTTGGTTTGAATAGGAAATGAACTGTCGATGTTCTTGAGGAAGTCATGATGGGAGTTCTCGACTGGGGGAGGGAATGATGCACAATAGGTGTTCGATTTAATGCGGGAATGGCATTGCAAGGCTATAGGTGGTTGTTTGTTTAATAAGAGAAGAAGAGAGAGAGATTAACATGGCAATTAAAGGTGAAAAGGTTGGTTCGGGTTTTGTAAATCCTAGAGTAAACTCGAAGTCAAGATGCAAAACAACGGTCAGGTGGGTTAATAAGGTATTTGTTTTTACGAATTTAAGTTACATAGGATGATTTATTCATTATAGTTGTTAATTTAAATAAATAAATGTTTAACCGATAATCAAAATTTAAATTAAATCGTCATAGGTACAAAGATAAATTATGTGAGATGATTCGGAGAAGCAAAATTATGGAATTAAACGAGATTGTCGACACTGGAAAACCAGGTGAGTAAATCTCACTCACCTTTAGAATTATTTTTATTTCATTAAAAATAATTGTTTGTTACTTGTGTGAATGTTTTCTGGTTGTTTTATATATATTAGTTATTTAGGCTATATATATATATATATATATTGGGTTGATTGATTGGTTGGATTCCCGCAGTCTCATTAGCGGATGCCCGCAGTTTCATAGCGGATGATTACCCTATACACCCCAAGCTATGATTAGTGGATGACCTTCTATACCGCGATATTCTGCCACGAAGCAGAATGGGTATTATTTATGTGCTAACATCTGTGGATGCAGGAAAACAGGTTGGAGGAATCCAACTGGATTCCTCAAAAATATATTATTTGTTTATTGTTGTTTGATTTCATATATATTCATATATGATGTGTTAAAAACCAAATGATTGAAAATTGGGTGATTTGATTGTTTAAACATCACTGGGCCAATTAAAAGGATATTGAGATTTAAAAAGGAAAAATTCTATTTTTAAATAGAATTAGAATTTAAATGGAAATAAAAGTATAGACTTGTTTTTGAAAAATAAAACAAGTAGTTTCTTTTTTAAACGAAGTTTTAAAATAGTTCTTTTATAACGAAGTTATAAATAAAGTGAAAAGAATTATCATTTGATAATTCAGAAATAGAAATATAAGCGTGAAATTGGAATTCGAAATGGAATTTCAAAACAGGATGTGAGAGGAAATTTTTAAATATATAACTCAGATGAAATTTGAGTATAACATTTGAATTTTAAAAGGGAGTTTAAATATTTGAATTTTAAAAAAAGAGATTGAATATTAGAAATTCAAATAGAAGTTCAAATAGAATTTGAATAGAAGAAATTAGAATGAGAAATAGAATTTGAATTCAAGAAATTAAAATAAAATTTGAATTCAAAGGAATTCGAATAAAGAAATTCAAATAGAGATTTGAATATAGAATTTCAAAGAAGAATTGAATAGAATTTGAAATATAGTATTTCAAAGAAGAATTCAAATGTGAAATTTGAATAGAGATTTGAACATGGAATGGAATACGGAAATTCAAGTAGAAATTTGAATATGAGATTTCAAAATAGAATTTGAAATAAACTTTGAAAATAGGATTTCAAAGTAGAATTGGAAATAGAATTTCAAATAGGATTTCAAAATAGGAAATCCAAATGATTTTGAAATGGAATTTGAATTCAAGGGAATTCAAATGGATGTGAGTGAAGGAATTCAAATGGTGTTGAAAATGAATTTGAATATTAGAAATTCAAATGGGGTCGGAAATGGAAAATGAAATTTGAATGTAAGAGATTCAAGTTGAATTCAAATAGGAATTAATCTATGGGGTTCGAATATGAAATTCAAACGGGTTTTAAATTATGGAATTCTGGATATAGAATTTAAAAAGGAGTTTGAATATTTGAATTCCAATAGAATTCAAATATAGAAATTGGAATGTAGAAGTTAAAATGGAATTTAAAAATAGAGTTTGAATAAAAGAATTCAAATGAATTCAAGTATTGAATTTTGAATATGGGATTCAAATAGAAATTCAAATATTGAATTTGAACATCAAATAGAAAAGGAATTGGAATTTGAATTTAGAATTCAAATAAAAGTGAGATTTGAATTTGAATCAAGGAATTCAAATAGAGTTAAAATGGAGTTGAATTCCTTTTAAAGAAGTTAAAAAGTTTATATTTATAAATATAATTAAAACGAACTCGCCGCAGCGCTGCAGTTCGTAAAATAGCGACTCGAACTTCAATTGAGTATACAGAACTCAATTGGGGTCGGAATTCTTCGAAACAAGAAACGTCAGGACCGGTTTGATAATAGTTTTCTAATGAAAGAGAAAAATATGAATTTCGTCGTATAGATTTTGAGTTATGTAAAAATCAAATTTTCAGAAAAGCAGCGCCATAATCGTTTAAAACCATAATGGTTTATTTAACATTATAAAAGGATTTTAAGAGAGGAAATCCGAAGTTCTATTTAGAAAATTTCAGAGTTGAGTTGTAAAATATATGCGAATTCAAGTTGTGTAAATGAATATGATTTTTGAAACAGAAACCAGATTTTGATTTATTGAATAGAATTAACTGAATTGAATAAAAATTAGTTAATGAGTTTTTGAATGAATATTGGGATTTGAATAAGTAAATTCGATTTGAAATTTATATTCAAAATGGAAAAGAGAACTAGAATTAAAATTGAAATTCAATTTGGTTATGAACGAGTTAAATATTTTGTTTGAACATGTTATGTTCAACAAAGAAGTGAAATAGACAAAAAGGCTAAGTAAAGAATAATTGAGCGAAACTGAATTCAAACGATTCAAAATTGGATTCAAACGAATGGATTGAGTTGAATTGAACTGAAAACAGGTGAACAGGTGTTAAACAGATATGGGATGAGTATATGAAGATTTAAATTTATGTGCTCGACAAAAAGGTACATGTTTAATTCATATATGAGATTTATGCGCCGTATCGGCAAGCCGCTTGGCTTTTTCTTTTTCTTTTTGAAATTAGAAGGACCGGGAAAGCTATTTGAAATTTCCCGATGCTCCCGATACAGGGGAGGTTATGGCGAATTTTTCCGGGAATTTAAGGAGTTAGAATATTTTTAAGAAATTTGACAATTAGAAATCTATATATCGATATATATAGAATTCGATAAGGAAACGAAATCAAAAATGGCATAAGAGGCAAGAGGATTATTGAAAATATTTGGTTAACAAATATTGATAGAGAAAATAGAGAAGTGGTTTAATTAATGAATATTAATTAAAGGGCCCAGTAGTTTGTTTGATATGTTGGATGAACACTTGTTTTTATTCGATAGTTAAATCACAGACTATCGAAGTTTTTGACCATCGTTGTCAATATGGAGAGACCGGTTGGATTATTATCCGAAGAACCACTCCGTATCGGCATAAGCGTTGCGAACCAAGTATGCTGAATATATTGAAGACGGAGTAAAATGCAAGGGCTTTTCTAGTAATAGAAATAGTGCCTTCGGTTTCGTTCAATCCCAGGACGAACGTAAATGGACGGATGTCTGACAGAGTATTTCCAATGATCAAATGGGTTGGTCTGTATGAATATATATGGTTGCAACGGATTTATCCCTTAGCATAATATCCAGAATATTTGTGCAAACTTAACTAGTGATTAACGGATCTGACAATGTGGCATTCAAAGTGATTATGCTATCAGTGAAGGGTAAGTATTCGTAGCCTCAGGCCTCAACAACCGGGAAAGGGCAAAAATCGGGCAGGCAGCATGGCTATGTGGGTCGCACCCATTAGGGTGTATAATCACCTATCTAGAGAAATTCCTTTTGTTTCTAAATCTATCGATTCTGCCCATTCGGGAAACGGTGGTTTGAGTCCAACCGTTGGTGATATACATTCGATACACTCAAGCGAAATGAGTGGTCGGTCATGTGTGGGCCGGGTTGCAAGATGTTCTTGTTGAACCCAGGTGTATTCGCCTCTAGAGATACACAGTCGGAAGGTGGTTCCATACCTTGTCATGTTGGAAATCCAATCTCCAATAAGCGCCATGCGGGTTTTTGAGTTTATACTATGTATGTGGAGCGTGAGATGCAAGCGTTCTGCTATTTGGTTATTTACTTGATGTAGACATTATTATAATATCACTGGATTTTCGTATCAAAGTGTTTTGGGTTATAGTAAGGTAAAAGCCGTCCATGTTTATGTGTGGGCTGCTCTTACTATTATCTTTTTCCTTCGAAAAGGGTTTTGAAAGTTAAACAAGTGGTTGGAGTTTACTCACACCAGTCCCATGACTGACCCAGAGTTTGTTTTTGTTTTGTTTTTCCTAAACTCTTGGGTGCCCAAATTTGTACGGGCAGTCAAGTGTTTCAGGCTTTTACAGATACACTTGGAGGAGCTTGAAGCAGGAGGCTTCAACGTTAGTTATTTAGAGTTACTTCCGCTGAATCAAATGTTATGTGTACTCTGATGATGGTATGTGTATATGTACAAAACAGATTGTATTTCAAAGCTTATGTTATATAATATATTTTATTCGTTCCGCTGTGAGTTGGTGATCTTCGTTTTTCTTCTATTCTAAGTTTTCTATCTTATCTATTCTCACCCTCTAACTTCTTTCTAATAATGAGTCGTATTTCTGTGTTATTTGGGTTGGACGTGTGGTGTATTTAGTCAACTCAGATAGCTCGGATAATGCGGGCCTTTACATAATCTTTTCTCAACTGGGTTCAAGAACAGTGTTAGTGAAGACACCATTCACGACAAACCCCAAATCACATTTGATATTCAATACAAGGCTCTGAATAGAAAATATATCGGCTTATATTCAATATCAAATTCTACGACTAACAAATGTCGTATTGGAAATAACGATATAAATATATATCTTTCAAATTTCCATAACAACACCTGTATAATCACGAATTCCAACATCGAAATATTCCGAAGACAATTTCGATTCAATTCCACTCCAATGCAATCATTGGATATTCTGGTTATTTTCAAAACCATTTCAAATCCAATTTATTTATTTAAAAATAAATAGAATTATATTTCTAGTTCAAAACTAGTTCATTTCGATAAAAATCTATTTTTATCTTTTCAAATATGGAGTTTTTCATCCCAATTCTTTCTAAATCATTTCTTATGATTTTACATAAATTATTACTATTTTTAATAATTTTATCAAGGCCCGTACAGTCGATTTCCATCAATGGCCATCGAACTGCACTTACAGCGACCTTTTTCGAATTTGATTTGGACATAATTCCAAATCCAACCGTTAGATTTCTAATTTCTAGTATTCGTTAGAAAGCTCTTTTCGATACGAACCCAACGGTTCCGGTTTTAGGAGAATCCGACGGTCGGATCTCCCGTAATGTCCGTTTGAAATAAAAGGTCGAAATTCGCGAACTGCCGCGGCGCGGCGCGTTCTATTCAGGCCATTATATTATATATAAAATATATATAATATATATTTCGTCGATTTCTATTTAAAACGAATTATATAAATAGTTTTAAATTCGTTTCAAAAGCAATTTCAACTTCCTTTTCAATTCAAATCAAAATTGAATTCTTCTTTATAAATTCGTTTTAAAATTCATTTCTATTTAATTCAAATTTCAATTCAATTTGAATTCATTTCAATTCGCTTTGAATTCAATTTGAATTCGTTTTCAATTCAATTCATTTCGAAATCGTTTTCAATTCAATTCATTTCGAAATCGTTTTCAATTCAATTTATTTCGAAATCGTTTTCAATTCAATTTATTTTGAAATCGTTTTCAATTCAATTTAAAATCGTTTTCAATTCAATTCAAAATCGTTTTCAATTCAATTTAAAATCGTTTTCAATTCAATTCATTTCGAATTCATTTTCAATTCAATTTATTTCGAAATCGTTTTCAATTCATTTTCAATTAAATTTGAATTCGTTTTCAATTCAATTCATTTCGAAATCGTTTTCAATTCATTTTCAATTAAATTTGAATTCGTTTTCAATTCAATTCATTTCGAAATCGTTTTATATTCAATTCATTTCGAAATCGTTATATATTCAATTCATTTCGAAATCGTTATATATTCAATTCATTTCATTTGAATAAAATCGATATAAATATCGTTTACGTCAAAATGGCGTCAATCTAATCAACACGGCTTCATAAATTTCTATTTCAAATATTTTATTTCAAATATTTCTTTTTCAAAATAGTTGTTATTATCAAAATATTTCGTTCAACACATGACCAATCTCAAAGGATGAGTACTGTCAACACATGAACCGTTATTTTATATTGATAAAGATGTAAATTTTATTATCAAAATATTTCGTTCAACACATGACCAATCTCAATGGATGAGTACTGTCAACACATGAACTTTTATTTTATAGTCTTCTTTATTTTTTTTCAAATTGGAATGAGGCCCAATCAATTACCATATAAAGTTAATCATATGGATTTCATACAACACATGTATATAATAGCATTGAAAAATAATCAACCATCAACCAAAGTGCACTACACTGTATAAGCATCAAATATAGATATCTAATGCTTATAACAGCCTGTCAATTGATCGATCGACATATTTAATCAATCAGGATGAGTGAACTTCAAATTTCATCCCAACACCCGTGTGGGGTTTCAAGCAATCAAACAAGATTTTTATTCGTGCAGTTGGGCGATGTGTAAAATTTATCGTCCCAATCAATGTCCTTCAAATAGGTGTACATAAACAAACCGTCTGGTTTGTAAATGAATATTTATTTATTCACATTCACGTTAAAAATTATATTTTTAACGATAAAACATTTTATTTCAACATATGAATTTCTATTCAATTCATTTATTCGATAAAAAGGATATTTTTATTTTTCTAACTTATTTTAGAAAATTTCGGCGGCATAACGGCACGATACTAGAAACGGGACGAGGCCTAGCCTTATCCCCGGTCTAGTGAAGGCCCACGCCATTCACACATCAATCATATTCACCAAACAACCAAATTCAAATCAAATCATCAAACTAATCTATGCAACCAAACAAACAAGTCCATGGTCTGTGGACGATTGTGTCGGGTGCTACTAAGCACCGTCTGCATCCTAGTATATATATATATATAACTAGAAGAAGAAATTGAAAGGTGAGAAATTCTCACCGATAGCTATCCTAGCTCCACGGCACTTCTAATGCAGGAAATCTTCGCCAACTCACCCTTTTGTTACCTTCGTTGCCCGCTTTCACTACCTATGTAAGAATCGAATTTTACTTCGCTATTCAATATATAAAAATCATATTTTTATCTCGAAGTTCAATATATAAAAATCATATTTTTATTTCGAAGTTCAATATATAAAAATCATATTTTTATTTCGAAGTTCAATATATAAAAATCATATTTTTATTTCGAAGTTCAATATATAAAAATCATATTTTTATTTCGAAGTTCAGTATATAAAAATCATATATTTTTATTTCGAAGTTCAATATATAAAAATCATATTTTTATTTCGAAGTTCAATATATAAAAATCATATATTTTTATTTCGAAGTTCAATATATAAAAATCATATATTTTTATTTTTAACTAGAAATCATATCTTTAAATATATATATATATATTCCTTTTAACAATCCTATATGTATTTTATATATATATAAAAAAAACACAATCCTATTTTTAACAATGACATTTATTTAAAATTTCAGATTTTAACTAAACTATAAAGAAAATAATCACCAAATTTTTATATAATAAAAATCCTACTTTTATAATAAAATCACGTTTTTAATCACAATGTTATTTACATATAAATTATATTCTTATATTTTTAAAGCTATCCTATTTTTAAATACAAAGCTGTTTTATATTTTTTTTATAAAAAAAAAACAATCTTTTAACCAAAGTATAAGTTAAAAAAATAAAACCAACCTGTCACTGTATAAACGCGATTCCTCCACAACCCATTTCTTGCCGTCGTTGACCGACCACCGCTCCTCCCATGACCGCCCTGGCGTCGATCGCCACCCACCACCAGAACTGGCTTCGCGAGCTCCACCGGCGCCACCCCCCTTTGGCCAACTCGAAGTTCCCCTTGGCCCAGAAATTCGCCGCTAACGCCTCCGCTTCTCGAACAAAATCCAGCCCGATTACTCCACTAGTGCCCATCACCACCATTCATTATATTGAGCTCGTGATGCTCTTTCATTTGCTTCCGGACCCACTGATTTTCATTGACTGACGAGGGAGATCGGGAGGGAGGAAGAACGGGGCGATTTGCATCGCTGATTTAATACAGCGGCGGCTAGGGTCTCTGAAAGGGTGTGGGGGTGGTATTTGTATTAAGTTTATATTATATTTTATTATTTTAAAACCAAAATACCCTCATATCAATACGAACTCAAAATCGCGCCCAACGACTGTCGCCCCTAGCTAAATACCCCCATTCCGAACACAATGGGATATGTATCGTAGGCTGATTCGACTGTTACTATCAGTTTCCGTTAAATTTACATTTAAATCTTTATATTGAATTTTAAACGTACATTTCAAATTACCGGGGGCACATACTAACTAGAAAAATTCCAGAAAAATATTTTCTAGCTTCGTATTGACGATACGGTCCTAACAAAACTAGTTTCGTCGAATTCTGAGACCGTTGGAAAAATGGCCAATTTCCAGTCGATTAAAATCAACTGAAACTGGTCAAACGCGTTTTCCTTTGCCACGCTCACATATCGATTCGAAAAATTATGAAATTTGAAACCTAGCAATAACTCCACATCCCGGACCCAACAAAACTGGTTTCGTCGAAATCCGTGGTCATCTGCAAAATTGCTATTTTTAAGGGCCTTATATATATAAAAATATATATAAATTCCACGGCGACTATTTCTAATTTTAAACTGGACATATCTTATCATTTCTAAAATGAAATCTCAGTTTGTTAACTTCGTTACAAAGATATAGTTATACAGATTCAAATATTTCTTGTTTCGTTCAATTCTGACTTATATTGAATTCTGTATATTCATTTGAAATTAGAAATCGAATTTTCGAACTACCGCGCCATTTTCAATTCCTTTTATAATTATATATAATTATTATATATTCTAACGACGACGTATATAATATATACGTTCAAATTATATTCAAAATAAATTTCTCGTCGATATTATTTAAAATAATCTATTTTAAATATTCAAAATTCGCTAAAATCGCCAAAATAAAAATTTCAAACTGGCTCGCATTTTACGGGTTGTTACAATCTCCCCCACTTAAAACTTTTCATCCCCGAAAAGGAACAAAGTCGAAAGTGGTTTGATAATTCAACTCTACGTTCGATCCGGCTTCCATCCTCCAACTTTTCAGTTTCTGAGAATTTTCAAAATTTCAAAAATTTGGCTAACACCCTAAATTTTCGAAAAATTTCGCCATAACCTCCCCTGCACCGGGAGCATCGGGGAATTTCAAATAGCTTCCCCGGTCCTTCAGATCTCAAAAAGAAAAAGCCAAGCGGCTAGCCAATAGGCTCACAAAATCATCATCACCCAAACAAAACAGTAAATTATGTAGTAAACATGTACCTATTTGTCGGGCAAACAAATTTTATCCTTCGGCTCTAGCCTCCTTGCTATGACCTGTTCAATGATATACATGTATATGCAAGAAAATGCGACCAATTTTCAATATAGTTCAATATTTGATTCAGTTAGGCATAATGGTTCAAAATTATCAAACAATTAAACAAACAACACAAACATCAATCAATTAGTTGATTAGCTTTTCAAATGCATAACTTTGATATATATAGTCAAAAATCAGATTTTTGATGCCAAATCACAACAATAGGCCCTATCTAATTTTGGTTCTCACACCAGTCAATAGGAAATATATAGAAATCTCACTTTCGTCACTCGAATATAAATACCGATAATGTGATCACAATTATCAGCATCATCCCCGGGCGACTAGAGTGTGATTCTATATCTATCCAGTATATTAAAATTTCGAATACACGTGGATCAGACGTATACGCAAAATCTATATATACTGGATTGTCCACATCTATATAAATAAATAATCAAATACGAATAATTGATTTAAATCTTCAAAACAAAAATTTGCTTTCACTTTTATTTATCAAAACCACTACTCTTCACACTCGTTCTAGGATACTACTGATCCCATCTCTAACGAGTCATTCTCATTGGATATTACTAATCCAATATCTGATGAATTCTTTCGTATGGTCCTAATATGCCTTGTTCTCTGCTTTGTAAACCAAAGCTCTGATACCAACTGTGAAAACCCGCAACTTCCCCGTAAAGGAAAGCGTCGGATAGTTCGAGAACAAACCACAACAGAACACATACAGAAGAACATTTCATTGTTTATTACAACACTGCATCAGATTACAAGAATATACAGAGTATGAATAAATATTACACAGAAATATCAGAGATTTAAATTACATTTAAATACATGGCAGCGGAAAATAATACAATACACAACTAGAAGAAGATATACGGATACAAAGCTTTCCGGATATCGTTCCAGCTGTAAACCAGGATCCTGTGAATATAAATCTGCAAAACCAAAACTACTAGCTGCCCGTGTCAAAATAAGGGCACCCAGAGTTTAGGTTAAAACAATAAACTCCAGGTCAGTCATGGGACTGGTGTGAGAACTAAAACAGTTAATCTTTATTTTTAAAGTTAGGTAAATCAAGGGACCACGCCGTATAACACGGAACGGGTTTCCTCCCAAGAATACCAGTGCATAAAACAAACAGCGCAATGCTAAATAAAGAAAAATGAAGCTGTTATAAGACCCAGGTCCTATCACACAATGCAACGCAAGCCGGGGGATAGGGTTTTCCCTTATAACAGCCAAAGAATGCTTGATACGTTTAAAACAAATCATTTGATACTATTATAAGTGCATAGTGTATAAAACAACTTCAAATCATAAGTATCAATCATAGGCGGCATGGGTACCATATATCATGTCGCCATACTAGTTCTACAATCAAAACCGCAAATGTCACGTATTTGGGAATTGGGTTTCCATCTATGAACCGAGGCAAAAGATAGTCCTCAACCGATTCGAGACTGTCTAGACCGAGTCTCAGGCACAGCCGC
Organism: Allium sativum; assembly: GCA_030737875.1. Lineage (NCBI taxonomy): Eukaryota > Viridiplantae > Streptophyta > Magnoliopsida > Asparagales > Amaryllidaceae > Allium > Allium sativum. The sequence goes on from CM060913.1 coordinate 47,916,343, forward strand.
AACCGTACCTTGGATCGTCAGGGCCGGTCCACCGATGTGGATTATAATGCCTGAACAATACGTTTCTCCGCCCTTTGGGGCGTAGGTGAGCCAACTAAATGACTCCATCGGACCCGGATCGTCCGATCAAACCGAGGCGCCTCGCAACAGCAACAACCACATAAGTCAAACTCGTCAGGGCGTGTAAAACCACTGACGCCACTTCTAGCTAGAAAGAAACGCAAGTCCTCCCTGATGTCCTCTCCCGTTTTTGGTTCATACCGGGTGTGAAACTCGCGAAGTAAACGTTACACAAAGCTACGCCACGAAGGCCGTGCTTCGATCATCAACCACAAGACTTTGCTTTTCAACAGAAGCCTTGATCATTTGCCACTTAGGCATGCCACACAGGCAATTCACTCCATGCGTTTGATATCCATCAATATATAACCCCTGAGCTCGTACGTCTCAGAGAAGGGCGTTAAGCAAGAGAATAAATTCTCCGCCGCCAAACAGATATATATTTAATAGAGATCAATCACACGGACTAAAATCCAATGTCAGACACACAGCCCATTTACAAGTCCGTTCTGGGTCTGAACGAAACCGGAGGCACCTAGTACCCCGCATATCCATCGATCTCCAAGTACGTCTGGACGATCACTAACTGTTTCCATCTTCTTGGGTGTACAGCCCAATCAAGATCATCAGTTATCACCCAAACGACGTGAAGACCTCCGGTCTTCGACCACCGTCTTCATCTTCGACTTATCGTCGTATCAGCTATTCAGAATGGGATAAACCCGGTCTTTCCGAATAACTCGCGTATATTTTATAAAAGTGCTACACAAACACAACATACGCCTCATTCCAATTCATCAGTCACTAACCGCAAATTAATCAAGAGAATAGTTCCCCAAATATTAACCCCGAAGGCCGAAACCAACATCAGATCAATATCCAGAAAACCATTCTGCTTGGCTAACCGACAGTTAGTTTCTAAATTTCACATTCATAGGGAAAGATTCCCATTAATTTTATCAAAGATAAATTCCTTGAATTTATTCTTTAATCTACTTTTGAATTTCGATTCAACTAGTCGGGATTTACGAAACTTACTGAAGTAATCATTTGTTTTAATTTCCCAATCCCAACCTATTCATCCCATGAAGTAAAACTGGTAATACTTCATACCTAACACCACGGTGTTATCGGTAAATTCAATTACCATTTCACGTTCAAATCTAATTAAAGATTTGACTATCGCCTGGAGCAAAACTGGTGATACTCCATTCTCGACCATTTCAATCTAATTAAAGATTCATTAAAACTCAACTTAGTTTTAATCGTTAACTGGGTTAAAGAATCCGTGTCATTTAAAAACACAGTTCACAATAAACCCAAAATCACCTTCATTAATTATCGGGTTAAAGAACGAGTGTTATTTAAAACACTGCCCACGATAAACCCAAAAATCAATATCAATTCAATTCCAATTAAATATTATTTAATTGGTACACTTCATTAAATCTAAATAAAAAGATTTAATCTTTTCTCAACTGGGTTCAAGAACAGTGTTAGTGAAGACACCATTCACGACAAACCCCAAATCACATTTGATATTCAATACAAGGCTCTGAATAGAAAATATATCGGCTTATATTCAATATCAAATTCTACGACTAACAAATGTCGTATTGGAAATAACGATATAAATATATATCTTTCAAATTTCCATAACAACACCTGTATAATCACGAATTCCAACATCGAAATATTCCGAAGACAATTTCGATTCAATTCCACTCCAATGCAATCATTGGATATTCTGGTTATTTTCAAAACCATTTCAAATCCAATTTATTTATTTAAAAATAAATAGAATTATATTTCTAGTTCAAAACTAGTTCATTTCGATAAAAATCTATTTTTATCTTTTCAAATATGGAGTTTTTCATCCCAATTCTTTCTAAATCATTTCTTATGATTTTACATAAATTATTACTATTTTTAATAATTTTATCAAGGCCCGTACAGTCGATTTCCATCAATGGCCATCGAACTGCACTTACAGCGACCTTTTTCGAATTTGATTTGGACATAATTCCAAATCCAACCGTTAGATTTCTAATTTCTAGTATTCGTTAGAAAGCTCTTTTCGATACGAACCCAACGGTTCCGGTTTTAGGAGAATCCGACGGTCGGATCTCCCGTAATGTCCGTTTGAAATAAAAGGTCGAAATTCGCGAACTGCCGCGGCGCGGCGCGTTCTATTCAGGCCATTATATTATATATAAAATATATATAATATATATTTCGTCGATTTCTATTTAAAACGAATTATATAAATAGTTTTAAATTCGTTTCAAAAGCAATTTCAACTTCCTTTTCAATTCAAATCAAAATTGAATTCTTCTTTATAAATTCGTTTTAAAATTCATTTCTATTTAATTCAAATTTCAATTCAATTTGAATTCATTTCAATTCGCTTTCAATTCAATTTGAATTCGTTTTCAATTCAATTCATTTCGAAATCGTTTTCAATTCAATTCATTTCGAAATCGTTTTCAATTCAATTTATTTCGAAATCGTTTTCAATTCAATTTATTTCGAAATCGTTTTCAATTCAATTTAAAATCGTTTTCAATTCAATTCAAAATCGTTTTCAATTCAATTTAAAATCGTTTTCAATTCAATTTAAAATCGTTTTCAATTCAATTCATTTCGAAATCGTTTTCAATTCAATTTATTTCGAAATCGTTTTCAATTCATTTTCAATTAAATTTGAATTCGTTTTCAATTCAATTCATTTCGAAATCGTTTTCAATTCATTTTCAATTAAATTTGAATTCGTTTTCAATTCAATTCATTTCGAAATCGTTTTATATTCAATTCATTTCGAAATCGTTATATATTCAATTCATTTCGAAATCGTTATATATTCAATTCATTTCATTTGAATAAAATCGATATAAATATCGTTTACGTCAAAATGGCGTCAATCTAATCAACACGGCTTCATAAATTTCTATTTCAAATATTTTATTTCAAATATTTCTTTTTCAAAATAGTTGTTATTATCAAAATATTTCGTTCAACACATGACCAATCTCAAAGGATGAGTACTATCAACACATGAACCGTTATTTTATATTGATAAAGATGTAAATTTTATTATCAAAATATTTCGTTCAACACATGACCAATCTCAATGGATGAGTACTGTCAACACATGAACTTTTATTTTATAGTCTTCTTTATTTTTTTTCAAATTGGAATGAGGCCCAATCAATTACCATATAAAGTTAATCATATGGATTTCATACAACACATGTATATAATAGCATTGAAAAATAATCAACCATCAACCAAAGTGCACTACACTGTATAAGCATCAAATATAGATATCTAATGCTTATAACAGCCTGTCAATCGATCGATTGACATATTTAATCAATCAGGATGAGTGAACTTCAAATTTCATCCCAACACCCGTGTGGGGTTTCAAGCAATCAAACAAGATTTTTATTCGTGCAGTTGGGCGATGTGTAAAATTTATCGTCCCAATCAATGTCCTTCAAATAGGTGTACATAAACAAACCGTCTGGTTTGTAAATGAATATTTATTTATTCACATTCACGTTAAAAATTATATTTTTAACGATAAAACATTTTATTTCAACATATGAATTTCTATTCAATTCATTTATTCGATAAAAAGGATATTTTTATTTTTCTAACTTATTTTAGAAAATTTCGGCGGCATAACGGCACGATACTAGAAACGGGACGAGGCCTAGCCTTATCCCCGGTCTAGTGAAGGCCCACGCCATTCACACATCAATCATATTCACCAAACAACCAAATTCAAATCAAATCATCAAACTAATCTATGCAACCAAACAAACAAGTCCATGGTCTGTGGACGATTGTGTCGGGTGCTACTAAGCACCGTCTGCATCCTAGTATATATATATATATATAACTAGAAGAAGAAATTGAAAGGTGAGAAATTCTCACCGATAGCTATCCTAGCTCCACGGCACTTCTAATGCAGGAAATCTTCGCCAACTCGCCCTTTTGTTACCTTCGTTGCCCGCTTTCACTACCTATGTAAGAATCGAATTTTACTTCGCTATTCAATATATAAAAATCATATTTTTATCTCGAAGTTCAATATATAAAAATCATATTTTTATTTCGAAGTTCAATATATAAAAATCATATTTTTATTTCGAAGTTCAATATATAAAAATCATATTTTTATTTCGAAGTTCAATATATAAAAATCATATTTTTATTTCGAAGTTCAATATATAAAAATCATATATTTTTATTTCGAAGTTCAATATATAAAAATCATATTTTTATTTCGAAGTTCAATATATAAAAATCATATATTTTTATTTCGAAGTTCAATATATAAAAATCATATATTTTTATTTTGAACTAGAAATCATATCTTTAAATATATATATATATATTCCTTTTAACAATCCTATATGTATTTTATATATATATAAAAAAAACACAATCCTATTTTTAACAATGACATTTATTTAAAATTTCAGATTTTAACTAAACTATAAAGAAAATAATCACCAAATTTTTATATAATAAAAATCCTACTTTTATAATAAAATCACGTTTTTAATCACAATGTTATTTACATATAAATTCTATTCTTATATTTTTAAAGCTATCCTATTTTTAAATACAAAGCTGTTTTATATTTTTTTATATAAAAAAAAAACAATCTTTTAACCAAAGTAAAAGTTAAAAAAATAAAACCAACCTGTCACTGTATAAACGCGATTCCTCCACAACCCATTTCTTGCCGTCGTTGACCGACCACCGCTCCTCCCATGACCGCCCTGGCGTCGATCGCCACCCACCACCAGAACTGGCTTCGCGAGCTCCACCGGCGCCACCCCCCTTTGGCCAACTCGAAGTTCCCCTTGGCCCAGAAATTCGCCGCTAACGCCTCCGCTTCTCGAACAAAATCCAGCCCGATTACTCCACTAGTGCCCATCACCACCATTCATTATATTGAGCTCGTGATGCTCTTTCATTTGCTTCCGGACCCACTGATTTTCATTGACTGACGAGGGAGATCGGGAGGGAGGAAGAACGGGGCGATTTGCATCGCTGATTTAATACAGCGGCGGCTAGGGTCTCTGAAAGGGTGTGGGGGTGGTATTTGTATTAAGTTTATATTATATTTTATTATTTTAAAACCAAAATACCCTCATATCAATACGAACTCAAAATCACGCCCAACGACTGTCGCCCCTAGCTAAATACCCCCATTCCGAACACAATGGGATATGTATCGTAGGCTGATTCGACTGTTACTATCAGTTTCCGTTAAATTTACATTTAAATCTTTATATTGAATTTTAAACGTACATTTCAAATTACCGGGGGCACATACTAACTAGAAAAATTCCAGAAAAATATTTTCTAGCTTCGTATTGACGATACGGCCCTAACAAAACTAGTTTCGTCGAATTCTGAGACCGTTGGAAAAATGGCCAATTTCCAGTCGATTAAAATCAACTGAAACTGGTCAAACGCGTTTTCCTTTGCCACGCTCACATATCGATTCGAAAAATTATGAAATTTGAAACCTAGCAATAACTCCACATCCCGGACCCAACAAAATTGGTTTCGTCGAAATCCGTGGTCATTTGCAAAATTGCTATTTTTAAGGGCCTTATATATATAAAAATATATAAAAATTCCACGGCGACTATTTCTAATTTTAAACTGGACATATCTTATCATTTCTAAAATGAAATCTCAGTTTGTTAACTTCGTTACAAAGATATAGTTATACAGATTCAAATATTTCTTGTTTCGTTCAATTCTGACTTATATTGAATTCTGTATATTCATTTGAAATTAGAAATCGAATTTTTGAACTACCGCGCCATTTTCAATTCCTTTTATAATTATATATAATTATTATATATTCTAACGACGACGTATATAATATATACGTTCAAATTATATTCAAAATAAATTTCTCGTCGATATTATTTAAAATAATCTATTTTAAATATTCAAAATTCGCTAAAATCGCCAAAATAAAATTTTCAAACTGGCTCGCATTTTACGGGTTGTTACAAGCATCACATCCATTCGATGTGAAGATCGTCGGTCTTGCCACCATATTCAATTTCTTCGACTGTTAGTCGTCGTATTGATTATTCAGAATGGGTTAAACCCAGTCTTTCCGAATAACTCGCATGATTTAAAATCAAGTGCTATATAAACATATCAATGCCTCATTCCAATTCAGAATATTCTTTAACTAAAATATTCACATTATTAGGGAAAGGATTTTATCAAAAATAAATCTTTTAAATTTGTTCTTTAATCTTCCCTTTGACCTTTATTTCAAAAGATTCTATTTAAACCTTTATCCATATTCAACCAAATTATGGTCTATCCAAACTAGTCGGGATTTACGTCTTACAGAGGTAGTTATTTATTAATTAATCCCAATCCCAGCCTATTCATCTCCATTCGTTCGGGTAAATTTAATTACCATTTTCCGTTTAAATCTAATTAAAGATTTAACTATAGCATGGAGTTAAACTAGGGGAACTCCATTTCCGTCACTTCTTAAATTCAATAATTTTAATCACTTTATTCCCCTCCAATCAAATTAAAGATTTATTAAAAACTTCACTTAGTTTTAATCTTCTAAAATCATCATTAAATGATTAATCAACTTTAGGGAATTAATCTTATCTTTAATCCGGGTTAAAGAACAAATGTTACTTAAAACATAATTCACGATAAACCCAAATTCATATTTCATTAAATTCCCATTTAATATATCAAATTAGGAAAATCTCATTTAAATCTTAATTAAAAGATTTATTCTTTCAAAAAAGTTCAAGAATAGTGTTAATTAAGACACCATTCACGACAAACCCAAAATCTAACTTGATATTAAGACACAACACTTTAAATAGAAATTATATCGACTTATATATAATATCAAATTCTAAAACCAACAGATATCATATCAGAAATAACGATATTAAATATCTTCGAAATTTCCAAAATAATATCCGTACAATCACAAAAATAAATATTGAAATAATCCGTAGATAATTTTCATTTAATTCCAATTCAATTCAATATATTCATTGGAAATTCTTAATTATAATAAAACCATTCTAAAAATCCTTTTATTTATTAAAAAAATTAGTTATATCGATAAAGAAATCATATATCTTTATAAACCTGGAATTTTTATCAAAAATACTTTTAAATCATTTATTATGATTTAAAAAAAATTCTCAAAATCTAACCGTTGGATTTCCAATCGTAAATACTCGTTGGAAAACTCTTTTTGATACGAACCCATAGGTTCTGGTTTCAGAAGAATCCGACGGTCGGATCTTTCGCTACATCAAATCAAAGTTAACGGTCGAAATTCACGAACGGTCGCTGCGAGAAACGTTCTATTCAAACCATTATAAATATATGATATATATTTCGTCGATTTCCTTTCTAAAAACATATTCTAAAATGTTTATAAATTCGTTTATAAAACGATTCCAACTTTTATGTCAATTTTAAATCCAAATTGAATATTCTATCTATTAACATATTAAAATAATATTATTTCCAAAATATTAATTTTGAAATTAGCTCTTTTAATATTCATTATAAAATGGATAAAATAAATTGATAAACACGTTCGGGTTAAAATGGCGTTGTTATTTAAAATAGATTAAATAACCCAATTCATTATCTTATTCATTTATATTTTATACTGGGCCAGACCTCCCACATTAAGCCTGCGACTTGTGGATGTTGGATATGCCGGTTGGTTCCGGGCAGGCTTATCCTACAAGTTGGGCATAATGTGACGACCCCAAAACTCCGTACGACGATGACAAGGGTAATCTTTGGAATATAACACATAAACAGATAATAGCAGAACAGAATTAAATAAATACACCATATAATGTACAAATAATACACTGGATAAACATAATCATTAGAGTTACACAGTATACAGGATCATACTTAGTACAGAAACAGTTCAGCTTACAGCAGAAAACAAACATAATATGTACAATAGGAGCTGAACAGCATAAAAAGAGATAAATGATAGAATCCATCTTCAGGTCCAGCTATCCAGAAAGAGCCCGCTAAAACCTGAATACAAGGCTGCCCGTGTAGAAAAAGGGGCACCCGAGTTTGCAAGTGAAACAAACTACGAGTCATTCATGGGACTGGTATGAGAAATCTACTTAACATATTCCAATATAATATGGCTAATCACAGGACCATGCCACTTTCGCGGAACCGATTTACTCCATTGGATTGCCAGTGCTTTGCAACAAGTAAATCTTTTAAACATCGCAATGCTTTTTATAAAAATGAAGCCATTATAAGACTAAGTTCCCATCATACAATGCAACGCAAACCGGAGGATAGAGTTTTTACCTTATAATGGCCAAAATATGCTTGATACGAATAAAACAAAAGTATTTGATATTATTATATGTCTCATAAAAACTTTAAATCATAAGTATCAATCATAGACGTCATTAATGCCCCATACCACTATGTCGCCATATATAGGTATACAATCAAAACCGCAAAGTCACGTATTTGGAAATTGGATTTTTGTCATGAACCGAGGCCAGGGATCATCCTCACCGCTTCGAGACAATCTAGCCTACCATGTCTCAGGATCAGACTCGAGTGACCCTTTGATCGTCAGGGTCGGTCCACTCGATGTGGATTAAACTTAAACCCTGGACACTACGTTCCCCCGCCCTTTGGGGCGAAAATGAGCCCAATGACTCCATATCCGAGGCGCCTCGCAACAGCAAAAACCACACAGGTGAAAATAATATAAATGTCAGGACAGGTAGGTCACTGACACCACCCTAGCTAGAAGGAAACGCATGCCCTCCCTGAGGTCCTTTCCCATTTCTAGCTCATACCGGGGTGTGAGGCTCGCGAATCAACGTTATACACAAAGCTATGCCACACAGGCCGTGCTTTGATCATCAACCATAAGACTTTGCTTTTCAACAGAAGCCTTGATCATTTGCAACTCAGGCGTGCCACACAGGAAGTTCACTCCATGCGACTGATTTCTATCGATATATAACCTCTGAGCTCGTACGTCTCAGAGAAGGGCGTTAAGCAAGAGAATAAATTCTCCGCCGCCAAACAAATATATATATTTAATAGAGATCAATCAGCACAGAACAAAATCCAATGTTAAACACACAGTCCATTTACAAGTTCGTTCTGGGTCTGAACGAAACCGGGGGCACCACATACCTCGCATATCCATCGATCTCCATGTACGTATGGACGATCACCACTTATTATCTATATTTCGGGATGCCTCCCAATCAAGACATCAGTTATCATCCAACTGAGGTGAAGATCTCCGGTCTTCAACCACCGTCTTCATCATCGACTTCTTATCGCCGATCAATTATTTGAAATGAGATTTAACTCGGCCTTTTCAAATAATTCACGTATATTTAGAATTTAAATCAATTCATTTCAATGATTAAATTATTCGACAATAATTCACGCCAAACACATTCAACCATCAAATATCCACTAAACAGGGTAAATTCGGTTTATTTCCATTCCATATCGTTTATAATATTTTAAAACGGTTTATCGCTATTTTTATTTATTTAAAAATAGCCAATTCATTCAAACAACGCTTCAGGCCATAACGCGACCGTGGCGCTGTTTTTCTTCAGATTTGATTTACACATATCTGAAAATCTAACTGTTGGATCTTCACAAATTTTATATCATTAGAAAGATCTTTTCAAAATGAATCCAAAGGTTCCAGTTTTGGGAAAATCCGACGGTCAGATCTCCCAGTACACTCGTTTGAAGTTTCGATTTCAGAATACGAACTACAACATCGTTATTCGATTTATTTTAATTATATATATATATATATATATATATATATAATTGATTCTGGCGCTGTTTTTCTTCATATTTGAATTAAATATTCCAGACAATCCAACCGTTGGATCTTCACAAAGTGGGTGTCGTTGGAAATATATTTCCAAGGCAAACCCAACGGTTTCGGTTTCGGGAAAATCCGACGGTCGGATCTCCCGCACTAATCGTTTGAATCACGGTTTCAAAACACGAACTTCAGCTTCGTTATTCGATATATTTTAATTATATTTATATATATATAATCGATTCTTCGACTTCAAAACCATTTTCACTTCACATATTTGATAAAAACGATATTTTTATCCAACAGATATTTATTTCAACACATGAATTTTGTTTATTTTATTTCCACACAGGAATTTCTATTCAACACATGAATTTTATTTATTTTATTTCCACACAGGAATTTCTATTCAACACATGAATTTCTATTCAACACATGAATTTCTATTTCAACATTCAACACATGAATATTTTCTATAGTTTATATATATATATATATATATATATATATAATAAAAATGTGATTTTTAATGCAAAACAATTTATTTCAAAACACGATTATTTTATATATTTTATATATAAGGTAAAAATGTTATTTTAGGTGTTAAAACAATTTATTTAAACCACTAATATTTTATATAGTCTATATATATGATAAAAATGTTACTTTTATCTTTCAAACAATTTATTCAAAACACGTACTCCATTCAACACATGAATTTATTTCAACACATGAATTTTGTTTCAACGATCAACACATGACTTTAATTTCAACATTCAACACATGAATATAAATCAAACACAGAAATATTTCAGAAAATTTCGGTAGCATAACGGCAGGGTAGTTAAAATCGGCACCGTCCCTAGTACGGCTCCTCGCTCTACCTTAAAGCCTCGCAGCTTTTGACAATGGGGATTTTCAATATCTAGTTCGTATGCAGATGAATATTCCCATATACTAATCCTATTGGGATTTCAACCACAATCATTTATTTCAAACCAACCATTCATGATATTCATCAAATTTTCACATCAACCAGTAATCTAAACAATATCACAACCAATATATATATATCATCCATGGTTTCTGGACGAGGGGAGTATATATATATATATAGATATATGTATATAACTATATTTCGATTTCATTTCAATATCATTTCAATTTATTTTAATGCACATATAATTTTTACAATGCATATATAACTTATACATCGAACATACAACTTATACGACGCTTATACATGTGGTGTACAACGCTTATATAAATCATACATCGACTATATAATTTATACATCGTTGATTCCATATCATTTATAATTCAAAAATCTCACATTGCTTTTCGCGTTGCCAAAAATTGTAGAAGGCTCAGAAAAATATCCGGTTTCTTCAAAAATGTAGAAGACGTCCACACGACTCCACTATCTCTTGTTTCACTGGAATTCGACCACATAGCAAAAAGATATGATTTTTTCAAGATTGTAACGGTTTTAAAGTGTTAAAACAATTTTAAATTAACAAATCTGATTACCTTAGCAATTGATTGAAACTAGGTTCCGATTTAACTTCAAATCCGTGAAGTAGGAAGAGGATCGGGCTATGCAGCGTCGAAGGGGGAGGAGTGGCGCTCAGGCGCGTGGGGGAGTGGGCCCACTGGGTGGCTCCAGGTGCTGCCGGCGGCGGTTGAAAGGCTCCGACTTTGGAGGCTTGGATCTCACGATTTACTTGACGAGAGGGGGTGCTCTTGGTACTGATTTGAAGAGGGGGAGAAGCTCTACAAAATCCTCAACATTAGCCTTGAATTTTATTGAGTGGATTAGCCAGAAATCAAGAGAGAAGGGGGCGTTCTTTTCCGCCGTGTGTCGATCGGGGAGAGAGAATGTCGGGGGAGAGAGAGTGTGAGCTGGCCAATAGAATTTTTCTTATATTTATATATTTTAAAAATCAAAAAATACCCCTTATCTCATATGAACTCCAATCCAAAACCAACGACTGTCGTCACTAGCTAAATACCCCCATTCCGAACACAATGGGATATGTTTCGAAGGCCCATTCGACTGTTTCAGTCAGTTTTCCTTCAAATTAAAATATAAAACATTCAATATTCAATTTGAACGTACATTTCAATTTGCAGGGGCCACATACTAATCCTAAAAATTCCAGAAAAATAAATCTAGCTATGTTTTGATGATACGGTCCCAACAAAACTAGTTTCGTCGTATTCTGAGACCATTTGAAAAATGGCCTTTTTCTGGTCGATCCAATTTAATATAAATCGACCAAACACATTTTCCTTTGCCCCGCTCATATACTAACTTCAAAAATTATGAAATTGGAAACCTAGCAATAATTTGACATCCTCGATCCAACAAAAGTGGTTTCGTCGAATTCTGAGGTCGTTTGCAAAATGGCTATTTTCATGGGCTATATAAACTCCATAGCCACCCTTTTGAAAATTCATTTGGCCACAACCTTTGATTCCCGCTATGAAACTTCGATTTTTCAGATTCGTTAGAAAGATATTCACCAACAGATTTAAATATTTTTGGTTTCACTAAAATCCGCTTTGTTTTGCACCCGGTACAGTCAGTCAAAGTTTGAATTGAAATTTTGAAACTACCGCGCCGTTTCAGGTCTTGTTTATAATTAAAAATAATTATATTCATTTTCAAACATCGATTCAAACCCACTTTTCGTCGTTATTATTTAAAATATTTATTTTAAATATTTAAAATATTTATTTTAAATATTTAAAATCCACTAAAATAACCAATTTAAAAATTTTAAATTGGTTCAGATTTTCCGGGTTGTTACAATCTCCCCCACTTAAAACTTTTCGTCCTCGAAAAGGAACGAAGTCGAAAGTTGTTTAATTAACCAACTCAACTTTCCTTCTAGCTTCCATTCTCCAACTTTTCAGTTTCTAAGAATTTTCTAATTCTTCAAAAATTTGGCTAACACCTAAATTTTTGAAAAATTTCGCCATAACCCCCTTTGTACGGGGAGGGGTTTGGAAATTTATTGGGCCGTATTAGATACCGAATAAATCCTAATAAGCATGCACATATTTATAGTAATATATTCCGGTATCCACAAGGGAGTGTGTATAGATCATAACTCCAGAGAATAAATTCTTGTCACCCTATAAATGGTTTTTGTGCCTTAATGACCAGAGAGACGTGTTTATTGTCATCTCCAGACCCGTGTGGGGTTTTTTATTAATCTTGCAATTTACCATTACATTTTATATGGTCCGTATCAGTCATCAGTTCAACATGTAATATATAGTCATCGCCATACAAGTCTCTCGCTCGTATGGTAAATCTTCTACCTCGTCACACAAGCCCCAAATGCTTATGTGGTATATGATGAAGTATGCCTATCTTCAAGAAGTATGCCATGTAGTGTAGTTCAAAATTAATTGTTACTATCTTATGGCTACGTTTATTATTACACACAGAACAACCAGCACTCCGCATCCAATGACATTCACAGGAGTTGATATAATAGTAAAATTAGGCATCCAACTCATTAAGGTTTACCTATTTGTCGGGCACGCAAATAAATTCTTTACTCAACAGCTAATCCTTTTACCTGTTCAAACATATATAATGCACATGTATATATATTTCTATCTATTTTTAAATCAGTTCAATACGCGATTTAATTGCATAGATTTACCCTTCATTCATTGATTTAATTAACTATCGTTCTAATAATTTAATTAATCAAATCAACTATCACACCACACAAACAACAATCAATTTGTTTTTAACTTTTCAAAAATATGCTAATCGATTCATACTCTTTTAAAATAATCAGACTATAGAATTAAAAGTTTACGTCCATGAAAAGAAAATAATAACAAAGTAGAGAACATAATGGAAATTTCAAAATATGGTAAATGTACCTTGCACCAGAGTCAATCAGAGATATCCACCCTGCACTTAGGATAGGCTTTCGTAATGCTTTCCTCTGTTTCCCAAGTACAATCTCGCGGATCTCCACTCCTTTGCACTTTGACTAAGTGAACCTTCTTGTTCATTAGCTCTTTGGTTTCTTTGCTAATAATCTTTATCGACTCTCTTCTCACGGCCAATTCTGGAGTAATTTCCAATTCCTGTTGTGTGGCTTCTTCCACAACCGAGTCTGGATCCTGTACATGTTTTCAAAATTGAGAAACGTGAAATACATCATGTACTCCAGGCAACCAATCAGGTAATTGAACTCTATAAGCGAGAGTTCCAATCCGTTCAAGAATAGGGAATGGTCCAATAAATCTGGGTGCCAACTTCCCAGTTTTGCCAAATCGAATCACTCCTCTCATCGGAGAAACCCTTAGATACACATAATCACCAACAGAAAAAGCCAAATCTCCTCTTCTCGAATCAGCATAGCTCTTCTGTCGGCTTTGAGCGGCGAGTAATATTTTCTTAACGAAATCGACTTTGTCTGTAGCTTCGCGAATCATATCTAGTCCCAATACAAGCCTATTACCAGGTTCGACCCAACAAGCAGGAGATCGACACGATCTACCATACAATTCTTCGAATGGTGACATTGTCAGGCTTGCTCGGTAACTGTTGTTATATGAGAACTCAGCCAAACGCAAATGGTCTTCCCATGATCCACCAAAATCAAGAACACAAGCCCGCAATAAATCTTCTAATATACGATTCACCCTCTCAGTCTGACCATCTGTCTGAGGATGATAGCCGGTGCTTAGATTCAGCTTCGTTCCCAGTTCTACTTGAAATGCCTCCTAGAATTTGCTAGTAAATATTGGATCTCTATCATTGACTATACTGATCGGCACTCCATGTAGCCTAACAATTTCTTTGAAATAAACCTGTGCCAGACTTTGAGCAGTTCTATTGGCTCTGACAGGTATAAAATGGGCGGTCTTCGTGAAGCGATCTACGATCACCCAAATACTGTCATTTCCTTTCCTGGTTCTGGGCAAACCATCTATGAAGTCTATGGAAATATGTTCCCACTTCCAACTTGGAATGTCCAGCGGTTGCAACAATCCAGCCAGTTTCTGTTGGTCGCTTTTGACTAGTTGGCAAGTAGAGCACCTGCTAACATATATTGAAACGTTCCTTTTCATAGCCTTCCACCAGAATGTTCGCTTGAGATTGTTATACATTTTGGTCACACCTGGATGGATATTCAGCTTGGACTTGTGACATTCGTCTAACACTTCCCTTTTGAGCTCGGGGATGTCGGGAACACAAATCCTTCCTCTCAATCTCAGGATCCCATCCTTATCTATTTGAAAACCCGAGGGTTCGCCTTTCTGAATCCTTATGATCATATCCTTAATAAAATTATCATCTTTCTGAAGAATAGATATTTTGTCAATCAAGGAAGTCGCAATAATAAAACTGGCGATTATTGCATTCTTTCGACTTAGCGCATCAGTCACAACATTGGCTTTCCCTGGGGTGTACAAAATCTCAAAATCGTATGCTGCCAGAAATTCTATCCAATGTTGCTGCCTCAGATTCAAGTCTTTCTGGGTGAACAAATACTTCAATGATTGATGGTCTGTAAACAGTTCGAATTTCTCACCCAAAAGATAGTGCCTCCAGATTTTTAAAGCAAATATGATGGCTAACAACTCAAGATCATGAGTAACATAATTTTTCTCATGCGGCTTCAGTTGACGGCTAGCATAAGCAACCACTTGACCTCTTTGCAGTAATACTGCACCAAGTCCTTCTCTAGAGGCATCTGTCCATACTTTCAAGTCTTGATTGCCATCGATAATCGTTAACATTGGAGCAGTTGTTAATCTTAATTTTAGCTTCTGAAAAGCCTCCTCACATTCGGGAGTCCACTTGAATTTTGCGTGCTTCTTGGTAAGCTTCGTTAAGGAACTAGATATCTTCGAAAAATCTTTAACGAACTTCCGATAATAACTAGCCAATCCAAGGAAACTTCGAACTTCTGTGGGAGTACTAGGCTGCTTCCAATTTTGAATAGCGGTGATTTTACCGGGATCCACCGAAATTCCTTCCTTCGATACAACATGGCCAAGAAATTTGACTTCTTCTTGCCAGAATACACATTTGGAAAGTTTGGCCTTCAAGACGTTCTTTCTGATAATTTCTAACACTTGTTCCAAATGTTTCACGTGCTTGCTCTCTGACTTAGAGAAGATCAATATGTCATCAATGAAAACCAGAACAAATTTATTCAAGACATCGCGGAACACTCGATTCATCAAATCCACAAAATAGGCAGGAGCGTTACATAAGCCGAACAACATTACTAACCACTCATAAAACAAATCGGGACCTCTGAATGTTGTTATAGAAACATACTCTTCGGCAATACGAAGCTGATGGAAGCCTGTAGCTAGGTCCATCCTTGAGAATACTTGTGCACCGTTCAATCGATCCAGCAAATCATCAATCCGCGGCAATGGATATTTGTTCTTTAATGTCTGTTTGTTCAAATCACGATAATCCACACATAGTCAAAGAGTACCGTCTGACTTTGGGACAAACACCACTGCTGCTCCCCAATCGGAGAAACTAGGCCTGATTAGACCCTTCCATACAAGCTGTTGAGTTTGATTATCTAGTTCTTCCTTCTCCTTTAGAGTCATTCTCCGAATAGCGTGCACTACTGGCCTTGCATTCGGAATTAAAGCGATCTTGAAATCAATTTCTCTCTTCAGAGGTAAACTAACTACTTCTTCAAATACATCCGCATAATTCTTGACGACAGGAATATCTTTTATGAGGCCGGAATATTCTCTGTGACTACAGGGATATTTTCTATTTGAGCAGGAGAAACATCAAGAGCTGACCAAAAATCTTTTATATCTGAATTCGGACCTTCACATGGTATGGTGATATAATCCCCTTATTTAATCTTTGCCCTAACAACTCTCTCGGCGCATTTAACCTCTGCTTCATATTTGGTTAACCAATCCAATCCCAAAATAAGATCAAATTTGGTAAAATTCATGACGATCGAGATGGTAGGAAACCGATACTAGAAAAAAGAGACAGGCACCCCACAAATCCAGCTAAGATCGAGAGAACCCCCAACCGGATTATGGATAGTGATGGGTTCTTCGAGCTTTCTCAATTTCAAATCCAACTTCTTAATGGCATTCTTTGTAATAAAGCTTCGTGACGCGCCTGTATCAAACGGTAATTTAACTGGAATGTTTTTGACAGTAAGCGTGCCCTCCAAAACATCAGACCTTTCCCGACCAGATGAAGATGCAGGCACTTCTACCACTTCATTTACATGTACTGCTTTAGGTTTCTTTGATAGCTGGCAGGCCTTTGAAAGATGACCAGACTGATGGCATCGATTGCAGTTTCTAATCTCTTGAAACTTGTCCCTGGATTTAGATCCTTCAAATTTTGAAGATCTACATTTCCTTATCGAATGCCCTTGCTGATTACACTTTAGACATACCATTGTCTTTACCTTTTTCTGACTAGCCTACGGTCTCTTATTGCCTTCAGACTGTGTACTCGCTTCCGGATGCGTACTTGTCTCTGGACTATCAGTTTCAAATTTCCTTTTGTTACTAAAGCTAGCTTCCTCCTTGTTGACAAAAAGACCATGCTTATCAAGATCTTCATACTGATAGGCCATGTATATCATTTCAGTAAAAGGAAGCTTCACATGCCCCATCACACTATTCTGGTACTTCCTTTGAAGACCATTAATAAACCTCATATTCTTCCTCTTCGGATTTTGAATTAGATGAGGGGCAAAGTGAGAAAGTTCAATGAATTTCTTATGATACTCTGGGATATTCATATCTCCTTGTATTAAATAGTAGAATTCATCACATAACTGCTCAGTTACTTCTGGAGGAGTAAATCTTTCACTGTAAATCTCTTTGAATCTATCCTAGGTGATATCACCTTCTAGATTATCCTTAATGATTGTTTCCCACCAGATTAAAGCTTCTTCTTTGAGCGCCCAAGATACCACTAATCTTTTCTGATCATCTCTCAGCTGGAAATGCTCAGAAAAAATTTCAGCAAAGCTCATCCAAGCTTGAGTTTGAATAATCGATTCGTTGGCCGAGAATTGTGCTCCACCCAGATTTCGATATCTCTTAAATAGAGCCTCTAGATCGGGTTCTGCATTCCTTCTGTTTCTGACACTCATTTTCTAGTACTTCTGCAAATAGCAGATCAATTGCAGATCAACAGAAAAGATATTTTAAAGAATAGAAACATATACTTGAATGTAAATGTGTCTACCGGGCGTATTTCATTCTGCTATACTCATACTTGTATATTACTGATCTTATCTGTAATGAGTTATTCGTCCTAGAACACTACTGGTTCTATTTCTAACGAATTCGTTAATATGTTATATTCAAGAACTAAGCTTAACCAAAGCTCTGATACAACGTTGTGACGACCCCAAAACCCCGTACGACGGTGGCAAGTGTAATCTTTGGAATATAACACATAAACAGATAATAGCAGAACAAAATTAAATAAATACATCAGATAATGTACAAATAATACACTGGATAAACATAATCATCAGAGTTACACAGTATACAGGATCATACTTAGTACAGATACAGTTCAGCTTACAACGGAAAACAAACATAATATGTACAATAGGAGCTAAACAGCATAAAAAGAGATAAATGATAGAATCCATCTTCAGCTCCAGCTATCCAGAAAGAGCCCGCTAAAACCTGAATACAAGGCTGCCAGTGTAGAAAAAGGGGCACCCGAGTTTGCAAGTGAAACAAACTACGAGTCAGTCATGGGACTTGTTTGAGAAATCTACTTACATATTCCAATATAATATGGCTAATCACAGGACCATGCCACTTTCGCGGAACGGGTTTACTCCATTGGACTGCCAGTGCTTTACAACAAGTAAATCTTTTAAACATCGTAATGCTTTTTATAAAAATGAAGCCATTATAAGACTCAGTTCCCATCACACAATGCAACGCAAACCGGAGGATAGAGTTTTTACCTTATAATGGCCAAAATATGCTTGATAGGAATAAAACAAAAGTATTTGATATTATTACTAGTGTTTATATGTCTCAAAAACAACTTCAAATCATAAGTATCAATCATAGACGGCATTAATGCCCTATACCACTATGTCGCCATATATAGGTATACAATCAAAACCGCAAAGTCACGTATTTGAAAATTGGATTTCCATCATGAATCGAGGCCAGGGATCTTCCTCACGGCTACGAGACAATCTAGCCTACCATGTCTCAGGATCAGAGCTCGAGTGACCCCTGGATCGTCAGGGCCAGTCCACTCGATGTGGATTAAACTTAAATCCTGGACACTGCGTTCCCCCGCCCTTTGGGGCGAAAATGAGCCCAATGACTCCATATCCGAGGCGCCTCGCAACAACAACAACCACACAGGTGAAAATAATATAAATGTCAGGGCTGGTAGGTCACTGACACCATCCTAGCTAGAAGGAAACGCATCCCCTCCTTAAGGTCCTCTCCCGTTTCTGGCTCATACCGGGGCGTGAGGCTCGCGAATGAACGTTATACACAAAGCTATGCCACATAGGCCGTGCTTTGATCATCAACCACAAGACTTTGCTTTTCAACAGAAGCCTTGATCATTTGCCACTCAGGAGTGCCACATAGGCAGTTCACTCCGTGCGACTGATTTCTATCGATATATAACCTTTGAGCTCGTACGTCTCAGAGAAGGGCATTAAGCAAGAGAATAAATTCTCCGCCGCCAAACAGATATATATTTAATAGAGATCAATAAGCATAGAACAAAATCCAATGTCAAACACACAGTCCATTTACAAGTTCGTTTTGGGTCTGAACGAAACCGGAGGCACCACATACCTCGCATATCCATCGATCTCCATGTACGTCTGGACGATCACCACTTATTATCTATATTTCGGGATGCCACCCAATCAAGACATCAATTATCATCCAACCGAGGTGAAGATCTCCGGTCTTCAACCACCGTCTTCATCATCGACTTCTTATCATCGATCAATTATTTGAAATGAGATTTAACTCGGCCTTTTCAAATAATTCATGTATATTTAGAATTTAAATCAGTTCATTTCAATGGTTAAATTATTCGACTACAATTCACGCCAAACACATTCAACCATCAAATATCCACTAAACTGGGTAAATTCGGTTTATTTCCATTCCATATCATTTATAATATTTTATAACGATTTATCGCTATTTTTATTTATTTAAAAATAGCCAATTCATTCAAACGACGCTTCAGGCCATAACGCAGTCGTGGCGCTGTTTTTCTTCAGATTTGATTTACACATATCTAAAAATCTAACTGTTGGATCTTCACAAATTTTATATCATTAGAAAGATCTTTTCAAAACGAATCCAACGGTTCCAGTTTTGGGAAAATCCGACGGTCGGATCTCCCAGTACACTCGTTTGAAGTTTCGATTTCAAAATACGAACTGCAGTGTCGTTATTCGATTTATTTTAATTATATTTATATGTATATATAAATATAATCGATTCTGACGCTATTTTTCTTCAGATTTGAATTGAACATTCCAGACAATCCAACCGTTGGATCTTCACAAAGTGGATGTCGTTGGAAAGATATTTCCAAGGCGAACCTAATGCTTTCGGTTTCGGGAAAATCCGACGGTCGGATCTCCCGCACTAATCGTTTGAAATCACGGTTTCAAAACACGAACTTCAGCTTCGTTATTCGATATATTTTAATTATATATATATATATAATCGATTCTTCGACTTCAAAACCATTTTCACTTCACATATTTGATAAAAACGATATTTTTATCCAACAGATATTTATTTCAACACATGAATTTTGTTTATTTTATTTCCACACAGGAATTTCTATTCAACACATGAATTTTATTTATTTTATTTCCACACAGGAATTTCTATTCAACACATGAATTTCTATTCAACACATGAATTTTATTTCAACATTCAACACATGAATATTTTCTATATTTTATATATATATATATATAATAAAAATGTGATTTTTATTGCAGAACAATTTATTTCAAAACACGATTATTTTATATATTTTATATATAAGGTAAAATGTTATTTTTGGTGTTAAAACAATTTATTTAAACCACTAATATTTTATATAGTCTATATATATAATAAAAATGTTATTTTTATCTTTCATAGAATTTATTCAATACACGAACTCCATTCAACACATGAATTTATTTCAACACATGAATTTTGTTTCAACATTCAATACATGACTTCAGCATTCAACACATGAATATAAATCAAACCCAGAAATATTTCAGAAAATTTCGGCAGCAAAACGGCAGGGTAGTTAAAACCGGCACCGTCCCTAGTACGGCTCCTCGCTCTACCTTAAAGCCTCGCAGCTTTTGACAATGGAGATTTTCAATATCTAGTTCGTACGCAGACGAATTTTCCCATATACTATTCCTATTGGGATTTCAAACACAATCATTTATTTCAAACCAACCATTCATGATATTCACCAAATTTTCACGTCAACCAATAATCCAAACAATATCACAACCAATATATATCATCTCTGGTTTGTGGACGAGGGGAGTATATATATAGATATACGTATATAACTATATTTTGATTTCATTTCAATATCATTTCAATTTATTTCAACGCACATATAATTTTTACAATGCATATATAACTTATACATCGAACATACAACTTATACAACGCTTATACATGTGGTGTACAACGCTTATATAACTCATACATCGACTATATAATTTATACATCGTTGATTCCATATCGTAGAAGGCTCAGAAAAATATAGGTCTCTTCTAGAATGTAGAAGACATCCACACGAGTCCACTGTCTTTTGTTTCACTGGAATTCGACCACATTTCAAAAAGATATGATTTTTACAAGTTTGTAACGGTTTTAAAGTGTTAAAACTATTTTAAATTAACAAAGCCGATTACCTCAGCAAATTGATCGAAACTAGGTTTCGATTTAACTTCAAATCCGTGAAGTAGGAAGAGGATCGGGCTATGCAGCGTCGAAGGGGGAGGAGTGGCGCTCAGGCACGTGGGGGAGTGGGCCCACTCCTCCAGGTGCTGTCGACGGCGGTTGAAAGGCTCCGACTTTGGAGGCTTGGATCTCACGATTTACTTGACGAGAGGGGGTGCTCTTAGTACTGATTTGAAGAGGGGGAGAAGCTCTATAAAATCCTCACCATCGGCCTTGAATTATATTGAGTGGATTGGCTAGAAATCAAGAGAGAAGGGGAGGGGTTCTTTTCCGCCGTGCGTCGATCGGGGAGAGAGAATGTCGGGGGGGAGAGAGAGTGAGCTGGCCAACAGATTTTTTTTATATTTATATATTTTAAAATTCAAAAAATACCCCTTATCTCATACGAACTCCAATCCAAACCCAACGACTGTCATCCCTAACTAAATACCCCCATTCCGAACACAATGGTATATGTTTTGAAGGCCCACTCGACTGTTTCAGTCAGTTTCCTTCAAATTAAAATATAAAACATTCAATATTTAATTTGAACATACATTTCAATTTGCCGGGGCCACATACTGATCCCAAAAATTCCAGAAAAATAAATCTAGCTATGTTATGACGATATGATCCCAACAAAACTAGTTTCGTCGAATTTTGAGACCGTTTGAAAAATGGCCCTTTTCTGGTCGATCCAATTTAATAGAAATCGACCAAACACATTTTCCTTTGCCACGCTCACATACTAACTTCAAAAATTATGAAATTCGAAACTTAGCAATAATTTGACATCCCAGAACCAAAAAAGTAGTTTCGTCGAATTCTGAGGTTGTTTGCAAAATGGCTATTTTCATGGGCTATATAAACTCCATAGCGACCCTTCTGAAAATTCATTTGGCCATAACTTTTGATTACCGCTATGAAACTTCGATTTTTCAGATTCTTAGAAAGATATTCACTAACAGATTTAAATATTTTTGGTTTCACTAAAGCCACTTTATTTTGCACCCGGTACAGTCAGTCAAAGTTTGAATTGAAATTTTGAAACTACCGCGCCATTTCAGGCCTTGTTTATAATTAAAAATAATTATGTTCATTTTCAAACAACGATTCAAACCCATTTTTCATAGTTATTATTTAAAATATTTAAAATCCACTAAAATAGTCAATTTAAAAAAAATTAATTGGTTTAGATTTTCCAGGTTGTCACACGTAACCTCGTGTCATGGCCCGTTTCGTATTTGCGCACTTGGACCCCTCACATTGGCCCCAACATTTGTGGCTGCTGGATATGCCGGTTGGGTCCGGGCAGACTTCCACCATAAATATAACCTAACCTCGTATCCAAGTACAATTGTAATTTATAATTATAATTATTTCATTGGCAAATATTATTTTAAAACATCCTTTAAAATATCTTAATTTTAAAATATCTCCTATTTTAAAATATAACTTTATTAAAATATTCTACATAATAAAAATATGATCTTTTTATTAATTTGTTAAAAATACTTTGTTTCCAAATATCCTAACTTACATTTCAAATTTTAGTAAAAATTCAACTTTCCATATTATTATAATATAATAATAAAAATCTTTTCAAAATGTTCAATTTTGAAATCAATCTTTTTATTTTAACATATGACAATTAAAAATGTAATCTTTTAATTCAATCCTTTTTATGGTAACTTTTTAACAATAAAGATATAATCTTTTTAACTCAACCTTTTCATTGTAACTTTTAAACAATAAAGATATAATCTTTTTAATTGTCAATATCAAAACCATCTTTTAATTACCTAATTGAATATTAGATTAAAATATTCTTTTAATCCTAAATTGGAATGAGACCCAACAATTTCCATATAATTTAATTACATGGATTTCAAACATTGCATTAATTCCATAATAATGACAAAACATTCAAATAACAGCCAAAGTGCAATTTACAACTAAACACAAGGGTGATGTGTGGTTAAATATCAACCCAAGACCCGTGTGGGGTTTCAACCAACACAAATTCGAATAATATATTATTAATTGTGCTTTTGGACGATATGTGAAAATTTATCGTCCAATCAACATAAACAAGTCAGGAAACTTGTTATGGCTGTGTAAACATGTTTTTGGAAAATTAAAAAGTAATAACATTATTATAACATGCTACATGATTCCAATTCCAAACATTTCACGATACAACATCCAAATCAACATTTATCCAACAAACAACAATTCCAACATAGATAATTGATTTAAATTTAATTATAAAATAAATAACTATACCAAAATTTGAATGAGATAAAAGTTCTCACCTTTGTCGGCCTTAAATTGACGGTTCAGGCCCAATTTTGGCCCAAAATCCAACATGCTCCAAATTTGGCAAAATTGGTGTCTATGCAAAGCTTATGATTTACTGATCATGGCAAATCCTGTTTTGCGCGATTTCGAGTTCGTATCACAAAGTTATGAATTTTTGAAGTTTGATCAAATTAAATAATTGATTTAAATTGTAAAAAATTACCTAAATTTTCAGCTAGCTCCGAATTGGACAAAATTACTGCTCGCTCGAAGCTCTTAACATAACAATCTCAACGGATTCAGTTCCATGCAATTTCGATAACGTGACAAAAAGTTATGCACTTGCAAAGTTAACAAATCGATTAAAATAATATTTGAATTTGTAAAAATTACCCAAAATTTCAACTTCCTCCAAATTGGACAAACTTGGTGTCCACGTGAAACTCTCGTCGCCACGATCGCAGCGGATCTGAAATCGTCAAATTTTGACCTCGTATGAGAGAGTTATACAATTTCAAACTTTGAATACATTAAATAAATAAATAATTAAAAAGTTACTATTCATCGTCTTCTCAAATTCGGTCAACCCTTCCCTCCTATGCTTTGACCGCTCGCTGCACCTTCCTCAGACCTCCAGACAACCGGCCACCACCACCAATGGCTTCGCCTTGGCTAGGCGCACCCACGCCGTAAAACCCCCGTCGCCGTTATGCCTCCGACCGCCGCCACCGTGCCCAAGAACGGATTTCCGTTCACGGGTCCCGCAGGCCGCTCGCTGATCCAAACACCATGAAAATTGGTGAGCACCTTCCCCTTACGTAGACGAACAACTTCCATGTTGACAACTTCCTCTGATTCTTCCTAAATTCGCCGGAAATCGATCATCTTTGTTCTGAGCTCGCCGGAAATTTTTGTTTTGGTATTTTTCAGTTCATCTCGATTTTCGTCTAATTCCGTCAACTTCCGGACAAAACTTTGTGAAGCAAAGTTGTTCGTTTATCTCTCGGCTACATTTTCTTCTTTGGCACCATCGTCTAATTCTCGACAGTTTGGCCGGAATTCACCAAAATCCGAAACTGAAATTTTCTGTTCAATCTCATATCCCGGCGAATCCGTGCGACGATAGGTCTTGAATTTTTCGTGGTATGTAGTGGTTATTGATATGAACAAAACCCAGAAAGGGTTTGGCCTGATTTTGTTCTGATTTGGAGTTGTAAATTATTGAATTCTAGGGTCTTATTTGCAAAGAAATTTTTGGAGGAAGGAGTGTAGCCGCCATGAAAATGAAGAAGGAGATTAGGTTTTAGAATTAGGTTAGGGTGGGCTAATGAGATATTATATAGACGTTAGGAAATTGTTTTAACACCCCCAAGTATTTAATCATGTTTTAATTATATAATGATTACCCCTTATGTTATATTATTTTATTCATTTTAAGTCCTTTCCAAGGTTTTAAAATCCGTACAAATACATACGTTATTCAATTTTGCAGAAAACTGGAACACAACTATTTATTGGCGATACGAATCCAAAGAAACTGGATTCTTTGAATTCCGAGTCCGTATGAATTATTAACGAATTTTTAAAGTCTGAAAATTGACCCTTTTCATTGAAAAATTAATAACGACCACATACTGACTCCAAAAATTACGAATTTTGGAATCTAGCAATAATTTATTATTCCGGATCCATAGAAAGTGGTTTCGTCGAATTCGGAGGTCGTTTGTGAAATTTCCATTTTTAAGGCGTGTATATTTAATATTAAAAATACATATTTAAATGAATAATTTCCGAATCAAGATATATATCGATGTTTATACTTTTCAAATTCAGAAACGTCATTTTGAACTCAATGGAAGTGGTTTCGAGTCCAAATTCATTCATATGCAAAAAGTAGCTTTTTGGGACATATATATTATAAATATAAACTTTCCCGTATTTTTCTGAGATTTTGATTTGGACATAACTTACAATTTATAAGCTAAAATTTCAATTTCTTACAATCATTAGAAAGATATCGTCAATATGCTCCCAATGATTTTGGTTTTGTTCGATTCTGACTTATATTCGATTTTATATATTTTTTCAAAGTCTAAAATCAAAATTTGAAACTACCGCGCCATTACAGGCTCTAATATATAAATTATAAATTTATGCATTGCAGCTTCGTTTAAAATAAATTTTTCACCGTTATTATCTAAAATAAACCATTTTAATTATTAAAAATCTGTTAAAATTCCTAAAATAAATTTTTTTAATTGATTCAGAAATTGCGGGTTGTTACAATCTCCCCCACTTAAAATCTTTTCGTCCTCGAAAAGTAACGGAGCTGAAAGTCGTTTAATTAACCAACCCAATTTTCAATTCTAATCAATTTCCAATTCAGTTCGATATTAAATTCGATTTAGCTAAATTTATCATTCCAATATTTTAATTAGTTAAACTAATTATCAAACATCACAACCAGCAATCAATTAGGTGATTAACTTTTCAAATTTATATAACTTTTATATATAGTCAAAAATCATATTTTTAGTGCAAATCATAACAATATACCCTATCTAGTTTTGGTCTCACACCAGTCAATGGAAATATATATATCCCACTTTCGAATACTCGAACATTAATACTGATGATGACGCGTCAATCATCAGAATTATGTTCGGGCAACTACATCGTGATTCTATATCTATCCAGTATATTTGAGACTTCGTATTCACGCTAGCTTGGCGTATATGCAAAATCTTCATATACTCGATTTTCCAAATTAAAATGTAATAATATTTCAAATACATATCGTAAGATAAATTTTTCAAAACTAAATTTGCTATCATTTTTATTTTAAAAATAACACTATTCGGACTCATTCTAGGATACTGCTGATCCTATCTCTAACAAGTCATTCTTATAGGATGATACTGATCCTACCTCTGATGAATTCTACCATTCGGTTCTAATGTGTCTTGTTCTCGAGCTCTGTAAACCTCGCTCTGATACCAAATGAAATGACCCAGACTTCCCCGTAAAGGAAAGCCCAGATTGTTTTGAGAACAACACACACAAGAACACAAACAGAAGAACATTTCGTTGCTTATTACAATAATTTACATCAGAGTACAAGAATATTCCAGAGTATGAATAATTATACAACAGAAAATACTATAATATCAGAGATTTAATTTACATTTAAATAGCAGTAGAAAAATAATACAAAATACAACTGAAAGAAATACACAGACAAAGAGCCTTCCGAATATCGCTTCAGTTGTAGACCAGGATCCTGTGAACATAATATCTGCAAAACCAAAACTACTAGTTGCCCGTGTGGAAATTATGGGCACCCAGAGTTTAGGTTAAAACAATAAACTTCAGGTCAGTCATGAGACTGGTATGAGAACTCAAAACAGTTATTAATTTGATTTTTAAAGTTAGGTAAATCAAGGGACCACGCCGTATTACACGGAACGGGTTTAACCCCAAGAATACCAAAAATAAACTGAGCAATGCTTTTAGAAAAATTAAACCATTATAAGACTCAAGTCCCATGCAACGCAAGCCAAAGGGTAGAGTTTTACCTTATAATGGTAAAAAAATGCGTAATACGTGAAATTCGTCTTTTAATATTACTATAAGTGCATAGTGTAGAAATCAATTTCGAAAGTAAATGTATCAATCCTAGATGGCATAATATATCATGTAAGCGGCATAATATATTATGTCACCATATAGTATACAACTAAAACCGTAAAGCTCGTATTGGAAATTGGATTTCCATCATGATGGTTGCAGATTCGAAAGATCTATCGTGAATGTATCTCCACGGCTTACGTCTCGGCAAGAGAAAACACCGTAATACATATACTACGCGCTTTGGATGAGCACCAGTATATTCTATCCTCATGGGATTAGGTCGGCTGAAATGACCTATCCTAATCTCTAGGTGTGGAGCGACCACACCCAGCACAACTCGGCCGACCAAACCCATATATAGATAAAGTATATTGGTCAAACCTACTAATCAAACAAATCGTTCACCATCATACCGGGGTATGAGGATCGCGAAGTAACGTTGTACACAAAGCTATGCTAATTAAAGCTGTGCTTTGATCATCATCCACAAGGCTCTTCTTTTTAACAGAAGCCTTGATCCATGCATCTTAGCATGCCACATTGTCAATCCATACCATACCATTGATTTCTACCAGTATTTATAACCTCTGAGCACATACGTCTCAGAGAAGGGTGTTAAGCAAGAGAATAAATTCTCCGCCACCAACATATACCGAGGTCTGAAGGAAACCGGAGGCACCTTATTCCTCGCATATCCGAACAATCAACACGTACGTCCGGACGGATACCACTGTAGCGCCTTCAAGGTAGCTACTCCAATCAAGGGCATCAATAGCATCACATCCATTCGATGTAAAGATCGTCGGACTTGCCACCGTCTTCAATTTCTTCGACTGTTAGTCGTCGTATGCATTATTCGGAAAGGGTTAAACCCGGTCTTTCCGAATAATTCGCGTGATTTAAAATCAAATGCTATATAAACATATCAACGCCTCATTCCAATTCAAAATATTCTTTAACTAAAATATTCACATTATTAAGGAAAGGATTTTATCAAAAATAAATCTATTAAATTTTTTCTTTAATCTTCCTTTTTGATCTTTATTTCAAAAGATTCTATTTAAAGCCTTATCCATATTCAACCAAATTATGGTCTATCCAAACTAGTCAGGATTTACGTCTTACCGAGGTAGTTATTTATTAATTAATCCCAATCCCAACCTATTCATCTCCAATCGCTCCGGTAAATTTAATTACCAATTCCGTTTAAATCTAATTAAAGATTTAACTATCGCATGGAGTTAAACTGATGGAACTTCGTTTCCGTCACTTCTTAAATTTAATAATTTTAATCACTTAATTCCCCTCCAATCTAATTAAAGATTTATTTAAAACTTCATTTAGTTTTAATCTTCTAAAATCATTATTAATTAATTAATCAACTTCAGGGAATTAATCTTATCTTTAATCCGGGTTAAAGAACAAATGTTACTTAAAACATAATTCACGATAAACCCAAATTCATATTTCATTAATTTCCCATTTAATATATTAAATTATGAAAATCTCATTTCAATCTTAATTAAAAGATTTATTCTTTCAAAAAGGTTCAAGAATAGTGTTAATTAAGACACCATTCACGACAAACCCAAAATCTAACTTGATATTTAGATACAAGACTTTAAATAGAAATTATATCGACTTATATACAGTATCAAATTCTAAAACCAACGGATATCATATCAGAAATAAACAACGATATTAAATATCTTCCAAATTTCCAAAATAATATCCGTACAATCGCAGAAGTAAATATTGAAATAATCCATAGCTAATTTTCATTTAAGTCCAATTCAATTCAATATATTCATTGGAAATTCTTAATTATAATAAAGTCATTCTAAAAATCCTTTTATTTATTAAAAAAAAAATAGTTATTCTGATAAAGATATAATTTATCTTTATAAACTTGGAATATTTATCAAAAACCCGTTTAAATCATTTATTATGATTTAACAAAATTTCTCAAAATCTAACCATTTGATTTCCAATCTTAAATACTCATTGGAAAACTCTTTTCGATACGAACCCATAGGTTCTGGTTTCAGAAGAATCCGACGGTCGGATCTTCCGCTACGTCAAATCAAAGTTAATGGTCGAAATTCATGAACGGTCGCTGCGCAAAATGTTCTATTCAAACCATTATAAATATATGATATATATTTTTTCGATTTCCTTTCTAAACATATTCTAAAATGTTTATAAATTCGTTTATAAAACGATTCCAACTTTTATGTCAATTTTAAATCCAAATTGAATATTCTATCTATTATTATATTAAAATAATATTATTTTCAAAATATTAATTTTGAAATTAGCTCTTTTAATAGTCATTATAAAACGGATAAAATAAATCGATAAACACGTTTGGGTTAAAATGGCGTTGTTATTTAAAACAGATTAAATAGCCCAATTCATTATCTTATTCATTTATATTTTATATTGGGCCAGACCTCCCACATTAAGCCTGCAACTTGTGGATGCTGGATATGTCGGTTTGTTCCGAGCAGACTTATCCCACAAGTTGGGGTTGACCTCATGTCATGGCCCGTTTCGTATTTGCGCACTTGGACCCCTCACATTAGGCCCAACATTTGTGGCTGCTGGATATGCCGGTTGGGTCCTGGCAGACTTCCACCACAAATGTAACCTAAACTCAGGTCCAAGTACAATTGTAATTTATAATTATAATTATTTCATTGGGAGATATTATTTTAAAACATCCTTTAAAATATCTTAATTTTAAAATATCTCATATTTTAAAATATAACTTTATTAAAATATTCTACATAATAAAAATATGATCTTTTATTAATTTGTTAAAAATACTTTATTTCCAAATATCCTAACTTACATTTCAATTTTTAATAAAAAATGAACTTTCCATATTATAATAATATAATAATAAAATTCTTTTTAAAATGTTCAATTCTGAAATCAATCTTTTTATTTTAACATATGACAATTAAAAATGTAATCTTTTAATTCAATCCTTTTTATGGTAACTTTTAAACAACAAAGATATAATCTTTTTAACTCAACCTTTTCATTGTAACTTTTAAACAATAAAGATATAATCTTTTTAATTGTCAATATCAAAACCATCATTTAATTACCTAATTGAATATTAGATTAAACATTCTTTTAATCCTAAATTGGAATGAGACCCAACAATTTCCATATAATTTAATTACATTGATTTCAAACATTGCATTAATTCCACAATAATGACAAAACGTTCAAATAACAGTCAAAGTGCAATTTACAACTAAACACAAGGGTGATGTGTAGTCAAATATCAACCCAAGACCCGTGTGGGGTTTCAACCAACACAAATTCGAATAATATATTATTAATTGTGCTTTTGGACGATGTGTGAAAATTTTTCGTCCAATCAACATAAACAAGTCAGGAAACTTGTTATGGCTGTGTAAACATGTTTTTGGAAAATTAAAAAGTAATAACATTATTATAACAAGCTACATGATTCCAATTCCAAACATTTCACCATACAACATCCAAATCAACATTTATCCAACAAACAACAATTCCAACATAGATAATTAATTTAAATTTAATTATAAAATAAATAACTATACAAAAATTTGAGTGAGATAAAAGTTCTCACCTTTGCCAGCTTTAAGTTGACAGTTCGGGCCCAATTTTGGCCCAAAATCAAACATGCTCCAAATTTGGGAAAATTAGTGTCTATGCGAAGCTTATGATTCACTGATCATGGCAAATCCTGTTTTGCGCGATTTCGAGTTTGTATCACAAAGTTATGAATTTTCAAAGTTTGATCAAATTAAATAATTGATTTAAATTGTAAAAAATTACACAAATTTTTAGCTAGCTCCGAATTGGACAAAATTACTGCTCGCTCGAAGCTATTGACATAACAATCTCAATGGATTTAGTTCCATGCAATTTCGGTAACGTGACAAAAAGTTATGCACTAGCGAATTTAACAAATCGATTAAAATAATATTTGAATTTGTAAAAATTACCCAAAATTTCAACTTCCTCCAAATTTGACAAACTTGGTGTCCACGCGAAGCTCTTGTTGCCACAATCGCGGCGGATTCGAAATCGTCAAATTTTGACTTTGTATGAGAGAGTTATACAATTTCGAACTTTGAATACATTAAATAAATAAATAATTAATTAAAAAGTTACTATTCATCATCTTCTCAAATTCGGTCAACCCTTCCCTCCTATGCTTTGACCACTCGCTGCACCTTCCTCAGACCTCCAGACGAACTGCCAGCACCCCCAATGGATTCGCCTTGGCGAGGCGCACCCACGTCGTAAACCCCCGCCGCCGTTTTGCCTCCGACCGCCGCCATCGTGCCCAAGAATGGATTTCTGTTCGTGGGTCCCACAGGCCGCCTCGCTGTTCCAAACACCATGAAAATTGGTGAGCACCTTCCCCTCACGTAGACGAACAACTTCCGTGTTGACAACTTCCTCTGATTCTTCCTAGATTCGCCAGAAATCGGTAATCTTTGTTCTGAGCTCACTGGAAATTTCTGTTTTGGTGTTTTTCAGTTCATCTCGGTTTTCGTGCAATTCCGTCGACTTTCGGATAAAACTTTCTGAAGCAATGTTGTTTGTTCATCTTTCGGCTGCATTTTCTTCTTTGACACCATTGTCTAATTGTCGACGGTTTGGCCGGAATTCACCAAAATCCAAAACTGAAATTTTCTGTTCAATCTCAGATCCCAGCGAATCCATGCGACGATAGGTCTTGAATTTTTCATGGTATGTAGTGGTTATTGATATGAACAAAACCCAGAAACGGTTTGGTCTGATTTTGTTCTGATTTGGAGTTATAAATTATTGAATTCTAGGGTCTTATTTGCAAAGAATTTTTTGGAGAAATGAGTGTAGCCGCCATGAAAATGAAGAAGGAGAGATTAGGTTTTAGAATTAGGTTATGGTAGGCTAATGAGATATTATATAGACGTTAGGAAATTGTTTTAACACCCCTGAGTATTTAATCATGTTTTAATTATATAATGATTACCCTTATGTTATATTATTTTATTCATTTTAAGTCCTTTTCAAGGTTTTAAAATTCGTACAAATACATACGTTATTCAATTTTGCTGAAAACTGAAACACAACTATTTCTTGACAATATGAATCCAAAGAAATTGGTTTCTTTGAATTCCGAATCCGTATGAATTATTAATGAATTTTTAAAGTTTGAAACTTGGCCGTTTTCATTGAAAAATTAATAACGACAACATATTGACTCCAAAAATTACGAATTTTGGAATCTAGCAATAATTTAATATTCCGGATCCATAGGAAGTGGTTTCGTCGAATTCGGAGGTCGTTCGTAAAATTTCCATTTTTAAGCCGTGTATATTTAATATTAAAAATACATATTTGAATGAATAAATTCTGAATCAAGAAATATATCGATGTTTATACTTTTCGAATTCAGAAACGTCGTTTTGAACTCAATGGAAGTGGTTTCGAGTCCAAATTCATTCATATGCAAAAAGTAGCTTTTTGGGCCATATATATTATATATATAAACTTTCCCGTGTTTTCTAAGATTTTGATTTGGACATAACTTACTATTTATAAACTAAAATTTCAATTTCTTACATTCATTAGAAAGATATTGTCAATATGCTCCCAACGTTTCTGGTTTCGTCCGATTCTGACTTATATTCGATGTTATATGCTTTTTCAAAGTTTAAAATCAAAATTTGAAACTACCGCGCCATTTCAGGCTCGTAATATATAAATTATAAATTTATACGTCGCAGCTTCATTTAAAATAAATTTTTCGTTGTTATTATCTAAAATAATCCATTTTAATTATTCAAAATCTGTTAAAATTGCTAAAATAAATTTTTTAAATTGGTTCTGAAATTGCGGGTTGTTAAAGTTATATCGGTCGATCCGGGGCCGATGGAGTCATTTGGCTCATTTATGCCCCGTAGGGCAGACTAGCATATCGTTTATGGTATTTTTAATCCACTCCGTGTGGACCAGCCCTGACGATCCAAGGGCCCACTTGAGTCTGGGTACTGAGGCTCGGGCTAGAGAGTCTCGAAGCGGTAAGGATGATCCCTTGCCTTGGCTCACAGATGGAAATCCAACTTCCAATACGTGACTTTGCGGCTTTAATTGTATAGCCTAGTATTGGCGACATGATATATGGTACCCATGCCGCCTAGGATTGATACATTTATATTTGAAGTTGTTTTATACACTATGCACTTATAATAGTATCAAATGATTTGTTTTAACGTACCAAGCATGTTTGGCTATTATAAGGGAAAACCCTATCCTCCGGCTTGCGTTGCATTGTGTGATGGGACCTGGGTCTTATAATAGCTTCATTTTTTCCAAAAAGCATTGCGTTGTTTTGTTATATGTACTGGTATTCTTGGGAGGAAACCCGTTCCGTGTTATACGGCGTGGTCCCTTGATATATCTGATTTAAAGTAAAGTTTTAAATAACTGTTTTAATTCTCACACCAGTCACATGGCTGACCTGGAGTTTATTGTTTTAACCTAAACTCTGGGTGCCCTTCCGCACGGGCAGCTAGTAGTTTAGTTTTGCAGATTTATATTCACAGGATCCTGGTTTACAGCTGGCACGATATCCGGAAAGCTCTGTATCCGTATATCACCTTCAGTTGTGTATTGTATTATTTTTCCGCTGCTATGTAATGTATTGTAGTCTCTGATGTTTATCGAATGTATTTTATTTATTCATACGCTGGAATATTCTTGTACTCTGATGGAATTGTTGTAATTAACAATGAAATGTTCTTCTATTTGTGTTCTGATTTGTCGTGTTCTCAACTCAATCCGGGCTTTCCTTTTCGGGGAATTTCGGGTCGTTTCAGTTTATTCGAAAGGAGTTAATCAAATAGAGTTATTCGAAAGGAGTTAATCGAATATAATTTATACGAAAGGAGTTAATCGGATAGAGTTATTCGAAAGGAGTTAATCAAATATAGTTATTCGAAAGGAGTTAATCGAATAGAGTTATTCGAAAGGAGTTAATCGAATATAGTTATTCGAAAGGAGTTAATCGATTAGAGTTATTCGAAAGGAGTTAATCGAATATAATTTACTCGAAATGATTTAATCGAATAGAGTTATCCGAAAGGAGTTAATCGAATAAAGTTATTCGAAAGGAGTTAATCAAATATAGTTTATTCGAAAGGAGTTAATCGAATAGAGTTATTCGAAAGGAGTTAATCGAATAGAGTTATTCAAAAGGAGTTAATGGAATTAGAGTTAATCGACTAAAGTTAGAGTTAATCGATTAGAGTTAGAGTTAATCGATTAGAGTTAGAGTTAATTGAATAGGGTTATTTGATTAGAGTTAGAGTTAATTGAAAAGAGTTATTCGAAAGAAAGATTATCGAATATAGTTTATTCAAAAGAGAGATTATCGAATATAGTTTATTCAAAGGAAAGGGTTATTGAATAGAGTTTATTCAAAAGGGAGTTATCGAATAGCGATTTTTGGAAAGAGAGTTATACGTTGAAATTCGATTATATCGATTTCGAGGAAGTACTATTTACTTTCTGATTTTTAAATCAAGATTTATTTATTTAGTTATAAATCATCTATTTGGTCATTTAGTTAAATTAAGGAATAAAAGTTATATTTTGAAGTTAGATATTTCAGAAGTAGGGATTATAGCGCTATAGTTATAATCGGTGTTTTCAATAAAGGAGTGGATTCGTAAATTGAAACCGAGAGTTACATAAGGAAGTTTGCTAAAGATTTAAAAGGTGAACTTTATCTATCTCGAGGTTAGAAATGTTGTTCAATTAAGGTACGAGAGGTGGTTATACCCCAACTTGATTGACTCCATTTTTAACTAAGGATTGGTTAAGGTTCGATAGTGAAGGTTGGTTAAGTGAATTTAGTTAATGAGGTAATATTTTGAGTTGGCATAGCGATGTTTTATTTAAACATCTGTTTAAATCCAAATGTAGGAGTTTTGGAATTGTTTTCCAAATAAGAATCAGAAATGTTTTCTAATATAGGAAATAAGAAATGGTAATGTTTTTCCAATGCTAATAATTTATATTTTCTAAATTTAGAAAATAAGAAATATTGGATGTATGGAAACAGGAAATGAATAAATTAATGAACTAAAGAGATAAATGTTAAACGATGATTGATCTATATAATTTCCATTTGGAAATAATATTATTGTTTGCACACGTGTTTAACTCACCGATTATCGAAATTTTTGACCCTTTCTGTTGTCAATACGGAGAGACCGAGATCAGTTATATTATCTAAATACCACTCCATATGGCGTAAGCATTGCGAATCAAATATGATGAAGATAATTGAAGACGGAGTTATGCAAGGGTTGTCGTGTTTACAGAATAGTGCCTTCGATTTGTCCAGTCCCAGGACGACCTGTACGGAAGAATGTCTGACAGAGTATATTTAATAGATCGTGTAAGTTGATCTCTTCAAACATATATACGTTTGGTGGCGGAGGAATTTGTTTCTCTTAGCTGTATACCCATTGTATTTTTTGGGAAATCAATTTGTGATTTGGCGGGTATGACGATGTGACATTCATAGTGAATAATTGTGTCATATGTTAGAGATAAGTGTGGCCTCTAGCCTCACAACCAGGAAATGAAAAAATCGGGCAGGCAGCATGGCTATGTGGGTTGCTTCCATTAGGGTGTATTATCACCTATCTATAAATATTCATTTCATTCTTTAATTTATTCGATGTTGTCCCATTCGGGAAACGGTTGCTGATCCCAACCGTTGGTGATATACATTCGATACACTCAAGTGAAATGCGAGGTCGGTCATGTGTGGCCGGGTTGCAATATGTTCTTGTTGAACCCAGTGTATTCCTCTCTAGAGGTACAGTATCGGAAGGTGGTTCCATACCTTGTCATAGTTGGTAATCCATTATCCAATAAGTGCTCGCGGTTTTGATTGTATACTATATATGTAGAACGTGAGATGAAAGTTTTTCTGCTAGATGATTATTATATTGTGGTTGATAGACACTATTATAATATCAATGAGTTTTGATATAAAGTTTATCGTATCTTTCAAAAGGATTTTAAAAGTTAAATCAAATGTTTTGGATTCTCATAAGGGAAAAATCTGTTCCGGTATACGGCGTGGTCTTATGAGATATCGTTTAATTGCTAAAACTGTTTTAAACTGTTTTACTCACGCCAGTCCCATGATTGACCCAGAGTTTGTTTTGTTTTGTTTTCCCTAAACTCTTGGTGCCCAATTTTGTACGGGCAGTCAAGTAGTCAGGATTTTTCAGATACTTGGAGAGCTTGGAGCAGGAGGCTTCAGGATTATATAGCTATAGTTATTTCCGCTGTGTTGTAAGTGTTACACTCTGATAATGTTACTGTATACATATACTGATTTTATTTCAAAGATATGTTATCTATTATATGTTGTTTATTCCGTCGTGAGATTCGTGTTACTCTGATGTAGTTGTATGTTCTTCTTCTTCTTCTTCTTCTATTCCAAGTTTCTATCTTATCTATTCTAACCCTCTGTTTTCTTTCTATTAGTTTTTTGGTTTCCATTGCAATTTGGTTTGGACTTGTGTTATTTGGTCAGCTCAAATGGTACCGGAATTTCGGGACACTACAGTTGGTATTAGAGCTGAAGTTTAAGTATTACCTTGGCTCTGTGGCGTGACTCAGTCGAGATGGGGTTAGTAATGCCCTAGATTGAGTATGAGTGTATATATATGAGCGCGTAATTGTTATTTGATATGAAAATTGTTTTATATTGTGGAATGCATTGGTTGAGTTGTTTATGTGTTCTGGTCGATCAGTTTGATCCACTGTATCGGTAGGGGTATATAAACACTTGAATACGATGAACCGACACAGTGTGTTTTGGAAAGACGGTAAATGAAATAATTTTTCCCCAAATTATATTTTGATATAAAAGGAATCTATATATTGGAATTATCATAATATATAGGATGTGTTGGTTATCATTATAATCAAATAAGATTATAGTTGAAATGGTTATATATAACCAATCAGAATTCATATAAGTGAAATATATGAAATGAATTAAATTTGAATTTAAATCAGAATTTGGAATTTAAAATTCTTGAAATTTGGAGACAGTGTTTGTAAATGAAATTGGATTAAATATATGAGAATTTTAAATTCCTAGGAGATTTTAAATTTGTTACAAGCATTGAAAAGGATATTTTGAAATGTATTTCAAAACGGAAGTGTTAGAAATGGTTTTGAAAGTGATATAGTATTGAACTCACTTCGATACTTGGGAAATTACCCTGATGATGAATCGCGACATCATTAATGTTCATTTTCGAGTTCTAAGTGACGGATTACTGCCAAAAATTTTCATTTTGAATTGTTTTGAGAAAAACAAGTTGTTTGAAATCCTGAAAAGAAAAGTTTGGTTTTAGAAAAGCAAAGCCGTTTAAAATTCCCAAAAGAGACTGTTTGGATTAAAAACAAATTGAATTAGAATTTGTAAAAGCAAATAGAAATAGAAATTGAACTGAAACCAGTTAAGTGGAAAATGAATTGAGATAGAAAGTATCAAATTAGATTGGATTAGAGATAATCCGAAATGGAATTTGACTAGTAAGTTAGGAGTTGAAATGAATATTGGAATCTGAGTTAAAAAAAGAACTCGGCTTGGGTATAACCGAATGATCGGGATGACATTGGTATTGCAGAATTGGTAACACATGGAAAGGATATATTGATATGCCCGACAAAAAGGTACAAGTTTATATTTCATATGGGTATGAGATTTTGATGAGCCGAATGGGCAAGCCGCTTGGCTGTTTGATTTTCTTTTGGGTTAGAGATGGCCTAGAGAGGCGAGTTGTAGTTGTACCGATTAAGCTGTATAAAGGAGGTGCTGGTGAAATTTTTCGAAAAGTTAAGGTGCTAGAAAATTTTCAGGATTTTTGAAAATTTTCGTTAGTAGGAATGAATAAACATTTAATTGAAATTAAATTGGTTCAGTTGAAACTGAAGTTAAGAAGTGTATAAATAATTTTTACCCAGTTAATAGTGTTTGTTTTCTACCTTAGCAATTTCGAGGACGAAATTATTTTAAGGGAGGAAGAATGTAACGACCCATATTTTCAACGATATAATAATTAATTTACTTAATTATTTAAATAGTGATTTAGGGAATAAAATCGTTGTTTAATTAAATAATAGTGAACATATAATTAAATTAAATGATAGAGTAATATATTTAATTTCTGAAATAGTCGGAAATAGTAGAACTGGCAATATTGTGTAAATTGGATAGTGTAAGAGATTTGGTTGAGTTCAGATTCAAATTTTAATAACGAATTCGTTTATAAATGGTATTGGAACGTATAAGTTATATTATAATCGAGCTCGAAATGGCCAGGCAGTTCGTAATTTGGCGATTTGAACTTTAAACGAATATACAAAAGCCGTTTTAAATCGGATTTCCGTGAAACAAGAAATGTTCGGAGCTGGTGAAGTATATTTTTCTAATGGAAGAGAAAAATTGGGATTTCATTGTGTAGATTTTGAGTTATGTCTAAATCAAATTTTAAAATAGTCGTTATGGAATTTCTTTATAATTTATAACGATTTATTTATATTATAAAAGGATTTTTAATATAAATTGAATATCGATTTAATCGGGATTTGAAATATTGAGTTAGAAATTCATATAGGAATATTCTGGAGTTGTAAGATATTATATTGTGAATATATACGATAATACAAATTTATTTATATTTAATTTAATTATTTTTAAATATATAAATATTTAAAAGGGTTTATTTAGAGCTTTAAAATTAGTCAGTTTTGCAAACGACCTCCGTTTTGAGAAACTAATTTTGTTGGATCCGCAATATTAAATTATTGCTAGATTTCAATTTTTGTGATTTATGGAGTCAGTATGTGGTCGTACGTGATTTTAATGTGAAATACAATCAGTATTTTGACGGTTAAAAATACGTTGTGTGAGCAAATAGAGTCGGAATTCGACGAAACAAGTTTCGTTGCGTCCGTAATGTAGAACTAAAGGTGTATGTCCATTTTCTTGATTTTTGGGTCTGATGTGTGATCATAGGAATTTTTAAACAATAATATAAGTAACTATTCATTGTAAATCAATAAATTAATGAATATAAAAATAATTTAACTTATCCTATAAATATACCCTTATCCTTGTAATCCCAACATTTCATTTCCTCAGTCAATATTTTTGTGCCGTCGTGTTCTTCATTTTTACAGTAAAATCATCCACTTTAGAAAATCAAAATCAAACAAAAGAAATTGGTACAAATTTCGAAAATCATATAGATGGAAGCGTTGATTAAAGAGCTTCACGTATGTATCCCCAGATTTTTGTGCAATCAATTTTAGGGGGTGTCGACATTTCGTATAGCCGAGCTAGTGCTGAGTTTGGTCAAGGATTGGAGTGATGATAAGTGAAGGTGAGGATGGCATGTCGGTTGCGGTTGTGAGGCACACCTAGTAGCATCGACGAGAGGGATTCCGGCAGTCCGAGACAAGGTGAGATAGCAGATTATCACGATTGGAGCAGCAGGACGGATTTTGAATGGTGTGGTCGAGTGACGTAGTGTTGGTATGGAAGTATAGAGAGATTTGAGAGATGATGAATGGTGATTTTGGTTGGTGATCTAGTGTGGTGTAAAGGGAGAGATGATGCTTGACATTTGCGGTAATGGTGTGTTTAGAAACGAGATTATCTGGAGCTCGTGAAGAGGATTAGGAGTGGAAGCGGGTTTACTTGGTAGTAGGCCGAAGTTTGAAAAAGGTTAAGGCCCAAAATTTTAATAAATACATTTTAATTTAATTTAAATTAGTATAGAAACTTGTATACATCATTATTGTTGCATATGGTATCAGAATCTGACGAAACAAAAGATGTCGGAACCGTCTCGACAAATACTACACAATGGAACAGATTCGGAGTGAATTGGTGCTCGTTACAATTTATAGCAAAATAAATTGTCTGATATGAATCAACGATAGTTTGTCGTTATTTAACAGTGAACTGCAAATGTGAGTAAAACTCACCAACTCTATCAGTTCATATTTTTATAACGTATTTTTAGAACTGATAAATGATGATTGATTGCTGTGTGTTGACTGTTTAGTTGAACTGCTAATTGATTGGTTGAAAATATCAATATAGTTATATATATATCGTTAATTAAATATTGATAATGTTTATCATAATATTTCATATTGAAATGAAATTTGATGTGAGTTATACTATGTAACATCTGTGGATGCTGGGAAACAGGTCAGAGTAATCCAACTGGATTCCTCAACATGTATTTTAATCATATATTGTGTTATATGATGTGATATAAAATCTGTTGCTGATTTTGTATTTTTGAATAATATCGATCATTGTTGTATGGTACGTTAAATACCATAAGAAATACTGGAATGTAAAAAAGGAAATTTTCAATGTTATATTGAAAAAGAAATGTTTATAAATTCAAAAGATTTTATAAAAAGGAAATATATATTTGTTAAATAAATAGAATTGAAAAGGAAATATTGTAAAACATTTACAAATAGAACTGAAAAGGAAATATTTGTAAAACATTTACAAATAGAATTGAAAAGGAAATATTTATTTGTTAAATAAATAAAATTGAAAAAGAATATTTATTTGTTAAATAAATAGAATTGAAAAGGAAATATTTATTTTTTAAATAAATAAAATTGAAAAAGAATATTTATTTGTTAAATAAATAGAATTGAAAAGGAAATATTTATTTGTTAAATAAATAAAATTATAAAAGGAATATTTATTTGGAAAATTAATAGGATTATAAAAGGGAATTAACGAGATATAAAAGAGTTATGAGAAGATTGTTTAAAGTGGATATCAAATAAGAGTTAATCGAATAGAGTTATTCGAAAGAAGTTAATCGAATAGAGTTATTCGAAAGGAGTTAATCGAATATAGTTATTCGAAAGGAGTTAATCGAATAGAGTTATTCGAAAGGATTTAATCGAATATAGTTATTCGAAAGGAGTTAATCGAATAGAGTTATTCGAAAGGAGTTAATCGAATATAGTTTATTCGAAAGGAGTTAATCGAATAGAGTTATTCGAAAGGAGTTATTCGTAAGGAGTTAATCGAATGTAATTTATTCGAAAGGAGTTAATCGAATAGAGTTATTTGAAAGGAGTTAATCGAATATAGTTATTCGAAAGGAATTAATCGAATAAAGTTATTCGAAAGGAGTTAATCCAATATAGTTATTCGAAAGGAGTTAATCGAATAGAGTTATTCGAAAGGAGTTAATCGAATATAATTTATTCGAAAGGAGTTAATCGAATAGAGTTATTCAAAAGGAGTTAATCGAATAAAGTTTATTCAGAAGGAGTTAATCAAATAGAGTTATTCGAAAGGAGTTAATCGAATAGAGTTATTCGAGAGGATTTAATCGAATTAGAGTTAATCGACTAGAGTTAGAGTTAATCGATTAGAGTTAGAGTTAATCGATTAGAGTTAGAGTTAATCGATTAGAGTTAGAGTTAATTGAATAAGGTTATTCGATTAGAGTTAATCGAATTAGAGTTAATCGATTAGAGTTAGAGTTAATTGAAAAGAATTATTCGAAAGAAAGATTATCGAATATAGTTTATTCGAAAGAGAGATTATCGAATATAGTTTATTCGAAGGAAAGAGTTATCGAATATAGTTTATTCGAAAGGGAGTTATCGAATAGAGATTTTTCGAAA
The DNA here is from genome assembly GCA_030737875.1 of Allium sativum. Classification (NCBI taxonomy): domain Eukaryota; kingdom Viridiplantae; phylum Streptophyta; class Magnoliopsida; order Asparagales; family Amaryllidaceae; genus Allium; species Allium sativum. Next base: position 47,959,004 of record CM060913.1, read on the forward strand.
GAGAGTTATACATTGAAATTCGATTATATCGATTTCAAGGAAGTACTATTTACTTTTTGATTTTTAAATCAAGATTTATTTATTTAGTTATAAATCGTCTATTTGGTCATTTAGTTAAATTAAGGAATAAAATTTATATTTTGAAGTTAGATATTTTAGAAGTAGGGATTATAATGTTATAGTTATAATCAGTGTTTTTAATAAAGGAGTGGATTCGTAAATTGAATCCAAGAGTTACATAAGGAAGTCTATTAAAGATTTAAAAGGTGAACTTTGTCTATCTCGAGGTTAGAAATGGTGTTAAGTTAAGGTCTGAGAGGTAGTTATACCCCAACTTGATTGACTCCATTTTTAACTAAGGATAGTTAAGGTTCGATAGTGAAGGTTGGTTAAGTGAATTTAGTTAATGAGGTAATATTTTGAGTTGGAATAGCGATGTTTTATTTAAACATCTGTTTAAATCCAAATGTAGGAGTTTTGGAAATATTTTCCGAATAAGAATCAGAAATGTTTTCTAATTTAGGAAATAAGAAATGGCAATGTTTTTCCAATGTTGATAACGTATATTTTCTAAATTTAGAAAATAAGAAATGTTGGATGTGTGGAAATAGGAAATGAAAAAAATGAATAAATTAATGAAATAAAGATAAATGTTAAATGATGATTGATCGATATAATTTCCATTTGGAAATAATATCATTGTTTGCACACGTGTTTTTCTTTGATAGTTAACTCACCGACTATCGAAGTTTTTGACCCTTTCCGTTGTCAATACAGAGAGACCGGGATCAGTTATATTATTTGAATACCACTCCGTATGGCATTAGCGTTGCGAATCAAATATGATGAAGATAATTGAAGACGGAGTTATGCAAGGGATGTCCTGTTTACAGAATAGTGCCTTCGGTTTGTCCAGTCCCAGGACTACCTGTATGGAAGAATGTCTGACAGAGTATATTTAATAGATCGCGTAAGTTGATCTCTTCAAAAGTATATACGTTTGGTGGCGGAGGAATTCGTTTCTCTTAGCTGTATACTCATTGTATTTTTGGGGAAATCAATTTGTGATTTGGCGGGTATGACGATGTGACATTCAAAGTGAATAATTGTGTGATATGTCAGAGCTAAGCTGTAATGACCCGGTTTTTAGCGACTTTGGTTATCGGCATAAACTCTATGACGACTAACCAAACATCGAAAAAATACCGGTAGTTAATGAACGAAATTAGAGGGTGAGAATAGATAAGGTAGAAACTTAGAATAGAAGAAGAAAAACAACACAACATCAGAGTAACACGAACCTCACAGCGGAACGAATAACATATAATATATAACATAACTTTGAAATATAAATTTGTACTTGAATATACATATCATTTCCAAAGTACAGCACTTACAACATAGCGAAAAATAACCATATCTATATAATTCTAAAGCCTCCTGCTCCAACTCTTCAAGTATCTGTAAATCCCGACTACTTGACTGCCCGTACAAAATTGGGCACCCAAGAGTTTAGGGAAAACAAAACAAAATAAACTCCGGGTCAGTCATAGGACTGGTATGAGTAAAACAGTTAAAAACAGTTTGATCAAGTAAACGATATCTCATAAGACCACGCCGTATAACGGAACGAGTTTTTCCCTTATGAGAATCCAAAACATCTTTATATCAAAAACCTTTTGATATTATAATAATGTCTATCAACCACAATATAATAATCATCTAGCAGAAACGCTTTCATCTCACGTTCTACATATATAGTATACAAGCAAAATCGCAAGCACGTATTGGGTAATGGATTTCCAACTATGACAAGGTATGGAACCACCTTTCGCTAGTGTACCTCTAGAGAGGAATACACTGGGTTCAACAAGAACATCTTGCAACCCGGCCACACATGACCGACCACTCATTTCGCTTGAGTGTATTGAATGTATATCACCAACGGTTGAGATCAACAACCGTTTCCCGAATGGGACAGCATCGACAATAGATTTTTAGAAGTAAATGAAATTATAGATCAGGTGATTATACACCCTAATAGGTGCGTCCTACATAGCCATGCTGCATGTCCGACTTTTGTCATTTCCTGGTTGTGAGGCTAGAAGCTACGCTATCTTTTACATGCCACATCTTCATTCACTTAGAATGTCACATCGTCATACCCGCCAAATCACGAATTGATTTATCCAAAAATAACATGGGTATACAGCTAAGAGAAACGAATTCCTCCGCCACCAAACGTGAATACTTTTGAAGAGATCAAATTACGCGATCTATTAGATATACTCTGTCAGACCTTCTTCCATACAAGTTGTCCTGGGACTGGACAAACCGAAGGCACTATTCAGTATATCCATCTTAGGCAATTGTTATCTAAGATTTATACAACAGCCCTTGCACTTTACTCTGTCTTCAATATATTCAGCATACTTGATTCGCAACGCTTATGCCAATACGGAGTGGTTCTTCGGATAATGATTCAACCGGTCTCTCCATATTAACAACGTTAAAATGGTCAAAACTCTGATAGTCGGTGATTTAACTATCAAATGAAAACATGTCTGTGTACACACAACGATCTTATTTCCAAATGGAATTATCGATCCAATCATCAAACAATTATATATATATATATTCATATTTCCTTATTTTCTATAATTAGAAAATATATGTTTTTAACACTGGAAAACATTTCCATGGCTTAATTACGTATCACTATTCTTCCACATCTATCAGACTCTAACTATAAACTAACAAGAGAACAACTTCCTAAGTATAAACCATTCAACTTATTATTCTCTAGTCAGTTTCTAATTTTTTGTTTAACTCCATTTGATTAACTCTTATTCGAATAACTAATATTCGATTAACTTTAATTGAATAACTAATATTCAATCAACTTTACTTGATAAATTCTGGTTCGAATATTTATATTCGATTTAACTTCATTCTAAATAACTATGTCTGTTTTGACTTTGTTTCGAATAACTATATTCGATTCACTCTTTTTGAAATTTATTTCTCAAATATCCTTTTTATAAAATCCTATTTATTTTCCCAAATATGTCTTTCTATAATACCTTATTTGTTTTTCAAATATTTACTCCTTTTCTAATTCTATTTATTTTCTAAATAAATATCCCTTTATAATTCAATTTATTTTCTAAATAAATATTTGTTTTCACTTCTATTTACTTTCTAAGTGAATATCCTTTTATAAAATTCTTTTCGTTTTATAAATATTTCCCTTTTATAATATCCTGTTTATTTTCCCAATAAATATTCCTTTATGATATTCTATTTATTTTCTAAATAAAGGTTCCCCTTTATAAAATCCTATGATTTTATAAATACTTTATTTTCAAAATATTTCCTTTTATAAAATTGGTTGATTTTATAAAATTCCTTTATTTCAATATACATTGAAATATTTCTTTTTACATCCCAGGGTTTGTTATGATATTAAAAATATCGAATAATAATGATCAACATCATTCTAACACACATAATCCATAACAGATTATATATCACATCATATATCAAAATATATGAAAAACAGTAAAATAAATGTTGAGGAATCCAGTCGGATTCCTCCAACCTGTTTCCGTGCATCCACAGATGTTAAACAACACGAATGTAAAATTATTCTGATAAACAGAATCGATATTCGATTAACAATTTATATATATATCGTTATCTATACTTTCAACCAATACACAAGCAATTTAACCAAACAGTTAACACACAGCAATCAACAAATGATTAACAGTTCTAAAAATACATTATAAAAATATAAATGTTCAGAGTTGGTGAGTTTTACTCACTTCGGCAGTTCATCGTTAAAGAACGATAAACTGTTGTTTGATTTGAATCAAACAATTTATTTTGCCATAAATTCAAACGAGCTCCAATCCACTCCCAGTCAGTCTCATTGTGTAGTGTATGCAATTACTATCCCGACGGATCTTATTTCGCTGAATTTAGATACCGTATGATAAAGTTATCGCATTTACAAATTCCTATACTATTTAAATAAAAACTTAATTCATTTACTCACTTGGGCCTCACACAAATCAAACCCACAACCGTATAAACCCAGCCTGTTTGATCCTCTTCCCCAACACAAAAAGCTTCAGATCCACTCCTGTTCATTTCACTTAACGCAATCTTAAACCCCTCACGCTTCCTTGAATCCTTCACATTACCCAAACCGCAAGTCATCCCTTCCACACAAATTCAAACTATTACCCATATAGACCCTTACACTTCACGTTATACCACCTGACAATCAAGCCCTCTCCACGTTTTGCTGTATCCACAACGACTCCCACTTACTCCTTCAACACAGAACTACAACCAAACATCATAGTAGCTTCCTCTCGGCAAACCAGACCCATACCCTATACTTCAAACTCCAACATCCCGTTCTGTCCAGCATAAACAACAATTCTCCAACTAAAGTCGCCATTGTCCATTATCTGCTGATGCCTGGAACCCACCGTGTCGCATAACCGAACGCTTCATCTCCCCTAACCAAAGAACACCACTTTAGCAGCCACCTCAAAACGTCGACACCCCACCATCGAACCGAACACTGACTCCGCCATTTACCACCATAATCAGCGACGACCCTCCTCTCGCATCCCCCAACTTCTACGCACCAGATGCTTCACTGTTTCAACAACAACCGAACCCCATAAGAGCACTATAGGATCGAAGAAACCCATAAGGGGAACTCGATTAACTCGTTTGGGGATTTATTTGATTTTGTTTGGATTTCTAAACATTGCGTTTTTCTGAAAATAACAGGGGAAGTGGCAGCCACAAGTTTTGATTGTTGGAGAGAAATTAGTGGCGGCTCAAAGGAACTAAAAGAGATTAGGTTCGAAAGGAAATTATTTTTAGGGGGTGATTATATAGGGGTTTGTTGAGGATATTAAAAGGCCACATTTAGCAAACAATAACTGGGGGATGGAAACATAAAGGAACGCATGGCCTTATTTTCGATCAAGGAAATATGTTAGGATATTTTGTTTTGAGTTGTAGAATTTAGCATACCCTAAATATATATAAGTCTGTCCATATACGAGCTGCTATGAACAGAAATAAAAATATCGTTGAAACGAGCATTGTGCCACGGTTCCAAAAATATAATAATACCGGTAGGCAAACTCATATTGTGTAACCCCAAAATCGTTGATTAAGGGTGCAAAATACTCCAAATAAAAATTTGCATATTTAATTAATTAAAAATTACCATAAAATTCTATAAATTAAATTATCACTACATCTCAAAAGAATTTTGTCTAAATTCAAAACCGGTATCTAGTTATATCAAATAAACCGTTATGGTTGATAACCGATTCTATAACGACTATTTCAAAATTTGATTTAGCCATAAATAAAAATCTACACAATGAAATCCCGATTTTTCTCTTTCATCAAAAAAATATACTTCACCAGCTCTGAACGTTTCTTGTTTCACATAAATCCGACTTAAAACAGATTCTGTATATTCGTTTAAAGTTCGATTCGCCAAATTACGAACTGCAGCGCCATTTCGAGCTCGATTATAATTATAATATAATTTTACGTTCAACCATCATTGATTGAATATATTTCTTCATATAATTCAACTCTAAACTGAACTATATATTTTAAATAATCCAATTCACACTATATTGTGAATTCCACTATCTTTGATTATTTCTGAATTAAATATATTATTCTATTATTTAAATAAATTAAATAATCCATATAATTTAATTTAACGACCATTTAATTCTCTGAATTACTATTTATATAATTAAATATATTAATTATAACACCGTAAAATATGGGTCGTTACATAAGCATGGCCTCTAGCCTTACAACCGGGAAATGACAAAAATCGGGCAGGCAGCATGGCTATGTGGGTTGCTTCCATTAGGGTGTATTATCATCTATCTGGAGATATTCATTTCATTCTTTAATCTATTCGATGTTGTTCCATTTGGGAAACGGTTGCTGATCCCAACCGTTGGTGATATGCATTTGATAAACTCAAGCGAAATGAGTGGTCGGTCATGTGTGGCCAGGTTGCAAGATGTTCTTGTTGAACCTAATGTATTCCTCTCTAGAGGTACACTATCGGAAGGTGGTTTCATACCTTGTCATAGTTGGTAATCCATTATCCAATATGTGCTCGTGGTTTTGATTGTATACTATATATGTAGAACGTGAGATGAAAGCATTTCTGCTAGATGATTATTATATTGTGGTTGATAGACACTATTATAATAGCAATGAGTTTTGATATAAAGTTTATCGTTTCTTTCAAAAGGATTTTGAAAGTTAAATCTAATGTTTTGGATTTTCACAAGGGAAAAACTCGTTCCGTTATACGCCGTGGTCTTATGAGATATCGTTTAATTGCTCAAACTGTTTTACTCACACCAGTTCGATGACTGATCAAGAGTTTTTTTGTTTTCCCTAAACTCTTGGGTGCCCAATTTCGTATGGATAGTCAAGTAGTCAGGATTTTTCAGATACTTGGAGAGCTTAGAGCAGGAGGCTTCAGGATTATATGGCTATAGTTATTTCCGCTGTGTTGTAAGTGTTATACTATGATAATGTTACTGTATACATACACTGATTTTATTTCAAAGGTATGTTATCAATTATATGTTGTTCGTTCCGCTGTGAGATTCATGTTACTCTAATGTAGTTGTATGTTCTTCTACTTCTTCTATTCTAAGTTTTGTCTTATCTATTCTCACCCTCTGTTTTCTTTCTATTAGTTTTCTGGTTTCCAGTGCAATTTGGGTTGAACTTGTGTTATTTGGTCAGCTCAAATGGTACCAGAATTTCGGGACACTACATAAATAAAAGATATGTACCAGAATTCTGCAATTACCTAAAGTGTATGCAGAAGCAATTTTTGTTATAAAAATGGAAAATTTAGAACCTGCAGTTTCTATAGTGGTTAGAGATATTTTGATATAAAAAAGAAAGATCTAAAAGATTTTTATATGGATTGTATAATTTGAATCTAAAGCTTGTAATTTTTATATTTGTTAATTTTTTGTATAGGTTTGCAAGTTTTTAGAATCATTCATATTAAAAAATGTAAAATCTAGGTTCTATAATTATGCATTTCTACTCAATTCTTGTTCAGATTTTATGCATGTATACGATATTTTAAAAAATTTGATTATTGAGAAATGCAGTACAACTATAAGTTGTTTATTTCAGTTTTGTCGTTGATCAATACTGTAGCTAGATCCAAATTTTATTCTGTCGATTTAAGTAAAATTTATTAATTTGATCATATATTTAGACCATATAATGGTTATTTCCGTTATTTTTATAATAAACGCATTAAATGTATCATTGTGGTAATATATATTGTATTGTCATATTATTATAAATGTATTAAAAGCATTTGTTATTGTAACTTAGATGATGTATATTTGCGCTTGGAATAAATATAGTCGTATGTAATATTATTTGATGTATTTGGCAACTAATATCTAATGTAATGGAAAAAGTTGTATAACTCAGATCTGAGACCTGAAGTTTTGAATTATGAAAAAAAGGGAAACTTTTTGATAAAGTTTACAAGTTTGAATTCTTGATAATTAACAAGAATGTAAAAGCTTCTAAAATAGAAGTATGTTAAAAGATTAAGAAACAGAAGTTCATCATAAATTTATAAAATTGATATACATATGTATGTGTATATATATGCATAGGAACTTGAAGTTCCTTAATCAATGAACTTGAAATACTTCATAATTTAAAAGCCTGAAGCTTTATTGAAACTGAGTGAAATAATAACATTATACTTCTTAAAGAAGTTACATTATATGTGACAATGATAATGCATCCAAAGATTGCACAATTTTCAAAATGAGTTATATCTTGCTTATATATTTATATTTACATATTGTGTTGAAGAAATTTTTTTAACAACTTGAAGTTGTTTATATATTTTATTGAACCAGAAGTTCAATACAGTTTAACAAATTGAAGTTATTTATATATTTTGTTTGAACCAGAGATTCAATATTTATTAACAACTTGTTGTTTACATATTTTATTTGAACCTGAAGTTCAATACAGTTCCAAATCAGATGTTTTGGATATTATGATACGATCTTTATGATTCGCATTGACATTGCATGATAAGCAAAAATTAATGATTGGATGTTTATGAACAATTTGTTTTAAAATAGGTAACTCGAATGAGAAAGAATACGCAAATCAATTACATATGGAATACGTGGATGCATGTATATAAACATGTATGCGAATATTTAATTAACAACCTGAAGTTATCATGAGCTCATATTATAAATTATGCATATATTATTTAATATTTCAGAAAGTTGATTGACATTAATATTGATTGGCTTGAGGTCTTGTGCATATTCAAATGATAGAAAATTCCTCCAAGTCATCATATCAATGGAAGGGAATAAGCAATGCAGTATGAATGCATCTTATCAACTAATAAGAGCATTATCCTTCTACAATTGAAATACATCTAATGTATTTGCTAGCTATAATGTGATAATGGATCAAAAATTAGATTCCAAAGAAGGTTTATTATTTAAAGTGACAATGTTTGTAAACATTGAGGGGGAAGATGAAGGAATCATCGATGTTAAATATTTGTTAACATATAGAATTATGCAAAGTGTTAAGTAACTTGCATAAATTATCAATTATGTCCCTAATAGACTTTCTCCAATACACATTTAAATCCCCGAAGGATCAAAAGGTGTAAATCACAGCTGAAAATGTGGTATAAAAGTCAGTTCAAAATATTTTTGGAGTAAGTCATAAAGATGCAAAATAAAGGAGGTGGGTGTTCCTAAAGAAACACTTAAGGGTGCTTTAAAAGAAACCCATGACATGATTGTCAAATTAATAAATAATGAAGCGCTTATTTATAGACGGATTAAAAATCCCATATTAGAGAGAAACATGATTGGCCTTCATGAAATTCTTCTAAATAAGATATATGGACCTGTAGTCCACAATATATGAACCTGTAGTTCATAAGATAAGAATAGAAATATATATAATGACAAAAGCACATGGAAGTTACTGAAGCACCATAGAGTGTCAAGTGCCATGAACATTGTATTTTTCAAAGATAATTGAATTGATTAAAGTGGTGAAAGTGTTAAAATGCTTACAATACCCTGAAGGTATAAACGATGAACGTGTACAAATTTTGAAAGAATTTAAGTTACGTTGTTAGTGATAAATAATGAAAAGAGCAAGAAATGTAGATACAACATTCTTTTAAGTATTGTTGCAATGAAAATCTTGATATAATTCATGATGAGTAGATCACTTCCTGTTTTCAAGAATTGTTGTAATGAAACTCTTAATATCCATTGAAGTGGTAGTTGCGATATGCAAAACTTATTATAATATATAAGTTCCTAAAGAACATAAATAACATTTGTTATTATAAAGAATACCAAGAACATAGATGATAGATTACAACATTCTTCTAACTATTGTTGTAACGAAAATCTTGATATATTTCAAAGTGAGTAGATTACTTCCTGTTTAGTGTTGTTGTAATGAAAATCTTGATATACTTCATTCTTATAATTATTGTTGAAATGAAATCTTGATATACTTCAAGATGAGTAGATTACTTCCGGCTTAGTAATGAAAGTTGCCTTATTCATCAAATATGTATTGCAACATGCAAGTCCGATTGAAACAGAAAATTATAAGCACCTGAAGTGTATTCATAAATGAATATTAGTAACATACAAATAACAAAAGGAAGGCATTTTAAATAAGAAAACATACCCGAAGCATGGAAATGTACATGAAGTTTCTAAAAGAAAAACTTCATTAAGAAGTATTTGTAAGCAATTTGAGTTATTGAAAGAAGAATACGAATTATGAGGAAAGTATTAAATCAGGGGGAGCATCCATAAGTATGTTATAATGCACTCTTTTTGCTTAACTAAGTTTTTCCCCACTGGGTTTTCTTAGTAAGGTTTTAATGAAGCATTATCATGATCCATAAGTATCAACCAAAAAGTAACATACAAAAATAAGTTATAATGTACTCTTTTTCCTTATTTAAGATTTATCCCACTGGGTTTTTCTTATTAAAGGTTTAACGAGGCATTACATTGATCCAGAAGTACCTACTAATTTTGACCTAGTAAATATGACATTGTATATTGTACTCTTTTTCCTTCACTAAGATTTTTACCATCGGGTTTTTCTTAGTAAGGTTTTGACGAGGCAACATTTTGATCTAGAAGTATCAAACATCGTTTGATGCAGTAAAATATTATTTATGAAGAAGACAACGCAATTTGCATGGCTCAGATTCAAGTGAATTATATCAAAGGTGATAGGATGGAGCACATTTCTTCTAAATTTCTCATCACACATGATTGAAAAGATAACAAGAAAGAGTAGAAACAAATTCAGTTCAAGAAAAGCGGGTAGATCTGTTCTCAAAGGCAATTTCCAAATTAAAATTCCAGAATATAATGTACAAAATTGGTATGTGTCGACTACGTCAATAGACTAATTGAATAATGAGTTATAAATAAGGAAGAGCATATAAAAATATGTTATAATGTACTCTTTTTCTTCACTAATATTTTTTCCACTGGGTTTTCGTTAGTAAGGTTTTTAATGAGCTATCTTGATCCTGAAGTATCAACCCTTACGGTAACATTGTAAAACATGTTACCTAAAGATGAAATAAATTTGCACTCTTTTCCTTGTTTATGATTTTTCCCATAGGGTTTTTCACAAAAATGTTTTTAATGAGACATTATTTTGATCCTGAAGCATCAAACTCTTTTAAGGAATATCATTTTTATATGATATTCATAATGTCAGATGTTGTACTCTTTTTCTCGTTCAAGGTTTTTCCCATTGGGTTTTCCCGATAGAGTTTTGAAGGCAACAGACAATGGTTGTATCGACTAAATGGATGTAGGGCTGTCAATGGATATTTTTGGATACGGATAGTGCTATATCTGTATCCGTATCTGAAATCATATTCGGATATCGGATATCTGTATCCGTGGATATTGACGGATATCAGATAATTATTCTATTTGTCAATGATTGATAAATCATGAAATATAAATGAAAATTTATAGTTTAACATAATTGTTTTTCAATTTCTTCGATCATTAAAGTGTTAAAAATAATTATATATAGTGAAATTAAACAGATTTAACTAACCATATGCATTTAGTGCATATGATATAAACCTTCGACTTAGTAAAGCAATAAATAAATCTGATTCATTGTACTAAAATACATATAATTTTAAGCATAATGTCAAAAATATTCGGACAGATAATTTTCGGATGGGGATATCTATGTATCCGTATCCGCATTCGTTATTTCGGATATCAGATATTTATCCGTTTTTCGGATACGGGCGCGGACGAATATCAGATTTTTCAGGTATCCGCTGCCAGCCCTATATATGCAAGTAAGATAATTATAAGGGGGAGCAATCATCATATATATTTTAAAAGAAACAACTTCAAGTTAGCAGAGCATTCAAAATTTTGAAGACGCATATTCAAGGGGGAGTGTTGTAATATATATGAGTGAATATGCTTTTGTCATATTCTATTTAGTCCCATATCATGGGAATAAGTCTAACATCAGCTCCAAAGCTTACATATAAAGGAGCTAATGTAATATAAATGATACACACTTGAAGTAATAGAAATAAAAGTCTCTCCCCCATCTTTTCTGTTCTCTCTAATGGTTTCTTGTTTAACATATGTTCTGTTTTATTTTATAACATATATTTTATTATTGTTATTTTTCAAACTTGATTAATTATGAGATATATGAAAATTAAAACATATTTAATTAATTCTTTTTTGTTACCATGTTTTCCATATGAGCACGTATAAACATTTAATGATCATTGATATTGCAATGATAGGTGATAATTTTGTAGGATGCTATTTACACAAAATTTACTTCTCTTTATTTGGTCCACCAAAATTGAAGTAGTATCAATTATGTAATGTAAATTTAGTGTGTTGTTCTTTTATAATATGTAACCTAATCTTCTTTATTGTAAATTATAACTGTCTATTCAATCAAATATTGTAATACCATTTACTGTTCTATTTAAAATATGCATTTACCAAAAATGAATTTGAAGTTGAGTTGCTGAACATATATTATGCGAGTGTCAATATCCCTTTTTTAAACAACTTTCCAAATATACAAATTATTCATTTCCAAATATACAAAGGTTGATAGTAGGAATAATTAGATTTGACGTAGCATGTATGAACTACCTGCAATAGTAAAATGCATTAAATGCTTTAAGGCTTACATTATTTTCCTTTCATGCTTAATACATTTGTGTTATTATCATTATTTTACAAACCTAATTAATTTATATGAGAATAAGAACATATTCAATTATTATTTTGCTATCTCTTCAATAGGAACACACATAATGCATTTATTTTGTTAATTAAAACCAGAGTAGTTATGAATTATATGAGAGATAAAACATACCAGTAAGAAAACATGAATTTAAAGTCAAAGTGTTGATCTTGTCTTATGCATGTATAGGTCAATGCCATTTTTAAATATTTTTTCTTAACGCACAATTAATCCAACTGTACAAATCTACATATGCTCATTGCTATAACTTTGAATTAAGAAAAGAAGTAAATATTAAAACTTGCAATAATAACACAATAATTTACTTTTACCTTCGTAGCATTTCAATCCATGCATACAATAAGCATACACTGAATTGTCAAACTCACTATCATTCTTTCACATAAATAGTAATAAATACAAACATCCAGATACATTGCAGAAGCAATATTTATACCTTTCTTGATTTTAGCTACATACATAAAGGGTTAATGCAATTAAAAGAACTGAATATAAATAAATAAGCACAAAGAGAACAGAGGGAAGGAAAAAAACCATGTTGTACTAATACATTGCAAACAAACGAATACAATAGATACAAAACAAAGCATTAACCTTTTATGTATAACTAAAAGACCAATATAGGACTGAAAGAAATAACAAATGCAAAGAGATGAACAACAAATCCTAACTAAAACAGTACTGCAGCCAAACAGATAATTAGTACTCATTCTTTTGCTGCCATTCCACTACAGCAAGCCATTCGGCATCTGAGTCTTCAGGGATGTGAACTGGCGAAATTTGTTTTTGGCTAGTAATATTCCCCAAAATTTTAGCTTCAGTTAAAACCACTGGCAGCACATGATCGAAACTGGAGATTGAAGACCCTCTTCCATGTTTGCTTGGACTATAGTAAAAAGATAAAACTTGCTCCTCTTATTTAATTTTAACAGCCTTCAGTTTCTTTAGTCGTGGTGTTGGTATCGAATCCTCTACTTCAACCTTGGACAATTCTTTTATTTTCCCAGTGATATTTCATTCTTCTGCAAGGTTGCTTTGCTCTACAATGTCAATGGGCATCAATATAAGCAACAAATGGATGACCAATTAGCATAGCATAAAACTTTGAGTAGAATACATACCTGCTTCATGATTTTGGTTGATGGTTGAAACTCTTTCCAGGTAAACTCCAGTAAATTATATTAACAAAGAGAAAAAAATCAGTTACTAGCATGATGTAGACATGCTACAAATAATTGATGTGCATACACATAAACGAAGCAAGTTATTAAGTATAAACTGTTATACATAGTGTGAAGGAGATGAGGTGGTGAAAGGAAGAAGAAGAAAAAAATCATATACTCAGCATAACAGAATACCAAGCATAACAAATTTGAAAGGGATAAGAAATTAACTGTGATAACCCCTAACTTCCGCATAACGAAAGCAAGGATGATCATTGGAATACATCATAAGTATGGCAATACATAACACAGATAACAACATAAGTATAAGAAAACTACATTATAACAACATCATGGCAGCGGAAATAGATGTCATCAAAATATAGAATTCCACAGTCACAGAAGTTCTAATTATTACATCAGAGCCAAATAGAATGTAACGTGCTTCAAAATTCCAAAGTACAGGATTAAAACTGGATAAGTCTAAATGTTTCAAGGACACAGTAAATGTCTAAAGAAAATAAAATGAAGAAAAAGAAAGATAACAAGTCTTCATCCTCCAAGTCACCTCCACAATAGAAATCTCTAATCAAGGACTTCAAGCAAGAACTCCAAGCAAGCTAAACAGGAACCTGTCAATTGGCTGCCCGTGCAGAGAGAGGGCACCCGAGTTTGCAAGGTGAAACAAACAACAGGTCAGTCATGGGACTGGTGTGAGAAACTTATAATAGCTACTAGATATGACAAGTCTAAGGACCACGCCACTTTCATGGAACGGGTTTACTCCAATAGATTGTCTGTGCATATATTTATTAAATAAAAAGAATAACGCAATGCTTTTGTAAAAAATGAAATCATTATAAGACTCAGGTCCTATCACACAATGCAACGCATACAAGAGGATAGAGGTTTACCTTATAATGATCAAAAATGCAGAGTACGAGTCAAATACTACTTTAATATTATAAGTGTGTAATATGTTTTAAAATACTTCAAAATAAATATATTAATCCTAGACGGCATAGTACCCCATCCTACTATGTCGCCATAATAAATATACAATCAAGTCCATCATCTCGTATTGGAAAGTTGGGTTTCCATACTGAGTCAAGGCTAGGAGCGAAATCCTTACCGATTCGAGACACTCTAGCAATGCCCCAGGATTGGTACTCTGTCCAACCCTTGGATCCTGCAGGGCCGGTCCACACTTACTTTTGTGGATTGGAAATGCCTGAACACACGTTTCCCGATCCTAACGGATCTCTAAATTGGCCAGTAGCGACCAATATAACCGAGGTACCTCAATCCAACAACCACTTAGTAAATATCAATGCTGGTAGGTCACTGACACCACTTTTAGCTAGAAAGAAACGTGCGCACTCCCTGCGTTCCCTTGCTCCGTTTTAGACTCCACCGGGGTGTGAAGCTCGCGAAGTAACGTATACACAAAGCTGCGCCCATACTGGACCATGCTTTGATCATCCTACAAGGCTCTGCTTTGCAACAATAAGCCTTGTTCGAGTGTAACTTGGCATGTCACGTCGACAACTCATATTACGCGATTGAAAATTATTTAACATAAAAAGGGGTGTTAAGCAAGAGGATAAATCCCCTGCCACCAAACCTTTGTACATCAAACAAAAACCAATTTTATTACATGAAATAAATTTCGACGTCAGGCATGCGATCCATTTACAAGTCCGTCCTGGGTCTGAACGGAACCGGAGTCGTCTTAATTCGTGGGAAATAAAGACACTCGCAAATCCGAACCATCAACAAGAACGTTCGGACGATCACTACCATCGACCCCTCAAGGTAGCTACTCCCATTAAGGCCAATGACAGCAATACAACCATCCGTCTTGAAGATCGTCGGTCTTCAACCGTCGTCTTCAACTCTTCAATTTAATGTCGTCGTATAATTAATTGGAATGAGATTAAACTCGGTTTTCCAAATAATTTTCGTAGTTGTATAAATTACAAAACCAATTTGTATCACTAGAGACACTTTAAAATGCTTTCCACTATTTCTACTTAATTTAAATAGTTTTATATTTTCTTAATGACGCTTCAGGTCAAAAGACGTCCTAATTAATATTTAAATAAATATGCATCCATTCGGCGATTCATACAAGTCAGTCAATACAAAACAAGCAAGTGCGATCAATCATAATCATGATTCTATTTATGGTTTTGTCTTCTCTCTTATCATATGTAGATTTTGATAAAATGACATTTCCAGTTCAAAACCTCTTTATCTGGGTATGAAATTGTATTTTGTAACTTTATCGGTTTATTTATGAATGAAAATGTATTTCATAAATTTATCTTTCATTTTATCAAAACAATGTAAATAAAAAAAATGTAAATTTTTACCTTGTCTTTTTATTAATAATCATAATATTAAATAAAGTACACTACCAATCTTATATCTTTTATTTACAATAGAAATTTGCAAATAATGTGATTCACAAAGTCTGTATCTTTTATTTACACTAAAAATGTAAATACAAGAGGTTCACAACATTCACACTTTTTATTCATTCTAGAAGATGTGAATAAACCAATTAACAATTCACATATTTGTTCTTTTACATACAAGGAGAATTGTAGACAAAATCAATTCACACAATTTGTTTTTTTTTTTTTTTTTTTTTCTCTTTTTCACAAAAATGTAAATGAAAACAATTCTCATATTTTGTTCTTTTTCTTTTACACAAAATGTAAATGAAGACAATTCTCATATTTTGTTCTTTTTCTTTTACACAAAATGTAAATGAAGACAATTCTCATATTTTGTTCTTTTTCTTTTACACAAAATGTAAATGAAGACAATTCTCATACTTTGTTCTTTTTCTTTTACACAAAATGTAAATGAAGACAATTCTCATATTTTGTTCTTTTTCTTTTACACAAAATGTAAATGAAGACAATTCTCATATTTTGTTCTTTTTCTTTTACACAAAATGTAAATGAAGACAATTCTCATACTTTGTTCTTTTTCTTTTACACAAAATGTAAATGAAGACAATTCTCATATTTTGTTCTTTTTCTTTTACACAAAATGTAAGTGAAGACAATTCTCATATTTTGTTCTTTTTCTTTTACAAAGAAAATTGTTAATGAAATCAATTACATAGTTTGTTCTTTTTGTTTGCAAAGGAAATGTAAATCAAGTGACTTACACCTTTTGCTCTTTTGCATTACATAGAAAATGTAAACAAAATCATTTAACAAAATGTGGTCTTTTTGTTTGCAAAGGAATTGTAAATCAAGTGATTTACACCTTTTGCTCTTTTGCGTTACATAGAAAATGTAAACAAAATCATTTAACAAAATGTGGTCTTTTTGTTTGCAAAGGAATTGTAAATCAAGTGATTTACACCTTTTGCTCTTTTGCGTTACATAGAAAATGTAAACAAAATCATTTAACAAAATGTGGTCTTTTTGTTTGCAAAGGAATTGTAAATCAAGTGATTTACACCTTTTGCTCTTTTTGCGTTACATAGAAAATGTAAACAAAATCATTTAACAAAATGTGGTCTTTTTGTTTGCAAAGGAATTGTAAATCAAGTGATTTACACCTTTTGCTCTTTTTGCGTTACATAGAAAATGTAAACAAAATCATTTAACAAAATGTGGTCTTTTTGTTTGCAAAGGAATTGTAAATCAAGTGATTTACACCTTTTGCTCTTTTTGCGTTACATAGAAAATGTAAACAAAATCATTTAACAAAATGTGGTCTTTTTGTTTGCAAAGGAATTGTAAATCAAGTGATTTACACCTTTTGCTCTTTTGCGTTACATAGAAAATGTAAACAAAATCATTTAACAAAATGTGGTCTTTTTGTTTGCAAAGGAATTGTAAATCAAGCCCATAACATATCTTGTTCTTTTTTTGTCTGTTTATTCTTCTTTTTGACAAAGAAAATGAGTATGAAGCCAATAACATATTTTGTTCTTTTTTTTTGTTAACATATAAAAAGTGACCAAAATGAATTACACATCGTACACATCGTTCTCTTTTGCTAAACATATAAAATGTTTCAAATGATTTTACTTTTTTTTTATTTGCAAATAGAAATTACAAATGAATGACTCAAATGGTTTTTATTCTTTTTATTTCTCCCAAAAATGAGAAAACAAACAATTCACATATTTTGTTTACTCAAAATGAAAATAGAGTCAATACCAAGTTTTGTTCTTTCTCAAAGAATGGAAATAACGTCAATATCAAGTTTTGTTCTTTTTCAAAGAATTGAAAATAAAATCAATATCAAGGTTTGTTCTTTTTCAAATTCTTCTACTTTCCTTCCTTTCTATATTGAGTTGATAATCCTAGATCAATTCAATATAGATGATAATCCAATTCCTTTTGATTTGAATGGATAATCACATCATTTCAATTAAATTCGAACACAAGTGATAATATAGAAATCAAATTTCTATTGATTAGAAATAAAATAAATCAAATACTGACATAATGGGTAGCATGTGACAATCATAGATAACAAGTGATAACATAACATATCATGAAATGGTAATCATATGAATGATTCAAACATAGAACAAACAACGCAAACCATGACCAAATAAATAGTTCGGAATCATAGTCATATTAAATTCACATCGCAATTGAATAATTTAATTAATTATTAAATAAAGAGTCTCACAGTCGTTGCGATTTATGCCCCAAATTCAAGGTGTTCAAAATTGGTCCTTTTCAGTCCAGCCGCGTAGATCTGCTCGATACGATCACAACGTCGCTGAAATCATCGAATTCCGGTTTGAAATGAATTAAATATAGTCAAAACAAATTATAAAATAAATTAGATTAATTAATTAATTGATTAACTACTAATTAACCTTCTTCTTCCCAAATAAGGTTCGGCCGTTATTATCAAAGTGGCTTCAAAACTTTGACCACGAATTGCGGGAGCTAGAAGTGTCGGTTTGGGGTGCCGTCAGTTGGAGGAGGAGCGGCTTGGCGTGGGCGACGTGCGCCTGGCACGGTGGGCGGCTCGGTGGCGTCCTGTGGGACCGGCGGCGTGCGCAAGGGCGCAGCTTCGGGGGCGGATTTCGCGAGTTAGGGGGCACAAGATGAGGTGCTATTGGTCGGAGAAGAAGGAGGAGGTGAAGAGCTTCGAAACAAGCTATAGTTTGGGGTCTAATTCGAAGGGAGGAGAGAGAATTTGGTGGAGGAAGGATTGAGGAAAGGGGCGGCCAACAATTGCTGAAGACGATGAATAGTGTCGGCCTCCTTTTTATATTATATTATAATAGGGTTTTGTTAATTAATTAATTCATTAATTATCCGATTCGGCCCAATTACCCATTAATCCCGTTTTCAGCCCAATGACTGCCCTTCCTACCTAATAGCCCCTATTCCGGATCCATCTGAATATGTCCCGTAGGCCCAGGAGTTCGTCTTGGTCCCCGTTTTCCAGATTTAAAAATAATTCTTTTATTTTAATATTCTGATGTATTCAAAAATCCACCGGAGCCACATACGGACCCAGAAAAATCCAGAAAAAATATTTTTGGTTATGTTTTGACGATACGAATCCAACAAAATTATTTCCATCGAATTCTGAGGCTGTTTGAAAAATGGCCATTTTTAAGTCGTTCAATTTTTGACTGTATTGACCCAAACACATTTTCTTTCACCCCGCTCACATACTAAGTCGAAAAATTCTAAAAATTTAAACCTAGCAATAATTCGACATTCCGGTTCCAACAAAAGTGGTTTCGTCGGAAACGGGGTTCGTTTGCAAAAATGTCAATTTTCCCATGATTAAAATATTTATTTAAAATGGAAATTTCAAATTCTGGCAGATTTTACTATAAAATTCTTAAAAATAAAATTTTTAAATTGGGTCTGATTTTCGGGTTGTTACAATCGCCCCCACTTAAAAGCTTTTCGTCCTCGAAAAGGAAAAGTAAAGTGGAAAACATAAACGGGAGAATGCGAAGTATTGAAAATGTACCTCACACAACCATCAGTCGGGGATATCTATTCTGCACGTGGGGTAGGCTTGTTTGATACTCTCCTCTGTCTCCCAAGTGCAGTCTCTAGGGTCTCCACTCCATTGCACCTTCACAAGATTAATTCTTTTATTTCTTAGCTCACGAGTTTCTCTACCCACTATTTTTATTGGTTCTCTTCTCACTTGTAAGGTCGGTGTGATTTCCAAATCCTGCTGTGCAGCTTCCTCTACAACAAGATCTGGATCATGGACATGCCTACGCAGTTGGGATACATGAAAGACATCGTGTACGCCTGGCAGCCAATCGGGCAACTTCAATCTGTAAGCGAGTGCGCCAATCCTTTCAGTAATGGGAAATGGGCCAATGAACCTAGGTGCCAGCTTGCTGGTCTTCCCAAATCGTATTACACCACGTAGTGGGGAAACTCTAAGATATACCATATCACCAACAGAAAATTGTAAGTCTCTCCTCCTAGTATCAGCATAACTTTTCTGTCGGCTTTGGGCAGCTAATAATTTCTTCTTAATAAAATTAACCTTCTCCGCTCCCTCTCGAATCATGTCAGGCCCCAGCACTAGACGATCACCGGATTCTACCCAACATGCGGGGGATCTGCATGGTCTGCCATAAAGAGCTTCAAAAGGCGACATCCCTATACTTGCTTGGTAACTGTTGTTATAAGAAAACTCGACCAAGTGTATATGATCCTCCCACGAGCCACCAAAATCCAAAATGCAAGCCCGCAACAGATCTTCTAGGATGCGGTTTACCCTCTCAGTCTGCCCGTCTGTCTGAGGGTGATATGCTGTACTAAAATTCAGCTTGGTTCCCAATTCTTCTTGAAAGGCTTCCCAAAATTTGCTAGTGAAAATTGGGTCTCGATCACTGACGATGCTACTAGGGACACCATGCAGTCTGACAATCTCTTTCACATACAACTGCGCCAAACTTCTAGCTGTACGGTTGGATTTGATTGGAATAAAATGAGCAGTTTTTGTAAGACGGTCAACAATCACCCAGATGCTGTCATTCCCCTTCCTAGAGCGGGGTAAGCCATCTATGAAGTCCATGGAGACCTGGTCCCATTTCCAACCTGGAATCTCTAGTGGCTGTAATAATCCTGCTAGCTTCAGTTGATCACTCTTTACTAGCTGGCAGGTGGGACATCTAGCAATATACATAGAAATATCCCGCTTCATAGATTTCCACCAAAATGTGCGCTTTAGATCTTTGTACATCTTGCTAACACCAGGATGAACACTGATTTTTGACTTGTGATTCTCATCCATGACTTCCCTTTTTAGCTCTGGGATATCAGGCACACAAATACGCCCTTGCATTCTGAGAATTCCCTTGTCATCAATAGAAAAGCTTGATGCTTCACCCTTTTGAACCCGCTCGACCATCTTTTGAATAAATTTGTCATCCTTCTGAAGAGCGGCAATCTTGTCTATCAGAGAAGGAGTGATAATGAGGTGGGCGAGGATGAGATTAGTGTTGGCGGCATTCTTTCGACTCAGCGCATCTGCCACAACATTCGCCTTTCTAGGCGTATATAGAATATCCAAGTCATAAGCTGCAAGGAATTCCACCCACCTCTGCTGTCTCAAATTTAGATCTTTTTGAGTGAAGAGGTATTTCAAAGACTGATGGTCGGTGTAAAGCTCGAATTTTTCCCCCAATAAATAATGTCTCCAGATTTTCAGAGCGAAGACAATAGCCATAAGTTCAAGATCGTGGGTGGGGTACTTCTTCTCATGGACTTTCAGTTGGCGACTAGCATAAGCGACAACTTTGTCTCTTTGCATAAGCACCGCGCCAATACCTTAAAATTCAAGATGAAGCATAACATGTTAAAATGAGTTTTGAAAGAAAGAAAAAAAAAAAGGAAAAAGGTCACCTCAACCATGTTTATTTAAAATAAAACAGAGACAACCTTCTTTGGAAGCGTCGGTCCAAACCTTCAAATCCTGATTGCCATCGATGATGGTCAAGACAGGAGCAGTGGTCAGCCTCTTCTTAAGCTCTTGGAAGGATGCCTCGCATTTTGGTGTCCAAATGAACTTCTTATGCTTTTTAGTCAGCTCAGTCAATGGGCCAGATAATTTAGAAAAATCCCTCACGAATTTGCGATAGTAGCCAGCCAAACCCAAGAAACTTCGTACTTCAGTGGGGGTAGTAGGCTGCTTCCATTCTTGGATGGCTGAGATTTTTCCAGGATCAACTGAAATGCCTTCTTTGGAAACTACATGGCCGAGGAATTTCACCTCTTCTTGCCAAAACATACACTTAGAGAATTTGGCTTTCAGTACATTTCTTCGAAGGATTTCTAAGACTTCTCTCAAATGTTTTTCATGCTCCTCAACAGATTTTGAAAAGATAAGAATATCGTCAATGAATACAAGCACAAATTTATTAAGGACATTTCTAAAAACACGATTCATTAAGTCAAAATACAAGCACAAATTTATTAAGGACATTTCTAAAAACACGATTCATTAAGTCAACAAAATAAGCTGAAGCATTGCATAGTCCAAAAGGCATTACTAGCCATTCATAAAATGTGTCTGGCCCTCTAAAAGCAGTGAGAGGGATGCACTCTTCTGCGATGCGCAGTTGATGGAAACCTGTGGCTAGGTCCATCTTAGAGAATACACGAGCTCCATGCAATCTATCAAGAAGATCATCAATGCGGGGGAGAGGATATTTGTTCTTTAATGTCTGTTTATTAAGATCACGGTAGTCCACGCAAAGCCTGAGGGTTCCGTCAGACTTAGGCACAAACACCACTGCTGCGCCCCAACTAGAAAAGCTTGGCCTGATTAGACCCTTCCATAAAAGCTGTTTGGTTTGGTTGCTCAGCTCTTCTTTCTCTTTCGGAGACATTCTCCGTATAGCATGAACAACGGGTCTAGCATCAGGAACTAATTCGATTTTGAAATCTATTTCACGACGAGGAGGTAAGCTATCCACCTCTTCAAAGACATCAGCATAATCTCTTACAATAGGAATATCTTCAATAGAAGCCGGGGTGACTTCTAAAGAAGACCAAAATTCTTTTCTGTCGGTGGCAGAACCATGGCAAGGAATAGAGATAATATCGCCAAATTTGGTTTTGATTCTAACCACCCTTTCAGCGCAAATTAATTCTGCTTCAAAATTTTCAAGCCAATCGAGTCCAAGAATAATATCATACCCAGAAAAACTCATGATAATTAAGTCAAATGGGAATTGGAAATAGGAGTAGGAAATGGGTACTCGGCAATACTGATCTAGATAGAGTGTACCACCTATCGGACTATGTGCATTGAATGGTTCTTTTAATTTTCTTGGTTTTAATTTCAGCTTCTTAATTGTGTCGGCAGAAATAAAACTTCTAGAAGCACCCGTGTCAAAAAGAACAGTAACGGGGATATTCTTAACATTAATGAAACCACTGAGAACATCAGGTTTACCTGTACCTTCAGAATTAGAAGCTGGTGCAGCGGGTTCACCATAGACATGAGCCACCTCCGATTTCTTAAGCAACGGGCAATCTCTGATAATATGTCCAGGCTTGTGACAATTGAAACACTCCCTCTTGTCATGTGAGCTTTGACTGGGTCCGGTCTCATTTCTTTTCACCTTCTTAGGAGCTCGGCACTCTTTTTCATAATGGCCAGTTTTTCCACAGTTATAACACTTGATCTTCGCCCTAGCTCTCTTCTTACTATATGGCTTTGCTGAAGAGGAACTTCCTGATTCTGGCTTTTTATCTGCCTCCTTCTTCTTGGTATTGAGTTGCTTCTTCTCCTTATCCTGTGTGTTTGCTTTCTGGTCAATCTCTTCAAAGCGACAAGCCATCTCTATAACCTTAGCAAAGGGGCGCTCTATATGGTTCGTGACACGGTTGTGATACTTCCTTGCCAAGCCATTGATAAACCTTTTATTCTTCTGAGTTGCATCCTGCACCAACTCCGGAGCATACCTTGAGAGCTCTTCAAATTTCTTTACATATTCAGAAACTGTCATTCCCCCTTGCTGGAGGTTGGCAAACTCATCATGCAATCTTTCCACTTCATGAGGTGGGACATACTTGGCATTGAATAACTCCTTGAATTTGGCCCATGTAACTTCAGCTTCCACAACTCCTATCATACTGAGCTCCCACCAAATTTGGGCTTGTCCTTGCAAAAACCATACCGCCATGAATCGCTTGCGGTGATCCTCTAGCTCCAAACCATCCAAAATCCTCTCCATAGTCTTTAAACAAGCTTGGGCCTCCGTGACAGATTCTTGGCCCGTGAAATGGACTCCTCCCAAATTATTTATTTTCTTCTTAACTTTATCAAGATCGAAAGCAGGTGGAGGTGGTGGTCTTACTTCCTCCTCTCTATCTGGTTGGTTGGGGGCCACTGAAGCGGTATTTTCCCTCACCCTAGCTGCTCCACCTCTAGCTCTAACTCTGGCCTGAGTTGCCATTTTACTTAGTCTGTACTTCCAAGAAAAAAAAAAGGGTGTCAGACCAAGCGAAATGAAAATTCAAAGGAAAAGGTAGAAAAGATGGAAATGGATAAATGACTGTAAAATATGCGTTAAACTGTCATACTCATTCTAGGACTAAATAATCCCATCTCAAATGAGGTGTATTGCTATAAATATGTTATATTCCAAAACTAAGGTTAAAACCAAAGCTCTGATACCAACTGTGATAACCCCTAACTTCCGCATAACGAAAGCAAGGATGATCATTGGAATACATCATAAGTATGGCAATACATAACACAGATAACAACATAAGTATAAGAAAACTACATTATAACAACATCATGGCAGCGGAAATAGATGTCATCAAAATATAGAATTCCACAGTCACAGAAGTTCTAATTATTACATCAGAGCCAAATAGAATGTAACGTGCTTCAAAATTCCAAAGTACAGGATTAAAACTGGATAAGTCTAAATGTTTCAAGGACTCAGTAAATGTCTAAAGAAAATAAAATGAAGAAAAAGAAAGATAACAAGTCTTCATCCTCCAAGTCACCTCCACAATAGAAATCTCTAATCAAGGACTTCAAGCAAGAACTCCAAGCAAGCTAAACAGGAACCTGTCAATTGGCTGCCCGTGCAGAGAGAGGGCACCCGAGTTTGCAAGGTGAAACAAACAACAGGTCAGTCATGGGACTGGTGTGAGAAACTTATAATAGCTACTAGATATGACAAGTCTAAGGACCACGCCACTTTCATGGAACGGGTTTACTCCAATAGATTGTCTGTGCATATATTTATTAAATAAAAAGAATAACGCAATGCTTTTGTAAAAAAATGAAATCATTATAAGACTCAGGTCCTATCACACAATGCAACGCATACAAGAGGATAGAGGTTTACCTTATAATGATCAAAAATGCAGAGTACGAGTCAAATACTACTTTAATATTATAAGTGTGTAATATGTTTTAAAATACTTCAAAATAAATATATTAATCCTAGACGGCATAGTACCCCATCCTACTATGTCGCCATAATAAATATACAATCAAGTCCGTCATCTCGTATTGGAAAGTTGGGTTTCCATACTGAGTCAAGGCTAGGAGCGAAATCCTTACCGATTCGAGACACTCTAGCAATGCCCCAGGATTGGTACTCTGTCCAACCCTTGGATCCTGCAGGGCCGGTCCACACTTACTTTTGTGGATTGGAAATGCCTGAACACACGTTTCCCGATCCTAACGGATCTCTAAATTGGCCAGTAGCGACCAATATAACCGAGGTACCTCAATCCAACAACCACTTAGTAAATATCAATGCTGGTAGGTCACTGACACCACTTTTAGCTAGAAAGAAACGTGCGCACTCCCTGCGTTCCCTTGCTCCGTTTTAGACTCCACCGGGGTGTGAAGCTCGCGAAGTAACGTATACACAAAGCTGCGCCCATACTGGACCATGCTTTGATCATCCTACAAGGCTCTGCTTTGCAACAATAAGCCTTGTTCGAGTGTAACTTGGCATGTCACGTCGACAACTCATATTACGCGATTGAAAATTATTTAACATAAAAAGGGGTGTTAAGCAAGAGGATAAATCCCCTGCCACCAAACCTTTGTACATCAAACAAAAACCAATTTTATTACATGAAATAAATTTCGACGTCAGGCATGCGATCCATTTACAAGTCCGTCCTGGGTCTGAACGGAACCGGAGTCGTCTTAATTCGTGGGAAATAAAGACACTCGCAAATCCGAACCATCAACAAGAACGTTCGGACGATCACTACCATCGACCCCTCAAGGTAGCTACTCCCATTAAGGCCAATGACAGCAATACAACCATCCGTCTTGAAGATCGTCGGTCTTCAACCGTCGTCTTCAACTCTTCAATTTAATGTCGCCGTATAATTAATTGGAATGAGATTAAACTCGGTTTTCCAAATAATTTTCGTAGTTGTATAAATTACAAAACCAATTTGTATCACTAGAGACACTTTAAAATGCTTTCCACTATTTCTACTTAATTTAAATAGTTTTATATTTTCTTAATGACGCTTCAGGTCAAAAGACGTCCTAATTAATATTTAAATAAATATGCATCCATTCGGCGATTCATACAAGTCAGTCAATACAAAACAAGCAAGTGCGATCAATCATAATCATGATTCTATTTATGGTTTTGTCTTCTCTCTTATCATATGTAGATTTTGATAAAATGACATTTCCAGTTCAAAACCTCTTTATCTGGGTATGAAATTGTATTTTGTAACTTTATCGGTTTATTTATGAATGAAAATGTATTTCATAAATTTATCTTTCATTTTATCAAAACAATGTAAATAAAAAAAAATGTAAATTTTTACCTTGTCTTTTTATTAATAATCATAATATTAAATAAAGTACACTACCAATCTTATATCTTTTATTTACAATAGAAATTTGCAAATAATGTGATTCACAAAGTCTGTATCTTTTATTTACACTAAAAATGTAAATACAAGAGGTTCACAACATTCACACTTTTTATTCATTCTAGAAGATGTGAATAAACCAATTAACAATTCACATATTTGTTCTTTTACATACAAGGAGAATTGTAGACAAAATCAATTCACACAATTTGTTTTTTTTTTTTTTTTTTTTTTTTCTCTTCTTCACAAAAATGTAAATGAAAACAATTCTCATATTTTGTTCTTTTTCTTTTACACAAAATGTAAATGAAGACAATTCTCATATTTTGTTCTTTTTCTTTTACACAAAATGTAAATGAAGACAATTCTCATATTTTGTTCTTTTTCTTTTACACAAAATGTAAATGAAGACAATTCTCATACTTTGTTCTTTTTCTTTTACACAAAATGTAAATGAAGACAATTCTCATATTTTGTTCCTTTTCTTTTACACAAAATGTAAATGAAGACAATTCTCATATTTTGTTCTTTTTCTTTTACACAAAATGTAAATGAAGACAATTCTCATACTTTGTTCATTTTCTTTTACACAAAATGTAAATGAAGACAATTCTCATATTTTGTTCTTTTTCTTTTACACAAAATGTAAGTGAAGACAATTCTCATATTTTGTTCTTTTTCTTTTACAAAGAAAATTGTTAATGAAATCAATTACATAGTTTGTTCTTTTTGTTTGCAAAGGAAATGTAAATCAAGTGACTTACACCTTTTGCTCTTTTGCATTACATAGAAAATGTAAACAAAATCATTTAACAAAATGTGGTCTTTTTGTTTGCAAAGGAATTGTAAATCAAGTGATTTACACCTTTTGCTCTTTTGCGTTACATAGAAAATGTAAACAAAATCATTTAACAAAATGTGGTCTTTTTGTTTGCAAAGGAATTGTAAATCAAGTGATTTACACCTTTTGCTCTTTTGCGTTACATAGAAAATGTAAACAAAATCATTTAACAAAATGTGGTCTTTTTGTTTGCAAAGGAATTGTAAATCAAGTGATTTACACCTTTTGCTCTTTTTGCGTTACATAGAAAATGTAAACAAAATCATTTAACAAAATGTGGTCTTTTTGTTTGCAAAGGAATTGTAAATCAAGTGATTTACACCTTTTGCTCTTTTTGCGTTACATAGAAAATGTAAACAAAATCATTTAACAAAATGTGGTCTTTTTGTTTGCAAAGGAATTGTAAATCAAGTGATTTACACCTTTTGCTCTTTTTGCGTTACATAGAAAATGTAAACAAAATCATTTAACAAAATGTGGTCTTTTTGTTTGCAAAGGAATTGTAAATCAAGTGATTTACACCTTTTGCTCTTTTGCGTTACATAGAAAATGTAAACAAAATCATTTAACAAAATGTGGTCTTTTTGTTTGCAAAGGAATTGTAAATCAAGCCCATAACATATCTTGTTCTTTTTTTGTCTGTTTATTCTTCTTTTTGACAAAGAAAATGAGTATGAAGCCAATAACATATTTTGTTCTTTTTTTTTGTTAACATATAAAAAGTGACCAAAATGAATTACACATCGTACACATCGTTCTCTTTTGCTAAACATATAAAATGTTTCAAATGATTTTACTTTTTTTTTTATTTGCAAATAGAAATTACAAATGAATGACTCAAATGGTTTTTATTCTTTTTATTTCTCCCAAAAATGAGAAAACAAACAATTCACATATTTTGTTTACTCAAAATGAAAATAGAGTCAATACCAAGTTTTGTTCTTTCTCAAAGAATGGAAATAACGTCAATATCAAGTTTTGTTCTTTTTCAAAGAATTGAAAATAAAATCAATATCAAGGTTTGTTCTTTTTCAAATTCTTCTACTTTCCTTCCTTTCTATATTGAGTTGATAATCCTAGATCAATTCAATATAGATGATAATCCAATTCCTTTTGATTTGAATGGATAATCACATCATTTCAATTAAATTCGAACACAAGTGATAATATAGAAATCAAATTTCTATTGATTAGAAATAAAATAAATCAAATACTGACATAATGGGTAGCATGTGACAATCATAGATAACAAGTGATAACATAACATATCATGAAATGGTAATCATATGAATGATTCAAACATAGAACAAACAACGCAAACCATGACCAAATAAATAGTTCGGAATCATAGTCATATTAAATTCACATCGCAATTGAATAATTTAATTAATTATTAAATAAAGAGTCTCACAGTCGTTGCGATTTATGCCCCAAATTCAAGGTGTTCAAAATTGGTCCTTTTCAGTCCAGCCGCATAGATCTGCTCGATACGATCACAACGTCGCTGAAATCATTGAATTCCGGTTTGAAATGAATTAAATATGGTCAAAACAAATTATAAAATAAATTAGATTAATTAATTAATTGATTAACTACTAATTAACCTTCTTCTTCCCAAATAAGGTTCGGCCGTTATTATCAAAGTGGCTTCAAAACTTTGACCACGAATTGCGGGAGCTAGAAGTGTCGGTTTGGGGTGCCGTCAGTTGGAGGAGGAGCGGCTTGGCGTGGGCGACGTGCGCCTGGCACGGTGGGCGGCTCGGTGGCGTCCTGTGGGACCGGCGGCGTGCGCAAGGGCGCAGCTTCGGGGGCGGATTTCGCGAGTTAGGGGGCACAAGATGAGGTGCTATTGGTCGGAGAAGAAGGAGGAGGTGAAGAGCTTCGAAACAAGCTATAGTTTGGGGTCTAATTCGAAGGGAGGAGAGAGAATTTGGTGGAGGAAGGATTGAGGAAAGGGGCGGCCAACAATTGCTGAAGACGATGAATAGTGTCGGCCTCCTTTTTATATTATATTATAATAGGGTTTTGTTAATTAATTAATTCATTAATTATCCGATTCGGCCCAATTACCCATTAATCCCGTTTTCAGCCCAATGACTGCCCTTCCTACCTAATAGCCCCTATTCCGGATCCATCTGAATATGTCCCGTAGGCCCAGGAGTTCGTCTTGGTCCCCGTTTTCCAGATTTAAAAATAATTCTTTTATTTTAATATTCTGACGTATTCAAAAATCCACCGGAGCCACATACGGACCCAGAAAAATCCAGAAAAAATATTTTTGGTTATGTTTTGACGATACGAATCCAACAAAATTATTTCCATCGAATTCTGAGGCTGTTTGAAAAATGGCCATTTTTAAGTCGTTCAATTTTTGACTGTATTGACCCAAACACATTTTCTTTCACCCCGCTCACATACTAAGTCGAAAAATTCTAAAAATTTAAACCTAGCAATAATTCGACATTCCGGTTCCAACAAAAGTGGTTTCGTCGGAAACGGGGTTCGTTTGCAAAAATGTCAATTTTCCCATGATTAAAATATTTATTTAAAATGGAAATTTCAAATTCTGGCAGATTTTACTATAAAATTCTTAAAAATAAAAATTTTAAATTGGGTCTGATTTTCGGGTTGTTACATTAACCTTGCAATCTACTGTTTGCTTTGAAGAAGAGGATGGTAGGATGAATATATAAATAGGCAGATAGTACGTTGGATGCAATTTTCTCGAGAACTTATGTCAATGTAGTTGGATAAATAGGCAAATAGTGGACACATTTAATTTAATATTACATAAACGACAGAGGAATTTAAGTGGACACATTTAATTTAATAAGGCATGGAAGTTGGCAATTCATGTACCAGAACCTTAGGTTTTTTTTAATCTGTTTAATTATTTTAGACTTTATTTCACTTTTATTGAACCTTTTTACTTTTTTATTACTATTTTAGACTTTATTACACTTTTATTAAACCTTTTTTTTATTATTTAGAAAAATCTTTATCAGATGACTTTATATTTGTTTGGTTATTTTAAACCCTTGTATATATTATCATTATTATTTCTTTTATTTTAATTTAATTTTGAGTTCCATATCTAGCAACCCTAACTTGTTTGGGATATATGGCTTTGTTGTTGTTGTTGTATTAAAATATAAGATTACACAAAGAGAAAGCATAAAATTATAAGATTGGAGTAGTGAGATAAATAGGAAAATAGTGGGCATATTCAATAATACATAAATGGCAGAGGACTTTAAATAAGGCATTATTGAAATATAAGATTACCTAAAAAGAAGGCATTAAATCATTAAGTTATAAAATTAAATGTTTTCATTAATG
The DNA here is from genome assembly GCA_030737875.1 of Allium sativum. Taxonomy (NCBI): domain Eukaryota; kingdom Viridiplantae; phylum Streptophyta; class Magnoliopsida; order Asparagales; family Amaryllidaceae; genus Allium; species Allium sativum. The sequence continues at coordinate 47,989,648 of CM060913.1, forward strand.
TAATGGGCAAATAGGTGTCAAAGTTTAAACCATCCGATGTCTATTCTATCTTTATATCTAAGTCTCTCTTTGTCCCTGCCACCAATACCCATGCTCCTTGTTATATAGATTATCTTTATATTTGATTGTCATTTATGGAAAGAATTAATGCTATTAAATGATTAGTACATTGCAGAGATTTGTATATACAGAGATTATATATACATGTCAATATAATTACAGAGATTTGTATATACAGAAACAAACATCCAGATACATTGCAAAAGAAATATTTATATCTTTCTTGATTTCAGCTACATAAATAAAGGGTTAATGCAATTAAAAGAACTGAATATAAATAAATAAGCACAAAGAGAACAGAGGGAAGGAAAAAGCCATGATGTACTAATGTAGTACAAATAAACGAATACAATAGACACAAAGCAAAACAACAACCCTTTATGTATATTTAAAAGACCAACACAGGACTGAAAGAAACAACAAAGCCTAAGGAGATGAACAACAAATCCTAACTAAAACAGTGTTGCAGCCAAATAGATCATTAGTACCTATTCTTCTCTGCCCATTCCACTACAGCAAGCTATTCGTCATCCGAGTCTTTAGGGATGTGAACTGTCGAAATTTGTTTTTGGCTGGTAATATTCGCCAAAATGTTAGCTTCAGTTAAAACCATTGGCGATACAGGATCGGTAACCGGAGGTTGAAGACTCTCTTCCATGTTTGCTTGTACTATAGAGAAAGATGAAACTTGCTTCTCTTGTTCAATTTTAACAGCCTTCGGTTTCTTTGGTTGTGGTATTGGTATCGAATCCTCTTCTTCAAACTTGGACAGTTTTTTCTCTTTTCCTTTGATGATTCTTTTTTCTGCAAGGTTGCTCTGCTCTGGAATGTTAATGGGCATCAATATAAGCAACAAATGGTTGACCAATTAGCATAGCATGAAATTTTGAGTGTAGTAAATACCCGCTTCATGATTGTTAGAATTTAATCAAGAGAAGAGAGAGAGAGATTAAACGGTAAAACAATTGAAAGGCTGCATTTTATTGAATACTTGATTGATATTACAAAAGATGCTTTATTGGTTGATTATTACAAAAGATACATTCTTACATTGACAATCCTTGCCTCTATTTGTACATAGTTTATCCTTATCTAAAAGAACAGTCTAGATAAGAAAATACTAGAGTATATTTGGGTATATTATAGTAAATATTCAATACCAAATATAAACACAAATCAATGAAATTCCAAATATAAACCTAAATCAATGCAATACCAAATAAAGGCAACATATCTTCTAGCATATTATCTAACATCCCCCTCAAATTGATCATGCGAAAAATCGTGAATTTGCTGAATAAAAGCTGTAAACTGAGGAAAAGCAAGATCGAGCAACCATTTCAATATTGTTAGAGAGTAACACCAAAGATCAAGCATCAAACATTCAACTACAACCCCAAACAACTCAACAACTCCATTCTGAAACTCCAAAACAACTCAGCTATCTGCAACCTGATCGGTAAGCAAAGATCTCAGCGACCAAATGTCAAAACTGGTCCCGGATGTGTCTGTATGTTTGCATCCCCCAAGCATACAAAGAAAACAAAATAAACCAAAATGGGATGAGTTTGCATATGTTTGCATCCCCCAAACATAACAAACGAAAACAAAACCAGATCAATAGGGATGAATCAGCATATGTTTGCATCCTCCAAACATACCTTACAATACCATCTACTACCTTCAATCAACGTCAGTTGCCCTATTAATAAACAAGTTTACAAATACAGACATCAAACGAACAATAAACATCTTCAAACTAATGTTACTCTCTAACAACTCAATCAATCCATCACCCACCAAAATGTCATACTCATTGTTACAAAACAAAGGCTTCTACCTGGAACAATCAACGCAATACAACAACCACCAAGCAACTTTCCAATCATCCATAACAGTTCGAACAACACACCAATTCTCCAATCATACCATAGCCAACTACCATAATTCACAACAAGCTCATCACCATGTTCAAGACTCAAAACACCAGAACTGTCTCCAATACATTCCTGCTCCACGAAATTCTTCATCCATCATCACCGCGTGAACCACAAAATACCCTTTTTTTACCAACAACAAATAATAGATCTCAAATTACCAACAACGCTCGTCTACTACAATCGCCACCAACAAATAATAGATCTTAAAACTAACAAAGAAGAAACAGTAGAAGTAAGAAGAAGAAAATAATAGATTCGCGACAACAACCCTCTCTCTATCTCTCTGTATAACCCAGCTCTGGTATCATGTTAGAATTTGATCAAGAGAGGAAAGAGAGAGATTAAACAGTAAAACAATTGAAATACTATATTTTTATTGATTACTTGATTGATATTACCAAAGATGCTTTATTGATTGATTATTACAAAAGATGCATTCTTACATTGTCAATCCTTACCTCTATTTATACATAGCTTATCCTTATCTAAAAGAACATTCTATATAAGCATATACTAGAGCATATTTGGGTCTATTATAATAAATAATTCAGTACCAAATATAAACCCAAATCAATGTAATTCCAAATATAAACCCAAATTAATGCAATACCAAATAAAGGCAACATATCTTCTAACATATTCTCTAACAATGATTATGGTTTATGGTTGAAACTCTTTCTAGGTAAACTCTGGTAAATTATATTGGCAAAGAGAAAAAAAATCAGTTACTAACATGTTGTATACATGCTACAAACAATCAATGTGCATACACATAAATGAAGCAGGTTATTAAGTATGGACTATTATACATAGTGTGAAGGAGATGAGGCGGTGAAAGAAGAAGAAGAAACATATACTCAACATAACAGAAAACCAAGCATAATAAATTTTAAAGGGATGAGAAATTAACCTTGCAATTCTACTGTTTGCTTTGAAGAAGAGGATGGTAGGATGAATATATAAATGGGAAGATAGTAGGTTGGATGAAATTTTCTCGGGAATTGATGTTAATGGAGTAGTGGGATAAATAAGCAGAGTGGACACATTTAATTTAATATTACATAAATGGCAGAGGAAATTAAGTAAGGCATTAAAATATAATATTACATATAGAGAAGACATAAAATTATAAGATTGGAGTAGTATGATAAATAGGCAGATAGTGGACACATTTAATATTACATAAATGGTAAAGGAATTTAAGTAAGGCATTAAAATATAAGATTACATAAAAAGAACGCATTAAATTATTAAATTATAAGATTACATATTTTCATAAATGGAATAGGAAAATAGGTGTCAAAGTTTGAACCATCTGATGTCTATTCTTGTTTTATATCTGAGCCACTCTTTGTCCCAACCACCAACACCAGGCTTTTGTTATATAAGCAACAAATGGATGACTAATTAGCATTGCATAAAATTTTGAGTAGAATAAATACCTGCTTTATGATTATGGTTGATGGTTGAAGTCTTTCTAGGTAAACTCTGGTAAATTATATTGGCAAAGAGAAAAAAAAATCAGTTACTAACATGATGTAGACATGCTACAAACAATTGATGTGCACACACATAAACGAAGCAGGTTAGTAAGTATAAACTGTTAGACATAGTGTGAAGGAGATGAGGTGATGAAAGGAAGAAGAAGAAAAAAACATATAATCAACATAACATAATATCAAACATAACAACTTTGAAAGGGATGAGAAATTAACCTTGCAATTCTACTTTTTGCTTTGAAGAAGAGGATGGTAAGATAAATATATAAACAGGAAGATAGTAAGTTGGATACAATTTTCTCGGGAACTGATGTTAATGTAGTGGGATAAACAGGCAGATAGTGGACATATTTAATTTGATATTACATAAATGATAGAGGAATATAAGCAAGGCATTAAAATATAAGAATACTTAAAGAGAAGGCATAAAATTATAAGATTGGAGTAGTGGGATAAATAGGCAGATAGTGGACACATTTAATATTACATAAATGGCTGAGGAATTTAAGTAAGGCATTAAAATATAAGATTACACAAAAAGAAGGCATTAAATTATTAAATTGTAAGATTACATGTTTTCATAAATGAAATAGGCAAATAGGTGTCAAAATTTAAACCGTCTGATGTCTATTCTATCTTTATATCTGAGTCACTCTTTGTCCCTGCCACCAACACCTACGCTTTTTGTTATATAGATTATCTTTATAAATGCCCATGTATCTGCTAATGAGTATTTGATTGTCTTTATGAAAAGAATTAATGCTATTAAATGATTAGTACATTGCAGAGATTTGTATATACATGTCAATATAATTACATAGATTTGTATATACAGAAAGAAACATCCAGATACATTGCAGAAGCAATATTTATATCTTTCTTGATTTCAGCTACATACATAAAGGGCTGATGCAATTATTATAACTGATTATAAATAAAAAAGCTCAAAGAGAATAGAGAGAAGGAAAAAGCCATGTTGTACTAATGCATTACAAACAAACGAATACAAAGCAAAACATTAACTCTTTATGTATAATTAAAAGACCAACACAGGACTGAAAGAAACAAAAAATGATAAAGAGATGAACAACAAATCCTAACTAAAATAGTATTGTAGCCAAACTGATCATTAGTACCCATTCTTCTTTGCCCATTCCACTACAGCAAGCCATTTGTCATCCGAGTCTTCAGGGATGTGAACTGGCAAAATTTGTTTTTAGCTGGTAATATTCGCCAAAATGTTAGCTTCAGGTAAAACCATTGGCGGCACAGGATCGATAACTAGAGGTTGAAGACTCTCTTTTATATTTGCTTGTACTATAGTGAAAAATGAAACTTGCTCCTCTTTTTCAATTTTAATAGCCTTCAGTTTCTTTGGTTATGGTGTTGGTATCAAATCCTCTTCTTCAAACTTGGACATTTCTTTCACTTTTCCCTTTGATGTTTCTTTATTTTTCAAGGTTTCTCTGCTCTGCAATGTCAATGGGCATCAATATAAACAACAAATGGATGACCAATTAGCATAGCATAAAACTTTAAGTAGAATAAGTATTTGCTTCATGATTATAGTTGATGGTTGAAACTCTTTCTAAGTAAACTCTAGTAAATTATATTAGCAAAGAGAAAAAAAATCAATTACTAACATGATGTAGACATTCTACAAACAAACGATGTGCATACACATAAATGAAGCAGGTTATTAAGTATAGACTGTTATACATAGTGTGAAGGAGATGAGGTGGTGAAAGGAAGAAGAAGAAAAAACATATACTCAATATAACAGAATACCAAGCACAACAAATTTGAAAGGGATGAGAAATTAACCTTGCAATTCTACTATTTGTTTCGAAGAAGAGGTTGGTAGTATTAATATATAAATAGGCAGATAATAGGTTGGATGCAATTTTCTCGGGAACCGATATTAATAGATTAGTGGGATAAATAGGCAGTTAGTGGACACATTTAATTTAATATTACATAAATGGCAGAGGAATTTAAGTAAGGTATTAAAATATAAGATTACATAAAGAGAAGACAGAAAATTTTAAGATTGGAGTAGTGGGATAAATAGGAAGATAGTGGACACATTTAATATTATATAAATGGAAGAGGAATTTAAGTAAGGCATTACAATATAAGATTACATAAAAGGAAGGCATTAAATTATAAGATTAAATATTTTCATAAATGGAATAGGTAAATAGGTGTCAAAGTTTGAACCGTTTGATGTCTCTTCTATCTTTATATCTGAGTTGCTCTTTGTCCCTGCCACCAACATCCATGCCTTTTGTTATATTGCTGCATATGTTTAATTATTTTTCAACATTTATGCTAAATTGACTTAAACCTACGAAGTAGCTTTGACTAAATTTTGTGGATTAAGTATTCGAAGCCTACATTTTTTTTAGGTTCACAATTTTTGAAAAAAGATTACATAAAAGGTATGTTGGTACCTTATTGTAATGACCCGCAAATCCGTACGATTTGAATCGACTGAATACAACTCACGTCTAACCCAAATTGCACGAAAATACGAATCATTAATAGGAAGAAGTTAGAGGATGAGAAAGAGAAAGAAAGAAAATTAGAGTAGAAGAAAATAGATAGAAGATCGAATTGAACAACATCAGAGAATCTCACAATCGCAACGGAACAAAATATAATATATATAATCACTTTTGAAATATAAATTTGATTTGAACTTACATACATCATCAGAGTACACCATATTTACAATACAACGGAAATCAACTCTAAATGTTTAATGTTGAAGCCTCCTGCTCCAAGCTCCTCCAAATAAATCTGTAAAATCCTGAACTACTTGAGTGCCTGTACAAATTTGGGTACCCAAGAGTTTAGGGAAAACATAGAAAAATAAACTCTGGGTCAGTCATGGGACTGGTATGAGTAAACAATTTTAAAACAGCTTGATTCCAGTAAAGGATATCTCATAATACCACGCTGTAAAATGAAACGGATTTTTCCCTTATGAGAATCCAAAACACTTGTTTAACTTTCAAAAACGGTTTGAAAGAAAGGATAATCGTCAGACCAACCCACACATAAATATGGATGGTTTTTACCTTACGATAACCCAAAACAACTTTTATATTCAAACTCTTCTGATATTATAATAATGTCTAAATCAAATAAATAACAATCTAGCAGAACGCTTTCATCTCACGCTCTACATATATAGTATACAATCAAAATCGCGAGCGCTTATTGGATAATGGATTTCCAACTATAACAAGGTATGGAACCACCTTCCGATAGTGTATCTCTTGAGGGGAATACATTGGGTTCAACAAGAACATCTTGTAACCCGACCACACATGACCGACCACTCATTTCTCTTGAGTATATCAAATATTGTCACCTTACGGTTGCTAGCAACATAACCGTTCCCGAAAGATACAGAAGCGAAAGAAGAACAAATATGAATATTGTCTAGATGGTGACAATACACACTAATGGTAGCGACCCACTTAGCCATGCTACCTACCCGATTTTTGTCATTTCCTGATTGTGAGGCTTGAGGCTGAACTTACCTTTGACAAATCATCTCCTTATTTACTTTGAATGCTACATTGTCAAGACCGCCAACCACTAGTTGACTTCCCAAAAAATTATATTATGGGTATAAGGCAAAAGAAACGAAGTCCTCTGTCACAAACATAAATACGTTTGAAAAAATCAATGTACGTGATCGGTTAGGCATACTTTGTCAGACATTCGTCTATACAAGTTGTTCTGGGACTGAACAAACCGAAGGCACTATCCTGTAAATCCATCCTAGGCAATTTCTACCTGGGATTGACAAAACAACCCTTGCAATACTCCATCTTCAATGATATTCAATAAAATCTCTAACCCATAACATGTATACCAGATCGAAGTGGAATTTAGATTCCGGTCTCTTCGAAAACGATAACGAAAAAGTCTAAATTTGATAGTTAGTTATTTAACTATCAAATATAAAATAAAATAAACAAGCTTAACACCATTGGATCTGCTAAGCCATAAAATAATATTTATCATTTATATTCAAATATTAACTTTATAAATATATTGTTCTGAAACATAATTATTAATTAACCAACAAAACTCTTATTATTTACATGAAAATCTAACTCTCGAATTTCTGCTTCATAACTGAAAAATGATACTCAGTTTTAACATTCATTTCGAACACAAACTGATAAGATCTATCAGATAATAGTGAAATCGTTCAAGTTGGGGTATTTTAATTACCTCTTAGATCTTGAGTTGAAATCATTCTTATTGTTAAGATTCGTATAAGTTCGATATCTGAAATATTTGACAAAAATTGAACTTGTAGATCCATTTGATTTTCAAATCTTAAATCCATTTCCAAAACAACGTTGTTGTTTGAACCATTCTTTAATTTAACCTGATTAACTTAAACCTTAAATTTATGGCGTTTAATTCAAATAAATCGAATTGATTTCCTTTTCTCCTGGTAGTCAAATTTTCTTTACAAAGTTACTTAATTAAAAGAACAATTAAGTTAAAACACATCATCTCGTCCAAAGTTAAATTACTATTTAAAACTCCCCATTAGTTTACCAAAAACATTTCAAGTATTTAAATGACCATTTATTTAACCCTCTTCTATTGAAACAAATTAATTTAAGTAAAATAAATTCTAATTTAAACCGTTGACTGAAATCAACCTTAAATAACCTGATTAACTAATTTTAATTAATCTCCCCTTTTTAAACAATTTAGTAATATATAATTGAGTTAAAATAGCCCATTTAATTGTCTCTCGCAAAACAATAATATCCAACTATTAAAAATTGCATGTATTCCTGAATTGCTTTAAGAAGTTACAATTTAGTATTTCCCATGGCATATATCAGTTCTTTTAAGTGACAACATTCGATTAGTTAATCTAATTCACACAAACAAGCATGTATATATAATACAATAATTTTCTTACTAATAATATAACATTTCAGTACATATATTTACTGATAAAATATATCAAACTAATTAATAGCAGAACAGTGTTTATTTCTGCTAACAGGATAGTTTAAACAATCCAGTCAATCAAATGTATAGTGGAACAGTGTTTTATCCCACTAATAGATGTCGAATATATAAATATATATGTATATTATGATTCACGTAATTATAATGACTTAATTAATCAATAAATTAGTTCATTATTTAATTCAGCAATTATTATATTTTACAGATCATCGTCGATCAATAGTTACGCGTTGATATAGTCCACAGCTAAATTTCCGTTCGATTTAAACGATATATAGTATAAAATTTACTTTTAAATAAAATAATTTATTTAAAATTGAATCGTTTAACTCGATAACTATGTTGAGCACTTCCACACATCCTTGATCATCTAAGTATGCATATAGACCAGACTACTCGATTATAAATTCTTGTTCTAAGTTTATACATATATGCACTTGATTATACATTTATATAAAAATGTATTCTATTATTATTTTATTCCATATGACAATTTTTTTAACATTAAAACGGGCCAAGCCCATTTAAAAACACCCCTTTTTCTTTTACATTTATAAATAATGGCTGAGCTTAATCCTATATATATATATATATATATATATATATATATATATATACTTATATTATGTGATACGGGCCCAAGCCCAGAAGGCCAGACCCACATACCATGTAGAACCCCATGTACCCCTTATTTCCCTTTTCTCCTTCAACACGTGTACATTACCAAATACGAATCACCCAGCTTCCCTTGCCAACCCTCTTTTCTTCTTTACCGTGTTTTACTTCTTTCATCTGCTATACCCTTGCAACCATCATTAGTTCGATAATCACTTCACACTGATCATACACACAAACACACCTAGGTTAAGATTAATCTCTCCTCCTTTTTAAACAAAACTTTCAACACCCTTTCTTCGTGAGACTCAAACCACTACAGGTTATCACTCATGTACACAGTTGTGTACACACTTCACCGTGCATGTGCATGCACCCTCAGCTCATCAGGAAGCCACCGCACCTCCCCTGACAAGTCGGACCACCTCCCCTGACAAGTCGGACCACCTCCCCAGGTCTTCATCGACCCCTCTTCCAAGCACCAGAGACCCTCCTCCTCAATACACCATTCAACCCATTACTGTAGAACAGTATAACTCCAAGCCACCACAAAACTAGCCTCTCCCAATTACCTCCGACCACCGGAAATTCCTTCACCACTCCCGACCAACTCCCCAGCCTCCAGCGCATCTCCTCCGTTAATTCCAGTCCACTCGATCAGCTGAGGATCCCACACGAGACTCTTAAAAACCAAAACCCCAAACTGTTCTCCAAAACCCAAATTCACTTCCTCCAGACTTTCCCGACCACCAGAAATTTCCAACCTTGGTCCATACCCTCATCTACACTCAGAGGAGCCTCCTCCAAAATACTTTCATGTTTCATCAACCAAAACCCACGAATTAAAAGATTTAGCCTAAAATTAAAATATATCATAACTTACTACACAGGGTGTTAAAAACTCTAGTTCTTCTTTTAAAAATCATGGTTTGCGATTCCATTGTCAATCATATAACTGAATCTAAATCTTTTGATGCTTAAATCTTGAGTCTTTTTTTTATGACTTTCCTGTGTATACTATATATGGATATGTAATATATCTTATTATTCGAGATAAACCAATGTTTAAGATAACCTGCTCTCGAATTCAACCCAGTTCTTGTTGAAATCAAATCCCTAAACCATACTAGAATTACAGTCATGTAAATTATTTTTATGTTAGGTGATAGTAAATAAATAGAGTCTGTTTAAAAATGTTCTAGGCTTCTACTCTTTGTTACCAGGTTTTCAAAGCATATATTGAAAGGAGGATTGAATTATTTACATTCAATAACACACATGCATATATATGATTGCATAGAAATCCGCAAACAAACGAGAGGAAGTTTACTCACATTAGTTTAAATCCTCTGGCTTTAGCATATAAGTTCCAGGATTCTACTCACTTCTACTCATTGTTTTTTTTTCATTTCCAGGTTTCACTCAAATGATGCTCTAGTACCATGTTTGTTGTCTGCCATTACTTTGGTTCTAGTTTGTTTTTTATTCTCTCTAGTTCAGTTTTGCAAATTGTTTAGTAAGGGACAAGGTTTATTTATAGGTGAACAAAATGATTGAATATTGGTTAAGCTATAGCTTTTGTAGGAAAGGTTCTAGGTTGTCTCACCTTGATTGAAAAGGATATATGCTACTACATAGAAGCTATGAAAGGGGGTACTTTGCTGCTTATTTGATTGAAAAGAAGTTTACTCGGTATTTTCCTTGTTGAGTCCTTTCCCACATGTATATGCACGACCAACAAGAGTGAACACATGTGTATATGTACAAAATTGGTCTTTACAGTTTACTTTGTTGCTAAGCTTCACTAGGATATAGCTGCCTCATTGATTTTGATTGAAAAAGGAGGTGTATAAGCTGCTTAAATCATACATGCATACAACTATACTTATAACTATGTATGCTTTGATTAAATGGAAAGGATCAATGTACACTTAGCTATGTGTGTAGTTTTAGGAGAAGAAAAGGAAGTCATGTACCATCTGTGCATGTGGATATTAAATAGATGAGAATGTATTTGCGCCCAGTTTTTCAGTGAAAAGAAATGTGAATGTTCATATCAGTGATGACTGAAAGATTAAATTAGAAAGGAAGGATACTTTGTGTTTATGCTGTACAAATATGCATAGACATGTGCATATATAGTCTAATGTCTTGGCTGGCTTCATGTGATCTAACTCATAAATGTTTAAGATAATAGCCATTCCTATCTAATAAATGAATGTCTGTATATGCTTATATGTGAAGTAACCCCATTTTTATTTATGAAAAAAAAAACTATTTTTACTTTAAATAAAAACCCAATTTTAGCTTATCTGTCTTTCATGTGAAGCACAACTAATTTCACTTATCTTGTTTGAAATTTATTTTAAGAGAATCTCCAATTTCCCTTATTCTTATATATGAAGTGATTTGATTTTACTTCAAGAATATTTTTATATAAATTTAAAACAATTTAAGAATACAATAAATTCTTAAAACATTACTTATTTAAACATTCATTAAAGGAATTTTAAAACAAGTTAAATACAAATAAAATGTTCAAACAACATAAACTTTTAAGTACCAATTCTGAAACAAGCTTTTAAGGTAACAAAGATGTTAAACATCATTCACTTGTTTAAAACAAATTAAAAATATACATAAAGGATTTTAAAATAATGATTGTTCTAATTTCTGTAATATTTAGATCCAATATCATTTATTTGAATTAATTTATAGATAAAATATATAAATTAAAATTAGTTAAAAACTGAGATGTTACATTTATGGTCTAACAAAAAATATACGTTTTGATGATAATTATTAATAAAGATATCCCTTTATCTATGATGTAATGTGTCTTTGTTTCCACATTTATTGTTTGCTACAGGTTTTTAATGTAGGAAGAATCGAAATTGAGAAGAAAGAAGAAAGTACAATACTTTATTAAAATGCAAAATGAATTAGCAATATAAATGAACTAGAGAAAAAAAATAGATTTTATGTTATAAATCTAGAGTCATATCTTTGCCCCTTTAAGTACAACGCCAACTACTTTAATGATATATTAAAACAGTGGCTAGTTATATTCATGCACCGTAAATTATTTTGCATATATCATTTGTTTTATTATAAAAATTCTAAAAATATTTCAGTGGTTTTTGTTTCAACATTTTTTTTGCAAATTTTAATTTTTTTTACATATTAAACTCAAAGTTAAACGCCACAAGTCAAAACTAAAATTTAAAAGGAAAATTTATCTATGCTAAAAAATAGAATTGGTATTGTCTAGCATTAGATTTCAATTAAGTTTAAAAATATTATTCAAGTTACAGGTTTAAATGCAAAACTTTTATTATGTACTTCTGATTTCATAATAAAATTCATCCCCCCTTAAAATAATATTAAGATAAAATAATTATTTTTTCTAAAACATATTTGTATCTAAGTGGATACCCAGTGCCAAAGACTCTCGTACTCAAGCGCAAGAGGACTTCCCAGGTTAGTCTCCCGTCCTAGTACTATTCTCACGGACCCTAGTTCCTTTCCTTGCTAATAGATCGGCGACGATGTAAGAGATCCACGAAAACATATTTGTATCTAAATTCAAAAATTATAATTAATATCGAATAAGCCTGTTACTTGAAGGGATGACTGAGAAAATGTTTTCACAAGTTAATTGTTTTAAAACTAAATTATGGAATCTTCAAAATTAAATGTAGAAAATTGTAATTTTTAGTTTACGGGTTTGATTGATTGAAGAGGAAGAAAGTTAGAGAGGCAGAAGGGAAGACAGGAGAGTGAGAGAGATGAATTTGTCTTGTTTTAATCAACAACGGGATGATTTTATAATATAGACGGTGTATAAAAAGTAAAATGTAATGTATATAATTTCGACAGTTATTTTTGTATATGTAAGATAATTTTTGATGTACAAATAGAATTTGTCTAAAATAGCAAGATTAATACCATTTTGTTATCAGAAGTCGTAAAATGACAATGTATTTTGGGTTCATCTATTTACCCTCTAGTATTTACTCTTCCCACCCCAGTAATTTAGAAAAATAAGTCACCCCCCTCTTTTTTTTTTTTTGCTCATCTCATCCCGTTTACATCTAAACTGCCTCTTTCTTCTCCAATACGTTTTCTGCTCCCCATCCCGTTTCCAAAACCCAAAATTTCAAAATAAAACAAAAAAAGGTAATTTCGATACAAAAAAAGCGACCAACAAGACGATGGGAAGAGGCCAAAAAAAGAGGGAGAAAAGAGATCTAAGAGACGTCATGGCAAGTCGAACCCACGCCCTAGACAGATATTGTATTTCAAATGCATGTCATGGCCTTTGAATAATTTGTTATGCAGACATGGCTATGCCTCATGCATTTGTGATGAAATTTGTCTTCCTCATATTTATACAGCTAAACCATAAGCATTTTACATAAAATCTGAATGGATTGTACTATGAATGAGTTTATTTTCCTTTTTGAATGAAAACTTAATGAAAAATTATGCTGGTTTTATTGAACAAGCTTATGAAGGCGTTGATATCCTTTTGTTTTTAATGAACAAGCTTAAACATGCTATCTAGAAAATTATTAAAAAGTATAATTGATACTGAATTTTAAATTTTTTTTATCGGAACGTAAAAAGCAATTACTGAAACGTAAATAGACGGACCCATGTTTTTTTTTTTTTTTTTTTTTTCGTTCCAGTTACCAGAGGTGGCGCTTCGCTCTATTTTTTAAAAGTGAACACGGCACACGGAGCCGCACTTGTACTTGGACAAAACAAGCCAATATTGGATTTAGTCCGAAGTTCATTTCATCTATTTCCGTGTGCTGTGACAAAAACTATAATACAAACACCGCTATTTTGGATAAAGAATCTCGTCTCCTAGTCAATTTTCCACTATCATCCATCATCATTATCCAAAAAGGTCCAAATTGTTTACCTTTCATGTTGCTTTTGGTTCCTTTCTCCTGATTCATGATCTCCGATCAATTTCCTTTTGTTTCCGACTTTTAATTTTGTTTTCGAGGATTACCTCTGTTTCTCTCCTCCTCTTATTCTCCTTGCGTTCTTACCCCCAAAAATTGTCTTTTGCGGAGCTAGAGTCTTTTCGGCATAGTTGTTTATTTGGGTTTTTTTTTTTTTTCAGTTAGAAGATGTAAGTTTTGAATTCTTTATTTTTTTTGCTAATATAAACTTAATTATGTTGTTATAAGGCGTGGAGATCATGTTCGAGCAATCTAGGATTGGACCCTGATTTGGGGAAACTAAAAATTAAAAATTCATGCAAACTATAACGAATTTAGATTACTATTTGTGTTGGAAAGCTAGACCTAGCCCATTAACTATATTTCAGTTTGATAAGTTTTGGTCTTTTATCTGCTATCTTGTTGATAATTATTTACTTGTGGGTAAGCATCACCACGTTTATAATTTATTTTGGATTTAAATTGTACTATCTCTTTTACTGCAGAATTCTGCTGGTTGGTTTTTGGGTATAGATCATATACTGATATTGTGATTGGCGGTGGAAGATTTGAAAATATATCAATTTTTTATCGACCTCAAATCTAGTGAACAGAAGATGTCAGGTGGAGAAATGAGAAAGGTGTCACGGCAAGACATACAACTTGTAAGGATCCATCTAAAGTTTATAGTTTATACGGTGTTCATTATCAATTATATAGTCATATATGTTTATTTTGTGCACATGGGACAAGATATACAGCTTGCAAGTATCCATTTATGCCAATGGGTTTATTTGATTATTCTTGTCAATGTAAATATGATAAGTTGCCTTGCAAATACAAGTTTGGTTTTGGATCTTATCAGTATGCATACATGACATGAAATGTTGTTTTTCCAAGTGTTATTGCTTATTTAATTTGCTGTTACACAAATCCTACCTGAAAAGTGCTTGCATGTCTCTTTGTTTCAGGTACAAAATCTCATAGAGCGTTGCCTTCAGCTGTATATGAACCAGAAGGAAGTGGTCGATACTCTTCTATATCAAGCAAAAATAGAACCTGGGTTTACTGAACTAGGTAATAACTAGCCAACTTTAATGCAGTAGAAACTGGTGTATAGAGCATGACTATCAGTTTTTAATATACTTTCTTATTTTTGTTGCTACTTATATCTTCAAAGATATATTAGTACTAACAATTCCCCAAGCAGACCCGGTTTTGGCTCAGTGCCAGCAGGGCTCAAGCACAGGGCATAAAACCACGAAGGGCATCATTTTTACAACCTTAAACCACTTCAGATTTGTACTAAAAATAGTACCGGGAAGGAGTTTTCTGAAGAGAAAATATGGTTGGCTTGTTTACTCCCAATCAGTATAATTTCTCAAAGATCTATATTTTTCTACTAAAAGTTGAATGCTTATCAGTCATCGTCAACCCATGATAGTTTCTATTTTAGAATTTTTGACAAATATGGCAATTAATCTGTGGTCATTGTTTCTTTTTATGAACAATTTAATGGTTTCAGCTATACGGTGTAACACATGAATCTCTAATATAATCAGAAACTTTTGTTTTTGTGACTAGTTTATATTTGCAAAGGTGTTTGTAGAACTGATTGATAAAATCCCTTTATTAATGACCAGCTTTGAAGTATGTATTTGGACTCATTTATTTATTTAGTATGAAAATAATAAGTACATCATGTATCTGTTCACTTAAAATCTAATGTTATTCACACTGAATTATATAAGCATTATAGTTTACAGAAAAGATAAGTTATATAATAGATTAAATAAAAAAAATGTTACAGATATATTTGAAAAAATATCGTAATCTTCATCATGTAAGCTTGGGCTTTTATAACTTCTGTACCAAAATTGGTAACTAAGACAGTGTCTAGAAAGATTAATGATTATAGAGGGGCTATCACAAATTTAACTTTTGAAAATAATAAATATATACCACTGTTACAGCTATCATTACCTAATGCTGAAGACAATATATATAAATAGCATATGGAATTTAACTAATTATTTCCAAATGTCATGAAAAATAGAAGGTAGTATGATATTTTCTTATATTTCATTATAAAGAATATGACATCAAACATTGTTTTATTCTAATTTGATTAAAAAAAGGAAGTATACATTGTGGTTGTCTTGTAAAACTAAATTAAATAATTTCATATAAGCAATTAAAATGTATTCTTCTGTTTTTATGCATTTCCAAAACGTAGGCCTTTCATTAGAAAATTGCCCCGGGCATCAGTTTTTACAGCGCCAGCTCTGTCCACAAGGAACCCGATTATTTTGTTTTTGCATTGGAAGAAACAGTTAAAAGTACAATTGTACAAATATATGAACCTACTTAAATTGCATATAAAATATAAAAACAAAGCATATTTACATACATCAACTGCAGAGAAATCGATATTGTATTTATGTTTTACTCCAGGAATTTATTGGGAATCAAAACCATTAATGCAATTCACTTTTATCATCAGTTTCTTTTTAGATTTTTGAGGTGGGAGGATGGCACTGGTATATAGTTTAGCTTACGTGGTTTGTACCTTTGTTTTAAAATCCATCTAGGCTCCAGCCTAGGCGCTGGGCTAGCTCGTACCCAGGGTCGGTTTAGAGGCTAGGCAAGCTAGGCAGCGGAATAGGGCAACCCACCTCTAGGGGGCAACAGCGGGGAGGAGGTGGAGAAGGTGGTGGTCGACAGTTTATATGTTTTAAACATTTTACCACCAGCATTTATTGAATGGTTATCTAGGTTGGTTGGTTGTGGTTTCAAACTGCAAATAAGATGTTGGTGGTTCGATCATTGCTGTTGTCTTGTAATTTTTCCCCATTTTCCAGCTTGGTTGCCTTATTTCCTTGTATGCCTAGGGCAATGTATTTTATTTTATTTTTTCATTCTCCTGCTTGGTTGCCTAGGGCAACCCAGCACGTCAAGCCGGCCCTGCTCGTACCGCCTAGTTTTTTTCTTTCTAGTCTGCCTATATGAGGCTTACTGCATTATCTAAGCATGTAAATAGGTTTGTTGGCACCATCTGTATTCAGTTAAGACTTGATGTCTCTTATAAGCGTCAAAAGTATGTTTTTGGCGATTCTGTCTTCATGGTTGCTTCGAAATCTAACCAAATCTATGATATCTCATTGTGGATGAGTTAATACTAAACAAAATAGTAAAATTTTATTCAGATAGCATGGATTTATCAAAAATGGCTAACTCTTTTTAATTCCTGCTCAGGCGATTAATCCTTAATCTATGCTTACCGCCTAGTATCCACCTAGCAAATTTTACTATCTTGGTCTGTACCCTGAAAAAAGGCATGAAAACATCACATCTTCTAAGTTGATGGATGTCAACTTCCATTTTGATCTTGTGAATTAATAAGAGGGGTATGTTTGGTAAGCATGTTGTTCCACACCAAATTGAGATAAGCTATTATGTTGAAATTTCTAGTTTATTTGCCTCTTACAAGTGCTACATTCAGCCAACCTTGTAACCTTTTGCTTACACTAACATTAGTCCCCCACAATTTTCACAAGCAGCACATCTAGCCCACATGTAAGTGCGATCAGTCATATTAATAATATGAAGAAAAATAAAATAAATATCACTTGTATGGATATTTTATAAGAGTGGCAAATGATAATAGGGATGCGCCACGAATGATTGAATCATTTTTACTTAACTGTTTCAATTTCTTAAGTTGATTTTCTTCTGGTCGATTTCCGGGGACTCACATCAATATTCACAATTATATTTCTATTTAAACTGAAGTGCCAGTGATACTAGAATTCAATTACTTGCACATCCAAATTATATCTGCTGTGAAATGCGTGCAGTATTCCACTAGACTTTTGTGCAGCTTTTTTCTAATGAAGAAGTGAAGCTTGCTAATATGACTTTGTTATCATCGCAGTTTGGCAAAAGCTGGAAGAAGAGAATCAAGAATTTTTCAAGGCGTATCATGTTAGACTTTTGCTTAAGAATCAAATACTTGTATTCAATGAACTTCTTAAGAGGCAAGTTGAGCTTATGCAGAAAGTGTGTTCACCTGGGGTTGCCTCAGTTCCTCTTTCGAATGGTTCTAGTTCTTCTACATGTAAAAATATCTTAATTTCTTCTATTTTTACTCAGTTGTTTGACCTCAGAAGACTTGTTATATGATGGTTTCCATATCTCCTTTCAGTGCAACAAACCCCACCTTGTTATTTATCGGACCATGCATCTACGTCTTCAAGGCCCAATAACATGTTCTGCAATGGAGGATCTTCTAATGTCGTGACAAACAGTGCCACTTCAGCCAATCAAAGCATTCAGCATGCCAATAGAGATGCCTCCATTATTGGTGCAAGAACTAATGCCACACCAAGCTTATTATCTGCACACAACTCGCAAATGGAAAGGTCAAATGGGATCAATGGAATGACCGGCACTAATGGGATCATTGGGGCATCGGTTAAATCAGAACCTAGCTATTCAAGCAGTTCCGACTTTACTTTTGGTGCGGATAACAGCTTTTTAGACATGCACACTCCTCTAGGGGTTGAGCCTAATGCGACCTTTAACGGTCCATTGAGTGAACCTTTGTTAGATATGGAGTCGCCTTCGTTTGGATTTTTGAGTCAGATACCTCGAAATTTCAGTTTCTCAGACTTGACTGATGACTTCACACAAAGTGCTGGTATGTAAAATGTTTCTCTAATTGTATTTTCAAAGAATTCTTGCAATATATGTAATATACCAATGCTTTATTACTTTTGTAGATATATTGGAGAATTATGGCAAGTCTCCTTTTCTTGGACAGGAGATGAATAATTTTTCAGGTTCTCCTGGAACGGACTGCAAAGGTATGGGTTTTGTAATTTACTTGGAGTTGTTACTTCGTATGTTGTTTGTATAGGAATGTAATACTACCTTGTTAACTACAGAAGAAGACAGGCGACTGGACACCATATCAGAAGGCCTCAGTTATGATGATTTCGGGAGCGATTGATGAGAAATTCAAGTGATCGTCAATTGAGGTAATTTTTACCTATCCTAAAACATCAAATTGAGCAGAAAATGATTTTTATAGCTAGTTCATTGAAGCTGATTTAGTTTGTTGATCAATTTGTTTTGTTCATTACCTCTTCTGAAACAAAATGAAGCATTACAATTATTTTAGTTGCTCAAGTGATTTTTGTCCACCAAATTATACAATGAGTGTAACTTGTCATTAATACAACTAGCTGGTGTTAACCAAATCTACTTGTTTTTATTGGGTTCAATCATCCTTTGTAACAATGTAGTTGATGTAGCGTAGAATTCAAAATATAAGCAGCTACATTTGATGCCGATACTAATCCTAACTACTCTCACTCCTGGGCTTAACTAGTATTTATCTCTGGTGGGAGCAATTGCCAGTCGTATTTGTTGAACCCTACTAGTATAAAAAATAATATGGCCGGTGTATTTCATATTCATAATTCTGATAGTGATATGGGTATGTTACTTGATAGGAGGTAAAGTTTAAATGTACAATTCAAGATTATTAAGGGACATAACAGAATTTTGTTACACAACTCAAAGTATAGTAAATACTGGGACAATATAATATTTGCATACCTGAAATCGCGGTTGATGTGGTTTGACTAATTTCAGCGAAGAATGAAGCAATGAAACTATAAGATATGTATGTAACAGCAGCCAAATTTCGACAAAAATTTATGTTAATTCAATTGAATTTGTCAAGTATGTTAAAACAATATAATATATGCTTATGCTTACACATGGTTTGACTATTTAATGTTGTATCATTAGCAATTCAACTTAGAAAATCTTATGTAGGAAGTGTTGTTGTATAATAGTTCCTTTTCTTCTACTGACTGAAATACACGTTGTTTTATGGAAGTGTTGGCTGTGGATTCAGATCCTATACAGAAATACCATTTCCTTTATTGTTTAGAAATCATAAGAACCCTTCATAGGACATTCTATCAATAGAATTACTTGACTATGACAGTACAAGATTCTTTACGTTGGTTTGATAAATTAGTTGATAATCATATGAAAATGTTAATGCCGGTTGTAGCTCTTAATTACCGTTTATACATATGAATTATGAAATACATCGATGCTATACATCAAGTCAATTTGACCAGTTATGATATTCAAAATGTTTAGTTATACAGTTATGTGTATGGGAGAAGTGTGTGTATGGTAAAATTTATTTGAATGTTGTTTGGTGACACAATGAATTTCTACCATTGAATTTCCCTGTGAATTTCATATCCCATATAATAACAAAAAGATCCAACAATTCATGTTTTCGGTATCACCGTATGTGTTTTATACTGCGTCGATATGGCCGGCACACACAGACACGCACATATACATGCACACACAAATATATTTAAATGTATATATATTTGTGTGTGTGTGTGTGTGTGTGTGTGTGTGTGTGTGTGTGTATATATATATATATATATATATATATAAAGATCCAACAATTCATGTTTTTGGTATCACCGTATGTGTTTTATTTTGCGTCGATGTAGCCGACACACACAGACATGCACACATGTGCGCACACACAAATATATTTAAATGCATATTTATATACACATATATATATATATATATATATATATATATATATATCAGTGTATTAAAAAACGCGCCTGAGGCGTGCCTCGAGGCGAAGCGTTGGCAAAAACACCTTGAGGCACATCTCAAAAGGCGTTTTACCTCTGAGGCTTAAGCCTCAACCAATTGAGGCGTAAAAAAGGCAAAAAAGCGTAAAAAAGCAAAAAAAGCGTAAAAAATGCAAAAAAGCATAAAAAAAAACTCTGGTTTAGAAGACTTTTTTTACTGTCTTTTTGTTTGTTTGTTGTGTTTCATTGAAAAGTCATTTTAATCGTTTCCTCATTTCTATTGTTGGCTAGGTTAATTTAAAATGAGCAAACATGGTATTGCATGGAAGTTGGTCAAAGATTTACCGAATTTTACAAATTTAATTTTTTCTCTCTGGATTTTGTGATCATATATGCACCGGAGGAAGATATCATTTGATCTTTTGCAATTTATATTAAATGTGCAAGGATGATTGTTTTTTGTTTGAATTGCTTTGAATGCTTTGTGGTTTTTACTTATTATTTGATGCTTAATGTTACTCCATATTAAAAATTAAGTATATGTGTTGCGCTTTTCTTTTACCCGAAAGGCTTACGCCTCAACGCTTCGAGCCTTACGCCTCGCCCCACGGACCCGAAAACGTCTCACGTACGCCTTTTGCGTTTTAAAACATTGATATATATGTATACACCCACACACATACATATATGCAAGGTTTTTAATCTCGGATATCGGTCGTGTTTCGTCACGGAGATTTTAGAGACTTGATTTTGTATCGGGGGAGATCTCAGACGAGATGAGTCTAACTCGGGGGTTCGTCTCGGATTTCCATATCGGGTCTAAAAGTTAATACCGGAATGATCTCGGGGTACATGATATGTATAAAATGATATTATTACAAATTTACAAAATGATTTTTATAAATGCTATTAAAAACATAGTAACTTAAACTTGAATTGCATTATCACTTTACTATTTTTAATTTATGAAAAATCATTCATACTATAAATCGTAATATGGTTAAAAGCAGAAATATAAAACAATGCAAGTAGATTAGTGCTTAAAACATATGATACATAACATGAATTATTGATAGACATAAAACATTAAAGATATCCAAAACACTAAAAAAAATTAGCATAAGTAGAACATAAAATACATAATTTCATAGGCAACATGTATGTAAAAAAGACAAATATGAAAATCATAAACATAGTTAAACATAAATAAACATACAATATGGTCATTTAACATGCAAAATATAAAATAGCAGGAGAATATCGTGGCTAAAATTGAGTTTTTTTTTTATTGTTCTGGTTCAAGCACGGATTTAAATTTTAAGCAAAAAAACCAAGATCTCCGACGATATTTCAATACCTCGTCTCGGTCGATATATCGTTTGATATTGCAGTACCTCGGGTGATATATTCGAAATGAGATTTACAGTGATATTTGCTGTTTCGTTCTGGAAGGAGCCCAAAATGAGATCTCGGACGGTATTTTCGAGATCTGAAACAATGCATATATGTATGTGTGGAGCCGGCTATTGGAGCAAAAATAAAAAAACAGATGGTGGCACAAAAGGTTCGGACCATAAAACTTCTTTATCCTTGTATCAAAACATGGAATTCAAGGAGCAATCTAATAGTGAAGATCCGTTGTGTATAAATAAATTTTCAGATCCGTTGTGTATAAATAAAATTTCCATATATACATGTACATATATACGAGGTTTTCAAAATGAGATTCAAATCGTAAAATTCAAACTGTGAATCGAAACAGGATTTAAATCGTAAATTGTAGATTCAAAAAACATACATCTTAAAGTTTGCACACACTTGAAATTTAATTTTTGATGTTCAAACTTCTACATCTAAACCTAAAACATCATTTCCTCTCTTGTTCGAATTTTAATTTGTTTTAAAGTCATTGAAATTGAAATTATAAACCCAAATTAATATATTAATTTCGATTAAATGATATTTCTAAAGTGTGGTATTAGCTTGATTTGAATCGGAATACAAATCGAATCATAAAGGGAGAAATTTGATTTAAAACAGGATTCAAATCATAGAATTTTTAGATTTTTGACAACAATACATATATACATGTGTATGACAATAATCGGCTCTTCCTTACTTTTGCTACACCTCAAATACCACTTGATTTCAACTATATGTTTTGTTTTAAATAATATATCTCTTTTCTCATGTCAGGAGAGAAGGTATGTTAATTAAATTAGAAAATATGGCTGAATATTTATGGGATTTGAAGTGTAACAAAAGCGAGGGGGCCGATCTCCCCCCCCCCCCCCATGTATGTAGAGAGAAAGAGGATCAAGAGCACCCAAAATAGTGCATCACCCCTTTAGCCCCTTGATTTCCACTACACAATCTCGTTCCCCCCCCCCCCCCCCCCTCCAACTCTCTATCCCCCCACCAACTTATTTTACTGTAAATATGTGGCTACAAAAGGGGTGCTCTCAATTAGGTGCAATAGAGCGTGATATATATATATATATATATATATATATATATATATATATATATATATATATATATATATATATAGGGAGATAGAGAGGAGCGTTCCGGGGCACTCCTGTTTTGTGGCATCTCTACCTGTTCGTGAGCTACAGTAATCCAAATCCAACAAAAAATTATGGATGTTTAATCACCGTTAAGACATTTATTTGAACCGTTAAATTTAAACATCAAATATATTATTCTATGAATGTTGGAACGAGCTCAAATTTTCAATAGATGATAATATGTATGTGGATTGAACGTATACAAATTCTTGTTGAATTTGGATTATCGTAGCTCACGAACCGATAGAGGTATATATATATATATATATATATATATATATATATGACAAGCGTTTCGTTGCACCCCATAAGCCCCCTGATTTCCACCTCTTATTTATATTAAAAAAAAATGAGTGAGAAGTGAGAGAGTTAGTGGAAGGGGAGTTAGTGGGAAATGAGTGGTGGAAAAGTGGTAGGCTAAATGAGTGCTCACTATTTGGGGTGCCATTGAACCTGCATCTCTCTCTCTCTCTCTATATATATATATATATATATATATATATATATATATATATATATATATGACAAGCGTTCGGTTGCACCCCAAATCCCCCTGATATCAGTCCCACATTTATATTAAAGAAAGTGAGTGGAAGGAGAGGAATGGGGAAATACTTGGTGGAAACAGGGGGCAAATGGGGTGCTACGCTGTTACGGGTGCCATTGAACCTGCCAATATATATAATAGAGAGTGAGACACTCCAAGACTTCCCTATTTGGTAGCACATCATTTTAAGCCATTCATTCATAATTAGATAAGTTAGTGGGGAAAGTGAGTTAGTGGGAATAGGGGAAACATGAATGTGGTAGAAATCAAGTGGGCTATATGAGTTGCATTGTTTGGGGTGGAAATCAGGGGACCAGGACCACTACCCCCCTACCCGCCTCCTCCCTTTAAAAATAAAAATAAATTTATTGAAGTATAAATGAGTGATCCAAGTTGGAGTGCTAGTAGTACCATTGAGCGTGCATCAATAAGTTAGTGAGAAGAGAGAGAAACAAGTATGTGGTCGAAATCATGGGTACTGCATTGTTTGTGCTGCTTCTATTGGTGTTTTTATTTCCACCACATATTCTCGTTTCTTCGTCTTCTCACTATCTCTCTATTCTCACTAACTTATTTTAATATAAACAGATGACTATAATTCGGGTGCATTTGTGGTGCTTCCAAATATGGGTGCCATAGAGTGTCCCCCTCCCTCTCTCTCTCTCTCTCTATATATATATATATATATATATATATATATATATACACACACATGAGGACGGTTCAGTTACACCTCTTATATTGCACGTGAACTCTCCCCCTTAATCTTCATCATTCATTTCCCCACTCACTCTCTCTTCCCATTTCAATATTATTTCTTAGTGGGAAGAGAGAGAATAAGTGGTGGAGACTAAGGAGGAGAGTTCACGTGCAATATAAGAGGTGTAGCGGAGCACTCCTCCCGTACAATATAAGAGGTGTAGCGGAGCACTCCTCATATATATATATATATATATATATATAGAGAGAGAGAGAGAGAGAGAGAGATGTGCGTGCACATGTGTATACATTAGGGCTGTCAATTTCCTACCCGATCCGTGACCCGACCCGAAACCCGCAGGGAAATTAGCAGGTTAACCCGACCCGTTTAGTTAGCGGGTCATTTTTGGGTCGACCCGAATTTGACCCATTTATAAACGGGTGGGTTTAGGGTTGACCCGCTAACCCGATTTTGACCCGCCAAACCCGATTATATATTGTATCGCTTCCATATTGTTAGTCTATTATGTATACTATTAGTGTTAGTCTTTTATGTATGCAATAATCAGTATGCTCGTATATGTAAGCTATTATATTTTACTAATTTATTCTTATATGTTGTTAGTTATATTTTACTTATAACAACCGTATCTCTTCCATACTGGTAGTCTTTAATTTATGCAGTATGGGAATATATACTTATGTATAGAAAATGATTTTGAATATGGGGATTTCATGCTTTATATATGTGTTATCTGTTGGTGACTTTGCAACTTATTGCATGTTGGTGATTATATAACAGTGTGCATGTTGATGATTTGGCTCTTTTGTTGCTTATATTAATAGGCAATAGCTATTAATGGGTCAAATAGGTAAACCCGACCCAACATGACCTAACACGACCCATTTAGTTAAATGGGTTACGCGGGTCGGGTCGGGTCAACCCGTTTATTAACGGGTCGGGTTAGGGTTGAGAAAATATGACCCGTTTAATACCCGAACCCGACTTGACCCGACCCGAACCCGACCCGATACGACCCATTAACAGCCCTACTATACATGTGTGTGTGTCTATATACACACACACATGCATATATGTATGTATATGAGAACAGCATTCAGTGATCCTTCCAAAGGTGCAGCATCCCAAATACGGGTATTGAACACTCTACACACATGGACTGAACGAGCACTTCTCTGTACACACGCTAGTTGTTTGGGGTGTCATTGGACACTCCTTTGAACGCACACTCTATTTGATTGATCAAGCACAAATCCTTTGCAGTTTAAAGTTATTTCTTATGTTTTTTTGTCTTTTGATTCATTTTTGTTTTTTTCAGGGTGCATCAAAGTAGTTTTCTGTGCATACATCGGAAGAAACTGGTTTAAAACCTCCCAAGAGTCCGAGCATCATATATAATTCTGAATTATTGCTTGCATCTACAGTTAGTTTCTTGAATTTATGGACCAGTGAGATAATGAGTGTCAACTTCTAGCAGCATAATAGACGACTATAATTGTGACTTGGATTGTCTTTATTATTGCCTGGTTGTCCAACGGGATCCAAACTGTTCTAGAGTTTGTGGTTTGTTTCATGTTGCGTGTGCCGGAAATGTCAATTTTTATATATTGAGCTGTAAATAGTTTATTTTAGACAATATTAGGTGTTTTTTTTCCTTTTTTTTTTCCTTTGTGATGCTTCGTGTTTTATGATGCTGATGAATATGATATTTGAAACTAGGCTGTTAATGAATATTCGAAAATTTTGTAAGCCGTTTATATTTGCATTTGAAAAACAGATGAATATTCAATATGCGGAAGAACAGATGTTGATGTAGATATAGATACAACTGCATTAAAAAATTATCCATTCATTTTTTTGCATTATTACAATTTAAAATTATGTGTATTTTATCATAATAAAATATGCTAATTTATTGTTTTATTAAGTTGGAAGTCCGTATTACATACGTTAAACACAAGTTAATCGCTCAATTATTTATTATCATCATATTTATTTATCCTTGGCATTTTAATAATTAATTGGATTAAAAAATCTAGATGCCAAACAAACATTTTCCGTTTGTTTTATTGATCGTTGGTGGAATGGATAATTATTTAATACTTCTCCGTATTTGTGGACGAATGCTTATGATATTGTTCTATGGATGTTTATTTTCTGAATGAGTAAGCGTTTGTTTTGCAAATATTTTGCATTTGTTAGCAAATCTGCATTTTATGGCAAATACTTTCTAAATGAACGCAGGTTTGCAATTATGCAAAAATATTTCTCAAGTTTCTTTTTTTGAGAGAAATGAGTGATCCTCATATGGGGGAGAGCACTCACGTAATTTTATTCCACACTTAAAAAAGAGTTGTCAACAAGCCTGAACAGTTGCATTGTTCATCTATTCAAAACTTGAGCTCGTTTCAACATTCATAGAATAATATATTTGATGTTTAAGTGTAAGATGAATGATGTAGCATCCCGGGAAATTTCGACGCTCGAATCTCGACACTAATACAACACGTGTCCAAACTCAAGCATTGAAAACCCAGAAAGCTAATAGAAAGAAGTTAGAGGATGAGAAGAGAAACAAAGAAATATTAGAATAGAAGAATAGGAAGATCAGAGTCTCACAGCGGAACGAACAAAAATATAATATATCAAAATATTTTATACAAAAGAACTGTATATATATGAGCACAACATCAGAGTGTACATTTATATCAATCAATACACACAGCGAAAATAAACTAGTACCAGCAAAGATATGGAATACGTTTCGACTTCAACTCCTCTGGAACTCCAAGCGAAATCTAACCTGTAAATATACTCGGTCTGACCCGAGCACATTTGAAGCAAAGCAAAATTCACCCAGATCAGTCTGGAATACTTTTAGTGACAAATTCATATAGCAACCAACTTGTTTAACTTTGGAATTCCGTTTTGAAATAAAAGGATAATAGTAAGAACATCCCACACATAAATACGGATGATTTTTACCTTACTGTAACCCTAGGGCTGTCAATTTCCTACCCGACCCGTGACCCGACCTGAAACCCGCACGGAAATTAGCAGGTTAACCCGACCCGTTTAGTTAGCGGGTCATTTTCGGGTCAACCCGAATTTGACCCGTTTATAAACGGATGAGTTTACGGTTGACCCGCTAACCCGATTTTGACCCGCCAAACCCGATTATATATTGTATCTCTTCCATACTATTAGTCTTTCATGTATATTATTAGTGTTAGTCTTCTATGTATGCAGTAATCAGTATGCTCGTATATGTAAGCTGTTATATTTTACCAATTTATTATTATATGTTGTTAGTTATATTTTACTTATAACAATTGTATCTCTTCCATACTGGTAGTCTTTAATTTATGCAATATGGGAATATATACGTATGTATAGAAAATAATTCTTGAATATGGGGATTTCATGCTTTATATATGTGTTGTTTGTTGGTGACTTTGCAATGTTGCATGTTGGTGATTATATAACAGAGTGCATGTTGGTGATTTGGCTCTTTTGTTGCTTATATTAGTAGGCAATATCTATCAATGGGTCAAACAGGTAAACCCGACCCAACACGAGCCATTTAGTTAAACGGGTTACGTGGGTCGGGTCGGGTCGGGTCAACCCGTTTATAAACGGGTCGGGTTAGGGTTGGGAAAATATGACCCGTTTAATAAATGGGTTGACCCGACCCGTTTATAAATCAACCCGAACCCGACTTGACCCGACCCGAACCCGACCCGGCACGACCCATTGACAGCCCTATGTAACCCAAAACATTTTTGGTATATCAAAATCCAGTGATATTATGATAGTGTCTATCAAATCACAAAATAAATAATAATCTAGCGAAACACTTGCATCTCACACTCCATATATAATATAAAATCAAAAACTGCAAGGCGCTTATTGGAGATTGGATTCCAAGTAGACAAGGTATGAGACCACCTTCCGATCAGTATACTCTAGAGGGTATACACTGGGGTTCAACAAGAACGTCTTGCAACCCGGTCACACATGACCGCTCACTCATTTAGTTTTAGTGTAGCGAATGTATTATCACCCAACGGTTTTATGGGTCCACCGTTCATCCGCGGAGGTACAGAATCGAAATAAGAACAAATAAGGAATTTCTCTACATTGGTGATAATACACCCTGCTTGGGTATGACCCACCTAGCCATGTTGCCTGCCCGATTTTTTGTCATTTCCCGGTTGATGCTTGAGGCTACGTTTGTCTTTTAGAACATCTGGTCATCATTCACTCTGAATGCCACATCGTCAGATCCGTCAAATCACTAATTGACGTCAACAAATATACTCTGGGTGTTAAGCAAGAGAATTTCTCTGCCAGCAAACTTGGTATATTTGTAAAAACCAACGTACATGAGTTTTGGGGAAATACTTTGTCATACATTCGTTCATACAAGTCATCCAGTAACAGGATGAACCGAAGGCACTCTCCTACCGCATCCGAGGAATCACCCAACAGATCAGTAGCAAGAAGTCCTTGCAATCCACAGATTTCAACCACGACAGAACCACGGTATATCTCTAGGGATCAGTTCGAGATTTTAAGTAGTTCTTCCGTTTTATGAAGATCTATGGTCTTCAATGCTCCATCTTTATTTCTGCAGATTAGTTTCGAGTGCAACGTTGATTCGAAGTGGTTTTGGGTCTATTTCCCATCCCGGCCTCTTCGAAACAACATGTCAAAAGGGTCTAATAATATTTCATCTATAGTCGATGTTTTAACTATCAATCTCAAAACAGTACGATCAAGTATATTGGCAGCTCAGGTCTTATTATTTAAAATCATTCACTTAAAACTCTTTATCGATCTTGAAATCATTTCATCGATTTAAATCAATTCACTTATCTGAGTAAAACCATATTATTAGTTCTTAAGAATAACCATATTTACCAATCTCCCATTTATTTTCTACTTCGAGACTATCACCACATTTCTATACAACTCTTTTAATTATCAAATGATATACATATATCAGTATATTTCAAAGTCGGCTAAACAATGTTCAAAGTATTCATCATTTATTTCAAAACCCAATATGTTTATTATATTTTAATAATCTTGTAAATACCGTCGCGGTATTCTTCTTATGAATAATAACTTAATCTCAACATGAACTAATATCATCCCTAGGTAATAGTGAAGCTATCCAAGTTCGGGTATTTTATTTACCTCTCAGACCTTGATTGACAACGTTTTTATCTCGAGATGGATAATAGTTCGTAAACCAATCTCATTTATAATATCAATCCAATCCTATTTCTTTAATTAAAATATGGTTTTATAAACCATATCGTTACTTCCAAAAATCTTGCTCGATTCTGATCATTTTAATATCAAATTTTGGTTCTAAATTTCGTTATTCAATTCTATTTAGAATTTTATATATTCCCAAACGTTTTTCCCAAGACAATTACATCTTGAATCTTTATAAACAAAAACCATTTTTTACTTCTTTACCCAAACCCATAAGTAATTTCTTTATATTCTATAAAACTTTTCCTTTTACCTCAAATAAAATATTTAACTCGATATTTATCGCATTAGCTCAATCTTCTTTAAATAACTCTATTTATATTATTCAATCCCTTCATATTAGATTAAAATTAATCTAATAATTTCGCTCAAATGTTTACTTAAATATGATCATTTCAAATATTAACCTGTAACAACCCGAATTTTAATAACGTGTTAAGACAAGAATCGAGGCAGAATTAAATTTTAAAATAAGAATCAAGCGAAACGGATTGCGCCGTTGCGTTCGTCTCGGAATTCTGGTTGGAAACGAGTCCGAAATTTCGTAAATCGGAGTCCGTATGATCGAGATATGGCCTCTAGAAGTTTCACGAAAAATCAGAAAACGAAAACAGATTTTCGAATTTCAAATTTAGCCCCAAACAGACTGGGCGGGAAAATTTCCCGCCCAGCCCCAGGTCGACTGGGGAGTCGACCCCCTAGGGACCAGGTCGATTGCCCAGTCGACCTGGGTGTCGACTTGGGGGTCGACCTCCCTGGTTGAGCCAGGTCGGCCCGGGTGCACCTGCATGGTCTTTTGGCTCTGGTTTGGGGGCCTGTGACGATTTTGACGGTTCAGATCTAAACTAGGGTTAATCTAAGGGCCTAAACTAGTCCTAACACATATAAAAACACCCTAAGACCTAGCCTAAACCACCACAAATCATCCTAACAACTAAGTGCTGCCAAAATGCTCCTAAATCATGGCCTCCATCTTCATCATTGAGAGCTTGAGAGTTCTAAACTAAAGCTAAGGCAAAGGAGCAATCTTTCTCCATCAAATCAAGGGGCTACTTATATTCTCAAGGCTTCTAGTGTTGCTACATCATTCCTAGAGCTTCTACAACGATTCTATGATGATTTTTGCTCCTTATTCACTAGCCACGCTTTGTAAGTTCTAGATGCTTTTAGATTGAAACGATAACTTGAATATGACATGTGATAATGTTGAAATTTGATCTATGCATGATAATCGATCAATGCTCATTCTTGTTCATTTTGGATCTTGACCTTTGGGGATGTCGCTATGACATTAATTTGGACCTATGCATGTTGCAAATCACTCTTTCATATCATTATCATGCATGTAATGATGTTTTTCTCTCGGATCTTGTTTTATGCAAAGTTTCTACCTTCCCCTATTTATCTTCTTTTGGATGAACTTTGGTCGATTTCGGACCTAGGCCTAAACTACGATTTACATGCGATTTGTATACGGGGGAATATTGGGATTTCACCTATTTGGACATGGGTGTGCGGTAGAATTGATTTCATAACATGAACAAAAGGGAAATTTGGGGTATTGCCAACGTAATTTGCAAGTTTGGGGCATACATGAATTGGCATATGAATTAAATCACGAGTTTTGGGAACTATGTAAGTTAAATTAAGGGATTGGGCTTATGTAAATTAGGCATAAGTGGAATTGGGAACATGAACCATGGTGTGGGTTTATTTGGGCATGAACGTGACAACATGTAACTTTGGCTAGAACATGATTTAGGGTAAATTGGCATAAACTTGACATACATGCAAATAGGCGAGAATTGGACATATGTGAAGTGGCTAGAATTGGGTACACATTTTGATGGACATGTAGTTGGGAACTTGGGAATATGCTTAGAAATATGTAAAGTGGGGATCTTGACTTAGATGACACATATGTAATTAACAATTTAACGGATGCCTTCGACACGAGGTTAGACTTGAGTTGTGGTGTAATTCTGCCCGCAACCGCCCAGCATATCCAGTGACCACAACAATAATAGTCTGATGTGAGAGGTCGTAGGCAAAGATTAGATTGTGGTAATGCTTGAACCCGAGGTTGGAATGGATTTGCGGTGTAATTCTGCCCGGAACCGCCCGGCGTATCCAGTGACCGCAAATAAGTCCAATGTGAGAGGTTGATGCATTAGTAAATAATAAATGAATATGATATGGACGGGTGGGTTAAGTAACTTGATTAGACTAATGACACTTAACCAATATGACATAGACGGGTGGGTTAAGTAACTTGATTAGACTAATGACACAACCAATATGACATGGACGGGTGGGTTAAGTAACTTGATTAGACTAATGACACTTAACCAATATGACATGGACGGGTGGGTTAAGTAACTTGATTAGACTAATGACACTTAACCAATATAACGTGGATGGGTGGGTTAAGTAAAACCGGACTTGATTTCTTGATGACGCTTAACCATATAACACGATTAGAGGATGGGTTAGTTTAACCTGAATGGGTCGATAACACCCGACTAGTATAACGCGATGCATGGTAAGGTTAAGTAAACTCACGAGGGTAACACTTAACCATTATAATTTTACTAGTGGATGGGGTTAGGTTAACATATACTTAATCAATCTAACACGGTAATTTGATGGTCATGAATCGCTTGAATATACTTAACCAATCTAACATGATAACTTGATGGGGTTAAGTCATGAATCGCTTGAATATACTTAACCAATATGACATGATAACTTGATGGGATTAAGTCATGAGTCACTTGAATATACTTAACCAATCTAACATGGTAATTTGATGGGGTTAAGCTTAAATATACTTAACCAATTTGACACGATGATTTGGATAGGGTTAAGTCATGAACCGCTGGAATACGCTTAACCAACTTGACACGTGATTCGTAGGGCTAAGTCATGAACTTGAATGACAACACTTAGCCAACTTAACATGACATGTAGACGGGTTGTCACGAACTTGAATGACCACACTTAACCAACTTGACATGCTAGACTGATAGGGGTTAGGTCTTGAATTTAGATCACAACACTTAACCTGCTGGACGGAAACCCTAGTTACGCGGTCCTTTTCAGCAGTAACCCTCTTGGATGTATCACGATACCCTAGGGACTAGGCTAGGGTGGGGCACGATTACTGGGCTGATTGGAAGCGACCAGAACGACGGCTGAGTTGGTGCGCCATTGTAGGTTCAGGCGGACTACGGTCGTGCACGTAGTCCGGAGTTGAAAAAGCAGGCATTAGGCACCAGTAGGTTTACACTGTGCGTGCTTGATTCGTGTCGGTGGTTGGCACCCTAGGGCTTGATACACCCTATGGTGGACCTAGCACAGGTGACTACATTCGTGATAGGGCCGTATGACACAAACACATGAACGAGATAGGACTTGTAGGGAGCCGGTCGATTAGATCGTTACGTGGAAAAAGGGCGTTGTTCTATAGGTAGCATAATCCCTAGTGGTCCTAGGTGGCATAAACCCTGATCGAATCTAGAAAACGTCCAATAGGTAGCATAATCCCTAGTGGTCCTAGGTGGCGTAAATCCTAGATGAACACGCGATAATTCATGATAAGGGAATCTGGCCAGAACAAGGATGACAGTCCGAGCGATTTCAAGGATGGTGACACTACGTTGTAGTGGTACAGAATAACGTGATGGAACCCGTACGATATACAGCAAGGGACTATACATAAACATGGAAGGGATGATACGAGTTAGGATGCTAGTACGGTTGGTGTAGAGGACGTTAGACATGCGACGCTATTCCGAGTTTATCTTGTTATCCTGTTACCTTAGTTATCTTGTTACTTGAGTTTATCTTGTTATCTTAGTTTGATCTGTTTATCTTGTCATCATGTTTATGATTACTTTCAGTTTATACATGTCATGTTACCTTTACCTGTTTTTAGGCCGAAAGTAGCTAGGACTTACCAGTCTTTATGACTGACCCCGTTTTGTTTCGCCTCTTTTTCTTCCGTTCCCCCCGGGTTTACAGGGAGGAAATGTTGCTACTTAGTGCGGATTTTCTGCTTCAAGATCATCATCTATGGCTTGGACTTTTCTTGGCTATGGCTATTTTACTGTTTTACTTAGGGAATAATTTATGACTATGGTTTTATGCTTCTTTACTATTGCAAGACAGGTTTCGATGTAAGTAATTTAATGGCACTTTGATGTAAAAGGTTTTAGACCTTACTACTTTTATAAAGTAATAAAATCATGTTTCTTCCGCTGTTTTATATGTTCTGTCTTGTAATATTTCTGTGCATGTTTACCTAGATAATACTCCACCAAAGCTAGTGCATTCCCTTTGTGAGTGACCCTAGTGGAGGTTGGGTGTTACATAACCCGAATGTTAATTATAATTTATTTCGCTTACAAACACAATTTAAATGTTAGATAACCATTTCATAATATTTTATAAACCAACTTTATAAATATCTATTCATTTTTAAAGCTTCATTATAATATAAAATATAATTAAAACCCTTCTTCAGTTTTATATTAAATTTTATAATCTAACTCTGTTAATCCGCTTAACGTTAGGTCAATGTTTTTAAATGAAAATATGAATTCTAGGCCATCCGCTGCCAAATCCTTAATCAATACCGTATATTGGTTCAAGTCACAACAACATTCAACAACCAACCGGCTTTAAAGACAACGGGGTTCAATCAATTCATATATAATATGAAATAAACAACATACTAAATATTTGAGGAATCCGGTTTGATTTCTCCAACCTGTTCTTCCCTGCATCACCTATCATTATAATATTTCGTAACAGCATATAATTTAAATTCAATATTTGAAATGACTAAAATATAATTAACAGCAACCATTCAATCAACAATGGACATCAAAGGCAACCAATTATCAATGATTAAATTTAATTATACGAATTTAATCACATCATAGAATTCCAGAAGGTGTGAGAGTTAACTCACCATATTATTTCGATCGACGGTTCCCGCATCGCTCTGTTTGATTTTAAACCAATCATTCGTTTGCTTCCAATTTTTTCTGAATCTTCCCAACAGCGTAGTGTTTTTCCATGCGATTCCGATTTTACTGGTTTCATGTGATTTTGATAAAACACAGATGAGTTACGCTTATACAAAATTTAAATAAACTTATAACTTAGATTAATTAATTAATTAAATTAGTTAACTTAATAAATCTAAAATTATTATCGCGTCATCAACAAGGTTAAGGTCCACGCGTTATTTATTGTGCACCCAAAATTTTGCAGATCCCAAAAGTTGATCTGTCCTTCCCTCTAACTATTCTCCAAACAAATATTGTTGGCATGCGCCCCTCAACCGATCTACTTCTTTTCTTTATATATATTTTTTCTTTATAAACCATTATGGCCCAAGGCCCACGAACACTACAAAACCCACCTCTCCTACTTTCTTCTGTTATCACGCCACCGTTTGCTCTAGTAACCTTTCATCGCTGAACTTTAACCTTCCCTCCTCCCTTTGTTTCACCACCGTCCATCATTTCCAGAGCAGCATATCCGGTCCTTCCATGATGAGATTTCTTCACCACTGAAAATGCCCCACTTCAGTTCTTCCCATGACCAAAAAACTTCTGTTATTCTTCCCATCACCGCTTTAGCCACCACCTCGGTCACCGACCGACCTTCCCACCTTCATCGAACGAGAAGCACGACCCTCCTCCCATAAACTGCGACTTCCACGCATCTACACACAACAGTAACTCGCGACCTGTATAGTCATTGTACTTCACATTGGTTCCCCAAACTTCATCATGCCTATCCATACCCAACAACTTCATGCACGACTCACCCTGAAACCTCCCCTACTACTCGCTGCTTTGATTTTGCGTGCACCCTCTCTGTCTAACTAAAAACTGATGCACCACTTCCCAGTTTTTCACCATGCAACAAGTTAAGGACTGGTCATATATACAAATATATAACTGTTGGTTACCAATAAAATGGGCCAGACAAACAGTTACAAAATGAACTTAGGCATTCATTCTCATCCGTACTTTGCATCGTTTCATTATACAATGCTTCTGATGCCTCCAAGAAAACTCGACTTCCCTCTTGACTGCACATCCCGGCGACTCTGCTCACTTCTCCGGACCTTGAGCACCACGCCCAACGAGTCCGACACCATGCAAAGCTCCGTTCAAACACATCCGACGCCATGTTTGGCCAGAGTCGACCCTTTCAGTCAATCACCCCTCCTCCTCGTGAGTCCTAACAGTCCATCCTTACTGACCTGCAAATGCAATGAAAATTCGCAAGGTGTCTTCCTCCTATCCTCCTACAGCATGTAAACCCACACCGTTAACTCCACCTCCGCATCGTCACCATCAGACAGCCCAACGTCCCTCATCGGCAAACCTCCACCACTTCTCAACACCTCCGCGCCTCCTGGCTTGCCGAAGTTCCGACACCTCCTTGCTGTGGAATCTTCCAACAACAGACAACACCGCTTATTCTCATACACAACTTTCTTCTTTCACGAGACATATGGGTTTCATGTTTGAAGAAAACATGTATTTTGCGTTAGTAGGGTGATTAACGAAGGCTCAGGAGTTTCTTTATGAAGTCACTAAATACATTAGGGGAAATTGATTTTGCTATTTATGTTTAAAAATAGACAAGAACGAAAATGTTTTGCTGTGTTTTGTTTAATTTTACTGTGTTCAGAGAAATCTTGCTTCATTGTATATTTATAAGAGTAAAAGACTGGATTACCATGGAAATAATTCAATGGATTCAGAACACGGTTTTGAAATTTATCAGAGATTTGACTTCACTTACACCTTTTGCTGGGTTGACTTATATAAGGGAAACAATTGCACATGATTTGCTTGTTTGTTTCCGGCTTCCACGCTAATCTAACCGACATACGAAGGTCATAGCAGTATTATGTCTTGGTGCATATCAGTGCACATTTACATACATTGGTTTATTTTTTACATATCGTGCAATATATAGAATATTAGGAATTGTACGGATGATTGTTGTATAACGCGAACTTTTGTTGTTGATATTAACCTGAAAACCACCTTGCAAAGAAATTTTATTATAGTAATATATTATTCTAATCAATAAGCATGTTGTTGGTTATTGAATACATATCGTAGTGCTACTATTGTTCATCTGATGTAGTTGGCACCTATTATAACAAGTGCTTTCTTACAATTTTAAAAATACCGATGAATCCAAATGAATGCGATACACTTGTAATGAACCAGAAATTACGATTCTCACGGATCGACACATATAACTATCTAAGTTAACGTTCAGTTTCAAATTTTGGTCTCGATTCGAGAAGGTTTAGTCTTATGTTTGGATCTGGAGTTGAAATAAAGATTTCAACTTATTGTAAAGTCCCACACGGTTTTTAACAGTGGTTGTTAATCCTGATCGTAACGAAATTAGAAATCATTAAATTCAACTATTTACATTCCAAACCATTATTAAAAATAATAAATTAAGTATTGACCACTAAAAATACGGGACATTACATTCCTTCCCCCTTAAAAGAATTTGGTCCCCAAAATTACTAAGGAAGAAAAATGCTGCAAACCCAGTATATATATATATATATATATAACCCAATTAACTAAAAATTCCACCTCCGCTTTTTAAACGAAACCAGTTAATTTTAATGGAAAAACCCCAATTAATTTCTATAGGAAATAGATTCCAAAAATTTCCAAAAAGATTTAAATTTTTATAACATTTTAAATTTTAGAAAATTGTTGGCAGAGTCTCCTCTATATAGAGGGACTTCTGCAATACTGCAGAATCAGAAATAAATCCATCGACCTACACAGTCAGAAAATCCAGTATAAAATCCAAATCAAAAACCAAAAATTTATATTTTGCGTAAGCGTACCTTTTCGCAAGCGTTATTATTCGATAAGCGATAAACTATACCCGAGCTTGCTCAATTATTTTGCAACTCTAATTAAACTGGATCCGATTTGCTTCAGAACTCAATCAATATAAGCTTAATTTGACCCTACACTTGTTTTAAACTTAAATGAAATTCATTATAACAAGGTCAATGGTTCAATACTCAAATTATCCATTTCATACAATTCAATCCATTTTGGATATCATTCAAATTCATTATCCTTGAATCTCTTTTTAACAAGCTCAACCCATTCATTGGTTCTAAATCCTATTCAAATTCATATCCATGTAGGATATCCCAACTATTCAATTTATTTAGGTGAATTAACTTGAATGTGTATTTACAAGCCAAATTCTTTAGTTAGATTCAATTTCAATTCAACCTAAATTAGATTAATTATTAGCTTCTTATTTGTATGTTTGATATTTGAAATTATTCAGACTACATTCCAGTTTGAACTTTATTCAAATCAAATAATAATTTGAGAAAATTATTTATTCCACCTTCTTATATAAAATATATTTGGTCAAAACAATATAAAATATTTTATATTCAAATTACAAATACGCACTCTCGTATATATATACACTCAAACTCAATCTAGGGTATTACTAATTCCATCTCTATTGAGTAACACCACAGGGCCAAGGTTATCACTTAACCTTAAGCTCTGATACCAATTGTAGCATCCCGGGAAATTTCGACGCTCGAATCTTGACACTAATACAACCCGTGTCCAAACTCAAGCATTGAAAACCCAGAAAGCTAATAGAAATAAGTTAGAGGATGAGAAGAGAAACATAGAAATATTAGAAAAGAAGAATAAGAAGATCAGAGTCTCACAGCGGAACGAATAAAAATATAATATATCAAAATATTTTATACAAAAGAACTGTATATATATGAGTACAATATCAGAGTGTACATTTATATCAATCAATACACACATAGAAAATAAACTAGTACCAATAAAGATATGGAATACGTCTCGACTTCAACTCCTTCTCTGGAACTCCAAGCGAAATCTAACCTATAAATATACCCGGTCTAACTCGAGCACATTTGAAGCAAAGAAAAATTCACCACGATCAGTCTGGAATACTTTCATTGATAAATTCATACAGCAACCAACTTGTTTAACTTTGGAAATCTATTTTGAAATAAAAGAATAATAGTAAGACCAGCCCACACATAAAAACAGACGATTTTTACCTTACTATAACCCAAAACATTTTTGATATATCAAAATCTAGTGATATTATGATAGCGTCTTTTAAATCACGAATAAATAATAATCTGGCGGAACGCTTGCATCTCACGCTCCATATATAATATAAAATTAAAAACCGCAAGACGTTTATTGGAGATTGGATTCCAACTAGACAAGGTATAGGGCCACCTTCTAATCAGTATACTCTAGAGGGTATACACCGGGGTTCAACAAGAACGTCTTGCAATCCGGCCACACATGGCCGCCCACTCATTTAGCTTGAGTGTAGCGAATTTATTATCACCCAACAGTTTTACGGGCCCACCGTTCACCCGTGGTGATACAGAATCGAAAGAAGAACAAGTAAGGAATTTCTCTAGATTGGTGATAATACACCCTGCTTGGGTATGACCCACCTAGCCATGCTGCCTGCCCAATTTTTTTTTTGTCATTTCCCGGTTAATGAGTCTTGAAGCTACATTTATCTTTTAGAACATCTGGTCATCATTCACTTTGAATGCCACATCGTCAGATCCGTCAAATCACTAACCGACGTCCACAAATATACTCTAGGTGTTAAGCAATATAATTTCTCCGCCACCAAACTTGGTATATTTGTAAAAACCAATGTACATGAGTTTTCGGGAAATACTATGTTAGACATTCGTCCATACAAGTCATCCAGGAACAAGATGAACCGAAGGCACTCTCCTACCGCATCCGAGGAATCACCCAACAGATTAGTAGCAAGAAGTCCTTGCAATTCACAGATTTCAACCACGACAGAATCACGGTATATCCCTAGGGATTAGCTATAGATTTTAAGTAGTTCTTCCGTTTTACGAAGATCTATGGTCTTTAATGCTCCATCTTTATTTCTGCAGATTAGCTTCGAGCGCTACGTTGATTCGAAGTGGTTTTGGGTCTAATTCCCATCCTGGTCTCTTCGAAACAACACGTCAAAGGGTATAATAATATTTCATTTATAGTCGGTATTTTTACTGTCAATCTCAAAATAGTACGATCAAGTATATTGGCAGCTCAGGTCTTATTATTTAAAATCATTCACATAAAAATCTTTATCGATCTTGAAATCATTTCATCGATTTAAATCGATTCACTTATCCGAATAAAGCCATATTATTAGTTCTTAAGAATAACCATATTTACCAATCTCTCATTTATTTTCTACTTCGAGACTATCACCACATTTCTATACAACTCTTTTAATTATCAAATGATATACATATATCATTATATTTCAAAATCGGCCAAACAATGTTTAAAGTATACATCATCTATTTCAAAACCCAATATGTTATCTTGTAAATACTGTCGCAATATTCTTCTTACGGAATAATAACTTAATCTCAACAAAACGAACTAATATCATCCCTCGATAATAGTGAAGCCATCCAAGTTGGGTTATTTTATTTACCTCTCAGACCTTGATCGACAACGTTTTTATCTCGAGATGGATAATAGTTCGTAAACCAATCTCATTTATAATATCAATCCAATCTTATTTCTTTAATTAAAATATGATCTTATAAACCATATGTTACTTCCAGAAATCTTGCTCTATTCTGATCATTTTAATATCAAATTTTGGTTCTTAACTTCGATATTCAATTCTATTTAGAACTTTATATATTCCTAAATGTTTTTCCTAAGACAATTACATCTTGAATCTTTATAAACAAAAACCATTTTTACTTCTTTACCCAAAGCCATAAGTAATTTCTTTATATTCTGGAGAACTTTCCTTTTACCTCAAATAAAATATTTAACTCGATATTTATCGCATTAGCTCAATCTTCTTTAAATAACTCTACTTATATTATCCAACTCCTTCATATTAGATTAAAATTAATCTAATAATTTCGCTCAAATGTTTACTTAAATATAATCATTTCAAATATCATCCCGAAGGTTAATTATAACTTATTTCGCTTATAAACATAATTTAAACGTTAGATAATCATTTCATAATATTTTATAAACTAATTTTATAAATATCGATTCATTTTTAAAGCAACATTATAATATAAATATAATTAAAACCCTGCTTCAGTTATATATTAAATTTTATAATTTAACCCCGTTAATCCGCTTAACAGCAGGTCAACGTTTTTAAATGAAAATATAAATTCCAGGCCATCCGCTGCT
The DNA here is from genome assembly GCA_030737875.1 of Allium sativum. Classification (NCBI taxonomy): domain Eukaryota; kingdom Viridiplantae; phylum Streptophyta; class Magnoliopsida; order Asparagales; family Amaryllidaceae; genus Allium; species Allium sativum. Next base: position 48,030,825 of record CM060913.1, read on the forward strand.
AATCCTTATATTGGTTCAAGTTACAACACCATTCAACAACAAACAGGCTTTAAAGACAATGGGGTTCAATCAGTTCACATATAATTCGAAATACACAACATACTAAATATTTAAGGAATCTGGTTTGATTCCGCCAACCTGTTCTTCCCTGCATCACCGATCATTACAATATTTCGTAACAACATATAATTTAAATTCAATATTTTAAACGACTAAAATATAATTAACAACAACCATTCAATCAACAATGGGCATTAAAGGAAACCAATCAACCAATTATAACCAATTAAATTTAATTATATTAATTTAATCACATCATAGGATTCCAGAAGGTGTGAGAGTTAACTCACCAATTTATTCCGATCGGCGGTTCCCGCATCGCTTTGTTTGATTTTAAGCCAACGCCTAAAATTTTATGGAAAATCCGGTTGCTGGCAATCTTTTCTGAATCTTCTCAGCCGCGTAGTGCTTTTCCATGCAATTCCGATGTGACTGGTTTCGTGTGATTTTGATAAAATACGGATGAGTTACGCTTATACAAAATTTAAATAAACTTATAATTTAGGTTAATCAATTAAATTAGTTAACTTAATAAATCTTAAATTGTACCACATCATCAACAAGGGTAAGGTCCACACGTTGTTTATTGTGCACTCGAAATTTTGGAGATCCCAAAAGTTGATCCTTCCTTCCCTCTAACTATTCTCCAAACAAAAATTGTTGGCACACGCCCCTCAGCCCATCTACTTCTTTTCTTTATATTTTTTTTCTTTATAAACCATTATGGCCCGATGCCTCCTCCCTTTGTTTCACCGCCATTCATCATTTCCAGAGCAGCATTTCAGGTCCTTCCAAGCTCACATTTCTTCACCACTAAAAATAACCCGCTTCAGTTCTTCCCATGACCGAAAAAATTCTGTTATTCTTCCTATCACCGCTCTAGCCACCACCTCGGTCTCCGACTGACCTTCCCACCTTCGTCGAACGAGAAGCGCGATCTCCTTCTATAAACCATGGCTTCCATGCATCCACACACGGCAGTAACTCGCAACATGTATAGTCACCGTACATCATATTGGTTCCGCAAACTCCATCATGCCCATCCATACCCAATAACTTCATGCATAGCTCACCCTGAAACACCCCCACTACTCGCTGTTTCGATTTCGCGTGCACCCTCTCTGTTTAACTAAAAACTGACACACCACTTCCCAGTATTTCACCATGCAATAAGTTAAGGACTGGTCATATATACAAATACATAAATGTTGGTAACCAATAAAATGGGATAGATAAACAGTTACAAAATGAACTTAGGCATTCATTCCCATCCATCCTTTGCACTGTTTCATTATACAATGCTTCTAATGCCTCCAAGAAAACTCGACTTCCCTCTTGACTGCACATCCCGGCGACTCTGCGCACTTCTCCGGACCTTGAGCACCACACCCAACGAGTCCGACTCAATGCAAAGCTCCGTTCAAACATACCCAATGCCATGTTTGGCCAGAGTCGACCCTTTCAGTCAACCGCCCCTCCTCCTCGTGAGTCATAACAGTCCATCATCACTGACCTGCAAACGCAATGCAAATCTGCATGGTGTCTTCCTCATATCCTCCTACAGAATGTAAACCCACACAGTTAATTCCCCCTCCCCATCGTCACTGTCAGACAGCCCAACGTCCCTCATCAGGAAACCACCACCACTTCTTAGCACCTCCGCGCCTCCTGGCTTGCCAAAGATCCAACACCCCCTTGCTGTGGAATCTTCCAGCGATAGACAACACCACTTATTCTCGTACACTGCCTTCTTATTTCACGCGACGTATGGGTTTCATGTTTGAAGAAAACAGGTAGTTTCTGTTAGTAGGGTGAGTAACGAAGGCTCAGAAGTTTCTTTATGACGTCACTAAATACATTAGGGGAAATTGATTTTGCTATTTAAGTTTAAAAGAGGACGAGAACGAAAATGGTTTGCTGTGTTTAGAGAAAGCCTGCTTTGTTGTATATTTATAAGGGTAAAAGACCGGATTACCTTGAAAAAAATTCAATGGATTCAGAATACGGTATATAAATTTACCAGAGATTTGACTTCACTTACACCTTTTGCTGGGTTGATTTATATAAGGGGAAACAACTGCACATGGATTTGCTTGTTTGTTTCCGGCTTCCATTCTAATCTAACCGACATACGAAGGTCATAGCAGTATTATGTCTTGGTGCATTTCAATGCACATTTACATACACTGGTTTATTTGTTACATGTCGTGTAATATATAGATTGTTAGGAATTGTATGGGTGATTGTTGTATAACGCGATCTTCTATTGTTGATATTAACCCAAAAACCACCTTGCAAAGATATTTTATTATAGTAATATATTATTCCAATCAATAAGCATGTTGTTGGTTATTGAATACATATCATAGTGCTATTAATGTTCATCTAATGCAGTTGGCACCTATGATAACAAGAGCTTTCTAACAATTTTAAAAATACCGATGAATCCAAATGAACGCGATACACTTGTGATGAACCAGAAATAACGATTCTCACGGATCGACACATATACATATCTAAATTAACGTTCAGTTTCAAATTTTGGTCTTGATTCGAGAAGGTTTGGTTTTATGTTTAAATCTGGAGTTGAAATAAAGACTCAAACTTTACATGGTTTTTAACAGTGGTTGTTAATCCTTATCGTAACGAAGTTAGAAATCATTAAATTCAACTATTTACATTCCAAACCATTATTAATAATAACAAATTAAGTATTGACCATTAAAAATACAGGACATTACACTCCTTCCCCCTTAAAAGAATTTGGTCCCCGAAATTACAAAGGTAGAAAAATGTTGCAAACCCTGTATATATATATATATTTATGTATATATATATATAACCCAATTAACGAAAAATTCCGCCTCCGCTTTTTAAATGAAACTAATTAATTTAATCGAAAAACCCAATTAATTTCGATAGGAAAAAATTCCAAAAAGATCTATTTTTTTTTCTAACATTTTAAATTTTAGAATTTTTTTGGCATAGTCTCCTCTATATAAAGGGACTTCAGCAATACTGCAGAAACAAAAATAAATCCATCGACCTACATGGTCAGAAATCTAAAACAAAAACCAAAAATTTATATTTTTCACAGACATACCTTTTTGCAAGCTTTATTATTCGATAAGCGATAAACTATACTCGAGCTTGCTCAATTATTTTGCATCTCTAATCAAACTGAATCCGATTTGCTTCAGAACTCAATCAATATAAGCTTAATTTGACCCTACACTTGTTTTTAACTTAAATGAAATTCATTATAACCGGGTCAACGGTTCAGTACTCAAATCATCCATTTCATACAATGCAATCCATTTTGGATACCATTCAAATTTATTATCCTTGAATCTCATTTTAACAACCTCAGCCCATTCATTGGTTCTAAATCCTATTCAAATTCATATCCATGTAATACATTTCAACTATTCAATTTATTTGGGTGAATTAACTAGAATGTGTATTTACAAGCCAAATTCTTTAGTTAGATTCAATTTCAATTCAACATAAGTTAGATTAATTAACAACTTCTTATTTATATGTTTGATATTTGAAATTATTCAGACTAGATTCCAATTTGAGCTTTATTCAAATCAAATAATAATTTGAGAAAATTATAAATTCCGCCTTCTTATATAAAGTATATTTAGTCAAAACAATATGAACATAATTTTATATTCAAATTAAAAATACGCACTCTCGTATATATACACTCAAATTCAATCAAGGGTATTACTAATCCCATCTCTATTGAGTTACGCCACAGAGTCACGGTTATCACTTAACCTCAAGATCTGATACCAACTGTAGCGTCCTAGGAAATTTCGACGCTCGAATCTCGACACTAATACAACCCATGTCCAAACTCAAGCATTGAAAACCCAGAAAGCTAATAGAAAGAAGTTAGAGGATGAGAAGAGAAACAAAGAAATATTAGAATAAGAAGACCAGAGTCTCACAGCAGAACAAACAAAAATATAATATATCAAAATATTTTATAAAAAAGAACTGTATATATATGAGCACAATATCAGAGTGTACATTTATATCAATCAATACACATAGCGGAAATAATCTAGCACCAGTAAAGATATGGAATATGTTTCGACTTCAACTCCTTCTCTGGAACTCCAAGCGAAATCTAACCTGTAAATATACTCGGTTTGACCCGAAAACATTTGGAGCAAAGCAAAATTCACACGGATCAGTCTGGAATACTTTCAGTGATAAATTCATTCAGCAACCAACTTGTTCAACTTTGGAAATCCGTTTTGAAATAAAAGGATAATAGTAAGACCAACCCACACAAAAATACATACGATTTTTACCTTATTATAACCCAAAACATTTTTGATATACCAAAATCCAGTGATATTATGATAGTGTCTATCAAATAACAAATAAATAATAATCTAATGGAACGCTTGCATCTCACGCTCCATATATAATATAATCAAAAAACCACAAGGCACTTATTGGAGATTGGATTCCAACTAGATAAGGTATGGGACCACCTTCCGATCAGTATACTCTATTGGGTGTACACTAGGGTTCAACAAGAACGTCTTGCAACCCGACCACACATGACCACCCACTCAATTAGCTTGAGTGTAGCGAATGTATTATCACCCAACAGTTTTATGGGCCCACCGTTCATCCGCGGAGATACAGAATCGAAAGAAGAACAAATAAGGAATTTCTCTAGATTGGTGGTAATAAACCCTGCTTGGGTATGACCCACCTAGCCATGCTGCCTGCCTAATTTTTTGTCATTTCCCGGTTAATGAGGCTTGAGTCTACGTTTATCTTCAAAAACATCTGGTCATCATTCACTTTGAATGCCACATCGTCAGATCCGTCAAATCACTAATTGACGTCCATAAATATACTCTAGGTGTTGAGCAAGAGAATTTCTCTACCCACAAACTTGGTATATTTGTAAAAAACAACATACATGAGTTTTCGGGAAATACTCTATTAGACATTCGTCCATACAAGTCATCCAGGAACAGGATGAACCAAAGACACTCTCCTACTGCATCTGAGAAATCACCAACAGATCAGTAGCAAGAAGTCCTTGCAATCCACAGATTTCAACCACAGTAGAACCACAACATATCTCTAGGGACCAGCTAGAGATTTTAAGTAGTTCTTCCGTTTTATGAAGATATCTTGTTTTCAGTGCTCCATCTTTATTTCTGCAGATTAGTTTCGAGCGCTACTTTGATTCGAAGTGGTTTTGGGTCTAGTTCCCATCCCGGTCTCTTCGAAACAACACATCCAAAGGGTCTAATAATATTTCATTTATAGTCAGTGTTTTAACTATCAATTTCAAAATAGTACGATCAAGTATATTGGCAGCTCAGGTCTTATTATTTAAAACCATTCACTTAAAACTCTTTATCGATCTTGAAATCATTTCATTTATTCACTTATCTTAATAAAACCATATTATTAGTTTTTAAGAATAACCATATTTACCAATCTCCCATTTGTTTTCTACTTCAAGACTATCACCACATTTTTATACAACTCTTTTAATTATCAAATGATATACATATATCATTATATTTCAAAGTCGTCCAAACAATGTTTAAAGTATACATCATTTGTTTTGAAATCCAATATGTTTATTATATTTTAATAATCTTGTAAATACTGTCACGATATTCTTCTTACGGAATAATAACTTAATCTCAACATCACGAACTAATATCATCCCTCGATAATAGTGAAGCCATCCAAATTGGGGTATTTTATTTACCTCTCAACCTTGATCGACAATTTTTTATCTCGAGATGGATAATAGTTCATAAACCAATCTCATTTATAATATCAATCCAATTTTATTTCTTTAATTAAAATATGGTTTTATAAACCATAACAGTGCTTCCAAAAATCTTGCTCTATTCTGACCGTTTTAATATCAACTTTTGGTTCTAAGCTTCGTTATTCAATTCTATTTTGAATTCTATATATTCCCAAATGTTTTTCCCAAGACAATTACATCGTCAATCTTTATAAACAAAAACCATTTTTATTCTTTACCCAAACCCATAAGTAATTTCTTTATATTCTGGAAAACTTTTCCTTTTACCTTAAATAAAATGTTTAACTTGGTATTTATCCCATTAGCTCAATCACCTTTAAATAACTCTGTTTATATTATTAAATCCCTTCATATTAGATTAAAATGAATCTAATAATTTCGCTCAATGTTTACTTAAATATAATCATTTCAAATATTAACCCGAAGGTTAATTATAATTTATTTCGCTTATAAACATAATTTAAACGTTAAATAATCATTTCATAATATTTTATAAACCAATTTTATAAATATCGATTCATTTTTATAGCTTCATTATAATATAAAATATAATTAAAACCCTTCTTCAGTTATATATTAAATTTTATAATTTAACTCCGTTAATTCGCTTAACGACAAGTCAACGTTTTTAAATGAAAATATGAATTCCAGGCCATCCGCTGCCAATTCCTTAATCAATACTGTATATTGATTCAAGTCACAACAACATTCAACAACCAATAGGCTTTAAAGACAACGGGGTTCAATCAGTTCATATATAATATGAAATAAACATCGTACTAAATATTTGAGGAATCCGTTTGATTCCTCCAACCTGTTCTTCCCAGCATCACCAATCATTTTAATAGTTCGTAACAACATATAATTTTAATTCAATATTTTAAACAACTAAAATATAATTAACAACAACCATTCAATCAACAATGGGCATCAAGGGCAACTAATCAACCAATTATCAACGATTAAATTTAACTATATGAATTTAATCACATCATAGGATTGCATAAGGTGTGAGTGTTAACTCACCAATTTATTTCGATCAATGGTTCACGCATCGCTTTGTTTGATGTTAAACCACCGCCTACAATTTTACGGAAAATCCGGTTGCTTCCAATCTTTTCTGAATCTGCCCAGCAGCATAGTGTTTTTCCATGCGATTCCGATGTGACTGGTTTCGTGTGATTCTGATAAAATACGGACGAGCCACCCTTATACGAAATTTAAATATACTCATAACTTTGATTAATTAATTAAATTAGTTAACTTAATAAATCTTAAATTGTTACCATCTCATCAACAGGGTTAAGGTCCACGCGTTATTTATTGTGTACTCGAAGTTTTGCAGATCCCAAAAGTTGATCCTTCCTTCCCACTAACTATTCACCAAACAAAAATTGTTGGCACGTGCCCCTCAGCCCATCTACTTCTTTTCTTTATATATTTTTTCTTTATAAAAATTACAGCCCAAGGCCCACAAACACTACAAAACCCACCTCTCCTATTTTCTTCTGTTAGCACGCCACCATTTGCTCCAGTAACCTTTCATGGCCGAACATTAACCTTCCCTCCTCCCTTTGTTTCACCGTCGTCCATCTTTTCCAAAACAGCATCTCCAGTCCTTCCATGCTGACATTTCTTCACCGCTGAAAATACCCCGCTTTAATTCTTCCCATGACTGAATAACTTCTGTTATTCTTCCCATCACCGCTTTAGCCACCACCTCCGTCACCGACCGACCTTCCCACCTTCATCGAACGAGAAGCGCAGCCCTCCTCCCATAAACCGCGGCTTCCACGCATCCACACACAGCAGTAAGTCGCAACCTGTATAGTCACTGTACTTCACATTGGTTCCACAAACTCCATCATGCCCATCCATACCCAACAACTTCATGCACAGCTCACCCTGAAACCTCCCCTACTACTCGCTGCTTCGATTTTGCGTGCACCCTCTCTGTCTAACTAAAAACTGACGCACCCCTTCCTAGTATTTCACCATGCAATAAGATAAGGACTGGTCATACATACAAATACATAACTATCGGTTACCTATAAAATGGGCCAGAGAAACAAATATTAAATGAACTTAGGCATTCATTCCCATTCGTCCTTTGCACCGTTCCATTATACAATGCTTTTGATGCCTCCAAGAAAACTCGACTTCCCTCTTGACTGCACATCCAGGCGACTCTGCTCACTTCTCCGGACCTTGAGCACCACGCCTAAAGAGTCTGACTCCATACAAAACTCCGTTCAAACACACCTGACGCCATGTTTGGCCAGAGTCGGCCCTTTTTGTCAACCACCCCTCCTCCTCGTGAGTCATAACAGTCCATCCTCACTGACCTGCAAACGCAATGCAAATCTGCACGGTGTCTTCCTCCTATCCTCCTACAACATGTAAACCCACACTGTTAACTCCACCTCCCCATCGTCACCGTCGGACAGCCCAACGTCTCTCATCAGCAAAACGCCACCACTTCTCAGCACCTCCACGCCTCCTGGCTTGCCAAAGATCCAACACCCCCTTGCTGTGGAATCTTCTAGCGACAGACAACACCTCTTATTCTCATACATTGCTTTCTTCTTTCACGAGACAAATGGGTTTCATGTTTGAAGAAAACTGGTAGTTTGCGTTAGTAGGGTGATTAATGAAGGCTCAGGAGTTTCTTTATGAAGTCGCTAAATATATTAGGCGAAATTGATTTTGCTATTTACGTTTAAAAGAGGACGAGAACGAAAATGGTTTGTTGTGTTTTGTTTAATTTTACTGTGTTCATAGAAAGCCTACTTTGTTGTATATTTATAAGGGTAAAAGACTGGATTACTACGGAAACAATTCAATGGATTCAGAACACGGTTTTGAAATTTATCAGAGATTTGACTTCACTTACACCTTTTGCTGGGTTGATTTATATAAGGGGACACAACTCACATGGATTTGCTTGTTTGTTTCCAGCTTCCATGCTAATCTAACCGACATACGAAGGACATAGCGGTATTATGTCTTGGTGCATTTCAGTGCACATTTACATACATTGGTTTATTTGTTACATGTCGTGTAATATATAGAATATTAGGAATTGTATGGGTGATTGTTGTATAACGTGAACTTCTATTGTTGATATTAACCCGAAAACCACCTTGCAAAGATATTTTATTATAGTAATATAAAATTCCAAGCAATAAGCATGTTATTGGTTATTGAATACATATTGTAGTGCTACTAATGTTCATCTGATGCAGTTGGCACCTTCGATAAAAAGTGTTTTCTTACCATTTTAAAAATACCGATGAATCCAAATGACGCGATACACTTGTGATGATCCAGAAATTACGATTCTCATGGATCGAGACATATAACTTTCTAAATTAATGTTCAGTTTCAAATTTTGGTCTCGATTCGAGAAGGTTTGGTTCTATGTTTAAATCTGGAGTTGAAATAAAGACTCCAACTTATTGCAAAGTCCCACATGGGTTTTAACAGCGTTTGTTAATCCTGATCGTAACGAAATTAGAAATCATTAAATTAAGCTATTTACATTACAAACCATTATAAAAAATAATAAATTAAGTATTAACCACTAAAAATACGGACATTACATTCTTTCCCCCTTAAAAGAATTTCGTCCCCGAAATTACTAATGTAGAAAAATGCTGCAAACCCAGTATATATATATAACCCAATTAACTAAAAATTCCACCTCCGCTTTTTGAACGAAACCAATTAGTTTTAATCAGAAAAACGCAATTAATTTATATAGGAAATAAATTCCAAAAATTTCCAAAAAGATCTAAATTTTGTCTAACATTTTAAATTTTAGAAATTTTTTGGTAGAATCTCCTCTATATAGAGGGACTTCGGCAATACTACAAAAACAAAAATAAATCCATCGACCAACACGGTCAGAAAATCCAATATAAAATCCAAATCAAAAGCCAAAAATTTATATTTTGCGCAGACGTTCCTTTTCGTGAGCGTTATTATTTGATAAGTGGTAAACTATACTCGAGCTTGCTCCATTATTTTGCAGCTCTAATCAAACTGGATCCGATTTGCTTCAGAACTCAATCAATATAAGCTTAATTTGACACTGCACTTGTTTTTAACTTAAAGGAAATTCATTACAACCAGGTAAATGGTTCAATACTCAAATTATCCATTTCATACAATTCAATCCATTTTGGATACCATTCAAATTCATTATCCTTGAATCTCATTTTAACAAGCTCAACCCATTCATTGGGTCTAAATCCTATTCAAATTCATATCCATGCAATATATCCCAACTATTCAATTTATTTGGGTGAATTAACTTGAATGTGTATTTACAAGCCAAATTCTTTAGTTAGATTCAATTTCAATTCAACATAAGTTAGATTAATTATTGGCCTCTTATTCATATGTTTGATATTTGAAATTATTTAGACTACATTCCAATTTTAACTTTATTTAAATCAAATAATAATTTGAGAAAATTATAAATTCCACCTTATATAAAATATATTTGGTCAAAACAATATAAAAATAATTTTATATTCAAATTACAAATACACACTTACGTATATATATACACTCAAACTCAATCTAGGGTATTACTAATCCCATCTCTATTGAGTTACGCCACAAAGCCAAGGTTATTACTTATCCTTAAGCTCTCATACCAACTGCATCGTCTTGGCAAATATCGACGCTTGAATCTCGACACTAATACAACCTGTGTCCGAACTCAAGCATTGAAAACCCAGAAAGCTAATAGAAAAAAGTTAGAGGATGAGAAGAGGAACAAAGAAATATTAGAATAGAAGAATAAGAAGATCAAAGTCTCACGACAGAACGAACAAAAATATAATATGTCAAAATATTTTATATAAAGAACTGTATATATAAGAGTACAATACCAGAGTGTACATTTATATCAATCAAAACACACAGCGGAAATAAACTAGTACTAGTAAAGATATGGAATACATCTCGAATTCAACTCCTTCTCTGGAACTCCAAGCAAAATCTAACATGTAAATATTGTCGGTCTGACCCGAAAACATTTGAAGCAAAGCAAAATTCACCCGGATAAGTCTGGAATAATTTCAGTGATAAATTCATACAACAACCAAGTTGTTTAACTTTGGAAATCCATTTTGAAATAAAAGGATAATAGTAAGACCAGCTCACACATATATACAGACAGTTTTTACCTTACTATAACCCAAAACATTTTTGATATATCAAAATCCAGTGATATTATGATAGTGTTTATCAAATCACAAATAAATAATATTCTATCAAAATGCTAGCATCTCACGCTCCATATATAATATAAAATCAAAAACCGCAAGGCACATATTAGAGATTGGATTCCAATTAGAAAAGGTATGGGACCACCTTCTGATCGGTATACTCTAGAGGGTATACACTGGGGTTCAACAAGAACGTCTTGCAACCCGGCCACACATGACCGTCCACTCATTTAGCTTGAGTGTACCGAATGTATTATCAACTAACAGTTTTATGGGCTCATCGTTCATCTATGGAGATACAGAATCGAAATAAGAACAAATAAGGAATTTCTCTAGATTGGTGATAATACCTCCTGCTTGGGTATGACCCACCTAGCCATGTTGCCTGCCCGATTTTTTTCATTTCCCGGTTGATGAGGCTTGAGGCTACGTTTATCTTTTAGACCATCTGGTCATCATTCAATTTGAGTGCCACATCGTCAGATCCGTCAAATCACTACACAAATATTCTCTGGGTGTTAAGCAAGAGAATTTCTCTGCCACCAAACTTGGTATATTTATAAAAACCAACATACATGAGTTTTCGGGAAATACTCTATCGAACATTCGTCCATACAAGTCATCCAGGAACAGAATGAACCGAAGGCACTCTCCTGCCGCATCCGAGGAATCTCCCAACAGATCAGCAACAAGAAGTCCTTGTAATCCACAGATTTCACCCACGATAGAACCACAGTATATCTCTAGAGATCAATGTAACGAACCATAATTTCTGTATATTTAAAATTTAAATTTTAATTAAATATATTGTATACTATTGGTTAAATTTATATTTATTTATATTACGAGCCTAAAATGGCGCGGTAGTTTGAAAATTCGATTTTAAACTTTGGAAAAATATATATAATTCATGTTAAATCAGAATTGGGTAAAACTGGAAACGTTAGAATCGAATTAGTCATATCTTTCCAGAGAATGTAAGAAATTGAAATTTCGCCGGATAAATTACAAGTTATGACTAAATCAAAATTTCGAAAGGTCGCTATGGAATTTATATAAAGAAATTATAAGCGTTTGCGATTAAAATTTGAATTCCGGATTTGTTAAATTTTAAATAATTATATATATGGGAATATAAAATATGCGAATTTGATTTATAAAATTTTATTTAAGTTATAAATTGATTTAAATTGAATTTCAAGGATACTTAATTTGAAAGTTAAGTTAAAGTTGGAATTTTATTTGTTTATATTTAATTTGATATTCAAGTTTGAAATTTGAAAATAATTAAATGTGGAATTTAAAATATATGTGAAAAAAAATTTGTAAATTTATCTAAATTGTAATTTGGTTTAAATATGAATTTATAAATATTTAAATTTGAATTTAAACAGTTAATTGAATTTGAATATTTTATTTATTTATTTAACTGTGAAATTTAACTGTTTTGGCGACTGTCTCGGAATTCGACGAAACTGGCGCCATTGGATCCGGAACGGTGAACTATTGCAGGATTTCAGTTTTTAGAATTTTCGGACTTGTCATTTGATCATACAGGAGAAAATGCGATTGAAATCAGTGTAATTGGATAATTTAGTTGTTTCTCTTATTGGGCCTTATATAAATGTAAATAAATTTCCTTTCCCCTACCCATCAGCCATTTAAAACATACGTTCACTTTTCTCATCAAAATCTTATTTCCATGGCTGAAATAAAAATCCAAAACCCTAGATTGAGAATGAATTTCAACTCCAAAATAAAACTTCTCTAAACCTTATCATATTATATGTCAATTCGAAGATCTCGACGATACGAACTCGCTGGTGGTCTCAGATCTGACATGCAGCAGCTCGTTTGGCCAGAAATCGCGGTCAAACGTTGAAAATCGCGGAACCCTAAGCACGAATTAGGGGGTTTTTGATTTAGCCGTCAATCGAAGAATTGGCGACCTGGGTATTGTAGAGGAGGAGCATACGAACCCAACGGAGGTAGTCGTTCAATTTTTAGTGGAGTAGGTGGTCGGGAATTCGAGTTTAAAGCCAGAAAAGCACCTCCGATCAACGGGTTCGCGCCGCCAGAGGAGGAAGCCGGAGTTGATGGGTCTGGTGCGAGGTGGAGCGGCTCGAGGAGATATTTCCGACGGTGATGGCCGCTCGTCGAACGGAGGCCGGAGTCAACGGCGGGGGCCAGTCAAAGTTGGGCTCGATTTGGGTTCATTTCGGTCAACGCGTGGTAGAGGACGAGCGGGAAGGAGATGATGCTGGTGCTGACGTGGCGCCTCCGGGTTGGGTGAGATATTATTTAAATAAATTTTATATATTTTAAATCCGTATAGAAAAACACTGATAACTTCTTCATACGGACTCGGATTGACGAACAGTTTGTTGCGTTGGGATCGCGGCGGAGTTGCGGACGTTTTGACACTAACCTGGCAGCGTTTGAAGACTATCAAATTTTAGGCCTTTTCTAGGTGTTCGATTCAATTTGAAACCGAAGGTGAGTGTTTCTTCGCTCGCGTAATACTAAATTTATCCCATATTTATCGAATTAAAGTATGAAATAAATTAGTTGCATGGTTGTGTTTGATTTGGTGAATGATTGCTTGAATTCGATATGCCAGTGTGTTACATGCAATAATAATCGATAATTGGTTATTTAAATTTAATTTAAATTTCCAATTAGGAAACACCGACACCTGTCAAATCCGTATATGATTCGATTTACTGTTCGAATGAATGTTTGTGATGGATGCCTCGGTTTACTTGATTTCTGAATTTATACCGCTTGAATTATTCTGTCATTCAGTACATGAGATTGTGTGCCCATGTGACGATAAATCCTATGTACCCCTTGATGTTACGGGCATCGAATAAACCCGGGATTTATCGATAAAAATGAATTAAGAACACAGAGTGAAATGATATATCTCTGTGACCCTGATTTGGATTGAAATGATAGATCCATCCCTGAATATCGAGAAATAAAAATTAAATCACTTGGCCATAGGATAGCAAATTATATACGGACATTGGTTGGTTAAATAATTTTTAAAATTATTGAAATATATTCGATGTGAAATTTCATTTAAAGGAAATGTATCGATTTTTGATAAATTATTATTTTCTTTTCAATTATGGATTCTCGATGACATTTGAAATGATTAAGGAGAATTTCCAAATTAATTTGGAATTTGAAATTCGGATTTAAATATAATTTGGGATTTATTCCAATAGTTGGACTCAAGTGTAAATAATTCTTTTGAATTAAAATTTTGGAATAAAAAGTAATCGTGGATAGTTGAATTGTTTAAGAACTATATACTAGTATGGTTTGAATTCTCGAAACGTAAATTGGTTGAAGGGGTTTGAAACAAGACTTTGAAATGGGGTAACTCCATTTGAGGTTGAGATTTAGATTCGAGTGCTGAAATTAGGAAGGAGAAATAATTTAAATTTAAAATTCTATTTTTAATTTGTTTTATTTTATTTTATTTTATTTTAAACTATATATATATCTACCTTATTTCAAGTAAGTTTTTATACATTATTATTTTGAAATCATTTAGTAAAACCTTGTTTTATATATATATAGCAATTTGAATTTCCTCAGTATACTCTAATAATTTATATCAGTAAGTTTTTATATATGGTTTATTCTTAAGTATATATATTTTAAAAAAATTTATATAAATTTTATTCTCCTTCCGAATGGAAAGTGTTTGGTTTTTAAATCGTTGGTTCAAATGGAGTCGAGAGAATGTTATATTCTTTTTTGATATGAATTGATTTTAAATCAATTTGATACGGAAAAGGTAGATTTTATTCTATGTGAATATGAAAGGTGATTTCAAGAATTGAAATGAATAGATATGGAAATATATACAACCTATTTGAATATGAATGGGTTCAAATGTAATTTGATTTGGAATAACTGAAATCGTTTGGAATGAAGTATATTTTGTATGAATATATATGTCGATTTGAAACATTATATATGAATATAATATAATGGTATGGAAATAAATCCTGGTTTGGAATATAATCGGTTTGGGAATGATCGAAATATTTTGATATGAAAATTTTATTCTATTTGAATATAAACTGGGCTCGAAACAAAATATGATGTTGATATGAAAGCGAACTTTTGTGAAATGTAAAAGAACCGACCGATGTGAAAAATGTAAACGTTTGGTTGTTAAGGAGACCGGAGTCGACATAAGGCATACTCTCTGTCAGTGTCGATACCACTTTGACAACTGTGTACGCGGTGGAAGTTCCAGAACCGGAGTAGGATGGTATGGAGGCGATTACTGGATGTGAAGAAAGAGAACGATGATGGATTAGCCTTGACCTTCGGGTCATAATTGAAATGACTAAAACAGGAGCCATACCCGGGTTAATGAGATCGCATCTCTGATCGAACACGCTCCTTCGACACCATCTCTATTACTGTTGTGATTGATTTGGGTGCACCCTTTGAATATGGGAATGTCGTTCGAGGTGGGCGGTAGTTGCGGCTATGCGTTACCTCCGGCCTGGGGGCCGCGAATTCGGTAGAATCCTACCGGGGTATTTCCTCAGTGCCTTGTCATATTATCCTAATCGAGCCCCTACGATTTTGATTTAACGTTGGCGTATCACGGCGCATCCCTATCCACCGACGTACTGGTGTGTTATATGCAAACTGTACGGCAATGGTATAAACGGCGTAAGGGTAACATGGTAATCCCGCTTACGCTATTTTCGATATTTTACTTTACTAAATAAACACTATTGTAATAGCATATTATACTATGTATGTATTAGTTTAACGGATCCTTGAGAGATGGAAAAATCCCGTAACATCTCCTGAGTTACTGCACCATGACACTGATATTATTTCGTATTTTAATTTGACTAATATGAGATTGTTTAGTGCTGATCCGAGTGTTTGTTGTATTTTCTTTTTTGCAATATGCTCGGGTCAGCAGTCGTTGCAGTTAATGAAGATTATTTGGCCTTGGAGATCGAAGACGGAGTTTGGTATATGTATCCACTACATTTTATTTCCGCTGCATTACTATATGTAAGTGTATAACTCTGATGATTTAAATGTTGTAACTCGAATGTATATGTTTAAATGCTTTTGAATATTTATTTGTCTATTATATGTGATCCTTCCGCTGTGAGATTCCGTGATTGTTTTCTCTTCTGTCTCTTTTTCTTCTTTTTCCCAATAACTATCCGGATTAGTGATTTGTTTGGGTCGACATGTGTGGTTTATTGTCGATTTAAACGGTCAAAAATCTGGGTCGTTACAGATCAGCTAGAGATTTTAATTAGTTCTTCCATTTTATGATGATCTATGGTCTTCAATGCTCCATCTTTATTTTTGCAGATTAGTTTCGAGCGTTACGTTGATTCGAAGTGGTTTTGCGTCTAGTTCCCATCTTGGTCACTTCGAAACAACACATCAAAAGGGTCTAACAAAAATTTATTTATAGTCGATGTTTTAACTATCAATCTCTAAACGGTACGATCAAGTATATTAGCAGCTCAGGTCTTATTATTTAAAATAATTCACTTAAAACTCTTTATCGATCTTGAAATCATTTCATCGATTTAAATCGATTCATTTATCTCAATAAAACCATATTATTAGCTCTTAAGAATAACCATATTTACCAATCTCCCATTTATTTTCTACTTCGAGACTATCACCACATTTCTATACAAATCTTTTAATTATCAATTTTTATACATATATCATTATATTTCAACGTCGGCCAAACAATGTTTAAAGTATACATTATTTATTTTAAAACCCAATATGTTTATTATAATATAATAATCTTGTAAATACTTTTGCAATATTCTTCTTACGGAATAATAACTTAATCTCAACATCACGAACTAATATCATCCCTCGATAATAGTGAAGCCATCCAAGTTGGGGTATTTTATTTACCTCTCAACCTTGATCGACAACGTTTTTATCTCGAGATGGATAATAGTTCGTAAACCAATCTCATTTATAATATTAGTCCAATCTTATTTCTTTAATTAAAATAAGGTTTTATGAACCATATCCTAACTTCCAAAAATCTTGCTCTATTCTAATCATTTTAATATCAACTTTTGGTTCTAAACTTCGTTATTCAATTCTATTTTTATATATTCCCAAATGTTTTTCCCAAGACAATTACATCTTGAATCTTTATAACAAAAACCATTTTTACTTCTTTACCCAAACCCATAAGTAATTTCTTTATATTCTGGTAAACTTTTCCTTTTACCTCAAATAAAATATTTAACTCGATATTTATCGCATTAGCTCAATCTTCTTTAAATAACTCTGTTTATGTAACATCCCATGTCCATTAATGTCACTCAAAAAGGGAATGCATTAACTTCCATGGAGCGTATTTAGTGTATAGAACATAATATAACAAGACAGACATAAATAATGGTACTTGAAAATTTTAAAACAACTTTTATTGCAGCGGAGAAATAGTTTGATTACAACAACTTCATAAACCAAGTACACTTAATATCCATCTTGATAAATTGTTTCTGAGTACATAAAATAAAAAGAAATTACCCCAACACAAGTAGCCATAAAAGAGATGAGCTGAACTTTACTTTCAGCAATCCAAGCACTTCCAAAAGAGAGAGAAAGAGATCCGAGATCAAGCTCCACTAGTACTAGTCCCACCCTGAGAACCGAGGGGGGGGGGGGGGAGGAAGAAAAGAGGCGAAAACAAGGGGGTCAGACATAAGTCTGGCGAGTATAATAACTTTAACAATATAATTATTAAAGTAACTAGAATAAGGCATAAACTGGTAAGATAAGATATGACCATGAAACAAGTGGGCATGACAAAGCAAATAAGAGGAATATTCTGGCGTTAATCTCGTTCCTAATCACTATAGGATAATTACTATACTGCACCACCACTAGTCACCCTAAAAGTTGATCCTGCCTACAGAACTCAATAATGATAATGGTAGTTTCGTGTACCCCTAGCTGCCTTCATAGGTGCTGTTTGCCCCTATCTCCACTAGTTGTACCCACTACCCCCATTCGATCGGCTCGCTAACTCGTAGATTCCCGTGTTGGTCCCATAGTGGGGTGTATCACTCCCCAAAGTGGCAACCCGATACCACCAAAGATGCATGACTTATATCTACACGATGCAACAACGACTTACCTACCAGCCCAGGCCCACGCACATGACCCCGTTGGACTTGCGTTGCCACCGCTAACCTGTTTTGACCTCTTACAATCAAATCCAGTAAGCGTGTCCCGTCCTCGACTTGGGTCGAGCTCACAAAGATACTTAATAGGTTACTGGTTTGAAAAGGGCCCCTATGCTTGACACAAGCCTTCCACCTATGCTTGGTCCCCACTAAGGTTTCCCCACTTAACCCCATTCTTATTCATGTCTTCTTACATGTTTCAATCTTGGTTAAGTGCATCTAATCGTATTTCACATGCCACCCAAGGCACCCACTTAATTTCACATGCCACCAAGGCACCCACTTAACCCCCCATGTTCCACCACATGTTTATCTGGTTAGCACCGTAACCTTGTAAAAACCTCTCACATTAGGCTGACATTTGCGGTTGCTGGATTTGCCGGGCGGGTCCGGGTAGTCTTATACCGCAAACGAGCCTAACCTCGTGTCTTTACAATTGTTACGCATTTAATTCGTGCCTTTGACCTCTCACATTAGACTGGCATTTGTGGCTGCTGGATTTGCTGGGCGGGTCCGGGTAGTCTTACACCATAAAAGAGTCTAACCTTGTGTCTTAGGTGGTTAATTATTACACATCTTTATTTAGCCACAAATTGGATTAATATCCCTATTCAAATTTGTCAATAAATTCCAAATTTATTTATGTCCATAATTGTCTCTTAAAATTATGTCCATAAATACCAATTATGCCAATTAATGTCTCAAATTAATTATATGCCTTTTAAGGCCATTTTATGCCAATTCACAATTTATGTATATTCAATATTATCCCATCATCCCCACGCTATTCGTACGTTTTCATATGACATATGTTAGACTCGCAAATAGTCAAACTTATAAAAAGAAAAACAACATCACATAACACATAAAATAGATCTAAGGATCATGACATAAGATCACATTGCCAATAACTTGCATATGAATTTCATTCAAACTAGCATATGATACAAAACTAGCATACGTAATGGGCATAAACTTGCATAACTTATGTACTACTATAGATCCAAACATAAAGGTGTGAACTTGCATATGGATCTAAACATAAAGATGTAAACTTGCATATAGATCTAATAAGAAAGATGTAAACTTGCATATAGATCTAAATATAAAGATGTAAACTTGCATATGGGTCTAAACATAAAGATGTAAACTTGCATATGGATCTAGACATAAAGGTTAATGTCACATAAACTAGCATATGCATATACATGTCTCACATATATTTTAACAACCCAAACTTGCATAAGATTCATACATGAATATGTGATCCAATCATTCCAAACTTGCATAAGATATATGATTCAACTTGCATAAGATTCACATAAGAACTAACATATGATCCAACTGGCATAAGACTAACATATGATTCAACACCACAAACATACATATAATTTACATCACATGATTCAAAATCATATTCTTATAATCCCAATTATATCTTATCATAATTAAATTAATTATTTTTTGAAAGCTATCATACTCACAATTAAAAAGAATAGTCTTGTCTTTCTGGGATCTGTATTATGAAACTGAATTGCTCGCCTTTGATGTAGACTAATCGTTATTTAGATTTGATTTTGATTCAAGCTTCTATCTTGCTTTAGGGTTGAAAGTGTATGGCGGCTACTCTAGGTTCTCCATTGACTGCATGGCGGTTCTTGTTATGAATTAATGTGATTAGGGTTAGGGGTTTAGAAGTGTTTTTTATAGAAGTTTAATTTAATAAGAGCCGTCGGATTAACCTAGGGATAACCAGAACCATCAGGACCACTTAGATGCCACATCAGCCCTTAGGGCGAATCGGGCCACGGGTTGACAGCCAACCACCCTGGATCGACCCCTAGTCGACCCAACAGGGCTCAGGTCGACTCCAAAAATGGTGCGGTTCGGCTATTCCTCCTCCCGATTCGCTGTTTTGAACTTTTTTGAATATATTTTTTATATATGTATATATATATATATATATATATATATATATTTCTCTCATATGCATACAAACTTCAAGGCTTAATAACTTCTTCATAAGTTATCCGTTTTATGCAAACCAAATGTCTATCTTGACCCAAAATTTTGAGACGAACATAATAGCGCAAACCGTTTCACTTAATTCTTCTTCTAAAAATTAAGTATACTTTAATTTGTGAATTTTAATGTTATAAAATTGCGGGGTGTTACAGTTTATATTATTCAATCCCTACATATTAGATTAAAATTAATCTAATAATTTCGCTCGGATGTTTACTTAAATATAATCAATTCAAATATTAACCCGAAGGTTAATTATAACTTATTTCGCATATAAACATAATTTAAACGTTAGATAATCATTTCGTAATATTTTATAAACCAATTTTATAAATATCGATTAGTTTTTAAAGCTTCATTGTAATATAAAATATAATTAAAACCCTGCTTCAGTTATATATTAAATTTTATAATTTAACTTCATTAGTCCACTTAACAGCAGGTCAATGTTTTTAAATGAAAATATGAATTCCAGGCCATCCTCTGCCAATTCCTTAATCAATACCGCATATAGATTCAAGTCACAACAAGCAATAGGCTTTAAAGACAGGGGTTCAATCAATTCATATATAATATGAAATAAACATCATACTAAATATTTGAGGTTCTGGTTTGATTCCTCCAACATGTTCTTCCCTGCATCACTGATCATTATAATATTTCGTAACAACATACAATTTAAATTTAATATTTTAAACGACTAAAATATAATTAACAACAACCATTCAATCAACAATGGGCATCAAAGGCTACCAATCAACCAATTATCAACGATTAAATTTAATTATATGAATTTAATAACATCATAGGATTCCAGAAGGTGTGAGAGTTAACTCACCAATTTATTCCGATCGACGGTTCCCATATCGCTTGGTTTGATTTTAAACCAACGCCTAAAATTTTACGAAAAATCCGATTGCTTCCAATCTTTTCTGAATCTGCCCAGCAGCATAGTGTTTTTCCATGCGATTCCGATATGATTGGTTTCGTGTGATTCTGATAAAATATGGACGAGTTACGCTTATACAAATTTTATGCACAACTCACCCTGAAACCTCCGTACTACTAGTCACTGTACTTCACATTGGTTCACATAAACCGCAGCTTCCACGCATCCACACACAACAGTAACTCGCGACTAGTCACTGTACTTCACATTGGTTCCGCAAACTCCATCATGCCCATCTATACCCACATACTTCATGCACAACCCACCCTGAAACCTCTGTACTACTTGCTGCTTCGATTTTGCGTGCACCCTCTCTGTCTAACTAAAAACTGACGCACCACTTCCCAGTATTTCACCATGAAATGAGTTAAGGACTGGTCATATATACAAATACATAACTATCGGTTACCAATAAAATGGGCTAGACAAACAATTACAAAATGAACTTAGGCATTCATTCCCATCCGTCCTTCGCACCGTATCAATGCTTCTGATGCCTCCAAGAAAACTCGACTTCCATCTTAACTGCACATCCCGGAGACTCTGCTCACTTCTCCAGACCTTGAGCACCACGCCCAACGAGTCCGACTCCACGCAAAGCTCCATTCAAACACACCCGATGCCATGTTTGGATAGAGTCGACCCTTTCCGTCAACCGCCCCTCCTCCTCGTGTGTCCTAACTGTCCATCCTCACTGACCTACAAACGCAATGCAAATCGGCACAGTGTCTTACTCCTATCCTCCTACAACATGTAAACCCACACCATTAACTCCACCTCCTCATTGAGGCTGTCAATGGATTCTTTTGGATACAGATAGTGCCATATCCATATCCATATTCGAAACTATTTTCGGATATCGGATATCCGTATCTGTTTAATTTTTGGATATCAGATATCCGCTTAATTTTCGAATACGGACGGATATCGGATATTTATCCGCTCCGCCTGTGATTAATAAATTTAAGAGTATAAATAAAAAAGTTTGGATCAACATAAAATAATTTTTATACTAATGTTTGTAAAAATCCAGAAAATAAAGAAATGTTATGATGAAACATTGTTTTTTACTAATATCCATAGGCATATCAAAAAATATTCTAAAATTAAACAGTAAAACCATCATTTTTCACTGAAAATGGACAAAAAATTATATCATAATAACATCCAACAGTTACAAAATAATTATTAACTTTATTTTTCCATTTTGAGTAATATATATTGCAACGACCTGCCCTGTACTAGCCGACATTTCCTCCGAAAGTGCGCTGTACACATGTTTAACTAGCGCGGAACGGTCGTCGGAAGGAAAGAAAGAAGGTGAAGAACTAACACATAACCTGTAGAATGTCTCACAGCGCATGGAATAAAATATAATAATAACATAACTTTGACATAAAACAGGCGAGACAGTGCATAAGCTAAAAAAAACTAAATCATGTCTAACATGGCAGCGGAAATCCAAAATACAGCTTATGATCCAACATCCTTATTACAACATCAAAAATACTGTCTCTAAGCAAAAGAAAGGAAAAGGTACACTACTAATGCCCAAGTAGTGACCATCGATAACACAGAGAGATAATACATAAATATCATACGTGGAAGCCTCCTGCTCGTCTCCAGTACAGCTACCCGTGCATCCACCTAACCTGTCTCTAGTCTGCTCGTGTGAGCACCCAGAGTAATAAGAAGAGACATAAAACTCCGGGTCAGACAAAAAGTCTGGTGTGAGCGATAAGCAACTAAACAAAACAGAACAATAACAGGTATAATCCAATCATACCTGAACCTGGACCTGCTACCAAAGAGTTAGCACTACATACCGTACAATACTCTAAGGTGCCACTAACATATGGTGTAAAGAATACGGGGGTGGGGGTGTGTATGTCATAGTGATGTCAAACAATCAAGCATAATAACCATCCTCACATCTCTCACTCAGTGCGTAAAGCATATGATATCCACTACTTTGGTCACCTAATCTTTTGGGCCATGACAGAGTCCAACCCCGTATAACTACACCATGAGCCCCTAATCCATCTCTCAGTGATGAACCAAAGTTATGGACACCGATAACCCCTTTGCACACGTCCCGCAGCAAAGCCCAAATCGTGAAGTGAACTCATTGGTTCCCATCTGGATCCTGAGCTCTAACTTCTCCTTTGGACTACCTTTGCATCTCGGGTTATGGTCTTCATCTTCATCCGTATCAGTTCGGCTTCATTGTTTACGCCTCAAGTCAAAGCTCTTCGGTTCGGTTCGGTCGTGACGAGCCTCTCCGGTTCGTGACAAGCTCCTTCGGTCGTGCTCCAGGCATAGTAGCTCCCTCAGTGGCTCGGTTCGGCCTTCAACATTCCTCACTGGATCGGATCGGTCCCTCAAGCTCCTCCATGGTGCATCGGTTCGGGCCGCAAGTGAACACTCGGGTCGGGTCGGAGATGCGGTTCGGTTCGGTCCTCCTTCCTTGTCATCTTTCCATTCGGTTCGGATCGGGTACTTCACTTCGGGTCGGGTCGGTGTCCTCCTCCGGGTCGGGTCGGGTTGCTGTCTTCCTTCCAGTTCATGCTCCTTCCCCGATCAGCTCCCTCGTTTTCCATCTACTCCGATCCGATCCCTTCGCCTTACTCCAGTCGTAGCCTTCCATTCTTGAGTTGATCCGATCTGGCCTCCATTATTCTTCCGATCCGATCCCCTTGTCCACTCCAACTCTAAATAAACGGCCTTCCTTTTTGCCAAGTCTCTTATGTGCCAAACTCCAGTTCGGGTCGGGTTTTCTTGCCCAGTTCACATATCCGATCCGAGCTCTCATCCGATCCGATCCGAAGCCCTGCACAATTTTCTGCAACTTTTTCCAGTAACTTGTTTACGCCGTTCGACGACGTTTTCGACAAATCTAACACTTCTAATCAATCATAAAACACACCATAGAGTCATAACAACACGTAATAGCAACCACAAACAGCAAACAACAATTCAAATGAATCGAAATGGATCAAGAGTGACTAAAACTTCATATTTTCTCATCATCCCTCTTAATCATGTTTAAGTGCATACTTAGTAAAACTTAATCAAATCGTCTAAATCTTCTAACAGAGACATGAAATATTATTTAAGAATTTCTAAACATTTTTCCAGAATTTATTAGTGTATAAATCCGCTAATCCTCACTAATTACCCTTAATTACTGTAATTAGTGCAAAAACTATGCAAATCACTCACCTTTGGCACAATTAAACTTTCAGAACTGAAACTCCTCTGATATAGATCCAATCTCTATGTGTTCCAGCAACTCTCTCTCTGATTTGGTGCTAATCCCCTTTGGTTTGATGTAGTTTTGCTTAATCTTTGATTAGAAAGTGATTAGAGGTGATTTGGAGTGAAATTAGAAGGTGAAGGCCATGGCTATACTTGAAGGAATGTCTTAGGCGGCTGGAAAATGAAGTAAAAACCGAAATCATAACCCTAGCAGCCCTTAAGTACCACTAATCTCGAAATCCCCCTTTGGGCCTAGCTGCTAATTACCCGGTTAAGCCCAATTAGCTGAAAATAACCCTTTCAACCTTAATTCAGCCATATCTCCCAAACGGTAAGTCCGTTTGGCTATTATGACCACTCTACGGAAAGAGAAACCATCATCCGGAGCTAATGGAAGTGGTTTCTGGTCAAAATTCCTTTCCAGTCAAAAGTTATGGACGAAACAAGATCAACTAGGGGCAAAACGGTCATTTAAAAATTGGCAAAAATCATGAAGATGGGAAATGACCCCACTAGTCGTTTCCCAAAAGTACACGACCATACGACTTACCTAGAAAAAGAAATAAATATTCTACGATCCTAGATGCGTAGAATGTGGGTTGTTACATTCTCCCCCCCTAAAGAAATTTCGCCCCCGAAATTCCTTAATTAAGAAACAAAAATGGGTCCCGCATGCCTATCAACCAATTTCAAACAATCAAACATAGATGATAGTACAACAAGCATATCCTAGCATGCGATTTTCTAACAAAGGAAGAATCATCGCCACTAAGATCTTACCAGACAAAGAGCTTCAAATACGACCCTCTTATGTCATCCTCTACTTCCCAAGTACAGTCGTCCTCTCGCCATCGATTCCCATCTTTATCCTAGAGGCGATTTCCGATAGGTTAGGATCGTTCCTCTGACTGGAACTGTTCCACTCAATCCAGATCGATCTAATCGTCAAGCTTACTAGCGTTTCTGAATCCAATTTACACTTAGGTCTGAAGTCATGCCCCATGATATACTCTAGTAGCTTCCATTCCAGAAACATAGCCTCTAAACTGGCATGTCTCCTACCCAATGCATTAGCTACCGCACCTAGTCTGGTACTACGACATCCGTCCGTACTGTCATCTTCTTAGGTAATCCAACCATATACGTCAAATTATCAACTACATTCCAAATGTCCTTTCAAGTCTAACCCGAATCTTGCCTACATCCATACTGCACGTCCAACGTATATTCACCTCTTAGA
Organism: Allium sativum; assembly: GCA_030737875.1. Taxonomy (NCBI): domain Eukaryota; kingdom Viridiplantae; phylum Streptophyta; class Magnoliopsida; order Asparagales; family Amaryllidaceae; genus Allium; species Allium sativum. The sequence continues at coordinate 48,056,665 of CM060913.1, forward strand.
GGCAAACTAGATCCATCCAATGACCCTAGGCACTACATCTATATCTGTACTGTACGTCTAACGTACATTCACCTTCTAAAGGTGAACTAGACTCATCTAATGAATCTAGGTACCTTACCCATATCTGTACTGCACGTCCAACGTACATTCACCTTCTAAAGGTGAACTAGACTCATCCAATGAATCTAGGTACCCTACCTATGAGTCCAAGTCCAACTTGAATCTCCTATATCCGCTGAATCTCCAAGATCAACGGACGCTCCACAATGCCCAAACATACTTCAAGTCTAACGTAAAGTATCATACACCCATCATCTCACTATGATCAACAAACCTATTCTATTTCCATTTAACAGGATCCTTACAGGTGATAGTCTAATCAAGAGAAGAAAGGCAGGAACAAACATAGCAACCATAGCATCCATCAAACAAATCCTATCTATCACCTACTAAATCCTTGAATACATCAACACCTATATGTCTGGTCCAACCAACATCAATAACGAATGGAAGCCCAGCCTCCAAACGGACTACCGTACGTCCAACGCATGTTTATCCTCCAAGGATAACTAGATCACGTCCAAGGGATCCAAGGTAACGGGCGTCCCCAGATACCCCTGCTTTTAGTCCGCCTGAAACACTCGAGTCCCACCCAAGTCTACCCATTATCCTGCTGCCCTCTCGAGTCTAACTCAAGCCAATCCAATTCCTCGCAGCCTCCTCGAGTCCAACTCGAGTCAATCTATTACCCATAACTCAGACCCAGTCTTGAGTATCCATTACCTACAAACTCTAGTCCATCGTGAGTCGTCTCCCTATTCGTTGCATCTCTAAGATCAATCGAACATCTATTTTATTTTACGAGTTCAAGTCCAACTTGAATCGTCCTAACCTTTGTTGCACCTTCCTTGACCAACGAACACATCCTATTCTTTCAAAAAGAACATCAACATATGGTCCTAAACAATTCATTACTTTGCATCTTTCTTGAGTCCTACTCGAGTCATCTCATAACCCTATCGAGTCTAACTCTGGGCAGTCCATACCATCGAATAGTCTTATCCTGTCACAACTGCCCATCACTCTTCGAGTAAACCAAGATATCATCGAATGAAAATCGCAACAACTACCTATCTCTCATGCAGACCATCCTAGTCGACCTCGACATTCCCCGAGCACAAGTCCCAAAGGCCTAAACCAATATCAGACAAGCACCCAAGGAACATCTCCTCCGAGTTTAGACGATCTACGTGAGATGACATGAGCAAAACATCCAAACACTCAAGCATCCATAACTGACTTTGGCTATCCTCGCCAATCTTGCTTGAAATTATCATCGATCGCATGACCAAGTCCTGACCAACCACTGTACATCCAATGTACATTTGCTTCTCTAACTCCCGTTATCATCTTCGTCATAAGGTAGGCGATCCAATACCACCCTTCGTCCATCATCCACTCTAACGGTCATCAAAGGCTCTTCACAATCTACTATCACTCTATACTTTTGGAGTCAATCAGCTCCCAAAATCAAGCCAAACCTAGTAAAGCTCAAAATAAAGCAATCACAACAAACATACATCCATGACTCGATAAGACCAAATTACGACAAATCCTACAAAGGCTAGTCAAACCACCTATCGGGTTTGTCACTACTAAAGGTCTATCGACTATCTCGGGTTCCAATTCCAACCTATCTACCAGGTCACTAGGTATGAAGGAATGGGAAACCTTGTTATTAAACAAAACTCGAACAGAAACATCTTAAATAGAAAGCATACCTCGAATAACGACACCTTTTTCCTTCTGCGCCGCAGTTGGGGCATTCGACGAAGAAGGAATAGCGTCGATAGCATATGCTTTCACGATCTGCTTCTCCCTAGGAGATTGTGGACATTCATTCTTGTGATGTCTCGCTTGGCCGCAATTAAAGCACTTCCTTTCCCCAGGCTTTTCTCGACAATCTCTGGCATAGTGGCCCTTCTTGCCACAGCTAAAGCACTCACCATCTTTCTTATTCTTCTTACTCTGACCATCCATGGTTTGGTCTTGTTTCCTCTTAGTCTGGGAATTATTCTTGCCTCCGCCGCCTGCTTGCGGCTTTGGCTCCTTTGCAGATGCAGTAGCGACCTCAGTCTTGGGCTTAGGGTAAAGACTTTCTGACCTTAATGCCTTTCCTACAATCGATTCAAACGTCTCATCGATGTGGTTTATAAGCCTTTCCCCCAAGTACCCATCTAAACCAGTTATGAACTTCTCGTTCTTCTTCTCGGCAGTGTCGATAAGAGATAACCCATATTTCGATAAAGTATCGAACTCAGCAACATACTCTGAAACTGCCCTTCCGTTCTGCTTAAGCTCCAGAAACTTTCTAAACAATTCTGACTTCTAAGCAGCTGGTATAAACTTATCGCAAAAACGAGCCTTAAACTGATCCCATGTAATCCGATCCTCTGGAGTTGCTGCCTTAATAGCATTCCACCAATTCATTGCTCGTCCTTGAAGCTGACGGGATGCTAGCTTCCTCTTCATGGCATCTTCAATACCCAAGTCTTCGAAGATACGCTCACAGCTATCCAACCAATCCTGAACAACCGTAGCCGACTCCGTTCCGTGGAACGGCTTCCCACCAAGACAAGCATAATCCTTGTTAAGCTTGGCGAAATCGGTCCTAGACGCCTGCACCGCTGCACCACCACCATTAGCAACATTAGGAGCCGCTCTCTGGACATCCCTAAGCATCTCCCTCATGAAGTTAGTGAACATAGTCCTCATCTCAGTAGCATTCCCATTATTGGCTCCTCTGCCAGTACCCCTCGCATATCGGCTCATAGTTCAATCTGTACAGAGCAAACGATTAACCATCTCCTTTGTGGTGTCAGTGCAGTGCAACTTCATCCTTAACTATACTAATAGTATATATAAATCTATATAGCTTTGAAAACCAGTTTTGTAAAATCAAAATAATCACAAATACGCGCTCTTATATACGTATAATATCTCTCCCTGATGACTTTCCCCAGGTTAACTACGCAACCTAGAGCTCTGATACCAAATGTAACGACCCGCCCTGTACTAGCCGACATTTCCTCCGAAAGTGCGCTGTACACATGTCTAACTAGCGCAGAACGGTCGTCGGAAGGAAAGAAAGAAGGCGAAGAACTAACACAGAACTTGTAGAATGTCTCACAGCGCATGGAATAAAATATAATAATAACATAACTTTGACATAAAACAGGCGAGACAGTGCATAAGCTAAAAAAAACTAAATCATGTCTAACATGGCAGCGGAAATCCAAAATACAGCTTATGATCCAACATCCTTATTACAACTTCAAAAATACTGTCTCTAAGCAAAAGAAAGGAAAAGGTACACTACTAATGCCCAAGTAGTGACCATCGATAACACAGGGAGATAATACATAAATATCATACGTGGAAGCCTCCTGCTCGTCTCCAGTACAGCTACCCGTGCATCCACCTAACATGTCTCTAGTCTGCTCGTGTGAGCACCCAGAGTAAAAAGAAGAGACATAAAACTCTGGGTCAGACAAAAAGTCTGGTGTGAGCGATAAGCAGCTAAACAAAACAGAACAATAACAGGTATAATCCAATCATACCTGAACCTGGACCTGCTACCAAAGAGTTAGCACTACATACCGTACAATACTCTAAGGTGCCACTAACATATGGTGTAAAGAATACGGGGGTGGGGGTGTGTATGTCATAGTGATGTCAAACAATCAAGCATAGCAACCATCCTCACATCTCTCACTCAGTGCGTAAGGCATACGATATCCACTACTTTGGTCACCTAATCTTTTGGGCCATGACAGAGTCCAACCCCGTATAACTACACCATGAGCCCCTAATCCATCTCTCAGTGATGAACCAAAGTTATGGACACCGATAACCCCTTTGCACACGTCCCGCAGCAAAGCCCAAATCGTGAAGTGAACTCATTGGTTCCCATCTGGATCCTGAGCTCTAACTTCTCCTTTGGACTACCTTTGCATCTCGGGTTATGGTCTTCATCTTCATCCGTATCAGTTCGGCTTCATTGTTTACGCCTCAAGTCAAAGCTCTTCGGTTCGGTTCGGTCGTGACGAGCCTCTCCGGTTCGTGACAAGCTCCTTCGGTCGTGCTCCAGGCATAGTAGCTCCCTCAGTGGCTCGGTTCGGCCTTCAACATTCCTCACTGGATCGGATCGGTCCCTCAAGCTCCTCTATGGTGCATCGGTCCGGGCCGCAAGTGAACACTCGGGTCGGGTCGGAGATGTTGTTCGGTTCGGTCCTCCTTCCTTGTCATCTTTCCATTCGGTTCGGATCGGGTACTTCACTTCGGGTCGGGTCGGTGTCCTCCTCCGGGTCGGGTCGGGTTGCTGTCTTCCTTCCAGTTCATGCTCCTTCCCCGATCAGCTCCCTCGTTTTCCATCTACTCCGATCCGATCCGATCCCTTCGCCTTACTCCAGTCGTAGTATTCCATTCTTGAGTCGATCCGATCTGGCCTCCATTATTCTTCCGATCCGATCCCCTTGTCCACTCCAACTCTAAGTAAACGGTCTTCCTTTTTGCCAAGTCTCTTATGTACCAAACTCCAGTTCGGGTCGGGTTTTCTTGCCCAGTTCACATATCCGATCCGAGCTCTCATCTGATCCGATCCGAAGCCCTGCACAATTTTCTGCAACTTTTTCCAGCAACTTGTTTACACCGTTCGACGACGTTTTCGACAAATCTAACACTTCTAATCAATCATAAAACACACCATAGAGTCATAACAACACGTAATAGCAGCCACAAACAGCAAACAACAATTCAAATGAATCGAAATGGATCAAGAGTGACTAAAACTTCATATTTTCCCATCATCCCTCTTAATCATGTTTAAGTGCATACTTAGTAAAACTTAATCAAATCATCTAAATCTTCTAACAGAGACATAAAATATTATTTAAGAATTTCTAAACATTTTTCCAAAATTTATTAGTGTATAAATCTGCTAATCCTCACTAATTACCCTTAATTACTGTAATTAGTGCAAAAACTATGCAAATCATTCACCTTTGGCACAATTAAACTTTCAGAACTGAAACTCCTCTGATATAGATCCAATCTCTATGTGTTCCAGCAACTCTCTCTGATTTGGTGCTAATCCCCTTTGGTTTGATGTAGTTTTGCTTAATCTTTGATTAGAAAGTGATTAGAGATTATTTGGAGTGAAATTAGAAGGTGGAGGCCATGGCTATACTTGAAGGAATGTCTTAGGCGGCTGGAAAATGAAGTAAAAACCGAAATCATAACCCTAGCAGCCCTTAAGTACCACTAATCCCGAAATCCCCCTTTGGGCCTAGCTGCTAATTACCCGGTTAAGCCCAATTAGCTGAAAATAACCCTTTCAACCTTAATTCAGCCATATCTCCCAAACGGTAAGTCCGTTTGGCTATTATGACCACTCTACGGAAAGATCAACTAGGGGCAAAACGGTCATTTAAAAATTATGGACATGGGAAAAATCATGAACATGGCAAAACGATCAAAATTCCTTTCCGGACAAAAGTTATGGACGAAACAAGATCAACTAGGGGCAAAACGGTCATTTAAAAATTGGCAAAAATCATGAACATGGGAAATGACCCCACTAGTCGCTTCCCAAAAGTACACGACCATACGACTTACCTAGAAAAAGAAATAAATATTCTACGATCCTAGATGCGTAGAATGTGGGTTGTTACATATATAACATCAATTAGTCGAACGGATGGTTTTCGGATACGGATACCACTATAACCATATCCATATCTGTAAAGCTTTTTGGATATCGGATATCTGTATCCGCTTTTTGGATAATGCCGGATAATGGATATTTCGGATACGGATATCAAATTTTTCGGATATCCATTGACAGCCCTACTGCCCATCGTCATCGTCGGACAGCCTAATGTCCCTCATCAGCAAACCGCCACCACTTCTCAGCACCTCCATGCCTCCTGGCGTGCCATAGATCCGATACCCATTTGCTGTGCAATCTTCCAGCGATAGACTACACCGCTTATTCTCATACACTGCTTTCTTCTTTCACGAGACATATAGGTTTCATGTTTGAAGAAAACAGGTTGTTTGCGTTAGTAGGGTGATTAACGAAGGCTTAGGAGTTTCTTTATGAAGTTAGTAAATATGTTAGGGGAAATTGATTTTTCTATTTACGTTTAAAAGAGTACGAGAATGAAAATGGTTTGGTGTATTTTGTTTAATTTTACTGTGTTCAGAGAAATCCTGCTTCATTGTATATTTATAAGGGTAAAAGACTGGATTACCACGGAAACAATTCAATGGATTCAGAACACGGTTTTGAAATTTATCAGAGATTTGACTTCACTTACGCCTTTTGTTGAGTTGATTTATATAAGGGGTAACGATTACACATGGATTTGGTTGTTTGTTTCCGGCTTCCACGCTAATCTAACCGACATACGAAGGTCATAGTAGTATTATGTCTTGGTGCATTTCAGTGCACATTTACATACATTGGATTATTTATTATATGTCATGTAATATATAGAATATTAGGAATTGTATGGGTGATTGTTGTATAACGCGGACTTCTGTTGTTAATATTAACCCAAAAACCACCTTGCAAAGATATTTTATTAGAGTAATATATTATTCCAATCAATAAGCATGTTGTTGGTCATTGAATACATATCGTAGTGCTGCTAATGTTCATCTGATGCAGTTGGCACCTATGATAACAAGTGCTTTCTGACAATTTTAAAAATATCGATGAATCCAAATGAATGTGATACACTTGTGATGAACCAGAAATTACGATCCTCACGGATCGACACTTATAACTATCTAAATTAATGTTCAGTTTCAAATTTTGGTCTCGTTTAGAAAAGGTTTGGTTTTATGTTTAAATCTAGAGTTGAAATAAAGACTCCAACTTATTGTAAAGTCCCATATGATTTTTAACAGCGGTTGTTAATCCTGATCGTAGCGAAATTAGAAATCATTAAATTCAACTATTTACATCCTAAAACATTATTAAAATAATAAATTAAGTTTTGACCATTAAAAATATGGGACATTACAAACGAGCACTCATGTAAGATGAATGATCTAATTGATTGTTCCCAATTTGCCTTTATCAAAGGCAGGAACATAGTTAATGGAGTGGATGCGGTGCAGGAGTATTTAAATGTTTGTTGTAAGAATAATTTCTCCACTGCTATTTTGAAGATTGATTTTGAGAAGGCCTTTGATTCAGTTGACTGGGACTTTATTTGTGAGTTATGTTTAACAAGGGGTTTTAGTCTTAGATGGATCAATTGGATTATGCTTTTGCTCAAGTCTGGTTGTTCTAGTTTAGTAGTCAATGGTGTTTTTGGCAAGAGAATTCAATCTAAAAGAGGTCTTAGGCAAGGTGATCCATTATCACCTCTTCTATTTAATCTCGTTGTGGATGTTTTCACTAGAATTATTAAGAGAGCTGTGAGTCTAGGTGCATTATGATCTGTTGGTGATGCGGTTTTTAATAATGAATTATCTATTCTTCAATTTGCTGATGATACATTGTTATTATCCTCTCACTTACCCGAACATATTATTGCTTCGAAGTTTATTCTTTATTGTTTTGAGATGCTATCTGGTCTCAGAATAAATTCTGATAAGAGTTCTGTTATGATTCTCAATGACTTTGACAATGTCGAGAATTTTGTTGTAGATACCTTAAACTGTTCTACTATGAAATTTCCTTTTGATTATTTGCGTTTTAAGATTAGGCCTTCGAAGCTTAAGCACGATGATTGGTTAGTTATCATAGATAAGTTTAATAATAGATTATCGAGTTGGAATAGCAGATTCCTTTCTAGAGCGGCAGATTAGTTCTTGTCAACTCTTTGTTGTCTGCTATTCCTACTTATTGGATGGCCATTTGTAGATTTCCTCAATGGGTTGTGCATTTGCAGAGGCTATAAATGTTTAGTTAATTGGGATGTTTGCTGTAGATCCAGAAGGAGGGGGGTCTAGGGATCATTAATTTATTTAATTTTAACTCTTCCTTATTAGCCAAATGGTTATGGAAATTTAGGAGCACAGTAGTGTCGGCTGCTTGGAAGCAAATTGTTTCCAAATTCTATTATGCTGGGGCAAATTTATAGTTGATTCTAGCTATAGTTAGATTAATAGATTATCTTATTTTTGGAAATATATTTTGAAATGTTTTGATTTTTTTAGATTAGGTTGTAAGCTGACTGTTCATTCAGGTAATATTAATTATTTTTGGCATGATTCTTTGATCTCATTTGCCCCTTAAAATAGAATTTAGTGAGCTTTTCGAGAAATTTTTGTTTTAAGAATGCTTTGATTATTGATGTTAATAGAGGGGTTTTAGATCTTCCGTGGGAATTTACTTTTGATAATATCTTAGAGGGGTCAGTATTCAGGCAATTTGCCTTACTACGAGCTAAGTAGTCTTTGTATCATTTAGATAATAATGGGGATAACATCCATTGGGATCTAGATAAGAGTCTTCGGTATACTTCTAAATCTATGTATAAGTTTATTAATTTTTCTAGTGTTTCTTTGCCTTTATTTAAGTTTCTTTGGAAGTCTGATTCTCCGCCTAAAGCAAAATTTCTTATGTGGCCGATTCTTCATAAGAAACTTAATACGGTGGAGCATTTAAAGAAGAAAAATATTATTTTTGATGTTAAATGTTGTTTTTGGTAGTATTTTGGATGAGAATGTTGATCATTTATTTTTCTCTTGCACTTTTACCAATTATTTTCTTTCTTTGGTTTTAAGGATTTTTGTTTTTAATCATTCCAATTTTTTTAGTAACTGTGATTCTTACTGGAATTGTTTTAGATTTGTTTTTGATTCCAAACATAGATATGTGTTGGATTCATTAATTACTTTTTATCTGTTGGTTCATCTGGTTGGAGAGAAACCAGAGACTGATCCATTCTAATTTTGTCTCTATTGATAAAGTAATCTATAGGATTGTTACTTTTAGTCTGGACTGGATGTCTAACCCTCACTTTAAGTTATATAGTGATTCTCGATTTGTGAGATATTTGATTAAGGTTAGAATTAATTTGAGTTTATTTTTTAGATTATATAGGTTCTTTAGTCATAATAGTATTCGCATTTGTTATTGATATTTGTTGTTTGTTGTTTCTTATTTGTTTTCGTTTTTCTTTGTTTTCTTTTCTCTTTCACATATATATGGATATATATATACACACACACTCATATACATATGTGATGGTTGCTTATGATTTTTTTAATCTTTTTTAGGGAACAGGTTGTTGATTTTAGCTGTGGAGCTTATTGGAGAGCTATTCTGGTCTTTTGATTTATGCTTTGGAGATTTTTAGAGTGCTATTTTGGAGTGTTTTATTGCGTTATTCAATTATCTTGTATTTGTTGTATGTTTGGAGGGACTAGTATACTGTATAAAAGTAAGATATACTTCATTATCAGGTGGTGTCCTTGTCGGAACTCAATTTTGAAGTGTGATGGGCGGTGGTTTATCGGATCTCATCTATCTACTCTTCCATACATACATATAGTCTCATCTCGTGTACTTTTGTCTTTTATCTTCCTTTCAAACTTGCAGGTTGTATTTGTACTTTGTTTGTACTTTATATATATATATATATATATATATATATATATATATATATATATATATATATATGCCCTCTTCTTTTTAGAAGACCACACATTTTTGTTTTCAAAAAAAAAAAAAAACCCTAAAACTAGAGTCCACAAAATGCGAAAACACTATTCTAAAACCTGTTACTGCAAAGAAAGAAGCTCACAGAAGATAAATAATATAAACGAGTACAGATTGAGAATCAAAATACAACACAGATATAGTGACAAACAAATGGAAGATAGGATAACAAACAAGATAAGCAATCACAGGCATAAGCAGAAAAACTACACCAGAGATTACATACAGCAACACACACACATACATACATACATACATACATACATATATACACACACATATATTCAAAAACCTATTACTGCAAAGAAAGAATCTCACAGAAGGTGAATAATATAAACGAGTTCATATTGAGAATCAAAATACAACACAGATATAACGACAGACAAATGAAAGACAGGAAAAAAACAAGATAAACAATCACAGGCATAAGCAGCTTAATTCATCTTTTATCTCTAATCGTTTTCCTCCACGAAACCTATTCGTTAACCTTCAATGAAATTTCCATTTCGTTGATAAGCCGTTTGTTTTTCAATCTATTCTCAGAAATATGACAGATCTCAGATCTACTAAAACCGCTTAGATTTCGGTGCTCCTTGGATTAATGTGAGCCAGATTTATTAATTGATTTGGGGAACGTAATTGCTTTGTTGCAAAGATCTAACTACCAATCTTTCCAATCACGTCGGTTCGATTTTGCTTGGCTTGATCAAGGCTATGTTGATTTGGGTTTCGGCATGCTTCGACGCAACAGAACTCGTTTCAGTTCCAAATCTTCCAACCAATCTGATCGAACTAGATCTTCATCAACGTTGGTTCTTGGGTAAGATTCATGGTTGATTTGGGTACGGTTAAGTTGATTTGTGGTGGGTACACTGACTGCGGGTTTAATCTGGTTTCTGCTTATTTGAGTGCGCCTTGTTTCGTACTAATTGTATTTTATTTTAACCTTATTTTGGAAAAGGAATCTCTTATTAATTGGGCATTTAATTATCCGTTGTTAATGGATCCCAGTATTATGATGATTTCCAGTTTTTGGGAAGTGATGATGCAAATAGTTTTGCCTGGTTCAAGTAAGCTTTGGATTTATTTTCTGTTCATGGATCCAAATCAAGGAAGATAATGGCCAGTTGCATATAATCAGCGGTTTACATTTTTGGTATTTCAATCTGGATTAGTGTGTTAATTTTATCTTCATTTTGGATAGTCTTGGTTTTAAAAGATTTAGGATCTGGATTTTGATAGTTATGTAGTGTGATATGGTTTTTTACTTCTATACAACTAATAAAAGTTTGGAATGGCAGTGTACTGGTTTTGGTTTATTCCTGTCCTCCACTTCGAGAATCCAGTACCTTGATGTATATTTACCTAATTACCTGGTCCAGTACCTTGATGTACATATACCCAGCGATCTGTTCATTGTTTATGAAAACTACATTGCAACGTCATCAAATACTAGATCAGTTAACATTGTTACAAGTAAACAACTGAAAATCTGGATGCAATTGATGAAGTACTTGATGGCTTTTTATGACTGCTACCGTGATCCTTGGACATGCATGTAGTATGATAGAAATTTTCAAATGCAAGATGGCCCGTTGGAGCTAATTGTTTCCTACCAAATTATCCATCGTCTTCATGACTTATTTGCTCTTTATGATAGGCCTCAAACTGAAGGATCCCCTTCTCTGAATTCTATTCATTGAGTTTGAATTTGTTGGCAGTTTTAACATCAAGAAAGAGAACCATGTTTTCAATAGATTGGGAAGTTTGCATATACCTAGTTTTTTTGGAAAATAATGTTCAACAGTGGACAATACAATATGACAATCTTGTAAATGAACCCAATTCACTAAATCGCAAAGAGAGCGCTGAGATTATGAAGCGTTTAGAATTAACTATAACTGAAGTTTTGAGACGAAGTGTAGCCGGATTGCACTAAGTTGAGTTGGAGAAAGTGCTCGAGCGTGGTGCAGCGAGTTGCACTGAGAGGGATTGGCCTCATCATGGGCCAGTTTTACGATTTTAGCATTATATTTGTATTTCATGTTTTTCTTTTTCGCTTTTGCTTTTGTTTGTTATGGTTAGTACGCTAACCTTTCTTTGTACTGTTTTTTTATTAATAATAAAAGTGAACCAATTTTCAATATATATATATACATATATATATCATGAAAGTAAGATAAATTAGGTGCAATAGATATAGGTAATTAGGTATAACAGAAGATGATAAAGCATTAGTAATGGAAAGAAAATTAGATTTGGAAGTATAAATACAAGATGTAATGAAAGTAAGATAAATTACAAAGTCAACCAGATTGTTAAGTTTGTATGAAGGATTTGAGAAACAATTAAAACAAAAAAAGAAATTCTATAAATCAAATTATTAATATTACCATCGTGATTAAGAAAAGCATATTGATTCCTTTCAAACCAAATTTACTAGCAAATTATTAACAAAATAGTATCACATAGATATCTATTATTAGCATTAAAAAGAAACCTATAAGAATTCCAATAGAATGCACTATCAAAGTGGTTAAAGTTAAAGGGAAAATTAACAATTTTTATTGATAGATATATTTTTCAGTTTTAATAATTCAATAGTATTGAGTTTACCATGTAATATGAGACACATATGTAATTTGGTTTTAGGAGGACCACTGGTTTTCCAAAGATAATTGTAAACTTTATTTTTAACCCTAGTAAAACAGAGAAACTTATAGAGCGATTTAGAGGAATAAGCACCACTTATATCCCAACACCAATGATAAACATCTTTCCCATTATCAAACTTAAATAGATCAATCCTAGTACAAAGCAAGGCAAACTGTTTAAGAGTAAGGCCAATAAGAATATGATTGAAACTAAAATTCCAAGGAAAAACTTGATCTTGTTTGTAAATATCTAAAATCAAAGCCTTTTTAAAATTACTGATATCATATAATTCTTTAAACTCAATTTATAAGGCAATTACAGAAATTCAAAAATCATCCCGAAATGAAACATTATTATCAGAATGTACAATATAACTAATACCTATCTTATAGATTTCAAAATAATGAACTACATATTTCCAAACATGAGAAACATTATTAGGATTATTAAAGGAACCAAGGCTAAAATTATAATTACCGTTATACCATTGATTCGAAATTAATTCTTTCCATAAACAGTTTAGGTTACAATCATTAAATTTCCACTTCCATTTGCAAAGTGAGGAAATATTAGATTTGGTCCCTATAATTACTGTTTTCCTCTTGGTTTTTTTTCTATCCTTGATGTTGAACTTCCTTTCCTGGAATGTTCCTTGTATTGGTAACGATGCGTTAGTCGCTAGACTTAGATGCATTGTTAAGAAGCATTCTATCTGTCTGGTGGCTTTCATGGAGCCTTTTGTGGGTCCGGAGGGGATCACCAAGACGGTCCTGTCTCTTGGCTATGGTGGAGCCATAGCCAATGTGTCCGACAAGATTTGGATCCTATGGTCCAAAGACTTTGTCGTCTACTCTGTTTTCGATTCCGATCATCTACTTTTGGTAGCTTGCTCGATCACCTCGTTTTCCTCTTCTTTTCTGTTCTCCGCTGTTTACGCTAAATGTGATCGGACAGAGCAAATTTCCCTTTTGGTCTGACATCCTTGCTCTTTATGACTTGTGTTTTTTGGATGGGGTTATAGGAAGAGACTTCAATGTCGTCACTTGCCAAGTTGAGAAAAGAGGAGGAAATGCCGTCAACCGTGCGGCGGTGGCAGACTTCATTTCCTTCCTTATCATCTCGTGTCTTTCTGAAATTTCTTTTTTCAGTTCCGCTTTCACTTGGAGTGATAACCAAGAGGGACCAAATCGGATTCTCTCTAGGATGGACGAAGTTATAGGGACGGGAGGTTGGTTCAACCTACCATACACTTTCAGCGTCTCTCATCTGCATCATACTTCTCGAATCATCCTCCGATGATTCCGCGCTGCTCTCCACTTTCCCTTTCTGGCCCATCTTCATTTCGGTTCTAGAGTATGTGGAGATCTCACCAAACCTTCCACGGAGTTGTGGAAGATTCCTGGCACTCCCCTGCTCTTGTTCCCCCATGTGTTGTGTTTTCTCGTTAGCTGAAGCGTCGAAAGGCTTTGCCTTAAGGAGTGGAACATGCTTGTCTTCAAGAACATCTTTGACCGCATTAGGACGGCTGAACAAGCTCTTGTTCTTGATGGTTCTTATTTCATGAGAATCCTTCTGCTGTCAATAAGGAGGCTTGGGCAGTTGCCCAATTAGCCTTCTCTTCGGAGCTTCGTATTGAGTATGACTATCTTCGCTAGAAGGCCAGGATCAAGTGGATTATCGAAGGTGATACGAACTCCAAGTTTTTCCATTCCTCTATGCATAAGAAGCACAATCTTCTCACGATTCATCAAAAGTGCTATGATCTTTCTTGGGCTTCCACCCCAGGTAAAGTCAGAGCAATTATCCTGTCCCATTTCCAATATTTTCTTGGTTCTCTATTTGTGTCGGTCTCTGACCCGAACTTGCTTGCTTTCATCCCAAAACCGATCCTTCCCTCTGATGATTCAGATCTTGCTGCTCTTCCCTCCATGGAGGAAATACGTACTTGTGTTTTTGCTCTAATTAAGGACAGTGCGAGTAGCCCTGATGACTTCAACGAGGTCTTTTTCCGTAGTGCATGGACAATTATCTAGGCAGACTTTTGTCTTGCCATTCAGTCTTACTTTTTTGGTGGAGATCTCCCATTGGGTTAGACTTCTGCTAATTTGGTTCTTATTGTCAAATGCGAAAATCCTCTCACTTGCGTGGATTTTCAGCCAATTAGTTTGTGCAACTTCTCTAATAAGGTTATCTCTAAGGTCCTAGCCTCTAGTCTAGCACCGTTTCTCGAGCGTATTATCACTTACTCGCAGGTGAGCTTTGTTAAAGGACGCTTGATCATGGACAATGTCCTTTTAGCCCAGGAGCTGGTATCTCAGATCGACAGAAAAGTCCGAAGTTCTAATATGGTAGTTAAACTGGATATGGCTAAGGCCATCACATGCCTTGGTTTTTTGTCACAAGGTTCTAAGGGCTTTCGGCTTTTCGGAACCCCTTATCGGTCTTATCTGGAGACTTATCTCCAACTACTAGTTTTCCGTTCTTATTAACGGATCAACCAACGATTATTTCAAGGTGGGAAGGGGCCTCCGCATGGGAGACCCCCTCTCGTTTCCCTCTTCATCATTGTTGCTGAGGCTTTCATTCGTGGTCTGCGTTCACTCACGATAACTATGCAGATTCACCGCTTTGGCATCCCTAATGGTTGCCCTCTTATTTCTTCTTTATCTTTCTTCGATGAAATCATCATTTTCACTAATGGTTGTTGTTGTTATATCCTGCACCTTATTAGTCTTATTCAGCAGTATGAGAAAAGTTCGGGGAAGCTCGTTAACTCTAAAAAAAGCTATTTTGTCCTCACGAATGATCTTCTCGCAGTTAGATCTTCCTGGATTGAGACCTTCACTGTGTTCAAGGAAGCCTTCCTTTCCTTACCTTATCTCGGTATTGTTCTATACCATGGAAGGAAGCTTAACGCCATTTTTGATCCCCTAAAAGACAGCCATGGGTTAGATCATTCATTGGAATGTGACTCTTCTTTCTCCTGTAGGTAGACTTGTTCTTATAAAGTATGTTCTGGACTCTATGAGATCACATGTCTATGCGGCTATGACTCCCACTTATTCCGATCTTATCGCTCTTTGGCATCATCCTTTTTCTAGGGAAATAAGGATAGCGTGAATCGTCACCATTGGGTTTCATGGAACACCATCTGTCGTCCTAGGAGTGAAGGAGGCACGGGCTTTCGCAACCCTAAGGACATTTGTTCAGCTTTCGCTTGTAAGCTGTGGGCGAGGTTTGGAGTGTATGACTCCCTTTGGGTGACGTTCCTCCACGCTAAGTACCATAGGATTTCGGTTGCGAATTACACTGGTGTCCCGTCCTACGCTAGTGAGACGTGGGAACATATGCAATCCATGAAGGGCATCTCAGATTCACATAGTGGTGGATCTATTTGGGATGGAAATCCCTTCTCTATTAAGGCGGCGTGGAATTCGATTAGGGCACCAGCTCCATGACTTCCTCTTTTCTCCTTCATTTGGGACGTTAGACTTCCCCCGAAGGTTTCTGCATTTATGTGGAAAACCCTGCACGATGGGTTACCACTAGATGAGAACCTCCAGGGAATTAGCATCCAAATTGTCTCCCATTGCAGGTGCTGTCCTTCTGGCTCTTTTGGAATCTAGAACCCATCTTTTTTTCCTTGGACCTTGTGTGCTCTCTATTTGGAATTACTTCAAAAACTTGGTTGGTTGCCGATGTAATGCCACGATGCTTTTGGATTTACTGAGATTCTGCTGGACCGGCATCTCAGGTAAATCTATTCGATCAATTCTCTTGCGTCTGATTCCTTGCCTTTTCTGCTGGCATGTCTGGTGCTTGCGGAATAAAGCAATTTTTGATGAAGTTCCGATGGATCCTCCCATATCATCCGAAGGGTTAGGAATAATGTGTTCCTAGAATTTTTAGGAAGACCTCTCAAGGGAGTTGTTGGCTCCCGCTCGAGGAGGTTGGCGAGTACCTTTGATATTACTTCGGTACCACTTGCTCCCCGGGCGGGAGTAGGTTGAGTCCTTACTTTAGTTGTCATCTCTTACTCCACACTCTTCCCCCTTTTACATCTCATGTTGTTTATTAGTTCTGCAGGGCCTGGATTTTTAGGTTTTGGATTACTTCTGGAATTATATTGGGTTTTACCTACATGGTGTTAGGGATTGCGAAACGAATCTTTAAGGAAAAACTAACACTAGAAGGGAGGTGAATAGTGTTTTTGAGAATTTGAACAAAATCTAAAACTTGTATGGTATACTATATGAAGATTGAGAGAGAAATTGTGATTCTTAACACAAAATACTATGAGCAAATCAGCTAGGAATAGGAGAAATAAGCAAATGCTGGAAAGATGGGGGATCAAATTACTTGATACTGGCTAGTAAGGAAGAAGAATTTGAATGTGAAGCGCTATGGAGTTTAAAATGGGCTTTTTGATGGGCCGAGTAGTTGGACCTTAGTTTTTGTTTTTTTCCTATGATCATTGTTGTAATTCGTATTGCTTATTTTGTTTTAGCTACTCTGTCATGTATACCGAATTTATAAGTATCTTTTTCCCTGTAAGGTACCCACTTAGGTTAGGGGGATTACAGGATTTTGACAAGGCTTATAAAGGAGGTTTAACTGGTTTTAGCAATAAAGAGAACCAATTTTCAAAAAAAAAACTATATGAATCAATCACCACAGAAACAATCACAGACACAAAATCAAAAGTAAACACAAATATAAACAAAAATAAAGCGCAGAAAAGGAAAGAACACACCGTGACTTATACTGCTTCAGAATTGCTCCTACGTTCAGTCCCACACAATGCTGGATTGCGTAGAGTTACTATATCAATATCCAATTACACTCCTCCTTGATTTCACGGCTACAAGGGAAACCACAGGTTCCACACAAACACTTGATCAAGTATATCCTCCTTGATTTCATGGCCACTGATTACCCGTCCTTGAGTTCACGGCTACAAGGGATACCACCGATTACTTACACAACCCAAAAAATTACAAATAGCCCTACAACTCTTCAACATCACTTGATTTAAAAAGTAATGAGTAGAGAGTGGGAAGAGAATAAGTTTAATGACAATAGAATTGAATTCGGCAGAGTATAAGTGATAATAAAAATGAGAAGATATAATGGTGTAAAGAAAGGAGATGGTGATGGTGAAGAAGAATGATAAAAAATTCGAAATAATCCCCTATTTATAACATTTGAAAGGTTGCAAATTTTCTGAACCGTCACAAATTGTGAAAAGACACTTCCTTTCAATTTTGAAAAAAATGACATTTATATGTCGACATTTTTGAAAATGTATGTCGACATATCATGTTTAAAAATTGAATTTTGAGCATTTTTCAAATGTTTTGATATATATATAATTCTGGAAATTCTTGAATCAAAACACAGTGTTATAAATGAATATTATAAAGTAGAAAATCATATGAAAACATAAAAATAAACTATACAAACATATTTATAAAATTATAGAGTTGAAACTACATAAATATAAAGTATATAAAAGTATAAATATATTAAACTTATAAAAACTTGAGTTTGAAATCAAAAGTAAAGAAAATAAAATAAAATAGGGAAGATAGAGATTAAAAATAGAATTTGAAATCAGAAATTGAAAAACAGAATTTAAATTTAAATTTGAATCTGGAGTGTTATTCAGAGTCTTACATAATTTAGACTCTATTACTATATTTATCTTGAACTCTTGAAATCTTGAATATTCATGAGTCTTGAATCATCTCTTAATTCTGAATCTCTAATATCTTTAAATTGTACAGTCTTCAGTAATAATTCCTGTGTATAAATCCTGCATATGTATGTGTGTGTGTATATATATATCTTAGACCAAAATGTTAGTGTATATTTTATAATCAATTTATATTGAAATAAGGTTGTTGTCATCAAAACTCCATTCTCCAACAATCTCCCCCTTTTGATAATGACAACCTTAATTTATAAAATATCATACTAGTATATTCCTGTTGATGATGATCCTTCAAATACCCCCTAACTATATGAATCCTATATTTTATAATTTATCCCAATTTGGAATTGTCAAAAAGAAATTCTAAAACTACTGCCCCTAAATCCTATAACTATCTAAATAATTCATACAAGTAACTAAGTAATTCCCAAATCAAAGTAAAACACACCCCCTTAATTTATATAATCCTATAATAGAAATTTCTAACAACATAATCATCAATCATCAATACAAACCAATCCAAGTATTATAATTACATTTGTTTGATATCATATATACAAACCAAATCAAATCAAGCAAACCACACCATATGTTTTAATCTATATACTAGTTTGAAGTCATAAAATTCAATTCAAACAAATCAACCATACCAAGTAATTATAAGTTTCTTGGCACTTCAACTCAATCGTCTTCTCCAAAGATTTGATCCTTCTTGATAACTTCCTTATCATCATCTTCTTTGCTTTGTGGAGCCTTAGCGAGATTATCATCTTCATCTCTAAAAAGAGAAGAGATTAGCCACCGAAATGCATCAAAATGCTTCTCTTGCTGTTCAAACACATTTATTTGGCTTAATTCAAGATAACGCTGGTTTCGTAGAATTATAGAGAGGACATTCTTGAAAGAATTCAAGGTTTCTTCAAGATTTTCACTAAGATTATGAATTGGATTTGCCAAGAATTTGAGAGGAAATGAATAAGGAAGAAGTAGAAATGGGATAATAAATTTCTCTAGAAAAAATAGGCTTAAATAGGGCCTGGAATTCGTTGTATTTTGAATGGATATGAGTTAGTTATTTAATTTTAAAATTCGAAACAATTTGAAAATCTGGCAGTTATATGTCGACATATACATAAATGCATGTCGACATATCTTATTTAAAACTTTGAAATTTTGAATCTTTTGAACTTATATTAAACAATATTAATTCTAAAGTTTTTACAGGAACTCAAAGATGATTTTGACATAAATAAAACTCCATTCATTGCTTAAAAGAAAGCAAATACATCCAACAAATTAAGACACACTAAATACGTGATTCGAAAGCAAAAAAATAAGCAAATACATAAAGATAAATTAAACTAGATAGACTAGTTTTCGGATGATGATGAGGGAGGTGAGATTCCAAGCTTTTTTCCAATTTTGACCATGAACTTGGTCATTTTTGAAAAATTCTTCTTAAGCCTCTTTTGAATATTGGCAATATTTACTTGATTTTGAACAATCGTCTCTTTGGAAATGTGTGTAGTGTTGGCTAGACACTCAACACTTTCTAAAGAAGTTTCTTCTTCTTCTTCGACTTCCATTGGCGCTTGTTCTTGTTGCATTTGAGCTTATTTGGCTTCAAATGTCTCATATGGTTGGAAAGTGAGTGGAATTTGCATGAGATGAGTGTTTGATGGGTCAAATACTTTTCTAGGCATAAAATCTTCTCCGTGAAGATCAACTCCAAAGTATTTGAAAGTGCGAGTGAGATAAACACCATATTAGAGAGTGTTTTCTCTTGAAGACAATTATGTGGGCTTGATTTCATTTAAGATCATGCCGGCCCAATTGATGTTATAGCCACCCATAATAGCAAAGAGGGTTTTTTGAACTTTGGGAGTTGGATTATTAAAGTTGTTGGAGCGTGGAGTGATGGTACGTTGAAGGAGGAGGTTGATAATTCTTGTTTTTGGATAGAGAAAGCGATTTTTGAAACTCATATGAACATCGCTTTAGAATATGTCATGATAGGTCTCTAAATCGGTTTCATCGATAACAAAATCCAAAAAATCCGAGCCTATGCTTTGACAATTCAGGATATTGCCTAAGAGTTCGGCATCGAGAACAATTTGCATGCCTTTGACACTGCTCCAAATTTGGTCTTCGTTGCCTTCGTAAAATCCGCGATTAAGATTCGCATAGAACATCTTGACAAGCTTAGGATAACATACTTCATCATTATCCCGTGAGTCAACTAGACTCAAGATTTAGTTTTGTTGAAAGAGAGATGTAAAATCATAAGAGGGAAAATCGCTAAAGACGATGAAAGCACCCATGTTAACTCTAGCATTGCTACATAGTTAACATAAGTCTTGGTAGCTTCTTTGTCATTATGAAGATAACCTTTGATGGTTTTGGTTAACTTCAATTTCTGAGTTGGACTTTAAGAGGCCATTGAATTGATAGTTTTGAAGAGAATAGATTATGAAGAATATTGATTTGAGTTGTAAATGAAAGGTAGAGAGAATAGGTGTATATATAGAAACTGAATGGACATGAATTGAATAAGCACAATTTTTTAGACTTAAATGACATATTATTAGACCTTGGGAGTTGGTGAAAAGTTGGAGGAAAGTTTGAAAGTTTAAACCTTTGAAATTCAAATTTAAATTTTAAATTTCTGGTCATATATGTCGACATATAGGCATATGTATGTTGACATATGTGCCTATTTTCAAAGGAAATTGAATTTTTGTGAAACGTAATTTAAATTATCGATTTATATTTCAGGTTTAATGACTTCCTGAATTAATTCTAATCCTAACAAATAATCAAAAACATATTTTATTTGTTATTTATTATAATAATATTATTTTGAATTTTAGAATTCAAATTTCAAGTTTAAATTTTAAAGTTCTTAAATCTAAATCAAAGCAAACAAACAAAACAATCATTCAACCAAATAATATTAAAAATTAATTAAGGCGTACCCAGTTTTTAGATCCTTTTCTTTGAAAGATTCTGAATTGCTGTAAAGCACATATTCGAATTTCCGGTTTTTGGCTTTTCATCACTTGATGATGAATCTGAATCATCTAACGTTGTTGCGTATGCTTTCTTTCTCTTTCTTGACAAATTGTTGTTGTCTATTTGTTGAGTCGACTTATTTGGATATGGACACATTTTCTTTATATGGCCTGGTTTGTTGTAGTTATAACATCGACCATCATTACTTCTTGAACTTCCTTGGTTATAATTTTTCCTTCTATATCTCAGAAATTTTGTAAAATGTCTTGTCATAAGAGCTGTTTCTTCATCATCTTCACTACTCGAGTCAGAATCATTAGTTGTTGCTTTTAATGCAATAGATTTCTTCTCAATTGGGACGTTTTCTTTTCTCTTCTGTAATTGGACTTCATAAGTCATTAGATTTCCGATTAACTCCTCAATCTTCATTTCGTTGACATCGTTTGCTTCTTCAATTGCCAAGTTTTCTAATCCCATTCTAGGGTTAATGAACTCAATATTCTCCTGACTTGATCTACTTTAGAATAAGTTTTTCCAAGTGCTGTAAATGAATGCACTATCTATTGAAATCTGCAATACATATCGGGGATAGATACATTCTCGTTCGTTTTGAATAACTCAAACTGAATAACTAATATTGCTATTTTAGTTTGTTTAACTTTACTAGTTCCTTCATGAGTGACTTGTAAATTTCTCCAAATTTCATAAGCAGTTTTACATACCGACACTCTATTAAACTCATTCCTATCTAATGAACAGAATAACATATTCATGGCTTTAGAATTGCTTTGTGCAGCAGTCTTTTGTTCACTTGTCCATTGTGCAAAAGCGGTTGTGGGTTTAACAAAATCATTTTGTGTACTATTCCATGTGTCTAATCCTACTGATTGTAAATATATTTTCATTCTGCATGCCCAATATGAATAATTACTACCATTTAACAGCGGTGGTCTAACAGTGGACTGACCCTCTACAAAAGAACTATTATTGCTACCAGTGTTGGTTGCCATTATCACTATTTTCAAAAATCAGATTATGAACTTTTGGAAAGACCTTGCTTTGATACCAATTGTTAGGGATTACATAATGGATCGTTATGGCAAAACTAACACTAGAGGGGGGTGAATAGTGTTTTTTAGAATTTGAACAAAATCTAAAACTTATGTGATATATTATGTGAATCAATCACCACACAAACAATCACAGAAACAGAATCCAACACAAACACAAACATAAACAAAAATAAAGTGTAGAAAAGGAAAGAACACACTGGATTTTATACTGGTTCCGAATTTCTCCTACATCCAGTCCCACGCAACGCTGGATTGCATAGATCACTGTTACTATATCAATATTCAATTACACTCCTCCTTGATTTCATGGCTACAAGGGATACCACCGATTCCACAGACACACTTGATCAAGTATATCCTCCTTGATTTCATGGCTACAAGGGATACCACTAATTACCCGTCCTTGATTTCACGGGTACAAGGGATACCACCGATTACTTACACAATCCAAACAATTACAACAGCCCTATAACTCTTCAATAACACTTGATTCAGAGAGTAACGAGTAGAGAGTGAGAAGAGAAGAAATTTAATGAAAATAGAATTGAATTCGGCAAAATATAAGTGTAGAAATCATACAAATGAGAAGATATAATGGTGTAAAGAAAGGAGATGAAGAAGAATGATAAAAAAAATTCGAAAACAGCCCTTATTTATAACATTTGAAAGGTTGCAACGTTTCTGAATCGTCACAAATATTGGAAAGACACTTCCTTTCAATTTTGAAAAAAAATGATAGTTATATGTCGACATGTATGAAAATGTATGTCGACATATCATGTTTAAAAATTTAATTTTGAGAATTTTTCAAATGTTTTGATATATATATATATATATAATTCTAGAAATTCTTGAATTAAAACATAGTCTTATATATGAATACTATAAAGTAGAAAATCGTATGAAAACATAAAAATAAACTATACAAACATATTTATAAAATTATAGAGTTAAAAATATATAAATATAAAGTATATAAAAGTATAAATATATAAAACACATAAAACTTGAGTTTGAAATCAAAAGCAAAGTAAAGAAAATAAAATAGAGAAGATAGAGATTAAAAATAGAATTTGACATCAGAAATTGGAAAACAGAATTTGAATTTGAACCTGGATTGCTATTAAGAATCTTACCTAATCTAGACTCTATTTCTATATTTATCTTGAACTCTTGAACTTTTGAAATCTTGAATATTTATGAATCTTGAATCATCTCTGAATTTTGATTATCCAATATCTTTAAACTGTACAGTCTTTAGTAATAATTCCTGTATATAAATCCTGCATATGTATGTATGCATGTGTATATATATATCCTAGACAAAAGTGTTAGTATATATTTTATAATCAATTAATATAGAAATAAGGTTGTTGTCATCAAAAATCCATTGTTCAACACACGAGAGATGCTGCCTTTTAGGTGGACTTGTTGGGGCTTGGGAAGCGGGAGCTACTAGTGACTCTGGAGTATCTGGATGGAGATTCCAGCTAGTGCTTGTGCTCTGCTATAAAGAGCTCATCTTTCTCTTTGGCTCATTGACCCTCTAGCATTAGGGTTGTGTCCGTAACATATTGACTTTCCCATACCTTTTTGAGCTGATCAAACAATACCAATCCAACCCAAACTACACTGGAAACCCAGATGTTAACAGAAAGAAATTAGAGGGTGAGAGAAGAAAGAAAGAAATATTAGAATAGAAGAATAAGAAGAAGAACCAACATAATACAGAGTCTCACATCCAAGCGGAACAAAATATAATATATAAGTCTTTATTGAGAGCTTGAAAAGTATACTTACAATCATCAGGGTACATCGAACATATCTGGACAGTTATAATAATCTGTCCTCATATACAACACACAATGGAATAATATAATATCACATGTCTGAACTCTTCCAGCTCGTCACTTCACAGTATCCAGTAACCTGAAACTGTACAACCCGGTCTAACCTGAGCATTACAAACACCGAGTCAGTCTGGTGAACCAGAGTGAGAAACTCACTAAGTTTAAGAGGTCACACAACTTGATTTTAATGTTAAAAATCTTTTCGAAAGAAAAGGATAATCATAAGACCAAATCCACACATAAATACGAACGGTTTTTACCTTACGATAACTGAAACCAATATTATTCTGATATTATGATAGTGTTTAAATACAAATAAATAACAATCTAGCAGAACACTTGCATCTCACGCTCCACATATATAGTATACAATCAAAACCGCGGGTACTTATTGGAGACTGGATTCCGACTATGACAAGGTATGAAACCACCTGCTGATATTGTATCTCTGGAGGGGAATCCACTGGGTTCAACAAGAACATCTTGCAACCCAACCCACACATGACCAGCCATTCATTTTGCTTGAATGTTCCAAGTATATTATCACCTACAGTTGCAAGCAACATAACCATTCCCGGGAGATACAAAAGCGAAAAGAAGAACAAATACTAAATTCTCTCTAGATGGCGACAGTACACCCTAATGGGAGCGACCCAAATAGCCATGCTGTCTGGTCGAATTTTTTCGTTTCTCGGATGATGAGGCTTGAGGTTTAAAATAGCTTTTCAGAATATCTAGCCACCATTCACTTTGAATGTCACATCTTCAGAACCATTGGATATCACTATTTGATGTCTACAAAAATACTCTAGTAGTTTAGCTAAGAGAAGTGCCCCTCTCCGCCACCAACTATAGCACATTTGAATAAATCAACATACGTGATCCATTTGGAAATACTCTGTCAGACTCGTCCATACAAGTCATCTAGGGATAGGATGAACCGAAGCCACCCTCCTACAACATCTTAGGTATGACCCTATAGATCAGTAATGAGCAGTGCATGCAATCCGTCGATTCTAACCATGACAGAATCGAAGTGTATCTCTGATTGCAAGTCATAGATTTTAAGTAATTCTTCCACTTTATGAAGATTAACGTTATTCAATGCTCCAAATCGATCATCGTCTGATGTCTTCAACATTCACGTATTTGTTGGTCGGAATGGTGTTCGAATATAAATTCGATCCCGGTCTTTCCATTTCAACAATCGTATGGGTCAAATTTCGAGAGTCGGTTATTTAACTATCAAAACAAACAATCATTTAACCATGAAAATAAAATGAGTTCATTGGTTCAATATTCAGCATCACTTGGCCCTTTTAAATTTCTATTCGTTAATCAAACCTTTTTTAAGTCTTCCAATATTTGGAATAGAGCTTTTTATATCTTATTTCAAAAATACCCTTATACTCAAAAATAATTTTTAACATTTAAGTCTTTATTTTATAATGTTATTCATTGAAATTCTAATATTTATATCTCTCGACCACTCTTGTATCTAAACTGATATCATTCTTGGATAATCATTCAAGTTAGGGTATCTTATTTACCTCTCAGACCTTGAATTAACAACATTCTTATCTTTATAATCGATAGAATTTTATCAACAAAATCTCATTTCACTAATTATCCAATATTCTACATTTATTATCCATTTTAAAACATCGTTTTGATGTCATACCTTCTCTTGGAAATCCCATTTCAATCTTAGCAGTTTACTTGATTTAAGTAAACTATTATAAAACTCTTCTCTATTAATGTTAAATCTTTTAAAGCATTATATATATACAAATCTTAATTCAATCATAACTAGAAATCTTTATAAACTTCTTACAAGTTTATTTCAACCCCATTTGGTTATACCTCGATACCTCATCCCTTTCTTGAAATATGCGGCTTTCGACTAAATCTTTATAACTTAATTTGCCTCATTAGTTTAATTCAAATTTGGGTTTCCTACTTCAATTCACATACCTTTATCAGTCCCTAACTATAAATTAACAGGAAAATAATTCCCTAAATATCAAACCTGAACGCTGAAACCAACATCAGATTAATATTCAAAAAATCATTTTACTCAACCGATCTCTAGTTAGGATCCAATTCTTTAATTTCATATCTCGGTTTTATTTCATTCAGAAACCATTTCTAATAACTCGTTCCAATTATATAATCAACGAAATCTGGGTTTTAAAACTCTATCCAACTTGGATTTTACGAAATCCAATTATATAGAATATTAAATAAGAATTCACTTTGAAACTTCAATTTAATCTCAACTTGAATTACTATAAATATCAAATTGCTTAAAAGATATCATTTAATTATAATTAGGCCTTATATTTTCTTGAACCTCCATTAATACATTTTAAATCCCAAGATGTACCATTTTGATTATTACTAAATAATAATAACCAAATATCAACATTTGTAAAAATACAAATGGTTTACCATTGACTATTTTCATTAAATCAATAAACTAATTTAATACTCAATTTCAGTAACTCGATTGACTTAGTTAACTCAAACATGATTAGTTCGTTAATCAATTCAAATCCGTCTTTCCATTTAAATTAATTAAAAATAAACTTAATTTAAATGAATCTCTTTTACCTTGATTATTGTTAAATAAATAATAATCACTTTTAGTATAATTCCATTTGTTTATAAAAATTAATAACATAAGCATTTTCATTATAAAACCATTGAATAATTTACCTTAATAATTAAATAATAAATAATAAACATTTAATAATTCAACTGGTCGACTAAAAATAAAAATGCAAGCATCCAATTAAATAATATATGTTTGTATTGTCATAAACGTAACCAACAAGGTAAGTTACCTCATTTGGAAATAATCTTAAAATTAACGATTTGTTTTGATTAAATTAAACTAACATTTAATTTAAATCAGTTATAAAAATATCAGCATATATCCAAACGATCAACAAATCAATTAGCAACTAGCAATCATAGACACAAACAACAAACCCGACTTATAATAAATATAAGTGGGATAATTGAGTGAGTTAAACTCACCTTGATTTCCATTCGTCATCAAAATGATTTGTTTTAGTTACTATAAACTATGTCCAAATCAGCTTCAAACCGTTACGCTTGTCGGTACAGTTCCAACACCTCCAGTCTTGTCGAATTCTGATAACAGGTGAACACGTTACACAATTTATATAGTTACGCTTTAAATTTTAAAACTAATTTAACTTCAACTGAATTTTATTCACCTTAATTTATTACGTACATATATATAATTGGCCCGATAACATATATGCAGGCATACTTATAAGCTCAGGCATGAATGTATAGAATTGGGCATTTTAGAATTGCTTATATGATTTAAATAATCAGCCACGATCATATATACAGGTTATACATTTTTATGCTGCTATGGTTGCTAACTAGATTAAGGGACAAGATGAGGGTAGGCAAAACTACAAATGAATCGGGGTATGTATTTGAGTTTCTAGACCTAAATAAAAATTAAATTGGCCACATTTTAAATTATTACGTACATTAAGCCTGATTAGGCATATTTAAACCTCCTAGTACCCACTGTATAATCTCACATTAAACTTAAATTTCAATATATAAAATTATCTGATCTTACCCTAATCTCACATGGTCAACTTCCGCGTGCGATATCCCTTTTCTTCATGATGTGTGAGCACCACTTCACCCATTTCAAAAACGCTGCCAACTTTCCTTTTTTTTGTCTAGCCTATTGGCCCATGTATACACACTTCAGCCCAAACCACAAATACATCTTTCCCCATCCACTATGAAGCCATTCTGCCCACTAAACTTCCCCCCTAGCTTCTCCTATTTGCTTCTAATGTGAATTTTTTTTCTTCCCATGTTATTCGTTATATATATATATATATATATATATATATATATATATACACATACATACATACATACATACACACACTCTAGCATGGCCCATTTATACTTCTCAGCCCACGCCCGATGCTTCCCCCACTCCTCTTTCTTCCCCAAACTACTTCCAGTCACGAAAACAGTTTCCCATGCAAAGGCAAAGCTTTCCCATGCGTTTCAGTGTTTCCCCCTCGCCAATTTTTGTCGATCGCTAATTTATCTCCACTCCACTGAACTGTCGTCCGCTTCTTCAGCACCACCCGCGCAAACAGCCTGTGCCCCTCCCCTCGTCCATCTGTTGCTCGACTTCCACGTTAGAGCTACTACAGGAACCCGTGTTGAACTGCACCGCCTGAAGCACCACTTTGAGGGTCAACCTCAAACCAACACCTCGTGTCGATCATCTCTCGTCATGCGTTCAGTCGTCGGAGATCCACCCACCCTCATCGGCCTCTCCTCCCCTTCAATTTCTACATTATCTTTTTCTATTTGCAGTTTGCGTTTTGTTTTGAAGCGTTCAAGCTTTTATTCCATTTTGCTTTGAAAGGAAGAAATACGAATGGAATTGACAGCATTATATAGTTGGAGAAAGCTTGGGGATGAGGTAAACGTGGAGAACACGAAATGTGGGATGCAAGGAATTTACTTGGCCATCACGCAATTTTTGATAGGCTTGTACATGGATGGTAGATAGCTGGATGGTTGATGGAGATGGCCATATGCCGGGTACGAATGGACTCAGATAGCTATATGTATGTATGTATATATATATATATATATATATATATATATAGGGTGTACAGTTAGAAGGTAGGCATGCAGAATAGGAATTATAGTGTAGGGGCGTGATGATAATGACTTTGTAATGTACAAATGGTCACTTTCAAATGGTAGGTGTAAATTCCTTTCTTACGAAAGTCTTCATATATGTACGTAGGCTTGCTAGGCTTGTTGGCTTGTGTGTGGGTTTAGGCACCCTGTATGGTACGTTAGTTTCTACTCTTAGGACTTAAACCATATTATAACTTTGTTTGGAAGCAAAGTTTTTGTTATATTTTATATTTCATTTCTTTAAATTTGTTACGTTTATTTGGTTATTAAAATCTACCGTTAATTATCGTTGACCGTTTTATACACGCACCGTCCCCACATGTAATCCAGACACAACGAAAATGAACACACTGTTATTTTTATTTTTTGTTTTAAGGTTACGAATCCAAAGAAATTAATTTCATCGAATTCCAACTTCATTTGCACAACTTCGTTATTTTAATTTCCTATTTATTCATTGGTTCACATTAAAAATCTCGTCTATTGACAAAACAACTCTGATTGGCTCCAAACAGGAAATCTAACAATACTAGCCGTAAGTATTCCAATAAAATTCGTTTCATCGAAAACGGAGCTCGTATGAAAAACAACCATTTCTAACGCTTATATAGTATCGATTTAATATTATAAATTACAATACAATTAAATTAAACAATAATAAATTATTATTGACATATATATATATATATATCCAAATAATATATCAATTAAAATTTAATCAACATTGAATTATTACTCAACATTAACAATTTTGAGTCAAACGATATATAAAATATATAAAATCCTCTTTAATATAAATTTGAATTGGACATGACTAACAATCTATAACATGAAATCTCGATTTTTTCTTTTCAATTGAAAAATATAATCAATTCAATTCAAGCGATTGTTGCTTCACAGAATTCTGACTAAAAATGGATTTTGTATATTCGATTGAAGTTTAAATCGTAAATTATGAACTACTGCGACCTTTCGAGTTCGTTTTATAATTATATATAAATTTATACATTCGATAGTTGTTTAATCGATAAATTAAATATAAATTCCAATTATATTTCCATTATAATATTTAAAAAAAATAAAATTTAATTTAAATATTGAAAAATCTGGGACGTTACATTCTCCCCCGCTTAAAAGAATTTCGTCCTCGAAATTACTAAGTAAGAAGAATGATTATATCCCAATTATATTCAAAATAATTATTTTAAAATTAACCTCAAAAAAATATTCTAAGTTTTAAAATTTATGAAAAATTCGACAACACCTTCGATGTACGGCTTGATCTATTTTCCACTCCGGACCTCACATTGATCCAAAAGAAAACAAAGCCAAGCGGCTACCCAACTCAGGGGTATAAAATCAATCACCAATCAATAATATCAAGGCTTACCTATGTGTCGGGGAACCAAACTCCAATCACGAAGCAAAGCAACTAACAGCTCCTTTCTCTTTCCAACCTATACTTAACTCCATTTCAATATAATAACAAACGTAGGATTAAATCATTTAATTTCCGTTCATATTCGAATTTTATTTAAATTCAATAAATTAGAATTCATCTTCTTTTAGTTTTTTATTCATTCATTTCCTTAAATAATTTTTGAATTTTATTATCCAATCAATCTAGCACCCATGCAACAAGCAATACACAATCAATTTTAATAAGTTATGTCCAATTTCCATATTCAATTAACCAATTGATCTTCTAATTAGTTTATTTTCATTTCAAAATTCTTTTTAATTCCAATCAAATCAATCTAAGAACCAATATCTCAATAGTTTGAAAAATTATTTCTTTACTATACAAAAATAGAATTTGGGTAAAATTATTTCATTTACCCTCTTTACAAAACAATATTGTGTCAATTGCCAGTTCAAATTGAATCGATCAAACAACACAATACAAAACACTTTTATGTAAAATTTACAAATATGCTCTCTCGTATATATATATATATATATATATATATATATATATATATATATTCAACTCAATCTAGGGTATTACTAACCCTATCTCTATCACGTTATGCCACAGAGCCAAGGTTGTTACTAAACCTTATGCTCTGATACCGCTATAACATACTGACTTTCCCATACCTTTTTGAGCTGATTAAACAATACCAATCCAACCCAGACTGCACTTGTAACGATCCGTATTTTTTACAGATAATAAATAAACTATTTAATTATTTAAATAATGGTTTGGTTATTTAAAATGACCAGAATTAAATAATATTGAATATTTAATTAATATAAATAATAGAATAATAGATATAATTCCTGAAATAGTCAGAAATAGTGAAATCCACAATATTGTGTGAATTGGATCATTTACAATATATAATTCAGTTTAGAGTTGAATCATATTAACAAATATATTATATAAACGACAGTTGAGCGTATAAATTATATTATAATTATAATCGAGCTCGAAATGGCGCGGCAGTTCGTAATTTGGCGATTTGAAGTTTAAATGAATATACAGAATCCGTTTTAAGTCGGATTTTTGTGAAACAAGAAACATTCGAAGCTGGTGAAGTATATTTTTCTAATGGAAGAGAAAAATCGAGATTTCGTCTTGTAGATTGTGAGTTGTGTCCAAATCAAATTTTCTAAAAGTCACTATGGAATTCCTTTATAATTTATAATGATTTATTTATATTATAAAGGGATTTAAATTTAAATCGAATATCGTTATAACTTGGAATTTTGAAATATCGAGTTATAATCCCGATATATTTATTATGGAGTTTTATGATATTGTAGTGAATATATATACAATAATATTTATTTATAGATATTAAATTTAATTATTTTTAAATATATTAATATTTAAATGGGTTTATTTAGAGCTTTATAAATAGCCATTTTTACAAATGACCTCCATTTTCGACGAAACTAATTTTGTTGAATCTGGAATATTAAATTATTGTTAGATTTCAATTTTCGTGATTTTTGGAGTCAATATGTGGCCGTATGGAATTTTAATGTGAAAAACAGTCGATATTTTGACTTTAAAAATACGATGTATGAGAAAATGAAGTCATAATTCCACGAAACCAGTTTTGTTTGGTCCATAATGTCGAATTGTAGTTGCATGTCCATTTTCATGATTTTTGGATGTCATATGTGATCACATGAATTTTTAAACAACAAAACAAATTGCAGTTGATTATAAATAAATATAATATTCAAACATAAAAATATTTAAATCCTTCTATAAAATACCCTTAACATTCTAAACCTAAATCTCATTTTTCTCTGGTCAAAACACTTGCGCCACAATCAGGAAAATTTCTACAATGAGATTCAAAGTTAAAAATCTATATAAAACGAAATAATATTCTATAAATCATTTAAGAAATTTATTTAGGTTCCTAAGATGATCCTCTTCATCACCACATGGGTTTTACGGAGATCGAACTGGATAAGCTTGCTGTCATATTTATACAGCGGTGTTCTTCGATCTTAGGGTTTCGATTTTAGAAAGATAGCGGCGTAGATTCATGGAATGGATATTTGTTTCGGAATCATGGTGAGGTTTAACATCATATGTGTATTTTTGGGTGAATTTTGTGAAGGATGATGTCGCACCTACTGTTGTAGTGTGCGGGTTTTCCTGATAGTCGCGACCCAAGGGTGAATCTCGAGCTAGGTGTTATCTATATGGGGAAGAAGAAGTCGGGATGAGGAAATTTGTGGTGATTTTTATAAGATTTCTATTATTGTGTGGAGGGAGGGATTGGTAAAGAAAGAGGGCGGCCATGTTTTGATAACCTGGAGTTGCAGTACAGCTGGAGAAGACGGGGGTGATTATGGGGTGCGAGTTACCTAATTTAAAATGGGTCGATAATAATTTTGATGAGAGGAATCAGGGGTATTTTTTTTTGAATTATTATGGAGTATTGTGAAGGGATGGAGATCTAATGTTACAGTCTGTGTATGGGATGTTACGAGTTCATGGTTTTTGAGGGAAAGAAGATGAGCAGCAAGTTAAGCTTTTAATTATAACTTTAAGGGTAATTAATCTTGTTCTGTATAGTGTTAATGACTTTGATTTTGTTTCAAAATTTTAAAATTTATAACTCCCTCATATGGTAACGGAATTCAGCGAAACAAAATCCGTTGGAACTGTATTGGCGAAGGCTACACCATAGAACTGATTTGGAGCAATTTGGAGCTCATCTCTATTTACGGTGAAATTAAACGCCTGAATGGATCAAACTGAATGGTTATCGTTATTTAACGATAAACCGACCAATGTGAGTAAACCTCACTAACTTTATCAGTTTATATTTTTATAAATATAATCTAGTATGGATAAATGATGATTGATTTCTTTGTGATTATTGTTTGGTTGGATTGCTGATTTATTGGTTTAAATTATAGATAACGATATATATATAAATCGTTAATCAAATATTGATTCTGTATATCAGAATATTTTATATTGGAATGAAATCGATGTTATTTATATTGTTTAACATCCGTGGATGCAAGGAAACAGGTTGGAGGGATCCTGGATTCCTCAATATTTATAATACTGTTTGTTTTCATATATTGTGATATATGATGTGATATAAAACCTGTGATTGATTATGATGACACTGGTCTATTTAGTTGGTATTTTAAATACAATAAGAAATACTGGAATGTAAAAAAGGAATTTTCAAAGTGTATTTTGAAAATCGAATATTTATTTGAAAAATAAATAGAATTATAAAATGGAAAGAATTTTATAAAAGGAAATATTTGGAAAATGGAAAGAATTTTATAAAAGGAAATATTTGGAAAATGAATAGGATTTTATAAAAGGAGAATTTTACATTAGGAAGATTTACACTCTGCTTCGCACACGGGTATAACATGATATGGATTTAAAGTAGGTATTAAATAAAAATTTGTTTTAACATATATAAATTGGCAAGATAAATTTATAAACGATGTTTATAAATAAAATAAAATATTTATCATCGGATAAATTGGATATATAAATCTGAATTTATATAGAGGAGTGAAAATCGGTTTTAACACCAATGTTTTTAATGGAATTTGAACTTAGCATTTTTAAAGGGAATTAAATGAGATTTCAGCGTTAGAAGTATAAAATAAGTTTTTATATGAAAATTCTATAAGTAGAAGTATGAAAAGAAATTGGATTTGGGATATTGTTTTTAAAATATGAAATCAAACTGTTTGATTATATATAGATATGTTATTCACATTCAATGTGAAAAATTGGATTAAAGTAAATATTTTTGTAACGTCCCGCAAAATTTAGCGATTTAATAATTGATTTATTTAATTATTTAATATATTGGTTTAATAATTTAAAATGTTTGGATTTAAATATTTTGAATATTTAATTTATATAAAAAGTGGAGTAATAAAATATTTGTTTCCAAATTAGTCGTGAATAACTGAATTGGAAGTACTTTGTGAATTGGATAATTTAACCAATTAAATTCAGTCTATAATTGAATAATAATAACAGAATTATTTATAAACGACAATTTGAGCGTATAAATTATAATATAATTATAACGGAGCCCATAATGTCGCGGCAGTTCGTAATTTGGAGTTTTGGAATTCAAATGACTACAGGATTCGTTATAAATCTGATTCCTGCGAAACAAGAAACATTAGAATCTATTAAACTATATTTTTCTAACAGAAGTGAGAATGGAGATTTCGTGTTATAAATTGTGAGTTATATCCTAATCAAATTTTCAAATAGTCATTATAGAATCGTTTATCGACCGTAACGGTTTATTTGATATAACTACATACTGGTTTCGATTTTGGACCAGCCCTTTAAGACATAATGATAATTTAATTTTTAGAATTTTACTGTAATTTTTAATTAATTAAATACACAACTTTTTATTTGGAGTATTTTGCACCCTATATCAGTATTTTGGGGTTTCACAATATGAGTTAACCTACCAATATTATTATATTTTTGGGATCGTGGCACACTGGTGAACACAACCGTATTCTCATTTCTTTTTATAACGACATGGATATGAGCGAAACCTTATATGAATTGATACACTAAAATTTTAAAATATAAAATAACATATATATTACAGTTCCTTTCATGGTAATCTTTGCACACATCTCGAAACGCTTAAAGAAGTCAACACAGGCACTTCAGCCATACCAAATATCAGCTAAAATGAAGAAAATCGTGGCCATGTCTTTGTACATATCTGCAAACACAAGAAACAACATTCATTAATTATCTGCGTATGGTCTGACCGTCCTTAGTGCGAGAATTCAGTGACCCGACATTTTGACTAAATTAATAAAATGGACAAAAATATAGGGTAAAGACATACCTTAAAATAAATAAATTATACAGGTATTCCTTACCCATTAAGCAACTGTACAGCCTATACATCATTTGCTGGCTATCTAACTCATTCTATATTTCGAAACTTTAAGCTAAATCACATGGCTACTCTATATAAAAATATAATCTATATTGTATGAAACTTAGAGGCTAAGTTTCACCAACCTATTAAATCACGCCTGCTCCCCAGTTGTTTTCATCAGCTAGAAATTTAACCAAAGCTTGGTTAATGGTGTCCAAACATAAAATAAAAATAAAAACCAAATATAGATTCACCTCTAAAATAATCAAATAAATATATTTATGGGAACCTGCCTCAACCCTTTGCGAAGGTGGACCTGCGCGAGTTCTCTAGTGTTCGAAATATAATACAGTAGAGAGCGAGAAGGTTTTGGAATGTATTTGAGGTAATGTGGGGAGTTCTTTATAGGAGCAGGTTGTCGTGAGGGTGGAAGCACGTATCTGGCGAGATAGTATAAAAGTAGTGTATTCAGTCTAGTTGTCCTCAAGTTGGGTGTTCGCTGGAAAGCAGAATATGGGTTTGCATCTATTGGCGTTAGCAACGGGAGCTGCACTGTGAGGAGTAGCTGACATGAGTGGTTTAAAGGGAGAAGTGCTTAAACACGTATATGAGGGATGCATAAAGAAGAACTGGAATGGTGATAAATATATGGGAGCAAGCAGCATTAAAAGGGGAGATCATGAAGTGCGCACAGATATAGGAGTTGGAACGTATTGTGGGATGTTAGTGTTTGTTGATCGTTATGAGGTGTGTAAGGTGAACACGTTACTGTTATATGGTGTGCAGGGTGTTTTGAGACGTGAAGTAGAAAAGGGAGAACGGATGGAGTTTGAGGGCTGTAAGGGTGTGAAGAAGGAACGGGTTTTGCATGCATGGCGTTAGCAGCATCACGGAACAACGTCTGGAATACAATGGGGAGGTGGGGAGATCCTATAACCTACATGAATGGGGTATTAAATTACAAAAGGGAGAATAATAACGTGAAAAAAAACATAAATGACAGAAGGTCAGCTAGCTAGGAGTATGGTTGAGTTGAGAGCAGCAACATGTTTGTTTCGCTATTCAGGGTGGAATTGAGGTCTAGGATATTGAGGAGGAATGAAAGCAGTAGTAAATTAATTAGTTAATCAAGGTCGGGTATTGGAAATGTGTGACGGCTCGCCCCGCACCAACCGACATTTACTCCAAAAGTGCGCTGTACACATGTCCAGTTAGCACGGAACGGGTCGTCAGAATGAAAAGGAAGGAGGAAATGAACATACGAAGAACCTGTAGAATGTCTCACAGCGCATAGAACAAAATATAATAATAACATACTTGACATAAAACAGGAGAGATAGTGCATAAGCAGAAAATCAGAACTAAACATCATAGCAGCGGAATCCAAAATACAGCTTATTACAACTTTCAATCTGTCTCAAAGCAAAAGTAAGATAAAGGAGGCACACTACTAATGCCCAAGTAGCGACCACCAATGACACAGGGAGAATGTGTATATATATATCATACGTGGAAGCCTCCCGCCCGCCTCTGAATCAGCTACTCGCGCATCACCAGTTAACCTGTCTCTAGTCTGCTCGTGTGAGCACCCAGAGTAATAAGAGGAGACATAAAACTCTGGGTCAGACATAAAGCCTGGTATGAGCGATAAGCATCTAAAGTGAACAATAACAGGTAGACTAAAACATACCTGAACCTGGACCTGCAACCAAAGAGTTAGCACTACATACTGTACAACACTCTAAGGTACTATATCAAACGGTGCAAAGATACGGAGGTGGGGGAGGTGTGCATGTCATAGGGATGGCAAACAATCAAACAGAGCATCCATCCTCACATCTCTCACTCAGTGCGTAAAGCAGACGATATTCACCACTTCGATCACTCAACATACCTTGCTACGATCACTCTGACCCATGAAGTCATAAATGGCTTCACTGCACTGATAACGTAGCCACTAATCCTTTGCTATGTCCACTTTGCCCCATGGAGTCTCAAGAACCCCACTGCACTGGCTCATAGCCTTACTAATCCTTACTATGTCCACTCTGCCCCATGGAGTCGCAATGACCCCACTGCACTGGCTCATAGTCATACTACGCATCACTTTGCCCCTCGGGTCACAATGACCCTACTACACTGATAACGTAGTCTTGCTACCATCACCTTGCCCCTCGGGTCATAATGACCCTACTGCACTGATAAGTAGCCATCATTCATTTTTAGTGGTGAATCGAAGTTATGAACGTCGACAACTCCTTAGCACATGTCCTACAGCAAAGTCCAACCATGAAGTGAACTCATCGGTTCCCAACTGGATCCTGAGCTCTAACATCCCATATTGGACTACCTTTGCATCTCGGGTTATTGGTCATCATCTTCATCCGGATCGGTCTTCATCATTCGGGTCGGGTCGCGCCTCCTGCGTCGGATCGGGTCGTGGTCCTCCAGGTGATCTGGTCGCACTCCTCCATTGTCTCGTGAATCCAGTCTCCATCGAATTGGGTCTCCTCTTCTGGTCGGATCGTGGACTCCCAACGGATCGTGTTCCAACGGGTCAGATCGTGCTACATGGATCGGGTCGTGACTTCCCATCAGTTCGTGAGGCTGGTCGGTTTGTGGAAGGAAGAGGCAGATCGCATGGAAACTCCTCATGTCGGATCGTGATCATCTGGTTCGGATCGGGGTGCAAAGCGCGAGTGCGGATCGTGTACGTGGCATGCGATCCGATCCGGATCCCTGCATAATTCCTGCGGCTGTTCCAGCGACTGTTTTGCGCCATACGACGGCGTCTTCGACTATTCCAACTATTCTAATCAGTCACAAAGCATA
Organism: Allium sativum; assembly: GCA_030737875.1. Classification (NCBI taxonomy): domain Eukaryota; kingdom Viridiplantae; phylum Streptophyta; class Magnoliopsida; order Asparagales; family Amaryllidaceae; genus Allium; species Allium sativum. The sequence goes on from CM060913.1 coordinate 48,094,653, forward strand.
CTATACAGTCATAGAAACATATATAGTCAACCACAAATAGCAAAACATCAATATAATAGGTTAAAATGGATCAAACATACCCCAAAATCCCATATTTCCCCTTAAGCATGTTTAGGTGAAACTAATGATAGGATTAGCAAAACTTAACCAAATTAACCCAAATTCATATCAGAGGTCTAAAACATCATTCCGAATTTTATAAACATTTTTCTAGAATTTTATCATGTTTAAATTCGCTAATTAACACTAATCATCCCTAATTAGCCATAATTAGTGCAAAACTATGCAAATCACTCACCTTAGCCACAAATAAACTAAGATCTGAAATAATTCTCTGATTTAATGTGAATCCGAATGCCAAACAGCAGCTCCTATGTTGCTTTGGTGAAGATCTTCCTTGATTAGGGGTTGCTAGGCTTAATCCTTGACCAAAAGATGATTTGGAGGTGATTTAGAGGTTAGAGGCAATTTTTATGGTTCCTTGGTGATAAGTGAAGGCTAGAAAACTGAAATGGAATGATCCTCTATCTCATTTCAGTCTCCCCATAACCCTAATCCCGAAGTGGGTTATGGGCCTACTCACTAATCACCCGATTTGGCCCGGTTAAGCAGTTTTTCACCCTCCAAACCTTATTTCAGCCATATCTCCCAAACGGTAAGTCCGTTTGGCTATTATGACCACTCTACGGAAAGGTAAACCATCAAACGAATCCAATGGAAGTGGTTTCATGTCAAAATTCCTTTCCAATCAAAAGTTATGGCCAAAACAGTACCAACTAGGGGTAAAATGGTCATTTAAAAATCGACAAAAATCATGAACATGGGAAATGACTCCAATGGATGTTTCCCAAAGTTACATGATCATACGGGAAAGAAATAAATATCCTACAATCCTATGATGTGTAGAATACGGGTCGTTACACTCTCCCCCCTTAAGAAATTTCGCCCCCGAAATTCCCTAATCAAAACACACACGAAGGCCCCGCATGCCTATCAATCATAAAACAACAATCAAACAAGCAAAACAAGCTAAGCAAATCTACCCTAGCATGTAGAAGAACTAAATTACGAAGTGAATCTTACCAGGCAAAGAGTTCTGGGTATGCCTTCCTAATGCCCTCCTCTGTCTCCCAAGTACAATCATTATCGTCCTCGCCCCACTGAACCTTGACTAGCCTCACCGCCTTCCTTCGAAGTTGTTTCGTATCGTGCCCCACAATACGAATCGGCTTGCGGTTCCCAACCGCCTCAGGTTCTACTTCGAGTCCTCTAACTGATCAGGTGAGATAGTCATATCTGAGTCGTGAACGAACTTCCTTAGTTGGGAAACATGAAATACATTGTGAACTCCCGCCATCTTCTCTGGTAAGCCAACTCTATACGCCAAATTCCCGACTAATTCAAGAACAGGGAATGGGCCAACAAATCTTGGTGCCAACTTGCCTCTTCTGCCAAATCGTATCACGCTCTTCAACGGAGAGATCTTGACAAACACCAAGTCACCAACGGAAAATTTCAAGTCTCTTTTCCTCTTATCAGCATAACTCTTTTGCCTATCTTGGGCAGCTTTCATTCGTTGCTGAATGATCTTGATCTTATCGGAAGTTTCCCTCACCACATCTGGTCCAAGCATAAACTTCTCGCCAGTCTCTATCCAACATGATGGTGAGTTGCACGGTCTTCCGTACAAAGCTTCATATGGAGCCATACCGATACTGGATTGGTAGCTATTATTATATGCAAACTCTACTAGATGCAAATGGTCATCCCATGATCCACCAAAATCCAATATACAAGCTATCAAGAGATCTTCCAATATACGATTCACCCTCTCCGTCTGACCGTCGGTCTGAGGATGATATGCGGTACTGAGATGTAATCCTGACCCTAGAGCCTCTTGTAAGCTTTTCCAAAACCCACTAGTGAACAACGGGTCTCGGTCACTCACAATGCTTTTGGGTACTCCGTGAAATCTCACTACCCACTTCATATACAATTCTTCCAACTTGGCTGCCGTTCTGGTTGATTTGACTGGTATAAATCTTGCGCTCTTAGTCAATCGATCCACAATTACCCAAATGCTATCATATCCCGTTCTAGTCCTTGGTAAGCCATCGATGAAATCCATCGAAACTTGCTCCCATTTCCAATCGGGAATTTCTAATGGTTGCAACAACCCACTAGGCTTCTTTTGCTCGGCTTTAACTAGCTGGCAATTCATGCATTTGGATATAAACTTCCCAACGTCTCTTTTCATCCCTTCCCAGTAGTAAGTCTGTCTCATGTCTCGATACATCTTATTACCACCGGGATGTATAGTCAGTTTTGAGTGATGACATTCTCTAAGCACTTCATCCCTCAAACCATTTACGTTGGGCACGACTAGTCTTCCATTCTTCCGAAGGCATCCATCTCGATCAAGCCCATACACATTCATCTCCCCATCGATACCCATCTCTAACTTGGAGATGATTTCTAATAGATTAGGATCGTCCCTCTGACTAGAACCAATCCGCTCTATCAAAGTGGGTCTGATCGTCAAACTAGCTAGCATAACTGGATCCAATTCGCACTTTGGTCTGAAATCAAACCCCGCGATATACTCCAGTTGCTTCCATTCAAGAAACATTGCCCCTAAGCTGGCATGTCTCCTACTCAAGGCATCGGTTACCGCATTACCTTTCCCAGGTGTGTATGCGATATCAAAATCATACGAAGCCAAGAACTCTAACCATCTCTGCTGACGGAGATTCAAATCTTTCTGAGAGAAGAGATACTTTAACGATTTATGATCGGTAAACAACTCAAATCTTTCTCCCAAGAGATAGTGTCTCCACATCTTCAGCGCAAATACAATCGCTGCCAATTCCAAATCATGGGTAGGATACTTCTTCTCATGCGGCTTTAGCTGTCGACTAGCATAAGCTACAACCCTACCTCCCTGCATCAATACAGCACCCAGTCCGGTACCATAAGCATCCGTGTATACCGTCATCTCTTCATTCCCTTTAGGAATGACTAACACTGGCGCACGCGTCAACTTCTCCTTTAGACTCTTGAAGGCATCCTCACACACTCCGTCCCAGACGAAGGACTGATTCTTCTTAGTCAACTGAGTCAACGGTGCTGCTATCTTGGAGAAGTCCTGGATAAACTTACGATAATATCCAGCTAATCCCAAGAAGCTTTTCACATCTGTTACACCTGTATTGTAGCCACCTTCGCAGGGTCCACGGCAATACCACTCTCGGAAACAACATGACCCAAGAATCTCACTTCCCTTCTCCAAAAATGACATTTAGAGAATTTCGCTTTCAACTGGTGTTTCCTCAACACCTCCATCACTATCCTCAAGTGTCCCTTGTGTTCCTCCTCTGTCCTTGAGTAAACAAGGATATCATCCACGAACACAAGAACAAACTTATTCAACTGATCTCTGAATACTCGATTCATGAGATCTACAAAATAGGCTGGTGCATTGGTCAACCCAAATGGCATAACCAACCACTCATAAAATCCAGACGGCGTCCTAAATGCCGTTTTCGGAACACTCTCATCCGCTACTCGAAGCTGATGAAATCCTGTCGCGAGGTCCAACTAGGAGAACACTCTTGCTCCTTCCAGTTGATCAAACAAATCATCTATTCACGGTAGAGGATACTTATTCTTCCTCGTCACCTTATTCAACTCGCGATAGTCCACACACAAACGAAGGGAACCATCTTCCTTAGTGGCAAACACAACTGGTGCTCCCCACTCGGAGACACTCCTTCTAATAAATCCCTTCTTCAAAAGATTGCTGACTTGCACCCCGAGCTCTCGCTGCTCCCTTGGTGCCATTCGACGAAGTGGCATCACTATTGGTCTGGCATCTTTCACTAAATAAATACGGAACTCAATCTCTCGGTGTGGTGGAAGCCCGATCACCTCCTCGAAGACGTCCGGATACTGGCCAACCACGGGCACATCTGACAACTCATCCTGTGGGATGTCGAGGGAATTTACAAAACTAGCCATAACCCCATCACTAGGTAGACTACCAAACACTACCCTCTGTCCATCATCCGCCCTCACTGTCACCAAAAAGCCCTCACAGTCTACCACCACCCCGTATCTTTGGAGCCAATCGACTCCCAATATAATGCCATACCCAGTAAAGCCCAAAACAAAGCAATCACATACAAATATACATCCATGACTCGATAAGACCAAATTCCTGCAAATCATACTAAGGCTAGTCGAACCACCAATCGGGTTCGTCACAACTAATGGTCTATCGACTATCTCGGGTTCCAGTCCCAACCTATCTACCAGGTCACTAGATATGAAGGAATGGGAAGCCCCAGTATCAAACAAAACTCGAACTGGTACATCATAAATAGAAAGCATACCTTAAATAACAACATTCTTTCCTTTCTCCGCCGCAGTTGGGGCATTCGACGAAGAAGGAACAGCATCAATAACATATGCTTTCACAATCTGCTTCTCCTTAAGAGGTTGCGGACACTTATCCTTCTGATGTCCCATTTGACCACAGTTGTAGCACTTCCTTTCCGCTGGCTTGGCCCGACATTCTTTAGCATAATGGCCCTTCTTTCCACAGCTGAAGCACTCAACATCCTTCTTGCTTTTTTTCTGGCCACCCTTAGATTGGTCCTGCTTCCTCTTATTCTGAGAGTTATTCTTGCCTCCACCGCCTGCTTGCGGCTTTGGCCCTTCTGCAGATGCAGCCTCAGTCTTTGACTTAGGGTAAAGGCTCTCTGATCTCAAAGCTTTCCCCACGATCGATTCAAAAGTCTCATTGATGTGGTTGATAAGCCTTTCCCCCAAGTATCCATCCAAACCAGTAATGAACTTCTCATTCTTCTTCTCAGGAGTGTTGATAAGAGACAGTCCATACTTCGACAAAGTGTCGAACTCCGCAATATAATCAGAAACTACCCTTCCGTTCTGCTTGAGTTCCAAGAACCTCTTAAACAACACTGACTTCTGGGCAGCTGGAATGAACTTCTCGCTAAAGCGAGCCTTGAACTGATCCCAAGTAACCTGGTCCTCTGGAGTAGCTGTTCTAATGGCATTCCACCAATTCATCGCTCGCCCTTGCAGCTGACGAGACGTTAGCCTTCTCTTCATCGCATCCTCAAGACCCAAGTCATCAAAGATATGATCACAGTTATCCATCCAATCTTGAACATCTGTGGCCGACTCCGTTCCATGGAACGGCTTTCCACCAAGATTAGTGTAATCTTTGCACAACATGGCGAAATTGACCCTAGGCGCCTGCACTACTGGGCCAATACCAACTCCGGGATTGGGAACTGGCCCTTGCACTTCTCTGAGCATGTCTCTCATGAAGTTAGTAAACATTGCCCTCATGTCAGCGGCATTCCCTTGGTTGGTTCCTCTACCGGCACCCCTCGTGTCTCGGCTCATCGTCATTTTGAAAAAGGGAAACGATTAACGACCCCATAGTGGTGCTAGTGCAGTGCGACTCCATTCTTATACTACTAATAGTATATATATACATAGCTTTTGAAAACCAAAGTAATCACAAATACGCGCTCTCGTATACGTACTAACTCTCCCTAGTGTCTTTCCCTAGGTTAACTACGCAACCTAGAGCTCTGATACCAAGTGTGACGGCCCGCCCCACACCAACCGACATTTACTCCAAAAGTGCGCTGTACACATGTCCAGTTAGCACGGAACGGGTCGTCAGAAGGAAAAGGAAGGAGGAAATGAACATACGAAGAACCTGTAGAATGTCTCACAGCGCATAGAACAAAATATAATAATAACATACTTGACATAAAACAGGAGAGATAGTGCATAAGCTGAAAATCAGAACTAAACATCATAGTAGCGGAATCCAAAATACAGCTTATTACAACTTTCAAACTGTCTCAAAGCAAAAGTAAGATAAAGGAGGTACACTACTAATGCCCAAGTAGCGACCACCAACGACACATGGAGAATGTGTATATATATATATATATATATCATACGTGGAAGCCTCCCGCCCGCCTCTGAATCAGCAACTCGCGCATCACCAGCTAACCTGTCTCTAGTCTGCTCGTGTGAGCACCCAGAGTAATAAGAGGAGACATAAAACTCTAGGTCAGACATAAAGCCTGGTATGAGCGATAAGCATCTAAAGTGAACAATAACAGGTAGACTAAAACATACCTGAACCTGGACCTGCAACCAAAGAGTTAGCACTACATACTGTACAACACTCTAAGGTACTATATCAAACGGTGCAAAGATACGGAGGTGGGGGAGGTGTGCATGTCATAGGGATGGCAAACAATCAAACAGAGCATCCATCCTCACATCTCTCACTCAGTGCATAAAGCAGACGATATTCACCACTTCGATCACTCAACATACCTTGCTACGATCACTCTGACCCATGAAGTCATAAATGGCTTCACTGCACTGATAACGTAGCCACTAATCCTTTGCTATGTCCACTTTGCCCCATGGAGTCTCAAGAACCCCACTGCACTAGCTCATAGCCTCACTAATCCTTACTATGTCCACTCTGCCCCATGGAGTCGCAATGACCCCACTGCACTGGCTCATAGTCGTACTACGCATCACTTTGCCCCTCGGGTCACAATGACCCTACTGCACTGATAACGTAGTCTTGCTACCATCATCTTGCCCCTAAGGTCATAATGACCCTACTGCACTGATAAGTAGCCATCATTCATTTTTAGTGGTGAATCAAAGTTATGAACGTCGACAACTCCTTAGCACACGTCCCGCAGCAAAGTCCAACCATGAAGTGAACTCATCGGTTCCCAACTGGATCCTGAGCTCTAACTTCCCATATTGGACTACATTTGCATCTCGGGTTATTGGTCATCATCTTCATCCGGATCGGTCTTCATCATTCGGGTCGGGTCGCGCCTCCTGCGTCGGATCGGGTCGTGGTCCTCCAGGTGATCGGGTCGCACTCCTCCGTTGTCTCGTGAATCCAGTCTCCATCGAATCAGGTCTCCTCTTCTGGTCGGATCGTGGACTCCCAGCGGATCGTGTTCCAACGGGTCGGATCGTGCTACATGGATCGGGTCGTGACTTCCCATCAGTTCGTGAGGCTGGTCGGTTCGTGGAAGGACGAGGCAGATCGCATGGCAACTCCTCATGTCGTATCGTGATCATCTGGTTCGGATCGGGGTGCGAAGCGCGAGTGCGGATCGTGTACGTGGCATGCGATCCGATCCGGATCCCTGCATAATTCCTGCAGCTGTTCCAGCGACTGTTTTGCGCCATACGACGGCGTCTTCGACTATTCCAACTATTCTAATCAGTCACAAAGCATACCATACAGTCATAGAAACATATATAGTCAACCACAAACAGCAAAACATCAATATAATAGGTTAAAATGGATCAAACATACCCCAAAATCCCATATTTCCCCTTAAGCATGTTTAGGTGAAACTAATGATAGGATTAGCAAAACTTAACCAAATTAACCCAAATTCATATCAGAGGTCTGAAACATCATTCCGAATTTTATAAACATTTTTCTAGAATTTTATCATGTTTAAATTCGCTAATTAACACTAATCATCCCTAATTAGCCATAATTAGTGCAAAACTATGCAAATCACTCACCTTAGCCACAAATAAACTAAGATCTGAAATAATTCTCTGATTTGATGTGAATCCCAATGCCAAACAGCTGCTCCTATGTTGCTTTGGTGAAGATCTTCCTTGATTAGGGGTTGCTAGGCTTAATCCTTGACCAAAAGATGATTTGGAGGTGATTTAGAGGTTTGAGGCCATTTTTAGGGTTCCTTGGTGATAAGTGGAGGCTAGAAAACTGAAATGGAATGATCCGCTATCTCATTTCAGCCTCCCCATAACCCTAATCCCGAAATGGGTTATGGGCCTACTCACTAATCACCCGATTTGGCCCGGTTAAGCAGTTTTTCACCCTCCAAACCTTGTTTCAGCCATATCTCCCAAACGATAAGTCCGTTTGGCTATTATGACCACTCTACAGAAAGGTAAACCATCAAACGAATCCAATGGAAGTAGTTTCAGGTCAAAATTCCTTTCCAGTCAAAAGTTATGGCCAAAACAATACCAACTAGGGGCAAAATGGTCATTTAAAAATCGACAAAAAACATGAACATGGGAAATGACTCCAATGGATGTTTCCCAAAGTTACATGATCATACGACTTCATACGGGAAAGAAATAAATATCCTACAATCCTATGATGTGTATAATACGGGTCGTTACAAAATGTGCCGTTCGAATATTTGTCTAAGCGGTGAGAAAGAAATGTTTAACTTGACCACATGATTGAGGAAAGTGTTACTGAAAGAAAAGGGGCGTGCTCTGATGTATGTTTTGGGAAGGAGAAGCGTGTTGTTGAGTATGGGAAAAAGGCTTTATATTGTAACATGGTGAGTTAGTTTGGAGTTCAAGTATCGGTAGGAGAGAATAGCGCCGCTGATCACACCGAGATTTTGCACAAAGTGATGTAGTGACCGTTGTGACAAAGTGAGGAAGGACATGTTGGTAATGTGGATTGGGGAGACGTTAGCAATGTTAAGTTTGCAGCGAATGAGCAATGTTGAATTAGCAGCGAGAGGATGGATGAAGTGGAAGATATGCATCATCAAAATATCAAGCCGGTTTTAACCGGGTTAATAATGAATTGACCTAGATCATCACTTTGGAATCGCACGGAAGCTGGCGACGCTACGAAGTCGGTTTGGAGCAATTTGAAGCACGGTTGAATTTATGGTAGAATTGAACGCCTGGTTTAATCGACAAACGCAAATCGTTATTTAACGGTTAACGCGCATGGTGAGTAAACTCACTAACTCTGATCATTTTTATAATATTATAATCATTATTTAATGTTGATAAATAATGGTTAAATGATGCATGATGGTTGTTTGGAAGAATTGCTGAGAAATTGGTTGAAATAATTATATTTGTTGTTTTCATTTATTGCATTATCTGATGTGATAGATAATCTGTTATTTATTGTTGTTTGTTAGGCATATGGGTTTACACTGGTTCTGAAATAATTGGGTATTTAAAATACCATAAATTATATTTGATTGGAATGAAAATAAATTTGGGTTTGGGAAAGAGAAAATCTATGTTTAAATAGAAATTTAATTTCGATTGGAATAGTGTATGACAACTCGTTTTAATCATATTTAAAACCAGTAATTGAGTTATAACAATGTTAAGAGATCAAGTGGAATTATTTTTAAATAATCTGCGAATATAAGAATAGATTATAAAAAGGGGAATTGGGGATTTATTTCAAGAAGAACAATGGAATAGTTTCGATGTTCGAAATGCAAATAGTATGAAAATAAATCGATAAGAGTTATAATTGGAATTTTAAACAATGATGTTTGTTTTTAGATTTAATGAAATAGGATTTCTATAAGAAGGAATATTCACATTCTAATGTGAATGATGTTTTATAAAGCTAGTATTTTATACTTTGTTTTATAAAGTAAATACAAACGATTGTTGACATTTAATTATCCTACGCGTAAATCTTTGGATAATTATTTTAAACCAAATGGTTAAGTAATATTATTAGATTAATTATATTGATTTAATGATAAAAAGAAATTAATATCGGTTAATAAATTAACTGATGGTTGAGGTTGACTAAATCCACGGTTTTGTTGAGAATCATTATTTGGTTAATCAGTTTTCAATGATAATGACTTAGAAGTTAATTGCTTAAATTTATTAGATTTCTTAATTATCAATTACCTTTTTAATGAAGATTAAAGAATTACTGAACAAATAAAATAGTTATTATTCACTAAAGTATGCAACCATTCTATTTTAAATTAATAAAGAAGTAAACTGTTTTACTTCAGCAATAATGAAGTTAATCACTATTTTATAAAATTATGGCAAGCTAAAAAATTAATATTTATCTATAGAGCCAGTGACTGTGTGATGTTTAGTTGTACATTTGAATGGATGTTTGTTTTTACTTCGATAGTTAAATAACCGACTATCGAAGTGTTTTGACCATCATTGTCAATACAGAGAGACCGGTTGGATATATTATCCGAAAACCATCCGTGTAGGCATAAGTGTTGTGTATTAGATTATGCTGAAGATAATTGAAGATAGAGTGAAATGCAAGGGTCATTCTGTTCAAGAATAGTTCTTTCTGTTTGTCCAGTCCCAGAACTTGTATGGACGAATGTCTGATAGAGTATTCCTAACATATCACATAAGACGATCTTTCCCATGATTACGTCTGGTGGCGGAGAATTTGTTTCTCTTAACTTTTATACCTGTAATATTTTTGGGAAGATCAACTAGTGATTTGACGGGTTTGATGATGTGGCATTCAAAGTGAATGGTGACCAGATGTTCTGAAAAGATAGACGTAGCCTCTAGCCTCACAACCGGAAATGACAAAAATCGGACAAGCAACATGGCTAGGTGGGTCATTCCCAAGCAGGGTGTATTATCACTGGTCTAGAGAAAATTCATATTTGTTCTTCTTTACGTTTCTATATCTTCGGATGATGGTTGGATGGCCGACAACCGTGGCTGACAATATATTCGATACATTCAAGCTAAATGAGTGGTCGGTCATGTGTGTGCCGGGTTGTAAGATATTCTTGTTGAACCCCAGTGTATCCCCTCTACAGTACGCTGATCGGTAGGTGGTCCCATACCTTTTCATAGTTGGAATCCAACCTCCAATAAGCGCCCTGCGATTTTCGACTTTATATTATATATGTGGAGTGTGAGATGCAAGCGTTCTGCTACTTGGTTATTTATTTGACTAGACATTATTATAATATCACTTGATTTTGATATCAAAGTGTTTTGGGTTATAGTAAGGAAAAAACTGTCCATGTTTATGTATTGGCTGGTCTTACTATTATCTTTTTCTTTCAAAAAGGATTTTCCAAAGTTAAACAATATGGTTGGAGTTTACTCACACCAGTCCCATCACCAACCTAGAGTTTATTTTGTTTGGGTTTTCCTAAACTTTTGGGTGCCCAAATTTCTACTGGTAGTCAAGTGTTTCAGGATTTTACAGATTCATTGGAGGAGCTCGAAGCAGGAGGCTTCACCATTAGTTATTTAGAGATTATTCCGCTGTGATGTATATGAGTTATACTCTGATATGGTATGTATATACAAATTTATATTTGTATTTCAAAGTTATGTTATATATTATATTTTATTCGTTCCGTTGTGAGATTCGTGTTTACTATGATTTTTGTTCTGTTGTGTTCTTCTTCTTCTTCTATTATGATTTTCTTTCTTTCTACTTCTCACCCTCTAATTTCTTTCTATTAATGACCCGATATTTTCGAATAGTCGACATAGTGGTTTATGTCGATTTTCGGGGTCGAAAATCCGTCGGGCCGTTACAATGGTATTAGAGCTGAAGGTTAAGTGATTTCCTTAGCTCTGTGGCATGACTCAATAGAGATGGGGTTAGTAATACCCTAGATTGACTTTGAGTGTATTTATATGAGCGCGTATTTGTAAATTGATATAAAGATTGTTTTATATTGTATTGTTTGGTTTGTCGAGTGGTTTAAAAATTCTGGTCGATATGGTAGTGCACACTGTATCGAAAAGTTTTTCTAAACTCTTGAACAGAGTAATTCGACATGGTATTGTTTTGAAAGATGATAAATGAAATAACTTTATCAAAAATATATTTTCATATAAAATGAAGTATACATCTTGCGATTATAATATTTATATTAAATACGATGATCTATATTATAATCGAATATGATTATAATTGAGTGGTTATATAAATAGCCAATCGAAATTCATATAAGTATAATATACAAAATCAGATGAATTAAATCTGAATTTAAAGCATATATAGAATAAAATATCCCGGAAACGGGGGAAAAAGGTTTGAAAGAGAAATTTGGATTAAAGGGAATTTCAAAATCCTAGGAGATTTGAAATTGTTCTCCAAGCACTATGAAAGATATTTTGAAGTAATTTCAAAATAGATTTGTTTAAAAATGAGTTTGAAAGTGATAAAGTATTGAACTCACCTTGGTCACTGGAAAATAATTCTGTTGATGACTGCAGCATCATCATTGTTCATTTTCGAGTTCTAAGTGACGAATTACTACCAAAATTAGTGTTTTTGAATTATTTGGAGGAAACAAGTTGTTTTGATTTCCGAAGAGAAATACTTGATTTTTGAAAGGTAAAGTTATCTAAACTCCCAGAACGATATTGTTTTGAATTAAAAACTAGTATACATGATAAATTTGTAATAATGGAAATAAAAATTTATCTAAGGAGGTTAAATGGAGATTGTGAAAGCAAACAGAGATTTACCTGAAATCAGTTAAGTGGAAATAAATGGATTTATGCTGGTTTGATAGCAAATGACAGAGATAGAGTTGAATGCCAGACAAAAAGATACATGTTTAAATTACGTTGAGTATGAGGTTTATGAGCTATTTTGGAAAGCCGCGTGGCTATTCTATTTTGAATTGGAGAAGGCCCAGAGAGGCGAGTTGTAGTTGCACCGATTGAACCATGCAGAAGAGATGTTGGGAAAAAAAATTCCCAAAAATTTAGAGTATTAGAAAATTTTCGAAATTTTTGAAAATTTTCATTAATAGGAAAGAATTAATATTTCGATCGAAATAAATTGATTTAATTGAAACCTGAAGTTATACAAAAGGATTTTAACCCGGTTATAATATGGTTCGTAACATTTTTCCTACTTTAGTAATTTCGGGGACATAATTCTTTTAAGGGGGAACGTATGTAACGTCCCGGAATTTTAGCGATTAAATAATTAATTTATTTAATTATTTAATATATCGGTTTAATAATTTAAAAGGTTTGTATTTAAACATTTTGAATATTTAATTTATATAAAAAGTGGAGTAATAAAATATTTATTTCCAGATTAGTCGTGAATAACCGAATTGGCAGTACTATGTGAATTTGATAATTAAACCAATTAAATTCAGTCCATAATTGAATAATAATAAAAATTATTTATAAACAATAGTTTGAGCGTATAAATTAGAATATAATTATAATGAAGACCATAATGTCGTGGAAGTTCATAATATGGAGTTTTGAACTTCAAATGACTGTATAAGATTCGTTATAAATCGGATTCCTGCGAAATAAGAAACGTTGAAATCTATTAAACTGTATTTTTCTAACAAAAGTGAAAAATGGAGACTTCGTGTTATAAATGGTGAGATATATCCAAATCAATTTTTCAAATAGTCGCTATAGAATCATTTATCGACCGTAACGGTTTATTTGATATAACTACATACTGGTTTCGATTTTGGACAAGCCCTTTGGTATGTAGTGATAATTTAATTTTTAGAATTTTATTGTAAATTTTAATTAATTAAATACGCAACTTTTTATTTGGTGTATTTTGCACCCTATATCAATATTTTGGGGTTTCACATATGAGTTTACCTACCGATATTATTATATTTTTGGGATCGTGGCACGCTGGTGAACTCGACCGTATTCTCATTTCTGTCCGTAACGGTTCGGATATGAACGAAACCTTATATAGCTTGATACATTAAAATTTTAAAATATAAAATAACATATATATTAAAGTTCCTTTCATGGCAAGCTTTGCGCACATCTCGAAACGCTTAAAGAAGTCAACACATGCACTTCTGCCATACCAAATATCAGCTAAAATGAAGAAAATCGTGGCCATGTCTTTGTACATATCTGCAAACACAAGAAACAACATTCATTATTTATCTGCGTATGGTCTGACCGTCCTTAGTGCGAGTATTCAGTGACCCGACATTTTGACTAAATTAATAGAATGGACAAAAATATAGGGTAAAGACGTACCTTAAAATAAATAAATTATATAGGTATTCCTTATCCATTAAGCAACTGTACAGCCTATACATCATTTGCTGGCTATCTAACTCATTCTATATTTCGAAAATTTAAGCTAAATCACATGGCTACTCCATATAAATATATAATCTATATTGTATGAAACTTAGAGGCTAAGTTTCACCAACCTATTAAATCACGCCTGCTCCCCAGTTGTTTTCGTCATCTAGAAATTTAACCAAAGCTTGGTTAATGGCGTCCAAACGTAAAATAAAAATAAAATCCAAATATAGATTCACCTCTAAAAAAAATCAAATAAATATATTTATGGGAACCTGCTTCAACCCTATGCGAAGGTGGACCTACGCGAGTTCTCTAGTGTTCGAATTATAATACAATTGAGAGCGGGAAGGTTTTTGAATGTATTTGAGGTAACATGGGGAGTTCTTTATCGGAGCAGGTTTCCATAAGGGTGGAAGCACGTAAATGGCGAGATAGTATAAAAGTAGTGTATACGGTCTAGGTGTCCTCAAGTTGGGTGTTTGCTGGAAAGCAGAATGTGGGTTTGCATCTATTGGCGTGAGCAGGGGGAGCTGCACTGCGAGGAGTACCCGACGTGATGGTTTAAAGGGAGGAGTGCTTAAACATGTATATGAGGGATGCAGAAAGAAGAATTGGAATGGTGATAAATATATGGGAGCAAGCAGCATCAAAAGGGGAGGTCATGAAGTGTGCACAGGTACAGGAGTTGGAACGAATTGTGGGATGGTAGTGTTTGTTGATCGTTATGAGGTATGTAAGGGGAACACGTTACCATTATATGGTGTGCAGGTAGTTTTGAGATGTGAAGTAGAAAACGGAGAACGGATGGAGTTTGAAGGCTGTAAAGGTGTGAAGAAGGAACGGGTTTTGTATGCATGGTGTTAGCAGCATCACGGAACAACGTCTGGTATACAATGGGGAGGAGGGGAGATCCTAGAATCTGCATGAATGGGGTATTATATTACAAAAGGGAGAATAAGCACGTTGTTGAGCGCGGGAAAAAGGCTTTATATTATAACATGGTGAGGTTGTTTAGAGTTCAAGTATCGGTGGGAGGGAATAGCGTTGCTGATCACACTGAGATGTTACAAAAAGTGGTGTAGTGACCGCTATGACAAAGTGAGGAAGGACATGTTGGTAATGTGGATTGGGGAGACGTTAGCAATGTTAAATTAGCAGCGGATGAGCAACGTTGAATTAGCAGCGAGAGGATGGATTAAGTGGAAGATATGCATCATCGAAATATCAAGCCGAGTTTAATCGGGTTAATAAAGAATTGAACTAGATCATCACTTTGGAATCGCACGGAAGCTGGCGACGCTATGAAGTCGGTTTGGAGCAATTTGAAGCATCGTTGAATTTATGGAAGAATTGAACTCCTAGTTTAGTCGACAAACACAAATCGTTATTTAACGGTTAACACGCAAGGTGAGTGAATTCACTGACTCTGATCATTTTTATAATATTATAATCGTTATTTAATATTGATAAATAATGATTAAATGATGCATGATGGTTGTTTGGATGAATTACTGAGAAATCGGTTGAAATAATTATATTTGTTATTTTCATATATTGCATTATCTGATGTGATAGAAAATCTGTTATTTATTGTTGTTTGTTGGGGATATGGGATTACATTGGTTCTGAAATAACTGGGTATTTAAAATACCATAAATCATATTTGATTGGAATGAATATGAACTTGGGAAAGAGAAAATCTATATTTAAACATAAATTTAATTTCGATTGGAATAGTGTATGATAACTTGCTTTAATCATATTTAAACCAAGTAATTGAGTTATAACGATGTTTAGAGATCAAGTGGAATTATTTTTAAATAATTTAGGAATATAAGAATAGATTATAAAAAGGGGAATTAGGGATTTATTTCAAGAAGAACGACGGAATAGTTTCGATGTTCGAAATGCAAATAGTATGAAAATAAATCGATAAGGGTTATAATTGGAATTTTAACCAATGATGTTTGTTTTTAGATTTAACGAAATAAGATTCTATAAGAAGGAATATTCACATTCTAATGTTAATGATGTTTTATAAAGCTAGTATTTTATAGTTTGTTTTATAAAGTAAATACAAACGATTGTTGACATTTAATTATCCTATGCGTAAATATTTGGATAATAATTTTAAACCAAATGGTTAAGTAATATTATTAGGTTAATTATATTAATTTAATGATAAGAAGAAATTAAGATCAGTTAATAAATTAACTAATGGTTGAGGTTGACTAAATCCACGGTTTTGTTGAGAATCATTATTTGGTTAATTGGTTTTCAATGATAATGACTTAGAAGTTAATTGCTTAAATTTATTAGATTTCTTAATTATCAATTACCTTTTTAATGAAGATTAAAGAATTATTGAACTAATAAAATAGTTATGGTTCATTAAAATATGCAACCATTCTATTTTAAATTAATAAAGAAGTAAACTGTTTTACTTCAGCAATGATGAAGTTAATCATTATTTAACTATTTTAATTTAAGTAATTACTTCATGAATGAGAATTATTTAAGATAATTATTAAGTCGTAATAAGGTGTTACTTGAATAGAGTATAATAACTCGAATAGCAAGTGAAATGTCAAAAGACGAAGAGTGTTAATGGTTGTTGGTGATGAAGTTATAAATGGAATCGTATAGCGAGGTTGAAGCGAAGAGTCAATACAGAATACAAATAGTTATAAATAATTAAGTTTTCAAAGTAAGTATATGGGATTATAAATCCATATTTCAAATGAAACAAGAAATACAGTTTAATTGATATTAGAAGTAGTAAGGGGTTAGCGTTACAGACTTATATCTATTCTAAGGTACGAATGTTGTCGATTAAGGTCTGAGAGATAAATAAAATACCCTTACTTGAACAGCTTCAATATTATCGAGGAATGGTATCAGTTTATAATGGAAAGAGATGTCAATATTAGTTATAAAGGATATATTGCAGTGTATTGCAAGTTTTGAACTATAATGATAAATTAACGTAGTTGACCAATCTTAAGCGTGATTTTTATATATAGCACTATTCTCTAGAGAATGAAAACAGTTTGGTCTGAAATCCACTTATTCTAAAGTAATAAGTAAAGTTGTTTTTCCAAAGAAATATAGTAGTGTTATGTTGGGTTGGGAACAAATACGAATAATTTAGATTTAATATATTTCCCGTATTAAATGGAAATCTTCAAGTTTGGAAATTGATAAGAACATTAATGATAAAATATGTCATTCGACATTTGTTTTAAGGTCATATAAGAAATGATAATCGAATATTGAATAGATTATATATATATATATATCGCTATTTCCGAAGTAAAGGAAGGCTAAAGGAGTTTTTGAAATATGACGTAATGCTTCTGAGAAAAGGGAAATAGAGAAAAGTTTATAAAAATATGGCAAACTAAAAAGTTAACATTTATATATAGAGCCAAAGATTTTGTGATGTTTAGTTGTACATTTGAATGGATGTTTGTTTTTACTTCGATAGTTAAATAACCGACTATCGAAGTGTTTTGACGATCATTGTCAATACGGAGAGACCGGTTGGATATATTATCCGAAAACCACTCCGTATAGGAATAAGCGCTGCGTATTAGAATATGCTGAAGATAATTGAAGAGAGAGTGAAATGCAAGGGTCGTTCTGTTCCAGAGTACTTCTTTCTGTTTGTCCTGTCCCAGGACAACTTGTATGGACGAATGTCTGACAGAGTATTCCTAACAAATCACATAAGACGATCTTTCCCAGGTTTACGTCTGGTAGCAGAGGAATTCGTTTCTCTTAGCTTTTATACCCGTAATATTTTTGGGAAGATCAACTAGTGATTTGACGGGTTTGACAATGTGCCATTCAAAGTGAATGGTGACCAGATGTTCTGAAAAGATAGACGTAGCCTCTAGTCTCACAACCAAAAATGACAAAAATCGGGAAGGCGGCATGGCTAGGTGGGTCATACCCAAGCAGGGTGTATTGTCATTGGTCTTGAGAAAATTCATATTTGTTCTCTTTTTGTTTCTGTATCTTCGGATGACGATTGGATGGCCGACAACCGTGGGTGACAATATATTCAATACACTCAAGCTAAATGAATGGTCGGTCATGCGTGGGCCGTGTTGCAAGTTGTTCTTGTTGAACCTCAGTGTATCACCTCTAGAGTACACTAATCGGGAGGTGGTCCCATACTTTTTCATAGTTGGAATCCAACCTCCAATAAGCGCTCTGCGATTTTTGATTTTATATTATTTATGTCGAGCGTGAGATGCAAGCGTTCTGCTACTTGGTTATTTATATGACTAGACATTATTATAATATCATTGGATTTTGATATCAAAGTGTTTTGGGTTATAGTAAGGGAAAAACCGTCCATGTTTATGTGTGGACTAGTCTTACTATTGTCTTTTTCTTTCAAAAAGGATTTTCCAAAGTTAAACAATATGGTTGGAATTTACTCACACCAGTCCCATGACTGACCCAGAGTTTATTTTGTTTGTGTTTTCCTAAACTCTTGGGTGCCCAAATTTGTATGGGCAGTCAAGTGTTTCAGGATTTTACAGATTCACTGGAGGAGCTCGAAGTAGGAGGCTTCACCGTTAGTTATGTAGAGATTATTCCGCTGTGATGTATATGAGTTATACTCTGATATGGTATGTATATACAAATTTAGATTTGTATTTCAAAGTTATATTATATAATATATTTATTCATTCCGCAGTGAGATTAGTGTTTACTCTGATTTTTGTTCTGTTGTGTTCTTCTTCTTCTTCTACTCTGATTTTCTTTCTTTCTACTTCTCATCCTCTAACTTATTTCTATTAATGACCCGGTATTTTCGATATTCGAATAGTCGACATAGTGGTCTCTGTTGATTTTCGGGGTCGAAAATCCATCGGGCCGTTACAATTTTGCAAATAAATTATTATAAAGGGATTTGGGGTTTGAATTAGGAACTTAAATGGAAATATTGAAATTAGAAACTAACTGGAAATTTGTTGAGTTTAATGGCTTTCTGGGTATCGATCTGATGTTGGTTTCGGCCTTTAGGGTTTTTGCTTGGGAAGTTGTTCTCCTACTAGTTTATAGTTAGAGACTGATAGAGACGGGAAGATATTGATGCAGGAATCAGAAATGGAAACGTTTTCCAAAGTTAACAACGTATATTTTCTAATTTTAGAAAATAAGGTATTTATGAATATACAGAAACGATAAATGGGAAATTGGGAAATAAAATGTTGATTGGTTGATAAGATTTCCATTTAGGAATACGACTATTGTTTGTACATATGTTTTCCTTTAATAGTTAAATCACCGACTATCAAAGATTTTGACCATTTCCGTTGTCAATACGGAGAGACCGGGATCAGATATATTGTCTGAAAACCACTCCCTGTGGCATGAACGTTGCAATCAAATATGATGAAGATAATTGAAGATGGAGTTATGCAAGGGCGGTTCAGTGAATCCTAGGTAGAAATTTCCTAAGATGGATTTACAGGATAGTGCCATCGGGTTGTCCAATCCCAGGACAACTTAAATGGATGAATGTCTGACAGAGTATATCTGGTCGATCGTGTAAGTTGATAGTTTCAAATGTATTTACATTGGTGGCGGAGGAATTCGTTTCTCTTAGCTGTATACCCGTGGTATTTTTGGGGAAACCAATTTGTGATTTGGCAGGTATAACGATGTGACATTCAAAGTAATTAAAGGTGTAATCTATACGTTATGGCCTCAAGCCTCACAACCAGGAAATGGTATAAAATCGGGTAGGTCGCATGGCTAAGTGGTTAGCTGCCAATTAGGGTGTATTGTCACCTGATCTAGAGAAATTCTATTTACTTCTATTACGGGAAACGGTTGCTGATCCCAACCGTTGGTGATAATACATTTGGTACACTCAAGCGAAATGAGTGACCGGTCATATTTAGCCTGGGTTACAAGATGTTCTTGTTGAACCCGGTGTATTCCTCTCTAAAGATACATTGTCGGAAGGTGGTCCCATACCTTGCTAGTTGGAATCCATTACCCAATAAGCGCCCACAGTTTTTTATTATATGTTATGTATGTGGAACGTTAGATGCAAGCATTTTGCTAATGATTATTTAGTTATGGTTGATAGAAACTATTATAATATCAAATTATGCTTTGATATAAAGATTATCGTTTCTTTCAAAAGGATTTTGAAAGTGAAATCAAGTGTTTTGGATTTTCATAAGGGAAAAACCCGTTCCGTGTTATACGGCGTGGTCTTATGAGATATCGTTAAATTTCTCAAGCTGTTTTAAATTGTTTACTAACACAAGTCCTATGACTGACCCAGAGTTTATTTTGTTTTGTTTTCCCTAAACTCTTGGGTGCCCAATTTTGTACAGGCAGTCAAGTAGTTGGGATTTAAAGATACTTGGGGAGCTAGAGCAGAAGGCTTCAGGATTATGTAGCTATTGTTTATTTCCGCTGTGATATTATGTGTTATACTCTGAAATGGTATGTATATACAATTATAAGTTTTGTATTTCAAATACTATGTTATATAATATATTTTATTCGTTCCGTTGTGAGGTCTATGTTACTCTGATGTTGTAGTTGTCTTCTTCTTCTATTTTAATTTTCTATCTTATCTATTCTCATCCTCTAACTTTTTTCTATTAACGTTCCGATATTTCTGATCCTTGGATTGTCTACATTGGGTTTATGTTGATTACCAAGGTCGCAAATCCCCTGGGTCGTTACAGTTGTATCAGAGCTGAAGGTTAAGTGATTACCTTAGCTCTGTAGCGTAATTAAGTAGATATGGGGTTAGCAATACCCTAGATTGAGTTGAGTATATATATATATATACGAATGAATGTATTTGTTATTTGATATAAAATGGTTTTATATTGTAGAGATTCATTGGTTGAGTTGTTTATGCGTTATGGTCAATCAGTATGATCCACTGTATCGGTAGGGGTTTATAAACACCCGAATACGATGAACCAACACTGTATATTTTGAAAAGAGGGTAAATAAGATAATTTTACCCAAAATATATTTTGATATAAGCAAAGTATAGATATTTGAAATATTATAGTATATTTGATGTGTTGGTTGTGATTATAATCAGATAAAATTATAATTGAAACGATTATGTAAATAACCAACCAAAACTCGTATAAGTGTTACGAAATAAATTAAATCGGAATTGACATTAAAACCCTGGAAATTTGGAAAGGTGTTTATAAATGGATTTAGAATTAATATATGAGAATTTTAAAATCTTGGGAGATTTTAAATTATTTACAAGCATTGTGAAGGATATTTTGAAAGTGATTTCAAAATGGAAATGTTTAAATATGGTTTTGAAATTGTTATAGTATTGAACTCACTTAGATAGCCGGAAAATAACCCTAATGATGATGGCCACGTCATCAATGTCATTTTCGAGTTGCTAAGTTGACAGATTACTACCAAAGATTTTGTTTTCGAATTGTTTTGACAAAACAAGTTGTTTTGAAATTCCAGAAAGGAATATTTGATTTTTGTAAGAGCTAAATTGTTTAAAAACTCCCAGGAAAAGAATGTTTGAATTAAAACAAATTTAAAAGAAATTGGTGCAAGTAAGCTAGAATTGAATTGAAATAGAGTAATATCGAGGAAAACTGGATTTTTGAAATATAACTGGACTCAGGTGAGTAAGTGGATTGATTCTGAAATGAAAATCAGATTAGAGTTTTGAGACGAGGATAACTAATTAGACAAAGAAATTAGTTAATGTAATATTGTAGTGGAACTCAACCTGGTCAAGAAATTGGATTTGTGTGATATGAATTTGAAATGTTATTGGATGGATGAGTTAAGAATTTGGAATCAAGAATGAAACTTGAATTAGAAATGGAATTTGGGTATAAGCAAATAGCCTTGTTGAGGATAAAACTGATTGGAGTTTGACTTGGATAACATTGGTATATGCTGAGTCGATAACATATGGAACTGGTAGAGTTGATAAGCCTGACAAAAAGGTACCAGTTTATTTTCATATGAGTTTAGTGATTTATGAGCCTATTTGGCAAGCCGCTTGGCATTTTGATTTTCTTTTGGGTTGGTGAAGGCCTAGAGAGGCGAGTTGCAGTTGTACTGATTGAGTCGTACAAAGGAGAAATTTCGGGTGTTAGAAATTTTTCGGAATTTTTGAATTTTTTTGTTAATAGAAATAAATTAATATTTAATTGAAATTAATTGGTTCAGTTAAAACTGAAGTTGAGAAGTAAACAAATAATTTTTAATACAGTTAATAGGTTTGTTTTCTACCTTAGCAATTTCGAGGACGAAATTATTTTAAGGAGGGGAAGAACATAACGACCCGTATTTTTAACGAATAACAAATAATTTATTTAATTATTTAAATAATGATTTGGTAATTTAAAATGACCAGAATTAAATAATATTGAATATTTAATTAATATAAATAATAGAATAATATATATAATTTCCGAAATAGTCGAAAATAGTGAAATTCACAATATTGTTTGAATTGGATCATTTATAATATATAATTCAGTTTAGAGTTGAATTATAGTAACGAATATATTCTATAAATGACAGTTTAGCGTATAGATTATATTATAATTATAATCGAGCTCAAAATGGTGCGGCAGTTCGTAATTTGGCGATTCGAACTTTAAATGAAAATACAAAATCCGTTTTAAGTTGGATTTCTGTGAAACAAGAAACGTTCGGAGCTGGTGAAGTATATTTTCTAATGGAAGAGAAAAATCGGGATTTCATTGTGTAGATTGTGAGTTGTGTCCAAATCAAATTTTCGAAAAGTCATTATTGAATTCCTTTATAATTTATAATGATTTATTAATATAGTAAAGGGATTTAAATATAAATCGAATATCGTTATAACTGGGAATTTTGAAATATCGAGTTATAAATCCCGATATATTTATTGTAGAGTTATATGATATCGTACGTGAATATATATACGGTAATATTTATTTATAAATATTAAACTTAATTATTTTTAAATATATTAATATTTAAATGGGTTTATTTAGAACTTTAAAATAGCTATTTTTGCAAACGACCTCCGTTTTCGTCGAATCTAATTTTGTGGGATCCGGAATATTAAATTATTGTTAGATTTCAATTTTCGTGATTTTTGGAGTTAGTATGTGGCTGTAGGGATGTAACACCCCACACCCGCTAAGGTCACTCACTAAGGGAATGCCTTAACTTCGGTGGAGTATTTTAAGTGAATATAGAACAGAAAAATTACAACAAGACAGATATAAATAATACTTGTTAACTAAAACATCATTTCATTGCAGCAGAAGGTAAACATGTTTGGTTACAATAACAAAACCATGAAACAAGAGTCAAGTACTAAATATCCATCCTGATAAAAACATAAGTACATAATCCCACTACATAACTAATAGCCATAATAGAAAAGATAAGCTGAGCTTTACATCACGGTCCAAGCTCCAAAAGATAGATAAAGCAATCTGATCAAAGCCCACTAGTGCTAGGCCCACTCTGAGAACCTGAGGGTTGGAAAAAGATAAAAACAACGGGGTCAGACATAAGTCTGAGTGAGCCCTATAACTTTAACAATACAATCATTAAAGTAATTAGGGTATGATATAAACTTGGCACGGTAACGACTGGGGATAAATGACTACACTAAGCAGCCAACTAGACATAGGAAGAACTAAGATATCGATAAAGACGCATCTACCCACCCAAGAGTAATTACTACGCTGCACCACACCAGTCATTCCTACTCAAAGGTTGATCCCACCCATGGACTTAGAAAATATAACTAGTAGTTTCGTGTACCCCTAGCTGACCACATAGGTGTCGTCTGCCCCTATCTCCACTAGGTGTACCCACTACTCCCCAAGCGATCGGCTCCCTAACGTAGATACCCGTGCTGGCCCCACAGTGGGGTGTATCACTCCCCAAAGTGGCAACCCGATACAACTTAAGAGAGCATGGCTTATACCTACACGATGCAACAACGTCTTACCTACCAGCCCGGGCCCACACACGAATATGAAACCCGTTGGACTTGCGTTGCCACCGCTAACCCGTTTTTGGCCTCTTATAGTCAAGCCCAGTATGCGTGTCCCGGGCTCGACGTCCTCGACTTGGGTCGAGCCCACAAAGATACGTTTTGGGTTACTGGTTGAAATGGGCCCCCAGAAGCTACCCACCTAAGCTTGTCCCTTTTCTAGTGCATCCCACTTAACCCTTTAATCATGTTTAATTACATGTTTCCACTTGGTTAAGTATTCTAATCGTATTTTCTATTGCCACCCAAGGCAACCCACTAGATTTCCACATGCCACCCAAGGCACTTGATTTCTACATGCCACCCAAGGCACCCACTTAACCCCTCATGCCCCACTACATGCTTATATGGTTAAGTGTTTCTTAATTGATTAAGACCGTAACCTTTGCAAAGACCTCTCACATTAGACTATCTTTTATGGCAGCTGGATTTGCCGGTCGGGTTCGGGTAGCCTTACGCCATAACCGAGTCTAACCTCGTGTCTTTACACTTGTCACGTATTTAGTTTATGCCTAAGACCTCTCACATTGGGCCAATCATTTGTAGCCGCTGGATTTGCCGGTCGGGTCCGGCCAGTCTTATGCTACAAAAGGGTCCAACCTCGTGTCTTAGTCGATTAATTACACCTAATTAATCACCCCATATTTTGAATTAATTTTCCCTAATTAATTCCAATTTAATGATGTACATAATTGACTCAATTATGTCCTTCCACTCATGGTATGCAACATCATACCAATTTCACCACAATTTTGTTAACATGAATATTAACCCCATCGTTCCCCACGTAATACGCTAACGTGACATACTTAAAAGGGAAGATTCATCACAAATACAATGGGTTCAACTTAGCATAACATTAGCATCACATGGGTTTTAAAGGTGTCAACTTGCATATATGACCATAGCATCAAACCCAACTAGCATAAATAATCAACCCAAACTTGCATGAATCACATATGTCATAAAGAGGGTAACTTGCATAAGTTACTTATGTCATACAAAGGGGTAAACTTGCATATGTATGTATGACATACAAAGGTGTAAACTTGCACATGTTACTTGCATATAATCAAACACCAAACTTGCATAACATGTCACATATGAACTTGCATATAATCAAACACCAAACTTGCATAACATGTCATATATGAACTTGCATATAATCAAACACCAAACTTGCATAACATGTCATATATGAACTTGCATATAATCAAACACCAGACTTGCATAACATGTCATATATGAACTTGCATATAATCAAACACCAAACTTGCATAACATGGTGTCATAATGGATCAATGTTTATCATAGTGATTTGCATAACTAGCATCATGAACATATAGCATAAATTACACCCAACTTGCATAACTAGCTTCATGGGCACATAGCATCAAACTTGCATAACTTGCATCATGAACATATAGCATACAACTTGCATAACTAGCATCATGAACATATAGCATAAAACTTGCATAACTAACATCATGAACACATAGCATATGACAACATAACTTGCATTGATCCACATACATAACCGTAACCTCATTATATCCTATCATAATTAGTTTAGCAATTGCTTGCTAAAGGCATAGAAACTCACAACTTGTTGATTAGCACTCCTATGAAGAAGATTAAGTTGCTAGAGTTGATTAGAAGTTGATTTGAGAAGTTATCTTCCTCTTTAATTTGTGGAGGCTCCTTCTAAGTTGCATGTTGATGGCATGACGACGTTGTCTCCAATTTTAATGTGTTTTAGGGTAGGATTAGGTTGTATTTATAAGAGTAGTTAGGTGTTTTAGGCCATTAGATTAACCCTAAATCAGATTAGAGCCGTCAGATCTCGTCACTAGCCACCAAAACACAGCCCAGATCCCAAATCAATGCACCCAGGTCACCTGGGCTCGATCAGGGAGGTCGACCCCCAGGTCGACACTAGGGTCGACACCCATGGCGACTCCCAGGTCGACCTGGTCTGGGCGGGAATTTTCCCGCCTAGCCCATATTCTGCATTTTTGAAATCTGTTTCGTTTTCTGATTTTTCGTGAAACTTCTAAAGGCCATATCTTAGTCATACGGACTCCGATTCACGAAATTTCGGACTCTATTTCGCGAATTTTTCCGAGACGAACGTAACCGCAAAACCCGTTTCCCTTAATTCTCACGTCTGAGATTAATTATTCATTAATTTATGAACATCACTGTTGTTAGAAATACGGGGTGTTACATTCTCCCCTACTTAAAGGATTTCGTCCCCGAAATCTCTAAGTCAAGAAGAACGTATCCTACCAACCAAACAACCATCTACTAAACCATCAAACACGGGCATCCATTGTCCTTAAAGTTTCTAATGCTGTATGAACATATGCAAGAAGTGTGTGTATATGTTCCCTATCTAATGCAAAATCAGGCGGTCTACTGATTCAGTTGACCTCCTTAATGCAAACCATGATAGTGCCATGCATTCAATATGTATGCGAAAAAACCCTATCGACACATACTATTTCTACATGTGTGCACAACCGTACACCAAAATGCATCATCCATATGATAACGCAACCATTATACATCCATTAATATAGCTACCTACACACAATTATATGCAATATGAAGTGACTGAGCCGATCTAGTGTCTAAAGTGTGTGTATATGCATCCACGAGCAACCACTAGCAAACACTTGCATCCACACACATCCATCAATCATAACATGTCTCAAACACATGTTTCAACCATAGGTTTACCCTATCTAAAGGTCAAAGGTACTAATGAGAGGACATACTAAAGATAAGATAAGTACTAGACAAACGATAAAGGAGAAATTAAAAGACATACCCTAAAAAAGAAATGGGTACAGTGAACGCATCTTCGCTTCTGTCTCCCAAGTAGCGTTGCTTTCATCATCTCCCCATTGCACTTTGGCTAGTTGAACCTCTCTGTTTCTCAACCTCCTAATCTCTGACCCAAGGATGCGAGTAGGAGCTCGTCGAATCGTCGCATCACGCTCTACCTCCACTTCTCTAAGCAAGCTCGGCTCTACCACCTCTGCAGTCTCATGTAGGCACTTCCTCAAATGTGACACATGGAATACGTCATGTACTCCACTAAGTCTCTCGGGCAACCCCACTCTATATGCCATCTGTCGAATCCTTTCCTTAATAGGAAACGACCCTACAAACCTTGGTGCTAACTTCCCAACGGACCCAAAGCAAACAACATTCCGTAATGGAGATACTTTGACAAAGACCATGTCCCCAACATTAAACTCAAGATCCGTCCTCCTCTTATCTGCGTAGGATTTCTGTCTGTCCTGCGCCGCTTTCATCCTTCTTCTAATCAAATCAATCTTTTCCGAAGTCTCTCTAACCATATCAGGCCCAAGCAAGATCTTATCCGTAGATTCCCACCAACATGTAGGTGACCGACAAGGCCTTCCATAAAGAGCTTCAAAAGGAGCCATACCAATACTGGACTGAAAGCTGTTGTTATACGCGAACTCCACCAATGGAAGATGCTCTTCCCATGTACCTCCAAAATCTAAGATACATAGTCTCAAAAGGTCTTCTAGAACACGATTCACCCTCTCGGTCTGGCCGTCCGTATGAGGATGATATGCGGTGCTCAAACACAACTGAGTCCCTACTGTCTCTTGCAAACTCTTCCAAAACTCGCTAGTGAAGATAGGATCTCGATCGCTCACTATGCTAGAAGGTACTCCATGCAATCAAACTATCTCTCGAAGGTAAACTAAAGCTAGCCATGGAGCAGTCCTCTTGCTCTTCACGGGTATGAAATGGGCGCTCTTGGTAAGTCTGTCTACCACAACCCAAATTCCCGTATTACCCTTCCTTGATCTTCGTAACCCATCAATAAAATCCATCGAGACGCTATCCCACTTCCATTGCGGAACCTCCAATGGGTGAAGCAACCCACCGGGTTTCTTTTGCTCCGCTTTCACTTGTTGGCACACCAAGCATCTAGCGACATACTCGGCCACATCTTTCTTCATACAAAAAGAAAACTCGCTTCATGTCTTGGTACATCTTGTCCCCACCGGGATGAATGGTCATTTTGAACGATGTGCATCGTCAAGAACAGCCTTCTTCAAACCCTCGTCTTGCGGTACACAAAGTCTACCGTCTTTACGCAACCACCCCTTACCATCTAGGGTGTACCTACTCAAATGGCTGGACGACTCCCCTCTTATGAGCTTCTCTACCAACTCAACCAACTGTGGGTCGTCCTGCTGTGCCTCGCCAATCCGTCCCAAAAGAGTAGGTCTGACCTCTAAGGATGCTAGCAAACCGGGTATAAAGTCAACGGAGGGTCTGAAGTCAAACATCGAGATAAATTCCAAGCTTCGTCGTTCGACGAACAATGGACTCAAGGACAACCTTTTTCTGCTTAAGGCGTCTGCCACCACGTTACCCTTGCCAGGGGTATACGCTATCTCGAAATCATAGGATGCTAAGAACTCCATCCATCTTTGCTGTCTTAAGTTCAAATCCTTCTGAGAAAACAAGTACTTCAATGATTAGTGGTCAGTGAACAATTCGAACCTCTCGCCAAGAAGATAATGGCGCCAAGACTTAAGCGCAAAAACAATAGCGGCCAACTCTAGATCATGGGTAGGGTAATTTTTCTCATGCACTCTCAACTGCCTTCCCCCATAGGCTATTACCCTTCCCTCTTGCATTAAGACTGCGCCTAGTCCTTTCCCACAAGCATCGGTATAAACAACAAATGGCTTACTCCTATCTGGCAACACTAAGACTGGAGCTGTGGTTAAAGCTCTCTTTAACCGTTGGAACGCATCATCACAATCTACGTCCCATGTGAAGACTAGATTCTTCTTCGTCAAGCGAGTTAATGGGGCTGATATCTTCGCGAAGTCCTTGATAAACTTCCTATAGTAGCCAGCCAACCCCAAGAAACTCCTCACCTCGGTAGCATTCTTCGGAACCTTCCAATCTTGGATGGAAACTACCTTCGCGGGATCCACAGCTATCCCTTCCTTAGAGACCACGTGCCCTAAGAACCACACTTCCTTCCTCCAAAAGTGACATTTAGAGAATTTAGCCTTAAGGCTATGCGCTCGAAGAGTCTCTAACACTTCCCTAAGATGTAGGGTATGCTCTTCTTCACTCTTAGAAAAGACTAAGATGTCATCCACAAAGACCACCACGAACTTATTAAGGTACTCCCTGAACACCCTACTCATCAAATCAACAAAATATGCAGGGACGTTCGTCAAACCAAAGGGCATCACCAGCCACTCATAGAAACCATCCGGAGTCCTAAAGGCAGTCTTGTCTATGCTATCCTCAACCACTCTCAATTGATGAAACCCCGTGGCTAAGTCCAACTGCGAAAACACTGAGGCGCCAACCAACTGATCAAAGAGATCATCAATCCTCGGCAATGGGTGTCTATTCTTCTTTGTAAGCTTGTTGAGTTCTCTATAGTCTACACAAAGTCTGAGGGACCCATCCGCCTTCGTGGCAAAAACCACTGGAGCACCCCACTCCGATATACTTCGTCTTATGAACCCCTTCTCAAGCAACTCCCCTACTTGCTTATGGAGTTCCCTCCTCTCACGAGGAGCCATGTGGCGCACTAGCAAAGATACTGGTTTAGCATTGTCTCCCAGATATATTCGGAAGTCTATCTCCCGCTTCGGAGGTAAGCCCTTCACCTCCTCAAACACATCCGAGTATTCCCGGACCACTCTAACAGATTGCAAACTCTCGACCGAAGCGTCAAGCGATTCAAGATAACTTAGCATAACAGAATCCATGGGATTACAAGAGATCTCGAGAGTATTGCCCAAGCGGGTCATGAGCCTAACAACTCTCCTTTCACAATCAAGAACGGCACCATTATTGGATAACCAGTCCATGCCCAAAATCAACCCATAGCCCGTGAAGCCCAAAACAAAAGCATCACATCTAAACTCAACGCTAAGTATGGAAATCCTCAAACCCAAACATATCATGGACAAATAAGTGGAGCCCCCAATTGGGTTTGAGACAACCAAGGGATCATCTACTAGACTGGTGTCTAAATGCAGTGACTCAACTAATGATGATGAGATAAACGAATGCGATGCGCCAGAGTCAAATAAAGTACGGACAGGATGATCAAACAGAAAAACCAGACTTTCAACGGAAATAGTTCTACCTCTTTCCTGAATCGGTGGAACTGCGAGAGCCTGAACTTGCCCCCTTGCCTGACCTGGTGCCATAAGAGCTTGCACCTGTCCTCCTGAGGTAGATCCCGTCCTCTTCCCCTTCTTTGGGCAGTCTTTCACTAGATGCGCTGCTTCGCCACAGTGGAAGCATCCAGTCTTCTTCTTCTTTCAACAATCTTTGCTTAGGTGGCCTGGTGTCCCACAATTGAAGCACTTCTTCTTTCCCTTGCCACCGTTGCCTTTCCCACCCTTGTTTTGTTGTTGCTGTTGAGGTCTTTTCTGATCTCCTTTCTTCTCGGGTGCCTTATTAGCATTGGGACCCTTCTCTTCCTCATGCATAAGTGCCATGTCTACTAGCTTCTCAAAGGTGGCCCCCATAGGGATGTGAGTCATAGCCAATCCATGCATCGGTTCATTCAAGCCCTTAACGAACCTCAAAGCCTTCTTCTCCGGTGTATTCACCATATCTATGCCAAACCTTGCCAACTGATTAAACTTGTTGACATATTCCTTTACTGATAAGTTCCTTGCTTTAGAGTCAAGAACCTTTCCATATACAGACTCTCTTCCGCCCTTGAGAGAAACTTTGCCACAAACCTTTGTCTGAAATCCGCCCAAGAGTCAACTAGGCGTTCTCCATTAGTGACCTCCCACCAGAACGAGGCCTCTCCCTTCATTAACCAAGCAGCTAACTTGACTTTCTTTCCTTCTTCCATTTCAAAGATATCTATCAATTCTTCCACCTCCTTAAGCCAATCCCTAGCTTCCACAAAATTTTCTGATCCTTGAAAAGGTTTCCCTCCCATAGCCTTAAATTCCTTGCAAGTCTTAGCAAAAGTATCTACGCGAGGAGGAGGAGGAAGATCGGGTGCAACTGGTGGTGGAGGAACATCTGCTGGACCCGCAGTGGCGGCCCTAGCCTCCATCAACCTCCTAGACCATACTGGTATCGCAACACCCTCCGGAAAGTTAAGATCTTCAGCCATGCTGAAACGAAAGAGGAAAGATTCAAAACGGAGAATTCGAAAGATAAAGATATGGCTATTGGGGATTATGCTTTTCTTTCAAAAACTTTTCTCTTAAAAGACATGTTTTTGAAAATACTTCTTCCAAAAATGTTTTAGAAAAATAGTTTTTCTAAAAAATTTATCTGTTCTGGTAACCTTAAGCTCTGATACCATGTGTAACACCCCACACCCGCTAAGGTCACTCACTAAGGGAATGCCTTAACTTCGGTGGAGTATTTTAAGTGAATATAGAATAGAAAAATTACAACAAGACAGATATAAATAATACTTGTTAACTAAAACATCATTTCATTGCAGCAGAAGGTAAACATGTTTGGTTACAATAACAAAACCATGAAACAAGAGTCAAGTACTAAATATCCATCCTGATAAAAACATAAGTACATAATCCCACTACATAACTAATAGCCATAATAGAAAAGATAAGTTGAGCTTTACATCACGGTCCAAGCTCCAAAAGATAGATAAAGCAATCTGATCAAAGCCCACTAGTGCTAGGCCCACTCTGAGAACCTGAGGGTTGGGAAAAAGATAAAAACAACGGGGTCAGACATAAGTCTGAGTGAGCCCTATAACTTTAACAATACAATCATTAAAGTAATTAGGGTATGATATAAACTTGGCACGGTAACGACTGGGGATAAATGACTACACTAAGCAGCCAACTAGACATAGGAAGAACTAAGATATCGATAAAGACGCATCTAAGCCACCCAAGGGTAATTACTACACTGCACCACACCAGTCATTCCTACTCAAAGGTTGATCCCACCCATGGACTTAGAAAATATAACTAGTAGTTTCGTGTACCCCTAGCTGACCACATAGGTGTCGTCTGCCCCTATCTCCACTAGGTGTACCCACTACTCCCCAAGCGATCGGCTCCCTAACGTAGATACCCGTGCTGGCCCCACAGTGGGGTGTATCACTCCCCAAAGTGGCAACCCGATACAACTTAAGAGTGCACGGCTTATACCTACACGATGCAACAACATCTTACCTACCAGCCCGGGCCCACACACGCATATGAAACCCGTTGGACTTGCGTTGCCACCGCTAACCCGTTTTTGGCCTCTTACAGTCAAGCCCAGTATGCGTGTCCCGTCCTCGACTTGGGTCGAGCCCACAAAGATACGTTTTGGGTTACTGGTTGAAATGGGCCCCTACAAGCTACCCACCTAAGCTTGTCCCTTTTCTAGTGCATCCCACTTAACCCTTTAATCATGTTTAATTACATATTTCCACTTGGTTAAGTATTCTAATCGTATTTTCTATTGCCACCCAAGGCAACCCACTAGATTTCCACATGCCACCCAAGGCACTTGATTTCTACATGCCACCCAAGGCACCCACTTAACCCCTCATGCCCCACTACATGCTTATATGGTTAAGTGTTTCTTAATTGATTAAGACCGTAACCTTTGCAAAGACCTCTCACATTAGACTATCTTTTATGGCAGCTGGATTTGCCGGTCGGGTCCGGGCAGCCTTACGCCATAACCGAGTCTAACCTCGTGTCTTTACACTTGTCACATATTTAGTTTATGCCTAAGACCTCTCACATTGGGCCAATCATTTGTAGCCGCTGGATTTGCCGGTCGGGTCCGGGCAGTCTTATGCTACAAAAGGGTCCAACCTCGTGTCTTAGTCGATTAATTACACATAATTAATCACCCCATATTTTGAATTAATTTCTCTAATTAATTCCAATTTAATGATGTACATAATTGACTCAATTATGTCCATCCACTCATGGTATGCAACATCATACCAATTTCACCACAATTTTGTTAACATGAATATTAACCCCATCGTTCCCCACGTAATACGCTAACATGACATACTTAAAAGGGAAGAATCATCACAAATACAATGGGTTCAACTTAGCATAACATTAGCATCACATGGGTTTTAAAGGTGTCAACTTGCATATATGACCATAGCATCAAACCCAACTAGCATAAATAATCAACCCAAACTTGCATGAATCACATATGTCATAAAGAGGGTAACTTGCTAAAGTTATTTATGTCATACAAAGGGGTAAACTTGCATATGTATGTATGACATACAAAGGTGTAAACTTGCACATGTTACTTGCATATAATCAAACACCAAACTTGCATAACATGTCATATATGAACTTGCATATAATCAAACACCAAACTTGCATAACATGTCATATATGAACTTGCATATAATCAAACACCAAACTTGCATAACATGTCATATATGAACTTGCATATAATCAAACACCAAACTTGCATAACATGGTGTCATAATGGATCAATGTTTATCATAGTGATTTGCATAACTAGCATCATGAACATATAGCATAAATTACACCCAACTTGCATAACTAGTTTCATGGGCACATAGCATCAAACTTGCATAACTTGCATCATGAACATATAGCATACAACTTGCATAACTAGCATCATGAACATATAGCATAAAACTTGCATAACTAACATCATGAACACATAGCATATGACAACATAACTTGCATTGATCCACATACATAACCATAACCTCATTATATCCTATCATAATTAGTTTAGCAGTTGCTTGCTAAAGGCATAGAAACTCACAACTTGTTGATTAGCACTTCTATGAAGAAGATTAAGTTGCTAGAGTTGATTAGAAGTTGATTTGAGAAGCTATCTTCCTCTTTAATTTGTGGAGGCTCCTTCTAAGTTGCATTTTGACAGCATGACGACGTTGTCTCCAATTTTAATGAGTTTTAGGGTAGGATTAGGTTGTATTTATAAGAGTAGTTAGGTGTTTTAGGTCATTAGATTAACCCTAAATCAGATTAGAGCCGTCAGATCTCGTCACTAGCCACCAAAACACAGCCCAGATCCCAAATCAATGCACCCAGGTCACCTGGGCTCGACCAGGGAGGTCGACCCCCAGGTCGACACTAGGGTCGACACCTATGTCGACCTGGTGGGCTGGTCGACCCCCAGGTCGACCCCTAAGTCGACTCCCAGGTCGACCTGGTCTGGGCGGGAATTTTCCCGCCTAGCCCATATTCTGCATTTTTGAAATCTGTTTCATTTTTTGATTTTTCGTGAAACTTCTAAAGGCCATATCTCAGTCATACGGACTCCGATTCACGAAATTTCGGACTCTATTTTGCGTATTTTTCCGAGACGAACGCAACCGCGAAACCCGTTTCCCTTAATTCTCACGTATGAGATTAATTATTCATTAATTTATGAACATCACTGTTGTTAGAAATACGGGGTGTTACAAGGGAATTTTAATGTGAAAAACAGTCGATATTTTGACTTTAAAAATATGTTGTGTGAGAAAATGAAGTCGAAATTCAACAAAACCAGTTTCGTTGGGTCCATAATGTTGAACTTTAGCTGCACGCCCATTTTCATGATTTTTGGATGTTATATGTGATCACACGAATTTTTAAACAACAAAACAAATAGCGTTATAAATAAATATAATATTCAAATATTAAAATCCTCTTATAAAATACCCTTAACATTCTAAACCTAAATCTCATTTTTCTCTAGTCAAGACACTTGCGCCGCGATCAGGAGAATTTCTGCAGTGAGATTTAAAGTTAAAAATCTATATAAAACCAAATAAAATTGTATAAATCATTTAAGAAATTTATTTGGGTTCCTGAGATGATCCTCTTCATCGTCACAAGGGTTTTACAGAGCTCGAACTGGATAAGCTTGATGTCATATTTATACATCGGTGTTCTTCGATCTTAGGGTTTAGATTTGATAAAGATAGTGGCGTAGATTAATGGAATGGATATTGGTATCAGAATCATGGTGAGGTTTAACATTGTATATGTATTTTTGGGTGAATTTTGTAAAGGATGATGTCGCACCGACTGTTGTGGTGTGCGGGTTTTCTTGGTAGTCACGACCCAAGGGTGAATCTCGAGCTAGGTGTTATCTATATGGGGAAAAAGAGGTCGGGATAAGGAAATTTGTGGTGATTCTTATTTTATTTCTAGTATTGTGTGGAGGGAGGGATTGGTAAAGAAAAAGGGTGGCCATGTTTTGATAACCTGGAGCTGCGGTAAAGCTGGAGAAGACGGGATTGATTATGGGGTGCGAGTTACCTGATTTCAAATGGGTCGATAAAGATTTTGATGAGAGGAATCAGGGGTATTTTTGTTTTGAATTATTGTGGAGTATTGTGAAGGGATGGAGATCTAATGTTGCGGTCTGTGTATGGGATGTTACGGGTTCGTGGTTTCTGAGGGGAAGAAGATGAACAACAAGTTAAGATTTTAATTATAACTTTAAGGGTAATTAATCTTGTTCTGTATAGTGTTAATGACTTTGATTTAGTTTCAAACTTTTAAAATTTATAACTCTCTCATATGGTAACGGAATTCAGCGAAAAAATCCATTGGAACCGTATTGGCGAAGGCTACACCATGGAACTGATTTGGAGCGATTTGGAGCTCGTCTCTATTTATGATGAAACTAAACGCCTGAATGGATCAAACTGAACGGTTATCGTTATTTAACGATAAATCGACTAATGTGAGTAAAACTCACTAACTCTATCAGGTTATATTTTTATAAATATAATCTAGTGTTGATAAATGATGATTGATTTCTGTGTGATGACTGTGTAATGACCTGCATTCTACGCATCGAAAGATCGTAGAATATTTCTTTCTTTCTCATGCAAAGTCGTATAGCCATGTAACTTTGAGAGACGACTATTGGGGTCATTTCCCATGTCCATGATTTTTGCCGATTTTTAGATGACCGTTTTGCCCCTAGCTGATCTTGTTTCGGCCATAACTTTTGATTGGAAAGGATTTTTGACCTAAAACCACTTCCATTAGGTCCGGATGATGGTTTACCTTTCCGTGGAGTGGTCATATGTGAAAAACAAACTTATCTTTTGGGAGATATGGCTGAATTAAGGTTTAAAAGGTGAAAAACAGCTTAACCGGGCTTAATTGGGTAATTAACAGTTAGGCCCAGAGGAGGATTTCAGGATTTGGAGTATTTAAGGGCTGTTAGGGTTTAGATAATACCCTTTTCTCATTTTTCAGCCATCGCTTATCACCCCTCTCAATTTAGTAATGGCCTCTAACACCTAAAATGCCTCTAAACCACTTTCTAATTGAAAATTTGGCTAAATTACATCAAATGAAGAAGAGATAGCACCCAAGCAAGGTTAGAACTGCTTTTGGACATCAGTATTCATGGCAAACAGAGAATCATTTCAGATCTACAGTTTATTTGTGGAAAAGGTGAGTGTTTTGCATAGTTTCTCACTAATTACAGTTGACTAGGGGAATTAGTGTTAATTAGCGAAATTATAACTCAAAAAAATCTGGAAAAATTTGTAAAATTCTAAAATATTGTTTTAGGCCTCTGTTAGAAAATTTGGTTAATTTGAGAAAATTTGGTTAAGTTTTACTAATCTTATAATTAGTTTTGCTTAAACATGCTTAAGGGAAAATATGGAATTTTGGCTATGTTTGATCCGTTTTAACCTATCAAATTGTCGTTTTGGTGTTAGTGGTCAATTCTATATGTTGCTATGGCTGTATGGTATGCTTTGTGATTGATTAGAAAATTAGATTTGGTCAAAAACGCCGTCGAATGGCGTAAAACAGTTGTTGGAAAGAAGTGCAGGAAATCAGCCGAACCAGATCGGATCGGAGGGGAAGCACGAACCGAACCGTTTCCCCCAAACTGTTGCATCATGAGTCGCCACGAGATAAGAGCTCATGACCCTGAACCGCTTGGAGATCCCGATCAGACCAGGAGCTCACAACCCGATTCGACCAGGAGTTCACGAACAGCTCACAGCTAAAGCCCCCGACCCGATCCAGAGCTCCATCACGAACTGATGAAGGCCTGATCCACGAGTCAATGGAGGAGTGAGACCCGACCTGGAGAGGAGCTCACGATCCTAACCAATGGAGGAAGGATGTCACGAGCCGAACTGTTGTGCCACAAGCTGGTGATTGGGCACGAACCGACCCGATAGGGTTAACCAAGACCCGAACTGAGGAGCTTGGACTTGAGACTTGATGATCATGAACCGAATGAGGTTGATGACAATGGACTGAACGAGAAGAACAGAGCTGATCTGCATAGAAGCTTATTCCGAACCGATCCGGAGATGATGACCAAAACCCGAGATGGAAAGGTAGTCCAAATAGGATGTAGAACTCAGGATCCAGTTGGGAATCAACGAGTTAACTTCATGAGTTGGGCTTTGCTGCGGGACGTGTGCTAAGGGGTTATCGACGTCTATAGCTTTGATTCACCACTAAGACGGATGTTAGGCTATGGATCAATGCAGTGGGGTAGTTATTACTCCATGGGGCAGAGTGATCGTAGCATGGCTATGAGCCAGTGCAGTGGGGTCATCACGACTTCATGGGGCAGAGTGGACATAGCAAGGACTAGTGGCTATGGATCAGTGTAGTGGTGTCATTATGACTCCATGGGGCAGAGTGATCATAGCAAGGATTTGGGTGATCAAAGCGATTGGCATCGTATGCTTTGCGCACTGAATGAGAGATGTGAGGATGGTTGCTATGCTTGATTGATTGTTGTTACTATGACATGCACACCCCATCCCCCATATCTTTATGCCTTATGTTTAGTGGCACCTTTGAGTATTGAGCGGTATGTTGTGCTAACTCTTTAGTTGCAGATTCAGGTATGATTTAGTATACCTGTTATTGTTCTGTTTTGCTACTTATCGCTCATACCAGACTTTTTGTCTAACCCAGAGTTTTATGTCTCTTATTATTACTCTGGGTACTCTTAAATAGGCAAATTAGAGACAAGTTAGCTGGTTATGCACGAGTAGCTGATCCGGAGACGAGCAGGAGGCTCCTACGTATTATCCACCTACATTCTCCCTGTGTTGTTGATGGTCACTGCTTTAGGCATTAGTAGTGTACCTCTCCTTTCTTTTGCTTTAGAGACAGTATTTTTAAGTTGTAATAATGTGTAACAACCCGGAAAATCTGAGCCAATTTAAAAATTTTATTTTGGTAATTTTAATGAATTTTGAATATTTAAAATGATTTATTTTAAATAATAACGACGAGAAATTTATTTTGAATAGAATTAGAACGTATATATTCATTTGAATCAACGTTAGAATATAAATATTTTATTTTAAATATAAAAGGAATTGAAAATGGCGCGGTAGTTTGAAAATTCGATTTCAAATTTCAAATGAATGTACAGGATTCAAAATAAACCGGATTTTGGAGAAACCAAAAATATTAAAATCTATTTGAAAATATCTTTCCAACGAAGTCGAAAAATCAAAATTTCATAGCGGGGATAAAAAGTTATGCCCAGTTGAAAATTCAGAATAGTCACTATGGAATTCTGGCCCTTAAAAATGGAAATTTTGCAAACGACCTCGGTTTTCGACGAAACCACTTTTGTTGGATTCGGGATGTCAGGTTATTGCTAAGTTTCAAAATTCATAATTTTCTGAATCAATATGTGAGCGTGTCAAAGTTAAACGTGTTTTAACATTTTCAGTCAATTTCGATCGACGAGAAAATAGCCATTTTTCAAACGGTCTCGGAATTTGACGAAATCAGTTTTGTTAGGACCGTATCATCAAAACATAACCACATTTATTTTTTTGGAATTTTTAAAGTTAGTATGTGGCCCCACCTGAAGCCCGACGCTCCACCTCCGACGCAGCGAAACAGCCCCCCATCCCCCTTCCTTAAAATGTTGTAAGTTTTATGTTAATTTATTTTAAGTAACTAGTCTAAATTTAATTCAAAAGCATAGATTTTAAAATCCGATTTTTATTTAGATAAGGTTAATATTTTTATTTAGATAAAGTTTGTATTTTTATTTAGATAAAGTTTTATTTCTTATCCGACTGAAAAATATGATTTCCTTGATCATAAGATATGATCTTTAACATAGAAAATGTAAGATTTGATTTTTCATAACGTAAAGATGCGATTTTTAATATGAAGTTGAAGTTATAATGACGTGATTTTTATATTGAAAGTGAACGAATAAAAATGTGATTTTTATTTTAAAGATAGTGGTTTAAAAATATAATTTTTATCTATGAAGTAGCGGAATAAAAATATAATTTTTATTATGAATTTAGTGTGATAAAAATATGATCTTTATTATATGAACACCATTATAAAAATATAATTTTTTTCTATGAAGTAGCGGAATAAAAATATAATTTTTATTATGAAGTTAGCGTGATAAAAATAGGATCTTTATTACATGAACACCATTATAAAAATAGAATTTTTATCTATATAGTAGCAGTATAAAAATGTGATTTTTATCCACGTAGCGTAGTTATAAAAATGTGATTTTTATATACATAGCAACAATATAAAAATGCGATTTTATATATGTAGTGGATACAGACAACGAAAGTGACAAAAGGCAAGCACGGCTAAGATTTTCTACGTATGAAGAGTCGCGATGTTTGGTTTAACTAATCAGTGAGAACTTCTCACTTTAATTCTTGTTTTCTAGTTAAAAATATATACTTGGATGCAGACCGTGCTTAGCAGCACCCGACACCCGTTGTCCACAGACCATGGACGACTTGTTTGATTTTGTTGTGTTGTGAAAATTGATTGTGAAGTGGAATGAATGGAAATATATTCATGTGTTGAAATAAATTATTTATAGTGAAAAATATAAATTTAACGTGAATATAAATAAATAAATATCCATTTATAAATCATACGATTTGTTTATGTACACCCATTTGAAGGATATTGATTGGGACGATAAATTTTACACATCGCCCAACTGCAAAAATAAAAATCTGTGTTTATTGACTGAAACCCCACACGGGTATTGGGTTGATATTTGATGTACACTAATCTCAATTGTTTAGTTGTATGTCAATCGGTAGGTTGACAGACAGTTGTGTAGTGCACTTTGGATGATGGTTGATTATTTGTCATTGCTATTATATACATGTGTTGTATGGAATCCATATAATTAACATTTATTCCAATTTGGAAAATAAAGAATATTATAAAATAAAGATTCATGTGTTGAATAGAATAAATAGTCATGTGTTGACGATACTCATGTGTTGAGAATATTCATGTGTTGAACAAAATATTTATACAATGAAATTCACATTTTTATCGTATATAAAATTAGAAACAAGATGGGAACTAGTTAAGATGAGTGGTTTCCTGGGTATTGATCTGATATTGGTTTCGGCCTTCGAGGTTAATACTTAGGGAATTGTTCTCTTACTAATTTACGGTTAGAGTCTGATTAAGAATTAAACAATAGAAATCATAATTTTATAAAATATATTAAATAAAAAAATATAGTCATGTGTTTTCGATACTCATGTGTTGAGAATATTCAGGTGTTGAAAGAAATATATATTCATGTGTTGAAGAAAATATTCATTTGTTGAATAGATTAACGAAGTTATTGAAATATATAAAGCCGTGTTGATTAGATTTGCGCCATTTTGACGCGAACGATATTTATATCGATTACATTCGTTTTTATAATGAATATAGAAAAGGAAGTGATTTCAAAATCAAATATTTTCAAAATATTACCATTCATATATTAATGATATGGAATATTCAATTTTGATTTAAAATTGAATATGAAGTTGAAATTGTTTTGAAAACGAATTTAAAACGATTTATAAAATACGTTTAGAATTGAAATCAATGAGATATATATAATATATAGATTATATATATTAAATGGCCTGAATAGAATGCGCCGCGCCGCGGTAGTTCGCGAATTTCAACCATTGACTTCGAATTGACGTTACGGGAGATCCGACCGTCCGATTCTCCTGAAACCAGAACTGTTGGGTTCGTATCGAAAAGAGCTTTCCAATGAAAGTTAGAAATTTGAAATCTAACGGTTGGATTTGGAATTATGTCCAAATCAATTTTGGAAAAGGTCGCTATAAGTGCAGTTCGACGACCGTTATTGGAAATCGACTGTACGGGCCTTGATAAAATTATTAAAAATATTAATAATTTGTGTAAAATCAAAATAAATGATTTTAAAAGAACTGGGATGAAGAATTCCATATTTGAAAAGATAAAATATATTTTTGTCGAAATGAACTAGTTATGAACTAGAATTACAATCCAATGTTTTTGAATAAATAAATTGGATTTGAAGTGGTTTTAAAATAATCAAAATTTCCAATATACGAATTGGAATGGATTTGAATCGAAATTATCTTCAGAATATTTCGATGTTGGATTTCGTGATTATACAGATATGGTTGTGGAAATTTGAAAGATATATTTATATCGTTATTTCCAATACTATATTTGTTGGTTTTAGAATTCGATATTGAATATAAGCCGATATATTTTCTATTCAGAGCCTTGTATTTAATATCAAATGGGATTTTGGGTTCATCGTGAATGGTGTCCTAAATAACACTGTTCTTGAACCCAGTTTAGAAAAGAATAAATCTTTTAATTAAGATTTAGTGAAATTGTCCAGTTAATTAGTATTTAATTGGAATAGAATTTAAATTGGTTTTTGGGGTTTATCATGAGCGGTGTTTTGAATAACACTTGTTCTTTAACCCGATTAACAATGGAATGTGATTTTGGGTTTATCGTGAACCGTATTTTAGATGACATTGGTTCTTTAACCCAGTTAAAGACAGGATATTGATTTTTGGGAAGATTAATACTAAGTCGAGTTCTAATGAAACTTTAATTAGATTAAAGTGATCGAGAATGGATCACTAGTTTTGCTCCAAGCGATAGTTAAATCTTTAATTAGATTTGAACGTGAAATGGTAATTAATATTTACCGATAACACTGTGGTGTTAGATATGGAGTATTACCAGTTTTGCTCCATGAGATGAATAGGTTGGGATTGGGAAATAAAATAAATAGTTACTTTGGTATGGTTCGCTAATCCCGACTAGTTTGGAAAACCAAAATATGGTTTGAAATGATATCTAAAGGAAGATTAAAGAATAATTTAAAAGAATTTATCTTTGATAAAATTAATGGGAACCTTTCCCTAAGAATGTGAATATTTGAGTAAAAGAATATTCTGAATTGGAATGAGGCGTATGTTGCGTTTGAGTAACACTTGTTTATTATATACGCGGGTTATTTGGAAAGGCCGGGTTTATACCCATTCTGAATAACCGATTGGACGATAAGTTGAGGACGAAGACGGTGGTTGTAACAACCCGAATTTTAATAACATGTTGAAACTAGAAATCAGGGTATAATTAAATTTTAAAATAAGAATCATGGGAAATGGGTTACGTAATTGCGTTCGACTCAGAATTCTGCTTGAAATAGAGTCCGAGTTTGCGTAAAACGGAAACCGTACGAAGAAGATATGGACGAACGAAGTTAGGCAGAAAAACCAGAAACCGGCCATAATGCACAGGCGCACTTGGGAAGTGCGCCAGAACAAAATTGCACTGGCGTACTTGGGAAGTGCGCCCATGCAATTTTGCATTGGCGCACTTGGCAGGTGCGCCCAGGTAGAGCAGAAAACATGCTAGTCGGCCTGTTTTGACCGAGAACTCATTTTTGGAGCCTGAGACGTGTTTTGATGGTCCGGATTGATTCTAGGGTAAATCTAAGGGCCTAAACTAGTTGCTACCCCTATAAATACACCCTTAGACCTAACCTAATTCATATCAAATCATTCTTACACCATTATGCTGCTAAAATACCTCTTGAACCATGGCCGTCGTCTCCAAATCAAAGTACAAACATTCAATCTCAAATCAATTCAAAGAACAAGGCTTGTACAATGATTCAAGACAATGAATCAACAACGCCGCGACATTTTTACAACATATTCAGTTCTTAATTCATTTGCCATGCTCTGTAAGTTCTAGTTGTTTATAGATTTAAACATTTAAATTACAATATGGCCATGGAATAAAGTGGAATTAGATTTAAGTATGTTTATTGATTCAGATCTATTTCTGTTGCTTCTTGAATCTTGAGTTTTGGGACTTTTCTATGTTCGTTCTCATGTCAAGCTTATGATCTATTCAACCTGTTGTAAATCTGTTTTTCTTGATTCATATTGATATTATTATCAAGATCTAACTTTTATGCTAGAGATGATGTTTTTATGCCAGTTTTCTCTCTATGCTGATTGTTATACAAATTCTACCTTCCCCTATTTATTTTGTTTTGATGAACCTAGGTCAATTTTGGACCTAGGCCTAAACCGCGATTTGCGTATGATTGAATGCGGGGAAATATGGGAATGTTGTCTATATTGGATATATATGTTTGGTAAAATTGATGGCATAACATGAAATTGGAAATTTGAGGTATTGTCAATATAATCGAAATTGCAAGTTTGGCCATTGGCATAATTAAATTGGCATGAAGTGGGAATAATTAATTAGCATGTAAATCAAATCACGAGTTCGGGCCTATGTAAATTAAATCAAAAGATTAAGTTTATGATTGGGCATAAGTAGAATTGGGACTTTGAACGTAAAAGCAATTGTAAACTTGATAATTGGCATATGAATTTGGGTAACTGGCGTGTATTGAAATAAAAAGGATTATAGTTTGGGATAACTACATCATGAATCTTGATTTGGGTTTATTTGGACATGAAACTTGATACATGTAATCTTGGCTAGAACTTGATATGGGTAAAATGGCATAAACCTTGCATACATGTAAATAGGCAAGAATTGGACGTATGTAAACTGAATAGAATTGGGTATATATATATATATATATATATATATATATATATATATATATATATTGGCATGTAATTTTGGAACTTGGGCATATGTTTATTAATATGTAAAGTTGGGAATTTGAAACATGAAAATGACTGTGTATTGGATTATTGACTTGAACACGAACATGAACATTTCTATATGTTAAACACATGAACTGATATTGGGGTTTTGGGGGGAATACGACCATTAATGAACCTTTGACACGAGGTTATACTCAGTTTGTGGTGTAAATCTGCCCGGAACCGCCATCAAATCCAGTAGCCACAAAGTGTAAGTCTA
Source organism: Allium sativum (assembly GCA_030737875.1). Taxonomy (NCBI): domain Eukaryota; kingdom Viridiplantae; phylum Streptophyta; class Magnoliopsida; order Asparagales; family Amaryllidaceae; genus Allium; species Allium sativum. The sequence continues at coordinate 48,138,873 of CM060913.1, forward strand.
ATGTGAGAGGTCAAAGGTCGAATTGTAGACGTAACGATTTATGGCACGAGGTTAGACTCAGTTTGTGGTGTAAATCTGCCCAGAACCGCCCGGCAAATCCTGTGGCCACAAAGTGCACGGTCTAATGTGAGAGGTCATGATTCGTTGGTCATAATGAATGAATTAAGGAATATTAACCATAATAAGACATGGGTATGGTTAGAGGGTTAGGTGGAATGACATGGAAATTTGACATGTAAATGTGGACCTAACCGGTATGAGTTAAGAACATGTAAAACTTATAAATATGGGCTTAACCAACATAACTGTTAATCAGATTAATGGTTGGGTTAAGTAATATGACTAGACTAATGACACTTAACCGATATGACATGAATGGGTGGGTTAAGTAATATGACTAGACTAATGACACTTAACCAATATAACATGACACGTGACAGGGTTAAGTCAACTTGAACATATAAATAATACTTAACCAACTTAGCATGATACGTGGGCGGGTTAAGCCATGAATTACTTGAAATACTTAAACAATGCAATCTGACGAATGGGAGGGTTAAGTTAAATGGGTTGGTTTAACTTGAATGGGTTGATAACACCCAACCAAAATAACCTGATTTGTGGTAGGGTTAAGTAAATACACGAGGGTAACACTTAACCATTATAAAATGGCTAGTGGATGAGGTTGAGTTAACATACACTTAACCAATCTAACATGAGGTATGGTAAGGGTTAAGTTAACACAGGGGAGAACGCTTAACCGATATAACAAGACATGCGGTAGGGTTAAGTAACACAAGAGAGAACACTTAACCGCGGTATCATAATGGGGGGGGGGGTTAAGTTAAATAGATAACACTTTACCAACCTGTGGGGTATAAGAATAGACCCTAGGAAAACCCTAGTAGCGGGACCTGTTTCAGCAGTAACCCACATTAGATATCAACGGTACCCTGAGCTAGGCAGGGTGGGGCACGATTACTGGGTTGATTATAATCAGTCAAAACGGCGGCAGGGGATGCAACGGTGCAGGTTCCGACGGATTACGGGCGTGCACGTATTCCAGAGTGGAAAATTTAACCACTGGGCATCAGTAGATATAAAGTTGTGCATCAAAAAGGGTGTCGGGGTTGCCATCTTAGGGATTGATACACCCTAGGGTGGGACCAGCACAGCTATCTACGAGTAGGGGGCCGCAAGAACTAGGTCGAGTAGGAGCCAATCGATTAGGGTAGTAAGGATACATCTAACACATTTATGGCAATTGGGCTGGTTGAGGTGAAAATCCTCATATTAAATGTAGTCCTGAAGGCTACCGCAACTACGGGGTTGGGATAACCTTAGTATATAACACATATGAAACATTGTAAGTAAGGGCCGATCAATTAAGATAGGTGCGGTGGGGACATGAAACTGCCAATATGAGGTGGGACCCTCATCGTGGGATATGTACCTATAAAACTATCATGTGGGTTATGGGGGATCACTTATCTTGTAATTAAAACTTAGTAAACTAATTGAAACACTAGTTAGGTGGTGTAGAGAATATTGGAAATCAAGGAAAATAGTGAAATGGTGAAGCTTAGAAATCTTGCGATGTTATACCTAATAGAAACCTTGCAATGTGATACTTGATAGGAACCTTGTGATGGTACTCTTGATAGGAAGCATGGGATGTTATACTTGATTCAACGTGCCTGTAGCTTACCTTGTCATCATGCTTATATTTACTTTCATTTTATTCATGCCATATCATCTTCACCTGTTTATATGCTAAAAGCCACTAGGACTTACTCGGTCTTTATGACTGACCCGGTTTGTTTCGCCTCTTTTTCTACCATTTCCCCCCAAGGTTCGCAGGGTGGAAATACAGCTTAGTTCGGATCTTACCAAGATCCAAGGCTCTTTCATGTGCTGCTTGGATCTCTCTTGGCTATGGCTTGCTTTGCTTTATTGGGGAATGCTACAATTTATTTTCATGCTTCTTTATTTTTGAGCAAGACAGATATTTTAGCTATGTAATTGGGTATTTGAAAGTTGATGGGCTTTTATTGTAAACAATTATATTTAATAAATGATTTGAAGTACTTCCACTTTACCTTCCGCTGTTTTATATATGTCTGTCTTGTAATATTTCTGTTCCAGTACCCATAATGCTCCATTGAAGTTAAGGCATTCCCTTTGTGAGTGACCTTAACGGATGTGGAGTGTTACATTTGGTATCAGAGCAGAAAGTTACCGGACTGGGAAAAAGTTTTTAAAACCTTATGAAAACTATTTTCAAAAACCGTTTACAAAGAAGCATTTTCTAAGAAAAGTCTTGTTTTATTTGAAAGGCATATTCCCCAAAGCCATACGCACTATCTTTTGATTGTCTCCTTGATTTTCTTCTCTCTTTCTTTTTCACCTTAGTTTTGTAGGTGTACGACACATGTAGGAGGGCAAAGAAGTGCCCAACTTCCATTTGTAGCCGCAGTAGTTCCATCTGCGTCTATTCTTATTTGAAGCTTTGTAGGGTTGCCATGCGATGGAGGTAGCTTTCGAGAAACTTGTCAACAAGCTATACAAGGATAACAAGAACGAGGATAAAGAATACAAGCCTAAGGATGAGAAACTTGTTGATATGGCTCAATCCACGAAGGAGGAAAAGGTAAAAGGAAAGAGGCTAAAGTGAAAGAATAATAAAACCCACGACAAGAGAGAGTATCTTTAGTATGGTAAAAAGGGACATGTAGTTAAGTATTAGAGGACAAGGACAAGGGCAAAGGACAAGATCATCGAGAGAGCAATTGTATGCTCTCACTACTAGCGTACCTAAGAAGAGGTGGTTACATTTCTGTTAAAAAATTAGCTTTTATCTTCTATCATACCATGGGAACTTTGTTTTTGTACATCGCTTCCTTTTTAATTCTACTTCGATAGTTGAGTCTCTGCACCTTAGTACTAGCGTAGTAGAGGGTCCCATTTTTGTCTCAAATCCTGTTGAGGAATCGGCTCATTTATTCATGACTTGTTTGGATTTGAGAATGTCTATGCTAAGTGTTGAGTTTAGAAGTAATGCTTATGTTTTTGGGTTATGGGTTATTTCTAGGAATGGAGTGGTTATCCAAAAATGATACCATTCTCGAGTATGAAAAGAGGGTAGTTAGACACTTGAATTGCCTCGGTAATACCCTCTAAGTCTAGTGTAACCCTTAGGGTTCTGCCATGCTTAGTTACCTAGAATCTCTTGATACATTTATCAGTCCGCTCAAGTAGTGTTCGCCATTAAGGCGGATGGTTCATTTCGCTTATGCATGAGTTATAGAAAATCTCCTTAGTAAGTACACTTGGCAACATGGTTGGCATTTGTTTATTTTCAAGAGATAATTCATTTATGTGGAATACCTTCTAGTAAGTGAATTCACTAGTGAATTTTGGAGAGCTTGCATGAAACCATGAGTACGCAGTTATGTTTAAGCTGGGTATACTAGAAAAAGGGTAAGTGAAAGTGGAACGAGAGGTGACAGTGAAATGAGTTCCAACTCATATTTTGAAAATAGGAATTAAGAAGCTATGAAATTGTGAAGCTAAAGATGGTCAAAGCACAATGGAGTTAAGCTCAAGGAAATGCGACTTAGAATATTGAAGACTAGACACGCGCATCATATCTCTTTTTAAGAGTATATTCTTGATCCCTTTTTTCCTGTAGAGCTTGTATGTTATCTTTTAAGTATAACCTCTTGGTCCTATTCTCAATCCTATTTCTGTTGCAAAACCCCATAGGGATCATCTTTTAGTAATACATGTTGGGGCTTGAGGGTGTCCTTTGGGTTGAGTAATTCTTTGGGCATCAGCCTGATGTTGATTTCGGTCTTCGGGCTGGTGCTTAGGGAGTTCTTCTCCTAATCAGTATATATGTGACATAGATTTCCAGTTTTGACACTACCTAATGGGCACAAAGTTTTTACTTGCTTCTATCGTTCGACTATATGTTTAGGTAGGAACAATTGGGTGTAAACATGTGTTTGAGACATGTTATGATTGATGGTTGCAAGTGGTTGCAAGCGGTTGATAGTGGTTGCTCTTGGATGCATATACACACACATTAGACACTAGATCGGCTCCGTCACCTTTCATATTGCATATGCATGAGTGTTTATACTTGTTTATGGATGAATTTGAATATGTTATCATGTGGATGTTGCATATGGATGGATGTTTGTGCACACATATAATGTTAGTGTGACTAGGACTATTTGCATACATGTTGGACTTATGGCACTAAACATATTTTGCATTAAGAAGATCAATCAGGCCTGATCATTTGCATTAGATAAGGAACATATACACACACTTTCTGCATATGTTCATACAACATTAGAAATCTCTAAAGGACAATAGATGTCTGTGATTGATAATTGAGTAGATGGATGATTGGATGGTAGGACACATTCTTCTTAACTTGAAGATTTCGGGGACGAAATCCTTTAAGGAGGGGAGAATGTAACAACCCGAATTTTAGTAACATGTTGAAACTAGAAATCAGGGTATAATTAAATTTTAAAATAAGAATCAAGGGAAACGGGTTACGCCATTGCGTTCGTCTCGGAACTCTGCTTGAAATAGAGTCCGAGTTTGCGTAAAACGGATACCGTACGAAGAAGATATGGACGAACGAAGTTAGGCAGAAAAACTAGAAACCGGCCAGAATGCACTGGCGCACTTGAGAAGTGCGCCAGAAGAAAATTGCACTGGCACACTTGGGAAATGCGCCCATGCAATTTTGCATTGGCGCACTTGGCAGGTGCGCCCAGGACGAGCAGAAAACCTGCTGGTCGGCCTGTTTTGACCCAGAACTCATTTTTGAAGCCTGAGACGTGTTTTGATGGTCTGGATTGATTCTAGGGTTAATCTAAGGGCCTAAACTAGTTGCTACCCCTATAAATACACCCGTAGACCTAACCTAATTCATATCAAATCATTCTTACACCATTATGCTGCTAAAATACCTCTTGAACCATGGCCGTCGTCTCCAAATCAAAGTACAAACATTCAAACTCAAATCAATTCAAAGAACAAGGCTTCTACAATGATTCAAGACAATAAATCAACAACGCCGCGACATTTTTACAACAAATTCAGTTCTTAATTCATTTGCCATGCTCTGTAAGTTCTAGTTGTTTTTAGATTTAAACGTTTAAATTACAATATGGCCATGGAATAAAGTGGAATTTGATTTAAGTATGTTTATTGATTCAGATCTATTTCTGTTGCTTCTTGAATCTTGAGTTTTGGGACTTTTCTATGTTCATTCTCATGTCAAGCTTATGATCTACTCAGCCTGTTGTAAATCAGTTTTTCTTGATTTATATTGATATTATTATCAAGATCTATCCTTTATGCTAGAGATGATGTTTTTATGCCAGTTTTCTCTCTATGCTGATTGTTATACAAATTCTACCTTCCCCTATTTATTTTCTTTCAATGAACCTAGGTCAATTTCAGACCTAGGCCTAAACCGTGATTTACGTACGATTGAATACGTGGAAATATGGGAATGTTGCCTATATTGGATATATATGTTTGGTAAAATTGATGGCATAACATGAAATTGGAAAGTTGGGGTATTGTCAATATAATTGAAATTGCAAGTTTGGCCATTGGCATAATTAAATTGGCATGAAGTGGGCATAATGAATTAGCATGTAAATCAAATCACAAGTTCGGGCCTATGTAAATTAAATCAAAAGATTAAGTTTATGATTGGGCATAAGTAGAATTGGGACTTTGAATGTAAAAGCAATTGTAAACTTGATAATTGGCATAAATATGAATTTGGATAAATGGCGTGTATTGAAATAAAAAGGATTATAGTTTGGGATAACTACATGAATCTTGATTTGGGTTTATTTGGACATGAAACTTGATACATGTAATCTTGGCTAGAACTTGATATGGGTAAAATGGCTTAAACCTGGCATACATGTAAATAGGCAAGAATTGGACGTATGTAAACTGACTAGAATTGGGTGTGTGTGTGTGTGTGTGTGTATATATATATATATATATATATATATATATATATATATATATATATTGGCCTGTAATTTTGGAACTTGGGAATATGTTTATTAATATGTAAAGTTGGGAATTTGAAACATGAAAATGACTGTGTATTGGATAATTGACTTGAACACGAACATGAACATTTCTATATGTTAAACACATGAACTGATATTGGGGTTCTGGGGGGAATACGACCATTAATGAACCTTTGACGTGAGGTTAGACTCAGTTTGTGGTGTAAATCTGCCCGGAACCGCCCGGCAAATCTAGTAGCCACAAAGTGTCAGTCTAATGTGAGAGGTCAAAGGTCGAATTGTAGGCGTAACGATTTATGGCATGAGGTTAGACTTAGTTTGTGGTGTAAATCTGCCCGGAACCGCTCGGCAAATCCAGTGGCCACAAAGTGCACGGTCTAATGTGAGAGGTCATGATTCGTTTGTCATAATGAATGAATTAAGGAATATTAACCCAAATAAGACGTGGGTATGGTTAGAGGGTTAGTTGGGATGACATGGAAATTTGACATGTAAATGTGGACCTAACCGGTATGAGTTAAGAACATGTAAAACTTATAAATATGGGCTTAACCAACATAACTGTTAATCAGACCAATGGGTGGGTTAAGTAATATGACTAGACTAATGACACTTAACCGATATGACATGAATGGGTTGGTTAAGTAATATGACTAGACTAATGATACTTAACCAATATAACATGACACATGACAGGGTTAAGTCAACTTGAACATATAGATAATACTTAACCAACTTAGCATGATACGTGGGCAGGTTAAGCCATGAATTACTTGAAATACTTAAACAATGCAATCTGACGAATGGGAGGGTTAAGTTAAATGGGTTGGTTTAACTTGAATGGGTTGATAACACCCTACCAAAATAACCTGATGTGTGGTAAGGTTAAGTAAATACACGAGGGTAACACTTAACCATTATAAAATGGCTAGTGGATGAGGTTGAGTTAACATACACTTAACCAATCTAACATGAGGTGTGGTAAGGGTTAAGTTAACACAGGGGAGAACGCTTAACTGATATAACAAGATATGCGGTAGGGTTAAGTAACACAAGAGAGAACACTTAACCACGGTATCATGATGGGGGGGTTAAGTTAAATAGATAACACTTACCCAACCTGTGGGCTATACGAATAGACCCTAGGAAAACCCTAGTAGCGGGACCCATTTTAGCAGTAACCCACATTCGGTATCAACGGTACCCTGAGCTAGGCAGGGTGGGGCACGATTACTGGGCTGATTGTAAGCGGTCAAAACGGCGGCAGGGGATGCAGCGGTGCAGGTTCCGACAGACTACGGGCGTGCATGTATTCCGGAGTGGAAAATTTAGCCACTGGGCATTAGTAGATATAAAGCTGTGCATCAAAAACGGTGTCGAGGTTGCCATCCTAGGGAATGATACACCGTAGGGTGGGAACATCACAAGTATCTACGAGTAGGGGGCCGCAAGAACTAGGTCGAGTAGGAGCCGATCGATTAGGGTAGTAAGGATACATCTAACACATTTATGGCAATTGGGCTGGTTGAGGTGAAAATCCTCATATTAGATGTAGTCCTGAAGGCTACCACAACTATGGGGTTGGGATAACCTTAGTATATAACACATATGAAACATGTAAGTAAGGGCCGATCAATTAAGATAGGTGCGGTGGGGACATGAAACTGCCAATATGAGGTGGAACCCTCATCGTGGGATATGTACCAATAAAACTATCATTTGGGTTATGGGGGATCACTTATCTTGTAATTAAAACTTAGAAAACTAATTGAAACACTAGTTAGGTGGTGTAGAGAATATAGGAAATCAAGGAAAGTAGTGAAATGGTGAAGCTTAGAAATCTTGCGATGTTATACTTAATAGAAACCTTGCAATGTGATACCTGATAGGAACCTTGTGATGATACTCTTGATAGGAAGCATGGGATGTTATACTTGATTCATCGTGCCTGTAGCTTACCTTATCATCATGCTTATGTTTACTTTCAGTTTATTCATGCCATATCATCTTCACCTGTTTTTATGCTAAAAGCCACTAGGACTTGCTCAGTCTTTATGACTGACCCGGTTTGTTTCGTCTCTTTTTCTTCCATTCCCCCCCCCCCAGGTTCGCAGGATGGAAATACAGCTTAGTTCGGATCTTACCAAGCTCCAAGGCTCTTTCATGTGCTGCTTGGATCTCTCTTGGCTATGTCTTGCTTTGCTTTATTGGGGAATACTACAATTTATTTTCATGCTTCTTTGTTTTTGAGCAGACAAATATTTTAGTTATGTAATTGGGTATTTGAAAGTTGATGGGCTTTTATTGTAAACAATTATATTTAATAAATGATTTGAAGTACTTCTACTTTACCTTCCGCTGTTTTATATATGTCTGTCTTGTAATATTTCTGTTCCAGTACCCATAATGCTCCATTGAAGTTAAGGCATTCCCTTTGTGAGTGACCTTAACAGATGTGGGGTGTTACAGTGGTTGAAGACCAGAGGTCTTCACATCGTTTGGGTGATTATTGATGATCTTGATTTGGGCTGTACACCTAAGAGGAGGGAATCAGTTGGTGATCATCCAGACGTACTTGGAGATCGATGGATATGCAAGGAATAAGGTTCCTCCAGTTTCGTTCAGACCCAGAACGAACTTGTAAATGGACGGTGTGTCTGACATTGGATTTTATTCTGTGTGATTGATTTCTATGAAATATATATCTGTTTGGCGGCAGAGAATTTATTCTCTTGCTTAACACCCTTCTCTGAGACGTACGAGTTCAGAGGTTATATATTGATGGATATCAATCGCATGGCATGAATTGCCCATGTGGCATGCCTAAGTGGCAAATGATCAAGGCTTCTGTTGAAAATCAAAGTCTTGTGGTTGATAATCAAAGCACGGCCTGTGTTGCATAGCTTTGTGTATGGCGTTAATTCGCGAGCCTCACACCTCGGTAAGAGTCAAAAAAGGGATAAGGACCCAAGGAGTGCATGACGTTTCTTTCTAGCTATGGGTGATGTTAGTGACCTACCAGCCCTGACATTTATATAGTTTTTACCTGTGTGGTTATTGGATGCGAGGCGCCTCGGATATAGGTCCTATAGGACCGGGAAACGTGTGTTCAGGATTAATTAATCCTCTAAAGTAGTAGCGGACCGACCTTGGAGGTTCCAAGGATCGCTGTGTGTGGTCCTGAGACATTTGCTAGAGTGTCTCGAACAGAGAGGAGCTTGCCCCTTGCCTCAACTCATGACAGAAACCCAATTTCCAATACGTGATATTTCAATTTTATTTGTAGAGCCTAGTATTGACGACATAGTAGCATAGGATGTTATGCCGTCTAGGATTGATACATTTATATTTGAAGTTATTTTGACACTATACACTTATAATAGTATCAAATGATTTGTTTTAAACGTATCAAGCATTATTTGGCTATTATAAGGGAAAACCCTATCCTCCGGCTTGCGTTGCATTGTGTGATGGGACCTGGGTCTTATAATAGCTTCGTTTTTCCAAAAAGCTTTGCGTTATTTATAACTGTTTATGCACTGGTATTCTTGGGAGGAAACCCATTCCGTGTTATACGGCGTGGTCCCTTGATTTACTTTATTTCTAAAGTCAAGTTTTAAATAACTGTTTTAGTTCTCACACCAGTCACATGGCTGACCTAGAGTTTATTATTTTAACCTAAACTCTGGGTGCCCTTATTTTCTGCACGAGCGGCTAGTAGTTTTGGTTTTGCAGATTTATATTCACAGGATCCTGGTTTACAGCTGGAATGATACTCGGAAAGCTCTGTATCCGTGTATTTCTTTCAGTTGTGTGTTGTGTTATTTTTCTGCTGCTATGTATTTAAATGTAATTTAAATCTCTGATATTTGTCAAATGTGTAATATTTATTCATACTCTGTATATTCTTGTATTCTGATGGAATTGTTGTAATAAACAATGAAATGTTCTTCTGTTTGCATTCTGATTCGTCTTGTCCTCACGGTAATTCGTTCTTTCTCTTCTCTTCGGAGACCAGGGAAGTTCGGGTCGCTTCATTTGGTATCAGAGCTTTGGTTTACAGAGCTCGAGAACAAGACACGTTAGAACCAAAAGAAAGAATTCATCAGAGATTGGATTATTAATATCCAATGAGAATGGCTCGTTAGAGATAGGATCAGTAGTATCCTAGAGCGAGTCGAGAGAGTGTTAAAATAAAAACGAAAACAAGTTTTGTTTTGAAAATTTAAACCATTTTGTATGTATTTGCATATTTTATTTGTATTGAATTTGGACAATAACGTATATAATGATTTTGCATATACGCGTCATGAACGTATATTCGAAGTTTTAATATACTGGATAGATATAGAATCACACTCTAGTCGCCCGGGGACAATTCTGATGATGATTGCAGCATCATCAGTATTTGTGTTCGAGTTTCGAAAGTGGGATTTCTATATATTTCTGTTGACAAGTGTGAGAACCAAAACTTACATAGAATTATTATTGTGATTTGGCCTCAAAAATATGATTTTCTGTATATATAACAAATTATGAATTTGAAACCATAATCCACTAATTGATTGGTGGTTGTGTTGTTTGATTATTGGTTTCATTTATTAAAATTTCGAACCATTATGCCAAATTGAACTGAATATTGAACTGTATTGAAAAAGGATAACAATTGCATGCATGTACATGTATATCCATTGAACAGGTCATAGCAAGGAGGCTAGAGCAGAGGAATAAAATTGTTTGCCCGACAAATAGGTACATGTTTATTGTATTTCTTGGGGTTTTGATGATTTTATGAGCCGATTGGCTAGCCACTTGGCTTTTTCTTTTGGATTGGTGAGGGCCATGGGAGGCTATTTGAAATATCCCCAAGCTCCCGGTGCAGGGGAGCTTATGGCGAAATTTTTCGAAAATTTAGGGTGTTAAACAAATTTTTGAAGAATTTGAAAAGTTCTTAGAAACTGAAAAGTTGAAGAACTTAAGCCATAATTAAAATAATGAAAGTTGAGTTGGTTAGTAAAACAACTTTCATCTTCGTTCCTTTTCGGGGACGAAAAGTTTTAAGTGGGGGAGATTGTAACAACCCGGAAAATCTGAGCCAATTTAAAATTTTTAATTTGGCAATTTTAATGAATTTTGAATATTTAAAATGATTTATTTTAAATAATAACGATGAGAAATTTATTTTGAATAGAATTAGAACGTATATATTTATTTGAATCATTGTTAGAATTTAAATATTTTATTTTAAATATAAAAGGAATTGAAAATGGCGTGGTAGTTTGAAAATTCAATTTCAAATTTCAAATAAACGTACAAGATTTAAAATAAACCGGATTTTGGCGAAACAAAAAATATTAGAATCTATTTGAAAATATCTTTTCAAATCTTTCCAACGAATTCGAAAAATCAAAATTTCATAGCGGGGATAAAAAGTTATGTCCAGTTGAAAATTCAGAATAGTCGCTATGGAATTCTGGCCCTTAAAAATGGAAATTTTGCAAATGACCTCGGTTTTCGACGAAACCACTTTTGTTGGATCCGAGATGTCAAGTTATTTTTAGGTTTCAAAATTCATAATTTTCTGAATCAATATTTGAGCAGGGCAAAGTTAAACGTGTTTTAACAGTTTCAGTCAATTTCGATCAACGAGAAAATAGCCATTTTTCAAACGGTCTCGGAATTTGACGAAATTAGTTTTGTTAGGACTGTATCATCAAAACATAGTCACATTTATTTTTCTGGAATTTTTAAAGTTAATATGTGGCCCCAGTAAATTGAAATGTAGGTTTAAAATTGAATATATAGATTTATATTTTAATTTCAATCAAAATTGATCGAAATGGCCGAACTGGCTTACGAAACATATCCCATTGTGTTCGGACTGGGGGTAATTAGCTAGGGGTGACAGTTGGTGGGTCTCGTTTGGAGTTGGAATAAAAAGTCAACCCTTTGGAAAATTAAATTAAAATAAATTATATATATTATATTATCTACCCTAACCTCCCCTTCCTCTTTCAGACCTCAGTCAAATTAGAAATTAGAAGCCGCTACCCCCTTGGAGCTCCACCAAGCCTGGCGGCGATCCCACCCCCTTCGACCTTGGATGGTGGCGCGCCCTCCCCTAAGCCCCTCCTCCCTCCTCTCGCACCCCATCTCCTCTAAAGCCCCCTCTTCTCTTTCCTCTTGCTCTCCCTCCAAAATACAGCCGCGCCCAAATCAAATGGCCTCCGCTGCCACAGCCTAGACCTGACGCCGACCACCTGAAGCCCGACGCTCCACCTCCGACACAGCGAAACAACCCCCTTCCTTAAAATGCTGTAAGTTTGTATGTTAATTTATTTTAAATAACTAGTCTAAATTTAATTAAAAAGCATAGATTTTAAAATCCAATTTTTATTTAGATAAGGTTTATATTTTTATTTAAATAAAGTTTGTATTTTTATTTACATAAAGTTTTATTTCTTATCCGATTGAAAAATATGATTTCCTTGATCATAAAGATATGATCTTTTACATAGAAAATGTAAGATTTGATTTTTCATAACGTAAAGATGCAATTTTTAATATGAAGTTGAAGTTATAAAGATGTGATTTTTATATTGAAAGTGAACAAATAAAAATGTGATTTTTATTTTAAAGATAACGGTTTAAAAATATAATTTTTATCTATGAAGTAGTGAAGTAAAAATATAATTTTTATTATGAAGTTAGGTGATAAAAATATAATCTTTATTATATGAACACCGTTATAAAAATATAATTTTTATCTATGAAGTAGCGGAATAAAAATATAATTTTTATTATGAAGTTAGCGTGATAAAAATATGATCTTTATTATATGAATACCGTTATAAAAATAGAATTTTTATCTATATAGTAGCAGTATAAAAATGTGATTTTTATCCATGTAGCGTAGTTATAAAAATGTGATTTTTATATACATAGAAAAAATATAAAGATACGATTTTTATATATGTAGTGGATACAGACAACGAAAGTGACAAATGGCGAGCACGACGAAGATTTTCTACATATGAAGAGTCGCGGTGTTTGGTTTAGTTAATCTGTGAGAACTTCTCACTTTAATTCTTGTTTTCTAGTTAAAAATATATACTAGGATGCAGATGGTGCTTAGCAGCACCCGACACCCGTTGTCCACAGACCATAGACGACTTTGTATTGTGAAAATTGATTGTGATTTGGAATGATAAATAAATTCATGTGTTGAAATAAATTATTTATAGTGAAAAACATAAATTTAACGTGAATGTGAATAAATAAATATCCATTTACAAATCAGACGATTTGTTTATGTACACCCATTTGAAGGATATTGTTTGGGACGATAAATTTTACACATCGCCCAACTGCACAAATAAAAATCTATGTTTGTTGACTAAAACCCCACACGGGTATTTGGATGATATTTGACGCAACTAATCCCGCTTGTTTAGTTGTATGTCAATCGGTAGGTTGAAAGACAGTTGTGTAGTGCACTTTGGATGATGGTTGATTATTTTCCATTGTTATTATATACATGTGTTGTATGGAATCCATATAATTAATATTATATGGTAATTGATTGGGCCTCATTCCAATTTGGAAAATAAAGAATATTATAAAATAAAGATTCATGTGTTGAATAGAATAAATAGTCATGCATTGACGATACTCATGTGTTGAGGATATTCATGTGTTGAATAAAATATTTATACAATAAAATTAACATTTTTATCATATATAAAATTAGAAATTAGCTAGGAGCTAGTTAAGATGAGTGGTTTTCTGAGTATTGATCTGATGTTGGTTTCGGCCTTTGAGGCTAATACTTAGGGAATCATTCTCTTACTAATTTATGGTTAGAGTCTGATTAAGAATTAAATGATAGAAATCATAATTTTATAAAATGTATTAAATAACAAAAATATAGTCATGTGTTGACGATACTCATATGTTAAGAATATTCATGTGTTGAAAGAAATATATATTCATGTGTTGAAGAAAATATTCATTTGTTGAATAGAATAACGAAGTTATTGAAATATATAAAGCCGTGTTGATTAGATTTGCGCCATTTTGACACGAACGATATTTATATCGATTATATTCATTTTTATAATGAATATAGAAAAGGAAGTGATTTCAAAATCTAATATTTTGAAAATATTATCATTTATGTATTAATGATATGGAATATTCAATTTTGATCTAAAACTGAATATGAAGTTGAAATTGTATTGAAAACGAATTTAAAACGATTTATAAAATATGTTTAGAATTGAAATCGACAGGATATGTATAATATATATATTATACATATTAAATAACCTGAATATAACGCGCCGCACCGCGGTAGTTCACGAATTTCGACCATTGACTTCGAATTGACGTTACGGGAGATCCGACCGTCAGATTCTCCTGAAACCGGAGCCACTGGATTCGTATCGAAAAGGGCTTTCCAACGAATGTTAGAAATTTGAAATCTAATGGTTGGATTTTGAATTATGTCCAAAACAAATTTGGAAAAGGTCGTTGTAAGTGCAGTTCGACGACCGTTATTGGAAATCGACTGTTCGGGTCTTGATAAAATTATTAAAAATATTAATAATTTGTGTAAAATCATAATAAATGATTTTGAAAGAACTGGGATGAAGAATTCCATATTTGAAAAGATAAAAATATATTTTTATCGAAATGAACAAGTTATGAACTAAAATTATAATCCAATGTTTTTGAATAAATAAATTGGATTTGAAGTGGTTTTAAAATAATCAGAATTTCCAATATACGAATTGGAATGGATTTGAATTGAAATTATCTTCGGAATATTTCGATGTTGGATTTCGTGATTATGCAGATGTGGTTGTGGAAATTTGAACGATATATTTATATCGTTATTTCCAATACGATATTCGTTGGTTTCAGAATTTGATATTGAATATAAGCCGATATATTTTCTATTCAGAGCCTTGTATTTAATATCAAATGGGATTTTGGATTCGTCGTGAATGGTGCCTTAAATAACACTGTTCTTGAACCTAGTTTAGAAAAGAATAAATCTTTTAATTAAGATTAAGTGAAATTGTCTAGTTAATTAGTATTTTATTAGAATTGAATTTAAATTGGTTTTCGGGTTTTATCGCGAGTGGTGTTTGAATAACACCTGTACTTTAACCCGATTAACAATGGAGTGTGATTTTGGGTTTATTGTGAACCGTGTTTAAGATGACATTGGTTCTTTAACCCAGTTAAAGACAGGATATTGATTTTTGGGATGATTAAAACTAAGTGGAGTTTTAATGAAACTTTAATTAGATTAAAGTGATCGAGAATGGAATATCACCTGTTTTGATCCAAGCGAGAGTTAAATCTTTAATAAGATTTGAATGTGAAATGGTAATTAATATTTACCGATAACAGCGTGGTGTTAGATATGGAGTATTACCAGTTTTGCTCCGTGGGATGAATAGGTTGGGATTGGGAAATAAAGTAAATAATTACTACGGTGTGGTTCGCTAATCCCAACTAGTTTGGAAAACCATAATATAGTTCGAAATGGTATCCAAAGGAAGATTAAAGAATAAATTTAAAAGAATTTATCTTTGATAAAATTAATGGGAACCTTTCCCTAAGAATGTGAATATTTGAGTAAAAAAATATTCTGAATTGGAATGAGGCATATGTTGCGTTTGTGTAACACATGTTTATTATATATGCGGGTTACTTGGAAAGGCCGGGTTTATACCCATTCTGAATAACCGATTCGACGATAAGTCGATGATGAAGACGGTGGTTGAAGACCAAAGGTCTTCACATCGTTTGGGATATTATTGATGATCTTTATTGGGCTGTACACCCAAGAGGAGGGAATCAGTTGGTGATCGTCCAGACGTACTTGGGGATCGATGGATATGCGAGGAATAAGGTTCCTCCAGTTTCGTTCAGACCCAGAACAAACTTGTATATGGACGGTGTGTCTGACATTGGATTTTATTCTGTGTGATTGATTTCTATTAAATATATATCTGTATGGCGGCGGAGAATTTATTTTTTTGCTTAATGCCCTTCTCTGAGACGTGCGAGCTCATATGTTATATATTGATGGATATCAATCGCATGAATTGCCCATGTGGCATGCCTAAGTGATCAAGGCTTCTGTTGAAAAGCAAAGTCTTATGGTTGATGATCAAAGCACGGCCTGTGTTGAATAGCTTTGTGTATGGCGTTAATTCGCGAGCCTCACACCTCGGTATGAGTCAAAAAAGGGGATGCGAACCCAAGGATTGCACGATGTTTCTTTCTAGCTATGGGTGATGTCAGTGACCTACCAGCCCTGACATTTATATACTTTTTACCTGTGTGGTTGTTGGATGCGAGGCGCCTCGGATATAGGTCCTATAGGACCGGGAAACGTGTGTTCAGGAATAATTAATCCTCAAAAGTTGGAGAGGACCGGCCTTGGAGGTTCCAAGGATACTGTGTGTGGTCCTGAGCATTTAATATAGTGTCTCGAACGAAGAGGAGCTTGCCCCTTGCCTCGACTCATGACGGAAATCCAATTTCCAATACATGATATTTCGGTTTTATTTGTAGAGCCTTTTATTGGCGACATAGTAGCATGGGACGCTTTGTCGTCTAGGATTGATACATTTATATTTGAAGTTGTTTTGACACTATACACTTATAATAGTATCAAATGATTTGTTTTAAATGTATCAAGCATTATTTGGCTATTATAAGGGAAAACTCTATCCTCCGGCTTGCGTTGCATTGTGTGATAGGACCTGGGTCTTATAATAGCTTCATTCTTCCAAAAAGCATTGCGTTGTTTATAACTGTTTATGCACTGGTATTCTCGGGGTGAAACCCGTTCCGTGTTATATGGCGTGGTCCTTTGATTTACTTTATTTCTAAAGTCAAGTTTTAAATAACTGTTTTAGTTCTCACACCAGTCACATGACTGACCAAGAGTTTATTGCTTTAACCTAAACTCTGGGTGCCCTTATTTTTCGCATGGGCAGCTAGTAGTTTTGGTTTTGCAGATTTATATTCACAGGATCCTGGTTTACAGATGGAATGATACTCGGAAAGCTCTGTATTCGTGTATTTCTTTCAGTTGTGTGTTGTATTATTTTTCCGCTGCTATGTATTTAAATGTAATTTAAATCTCTGATATTTGTCAAATGTTTAATATTTATTCATACTCTATATATTTTTGTATTCTAATGGAATTGTTGTAATAAACAATGAAATGTTCTTTTGTTTGCATTCTGATTCGTCTTGTCCTCACAACAATTCATTCTTTCTCTTCTCTTCGGAGACCGGGGAAGTTCGGGTCGCTTCATAATAATGATGTGGAACATAAGCTGTATTTTGGATTTTCCACTGCTATGATGTTTAGTTTTCAGCTTATGCACTATCTCGCCTATTTTATGTCAAAGTATGTTATTATTATATTTTGTTCCATGAGCTGTGAGACATTCTAAAGGTTCCTTGTTAGTTCAAATACCCTTCCTTTCCTTTCTTTGGCGACCGTCCCGTATTGGTTAGACATTGGCATAGCGCACTTTCATTGAAATGTCGGCTGGTGCGGAGCGGGCCGTCACAGATTATTTGGTTGAATTGTTGATTTATTGGTTGAAATTATAGATAACGACATATATATATCGGTAATAAAATAATTATTCTGTTTATCAGAATATTTCATATTGAAATGAAATGGATGTTATTTATATTGTTTAACATCTGTGGATGCAGGGAAACAGGTTGGAGGGATCCAACTGGATTCCTCAATATTTATAATATCATTTGTTTTCATATATTGTGATATATGATGTAATATAAAACCTGTGATTGATTATGATGACACCGGTCTGTTTAATTGGTATTTTAAATACCATAAGAAATACTGGAATGTAAAAAGGATATTTTCAAAGTGTATTTTGAAAATGGAGTATTTATTTGGAAAATAAAAAGAATTATAAATTGGAAAGAATTTTATAAAAGGAAATATTTGGAAAATGGAAAGAATTTTTAGAAGGAAATATTTGGAAAATGAATAGAATTTTATAAAAGGAGAATTTTACATTAGGAAGATTTACGCCCGTGCTTCCCACATGGGTATAACATTATATGGATTTAAAGTAGATATTAAACAAAAATCTGTTTTAACATATACAAATTGGATAGATAAATTTATAAATGATGTTTATAAATAAAATAAAATATTTATCATTGGATAAATTGGATATATGAATTCATATAGAGGTGTGAAAATCGGTTTTAACACGTATGTTTTTAATGGAATTTGAACTTTGCATTTTTAAAGGGAATTAAATGAGATTTTAGTGTTAGAAGTATAAAATAAGTTTTTATATGAAAATTCCATAAGTAGAAGTATGAAAAGAAATCGGATTTGGGATATTGTTTTTAAAATACGAAATCAAACTGTTTGATTATATATAGACATGTTATTCACATTCTATGTGAAAAATTAGATTAAAGTAAATATTTTGCAAACAAAATATTATAAAGGAATTTGGAGTTTGAATTAGGAATTTAAATGGAATTACTGAAATTAGAAACTGGTTAGAAATTAGTTGAGTTGAATGGCTTTCTGGGTATCGATCTAATGTTGGTTTCGGCCTTTGGAGTTTATGCTTAGGAAGTAGTACTCTTACTAGTTTACAGTTAGAGACTGATAGAGATGGGAAGATATTGATGCATGAATCAGAAATGGAAACGTTTTCCAAAGTTAATAACGTATATTTTCTAATTTTAGAAAATAAGGAATTTATGAATATATGGAAACGATAAATGGGAAATTGGGGAAAAAAATGATGATTGATCTTTAAGATTTCCATTTGGGAATACGACCGTTGTTTGTACATGTTTTCCTTTGATAGTAAAATCACCGACTATCCAAGATTTTGACCATTTCAGTTGTCAATACGGAGAGGCCGGGATCAAATACATTATCTGAAAATCACTCCGTGTGGCATCAACGTTGTGAATCAAATATGATGAAGATAATTGAAGATAGAGTTATGCAAGGACGGTTCAGTGAATCCTAGGTAGAAATTGCCTAAGATGGATTTACAGAATAGTGCCTTCGGGTTGTCCAGTCCCTGGACAACTTGAATGGATGAATGTCTGACAGAGTATATTTGGTAGATTGCGTAAGTTGATCGTTTCAAACATATTGTTGGTGGCAGAGGAATTCGTTTCTCTTAGCTGTATACCCGTGGTATTTTTAGGGAAATCAATTTGTGATTTGGCGGGTATAACGATGTAACATTCAAAGTAATTAAAGGTGTAATCTATACGTTATGGCATCTGGCCTCACAACCAGGGAATGGTATAAAATCACGTAGGTCGCATGGCTAAGTCGTTAGCTGCCAATTAGAGTGTATTGTCACCTGATCTAGAGAAATTCCATTTACTTCTATTTTCTATTTCAATGTTGTCCCTTTTGGGAAACGGTTGCTGATCCCAACCGTTGGTGATAATACATAAGGTACACTCAAGCGAAATGAGTGACCGGTCATGTTTAGCCTGGGTTACAAGATGTTCTTGTTGAACCCGGTGTATTCCTCTCTAGAGATACACTATCGGAAGGTGGTCCCATACCTTGCCAGTTGGAATCCATTACCCAATAAGCGCCTACGGTTTTTGATTATATATTACGTATGCGGAATATGAGATGAAAGCATTTTGCTAATGATTATTTAGTTGTGGTTGATGGACACTGTTATAATATCAAATTATGTTTTGATATAAAGATTATCGTTTCTTTCAAAAGGATTTTGAAAGTCAAATCAAGTGTTTTGGATTTTCATAAGGGAAAAACCTGTTCCGTGTTATACAGCGTGGTCTTATGAGACATCGTTTAATTTCTCAAACTGTTTTAAATTGTTTAGTCGCACCAGTCCCATGACTGACCCAGAGTTTATTTTGTTTTGTTTTCCCTAAACTCTTGGGTGCCCAATTTTGTATGGGCAGTCAAGTAGTCAGGATTTACAGATACTTGGCGAGTTGGAGCAGGAGGCTTTAGGATTATATAGTTGTTGTTTATTTCCGCTGTGATATTATGTGTTATACTATCAAATGGTATGTATATACAGTTATAAGTTTTGTATTTCAAATACTACGTTATATAATATATTTTATTCGTTCCGTTGTGAGGTTCGTGTTACTCTGATGTTCTAGTTGTGTAACGACCTGCATTCTACGCATCTGGGGATCGTAGAATATTTATTTCTTTCCCGTATGAAGTCGTATGGTCATGTAACTTTGGGAATCATCCATTAGAGTCATTTCCCATGCTTATGATTTTTGTCGATTTTTAAATGACCATTTTGCCCCTAGTTGATCTTGTTTCGGCCATAACTTTTGATTGGAAAGGAATTTTGACCTGAAACCACTTCCATTAGATTCGTTTGATGGTTTACCTTTCCGTAGAGTGATCATAATAGCCAAACGGACTTACCGTTTGGGAGATATGGCTGAAATAATGTTTGGAGGGTGAAAAACTGCTTAACCGGGCCAAATCGGGTGATTAGTGAGTAGGCCCATAACGCATTTCGGGATTAGGGTTATGGGAAGCCTGAAATGAGATAGAGAATCATTCCATTTCAGTTTTCTAGCCTCCACTTATCACCAAGGAACCCTAAAAATGGCCTCTAACCTCTAAATCACCTCCAAATCACCTTTTGGTCAAGGATTTGGCTTAGCAACCTCTAATCAAGGAATATCTATACCAAAGCAACATTGGAGCTACTGTTTAGCATTGGGATTCACATCAAATCAGAGATTTATTTCAGATCTTAGTTTATTTGTGGCTAAGGTGAGTGATTTGCATAGGTTTGCACTAATTATGGCTAATTAAGGGTAATTAGTGTTAATTATCGAATTTAAACATGATAAAATTTTGGAAAAATGTTCATAAATTCGTAAATGATGTTTTAGACCTTTGATATGAATTTGGGTTAATTTGGTTAAGTTTTGCTAATCCTATCATTAGTTTCACCTAAACATGGCTAAAGGGAAATATGAGATTTTGGGTATGTTTGATCCATTTTAACCTATCATATTGATGTTTTGATGTTTGTGGTTGATTATGCATGTTTCTATGACTGTATGATACGCTTTGTGATTGATTTCAATAGTTAGAATGGTCGAAAACGTCGTCGAATGGCGTAAACACTTGCTGGAAAAGCTTCAGGAATCAGTGCAGGATCGGATCGGATATGAGGGCTCAGATCGAATATGTTGAACTGGGCAAGGGATTCGATCGGATCGGAACCTGACACTTGAGAAAATTGGCAAAAAGGAAGGCCACGCTAACTGAACTGGGATCGGATCAGATAAAGGAGGAGGGATCGGATCGGAGCGCGTAAAGAACGAGGGGGCGGATCGGAGCGGAAGCACGAGCTGGATGGGAGATGGCACCCGACCCGACCCGAAGTGGGACACCCGACCCGAACCGACGCGATGGAGTGGACTCGACCCGAACCGTACCAGAAGAAGACCCGACTCGAGGAAGGACACCCGATCCGAACCGATGGCTTGAGGAGGAACCCGACTCGACCCGGTATTGACCAATAACCCGAGATGCAAAGGTAGTCCAATATGGGAAGTTAGAGCTCAGGATCCAGTTGGGAACCGATGAGTTCACTTCATGGCTGGACTTTGCTGCGGAACATGTGCTAAGGAGTTGTCGACGTTCATAACTTCGATTCACCACTAAAAATGGATGATGGGCTACTTATCAGTGCAGTAGAGTCATTGCGACTCGAGGGGCAAGGTGATGGTAGCAAGACTACGTTATCGGTGCAGTAGAGTCATTATGACTCGAGGGGCAAGGTGATGCGTAGTAAGACTATGAGCCAGCGCAGATGGGGTGAACAACTCCATGGGGGCAAGTGGACATAGTAAAGGATTGGTAAGACTATGAGCCAGCGCAGATGGGGTGAATAACTCCATGGGGCAAGTGGACATAGTAAGGATTAGTAAGGCTATGAGCCAGCGTAGATGGGGTGAATAACTCCATGGGGCAAGTGGACATAGCAAAGGATTAGTGGCTACGTTATCAGTGCAGTGAAGCCATTTATGACTTCATGGGGCAAAGTGATCGTGGCAAGGATGGGTGATCGAAGTGGTGAATATCGTATGCTTTACGCACTGAGTGAGAGATGTGAGGATGGTTGCTATGGTTAATTGTTTGCCATCACTATGACATGCACACCCCCACCTCCGTATCTTTATACTATTTGATATGGCACCTTAGAATGCTGTACAGTATGTAGTGCTAACTCTTTGGTTGCAGGTCCAGGTTCAGGTATGTTTTAGTCTACCTGTTATTGTTCACTTTAGATGCTTATCGCTCATACCAGGCTTTATGTCTGACCCAGAGTTTTATGTCTCCTCTTATTACTCTGGGTGCTCACACGAGCAGACTAGAGACAGGTTAGCTGGTGATGCGCGAGTAGCTGATTCGGAGGCGGGCAGGAGGCTTCCACGTATGATATATATACACACATTCTCCCTGTGTCATTGGTGGTCGCTACTTTGGCATTAGTAGTGTACCTCCTCTATCTTGCTTTTGCTTTGAGACAGTTTGAAAGTTGTAATAATCTGTATTTTGGATTTCCGCTGCTATGATGTTTAGTTTTAGTTTTCAGCTTATGCACTGTCTCTCCTGTTTTATGTCAAATATGTTATTATTATATTTTGTTCTATGCGCTGTGAGACATTCTGCAGGTTCCTTGTTAGTTCATTTCCTTCTTCCTTTTCCTTCTGACGACCCGTTCCATGCTAACTGGACATGTGTACAGCGCACCTTTGGAGTAAATGTCGGTTGGTGCGGGGCGGGCCGTCACACTTGGTATCAGAGCTCTAGGTTGCGTGGTTAACCTAGGGAGAGATAGTACGTATATGAGAGCGCGTATTTGTGATTACTTTGGTTTTCAAAAGCTATGTATATATATACTATTAGTAGTATAAGAATGAAGTCGTACTGCACTAGCACCACTATGGGGTCGTTAATCGTTTCCCTTTTTCAGATTGACGATGAGCCGAGACACGAGGGGTGCTGGTAGAGGGACCAACCACGCTGACATGAGGGCGATGTTTACTGACCTCATGAGAGACATGCTTAGAGAAGTGCAAGGGGCAACTCCCAATCCCGGAGTTGGTGTTGGCCCAGTAGTGCAGGCGCCTAGGGTTGATTTCGCCAAGTTGTGCAAGGATTACACTAACCTTGGTGGGAAGCCGTTCCACGGGACGGAGTCGGACACAGATGTTCAGGACTGGATGGATAGCTATGACCGTATCTTCAACGACTTAGGTCTTGAGGATGCGATGAAGAGAAGACTAGCGTCTCGTCAGCTGCAAGGGCGAGCAATGAATTGGTGGAATGCCATTAGAGCAGCTATTCCAAAAGATCAGGTTACTTGGGTTCAGTTCAAGGCTCGCTTTAGCGAGAAGTTTATTCCAGCTGCCCAGAAGTCAGTGTTGTTCAAGAGGTTCTTGGAACTCAAGCAGAACGGAAGGGCAGTTTCTGACTATATTGCTGAGTTCGACACCTTGTCAAAGTATGGGCTATCTCTTATCGACACTCCTGAGAAGAAGAATGAGAAGTTCATTACTGGCTTGGATGGATACTTGGGGGAAAGGCTTATTAATCACATCGATGAGACTTTTGAATCGATCGTGGGGAAAGCTTTGAGATCAGAGAGTCTTTACCCTAAGTCAAAGACTGAGGCTGCATCTGCAGAAGGGCCAAAGACGCAAGCAGGCGGTGGAGGCAAGAATAACTCTCAGAATAAGAGGAAGCAGGACCAATCTAAGGGTGGTCAGAAAAAGAGCAAGAAGGATGTTGAGTGCTTCAGCTGTGGTAGGAAGGGCCATTATGCTAAAGATTGTCGGGCCAAGCCAGCGGATAAGAAGTGCTTCAACTGTGGTCAAGTGGGACATTTCAAGGATAAGTGTCCGCAACCTCTTAAGGAGAAGCAGATTGCGAAAGCATATGCTATTGATGCTGTTCCTTCTTCGTCGAATGCCCCAACTGCGGCGGAGAAAGGAAAGAATGTTGTTATTCAAGGTATGCTTTCTATTTATGATGTACCAGTTCGAGTTTTGTTTGATACTGGGGCTTCCCATTCCTTCATATCTAGTGACCTGGTAGATAGGTTGGGACTGGAACCCGAGATAGTCGATAGACCATTGGTTGTGACGAACCCAATTGGTGGTTCGACTAGCCTTAGTATGATTTGCAGGAATTTGGTCTTATCGAGTCATGGATGTATGTTTGTATGTGATTGCTTTGTTTTGGGCTTTACTGGGTATGGCATTATATTAGGAGTCGATTGGCTCCAAAGATACGGGGTGGTGGTAGACTGTGAGGGCTTTTTGGTGACAGTGAGCATGGATGATGGGCGGAGGGTAGTGTTTGGTAGTCTACCTAGCGATGGGGTTGTGGCTAGTTTTGTAAATTCCCTCGACATCCCACAGGATGAGTTGTCAGATGTGCCCGTGGTTGGCCAGTATCCGGACGTCTTCGCGGAGGTGACCTGGCTTCCACCACACCAAGAGATTGAGTTCCGTATTGATTTACTGAAGGATGCCAGACCTATAGTGATGCCACTTCGTCGTATGGCACCAAGGGTGCAGCGAGAGCTCGGGGTGCAAGTCAATAATCTTTTGAAGAAGGGACTTATTAGAAGGAGTGTCTCTGAGTGGGGAGCACCAGTTGTGTTTGCCACTAAGGCAGATGGTTCCCTTCGTTTGTGTGTGGACTATCGCGAGTTGAATAAGGTAACGAGGAAGAATAAGTATCCTCTACCGCGGATAGATGATTTGTTTGATCAACTGGAAGGAGCAAGAGTGTTCTCCCAGTTGGACCTCGCGACAGGATTTCATCAGCTACGATTAGCGGATGAGAGTGTTCCGAAAGCGGCATTTAGGACGCCGTCTGGATTTTATGAGTGGTTGGTCATGCCATTTGGGTTGACCAATGCCCCAGCCTACTTTGTGGATCTTATGAATCGAGTATTCAGAGATCAGTTGAATAAGTTTGTTCTTGTGTTCGTGGATGATATCCTTGTTTACTCAAGGACAAAGGAGGAACACAAGGGACACTTGAGGATAGTGATGGAGGTGTTGAGGAAACACCAATTGAAAGCGAAATTCTCTAAGTGTCACTTTTGGAGAAGGGAAGTGAGATTCTTGGGTCATGTTGTTTCCGAGAGTGGTATTGCCGTGAACCCTGCGAAGGTGGCTACGGTACAGGATTGGCCTACGCCCAAGAATGTAACGGATGTAAGAAGTTTCTTGGGATTAGCTGGATATTATTGTAAGTTTATCCAGGACTTCTCCAAGATAGCAGCACCGTTGACTCAGTTGACTAAGAAGAATCAGTCCTTCGTCTGGGACGGAGTGTGTGAGAATGCATTCAGGAGTCTAAAAGAGAAGTTGACGCATGCGCCAGTGTTAGTCATTCCTAAAGGGAATGAAGAGATGACGGTATACACGGATGCTTGTGGTACCGGACTGGGTGCTGTATTGATGGAAGGAGGTAGGGTTGTAGCTTATGCCAGTCGACAGCTAAAGCCGCATGAGAAGAAGTATCCTACCCACGATTTGGAATTAGCAGCGATCGTGTTTGCGCTGAAGATGTGGAGACACTATCTCTTGGGAGAAAGATTCGAGCTATTTACTGATCATAAATCGTTAAAGTATCTCTTCTCCCAGAAAGATCTGAATCTCCGTCAGTAGAGATGGATAGAGTTCTTGGCTTCGTATGATTTTGATATCGCATACACAACTGGGAAAGGTAATGCGGTAGCCGATGCCTTGAGTAGGAGACATGCCAGCTTAGGGGCAATGTTTCTTGAGTGGAAGCAACTGGAGTATATCGCGGGGTTTGATTTCAGACCAAAGTGCGAATTGGATCCAGTTATGCTAGCTAGTTTGGCGATCAGACCCACTTTGATAGAGCGGATTGATTCCAGCTAGAGGGACGATCCTAATCTATTGGAAATCATCTCCAAGTTAGAGATGAACATCGACAGTGAGGAGATGAATGTGTATGGGCTTGATCGAGATGAATGGCTTCGGAAGAGTGGAAGACTAGTTGTGCCCTACGTGAATGGTTTGAGAGATGAAGTGCTTAGAGAACGTCATCACTCAAAACTGACTATACATCCCGGGGGTAATAAGATGTATCGAGACATGAAGCAAACCTACTACTGGGAAGGGATGAAAAGAGACGTTGGGAAGTTTATATCCAAATGCATGAATTGCCAGCTAGTTAAAGCCGAGCAAAAGAAGCCTTGTGGTTTGTTGCAACCATTAGAAATTCCCGAATGGAAATGGGAGCAAGTCTCGATGGATTTCATCGATGGTTTACCAAGGACTAGATCGGGATATGATAGCATTTGGGTAATTGTGGATCGATTGACTAAGAGTGCAAGATTTATACCAGTCAAATCGACCAGAATGGCAGCCAAGTTGGCAGAATTGTATATGAAGTGGGTATTGAGATTTCATGGAGTACCTATAAGCATTGTGAGTGACCGAGACCCGTTGTTCACTAGTGGGTTTTGGAAGAGCTTACAAGAGGCTTTAGGGTCAGGATTACATCTCAGTACCGCATATCATCCTCAGACCGACGGTCAGACGGAGAGGGTGAATCGTATATTGGAAGATCTCTTGAGAGCTTGTATATTGGATTTTGGTGTATCGTGGGATGACCATTTGCATCTAGTAGAGTTTACATATAATAATAGCTACCAATCCAGTATCGGTATGGCTCCATATGAAGCTTCGTACGGAAGACCGTGCAACTCACCATCATGTTGGATAGAGACTGGCGAGAAGTTTGTGCTTGGACCAGATGTGGTGAGAGAAACTTCGGATAAGATTAAGATCATTCAGCAACGAATGAAAGCTGCCCAAGATAGGAAGAAGAGTTATGCTGATAAGAGGAGAAGAGACTTGAAATTCTCCGTTGGTGACTTGGTGTTTGTCAAGATCTTCCGTTAAAGAGCGTGATTCAATTTGGCAGGAGAGGCAAGTTGGCACCAAGATTTGTTGGCCCATTCCCTGTTCTAGAACTAGTCGGGAATTTGGCATATAGAGTTGGCTTACCAGAGAAAATGACAGGAGTTCACAATGTATTTCATGTTTCCCAACTAAGGAAGTTCGTTCACGACTCAGATATGACTATTTCACCTGATCAGTTAGAGGACTTCGAAGTAGAACCCGAGGCGGTTGGGAACCGCAAGCCGATTCGTATTGTGGGGCACGATACGAAGCAACTTCGAAGGAAGGCGGTGAAGCTAGTCAAGGTTCAGTGGGGCGAGGACGAGAATGATTGTACTTGGGAGACAG
This sequence comes from Allium sativum, assembly GCA_030737875.1. Taxonomy (NCBI): domain Eukaryota; kingdom Viridiplantae; phylum Streptophyta; class Magnoliopsida; order Asparagales; family Amaryllidaceae; genus Allium; species Allium sativum. The sequence goes on from CM060913.1 coordinate 48,166,349, forward strand.
AGGAGAGCACTTGGAAGGCATATCCAGAACTCTTTGCCTGGTAAGATTTACTTTGAAATTTAGTTTTCCACACGCTAGGGTAGACTTGTTTTGCTTGTTTGCATGTTTGATTGTTGTTTTATGATTGATAGGCATGCGGGACCTTTGTGTGTGTTTAGATTAGGGAATTTCGGGGGCAAAATTTCTTAAGGGGGGGAGAGTGTAACGACCCGTATTCTACGCATCGGGGGATCGTAGAATATTTATTTCTTAAGGGGGGGAGAGTGTAACGACCCTAGTTGATCTTGTTTTGGCCATAACTTTTGATTGGAAAGGAATTTTGACCTGTAACCAAATGGTTTACCTTTCCGTAGAGTGGTCATTATAGCCAAACGGACTTACCGTTTGGTAGATATGGCTGAAATAAGGGTTAGAGGGTGAAAATCTGCTTAACCGGGCCAAATCGGGTGATTAATGAGTAGGCCCATAACCCATTTCGGGATTTGGGTTATGGGAAGGCTGAAATGTGATAGAGAATCATTCCATTTCAGTTTTCTAGCCTCCACTTATCACCAAGGAACCCTAAAAATGGCCTCTAACCTCTAAATCACCTTTTGGTCAAGGATTTGGCTTAGCAACCTCTAATAAAGGAAGATCTACACCAAAGCAACATTGGAGCTGCTGTTTAGCATTGGGATTCACATCAAATCAGAGATTTATTTCAGATCTTAGTTTATTTGTGGCTAAGGTGAGTGATTTGCATAGGTTTGCACTAATTATGGCTATTTAAGGGTAATTAGTGTTAATTAGCGAATTTAAACATGATAAAATTCTGGAAAATGTTCATAAATTCTTAAATGATGTTTTAGACCTCTGATATGAATTTGGGTTAATTTGGTTAAGTTTTGCTAATCCTATCATTAGTTTCACCTAAACATGCTTAAGGGGAAATATGGGATTTTGGGTATGTTGGATCCATTTTAACCTATCATATTGATGTTTGTGGTTGATTATGCATGTTGCTATAACTGTATGATATGCTTTGTGATTGATTTCAATAGTTAGAATGGTCGAAAACGTCGTCGAATGGCGTAAACACTTGCTGGAAAAGCTTCAGGAAACAGTGCAGGATCGGATCGGATCGGATATGAGGGCTCGGATCGAATATGTTGAACTGGGCAAGGGATTCGATCGGATCGGAATCTGACACATGAGAAAATTGGCAAAAAGGAAGGCCACGCTAACTGAACTGGGATCGGATCGGATAAAGGAGGAGGGATCGGATCGGAGCGCGTGAAGAACGAGGGGGAGGATCGGAGCGGAAGCACGAACTGGATGGGAGATGGCACCCGACCCGACCCGAAGTGGGACACCCGACCCGAATCGACGCGATGGAGTGGACTCGACCCGAACCGTACCAGAAGAAGACCCGACTCGAGGAAGGACACCCGATCTGAACCGATGGCTTGAGGAGGAACCCGACTCAACCCAGTATTGACCAATAACCCGAGATGCAAAGGTAGTCCAATATGGGAAGTTAGAGCTCAGGATCCAGTTGGGAACCGATGAGTTCACTTCATGGCTAGACTTTGTTGCGGGACGTGTGCTAAGGAGTTGTCGACGTTCATAACTTCGATTCACCACTAAAAATGGATGATGGGCTACTTATCAGTGCAGTAGAGTCATTGCGACTCGAGGGGCAAGGTGATGGTAGCAAGACTACGTTATCAGTGCAGTAGAGTCATTATGACTCGAGGGGCAAGGTGATGCGTAGTAAGACTATGAGCCAGCGCAGATGGGGTGAACAACTCCATGGGGCAAGTGGACATAGTAAAGGATTGGTAAGACTATGAGCCAGCGCACATGGGGTGAATAACTCCATGGGGCAAGTGGACATAGTAAGGATTAGTAAGGCTATGAGCCAGCGTATATGGGGTGAATAACTCCATAGGGCAAGTGGACATAGCAAAGGATTAGTGGCTACGTTATCAGTGCAGTGAAGCCATTTATGACTTCATGGGGCAAAGTGATCGTGGCAAGGATGGGTGATCGAAGTGGTGAATATCGTATGCTTTACGCACTGAGTGAGAGATGTGAGGATGGTTGCTATGGTTGATTGTTTGTCATCACTATGACATGCACACCCCCACCTCCGTATCTTTATACTATTTGATACGACACCTTAGAGTGTTGTACGGTATGTAGTGCTAACTCTTTGGTTGCAGGTCCAGGTTCAGGTATGTTTTAGTCTACCTGTTATTGTTCACTTTAGATGCTTATCGCTCATACCAGGCTTTATGTCTGACCCAGAGTTTTATGTCTCCTCTTATTACTCTGGGTGCTCACACGAGCAGACTAGAGACAGGTTAGCTGGTGATGCGCGAGTAGCTGATTCGAAGGCGGGCGGGAGGCTTCCACGTATGATATATATATACACATTCTCCCTGTGTCGTTGGTGGTCACTACTTGGGCATTAGTAGTGTACCTCCTTTATCTTGCTTTTGCTTTGAGACAGTTTGAAAGTTGTAATAAGCTGTATTTTGGATTTCCGCTGCTATGGTGTTTAGTTTTGATTTTTAGCTTATGCACTGTCTCTCCTGTTTTATGTCAAATATGTTATTATTATATTTTGTTCTATGCGCTGTGAGACATTCTATAGGTTCCTTGTTAGTTCATTTCCTTCTTCCTTTTCCTTCTGACGACCCGTTCCATGCTAACTGGACATGTGTATAGCACACCTTTGGAGTAAATGTCGGTTGGTGCGGGGCGAGCCGTCACAAGTTGTCTTCTTCTTCTATTCTAATTTTATATCTTATTTATTCTCACCCTCTAACTACTTTCTATTAACGTTCTGGTATGTCTGATGCTTGGATTGTCTATATTGAGTTTATGTCGATAAACAAGGTCGCAAATCCCCCGGGGTCGTTACAGCAATGGAAACCCAGATGTTAATATAAAGAAATTAGAGGGTGAGAGAAGAAAAAAAGAATTATTTGAATAGAAGAATAAGAAGAAGAACCAACATAATACAGAGTCTCACATCGCAGCGGAACAAAATATAATATATAAATAAATCTTTATTAAGAGCTTGAAAAACATACTTACAATCATCAGGGCACATCCAACATATCTGGACAGTATAATAATCTGTCATCATGTACAATACACAGTGGAATAATATAATATCATACATCTGAACTCTTCCATCTCGTCACTTCAAAGTATCCAATAACCTAAACCTGTACAACCCGGTCTAACCCGAGCATTACTATCACCGGGTCAGTCTGGTGAACCAGATTGAGAAACCCACTAAGTTTAAGAGGTCATACAACTTGATTTCAAAGTTAAAAATATTTTCAAAAGAAAAGGATAATCGTAAGACCAAATCCATAGATAAATACAGATGTTTTTACCTTACGATAACCCAAAACATTTTTGAAACCAATATTATTCTGATATTATGATAGTGTCTAAATATAAATAAATAACAATTTAGAAAAACGTTTGCATCTCACGCTCCACATATATAGTATACAATCAAAACCGCAGGCGCTTATTGGAGATTGGATTCCGACTATGAAAAGGTATGGAACTATCTGCCGATAGTGTATTTCTAGAGGGGAATACACTGGGTTCAACAAGAACGTCTTTCAATCCGGCACACACATGACCGACCATTCATTTCGCTTGATTTTTCCGAATATATTGTCACCTACGGTTGCTAGCAACATAACCGTTCCCGGGAGAACATAAGTGAAAAGGAGAACAAATAATGAATTTTCTCTAGATTATGACAATACACCCTAATGGGTGCGGCCCATATAGCCATATTGCCTGCACGATTTTTATCATTTCCCGGTTGATGAGGCTTGTAACACCCCGTATTTTCTATAAACGTTATAGTAACGAATCAAATTTCAAATGTGAAAAATAAGGGATACGGGTTACACCATTGCGTTCGTCTCGAAATTCCGCTTGAGATAGAGTCTGAAATTGCGTAAAACGGACATCGTATGAAGGAGATATGGATGAACGTAGTTAAGCAGAAAACCAAAAGAAAGAAAGAAAAAAAATGCACTGGCGCACCTGCCAAGTGCGCCCAGGCCGAGCTGAGAGCCTGCATAGCTTTCTGGTGTGTTCTAATCCATACTGTGAGTCATTGCTGAGTCCTTTCTGACTCCTTGCTGAGTCCTTTCTGACTCCTTGCTGAGTCATTAGGGCTGAGGTGTCACCCTATCCTGACTGAATGGTTGTGGTTAACTCTAGGATCATCCGACAGCTCTAATTAAATTGAAATTCTATATAAACAACCCAATGCTCAACCTAAAAATCACACAAAATAATCCTGGAATTATCATGCCATCAATAGAGAACTTGGAGTATCCGTCACCGCTTTCAATTCAAAGACAAGATAAAAACCTGAATCGAAATCAAATTAAAGTTATCAAATTCAACGATCTACATCAACCAATTTCAGAATTCAGATTTCATAAATCAAGAATTCCTTTTTAGTTTGTAAGTTGGTTATTACGTAGATTTAAACGTTCTTTTAAATGAATCATCACATGTTGTAATTCGAATACAGAATGATGCTTATGTATAAGATAAATAAAGTTTGATTCTCATTTATCTTAAACTACCATTGCGATTGATCATGCCTATATGCTTGTGGTGATGAACATACCATATTTTATATATTGGGATCTATTATGATTGGGAAATGAACGTATTATGCCAATTGAATGGGGAAACATGTCATGTTATAATTTGGTGGTTACTTGCAAGTTTATGATCTAAAGCACATGCTTACATGTTAGATCAAAATTCATGTATATTTAGAACCATGTTAAGTTGAATCTATTTATGTTGCAAGATTGGATTTGTAGCTCTCTTATGTTTTAACACATAAGTTATCATGCTAAGTTGTGATTTAAATATGTTTATAGTAGCTCTCTTATGTTTAACGCACATAAGTTATCATGCTAAGTTGTGATTTAAATATGTTTATAATTGCTCTCTTATGCTTAACACACATAAGTTATCATGCTAAGTTGTGATTTAAATATGTTTATAGTGGCTTTCTAATGTTTTGACATACATAAGTTAATATGCTAAGTTGTGGTTTAAAATTGTATTTATATGTTAAACCTCCATGCTAGACCTATATCAAGTTTACATGATAATTAGATCCAACTTAGTCACAAGTTCCCCTTTACACGACAAGTTTAATTTGTGTAAGTTCAATGTAAATTCATATGTATGATTCACGTTAATCGGATCTAAATTTTGCAAGTTCATTATCCTATGCCAAATCTATATGTCACATATTTTTATGCTGTTAGAATATTTCAAGTTCTTCGCTTTTCCCTTTTGTGGTTATAAGTTAGGCTAAAATATCAAGTCTAACATTCCTTGTAATTTTGCGAACGTACAAACGGGGGATATCGTTGGGGTAAACATGAAATTATATGTAATTGGCATGTTTGGCACATGCCAATGATTAGTGGCATTTAAATGGCATAATTTTTATATACCAAAGATTATGAACATGATTTAGGGGGAAAGTGGGCCATGACAATAATTGATTTATAATTTGCATATAAATATGAAGGATAAACATGAAAATTACATGGTATAGATTTGTTCATGAATGATATATTTAGTATACCATTAATTGTGAGCATAATTAAAAGGATAATTATGGCATAATTAAATTGGGAATAATTTACATATGGAATTTGTTATAAATAAGAAATATGTAAACTGTAAAAAAGATGATTATGCCTAACCCGAGGTTAGATTGAGTTGTGGTGTAAAACTGCCCGGAACTGCCCGGCTGTCTAGTGACCACAACAATACCTATCTAATGTGAGAGGTTAGGGCATTGAGCCCAATAAAAACCTGAGGTTAGACTGAGTTGCGGTGTAAAACTTCCCAGAACCGACCGGCACATCCAGTGACCGCAACAATACCTGTCTAATGTGAGTGGTTGGTGCTTTAATGAATAAATTAATGCTAAGACAAGAGTTGAATGGTAGGGTTAAGTAAATTTAGAACGCTTAACCGTAATAACATGTTAATTAGGCAAGTGGGTGAGGTTAAGTAAATTTAGAACACTTAAACCGTAATAACATGTTAAATAGGCAAGTGGGTGAGGTTAAGTAAAATTAGAACACTTAGCCGTTACAACATGTTAATTAGACAAGTGGATGAGGTTAAGTAAATTTAGAACACTTAACCATTGTAACATGTTAATTAAGTAGATGATAGGGTGAAGTTAACTAAGGTAACACTTAATCAAAATATATAATGACATGTGGTGGGGATAAGTAATACAAGAGGAAAACACTTAACCAATTATATAACATGATGTATGGGAAGGGTTAAGTTAACACGAGAGGGAAACACTTAACCAATACAACATGATTTGAGGTAGGGTCAAGTCAACACCAGAAGGAAACACTTAACCAACATGACGTGACGGGTGGATGGGATAAGTTAACTTGAATTGATTAATGACACTTGACCAATATAAGTTGATGAGCGAATGGGGTTAAGTTAAATGGGAAATACTTAACCAATATAACCTGATGGATGAACAGGGTTAAGTTAATAAGTCACACTTAACCAATCCAACATGATAAGTGAGAAAGGTTAAGAACCACTTAACCAACATGACGAGTGGGAAGGTTAAGTACATGTCGGGTTGGTAGGAAATATTAGTAAATATAGGCCCACAAAACTTAACCATTATATAAACATGCTTGAATCCGTGGTAAGGTTAAGTACATGCCGGGTTGGTGGGTAATATTAGTAAATATAGGCCCACAAAACTCAACCATTATATAAACATGCTTGAATTCGTGGGAAGGTTAAGTACATGTCGGGTTGGTGGGTAATATTAGTAAATATAGGCCCATAAAACTTAACCATTATATAAACATGCTTGAATCGGTGGAAAGGTTAAGTACATATCGGGTTGGTGGGTAATATTAGTAAATATAGGCCCATAAACTTAACTAATAGGAAACCCTAGCAACGGAGACCCATTTCAGCAGTAACCCACATAGATGTATCATGGTACCCTGAGCTAGGCAGGGTGGGGCACGATTACTGGGCTGATTATAAGCGGTCGATATAGCGGCTGGGGGTACGTCAGTGTAGGTTCCAGCAGATTACAGGCGTGCACGTACTCCGGAGTGGAAAAAGCAGGCACTGGGTACCAGTAGTTTTACACTGTGCATTCTTGAATTGTGTCGGGGTCGCTATCATAAGGATCGATACACCTTATGGTGGGAGCAGAACAGGGTAGCTACACGCAAGAGAGGGCCGATTGACACAGACACATGGCAAGTTAACACAGGTAGGGAGCCGATCGATAGGGTAGTAAGGGTACATCTAACATATTCATGGCAATTGGGCCAATTGAGGTGGAATCCTCAAATATAGATGTACACCTGAAGGCTACCACAACTGCGGGGATTGGGATCGTATTATCATTTTATACAGATTACTAGTTGAGACACTAGTTAGGTGGTGCAGAGATTATAGTAATGGGTGCGATCACATGTTCAACCTATCTTGTCTTATATTAGGGTATTGTCCTATGTTCTGTTACTCCTGTCATGATCCCTTTTCCTTGTTTAAATGCTAGTAACCACTGAACTTACCAGACTTATTGTCTGACCCGTTTTCTCTCGTCTTCTTTTCTTCCGTCCCCCCCAAGTAGCCAGGGAGGGAATAACTCAGGTTTGTTTGGACCGTTACTCTTTCCAAGCTTGAAGACTCTTTGACATGTTGCCTTGGACTCTCTCTTCTACTGTTATGGCTGGCTCATGCTTTATTTGGGGAAATCATTTTATGTTTCTTTATTTTTGTTAAACAAGACATGATACTTTGGTATTGTAAAATAATCTTTGTACAAGCTGTTTATCAATGAAATAAAGTTTTATTTATTTGTCGCTGCTTTATTTGTCTGTCTTGTAATTTTTCTGCATCTTGCACTAAAAATGCTCCACCCAAGTTAAGGCATTCCCTTTGTTAGTGACCTTAATGGAGGTGGGGTGTTTCAAGGCATGAGGTTTAAATTAGCTTTTCAGAACATCTGGCCACCAATCACTTTGAATGTCACATCGTCGGATCTACCAGAAATCACTAATTGACATCTACAAAAATACTCTAGTAGTTAAGCTAAGAGAAGTGCCCCTCTCCGGCACCAACTATAACACGTTTGAAGAAATCAACTTACGTGATCCGTTTGGAAATACCCTGTCAGACACTCGTCATACAAGTCATCCAAGGACAGTGTAATGTCCCGTATTTTACGGTATTATAATTAATTTATTTAATTATTTAAATAATGATTTAGAGAATTAAAAGGTTGTTTAATTAAATTACATTGAATATTTAATTAATATTAATAATTAGATAATATATTTAATTTTGAAATAGTCGGAAATAGTGAATCAACCATAGTGTGTGAACTAGACAATTTAAAATATATAATTAAGTTTAGAGTTGAATTATATTAACGAATATATTATATAAACGACAGTTAAACTTATAATTATATTATAACTATAATCGAGCTCGAAATGGCGTTGTTGTTCGTAGTTTGGCGATTTGAACTTTAGACGAATATACAAAATCCGTTTTATATCGGATTTCTGTGAAACAAAAAACGTTCAGAGCTGGTGAAGTATATTTTTCTAATGGAAGAGAAAAATCGGGATTTCGTTGTGTAGATTTTGATTTATGTCCAAATCAAATTTTCGAAAAGTCGCTATGGAATTCCTTTATAATTTATAATGATTTATTTATATTATAAATGATTTTTTCAATATAAATTGAATATCGATTCAACCAGGATTTGAATATCGAGTTATAAATCCAATCGGAGCTGTATGATATTCTATTGTGAATATATACGATAATATTTATTTATAAATATTAAATTTAATTATTTTAAAATATATTAATATTTTAATGGGTCTATTTAGAGCTTTAAAAATAGCAAGTTTTGCAAACGACCTCCGTTTTCAACGAAACTAATTTTTTGGATCCGCAATATTAAATTATTACTAGATTTCAATTTTCGTGATTTTTGGAGTCAGTATGTGGCCGTACCGATTTTTAATGTAAAAACCAATCGATATTTTAACAGTTAAAAATACGTTGTGTGAGCAAATGGGGTCGGAATTCGACGAAACTAGTTTCGTTGGGTCCGTAATGTCAAACTCTTGTTGTATATCCATTTTCATGATTTTTGGATGTTGTATATGATCATAGGAATTTTTAAACGATGAATTAAACTAAAAATTGAATATAAAATATTAAAATAAAACACAAAGCTTCACCCTTAAGTAACCTTACCCTATAAATAACTCCTTCTAACCTAACTTTACTTTTCCTTGGTCAATTTCTTTTCAGCCGCCACTGATTCCTTCCTCAAACCAAATTTCAAGACTTTGAAATCCAAAATAAAGTCAAAGGTTAATCTATAAATTCCAATATAAGTATACTTGGATTCACGTTGGGCTTCTCTTCATTCTAGTACCCATTATTTGGGGTTCGACATACGATGTTGTCGATAGGTATTTAGGCAGTGATGCTAGGGTTATCTATTTTGTGATTTTAGTGCATTGAATCAAGCTTTGAGAGTCGTATTTGTTTAGAGGAGGTCGAGTAACTTGTAGTGGTGAATTTTGGTGGACTGTCGTGATAAAAAGTGACGCGATCACTGTAGCCGCTGGAGACTGTCGCAACATAGAGGGGGTGTGCGAGTTGTATTTTTGGTATAAGGATGGAAGATATGGAAGAGAAGAAGTTGAGTGATGTTAGTTTTAATTTCGATTGAGTAATGATGGAGATAAGAGGGTGGAAAGATGGCACAATTTCCATTTGAATGAGGAGCAGCGTGTGCATTACTGAGTTCGGGGAAGAAGAATCAATTTGGAGCGGGTTTGTGTTGGTGAGTTTAAACGGGCTGAGGTGATGCCTAACAATGAACATATTTAAATTTAATCTCTTTTAATTTCCTATATAAATTGTAAAATGTATATCTAATTCACACGTAAACGAAATCGAACAAAACAAGATCCATTGGGATCGTATGGACAACTGAAAGTAATACACGGATACAGATACGGAGCTTTCCGAATAAAATACGTTTGATAAATATCAGATATTACAATACATTACATAGCAGCGGAAAATAATACAATACACAACTGAAAGTAATACACGGATACAGAGCTTTCCGAATATCGACTCAGCCGTAAATCAGGATCCTGTGAATATAAATCTACAAACCCAAAATTACTAGCTGCCCGTGTAAAAATAAGGGCACCCAGAGTTTAGGTTAAAACAATAAACCCCAGGTCAGTCATGTGACTGGTGTGAGAACCAAAACAGTTATTAATCTTTTTTTTAAAGTTAGGTAAATTAAGGGACCACGCCGTATAACACGAAACGGGTTCCCTCCCAAGAGTACCAGTGCATAAAACAACAGTGCAATGCTAAATAAAGAACAATGAGCTATTATAAGACCCAGGTCCCATCACACAATGCAACACAAGCCGGAGGATAGGGTTTTACCTTATAATAGCCTAAGCATGCTTGATACGCTAAATTTCATGTTTTATTATTACTATAAGTGTATAGTGTCAAAACCATTTCAATCATAAGTATCAATCATAGATGGCATAAGTGCCCCATACCACTATGTCGCCATATATAGGTTCTACAATCAAAACCGCAAGGTCACGTATTGGAAGTTGGATTTCCATCTGTGAACCGAGGCAAAAGATAGTCCTCACCGATTCGAGATGCTCTAGCCTGTGTCTCAGGATCAGAGCTCAAGTGACCCTTGGATCGTCAGGGTCGGTCCACCGATGTGGATTAAAATGCCTGAACACTACGTTTCCCCACCCTTTGGCGCGTCACTGAGCCAAATGACTCCATCGGCTCCACATAGTCACCGATATATCCGAGGCGACTCGCAATCCAACAACCACACAGGTGAAAATAATATAAATGTCAGGGCTGGTAGGTCACTGACACTACCCTAGCTAGAAGGAAACGCATGCCCTCCCTGATGTCCTCTCCTGTTTCTGGTTCACAACCGGGGTTTGAGGCTTGCGAATTAATGTTACACAAAGATATGCCACACAGGCGGTGCTTTGATCATCAACCACAAGGCTTTGCTTTTCAACAAAAGCCTAGATCATTTGCCACTTAGGCATGCCACACAAGCAATTCACACCATGCGACTGATGTCTATCGATATACAACCTCTGATCCCGTAAGTCTCAGAGAAGGGTGAAGTAAGGGAATGAATTCCCCTTCACCAGACATATGTATATTTAATAGAGATCAATCAGCACAGAGCAAAATCCAATGTTAGACACACAGTCCATACAAGTTCATTCTGGGCCTGAACAAAACCGGAGGAACCTTATTCCTCGCATATCCATCGATCTCCAAGTACGTCTGGACGATCACCAACTGATTTCCTCCTCTTGGGTGTACAGCCCAATCAAGATCATCAGTAATCACCCAAACGATGTGAAGACCTCGGGTCTTCGACCACCGTCTTCATCCTCGACACATCGTCGAATGAGTTATTCAGAATGGGATAAGCCCGGTCTTTCTGAATAACTCGCGTATATAATAAACAAGTGTTACATAAACACAACATACGCCTCATTCCAATTCAGAATATTCTTTTATTCAAATATTCTTATACTTTGGGAAAGGTTCCCGTTAATTTTATCAAAAATAAATTCTTTTAAATTTATTCTTTAATCTACCTTTGAATATCAATTCAAACCAAATTATGGTTTATCCAAACTAGTCGGGATTAACGAACCTTACCGAAGTAATCATTTGTTTTAATTTCTCAATCCCAACCTATTCATCCCATGAAGTAAAACTGGTAATACTTCATATCTAACACCACGGTGTTATCGGTAAATTCAATTACCATTTCACGTTCAAATCTAATTAAAGATTTAACTATCGCCTAGAGCAAAACCGGCGATACTCCATTCTCGATCATTTCAATCGAATTAAAGATTCATTAAAACTCCACGTGGTTTTAATCTTCCCAAAAATCAAATGATTATTTAACTTGGGAAATCACATCCTGTCTTTAACCGGGTTATAGAACCAATGTCATTTAAAACACGGTTCACTATAAACCTAAATCCCATTTGATATTAAATACAAAGCTCTGAATAGAAAATATATCGGCTTATATTCAATATCAAATTCTACGACCAACAGATATCGTATTGGAAATAATGCTATAAATATATCTTTCAAATTTCCATTACAATACCTGTATAATCATGAAATCCAACATCGAAATATTCTAAAGACAATTTCGATTCAAATCCATTCCAATTCAATTATTGGAAATTCTGGTTACTTTTAAAACCCTTTCAAATCCAATTTATTTATTTCAAAAATAAATGGACTATTATTCTAGTTCAAAACTAGTTCATTCCGATAAAAATCTATTTTTATCTTTTCAAATATGGAATTTTTCATCCCAATTATTTCCAAATCATTTCTTATGATTTTACACAAATTATTACTATTTTTAATAATTTTATCAGGGCCCGTACAGTCGATTTCAATCAACGGCCATCGAACTGCACTTACAACGACCTTTTCCAAATTTGATTTGGACATAATTCCAAATCCAACCGTTAGATTTCTAATTTCTTGTATTCGTTAGAAAGCTTTTTTCGATACGAACCCAATGGTTCAAGTTATAGGAGAATCCGACGGTCGGATCTCTCGTAATATCCATTCGAAGTCAATGGTCGAAATTCGTGAACTGCCGCAGCGCGACGTGTCCTATTCAGGCCATTATATAATATATATATATTTCATTGATTTCCTTTCAAAACGTATTTTAAAAACCATTTTAAATTCGTTTTCAAAACGATTTCAACTTCATATTCAATTTCAAATCAAAATTGAATATTTTATATCGTCGATATATAAATGATAGTATTTTCAAAATATTATATTTTGAAATCAATTCCTTTTCAATATTCATTATAAAAATGAATAAAATCGATATAAATATCATTCACGTCAAAATGGCGCATATCTGATCAATGCGATTTTATATATTTCAATAACTTTGTTATTCTATTCAACAAATGAATATTTTCTTCAACACATGAATTTTCTTTTATTCAACACATGAATATATATTTTATTCAACACATGAATTTTCTTTTATTAAACACATGAATATTCTTTATTCAACACATGAATATATATTTTATTCAACACATGAATTTTCTTTTATTCAACACATGAATATTCTTTTTATTCAACACATGAAATTTCTTTATTTTCCAACTTGGAATGAGGCCCAATCAATTACCATATAATGTTAATTATATTTATTTCATACACACACGTATAATACAATAATCAAACACAGTCAACCATCACCCAAAGTGCATTCTACACTGCATAAGCATCAAATATAAATATTTAACGCTTATAACAGCCTGTCAATCAATCAATCGATATGCAACTAATTATTGAGACTAGTGTATGGCCAATTTCATCCCAACACCCGTGTGGGGTTTTCAAACAATCAAACACAGGTTTTATTTGTGCAGTTGGGCGATGTGTAAAATTTATCGTCCCAATTCATATAAGTCAAATGTGTGTAAATAAACAAATCGTTCGATTTGTTTATAACTATTTATTTTATACACACGTTAAAAATTATTTTTTTAACCATAAAATAATTATTTCATTCCACTACACATAATCATTTTTCACAACACATCAATCAAACAAACAAGTCATCCATGGTCTGTGGACGACGGGTGTCGGGTGCTGCTAAGCACCGTCTGCATCCTAGTTCATTTCAACTAGAAAACAAATTAAAAGTGAGAAGTTCTCACTGAGGGATCCACTCCGCCATTTCATTTCTGATTTTCTGAACCATTTGAATTTTCCCGTCTTATCAACGCAATCCTTTTTCATGCTGTTCATAGTAAAAATCACATTTTTATATCGTTACTTTATATATAAAAATCGAATTTTTTATCTTCACTTCATATATATAAAAAATACTCGAATTTTTATCTTCACTTCATACATATAAAAATCGAATTTTTATATAACGAAAAATCTAATTTTTTTCTTCTATTAAAGATCAAATCTTTTTAAATTAATATTATTTCAATCCTTATGCACATAAAAATATCAGATTTTTATTTAAAAGCTATTACATAAAAAAAATCAGATTTTTTTGTTTTTATTGTAAAAACTCACCTTCACTATCGAACTAGAGCGTTGTCGGAGGGGGGCTGCGTGTTGCGCCGGAGGTGCTGAAGCGGCGGGGGTCCTCTCTAGTGGAGGTGGCAGGCCAGTCGGGTGACGGGCGATGGGGTTTTCCGATGGGTTTGGGGTTTGAAAAGGTGCGCGGGGTCTTGGCTGGGGCGGGGACCAGAAGGGGAGGCGGTGCGGTGATGGGAGGCGGCGGCGCTGTGGGTGGGAGGTCGCAACATCAACGGTGGCGGAGGGCGACGAGGTTCAATCAAGCGGTTTTTTTCTTTTCATTTCCTTTTTCTAAATCTGACGGGAGAGGGATTGAAGAGAGAGAGAGAGGGGGAGGTCAATGCTATATAAATATACATATTAATTTAATTAATTTTATTTTGAAAAAGTAACTTTTTATTTCGAAATCAAAATCAAACCCAACGACTATCTCCCCTAGCTAATTACCCCCATTACGAACACAATGGGATATGTATCGTAAGCTAGTTCAGCTGTTATGATCAGTTTTCATTTAAATTACAATACGAACCAATATATATTTAATTTAAACATACATTTCAATTCACCGGGGCCACACACGGACTCTAAAAATTCCAGAAAAAATATTTCTGGCTTCGTATTGGCGATACGGTATTAACAAAACTAATTTTATCCAATTTGAAGACAGTTTGAAAAATGGCAATTTTCTGGTCGATCGAAATTGACAAAAACTGTTAAAACACGTTTTACTTCGCCACGCTCACATATTGATTCGAAAAATTATGAATTTTGGAATCTAGGAATAATTAAACATCCCGGATCCAACAAAAGTGGTTTCGTGGAAAACAGAGGTCATTTGCAAAATTTCCATTTTTAAGGGCCAGAATTCCGTAACGACTATTCTGAATTTTAAATTGGGCATAACTTTTTATTCCTACAATGAAATTTCAATTTTTCGGATTTGTTGGAAAGATATTTTCAATTAGATTCAAATATTTATGGTTTCGCTAAAATCCGGTTTATTTTGAATCATGTACATTCATTTGAACTTTGAAATCGAAATTTCATATGAACGCGCCATTTTCAATTCCTTTTATAATTAAAATAAAATATTTATATTCTAACGACGATCTATATAAATATATACATTCTAATTCTATTCAAAATGAATTTCTCGTTGTTTTTATTTAAAATAATTCATTTTAAATATTCAAAATTCATTAAAATTGCCAAAATAAAATTATTAAATTGGCTCAGATTTTCCGGGTTATTACACTATGAATGCAGGAAAACAGGTTGGAGGGATCCAGTTGGATTCCTCAATATTTATAATACTGTTCTTTTCATATATTGTAATATATGATGTGCTATATAATCTGTTGTTGATTATGCGTGTTTGAATGATATCGATCATTGTTATTTGGTATTTTAAATACAGTTAGAAATACTGGGATTTAAAAAAAGGGGATTTTCAAAGTGTATTTTGAAAATAAATTATTTATATAAAATCAATGGATTTTATATATAAAAGGAAAAAGGATTTTATAAAAGAAAATAATTATAAAATCAAAGAATTTTATAAAAGAAAATAATTATAAAATCAAAGAATTTTATAAAAGGAATATTTACTTATAAAATGAATAGAATTTTATAAAAGGAAATATTCGGAAAATAAATATAAAATAGAAGTCTGTTTTAACAGATAAATGGAAAACATTTAATTAAAGTGGAATTAAAGAGAAATCTATTTTAACAGATAAATTGGGAAGATTAATTTATAAATATGTTTTATAAATTAAGTAAATTATTTTATTATTGGATAAATTGGATATATAAGTCTGAACTTATATAGAGAAGTAGAAATCGGTTTTGACACCCTATGTTAAGTAGAATGTGGACTCAACAATTATAAAGGGAATTATAATTGAGATTTAGTGGTTAAAAATAAAAAGGAGATTTCGTATGAATAATTCTATAAATAGAAGTATAAATAGAATTTGAAAATGGGATATTATTTGTAAATACGAAATCAAGCTGATTTATTATATAAATGAAACATTTTTCACATTCGATTTGAATAATGGATTTAAAATAAATATTTTTATAAAGTAAACATTTATAAGGAAACTTAGGTTTTAAAATACGAATTTAAATGGAAATTTGAATGAGAAAGGAGTTAATCGAATAGAGTTAATCGAATATAGTTTATTCGAAAATGAGTTAATCGAATAGAGTTAATCGAAAAGGAGTTAATCGAATAAAGTTTATTCGAAAAGGAGTTAATCAAATATAGTTTATTCGAAAAGGAGTTAATCGAATATAGTTTATTCGAAAAGGAGTTAATCGAATATAGTTTATTCAAAAGGAGTTAATCGACTAGAGTTGATCGAATAGAGTTAATTAAATAGAGTTAATCGAATAGAGTTAATTGAATAGAGTTAATCAAATAGAGCTAATTGAATAGAGTTAAACGAATATAGTTATTTGAAGAGAGATTATCGAATATAGTTTATTCGAAGAAAAGAGTTATCGAATATAGTTTATTCGAAAGAGAGAAATTATCGAATATAGTTTATTCGAAAGGAGTTATTTGAATATAGTTTATTCGAAAGGAGTTAATCGAATATAGTTTATTTGAAAGGAGTTAATCGAATCAAAAGGAGTTAATCGAATATAGTTTATTCGAAAAGGATTTATCAAATAGAGATTATTCGAAAGAGAGTTATACATAGAAATTTGATTATATCGATTTCGGGAAAGTACTATTTACTTTCTGATTTATAATCAAGATTTATTTAGTTATAAATTGTCTATATTGTTATTTAGTTAAATCAAGGAATAAAAGTTATGTTTTGAAGTTAGATATTTCAGAAGTAGGGATTATAACGCTATAGTTATAATCAATGTTTTCAATAAAGAAGTGGATTCGTAAATAGAATCCGAGAGTTACATAAGGAAGTTTTGTTAAAGATTTAAAAGGTGAACTTTGTCTATTTCGGGGTTAAAGATGTTGTTCAGTTAAGGTCTGAGAGGTAATTATACCCCAACTTGATTGACTCCATTTTTAACTAAGGAATATTTAAGGTTCAATAGCGAAGGTTGGTTAAGTAAATTTAGTTAATGAGTGTAGTAGTTTGAGTTGGCATAGCGATGTTTTATTTAGACATCTATTTAAACCCAATGGAGTTTTGGAAATGTTTTCCAAATAAGAATCAGAGATGTTTTCTAATATAAAATAAAATAGAAATGAGAGTAAATGTGGAAATGTTTTCCAATGATTAATAACGTATATTTTTTTAAATTTAGAAAATAATAATTTATGGAGATATGGAAATGGGTAACTAAATAAATTAATGATAAATTAATTTAAAAAGAGAAAAACTTGATTGATGATTGATCGGTAATATTTCCATTTGGAAATACGACCGTTGTTGTACATATGTTTTTCTTCAATAGTTAAATCACTGACTATCAAAGTTTTTGACCATTTTTCCGTCATCAATACGGAGAAAACGGGATCAGATTCATTATTTGAAAACCACTCTGTATGGACATAAGCGCTGTGATCAAATATGATGAAGATAATTGAAGACGAAATTATGCAAGGGCTGTCCTGTTTACAGAATAGTACCTTTGGTTTGTCCAGTCCTAGGACAACTAGTATGGAAGAATTTCTGACAGAGTATAATTAATAGATCTCATAAGTTGATCTCTTCAAACGTATTTATGTTTGGTGGAGGAGGAATTCATTTCTCTTAGCTGTACACCCGTGGTATTTTTGGAGAAATCAATTTGTGATTTGGCGGGTATGACGATGTGACATTCAAAGTAAATAAAGGTGTGGTCTGTACATTATGACCTCTAGCTTCACAACCAGGAAATGGTATAAAATCGGGTAGGTTGCATGGCTAAGTGGTTAGCTGCCAATTAGGGTGTATTGTCACCTGATCTAGAGTTTCATTTACTTCTTTAACCTTTTTTGATGTTGTCCCTTTCGGGAAACGGTTGCTGATCCCAATCGTTGGTGATAATACATTCGGTACACTCAAGCGAAATGAGTGACCAATCATGTTCAGCCTGGGTTACAAGATGTTCTTGTTGAACCCGGTGTATTCCTCTCTAAAGATACACTGTCGGAAGGTGGTCCCATACCTTGCCAGTTGGAATTCATTACCCAATAAGCGCCCGTGGTTTTTGATTACATATTACGTATGTGGAACATGAGATGAAAGTGTTCTACTAGATGATCATTTTATTGTGATTGATAGACATTATATTAATATCAAAAGAGTTTTTGTAATAACCTAAAATCCGAGCCAATTTAAAAATTTTATTTTTGGCAATTTTAGCGAATTTGGGATATTTAAAATGAATATTTTGAATAAAAACGACGAGAAATTTATTTTATTAGAATTCGAATGTATATATTTATATAGATCGTCGTTAGAATATAAATATTTATTTATATATATAAAAGGAATTGAAAATGGCGCGGTAGTTCGATAATTCGATTTCAAATTTCAAATGAATGTACCAGGTGCAAAATAAACCTGATTTTAGTGGAACCAAAAATATTTGAATCTATTTGTGAATATCTTTCCAACGAATCCAAAATATCGAAATTTCATAGTGGGAATCAAAAGTTATGTCCAGTTGAAAATTCTAAATAGTCGCTATGGAATTTATATATATTTTAATATATATAAGGCCCTTAAAAATGGAAATTTTGCAAACGACCTTGGTTTTCGACGAAACCACTTTTGTTGGAACCGGAATGTCAAATTATTGCTGGGTTTCAAAATTCATAATTTTTGAAATCAATATGTGAACGGGGCACAAGAAAACGTGTTTTGATAGTTTTAGTTAATTTCGATCGACTAGAAAATGACCATTTTTCAAACGGTCTCAGAATTCGATGAAACTAGTTTTGTTAGGACCGTATCGTCAATACGAAGTTAGAAATAATTTTTCTGGAATTTTTAGAGTCCATATATGGCCCCGGTAAATTAAAATGTACGTTAAAATCAATTTTGAACGTTATATTAATTTATACTGTAAATTTTACAGAAATTGATCGTAACGGCCGAAGTTGCTTATGAAACATGTCCCATTGTGTCCAGAATGGGGGTAATTAGCTAGGGACGACTGTCGTTGGGTCTCGTTTGGAGATCGAATTTAAAGGTTGACTTTTTGGAGAAAATTAGAATAAATTAAATAAAAATTATATATAATATAACCCCTCCCATTTTGTTTCTCTCTCCACACCCTTTCCACTTCAGACCGTTCTAAATCGAATTAAAAGAAACAAAACCTTCTCTCAATCCCATCGCTCTCTCACCCCCCCCCCCCCTCGTCGCCCAACGACGACGACCACCTCCCCTCGCCTGGCGCCCCACCGCGACCCCCCTCCTCTTCTCCACCTCACGCCCCTTCTCTAACAGCCAAGCCCCCCTTCGTTCGATCCTCCGAACCCTAGTTTCCACCTGAACCGACGCCTGACCCCACCTCTGCCGCGGCCAGCTCCGGCTCCAACTCCGGTGAAACCGAGCCTCCCTACGCCACCAGTTCATGAAGAAGCCCCTCCTCCTAACATAAAAAAAACACTGTAAGTTTTTTTATATATTTATTTTTCTACTTTCAGTTATGATTTTTATTTGTTTAAAAACTGATTTTTTTTTCTCTTTCTTTGTTTAAAAACTGATTTTTCTTTGATATATGAATATGATCTTTCATTATAGGAAGATATGATATTTTATAGTGTAAAGAAATTATTTTTATGAAAGGGTTTAAGTAAAAATATAATTTTTAAAGAAGTAGAAAATTGGGTTTTTATTCAAGACATGTAGAAAATTGGATTTTTATTCATATGAATGACATGGTCTTAAAAATATGACTTTCATATTTGTAGAGAATTAAAAATTTGATTTGTATATATATGGAGTGGAAATAAAAATATAATCTTTGCTATACGTGTGGAGAAATAGAAATGTGATTTTTTTAGCGATGAAAAGGTTGAATTTTTAATCGAATAAAGTAGTGATTTTTGTGTCTATGAAAGCATGATAAACATTTGATCTTTATATATGAGATATAAACATAAAAACGTGATTTTTAATTATATATGTAGCGAGTTAAAAATACGAGCTTTCACTTATAAAGTAGCGTTGTTAAAAATATGATTTTTAACATATATGGTGTGAAAACATATTACGATGAAAACGCGACGAAGATTTTCTACATAAGAAGAGTCGCGGCGTTTGGTTGAGCTTATTAGTGAGAAATCCTCACTTTTAAATTTATTTCTTGTCAAAATATATACTAGGATGCAGACGGTGTTTAGTAGCACCCGACACCCGTCGTCCACAGACCATGGACGGCTTGTATGCTTGTTTGTTTGATTTTGACGTGTAGTTGATTGTGTGATGTGAAATGAAATAAAATATTTATATAGTTAAAAATATTTTATAGTTGAAAATAGAATTTTTAACGTGTATATGAAATGAAATAAAGTAATATAAACAAATCGAATGATTTGTTTATATACACACATTTGACTGATATTGATTGGGACGATAAATTTTACACATCTCCCAACTGCACAAATAAAATCTGTGTTTGATTGTTTGAAACCCTACACGGGTATTGGGATGATATATGACATACACTAATCCCAATAATTAGTTGTGTGTTGATCTATTGATTGACAGACTGTTATAAGCGTTAAATATTTATATTTGATGCTTATACAGTGTAGAACGCACTTTGGATGATGGTTGAAGATTTATCGTTGTTGATATATACGTGTGGTAGAAAATCCATATAATTAACATTATATGGTAATTGATTGGGCCTCATTCCAGTTCTGAAATAGAAATATTTGAAAAAGTAATATTTGAAAAAGAAATATTTGAATAGAAATATTTGAAAAAGAAATATTTGAAAAAGAAATATTTGAAATAGAATATTTGAAAATAGAAATATATGAAGTCGTGTTGATTAGATTGACGCCATTTTGACGTGAACGATATTTATATCGATTTTATTCATTTTACAATGAATATCGAAAGTGATTTCAAAATCTGATATTTTGAAATGAATCGAAATTCGATTTAAAGTGAATTGAAATGAAATTCGAATTAAACTGAATAGAATTGAAATTCGAATTAGATTGAAATAGAATTGAAATCGTTTTGAATTGAATTTAAAACGTATTGAAATTGAACTGAAATCGATTTGAATTGAAACCGATTTGAATTTGAAATTGATTTGAATTGAAATCGAGTTGAAATGAATTTAAAACGAATTTATATTGGGAGATTCAATTTTGATTTGAATTTGAGATGGAAGTTGAAATCGTTTTGAAAATGAATTTAAAACGATTTATAAAATTCGTTTCGAATGGAAATCGACGAAGTATATATTATATATATAATATAATGGCCTGAATAGAACGTGCCGCGCCGCGGCAGTTCGCGAATTTCGACCATTGACTTCGAATGGATATTGCGGGAGATCCGACCGTCGGATTCTCCTAAAACTGGAACCGTTGGGTTCGTATCGAAAAGAGATTTCTAACGAATATTAGAAATTAGAAATCTAATGTTTGGATTTGGAATTATGTCCAAATCAAATTTGGAAAAGGTCGCTGTAAGTGCAGTTCGATGGCCGTTGATGGAAATCGACTGTACGGGGCTTGATAAAATTATTAAAAATAGCAATAATTTGTGTAAAATCATAAGAAATGACTTGTGAAGAATTGGGGTGAAAAACTCCATATATGAAAAGATAAAAATAGAGTTTTATTGTAATGAACTAGTTTTGAACTAGAATTATAATTCTATTTATTTTTAAATAAATAAATTGAATTTGAAAAGGGTTTTAAAAGTAACCAGAATTTCCAATAATTGAATCGGAATGGATTTGAATCAAAATTGTCTTTGGAATGTTTCGATGTTGGATTTCGTGATGATGCATGTATTGTTATGGGAATTTGAAAGATATATTTATATCGTTATTTCCAATACGATATTTGTTGGTCATAAAATTTGATATTGAATATAAGCCGATATATTTTCTATTCAGAGCCTTGTATTTTAATATCAAATGTGATTTGGGTTTGTTGTGAATGGTGTCTTCATTAACATTGTTCTTAAGCCCAGTTGAGAAAAAGATGAAATCTTTTTATTTAGATTTAATGAAGTGTACCAATTAAATAATATTTAATTGGAATTGAATTGGTATTGATTTATGGGTTTATCGTGAACAGTGTTTTAAATAACACTTATTCTTTAACCCGATAATTAATGGAATGTGATTTTGGGTTTATCGTGAACTGTGTTTTAAATGACATCGGTTCTTTAACCCAGTTAAAGATTAAAACTAAGTGGAGTTCTAACGAATCTTTAATTAGATTGAAAAGATCGAGAATGGAGTACCACCAGTTTTGCTCCAGGCGATAGTTAAATCTTTAATTAGATTTGAACGTGAAATGGTAATTGAACTTACCAATAACACCGTGGTGTTAGATATGAAGTATTACCAGTTTTACTTCATGGCATGAATAGGTTGTGATTGGGAAATTAAAATAAATGATTACTTCGGTGTGGTTCGCTAATCCTGACTAGTTTGAAGTGATATTCAAAAGATGTTTAAAGAAAAAATTTAAAGGAATTTATCTTTGATAAAATTAATGGGAACGTTTCCCTAAGAAATGTGAAATTTAGAAACTAACTGTAGGTTAGCTAAGCAGAACGATTTCCTGGGTATTGATCTGATGTTGGTTTCGGCCTTTGAGATTAATATTTCGGGAATTATTCTCTTGTTAATTTACGGTTAGTGACTGATGAATTGGAATGAGGCGCATGTTGTGTTTGTGTAACACATGTTTATTATATATGCGAGTTATTCAGAAAGACCGGGTTTATCCCATTCTGAATAACTGATTCGACGTGGTGTCGAAGATGGAGACGGTGGTTGAAGACCGGAGGTCTTCACGACGTTTGGATAATTACTGATGATCTTGATTGGGTCGTACACCCAAGAGGAGAGAATCAGTTGGTGATCGTCCAGACGTACTTGGAGATCGATGGATATGCGGGGTACTAGGTACCTCCGGTTTCGTTCAGACCCAGAACGAACTTGTAAATGGACTGTGTGTCTGACATTGGATTTCAATCTGTGTGATTGATTTCTATTAAATATATATCTATTTGGCGGCGGAGAATTTATTCTCTTGCTTAACGCCCTTCTCTGAGACGTACGAGCTCAGGGGTTATATATTGATGAATATCCATCGCCTGGAATGAATTGCCTGTGTGGCATGCCTAAGTGGCAATGGATCAAGGCTTCTATTGAAAAGCAAAGTCTTGTGGTGGATGATCAAAGAACGGCATGTGGCATAAATTTGTGTAACGTGAATTCGCGAGCCTCACACCCCAGTTGTGAACCAGAAACGGGAGAGGACCTTAGGGAGGGCATGCGTTTCTTTCTAGCTAGAAGTGGCGTCAGGGGTTTTACACGTCCTGACGAGTTTGACTTATGTGGTTGTTGCTGCTGTGAGGCGCCTCGGTTTGATCGGACGATCCGGGTCCGATGGAGTCATTCGTTGGCTCATTTACGCCCCAAAGGGAGGGGAAACGCAGTGTTCAGGCATTTTAATCCCCATCGGTGGACTGGCCCTGACGATCCAAGGGTCACTCGAGCTTTGATCCTGAGGCTCGGGCTAGACAGTCTCGAATCGGTAGAGGACTATCTTTTGCCTCGGTTCACAGATGGAAATCCAATTTCCAAATACGTGATTTTGCGGTTTTAATTGTAGAACTAGTATGGCGACATGATATATGGTACACATGTCATCTATGATTGATACTTATGATTTGAAGTTGGTTTATACACTATGCACTAGTAGTAGTATCAAATGATTTGTTTTAAACGTACTAAGCATGTTTGGCTATTATAAGGGAAAACCTTATCCCCCAGCTTGCGTTGCTTTGTGTGATAGGACCTGGGTCTTATAATAGCTTCATTTTTCCAAAAAGCATTGCGCTGTTTTGTTATATGCACTGGTATTCTTGGGAGGAAACCCGTTCCGTGTTATACGACGTGGTCCCTTGATATATCTGATTTAAAGTAAAGTTTTAAATAACTGTTTTAGTTCTCATACTAGTCCATGTTGCGTGCTGGGTGCGTGTGTCGCATGATAGGGGGTTCTCGCTTTTCGTTAGGTGGCGAACAGGAGACTCTTACCCCTACATGTCCTGAAAATGAGGATTGGTTGTGAATTCGAAAGGCTGGCCGTAAAATATGGTGTTGGGGTACCAATGTAAGTCACGGTGGGATATTAGCCCGCTATCTGGGGGATGAAGGGATGGTTGCAAAGCCTACCGGAATTCGTCAGATCATTACAGTTGGTATCAGAGCTTTGGTTTACAAAGCTCAGAGAACAAGACGCATTAGAACCACACGAAAGAATTCATCAGATATTGGATTAGAAATATCCAGTGGAATGACTCGTTAGAGATGAGATCAGTAGTATCCTAGAACGAGTGTGGAGAGTATATTTTTGAAAATGAAAACAAATTTTGTTTTGAAATTTTAAATCAACTATTCGTATTTGATTATTTATTTTATATTGAATTTGGATAATCCGGTGTATAAAGATTTTGCGTATACGTCTGATCCGCGTGTATTCGAAGTTTTAATATACTGGATAGATATAGAATCACACTCTAGTCGCCCGGAGATGGTTCTGATGATTGCTAGAGTTCGAACATCATCAGAATTTATTTTCGAGTGATGAAAATGAGATTTCTATATATTTCCATTAGACTGGTGTGAGAACTGAAATTAGATAGGGCTTATAGTTGTGATTTGGCATCAAAAATCTGATTTTTTGACTATATATCAAAATTATGAATTTGAAATGCTAATCAACTGATTGATTGTGTTGTTTGATTCATAAATTTGAACCATATAGCCAGTTTGAACCAAATAGTAAATTACATTGAAAATTAGTCGCATTTGCTTGCATATACTTGTACTTACATTGAACAGGTCATAGTAAGGAGGCTAGAGCAGAGAAATAAAATTGTTTGCCCAACAAATAGGTACATGTTTACCATAATTTACTGTTTTGTTTGGGTGATGATAATTTTGTGAGCCGATTGGCTAGCCGCTTGGCTTTTTCTTTTTCTTTTGGATTGAAGAAGGCCATGGGAGGCTATATGAAATATCTCGAAGTCCCCGATGCAGGGAACGTTATGGAGAAATTTTTCGAAAATTTAGGGTGTTAGCCAAATTTTTGAGAAATTTGAAAAGTTCTTAGAAACTAAAAAGTTGAAGAACTTAAGCCGTAATGAAAATAATAAAAGTTGAGTTGATTTGTGAAACAACTTTCGGCTTCGTTCCTTTTCTGGGACGAAAAAGATTTAAGTGGGGGAGATTGTAATAACCCGGAAATCCGAGCCAATTTAAATTTTTTATTTTTTTTGGCAATTTTAGCAAATTTTGGATATTTAAAATGAATATTTTAAATAAAAACGACGAGAAATTTATTTTGAATAGAATTCGAACGTATATATTTATAAAGATCGTCGTTAGAATATAAATATTTATTTATATATATAAAAGGAATTGAAAATGGCGTGGTAGTTCGATAATTCGATTTCAAATTTCAAATGAATGTACCGGGTGCAAAATAAACCAGATTTTAGTGGAACCAAAAATATTTGAATCTATTTGTAAGTATCTTTCCAACGAATCCGAAAAATTAAAATTTCATAGCGGGAATCAAAAGTTACGTCCAGTTGAAAATTCTGAATAGTCACTATGGAAGTTATATATATTTTAATATATATAAGGCCCTTAAAAATGGAAATTTTGCAAACGACCTCGGTTTTCGACAAAACCACTTTTGTTGGAACCAGAATGTCAAATTATTGCTGGGTTTCAAAATTCATATTTTTTGAAATCAATATATCAGCGGGGCACAAGAAAACGTGTTTTGACGGTTTCAGTTAATTTCGATCGACTAGAAAATGACCATTTTTCAAACAGTCTCAGAATTGGATGAAACTAGTTTTGTTAGGACCGTATCATCAATACGAAGTTAGAAATAATTTTTATGGAATTTTTAGAGTCCATATGTGGCCCCGGTAAATTAAAATGTACGTTAAAATCAATTTTGAACGTTATATTAATTTATATTGTAAATTTTACAGAAACTGATCGTAACGGCCGAAGCGGCTTATGAAACATGTCTCACTGTGTTCGGAATGGGTGTAATTAGCTTGGAACGACAGTCGTTGGGTCTCGTTTGGAGATCGAATTTAAAGGTTGACTTTTTGGAGAAAATTAGAATAAATTAAATTAAAATTATATATAATATAACCCCTCCCCTTTTGTTTCTCTCTCCACTCCCTTTCCACTTCATCCCATTCTAAATCGAATCAAAAGAAGAAATAAAACCTTCTCTCGATCCCGTCGCTCTCTCGCCCCCTCTCCCTCGTCGCCCAACGACGACGACCACCTCCCCTCGCCTGGTGCCTCACCGCGACCCCCTTCCTCTTCTCCACCTCGCGCCCCTTCTCTAACAGCCGAGCCCCCCCTTCGTTCGATCTCCCGAACCCTAGTTTCCACCTGAACCGACGCCTGACCCCACCTCTGCCGCGGCCAGCTCCGGATCCAACTCCGGCGAAACCGAGCCCCCCCTACGCCACCAGTTCATGAAGAAGTCCATCCTCCTAAACATAAAAAAAACTGTAAGTTTTTATATATATTTATTTTTCTACTTTCAGTTATGATTTTTATTTGTTTAAAAACTGATTTATTTTCTCTTTCTTTATTTAGAAACTGATTTTTCTTTGATATATGAATATGATCTTTCATTATAGGAGATATGATATTTTATAGTGTAAAGAAATTATTTTTATGAAAGGGTTTAAGTAAAAATATAATTTTTAAAGAAGTAGAAATTTGGGTTTTTATTCAAGGCATGTAGAAAAATTGGATTTTTATTCATATGAATGACATGGTCTTAAAAATATGACTTTCATATTTGTAGAGAATTAAAAATTCGATTTGTATATATATGAGTGGAAATAAAAAAATAATCTTTGCTATACGTGTGGAGAAATAGAAATGTGATTTTTTTTTATGCGATGAAAAGGTTGAATTTTTAATCGAATAAAGAAGTGATTTTTGTGTCTATGAAAGCATGATAAACATTTGATCTTTATATATGATATATAAACATAAAGACGTGATTTTTAATTATATATGTAGCGAGTTAAAAATACGAACTTTCACTTATAAAGTAGCGTTGTTAAAAATATAATTTTTAACATATACGGTGTGAAAACAGATTACGATGAAAATGCGACGAAGATTTTCTACATAAGAAGAGTCGCGACGTTTGGTTGAGCTTATGGGTGAGAACTCCTCACTTTTAAATTTATTTCTAGTTAAAATATATACTAGGATGCAGACGGTGTTTAGTAGCACCCGACACCCGTCGTCCACGGACCATGGACGGCTTGTATACTTGTTTGTTTGATTTTGACGTGTAGTTAATTGTGTGATGTGATGTGAAATGAAATAAAATATTTATATAGTTAAAAATATTTTATAGTTGAAAATAGAATTTTTAACGTGTATATGAAAAGAAATTAATATAAACAAATCGAACGATTTGTTTATATACACACATTTGACTGATATTGATTGGGACGATAAATTTTACACATCGCCCAACTGCACAAATAAAATCTGTGTTTGATTGTTTGAAACCCCGCACGGGTATTGAGATGATATATGACATACACTAATCCCAATAATTAGTTGTATGTTGATCGATTGATTAACATACTGTTATAAGCGTTAAATATTTATATTTCATGCTTATAAAGTGTAGAACGCACTTTGGATGATGGTTGATGATTTATCGTTGTTGTTATATACGTGTGGTAGAAAATCCGTATAATTAACATTATATGGTAATTGATTGGGCCTCATTCCAGTTCTGAAATAGAAATATTTGAAAAAGAAATATTTGAATAGAAATATTTGAAAAAGAAATATTTGAATAGAAATATTTGAAAAAGAAATATTTGAAAAAGAAATATTTGAAATAGAATATTTGAAAATAGAAATATATGAAGCCGTGTTGATTAGATTGACGCCATTTTGACGTGAACGATATTTATATCGATTTTATTCATTTTACAATGAATATCGAAAGTGATTTCAAAATCTGATATTTTGAAATGAATTGAAATTCGAATTAAAGTGAATTGAAATGAAATTCGAATTAAACTGAATAGAATTGAAATTCGAATTAGATTAAAATAGAATTGAAATCGTCTTGAATTGAATTTAAAACGTATTGAAATTGAACTGAAATCGATTTGAATTGAAACCGATTTGAATTTGAAATTGATTTGAATTGAAATCGAGTTGAAATGAATTTAAAACGAATTTATATTGGGAGATTCAAATTTGATTTGAATTTGAGATGGAAGTTGAAATAGTTTTGAAAACGAATTTAAAACGATTTATAAAATTCGTTTCGAATGGAAATCGATGAAGTATATATCATATATATTATATATATAATATAATGGCCTGAATAGAACGTGCCACGCCGCGGCAGTTTGCGAATTTCGACCATTGACTTCGAATAGATATTGCGGGAGATCCGACCGTCGGATTCTCCCAAAACCAGAACCGTTGGGTTCATATCGAAAAGAGCTTTCTAACGAATATTAGAAATTAGAAATATAACGGTTGGATTTGGAATTATGTCCAAATCAGATTTGGAAAAGGTCGCTGTAAGTGCGGTTCGATGGCCGTTGATGGAAATCGACTGTACGGGCCTTGATAAAATTATTAAAAATAGTAATAATTTATGTAAAATCATAAGAAATGACTTGTGAAGAATTGGGGTGAAAAACTCCATAATTGAAATGATAAAAATAGATTTTTATCGTAATGAACTAGTTTTGAACTAGAATTATAATTGAACTTACTGATAACACCGGGGTGTTAGATATGAAGTATTACGAGTTTTACTTCATGGGATGAATTGGTTGGGATTGGGAAATTAAAATAAATGATTACTTCGGTGTGGTTCGCTAATCCCGACTAGTTTGAAGTGATATTCAAAAGATGATTAAAGAATAAATTTAAAGGAATTTATCTTTGATAAAATTAATGGGAACGTTTCCCTAAGAGATGTGAAATTTAGAAACTAACTGTAGGTTAGCTAAGCAGAACGGTTTCCTGGGTATTGATCTGATGTTGGTTTCGGCCTTCGGGGTTAATATTTAGGGAATTATTCTCTTGTTAATTTACGGTTAGTGACTGATGAATTGGAATGAGATGTATGTTGTGTTTGTGTAACACATGTTTATTATATACGCGAGTTATTCAGAAAGACCGGGTTTACCCCATTCTGAATAACTGATTCGACGTGGTGTCGAAGATGAAGACGGTAGTTGAAGACCAGAGGTCTTCACGTCGTTTGGATAATTACTGATGATCTTGATTGGGCCGTACACCCAAGAGGAGAGAATCAGTTGGTGATCGTCCAGACGTACTTGGAGATCGATGGATATGCGGGGTACTAGGTGCCTCCGGTTTCGTTCAGACCCAGAGAGAACTTGTAAATGGATTGTGTGTTTGACATTGGATTTCAGTCTGTGTGATTGATTTCTATTAAATATATATCTGTTTGGCGGCGGAGAATTTATTCTCTTGCTTAACGCAATTCTCTCAGACATACGAGCTCAGTGGTTATATATTGATGGATATCCATCGCATGGAATGAATTGCCTGTGTGGCATGCATAAGTGGCAATGGATCAAGGCTTCTGTTGAAAAGCAAAGTCTTGTGGTGGATGATCAAAGCACGGCCAGTGTGGCGTAGCTTTGTGTAACATGAATTCGTGAGCCTCACACTGTGACGACCCAAACTTCTCCGTAAAGGAAAAACTGGATTGCCTTGAGAACAACACACATTAGAACACAAACTGAAGAACATTTTATTGCTAATTACAACAATACATCAGAGTACAAGAATGTGACAGAGTATAAATACCTATTACATAATAGAAATACAATAATATCAGAGTTTTAAATTACATTTAAATAGCAGCGGAAAAATAATACAAATATACAACTGGAAGGAATACATGGATACAGAGCTTTCCGAATACCGCTTCAGCTGTAAGCCAGGATCCTGTAAATATATCTGCAAAAAGCTAATCGACTGCCCGCGTGGAAAATATGGGCACCTGAGTTTGCAAGTGAAACAAACTACAGGTCAGTCATGGGACTGGTATGAGAAATCTAACTTAACTATCTAATAATAAGGCTAATCACAGGACCACGCCGCTAACGCGGAACGGGTTTACTCCATTGGATTTCCCAGTGCATAAAATAAAGTAAATCGTTAAACAACGCATTGCTTTTTAGAAAAATGAAACCATTATAAGACCCAAGTCCCATCACACAATGCAACGCAAACCGGAGGATAGGGTTTTACCTTATAATGGTCAAAAGATGCTTGATATGACAAAACGGATTTAATATTAGTGTGTATATGTTCTAATAAAAACATTTCAATCATAATGTATCAATCATAGACGACATGGGTACCATATATCACGTCGCCATACTAGTTCTACAATCAAAACCGCAAGGTCGTATTGGAAATTGGATTTCCATCATGAGTCGAGGCTAGGGGAAAGCTACTCTCCGATTCGAGACACTCTAGCAAATGCCTCAGGATCCCCCGCAGTGAACCCTTGGATCTTCAGGGCCGGTCCCCGCCTATGGGCAGTGGATTGGTTATGCCTGAACGCACGTTTCCCGGTTCCTTTGAACCTACAATATGACCACTGTCGGCCTATAAAAATCCGAGGCGCCTCAAAATCCATCATCCACATAAGTAAAATGTCAGGCCGTGTTAAAGCACTGACACTACCACTAGCTAGAAAGAAACGTGTGCACTCCCTGCAGTCCATATCCCGTTTTTGACTCAATCCGGGGTGTGAGGCTCGCGAAGTCACGATATACACAAAGCTATGCCGTAATAAGCTATGCTTTGATCATCCCACAAGGCCCTGCATTTCAACAAAAGCCTTGATCATTTGCATCTTGGTGTGCCACATTGACAATTCACGCCATGCGATCAATCACTATTAATATATACCAGGGTGTTAAGTAGAGAATAAATCCTCCACCACCAAATAGACATACATTAACAGAAATCGATTTAGCTCACATGGAATGAAATCCAATGTCAGATACGCATCCATTTATTAGCTTATGCTCTGGGTTTGAGCGAAAACCAAATCCGAATAATCAACAATAGTCTGGACGGCCACCACTGAAGCCCCTTCAAGGTAGCTACTCCCATCAGGGTCTCTGTAGCAACACATCCATTCGATCTGAAGATCGTCGGTCTTCAACCACAGTCTTCATCTTAGACTCTTCATCGTCGTAGTAATTACTCAGAATGGGTTAAACCCGGTCTTTCCGAATAACTCTCGTATTTTTTTTTAATTAAAAATCGAGTACTATAAAAATACATCCAACGCCTCATTCCAATTCAGAATATTCTTTTAAATAAAATATTCAAATTATTCTATCAAAGATAAATTCTTTACATTTGCACTTAAATCTTTCCTTTAAAGATTTATTAAAACACAATTTGGTTTTAAATATCAAAAATCATTATTCAGTGATTATTCAAATTTTAAGAAATTAATCTTATTCTTACCTGGGTTAAAGAACTAATGTCATTTAAAACATAGTTCACGGTAAACCCAAAATCATCTTCCCTAAAATATGGAATCTTCACAGAAATCAAATCAATAAATAATCGTTATAAATTTCTGTATCCGACCAATAATATAAATGGAATAAGGGCAAAGCCTCTTAAATTCCATTTGTAGTATCGATCTTCTTTTACAGAAGCTTATCTTGGTAATTATTAATTCAAATTCCATTCAACTCCAATTTAATATATAAAATTGGAAAACTTTACTTTTGGAAAATTTCCATTTAAATCTTAATAAAAGATTTATAAATTCTAAATCATACTTTCGCTGTCAGTTGGGTTAAAGAACAAATGTCGCTCAGAACACAGTTCACAATAAACCCGACTCACAACTCATCTTATTCCAATTACTAAATGAAGACTTTAATAATCTAAATTAAAAGATTATTCTTTTCATATGGGGTTTAAGAATAGTGTTATTTAAGACGCTATTCACGACAACCCAAAATCTAATTTATTTAATTTAACTTCAATTAAATCTTAACAAATTGGAAAACTCATTAAATCTAAATTTTATGATTTATTCTAATTTATAACTAGTTTATTTCAATAAAATATGTTTTCTCAAAATATATTCTTTTTCCAAAATATTCTTTTCATATTTGTATTTTCTACAATATTCTTTTCCTAGAATATTCTTTATTGGAATGTGACTCAACCAACAACCATATATTTTGTATGAAATCGACAATCATGATAAATAATTATCAAACATCCAAATGACGGCCAAAGTGAAATCTATAACTGTGTGAGCATTAAAGTAAATAACTGACGCTCATCACAGACAGTCAATCCATCGATTGACAGATAACTAAATATTGGGATTAGTGTGTATCCAAATCATTCCAATACCCGTGTGGGGTTTCATCCATCAAGCAAATCATAAATCATTTGTGCGCTTGGGCGATGTGTGAAAATTATCGTCCCAATCACATAAACAAGTCGGGTAACTTGTAAATGGGAGTGTAACATTTCAGCATCATAAACATATATAATGATGAATCATTTCATATATAATAGAATGTAAGTTCCCATGTTGACATAATTTATCAAAAACAATGTAACTTCCTACTGACTCATTTGCATTAAAATTGTAAATTTTTATGTTGACTCACCTACCATGAAGTATGATCTTTTCATTTTACATAAAATGATATTCCTTTTACATTGTATAAAATGAAATCTTTATATTACATTAAAAATGTAATCATTTAATCTTATCGTTTTTATAACCACTAAAGTGCAGATTAAAATGTACTTTTTGATTTCATGTTTTGTTTGCAATAGAGAATGCAAATAAAAATTCAACTTTTTATGTTTGTTTACATCGAGGGATGTAAATAAAAATTGTAATTTTTTCTCTAGTTTTATTTGCAACAAGGATTGCAAATAAAAGGATAACTTTTAATTGTAATTTTTTGTTCACGTCTAAAGTTGCAAAAAAATGCATCTTTTTCCTACGGTATTTATTTGCCTCTAAATATGCAACTAAAAATATAATCTTTTAACTACGATGTTTATTTGCATCTAAATATGCAAATAAAATAAATATAATCTTTATTAAATGCTTTATTTGCAACTAAATTTGCAAACAAACATGTATATTTCCATTTCTAACTAAAATACAAAATAAAATATAACATTTGTTTGCATCTAAAATTTCAAATAAAATGTAACTCTTTAAATCATATTTTGTTTCACTAGTGTAAATTGACAAAAGTGAATAATCGGTTTCAACAAATGTAAATTGCCAAAAGCGTATATTTGCTGTTTCAAATCTAATATAACATAAAGATGCTATATTTTGTTTCATTCTTTTAATTTGGACAAAAATAAGTATTTTTGTCTACTTCTACTTTAATGAAAACACATGAATGTTTAGATATTCATTCTTTCATAATGACAAAAGTGAACCTTTCTAATTCATTCTCTTTTTAATATATAAAATCATGCATTTTTGATAATTCCTTTTATGCAAACAAAATGATGATTTTATTTAATACTTCTAATGTTAACAAAATATGATTCTTGTTTAATACTTCCAATGTTAACAAAATATGATTCTTCTAGTTCATAATTCTTAATGTACAAAATATTCATTTTTGTATAATTCCCTTTTAATACACAAAAATATTCATTTTTGTTCCATTAAAACAAAAATAAATCTTTTCTTCTAACCAACATGTTTTAACACAATTGTTATCCTTATTACAACTAACATGTTCTAATACAAATGCGATCTTTTTATTCACTAATCATGTTTTAATAGAAATATGATTCTCTTTCATTAATCAAATTTTGACAAAAATGTTGCCCTTTTATTCATTCTTTAAAAGTGACAAAAATTCTCCTTTTATTTCATTGTTTTAAAAAGTGACAAAATATATTCTTTTCTTTAAGTGACAAGATATATTCTTTTATTTCATTCTTTTTATGGTAACAAATGGCAATAAAAATACATGTTTTTGTTTTAATTCATTTGATAATGATTCTTTTACGTTGGAAATATGAATTCCAATGTGAAAATAATTTAACATGACAATGATCCTTTTTAATGTTTTATCAACATTAAAAATGTAAATTTAATGTGAAACATGTTTTTCTAATATGAACAAATTCTTATGTACATTCTTAACATTAAAATATAATTTTAATATAAAACAAGTGTTCTAACATGAATTAATGTTTATTTATATTCAATACATTAAAATATAATTTTAATGTAAAACTTAATTTCTAGCATAAATTTTGTTTTTAATCTAATGTTAGCATTTCCAACTAAAACGATGTTTTCATTTTAATTTCACATTTGTTATTAAAACGGTGTTTTAATTCTAAATGAACATCTTAACAAACGGTGTTTACAAATCTAAATGAACATTTGACAAAAACGGTGTTTACTAATCTAAATGAACATTTTGACAAAAACTGTGATTTTATTCTAACATGACGATTATAACCAAAAATGTGATTTTTAGTTGAAGAACATTGACGCTACAAATATGTTCTTTTATATGCTAACATAAAAATGTAACTTTTATGATAACATGATTATAACATGAATTAGTTAATATTGCGAATACTTTCACTTTCATACTTGCAAATAAAACATGTATTTTATTGTATACAAATCCTAGATCTACACAACTTAATCAAATAAATTCATTTCAACCAACTAGATCTGATCTCATACATCACACACAATTCCATTCAGTGATTCATCGTAATTCAACAAGAACAACATTTCAATGAATATACACATAACACCACAGAATAAACATAGATTTCAAAATAAAATAAATAAATAATTTTAATTTTAAAAAAAGAATTCTCACATTGATTTGCTTTCAGAAATCGTTCGTGTTCAGATTTGGCTGAATTTCCAAAGTGTCCCGATTCAGATCTAGTTAGTTCCATCATCTAGTCCTCATCACAAGGATTCCAACGCAAGTAGTTTTGTTGATTTCTGATGTAATTTGAACAAGTTATAGATTTTTTAAAATTAATAACAAATTAAGGAATAAATAAATTAATTAGATTAGTTAATCACCCCTTTAAACACCTTTCTTCCATCGTTCCTTTACTGTAACAACCGAACCCATCTTCCCGGTCTAGGGTTGACCACCGCTCCGACGATCGGAGTCCAATAGGCCACCTCCCTGACGTTGGCCTTTGAGACCGCTTCCACCGCCCAGCGTGCCACGAAGTTCGAACCCCGTACCCTCCTAGAAATGCATGCAAAGACGGCGCGTTGGCGCTCCAAAATCGATGATGACGGTGCACAGAAATTGATCATAGCGGATCAATTTGAAGAGCATAAGAAGATGAAGAACATGGTAGTTGGGGCTTTGCAAATTGATGAAAGGATTACAAGATTTTGGGAAATCAATTCTGGATGTTCTCAGCCATTAACCAGAACTGGCGGCGGCTTAGAAAGAAGATTAGGGTTATACGGTATAGGCACGGTATATATAGCGTATTTAAAATAGTATATTCTGATTTAATTAATTATTTAATTCAAGAAAATATTTGTTCGTTGATACTAACTCCGAATCGAACCCGACGAATGTCGCTCCTAGCTAATAACCCCCGTCCCGGACACAATGGAACACGTTTCGTAACCCAGTTTAGATGTTATGATATGTTTTTCTTTAAATTACATTATAAATCATTTAATTATTAAATTCAAACGTACATTTTAAATTACCGGGGCCACATACGACCTCTAAAAATTCCAGAAAAAATATTTATAGTTATGTTTTGACGATACGGTTCTAACGAGACTAATTTCGTCGAATTCTGAGACTATTTGAAAAATGCACATTTTTAAGCTGATCAAATTTGACCGAAACTGACAATACACGTTTTCCTTTGCCACGCTCACATATTGATTCGAAAAATTATGAAAATTGAAACTTAGCAATAATTTGACATTCCGGTTCCAAAAAAAGTGGTTTCGTCGAAAACCGAGGTCATTTAAAAAATGACTATTTTTAAGGCCAATATATTTAATATTTAAAAATACATTTTTCAACAAATAAATCCCAAAACTCAAAATATATAAGTGTTTACTGTTTTTCAATGCAGGAACGTCATTCCGAACTCAATGGAAGTGGTTTCGAGTCAAAATTCCTTCATATGTGAAAAGTAGCCATTCCGGCCCTATATAATATATATATAAATTCCACAGCGACTTTTCTAAAAATTGAATTGGCCAAACTTTTGATTTCCGCTATGAAATTTCAATTTTTTAGATTCGATAGAAAGATATTATTAAACAGATTTAAATATTTCTTGTTTCTCTCAATTTTGATTTATTATGAATCCTGTACATTCAGTTAAAGTTCAAATTCGAAATTTCAAACTACAGCGCTGTTTTAAACTCCTTTTATAATTAAACTAAATTTATTCGTTTTAAAGTAAATTTTTAGTCGTTATTGTTTAAAATAAATTATTCCAAACACTGAAATCCATTAAATTTTCTAAAATAAAAATTTTAAACTGGCCCCAAAATTCCGGGTCGTTACAATCGCCCCCACTTAAAATCTTTTCGTCCTCGAAAAGGAACGTAGTTAAAAGTTGTTTAATTAACCAACCCAACTAAATTTTATTTATTGGTTTTAATTAATTATCACTCTAATATTTTAATTAGTGAAACTAATTATCAAACATCGCAACCAGCAATCATTTAGGTGATTGACTTTTCAAATATATTACTTTTATATATGGTCAAAAATCAGATTTTTAGTGCAAATCACAGCAATGTGTCCTAACTAAGTTTTGCTTCTCATACCAGTCAATGGAAATATATAGAAATCCCACTTTCGAAACTCGAACATAAATTCTGATGACGCTAGCAATCATCAGAATCATCTCCGGGCGACTAGAGTGTGATTCTATATTTATCGAGTATATTAAAACTTCGAACATCCGTTAATTACTCGTATATTCGAAATCTTTATATACTCGATTGTCCATACTAAAACATAATAATATTCAAATGCGTATTTTAAGATAAAATTTTCAAAACTAAATTTGTTTTTATTTTTATTTTTAAAGAAAATAATACACTTCACACTCGTTCTAGGATACTACTGATCCCATCTCTAACGAGGTATTCTCATTGGATATTACTAATCCAATCTCTGATGAATTCTTTCATTCGGTTCTAATGTGTCTTGTTCCCGAGCTCTGTAAACCAAAGCTCTGATACCACATGTGACGACCCAAACTTCCCCGTAAAGAAAAGACTGGATTGCCTTGAGAACAACACACATCAGAACACAAACTGAAGAACATTTTATTGCTGATTACAACAATACATCAGAGTACAAGAATGTGACAGAGTATGAATACCTATTACATAATAGGAATACAATAATATCAGAGTTTTAAATTACATTTAAATAGCAGCGGAAAAATAATACAAATATACAATTGGAAGGAATACACGGATACAGAGCTTTCCGAATACCGCTTCAGCTGTAAGCCAGGATCCTGTAAATATATCTGCAAAAAGCTACTCGACTGCCCTGTGAAAAATATGGGCACTCGAGTTTGCCAGTGAAACAAACTACAGGTCAGTCATGGGACTGGTATGAGAAATCTAACTTAACTATCTAATAATAAGGCTAATCACAGGACCACGCCGCTAACGCGGAACGGGTTTATTCCATTGGATTTGCCAGTGCATAAAATAAAGTAAATCGTTAAACAACGCAATGCTTTTTAGAAAAATGAAACCATTATAAGACCCAAGTCCCATCACACAATGCAACGCAAACCGGAGGATAGGGTTTTACCTTATAATGGTCAAAAGATGCTTGATACGATAAAACGGATTTAATATTAGTGTGTATATGTTCTAATAAAAACATTTCAATCATAATGTATCAATCATAGACGGCATGGGTACCATATATCATGTCGCCATACTAGTTCTACAATCAAAACCGCAAGGTCGTATTGGAAATTGGATTTCCATCATGAGTCGAGGCTAAGGACAAGCTCCTCTCCGATTCGAGACACTCTAGCAAATGCCTCAGGATCCCCCGTAGTGAACCCTTGGATCTTCAGGGCCGGTCCCCGCCTATCGGCAGTGGATTGGTTATGCCTGAACACACGTTTCCCGGTTCCTTTGAACCTATAATATGACCACTATCGGCCTATAAAAATCCGAGGCGCCTCAAAATCCATCATCCACATAAGTAAAATGTCGGGCCGTGTTAAAGCACTGACACTACCACTAGCTAGAAAGAAACGTGTGCACTCCCTGCAGTCCATATCCCATTTTTGACACATACCGGGGTGTGAGGCTCGCGAAGTCACGATATACACAAAGCTATGCCGTAATAGGCTATGCTTTGATCATCCCACAAGGCCCTGCTTTTCAACAAAAGCCTTGATCATTTGCATCTTGGCGTGCCACATTGACAATTCACGCCATGCGATCAATCACTATTAATATACACCAGGGTGTTAAGTAGAGAATAAATCCTCCACCACCAAACAGACGTACATTAATAGAAATCGATTTAGCTCACATGGAATGAAATCCAATGTCAGATACACATCCATTTATTAGCTTATGCTCTGGGTCTGAGCGAAAACCAAATCCGAACAATCAACAATAGTCCGGACGGCCACCACTGAAGCCCCTTCAGGTAGCTACTCCCATCAGGGTCTCTGTAGCAACACATCCATTCGAAGTGAAGATCATCGGTCTTCAACCACAGTCTTCATCTTAGACTCTTCATCGTCATAGTAATTACTCAGAATGGGTTAAACCGGGTCTTTCCGAATAACTCTCGTATTTTTTTTAAATTAAAAATCGAGTACTCCAAAAATACATCCAGCGCCTCATTCCAATTCAGAATATTCTTTTAAATAAAATATTCAAATTATTCTATCAAAGATAAATTCTTTACATTTGCACTTAAATCTTTCCTTTAAAGATTTATTAAAACACAATTTGGTTTTAAATATCAAAAATCATTATTCAGTGATTATTCAAATTTTAAGAAATTAATCTTATTCTTTCCTGGGTTAAAGAACTAATGTCATTTAAACATAGTTCACGGTAAACCCAAAATCATCTTCCCTAAAATATGGAATCTTCACAGAAATCAAATCAATATATAATCATTATAAATTTTTGTATCCGACTAATAATATAAATGGAATAACGGCAAAGCCTCTTAAATTCCATATGTAGTATCGGTCTTCTTTTACAGAAGCTTATCTCGGTTATTATTAATTCAAATTCCATTCAACTCCAATTTAATATATTAAATTGGAAAACTTTACTTTTGGAAAATTCCCATTTAAATCTTAATAAAAGATTTATAAATTCTAAATCATACTTTCGCTGTCAGTTGGGTTAAAGAACAAATGTCGCTCAGAACACAGTTCACAATAAACCCGACTCACAACTCATCTTATTCCAATTACTAAATGAAGACTTTAATAATCTAAATTAAAAGATTATTCTTTTCATATGGGGTTTAAGAATAGTGTTATTTAAGACGCTATTCACGACAACCCAAAATCTAATTTATTTAATTTAACTTCAATTAAATCTTAACAAATTGGAAAACTCATTAAATCTAAATTTTATGATTTATTCTAATTTATAACTAGTTTATTTCAATAAAATATGTTTTCTCAAAATATATTCTTTTTCCAAAATATTCTTTTCATATTTGTATTTTCTACAATATTCTTTTCCTAGAATATTCTTTATTGGAATGTGACTCAACCAACAACCATATATTTTGTATGAAATCGACAATCATGATAAATAATTATCAAACATCCAAATGACGGCCAAAGTGAAATCTATAACTGTGTGAGCATTAAAGTAAATAACTGACGCTCATCATAGACAGTCAATCCATCGATTGACAGATAACTAAATATTGGGATTAGTGTGTAGCCAAATCATCCCAATACCCGTGTGGGGTTTCATCCATCAAGCAAATCATAAATCATTTGTGCGCTTGGGCGATGTGTGAAAATTATCGTCCCAATCACATAAACAAGTCGGGTAACTTGTAAATGGGAGTGTAACATTTCAGCATCATAAACATATATAATGATGAATCATTTCATATATAATAGAATGTAAGTTCTCATGTTGACATAATTTATCAAAAACAATGAATCTTCCTACTGACTCATTTGCATTAAAATTGTAAATTCTTATGTTGACTCACCTACCATGAAGTATGATCTTTTCATTTTACATAAAATGATATTCCTTTTACATTGTATAAAATGAAATCTTTATATTACATTAAAAATGTAATCATTTAATCTTATCATTTTTATAACCACTAAAGTGCAGATTAAAATGTACTTTTTGATTTCATGTTTTGTTTGCAATAGAGAATGCAAATAAAATTTCAACTTTTTATGTTTGTTTACGTCGAGGGATGTAAATAAAAATTGTATTTTTTTCTCTAGTTTTATTTGCAACAAGGATTGCAAATAAAAGGATAACTTTTAATTGTAATGTTTTGTTCACGTCTAAAGTTGCAAACAAAATGCATCTTTTTCCTACGTTGTTTATTTGCCTCTAAATAAGCAAATAAAAATATAATCTTTTAACTATGATGTTTATTTGCATCTAAATATGCAAATAAAATAAATATAATCTTTATTAAATGCTTTATTTGCAACTAAATTTGCAAACAAACATGTATATTTCCATTTCTAACTAAAATACAAAATAAAATATAACATTTGTTTGCATCTAAAATTTCAAACAAAATGTAACTCTTTAAATCACATTTTGTTTCACTAGTGTAAATTGACAAAAGTTAATAATCGGTTTCAACAAATGTAAATTGCCAAAAGCGTATATTTGCTGTTTCAAATCTAATATAACATAAAGATGCTATATTTTGTTTCATTCTTTTAATTTGGACAAAAATAAGTATTTTTGTCTACTTCTACTTTAATGAAAACACATGAATGTTTAGCTATTCATTCTTTCATAATGACAAAAATGAACCTTTCTAATTCATTCTCTTTTTAATGTATAAAATCATGCATTTTTGATAATTCCTTTTATGCAAACAAAATGATGATTTTATTTAATACTTCTAATGTTAACAAAATATGATTCTTGTTTAATACTTCTAATGTTAACAAAATATGATTCTTCTAGTTCATAATTCTTAATGTACAAAAATGTTCATTTTTGTATAATTCCCTTTTAATACACAGAAATATTCATTTTTGCTCCATTAAAATAAAAATAAATCTTTTCTTCTAACCAACATGTTTTAACACAATTGTTAACCTTATTACAACTAACATGTTCTAATACAAATGTGATCTTTTTATTCACTAATCATGTTTTAATAGAAATATGATTCTCTTTCACTAATCAAATTTTGACAAAAATGTTGCCCTTTTATTCATTCTTTAAAAGTGACAAAAATTCTCCTTTTATTTCATTGTTTTAAAAAGTGACAAAATATATTCTTTTCTTTAAGTGACAAGATATATCCTTTTATTTCAATTTTTTTATGGTAACAAATGGCAATAAAAATACATGTTTTTGTTTTAATTCATTTGATAATGATTCTTTTACGTTGGAAATATGAATTCCAATGTGAAAATAATTTAACATGACAATGATCCTTTTTAATGTTTTATTAACATTAAAAATGTAAATTTAATGTGAAACATGTTTTTCTAATATGAACAAATTCTTATGTACATTCTTAACATTAAAATATAATTTTAATATAAAACAAGTGTTCTAACATGAATTAATGTTTATGTATATTCAATACATTAAAATATAATTTTAATGTAAAACTTAATTTCTAGCATAAATTTTGTTTTTAATCTAATGTTAGCATTTCCAACTAAAACGATGTTTTCATTTTAATTTCACATTTGTTAGTACAATGGTGTTTTAATTCTAAATGAACATCTTAACAAACGGTGTTTACAAATCTAAATGAACATTTGACAAAAACGGTGTTTACTAATCTAAATGAACATTTTGACAAAAACTGTGATTTTAT
Organism: Allium sativum; assembly: GCA_030737875.1. Taxonomy (NCBI): domain Eukaryota; kingdom Viridiplantae; phylum Streptophyta; class Magnoliopsida; order Asparagales; family Amaryllidaceae; genus Allium; species Allium sativum. Next base: position 48,209,005 of record CM060913.1, read on the forward strand.
TCTAACATGACGATTATAACCAAAAATGTGATTTTTAGTTGAAGAACATTGACGCTACAAATACGTTCTTTTATATGCTAACATAAAAATGTAACTTTTATGATAACATGATTCTAACATGAATTAGTTAATATTGCGAATACTTTCATTTTCATACTTACAAATAAAACATGTATTTTATTGTATACAAATCCTAGATCTACACAACTTAATCAAATAAATTCATTTCAACCAACTAGATCTGATCTCATACATCACACACAATTCCATTCAGTGATTCATCGTAATTCAACAAGAAAAACATTTCAATGAATATACACATAACACCACAGAATAAACATAAATTTCAAAATAAAATAAATAAATAATTTTAATTTAAAAAAAAAAGAATTCTCACATTGATTTGCTTTCAGAAATCATTCGTGTTCAGATTTGGCTGAATTTCCAAAGTGTCCCGATTCAGATCTAGTTAGTTCCATCGTCTAGTCCTCATCACAAGGATTCCAACGTAAGTAGTTTTGTTGATTTCTGATGTAATTTGAACAAGTTATAGATTTTTTAAAATTTAATAACGAATTAAGGAATAAATAAATTAATTAGATTAGTTAATCACCCCTTTAAACACCTTTCTTCCATCGTTCCTTTATTGTAACAACCAAACCCATCTTCCCGGTCTAGGATTGACCACCGCTCCGACGATCGGAGTTCAATCGGCCACCTCCCTGACGTTGGCCTTCGAGACCGCTTCCACCGCCCAACGTGCCACGAAGTTCGAACCCCCTACTCTCCTAGAAATGCGTGCAAAGCCGGCGCCTTGGAGCTCCAAAATCGACGATGACGGTGCACAGAAATTGATCATAGCGTATCAATTTGAAGAGCATAAGAAGATGAAGAACACGGTAGTTGGGGCTTTGCAAATTGATGAAAGGATTACAAGATTTTGGGAAATCAATTCGGGATGTTCTCAGCCATTAACCAGAACTGGCGGCGGCCTTAGAAAGAAGATTAGGGTTATACGGTATAGGCACGGTATATATAGCGTATTTAAAATAGTATCTTCTGATTTAATTAATTATTTGATTCAAGAAAATATTTGTTCGTTGATACTAACTCCGAATCGAACCCGACGAATGTCGCTCCCAGCTAATAACCCCCGTGCCAGACACAATGGAACACGTTTCGTAACCCAGTTTGGTTGTTACGATATGTTTTTCTTTAAATTACATTATAAATCATTTAATTATTAAATTCAAACGTACATTTTAAATTACTGGGGCCACATACGACCTCTAAAAATTCCAGAAAAATTATTTCTAGTTATGTTTTGACGATACGGTTCTAACAAGACTAATTTCGTCGAATTCTGAGACTGTTTGAAAAATGCCCATTTTTAAGATGATTAAATTTGACCGAAACTGACAAAACACGTTTTCCTTTGCCACGCTCACATATTGATTTGAAAAAATATGAAAATTGAAACTTAGCAATAATTTGACATTCCTGTTCCAACAAAAGTGGTTTCATCGAAAACCGAGGTCGTCTGAAAAATGACTATTTTTAAGGCTAATATATTTAATATTAAAAAATACATTTTTAAACAAATAAATTCCGAAACTCAAAATATATAAGTGTTTACTATTTTTCAATGCAAGAACGTCATTCCGAACTCAATGGAAGTGGTTTCGAGTCGAAATTCCTTCATATGTGAAAAGTAGCCTTTCCGACCCTATATAATATATATATAAATTCCACAACGACTTTTCTAAAAATTGAATTGGCCATAACTTTTGATTTCCGCTATGAAATTTCAAATTTTCAAATTCATTAGAAAGATATTATTAAACAGATTTAAATATTTCTTGTTTTGCTCAATTCTGATTTATTATGAATCATGTACATTCAGTCAAAGTTCAAATTCAAAATTTCAAACTGTAGCGCTGTTTTAAACTCCTTTTATAATTAAACTAAATTTATTCATTTTAAAGTAAATTTTTAGTTGTTATTATTTAAAATAAATTATTCCAAACACTAAAATCCATCAAAATTTCTAAAATAAAAATTTTAAACTAGCCCCAAAATTCTGGGTCGTTACACACACCCTGGTTGTGAACCAGAAACGGGAGAGGACCTCAGGGAGGGCATGCGTTTCTTTCTAGCTAGAAGTGGCGTCAGTGGTTTTACATGCCCTGACGAGTTTGACTTATGTGATTGTTGCTGTTGCGAGGCGCCTCAGTTTGATCGGACGATCCGGGTCCGATGGAGTCATTCGTTGGCTCATTTACGACCCAAAGGGCGGGGAAACACAGTGTTCAAGCATTTTAATCCACATCGGTGGACCGACCCTGATGATCCAAGGGTCACTCGAGCTCTGATCCTGAGGCTCGGGCTAGACAGTCTCGAATCGGTAGAGGACTATCTTTTGCCTTGGTTCACAGATGGAAATCCAATTTCCAAATACATGATTTTGCGGTTTTAATTGTAGAACTAGTATGACGACATGATATATGGTACCCATGTCGTCTATGGTTGATACTTATGATTTGAAGTTGTTTTATACACTATGCACTTATAGTAGTATCAAATGATTTGTTTTAAACGTACTAAGCATGTTTGGCTATTATAAGGGAAAACCCTATCCCCCGGCTAGCGTTGCATTGTGTGATAGGACCTCGGTCTTATAATAGCTTCATTTTTCCAAAAAGCATTGCGCTGTTTTGTTATATGCATTGGTATTCTTGGGAGGATACCTGTTCCGTGTTATATGGCGTGGTCCCTTGATATATCTGATTTAAAGTAAAGTTTTAAATAACTGTTTTAGTTCTCACACCAGTCCCATGACTGACCTTGAGTTTATTGTTTTTACCTAATCTCTGGGTGCCCCTATTTTCCGCACGGGCAACTAGTAGTTTTGGTTTTGCAGATTTATATTCATAGGATCCTGATTTACAACTAGAACGATATCCGGAAAGCTTTGTATTCGTGTATCTTATTCAGTTGTATTTTGTATTATTTTCCGCTGCTATGTAATGTATTGTAATCTCTAATATTTTTCTGTTGTGTAATATTTATTTATACTCTGTATATTCTTGTAATCTGGTGGAATTGTTGTTTTATACAATGAAATGTTCTTCTGTCTGCATTCTGATTCGTCTTGTCCTCAAAGTAATTCGTTCTTTCTCTTCTCTTCGGAGACCGAGGAAGTTCGGGTTACTACAGTTTTGATATAAAGATTGTCGTTTCTTTCAAAAGGATTTTGAAAGTTAAATCAAGTGTTTTGGATTCTCATAAGGGGAAAATCCTTTCCGTGTTATACGACGTGGTCTTATGAGATATCGTTTATTTTCTCAAACTGTTTTAAAATGTTTACTCACACTAGTCCCATGACTGACCCAGAGTTTATTTTGTTTTGTTTTCCCTAAAAATCTTGGGTGCCCAATTTTTTACGAGCAGTCAAGTAGTCAGAATTTTACAGATATACTTGGAGAGCTTGGAGCAGGAGGCTTTAGGAATATATAGCTATTGTTTATTTCTGTTGAGTTGTAAGTGTTATACTCTAATAATGTTACTGTATCCATATACTGATTTTATTTCAAAATTATGTATCTATTATATATTGTTCGTTCCGCTGTGAGATTCGTTTTTACTCTGATGTTTTATGTTCTTCTTCTTTGTCTTCTTTCTCTATTCTAAGTTTCTATCTTATCTATTCCCACCCTCTAATTTCTTTGATGGACTGTTCGGTGTTTTCGGTTCTTGGATGTTACCATGGTGTTGTATGCCGATATCCAAGGTCAAAATTCCCGGGTCGTTACAGTGGTATTAGAGCTGAAGGTTAAGTAATTACCTTGGCTCTGTGGCGTGACTCAGCAGAGACGGAGCTAGTAATACCCTATATTGAGTTGAGTGTATGTATACAAGTGAACGTATTTGTAGATTTTATTAAAATTGTTTTGTATTGTGGAGATTTATTGGTTGAGTTGTTTATGAATTTTGGTCGATCAGTCCACTGTATCGGTAGGATTTTCTAAGCACTTGAATACGATGAACTGACATAGTATGTTTTGAAAAGAGGGTAAATGAAATAATTATACCCAAATTATAAACAAAGTATAGATATTTGAAGTATTATAGTATATTGGATGTGTTGGTTGTGATTATAATCGAGTAAGATTATAAAATGTGAAATGGTTATGTAAATAGCCAATTAGAATTCATATAAGTGAAATAGGTGAAATTAGATGAATTAAATCTGAATTTAGATCAGAATTGGAATGAAACCCCTGGAAGGTTATAAAAGTGTTTGTAAATGAATTTGGGTTAAATATATGTGAATTTTAAAATCCTGGGAGATTTTAAATTTGTTACAAGCAATGAAAAGGATATTTTGAAATGGATTTCAAAATGAAAGTGTTTAGAAATGATTTTGAAAGTGATATAGTATTGAATTCACTTCAATAGCTGGAAAATAGATTCCGATGATGATCATGACATCATCGGTGTTCATTTTCGAGTTGTAAGTGACGGATTACTACCAAAGTTTTTGTTTTCGAATTGTTTTGATATTCCAAATCAATATTTTGATTTTTGGAAAAGGCTAAGATGTTTAAAAACTCCCAGAAACAGATTATTTGAATTAAAAAAAATTAAAGTAGAATTTGTAAAAGTAAATAGAAATAGAAATTAAATTGAAACCAGTTAAGTGGAAAATGAATTGAGATTAGAAAAATATCGAATTAGATTGGATTAGAGAGAATCCGAAATGGAATTGGACTGGTAAGTTAAGAGTTGAAATTAAAAATGGAATCTGAGTTAAGAACATAATTCGGCTTGGGTATAACCGAATAATTGGGATGACATTGGTATATGGAAAATTGGTAACACATGGAAAGGATATATTGATATGCCCGACAAAAAGGTACCATTTTATATTATATATGGGTTTGAGATTTTGATGAGCTGAACTGGCAAGCCGCTTGGCTGTTTGATTTTCTTTCGGGTTGAAGAAGGCCTAGAGAGGCGAGTTGGAGTTTGAGCTATTGACCAGTATAAAGGAGGTGCTGGCGAAATTTTTCGAAAAGTTAACGTATTAGAGAATTTTCAGGATTTTTGAAATTTTTCGTTAGTAGGAATGAATAAATATTTAATTGAAATTAAATTGGTTCAGTTGAAACTGAAGTTGAGAAGTAAACAAATAAATTCTAACCAATCAATTGGGTTTATTTTCTACCTTAGCAATTTCGAGGATGAAATTATTTTAAGGGGGAAAGGATGTAATGTCCCATATTTTGTGGTATTAATTTATTTATTTAATTATTTAAATAATGATTTAGAGAATTAAAAGGTTGTTTAATTAAATTATATTGAATATTTAATTAATATTAATAATTAGATAATATATTTAGTTCCGAAATAGTCGGAAATAGTGAATCGACAATATTGTGTGAACTAGACAATTTAAAATATATAATTTAGTTTAGAGTTGAATTATATCAACGAATATATTATACAAACGACAGTTGAATGTATAATTATAATATAATTATAATCGAGCTCGAAAGGGCGTGGCAGTTCGTAATTTGGCGATTCGAACTTTAAATGAATATACAGAATCCGTTTTAATTCGGATTTCTGTGAAACAAGAAACGTTCGGAGCTGGCGAAATATATTTTTCTAATGGAAGAGAAAAATCGGGATTTCATCGTGTAGATTTTGATTTATGTCCAAATCAAATTTTCGAAAAGTCGCTAAGGAATTCCTATATAATTTATAACGATTTATTCATATTATAAATGAATTTTTCAATATAAATTGAATATCGATTCAACCGGGATTTGAATATCGAGTTATAAATCCAACTGGAGCTGTATGATATTCTATTGTGAATATATACGATAATATTTATTAATAAATATTAAATTATTTATTTTTAAATATATTAATATTTAAATGGGTCTATTTAGAGCTATAAAAATAGCCAGTTTTGTAAATGATCTCCGTTTTCGACGAAACTAATTTTGTTGGATCCACAATATTAAAATATTGCTAGATTTCAGTTTTCATGATTTTTGGAGTCAGTATGTGGCCGTACCGATTTTTAATGTGAAAAATAGTCAATATTTTGACAGTTAAAAATACGTTGTGTGAGCAAACTGAGCCAGAATTCAACGAAACCAGTTTCTTTGGGTCCGTAGTGTCAAACTATAGTTGTATGTCCATTTTCATGATTTTTTGTATGTTGTATATGATCGTAGGAATTTTTAGACGATGAATTGAACTAAAAATTGAACATAAATATAAAAATAAAACACAAAGCTTCACCCTTAAGTAACCTTACCCTATAAGTAACTCCTTCTAACCTAACTTTACTTTTTCCTGGTCAATTTCTTTTCAGCCACCACCGATTCCTTCCTCAAACCAAATTTCGAGACTTTGAAATCGAAAATAAAATCAAAGGTTAATCTACAAATTCCAATATAAGTATACTTGGATTAACGTTGGGCTTCTCTTCGTTCTAGTACCCATTATTTAGGGTTCGACGTATGATGTTGTCGATAGGTATTTAGGCAGCAATGCTAGGGTTATCGATTTTGTGATTTTAGTGCATTGAATCTAGCTTTGAGAGTCGTATTTGTTTAGAGGAGGTCGAGTAACATGTAGTGGTGAATTTTGGTGGACTGTCGTGATAAAAAGTGACGCGGTCACTGTAGTCGCTGGAGACTGACGCAACATAGAGGGGGTGTGCAAGTTGTATTTTTGGTATGAGGATGGAAGATATGGAAGAGAAGAAGATGAGTGATGTTAGTTTTAATTTCGGTTGAGTAATGATGGAGATAAGAGGGTGGAAAGATGGCGCAATGGCCATTTGAATGAGGAGCAGCGTGTGCATTACTGAGTTTGGGGAAGAAGAATTAATTTGGAGCGGGTTTGTATTGGTGAGTTTAAATGGGCTGAGGTGAGACCTAACAATGAACATATTTAAATTTGATCACTTTTAATTTCCTATATAAATTGTGAAATGCATATCTAATTCATACATAAACGAAATCGAACAAAACAGGATCCGTTGGGATCGTATGGACGGTGGCTACACAATGGAACTGACTGGGAGTGAATTGGAGCTCGTTACAATGTATAGAAAAATAAATTGTATGTCTGAATCAATCGATGGTTATCGTTATTTAGCGATGATCGTCCAACGTGAGTAAAACTCACCAACTGTATCAGTTCATATTTTAATAACGTATTTTTAGGACTGATAAATATTGATTGATTGTCGTGTGTTGATTGGTTGGTTGAACTGCTAATTGATTGGTTAAAAATATCGATATAGTTATATATATATCGTTAATCAAATATTGATTATGTTTATCAAAATAATTCATATTGAAATGAAGTTGATGTTAATTATATTGTTTAACATATGTGAATGCATGAAAATAGGTTGGAGGGATCCAACTGGATTCCTCAATATTTATAATTCTGTTCTTTTCAAATATTGTAATATATGATGTGCTATATAATCTATTGTTGATTACGCGTGTTTGAATGATATCGATCATTGTTATTTGGTATTTTAAATACTGTTAGAAATACTCAAATGTAAAAAAAAGGGATTTTCAAAGTGTATTTTGAAAATAAATTATTTATATAAAATCAATGGATTTTATATATAAAAGGAAATAGGATTTTATAAAAGAAAATAATTATAAAATCAAAGAATTTTATAAAAGAAAATAATTATAAAATCAAAGAATTTTATAAAAGGAATATTTATTTATAAAATGAATAGAGTTTTATAAAAGGAAATATTTGGAAAATAAATATTAAATAGAAATCAATTTTAACAGATAAATGGAAAAGATTTATTTAAAGTGTAATTAAAGAGAAATCTGTTTTAACAGATAAATTGGGATTAATTTATAAATATGTTTTATAAATTAAGTAAATTATTTTATCATTGGATAAATCGGATATATAAGTTTGAACTTATATAGAGAAGTAGAAATCGGTTTTGACACCCTATGTTAAGTAGAACGTGGACTCAACAATTATAAAGGGAATTATAATTAGGATTTAGTGGTTAAAAATAAAAAGGAGATTTCGTATGAATAGTTCTATAAATAGAAGTATAAATAGAATTTGAAAATGGGATATTATTTGTAAATACGAAATTAAACTGATTTATTATATAAAAGAAATATTTTTCACATTCGATGTGAATAATGGATATAAAATAAATATTTTTATAAAGTAAACATTTATAAAGAAACTTAGGTTTTAAAATACGAATTTAAATGGAAATTTGAAAGAGAAAGGCGTTAATTGAATAGAGTTAATCATAAAGGAGTCAATCGAATATAGTTTATTCGAAAAGGAGTTAATCGAATAGAGTTAATCGAAAAGGAGTTAATCGAATATAGTTTATTCGAAAAGGAGTTAATCGAATATAGTTTTCTCGAAAAGGAGTTAATCGAATATAGTTATTCGAAAGGAGTTAATCGAATATAGTTAATCGAATAGAGTTAATTAAATAGACTTAATCGAATAGAGTTAATTGAATAAAGTTAATCGAATAGAGTTAATTGAATAGAGTTAATCGAATATAGTTATTCGAAGAGTGATTATCGAATATAGTTTATTCGAAAAAAGAGTTATCGAATATAGTTCATTCGAAAGGGGTTAATCGAATATAGTTTATTCGAAAGGAGTTAATCGAATATAGTTTATTCGAAAGGAATTAATCGAATATAGTTTATTCGAAAAGGAGTTATCGAATAGAGATTATTCGAAAGAGAGTTATACATAAAAATTCGATTATATCGATTTCGAGAAAGTGCTGTTTACTTTCTGATTTTTAATCAAGATTTATTTAGTTATAAATTGTCTATTTAGTTATTTAGTTAAATCAAAAAATAAAAGTTATATTTGGAAGTTAGATATTTCAGAAGTAGGGATTATAACGCTATAGTTATAATCAATGTTTTCAATAAAGAAGTGGATTCGTAAATAGAATCCGAGAGTTACGTAAGGAAGTTTTGTTAAAGATTTAAAAGGTGAACTTTGTTTATTTCGAGGTTAAAGATGTTGTTCAGTTAAGGTCTGAGAGGTAATTATATCCCAACTTGATTGACTCCATTTTTAACTAAGGAATATTTAAGGTTCGATAATGAAGGTTGGTTAAGTAAATTTAGTTAATGAGTGTAATAGTTTGAGTTGGCATAGCAATGTTTTATTTACACATCTATTTAAATCAAATGAAGGAGTTTTGGAAATGTTTCCCAATAAGAATCAGAAATGTTTTCTAATATGAAATAAAATAGAAATGTGAGTAAATATGGAGATGTTTTCCAATAATTAATAATGTATATTTTCTAAATTTAGAAAATAAGAATTTATGGAGATATGGAAATGGGTAACTGAATGAATTGATGATAAATTAATTTAAAAAGAGAAAAAGTTGATTGATGATTGATCGGTAAGATTTCCATTTGGAAATACGACCGTTGTTGTACACATGCTTTTCTTCGATAGTTAAATCACCGACCATCAATGTTTTTGACCATTTTTCTGTCGTCAATACGGAGAGACCAGGATCAGATCCATTATCTAAAAACCACTCTGTATGGACGTTAGCATTGCGATCAAATATGATGAAGATAATTGAAGACGAAATTATGCAAGGGCTGTCCTGTTTACAAAATAGTACCTTTGGTTTGTCCAGTCTCAGGACAACCAGTATGGAAGAATTTTTGATAGAGTATATTTAATAGATCGCGTAAGTTGATCTCTTCAAACGTATTTACGTTTAGTGGCGGAGGAATTCGTTTCTCTTAGCTGTATACCCGTGGTATTTTTGGAGAAATCAATTTGTGATTTGGCGGGTATGACGATGTGACATTCAAAGTAAATAAAGGTGTGGTCTGTACATTATGACCTCTAGCCTCACAACCAGGAAATGGTATAAAATCGAGTAGGTTGCATGACTAAGTGGTTGGCTGCCAATTAGGGTGTATTGTCACCTGATCTAGAGTTTCATTTACTTCTTTAACCTATTTTGATGTTGTCCCTTTCGGGAAGCGGTTGCTGATCCCAACCGTTGGTGATAATACATTCGGTACGCTCAAGCGAAATGAGTGGCCGGTCATGTTTAGCCTAGTTACAAGATGTTCTTGTTGAACCCGGTGTATACCTCTCTAGAGACACACTGTCGGAAGGTGGTCCCATACCTTACCAGTTGGAATTCATTACCCAATAAGCGCCCGCGGTTTTTAATTATATATTACGTATGTGGAACTGAGATGAAAGCGTTCTGCTAGATGATCATTTTATTGTGATTGATAGACATTATTATAATATCAAAAGAGTTTAATATAAAGATTGTCGTTTCTTTCAAAAGGATTTTGAAAGTTAAATCAAGTGTTTTGGATTCTCATAAGGGAAAACCCATTCCGTGTTATACGGCGTGGTCTTATGAGACATCGTTTATTTTCTCAAACTCTTTTAAATTGTTTACTCACACCAGTCCCATGACTGACCCCGAGTTTATTTTGTTTTGTTTTTCCTAAAACTCTTGGGTGCCCAATTTTGTATAGGCAGTCAAGTAGTCAGGATTTTATAGATATACTTGGAAAGCTTGGAGCAGGAGGCTTCGGGAATATATCGCTATTGTTTATTTCCGCTGGGCTGTAAGTGTTATACTCTGATAATGTTACTATATACATATACTGATTTTATTTCAGGGTTATGTATCTGTTATATATTGTTCGTTCCACTATGAGATTCATGTTTACTCTGATGTTGTATGTTCTTCTTCTTCTTCTTCTATTCTAAGTTTCTATCTTATCTATTCTCACCCTCTAATTTCTTTCATGGACTATCCAGTGTTTTCGGTTCTTGGATGTTACCATGGTGTTGTATGCCGATATCGAAGGCCAAAATTCCTGGGTCGTTACAGACAGGATGAGTCGAAGGCACCCTCCTACTGCATCTTAGGAATCAACCTATATATCAATATCGAGCAGTCCTTGCAATCTGTCGATTCCAATCATGATAGAATCACAGTGTATCTCTGATTGCAAGTCATAGATTTTATGTAATTCTTCCACTTTATGAAAATCAATGGTCTTCAATGCTCCAAGTTGATCATCATCTGATATCTTCAACATTCACGTATTTGTTGGTCGGAATGGTTTTCGAGTATAAATTCGACCCCGTTCTTTCCGTTTGAACAATCGTATGGGTCAAAATTTGATAGTTTGTTATTTAACTATCAAAACAAATAATCATTTTACCATGAAAATAAAATGAGTTAACTGGTTCAGTATTCAGCATCACTTGGCCCTTTTAAATTTCCATTCGTTAATCAAACCCTTTTAAATCTTCCAATATTTGGAATAAAATTTTTATATCTTATTTCAAAAATACCCTTACACTAAAAAATAAATTTTAATATTTAAATCTTTATTTTATAACGCTATTCATTGAAATTCTAATATTTATTTCTCTCGACCACTCTCGTTTCTAAACTAATATCATTTTTGGATAATCATGAAGTCGTTCAAGTTGGGGTATTTTATTTACCTCTCAGACCATGAATTAACAACATTCTTATCTTCAGAATCGATAGAAGTTTATCAACAAAATCTCATTTCACTTATTATCCCACATTCTTCATTTACTCTCCATTTTAAAACATCGTTTTGATGTCATACTTTCTCTTGGAAATCCCATTTCAATCTTAGCAGTTTACTTGATTCAAGCAAACTATTATAAACTCTTCTCTATTAATCTTAAATCTTTTAAAGCATTATATATACAAATCTTAATTCAATTATGAATAGAAATCTTTATAAACTTCTTATAAGTTTATTTCAACCCCATTTGGTTATACCTCGATACCTCATCCCTTTCTCAAAATATGCGGCTTTCGACTAAATCTTTATAACTTAATTTGCCTCATCAGTTTAATTCAAATTTGGGTTTCCTATTTCAATTCACATACCATCATCAGTTCCTAACTGTAAATCAACTAGAAAATAATTCCCTAAATATCAAACCCGAGGCCGAAACTGTGACGACCCAAACTTCCCAGTAAAGGAAAGCCTGGATTGCCTTGAGAACAACACCCATCAGAATACAAACTGAATAACATTTTTATTGCTGATTACAACAATTACATCAGAGTAAAAGAATATAACAGAGTATGAATACTTATTACATAATAGAAATACAATAATATCAGAGATTAAATTATATTAAAATAGCAGTGGAAAAATAATACAAATATACAACTGAAAGGAATACACGGATACAGTGCTTTCCGAATACCGCTTCAACTGCAAATCAGGATCCTGTAAATATATCTGCAAAAAAGCTACTCGACTGCCCATGTGGAAAATATGGGCACCCGAGTTTGCCAGTGAAACAAACTACAGGTCAGTCATGGGACTGGTATGAGAAATCTTAACTTAACTTATCTAATAATAAGGCTAATCCCAGGGCCACGCCGCTAACGCGGAACGGGTTTACTCCATTGGATTGCCAGTGCATAAAATAAGGTAAATCGTTAGAAACGTAATGCTTTTTAGAAAAATGAAACCATTATAAGACCCAAGTCCCATCACACAATGCAACGCAAACCGGAGGATAGAGTTTTACCTTATAATGGTCAAAAGATGCTTGATACGATAAAAACGGATTTAATATTAGTGTGTATATATATGGATATATATATATTTCAAAAACATTTCAATCATAATGTATCAATCATAGATGGCATAGTACCCCATCCTACTATGTCGCCATACTAGTTCTACAATCAAAACCGCAAGGTCGTATTGGAAATTGGATTTCCATCATGAATCGAGGCTAGGGATCGTCCTCTCCGATTCGAGACACTCTAGCATATGCCTCAGGATCACACCTATGGGTAACCCTTGGATCTTCAGGGCCGGTCCCCGCCTATCGGCAGTGGATTGGTTATGCCTGAACACACGCTTCCCGGTCCCTTTGGACCTATTGTATGACCACTAACGGCCTACAAAGATCCGAGGCGCCTCAAAATCCATCATCCACATAAGTAAAATGTCAGCCAGTTTAAGCACTGACACTACTTCTAGCTAGAAAGAAACATGTGCACTCCCTGCAGTCCTAATCCCGTTTTTGACTCATACCGGGGTGTGAGGCTCGTGAAGTCACGATATACACAAAGTTATGCCGTAATAGGCTATACTTTGATCATCCCACAAGGCCCTGCTTTTCAACAAATGCCTTGATCATATGCATCTTATCATGCCACATTATCAGACCATACCATATCATTGATTCGTCTATCGATATATAACAGGGTGTTAAGCAAGAGAATAAATTCTCCGCCACCAAACAACTATATATTAAATATAGATCAACGAATACAATATAAAGGAATACAATGTCAGACACACAATCCATTTATCATTCCGTTCTGGGTCTGAACGAAACCATATCCGGTAGATCTCCAAATACATCTGAATGATCACCAATTTTTCCCTCATTTTGGGTGTATGGTCCAATCAAGATATCAATAATCATCCATTCGATATGGAAATTTCCCGGTCTTCAATAACCGTCTTCATCATCGATCTTCAATCGTCGTATGAATTATTCAGAATGGGTTAAACCCGGTCTTTCTGAATAATTTGCGTAATTTAAAATCATGTGCTTTAAAACACAACCAACGCCTCATTCCAATCAAGAGTATTCTTTGATTTTAATTTAAACCAAATTAAGGTTTATTCAACTAGTCGGGATTAACGCCTTACCGAAGTAATCATTAATTAATATCCCATTCCCAACCTATACAACACATGGAGTAAACTGGTGGTACTCCATATCTAACACCCAATGTGTTACGGTAAACTTAATTACCGTTTTATCGATCAAATCTAATTAAAGATTTAGCTACCGCTTGGAGTAAAACTAGTGGTACTCCATTATCGTTCATTTCTTGAATTAAGTAAATTTAATTACTTTTATCCTCATTCAATCCAATTAAAGATTCATTAAAACTATATTTAGTTTTAATCTTCAAGAATCATTATTTAATGACTATTTAACTTTCAAGAAATAATCTTTCCTTTAACTGGGTGAAAGAACAAATGTTGCTTAAAAACATCATTCACAATAAACCCAAAATCGTATTTCAATTTAATATGTTAAATTGAAACTTCTCTTTAGAATATTTCACTAAATCTTAGTTAAAAGATTTATGAATTACCAATCTAAATTTCACTGTCAATCGGGTTTAAAGAACTAATGTCATTTAAAAACATTGTTCACAATCAACCCAAAAGTCAGTTTCACTTAATTTCAATTATGTTTAATAATTGGAAATCTTATTTAAATCTTAATTAAAAGATTTATTCTTTCCCAAATAGGTTTAAGAACAGTGTTATTTAAGACACTATTCACGACAAACCCAAATTTTAATCTGACATTAAATATCATGCTTTGAATAGAAATTATATCGATTTATGTTCAATATCAAATTCTGAAAATTAACGTATATCAAATTGGGAATAACGATATTAATATCTTCCAAATTCCCACAGTAATATCCGTATAATCACAAAATCCAATACTGAAATAATCCGAAGATTATTTCTATTTAAATCCATTCCAATGTATGTACTGGAAAATCTTGGTTTTATTAAAACCACTTTAATCCTTTTATTTATTTTAATTAATTTATTAAAATAAATAAATCACTCATTCTTTTACATTGAAATGTATATCTACATTAAAATGAAGCTTTTTCATTCTTTTGAAACAAATTAACTAAAAAAAGTATTCTTTCTAATGTAATCAATCTTAAATAAAAATGAAAGTTCAACCTTTATTACGTTGAAAAATGTAATATTTTCATTTCAATCTTTATTACATTGGAAAATATAATGTTTTCATTTCAAACTTTATTTTTAATTTAGTCTTTATTACATTGAAAAATATAATATTTTCATTTCAACTTTATTTTCAATTCAGTCTTTATTACATTGAAAAATATAATATTTTCATTTCAACTTTATTACATTGAAAAATGTAATATTTTCCTTTCAAACTTTATTCTAAAATGTTTATAAATTCGTTTATAAAACGATTCCAACTTTTATTTCAATTTTAAATCCAAATTGAATATCTTATCTATTATCATATTAAAATAATATTATTTCCAAAATATTTATTTTGGAATTAGCTCTTTAAAACATGCATTATAAAATGTATAAAATAAATCGATAAACACGTTCGGGTTAAAATGGTGTTGCTATTTAAAACAGATTAAATAGCTCAATCCATTATCTTATTCATTTATATTTTACACTGAGTTAGACCTCCCACATTAAGCCTACGACTTGTGGATGCTGGATATGCCGGTTGGTTCCGGCCAGACTTATCCCACAAGTTGGGCTAAACCTCGTGTCATGGCCCAATTCGTATTTGCGCACTTGGACCTCTCACATTAGGCCCAACATTTGTGGCTGTTGGATAAGCCGGGCGGTTCCGGGCAGACTTCCACGACAAATGTGACCTAACCTCGTGTCCAAGTACGATTATAATTTTATAATTATAATTAACTTTTCTAAAACGTACTCTTTGAAAATATCCTTTCCATTAAAGAATCTTAATTTTAAATATTCTTTAATTCTAAAATGTCATGATTCCAAATATCTTCACTTACCTTTCAAATCTTTATAAATATTTGAACTTTCCATATTGTTATAACAATTAATAATAATCTTCCCAAAATGTCTTATTTTGAAATCAAATCTATTATTGCCACATAATGACAAATAAATGTAATCTTTCCAAAACGTTCAAATTTCGAAATCAAACTTTCTTATCTTAAAATGATGACAATAAATATATAATCTTTTTAATCGAATCTCCTTTATTATAACTTTTAAACAATAAAGATATAATCTTTTTAAATCAACGCCAATTAATTCTATTAATTGAGTATAAATTAAAATATTCATTAATTCAAAATTGATAACAATAATATTAATCTTTTCAAGATGTTCAGTTTTGAAACAAATCTTCTTAATTTAACATGTTGACAATTAAAAAGGGTATCTTTTAATACTAATCTTTTATTGTAACTTTTTACTAATAAAAAAATGTTATCTTTCCAATTCACTTTTTTTATTGTAACTTTGACAATACATACCTTCCCATTTGAAAACATGGAAACCATCCTTTGGTTCTTTTAATTGAATATTGGATTATAATATTCTTTAACTCAAAATTGTAATGAGACTCACACAATTTCCATATAAATTAAATTACACGGATTTCAAACATTGCACTTATTCCATAATAATGTCAACCATTCACATAACAACCAAAGTGCAATTTACACTAAACACAAGGGTGATGTGTAGTCAAATATCAACCCAAGACCCGTGTGAGGTTTCAGCCAACACATAATTTTGTGCACTTGGGCGAGGTGTAAAATAATCGTCCCAATCAACATCAACAAGTCAGGTAACTTGTCAATGGCGGTGTAACATCATTTTAAATTATCATAAATAATAAATCATTAGTTTAACCTGTTGAATATTTTCAATTTCAAACATAACATGACATGACATCCAAATCCACAATCCGTTCAACAAACAATTACTTCCATCACCAATAATTTATTTACATTTAATTATAAAAAATAAATAACTATTCGAAAATTGAGTGAGCAAAAGAGTTCTCATCTTTGCCGGCTTTAAATGACGGTTCGGGCCCAATTTTGGCCCAAGATCTGACATGCTCCAAATTGGGCGTAGTTAGTGTCGTTGCGAAGCTCTTGACTCGCTAATCGCAGCAAATCCTGTTTCGCGCGATTTTGAGTTCGTATCACAAAGTTATGAATTTTCGAATTTTGTAATAATTAAAAAATTAATTTAAATTATGAAAATTACCCAAATTTTCAACTTTCTCAGAATTGGACAAAATTACTGCTCGCTCGAAGCTCTTGACATAACGATCTCAACGGACTCAGTTTCATGCAATTTCGATAACGTGACAAAAAATTATGCACTTGAGAAGTTAACAAATCGATTTAAATAATATTTAAATTTATAAAAATTACCCAAAATTTCAACTTCCTCCAAATTGGACAAATCTTGTGTCCACGTGAAGCTCTCGTCGCCACGATTGCAGCATACCTAAAATCGTCAAATTTCGATCTCGTATGTAAAAGATATTGCATTACGAACATTGAATATAAAATTAAATAAAAGTTTCGCGTTTAAGCCCTTAACCTTTTTTTTTCAAACAGCACCCTGAACTTAAAATGCTCGCCACGGCCAAACCGTAAGTCAGAACTGCACAAAACCAGCACCATTCTCTCTGGATTCTCCCCCTCTTTCCACGCCTGGTTGTCCCCCCTCCAGTTCGCCACGTGGGGCCCACGATCTGCAGTTGAACGGAAAATTGCAGTTTACGTTCATCTCAGTGTTGCGGTCGCCTCGTACTCCAAATGCCACCAATTTTTGTCAGTAGCTAGATCTCGACCTCCCGAACAACTTCTTTTTGGGTCACTTCGCCTGAAAAAGCACGCATCGACGGGAAATTGCTCATCTTTGCGACTGTCCTGTTTTCAGCACCCCTCTAGTAAAATTGACATTCCGGCCAACTCCGGCCACCTGAGACCATGCCACCATCGCCAAAAGAACCGTATGCTTCCCCTCTACCACTGCCTGAAGTCGCTTGACCTATCTCTCTTCGTGGGGCCCGCAGCGAACAAATAACCCAAATCAGCTTTCTGTCTTTTAAGCTAGATTTCGGTGAATCCGTGTGACGATAGGTCTTAAATTTTTCGTGGTAGATACAAGATAAGAAGATGAACAAAACCCAGAAAGGGTTTGGTCTGATTTTGTTCTGATTGAGAGATATAAATTATTTTGTTTTCAGGGGCTAATTTGCAAAATAAATTTTATAGGAGAGAGCCACCATGGAATAGAGGAAGAAGAAGGTGGCTATGTTTTGTCTTAGGGTTCAGCTAATGACAACACTTATGATATTTTATATGGGTTAATAATTAAATTAGGCTCACTACCCTTATTTTAACCTCTTATGTATTTTATCTTCTTCAAATTTTGTCTGTTTTCTTAGTTTAAAAATCCGTGTTAACACCTGCGAATTCCATTTTTTATGAAAATTGAAACATAATTATTTCTTGACATTACAAATCCATAGAAACTGGTTTCGATGAATTCGGAGTTCGTTTGAATAAATAGCGAATTTTTAAAGTCTGAAAATTGATTGTTTTTCACTATAAAATTTATTACGACCACATACTAGCTTCAAAAATTATGAAATTTGGAATCTAACAGTAATTTAATATTTTGAATCCATAGAAAGTGGTTTCGGCGAATTCGGAGGCCGTTTGCAAAATTCCCATTTTTAAGGCGTATATATTTTATATTAAAAATACAAATAAATATGAATAATTTCCGAAACTCGAAATATATAAGTGTTTATACTTTTTCAATGCAGAAACATCATTTTAAACTCAATGGAAGTGATTTCGAGTCACAATTCATTCGTATGTAAAAAGTAGCGTTTTGGGTCCTATATATTATATACATAAATTCCATAGCGTTTTTTTGAGATTTTGAATTGGACATAACTTTTTATTCCCGCTATGAAATTTCAATTTTTCGGATTCATTGGAAAGATATTTTTAAATAGATTCTAATATTTTCAATTTCGCTAAAATCCGATTTATTTTGCATCCTGTACAGTCAGTCAAAGTTAAAATTCAAATTTTAAAACTACCGCGCTATTTCTAACTCCTTTTATAATTTAAATAAAATTTATTCATTTTAACTTCGATTAAAATAAATTTATAGTCGTTATTATATAAAATAAATTATTTCAAATATTAAAATAATTAAAATAAAATTTTTAAATTCGGCCTAAAATTCCGGGTCGTTACAGAAACCAACATCAGATTAATATTCAGAAAATCATTTTACTCAACCGATCTCCAGTTAGGAACCGATTTTTTAATTTCATATCTCAATTTTATTTCATTCATAAACCATTTCTAATAACTCGTTCCACTTATATAATCAATGAAATCTGGGTTTTAAAACTCTGTCCAACTTGGACTTTACGAAATCCAATTATATAGAATTTTAAATAAGAATTCACTTTAAAACTTCAATTTAATCTCAACTTGAATTACTATAAATATCAAATTGCTTAAAAGATATCATTTAATTATAATTAGGCCTTATATTTTCTTGAACCTACATTAATACATTTTAAATCCTAAGATGTATCATTTTGATTATTACTAAATGAATAGTAACCAAATATCAACATTTCTAGAAATACAAATGTTTTACCACTGACTATTTTCATTAAATTAGTAAAATGATTTAATACTCAATTTCAATAACTCGGTTGACTTAGTCAACTCAAACATGATTAATTTATTAATCAATTCAAATCCGTCTTTCCATTTAAATTAATTAAAAATAAAATTAATTTAAATAAATTTCTTTTACCTTGATTATTGTTAAATAAATACTAATCACTTTTAATATAATTCCATTTGTTTATAAAACTTAATAGCACAATAATTTTCATTATAAAACCATTGAATAATTTACCTTAATAATTAAATAATAAACATTTATTCCCTTTTTATAAACTTCCTTTCAAAATAATACATTTTAAAATCCATTCTCAGTTTTATTAAAATTTATAACTTCATTTTTACCGTTTATCTGACGGTAAATCAACTCATAGAAAAAATAGTTTATGTCTGGGCCATCTGCTATTAATTCCCAACCCATATTACCCATTGGTGAATAACGAACAATTGTTGAATTTAGATTCAACAAATCAATAATCAATTCAATAATCCAATCATATTTTACAAACAATTCATATACTAATAATTTGAAATGAACAATAAATTTGATGATAATATAAATAATCAATTCAATTGGTTGACTAAAAATAACAATGCAAGCATCCAATTAAATAATACACGTTTATATTGTTATAAGCTTAACCAACAAGGTAAGTTACCTCATTTGGAAATAATCGTTAAAATTAATGATTTGTTTTGATTAAATCAAACAAACATTTAATTTAAATCGGTTATAAAAATATCAGCATATATCCAAACGATTAACAAATCAATCAATAACTAGCAATCATAGCACACAAACAACAAACCCGACTTATAATAAATATAAGTGGGATAACTGAGTGAGTTAAACTCATCTTTTTTCATTCGTCGCCAAAACAGTTTGTTTTATTTGCTATAAACTATGTCCAAATCAGCTCTAAATCGTTACGCTTGTCGATACAGTTCCAAGCCTCTAGTCTTGTTGAATTCTGATAACAGATGAACATGTTACACAATTTATATAGTTACGGTTTAAATTATAAAACTAATTTAACTTCAACTGAATTTTATTCACCTTAATTTATTACGTACATATACATAATTGGCCCGGTAACGTATATGTAGGCATACTTATAAGCTTAGGCATGAATGTATAGAATTAGGCATTTTAGAATTTCTTACACGATTTAAATAATCGGTCACGATCATATATATAGGTTATACGTTTTTATGCTGCTGTGGTTGCTAACTAGATTAAGGGACAAGATGCGAGTAGGCAAAACTACAAATGAATCGGGGTATGTGTTTGAGATTCTAGACATAACTAAAAATTAAAGTGGCCACATTTTAAATTATTACATGCATTAAGCCTGATTAGGCATATTTAAACCTCCAAGTACCCACTGTATAATCTCACATTAAACTCAAATTTCAATATATAAAATTATTTGATCTTACTCGAATCTCACATAGTCAACATCCGCGTTTGATATATGTAGTGTCCCAAATTTCCGGTACCATTTGAGCTGACCAAATAACACGAGTCCAACCCAAATTTGCACTGGAAACCAAAAAACTAATAGAAAGAAAACAGAAGGTGAGAATAGATAGGATAGAAACTTAGAATAGAAGAAGAAGAACATACGTCATCATCAGAGTAAAACGAAACTCACAGCGGAATGAACAATATATAATAGATACATAACTTTGAAATAAAACTAGTATATGTATACAGTAACTTTATCAGAGTACACCACTTAAGACACAGTGGAAATAACAATAGCTGTATAATCCTAAAGCCTCTTGCTCCAAGCTCTCAGTATCTGTAAATCCCGACTACTTGACTGCCCGTACAAAATTGGGCACCCAAGAGTTTAGGAAAAACAAAACAAAATAAACTCAGGGTCAATCATGTGACTGGTGTGATTAAACTCAATACATTTGACTTAACTTTCAAAAATATTTTGAACCAAAGGATAATCGTAAGACCGATACACACATAAACATGGATGGTTTTTACCTTACGATAACCCAAAATATTTTTCTAAAACGATACTTGTCTGATATTATAATAATGTCCAGATCAAGTAAATAAAAATCTAGCAGAAACGCTTTCATCTCATGTTCTACATATATAATATACAATCAAAACCACGGGCTCTTATTGGGTAATTGATTTCAACTTGACAAGGTATGGAACCACCTTCCGATCAATTTACTCTAGAAGCGATACACTGGAGTTCAACAAGAACATCTTGTAACTCGGCCACACATGACCGGCCATTCATTTCTCTTGAATGTTCTGAATATATTATCACCTTACGATTGGTATACCAACATAACCGTTCCAGGGAGATACAGAAACGGAAGAAGTAACAAATATGAATATTCTCTAGATGGTGACAATATACCCTAATTGGGTGCGGCCCACTTAGCCATGTTGCCTGCCCGATTTCTGTCATTTCCCGGTTGATGAGGCTGGAGGTCATAACGTATCTTTTAACAGACCACTCTTTTAATTACTTTGAATGCCACATTGTCATACCCATCAAATCACAAGCTGATTTATCTAAAAATACTACGGGTATAAGCTAAGAGAAATGAATTCCTCCGCCACCAACGTAAATATGTTTGAAACGATCAACTTATGCAATCTACCAGATATACTCTGTCAGACATTCGTCCATTTAAGTTGTCCTGGGACAGGACAACCTGAAGGCACTATTTTGTAAATCTATCTTAGGCAATTTCTACCTAGGATTTACTAAACAATCCTTGCATAATTCCGCCTTCAATTATCTTCATCATATTTGATTCACAACGCTAATGCCATACGGAGTGGTTTTCAGATAATATATCCGATCCTGGTCTCTCCGTATTGACAATGGAAATGGTCAAAATCTTCGATAGTCGGTGATTTAACAATCAAAGGAAAACATGTGTGCAAGCAACGATATTATTTCCAGATGGAAATTCTATCGATCAATCATCAATCAACATTTATTCATTTCCCTATTTCTCGTTTCCATATATTCATCAAATCCTTATTTTCTAAATTTAGAAAATATACATTATTAACTTTGGAAAACGTTTCCATTTTTGATTCACACATCAATATCTTCCCACCTCTATCAGTCTCTAACTGTAAACTAGTAAGAGAACAACCCCTTACGTATTAACCCCGAAGGTCGAAACCAACATCAGATCGATACCTAGAAAGTCATTCAATTCAACTAATTTCTAGTTAGTTCTAATTTTAGTAATTCCATTTAAATTCCTAATTCAAACCCCAAATTCCTTTATGATATTTTATATGCAAAATATTTATTTTAAATCAATATCATGTTAACCCCGTGTACGGAGCACGGGTCTAAACCTTCCTAATGTAAAATTCTATTTTTATAAAACTCTATTCATTTTCCAAATATTTCCTTTTCAATATCCTATTTATTTCATATAAATATTCCCCTTTTCAATATCCTATATATGAACTATTTATTTCGTATAAATGTTTCCCTTTTCAATATCATATTTACTTCATAAATATTTCCTTTTATATAATTCTATTTATTCCATAAATAAATATTTCCATTATAATTCCATTTATTTTATAAATAAATATTTCCTTTTTTATTCAATATCCACTTTGAAATTCCTTTTTATAAAATCATTTGATTTTATATAAATATATTTTATTTTTCAACATACACATTGAAAATTCCCATTTTAATTCCAGTATCATATATGGTATTTAAAATACCAAATAACAATGATCGATATCATTCAAACACACATAATCAACAACAGATTTTATATCACATCATATATTACAGTATATGAAAAACAGTAAAATAAATGTTGAGGAATCCAGTTGGATTCCTCCGACCTGTTTCCTTGCATCCACAGATGTTAAACAATATAATAACATTGATTTCATTTCGATATGAAATATTCTAATAAACGGAATCAACATTTGATTAACGATTTATATATATATCATTGTCTATAATTTCAACCAATACATCAGCAATTCAACCAACCAATCAACACACAGAAATCAATTATCATTTATCATTACTAGATTATATTTATAAAATACAAACTATACAAAGTTAGTGAGATTTACTCACATTGGACGATCATCGTTAATTAATGATAACTATCAATTTATTCAGACAAACAATTTATTTCGCTATAAATTGTAACGAGCTCCAATTCACTCCTAGTCAATTCCATTGTGTTGCCACTGTCCATACAATCCCAACGGATCTTGTTTCGTCAGATTAAGATAACATATGAAAAAGATATGCATTTTAGAGGGTAATACACTATTTAAATTCTAAAATAAAACTTAATCATTTAATATATGGGCCATAACCTTTTAAAAACGTTAGCCCCTTTATTTCGCTCCCGACCCGCTCCCCTTCTTCTTCCTCTTTGCAAAATCGCGGCTCCATCTTATTCTACAGACATTGCCCCGACTTCAAAAAAATCCAAACATTCTCGTTCCTCCACAAAAAAATCCAAACTCTCCACTGTTACACTCCTCTTCAAGTTCCGCATCGGCTCATACCACTTTCAACAAACTCGAATTCCTTCTTCCAAATCTGACGTGCACAGCTTTCGCGCAATCAATAGTAAAGCCCTCGTCACTTTATGTGATCGAGCTCCTAAAAATACCCCAAACGAGTGCGGTTCTCCTCGCTAAACCCAAATATAAAACCAAAATCTCAAATCGCTACTTCAATATAAGGATTCATTGAACCCTAGTTTATAACGTACACGTTGTACAATTATTTCAGCGAAGAAAACAATGATCCATTCAGAAAGCACATAGAATCAAAGAGCATGAGATGATGATTGCGAATATATATATTAAAGGATTTATAGATTTCAGTTGGATTTTCCACAAAATTTTGAAGTTGGTTCCTCACGTTTTTGTAAGAACTGAAGTCGTCGGAATTATGTTTGACCAGAGGAAAAATAGAAATTAGGTTTAGAAGGAAGTGATGATATTTATAGAAAAGTTTTAATAATTTTATATTGATTATTATATTTAATTTTAAGCAATCGCTATATGTATTCGCTGTTTAAAAATCTCCATGATCACACACAATATCCAAAAATCATGAAAAATGGGTATGCAGCTACAGTTCGAAATTACGGACCCAACGAAACTGGTTTTGTCGAATTCCGATTCCGTTTGCTCACACAGCGTATATTTAAAGTCAAAATTATTGACTGTATTTTACATTAAAATCCCATACGACCACACACTGACTTCAAAAATCACGAAAATTGAAATATAGCAATAATTTAATATTGCGGATCCAACAAAATTAGTTTCGTCGAAAACAGATGTCGTTTGCAAAACTGCCTATTTTTAAAGCTCTAAATAAACCCATTTAAATATTAATATATCTAAAAATAATTAAATTAAATATAAATAAATTTATATTATCATATATGTTCACAATAGAATATCATACAGCTCCCATTTGGATTTATAACTCGATATTCAAGTCCCGGCTGAATTGATATTCAATTTATATTGAAAAATCCATTTATAATATAAATAAATCATTATAAGTTATAAAGGAATTCTATGGCAACTTTTCGAAAAATTGATTTGGACATAAATCAAAATCTACATGACGAAATCTCGATTTTTCTCTTCCATTAGAAAAGTATACTTCACCTGCTCCGAACGTTTCTTGTTTCACAGAAATCCGGCTTAAAACAGATTATGTATATTCGTTTAAACTTCGAATCGCCAAATGTTCGAGCTTGATTATAATTATAATATAATTATACGTTCAAACTTCGTTTAAATAATATATTCGTTATTATAATTCAAATTATAAACTGAATTAAATATCATAAATGATCCAACTCACAATTTATTATGAATTCAGTTATTTTCGACTATTTCGAAAATTATAATATGTTATTATATTATAAATATTAATTAAATATTCAATATTATTTAATTAAACGACAATTTAAAACTCTAAATCACTATTTAAATAATTAAATGAATTAATTATTATATCAATAAAATATGGGACGTTACATTCTTCCTCCCTTAAAATAATTTCGTCCTCGAAATTCCTAAGGTAGAAAACAAACCCTATTAAATGGGTTAAAAATTATTTGTTTACTTTTTACTTCAGTTTCAACTGAACCAATTTAATTTCAATTAAATATTTATTTAT
The DNA here is from genome assembly GCA_030737875.1 of Allium sativum. Lineage (NCBI taxonomy): Eukaryota > Viridiplantae > Streptophyta > Magnoliopsida > Asparagales > Amaryllidaceae > Allium > Allium sativum. Next base: position 48,234,616 of record CM060913.1, read on the forward strand.
TCCTACTAATGAAAATTTTCAAAAAATCCTGAAAATTTTCGTACACCTTAATTTTATGGAAAATTTTGCCAGCTCCTCCTTTGTACTGGTCAATAGCTCAATCTCCAACTCTCCTCTCTAGGCCTTCTTCAATCCAAAATAAAATCAAACAGCCAAGCGGCTTGCCAATTAGACTCATCAAAATCTTAAACCCATATAAAAATATAAACTTGTACCTTTTTGTCGGGCATACCATGGTATCATTTGCATCTGTTACCAATTTACATATACCAATGTCATCTCAGTCAACTCCAATCAAATTCCAATCAGTTTTCATCCGATTATATTCAAACCAGATCTCATTTCAACTCGAGTTTCATTCTCGATTCCAAATTCTTAACTCACCCATCCAATACACTTACTCGATATCATTATATTCTAATTCAATTTCCCACTTAACGGACTTTATTTCAAATCTCAATTTGTTTCACAAACTTCTTTTTTATTTTTTTTATTTTAAACAGTCTTCCTGGGAGTTTTCAAACAACTTAGCTTTTCAAAAGTCAAACCATCCTTTCCGAATATCAACCAACTTGTTTTCGCAAAACATTTCCATCAACAAAACTTTGGGTAATAATCCGTCACTTACAACTCGAAAATGAACATCGATGATGCAGCTGTCATCATCGGAATCTATTTTCCAGCGATTGAAGTGAGTTGAATACTATATCACTTTTCAAAACCATTTCTAAACATTTCCACTTTGAAATATATTTCAGAATACCATTCACATTGCTTGTAAAACAATTTAAAATCTCCCAGGATTTTAAAATTCTCTTATATTCAATTCAAGTTCATTCACAAACGCTTACTCAAATTTTGGAAATTTTAATTCCAAATTCTGATTTAAATTCAGATTTAATTCATCTGATTTCATATATTACACTTATATGAATTATAATTGGTTATTTATATAACCATCTCCATTATAATCTTATTTGATTATAATAACAACCAACACATCCAATATACTATAATATTTCAAATATTAATAATTCCTTTTATATCAAAATATATTTTGGGTAAATTATATCATCTACCCTCTTTACAAACATATTGTGTCGGTTCATCGTATTCGAGTGTTTATAAACTCCTACCGATACAGTGGATCAAACTGATCGATCAAAGCCCATAAACAACTCAACCAATAAATCTCCACAACATAAAAAAATTAAATTGAATAACAAATACGGGCTCATATATATACACTCAACTCAGTATGAGGTATTGTGAGCCCCATCTCTACTGAGTCATGCCACAGAGCCAAGTTAATCACTTAACCTTTAGCTCTGATACCAACTGTAGTGTCCCAAATTTCTGGTACCATTTGAGCTGACCAAATAACACAAGTCCAACCCATATTTGCACTGGAAACCAGAATACTAATAGAAAGAAAACAGAGGGTGAGAATGGATAAGATAGAAAACTTAGAATAGAAGAAGAAGAAGAAGAACATACATCATCATCAAAGTAACATGAAACTCACAGCGGAATGAACAATATATAATAGATACATAAATTTGAAATAAAACTAGTATATGTATACAGTAACTTTATCAGAGTACAACACTTACAACACAACGGAAATAACAATAGCTATATAATCTTGAAGCCTCCTACTCTAAGCTCTCAGTATCTATAAATCCTGACTACTTGACTGCCCTTACAAAATTGGGCACCCAAGAGTTTACGGAAAACGAAACAAAATAAACTCCGGGTCAGTCATGTGACTGGTGTGAGTTAACTCAAATCATTTGATTTAACTTTCAAAACTCTTTTGAACCAAAGGATAATCGTAAGATCGATCCCCACATAAACACGGATGGTTTATACCTTACGATAACCCAAAATATTTTTCTAAAACGATACTTGTCTGATATTATAATAATGTCTAGATCAAGTAAATAAAAATCTAGCAGAAACGCTTTAATTTCACGTTCTACATATATAATATATAATCAAAATCGCGGGCTCTTATTGGGTAATTGATTTCCAACTATGACAAGGTATGGAACCACCTTCTGATCAATGTACTCTAGAAGCGATACACTGGAGTTCAACAAGAACATCTTGTAACTCGGCCACACATGATTGGCCATTCATTTCTCTTGAATGTTCCAAATATATTATCACCTCACGGTTGGTATACCAACATAACCATTCCTGGGAGATACAGAAACAAAAGAAGTAAGAAATATGAATATTCTCTAGATGGTGACAATATACCCTAATTGGGTGCGGCCCACTTAGCCATGCTGCCTGCCTGATTTCTGTCATTTCCGAGTTGATGAGGCTGGAGGTCATCACGTATCTTTTAATAAATCACTCATTTAATTACCTTGAATGCCACATTGTCATACCCGTCAAATCACAAATTGATTTCCCCAAAAATACCACGGGTATAAGCTAAGAGAAACGAATTCCTCCGCCACCAACGTAAATACGTTTGAAACGATTAACTTACGCGATCTACCAGATATACTCTGTCAGACATTCGTCCATTCAAGTTGTCCTGGGACTAGACAACCCGAAGGCACTATTTTGTAAATCCATCTTAGGCAATTTCTACCTAGGATTTACTGAACAACCCTTGCATAACTCCATCTTCAATTACCTTCATCATATTTGATTCGCAAAGCTAATGCCATACGGAGTGGTTTTCAGATAATATATCTGATCCCGGTCTCTCCGTATTGACAACGAAAATGGTCAAAATCTTCGATAGTCGGTGATTTAACAATCAAAGGAAAACATGTGTGCAAACAACGATATTATTTCCAAATGGAAATTCTATCGATCAATCATCAATCAACATTTATTCATTTCCCCATTTCTCGTTTCCATATATTCATCAAATCCTTATTTTCTAATTTTAGAAAATATACGTTATTAACTTTGGAAAATGTTTCCATTTCTGATTCACGCATCAATATCTTCCCACCTCTATCAGTCTCTAACTGTAAACTAGCAAGAGAACAACCCCCTACGTATTAACCCCGAAGGCCGAAACCAACATCAGATCGATACCCAGAATGTCATTCAATTCAACTAATTTCCAGACAGTTCTAATTCCAGTAATTCCATTTAAATTCCTAATTCAACCCCAAATTCCTTTATAATATTTTATTTGCAAAATATTTACTTTAAATCAATATCATGTTACCCCCATGTGCTAAGTACGGGTCCAAACCTTCCTAATGTAAAATTCTCTTTTTATAAAACTCTATTCATTTTCCAAATATTTCCTTTTCAATATCCTATTTATTTCATATAAATATTCCCCTTTCAATATCCTATATATGAACTATTTATTTCATATAAATGTTTCCCTTTTCAATATCATATTTAGTTCATAAATATTTCCTTTTATATAATTCTATTTATTCCATAAATAAATATTTCCTTTATAACTCCATTTATTTTCAAAATAAATATTTCCTTTTTTATTCAATATCCACTTTGAAATTCCGTTTTTATAAAATCATTTGATTTTATATAAATATATTTTATTTTTCAACATACACATTGAAAATTCTCATTTTAATTTCAGTATTATATATGGTATTTAAAATACCAAATAACAATGATCGATATCATTCAAACACACATAATCAACAACAAATTTTATATCACATCATATATTACAATATATGAAAAACAGTAAAATAAATGTTGAGGAATCCAGTTGGATTCCTCCGACCTGTTTCCCTGCATCCACAGATGTTAAACAATATAATAACATCGATTTCGTTTTGATATGAAATATTCTAATAAACAGAATCGACATTTGATTAACAATTTTTATATATATATCGTTATCTAACATTTCTACCAATACATCAGCGATTCAACTAACCAATCAACACACAGCAATCAATTATCATTCATCATTACTATATTATATTTATAAAAATATAAACTATACAATGTTAGCGAGATTTACTCACACTGGACGATCATCGTTAATTAACGATAACTATCGGTTGATTTAGACAGACAATTTATTTCGCTAGAAATTGTAACGAGCTCCAATTCACTCCCACTCAGTTCCATTGTGTTGCCACCGTCCATACGATCCCAACGGATCTAATTCGTCAGATTCGAATAATATATGACAAAGATATGCATTTTAAAAGTTAATATACTATTTAAATTTTAAATTAAAACTTAATCATTTAATATATGGGCCATAACCATTTAAAATCGACAGCCCCTTTACTTCGCACCCGACCCGCTCCCCTTCTTCTTCCTCTTTGCAAAATCGCGACTCCACCTTATTCTATAGACATTGCCCCGACTTCCAAAAATCCAAACACTCTAGTTCCTCCACACAAAAAAATCCAAACTCTCCACTGTTACACTCTTCTTTAAGTTCTGCACCAACTCATACCACTTTCATCAAACTCGAATTCCTTCTTCCAAATCCGACGCGCACAGCTTTCATGCAACCAATAGTAAAACCCTCGTCACTTTATGTGATCGAACTCCCCAAAAATACCCCAAACGAGTGCGGTTCTCCTCGCTAAACCCAAATATAAAACCGAAATCTCAAATCGCTGCTCCAATATAAGGGTTCGTTGAACCCTAGTTTATAATGTATACGCTGTACAATTATTTCAACGAAGAAAACAATGATCGATCCATTCAGAAAGCACATAGAATCAAAGAGCATGAGATGATGATTGCGATTATATATATTAGAGGATTTATATATTTAATTTGGATTTTCCACAAATTTTTGAAGTTGATTCCTCACATTTTTTAAGAACTGAAGTCGGCGGAATTGTGTTTGACCAGAGGAAAAATAGAAATTAAGTTTAGAAGTAAGTGATGATATTTATAGAAAACTTTTAATAATTTTATATTAATTATTATATTTAATTTTAAGCAGTCGCTATACGTATTCGCTGTTTAAAAATCTGCATGATCACACAGGATATCCAAAAATCATGAAAATGGGTATGCAGTTGCAGTTCGACATTACGGACCCAACGAAACCTCAAATTTCAATTCCGTTTGCTCACACAACATATTTTTAAAATCAAAATTATTGACTGTATTTCACATTAAAATCCCGTACGACCACACACTGACTTCAAAAATCATGGAAATTGAAATCTAACAATAATTTAATATTGCGGATCCAACAAAATTAGTTTCGTCGAAAACAGAGGTTGTTTGCAAAACTGGCTATTTTTAAAGCTCTAAATAAACCCATTTAAATATTAATATATTTAAAAATAATTAGATTAAATATAAATAAATTTATATTATCGTATATATTCACAATAGAATATCAAACAACTCCCATTTGGATTTATAACTCGATATTCAAATCCCAGCTAAATCAATATTCAATTTATATTGAAAAATCCATTTATAATATAAATAAATCGTTATAAATTATAAAGGAATTCCATAACGACTTTTTGAATATTTGATTTGGACGTAAATCAAAATCTACATGATGAAATCTCGATTTTTCTCTTCCATTAGAAAAATATACTTCACCTGCTCCGAACGTTTCTTGTTTCACAGAAATCCGGCTTAAAACGGATTCTATATATTCGTTTAAACTTTGAATCGCCAAATTAAAACTGCCGCGCCATTTCGAGCTCGATTATAATTATAATATAATTATACATTCAAACTTCGTTTAAATAATATATACATTATTATAATTCAAATTTTGAACTGAATTAAATATCATAAATGATCCAATTCACACATTATTGTGAATTCAGTTATTTTCGACTATTTCGAAAATTATAATACATTATTATATTATAAATATTAATTAAATATTCAATATTATTTAATTAAATGACCATTTAAATCTCTATATCTCTATTTAAATAATTAAATAAATTAATTATTATATCGATAAAATATGGGACGTTACAATATCCCTTTTCTTCCTGATGCGTGAGCACCACTTCACCCATTTCACAAACGCTCCCATCTTTCCTTTTTTTTCTTTTTTCCTTTTTTTTGTCTAGCCCATCGACCCATGTATACACACTTCTGCCCAAACCGCAAATTCATCTTCCCCCATCCACCATGTAGCCATTCCGCCCACTAAACTTCCTCCCCAGCTTCTCCTATTTGCTTCTAACAAGAATTTTTTTCTTCACGTGTTATTTTTTTAATATATATACTCTTGCATGGCCCATTTATCCTTCTCAGCCCACGCCTGATGCTTCCCTCACTTCTCTTTCTTCCCCAAACTACTTCCAGTCACGAAAACAGTTCCCCACGCAAAGGCAAAGCTTTCCCATGTGTTTCAGTGTTTCCCCGTCGCCAATTTCTATCGATCGCTACACCTATCTCCACTCCACCGGACGGCCGTCAGCTCCTTCAACACCACCCGCGCAACCAGCCTGTGCCCCTCCCCTCGGCCATCTGTTGCTCTACTGCTGGCCATGTTAGAGCTACTACAGGAACCCATGTTGAACTGCACCGCCTGAAGCACCACTTTGAGGGTCGACCTCACGCTAGCACCTCGCGCCGATCATGTCTCCTCGTGCGTTCAATCATTGGAGATTCACCCACCCTCATCGGCCTCTCCTCCCCTTCTATTTCTGTCTTATCTTTTTTTCTAATTTGCAGTTTGCATTTTGTTTTAAAGCATTCAAGCTTTTATTCCATTTTGCTTTGAAAGGAAGAAATACGAACGGAATTGATAATATTATATAATTGGAGAAAGTATGGGGAAGAGGTAAACGTGGAGAACATGAAATGTGGGATGCTAGGAATTCGTTTGGCCATCACGTAATTTTTTTAGGCTTGTACATGGATGGTGGATAGCTGGATCGTTGATGGAGGTGGCCATATGCTGGGTACGAATGGACTCAGATAGCTATATATATATATATATATATATATATATATATATATACATACATACATATATACATATATATATATATGTAGTGTACAGTTAGAAGGTAGGCATGCAGAATAGGAATTATAGAGTAGGGGCGCGATGATAATGACTTTGCAATGCGGTTGTACATGGACACGGTCACTTTCAAATGGCGGGTGTAAATTACTTTCTTATGAAAGTCTTCATATACGTGCGTAGGCTTGCTAGGCTTGTCAGCTTGTGTGTGGGTTTAGGCACCCTGTATGGTATGTTAGTTTCTACTCTTAGGATTTGAACCATATTATAACCTTGTTTGGAAGCAAAGATTTTATTATATTTTATTTCTTTAAATTTGTTACGTTCGTTTATTTGGTTATTAAAATCTACCATTAATTATCGTTGACTGTTTCATACACACACCGTCCCCACATGAAATTCCAGACGCAGCGAAAATGAACACACTGTTTTTTTTAACGTTACGAATCCAAAGAAATTAATTTCATCAAATTCCAACTTCGTTTGCAAAACTTCATTATTTTAATTTCCTATTTATTCATCGGTTCACATTAAAAATCTTGTCTACCGACAAAACAACTCTAATTGGCTCCAAACCGGAAATCTAGCAATACTAGTCGTATGTATTCAAATAAAATTCGTTTTGTCGAAAACGGAGGTCATTTGAAAGACAACCATTTCTAACGCTTATATAACATCGATTTAATATTATAAATTACAATATAATTAAATTAAATAATAATAAATTATTATTGACATATATATATATCCAAATAATATATCAATTCAAATTTAATCAACATTGAATTATAACTCAACATTAACAATTTTGAGTTAAACGATAAATAAAATATATAAAATCCTCTTTTATTATATTAAATAAATGTTATCGTTTATTAACAAATTCCATAGCAACTATTTTAAATTTTGAATTCCATAGCAACTATTTTTTTCCTTCCATTAGAAAAATATAATCATATTGATTCAAACGATTCTTGCTTCATAGAATTCCGACTAAAAATGGATTATGTATATTCAATTGAAGTTCAAATCGTAAATTACGAACTACTGCGACCTTTCGAGTTCATTTTATAATTATATATAAATTTATACGTTCTATAGTCATTCAATCGATAAATTAAATATAAATTCCAATTATATTTCCAATATAATATTTTAAAACACATTTAAATACCCAAATTTATATACCAAAAAATCTGGGACGTTACAGTGTCTTTGGCATCAACCACATGGTACTCGTTTCTTATTCTTTTGGTCGTCTTCTGTTCTAGAGTGGTCTTCTGTACTGTGGTTTATTTGTATTTTTTGTTTATGTGTTTGCACTGTTTCTGTATCCATCTCTATAGTTATTGTTTTTGCGAGCCGTTGGAGAAAGGCTAGATTCTCCCTTTTGTTATTGTATTATATTTTCAGTACCAAAAAAAAGGAGAAGAGAAAATCAAAGTATCATCCCCAAATTGTAAAATAGAGATAACCTCACTAGTAATATTTCTACCAACAGGGTCTAGCAAACCATTCCTGGTGACGAGCTTAATAATTCTGGGAAAAACGTCAGCAACTAAATTAAATAAATAAGGAGATAGCGGATCTCCTTGCCTTAGGCCACATTTAGACTGAATTTTACCATCAGGAATGCGGTTGAATAGAATATTAGAACTACTAGACTTTAAGAGAGACCATATCCAATTTATCCATCTAATACTAAAACCCTAAGCTAATAGAAGATCTTTAAGGAAATACGGGTCAATAGAATCTGTGACGGCCCAGAAATTTAGATGCTCGAATTTTTTACAATAATACTTTACTCTGTATTATTTGCCAAAAACCCAAGTATCAAATCCCATATTGTTAATAGAAATAAGTTAGAGGATGAGAGAAGAAAGAAAGAAATATAGAATAGAAGAATAAAAAGATCAGAGTCTCACAGCGGAATGGACAAAATATAATATAACAACAATACTTTATTTAAGAACTGTATATATATGATAACAACATCAGAGTATGTATTTCCATCCATTAATACACACAGCGGAATAAACTAGTACCAGTAAATACAAGTATACGTCTCGACTCCGGCTCCTCTTTTGAAGCTCCAAGCGAAAATCTAACCTGATAATATACTCGGTATGACCCGAGCACATTTGAAGCAAATCAGAGTTCACCCAGATCAGTCTGAAATACTTTCAGTGATAAATTCACATGGAAAACAAATTGTTTAACTTTAGAAATCCTTTTTGAAAGAAGGATAATAGTAAGACCAGCCCACACATAAACACGGACGGTTTTCACCTTACTATAACCCAAACCATTTTTGATATATCAAAATCCATTGATATTATAGTGTTTATCAAATCACAAATAAATACCATCAACCAGAGCGCTTGCATCTCACGCTTGACATATTTATTATAAAATAAACCACATGGCGCTTATTGAGAATAGATTTCAACTATGACAATGTATGGGACCACCTTTCGATCAGTGTACTCTAAAGGGGATGCACTGGGGTTAAACAAGAACATCTTGCAACCCGGCCACGCATGATCACTTACTCATTTAGCTTGAGTGTAGCGAATGTATTACCACCCGATTGTTTTAAGGGCCCACCATCCATCCGCGGAGATGCAAAAATGAAAGAAGAACAAATAAGTATTTTCTCTAGATTGGTGATAATACACCCTGCTTGGGTATGACCCACCCAACCATGTTGCTTGCCCGATTTTTGTCATTTCCCGGTTGATGACGCTTGTGGTCACGTCTTATCTTTCAGAGAACATCTCATATCTTTGAATGCCACATCGTCAGATCCGTCAAATCACTAATTGACGTCCAAAAATATACTCTGGCTATTCAGCAAGAGAATTTCTCTGCCACCAAACTTGGTATATTTGTAAAAAACAACCTACGTGACCCTAAGGAAATACTATGTCAGACATCCACCCATACAAGTCATCTAGGAACAGGATGAACCGAAGGTACCCTCCTACCGCATCCTATATTGGAATAACCCCAAGGATTAGTAGCGAGAATTCCTTGCAATCCGAAGATTTGAATCGCGACAGAATCACAAGTCAAAATATCTCCGGGAGCGACCTAGAACCATTCAACGAGTAGTTTTTCCATTCAGGAAGATCAACAGTCTTCAATGCTCCATCTTTATACACCTGTATATTAGTTGCGAGCGCACAGTTGATTCGAAGTGGTTTTGGGTCTAGTTCCCATCCTGATCTCTTCCAAACAACACGTCAAAAAAATCCAATAACAATATTCATTGATAATTGGGGTTTTAACTATCAAATCTTGGCAACACCGACCCTTTCATTTCAAATCATTCATTCAGAATCATTATATCGGTTTTTAAATCAATTCTCTAAGTTATTTCAGCAAAACTCTTATGTTTCCGTTACATGAACAAATTCAACCTTTATCCATCCTTTTGCCATAACCATCTTCAAAACTCATCTCGTTATTTCCTTTGTTCTAACGTATGGTTTATTTCACAAAAATCTCTTTTATTTCATTATTTGGAAAATATCATTTCCTATACTATAATCAGTATAATCTGGTTGCAAAATCTTATTTGTACCAAAATATCGTTGAGCGACGTATTCGTCCATACAATGAAAAGCTCTTATCTAACCAAATTCTTTATTATAGAAATTATATTATATTTCCAAGATCTAATTCATTTTCAAAAGTCATATAGTCTTTATTTTCACCTCCCAAAACATTGAAAACAAACTACGTCTTTCCATAATTGAGTTACATCAAAATCCCTTTTTATTATCAATATATCTCATCAATTCATTTATATTTTTCATATTAAAATATTCTTTAAAATCCCCTTTCATATTCCTATCATTTGGGAAAATATTCACAAATCTCTTTTACTTCCTTTACATTACAAACTAACACAATCTCTCAATAATAGTGAAATCGTTCAAGTTGTGGTATTCTATTTACCTCTCAGACTTTGATCGACAACATTCTTATCTCAACAAAAGTAGAATTTTATAACTCAAAACCTAATAACATTTAAACCATAGTAATTTCCTTTATTATTTTGTTTAACATATGGTTTTATACACCACACTTCAACTTTGTAAATTCCTTTACTTAGCTCAAACTTCTTTAAAATTGATCGCATATCGATTAAATTTTTATTTACAAACATTGTTTGTAAATTTAGGTTAAAAACCCCTTTCAAGAATTCTTTATCATTGTTTACTTGTTCCACTCGACTACCTTCTTAAACAAATTTCAATTTAAAAAAGTCATCTCCTTGGTTATTAAAATAATAGCCATCTAAGTAAAGTAGTTTCTTTCATCATTAGCTAAAATAGATTATTATTTACTTTAAACAATTCGATAATCACTTTAAACATAGTTAATTTAAAAACAAATTACTTCTAATAACACACGTTAAGTTTTTTAAACAATTAGTTGATAAAACTATTTCTACTAAATAACATTTCCAAATGAAATAATTGACCAAGTCAACTTAAAGTAAACAGTTAACTTGCTAACTGGTTTGCTTTTCATCTTCCTTATTAAATTAATTAAAAATATAATTAATTTAATATGAACCGGTTTAATCGCTCCTTCGGGAACAAACATCTCAGATTTTACCTTCTAGTAAATTTAATGTTTCCTTTCTTATGATAAACATAAAAAAATAGATCATTTAATAATTCCTTGAAAATACAATTCATAAAGCCATTTATTTGAAATAACTTATATAAAGAGTGGTGCTAAGGGCACACCAATATGTTCTTCCAAATACCGCAACTAAAAAATACCACAAGAATTAGTATTACATTCTTCTTAATACCACACATTTAAAAAATAGGGCTACCACACTGTTTTACCCTATTTCTATTTCGCTCAATATTCGTTCGTTCTCATTTCTAAAACCGATCAGCGAGCTAAACACTATATCTATAACCGATCAACGAATTCAATGTCGCAATGCCGTGGAATATACAAAAGCCATAAATAAGATTTGAATTAAGCAAACTAGAAGAGGAAGTGAGAGACTAGGGTTTTCAGATCACCCAACAATTAAGAGATTACCATACGAATTTGAATTTTCCCATGAGAGATGTGAAGAACACAACGATTACGAGAGATTATGGTTTTTAGATTAGCTTAATACGTGATAAGTTCGACAAATAATGATGGAGTGAGATTAGAATGGAGATGTAATGTGGTATTAGAAAGCATACAAAATTTAATGAGTTTTATTATATTAATTTCATTATCAGGAAAATATCATTTCCAATACTATAATCAATATAATCTAGTTACAAAATCTTATCTGTACCAAAATATCGTTGAGAGACGTATCGTCCATAAAACGAAAAGCACTTATCCAATCAAATTCTTGCTTACGAAAATTATATTATGTTTCCAAGATCTAGTTCATTTTCAAAAGTCATATAGTCTTTATTTTCACCTCCCAAACATTGAAAACAAACTACGTCTTTCCATAATTGGGTTACATCAAAATCCCTTTTTATTATCGATATATCTCATCGATTCATCTATATTTTTCATATTAAAATATTCTTCAAAATACCCTTTCATATTCCTTTCACTTGGGAAAATATTCGCAAATCTCTTTTACTTCCTTTACGTTACAAACTAACACCATCTCTCGATAATAGTGAAATCGTTCAAGTTGGGGTATTCTATTTACGTTACAAACTAACACCATCTCTCTTGTACCACATTAATTTCCTTTATTATTTTGTTTACATATGGTTTTATACACCATACTTTACCTTTGTAAACTCCTTTACTTAGGTCAAACTTCTTTAAAATTCATCGCACATTGGTTAAATTTTTAGTTACAAACCTTATTTGTAAATTTCGATTAAAAATTCCTTTCAATAATTCTTAATTATTGTTTCTTATTCCACTCGATTACTTTTTAAACAAATTTCAATTAAAAAAAGTCATCGCCTTGGTTATTAAAATAATAACCATCTAAATAAAGTAGTTTCTTTCATTATTAACTAAAATAAATGATTATTTAGTTTAAACAATTCGATAATCACTTTAAAAATAGTTAATTTAAAAATGAGTTACTTCTAAGAGTACACGTTAAGTTTTTCAAACAATTAGTTGATAAAACTATTTCTATTGAATAACATTTCCAAATGAAACAGTTGACTAAGTCAACATAAAATAAAAAGTTAACTTGTAAACCGGTTTGCTTTTCATCTTCCTTATTAAATTAAAAAATATAATTAATTTAATACGAACCCGCTTAATCGCTCCTTCGGGAACAAATATCTCAAATTTTACCTTCCAACAAATTTCAGTGTTTCCTTTCTTATAATAAACATAACAAAATAGATCATTTAATAATTCCTTGAAAATACAATTTATAAAACCATTTATTTGAAATAACTTATATAAATATAACTTGAAACTTCGATTCAGTTATAAAAATAATTTTTATAACTTAAACCGTCGTCAATTTGCCTATCGGCAAATCGACATCTAAAAGTTTAGGCCATTTTCTGCCAATCATTTAATCAGTGCTGTCTATCAATTTCAAACATAACGATCGTTGAATCCAAATTCAATGATCGACACCCAATTAATAATCATCACCAAAATAGAATGTAGCGTTATTTAGAGGCAAACAATTTATATAAATGAATATAAAAAGTAAATAACATACAATTTATTTGAGGAATCCGGTTGGGTCTCTCCAACTTGTTCTTTCCTGCACCACGGATTATAATAACAGTTTATAATAATATATGAGAAAATAACCAATCATTCAAGATGAAATTAATATAAACATCGACAACCATTAAAAATCAACAAGCATTCAAGACATTCAATCATCCATCTTTATTTTATTAACAATAAATTTAATTTATATGAATTTAACACATCATAATATTCCAGAAGGTGCGAAAGTTAACTCACCAAACGATTGACGGTTGTTCGGTAGTTTCATATAATTTTAAACGCTTGTTTAAAAATTACATGAAATTCCAATGAGCTCTGAACTCCTCCAAACCAGCTCCATAATGTTGTCTACATCAATATGATTGCAACGAATCCAGTTTCACTGAATTTCGTATACATATGGATGAGATACCCCTATTATAAGTTAAATATATTTACATTACTAGAATTTAGTATAATTATTATTAATTAATTAAGTAACGGACCCAGATTAATTACCTTTATTTAACCATGCTTAAGCCGGCTAATCATCTTCCTCCATTACTCAAATATGCACTATTATGCACAGCACCATTTTCCCACTTTTCCATTCCATTTCTCCCCGTTTGCTCAACGATTTCCAAAACTGTAAACACCACCCCCTTTGCTCCAAAACTTCCATCACCACATCACAGTCCCATGGAGCTCGATCTTCCCTTTCGCAGTGCGTCCAACAACACTTCACACGTGAGAGCACTGCAGATATTTAGGTACAAACGCTAATACCAACATCACTTCCCGCGTGTGAACAGTGGAAATTCCTTTTTCTTTTTTTCTTTTTATTAGTATCATAACTATATGGCCCAAACCCAGCGTGCATATCCCACCTTCGCAATATCATCCCCATGTCATGACTGTTTCCCCCGTCCTTCTCTCCTTTTTTTATTATCATGCTGACTTTTTATTTATTTTTTCTTTAAAGGACCAAACGCCCAAGCCTATGCTACCCTACTAATACATGTAAACCTGTGCATGCATTCCCATTATGAAGACACCCGTGCTTTGCTCCTTCCCCATATCGAACGCCATCCCGGGCCATTTGCACCTTTCTCTATTTGTTTGTTTGGTTTTTTTTTTTAAATATTTTTCATCAGTTTGAACCAAAGCACAGACGCCGCTCATCATTCATGCCGCTGGACGCCGTGAAAGTCCATCTGAGGCATAGTATCGTGTAGTTAATCGCAACATTCTTTTGGATTGAGGAAATGGGATTCATTTAGCTATAATTTCCCTTAATTATGTTCCAAGTGAAACAGATAAATGGATTGGGTATCATCGAAATAAATTGTGCGTTATGACTCATTTACATAGCATTCTATCCATTTCGAAGGCACTGCATTTGGTTTGTTTCAAAAAGGAGATGTTTGGATTTTTTATTTAATAAGTATGAGGGAGCTTAGATTTGATTTCAGAAAATGGAGAATGAAATTGCTGTGTTTGAAAGAAGGCGTGCTACTTAAATTTACAGTTGCTGAGATTTGCTGGAGACTTATTTTTATGTTACAGTGAATAGTACCAAGAAAATATAATTTATTTAAAATCAGGTGTTTACTTCCAAAACCGACAAAATCTACATGTCTGCCGAAATCTTTGACCAGTATGAGGTTTGATAAGATTTTGTTTAAGATGTGTACTGTGTCTGTCAGGACATGCTACGTTCTTCGTATTACAGAGTTATGAAGAAAGGAAACATCGAGGCTATTATTTAATGTCAGCAGTACTGACGTGTAAAGGTACTGCAGATATATTTTTTATTCTTTTAATACTTTGTCGACGTTCTTGACTGAGATGACATAAATATCTCCTAGATGTACCTTCTGCTGAGATTGTGGATACATCATCAAACCGACCGTTAGGTAGGTTTGTCGGTTGAAATTAATTTTTGTCTGAAGCCAAAAATATGGGTTTCATGTTTCACGCGATATTTTCTATCTTCTTGGTTTCTCCACAGATTCCTCTTCATACTTCGTTCCTCTCCGATAAATCTCATCGCAAATTTTCATTCTTCTCCAATCATGTCTCTCATTGCAAATCTCGTCGCAATTTGTCCTTTCTCAAACCTCAATTTTCGTCTGAAGCCAAAAAATCATGGAAGCATGTTTTACGCGATTTCTGCTTCTCGTTGACATCGCAGATATTACCGAATATTCCTCCTTCTCACGTATCTTCCTCCTTCAGATTTTATCTCGCTCCTACATCTCCTCTTTATAAAATTGAAACCCGCATCTGTACCTTTTATCTCTTTCCGTCCAAGGGCGGATCCAGAAATTGACAAAGGGGTGGGCTGATTTACAGTTTGACTAACTTACAGTTTGTTAGCAATGCATTTTGTAATTTTGACATTGAGTAAGTAGCATTGTTGAACATAGGAGTAGTTTCTTTTCGCTACTCTTTATTTTTCTAATTTTTTTTTACAATCTTTATTAACTAATTTTTCTATATATACCATTCCCGCTTTATTGAAACCTGGAAGAAACATTGAATATGCTATACTAAGTGGTCATTATTGTTACTTTGATTGAAAAAAATCATTGTTTTGATCATTGAAATTTAATTACCTCTACCCACTTTTTTCCAAAGCGTACATATAAATACCTATAAACCACTAAAAGCATTCCATCTGTAAAAAACATATTTTATCAGCCATAGTTATCATAACCGAACCGTTGTTTGAACCGTACTGCTCAAAGGTCGAAGGTTTTCGGGGTTCAACCGATTAAACCATCAGAACCGCGCATATTTTATTACAAACAAATAGTTGGATTAGATGTTAAATTAGTGCAAAATATGAGGATAAATTAAAATGTATATCTAAGCTGAAATGGAACAAGGACCGAAATGCAAAAATTGTCAAATAAATTGAAATACAATATAGATCTATATGTTAAAAGTAGCTTTTCCTGATCTTTTAGACTGCTTATCTACGCATCTTCTCCTTCAGTGCGCATCTCCCTCCTTCAAATTAACCCATCCAAACAAAATAATTTCCCAAACAGGAAACTAATTTCGCAAAAATCTCTTCAATCGCGGTTATGTGAAACAGCGAGGAAGCATAGGATTCTCTGAATGTTGGGCGCGGTCTGATTAACAGCTCCGATCTGCGATTTAGAGGTTGAACCATCGGTTACTGCATGCTTATGACATTGGGCTGCAGCCCAGCCCCGCCCGGGGCTAGGTCCGCCATTGTTTCCGTCCCATCTTCAATTACGTCTTCACCAACCAGCGTCAGCCATAGCTTCCACAACCACCGACTATCCTTAGTTACAAAATATCTGGATTAATTAGCCTATCGTCGTACGAATCAGACCCTTTCAACCGCGAATCTTAAATTTACAAATGGTTAATCCATTGTAGTCAGCTAATTCTTCCATTTACTTGAGGTATTCTGATTCACAAAATTGTTTTTTAGTCCAACTAATAGAGATATTTTGTATGCTGATCTCAATCAACATGAATCTCAATCAACAAATTTACGTATTTTGACTCCAAAAAAATCCGATTTTGAACAAAAGTTGAGAAACTAGGATCCGATTTTAAACCGAAGCTCGCTTGGATTTCGCCTTTTTCTAATTTGGGATTTTCGATCCAGGTATGTTTTTTTTTTCTTTTCTAAATTCTAGCATTTTTCATTCGGTTATGATCATACTACGTATGCTTTTTTTTTATTTTTTTCATTCTTGGATTTTTTCATTCAGTTATGATCATATTATGTATGTTTTACTTCTTTCCCTGTTCAAAGTTTCCACATGCTAGGGAAATTGCTTCTGTATTTTTTTTCTTTTCTGATTGGCCTGAAGTATAACCAGCTGATAACTAAATGTGCAGAAAACGCGGTTTTTGGTAATTGAGATGAAACTGGTAGTTTGTTGTTGGGATCATTAAAACCCTTGAATCCTTTATATCAATCATTTATAGACATGGCAAGCTCGGTATGGTTGAATCATAAATTAACATATGCATATGATGCAGAAGTTGAGATACTTCAAGTAGGAATGGGTAAAGAATTTTCAATTGTATTTATGGAGAGTGCTGTTTAAACTATTAGACATATGACGGTTGAGTTTATTGTTGTGCCTGGGTTTAGAGTTGGAAAGGCCATAATCCGAGTTCCGAAAAACCAACAGTGCTTTGGGCATGCAATATATTATTTTTGTATGCACAATGCAATTTGGAAACCAGCATTTAGAATTGAAGTAGTCTTTGAATCGCAGCAAAAATCGATTTTCATGCATTAATCATGTTCCGACCAACTTCTGAGCACATTAATCACTGCATCACAAAAAACGGCAAAAGAAAAGTTGTATATATCACACAAAATCACCTTTCCAAAACTTGTTGCAGTTTTTTAAATAACCTTTATACTTCACTAACTAGTAACATAAAAGAATTTCAACAATATCGCAAATCCACCGCTTCAAATAAGGGCAAATCCATCGCTTCAAATAAGGGCGTGTGTTTTAATTGCTTCAAATAAGGTGCATGTGTTGATTTATTGACTTTATTTTTTACGCTGGAAAGAAATTGATTTCACTACATTTTTAGATGCCCAAAAAGCTTCACAAATTGAAAACATCACACTATCAAAAAAGTGAATATTTGTAAATGGGTGAAGAAGGCATAATAGACTCCTGATGTTTCAATATTTCATCGCATGGCCGACTTGTCATGTTCTTAGTTTTGGAAATTATTAATATGATATATGTGAGAGCAGATAAATTACTCATAAATTACTTAACAAACATGTAATGCTTTCTCATTTATAAATAACATTTTTGGTCTATTTTTTTTGTTCACTCGAACAGCTTGCTGTCCTTTAAGTTGTTGATGCATGAGTTATTTAGCATGATAGACTACTTGGATTCTGCTAGTTTTATGTAGGCTATAAACTCTGGAGGTAATTTGAGGGAAGAGTAGCTTTCAATATTTATTTGAAACGGTCACAGTTTAGGATAAAGTTGATGAAATGCCAATATAGAAAAAAGACTAATCCTTTATGTTTTTAAGGAGAAATAGCCTTTGTTTCTGATTTATTACTAACTTCCACCATTGGATATACCCAATTTGTATAAACTCTTACCAGCACATTTGATTCTAATAAGCTCTGTAAATCATTTATAAATGTAAATGTATACCGTAAATATCTTCGCATTTCACTTCAGATACAGTATATCTATCGATCTTTCTTCCAAGTGATATGTAATGGGTTTATAATTATATGCTGATTTATCTGTATACCGATATAGGCATACCACTGTAATTTTACCAAATGATGGTTGGACTTTCTTAAGGCGCATGCAAAAGTATACAATACAGACTTTCTTCTTTGTTTTATTATTATGTATAAAAAAAATCTACAATCGAGATCACTTAAGAAAATTAATCATAAACAAGTCTGATGAGCTTGTTGTCCTTTTTGTTAAATCTGAAATCACTTAAGCATTAGCAAAATAATATTTTGCATTAACCAAATATGAACTTCTTATTTAATTTAATACTAACTGCTACCTTTTATCAAACCGACCGTACCAATCTCATATGTTACATCGAACAGTACCTTGCTCAAATTCTCATCTGATCTTAATCCATTTTTACTAACAGAAAAGGCCTATCGGGTATGCATGTCACTATATATATTTATTGTTAATTTTATAACCTTTTGATTTGAAGTTCATCATTTTATTTTACGCTGTGCAGACCATATATTCTTGCAATCATGCGTTTGAATTCAAATTAGTATTATCTATGATTTCCACTGTTCTCATTGTTATTTCTTCTTCATCTTGTCTCATAACTTTACATTTTTGATTCATTATGTTTTTATTTTTTAAGATTAGGATATATGACTCAAAATGCGCAACAAATTGATTTGAATGCATTGCCCTCATCTACTGATGACGAGTTACCGTTTCAAGAAGATATCAGTCAAATTACAGAGGTGCCAGCATCACAGTTTGTCCGTCAAACGATTGAATTTTAATCTTTTTTCAGATTTTCGCAATGCGTTTTTATGATGTTGTTTTTGTTTAAATAAATTTGTTATGTTGTTATAAATGATAATTGAAGTCAAATCTGATTCTTGATTTTTTTAACTTTTCAGGCAGGTATAAAGCATGATACAAATTACATTGATTTGAATGTTATGCCTTCATCCGACAATGACAATGGCCAACCATTAGATAATAATTCATATTGCTAAGTCACTCTGGAAAAAACACAGCCTAGAGATCAAGGTGACTCCTTCAACATTAGTTATCATTAAATATTTTGTGTTGAACATTCAAATTACTAGAATTAACATTAAATTGTCTATCAATTGTGATATTTATAAATTAATATTTGCACGTGTAGGTGATATGCATAATATTGATTTAAATGCATTTCCCTTGCTAAACAATAACGAATAAGATGATGAATGGATCAACCATATGCAAGACGTCCATGCAAGAATCAGTTTAGCTATGCACGTTTTCTTTGCTTAAATTTGTAACTTTTAAAATATAATGTCAACTTTTAGCATAAGAACTTGTGTTTTGGTCTTTTAATTCAAATATTATTATACGGTATTAAAAATACTAAATTTAAATTATAAACATATATCGCAGGATGAAATAAACAAACCTACGACTAGAGAGGAGCCTTGGTCACATTTGAATGCTTTATATGTTGATTCCAATTCTTTTAAAGGAACTTTTAATACATCCAAAAGGTTAAAAGCGTCTGCTCCATCTTGTTCCAGTACATGTGATATTTGTGGTGATTCTTTTGGTGCTTTTGGTCCATTTGATTTTTCATGTACTTCGGAGAGGTATATTATTCTGCATTTAGCTTAAATATTATAATAGTTGATTAAAAGTACTACTTTGAGAAATTTGCTAATATAAGAAAATTTTTGTATAACAGAGACTTGTCGATGTTTAAAAAATACGATGAAATCATGGATAAATACAGAAGAAATCGTACATCTACCCAACGAGCGAGACGTTCGAGAGCAACAACGTAGAAAAGCACTTGATGCTGCACGACATAAAGAATTTAGAGCTGCTCATAAAAACTCAAACATGATTAATAGTTAATCTCCCATTTCAAAAGTTAACAATGCTCAGAAATTTAGAAGCTCATGTCAAAATATTCAATGGAAAAATTGTCAAGTTTGCTCTCGATTTTTTCCAGATCTAACCATTTCACCAACTTCTTGTTCTGATTGTGGCACGGATAAACCGCAACATGGTCTTCCTTATTTTTTCAATTCAGAAAATTTGATGGAACCCGGATCCGTTCCGCCTGTATTATCTTGTCTAACAAGTTTGGAACAAATATTAATTGCGCGTATTCATCCTGTTTTGTCAGTTTATCGTTTTAAAGGATAACAATATAAATATAGTGGAAATATTATTAATTTCCTTCAAGATATCAATGCAATCGCATGTTCTCTTCCTTTCGGGTTGGAAAATTTATCCGCAATATTAATTGTCAACAGAACTAGAACACACGAAAGTAAGGAATTTCGAGTAAGACGTGAGCATGTAAGACAAGCACTACTCTGGCTTAAAACACATAATATTTATTACTCTGATGTGCAAATTAATGAAATATCTCTTAATGAGCTACCATTCGATGGAGTGCCCTCTACCCTTCCTTATATTTCAGATAATTCCCAGACAATTTCAACACAATATTCTGATGATGAAGCACGAGGATCACCGGAGTTTGAAAATGAAGTTACATGCATTGATGAATTTGAGATATCAGGCACTGTCACATCTTCGGTACAACCAAATCAGCAAGCCCACATTTTATCTCTTTTAGAAAATCAAGAAAAGCATGGAACAGTTGTTCAAATGCCGATCTCATCAAATGCTATTGATGAGTTTAATACTCCTGGGTATATCTCCGTGGCATTACCATCATTATTTCCATTAGGAAGTGCTGATTTGAGACAAGCTCGACCAAGAAAAATTAGGCCTTTACAATATTTTCAATATCTTATGAAATATCATGATCAGAGATTTGCAAAAGATCCAAGATTTCGATACTTTGCTTATAACTCTATTAGTAGATGGCGTGCCCTTGATATTGGTAATATTTACGTACAGAAAAATCCAGAGGATAGAGACCTGTCAATTCAAGACATCTGTGAAATGTTAAAATCAGGAGATAAACAGTTGTCTCAGCGTATTTCTTACTTCGCAAAAGGCATCCGTGGAAGCCATTCTTATTGGTCAGCAAGGTTAAAAGAGTAAACCGCAATGGTAAAACAATTAGGAGCTCCAACAATATTTTTCACTTTAAGTTCAGCGGATATGCAATGGCCAGAACTTTATAAGCTTCTCGACCCGACAAATGAATTGGAAAATTTGAATCTCTATGAGAAAAGAAAAGGAAAGGCTCAATTACTAAATGAAAATCCACTTATCGCTGCATGGTTTTTTCAAACAAGGATTCATATGTTCATAAAAGATTTCTTAACACCAGAGTTTTCAGTGATTGACTTTTGGTACAGATTTGAATGGCAAAATCGCGGAAGTGGACATATTCATGGCTTTCTCTGGTTCAAGGATGCACCGAACTTATCATATGTTAGTGAAAATTTATCAGAGAATTCTATAATAATTGAATATTTTGATCGTCTTGTTCGTACAATAAATCCTAATATGGGTTAATCGTTAAATGCACAAGAACATCCTTGCGCACGGGTTATTCCGACTGATGCAAATTTAGATGCTGACGACGATGATTATGCAAATTTGATAAATTGGGTTATGCGTCATTCTAGGTGTGGAAATTATTGTTTGCGATTGCATAAGACAACCAAGAAAATGACATGTCGGTTTAAATATCCATTTGATGTCATTCCACAATCTAAAATTGTAGAAGATCCTCCAAATAGTAAAATCTTTCGTTTTATCTCAAAACGTAATTACCCTTTGGTATGCTCCCATAATAGGAAAGTACTTCAGGTTTGGCGTGCTAATATTGATTGGTCTCCGGTGTTATCCGTTCATGCCGTGGTAAATATATTGGAAAATATGCAGCTAATCTGAACCAGTATCAAAGATGTTTATAGATACATTCAGATCAATAGTAGAAAACGTTCATAAACCATGCAAAACATCTACCTCCGCAATAAAGAAACTTCTTCTTAAGACTGTATCTGAAAGAGACATTTCTGCACAGGAAGTGTGTCATCTTCTAATGTCATATCCTTTAGTACGTTCATACAGAACAATAGTCAGCTTACTGTAAGCGAGAAAAGCATGTTGTCAACGGTGATCAAACGTCGAAATACTACAGCGGACGAAGATATGGTAGAATCTGATCCAAATTTTAATATGAGATATATGGATCGACCACCCGAGCATGAAAATCTTTCACTATTTGATATGGCAAAAAACTTCCGCTTTTATAATAAAGGTTGGCATAAATTACGAATAGAGGCAGTGGTACGAATAATACCAGAACTAAAGAGCAATATTCCACCATTTAGTGAAAATTGGGAGTTTTTTTGTGAACAACAGGTAATACAAATTTAATTTAATTTTCTTACTATTGTCGATTGCATTAAAATTTCAGAAGATTGTTTTTGTAAATACAACAGTTTTTCATTTTCAAAGTTACTTTAACTATATAGCCTTTAATACCTTGATTGTTGAAATAGTACATTTTTCTATAATAATTGTTATAACCTTTGGATTTCGTACAACTAATCAAACTTATTAATATAGGTGTTGCTACACCATCATTATCGAAATCTAAATGAAGCAAAAGGAAACTTTGATACTTGGTCTGATAGATATATTGATCTGGGTTTGATTCAATCTCAGTCACTTCCAGATGCCGTAGAAGATGAATATGAAATCAATAACGATGTAAACGACATTGAAGAAAATGAACAAGAGGAATGGATGATGGCGGCGGCAATGGGACCTTCATTTGTTCCAGAAGAGGAGGTGGAAATAGGTTTACACGATTTCGATACCTCATATAATTAGAATGAATCACTTCACCAATATCCTAATATAGAAACCGAACGTAATTTTATACATACCAATTTACGTTCTGTTCTTGATTCTACAAGTGACCGCATAAATGGTTCCATTCTCGTTCCTTTAGAAAGGTTGTCTGAAAATCAAAGAACTGCACATGATATGATATGTAAATCCATAATAGCTAGAAAATCAATTCGAATGATTATATGCGGTGGAGCTGGTACAGGGAAATCAACTCTTATAAATGCTATTGTTCATACGATTGTTACTCATTTTGGAAATAGTAAAGCAGTTCGTATAATGGCTCCGACTGGAGTTGCTGCACTCAACATTGGTGGTAGCACTATACATCATGAACTTTCAATCTCTACAGAAAGGAAGTCTTCCTATAAAGAAATTTCAGGGGAGCAATGTCGTCGCATGCAAGATGATTTTGAAGATACCAAGTTGATTATAATTGATGAATATAGCATGCTCGGTAGAACAATGATTGCAAATATTGATTTACGATGTCGTGATATTTTTTCAGATAATGACATATTCGGTGGTGTATCAATTGTGTTAGTCGGTGATACGAGACAACTACCTCCTGTGTGTGATAGTCCATTATACAGGAAAGGTGGGAATCTGATGCAACAACGTGGCGAGCTTGCTTATATGAGTTTCAATAAGTGTTTAAGGCTATCTTATATATTTCGTCAAGCTGGAGATGATCAAGCGCGTTTTCGAGAGGCTTTAGAAAGATTGAGCAGAGGTGCTTCTATTATAGACGATTGGGAACTTTTTAAAACTAGAGATTGGCTTACATTATCTGAAGATGTCAAGGAAAATTTTAGAAATGCTCTTTATCTTTTTCCAACAAGAATGACAGCTAATGAACATAACAAAAATCATTTGATTCAACATAGAAAACCCATTGCTCGCATTCCTTCTTTAAACAATTGTGAAACAGCGTCTACTGCTTCTGCGGATGATGCAACGGGTTTAGAAAAATGTATTTATCTCTCTGTAGGTGCTCGAGTGATGCTGCGATCTAATCTTTCAGTTCAAAATGAGTTGGTTAATGGTGCTATGGGTAATGTTGTGGATATCGTGTATTCTCGATCAACAAGCTCTCCCAATGATCTACCACTTGCAGTGATGGTCAATTTTGATAAATATCATGGTATTGAGTTTCGACATGGAACAAACATCATTCCAATTACTCCTCAAACTGTAAATTGGAAAACTTCTTCTGGTACAACATGCACGCGAACTCAATTACCTTTAGGTTTGTGTTGGGCGATAACGATACATAAAAGTCAAGGACTAACACTTGATCAAACTATCATTGACATAGGCGACAAAGAAAGTCTTGGTTTAACGTTTGTTGCATTATCAAGAACTAGAAAATTAGAGGATCTTGCTTTCAATCCTATGTTCACATTTGAAAGGCTTGCACATATTGGAAAATCTGAAGGTCTACCGTCCAGATTAATGGAGGAAGAACGGTTGGATGCGATGTCTTTTCGATAAAAGGTAAGTAAAATTAATGCTTAATATGATTTTCTTTTCGATAAAAAGTAAGAAATTTTAATAGTCTAGTCACAGTATATAACAGAAACCAATGAATTATCGATATTCTATTTATTTTTCTACACTTAAGTCTTTTTCAATTTTCACCAATTTTGTCTCTGTCATACTTTGCCTGCTTTTACAATAAATTAAATTGAAATGAATACACTTTACTAATGTATAAGGATCGGCTTTATGATTCAAGTATGTGTACTGTGTGTGCGCTAAAATTATCAGCTCTTTAAACTTGATGTAATGTACAGCTAAATTATGCCTACCCTATGCTTAAAACCCTCTAGTATAAGTAGATGAAGGTAAAAATTTGAGTATAGTGTTATGTAAAAGAAACAAAAGTTGTCGGATCTCCATCATTTAAATCTTGAATCTATGCATGTATTTCATATAGCAAAACTTATGATGTACACTTGATTATTAAGAGAGTAAAAGATAAAATGGTTGTAAAAACAAATGAAAAATGATGCGCATAGCCAGTGATCTTTAACACCTACCAGTAATTCAAATGAACTACTACAAATTTTGTGCTATTGTTTTCATCATTTACAGTGAATGGTAAAAGGAATAGGGATAGAAAACCACGAACAATGCCTAATAATCAACATGTTGTGTTCATGAAGCATTATAAATAACTCGACTGATGCCCTGTAATAATAGATTAAAGTTGAAGCATGTTATATATTTGCCTTCTATATGTAACCATAAATCATCTGTAGTAATTTCATAATAGTGCTATATGATGATCGCATATAAACTCTTTTATTTAATAGTATGTTTTTTTGTTAATTATGGTGATATCTATGCATTTGTGTAATAATCATTGGTTACCATAATAATACACAGCAATAAAAAAAATACTCAATTTGATTCGTTGTTTTTAATTATCTACCAATCTTATGTTTTTTGTTCTTATTTATTTTTTATGAATTGGTGTTGAGCCCAAAATCAATGGCTTTTAAAAAAAAAATCAACCGAACGGTAGTAAAAATGAAGTATGCTCTAGATATTGGTATTGCATGCCTATAATCAACATAAAAGAATTTGTACTTTTATTTTATGTATTTCAGAGCTGTGGGGCATCAGGTTATCATAAATGGATATTTTTGATTGTTTAACTATCATAACAATAACCATTAAAAACAATTCATCTCTTAACATATTTACTATCTTGGCATTAAGGTGGATGGTGCACTGTTTCAAGGGATAAACATAGGAATACAGACTTAGCGATGGTGGAGTCAAAAGGAAAAGGCTGGGAAAAGACAAAGAAGGTCCCAAACATCAAGTATCCGCATACCATATTGGTGGTATATAGGTTGAATGAGAATTAAAGAAAAATGAAAACAACCTTGCAATTTATGATCATGAGAGTAACCTTGACTAGATGTCTATCAATTGTAAGTTTACTATGTTTCCTTAATTTTTAAGCTTCACATTGGCTTATCAAAGTTTTTTTTTATATAGATTTCACATGTTAAACTTACATGTGATTGGTCTGTTTATATTTTATTAAATTAAATCTTAACTAATAGCTAAGCAAGTAAAAAAAGCTGGTCTGAATGGTGAAACTGGCATCTATCATGTTTAAGCTTTTCTTAAACCTTTAAATAATAAATTAGAAATAAACATGATGGAATTTATAAATGTATATATCCATCGGCAGGTAAAATGATTCAAAAGGAGAGCTTGGACCTTTTCTTGGAAGCCTCTGAATCATATGAGCATTCCATGTACAGTTGGGTCCTGCATTTCCATTATTGCAGTCGTTTATTTCCCATACAAAGGAGAAACACCCATTGCATATAATACAACGGACACGTTCTGATCTGCCTGATCCAAGTTATTCAGTGGTTCTATTTTTTCCTTATTGCTTTTTAAAAAGCTTAGTATGTAGTTAGCATAATCAAGGTTTATATTCCAGGAGGATTTTTTTTAATGAAAAAAAACAATAATCTTACATAAACTGAAATTATGAATTCAACCTCAGGCCTTATACCTCATCCCGCTGCCAAATGCGAGCATCCGCCTCTGAATACCTGATGCTGCAGTAGCCTCCGCTCAAATGAATGAGTTGAGAGGAGAATTGCAAACTCATTTATCCAACAGCAATTAGAGGAATGCCTCTCAGGTATCAATTGCAGCAATTTATTTTAACAATTACAAATTCAAGAGCCGATTCAAATGGGACAGCGTGTCATCGCCTTTCATATTAATGCTTTGCAAAATGGGACAACGTGTCATCGCCTCTCAGGTATCAATTGCAGCAGAATTTCCTGCATTCATGCTTTGTCCATGTATATCAATGTCTGACCTCATACTCTTTATTTAAGAAGCTTGAAAAGTAGCCGTAAGTTCTAAGTTTATAACTCAGATGACAAGTTCATTAATTTTTTAAACTGGTTGTTTATTAAAGTGATTACTTTGAATGAAGTAGGCATTGAACGTAGTTTATAGTTTGGTAGCAGTCAACATGTTTTCGACGTGAAGTAACATGCTTGAACAACGAAAATAAAACAGTAGAATATACATCGTTGTGTATTTCTTTTTTGCATGAGACAACAAAGATAAAAAGAACTACAATTAGATAACTGATCGTGAAATGAAAACATAATAAAATTTGGCTTGTAAATAGCATTAACTCATTATAGACAGGGAAGTTTTTAGTTTTAGGTAGGGCCAAACTGTCGTGAAGATTCATTATTGTTTTATAGGACATGTT
This sequence comes from Allium sativum, assembly GCA_030737875.1. Lineage (NCBI taxonomy): Eukaryota > Viridiplantae > Streptophyta > Magnoliopsida > Asparagales > Amaryllidaceae > Allium > Allium sativum. The sequence goes on from CM060913.1 coordinate 48,262,577, forward strand.
TGCTGGAAGATATGAAACAACGACGACAACCATACAATGGGCAATGGCGGAGCGGGTGAGGAATCCTCTCATGGTGAAGAAGGAACAGCAAGAGGTGAGAAAAGCCTGTGAAGGAAAAGAAGGGCTATCAGAAACGGAAGTGTCTAGGAATGATGTTTGGTTTGGCAACTATAGAGTTCACCCTTGCCTTGTTGTTGTTCAACTTTATTTGGGAGCTGCCTTCAGACCTTGAAATGAAGGCCAAGAGAATTGACATGTCTGAGTCTTTTGGATTAGCAACCAGCAAGAAGTTTGATCTTCTGGTTTGTGCAAAATTAGCAGGTGCACAGTAACTTCAGTCTTATGCATTAATCCACATCTTCGCATTTGTGTTTTTTCCTCATGCAGGCTCTCATGGATTAAAAATGTAGGGAATAAGGGAATTTTAGTCTAAGTATTTTTCTTTTCATACAAATGAAAATTTGATTTTTAGCAAAATAATAATTATATTTCATTCATACTGTCTACAGATATGACCTTTGGAGAAGCTTTATTACCAAGCTGTTTCATGCGGGTTTCTTTATGTTGCCTTATTTGCTATTGGCTTGGTAAGTGGTATCTACTTCATTCAATTTGGTTGTCTTTAGTCGTTCACACTTACTTCTACATCCATTTCGTACCTGATATTAATTATTTGGATAGTTTTGCCTTAGGGTTGCAATTGTGCTCTTTTCTTGGTTTGTTAATTGAGATATATTTTTTGTTAACAATTTTTTGTTAACAGCATTGAAAATATGATCAGGTGTTCAAGTCTCATTTGAGAAAACTCCAGCAAACCCATCAGCTTTATCAATCACTCAACGACGCCAAAAGAGAAGCAATCAATGCATCTTTATTTTGTCCAAGCAAAGAAGAGGAAGGACACATGTTAGTTCCCATTTCAAGTCGGTCAAATGTGATACAGTGAACCAGATGCAAATTCCAGAAGGACTTATTCATTTTCAGTTTAATTTTGATAGTATCAACTTCTGCCAAAAAGAAGGAAGACTGCACTGCACCTTGTAGATTGAGTTATGCTGCATATCTAAGACACAGAAAGCTTCTTTCATCTTTCAGAATATAAGTAATTACCATTTGTAATTGTATACATAATGAATTAAAGAGTATACATAATATTTGAAAGAGAGATGACGCCTTGGTTTTTTGTGGACAATGCATTGTTGACTTTGTATGTCAGATATGAGCATTATCAGTATGTTTACCTTGAAATTTGGTGATGTTTTGTGTTCACGAAGCCTTTTTCTAAGGCTTTTTATCTACTGTATGGTTGGTTTTGGATACTGGCAGACACTACATATATTTTGGATGCTAGTCACGTGGCTTTGGTCTGATGTGTCTGCATGTGTTTGATTGTAATTGCATGAGCGATGGTGTTGCATTTTTCTTTACTTGTATAGATAGTGGAGTTCACGTTGGCTATGCAGTGGGCTTTAGTTTTTATGTTTTGTGTAAGAGGTAGTTCTGGTTCATGCTTCATTGAGTATGCATGGTGGCTAATTTCTGATAGTTGGTTGTTGATAGCTGGTTGATGATAGTTGGCCTTAGTTCTCACTAGTCTGAAGTGTAGTGGATTGCGAAGATTGATTAGCAACAAGTTTTGGTTCATGCTGCTATTCATTGCTGTGCTTCCGTATAAATCTAGATGGACGATGCATAAAATACCATTCAACCTATATACCACCAATATACTCATAATCTAGAATTAAAGAAAGTATAAATCTAGATGGAGATGCATAAAATACCATGAAAAATGTTGATTGGCCATCAAATCATTGCTGGAACACAACCGCAGCGTAGAGGGAAGACTGTATGTGAGTTAGGAGTGGGAGCAACGCTCTTTTGTTCAGAAAGAAACCAAGGTAGCAGTATAAGCTACACTGAAAATCAGTTAAAACTAAATTTAGACCAAGACTTGCACTGCACACAAATTACTTGTCATCTACGGGTTTGTTTCTAATTGAATTTAATTAAAAAAAGAAAAGAAAAATACGTCCAGGTCAGTAAGTATATCCTTGGATACCAGATCAACTCCTTTTTTCACTCAACAATTCAATTCATATATACACTGATATTCTTCTCCTTGAATACCAGGTACTGAATACCAGGTCTTCATATTTTTAGCTAAATATATCTGGTAGGGTCTCATATATCTCATCTATAAATACAAGGCCTTTTTTATTTCTCATCAACCACAGAGAACTACCCTCCTTCCTTTCAATCTTCTAACTAATTTGCAAAACTTATAATTTTAGATAACCTGTTTACATTGCTTTTTTTCATTTTTTAAAAATTTGATATCATAGTACTTTAGCATCTTGTTTTTTAAATCATCTTTCTACTGACTTTAAAAGGTAGTTTTTTATTTGTTTGTTCATTCTTGAGACCCCCTTCTGCTTTCAAATGCTCCTTCTGTTTTACTTTGAAACTATTTGTGTATTGCAATTTTTTTTTTAGAATCAAAAGTACTTTTTTTTATCATTCAAAAGTATACATATACGCTTGTTATGTCAAAGAAGAATATGTACATGTATCCAAACATGTCTATGCATGTACTTACACATATCTTCATGAAACAGAAGTTAAGTCAGTAGAAAAGTTTGTGTATTGCACTTTTTTTATAAACAAAAGTACTTTTTTTTAACATTCAAGTATACATATACGTCCATGCTGTCATTGTTTTACATGGCCTTGAAAGAAAGTTTTGGATTTTGTTCTTATTGAATCTTATACAATTTCGCACCACCTCCATCATATGTACACATGTTATCAATTACTGGGAGTTAAAAGTTCATTGTTTACATAGAAGGGTAATTCTGCTACTAGAAAAACATGAATGATAAAAAACTATTTTTTTGGTATATATTGCAAAATAGAAAGAAATGTATTAAGTTCATATATATGCTTACTTTAAAGTCACACACACAACAAAATTGGTAACAACTATTTATGTATATGTTTACTTACGCTTTATTTAACTTGCATTTAAAGCTTGACAAATTTTTTTTGCTATTCAGATGGATTCGACTAGAAATGTTATTCCTCTTGCATTGCTTAATCCACATCAGCGTAATTGGATGATCAAAGTCCGACTAACAAACAAAGGGAATTTGCGATCTTATAAAAATAGTAAAGGAGAGGGATGCGTCTTTAGTATAATACTCACAGATGAACATGTAAGTTTTTATATTTGATTTTTTTTTCATTTTTTCATCAATTAATTTATTATTATAATGCTTATGTTCTTCAAATTAACAGGGTACCCAAATTCAAGCTACCATGTTTAACAAAGCTGCAGACAAATATTACCCCATATTTGAGTATGGAAAAATTTACTATATCTCCAAGGGAAGTGTTAGGCCTGCGAAAAAAGAATTCAGCACCGTAAAGAATGATTATGAGTTGAATATAAGTGAATTTTCATTGGTTGAAAAAGTGGACGATGTGTGCTTCCGTATACTTGACACCGTTTACAATTTTGTAAAGATATAGCAACTTCAAAAATATGTTGCAGAAAAAGAAGTAGTAGGTAATGCATTTACATTATAATTTTGGTTTTAAATCATCGTCTGATTTATTAACAGATTTTTTTTCTTTAGATGTGATCGGTCTTGTTAAAAGCGTCTCAGCAACCAAATATGTTAAAAGAAAATACAACAATCAGACCATTCCAGAACGTGATTTAACTATTGCAGATGATTCGTAAGTAAATATAGTAAATAAATTTATTTCTCTAATGTATACATTTTGATGTGGATTTAAATTACAGAACTAAGATAGTTAATGTTGCGTTATGGGGAGAACTTGCTAGCGGAGTAGGATCCGAACTAATGGAAATGGTTGATAATGCTCCTATAATAGCCATAAAATGTGTTAAAGTTGGAGATTTTCAGGGTAAAAAAAACTTTTATTTTCTTTAGTTTATTTTAGCTTTTAACCATCTTTTAAAATTTCGTATTACTCCTCCAGGTTTGCCTTTGTCCACACTGACTAGTAGCATTATAGCTATAAATCCAAACATACCAGAAGCTAAAAAGCTTAGAATTTGGTATGATACCGAAGGCAGAAATGCACAAATAAAATCTACTACTTATGACAGAGTGACGTTTTCCTATATAACAAACAATCCGAGTTTGGGTCTTGACAAAGTTAGTACTACTAATCATTTCAATTTATATCATATGTACTGGATAATATCATGTAAATTAAGTTATTTTTTTTAAATGCATAGACTGTTTTCTTCAGTGTGTTTGGTTACATAACTTATATTAAGACTGAACCACTGTGGTATGAAGCATGCAAAAGTTGCAATAAAAAGGTTACTAAAGCTACAATATCAGGCTATTGGTGTGAATTATGCCAAAAGAATGAATATGCATGTAATCTGAGGTAAAAATAATAATTAAAGCTACACATTTTTGTTTAACGTTACTATTTGTAATTATATATTTATACAATGCAGATATGTTATGGGAATGAAGATTTCCGACACAACCGATGAGGCTTGGATTACTGCTTTTAACGAACAAGCAAAAGAAATTATAGGTTGTAGTGCAGATGATCTTTACAAAATTAAGAAGGGTGAAACTGAAGATATATTCCAACAAAAGCTAAAGGAATTGCTATGGATACCCCGCATTTTTCGAGTTCTGTTACTCAAGCTGAATATATGAATGAAAAAAGACAAAAGATTGCTGTTATGTCGCAATCAGTCGTCGATTATTAAGCTGAATCAAGATTGTTGCTGGAAGAAATATCTAAAATGAAGGAGTCCAACATTTAGTTTTATCTTCAGAATTTTTATTTCAGCAGTTTCAGTTTTTAAAATAATAATGGTACTTTTATTTTAAGTGCTTTATTTAAATAAATTAGCTTACTAGTTTGGGATTTATTTATTACATCTTACTCTTGTGTTTTCTTTTTTTTATTTCAATTACGTATTCACTGGTATAATGTTATGTTCTGTGCTTATATTTGTTTCGTTTCTCTTTTTAATTCATGATTTCATTAACGGTTTGTAGTTGCAGAATAACTAAACATTAACATTATATTGATCTTACTTGATATATAATAAAAATGCATGTACGTTTTTGTGACTAATTCGAATCAATACATTGATACTATATTCTTATCTCAAGTTGGTTTACATGTAAAATTCAGTTTAATTGAATTTATACTTTATTAGTTACTTTCATTTCCTCTTAAATAACCCTATACTTTTTAAAATAAAAACTAATTTGAAAAATGTTTTAATAAATAATTTTTATTTCATATTGAACACTAACGATCGGTTTTTCCCACCGTTGTACGGTAATACTAGTGTAGAGATATGTACTTAGATTTGCACATGATTTTTGTAAAGCAACGCTGGGGTTTGCACAGTAGTGCGCTGCAAGAAATAGCCGAGATATTTTGCTGAGAAGGTTCAGAGATTGGGATGAGATTTTATATTTGACTTTGGCAAGATTTTGTACAGGTTACAAGTGACTTCGGAACATTTTCCTCCTTTCCAAAGATCGGGCGTACTAGTTTTCAAACAATGATGCTGCTTTGAATATGTGATGGAATGAAAAAGATAAAAGTTTCCAAAGTCAGATGTTTCCTATCTGTTCAATCTGAATTTTGATAGGGAAAACACCAGAATCTTTGATAAGGATTTTGAGGGATTTCATGTTGACGTGTTGCGATTCTTCCGAAATTTGGAATACGAAAGTGACATTAAGTTTATTTTTTATATTAAATTGATATTCAAAACCATTAAGGTCACGTTATTTAAATTCCAAAACAACAAAATTAAATTTAAATGTTCAGTTAAATGGTTAAAAATGTAGGCCATTACATTCCTCCCGCCTTAAAAGAATGTTGTCCCCGAAATTACTAAGGTAGGAAAAATGCTCAAACCTAGTAACTTTTCCAAAAATCCAATTAACTAAAGCTCCACTTCCACTTTTTAAACCAAACCAATTAGTTCTAATTGAAAAAACAATTGATTTCTATAGAAAACAAATTCAAAATATTTCCAAAAAAGAATTGAAATTTTTCTAACACTTTAAAGTTTGGAATTTTTTTGGTAGAGTCTCCCCTATACGGAGGGACTTCTGCAATATTGTAAGAACAAAAATAAATCCATCGATCCACACGTCGGAAAATCCAAATCAAAAACCCAAAATTTATATTTTTGTGTAGGCGTACCTTTTGACGAACGTTATTATGCGATAAGCGATAAACTATTTGGGCTTTCTCAATTATTATGCAGCTATGGCCAACTAGATTCAATCAGCTCCAGAATTTAGTCAATATGGGCTCAAAGATGAATTATATCATGCACTTATTCTTAAACTCAGAAGAAAACTCATTAATATGCGATAATGGTTCAAGCATCCAGATCATCCATTTCAATGTATAAATTTCATAACTGATCCTTAGCAATCCATTTTTCAATCTATTCTCATTATATTTGAAGTCATTAATTTATTGGTTCTCAACCAAATCTATTTCTTTCAAATTTACATCCATGTAATCAACCATACAATCCAACTGATTTCTAAACTTGAATCCATTTCTATTTCCCAAACAATAGTCAAATTTGGTCTTAATTTTACTTATAAGATTTATTTTAACTTAGCATAAGTTAATATTACATTTACAATTTCTTAATCCACTTTGAATTCTAAATAATTTGAGAAATACTTACTTTTACAAAGTACACTGGTTAGAACAGTTTTAAAATATTTTATATCAATTTACAAATACAAGCTGTCGTATATGTACACTCAAACTTCAGCTAGAGTATTACTAACCCCATCTCTGTTGAGTTACGCCACAGAGCCAAGGTTATCACTAAACCTTATGCTCTGATACTAACTGTAATGACTTGAAAATTTAGATGCTCGAATTTTCGACAATAATAGTTTACTCTGTATTACTTGCCAAAAACCCAAGTATCAAATCCCAAATTATTAATAGAAAGAAGTTATAGGATGACAGAAGAAAGAAAGAAATATAGAATAGAAGAATAAAAAGATCAGATTCTCACAGTGGAATGGACAAAATATAATATAACAACAATACTTTATTTAAGAACTGTATATATATGATAACAACATTAGAGTATATATTTCCATCCATTAATACGCACAGCGGCATAAAATAGTAACAGCAAATACAAGCATACTTCTTGACTCCAGCTCCTCTTTTGAAGCTCCAAGCGAAAACCTAACCTGATAATACTAGGTCTGACCCGAGCACATTTGAAGCAAAGAAAAATTCACCCGGATCAGTCTGGAATACTTTTAGTGATAAATTCACATGTAAAACAACTTGTTTAACTTTAGAAATCCTTTTTGAAAGAAAAGGATAATAGTAAGACTAACCCACACATAAACATGGATGGTTTTCACCTTACTATAACCCAAACCATTTTTGATATATCAAAATCCAGTGATATTATAATAGTGTTTATCAAATCACAAATAAATATCATCAAGCAGAACGCTTGCATCTCACGCTCTACATATTTATTATAAAATCAAAAACCACATGGAGCTTATTAGAGAATAGATTCCAGCTATGACAAGGTATGGGACCACCTTGCGATTAGTTTACTCTAGAGGGGATACACTGGGGTTAAACACGAACATCTTGCAACCCGGCCACACATGACCGCCCACACATTTAGCTTGAGTGTAATGAATGTATTATCACCCGATAGTTTTACAGGCCCACCATCCATCCGCGGAGATGTAGAAACGAAAGAAGAACAAATAAGGATTTTCTCTAGATTGGTGATAATACACCCTGCTTGGGTATGGCCCACCTAGCCATGCTGCTTGCTCAATTTTTGTCATTTCCCGGTTGATGAGGTTGAGGTCACGTCTTATCTTTTAGAGAACATCTCATATCTTTGAATGCCACATCGTCAGATCTGTCAAATCACTAGTTGACGTCCAAAAATATACTCTGGGCATTAAGCAAGAGAATTTCTCTGCCACCAAACTTGGTATATTTGTAAAAATCAACCTACGTGACCATAAGGAAATACTCTGTCAGACATTCGTCCATAAAAATCATCCAGGACTCCTACCAAATCCTATATAGGAATCACCCCAAGTATCAGTAGCGAGAAGTCCTTGCAATCCGAAGATTTCAAACGAAACAAAATCACAAGTCAAAATATCTTTGGGAGCGACCTAAAGATATTCAATGAGTAGTTTTTTCGTTCACGAAGATCAACGATCTTCAATGCTCCATCTTTGTACACCTATACGTTAGTCGCGAGTGCATAGTTGATTCGAAGTGGTTTTGGGTCTATTTCCCATCCCGGTCTCTTCGAAACAATACGTCAAAAGGTCCAATAACAATATTCATTGATAATTGGGGTTTTGACTATCAAATCAAAAAAATATCGATCAGTACCTTGGCAGCACCGGCCCTTTCATTTCAATCATTATATCTATTTTTAAATCAGTTCTATAATTTATTTCAGCAAAACTCTTCTGTTTCCGTTACTTGAACAAATTCAACCTTTATCCTTCCTTTTTCCATAACCATCTTCAAAAATCTCCTCGTCATTTCCTTTGTTCTAACATATGGTTATATTTCACAAAAATCTCTTTTATTTCATTGTTAGGAAAATATCATTTCCAATACTATAATCAGTATAATCCAGTAGCAAAATCTTATCTGTACCAAAATATCGTTGAGCAACGTATTCGTCCATTAAACGAAAAGCTCTTATCCAATCAAATTCTTGCTTATGGAAATTATATTATGCTTCCAAGATCTAGTTCATTTTCAAAAGTCATATAGTCTTTATTTTCACCTCCCAAAACATTGAAAACAAACTACGTCTTTCCATAATTAGGTTACATCAAAATCCCTTTTTATTATCGATATATCTCATCAATTCATTTATATTTTTCATATTAAAATATTCTTCAACATACCCTTTCATATTCCTTTCATTTGGGAAAATATTCGCAAATCTCTTTTATTTCCTTTACGTTACAAACTAACACCATCTCTCGATAATAGTGAAATCGTTCAAGTTGGGGTATTCTATTTACCTCTCAGACCTTGATCGACAATGTTCTTATCTTAAGATAAGTAGAAGTTCATAACACAAAACCCGATAACATTTATACCACATTAATTTCCTTTATTATTTTGTTTACTATGGTTTTATACACCATACTTTACCTTTGTAAACTCCTTTACTTAATTTAAACTTCTTTAAAATTCATCGCTCATCAGTCAAATTTTTATTTACAAACCTTGTTTGTAAATTTCGGTTAAAAATCCCTTTCAATATTTCGTAATTATTGTTTACTTATTCCACTCAATTACTTTTTAAACAAATTTCAATTTAAAAAAGTCATCGCCTTGGTTATTAAAATAATAACCATCTAAGTAAAGTAGTTTCTTTCATTATTAACTAAAATAAATGATTATTTAGTTTAAACAATTCGATAATCACTTTAAAAATAATTAATTTAAAAATAATTAATTTAAAAATGAATTACTTCTAAGAATACACGTTAAGTTTTTCAAACAATTAGTTAGTAAAACTATTTCTATTAAATAACATTTCCAAATGAAACAGTTGACTAAGTCGATATAAAATAAACAGTTAACTTATTAACCGGTTTGCTTTTCATCTTCCTTATTAAATTAATAATAAAAAATAATTAATTTAATACGAACCCGCTTAATCGCTCCTTCGGGAACAAATATCTCAGATTTTACCTTCCAACAAATTTCAGTGTTTCCTTTCTTATGATAAACATAAGAAAATAGATCATTTAATAATTCCTTGAAAATACAATTTACAAAACCATTTATTTGAAATAACTTATATAAATATAACTTGAAACTTCGATTCAGTTATAAGAATAAAATTTATAACTTAAACTGTTGTCAATTTGCCTATCGGTAAATCGACATCTAAAAGTTTAGGCCATTTACTGTCAACCATTTAATCAATGTTGCCTATCGATTTCAAACATAATGATCATTGAATCCAAATTCAATGATCGACACCCAATCAATAATCATCACCAGAATAGAATGTAGTGTTATTTAGGGGCAAACAATTTATATAAATGAATATAAAAAGTAAATAACAAACAATTTATTTGAGGAATCCGGTTGGGTCCCTTCAGCTTGTTCGTTCCTGCACCACGGATTATAATAACAGTTAACAATAACATATGAGAAAATAACCAATCATTCAATATGACATTAATATAAACGTCAACAACCATTAAAAAATCAACAAGCATTCAAGACATCCAACCATCCATCTTTATTTTATTAACAGTAAATTTAATTTATACGAAATTAACACATCACAATATTCCAAAAGGTGCGAGAGTTAACTCACCAAACGATTGATGGTTGTTCGGTAGTTTCATATAATTTTAGACACTTGTTTAAAAATTACATGAAATTCCAACGAGCTCCGAACTCCTCTAAACCATCTCCATAATGTTGTCTACATCAATATGATTGCAACGAATCCAGTTTCACAGAATTTCGTATACATATGGATGAGATACCCCTATTATAAATTAAATATATTTACATTAATAAAAATTAGTATAATTATTATTAATTAATTAAGTAATGGATCCTAATCAATTACCTTAATTTAACCATGCTTAAGCCGGCTAATCATCTTCCTCCATATTAGTATATGCACTATTATGCACAACACCATTATCCCACTTTTCCATTCCATTATCTCCTTGTTTGTTCAACGATTTCAAAAACTGTAAACACCACCGTCCTTTTCTCCAAAATTTCCGTCACCACATCACAGTCCCTTGAAGCTCGATCTTCCCTTTCCCAGTGCTCCCAGCAGCACTTCACACGGGTGAACATTACAGATATTTTGGTATAAACGCCGATACCAACTTGCTTCACCCAACATTTTCTTTCCCAAATACTGGTACAAACATTGGTACCAACAAAACTTCCCTCATGTGAACAGTGGAAATTCCTTTTTATTTTATTTTTAGTATCAAAGCTGTATGGCCTAAACACAACGTGGATAGCCCACCTTCCCACTATCTTCCGCATGTCATATCATGACTGTTTTCCCCATCCTTCTCTCCTCTTTTTATTATCACGTTGATTTTGTAATGACCCAGGATTTTGTCGACTTTGGTTATCGCCATAAACTCAATGATGACTAACCAAACGTCGAAAAATACCGGTCATTAATGAAAGAAATTAGAGGGTGAGGACAGATAAGATAGAAACTTGGAATATAAGAAGAAGAAGAACACAACATCAGAGTAACACGAACCTCACAGCGGAACGAATGACATATAATATATATAACATAACTTGAAATATACATCTGTACTTGAATATGCATCATTATCAAAGTACAACAGTTACAACACAGCGGAAATAACTATAGCTATAAAATCCTGAAGCCTCCTGCTCCAGCTCTTCAAGTGTATCTGTAAAATCCCGACTACTTGACTGCCCGTACAAATTTAGGCACCTAAGAGTTTAGGGAAAACAACAAAATAAACTATGGTTCAGTCATGGGACTGGTATGAGTAAAACAGTTCAAACTAGTAAACAATATCTCATAAGACCACGCCGTATAACGGAACGGGTTTTTCCCTTATAAGAATCCAAATATCTTTATATCAAAAACCTTTTGATATTATAACAATGTCTATCAACACAATATAATAATCATCTAGCAGAAACGCTTTCATCTCACGTTCTACATATATAATATACAATCAAAACCGCAAGCACGTATTGGGTAATGGATTTCCAACTATGACAAGGTATGGAACCACCTTTCGCTAGTGTACCTCTAGAGAGGAATACACTGGGTTCAACAAGAACATCTTGCAACCCGGCCACACATGACCGACCACTCATTTCGCTTGAGTGTATCGAATGTATATCACCAACGGTTGGGATCGGCAACCGTTTCCCGAATGGGACAGCATCAACAATAGATTTTTAGAAATAAATGAAACTCTAGATCAGGTGATTATACACCCTACTTCGGTGCGACCGACTTAGCCATGCTGCCTGCCCGATTTCTGTCATTTACCGGTTGATGAGGCTTGAGGTTACGCTTCATCATCACATCAGATTCACTTCGAATGCCACATCGTCAATTCCAACAAATCACCAATTGATGTCCTCAACCATACATTATGTGTTAGCTAAAAGAAGTTTCCTTCTCCGCTTCCATTCTTGGTACGGTTGGAGAAATCAATATACGTGATCGTCTGGAAATACTCTGTCAGACATCCATCCATACAAGTCATCCAGGAACAGGATGAACCGAAGGCACTACTCTGTAAACAGGATAGCCCTTCCATAACTCCGTCTTCAATTTCCTTTGGCATATATGATTCGTAACGCTTATGCCAATACAGAGTGGTTCTTTGGATAATAATCCAACCGGTCTCTCCATATTAACAACGTTAAAATGGACAAAACTTTGATAGACTGTGATTTAACTATCGAAGAAAAACAGGTGTGCAAACAACGATTTTATTTCCAAATGGAAATTTATATCGATCAAACATCATTCAACATTTATCTCTTTATTTCATTAATTTACTTATCTCCTGTTTCCCTATATTAAATATTTCTTATTTTCTAAATTTGGAAAATATACGTTATTAACAATGGAAAACATTTCCATTTCTTGTTTTCTTTATTAGAAAACATTTCTGGTTTCTTATTTGGAAAACATTTCCAAAGCTTCTTCATTGGACTTAGACAGATGTTTAAACAAACCATCACGATGCCAACTCAAACCATTTCCTTTAATTACTAAATTCACTTAACCATCCTTTACTGCCGAACCTGAACCATTCCTTAGTAAAATACGAAGCTAATCTAGTTGGGGGTAGAACTACCTCTCAGACCTTAACTGAACAACATTTCTAACTTTGAAATAGGCAAAGTTCACTTTATATTTCTTTAACTAACTTCCTTACTTAACCCTCCTTCGAATCATCTCTTATTCAATAATTCTTTCCTTCGAATAAGGTATATTCGATAACTCTATTCAATTTACACTATTCGATTAACCCTTATCAATTAACTATATTGGACTAACGCTATTGGATTAACTCTATTGGACTAACGCTATTGGATTAACTCTATTGGACTAACGCTATTGATTTACTCATTTCACTTAACTCCTTTCGAATAAACTATATTCGATAACTCTTTTAACTCTATTCGAATAACTATATTCGATTAACTCAATTGATTCTATTCGAATAAACTATATTCGATTGACTCCTTTTACTTTCTATTCGAATAAACTATGTTCGATTAACTCCTTTTACTTTCTATTCGAATAAACTATATTCGATTAACTCCTTTTACTTTCTATTCGAATAAACTATACTCGATTAACTAGTTTGCTTAACTCTAATCGATTAAACTAACATCGATTAACTCCTTTTAACTCGATTAAACTATTCATTTATAAAGATTTACTTTTAGTAACGGTTCTTCACTTTACAAATGATTTCCCTTTTTTTTATTCTATTTGTAAATGGTTTTACAAATATCCCCCCATTCAAATCTCATTTGTAAATGGTTTACAAACATTTCTCTTTCTAATTGATTTGTAAATGGTTTACAAACCTTTCTCTTTCTAATCTATTTGCTAATGGTTTTACACTATTTCCTTTTCAATCATATTTGTAAATGGTTTACAAATATTTCCTTGTATATCTTTATTTATTCTACTCTAGTTATTTCCTTTTTTCTATTCTATTCGTTTTATCAACATTTTTCCCTTTTATAAAACTCTATTCATTTTATAAACATTTCCCTTTTTATTTACTTTCGAAATATTTCCTTTTATAAAATCAATCGATTTTATAAAATTCCTTTTATTTCAATATACATTGAAATAATTCTTTTTACATCCCAGGGTCTTTTATGATATTTAAAATATCGAATAACAACGATCAATATCATTCCAACACACATAATCCATAACAGATTATATAACACATCATATATCACAATATATGACAAACAGTAAAATAAATGTTGAGGAATCCAGTCGGATTCCTCCAACCTGTTTTCCTTGCATCCACAGATGTTAAACAATATACATAACATCACTTTCAGTTCCATATAATATATTCTGTTAAACAGAATCAATATAGAAATTCAACGAACTGACTAGCAGTTCAATCAAACAGTCAACACACAATCAATCAGACAATTTTTAACAGTTCTAAAAATACAACATGAAAATATAAACTATTCAGAGTTAGTGAGATTTACTCACATTGGACGATCATTGTTGATAACAATAACCATCACTCGATTTGATTCAGACGGACAATTTATTTTGCTATAAATTGTAACGAGTTCCGATGGACTTCCAGTCAGTTCCATCATGTAGTGTTCGTCCATACGATCCCAACGGATCTTGTTTCGTATGATTTCGATACCGTATGGATTAGATATTAACTACACAAGTTATACTATATATTTACATAGTTTAATATAAATAATTAACGTTATTGGGCCTCACACTAATACCCAGCCCATACACCTTCTTAATACCCAGACCTAAATGAGCTTTCTTCCCCAATGTAAAAACACCGATGCCTGCTCCTTACCACTTCCATCACCGCACTCCATCTTCCAATTCCAAACCGAAATACCATATCAATCACTCCATAGAAATTCAAATAGTGAATACCAACATTCTCCTCTTCGAATCCTCCTTTCTCCCATACCCACGATGATGAATTCGATCCACCTTATGGAATCGCGTCGCACCTCATCTCTGTCGCTACAGTAAATCATACGACATTTATTTTGACCGTATCTCACCAAAATCGCTACGCAAGCACCAAATCAATCGAGTAATCCAACTGCACAATCGAATCCGCACATAGTTTCACCAATTTCCCTAAATCTCGAGCCTAGTGCTGCCGCGATGGGTTCCCAGTGACAAAAAAAAACGATGTCGAGCTACTTGAAAACCACACTGTAATGAAGAGCTTGCTATTTCCCTTTCAAATTTATAGGTCTTTTAATTTATAGGATTTTGTTTGGTTTTACTTTGATATTTATGAGGATCGAAATGTTTACAGGAAGAAAACATTGGAGGCGCGATTTTTGTTTGACTAGAGAATGAGATTAGGTCTTAAGGAATTGTTAAAGGGGTGTATATAGGGAGAACAAAATATCTAGATATTTTAATTAGATATTTTATTTTCATCTTTTATATATGTTTTTGTCTTCTAAAAATTCATGTGGTCACACATGATACCCAAAAATCACGAAAATTGACATGTAGCTAGAGTTCGACATTACGGTCCCAACGAAACTGGTTTCGTCGAATTCCGACTTCGTTTGCAAAACCGGCTATTTTTAAAGCTCTGAATGACCAATTTAAATATATAAATATATTTAAATAAATTAAAATAAAATATTAATAAATTAATATTATTGTATATATTCATAGTGGAATACCATACAGCTCTAGAATATTCCTATTTGAATTTCTAACTCGATATTCACTTCTGGGTCAACCCGATATTCGATTTATATTGAAATTCCTTTTTAAAATATAAATAATTCTTTTATAAATTATAAAGGAATTCCACAGCGACTTTTCTAAAATTTGATTTGGACATATCTCAAAATCTACACGACGAAATCCCGATTTTTCTCTACCACCAGCTCCACGCGTTTCTTGTTTCACAGAAATCCGGCTTAAAACGAATCCTGTACATTCAATTGAAGTTCGAATCGCCAATTTACGAACTGCAGCGCCATTTCAAGCTCGTTTATAATTATATTATAAACTATACGTTCAACTGTCGACGATTGAATATATTCGTTATTCAAATTCAATTCCAAGCTGAACTAAATATCACAGATGATCCGGTTCACACCATATCGTCATTTCGGCCAATTCTGATTATTTCAGAATTAAATATATTATTTAATTTATTATTTTAATTAAATATTCATCATTATTAAATTCCACGACCATTTAATTCACTATATCACTATTTATATAATTAAATAAATTAATCATAATACCCGTGCCAATGCGGGTCATTACAAATTTTTTCTTTTTTTTCTTTAAAGGACCAAATGCCAAAGCCCATGCTACCCCACTAATACATGTAAACCTGTGCATGCATTCCCATTATGAGGACACCCGTGCTTCGCTCCTTCCCTATATCGAATGCCATCCCGGGCCATTTGCACCTTTCTCTATTTGTTTGTTTTTTTCTTTTTAAATTTTTTTCATCAGTTCGAACCGAAGCATAGACCCCATCATCATTCATGCCACCATATTTCCTAAATCAAAACAAAGAAATGGATTCCCTCTTCATGGAGCTGGACGCCATGACAGTCCATCTGAGGCATAGTATCGTGTAATTAATCGCAGCATTCATTTGGATTGAGGAAATGAGATTCATTTAACTGTAATTTCCCTCAATTATGTTCGAAGTGAAATAGATAAATGGATTGGGTATCATCAAAATAAACTATACATTGGGACTCAATTACGTAGCATTCTACCCATTTTGAAGGCACCATATTTGGTTTGTTTCGAGAAGGAGATGTTTGGATTTTTTTTTAATATATATGAGGGAGCTTAGATTTGATTTCAGAAAATGGAGAATGAAATTGTTGTGTTTGAAAGAAGGTGTGCTACTTAAATTTATACTTGCTGAGGCGTTGGAAATGTTTTACAAACATTAACTGAATTATTAAAAATGTTGAATAAGTGTATGAATGGCTCCTATGTGTGAATAGTCCCACATCATGGGATTATATGGAAGAGGCAAGGATTTATACTTGTCTCTAAGAAATCATGTTGGAGCCTTGGGCTCCCAATACATGCTTTGTTGTGAGGAGGGAGACCATGCATCATGAACACCACACACGCGCGCGACCGACCGACCGACTCGACCCGACCCGGTTCGGGCTCGGGCTTGTGCTTGGGCTTTGTGGTGTAGACACTTATATTTTTGGACCATAAAACTTTGCAGTTTTCGAACCCTTTTTTTTATGGAAAATTATTTTCTGCACCGATAATTTTTTCTGCAACGGTAAAAGTTTGCAACGGTAAAAACTTTGTCCCTCGAAATTTTAGCAGATTCGATTTTTTCTCCCAACCCCTAATTTTCGTTCTATATATACTTTTTATCTGCAGACACAAAAATATATATCGAATTCTGTTTTCTTCTAGCCTCCACCATTAGATCTTTCTTTCAGAAAAATCGAGCAATATTATTTTCGAAAGTGCAAATCTGCACTGATTTGTTGTGCAAGCAAATCGGTTATTCTGTTTAGAGGCTGTTTTATCCTAGAGGCGGCGGCGAAGGAACGAACTGGTTTGCACCTCTGACCAGATCGTCGAATCGTCTTCAAGAAAGCGACCTAGTCCGCGACTCAGCCATTGTTTTCCAACAAATTGATGACGAATTTGAAACAATGGCTTCAAACTCAACCGTAGACGATGCTGCTCCACCCTCTGCTTTCCAGAACCCTCTCGTGACTGCTGCTCCATTCAAATTTGAAGGCTTGCATTTCAAGCGATGGCGTCAGAAGATGGAGTTCTTCCTCACGATCAGAAAGGTTGTGGCTGCGCTGACTGCTGAAAAACCGCAGCTAACAGATAAACCTGACGAGACTGACGCAACGAAGATGGCATCATGGACTGAACAGTCAAAACAACTGCAGACCTGGACTGAACAAGATTATCTATGCAAGAACTTTATTCTAAACGGACTGAGCGATGATCTGTATGATTACTATAACTCAGATGAGAACACAACAAAGGAGATATGGGAAGCACTGAAAAAGAAGTATGATACAGAGGAGGCAAGGGCAAAGAAATATGTTGTAAGTCGCTACCTAAAGTATAAGATGACTGACGACCGATCAGTTGAGATGCAGTCTCATGAGCTGTAGAAAATAGCTTATGAGATCATCTCCGAAGGTATGGCACTGGACGAACAATTTCAAATTGTTGTTATCATTGATAAATTACCCCCTGGATGTAAAGATTTAAAAATGTTTTACGTCATAAGACTAAGGAATTTTCCTTAGAAAGCTTGATCACGCGCCTCCGTATTGAGGAGGAGGCACGCAAACAGGACCAGAAAGAAGAGGTGTGATTGTCAATAACAACAACACTAAAAAGACCACACCTGCTGTTCTGAAACCGAATCAGAAATCTTTTAAGAATCAGAACAGGCGCAACAAACAAAATGGGAATCCGCAAGGAAACCCAAAAGGACAGCAGAAACTAGCCCAAAAGAATGATTCTGGACAGTTGTTTCTATGCTACAACTGTGAAAAACCAGGTCATATGGCACGAAAGTGTCGGAACAGGCCAAGCTCTGCACCGCAGACTAACCTGACTAAAGAGCCTCTTATGGCTATGATTACTGAGATTCACCTTATTGGTGGATCAGAGGGTTGGTGGGTAGACACTGATGCCTCTCGCCATGTCTGTTATGATCGTGGCTTGTTCTATACATACACGGCTGCTGAAAATCAGAAAGTGTTGTTAGGAGATTCTCACACCACTAAAGTTGCAAGGATTGGCAATGTGGAAATTAAGCTTACCTCTGGAAAGACCGTAATTCTGAAAGATGTTATGCATACTCCAGAGATTAGAAAGAATCTGGTGTCTGGCTTTCTCCTTAATAAGGTTGGGTTTACTCAAGTTATTGGGGCTGATTTGTATACCCTAACTTATAAGGGAACTTTTGTGGGAAAGGGTTATGCTTGTGAGGGTATGTTTAAACTGAATGTTGAAACTAATAAAGTGACTACTTCTGCTTATATGTTGTGTGACTTTAATATTTGGCACTCTAGATTATGTCATGTTAATAAACGAATAATTCACAACATGAGCACCCTGGATATGATTCCTAAATTGACAGAATCTGAACTTGAGAAATGTGAATTATGTACACTAGCAAAAATCACAAAGAAACCTCATATATTTGTTGATAGTGTTTCTGAACCCTTAGACTTGATTCATCCTGACATATGTGAACTTGATGGTACTTTGACTAGACAAGGACATCGTTATTTTATCACTTTTATTGATGACTGTTCTGATTTCACATATGTATACCTTATGAAAAATAAAAGTGATGCCTTTGGCATGTTTAAAACATTCAAAACTAAGATTGAGAATCAAGCAAATAGGAAAATTAAGAGACTTCGTAGTGATAGAGGTACAGAATATGAATCCACTTCAATTATGGAATTCTATAAACAACATGGTATAGTACATGAAAGAATTGCACCCTATTCTCATGAGATGAACGGTAAAGCTGAAAGGAAAAATAGGACATTTACCGAACTTGTAGTTGCCATATTACTAAATTCTGGTGCAGCAAAACATTGGTGGGGGAATATTTTATTGACTGTATGCTATGTTCAGAATAGAATCCCCAAATCTAATAATAAAATTTCGCCTTATGAAATTTTAAAGAATCATAAACCCAATGTCTCATATTTTAGAACTTGGGGTTGCTTAGCATATGTTCGCATTCCAGACCCTAAGAGAATAAAATTGGCTAGTAGAGCATATGAATGTGTATTTATAGGCTATGCTATTAATAGCAAAGCATACAGATTTTATGACCTTAGTGTACATAATATAATTCAATCAAATGATGCCGATTTTTATGAAACTAAATTTCCTTTTAAATTAAGGAATAGTGGGGCCACTTCAAGTATGCCTATTAGAACAAAACTTAATGAAAATTCTGAAGCTGAACCTAGAAGAAGTAAAAGAGCAAGAACCACAAGAGATTTTGGTTCGGATTTTTGTGCTTTTACTATTGAGGAGGATCCCATAAACCTCCAAGAGGCCTTATCTTCCTTAGATTCTGATTTCTGGCAAGAGGCTATAAATGATGAGATGGATTCTTTAGAATCCAATAAGACTTGGCATTTGGTAGATTTACCTCCTGGATGTAAGTCTATAGGCTGTAAATGGGTACTTAAAAAGAAATTAAAACCTGATGGCACTATTGAAAAATATAAAGCACGACTAGTAGCCAAAGGTTTTAAACAAAAAGAAAACATAGATTTCTTCCACACTTTTTCACTTGTTACTAGAATCACATCCATTCGGGTATTAGTCTCACTTGCCTCTATTCATAATTTGTTAATACACCAAATGAATGTGAACCGCATTTTTGAATGGTGAACTAGACGAAGAAATATATATGGACCAGCCTGAAGGATTTGTGGTACATGGCCAAGAACATAAAGTATGCAAATTAGATAAATCATTATATGGTTTAAAACAAGCACCTAAACAATGGCATGAAAAATTTGATAACTTAATCATTTCACATGGTTTTAAAGTTAATGAAAGTGACAAATGCATTTATTACAAATCTGAGAATGACATTTGCACTATTATATGCCTTTATGTAGATGACCTACTCATTTTTGGGTCAAACATTCATGCCATAAACTCCGTCAAATCCTTATTAAGTGCCAATTTTGATATGAAAGATCTAGGTGAGGCGAGTGTAATCCTTGGTATTAAAATTACTAGGTCAGAAAATGGAATTTCTTTGGATCAATCTCATTACATTGAGAAGATACTATAGAAATACAATTACTTTGACTGTAAACCTGCAAGTACACCATATGATCACAGTGTAAAGTTATTTAAGAACACTGGTGAAGGTGTAAGACAGTCTGATTATGCGAGCATCATTGGCAGCCTTCGGTATGCCACTGATTGTACTAGACCCGACATTACCTATGTCGTGAGATTATTGTGCAGGTTTACTAGTAGACCTAGTATAGAGCACTGGCATGCTATTGAAAGGGTGATGAGATACCTTAAACGAACCATGAACCTTGGATTACATTATGAGAGGTTTCCAGCTGTACTTGAAGGATATTCTGATGCAGACTGGAATACCTTATCTGATGATTCTAAAGCGACCAGTGGCTATATATTTAGCATCACTGGAGGAGCTGTTTCTTGGAAATCCAAGAAACAGACTATTTTGGCTCGATCTACTATGGAGTCTGAGATGATAGCACTAGCCACAGGTAGTGAAGAGGCAGAGTATTTGAGAAACCTGCTTGCTAAGATTCCCTTATGGGAAAAACCGATACCGGCTGTATTGATACATTGCGATAGTAACACGGCTATTGCAAAAGTTCAGAACCATTATTATAACGGTAAGAGACGACAAATACGTCGTAAGCACAACACAGTTAGAGAACTGCTTTCCACAGGTACCGTTAGAGTGGATTACGTACGTAGTGAAGAAAATTTGGCAGATCCTTTGACTAAAGGACTGTTAAGAGAGAAAGTCCACAATTCTTCTAAAAGAATGGGACTATTGCCCTTAGATTGTTGAGTCACGCACAATGGTAACCTGACCTAAATGACTGGAGATCCTAAGAACTAGGTTCAATGTGTAAAAACAAGTTGTGTAGTGATAGGAGTTGAGCATGCTATTTAATAAACCAAGAAGCATGTATTCCTGAAGTGATTAGAGGATGAGTTAATAGATACTCTTTATGAGATCTATACTCTATTTGGAGTGGAGTACCTACCTTCAGGAGTACTCTTGATAGACTCATATTTGTGAATGTGGAAATATGGCCGTTTCCTATGGAGTTTTGGGCAAAACTTCTAGAGCATTCACTAAACTAGGATAGACGAGCATGGCCATAAATGCACGGGCTTAATTGATTGTACTACAGAAAAGGTTGTGTGTGGTTTGATGTCAGGAATAGAGTTCAAGACTATGTGTCACTCTAGTAAAAACTGAATCTTACTCACTATGCAAAGGTTCAAGTCGGATGACACCTTTGTTTATGCACAGTCTTATGGTTTTAGAAATTGCTCGAAAATATATCTAAAAATTCAAGTGGGGGATTGTTTGAAATGTTTTACAAACATTAAGTTAATTATTAAAAATGTTGAATAAGTGTATGAATGGCTCATATGTGTGAATAGTCCCACATCATGGGATTATATGGAAGAGGCAAGGATTTATACTTGTCTTTAAGAAATCATGTTGGGGCCTTGGGCTCCCAATACATGCTTTGTTGTGAGGAGGGAGACCATGCATCATGAACACCACACACGCGCGCGACCGACCGACCGACTCGACTCGACTCGACCCGACCCGGCCCGGTCCGGGCTCGGGCTTTGGCTTGGGCTTTGTGGTGTAGACACTTATATTTTTGGACCATAAAACTTTGCATTTTTCGAACCGTTTTTTTATGGAAAATTATTTTCTGCACCAATAATTTTTTCTGCAAAGGTAAAAGTTTTCAACGGTAAAAACTTTGTCCCCCGAAATTTTAGCAGATCCGATTTTTTCTCCTAAACCCTAATTTTCGTTCTATATATACTTTTTATCTGCAGACACAAAAATATATATCGAATTATGTTTTCTTCTAGCCTCCGCCATTAAATCTTTCTTTCAGAAAAATCGAGCAATATTATTTTCAAAAGTGCAAATCTGCAGTGATTTGTTGTGCAAGCAAATCGGTTATTCTGTTTAGAGGCTGTTTTATCCTAGAGGCGGCGACGAAGGAACGAACTGGTTTGCACCTCTGACCAGATCGCCAAATCGTCTTCAAGAAAGCGACCTAATCCGCGACTCAGCCATTGTTTTCCAACATGAGGTTTGCTGGAGAAATGTTTTTGTGTTATATTGAATAGTACCAAGAAAATATAATTTATTTAAAATCAGGTGTTACTTCCGAAACCGACAAAATCTACACGCCTACCGAAATCTTTAACCAGTATGAGATTTGATAAGATTTTGTTTTAGATGTGTACTGTGACTTTTACGATATGCTACGTTCTTCGTACTACAGACTTGTGAAGAAAGGAAACATCGAGGGTATTATTTAATGTCAGCAGTACTGATGTGTAAAGGTACTGCAGATATTTTTTTTCTTTTAACACTTTGGCAACATTCTTTCCTGAGACGAGATAAATATCTCCTAGATGTACCTCTTGCTGAGATTGTGGATACATTATGCAGAGATATGTACTCAGATTTGCACATGACTTTTGTAAAGCAACGCGGAGGTTTGCACAGTAGTACGCTGCAAGATTTGCACAATGTGCGGTTTCCAAATGAAATGAAATGAACTTGCTGAATGAATAACAAACGAAGGACCGACTAAAATAAGAAATAGTCAAGATATTTTGTTGAGATGGTTCAGAGATTGAGATGAGATTTTATATTTGACTTTGGCAAGATTTTGTATAGGTTACAAGTGACTTCGGAACATTTTCCTCCTTTTCAAAGATCGGGCGTACTGGTTTTTAAACAATGCTGCTGATTTGAATATGTGATGGAACGAAAAAGATAAAAGTTTCCAAAGTCAGATGTTCCCTATCAGTTCAATTTGAATTTTGATAGGGAATACACTAGACTTCGAAAGTGACTTAAATTTTATTTTTTATATTATTTATAAACCATTGAGATCACATTATTTAAATTCAAAAACAACATTAAAAATTAATTTTAAATGTTCAGTTAAACAGTTAAAAATATAAGTCGTCACAGAATCAAAAGCTTCTGCAAAATCAAGTTTAAGTACAGCACAAGTCACGTTATTCCTACAATAGTAATTAATATACTCGTGAACCGTAGCAACACCGTCGGTGATATTCCTACCTTTAATGAAAGCTGTTTGAGAGTTGTCTATTAAATAATTCATTTTAGGGCTTATTTGATAAAATTTTAGAAATAATTTTAATGGAACAAATTATTAATGAAATAGGTCTAAAATCATTTAAAATATTAGCCCCAATTTTCTTATAAATTAAAATCACATTAACTGAATTAAATCTATCCAATTGTATATTTACCATCAAAAAATTCATTAAATAGAGAAATTAAGTCATCTTTTTGAACATCCCAAAATGTGATGTAAACAAAATAGGAAAACCATCAGGACCAAGGGCTTTGTCCGAGGGCATACCATTAATAGTTTTTAGAATCTCTAATTCAGTAAAAGGTCTATCCAAACATTTAAATCAACAAAATTACTATTATTATATAATAATTTTCAATTAGCCGTAACTCCATGAAAATCAGAATTAGCAAAAATACCTCTATAGTAATTTGTGAATTCGTTATTAAGATCAACTTGATTGGAAATTCAACATCATTTACAAAAATAGAATTGATAGTTCATAGTATAACATTTTTTCTACCATCAGCAATTTTATGAAATAATTTAGTATTTTTATCTCCATCATCATCCAATTGACTCTCGACCTTTGTTTCCACATAATTTGTTCTTGCAACAAAATTTTGTTTATATCCTCTTTGAGATTGAAAAGAATATTTTTCTTAGAAATATTTAAAGGTCTAATTTTTTCAATTTTATTTAGTAATAATAATTTCACTCAAATTTTTTTCCTTCTTAATCTTTATATTACTACAAACATCTTTACTCCATTTTTAAAGAAAGATTCTTAACTCTTTAAATTTACAAACCAAAACTTTAGCTATATTTTTAGGAAAAAAATATTGTAATTACCCGTAGAAATCCATTTATAAGAAATTAAATCAATAAATTATTCTCTAATAACCACATTTTTCCAAATCTAAATAATTTAAAGTTCAATCTAGGAATAGAACAAGAAAGCATAGTAGCACAATGGTCAAATAACAAAGTAGGTAAACCAACAACATTACAAGATGGGAATTTGTCCTCTAATTCATCCCAAATAAAAAAAAAACCTATCTAATAGGGTCATGGAAGGAATTTCTCTTCCAATAGACCAAGTAAAAGCCTATGAATCATTTTAATTTATATTAAATTACTATTCACAATGAATTGATCAATTCTTCCATAGCAGAAAAATCTCCTTCTCGAGGAGATCTCTCTCCAAAAAAATTAGTAATATTGATGTCCAAGGCTATGAGTGAGCGTTCTAAATTCTATACACTCACTCCAAAGTATCCTATGATCTAATTTATTACAAGGACCAAAGATATTAGAAATATTTAAGATGGAGTCATCACTAATATTAGAAAAAGTAATACGCATATAATGATGTTTAATACAAACATGTTGGTGTTTAATAATAAAGTTTTTCCAACCAATAATTAAACATCCAACGCTACCCCTAGTTGGCGAAAAATCCCAATTATTAATATAAAGACCATCTAAGTATCTAAGAGTTTTAAAATCTGGTGATTCAAGTTTAGATTCTTGTAATAACATAATATTAGTTGAAGAATCCTTAAAAAAGGATCTCAGTTTAGTACTTTTTTCTGGGTTATGTAGACCCCAAACGTTCCAACTAATTATTTTCATTTATTAAATGATTTAACTCTCTCTTTTTCTTTATTTCTTACAAAATCTATGTCTATATCAGAACCAGAAAAAATAAAAGCAGAATTTCTAGCTAATAGATGTAAATCAATAGATGACAATTCACATAAAGCAAACGGACCATATATACTAGCATAACAAGGAATCATACAAGTAGACGAACTAATCAAAGAGTGTAAGTTTTGCTACTAAGTCTAGCATTGTGCCTCACAACACTCAAAGCCGCGTGATGATCATTTATATGTAAAGAAGCAATAGCTTTAAATTTCTTCTTTGACTTAGTTTTGCATAAATCTGGAGGTGAATATAGATCACCATCCTTGCCCACTGTAGAATTGTCCCCAAACACCATCACAATGCCATCATCACTCCAATAGCCATAAATGTCATTAACATTGCAACATGCATTACTCTGAAGATTGTCCACAATACTAATTTATAATTCATCATGGCCATGCGCATCAGGCCTCTTTATATTCCCAGTAATTCCTTTATTGTTCTCCTCTCTCGTAAATCTCAACTGCTTAACACTAATAAGGTTGATAGAGATCTTCTCAACTACATCAACACTATACAGCTGTAAGTGTTGTTGTAGGTGATTTTTCCTGATGAGCTGGTGGAGGTTGTTGATATGGAACTTTAGGTGCTTTCCTTTGGTGTTTCTAGCCTTCTCGCCTTTGGATGACATTTGTTTTGGTTCCTCGATCTTCAGTAGAGCGAAGGAGTTCAAGGAGCCGCCTTCTCAGTAGTTCTCCCTCCAAAGGACTAGTATGTCTTGCATGTGTCCTTGTTTGTTGTGTTGGTTTTATCGTGTTTTTGAGATGTTTGTGGCATTGTATCTTTTATATGTATGTTTGTGATTACAGTTTCTGTAATTATTATAGAAACTGTTTTGTGAGTCGTTGGAGAATGGCTACATTCTCCTTTTTGTTATATTATTCTGTCTTTCATATACAAAACACTACATCAACGTCACCACAAATCTGATTGCTCAAAGACTCATTACTTCCCTCCTTACTATCACTTATACCCTTTAAGCCTTCATTTACATCAACATGTTGAAAGGCAACTACACTGTTTGGTGAAGATAAAACCAAAGAAGCTTTCAAATCACTTACAACTGAGTTCCATGCTACAGGAACACAAATAGAAGCACCATTCCAATTCTATAGATCTCTCGAACAACATAACAAAGGATCGATCTTTAATCATGGAAGTATCATCAACAGACCCTTCAACAATAGACATACTAGATGCTATAGAAGGCTCAGAAATTGTAACCTGTTTCTTAACACATTCAAAATTCTTGAAACAACCAACATAACCTTCATCAACATGATCAACTTTAATATTTCCCAAATAACCACCACGTCTGACCCACATCTGATCAGAAATATACTTGCTCACCTTTCATGGCCAAAATGATGTAAAATGCAAATACTAGCACTACAACAAAATGACCCTATTACAACGGTAGAACACCGTTGTAATATACATTTTACAACGGTGGGCAAACCGTCGTGTATTAAGAAGTTGTAATAGACTAATATCTTTTACAACTTTTTTGCACTGTTGCAACACCGTTGTAATATGTATATTTTACAACTTTTTTCCACAATTGTAATAAACTTTATTACAATAGCTATGCACCGTTGTGATTGACATTTGAATTTAAAAAAAAATAAACATCTTTTGCAACTGAAAAGAACAATACACTAAATATAGCAATACTCCATAAGAAAAACCGTTATTGTAGTTATTTGCAAACAAATTTATTAAAATACTCCAATATTCAGTATTACAAACAATAAGTTTTAGACAACATTTTGTACATTATTACATACTTGACCGTTACAAAGCAACTTAGTACAAGCACAAGTTATCCACAAAAAATTACATATCCTATGGGAGTACACCATCATCCATAATCTACTACAATTGTTATGTACAAGTTACTTGAATCTTTACAATATCATCCATAATGTCCTTATGTTCTAGTAATACATTTTCACACTCCATAGGGAGAAAATCTGGAGAAATACCCACATCATGCTTGTTGAGGCAACAATAATATATCCAATCGTTGCACCCCTCATAGCGTTGCATACTGTGCTAAGGCACAAATTATAACATCTCCAGGCCCTAAAATAAACAATATGATTAAGACAACCAATGGAAGCACAAAATTATAAAGAAGTGAATGTCACTACAAAGCAAATTCATGTTAACAGGTTAAACAAGTACCCATTTTGGGTTTAGTATTGTTTCAAAATAAATGTGTTTGTGTACATATGCCTTTGCAAACAAATGGACAGCGTAAATATACATATGCAGCAACACAACAATGCCCATACGATCTAGTTCAACTTGGAAATCAACATATATGAACAAAACAGTACCGCTATAAACATGGCAAACAAAACCAGTACGCTAAGCTTTACAGGTAACTCTTTGGCAGGCAAACATTTACCCAAAATGACCGACATAGTACAGTGAACATGATAGCACATAACCATGCAAATGACCAATAATTCAAGACCAATATGAACTATAATGTCGGTAAATTAAAACTTCAACATGGAAGGATTTTTTTTACTATTATTATTTTTTTGGCAGACAAAAAGTCAAAGGCCAGGACAGTTTGAATGAACTCAAGCATGATTTTTGGCAACAACGACATCATCGATCAAGGCCAAGCGTTTGGCATCAAAGAATAAAAAGGGAACCCAAAATCACAAACAACAGAAGGCAACAATTTACGCAAATCAAGGCCAAGTTTTTAGGGGTAAGAATCACAAATCAGATTAGCGAAAAAAGTAGGATTCCTAACAAGTTAAATTTACTTAAAACTCCGATTAATCGTGAGCTAAATACTCATCTGACGCAGCCACAGCCTGAGGCAGAAATGGTTGCTTCGATTTACGATAGGCAAGCTTCGACGCTGGTGGGTTCGGTGAGGATCTTATTCAATGTTGTTGCTGCTGAGTGCAGCTTCAAAACTTGCGATAGAAATTCCAATTTGAGGAAAGCGACGAGGGCTGGGGACATCTCCGAATTTGGGAACATGGAGTTTTGGTTGACAATTGATGAAAGGATGAGGAAGGGTTACGATTTCAAGGCGGTGGCAGAGGCTTTGCTGACCATAGGCGGCTTCAGGTGGCTCTGGCGTCGGTTGGTGGGCGAGGATCGATGAAGCATTGGATGAAGGAGGCACCGGATTTAGGAGGAGCCCAATTCGATTTAGGGGAACAAATTTTAGAGGAAAACGAAAGGGTATGGGATTGGAAACTGTGAAGGACGTTGAAGGGTTCGATATAAAACTAAATATAAAAATAAGTGTTGGAAGCGGTTGTAAGTTTACGGAGGCAATTTTGATTTTGCGTTGGAGCCAAAAATTTCGTATGGCGGGAAACTTTTGAGATTTTGTCTAGTTGCTTCGAAAATTGTTTAGAATGATAACTTAAGTGCTGTGTTGGAGATATATGTAGACAAAAATTACCACTACAAAGGAAAGTGTCTTATTGATCCCATCATTTAACTATTATTTTGAAAGTTATTTAATATTATCAATTAAATATTGTGTAGTAACTATTTATTAAACTTTTATTATATTTAGAGATATCCACAACATTGAAATTTAAATATTATAAGTTAAATAGTAATTATTGATTAATAGTATTTATTGGTTATTAATATTTTTGATTAATAATCAAGTATTATTACTTGGTTATAATTATGGATTTCTTGAGAATTTATAAGTAAAAATTTATATCAAATTTAAAGTTATAATTGAATTCCAACTATTAAAAGTTAATTATTATGTAAACGTTATTGATTGTATACTATTAAATATTTAATAGTAATTTTTAAAAAGTAACTATTATTTATTAATCATCAATTAAGTGGTTTTTATCTAATCTAATAGTAATTAATAGTAATTGGAATTAATTTGTAAATTTATATTGAATATGAATTATTCTTAAATGTTAATACTACTAATTATTAAATATAAGTTGTTATTAATATTTAATAGGTCTCTAATACAAGAAATAGAAAAAGAATTACTAACAATAAGTTTGAACAACTTTCTAATTTAACTATTAATTATCAGAAATTAATTAATATATATTAGTTATTACAACTAGAAAAAATAGAAATGTTGTGATACATATGTTTATTACAACAGTGATTTTTTTCACAGTTGTAAAAAACATTTATTACAATAGTGCGTTTTGCATAGTTGTAAAAAACCATTTATTACAACTGTGCTTTTCGCACCATTGTAAAATTAAAGTTGTAATATGGTGTTTTTGTTGTAGTGTGGCCATCCAACCATTTAACATTACAGGAAACATACCAACCAATGAGACAGCCCAGGGTAAGGAGAAAACATGATATAAAATATCATGAACTAAATTGTATATACGAGCAGAACATAGAAACATTAGACGACACCATCACTTCCCCATAATATGTAGCTTCTCATTCATCAACTTAACTACATACTCTGAGGAACCTATATCTGAACTAGAACGGGAGATATCAACACTACACCATATATGCTAATTAGACTGTGCTAGTTGCCATATCTACAGCGATTTGGCACGCCTGTAAGCCATATTAAAAAACAGGCGTATCTAATTATTAGATACGGCTAAAGGGCGTGTCTAACTGAAAATTTGGCATGCCCACATAGCTGTATCAAAAGTGAAAAAAGAAACGGCTTTTTACCGTATCTAAAGGGTAACTAGATACGAATATAAACCATAGCTAACTTACAAGGGATGCTGCTTTACTACATTTTAGAAATGTCTTTTGACCATATCTATGACACCCGTATCTTATTATATATGTATATATATATACACACATATTATATATATATATATATATAAACAGAAACTACAACACATGTTTTCCATAACACGGACCATATCACAATTTATACAAAGCACAACACAAA
The DNA here is from genome assembly GCA_030737875.1 of Allium sativum. NCBI lineage: Eukaryota > Viridiplantae > Streptophyta > Magnoliopsida > Asparagales > Amaryllidaceae > Allium > Allium sativum. The sequence goes on from CM060913.1 coordinate 48,292,947, forward strand.
TTATACACAAAGCATAACAAGAATTTTCATAACACAATTTATAGAGTGTCGTACAATTATTAAAAGGAAATTGTTACAGATTCTTCATCTAATTACAAAGTCTGATAAAATTGAGCTGGTTATTGAAAGTAGCAAATTTAATTAAAGAAAAAACAGATGTGATAAAACTGCAGGATCAGATCAGACTGGGAAGATTGAGCGTGCTGATCATGCTGTGTAGTCCACGTTGCTGTAAATTAAAGCAGTTATGAGCAGATGGTGATACTGAATGTACAAAACTTATATGTTTCAAAGCATGCATTGATAAGCATATAAGCTAGATGCTAAATGTTGATGTGTGCATGCACGGATCATGTGTGCCACAGTTTCAGTGTAACAAATACATGGCATGTAGGCAAATAGGCGTTGCATCATAGCGGTCAGTAATGGCAACAAAGATACATGGGAAAATAGGCATATACATGTGCAAGTTTGAGGGCATCATCGTTATTATGGCAATAATCGAGTCTACAGACGTCCAGTCAGTGGACTCGTCGATAAGTCATAGACTATAGTTGGTAAATATATTGCTACTTTCAGTGTATCCACAGAATTTCAATCGACTACATGGAAGGTCACAACAAAATTCAGGTTCAGTAAGTAGAAATAGGCATATGGAAGGTCACAACACCAAACAAGCGACAACACGAAACAATTCCATAGACAACAAATACATGGGCAAATAGGTCAACATGATCAAATACATGTAAAACAAAAGCTTAAAAGGCCAACTTGATGATTGGGAGTAAAACTGAATCGTGATAGCTAGCCTGAGCTCCAGCAGCACAAAAAGCACCAAAATCTATAAGAAAAAAGAAGTAATTTTATGCTTGATTGCACACAAAATATCATATCTTTGTGTTCGTACTGATAACGGTGAAGGGCATATCATGTCTTTGTATTCACTTGTGCATATTTGTCAATTATATGTATAACATGTTTATGTAATGCTACTGATCACATAATTTCATTCTCCAAAACAATTCCTTTACTTTGAACCAGTTTATTTTTCATTCTCCAAAATCGCCGCAAACATGATTTTCACGTAATGACTCACTAATTCGCTTTAAAAGTATTAAACCACAAACTTATTATAATCCTCCTTGTCATTTGGTTGCAATGTAAATATAACATTGCTATAGCCTTGCCCTTTCTATTCTATCACCCTTATCTAATGTAGTATATCCGAGACGAGGGGATGGAAAAAAGCGAGATATTACCTGATCTTTATATAAAAAATGCTCTGATTTTTCTTGCTAAGTACCATGATAGAAATCCCAATCCAACAGACCTTGCACAATTATGGTTCTACTGCATAGTGATCACCTGTACGGTTCAAAACACTAATAACTTCTCGTATTACATGAAGGGTTGTACCATGACAAAATTACCTGAATAAAAATGTTATTGAAATAGACATCTCCAACAAAATGTCCATATTAATCGCTACCATAGATATTAACCTTGAGCCTCTTTCCTTCCATTAATTTTACCAATTCCTCCTTCGACTCATTCCCATATGGCATTGCACCCTCAGCTCGTTACCCCACAGGTTCAACAAAAAGTCATAGAAAGCATAAGTAATAAGTAAAAGTGTTCTAATAAGCATGCATATATCATAGAATCATTACTACATGAATGGCAGTATCTCATTAAGCATCGAACTAGAAACCTCTGTAAGTATGTTGAGATATGAACAAGTAACAAAATCTAAAGCTAGAGTGACATTAAGAGAATACGAACAAGTAAAAAGAATTACCTGAATGTTATGATACAAATTAAGAATAAGTTGATCTTTTTCATGATTCGTACCATTTCTGAAGTGTATTACACCAAAATCCACAATTTGTACCCAAATTTGGCAAATCATGCTTTGCGCTAACAGATCATTGGCATCATTTACATTTACAGCAACAAATCAAACTCCACTTTATAGCTGAATTAGGTAAAGCACGGGTACTTATAATTATAGCTAAGACTTTGATGAAGGTTGATTAGCGCAATGGAATGATGCCAATGATCTAACCAGTGCAAAGCTCGAGACACACAAATCGAATCATCATCTTCGGAAACCCTAATCATCATTTAACTAGTGCAAAGCTGGAGACCATAATCAGGGTACCCTAATCATCATCTAACTAGTGCAAAGATGGAGAGGGTTGTTCATCTCTGCCGGAGGAGGAGATTGTAGAAGAAGGTGGAGGCACGATTTGGTGACCGAAACCCTAATTTGGGTTTGTTTTCGACCACCATTAACGTAAAATAAAAGGAAAAAGGAGCGTCCAAAATTTGTGTCCGGAGTGCCTAAAAGGGTGCACAATATGATACACATTAGATTTGGCAAAGGCCATGTCAAATTAGCTGATCCGGAGCGTCCTTCATGGACGGTCAGATTTAGGATGCTTAGGGTGGTGCAGATCGCAAAATGTAGTTTGATACGGATCTAAGCACTATCAAATATGATACGGCTATAACCCGTATTTTATCTCTGCAGCGTTATGTGTCAAATTGGCTGTTATGGTGTAGTGCAACAAATACATCTATCGAAAGCTGCTCTAAAAAAGACTTCCTTTTTTCTTTCAAAAGACACTCAAAACTGTTATGAGTGGGTACAGAGATTAAGGTCTGATTGGTCCAAAAATATGAAAAACTAACTTCATCCACATCAAAGCAATAATCCAATACATCCGAGAATTCTTGCACACAATCAATAGACTCCTCTTGTTCTAAGACAATAGATTCCCCTTGTAACATATTTTCTGATTATCAATACCAACCAAAGAATCAAAATTGTTTGAAACTGGAACTTGCTCTACAAAACTCAATATCCATCGAGTTGATTTTTTAGCGGGTATAAACTCATCTTAGGAGGGATATGTTCTTAGAGGATAGAACTACGTGAGATGAATTCACAAGATTACCTACTAGTTTTTGCAGAAAGCTGCGGCGATTTAGACCTGAAATTATAGGAGGATTTAAAACCATTTATTGAGGTAATATAAGAGTTAACAATGTCAAAATGAAAGTAACTCCTAACATCCATCACATTTTTAGGTCTATCCCAGTCCTGGATTGCTGTCACCTTAGTGAGGTCAACCCCTATCTCATTTCCAGAAACAACTGGCCTAAGAACCTCACTTCACTCTTCTAGAAATGACACTTTGCAAACTTAGCTTTCAACTAATGCTTTCGCAAGATTTCCAAAACAACTCGCAAGTGCGTCTTATACTCTTCCTCATTCCGGGAATAAACCAGAATATCATCCACGAACACAAGCACAAACTTGTTCAAATGATCTCTGAACACTCTATTTATAAGATTCACAAAATATGCTAGCATGTTAGTCAACCCAAATGGCATCACCAACTATTCCAAGAAACCAGATGGTGTCCTAAAAGCAATCTTCAACACATTATCCATTGCCGCCCTCAACTGGTGGAATCCCGTTGCTAAATCAATCTGAGAAAATATCTTGGCCTCGTGAAGTTGATCGAACAAGTCGTCTATCCTCGACAACATATACTTGTTCATTTGGGTCAACTTATTCAGCTTACGATAGTCCATACACAATCTCAAACGATCCATCGACCTTGGTTGCAAACACATCTGGTGCACCCCATTCAGATATGCTTTTCCAAATGAATCATTTTCCCAAAAGGTTGCATACTTGCACCTCTAAGTTTCGTTATTCCTTAGGCGTCATCCGCCTAAGAGGCATGATGATAGGTCTCACTACACCAAACAACCCTTTTCGTAACACATTTCCTCTTTTCAATTGTAACGGTTATAACTGTTACAAGATCCTAATGGTTATTTCCATTACAAGTACTTATCATGATTGTAACCGTTACTATACTTGGCCATGTTTAATAATTTTAGCTTATTAGGGTAAGTTCGTAATTTACTTGCTTTTACACTTGAAATGTTATCACGCTTTTTCCTGTCGGTTTGCTCTTTTGCTTTATAGTTTTCTTTTCACATCCGTTCGGCTAGGGTTTCCCTGGTTTCGTTCTTCGCTATTCCTTTGTCTGTCTTGCAAGCCGCCGGTGGTGCCATTCTTCGCCTCAGTTAGGGTGTCATGAATTACCTCCATCAATATGAGGTTTCGTTGTCTGTCTCGAATATCTCATGTATTGCATATGAATTTAGAGACTTTCAGAGGTTCTTATCTTAATTAGATTTAGTTTTTTTTTTGGGTTTGTTTTCCATCTAGCATTAAAAACCTAAAGTCGATTTGGTATTGGACGATATGTAAGATGTTTATTCTACTACAAGGATCTAATCGGAATTTTGATTTTAGGATTTTTTTTGTGTTTGGATTTATTCAGGAAAGCAATATGATTTTTCATATAAACGCAATTTTTTCTTTATTGTTGAAGATACAGATCTGAATAAATAGTGGAATTCATTATACTTATTTGAGATACTATTCAAATCTCATTTTTTTTCATATTTCCTCTTTCTTCTCCTTTTCAATTCTCTCATACACCTGCATTATGCCTTCCTTGTCAATCAAATTAAAAGCAAAAGCTAAGATTTATACACAGCCTCAACATTAAAGTTAAGGATGGATTCATCACCTGGCAATGTAAAGCATAAAAATAAAAATGAACCTTCCGATGTATGATTGCAGATGAATTTGAGTGTGTCTTCTTCCAATCTTTAATCTGTTTTTTCGCAAAATAATTTGAGAAGCTTAGCAACATGATGTTTGTACAACTAAAAATTAAATTAAGTCAAATAATGAAAAAGAATAAATGAGAAACTAAGACTAAGTCGGATATCAAAATATTCATTCAGAAACGAATGACAATCTGTATAGTATGATCACCTATAAAGCTTCAAAAACATTATTCTTATTTCGCTTGTATAGAGAAAATATATTTATTTCCTATATTGGAAAATGAACTATTATTTTATTAATGAAGTTCTTCAAAAATCAAAATATCCAACATTGTTTGGTTTTAATATTTCATGGTATGACTTGCATATTCCTTTGTTTACAATAAGTATGGGTTTAAGTAAGAATCTATTTATGTTGTCATAACAGTATATATCAGCATTGCTTCTACCAGTCAACTGACAAGAAATATTAGTGCTTACGAAAGATTTGCATTCTTTTTTTTTTTTTAAATTAATATTTATAGTTAAAGATTGGTTATATTGTTGGTGAGTTGAAAAAGAGTGCAAGTTATCTCTTTAAATTTTTTTAGTTCATTTTTAAAATATTCAAAATAAGTTTTTACAGAACAAGTTATAGAATTTGAATGCAATTGTAGTCCAACACCGAAATAGTCATTTCGTAACACATACTTGTAAAGCTAATTAAATAATACCCAATAATGTATAAATATTTTTGTGCAGCTTATTCTCTTTTTGTTATACTGGTTGTTCTAATTTTTCATAGGAAACATTCTCCTTGTGTTAATTTTTCTTTGTATGATCTTGATGTGTGTATATTTTCTAATATCAAATACTGCAATGTAGTTCATACCCTAGTGAATTGGCTAGCAACATGCAACAAATTCAGCTCATTTGTTTATGCATGCAGCTGGTGCTGTGTCGATAATACATAGTATCAACCACGTACGGCAAAAGTAGAAGGGCCCGTTGAGGTTTCGGAGTGAGAATTTGACAAATTTTGGAACTTGTTAGCTGCAAAAATATTCATTTAAACCCATTGCAGTCATTGTGTCTATAGAGCAAAAAGTGAAACCTTTAAACAAAGGTTGTTTTTTTTTTTCTCTCTAACAAATGCTATCATGTGTATACATTTTAATTATTGTACAATTTTACATTGAAGACATTAAAATTTAACTTACATCAGAAATATTCTCCTTAAGTTTTAATAATAATAAAAGGTGTTTTTTTTTAAAATTGATTACGTAATATGCTAATACAGAAGTGGAACATTTGAAAACGTATGCTCAAATCATTAGTGATGGTTATTAGGAAAAACAAAGAGAATATTTTAGTTTACAAGTGAACTTAAGCAAGGAGAAATCAAGTAGAAAAATGTGCACGTTATTTCATGTTTTCTATGGGATATGTAGCATTATTGTTTCAATGAAGTTTGTATACCAGCTCCGTGTACAAATCAGGAAATTGTGGTGTAATAGTGGACCATTTATGACCAACCACTTTATGACTAACCATTTATGACTGTTGAAACACAAAAGCCTGTATCTTACATGAGTTCTATCAGTACTATATTTAGTGTTTGGTGGCTGGCAAATACTTTATGACAAAATACTTGGGATTAAGTAAAGAGAAGCATGCAGACGCATGTATGGAGGTAATTGCTTCCGTAATTTTTATACTCACTTTTCACGTTGAAGTTTATTTATCATTGTCACTATCATTGCATGCTTTTCATTACTTTTAGATGCAATGATTTCTTTTTCTTTCTCCTTGCTACAACTGTTACAGTACTAATTTTTGGGTTATTATAATAATTGTTTTGAAAGAAGTTTTTAGTATATCTATTTTGTGATAGTGAAGATATGTACACCTAACAGATAATCTTGATTGTTTTACGAAGAATTAAGGCCTCATAATCAACATGGTGCTTTATAGTAACTAATCCATAATTATCTAATTTGTATTGGAACAAATATATTAGAAGAGTACAACTGTACCACAAGATTTTTTATACCTAATTTAGTAGATAGTCTCAACATGCATTTTCTTATACCCTTTTTTGTAGTTGGTCTTCTGTGCCTTTTCTTCTTGTCATGTTGCCTTTTCTCTTTAACTTTTATTCACTAAATCATGGAACACAAATATTTTGTGAATTTTGAAGACATCATTCACTGTTGTTAAGAAAACAAATGACTGGCTAGTACACATCTAAGGACTAGAGAGATAAAGGGAGAGTCAAATGACCATGTGAACATTTTTATTTTCATAGTGAAACTGAAAATAAGAAGAATCAGGAGTAAAGAAGACTTTCGTTTCTATATGTAAATATATGGAACTGTATGTGTGAAGTTGCAAGTGTTTTAAATCCAAATATTCCAATTTATATCTTCAGTTGAATTATGCACCATGCTACACTTCATGATTATCCCATCCGTCAACGATCGATAAATCAAGCAACATAAATGAAAAAAATGTTTAGTTTAACATTTTTTTTTCAATTCAATTGATTATTATAGTGCTAAAAATAAGCAAATATGATCATACTATATAGTTTTAAGCAATTAATATAGGCTTAGTGCATATAATGTAGTCGTTCAACTTAATAAAATAATAAATTAACATATTTCATTATGTTAAAATACACATTTAGTAATCATGGAAAAAAATTGGATAAGTTACGGATGTCGATGTGCCTATACACACATCCGCATCCGTATTCGTTCTTCCGGATATTAGATATTTATCCGCTTTTCGGATGTGGATGCGGACGGATTCCAGATTTTTCGAGTATCCATTGCCAACTTTAATTTCTATCAGCGACGCTGTGAAGATGTCCATTATTATTATTATGGCTTCTATTAAATATTTAAATGTTATGGACCCAACAGTTAACTCAACACCGTTGATTTCATGCAAGCTTAATTATGCTGTCACATACTCTTACATCAACTATTTGCTAACCATGAAATGTGATGGTTGGGCAGTTACATGTTCTAAGTCAGTTTGTGTAAGAAAAGCAGTGAAGACACCGGGTCAAATCTTAATACCATATTGTAGCAATAGAGAGGTTTCCAATGAAGTTGTTTAAACCTACATTGTTTTCTTAAACTCTCTTTTAACTATAGTTATCTCAGTTCTTCCTGGGAACCGGTAATAAGCATGCAAAGTAGAATAAAATGTGTCAGAACTTACATAAGAGTGCGAACATGTCTGATGAGCTATGAAAATATATGTTATAAAGCTTCTTGCAAATTTTCTCCCATCAAAGATTTAGAAGCCTTGATGATTTCCAAAGTTTACTTTCATTTTTATGTTTGTAAATTTGGCATGGAATAATTTATGTATTTCCTATTTCCTTCATACTATCATGGGATTAAGTAAATCCAATTAGCAATGATCTTCCTTTGATGTACTTGGCAGACATTATTAAATCCAGTGTTAAGCTGATACCCCATGCACTGAAGCAGTTAGCTGCTAAGTACGAATCAGATGCCAACTCTGTGTTGGCTGATATTCTAATGATATTGTTCTAGGTATTGCATTTCTATGTCCATGCAGTGCTGTTATTATTGAACCCTTAAATGTTATTTGAGTAATTTTACAGGCATGTGGGGCTAAGTATAAAATTGATGCTGCTTTTGTAAATGAGATGGAAGTAGACGACGTGGTTGTTAACTTGGTGGAATTGGCTAAGAAAGTATAAATTTAACTTTGCAATTTATACCATTATTTACGGTTGATTTCATTGGTCATACCTTGATGACTTTTGCTATTCATGCATAAGCTCTTGAAATTGCTACACAGGGTGAAATGGAAGACATCCATAACTCAAAGCAGAAGGAGCTTAAAAACTACAAAGAAAACACTGCTTTATTTTGGGATAGCTTGGTTCTAGAATGTCAAAATGGGCCTTTGTTTGATAAGGTCCTTTTTGAGAAATGCATGGATTATATTATTGCACTCTCGTGGTAAGCTTTTATTACCAATATAGTTGCACCAGATTTTCATTATGACACACACACACACACACACATTGAAAGGTTTATATAATTATATCTTCCTCTTGAGTTTCTCAAATGTAGTTCCTTTTGTTTTATTTCTTTCAAAAAGGGTAAATTTATTGAAATGAAATGGATTCAAGGATCTTGAAATGTAATAAATACTCCCAAATGACTTTCTACTGTCTCTAATTTTTCATGGACAATTTTACTAGAGAAATGTTCCCTGCATAATTTTCTCAAAATTCCAAAATTGAATTAGTTATCCAAAATGCATAATCTTTCTAATTACTATAACATGACATTCTTCATAGCTTGAACTTGGAGTTGCCAGTAGATTTCAATATCAACGAGTTTACTGTTCTAACTAATTTTAACTTTAAGAGTGCACAGAATATATATACCACACAACTGTATGGATTTTCTGATTTTGTTAAATGTGAGGATTCAACATTCAGGGTTTTTTTAGGGCCTTTGGCCCCCAGGTGGGTGGGGGTGGGAAGGTTTTCGGTGGAGGGAATGGGGAGTCATCTAGCTCTTTTCATCACAATTAACTGTTTTAACATGTCGACTGTCATCTCATGTTATTAAGCGCACACATAGGCATGCCAGAAACATGTCTATGTCGTTTTGCCTTTTTGTTTTTGAATCAAAATGTATTTAGTACTTGCAAGTGCTTTATTGGGCCTCGCCTTTTTGTGCCACAAATAAAGCAATATTTATTGAAAACAACTTGTTTAATATGATGTGAAGTTCAATTGTATTATCATACTTCAGGCTCATACCAATGTTATGTTTTTTGCGTAGTTGTTAAGGCGCGCCAAAGGCTCAGGCCTAGGCTTTGCGACTCGCTGGTCTTCAAGGCACCTCGGTTAGCCGAGTTGCAAATAAAGCGTGCCTTTGCATTTTTTTCCCGAGACGTTGAGGCTCAAATAAGCGTGCTTCGAAAAATAATTGATTTTATGCTTAGCTCACTTTCATTTGGACCCGATCCGACTCTCAACTATCAAATTCGAACAATTTTGTTTAATTTTTAGGATTTTCCCTTTCATTTTAACTCATTCGACACTAAAAAAAACTACTGCTGCATCCACCGCTGGTGCTGCCACCGTCAAGTATATACATGTACACACACACACACACACACACACACACACACACACACATATATATATATATATATATATATATATATATATCAGCAGCAGTTTTTTTAATTGTTTTTTATTTAAATTAATTAGCTTAAAGGTTTAAACTTTAATCTAAACTTATTAGTTAATTTACTGAGTTATGTTTTAAATTTTAAATTAAAAGTTAGATATATTTTAAAATTTACTGAGATATGTTTTAATTTTAAAGTTTAAAGAGTTATGTTTTAAATAGTTAAATTTATTGAATTTGTGATCGTTTTAGTTCCGAAATTGCATTTATGACTTCAATACCTGCTAATCTATGTTTTTTGTCACTAAATTGATCATTTTTAGTAGTATTTTGTAGTGCAATTTTTTTACAGCAAAAAACCCATACTTGTATAAAAGTCGCACATAAAAGCCCCAAGGCTCATAAAAGCTCAGGGCTCAAGCCTTGCACCTCAACTACTATGGTTTTATGTAATTTAAAGCTTGGTATCTTTGTTGTTGTATTAATTTAAATGTACCAAGTTGAACGTTTTGTTAATATTTGATCGCGCCAAACCAATAAATGGAGAAGTTTATGGAAGACCTTTTCAAGATCTTAAATCACACAAATTACAAATAAATAATTTTTAGTAAAATAGAGTGGAAACATTCAATATAATGGATCTCATTATCTAATATCAATATTGAAAAAAGCCCAAACTAATCAACTACTAAAAAGATTCTAAGGAGTGAATAATCTGATTGCCATTGGATATGCTTTCAGAAAAATGAATTTATGGCATCTAACATACAGTTAAACTTCACGATTAGATATATTATAAGTTTTTATTCGCATATTATGTAGGAGAGGGGAAATCCGGAGAGTATGCCTACACTAGTTATGGCTTGGAAAATGGTACATAGAAGAAAAAGAACTGGGGAAGTACTTCCATATGCAACCAAAAAATTGTAAGTAATCCATTTTCTTGGATTTTATGTGGATAAACAATTTTTGGAATTGTTATTGGTTGGAATTAAGCCACTACTCTCGATGTTTATTTATATATAGTTAAATAGTTTTTAAAATAGCATATGAATCTTCGTTTTTGAAACTGGGCCATTGCTTAGTTTTTGAGATTGAGCGATGCAAAAACTAAGCATCGCTTGGTTTCGATTTCTGATACTGAAGCCAGTTTCAGTTTTAAAAAACCGAGCAACGCTCAGTTGCCCGATGCCTTGGTTTCAATTTCTGAAACTGAAGCCTGTTTCAGTTTCAAGAAATTGAGTTACGCTCAGTCACTTAGTGTCGATTTCTAGAAACTAAGCGCAGCTTAGTTTATTGAAACTGAGGGTCAGTTTCAGTTTCATTATTGCTTCAGTTTCAATAAATTGAGACATAACCTTGGTTCATTGTTTCTTCTTTTCAAATCTCTGCCAATGTTTCATTTTGTTTGATAGTTTTATCTTAAAATAATACAATTATTTTTTTTATTTTGTTTCTGTTTTGAACAGAAGAAAATCATTTAAGGAGATTCTTTACAGTTAGAATGTATAGTCTTAAAAACAAAGAGGTAGAGTGTTAAGCAAGATTTTGTGGATGCAATTTTTTACGTCAACTTATTTTGGTTAACTGGAACATGAATTATGTTCGTGATTTCTCTTTAATGTCAAATGACTACGCCGAACATAATTAAAACCACAGATGTAGAATTTATATCAGATGTAACTAAGTTAGACGCAACCTCTTTCCTTTGCTCATTCATGCCTACGTGAATGCATTGACAACACGCGTCTCAACTTTATTCTATTATTTTCAGTTAGCCGAGGTTCAACATATGCAGTTCTAGAAATTACACTCAAAATAACTTTGCAGTAAATGCGAGACTTATTATAAAAGAAATGGAAGATTATATACCACGCATCTCATTTTTTTTTCCCTAATGATGTTATTTGTTGATATTTTAGGTTGAAGACAGCGCACTTGTTGATGTGGCAACTGTCAGTGCTGGAAATAACTATAAAATTGGGAACATGGTTGTTGCTCCCCTCCATAAAAAATACTTGATTACTGTAAATACTTTAAAGTTAGATGTAAGCTTCTTAATTTTTTAGTTGTAAGCTTCATAGTTTGTCTATAGGTTGTTATACTTTGAGCTATGTTGTGATACTTCAAAATTATTTAGTATTTTGATGATTGTTATTTTTGGCAAATGGTTGTACGATGAAATTTGATAATTTGGTTGATGAAATTAATTTTTTCTCTAGATGAATTGTTATATATCTCTATATACCCTTTTAGATAATAAAATTGTAATTTGTGTTATGTGATACACTGGTCTTTAGTAATGGTTAGAAGTGTAATAGGTTTTCACTTTGTAATGGTTATAAGTGTTATAGGTTTTCACTTTGTAATGGTTATAAATGTTATAGTTTTTCACTTTATAATGGTTATATGTGTTACAATTTTTATATTCATCACGGTAATAAATGTTTGGAATGTTTTCTTTGTAACGGTTATAAGTGTTACAAATTATATGATTTATAACGGTTACAACCGTGACATAATTCGTAACAAAAAACTGCCACACATGTTGGGATACGGTTATAACCGTGACAAAGTTAATTTGTCACGCTTATAAGCGTTGCAATTACCCTTTTTGGTGTTGTGTCTAGCACCTTCGACCAAATTGATTCTGAACTCAATCTCGCGATGCGGCAACAAACCTTTGACCTCGACAAAGACATCTTTAAACTCACTTGCGATCGGAACTGATGACAAGTCTTCCCGTGGAATCACAAGCGAATGTAAATAGCTCACGAAGGCACCATCTTCGAGATGATGTCTAATCACAACCATTCGCCTTTCCACACCCGACCGTCACCTCCAGCTTCTCACAATCCACTTTTTCGCATACATCTTAAGCCAGTCCATACCCAAAATAATCCCAAACCCAACGAAGTTCAAAACAAAGCAATCACACATAAAGGAGCAACCATGACTCGATAAGACTAGACCCCGACAAATCAGACACAAAATGGACGAACCCACGACTGGATTAGTCATGAAAAAAGGTCCATCACAAATCTCGGGTTCCAAACCCAAGCCATACAAGAGCTCATGACGAACTTCTCGTTCTTCTGGTAAGGAGTCTCAATATGCGAACGAGCATACTTGGACAAAGCTTCGAAATCAGAAATATAATCAAACACTTGTCGACCATTCTGTTTTAGCTCAACAAACTTCTTAAACGGAACTGACTTCTAGGCGGTAGAGATAAACTTCATCTCAAACTTGACTTGTAACTGATCCAAAGTGATATCATCTTCTAGATTCTCTAAAATGACATAGTTCCATCAATCCATAGCTCTGTCATGTAGTCGTTTCGATGCAAGCATCCTCTTAGTCGCATCCACAATACCTAAGTCTCTAAATATCCAAACGCAAGTATCTAGCCACCATTGAATCTCAACTGTCAGCTATGTCCCTTTGAAAGGCTTTCCCATCAAGAGTAGTGAAGTCCTTACATAGCTTTGCAAAGTCAACCACCCATGGTACTTGCATTTTAACACCAATATCTACCGCGGCTGATCCTGGAGCGGGTACCCTCCTCATGTTCACTGCTATTATAGCTTTGACCATAGCGGGGTAATCTGATATAATGCCATCACCCCTTTCAGAAACATTCTCCTCTCTAGTAGCGTGTCTCGATAATTGACGACTCGTTCTAAATCTGAAAAATAGAATGATTAATCCACTTCCGAGAAAAACTGCAATGGAGTTCAAGCGCTATTATGCTATACACTAATATATAGTACATCCATAGAATCCCCAAGTATGTCTCTCATACATAATTACATATTCGAAATTAGGCTAAAATCGATAGACAGAGCTTTGATACCAAATGTGACAACCGCCCATAACTCCTGCACTAAATAAGAGGAATAATGCACTAAAAGGTGTGCCAAGCAGCCATGAACGATCATCAAAGTAAGATAACACAAGCGAGACCTGTCGCATAACTCACATCGCAAGGATAAAATATAATAAAAATATATAACAGGTAATAATAATGAAGCAGAATTGAGCGAAATCTAAAACCCTTTCAAAGCTCCATTGAAATATCCATTACAACCTTGGAAAAGCACTATAAGAGTATGTACAATAAGCCTCACTACAAGCACTCAGAGAACCAACAATGGAAACAACATATACTAGACAGTAAGGAATAATATGTCAGCCTCCTGCTCGTCGTCGCATAGCAACATCGTCCTCATCAAGATCTATCACTTGCCACATGCTACTCTGTGTGCCCATCCAAAAATCGAATGAACAGCCCAAGGTAATATGAGGATACATAAAACCTTGAGTCAGACAACAGTCTTAATGAGCAATAAAACAACCATCTAACATCACCAACAAAGTATATGAGAATAGGTAGATTAACCAATCAATCTACCCTAAACACCAGAGAAGAAACTCAAACTCATCTTCCCTACATCCGACAGTGATAGCCTTTAAAAAAACAAGAATTCAGACATAACAATACGTCCATAACAATCAATTATCAAGCATAGACCATCCTAATTGACATCGACTTCTCTCAAGCACAAGCCCTGAAGGCCTAAACCAACATCAGACAACTACCTAAGAGATATCTCCTCCGACGTTGAATAATCTACACAAGACGATACAAGTAAAACAATCATCATCCCCGACTCTGGCTATCACCGCCAATCCGCTGTGAAACCATCGTTAACAGTATGACCGGCTAAATAATTCGCCATCAATTGTTGAGGGCTTATGGTAACCCCGGTTCTAGAAAAACTCCATATGCCATACGATGAAACGTATCTAGGCCCGTCAAGCTGCCCAGGGTACTCGACCAGTCAATTCCAGTCTTTTAGGCGTCCCCATTAACCTCTGCTTTGAATCCGCTAGAACCTACGACAACAATAATTTCTCAGTCTTCGATACCTCTAGCCATCTAGCCTGATGACTGTTCATAAGCTCAAGTTCAATTCCCGAGCAACCATTATCCAAGAATTCACCCCCTGGAGTCATCTTCACGTTCGTTGCATTACGACGATCAATGAACACATCACATCACTTCGACATTCCCCCTTGAATTCACTTTAAAGTCACAACCAATATCGAGCCAAAACGTACATCATTTGGTCAATATTCGATTCACAGTATTTCATCCTGATTCACCAGGTCACCCAACGACCCGACTTTATGGGTCACCAATAACCTAACTTCATGAGTCACCCAATGACCCGACTTAATGGGTCATCCACGACCTAACTTCCTGGGTCACCCAACGATCTGACTTTATGGGTCACGCACAACCTAACTTCCTAGGTCACCCAATGACCCGACTTTATAGGTCACCTACGACATAACTTCTTGGGTCACCCAACGACCCGACTTTATGAGTCACCCATGACCTAACTTTCTGGGTCAGCCAACGACCCGACTTTATCCTGAAGACCAACGACCCGATTCCAGAGAAGCTCCAGCGACCTGACCTATCTCCGAACGACCCGAAGCTTCAACATGTTTCGAACGACCCATGCTCTTCGACGACCGAACCTATGCACCAACAACCTGAGCTTCATTTCTTGGAGCACAAGCCAAATGACCTAAACTTCATGCCATGCCACCAACAACCTAATAAAACGACCCGACTCCAGATCTGACCAAAATCGCTTCAAACTTGACCAAATCGTCACCAAACGGCAACATCAATGCAAACAACTCATCCAATTCAACAATCAACACTTTACGAGATCATTAACAACATCAAAATGACAATTATTCACCAATAATCATATAAAATTCACCAAAATCATGATAAGTCAATGCATAAAGTAAACAATGGATCTAATATGCAAAAGCATATGGATTGACATAAGAATTACTGGTTTAAGTTGCTAGATTAGATTCTATGGTGTTTCAAATGATAATGTACTTACCATGATGTAGATCTAGGTGAAAACAATTTAAAATGATGAAAATGTGATCAAACAACCCATATACTTGATTGAATCTATGTGAGAGATGCTTATATGTGTTACAATTTTTATATTCATCACGGTAATAAATGTTTGGAAAGTTTTCTTTGTAACGGTTATAAGTGTTACAAATTATATGATTTATAACGGTTACAACCGTGACATAATTCGTAACAAAAAACTGCCACACATGTTGGGATACGGTTATAACCGTGACAAAGTTAATTTGTCACGCTTATAAGCGTTGCAATTACCCTTTTTGGTGTTGTGTCTAGCACCTTCGACCAAATTGATTCTGAACTCAATCTCGCAATGCGGCAACAAACCTTTGACCTCGACAAAGACATCTTTAAACTCACTTGCGATTGGAACTGATGACAAGTCTTCCCGTGGAATCACAAGCGAATGTAAATAGCTCACGAAGGCACCATCTTCGAGATGATGTCTAATCACAACCATTCGCCTTTCCACACCCGACCGTCACCTCCAACTTCTCACAATCCACTTTTTCGCATACATCTTAAGCCAGTCCATACCCAAAATAATCCCAAACCCAATGAAGTTCAAAACAAAGCAATCACACATAAAGGAGCAGCCATGACTCGATAAGACTAGACCCCGACAAATCAGACACAAAATGGACGAACCCACGACTGGATTAGTCATGAAAAAAGGTCCATCAAAAATCTCGGGTTCCAAACCCAAGCCATACAAGAGCTCATGACGAACTTCTCGTTCTTCTGGTAAGGAGTCTCAATATACGAACGAGCATACTTGGACAAAGCTTCGAAATCAGAAATATAATCAAACACTTGTCGACCATTCTGTTTTAGCTCAACAAACTTCTTAAACGGAACTGACTTCTAGGCGGTAGAGATAAACTTCATCTCAAACTTGACTTGTAACTGATCCAAAGTGATATCATCTTCTAGATTCTCTAAAATGACATAGTTCCATCAATCCATAGCTCTGTCATGTAGTCGTTTCGATGCAAGCATCCTCTTAGTCGCATCCACAATACCTAAGTCTCTAAATATCCAAACGCAAGTATCTAGCCACCATTGAATCTCAACTGTCAGCTATGTCCCTTTGAAAGGCTTTCCCATCAAGAGTAGTGAAGTCCTTACATAGCTTTGCAAAGTCAACCACCCATGGTACTTGCATTTTAACACCAATATCTACCGCGGCTGATCCTGGAGCGGGTACCCTCCTCATGTTCACTGCTATTATAGCTTTGACCATAGCGGGGTAATCTGGTATAATGCCATCACCCCTTTCAGAAACATTCTCCTCCCTAGTAGCGTGTCTCGATAATTGACGACTCATTCTAAATCTGAAAAATAGAATGATTAATCCACTTCCGAGAAAAACTGCAATGGAGTTCAAGCGCTATTATGCTATACACTAATATATAGTACATCCATAGAATCCCCAAGTATGTCTCTCATACATAATTACATATTCGAAATTAGGCTAAAATCGATAGACAGAGCTTTGATACCAAATGTGACAACCGCCCATAACTCCTGCACTAAATAAGAGGAATAATGCACTAAAAGGTGTGCCAGGCAGCCATGAACGATCATCAAAGTAAGATAACACAAGCGAGACCTGTCGCATAACTCACATCGCAAGGATAAAATATAATAAAAATATATAACAGGTAATAATAATGAAGCAGAATTGAGCGAAATCTAAAACCCTTTCAAAGCTCCATTGAAATATCCATTACAACCTTGGAAAAGCACTATAAGAGTATGTACAATAAGCCTCACTACAAGCACTCAGAGAACCAACAATGGAAACAACATATACTAGACAGTAAGGAATAATATGTCAGCCTCCTGCTCGTCGTCGCATAGCAACATCGTCCTCATCAAGATCTATCACTTGCCACATGCTACTCTGTGTGCCCATCCAAAAATCGAATGAACAGCCCAAGGTAATATGAGGATACATAAAACCTTGAGTCAGACAACAGTCTTAATGAGCAATAAAACAACCATCTAACATCACCAACAAAGTATATGAGAATAGGTAGATTAACCAATCAATCTACCCTAAACACCAGAGAAGAAACTCAAACTCATCTTCCCCACATCCAACAGTGATAGCCTTTAAAAAACAAGAATTCAGACATAACAATACGTCCATAACAATCAATTATCAAGCATAGACCATCCTAATTGACATCGACTTCTCTCAAGCACAAGCCCCGAAGGCCTAAACCAACATCAGACAACTACCTAAGAGATATCTCCTCCGACGTCGAATAATCTACACAAGACGATACAAGTAAAACAATCATCATCCCCGACTCTGGCTATCACCGCCAATCCGCTGTGAAACCATCGTGAACAGTATGACCGGCTAAACAATTCGCCATCAATTGTTGAGGGCTTATGGTAACCCCGGTTCTAGAAAAACTCCATATGCCATACGATGAAACGTATCTAGGCCCGTCAAGCTGCCCAGGGTACTCGACCAGTCAATTCCAGTCTTTTAGGCGTCCCCATTAACCTCTGCTTTGAATCCGCTAGAACCTACGACAACAATAATTTCTCAGTCTTCGATACCTCTAGCCATCTAGCCTGATGACTGTTCATAAGCTCAAGTTCAATTCCCGAGCAACCATTATCCAAGAATTCACCCCCTGGAGTCATCTTCATGTTCGTTGCATTACGACGATCAATGAACACATCACATCACTTCGACATTCCCCCTTGAATTCACTTTAAAGTCACAACCAATATCGAGCCAAAACGTACATCATTTGGTCAATATTCGATTCACAGTATTTCATCCTGATTCACCAGGTCACCCAACGACCCGACTTTATGGGTCACCAATAACCTAACTTCACGAGTCACCCAATGACCCGACTTAATGGGTCATCCACGACCTAACTTCCTGGGTCACCCAACGATCTGACTTTATGGGTCACGCACAACCTAACTTCCTAGGTCACCCAATGACCCGACTTTATAGGTCACCTACGACATAACTTCTTGGGTCACCCAACGACCCGACTTTATGAGTCACCCACGACCTAACTTTCTGGGTCAGCCAACGACCCGACTTTATCCTGAAGACCAACGACCCGATTCCAGAGAAGCTCCAGCGACCTGACCTATCTCCGAACGACCCGAAGCTTCAACATGTTTCGAACGACCCATGCTCTTCGACGACCGAACCTATGCACCAACGACCTGAGCTTCATTTCTTGGAGCACAAGCCAAATGACCTAAACTTCATGCCATGCCACCAACAACCTAATAAAACGACCCGACTCCAGATCTGACCAAAATCGCTTCAAACTTGACCAAATCGTCACCAAACGGCAACATCAATGCAAACAACTCATCCAAATCATCCAATTCAACAATCAACACTTTACGAGATCATTAACAACATCAAAATGACAATTATTCACCAATAATCATATAAAATTCACCAAAATCATGATAAGTCAATGCATAAAGTAAACAATGGATCTAATATGCAAAAGCATATGGATTGACATAAGAATTACTGGTTTAAGTTGCTAGATTAGATTCTATGGTGTTTCAAATGATAATGTACTTACCATGATGTAGATCTAGGTGAAAACGATTTAAAATGATGAAAATGTGATCAAACAACCCATATACTTGATAGAATCTATGTGAGAGATGCTTATCACTCACCAAATCTTCAAAGAAACAAGAAAACACTAAATCTTCGATCCAGACAGTGAAGAATTATCTTCAAACTCCTTGATTTGATGGAATCCCTCTTCAGTTGGTGTAGATCTATCTTTGCTTGATGTAGATCTTCAATCTTCACATGTAGATCTAGAATTTTAATGGTAGAAAGGTGTATTAGATTGAGAAAGGAGAATCATGAGCTCAACCAAATGAGAGAATAAAGAAAGCAAACTATTCTCCATGCCTCTAGCCAACTATTTATAGCCTCGCACCAACCACCTAATGGGCCTCCTCAAATCAGCCCATCAATGACTCTAAAAACCTGAACAGAAATTGTGAAACACAAAAATAGTGATTTTTCCTTCCTAAAAAAACAGTGATTTCTCCTAAATTGCTGAACCAAATCTTTAATGTGACCAATCTACGGAATTGGCAATACCATTTCCTTTCCAGTGAAATCAACCTTAGCACCTTATTCGATCCCAGTCAAAAGTTATGCCCTGTACAAGACTGACATAGGCAAAATGGTCACAAATAAAATTGGTAAAAATTATGGATATGTCTCACAACCCCATAACCAACATATTAAAATACGAGAATGATCCAACCCTCAGGGAATAAAATAAAAATATTTTACGCTCCTCCGATACGTAAAATGCGGGCTGTTACAATCTTGTAAATAAGGACTTGTAAAATTAGTATTGCATGGCATATCGAATAAAAAGACTTGACTTTGACATACATTAGTTCATCATGCACCGCGATTTCGACATGATATTGAACTATATTGGTTCTTCATACACTTATAATTTCGACATGACCTTGGCATCATTCTGAAACTTACACACATTTAGCAAGTAGGCATAAGACTTCGTTAGTTGATACCTAACCAGTTTTCACTTATCTTTCACTGTATGGAGTTAACAATGAATTTTGTTAATATATTTTTCGCTAGAAGAAGGGCTAGAACCTTTCATACCTATATTGACCATCCCTTTCCTTATATATAAGAGACACAAAGAACTTTCTGAATTCTACGTAGCTCACTACACTTCATGATGACTATATCATAACAACGATCTTCTAAACCACAAACAGCTAAATCAATCTCCTAATTCACTTCCAAACCTCAGTTTCATAAGGAACAAATGATAAGGTTGTTGACACTAAAAATTACAAAGGAAAAGGACACGTGACCTCTATGATCCATGGACCATGAACCCATTTCACATAGAATCAATTCTAGTATTTGTTTTAGGGAAAGGGAGCCCACAGAAAGATAACTTGTTCATGAAAATAAAGTGGGTCAAACAATTTCAATATAATTATCTCTAAGACGGAAATGATAAGAGATTTCGATGAGTTTACCTAGAAGTGGAAAAAATAATTGAACATTACCCTATGCTAGCCAAGGCCTAAAAGAGGAAGCTTATGTATAATTCCAACATACCAATTCAGTGTTGTAAGAAAACTAAATTGGGACAAATGATATCATTCCTAAAGATTTCTCAGTTTTACAATATTTCTCAGTCGATACTTCTCATAAGATTATCTACCTTTCAACTAAGAGAAAATTAGATAATTGACCTCGAAAGAGACACAACTTAAGAATGAATGGAACATTAAAGTTACAGTTTGCTAAAATCAATAAACAAGTGGACATCAGACTAATCAATATAGAGAATCAAAAGGATGAGTGTTTCTTTGAAATAGGAAATCCTGAAGAGTTTATAAACCAGGACTAAGCTAGAACACTAAAAATCTTAATGGAAATGATTCATAAAAACAAAAGATTTTTTTATGCTTCCAAGTTGGCTTTTTCAAAGCACCTCTTAGAGAGAGGTCAGAGTAATCCCTAGTACGGCCTATTAGGCATGGTTATAGCAGTGCTAGGCCTTGGTCCTTCCTACATGGCCTGATCGAAGCGCAAGCCCTTTGGGCCCACCTTCATGGCTTATCCATGGCACCTCCGGAAAGGAGGTCAAAGTAAAACTATGGTCCCAGCTAAGAGGGACTGGCCAAAGAACTACAAACCTTAGATCTTAACTACGTAGCTAGCCAAAGCTCCTTCCAACGAAAGGATGGATTAAGCCATAGATCTTGCCTAAGATGGCTTGGCCAGTGCACCGAACAAACTTTCATTCCAACATATAAGGCCTTTTGAAGCGCCTCTTAAAGGAAGGCTTGACACGACCTATTTTTGCTTAAAATAGCTAATTAAATGAACTAGAAAATTTTTAAATCATCACCTAATATGGTAATGAGAGATTTGATCGGAGTTGAGATAATAACCTAAAGATGGTAGTAAAGAATTTTATGAAACCCAAACCATTAACTATTGTGGTAGTAAGGGGTCAACCAAAACATAATTTGTTACCTACTATAGTAATAAGAGATTTAGTCAAAATCAAAGTCATTACTTACTGTGATAATATAGAAATCAATCGAGTAACTCAAACTCTATCTAAAGAACAAATAAAAAAAAAAACTTCTAAAGGAAGATTAATCAAATATGGATAGTTTTTTGGTAGAGCTGACCGGTTTTTATAGTGACCGCAAACACTATTTATTATAACAAATAATAATTACATTTTTACAGGTGAGAGACAGAGTGACTACTAACTACTTCGGTTTTTAAGGTGGATCATCCACCACATTCGGCTTTTAAGCTGGAACGTCCACCATCATCCTAACTAAGTTATAGTACTGGAGGTAGACACTACTTCTAGACTACAGGAAAACGTTTGTTAAACAACAAATCACCTATGTTCTGCACTGGGAACAACAAAAATTACATAAACAATTTCAAACTACAGCTTAAGCATACATTGACAATTTCATAGACCAAAAATGGTGTGTATATTACAATATTGCAAATAGCTTCCCAATAACCAAAGCTAGCATCAAGCCTGCAATACTATAGCATGCTACAGAACACCTCAGAGTCGAGCATTGAAACACACAGGATAATGAGGAATATCACCGGGATGAACATGACTTAGAGATATGACTAAGATGAAAATCACACCAAGCCAGGAAGACCAACACAGAACAAAGAACTCTGATTGAATTCGCGACCAAGCAACATACAAAAGTAGGCTATCACAACTGAACTCCCATATAAACTGACATCCAAGATAAACACGAGGGTCAAACTTAAACCCCAAGTAAAGGAAACCTCAGAACACACACCAGCAAAGAGCATCCAATTGGACACAAATCAAAACCACTGGAGGATCCATGTAGGGACTAGTGGGGACAGTGTCCCCCACTGAGATTTGTTAAATTACAAAAAAAAACAAGAGCTTTTATATATAGATATAACATTTACTGTCCCACTCATCCCAAAAGCCAACAGCTACACCATAGAAATACATATTTTATTATTTTCTAATTGATATGATCTGATACATTTCTTTTTAGCTTTATACTTGGTTATATAGTGAAAATGCCCTAACCATGTAGTGCATATTATATGTTTGTGAAAATGCCTTAAGCATATAGTGTAACTTAATTTGTTTTTTATGTGAACAAGTTTATGTATTATGTTTATTATTAGTTTTTGTATGGAAAAAAAAGTATTTTGCCCCCACTGGAATTAGTTTCTGTATCCGCCACTGGTCAAAACACCTAAACATGCTCCCAACACCTAAAGACATTGAACACCAACTGCAAACTCAAAAAACAACACAATCAAAACCAAAACCTATAGCAAGCCAGAATAACATACCAAGAAACTACCTTTTGAATAGCAAGCTCATACCAAGTGGTATCTTGACTCGAGATACGGAAAATAGAACCCAGGAAGGGAGGATCTGGCGACGCTGAAGTCGCAAATTTGCCTCCAGTGAAGACAATCAGACAGCGAGGGAATGGCTCAAGGGAATACCGCGTGAAGAAGGAAGGGGAACTCGAAGTGATGCTGATATGGAAAGGTAACCGAGAGAAGCGTCGGAGGATAGGAGGAGGTTCAAGCAACCAAAACGCCGAAAGGGGGAAGCATAGATAGATCGGAAGACATTGTAGAGGGAGAGAGAAGGAGCGATCCGGAAAAGCGAAGGAAGATGGTGAAAAAGAAAGAGAAAACGAAGGCCGCGGAAATATGGACAGTTCTGCTTTGAAGAAAAGATAAAGAAATCTTTATGGTAAGAAACGTAAAAGACTACTTATCACTTATAGTTGAGATATTTTTCTTCTTCTAATTAAGCGAAAGTGGAACTCTACCATCCATGTAAAAGATCATTATGGCCAAATGGTTTTATGGTCTTCTTTTTAAGGAATTATCAATGTTAGATAATTTTCTGGTCTTCTAACCTAGGAGCCATTATTGCTAGATAATTTTTTAGTCCTCTACTCAAGGAAATATTACTATTGTATATTCTTTAGTCCTCTCTTCTATTGCTTTATGGTTCTCTGGTCTTCTATTTAGGAAATATTATTGCCTGACAACTCCGTGATCTTTTATGAAACTATCAAATGTATTCCCAGACTCTTATATGCTTTCTAGATGGTTCTCTGGACTTCTGTTCAAGCCATATTATTACCTGATAGTATTCTAAGAAAGATTCTCAGTCTACTTAATAAAAGACAACCTTAGGAAGATAAAATTGTCTTCAATCAAAGATTAAAAATCATGCTAAGTGAAAAAACTAAGAAAGAAGTTACAAATATCAGTTAAAAGCAAAAGATAGATTACCAATCTCATTTAGCTATCAATCATTCGTGTACGGTTTTCCATTTGGTTACTACATGTCATTATCTTCAATGTAGAGAGAAAGTTCTTTGCCTTTCCCTTTCTCCCTACGGTAGGCATCCAACAATTGGAAACTATTATAAGGGAAACTTCATCAACAAAACTTCAATTAGGAGATCCTTAAAGCCATGAATGCAAACAGTGCAAAACTTCAATTCGTTGGCCTCCAACATCATTTTATCATAGGCCTTTTTAAACAAAACATCAATATAGTCAACCAGAATTTTCTATATTAGAACTGGGCCCAACATGGCTAAAATTACCAACAAATCAATGGACGTGGCCTCTACTCTGTCGAATCTTTGCTCCTGAAGATGATATTCTTTGTCATCATCCTTGTTTGCCTAGTTGGCACAATTTTGTTGGTAATGCTGCACTCTTGGTACTCCACATGCTTTGCTATGCTGGCATACTAGGTTAGTCCTCATGCGATGCACAACTGAAAAAATATAATTTAGATTAACACTTTTAAAAAAACACATATAAATAATATATTATTTTTAAAACAATTATTTTCAATAATGATTTAAATTAATTCATTTTATATTTAATTTAGGTTACCCATACAATTCAAATGCAATAACACTTAATTATATAAACAAATATTAGTAGCAGAACTACTGCATATCATCAAATATATGATCACTTGATGTGAATAATAGCAGCAACATCATCATAAACAACCTGCAAAAATTTAACTAATAAGGTAAAGGTAATATATTAGAGCATTAATGCCCGTATTATACTATAATGAAGACAATAGAGCCGTTAGTGTGTGAACACATTTTTATCATATTTAGTATCTTTTGTAATTATCTACTAGCCGTTAGGCTCATGCATACTTGATATATTTAATACTAGCCATTAGGCTCATGCATACTTGATATATTTAATACTAGCCGTTAGGCTCATGCATATTTGGTATATTTTGTACTAGCCGTTGGGCTCATAGCACTATATATATGTGCTCTTTGTATCATGTTTTTGTATCAATAAAGTTACAGTTGTTCCTCACTAATAACTCTCCTCCTCATCTCTTAATATACTAAATTACAATAAATTGCAACTAATTGGCAGATTACTTTTAATAATTATAGCTACTTATTAGCTAGATTACTTAGAAACAACATCATAGTTATGATTTTATATTTCAATTCATTCTTTCTCAATTACCCTTAATTAATTATATTTTTAACTTAATTGATAATGTCTTATTTTTGCTGTATATCTTCATACCAAACCAAGCTGTAGGAAATTAGTTCTTGGACTATGTTTACTTTAATACTTCGCTTTTGTTCATGTAGATGTTAAAGCAACAGAAAAAAGTGGTCGCTTATAGCCTTATACTGGTGAACATGTAATGTGTCAAGAACTGATTATTATAATGTATTTATACTACAATCATGACATTATAAATAGTGCACATATGAAAACTGAGTATTTTATATTTCTTACTACAAAAAAGAAAATTAAGTCCTTACTTACAGGAGGTGCATGATTCTTGATTCCATAGTGGTCACCAATTAGTTTATTTCAACTGCAATATTTCCATGCTGATCATGAACTCTACCAATGCGATTTATGCTCACTATCTAGCATTATATACATTAGATAGCTCTTCTTTTATGGCTTTGGATTTTTGATTATTGAGGGCACTGAAGATGAGTCTACTACTTTCGGTTAGCCTAGCTGTCCAACACTATTTCTGTCTTTTACAGGCAATGCTGTAAGAAACAATCAATGCAACTACAATTAAGCAATGAATATATTAAAATTTTAACTATGCTTTTTAGATTTAAAAAAAAAAGTATAAGGAACAGCTCAAAAATAACTCAAAATATATTGTAAATGATAAATTATGCATTTAAATTCTAAATAAAAATTTAAGCATACAGTACCAATGCATGGGTCAAAATTTGGTATGTCATGTCAGCTTTTTGAAATCATGAATATTGCTCATTTTATTCGTTTTTATGACTCAGTGTAGAGATATCCCATAATATATGAAACATCCCATAATATATGAAACAAACTATCATATAAACAAAGAAAATGCCAAATCAGTGGATGTAAATTGATAACAACATTAATTTACTAACATACATGCTCACAAAAATACCAATTTCAAAAGGTAAGCTCCCATCATTAACTTCTTGGGAAAATATACCACATTATCCAATGCAACAAAATCAAGCATCATAATGATACAGATTGTTAAAAAACTAAATGAAGGTTAAAGCAGTGAATAGTTCTAATGTATGCTAGACACAGCAAATACATGAAAAACAAAGCGATACATAGTTCATCAATTAAATTACATGGTCCCACAGAGCAAACAAATATTTCTAACAAATAAAAAAAGGCCACAAAATGAATGAAAAAACAATCAATTCACATTCTGATGCCTAAAACAATCTAAGTCGACTTAGTACTCTCAATTGCATTGTTTTTTCCTTCATGGACTTCCTTATCGGTTTTCAGATGTTACAGGCAATCCGACTCCTTCAATTCCGTTATAGTTTCAAACCTTCCCACTAACGTCAACATTTGCTCTTTCTCATTTCCAAGAATTTGCTGCATGATTCCACATCATTGCTCAGTTGCACCTCCTTAGACAAAACTGCACTTTTAGCAGCAATAGTAGCAGGCACCACTTACTCTGCACATGTTCTTAAGTCTCTGGCTCTACCTATATCTTTACTGCTAAAAAAATGTAATCATAAGTAGTTTAAAATGTACATAAAGGAATAGAGCCTTATTGAATAATTCAGTTATAAAGACAGTATATTGCATGGAAGTTGTGAGTTTGCATGCATTTGTAAACGGTCATTGATTTGGAAGTGGAAGTGCAAATGCATCAATTCAATAACCAATTTTGGAGATTAGCCCTATGCAGATGCACAGCTGACAAATCTAGCATCTACAAGTAGAAGGCTTAATGTGAGATGTCTAGTATGTGTATATATGTGTGAAGAAGGCCTGCCTTGAGGAAGGTATTAAGTGGTTGACCTACCTTGATTTGGGTATTAAGCAGTTAGGACTAGGTCCAATCTTAAGGTTCACTCCTTG
Source organism: Allium sativum (assembly GCA_030737875.1). Taxonomy (NCBI): domain Eukaryota; kingdom Viridiplantae; phylum Streptophyta; class Magnoliopsida; order Asparagales; family Amaryllidaceae; genus Allium; species Allium sativum. Next base: position 48,320,266 of record CM060913.1, read on the forward strand.
GTTTAGGTCCTAAATGGTCATTGGGTTCATCTTTCTCTTATAACGTATCAAATGGTCTTAGTAGACGATAACATATAAGTAGGGTGATTCTCGAAGTATTGTCCGCTTCTTATCTAAGGGATTAGTGAAGGCTGACCTAGGGACGGTTTATATAACCGGCCTAAAGGAACCACCTTCTAAGTGAAGTATTAAGTGAATAGGAGATCACCCGTAGGGACAACTAGGTAGTAATAAGACAGTACGTCAGGAGGGCTTTAAGTGAAACTGTGTTCCTGTCTAAACCTGGTATTAAGTGACTGTTACTATTTCTCGACCTACAAGGAAATTTTATGTACATGACGTTGACGTTAGTGACGATGTCTTAAGTGCTAATCGTCCTCCACAGGGTCTAAACTGAATGTAGGGATGTTCACCCTAAGTAAGTTGGGATATGGCCTCAAGTGACTAGGTATAGCCCGCCTCGTTGGGGTATTAAGTTATTGTAAGTATGTCCGCCCTTAGATTACTTTGCGGGGTATTAAGTGAATATAAGGATGTCCATTCTTAGATTTACATATAGGCATTTAGTACTATTAGGATGTCCGTCTCATATGTTTAATTGTGTGTTTGTTTGTTTACGTTGACATAACATAAAGAATTTACACTGTCCATATAGGAAATAGTCACTCCTAAACTTGTATGTTTTTCATTCACCAAAATTTATGCTTTGACCCCCCTTCTCATAACATAAAAGGGTTAGTAGGAGAGGATGCTTGGGATTAATGATGCTTTGGTGAAGGACCCTGACGATGGAGGATTTTAGTTAGTGACGATATCTTAAGTGCTAATCGTCCTCCATAGGGTCTAAACTGAATGTAGGGATGTTCACCCTTAGTAAATAAGGAAACGGCCTCAAGTGACTAGGTATAGCCCGCCTCGTTGGGGTATTAAGTTATTATAAGTATGTCCGCTCTTAGATTACTTTGCTGGGTATTAAGTGAATATAAGGATGTCCATTCTTAGATTTACATATAGGCATTTTGTACTATTTGGATGTCCGTCTCATATGTTAAATTGTGTGTTTGTTTGTTTACGTTGACATAACATAAAGAATTTACACTGCCCATATAGGAAATAGTCACTCCTAAACTTATATGTTTTTCATTCACCAAAATTTATGCTTTGACCCCCCTTCTCATAACATAAAAGGGTTAGTAGGAGAGGATGCTTGGGATCAATGATGCTTTGGTGAAGGACCCCGACGATGGAGGATTTTAGTTAATTATGACAGTATTATTATTTTGTTGAGATAATTATTATTGATGTGCCTCTTATGATTGCTTAAGACTCGTTGTGACCAAAATTTATTATGGTTTTAGTCAAAGGTACATCTATTTTAAGTTATTATATTTTATCCCTTCCACTGTGTGAGTTTCTTATTTCGTTTAGTTTGCTCTGTTATACATGTTTGAGCATTTCTTTATAGGAACCAATGATTCGTTTGTAATGGCTCTAAGTTCCGATTGGCATTTTCTGGGTCGAAATTTTGGCCCATTCCGAGTAGGTTGTTACAAGTAAAGGATGGAGTTAACATCATAACTCAATCGCAAGTTATCACACTCTATTATCACCACTCTAGTTTTTGTATATGTGATTTACTAGCTCTTCCATGCATTTCCAAAAGATTACATGGAATTTTGGATGTTCTATCTCCAGAATTGAATAGCTTACTACTTCAGACTCATTAAAACTGGAGCATTGTCACTTCATCCTCCCCGACCGGAGGTACTTGAAGTCGAAGGTTATTCCTTACTAGTAAAAAATAATAAGAAAACACACATAAAAATAAGAAAAAGAAGTTCTTTAGAGGTTCAAGATCTTTATTTGTTTATAAATTCCCCTGGTGGATAGGTAATACCAGGAATCGTTATTTATGATACTATGCAATTTGTTTTGCCCGATGTACATAATAACGTGGAGGTTCAAGTGCTCTTCAAGGCATAATATTGAAAATGATCATTGAATGAGCAATTCAATAACAGATTTCGGATCTAATCAATATTGATATACCGAGTATCTTATCTGTTGATATGGAAGCATTCCGGCGATCTTACCTATTGATAAATCTCTAACTTTAGGTCTTTTTCAAATTGATTCAACTGTGAAATATCACGATGGAGGTATCTAGGGAATAATCGCTTGTAAAGTGAATCCTTCCTGGATAAGGTCCATTGTATCTCTTTTAGAGTATGTCACCACTCGGATCGAATCAAGATGCTCTGGCACTGCTTCCTAAGAGCAGTGTGTCTACCAATTTCACCATAGCAGCTCGAACCAAGTATATTTTATTGAACCATGCATTACCTCAGTCGGGGTAAGCTTAAAAAAGGAAGACTTTTTTGAAAACTAATCAATGATGACCCTCCATGAATCTAAGAAATAATGAGAATTCTTGATCTCACTCAATATCTCTCTCAATTCGAAGATCCAGGATTTGAATTGATAACGATTCATTGATTCCTCCTAAAGATTTCATTTCAATTGGAATTTGTTTATTCACGATGTACAATGACCCTGTTAAGCAATTAGATTAGAATAAAAGATTAGATTAGAATAAAAGATCGTGATTTGATCTGCATATGTTTGATAAAAAGAATAATCTTCTTCTTTGATCCTAAATAGAAAGAGTTCAACAATTATTTTGAAAAAAGTTTAATTTCTTTTTGATTCAACCTTATAGAATTCGAACTATTTTATTTTTTTGACAGAAAAACAGAAAAAGTTTCTAAACCCAAGTAACCTCTTGCGGATCCATGAAACAACTCTCATAAATTTTTTTCTCTTTTGAAATTTATCTTTTGTTATACTTATGAAATTGATTTTATCTGAATAACAACTTCTTTCTCTAGATTTTGTCGAGTTATTATATCCACTCATTGAAATTGAATAATTAATGCTACAAAACAAACCAAGTTATGAAGGGATGATTAAATATATTGATAGAATCAACTCAAGAATAATTGGAAAATAATGGAGCACATCACTTAAGAGATAAAAATTCATCACAAGTGGAAAACTAGAAATTTAGCATGCTTGCATAATTCAGTAGTAAGTTATATGGCATAACTTAAACCTATGTAAGCATTATAAATCGGTGGCACATGGGTCTTCTTGTTTGGAGTTTGGCTGCCCTCTATAATTAATTCATGGGAAGTTTATAGACCAACTCCATCTATACATTTTTAAATACAAACCTACATGTTATTGGAAAAGGATATTATAAACATTTCCTATCATTACCATGATGAAATTATTCTTCACTTTCTTCTTCCTCATAGTAGTCTCATAGAAAGCTATTGTCAACACCCTTTATCAAACTCTAGTACCAATGGCTTATCTAATCCATCTCTAATTCAAGCATAATTAAACGGTATAGTTTTCATCTTAGGCATTGATCCATTTTCTATGTTATAATTTTGGTTCTTTCACCGAGATCCAGGCTCATATTTACAAGTGTATCTTGAATCAAATAGGTCCAGAAATTATATCTAGAAGTTTTAGTTAAAGAAATTTAAATTTAAATGTTTCGAAAGATTTGTTGATTTGACTAAATGGCTAGAAACAAACCTGGAGGATCCAAAAATCATATGCACTCGTAGCTAGCGGAAATGATGGGAACCTCTATTAAATGGAGTAAACAACTAGCCTGAACCTTCTAATCAATAAGCAGTGTAGTCATGAAAAATTGTAATATGATGTCTAATGAATTGAAAAAACTAGAAAGTGACCAAAATTCCCTTATGGATTAGATTAGATGTGTTGCATAATCCATTATCCACAATTATAGATGAAGTAGGAAAAAGGCCCTTGCCATTGAAGAATGGGAGAATTCCTTAGCTTCAGGTCAAAATATGATAAATCCAACCCTAGGTAAAGGGCAGAAATAGTTGGATTTACTGAAAACTGAAACTAAGATAATTGGGCTACGCTCTATGCTAGGATCATCAAGCTATGGAGCTAGGTCATGGGGTAGATGGTGCCCATGATTTTAATAGATCTGTTAGATGATAAATAAAGCTTAAATCCTGGAAATGGAAATATTGTATTAGATTCTGAACTAAATGGAACAAGCACCAGTGTCAGCTTCGGGTTCCCGCAGTGCGACCAACTATGGGTCCATGAAACTTTATGGGGATTGTTCCCCCGGAGATTGGAGGATTTAAACTTCAAAAAAAAAAACCAAATCGTTTGAGGAGCCAAACACTTGGCATAACCCCTGACATTCAACTTACAAAGTGTCATGCTAGTGAGGAATATATCATCGACATTGTTTAGTAGAATATGGAGGAAGGTAAAAATATAAAGGATGAGATTGTGTCTCTATTCCAAGCCAAACTCCATCCACTGAAGAGATTTTAAGGTAATAATTCCCTAAAAGTTCATGATGCTGACTATACCCCTACAACGAAATGGCTTGACACGAAACATCATTTATACAACTATGAATGACACATGGAGGACATCAACTATAGAAGATTTTAAACCTTTCTAGGGGAAGTAGCTTTTATGTGGCACACTTGGCTAGCACCTAAGTTTATATTAAAGTTTGATGACTTGGCTAGTTCAAAGAGAAGTTTAGGATGCACATAACATGACCGAAGGATGTTATGCTGCTATCTGGGTTATCTCAAGGACCTAAGGAGACTTTGAAAGGATTCTTGAATCGCTTTAATATAGCTATGAGGAGGCTAGTAACTCGAAGGAAGGTGTGGTTTTCATGGATTTGACCCGAGTTATTCATCCCATATTTTTTTTAGCAAATGGTTAAAGATGAAGCAACTCGCTACCATTGAAGAATTTTATGAAAGGTGAATCTGTACCTTAGTTTGGAAGAAGTAAGATTGGCTAAAAAAGGTTTAATGATGGACAACCTATAGAAGAAGTTTACTGCAATATTGCAGTGAACCCTACGTTATTTGGTAATTAAAAGAAAGAGGCATAAACTATGGTAACGAGCGTACCACGAATGTAAGATATCTTAAGAACTTCATAATGGAAGGCTACGTGCCATTGAATGATATGTTACAGGATATGTACTTTGTGAAAATGGAATCGAATAGTAAAAAATTCATCCAGGAGGGAAGACAAAGAGTAGAACAATCATTATGGGAAGGTAATTTTTATTTTAATGCACAATATTAGTAACTTAATTTACCCTATTTTATAGGATCATTGACTTTTACTAAAATTTAAAATTTAATCAGTGTATCCACGAAAAAAGTACTTATTTTCTGTTCTTCCGAGTCTTCTTCTCTCTGTGTTTTTCGTTGTCTTCTTATTTATGGAATCCTAACATCTAAATCCAAGCTTAAGCGGAGCAGTTCAACGTAATAACAGTAAGTAGTTTTTTTTTTAAGTTGATTAATTGAATACAAAATTGTTTTTTTTTAATATCACCATTATCACATATAATTGTAGTTAGCTATTTTTGAAATCTTGAAAAAATTGTACATTAGTAGAATATCATTTTATTCAAATATTGTAATACGAGTATAGGCTGTTTGGATAACATTCACTATCTAGACACCCTAAGTAGTTATACTCTCAAACAATTATAATATATAATTTTCTCTTTGATTGATTTGTTAGTATTAACTCCGCCTGTGTAGTTTTCTATGCAGCCTGTCCCAAGCCAGGGTAAAGGAGGAGGGTTGTGATAGGCTTGGTGAGCCAACGTAAAAACTTAGCCACTCTTATAGATATGGAACCTTATAATATATCGTTGGGGCGTAACCCTCTTAGCGACGCGCTATATCGAGGCTCGGATATGGTGTTAAATATGCAAGGGCTGGGCCGCCATTCTCTTAGTGGCGCGCTACACCGACGCCCCGGTGTGGTGATAAGTGAGCAAGGGTCCTCGCATTTTTCTCGGCGGATGCGAGGGGCAAGGAAGCTAGTCGACGATAGTAGAGTTCGGTTAGGTAGTTGGAATGTAGGGTCTTTAACATGAAACTTAAGAGAGATAGTGGATACTATGATTAGGAGACGGGTTAACATCTTGTGCGTTCAAGAGACTAAATGGGTGGGTCAGAAGGCGAAGGAGATGGAGAACACTGGCTTCAAATTGTGGTACACGGGAGAAGTACGTAACAAGAATGGGGTAGGCATATTGATTGACAAGAACCTTCAGAACAATGTGGTTGACGTCAGAAGACGAGGGGATAGGACCATCCTAGTTAAGCTAGTAGTTGGCGAGGCAGTTTTGAGTGTCATTAGCGCATATGCCCTACAGGTAGGTCTAAGTGAAGAAGCCAAAAGGAAGTTCTGGGAAGACTTGGATGTCATGGTTAGGAATGTGCATAATAGCGAGAAACTTTTTATAGGAGGAGACTTCAATGGCCATGTTGGCTCATCTAGCGGGGGTTTTGAGCGAGTGCATGGTGGTTTTGGATTTGGCAGTAGGAACCAAGAGGGTGAAGATATTTTGAATTTCGCTCTCTCTTTTGATCTCATGATTGCTAATACCTTCTTTAGAAAGAGGCAATCACATCTGATCACCTTCAGTAGTGGCCAACAGGCTAGCCAGATTGACTTTGTCCTAACTAGAAGAGATAGTAAACGAGATTGTGTTGATTGCAAGGTCATACCTGGAGAATGTGTCGTCTTACAACACCAGCTGTTGGTATGCGTGTTTCGTCTTCGGGTGGTGAAGGATAAGAGAGCGAAGATTAGCAGGACGAAATAGTGGAAACTCAAAGGAGATGCTTCACGGGTGTTTAAAGATAGAGTGATAGGAGAAGGAGCTTGGAATGTGGAAGGAGAAGCAAATGTCATGTGGAATGCGATGACAACTTGCATTCGGAGAGTCGTCACTGAGGTATTTGGGATAACAAGAGGAAACAAGCGAGAACCCAAGGATTCGTGGTGGTGGAATGACGAGGTGCAAAAGGCTATCAAAGAGAAGAAGGAATGCTACAAACGCATGTACCGTCATAGAAGCGAAGAGAACATGCAAAAGTACAAAGTGGCAAAGAAGACTGCAAAGAGAGCAGTGAGTGAAGCAAGGGGACAAGCGTACGAATATTTGTATCAAAGGCTAAGTACAAAGGAGGGCGAAAAAGACGTTTACAGAATAGCTAGGCTACGCGAGAGGAGGACAAGGGACTTCAATCAGGTTAAATGCATTAAGGATGAGAATGATAGACTTTTGGCGAAGGAAGATGAGATAAAGAATAGGTGCAGAGAATACTTTGATAAGCTTTTCAACGAAGAAAGTGATAGCTCTTCGATCGAGTTGGAAGACTTAGCCGATAGCAACAATAGACTTTTTGTACGGAGATTTCAAGAAGCTGAGGTAAAGGGGGCGTTGAAACGTATGAAATCAAGCAAGTCGGTAGGGCCTGATGATATTCCTATTGAGGTGTGGAGATGCTTTGGAGATGCAGGGATAAGATGGCTAACTAAGTTGTTCAACAATATTTTCAAATCAAACAAAATGCCAGATGAGTGGAGAAGAAACATTTTAGTTCCAATCTTCAAGAATAAAGGAGATATTCAAAGTTGCACAAACTATAGAGGAATTAAGCTTATGAGTCATACAATGAAGCTTTGGGAGAGAGTTTGCGAGCAGCGTTTGAGGAGGTTAACAAGTGTCTCTAGGAATCAATTTGGTTTTATGCCGGGAAGGTCAACCACTGAGGCGATTTTCTTGGTTAGGGAACTTATGGAGAGATACAGGGAGCAAAAGAAAGATCTCCACATGGTTTTTATTGACCTGGAGAAAGCTTATGACAGAGTACCGAGGAGGGTTATGTGGTGGGCGCTACAAAGGAAGAGAGTGCCATCAAAGTATATTACCCTTATTAAGGATATGTACGAGGGGGTTGTGACTAGTGTTAGAGCATGCGATGGTGAGACCAGAGACCTTCCAAGTAACATAGGGTTACATCAAGGTTCGGCTTTGAGCCCCTATATTTTTGCATTAGTGATGGATGAAATCACAGAAGATATACAAAGGGAGATTCCCTGGTGTATGCTCTTTGCCGATGATGTTGTGCTGATTGATGAAAGTAGAATAGGGGTTAATCGACAACTGGAGTTGTGGAGGGAGACCTTGGAATCAAAGGGTTTCAGGCTTAGCAGAACTAAAACAGAGTATATGAAGTGTGAGTTTAGCAGTGTCAGGTCAGATGACGGAGATGTTACCCTGGCCGGTAGAGTAGTACCCAAGAAGGAATCGTTTCGATACTTATGATCTATGTTGCAGTTTGATGGAGAGATTGATAAGGATGTTAGTTTTAGAATTCAAGCAGGATGGGTGAAATGACGACTAGCATCTGGCATTCTCTGTGATCGGAAGATTCCTCAAAAGCTTAAAGGAAAGTTCTATAGGACAGCAATCAGACCTGCAATGTTATATGGTGCAGAATGTTGGCCTACTAAGAGGCAACACGTCCAGAAGATAAGTATAGCAGAGATGCGAATGCTGCGTTGGAGTTGTGGGCATACCAGACGAGATCGGATTAAAAATGAGGATATTCGGGAAAAACTTGGAGTTGCACCTATTGAAGAGAAGTTAGTCCAATACCGCTTGAGATGGTTTGGACATATCCAACGTAGACCATGCGATGCACCTGTACGCGCTGGAATTCTAGGTCGCGACGAAGGCCCAAAGAGAGGTAGAGGTCAACCTAAAATGACATGGAAGGAGATAATAAAGAGAGATTTAAGTAACTGGAGTTTATCGGAAGAGCTGGTAGTTGATAGGAGTGCATGGAAATTGGCAATCCATGTACCAGAACCATAGTGTTTTTTTTAAGACTTTATTTCACGTTTACTGAACCTATTTACTTTTTATGTACTATTTTAGATTTTATTTCACTTTTATTGAACATTTTTACTTCTTATTATTATTATTATTTAAAAAAAACCTTTATCGGACGACTTTTTATTTGATTGGTTATTTTAAACCCTTTATATATATATATATATTATCATCATTATTAATTTTATTTTATTTTAATTTTGGGTTCCATATCTAGCCAACCCCAACTTGTTTGGGATATATGGCTTTGTTGTTGTTGATTTGTTAGTATTGTTTAATTACTTGTTATTTGTCTAATAGGTAGATCTTGAATTTGATTTTTAGTTCCTATTTACTATTATTGCCGGGTGCAATTGGTGATGTTTCTTCAAAATATTAAGCTATTTGAAAACATTTCATGCAAATTCCTCTACTGGAATATTGATCTTAGTTTTTATTTTCATAATCATCTACTACCGTTGCTTCCGCAAAACAAATTGGTGTAACATCAATGAAATGCTAATATCTAAAGAATCAAATCGAGAGTTAATATGGAAAAATAAGCTCCGAATTTTTTTAAATGAAGCACCAAATGGTTAAGAGCATCTCCAGCAGTGGGAGTATGCTGCAAATCCATGTTTTTTTCTTCTTCCACATGCTCCAGCAGTTGCGATTTAAGTGTGGGGAGAAAGAAATGGGGATTCCCCCTTTTTTTTAAGCGTCGATACATAAACGGTAAACTGTATCCCGTTTATTTTCTGAACGGAGAAAAGAAAGCAAAAATAACCTATAAACGGGGATCTGATCCCCGTTTATAGGGATTATTAAAAGAATCCGCTTGTTTCCACTGTTCGCTGCTGGAAGAAAGGCGATTTCCATCGCTTTTTTCCTTCGTTCCCAACTCCAACCGACGCTCACTGCTAGAAATGCTCTAAGAAGCTGATACCCTATAGACTTTTTGTTCAAGGAAGACTGCCAGAAACGACGGAAAAGGGCCCCAACCAACTGATGGATGCCTAGCCGTCAAATAATACTTTAGCTACTAGATACTAAAGAACAAAGCAGCAAACGAAATCAAAGCTACTTCATTCACTCTTATCTATTTTTCCTTTTCCAAATAATCCTTATTAGAATAATATGGACACTATATATTTGCATGACTTTCCATTTTATCTACTTGTCAATAAAAATTTCTTCTGTAACAAATGGGATTAGGTTCTTGCAATAAAACTCCTATGTTGTGCACAATGGAGGAAACACTTCTGTATCGTTGAACCTTTAATAGGAAAGTTGGATTTCTTAACCCCAGGTTAGTGAGTTGTATTGATCCTTAACCCTCCAAATATTGATGTTATCCTACTACTGCCAATGTCAAGAATGTATTAACCTCTAGATTGATGGGCATATCGAATCTTAACCTTTTAAAAACTTACTTTCTTTTATGATATCCACATCGAGAAGGTCTTAAAAGTTAGATCAACTAGTTATATCAATTCCTAACTTTTAAAAAACCAACTTTGACATATAATTATCAATATTGAAATGGTCCTACTAGTCTATAGATCGACATCTTGTATCGGTCCTGGCCTCTTGAAAACTAGTGTTGTCCAAAGACTATCACACCGACCCTTGCTTTTGGACTAGTGTGGTCCTAAGATTAGATTATCAATGTTTGGAAGGCACCGACCATTAGGTTAATCGACACATTGACCTTTGCCTTTTGAGAACCGGCATTGTCCTAAGACTGTCGATGTCAGAAAGGCACCAACTATCATGTCAATGATCAAATTGACCTATGCCATCTAAAAACCAACATATTTATGTGGTTGTCAAAATTGCTAAGGCCTAAGCCACCAGATCGATAGAGAAAATCGATCCTTTCCTTTTGAGAACTAACATTGTCCTATGGTTATCAACATCAAAAGGTTCAAAACACCAAAGGCAAATTCTATTCAGAACAACAAAATTGCTGAGTTGCCCATCCTTTTTTATTTTAAAATTTCGCTGGACAAAAATACCCTTCGTATTTTTTTTACACGTTTTCATCAAATACGCAGTACGGATATGGGGATTGTGATTCATCCACACAGTAGGCCTCTGAGGTTGGTATCATTACCTCGTATGAGCCCTATGAGGTTAGCAACATTACTTTGTAGAGTCCTTACGAGGTAAGCAACATAACCTTGTAGTGACTCTACGAGGTAAAGGGTATTTTGATCATGCGAAAGTTCTAGAAAAAATAGGGGGCAACTCAGCAGAAACGGTGGTTTGAATAGAATTTGTCAACGCCAAATAAATGCGGAAAATTAAATCTACAAATCCTTTTATCTCTAGAAATTGATGAAATCACGTTTCAATAAACTTTTCCCCTAAATCGATTGAGAAAATTGATCCAAATATCTCTAATATCTAGTACTAATGGAATTGCGTTCTTGTAAGCCAAACCATTGGATTGAGTAGAAAATCATTCCATAATCTATTTGCTTTCGGAACTAATAGAAATGTGGTCTGATAAGCTCAAACTGCAAGGTCGACAGGAAAATCGATCCAAACATCCTCTTTCTCCATGAGCCGATGAAACTGCATTCTTGAATGCATAAGTTGCCATATCGATGGGGTAAATTGACTTAATACTATTGGATCGATTGGGAAAATTGATCCATTCCTATTAGGTCCCTTTTCTTTTGCTTGTGATCTGGTTAACATATATCAGAATGTAGAGGAATTAATGGACTAAAGAATGAAGGAATGTAGTTGAGTTTCAGAAAGAGTAACAGAGGTAATTGCAGAGTAGTTAGAATGGAGAATGAGATTAGAATAACAGAAGAAATGAGGTACAAGAAAATGTAGAATGATCAATAGATAAAGAAGAGAAACATAATTTTCTTAAAGAAGCAAATGATTCTACACACATCATTCTCTGTTCGGTTACACCATATATATAGGTGATCAGTACATTAACTCCAGCATGAAATTGGGCCTTGTTTATAATACAATCCCATAACTAAAATAATATAACTCTTCCTCTTGTTGTGCACTTATGTGTTGGGAATGGGTCCCTTCCTATGTGGAAAAACTCATATTTAATTAATTGGAGCAATAAGTGTTGCTACGGTATTTCGTGCTTTTATTTGAATAGGTGACTATTTGACCTTTGGTGTGCCTTGGTATTTACATCTTGTTGGGAATAGTAACCTTATTAATTATGGTGGTTGAATGGAGACTTCAAGTTGCCTCTTTGGTGGCTATATATACATCCATTTTTGGATAGCAAATATACACAACAACAACATCAAAACTTTGTCTGTTTCTCCAAGACTTGTGGGGTGCTTCTAGTATTTTGAGATTGCCCTTTACTGGAGTGTTTTTTGCGAGTCTCTCAGCTTTTCTAAGCTCTGTTTCCCGGTGATATTTTTCACTTTTCTCGCTTTTGTTTTGATGCTGTTATTGCTAGCTATTGTTGGATAATTTGTGCATCCACTTGTAACTTGGATTTAGATTTGTGTACTACTCCGTTATCATAGTAAGAGAAGTTTGGGAAGACCCCCGTCATTGGTTCCGTGGTTTTTACTCTTAGCATCGAAGAGGTTTTCCACATTAAAAATTCATGTGTTTTTACTTTATTATTATCTCTTGCTTTGTTGATTATTTACACCAATCATTGGTGATTATGGTGCATTTTGCTGGGTTTGTCTGTGTCATTCATAACAAAATGGTATCAGAGCAAGGTTGGTTAATTTGTAATATCTCCTGGTGGATTCTAGTAATACCAACACTAGTAGAATGATTAGTTTGAATGGAGCTAACTATCATATTTGGAAGAGAAAAATGAGAGACTTGTTGTATGTCAAAAGTTGGCATTTACCTGTGTTTAGTAATGAAAAACCAGAAAGTAAAACTAATGATCAGTGGCAATTTGAACATGAACAGGTGTGTGGATTTATTCGGCAGTGGGTTGATGATAATGTTTTGAATCATATAAACGGTGATGTTCATGCAAGATCACTATGGCAAAAACTTGAATCCCTTTATGCTAATAAGTCTGAAAATAATAAATTGTACCTTATCAAGCAATTGATGGGTTTGAAGTACAATTCAAGCAAGTCACTTTCTGATCACTTGAATGATTTTCATGGCATTATTGAGCAATTATCAGTTATGGATATAAATTTTGATGATGAAATTCAGGGACTTTTGTTACTTGGCACTCTTCCTGATTCATGGGACACTTTCAGAATGACACTTTACAACTCAGCACCGCATGACAAAGTTACACTGGATATTGCCAAAGTTGGCTTTATGAATGAGGGATGAGTAGGAAATCTCATGGTGTGTCTTCTTCATCCAAGGAAGCATGTGTTGCTGAAAACAGAGGAAGAAGCAAGAGTAAAGCTCCAGTTTCCAGAGACAAAAGCAGAAGAAAATCTCGTGGAAGATACGCAAATATGAAGTGTCGTTATTGTGATAAATCCGACCACATAAAGAAATATTGCTACAAGTGGAAAAAAGACAACAAAAGTGGTAAAGGCATGGAAGATAAGAAGCAAGATCAAAAAGATTGCAGTAATGATAATAGAGCTGCTACTGCAACTAGTGGTGATCTTATCATTGTACATGATGAGGGCTATGTGAACCTTGCTAAATATGAGTCGAGATGGGTCACTGATAGTGGAGCATCACTTCATGTGACATCGCGGAAGGAATTCTTCACATCTTATACACTTGGTAACTTTGGTGTATTAAAGATGGGTAATGATGGTGTGGCTTAGGTTATGGGCATTGGAGATGTATTTTTGGTGACCAACATTGAAGCAAAGTTAATGCTTAAAAATGTTAGACATGTTCCAGAAATCCGATTAAACTTGATCTCTACTGAAAAACTCGATGATAATGGGTACTGCAACACTTTTCATTGCGGTCAATGAAAGCTTACTAAAGGAAACATGGTGCTAGCTCGTGGAAGAAGCACACAAGCTTGTACTTGCTGCAAGCATCAATTCTCACTGATTCTGTAAATGTAGCAAATGACGATCATGTAAAATTGTGGCACAGAAGACTTGGCCATATAAGTGAAAAGGGGTTAAGTTGTTTGATGAAGAAAAATGCACTACCTGATTTGAAGTGTGTAAAATTGGACAAATGTTCTCATTGTTTTGCGAGAAATCAGAATCGGGTCTCCTATAAGAGACATCCTCCTTCATGAAAATCGGGTTTGCTTGATCTTGTTCATACTGATGTTTGTGGTCCACTAAAAGTTAAGACCTTTAGTGGCGCACTTTACTTTAATACTTTTATCGATGACTGTTCAAAGAAATCGTGGACATATGCTTTAAAAACAAAAGATCATGTCTGTTTTTAATAAGTTTCTAGCCTTGATTGAAAGGCAATCTGATAAAAAGCTAAAGTGTTTACGTTCTGACAATGGTGGTGAGTACATCGGTCCACTTGATGAATATTGTAAGGCTCAAGGTATTCGTCATCAATTTACACCAAAGAAGACTCTACAGTTGAATGGTGTAACAGAGAGAATGAATAGAACTTTGCTAGAAAGAATGAGGTGCATGCTTTTAGAGGCTAAGTTGCCAAAACACTTTTGGGGTGAAGCTTTATTTACAGCTACACATGTGATTAATTTGTCACCTTGTTTTTCTTTGAATGATGATGTTCAAGATAAGGTTTGGCTTGGCAAGGAGGTTTCTTATAGTCATTTACGTGTCTTTGGGTGTAAGACATTTGTGCATGTGCCTAATGAAGAAAGATCAAAGCTGGATTCCAAGACTCGCCAATGCATCTTTGTCGGCTATGGTCTTTACAAGTTTGGTTACAGGTTTTATGATCCTATAGAGAAGAAATTGATTCGTAGCAAGGATGCACACTTTGTTGAAGACCAAACAATCGAAAATATTCAGAAACCACAAGAATCTGCATCTCATAATGGCTATGATCTGATTGATTTAGATCTTCCTCCTTTGACTCCTGCACCAGCTCCAACTGAACAAGTACGAGAAAATGACAATGAAGGTCATGTACCTGAGGAAGATGATCCCATGATGAAGATGCTGAAATTGATCATCATGCTTCTCCTGAAACTCAAACAACCTTTATAGGGCGATCTACCAGGGAACGACGTCCTTCCACTAGGTATCCTTCTTCCGAGTATGTTCTCTTAACCGACGGAGGAGAACCTGAGACATTTAAGGAAGCTATAGACAACGATGATAAGCAACTTTGGTTGGATGCAATGAAAGAAGAGATGAAATCGTTGCATGATATTAACACTTTTGATCTAGTGAAACTACTAAAGGGAAAGAAGGCTTTGAAGAGTCGTTGGGTTTACAAGCTAAAGCAAGATGAAAATGCAAAGACACTTCGGTACAAAGCAAGACATGTAGTAAAAGGATGCAACGAAAGAAAGGGAATTGACTTTGAAGAGATATTTGCACCAGTTGTCAAGATGTCTTCCATCAGAGTTGTTCTGGGTCTTGCTGCTAGTTTGAATTTAGAAGTTGAGAAATTGGATGTAAAGACTGCTTTTCTTCATGGTGACCTTGAAGAATACATTTACATGGAACAAGCAGGGGGCTTCAAAGTTAAGGGGAAAGAAGAATATGTGCGCAAATTAAAGAAGAGTTTGTATGGTCTAAAACAAGCTCCAAGTCAATGATATGACAAATTTTACTCTTTTACGGGGGAGAAAGGCTACAAGACGACATATAATGATCATTGTATTTTCTTGAAGAAATTTGCTAGCGATGATTTTATCATTTTGCTACTTTATGTTGATGACATGCTTATTATAGGGCAAAATGTAGATCGGATTGCTAGTTTGAAGCAATGATTGAGCAAGACTTTCTCCATAAAGGAACTTGGTCCAGCGAAGAACATTTTAGAAATGAGAATTATTCATGATCGCAAGGCTCAAAATTTATGGCTATCACAAGAAGCATATATTCAGAGAGTGCTTAAAAGGTTCAATATGGAGAAAGCAACGCCTGTGAGTCCTCCACTTGCTATGCATTTTAAGTTGTGTTCTCAACATTGTCCTTCCACAACAGAAGAGAAGGAGAAGATGACGCATGTTCCTTATGCTTCTACCGTTGGTAGTTTGATGTATGCAATGATTTGCACTCGGCCTGATATAGCTCATGCTATAGGATTGGTTAGTAGATTTCTTTCTAATCCAGGTAAAGAGAATTGGAGTGCTGTGAACTGGATTATGAGATACTTACAGGATACTACTGATATGAAGCTTTGTTTTGGGAATGACAAGTTCTGTCTTGTTGGTTATTCAGACTCTGATATGGCAGGTGATATTGACTCGAGAAAATCTACTTCGGGTTATTTGGTCACTTTTGCAGGGGAAGCAGTGTCTTGGCAATCTAGGCTACAAAAATGTGTGGCTTTATCTACTACTGAGTTGGAGTTTATGCAGCGACAGAGGCATGTAAGGAGTTGTTGTGGATGAAGCAGTTTGCTCGTCAGCTTGGATTTACACAAAAGAGGTATGTGTTGTATTATGATAATCAAAGTGCAATCCATCTTGCTAAGAATTCCACTTTTCATGCAAAGTCGAAGCATATTGATGTGAGATATCATTGGATACGTGATGTTCTTGATGATAAGTTAATTGAGCTTGAAAAAATTCATACCGATGACAATGGTTTCGACATGATGACTAAAGCTTTGTCAAAAGACAAATTTGAGACTTGTCGTTCGATGGCCGGAATGGCAACCACCTCCACATAGTCGGGAAGGGGAGGTTTGTTGGGAATGAGTCCCTTTCTATGTGGAAAAACTCATATTTAATTAATTGGAACAATAAGTGTTGCTACGGTATTTTGTGCTTTTATTTGAATATGTGACTATTTGACCTTTGGTGTGCCTTGGTATTTGCATCTTGTTGGGAATAGTAACATTATTAATTATGGTGGTTGAATGGAGACTTCAAGGTGCCTCTTTGGTGGCTATATATACATCCATTTTTGGGTAGCAAATATACACAACAACAACATCAAAATTTTGTCAGTTTCTCCAAGACTTTGTGAGCTGCTTCTAGTACTTTGAGATTGCCCTTTGCTGGAGTGATTTTTGCGAGACCTCTCAGCTTTTCTAAGCTCTGTTTCCTGGTGATATTTTTCACTTTCCTTGCTTTTGTTTTGATGCCGTTATTGTTAGCTATTATTGGATAATTTGTGCATCCACTTTGTAACTTAGATTTGGATTTGTGTACTACTTCATTATCATAGTAAGAGAAGTTTGAGAGGACCCCGTCATTTGTCCCCTGGTTTTTACTCTTCACATCGAAGGAGTTTTCCACATTAAAAATTCGTGTGTTCTTACTTTATTATTATCTCTTGTTCTGTTGATTATTTGCATTAATCATTGGTGATTGTGGTGCATTTTGCTGGGTTTGTCTGTGTCATTCATAACAATTTACAGTATGCACATGCACACAAGATCTAAGTGTCTGGTGGGCTACTATCCTCCATCAGCATAATGTCCTCGTCATACACGTTCATCTGATAATTTGGTTCCTTCACATCAGGCACTGGGTCGCTATCCATGGCAGTGTTGACGTTATCCATTAAGGTGTTTGTTGTATTGCCTCCGTGAAACCATAAAGCAGTTAGCATGCTCGACGAAATTTTTGCGGTGCTGACAGTTCCTTTTGGAAAATGATGTTTTCCTAGAATTTTGATGACGTCCAGAGATAAGAAACATTAGAAAAATGTAGCTTAAAAGTTAAAACCAAGCTGCTGCATTGTCGGCTCTTGGAGACTGAACTGACTTACAAACGGAGCTTCCATGATGATATTAAAGCTAGATGAGACACATTTGACTATGTAGAAGCAGACACGAAAAGGTGATTAATAAACTACTACCTTTCCATAATGTCAAAGTTAGATGAGGGGCAGTTGAAGTTTTTCCCTATAATGTCTCTTTACTTATGATTTTTTGAGATAGGCAATACTAAGGATAAATCTAGTAATTTGAGCCATCCATATATGAGTCACTACATACAGGAAATGGAGCACCAGTGGAATCACAACACCGAATTTGAAAAATTGCTATCACAGTGAAGGAATTAGAAGTAAGGAAATTGTAGAGCTTGGAATAAAGAAGCAGGGACAAACCAATCTAGAGGGCAGTCAAACGAATTACTAGAGTTTGACTTGTTAATATACATTAAGAATCTTGACTATGTAACTTTGCCTAAGTGTTGTTATTCTGATGTTTGCAACTCTGCTGCTAGTACACAACAAGTCATAGTCTATGCTTTGGGTTTGTTGATGGTGTGCTCTTGAATTAATATCTGTTGGGGTCATGCAAACTAGGAAGCTGTGGAATCTGGTAACGTGAGTAGTCTTGGTGCTGCCTTCCGTGCAGTGGTGATAGGTGTTGGTGTCTGTCCCTGCTCTTTGTGATAGTGAGAGCTCACTTGCTATTCTGATGATATAGTTTGTGCGGCTGCTTTTGCAACTTTGAATTTGTAATGTTTTCTCATTTTTTTTTAGTTAAGTCGCACTCTGCGTGGTGACGTTCTGGTTTTTCTGGTTGTTTGTTGTGGCTTAGCTCCGTAAAATGATTGTAGTAGATAGACGATCTGTCTATATCCTATATTTTGTAGTTTGCACATATATAACAAACAACAAAAATAATAATTATTTAAAATTGAGAAAAAATAGTAAGAATGGGCTACTAGACTAGCAGTCAGATCCTAAATCTCACATCCGGAAACAAACGGCATAAGAATCTTGCACAGGAAAATGTGTGTGCCGACAATTTGATGATCATGTTTGATTTGTTTTGTTTTTTATTTTGCGCACGTTGCCATGTACTAATGGACTGTGACTGCTATAGTTCGCAACCATGGAAAGCTCTTGAAATGAACGAATTGACCAAAAAAAGAGTTGAGCAGTTAAAGTTAAGTAAACGGAGAATGTGTTTTTTATGATTTTGAATAGAGATTTGAATGGTGTATTGAACGTTGATACTAAACAAAGAATTGAATGGTTAAATTGTTTGTGTTTTTTGTATAGTAAAAATTTTGGTAATTCAAAACATATTGCGTAGAATATCGTTAAATGCTAATAACTGAAAGAATTACATGGATAAAAGGAATGTAAACACATCGATAATTAAATAAAATACATATACATGTCCATTATGTCATTCCTGCTGCAATTAATTCATCCACTCGTTGAGTATCTCCTGATGTTCTATTACTCATATTACAATATTTTTTCATGATATTCGTCTGGTATAGGATCAACATTATCTTCAAATGTCATAAAGTATGGATCGTTATTGAATTTCCTTATAAAACCATGTATAGTCATTGTAGCAACAACAACTTTGATTTGAGTTTTAAAACTATGCGTTGGCATACTCTTTAAAATAGCATTTTTTTTCTTGTAGATGCTAGAGGTTTTTTCAATGCTCTTATTAGACTTGAATGGTAGAAATGCAAAACTTCATTTATTTATTTATTTTTTAATCTATCCATTGTATCTTGAAAATAAAGAATATAGTACCTTATATTTTAATAAAATGGAAAATAACCATTTAGAAAAGAATAGCCCTGAGTCAACTGGATAATACTACTCTCACCGTGGATGAGGGAAGTTCGAATTTCTATTGTTTATAATTGCATTAAATATTCTGCCATTGTGTGTGTTTGACCAAAAATGGCGCAAACACCCAAATAGATTATATGGAGAGAAATAAATGAAGAAATAGTAAATTAAATGAGGAAAACACAAGCACATAATTTATAATGGTTCGGCATAGAATAGTCTACGTCCACTATAGAGTACGATCTAAGCCGTTTCCCTCTCGACTTTGGATCTTAGCACCTACGAAGTCTATCTGTACAAACGATGACGGCCTGTATTCGGAGTTTCCCTGGTGTTGGTAAAGCGAAATAGGGGCCAGTACTCATGAAATGTGATTACAATGGTGGAGATTATGATAATCATTAGTAAAATGTTGTTTCAGAATATAAAGATACAAATGAGATGCCAAAAGTCCACTTTTTTTAGCCCTTAAGGGCTATTTATAGGCTGGGGTCACCTTGTTTGATAAGGCCACGTGGGGGTCGATCTGACACTTGAGAATATTATTGACATTGTCTTCTCGCTGCTGGAACGCTTCTATAGGGATACTTCTAACTGGCTCGATCATGTCTGGCTCGACATCGTGGTGGTTGGTTTGCATGGTGGTTGCCAAAGATAGGAACCACCATAGAGGGCTACTCATAAATACTAGATTATGTTTGTGATGTCACCTAGGCTATGAAAGTGAGATATTCAATGGGCATCTAATATTGATGTGTAAGCCTTCAGATACTTTATTTTAGTTGTTTTATTTTGGTCTATATTCAATTTTTTTAAGCTTTATATTGATACATGCATTGTACATAATGAGCCGGCTTTGGCACTGGCACTGCCATTGCAATGTGGAAAACGTTTCATTGAAAAATAGCTTGATTTTCCTTTCTTTCTTTATGTATATATATATTCTTAGTATACCTTGATACTGTTTTTTTCTTTTGCTTTGCCACGTGGCGCTAGTATTGGGTTGTATCGATATATATAGTAAAAGATGTAAACAGAGAAACATTATTCATAATAAAAGTTTTCGGCTGTTGTGCCCTTCTTCCCCTTTTTTTAGATCTGGTTTTTACTTCTTTTATCATTTTTTACTGAATTAATTTACTTTATATTTTGGCATGGTATCAGAGTAGCAGCTTCAGATCTTAGTTTGTATTCTTCAGTTGAATCCATCAATCTGCTATTTGGATGAGTCAAGGTCTTCTCTTTTGCTATTCATGACGATTCGAGATGAGCAAGTACAAGCTCAGAACAATCCGTTGTTTCTGCATTTTGGTGATCATCCTGGACTTTTTTTAGTTCCAGATGTGTTTGACGGGCAGAATTTTGGAGAACGGAGGATTTCTATGAGAACAACGTTATCAGCAAAGAACAAGATCCACTTTATCAATGGCGACTCTGTGCGACCAGTAAGAACAGATCCGAATTATGATTGAAGGAATCGCTGCAACGACATGGTCCGCTCCTTGTTATTGAATGGATTGAGTAAGGAGATTCATCTAAGTGTGTTTTGTACCAATACAGCACAAGGAATATGGGAAGAATTGGAGATCAGAGTTGAACAGTTGAATGGTGCTCAACTGTATGCTGTTAAGAAGGAATTGAGCAGGTTGATGCAAGGATCTGATTCAATTTCATCTTACTACACAAAGATGAAGATTGCATGGGATGAATTGATCAGTTTACTCAAGTTTCCTAGATATAGCCATGATTTGGTGAAAGAATTCATGAATTTTGAAGATGATGAGCGATTAATTCATTTTCTGATGGGATTAAATGATGTCCACACTGGAATTACAGGATCAATACTTATGTTGATACCATTAACTAGTGTGAACCAAGCACTTCGATGAATGTAATAGCCAGAATGTTATAGCACTCAGACATTTCAAGATTCTGTTTCCATGAATGTAATAGCAGCTAGAAACTCTGCCCAGCTTTCTACTCAACAGAAAAGAAGTGGAAATCGGAAGTCCCTTTACTGCACAAGTTGTAAGAAAACAAATAATAACATTGATAGATGTTATTTTCTTAATGGATTTCCTGAGAATTACAAGACCAGAAATAAGAAGATTGGATCAGAAAAGAAATTCGCAGGCACAGTTTCCACATCTTCAAACTCAGTCGATCTTACTTCAGAATAGTTGGCAAAGCTGTTGAGTCTTCTTGATAGTAATGCATCATCGAATAAAGCAGCTAAACAAGATGATTTTGCTGGTTTTGCAGGTACAACTTTTACTTCTCATTTTTTTCCAACAATACTTCTTAGATAGTTGATACTGGAGCCAGTTATCATATGTGTTGTGATTCTTCCTTATTTGAGAACACACACAAAATTGAGAAGCCTTTTATTATCACATTGCCAACTAGAGACAGTGCAACAATCGATACAGTCGGATCAGTCAAAGTTTTACCTGAATTGATATTAAGGAATGTCTTGTTTGTTCCTGTGTTTAAGTGTACTCTTCTCTCAGTTGGTAGACTTATCAGGGACATGCAATGCAGAGTTTCATTTACTCCCATAAGGTGTTTATTACATGCTCCTTCTATGAAGACACCGCTGGAGATTGGTAAGGCATACAAAGATTTACACTTGTTAGTATCACATGCAAATAAACAAATAAATAAAGATTTAGCAGCAGTTGTTTCTTGCAGCGATAGTGTAGCTTCATGGCATGTCAGGTTGGGAAATTTACCATATTATAAGTTTCAAAATTTGCATTTTTTAGGTAATGAACAGTTGAATACAAAAGAAGTTGTACCTTGTGTCATATGTGCTAAATCAAGACAAGCAAGACTTGTGTTTCCTTTGAGTTCTATTACTACTACTTTTCCTTATCAACTAATTTATGTAGATATATGGGGACCCTACCACACTGATACCTACAATGGCTATAAATATTATTTGACTATAGTAGATGATTTTACAAGGTCCACTTGGGTACATCTTTTGTCTGCAAAAAGCAATGCTTTTACTTTGCTTAAAAGTTTCATTACTATGGTAGCCACTCAGTTTGGTAGAAAAGTTCAAACTATGAGGAGTGACAATGCTTTAGAATTGGGGACTAGCAGAGAGTTTTCCTTGTATTTGTCTGCACAAGGCATTATGCATCAAACTTCTTGTGTGGCAACTCCGCAGCAAAATGGGGTCGTTGAAAGGAAACATAGACATTTTCTAGTGATAGCAGGAGCACTTATGTTTCATTCAAATTTACCTTCGAAGTTTTGGGGTGAAAGTGTTCTTACAGCTGCTCACATCATAAATAGACTCCCATCTACAGTTCTTAAGCATAAAACTCCATATGAAGTTCTTTATCATAAAGCACCTTCTTATGTTCATATTCGAAGTTTTGGATGTTTGTGCTTTGCATCTAATCTCAAAGCAGAAAGAGATAAATTTCAAGCCAGGGCAGTGGCTTGCATATTTCTTGGTTATCCTTTTGGAAAGAAAGCATACAAGCTTTATAATCTAGAGACACATCCAGTTCTCATCTCTAGAGATATGGTGTTTCATGAAGGGGTTTTTCCTTTCCATTCTATTGACGCATCTTCACCAGTTACTACTCCCCCATTATATCCTACTGCACCTTAGCCTTGTGATGATGAGGATGATAATTTAATCCCTCCTTCTGCTCCTCCCATTTCAGAGACACAAAGTTTATGAAGGTCATCTAGAATTACTCATTCCTCTAGTCTTTGCAGGATTATATTTGTTCTTCAGTCGATGCTCATGCTTGCTTTTGCGGTCAAACATTAACTTCTTTTTTTCAATTTCTAACAGCCTCTATGTCTTCCATCGTGAAACCTGATCATGAGCCCGCTGTCATATGAGCATGCTTGCAAGTATGAAGTTTGGCAAAAGGCTACGAATGAAGAATTTGCAGCACTTCATTTGAACAATACATGGGAGATTAGTGAGTTGCCTAAAGGTAAGAAGGCTGTTGGCTGCAAGTGGGTGTACAAAGTCAAAAGGAAGGCTGATGGGTGCATTGACAAATATAAATCAAGATTAGTGGTAAGAGGGTTTACTCAGCAAGAGGGGTTTAATTATAATGAAACTTTTTCTCCCGTAATTAAGATGACGGCAGTTAGAGCTTTAATTTCTGTTGCTTTGAAAAGACAGTAGTCTATTTTTCAATTAGATGTTAATAACACTTTTTTTCATGGAGATATGGATGAGGAAGTTTACATGAAAAGGCCACCAGAACTTGCAGTTGATGATCCTACGAAAGTATGTCGTCTAAGTCCTTGTATGGTTTGAAACAAGCTTCAAGGTAATGGTATGCCAAGTTATCTCATTCTCTTAAAACAAAAGGGTATGTGCAGTCAATGAATGATTACTCTTTATCCTATAAAAAGGAAGGATCATGTATGGTTTTTAGTGCCATTTATGTAGATGATATTCTACTGACAAGGAATAAGTTAGATGAAATCACAATTCTCAAGAATTACCTTGATGCTGAGTTCAAAATCAAAGACCTTGGTTTATTGCATTATTTTTTGGGAATCGAGTTTACTTCTTCTTCGCAAGGAATGTTGGTCAGCCAATGAAAATTTATTAGTGAACTTCTTTATGATTTCCCCCCAAGTACTAAACATAATTGTATCAGTCCACTTGATTTGAACGTCAAGTTGCTACTAGATTGTGGTACTCTGCTTGAAAATCCAATGGTTTACAGGCAAATAGTTGGAAAACTTAATTTTGTTATTCACACAAGACTTGATTTGGCCTACTCGGTTCAAGTTTTAAGTCAGTTCAATCATGCTCCTCGGCAACCTCATTTAGCAGCAGCATATCATGTGTTGTCTTATTTCAAAGGCACACAGAATAAAGCTTTGCAGTTCAATAATTTGCCAGACTTCAGCCTTAAAGCCTATTGTGATGCGGATTGGGAAACTTGTCCTTACTCTAGAAAATCAGTCTCAGGTTTTATAGTTTTTCTTGGTGGAAATCTTATTTCTTGGAAATCAAAGAAACAACAAAGTGTATCACTTTCTTCGGCATAATCAGAGTATAGATCTCTTCACAGGGTTTGTACTGAATTGGCTTGGCTTAGCAGGTTGCTTAGTGAGTTTGAAGTCCCAAATATCACTCCTATTTCGGTTAAATGTGATAGCCAATCGGCGGTACATTGTGCGCAATCCAGTGTTTCATGAGAGAACCAAACACATTGAACTTGACTGTCACTACACTAGGGAAAAACTGCTTGAAAGACTGATTTCTCTTTCTTATGTTCCCACTCAGGCACAATTTTTCCTCACAAAATCTCTTCCTGGTGTTAAGCTGTAGGATGTTATTTCCAAGATGGGAATTGTGAACACTCCTCCATCTTGAGGGGGGCGTTAATATACCTTTATATTGTTTTTTCTTTTTCTTTGCCGCGTGGCACGAGTATTGGGTTGTATCGATATATATAGTAATAGCTGGAAGCAGAGAAACATTATTCATAATAAAAGTTTTCGCTATTGTTCCCTTCTTCCCCATTTTTCTAGATCTGGTTTTTACTTCTTTTTCCATTTTTCCCTGAATCGGTTTAGTTTATATTTTGACATATATACAGGCGGTAGTGGCGTGAAGTTGATCACCTTCATCTAATTACCATCATCAAATGGCCATAGTCCCTATTCCGTTTGTGACATGTTTATGGCTCATCACTTGATTTAATAGCAGGTTCCATTTTATTAGCAAACTTATCTATTAGATAAGTCACTTGGTTTATTTGCAAATACCAACTTACAGCTAGTCTGCAAAAAACATGTAGATGAAAGTAGATTAATTTGTTAACATGAGAAAACTGTCTTGATATATAATCAGGTTTTTAAAGGGAAAATTGACTGGGCATGTGGGAAAGGTTTTTAAAGGAAAAAATGACTGTAAATATGGGAAATGTGCAACAAACTATAAAAAATGTCCAGTCTATCAAATTGACCTTGTAAGAAATTAGGTGTCGAGTAGAGGACCAGGTACTATTTTTATTTATCCTCCACTCAGATTTTCTCTATATAGTTTATAAATTCAAGAATTGGTTACACTGCATGGTTGTATGCAATTTGAACTTCCATGGTAAAAGTAAATTGAGATTTAGCCAATTGGTAATGAGGTTAAAACCAGGTTTCAACTTTCAACATCACATTGTTGTAAATGCACCAAACATTGCAGCTGTAGTTACTACTAACAAAAATTATTTTGAGCTCTTAATACACTTTAGTGATTTATACTTATGACAAAGAGAACATGATTTAGCCGTCTCATAATTCTACAAGTAGGTTTATGCAAATCTCTCTGTTAAATTCACTTCAATTAGTCTGTGCAAATCTCTTGGGTATTTTAATTCTCAAAAAATGTTAACAATTATTACTCGTTTGATTTAGCAGTCACTCTAATAGTTTTCTGCTCAATAAGACATAAAATAGTCAATTATGGCTATTTCAATACTTGTTTGATTTATTCAGATGCTAACAATCAAACATTATAGTCGCAAACCAAATATATGGAATTGATTAGAATTGCGTAATGATTAGAATCATAAGTTGTATTTATGATCGGTTTTCTTAGTATTGTATTATAGTGCTGAAGTAAGATTGGTGTGATGTGGTGTCAACCTTTCAATTTGGATAATGCCTTTTTCAGTTAACACTTACATTTTATGCCCGTCTACATATAACTGTCAGCTTAATCACTTTGGTCCTTTGAAATCAAACATCCATTCATTGGCCTTAATTATAAATTTATGTTCATATGATTTCATAATCAAGGTTGTAATACTGAAAAATTAAATTGTGAGACCTCATGGAATTAAAATGTCTTTAATTTTTTTTTAACTATTAGTTTCATCACGCTTCAACAATTATCTAGATGTTATGCGACAAATTGTTGCTATTGCATTGAATTTGTTTCTAGTTGTATAAAATAGTAATAAGATTGATACCATAACTTCATCTCACAAATATTTCTTAACATGATTTGATAGACCGAAACCGAGTCTAAGTTTACAGTCACTATTACCTGTCATTATTTTATCAACCTTGATTATAACTTGAGTCTCATTGTTGATTAATATTGTTACAGAAAGATCAACATTTCTGAAGAAATCAGTAGCAGCACTAGTTTATGGTATTTTTAGGTAGTTCGGTTGTTTATTGTGCTTTCTTATTTCAGTTGTTTGTGGTACTTTAGCTGCAATACTATTATAACATTGTTTATGGAAGTTCAGTTGTGTAAATATATGGCTAGCTTTTAGTCTTGACACTACTGTTTGATTATGACATAATTATGTTAATGTTAGTTCTTTTGTTTATGTATTTTATGGTTCTTTGAATGTGTATGTGTATATATACATATATTTTGTGGTTGTTTAATGTGTTATGTTTAAATGTGTATGTGTTATGTATTACATTGTTATATAAGTTTTGAACAAATTGAATTGGAGGAGAAATTAGAGATAAAGGTGGATTATCATAAAATAAATTAGAATAAATGGTGGCAAAAAAATGCCATAAAAAAGGGCAACATAGTAAACAAGCACCTTTTCAGTGGCGTCTTAGAAACACTGCAAAAATAACTTTCATATCTGTAACACCCCGAATTTCAATTAACACTAATGGTTAGTAATTAGAGTATAATTAATCTCAGATATGAGAATCAGGGGAAACGGGCTGCGTCATTGCGTTCTTCTCGGAAAAATACGCAGAATAGAGTCCGAAATTTTGTAAATCGGAGTCCGTATGGCCCAGTTAAGTCCCAATGAAGTTTGCAGAAAATTCAAAGTTAAAAACAGATTTAAAATTCAGTTCTAAAACAAGTTTGGAGCCAAAAGCGGAAAGGGCGGGAAAGTTCCCGCCTAGCCCCGTGTCGACAGGCATGTCGACAGGGGTGTCGACAGCCCTGTCGACAGGGGTGTCGACACAGGGTGTCGACACAGGGTGTCGGCCCTGTTGATCTGGGTGCACCAGATCTGGTTTTTGGTTGAGTCTTGGGTTGTGTTCTAGAGATTTCCGAAATCTAAGGGTCCTAATCTAATCTAGGGTTAATCTAAGGGCCTAAAACACTCACCTAATCTATAAATACACCCTAAACCTACCCTAATCCATACTAAAAATAGGATTGAGGGCTACATGCCGCCAAATTAAATCTTAGAAGGAGCCTCCACTAATTTATGAAGAGGGTTGCAAGCTAATCACTCTCTAATCAACCTCTAATCCTTTCTAAGCATCTTAATCTTCTTCATTTGGAGTGCAAATTTGCTAGTAGTGAGTTTCTATCACTTTAATAACCGATTGCTAAATTAAGTAGATGAGATATGATGAGATCATATGGTTTTGTTTGGGGATTAATGGATTTTAAGTCATATGACATGATGTTAGTTTGCTAATGTATGTGGGTTATGCAAGTCTTGTGTTTTGTGATCATGTGATTAATATGCAAGTTACATGTATGATAAAATGCAAGTTACATGTATGATAATTATGCAAGTTGTATGTTTCTTCATATGCAAGTATGTTATGCAAGTTCATATGCAAGTTTATGAGTTTATATGCAAGTATGTTATGCAAGTTCATATGCAAGTTTATGAGTTCATATGCAAGTATGTTATGCAAGTTCATATGCAAATTTATGAGTTCATATGCAAGTATGTTATGCAAGTTCATATGCAAGTTTATGAGTTTATATGCAAGTATGTTATGCAAGTTCATATGCAAGTTTATGAGTTCATATGCAAGTATGTTATGCAAGTTCATATGCAAGTTTATGAGTTCATATGCAAGTATGTTATGCAAGTTCATATGCAAGTTTATGAGTTTATATGCAAGTATGTTATGCAAGTTCATATGCAAGTTTATGAGTTTATATGCAAGTATGTTATGCAAGTTCATATGCAAGTTATGTGACATACTATATGCAAGTCATGTATTTGTTAATACGTAAGTTTATGTGACATGTTATACAAGATTATATGCAAGTTACGTGACATGTTATGCAAGTTCATATGCAAGTTATGTGTTTGTTAATAGGCAAGATGGCACCTTTGAAACATGTTCATACATATGCAAGTTGACACCTTTTATATGTGTTATGTCATGAGAACGAAATTACGTGGGAACGATGGGGTTAATTAAATACATATGTTAATAAGATTGTGTGAAATTAATATAATTATGCATAACATAAAATAAATGAACATAGTATGGGAATTTGCCTATTAAGTTAGGTGTACCCATACTATGTGTTGGGAATTTGCCTATTAAGTTAGGTGTACCCACACTTTGGAGTTGGGAATTTGCCTATTAAGTTAGGTGTACCCATATTCCTAAAATAAACATGATAATTAACACAAATTATGGGGGTGATTAATTAGGAGTAATTAATCGATTGAGACACGAGGTTGGACCCGTTTGTAGTGTAAGACTGCCCGGAGTTTACCGGCTTAACCAGGCATCTACAAATGACGGTCCAATGTGAGGGGTCTTAATCATAAATTAAATACGTAACAAGGGTAAATGACACGAGGTTGGACCCGTTTGTAGTGTAAGACTGCCCGGAACCTACCAGCTTAACCAGGCATCTACAAATAACGGTCCAATGTGAGGGGTCCTTTACACGGTTACGGTGTTAATCAATTAAGAAACACTTAACCAGATAATCATGTAGTGGGGCATGGGGGTTAAGTGGGTACCTTGGGTGGTATGTGGAAATTGCTAGTGGTTGCCAATAGAAAATATGATTAAATACTTAACCAAGATGAAACATGTAATTAAACATGGTTAAAGGGTTAAGTGGGAAACACTAGTGTGTGGGCCAAGCTTAGGGGGATGGCTTGTGCTGGGGGCCCATTTCAACCAATATCCCAAACGTATCTTAGTGGGCTCGACTCTAGTCGAGTGACGGGACACGCATATTGGGCTTGACTATAAGAGGCCAAAATGGGTTAGCGGTGGCAACGTATGACCAACGGGTTTCATATGCGTGAGTGGACCCAGGCTGGTAAATAAGACGTTGTTGCATCGTGTAGATATAAGCCGTGCACCGTTACTTTTATCAGGTTGCCACGTTGGGGAATGGTACACCCCACGGTGGGGCCAGCACGGGTATCTACGTTAGGGAGCCGATCGAATGGGAGTAGTGTGTACACCTAGTGGATTGTAGGGCCCCGTGGCGTCTACTTAGTCTCCTAGGGGTACGCGAGAACTATTAAGTTAATTTTATAAGTCCATGGGTGGGATCAACCTTTAAGTTAGGAATGACTGGTGTGGTGCAGTTTAGTAATTTACCTTTGGAAGGGTAGATGCGTCTTTATCTTTTATCTTAGTTTAGTTGACTGCTTAGTGTAGCCATTCATCCCCGTTAGTTACCGTATATCAGTTTATGTCTTCTCTGGTTACTTTAACGATTGTATTGTTAAAGTTATAGGACTCTCTCAGACTTATGTCTGACCCCGTTGTTTTTATCTTTTTCCCAACCCTCAGGTCCTACGGTGGATCCTAGCACTAGTGGAGCTTGATCGGATTGCTGTTCCAGTCTTTAGGAGCTTGGATAGATGTAAAGCTCCAGTTACCCAGTTATCTTTTCTTTTGTCATGGCTATTGTATGAGAGTGGGATTATGTACTTCTTTATTTTTATGGATATTGTACTTGACTTTTATTGTGGTTTTATGATGTAACCAGACATGTTTTACTTCCGCTGTTATGAGATGATGTTTTAAATTTCAAGTACTATTTATATTTGTCTTGTTGTAATTTTTCTGTTCTATATTCACTAAAATACTCCACCGATGCTATGGCATTCCCTTAGTGAGTGATCATAGCGGGAGTGGGGTGTTACAATATCTTTAAAAAACGCTGCCAAAAATATATTTATAAAAACATCATATTAAATGCAACTAAAAATCATGAATTTTTGGTTGCATATTTCCTTGCGGCGTTTATCAAAATTTCACTGTAAGTTTCGATGGCGTTTTTTGTGCAACCACCAAAGACGAATTTTCTTGTAGTGTGGACACTGGAGTGCATTGTTGCATTCCAGGACCTTCTGAATCAGTTAGAGCAACCATAATCCTATAAAATCCATGGACCACAAAGACTTATCTACTTGGCTGTTTCTGTGCAGGCAATTAGCTTGGTGCTAGTGCTCGAAGAAGATTGTGTCCATCACCTAGTATACTACATCAGCAAGAGATTAAGGGCACCGAAAAGAATTACCCAAAGCACGAGAAACTTTCTTACTGCCGGTTGATTTCTTCCTAAAAGTTTGGGCCATACTATTAGTCTCATCGAATCAAAGTCTACACCAACCAGCTGCTACAATAGGTCCTACAACGACCTGAGGTGTCTGGGTGACTTTTGAAGTTGAATATTGAGCCGAGTCAATTTTAGCTTACCTTCGTTCATTGTCAAGCCATCCACGGATAACCCCTAGCATATTTCATCATGGAGTTCACTAAATCCAAACCGAGTCTTGCTAGTTGATTGAAACTATTGATGTATTCCTTTACTAACATGCTTCCTTGTTTTAAATTAAAAAACTTCTCCATCTGCATTCCTTCTTCAAGAACTTCATCTCAAATATGTGTCTAAACTCATCCCAAGTGGCTACCTCCTGCCCCGTCTAAGTTACCTCCCACGAGTATGAAGCTTCCTCTTTCAGTTGCCAAGCGGTCAACTGAATCTTTCTCCAATCATCGAGCTCCAACAAATCAAATACATTCTCCGTTTCTCTAAGCCAATTTTGTGCCTCCACAAAACTCTCAGTACCACGAAACAGCTTGCCTCCCATCGGGAAGAAATCCATGCAAAGCTTAGAAAAATTGACTACAGGAGTAGGTAGAGGTACTACGGCTGCAGCTGGGGGTGGGGCATCTCCTTGTACTTTGGCAGGTGTCATAGCCTCTGAGTACCTATGGAACCATGTCGAAGTGGAATGCCCTTAGGAAGATTAGGATCCCCATACATGAAGAAAAGAGATGAAACAAGAATTTAGAAAAGAGATCGAAGGAATTATTGTAAATGACTTGAGGGGATATATTTTTCAAAAATAAGTTTTTCTTGAAAATGCTTTGCTTTGAAAATATATTTTTTCAATACCTTTTCCTTTGATCTTGTAACCTTAGGTTTTGATACCAAATGTGACACCCCACGTCCCTTAATGTCGCCGATATCAGGATGCATTAAATTCTATGAAGCGCAGTAGGTATTTATTAACAAAAATACACAAGACAAATTACAAAATGTAGCGGAAATTTATTATTAAAAACCAACATTACATCATTACATTTTCAAAAATCAAAACCCATAGTCATAACCATCTGCATAATGAAAACACAAATCATCATAGTACAAAACCCTAAATTCATATCCCTCCTCAAAAGCAATAAAAAAAATAGAGAAGAATTCAAAATAATAAATCGAGTCAGAAGAAACCCAAGTCCAAGCTGAAAAGAATCACGGTCACTACTACTGTTCACCACTCCGAGAACCTGAGGGAGGGGAAGGAAGAGAGGGATGGAAAAACAAAAATAGGTCCGACATAAAGTCTGGCGACTTCCATTTATTTTTAGTATATGCATAAGATAGAAAGCATCAAGACAGATAATAATGGATATGAAAATACAGTAAAATCTACGCGTACGAAGTAAACAAGATAACAAGGCGAGGTAAAGATCAAGTAAGCTTATCTTGCATTTCCCAAGAACAAGTTTTTGCAAAAACTACTAGAATATCAGGATTAGGTTTTACCCTAATTACAACCCATGCAATCAGCTCCCTACTACGCAAATATCCTTTGCCAGCCATGATAGTAGGGGATATCTGTCCCTAACCCATCAATTTACAAGACACAGACCTATTCGCGGGTGTTACAACTTCTTAGTTTCCACCAACGGACTCATTCACACTCATTACTCCATCGGAACGGTCTCGTGCCCACCTTCCCCCTTTGAACCTCTTACGATCCAGATCAGTAAAGTGTGCCCTGGCCCCTACCTAGTGCAAGGCCCCCTATGATAGTAACAGGTATACTAATTGATACAAGTTTCACACTACTAGATAGACACAAGCCACCCCTAGGCTTGTTCCCCCAAGTAGATAGCCTTTTAAAGGTCCCTAAACTTGGATATAAACAGCAAGACGTGGGACCTCTTAGCTTATTAATTAATAGGTTTAATTTAGCAGGTTTAGGTTCCTTAATAAGCATGGCTGTAAATGACGTTTCCTATGAATGTTATTTTGTGTACAACCTCTCCCCCAAAACAGGCAAACACCTGCTCAGATGTATTCGGATTACAGTAACTCCTTTTACTTAATTACATCTTATCCTCATAACATGTTCTACTTAAAGTTAAATAAAGTTTAACCTATTCAGATTAACACGTTTGCATATTCTTCCCTTTTTGTAATTACCCCAAATTTACAATCTAAGGTTCCCAAGTTGTAATATGCCCAATTCTCCATATTGTCTTTACAAGTCGTTCCAATTTATCCTATATTATACAAAATTCTAACAGAAATGGCCTAGGCTCTCGATGGCATAGGCTTAGCTTAATTAAAAAGGAAAAAGGAGAAAATGGATCCAAACTCAAACTGAATAAATAGGCATAGAAAAGACTATAATAAATAAAAGACAGAAAAGTGATAAGTAGAAAGATGTATATATAAACATATAATAACAGTAAAATGAATAGATAACTGACAGTAAAATAATAACATATAAACTCTGTTAGTTTTCAGATCCAAATCATTTAGTGTAACAATACTGTTTAGATAGCAGACATAAAAATAACTAAAACTCACAGTGATTTGATTTAGATCAAGAAAATGTCTTTTTAAATTATTGTTATAGAAAAATAGAATTATCCCTTTTAATCTACGTTTTGGCAGCACCTCGGCATCTTCATATTTTTATTTAGAAATAACATAGAGGAAGAAGAATGAAGAATGTTTGTGTGCAAGAAAATGGTGAGGCTGCTAGCCTATTTATGGATTAGCTAGGATAAATCTAAAAAATAGATATTAGGTTATCAATTCAAACTGTGCACCTTAAGCAAAGTCAGCGCATGTATATAGCAAACAAAACAGTCCAGGTTCAGAAGCAGGAACCTGCCATGCATGCGGGTGGGTCGACCCACCTACCACCTGGGTTGACCCCATGTTGACCCGGTTGGGGTTAGGTTGCCCACTTATCGTTGCTTTCAGCATTCAGTTTTTATATGATATATACATTATAAACTATTTAGTTCAATCGTCTTTAGTTCATAACTTCTTCATACTTAATTCTATTTACGAAAACCAATAGTCTATTTGAACTAGAATTTTGTAATGAATGCAACGGTAAAGTCCATTTTACTCAGTTTTGAATATTTAATTGATTAATCTTCATTTTATTATCTTCTTTATATTTTTATGGTGTATTAAATTATAGGGTGTTACATTCTCCCCTCCTCAAAGGATTTCATCCCCGAATTCTCCAAGTTGAGAAGAATGTTATTATTTAACAATCACCTCTATCCATCTACTCATACATCAACCATTAGCATCCATTTTCCTTAAAATTTCTAATGCTTTTATGAACATACGCAAAGGTGTTGTGTGTGTATATGTCCATATACTACTTCAAAAATCAAGTGGTCGACTGATTCAGTTGACATCCTTAATACAATATATGTTTGTGCCATGTATCCAATATGAATGCAAAAGAATCCTAATGATACATATAAGTTATATAAGTGTGCACAACCATTCACCAAAATGCAACATCCATGTGATGATTCAACCATTTTCATCCATTGGAAAATTAAAATTCACACACATCCATATGCAATATTGTTTGAGCCGTTCTAGTGCCTAATGTGTGGGTATATGCGTCCACTGGCAACCACTAACAAATGCTTGCATCCACTTGAAACCATCAAACATAACATGTCTCAAACACTTGTTTCCAACCATAGGCTTTTACCTAAGGATTGAGATTCGAGCGATAGCATAAATATAATTGATTGATGGAAACAACAGATTAGAATTCAAAAAATTAGAAAGGAAATTAAGAATATACTCTCAAAGAGAAAAAGGTAAGAAGCGTGAATCTTGTCTTCGGGTTCCCGTGTTGCATGGTCTCAATCTTCTCCCCATTGAACCTTAACTAGCTTGATCTCCTTGTTGCGTAGTCTCTTAACTTCGATCCAAGAATATGAGTAGGAACCTTCTTAACTAACTCCTTCTTCTCAACATCCACACCCTCAAGTGTACTTGGCTCAACTACCTCTGCTAAATCATGTAGACGTTTCCTCAAATGAGAAACATGGAACACATCGTGAACTCCCGCCAACCTCTTTGGTAGTCTAACTCTACAAGCCATCTGGCCTATCCTCTCCACTTTGGGGAATAGTCCTACAAACCTTAGTGCCAAGTTCCCTACTGAGCCAAAGCGAACAACGTATCTTAGAGGCGATACCTTGATAAAGACTATATCTCCTACCTCAAACTCCAAATCAGTCCTCCTCCTATCAGCATATGATTAATTTCTACTTGTCCTAAGCTGCTTTCATTTGTCCGCAAACAAGGTCTATCTTCTCAGAAGTCCCTCTCACTATCTCGGCCCAAGTAGAAGTCTATCTGTAGACTCCCACCAATATATCGGCGATCTCCAAAGTCATCCATAAAGTGCTCCGAACGGCGCCATCCCTATACTTGACAGGTAACTATTATTGTACGAAAACTCAACTGATGGGAGGTGCTCCTCCTAAGTCCCTCCGATGTCCAGGATACATAGTATCAGTAAACCTCAATAACTTTATTAACCCTCTCAGTCTGCCCATCGATCTAAGGGTGATAAGATGTGCTCAGTCGTAACTGCGTACCTAGTGCCTCTTGCAAGCTCCTCCATAACTCACTTGTGAAGATGGGGTCACAGTCACTAACTATACTGGATGGTACCCCATGAAGTCGAACGATTTTTTAAGGTATACCGATGCTAGCCAAGTTGCTTTCCTCTTGCTCTTAACTAGAACAAAGTAAGCGCTCTTAGTAATCTATCAACTATCACCCATATACTTGTATTTCCCTTCCTTTATCTGGGTAGTCCATCAATAAATTCCAAAGAGATGCTCTTCCATTTCCACTGTGAGATATCCAAGGGCTGAGGTAACCTTCCAGGTTTCCTCTGTTCAACCTTTACTTGCTGGCAAGTCAAACATTGGGCCACAGAGACCGCAACGTCTCTCTTCATACCAGTCCAATGGAGAACTGTCTTCATACCTCGGTACATCTTGTTATCTCTCAGATGGATAGTCATCCGAGAGTGATAAGCCTCCTCAAGAACTATTCTCAACAAGTCTCTATCTCTGGGAGCACAAAGCCTTCCATCTCAACGTAGCCACCCCTTATCATCCACAGAATATCTTGCTAGGTAACTAGAGGTTTCTCCTCCACTAAGACTATCCAAGATGTCCATTAACTGTCGATCCTCTCGCTGCGTGGATCTAATGTGATCCATAAGAGTAGGTTGCACATCAAATGATGCCAACAAACCAAATGTAAAATCCATAGATGGCTTAAAATCAAAGGTCGAGATAAACTCCAAGCTCTTCCTCTCTACAAGTAGAGGACTCAAGGTTATCCTCTGCCTACTCAATGCATCCGCAACCACATTCCCCTTGCTTAGGGTATAAGCTATCTCGAAATCATAGGACGTAAGGAACTCCATCCATCGTTGTTGTCTTAAGTTGATATCCTTCTACGAGAACAAATATTTGAGCGACTTGTGATCTGTATATAGCTTAAATTTCTCTCCAAGTAAATAGTGTCATCAAGACTTAAGTGCAAACACTATTGCAGACAACTCCAAGTCGTGGGCGAGGTAGTTCTTCTCGTAAACCCTCAATTGTCTGCTTCCATAGCAGACTACCCTACCCTCTTACATCAACACAACACCTAATCCCACGCTATAAGAATCCATGTAAATTGTATACACCTTACTTCCATCCGGAAGAGTCAGAACAGAGGCCGATGTTAGAGCCCTCTTTAATTTGTGGAATGCATCCTCACAGTCAACGCTCTAAGAAAAAGCCAAATTCTTCTTCATTAGACGGGTGAGCAGAGATGATATGCATACGAAGTCCTTAATGATCCTTCTATAATAACCCGCCAGTCCAAGGGAACTCCTAACCACTATCACATTCTTAGGGTTTTCCAATCTTGAACTGCGACAACTTTAGCGGGGTCCACTGCTATCCCCTCCTTGGAGACAACATGTACTAGGAACCTTACTTCCTTTCTCCAGAAATGTCACTTAAAAATTTTAGCCTTAAGCTAATGCGATCTGAGAGTGCTGAGAACCTCTTCTAAGTGTCTGTCATGTTATTCCTTGCTCCTCAAGAAAACCAGAATATCATCCATGAAAACCATAATAAATTTATTCAAGTACTCCCAAAATACCTGACTCATTAAATCCACGAAGTATGCGGGTGCATTGGTCAGCCCAAAAGACATGACCAACCATTCAAAGAAACTGTTTGGAGTCCTGAAAGCAGTCTTATCGATAATATCATCTGCTACCATTGGCTGATGAAATATCATGGCTAGATCCAACTGTGAGAAAACTAAAGCACTAGTAGCTGATCAAACAGGTCATCAATCCTCGAAAGTGGGTGCCTATTCTTCTTGGTGAGCTTATTCAACTCCCTATAGTCCACGCATAAATGGAGAGAGCTATCTATCTTGGTTGCAAAGACGAATGGAGCTCCACACTCAAATATGCTTCGTCTAATGAATCCATTCTCGAATAGCTCGCCTACTTGCTTGTTGAGCTCCCTCCTCTCTCTAAGAGCCATGCGGCGCACTGGTGATGCGACTGGCATCACATTCTCTACCAAGTAAATTCGGAAGTCTATCTCTCGCCTAGAAGGTAATCCCCTAACCTCATCAAACACGTCCAGATAATCTTTGACTATGGGTACTAATCGAATATTATCAACTAAAGCATTAAGAAAATCTAGGAAACTAAGCATAACTAACCCTAGTGGGTCACAAGATATCTTGAGAGTTCTGCCGTGGCATGTTAGAAGCCTAACAACTCTCCTCTCACAGTCTAGAATGGCACCATACATGCCTAACCAATCCATTCCTAGAATTAATCCATAACCCATAAAGCCAAGAACATATGCATCGCATTCAAACTCAATGCCCATAACAGAAATTCTCAAACCTTTACATATCATAGATAAATGAGTGTTACCGCCTATAGGGTGTGAGACTACAACAGGACTAGAAACAATACTAGTGTATAAGTGTAGATTATCTAACACAGAATTGGATATGAGTGAATGAGAAGCACTGGAATCAAAGAGATTCCTAATAGGATATTCAAAAAGAGAAATCAAAACTTTGACTATGACTTCCCTACCTCAATCCGACCCACCGGCCTCTAGAGCATGAACTTATCCTCCGGACGATCCTGCCTTCCGACCTTGCTTATTGGGGGCATTGCCTAGTGAAATGTCCAACTTTACCACAACAGAAACAAGCACTCTTCGCCTTCTTATAATCCCTCACAAAGTGCCTCCAAAGCCCCACAACCATGTCATTTAACCTCTATCTTGATTTGAGCCTTATCAGGATTTCTTCTTTTCTTTGCTTCCCCCTTCTTGGGCCACTATTTCTCTTTCTCAGCCTTGGGTTGTGCCTCCTCGGTCTTAACTTCTTTCTTCTCCTCTTTACCGTCCTCATGCATCAAAGTCATGTTAATTAGTCCCCCGAAAGTCTCTCCTATTGGGATGTATGTCAATGATTTCCCTTGCAGAGGTTGATTCAACTCTTTCGCGAACCTTAAAGCCTTCTTATAAGGAGCGTTTACCAAGTCCAAACCAAATCTAGCTAGATGATTGAAACTATTGACATATTCCTTTACTGACATACTTCCTTGTCTTAAACTCAAAAACTTCTCCACCTACGTTCCTTCCTCTGCCAATGACAAGAACTTCACTCAAATATGTGCCTTAACTCATCCCAAGTGGTTATTGCTTGCCCTGCCTTCCCCGCCTGCCCCGCCTAGGTTACCTCCTAACAGTATGAAGCTTCCTCTTTCAGTTGCCAAGCGACCAACTGGATCATTATCCTATCATCGAGCTCCAACAAATCGAACACATTCTCCATTTCTCTAAGCCAATTGCGCGACTCCCCGAAACTCCAGTACCGAAAAATGGCTTGCCTCCCATCATGCAGAAATCCTTACAAAGCTTAGAAAAGTTGACTACAAGAGGAGATGGAGCTACTGCGACTGCAGCTGGGGGTGGTGTAACTCCTTGTACTTCGGCAAGTGTTGTAGCCTCTAAGTATCTACGGACCATGTCAGAAGTGGAATGTCCTCGGGAAGATTAAAAGCCCCAGACATGCTGAAAAAAGATGAAATAAAGATTTAGAAAAGAGATTGAAGGAATTATTGTAAATGACTTGAGGGGATATATTTTTCAAAATAGGGTTTTCTTGAAAATACTTTGCTTTGAAAATAATTTTTCAAAAACTTTTCCTCTGATCTTGTTATTTTAGGCTCTGATACCAAATGTGACACCCCATGTCCCTTAATGTCACCCATATGAGAATGCATTAAACTCTGTGAAGCGCAATAGGTATACATTAACTAAAATGCACAAGACAAAATATAAAATGCAATGGAAAATTTTATTATTAAGAACCAACATTACATTGTTACATTTTCAAACATCAAAAACCATAGTCATAACCATCTCTCTCATGAAAACACAAATCATCAGAGTACAAACCCTAAATCATATCCTTCCTCAAAAGCCATAACAAGATAGAGCTTAATTCAAAACAATACATCGAGTCAGAAGAAACCCAAGTTCAAGCTGAAAACGATCACGGTCACTGCACTGTTCTTCACCCTGAGAACCTGAGGGGGAAAGAGAGGAAGGAAAAACAAAAATAGGTTAGACATAAAGTCTGGTGAGTTCCGGTGATTTTTAGCATAAGATAGAAAGTATCAAGTCATATCAATAATATTGGATATGAAAATACAGTAAAATTTATGAGTATGTAGTAAATGAGATAACAAGGCGACGTAAAGATCAAGTAAGCTTCTCACTCATATCTCAAGAACAAGTTTCTGCACAAACTACTAGAATATCAGGATTAGGTTTTACCCTAGTTACTACCAATATGATTGGCTCCCTACTATGCAAATACCCTATGCCAGCCACGAAAGTAGAGGATATCAGTCCCTAACCCGTCAATTTATAAGACACATACCTATTCACTAGTGTTACAACCTCTCAATTTCCCCCATCGGTCCCATGCATGTTGATGACTCCGTTAGAACGTGCTTGTACCCACCTTTCACCATTAAACCTCTTACAATCCAGATCAGTAAAGCATGCCCTGGCCCCTACCTAATGTGAGGCCCCTTTATTTTACCAACAGGGATACTGACTTGTACGGGTTCCACACAACAAGATTGACACAAGCCACCCCCTACGCTTGTTCCCTCAAGTAACTAGGATTTTAAGAGTCTCTGAGCTGGATATAAACAGCAAGACGAGGGACCTCTTAGATTACTAATTAACAGGATCAACTTAGCAGGTTTATGTTCATTAATAAGCATAGTCGTAAATGACATTTCCTATAAATGTTATTCTGTGTACAACTCTCCCCCAAAATAGACAGCACCTTCTCAGATGTATATGGATTACAATAACTTGTTTTACTTAATTACATATGGTCCTCATAACATGTTCTACCTAATGTTAGATTAATTTTAGCCTATTCAGATTAACATGTTTGCATATTTTTTCCTTTTTTGTAATTACCCCAAATTTACAATCAAAGTTTCCCAAATTATAATATGCTAATTCTCCTTATTGTCATTATAATTTGTTCCAATTTATCCCAAATTATAAGCAATTCTAATAGAAATGGCCTCGGCTCTCGATGGATTAAGCTCAGCGTAAATAAAAAGGAAAAGGAGAAAACAGATCCAAACTCAAACTGAATAAATAGGCATAGAAAAGACTGTAAATAAATAAAAGACAAAAAGGGGATAAAGAAGAAAGATGTATATATAAACATATAATAACATTAAACTGAATAGATAACTGACAGTAAAACAATAAAATATAAACATATAAACTCTGTTACTTTTCAGATCTAAATCATTTTATGTCATAATACTGTCTAAATAGCAGATCTAAGAATAACTAGAAGTCACAGTGATTTGATTTAGATCCAGGAAATGTCTCTTTAAATTGTTGTTTTAGGAAACTAGAATTATCCCTTTTAATCAACATTTTTGGAGCACCTCGGCATCTTCATACTTTTATTTAGAAATAAGCTTAGAGGAAGAAGAATGAAGAACGTTTGTTTGTAAGAAAATGGTGAGGCTGCTAGCCTATTTATAGATTAGCTAGGATAAATCTAAACCATTAGATATTAGGTTATCAAATCAAACCATATCCCTCAAGTTGAGTCAGTGCATTTATATCGCAAACAAAACAGTCCAGGTCGGAAGTAGGAACCTACCCTGCATGCAGGTGGGTTGACTCGCCCGCCTACTACCTGGGTCGACACATGGCTCAACCCGCCTTAGACCTGAGTCGACCTCCATGTTGACCTAGTTGGGCTGGGTCACCCACTTATCATTGCTTTCTATGTTCATATTATATATATATTGTACACTATTTTAGTTCAATCATTTTAAAGTTATAACTTCTTCATACTTAATACAATTTATTAAAACCAAGAATCTATCTGAACCAGAATTTTGTAACGAACACAACGGTAAAGTATGTTTTACTCTGTTCTGAATATTTAATTAATTAATATTCATTTCATTATCTTCTTTATATTTTTATGGTGTATTAAATTATGGGGTGTTACATTGATACCCATCCTAGTAGAAGTTCTCGACTCTCCGAGTGTTGATCAAATGTATATTGATTCGATACAACGACGGAGGACAGTTTGAATCCGAGTCTTGGACAACTCCGATTAAGAACTACCTACTACATGGGATCCTCCCCCAACAAACCAAATGAGAAATGAGCATTGATTCATAAATCGTCATGTTATATCGTTCAAGACAGAGTGCTCGACCGAAGGGGTTTCTCATGTCCATTCTCCGGTGTGTAGCCCACAATGATGTCGAGTGTGTACTACTGGATGTGCATGAAGGCGAGTGTAGTGACCATACTGGGGTGCAAACTTTGGCAAAGAAGATTCTCCGATACGGTTTTGTTGGCCGACTCTCGAGCGGGATGTGGTAGACTACACTCGCAAGTGCGTTAAATGCTAGAGGTTTTCCAATATTCCAGGAGCCCTGCCTATAGAACTTACACAAATGGTCAGCCCATGATCGTTTGTGATGTAGGGAATCGATATCATCGAAACTCTTCAGGTCCAGGCCACAAACAAAGTCGAAGCAGCTAACAAAGCCATCGAGTCCGTCTTCAGGACTCGTTTGGAGAAGCTTGGAGGCAAATGGTTTGATGAATTCCCTCTAGCCCTTTCAGCTTACCAGACTACCCACAAGTCAGCAACCGACCACCTTCCATTAGCTCTCTCATACGGATACAAAGTCGTTACCTCCCACTGAGCTTGAACTCTAATCTCATCGAGTCACATGACCCGAAGGCCAACCAAGATCTTTTCCTAGAATCACTCGAATTACTCAAAGAGGGAAGAGATGAATCAAAACTCAAAGCAGCCACATAATGTCAATAGGTCACCCAATACTTTAACTCCAAAGTTCACTCAAAGCACTTTGACATCGATGACCTCATCTTGAATCAGATCCTTCCCACACCGACCCATTTCGGTCCTTGTTGGGAAGGTCCGTATGCCATATAATGGAGACTTAGAGACGACACTTTCAAGCTAGCAACCGTTGATGGCGCAGAACTACCGAGAGCATGGAGTGACGAACATCTTTGTCAGTATTTTACATAGTTTACTGTACATATCTACTGCTTTCCACTAATGTTTTGTTTTCAAAGTTTAAGGCATTGTAAAAAGAAAGTCATTACTGGTAAAAATTATCAATAAAGAAATATCAAACAACCATGTTTTTGATGTATTTACTTTCTGCATAGTATATTTGAGTTGTGATAACTACAGATGTGCATACACGAGTACATAACACTGGATCGGCACATCGGAGTTTGGCATCGATCTGTCACCTTGAGTCTTTGCAATGACTCAAACCTTATGATGTGGTATGCCCTTCACAAGTCAACTCAAGTCTCGAACCAACGACGAGGTCGAGTATAAATAACTCGCAACGCTTATTGTTTGAGTGTCCACCTCCGTTCCTTAGGCTCTGGACTTAAGAGCCAACCGCCAGCTAACTAACTGTGATATCGACTACTTGCGTGGCTAACTCTGATCCATATAATAAGGGTCCGAGTATAAAATGGGCAATCCAACAATGCCCTTGAAATAAACTCGAACGAATCGATTGGAGAGTATAAAGTATGAAACGACGCCCATTCACGAATCCTCACGATTCGAAACCAAAAACCACAAGGGGTTTTAAAGAGGGGAATCGCCAAAATCGGTCTCTGCACAACTCAGACTAACGTTTGAAAGGAGGTCTTGAGGATGGAGCTCACCCACTTAGATTCCAAGTAACTTGAGATCGAGAGGAGATTTCGAGAATGGGATCGCTACATTTGGACTTCGCTTGACTTGGGTATGCCAAAAGAAAAGCCGCTGATAACATTAGTTTAAGTGCAACGATGAGTACATTTACGCAAGTAAGAAAACTAGAAAGCATAGACGAAAATTCAAACACTTAGAATAACATGTGATATAAGCAAACTCAACTAACTTT
This sequence comes from Allium sativum, assembly GCA_030737875.1. NCBI lineage: Eukaryota > Viridiplantae > Streptophyta > Magnoliopsida > Asparagales > Amaryllidaceae > Allium > Allium sativum. The sequence goes on from CM060913.1 coordinate 48,363,486, forward strand.
CATTCACAAAACAAACTACAACTGTCTATTCTTTCTACCGACATGATGTACATGAAAATTAAATTAATCCTCCAAAAGTGTGGGCCGTACTCGTGTAACATATCGACCGACATGACAAAAAAAAGTTATCTATAACAATCACTTAGACAAGTCACCCTTCTTTCTCTTCTTCTTCTCGGATTCAGTTGTGGATGGCTCATCATTACCCTTCATCTTTCTCTTCCTAGATTCACTTCCCTTCTTCCCCTTTGTCAGAGGAGGCTTCTCCTGGGGCATCATCAAGAATCTCTCCTCATCATCACTTGAGATATCAGCGGTTTGTGTGCCAACGTTATCGATCACTTTCAAAGGCATAGGTGTGACTTCATTTGACATTGCCAGCACCACCAAGGTATCCTCCTCTTTCCAGTTTCCATGGCCTTCTTAGTATCCTTGTCGGCCTTCCTCTTGGCCTCTCTTTACGCTTTCTTTTGTGCCTCACGCCCATATTTTAGCTTCTTTTCCTCCTCCGCCTTCAATCTTTTAAACTCATCATCGTCTCTTTTCTTGGCGGCCTATCTTCGCCATCCTCCTCAGCCTTTTTCCTCACCTCCTCTTATGCTGTCTGGAGGGCTGCCTCGTCAATTTTCCTCTTCTCCTCCTGTTCCTTTAACTTGACAAGCAGTTGAGCTTTATGCTTTTCAACTAACTCATGCATGGTTTGCTTGCTCGTTTCCAACGTCCAGTTTCCTGATGCCCTCCTCGGGTTTTCCTTTCAACTCTGGGAAGAGATCGACCATTTTGAACTCTTAAAAATCTAGATATGAGAATGTGTCCATGTGACTGGATCCATCTCCTAGCTACTTCCCTCAAGTATCGATACCAAACCCAGGCATAACAGGCATTGATGCACGAAAGCCATTGTCACCTCTACTCCAAAGGAACCTGCACGATAAAGGAAAAAAACAAGTCAGTCTACTTTAAACTTCATGTTACCATTCTTCTGAGCACTCGTAAGAAAAGGGTTTTACCTTCCAACACTTGCGACTTGGCCTCCACAAACATAGTGCTTCTAACTGTTAGCTGAAGAGAACCTTTGTGTCCTAATCCCGGATGATCGTGATCACACTCGGTGATGAAGGAGGCAGGGACTGACGGACCACTTGTAAAGATGAGTAGGGAAATTTGCTGCTACTGAAAGTTACCACCTTTGAGTGCATGGGTGAATATTACACTCTCATTAGAGACTGTTATCCCTTTCGTGGCAGTAAGTTGTGTCACCCTTTCCGCCTCAGCTTACTCTTTTAACAATGCCCTTCCTTTAGCCAACACGCGATGCTCGTCCTCATTTAAGTACTCAAATATCATCTTAAACTCGTCAAACAAATCCACCTGCAGCTGCCTGGCCTCAAACTCCACTAGCTTGTTCCAGGCTTGGGCCAAAATTCGGGGATAGTCTTCGACCTACAAGATTCCATGTAATCAAAGTGTCTTGACGTGAAAACCTCATATCAATGGCTCCAGCAATTCCTCCACTCTCTTCTCGATCTCTGGAATCTCATTCCTGAGCTTCTCCACTTCAACCTGCTGATTAACCTTTATACTATCTACCGAATCAGCAGCTCTTTATTCATGACTTCGGTGTTTTTATTTTCTTTTCTCGTCTGTTCAAGCTCGGCATTGCTAGAATCTACAAACTTACTCAACTCTTCATTTTATTTAATGTGGTGTTGTTTCCGCTCATTTTCTGCTTACAACTTTTCGTTCTACTGGGTCAGGGTGCATTGCTTTCTCGGAGCCGATGCACCTCTTTATTCTATTCCACCAGCCGCTTGTTCTCTTCGGACATAGTTTTATTGTCTCGTTCAAGTGTGGCGTCCCGAGAAGGAAACTGATCCCCTGCAGCCAACGTACCTTCTTAAGCTCTCTCTCTCTCTCTCTCTCCATCTCCTCTATTTTAGCAATAGAGAGTTAGCACATAAACGTGTTTCTTAAATATGTGGAAATAGATGTGAGTTGAAACATTATCTTACTAATTTCAGCCTCCCGGTTCCTAAGACTCTCTCTCTCTCTCTCTCTCAGCGTCAACCTCCAGTTGTAGACTCTGGAATGTCACATTCTTTTTGAAACTCAACTCGTAGAGCTTCCTTGCGTACTCGTATATTTCTCTGTATTGAAAATAAACTTCATACACCTTGTTGTACTCATCATCATCCACTTCCATCGAGATCTGATGTATGCTCGTTAGCCATACCAGCTCCTCAAAGTAGAATCTAGGGAATGACTTCTTGAGTACCTCTTTCTTCTCTTCGTTACCGAGTTGCATGACCTCCGACCTATCTGTCAGCATCGTACCTGCTTTTTTATTGTCTTCTTTCTGTATCCTGACCCTTCAAGCATTGTCTCCTTACTCTTCAAGCATTGTCTCCTTACTTACAGATCCGGTCATGGGCACTATGGCAGGTACATAGAGAGGTATTGCCGACGCCTATTGCCTCGTTCTCACAATTTCTAGACTTGCATCTACCCCGACAAGTGAATAGCAGGTGGTGAAGATTCCAAGCGTCGGGGTTGGTCTCTATGGCATCGATCGTCGCTACAGTCGTAAGAACGAGGGGGATGCGAAAATAAATTTGTACTCCTCTTGAAACTACTCACATACTTGTTCTTCTATGACCGGTGACTTCCAAACTCAACCTCGGTCTTTTTCGCTTTATCTAACCATTGTGCCTACATGGAGCAGATTCAGGATTGGAAACGAACATTCCACGCACATAAGCAAATATTGTGTCATGCAGTGTTATGAGTGTGTCATAAATGTTCCCTTTATATACCAAATTTAGCCCTCTTGAAGAGGTAACGTCCCTAATGTTTAACATAAGGCTTCCAATAATTGTTCACTATACTAAGACATCGTCAATTCAATCGGGACCTTGTTCAAATATATAAACTAGCCCTCCATTTCCAATGCCACAGTTGTCCTGGGTGACGCTCTGACCTCATCTCATCTTTGGTGATGAGACAGGAGTGGTCATCAGACCCTCTCCTCAGGTAATCATCTCATCATCACCATCGTTGCGTCCACTAGATTCTCCCTGAGCTTCTATGGTCTCAAGTTGTCGAAGCATGATAGGGGGCACTCTCACTTGCGGACTTGGAGGACTGTTTCCTCCTTCGGCTTCCGCCATATCCCCCTCCTCATTATCACCTGTACGACATGTTAAGCCGCCTACGGCTTAGCTGACGAAGGAGGCGATCAGCCAACTGGCTCTGGGCGTTATGAAATTCAAGAGGAATGGCCCTTAGCACCTCGAGTCGCTCACAATGTGCATTTCCCCTGGGCGTCGGTGGAATATCTTCCAAGAAAACATCAAGTTATTATGGGGCTTACGATTCAATTAACTGAACTACAAAATAAGAGAGAAATGCTTACATTCGACTAACCATCGCCTAGTGAAACCAAGAGGGCACTGACATAGAACCAGTCGTATTTGAAACTATTGAGTTTTTTCCAAGCTCCTAAGATGAATCAGGTGTTGGCATGTGCCTCCAAGAAAACAAGGTTGGGCGTAGAAGTAGTCTTCCTCTTTATAGAGAAAAGGTACCTAATATCTTTGCCAGTTGTCTCCATATGCAAATGCTTCGAGAATAAGGTGTAAACCATAAGCATGAAGGCGTAAGCGTTCAGATGGAATTGCTTCGGTGCTAAGCGGAAAAAGCACAACATACCCCAAATAGATCGACAGGACGGGGGCACGCATCTGACGGTACATGTATGCATATTATAGGTACTGTACCCTTTCGGAGGAGCGTGCACCCTGTCTTCCCCTCTCCCCTGTGGACATCCTCTTCTCCTTGCAGACTGCGCTCTGTTCTTCCTGTCCCCTCAGGGATCGTAGGTTCATCCGCGAGCATGACCGACTTTTATTGTCCTCCCGACCGCCTCACTTGGTTGTGTTCAATGGATGGGTCTGCATGTAGAGGAGGGGTAGAATCCTCGGAGGACTCAAGCTTGCTACCTGATGGGTTGGAATAACGGGACGACCCATTCGAAGATGATGGTAGTTCCGTAGTTTCAACTTCTAGACTCTGTAGTCTTTGAGAGTTTCTTCTTGCTATTGTAAACTATACTTTCAAGATAGTTGCATTAGTACCACACTAAAACCTGAACCGTCCATATTGGTGTAAACTAACATGGAACCTGCAATGTTGTGCGTGCAAATGCAACTACCGTAAAAACAATTTGGAATGCGATAATGATCTTTAGCTCGTAAAACTAAAACTATTGTCGTCGCTAACCATTTTCATTGGATTAGCGCGGAATCGTGATTACATCGCGATTAGGATTGGAAATAATATTCAGGACTCGACATTTCAGTTATATGTCCATAATGCTCTAATCCTATGTGTGTGACCAATTTATTAGTTCGATTGGTAGCATTAACTGATTATGTGTCAATTCGTTTAAAAGTCAGTTTGATCGGATCATGTAACGTCGCGTAAGAAGCTCGAGTCCAATGAAGAAACGATCAGGAGTCGAATTGTTCTTAGGGCGCATTGGGACGAAAGTTCTACGCAAGAATTTTTGTGATTGACCCATGTTTCATTGCCTTATCCGACCAGACCGACCACCGAAATCCGCTTACCAAAAAAATTCATATTCGGCCATGCATAGGTGAATTTCGTATCTTGGTCCTCCCTTGAGTTTTCTTCATATCCTCCCTCAGTACGAAGTCCAAGGCTCCATTTTCGGCATGCCTTCCAAATTTCTTATCCCCTCATAGGATACAAAAACCATAAATTTTGTATCCCTTCATGGGATATGAAAACATGAATTTTATATCCTCTTGGGATATGAAATCTAGGAATATGCTATCCCACTCTCTCTATCCCACTTTGATCCACGATCATCCCGAAAACACCAAGTTTTAGGGATACAAAATCCACTTTCATATCCCTAAAATACCGAGTTTTGGGGATACGAAATCAGATTTTGTACCTCCAAAAAAATACCACTTTCAATTTCCCTTCCCTAGCTCTAGTACGAATTGCGTACTCTCCCAAAACTCTGAATCCCATGGCTATGGCCAAACCTCTCCAGCAGCTTCGAATCGTCCTCCTTCTTAAACTTCAAGACTCCATGGCTAAAGGCGAGGGCGATTCAAAATTTATAAGGTATTCAAATTCTTGATTTTTTTAGTCTGGAATTTGAGAGTCAAAACTATGCAAGTGGATAGAACTGAATTCGTATCCAGCGTACATATACTAAAGGGGAAGACTATAGGACTCACCGATGCTTAGAAAATTTTCTAAGTAATAGGAATTGGCCTTGATTCTTGGGTCATAACCGATCCCAGGGTTAGACTATATCCTAATGTAAAAAAAGGAAAAGAAAAGGGGAAGGTGAATCAGATCACCGAAAGTTGGTACAAATTTCTCAATTTAATTCTTGGTTGCGATTGCAAGCACAAGTTTTTGAAACTCTGTATGACTAACCAATTCGAATCATTAACCAATTATGTGCTCGTGAGCATAAAATGACTTTATGGCACATGCCAAATAATTGAATTCCAGATCGAAAACATTTCGAAATGAACTCACATGATAATGCGCCTGACTCACACCATTCTATTTACATTTATTTCTGATATCTGGGTGTATTATATGGGATCATGCGTAAATGTGTGAGTGCAGACACGACACTGTGTCGGCAACAACTCGTTTATGTTCCGTGTAAGCGGTAGTCAATCACTAACATTTAATTTCTTGAGTCGACTAGATCTTGATGCTTACTAAGTCAATAAGAAATGATATCTAGCTAGAAAAATCAAAATTCTTAGCATGCCCAGTAGAAAGGTTATGACCAATTGCTCAATGCAACCTAGAGATCATTCCAGCTTCTAGAAGTACTTGACTCAACTCAAAGCATATCATGTCAAGACAAGACGTATTTTAGGGGGTAAGTGTTAATCTACCTTTTGGTCTGGTTCCGAAAAGCAATATAGGCACACTTGATTCGGCATATCGCATGATTTAACAGCCAAAAGTGTCATAACGATACTCAGGATTCGAACCCAAGACGAATCATAGAAGTGTGGTCGTCATAACTCGCCAAATTACTCAAAATAGCCTAACCACTCAAGATTTCGTATCCCGAAGAGTTCGAACCCAATCCTCAACATCACCTCAAAAATGCTCCAAGGAAAATTTTGTATCGGGCTTCTCTAACATTTTGTATCCCTTTCCCTCCAAATTTCGTATTCGGCTCATCGAATCCTATCCTTCATAACACATTTCATGTCTTCATACCCCCTACTCCCTGTGCATTTCGTATCCCCATGCTTTTGGCACTACAAGAAAATATTATTTGGTTGCATCTATTAGCAGCGTTTATAGTGTGAAAGCAACCGATACTATTTTAATTCATTTTTTCCTTTTATTTTTATTCATTAATGTAAGCCAAATTAACACTTACAGATAAACCTACCTTGTCATGTTTACTCTTCTCCTTTATGCCAAAAATTCCCTCCTCTTGAAAATTTTCCCCCTCAAAATTTGTTTTCGCGGTTCACAAAAAATTCGTTCCTTTGTTCTTCACATACAACCAACAAGTTCCCTCCTCCTAAAAATTTTCCCCCTTAATATTTGCTTCCGCTTCGCATACGATTTCATCTCGCCCTTCAATCACGGTTTCGGGATTGATTTCATCTTGCTCTCTAATCTTTCACCCTTCAATTGCGGTTTTCGATCAGAAGCCCTCCAATCCCTTGAAGACCTAGCATCTAAGCTTGCTAATTTGGGTCGTTTCAGATCTAGAAATCAACTGAGATCTTCGTTCAGATTGAGGTAAGATTTATTAAAAATTATTTCATATTTACAAATTATTGTTTTCAGATCTAGAATTTCATTGAGATTGCATTTCATATTTACAAATTATTGTTTTCAGATCTAGAATTTAATTGAGATTGTGTTTTCAGACCTAGAGCATGATTTGCAACTATTTTGAACCAAATCAATTGCTAAAGCTAAAGAAAGATTAGGTAATATGCGTACACAGGTTGTCACATAGGTTGATACAGAGTATTATGTTGTCTTTCCTCATATTGGTTGGTTGTTAAAATTTCTAATTTGGGATTATCTGATAATAGTTACAGTTTAATCGAATGTTAAGACACAAATTGTTCACACTCTTTAAACCTATATAAGTTGATAGTGCTTACATGTTGAATTGGAGAAAAATTAATATATTATCGAAAAAAATATAAAATACTTCTTATCATATAAAATCCAAATAAGCAATCATACTGGGGCAGAATTATCACTTTCACTAAATTATAAATGCGTGTAAATTATAGTAAAAATTACAAACTTTATTTTACATAATTGTTTTTTGAGCATGAAAGTTTTCAGAAGTGTGTTTGATATCACAACTATTTACAGTAACATCATCTACAACATAATATCTTTAAGTTTAGTTCGGTCTGAGCTATTAAAAATCGAGACCTTCATGTTTAGTGATGAAACTAAAGGAAAAAAATGGTAAGTAGGTTAGCATTTTGAAGCTATAAAAAAAATGAAAATTCTTATATGTATAAGCTTAAATAAATAAAAGATAATCATGAACATAACAGAATATGCTAATAGTACCCCAAATAAAGAACTAAGACATCAATACGCATGGAACAATTTTCAAAAAAAATGTAATCAGTTAAAGACCATGTCTTTCATGTACAATTTCTTGTTCATATAAGTTTTTTCCGACATCATGAAAAATATTTTCTCTTTTGCCTAGATATATGTACTTTTAGTTTGTGTTGTGCTGCATGCATTTTATGATTCTGTTTAAAACAGTTCCTAAGTTTTTTTTGTGTAACTAATAGTCTTATCTTATTAATGCATACGACCTTCAGTATGCCTTGAATTAAGTTAATCAATACCATGTACTATATTTCTTTTAGAATACATACTGCAGTGACCAAAAAGAAACTGGGTTGAATCCAATATAGTGCAAATTGCATATTAGCGGTCAATTGTACGCTAAAGAAAATATATTGTATATTGTATAAGGTAAGATAAAAATTACTTTAGTCGAAATCATTAATTTTATAGAAAAACGTAGTAAAATATAGTAAAATGGTCTTCTTTAGTTATCAGTCATATAAGAATAAAATGAAATATATGACCTTTGATTTATTAAGTTTCAATACCACTATTCATTAACTTGTCCTTGATAGTGTAATCTAATCTGAAGGTGTCAAAATTATGACCAAACATGACAAAGTCAACTGAAAATAACATTATGATAAGCAATACAAAACTTGCATCTAGTTCAAAATAATCAAAAAGTTGACCTTGATGATACATTGTTTGAGAAATCAGGCCACCACTATTTGTAGCATAAACCAAAAATAAATTCCTACACTTGCAAATCTGGTAACATAAAATGAAATCAATTTTTGATAGGAAATAGTGGTTAGCACATCACACAAAAATAGAAGCAGCATACGATTAACCTTTTTAATTGCGTATTCTATACTTGTTTGGGAGTAGATAGGAAGCAGTTGTTACAAGAGACACAGAAGCAGTTGTTTTGATATAGTATAGAACATATTTTCATGTTGTTCATAATTGGTAAATAGTCAAGAGAGTAAGATGGATATAAAGAATAAATCTAAAGTTAATATCTCAAACGTAACCCACGACAAACATTTTGATGGATTGTAATAGATCTTTATTCATATCAAGTTATAAATATGTTTTTTGATATAAAGAAAGCATTTTGTAAACGTCTCTATATTTAGTTCCAATCATTTACGCTGGTGAAATATGACTCCGACGAAAGCGTGAAGGATGCAGTTGTAATAGAGGATAAGGTATCCTAGAAATTCTCATAGTTACATATAACGCCTAAGAAAAAAAGGTGTTGACTTAAGGACATACTGCCTTTTTGAAAAAGGAATTCCTACCTTGAGTAATTATTAGTAGTAAGACAATTTTGGATGTATCCAAGAAATTTATGTAGAAACTGAATTTTAGATAATAATTCATCATTTCTAGAAGATACACAACCAATGAGGGGACAACAAGGAAGTACCGTGATTGGGATAATGATAAAAACTAGTTTGACCCAGCTATGGAATTTAAGAAGGATTCACTTATAACATAAGTTTATCCTCTAACTTTGCTCATATCCCCAGATATATACATACAATGCTACAAGACTGTATTTTGTATCCTTATAGAAGAGGACGAGAACTTGAAATGAACAAGGGGGAGATATTTCCACTATCATTGGCAGAATCGATATAACACCGAAGAGCATTAGTTAGTGAAGTCCTTTTTTAACAGGTTGATCATGGAAGGGAAGCTGAATGAAATCTTAAAAAATGAGATTATCAAAGTGATTAATACTCTAGTTAGGAATGAAAGAATTCAAATATATGCATGGACTTCAAGGACTTTAAGTGATACCTTGAAACTTCATTGCCTTAATTTTGGGAGGATCAAACATTATTCGAACAAATAAAAAAAGTTGGAAAAGGTACATTAATGAGACCAAGTCAGTAGTATGGCCTGCTAATTATGTTGTGGCACGACAAAACTTGGAGGAAGACATTACGGTAAATTTCATAATTTACGATAATTATTCGCAATTGTATACATATCTTTTCCCATTAAATTTGTTGTTATTTTTAGAGTAAAACTAGTAGCACAAAAAAAATGCAAGCTTTATGATTGGAATGAGGGAGAAGTGTTGGTTGTCGAAGGAAGACTGTGTTCTAGTGATTCAGAAATGATGGTAAATGTTATTCCACTTGGTCCGTTAGCCTTTGTGGTTTGGGTAGACTATGCCAACAAAGGAGACGCTTTCTTATGGCGACCTACAACAGATATGTCATGCATTAAAGGCGTCATTGGTAGGAAAATAGCATGGCCGAAATCAAAAGTTGTAGTTGAAAAAACAAATGTTGTGAGCACCCCTTACATGGCTTCAACAAGTGTCATGACTACTCCTTAGGTAATTATGTTTCCATTTCCTGCAACTGATACTTCATCGCTGCTTTTTTATTAATGGTACATCTACCCAATTAAGAACATGAATAAGATTGGACTGGACAGGTCACAGTTCCTTCCTTCTTAGCAAGCACGCTTATTTCTTCCATATTTCATCGCTGCTTTGTTATTAATGGCACATCTAGCCAATTAATAGTGTGAATAAGATTGGGCTGGACTGGTCACAATTCCTTCCTTCTTACCGAGCGTGCACACACATATCGACACACACACGTAGAGACGAATGGAGTGGCTATTGGGATAGAAAATTGGGACTCATATATTTGGACTGTAATTTACTTTGTCGTTGATTACTGTTCCAATCGGCTTCAATATGCACATAAATCACTAACTTGGCATGTGCAATGCACATGCATATAAAAATGAAAAATTAATGTATAATGAGAAATAAAATTTCATTGCAACATGTTAATTTTTAACAATGCGAAACGAGTATGAACGTCGGGACATTGGGTACAAGAAGGGGGAAATTTTGAATTATAATATGATCTTGTTTTTTTAATATAATCTGTATATATTATCATGGCCATACTTGATGGCACGTATATGATGGTAATGTTTGCCTGGAAGTATCATACAATCACGACCACGCTTGATTTCAGTACCAACTATAGTTTCTTTGGCAGACATGATTTCTCATATAATATAATTACACAAAAATACGATAATTCATGCATTTTTGCTTACCCAACAGGCGACTGCAAATCTAGTAGTAAATGCAAGTTCATTGATGTTGATGAAACAAGACGAATAGTGGTTGATGGAACCATCATGTCAACTGATCCAACAGCGATGGTTCACTTTGTTCCATTGGGAAAAGATGCTGTAAAAGTTTAGATAAAATTTGTGAGAGTCAATGATGCATTGTTATGGAGACCTACATCAGAGTGTACATTGGAATATGCATTTGGTAAAACCAAAGCTTGGCCAGCCGCATATGTCGTTGGGGAATCAAGTTCAAGTAAGTCAATACTGTCAACCCAGTCAATTATTATAGATTTTTCTTTTATCTCTTTTGAACATATTCTCACTCTTGTGTTTAATTGAATTAATTAAAAAAACTAAACCAAATGTGTTTATATGAAATTACATTAGTAAACGGTCAGTTCTCACCATTAGGAAAAGGCAAAGAAGTAGTTGAAGGAGTGATAGACAACACTAGTGCGGATGAGCTAAGCAAAGAAGATGAATATTCTGAGGTACCATATCATCAATTATAGAGAACAGACCTGTAGGGGTGCATGAGTTTGATCTGTGTTTTGGGTTTCAGTAGGGGAGCGAGTTTGTAACTGGAGGTGTGCATGGTGTGGATCATTCACGCGGCAGTACAGGGCTGTTGGGATTTTGTGGTGAGCTATGTGATGCAATGATGGGGCGAGTATAACGCGAAGGCACTGTGTGGTAATATGGATGATCCGTGTATGCTGCGTGACTAGGTGCGTGCATATACACTGGGGTGCATGAGGAAACAAAGGGGACGTAAATTTACAGGGGTGATTTCGTGATTAAAAGCAACGGCTGGTCATTGCAGCTTGAAAAGATGCAGCTAGCAAGGGGAGTTCGAACTTGATGAAATGGTGATGGGGTCGGTAAGTTCATGAAGAGGAGGAGAGTAAAGGTTTTTATTTGAATGTTCATTGGATAAGGTGAGAGAGTTCGGTCTTTGTTTGCTTCAGCCATGGGAGGATAACTGGAGCGGAAGTGTGGTTCATGAATGAAATGAATAGTGGGAGAGGAATATATGAGGAGTTAACAGGTGGCTTTAGTTCTCATATTCATGAAGAACGTGGACTAGGAAGGATCAGAAGTAGCAATCAAAAATGGGAGCATGTGTTGCGGGTATTTTACTAGAGGTTGGGAGTTTAAATGTATTGGAGAAGTATTAAGGGAGTACGGTGTGCGTGAATAATTCTGGAAGAAACAATTGACTGGAGCATGCATTTTCGAACATGGGGAGGAGGTTGAAGCTGGGCGGTATGGGTTAGTTTTTCTGGAGAAGAAAGGCTTGCAGGTCATGGGTTTATGTAGTAAACGTTTGGGCCGATGTTTAAATGGGTAGCCCCATTATATATGATGGGATATTGGTGTTTAGAACCATGGAGAATTGGGTACGGTTGTTGTTTATATGGTGCAAGATAGTGAAATATAGATGCTTCGATTTGATCTACACATACCAGAGGAACTGCAACGCTTAGTTGTCGTGATTACTAGGACTAGTGAAATATTAGCGCTAATTTTATCCGCCCACCTTCAACTACTGCTTTCCTTAAATTATGATAACTTTAAATCAAATGTTGATGAAATAAAATGTCAAAAGATAGAATATTGAAGATTACTTGGATATTAGAATTTAGGATTGCCAGGCCAACTTTGATATCACATTCTATCTGATATTCTAATTATAAGTTAATCTTACTGAAAAAGATGAATTTGAATTAGCTACAATTTATTTTGTTATCTACTGAGTAGCTTCATTATATAGAACAAACTTATCCTCTGCTAAAAAATTATGGATTGGTATTAATATGAGTTTTTGAGTTATGTCCCAAATCGGTACCGTCCCGGGTTCTCCAAAATCTGAGGAGAGGAATAGTCGTGTAGAACTACAGTTTCCCCTATATACTTCTACTTCTCCATTTCTTTTCTTCATTTTATCATCTCTTCTGAATCGAAGTCTTTGTCCCTTGTCTAAATTACGTTGATAGAAAAAACAGTTTATTCCCTTATCTGAATGACATTATCTCTTTTATGTCCCTTCCAAAGTTGAATTTGGCCAATCTTGAGATCGACACTATCGTAGAAATATTCATTTTTGTGTTGAAGTAATAGAGTGCTGTATAATAATAGCACTGTGATTAATTAGGAGAAAGCATCGTGAAAAATAGTTATTTGATGATATTACCAGTAGCATTCATTTGTAATTTTATGTTTGGTTGCTTGGTACTTTGATGGTTTGTGTGCATTAAGAATACAAAGCACGGACTCCAACATAAAGGTCATGGTACTATCATATGTATCTTTATTGTCAGATGTTATAGATTAGCTTCCAAATTAGATTTCTTCTAAGCATGATATTGTTATTTGCTGGATAATACAAATGTATCCCGTGTCTTGCTCTTAGTGTTTGACATTTTAATTGTTATGACATCTTCATTGCCTCCTTGAGAACTGTAGCTTTCTCCTTTTCATATTATTATACTAATAACCATCATACCATGCTTTTGTACAAGTAATTAGATTTCCAAAGTGAAGAACACCTGCATCAAAGAACCAGTGGTTATTAAGCTATGAAGAAGACTTTAACTATTATTTTGTTTGTATTAGTCGTGTAGACTTGTTTGTAAGCATTTGTGGTATGTGGATTCACTTATTATGTCGAAATACTACTATTGAGATGATTATGGGTGTTATATTTGATATTGGGAGTAATGTGTTTTTTAAGTATTTAAATGTGGCGATTATTGATTTTAGTTTGAAAATGATACTCATATAATTATCTGTTTTTGTATTTCTATTATATGTAATTGATTGATGGAAATGTTACAAGCCATTAACAGTAAATAACCGCAATATTAAAATGTGGTGTACATTAGTAAGTTTTGGTAGCGTTGAAAAAGTGCTACAAATGTAATTTACAAAAGATATTATAGCCGAAATGAAACGCAACAAAAAAAATATAGTAGGACTGGAACAGAAAACATAAAGTAGGACTAAAAAAACCGCTACAAAAAAATTGAAAAATGATGCAAGTATCACTTTAGTAGCATTTTTAAGACGTTGCCAAAAAAACTTTTTGTAGAGTTTCAGAAACGCTACAATATTTTCATTTCCGATTGCGTTTACTAAAACACAACAAAAACTTTCAGACTTTTAGTTGCATGTCGTATAGCAGCGTTTATCAGAACGCCGCTACAAAATTGTAGTGTTTTTACAACGCTGCTAAAGACATTTTCTGGTGTAGTGTGGGAAGAATTCATATCCCAACTCCATAATGTCCTATTTCATATCCTAACAAACTATACCCGATACAAAATCGACCTGAAGCAATGCAACACAGATAAGAAATGAGACTCCAGGAGGCGATCAATTCGTTTCTTCCTCATAAAAATTTCAACAACAATTTCACTCATTCTTTGATAAGCCTCATTTAAAATCCTAATCTTTCTGCTGTAAATTTAAATACATTATATGTATTTTCTCTCATTGCACTCTTCTCGCATGCAAACAATCCCCAAGATCTAAAAGTTCTTTTCGAACAAGTAGGGATCAAGCCATCAGAGGATCTATGGTTTCAGCATTTAAAGTACTCAACGATCACATCGAATAGCAGCAATTTATCCTCCTCATAACTAATTCCTCTGCTAGATCGAAAATGTCAACATTCCGAAGCAGGGGATATTTGCATACGGTGAGAAGCATAACAATTGATAAGATTTGGGAGAATACTAGATTTGGTAGCCATGGAGTTTTCAAGTTTGATTTTTCGATGGTTATTTATATTAGACTTAGTTATGCTACTTAATTAATCCCTCATCGGTTGTAAATAAAAACTGGTAACTGATTTGCGAGGGACATCCTAGAGTGATTCAGATCAGTTTCAAAGACGTACATACAAGTCTATGGTAGAATCAATTCTGTTGGTTTTACTATTTCTATATTTTTTTTCCCATTTTCATGTGTACACATTTATGGATTTAGGAAACAATGGTTTAGGAATTATACATGGTGGAATGGTTTTACTTTCTATAGGGTACTTACCAATTTCTTGAAGTCAAGCATATTCTGTTAGGATAAAGAACATATCTTATGCAACTATCCGATGCAAAGCAGAGAAAGTGAATTTTAAGTGGTAATTGCTCTGAAAGATAACTAAAATGCAGCGGATGTGCAAAAGGTGGAGTGTATTGTGGAAAAGTGTGATATTCAAAGTCCTAAGCTTCAAGCATTTTATGCAGGCTTTGGAAGAATGCCTTCTCTTTGGCTTATCTTTGTGCAAAAGGTGGAGTGTATTGTGGAAAAGTGTGATATTCAAAGTCCTAAGCTTCAAGCATTTTATGCAGGCTTTGGAAGAATGCCTTCTCTTTGGCTTATCTTGTTTTATTTCCTAGCTAATTAGTGTTGTATTTTCAGCATTTTACTTTAGTTCTTTTTTGTTTTATTTGGTTTAAGACAGGTTAGTATATTGACCTAGCTTTGTAATGTTTATTTCCGTAGCTAATAAAGCGTACAACTTTTCAATATATATATACACACACATATACATATATGCATGCATGTATGTGTAATGACCCGAATTTCCGTACCCCTTGAGTTGACCCATTACACCACACGTCCAACCCAAATTGCACAGAAATACGAATCAATAATAGAAAGAAGTTAGAGGATGAGAAATAGAAAGATAGAAAAATTAGAATAGAAGAAAATGAAGAACACAAATCTGACAGTGGAACGAATAAAATATATTAAATAACATAACCTTTGAAATACAAATCGGTAACTTTATATACATACCATCATCAGAGAACAACAACTATTTTTGAAACAGTTATAAATACCCGTTTCCAAATACAAACACAGTACACAACCGAAAAAATGCTAGTCTATAGCTAACTAGTGAAGCCTCCTGCTTCAAGCTCCTCCAAGCAAATCTGTAAAATCCCGACTAGTTGACTGCCCGTACAAATTTGGGCACCTAAAAGTTGAGGGTGAACAAAATAAACTCTGGATCGGTCATTGGACTAGTGTGAGTAATCCAACCATTTGATTTAACTTCCAAAATCCTTTTGAAAGAAATGAAAATCGTAAGACCGATCCACACATAAACACTGATGGTTTTAACCTTACGATAATCAAAAATATTTTGGATATCAAATCCAGTGATATTATAATAGTGTCTATCTCAAATAAATAGAAATCTAGCAGAACGCTTGCATCACGCTCCATATATAATAAAAAATCAAAAACTGCAAGGCGCTTATTGGAGATTGGATACCCGCTATGACAAGGTATGAAACCACTTTCCGATCAGTGTACTCTAGAGGGGATACATTGGGGTTCAACAAGAACATCTTGCAACCTGGCCACACATGGCTGGCCACTCATTTAACTTCAGTGTATGGAGTATAATATCACCAATGGTTGTGATCAACAACCGTAACCGAAAGCATACGGCCGCGAATAGAATAAGAAGCAAATGGAATTTCTCTAGATCCGGTGATAATACCCCTAATGGGAATGACCCACTTGGTCATGCTGCCTGCGTGATTTCTGTCATTTTCTGTTGATGAGGCTTGACGACTCGATTAACTTTTTAGACACTTCTCATCGTTTACTTTGAATGTCACATTGTCAGACTCGTCACTATTCGTTGTCATGGGACTGAGCATGCCGAAGGCACCATCCCATCAATCCATCTTGGGCAATTGTTATCTAGAATTAACATAACAGCCTTTGCACTTTACTCCGCCTTCGATTATCTTCAGCATAAGTTGATTCGTAACGCTTATGACAATATAGAGTGGTTTTCATATATTAAACTTGATCCCGGTCTCTCCGTATCTACAACGGAGGAATAAAATAAGGCAAACTTTGATAGCTGGTGATTTAACTATCAAAGGAACATCCATATAATCAACGGTCCTATTTCCAAAAGGAAATTCTACCGATCAACGATCAAGCAACACTTGCCCCTTTTTAATCAATCTCTTATTAATTTATTAATTTCCCAACTTCCCATATCTTCCTAAATATTGCTCAAAATCCGTCTTAGCCTCTCACGATTTTTGGAAAACATTTCCAAATATTATAACTTTTATTTTTCCATATTCCCGAAAATATATGTTGTTATTGTCGGAAAACTTTTCCTTCTCTTCACACTTCTATTTTTTCTATATTTAGAAGGTATATGTTACTAACATTGGAAAATATTTCCAATTTCCATTTTTAAACTTCTCATTAACCACATCATTTCATTTTCTATACTTAGAAAACATCTCTAGTTTTATTTGAAAAACGTTTCCAAATTCCATTTATTTAGATTTAACCAATGTTATATAAAACATCGTTATCATAACTCAACCCATCAATCTTTCATTGACTAACCGTATCACTAACCAACCCTCACGACTGAACCTTGGCCATTTCTCAGTCAATCATGAAGTCAATCAAGTTGGGGTATAACTACCTCTCAGACCTTAACTGATCAACATTCTCAACGTTGAAATAGAAAAGGCTCACACTTCAAATTCCAAAAAAAACATTTCTTACGCTTTCTACACTTCTTATTTTTACGGAAAACATCAATTATAATGATAGCGTTATAAATCCTTGTTTCCGAAATATAAATTTTAAAATATAACTTTTACTCATTACATTAAATATATAAATAACTAAACAAATAAATAATTAAATATTTATTAAAACGGAAGTAAAAGTACTTCCCTGAATTTGATATAATCGAATTTTTATAAATAACTCTCTTTTGAATAATCTACATTTGATTAATATTCCGAGCTTCAGATTAGTCTACCATTTCAATTTAACTCAAATTTCCTTATAATTATTTCCATTCATAACATTTGCTTTCAATCTATTATTCATTTTCAAATATGAATTTCATTCCTTAATGGGAATCTAGACACGTTTATTCAAATCAACTTGAGTTTTATTATTAAATATCATTATTGCTCAACTTCTAGTTGTCGAGTCACTTTTTTAAATCCACATCATATTCTATTTTATTTATAAACTCTGTTTATAAAACTATTGCTCAATTAACACCTTCCCGTTTGTTTTAAACAGTTCAAGTTCTCCTTTGAATGTATCTGCAAGCTATACATTCTATATCCTCCAGAATGAACTTAATTTGATTTCTATAAATCCCTTTTTGTATATTGTTGCAAACCATAGAATTTATTTAAATATTAACCTCTTAACCTATTTAAATTAAATTACAGTTTCATGTTAAATAAAATTAAAATATCCTTTTAGGAAATGAAACATTTGTATAAAATTCGAAATAGCAGAACTCCCACTTATAAATCTATTGGATTTATCTCAGTATATTCTATATTCTGAATTTTTGAATAAAACTCATCGTATTTCCTTTGAAAACGATTTCCCATTACCCTTCTCATTCAAATTCCCATTTGAATTTCTTTTCCCTAACTCAAATTTATTTTGTAACTACTAGGTGTACATCCTACCTCAAATATTCATGTCAACGCCGATTTCCACTTTTCTTACATAAATTTAACTTGAATTTACATTTTTACTTATCCTATGATAAATATTTTATTTAATTTATAAATATCGTTAAAATCAACTTCTTGTTTAATCCATTTAAACAAGTTTCTATTTCTAGTCCATTCGAAATTTAATTTCAATTTTTGGAAATAAATCCCCTTTTTAAATCTCAGATTTCTTTTCCACATTCAAAAATATCTTACGGTATTTAAATGGCAAAATCCTAGGGCAGGTAATTCAAACACAACATAATCAATCACTACTTTTATATATCACATCATATATCACAATAACAAACAGTAATATCAATGTTGAGGAATCCAGTTGAATTCCTCCAACCTACTTCCCTGCATCCACAGATGTTAATCACCATCAATAATATAAATTTCACATCAATATGAGATATCATAGCAAAATAATCGATCAACGATATAGCTATATTAACCATTTCAACTAATTTAATTACCTATTCATCCAAGAAACCATCACATAGTATAAAACTATTATATATAAATTCAAAACTCGTTTATATAATAATATAAACGAGCCAGAGTTAGTGAGTTTACTTACATTGATTCGTAATTGACGATTCTGCTTTTATTTCGTCTACAACCAAATAAGCATTTGATTTTATCATGAAATTTCAGTTGCTCGATTCTCGGCGAAATTAATTCCACAACGTAGATCTCGTCATTACGGCTCCAATAGATCTGACCGCGTTCAATTCTGTTCACGATATAAAATGTTTATAAATTATTACAAAGTTTAATAATAATTAATATAATTAAATATAACCTTAATTAAGTTGTTTAACCACTGAATACCATCTACTATTCTTTCTTCCACTAAGCGACTTCCGGAAATTGGCAAAACATTGCCGCATCCTCCCAAAACCCATTTCTCCTTCACTCTTTCATTAAAAACCAAATGAAGATCACCAAACTTGCCCTCTTCAGATTCTTCTTCCTCTCATACCAAATTTACTAAACTCGAACTCCCTTTTCCAGCTTGTGGCTTTAGACATATTTCCACTTCCTACAGTAAAATGCCGAGCCTCCTCGACGCCGCATCACACAGAAAAAAAAATCACGACGATGTTTTTCCTTCCTCCATCCATTTGAAACAGTACGTATGCATGTACCAGGTCTGAGTTTTCTCCCTCACACACTGCTCGCCCTCACGTTTAACCCCTTGATATCCCCACCCCTCATTGCCACTGTCACGATCGTCAAACGCAGCCCTCCTCCTGACCGCCACCGCGCCTGAACTGCTGTCCCACTCAAACTGCTATAGTGGCCAGGAACAACCCAAACCGAATGAGCAGCTTCCCCACATGCGTTGGCTATCAGCACCTGTCCAGTTCTTATTATATAGTTTTTTTCACGTCTCGAAAAATAATACACAGGAGGAGGAACATTATTCAATGTACTTAAACAACTTGGCTAAACAAAGCTATCGTCAGTGTTAATTACATGCGAAATTTTAAACGTTATGAATGTTATAAGTAGGTTGACTCTAACATGGCTAAATGGTGCTATCAGTACGAATGTTGTGAGTGTTTTAATGTTGTTTATTATTATTATTTTTCTGATCGCTACAGACAAAAACAAAAATATTGTTATGTTGAACAATGTGGTACGATCCCAGAAATATAATAAAATAGAAAAATTAACTTATTCTATGAAGTTCCTAAAACGCTGATATAAGGTGCCAATTACGTTAAATAAAATAATTGTTTATTTTCTAAATTAAAAATTACACTAAAATTCTATAAATAAAATTAACAGTACGTCACTTAAAATCTTCTTCTAATTTGAAATCCATATTTTAGAATAAATCGATAGAATATTAATAAATTCAAAAACAACCTAATTTGATAATAATAAATCCATATTATCATATATATCCAAGAAGAACATCACACGGCTCCAAAATACATATTTGAATTGATATTACGATATTTCAAATTAAAATGACGTTTGGGTTATTTAAAATCGATTATTTAAATTTATAATTTATAACGATTCCATAACGACTATTTAAATTTTGATTTGGATATAACTTACAATCTATAAGACGAAATCTTGATTTTTCACTTCCATTAGATATATACAGTTTAATAAATTCAAACGTCTCTTGTTTCAAAGAAATTTGATTATAACGAATCATGTGAATTCAATTGAAGTTGAAAACGTAAAATTATGAACTACCATAGCGTTACGAGCTCATTTTAAATTTAATTAGAAATTATACGTTCAAACTTCGTTTTTAAAAATTAAATTCCTTACAAAAATTGTTTTATAATTCAAATATAATATTTAAAACAAATTTAAATATTCTGAATTAAGTGGCTAAAAATCTGGGTCGTTACAGTATGTTGTGTGTGTATATATATATATATATTGTTAGCTGATCATTTTGTCCGATTCCCAAAAGAAATACAGGCCCACTTGACTTAGCCCATCGCGTGGTTCAAAAGCTCAGAAGTGTTGCCAAAATTCTCAGAATTCAAGCCGAAGATGAAGTTGTATAAGTGTGGTTGTCATGACTCGCCGAACTACTCAAAATAGCTTAATCACTCAAGCTTTCATATCCTGAAGAATTCGATTTCAGTCCTCAACATCACCTCAAAAATGCTTCAAGGATAATTTCGCATCCTCCAATATTTCGTATCCCCTTCCTCCTCCAAACTTTGTATCCGGTATATCGAATCCGTTCCTTCGTAACCGATTTCACATCTTCGTACCCCTACTTCCCGTTCATTTCATATCCCCATGCTTTTTGGGATAATTTGTACCCCAACTCCATAATGTCCTATTTTGTATCCCTTCCCCTAGGTACGAAATATGTCTGATATGAAATCGACCAAAAGCAACGCAACGTATTTAAGAAATGAGACTCCAGCAGGGGATACAAAGAAAGGCGGCAAGGTAGATAAAAAGGATAGAGGGGAGGGATTGATATGAAATGAGGATTGGAAGTATCTTGGGATTTTCAGGAAGGATGGTGCCAACTCGGCTAAGTACCGGGGAGTCGTTCCGATCCCTGGATCGGATCCAACCTCAGGATATGAAAAGTGCCATGTCAGCCTATTTTCTCACCTACTCCTACCTACTCCACTACATATAAATACCCCTCCATTTCCAACGTGAAGAGGGTTGGCATTTGATTGATTTGACAGATTGTGACGGTTTTTTAGAGCTTGGACACCATTAAAGTACCTTGGAGCTTTAGGGATAAAGAAGTACCACCTTCATCAAGTTTTTGGACTACCGAATAATGAAGGAACTTTGGAAATAAGGGCTGTATAGAAATTAGTAACTATCAATTCCTTTGTAAATAGTTATAATGATGATGTCCAACAATGTACTTCTTCACTAGTGAATAAAATCGGTAAATCCTTCAAGGTAGACGAGGCTTCAATGCGGACCGAACCACTATAAAATATTGTGTTCTTTACTTTTCCGCACTTTTTCCTTACACGAAACTTTATTCTCCCTAACTTGAGAAAAATTGGGTGTGACTCCAATTTTAAGCGTTAATATATATATATATATATATATATATATATAACAAATTATAAGATGAACATATATCTTCCATGACCTTTGAACCTGCTATTCCATTGATCTAAATTATGCCATCCTTATAGAGTTTGATATTTTGCATTTTAATTCGTTATTATTCGGCAATTTCTGCACTTGTATTAGCTATTGCATTAGAGATTCCATGCCTTCATCCAATGTAAGAACTTTGGATATTGTCTGAAGTAATCACATTGGCAAAATATTTTAGTATTATAATCCCAATGCAAACATCAACTCCATTTAAAGCTCAAGAATATATATGAACCAAAATTGATCAAAATATGCAATTTACTTTGATCCAGCACAATTTACAATGAAAATATGACACAGATTTCTAGAGCTTTGGCACATGACATCGTAAATAGTGCATGTCTTTTTGAAAAGTATGTTTTTTTAAAAAGAAATAATACTGATCACAGATCAATGAAATAACAGAGATATATTATTATTTGTGATATTTTAGTATGTTATTTTGTATTGCACTTTTTCTTTTATATTTACCATAATTACTAGACACATTTCGATCCTAGCTGACTATAAAATGATATATCAATTTGTCTCGAATGCAAAGAGAAATTTTCATACCATAAGAGTAATATTCATATTAATTATTTAAATCAAAAAATTATTTGTATCTTACATAAATATTTTCTTATGAACAGAAGTGGTAGATTTGAGAAAAAAAATAGTTTGCTAAAACCTTCTTGGCACACGTACCCATTTTACTGTACATATCCAATTAGTGAAAGATGAATAAGAGTGAGGATAGTGCATTCCGCAGCTATCTACATTAAACATTTACAATAGAATAGTGCATGCTGCAGCTCCATACAAGCATCTTCATTTGAACAAATTTATGAGAATGGAAACATGGCATTGAACTAAGAACACTATACTCCATCACGACATCTGTATGCATTTTTCAGTATTAATTTGGTCAATTTCTATGTCTCCAAAAAGAAGATGTTTTCTAAAAAATATTCCTTCATAAATAACCATTAATACTATAATGTGTAAAAATTGGTTTTTGAATTGAATCAATATGTCCTTGCAAAAACACGGTATTTGATTTTATTTATATTAGAAGGTCAACATAAGAGTTAATGTTTGAATATGAGGCAACACTCGTATGGCTAACCCTAAGACATAATATATACTCCGGATGTAATACACATAGTCTGAACTCACTTATTCATTTCTTACCGTTGTACGTTATAATATTAGCGTTGAGTAATAATGGGCCAAGCCTAGTTATTTGTATTTGTATTATAAATAGGCTCTGCCTATTGTATAGATCAGGTTAAACCCATCATATCGGAGTTGTTGAAATTAGCTACACAATTTAGTGCCTCGCCACAAATTACGATTAGGCTGCATCAGAATCAAGTCTGTAGCCCGCCATAATCAACAATCAAACTGCATCTGAATCATATAACAAAATTCCATGCAAACAACAAAGACTTGAAATTCAGAATCAAAGAAGTAACAAAGTGGTTCAAGACGATCAATAAAGTACTAGAGCTTGCATCTCATCTGTTGCAATAACATCACCTGAAAAGAGCTTGTACAGATCTTGAATCAAGAACTTACCTGTCACTCCAGACCCTGGGATTCCAGTACTCACTGCAGCTTATTGATCCTCTCCAATGAATTCTAATCATCATCTATTCTTCAAATCAGTTCAAGAACTACAATCATGATTGGAGAAACCGAATCATCAACTGTAGGAAACAAAGGTACGATAAATCAAAAAACTGAAAAAGGTGTAGAACATCTGGTAAAGACAGTAATAAGTCCTCAGAGTCAACTTATTACTTTAAAACAAGAAGAAGGAAATTTTATCACAGATAAAGATTATAGAATAGTCAGTAATGAGGAATTCGACAAATTCAACAGACGAGACATACTAATAAGCTCAAGGTTGTTATTATTAGTCCATAGCTACTGTCTCAAGTAATTGGGTGTAAAAGTGCACGTGACATATGGTTAACTATAGAAAGAAACTTTAACTCTCAATCTACATCCAAAGTAATGTTCTACATATAGCAACTACAAAATATGAAGAAAGGGGAAATATCAATGAGAGAATACTTGGGGAAAATCAAGACTATATGTGACACTTTAGAAGCTGCAGGACAGAAAATAAGTTACTATGAACAAGTATTCACAATCTTGAATGGACTTAATGATGAATATGAAGCTATTGTAGCAGTTATGTCATCACAAAAGGTTATGTGTTCACTAGAAGGTGCTCATGACATACTTCTTGCACATGAAGCAAGAGTTGAAATCAAGAAAACCCAAGAAAGTGACATGTTTATCAATTATGTTGTCGTTAATAAAAATAAAGGGCAGTATAACAGAGGTAAACAATAAATCCTAAGAGGAAACTAATCTAACAGATCAAGAGGAAAAGGGAGGTACAACAACATTGGTAATATACCTAAGTGTCAAATATGTGAGGGAGTGGGCCATACCGCAACAAAATGCTACTTCAGGTTCATCAGAATTATATAGCAGGTCAAAATTCTGGAAATCGGAGAAACCCAAATGCAAATGTTGCACAAGTCAACAATGATGCAAGCATGCAAAATAGTGGAAATAATAGAAACTCTTGCAAAATAGTGGAAATAATAGAAACAATAAACAAAATGATGTAGCAGATCATGAAACCATTTAAGATGAAAATTGGTATCCATATTCAGGGGCAACCAATCACATAACTAATAATTTGGACAACCTGAACTTGGGGAATAGAGACTACAAAGGTAAACAAAATGTATTCATGGGCAATGGTAAGTGCATACCTATCACTCATATAGGTAAGTGCATACCTATCAATGGTAAAAGAATTCTTCTCTTAAATAATTTAGTTAGAGTATCCAAAATTAAGAAAAACCTTATGAGTGTGTCACAATTTGCCCATGATAATAAGTTATATTTTGAGTTTTATCCTACATACTGTTTAGTTAAAGGCATGCTTACTAAGATATTTTATTGCAGGGTAAGCAAGAAAATGGATTATATAAGTTCAATCATGTGAAATGTAACAAAACGGAACAATACAACCCTGTAGTAAACAACGTAGAAAGCAGTAGTGAAGTTTTTGATGTATGGCACAACAAGCTCGGGCATCCAATCATTAGCATTGTAAAACAAATTCTTAATCATAGTAATATTACATGTTTTGATATACCCAGTTGTTATATATGCACTTTCTGTCAAATGGGAAAAAGCCATAAATTGGCATTTACCAATTCTGTCACAAGTTATTCTAGACATTTAGAAATGATAGCTACTGATCTTTGGGGTCCTGCACCCATACATTCAGATTATAATTACAAGTGCTATATTTCATTTGTTGATGCCTACAAAAGTACACATTGATATATTTTATGAAATCAAAAGATGAAACACATAATATTGTGACATTGTTCATTACCTAGGTGGAAAATCAGTTAGACACACACGTAAAAATAGTTCAAACTAATGGGGGAATAGAGTACAAACCTCTATCAGTTTATTTTAACAAGAAGGGAATAAATCATAGAATTACTTGTGCATACACTTCTGAGCAAAATTGCCCAGTGGAAAGAAAACACATGCACATAGTAGAAACATGCCTGACTTTATTAGCTAAAGGATTAATTAATTTGAAATTTTGGCTTGATGCATTCAGTACTGCAGTTTTTCTAATAAATAGACTACCAACTGAAGCACTGAAAGGTCAAAGCCCTTATGAGAAACTATATAAATTCAGACCTGGCGATCTTTTCCTCTTTTACTTCACATAGCTTTCGAGAGGGTTTAGTTGATCGATGATTTATGTTTCATCTTTCTTTTTGTTTGTTTCGAGAAAGACATTGATCAATTCCGATTCTCAACTACTTGAAAACCTATGGATGTTTATGCTATCCATACTTAAGGCCTTATAACAAACATAAACTAGAACTTAGATCAAGGACTTGCATACTTATAGGATATAGTTCTCATTAGAAAGGCTACAGATGTCTTGATGAAGGTGGAAAAAAATTTGTAAGCAGACATGTGGTATTCAATGAAACCATATTTCCATTCAAACCCAAGGAGGTAAAGACAATAAAGAAAGCGTACAACACCAAAGAGTATGAAATATATATATATATATATATATATATATATATATATATATATATATATATATATGCCTGTTCTTTCTAATGTAGAAAATGCTAGAGTTGTTGAAAGGAAAATAGGTGGAGACATAACTGAATTCGGCGAGTCAAGGAATGATGCACATGAACCACTAGATCAATCATACAGTTAACCTATGGAAGAATCAAGGCAAAAATTCAACACCAAGATAATAATGTAGAAAGTGAAGTAGAAAGTAATGTAGAAAACAATAAGAAAAGCAACACATAGACAAGTGAAGAAGCACCACCTGAAACTAGACAAACTCCTGCACCATCTCCTTCAATGACAACAAGAGCCAAGAGTGGAATATTCAAGCCGAAACTGTATTCAACAGTGCTAACAGATAACGGACCAACCACATTTAGCCAAAGCCATCACCAATGACAAATGGAAGACATCCATTAATGAAGAATTACATGCACTCATCAAAAATAAGACATGGGAATTAGTTGAGCCACCAGAAAATAAAAATATCATTGGTTGCACGTGGATTTATAAAGTCAAGAAAAACTCAAATGGAATTGCCAACAAATACAAAGGAAGACTGATAGAAAAAGACTATAAATAATAGCAAGGTTTTGACTTCAACAAGACGTTCTTCCCAGTTGTAAAACATACAACAATTAAAATAGTTCTAATTGTTGCACTTCAAAAGGGATGGTGTTTCAGGCATTAGAAGTAAATAACCCGTTTTTGAATGAAATTTGCAGGAAGAATCTATATGGAGCAACTAGAGGGATACTACAAGAATGCACAACTTGTGTGCAAACTTAACAAAGCTATCTATGGGCTAAACTAGGCTCCTAAAGTATGGTTTGACAGATTAAATAAAACTCTAGCAAAACTAGGGTTTCAATCTGCCAAATCAAATAACTCACTATTTATCAAGGATAATAATAAAACAATAATGTATGCGCTAATATATGTGGATGAACTTATTATAACAGGTGACTACAATGCAGAAACAAATCAGTTGGTTAAATATCTGGGCAAACAGTTCTTCATAAAGGATCTGGGTAAATTAAACTACTTTCTGGGCATAGAAGTAAAGAGGATATTAAATTCAGAAATCATACTACTTCAAAGAAAGTGCATCAGTGAATTACTAAGTAAAACAAAGATGCTTGAAGATAACCCTCAAACAACTCCTATTATAAGCAACCAGCAGTATTCCAAAAATAGGGGAGAACCAATAGCTAACATATAAGAATACATGATTATAGTTGGTGCACTGCAGTACACAACTATGACTCGACCTGATACAGCATTCGGTACTAATAAAGTCTGTCAAATTATGCAGGAACCACTGAATGAACATATGAAGGTTGTAAAGAGGATATTGAGGTACCTAAAGGGAACAATCAACTATGGACTGTCAATGAAAGCTACAAAAAAATTAAGCATCATAGGATACGTAGATGCAAACTGGGCATCAAACACAGATGATAGAAGATCTACAATAAGTTACTGCATATATTTGGGAGGAAATCTGACATCATGGTGTTCAAAGAAACAGGCAACCATATCTAGATCTAGCACTGAAGTAGAATATATAAGTTTGGAAAACGCAACAGTTGAAGAAAATGGGTTCAGTCACTACAACAAAACAGGGATTTCATAGCGTTTGAAATATGCTATCATATTAAACCATAGCGTTTTAGAGAACGCCGTATAACGACATGTTATGTTATACCTTCAGCTTTAAATAGCAGAAGTAAAAAAGCTATGAAAAATCCAAATTCTATAGCGTTTTATTTTTTCTATTAAACAGAAACGCTATATGAAATCTTAACCAAGGGCCATCTATTATAGCGTTTTTTGCTTATTTATATAGCGCTTAATGACCTTCTATTGTAGCATTTCTTGTTATTTCTATAGCATTTACGACTACAATTCTAGTGGCGTAAAGCATATTTCCCAAAATATAAAATGGATGGATAAAGAGAATACAAGTAAACATGATTATTTGAACTGACCGATCCATAAGCTTCTAAGTTTTCTGTATATAGATAAGTCATTATTTTCAAAACAATAACCCTCTTAAGTTTTGTTGCTCTATGCTTTGTATTAAGCCCCCATTAAATTAGGTATACTAATATCTAAATGGCTAGTTGATAATGTTAAATAAATAAATAAGAGTAGTATCATCGTATGTCATTGCTCCATGGTTTAGGGGTCACGATTTCAACTTGATGTGCCCTAATTTTGGAAGTGCTACAGTATATTATCAACTACAATAAAAGAGAAGTTTAGGGTCCATTGATGTTTTTAAATTTAAACAAAACAAAATATTTTTTTTTTTTACATAAAATAGGTTTTAGGAAATATTCATATTCTTGTTTTTACTATAAGCATGCAGTTTATATCAAAAATATTTACCATATAGACAACACATTTAAAATGTATGAAATAACCATAGAGATATTTCCTGAAATCTAGTTCTGAGATGATGATAAAGTCAACTTTGAAAATCAATCTGGGTGGGGGGTAGGGGTGGAGGCACTGCTCCATGTTATATTTTGCAGTTCTAACCACAAACTACTGCACAATCAAACGTAATTAACAATCTGAATATTACCATTTCTTTTCCCATGATTTCTAATCTTGTAGCCCCATAACTTATCCAATCAATTCCTCATATATATATATATATATATATATATATATATATATATATAACACAAACCATGCTATCTAAATAACTGCAGCCCAAAAACAAAACAAAAAATACTAATGACATAAGATATTCCACAATTCAAGAAGATAAGATGCATTGCCTTAGCCTTTTAATTATTGAGAGACAAAGCGCACACATTCAATGGCAAAAACTAACTCGACGTGAGTTCCTGAATTATAATTTCTCAATGGACAATTTGCTTTCACTCAATGCTGAAATCTTGTGCGGTCGGTGTCCAAATTATTCAATAATATCTGATTATCAAAGAGCCATAGGGAATCAAGTAGCTATGAGGAATGGAGACGAAACGAATACCAATAGAATCACTACAAATTCTAATTCAAAACTCATCGCTCAAGCTAGAGGAAAAGGAATTATTTCAAAGAAAAGAAAGGCCGAAAAGTTGACAATGAATAATGATGAAGGGGATAAGAAGATGAAGGAAGATTCCGAACGCAGTTTGAAATAGACATCGCTTGGCTAAAAGAGTGAGTTAATTGCATGACTCGGTAACAAAACATATTCTATTTAATTTGAGAGATAAATTTTTACAAGGGAAATTTTGTTTTTTAACAATATAAAAACTAAGTTTTAGGTCTCTTCCTATTTCCTTATGAACATGAAATACATCTATATTTTCAAAAAAATTAAAGAAGTGTCAATTATGAGGTATTGGAATAATTTTAGTAACTTGTCATGTTATTATTTTTCATAAGCCATAACCATAAGTAATACAGGTCTTGACAATCACTCTTAAATTTAGAAATAAGGGACATAAAATGGAAAATTTACACTTTTTGATTAATGTTTCAATGTGTGTATTTTTAGGTGAGGAGTGAAAAGATAAGTGAGAGGATGAAATGTCTACAAGACCTGGTTCAAGTATGCAATAAAGTTACAGGAAAAGCTAGAATGCTTGAGGTGATCATTAACTATGTACAGTCCTTACATAGACAAGTAGAGGTAATTAGAATAAGAAGACTGTTACCTTTGTATATAATATTGAAAGTGTATCGCTTATTGATTAGTATCAATAATGTTGTGCTTTTTTCCTTTGAACAGATTTTGTCCATGAAGCCAGCAACTTGAATCCAAGGCTGGATTTCAAAATGGAAGCCTTACTGAGCAAGCAGGTATATCCGCTTAAGTGTGTGGAAACAACACGATCAACATTGGTGATTACGCATATTGTGTTTGACTACCCAAGAATTTGCTTAATTGTGTCATAATTTACTATAGATAGAACAACTATACCTAACTTGATCTGTGTTCCAATTTCTGTTGAACATCAGCAGTAGCAGAAAACAAATACAAGTTCTATTCAAGTTTGGCTTCAAACCTGCAATTACATGAAATTTAACTAAATTATGTAGATGAAAACCAAAATATAATTTTCATATATATTATGGGTGGTGATATCATAAGCATTATGCTATAAATACAAATCTGATTCATTGACAAATTAATGGGACGAATATATACATGTCATATGTGTTGGATTTTGTACTTATAGTGGACTTTCTTCTTGCCATCCATTATTCTGGCATGATAGAATGGTATCAACCTCTTGGTTTCATCTAATTTTTGCAAACATAATTCAATTAAGAGTGTTAAACAGTAATCAAGGGTTGCTTCTTCTTTTTTCATATATTCTTATTTTATACTTGTGCATACCCATTTCAAAGTCAATTAAATGCGGAACAATATTCGAATGTTGCTGCTGTTTTCTTATATTAATATTCCTTTATTTTGTACTTTTTTTAGAAGAATTGAAATTCATAGCTAAGCAAATATTTTTATATATAGATTACAGTTTTTATTTCCAGGTAGAATTAAGTATTTAGAAAAAAAAAGAACCCCAATAATGGTTATAAAGCAATAATTAACAGACATGAAAACATATATGCCTCTCAGGTTAATTAGCTTCCATGTATTGCTAAATTTCTCCCATACTACGTACTCATTTTTTTTCCAGTCAAATTTACACTAGTTAATCACCAAATTTTATATGAGAACTATTTAGACGAGCATTCGAACTGATAATATACTTCTGAATACGTTGCTAGTCAGCAGGTGATAATGAAAATGGCGGATTCAATGGAAGAGAAGATGCTTTATTCAATATAAATGAAAACAAAATAATTTTCTTTCAGGTATAAAGAGTCAGTTGCCATGCCTTACTAATTGATAATATGCACTTACACTGCCACATTTCCCAGCATACAAAGAGGATCAAAATATCATATCTGTTGCATCTGGCATCTCCAAATCACCTAACGTTACAGGTGATATTTGAAAAAAACATAAGAATATTACTCAACAACAGAAAACAAAAAAAGTATACTTAAAGGAGGTACAAACAATCCATCTCATATAAGTTGTGAGATATCTTTTCTGCTCTGTGGTGCTAATCAAATGTAGAATTTCCCTTCTTTTTCCAATTTCAAGTTAAGTACGAATTGCGCAAAAATTACATTTTCTCGTAATAAAAAATGCACAGGCATATACGGAAATAAACACAAATAGAATCAATATGTAGTTGCTGAAGCACCAAAGTTTAAGCAAAAAGATTTCAAGCCAAGAACAATTTATATAGACAAAGTAAGCTGAAGTATTACCTAAAATAACATAGAAGCAGGGTTTTGCCAATTGAGTTGATAGTTGCGATCAAACCAAGACGGGAAGCTAAAGCATGAAATTTTTAACGGATTTCATTTTTCGCGGCTTCCGACAATTGAAAGAGGGAAATGAGGAAGATTGGTTGGGTGGGAAGTGAATTTTTCAGAGGCAAATGAAAAAGGGTAAATGAAAGGAACAACTTACAGGTTTTATTTTGGGATGGTATAGTGTTTAAGTGAAATTTATCGGTAACATGTGCATGTGCGGAAAACATATAGCATTCACTATTTTGAAGCTTCCTATTAGTATGGTTTTGGTTCTTTACAACGCTATAAATAAACCATTCTCTTGTAGTGAGTCATTATTAAAGGAACTACGAGTACAAATTTATGGCAAACCAACAATTTGGTGCGGTAATCAAAATGCAGTATACATGGCAGCCAATCCAGCGTTACTTGCAAGGACTAAACATGTTGAGATTGATCTACACTTGTGAGAGAGAAAGTAACAAAAGGAAACATTGAAATAAACCACATACCAACATATTATCAGCATGCATACACGCTAACAAATCACTTTCAGCACCTAATTTTGTCAGATATAGAGACGAACTAAAGGTAAAGAGATTGCCTACCTTACTTACCCAATATGACATTCAAGAGCAAGGAAAAGCCGCTAAAAAGATAGAGAAGCCACATGGAAGTCATTCAACAAAGGAAAATCAACCCTAGTGCACTTTCCAAATCACTTACTCCAAAAGCCAAATTGAGGCACTTAGAAGCAAGAGACATTCATATGAGAACACTCAGAAGAAATCCATCTAAAGAATGATGAACTGGGAGCAAAATCTAATTGGGATTTTCAGAGGAAACCCTAATGTCGGCTTGAGGGGGGGGTGTTAGAATATGAGGCAACACTTATATGGCTAACCCTAAGATATAACATAGACTCTGGGTATAATGCAGATGGGTCGAACTCACTTATTCATTTCCTACCATTGTACATTGTAATATTACCGTTGGGTAATAATGAGCCAAGCTCAATTATTTGTATTTGTATTATAAATAGGCTGTTCCTATTGTACCGTTAAATCACCTATCAAAATAACGCATTTTAGCTATTCTTCATCAATACAATTCATCTGCAATTCTCTCTACAATATTTAGTAATAAATCAACTCTGTGTTATCAAGATCATTCAATTTAACATCATCGAAATTCAAACTATTAGTTTTCATATTCTTATAATATTTCTCTTTTAAAAAGATATTCCTTCCGAAAATTACATGCATTGGAGACATTGATTAGAAATATTACCACCATTTAACAAAATAATGAAGAACATCATATATAAGATAATATATTTTATCAAAGAATGATCAAAATCAATTTCTTAGATTAAATATTATGATATTAGTTCACTCAAAAAGTTAGGTTCCATTTACTAACCCAATAGTAAAATTAGCATGTGCATTTACAAGAATTTAAATTCTAGTATTATGCAGGACACACTTTGATATTGATAATCAATTATTTGATCAAGTTTTAAATTCATTCATGAACTTCGTTTTTTAATCAAAGTGCCCATGAATTACAAATAATAATAAGAATAATAGTGCTAATATCATGTATCATTCATATTCTTTTAACTTCTTAGCACAATAGGATAAGTCAATCAATATAAGTCCTAATTTCTTATACAACCGCGCAACAAAATGACAATTTATCATCTAAACTTGTATTGTCATACATACATAAGAATAAAAACAGATATGTTGGTTGTAGAGGATTATGAATTACTAAGCATCTTCGTCCACATACAACAAAATAATGTAGTAAAATAATATAAAATGTAAATAACGTTTATAAAAAAAACACCACAAAATAAAAATTGATGAAGTTGAATCCCAACATAAGGTAAAAAGAAATAGCCAAGCACAACCTTTTTCTTTTTCTCTAGGTCCAACTCTCATCCAAATGTTTCCTCACTTTTATTCATGTTTCACTTTCAGTCTTCTCATATTAGTTAGATTATGCATGTAACCTTTTTACTACACATATCTATATTAGCAAAATATACCTTCTTAACTTACCAAATGTGTAAAGGCCTAAATTAACACACCAAGTAAGTATGACTTTAACAAGATGTGAGCTAGTTTACTTATCATTTTGGGTATAGAAACCCATACCACATACAGAATGGGATGAAG
This sequence comes from Allium sativum, assembly GCA_030737875.1. Classification (NCBI taxonomy): domain Eukaryota; kingdom Viridiplantae; phylum Streptophyta; class Magnoliopsida; order Asparagales; family Amaryllidaceae; genus Allium; species Allium sativum. The sequence goes on from CM060913.1 coordinate 48,397,051, forward strand.
TTCAAGAAATGTCGGGTCGAACCTTAGAAGTTAAAAGTACGTATGACTACAAATGCACCAAGGGAAAACACATAAGCCAGTGCCAAATTTCCTTAAAGATAAAACAAGATAGATATTACATGCTAAAAATGTTACATATTATTTATTTATTATCTTTAGGATAAATAAGTGTCATACATACATGACAGGATAAGAGGTCAAATGTCAGTTATATTTGTGAATGCGTAGGAGTCGATTTTATTGGTACGTGATCTAGCCAGCCGTAAAAATATATGTTGGTATAATTCAAAAGGATTAAAGCATTAGATTTAAATTCACCATAATAACTCAATTTATAACTACCACAATAAAAATTCAAAATTGTTATTACGTGCTGAAACTATAGGAAAATGTAATGCTTTTGAATTATCTATTGGAAATAATATGCAACGGGGGATTTCAACTATAGTTGCAGAAGAGAGGTATTCTAAGAGCACCGCAATACGTAACAAAGTATTGTGTTCTAGGAAGAAACAAAAGGCAAAGATATGCATCGCTAATTTTTGACTACATCTGTAATAACCCGGAATTTCTGAACCAATTTAAAAAAATTATTCTAGCTATTTTAATGGATTTTAAATATTTAAAATGATTTATTTCAAATAATAACAACAAAAAATTTATTTAAATCGAAGTTAGAATGTAAAATTTTATTTTAATTATAAAACGAGCCTGAAATGGCGCGGTAGTTTGAAATTTTGATTTTAAATTTCAAATGAATATACATAATTCATTATAAATCGGATTTCAGTGAAACAAGAAGCGTTAGAATCTATTTAACTATATCTTTTTAACGAATGTGAGAAACTTAGATTTCACTTTATAAATTGTAAGTTATGTCCAGTTTAAAATTTGAAATAGTCGCTATGGAATTTATATATATTTTTTTTAAAATAATATTTGCTTTTAAAAATAGCCAGTTTGCAAATGGCCTCCGTTTTTGACGAAACCACTTTTGTTGGATCCGGAATGTCAAATTATAGTCAGGTTTAAAATAAAATTCAGTAAAGAATTAAATATGATTTTGGTGTCCGATTTTGGATGGACATGGAAATATTGAAATATATGAAGCCGAGTAAGTAGATACTCACCATTTTAACCCAAACGGATTTCTCTGTCGATTTTATACATTTTATAATGAATATCGAAATGAATTGATTTCAAAATTTAATATTTTGAGAATACTATCATTTTAATATTATAATGATATGGAATATTCAATTTTGATTTAAAATTGAAAATGAAGTTGAAATCGTTTTGAAATGAATTTATAAAATAGGTTTAAAATAGAAATCGATGAAATATATATTATATATATTTAATGGCTTGAATAGAACGTGCCGCGCAGCGACCGTTCATGAATTTCGAACATTCACTTCAAATTGACGTAACGGGAGATTCGACCGTCTGATTCTCCTAAAACCGGAACCATTGGGTTCACATCGAAAAGAGCTTTCCAAGAATATAAGAGATTTAAATTTGAATGGTTTAATTTCAAATTATATCCAAATCAATTTCAGAAAAGGTCGCTATGAATGCAGTTCGGTGGCCGTTATTGGAAACGAACTGTAAGGGCCTTGTTAAAATTATCAAAAATATGGAAAAATTGTGTAAAATCATAATAAATGATTTAGAAAGATTTTGGATGAAAAAATCCAGTTTTGAAAAGAAAAAATATATTTTTATCGAGATGAACTAGTTAATAACTAGAAAAATGTTCCAATTATTTTTAGAAATAATAAATTGGATTGAAAAAGGGTTTTGATATAACCAGAATTTTCCAACGTATGGATTGGAAAAGATTTAAATGGAAATAATCTTTGGAATATTTTGATATTGGATTTCGTGATTATACGATATTGTTGAGGAATTTGGAAGATATAGATATCGTTATACTCAATACGATATTTGTTGGTTTCAGAATTTGATATTGAATATAAGCCGATAAAATTTCTATTCAAAGCCTTGTATTTAATGTCAAATTGGATTTTGGGTTTATCGTGAATGGTGTCTTAAATAACACTATTATTAAACCCAGTTGAGAAAAGAATAAATCTTTTAATTAGGATTTAAAGAAGTTTACCAATTAATTAATATTTAATTGGAATTGAATTGAAATTGGATTTTTGGGTTTTGGGAACGGTGTTTTAAATAACATTTGTTCTTTAACCGAATAAACAATGAAGAGATGATTTGGAATTTATAAATCTTTTTATTAAGATTTAATGGAAATTTTCCAAAGTAAAGCTTTCCAATTTAATATATTAAATTGGAATTGAATGAAATTCAATTTGGTAATAATCAAGATGAGCTTCTGTGAATGAAGACCGCTACTAAGTATGGAATTTAAAGGGATTTGTCGCTATTCCATTTACAATATTAGTCCAATACGGGAATTTATATCGATTATATATTATTATGATTTCCGTGTAGATTCCATTTTGAAGGAAGATGAATTTAGGGTTTATCGTGAGCTATGTTTAAATGACATTGGTTCTTTAACCCAGTTAAAGATAGGATTTATTTTCCTAAAGTTGAATAATCATTACGTAATGATTCTTGAGATTAAAACCAAACTAGAGTTTTAATGAATCTTTAATTAGATTGAAATGGGGACTGGGTAATTAAATTTACCAAATTTAAGAAATGTTTCGAGATGGAGTACCACCAGTTTTACTCTAGGCTAGTTAAATCTTTAATTAGATTTGAGCGTGTAATGGTAATTAAATTTACCAATAACATCATGGGTGTTGGATATGGAGTACTACCAGTTTTGCTTCATGGGATGAATAGGTTGGGGTTGAGATTATTAAATAAATGATTACTTTGGTAAAGTTCGCTAATCCCGACTAGTTGATAAACCTTAATTTGGTTTGGAATCGATAAAGGATAAAATCAAATCTTTTTAAATTGAAATCCAAAGGAAGAATAAAGAATAATTTTAAAAGAATTTATCTTTGATAAAATTAATGGGAACCTTTCCCTAAAGATGTGAATATTTAAATAAAAGAATATTCTGAATTGGAATGAGGCATATGATGTATTTTTATAGCACTTGATTATAAGATACGCGAATTATTTGGAAAGACTGGGTTTAACCCATTCTAAATAATTATAACGACGATTAAAAGTCAACGACAAAGATGGTAGTCAAAGACCGGAGATTTTCACATCGTATGGGTGATTACTGATGTCTCAATTGGGTTGTACACCCAAGACAAGGTAATAAGTGGTTATCGTCCAGACGTACCTGGAGATCGATCGAATATACGAGGACTTATCTCCTGTATTAGACACATGGAACGAGGAATAAGGTGCCTCCGGTTTCGTTCAGACCCAGAACGGACTTGTAAATGGATATGTGTCTGACATTGGATTTCATTCTGTGTTGACTGATTTCAATTAAATATATATATTTTTGGTGGCGGAGAATTTATTCTCTTGCTTAACACCCTTCTTTGAGACATACGAGCTTAGAGGTTATATATTGATAGACATCAGTTGCATGGCGTGAATTTTCAGTGTGGCATGCTAAGACGCAAATGATAAAGGCTTTTGTTCAAAAGCAGAGTCTTGTGGTTGATGATCATAGCACGACTTTAGATATCATAGCTTTGTGTATAGCGTTAATTCGCGAGCCTCACACCTCAGTATGAGTTAAAAACGAGATAAGGGACGCAGTGATTGGGCGCGTTTCTTTCTAGCTAGGAGTGGTGTCATAGTATGGAGCGTAGACATTTTTACTTATGTGGATGATGGATTGCGAGGCGCCTCGGATTTGAGTCCCTAGTGGCTCTTGATATAGTCGACGTACTGACCATTTTCGAGGTCTAATAGGACCGGAAAACGTATGTTCAAGAATAACTAATCCACTAAAGTATGTGTGGACTGGCACTGCAAGATCCAAGGGTTGCCCGTAGGTGTGATCCTAGGTCATTACGCTAGAGATGACCCGAATCGGTAAGGAGTACATCCCTTTCTTGACTCGTGATGGAAATCTAATTTCCAATACGACATTCTTTGATTTTAATTGTAGAACTAGTATGGCAACATGATATATGGTACCCATGCCGTCTATGATTGATACAATTATATTTGAGATTGTTTCGACACTATGCACTTATAATAATATCAAAATGACTTGTTTTAAACGTTCCAAGCATGTTTGGCTGTTATAAGTGAAAACTCTATCTTCTGGCTTACGTTACATTATGTGATGGGACCTGAGTCTTATAATAGCTTCATTTTCCAAAAAAGCATTGCGTTGTTTTATTTTAAATTGAGATTCATGTGGAATAAACTCGTTCCGTGTTATACGGCATGGTCCCATGATTTCCCAACTTCTAAAGTAAAGTTTTAAATAACTATTTTTGAGTTCTCCCACTTGTCCCACGACTGACTCGTAGTTTATTATTTCTACCTAAACTCTGGGTGCCCATATTTCCACATGGGCAGCTAGTAGTTTTGGTTTTTGCAGATACTTCTTTTCACATGATCCTGGATTACAGCTGGAGCTAAATTCGGAAAGCTTTGTATCCGTATATCTCATTCAGTTGTGGTTGTAGATGATTTTCGTTGTACATTTTTCTTATGTATTATATTTTTCGCTGCTTTGAAATTTGTAAATCTCTGATATTTATTTTCCGTTGTATATTATTTATTCTCTGATATTCTTGAACTCTGATGTAAATTGTTGTGATAGCAATGAAATATTCTCTTGTTTGTGTTTTGATGAGCCGTGTTCTGATGAGTCGTGTTCTGAAAGCAATCCGGGCTCCTCCGTCTCTTTGGAGATCGGGGAAGTCTGGGTTGTTTCAGTTTGGTATCAAAGCTTTGGTTTACAAAGCACGAGAACAAGATACATTAGAACCAAATGAAAGAATTCATCAGAGATAGGATTAGTAGCATCCTATGAGAATAACTCGTTAGAGATAGGGTTAGTAATACCTTAGAACAAGTTTGAAGAGTATTATTTAAAAAAATGAATTTAATTTTGAAAATTATACCTTATTATACGTATTTGAGTATTTTATTTTATATTGAATTTGGACTATCAAGTATAGATAGATTTTGCATATACGCCTCATGAACGTATATTCGAAGTCTCAAATAAACTGGATAGATATAGAATCACACTCTAGTCGCCTAGAGTTGATTCTGATGATGGAGCTCCATCATCAGTGCTTACGTTTGAGTTTCGAAAGTAGGTATCTATTTATTTCCAATTGACTAGTGTAAGAACCAGAACTTAGCTAGTATTATTGTTTGTGATTTGACACACAAAATATGATTTTAGAGTATATTAAAGATATATATTTGAAAGCTAATCAACTAATTGATTGCTGATTGCGTTGTGTGATTATTAGTTTAACTAATAAAAATATTGGAATAATAAAACCAATATGCGAATGAAAGGTAAATTAAGTCAAATCAAGTCTATTGTTGAAGTAAATCAAAAATTTGTTCGAATTGGATATATATACATGCACATTACGTTGTACAGGTTATTGCGTAGAAGCTAAGAAGAGAAATAAAATTGGATGCTCGACCAATAGGTACATGTTTACTATATTCATCGGGTTTGATGATTTTATGAGCTGCTTGACTTTTTCTTTTTGGTTGATGAGGGCGCTGTGAGGCAAGTTGCGGTTTTATCGATCAACCCGTACAAAGGAGGTTATGGCGAATTTTTTTGAAAATTTAGGGTGTTAGCCAAATTTTAGAGAAATTAGAAAATTCTTAGAAACTTAAAAGTTAAAGAATGAAAGCCAGAAAGAAAGTTGAGTTGGTTAGCTAAACAACTTTTAGCTCCGTTCCTTTTCGAGGACGAAAAGATTTTTAGTGGGGGAGATTGTAATAACCTGGAATTTCTAAACCAATTTAAAAATTTTAGTTTAGCTATTTTAATGGACTTTGAATATTTAAAATGATTTATTTTAAATAATAACAACTAAAAATTTATTTAAATCGAAGTTAGAACGTAAAAATTTATTTTAATTATAAAACGAGCCTGAAATGGCGCGGTAGTTTGAAAATTCGATTTTAAATTTCAAATGAGCATACATAATTCATTATAAATCAGATTTCAGTGAAACAAAAAAAAACGTTAGAATCGACTTAACTATATTTTTCTAATAAATGTGAGAAACTGTGATTTCGCTTTATAAATTGTAAGTTATATCCAGTTTAAAATTTGAAATAGTAGCTATGGAATTTATATATATTTTAATATAATATATAGCTTTAAAAATAGCCATTTTGCAAACGACCTTCGTTTTCGACGAAACCACTTTTGTTGGATCCAGAATGTCAAATTATAGTCAGATTTAAAATTTCACAATTTTTTGGAATTAATATGTGAGCGTTGTAAATTTAAACGTGTTTTGTTAACCCAGGTCAAATTTAATCGACTAGAAAAAGGCCATTTTCAAACGATCTCTGAATTCGGCAAAATTAGTTTTGTTAGGACTGTATTGTCAAAACATAGCTAGATTTATTTTTCTGTAATTTTTGGAGTCAGTATGTGGCCTCAGTAAATTAAAATATACATTTAAATTCAATATATATTGATTTATATTTTATTTTTGATGAAAACTGATCAAAACGATAGAATTGGTCTACGAAACATATTCCATTGTGTCCGGAATGGGGTATTTGGCTAAGAATGATAGTCGTTGAGTTCGATTTGAAGTTGGAATGTGAAATCTAACTTTTCGGAAATAAAATAATAATTTAAAAATAGTATAAATATCCTAAAAATTGAAAACCCTAATTCATTAATCAGGCCCGCCGCCAGTCTTCGTTGAGCGACCGAAATGCTTGGAAATTCAATTGGAAAATCTTCCCAATCCATTAACAATTATACGAAATTAATAAAACGATTATTATAGTACTTCCTTCCCTCTTCAATTTCATATGACCTTGATCGAATTTCATTAGTTGAGTTATTCGAATTTGAAGCTTGAAGGTGCAAGGTTGAAGCGGGTTTTGGGTGTGGTGGGACCACCGAGGTTGCTATAACTCCGGCCGTTGGAGGAGATGGTCGAAGCGCGTCCGCCTGGCAGCTCCGATGGCGGTCTGACCGCTAGAAGAGGCGGCGAGATTTGGTCAAATGAATGGAACGCGGGTTCAATTTTCTTGCCTGGAGGAAGATGAAGTTAAACAGGGGTTAAGTTAAATATAACTTTATCAGGGTTAATTAATAATATTATTAAATTCATTCATGTGATTAGAGTATAAATGACTATAACTTGTTTATACCAAAGCAGAATCGGACGAAATCGGTTGCGTCGGAACCGCGACAACAAACTCTACAAGATGGAACTGACTATAAGAAGATTGGAAGCAGTTGCAAATTTTGATTAAATTAAACAACGGGTTTAATTTAATTAAAATAATCATTTTAATAATGATTTCGAAACTAACCACTGTGAGAACTCCTTCTCACTAAATTATATTTTTATCATGTTATTGTATTAATGTATAAAAATATATAGAATTGCCAATATAAATTTTTATCAATTTTAATCATTATAAATTGTATACTGTTCTTGTTAGCCTACCTCCCTCGTCCACAGACCATGGATGACTTAATTGACTGTACTGTGTTTTGTTTGTGATGCTGAAATGTTTAAAATATTAAAAATAATTTAAGATTATTTTGTGGTAGTTGAAATTAAAAGTATAAATATCTATTTATAATTTAAACAGTGAAAATTGGTTAATTAGAAAAATAATACAAACTGAATGGTTAAATTTGTTAACCAATAATTTATTTAAATAAACTATTGTTGTTTGAAAACCCCACATGATGGATCAACAGACTCTGATAAGCATTATTTAATTATTTAATGCTTATACAATAGTAAATTTCACTCTGGATGTGAATTGGTTGTTTACTAGTTGTTTATCACTGTTTTTTAATACAAGTGATGTATGAAATCCATATAAATAAAATTATATGTTAATTGATTGAGTCTGATTCCGATTCAGAAATAACTAATATTTTAATTAAAATTCAGTAAGTAATTAAAATCTGATTTTGATGTCCGATTTTGGATGGACACGAAAATATTGAAATATATGAAGCCGAGTAAGTAGATATTCACCATTTTAACCCAAACGGATTTTTCTGTCGATTTTATACATTTTATAATGAATATCGAAAAGAATTGATTTCAAAATCTAATATTTTGAAAATATTATCATTTTAATATTATAATGATATGGAACATTCAATTTTGATTTAAAATTGAAAATGAAGTTGAAATCGTTTTGAAATGAATTTATAAACGAATTTATAAAGTATGTTTTAAATAGAAATTGACGAAATATAAATTACATATATTTAATGGCTTGAACATAACGCACAGTGACCGTTCGCGAATTTCAACCATTAACTTCAAATTGACGAACCATTCATTTCGTATCGAAAAGAGCTTTCCAATGAATATAAGAGATTTAAATTTGAACGGTTGGATTTTACATTATGTCCAAATCAATTTTAGAAAAGGTCGCTATGAATGCAGTTCGGTGGCCGTTATTGGAAACCGACTGTAAGGGCCTTATTAAAATTATTAAAAATATGGAAAAATTGTGTAAAATCATAATAAATGATTTGGAAAGATTTTGGACGAAAAATTCTAGTTTTGAAAAGATAAAATATATTTTTATCGAAATGAACTAGTTAATAACTAGAATAATATTCCAATTGTTTTTAGAAATAATAAACTGGATTGAAAAAGGGTTTTGATATAACCAGAATTTTCCAATGTATGAATTGGAAAGGATTTAAATGGAAATAATCTTCGGAATATTTCGATATTGGATTTCGTGGTTATACGGATATTGTTGAGGAATTTGGAAGATATAAATTTTCCTTATTCCCAATACGACATTTGTTGGTTTCAGAATTTGATATTGAATATAAACCGATAAAATTTCTATTCAGAGCCTTGTATTTAATGTCAAATTGGATTTTGGGTTTGTCGTGAATGGTGTCTTAAATAACACTATTCTTAAACCCAGTTGAGAAAAGAATAAATCTTTTAATTAAGATATAGAGAAGTTCACCAATTAATTAAAATATAATTGGAATTGAATTGAAATTGTATTTTTCGGTTTATCGGGAACAGTGTTTTAAATAACATTTGTTCTTTAACCCAATTAACAGTAAAGAGATGATTTGGAATTTATAAATCTTTTTATTAACATTTAATGGAAATTTTCCAAAGTAAAGCTTTCCAATTTAATATATTTAATTGGAATTGAATGGAATTCGATTTGGTAATAATCGAGATGAGCTTCTGTGAATGAAGACCGTTACTATATGTGGAATTTAAAAGGCTTTGCCGCTATTCCATTTATATTATTAGTCTGATACAGGAATTTATATCGATTATATACTGTTATTATTTCCTTGTAAATTCCATTTTGATGGAAGATAAATTTGGCGTTTATCGTGAATTGTGTTTAAATGACACTGGTTCTTTAATCCAGTTAAAGACAGGATTTATTTTCCTAAAGTTGAATAATCATTAAGTAATGATTTTTGAGATTAAAACCGAACTAGAGTTTTAATGAATCTTTAATTAGATTGAAATGGGGATGGGATAATTAAATTTACCAAATTTAAGAAATGTTTTGAGATGGAGTACCACCAGTTTTACTCCAGACGATAGTTAAATCTTTAATTAGATTTGAGCGTGAAATGGTAATTAAATTTACGGATAACACTGTGGGTGTTGGATATGGAGTACTACCAGTTTTGCTCCATGGGATAAATAGGTTGGGATTGGGATTATTAAATAAATGATTACTTTGGTAAAGTTAGCTAATCCCGACTAGTTGACAAACCTTAATTTGGTTTGGAATTGATGAAGGATAAAATCAAATCTTTTGAAATGGATATCCAAAGGAAGTATAAAGAAAAAGTTTAAAAGAATTTATCTTGGATAAAATTAATGGGAACCGTTCCCTAAAGATGTGAGTATTTGAATAAAAGAATATTCTGAATTGGAATGAGGTGTATGACGTGTTTTTATAGCACTTGATTATAAGATAAGCGAATTATTCAGAAAGACCAGGTTTAACCCATTCTGAATAATTAACACGACGACTAAAAGTCAACGATGAAGATGGTAGTCAAAGACTGGAGATCTTCACATCGTATGGATGATTACTGATGTCTTGATTGGGTTGTACACCCAAGACAAGGTAATAAGTGGTGATCGTCCAAACGTACTTGGAGATCGACCGGATATACAAGGACCTCTCTCCTGTATTGGATATATGGAACGAGGAATAATATGCCCCTGGTTTCGCTAAAACCCAGAACGGACTAGTAAATGGATGTGTGTCTGACATTGGATTTCATTCTATGTTGATTGATTTCTATTAAATATATCTCTGTTTGGTGGCAGAGAATTTATTCTCTTGCTTAGCACCCTTCTGTGAGATGTACGAGCTAAGAGTTTATACATTGATAGACATCAGTTGCATGGTGTGAATTGTCAGTGTGGCATGCTAAGATGTAAATGATCAAGGATTCTGTTAAAATGCAGAGTCTTGTGGTTGATGATTAAAGCACGACTTTAAATAGCATAGCTTTGTGTATAGCGTTAATTCGCGTGCCTCACACCTCGGTATGAGTTAAAAACGGGATAAGGGGCGCAGTGAGTGCGCCCGTTTCTTTCTAGCTAGGAGTGGTGTCATGGTATGGAGTACAGACATTTTTACTTATATGGATGATAGATTGCGAAGTACCTCGAATTGGAGTCCCTAGTGGCTCTTGATATGGTCGACGTACTGACCATTTTAAAGGTCTGATAGGACTGGGAAACGTGCGTTCAGGAATAACTAATCCACTAAAGTACATGTGGACCAGCACTGAAGGATCCAAGGGTTGCCCGTAGGTGTGATCCTGGGTCATTCTGCTAGAGATGGACCAAATCGGTATGGAGTACATCGCTTGCCTTGACTCATGATGGAAATCCAATTTCCAATACGACATTCTCCGGTTTTAGTTGTAGAACTAGTATGGCGGCATGATACATGATACCCATGCCGTCTATGATTGATACATTTATATTTGAAATTGTTTCGACACTATGCACTTATAGTAATATCAAAATGATTTGTTTTAAACGTACCAAGCATGTTTGACTATTATAAGGGAAAACTCTATCCTCTGGTTTGCGTTGCATTATGTGATGGGACTTGAGTCTTATAATAGCTTCATTTTCCAAAAAAACATTGTGTTGTTTTATTTTAAACTGAGATTCATGTGGAAAAAACCTGTAACGACCCGCATTCTATGTATCAAAGGATCGTATAATATTTATTTCTTTTTCATATGAGGTCGTATAGTCGTGTAACTTTGGGGAAAGACTATTGGGGTCATTTCCTATGTTCACGATTTTTGCCGATTTTTAAATGACCGTTTTCCCCTAGCTGATCTTGTTTCGGCCATAACTTTTGATTGGTAAGGAGCTTTGACCTGAAACCACTTCCATTGAATTCGTATGATGGTTTACATTTCCGTAGAGTGGTAACATTAGCCAAACGCACTCACTGTTTGGGAGATATGGCTGAAATAAGGTTTAGAAGGTGAAAAACTGCTTAAGTGGGCTGATAGGGTAATTAGCAAATGGGCCTGTAACGAACCGGAAAATTCGATGCTCGAATTTTTGACACAAATATACCATGTGTCCAAACTCGAGTACCGAAAATCCAGAATGTTAATGAAAGAAGTTAGAGGGTGAGATAAGAAAGAAAGAAATATTAAAATAGAAGAAAAAGAAGGAGAACAACTAACCACAATATTAGAGTCTCACATCGCAGCGGAATAAACTATAATACAAAAATATATCTTTATTTAAAAACTTGAAATAATACTTCCAATTCATCAGAGTACAGCAGTCATTCAAATCATCCGGACAGTTATAACAGTCTATCCTCATTTTTCAACACATAGCGGAATAATATTTAAATATATAATACATCGACCTCCTCCAGCTCGTCTCCTGAAGTCTGTATTATCTTATCATGCACCTGTACAACTCGGTCTGACCCAACTGGGCCTGACCCAAGCATTACAAACGCCAAGGTCAGTCTGGTGAACCAGCGTGAGAAAAACCCACTAAATTATTGGTATCATCCATCTTGATTTTAAAGTTAAAAATCATTTCAAAAGAAAAGGATAATCGTAAGACCAATCCACACATAAACACGAATAGTTTTTATTTTACGATAACCCAAAACATTTTTGAAATCAATATCTTTTTTGATATTATAATAGTGTCTAAAAACAAATAAATATCAATCTAGCAAAACGCTTGCATCTCACGCTCTACATATATAGTATACAATCAAAACCGCGGGCGCTTATTGGAGATTGGATTTCCAACTACGACAAGGTATGGAACCACCTACCGATAATGTATCTCTAGAGGGGAATACACCGGGTTCAACAAGAATGTCTTGCAACCCGGCCCACACATGACCGACCACTCATTTCTCCTGAGCGTATCGAATATATTGTCACCTACGGTTGCTAGCAACATAACCATTCCCGGGAGATACAGAAGTGAAAAGAAGTAACAAATATGAATATTCTCTAGATGGTGACAATACACCCTAATGGGGGCAACCCACATAGCCATGCTGCCTGCCCGATTTCTGTCATTTCCCGGTTGTGAGGCTTGAGGTTATAATCGTATTTCTAGATCATCTGGCCACCATTCACTTTGAATGCCACATCATCAGATCCATCGGTAAATCACTAGTTGATTTCCCGAAAAATACTCAGATTGTTAGGCTAAAGAAGTTTCCCTTCTTTGCCAGCAACTTCGTACGTTTGGAGATGTCAATGTATGTAATCTCTTTGGAAATACTCTGTCAGACATTCGTCTATACAAGTTGTCCTGTGACAGGACAAACCGAAGGTACTCACCTACTGCATCCTAGGAATCACCCTATGGACCAGTAGCGAGTAGTCCTTGCCATTCGTCGATTTCAACCACGACAGGATCACTATCAAAATATCTCCGGGCGCGACTCTAGAGAATTCGACCAGTAGTCCTTTCGCTTATGAAGATCTACGGTCTTTACTGCTCCATCTTAAATCCGTATATTCTACGTTTACATTTAGATAGTTCGGAATGGTTTTCGAATAAATTTGATCCCGGTCTTTCCGTACGAACCATCGTATAGGCCAGATTTGATAATCAGTTATTTAACTATCAAATAAACAACCATTCATCCATAAAAGAAAACTAAATTCACTAATTTGATATCTATTATCATTTTAGCCCCTTTGTGATTAACCAATCATTTGTTTTAGACTTCTCTATTTTTCAATAAATGGAATATTCATTTTCTCTTCTTAAATACATAAGAATATTCAAAACTCTTTCATTTTAAAATACATTTAAGAACGCGCTTCTCATCTCGGTCATTGGTCTCTAACGTGAAATAAGAAAATAATTCCCTAAGTATCAATCCCGAAGGCCGAAACCAACATCAGATCGACACTCAGAAAATCATCCAACTTACTAATTCCCAGTTAGTTTTTAATTCCCTAAACTTCATTCCTTAACTTCTAAACGAATAAAATTTCCAGTTATTCACTATTACTTTAAACAAGATATTTATTATCTACAATTTATCATTATTTCAAATATTTTACTCTTAAAGTATAATTTCCAAACCATCATAGACCATTCCATAAATATTCTATATAATCCTTTATAGTTTTATTTCAGCTTGTCTTAGTTAATTTCAATAACTTCATTCCATAAAAATATTTGTATAATTTCCCAATTCATAATTATTATCTATAAATCTTATGTAAAATTATTTAATATAATATATATTATATTATTCAAATTAGTTGACTTAAATTCAATTAGATTTTATAATATAAGAACAACTTTTCCTAACCTCCCTTCATTCTACAAAATAGTTGCTTTACCCTTTATTCATTTCAATTGTGAGATGAAATTCATATTTGACTTATTAGTCAATTATATTTCACACTTACAAAATTTAAGTTTCAGTTATAACTTCTAATTATGGAGTTATCTTATAATCCCTTTGTACTTAGAAAATTTCCATCTAATTCAGATATGGGTTTCAAATCCGATTTCTATTTTATTTCCAAATTCTCACTCAAAATATATTTCTTCAAAATTTTCCAATAACAAAAACTTAACCTCTTTTATCACATCCCTTATAAAATCAACCCTTCCAAAATATTTATTTTTAAATTCTATTTAATTTGGATTCTGAATAGCTATTTCTGTTTGGAAATAAATATTTCCTTTAAGCTCTTTTTATAATCCAAATTTCTATTTTCAACTCATTTAATTTAACACATATTCACCTCTCCCGTGAATAATATTTCTAAACGCAAATCCATACTTGATTCATTTAGTCAAATTCGATTTTACTTGAAACTTCAAGTTTCAATTTATTTATAACTTCCAATTATAAAATCTCTTTTATATTTTCTTTTTAACAAATCTACATTTGTAAACTATTTGCATTATTCTTTACTCCCTCCACCTGTGAATAAAATTCATTCTTGTCTTGTTCAGTCAACCTGAATTCATATTTGAAATTTCCTGTTTCAAACTTTAACTTCGAGTGATGACATTATTCTCCTATAACCTTGCCAATAAATTCCATTTGTAATTGAAAAATCCAAATCTATTTAAATATCGATTTTTAACCCAATTCCCACATATCTTCCAAATTTATACCTAGATTATATTTTTTGAATTCTTTAATAATTATTATTATTTCACTTCTTTATAAACATTGCTTATAAAATCAACTTCTCATTTTATTTGTTAATTAGATCTTTACTGTTCAATTTCATTTATAATTCGGTTCCAAATAACATTCTATTTGAAAAATAAATCTTTCTTTAAATACTTTTATTTATTTAAACTCTGTTTTAAAACCCATATATTATTTTTGACACTCAAGAACATTAAAAATCAAGGTCAAATGTTACCACACACCCACACATGTCATACACTATCACAGGTGATCAATCAGCATATATATGGAAATAAATAAATAAATGTTCAGGGATCCAGTTGGATCCCTCCAACCTGTTTTCCTGCATCCACAGATGTTAGTCAACAATAATAATACCCATCCTGCTTCGAGGCAGGACATCGTAGTATATAAGGTCATCCACTATATATATTGTGGGGGCGCATAGGGAAATCATCCGCTAATGGTACTGCGGGCATCCGCTAATGGCACTGCGGGAATATCCAATCACAAATATTATTTTTATATATAGTTATTATATATTATTATCACTTTATATCAATTAATTATCATCCAACAAGCAATAAAATAAATTTTGAACTATTAAAAATAGTTCAAAATAATTAATTGAGTGAGTTTAACTCACCTCGATTTTCCATTGTTGAATATCCGATTAAAATTCCATATCGTCTCAGCTACTCATCTACTTCATTGTCTAAATGAATTTTTTTAATGCCTATTATAATTAAATTTAATTTGACGATTAACTACTTATTTAACTAATAGCGAACAATTAAATTAATACTATGTAATTTAATTTTCGCAAAAAAAAATGGTATAACTTATTGCCTTGCAGTTTCAATAAATTCTTGAAACAAATCCTGAATTGGCTCTAAAACCAACTTCAAAACTGCAGTATTTCAACAAACAATTCATTGACTATCTACTATCTCCTTTCATTGCACAGTCAACTGCCTTGCTTCGAACCAATGCTACAATGTCTCAACCCATTAACCCCAAATGTCTAGACATTCCTCCATCACGGTCCATGCACCATCCTAAAAATGTACAGACCGGACTTCCCCTCTTTTTTTCCAGTAATCCCAAAAACAAACCCCAACTTAAACATCCATCCTTAACATCACACCATCCCAACTTACCCTATCATCATTCACCATCCAGACCTTCATCATCCCAAAAATCATCTTCAACCAAGCATTTGAACCTCTCTCAAAAGCATTTGTTATTGAACCAAAACTTTGCCATCAGCTCACCCCTTCAACATCTCACATCCATTAATCTTCACACTATTCAGACCTTCCCTCGTCCATCAGCAGTCTCGTACTCCCCAAAAACCACTGCGATACTCCAGTCTTCATCGTCACTAAAAATATAGCATCGAAACCCCATAATTTTTTTCCTTACTGTCGAATATCGCAGGCCAGTCAACACAGTTCGAACTCAATCCAAATCCCATCGCACTGCCCATATACTCCACTATTGGACCTCTTAATCACATCAGAACTCCCTCTCCGGTTTTCCATCCATACTACCGCCCTCCACAGATCAAGCTACCTGAACGCGGCGATTCACAGTATCCACACCAGAAACCACCCAAACTCAAAGCGCACCATTTATACGAGAGCATCGAATCCGAGTCTCAGATTGTCAACGCGATTTTTATCGTGGTTCTCGGACTTTGATTTTGTGTTTTTTTCCAGTGGAGTGATTTCCGATATGATTGAGGAAAAGGGGAAAATCTTAAACTTGTTTTCGAAGAAAGAAAGAAAGGAAAGCAGAGAACTAAAAACTGATTTGCCTTGTGATGGAAATATGAATGTGGATATCTATTTATTGGTGAACGACGAGGAGGATAAGAATCCCGTCATTTCTAAACGTACTGATAGCATTAGCAGTTGACATTAGGGTAGTAGCTTGTTTGTGTATCTGATTGTGAGCCTTCGGGGAGAAGGAAGAAAATTTGATGTGAAAGAACTAGCAAATAAATAAATTCGTACTGGGAATGAAAAGAGAAGACGGGAGAGTAGCCTGTGCTTCTGAGATATAGGTCATCCCCTAGTTTTCAATTTATTTTATTTTAATTTGTTTTATTTATTTTAACCAGTGACTTCAAATTAAAATAATTTACAACTACGAACCCCAATTTGAGCGCAACGAACGATATTCCTAGAGTTCTACCCCCATCCTGAATATTCTGGAAAAGTTTCGACGGTCTAATTCGACCACATACAGACGGTATTAAATTAAGTTGATGATTTAACATTAAATTCAATTAATATATAATTATATGTTTCAAATTCCGTTTTAACTAGTATAAAAAATAATTTACCATACGAATTCAATATTTAAACTAACTTAAATATAAATCGATCAAAATGTGGGACGTTACATTCCTTGCCCCTTAAAAGAATTTCGTCCCCAAAATTACTAAGTAGGAAAGATAGCTATATCTCATTAACTTCTCCCAATCCATTCATGCAACTCAATAATCACTTCAACATCGTTACTACTCAACCAACTTGCTAGTTTCCAACTTCACTCAGAAATCCTCAACTTCGATTAACTTTTTGTTAACAAAAATTTTCAAAACTGTTGAAATTTTTTTAACTCCCTAAATTTTCGAAAAATTTCGCCAGCACCTTCCTTGTACTGGTCAACAGTTCAAACCTCAACTCGCCTCTCTAGGCCCTTCCCATTCAAAGAAAATCAAAAAGCTAAGTGGCTTACCGATTCGGCACATAAAATCTCATATTGAATTAAACGTGTACCTTTTTGTTGAGCATCACATATTTATCCTTCACACTTGCTTCAATCCCATAACCTGTACAATCATATGCACCTCCATTCCTATTCGGTCACAATCCATTTTACTTCTTACTTCAAATTTGCCAATTTATCCTTTAATTCGTTTACTTGCTTAGCTCATGACAATTTAAACAATCATGTTCTCATATGTATACATTTGCTTATAATGAGTCAAGTTTCAATTATAGCCCCAGTTCTAGGTCTTATTTCCAATTCATAAGTCCATTTGAATTTACTCTTGAGTTTCAAGTTCCATTGAACTTTAATTGATTAGTGCTTCATTCATTTTCTATTCAACTCAAGTTTATATAATCTGAGTTTATATTCACTATATACACACATACATTCATTTCCATTCAAAATTCCATTTCAAAGTCTAATCCGATTGAATACTATTTGAAGTCCTATATAATTATTTCTACTTGAATTGGATTTATTATAATTCACTTATCATTTTAATCGACATATTCAAACTAGATGCATCGAGCTCTATTAGGTTATCAACGTTCAATTTATTGGTAGTTTAACTTGAATTCAAGCAATTGCATTCCATATTAGTTCAACAATCCATTTTGGTTTAATATGGTTTTGATTTCAATCTAAACCTATTTAACTTACCTTTCAGTCAAGTTTCAATCCCTTCCATTTATTATACTGGAATTTGTTTCTTAACTTCCAATTTATTTTTTCGAATTCTAATTTTTATTTCAAACATTATTTATTTCATTTTCTTGTTATATTTAACCAGTTCAACCCTATAATATTATTTGAATTCAATTTTAATTAAATTCAAACAAACAAGCAATCAAATATCAATAATAATTTTAGAAAATTATTTTCTTTCTATATAAAAATAAATTTGGGCAAAATTATTTCATTTACCCGCTTCATAAAACAATACTATATCAATTTCTAGTTCAAAATTGAATCGATCAAGTGACACAATACAAAATATTTTTATAAAATTTACAAATACGCTCTCAAATATATACACTCAACTCAAGCTAGGGTGTTACTAACCTTATCTCTATTGAGTTATGCCACAGAGCCAAGGTTATTCCTAAACCGTTGCTCTGATACCACTGTAATGAACCGGAAAATTCGATGCTCGAATTTTCGACACAAATATACCATGTGTCCAAACTCGAGTACCGAAAATCCAGAATGTTAAAGAAAGAAGTTAGAGGGTGAGATAAGAAAGAAAGAAATATTAGAATAAAAGAAAAATAAGAAGAACAACTAACCACAATATCAGAGTCTCACATCGTAGCAGAATAAACTATAATACAAAAATATATCTTTATTTAAAAACTTGAAATAATACTTCCAATTCATCAGAGTACAGCAGTCATTCAAATCATCTGGACAGATATAACAGTCTGTCCTCATTTTTCAACACATAGCGGAATAATATTTAAATATATAATACATCGACCTCCTCCAGCTCGTCCCCTGAAGTCTGTATTATCTTATCCTGCACCTGTACAATTCGGTCTGACCCAATTGGGCCTGACCCGAGCATTACAAACGCCAAGGTCAGTCTGGTGAACCAGCATGAGAAAAACCCACTAAACTATTGGTATCATCCATCTTGATTTTAAAGTTAAAAATCATTTCAAAAAAAAAGGATAATCGTAAGACCAATCCAAACATAAACACGGACGGTTTTTACCTTACGATAACCCAAAACATTTTTGAAATCAATATCTTTTCTGATATTATAATAGTGTCTAAATACAAATAAATATCAATCTAGCAGAACGCTTGCATCTCACGCTCTACATATATAGTATACAATCAAAACCGCGGGCGCTTATTGGAGATTAGATTTCCAACTACGACAAGGTATAGAACCACCTTCCGTTAGGGTAACTCTAGAGGGGAATACACTGGGTTCAACAAGAACGTCTTGCAACCCGGCCCACACATGACCGACCACTCATTTCTCTTGAGTGTATCGAATATATTGTCACCTACGGTTGCTAGCAACATAACCGTTCCCGGGAGATACATAAGTGAAAAGAAGTAACAAATATGAATATTCTCTAGATGGTGACAATACACCCTAATGGGGGCGACCCACATAGCCATGCCGCCTGTCCGATTTCTGTCATTTCCCCGTTGTGAGGCTTGGGTTATAATCGTATTTCTATATCATCTGGCCACCATTCACTTTGAGTGCTACATCGTCAGATCCATCAGAAAATCACTAGTTTATTTCCCCAAAAATACCCAGATTGTTAAGCTAAAGAAGTTTCCCTTCTTTGGCACCAACTTCGTACTTTTGGAGAAGTTAACATACGTAATCCCTTTGGAAATACTCTGTCAGACATTCGTCCATACAAGTTTTCCTAGGACTGGACAAACCGAAGGTACTTTCCTACAGCATCCTAGGAATCACCCTATGGATCAATAGCGAGTAGTCCTTTCCATCCGTCGATTTCAACCATGACAGGATCACTATCAAAATATCTCCGGGCGCGACTCCAGAGAATTCGACCAGTAGTCCTTTCGCTTATGAAGATCTACGGTCTTCACTACTCCATCTTAAATCTGTATATTCTACGTAAACGTTTACGTATTAGATAGTTCGGAATGGTTTTCGAATAAATTCGATCCCGGTCTTTCCTTATTAACCATCGTATAGGCCAGATTTGATAGCCGGTTATTTAACTATCAAATAAACAACCATTCATCCATAAAAGAAAACTGAATTCACTAATTTGATATATGTTATCATTTTAGCCCCTTTGTTATTAACCAATCATTTGTTTAAGACTTCTCTATTTTCCAATAAATGAAATATTCATTTTCTCTTCTTAAATACATAAGAATATTCAAAATTCTTTCATTTTAAAATACATTTAAGAACACACTTCTCATCTCGGTCATCAGTCTCTAACGTTAGACTAGTAAGAAAATAATTCCCTAAGTATCAATCCCGAAGGCCGAAACCAACATCAGATCGACACTCAGAACATCATCCAACTCACTAATTCCCAGTTAGTTTCTTAATCCCTTAACTTCATTGCTTAACTTCTAAATGAATAAAATTTCCAGTTATTCACTATTACTTTAAAAGAGATATTTATTATCTCCACTTTATCATTATTTCAAATATTTTACTTTTAAAGTATGATTTCCAAACCATCATAGACCATTCCATAAATATTCTTTATAACTCCTTTATAATTTTATTTCGACTTATCTCAATTATTTTCAATAACTTCATTCCATAAAAATATTCGTATAATTTCCCAATTCATAATTATTATCTATAAATCTTATGTAAAATTCTTTAATATAATATATATTATATTATTCAATTTAGTTCACTTAAATTCAATTAGATTTTATAATATAAGAACAACTTTTCCTAACCTTCGTTCATTCTACAAAATATTTGCTTTACCCTTTATTCATTTCAATTGTGAGATGAAATTCATATTTGACTTATTAGTCAATTATATTTCACATTTACAAAATTTAAGTCTCAGTTATAACTTCTAATTATGGAGTTATCCTATATTCCCTTTGTACTTGGAAAATATCCATCTATTTCAAATACGGGTTCCAAATCTGATTTCTATTTTATTTCCAAATTCTAACTCAAAATATGTTTCTTCAAATTTTCCAATAACAATAACTTTACCTCTTTTATCATGTCCCTTATAAAATCAACCCTTTCAAATATTTACTTTTAAATTCTATTTAATTTGGATTCTGAATAGCCATTTCTGTTTGGAAATAAATATTTCCTTTAATGTAACGACCCGGAATTTTGGGGCCAATTTAAAATTTTTATTTTAGGAATTTTAATGGGTTTTAATATTTAAAAATAATTATTTTAAATAAGAATGACTAAAAATTTATTTTAAAACGAATAAGTTTAATTTAATTATAAAAGGAGTTTAAAACAGCGCTGCAGTTTGAAAATTTGAATTTGAACTTCGACCGACTGTACAGAATTCATTTTAAATCGGAATTGAACGAAACCAGAAATATTTAAATCGGTTTAATCATATCTTTCTAACGAATCTGAAAAACTGAAATTTCATCGCAGGAATAAAAAGTTATGTCCAGTTTAAAATTGAGAAAAGTCACTGTAGAATTTATATATATTTTAATATAATATATTAGCCTTGAAAATAGCCATTTTGCAAACGACCTCGGTTTTCGACGAAACCACTTTTGTTGGAACCGAAATGTCAAATTATTGCTAAGTTTCAATTTTCATAATTTTTCGAATTAATATGTGAGCGTGGTAAAAGAAAACGTGTTTTGACTGTTTCAATCAAATTTAATCGACTGGAAAATAGCCATTTTTCAAACGGTCTCAGAATTCGACAAAATTAATTTTGTTAGGACCGTATCGTCAAAACATAACCAGAAATAATTTTTCTGTAATTTTTAGAGTCAGTATGTGGCCCCGGTAAATTAAAATGTATGTTTAAATTAATAATTAAATGTTTTATATATTAAATTAAATAAAAAACATATCGTAACAGCCGAATTGGGTTACGAGACATGTTCCATTGTGTCCAGGACGGGGGTTATTAGCTAGGGGCGACACTCGTTGAGTTTGATTTGGAGTCGGGGTATTAAACAGAAAATTTACGAATTAAAAGAATTAACAAATAAAACAATACGTGTAAAAATACACCTCCTATACGCTAGCCCTAATTCAGAAATACACAGCCGCCATCGTTCGTATCCATGGCCATCAAGCTCCGAAAACAATCCCCCATTCTCTCTTAATCCACAGTATAATACTCCCTCCTCCTTTCGACTTTTGGTAGAGGACTTCCTAAACTTCGCATCCGTACGGTTGGATCCCGTATAGACCTGTTTTTCGCTCGAACTGGACCCATGAACCTTCGCCGTTCATTGCCGAACCATCACCTGAAGAGGCCGGTGAGTTCGACGAGGCAGGGAGGTCCGGGCGCGCCTCTCGGAGCTGAAGGGCGTGGCAGTGGCCGATTGTCTTTGCGTGCCTCGATCTGCGAGAAAACCTGAGACCTAGTTCCGAAGAAATTGAAAAACCATCGGCCTGTACATCAATGAAGAGGGAAGAAAGGTTTAGGAAGCTAATTAACTTAATTAATTTATTTATTTTCTTAAATTAAGTGATTAAAGTTTAAACGATGATAACTTCCTCATACAGCGACGAAATCGAATGAAACGAAAGTCGTTAGAATCGTATTTCAGAGATCTACGTGATGGCGCTGACCAGATTTGAAACAGAGCAATCAGAAAATTGAGGAAAATTCAGATATGAATAGCAATGTGAGAAATTCTATTTCTTCATTTATAATTAAAGATTGTTAATCCAAATTTTTAGTGTTATACATGCACTGAAATATTTTGTTGAATATTCGTGATTGGATTTTAATTTGTTTGATGTTGCTTGATGTGTTAAAATCAAACTGTCATTTGACAGTATACGTTGTGTTAAAATTAAAATTTTTGTTATTTAGCTTGTGGTTAAACAAATATTAACATTTTTGTTAAATTTGATTATAGTTGAATCGAACGCTACATTTTAGTTCGTTAAATTAGTTGAATTGAAATAAGAACACATCACTTTGATATTATTTTAGAATCGTAATATGTAATTTTTGTTATTATAAAATTGTTGTAAACAATTTTATCATTTTTGTTATAATAAAATAGACAAACAAATATATCACTTTCGAATGTTTGTTGAGATAGGAATTGTTGAGCATAAAAATCATATTTTTATTTGACATTTATGGACATAGGAATTGTTGAGCATAAAAATCATATTTTTATTTGACATTTATGGACATAGGAATTGTTGAGCATAAAAATCATATTTTTATTTGACATTTAAGGATGAAACATAAAAATATTACATTTTTATGTAAAGTATGATTGGTGAAAAATATACATTGTCTAAAATAAAAATGTTATTTTGTTGAATTAGAAATGCAAAACAAAATATTACTTTTTACTTGTTTTGTTGAGTTAGAATTAGCGACAAAACAAAATATTACTTTTTACTTGTTTTGTTGAGCTAGAATTGTCGAAATAAAATGTCACTTTTTTCACTTTTGTCAAATTTAGAATTTACATATAAATTTGTCACTTTTGTCAAATTTAGAATTTACATTTAAATTTGTCACTTTTGTTAAATTAGAATTGACAAAACAATAATGTTATTTTTGTTGAATTAGAAATGTCAAATATAAAAGTGTCATGTTAATATATAATTTGTAGTCACATTAAATTAACATTTTTATGTAATGTAAAAAGAATCATTTTATGTTTTGTTTAATCAAAACATTATCATTTACCTGTTAGTAGAAAAATAATCCTTTGCCATTATAGGTTTTGTTTAATCAAAACATTACCATTTACATGTAATAGAAAAATATTCATTTTATGTTTTGTTTATTCAAAACATTATTATTTACATAGTGAATTAGAAAAATGTTCATTTGTGAAGTAGGTATCGATTCATTAAAATCATGATATTTACATTTGATCGATGTCAATATAAAATGACCATTTGCTAATATGCTTTGTTAGACTAAGAAATAAGGTCATTTACATGTTAGCCATTTAGAAATAATTCGAACCAAATTATAATTGGTTAAATTTATTAACCAATGATTTATGTATGTAAATTGTTGTTGTGTGAAAACCTTACACCGGTGTTGGGATGATACTTGTCATACACTAGTCCCAATATATAGTTGCATGTCAATCGGTGGATTGACAGTCTGTGATGAGTGTTATTTATTTACTTTAATGTTCGCACAGTTATGAATTTCACTCTGGATGTGAATGAACTTTTTAGTGATTATTTATCATTACCGTTATATACATATGCAATGTATGAAATACATATGACCAAATTTATACGGTAATTGATTGAGTCGCGTTCCGGTTCAGAATATTCTTAATAAAACCATATTTTAAAATAAAGAATATTTTAAAACAAAGAATCATTTAAAATAAAGAATATTTTAAAATAAAAAATATTTTAAATTAATATTCAGTGAAGAAGAAATATATGAAGCCGCGTTAAGTAGAAACGCCATTTTTAACCCGAACGGGTTTATCGACCGTTTTATTCATTCTATATGAATAATGAAAAGAAGTGATTTCAAAATCTAATATTTTTGAAAATATTATTATTAAAATATAGAATATTCAATTTTGCTTTAAAATTGAAAATGAAGTTAAAATCATTTTTATTTTATTTTATAAATACGTTTTAAATAGAAGTCGACGAAATATATAATATATATTATATAATGGCCTGAATAGAACACGCCGCGCAGCGACCATTCGCGAATTTCGACCATTAATTTCAAATTGATGTAACTGGAGATCCGACCGTCGGATTCTCCTATAACTGGAACCGTTGGATTCGTATCGAAAAGAGCTTTTCAATGAATATAAGAGTTTTGAAATCTAACGGTTGGAGTTGGAATTATGTCCAAATCAAATTTGAAAAAGGTCGCTATGGATGCAGTTCGGTGGCCGTTATTGGAAACCGACTGTAGTGGCCCTAATAAAATTCTTAAAATATTAATAAATTATGTAAAGTTAATAAGTAAACAACGATAGTCGGAAATGGTGACCTTCAAAACCCTAATGGAGAATTCCAAAAACGTGATCAATAATCTCACCTCCTCTATCTCAAATCACGTTTCTTCTTCACTAGACGACAGATCAGATAAAAACAAAGGTGTACTTCCATCGTACAAGGAGATCTTGTTGCAGCCAGGTGTAAAGCGTAACGTTCCTCGAAATAATATATTTAAATCTCGCATTACTCCTCAGCCGCCGCCTCGTATTTCGATCAATTACTTCGAAAAATTAAAAAACATCAAATCTGATAATGGTTGCTTCAGATGCGGCTCTCCAGATCACTGGGCTAGGAGCTGTCGAAATCCTATGGTTTGTTTTCGCTGTAACAAAATTGGGCATAATTGCTTCAACTGCAAATTTCATCTCAAAAATCCGAAAAAAATCGAAAACCCTAAATCGCTCCCTCCTCTTTCGGCGGCGTTTTACCCTGACGATTTTAAAAAGGCTAGATCGATGGTTGTTCTCTCCATCGCTCGTGGTGCTTTTTCGATCAATGAAATGGAGACTTTATTGGGAACTCATTTTGGCAAGCGAGCGCCGGGCTGGGTGTGGACGGTGCGTAGATTTGGCGATGATTTCATAGCGAAATTTCCTCCCTTTTTGTTGACTGAAACATTTTACTACTCACTCTTCGACTCAAAGGGAGTAATTAATTTGAAGCGTTGGGGCCCACAAATTGGGAGCATGGCGAAAAAGAGGATTGAAGTCTGGGTTTCACTTAAAAATATTCCTCTAGTGTGTAGAAGTGTTGATTCCCTCAAGTCGGCATTGGCGGAGGTGGGTGAAGTGATTAGACTCCAGCATGGAGTGTGGAATGTAACCGATTTTTCTTCTCTGAAGGCGATGATGTGGATTGATGAGGATTTGGAGCTTCCTCCTTCGATTGTGGTTCCTGTTGAGGGCTTTTTCCATAATGTCTCCATTACGAAAGTCGACGGTGAATCCTCTGAGGAAGTGGATAGACAAGAACTTCGTAAAACGGTGTTTGTTAGAGGGGAGAATGGCAAGATGAAAGTGCTAAAGGCTAGAAGCGTTAGCGCTCCCACGGCTTATGTTGGGTTGGGCAGTAATTCTTTCGCACCAATTCCTGTTGATAGAGAAGATGATGTTGCTAAGGATAAGGTGGAAGCTCTTGAAGCGGATGCTGTTGATGATGGTAATGAAGACACTGGTAGGGAGGAGAGTGGATTCGATGGCTTGAGGAATATGTTTGGAGAGGATCATGATGAGGACTATGATCTTGGGGGGGACGATAATGATTACGATCTTGGTGGAGGGAGTAATGCTTTGGCCGTTTCAGATTCCGATGAACGCTCTTGTGCAACAAGCAAAAGAAAAGGCAAGATGCCAGTGGACTCCGGTGTGGTTATCCTAAGGAGAAGTGCTCGTGGCCTTCCTCATCCTCTGGAAGGTAGCGTTTTTATCCCTGCTATCCTTAATTCTTTATCTCCTGATCAAATGCATGTTGTTGCTAGTAGCTCTAGTTTTTTGTTAAATGATTCTGTTGCTAGTGATATTAGAAGTAAAGAGTTAGATAGGGCTGACGCACCCCAATGATTGTTTTAACTTGGAATGTTAGAGGTTTGGGTAATTATGACAAACGTCTTAGAGTTAAAAATTATCTCAAATCGGTCAAGCCCCACATTGTGTTGCTTCAAGAGACTAAACTTGAAAATCCTGATTTTCTTATTTTTAAAACTCTGGGTTGGGGGGTTATTAATGAGTGGAGATTTATACCAGCCACTGGAAGTGCTGGAGGATTGTTCACTGGCTGGGATAGTAATTTGTGGACATTTAAACAAGAGATTTGTCAAACACATTGCCTACATGTTGCATTGGAATGTGTAACGACTAAGAAGCTTTATTTTTTCTCTAACGTTTATGGTCCAAACACTAGAAGTGAAAGGAAAACTTTGTGGAGAGAAGCGATGGAATTTCATAGTCTGATGTACGGCCCTTGGGTTATTGGAGGAGACTTTAATGTTACTAGATTTGGTTATGAAAGAAGTAACTCTGGTGCTAATCATTCTGGTGACATGGCTGATTTTAGTGAGTTTGTTGGGGAGTGTGAGTTAATTGACCTCCCTCTTGCTAATAGAAAGTTCACTTGGTCTGACGGCAGAACTCCACCGACACTTGTGAAACTTGATCGTTTCTTCATCAATGCTCACTTTGAGGATCTTCACCCTTTAACCGCCCAAAAAGGCTTATCTACGATTATTTCCGACCATTGCCCTGTTGTATTAGATTCTGGAGATGCCATTAGGAAAAAGCCTTTTTTTAGATTTGAAAAAATGTGGTGCTTGGAAGAAAACTTTACCGATTTGTTGTACAATAAATGGTCTGAATTTGGGGAGAGTGGTGATGCAGCGAGAACCCTTTGTAATAAACTTAAACTTTTGAGGAAATTTCTTAAAAAGTGGAACACTGAGGAGTTTGGTCATATTAGAATTAAAAAGGAGAGGTTAGAAAAACTGATTCTTGAACTTAATATACTGGAAGAGGAAAGAGGACTCGATGATGTCGAAAGAGATTTGCTTCAGCAGCGAGAACGAGAACTCAACAAAGTTTTGGATCAGGAAGAGATTTTTTGGAGACAGCGATCAAGATCTCAATGGCTGAAGGAAGGGGATAGAAATACAGCGTATTTTCATAGAGTTGCCAATGGTAGACGCCGTACCAATTTGATTAACAGTATTTGGAAGGATGGTGTGGAGATTTGTGAGCAACAACTGTTGAGTGATACTTTCACTGAATATTATAAAAGCATCTTCGGTTCTCGTGTTGAGAACCGTATTTCTGTTGAATGGAGCAAATTGTATCCTGATGTAACTGATCTCTCGGATGTTGCAAGTGCTTTTTCTGAAGAGGAAATTCTGAATGCGTTGAAGGAGATGTCGGGTGACAAAGCACCTAGGCCTGATGGATTTCCCACCTTTTTCTTTCAACAATACTGGGGCATGTTGAAAAATGATGTTTTGCGTTTGTTTGACGAGTTCCACAAAGGCTCTTTGAGGTTGGATTTGATTAGCTATGCTAACGTAGTTTTAATCCCCAAAAAAGAAGGTAATGTTTCCGCCGCTGATTTCAGACCGATCAGCCTTCTCAACACTAGTTTCAAGCTAATCACGAAGGTTTTGGCCAATAGGCTGAAAACTAAGATGGATTCGTTGATTGATATATCCCAAACTGCTTTTATTAAAGGAAGAAACATTCTGGATGGTCCTGCGTTGGTTGGCGAAGTGATTTCTCATTATGATAGATTTGACGTCCCTTGTGCTATCCTTAAGCTGGACTTCGCCAAAGCTTTTGAAACAGTTGACTGGCGATTTATGATTGAAGTGTTGAAGGCAAGAGGCTTCCCCTCCAAGTGGATTGATTGGATTTCCATGATTCTTTCATCAAGTAGATCCAACATTTGTGTTAATGGAGTTGCTGGCTCTACCATCCATTCTATGCGTGGACTGAGACAGGGCGATCCACTTTCCCCTCTCCTTTTTGACTTGGCGGCAGATGTTTTTTCCAAAATTCTGAAGCTGGGTTGTGCAGAGGGGATTATTAGCGGTTTTGGCAGTGACCATGTGGTTGGGGGCATCAATTCTTTGCAATATGCCGATGACACCATCATATTCAGTAAACCTGACTGTAAATTCCTTGCTGCACTTAAATTTATTCTATATGCTTTTGAAAGTTTATCTGGCTTAAAAATTAACTTTCATAAGAGCAGTGTTTACACGTTGGGTTGTAGTGATGATTTACGCAGATCTTGTGCTGAAATGTTTAATTGCAAGGCTGAAGTTTTTCCTTTGAATTATCTGGGTATGTGCATTCGCCCCAAGAAATTAATGAAGAAAGACTGGCAGCACTTGATCGAAAAGGTGGACACTAGACTAGCGTGATGGAAAGGCAACTCATTATCCAGAGCTGGTCGTCTTGTGCTTGTCAATTCTGTCATGTCGTCGATTCCACTGTACTGGATGTCCTTCTATCACTTTCCAGGTTGGGTGGTGGAAAAGATTGACGCAATTCGTCGTAACTTTTTCTGGACTGGTTCTAAAGAGACGAAGAAGCTAAGCTGTTTGATATCGTGGAACCAAGTATGCAAATCTAAAGAGCAAGGGGGCCTTGATGTTATAAACTTAAAGACAATGAATTCGGCTCTTCTTTGTAAGTGGTTGTGGTTTATGATTTCTGACAAGCACGCTTTATGGAAGGAGTGGATCATTAGTACATATTACAATGGTAATTTTGGTTGGAACACTGATTTTTCAATATGCTCGGTGTTTTGGTGCAATGTCATGGTTCATGCACAGTGGATGAAGTTGGGTACTAAGATTGTGGTGAAGAATGGACACAACACATCATTTTGGTTGGATAACTGGCTAATTAATGTCCCTTTGAGTGTGGAGTTTCCAGAGCTTTTTGGTATTGCTTGCAACAAAAACTTCACTGTTAGGGAGATGTATGATAATGATTCAGCGGGTTTCAAATGGAGATTGAATTTCTCAAGACTTGTGGCTGGTAATGCATTGATTCAGCTATGCAGTTTGTTCGATTTGCTTGAAGCGGTGAGTTTGAATAATGAGCGGGATGATTTTATTTGCATGTTGGAGGGGGAAAGGAAGTTGTTTAGTGTTCGTAGCATCTATAAGTTGTTCAATTTTGCTGGGGTTAGGAGGTTGGGGTTCGAGCTTATGTGGCGATTCAAAATCCCTGATAAAGTCAAAATTCATATGTGGGTCGTGATACATGGTAGATTGAATACGGTTAACAGAATTCGTCAGAGAGGAGTGCATGTTCTGGATGGTTGTGTTTTTTGTGGTCATGACGACGAGGACTACCACCATCTATTTTTGGCTTGTGACTTTGCTTTTTATATTTGGACAAAATGTTTGGTTGCGCTTTACCTTGACTTGCACTGGAGTGATTTCATTGCAGACCAATTTGTTTTTTGGCACTCAATTTACCCAACCTTGCATGCCTCTCATGATAGTCTTATTTTTGCTTTGTTGAACTTTGCTTATACTTGGTTGCTCTGGCATGAACGAAACTCCAGAAAATTTAACCGCAAATTGAAAGCTCCTAACAGTATTATTTATTCTATCCTTAATTTTGTCTATGACTGGGCAGGCATGGAGCGCAAAAGACATGTTGAAAGCATTGCAGACCGAGTTCGTAAGAGGGGGCGGATCACTGGTCCACATGATCGACGATGATGCTTACTGTTTCACTAGCCTTTTGCTGTTTTTCTGATATGTTTAATGCTATGTAATGTTAACTATGATGTATGGCTCCTTTTTGTATGGCCGTATGTAGTGATGGCCTGTTTTGCTGTTTTGGTTGTACATATATTGTAAATATACGCACTGGTTACTTGATGAATGTTATATATTTTAGGCGTGAATCATGTTGATTCACTACCTTTTACTTTAAAAATTAATAAATTATGTAAAATCATAACAAATGATTAAAAAGAATTGGGATGAAAAATTCCATATTTGAAAGGATAAAATTATATTTTTATTGAATGAACTAGTTATTAACTAGAATAAATCATTAAATTAAGATTTAATGAAGTTTTACAATTGGTGAATATTTAATTGAAATTAAATTAAATAAATTGGATTTTGGGTTTGTAGTGAATAGTGTCTTAAATAACACTGTTCTTAAAACCCCCGTATGAAAAGAATAATCTTTTAATTAAGATTATTAAAAAAAAATTTATTATATTTAGTAATTGAAATAAGACGAAATGTGAGTTGGGTTTATTGTGAACTGTGTTTTTAAGTGACATATGTTCTTTAACCCAACTGACAGTGAAAATATGATTTGGAATTTATAAATCTTTTATTAAGATTTAAATGGGAATTTTCCCAAAAGTAAAGTTTTCCAATTTAATATATTAAATTGGAGTTGAATGGAATTTGAATTAATAATAACCGAGATAAGCTTCTGTAAAAGAAGACCGATACTACATATGGAATTTAAGAGGCTTTGCCGTTATTCCATTTATATTATTGGTCTGATACAAAAATTTATAACGAGTATATATTGATTTGATTTCTGTGAAGATTCCATATTTTATGGAAGATGATTTTGGGTTCACCATGAACTATGTTTTAAATGACATTAGTTCTTTAACCCATTTAAAGATAAGATTAATTTCTTATATTTAAATAATCATTGAATAATGATTTTTGATATTTAAAACCAAATTGAAGTTTTAATAAATATTTAAAGAAAACATTTAAGAAAAATTTAAAGAGTTTATCTTTGATAAAATAATGCGAATATTTTATTTAAAAGAATTTTCTGAATTGGAATGAGACATTGGATGTGCTTTTATAGTATTTGATTTTTATAATAAAATATACGTGAATTATTCGGAAAGACCGGGTTTAACCCATTTCAAATAATTACTACGACGATGAAGAGTCGAAGATGAAGATGGTGGTTGAAGACCGACGATCTTCACATCGGATGGATGTGTTGCTACAGAGACCCTTGATGGGAGTAGCTACCTTGAAAGGTCTTCAGTGGTGGCCGTTCGGACTATTGTTGATTGTTCGGATTTGGTTTTCGCTCAGACCTAGAGCATAAGCTAGTAAATAGATGTGTGTTTGACATTGGATTTCGTTCCATGTGAATTAAATCGATTTCTGTTAATGTATGTCTGTTTGGTGGTGGAAGATTTATTCTCTACTTAACACCCGGGTTTATGTTAATAGTGATTGATCGCATGGCGTGAATTGTCAATGTGGCACGCCAAGATGCAAATGATCAAGGCTTTTGTTGAAAAGCAGGGCCTTGTGAGATGATCAAAGTATAGCCTATTACGGCATAACTTTGTGTATATCATGACTTCGCGAGCCTCACACACCGGTATGAGTCAAAAACGGGATACGGACCGTAGGGAGTGCACACGTTTCTTTCTAGCTAGAGGTAGTGTCAGTGCTTAAACTGGCTGGCATTTTACTTATGTGGATGATGGATTTTGAGGCACCTCGGATTTTTATAGGCCGTTAGTGGTCATACTATAGGTTCAAAGGAACCGGGAAACGTGTGTTCAGGCATAACTAATCCACTGCCGATAGGCGGGGACCGGCCCTACCGCTCCAAGGGTTCACTGCGGGGGATCCTAAGGCATTTGCTAAAGTGTCTCGAATCGGAGAGGAGCTTGCCCCTAGCCTCGACTCATGATGGAAATCCAATTTCCTATAAGACCTTGCGGTTTTGAATGTAGAACTAGTATGGCGACATGATATATGGTACCCATGCCGTCTATGATTGATACATTGTAAAGACCCGTAACTTCCCCGCGAAGGAAAGAGCGGATACTTCGAGAACAACACCCATCGGAACGCAGATGGAAGAATATTTCATTGTATATTACAACAATTCCATCAGAATACAAGAATATACAGAGTATAAATGAATATTACATATTCGATAAATATCAAAGATTACAATACATTACATAGCAGCAGAAAATAATACAATACACAACTAGAGAAGATATACGGATACAAAGCTTTCCGGATATCATTCCAGCTGTAAACCAGGATCCTGTGAATATAAATCTGCAAAACCAAAACTACTAGCTGCCCGTGTCAAAATAAGGGCACCCAGAGTTTAGGTTGAAACAATAAACTCCAGGTCAGTCATGAGACTGGTGTGAGAACTAAAATAGTTATTAATCTTTATTTTTGAAGTTTAGTAAATCAAGGGACCACGCAGTATAACACGGAATGGGTTTCCTCCAAGAATACCAGTGCATAACACAACAGCGCAATGCTAAATAAAGAAAAATGAAGCTATTATAAGACCCAGGTCCTATCACACAATGCAACGCAAGCCGGGGGATAGGGTTTTCCCTTATAATAGCCAAACATGTTTAGTATGTTTAAAACAAATCATTTGATACTATTATAAGTGTATAGTGACAAAAGAATTTCAAATCATAAGTATCAATTATAGACGGCATGGGTACCATATATCATGTCGCCATACTAGGCTCAAC
Organism: Allium sativum; assembly: GCA_030737875.1. NCBI lineage: Eukaryota > Viridiplantae > Streptophyta > Magnoliopsida > Asparagales > Amaryllidaceae > Allium > Allium sativum. Next base: position 48,430,343 of record CM060913.1, read on the forward strand.
AATCAAAACCGCAAATGTCACGTATTTAGAAATTGGATTTCCGTCTGTGAACCGAGGAAAAAGATAGTCCTCTACCAATTCGATACTGTCTAGCCCGAGCCTCAGGAACAGCCGCAACTGCCCCTTGGATCGTCAAGGCCGGTCCACCGATGTGGATTATTATGCCTGAACAATACGTCTCCCCGCCCTATGGGGCATAAATGAGCCAACAAATGGCTCCATCGGACCCGGATCGTCCGATCAAACTGAGGCGCCTCGCAACAGCAACAACCACATAAGTCAAACTCGTCAGGGCGTGTAAAACCACTGACGCCACTTCTAGCTAGAAAGAAACGCATGCCCTCCCTGAGGTCCTTCTCCCGTTTTTAGTTCACCACCGGGGTGTGAGGCTCGCGAATTCACGTTACACAAAGCTATGCCACATAGGCGGTGCTTTGATCATCAACCACAAGACTTTGCTTTTCAACAGAAGCCTCGATCAATTGCCACTTAGGCATGCCACACAGGCAGTTCACTCCATGCGTTTGATATCCATCAATATATAACCTCTGAGCTCGTATGTCTCAGAGAAGGGCGTTAAGCAAGAGAATAAATTCTCTGCCGCCAAACAGATATATATTTAACAGAAATCAATCACACAGACTGAAATCCAATGTCAGACACACAGTCCATTTGCAAGTTCGTTCTGGGTCTGAATGAAATCGGAGGCACCTAGTACCCCGCATATCCATCGATTTCCAAGTATGACTGGACGATCACCAACTGTTTCCATCTTCTTGGGTGTACGGCCCAATCAAGATCATCAGTAATTATCCAAATGACGTGAAGACCTCCGGTCTTCAACCACCGTCTTCACCTTCGACTTATCGTCGTATCAGTTATTCAGAATGGGATAAACCCGGTCTTCCCGAATAACTCACGTATATGATAAACAAGTGTTACACGAACACAACATACGCCTCATTCCAATTCATCAGTCACTACCCGTAAATTAATCAAGAGAATAATTCCCCAAATATTAACTCCGAAGGCCGAAACCAACATCAGATCATACCCAGGAAATCACTCTGCTTAGCCAATCTACAGTTAGTTTCTAAATTTCACATTCTTAGGAAAGGTTCCCATTAATTTTATCAAAGATAAATCCTTTAAATTTATTCTTTAATCCACTTTTGAATATCAATTCAAACTAGTTGGGATTAGCGAACATTACCGAAGCAATCATTTATTTTATTTCCCAATCCCAACCTATTCATCCCATGAAGTAAAACTGGTAATACTTCATATCTAACACCACGGTGTTATCGGTAAATTCAATTACCATTTCACGTTCAAATCTAATTAAAGATTTAACTATCGCCTGGAGTAAAACTGGTGATACTCCATTCTCGATCATTTCAATCTAATTAAAGATTCATTAAAACTCCCCTTAGTTTTAATCTTCACAGAAATCAATATCCTGTCTTTAACTGGGTTAAAGAACCAATGTCATTTAAAACACGGCCCACAATAAACCCAAAATCACATTCATTAATTATCGGGTTAAAGAACAAGTGTTATTTAAAACACTGTTCACGATAAACCCAAAAATCAATACCAGTTCAATTTCAATTAAATATTATTTAATTTGTACACTTCATTAAATCTAAATAAAAAGATTTAATCTTTCTTTCCTCAACTGGGCTTAAGAACAGTGTTAATGAAGACACCATTCACGACAAACCCAAATTCCATTTGATATTAAATACAAGGCTCTGAATAGAAAATATATCGGCTTATATTCAATATCAAATTCTACGACCAACAAATATCGTATTGGAAATAATGATATTAATATATCTTTCAAATTTCCCAAACAATATCTGTATAATCACGAAATCCAACATCGAAATATTCCAAAGACAATTTCGATTCAAATCCATTCCCACTTTATGTATTGGAAATTCTGGTTATTTTCAAAACCATTTCAAATTCACTTTATTTATTTTAGAAATAAATAGAATTATAATTCTAGTTCAAAACTAGTTCATTTTGATAAAAATCTATTTTTATCTTTTCAAATATGGAGTTTTTTTCATCCAAATTCTTCACAAATCATTTCTTATTATTTTACACAAATTATTACTATTTTTAATAATTTTGTCAAGGCCCGTACAGTCGATTTCCATCAACGGCCATCGAACTATACTTACAACGACCTTTTTCAAATTTGATTTGGACATAATTCCAAATCCAACCGTTAGATTTCAAATTTCTAATATTCATTAGAAAGCTCTTTTCGATACGAACCCAACGGCTCCGGTTTTAGGAGAATCCGACGGTCGGATCTCCCGCAATATCCATTCGAAGTCAATGGTCGAAATTCGCGGACTGACGCGGTGCGTTCTATTCAAGCCATCATATTATATATATATATAATATATATATATATATAATATATACTTCGTCGATTTCCTTTTTAAAACGTACTTTATATATCGTTTTAAATTCTTTTTTAAAACTATTTCAACTTCCTTTTCAAATTCAAATCAAAATCGAATCTTTTCAACATAAATTCATTTTAAATTCATTTCAAATTGATTTCAATTTGAATCGGTTTTCAGTTAAATTTCAATACGTTTTAAACTCAATTTAAAACGATTTCAATTCTATTTCAATCTAATTCGAATTTCAATTATATTCAGTTTAATTCGAATTTCAATTCTTTTCAATTTAATTCGAATTTCTATTCTTTTCAATATAATTCGAATTTCATTTCAAAATATTCGATTTTGACATCATGTTTCAATATTCATTATAAAAACGAATATAATCGATATAAATATCGTTCACGTCAAAATGGCGTCAATCTAATCAACACAGCTTCATATATCCTATTTTCAAATATTCTATTTCAAATATTTCTTTTTCAAAAATTTCTATTCAAATATTTCTTTTTCAAAACTTGAATGAGTCCCAATCAATTACCATATAATGTTAATTATATGGATTTTCTACCACACGTATAACAACAACGATAAATCATCAACCATCATCCAAAGTGCGTTCTACACTGTATAAGCATCAAATATAAATATTTAACGCTTATAACAGTCTGTCAATCAATCGATCGACATACAACTAACTATTGGGATTAGTGTATGTCATATATCACCCCAATACCCGTGTGGGGTTTTCAAACAATCAAACACAGATTTTATTCGTGCAGTTGGGCGATGTGTAAAATTTATCGTCCCAATCAATATCAGTCAAATGTGTGTATATAAACAAATCGTCCGATTTGTTTATTTTTATTTCATTTCATATACACGTTAAAAATTCTATTTTCAACTATAAAATATTTTAACTATATAAATATTTTATTTTCATTTCACATCACATCACACGATCAACTACACATCAAGATCAAACAAACAAGCATACAAGCCGTCCGTGGTCTATGGACGACGGGTGTCGGGTGCTACTAAACACCCTCTGCATCCTAGTATATATTATAACTAGAAAACAAAATTAAAAGGTGAGAAGTTCTCACAGAGGGTTCCACTCCACCGTGCTTTGCTTTTGAACTGCTGAACCGTCTGGATCTGCTTGCAATTCCAGTGCCGTCCTTTTCCCGCTGTTTATAATAAAAATTATATTTTTATCGCTTCATTCAATGAATAAAAATCATATTTTTTTATTTCTACTTCATATATTTTTACAACGCTTCTTTCCACGAAAAAAAATATATTTCTATATTTCTACTACATATATAAAGATCAAATTTTTATCATCTATATAATATAAAAATCGTATTTTTAATATTTCTACTATATAAAAATCACATTTTCACTTCACTATTCCATACATAAAAATCGAATTTTTACTTGCTATAAAAATTATATTTTTATCCTTTCTACTCGAATAAAGATTATACTTAACGGGTGATAGAAATCATACCTTCCTTGTATAAAATTCTAAATTTTTCTAAAATAAAAATATATTCTTTTTTATTATAAAAATCCATTCTTTGCGATGTTAAAAACCAAACATTCTTATGTTATACAAATTGAATCTTTATACATATAAAAGTATTAGCTTTCTTCATATAAATATTGATTTTTATAAATAAATAAATAAACTAATTACACTAGAATACACTTGCAAATAAGTAGAAAGAGAAAAGAAAAGTAAAAAATTTACAGTAGAAAAAAAGAGAGAGAAAGGGGGCTCGCTGTTGCTCGGAGGGGGTCTGGGGTGCGGCATCGGGCTGGGAATGGCGACAGGGGATGCAGCAGGCGAAGATGAGGCCAGGGGGTCCCACGGTGGCTCCCTTCATCGATTTGGGGCTTCGAGTGGTCGGATAAGGAGAGGGGGAAAGGAGGAACGGGAGGCGAGGGAAGGGGGGCTGAGGTCGGAGGCGCCCGCCTCCTAGTAGCCGCGCGGCGGCAATAGGGATTAGGGCACGAGCCCTTTTCCCTCTTCTTCCTTTTATTTGGTTCTGAATGGGGGAGAGAGGAATAGAGTGGGGGGGGTTATAGGTAAATATTTTTATTTAATTTATTTTAAATTTTCACCCAAAAGTCAACTTTTTTATCCGAACTCAAAATCGAACCCACCGCCTGTCGTCCATAGCGTTTTACCTCCATTCCGAACACAATGGGATATGTATCGTAAGCTGATTCGATTGTTTCGATCAGTTTTCGTCAAAATCAACACATAACTCTATATATTGAATTTGAACGCACATTTTAAATTACCAGGGCCACATACGAACTCTAAAAATTCCCGAAAAATATTTTCCAGCTTCGTATTGACGATACGGTCCTAACAAAACTGATTTCATCACATTCTGAGACCGTTGGAAAAATGGCCATTTTCCAGTTGATTAAAATCAACTGAAACTGGTCAAACGCGTTTTCCTTTGCCACACTCACATAATGAATCGAAAAATTATGAAAATTGGAATCTAGCAATAACTTGACATCACGGATCCAACAAAAGTGGTTTCGTCGAAATCGAGGTCGTTTGCAAAATTTCCATTTTTAAGGGCCTGAATTTCATAACGACTATTCAGAATTTTCACTTGGGCATATCTTTTGATTCCCGCTATGAAATTTTGATTTTTCAGATTCGTTGGAAAGATATTCTCAATTAGATTCTATTATTTTTGGTTTCACTAAAATCCGGTTTATTTTGAATCCTGTACATTCATTTGAAGTTTGAAATCGAATTATCGAACTACAGGGCCATTTTCAATTCCTTTTATAATTTAAAATAAATATTTATATTCTAACGACGATCGATATAATATATACGTTCGATTTCTATTCAAAATAAATTTTTCGTCGATCTTACTTAAAATAATCTATTTTAAATATTCAAAATTCAATAAAACTGCCAAAATAAAAAATTTAAACTAGCCCAGATTTCCGGGTTATTACAATCTCCCCCACTTAAAACTTTTCGTCCCCAAAAAGGAACGAAGCCGAAAGTTGTTTAACTAATTAATTCAACTTTCATTATTTTGACTACGACTTAAGTTCTTCAACTTTTCAGTTTCTAAGAACTTTTCAAGTTTTTCAAAAATTTGGCTAACACCCTAAATTTTCGAAATTTTTTGCAATAACCTACCCTGCACCGGGAAAATCCCGAAATTGCCATATAGGCCCTCTGATCTCAAAAAGAAAAAGAAAAAGCCAAGCGGCTAGCCAATCGGCTCATAAAATCATCATCACCCAAACAAAACAGTAAATTATGATAAACATGTACCTATTTGTCGGGCAAACAAATTTTATTCTTCTGCTCTAGCCTCTTTGCTATGACCTGTTCAATGTAAGTACAAGTATATGCAAGCAAATGCAACACATTTTCAATACAACTCACCTTTTGGTACAATTTGGCTAAATGGTTCAACTTTTAATTAATCCAACAATAATCAAACAACACAACCATCAATCAATTAGTTGATTAGCATTTCAAACACATAATTTTGTTATATAGTCAAAAATCACATTTTTGATGCCAAATCACAACAATAGGCCCTATCTAATTTTGGTTCTCACACCAATCAATAGGAAATATATAAATATCACACCTTCGACACTCGAACACTAATTCTGATGATGTAGCTACAATCATCAGAATCATCTCCGGGAGACTAGAGTGTGAATCTATATCTATCCAGTATATTAAAACTTCAAATACACGCGGATCAGACGTATACACAAAATTTATATATACCGGATTGTCCAAATTCATATAAATAAATAATCAAATACGAATAATTGATTTAAATTTTCAAAACAAAAATTGTTTTCATTTTAAAAATACACTCTTCACACTCGTTCTAGGATACTACTGATCCTATCTCTAACGAGTCATTCTCGTTGGATATTACTAATCCAATTTCTGATGAATTCTTTCGTATGGTTCTAATATGTCTTGTTCTCTAGCTCTGTAAACTAGAGCTCTGATACCACGTGTAAAGACCCGTAACTTCCCCGCGAAGGAAAGAGCGGATACTTCGAGAACAACACCCATTGGAACGCAGATGGAAGAACATTTCATTGTATATTACAACAATTCCATCAGAATACAAGAATATACAGAGTATAAATGAATATTACATATTCGATAAATATCAGAGATGACAATACATTACATAGCAGCGGAAAATAATACAATACACAACTAGAGGAGATATACGGATACAAAGCTTTCCGGATATCATTCCAACTGTAAACCAGGATCCTGTGAATATAAATCTGCAAAACCAAAACTACTAGCTGCCCATGTCAAAATAAGGGCACCCAAAGTTTAGGTTGAAACAATAAACTCCAGGTCAGTCATGGGAATGGTGTGAGAACTAAAACAATTATTAATCTTTATTTTTGAAGTTAAGTAAACCAAGGGACCACGCCGTATAACACGGAACGGGTTTCCTCCCAAGAATACCAGTGCATAAAACAACAGCGCAATGCTGAATAAAGAAAAATGAAGCTATTATAAGACCCAGGTCCTATATCACAATGCAACGCAAGCCGGAGGATAGGGTTTTCCCTTATAATAGCCAAACATGCTTAGTACGTTTAAAACAAATCATTTGATACTATTATAAGTGTATAGTGACAAAACAATTTCGAATCATAAGTATCAATCATAGACGGCATGGGTACCATATATCATGTCTCCATACTAGGCTCTACAATCAAAACCGCAAATGTCACGTATTTGGAAATTGGATTTCCATCTGTGAACCGAGGCAAAAGATAGTCCTCTACCGATTTGAGACTGTCTAGCCCGAGCCTCAGGAACAGCCGCAATTGCCCCTTGGATCGTCAGGGCCGGTCCACCGATGTGGATTATTATGCCTGAACAATACGTCTCCCCGCCTTATGGGGCGTAAATGAGCCAACGAATGGCTCCATCGGACCCGGATCGTCCGATCAAACTGAGGCGCCTCGCAACAGCAACAACCACATAAGTCAAACTCGTCAGGGCGTGTAAAACTACTAATGCCACTTCTAGCTAGAAAGAAACGCATGCCCTCCCTGAGGTCCTTCTCCCGTTTTTAGTTCACCACCGGGGTGTGAGGCTCGCGAATTCATGTTACACAAAGCTATGCCACACAGGCGGTGCTTTGATCATCAACCACAAGACTTTGCTTTTCAACAGAAGCCTCGATCAATTGCCACTTAGGCATGCCACACAGGCAGTTCTCTCCATGCGTTTGTTATCCATCAATATATAACCTCTGAGCACGTACATCTCAGAGAAGGGCGTTAAGCAAGAGAATAAATTCTGTCCCGCCAAACAGATATATATTTAACAGAAATCAATCACACAGACTGAAATCCAATGTCAGACACAAAGTCCATTTGCAAGTTCGTTCTGGGTCTGAACGAAACCGGAGGCACCTAGTACCCCGTATATCCATCGATCTCCAAGTACGTCTGGACGATCACCAACTATTTCCATCTTCTTGGGTGTACGGCCCAATCAAGATCATCAGTAATTATCCAAACGACGTGAAGACCTCCGGTCTTCAACCACCGTCTTCACCTTCGACTTATCGTCGTATCAGTTATTCATAATGGGATAAACTCGGTCTTCCCGAATAACTCGCGTATATGATAAACAAGTGTTACACAAACACAACATACGCCTCATTCCAATTCATCAGTCACTAACCGTAAATTAATCAAGAGAATAATTCACCAAATATTAACTCCGAAGGCCGAAACCAACATCAGATCAATACCCAGGAAATCACTCTGCTTAGCCAATCTACAGTTAGTTTCTAAATTTCACATTCTTAGGGAAAGGTTCCCATTAATTTTATCAAAGATAAATCCTTTAAATTTATTCTTTAATCCACTTTTGAATATCAATTCAAACTAGTTGGGATTAGCGAACCTTACCGAAGTAATCATTTATTTTATTTCCCAATCCCAACCTATTCATCCCATGAAGTAAAACTGGTAATACTTCATATCTAACACCACGGTGTTATCGGTAAATTCAATTACCATTTCACGTTCAAATCTAATTAAAGATTTAACTATCGCCTGGAGTAAAACTGGTGATACTCCATTCTCGATCATTTCAATCTAATTAAAGATTCATTAAAACTCCCCTTAGTTTTAATCTTCACAGAAATCAATATCCTGTCTTTAACTGGGTTAAAGAACCAATGTCATTTAAAACACGACCCACAATAAACCCAAAATCACATTCATTAATTATCGGGTTAAAGAACAAGTGTTATTTAAAACACTGTTCACGATAAACCCAAAAATCAATACCAGTTCAATTTCAATTAAATATTATTTAATTGGTACACTTCATTAATTCTAAATAAAAAGATTTAATCTTTTTTTTCCTCAACTTGGCTTAAGAACAGTGTTAATGAAGACACCATTCACGACAAACACAAATCCCATTTGATATTAAATACAAGGCTCTGAATAGAAAATATATCGGCTTATATTCAATATCAAATTCTACGACCAACAAATATCGTATTGGAAATAACGATATTAATATATCTTTCAAATTTCCCAAACAATATATGTATAATCACGAAATCCAACATCGAAATATTCCAAAGACAATTTCGATTCAAATCCATTCCCACTTTATGTATTGGAAATTCTGGTTATTTTCAAAACCATTTCAAATTCACTTTATTTATTTTAGAAATAAATAGAATTATAATTCTAGTTCAAAACTAGTTCATTTCAATAAAAATCTATTTTTATCTTTTCAAATATGAAGTTTTTTCATCCCAATTCTTCACAAATCATTTCTTATGATTTTACACAAATTATTACTATTTTTAATAATTTTTTCAAGGCCCGTACAGTCGATTTCCATCAACGGCCATCGAACAGCACTTACAACGACCTTTTTCAAATTTGATTTGGACATAATTCCAAATCCAACCGTTAGATTTCAAATTTCTAATATTCATTAGAAATCTCTTTTCGATACGAACCCAACGGTTCCGGTTTTAGGAGAATCCGACGGACGGATCTCCCACAATATCCATTCGAAGTCAATGGTCGAAATTCGCGAACTGCCGCGGCGCAGCGCGTTCTATTCAGGCCATCATATTATATATATAATATATACTTCGTCGATTTCCTTTTTAAAACGTATTTTATATATCGTTTTAAATTCGTTTTCAAAACGATTTCAACTTCCTTTTCAAAATCAAATCAAAATCGAATCTTTTCAACATAAATTCATTTTAAATTCATTTCAAATTGATTTCAATTTGAATCGGTTTTCAGTTAAATTCCAATACGTTTTAAACTCAATTCAAAACGATTTCAATTCTATTTCAATCTAATTCGAATTTCAATTCTATTCAGTTTAATTCGAATTTCAATTCTTTTCAATTTAATTCGAATTTCTATTCTTTTCAATATAATTCGAATTTCATTTCAAAATATTCGATTTTGACATCACGTTTCAATATTCATTATAAAAACGAATATAATCGATATAAATATCGTTCACGTCAAAATGGCGTCAATCTAATCAACACGGCTTCATATATCCTATTTTCAAATATTCTATTTCAAATATTTCCTTTTCAAATATTTCTATTCAAATATTTCTTTTTCAAAACTGGAATGAGTCCCAATCAATTACCATATAATGTTAATTATATGGATTTTCTACCACACGTATATAACAACAACGATAAAGCATTAACCATCATCCAAAGTGCGTTCTACACTGTATAAGCATCAAATATAAATATTTAACGCTTATAACAGTCTGTCAATCAATCGATCGACATACAACTAACTATTGGGATTTGTGTATGTCATATATCACCCCAATACCCGTGTGGGGTTTTCAAACAATCAAACACAGATTTTATTCGTGTAGTTGGGCGATGTGTAAAATTTATCGTCCTAATCAATATCAGTCAAATGTGTGTATATAAACAAATCGTCCGATTTGTTTATTTTTATTTCATTTCATATACACGTTAAAAATTCTATTTTCAACTATAAAAATATTTTATTTTCATTTCACATCACATCACACGATCAACTATACATCAAGATCAAACAAACAAGCATACAAGTCGTCCATGGTTTGTGGACGACGGGTGTCGGGTGCTACTAAACACCGTCTGCATCCTAGTATATATTATAACTAGAAAACAGAATTAAAAGGTGAGAAGTTCTCACAGAGGGTTCCACTCCACCGTGCTTTGCTTTTGAACTACTGAACCGTCTGGATCTGCTTGCAATTCCAGTGCCGTCCTTTTCCCGCTGTTTATAATAAAAATTATATTTTTATCGCTTCATTCAATGAATAAAAAACATATTTTTTTATTTCTACTTCATATATTTTTACAACGCTTCTTTCCACGAAAAAAATATATTTCTATATTTCTACTACATATATAAAGATCGATTTTTTATCATCTATATAATATAAAAATCGTATTTTTAATATTTCTACTATATAAAAATCACATTTTCACTTCACTATTCCATACATAAAAATTGAATTTTTACTTGCTATAAAAATTATATTTTTATCCTTTCTACTGAATAAAGATTATACTTAACGGGTGATAGAAATCATACCTTCCTTGTATAAAATTCTAAATTTTTCTAAAATAAAAAATCTATTCATTTTTATTATAAAAATCCATTCTTTGTGATGTTAAAAACCAAACATTCTTATGTTATACAAATTGAATCTTTCTACATATAAAAGTATTAGCTTTCTTCATATAAAAATTGATTTTTATAAATAAAAAAAACTAATTACACTAGAATACACTAGCAAATAAGTAGAAAGAAAGAAAGAGAAAAGAAAAGTAAAAAAAAACTTACAGTAGAAAAAAAAATGAGAGAAAGGGGGCTCGCTGTTGCTCGGAGGGGGTCTGGGGTGCGGCACCGGGTTGGGAATGGCGACAGGGGGGTGCAGCAGGCGAAGGTGATGCCAAGGTGTCCCACAGTGGCGCCCTTCGTCGATTTGGGGCTTCGAGTGGTCGGATAAGGAGAGGGGGAAAGGAGGAACGGGAGGCGAGGGAAGATGGGGGGTTGAGGTCGGAGGCGCCCGCCTCCTGGTAGCCGCACGGCGGCGATAGGGATTAGGGAACGAGCCATTTTCCCTCTCTTTTTTATTTGGTTCTGAACGGGGGGGGGGGGAGAGGAATAGAGTGGGGGTGGATTATAGGTAAATATTTTTATTTAATTTATTTTAAATTTTCACCCAAAAGTCAACTTTTTTATCCGAACTCAAAATCGAACCCACCGCCTGTCGTCCATAGCGTTTTACCTGCATTTCGAACACAATGGGATATGTATCGTAAGCTGATTCGATCGTTTCGATCAGTTTTCGTCAAAATCAACACATAACTCTATATATTGAATTTGAACGCACATTTTAAATTACCGGGGCCACATACGAACTCTAAAAATTCTTGAAAAATATTTTCTAGCTTCGTATTGACGATACGGTCCTAACAAAACTGATTTCATCAAATTCTGAGACCGTTGGAAAAATGGCCATTTTCCAGTCGATTAAAATCAACTGAAACTGGTCAAACGTGTTTTCCTTTGCCACACTCACATATTGAATCGAAAAATTATGAAAATTGGAATCTAGCAATAACCTGACATCACGGATCCAACAAAAGTGGTTTCGTCGAAATCCGAGGTCGTTTGCAAAATTTCCATTTTTAAGGGCCTGAAGTTTATAGCGACTATTCAGAATTTTCACTTGGACATATCTTTTGATTCCCGCAATGAAATTTTGATTTTTCAGATTCGTTGGAAGGATATTCTCAATTAGATTCTATTATTTTTGGTTTCACTAAAATATGGTTTATTTTGAATCCTGTACATTCATTTGAAGTTTGAAATCGAATTATCGAACTGCAGGGCCATTTTCAATTCCTTTTATAATTTAAAATAAATATTTATATTCTAACGACGATCGATATAATATATACGTTCGATTTCTATTCAAAATAAATTTTCCGTCGATCTTACTTAAAATAATCTATTTTAAATATTCAAAATTCGATAAAATTGCCAAAATAAAATTTTTAAACTGGCCCAGATTTTCAGGTTATTACATACATTATGATGGAAATGTTTTTATTAGAACATATACACACTAATATTAAATCCGTTTTATCGTATCAAGCATCTCTTGACCATTATAAGGTAAAACCCTATCCTACGGTTTGCGTTGCATTGTATGATGGGACTTGGGTCTTATAATGGTTTCATTTTTCTAAAAAGCATTGCGTTGTTTAACGATTTACTTTAATTTATGCACTGGCAATCCAATGGAGTAAACCCGTTCCGCATTAGCGGCGTGGTCCTGTGATTAGCCTTATTAGATAAGTTAGTTAAGATTTCTCATACCAGTCCCATGATTGACCTGTAGTTTGTTTCACTGGCAAACTCGGGTGCCCTTATTTTCCACACGGGCAGTCGAGTAGCTTTTTGCAGATATATTTACAGGATCCTGGCTTACAGCTGAAGCGGTATTCGGAAAGCTCTGTATCCGTGTATTCCTTTCTGTTGTATATTTGTAATATTTTTCTGCTGCTATTTAAATGTAATTTAAAACTCTGATATTATTGTATTTCTATTTCTGTAATAAGTATTCATACTCTGTTACATTCTTGTACTCTGAGGTACTTGTTGTAATCAGCGATAAAATGTTCTTCAGTTTATGTTCTGATGTGTATTGTTCTCAAAGCAATCCATGCCTTTCCTTTACGGAGAAGTTTGGGTCGTTTCATTTGGTATTAGAGCTTTGGTTTACAGAGCTCGAGAACAAGACACATTAGAACCGAACGAAAGAATTCATCAGAGATTGGATTAGTAATATCCAATGAGAATAACTCGTTAGAGATAGGATCAGTAGTATCCTAGAACGAGCGTGAAGAGTATTATTTTCTTTAAAATAAAAATGGAAACAAATTTAGTTTTGAAAATTTTATCTTATATACGTATTTGAGTATATTATATTTTAATGTGGACAATCGAGTATATAAAGATTTCGAATATACGAGTAGTTAATGGATATTCGAAGTTTTAATATACTGGATAGATATAGAATCACACTCTAGTCGCCCGGAGATAATTCTGGTGATAGGTCGACCATCACCAGTATTTATGTTTGAGTAGCGAAGGTGGGATATTTATATATTTCCATTGACCGGTATGAGAACCAACACCAAGTACACGTTGCTATGATTTGCACTAAAAATATGATTTTTGACTATATATAAAGATTATATATTTGAAAAGTTAATCATCTAATTGACTGCTGGTTGTGATGTTTGATTATTAGTTTAACTAATAAAAGTATAGAAATGATAATTAATTTAACTAACAAAATTATTGAAACCAATAAACAAAATTTAGTTGAGTTGGTTAATTAAACAACTTTTAGCTTCGTTCCTTTTCGAGGACGAAAAGATTTTAAGTGGGGGCGATTGTAATGACCCGGAATTTTGGGGCCAATTTAAAATTTTTATTTTTGGAATTTTAATATTTAAAAATATTTATTTTAAATAAGAAAGACTAAAAATTTATTTTAAAATGAATAAATTTAATTTAATTATAAAAGGAGTTTAAAACAGCGCTGCAGTTTGAAAATTTGAACTTTGACCGACTGTACAGAATTCATTTTAAATCAGAATTGAAACAAAACAGAAATATTTAAATCTGTTTAATCATATCTTTCTAACGAATCTGAAATTTCATCGCAGGAATAAAAAGTTATGTCCAGTTTAAAATTTAGAAAAATCGCTGTAGAATTTATATATATTTTAATATAATATATTGGCCTTGAAAATAGCCATTTTGCAAACGGCCTCGGTTTTCGACGAAACCACTTTTGTTGGAACCAGAATGTCAAATTATTGCTAAGTTTCAATTTTCATAATTTTTTGAATTAATATGTGAGCGTGGTAAAAGAAAACGTGTTTTGACTGTTTTTATCAAATTTGATCGACTGGAAAATAGCCATTTTTCAAACGGTCTCAGAATTCGACGAAATTAGTTTCGTTAGGACCGTATCATCGAAACATAACCAGAAATAATTTTTCTGTAATTTTTAGAGTTAATATGTGGCCCCGATAAATTAAAATGTGCGTTTAAATTAATAATTAAATGTTTTATATATTAAATTAAAGAAAAAATATATCGTAACCGCTGAATTGGGTTACGCGACATGTTCCATTGTGTCCGGGACGGGGATTATAAGCTAGGCGCGACACTCATTGAGTTTGATTTGGAGTTCGGGATATTAAACAGGAAATTTATGAATTAAAAGAATTATCAAATAAAACAATACGTGTAAAAATACACCTCCTATACGCTAGCCCTAATTCAGAAATACACAGCCACCATCGTTCGTATCCATGGCCATCAAGCTCCGAAAACAATCCCCCAATCTCTCTTAATCCACAGTATAATACTCCCTCCTCCTTTCGACTTTTGGTAGAGGACTTCCTAAACTTCGCATCCGTACGGTTGGATCTCGTATAGACCTGTCTTTCGCTCGAATTGGACCCATGAACCTTCGTCGTTCATTGCCGAACCTTCACCTGAAGAGGCCGGCGAGTTTGACGAGGCAGGGAGGTTCGGGCGCGCCTCTCGGAGCTGAAGGGCGTGGCAGTGGCCGATTGTCTTCGCGTGCCTCGGTCCAGGAGAAAACCTGAGACCTAGTTCTGAAGAAATTGAAAAACCATCGGCCTGTACATCTATGAAGAGGGAAGAAAGGTTTAGGAAGCTAATTAACTTAATTAATTTATTTATTTTCTTAAATTAAGTGATTAAAGTTTAAACGATGATAACTTCCTCATACAGCAACGAAATCGAATGAAACGAAAGTCATTAGAATCGTATTTCAGAGATCTACGTGATGGCGCTGACCAGATTTGAAACAGAGCAATCAGAAAATTGAGGAAAATTCAGATCTGAATAGCAATGTGAGAAATTCTATTCCATCATTTATAATTAAAGATTGTTAATCAAAATTTTTAGTGTTATACATGCGCTGAAATATTTTGTTGAATGTTCATGATTGGATTTAAATTTGTTTGATGTTGCTTGATGTGTTAAAATCAAACTGTCATTTGACAGTATACGTTGTGTTAGAAATAACAATTTTGTTATTTTGCTTGTGGTTAAACAAATATTAACATTTTTGTTAAATTTGATTATAGTTGAATCGAACGTTACATTTTAGTTCGTTAAATTAGTTGAATTGAAATAAGAACACATCACTTTGATATTATTTTAGAATCGTAATATGTTATTTTTGTTATTATAAAATTGTGGTAAACAATTTTATCATTTTTGTTATAATAAAATATACAAACAAATATATCACTTTTGAATGTTTGTTGAGATAGGAATTGTTGACAATAAAAATCATATTTTTATTTGATATTTATGGACATAGGAATAGCTGAGCATAAAAATCATATTTTTATTTGACATTTATGGACATAGGAATTGTTGAGCATAAAAATCATATTTTTATTTGACATTTATGAACATATACATTGTATAAAAAGGATGAAACATAAAAATATTACATTTTTATGTAAAGTATGATTGGTGAAAAATATACATTGTCTAAAATAAAAATGTTATTTTGTTGAATTAGAAATGCAAAACAAAACATTACTTTTTACTTGTTTTGTTGAGTTAGAATTAGCGACAAAACAAAATATTACTTTTTACTTGTTTTGTTGAGTTAGAATTGTCGAAATAAAATGTCACTTTTATCACTTTTGTCAAATTTGTGAAGTAGGTATCGATTCATTAAAATCATGATATTTACATTTGATCGATGTCAATATAAAATGACCATTTGCTAATATGCTTTGTTAGACTAAGAAATAAGGTCATTTACATGTTAGCCATGTAGAAATAATTCGAAACAAATTATAATTGGTTAAATTTATTAACCAATGATTTATTTATGTAAATTGTTGTTGTGTGAAAACCCTACACGGGTGTTGGGATGATACTTGTCATACACTAGTCCCAATATATAGTTGCATGTCAATCGGTGGATTGACAGTCTGTGATGAGCGTTATTTATTTACTTTAATGCTCGCACAGTTATGAATTTCACTCTGGATGTGAATGAATTTTTTAGTGATTATTTATCATTACCGTTATATACATATGCAATGTATGAAATCCATATGACCGAATTTATATGGTAATTGATTGAGTCGCGTTCCGGTTCAGAATATTCTTAATAAAACCATATTTTAAAATAAAGAATATTTTAAAACAAAGAATCATTTAAAATAAAGAATATTTTAAAATAATAAATATTTTAAATTAATATTCAGTGAAGAAGAAATATATGAAGTCGCGTTAAGTAGAAACGCCATTTTTAACCCGAACGGGTTTATCGGCCGTTTTATTCATTCTATATGAATAATGAAAAGAAGTGATTTCAAAATCAAATATTTTTGAAAATATTATTATTAAAATATAGAATATTCAATTTTGCTTTAAAATTGAAAATGAAGTTAAAATCATTTTTTTATTTTATAAATAGGTTTTAAATAGAAATCGACGAAAATATGATATATATTATATAATGGCCTGAATAGAACGCGCTGCGCAGCGACCGTTCGCGAATTTCGACCATTAACTTCAAATTGATGTAACGGGAGATCTGACCATCGGATTCTCCTATAACCGGAACCGTTGGGTTCGTATCGAAAAGAGCTTTCCAATGAATATAAAGTTTTGAAATCTAACGGTTGGAGTTGGAATTATGTCCAAATCAAATTTGAAAAAGGTCGCTATGGATGCAGTTTGGTGGCCGTTATTGGAAACCGACTGTAGAGGCCTTAATAAAATTAATAAAATATTAATAAATTATGTAAAATCATAACAAATGATTAAAAATAATTAGGATGAAAAATTCCATATTTGAAAGGATAAAATTATATTTTTATTGAATGAACTAGTTATTAACTAGAATAAATCATTGAATTAAGATTTAATGAAGTTTTACAATTGGTGAATATTTAATTGAAATTAAATTAAATAAATTGGATTTTGGGTTTGTAGTGAATAGTGTCTTAAATAACACTGTTCTTAAAACCCCCGTATGAAAAGAATAATCTTTTAATTTAGATTATTAAAGTTTTTTTATTATATTTAGTAATTGAAATAAGATGAAATGTGAGTTGGGTTTATTGTGAACTGTGTTTTTAAGTGACATATGTTCTTTAACCCAACTGACAGTGAAAATATGATTTCGAAATTATAAATCTTTTATTAAGATTTAAATGGGAATTTTCCCAAAAGTAAAGTTTTTCAATTTAATATATTAAATTGGAGTTGAATGGAATTTGAATTAATAATAACCGAGATAAGCTTCTGTAAAAGAATACCGATACTACATATGGAATTTAAGAGGCTTTGTCGTTATTCCATTTATATTATTGGTCGGATATAGAAATTTATAACGAGTATATATTGATTTGATTTCTGTGAAGATTCCATATTTTATGGAAGATGATTTTGGGTTTACCGTGAACTATGTTTTAAATGACATTAGTTCTTTAACCCATTTAAAGATAAGATTAATTTCTTAAATTTAAATAATCATTGAATAATGATTTTTGGTATTTAAAACCAAATTGAAGTTTTGATAAATCTTTAAAGAAAGGATTTAAGAATAATTTAAAGAGTTTATCTTTGATAAAATAATGTGAATATTTTATTTAAAAGAATTTTCTGAATTGGAATGAGACGTTGGATGTGCTTTTATAGTATTTGGTTTTTATTATAAAATATATGCGAACTATTCGGAAAGACCGGGTTTAACCCATTCCGAATAATTACTACGACGATGAAGAGTCGAAGATGAAGATGGTGGTTGAAGACCGACGATCTTTGCATCAGATCGATGTGTTGCTACAGAGACCCTTGATGGGAGTTGCTACCTTGAAGGGGCTTCAGTGGTGGCCGTTCGGACTATTGTTGATTGTTCGGATTTGGTTTTTGCTCAGACTCAGAGCATAAGCTAGTAAATGGATGCGTGTCTGACATTGGATTTCGTTCCATGTGAATTAAATCGATTTCTGTTAATGTATGTCTGTTTGGTGGTGGAAGATTTATTCTCTACTTTACACCCGGGTTTATGTTAATAGTGATTGATCGCATGGCATGAATTGTCAATGTGGCACGATTAGATGCAAATGATCAAGGCTTTTGTTGAAAAGCAGGGTCTTGTAGGATGATCAAAGTATAGTCTATTACGGCATAACTTTGTGTATATCGTGACTTCGTGAGCCTCACACACTGGTATGAGTCAAAAACGGGATACGGACTGTAGGGAGTGCACACGTTTCTTTCTAGCTAGATGTAGTGTCAGTGCTTAAACTGGCTGGCATTTTACTTATGTGGATGATGGATTTTGAGTTGCCTCGGATTTTTATAGGCCGTTAGTGGTCATACTATAGGTTCAAAGGAACCGGGAAACGTGTGTTCAGGCATAACTAATCCACTGCCAATAGGCGGGGACCGGCCCTACCGCTCCAAGGGTTCACTGCGGGGATCCTGAGGCATTTGCTAGAGTGTCTCGAATCGGAGATGAGCTTGCCCCTAGCCTCGACTCATGATGGAAATCCAATTTCCAATACGACCTTGCGGTTTTGAATGTAGAACTAGTATGGCGACATGATATATGGTACCCATGCCGTCTATGATTGATACATTATGATGGAAATGTTTTTATTAGAACATATACTCACTAATATTAAATCCGTTTTATCGTATCAAGCATCTCTTGACCATTATAAGGTAAAACCCTATCCTCCGGTTTGCGTTGCATTGTATGATGGGACTTAGGTCTTATAATGGTTTCATTTTTCTAAAAAGCATTGCGTTGTTTAACGATTTACTTTAATTTATGCACTGGCAATCCAATGGAGTAAACCCGTTCTGCGTTAGCGGCGTGGTCCTGTGATTAGCCTTATTAGATAAGTTAGTTAAGATTTCTCATACCAGTCCCATGACTGACCTATAGTTTGTTTCACTGGAAACTCGGGTGCCCTTATTTTCCACACGGGTAGTTGAGTAGCTTTTTGCAGATATATTTACAGGATCCTGGCTTACAGCTGAAGCGGTACTCGGAAAGCTCTGTATCTGTGTATTCCTTTCAGTTGTATATTTGTAATATTTTTCCGCTGCTATTTAAATGTAATTTAAAACTATGATATTATTGTATTTCTATTTCTGTAATAAGTATTCATACTCTGTTACATTCTTGTACTCTGAGGTAATTGTTGTAATCAGCGATAAAATGTTCTTCAGTTTATGTTCTGATGTGTATTGTTCTTAAAGCAATCCATGCCTTTCCTTTACGGGGAAGTTTGGGTCGTTTCATTTAAGCTCTTTTTATAATCCAAATTTCTATTTTCAACTCATTTACTTTAACACATATTCACCTCTCCGGTGAATAATATTTCTAAACGCAAATCCATACTTGACTCATTCAGTCAAATTCGATTTTACTTGAAACTTCAAGTTTCAATTTATTTATAACTTCCAATTATATAATCTCATTTATATTTTCTTTTTAACAAATCTACGTTTGTAAACTATTTGCATTATTCTCTATTCCCTCCACCTGTGAATAAAATTCATTCTTGTATTGTTCAGTTAACCTGAATTCATTTTTGAAATTTCCTGTTTCAAACTTTAACTTCGAATGATAACATTATTCTCCTATAACCTTGCCAATAAATTCCATTTGTAATTGAAAAATCCAAATCTATTTAAATATCGATTTTTAACCCATTTCCCACATATCTTTCAAATTTATACCTAGATTATATTTTTTGAATTCTTTAATAATAATTATTATTTCACTTCTTTATAAACGTTGCTTATAAAATCAACATCTAATTTTATTTGTTAATTAGATCTTTATTGTTCAATTCCATTTCTAATTCGGTTCCAAATAACATTTCTATTTGAAAAATAAATCTTTCTTTAAATACTTTTATTTATTTAAACTCTGTTTTAAAACCCATATATTATTTTTAACACTCAAGAACATCAAAAATCAAGGTCAAATGTTATCACACACCCACACATGTCATACACTATCACAGATGATCAATCAACATATATATGGAAATAAATAAATGTTGAGGGATCCAGTTGGATCCCTCCATCCCATTTTCTTGCATCCACCGATGTTAGTCAACAATAATAATACCCATCCTGCTTCGAGGCAGGACATCGTGGTATAGAAGGTCATCCACTATATATATTGTGGGGTGCATAGGGAAATCATCCGTTAATGGTACTGCGGGAATATCCAATCACCAATATTATTTTTATATATTAATTTCACTTTATATCATTCAATTATCAGCCAACAAGCAATAAAATAAATTTTGAACTATTAAAAATA
This sequence comes from Allium sativum, assembly GCA_030737875.1. Lineage (NCBI taxonomy): Eukaryota > Viridiplantae > Streptophyta > Magnoliopsida > Asparagales > Amaryllidaceae > Allium > Allium sativum. The sequence continues at coordinate 48,451,295 of CM060913.1, forward strand.
GTTCAAAATAGTTAACTGAGTGAGTTTAACTCACCTCGATTTTCCATTGCTGAATATCCGATTAAAATTCCATATCGTCTCAGCTACTCATCTACTTCATTGTCCAAATGAATTTTTTTAGCACCTATTATAATTAAATTTAATTTGACGATTAACTACTTATTTAACTACTAACGAACAATTAAATTAATTCTATGTAATTTAATTTTTGCAAAAAAATGGTATGCCTTATTGCCTTGCAATCTCAGTAAATTCTTGAAACAAATCCTGAATCGGCTCTTCAAAACTGCAGTATTTCAACAAAACAATTCGTTGACTATCTACTATCTCCGTTCATCGCACAGTCAACTGCCTTGCATCAAACCAATGCTGCAATGTATCAATCCATTAACCCCAAATGCCCAGACATTCCTCCATCTCGGTCCATACACCGTCCCAAAAATGTACAGACCGGACTTCCCCTCTCTTTTTTTTCCAGTAACCCTAAAAACAGACCCCAACTTAAACATCCATCCTTAACATCACATCATCCCAATTTACCCTATCAGCATTCACCATCCAGACCTTCATCATCCCAAAAATCATCTTTAACCAAGCATTTGAACCTCTCTCAAAAGCATTTGTTATTGAACCAAAACTTTGCCATCAGCTCACCCCTTCAACATCTCACATCCATTAATCTTCACACTATCCAGACCTTCCCTTGTCCATCAACAGTCTCGTACTCCTACAAAAACCATTGTGATACTCCAATCTTCATCATCACTAAAAATACAGCATCGAACCCCCATAATTTTTTCCCTTACTGTCGTATATCCCAGGCTAGTCAACACAGTTCGAACTCAATCCAAATCCCATTGCACTCCCCATATACTTCACTATCGGACCACTTAATCACATCAGAACTCCCTCTCCGGTTTTCCATCCATACTACCGTTCTCCACAGATAAAGCTACCTGAACACGGCGCTTCACATATCCACACCAGAAACCACCCAAACTCAAAGCGCACCATTTATATGAGAGCATCGAATCCGAGTTTCAGATTGTCAATGCGATTTTTATCGTGGTTCTCGGACTTTGAATTTGTGTTTTTTTCCTTTTCTGGTGGAGTGATTTCCGATCTGATTGAGGAAAAGGGGAAAAACTTAACCTTGTTTTCGAAGAAAGAAAAAAAGGAAAGCAGAGAAGTAAAAACTGAATTGCCTTGTGATGGAAATATGAACGCGGATGTCTATTTATTGGTGAACGACGAGGAGGATAAGAACCCTGTCATTTCTAAACGTACAGATAGCTTTAGCAGTTAACATTAGGGTAGTAGCTTTTGTATGTATCTGATTGTGAGCCTTCGGGGAGAAGAAAGAAAATTTGATGTGAAAGAACAAGCAAATAGATAAATTCGTACTGGGAATGAAAAGAGAAGACGGGAGAGTAGCCTGTGCTTCTGAGATATAGGTCCTCCCCTAGTTTTCAATTTATTTTATTTTAAATTGTTTTATTTATTCTAACCGATGACTTCAAATTAAAATAATTTACGACTACGAACCCCTATTTGAGCGCAACGAACGATATTCCTAGTGTTCTACCCCCATCCTTAATATACTGGAACAGTTTCGACGGCCTAATTCGACCATATACAGACGATATTAAATTAAATTGATGATTTAACATTAAATTCGATTAATATATATTTATATGTTTCAAACTCCGTTTTAATTAATATAAAAATTCATTTACCATACGAATTCAATATTTAAACTAACTTAAATATAAATCGGTCAAAGTGTGGGACGTTACAAGGCCCATAACCCATTTCGGGATTAGGGTTATGGGGAGGCTGAAATGAGTTAGGTTTTCATTCTATTTCAGTTTTCTAGCCACTATTTACCTCTTAGAAACCCTAACAATGGCCTTCAACACCCAAATCACCTTCTGATCACCATTTAATCAAGTTTTATCCTAATCTACATCAAACCAAAGAAAATTAGCATAGAATTTGGGATAGAGCTGCTGGAACACATAGAGATTCAACACAAATTAGAAATACTTTTAGATCTAAGTTTTATTTGTGGCTAAGGTGAGTGATTTGCATTGTTTTTCACTAATAACGGCTAATTAGGGGTGATTAGTGTTAATTAACAAAATTATACATTATTAAATTCTGGGAAAATGTTTAGAAATTCTAAAATATTATTTTAGGCCTCTTTTAGGAATTTGGGTTAATTTGGATATGTCTTACTAATCCTATCATTAGTTATTGTTAAACATGATTAAGGGGGAAACATGGGTTTTGGGTATGTTTGATCCATTTTGACATGTTATATTGTTGTTTTGGTGTTTATGGTTGATTATACATGTTGCTATGACTGTTTGGAATGATTTGTAATTGCATAGAAAAGTTAGATTGATCGAAAACGTCATCGAATGGCGTAAACAGCTCACTGGACAAAGTGCACGAAATATGTAGGGGACCGGATCGGATTGGATTCCCCGAACCCCCACTCGTGGAGCATGCATCACGACCCGGAGATGAAGACATGAACTGATCCGCCTCATCTCCCCACGAACTGCTCCTCCGAACAGCTGCACCACGAGCTAGCGTATCGACCCCGAACCGCTTGGAGAACCCGATCCGACCAGGAGCTCACGAACAGTTCACAACTGAAGCCCCCAACCCGAACCGGATCTTCATCACGAACTGATCCGACCAAGGAGCCTTCCACAAGTCGACATGATGACCGTAAGCTGGAGGAGAATCACGGATTGGACTATGAGGAGGTGCTACGAACCAAACCGCCAGGGAAAGGTAGTCACGACCGAGCAGAACTAGAAGTGGGAAGACGGACCGAACCGATCCGGAGGAGACCAAAACTCGAGGTGTAAAGGTAGTCCAAATAGGAAGTAGAACTCAGGATCCAGTTGGGACCCAACGAGTTAACTTCATGAGTTGGACTTTGCTGCGGGACATGTGCAAAGGGGTTGTCGACGTCTATAGCTTTGATTCACCACCAAGACGGATGTTAGGCTATGGATCAGTGCAGTAGGGTCGTTATTACTCCATGGGGCAGAGTGATGGTAGCAGGGCTGTGAGCCCGTGCAGTGGAGTCATCATGACTTCATGGGGAATAGTGGACATAGCAAGGGATTAGTGGCTATGGATCAGTGCAGTGGAGCCATCATGACTCCATGGGGCAGAGTGATCATAGCAAGGGTTTGGGTGATCAAAGCGGTGGATATCATATGCTTTGCGCACTGAGTGAGAGATGTGAGGATGGTTACTATGCTTAATTGTTTTCCATCACTATGACATGCACACCCCTCCCCCGTATCTTTACACCATGTGTTAGTGTCACCTTAGAGTATTGTACATCTTGTTGTGCTAACTCTTTGGTTGCAGGTCTAGGTTCAGATATGGTTTAGTGTACCTGTTATTGTTCTGTTTTGCTGCTTATCGCTCATACCAGACTTTTTCTGACCTAGAGTTTTATGTCTCTTCTTATTACTCTAGGTGCTCTTAAACGGACAGACTAGAGACAGGTTAGGTGATATGCACGAGCAGCTGTACCGGAGACAAGCAGGAGGCTTCCACGTATGATATGTACAAATATTCTCCCTGTGTTGTTTTTGGTCACTACTTTGGGCATTAGTAGTGCACCTTTTTCTTTACTTTAGAGACAGTATGTTGGAGTTGTAATAAGCTATATTTTGAATTTCCGCTGCTATGATGTTTATGGTTTAGTTTTTAGCTTATGCACTATCTCGCCTGTTTTATGTCAAGTATGTTATTATTATATTTTATTCCACCCACTGTGAGACATTCTACAGGTTCCTTGTTAGTTCAAATTTCTTTCTTTTCCTTTCTTTGACGACCGTCCCATGCTTGTCGGGCATTGTCACAGCGCACCTTCATTGGAAATGTCGGCTGGTGCGGGGCGGGACGTCACACTTGGTATCAGAGCTCTAGGTTGCGTAGTTAACCTAAGGAAAGACTCCAGGGATAGATAGTATATGTATATGAGAGTTCATATTTGTGATATTTTGGTTTTCAAAAGTTATATATATACTATTAGTATATTTAAGGATGAAGTCGCACTGCACTGGCACCCCTGAAGGGATTGTTAATCGTTTTCTCCTTACAGATTGAACGATGAGCCGATATATGAGGAATACTGGTAGTGGAGCCAATAATGGGAATTCTCCTGATATAAGTACGATGTTCGCTGACTTCATGAGAGAGATGCTTAGGGATGTTCATAGGGCAGCTCCCAATGCTGCAAATGGTGGTGGTGCAGCGGTGCAGGCGCTTAGGGTCGATTTCGCCAAGCTCTGTAAGGACTACACTTGTCTTGGTGGGAAGTCGTTCCACGGAACGAAATGGGATACAAAATTTAAGGATTGGGTTGATAGTTGTGAGCGCATCTTCGAGGATCCGGGAATTGAAGACACGATGAAAAGGAAGCTAACATCCCGTCAGCTGCAAGGACGGGCTATGAATTAGTGGAATTGTATTAAGGCAGCTACTCCTGAGGATCAAGTTACTTGTGATCAGTTCAAGGCCCGATTCAGTGATAAGTTTATCCTAGGTGCTCAGAAATCAGAATTGTTTAGGAAGTTCTTAGAGCTTAAGCAGAATGGTAGGGCAGTCTCGGAATATATTGCTGAGTTCGATACTTTATCGAAGTACGGATTATCTCTTATCGATACTCCCGAGAAGAAGAATAAGAAGTTCATAGCTTAGATCAGTACTTGGGGGAAAGGCTTATAAACCATACTGATGAGACTTTTGAATCGATTGTTGAGAAAGCACTGAGATCAGAAAGCCTTTATCCTAAGCCCAAGACTGAAGTCGTTGTTGTATCTACAGAGGGGCCAAAGCCGCAAGCAAGCGGTGGAGGCAAGAATAATTCTCAGAATAAGAGGAAGCAGAACCAAGCTAAGGATGGTCAGAAAAAGAGTAAGAAAGATGTTGAGTGCTTTAGCTATGGCAAGAAGGGCCATTATGCTAAAGAATGTCGAGTAAAACCAACGGATAGGAAGTGCTTCAACTATGGCCAAGTGGGACATCACAAGGATAAATGTCTGCAATCCCCTGAAGAGAAGCAGATTGTAAAAGCATATGCTATTAATGTTGTTCCTTCTTCATCGAATGCCCCAACTGCGGCGGAGAAGGGAAAGAATGTCGTCATTCAAGGTATGCTTTCTGTTTATGATGTTCCTGTATGAGTATTGTTTGATACTGGGGCTTCCCGTTCCTTCATATCTAGTGACTGGTAGATAGGTTGGGATTGGAACCCGAGATAGTCGATAGACCACCTTTAGCGGTGACGAACCCGATTGGCGGTTCGACTAGCCTTAGTATGATTTATCAAAATTTAGTTTTACTGAGTCATGGATGTATGTTTGCTTGTGATTGCTTTGTTTTGGGCTATAATCCGTATGGAATTATTTTGGGAGTCGATTGGCTCCAAAGGTACGGGGTGGTGGTAGACTGTGAGGGATTTTCGGTGACTATTAGGGCGGATGATGGGCGGAGGGTACTGCTTGGTAGCTTACATAGTGATGAGGTGATGGATGGTTTTCTAAATTCCCTCGACATTCCGCAAGACGAGTTATCAGGGGTTCCCGTTGCTGGCCAGTATCCGGATATCTTCGAGGAAGTGACCGGACTTCCACCATACCGAGAGATTGAGTTCCGTATTGACTTAGTGAAAGAAGTCAGACCTATAGTGATGCCACTTCGTCGTATGGCAGCAAGGGAGCAGAGAGAGCTCGGGTGCAAGTAAGTGATCTTTTAAAGAAGGGATTTATCAGAAGAAGTGTCTCCGAGTGGGGAGCATCAGTTGTATTTGTTACCAAGGCAGATGGTTCCCTTCGTTTATGTGTGGAGTATCGCGAGTTGAATAAAGTGACTAGGAAGAATAAGTATCCTCTTTCGCGGATAGATGATTTGTTTGATCAACTGGAGGGAGCAAGAGTGTTCTCCTAATTGGACCTCGCGATAGGATTTCATCAGCTC